>JARCFY010000004.1:17500-4817500 GCA_029233225.1 Lepidodactylus listeri | reverse complement strand
AACAAGTATCTGTCCAGCCACTGCTTGAAGACCGCCAGGGAGGGGGAACTCACCCCCTCCCTAGGCAGCCAATTCCACTGTGGCACAACTCTGTCAAAAAGTGTTTCCTGATATCCAGCCAGTACCTTTCCGCCCTTAATTTAAACCCATACTTGCGAGTCCTCTCCCCTGCTGCCAATTGGGAACAGCTCCTTGAAGTGACGGCCCTTCATAGACTTCAAGGGAGCCATCATGTCCCCCCCACAGTCTCCTCTTCTCTGGACTGAACCTTCCCAAGTCCCTCAGCCTTTCCTCCTAGGACTTTTTGGTCTCCAGGCCCCCTGGTTAATCTTCATCGCTCTCCTCTGCACATGCTCCGTTCTGCCCACATCCTTTTTGAAGTGAGGCCTCCAGAACTGCACCCGATGCTCCAGGGGTGGCCTGACCAATGCAGTGTACAGCAGCTCAACCCCTTGAGTCACAACAGGCCACATGGTGGTGTGGTGGTGAAGAGCAGCAGACTCTTTGTCTGGAGAATGGGGTTTAATTCCCCGTTCCCCAAGGCGCCTGCTGTGGGGAGAGGAAGGGAGAGGAGATTGTCAGCTGCTTTGAGACCCCTTAGAGTAGAGGACAGCAGGGTACAAAAACCAACTCTTCTGCATGCAAGGGCCAAAAAATTCCTAAACTACTAGAGAAAAACAAGACTATCATTTTCTGGTAAAAGAGCTACGGCAACCAAATGGAAATCGGAACGTAGACCTACACTAAAATGATGGCATATTAAACTATGGAATCTATACATAACGGCAAAATTAACAGATACGTTAAGACCGGTAGATCTTGATACCGAATACAGTGAAGCATAGGGTACCGAATACAGTGAACCGAATACAGTGAACCCAATTCACAATCACAGGGTTCCCAATCCTGTCTTATTTTGTAACTCGAAAGGAAATACTGCTTGCAAAGATGAGCTGCATTTACAGTAACTAATTTTGATTCATGACTTTAACTCTGTAAAGCACTACGTGTTAATCCTTTGAATACATATACCGTATAGAGGTTTCGCATCGTGTTCTATGGCTCCGTTGTTGTTTTGTTCGTGTTGAAAACCAATAAAATAGTATTTTGCAAAGAAAAGAAAAGAAAGTGTTCTCGCTAGATCGGGGGCCAAGGGGTAGGAGAACCTGCACTAAGGAACGGCTCATTCAGGAAAATAAAAATCAGAGCTAAAATGGTTTGCCCAACTGTCCTGCTCGTGCCATTGCAATAGTGCAACACGTTCTTCTGTGGCATATCGGAAGAGTCACCGGAAAAGACAATAACGCTAGAAAAAGTTGGTGGTGGCAGGAAAAGAGGGAGACCCAACCAACGCTTCCGCTAAGCCATGGAGTCTTGCGAGCAAAAATTCTACTTTGTGAGCTACTGGCATTAAAGTTGCGAGCGAGCAGTTTGGCTGCTGCGTAAATGGGTTTGCTCTGGAGCCCTCCTTCCTGAGCGAAGACAGAAATATGTAAGCTGGAGGCTAAAAAACTGTGGGCTAGCTCACACTAACTCAGCTTAGCGGGATCACTGGACCCAGCGCTCCCTCTAAGCCAGGGGTGTCGAACTCATTTGTCATGAGGGACGGATCTGGCATAAATGAGACCTTGTTGGGCCGGGTCATGTCTGTCATAAAATGTAATGCCAGGTAGCGGAGATATAAACTTTACAAAGGACACAGCCAGTTCTTTACCAGACACTCTCAATCGCACAGGAGCAAGAGAACTGGGGGGGGGGGGGGGGGAGTAGGAAAGAGCCAGGGCCTTGGGGGCCAGACTGGGGCCCTCCGAGGGCCTGATCCGGCCCCCAGGCCGCATGTTTGACATCCCTGCTCTAAGCTGTGGAGTCTTGTGAGCAAAAATCCTACTTTGTGAGCTACTGGCAGTAAAGTTGTGAGCAAGTGAGCTGGCTATTGCATAAATCAGTTTGCTCTGGAGCCATCCTTCCTGAGCCGAGACAAAAATGTGTGAGCCGGAGGCTAAAAAACTCACACTAACTCGGCTTAGAGGGCTTAGTCAAGGAAGCCCCAGCCCTCGGTTTGCAAGGCCTGAGCAAGGCTGTGAAAAAGAGGACGTTTTGGAGGGTGTTAATTCACAGCGTGCGTCGCCATAAATCGATTTGATGGCACATAAAATGCGCACATTCCCCTTCCGTGCTGATGTCCACGCAGGTGGGCTATTTCCTCCCTCCAGGCATTCCCGTGCAGTTCTGTTGACTGCTTTTATACTGATTCAGTCCTGGTTTACTTTGACTGCATTTTAATTTTAATGGGAACTTTTAGCGCCGCTTTAGATTTAACTCAACAGTGAACCACCTTTAAAACTCCTTTAAGTTATAAAGTGGTTTAGAAGCTTGGTAAGATAATGTAGAAGTCGAACGCTGTACCAGAGAAATCCGCACGCCGGACGCCCCCTTGTGGTTTCTGGGGTGTGGTGCCACACTTGCTTTCAACGTTTGAAAGCTTGCGGACAAAAGTACATCTGGTCTTGTATTCTGAGGTTACATTACATCATTATTTTATTACTATTGATTTGATTTACACCCCACAAGTTCAGGGCGGCTCACATAGTCGGTACGTAGGTACCACTGAAACCACATAAAATAAATTAAAACAATTCAGAATACAGTAAAATCATACAATCATAAGGTGCTGGCAGAGATTCCTTAGTTGCTTAAGATGGCGCATTAAAATAGTTATAGACAGACAATTTACCAGCTCAGTGATCTTCTTGTGGTCCTATGGACCACAGTGGTCATGCAATGACATAGGCCAGATGTTGAAACTGTTGGTGGTAGTAGTGAGGGCGGCTCCTTAGTTGAAAGCCTGGCGGAAGAGCTCCGTCTTGGAGGCCCTGCGGAACTGTAAAAGGTCCCGCAGGGCCCTGATCTCCTCCGGGAGCTCATTCCACCAGTGTGGAGCCGCCACTGAGAAGGCCCTAGCCCTGGCGGTGGCGAGCCTCGCATCCTGGGGGCCCGGGAGGGTCAGTCGGTTCTGAGACCCCGACCGCAGTGCTCTCTGGGGTGTAAACGGGGAAAGGCGGTCCCTCAGGTATGTCAGAGCCTGGCCATATAGGGCTTTAAAGGTGAGCACCGGCACCTTGAAGCGAATTCGGTATGCTACTGGCAGCCAGTGCCACGACTTCAGGACAGGCCGGATGTGCTCCCATCTGGGAAGGCCCAGCAGAAGCCCGGCCATGGCATTCCACACTAGCTGCAGCTTCCGGATTTGCAACAAGGGCAGCCCCATGTAGAGAGCGTCACAGTAGTCTAGTCTCGAGGTGACCCCAGCGTGGATCACTATAGTTCGCGGTCGAGGAAGGAAACCAGTTGCCTAATCAGCCGGAGGTGGTAAAAGGCCGACTTAGCAGAGTTGCATTACGTTAATTCACTCTGAGCTGCCCTCTCTGGTCCAACCCATGCACAGAGGACAGACAGAGAAACCCAGGGCTATCTGGATGTCAGAGGCCAGTGCAGGAGAGGGCCGTGCGTGAAGCTGACTTGTACTGGATTAGACCCTCGGTCCAGCAAGGTCACTATCATCTACTCAGCCTGGCAGCGGCTCTCCAGGGTCACATGACCTCCTGCTTGGTCCTTTAAACTGGAGATGCCCGGGATAGTACCCAGGACCTTCTGCGTGCAAAGCAGAGGCTCTTCCACTGATTCACAGCCCCTCCCCAAGCAAACTGCTGCAGTTCCCCAAGCCCTTTGTAGCCAATTAATGTGCTTAGCAAGAAACTGAGGTACACCGGGGAAGGAGCGGAGGAGAAGGAGAAGAGGAGATCGGATTTATACCCCGCCCTTCACTTGGGAGTCTCAGAGCAGCTCACAAGCTCCTTTCCCTGCCCCTCCACATGACAGTCACCCTCTGAGGCAGGTGAGGTTGAGAGAGAACTGCTCAAGAGGACAGCTCTGCAAGAACTGCGGCTGACCCAAGATCACCCAGCAGCTGCAAGTGGAGGAGCGGGGAATCAAACCCGGTTCTCCCAGATTAGAGTCTGCCCACTTAACCACTACACCAAACTGAGGGGCTGCATCGAGTTTGGCACGGGGGCCCAAGTTCAAAGAGTTTGCAAAGTATCGAACGGTCGCACCAGCAGACACCAGAAAGCCATCCGGTCTAAGGCGTACACAGCCGACCGAATGCGGGAGCTGCCTGAAAGGAGTTGTAACAGAATAAGGAGTGACAGGACAGCAAGGAAACTTTAAAACCCCAGTCGATGGCCGTGTGGCAAAGGCAGCTACAACGGAGGTTAGCGTAAGCCCTACAACCGGACTATGGAGCTAACAGGGGCCACGACCTTTGCCTGGGCACGGAAGTTGTGCTGCGTTGCAGCGTGATCCGGCCTCTGCTGGATTGCCGAGCACTTCTGTGCCGACATCCGCTTTGAGGTTTAATCCCACTGAGCCGGCATCAGGGCAAAATGTCAGGCTTTGCGCTGGCCCCGCTAATCCCGGGTTTCTGCAACCCATCTGCCTTTGTTCTCGGAAGCATCCAATTTCTCAAGGCCAGCTAAACACGGAGAATTAAGACCCCCCCCCCCCCAAAAAAAGCCTTGCTTCAGAGGCGCCTCTGAGCTTTGATACATTTAAACACTTAGCATTATTTTAACGCGGGTCTCTCCTTGATGTTCGTTTAGGAGTTCGTAAAATTTTCAAGGCGGGTGATATTTACCCAATAGCCCTTGCCTGCGTCGTCTACATTTAACAAGTTCCTTAATACATATATTATTTAACTGATGCTGCCATTACACTGGAGCATATAAATATTCCGAGACTTTTTTTTTTTTAGCAAGTTCAGCTTTTATCCGTTAGGCTGCTTGGAAACCTTGACTAGTAGGAGGCGAAGATGCTCGCTACAGGTGCCGCCTTCAAAGACCAGAGCGTAACTGAAATCACGGGCTCCGTCTTCCTGCTTCACCTGAGCTGTCTGTTTTTAAAAGCCAGACTCCTCCAGCAAGGAAACCTGAAGGGGCCGGAGAGAGAATGGCTCTGAATTTTACAATACATTATTTTACAATGATTTGCCTAGGAAAAGGCTGCTTTTTCCAGTTGGTGCTACATGTCAAATGTATGGTCAAAGCACCCAGTAGTAAGATATGGCTGTGAGAGTTGGACCATAAGGAAGGCTGAGCGCCAAAGAATAGATGCTTTTGAATTATGGTGCTGGAGAAGACTCTTGGACCAACTCAGTCAATCCTAAAAGAAATTTATTTATTTATTTATTATATTTATATCCCGCCTTGCCAGCAAACCGGCTCAAGGCGGCTAACAAGCATAAAAACACCCTCAAAGGTTTACAATATAAAATAGACAATTAAAACTAACACCACATCCTACACAGTGTACTACAACAGATGGCGGCTTCAATTATTCAGAGTTCTCATGGCGAACAGAGGCAGCGAGGGGGTGCGGCCAGCCGGACCAGGGCGATGTTAACCAGCCAGTTCCACCCCCAGCGGCAGCTCCTAGTAGAAAGCCTGGCGGAAGAGCTCTGTCTTGCAGGCCCTGCGGAACTGCAATAAGTCCCACAGGGCCCTGATGTCCTCCGGGAGCTCGTTCCACCAGTAAGGAGCCGCCACTGAGAAAGCCCTGGCCCTGGTACAGGCCAACAAATCAACCTTGATTGTTCCCTGGAAGGCCAGATCCTGAAGCTCAAGCTCAAATACTTTGGCCAACAAAAGAGAAGGGAGCACTCCCTGGAGAAGACCCTGATGCTGGGAAGGACGGAAGGTAAAAGAAGAAGGGGACGGCAAAGGATGAGATGGTTTGACAGTGGTCCTTTCTGCACTTGGATCTCATCCCTGGTTTTATAAGAGTTCAGCTTGCAACACAATACCTTGCATTTATCCCTGGTTATAACAGCCTCTGTTTATCTCGGGACAAGCGTGTGGTGATCTCAAAGTAAAGTGGAAACAAAACATACCCTGAGAGAATTACAGGGGTGAACTCGCGTGTGGTATAGAACGTAAGTTCGGGGACAAGGTTGAACCAGGATTTAAGGTCTAGTGCGGAAAGGACCAGCGTTATCGATGCGATGAACATGAAGTTGAGCACACTCCGGAGGACCGTGGAAGGCAGGAGGGCCTGGCGTGATGTGGTCCATGGGGTCGCGAAGAGTTAGACTCAACTGTGCAATTGAACAATGATAACGTTGTTGTTTTTTTATGGTTTTGTTTGTAATTCAGTTCTGGTTTTAATTGTTTTAATGATTTGGGGTTGGTTTTAATGGTTTTTTAAGATGTGAACACATGAAGCAGTCTTATCAAACCTTTGGTCGATCAAAGTCAGTACTGCCTACTCAGACCAGCAGTGGCTCTTCCAGGGTCTTGGACTGAGGTCTTTCCCATCACCTCCTACCCAATCCTTTTAACCGGAGATGCCGGGGATTGAACCTGGGACCTTCTGCACGCCAAGCAGATGCTCTGCCAGTGAGCTACAGACCCTCTGATTTTATTATGTATGTTTTTAATTTGTTTGATGAGAGCAGAAAGGACAGGGTATAAATCTGGAAAATAAAACAGTAAATTAAATAAGATTTCAACGGCCAACAGTCAATAAATACATACCAGTCCTAGAATATTCTCCGAATTCTTCACGCTCGAAAAGCAAAAACTGCAAGCTGTACCACAAGACCACAAAGAGATTCGAGTTCCAGCAGCAACCTAAGAGATTTTCGGGGAAGCTTTGATTTTCTTCTGCTGTAGACCTACATGGCTACCCTCTAAAACTAAGACCACAAATGGGGATTTCTGACTCGCAGAGATCCTTGTAGCCGCTATAAGCAGGTGTTCAATCGCTACCCAAACTGTCAGTCATCCAACAGCCCGATCAACAGGAAGACTACAAATGAGGTGCGCCATTCCAAAATGTGAATGGTCAGTCAGATCAGGTACCAGAGGCCAACACAAACTGGCGGTTACCTTGATCTACCGGACCATCACGGATTCAGCGACGGGGAGTCCTATGGAAACCTCTGCAATTCCACAGAGCCTTCGGAGAAAGCCAACACAATTTTGCCAACTTCGCAAGAGAACTCGGGACATCCAGAGACGCCTTACCAAGGAGAGACGACTACCAAGGAGAACAGTAGCTGCATGTAGCATAAACATTATCGGCCCGCTCTGTTTGAATTCACTGTAGAGTAGACCTATCAAGGACCACCTAGTGATGACTAAGAGGAGACCATAACGCAACTAAAGTAAAGCCTGCCTTAAGTGCTACGCCTTTATCCAAGCACACCCGTAATAAACATTAAATGGAGTTCTGAATTAAATGGCAAAAAATAACATTTTGCACCTGGCCCCAGTGCTCCACAGCCCCACCTGAGGACACGGTCCTCTCCAGGACAGAAGATCACGAAGGTGGACACACGAAGCTGCCTTATACTGAATCAGGCCCTTGGTCCTTCAAGGTCAGTACAGTCTACTCAGACCAGCAGTGGCTCTCCAGGGTCTCAGGCGGAGGTCTTTCACATCACCCACTGCCTGATCTGTTTAGCCAGAGATGCCACGGATTCACCCTGGGGCCTTCTACATGCCGAGCAGATGCTCTATCACTGAGCCACAGCCCCTCCCAAGTGGAGCATTAGAGTTTCAGGTTTTGTATTACACTATTCTGCCAGTTTGGTGTAGTGGTTAAGAGCGCGGACTCTAATCTGGGAGAACTGGGCTTGATTTCCCGTTCCTCCACAAGCAGCTGCTGGTGTGACCTTGAGTCAGTTACAAGTTCTTTCAGAGCTGTTCCCTCAAGGGCAGTTCTTGAGCGAGCTCTCTCAGCCCCACCTACCTCACAGGGTGCCTGTTGTGGGGAGGGGAAGGGAAAGGAGATTGTAAGCCGCATTGAGACTCTGGGTAGTGGAGGGTGGGGTATAAATTCCTCCTCCTCCTCCAACTTGCTGTGCATAATTCTGAGTGTCTTCAGTACAAATGCAATGCACCATCCACAAACAAACATCCAGCATAATGTAGGCTGTTGGGAAGTCAGTGTACAGACCTCACAAAACACAATTTGGGTATCCTGTGAAATCTGTCTCCACCCCCCAATTGTTGACAGGACACCAAGTTTCCATACAAAGAGCACCAAACTGCCACAGCATCTCAGAGACAGACCGCGCATCCAGATATGTTCAGAGGGGTCCATTTGTTCCATTACCTCCGGCAGACTGGTTCAACACCAGCCCCCTCCAAGGCAAATATGACGGCAATTACCGAGCAGGAGGGACGAAAGAGCCCAACCACAGTGGGGCATGAACTCCACTTTGAATTGTTTGCTGTCTTGATTAAAACTGAGCTCGCTTCAATTACCCTCTCGTCTGCTGCGAGTCTGCGAGAACCGTCGCCAAAGTCAGCGGAGAAAAACTGGAAGTTGTCCTCCACGTCAGAACTTGGCTTCTGAAGGGCCTCTTCACTTATCGTCCTGCCGTTGCCGAGAAAAACAGATCCTTTCCTCAAACACGTGCAATGCCATCTTATAGTCCAGATGCACTCCCAGCAACAAAGTCGCTCGTGCTGTTCAGGGTATTACACAGAACACCAGTAAACGGGTAAGCAGTACAGCGTTGTCTCAGTTGCCGAGGACACAGGTGGCTCACCAAACTGTCAGCAAGTCAAGCCCACTGGATTCTCTCCTGCTCGAGGGACTGGATTTCGACCAGCCGCGCTGAGAATCTGACCATCCCATGCTGATTGCCCCAGTTCTGTTTACTTCCAGACAATTTTATCCTACTGTAGGCAAGGTTAGGTTATCATCTGCTTCTCACAGTTAATCCGGCAGACTTATAAGGACAGAAGCTTCATTTTTATAAAATGCCAAGTCAAAGCCACTTCATACTAGACACTGCTTGTCCTGGTGACCGACCCTACAGTCACTATTTAAATATATGTACAATTAATGCAAATGGATAATGGTTGAGTGTATCCGACTAGCATCTGGGAGACCCAAGTTCGAATCCCCACTCTGCCACGGAAGATGGGTGGGTGACCTTGGGCCAGCCACATGCTCTCAGCTTGGTCATCCCCATAAGGCATGATGGAGTCCAGAAGCCGATTCGCACCGTGAACTCAGGAGGCTTTTAAAGAGACCGTTGTAACTTTAAATGCCTCCTAGTCACACCCGAATAAAAGCCAAATAAAAATAAAAGCCAGCTTTTTTCCAGGCGCGGCTATTTCGGTAGCCGAATCTGATTCAGCCGAATAAATACCCGAAAAAATCCCAAAACGGTGCACACCGAGCACACGCCCCTAGTAGATGCAGAAGAACACATGAAGCTACCTTATACCAAATCAGACCCTCAGCCTCTCAAAGTCAGTACCGAGCCCATTGACAGGGAGGGTGGTCTATAAATCAAATAAATGAATAAATATCATCAACTCAGACTGGCAGCCGCTCTCCAGGGTCTGAGGCTGAGGTCTTTCTCATCATCAACTACCTCATCAATCGAACTGGAGATGCCAGGGACTGAAACGTGACCAGAACCGATCGCCATCCTCTACCACAGGAGTGGCCAACCCGCGGCTCTTGAGCTGCATGTGGCTCTTTGCCTTGTTTTATGCGGCTCTTAGGGCGTGTCCTGACGCGGGTCGCCCGGCGGGCCTAGAGCCAGCCGAGACGACCGCGTCGCGACCGTTTCCCCTCCCGGGGACTCTCTGAGCAGGGGAGCTGCGGCTGACGCCGGGCTCAGAAGAACTCCTGAAGACAGAGAAGCCAGGCGAGACGAGGGAGACGCAGCCAGGAGGAGCGCCGCTAGGACCCTCCCAGTCCCGATTGACTGGCCAGGACCGGAAGATGGGGCTGCAAGGACGTGCCAGGCCCCGGCCCCGGGAGCAGCGAGGACCTGAAGCTGGCCGGGATAGTGCCTGCCACACACTTCCCACCAACAGAGGGAGACCGGGCCGGCTGGAAGACAATCGGCCCCAGCTGCGTGAGGGGGCGGGACACAGGGAAAGGGCTTCAGCACAGGCGGGGATGGGTGGTGTTCAAGTGTGCCCATGTGTATGATGTGGCTCTTTGCTGTAGCTCTTGGTCTCTGACGGGTTGGCCACCCCTGCTCTACCATTTCGAACACAAATACAGGCTTCACAAAAGCGTCAGGGAACCAGAGGGCAAGGATTCTCACACGTATCTCCAGCGATCATTTTTATCATGCAGCTATCTTATACAGAGTTGGCCCCATCGGTCTCTGGAGCACAGCACTGTCTATTCAGGCTTGTGGCAGCTTTCCAAGGCTACGAGCAGGGAAAGGTTTCCAGCTTCTGTGACTTAAGACCTTCTCCCTGGAGAGGTCGGGGGACCGACCCCACGACCGGTATTCAAAGCACACTCTTCCTCTGTGCTGTGGCCCCTCCCTACCGCTCCACCTTCCAACAGAGCACTCTTGGAAGTTTTTATCCATTCCTTTGTGGAACGGCAAGCATTTGTATTCCGGTTTGATAAGTCATTTATACAGTTCCTCGGCCTCTGAGCAGACTTTCCAAGAGATCTGAAATTAACTGATCGGAGGTATATGAAGGATTCTGAATCATTCATGTATGATGGATAAGTATTCTCGTAGTTAAAATTATATTGTTTTAAATTATGTCCTTGTTTTACGTTTCTAGTTTTTATAGAGTTTTATGTAGTGTAAAATCGCATGCATTAACCTTCTGCCATCTTTGCCAGGCTTCTCCTGAAAGAAGTATTTATGCTTGAGGAATCTCTCGCCAATAAAGGTAAAAAACAAAAGCCCAAAGGGATATATTTCCTTCACCATAGCTCAGTGGCGCTCATTAGCAATAATGGAAGTTACGTGTGCAGAAACGCGCCAGAGGAGGAGAACGCTGCCGACACCCGCCCCCCCCCCCCCCCGCCAAGTCTACTTTCCACCGCAAACCCATAAGCGGATGCAACCTCGAAGCTTAGAACGTTACATCACTAGCCAGAAGAACCAGACAGCAAATTCAGTAAGCCCACACAAAACTCTGAACTCTGTTCTAGCCAGGCCCCCTGCCCCTAAGCTGCTTCCCACATGACATGTTTTTGGTTGCTGCAAACTATTATGATGTGGACCGGCTCGCCAATACCCTACCTGGTGCCTGCCGAGTGTTCTCAGGAGGTGGGCGGGGCCAAGTGGGGATCCTCACCCGCACAGCTCTCGACCGGCCACTGGAAAACCCAACTGGCTGTGCGGATGACAATAACATCGCTTCCACAGCCGCCGTCATCAGTGTTGGTGGCATTTTCTCTCACACTCTTCTTTCCCAGTGTATTTTCTTAAGATTACCCCTCGTCTTCCCTGCGCTTGGGATTTCCCGGTGTGTGTCGTTCCACCTCCCGCGGCGGCCATCTTTTGGTTGTGCCCAACGTTGACTCGATGCTGAGTCAGTGTGAGCTGGCTCACAGCTTTTTAGCCTCCGGCTCACGCGTTTTTGACTCGGCTCAGGAAGGATGGGCTCCAGAGCAAACCAATTTGTGCCGCAGCCAAATCGTGGGCTCACAACTTTAATGGCAGTAGCTCACAAAGTAGAATGTTTGCTGGCAAGACTCCACAGCTTAGAGGGAGCATAAGTAACATCCCACCCATTTCAGTGTAGTCTGAGTTCGACAAGTTCCTGGTGGACGGGGCCCTTACCTATTCCACAATCACCAAAAAAAGGGCAAGGAGCGCACCCCGAACTCACAGGATATTCTCTCAGGGATGTCCAAACCAACCCTCCCTCTAAGCTGTGGAGTCTTGTGAGCAAAAATTCTACTTTGCAAGCTACCGGCATTAAAGTTGTGAGCGAGCGATTTGGTTACTGCATAAATTACGTTTGCTCTGGAGCCCTCCTTCCTGGGCTAAATGCGTGAGCCAGAGACTAAAAAACTGAGAGCTAGCTCACAGTAACTCAGCTTAGAGGGAGCACTGGCTCCTAACCACCCGGGGCAGGCTCGCTGCCGGGTTCTAGCCCCCCTCGAGCCTCCAGGTGCAAACTGGAAGACGGATGTGGGGGACCGCGCCTCCCTGCAAGCCTCCTTCATTCTGCCACGGAACTACCGAAACAAGATTAAGCGGGAAAGGTGGGAGGGGGGCCGTCTATATTTTACAAATGCGCCAATTCCACGCCGTTGTTTCTAAGTTGACAAATATCTATTCCGCAGCGAAGCAACATCCTGGGAACAGCTGGGTGGCAGTTTCCAGCTCAAATGAGCCAGAAGCGCACGCTGGCAAGTCACCTCCGATTGCTTCTGAATGGCAGCGCATGGAGATTTATGCCCCGCCATAAATTAGGACAATTATTTCTCTCTGGTTTGCTTTTCATTCCAGACAGAGAGAACTCTGGGACCGACTCTCCTCCTCCTCCTCCTCCTCCTCGCTGAATAGAAAAAACAAAAAGGATATCTTCCCTTTCTCTGACAATGAGTTCGTTCTGCTCCTCCAGTTGCCTGATCTTCTTCTCGAAGGACTCCTGCTCGGCTTTCAGCCGCTCCTCCGTCACCTCCTTCTCTTCGCTCACCCTGAAAGAACAAACAACGGTCAGACCAGAGCAGCCTTCTGACCCGGGCCAGTCTCAGGCAGGGGAGCAGCCCCCCCCCCCACCCTGAATCACGCCCTAAGACCCCGGTACTCTCGCTGCTCCTTCCGCTCGCTTGTACGGCGTCTTTGATTTGCAGAGTGAGGGATGGAATTGCTCTCGAGCACATGGTACGAAACAGGCCAACGGGGCTGCCATTTTCCCCGACAGGACACCAACAAGGCAGAGACCCAAATCCAATCCCCCCCCCCCAAAAGCCCCATGAATACAGCTGCCAGCTCAAAACTGGGAAATATCTGGCGGTTCTGGAGGTGGAGCCTAGGAAGGGCAGGGTTCGAAGAGGGGGGAGGGACCTCATCGAGATAAAACGCCATAGAGCCAACCCTCCAAAGCAGCCGTTTTCTCCGGTCTGGTGTAATGGTTTGGTGTAGTGCCAGTTTGGCGTAGTGGTTAAAGAACGCCAACTCTAACCTGGAAGAACCGGGTTTGATTCCCCACTCCTCCCCTTGCAGCTGCCGGTGTGGCCTTGGGTCAGTCGCAAGTTCTCTCAGAGCCGTTCTCAAGAGAGCTCTCTCAGCCTCACCTACCTCACAGGATGTTTACTGTAAGGAGGGGAAGGAGATTGTGAGCCGCTCTGAGACTCCTTCGGATAGTAAAGGGCAGGGTATAAATCCCATCTCCTCTTCTTCTTCCTCCTCCAAGGGGATTGATCTCTGTTGTCTGCAGAACTGGTTGTGATGCCAGGAGATCTCCAGGCCCCACCTGGAGGACGACAACCCTACCCAAGCAACTAGACTGTACCATTTCAAACAGCAAATGCGGAGCGAGTGTTTGAAGGATTCCCCCCAAATAAAATATTCCCAACACCGACTAAACCAGCACGCCCCAGGGAGAAAGTTCCCGGCCAGCTTGATCTGCATGTATCAAGGCTTTGTTTTGAAGGAGGAGGAGGAAGGGGACGTGATTGGATTTATACCCCGCCCTTCACTACCCAAGGGAATCTCAGAGCGGCCTACCATCTCCTTTCCCTTCCCCTCCCCACAACGGACACTTTGTGAGTTGCGAAGGGCTGAGAGAGCTCTGACAGGAACGGCTCTTTTTCAAGGACAGCTGTGCCAAAGCTACGGCTTGCCCAGGGTCATCCAGCAGGTGGAAGTGGAGGAATGGGGAATCAAACCCGGTTCTCCCAGATTAGAGTCTGCGCACTTAACCACTACCACCGCTACATTAAGACTGTTCGCAGTGGCACAGCCCTGAAAACACACACGTTATTCGTTCTAGTCTCTGCTGTCCAGTCCGGTCGGGCCTTCCAGCGACCAAGTTCCCCAGCCTGGTACGAAAGTCCCCCCCTGCGCACGGCCGCAGCCTCTGCCGTGCCCGCTGACCTCTCGCGGCACACAGCCGTGCGTTGACGCTTCTCTTGCCCGTTCGGCAACTGAGCGGCTGGAAGGTCTGACGCATCCCAGAGGCAGGAGGGGTCGGCAGCCCTCGCGAGGAAGAAGATAAGCTGCCAAAGATACAATTACCCACAGGTGACCGAAACGGTGGCAGAGAAAATGGATACACACGCTTTGTCAGATTATGTCGGATTTATGTCAAGGCCCGCTCAAGACCGGGTGGAGATTACCGCGTGCTTTTGTGCTTTGTGGCTCCTGGCGGAAATGCCGAGAATGATTTCTGAGTCTGTTGGGAAAGGGATCTCGCGGGGCTGAACAAAAACTTTGGCTTAGCCGTGGCGTTCCTTTTTAAACTTCTTAGAGCCCTTCCCCTCCCCATTGCCCCCACTTCGTCCTCTTGCTCGGTTTAGCACACTTATAATTCAGCACCACCGAGGGCACTTTTCAGGGCAGAAACGTGATAACAGAAAATTATTCTTCGTGAAAACATAAGAAGAGACCTGATGCACCAGACCAGTGAGGGTCCATCTAGTCCATCCTCCTGTCTCACACAGTGGCCAGCCAGTTCCTCTGGAGGGCCAACAACAGGGCAGAGAGGCCGAGGCCTTCCCTTGAGAAGAACACAAGAAGAGCCCTGCTGGATCAGACCAGTGAGGGTCCCCCTAGCCCGGCATCCTGTCTCACACTGTGGCCAAACTGTTCTTGTGGAGGGTCAACAACAGGGCATAGAAGCCGAGGCCTTTATAAGAACATCAGAAGAGCCCTGCTGGATCAGACCAGTACTCCATCAAGTTCAGCATCCTGTCTCACTCAGTGGCCAACCAGTTCCTCTTGAGGGCCAGCAACCGGGCATAGAAGTCAAGGCCTTCCCCTGAGAAGAACATCAGAAGAGCCCTGCTGGATCAGACCAGTGGGGGCCCATCCAGTCCAGCATCCCATCTCACACAGTGGACAACCAATTCCTCTGGAGGGCCAACAACTGGGCACAGAGACCAAAGCCTTCCCCTGATAAGAACCTCAGAAGAGCCCTGCTGGATCAGACCAGTGAGGGTCCATCTAGTCCGGCATCCCGTCTCACACAGTGGCCAGCCAGTTCCTCTGGAGGGCCAGCAACAGGGCAGAAAGGCCGAGGCCTTCCCTTGAGAAGAACACAAGAAGGACCCTGCTGGATCAGACCAGTGAGGGTCCCCCTAGCCCGGCATCCTGTCTCACAGTGTGGCCAAACTGTTCTTGTGGAGGGTCAACAACAGGGCATAGAAGCCGAGGCCTTTATAAGAACATCAGAAGAGCCCTGCTGGATCAGACCAGTGGGGGGTCCATCCAAACCAGCATCCCATCTCACACAGTGGACAACCAATTCCTCTGGAGGGCCAACAACAGGGCTTGGAGGCTGAGGCCTTCCCCTGAGAAGAACCTCAGAAGAGCCCTGCTGGATCAGACCAGTGAGGGTCCATCTAGTCCAGCCTACTGTCTCACACAGTGGCCAACCAGTTCCTCTGGAGGGCCAAGAACAGGGCACAGAGGCCGAGGCCTTCCCCTGATAAGAACATCAGAAGAGCCCTGCTGGGTCAGACCAATGAGGGTCCATCTAGTCCAGCCTCCTGTCTCACACAGTGGCCAGCCAGTTCTTCCAGACGGCCGACAACAGGGCAGAGAGGCCGAGGCCTTCCCCTGACGTTGCCTCCTGGCACTGGGATATAGAGGCTAACTGCCTCTGAACATGGAGGTTCCCTTTAGTCCCCATGACTAGAAGCCCCAGACAGACCTCTCCTCCATGAATCTGTCTAATCTCCTTTTAAAGTCGTCTGTGCCTGTGGCCATCAGTACATCCTCTGGCAGCGAATTTCACATTTTAATCACTCAGTGCGTAAAGAAGTATTTTTCCTTTGTCCCCCCTGAATCTGCTGCTCATCAGCTTAACAGGATACCCCCAAGTTCTAGTATTTTGGGAGAGCGAGAAAAAATTATCTTTGTCAACTCTCTCTACCCCAAGCATAATTCTATAACCCTCTATCATGCCTCCTCTTAGTCATCTCTTTTCTAAACTGAAAAGTCTCAGAATTGTCAGTCTTTCCCCATAGTGAAGGTGCTTCAACCAGTTAAGGAAAAAAATTGCCATGTTTTATATAGGAAGAGCCCTGCTAGATCCAACCAGTGGTTCATCTAGTCCAGCATCCTCTCTCACACAGTGTCAGTTAGTTCCTCTGGAGGGCCAACAACAGGGCAGAGAAGCCGAGGCCTTCATAAGAACCTTAGAAGAGCCCTGCTGGATAAGACCAGTGAGGGTCCATCTAGTCCAGCCTTCTGTCTCACACAGTGGCCAACCAGTTCCTCTGGAGGGCCAACAACAGGGCAGAGAGGCAGAGGCCTTCATAAGAACATCAGAAGAGCCCTGCTGGATCCGACCAGGGGTTCATCTATTCCAGCATCCTGCCTCACACAGTGGCCAACCAACAGGCAGTAGAAACCACTGATGGACCTCTCCCCCGTGAATCTGTCTCACCCTCTTTTAAAGCTGCCTGTGGTTCAGGTCATAAAGCAAACGCAAAGGGAGCAACTCGTTCAAAGCCCCTCTACTCAGAATCACAGCAAGGCAAACATGTGAACTTGGAACCTCAAGGCCCCGAACTATGAACCTGCGCATGGTTCACCACCACAGCAGGGACACCTTATCGACAGCAGGTGGTCTTCCATCCATTAATTCCACAGCCATCTCCCTTCCCCCATGCAGTTTACAACATAGCACAGAACACCCCAAAATGAGCCGGGAGTCAAGGCACTTTTGCCAGTCTGTCAGCAAGGTGTTTTTCAAGGACTCCTCCTAAAGGTCCAAGGAAGCGTCGCCAAAAGACAAGGCAGACTCCCCGACTGTTCAGAAAGCCGGACAAGACCGCGCAGTGGAACGCTGTTTCCCGACATGTGGGTCGGAACCCAAAAGCAGGCTGCAGGTCACCCCTGTCTAGTTGGGGTTGCCAACCTCCAGGTCGTGGCTGAAGATCTCCTGGGATTACAGCTGATCTCCAAGAGTCAGAGATCAGTTCTCCTGGGGAAAAATTGCTGCTTCGGAAGGTGGACTCTGTGGCATTGTACCCTGTGGAAGTCCCTTCCCTCTCCAGGTTCCACCACCCAAATCTCCAGCGATTTCCAAACCCGGAGTCGGCAACCCCATGACCAGGGGCCGCTCCTGCCTTTTGAATTGCTCTCTCCTTCTCTTCGGAGCCAGTTTGGTGTAGCGGTTAAGAGAGCGGACGTTAATCCGGAAGAACCCGGATTTCCCACTCCTCCGCCACATGCCGCTGCTGGTGTGACCTTGGGTTCTTTTGGAGCTGTTCTTTCTAGGGCCTACGTACCTCACGGAGTGTCTGTTGTGGGGAGGGGAAGGGAAAGGAGTCTGTGAGCCCCGCTGAGACTCCCTTGGGGAGTGAAGGGCGGGGTATAAATCCAATCTCTTCTTCTTCTTCTCTTTTTTTCTCCTCTTCTTTCCTTTTCAGACTCTCATCTTCCTCCTTGAAGTGCCTTAAGATCACCAACGTCAGAACTGTCTACTCCAACTGACAGAGGGTCTCCAAGGTCTCACGCTGAGGTCTTTCACTTCACCTACTGCCTGGACCTTTTTTAAGGGGTTGAACCTGGGACCTTCTGCCTGCCAAGCAGAGGCTCTACCACTGAGCCCCAGCCCCTCTTTACAGCTCTCCTGAGTCTCAGGCGGAGGTCTTTCCCATCACCTCCTACCTGATCCTTTTAACTGGAAATGCTGGGGCTTGAACCTGAGACCTTCTGAATGCCAAGCAGATGCTCTGCCACTGAGCCACAGCCCCTCTTTACAGCTCTCCAGGGTATCAGGCTGAGGTCTTACACATCACTTCCTCCCTGATCCTTTTTAACTGGAGATGCTGGGGATTGAACCTTTGGACCTTCTGAATGCCAGGAAGATGTTCTGCCACTTAGCCACAGCCCCTCCTTACAGCTCTTCTGAGTCTCAGGCGGAGGTCTTTCCCATCACCTCCTACCTGATCCTTTTAACTGGAGATGCCGGGGATTGAACCTGGGACCTCCTGCATGCCAAGCAGATGTTCTGCCACTTAGCCACAGCCCCTCCTTACAGCTCTTCTGAGTCTCAGGCGGAGGTCTTTCCCATCACCTCCTACCTGATCCTTTTAACTGGAGATGCCGGGGATTGAACCTGGGACCTCCTGCATGCCAAGCAGATGTTCTGCCACTGAGCCACAGCCCCTCTTTACAGCTCTCCAGGGTCTCAGGCTGAGGTCTTTCACATCACTTCCTCCCTGATCCTCTTAACTGGAGATGCCGGGGATTGAACCTGGGACCTCCTGCATGCCAAGCAGAGGCTCTGCCACTGAGCCACAGCCCCTCTTTACAGCTCTCCAGGGTATCAGGCTGAGGTCTTTCACATCACTTCCTCCCTGATCCTTTTTAACTGGAGATGCTGGGGATTGAACCTTTGGACCTTCTGAATGCCAGGAAGATGTTCTGCCACTTAGCCACAGCCCCTCCTTACGGCTCTTCTGAGTCTCAGGCGTCTGGTCTTTCCCATCACCACCTACCTAATCCTTTTAACTGGAGATGCCGGGGATTGAACCTGGGACCTTCTGAATGCCAAGCAGATGTTCTGCCACTGAGCCACAGCCCCTCTTTACAGCTCTCCAGGGTCTCAGGCTGAGGTCTTCCACATCACCTCCTGCCTGGTCCTTTTTAACTGGAGATGCCGGGGATTGAACCTGGGACCTTCTGCATGCCAAGCAGAGGCTCTACCACTGAGCCGCAGCCCCTCCCCTTGGTGACAATAATG
This sequence comes from Lepidodactylus listeri, assembly GCA_029233225.1. Taxonomy (NCBI): domain Eukaryota; kingdom Metazoa; phylum Chordata; class Lepidosauria; order Squamata; family Gekkonidae; genus Lepidodactylus; species Lepidodactylus listeri. Next base: position 4,798,784 of record JARCFY010000004.1, on the reverse strand, counting down.
ACTGGGGGGAAGCCATCCAGCCAGCAACTAATAATGTTATGGTAGTAACTGGAAGAAAGAGAGGGGAAAGGCTGGTGAGTGGGCTGAAGCTGTTCGGTGCACCATGGGAAGAAACCACAGGAGAAGGGAAAGAGATATGTGCATGCATGGACTCCGTCTTCTGGCTGCTGCTTTAGCAGCCCAAACTCTTGCTCAGAGGCCGGAATGTAACCTCCACATGCAAAGGCTGTATACATTAGAAGGCCACTCGTGGGGGCAGCTGCACCCCTTGGTGTGATGCTGGTTGGAGCATGGCATGGGAGGCTAGATGGGTGCCCAGCTCACAGGTTGCCTGGCGAGCCAAAAAAAACCCCTTGGGCCTGCCCTAAACGGGTCACTATCGGTGTTCCCTCTAAGCTGAGTTAGTGTGAGCTAGCTCTCAGTTTTTTACCCTCCGGCTCACGCATTTTTACCTTAGCTTAGGAAAGAGGGCTCCAGAGCAGACTCATTTCCGCAGCAGGCAAATCGCTCGCTCACAACTTTAAGGCCGGCAGCTCACAAAGTAGAATTTTTGCTCACAAGACTCCACAGCTTAGAGGGAGCATTGGTCCCCCTGTCAAATAAGTTTGGACTTGTGGGTCCCGATACCGTGAAGTCGGGGGACCACTGCCGTAGAAGACAGCCTCGTTCCCGCTCATTAACAGCGGGGGCTTTCACACGTACTAAATAACGCACTTTCAGCCCACTTTGCAACTGGATTTTGTGAAACGGACTGGACTGGAGCCACATCGTTTAGCGTGCAGATTCTGTTACCAGCAATACAGTCAAGCTCTATTAACGGGTTGCACTGACTGGCTAGAGGAGAGGCGAGATGAGGGGAGACAAGGACGGCCTTTCCCCAGCTTGACGCCCCAGTAGTTTCTTGGGATGCCTCTTCCGTAATCTCAGAAGCGGGCCTGGCACAGAGGCGCGCATGGCGCAAAAGGGTAGCAGAACCCCAGCCCTTCGGCACGCAGCGGCTGATTTACAAAGCGAGCGCGCAGGGCTGATGGCTCCCCAAAGGGAGCGGCACGTTTTGAGAATTTATAGAAGCTCTCTGGCTGCCTGCAGCGTTTGTTCTGCTCGCCTCCTGCAGCAGTAATGGCGACAGTCCCCGGGGGGGGGGGGGGGAATGGGAAGAGTACCATTAATTCATTCTCCTTCGAAAGAAGAGCCCTGCCGAATCAGAACACGGGTCCATCTCGTGCGGCCCCTCTGTTATAGCGACAGCTAGACAGTAGCACCGACGAGATATCCAGGGCACGAGCTTTCAGGAGCCAATGCTCCCTTCATCAGAGATTTATTATTACCGGTTTTTAAAAGTGCCTTTCCCCCCCCCTTTAGAACCGATGAAAGCAACGCGGGGAGACCGGCGGCTGCAGCTAGCAAAAACCACTGGGGGTTACCGGACTCGATCCCTTCTTCCCTCCCTGCGCGGCTTCGACTGGAAGCGTATCTGACCTTCAGAGGTTTGCAATCTCTGTGTTTCGGCCCTGAGCTTCACAGGGGTATCAGCCTAGACACAGGAACAGGTGGACCGCTGAACTGATTCAAGAAGGACACCGTTAAGAACCTAAGAGAAGCCAATGTTGGATCAGGCCAGTGGCCCATCCAGTCCAACACTCTTCTGTCACACAGTGGCCAAAAACACCAGGTGCCCTCAGGAGGTCCAGCAGTGGGGCCAGGACACTAGAAGCCCTCCCACTGTTGCCCCCCTTCCTCTACAGCACCAAGAATACAGAGCATCACTTGCCCCAGACTGAGAGTTCCTATCTATACTTTGTAGCTAAGAGCCACTGATGGACCTCTGCTCCAGATGTTTATCCAATCCCCTCTTGAAGCCGTCCATGCTTGTAGCCGCCGCCACCTCCTGTGGCAGTGAATTCCACGTGTTAATCACTCTTTGGGTGGAGAAGTACTTCCTTTTATCTGGAGAACTCCTGGAAGGGGCGGGACCTTGGTATAGTTGGCAAGAACCCGTTATTACGCCAATTGCTGAACGTAAATTAAAGCAATTCGGCCAACAATCCAGCCAGGTGCAAGTGGAGGAGTGGGGAATCAAACCTGGTTCTCCCAGATTAGAGTCCGCGCACTTAACCACGACACCAAACTGGCTCTTAGACATGTAGCTCCGGCCAGAGATAAGGTGACAACTTCCTTAATGAAGTGAGCTGTAGAATGTCTGTTGGCTAACCGGTCAGGGCACCACATGTTGGGGGAAACCGTCATTGGGTTACAGTCGACTTATGACAACCCTGTAGGGTTTTAAAGGCAAGAGATGAGCAGGGGTGGTTTGCCATTGCCTGCCTCTGCACAGCGACTCTGGCCTTCCTTGGTGGTCTCCCCTCCAAGTGCCCTGCTTGGCTTCCAAGATATGACAAAATCGGGCTCGCCTGGGGCCTCCAGATCAGGGCACCCCTAGCCAAGGTAAAGGTTTCTCTTGCTCGAAAGCCGGTCGAATCCGACTCTAGGGGGCGCTGCTCATCTCCGTTTCCAAGCCGAAGAGTCAGCGCTGTCCGAAGACTTCTCCGCGGACATGACTAGATGCCGAGGCGCATGGAACGCTGTTCCCTTCCCACCAAAGCGGTACCTGTTTATCTACTTGCAATTTCTTGCTTTCAAACCGCTAGGTTGGCAGGAGCTGGGGCCAGAGACGGGAGCTCACTCCGTCACGCGGCACTCAGGTCTCAAACTGCCGAGCTACTGACCTTCCGGTCTGCAGCTCAGCGTCTTAACCTCTGCGGCCCCCCGCTCTGAAATGCACAAACACCGCTCCATCGCCACATCGCGGAGGAAGCGTGAAGGAGCCTACCCGCCAGCCCTGGTTTTAAACAGCCCAAACCTTTCCACCTTTTCCAAATGGAGAGGAAAATTACGGCTCATTTTAAAAGAGGGAATGAGGTGAGAGGAACTAAAGCTTAACTCCCCCTATTAGGCTGAAGAGGTCTTTTTAATTACGCCCATTAAAAATATGATTGGGTTTAAAAATAAAAAAAGAGAGAACGAAGTATCAGAGAGCGTTACGCTGATTTTACCTTTCAGAATTAATGTTCCTGCAAACTCTCCCGTTTTCTTCCGAGAAATGTTAGAGGGAAATATCAAGCAGCCCTGGGGCTGCCGGGGGGGGGGGGGAATCACGGCACCCGAGACTTCAAGAGAAGTGAACTCCAGGCCCCAACAGCTTACGCTGGAATAAAAACGTTTCAGTCTTTAATGCGCCACAAGGTTCCTGGTTTATTTCTTGCTGAAACAGACTAACACAGACAGCCGCCAGAATTATTCTCGAATAATTAGTACACAGCCACCAGCAGAAGGGGGAAGAGGAAGAAAACACCCCATGGCTAAAAAAAAAAAAATTATCAATATTTTCGATTTCCTTTAAAAGAAAACTGGTTTGAGATGAAATCTGGATTTAATACGGACACGTTAAAGCCCACAGTTACCACCTCTTAAAAACCAACTGGTCCGTTTCAGACTAAAACTCGGAAGGTCCGGGTTCAAACCGCCACTCCGCCAAAGAAGCTCACTGTCGGCCTAGCCCACCTCAAAGGGTTGTTGTTGAGGATAAAATGGAGGAGAGGGGAAATGAGGCATGCCACTTTCAGCCCCTCTTTGGATGAAGTAAACAAAGTAAGGAAATGAAGTAAGACTGGTTTTCTATGTTAAGAGAGTTCAGGGGGCAAAATTGATAGTTAGATTCATATCCTGCCCTCCCCATCATTTAGCGGGCTCAGGGCAGCTAACAACATGTATAAATATGCATTAAAATTACAATATTAAAACAAAACCACTTTAAGTTAAAATATAAAACCACAGTTATACAATACATAATTAATGCAACCTGTGCTAAAAGATGGCGATCTTCAGTCGTCACTTGAACAGCGCCTCCCGGCTTCTGCCAAGACGCTAAAACTCCAGTTGGTGGTGTCATTGGTAAGAAGACCAGGGCCATAATATTGAGGCGGGACCCTACTTGAAAGCCTGGCGGAAGAGCTCCACCTTACAGGCCCTGCGGATCTGTAAAAGGTCCTGCAGGGCCCTGACGTCATCCGGGAGCTCGTTCCACCAGTGAGGGGCCGCCACGGAAAAGCCCCTGGGCCTCATCATGGCCAACCTGGCCTTTTTAGGGCCCGGAAGAGCCAGGCAATTTAAGATTAAGCAATCCTTTGCTATTACGGTGGAGAAACACCCTTTTCTTTTCTTGCTCAAAGAAAATACAACCACAGAATCATGAAGCTGGAAAGGGACATAGAGGCCACCTAGTCCAACCCCCTGCTCAATGCAGGATCAGTCTAGAGCATCCCGGACAAGTGTCCATCCAGACGCTGCTTAAAGACTGCCAGGGAGGGGGAGCTCGCCACCTCCCTAAGCAGCCGATTCCACTGCTGAATTACAGTAACTAATTTTTTCCCTCTCCTCTGCTGCCCACAGGAACAGCTCCCTGCCCTCCTCCTCCAAGTGTCAGCCCTTCCAAGACTTCAAGAGAGCAATCCTGTCCCCCTTCAACCTCCCTGTCTCCAGACTGAACCTTCCCAGGTCCCCCAGCCTTTCCTCGCAGGGCTTCTTGGTCTCCACGCCCCCTGATCATCCTCGTCACTCTCTTCTGTCCCCGCTCCGTTCTGCCCACATCCTTTCGGAAGTGAGGCCTCCAGAACTGCACACAAATAGATACCAATGGCATAAAGGTCTACCTACTTGCCTGCCCAATATTCAGCACAGAAATATACCCGGGGGGGGGGGGATTTAAAATCATGGCCTAGAACAGAGGTGGGCAAACTGGCTCAGCGTAAGAGCCACCGAGAACAGGGGTGGCCAAACTTGCTTAACGTAAGAGCCGCGTAGAATAAACATCAGATGTTTGAGAGCCGCAAGACATGAACAAATATTACCCGCTTTTATTGGAAAATAAGCAAATTTGCTTTTTATCAACATTAAATGAGACTGCCAAAAATAATAACAAAAGGGGTAAAAGCAGGTATTGATAATGATATTAATTTGTCCAATGATCTTTGTTTGCTGATGATATTTAGCTTCCCCAGCCGCCCTGCCGGGAGCCACATAATATATGTGAAAGAGCCGCATGCGGCTCCCGAGCCACAGTTTGCCCACCCCTGGCCTAGAAGATCTTTTTCTACCCCTCCTGCCTCTTTTTTATCTTGGAAGAGTTCTGATGAACCAAAAAGCTTGCACACCGTTCTCGTGGTACCTGGTGAGAGAAGCAAGTGGGGACACGGGGAGGGGGCAGTGTTCCCTCTAAGCTGAGTTAGTGTGAGCTAGTTCGTGGCTTTTCAGCCTCCGGCGCACACATTTTGTGTCTTAGCTCAGGAACGATGGCCCCAGAGCAAACTAATTGATGTGGGAGCCAAATCGCTTGCTTGCTTTAATGCCAGTAGCTCACAACTTGGATTTTCGCTCGCAAGACTCCACAGCTTCGAGGGAGTACTGGGAGGAGGTTGAATGTTATGGGCCATCTCTCCTGGTGGAAACTGGAAATGACGTCATGTCACTCTAGGAGTTACCAGAAATTCTTTGGTAAAACCAAAGTGTGGTTGGCGATTCCTAGAGTGATGTGATGTCACTTCCAGGTTTTCCTCAGAAGGGATGTCACCTTGCATGCAACACCAGCAGTTCCTAACAGAGTTTCTTCTGCATTCCTGTGGAGTGGCAACGAGGAAAACAGGTTGCAGGAAGGAGTAGTCTCCCTGCCATAGCAGGGAATGCGGCAACCCTGGATGGACCTCCCCCCCCCAAACCAGGATGACCCGGGTCCATCCTTCCCCCCGCCGGCTCACCTATGCAACGCATTCCACTCTTAAACGAGGACTCCATGTAAAACTCTTAGTCCCCCAGTGATATCTGCTGTAGCATCAAGGCAAAGAATCCGAACTGTGACGGGCCACAGGTTCAGATCTCCTCTCTGCCATGAACTCAACAGGCGGCCTCAGACCAGGAACCCTTACTCGCTGACTGTATGAGAACAGAGCAAGACTCCAGGAGCACCTTAAAGACCAACAACACTTGTGGCGGGGCGCGAGCTTTGGTGAGCCGCTGCTCACTTCTCCAGACACGGCTAAAAATACGAGTCCATCTGTCCTTCCGTCTTGGAGAGGGGAGTGGTTTCAGAGGCCAAATGACAGGAGCAGGCCAATGAAAATAGCCGGTGTGATTGGATTGGGTGCAGAAAAGAGCCAGGGTCCAGGAGCACCTTAAAGACTAACAAAATTTGACGCAGTGTACGAGTTTTCGTGAGTCACTGCTCACTTCGTCATGAAGGAAATGACTCACGAAAGCGCCACTAAATATTCATTTATTTTTTATTCATATTTATCTCCCGCCTTGCCGGGCAAGCTGGCTCAAGGGGGCTCACAGGTTAAAATATCAAGACAATAAATACATCAGTTAAAACGGCATAAATTACTCATACGCATCACAGATAAAACATACTGATGGTGGCAGCAGGTCACATCATAACCCGGAATGGGTGCAGCACCCCACGGATCCCAGGCCAGAGAAGGTTCCAGTGGCCCGTCCATCAGTGGCGGCTCCAAATCGAAGGCCTGGTGGAAGAGCTCCGTTTTGCAGGCCCTGGAGAACTGGAATGGGTCCCACAGGGCACTGATGTCTTCCGGGAGCTCGTTACACCAGTGCGGAGCCACCGCCGAGAAGGCCCTGGCTCTGGTGGTCACCAGCCACGCTTCTTTCAGACCATGGAGAGTCAGGCGATGTTGTGAGCCTGACCTCGGTGCTCCCTGGGGCACATATGGGGAAAGGCGGTCCCCATTTTGTTACTCTTGAAGGTGCTCCTGGAACTCTGGCTCTTTTCTCCTGCTACAGACAGACGAACACGGCTACCCATCTGGATCTATCTCTACAAGAATAAGAGACGCAGAGCTGTAAGGCTATTATGATTGGACGGAGACGGAGGAGCCCTGGTTTCAAAGCCCCACTCAGCCGTCAAACTCACCGGATAACCCCAGGGCCATTCGTTCTCTCAGCCTAACCAACCTCGCAGGGGTGTTATGAGGATACAGCGGGGGAGGCTTCCCGGAGTTCCTTGGAGGAAGGGTCAGTAGACACGTGGGAGACAGGATTACAGGCCAGCCTAACAGGACTGATGGTTGGTTTACAGAGATGTGCAATATAGTGTGGTATGTACACATGTGAACACACACACCCCCTTCAAACAATGAACATAAGAACATAAGAGAAGCCATGCTGGATCAGGCCAATGGCCCATCCAGTCCAACACTCTGTCACACAGTGGTCAAAAACACCAGGTGCCCTCAGGAGGTCCAGCAGTGGGGCCAGGACACTAGAAGCCCTCCCACTGTTGCCCTCCCCCCCCCCCCAGTCAAGCACCAAGAATACAGAGCATCCCTTGCCCCAGACTGAGAGTTTCTATCTATACTTTGTGGCTAATAGCCACTGATGGACCTCTGCTCCATATGTATATATAACTCCCTCTTGAAGCCGTCCATGCTTGTAGCTGCCACCCCCTCCTGTGGCAGTGAATTCCACGTGTTAATCACTCTTTGGGTGGAGAAGGACTTCCTTTTATCTGTTCTAACCCGAATGCTCAGCAATTTCACGGAGTGCCCACGAGTTCTTGTATTATGAGAAAGGGAGAAAAGTACCTCTTTCCCTACCTGCTCTATCCCATGCATAATCTTACAAACCTCGATCGTGTCACCCCTCAGCTGTCGTTTCTCCAAACTAAAGAGCCCCAAGCGCGTCAACCTTTCTTCACAGGGAAAGTGTTCCAACCCTTTTATCCTGCTAGCTGCCCTTTTCTGCACTTTTTCCAATGTTACAATATCCTTTCTGAGGTGTGGTGACCAGAACTGTACACAGTATTCCAAATGAAGTCGCATCATCGATTTATACTGGCAGATTTGTTTTCAGTTCCCTTCCTAATAATCCCCAGCATGAAAATGTAACAATTAAAAAACAGAACAGAGCGCACGTTTCTGTTCCTTCTATGCTATGCATGAAAAGATGATTTACTTACTCTGTCATGGAGAAGCGCTGGTTTGCTCAACAGCTATCAGCCTACGCTGCTGGAAAGTTCTAGACACCCACAGCTAAAACCTGTGGTTGCTCAGCTGCCCGTTTCTTCCGTGCCACCGACTTATAATCAATTGCACATCCCACTGTACCCTTACCCTTCAAATAATACTTCACCCTACTTCATATCCTCACACATCTGCCAAGGGCACCCATCCAAAATTTTCTCAGGGGAAGCAATTTTGCACGGCGGGTAACCTGTGCATCGCTACCGGTTTTGAATTTAAAACAAAGTTTGAGCCCAGTGGCGCCTTTAAGACCAGCGAAGTTTAATTTGGGGTATAAGCTTTCGTGTGCAGGCGCACTTCTTCAAGCTGAGATGTATCTGAAGAGGCGTGCACGCACACAGAAGCTTCTACCCAGAATTAAACTTTGTGGGTCTTGAAGGTGCCCCTGGACCCAAAATTTGTTCTGTTGCTTCAGACCAACACAGCCACCCCCGCCTGAATCTGTCTTCATACTTTTGGATTTAAGCACCTAAGTTGTTGCTCGGGTTATATTTAGCTGCAAATAGTTAGCTATTTGGGCTATTTTAACACGTAACGTGTAATTGTTCAAGAAAATATGGATTTCAGAATGGGAAATCTGATTCAAAATTGGTCTCTTGCAATTTGAGATCCCCATAATTTAAAACCAATCCACTCCAAGTGGCTTTTTAGCTGGGCATCGACTCTTAACGTAACCGCAGGGGAGCAGTTTAAGAGCTCACTCTCAAGCCCTTTAAGTGTGTGCTTTTAAATACAGAACAGTACCCAAAGCCCCCCCTCCCCTCGCCCAGGCATGAAGTCTAAAACCTGCTCCAGGAAGGAGCATCATTCTGATGATAACACATGGGATGAAAAATAGCAGGAGGGTGGGAAAGAGCCTCGAGCGCCCTCTAGTGGCCCAAATATCAGAACTGGCACGCCGGCCAGACACCAGGCATAGCTACGACTTTAATTCTCAGCCAAACGCCCCAGGAAATACACAAAGGGGACACCGTTTAAGTCAGGGGTGGGCAAATGGCGGCCCGGGGGCCACATGCGGCCCGCCACAGTGTTTTTTGTGGCCCGCCAAGACAGTTGGCCACTGTCAGCACCTGAGGAGCTGCAGCTTGAACTTATTGACATGCAGTCAGATCACACTGTGAAAGAAATGTTTAATGCTGTGACATTAGTTGACTTTTAGAAATCTTTGTCTGCTGAAAAGTTTCCATGTATGAAGAAATTTGCTGGGAAAATGTTCTCTGTATTTGGGTCTACATATATTTGAGAGCAAAGTTTTTCTTGCATGAAGATCAACAAGAGTAAATATAGACATTAACAGACATTTGACAGACATGAACTTGCAGGCTGTGATGAGAATCTCAACAAGCCATCTCACTCCTGATTTCCAAAAAATTGTAGAAAAGTGTGATAGGGTACATTTGTCTCATTAAACGGATTCTAAAATTAAATGTGCTTGCAGCTATAGATGATATGAAATTAGCACAATAAATAAATTGAATAAAACTACCACTATTTTATTTAATTTACATGTATTGATTTTTATGATACAATTTATACCTTTTCTGAAAGGCAAAGTTAACTAATGAATGCAATCATTTTAAAACGTGCGGCCCTCCACTAACCTCCGCTCCCACAAAGCGGCCCCCGAGCCAAAACAATTGCCCACCCCTGGTTTAAGTGATATGATGGATGCCGAAAAGAAGAACGTACCACTGAATTGCAGCAGACTCATGGCGACCCTGTCCACAGGGAGCTCCAGGCAGGAGGGAAGGGCCCCTGCCCCAGTACCAGAGCATCTGCTTGGCAGGCAGAAGGTCCCAGGTTCAATCCCCGGCATCTCCAGTTTTAAAAGGACCAGGCAGTGGGTGATGGGAAAGACCTCCACCTGAGACCCTGGAGAGCTGCTGCCAGACTGAATAGGCAATACTGACCTTGATGAAACAAAGAGGGTTAATCACCCAAAGACTAATTAACACGTCGGATTCACTGCCACAGGAGGTGGTGGTGGCCGCAAGCATGGACGGCTTCAAGAGGGAATTGGATAAACATCTGGATATAGATGTTATAGGTATAGATAGGAACTCTCAGTCTGGGGCAAGTGATGCTCTGTCTTCTTGGTGCTTGGGGGGGGGGGGCAACAGTGGGAGGGCTGTCTTGGCCCCACTGCTGGACCTCCTGAGGACACCTGGTGTTTTTGGCCGCTGTGTGACAGAGTGTTGGACTGGATGGGCCACTGGCCTGATCCAACATTGGCTTCTCTTATGTTCTTATGTCTGGGGCAAGTGATGCTCTGTATTCTTGGTGCTTGGGCGTGGGGCAACAGTGGGAGGGCTTCTCGTGTCCTGGCCCCACTGCTGGACCTCCTGAGGGCACCTGGTGTTTTTGGCCACTATGTGACACAGAGTGTTGGACTGGATGGGCCATTGGCCTGATCCAACATTGGCTTCTCTTGTGTTCTTATGTCTGGGGCAGTGATGCTTTGTATTCTTGGTGCTTGGGCGGGGGGCAACAGTGGGAGGGGCTTCTGGAGTTCTGGCCCCACTGGTGGACCTCCTGAGAACACCTGGTGTTTTTGGCCGCTGTGTGACACAGAGTGTTGGACTGGATGGGCCATTGGCCTGATCCAACATTGGCTTCTCTTATGTTCTTATGTCTGGAGCAAGTGATGCTCTGTATTCTTGGTGCTTGGGCGTGGGGCAACAGTGGGAGGGCTTCTCGTGTCCTGGCCCCACTGCTGGACCTCCTGAGGACACCTGGTGTTTTTGGCCACTATGTGACACAGAGTGTTGGACTGGATGGGCCATTGGCCTGATCCAACATTGGCTTCTCTTCTGTTCTTATACAAAGCAGTGATGCTTTGTATTCTTGGTGCTTGGGCGGGGGGCAACAGTGGGAGGGGCTTCTGGAGTTCTGGCCCCACTGGTGGACCTCCTGAGAACACCTGGTGTTTTTGGCCACTATGTGACATAGAGTGTTGGACTGGATGGGCCATTGGTCTGATCCAACATTGGCTTCTCTTGTGTTCTTATGTCTGGAGCAAGTGATGCTCTGTATTCTTGGTGCTTGGGCGTGGGGCAACAGTGGGAGGGCTTCTCGTGTCCTGGCCCCACTGCTGGACCTCCTGAGGGCACCTGGTGTTTTTGGCCACTATGTGACACAGAGTGTTGGACTGGATGGGCCATTGGCCTGATCCAACATTGGCTTCTCTTGTGTTCTTATGTCTGGGGCAGTGATGCTTTGTATTCTTGGTGCTTGGGCGGGGGGCAACAGTGGGAGGGGCTTCTGGAGTTCTGGCCCCACTGGTGGACCTCCTGAGAACACCTGGTGTTTTTGGCCGCTGTGTGACACAGAGTGTTGGACTGGATGGGCCATTGGCCTGATCCAACATTGGCTTCTCTTATGTTCTTATGTCTGGAGCAAGTGATGCTCTGTATTCTTGGTGCTTGGGCGTGGGGCAACAGTGGGAGGGCTTCTCGTGTCCTGGCCCCACTGCTGGACCTCCTGAGGACACCTGGTGTTTTTGGCCACTATGTGACACAGAGTGTTGGACTGGATGGGCCATTGGCCTGATCCAACATTGGCTTCTCTTCTGTTCTTATACAAAGCAGTGATGCTTTGTATTCTTGGTGCTTGGGCGGGGGGCAACAGTGGGAGGGGCTTCTGGAGTTCTGGCCCCACTGGTGGACCTCCTGAGAACACCTGGTGTTTTTGGCCACTATGTGACATAGAGTGTTGGACTGGATGGGCCATTGGTCTGATCCAACATTGGCTTCTCTTGTGTTCTTATGTCTGGAGCAAGTGATGCTCTGTATTCTTGGTGCTTGGGCGTGGGGCAACAGTGGGAGGGCTTCTCGTGTCCTGGCCCCACTGCTGGACCTCCTGAGGGCACCTGGTGTTTTTGGCCACTATGTGACACAGAGTGTTGGACTGGATGGGCCATTGGCCTGATCCAACATTGGCTTCTCTTGTGTTCTTATGTGTGGGGCAGTGATGCTTTGTATTCTTGGTGCTTGGGCGGGGGGCAACAGTGGGAGGGGCTTCTGGAGTTCTGGCCCCACTGGTGGACCTCCTGAGAACACCTGGTGTTTTTGGCCACGATGTGACACAGAGTGTTGGACTGGATGGGCCATTGGCCTGATCCAACATTGGCTTCTCTTATGTTCTTATGTCTGGGGCAAGTGATGCTCTGTATTCTTGGTGCTTGGGCGTGGGGCAACAGTGGGAGGGCTTCTCGTGTCCTGGCCCCACTGCTGGACCTCCTGAGGGCACCTGGTGTTTTTGGCCACTATGTGACACAGAGTGTTGGACTGGAGGGGCCATTGGCCTGATCCAACATTGGCTTCTCTTCTGTTCTTACGGGTCCAATTCAGTGGAAGGCAGTTTCACTGGTATTTTAAGAGGTGAGCAGAGGTGGTTTGCTATCGTCTTGCTATGCATAGCAACCCCCATCTTCCCATCCAAAAACTAACTACGACCAGCTCCCGCTTAGCTTCCAAGCTCTGATATGCTGAAGCTGAGCTGAGCTATTCAAGCTGCTATGCTGAAAAGAATCCCAGACTAAAAGGAAATGAAAGCCCCGTTTGCAGCTCACAGCAACAATGCCTGCCGGGGAACTCCGAGTACAGCTCGAGTTGGAACCACTCAAGCTTCAGCAATCAGACAGCAAAAGTTCCAGGACAAAACTGTACAAGCTGATCAGTTTGCACAGTTGGGAGGCGCTGTGGCTCATAAGAACATGAGAGAAGCCATGCTGGATGAGGCCAGTGGCCCATCCAGTCCAACACTCTGTGTCACATAGTGGTCCAAACCCAGCTGCCATCAAGAAGTCCTCCAGCGGGGCCCAAACTCCAGAAGCCTTCCCACTGTTGCCCCCCAAGCACCAAGAATACAGAGCATCCCTTGCCCCAGACACAAGAACATAAGAGAAGCCATGCTGGATCAGGCCAATGGCCCATCCAGTCCAACACTCTGTGTCACACAGTGGCCAAAACCCAGGTGCCATCAGGAGGTCCACCAGCAGGGCAGAACTCCAGAAGTCCACCCATTGTTGCCCCCCCTCCAAGCACCAAGAATGCAGAGCATCACTGCCCCAGACAGAGTGTTCTATAACTTGTAACTAATAGCCACTCATGTGCAGGGGGCTGGACTAGATGACACTGGATGTCCCTTCCAACTCTATGATTCTACGATTCTATGACCTCTGCTCCATATTTTTCTCCAATCCCGTCTTGAAGCTGTCTGTACTTGCCACAGCCGCCGCCGCCTCCTGCGGCAGTGAATTCCACGTGCTCATTATTCTTCACTCAGTGGCAGAGCCTCTGCTTGGCACGCAGAAGGTCCCAGGTTCAATCCCCGGCATCTCCAGTCAAAAGGACCGGTTAGCAGGTGACATGAAGGACCCTTGCCTGAGACTCAGGAGAGCTGCTGCCAGTCTCAGTAGACAATACTGGCCCTGGAGGACCAAGAGTCTGATTCAGCATAAGGCAGCTTCAGGTCTTCATGTGAACACATCAGTTTTGCTTCACTTCCCTGGCCAGCCCTTCTGAGAAGGTGGAAATTCTGAGCAGAGATTGAAGTGCTGAAAAAGTGAGGTCGAGCAGCGGGGCAAGGGGGTCATTGCAAGGTCCGGGTGTAGGGCAGGGAGATGGAGAAGGCCGTTCAATAGCGCTTCCTCCCAATGCCGGACTGACAACACGGTTCCTGCCTTCCTTACCCCCCTCTAGATATTCTGGGTTATCTGTTCATCCGTGAGACTCAGGGCAGATCACACAGAGCAAAAACATAAGAACATAAGAGAAGCCAACGTTGGATCAGGCCAGTGGCCCATCCAGTCCAACATTCTGTGTCACACAGTGGCCAAAAACACTGTTGCCCCCCCCCCCCCCCGAGCACCAAGAATACAGAGCGTCACCCACCCCAGACTGAGAGCTCCTACCCATACTTTGTGGCTAAAACACATTAACCTCTGAAGCTGCCTTATACTGAATACACTTGGTCCATCAAAGTCAATATTGTCTACTCAGACTAGCAGCGGCTCTCCAGAGTACCAGGCGGAAAAAGGTCTTTCACATCACCTCCTACTTGAGCCTTTCAACTGGAGATAACCAGGGATCGAACCCGGGAACTTCTGCGTGCCAAGCAGAGGCTCTTCCAATGAGCCACGCAGTCAAACAGCAGGAGGAGGAGAAGAAGAGGAGATTGGATTTATACCCCGCCCTCCACTCCCCAAGGGAGTCTCAGAGCGACTTACAAACTCCTTTCCCTTCCCCTCCCCACCACAGACACCCTGGGAGGTAGGTGGGACTGAGAGAGCTCGGACAGAAACTGCTTTTTCAAGAACGGCTGTGCCAGAGCTATGGCTTGCCCAGGGTCATCCAGCCAGGTGCAAGTGGAGGAGTGGGGAATCAAACCCGGCTCTCCCAGATTAGAGTCTGCGCACTTAACCACTACATCAAACTGGCTCCAGGGGGCTTCTGACAAGCGATGCCACAGGACGAGGACAGCAAAAATCATGAGACGTGATGTGGTTCAGTTTCACATTTCAGAGTTTTTCACCATAGCCATGAGAACTAGAAATCAGGTGCGTTTTCAGGGTTCAAAAGCTCAGATTCTCTGAACTCTGCGTGTGCGTGTACCCAAGACAGCCGCACTGAGAGCCAGAGCGCTGTGGTGGAAACGCTAGGGGACTAGGTCCCTAAACAACCCGGGTTCAAATCCCCACTCCTACCAAGGAAGCTCACTAGGTAGCATCAGACTGGTCATAAACCCTCTCCCTGGTCTACCTCACAGGGATGTTGTTGGAAAAGGGAGGCAGGGAGAACAATATCCTGAGTGGCTTTGGCTGAGGACAGACTGGCAATCTGCCCCGGGATAGGTCCGCATGGGAAGCGGGGGAAGGGAGCCTGTTCAGACATGCGCAGCTGTCTCTCTGCTCCCTTCTGTACTTACCCGCTTTGAAGCCAGTTTTCTTGTGCTTTAGAAGGACACCGGGAGAAACCGGTGTCCGGAGGCCGTCTTGCGCTTGCCTCCCGCTTCCAGGCAGTGTGAACCAGAAGAAGGCGGGAGGCAAGCGGAGGCGGCAGTGCGAACGTGGCGTTTTGCCAGTTTGTGCATGAGCGCTCATGCGCACATGCGCATATGAGCGCATGCGCACATGTGCAAATTGCCAAAACAGCCCTATCACGAACTGCGGAGGCCGGACCTCCTGGGGCCACTCCGCAGCAGTCTGAACGCTCCGTAACGGCATCCTTGCGCAATACCTTAGCCAATGTGGACAGCCAGCCCCGGGGGATTTTCCCCCCGCAGCTTTTGCCTCCGGATTCATCCCACTCCAGATGGCCAGTCTGTCCTCAGCCTTTGAGTCCCAACTGGGGAGAAAAGTGCGGTATAAACACACAAAAACCTGTGCTCGTCACTGCACCACGAAAAAACACAACCACAGCTGCAGGGATTTCGGGACAGAAACTGACAGGATCTCAACCCAGAGCAGGTATCTAAGGTTAGAGCCCCTTCCCCAGGAGGAAAGGCTGAAGAGTCTGGGACTTCTCAGTTTAGGAAAGAGACAACTAAAGGGGGGGGGGACCTAAGAGAGGTTTATAAAATTATGCACAGGGTGGAGAGAGTGGACAAAGATCTTTCCCACCCTCTCCCAGAATGCTAGAACTCAAGGGCATCCAATGAAGCCGAGAAACATTAGATTCGGGGGGGGGGGGGGGGGGAGGAAATACTTCTTTTCACAGAGTGTGATTAAGATGCGGAATTCTCTGCCAGAGAATATGCATTCAGCTGAGGACAGCAATGGGACAGAACGTAGTATGCAGTCTCACACCCGCCACTCTTCGCAACTACCCCCCCCCCCCCCCGGGGAGACTGGTGGACGCTGAAACCGTTTTCTTGGGATTTGCTTTATTTGATTATATAGTTGATTATATATATCTTCCATATTTTACTGTTGGTTTAAACTTACTTATTGCGTACACCTGTGCTGTAAGCCACTCCGAGGCCTGCTTGCAGGAAAGGGCAGCCTAAAAAAGAACCTAAACAAATCGCGAGGGCCACGGGAATGAACAGCTTTCAAAGGGGACAGGATAGAGTCAGACAAGATAAGCCGACCAATGGCTACTAGCCATGGGGAATGTGGGGAATGTCCACATACAGAGGCACTAATCCTCTGAATCCCACAGCCAAGAGACAACATCAGCCTCTGTGCCCTGTTGTTGGCCCTCCACAGGACAACTGGTTGGCCACTGTGTGAGACAGGATGCTGGACTAGATGGACACTCCCTGGTCTGATCCAGCAGGGCTCTTCTGAGGTTCTTCTCAGGGGAAGGCCTCGGCCTCTCTGCCCTGTTGCTGGCCCTCCGGGGGAACTGTTTGGCCACTGTGTGAGACAGGATGCTGGACTAGATGGACCCTCCCTGGTCTGATCCAGCAGGGCTCTTCTGAGGTTCTTCTCAGGGGAAGGCCTCGGCCTCTCTGCCCTGTTGCTGGCCCTCCGGGGGAACTGGTTGGCCACTGTGTGAGACAGGATGCTGGACTAGATGGACCCTCCCTGGTCTGATCCAGCAGGGCTCTTCTGAGGTTCTTCTCAGGAGAAGGCCTCGGCCTCCATGCCCTGTTGCTGGCCCTCCAGAGGAACTGGCTGGCCCCTGTGTGAGACGGGATGCTGGACTAGAGGGACCCTCACTGGTCTGATCCAGCAGGGCTCTTCTGAGGTTCTTCTCAGGGGAAGGCCTCGGCCTCTCTGCCCTGTTGCTGGCCCTCCGGGGGAACTGGTTGGCCACTGTGTGAGACAGGATGCTGGACTAGATGGACCTCCCTGGTCTGATCCAGCCACTGACCCACAGCCCCTCTTTACAGCTCTCCAGGGTATCAGGCTGAGGTCTTTCACATCACTTCCTCCCTGATCCTTTTTAACTGGAGATGCTGGGGATTGAACCTCTGGACCTTCTGCCTGCCAAGCAGAGGCTCTACCACTGAGCCCCAGCCCCTCTTTACAGCTCTCCTGAGTCTCAGGCGGAGGTCTTTCCCATCACCTCCTACCTAATCCTTTTAACTGCAGATGCCGGGGACTGAACCTGGGACCTTCTGAATGCCAAGCAGATGTTCTGCCACTGAGCCACAGCCCCTCTTTACAGCTCTCCAGGGTCTCAGGCTGAGGTCTTTCCCATCACCTCCTGCCTGGTCCTTTTTAACTGGAGATGCCGGGGATTGAACCTGGGACCTTCTGCATGCCAAGCAGAGGCTCTACCACTGAGCCGCAGCCCCTCCCCTTGGTGACAATAATGACTGGGGGGAAGCCATCCAGCCAGCAACTAATAATGTTATGGTAGTAACTGGAAGAAAGAGAGGGGAAAGGCTGGTGAGTGGGCTGAAGCTGTTCGGTGCACCATGGGAAGAAACCACAGGAGAAGGGAAAGAGATATGTGCATGCATGGACTCCGTCTTCTGGCTGCTGCTTTAGCAGCCCAAACTCTTGCTCAAAGGCCGGAATGTAACCTCCACATGCAAAGGCTGTATACATTAGAAGGCCACTCGTGGGGGCAGCTGCACCCCTTGGTGTGATGCTGCTTGGAGCATGGCATGGGAGGCTAGATGGGTGCCCAGCTCACAGGTTGCCTGGCGAGCCAAAAAAACCCCCTTGGGCCTGCCCTAAACGGGTCACCATCGGTGTTCCCTCTAAGCTGAGTTAGTGTGAGCTAGCTCTCAGTTTTTTACCCACCGGCTCACGCATTTTTACCTTAGCTTAGCCAATGTGGACAGCCAGCCCCGGGGGATTTTCCCCCCGCAGCTTTTGCCTCCGGATTCATCCCACTCCAGATGGCCAGTCTGTCCTCAGCCTTTGAGTCCCAACTGGGGAGAAAAGTGCGGTATAAACACACAAAAACCTGTGCTCGTCACTGCACCACGAAAAAACACAACCACAGCTGCAGGGATTTCGGGACAGAAACTGACAGGATCTCAACCCAGAGCAGGTATCTAAGGTTAGAGCCCCTTCCCCAGGAGGAAAGGCTGAAGAGTCTGGGACTTCTCAGTTTAGGAAAGAGACAACTAAAGGGGGGGGGGGACCTAAAAGAGGTTTATAAAATTATGCACAGGGTGGAGAGAGTGGACAAAGATCTTTCCCACCCTCTCCCAGAATGCTAGAACTCAAGGGCATCCAATGAAGCCGAGAAACATTAGATTCGGGGGGGGGGGGGGGGGGGGGAGGAAATACTTCTTTTCACAGAGTGTGATTAAGATGCGGAATTCTCTGCCAGAGAATATGCATTCAGCTGAGGACAGCAATGGGACAGAACGTAGTATGCAGTCTCACACCCGCCACTCTTCGCAACTACCCCCCCCCCCCCCCGGGGAGACTGGTGGACGCTGAAACCGTTTTCTTGGGATTTGCTTTATTTGATTATATAGTTGATTATATATATCTTCCATATTTTACTGTTGGTTTAAACTTACTTATTGCGTACACCTGTGCTGTAAGCCACTCCGAGGCCTGCTTGCAGGAAAGGGCAGCCTAAAAAAGAACCTAAACAAATCGCGAGGGCCACGGGAATGAACAGCTTTCAAAGGGGACAGGATAGAGTCAGACAAGATAAGCCGACCAATGGCTACTAGCCATGGGGAATGTGGGGAATGTCCACATACAGAGGCACTAATCCTCTGAATCCCACAGCCAGGAGACAACATCAGCCTCTGTGCCCTGTTGTTGGCCCTCCACAGGACAACTGGTTGGCCACTGTGTGAGACAGGATGCTGGACTAGATGGACACTCCCTGGTCTGATCCAGCAGGGCTCTTCTGAGGTTCTTCTCAGGGGAAGGCCTCGGCCTCTCTGCCCTGTTGCTGGCCCTCCGGGGGGAACTGTTTGGCCACTGTGTGAGACAGGATGCTGGACTAGATGGACCCTCCCTGGTCTGATCCAGCAGGGCTCTTCTGAGGTTCTTCTCAGGGGAAGGCCTCGGCCTCTCTGCCCTGTTGCTGGCCCTCCGGGGGAACTGGTTGGCCACTGTGTGAGACAGGATGCTGGACTAGATGGACCCTCCCTGGTCTGATCCAGCAGGGCTCTTCTGAGGTTCTTCTCAGGAGAAGGCCTCGGCCTCCATGCCCTGTTGCTGGCCCTCCAGAGGAACTGGCTGGCCCCTGTGTGAGACGGGATGCTGGACTAGAGGGACCCTCACTGGTCTGATCCAGCAGGGCTCTTCTGAGGTTCTTCTCAGGGGAAGGCCTCGGCCTCTCTGCCCTGTTGCTGGCCCTCCGGGGGGAACTGGTTGGCCACTGTGTGAGACAGGATGCTGGACTAGATGGACCTCCCTGGTCTGATCCAGCAGGGCTCTTCTGAGGTTCTTCTCAGGGGAAGGCCTCGGCCTCTCTGCCCTGTTGCTGGCCCTCCGGGGGAACTGGTTGGCCACTGTGTGAGACAGGATGCTGGACTAGATGGACCCTCCCTGGTCTGATCCAGCAGGGCTCTTCTGAGGTTCTTATGAGGGGAAGGCCTCGGCCTCCTATGCCCTGTTGTTGGCCCGCAAGAGGAATTGGTTGGCCACTGAGTGAGACAAGATGCTGGACTGGATGGATCATTTCTGATGTTTTTATCAGGGCTCTTCCGATGTTCTTATGAAGGCCTTGGCTTCTCTGCCCTCTTGCTGGCCATCCAGAGGAACTGGTTGACCCCTCTGTGAGACAGGATGCTGGACTGGATGGACCTTCACTGGTCTGACCCAGCAGGGCTCTTCTGAGGTTCTTCTGAGGGGAAGGCCTCGGCCTCTCTGCCCTGCTGTTGGCCCTCCAGAGGAACTAGTTGGCCCCTGCGTGAGGCAGGACACTGAACTAGATGGACCCTCACTGGTTTGGTCCAGCAGGGCTCTTCTGATGTTCTTAAGGTAGTGGCTCACGAACCATGCTACAGACCATACTTACTCAGGCCCAGAGTAACACCACACGGACAAGGGTCATGAGAGGCCATGCACAGCACGTGGTGAAGAGCTGGCAACCTCTGGCTGTATCTCCGCCTTGGCGATACCTGCGCCAGCCAAGAGGAGCAATCACAGACTTTTAATAAACAGGGACACTTAAACTTCATAACATGCTAATTGGACGGAGGAACCTGCCCTAACCTCGACGCATTATCCGGCAGCGTTTATCCTCACCTTGCGAGCTCCTTAATTAAGTTTGCGATGCGCCTCTTGTCTTCGGGACATAAATCCTTTAGAGAAGCACTCTTTATTCCTCCTTGGTCGGGGACCTGAAAATTAAAATCAGCATTTTAAAAAGCCATCATTAACATGGAGCGAGGGTTTCTGAATCGACAGCAAAAGTATTTCAAGCACCAGAGACTGCATATTCAGCCCCGGGTGAATTGAGAACGGGGAGAAAAGGCAAGATTTCTGAACGATAAAGAATCAGCCAGCGAGATAATTTCTCAGGTTGCGCGGCTGTGGATTCAACATTCACTTGTCCTTCTGAAGATGAGAGCTCTTTTTTTTAAATCACACCTCCAAGTAGATTTGGCTGGTGTGTGTTCGGGTTCCTCATCACAACCCTGCGAGGTAGCTTAGGCTGAATAGAGACTTCAGTCCAGGCCTTCCCGGAGTTTAACCTGCCTGCCTTTGCCAAGCAGCCTTGGTCTTCCTAGATCTAGGAAGACCAAGGCTGCTTGGCAGAGGCAGGCAATGGCGAACCACCTGTCTTCCCTTGAAAACCCTGCTCAGTCACCGTAAGTCGGCACTTTCCACCACCACAGGTGTGACACGAGCTCCGAAATCGTCACAACAGCTGCGGCCACTTGCTATATGGGCCTCTCCCACCCCTCCTTAAGGAAGAGCCGGCTGAGACTGAAGACACAGGTTCTGTGGCTGGGGGAGACAGAGGGCTCCGGGACTGGGGCTTCAGCTTCCCACCCTTGACGGAGCGCCATGAACACTAGCACGCTCTTGTCAAGAGCTTGGGCGCTTCCCTGTCCACGGAGGCACAGGTCACCAGACTGGCATTTTACCACCTGCACCAGGCATGGCTGCTGGCCCCTTTCCTGTCGCCCTCCAACCTGGCTGCGGTGATCCGTGCAATGGTCACCTCCAGACTGGACTACCGTAACTCGCTCTATGCTGACCTGCCCTTGAGACTGACCTGGAAGCTCCCAACTGGTCCAGAATTCGACGGCGCAAGACCCAGTGGGAACGCCACGGACAACTCATATACAACCTATGCTGCGCCAGCTACACTGGTTACCAGTGGGATACCGAGTCAGGTTCAAGGTTATCAGTGCTGACTTTTAAGGCCTCGAGCGGTCAGGGACCCTTGGATCTTCAGGCCCGCCTCCTCCAATATGCCCCCAGCAGAGCACTGAGATCAGCTGGTAACAATTTACTGGCGATCCCTGGCCCTAGGGAGGCCCGGTTGACTGCAACTAGGGCCAGGGCCTTTTCGGTCCTGGCCCCGACTTGGTGGAACTCTCTGCCAAACGACATCAGGGCCCTGCGGGATCTTATAGCATTCCCCAGGGCCCGCGAGGCAGAGGCATTCCGCCAGGCTTTCAGCTGAAGGCAGCAACCATTGAGACTGGCCCCCTCCTTTTTCTCCCTATAGCTCCCTATATGGCAGAGAACACTGAAGCCGGCAACAAAAGGGACCGATCGCCATCTGAACGGGGTTGCTTTATTAGTGCATGGTGATCGTTTTATTACATCCATTGTATTCTATCGGGGGGGGGGTTTGTTTTGTGGGGGGGGTTGCATTTTTTAGTTTTTATTCATTTTTCGTTTAGAAGAAGAAGAGGAGGAGATTGGATTTATATCCCGCCCTTCACTCACTTGGAGTCTCAGAGCGGCTTACAAACTCCTTTTCCCTTCCCCTCCCCACAACAGACACCCTGGGAGGTAGGTGGGGCTGAGAGAGCTCTTTCCCAAGCTGTCCTTGAGAGAACAGCTGGTACAGACCTATGGCTTGCCCAAGGTCATCCAGCCAGGTGCAAGTGGAGGAGTGGGGAATCAAACCCGGTTCTCCCAGATTAGAGTCCGCGCACTTAACCACGACACCAAACTGGCTCTCATAAAGTTTACATATACAGAATAGACTTATTCCTAGATTCTTATCTGAAGGCTGAGCCATACATTGTGTGATTTTGCTTTGCTAGTTTTACCATAAGTGCAGAGTGTTTAATACAACAGGTATTGTTTCTTTAGAGGTTAGATATTCAATAATGGGTGACCATATATTTGTAATGTTGTTATGTTTACCTTGGGGGGGGCTGTTTCATAATGTCTGAAATTTTTTCCCATTATGTAAACGTTCCAGATTTTCTTATACTAGAGATTCATTGTTAATTTGTTTCTAGATTTCCATGTAGCTGCTATTGCTGCTTTAGCTGCAGATATTAGAAGAAGAAGAAGAAGAAGAGATTGGATTTATACCCTGCCCTTCACTCACTTGGGAGTCTCAGAGCGGATACAAACTCCTTTTCCCTTCCCCTCCCCACAACAGGCACCCTGTGAGGTAGGTGGGGCTGAGAGAGCTCTGAGACAACTGTCCTTGAGAGAACAGCTCTGACAGAGCTATGGCTTGCCCAAGGTCATCCAGCAGGTGCAAGTGGAGGAGTGGGGAATCAAACCCAGTTCTCCCAGATTAGAGTCCACGCACTTAACCACTACACCAAACTGGCTCTCATTAGCATGGCCATGTGTATTTTGCTATTTTTTGTGCCATGGGTAGTTTGCTTTCTTCTCTGAGATTTAACAACAGTGCTTCCGGTGTTTTGTCAATTGTTTGTTGTGTTATATTTTTTTCATTTCTTCTATTATTTTATCCCAGAAGGATGATACTATTATTGGGCATTCTAACCAGCAATATTTGTAATTGCCGGTTTCTTTACACCCCCTCCAACAGCGTGGGTTTGAGTTATTTGCGATATATGACATTTGTTGTGGGGTCTTATGTCACAATGACATTATTCTAAAACTTTTGCCATTTGGGGGTTATAATAGAATTTTTGTTTCCGTAGGTTCTCCAGACGTCTTGCCACTTTTCTTCGGTGAGGTTCGTTCTACAGATTTTTTCCCCAATATTTTCGATATGTTTTTAAGGCTGTAAATCGCCCAGAGCCCGCTTGCAGGGCTGGGTGATCCATAAATCGAATAAAAAATAGCAATAATTACGCTGGGAGGCCGGAATCCTTTCGGCCACTCCAAAGCAAACAAATATCTGCTCCAGAGTCCGGACCACCCTTTCGGTTGTCAGGCAGCTTTGCATTCTGTCCACCAGAGGGCACTGCATGGCACAGATCAGTCCCACGGAAAGTCCAGGGCGCCCCTCCCCATCCACGCAGCAATGAAGCCTTACACTTTCACAGGGAACAGGACACGTGCCTCAATATGCAAGGCCAAAGTCTCCTGATTAGTTGCATGCTGCTCAGTCGTCTTTCCCACTGCACAAAGCAGCAACACAACAAAAGCAACACACTTCTTTCTGAACAACCGACAAACTTGCTTCAAGCGATACGAAACGTAACCCTTGGTCTATCGTCTTCCGTGTTTGCCTCTGGCAGCGGCTCTCCAGGGTCTCGGGCAGAGAAAGGTCTTTCTCAATACAAAGAGAACTTTCCCTCCCTCTCCCAGACTACCGGAACTAGCGGGCATCCAAGGGAAACGA
Source organism: Lepidodactylus listeri (assembly GCA_029233225.1). NCBI lineage: Eukaryota > Metazoa > Chordata > Lepidosauria > Squamata > Gekkonidae > Lepidodactylus > Lepidodactylus listeri. The sequence continues at coordinate 4,775,077 of JARCFY010000004.1, read as the reverse complement.
TGGGCAGTAGATTCCGGACAGAGTAAAAAAAATACTTCATGACACACAGACTGATTAAAATGTGGAATTCGCTACCAGAGGATGCGGTGATGCCCGCAGGCTTTAAAAGTGGATTAGACAGACTCATGGAGGAAAGGCAGATCAGTGGCTACAAATAGCGGCGATTAAAGGGAACCTCCACGTTCAGGGGCAGTCAACTTCTGAAGCCCAGTGACCAGAAGGCAACCTCAGGGGAAGGCCTCGGCCTCTATGCCGTGCTGTGGGCCCTTTAGAGGAACAGGATGGCCACTGTGTGAGACGGGATGTTGGACTAGATAAACCACTATGAAGAACTAATGCAGGGGTGGCCAACCTGTGGCTCGGAAGCCACACGCGGCTCTTTCACACATATTGTGCGGCTCCTGGCAGGGCGGCTGGGGAAGCAAAGGGGAGGCATGCTTTTTCTCTCTTTCTCCCTTCCTTCCTTCCCTCCTCCCTCCCATCTATTTGCTTTCCTAGTTTCTCTCTCTCTCTTTCTTATAACTGGTTTTCCTCGTTTGTTTTTATTTTTGGCAGTCCCGTTTAACGTTAATAAAAAGCAAATTTGCATATTTTTAAAAATAAAAACGTGTGTGTGATATTTGTTCCTGTCTTGCGGCTCTCAGACATCTCTATGTGGCTCTTGCGTTTATTCTATGTGGCTCTTACGTTAAGCAAGGTTGGCCACCCCTGAACTAATGCTTGCCACCTAAAATCCTTTCAACTGGAGAAGCAGAGACTGAACCAGAAGCTAACTCCACTGGAGGGGAGAGAGATTGGGTTTATACCCCGCCCTTCACAACCCGAAGGAGTCTCAGAGCAGTTTAGAGCCAGCTTGGTGCAGTGGTTAAGTGTGCGGACTCTAATCTGGGAGAACCGGGTTTGATTCCCCACTCCTCCACTTGCAACTGCTGGGTGACCTTGGGGAAGCCGTAGTTCTGGCACAGCTGTTCTTGAAAAAGAGCAGTTTCTGTCAGAGCTCTCTCCGCCCCGCCTCCCTCCCAGGGTGTCTGTTGTGGGGAGGGGAAGGGAAAAGAGTTGTAAGCCGCTCTGAGACTCCCTTGGGGAGTGAAGGGCGAGGTATTAATCCAATCTCCTCTTCTCTAAGTTGGACCAACAAGAGCCCCTCTATGTGACAGATGAGTGACATGCAGGGGGACACTACTACCTCCTGTGGCAGTGAATTCCACGTGTTCATCACTCTTTGGGTGAAGGAGGACTTCCTTTAATCTGTTCTAACCCGAGTGCTCAGCAATTTCACGGAGTGCCCACGAGTTCTTGCATTATTGGGAGTGCAACCAAAATTAATGGCCACATGACAGGCAGGGTAACCAACTAATGGCTTTTTCAGGTGTTTTACAAAGGAATTCCCCGAGGCAGTGCTGGGGGGGGGGGGGAGTGTTTGGAACTGACTGAAAGAACCCAGAGTGCTGATCCTCCCCAGATCAGTGCAAACCCCAGTCCTCCAACACTTTAAAGAGCTGGCTAAAGAAAATGTGATATACAGCTGAAGTGTCAAAACACTGTGAATGCATCCAATTAAGGGCGGGGCCGGGGGGGAGAATACACTCAAAGTCTTTCTAGATTTATCGACTCCGTGGAATCACGTTTCGACATGAATATTAACTTATGCAGATAATTTTCACTGGAATGAGCTGTCAGTAGTGATAAAAGCAAGGAAAAGAGCCTTCTTTACGATGCCACGCTGCCTCGCGGATGGCAAACTGTGTGTCGTCGTTGCACTTTTGGACAGCAGATTTGGCGCAGGGGTTAGGAGCGCGGACTCTGAGCTGGGAGAACCGGGTTTGATTCCTCACTCCTCCACATGCAGCCACAGCCGGGTGACCTTGGGTCAGTCAAAGTTCTCTCAGAGCTGTTCTCTCAGGGGCAGTTCTCGAAAGAGCTCTCTCAGCCTCGCCTACCTCACGGGGTGTCTGTTGTGGGGAGGGGAAGGGAAGGAGATTGTAATCCTTCAGGTAGTGAAGGGCGGGTATAGATCCAATCTCTTCTTCTTCTTCTCCTAGTCTGCTGATCAAGGGCTTGGACTGAGTCGCGTGAAATTCAGAAGCCTGTTACCGTCCCCCAACATGGCAGCCCGAGAGCAAGTTTTATTCCAGCCGTTTTGAAATTGGCCCCATCTCACGCCCCTTCAGTTTGGTGCAGTGGTTAAGTGTGCGGACTCTAATCTGGGAGAACCAGGTTTGATTCCCCACTCCTCCACTTGCACCTGGCTGGATGACCTTGGGCAAGCCATAGCTCTGTACCAGCTGTTCCCTCAAGGACAGCTTGGGAAAGAGCTCTCTCAGCCCCACCTACCTCACAGGGTGTCTGTTGTGGGGAGGGGAAGGGAAAGGAGTCTGTAAACCGCTTTGAGACTCCCTTGGGGAGTGGAGGGCGGGGTATAAATCCAATCTCCTCCTCCTCCTCCTCCTCCTCCTCCTCCTCCTCCTCCTCCTCCTCCTCTTCCTCTTCCTCTTCCTCTTCCTCTTCCTCCTCCTCTTCCTCCTCCTCTTCCTCTTCCTCTTCCTCTTCCTCTTCCTCCTCCTCTTCCTCTTCCTCTTCCTCTTCTTCTTCTTGTCTTCGCCCACAACAAGACAATCACCGGGACTGTAAATTTACTCTGGGCTGAAAACGCATTTCCCTCAAGAGCTCGCCGTTTCTATCCAACAAGAAAATGGCAGTATGCAAAGCAGTTCGCGAAGGAAGCAAATGAAGGGCTCGTGTCACACAAACTACGAGTGCCTCTTCATGGAGACGGTTTCTGAGGTCTGTGGGTCTGCAGTAGAACAGCTAGGTTCAAGTCCAACAGCATCACAGAATCATAGAGTTGGAAGGGATCTCCGGGGTCATCTAGTCCAACCCCCTGAACAATGCAGGAAATTCACACACACACACACACACACACCCAGTGACCCACTCCCAGAAGATGACAAAAAAAACCTCCAGGATCCCTGGTCAAACTGGCCTAGAGGAAAATTGCTTCCTGACCCCAAAGTGGCAACCGGAATTCCCTTGGGCGTGTTAAGAAAGGGCCACGAGAACTAAGCACTGGGGCAACCCATCCTGCCCTCCCTCTCACGATCTGCCTTAAGTTCACAGAATCAGCACTGCTGTCCGGTGGCCATCTAGCCTCTGTCTGAAAACCTCCCAAGAAGGAAGCCTGTTCCACCGAGGAACCGCTCTGTCAGGAAGTTCTGAAAACTCGTTTGATTTAATTGCAACCCGCTAGTTTGATCTAATTTCATCCTCGAACCCCACAAGCTTTCCAGGGTATATTTCTGAACGATCTCAAGTGGGAGAACGTTTTAATCTTCCAGGTCATTCCACTGCTGGTCTACGAGCCGTAGTCCCCAAAGAGAGAGACACTGCAAGGGGAGATTACAATGAGAGATTGCGGGACCTGAGTTCATTCATAACTTCAGAACAACGGACTCCCCCCAAAGCTGAACAGGGGGAAGGAGGAAGAGGAAAAAGAGAAGAGATTGGATTTATACCCCGCCCTTCACTACCCAAAGAAGTCTCAGAGCGGCTTACAACATCCTTTCCCTTCCCCTCCCCACAACAGACACCCTATGAGCAATGCTCCCTCTAAGCTGTGGAGTCCTGTGAGCAAAAATCCTACTTTCTGAGCTACTGGCATTAAAGTTGTGAGCGAGTGCTTTGGCTGCTGCATAAATTAGTTTGCTCTGGAGCCATCCTTCCTGAGCTAAGGCAAAAATGTGTGACCCGGAAGCTAAAAAAAATCAATGAGCTACCTCACACTAACTCAGCTTAGAGGGAACACTGCCGGTGAGGTAGGCAGGGCTGAGAGAGCTCTTTTGAGGACTGCTCTTGAGAGAACAGCTCTGAGAGAACTTGTGATTGACCCAAGGTCACCCAGCAGCTGCATGTGGAGTGGGGAATCAAATCCCATTCTCCCGGATTAGAGTCTGCGCTCTTAACCACTGCAGCAAACTATACCAATTTTATCTTTCTACAGATGCTAATTTTCCACCCCCCCGGCATTTCTCCTCCGCTGTAATCTAGTTTACTGCAATGAGCCTTGTACCTCAGCATCCTGAGTCCCTTCTTCGCAACCCTCACTGGGATATAAACAGGGGTCCTTTGGGGCCGGAGCACCACTCCACCAACTCAGAAGGGGGCATTAGGGCAGCCACAGGTCGAATCAGATTCTCTGATCTGATTCAGCCCATTGCCAAATTAACGCTGAAATTTGGTGGTGGATTTAAAAGCAGCTGTAAGGGACGGGGTTTGAGGGAGAGGCTCCAAACTTACAGGGTACCTTCTGGGACCTCTCCCCCAAATACCCACCAGATTTCAAGAAGACTGGACAAGGGGCTCCAATTCTACGGACCTTCAAACAGGTTGCCCCCATTCCCTCCATTGTTCTCCATGGTGGGGAAAAAGTAATGTTTTTTTCCCACCGTAGAGAACAATGGAGGGGATGGCGGCAACCTGTTTGAGGCCCCGTAGAATTGGACCCCATGGTCCAATCTTCTTGAAACTTGGTGGGTATTTCGGGGAGAGGTCCCAGAAGGTACCCTGCAAGTTTGGAGCCTCTCCCTCAAACCCCCTTTCCTCCAGCCCCTCATATACCCTATGAGTTTTTGCCATTGACTTCAATGGCCCATAGGGTATAATAGGGCTGAAACGGACATTCAGCCAGTTATGCTAATGAGTTACGCTAATAGGTATGCTAATGAGCTCCTGCACCTCTTTTTCTATGAAATGACCCCTGGATATAAGGACTCAGAGATCTCCATTCCAACTTGTATCTGATGAAGCGAGCTTTCACTCTCAAAGCCCCATACCCCAAAAACCTTGTTCGTCTCTACGAGGCTACTGGATTCGAATCCAGATACTCTACTGCAGACAACATGGCTACCATCTGAAACTAGGGGACCCCAACGGGACGCCCGTTGGCGCCATGGCCCCCTCCAACACCGTTCTTGGCGACCACCAAGTACACTGCAATCCTAGCATGTCTCCTCACGCGGATCACTGGGAGGCGAGGCCGGCCCCTGCCAAGGAAACACGCCCTTCTTTCGGCTATTCCTTTCAAAGACGTCTTCAAAAGCCCACAAGATTATTATTTTATGCCGCTTTTGAAATGGAGAGCGGCGATCGATCTGGGCCGAGCGATAGTCTTCTCGACCCAAGGCGCTGGAGCCCCCCCCCCCCCCGCACTTCATTCAAACCTTTTGATTTGTATTTAATTTGAACTTCGCTCAAAGCACTTGAGGTTTGCCGCTGGAGGTTACGTCTGTTCGACTTTCCCTTCGCTTCTCAAACACCGTGTCCTGTTGCAAAGATAACTGCTCGCTTTGTGCATTCTCATCCATCACACCCGCTCTCCTGCTGCATTTAATAAAAACAGAGAGAGCAACATTTGCCCGGACTTTGGGATGAGGAAGTTCACGGACATGGACCCTGCCGTCATTTCAGCCTCCTTCTAGTGGATTATTGATTTATTTGCTTATTTATTTATTTTTTGCATTTATATCCTGCCCTCCCTGCCGGAGCAGGCTCACGGCGGCTTAGGTTAAGGTAAAGGTTTCCGTTGCTCAAAAGCCAGTCGAATAGGACTCTAGGGATGCGGTGCTCATCTCCGTTTCCAAGCCAAAGAGCCAGCACTGTCCAAAGGCTTTCTCCGTGGTCATGTGACCGGCATGACTAGACACCGAGGCGCACGGAACGCTGTTACCTTCCCACCGTAGTGGTACCTACTTGCAATTTCTTGCTTTCGAACTGCTCAGTTGGCAGGAGCTGGGGCCGGAGACGGGAGCTCACTCTGTCACGCGACACTTGGGTCTCGAACTGCTGAACTACAAGGACTAGAGGGAATACTCTGGGGCAGTGATGCTCTGAATTCTTGGGGCTTGGGGGGGGCACAGTGGGAGGGTTTCTGGAGTTCTGGCCCCACTGCTGGACTTCCTGAGGGCACCTGGTGTTTTTGGCCACTATGTGACACAGAGTGTTGGACTGGATGGGCCATTGGCCTGATCCAACATTGGCTTCTCTTATGTTCTTATGTACTGGGGCAAGTGATGCTCTGTATTCTTGGTGCTTGGGCGTGGGGCAACAGTGGGAGGGCTTCTAGTGTCCTGGCCCCACTGCTGGACCTCCTGAGGGCACCTGGTGTTTTTGGCTACTATGTGACATGGAGTGTTGGACTGGATGAACCACTGGCCTGATCCAACATGGCTTCTCCTATGCACTTATGTCTGAGGCAGTGATGCTCTGTCTTCTTGGCGCTGGGGGGCACAGTGGGAGGGCTTGTGGTGTGCTGGCCCCACTGGTGGACCGCCTGAGGGCACCTGGTATTTTTGGCCACTGTGTGCCACAGAGTTTTGGACTGGATGGGCCACTGGCCTGATCCAACATGGCTTCTCTGGGCAAACGAGTAACAGTTCTTTCTGACTGAATGAGCTGGCTTATATTTATTTATTTATGCACATTTACAGCACATAAGTCAACTGTGAGCAATAAAACTGGCTAGAAGTTCCTCCTGGGAAACAACAGCATTCAGCTCTGCTAAGCAAGCTAAGCCAGTCTCAGGAAGCACGGCCAAAAGGACCTACAGATTCCATTTCTTTACTTTCTCAAGGTAGTCTTGCAAAATATTAGATTCAAGGAGGGAGGAACAAAGACGGCCTGGAATACTTCCTTCCTCTGATCTTTTCTTTCTTGGTTTCTAACCCACAATTATGTCTTTACACAGAAGACCGATAATTATAGATATAAATTGACTAAATGCTGCTTTAAAGGTCACTTTCACACCGGCAGCTCTCAGCTCAGGTTTACTCATATTTGGGTCTGGAACAATTAGATTTGAGTCCGGTCACACCTTAAGAGACCAACAAGATTTTCAGGGTATGAGCTTTTGAGAGGCAAAGCTCCCTTTGACGGATTCCCACTCCATGCACCCGAATGTGGTACCTTCAATGAAGACCATTTCAGAGAGTAGCCCTACGGTTCCTGAAAAGGGGATCCTGCCCCTCTGAATTCCAGGCCACAGGCCTCACTTTGCAGGGTGGAGCTGTGGCTCAGTGGCAGAGCATCTGCTTGGCATGCAGAAGGTCCCAGGTTCAATCCCCGGCATCTCCAGTTAAAAAGACCAGGTAGGAGGTGATGGGAAAAACCTCTCTGCCTGAGACCCTGGAGAGCTGCAAAGAGGGGCTGTGACTCAGCGATAGAACATCTTCTTGGGATGCAGAAGGTCCCCGGTTCAATCCCCAGCATCTCCAGTTAAAAAAGACCAGGCAGTAGGTGATGGGAAAGACCTCTGCCTGAGACCCTGGAGAGCTGTAAAGAGGGGCTGTGGCTCAGTGGCAGAACATCTGCTTTGCATGCAGAAGGTCCCAGGTTCAATTCCCAGCATCTCCAGTTGAAAAAGACCAGCAGGAGGCGATGGGAAAGACCTCTGCCTTAGAGCCTAGAGAGCTGTAAAGAGGGGCCGTGGCTCAGTGGCAGAGCCTCTGCTTGGCATGCAAAAGGTCCCAGGTTCAATCCCCACCAACTCCAGTTAAAAGGGACCAGGTAGGAGGTGCTGTGGAAGTCCCTGGGACCCTGGAGAGCCGCTGCCAGTCTGAGTAGACAGTGCTGAAGTTGATGGACTGAGGGTCTGATTCAGAATAAAGCTGCTTCATGTGCATTCAGGAAAAGTACTACTTAAGCTAAGCGTAGGGAAGGGGTCTAGTTAGGCCTTGGCCACTAATTCCAGCACTGGGGTGCCGCCGGCTTCCCTCTGGTCTGCTTGCTATTCTTGCTGTCCCTTCCTCAGTTTAAGGAAGTCTGCCCCCCCTTACAGCAGAGCTCCACAGTCTCCTCCACACCCAGCTCCCAGGCGGAGACGCCAGGGCTCGGGGTCCGAGGCTGGGTGCTCTGCTCTGCCCACATGGCCACTCATGTCCAGCCCCCCTCGACAGCGTACTCCCCCCAAGGCTGCTGCGACAGCAACCCAAGACAGGGCCTTCTTAGTTGAGGCACCGAAACTCTGGAACTCCTTCCCCCAGGGAGATCCGTCGGTCTCCCTCTATTGTTGTCTTCCACCACTGGGTGAAGATCCTTTTTCTTTTTGTTTGGAGTTCCCTCAGGAACTGCTATCACCCCTCCTCTGTTTTAACACCTGAACTGTTTCATGTTTTCACGTTCGGCACCTTTGGGAACCCTGAGCTGAGTGGAAAGGCAGCCTAGAAAGGTTTTATGTAGCGGTTTGGTGTCGTGGTTAAGTGCGCGGACTCTAATCTGGGAGAACCGGGTTTGATTCCCCACTCCTCCAACTGCACCTGCTGGATGACCTTGGGCAAGCCATAGCTCTGTACCAGCTGTTCTCTCAAGGACAGTTGTCTCAGAGCTCTCTCGGCCCCACCTACCTCAGAGGGTGTCTGTTGTGGGGAGGGGAAGGGAAAGGAGTTTGTAAGCCACTCTGAGACTTCTTTGGATAGTGAAGGGCGGGGTATAAATCCAATCTCTTCTTCCTCTTCTTTAATTTTTGGTTTCGTTTGACATACTCCCAGTACTGGCCCTCTTCCCCAGCTGGGTTTGTTTGTACATTTTTACTATACTGTTGACCAGCTGGCTTAGTGTGAGCTAGCTCAGTTTTTTTACCCTCGGCTCACACATTTTTGTCTCAGCTCAGGAAGGAGGGCTCCAGAGCAAACTAATTTATGCAGGAGCCAAACTGCTCGCTCACGGCTTTAATGCCAGTAGCTCACAAAGTAGAATTTTTGCTCACAGGTCTCCACAGCTTAGAGGAAGCATTGCTGTTCACTGTCGCACGAGCCCGTCAACAACCCATCGCTGTCCGAAGACTCCGTTGCCTCCCTAGCCTCTGCCACCGTGGGGGTCGGTCCTGCAGGGTAGCCAGGGCCTCAGATGCTCAGGCTGGGGAGGGGGGTTATGTCACCACAACCATCCAGCAGCCTCTCCTAGTCTTGTTTCCCTTCTCTCTGGGCGCTTCACAGTCAACACCGGGCAATCCTCCCCGTCCCTTGCCGGCTCCCAGCTTAAATCCCTTCCCCACTCCCCCAGCCTTCCCTGGGAGGGCTTGCCCCTGTTAGCCCCTCCCCTACTTTTAAGCGATGACGCCAAGCTCCAGGAAACAACCAGCCGCCTGCTTCCTCCCTCTCCCCCAGTGGTCTCCCTGCGGCACCTGGAGGGCCGTGGGCTTCGCCGCTGCATCCGGGCCCTCGTCTCCTGTCTCCCCTCCCTCCCCGCGGCTGCAACAGGCGGCAGCCCAGATCTCGGGCTGTCACCGAGGATTCTGGGGCATGCCTGCGTCGTGACGGCCTTGCCAAGAGGGGGAAGAGCATCTGCCGGCCTGCCATGCTCCCACAGCCCCGACTTTGCCACCGTCGCCGCTGGATCCTTTTCGGGCTGTTCCTGCAGGGCCAGAGCGGGCCCTGTTTCAGGTACCGGGGGTTCACTGGGGGAGGCTTCCCGCCATGTCCGGGAGCTTCTTAGGCGTGGGGAGGGGTCCGGAAGTCCTGCTATCGGGACATTGACTACATTACGTATACATTTTTCCATGCTGTTTTAATACTTAAAAAGCTTTTACTGTCTTGATGCTCTCACCGCCTTGGAAACCCTCATTGCGGGCAAGGCGGCTTACAAATCTTTTAAATAAATAAGATGAATTTTGCTTTTCCCTCCCGTGCTCTCCCCCACATTTTTCTTAAACTTCTGTTCTCCGACAGCGGTTGCAGATTCACACGTCTCCCCCCCACCCCTGTGCACACAAACACATCCCATGCCTCCAAGGCTCCACTTCCTTTGGTCAACCCGGTTCTTCCTTCCAACCCGAAAGCCTCTCACAAGTTTTCCGCTCACGGAAGAAACACACCAGGGCATTGAAGGAGTTGGACTCAGAGGGAGAGCGACTGCTTGGCATGCAGAAGGTCCCAGGTTCAATCCCTGGCATCTCCAGTTAAGAAGGACCGGGCAGGAGGTGATGGGAAAGACCTCTGCCTGAGACCCTGGAGAGCTGCAAAGAGGGGCTGTGGCTCAGTGGAAGAACCTCTGCTTGGCATGCAGAAGGTCCCAGGTTCAATCCCCGGCATCTCCAGTTAAAAAGGACCAGGCAGGAGGTGATGGAAAAAACCTCTCTGCCTGAGTCCCTGGAGAGCTGCAAAGAGGGGCTGTGGCTCAGTGGAAGAACCTCTGCTTGGCATGCAGAAGGTCCCAGGTTCAATCCCTGGCATCTCCAGTTAAAAAGGACCAGGCAGGAGGGGATGGAAAAAATCTCTCTGCCTGAGTCCCTGGAGAGCTGCAAAGAGGGCCTGTGGCTCAGTGGAAGAACCTCTGCTTGGCATGGAGAAGGTACCCAGTTCAGTCCCCGGCATCTCCAGTTAAGAAGGACTGGGCAGGAGGTGATGGGAAAGACCTCTGCCTGAGACCCTGGAGAGCTGCTGCCAGTCTGAGTAGACAACCCTGACCTTGATGGACCAGTGATCTGATTCAGTAGAAGGCAGCTTCATGTGCTTGTTGGAGAGGGCCCATGGCTCAGTGGTAGAGCCTCTGCTTGGCATGCAGAAGGTCCCAGGTTCAACCCCCGGCATCTCCAGTTAAAGGGGGCGAGGCAGTAGGTGATGCGAAAGACCTCCGCCTGAGACCCTGGAGAGCCACTGACAGTCTGAGTAGACAACCCTGACCTTGATGGACCAAGGGTCTGATTCAGTAGAAGGCAGCTTCATGTGTGTGTTGGGAAGGAACTACGGCTCAGTGGCAGAACCTCTTCTTGGATGCAGATGGTCCCAGGTTCAATCCCCAGCATCCCTAGATAAAAAGCTCCGGTAGGAAGTGACGTGACTGAGACCCTGGAGAGCTGCCGTGAATCTGAGTAGACAACTCCGACCTTGATTGACCAGTGGTCTAATTCAGTATAAGGCAGGTTCATGGGAAGAACCTGTCCTGGGAAAATGGGTCACTTGGCTAAAGTGAGTCTGGCCGGGTCTCGCTGGACTTTCCGTCTGATGCTGCCGCAACGGACGGACACAGCTCCCCCCTCTGGAATTACAGCCAGGGCTGGAGGCCTCGCCAGCACATTTTGAGGGGCCGGGAAAAACCAGATTCCCCAGGGCTCAACCCTCACCCATTCCACCACCAATCTTTCAGTCTCCTCAACATGAACACACAGAATAATTCATACTGAATGACGCTTAAGAGGCACTAGGTACAGGCTATTATTTCCCAGCTGTAACTGCCACATGCAGCAGTCCGTCGGGGGTCTCTGCTTAGCTTATCCTTTCCCTCCCGTTTCTGTCACAAGCGAGTCTGCACCGACCTGCTGTCCGGCGGCTTCTCCGGTGTGTTTCAAGGCATCCATCGGGACAGAGGCGGCTGCCGCGGGTTTCTTGGCCTTGGCTTCTGCTTTCTGGCTTCTCGGCAGGTGTCTTGCGCTAAAATTCCTCTCTGCAGAAACTCCTAAGGATGGAACAACCAGGATCAGGCAAACGTGAGTTCGTTCTAAGAATGCTCTTCTCCCACCACCGGAATGCAGGAATCAAAGGGAACACCAGAGTAACTTCAGCAGCGCAGCGCAGACGCCGGAACACCCCTCCCTACCCCGGAAGCCCAGCCCGGTATCTTAACGGCTCCAAACCTTGAATTTACTCTCCTTGCTAGCAGGATGAAGCCTACGACCCCACTTTTAACAGCTCCGTGAAGGCTACAGGTAGCAGCCCAGGTAGGCCCAGGTAGCAGCCACTACCAATGCAGCCTTCTACCATCTACGGCTGATTAGGCAGTTGGTTCCCTTCCTCGAACGCAATGACCTGGCGACAGTGATCCATGCCATGGTCACCTCGAAGCTAGACTACTGTAATGCTCTCTACATGGGGCTGCCCTTGACCCAGCTCCGGAGGCTGCAGCTAGTGCAGAACGCCACAGCCAGGCTGCTGATGGGTCTCTGGGTGAGGGACCACATCCGGCCTGTGCTGAGGGCGCTGCACTGGTTACCTATAGCGTACCGGATCCAGTTCAAGGTGCTTGTTTTAACTTTTAAAGCCCTATATGGTCTGGGGCCTGCCTACCTAAGGGATCGCCTTTCCCCATATACTCCCCAGAGAGCACTCCGGTCAGGCACTCAACATCGCCTGACCCTTCCGGGCCTGAGGGAGGCCAGGTTGGCAACCACCAGGAATAGGGCCTTCTCGGTGGCGGCTCCCCACTGGTGGAATGAGCTCCCAGAGAACATCAGGGCCCTGCGGGACCTTTTGCAGTTCCGCAGGGCCTGCAAAGCGGAGCTCTTCCGCCAGGCTTATGGGGCCGCCACCGGAGGGAATGGCCCTTAGCAGGGGGCTTGGTGAGCTACCTTCAGAACATCTGTGGTGGAAGCCTCCTGGCCGGAAAAAAGGAGGCTGCTGGTTTTGGTGCTGGTCTAGTATTTGCTGCCATCTGTGATTTTATTGTTTAAGCCGCCTTTTAATGTGAGTTAAATGATTTTATATGATGTGTTTAACTTTGTATGTTATGATTTTATGTTGTTAGCCGCCTAGAGCCGGCTTGCTGGCTAGGCGGGATATAAGTCGAAATAAATAAATACATACATACATACATACATACATACATACATACAGTGCAAACGAAGCACTGACTCTTCTTTTGCAGAACCCAGTTTCCCCACCGGCCACCCAACGCTTTGTTTTTGGTAGAACAGTTTTTGATGTTGTTCAGTCTACTGGGCTGCATTTTGCACATCCATTCCACCAGCCGTGATGCTTCCTTCTGGCCCCAGACCCTCGTATCTGCAGGACCACCCCTCCTCCAAAACAGCTTTGCTCTTGTGAGCAGGGCCTTCGTAGAATCATGGAGCCGGAAGGCACCTCCAGGGTCATCTAGTCCAACCCCCTGCACAATGCAGGAAAGTCACAAAAACCTCCCCCTCCACGCCCCCAGTGACCCCTGTTCCACGCCCAGAAGATGACCAAAAATCTCCAGCCAAACTGGCCTGGAGAAAAACTGCAGGGGGGCACCCTGCAAATTCTACCTGGTGGAATAAGGTCCCAAGTGAAATCAGGGCCCTGCAGGACTTATTGCAGTTCCACAGGGCCTGAAAGACAGAGCTCTTCCGCCAGGCTTTTGGTTGAGGCAGCAGGCGCCCCTTTTTGTGGCCAACCCCACCAGTGGCCTGGACCCCAACATCTTAAATCTTTTACCACTGTTGATATGGTTTTATCCAGGGGTCCGTTGGAGCGGGAGCGCACAGGAGCGCAGCTCCGGGAGTGAGGAGCGCAGGGGGCGGGCACATGACCAAGCTCCGCCCCCTTCTCGGCTTCCCCGAGCAGTGCAGAGGCGCAGCGCCCCGGGGAAAGTCCTGCTAGGGTCTTTGTTGTTTTTAATGTTTTGTTTTAATATTGATAATTTTATCATTGTTCCTTTTATGGCTGTGTGCTGCTTTTCCAGAGACTTGCTCAAGGTGGCATATAAATTTTCGAAGTATACCATTTTTTATCTGGGCACATGGCACATAAGTACTGGAGAAATTTCACCAACCCTTCAGCAGCTTCCACCCCATCAGTTAGGTGTAGTGGTCAGGAGATGGACTCTAATCTGGGAGAACCGGGTTTGATTCCCCACTCCTCCACATGCAGCTGCTGGTGTGACCTTGGGCCAGTCACAAGTTCTCTCAGAGCTGTTCTCTCAGGAGCAGTTCTCAAAAGACCTCTCTCAACCCCACCTACCTCACAGGGTGTCTTGTTGTGGGGAGGGGAAGGGAAGGGGAAGGGATGGGTGGTGCACATGTCCTGGGTATCTCAAGTCTACTTGAAACCTGGTGGTTTGAAGGGAGCAAGAAGAGAATGAGGGTGTGTTCTTTCCGCTTATTTTTATTGCACAAAGTATTGGATGGGGAAGGGAATGGAGGAAGAGCAGGTCAGTTTCACTCACCTGTGGAGTGGAGCCTGAGGGGTGGGTGTTGCCTTCTGACACACTTCCGGTATGTTAGGGGGTGTGGCATATGCAAATGAGTTATGCAAATGAGCTCCTGTACCTCTTTTTCTATGAAATGACCCCTGGTTTTATCTGAGCTGATATGGTACCTAGGAGTATGGCACTGTATACTGTTGTTTTAATTTGGGTTTAAAATATGTTGTGTTCTATACAGTTGTTACCCACCCTGAGCCCATTCGCGGGGAGGGTGGGATACAAATCCAAATAAATAAAGGTCAACCACTGCCCATAAATGACTTCACGGCCACAAGGGGTTTTGTAGGGGATGACCTGTATGCTGAATGGAACCCAAATACGAACCTGAGGGCTACGTTCTACCACTGAGCTACAGCGACTTCCCCTTCTTTCAGGCAAATCTACATTCCTGATTAATCATTACAGTGGCACTAGAGTCGCTTTCACAAAGGAAGAGGGGAGAAAGATGGGAAGAATGCATTTCACCAGAACTCTGTCTCCTAGGCAGCGAGAACAGTTCTACGAGCAACAAGTCAGCGATTTCACCTAGCCACGGAACTCACACTTCTCTCAGCTTTTAAAGGCCCCTTATCACCATGGAGGAGGAGCCGGCTGGAGCCGGAGGCAAAAAGGTTTATCGGCTGATTAATCAATGTGGACCTATTGAACTCGGTGCCCGGAGAGCACTTTGCAACGTAAAACCGGGGGGGGGGGAATAAACCATGGCCACACATCTCTCTACGAAAAAAAATACATGTCAGAGCACTAAAAGTGGGCTCTAGGAGCTACCTCGGGCGCCACACTTTACACAGAGCTGGAACCGCTGCAGCACATGATGCGCGCACAAAGGTACTACGCGAAGCTGCCTGACACTGAACTAGACATCGACTGCTGTGACGGGCAGCTGCTTTCCAGAGTCTTTCGCCTCACACCTGCCAGCTGATCTTTTCCTTCCCTTTTTTAAATGGAGACGGTGGGAACTGAACCTGGGATCTAACTCAGCCACAGACACCGCCATCGCAAATCTGACTTGCCAGGCAGACAGATGCACTTTAAAAGGCAAAACAAAACTCAGATTTAGAATGCAAGGCTGTAAGAGAAGCCAGTGTTGGATCGGGCCAACGGCCCACCCAGTCCAACATCCTGTGTCAGGCAGGGGCCAAAAATACCAGGTGCCCTCAGGAGGTCCACCAGTGGGGCCAGAACTCCTGAAACCCTCCAATTGTCACGCCCCAAGACACAAGAATATAGAGCATCACTGCCCTAGAGTGTTTCATCTCTACCTTGTGGCTAACAGCCACCCATGGACCTCTGCTCTTAAGAACATAAGAGAAGTAATATTGGATCAGACCAGTGGCCCATCCAGTCCAATACTCTGTATCACACAGTGGCCAAAACCCAGGGGCCATCAGGAGGTCCACCAGTGGGGCCAGAACTCCAGAAGCCCTCCCACTGTTGCCCCCCCCCCAAATGCCAGAAATACAGAGCATCACTTGCCCCAGACTGAGGGATCCTATCTAGAAGAAGAAGAGAAAAAGAGATTGGATTTATATCCCGCCCTTCACTCACTTGGAGTCTCAGAGCGGCTTCCAAACCCCTTTCCCTTCCCCTCCCCACAACAGGCACCCTGTGAGGTAGGTGGGGCTGAGAGAGCTCTTTCCCAAGCTGTCCGTGAGAAAACAGCTGGTACAGAGCTATGGCTTGCCCAAGGTCATCCAGCAGGTGCAAGTGGAGGAGTGGGGAATCAAACTCGGTTCTCCCAGATTAGTGTCCGCACACTTAACCACTACACCAAACTGGCTCTCTACACCTTGTGGCTAATTTCTTATTTAGATATTTGTAAACCTTTAATATATGCTGATCTGTAGACTTGCCACCTGTAGACTTGTTGTTGTATTTTGTTTTTAAGTTTCTTTTCTATTTGGGCGCCGCAATTAAAATAGTTTTAAACAGTGCATTAAAAAATTAAGCTGGAGGGGGGGGGCCCGCGGGGATGATGATTCGGGTTGGAGCTGGACCAGGCAGACCGCGGGACACAAAGACCAGGACTAGCAGGCCAGGGAGGTGATACCCTTCTTCACACAGTGACCGCCAAAGCCTTCAGAATTCGTGATCCGACTTACCTACCTGGGCAGCAGGAAATCTGATCGCAGTACCTAAAGACCTCGATTTCCTCCAGCATTGGGACCAGAAACTATTCAAGTGTTGGAGCAATGGCTGATGCAAAGGAACTGGCAATTGTTTCTCCAGTCCTCTGCCTGGCTCTTGGCTATTGAAGAGAAAATTAATTCCATCGGTTTTAATTTGAATGATTTTGTCACCTTATCAGAGCCTGAGGTTTTCACTCTGCTTAAGCAGAGACTTATTGATATAGAACTACAAGAGCTCAGAGCTCTTGCCTCTGGTAGGTGTTCCTCAGTAAGATGGGCTTATCCACTCTCTGGCGCCCTGCCACAATATTTTTTCTGTCTGACTTCACTGCAATTATGCAGAGCTTATCTGCTGGCTCGGTTCAATGTTCTCCCATCTGCCATTCTTGAGGGGAGGTATAAGAAAATTCCTTATGCACTTAGGTACTGCAGATGCAATAAGAAAGATTTAGAAACGGTTGAGCATGCACTCCTACATTGTCATTTGCTAAATGATATTCGAGCAAAATTTCTAGAAGTTCCCCTTAGTTAGGTAGCAGGACAACCGGATGGAATTAAGCTACATTACCTCTTTACTTCTTTAGATCCAGAGATTATTGAATTGACTGCTAAGTTTCTTCTTGGTCTTATAAAACGGAAGAATCTTCCTGATCATTTTGAGTTTAATAAAACTGTAAAATTTAATTTTAAGGCTTTTAGAATTTAAAGATTCCTCTGATACACCTCTGTAATGGTTTTAGGGTTAACTATATTTTTTACACATTTTGGGACTGTTTTATCTTAATGGGAACTGCTTTTAATATTTTATGCCAATAAAAGGTATTTGTTGTCGTTTGTTGTTGTTGTTTCTCCAGTCCTCTAAAGTAACTGGAAGACTCACAGCAGAAAAGAGCAGAAGTCCAGGAGCACCTTAAAGACTAAAAAAATATGTGGCGGGACATGAGTTTTTGTGAGTCGCTGCTCACTTCTTCAGATACCTGAAGAAGCGAGCAGTGACTCACAACAGCTCCTCCCCGGCCACAAATTTTGTTCGCCTTTCAGGTGCTCCTGGACTCTGGGTCTTTCCTCCTGCTGCAGACAGACTAACGCAACTATCCAGCTTGATCTATCTCCTTGGAAGACTCACGTCCACCACTGATTTTTACCGAGCGGCCTTTCTCTGCCAAGGCTTCGGAGCAATAAACACGTCAGCGCATTTCACCCTGCCATCTATTTATTATTTATTTATCAACGCATTTGTGCTTTTGCCCTCCCTTGCGGTTCAAGGCGGCTTACGATAAATGAGCTAGCCAAAGCCGCTGCCCAAAATTCACGTAAGAACACGCTTGATACCGGTCAAAACGGGACCCAATCAAACTCACGACCAATGCTCCCTCTAAGCTGCGGGGTCTTGTGAGCAAAAATTCCACTGTGTGGCCTACTGGTTTTACAGTTGTGAGCGAGCGATTTGGCTGCTGCATACATTAGTTTGCTCTGAAGCCGTCCTTCCTGAGCTAAGACAAAACTGTGAGCTGGAGGCTAAAAAACTGTGAGCTAGCTCACGCTAATTCAGCTTAGAGGGAACACTGCTCATGATCTGCAAATTTAGGCAGACTCGGCTGTGTTTCGCGGCTTTTCAGCAATCGTACCTGGGACGTATACCAGTGACTGGTCTTCATCGGAAACTGGACAGGATCTCGTTCAAGGAAAGCAAAGGCAAAATATTTCTAGGGCCCCACGTCGGGAAACCTGAAAATATGCCACTGCAGCAGTATGCAACTGAGAAATCTCACTTCTACCTAAAAAAGAAGTGGCTTGCAGGAAACAGAATGCGTGGAAACCACTAACGCAGACCTTTCTTTGCATTCGCCATTCGCTTTTGATCAAACAGAACCTCGGTTCAAAGCCTGCCCTTTACAAAAGACCCCATAAGTAGCTTTATCTCCCAGATAATGAGCCGCTCCATTTACGTGTACCAGAGGTGATTATTCAAAGAACCTCTGCCAGCCGTGCGCTCAGTCCATGCTTCAGTCACCGAAGTACGGACATGGATTCCACGCTTCACATTTACATTCCAGAAAGCCATCTGAGGCTCTGAAAAACAGGAACTGGGAAGTGGAAATCCAGAAGAGAGACCTATAATTCAAGGCCACGCTGTGGCTGCAGTCCAAAGTTACGTTGAGCCTACGTGGGCACAAACCCAGCTGGCTGCCAGCTTCACCCCTTTCGAATACAGCACCAAAAAGAGAGCCCTGGTTTTAAGCAAATTCCGGCTGCCTGTGATGTACGAACAGACGAGCATGCAGCTCAAGCAGGGATAGCTTCCTTCCCCAGAGAGGGATTTCCAGGCTAGCCTGATCTCATCGGCTCTCGGAAGCTAAGCAGGGTCAGTCCTGGCTGGAACGTGAATGGGAGACCACCAAGTCCAGGGTCGCGATGCAGAGCTGTTCTCTCAGGTGCAGTCCTCGAAAGAGCTCTCTCGGCTGCCCCACCTACCTCACAGGATGTCTGTTGTGGGGAGGGGGAGGGGAAGGACTTTGTAAGCCACTCTGAGACTCTGAGTGAAGGGCAGGGTATAACTCCAATCTCCTCCTCCTCTTCTTTTATTCCAGGATGGGGAAATCATGGGCAACTACAGGCGGCTTTAAACCAGGATCCTTTTGCGATGCTCTGTGTAAGAAGAGAGGTGTGCATGGCAGTCCCACAACTCCTCAGTTAACAGCACACTCAGGGTTAATGTCCATTCGACGCAATGTCTGAACTCAACCTCATCTGCAGTCCCCCCCCTAGGAGCAGGCTTCTCGCCTCCTTGGGGAAGTCGTGCTTGAGCATAGAGCTTTCCTGCTTCCGACTGGGGGTCCTTCTGATGTCTGAAAGAACATGACACATGAAGCTGCCTTTTACTGAGTCAGGTCACTAGTCTGTCAAAGTTAGTACTCTCTATTCAGGCTCTCCAGGGTCTCAGGCAGAGGTCTTTCCCATCACCAACTGCCTGATCCTTTTACCTGGAGATGCTGAGGACTGAACCTGCGGCCTTCTGCAGGCCTAGCAGACGCTCTGCCACTGAGCCACAGACCCTCACATGATGCTGCCTTATACTGAACCAGACCCTTGGTTCGTGAAGGGCAGTATTGTCCATTCAGACTAGCAGGGGCTCTCCAGGGTCTCAGGGAGAGGTCTTTTCCACCACTGACTGCCTGGTCCTTTTAACTGAAGATGCTGGGGATTGAACCTGGGACCTTCTGCACGCCAAGCAGAGGCTCTGCCGCTGAGTCACTGACCTTCCTCGTCTCCCCACAAATGTTTGTTTCACAAAAACTATTCCAGTTAGTATATCTCACTCCTAATCCAGAAAAGAAAATGCTCCCCTCTAAAATATCAGGGTCAGTCCGGTCTCGATCCTGCGCAAAAGCCTACAGCTCTAGTTGCACCGCTCACAAACCAGTAAAGTCCCAATAAGACTCTGAGCTTACAGTTAGGGAATGGAGGGGAAGACGAAGGATGGTGGACCTTTCAGGGCAGATCAACAGAGGTGAAAACAAAACTTCAAAGATAGTGTTACGCTTTTCATCGGTGCTCTAAAAGCTTCATGTACGTTTCCCACGAGAAAGCTTGCAACTGCAAGGTTTGGCGTAGTGGTTAGGAGCGCAGACTCTAATCTGGGAGAACTAGGTGTGATTCCCCCACTCCTCCACATGCAGCTGCTGGCATGACCTTGGGTCAGTCACAAGTTCTTTCAGAGCTGTTCTCTCAAGAACAGTTTTCTCAGAGCTCTCTCAACCCCACCAACCTCCCAGGGTGTCTGTTGTGGGGAGGGGAAGGGAAAGGAGATTGTAAGCCGCTTTGAGACTCCTTCTGGTAGTGAAGGGCGGGGTATGAATCCAATCTCCTCTTCTCTCTCTCTCTCTTCTCTAAGTTGGACCAAAAAGAGCCCCTCTATGTGACAGATGAGTGAAATGCCTGCCAAGGCAGGCTGGGTTGGGCCCTTCCCGGCTCACTCTACTAAGACCCTAACATCAGGAACAAGAGCAGACTCCTTTTCCCAGAACAAAGGTACTCCTACCCCAAGAAACGGAAACACACGCAGGCACGAACTGCAGAAACCAACAGCACACATGCACACACACAGACACCCCAGGGAAGAGAGTCCAAAAATAAACCCACAAGTCCCAACCTGCTGTGCATGTTATCCACTTCACTAAATACTGTGACGGGAACGACAAGACCGAAATCATACCAAGCCGTCCTGAAGAAATGAATTCCCGGCTGGGATTTAAGCTGGGAGCCAGAGTCCAGCGGCACCTTAAAGATTGAACAAAGTTTGTGGCAGGGGAGGAACTTCCGGGAGTCACTGCTCCCTTCTTCAGACAGCTTCCTGCGCTCTTGCTCTTTTCATATCTGAAGAAGGGAGCCGTGACTCGCAAAAGCTCCTCCCCTGCCACCAATTTCGTTAGTCTTTAAAGTGCCGCTGGACGCTGGCTCTTTTCTACTGCTACAGACAGACTAACTCGGCGACCCATCCTGATCCAACAACTAGTCACATTAGCAGCATTTCGCTCCTGGTCTGGAAGACAAACTGCTTCCCTCTAAAATACAAGCATCAGCCCGCCATGATTTATTAGAAAATGATTCAAAAACGTAAATGCCACCTCTCCAGGAACCTGCCTGGGGTGGCTCATGAAATAAAAAAGAATAAACGCAAACCATTAGAAACAAAACATTTGAAGATATTAAATAAAATCCAGCATTAAAAACACAGCTCACAAACAGACCGACGACAGTTTCAAATAAGTTTCCAGACTAAAACAGTATTGAAAGATCAACCCCTTCGTTAAAAACCTTTGTTTTTTTTTAATTACTGTGTTTATATCCCGCCTTTATATCCCAATGGGGACCCAAAGCCGCTCACGTCGTTCTCGCCTCCATTTTATCCTCACAACAACCCTATGAGGTGGGTTAGGCGGAGAGTGTGTGATTGGCCCAAGGTCACCCAGCCAGCTCCCACAGCCGACGCCGGATTCGAACCTGAGTTCCCCAGATCCTAGTCCAACCATTTAACCGCTACACCATGCTGAATTACAAGGCTGGACGGCCAGAAACATGTCGACCTGGTGCCTAAAAAGGACCGATGCAGGCACCAAGTAGGCATCAAGTGGAAGGGAATTCCACAAGCGAGGCGCCTCGTCAGCCAACCCTAACCAGACGCCGAAAGGAAGCATTTTAACAAGAACGCCCAAACCGCCTCCAGCAATCCTCTCCCTATCATTTGTTCTAGTGGCCCTGCCTGCTTACCCATGCTCTTGTAGAAAGCGCATCCCACTCAGACCAGACTCAACTTCCTCTAATTTGCTCCTGGCAGGTTTCCTTCCTGGAACCTCCGCTCCATTCAACCTTCCCCTTTTCACTTCCGACTAAAGAATCCGGCACAATCCCGCCCTGCCAACAGTATGGGCTAAACGCAAGACCTTAAAGTGCCACTGTGACCGAGCACCGCGGCCAGAGGGACATGGGTTCAAAGTCTCATCAGTCGTGATGCTCGGGGTTGGGGGGGGAGAGACTCTCAGTCAGGGGCAAGTGATGCTCTGTTTTCTTGGGGGGCGCAACAGTGGGAGGGCTTCTAGAAGAAGAAGAAGAGAAGAAGAAGAGATTGGATTTATACCCCGCCCTCCACTCCCCAAGGGAGTCTCAGAGCGGCCTACAAACTCCTTTTCCCTTCCCCTCCCCACAACAGACACCCTGTGAGGTAGGTGGGGCTGAGAGAGCTCTTTCCCAAGCTGTCCTTGAGGGAACAGCTGGCACAGAGCTATGGCTTGCCCAAGGTCATCCAGCCAGGTGCAAGTGGAGGAGTGGGGAATCAAACCCGGTTCTTCCCAGATTAGAGTCCGCGCACTTAACCACTACACCAAACTGGCTTTCTAGCATCCTGGCCCCACTGGTGGACCCCCTAATGGCAGCTGGTGTCTTTGGCCACTGTGTGACAGAGTGCTGGACTGGATGGGCCACTGGCCTGATCCAACACTGGCTTCTCTTACGTTCTTATGAGACCGACCCCTGGGCTAGCCATTATTTCTCAGCCTTTCCCTCTGTGCGGAGCAAAGATCAACCAGGAGCTCCCCAGAGGAAGGGCAGGGTGGAAACAGAGGTGCCCTCAACTGTTCGGATCCAGCACCTCGTTTGGGGAAGACCAGTCGAGCAGCCTCTCCTAACGCAGCCAGACTGCAGCCTTCCACCAAATGCTCACTGTGCAAGCAGATGACAAAGTCAGGAGTTTGGGTGACCAGAAAAAGAGGAAGTTCACCCGGCTTGTTTCTCCCACCGTCAAACTGTCCGGAAACAGCTCGTCTGGAGACAAGAGCTAGCATGGTGTGGAAGTTAAAGTGTTGGGCTAGGAATCTGGGAGACCCAGGTTCAAACCCCCACTCAGCTATGGACGCTCGCTGGGTGACTTCAGGCCCGTCACGCATTCTCAGCCTTAACCCTACCTCGCAGGCCTGTCATGAGGATAAACTGGAAGAGAGAATCATATGAGCTGCTTTGGGTCCCCATCAGGGAGAAAAGTGGGATAAAAATAAAGTAAATAAGTAAATATTTCTGCTGTATTGTTTAATCCCAGAATCAGGGGCAGTCTCAAGCAGTGTTCCCTCTAAGCTGAGTTAGTATGAGCTAACTCCCAGTTTTTTAGCCTCCAGCTTGCACATTTTTGTCTTAGCTCAGGAAGGATGGCTCCAGAGCAAACTAACCTGTGCGGGAGCCAAATCGCTCGCTCACAACTTGAACGCCAGTAGCTCACAAAGCAGAACTTTTGCTCACAAGACTCCATGGCTTAGAGGGAGCATTCGTCTCGACGAACTGTTGAGGAAGGTAATTCTAGAGACCTTAAAATTTGGCATACTTGTGTCAGACACCATTTCATTCAATACGTCCCGCTCTGACGTATTATACATCCGCTCCAACAGCCACCTCACTGGAGCACCTAGAGATGATCTCAGCAAGGCCAGCATCCCAAAATGCTAAAACCAGAATGCCAACCTTCCTTAACAAAGAAGAAGAAGAAGAAGGGAAGAGATTGGATTTATATCCCGCCCTTCACTCACTTAAGAGTCTCAGAGCGGCTTACAAACTCCTTTCCCTTCCACTCCCCACAACAGACACCCTGTGAGGTAGGTGGGGCTGAGAGAGCTCTTTCCCAAGCTGTCCTTGAGAGAACAGCTGGTACAGAGCTATGGCTTGCCCAAGGTCATCCAGCCAGGTGCAAGTGGAGGAGTGGGGAATCAAACCCGGTTCTCCCAGATTAGAGTCTGCGCACTTAACCACTATACCAAACTGGCTCAAAGATGGCCAGTACCAGTTGACAAGGGTACGAACAACAAGGGAAGGCATACAACTGCATGCCAAAGTATACCTGGCAGGGCCCAGTGGTAGGGTCTCTGCTCTGCATGCAGGTCTCAGGTTCAATACTCGGCATCTCCACTTAAAAAGGTTTAGGTGGTAGGTGATGTGAAAGATCTCTGCCTGAGATACTGGAGAGCCGCTGCCAGTCTGAGTAGACAATACTGACCCAGATTCAGTATAAGACAATGCCATATGTTCATATATATAAATAAGATAAGAAACACCAGGATTTTAAGATGCTTGTCAGAACTCTAAGTAAAAGCAGGCCTGAACTTTGATGAAAAACAATCTGATACCCACGTGCACTTTTTCTATCCCTGCCCTTCCTCTAAGGCAGAATACACCATTCTGGCTTTTTAATTTTATCCTCACAACAACCCTGCAAGGCAGGTGAGCCTCAGAGAGACTAGCTCAAAGCCACACAGCAAACTTCACAGCAGAACTCTGATTTGAAATTTAGTGCAAGGCACGAGCTGCCACATCCAACCAATTCTTTATTACAGGATAGCCCCTGACAAGACGGGATCTTTCTTTGCATATTCAGTTAAACAAATGGAAAGTCGGCTTCTGTCAGGTGGGACTCACCACCGCCAAGAATTGAACCTGAGTTGCTGGACAGAAAGATCTCCAACGAGGATGAAACTCTACCGATGAAATACTGAAACTGTCCAAGCATCAAAATAATCAGCTCTCCTTCTGAAACCCAGCTTTCTATACCTCCAACTCAATCATTCATTTCTCAGTCTGTCCTCCTTGGTACCTACATTTTTGGTCCAAAAAGAAAGCGAAAGAAGCTAACTGGGGAGGGAGGGGAGACACCCACTGTTAATCCTAAGAAGCCTGTTTAGTCCCATGCAACTCTATGATTAGATAATTGTATGAAACAGAGAACAAGCAATTAAAGTCTTAGTCCAGCTGAAAGGTGACTTTTGAGTTGACTTTTTAAAGGGAGCACGATGCTGTCTTGAGTTCTTTGGAGGATGGATGAGATAACACACACATCAACACACATGAAGCCGCCTTCTACTGGATCAGACCATCGCTCCATCAAGGGCAAGTCTTGTCTACTCAGGCTGGCAGCCGCTCTCCAGGGTCTCAGGCAGAGATCTTTCATATCACCTACTGCCTGGTCCTCTTAACTGGAGATGCCAGGGATCGGACCTGGGACACTCTGCATGCCAAGCAGCAGCAGAAGAAACTGGATTTCTATCCCACCCTTCACTGCCCGAAGGAGTCTCAGAGCGGCTCACAATCTCCTTTCCCTTCCCCTCCCCGCCCCACAAGAGACACCCTGTAAGGCAGCTGGGGCTGAGAGAGCTCTTTCGAGGACTGCTCATGAGACAACAGCTTTGAAAGAACTTGTAACTGACCCAAGGTCACACCAGCAGCTGCATGTGGAGGAGTAAGGAATCCCCCAGATTAGAGTCTGTGCTCCTAACCACTACACCAAACCGGCTCTCTTCCGCTGAGCCACAGCCCCCTCCCATGAAAACCTACTAAATAAACAAATACGTTAACGTTTCTGTATTTTATGAGAGAGATCCTATCCTGAATTTTATGTCATATTTGAACTTGCAGACTTCACATCTATTAATAAAGTAACGCTGCTACGTGTCTGGGTCATAATTCTTTACACTGAGTAGCCCAGCCTCTGCTGACAGATGTTTCCTGGCTGGGGGGGGGGGGGAAGTGCGCAGAAATCTACCTGTGAAAACTTGCGTGCTTTCTCCCCCCCATGCATTACAAGCCTTGCACCTTCCCCCCCTCCAATCGTGACAGGCATTTCACCAACAACGAAACTACAACCTGCCATTGCTAGGTAGGAGATCAGAGCCGGGAAGCCCCTGGTTCGGATTTCGCCAGAATCTATTAAGGCTGCGAATGTAATAATCCCTCGGAAGGAAATCCCCGTGAATTCGACAGGACTTGCTTTAGAATAAACACGCACAAAATCGGTTGTGCCTTACTTGGTGGACTCGGGCAAGGGAGGTTCTCAGCGCCAATCTCCTACATGAAATCTGGAGCTGACACATGAACACACAAAGCTGCCTTATCCCGAATCAGACCATCAGTCCATCAAGGTCAGCATCGCCTCCACAGATTGGCAGTGGCTCTCCAAGGTCTCCGGGAGGGGTCTTTCACATCACCTACCGCCAGATCCTTTTATCTGGATTGACTCTGGGACCTTCTGCATGCCAAGCAGCGGCTCTACCACTGAGCCTGCTTTACAGGGCCACACTGAGTGAGCATAGTCACGCAAACCTGACAGCGGGTTTACTCAGCCCCGGCAAGAGCAGCTAGTTCAGATAGATAGAGAAGAGGCGGTGACGGAAGCATACCACACAGCACGAAGGCAGGAGACCAGCTCAGCAAAAGGTGCTCAGCTAATCCACAAGAGATTCAGACCATGATTCGCCAGATCGCTTCAGAAGGCAGCTGTGTCAGTCAGCAGTAGAACAGTTAAGAGTTGAGTCCAGAAGCACCTTAGAGACTAACAAGATTTCCAGGCTGTAAGCTTTCAAGAGTCAAAGCTCTCCTCATCAAAGACAAGTAGGAACAGAAATATGAGTCCTTATATCCCATCCAGAAGGTGGGAGAGCTGCTAAAAGAATCCTCATGTCTGACAAAAGGAGCCTTGACTCTTGTAAACTTATACCCTGAAAATCTTGTCGGGCTTTAAGGTGCTACTGAATTCATATCAAGCTCTTGCATTGCAGATCAGCATGACTACCTTTTGAACCTCAACGCTATCTGACGAAGGGAACTTTGACTCTCAAAAGCTTATGCCATGAAAACCTCGCTGGTTTCTAAGGTGCTACTGGGTTGCTTATTCTCTCAGCCTGCCCCCTCCCAACACCACCAGCAGAGGGCTACCTTACAAGATTGTTGTTGTTTTAACAAGAAGGTTGTTGTCACACAGTGGCCAGGTCTTCTAAGTCACAACCCTGGAGTAAAACAGTGATATCCAGAAAATAAGGTGGGGGACTGATACAGTCTTGATAAAGCCTAAGGGTTTAATATCGCCACATTAGAAGAAGAGATTGGATTTATACCCTGCCCTTCACTACCTGAAGGAGTCTCAGAGCGTCTGACAATCTCCTTTCCCTTCCCCTCCCCACAACAGACACCCTGTGAGGTAGGCGGGGCTGAGGGAGCTCTCTGGAGAACTGCCCTTGAGAGAACAGCTCTGAGAGAACTTGTGACTGACTCCAGGTCACCCAGCTGTGGCTGCATGTGGAGGAGTGGGGAATCAAACCCAGTTCTCCCAGATCAGAGCCCACACCCCTAACCACGACACCAAACTGGCTCTCCAATTGCATTTGAGGTATTCAGACACAGTTGAGGCCGTTGAGGTATTCAGACACTGTTAACATAAGAGCATGAGAAGCCAGTCAGGGCAGTGGCCCATCCAGTCCAACACTCTGTCACACAGTGGCCCAAAACACCAGGTGCCCTCAGGAGGTCCAGCAGTGGGGCCAGGACACTAGAAGCCCCTTCCACTGTTGCCCCCCCCCCCCGGTCAAGCACCAAGAATCCAGAGAATCACTTGCCCCAGACTGAGAGTGCCCCATCTACCCCTTGTGGCTGATAGCCACTGATGGACCTCTGCTCCAGATGTTTATCCAATGCCCTCTTGAAGCCGTCCATGCTCATAGCCGCCGCCACCTCCTGTGGCAGTGAATTCCACATGTGCTAATCGCACTTTGGGTTAATCACCTGGAGGCTGGCATCCCTGCCACCTCCCCAAGGAAGAAGCCAGCTTGGCGCCCAC
Organism: Lepidodactylus listeri; assembly: GCA_029233225.1. Taxonomy (NCBI): domain Eukaryota; kingdom Metazoa; phylum Chordata; class Lepidosauria; order Squamata; family Gekkonidae; genus Lepidodactylus; species Lepidodactylus listeri. Next base: position 4,747,861 of record JARCFY010000004.1, on the reverse strand, counting down.
TGCCTAAAGTTTCAGACCACCGTCAAAGAGACTGGCATTCAAGTCCCTCCTCTTGCCTCGAGAGACCTCCCTCGCCACAGGTCTACACTGCCTCACAGGGCTGTTGTGAAGGGAGAAGCACACGCGCTGCTCTGTAGGGGAAGACAAGATGAGAATGTAAGAGAGACGGGAAAGGGGCACGCCCGCCACGACAACCACCCGCAGCGAGCCCTCTCCAGCTCCGAAAGCGCTCCGCGTTCGCAGCCCCCCCCCACACACACACAACAACCCTGCGAGGTAGGCCGGCGCCCACCAATAAGCTATTGGCACTGCTGCCCGTTGCTTGGGCCCGAATTATCACTACGGGCCAAGTCAACGTCCTTCTTCCCCCGCCGCCGCCGCCGCCCCTCGCAGCCCCCGCGGGAAGGATACGGTCCCGGCTCCAGTAAGCGGCTCCTTCCGGCCTCGGCCCCGCGGCCACATCCGCCATCTTGAAACAACCGCCACTCCCAGCGTCCCTCCGCCCAGCCACGCCCACCGCGGGCTGTTCTCGCTCCCCATTGGCTGTCCGAGCCTCAGCTTTGCCCAGATACGGCGCCGGCCGGCGGAGCAGCCTATCATCGCCTTTCCCGGAAGACTCGCGGCAAACGCCAGAGTGGGGCGGGAGATTTTTTTTTTCCGGCCTCGGCCGGTGCTTTCTGGGAATTGAAGTCCTATTGACCATGACCTCCCGCGGAGTGGGTTTCGGGAAGAACTACGACTCCCGTGAGGAAGTGCGCCCCGACGAGTGAAGACGGGCCTATGGAAGAGGACTACGGTCCCCATGATCCACGGCGGCTGCTCACTACGGGTCGCGAGCGGGGACCAAAAACTGGTGCCTTGTTTCTGTTGTCGGTGCTGATGCTGCAGGAGGATGGAGGAGAGGACTGGGCGCGGCAGCATCAAGCCCTACCTGGACAAGCTCACCCTGGGGGTCACCCGCATTTTAGGTAAGCCACAGGGGGGCGGAGCCCACGCTCAGAGTCCCTGCGTTGGCTTGGCAACAGCCAGCATCAGCGCGCCAAGCTGGCAGGTGTTTGCAGCAATTTTATGGCCATTGCAGCAAAGGGCAATTGCAGATTTCTTGCCTGCAAGTGGTGAGCCCTGTGCAAAGCCTAGAAGACCGCCACTCGGTTGTACTGGGTGTAGTGTTGCCAGCCTCCAGGTGGGGGCTGGAGATCTCCGGGAATTAGAACTGATCTCCTGGGATCTAATACTGATATTATAACAGACTCAGGTGCTGCTCATAGGTTTCCCGGCACGGCTCTTGATACAGAAGGGGCCATATTCTCCAGGGGAATTGATCTCTGCCACCTGGAGATCAGTTGTAATTCCAGGATATGTCCAGCCCCCACCTGGAGGTTGGCAACAGTGTTCCCTCTGAGTTCAGTGTGAGCTAGCTCACAGGGCGATTCCGCACCGGCTGGTTGCTGCCCTGTATTCCCGGATTTTGGTGTCCCGGAGTAATTATTCCGTTTCCGCATGATAAAGTTTTGAGCCTTGATAAGTCCAGGTCTGTGTTTCCGCAAGTAATGTACTCCAAACTTAGTCTTCAGGGGGAAATTTTTTTTTCCTCTAATGGGCAGGGTTGCGTTGCAATGTAGCTCTGCCCACGGGAAAAAACCCCATACCTGCCGCGCGCGTATGTTATTACTGGCTTCATTTACATATGACAACAGGGACAGGATTATGGCCACCACGTGGAGGAAAAATGGAGGGCAGTGGTCGCCTAGGAGGGGTTGTTGTGCACGAGTGAGCATTGCATTTGGAGTTCCTGAATTGACACTGTATACACAAAGCACAAAGCCTGGGAGTGCTCCTGGATGCCTCCTTGACTATGGAGGCCCAGGTAGCAGCCACTGCCAAAGCAGCCTTTTATCATCTACGGCTGATTAGGCAGTTGGTTCCCTTCCTCGAACGCAATGACCTGGCGACTGTGATCCATGCTATGGTCACCTCAAGGCTAGACTACTGCAACGCTCTCTACATGGGGCTGCCCTTGACTCAGCTCCGGAGGCTGCAGCTAGTGCAGAATGCCGCAGCCAGGCTGCTGATGGGACTCTCAGTGAGGGACCACATCCAGCCTGTGCTGAGGGCGCTGCACTGGCTGCCTATAGCGTACCGGATCCGGTTCAAGGTGCTGGTTTTAACCTTTAAAGCCCTATATGGCCTGGGGCCTGCCTACCTAAGGGACCGCCTTTCCCCATATATACCCCAAAGAGCACTGCGGTCGGGCAGCCAACATCGCCTGACCCTTCCAGGCCTGAAGGAGGCGAGGCTAGCAGCCACCAGAAACAGGGCCTTCTCGGTGGCGGCTCCCCACTGGTGAAATGAGCTCCCAGAGAACATCAGGGCCCTGCGGGACCTTTTACAGTTCCGCAGGGCCTGCAAAGCGGAGCTCTTCCGCCAGGCGTTTGGGGCCGCCACCGGGGGGAATGGCCCTCAGGAGATGGCACGAGGGCCATCTCTAAAACACCATGGTGGCAGCCTCCTGGTTGGTGTAAGCTAGAGGCAGGTATTGGTGCTGGTATGACGCTGCTATTGTGATGAAAGTTCCGTTGTAATTTTAAAGTGTATTTATTTGATGTTATGTTTTAACCTTGTAATTGACTGATTTTATGCTGTAAGCCGCCTAGAGCCGGTCCGCTGGCTAGGCGGGATACAAATTGAAACAAACAAATAAATAAATAAATATAGACCAAGTGCTTTGTCGGTGCCCAAATAAAATAATGCATTAAATGTTAAAAAAAAAACGGCAGGAGCATCGCTGAAAGCAATGCCCACGTCACAACGCGGTAGCATTCCATAGACGGTGCGTTGAGGGGAGGAGTAAAGACAATCCCCCGGCTTGTGTTCCGCACAGGAACGATCCGCGCTCCAAATCGCAGCAGAGAAAAAAACCCCCTGAAAATCAAGGATCGGGAAAATGCGGGGAATTTCCACAGAAAAATCGGGTTTTAACTAATTCCGATGCAAACTATGCGGAAACGCTTGCTTGTGCTGAAATATATTGAGTGGTAACGTCGGAGAAGGCGCTGGTGCGGAATTGCCCACAGTTATTTAGCCTCCGGCTCACATATCTTTGTCTTAGCTCGGGGAGGATGGCTCCAGAGCAAACTAATTGATGCAGTAGCTGAACTGCTCGCTCACAACTTTAATGCCAGTGGCTCACAAAGCAGAATTTTTCCTCACAGGACTCCGCAGCTTAGAGGGAACGTTGGTCTTCTCAAAACATTCTCTGGTGCTTCTGTCCCTCCCGCCTCCCTGCCACATATCACTCTTCCCTTAGGCTCAATGTTATCTTTGCCCCAGAGATATTTTCAATTGAACATCCCAGGCAGAGTTTCTCGTTTGATCTAGGATCTGGCTAAGACTCTCTTAGAGCCTGCCAATTGTTCCGCAATCAGTTCTAAAACTAATAAGCAACTTCTATTGAAGGAAATATATGCTGGAGAGTGCAGGTAAGAGATAGGGATAGATTACCTACCCTAACTAACTAAATGGTGTTGGATACTGGACACATGTCCAACCTCCATGTTGCGTGTATGTGAGAGAGAGAGCAGAAACGGAGGAAAATTGCCTCCATTCTACTTCAAAGGGAAGGATCAGATAGCGGGAAAGAAAGGATCCGCTGTGTGTCCTGACCTCTCTATCTGTCTAAACTCTTTGGTGCCATCTCTTGAGTCTGAGAGGGGAGATAGCGCAAACTCCTCCAGTTCTAACATCCCACCCTGCCATTTTTCTTTGATCTGGGAAGGACCCAAATTTATTCTGTTGATAATCTGCCAGCTTGTGAATGCCTCTCTTCTGGAAATTGGGCTTGGCTGATCGGCCCTTCCGTAAAGCAGAGAGCTGGATTTGTACGTCAGGCCGGAACGAAATGATTTAAGCATGAACGTGGGGAAAGAGAAACAGACATTTCTTCTGCAAAGAGCCAAAAGGGGATGACCTGAATGACCTAAGAGGAATTTTTTTAAAACCATCTTAGCCTTTGATGCTTCAAAGGCTTGCGTCTGCTGACTTTCTCCTCGTGTTTGCAACGCAGCCCTGCAGCAGTCTCTGGTAACTCTACGGCTATAGCTTCCTATGGTGGTTGGTGGGGAAATATGGGAAGTCAGGCACAGACACCCACGCTTGCCGCTGAATGTGGGGTGCCTGTCTGTTTGCTGATCCCTAGCCGGCACTTCCGGAGATCTTAACCCCAATGTTAACTATTTAACACAACACTGTTTCTGTTCCGCCTCTGTATAGAAATGCAGCTCACAGAGTCCTGTTACAAATGCGACCCGATAAAATAGAAAGAGGGCAAAACGTAGCATGCGGAAGCAGAGAAGCGTTTCGCGGAATCGTCACTTGCGGCTCCCCCGCAGACTGAAGGATATTCACGAGCCGCCGCCCGCCCCCCCTTTCCTGCTTCTGCTTCCCAGCCCAGCTTGCTGTCACCTAGCCAAGCTCCAAAAGAAATCCCCCTGGACCAGCTGGGCCCTTCAGTGCTACCTCCAAGCCAGCCTCCTAGTTTCTGCCCACTTCTCTGATGAGCATACATGGACCTGCCTTATACTAAATCAGACCCTCAGCCCATCGAGTTCAGTATTGCCTAAGACTGGCAGCGGCTCTCCAGGCAAAGAGGTCTTCCACATCACCTCTTGCCTGGTCCTTTCAACTGGAGATGTTGGGGATTGAACCTGCGACCTACATGCTAAGCAGACGCTCTGCCACTGAGCCGTGGCCCCTTCCCAAACTGCCTTATACTAAATCAGACCGTTGATCCATCACAGTCGGTACTGTCTACTCAGACTGGTAGCGGCTCTCTAGGGTCTCAGGTGGAGGTCTTTCCCATCACCTCCTGCCTGGTCCTTTTAACTGGAGATGCCGGGGATTGAACCTGGGACCTTCTGCACGCCAAGCAGATGCTCTACCGCTGAGCCATAGCCCCCCTTTACAGATCTCCAGGGTCTCAGGTGGAAGTCTTTCCCATCACCTCCTGCCTGGTCCTTTTAACTGGAGATGCCGGGGACTGAACCTGGGACCTCCTGCACACCAAGCAGATGCTCTACCGCTGAGCCACAGCACCTCTTTACAGCTCTCCAGGGTCTCAGGCGGAGGTCTTTCCCAGCACCTCCTGCCTGGTCCTTTTTACCTGGAGATGCTGCCGGGGATTGAACCTGGGACCTTCTGCGTGCCAAGCAGATGCTCTACCGCTGAGCCACAGCCCCCCTTTACAGCTCTCCAGGGTCTCAGGTGGAAGTCTTTCCCATCACCTCCTGCCTGGTCCTTTTAACTGGAGATGCCGGGGATTGAACCTGGGACCTTTTGCATGCCAAGCAGATGTTCTGCCACTGAGCCACAGCCCCACTTTACAGATCTCCAGGGTCTCAGGCAGAGGTCTTTCACATCACCTCCTGCCTGGTCCTCTTTAACTGGAGATGCTGGGGATTGAACCTGGGACCTTCTGCATGCCAAGCAGATGCTCTGCCACTGAGCCACAGCCCCTCTTTACAGCTCTCCAGGGTTTCGGACTAAGGCCTTTCACATCACCTCCTGCCTGGTCCTTTTTAACTGGAGATGCCGGGGATTGAACCTGGGACCTTCTGCATGCAAAAAAGAGGCTCTTCCACTGATCCACAGCCCCTCCTCATAATGCACATGAAAATTCCTTAAACTTAATCAGACCCATGGCCCATCAGGGTCAGTCTTGTCTACTCAGACTGGCAGCAGCTCTCCAGGGTCTCAGGCAGAGAAGTCTTTCCCATCCCCTCCTGCCTGGTCCTTTTAACTGGAGGTGCCGGGGATTGAACCTGGGACCTTCTGCATGCTGAGCAGAGGCTCTGCCACTGAGCCACGGCCCCTCCCAAACATGCACACGAAGCTACCATATACCAAATCCGACCCTTGGTCCGTCGAAGTCAGTCTTGTCTACTCAGACTGGCAGCTGCACTCCAGGGTCTCAGGCGGAGGTCCTTCACATCACCTACAACCTGACCCCTTTCAACTGGATGCCTTTTGGATCTTTTGGATGCCTGGCGCCTTCTGCCTTGTGTGTGTGTGTGTGTGTGTGTGTGTGTGTGTGTGAAGTGCCATCAAATCTCAGCCAACTCATGGCAACTGTGTAGGGTTTCCAAGGGAAGAGACATTCAGAGGTGGTTAGCCACTGCCTGCCTCTGTGGAAGAACCCTGGACCAAGTCTGACCGCCCTTCTAAGCTTCTGGCATCTGACAAGCTCATAGCAGCCTGGGCCATCCTGTTGCTTCCCTCGGTCAAAAGTAAAGGTTACCATATCAAGATTCCTGGCATCGCGATTGTCAACAGACCTTCTCAGAAGAACAATGGTCGATGATATGGACAAAATCATTAATCAAAGCACCATCAATAACAACCAAATTACAAAATTTCAAAATTCTAACGAAATGGTACCTAACACCTACCAAAATCAAACAAATATCAAACACACAATCCTCCAAATGCTGGCGAGAATGTGGAGAAGAAGGCTCCTATATACACTGCTGGTGGGCATGTAAGATTGTACACACTTTTTGGGGAAGATGTAATAACTCAAATAGCCAAAATAACTAACTATATGGTCCCTTTAAACCCAGAAACTATATTACTAAATATGTGGCACGAAGACACTATCTCTAAATCAACGAGAGACCTGAATCAGTAGTTTATTAACAGCAGCAAAAACAACAATAGCGCAAACCTGGAAATCCACACAAAAGATTGAAAGAAACCTCTGGATGAAAAAAGTATTGGATCAGTTTCTAATGGAAAAAATAACATACCGACTACATCAAACAGAAATCTACCCGAAAACTACAAACTTCATAGAAAAATGGTATCTTTTCTATGACTATGCTGTTAAACACGAAACACTGCCACAAAACAAATTTTGTAAAGATCTAATACTAATGTAATACACTAAATCTTTACTCCTTACAAGAAACACTTGCACACTATATAACACTCAATCGTGAACAACCCAATTCAATGTTAAAAATACTAGAAATACAACTACTAGATATATTGGAATAACCAAAGGTTAGTATAAGAAAATAGAAATAGGAATAGGAAACTGTCTATTGGTAAATTGTTAAATGCTTTATTTTAGATGTCAACTATTTTTGAACAATGTAACAGCTATGTAAACAACCACCTATGCTGTATGTTATATAAATATCAATAAAGTTTATTTATTACAAAAAAAAAAAAGTAAAGGTTTCCCTTGCTCGAAAGCCAGTCAAATCCGACTCTAGGGGGCGGTGCTCATCCAAGCCGAAGAGCCAGCGCTGTCCAAAAACTTTTCCCATGGTCATGTGGCCGGCGTGACTAAACACCGAGGCGCGCAGGATGCTGCTCCCTTCCTGCCAAAGCGGTACCTATTTATTTACTTGCGATTTCTTGCTTTCGAACTGCTAGGTTGGCAGGAGCTGGGGCCGGAGATGGGAGCTCACTCCGTCACACGGCACTCGGGTCTCGAACTGCCGAGCTACTGACCTTCCGGTCTGCAGCTCAGCATCTTCACCTCTGAAATCAGCCCATTCCTGATCAGAGCAATGGAGCAGGGAATGACCTCCCCCAGCCTTTTGCCCCCAATCCATACCACCTCTTCACCACCCCATAATTATTTTTTTAAGACCCAAATGATGCTTCCGTTGCAAGTCCCAATTCAAGGACACTAGAGCTGCATGCAGACACGATTTAGATTTCCTTGGAAAGCTTCTCCCATGTCATTGTCTGTCCTCGATGGCCCACCCCCAAATGACAAAGTGATGCTTTTCCTTTTTCTAGAAGCTTCTCCGGGAGTGACTGAAGTGACGTTTGTAGAGAAGGAGGCAGCCGAGCGGCACACCATTGTTTCGTGGGAGCAGGTAGGGGGGTGTTCGTTTGTGGACAATTTGGGAAAGAGGAGGACCCGGATGGCCCAGCCCGGCATGATCTCCTCAGATCTCGGAAGCTAAGCAGGGCTGGCCCTGGTTCGTACTTGGATGGGAGACCACCAACGAAGTCCAGGGTTGCTGTGCAGAGGCAGGCAATAGATAAACAACCCCAGATGCCCCCCAGAGGGCTTCTATCAGGACCGCACTGGAAATGGCCATCTCCTGCTTCTAGTTCTGCTGCTGCTGCTGCATCATAGCTTGCTTCGCCAGACTCTCTGAGTCGCTCAGCCATTTCATGTTTTCCCCTGGGTCCTGGACTCAGAACTCTGAGCATGAGATCTCTGTGGTGGATGTCAATAAATCAAAAGTAGGTTTGGAGCTTACAGATGTACACCTGAACAGCATACTCAGGATTGCCACAGCAATTCAGAGCAAGAGGTGTCAGCTATCCGAGACTGTTAAATAAGCAAAATATTGCAAGCAGTGCTCCCTCTAAGCTGAGTTAGTGTGAGCCAGCTCACAGTTTTTTAGCCTCCGGCTCACACATTTTTGTCTTAACTCAGGAAGGAGGGCTCCGGAGCAGACTAATTTGTGCAGCAGCCAAATCGCTCACTCAGAACTTTAATGCGGGTAGCTCACAAAATAGAATTTTTGCTCACAAGACTCCACAGCTTAGAGGGAACGTTGCAAGAGTGCTAATGTTTTGAGCATGTTTTTATTTTAAGTTAAAAAAAACCCATTGTGTTGTGTCCTTTGTAAAATTGATATCTCCGCTACCTGGCATGACATTTTATGGGACACATGGCCCGGCCCCGACAAGGTCTCATTTATGTCAGATCTGGCCCTCATAACAAATGAGTCCGACACCCCTGCTCTAGGGCCTTCCCCTATTTTCTGTCTCTGGTATTCAGAGAGATGCTGCCTTTGGACAGGGAGGGGAGCCATTGAGCTATCGTCCTTCAATACCACAAAGACAGCCCTTCTTCCTAAACCCCTCTCATCCTTTTTCCCTGAATGAGCTGTCAGCCGCCCCTCCGTCTTTTCAGTACTGAATTCCTTGAGGTTCATAGGCATTGCATGAAGAAATACTGTCTTTGTCCTCCAGCTGCCGTTGAAATGACCAGGGGTCATTTCGTAGAAAAAGAGGTGCAGGAGCTCATTAGCATGACTCATTTGCATAATTTATTTGCATATACCACACCCCCTAACATACCGGAAGTGTGTCAGAAGGCAACACCCACCCCTCAGGCTCCACTCCACAGGTGAGTGAAACTGACCTGCTCTTCCTCCATTCCCTTTCCCATCCAATACTTTGTGCAATAAAAATAAGCGTAAAGAACACACCCTCATTCTCTTCCTGCTCCCTTGAAACCACCAGGTTTCAAGTAGACTTGAGATACCCAGGACATGTGCACCACCCATCCCTTTCCCTTCCCCTCCCCACAACAAGACACCCTGTGAGGTAGGTGGGGCTGAGAGAGGTCTTTTGAGAACTGCCCATGAGAGAACAGCTCTGAGAGAACTTGTGACTGGCCCAAGGTCACACCAGCAGCTGCATGTGGAGGAGTGGAGAATCAAACCCGGTTCTCCCAGATTAGAGTCCAACTCCTGACCACTACACCAAACTGATGGGGTGGAAGCTGCTGAAGGGTTGGTGAAATTTCTCCAGTACTTATGTGCCATGTGCCCAGATAAAAAATGGTATACTTAGAAAATTTATATGCCACCTTGAGCAAGTCTCTGGAAAAGCAGCACACAGTCATAAAAGGAACAATGATACAATTATCAATATTAAAACAAAACATTAAAAACAGCAAAGACCCTAGCAGGGCTTTCCCCGGGGCGCTGCGTCTCTGCACTGCTCGGGGAAGCCGAGGAGGGGGCGGGGCTTGGTCATGTGCCCGCCCCCTGGGCTCCTCACTTCCGGAGTTGCGCTCCTGTGCGCTCCTGCTCCAATGGACCCCTGGAAATGACTGAGAGTTCATGGTCCCATAAAGACTAGCGAATTCTCAAATTTGTTAATGGATTCCTTCACAAATCTTAGATTGGTTAGGCAGACTGATTAGGGTGGTCTTCCCTCCCTTTGGGGTACCCTTTTAGGCTAACCGTTCGTCTTTTAAGGGGACATGAGGCCATCTAACGAATTTACCATTTGTGAATGAAATCCGTCCGTTTTCAAAGTTTCACGAGATTCGTTATAACTTTTTCCTCCCGTTCCTATCCGTCCACTCCCCTCTGCTTATTGTGAATCCTCTTCTTGGGCCTAGGGTTGCCAACCTCCAGGGTGGTGGCTGGAGCTCTCCTGGGATCACAGTTGATCGCAGAGGTCAGTTCTCTCCCCGAATCCCGCCCTCTTCAGGCCCCACCCTCCAAATCTCCCGTTTTTTCCCAACCCAGAGCAGGTAACCCTTTCTTGGGCCAGTGGAAGGATCCAGACTCAAATCCTTCAGCTTCTCCTTGCGGGAGAAGTGATCCGATCATTTTTGCATGCCTGGTTCTATGACATTCCTGTCTCTGCAATAAGGACCAGGATTGGTACCCATCATGTACACAGCAGTGGCCAGATTCCAGCTAACAGTTCAGGATACTGCCGGCTGCCTTTTTAGTCCCAGTTTCGGTGGTTCCGGGCTTAAGGGCGGGAAGGTCTGATTGCTGGATCCAACCATCAGATAGGGTGTCCAGTCTCCAGGTGGGTGGAAATAAGCAAAACAGCCGTGCTGTATTATGCCAAAGGAAAATATCCAAAGACTATTAAGTTCTTATCCAATATCCAGGTTCCTCGAAGCAAATCAGTCTCTCAAAAATCATTCACCAGGACGCCCTCAACACAACCAACTAGGATGCAAACCTCCTTGGCTGCGTGGTGCACTGACTTTAATCCACTTCAATCTTAATTCTTTTATTTTCTTATCACGCACTACGTCTCTACAGGATACGAACAAGTAACTTGTTATTTTTTTTACCAAACAGTTACTATCCGAGTATTCGGAATTTGAAATCCCTGAACCGACAATTTAAGCACTATTGTATATTGCACTTTGACTTGCTTGCAGATGTATTCCGGAATACTGCACCTTTTGCCTTTGCATTTTTCCACCTCATAGTTACTGTATTATGAATGTTCTTGTTCAATTTCGTTGTACTTTGTTATGTTATTAAGCTCAATAAAAACAAAATTACCCGTATTTTTCGCTCCATAAGACGCACCTAGCTCCGCTCGGTGCTGTGGCTTGGGAAAGGTGAGGGGGGTTTAAGACGCACACACTTCCCCCCCCCCCCACTTTTTGGGGGAGAAAAAGTGAGTCTTATGGAGCAAAAAATACAGTACACATTAAAAAGAACCCACAACCGACTACGCATATCGAGTCTCGTTTCGTTCTCAAACTTCGTCCGAGTAAACAAACGAGACTTGTTACGCCTAGTCCGTTGTGTCAATGGTGTCGTGGTGAATGGCTGTGAATAAGGCTACACACTCCGACAAAAGTTTGCGAACGAAACGGGACTCGATACGCATCGTCCGTTGTGTTGAGGGCGTCCTGGTGAATGATTTTTGAGAGATTGATTTGCTTCAAGGAAACTGGGTACTGGGTGAGAACTTTGGATATTTTCCTTTGGCACAATACAGCACAGCTGTTCTGCTTATTTCCGCCTCCCGTCCCTTGATCTTGCCTCTTGGTTTGCAGTCTCCAGGTGGGGCCTGGAGTTTTCGTGGAATTATTTTATTCATTTATTTATTTGTCAAACTTATAGGCCGCCCTCTCCGCACGCAGGCTCCGAGCGGCTTACATAGCTTGGTGAGTTATGCCAAGGTGCATATAAACATTAAAATCAGTTAAAACACACATGAAGAACGTAAGAGAAGCCAATGTTGGATCAGGCCAGTGGCCAGGCCAGGCTGGGGGGGGGGGGGGGGAGGCGACAGGGACATGGTCCCGGTGTGCGTGCGTGCGTGCGCGCAAAGTGCGCGCGCACATAAGAGCCCCCTCCCACCGGGATTTCTAAAAGTCGACGCCTCTGGGTCCAGCAGCCCTCCCACTGTTGCCCCCCCACCCCCGAGCACCAAGAAGACAGAGCATCACTTGCCCCAGACTGAGAGTTCCTATCTATACTTTGTGGCTAGGAGCCACTGATGGACATTAAAACGCAACAGTCAATAAGAATTAAAGTGCTCAGTGATGTAACCATACCAGATGGTGTAATGGATAGACCCTGTTGGGCAATTGTATTGGTTGTATTTATTCTGCGTTAAACCGTGACTTTTCATTTGTTTGTAATTACTGTGTCTTTCGCTGTATTGTATACCCGGCATTCTCCAGCCCTCTAGCTGTGATGGCTTGTTCATAAACACAGCCAGTCGCAGCCCACAGTATGGGTTGTGGCCCTTGGTGGTAGTGGCAGGTGGAGGGTGGAGGCTCCTAGTTCCAAGCCTGGCGGAAGAGCTCCGTCTTACAGGCCTTGCGGAACTGCATAAAGTCCCACAGGGCCCTGATCTCCTCCGGGAGCTCATTCCACCAGTAAGGAGCCGCCACCGAAAATGCCCTCGCCCTGGTAGCAGCAAGCCTGGCTTCTCTGGGGCCTGTTGTGCCCCAGACCGTAGTGCCCTCTGGGGTACGTATGGGGAAAGGCAGTCCCTCAGGTAGGTCGGACCCTGGCCATGACAAGTGATCTCCATGAAGATACATTCAGGCGGGGTCGCCGTGTTGGTGTGAAGCAGCACAACAGAGTTGTGGTCCAGTGGTACCTTCAAGACCAACAACATTTCATTTTGGGTATAGGCTTTCATGTGCACTGGACTCAAATGCTTATAACCCAGAATTAAACTTTGTTGGGTCTCAAGGGTACCGCTGTACTCAAACTTTATTCTGCTGCTTCAGACCGACACGGCCACCCACCTGAAACTGTTCTACTGTAGACCAAGACAGCAGCCCTCTCAAACTAAACTGTAGAAGGAGATCAACCTCTGACTTAAGAACAGAAGAGAAGCCAATGTTGGATCAGGCCAGTGGCCCATCCAGTCCAACACTCTGTGCCACACAGTGGCCAAAAACACCAGGGGCCCTCAGGAGGTCCACCAGTGGGGGCAGGACACGGGAAGCCCTCCCACTGTTGCCTCCCATCCAAAGCACCAAGAATACAGAGCATCACTTGCCCCAGACCGAGAGTTCCTATCGATACCTTGTGGCTAATAGCCACTGATGGGCCTCTGCTCCAGATGTTTATCTAATTCCCTTTTGAAGCCGTCCATGGTTGTAGCCGCTACCACCTCCTGCGGCAGTGAATTCCATGTGTTCATCACTCTTTGGGTGAAGAAGTACCATATTTTCCGGGGTATAAGATGACTGGGCGTAGAAGACGACCCCCAACTTTTCCAGTCAAAATATAGAGTTTGGGATATACTCGCCGTATAAGACTACCCCTCTTCCAATGCACACCAAATACAGTGCCAGACCTTCAGTTAGTCCTTCTCTCTCAAGTGGCTCTGTGGACACCGGAGGCTAAGAAACTGTAAGCTAGCTCACACCAGGGGCGTCGTCTTTTTAAATTCCCGGGGGGGAGGCGGGGGTTTGTGCGCCAGCGTAACACCTCCCTGCAGCCGCTGTGAGCGGTGCGGGGCCTCCCCGTGAGCGGCGTGGGGGCTTCCTTCCCCACAGCCGGCAGCGGTGTGAGCCCCCCTGAGAAATGAAACGGCTGCTGCTTGCGCCGCCACCGGCCTTGGTAAGGGAGGCCTCGCGCCGCTTGTGCCACCCCCGGCCGTGGGGCCTCGCCGCAGCCGGCGCAAGCGGCGCAGGGCCTCACCACCACAAGCGGCGCAAGGCTTCCTTCCCCACGGCTGGCAATGGCACGAGCAGCACAAGACCTCGCCGCGGCCGCCATGAGCAATGTGAGGTTTCCCTCCCCGCGGCAGTGCAAGTGGCCCGAGGCCTCTCTTCGCGCAGCCGCCGGCGCGAGTAGCAGTCGCTTCATTTCCCAGGGGGGGCCCTGCCTAGTCCCGCCTCACTAAGCCCCGCGCGCCGTCTTTCAGAAGGCGCCCTTTGGCTGGAGGTCTGCACAGTGCCCTTCCCTTTGGTTGCCCCCTCGTTCCCTCCGTTGGCCAAGCTGTGGACGTGGTAGGGATGGGGTAACCGCAGATTCTCCAGTCCGGCTTGGAAGTTTCATCACCCACCCTATAAGACGACACCCAGCGTATAAGACGACCCCCAACTTTTGAGAAGATTTTCCTGGGTTAAAAAGTAGTCTTATACGCCAGAAAATACAGTACTTCCTTTTATTTGTCCTAACCCAACTGCTCAGCAATTTCATGGAGTGCCCACGAGTTCTTCTCTTGTGAGAAAGGGAGAAAAGGACTTCTTTCTCTACCTGCCCTCTCTCATGCATAATCTTATAAACCTCGATCGTGTCACCCCTCAGCCGTCGTTTCTCCAAGCTAAAGAGCCCCAAGCACTTCAACCTTTCTTCACTGGTAAAGTGTTCTAACCCTTTTATCATTCTAGTCGCTCTTTTCTGCACTTTTTAAAGCTAGATTCAGGCGGGCAGCAACAAAGCAAAGTTAACTTCTTCAGACACATTAGAAGAAGAGAAGGATTGGATTTATACCCTGCCCTTCACTCGGAGTCCCAGAGCAGCTTACAAACTCCTTTCCATTCCCCTCCCCACAACAGACACCCTGAGGTAGGTGGGGCTGAGAGAGCTCTTTCCAGAACTGTCCTTGAGGGAACAGCCCTGACCGAACTATGGCTCACCCAAGGTCATCCAGCAGCTGCAAGCAGAGGAGCAGGGAATCAAACCCGGTTCTCCCAGATCAGAGTCCGCGCACTTAACCACGACACCAAACTATACCCAGAATTAAACTTTTTTGGACCTAAAGGTGCCACTGGACTCAAACTTCGTTCAACTGATCTCCAGACTACCAAGCTGTTTCCCTGGAGGAAATGGCAGCCTGGAGGAGCAGACAGTATGGTATACCACAAAATCTAGGAGAAATGCCAGTCCTAGAGTGACGTCCCGTCCCTGCCGAGCTCCTTCCCATCCTAAACTCTGCCCTCCTCTGGCACTGCCCCCGGCCTTCCCACATATCTCCAGGAATTTCCCACGCTGGAGCACCCCTCCTGGCAGAGCAATTCCAAGGTGCACTAATATTTGTTTGCCTTGGAAGCAAACATTAAAATCTGTTTTAAAACAAAGATTTGAGCTGCTTATCCCTCTCTTCCACACGAAGTTGCCAACCTTCAGGTTGCCCCTAGAGATCTCTGGCTATTACAGTTGATCTCCAGATGACCCAGATCAGCTCCCCTGAAGAAAATGGCCGCTTTGGACTCTGTGGCATTACACCCTGAGGAGGTCCCTCCCCTCCCCAAACCCCACTCTCCCCAGGGTCCACCCCCCAAATCTCTAGGTAGTTCCCAACCCAGTTCCCAACCCAGAGCTGACTACCCTACTTGGGAGCCAGTTTGGTGTAGGGGGTTAAGTGCGCGGACTCTAATCTGGGAGAACCGGGTTTGATTCCCCAGTCCTCCACTTGCACCTCCTGGATGACCTTGAGCAAGCTGTAGTTCTGGCTCAGCTGTTCTTGAAAAAGAGCAGTTTCTGTCAGAGCTCTCTCAGCCCCACGGGCCTCACAGGGTGTCTGTTGTGGGGAGGGGAAGGAAAAGGAGCTTGTAAGCCACTCTGATACTCCTTCGGGTAATGACGGGCGGGGTATAAATCCAATCTCTTCTCTTCTTCTTCTTCTTCCTCCACATGCAGCTGCTGGTGTGAACGTGGGTCAGTCATAAGTTCTCTCAGAGCTGTTCTCTCAAGAGCAGTCCTTGAAAGAGCTCTCTCAGCTCCACCTACCTCGCAGGGTGTCTGTTGTGAGGAAAGGAAGGGAAGGAAATTGTAAGCCCCTCTGAGACTCCTTCGGGTAGTGAAGGGCGGGGTATGAATCCAATCCGTTCTTCTCTTCTTCTACTTCCACCCCAGCTTTACTGTCCATCCTCCCTTTTCCTCCCTCCCAACCAGCTTATTTTTCATGCCGATCGGAGATTAAAAGTACACGAAGGGTTTGAAAGTGCCTGCTGTTAAAGGATCCAGGAGCTGTCCTTTCTCTCTGCTCTTTCTGGGTTCTTCTGGGCCCGTAATACAGATGAAACAAAAGAAATGCGAAAGTCTGACCTGCTCTTCCCTTTTGGTTTCCCCGGAGCTGCTTCATGTAGCTCCGTCTTTCTCTTGGCACTGCTACCGAGCGTCTGTGCTGCAGGTCTTTTTCTGGAAGGCAGAATTTTAGGACTGTATCACCCTGGGTGGTCAGAGCATCCAACAGGGCAGTGACACCAGGCAGCTGGACAGACGGGGGACGGTAGACCCGTCAAGGTCAGCCCGCTTGGTGCCGAGGTCTAATGACAGCGGTCCAGGATGTCAGACATGACGCAGGCCGACAAGAATGCCGGACGGAAGCGCTCCGGGCGATGGAGGGACGCTTCGGGCATGCGGTGTGATCCATCCAGGCAGAAAACTGTTTTGGGGACAGCGCTGGAGGCGGGTGGTAGATTCTACAAGAATGGGTAGTGCTGGGGGTTGGGTCATCGCTGTCCTTGAGGAGCTTTAGCCTTTATTTCTACCACTGTTTTCTCTAGTAGGGGCCGTGGCTCAGTGGAAAAGCCCCTGCTTGGCATGCAAAAGGTTCCAGGTTCAATCCCTGGGCTCTCCAGTTAAAAGGACCAGGCACAGGTGGTGATGTGAAAGACCTCTGCCTGAGACCCTGGAGAGATGCTGCCAACCCGAGTAGACTTTTTTATTTTCCTTTTTATTCGTTTGTCAGACTATACATTTGTACACAGCAGTGCGTGCAGATTCATCAAAAACGATCATTACAGGTGACTCATGAAAGTTAAAGAATTATTGTGAACATACAAGCGTGCACAAACAAGGTGCAGGGAGCAAACTAAACCTGTTGTGGTTGTTCTGTCACACAGTCGAGTCCGAATCTTCGCAACCCCATGGACCACATCACGCCAGACCCTCCTGTCTTCCGTCGTGCTCTGGAGTTTGCTTAATTTCATGTTCATTGCATCGATAACACTGTCTAACCATCTCATCCTTTGCCGTCCCCTTCTTCTTTGACCTCCATTCTTTCCCAGCATCAGGGTCTTCTCCAGGGAATGCTTCCTTCTCATTTGGTGGCCAAAGTATTTGAGCTCCAGCTTCAGGATCTGGCCTTCCAGGGAACAATCAGGGTTGATTTCTTTCAGGACTCCCAAGGGACTCCCAAGAGTCTTCTCCAGCACTGTAATTCAAAAGCATCTATTCTTCGGCGCTCAGCCTGATAACTGTGTGTGTTATGTTAGTGAACAAGGTGTGTAAGTCCTTAACATGAACAAGTGGATTCATGACTAGACATCGTGTAAGCTGAGATAGGAGGAGGAGAGAGGACAAGATCACAGGGTGCATGTTAAGAGTCCAGCAACGTTAGATAAATTGGGTTGTGCCGCTGGCAGTCATTTGTTAGAACATAGTCCAGAAACGGAAACCATTTTCCCATGAAGTTGGATAATTTGAGGTGGATTTCTGACTGTTGAATGCAGTCCGTGACTTTTTCCCCCGTAATCTGAGTAGACTTTGATGGACTGACAGTCTGATTAAGTATAAGGCAGTTTTGTGAGATCAAAGATTTTGTATGGTTTTCAGACATGGAAAACCCCTGTTTACTAGAGACAGAAGCATACCTTCCAGCTGTTCTTCTTACCAGGATGTGTGTGGAAAGGGCGGCCAAGTCACAAATGACTTTTGGTGACCCCAGCAAGGGGCTTCCAAGGCAAGTGAGAAGTAGAGATGGTTGGCCATCGCCTTCCTCTGCAGAGTCTTCCTTGGTGGTCTCCCATCCAAGACTTAATGGTGACCCCAGCAAGGGGCTTCCAAGGCAAGTGAGAAGCAGAGGTGGTTGGCCATTGCCTTCCTCTGCAGAGCCTTCCTTGGTGGTCTCCCATCCAAGACGTATGGAGAACCCAGGAAGGGGCTTTCAAGGCAAGTGAGGAGCAGAGGTGGTTGGCCATTGCCTTCCTCTGCAGAGCCTTCCTTGGTGGTCTCCCATCCAAGACTTATGGAGACCCCAGGAAGGGGCTTCCAAGGCAAGTGAGAAGCAAGGGTGGTCTGCCATTGCCTTCCTCTGCAGAACCTTCCTTGGTGGTCTCCCATCCAAAACTTATGGAGACCCCAGGAAGGGGCTTTCAAGGCAAGTGAGGAACAGAGGTGATCTGCCATTGCCTTCCTCTGCAGAGCCTTCCTTGGTGGTCTCCCATCCAAGACTTATGGTGACCCCAGCAAGAGGCTTTCAAGGCAAGGGAGAAGCAGAGGTGGTTGGCCATTGCCTTCCTCTGCAGAGCCTTCCTTGGTGGTCTCCCATCCAAGACTTATGGAGACCCCAGGAAGGGGCTTTCAAGGCAAGTGAAAAGCAGAGGTGGTTGGCCATGGCCTTCCTCAGCAGAGCCTTCCTTGGTGGTATCCCATCCAAGACTTATGGAGACCCCAGGAAGGGGCTTTTAAGGCAAGTGAGGAGCAAAGGTGGTTGGCCATTGCCTTCCTCTACAGAGCCTTCCTTAGTGGTCTCCCATCCAAGACTTTTGGAGACCCCAGGAAGGGGCTTTCGAGGCAAAGGAGAAGCAGAGAAAGACTAAACTGTGCAGATACCATCAACAGGGCCTTTTTTGTCCAAGGCGCCATGATCCACTCTGCCTTTTTGATGACATAGCTGTAGAACAGGCCACAGGAGCTGACACTGAGGGGAGGGGGGGGGCGTTTTTAGCAGCAGGGGGAAGTGGGGTGGCCCCCTGTTTTCCTGGCAGGGCCTTTGCGTTTAACAGCTGTACCTCAGGCAGAAATGAAACTGGTCATGCTTTCCCCATAGCTGTATCAGAGAAGTCTGTTGTGCAGCTCTTAAAGCCAGGTGCCCGAGAATGAAAAGTAACAATGCCGTCCAGAGATGAGTAGGCCTGATCCACCCTCGAGGCATGGCCAGAAGGCCAGATTAAACCAACCTCCTCCACACCGAGGCCTCAGATGAAGTCAGAGCCACCCATCTGATGACTGAAAACCGGCCCAAGGGAAGCCCCCCCCCCCCAATCCCTCTTCAAGCCAGGAATGTTCTCAGTCAGTCCGCGTGACCCCAAACAGCTTCTGCGAGCGAGGCACAGCTTGGTGCTGACCAGGGATCTTCTCTTACTCGGGGTCACAACTTCACAAGCCCCCAGCTCCGGGGTCTTTGCTGTGGAATCCCTGGAATGCTTCCGAAATAGCTTACAGGCCACTGCTGAACATGGGGGGAGTTTTCCAGATGCATCTCTGCAGCCGTCAACTGACCCATGGCAGAGCCCCGGGGGCACCTTCTGCTGGAAAAGATCTGTTGTTGACTCACACAGACGCACTCAGTTGCTGTCTCTCAATTCCAGTATTGCCGGCAAATAGGAGATTTGTCTGATGAGCTTGGGGGAAGGGGTAGTGTTAATTCATATTTTATATATATATAATGACAGTTAAGAAGAAGAAGAAGAAGAAGAGATTGGATTTATACCCCACCCTCCACTCCCCAAGGGAGTCTCAGAGCGGCTTACAAACTCCTTTCCCCTTCCCCTCCCCACAACAGACACCCTGTGAGGTAGGTGGGGCTGAGAGAGCTCTTTCCCAAGCTGTCCTTGAGGGAACAGCTGGTACAGAGCTACGGCTTGCCCAAGGTCATCCAGCCAGGTGCAAGTGGAGGAGTGGGGACTCAAACCCGGTTCTCCCAGATTAGAGTCCGCGCACTTAACCACCACACCAAACTGGCTCTCTTTATTGCACGTTTTATTGCAAAAATATGCATTCTCTTATACCTTTCGGCTTTCTGTTCCCAATGTCTTGCAAAGGGTTCTCACATTTCAAAAGCGAAGTGTCTGTTCTGAGCCGGATGCCTTAGAATCCTTCACATAGTATCCTTTGTCGTAAAGGTCAAAAATAGGTCTCTATATCAGGGGAAATTGGGGAAGAGGCCCGGGTAGCCCAGAAAGCTTGGTAGCCCAGACAGTGTCATGAGGAACACACATGAATACACAAATCTGCCTTCTACTGAATCAGATCCTTGGTCCATCAAGGTCAGTATCGTCTACTCAGACTGGCAGCAGTTCTCCGGGGTCTCAGGCAGAGGTCTTTCCCATCATCTACTGCCAGGGTCACAGGGAGAGGTCTTTCCCATCGGTCCATCAAGGACAGTATTGTCTACTCAGAGGGCAGCGGCTCTCCAGGGTCTCAGACTGAGGTCTTTCACATCACCTCCCACCTGGTCCTTTCAACGGGAGATGCCGGGGATTGAACCTGGGACCTTCTGCATGCCAGGCAGATGTTCTACCTATGAGCCACCGAGGACTTTCATATCATCTCCCACCTGGTCCTTTTAACTGGAGGTGTCGGGGATTGAACCTGGGACCTCTGCATGCTAAGCAGAGGCTCTGCCACTGAGCCACAGCGCCTCTACCCCCTCCTCCTCAGCCAGGCCTTGCTAATCCCAATGAAAGAGAGAATCTGGCTAGCCTTAAACAGGGGTCATTTCGTAGAAAAAGAGGTGCAGGAGCTCATTAGCATAACTCATTTGCATATGCCACACCCCCTAACATACCGGAAGTGTGTCAGAAGGCAACACCCACCCCTCAGGCTCCACTCCACAGGAGAGTGAAACTGACCTGCTCTTCCTCCATTCCCTTCCCCATCCAATACTTTGTGCAATAAAAATAAGCGTAAAGAACACACCCTCATTCTCTTCCTGCTCCCTTGAAACCACCAGGTTTCAAGTAGACTTGAGATACCCAGGACATGTGCACCACCCATCCCTTTCCCTTCCCCTCCCCACAACAAGACACCCTGTGAGGTAGGGGGGGCTGAGAGAGGTCTTTTGAGAACTGCTCATGAGAGAACAGCTCTGAGAGAACTTGTGACTGGCCCAAGGTCACACCAGCAGCTGCATGTGGAGGAGTGGGGAATCAAACCCGGTTCTCCCAGATTAGAGTCCAACTCCTGACCACTACACCAAACTGATGGGATGGAAGCTGCTGAAGGGTTGGTGAAATTTCTCCAGTACTTATGTGCCATGTGCCCAGATAAAAAATGGTATACTTAGAAAATTTATATGCCACCTTGAGCAAGTCTCTGGAATAGCAGCACACAGTCATAAAAGAAACAATGATAAAATGATCAATATTAAAACAAAACATTAAAAACAATAAAGACCCTAGCAGGGCTTTCCCCGGGGCGCTGCGCCTCTGCACTGCTCGGGGAAGCCGAGGAGGGGGCGGGGCTTGGTCATGTGCCCGCCCCCTGGGCTCCTCACTCCCGGAGCTGCGCTCCTGTGCGCTCCTGCTCCAACGGACCCCTGGCCTTAACTATTTGTATATTTTATTAATATTGTAACTTGAGCTGTGTAGGAAGAATGGCAGCTAATAAATACTTTGAATGGATGAACAAAGGAGCGGTGGCTATCGTTCATGCCACTTCTCGGGTAATGGAGGCGTGAGGGAGCCTGTGACCCTGCAGTCCAGCCCCCATCAGTTGGCCATGTTAGGTATCGGCAGTCTTGGCTTGGGATCACCAAAAGTTTCTGGTCTTCTCTCCCCTCTGGCTTTTTGTAGAAGAATGGCTGCGTGCTGCCGGAGGATTTGAAGAATTTCTACCTCATGATGGACGGCTTCCACATGACTTGGAGCGTCAAGATAGACGGTCAGCTTGCGCCAGCCTCCACTCTCTGTGCTTGTTTGCATTTCTTCCATGTTAAGTTAATTGGGATGGGCACAAACCACGTTTTTGCAGTTCAGTTTGTGGTTCATGGGTGAATCACAAACCAAAGCATGAACCAATATGTTGGTTCACAAAGCGAACCAATTCGTATTGGTTTGTGACCCTGCTTTCAGATTTTTTTTGCAGGGAGCAGAAAGCGGGGGGTTAAATGGCTCTGAGCCATTTAAACCAAACAGCTGAGCGGCCAGGAGATGAAAGCGGGGGTTGAAATGGCTCGGAGCCATTGCACCCCCTGCTTTTTTGTTTCCCACCGCTTTTTGCTTTCTGCTCCCACTCGGTCCCTGTGACAAGCAGTGGGGAACAGAAGGAGGGGGTGAAATGGCTCAGGGCTGTTTAAACCAAACAGCTGAGTAGCTGGGAGCAGAAAGCGGGAGGTTAAATGGCTGAGAGCCATTTAAACCCCTGCTTTTTCGGTCTTCACAAACCACCCCAAATTGCCTTAAAATTTGTGGAAGTTCACGGTGGCTCTTTCTTTCACAAACCACAAACTGGCCAAAATTCATGACGAGCTTTAGTTCGTGCCCATCCCAAATTGTTAACAGCCTTGCTTTGGTCTTGCAAATTGAGAGCCGTGGCTTCATTGACAAGTCTATCCATCTCATGTTGGGTCTTTGTCTTTTCCGGCTGCCTTGCAGTTTTCCTAGCTCAATTGTCTTTTCCGGTAACTCTTGTCTTCTCGTAATGTGACCAAAGTATAATAGCCCACACACTATTTCCAAGCCTCTTCAGCCAGGGATAGTCTACCGGGCCACCTTCAGCTGGTCCCACTGGGCCACCTGGTTACTGTTTACTTCCTTTCTGCCCCACCTTTCTCCCCAGTGAGGATGCAAGGTGGCTTACATAATTCCCACCTCCTCCATTTTATCCTCACAACAACCCTGTGAGGTAGGTTAAGCTGACAGTGCATGACTGGCCCAACACTCTAACCGCTACACCATACTGGCTGTGCTGACTTGGCTGGCAGCCACCGAGTCGATATGCTAGAAGCTGAGGACATGAGCCGGAATCAAGGTCAGTGAGAAACCAAAGGTCTGGTAGCCAGAAGGTCATTTCAAGAATGCAGGTTTCCAAAGGCAAGGAGCGACTGCTGCGGAATCAGAAGCAGGTCTGGTATTGCAGAGTTGTTGCCGTGCTGGGGCAGGTGCACCAAGGGGTTTTAAACAGATCCTCCCTTCCTTTGGAGTGGAGTCTGTAGAGGTTTACAACTCCTCTCATTGCCGTTGCTGGAACTGCAGCCAGGCACTCCTTCTTCGCTCCTGCATAGTCAGCCTTTGGCGTGCCCTACGTCTGGGGCACTCAGGGGAACTAGGTAGGGAGTCTGGCCTTGGGGTGTCTGTGGCTGGGGTTGCTGGCCCCAGCTCAGGATCGGTCTCTCCTTCTGGCTGCACCTCTTGTGCAGCTGCTGGGAACTCTTCCTCCTCAGGTGCTGCTAAGGGCTCTTCCTCTAGGCCGTCTCTAGTGGAGGCTGAGTTGTTCCCTGCCTCCTCCTCACCTGAGGAGGAATCGGCCCCCGCCGGACCTACACCCTCGACACCGGCTTTCTGGAAAGCTCATAGACTCAGTCCCCGTGGTGTTTCTTCAAATGCTAAAATCCCAGGCTTCAAATGGCCTGCCAATGTCCACCACAGGGGCGCCATCGTGTCTAGTTATGCCCTGAGACTTTCCACTGTCAGCTGTATTTTTACAGAACTAAGGGGTAAGCATTTCTTTCTTTCTTTTTTTTTTAAAGGAAGTGAAAACTGAGGTTCTCCGGAGGCTGAATTCTTCCCATGGCCTCCTTTGCAACTTTTCCGTGCCCTTCGCACAGCCCAGCTGACCTAGTAACCCCGTGCCCGCTTTGTCCTGCAGATAACCCCATGCCCCTGGGTTCCATGACGATCAACAGCATCTCCAAGCTCAACCGCCTGGGCGCTGCGCCGGCTTACACCCTGCCCAACGCGCCAACTCTTGCCGACTTGGAGGACACCGACGAGGAAGAAGGTAGCATCTACCCAGCCATCAACCTCGGTTTTCTTCCCCCATAAACACATCCGTCTGATGTTGCTGTCTCTTGCCGAGCCCTCTCTGTGCTGCGCTCCCTTGGTCCGAACACTTGGCTATCCACGCGTTTTGAATTTTCCCCGTAGGGTGCAGAATGCCACAGCTCGACCGTTATCGGGACCTAGACGGAACATGCATGCCACGCCCTGGATAGCCCAGGCAAGCCCCGTCTTGTCAGATCTCAGAAGCTAAGCAGGGTCGACTGTCGTTAGTACTTGGATGGGAGACTTCATAGAATCATAGAGTCATAGAGTTGGAAGGGAACTCCAGAGTCATCTAGTCCAACCCCCTGCACTATGCAGGAAACTCATAAATACCTTCCCCCCAGACACACACACACAGTGACCCCTGTTCCACACCCAGAAGATGACCAAAAACCTTCAGGATCTCCAGCCAAACTGGCCTGGAGAAAAATTGCTTCCTGACCGCAAAGTGGCAATCGGCATTTCCCTGGGCGTGTAAGAAAGGGCCACAAGAACTGAGCACTGAGGCAACCCTTCCTGCCCTCCCTTCTCATGATCTGCCTAAGTTCACAGAGTCAGCATGGCTGTCAGACGGCCATCTAGCCTCTGTTTGAAAACCTCCAGAGAAGGAGAGGAACCGCTCTGTCAGGAAGTTCTTCCTAATGTTTAGCCGGAAACTCTTCTGATTTAATTTCAACCTGCTGGTTCTGATCCGACCTTCTGGGGCAACAGAAAACAACTCCGCCCCATCCTCTATGTGACAGCCCTCCAAGGACTTGGAGAGGGTTCTCATACCAGCTCTTGGAATACTGGTGGTCGTCCTTGGAATACCAGCAGTCAGGAGGTGGGCCAGGCTTTATTCAGCCAGCTCTCTGAATATCCTCCAGGCCCCCAGTAAGGGTCAATCAGCAGAGGTCGCCATGACTTTCAGGGGCAGATACACACACACACACACACACCTGCACACACACACACAAAATACAAAAAAAAGAAAGAGATGGAACATGCATATTGCTCCCATCTTGCAGTCACTCTATCAGCTGCCCATCGGTTAACTGGGCTCAGTTTATTGTACTGGCTATCACATCATGGCCTCGGACCCTCCTATATCTGAAACCGTCTCTCCTCCTGCTATTCTCCGCCACGACAGCTTCACTCATCTCAACAGCGCCTCCTGCAGGTGCTAATCTGCAAATGGGCAAGACCAACGACTGTCCGTATACGTGCTTTCTGTTGTGGAAGGAGCTGCCTGAGGAGATCAGGAAAGCTCCCCGTCTCCTGACTTTCCACAAACGATGCAAAACTGATGCAGGTGGGGCAGCCATGTTGGTCTGAAGCAGCAGAACGAAGCCCGAGTCCAGTGGCGCCTTGAAGACCAGCAAAGTTTTATTCTGGGTGCAAGCTTTCGTGTGCATGCACACTTCTTCAGACCTCTTCAAGAGGGCTTTTCTACGCAAGCGATAGGGCTGCGCTGGGCAAAAATTATTCGCAAAGGCCCTTTCCGTGTTTGCCTGCCGCTCCAGATTTTCTCAGGGTTCAAGTCGAGGCAATTGAAGTCCAGGGCAAAACAGCATCCAAATAACCCAGGGCAACAGCAGGCTGAAACGGGGCTGAGCCCTGGAGGGAGGTGATCTATGTTCCCTCTAAGCTGTGGAGTCTTGTGAGCAAAAATTCTGCTTTGTCAGCTACTGGCATTAAAGTTGTGAGCGAGCCATGTGGCTGCTGCAGGAATTAGTTAGCTCTGGAGCCACATCTTTCCTGAGCCAAGGCAAAAAGGTCTGAACTGGAGGCTAAAAAACTGTGAGCTAGCTCACACTAACTCAGCTTAGAGGGAACCCTGGAGGTGATGTAATGCAGACCGGGGGGGGGGGGCATAGGCGTAGACTACGGGGGGCTCAAGGGCTCGAGCCTCCCCCGAAATTTTCCGGGGGGGACTGAGCCCCCCCTGGGAAAACGTAGCGCCTGCAGCCGCGCGTCCCGGGGCCCTTCCGAGGCCGGCAGCTGCTGCTGCCGGTGCCTCCCCCCCACGCCACTCTTCCATCCTTCCCTCTCCCTCTTTTCCCCGCGAAGGGAGAGGAAAGGAGTGGGGGGGGGGGAGGCCCCGGCAGCAGCGGCTGGCAGGCCTCGGAAGGTTCCGGGGAGGTGCGAAGGTTTCCCGATGGGGGGGGACATCCCCAGCGCGCGCGCGCAAAGAGCACGTGCTAAAGAGCCCCCCCCCCGGATTTTACGAAAGTCTACGCCCCTGGGGGGGGGGGGTAGGGAAAAAAAAGGTTGAACTCAATTTTAGTGCAGGGGTGGGGGGGGGGACCTGGATTAAAAAGAAGGTTGAATTAGATTTTAGTGCAGAATGGACTGAAGGACTCCGCAGTGAAGAAGAAGAAGAGGAAGAGATTGGATTTATACCCCGCCCTCCACTCCCCAAGGGAGTCTCAGAGCGGCTTACAAACTCCTTTTCCCTTCCCCTCCCCACAACAGACACCCTGTGAGGTAGGTGGGGCTGAGAGAGCTCTTTCCCAAGCTGTCCTTGAGGGAACAGCTGGTACAGAGCTATGGCTTGCCCAAGGTCATCCAGCCAGGTGCAAGTGGAGGGGTGGGGAATCAAACCCGGTTCTCCCAGATTAGAGTCCGCGCACTTAACCACTACACCAAACTGGCTCTCAAGATTAAACATGGATTAAAAGGAGAGGGCAGAAAGGGCGAACGTTACCTGGAGAAGCCTTCCATCCACACCGTTTTTGGGAGTGACTATTGAACAAAATCTGACCTGGAGTGCAAACACCACTGCTCTGGTGAAGAAGGCCCAGCAGAGGCTTTATTTCCTCAGACTTTTAAAGAAAAATAATTTGAATGAGAAAATATTGATGTCTTTCTATCGTTGCTCAATAGAGAGCATTTTAATATACTGTATCTGCACCTGGTTTGCTAGTTGTACGGTTGCAGATAGGAAAGCACTCCAGAGAGTCATCACCACAGCCCAGAAGATAATTGGCTGTCCTCTCCCACTTCTGGAGGAACTGTACAGTTCTCGATGTCTGAAAAAAGTGAAGAACATCCTACAGGATTTATCACATCCTGCATATTCCTTGTTTGAACTGCTGCCTTCGGGCAGAAGATATAGGACAATCAAAACAAGGACAAATAGACTAAAAAACAGTTTTTACTGGAGAGCTATTATTGCCCTGAATGCTGCATGAGACTGAAATCTGGAGGAAACAGTGGTTTGGTTGCTATGTAAAAGGGAGAAGCAGTTGTGAAATGTCTGTGTGAGTGCGCATGTGTATATGTTGCGAGTCACTGAATGATGGCACTTTTTAATTTCATTGTACTATGTACAATGACAATAAAGTATATCTATTCTATTCTAAATGATTAGGGACTGAGGTCTACACTACTGTATATAGCTTGCAGTTAAGTCGGACCCCGCTCTGGAATTTTGCTTCATCTAATGTGTCATGTTAGAATCTTAGAATCACAAAGAGTTGGAAGGGACCTCCAGGGTCATCTAGTCCAACCCCCTGCACAGGGCAGGATATCTGCAAATACCTCCCCTACCACACGCTCCCAGGGCAGCGGCTCCTGCTCCATGCCCAGAAGATGACAGGAAAAAAAACCCTCCAGGATCCCTGGCAAAAATTGCTTCCTGACCTTGAAGTGGTGATCGGCATTTCCCTGGGCGTGTGAGAAAGGGCCACGAGACCTAAGCACTGGTGCGACCCTTCCTGCCCTCCCTCTCGTGATCCGCCTCTCGTGTTGCCTTTCTTCAGTTCTGCCTTCAGTCTTCGGGTTGGCCCTGCAACCCTAACCCTGTTGCGCTACTGACTGAATGTCGCATCTGTCGCTTGTCTTGCTCTGTGTCGTCTGCCTTGGGCTCCAGAGAGAAAGGCAGACTATAAATAACGTAAATGAATGAAATAAAACTGTGCCCAGGACTCTGGGCTAACGTTTTAATCTCTCCCCCCCTAGAAAAAGGAAACAAGAACCAGGCAGAGAAGCCTCACTTGGACTCCCGGAGTTTGATCTTCGAATTGGACCCGTGCGGCGGGAACGGGAAGGTCTGCCTGGTGTACAAGAACACCCAACCTGGTATGGTCCAAAGGCTGGCTGCTGGTCTCAGTCGCACCCTTCCTCTGCTTCTAGTCCTTCCAGGCATGTCTGCGTTGGCCACTGTGTGAGACACGGACACTGGACTAGGCGGACCCTCACTGGTCTGATCCAGCAGGGCTCTTCTGGTGTCCTTATGAAAGCCTCGGCCTCTCTGCCCGGTTTATTGGCCCTCCAGGGCAACTGGTTGGCCTCTGTGTGAGACAGACAGGATGCTGGACGAGATGGACCCTCACTGTCTGATCCAGCAGGGCTCTTCTGAGGTTCTTCTCAGGGGAAGGCCTCGGCCTCTCTGCCCTGTTGTTGGTCCTCCAGAGGGACTGGTTGGCCACCGTGTGAGACAGGATGCTGGACTAGATGGACACTCAGTGGTCTGATCCAGCAGGGCTCTTCTGATGTTCTTCTCAGGGGAAGGCCTCGGCCTCTCTGCCCTGTTGTTGGTCCTCCAGAGGAACTGGTTGGCCACCGTTTGAGACAGGATGCTGGACTAGGTGGACCCTCACTGGTCTGATCCAGCAGGGCTCTTCTGATGTTCTTCTCAGGGGAAGGCCTCGGCCTCTCTGCCCTGTTGCTGGCCCTCCAGAGGAACTGGTTGGCCACCGTGTGAGACAGGATGCTGGACTAGATGGACACTCAGTGGTCTGATCCCGAAGGGCTCTTCTCATGTTCTTATGAAGGCCTCAGCCTCTATGCCTTGTTGTTTTCCCTTCAGAGGAACTGTTGCTAAGCTCTGTTGATGCTCTTATCAGGGGAAGGTCTTGGCCTTTATGCCCGGTTTGCCACCATGTGAGACAGGAGACAGAAGTGCAGTCATTCTTTACAATGATCAGTCTGGCTCCTGAGTTCTTGAAGTCCTGTACTTGGCATGTGAGGGTAGTAGGGTTACCAACTCTAGGTCAGGAGATTCCTGGAGATCTGGAGGTGGGGCCTGGGAAGGGCAAAATTTGGAGGGGGGGAGAGACCTCACCAGAATATAATGCCACCGAGTCCACCCTCCAAAGTGGCTGTTTTCTCCAGGGGAACTGATCCCTGTTGTCTGGAGACGAGTTGTGATTCCAGGAGATCTCCAGGTCCCACCTGGAGGATGGCAACCCCCAGGGCCGGTTGTTTCATTTCTCTGTCTTGCTTCCAGTCGTAGCCCCGGATTCTGAGATCTGGTTCCTGGACCGCGCCCTCTACTGGCATTTCATTACCAAAACCTTCACCGCTTACTACCGACTCCTGATCACCCACCTGGGGCTCCCGCAGTGGCAATACGCCTTCACAAGCTACGGAATCAGCCCCCAGGCAAAGGTGAGTGAGGTACAAACCAGAGCACTGTCAAAACCAGCCCCACAGCTCAGGAATCCCATCCAGTTTCAAGAATCTGTCTTGTAAGACTTGGAAGCTGAGATACAGACGTCAAGTCAGGTTAGAACAGATAAAAGGAAGTCCTTCTTCACCCAAAGAGTGATGAACACGTGGAATTCACTGCCACAGGAGGTGGCGGCGGCTACAAGCATGGACGGCTTCAAGAGTGAATTAGATAAACATCTGGAGCAGAGGTCCATCAGTGGCTATGAGCCACAAAGTATAGATAGGAACTCTCAGTCTGGGGCAAGTGATGCTCTGTATTCTTGGGGGGGAGCAACAGTGGGAGGGCTTCTAGTGTCCTGGCCCCACTGCTGGACCTCCTGAGGGCACCTGGTGTTTTTGGCCACTGTGTGACTCAGAGTGTTGGACTGGATGGTCCATTGGCCTGATCCAACATTGGTTTCTCTTATGTTCTTATGTTAGTGTGTGTTAGGGTTGCCAGATCTCGTGTTGGGAGGCACCTGGAGATTTTGGGGGCAGAGCCTGAGGAAAGCGGGGTTTGGAGAGGGGAGGGTATAATGCCATAGAGTCTACCTTCCCAAACAGCCATTTTCTCCAGGTGAATTGATATCTGTCACATGGGAAGGAGGAGGCAGAGAAAGAGGTACTTTTCTCCCTTTCTCACCGTACAAGAACTCACGGGCACTCCATGAAATTGCTGAGCAGTCGGGTTAGAACAGATAAAAGGAAGTCCTTCTTCACCCAAAGAGTGATGAACTCGTGGAATTCACTGCCACAGGAGGTGGTGGCGGCTACAAGCATGGATGGCTTCAAGAGGGGACTGGCTGAACATATGGAGTGGAGGTTCATCAGTGGCTATTAGCCATTGCGGAGAGCCTAAATCTAATTTTAAGTTTGTGTGTCTAAATCTAATTTTAAGTTTGTGTGGGGAAAATGACTGCTTTGGAGGGTGGACTGTACAGCATCGCACTGTGCCAAGGCCCCTGTGCCCAAACTGTGCCAAGGTCCCTCTGCCCTGTGACATGATTGAGGTGTATAAGATTATGCATGGGATAGACAAAGAAGTACTTTTCTCCCTTTCTCACAATATAAGAACTCGTGGGCATCTGGAGCAGAGGTCTATCAGTGGCTATGAGCCACATGGTATAGATAGGAACTCTCGGTCTGGGACAAGTGATGCTCTGTATTCTTGGTGCTTGGGAGGGGGCAACAGTGGGAGGGCTTCTAGTGTCCTGGCCCCACTGCTGGACCTCCTGAGGGCACCTGGTGTTTTTGGCCACTGTGTGACTCAGAGTGTTGGACTGGATGGTCCACTGGCCTGATCCAACATTGGCTTCTCTTCTGTTCTTCTGTTCTTAAAGACTTGAGCCTGAGACCCTGGAGAGCTGCTGCCAGTCGGAGTAGACAATACTGATCTTGGTGGACTAATGGGATGGTTCAGGATAAGGCAGCTTCATGTGTGTGTTGGGGATGGGCTGTGGCTCAGTGGCTTCTCTTATGTTCTAAACCCTGCCCTCCCCAGGTTCTACTCCACCAAATCTCCAGAAATTCCCCAACCTAGCACTGGCAACCCAAATCAGGAGACGTCTTCCGTTAACCTGCTCTCCAAAGCCAACTGGAGATGCTGGGGGTTGAACTTGGGATGGGCTGCGGCCCAAGCAGGTCCTTGAGTGCTTTCCTGGGTGAGGCATTGGGCCCGACGCCCTGTTCCCGCCCTTCCCTGGAATCCCAGGGTAGATAAGCTGGCTGACGAGTCTTGAGGCCATCCCACACGGCCTCTGCCCACGTGCGACTCTTTTGTCAGATCGGGGGCATCCCCAGAAAGGCAGCTCATCTTGACAGGAATCTCCCTGGCCAGAGCGCTCTTCTTCGTTTCTTTCAGAGCCCAGTGCTGAGCCCCCATGTGGGCATCCTTGTAGCCCCCTATCCCTACCGCCGCTATGGGTCATCCTCTCCATGCCATGTCAAACTGGGTCATCTGGGGGATGTTTCCTAGGGCAACGTTTCCCAACCTGTGGGTCAGGACCCAAAAGTGGGTCGCAAAGCCTCTTCTTCTTCTTCTTCTTCTTCTTCTTCTTCCTCTTTCCCCCTCCTCTTCCTCCTCTTCTTCCTCTTCCCCTCAAGAACATCAGAGAAGCCAGTGTTGGATCAGGCCAATGGCCCATCCAGTCCAACACTCTGTGTCACACAGTGGCCAAAAATACCAGGTGCCTTCAGGAGGTCCAGCAGTGGGGCCAGGACACTAGAAGCCCTCCCACTGTTGCCCACGCCCCCCAAGCATCAAGAATACAGAGCATCACTTGCCCCAGACATAAGAACATAAGAGAAGCCAATGTTGGATCAGGCCAGTGGCCCATCCAGTCCAACACTCTGTGATACAGTGACCAAAAATACCAGGTGCCCTCAGGAGGTCCAGCAGTGGGGCCAGGACACTAGAAGCCCTCCCTCTGCTGCCCCCCCCCCAAGCACCAAGAATACAGAGCATCACTTGCCCCAGACTGAGAGTTCCTATCTATACCTTGTGACTAATAGCCACTGATGGACCTCTCCTCCATATGCTTATCTAATTCCCTCTTGAAGCTGTCCATGCTTGTAGCCGCCTCCACCTCCTGTGGCAGTGAATTCCATGTGTTTATCACTCTTTGGGTGAAGAAGTTCATCCTCCTCTTCCTCTTCTTCTTCTTCTTTTGCCTTAAATATTCAGGAGGAAAGCCCACGATTGGGGTATGAGCCCCTTGGTCCCTTCAAGACCCGGTTCTGAGCAGAAAGGACTCCCGGGGTGCCTGCCCTCAAGCCTCTGGTCTGCAGGCGGTCTTCCCCCTCCTCATTTTCTTTCCTGTCTTCCAGCAATGGTTCAACATGTACAAACCCATCACCATCAACACGGCGCAGCTCTCTTCGGAGGCAGACACTTTCGTGAACAAGCTGGACCCCGGTAAGGTGTTCAAAGGCAAGAACAAGACACCGGTCCTCAAGAAGAAGCTGCCCTCCCAGCCGCCTGCCTCTCAGAAAGGCCAGACGGTGTCTGGCTCCAAGAACCCATCACTGTCCGGAAGCTCTTCGAGGAGATGAGGACTCTCCCCTCTGGGCCGCCCGGCAACCTCTCGGGATACCTCAGCCCACACAGCCAGCATGGAGAGGGCTGTTGGCACATGAGCTCCATTGCCCGGTGCAAGCTCCAGATATTTATGTTAAAGTATTTATTTAAGAACCCTCCGTGTCCCAGTGGGATTTCCTTTAAGTCGAATGCGCCCAGCGCTACTGACTATTGGAGGTGGGGGGGGGGGGGGAGATGGCTGCTAATCTTGCTAGGATCGTCCCAACATGGAAATGCATGGTTGCAGGCGGAATTTATCGTCGTTTTTAACACGGGACGGATTAAAAGCAAAACAAAAACAGAATTGCCATTGGCTCGCCTGCAGGAGAGGGAGCTGATCTCGCTTACCCTTTTCCTGACTTGCGTCGGTCGTTTCTGAATACCCACGTTCAGCCCCAGCCGACCTTGAGATCAGCTCCTAGCGATTCATTTATGATTTTATGATTTACTTTATTTATATCCCAGCTTTCTCCTCAATGGGAGCCCAGAGCGGCTTGCATTGTTCCCCGGTTTGGTGTAGCGGTTAGGGGCGCGGAGAGAACCGGGTTTGGTTCCCCACTCCTCCATGTGCAGCTGCTGGTGTGACCTTGGGTCAGTCACAAGTTTTCTCAGCTGTTCTCTCAGGAGCAGTTCTGGAAAAGAGCTCTCTCAGCCCCACCTGCCTCACAGGGTGTCTGTTGTGGGGAGGGGAGGGGAAAGGAGATTGTAAGCCACTCTGGGACTCCAAGTGAAGAGTGGGGTATAAATCTGATCTCCTCCTCCTTCTGACACCTGAAGTGCTGCTGCCAGCCTGAGCAGACAATTCTTGACTTTGATGAACCAAGGGTCAAGGACTGTGGACTGTAACCTGGGAGATCCGAGTTTGGTTCCCCACTCCTCCACATGCAGCTGTTGGTGTGACCTTGGGACAGTCACAAGTTCTCTCAGAGCTGTTCTCTCAAGGGCAGTCCTCGAGAGAGCTCTCTCAGCCCCACCTGCCTTGCAGGGTGTGTGTTGTGGGGAGGGGGAGGGGAAGGGGAAGGAGATCGTAAGCCGCTCTGAGACTCCTTCGGGTAGTGAAGGGCAGGGTATAAATCCAATCTCTTCTTCTTAATGCCCATTCCGGCCTATTCCGTGCTGTTCCGGCTTTTACTTACAGGTTTGCCATCACAAAGGGATTCATGTTAAGCCTAAGAATAAATGCAGAGGGGGGGATATGAAGCTGGCTCTTCCACACCCTACTCCAATAGCCAGCGTGGGGTAGTGGTTAAGATTGTTGGACGGCTGTCCGGGAACCCCAGGTTCGAATCCCCACACGTGCCACGGATGCTTGCTGGATGACCACGGTCCATTCGCACTCACTGCACCTATACTACCTCACAGGGTTGTCGTGGGGATAAAATGGAGAGGAGAATGAGGTGTTTTGGTTCCCCATTGGGGTGAAAAGCGGGGTGTCAGGGAATGAAATGATACTCTAGCCGCACACCGGTTTTGTTCCCTCCTGCCTTGTTCCTCTTGTAAATGGCTTACTGGGATGTTATTGTAGCACAGGCAAATTCTAAGTCCCAATATTACAGGATCTTCATTGAACAAATGAGCTCTGTTTAGGAGAGTGGGGAGGGCACAAGTCTCTACTGCCCAAAAACTTCTTCAGACTCCCAGCTCATAAAACATACAGTTTATTGAGACAATAAAACAAATAGGGGGAGTTTGGGATAAAACAGACAATAGACAAAACCCTAACTAATCTAGCTAACTACAGACATACAGTGAGAGGTTCTTGCTTCCTGGAAATGCAATTCCCTCTTGCCTGGTGTTTAGCTTTGGGCTTGGTTTACAACTTGGACCACGCCTCCCAGAGCTTGTTGCCACCAGCCTGGTTCCAACCGTCCAAGGGATTCCCTTTGGTCCTTCTGCGCAGCCCCGACTTACTTGCTTGCAGATACTTGCTATAACGCGAGCAGTCCCTGCACCCGGACAATACCTCACGGTGAGCAGTTCAGGAAGATTCTTCCCGCAACCTCTGGCTCCCTCATGTAGCCTTCCTGGCATTCGTCAAGCTGTCAGAAGCTCCGGTTTCCTTGCTCCTTCAAACGCGTGGACGTGTGCATCTTCAGATAAGTTCATGAATGAACTGCCTCTAGGACTGGATTCTTATTCTTAACCTCCCCAATCCCCGTCCTAGGCTAATTAGGATTGCTGCCTTGACCCAGCTGTTTCCCATATACTTAGATTACAGAATATACTGATTCTGACGACACTTACAGGTTCCTATCAGGAGTGATTCTGTAAGTCAGTATCTCTGGCTTGACAATTGACCAGGTGACATCGTTTCCCTCCATGCCGTGCAAAGATTTCCCTGGCCATTTCCATACATGAACCTACCTTGAGCCCCGAGGGAAGGTGGGATCCAAACAAAAAACTGAAGGACTGTATAGACAGCGGCAGCCGCAACAAAAAGACTAGTCCTGCGGTGTTGGAAATCCATTTTCATGCTATAGAGAAGACCTCTGGAAAGAAGGGACGTGGGACTTAACTCTAAAAGAACGCCCAGTGTTATCCAGAAGAGATCCATACAAGAAACACAAGGAAATTGGGTTGGTCTTTCTACAGTTCATGGCTTGGGTGGATCCGGAGGGATACTAAATGCTCTGTTTAGTGCAGGATCATAGAGTTGGAAGGGACCTCCAAGGTCATCTAGTCCAACTCACAAATACTTTCCCTCACAGATACCCGCAGTGACCGCTGTTCCACACCCAGAAGATCACAAAAAAAAACAAACCTCCCAATGATAACTGGCCTGGAGAAAAATTGCCTCCTGTCCTTAAGTGGCGATCAGCATTTCCCTTGGCGTGTGAGAAAGGACCACGAGAATTGAGACCTGAGGCAACCCTTCCTGCCCTCCCTTCTCGTGATCTGCTTAAGTTCACAGAATCAGCATTGCTGTCCGGTGGCCATCTAGCCTCTGCTTGAAAACCTCCACAGAAGGAAAGCCCACCACCTCTCGAGGAACCCTGTTCCACTGAGGAACTGCTCTAAGCGTCAGGAAGTTCTTCCTCATGTTCAGACCTGGAAGCCGCTCTGCAAACTCTCCCAGAAGGACGCCAGGCTGCTCCTGACACCCTGTCCTAGCCTCTGATGTATAGGGGTAGGATTGCCTACCTCCAGGTGGGGCCTGGAGATCTCCTGGAATTATAGCTGAGCCCCAGACTGCAGAGATCAGCTGGCTGTTCTGGAGTGAAGACTCCATGGCATTAAACCCCACTGAGGCGTTAAACCCCACCCCTCCCTCCTCTCCCTCCCCCCGCCATGGCTGTTTTAAAAGAAGCTCCAAAAGAAGCTAGGTTGGCGATCACCAGAGCCAGGGCCTTCTCAGTGGTGGCCCCATACTGGTGGAATGAGTTCCCGGAAGACACCAGGGCCCTGCGGGACCTCTCACAGTTCCGCAGGGCCTGTAAAACGGAGCTCTTCCACTCGGCCTTCGATTAGGAGCCACCGCTGATGACTGTGCTCGTGGAACATCTTCTGGCCTGGGATCCATGGGTCGCTGCACCCACCATTGGGTGTGATCTGAATGCTGCCATCACCTGTCTGTTTTTACCTGTAACTTGATGCTGTTTTAATTGCAGTTTTTATTGTGCTGTGATATTTTAACTTTGTTCGCCGCCTTGAGGCAGCTTGTCTGCCAAGGTGGGATACAAATATAAATAACAAATACATGAATATAAATAAAAAGGAGCGCCAGCAGCTGGCCAGCGGCCATTCCTCCAGGGACACACAAGGCAGTAGACTGTCCCCATGATGACCGGGCACTGGGCAGTGGGAGACACCAAGGCAAGGCCTCAGAGCTTGGAAGGGAACCTGGGAGCCCTGACCCTCCCAGGGGGCAATGCCTTACAAAGTTCAGGCGGTGGCGGCAGGCGATCTGAGTGTTTAAGAAAAGCCTCTCCAGGTGTTGGCCAAACAGGCCCCTTGCCAGCAGGGGGCGTGGGGGGGGCTGTGCCCCCTATTGAATCTGCAGCAGCCCTCTCTCCCACGGAGCCCAGCAGACTGAGCAGAGGGGACCCAGAAAGAAAGGACCCAGGAGGAGCTGTGCCATGCCTCTCCAGCCCTCTCCTCCCCAAGGCCAGACTCCCCACGTCGTTCCCCTGAGTGCCCCAGACGTAGGGTATAGCAAAGGGTGACTCTGTAGGAACGCAGAAGAAGTGCCAGGCTGCAGTTCCAGCGACGATGACGAGAAGAGTTGCAAGCCTCTGCAGACGCCACTTCAAAGGGAGGGAGGGAGGATCTGTTTAAAACCCCTTGGTGCACCTGGCCCAGCGCGGCAACAGCTCTGCAATACCAGACCTGCTTCTGATTCCGCAGCAGTCGCTCCTTGCCTTTGGAAACCTGCAGTCTTGAAACGACCTTCCGGCTACCAGACCTTTGGCTTCTCACTGACCTTGATTCCGGCTCGTGTCCTCAGCTTCTAGCATATCGCCTCGGTGGCTGCTAGCCAAGTCAGCACAAAACCCATGCTGAGGTCTCCCCCAAAATCTCCAGGTATTTTCCCAACCTGGATCTAGAAACCAATTCTGAGGTCTCCCCCAAAATCTTCAGGTATTTTCCCATCCTGGATCTGGAAATCCATGCTGACATCTCCCCCAAAATCTTCAGGTATTTTCCCAACCTGGAGCTGGGAACCCATGCTGAGGTCTCCCCCAAAATCTCCAGGTATTTTCCCAACCTGGAGCTGGGAACCCATGCTGAGGTCTCCCCCAAAATCTCCAGGTATTTTCCCAACCTGGATCTGGAAACCCATGCTGACATCTCCCCCAAAATCTCCAGGTATTTTCCCAACCTGGAGCTGGGAACCCATGCTGAGGTCTCCCTCAAAATCTCCAGGTATTTTCCCAACCTGGAGCTGGGAATCCATGCTGAGATCTCTCTCCTCCCCAAACCCTCCCCTCTGCAGACTCCACACCCCAAATCTTCAGGAATTTGCCAACCCGGAGCTGGCAGCCCTACAAAACCGGCCAGTTGGCTACGCCTCTTTGTGCAAGGACATTCTGGAGTACAGAGCAGGCAGTTGTGCTGTTCAAGCAGCCTCAAAGCATGAAGGGCCCCACCCCATTCCTAGGCCCTTGGCAACCAGCCCACTAGCCCAGGAATGTCTGAAGAGGCGTCCACTGATGCCAGGGAGCGGAACCAAAGTCCAAAGGTGCCGTGGAAAGAATTTGTGTGTCTGGTTGTGTCAGAATCTGCTGATTCAGACATAGTAATCTCTATTCTTACAGTTGTACCTTCCCTTTTGAATGCTGTTCTATTGTAAGCTATTGCCAATTATGTATTCTCATTTTATGGTTGTAACTGCTATGCTGTAGTACTTAACCAGGCCTGGAGTTTGTAACAGCTAAAGCGGGAGGGTGACACCTGCATGGTATGGGAACAAGAGGGCCTCTCACACCGCGGCCTCCGCATTCCATCTGCCCCGGCTGGGACTTCAAGGGAGGATGCGTCTCATCTCTTATCACATACAAAAGCCTTGAGGCCATTGATTGTTATGTGAACTGGTAACATCTGAGGGGTCTGGTTTGGGAAGGGAATTTACAGCTTGACACCTCACTTTCTTTCCTGTGAGAACCAAACGGTCAGGATCCCGTTTTGCCCGCCAATTTTCCCCTATAGTGATTGGCTACCTATGGGTAATTCAAACTCCTTGGAATGGTATAATAGACCTGCCTGTATTATCTGTCTCATCTCTGACAATAATCCGAGAAGCTGTACTAATGTAGAGATTGGAAATTAAGAACTCTGGTTTACCAACCAAGATCTGATCCTTGACTACTTTGCGCAGAACTCTCACAGATTGTCAGAGATCTGTGACTGGGACTCAGCCGTTCCTGATCATGTCAGATGACGGCACGGTTCCCAACCCTACTACCCCCAAAGATACACCCACCACCCCGGTGGACCAGGGGAACGGTGGTGGAGGCGGCGGAGGGGAGCCCGAAGTACCGGTGACTATGATTCAGGGGGCTCACTACATCCCGCGCCTACCTCCTCTTCAGAGCGTGACCCCGAAGTACGCCTGGAGCCAGTTCAGTCGTGGGACCGTGGACTCTTGGGTGCACGACCGGAAAGGGGCACGGGTTTCGTTCCCGGGCGATCAACTCGACCGAGGGAGGCCGAGCTACCTGGGAGAAGACCGCGAGCCGATCTACGGAGGAGATCCGCGTCGCCCGTCCATGGAAGGAGAGAGGACCGGCCCGTATGGGCCCGATCCGTACCAGGAAGACCAGATGCCATCCCTAGACCGGATGATGGGAGATTTGCGGTTCCAGCTTACCACCGAACTACGAGAGTTGGCCCTCGATCTCCAGTACCAGTTCCGGGACGCCATGAGGGCCATGCAAGAGGCTCTTCCAGCCCCCGCAACGGGGGTCCAGCAGCCGCCGGCGGCTCCCGGGGGAGTTCCGGCTCAGCCACAGGTGCCCGTGCAGCCGCGGCCGCCGCCGCAGCAGGTTCCGCCAGTCGTCCCTCCACAGGTGCCCGGTCCCGTCCCCGCACCGGCCCCAGCGCCGGCAGGGCCGATCGTTCGCCCGGCCCCCGCCGACCCGTTGACGGCTACTTTCGATGGGAACCCCGAGAAGCTGCGCTTTTTCCTGCTGGAGATCGAGCGGTTCCTGGACAGCTGGGGCCACCTCTACCCCACCGAGAGGGAGCGGATTGGCTACATAGGGTCCAAGCTGAAGGACACCGCCAGCGATTGGTATGTGAGCCTGCACGATGCCCCCGGCCCTGAGCTACGTTCGCTGAACAACTTTATGTGGGCTCTCCGACACCAGTACGAGGACCCCCTGGGGGAAGAGAAAGCCCGGAACCAACTGCGGAAGCTGTTCCAGGGGAGGTCCACGGTGAGGGACTACACCGACAAGTTCCGGCGCATCGCCGCCAAGATCCGCGGCTGGCCCCAAGAACTTTTCATAGAAAAGTACCGCAAGGGTCTCAACCCCAAAATATACGAAGCCGTCCTGCTAGGGGGTCGACCGGGAACGCTGGCCACCTGGATGAGGGCAGCCGCAGACGTGGAAGAAAGATTCACCCTCATCAAGATGGGGACGTCAGCTACAGCCGCCAGCAAAGCCGTGCCGAGAGCGAAGCCAAAGCCCAGTGTGCAAGACATCCGAGATGCCCGCTTCAGGCAAGGGTTGTGCATGAAATGCGGGGAGAGTGGCCACTTCGCCTCAGCGTGCCCCAGGGGAGGAGGGAAGGGCCCGAAGACCTCTACCCCGGTGGCCGGGAGCACTCCTAGTAGGGGGAAAACCCCATTCAAACCCCGGGCGCTGCAACTGGAAGGTGCCACGAGCGAACAAGGGGAGCTGGAGCTGATGGAAACGCAGATGTCGGGAAACTCCAACGGCCTGCAGTGAGCGGCGCAGAACTGCAGGTCCCCCGCCAAGAAGCGCCATCTCCGGTGAGCATCCCTGGCCCCCTATTATATATGGTAGTGACTGTAATGACCCCGGGGACGGGCACTCACATGCGGGTCCGTGCCCTAATTGACTCTGGGTGTGCTCGGGACTTAATTAGCCCTTTGGTGGTGGAAGGGTTGGGACCGAAAGTCACCCCGCTGGCCGAGCCCCTAAAATTCACGCAAATGGATGGGTCAGAGATGAAAGAAGAGTGTGTAGCTGAAACTGAGGGCTTGATTTTGGGGACAGGGGAGCATTGGGAGAAGCGAGCTTTTGTCATCACCCCAAATGCCCAATTCCCCATGGTGCTGGGGAGCCCCTGGCTGAGCTCGCACGACCCCTACATCAAATGGAGTGAAGGGAAGATCTCCTGGGTGAACGACCGGTGCCTGACGCACAAATGGGACTCTGAGTGGGGACCGGGACCACCAAACCCCCCTCGACCGGCTGCCCTCGCCCTCGCCCCCTCCACGGTTCCCCGGGAGTATAGAAACCTGATGGAGGTCTTCAGTGAGACCGAGGCGGACGAGCTACCCCCCCCACACAGACTGTCAGATTGTGCCATAGAGCTGATTCCTGGCGAGAAACTCCCCAAAGGAAAGCTTTACTCCATGAGCCCTCTAGAGCGGGAGGAACTACGGAAGTTTTTAGACAAGAACTTGGAGCGCAGTTTCATCCGCCCTGCTAAATCCCCCTTCGCCGCCCCTGTTTTGTTCCGGAAAAAGAAAGACGGGGGACTGCGCTTGTGCACGGACTACAGGGGACTGAATGCGGTCTCCACTTCTAACGCCTACCCCCTCCCCTTGATAAAAGACTTGCTAACTGAAGCGGCCAAGGGAAAAGTGTTCACTAAGCTGGATCTCCGGGACGCTTATTTCCGGGTGCGCATAAGGGAGGGGGATGAATTCAAGACTGCTTTCAACACTCCATTGGGACAGTTTGAATACCTCGTGATGCCGTTCGGTTTGAGTGGCGCTCCGGGGGTCTTTATGAGCTTGATTAATGAAGTGTTGCACAAGCATTTATTCAAGGGGGTGTTATGTTACATAGATGATATCTTGATCTACTCTGCTGATAAGGAAGAGCACGTGAAATTAGTCCGGGAAGTCCTTTCCACCCTGTTAAAAAACCAACTGTATGTCAAACTGTCTAAGTGCGAGTTCCACCGCGAGTCGGTAGACTTCCTAGGGTATCGCATTTCGCAGAGGGGTTTAGAGATGGACCCGGCAAAAGTGGAGGCGGTGGTCCAATGGGAAGCCCCCCGAACGAGAAAGCAGTTGCAGAGTCTCTTGGGATTTTGTAATTTCTATCGAACCTTCATAAAGGACTTTGCCACGGTTACCCTTCCCCTGACAGACTTGCTAAAAACCAAGGGGAGGGGTTCGGAAGCCGGGAAGCCTGGGGTGAGAATTGCCTGGAATGGGGAGTGCCAGAGGGCGTTCGAGACTTTGAAAACCCTGTTTACCTCTGAGCCCATTTTGGCTCACCCAGACGAGACCAAAGAGTTCATAGTCCATGTAGACGCGTCCGATGTGGCAATGGGGGGGGCCGTTTTGCAGAAAGGATCGGATGGGAAACTACACCCCCTTGCGTATATTTCCAAAAAGTTTAATGAAACGGAAAGAAACTGGTCAGTTTGGGATAAAGAAGCCGCGGCTATCCGGCTGGCCCTCACTACGTGGCAGCATTGGCTAGAGGGGGCGCAAACCCCGTTTGAAATTTGGACTGATCATAAAAACCTGGAAGCATTGCGCACTCAGAGATCGCTAAATGCGAAACAACTTCGGTGGGCTGATTTCTTCTCAAAATTTAATTTTGTGTTAAAACACTTCCCTGGAAAGGCCAACTCATTAGCAGACGCGCTCTCCCGGTTGCCCCAACATGAAAGCCTAAAGGAAGAGGTGTTCGACTCCATGTTCTCCCCCCAGCAGCTGGGAGGGGCGGTAACCACCAGAAGCCAGAGCAAACGAACTCAAGTAGAAGCCGAGGCGTGTGAGTAGGGGGAAGAGTATTCACCCGAGGAGATCGAGGAACTAGAGACAGTGACTGAGTGTTCTCTGGGTGTTGGTACCATGGAGATAAATTGGTGGTACCGCAAATTAAGCGAAAGGACATTTTATTAGCCTGTCATTCCTCCAAACTGGCTGGGCACTTTGGGTTTCTGAAAACGCTTAACCTAATTCAACGTCAGTTTTGGTGGCCGCGCATGCGCCGGGATGTTTCAGACTTTGTCTCGGCTTGCCAGACTTGCTTGATGTGCAAAAAGAGGGGAGGAAAGGTCCCGGGACTCCTGCATCCCCTGCCTACTCCTTCTCGCCCTTGGGAGGCGATAGCTATGGACTTCATAACTAACCTGCCGCCCTCAAAGGGGAAAACGGTAATTTGGGTGGTGGTAGACACGTTTTCGAAGCAAGCCCATTTCACCCCTTTCAAGCAACTACCGACGGCCAAGGGGATGGCCAAAGCATTTTTCAACCAGGTGATAAAATTACACGCTTTTCCTAAACAGGTGGTATCCGACAGGGGCAGTCAATTCGTTGCCAACTTCTGGCGGGAGCTTTTGAAACTGATGGACATAGAGCCAGCCCTAAGTTTGGGTTACCATCCAGAAACTGATGGACAGTCCGAACGAACTAATCAAATTCTGGAACAATTCTTAAGATGCTACACCAATTATCACCAGGATAATTGGGTGGACTTATTGCCGTTTGCAGACTATAGCTATAACAATGCAGTGCACTCTTCTACCGGCGTCTCCCCCTTCATGGCCGTGGGGGGCTTTGAGGGAAAGCCTTTGCCTACCATTGAAAATGTGTCCGATGCTTCCCCTACGGACTTCAAGAGTTGGTGGGCGACCTTACAAGAATCATGGCCACTAATAGCCAAGGCTTTAGACCAAGCGAAAGAGGACTACAAGAAATATGCGGATCGTGGCCGAGCTGAGGGTTGGGATCTCCAGCCTGGGGACTCTGTTTATCTATCCACAAAAAATATACATGGCTTGCAACCCAGCAGAAAATTGGGGTGGAAATATGTGGGGCCCTATAAGGTGTTGCGAAAAATTTCAGATGTGTCTTTTGAATTAGAGCTGCCCAAGTCACTGAGTTCTGTGCACCCTGTTTTTCATTTCAGCTTACTAAAGAAGAATCCTGGGCCGAATGCATGGCATCCAGTTCCTCCAGTTCCTCCTCCACTGATGAAGGGGGGGGCACCACATTTCGAGATAACTGAGATTCTTGATTCTAGAATACGTAGGGGCCGCTTGTATTATCTAGTTAGATGGCTTGATTTTGGTCCTGAGCATAATGAGTGGATTCGTTCTGAACATGTGCATGCTCCTAAATTAATTAAAGCTTTCCATAAAAAGTCTCCTGACAAG
This sequence comes from Lepidodactylus listeri, assembly GCA_029233225.1. Classification (NCBI taxonomy): domain Eukaryota; kingdom Metazoa; phylum Chordata; class Lepidosauria; order Squamata; family Gekkonidae; genus Lepidodactylus; species Lepidodactylus listeri. The sequence goes on along the minus strand of JARCFY010000004.1, from coordinate 4,704,848 downwards.
CCCGGGTGAGGGTAATTATCGGGGGGCCAGTGTGTCAGAATCTGCTGATTCAGACATAGTAATCTCTATTCTTACAGTTGTACCTTCCCTTTTGAATGCTGTTCTATTGTAAGCTATTGCCAATTATGTATTCTCATTTTATGGTTGTAACTGCTATGCTGTAGTACTTAACCAGGCCTGGAGTTTGTAACAGCTAAAGCGGGAGGGTGACACCTGCATGGTATGGGAACAAAGGGCCTCTCACACCGCGGCCTCCGCATTCCATCTGCCCCGGCTGGGACTTCAAGGGAGGATGCGTCTCATCTCTTATCACATGCAAAAGCCTTGAGGCCATTGATTGTTATGTGAACTGGTAACATCTGAGGGGTCTGGTTTGGGAAGGGAATTTACAGCTTGACACCTCACTTTCTTTCCTGTGAGAACCAAACGGTCAGGATCCCGTTTTGCCCGCCAATTTTCCCCTATAGTGATTGGCTACCTATGGGTAATTCAAACTCCTTGGAATGGTATAATAGACCTGCCTGTATTATCTGTCTCATCTCTGACAATAATCCGAGAAGCTGTACTAATGTAGAGATTGGAAATAAAGAACTTTGGTTAACCCACCAAGATCTGATCCTTGACTACTTTGAGCAGAACTCTCACAGGTTGCCTCTTCCTTGAGAAATCATCCCTTGGAGGGGCAAGTGACTGAAGCTGGTTTGCGACCCCCCCTCCTTGCCCCCTGGCTGGAGGTGAGGGGCCATTGGGTCGTCAGCTCCTGGTTGGGAAAGTCCTGGAGATTTGGGGGGTGCATCCTGGGGAGGACAGGAGCCCCAGTGCCATAGAGTCCACCCTCCACAAGCATCTATTTTCTCCAGGAGAACTGATCTCTATAGTCTTGAGCTGTAATTCTTGGGGATCCTCCATGTCTCACCTGGAGGCTGGCATCCCTTCACTGAAGGCCGTCTCTGCCACAGACTGAGCGGCCATTCACCTCCTCCCCAGATCCTGGGAGCTGTAGGAATGACCAGGGTCTCTAACCCAACGTTCAGCCCATTCACCAAACTACAATTCCTGGGATTCCTTGGGCGAAGCTGTGACAGTGAAACCGGGATAAGCTTCTGAAGCCGATCTTGCTCTAAGGCCTGTCCTCCTAGGGCTTCAGGCAGTGGCCACGGTGGTCTTCAGTAGAACAGCTAAAGGCAGCAGTAGGATTTGAGTTCGGTAGAAACCAGCAAGGTCTCGAATCTAGCTGTTCTTCGTATAGCGCAATGCTGAGGAGAGTGTGAGACTGAAAACTGCAACAAGATAACACACAAAAACAACCAGGAAGGCTGGATGTTGTTTCTTCTTCCTCCTGTTGTTTGACGCAGCCTTTTCTTCACCCCGGGGAGGTCTCCATCCCTTCTCTGTAGCGCAACAGGAAGGTTTTCTTGCCTGCAGTGATGGCCTCAGGTTTTTCTGGGCACTAGGCGAGGATACATTCTGCCCCCCCCCCCCCCGTGCAGGGCAGGATGGGGCGGGGGCGGCACCGGAGAGTGGGCAGCCAGAATGGCGTCCTCATCGAGCCGGCGTCCTCATCGAGCTGTCGCCCTAGGCGAAGGCCTAGAATTTAACAATAACGGGCCAGCCTTGCTTGCCTGTAGGATTAGTACAGGTTCCTTTTCTCTGCCTTGCCCTTGGAAAGCAGAAGTTGATGTCTTAAGGGTCCCGTGGAAATTTCCTTGCTTCCTTTCACCCCACTAAATTAATTTACGTATTCGTCGAACATCTCCCTCCCCAATGGGGACCCAAAGCCGCTCACATCCCCCTCCTCTCCTCCGTTTCAACCTCACAACAGCCCTGTGAGGGAGACTGGGCACGCTGAGAGTGTGTGACTGGCCCAAGGTCCCCCAGCAGGTTTCCATGACACAAGTGGGGATTAGAACCTGGGACTCCCAGATTCTAGTCCCACACTCTTTAACCACTACACCACGCTGGTTTTCTCCCAGTAAAGAATCCTGGGGTGAGATTCCGTTGAGAAAAAAATTAGTTTGGAATCCTCAAAGGGGTTTCTTCTCAGACTTTTGGTACCCAAGTCAGTGGATTCATTTCTTGATTGAAATGGAGGACTCCCTTCCTTCTTGCATCTATATTTGCTCCATCCTCTCTGCAGACACAGGATGGCCTGGTTATACTGCTTCCCAGCATATCCTGGATCCCCCTTGGCCTGTCTGAAGAGAGCTCAGAGATGGAACCATGCCTTGTGGCTGTGCTTAAGAATATAAGAGAAGCCATGTTGGATCAGGCTAGGGCTGCCAAGTCAGCCCGGGGAGCGGGGGATCCCCTGCTATAGGGGTTCCCGATCCGCCGGCCGGCACTTGGCCGGCGGGGGGAACCCCGCCCCAGAAGTCGTCCGGTGAGGACGACCTTCCCCTGTGTAATGACGTCACCCAGAGGAGATGTCATTACATTGGGGGCGTTGCCAGAGCATTGCCCTAGCAACACCCCCAACGTGATGACGTCACCGTGTCGCGCACGAAGCGCACACGCCAGAAGAGCTCCCGGGGGGAGAACAACTCCCCCCCGCCGGTAAGTAGACCCTACTTGGCAACCCTAGATCAGGCCAATGATCCATCCAGCCCAACACTCTGTGTCACACAGTGGTCAAAACCCAGGTGCCATCAGAGGGTCCGGCAGTGGGGCCAGGACACTAGAAGCCCTCCCACTGTCCCCCCCCCCTCCCAAAGCATCAAGAATCCAGAGCATCACTTGCCCCAGACTGAGAGTTCCTATCTATACCTTGTGGCTAATAGCCACTGATGGACCTCTGCTCCATATGTTTATCCAATTCCCTCTCGAAGCCGTCCATGTCTGTAGCTGCCACCACCTCCTGTGGCAGTGAATTCCACATGTTCATCACTTCTGGGATTCCCCGAACTTGCCTGTTGTAGCACTGTCCGGAACCCCTTTGTATCCTTACACCCTCCCTAGGGATGGTATCATGGCCCATATGTTGGGAAGGAGGTGGCCAAATCCTGGCCAGATGGGACCCCCCCACACACACCTACCATTACGGGGCCTTCATATGAGCAATATTCATATAAAGCTGCCTTATACTAATTCAGATCCTTCGTCCATCGAGGTCAGTTTGCGCAGACTAGGGTCTCAGGCAGAGGTCTTTCACGTCACCTCCTGCCTGGTCTTTTTCAACTGGAGATGCCGGGGATTGAACCTGGGACCTTCTGCCTGCCAAGCAGAGGCTCTGTCATTGAGCCAGGGTCTCAGGTCAAGGTCTTCCTCATCACTTCCTGCCTGGTCCTTTTAACTGGAGATGCTGGGGATTGAACCTGGGACCTTCTGCATGCCCAGCAGAGGCTCTACCACTGAGCCACAGCCCCTCACACGAAGCTGACTTATATTGAGTCAGACCGTTGGTCCACCAAAGACAGTATTGCCCACTCAGACTGGCAGCAGCTCTCCAGGGTCTCAGGCTGAGGTCTTTCACATCACCTACTGCCTGGTCCTTTTAATTGGAAATGCCGGGGGTAGAACCTGGGACCTTCTGCAGTCCAAGCAGATGCTCAGCCACTGAGCCCCAGCCCTTCCCCAACACACACATGGAGCTGCCTTATACTGAATCAGACCATTGGCCCACCAAGGGCAGTATTGCCTGCTAAAACTGGCATCAGCTCTCCAGGATCTCAGCCTGGTCCTTTCAACTGGAGATGCCAGGGATCGAACCTGGGACCTTCTGCATGCCAAGCAGAGGCTCTGCCACTGCGCCACTGCCTCTTCCCATGACAGCCATGGTAGGAATGCCTGCTTCAGAGGACTTCTGCAAGGGCCTCGGGACTCTGAACTCTGAGCTGTTTGGCAGCAAATGAATAGTAGAGGCACTTCCCATGAGACTGAGAGGGATAGATCCAGCCATCTGCTTAGCAGCCTTTCTCCAACTTCAACCATGCTTCCTCCATGCCAAAAGGAAAGACAAGGTATAAACATTTTAATAAATAAAAGAATAAGTGAATAAACTCTGCTCCATAGGGTGGTAGAATCAGGAGAGGACCCACCACGTTAACCAAAGCGATCCTGATGGCAACTCACCTTCCCTGACAGCTCTGTTTCCCCATCCCTCTCTTTATTCCGTGTGTACAAATACATATAAATACCCCCGCGAGTGTCCAAATGTCCACTTGTGTGTTCGAAGACGGCGGCCTGATAAAAACCACAGCAGAAGCTGTCGGCCGACGCATCCGCTTGCCTAGTATATCACACACTATTTTGGAGCTCGGTGGCTACCACCGTCTCAAAGTTTTTCTTCGTGTTCTCATCGCTGCCGCCGGGTTCCAGCAAAGGGCGATTGTGGAAGTCGATCAAGATGTTGTACACGAAGATTCCCGCAACGCTGCCCAGCGTTGGCGCGACAATGGGGACCCACCACCAGTAGTTTCCCGCTCTGTAAGAAAAGGTAAGGATATTTGGTTCCGCTAGACCAGAGCTTCCCAAACTTATTTGGCCTACCACCCCCTTTTCAGAAAAGACATTACTCAGCGCCCCCCTGGAAAACTACCTTCAAGAAGTGGACAAAGAGATGCAGGTGGAGTCCAACATGATCCCCGCAGCTGGGCGGGCCAAGGCAGGCACAGAGCAGCAGCAGCTGAAGGCCTGAAGCCAGAGGCCAGCAGCAACACCAGCCTTACAAGGGTGAACAGGCATTTGCAATTTGCAAATGCATGGCTGTGATTGGCTATGGGGACCCCTCTTCACCTCTCCCTCCCTCCCTGATCCCAGGGAAGACCAGGAGAAGGCAGGAAAAAGCTGCTTTAGATAAGTTCTGGACTCCTCTTTCTTTATGTTTTCACCACCCCCTTATTTTTATTCAGGGGTCATCTAGGGCCGGAGTGAGGTGGAGCAGCACTCCGCCAGCCCAGGAGTGGGCACTTGGGCAGCCATGGGCCAATCAGATTCTCTGATCTGATTTGGCCTGCCACCAAATTGCCACCGAAATTCGACAGCGGCTTAAAAAGTGGCTGGAGTGGAGCGGGGTAGCTGCTGGAGCCTCTCCTCCAAACACCCACCAAGTTTCAAGAAGAGTGGACCAGGCAGTCCAATTCTACGGGCCCCCAAACAAGTTGCCCCCATTCCCTCCATTGTTCTCTATGGTGGGAAAAAAGTAAGCGGACTCTGTGGCATTATACCCTGCCGAGGTCCCTCCCCTCCCCAAACCCTGCCCTCCCCAGGCTCCACCCCCCAAATCTCCAGGTATTTCCCAACCCAGAGCTGGCAAGCCTAGCTGGCACCCTTAGCTGCAACACCCGTTTTGTGGCTGGCTCTGCCTCCTGCAGCAGCCGTTTTGTGGCTGTGCCCACCACACTTTATCACAATTCCAAAGGGGCCCACAGGCTCAAAAAGACTGGGGACCCCTGACTCAGAACTAACTGCTTGCCTTTTAATTGCAGTCAACCCATCAACTGCTATCCTGGTATTTCTGGGAGGAAAGAAGGAGACTGAGATGGAGAAGAAGGAGACAGAGGAGGAGGAGGAGACTGAGATGGAGAAGAAGGAGACAGAGGAGGAGGAGGAGACTGAGATGGAGAAGAAGGAAATGGAGGAGGAGGAGGAGACTGAGATGGAGAAGAAGGAGACAGAGGGAGGAGGAGGAGACTGAGATGGAGAAGAAGGAAATGGAGGAGGAGGAGGAGACTGAGATGGAGAAGAAGGAGACAGAGGGAGGAGGAGGAGACTGAGATGGAGAAGAAGGAAACGGAGGAGGAGGAAGAGACTGAGATGAAGAAGAAGGAGACAGAGGGAGGAGGAGGAGACTGAGATGGAGAAGAAGGAGACAGAGGGAGGAGGAGGAGACTGAGATGGAGAAGAAGGAGACAGAGGGAGGAGGAGGAGACTGAGATGGAGAAGAAGGAAACGGAGGAGAAGGAGGAGACTGAGATGGAGAAGAAGGAGACAGAGGGAGGAGGAGGAGACTGAGATGGAGAAGAAGGAAACGGAGGAGGAGACTGAGATGGAGAAGAAGGAAACGGAGGAGGAGGAGGAGGAGAGGAAGGAGGAGGGTTGGATTTGCACCCCGCTGAGAGAACTGTGGCTTGCCCAAGGTCACACCAGCAGCTGCATCTGGAGGAGTGGAGAGCCAAACCCGGCTCTCCCAGACCAGAGCCCGCGCTCCTAACTGCTACACCCAGCTGAGGCACAGAACATATTTACGGGACTCACGTGAAGACTTCCAGGCCCCAGCCAGCTACAGCTGTGAAGATCCTCGGTGGCAGATCCCGGGAAGGGTTGATGGCGTAGCCAGTGTTCATGCCCAGTGATATGCCAATAGCAGTAACCAGAAGCCCAATGATGAAGGCGTTGGTGCCCGGAAGGGCTGCCGCGTTCTTCTTGTCATTGATCGCCAGGATGCCAATTACCAGCACAGCCGTGGCAATGAACTATGGGAAACACACACACACACACACACACACACACACATGAAACCGCCTTATACTGAATCAGACCCCTTGTCCATCAAAGTCAATATTGCCTGCTCGGACTGGCAGCGGCTCTCCAGGGTCTCAGGCTGAGGTCTTTCAGCATTCCCTCCTACCTGATCCTTGACTTGGAGATGCTGGGGATTGAACCTGGGACCTTCTGCATGTCAAGCAGAGGCTCTACCGCTGAGCCACGGGAACAGGCAAGAGAGAGGATATAACAAATCTCGACCTGGAAGAGCCTTCCCAGATGGCATTCGCAGACTCCCTCACTTCCATTAGCAGTGCCATACTAGCCTTTCTCTTGGTATCCAAAGCGCAATTCAGCATCCTGACAAATTTTCAGTATTATTTAAAGCCAAACCTACCCACCCCTCAACTAACCTGTAGCCCTCAAGGCCATGTGGAACTTCAGGTTCCAGGCAACGGCTTTTCAGATGGCCTAGAGCAGGGGTGGGCAAGCTGTGGCTCGGGAGCCGCATGCGGCTCTTTCACATATATTATGTGGCTCCCGGCAGGGCGGCTGGGGAAGCTAAATATCATTAGCAAACAAATATCATTGGACAAATTAATATCATGATCAATATCTGCTTTTACCCCTTTTGTTATTATTTTTGGCAGTCTCATTTAATGTTAATAAAAAGCAAATTTGCTTATTTTCCAATAAAAGCAGGTAATATTTGTTCATATGTCTTGTGGCTCTCAAACATCTGATGTTTATTCTATGCGGCTCTTAACGTTAAGCAAGTTTGGCCACCCCTGTTCTAGGTGGCTCTTACGCTGAGCCAGTTTGCCCACCCCTGGCCTAGAGGAGGCTTTGTTAATAGTAGGTAAAGGTAAAGGTTTCCCTTGCTCAAAAGCCAGTCGAATCTGACTCTAGGGATGCGGTGCTCATCTCCGTTTCCAAGCTGAAGAGCCAGCGCTGTCCGAAGACTTCTCTGTGGTCTTGTGGCTGGCGTGACCAGATGCCGGGGCACACATCCACAGTTATATCCCTCGCTCCTTCAAGCTCTCCAGTTAGAAGAGACTCGTCAGTCAATCTCAGACCACTGACCTCTTGGATGAACCCTCTCCACACAGACATGTACGGCGCCGGATAAGTGGCGAAGATCCCAGCCGTGGCAGTCGGCCCTGTAACCGTCAGGTTTCCTCCGGTGTAATCCTGCAGAGCATCTAGGATGGGAATGAAAGCAAGGAAATTCAGCATTTTTCAAGGGGAAGGTTGTTCAAGAGGCTCCGAGAGTTTTTTTTAAAAAAACCTTCAAGGGGAACACTTCCATCAGTTTGGGGTAGTGGTTAAGTGTGCGGACTCTAATCTGGGAGAACCGGGTTTGATTCCCCACTCCTCCACTTGCACCTGGCTGGATGACCTTGGGCAGGCCATAGTTCTGCCACAGCTGCTGTCTCTAGAGCAGTCCTCGAATGAGCTCTCTCAGCCCCACCTAGCTCACAAGATGTCTGTTGAGGGAAGGGAAGGGAAAGGAGTTTGTAAGACGCTCTGAGATTCCTTTGGGTAGTGAAGGGCGGGGTATAAATTCACTCTCTCCTCCTCCTCCTCTCCCACTGGCTGATGTTTCTTGTGGCCACCCCGAGGGAGTAGTGAAGCCATCAAGACTTTTACGACTTATGGTGACCCTATGAACTGATGACCGCAAATTGTCCTCTCTTTACCAGCCTTGCTCAGATCATGAAAGCTGAAGGCCCATGGCTTCCTGGATCGAGTCAATCCATGTCCTGTTGGATCTTTCTCTTTTCCTACTGGGGTTGCCAGTTCCAGGTTGGGGATTCCTGGAGATTTGGGGAGGGGAGCATTTAGGGGAAGGAAGGGAACTCATTAGGAATGTGATACCAGAAAGTCCACTCTCCAAAGCTGCCATTATCCTCCAGGGGAACAGATCCATGTAGTCTGGAGATGAGTTGTAATTCCAAGAGATCCCCAGGGCCCACCTGGAGGCTGGCAACCCCACCACAGTCCTATGGTTGCCTCTGGCCAGAATGTAGTGACTATCTCAGCCGGGAACTGGAGAGGCCACAAGCCAATGGGGTTCTGTTCGGTCTGGATGAATGGAAAGGGTTGTCAAGTTGCAGCCAGCTTATGGTGACACGCATGAACGCATAGAATCATAGAGTTGGAAGGGACCTCCAGGATCATCTAGTCCACCCCCCAGCACAATGCAGGGAATTCACAAATACCTCCCCCTCCACACCTGCAGTTGCCTTCTGCTGGGTCAGACCCTTGGTCCGGCAGCAGCTCTCCAGGGTCTCAGGCAGAGGTCTTTCACATCACCCACTCCCTGGTCCTTTTAAGTAAAGATGCTGGGGATCGAACCTGGGACCTTCTGCATGCCAAGCAGATGCTCTACCACTGAGCCACGGCCCCTCACATGAAGCTGCCTTGTACTGAATCGGATCCTTGGTCCACTGAAGTCAGTATTGTCTACTCAGACTGGCAGCTGTTCCCCAGGGTCTTTCACATCTCCTACTGCCTGGTCCTTTTTAACTGGAGATGCTGGGGATTGAACCTGGGACCTTCTGCGTGCCAAGCAGATGCTCAGCCACTGAGCCACAGCCCCACCATACAGGGTTGTCAAAGCAAGAGACATGGCCTGTTCTCCCATCCAAACACCAGCTAGGGCCAACCCTGCTTAGCTTCCAGGATCTGATGACCTGGAGCTTCCAGGATCAGACCACGCCCATAGCCCAGATTTTTTTTTTGTTCAGGGGGTATTTGCATTTTTAAGGGGGCAGTTAAATAACAGTTAATTAAATTAATCTGGATGCCTGTCTTTAAAGGGGGAGGCTTCAAGCCTGTTTCTAGCCCTTCCTTTCAAAGGACCGGGCAGTGAGCACATCAGTTCCTTGGGTGAAATGTTTAGAGGCATTTAATTGCCTTCAGAAAGCATTTGAATGCCTTTTGAGTTCCCTCCCACAGGGCAGGAACACTTAGAAGGGCACCTTCAATACATCTCTGACAATCCTCCTTTCTGCTAGCCCGGTACCACCTAAATCATGGTCAAAAATAAGGTTTTGGGCATGGCTATTTGTGGGGCGGGGGCTTTTAATGGGGGGGGCAGGGCCCTGAAATGCCCCACTGTGGCTATGGGCCTGGCTCAGGCTAGCCTGAGCCATCCAAGTCAAGATGGACCTATAAGGCTCCTACTGGGTCCCATAAGGCTGCTAATGCTAGCCCAGCTCCTCGCTGCAAACTGCTTGGCAGGCAAGCAACAGACTCAGGGAAGAAGAGGAGGAGGAGGAGATTGGATTTATATCCTGCCCTTCACTCACTTAGAGTCTCAGAGCGGCTTACAGACTCCTTTCCCTTTCCCTCCCCACGACAGACACCCTGTGAGGTAGGTGGGGCTGAGAGAGCTCTGACAGAAACTGCTCTTTTTCAAGAACAGCTGAGCCAGAACTACAGCTTGCCCAAGATAATCCAGCAGGTGCAAGTGGAAGAGTGGGGAATCAAACCCGGTTCTCCCAGATTAGAGTCTGCGCACTTCACCACTACACCAAACTGAAGAAGAAGAGGGAAGAGAAGGAGATTGGATTTATACCACGCCCTTTACTACCTGAAGGAGTCTCAGAGTGGCTTAAGAACATAAGAACATCAGAGAAGCCAATGTTGGATCAGGCCAGTGGCCCATCCAGTCCAACACTCTGTGTCACATAGTGGCCAAAAACACCAGGTGCCCTCAGGAGGTCCAGCAGTGGGGCCAGGACACTAGAAGTCCTCCCACTGTTGCCCTCCTGTCAAGCACCATCTCCTTTCCTTTCCTATCCCCCCAGCAGACACCCTGTGAGGTAGGTGGGGCTGAGAGAGCTCTGAGACAACTGTCCTTGTGCAATGGCTTGCCCAAGGTCATCCAGCAGGTGCAAGTGGAGGAGTGGGGATCAATCAAACCTGGTTCTCCCAGATTAGAGTCCGCGCACTTAACCACGACACCAGACTGGCTCTCATAACATAAGAACATAAGAGAAGCCAATGTTGGATCAGGCCAATGGCTGATCCAACACTCTGTCACACGGTAGTCAAACCCCACCAACAACTCTGTAGGTCCCTGCAGAGTTCCCCTGTTTGACCAACTCACTGAAGTTCATTCTTCTCTCCAGCTACATCTTGGGCTGCATGGGAGGGGTGGAGTCAGGGGGAAGCAACATACCGTAGTACATCAAGAAAACGCTAGCAGACGCAATGAAGGATCCCAGGAACTGGCCGGTCACGTAGACCGGAAGCTTGTACCAGGGGAGGTTTCCAACCGCACAGTTTGCAAAGGTCACCGCTGCATTCATGTGAGCACCTTTTGGGAGGAGGGGGGGGGACAACGAAAGGAAGGGCAATCAAAGAAGAAGAATGGTGGCGGCTGTCATGTGAATAAGAATAGTTACAGAGCAACCCTCCCCTTCACCCTTTTTTGCTAGAAAATACAAAGAAAACCAGAGAAAAGGAGGGTTGCCAGCTCAGGTTTGGGAAGCACCGGGAGATTTGGAGGGTGGAGCCTGGGGAGGGCGGGGTTTGGGGAGGGGTGGGACATCAGTGGGGCACAGTGCCATAGAGTCCACCCTCCAAAGCAGCCACGTCCTCCAGGGGAACGGATCTCTGGAGATCAGTTGTAATTCTAGATCTCCAGGCCCCACCTGAAGGTTGGCAATCCTACAGCCTAGACAGGTTTGTGGAAATCCTGGAAACTGTTCTTGGCTACAAATGGTGAGAATACTCTTCCCCCCCCCCCCCACCACCACCTTTTCCCCAGAGAGTCCCAGGGACCCTCATTCTGCAATTGCAATTATGGTCCTCCAGGTGAAGTCCCAGATGACCCGCGCCAAACTCACCTGAGATGCCACCGGCCGCATGGATGCCCATCATGACTCCAAATCCATACCCCAGGTTGATGCTCAGGAATGTCCCAAACATTTGCTTTCCCAGCACCACCTGGGCAACAGAGCCCATGCCAAAGAGCTGTGGGAGTGAGGGAAAAAAACAGTGCGTCAACACTACGGTGACCAGCTCCAGGATGGGAAATTTCTGGAGACTTGGGGGTGGAGCTTCATGTGTGGCCCTGCTGAAATCCCTCTTCTCCTCAAACTCCCGCCCTCTCCTGGCTTGGCCCCCAAATCTCCTGAAACTTCTCAGTCCAGAGCTGGCAATCTAGGTGGACAGGGTTGCTTAATTAATTAATTAATTAATTAATTAATTAATGTATGGCATTGTGTGTGGAATAGGCAGGAGATTCCTGGAAGCAATTGTTTGGCTGCTGAAGCTCTAGCTCTCTTCTGACACCACTAGGTGGCGAGCCATGCTTATTTATAGGCTGAGAATGCATAAAATCACCCAGCTAGTTTCAAGTGGGGAATTAAATCCGGTTCTCCAGATTAGAGTCCAGTGCTCTTAACCACTACACCACACTGGTCTTGGGTGGGGAGGGTACAATGCTATAGAGTCCTCCTTCCAAAGCACCCCTTTCTCCAGAGGAACTGATCTCTGTAATCTGAAGATCAATTGTAATTCTGAGAGATCGTCAGGCACCACCCGGAGGCCGGGAACCCTAGACATCTGCCAGTTCGGGGGGGAGGGGGTATGGTTGCCAACTTACAGATGGAGCCTGATGATCTCCCAGAATTACAACTCCAGGCTACAGAGATCACTTCCCCTGGAAGAAATGGCTGCTTTACAAAGTGGCATGATACCCTGCTGAGGTCCCTCACCTTCCCAAACCCCTCCAGAAACTTCCCAACCAATGGTTGGCCAACCCTCTTGGGATGGCAACTTCCCCTTTGACCCACCTGGAGTCTACTCCAGAAATAAGAAGGGGACTAGCAAGAAGAGAAAAAGGGATGATGAACCAGAGCCACGTCTCCTCAGCGGAAGCCGAAGGAGTTCAGGCCCATCCCTTGTTCCGTGATATTATTTGAACTTTGAAATTCATGGCCAGTTCACCAAAGCAGGGAACGCTACAGCTGTTCAGTGGTGGAGCCCCGAACTTTGCATGCTGAGGGCCCTGGGTACAACCTCCATCTCTCCAGCTCGAGTATTGCCTACAGCAGGGCTTGGAATGACCCCAAATGGAGACCCTAAAATGCCACTGCCAGTCATAGGACGCAATATTAGGCAGCCTGCTTCCAGATATTTGTGTGGTTTCAGCTTCCACAACCCTAATTCTACTACGTAGTTAGATTCAGGTGGGTAGACATGTTGGTCTGAAGCAACGGAACAAAGTTTGGGTCCAGGGGCACCTTCAAGACCGACAAAGTTTAATTCTGGGTAGAAGCTTCCGTGTGCAGGCATACTTCTTCAGATACCAAGACAGACCAACAAGGTTTAATTCTGGGCACACCAACTTCGTTGGTTTTGTAATCTGAAGAAGTGTGCATGCACACAACAGCTTATATCCAGAATTAACTTTTGGCTGTGGTCACACGGGCTAAATAATCCGCTTACGGTGCACTTTCCAACTGGGCTTTTACTGTGTAAACTGGCAAAATCCAGTTGGAAAGTGCATTGCAAGTGGATTATTTAGTGTGTGTGACCGCAGGTCTTAAAGGTGCCCCTGGACTCCAAACCTTGTCCTAGTACGTTGTGTATTGGATGTCCCATCCTATTAGGGTTGCCAACTCCACGTAGGGGAATTCCTGGAGATTTAAGGGGGTGGAACCTGGGGAAGGTGAGGTTTGGGGAAGGAAGAGAGCTCAGCAGGACATAATGCCATAGAGCCCACCCTCCAAAGCAGCCATTTCCTCCAGGGGAACTGATCTCTGCCATTTGGAAATCAGTTGTGAGTCTGGGAGTTCCCCAGGCCCCACCTGGGGGTTGGCAAGCCAATGTTTTAGTGTTTCCATTGCCCTGCACTGAGAAATCCACCTTGTGTTTCAGTGAAAAAGGCAGTCTATAAATGATGTCATTAAAAAAAATTTAAATAAATGTTTAGCCACACACGATGGCTGGGCTAGCTGGTATGGTAGCTTGATATATTCACACTCTGATAGATTACGTACATACCCCCACCCTTTGTCCAAGTGGCCTAGGGTGCCTACATGGTTAAGAACACAAGAACATAAGAGAAGCCAATGTTGGATCAGGCCAGTGGCCCATCCAGTCCAACACTCTGTGTCACACAGTGGCCAAAAACACCAGGTGCCCTCAGGAGGTCCAGCAGTGGGGCCAGGACACTAGAAAACCCTCCCACTGTTGCCCCCCTCCTCAAGCACCAAGAAGACAGAGCATCACTTGCCCCAGACTGAGAGATCCTATCTATACCTTGTGGCTAAGAGCCACTGATGGACCTCTGCTGTTAAGAACATAAGAGAAGCCAATGATGGATCATGCCAGTGGCCTGTCCAGTCCAACACTCTGTCACACAGTGGCCAAAAACACCAGGTGCCCTCAAGAGGTCCAGCAGTGGGGCCAGGACACTAGAAGCCCTCCCACTGTTGCCCCCCCCCCCAGCACCAAGAAGACAGAGCATCACTTGCCCCAGACCGAGAGTTCCTATCTAGACCTTGTGGCTAATAGCTACAGATGGATCTCTGCTCCATATGTTGATCCAATCCCCTCTTGAAGCCGGCCATGCTTGTAGCCGCCGCCACTTCCTGTGGTTCTCCCATCTTGTATTTTGTCCTCATGACCAATTTCCCCCTAATTCTTTCCCCCCCTGCTGAGTGGAGCAGTTCAGATCCTGAGCAGAATATAGCTGCCGTAATGTTAAAATGGGCAATGGACAATGCAAGACCCACACAGAATCATAGAGTTGGAAGGGATCTCCAGGGTCGTCTAGTCCTACCCCCTGCACAGTGCAGGAAATTCACAAATACTCCCGCACACACATACCCAGTGACCCCTGCTCCATGCCCAGAAGATGACAAAAAACCTCCAGGAACTCCAGCCAAGCTGTCCTGGAGAAAAATTGCTTCCTGACCTTGAAGTGGCGATCAGCATTTCCCTGGGCATGTAAGAAAGGGCCAGGAGAACTAAGCACTGAGGCAACCCTTCCTGCCCTCCTTCTCATGATCTGCCTGAGTTCACAGAATCAGCGTTGCTGTCAGATGGCCATCGAGCCTCTGCTTGAAAACCTCCCGAGAAGGAGAGCCCACCACCTCCCGAGGAAGCCTGTTCCACTGAGGAACCGCTCGAACTGTCAGGAACTTCTTCCTGTTGTTTAGCCGGAAACTCTTCTGATTTAATTTCAACCCGTCGGTTCTGGTCCGACTTCCCGGGTCAACAGAAAACAACTCCGCTCCCTCCTCTAGATGACAGCCCTTTCAAGAATGTGCCCACCCTGCACGGCTCCGGATTGCTGCTGAGCGGGGCTTCCTATGTTAATGAGCGGCCACTCACATGCACAGCTTAGCGGGAGCGCTGCTCAAGACAACCCTGTGAGGAAGGTTCAGCTGAGAAAAAGCGGCTGGCCTCAGTTCACCCAGTGAGCTTCAGAGTAGAGTGGATAACAGAACCCGGGTCCTAGTCCAGCATTCTTTCCCCTACACCATGCCGGCTCCTGCCTTTATTTTATTTTACTCAGGGGTCATTTCATAGAAAAAGAAGTGCAGGAGCTCATTAGCATAACTCATTTGCATAACTCATTTGCATATGCCACACTCCCTAACATACCGGAAGTGTGTCAGAAGGCAACACCCACCCCTCAGGCTCCACTCCACAGGTGAGTGAAACTGACCTGCTCTTCCTCCCTTCCCTTCCCCATCCAATACTTTGTGCATTAAAAATAAGCGTAAAGAACACACCCTCATTCTCTTCCTGCTCCCTTGAAACCACCAGGTTTCAAGGAGACTTCAGATACCCAGGACATGTGCACCACCCATCCCTTTCCCTTCCCCTCCCCACAACAAGACACCCTGTGAGGTAGGGGGGGCTGAGAGAGGTCTTTTGAGAACGGCTCCTGAGAGAACAGCTCTGAGAGAACTTGTAACTGGCCCAAGGTCACACCAGCGGCTGCATGTGGAGGAGTGGGGAATCAAATCCGGTTCTCCCAGATTAGAGTCCAACTCCTGACCACTACACCAAACTGATGGGGTGGAAGCTGCTGAAGGGTTGGTGAAATTTCTCCAGTACTTATGTGCCATGTGCTCAGATAAAAAATGGTATACTTAGAAAATTTATATGCCACCTTGAGCAAGTCTCTGGAAAAGCAGCACACAGTCATAAAAGGAACAATGATAAAATTATCAATATTAAAACAAAACATTAAAAACAATAAAGACCCTAGCAGGGTTTTCCGCGGGGCGCTGCGCCTCTGCACTGCTCGGGGAAGCCAAGGAGGGGGCGGGGCTTGGTCATGTGCCTGCCCCCTGGGCTCCTCACTCCCGGAGCTGCGCTCCTGTGCGCTCCGGCTCCAACGGACCCCAGATTTTACTTATTTGTTTTCAACATTTATTCACCACCTTTCTCCCTTGAGCAACTCCTGGTGGCTTATGATGTAAATGCAACAAAATAAAGACCACATAAATAGAACAACAATGATAAAACACGTCATTATACCCGATTGAAATTCCTCCCCTCCCCAAACCCTGTCTGTCCCCAAAATCTCCAGGTATTTCCCAACCAAGACCTGGCAACCCTAAGACACCCAGTACCCCGCTTTCTAGACGAGCGTTGAGCAAAGGCCTCTTCGTGCTCACCATTAGGAGGAAAGTCGCCAGGGCCTCGGCCAGGGCCTCTCGGACCGTCGCATTCTTGATCGCCAGTCTGCTGGTGAATTTCTCCAGCATCTTTGTCTCTGGCATCCAGGCGATTCAGTCCCTGTTGGAAGGGCAAAACATCACGCCAGAGCAGAGTACATGATTACTGTACCCTCTGAAACATGCTGTGCCAGCGCTTCGGTCCTCCCCCCGCCCCCCCCCCCCCGCCCTCGATGGACAAGACGACTCCCTGTGTCTGGTTAAAGGCTAACAGACCAATTAAGGAACCACCCGTGATTTTCTTTTCCTTTCCTTTTCTTCCTTCCTTTCTTTGTTAACATTTCCTCTTGGCACTGCAAACCAAAGAAGCTGTCGTTTCTGTCATCCCAAGCTCTGCTCGAATGGGGGACAGACCCGCCTTACGGACCGGTTTAAGGACTGAAAATGAAGTGTGAGGCTGTTGGAGGGGGGGGGGACAAACAGTTGAGGAGGCTGGACGCAAGTTTCCTTCTCCAAGGCCACCCTGCGAGTGGAAACTTCTATCTGTCAAGCATTCAGGCGTCGAAGAACAATCCGGCACACAGGCAGTCTGGGAGTCTTCTTGTAACTTTTCAGCACACGGAAAAGAACTTTGGGTTCAGATCCTCCCACTTTTCCAGTGGATCTTTTCCGGTTTCTAGGGATGCCAGCCTCCAGGTGGGACCTGGGGATCCCCCGGAATTACAGCTCATCTGCAGCCTACAGAGATCAGTTCCCCTGGAGAAAAGGAATGCTTTGGAGGGTGGACTTTGTGGCATTGTACCTCCACTGAGGGTCCTCCCCAGGCTCCACCCACAAATCTCCAGAAATGTCTCAACTGAATCTTGCAACCCTACACCCAATCCCCCTGTTGGGGGGGGGGGATACCTGGCAACCAGTGTTCCCTCCAAGCTGAGTTAGTGTGAGCTAGCTCACAGTTTTTTATCCTCCAGCTCACACGTTTGTCTTAGCTCAGGAAGGGATGGCTCCAGAGCAGACTAATTTATGCAGGTGCCAAAATCGCTCGCTCACAAATTCAATTCCAGTAGCTCACAAAGTGGAATTTTTGCTCATAAGACTCCACAGCTTAGAAGCAGTGTGTCCCTCTAAGTTGAGTTAGTATGGGCTAGCTCCCCGTTTTTCAGCCTCGGGTGCACAGATTTCTGTCTCAGCTCAGGAAGGGATGGCTCCAGAGCAAACTAATCGATACAGCAGCCAAATGGCTCGCTCACAACTTCAATGCCAGTAGCTCACAAAGTAGAATTTTTGCTCACAGGACTCCACAGCTTAGAGGGATCATGCTGTAGCCACAGTCCCCTGTGGTTTCTGTCCATGCCGGTCCCATGGTCAAAAGGATTAGCCATGGTCAAAAGGATTAGTTTCTTTGGCCAGTCAAAAAGCTGGCAGGGTATCACCATAGACACAGCAGGTGGTTTCAGAGATATGGTTTGATGCTCACTGCCAGAAAAGACCCCTTCCTTACTGCCCAGGGTACAGGACTGGTGTGCAGTACCAAACTCCCTTTCTAACAAAAGTACATCCCGCAGAAAGAGACATAAGGGCAGACACATCAGAGGTATAAACAGGGCTTTCTTAATAGAAAAAGCCCAGCAGGAACTCATTATCATAATAGGCCACACCCAACAGCAGAAACTTATTAGCATGTGAGGCCACACCCCTGACAGCGCAGCTCTTTCCCAGGATCGGCTTCCTCAGGTGCCACACGGCTTGCAAGGCACCTGGGAATCCGGGGGGGGGGGGGGCTGTAGGCATGGCCAACTCGGAAGCCAGCTGGAACTCTGTTCCTGTGCGTTCCTGCCCCCAAATAGCCCATACATAAGGCTCAGCTGGATTTATCCAGAGCAGAAGAAGTGAAGCAAAGGCTGGGAATTGTTGTGCCGGCATATCGCAAAACAATATCACTAAGTCAGTAAAGTTCATTTGCCTCCTAGATTGTGAAACAGGCGACAGCCCTCTCTTATCAGTCAGTCAAAAGGGCATCAGTGGAGGTGCCAGCTCCAGGTTGGGAAATACCTGGAGGTGTTGGGGGTGGAGCCTGAGGAGGGTGGGGCTTGCAGAGAGGGGAGGGATTTCAGTCGGGTATAAAATCATAGAGCCCACCTTCCAAAGCGGCCTTTTTTCTCCAGGGGAATTGATCTCTGCCACCTGAAGAGCAGTTGTCTGCCCAGGAGATCTCCAGCCCCCACCTGGAGACTGGCAACCAGTGTTCCCTCTAAGCTGAGTTCGTGTGAGCTAGCTCACAGTTTTTTTAAGCCTCCAGCTCACACACTTTTGCCTCAGCTCAGGAAGGATGGCTCCAGAGCAAACTGATTTACGCAGTAGCCCAATCGCTCGCTCACAACTTTAATGCCAGCAGCTCACAAAGTGGATTTTTTTGCTCACAAGATTCCTCAGCTCAGAGGGAACATTGGCAGCCCTATGCATGATCCCCTGTTGGTTACCCAGCACCGCCTTGCATCCATTGTGCAGACCAAACGGCTCCAATCCCTACACTGTCTATCAAAGCAAGCGGCGTCTCAGCAGCCTGAAGATCACGATTGCAACAAGTCAACTTTGCACTGGAAAATAGTATTACATGCAGATCTGCATATGCGGTGCACCTCATAGAATCACAGAGTTGGAAGGGACCTCCGGGGTCATCTAGTCCAGCCCCATGCACAATGCAGGAAATTCACAACTACCTCCCCCCCCCCACACACACACATACCTGTTCTTCTTGCCCTGGTTCTCCTTCAGCAAGGATCTCCAGATTTCAAGACACATTAGGGCTGCCAACTCCAGGTTGGTAAATTCTAAGAGATTGAGGAGTGGAGCTGAGGGAGGATGGGGTAGAATGCTATAGAGTCCACCCTCCAAAGCAGCCATTTTCTCTGGGGGAACTGGTCTCTCTAATCTGGAGGTTGGTTGTAAATTCTGGAAGATCTCCAGGACCTGCCTGGGGATTGGTAACCCCAAGGCTATTTTTGGGCAGGAATAGAAAAAGAAGAAGAAGAAGAAGAGATTGGATTTATACCCTGCCCTTCACTCCCTAAGGGAGTCTCAGAGCGGCTTACAAGCTCCTTCCCCTTCCCCTCCCCACAACAGACACCCTGTGAGGTAGGTGGGGCTGAGAGAGCTCTGAGACAACTGTCCTTGAGAGAACAGCTGGTACAGAGCTATGGCTTGCCCAAGGTCATCCAGCCAGGTGCAAGTGGAGGAGTGGGGAACCAAACCCGGTTCTCCCAGATTAGAGTCCGCGCACTTAACCACTACATCGAACTGGCAACCCTATGCATGATCCCCTGTTGGTTACCCAGCACCGCCTTGCATCCATTGTGCAGACCAAACGGCTCCAATTCCTACACTGTCTATCAAAGCAAGTGGCGTCTCAGCAACCTGAAGATCACGGTTGCAACAAGTCAACTTTGCACTGGAAAATAGTATGACATGCAGATCAACATCTGCGGTGCACCTCATAGAATCACAGAGTTGGAAGGGAATACACAGGAAGGGAGTTCCAGCTGGCTCCTGAGTTGGCCACGCCTACGGCCAAAGCCTCTGTGAATGCCTGGCTACAGAGCATGCTGCCCTCCCCAGGTTACACACAAGAGGGAAAGGCGGCATGTTAAAATGCCCTCTTTTCCTCTGGGGAACCCCTCAAGATTTCCTTGTCAATTTCACTCCTGGCCAGTCAGCTGAGAGTGAAATTGACAAGGAAAAGCCTCTCTCTGCCTTCCCTTCTCTAGCTGACATGTTACAATTGGAAAAGGGCAGGCAGGGAACCCAGACACGTTGAAGATGCCTTTCTTTCCCTCCCCGATCTGGGGGAGGGGGAGAGAGGCATTTAACCATTCCCCCACACACACTGCACTTCCCCAAGTCTCTCTGCAATAGCAGAGAGGCTCAGGGAAGAAAGGGGCATGTCTGCATGCCTGCCTGCTTTTCCCCAGCCTGTCTGCCATGGCGGGCAGGCTGGGAAAAGATGGCAGGCATGCAGACATGCCTGGGTTTCCCTCCTGATCTTCTCCAGGTACGAGAAAGGGAGGGAGAGAAAGGCATTTAACCATGCCCCCCTCTGCACTTCCCCAAGTCTCTCCGCAATAGCCCCTTTCAGATCCCAGGCACTTCAGCAGCACCTTTCCCTGGTCATCTGGTTTGGAAGGGGGGGGGGATCGACTAGAAAGGCGATGCGGAAGTGGGATGGAGGAGCTCGGGGGGGGGGGAAGAGGCAAGCTTCCATGCCTCCCCTGTACTTTCCTAGCCCCCCACCTAATATGCTAATAAGCTGTGCTGTCAGGGGTATGGCCTTATAGGCTTATGAGTTTCTACTGTTGGGTGTGGCCTATTATGCTAATGAGTTCCTGCTATGCTTTTTCTACAAAAAACAAGCCCTGGACAACCCTACTGAACCACACCTCAGGAGCGGCGGAGGCAAACGTGTTCCACACCTACACAAGTCTGTACCATTCCGCTGAGCACTGTACTGTTTCCTATATAAACGTCTTTAAGCCAAACCAGCACCACATCTCCGTCCTTGGCGTGTCGTTAAGCTCATATCGTCATCCCTAATAGTAAAAATGACCAGCTCCTGTGTCAATAAGGAAACCAACACGACGAAGCGATCCGCAAGGCAGACGTGGGGAACCGGGGTTCTTCCTCACTGGCTCGGGAATAGGTTCCCAAACCTCCAAGTGGCGTCTGAAGAACTCCCAGAATTACAGCTCAACTCCAAACGATGGAGGTCAGTTGCCCTGGAGGAATGGGCGGTTTTGGAAGGGGTTCTCGAAAGCAATCGACCCCACGGGCATCTGTCCCCTCTCCAAACCTGGTCCTCCCCAGCTCCAACCCTGAATATCCAGGAATTTCTCAGTCCAGGGTTGGCAACCATACTCAGGAGCAGGGGTCCTTTCGTAGAAAAAGAGGTGCAGGAGCTCATTAGCATAACTCATTAGCATAACTCATTAGCATATGCCACATCCCCTGACATCACCAGAAGTGTGTCAGAAAGGGAATGTCAGTTTCAGCCCCATTATATCCTATGGGCCATTGAAATCAATGGCAAAAACTCATAGGGTATATGAGGGGCTGGAGGAAAGGGGGTTTGAGGGAGAGGCTCCAAACTTGCAGGGTAGCTGCTGGAGCCTCTCCTCGAAATACCCACCAAGTTTCAAGAAGATTGGACCAGGGGATCCAATTCTGTGGGCCCCCAAACAGGTTGTCCCATCCCCTCCATTGTTCTCTATGGTGGGAAAAAGTAACATAGAGTAACTACCATAGGGAAAAAGTAACTACCATAGAGAACAATGGAGGGAATGGGGGCAACCTGTTTGGGGGCCTGTAGAATTGGATCCCCTGGTCCAATCTTCTTGAAACTTGGTGGGTATTTCGAGGAGAGGCCCCAGCAGCTACCCTGCAAGTTTGGAGCCTCTCCCTCAAACCCCCTCCCCTCCAGTGGCTTTTAAAGTTGCCACCAAATTTCGGCAGCAATTTAGCAGCGGGCTGAATCAGATCAGAGAATCTGATTCGGCCCATGGCTGCCGTAGTGGCCACTCCTGAGCTGGTGGAACTTTGCTCCGCCTCGCTCCGGCCCCAAAGGACCCCTGCTCAGGAGCTACATCGGAGGGTTGGTGAGGGGTGGGACCTCAGCAGGGTATAATTGCATAGACTCCACCCTCCAAAGCAGCCGTTTGCTCCAGGGGAACTGATCTCTGTAGTCTGGAGCAGTGTTCCCTCTAAACTGAGTTAGTGTGAGTTAGCTCACAGTTTTTTAGCCTCCGGCTCACACATTATTGTCTTAGCTCAGGAAGGAGGGCTCCAGAGTAAACTAGTTTATGCAGTGGCCAACTTGAATACCAGTAGCTCACTTGCTCACAACTTGAATGCCAGTAGCTCACAAAGTAGAGTTTTTGCTCACAAGAATCCACCTCTTAGAGGGAGCAGATGTGTTTTTAGCTCCAGGAGATCTCCAGATACCAACTGGAGGTTGCCGAGCCTAAAAGGATGCAGCAAGATCTCGGAATTGTCCCTCTGTCCCTCCAGGATTCTTCACGGGCCCCCGGCTCATGTGCAAGAATAGCTGACCCTGAACTCGGTGCCGTCTCACAGGGTCTCTTTGTCAATGTCTCGGTATCTGGAATCATTTCACTAATCAGATTGTCCGGCTGATCCCTTCCCAGTCCTGCTGAACCTCCGATGTTTAAGCCACGCACTAAATGAGATTCTCGAGAATCCGGGAGGGTTTGCAACATTACTTGACATTGGTACACAAAGTGTGTGTGGGGGTGCAACACATCAGTACAGAATCAAAGCCGCGGAGACAAAAGGTGGGGGCAAAGATTCCAAATAAAAGCTCCCCCTCTCGATACACACGCAACCAGGTGAAGCCCTAATATACCCCAGGATCAAGAAGAAGAGATTGAATTTATACCCGCCCTTCACTACCCGAAGGAGTCTCAGAGTGGCTTACAACCTCCGTTCCCTTCCCCTCCCCACAACAGACACCCTGCAAGATAGGTGGGGCTGAGACAGCTCTCTCAAGAACCGCCCTTGAGAGAAAACAGTACTGAAAGAACCAAGGCATGCCCAAGGTCATCCAGTAGCTGCAAGTGGAGGAGTGGGGGATCAAACCCAAGAAATGTTAAAAGCGGCTGTCTGTTGATGTGAGAAGAAAAATGGATTTCCTCAGTTTCTTACAGGCCCTATCTTGGAAGAAGGGAAAATGTAAGAGTGACCGTGAAGAGGAGTAGAAAAAGAGTGAGCGTCCAGGAGCACCTTAAAGACTAACAAAATTTGTGGCAGGGGGTGAGAAAGTTGGACCGTGAAGAAGCAAGGCAGGAGGGAAACCGACTCATTTGAGCTGTGGTGCTGGAGAAGGCTCCTGCGCATTCCTCGGACGGCAAAGATGATGAACAAGCAAGTACTGGAGCACATAAAACCAGACATGCCATTGGGAGGGGGAAAAAAATCACAAAACTGCGACTGGCTTATTTTCGGCCATGTCGTGAGGAAGAGCTCACTAGGCTGCCCTTGACCCAGCTCCGGAGGCTGCAGCTAGTGCAGAATGCCGCGGCCAGGCTGCTGATGGGCCTCTCAGTGAGGGATCACGTCTGGCCTGTGTTGAGGGCGCTGCACTGGCTGCCTATAGCGTACCGGATCCGGTTCAAGGTGCTTGTTTTAACTTTTAAAGCCCTATATGGCCTGGGGCCTGCCTACCTAAGGGACCGCCTTTCCCCATATACACCCCAGAGAGCGCTGTGGTCAGGCACTCAAAATCGCCTGACCCTTCCGGGCCTGAGGGAGGCCAGGTTGACAACTACCAGGAGCAGGGCCTTCTCAGTGGCGGCCCCCTACTGGTGGAATGAGCTCCCGGAGAACATCAGGGCCCTGCGGGATCTTTTGCAGTTCCGCAGGGCCTGCAAAGCGGAGCTCTTCCGCCAGGCTTTTGGGGCCGCCACCGGAGGGAATGGCCCTTAGTAGGCGGCGGGGTGAATCGCCGCTAGAACACCTGGGGAGGGAGTCTCCTGGTGGGAAAGAAAGTAGGCTACTGGTATCTGATGTTGGCCTAGTATCTGCTGCCATCTATGATCTGATTGCTTAGCTGTATTTTAATGTGATTTAATGAAATTTTATGTGTTTTAACTGTATATTTATAACTATGTTGTTAGCCGCCTAGAGCCGGCTTGCTGGCAAGGCGGGATATAAATCGAAAGTAATAAATAAATAAATAAATAAATAAATAGGAAAAGCAACTCTGCTTGAATTGGTTAGTGGCAAAAGGAAGCGGAGCTGCCAAAGAACACGGTGGCTAGACACCGTAAAAGTCGACACCAGCCTGAGCATGGAATGACTCAGAGAAACAGCACAAGATCGGAAAACATGGAGAGAGCTGGCTCATAGAATCGCCAAGAGTCGAACAACAACAGTGAGGTTTTGTGAGTCAGTGATCCCTTCTGCAGTGACTCACGACAGCTCCTCCCCTGCCACAAACTTTGTTAGTCTTTCAGGTGCTCCTGGACTCTGGCTCTTTTCTACTGCTGCAGACAGACCAACATGGCTACCCATCTTGATCCATGTCCATGAAAGGCACCACATTCAGCCATCAACCTTGAGATATGAGGACAGATGGACTCACATTTTAGCTATGATCTGAAGAAGTGAGCAGTGACTCATGAAAACTCCTCCCCTGCCACAAACTTTGTTAGTCTTGAAGGTGCTACAGAACGGAAACCCATCCACCTTGTGATAGAAGGACAGATGGACTCTCATTCTAGCTGTTATCTGAAGAAGTGAGCAGTGACTCACGAAAGCTCCTCCCCTGCCACAAACTTTGTTAGTCTTTCAAGTGCTCCTGGACTCTGGCTCTATTCTCCTGCTACAGACAGACTAACACGGCTAACCCATCTTGATCGATCTCCATTAAGAGGACTTTGATGCATGCTGCTTCGTTTGTAGCCAACTGGGTGCCAACCACCTTGGGGGACTTGAAGTTCTGCTGGAATTTCCACCGACCTTTACGACAATCAGCTGCCCTGGAGGAAATGGCTGCTTCGGAGGGTGGACGCCCTCCTGAGGCTCCGCCCCTCCCCAAACTCCACCCCTCCGAATCTCCAGGAATTTTCCGACCCAGAGCTGGGAACCAACCATATGCCAACACTAATTAGCACCGTTTAAAATCAGAGGTTGCTAGCATGGGACTGTACGAGAACTGGTATGACTTCTCAATATTCATACTGGGGTAAGGGGGTGACTTTTCCAGCTGTTCGAGAAAATGGCAAGATGAATTTTAAGTTCGTGTGGAACGTTCCGCCATCTGGTGGCAGAAAATGAAACTTTGTTTTCCAAGGTTTGCTTCCGTATGACAGGATAACAACAAGCAATATTATTCTGTAGGGTGAACGCTAGCGTTTCGCTCTTTCCCACCCAGTTTCATCAAGCATCTTCTGTATTTAAGTGACTTTTCAATGGGACATATGATATTTCTTTGGTTGAAAAACGTGGGAAGGCGTTTCAGTTTCAACTCAAGCTTCATCTGTTCTGTCTCTGGAATATTTTAAGGAACGTTTTTTAAGGAAATCGTCACCAATGACAGCTAGATTGGATTTCAGTAGCACCTTAGACACCGACAAGAAGAAGAAGAGAGAGAATTTATACCTCGCCCTTCACTACTCAAAGGAGTCTCAGAATGGCTTATAAGCTCCTTTCCCTTCCCCTTCCCACAAGAGACACCCTGTGTGGTGGGTGGGGCTAAGAGTGCTCTCTCAAGAACTGCCCTTGAGAGAACAGCTCTGAGAGAACTTGTGACTGACCCAAGGTCACCCAGCTGGCTGCATGTGGAGGAGTGGGGAATCAAACCCGGTTCTCCCATAGTAGAGTCCACGCTTCTAACCACTACACCAAACTGGCTCTTAAGATTTTTTGGGTAAAAGCTTTCAACAGAAAGGGAGCATTGAGGCTCAAAAGCTTATACCTTGAAAATCTTGTTGGTCTTCAAGGTGTTGTCCTACCGCAGAACAACACACGTGTGTGTTTGCGTGTCTGTGTGCGAAGTGTTGTTAAGTCACAGCTGACATAGCGATCCCAGCGAGGGGCTTTCAAGGCAAGTGAGAAGCCAAGGTGGTTTGCCATTGCCTTCCTCTGCAGGGCCTTCCTTGGCCGTCTCCCTTCCAAGCACCAAACCCACTTAGCTTCCGAGATCTGACGAGATCGGGCTATACCGTGCTGCCTTCCCTTCTGAGCACAGCTACCCTCTGGGGGGGGAAATCACCAATGATGCAATAGTTAAGCATCAGATTAGGACTGGAGAGACCCGGGTTCAGATCTCCACTCCAGCCGTGATGTTCCCTGGATGTCTTTGGGCTACATTCAGCCAGGAAGAAGAAGAAGAAGAAGAGGAGGAGGAGGAGGAGGAGAGATTTATTAAACCACGGAGTAGAGGCAGAGGTGGTTTGCTGTTGACTTCCTCTGCACAGCCACTTCAAATCCTCCTTGGTGGTCTTCCATCCAATTAATGACGGCGGCTAACCCTTCTCAGCTCCCAAGCTCTGATGAGTCCAGGGGAAAGCTGGTCTATTCTGGCTGCTCTTTCAACCTAAGCCAGCTCAGAAGGTTTTTGTCAAGAGAAAAAGGAGAAGACCCACCAGTGAGCTCACACAGACATGCACGCAACATGAAGCTGCCTTCTACTGAACCAGACTCTTGTTCCATCAAGGACAGTATTGTCTACTCAGACCGGCAGCAGCTCTCCAGGGTCTTGGGTGGAGGTCTTTCACATCACCAACTGCCTGGTCCTTTTCAACTGGAGATGCCGGGGATTGAACCTGGGACCTTCTGCATGCCAAGCAGAGGCTCTCCCACTCAGCCACAGCCTCTCCTTGAAAGACGCCTGGGATAGAATTGCCCTGGATAAACAAATTTCCCTATATATCTATATTTCAAACAGCGACATTAGAGCAATCTGATAGCAATCATAAAGCCATAGAATCACAGAGCTGGAAGGGGCCCTACAGGCCGTCTAGTCCAACCCCCTGCTCAATGCAGGATCAGCCTAGAGCAGGGGTGGGCAATTGTTTTGGCTCGGGGGCCACTTTGTAGGAGCAGAGGTTAGTGGAGGGCCGTGCCTTTTTAAATGATTGCATTCATTAGTAAACTCTGCATTTTCAGAAAAGGTATAAATTGTATCATAAAAATCAATAAATATAAATTAAATAAAATAGTGGTAGTTTCATTCAATTTATTTATTGTGCTAATTTCATATCATCTATGTGTGATCTGACTGCCAACCTGTAAAGCGAGGATAACAGCCCATGTGGTTGGTTCATTCCTTCTTCTGCCTCCTTGTCACCCAACAGGGCTGCTGGGAGCAGGGGGTGGGGCTTGGTAATGTGCCCGCCCCCCGGACACTTCACTCCCGGAGCGCCGCTTCTCTGCACTTCGGGCCCAACGGAGGCCTGACTGAAACCACGTGGCCGACTGTCTTGGCGGGCCGCAAAAAACTCTGTGGCGGGCCGCATGTGGCCCACGGGCCGCAATTTGCCCACCCCTGGCCTAGAGCATCCCTGACAAGTGTTTGTCCAGCCAGTGCTTGAAGACTTCCTGTGAGGGGGAGCTCGCCACCTCCCGAGGCAGCCGATTCCACTGTGGCACAACTCTGACTGTCAAAAAGTTTTTCCTAAAATCCAGCCAGTACCTTTCCGCCCTTAATTTAAACCCATGATTGCGAGTCCACTCTTCTGCTGCCAACAGGAACAGCTCCCTGCCCTCCTCCAAGTGACAGCCCTTCAAAGACTTAAATAATTATCAAAACAAGTCTACTCTTACTGGCATGAGTTACCATCTTTCAGGGAGACCACATTTTTAAAAAATCTTCTTGTATGTATGAGAGAAACCCCATCATTCCCTTTCAAACATCCCCAGGCATATGTATCCAATGAACAGCTAGATTTGTATTCCGTGTAGCATAGTGCGGATTCTAACACGGAGAACCTGGTTTGATTCCCCGCTCCTCCTCCACATGAAGACAGCTGGGTGACCTTGTATCAGTCACAAGTTCTCTCAGAGCTGTTCTCTCAAGAGCAGTCCTCAAAAGAGGTCTCTCAGCTGCCCCACCTACCTCAGAGGGTGCCTGCTGTGGGGAGGGGAAGGGAAAGGAGATTGTAAGTGGCTCTGAGACTCCTTAGGGCAGAGAAAAGTGGGGTGTAAACACCTGCTCCTCTTCTTCAGTGGCACCTTAGAGACCTACAAGATTTTGGGGCAGTATGCTTTCAATAGTCATGAGAATATAAGAGAAGCCAGTGTTGGATCAGGTCCAACACTCTGTCACACAGTGGCCAAAAACACCAGGTGCCCTCAGGGGGTCCAGCAGTGGGGCCAGGACACTAGAAGCCCTCCCACTGTTGCTCCCAGATGCATGGTTTTTACTCTCAAAAGCTAATATCCTGAAAACTTGTGTCGATCTCTATGGTCCTTCTGGACTTGAATCTAGCTGTTCCACTGGAGACCAACACAGGTACCCTCAGAAACTATGTCTAATGCATGTCAGGATTCTTATGCTGGAATGCCTTTGGAAATCTGACCATGTCAAACCTCAGCGTGACAACCGCCATCACCTGCCCTTCCTTTATTCCAAAGACTGGGCAAGGTTTCAAATGGGCGATCAGCAGCTGGGCTACTGGGGAAAACCCCAGGAGCTGTTATGAACTCATCTGGTTCAATCAGCCTCTGAGGGTGGACCAGATGAATTCGTCTCACCGCCCCCCCCAGAAGTTTCCCCATCTCTTAAGAGTCTAGATCTAGTTGGATGATGATCTGCCCTTGGCAAAGGAGTGATCTTGAGTTTCCCCATTCCCAGATCCTCCTTCTGACCTGGGAAAGGGAACAAAACTGAGACAGTGTCTTGCTTCATGGGTAATTTGAGACGGACCCATGATTCATATGGAAACTATGATGTCCCACCAAGCCACACCCAGCAAGGCAGCCTTGGTGTGTTGAAGTCCCCCAGGACAACTAGCCTGGAGGTGGAGTCAGGGACGTTCACACCACTGCTGGGACTACTTCATAAGAACATCAGAAGAGCCCTGCTGGATCAGACCAGTGAGGGTCCATCTAGTCCAGCATCCCGTCTCACACAGGGGCCAACCAGTTCCTCTGGAGGGCCAACAACAGGGCAGAGAGGCCGAGGCCTTCCCCTGAGAAGAACCTCAGAAGAGCCCTGCTGGATCAGACCAGTGAGGGTCCGTCTAGTCCAGCATCCCGTCTCACATGGTGGCCAACCAGTTCTTCTGGAGGACCAACAACAGGGCAGAGAGGCAGAGGCCTTCCCCGATAAGAACATCAGAAGAACCCTGGTGGATCAGACCACTGAGGGTCCTCCTAGTCCAGCATCCTGTCTCACATGGTGGCCAACCTGTTCCTCTGGAGGACCAACAACAGGGCATGGAGGTCGAGGCCTTCCCCTGAGAAGAACATCAGAAGAGCCCTGCTGGATCAGACCAGTGAGGGTCCGTCTAGTCCAGCATCCCGTCTCACATGGTGGCCAACCAGTTCTTCTGGAGGACCAACAACAGGGCACAGAGGCCGAGGCCTTCCCCTGAGAAGAACCTCAGAAGAGCCCTGCTGGATCAGACCAGTGAGGGTCCGTCTAGTCCAGCATCCCGTCTCACATGGTGGCCAACCAGTTCTTCTGGAGGACCAACAACAGGGCATGGAGGTCGAGGCCTTCCCCTGAGAAGAACATCAGAAGAGCCCTGCTGGATCAGACCAGTGAGGGTCCATCTAGTCCAGCCTCCTGTCTCACACAGTGGCCAACCAGTTCTTCTGGAGGACCAACAACAGGGCACAGAGGCCAAGGCCTTCCCCTGAGAAGAACATCAGAAGAGCCCTGCTGGATCAGACCAATCATCCACCTAGTCCAGCATCCTGTCTCAACCAACCAGTTCCTCTGCAGGGCCAACAACAGGGCATAGAGGTCGAAGCCTTCCCCTGCTGTTGCCTCCTGGCTCTGGGACTGTTATGTATTGGGACTGAATCATCCCTGATTGAATCACCCGAGAAACTGGCTGAGCTTGGAGCACAAGAACAGTAGCCGACCAGGACTCTGGAGTAAACCAATCAAGTAGTAATGTTTTGTAAATAGCCTGTCACAGGGAGTGTGTGTGTGGGGGGGGGGGCGGGGGCGTGTTTTGCATGCCTATAAGCCGGGCTTTGGCCCTGCTAGTGTTGTCTTGTTCTGGCTTAACTCAGTTAATAAACTGTGAGCTGATCAGCCTACACATCTGAACCCAGTATAATTCAGGAAGCTAGAGGGTTAGTGCCTCTGAATGTGGAGGTTCCCCTCAGTCACCACGGCTAGCAGCCACTGACAGGCCTCTCCTCCATGAACCTCTCTGATCCTCTTTTCAAGCCACATCCTCTGGCTGCAAATTCCACATTTTAATCCCTCTCTGTGTAAAGGAGTGTTTCTTTTTTTCCCCATCCTGAACCTCCTGCCCATCAGCGCCATTGGATGCCCTCGCGTTCTCTCTGATGCACCCACTTAAGTATTAGGGAACCAACCTGACTCCTGTAGAGAGAGAAGGAATGTCCGTAGATCACAAGGATCCACCTTCCGGCCCCCCAAATCTGGACACGAGAGCCCAGGGAAATAGATGCAGCTGAACTCTGATCACCGTGTCCACACCAGGTCCGCTTAGTCCCCCAGGATGAGTCCCAGAATTATGGCTGGTCTCCAGACTTCAGAGGCCAGTGTCTCTGGAGAAAATGGCTGCTCTGGAGAGGAAGAAAAGATTGGATTTATATCCAGCCCTTCTCTACCCAAAGGAGTCTCCGAGCGGCTTACAATATCCTTTCCCTTCCCCTCCCCACTAGTGTTTTCTCTAAGCTGAGTTAGTGTGAGCTAGCTCCCAGTTTTTTAGCCCCTGGCTCACACATTTTTGTCTTAGCTCAGGGAGAATGGCTCTCGAGCAAACTAATTGATGCGGCGGCCAAATGGCTCGCTCAACACTTTAATTGCACCAGCTCACCAAGCAGAGTTTTTGCTCACGGGACTCCACAACTTCGAGGGAGCATTGCTCCCCACAACAGACACCTTGGGAGGTAGGTGGGACTGAGAGAGCTCTCACGAGAACTGCTCACAAGAGAACAGCTCTGGGAGAACTTGTGACTGACCCAGGGTCATCCAGCAGCTGCGTGTGGAGGAGTGGGAAACCAAACCCGGTTCTCCCAGATTAGAGTCCACGCTCGTAACCACTACACCAAACTGGCTGTACATCAAATGACAGATCCCCACCCGACCCACAAACCCCAGGTACCCAGATCTCACCGGATACACCAGAGAAAAAAGAAAGTGCCCCAAACTTTACATCAAACAGAGCCCCCAAATGTGTTTCCATAACAAGAGGGCCCTAGTGGCTCAGTGGTTAAGAAGCTGAGCTGTAGACCGGAAGATCGGTAGGTCAGCAGTTCGAGAGACCTGAGTGCCACGTGACGGAGTGAGCTCCCATCTCTGGCCCCAGCTCCTGCCAACCTAGCAGTTTGAAAGCAAGAAATTGCAAGTAGATAAATAGGTACCACTTCAGTGGGAAGGTAACAGCGTTCCATGCACCTCGGTGTCTAGTCATGCTGGCCACATGACCATGGAAACGTCTTTGGACAGCGCTGGCTCTTCGGCTTGGAAATCGAGATGAGCACCACAACCCTAGAGTCGGATTCGACTGGCTTTCAAGCAAGGGAAACCTTTATGTTTCCCTGTCCATAACACAAATGTTACCCGACATGAGGGCTCAGCTATGCCCATGCTCTTCCCCAAAGGGCCGCCCCAGAGGAAAGACTCCCTTTGGGGCTGCCCCTTGACGGCAATCCAGGGGCGGCTGAAACTTCTGCAGGGCTTCCAGGTGGCAGGCTAGGAGAGCAATTGGCCACTCACCTGCCCCGATGTTTCCGGCACAGTTCTCAAGTGTCCAACCTGATCGCCTCAGGACCAAGGACAGGAACCCCCAAGGCGCGGAGGGCAGGTGGCAGGGCGCCTCACCGGGCTGCACTCTCACGGCCGAGGCGATTCACGACTGTCTGAGAAGGAGCCGCTGTGACTCGGTCAGGGACAGCTTTCCATGTGCCCGGGCTAAGCCTCTTTCCTGATGGCTTAGGGTGCTAATTACGTGTTGTGGCTGTGCTTAATTTGGCCGGGGCCGTGCAGGGGAGAGAAGCCGCCCTCAGAAGGAAACCCAGCGGGGCCCGTTGCGAAAGCGGGGAACGGCCCTTCTCACCGGAGGAGGCAAACAATCACTTTCCCCACACAAAAATCTAATCATAGGCCTCTCCAGGGTGTGCCATCCTGCCCTCCCACTGCCTTGAGACGCTGAGGAAACCACGCTGAGATTTAGTAGTAGCAGCATCCACCTGGCCAGGCTAGTAAATAAATCCACGTGCCCGCCTTCCGTTTCCTCGTTTCATTACTCTCCCAGAACATCTCTCTTGGAAAGAAGTCAGTGGGTTCGAGGGATGCCAGCCTCCAGGTGGGCCTTGGGGATCCCCCTGGAATCGCAGGTCACTTCTGGGTGACAGAGATCAGTCCCACTGGAGAAAATGGATGCTTTGGAGGGTGGACCGTGTGGTATTGTAAACTGCCAAGGTCCCTGTCCTCCCCAAACCCTCCCTCCTGTCCTCTCAGTCTGGATCTGGCAACCCTGCCCCCCAGTTCGGTGTAGTGGTTAGGAGGGCACGCTCTAATCTGGGAGAACCAGGTTTGATTCCCCACTCCTCCGCATGCAGCTGCTGGTGTGACCTTGGGTCAGTCACAAGTTTTTTCAGAGTTGTTCTCTCAAGAGCGGGAAGAAACGGGAGCTGTCTAGTCGTGCAACGCTGAATTTAAAAGATCTAGATCAAATTACAGCCAGGCCAATGGTGGGATTAGCTGCTCGTCTGAACGCACCCTGAGATTATTTCAGAGGGCAGCCATGTCAGTTTGTGGTGGAAGAGCTGGGTTCGAGTCCAGCAGCACCTTAAACAACAACAAGATTTTGGGGCTATGAGCTTTTGAAAGTCAAAGGTCGCATTCAGACAGCTCTTTTGAGCTGCGCCAGGCACAAGTGGCTGGTGGCTTTAAAGTGCACGTCCAGACTACAACATCTGGGAATTATGCCGCTTCTGTGATCAGCCTGTCGATCCCCATCGAGGATCCATATTTAAAAGATAGCGGTGAAAGTCCAGTCCTAAGCTGGCCGACAGGCCAGTGACAGACTTTCCCCTATCTAGTTGTTCCACCAGTGTGCAATCAGCCGTAGGGATGGTCCCCAGACCATCCCAAACAGCCACCGTTTTTAAAAAGTCTTAGCAATGTGCACATAACCACTTCAGCATGCAACATCCACAGAGCTCCGCTCAAACGATCCAAACAATTTAATGTTTCTGAAGGTCCTGTGATATTTATGCACTTTGTTAACTGAAATGGTACCTAGAGGCAGGGGTCCGCTGGGGCCGGAGCGAGGCGGAGCAAAGCTCCACCAGCTCAGGACTGGCCAGTAGGGCAGCCACGGGCTGAATCAGATTCTCTAATCTGATTCAGCTCGCCACCAAATTGCCGCCAAAAAGCCACTGGAGGGGAGGAGGTTTGAGGGAGAGGCTCCAAACTTGCAGGGTAGCTGCTGGGGCCTCTTCTCGAAATGCCCACCAAGTTTCAAGAAGATTGGACCATGGGGTCCAATTCTACGGGTCCCCAAACAGGTTGCCCCCATTCCCTCCATTGTTCTCTATGGTAGGGAAAAAGTTAACATTTTTTCCCTCCATAGAGAACAATGGAGGGGATGGGACAATCTGTTTGGGGGCCCATAGAATTGGACCCCGTGGTCCAATCTTCTTGAAACTTACTGGGTATTTCGAGGAGAGGCCCCAGCAGCTACCCTGCAAGTTTGGAGCCTCTCCCTCAAACCCCCTTTCCTCCAGCCCCTCATATACCCTATGAGTTTTTGCCATTGATTTCAATGGCCCATAGGATATAATGGGGCTGAAACTGACATTCCCTTTCTGACACACTTCTGGTGATGTCAGGGGACGTGGCATATGCTAATGAGTTATGCTAATAAGCTCCTGCACCTCTTTTTCTACGAAAGGACCCCTGCCTAGAGGAAGGTACCGCTGGCAGTGCTTTTACCATTTTAGTCTGCGCATGCACAGAAAAACAAGTAAATGGTGAGGCACACATGCCCATGCGCAAACAGGATTTTAAAAAAACAGCCAACTGCACGTTGGAGGCTCCTTACGGTGGATGCCATCTAGACAATCCACCGTGGAGTCACGCGAGGTAAAGCGATTCACAGGGGAGCTTTCTGGTCATGCAGCGCTGGATCAAAAAGATCTATATCAAATTACAGCCAAGCCAGTGGCGGGATGAGTTGCCCGTCTCAACGCACCCTAACTCTTCTAATGGATAAATTAAGCAAGCCGTAACTCTGCAAATAGAAAAACCAAGTTAGAAGAAGAGGAATGCCCACTAGGGGGCAGCGCAGCATCAAAAATGCATCCCCCTTTCCTTGCTGACCAAGTGAGCTTTGACTCTTGCAAGGTTATAGCCCCCCAAAACCTTGTTGGTCTGTAATGCTAGAGGACTGAAATCTATTTCTTCTGCTGGAGACCAACACAGCGACCCCCTGAAACGTCCTGATCTTGGGTGTCTGGAGATCAGGTGTTAACAGTGGGAGATCTCCAGGTGCCACCTGGAAGCTGGCAACCCTAAGGAATGGGCTGAGGATGCCGGATCAGACCTGGCTGGGAGGCCCATTGAGGACTTTGGTCAGAGCTGAGGACCGAGCCCAGGATGTTCCAGCTGAGAGCACCGTCTTGACACCGCAAGACCAGGGCCAGTGTCCCAAGAGCGGTAGAGGTGCCCTCTGCTGGGTCACATCATGGAGGGTCCATCTGGTTCAGTGCCCTCTTTTCCACAAGGGGCCTCGAAGTCCTGCCAAGGAAGGTGGCCAGTTCTGGCTGGAGAAATCCCCAGAGATTTGGGGGTGGAGACTTGGGAAAGCAGGGCTTGGGGAGGGGAGGTGCTCAGAGGGGTAGAACGCCATGGAGTCCACGCTCCAAAGCCGCTCTTTTCTTCAAGGGAACAGATCTCTGTTGTCTGTAAGTCCAGGGGATCTCCAGGCCCCACCTGGAGGCTGGCAGTTCTGAGGAGCTGTCATCCAAACCTCAGATGAATTGATTCCTGTCAATGAAAGCCAAGAAGAAGAGTTTGGATTTATACCCCACCCTTCACTTCCTGAAGGAATCTCAGAGTAGCTTACAAACTGCTTTCCCTTCCCCTCCCCACAACAGATACCCTGTGAGGCAGGTGGGGCTGAGAGAGCTCTGACAGAAACGGTTTTTTCAAGGACAGCTGTGACAGAACTACGGCTTGCCCAAGGTCATCCACCAGCTGCAAGTGGAGGAGTGAGGAACCAAACCCGGTTCTCCTAAATTAGAGCCTGCACATTTAAGCACTACACCAGTTTCTGTGTTTGATTTCCCTGGGCAATTCTGCACCTGGAAAACCAGATGGGGAAAGTCTGCCACTGGCCCATCACTGGCCACTTTAGGACCAGACTTTCACCACTATCTTTTAAGTATGGATCCTCGATGGGGATCGATGGGCTGATCATGGAAGCGGCACGATTCCCAGATGTTGTAGTCTGGACATGCACTTTAAATCCACCAGGCACTCGTGCCTGGCGCAGCTCAAAAGAGCCGTCTGAACACGACCTTTGACTCTCAAAAGCTCATACCCCCCAAAATCTTGTTGGTGTTTAAGGTGCTGCTGGACTCGAACCCAGCTCTTCCACCACAAACTGACATGGCTGCCCTCTGAAATGATCTCAGGGTGCGTTCAGACGGGCAGCTAATCCCACCATTGGCCTGGCTGTAATTTGATCTAGATCTTTTTGATCCAGTGTTGCACGACCAGACAGCTCCCCTGTGAATCGCTTTACCGCGCGTGACTCCGTGGCAGATTGTCTAGATGGCATCCACCATAAAGAGCTGTGTGATCGGCTTTTTTTTTTTTTTTTTAAATCCTGTATGTGCATATGCGCATATCTGCATATGTGCCTCACTGTCTGTTTAAGCAGTTATGCGTGCATTGCTAAGAGTTTTTTAAAACGGCGGCTGTTTGCGATGGTTTGGAGACCATCCCTACAGGCTGATTGCGCGCTGGTGGAATGACCTAACAGTGGAAAGTCCAACATCGGCCTGTGGGCCAGCTTTAGACTAGACTTTAAGCACTATCTTTTAAATACGGATCCCTGATGGGGATCGACAGGCTACTAATGAAAGTGGCACGGTTCCCAGATGTTGATGTCTGGATGTGCAGTTTAAATCCACCAGGCGCTCGTGCCTGGCGCGGCTCAAAAGAGCTGTCTGAATGCACCCTCAGGAAGCCAGGGACACTCTGAGTTGACCATTCTAGGCTGGCGGACAACCCGTTGGTTCCTTGCCTCTCAGAGCAGACCCAAGCAAACTATTCGGAGACCCTGTTGGCTTGACGGCAGGCAGCCAGGTCAAGGGGTCTGGTTCCAATCAACAGATAAGCGGAAAGCTGGAAACACGACTCCGCTCAGATAAGGGCATCACCGGGGCTTGCGTTATCTAATCCCATGGCTTTCTGAATGACAGATGTTTGGGCTGGACTGAGAAAGATGGCCAGCTGTTAAACTGGAAAACATCTCTGACCCTGCCCTACCCAGCCGAGGGGGAACAGCTGCAAGCACGTAACTGCGAGGTGAGAGACACAACTAGAGTTGCCAACTCTGGGTCAGGGAAATATCTGGGGATTTTGGGGGCGGAGCCTGAGGAGGGTGGGGACTGGAGAGGGGAGGGGCTTTGATGGGGTACAACCAGGGGTCATTTGGAGCAGAAGCTCGGGGGAGCTCAGATCCAGGAGTTGGTGCCAGCCCACCCCCCGTGGGGGAATGCCTGCTTGTGTCATGGCTGCAGCAAAATGACCCCGTCCTCTGGAAAGGTCCTTGTTCCTCCGACCAGCCTTCTGAAGGCTTCAGCCACCACTGAAGCTATCCTCCCAGAATAGTGGTATTTCTGAGGCTTGGATTAGTAGCTGTCCCCTCTCTGCCAGCTCTTCCTTCCTTCCTTCCTTCCTTCCTTCCTTCCTTCCTTCCTTCCTTCCTTCCTTCCTTCCTTCCTTCCTTCCTTCCTTCCTCTCTCTCTCTCTCTCTCTCTCTCTCTTCTTTCTTTCTTTCTTTCTTTCTTTCTTTCTTTCTTTCTCTCTCTCTCTCTCTCTCTCTCTCTCTCTCTCTCTCTTCCCCTTCCTTCTTTCCTCTCTCTCTCTCCTTTCTTTCTTGCCTTCTAACATACTTCCGGTGATGTCAGGGGTGTGTGGCATATGCAAATAAGTTATGCTAATGAGTTGTGCTAATAAGCTCCTGCACCTCTTTTTCTACAAAATGACCCCTGGGTACAACGCCCTGCAGTCCACCTTCCAAAGCAGCCATTTTCTCCAGGGGAACTGACCTCTGTCTCCCGGAGATCAGCCGTCATCCCCGCAGATCTCCAGACACCCCCTGAAGGTTAACCACCACACAAGAATGGAAATACAGCGAATACGGAATAGTCTGTCGTGCTGTACAAATCACACTCGAGGCTTCCGCAGGCCTGTAGCCAAGACTTCTTAAATCTGGGGGGGGGGGGCTTTAAATAATTCAGGGGGCGCTGAAATTAAAAGGAAAAGGGTTCGAATCAGGGCCTTCCAAAGAGTTGACTTCCAGCCCCGATTGAGTCCTGGCATGCTCGGGGGGGGGGGGGGTTGAAGTCCCCTTGCGCCCAGCTCCCCTTGCCCCCGCCCCTCAGTCCAGGCCCGAAACATGAGTTTCAGGATGAAGGAGCACGCCCACCCGGTCTGTGTGCAGACACCCCACTGTCAGGGCCCCCACTCCCTGCTACGGAAAGAGGGTCCGCAGCCCCCACTGCACCCACTCATCCTGACAGTCAGTGCCCGGGTGGGTGGGCGGGTGGGCAGGGGTGCTTGCTCGCTCTGCCCAGTGTGGGAGGGACCGGCTGGGGTTGGAGACAGCGAGGCGGCCACCCGGAGCACCCCAATGGGAGTGGGTGGAGTGGAGCACCACGGGGTGAGGTGAGGTGAGGGAGGAGGGCCACGCTGGACTACCGGGCCCTCTGCCTACTGGCCGGCCAGCGAGCACATCCCATCTGGGGCCTGCCTGGTTGCCTGCCTACCTGTCCAGCGTAGTAATTTGGGGGGCCCTGATGGAAAGTCGGGGGGCTGGGACCCAAAATGATCCAGTGTTGCTATGGGCCTGGACTCCCGTCGTCTTCTACTGTTCTCCTTACAATCATAAACAATACAGATAACCAAAGGTTTTGCCACAGTGCATAAATGACATCTACACCGGTTGAATAGTGACCTGATAGTCTTTGAAAGCACAAGTCTCTCTTTAGAATGAGGCAGTCAATGGCTCATGATGCAGAGAAGAATTTCAGTTAGAAAACACACCGTGGATGGCACGGGCGCAAGAATAGCTGTAGCCAGGGGTCATTTTGTAGAAAAAGAGGTGCAGGAGCTCATTACCATAACTCATTTGCATATGCCACACCCCCTAGCATACCGGAAGTGTGTCAGAAGGAAACACCCACCCCTCAGGCTCCGCTCCACAGATGAGTGAAACTGACCTGCTCTTCCTCCATTCCCTTCCCCATCCAATACTTTGTGCAATAAAAATAAGCGTAAAGAACACACCCTCAGTCTCTTCCTGCTCCCTTGAAACCACCAGGTTTCAAGCAGACTTGAGATACCCAGGACATGTGCACCACCCATTCCTTCCCCTTCCCCTCCCCACCACAAGACACCCTGTGAGGTAGGTGGGGCTGAGAGAGGTCTTTTGAGAACTGCTCATGAGAGAACAGCTCTGAGAGAACTTGTGACTGGCCCAAGGTCACACCAGCAGCTGCATGTGGAGGAGTGGGGAATCAAACCTGGTTCTCCCAGATTAGAGTCCAACTCCTGACCACTACACCAAACTGATAAGGTGGAAGCTGCTGAAGGGTTGGTGAAATTTCTCCACTACTTATGAGCCATGTGCCCAGATAAAAAATGGTATACTTAGAAAATTTATATGCCACCTTGAGCAAGTCTCTGGAAAAGCAGCACACAGTCATAAAAGGAACAATGATAAAATTATCAATATTAAAACAAAACATTAAAAACATCAATATTAAAACAAAACATTAAAAACAAAAAAAATAAAGACCCTAGCAGGGCTTTCCCTGGGGCGCTGCACCTCTGCACTGCTCGGGGAAGCCGAGGAGGGGGCGGGGCTTGGTCATGTGCCCACCCCCTGGGCTTCTCACTCCCGGAGCTGCACTCCTGTGCGCTCCTGCTCCAACAGACCCCTGGCTGTAGCATGAGCCAAAGGAGTGACAACAGCACACGCCCAGGTTGCTTCACCGTTTCTTGGAGCTTCATGAGGCCCCTTTTCTTAGTGATGGAGCCCACCCAGCTCTGGGAAGATTCAAAATGACACAAAAATCTACAAGGGTATTCCAAAAAATAGCTAAGAATCAGGTTAGCAATCCTAGACAAGGCCAGTGTGATCCCCAGGTGAGATATATCTTGCCTTACAATGTAGAAACACACACACACACACTTACCCCATTATTCTAAGGGCAAATCCACACCCAGCCTGTGTTTCTACTGCCCCGTAACGCTCGCATGATCCCGCCACGCACTCAAGAGCAAGGGCGTAGACTTTCCAATTTCCAGGGGGGGGGGGCTGGGGTTGGGCCAGAAACATTACAGGCCATTGTCTCTGGCGGAGGCTCAGCACATCCTGGAAAAGTTGGGGGGGGCTCCAGCTCCCCAGCCCCCCTGAAGTTGACGCCTATGCTCAAGAGGTAAAACTGAGGTTAACACGAGCTAAGGATGGAAAGTCAGAAGTCTTTTGGGTGGGGACACACCTTCTCCCAAATGCTGTTCTGAAGTCTGTGTGTTATCCTGGCAAATGTTCGGTTGAACAATGACCTGAGCTAAATATCGGAGGGATGCTTCCATCCCCGTTTTCTCCCTAGTTGGGTTGGGGGCCAGTTGGACACACTGAACACAGGAAGGTGCTTTATCCTGAATCAGACCATCGGTCCATCAAGGTCAGTCTTGTCTACTCAGACTGGCAAGCGGCTCTCCAGGGTCTCTCAGGCGGAGGTCTTTTGCATCACCTACTACCTGTTTGTATGAACTCGAGATGCTGGGGATTGAACCTGGGACCTTCTGCATGCCACGCAGAGGCTCTGCCACTGAGCCACAGCCCCTCCCCAAATACATGAAGCTGCCTTATACTGAATCAGACCCTTGGTCCCTCAAGGTCAATATTTACTCAGAGTGGCAGCAACCAGGGCTATTTTGGGGCAGGAACGCACAGGAACGGAGTGCCGGCTGGCTTCCGAGTTGGCCACGCCTACAGCCTCCCCCCCCCCCCGAGTTCCCCAGGCGCCTCGCAAGCCGTGGGGTGCCTGGGGAAGCCGAGCTGACACAGGAAACATCCAGAAACTGCCTTCTTTCCCTCAGGTTACCCATGCGCCCTGCAAGCCACAGGGCACCTGGGGCAGCTGATCCTGGGCGGGAGCTGTGCTATCAGGGGTGTAGCCTAATATGCTAATGAGTTTCTGCTATTGGGTGGGGCCTATTATGCTAATGAATTGCTCCTGGGATTTTTCTACAAAAAGAGCCCTGGGAGCAACTATCCAGGGTCTCATGCAGAGGT
This sequence comes from Lepidodactylus listeri, assembly GCA_029233225.1. Classification (NCBI taxonomy): domain Eukaryota; kingdom Metazoa; phylum Chordata; class Lepidosauria; order Squamata; family Gekkonidae; genus Lepidodactylus; species Lepidodactylus listeri. The sequence continues at coordinate 4,664,509 of JARCFY010000004.1, read as the reverse complement.
CTTTCCCATCCCCTACCACCTGGTCCTTTTCAACCGGAGATGCCGGGGACTGAACCGGGAACCTTCTGCATGCAAAGCAAATGTTCTGCCTCTGAGTCACGGCCCCTTCCATTACAACATCTTCATGTCAACCACGTGTCCATCCTGGACCTGTCATACTTTGGGAAGTCCATGCGTGGAAGAAATAGCTGACCAAGAGAGCTCTGAGCCTTAAAAGTTCACACACACACACCCCAAATGTCCCTGGACTCGAATCTTGTCGTCCACCCTTGAGCAAGTCTCTGGAAAAGCAGCACACAGTCATAAAAGGAACAATGATAAAATTATCCATTTTAAAACAAACCATTAAAAACAATAAAGACCCTAGCAGGGCTTTCACTGGGGCGCTGCGCCTCTGCACTGCTCGGGGAAGCCGAGGAGGGGGCGGGGCTTGGTCATGTGCCCGCCCCCTGGGCTCCTCACTTCCGGAGCTGCGCTCCTGTGCGCTCCCGCTCCAACGGACCCCTGAACATAACATTGTCTGGGGGAGGCAGCGGGGGAAGGATTCCACCCTTAATACATCCAAGATGGCTTGGCCAGGTTTCCCCCCATGAGGCTTCTGAGTAAACCAAATAAGCCAGGCCTTGATGAAAGCAAAAAGTCCTTTTATTTCTTAATGATCATTCAGGAACATGTTGTTTGTCAGTGATAGCAGGCTACACGCGGCAGGGACTCATATATAGGATTCAAAAGGTAAAGGCAGGTGAACCACCAATCAGAGTAAAATAAAAGAAGCGCGAAAACCCTCACCGTTTGGTTCTCACAGAAAAAAGGCACGGAAGCACTACACCCCCCCCCCCCCACGGCCCCTTTGTGAACTCTGCTTGCGTTTCACAGACCAGGCACCTGGCCTGAATCAGTTTCAGAAGTCTTCAAGGTTACCAAGCAAGATCAGGCGTCTCGAGGCGCCGGAATGAACAAGACAGGGGGAGGAGGCGAGGGGGAGATAGCTCCGAGCGAGAGGGCAAGGTGACGCGGGAGTCAGAAGCAACCCAACCTCCCGGCGTCCCGGCTAAAGAAAGAAACAGTGCTCAAGACAGATAATGAATATATGGCAGAGAATCTGACATCTCAAGACAGACAATGAATATATGGCAGAGAATCTGACACCCTCACCTTGCATTTCTCAACTGATTTCTGGTTGTCTTTCCTCCTACCTGCTCCGGTTACGTGCAGAAGGCCAGATAGGGATGGGGGGGGTGCCGGTGGGGGTCCCTGACCTGAATGCCTGAGGCTAACTTGATCTCATCAGATCTCGGAAGCTAAGCAGGGTTGGCCCCAGTTGGTCTTGGGATGGGAGACCCCCAAGGAAAGGCGGGGTTGCTACGCAGAGGCAGGCAAGTGGGAAATCATCTCTATTTGTCTCTGGCCTTTGAAAGCCCTGTGGGGGTGGCTGTAAGTCAGCTGCAACCTGTTGGCACTTCCCACCACTGCCATCCGGGACTCGGGTTCAATTAGAAGAAGAAGAGATTGGATTGATCCCCCCACCCTTCACTACCCGAAGGAGTCCCAGAGTGGCTTACAAACTCCTTTTCCCTTCCCCTCCCCAAAACAGGCACCCTGTGAGGTCGGTGGGGCTGAGAGTGCCCTCTCGAGAACTGCCCTTGAGAGAACAGCTCTGAGAGAACTTGTAATTGGCCCAAGGTCACACCAGCAGCTGCCTGTGGAGGAGCGGGGAATCAAACCCGGTTCTCCCAGATCAGAGTCCGCGCTCCTAACCACTACACCAAACTGGTGACTGATTCCAAATCCCTCGTCTACGGCTTTACTTTTTTTTTTTTTTTTGCCCTGAACTGGATGGCCCAGGTTAGCCGGATCTCATCAGAGCCTGGAAACAAAGCTGGGTTGGCCCGAATTAGTCCTTGGATAGGAGAAGACCAAGGAAGTCCATGGTTGCAATGCAGAGGCAGGCAACACCAATCCAACTCAGAACTCCTCTTGACTTGAAAACCCTCCAGAGTCGCCATAAGTCAGCTAGAAGGCACTTTCTACCTCCATTGGTGGGGGGAGACAGCTACTCACCTTCTTTGTGGTCCCCCCCCCTTCTGTTATTTAGCATGCACAGGTAGGAGGAAGGAAGACCACCTTTTCCGGAGAAAACGAGGGTGAAGCTCCCAACCGCCAGCCACGTCCCCGTCTTCTGGCTGGATCCCGTCTCGTCTCTCGTCCCAGAGCCTGGAACTCCGAGACAGTTCCATCTCCAATGAGAACGATTCTGAGCTGGCGCTGAGCTCACAATGACAGCGCTGGCTTGCTGAGTTTGCTTTCATCCATCCCGGGGCGGCTTCTGGGCCTCCCTCTAATAATGGCTGGCCCAGGCCGGGGCGACACGACCTCCAGGATCGGGCCAAGACGTGCAAGACAAACAGCACTTTTTGAATTGAAACGCTTTGACAATTGAAACGCTTTGTGACAAGGCACTGCCTGAGCCGGTCTGGCAGGGACATGGGCCACGCACATCTGTCTCCTGACTGCGTAGGTCTCATACATCAAAGGGAACCAGCAAAATTGGGTCTTCCTCGACCAAAAGCCGCCTTTCAGTTACAACACGGCTTGGCATTATTCATTCATTCATCCAGGGGTCATTTCGTAGAAAAAGAGGTGCAGGAACTCATTAGCATAACTCATTTGCATATGCCACACCCCCTAACATGCCGGAAGTGTGTCAGAAGGCAACACCCACCCCTCAGGCTCCACTCCACAGGTGAGTGAAACTGACCTGCTCATCCTCCATTCCCTTCCCCATCCAATACTTTGTGCAATAAAAATAAGCGTAAAGAACACACCCTCATTCTCTTCCTGCTCCCTTGAAACCACCAGCTTTCAAGGAGACTTGAGATACCCAGGACATGTGCACCACCCATCCCTTCCCCTTCCCCTCCCCACAACAAGACACCCTGTGAGGTAGGTGGGGCTGAGAGAGGTCTTTTGAGAACTGCTCATGAGAGAACAGCTCTGAGAGAACTTGTGACTGGCCCAAGGTCACACCAGCAGCTGCATGTGGAGGAGTGGGGAATCAAACCCGGTTCTCCCAGATTAGAGTCCAACTCCTGACCTCTACACCAAACTGATGGGGTGGAAGCTGCTGAAGGGTTGGTGAAATTTCTCCAGTACTTATGTGCCATGTGCCCAGATAAAAAATGGTATACTTAGAAAAATTATATGCCACCTTGAGCAAGTCTCTGGAAAAGCAGCACACAGTCATAAAAGGAACAATGATAAGACTATCAATATTAAAACAAAACATTAAAAACAACAAAGACCCTAGCAGGGCTTTCCCCGGGGCGCTGTGCCTCTGCACTGCTCGGGAAAGCCGAGGAGGGGGCGGGGCTTGGTCATGTGCCCGCCCCCTGGGCTCCTCAGTCCCGGAGCTGCGCTCCTGTGTGCTCCCGCTCCAACGCACCCCTGGATACTGCCAACATCTCCAGTGTTTGTTTTCTCCTCAGGAAACAGAGGGTTGCCAACTCCAGATTAGGAAATTCCTGAATTTGGGGGGGGGGGAGACTGGGAAGGGTGGCATTTGGGGGAGAGGAGGGGACTCAGCAGCCGTTTTCTCCAGGGGAACCGATCTCTGTCGTCTGGAGGTCAGTTGTCATTCTGGGACAACTCCAGACCTCATGTGGAGGTTGTCAGTGCTGTTGAAGAACCCCCTGCCGAATCTGGTCCTCCCTCCCATGAATGCACAAAGCTGCGTTAAGCCAAATCAGAGCCTGGATCCATCCAGGTCAGCGTTGTCTACTCAGACTGGCAGCAGCTCTGCGAGGTCTTTCACATCACCTCCTGCCTAGTCCTTCTTAACTGGAGATGCCGGGGATTGAACCTGGGACCTTCTGCATGCCAAGCAGAGGTTCTTCCACTGAGCCACAGCCCCTATTTACAGCTCTCCAGGGTCTCAGGCGGAGGTCTTTCCCATCACCTGCTTTGCCAGATCCCTCTTACTGGAGATGCTGGGGAGTTGGTGTTAGTGGTTAGGAGCCAGTTTGGTGTAGCAGTTAGGAGCGCAGACTCTATTGTCCCAGATTTTGATTCCCCGCTCCTCCACATGCAGCTGCTGGTGTAACCTTGGGTCAGTTACAAGTTGCTTCAGAGATGTTCTCTCATGAGCAGTCCTTGAATGAGCTCTCTCAGCCCCACCTACCTCACAGGGTGTCTGCGGTGGGGAGGGGAAAGGGAAGGAGATGGTGCTTGACGGGAGGGCAACAGTGGGAGGGCTTCTAGTGTCCTGGCCCCACTGCTGGACCTCCTGAGGGCACCTGGTGTTTTTGGCCACTGTGTGACAGAGTGTTGGACTGGATGGGCCGCTGGCCTGATCCAACATTGGCTTCTCTTATGTTCTTATGTTCTTAAGCCACTCTGAGACTCCTTCAGGTAGTAAAGGGCGTGGTATAAATCCAATCTCCTCCTCCTCTCTCCTCTTCTTTTTCTTCAGTTTGGTGTAGTGGTGAAGTGCGCAGACTCTAATCTGAGAGAACCGGGTTTGATTCCCCACTCCTCCACATGCAGCTGCTGGATGACCCTGGGCAAGCCATAGTTCTGACAAGAGCTGTCCTTGAAAAAGAGCAGTTCCTGTCAGAGCTCTCTCAGCCCCACCTACCTCACAGGGTGTCTGTTGTGGGGAGTGGAAGGGAAAAGGAGTTTGTAAGCCGCTCTGAGACTCCAAGTGAATGAAGGGCGGGATATAAATCCAATTTCTTCTTCATCATCATCTCCTTCTTCTTCCTCCTCCTGGGACCTTCTGTGTGCCACTGAGCCACAGCCCCTCCCCTGTCTCCTGACATCACCTCCATCTGATGATGCCACAAATAATGCTGTGATCTCATGGTCCTTGATTTCAAAAGCCCGGAGACTTTGGTAAAGCTGGCAGCAGGGGAACAGCCTTTATGAAGGAGCTTTTAACGAGCGTAGAAATCCAGAGATTCTTGGAGGGGTTAGAAGATCGCTTGGAGGTAAGCCGGTATAGTCCTGTTCGTGTGTTACACTGGACACACATGCCATGCGCGGACAGGGTTTGGAATTTGGGTCGCCCGCCTCCACGCGGGGCCTGTAGACCTCCCGGAATGATGACAGACCTCCAGACAACAGAGTTCAGTTCCCCACAGAGAAAATGGCTGCTATGGAGGGTGAACTCTATGGCATTATATACCAATGAGGTCCCTCCCCTATCCAAAATCCGCCTCCCAAAATCTCCAGGTATTTCCCAACCTAAGTTGGCCACCCTATCTGGGGCTCATGTACCGTGATTGTTTGGTGTAGTGGTTAAGTGCACGGACTCTAATCTGGGAGAACTGGGTTTGATTCCCCACTCCTCCACTTGCACCTGGCTGGATGACCTTGGGCAAGCCATAGCTCTGTACCAGCTGTTCCCTCAAGGACAGCTTGGGAAAGAGCTCTCTCAGCCCCACCTACCTCACAGGGTGTCTGTTGTGGGGAGGGGAAGGGAAAGGAGTTTGTAAGCTGCTCTGAGACTCCCTTGGGGAGTGGAGGGCGGGGTATAAATCCAATCTCCTCCTCCTCTTCTTCTTCTTCTTCTTCTTCTCGAACAGTTCACACATTTAGCCTTAAACTGAATGGTGAGTTGTAATCCAGAGGTGTACATGTATGAACTGGCCCTCAGTGAAGATGTCTTTCTCTTTTAAAAAGCTTTTTTTTTGCATTTGCATTGTCCAAGCTTGTGTGCGCCTGTTTCTTGGGGAGCTGTTTGTTTGTTTGTTTATTTAATTCCATTTATATCGCGCCCTCCCTTTGGGTGTTTTGCTCCCTCTAGTGGTTGATTTGATGTTACATACCTTTATGTCCAGCAGTTTAAGGCCCTTCCGGCACTGACAGCTTGCTCCGGAGAATCTGAGGAGTCAAGCCTTAAGGGTTGACTTTGCGGTCACACACATTCCCTCTGCACTTGTCCCACCCCCCCACCCCCGATTTATTTATTTGTGTATTCTGTATGCATTCTGCATCTACCAGAAAACCTGCATTTTTAACTGGAAAATCCCTCCCTCCCTCCATGATTCTGCAAAAAGAAAGGGAAGGGAGGGGTTAATCCAGGTCCACACATGCAAGACAGACATATTAGGGAGCAGGGAATCCCCTAGTCCTTTATATTTACTGATTCCTTCTTACGCTCTCTCTGGCTTTTTTAAAGTTTGTCTGAGCGCGAGACTCATCCTCTTTTGTCTTTGGAGAAGGAGGGAAAGAAAACAGAACAGGGAGGGAGCATCAACCTAGAGAGAGACAGGCAGAAACGGGAGGGCAGTGGGCAGCACTTAAATACCCGCAGAAACAATTCCACATTAGAAAGGATTAGTGATTCGAAAGCAGATGAGAACAAGGAATTGCTGCAAAATTAGTTTTGGTAGCTGCGGGGCAACAGTATGCTGGAAGCGGTCTGAATATAGATTCCTGTAAAACAAGCGCAGAAGCAAGAAAAAGGCCCAACACAAACCAGAAGGGAATGCAGAACGGAAGAATAAGATGCACTCAGAAACTGAGGCAAAAAGGGCCTAAATCTGAAGGGTGATATGCCAGACATAAACTGGTTTAATACTGAATCGGCCACTAGAGGGAGCAAAACATGTGCAAAACCAAAGCAACAGGAATACACAAGCGAGGAAAACAAGAATGCAAAAAATCTCAGTGTCTCCTTGACTGTGTTGGGTTATCCCTTGGTTTGGGATTAAGTCCCTACATTTCTCAGTTGCAGGATGACTTCCTTCCTCAAGAAGTTCCAGCTCCTGAAAAAGAAGAGCTTGGATGGCGAGGAAACCAGTTCAGAGCAGAAAAGGGATCCACAGGAAGGTCCCAGTCTCGTCCACCAACCCTCCGGTTCCCAAGACCCGGCCATCCGGAGGACATCCCAGCTCCTGCCCCTCCTGATCAAGCCAACTCCTCCAGCTCCCACTGAGGCCCGGAAGAAGCCGCCGCCCCCTCCGCTGGTCCTACCTGAACTGGTGCAGCGCCAGCCCAGCAAGGCCAGCCCGACGACTAGCAAGCCGGAAGAGAGGCGTCCGCAGCTGCACGAGACAGCCAAGGAGGCGACTACATTGCCGAAGCTGCCCCTTAAGACAGCCAAAAGTACCATCAGCCCTTCAGGGAGAAAAAAACTCCCAAGTGTCTTGGGAGAATCTACAGCACTGCCAGGTATTGGCCGGGGCCAGGAGTTGCTAGTCACTGAACTGGGCCCTTGTTTTGTGTTGTCCTTTGGGCCATCGCATGCTTTGGCAGATGTTGCGGCTCAGGGTACTCCCACCAGGGGGCAGCAAACGCTCCCTGCTGAGCACACCTGCGCAAGACGCAAGTTTGCACGTGTGCCGTGAACACACGAAGGTGCCTTACACTGAATTAGACCCTTGGTCCATCAAAGTCAGTATTGTCTACTCAACTGGCAGCGGCTCTCGAGAGGTTTATGTAGTGGTCTTTCACATCACCTGCTACCTGGTCCTTGAGAGCCAGTTTGGTGTACTGGTTAGGAGCACAGACTCTAATCTGGGAGAACCGGGTTTGATTCCTCACTCCTACACATGAAGCCGGCTGGGTGACCGTGGGTCAGCCACAGTTCTCTCAGAGCTGTTCTCTCAAGGACAGCTCGGGAAAGAGCTCTCTCAGCCCCGCCTACCTCACGGGGGGGGGGGGTCTGTTGTGGGGAGGGGGAGGGGAAGGAGTTTGTAAGCCGCTCTGAGACTTGTAAGGGATCTTCTGTCAGGGAAGGAGGCACTCTGCACCAGAAGGAAGTGGCACAGCTAACAGACCCAACTGATCACCTCACCCATCTGCAGGGGTCCGTTGGAGCGGGAGCACACAGGAGCGCAGCTCCGGGAGTGAGGAGCCCAGGGGGTGGGAACATGACCAAGCCCCGCCCCCTCCTCGGCTTCCCCGAGCAGTGCAGAGGTGCAGCGCCCCGGGGAAAGCCCTGCTTGCTTTTAATGTTTTGTTTTAATATTGATAATTTTATCATTGTTCCTTTTATGACTTTGTGCTGCTTTCCCAGAGACTTGCTCAAGGTGGCATATAAATTTTCTAAGTATACCATTTTTTATCTGGGCACATGGCACATAAGTACTGGAGAAATTTCACCAACCCTTCAGCAGCTTCCACCCCATCAGTTTGGTGTAGTGGTCAGGAGTTGGACTCTAATCTGGGAGAACCGGGTTTGATTCCCCACTCCTCCACATGCAGCTGCTGGTGTGACCTTGGGCCAGTCACGAGTTCTCTCAGAGCTGTTCTCTCATGAGCAGTTCTCAAAAGACCTCTCTCAGCCCCAACTACCTCACAGGGTGTCTTGTTGTGGGGAGGGGAAGGGAAAGGGATGGGTGGTACACATGTCCTGGGTATCTCAAGTCTACTTGAAACCTGGTGGTTTCAAGGGAGCAGGAAGAGAATGAGGGTGTGTTCTTTACGCTTATTTTTATTGCACAAAGTATTGGATGGGGAAGGGAATGGAGGAAGAGCAGGTCAGTTTCACTCACCTGTGGAGTGGAGCCTGAGGGGTGGGTGTTGCCTTCTGACACACTTCCGGTATGTTAGGGGGTGTGGCATATGCAAATGAGTTATGCTAATGAGTTATGCTAATGAGCTCCTGCACCTCTTTTTCTACGAAATGACCCCTGCCCATCTGTGAATATTTTCTCTCCCCCCCTCCCCGCGTTCCCCTGTCTTCAAGAACTTGCAGATGAGAACTTCCGATATATCTGGGACAGCCAGGTACTGCCCCGTGGGAAAACCCTCCGAGAAGCTGTGGAGATGCTGGACGAGAAGGAGATTCTAGACACCATCCTAACTCACCTCCAGCAGATGGTTCAGGTCTGTCTCTGAAAGGGGAGGTCTAAGGCTGCCCACTCCAGGTTGGGAAATTCCTGGGATTTGGGGGCGGAGCCTGGGGAGGGTGGGGTTAGGGAAGGGGAGGGACCTCGTTGGGGTGGGGTTCTGTAGAGTCCACCCTCCAAAGCAGCCATGTTCTCCAGGAGTATCGATCTCTGTAATATGGAGAACAGCCATGTTTTATGTTTTAAAAGTCATCCTCATAGGCTTTACATTTCTAATCTGGGAGAACCGGGTTTGATTCCCCACTCCTCCTCTTGCACCTGCTGGATGACCTTGGGCAAGCCGTAGTTCTGGCACAGCTGTTCTCTCAAGGACAGTTGTCTCAGAGCTCTCTCAGCCCCACCTACCTCACAGGGTGCCTGTTGTGGGGAGGGGGAGGGAAAGGAGTTTGTAAGCCGCTCTGAGACTCCTTTGGGTAGTGAAGGGCGGGGTATAAATCCAATCTCCTCCTCCTCCTCCTCCTCCTCCTCCTCCTCCTCTTCTTCTGAAAAGAGTCTTGAAAGCCCCTTTCTGGGTTAAAAAGTGAGGTACGTTGGGGGGGGGGTTAACTCTGCAAGCTGTAAATAAAGGTAAAGATAAAGGTTTTCCTTGCTCGAAAGCCAGTCGAATATAACTCTAGGGGGCGCTGTTCATCTCCTTTTCCAAGACGAAGAGCCAGTACTGTCCAAAGACTTTTCCATGGTCATGTGGCTGGTATGACTAAACACTGAGGCGCACAGAACGCTGTTCCCTTCCCACCGAAGAGGTACCTATTTATCTACTGGCAAATTCTTGCTTTCGAACTGGTAGGTTGGCAGGAGCTGGGGCCGGAGACGGGAGCTCGCTCTGTCCTGTGGCACTCGGGTTTCGAACTGCTGAACTACCATCCTTCCAGTCTGCAGTTCAAGGTCTTAACCACTTGAGCCACCACAGCCCTAAGCTGTAAATCGAGGGCATCTATTCTGGACTTCCACATTCTGTAGAGACACGGGCGGTCTCTTTCTCATTTCAGGCTTCCGCCGTGGAGCCTAAAAACACGGGGAGGAAACGGACAGGATTGCCCACCGAGGTGGATTCCGACCATATGGCGGTTGTGGGCCAAACGAAACTCTCAAGGACTTCTAGCAAGGAAAAGGTAAACGCTGGACCTAGATATGGAGGTGGAAATATTCTGTGCATCTGTCTCATCCGCTCTGGAAACAGACATGTACTGGGTTCGACGCATGGAGAAGCTGGTCAACAGCGTGATGGTCAGCTCATAGTTTATTGGTACACAACAATACAAACTACCGGGCGAGACGGCCAACTGTATACAGCCCCCTGTGACACACCCACAGTCCTATTGGAGGGTTTGAATCTCCCGCCAAAGTCCCTATCGGTGCATACTCAGAGGTCCAGGATCCTTGGCCCCTATTGTTTCCTGGAGCCAAGCTCGGACTGCATGTCGCTGGCGCCTAGGGGTGGTCAGCGGACATAACACCAAACTAGATTGGGGGGGAAGGGGTTGATACGCCCACAAGCTTCACATACAGAAGAAGAAGAAAAGGCTTTGAAACCTGACTTTTCTTTACCCAAAGGAGTCTCAAAGTGGCTTACAATCACCTTCCCTTCCTCTCCCCACAACAGGCACCTTGTGAGGTAAGTAGGGCTGAGACTTGCAGGGTTCCCTCTAAGATGGGTTAGTGTGAGCTGGCTCACAGTTTTTTAGCCTCCGACTCACATGCTTTTGTCTTAGCTCAGGAAGGATGGCTCCAGAGCCAACAAATTTAGGAAGTAGCCAAATCGCTCGCTCACAACTTTAATGCCAGCAGCTCCCAAAGTTGAGTTTTTGCTCACAAGACTCCACAGCTTAAAGGGAGCATTGATTTTCTGGAATTACAGCTGATCTCCAGAATAGAGCCATGAGTTCCCCTGGAGAAGACGGCTGCTTTGACAGGTGGATTCTATAGCATTGTCCCCCACTGAGGCCCCTCCCCTCCCCAAACCCTGCCTTCTCCAGGCTTCACCCCCAAATCCTCAGGAATTTCCCAATGAGGAGTAGGCATAGGGGTGGCAAAAAGCAAAAAAAAGGGAGGGGGGAACTCAACCCCAAAAATAGCCGCGATCTAAAAGAGTCAAGCTAACAAGTACATTAATATAAAAAATGCAAATATTTATTAGGGTGTACACATTAATAAAACGTAATGAGGTTAAAAGAAACAGTCTAAATTTCAGACTCTAAAAGCTTATTACATTCAGAACTGATTGTTATACATATCAAATTGATGGATAAAACTTTTGACCTAAGTACCATATGTATTTTGGCCCCTATGGGCCTTCCTCAATTATCAATATTCCTTATTTCACAGTGACACACATCCAGAATTACATGCACAAAAGAATTTTGTGTGTGTGTGTGAGAGAGAGAGAGAGAGAGAGAGCAGGTGTTGCTTTCTTGAATGCTATGCAGTTGTTACAAATTTGTATAATGGGCCTGAGTAATAGCTGCACAAATTTTCCATATTCTGGTACCAAATGTCCCATTCGTCAGGATGTGCGTTACTTCCATCAAGAGTAATAGTTAAACAACACCTGGTCACACATATATATAAAAAAATTCTTTAGGCATGTAATTCTGGATGTGTGTCATTGGCACATTCTGAACATTCCACACGCTCCTAAATCAGTTGGCTCCATGATGTGGCACTCAAGCTGTCCCTATCCACTGGCTGAGTCCCGCCTCCAATGTTCTAAACAGTTTGCTGTTCTTCTCGCCCCCATAGCCAGTCGGAACACAGAGGTCATTTGCATATGCGGCCTGATTGGCCTTTGCCTCTAACATTCTAAACAGTTTGCTGTTGCGGTTGGGAGTAATTGAATGTGTCCTGAGGTAAAATACATCTCTCAGGCTGCGATCACACACACTAAATAATCCACTTTCAATCCACTTTCGAATTGCATTTTGCCAGTTCACACAGTAAAAATCCAGTTGGAAAGTGTAGTGAAAGTGGATTGAACGTGGATTATTTAGTGTGTGTGATCGCAGCCTATGTCTTCCCTTACATGATCACTGGAGTTGCCAATCACCGTATTCCACAGCCACAGCACGTAATTTCCCCTACAGAAAATTTCCCAGCTATTATTTACAACTGATCTCCAGATGACCAAGGTCTGTTCTTCTGGACACAATGGCTGCTTTGGGCAGGGGACTCCATGGCATTATATCCTGCTGAAGTCCCTCCGCACCCCAAACCCTGTCCTCCCCAGGCTGTATCCCTCAAATCTACAGGTATTTCCCAACCCAGAGTTGGCAACCCTGTAACTGGCTATGGAACCACTTTCCAGACCCTTGGAACCCAGAAGACATTGCGTAGGAGGAGGTGCTTTTCTACCTTCGCTGTCACTGCGTAGCCCCAAATCAACATAAGTCAGGGGTGGAGGGAACCATACCTGTTACCATGAGGCTGTCCTCCCAGACTACCCAACTGGGGCAGCAAAAGGACTTGAGACAGCCCTGCCTTATAGCTAAGCAGAAGGAAATAAACATGGCTTGCCTCCCTCTATTTTCCCCTTCCCTCAGCCGCCCCACCAGCCACAGGTGGGACACACACCTGGAGCTTCCTTGTAGAGCCTGTTGTATTTCTTCCCACAACGGGCCTTACTCCTAGCTTGTTAATATTCATCAAACACTTGGAAAACTGAACAGACTTTTCATAGTTATATCACAGCTGTTATTTATTTCTCTTTGAGGTCAAGCATAGCTAAGATTCGCTCATACCTAAACTTATGACGGTGGTTTTTTTAAATGTTTCCATCGCCACACTCTCCCTGTTCTGCTGATGTTTGACTAATGGCGACCTTTTCTGCCCCTTCCCAGATTTCCCTTTATAGATACTACGGGTTGAAGTTACGAGATACAAGACACAAGGAGCTCGTCTGCGAATCACTGAACATGCTTCTGGGGTTCTCAATACAAGATGAAACAGAGAGAGCGGTGAGGGAATGCTGAGGGTTTCCACAGACTTTTGGGCATCTGCAGAGCTGGCCCTTCAGTTTACTTCATGCTCTCCAAAACCAAAACACAAATGGCTCCAATCTTAAGAACCTAAGAACATCAGAAGAACCCTACGGGATCTGACCAATAGTCCATCCAGTCCAACATCCTGGTTCACAGGCTAACCAACCAGTTCCTCTGGAGGGACAACAACAGGGCATAGAGGCCAAGGCCTTCCCCTGAGAAGAACAGAAGAAGAGCCCTGCTGGATCAGACCAGTGAGGGTTCATCTAGTCCAGCCTCCTGTCTCACAGAGTGGCCAACCAGTTCCTCTGGAGAGGCTGAGGCCTTCCCCTGTTAAGAACCTAAGAAGAGCCCTGCTGGATCAGACCAGTGGTCCATCTCAGCCAGCATCCTGTCTCACACAGTGGCCAACCAGTTCCTCTGGAGGGCCAACAACAGGGCATGGAGGTGGAGACCTTCCGCTGATGTGGCCTCCTGGCACTGGGATTCAGAGGTTGACTGCCTCTGAACATGGAAGTTCCCCTCAGTCCCACTGGCTGGTGACCACTGATAGACCTCTCCTCCAGTAATCTATCCAATCCCCCTTTATAGTGCTTTATTCCTGTGGCCATGACTACACCCTCTGGCAGCGAATTCCACACTTTAATCACTCTCTGTGTAAAGAAGTATTTCCTTTGGTCCATCCTGAATCCACTGCCCGTCAGCTTCATTTCACACTCCCAACTGTCCATTGCCTCAGATTTTTACCATCCTGTTCCCCTTTCCTTTCCTTGCTGGAACTCAGGTACCAAATTCTGCCAGTCCCAACCATTCTTTGGAAAGAGAGACGATATTTGGAAAGGGTTCCAGATGCCCCCATTTGGAGTCAGGGATGACACACATAAATCAGCCGGACCAAAGAACAGACAAGATGTTATTGTCCATAGAGCTCATAACAACTGGAATAAAACACATGGATTACTGGGGGCCAGTGTTCCTTCTAAGCTGAGTTAGTGTGGGCTAGCTCACAGTTTTTTAGCCTCCGAGTCACATATTTTCATCTGAGCTCAGGAAGGAGGGCTCCAGAACAAATTAACTTATGCAGGAGCCAAACCGCTCGCTCACAACTTTAATGCCAGTAGCTCACAAGGAGAATCTTTGCTCACAAGACTCCACAGTTGAGAGGGAGCATTGCTGGGGGCAGCTTCATGAAACTGGTCTTGCCCACAGCAGCTCAGGTTGGCAATTACAGCTGACCTCCGGAAGACAGAGATCAGTCCTACTGGAGAAAAGAGGAGGGCAGGTTCTGTGGTGTTATAGCCCACTGAAGACCCCGCCCTCTCCAGGCGCCACCCCCAAAGCTCCAGGAATATTCCTTCCCAGAGTTGGCAAACCTCATCACCTTGGCCTTCCTTTGGGTGACCTCAGTCCCCCTGTCCAAAACTCAGCTGCTGAACTTGTGCTGTATGAGGCGTAGCCCGTGTCCAAAATTCTTGTCTCTCCTCTTTCACATTCTTCACAGTCTTTCCGCAGCCTTGCCTCGCTTATATCTTTATGTCTTAACTTCCTGACATTTCCCTGCCTGTGACCTTGACTCCCTTCAGCTCCATCCCCCATCCCAAGCTCTCTGGACTTTCAAAATGAGGTTTTCCCTTCTCCCTCACCGCCTCCATAGGTCTGCAGTGCCACACCCTTCCAGAATTCCAGGGGGGGGGGCAGCTCTTCCATCAAATCCTTCCTCAAGACCCACTGTATCGTTCAGGGCATCTTTGGACTTAACTCCTTACTCTTCCCAAGAAACGGGGCCTAAATTTGGGCCCTTCCATGCAGCGATCCCTCTAAGCTGAGTTAGTGTGAGCCAGCTCACAGTTTTTTAGCCTCTAGCTCACAGATTTTTGTCTTCACTTATTAAGAAGAGAAGAAGAGATTGGATTTATACCCCACCCTTCACTACTCAAGGGAGTCTCAGAGCAGCTTACAAACTCCTTTCCTTTTTTAATTAATTTTTATTATTAATATTTAATATTTAATTATTAACTTGTTTATTAAGGATTTGGAGTTGGGAGTCAGCTGTGAAGTGGCTAAATTTGCAGATGACACGAAGTTGTTCAGGGTGGTGTGAACCAGGGAGGATTGTGAGGCACTCCCAAGGGATCTGTCGAGGATGGGTGAGTGGGCATCAACGTGGCAAATGGGGTTTAATGTGGCCAAGTGCAAAGTGATGCACATTGGAGCCAAAAATCCTAACTATAAATACACGTTGATGGGGTCCAAACTGGCGGAGACTGACCAAGAGAGAGATCTTGGAGTCGTAGTAGATAACTCAATGAAAATATCGAGACAGTGTGCGACTGCAGTGAAAAAGGCCAACACTATGCTGGGGGTTATTTGGAAGGGAATAGAAAACAAATCAGCCAGTATCATAATGTCCCTGTATAAATCGATGGTGCGATCTCATTTGGAGTACTGTGTACAGTTCTGGTCACCATACCTCAAAAAAGATATTATAGCATTGGAAAAAGCGCAGAAAAGGGCAACTAAAATGATAAAAGGGTGGGAACACTTTCCCTGTGAAGAAAAGTTGAAGCGCTTGGGGCTCTTTAGCTTGGAGAAACGATGGCTGAGGGGTGACATGATCGAGGTTTATAAGATTATGCATGGGATAGAGCAGGCAGAGAAAGAGGTCCTTTCCCTTCTTTCTCACAATACAAGAACTCATGGGCACTCCATGAAATTGCTGAACAGTCGGGTTAGAACAGATAAAAGGAAGTATTTCTTCACCCAAAGAGTGATTAACATGTAGAATTCACTGCCACAGGAGGTGGTGGCGGCTACAAGCATGGACGGCTTCAATAGGGAATTGGATAAACATATGGAGCAGAGGTCCATCAGTGGCAATTAGCCACAAAGTATAGATAGGAACTCTCAGTCTGGGGCAAGTGATGCTCTGTATTCTTGGTGTTGGGGGGGGCAACAGTGGGAGGGGCTTCCTGCCCCCACTGCTGGACCTTCTGAGGGCACCTGGTGTTTTTGGCCACTGTGTGACAGAGTGTTGGACTGGATGGGCCACTGGCCTGATCTAACATTGGCTTCTCTTATGTTCTTATGTTCCCTTCCCTTCCCCAGAACAGACACCCTGTGAGTTAGGTGGGGCTGAGAGAGCTCTGAGACAACTGTCCTTGAGAGAACAGCTGTGCCAGAACTCTGGCTTGCCCAAAGTCATCCAGCAGCTGCAAGTGGAGGAGTGGGGAATCAAACCCGGTTCTCCCAGATTAGAGTCCACGCACTTAACCACGACACCAAACTGGCTCTAAGGATGAGGATGAGGCAAACAGCACTGAGCAGAAAGAATGAGGAGCCACTGACCCAAAGAGCAAGTGGTGGAAGACTATAAGTATTGCTTCCTACAGGCAGCAAAAGCCTGTGGGGAGTAGGGTTGCCAGCCTCCAGGTGGGGCCAGGAGATCTCCTGAAATTACAATCGATCTCTAAACGACAGAGATACATTCCCCTGGAGAAAATGGCTGCTTTGGTGGGTGGACTTATGACATTAGACCCTGCTGAGGTCCCTCCCCTCCCCAAACCCTGCTGTCTCCAGGAATTTCCCAGTCTGGAGTTGGCAATGCTAGGTAGAGTCCAGGGGAGGCAGGCCAATGCAACGAAACTAACAAGGAAGGCTCACGTGCATTGCTTTGTCCAGGGTGTTTCCGAAGCGATTGGCCTGGCTGCTTTCTGCCACCTGAGGGAGATCCTCCTTGCGCTGAGGGATTACGGGAACATGATGTACGCGAGGAGATCGTTGCTTCTGGAGAAGACGCCGGAGGTACAGTCATGGAACCCTTTATTGATCTAGTCATTTGTTTCATTTACCAGAATTTATACCCACCCTCCTGCCTTCAGAGGAGCTACTTAGGCGGCTGAACTAGTCCAAACATTAGGTATTAAAACCCACAACTTTAAAGCCGTTAAAACGTTTCCAACCAGAGCTAAGGCTGATTTTACATCTGACTTTCCTGCTGGAATCATTCTAGTTCCAAAAAAACCTGCCCACACCTCTGTGCGGTGTGAAACCGTGCTGCCACTGAAATGTCCATATCTACTAATTGCCCTCCTGTGGTCAAGCTAGTATTATACCGCTTTATTCTGCTTTAAACAATTGCTGTTGATTAGTGCACTTAGACCCCCTGGAGTGAAATTTCACACCACTGTGAAATCAGCACAGGAAAAGACAGCAGTCAAACTACTTTAGAGGGGAGGTGTAAAATCAGCCTAAGATAAATAACAAAAAATGTAAAAACAACAATCAAAATGTTGAGTGGGGAAGAGGGATCGCGGAGGGAACAGCAGATGAAATGAAAGTCAAAGAAGGAGGAGGAGATTGGATTTATACCCCGCCCTTCACTGGGAGTCTCAGAGCGGCTTACCATCACCTTTCTCTTCCCCTCCCCGCAACAGACACCCTGCGAGGAAGGTGGGGCTGAGAGAGCTCCTTCGAGGACTGCTTGTGAGAGAACAGCTCTGGATGAACTTGTAACTGACCCAAGGTCACACCAGCAGCTGCATGTGGAGGAGTGGGGGAATGGGGAATCGAACCCGGTTCTCCCAGATTAGAGTCCGCGCTCCTAACCACTACACCTCTGAAGATGACCGTAGCAGTCAAGCAGGTTTATAAGGGAGCAGGGTTTGAGTTTTCCTGAGTCACTGCTCCCTTCTTCAGAGACTGGATGCTTGCTCTTTTCTCTGAAAGGATGACTCCCAAAGTAGTGCTATTATTAACAGCCTTGCTCAAGTCTTGCGAACTGTAGGCTGTGAGTTCCTTGACTGAGTCAGATCAAGATGGGTGGCTGTGTTAGTTGGTCTGTAGTAGCAGAAAAGAGCAAGAGTCCCGTAGAACCTTGAAGATTTAACAACGTTTGTGGCAGACCAAAGTTTAGATCCAGTGGCACCCTTAAGACCAACAAAGTTTTATTCAAGATAGAATAAGGAGAGGAGGAGGAGGAGGAGGAGATTGGATTTATACCCCGCCCTTCACTCTCCAAGGGAGTCTCAGAGCGGCTTACAATCTCCTTTCCCTTCCCCTCCCCACAACAGACACCCTGTGAGGTAGGCGGGGCCGAGAGAGCTCTGACAGAAACGGCTCTTTTTCAAGAACTATGCCTTGCCCAAGGTCATCCAGCAGGTGCAAGTGGAGGAGTGGGGAATCAAACCCGGTTCTCCCAGATTAGAGGCATAAACTTTTGTGTGCATGCACACTTCTTCAGATACCATGCACACCAAAGCTTATGCCCTGAATAAAACTTTGTTGGTCTTAAAAGTGCCACAGCACTGAAACTTTGTTCTGCTGCTTCACGGCTACCCCACTTGAGCATTTGTGGCAGAGTAGGAGCCTTCGTGAGTCATTGGTGGTATACGAAGAAGTGAGCTCATGAAAGCTCCTACCCTGCCACAAGTATTGTTAGGCTGATTTTACACTTCCCCTCTAAAGTAGTTTGACTGCTGTCTTTTCCTGTGCTGATTTCACAGTGGTGTGAAATTTCACTCCAGGGGGTTTAAGTGCACTAAGAAACCACAATTGTTTAAAGCGGTATAATACTAGCTTGACCAGAGGAGGGCAATTAGTAGATATGGACATTTCAGTGGCAGCACGGTTTCACACCGCACAGAGGTGTGGGCAGGTTTTTTTGGAACTAGAATGATTCCAGCGGGAAAGTCAGATGTAAAATCAGCCTTAGTCTTTCAGGCGCTACTGGCCTCTTGCTCATTTCTACTGTTTTATGGATCGTTTCTGTGCTGTTCGCCTCCAGTTTCTGTGCTGTTCGCCTCCAATCTTCAACAATTTTTTTACATTGTTTTCATTGTAAGTCATTCTGAGCAGATCTCTGAAGGGGAGGCCGTTGCAGAAGTATCAACGCACAGAATTTGGCTCCTTGGTACGTAATCCGAGGACTCTCATCATGTAAAAGATAATCAAGCTTAGTGTTTCCAGTAAAACCGAGAATCTTACCCAGTAAAGGAATAAGAATCTCTGTATGCGCCACTTTATAATATGGGCAGCTAAAAATCTATAATGCTCCATGGACTCGGTCTCATTTAACGAACATGTGCAGAGCCTTTCAGAATAGGGAATCTTCTTATACCTACCTTCCAATACTGGGGTCCATCAAAACATTCAAATAACATAAACAAGACCTGTATCTTCATCATGAAGGCCAATCATGAATGATCCCTTTCAAAATGCTCTGCTCACCTTCCCCTTATTTTTACATAATTGGTTTGTGAAGTTTGGGGTAGTGGTTAGGAGCGTGAACTCTCATCCGGGAGAACCGGGTTTGATTCCCCAGTCCTCCACATGCAGCTGCTGGTGTGACCTTGAGTCAGTCTCAAGTTCTCTCAGAGCTGTTCTCTCCGGAGCAGTCCTCGAAAGATCTCTCTCAGCCCCATCTACCTCACAAGGGTGTCTGTTGCGGGGAGGGGGAGGGAAAGGAGTTTGTAAGCCATTCTGAGACTCCTTCGGGTGGTGAAGGGTGGGGTATAAATCCAATCTCTTCTTCTCTTCTAAATGAGGGCAATGAGACGGAACACTCTAGAACTGTATGTATTGTTTATGTATATATTTTACTTCATTTATACCCCTCCTTTCTCCCCAGTGGGGAACTAAAGGGGCTCACATCCTCCTCCTCTCCTCCATTGTATTCTCACATCAACCCTGCGAGGGAGGTTAGGCTGAGAGTGTGTGACTTGCCTAAGGTCACCGAGTGAGCTTCCACAGCAAAGTGGGGATTCGAACTCGAGTCTCCCCAGTCCTAGTCCAGCACTCCCAGAGCCTAGTCCACCACCCTGGCTCTCTTATTTACTTGTGTCTAAACTATCCCTGACCTGGGTAGCGCAGACTAGCCCAGTCTCATCAGATCCTGAAATCTAACCACGGTCGGCCCTGGTGAGTGTTTGGATGGGAGACCACGAAGGAAGCCCAGGGCTGCTACACAGAGGTAGGCAACGGCAAGTCTATATACTAATTCCCAAGGCGCCCCCTCCGTGCAGTTATCTAAATCTGCACATCAGGGGCACTTGGGGGGCAGAGAGATTTTTCTGCACACTTGGGGGACTCCCCAGGTGTGCAAAAAAATCCTAAGACTTAAAAAAAAAAACTTTGGGGATATTTAAATCCCCCCAAAAGTTAAAGAGCGTTCCCTGCGCATGCTCAGGGAACGCTCTGGGAACTCTGCGGCAGCTTGGCAACTGAGAGGCGCTGAGGCCTCACTGCCGGTGCCGGGGGGGGGGGGGAATTGGCAGTCAGGCGGCTGAGAGCCACTCGGGCCTCACCGCTGGTGCCCATGGGGGGGCGGAATTGGCAGGCCTGGCGGCTACAAGCCTCAGACCTCACCATCGGTGCAGGAGGGGGAGGATTGGCAGGCCCAGGCCTTGCCGTGGGTGCCAGGGTGGGGCGGAGGAGAAGACTTGTGGCTTCTTCCTCCACTGCTACCTGCGGCTGCTTCCTCCGCTGTGTGGAGCTCCTTCTCTCCCCCCCCCCCCCACAAGTATCACGGGTCCTGCCTCTCGTCATCTCTATAATTCTCTTGCCTTGAAAACATCAAGGGGTTGTAGGGTTGCCAGCCTCCAGGTGGGGCCTGGGGATCCCCCGCTTTTACAACTGATCTCCAGCTGACAGAGATCAGCTCCCCTGGAGAAAATGGCTGCTTTGGAGGGCGGACTCTATGGCATTCTACCATGCAGAGGCCCCTCCCCTCCCCAAACCCCACCCTCTCCTGGCTCCACCCCCAAAGTCCCCAGGTATTTTCCAACCCGGACTTGGCAACCCTAAGGGGTTGACATAAGTCGGCTGCAACTTGACATCACTTTCCACCAAGCAAACGTCTGGCCCTTTTGATTTCTATGTTTGAAGTATTCATATGCTTGCCTTTCTGCTGGCCATCCTCAGGACCCGAGGATGTTAAAAGGCTCCAGTTTAATTCAAACTGTGCCACACTCCATATACGGCTTAAAGCGTTCCCTTTTTGGTCCCTTCACCTCCAGGATTCAAAGAGCCATGCCGCGATTCAGGTTCGCACCACCCTGATCCTATGCTACGGGCATGCGGCCATCGGGGCGAAGCCAGAAGACATGCTGATGCAAGCTGATCTTATCGTCTCAGAGATTCTGTTGCAGTTCCGTGGAGACCACAAGGTACTGAGGAACGTCAGAGCATCAGGAGAGCCCTGCTGGATCAGACCAGTGAGGGTCCATCTAGTCCAGCCTCCTGTCTCACACAGTGGCCAACCAGTTCCTCTGGAGGGCCAACAACAGGGCAGAGAGGCCGAGGCCTTCCCCTGAGAAGAACCTCAGAAGAGCCCTGCTGGATCAGACCAGTGAGGGTCCATCTAGTCCAGCATCCCATCTCACCCAGTGGCCAACCAGTTCCTCTGGAGGGCCAACAACAAGGCACAGAGCCCCCCCCCCCCTCAGTCCACCCTGTCTGTCCTTCCTTCCTTCCTTCCTTTCTTGTCCCACCCTACCGTGCGAGCGAAATAGATGTTACTTGCTGCAAAACTGCAGGTTCTGTTACATAACCTATAACTGGATACCAAATGGCAATAGAGTTTCCGTCTTCTCTTGCAGTCTGCATCGTAAATGGGTTATGAGCTATTTTACCTAAAATGAAATGGTCCCATAAACGCTTCCTGCAGCTGCAAATTTGTTGACATTTTGGTATCTTCCAACGTTAAGCTTAGATGAGGGTTGCCGTGTCCCTCCTGGCAACCAGCTGGGGATGGGGGGGGGGGGGGAACTTACTGAAAGCAGGAAGGAGGCTCAGCCAACGTTGTAGTGATGGGCCTATATCACTTCTGACATGACCTGGAAGTGACATCATCACACAGTGACAGCGGGGTGAAGCTCTGGTATTTGGGCAAAAACTCTATGGTGAATTTGGCTTCTACCCTAAAGCTTTTGTCGAAATACCAGAGCGTCGCCCCACCATCACCGACGTGATGACATCACTTCCGGGTCACGTCAGAAGTGACGTGGACACGTTGCTGCAGTGTTCACTGGGCCTCGCTCTTTCTCTGGGTGAGTCCCCTCCCCTGCTGGGCAGCTGATCAGTGGCAGGCGGTGGGTCTTGGTGGTGAGGGACCCCCCCCCCCCGGGCTCATTTCGTAGCAGGAGCTCTTCTGCATATTAGGCCACACACCCCTGATGTAGCCAATCCTCCAAGAGCTTACAGTAGCCCCTGTAAGAAGAGCTTTGTAAATTCTTGGAGGATTGGCTACATTAGGGGGGGGGTGGCCTAATATGCAGAAGAGCTCCTGCTACGAAATGAGCCCTGCCCACTATGATATCACACAAACAAGGCAAAGCTACTGGTTCCATCGGACTTTGTCAAACATCCGTCATAACTTTCTGATTGGGCTCAGACCTGAGGGCTGGGCTTTCTCAAGCAGAGATGTTTCTTTTTTAGCTAAACAATGGGCCTTCTTCTTCCCCGCCTATGAAGCTCTGAAAAGTATTTATTGTAACAGATATAGGTCCAGATGTTCTTCATTTAACTAGGCTAACCGACATCAGAAACATGCACAGTTGTCCTTGCCAAAACAAGGCCGTGGGTCTTGTCTGAATAGCGACTTTGTCACAAATCTGGAGGCTACAGCTGGTGCAGAATGCCGCGGCCAGCTAGACGGGAGCACATCCGACCAGCGCTGGCAGCACTGCACTGGCTGCCTATAGTGTACCGAATTCGCTTCAAGGTGCTGGTGCTTGCCTTTAAAGCCCTAAATGGCCTGGGCCCAACCTACCTGAGGGACCACCTTTTCCCATATGTACCCCAGAGAGCTCTACGGTCCGGGGCTCAACGTCGACTGGTTACACCTGGCCCCAGAGAAGCCAGGCTCGCTGCCACTAGGGGGAGAGCTTTCTCAGTGGTGGCCCCATGCTGGTGGAATGAGCTCCCGGAGGAGATCAGGGCCCTGCGGGACCTGATGCAGTTCCACAGGGCCTGCAAGACGGAGCTCTTCCGCCAGGCGTATGAATAGGAGCCGCCGCCTTTCTTTCTCTCTCCCCCCCCCTCCCCCCATGGTATGATTACCAACAAGGGGCCTCTGACAATATTATCTAGCTCCGGTGCTACGTGATACTGGGGCTTGAAAACGCTGGGACAGATGGTACGCCACCTAAATTTACTGTACTGTATTGTATGACTGTGAATCTTTTATAATGTTTTAACGGTTTTAATTTGTATTGTATTTTGAATCTTGGTTTGGCCGAGTCTTGTTAGCCGCTCTGGGCCTGCAACCTGCGGGACGAGCGGCCTAGAAATCGAATAAATAAATAAATTTGTCCGCTTTTTTGCCATTTCCCAGAAGGCATTTCAGGATTGAACCAAAGTTTACTTCTGAATCTGTATTCATGATTGATTTCAGTGTCTGTGGGTAGGATCATCCGTGGCACTTAGCATATGTATGCCTCTCTATGCTAGAAAGATGCTAAGGCTGTTTTTACATCTGACTTTCCCGCTGGAATCATTCTAGTTCCAAAAAAACCTGCCCACACCTCTGTGCGGTGTGAAACCATGCTGCTACTGAAATGTCCACATCTACTAATTGCCCTCCTGTGGTCAAGCTAGTATTCAACCGGCTTGATTCTGCTTTAAACAATTGCTGTTGATTAGTGCACTTAGACCCCCTGGAGTGAAATTTCACACCACTGTGAAATCAGCACAGGAAAAGACAGCAGTCAAACTACTTTAGAGGGGAGGTGTAAAATGACCCTAAGTGTGCTCACCAAGGTTAGTCATGCGAAGTCAGTGGCAGAGTACAGAGTGTATAACAGTGTTTTCATAAAGTGTGCGTACAACAACCCGAGCTTAGACTGATCTCTGGATTCCCGTATTGGAATGTAAAAGCCAGCTTCTGCGTTTGCATGAGTGAAGGAAGCTGGGATTTCAATCTTCCTGTCCACCCTGGCTTCATCCCACAGCACCCAGTCCTGGAAGGGGGTCTTACTCTCCATGCCCTGCCTCTTTCTCCTCCATCCAGGACGAAACACTGAAGAAAACCTTCATGAAGTCCGTGGCGATGGTCAGCAAAGCCCTCCAAGACAGCCAGAGGGAAGATGTGGTTTTCCCCTATAAATCAGAACTGGTCATATGCATTATCGTAAGTAAGAGAGGAGTGGAGAGGCGGGCAGGGGACTTCTGGGAGATCCTTGCCTTGGGGGGGATGCCAAGTCTCAGGCCTGGGACTCACGTTCGGGGCTCATTCCACCAGCATGCAAGTTGGACCCTCTGAGGCTTCAGTTCAGCCGGTCCACACACACAAAGACTTCTCTGCATTGTAGTAACTGCAGCACCTGTACATGTGGAAATGGGAGGCAGTCCTCTGGCTAATGTTGTCAACTCTGTGTTCAGAGATTCCAGGAGGTGGAGCCTGGGAGGGCAGGATTCAAGGAATGGAGGGACTTGGTGTCGCGGTTAAGTGCGCGGACTCTAATCTGGGAGAACTGGGTTTGATTCCCCATGCCTCCACTTGCACCTGGCTGGATGACCTGGGGCAAGCCATAGCTCTGTACCAGCTGTTCTCTCAAGGACAGTTGTCTCAGAGCTCTCTCAGCCTTGCCTACCTCACAGGGTGTCTGTTATGGGGAAGGTAAGGGAAAGGAGTTTGTAAGCCGCTCTGAGACTCCAATTGAAGGGCAGGATATAAATTCAATCTCCTCCTCCTCCTCCTCCTCTTCTTGTGTCTGAAGATCAGTAGTAATTTCAGGAGATCTCCAGGCCTCACCTGGTGGTTGGCAACCATACCCCAGGCACTAACAGCTCATAGAAACAGTTTGGTGTAGTGGTTAAGAGCGATGGACTCTAATCTGGAGAACTGGGTTTGATTCCCCACTCCTCCTCCTCCACATGCAGCCAGCAGGTGACCTTGGGTCAGTCAAAGTTCTCTGAGAGCTGTTCTCTCAAGAGCAGTTCTCTCAGAACTCTCTCAGCCCCACCTACCTCCCAGGGTCTGTTGTGGGGAGAGGAAGGGAATGAGATGGTAAACTGCTCTGAGACTCCATGTGAAGGGAGGGATATAAATCCAACTCTTCTTCTTCTTCTTCTTCTTCTTCTCCTCGGGACCCTAACGGTCATCTAGTCCAACCCCTTGCACAATGCAGGAAATTTGATATTATATTTTTAGTGCATAGCTAATCTCCATGTGATTCTTATGAAGAATCCATCTGTTCAAAGCCAGGCAGTTGTGGCTCCACACACCAACCAAGAGACCACATTCCTTGCAGTTGTGTGGAGTTACTACCACAAGATCCGCTATTCAATGCAACCTTACCAAGTCCACCCTCATGCTAGGATATCACAGTCAGGGTGGGCAGCTGAGTTTGTATTTTAGCATTCTTGTTTTCATTGCTTGCGTGTCCCTATTGCTTCAGTGTTCTGTTTTGCTTTTTTCCATTTCTGCATGTGTTTTGCTCCCTCCAGCAGTCAATTCAATATTACCTTGCTTTATGTCAGGCAGAAAAGCCTGCAGTTTGAATCTGCAAGGAGATATGCTGGACGTAAGACTATGTAATATCGAATTGACCACTAGAGGGAGCAAAACACATGCAGAATAGGGGGAAACAATCCTCAAAGCAATGGGAACACGCAAGAGAGGAACATAGGAGTGTGGAGGAGCCCTGAGAAGCCAGGGCAGAGTTAGCTGCTTCACAGAGACAGCAGAATTCTGTTGGCCCACCTGAGCAAAATCTCTCCAGGCTATGTGTAGTCCTGATGACGAAGCACAGCTGAGATCAGGCCAACAGGCTCCCAGCTCTAGGTAGGGAAATTCCGTGCTTGGGAAGAGGACGGAGTTCAGTGGTATATAATGCCTTTAAAGCTGATATCCAGACTACAGAGATCTGTTCCCCTGAAGAAAATGGCTGCTGTGGAGGGCGGACTCTATGGCATTATACCCCACTGAAGACTTTCCTCTCCGCAAACCCTGCCCTCCCCAGGTTCTACCTCCAAATCTCCAGGAATTTTCCTAACCAGAGCTGACAACCCTACTGGCAGGCCTTGCAAGAATCCCAGTAGGAGGTATGTGGCCCGCTGGAAACTGGCCAGAAGTCTGCTGGTGAAACAAAGCCCACCCCAGGCCTGTAATTATGGGGGGCTTTGGGGGGCTCTGCCCCCTTTCTTAAAGGCACAAGAATCTCTCCTGTAAATGCCTTGACAAAATATTTTAAAACATTTGTTTAAAGGTGTGTGCTCCTTTAAGCAGAGTGGGGTGCTGTAGCTGACTAATTCCCACACTGAGCAAGGGGGTTGGAGTAGGTGACCTCTAGGATCCCTTCTAACTCTGTGTCAAGAAACTGGTCTCTTTTAAGAGAGTTTTCCTGCCTAAGCTTCCTTGACTATAGAAGTCATCACCCCCACCTGCCAGCTTGTTCTCAGAATTGTTGCGTAGGCCGGCAGAAGTGATTAACTTGCAGCAGCTGAGAACTGTCATCTAAAGTGGTTGACAGCTTGCAACTTAGAGACTTATCCTGTTAACAGCTTCTGTTGGCTAAATGGCTTTTCTTTCTGCACTGAGAACTCCAGCCCCACCGGGGGGGAAAATTGCCCCATGAGCCACAAAATCCTGGCCACGGGCCTGGCCCACCCTGTATCCAGGCCTGGCCAATCGGTCCACTGACAGCATTACTTGGAACAGACGCTCACACTGTCTGTGTGTTTCTCCACTGCAGGAAGTGATTGAAGAAGAGCCGCTGGGGTCAGTGTGCTTCACGATCCTCCACCAAGCCATGACTACTATCTGCTGCATGACGTATGTACCGGAGCTTTGCTTCTCCATAGCTCTCCTGGTCAGGCCTCTCTTGGGTTGCAGTGGGAGAAATGACAGGTACCCATGGCAAAGATAAGGTTCCTTTTAGAGATAGGTGGAAGCAGGGGTCCTTTGGAGCAGGAGCGCACAGGAGCGCAGCTCCGGGAGTGAGGAGCCCAGGGGGCGGGCACATGACCAAGCCCCGCCCCCTCCTCGGCTTCCCCGAGCAGTGCAGAGGCGCAGTGCCCCGGGGAAAGCCCTGCTAGGGTCTTTATTGTTTTTAATGTTTTGTTTTAATATTGATAATTTTATCATTGTTCCTTTTATGACTGTGTGCTGTTTTTCCAGAGACTTGCTCAAGGTGGCATATCAATTTTCTAAGTATACCATTTTTTATCTGGGCACATGGCACATAAGTACTGGAGAAATTTCACCAACCCTTCAGCAGCTTCCACCCCATCAGTTTGGTGTAGAGGTCAGGAGTTGGACTCTAATCTGGGAGAACCGGGTTTGATTCTTTACTCCTCCACATGCAGCTGCTGGTGTGACCTTGGGCCAGTCACAAGTTCTCTCAGAGCTGTTCTCTCATGAGCAGTTCTCAAAAGACCTCTCTCAGCCCCACCTACCTCACAGGGTGTCTTGTTGTGGGGAGGGGAAGGGGAAGGGATGGGTGGTGCACATGTCCTGGGTATCTCAAGTCTACTTGAAACCTGGTGGTTTCAAGGGAGCAGGAAGAGAATGAGGGTGTGTTCTTTACACTTATTTTTATTGCACAAAGTATTGGAGGGGGAAGGGAATGGAGGAAGAGCGGGTCAGTTTCACTCACCTGTGGAGTGGAGCCTGAGGGGGGGGTGTTGCCTTCTGACACACTTCCGGTATGTTAGGGGGTGTGGCATATGCAAATGAGTTATGCAAATGAGTTATGCTAATGAGCGCCTGCACCTCTCTTTCTACGAAATGACCCCTGGGTGGAAGGAACCACCAAACAGAGACTAAGGAAAGGGTGTGGTTATGGGGCAGAAGAACTTCAGGTAGGGTTCCCAGCAGTGTCCCCTCTAAGCTGAGTTTAGTTTTTAGCCTCCCGCTTACACATTTTTGTCTGAGCTCAGGAAGGAGGGCTCCAGAGCAAACTGATTGATGCAGTAACCCAATCGCTCGGTCACAATTTTAATGCCAGGTGGCTCACAAAGTAGAATTGTTGCTCACAAGACTCCAAGGCTTAGAGGGAGCATGTCCCAGTCGCCACCTTGTGGCAGGAGACTTCCTGTAATTGCAGCCCTGGTCCACCAGAGGGAGAAATGCCAGGTGCCCACCAAGGTTGGCGGGCAGAAATGAGAGCCAAACCGTGAGGTGGGCTTGACTTGGGGAGAAAATTTTTCAGACACTTTTAATTCTTAACGCCTTCTTGGGCTTGCCAGGCAGTGCTTGGCGACCGGCTGGAGGGCTGAGGGAGGGCAGCGTCCCAGGAGAAAAAGAAAAAACAAGGGTACTTCTTGGATGTTCGGACCATAGAGTTCCTGGAGATTCCGAGAGCTCCCTGGAAGGGACAATGGTAGCTCTAGCAACAGCCAGAAACTCTATGGTAAGATCAACTGTGCATCGGTGGGCGGTGGCTCTGACTGGGTGGAGGTTTCCCGCCATAAGTGGGCGCATGGGAACTCTCAGGTTTGCCATTCAAACTTCTCTGCCGTAATGAATCATGTGTCGCTGATTTTTTTTGGGTTGAATCGACAGGGGCAGGGAGGAGGTGTGTGACTCTTACGGGGAGTCTTAATATCCCCCCCCCACACGGTGTGGTTTCTTTGTTTTCAGTATTCTGAAGCCCCCGCTGGATTACGAAGTGAAGTCGGACCTGGTGCGCAAGAGCGTCAAAAAGGTGTTCTCTCTGCCCGCCCTGAAGATGACCAGGCTGAAAGCCGGCAGCCCCACCCACCTGACGCAAACGCAGGTGCCTCCCCCTCCCTCCCGGAAAGGTTCAGAAAGGGGTCCCTCTCAGAGCCGCTGGTGCTGGGGAGGCGGATGGAGACCCTTTGAAGACACAAAGGGGTCCCCGACTCTTTATTTATTTTTTAATTTATAGTTTTATTTCATTTTTGAAAAAAATATACATCCACTTCTACATCCGGTGCTTTCAAACTGTTACTGCAATTAGGAACAACACACTTGTGTAACAGGTACATCAGAAAAATCTTCTACGTTTTCTTATTTCTTGCTTTATTTCATGTAGACCTCTATAAATATCTGGTAGGGTGGGGACCGCACGGAACCTCCACATACCATACCATACTACCACTTATTTTGGTCTACGTATTTCTTCTTCAGGTCTTCCCCTTTTAATCTTGTACTCTTCACATCTCCTATCTTTATGCTTGTTCCTTTGTAGTTTCTTGTTCCTTTCTCCACTACAGGGGTGGCCAACCTTGCTTAACGTAAGAGCCACATAGAATAAACGTAAGAGCCACATAGAGATGTCTGAGAGCCGCAAGACAGGAACAAATATCACACACACGTTTTTATTTTTAAAAATATGCAAATTTGCTTTTTAGTAACGTTAAATGGGACTGCCAAAAATAAAAACAAACGAGGAAAACCGGTTATTGATAATGATATTACTTGTTTGCTAATGATATTGAGAGAGAGAGAAAAAGAGAGAGATGGAAAGAAAGAATTAAAGAAGTGGAAAGAAAGAGAGAGACAGAAACTAGGAAAGCAAATAGATGGGAGGGAGGAGGGAAGGAAGGAAGGAAGAGAGAAAGAGAGAAAAGGCATGCCTCCCCTTTGCTTCCCCAGCCACCCTGCCAGGAGCCGCACAATGTGTGTGAAAGAGCCGCATGTGGCTCCCGAGCCACAGGTTGGCCACCCCTGCTCTACTATCTAGACACTTTGAATTCATATATTTTAAGTTTTCCCTCCACAAATAACCTTATTGTCGGCATAAATAGAAAGACGTCAATATAACCATTACCAATACCCATAACATAAATTTACCCTTTTTATGACGACAAATCATTTTGAGTCTTAACTACTATTTTTACATTTAACCATTCGTATACTTTCTTCCAATTTCTCCAGAATCTTTCCTCCGATTTATCACACCAAATCCTACTTAACCTATCCATCTCAGCTATTTCCAGAAATTTATATTTAAGTTCACTTTCAGTTGGAGTTGCCCGACTCTTGAGGGTCTGTCTCGGCTGGGATGGGGGGGCGCCTCCACAGTGGAAGCGCATCACCTGCTCCATTTGCACAGCTTTATATGCACAGTTTCTTTGGAGCAGGGGTCTTTTCGAGCAGGAGCTCGGAGGAGCGCAGCTCCGGGAGTTGGTGCCAGCCCCCCCCCCCCCCCGCGGGGGAATGCCTGCTTGTGTCATGGCTGCAGCAAAATGACCCCGCCCCCTGGAAAGGTCCTGGCTCCTCCAACCAGCCTTCTGAAGGCTTCACCCACCACTGAAGCTATCCTCTCAAAATAGTGGTACTTCTGAGGCTTGGATTAGTAGCTTTCTTTCTCTCTCTCTCTCTCTCTCTCCTTTCTTTTTTGCCTTCTGACATATTTCCGGTGATGTCAGGTGGTGTAGCATATGCAAATAAGTTATGCTAATGAGCTCCTGCACCTCTTTTTCTACGAAATGACCCCTGCTTTGGAGGATCAACAGGGCACAGGGGCACAGGGCACAGAGGCCGAGGCCTTCCCCTGATGTTGCTTCCTGGCTTTGGGATTCAGAGGCTTAGTGCCTCTGAATGTGGAGGTTCCCCTCAGTCACCATGGCTAGTAGCCACTGATAGACTTATCCTCCACAAATCTATCTACACCAGATGTAGTGGTTAAGTGCGCAGACTCTAATCTGGGAGAACCGGGTTTCATTCCCCACTCCTCCACATGCAGCTGCTGGGGGACCTTGGGCAAGCCACAATTCTCTCAGAGCTGTTCTCTCAAGGGCAGTTTCTGTCAGAGCTCTCTCAGCCCCATCTACCTCACAGGATGTCTGTTGTGGGGAGGGGAAGGGAAAGGAGATTGTAAGCTGTTCTGAGACTCCCTTGGGTAGTGAAGGGCAGGGTATAAATCCAATCTCCTCCTCCTCCCATTTGAAAGCTGTTTATTTCCTGTGGCCATCATTACTCTCCTCCTTGTATTTCACATCACTCCCGAACAGACATTCCACCTGTTGTTTCTTGACCCCCCCCCCCCAAAAAACCCCCATCTCTCTCTGGCCCCAGGGCTGACTCACCTTTTCTCACCGCCTGGGGCCAATGACAGTTTTGCAGCCCCGCAGTCACTGCCTGGGATGAGAAGAAGTCATCGGTCAAAGCTCTCAATCCTGCCATCTGGAATGCAACACCGAGAGAAAAACCGTTCCTGCGCCCCCTTCCCTCCCCAAAGGCTAAGAACTCTCTCCTGCCCGAGGCCAGAGGCAGGCAGTCCCAGGATTTCGGCCCCAGGTGGATACAGAGCAGACCCATCCCTTGCCCTGTCTCTGGAAATACGGACAGGGTCATTCCATTTGGTTTCTCACCAGTATCTACGGAACCATCTTTTTCTCCTCCCAGACGCGGAGTATTTTGTTAAAACCTTGCCTGTTTTTTTCTTCTTGTGTCCCCCCCACCTCAAAAAAATCCCCTTTTCCCTCTCTCTCTTATGAGTTAGCAGACAGTGCTTATATTTGACCATATGGACAGCATAAGGATGCCAACCTCCAGGTGGGACCAGTGTTCCCTCTAAGCTAAGTTAGTGTGAGCGAGTTCACAGTTCTTTAGCCTCCAGCTCAACACATTTATGTCTCTGCTCAGGAAGGAGGGCTCCAGAGCAAACTGATTCATGCAGCGGCCAAATCGCTCGCTCACCACTTGAAGGCCAGGAGCTCACGCAAGTAGAGGTTTTGCTCACAAGGCTCCACAGCTTAGAGGGAGCATTGGGTGGGACCTGGGGATCCCCTGGAATTACACCTCGTTGCCAGAGTACAGAAATCAGTTTTCCTGGAGAAAATGGCTGCTTTGGAGGGTGGACTCTGTGGCATTGTGCCCCACTGAGGTCCCGGTCCTCCCCAGGCTACATCCCTAATCCTCCAAGAATTTCCCAACCTGGATCTGGAAGCCCTAACCTTCTACCCCATGACCAGTGTCCAGGGAGGACCTGGCAACCTAAGACTACAGCACTGGAGGAGAAGAAGAAGAGGAAGATGTGGAGGAAGAAGAAGAGGAAGAAGAGGAGGAGGAGGAGGAGATTGGATTTATACCTCACCCTTCACTCAGAGTCTCAGAGCGGCTTACAAACTCCTTTCCCTTCCCCTCCCCACAACAGACACCCTGGGAGGTAGGTGGGGCTGAGAGAGCTCTGATAGAAACTGCTCTTTCAAGGACAGCTCTGAGAGAACTGTGACTGACCCAAGATCATCCAGCAGCTGCAAGTGGAGGAGTGGGGAATCAAACCCGGTTCTCCCAGATTAGAGTCCGCTCTCTTAACCACGACCCCAAACTGAAATGATGGATACCATCTAGTGAAGAGCAGCACCGTTTCTGGGCTCCTGTCCATAAGAACTTAAGAGAAGCCAATGTTGGATCAGGCCAGTGGCCCATCCAGTCCAACACTCAGTCACACAGTGGCCAAAAACACCAGGTGCCCTCAGGAGGTCCAGAAATGGGGGCAGGAAGCCCTGCCACTGTTGCCCCCCCCCAAAAAACACCAAGAATACAGAGCATCACTTGCCCCAGACTGAGAGTTCTTATCTGTACTTTGTGGCTAATAGCCACTGATGGACTTCTGCTCCAGATGTTTATCTAATTCCCTCTTGAAGCCGTCCATGCTTGTAGCCACCACCACCTCCTGTGGCAGTGAATTCCATGTGTTAATCACTCTGGGTGGAGAAGTCCTTCCTTTTATCTGTTCTAACCTGACCGCTCAGCAATTTCATGAAGTGCCCACGAGTTCTTGTATTGTGAGAAAGGGAGAAAAGTCCTTCTTTCTCGACCTGCTCT
This sequence comes from Lepidodactylus listeri, assembly GCA_029233225.1. Taxonomy (NCBI): domain Eukaryota; kingdom Metazoa; phylum Chordata; class Lepidosauria; order Squamata; family Gekkonidae; genus Lepidodactylus; species Lepidodactylus listeri. The sequence goes on along the minus strand of JARCFY010000004.1, from coordinate 4,631,942 downwards.
ATTCCATGCATAATCTTATAAACCTCGATCATGTCTCCCCTCAGCCATCATTTCTCCAAGCTAAAGAGCCCCAAGCGCTTCAACCTTTCTCCATAGGGACAGTGTTCCCACCCTTTTATCATTCTAGTTGCCCTTTTCTGCACTTTTTCCAATGCTATAATATCTTTTTTGAGGTGTGGCAACCAGAACTGTACACAGTAGTCCAAATGAGGTCACACCATCGATTTATACAGGGTCATTATGATACTGGCTGATTTGTTTTCAGTTCCCTTCCTTATAACCCCCAGCATAGCGTTGGCCTTTTTCATTGCAGTCACACACTGTCTCAACATTTTCATTGAGTTATCTACTACGACTCCAAGATCTCTCTCTTGGTCAGTATCCGCCAGTTTGGACCCCATCAACGTGTATTTATTACAATGTTAAGATTTTTGGTTCCAATGTGCATCACTTTGCACTTGGCCACATTAAACCCCATTTGCCACGTTGATGCCCACTCACCCATCCTTGACAGATCCCTTTGGAGTGCCTCACAATCCTCCCTGGTTCTCACCACCCTGAACAACTTCGTCTCATCTGCAAATTTAGACACTTCACAGCTTACTCCCAACTCCAAATCATTAATAAACAAGTTAAAAAGCATCGGACCAAGAACTGATCCCTGCGGTACCCCACTGCTTACCTCCCTTCACTGAGAAAATTGCCCATTTATACTCACTCTCTGTTTCCTTTTAATTACTCAGTTTTTGATCCACAAAAGGACTTGTCCTTTTATCCCATGACTATTGAGCTTACTTAGGAGCCTTTGATGAGGAACTTTATCAAATGGCCAGCACCATGGCCAGCACTGTGCCATTTTAGCCTCCTCCATTTCAAATGCTTTTCTGAAATTTGGTTTGTGCCTCTCCACAGTCCCATCCTACAACAGAAGAGTCCCTAAAGCTCTGAGTTGGGAAATACCTGGAGATTTTGGGGATGGAGCCTGAGCGGTGGGTGTTTCCTTCTGACACACTTCCGGTGATGTCAAGGGGTGTGGCTTATGCTAATAGGTCATGCTAATGAGTTATGCTAATGAGCTCCTGCACCTCTTTTTCGACGAAATGACCGCTGATGATCATGATAATATGCTCCTGTTTCCACAATGCCACCAGCTTGCATTTTACAAACTTAACACCAAGGGCCACGATCCATTTCCCGATACACACAGAGTGCACTATGGGAATGCCTTGAGCATTAGAACTGTGTCCAGCTGGCTTGCCCCTTGTGCCTGCACTGCTCTCCTCTTGCATGCAAACGCATCTGGATATTCCAAGGGAATAGAAGCCCCACTGACGCCATACTTTGCTGCATCCAGCAGCAGGCACATAGCCAGAAAATTTTGGATGGTGGGGCGTTGGGAAATCTGGAGGGGCAGGAAGCAGGGGAGAGAGAGAGAGAGAGATCCTGTTGGCAAGCAGGTGAAGAAGAGAAGGGTCTTTCCTTACCTGCTAGCACAACTCCCAGAGTGGGACTTGTGGGGCATAAGCCACGAGTGAGGGGGCACCGCCCCTAAATACCCCACTGTGGCTAGGTGCCTGTCTGCCAGTCTGTTCCCGTCCACGCCTTTGCTCACCCTAACTGTGTTTTCTTCTCTCCTTTTAGGACTTCTACCTGCAAACTATTAATGCCTGCAACAACATGCTCACCAGCTTGCTGTCCGAGACCCCCAATATGGAGGGGCTGCAAGAAATCTTGACAGTAAGGGAGCTGTAGGCACGTGAGATGCTGCTAAGGGGGGCCGGTCCCAGCTTTATTTATTGTATTTAAGTTCTAGTCCACAGAGAGAGAGAGAGAGAGAGAGAGCAGGCTCAGGGCAGGTTACATAAGAACGCAACGGCCTGGCGACAGTGATCCATGCAATGGTCACCTCGAGGTTAGACTACTGCAACACTCTCTACATGGGGCTGCCCTTGTCCCAGATCCGGAGGCTGCAGCTAGTGGCTGCCTATAGCGTACCGGATCCGGTTCAAGGTGCTGGTCTTAACCTTTAAAGCCCTATATGGTCAGGGGCCTGCCTGCCTGAGGGACCACCTTTCCCCATACATCCCCCCAGAGAGCACTGAGGTCGGGCTCACAACATCGCCAACCCTCCCTGGCCCGAGAGAGGCTAGGTTGACAACCACCAGAGCCAGGGCCTTCTCAGTGGCGGCTCCTCACTGGTGGAATGAGTTCCTGGAAGACATCAGGGCCCTGCGGGACCTCCTGCTGGGCCGCAAGACCTGCAAAGCGGCGCTCTTCTGCCAGGCCTTCGATTAAGAGCAGCCATCGAGGAAATGGGCTGGTGGAACTCTCCTGGCCTGGGACATATAGGAGGCTGTGCTCATTGTTGGGCATGCTCGGAATCATTGCCATCTTCAGCTTGTTTTACCTGTAATTTTATGTGTAATTTACGTTGTTTTAACTGAATACCAATGTTTTAAGATTTTAACTGTTGTTAGCTGCCTTGAGCCAGCCTGCCCGGCAAGGCGGCATATGAACACAAATAATAAATAAATAAGAACATAAGAACATAAGCAAGGGTCCGTTGGGGCCGGAGCGAGGCAGAGCAAAGCTCCACCAGCTCAGGACTGGCCAGAAGAACAGCCACGGGCTGAATCAGATTCTCTAATCTGATTCAGTTTGCTGCTGAATTGCCGCTGAGATTCAGCTGCAACTTTAAAAGCCACTGGAGGGGAGGGGGTTTGAGGGAGAGGCTCCAAACTTGCAGGGTACTGGCTGGGGCCTCTCCTCGAAATACCCACCAAGTGTCAAGAAGATTGGACCAGGGGGTCCAATTCTACGGGCCCCCAAACAGGTTGCCCCCATTCCCTCCATTGTTCTCTATGGTAGGAAAAAAGTTAACATTTTTTCCCACCATAGAGAACAATGGAGGGGATGTGACAATCTGTTTGGGGGCCCATAGAATTGGGCCCCGTGGTCCAGTCTTCTTGAAACTTAATGGGTATTTCGAGGAGAGGCCCCAGCAGCTACCCTGCAAGTTTGGAGCCTCTCCCTCAAACCCCCTTTCCTCCAGCCCCTCATATACCCTATGAGTTTTTGCCATTGATTTCAATGGCCCACAGGGTATAATGGGACTGAAACTGACATTCCCTTTCTGACACACTTCTGGTGATGTCAGGGGACGTGGCATATGCTAATGAGTTATGCTAATGAGTTATGCTAATGTGCTCCTGCACCTCTTTTTCTACGAAAGGACCCCTGAACATAAGAGAAGCCAAGGTTGGATCAGGCCAACGGCCCATCCAGTCCAACACTCTGTCACACAGTGGCCAAGAATACCAGGTGCCCTCAGGGGGTCCAGCAGTGGGGCCAGGACACCAGAAGCCCTCCCACTGTTGCCCCCCCTCCCCAAGCACCAAGAATACAGAGCATCACTTGCCCCAGACTGAGAGAGGCTATCTATACCTTGTGGCTAAGAGCCACTGATGGACCTCTGCTCCAGATGTTTATCCAATTCCTTCTTGAAGCCGTCCATGCTTGTTGACGCCGCCCCCTCCTGTGGCAATGAATTCCATGTGTTCTTAAAACATGTGTTCTTAAAACATACCTGGGAAATACCTGTGGATTCTGGGGGTGGAGCCTGCGGAGGGCAGAGTTTGGGGAGGAGAGGAATTTCAGTGGGGTAATGCCATAGAGCCCACCTTCCAAAGTGGCTGCTTTCTTGAGGTGAACTAATCTCTATTGTCTGGAAGTCAGTAGCAATCCCAGATCTCCAGGCCCCAGCTGGAGGTTGGCCCACAGCAATCAGTCCCGACACTCAGTCTTAACCCGTAAGCTGTTTATTGGAATCTGTAAAGGCAGATCTCTTGAACCTACTTTGTGTCAGTAACGCCTCTCCGGCCGGGAGTTGGGAAGTTATACGTGATTCAAAGTGCACCCCAGGTGGGATGGAGCCAATCACAGCAAGTACACAAGCGCGCCAGAAAAAAACGCCTAGCAGTTCCCAGGGGAAGAAAAGCAGCTAGCCACTAAGGTTAGACACAGGCAGTAAGAGAGAGAAGACAGTGCTAAAACCGAAACCTAACATGCCTAAAGACATCTGTATGCAATAGTAGCGGCACCCAGCTTCCAGCCCCCAACCTCCGCAAGCTATGGCAGCGTTGCTGACATTTGGCAACCCGAGCAGACCAGGCCTAGCTGAACCATGGGCTTTGTTTCATTGGTAGACTACCGACCAGTTTTCAGAGGTCCCGTACCTCCTGTGGGGATTCTAGCAAGGACCGCTGAGTAGGGTTCCCAACTCTGGAGGTCCCAGGAGATCTCCAGCCACCACTTGGAGGCTGGCAGCCGGAATACACACAGAAGGTTGCCATATACTGAATCAGACCTCAGTGGGCTTTAATGCCATGGAGTCCACCCTCTTTCTCCAGAGGAACTGATCTCTGTACTCTTTCAGTTTGGTGTCGCGGTTAAGTGCGCGGACTCTAATCTGGGAGAACCGGGTTTGATTCCCCACTCCTCCACTTGCAGCTGCTGGATAACCTTGAGCAAGCCATAGTTCTCTCAGAGCTGTTTTATCAAGGGCAGTTCTTGAGAGGGCTCTCTCAGCCCCACCTACCTCACAGGGTGTCTGTTGTGGGAATGGGAAGGGAAAGGAGTTTGTAAGCCACTCTGAGACTCCTTTGGGTATAGGGTTGCCAAGTACCTCGAGCTTACCGGTGGGGGGGAGTTCTCTGCCGGCTGGGAGCTTCATCAGCGCGCGCGCAAAGTACGCGCGCCGGCTGACGTCACCAGAAGTGACGTCAGCACGTTGGGGGTGCTGCCAGGGCGACGCTCTGGCAATCGCCCCAAAACTCTATGGTATCATAGAGTTTTGGGGCGATTGCCAGAGTGTCGCCCTGGCAACGCCCCCAACGTGATGGCGTCACTTCCGGGTGACGTCATTACGTGAGGGAAGTCGTCCAGGCTGGACGACTTCGGGGGCGGGGCTTCCCTCGCTGGCCGAATGCTGGCCAGCGGATCGGGAACCCCTGTAGCGGGGTATCCCCCGCCCCCCGGGCTGACTTGGCAGCCCTATTCGAGTAGGGAAGGGCGGGGTATAAATCTAATCTCCTCCTCCTCCTCCTCCTCTTCTTCTTCTGTTCTTGGTAATTGTAAATTCATGGGTTTACCGTTAGAATGTACAGTATATGTTTGTTGTGTGCTTTCTAAGGTAAAATAAAAATTTTCAGTTAAAGAAAAAATGGCATTTTGTGATTTGTCCTGGAATTAGAGGCCAGACTCAATCACGCCTGCCTCCTCTCATGCGTTTTTTCTTCACAGCATACAAATGGCTGGATCGAATCAGAAAAGACCTATGAGCGGGAAAGAGCTGTTAAGAGCACCATCCATTTGCTGAAGTTCGTCTCCGAACACTTGGATTTTGATGTAAGTGTCCCTGGGAGCTGAAGACCCCGTTCTAAGGGACATATTCTGTGACTGAAATGCCAGACATATTGTTTAATCCCTCGAAGCAGCCACAATTAGATTTGCCAGCTCCAGGTTGGGAGATTCCTGGAGATTTGGGGGGTGGAGCCTGCGGAGGGTGGGGTTTGGGGAGAACAGAGGCCCCAGTGGGGTACGATGCCAAAGAGTCCTTTCTCCAAAGCAGCCATTTTCTCCAGGGGAATTGATCTCTGTTATTTGGAGATCAGTTTTAACTCCAGGAGATCTTCAGGCCCCACCTGGAAGCTGGCAACCCTGTAGCCACATGGGGAACACCATGGATCAAAGTCACAGTGCTGGAGAAAGGAAGATTATAATTCTTTTTTTTAATTTCAATGTATTGTTGTTTAGAATTACATACACACAAAGACAAAGATTATAATGTTATACTAGTCTACTACAACAATCTCTCCTCAATTTCCAGTTTCTTATTCTGTATGTGAGGCTTCTGCCCTAAGCAGCCAAAGATCAGACCTTTGTTGTTGGAACAGAGTTCTTTATTGTCTTAGTACTGCATGACAGGTTCTCGAATGTTTGTTAGAGATACCATACAAAGAATAGTCAGAGTTAATATACCCTTCAATACAGTTTGAACCCCAAGAGTGAACCAATCAGAATTAGGCAAAAAGCGCGGTTAAAAGATCTGAGCCGTTTTACTTCCCACAGGAAAAGGTGAGGTGTAAAAGTCATAAATTTTCCCCAGCTGTCCCAGACATATACATAACAATTTGGCCTCCTCGGCCTTTCAAGGACTCTCACAGCGATAAGGCGCTTTTGTGTCTCCTGTGACAAGAGGAGGAGGGAATGCTGAGGGGAAGAGGCCATCTGGTCTCAGGTGACGTGTAGGTATGCGAGGTCGCCACTCTCCCGGATGAAATGGTTACATTGACCAGACCTTCAAGGAGCAATATAATTCAAGGCAATAAACATTAGGGAGGAAACTAGATACAGCTTGAAAGAGATAGCAAATGGTTACAACAGTGGTTGAGCAATGCTGGCATAATTCAAGAAAGACATAAAGGAAACCTTGTTAGGATCAGGGGATCCTGACACTGTAACCCTTTGCATTGCAAGGATATACAGGGAAAGGTGTGCCTCTGCAATGAAACAAACTGTAGGCCTTTTTAAAAAATAAGTGAATGCTGCAAAGTCAGAGGAACTGGTAGATTGTGGCAATGGACTATTATAAGTCCAGGGGTCCGTTGGAGTGGAAACGCACAGGAGTGCAGCTCCAGGAGTGAGAAGCCCAGGGGGCGGGCACATGACCAAGCCCTGCCCCCTCCTCGGCTTCCCCGAGCAGTGCAGAGGCGCAGCGCCCCGGGGAAAGCCCTGCTAGGGTCTTTATTGTTTTTAATGTTTTGTTTTAATATTGATAATTTTATCATTGTTCCTTTTATGACTGTGTGCTGCTTTTCCAGACTACTTGCTCAAGGTGGCGTATAAATTTTCTAAGTATATCATTTTTTATCTGGGCACATGGCGCATAAGTACTGGAGAAATTTCACCAACCCTTCAGCAGCTTCCACCCCATCAGTTTGGTGTAGTGATCAGGAGTTGGACTCTAATCTGGGAGAACCAGGTTTGATTCCCCACTCCTCCACATGCAGCTGCTGGTGTGACCTCGGGCCAGTCACAAGTTCTCTCAGAGCTGTTCTCTCATGAGCAGTTCTCAAAAGACCTCTCTCAGCTCCACCTACCTCACAGGGTGTCTTGTTGTGGGGAGGGGAAGGGGAAGGGATGGGTGGTGCACATGTCCTGGGTATCTCAAGTCTACTTGAAACCTGGTGGTTTCAAGGGAGCAGGAAGAGAATGAGGCTGTGTTCTTTACGCTTATTTTTATTGCACAAAGTATTGGATGGGGAAGGGAATGGAGGAAGAGCAGGTCAGTTTCACTCACCTATGGAGTGCAGCCTGAGGGGTGGGTGTTGCCTTCTGACACACTTCCGGTATGTTAGGGGGTGTGGCATATGCAAATGAGTTATGCCAATGAGTTATGCTAATGAGCTCCTGCACCTCTTTTTCTACGAAATGACCCCTGATTATAACGTTCTCATATTACAGTGAACTAGCAATTACCAAGGTTTTTTTTTTAGAAAAGTCCGCGAATAGCCCTCTGGTGGTACGGTCAGGGAAACAGTGGCTGTGAAGGAGTGAGAAAAGGAAAAGTTGGAGCGCGTTCCTTATGAGGAGACGCAAGGCGGAAGAGTCTGGAAGTTTCCAGTTTAGAAAAGAGAAAACTTCCTGGCAACCCCAGGTTTCCCCCGGAAGTGATGTCACACTGTCACGACTAGCTGCCCCCGTGTCTAAAGTTGTCAGCTCTGGGTTGAGATTGGGGGGGTGGAGCCTGGGGAGGGCGGGGTTAGGGGAGGGGAGAGACTTCAATGGGGTACCATGCCATAGAATCCACTGCGCAAAGCAGCTATTTCCTCCAGGTGAACTGATCTCTGTCGCCTGGAGATGTAATCCCAGAAGATCTCCAGCCACCAACTGGAGGTTGGCAACCTTACCCATGTCCCTCCCTTTCCCCCCCCCCCCAGACTTGGCTGCCCCATGCCAAAACAGCTTAGAGACCAAAGACAGCTGTGTTCATTTGTGAAGCAAGACAGAACCGTTAAATCAAGACGGGTCGCTGTGTTAGTCTGTCTGTAGCAGGAGAAAAGACAGTGAGAGCCCAGCAGTACCTTCAAGACTAACGACATTTTTTTTTGTCTTTTAGGTACTCCTGGGCTTTCACTCTTTTCTACTACAACAGTTACACTCAGGGGTCCTTTCGTAGAAAAAGAGGTGCAGGAGCCTATTAGCATAACTCATTAGCATAACTCATTAGCATATGCCACGTCCCCTGACATCACTGGAAGTGTGTCAGAAAGGGAATGTCAGTTTCAGTTCCATTATATCCTATGGGCCATTGAAACCAATGGCAAAAACTCATAGGGTATATGAGGGGCTGGAGGAAAGGGGGTTTGAGGGAGAGGCTCCAAACTTGCAAGGTAGCTGCTGGGGCCTCTCCTCGAAATACCCACCAAGTTTCAAGAAGATTGGACCACGGAGTCCAATTCTATGGGCCCCCAAACAGGTTGTCCCATCCCCTCCATTGTTCTCTATGGGGGGGGGAATGTTAACTTTTTTCCTACCATAGAGAACAATGGAGGGAATGGGGGCAACCTGTTTGGGAGCCTGTAGAATTGGACCCCCTGGTCCAGTCTTCTTGAAACTTGGTGGGCATTTCGAGGAGAGGCCCCAGCAGCTACCCTGCAAGTTTGGAGCCTCTCCCTCAAACCCCCTCCCCTCCAGTGGCTTTTAAAATTGCCGCCGAATTTCGGCGGCAATTTGACGGTGAGCTGAATCAGATTAGAGAATCTGATTCAGCCCGTGGCTGCCCTACTGGCCAGTCCTGAGCTGGCAGAGCTTCGCGCCGCCTCACTCTGGCCCCAACGGACCCCTGGTTACGCTTACGGATCGAAATGTATCTAGGACTGCGGTCACACACACTAAACGATCTGCTTTCCATCCACTTTCCAACTGGGTTTTGCCAGTTCAGGCAGTAAAATCTGGCTGGAAAGTGCATTGAAAGGGGATTGAAGGTGGATGATTTAGTGTGTGTGATCGCAGCTGTTGGGTACTGGGTACGACACACGGAGAGGCTGGACAGCAGCGCGACGATCAGCTCGTACTTGATTGGTGCACCGGCTGGCCGAAGTGGCCAACTATACACAGCCACCCAAAACACACCCATAGTCCTATTGGAGGGTTTGAATCTCCCGCCAAAGATTGGTAAACTCTAGGAGGCCCCTGTTGGGCCCTGTTGTTTTCCGGAGCCAAGCTCGGGCTGCATGTCGCGGGCGCCTGGTGACCATCAGTGGACATAACAGCAGCATATGTTGTCATTCCTGTGGTGGGGGCGGGGGCGTACCCATTTTCAGGAGCCCCCATCCACACCTCCCAGACAGCTGGTGGGAGAGCCCCGCCCCCAAAGAGCCCCATTTGCACCAACGTACTGGTGATGTTGCTGTCACTGCGCCGGGCACGTTCCGCGGGGGATGCTCTAGCATTTGAGGAAATACTCTAAGGTTACTAGAGCGTTCCCCGCACAATGTGCCCTGCGCGATGAGGTCACTTCCGGGTGATGTCATTGTGGCGTGCAAGCTTTGCACATGCGCCAAAAAGTCCCAGGCATAGAGAGGGACCTCCCCCCGGCTGCTTGGAGCCAAGGTAAGACCTGGCAACCCTAAATGTACCTCACCAGCTGCCGTATAAGACGTGGCGGGCTGCACAGCACATGGCGTTTCAGAGTTTATGCATGTGCATTTGAGCAGGAAGTGGGAGGTGGTCTTCTGCTTGGGCCAGTGACGCCACCTTTGGCCCTGCAGTAATGAAAGCCTGCCAGGTTTTTTGTGCCCCCCCCCCCCAGCCTGACTTCCCGCCTCTCTTTTCTTTTCAGTTATCCCAAGAGTTTTCCTTGCTTGGCCAGCTGTTGGCGCTGCTGGCCCTTCGGACAGTGGACAGCGTGAAGGAGATCGGCCAGCAGGCCGCCGAAGCCATGTACCACCTCCACTACATCACCATGAGCAAAATGGGTGAGGTGCATGCTGGGAAATCTTGAGTTTCTTGTCACCCCCTTGGGGGTCAAAACCACTGGAGGGTGGCCGCCGGCTCGAGGCTCCTCTTCCGCATCTCTCTCAAGGAAGCCTGACCAGTGCTGAGGCTGTTTGGAACTCAGAACTCACTCTGAAAATGCCTCATTCAGAGAAGTTGCCATCTCTGGGTTGGGGAACTCCTGGAGATTTGGGGGGTGGAGCCCAGGGAGGGTGGGGTTTGGGGAGGGGAGGGGAGGGACATCAGCAGGGTCGAATGGCATAGAATCTACCCTCCAAAGCCGCCTTTTTCTCCAGGGGAACTGAGCTCTGTAGTTTGGAGATGAGCTCCCCAGGCGCCACCTGGGAGGGGAGGGGAGGGGAGATTCCCAGACCCCACCTGGAGGCTGGCCTCCCTAGATTTGGGGGGTGGAGCCTGGGGAGGGGAGGGTTTAGGGAAGGAGGGACCCGAGTGGGGAATAATGCCATGAAGTCCACCTTCCAAAGCGGCCATTTTTCTCAGGGAAAATTGATCACACAGCTGAAGCGGACTTACACTTAATCAGACCCTTGGTCCATCAAATTCAGTATTGTCTACTCAGACTGGCAGCAGCTCTCCAGGGTCTCAGGTGGAGGTTTCTCACATCACCTCCTGCCTGGTCCTTTTTAACTGGGGATGCTGGGGATTGAACTTGAGACCTTCTGCATGCCAAGCAGATGCTCTACCACAGAGCCACGGCCTCTTGAGCTCCGTTGTTTGGAGATCAGTCGTCATCGTCGTCATCATCATTTCAATTTATACCCCACCTTATCTGGAGGCTGGCAACCCTACATCATTTGCCACAGCTAGGAAACATTTTCCCAGATTTTTTGGGGCTAATTACTTTATTTCAGTACATTTTAGGGTGTGTTCAGACAGGCAGCTAATCCCGCCATTAGCCCGGCTCTAATTTGATCTCGGTCCTTTCAATCTGTTGTTGCACAGATAAACATCTGGAGCAGAGGTCCATCAGTGGCTGTTAGCCACAAGGTACAGATAGGAACTCTCAGTCTGGGGCAAGTGATGCACTGTATTCTTGGTGCTTGGGTGGGGGGCAACAGTGGGAGGGTTTCTAGTGTCCTGGCCCCACTGGTGGACCTTCTGAGGGCACCTGGTGTTTTTGGCCACTGTGTGACAGAGTGTTGGACTGGATGGGCTATTGGCCAGATCCAATGTTGGCTTCTCTTAGTTCTTAACTCTGTGGGATTATACCCCACCAAAGTCCCTCCCCTCCCAAACCCTGCCGTCCCCAGGGTCCATCCCCAGATGTCCAAGAATTCCCCAACCTGGAGTTAGCAACCCTGACTTCCAAGCTCTGCGTCTCCCATGCAAAGCTGTCAGCTGCTGGCAGAGACTCTTTTCCAGCCTTGGAGAACCGGCCAGCCCTGTAGCCAGAAATTTTGGGTTGGTGGGGCATGGGGAGATTTTGTGGGGCAGCAGGGGAGAGGGGGGAGGGAGGGGGCAGATGCACACCTTCCCTGAATTCCAAGCAGTGATTTCGCAGCAACCGCCTCTCTCCCTCCGCTCCTCCAAGATTTAAAGGGCCCTCCAGCTGATTGGCGGGCCACGTGCTCCACCAATCAGCTGGGGGGCTTTTTTAATTTATTTATTTATTTATTTATTTCGATTTCTAGGCTGCTCTCCCCACACAGTAGGCTCAGTGCGGGAGGGGGAGAGGGGGCAGCAGCTGTTGTGGGGCGTGCAACACATTTGAGGGGGCAGAGCCCCAAAATGCCCCACTGTAGCTACGGGCCTGGAAACAGCAACAGTCGAGAACAGATGGGCCAGGCCTCTGACTTGGTATAAGGCATCTCCCAATGTCCACTCAAAGGATATATGCACTCACAAACTCCACAGAAGATCTTGGCAAGCAGGCAGTGAATGGTCTTGCGCTGCTCCAGCTTTTGATAAACGAACAAATGTAGTGGGAAGGGAAAGCCAAACCAGTCCGGCTGTTAGGTTGCAGGCGGGGCTGAAACTAATGCCGGTTTTTTCCCCTCCCCAAATATTCTGATTAGTTAGGGAGATGGAGAAGAAACACAAGAACAAGAAAGGAAACGTCGTGAAATGGTTGCGAGAAGATTTCTTCATTCCCGGCCCGGCCGTCTTTTACAACAACATCTCTAAAGTGGCGAAGGTACTATCCTGGACCGCTGACGGTCGTAGTCTTCTCCCTCCCATGAGCCTTTTCTCCTCCTGCCATCTTTTTGATTGATCCACGTGGGTGTCCGGCTCAAAACGCAACCAGAAAGGTCACTGTTTTTGTATGGCTGTACCATTTCAGAGAGCAGTGGGTAACGTCAGGTTCCAGTTCCCCCCCACTCTGTGTACATACAAAACTGGAAGAGGGCGATAGATGAACTTTTCCCAGACCCACTCGATTTGCATGTTTGGGTTCATTCCTTGAATATATAGGCGTTTGTATAGTGTGTGTAAGGTGCCGTAAAGTCGCAGCCAACTTACGGTGACCCCGTAGGGTTTTAAAGGCAAGAGAGTACTCTTCAGACCCCCTGGAGTGAAATTTGAAACCAGCGTGAAATGAGCTCGGGAAGAGACAGCAGTCAAAACTACTTCAGAGGGGAGGTGTAAATTGGGCCTAGCAGATGTGGCTTGCCATTGCCTGCCTCTGTGTTGTGACCAGGGGTCCGTTGGAGCAGGAGCGCACAGCAGCACAGCTCCGGGAGTGAGGAGCCCAGGGGGCGGGCACATGACCAAGCCCCACCCCCTCCTCGGCTTCCCCGAGCAGTGCAGAGGGGCAGCCCTGCTAGGGTCTTTATTGTTTTTAATGTTTTGTTTTAATATTGATAATTTTATCATTGTTCCTTTTATGACTGTGTGCTGCTTTTTCCAGAAACTTGCTCAAGGTGGCATAAAAATTTTCTAAGTATACCATTTTTTATCTGGGCACATGGCACATAAGTACTGGAGAGATTTCACCAACGCTTCAGCAGCTTCCACCCCATCAGTTTGGTGTAGTGGTCAGGAGTTGGACTCTAATCTGGGAGAACCGGGTTTGATTCCCCACTCCGCCACATGCAGCTGCTGGTGTGACCTTGGGCCAGTCACAAGTTCTCTCAGAGCTGTTCTCTCATGGGCAGTTCTCAAAAGACCTCTCTCAGCCCCACCTACCTCACAGGGTGTCTTGTTGTGGGGAGGGGAAGGAGAAGGGATGGGTGGTGCACATGTCCTGGGTATCTCAAGTCTACTTGAAACCTGGTGGTTTCAAGGGAGCAGGAAGAGAATGAGGGTGTGTTCTTTACGCTTATTTTTATGGCACAAAGTATTGGATGGGGAAGGGAATGGAGGAAGAGCAGGTCAGTTTCACTCACCTGTGGAGTGGAGCCTGAGGGGTGGGTGTTGCCTTCTGACACACTTCCGGTATGTTAGGGGGCGGCGGCATATGCAAATGAGTTATGCAAATGAGTTATGCTAATAAGCTCCTGCACCTATTTTTCTACGAAATGACCTCTGGTTGTGACCCAGGTATTCCTTGGGGGTCTCCCATCCAAGTACTTTCCAGGCCTGACCCTGTTAGCTTTCAAGATCTGATGAGATCAGGCTAGCCTGGGCCATCCATAGGGTTAACAGAAGAACGTAAGGGAAGCCATGTTGGACCAGGCCAGTGGCCCATCCGGTCCAACACTCTGTGTCACACAGTGGCCCAAGAATACCAGGTGCCCTCCCACTGTTGCCCTCCCAAAACCAAGAATACAGGGTTGCCAGTCACCAAGTGGTGGCTGGAGATCTCTGGTATTACATCTCCAGGCGACAGAGATCAGTTCCCCTGGAGAAAATGGCCACTTTGAAAGGTGGACTCTATGGCATTATACCCAGTTGAAGTCCCTCCCCTTTCAAACCCCATCTTGCTCATTGATAGATAAAGAGATATAAGGCCCTGCGGGACCTGATGCAGTTCCGCAGGGCCTGTAAGACGGAGCTCTTCCGCCAGGCCTTTGGCTAGGAGCCGCCACCAGCATTGTAATAACATCTACAATGAGAACTGGCCCTGAATGCAGTCCAGGCCCGATGGTTATGGCTGGTAGGTCTCCAACCAGATAGGAAGCCATCTGATTAACGAGATTGGAAGCATTCTAGTGGGTATTGTAATTTTATTGCTGCAGTTTATTCTTGCTATGTAAGGGAGTTTTATTGTTGTTTGGTGATTTTAAATTGATTTTAAAATGTTATGATGTGTATGGCATTTATGCCCTTGTTAGCCGCCCTGAGCCCGCTTGCGGGGAGGGCGGGGTATAAAAACAAAAATAAACAAACAAACAAATAAATAAGGATATATCTCAAGATGGGTAGCTGTGTTAGTCTGTCTGTAGCAGTAGAAAAGAGCGAGAGTCCGGGAAAGACTAGCAAAATTTGTGGCAGGGGGAGGAGCTTTCATGAGTCACGGCTCACTTCTTCAGATAACAGCTAGAACCAGGGCTCTTTTTGTAGAAAAAGCCCAGCAGAAACTCATTAGACTAATAGGCCACACTCACCAGCAGGAACTAATTAGCATATTAGGTTACACCCCCAACAGCGCAGAAAGAGAGTGAGAGAAGGATAGAAGGAGGGAAAGAAAGAGAGAAGGATAGGAGGGAAAGGGAATGAGGCAGAGAGAGAAAGAAAGGGGGGAAAGAGAAGGAAAGGGAAAGAAGGAGAGAAGGAAAGAGGGAAAGAAAAAAAAGAGAGAGAGAGAAGGAAAGAAGGAGGAAGACAAGGAGAGGAGGAAGAAAGAGGGAAAAAAAGAGAAGGAAAAGGAGGGAAAGAAAGACAAAGAGAGGGAAAGAGAGAAGGAAAGAAGGAGGGAAAAGAAGAAGGAAGGAAGAAGGAAGGAAGAAAAAGAAAGAGAGAGAGATGGGGGAGCCTCCGCCACCCCCACAGCCCCCCATCAAGGCTCCGCCACCCCCCCCCCCCAAGTCCCCACCATTGCCTCCCTGCACCAGCACTTACCAGGGGCAGGGAGAGCAAAGCAGAGAAGGAGGCACGCAAACCTTGAGGAGGCCCTTCCCCGCCAGGCGTCGCTGAGCACTGCAAACGTGCAAGTAGCCCCTGCACAGCCAGCCATGCATGCCGCGCCAGCCTCAGGTCACTTTGCAAGCACCAGTGATGCCCTGCAGGAGCCGGAGGGGGAAGCCATCACTCAAGCCGGACAGGGCCCTGTAGTTGAGAAAACCACGCACGGTGCTCTCTCTCTTCTCCCCGCCCCCTCCTCCTCCCCAGCCCGGCACACAGATCTCCTCTCCTCTCCCCGTCCCTGCACCCTGCGTTGTGCCCAATCTGCCTGCCATTTGAAGAGCCGGGGAAACAAACAAAATGTGGGGCTGGCAGAGTCCCTGTTCGGCAAGCGGAGGGAAGCGGCGGAGAAATCCACAAGCCGCGTGTTGGTTTTTGCTGCTGCTGCTGCTTGCTGGCGAAGAGGCCCGCAGGCCCGCCGCTCTCCCCATGACTGCGGAGGTCAGGTCAGGCACCCGACAGTGGCGGTTCAGTAAGGCGAGCGCGGCTGGAGAGCGGGCCAAGGAAAGTAAGGTCGCCAACCTCCAGGGGGCACCTGGAAAGCTCCTGCGGTTACGATGTATTGCCAGATGGCCGAGCTCCCCTGGAGACAAGGGCTGCTCGAGGGTGGATTCAACTGCGTTGTGCCCCACTGAGGCTGAAAGGTGCCCAATGCACGGTCTCTGCACGGAGACCAGATGCAGAGCACTTTTTATTCGGCTCCATGTGTTTAAAGGGAGCGTGCCCCCTTTAAATATATTGAGCTGGAAGGTGCCTGACGCCCGGTCTCCACGCAGGACCGGGTGTGGGGTGCTTTCGAGATGGAGGGAAGGGGAGGGGCGGGCCTGGACGCCAGCCGGAACGCTGTTCCGGTGCGTTTCGGCCGAAAACGAGCCCTGGCTAGAACGTGAGTCTATCTCTCCTTCTGTCACAAGGTGGATGGATTCTCATTCTGTATGGCTAGATATGGTGCCTTCCATGGAGATGGATCAAGATGGGTAGCTGTGTCAGTCTGTCTGCAGCAGTAGAAAAGAGCCAGAGTCCAGGAGCACCTACAAGACTGACAACATATGTGGCAGGGGAGGAGCTTTCGTGAGTCACCACTGACTTCTTTAGACTCACGAAAGCTCACGCCTGGTCACAAATTCTCGATTCATGAAAGCCAGACTCACGAAAGCCACAAATTTGGTTAGTCTTTAAGGTGCTACTGGACTCTTGCTCTTTTCTACTATAGATATATATATATATTAGATAGATGTTCTATATGCTGTATACACTGTACAGTATGATAGTTAGATAGATGTTCTATATGGTATATAAACTGTACAATATGATAGATACAGACATAATACATATAATGTTGAGGGCAGTAGGAAGAGAGGAAGACCCATCATGAGATGGATTGACCCAGTCAAGGAGGCCGCGGCCTTCAGTTTGCAAGATCTGAGCAAGGCTGTTAATGGCGGGACATTTTGGAGGTCATCAGTTCATTGGGTTGCCATAAGTGAGAAGTTAAGGACACAACACGCATATCTGTAATAATACAGCCTTGCCAAATCTTCAAAGATCAGTGTTCAGATAATTTCAGGAGGGCAGTCATAAGAACATAAGAGAAGCCAATGTTGGATCAAGCCAGTGGCCCATTCAGTCCAACACTCCGTCACACAGTGGCCCAAAACACCAGGTGCCCTCAGGAGGTCCAGCAGTGGGGCCAGGACACTAGAATCCCTCCCACTGTTGCCCCCCCAAGCACCAAGAATACAGAGCATCACTTGACTCAGACTGAGAGTTCCTATCTATACTTTGTGGCTAATAGCCACGGATGGACCTCTGTTCCATATAAGAACATAAGAGAAGCCAACATTGGATCAGGCCAGTGGCCCATCCAGTCCAACACTCTGTGGCACACAGTGACCAAAAACACCAGGAGCCCTCAGGAGGTCCACCAGTGGGGCCAGGACACTAGAAGCCCTCCCACTGTTGCCCCCCCAAGCACCAGGAACACAGAGCATCATTGCCCAGACATAAGAACATAAGAGAAGGCAATGTTGGATCAGGCCAGTGGCCCATCCAGTCCAACACTCTGTGTCACACAGTGGCCAAAAATACCAGGTGCCCTCAGGAGGTCCACCAGTGGGGCCAGGACACTAGAAGCCCTCCCACTGTGCCCCCCGTCAAGCACCAAGAATACAGAGCATCATTTGCCCCAGACTGAGAGTTCCTATCTAGACCTTGTGGCCAATAGCCACTGATGAACCTGTGCTCCATATGTTTATCTAATTCCCTCTTGAAGCCGTCCATGCTTGTAGCTGCCACCACCTCCTGTGGCAGTGAATTCCATGCGTTCGTCACTCATTGGGTGAAGAAGGACTTCCTTTTATCCGTTTTAACCCGACTCCTCAGCAGTTTCATGGAGTGTCCCCGAGTTCTTGTCTTGTGAGTGTTAGGACTTTTTGTCCAATATTAGTGATAATTCAGAGTTATGGATCTTGCTTTCTGGAAAGAAGAGGCTGCTTCCTCTAGTTTAAAATATTAATTACTAAAGGATAAAGGGAAACGGGATTAGCTACAAAAGAAACAAAAACATGCTTTTTAAGGAGCTGCATTGTGCTCCGTCTGCACACTAAGACATCCTACTACAGAGTGAGAGATTACAATGGAGGATCTCTCCTTCTTCTTGACCCCTGAAAGGAAACAGCTGATATCAGTCACCAATCAGTACAACAATACCCCTCTAGGTTTCCGGGGCTTGCACTTAATTGGCCAGCTGCCAGGTACTTCTTCTAGGTTAGCCTGAGAAACAACAAGTTACATAGGTTAACCCTATAGTGACTAAAATGGTCAGGTCTTGTCTTACATACTCATGTTTCCAACAGTGAGAAAGGGAGAAAAGTACTTCGTTCTCTACCTGCTCTATCCCATCCATAATCTTATAAACTTTGATCATGTCACCCCTCAGCCTTCATTTCTCCAAGCTAAAGAGCCCCAAGCGCTTCAGCCTTTCTTCATAGGGAAAGTGTTCCAACCCTTTTTATCATTCTAGTTGCCCTTTTCTGCACTTTTCCCAGTGCTGTAATATCTTTTTTGATGTGAGTGGTGACCAGAACTATACACAGTACTCCAAAGGAGGTTGCACCATTGATTTATACAGTGGCATTATGATCCTGGCTGATCTGTTTTCAGTTCCCTTCCTAATAACCCCCAGCATAGCGTTGGCCTTTTTCATTGCAGTCACACACTGTCGTGTTGGTTCGCAGCAGATTCAAGTCCAGGAGCACTTTAGAAACCGCAGAGATTTCTGGGGTATAAGCTACAAGAGTCGCAGCCCCTTGGATATCTGAGGAAGAGAGCTTTGACTCTTGAAAGCCTAAATCTTGTGGGTCTCTAAGGGTGTGCCGGACCCGAATCTAGCGGTTCAGATCATGTATTTCAGCTGCTATACTGGAGGGGCAGCTATGTTAGTCTCTTCCCATTTGCTTGTGGACTGCTGCAAGTGGCAATTGGCATCTGAAGAAATGGTCTCCAGGACTGAGGTCACACTGGCAGCTTGGCGCGGTATGATGGCGCCCAGGGCTTTTTTTGTAGAAAAAGCCCAGCAGGGACTCATTAGCATAATAGGCCACACCCAACAGCAGAAACTCATTAGCATGTTAGGCCACACCCCTGACAGCACAGCTCCCTCCCAGGATCGGCTTCCCCAGGTACCCCCAGCTTGCGGGGCACATGGGGAACCCGAGGGAAGAAAGGCAATTTCTGAATCAGCTTCCCCAGGAGCCCCACAGCTTCCCCAAGTGCCCTATGACTTGCAAGGCGCCTGGGGAACCGGGGTGTGTGTGGCTATAGGTATGGCCAACTCGGAAGCCAGCCAGAACTCTGTTCCTGTGCATTCCTGCCCAAAAATAGCCCCGGTGGCACCTCTAATTGTACCAGTTTAAAGTGTTGAGAGGCATATCATCCTGCTGCAGGTTACCCATGTGGCTGTCCCATGGTCAAGCATCCACATTACTGCAGCGCCACAGCCATGGAGTGCACTGTCCAGATGTTTTTTTAAAATGCAGGTGAGCACATATGTGTTCATGCTATGTGCACATGTGCACTCATGCGCATGTAGGCAAACATGAAAAATACCCAACCCAGCAGTGGAAATGGATCTGCAGGTTCAGACATCCCTTCCAGGTTCCTTTCACTGCAGGAGAGTTCCAAAGTCGGCAAGCCCAGGGGGAACCCCGAACAACCCGTTAATACTGGACTTTCCCCGGGTATCTGTTTATTCCACTTCCATTGTGGAACAGCATGGGTTGCCAATGACTGTGCCACAGGAGGGGCATTTATTCTGCTCGGGTAACGCTACTATAGTGCCACAAACCTCCCGTGTGACCACAGCCTAGTACAGGAAAACTGGTGTAAAAGTTAGTTCACCTGTAAGGTGCTGCTGGACTCCTGTTTATATTTGCTGCTATTCTGGCTTTCCACCCCACTCTGCGTTGACATCAACAGCCAAGGCGTGCAATTCTTTTTTTTTTTTTTTTTAAATCTCTTTTTTCTTTCTCTTTGTGTTAGGCTTTCGGGGAGCACCTCACGACCGATCAAATCACAGACCTGGTGCTCAAAGTCATCGACAATCTGGTGCACGAAGAAAAAGGCGTTTCCCAGGCTGCATCGGTGCTGCTGAGCTCCTTCCTGGAGGAGTGTGGGATGGATGTGGAAAACGTAAGGAACGAGAAGAAGAAGGGGGAAGTTTGTTTGGTAGACGAGGGCATGGGGGCAGAAGGGGTGGGTGGGTTTCCTGCCTCATGACTGTGATTCCTGTCACACGTGAAGCTATCTTGTACTGAATCATACCCTTGGTCCCTCAAAGTCGCTATTGTCTACTCAGCCTGGCCTTGACCCTACAGGGTCTCAGGCAGAGGTCTTTCCCATCACCTACTACCTGACCCATGCCCAATTAAGATTACAGCCTACGTTTTAAGAACATAAGGGAAGCCATGTTGGATCAGGCCAATGGCCCATCCAGTCCAACACTCTGTGTCACACAGTGGCCAAAACCCGGGTGCCATCAGGAGGTCCAGCAGCAGGGCCAGAACTCCAGAAGCCCTCCCACTGTTGCCCCCCCCCCCCAAGCACCAAGAATACAGAGCATCACTGGCCCAGACAGAGTGTCCCATCTATACCTTGTGGCTAATAGCCACTCATGGACCTCTGCTCCACGTGTTTTTCCAATCCCCTCTTGAAGCTGTCCATGCTTGTAGCCACCATCACTTCCTGTGGCAGTGAATTCCATGTGTTAATCACTCTTTGGGTGAAGAAGTACTTCTTTTGATCTGTTCTAAGCCTACTGCTCATTAATTTCATTGAGTGCCCTCGAGTTCTTGTAGTGTGAGAAAGGGAGGAAAGGACTTCTTTCTCTACCTGCTCTATCCCATGCATAATCTTATAAACCTCAATCATGTTACCCCTCAGCCATCATTTCTCCAAGCTAAAGAGCCCCAAGCACTTCAACCTTCCTTCACAGGGAAAGTGTTCCCACCCTTTTATCATTCTAGTTGCCCTTTTCTGCACTTTTACTAATGCTAGAATTTCTTTTTTGAGGTGCGGCAACCAGAACTGTACATAACACTCCAAGACCAGTTTCCCACGAGGCACTGCTCCGCCGTCGCTGTTCCCTTTCCCCCAATTGCATGCATCAATTTCCCACTATTTGACCCGGACCGCATTTTGACCCGCGGCTTCGCGATCCTGTTTTTTGACGATCGCAAAGCCGCGGGGGGAAACAGGCGAAGCCGCGGGTCAAAATGTGGCACAGGGCAAATAGTGGGAAATTGACGCACGCAATCGGGGGAAAGGGAAGAGCAGTGGCGGAGCAGCGCCTCGTGGGAAATCGGTCTAAATGTTCTACTAACAGTCCCGCTTCCCTACTAAATTCAGTTGTGTCTCCCACTAACAGTTATGTTTCCCAGCCAATGCGCCAGTGTTAATTCAGTCTCCTTAGGCAAGAGATTAATCTTCGGGTTTTTCACCTCAGTGGGTCCATAACTGTCAGTAGGAAAATGCAAATTCCACAGGGCTACTAATGTGAATTCAATGGTTTATTGAAAGGCATTACTGAATAATACACTGCAAAAGCAAATTGCAAACTTAATGAGATGCATGATGGACCATGAAGTCGTGGATGTAAAATCATCAGTACGTTGTAGATGGTTATAGGACATAATTTAAGTAGGCAGTGTTGAACCACTGAATTAACACCCGTAACTGGAGGTGCCAGGGATTGAACCTGGGACTTTCTGCATGTTAAGCAGATGCTCTGCCACTAAGCCATGCCCCTTCCCTTAAGGCTGAGTGAGATTTTATCAGTGTAATCCCCAGTTGCAGGGAGTTCCGATTCCAAGAGAGGGTTACAGAAGAGGTGAGGGGGAGCAATTGGCTTTTTTCCTGACCTCAAATCACGACCCTCCTGAGCTATGTGTCCTGGTAGGGAAACATACAGGAACCTCCCTTCCCCCCCTCCCTAATAGATAGGGTTGCCAGCTCTGGCTCAGGAAATATCTGGAGATTTTGGAGGTGGAGCCTGGAGAGGGTGGCGTTTGGGACAGAGAGGGGCCTCACTGGAGTATAACGCCACAGAGTCCGCCCTCCAGAGCAGCCATGTTCCTCCAGGGGAAACTGATCTCTGTTGTCTAGAGATCAATTGTAATAGAAGCAGATCTCCAGGTGGCACCTGGAGGTTGTCAACCCTACCAATAGGGGAAGTGGCGAGTGGGAGAGAAGAGACTGTGGTTAAGAAAGCAGCATGTGGGGGGGGGGAAGGGTTAAAATCCAACTGCCCTATGGCTGGAGCCTGAAACTACCAACCTGTGTTTGCAGGTGGGAACAGTTTACCTTCGATGCAAACAAGGGATGTGTGGGGCCACTCCCACATCACCCCCATAACTGTTAGTTCAAGAGGGTTTGTGCAACGATGCTCAGAGTCTCCCAGACTCCACTCCACTGAAATGGCCACCACTGCTGGGAGTGGGGTGAGGGCACAGGGATGTCATGTTACCTTTTTAAAAAAAAGCTTAGAAGAAGAGATTGAATTTATACCCCGCCCTTCACTACCCGAAGAAGTCTCAGAGTGGCTTACAATTTCCTTCCCTTCCCCTCCTCACAATAGACACCCGATGAGGTCGGTGGGGCTGAGAGCTCTCTTGAGAACTGCCCTTGAGAGAACAGCTCTGAGAGAACTTGTGACTGACCCAAGGTCACCCAGCAGCTGCGTGTGGAGGAGTGGGGAATCAAACCCAGTTCTCCCTGATTAGAGTCCGCGCTCTTAACCACTACCCAAACTGACTCGTTATCACTGAGACACAGAAACAGAGACAACCAGGGGTGGCCCCAAAGTCCTTTGAAGGGCTTAGTGACTGCTGTCCACTGACAGTCCAACAACTCTTTATATCACTGTTTCTTTTCTTCTCCAAATTTAGCTTTAAAGATTCCTTTACCAAGGAGGGGAAACGCACATGGAAAAGGGGAGAAGCTGGAAACCTTTCTTCTACCATTTTTTCACTGCTTACCCCACTGGGGGAGGGGGGGGTATGGTGAGCATATCAACAGAGATTGATTCCTCTGGAGGAAATGGCTGTTTTGGATGGTGGTTTCTATGGCATTACACCTTGATGAGGTTCCTCCCTTCTCTGAATTCTGCCCTCGCTGGGCTCCACCCCCCATAATCCCCAGGAATTTCCCAGCCTTGAGCTGGTAACCCTACTTTCGACGTCAGTTCCTCCCTTTCCCCCTTACATTGAGACCGATTCCACAAAAGCAGTTGTTCCACCCCCGGTCTCCTGTTTCCCCCAGTTGTACTGCTCAATTTCCCACTGTTTGCTGCGCAGCCACATTTTGACCCGCATCTCCCCCTGATTTCCCCCGCGTCTTCCTAATCCTTATTTTAGAATCAAGATGATGCAGCGGAAATCAGGGTGAAATGCGGGTCAAAATGTGGCTGTGCAGCAAATGGTGGGAAATGGAGCAGTACAACTGGGGGGAACTCCGACTGAGATCCAGTCGTCTAGTCCAACCCCCTGCACAATGCAGGACATTCACAAATACCTCCCCCTCAAACCCCCAGTAACTCTTGTTCCACGCCCAGAAGATGACAAAAAAATTCTCCAGGATCGCTGGCCAAATTGGCTTGGAGAAAAATGGCTTCTTGGCCCCAAAATGGTGATCAGCATTTCCCTGGGCGTGTAAGAAAGGGCCACGAGAATGAAGCACTGAGGCAACCCTTCCTGCCTAAGTTCACAGGATCGGCACTGCTGTCAGACGGCCATCTAGCCTCTGCTTGAAAACCTCCACAGAAGGAGAGCCCACCACCTCCTGAGGAAGCCTGTTCCACTGAGGAACCCGCTCTAAATGTCTGGCAGTTCTTCCTCATGTTTAGCCGAAAACTCTTCTGATTTAATTTCAACCCGCTGGTTCTGGTCCGACCTTCTGAGGCAACAGAAAACAACTCTGCCCCTTCATCACTCCATCACACGGCAGAGCCAGTTTGGTGTAGTGGTTTGGTGCGCGGACTCTGATCTGGGAGAGCCGGGTTTGATTCCCCACTCCTCCACTTGCACCTGCCGGATGACCTTGGGCAAGCCATAGCTCTGTACCAGCTGTTCTCTCAAGGACAGTTGTCTCAGAGCTCTCTCAGCCCCACCTGCCTCCCAGGGTGTCTGTTGTGGGGAGGGGAAGGGAAAGGAGTTTGTAAGCCGCTCTGAGACTCCAAGTGAGTGAAGGGCGGGATATAAATCCAATCTCTTCTTCTTCTTCTTTGTCTTCTTCCTCTATATGACAGTCCTTCAAGTCTTTAAGTTGCCACTAGATCTTTGGAGACCGTAGCCTGTCTCTCTTTCCCCAAACAATGGATCTGTACAGGGGTCCGTTGGAGCGGGAGCGCACAGGAGCGCAGCTCCGGGAGTGAGGAGCCCAGGGGGCGGGCACATGACCAAGCCCCACCCCCTCCTCGGCTTCCCCGAGCAGTGCAGAGGCGCAGCGCCCCGGGGAAAGCCCTGCTAGGGTCTTTACTGTTTTTAATGTTTTGTTTTAATATTGATAATTTTATCATTGTTCCTGTTTATGACTGTTTGCTGCTTTTCCAGAGCCTTGCTCAAGGTGGCATATAAATTTTCTAAGTATACCATTTTTTATCTGGGCACATGGCACATAAGTACTGGAGAAATTTCACCAACCCTTCAGCAGCTTCCGCCTTATCAGTTTGGTGTAATGGTCAGGAGTTGGACTCTAATCTGGGAGAACCGAGTTTGATTCCCCACTCCTCCACATGCAGCTGCTGGTGTGACCTTGGGCCAGTCACAAGTTCTCTCAGAGCTGTTCTCTCATGAGCAGTTCTCAAAAGACCTCTCTCAGCCCCACCTACCTCACAGGGTGTCTTGTTGTGGGGAGGGGAAGGGGAAGGGATGGGTGGTGCGCATGTCCTGGGTATCTCAAGTCTACTTGAAACCTGGTGGTTTCAAGGGAGCAGGAAGAGAATGAGGGTGTGTTCTTTACGCTTATTTTTATTGCACCAAGTATTGGATGGGGAAGGGAATGGAGGAAGAGCAGGTCAGTTTCACTCACCTGTGGAGTGGAGCCTGAGGGGTGGGTGTTGCCTTCTGACACACTTCCGGTATGTTAGGGGTGTGTGGCATATGCAAATGAGTTATGCAAATGAGTTGTGCTAATGAGCTCCTGCACCTCGTTTTCTACGAAAGGACCCCTGGATCTGTACCAGAATTTCATGCAGGAAACAGATCGGAAGATGCGATGCTGGTGTCGGGGGGCAAACAGGTTCTGCTCATTCTCATCTTTCCATCCTGCAGTTACCCATGATTGTCAAGGAAATTTACAACCATCTCTCCACCATCCGCGATCCCGTTACCAAAGAGGAGACCATGAAAGCCATTTGCAACCTGGCTTCCAAGCGTCTCAACGGAGTCGTGGACTGCCTTCTGGAAAGCTCCTTGGAATGTGACAAGTAGGGGCCTCAAGGAGGCAGACCGGCAATTTATTATGGGCTGTAGGGCTGGTCAATTCCTGGAGGTTTGGGGGCAGAGCCTAAGGTGGGTGGAGTTTGGGGAGGGGACTCAGCAGGGATGTGACGCCTGCGAGCAAGGGTCCCCAACATGGTCTCCATGGGCATGATATCTTTCCCGGCACCCGCCAAGTGCTTTTAGAAAGTGGGTGGGGCTAGATGGGGATTTTCTGAGCAAGGCTTCTGGTTGGCCACTGGAGATTCGGTTGGCTTCGCAGATTTTTAGAAATGTTGCATTGGCAGCAGCTGCCACCATGGCACACGATCTTCAGTTTGTGACTGAAAGTAAGCGGTGGCAGCCATTTTGTGGCTGGCTCTGCCTCCTCTGGCAGCCATTTTGAGGCTATGTCCACTGTACTGTGTCAGAACTTAAACAAGATTACACCATGCTGAGATATGTAATGAATAAATACACTCATATTATTATAAAGGTTATGTGTCCTTTATCCCAAATATGATAATATGCATAAATAAGATATAATGCATGTAGGTAAAGGTAAAGGTTTCCCTTGCTCGAAAGCCAGTTGAATCTGACTCTAGGGATGCGGTACTCATCTCCGTTTCCAAGCCGAAGAGCCAGCGCTGTCTGAAGACGTCTCCGTGGTCATGTGGCCAGCATGACTAGATGCCGAGGCACACAGAACGCCGTTACCTTCCCACCAAAGCGGTACCTATTTATCGACTTGCAATTTCTTGCTTTTGAACTGCTAGGTTGGCAGGAGCTGGGGCCAGAGATGGGAGCTCACTCCATCGTGCAGCACTTGGGTCTTGAACTGCCAAACTACTGACCTTCTGGTCCGCAGTTCAGCATCTTAACCACTTGAGCCACTGCAGCCCCAGATATTACATATACAATTACATATAAATCAAAAGTCAAAATACAGTCTCAGAAATGTCCATTCCAAACATTTATAGCTTTTATAATTATATGAGTTTATTTATTTATTACACATTTTTGCACGGTGTCATCTTAATTATTCAGTGTGTCCAGGGCTATTTTGGGGCAGGAACGCACAGGAACGTAGTTCTGGCTGGCTTCTGAGTTGGCCACAACCACAGCCCAAAGCTCTCGGCATGCCTGGCTACAGAGCACGCTGTCCTCCCCACGTTATACACGAGAGGGAAAGGCGGCATGTTAAAATGCCCTCTTTCCCTCTGGGGAGCCTGTGGATTTCCTTGTCAATTTCATTCCCGGTCAGTCAGCTGAGAGCGAAATTGACAAGGAAAAGCCTCTCTCTGCCTTCCCTCCTCTAGCTGACATGTCTGTGGCAGCTGGAAAAGGGCAGGCAGGAAACCCAAGCACGTTGAAAAGCCCTTTCTTTCCCTCCCGGATCAGATCCCAGGCACTTCAGCACTGCATCTCCCCAGTTGTCTGGTGGGGAGGGGGAGGAAACTAGAAAGGCATTGCTGAAGTGCCGGGGATCTTTCCCCAGCCATCTGGGGGGGGCGGGTAAAAGACTAGAAAGGCGATGCTGAAGTGGGGCGGAGAAGCTCGGCGGGGGGGGGGGGAGGCAAGCTTCCATGCCTGCCCTGTGCTTTCCCAGCCCCACCCGCCTAATAGGCTAATGAGCTGGGCTGTCAGGGGTGTGGCCTAATATGCTAATAAGGTTCTGCTGTTGGGTGTGGCCTGTTATGCTAATGTGTTCCTGCTGGGCTTTTTCTACAAAAAAAGCTCTGGCTGTGTCCCATGTTTACATAGAATTCAGATGGTGCCCACAGCCTCAAAAAGGCTAGGAACCCCTGCCTTAAAGTCTATCCTCTGAAGATGCCGTTTTCTCAAAGGGAACTGATCTGTTATTACACTGGGAGAAGTCCAGCCCCCATATGAAGAAGAGCAGGCTTTTATACCCCACTTTTCTCTACCTTAAGGACTCTCAAAGAGGCTTACAATCACCTTCCCTTCCTCTCCCCACAACAGGCATCTTGTGAGGTGGGTGGCGATCTGAAAGAGCTCTGAGAGAACTGTGACTGGCCCAAGGTCACCCAGCAGGCTTCATGAAGAGGAGGAGTGGGGACTCAAACCCAGTTCTCCAGATTAGAGTCTGCCGCTCTTAACCACTACACCATGCTAGAGGCTGGCAGCCCAACTTTAAATGGGCAGGAAGACTCATCCAGTTGCACTCTGATCCAGATAATGTTATTGATCCAATGGGGCCCTGGTCCAGATCCCTGCTGCCAGGGAGACTCTGGCAACACTTTGCAAATGCCAGGATGTTACCAAAGTTCTGTCAAAGAACTACGCAGCTCTGGATCCACAGAGTAGTGGAGCTCAGGGCCACCCATCCTCCTGGACTGGATCGAGACCTAGGTTTCCTGTCTCATTACCAGTGCTGATCTCTCCACACCATCCAATCACACCTGCTATTGTCATTCACCCACTGTTGTCATTCGACATCTAAAATCACTCTGCTCTCCAGTTATAAGGAAAGATAGATTGACATTCTAGCTGTATCTGAAGAAGTGCACTGTGACTCACGAAAGCTCCTCCCCTGCCACAAATTTTAAAGTGCTACTGAACTCTTGCTCTTTTCTACTGAAAAAGTGAGCAGTGACTCATGAAAGCTCCTCCCTGGCCACATATTTTGTTAGTCTTTTTGGTGCTACTGGACTCTTGCTCTTTTCTGCTGCTACAGACAGACTAACACGGCGACCCATCTTGATATATCTTCCAAGGTGGTTTCTCACAGAAGTACCGACCCTGCTTAGCCTCTGAGATCTGAGAAGATTGGGCTATACCCTGCCACTTCCCATCCTCTTTTTCATATACCCTTCCCAAAATGACTCCTTTGCTTACAGTGGAGGTGGTGGTGGGGGTGCGCCCAATATAACACCAGATTCCCTCCTTATGGAGGATCAAACACAGACATAGAACCGGAGCCTCCAGATGTTGTAAAGTTTGATTGGCTCTATTCATCCAAAAACAGGAAAGGAAGTAAAATCAGCTGTTTCCTACAGACACGTCTGTCCCAGGATATTATAAACGCACAGAAGTCAGGCAGATTTCCTTCCCTTCTCTTTCTTTTCTGTTCTGCATATGTTCAACAGAGCCGGGCCATCCAATGTTTGAACAAGGATTGACAGTCCACCTTGCTAGTAATCATATTCTAAACCCTGATCCGGACCAGAATCATAAATAACATCCATCAAAGTCGCTATTGTCTATTCAGACTGGCAGTGGCTCTCCAGGGTCTCAGGCTGAGGTCTTTCACATCACCTGCTGTCTGGTCCTTTTTTAAAAAAAACATTTATTTATCAGTTTTTACACATAACATACAGTTGATAATCTTCTCTACGTACATTTGAGTCTACTTATCACTTTTTTAATCTAGCCATATATATACTCTTTCCCATCTTTTTGTATGTATTTCTTGATCTTTTTCCTGCAAAATAATGTTTAGTCTGTCCGTCTCTGCCACTTCCAATATTTTGTCAATTAGTCCCTCTCTTGTAGGTAATTTATCTTGTTTCCAGCCTTTTGCTACCAAAATTCTGGCCACAGTTAATACGTATGTTATAAGATATGTATCATTTCTGTTATAATTATCTGAGAGCATATTTAATAAAAAATATTTCAGGTGTAAAAGGAATATCTGTATCCATAATTTCTAATACAATTCCATGTACTTTATGCCAGTATCTCGGTATCTTGCTACACCTCCACCACATATGAAAGTATGTCCCCACATTACCTTTACATTTCCAACAGGTACTGGAGGTGTTAGCATAACATTTTGCTATTCTATCTGGCATCCAGTGCCACCTGTGAAACATTTTATAAATATTTTCCTTATACGATACCACTCCCATACGATACCACTTCCCAAATTTTGGACCATTGCTCAAAATCTATACTATGTCCTAGGCCCTGCTGTCTGGTCCTTTTTAACTGGAGGTGTTGGGGATTGAACCTGTGACCTTCTGCATGCCAAGCAGGTGCTCTGCCTCTGAGCCACAGTGCCTCCCCAACACGTACATGAAGCTGCCTTATCTTGAATCAGACACTTGGTCCATCAAAGTCAATCTCATCTACTCAGACTGGCAGAGGCTCTCCAGAGTCTCTGGCTGAGGTCTTTCATATTATCTACGACCTGATTCTTTCAACTGGAAGTGCTGGGGATTGGACCCAGGGCCTTCTGCATGCCAGGCAGGCGCTCTGCCACTGAGCCAAGGTCCCTCTCCAGTCCCTGCTCTATAGACCAGAGGTGGGCAAATCACAGCTGGGGGGGCATTTACTGCCCATGGGAGCTTCTCATCCATCTGCCAGTTTGATGTAGAGGTTAAGAGTGGCGGACTCTAATCTGGAGAACCGGCTTTGATTAGAGATGTGAAGTTCCAGAAAAAAACTGGAAAAATTTGGGGGGGGGGGGACAAGTTTTTTCTGTTTTTTTCCTGAAGCCTTTTTTTTTTTTTCTGAAAATTTTTTTTAAAAAAAAGAAAAGACAAAAATTGATGATGGAACATTTTATTTTAACGTGATGAATAAAGTATTTTAAGACAAGGTGTTCAAATGTTTTCCAAATCATTTCTAAAAAATATGTACGGTATCAGATTAATCTGATTTCTGTGCACTGAGGACAAGCAAGTCCTAGGTTACAAACTGAACTCTCCAATGCAAGAACAAGATGCATTTCTCCCTTTAGGAGGTGCTGTTGTCACATGAAAAGAAAAAGGTTTCAGTTTTGTTTTTGCATGTGGGTGAGTATACCGGCACTCAGGCTTCACTCAGCTTCTGGATTTAAAAAAAAATTGTTTTGTGGAGGTCTTTTTCTCTGCTCCATGTAAACTAGTAAACAGTTCGAGAGATAGTTGCTCCGTTTGTTACAATTACAAATAAATATTATTTAAAAAGTAAATTCTGTTTGTAATAATAGTTTGGATACACTATATTTTTAACATGCTAGCTGTGATAATTTCATGCCAAGTAAAATTGCCCATAGTCATATTTTATGTTCCTAAAGTAACAGAATGACTTTTCAATCTGGAAAAAAAAAGAAGTACTAACATAGCATTTTTTTTCAATTTTTCAAAAAAAAATCCATTTTTTTGGGAAAAAATGGGTGAAAACTGGGTTTTTTCCTGAGCTTCAAAATTCCCAGAAATTTTACATCTTTAGGTTTGATTCCCCACTTAAAGCTAGCTGGGTGACCCTGGGTCAGTCACAGTTCTCTCAGAGCTATTCTCTCAAGAGCAGTTCTCTCAGAGCTCTCTCAGCCCCACCCACCTCATTGTTGTGGGGAGAGGAAGGGAAAGGAGATTGTAAGCCACTCAGAGATTCCGAGTGAAGGGCGGGATATAAATCCAGTCTCTTTGTCTTCTTCTCTCAAATGGTTCAGTGTGAATGTGTTGGAACATCAGCCTGATGGTCTACAGGACTGACCTGTGATTTGATGCAGGCAAAAAAAACACTTTTAAAAGCTCAAGAGCTAAAGGCCATCCAGAGCGACAGAGAAGGCAGAAACTACACGCGACTCTGTCTGCTAAATCTGTCAATACCGTTATTCTGAAACCCTGGTGTCAGATCTGGGAGGATCAGGTTTCGAATCCCCGTTCATGCCATGGATGCTCAGTGGGTGACCTTAGCCCAGTCACACACCCTCAGCCTACCTCACAGGGTTGTGAGGGTAAAATGGAGGAGAGGAGAATGATGTCGGCTGCTTTGGTTCCCCACTGGGGAGAAAGACATAAATAATATGCCCAGAACACAAAAAATCAGGTCTCTCCCTGAAACCCTCCTAGTAGACTTAATCCTCGGTTAGTAATCCTGGCTCTGACCCTGGGCTTTTCCACATGCTCATTTTAATAGAATCATAGAATCACAGAGTTGGAAAGGACCTCCAGGGTCATCTAGTCCAACCCCTTGCATAAAGCAGGAAATTCACAAATATCTCCTTCCCCCCACACTCTCAGTAACTCCTGTTCCCAGGGCTTTTTTGTAGAAAAAGCCCAGCAGGAACTCATTAGCATAATAGGCCACACCCAACAGCTGAAACTCATTAGCATATTAGGCCACACCCTTGACATCACAGCTCCCTCCCGGGATTGGCTTCCCAGGTGCCCCATAGCTTGCGAGGCACATGGGGAACCCGAGGGAAGGAAGGCAGTTTTTGGATCCCTGCAGCTGTGGGGCACCTGGGGAACCCAAGGAGGGGAGACAGTTTAAACTGCCTTCCCTCCCTGGATCGGCTTGGCTTCCCCAGGTGCCCCCGCAGCTTGCGAGGTGCCTGGGGAACCTGAGGGGGGGAAGGCTGTAGGCATGGCCAACTCAGAAGCTAGCTGGAACTCCGTCCCTGTGCATTCCAACCCAAAAATAGCCCTGCCTGTTCCATACCCAGAGAAGTAAGCACCAAGTCAACGCTTCTTGCCCTTCGTCTCATGATCTGCCTAAGTTCACAGAATCGGCATTGCTGTCAGATGACCATGTAACCTCTGTTTGAAAACCTCCAAAGAAGGGGAGCCCACCACCTCCCAAGGAAGCCTGTTCCTCTGAGGAACTGCTCTAACTGTCAGAAAGTTCTTCCTAATGTTTAGCCAAAAACTGTTCTGATTTAATTTCAACCCATTGGTTCTGACCCAACCTTCTGGGGCAACAGAAAACAACTCTGTACATTCCTCTATAGGACAACCCTTCAAGTACTTGAAGATGGTGATCATATCACCTCTCTTATAAGTACCTATTTCTTCATGGGATTTCCCCCCCTGTTCTGCATGTGTTATGCCCCCTCTAGTGGCCAGTTCAATATTACATTGGAATATGTGTGGCCATAAAAACCAGCCGTTTCAACGGCAGGAAGCTATGCCAGACATAAACTGGTGTAATATTGAATCGACCACTAGAGGGCACAAACCACATGCAGTGCAGGAAAAAGAAACCTTGAAGAAACAGAAACTTTTAAGCGAGGTAAATGAGAATGAGGAAAAGCCGTGCTCCAGTTCTCTGCTAGTTCAAGTGGAACATCGGGGGAATTTTTAAAATCTGAGTTTTCCTTCTTGCTCTGTTTTGAAAAAATGCAGCAATGCCATGGAGCTGTGGAAGGCCCTGGTTTCCGACCCCTATTCCAATTCCAAGCTCGTGAGACCTCTGCTGAAACGGCTGCAGGATGAAGACCCCCTCTCAGAAAACTGTATCAGGCGTAACAGCAAGTCCCTCATGCCTCTGGCGGTACAAAACCACACCAGTACTGTTTCTGTGTTACTCAGGGTTGCCATCTCTGGGTTGGGAAATTCCTGGAGATTTGGGGGTGGAACCTGGGGAGGAAATGGTTTGGGGAAGGATGTCAGTGGGGTATAATACCGTAGGGGTCACCCTCCAGAGTAGCCATTTTCTCAGGGGGAACTGATCTCTGTTGTCTGAAGATGGTTGCCAACTCCAACTTGGGAAATTCCTGGATATTCAAGAATGGAACCTGTAGACAGCGGTGTTTGAGGAGAAGAGGGATGCCAGCGGGGGTATAATGCCATAACTTCCACCCTCCAAAGCAGATTTCCTTTGGGCCAACTGATCTCTGTTCTCTGGAGAGCAGTTGTAATTCCAGGAGATCTCCTGGTTCCACCTGGAAGTTGACAACCTTATGTGCCCTGACCAAAGAATGAAAGTCACGAGTCTCTGTGTAGGGTTTGGGGGAGGGGCTAGCTGCCAGGTTCTTTGGTTCTTGAATGCCTCTGTTAAATCCATTTCTCCTTATCTTGTCCCTCCCCCAGGCCACCAATGCCTTGTGCTGGATCCTGTCCCTTCCTGAGGCTTCTGAGGTCGTACAGGGCAAATTCCCACACCTGCTTTTAGCTCTGGTAACTCAGATCTATTATGCCCTTGGGTCACACAGGAGAGGATCCAAGAGGTCAAATAATTCTGAAAACCTAGAAGTTTCCAGTGCATTGAGGTAAGAAACCAAGATTGGGGATGGCTTCAGCCTCTCTTGAGACACGTACCAACCAATCCTTCAGCTGCAAGCTGCTACCTTTCTCCCACAATGGCGGCTTACATCTTTCTTATTTCCTCCATATTATCCTCACAACATCCTTGTGACATAGGTTACATAGCTGAGAGCGTGCGACTTGCCCAAGATCATCCAGTGAGATTTTGCAACAGAGTGGAGATTCAAACTTTGTCCTTCCAAATCTTAATCTGACTCTTTAACCACTACACCACACTGGCTGTCTACAGAGGCCCCAGTGACATTGTGGCACCCCTGGGTTCCCCCCCCCCCCATGTCCCAGATGGAAGTCATGGAGCATACATCCTTCTCACCTTCTGGCTAGAATAAAGGTAGTCAGGAGTTTCCATTTCTAGATTTGGGTTATACGATAGACATTGATGACTGGGCCAAGATTTGGAGTTCAGTAAAATATATGAGGTCAATCCCTTATAAAGAAAACATCTTAAAGATGTTTTATAGGTGGCATCGTTATCCAGAAAAAATTGCAAAATGCTTCCCTAATATGAGTAAAAACTGTTGGAAATGTAAAAACAACATAGGCTCCTTCTACCATATGTGGTGGAAATGCCCTAAATTACAGATATACTGGCATAAAATTCAAAAAATCATACATGAAATCTGTAATATAATCGTCCCACTTAAACCGGAGAGTTACCTATTAAATATTATTCCAGATGTCTTTAAGACAAATGCATACATAGTGACATATATTTTAACCTCAGCAAGAATTCTACTTGCAAGAAATTGGAAAATAGAAAAACTTCCCACAAGAGAAGACATAATTGATAAGGTGTTGGAACTAGCAGAGATGGATAGGTTGAATGCAGTGTGGTTAAATAATGGTGAATTGTTGTATCGGAAAAGATGGGCAAATGTATATGAATGGATACAGACAATGATAAAACGGTAGACTCGCAATCTATGGGACATGTGAAACCAATAGGAAAGCATACCAATATTTGGACAGTCAGTATAATGTACTACATGTGATTGTTGTAACATGTTAAGTGTTTGTGTAAAACTATAAATAAACTTTATTTTTAAAAAAGGAATCTCCATTTCTACTTGCATCTGACTGTAGCAGAACATGCTCACTCTGGACTGCAGGCCTTATTCCACCTTGCCCTCCTAGAGGTTCCCTGGAGGACCTTTTCCTTCTCTCCAGGGTAGCCCGCCTCCACCACCTGATGGTTGTAGGGATTTTTCACTGGAAGGATCAGGACTCTCAGCTTCCCTTCTAAGCTCTGAGGCTTGCCTCTTTGTCTCCCGCTGCCCAGTGCCTGGTCACCATGGAGACCTTTACTGCCTTGTATGCCCCTGGAGGAATAGCCGCTGGCCAACTTTCTGCCTCCCTCCCTCCCAGCACTCCTTTTAGAATAGCGTGTCCGAGATGGTGGAGGTCTGTGTGGTACAGAGAACCATTATCAGCATCAAAATGTTATAAAGTATTTAGTAAAAAGAAAATGTTTACAAGCATACTTTTAGCACAGCACCAGATCTGAGCAAGGGAAACAAAAGAACTGAGTATAAATGCAAATACTCTGTCCCGCTCACTATACATGCCCTACCAGATATTAAAATAGGACAGGCTCCTTAAACTTAGGATGTTATAAATCTCTAGAGTCCCCTTTACCTTACAGCTGTCTGTAGCTCTCTGGGTGAGCACATGGTCAACAATGGCTGCCTTCTCAGAGGAGAAGTCTGCGTATGCTCATGTCATCAGCACCCAAGGAAAAGAGAGACCCTTCCTGTTGCCAGGAGGTTTTATAACCTCTGTTTCCCCCTCCCACTTGACCCTGTCAGGCCAGGTCAGAGAAGTGTTTTCTCCAGCTCCTTCCAGGAGATTATCCCTGGAGCTGTTTTAGCCAAAAGTCCTCCAAACTCTGTTCCCTGCCTGGAGAGAGGGTGTAGAAGGGGAGAACTTGGCCATCCCATTGTCTCTAGCATTTCTTAAGAGGTGAGCCTGAAAAACCATTGACAGAATTCCTCCTTCCTGGCCTGTTCTCTGCCCAGTGAAAGGGGAAAAACTGTCAAAACACCAAGTGGAGGCTTTGCTCCTTGCCAGCCTCCGAGGAAGATCTGCATTTTTTCATATCTCCCCTTCCCAAGATCCCAACGGAAGAGCATCCCTTTTACAGAAGGTTGCTCTGCAGCGAATCCAAACAAATCAGTCATAAGACATTTACGAATTACACAGTAAGGAATCTATATGCAAGTCATCCAGCATAATACCACACATAGAAAGTAGTCCACTCTAAGATTCTATACCCTTCCTGGAAAGCAAATCTGCAACCACATTGTTGTGTCCAGCAATGTGTTCATTCTCTATGCTGAACTCTTGAATCTCCCAAGACCACCTCTGAAGTTTGGTGTTTGAGTTCTTCATTGTTTGTAGCCATTGTAGGGATGCATGGCCTGTGAAGAGAGTAAATTCCTGCCCCCACAAAGGAGGAAGTTTGAACATCCCATTGTCCCTAGCTAGAGCCATTAGCATTTCTTAAGAGGTGAGCCTGGAAAGCCATTGATGCACTTCCTTCTTCCCAGCCTGTTCTCTGCCTAGAGAAGGGGGAGGAATCTGTTAAAACACCAGTTGGAGGCTTTGCTCTTTACTAGCCTCCTAGGAGAATCTGCATTTCTTCACACTGACAAAGGAAGCTTTGACTCTGGAAAGCTCGTACCCAGAAAAATCTTGTTGGCCTTTAAGGTGTTCCTGGATTCGAATCCAGCTGTTCTACTGCAGACCAACATGAGCACCCTCTGAAAGTATATGAATAAATTGCTTTAATGCCCAGAATAAATCCAGGAACAAATGTTTGTTTGTTTGTTTGACTTGAATCCCACCCTCCCTGGCAAGGCAGGTTCAGGGCAGCTTACATAAAACATTTTAGAACACTAAAACAAAGTTAAATAAAACTACAACAATACAATCATAAAACAACAGCGTAAAGTACTGGTGCTCTTTGTAGCCGATGGCAGGCAGTAGCAGTGTCTAACATTGACATGTTGATGATGATGTTAGTTTGGGGCCAGGGATTGCAACAATTATTCTTTGAAATGCTCAAAGGTGCCTAAGAGAAAACCAATTAGAAAGTGTGATAAAGTCATGTGAGACTCACATAATTATGTCTGGATAAAATAGCCACACCTTAATCCCCCCAAACGTTTCCAACCTGGATGGTGGTGAGACTCTCTTACCTTTCTGAAAAAGGTTGGTAAGAATTTTACAAACTGCACTCCATTTTTAAAATGCTGCTAGATACAACAAATGACATGGATGCCCTTTTACTTATAAAAATACTAGAAAAATCTAGTGGTTTTGGTATCATTGTGGTCCTTGTTCATTTAATCCGTTCACGGATAGTAACTGGAGCGAGTTGTTAAATAAAGTTCTTCAAAAACAACACCGAGTGACCATTGGCAGAGATACAAGATTTTCAGCAAGACTTGGAATAAAGAAAGGTGTAGTGGTTAAAGTGTCCTGGTTCGAATCCCCACTCATACCATGGAAGCTTGCTGGGTCATCTTGGGCCTAAACCTACCTTGCCGGGTTGTTGTGAGGATAAAATAGAGGAGAGGGAAATAAATGTGAGTCACTCTGGGTTCCCATTGGGGAGAAAGGTGGGCTATGAATTACAGTAAATACAATTACTTCTCTTCAGCCTGGTATCTGTAGAGAGTGATTATTGAAGAGACTGATCGCTCTTCATATAGCCTTGCGGTTTGGTGGTCAATGCACTGCTTTAAAACAGGCAGTGATACTTTTAGTTTCCATGTGCTTGTTTTAAGTTATTTTATTTATTTATTTATTTATTTTGGATTTATATCCCACCTGCCCAGCAAATGCTGGCTCCAGGCAGCTTATGCCACTCAGGGTTGGGAGTAACTCTGTAACAACAGACTGGGGAAATATCCTTTAAAGGGCCAAAAGGGGAGGTTGAAGGTGAAACTTGGCTCCACCCCCTTATGCAGATGACTCCACCCCTTTACCCACTGCCACCACACAGTTCTTCCTTTGAGCTGGTTAAAAGGATTTTATTTTGATTCACTTCAAAGGGGAAGGTTGCCCGTGAGTTGTGTTTAGAATGAGCACGAGGCCAGGTAGATGTTCCCTTCAATTGTAGGGGCTTCTTGCTTTCTGTATGGGGAAAAACCCAGTGTGGAAGCCAGCCTGATTTTTTCCTCTCAAGCAAAAAAACACTATCTAATTTAGTGACCAGTGCCCCAGTTTTTAAAATCATTAGTAGGGTTGTCAGCTCCAAGTTGATAAATTCTTGGAGATTCTTGGGGTGGAAATGCGGGGGGGGGGGGTTGGGGGCAGCAATTGGGGAGGGGAGCCGGGTATGATTCCTTAGAGTCCACCCTCCAAAGCAGCCATTTTCTCCAGGGCAACTGATCACTGTCACTTGGAGATCTATTATAATGTAATAGCAGATCTGGAGGCTGTCAACCCTAGCTACAAGATAATAACGTTTAAAGAGGGACTTCCTTTTGTCTGCTTTGGACCTACACCCAATGGATGTTGTCCGTCAGTCCTCAGTTCTGCTGTCACTGGAAAGGATGAAGTTACCCTCTCTCTGTCCACTCTCCCTGGACATTTTAAATTTTTTGTCAGCCTCTGTTATACCACCACCGCTCATTGATCTTTTCTCCTAACTACGAGAGTTCCATACTTTTCCTCCTTGGAAAACTTGGACAAGTTGAGACCCACTAAGATAAATAAGACCGACCACTGACAGACAAAAGGGAATGCAGTATGGTGGAGCCCGATCTCATCAGATCTCGGAAGATAAGTGGTGTCAGTACTTGGATGGGAGACCACCAAGGAAGACTCTTCAGAGGCAGGCAATGGCAAGCCATCTCTGCTTCTCACTTGCCTTGAAATTCCCTAGCTGAGGTCTCCATAAGTCTTGGATGGGAGACCATTAGGGGAGATTCTACAGAGGCAGGCAATGGCAAGCCACCTCGGCTTCTCACTTGCCTTGAAAGTCCTTTGCTGGGGTCACCAGAAGTTAGAAGCCAAGCAGGATTGGTACTTGAAAGGGAGACCTCCAAGGAAGGCTCTGTAGAGGAAGGCAATGGCAAACCACCTCTGCTTCTCATTTGCCTTGGAAGCCCCTTGCTGGGGTCCCCATAAGTCAGTTGAAACTTGATGGCACTTAGGTGTGTATGCACCGCTCACAGTGGCAATACCCCTGATTTTTCCACTCCAGGCCAGCAGCAAAACCCAAGAGATATACACAGCCACCGTACAGAGTAGGCGGAGTTGGATAAGTGTCCCCATGCCCACATGATACATGCCAGGGGTTCTCATGTTGGCGAATATGGCTTCTGGTGACACCATCTCGTTTGCTTAATTCAGCTCTGCTGTGCAGGCTCTGAAGAACCTCATCACCTGCATGGGCTACATCAAGGAGTACAACATTTTGGGGATGCAAGGCAGCTGGGAGAAGCTGCAACACCTGGATACATACTTTGAAGGGGTTTTCCACCTCATCAGGTAAGAAAGTGCAGGCCAAGAGGGAAGG
Source organism: Lepidodactylus listeri (assembly GCA_029233225.1). NCBI lineage: Eukaryota > Metazoa > Chordata > Lepidosauria > Squamata > Gekkonidae > Lepidodactylus > Lepidodactylus listeri. The sequence continues at coordinate 4,593,363 of JARCFY010000004.1, read as the reverse complement.
GCGAGCAAGCCAGAAGGAACTGGCTGCCTTACCAGCAGTGTTCCCTCTAAGTTGTGCTAGAGGTGCTGGTGCACAAAGTTTTAGCTGACTGCTCAGGGATTTTAGCTTCCAGCTCCTAAGCATTTTGCCCTCAATTGGAAACAATGGAGGATGGGGGCACCTCCTTGAGAGCCAGTTTGGTGTAGTGGTTAAGTGTGCGGACTCTAATCTGGGAGAACCAGGTTTGATTCCCCACTCCTCCACTTGCACCTGGCTGGATGACCTTGGGCAAGCCATAGCTCTGTACCAGCTGTTCTCTCAAGGACAGCTTGGGAAAGAGTTCTCTCAGCCCCACCTACCTCGCAGGGTGTCTGTTGTGGGGAGGGGAAGGGAAAGGAGTTTGTAAGCCGCTCTGAGACTCCAAGTGAGTGAAGGGCGGGGTATAAATCCAATCTCTTCTTCTTCTTCTTCTTCTTCTGGAGCACATAGAATTGGACCCCCAGTCCAATCTTTTTTAAATTGGGGGGGGGGGGGTCTGAGGAAAGGCACCAGCAGCTATGCTTCAAATTTGGTGCCTTTACCTCAAAAATCAGCCCCTCTAGATACCCTGGGTCAGTTCTCCATTATAGCCTATAGGGCCCATTGACTATAAAGGTCCCCATAGGCTATAATGGAGTGATATATTAATCTTCACCTGGCACCTGGAGATCTCCCGCTACTACTGTTGATTTTCAGACAACCAAAGTCAGTCCCCCTGGAGAAAATGGCTGCTTCGGAGGGAGGACTCATTGATATTATACCCTGCTGAGGTCCCTACCCCCCCCCCAACCCCACCCTTCCCAGGCTCCACTCACAAATCTCCAGGAATCTCCCAACCCAGAGCTGGCCTTGTACCCTGATGAGGTCCCTCCCCTCCCCAAACCCCATTCTCCCCCAGCTGCACCCCCAGAATCTCCAGATATTTCCCAAACCAGAGCTTGGCAACCCTATGTATTTATTTATTTATTTTATTAATTCAATTTGTACCCCATCCTCCCTGCAAGCAGGCTCAGGGCGGCTCACGTGGTTGGTGTAAATACCATTAAAACACATAAAATCAATCAGCAATCAAATGCAATAAAACCATGCAATCATAAAACCATAAGGTGCTAGTGCCAGTGACAATTCCTTAAGATGGTGTTGAACTACTTGAGCTGGTATACTGAGAAATGCTACCTGACGGACAGTTTACCAGCTCTGTGGTCTTCCTGAGTCATGTAACGGAATAGCTCTGCTGTTGAGATTGAGGGCCGGGCTTGTTGGTGGTGGTGGTGAGGGCGGCTCCTAGTTAAAGGCCTGGTGGAAGAGCTCCGTCTTGCAGGCCCTGCAGAACTGTAAAAGGTCCCACAAGGCCCTGATCTCTTCCAGGAGCTTATTCCACCAGTGTGGAGCCACCACTTAGAACGCCCTGGCCCTGGTGATGGCGAGCCTGGCCTCCTTAGCGCCTGGGAGGGTCCAATGGTTCTGAGACCCCGACCTCAGTGCTCTCTGGGATATATGTGGGAAAAGGCAGTCCCTCAGGTATGTCGGACCCTGCCACTTGACCAGTCAACATGGCCTGTGATTTGATCACGGTCAAACAGGATCAAGTATTTCACCAAGGCCACAATGCCATTGTGTAGGCTGCCACATCTCTTTGTCCGCTATGATGATATTTCCAAAAAGACAGAACTCTTTCCATGTGGTTAACTTTGCCTTCTCGGAAACCGACTTGGGTATTCATTGTGTGCTGTGATCACCACAGCCGTAGCTAGGGTTGCCAGGTCTAGTTTGGGAAAATACCTGGAGACTTTGGGGGTGGATCCAGCAGAGGGCAGGGTTTGGGGAGGGGAGGGGCCTCAGCATGGTACAATGCCATAGAGTTCACCCTCCAAAGCGGCCATTTTTGCCAGGGAGCTGATCTCTGTCATCTGGAGATCAGTTGTAAAAGTGGGAGATCTCCAGGCCTCACCTGGAGGCTGGCAACCCTAGCTGTAGCAGACCTCATTAATTCCTTCCTTTTATCCTTCGGCGCCCTGACCCTCAGGGATTTGGTGTTCCCCGTTACAGGACGTTGTTTTCATTCTCCAAAGTGCACCTCAAGGTGACGTTCAAACAGGCCAATGCATACCTGCGCCATCTTGAACTGAAGGAGAGGACGGTCGGAATGGCCTTCTTCACCGAGGTGAGACCCAGAAGCCTGGAATGTCTGTGGACACTCCTGCTGGGGAAGCCACGGATCATGGCCTGCTGGAGTCCTGGCAACCCCTCTTCTTTATCTGTGCAATCCTTCCCAGATGGATTGAGATGGATTAGGCTATTGAGATGGATTAGGTTTGTGGGGAAGATTGCCAAGGCTGGTTTGAGAAATTCCTCGAGATTCTGGGGGCGGAGCCTGGGGAGCAGTTTGGGGAAAGGAGGGAGCTTGGCTGGGATGTGATGTCATAGAGTCCGCCTTCCAGAGCTGCCGTTTCTGCCAGGGGAACGGATCTCTATGGTCTCGTAGGACAAGGGGAAAAGAATGTGATTTTTGACACTCTCCCCTTGATATATGTATTGACAGCTGTCACTGTGCCTTCAAAAGTTTAATCATTATAGATCCAAATCCTGGTATGTAACCAAGAAGCTTTTGATTAGAGAAACTTATAGCAGAACATATATATATATTGTAATTGCATTTTTTTTGTATAAGAAGCCTCTGTAGGTGGCATTAGGATGCAATAGAAATGGAATGTGTAAGCAGCGAGGACGCCAAGATCAGTGTTCCCTCTAAGCTGAGTTAGTGTGAGCCAGCTCACAGTTTTTTAGCCTCCAGTTCACACATTTTTGTCTTCACTCAGGAAGGATGGCTCCAGAGCAAACTAATTTATGCAGCAGACGAATCACTTGCTCACAACTTTAATGCCAGTTGCTCACGAAGCAGAATATTTGCTCACTAGACTCCACAGCTTAGAGGGAGTACTGGCCGAGAGCAAGTTTAATGTGATTCATAACCCTTATCAGCTAGCCCTCCATATGCAGGTCATAAAGGAACCCAGTGTTCTCTAATGTTCCCATAGTCCTGGAGACCAGATAAGTAAATGCAACCACTGACATAAATGACCAATATAAGAAGAGACCAATAGTAAGATTTAAAGTCAAATGATGCTTGTATGATGTTAACTGCTTGGTACCAATGAGAGATTCTTCAGTGTGCAAACTATATGTGATGTCATTTGGGGTATAAGACCTTCTAACCTTCCTGGTTATGGCAGAATACAGCTTTGGAATTGCTGAAGTGCAAAGGTGCTCAGCCCTGTGTTTTCTGTTTTGAATGCATTAAACAGACTGTGTGTTTCCAATTCAGCCACAGGAACATGCAGGCACTGATTTGTGCATCGGTCTGGAGAGCAGGAAAGCCATGTTGCATTTAATCTTCCCGCTTCCTAGTTTGGTCTGATAAAACAGCTCCGAAATTTTCAAAGAAACTCAATTAATTAATTACATTCGGCTGTGTTCCTGAAGAAGAACAGTTGAAATGGGCTATTACTGGTACCCCGTATTACCAATCGCCTTGTCTCCATCAACATTGGACTTTATTGCTTCACTGACTCAAATAGGAAATTCGCTGGGACTTGGAGGTGTTTTCAGTATTGAACTGACCCCAGAGATGTTTTGCATAATATTCTTCATTACGATTCTTGATAAAAATTTACAAGTCATTTTTTATCAATTCTTCGTTATTATGTTCATGGCTTTCTGATCTTTTGTTAGTTATCCCATGCAGTGTGAATCTCCACTTTTGGCTTTGGAACCACCAGGAGATTGGGAACCCAGATTCCCAAGAGAAAGAGTATTCCTCACTAACCTCATTCTTATGAATGCACAGCCACAGTGAGATCTACTGGTTACTATGATGACGTTTCAATCAGTCGTTTCAATCAGTTTGGTGTAGTGGTCAAGTGCATGGACTCTAATCTGGGAGAACCGAGTTTGATTCCCCACTCCTCCACTTGCACCTGCTGAATGACCTTGGGCAAACCATAGTTCTGGCACAGCTGTTTTTGAAAAAGAGCAGTTTCTGTCAGAGCTCTCTCAGCCCCACCTACCTCACAGGGTGTCTGTTGTGGGGAGGGGAAGGGAAAGGAATCTGTAAGCCGCTCTGAGCTTCCTTCAGGTAGTGAAGGGCAGAGTATAAATCCAATGTCCTCTTCTTACCTTTCTCAGTCAGAAAAGTTCTGTAAAGCCCTGAGCCTGTAGTGGTGAAACTGTCGTAGGAACAAATGTACCTTAAATTACGATTTTGTTCCCCCTCCTATTTTGGATCTCAGTCCCTTTCTCCTCTCTACGCCCTTGCCAGGAACAAGCTAGTACGTTTAATGTATCTTTACAATTATATATATTTTTTCCCAGCAAAGAATTTGGATTGTTGTTTTCATGCATACTCTTTTTTGAAGCGTGTGGGGGGGGGAGCGCGGTGGTCCTGTTATGCCTTGCTTACCACCGGGATTTTGTGTCCCAGCTCCTGTACCACGGAGAGATCGGCCTGCTGTTTGTGAAGCAGGACATCTTGGACGTCCTCCGGGAATGGATGATGCAGCCCTTCCCCCTCATGCAGATCTTCAGTATCCGAGGGCTTGGCCACCTGCTCCAGCACCCTCTGGAGGTAAGAGGATCCTCGCAGGCAACGTTTCAATAGGGTGGCCAACTCTGGATTGGGAAGTTCCTGGACATTTGGGGGTGGAGCCTGTGGAGGGTGGGGTTTCAGCAGGAAATACTATTTTACACAGAGAGTGATTAAAACATGGAATTTGCTGCCAGAGGGTGCCGTGAGGACCACAGGAATGAACAGCTTTCAAAGGGGATGAGATAGATTCCTGGAGGATTGGTCTGTCAATGGCTACTAGCCATGGTGGCTGAGGGGAACCTCCACATCCAGAAGAACTAATCCTCCAAATCTCAGAGCCAGGAAGCAACAGCAGAGGAAGGCCTCAGCCTCTGTGCCTGGTTGTTGGCCCTCCAGAGGAACTGGTTGGCCACTGTGTGAGGGAGGATGCTGGATTTGATGGACCACTGGTCTGATCCAGCAGGGCTCTTCTGATGTTCTTATCAGGGGAAGGCCTTGGCCTCTCTCCCCTGTTATTGGTCCTCCAGAGGAACTGGTTGGCCATTGTGTGAGACATGATGCTGGATTAGATGGACCGGTCTGATCCAGCAGGGCTCTTCTGATGTTCTTATCAAGGGAAGGCCTCGGCCTCTATGCCCTGTTGCTGGCCCTCCAGAGGAACTGGCTGGCCACTGTGTGAGATAGGAGGCTAGACTAGATGGACCACTGGTCTGATCCAGTGGGGCTCTTCTGATGCTCTTATCAGGGGAAGGCCTCGTCCTCTCTGCCCTGTTGTTGGCCCTCCAGAGGAACTGGTTGGCCACTGTGTGAGACAGGAGGCTGGACTAGATGGACCACTGGTCTGATCCAGCAGGGCTCTTCTGATGCTCTTATCAGGGGAAGGCCTTGGCCTCTCTGCCCTGTTATTGGTCCTCCGGAGGAACTGGTTGGCCATTGTGTGAGACAGGAGGCTGGACTAGATGGACCCTCACTGGTCTGATGCAGCAGAACTGGTTGGCCATTGTGTGAGACATGATGCTGGACTAGATCGACCCGCAGAGCATGAAAACTGCATGTGTGGCAAAAAGGAACTTCAAAATATTCTTTGTAAAGTTATTTTGAAGTTGTATGATTGTAACTGTGTGATTTTTTGTGTTACACTATTACCACATTGTTGCTCAATTACAACACTGAGTGTGGCAGAGTTTTCCGACTTTGTTCATGTTTTGGCGTCTTGTTGCATAGCTCTTTTTGTACATTTATCATAATTACTGTGCAATCCGCTTGTTACTTGTATCACATGCTTTTTGGCCACCTGGTCTCATCCTTCCTTTCCTCCCTTCAGGACGAGTCTCTGGAGGCCCTCCTCCCTCCGCTGATGAGCTGCGCCTTTGATTCAGACAGGAATATTGCAAAAGAGGCCATCAAGACGCTCCAGTACATGTTCCAGCACCTGGCCGTGGAGGAGTACGGGTCTATGGGCATCAGCCTTATCCCTCACCTCCTGAAGTACTTCAACGAGGTAAGGCAACAGCCTGGCAAGACCCCCGTAGAGTTGCCAGCTCCAATTTGGGAAGTTCCCGGAGATTTGGGGGGTGGAGCCTGGGGAGGGTGGGGCTTGGGGAGGGACTTCAGCACAGTATAATGCTAAAGAGTCCTCCCCCCAAAGCAGCCATTGGCTTCAGGGGGACTGATCTCTGTAGTCCGGAGGGCAGTTCTGATTCTGGGAGATCTCTGGGCCCCACCTGGAGGCTGGCAACCCTATCAATCCAAAAATGGGCCACAGCGTTCTTGCGGATGGGTTCTGAAGCTCAAACTTGTGAGTCAGCATTGAAGACTCTGCCGTAAGAACATCAGAAGAGCCCTGCTGGATCAGACCAGTGGACCATCTAGTCTAGCATCCAGTGGCCAACTAGTTCCTCTGGAGGGTCAACAACAGGGCACAGAGGCCGAGGCCTTTCCTGAGAAGAACACCAGAAGAGCCCTCCTGGATCAGGCCAGTGAGGGTCCATCTAGTCCAGCATCCTCCTTCACACAGTGGCCAACCAGTTCCTCTGGAGGGCCAGCAACAGGGCAGAGAGGCTGAGGCCTTCCCTTGATAAGAACATCAGAAGAGCCCTGCTGGATCAGACTGGTCCATCTAATCCAGCATCGTGTCTCACACAATGGCCAACCAGTTTCTCTGGAGGACCAATAACAGGACAGAGAGGCCGAAGCCTTCATAAGAACATCAGAAGAGCCCTGCTGGATCAGACCAGAGAGGGTCCATCTAGTCCAGCATCCTGTCTCACACAGTGGCCAACCAGTTCCTCTGGAGGGCCAACAACAGGGCAGAGAGGCCAAGTCCTCCCCCGCTGTTGCCTCCTGGCTTTGGAATGCAGAGGCTTAGTTCCTCTGGATGTGGAGATTCCCCTCAGTCACCATGGCTAGTAGCCATTCACGGACTTGTCCACTGTGAATCTATCTAATTCCCTTTTAAAGCTGTTCATTCCTGTGGCTGTCACTACATCCTACCAGAAGTGTGGAAAGGATAAGAGACCACTCACAAACATACACGAGGCTGCCTTATACTGAATCAGACCATCCATCCAATGTAGTCGGTATTGTCTACTCAGACAGGCTGCAGCTCTCCAGATCTCAGGCAGAGGTCTTTCCCAGCACCTTCTTCCTAATCCTTTTGCCTGGAGATGCCGGGGATTGAACTTGGGACCTTCTGTATGCAAAGTAGATGCTCTGCCACTGAGCCAGAGCCCCTATCCAAAGATAGGGGAACTGCTGCATTCCCTCCTTCCCGCCTCCCTTCTGGCCCAAATTCATTCTCAAGGGTCCAGGCATTACCAACGGCCTGATACACTGTAGCGGTGGGTCCCATATTGGAAGTGCATCTTTGCTCCAAAACATTAGATAGCCACGATTTAAGGGATTTATTTCACCACCTCTAGCCCCATACAACTTGTGACTGAATGACTTTGTTCCGATTCGTTTTAGGAAGACAATGATTTTCGAGCTGACTCCATCAGCCTTTTTGGGATGTTGCTGAAAGGGGCGGCTGTCTCGGACAGCAACCGGCATAGTCTGAAGGAGGACGTCTTCCAGAGCCAAGTTCCCCTCTTGATTCAGCTGGCAGATCCATTCACTAAAGAAGTGAGTTGGAAGACAGTGGCCCTTTCTGCACCTGTATTTTGCCTTAGTTTCTGAACGCATCCTATTCTTCCGTTCTGCATTCCCTCTCACTTCCAGTTCCAGTTTGTGTCGGGGCTTTTTCTTGTTTCTGCATTTGTTTTACAGGAATCTGCATTCAGACCACTTCCAGCACACTGTTGCCCTGCAGTTACCAAAACTCCTTTTGCAGCTAATCTTGTTCTTATCCCCCCATTGAATCGCCAATTCTTTCTAAAGTAGAATTGTTTCTGCGGGTATTTAAGTGCTGCCCACTGCCCTCCCCTGTTTCTGTCTCTCTATGTTTAGGTTGACGCTCTCTCCCTGTTCTGTTTTCTTTCCCTCCTTCTCCAAAGACAAAAGAGGACGTTTCCTCCTGCTCAGGCAAACTTTATAAAAGCCAGAGGGACCATAAGATGGAATCAGTAAATATAAAGGACCAGGGGATTCCCTGCTTCCCAATGTGTCAGTCTTGCATGTGTGGACCTGGATTTCCCCCTCTCTTCCCTTTCTTTTTGCAGAATCACGGAGGGAGGGGTTGAATCTCCAGTTAAAAATGCAGTTTTTGCTTGTAGATGCAGAATGCCTACTGAATACACAAATAAATAAACCGGAGGGGGGAAACCAGTGCAGAGGGAATGCATGTGACTGCGAAGTCAGCCCTTAAGGCTTGACTCCTTGGATTCTCCAGAGCAAGCTGTCAGTGCCGGAAGGGCCATCATCTGGAGTTGCTTCCTGGGCAACTGCTCCTGCTCAACAGTTACATGCAGCAGCCCTTTTCTGTGCAAAAACTCTTAATGATGCCCAAAAAATTGTATGGTGCTGTACGGGGATGTGACAAAAGTTTATAAAATTAAGCATGGGGTAGAAAGGCTGCAGTGGCTCAAGTGGTTAAGATGCTGAACTGCAGACCGGAAGGTTGGTAGTTCAGCAGTTCGAGACCTGAGTGCTGCATGATGGAGTGAGCTCCCATCTCTGGCCCCAGCTCCAGAGGGTCAGCCCCGGTTAGTACTTGGACGGGAGACCAACAAGGAGGTCCAGGGTTACCACACAGAGGCAGCCAATGCAAACCTCCTCTGTTCATCTCTTGCCTTGAAAACCCTACGGGGTCTCCATGTCGACTGTGACTTGACGGCCATTTCTCACCAACGCCAAGCTGCCTGGAGCTGTGGAGAAAAGTGGGGTGTGCGTGTTTTAAGACGTAATAGCATCCACTGACCCCTGGGCCCATGGTTGAGAGGAATCCCACTGAGGAGGCATGGTCTGGCTGAACCAATACCCTTCCTGTGCTGGAGAGATCTCAGCTAGCTTCCCCTCCCCCACTGAGCTATGGGACTGGTGAGCCGTTCCTACATTGCAGGGCTGAAAAAGCATGTTTGGATTTTCCCACCTTGTCCCTTCTGAGCTACCGTTGTGTAAGGCAACATCCCAGCCTGGCTAACTCGGTCTGCTTTTCCATCGCCTAGGTCTCTAAGGACGTTCTCTCCACCGGGACCAGCTTTATGAAATGGGCAGATGTGCCCGCGGGTCTTTTCGCGATTGAAAATTATGCCAACCTCAGCTCCACCTATTTCAACCTCTGCAAGTATCTTGTGAGTAAGACCAATGGGGCGTGATTGGGCGCTGGGTCGAGACACCCTTTGATCCATCAAGGTCAGTATTATCCACCCAGATTTGGATGCAGTTCTCCAGGGTCTCTGGTGGAGGTCAGTGTGGGTGCCCCGAGGGAATGTTGGGGACGAACTATAGCTCGGTGGCTGAGCATCAGCTTGGCATCTAGTGGCTCTCCCAAGTTCAATTCCTGGCATCTCCTGTTGAAACATCCAGGTAGTGGGTGATGGGAAAGACCTTGGCCTGGGCCCCTGGAGAGCCACTGCCAGATATGAGTAGACAATACTGACCTTGATGGACCAAAGGACGTCCACTTAGCCTCAACCATGGCAAGGGCTTTTTCAGCCCTTGCCCCAACCTGGTGGAATACGCTCTCACCTGAGATCAGAGCCCTGCGGGACCCATTACAGTTCCACAGGGCCTGTAAAGGGGAGCTGTTCCGCCAGGCTTTCGGGTGAGGCAGCGGGCGTTCAACCATCCCGGCCTCCCCTGTCCGTGGCTCTTTCCCAGTTCCCTGCTGCTTTAGAGAACATCACTTCGGCACTGGAGCTTTTTATTCACATGACATGAGGCAAGGGTCCTTTCTGTTATTGTTCATTGTGCCATCTATTGTTTTACCGGTTTTATAACTTTTATTGTTTTATCAGTCTTATGTTGTAAGCCGCCCTGAGCCCACTTGTGGGATAGGGTGGGGTATATATGAAGTAAATGAATTGATGATGATGATGATTGGTCTTGATCCAGCGCAAGGCAACTTGAAATATAGGTGCAATGAGGATCATGTCCTCCTAAAAGACTGTGGATTCTCAAAAGAAGAAGAATTGTTTTTTTATACGCTGCTTTTCTCTACCCTGAGAGCCAGTTTGATGAGAGCCAGTTTGGTGTAGTGGTTAAGTGCATAGACTGTAATCTCGGAGAACCGGGTTTGATTCCCCACTCCTCCACTTGCAGCTGCTGGTTGACTTTGGGCAAGCCATAGTTCTGTCAGAGCTGTTCTTGAAAGAGCTCGAAATTGCTCTCTCAGCCCCACCTACCTCACAGGGTGTCTGTTGTGGGGAGGGGAAGGGAAAAGAGATTGTATGTCACTCTGAGACTCTTTCAGGTAGTGAAATGTGGGGTATGAATCCAATCTCTCCTCCTCCTCCTCTTCTTCCTCTTCTTCTTCTCAAAGCAGCTTCCAATCACCCCTTCCTCTCCCCACAGCAGGCACCTTGTGACGTAGGCAGGGCTGAGAGAATTCTGAGAGAACTGTGACTGGCCCAAGATCACCCAGCAGGCTTTGTGTGGAGGAGGAGTGGAGAATTAAACCCGGCTTTCCAGATTAGAGTCTGCCACTCTTAACCACTACACCAATCTGGCTCTCAGAGGTTTCACCTCTGTTTCTTTTGGGTTCCATACACATAACACACACCCTAGGCTGGTCCATAGCTTTTGGCTGGGGAGCCGCGTATCCAAGACAGGTGGAAGTTCTGTGGTCTGTTAGTAGTTCCTCTCCCTGCTCCCAGAATGCATCCTGCTTGAAAGAGGGGGATGTCAACAGAGACCAGCGGCAACTGCCAGGCTTTGCAGGGACGGCGTTTGTTTCTGCACAGGAAACGAGAGAGATTCTTCACCTTGTCTGTCTTCCTTTGTTTTTAAGCTGCGGAAGTCTAAACACAAGCTGCCAGAAATGCTGGCCCAGACGGTGCTGTACATGAAGAGCAAGTACACTTCCTACCGAGAGGCAGCCGCCATGTTGATAGGTAATCAGAAGGCCAGAATGGGGCCTCGGGTTTCGAGCTCGCTCTGGGTCTTGAAGTGGAATGCTGGAGTAAATGATACGAGGACTCGAACCTGGGTCACACCCACGTCAGGCTCAAGAAGAGAGAGCAGCCCCACTGCTGTGGGCAGGGGACTGTGGCTTGGTGATAGAGCCTCTGCTCGGCATGCAGAAGGTCCCAGGTTCAACCCCCAGCATCTCCAGGTTTTGTGTTTTTTTAAGGAGCAGGGAGTAGGTGATGGGAAAGACCTCGACTGACGCCCCTGGAGAGCTGCTGCCAGTCAGTGGAGATATGCTATCGGTGGCCAATTACATAAGGACGTAAGAGAGGCATGTTGGATCAGGCCAGTGGCCCATCCAGTCCAACACTCTGTATCACACAGTGGCCAAAGCCCAGCTGCAATCAGGAGGTCCACCAGTGGTGCCAGAACTCCAGAATCCCTTCCACTCTTGCTCCCCATCCCAAGTACCAAGAACACAGAGCATCACTGGCCCCAGTCATAAGAACACAAGAGAAGCCAGTGTTGGATCAGGCCAATGGCCCATCCAATCCAGCACTCTGTGTCACACTGTGGCCAAGACCAAGGTGCCATCAGGAGGTCCACCAGTGGTGCCAGAACTCCAGAATCCCTTCCACTCTTGCTCCCCATCCCAAGCACCAAGAATACAGAGCATCACTGGCCCCAACCATAAGAACACAAGAGAAGCCATGTTGGTTCAGGCCAGTGGCCCATCCAGTCCATCACTCTGTGTCACACAGTGGCCAAGACCCAGGTGCTACCAGGAGATCCACCAGTATGGCCAGAACTCCAGAAGCCCTCACACTGTTGCCCCCCAAGACTACAGAGCGTCACTTCCCCAGACATTTATATATATAAAAGAAAGTCCCTCACCATAAAATCAACACCCAGGCCAAACCGCTGGACCTAGAAGCACCAAATATGGGGAGAGCACTCCTACCATGGCATAGGTGCTCACTAAGAAGGGATTTTTATAAATTCAACCCCTAAGTGGGTCAAAAGGGGGAAAATGTGCTCCCCCCATTGATTTCTATGTGTCTGCCTCCTTGCACCCCCCACTCTCTGACTGGTCAGCTGCAGAGCTCAGCATTCTGAGGTTAAAAAAAACAGTTACAGGAGACTGCAGAGAGCTAATGGCAATTGAGGAAATCCGGAATCGCCAACAACCACCTGTGAGGTGCAGTGATGCTGCCGGCCGAGCCTCTCCAATGGCTTCCAACACACTCCCCCTCACCTCCTACACCTAACAGGTGGTTGTCTGCCAGGTTCAGCAGCAGTTGTAGGGTGCTTAAAGCCATGAGGGAGCCCACTCCAGCAGTAATGCCTTAGTGATCCTGCTGGCCTTACCTCCACAGTGGCTTCTAATACTCCTCCCCCTCCCCCTCCTACACTGGACAGGCAGCTGCCTGTCAGGTGTAGGAGAGGAGGTGGGATGCTTACAGCCACTGGGGAGGTTTGCTCAGCAGGATTGCCTTAGCCCTGTTGCTGGCCCAGCCTCCCAGATGCCTTTAAACATAATCCACACACACACACACATACACACCAGACAGGCGGGTGTCTGTCAGGTGTTGAAGCAGGGCCAGGGTACTTTAACACTACAAGCAGGAGGCAACTTAGAAATGCAGCAAAGACATTTGCACATAGTACTCCTCAGGGGCACTGAGCTGCGCAGGCCAGGTACCAGCAAGGTTACCCTGAGGCGCTCAGAACAATACAGTCTCCCTATGAGCAAAACAATCCAGGAACACCAGTAGAGAGGCCATCACTTTCGTGGAAGGTGGCAGGAGTTGACTTAACAGACGACTGCTTCTTAAATGGACAGTTCTATGTTGCCTGCTCCAGAGTGAGCTCACCAAGCAGCCTGGTTATCCTAGCACCTGAGGGCAGAACCACCAATGTGGTCTACAGAGAGGTCCTTCAGTAGAGAGGAAAAAACCAGTACGTATGTCTCACATCATTTTTCACACTACAATCTTCTCCATTAGAATTCCAACAACAAATGTTGCATTTCAGACTTCACACCATCAGTATTATAACTGGATTTATGGAACTTAAATACCATAGTGAAGCATGTGTATCGGGCTAGTAAGAACATAAGAGCAGCCATGTTGGATCAGGCCAGTGGCCCATCCAGTCCAACACTTGGCCAAAACCCAATTCTTTGCCCTCATCCCCCACACATACATTCTACTCCTACCTCCCTTTTCCTTCTCAGAGAACTCCCAAATCTTCAATCCAGGGGATGCCCAAACTCAGACCTGCTTAGCTTCTCAGACCTGAGAGCCAGTTTGGTGTAGCGGTTATGTGCGTGGACTCTAATCTGGGAGAACCAGGTTTGATTCCCCACTCCTCCACTTGCACCTGCTGGATGACCTTGGGCAAGCCATAGCTCTGTACCAGCTGTTCCCTCAAGGACAGCTGTCTCAGAGCTCTCTCAGCCCCACCTACCTCACAGGGGTCTGTTGTGGGGAAGAGAAGGGAAAGGAATTTGTAAACTGCTCTGAGACTCCAAGTGGGTGAAGGGCGGGATATAAATCCAATCTCTTCTTCTTCTTCTTCTTCTTCTTCTTCTTCTTCACTACATTTGCTTTATCATGTGCCCTCCCAAACCTACCCTGGGAACACCTTTGCTCTCTGTCCCCCCCCCCCCTCATATCCTGATGGGACTAGCACTTTTTAAAAGATCTTTTTTTTTAATGCTGTCAAGTCGCAGCTGGCTTACAGTAATCTCAGAGGGGTTTCTAGGCAAGAGAGATTCAGAGGTGATTTGCCATCACCTGCCTCTGTAGAGCAACCCTGGACTTCCTTGGTGGTCTCCCATCCAAGTACTAACCAGGGCTGAGTCCCTGCTTAGCTTCTGAGATCTGATCGGGCTAGCCGGGCCAGGGTCTCTAGTTTTTAGAAACAGGTACTCGTGTCTAATTTCATGACCCTTTTGGATTCAGCCTCTTCCATCCATCTACCTAGGGAACTATGCTCCACACATGACACCCGACATTGTAAGCATGAAAGACGTCGAGGATGTTTATTTGGGTGAGTACAGAAGACCTTGCGCCCCACTCTGGTTCCGTTTCTCAGCACTGTTGTGATGCAGAGAAACAATTTGTATCAAATGACTCCTAATTAAAACATGCAAAGAAAAATGTCTATTACAGTATTGCAATAGGATACAAAGCGCACACAAGAAGTATGTCTTTTACACTCAAAGCATAAAGCTCACAATATCTTCAAGAACATGTCTTCAAGAAAAAATTCTTCCAGAGCACAGTATCCAGTGAAGGAATCTGACTTTCCCGTTGGAATCATTCTCATTCCAAAAAAACCTGCCCACACCTCTGTGCGGTGTGAAACCGTGCTGCTACTGAAATGTCCACATCTACTAATTGCCCTCCTGTGGTCAAGCTAGTATTCAACCGGCTTGATTCTGCTTTAAACAATTGCTGTTGATTAGTGCACTTAGACCCCCTGGAGTGAAATTTCACACCACTGTGAAATCAGCACAGGAAAAGACAGCAGTCAAACTACTTTAGAGGGGAGGTGTAAAATGACCCGAAGATGCCAGCTTTTTCTCTTCATTTCACAGCACCGACTTTTGAAGTGGGGAATGAGCGGTACCCCGTTTGTCTTGAACCAAAAGGTTATGGTAATAAATTCTGGACACTGAACTCTTTGGGGAATTTGATCCAGTTGGAAGTTGAGTCTAGCACTTTTGTGCTTCATGGACTAAGAATTGAGTTTACTGAGGAAGCATTAGTGAAATGAAGAGATAAAGCTGGCATCTTCGTCTTCCTTCACTGGATACTGTGCTCTGGAAGAATTTTTTCTTAAAGACATGTTCTTGAAGATATTGTGAGCTTTATGCTTTGAGTGTAAAAGACATCTTATTCTGTGAGCTTTGTATCCTATTGCAATACTGTAATAGACATTTTCTTTGCATGTTTTAATTAGGAGTCATTTGCTACAAATTGTTTCTCTGCATCATAACAGTGCTTTTGTATTCTGGTTATCTGTTATTGTGATTATCGCTTTTGGTCCTTCTCTCAGCAGCCATTCAGAAAGCTAACCCTTCATCTCGGCACCAGTCTTTTTCCTCCCCTTTCACCCTGCCCTTGATGCACCCCTTCCCGGATTTTTTTATACAGATTGGAAGTTTCTCAGCATTAAATGCTCACTGTGAATTAGTTTGGGGTTGCGGCATTAGGATCCGTTCAGTTTCCTGTTTTGCAAACGACCGGAAACTGGGATAGATGGCAGCAGGAAATTACATTGGAACCAGGTCAAGCAGCTTCTCTGAAGATTCAAATGGGGCACGGATGTCTGGAAACAGACATCTCACTTGTCCATATGCTTCCCTCGGGTGGCTGCCATGTGGATGCCAAACTAGTCCGCCAGGCTCATGGCCCATCCTTCTTCCAGAGAGATCAGCGCAGAATGCATTGGGGGGGGGGGGTGTCATCAAGCAGATCTTTGTATGTGTGTGACCATTTCCGCTGTAGTGAAATTCCCCGCATTACACAAACTGTATTTTGTCCATGTGCTTGAGACCTTTGGTCACGTAAGCCAAAATAAATATTAATAATAATAATTCCCCACATTGAGAGCCAGTTTGGTGTAGTGGTTAAGTGCGTGGACTCTAATCTGGGAGAACCGGGTTTGATTCCCCACTCCTCCACTTGCACCTGGCTGGATGACCTTGGGCAAGCCATAGCTCTGTACCAGCTGTTCTCTCAAGGACAGTTGTCTCAGAGCTCTCTCAGCCCCACTTACCTCCCAGGGTGTCTGTTGTGGGGAGGGGAAGGGAAAGGAGTTTGTAAGCCGCTCTGAGACGCCAAGTGAGTGAAGGGCGGGATATAAATCCAATCTCCTCCTCTTCTTCTTCTTCTTGATGTTTTAAAAACTGCACATTCTGACCGATTTCCCACAGCCGCTGCTCTGCCCCCACTCTTCCCTTTGCCCTGATCGTAAGTGTCAATTTCCCACTATTTGCCGCGCGACCGCATTTTGCCCCAGAGCTTCGCCCAATTTCCACCACATCTACTCGATCGTGTTTTTTGAGGATCGAGTAGACGCAGCAGAAACTGAGTGAAGCTGCAGGGCAAAATACAGCCGTGCAGCAAATAGTGGGAAATTGACACTTACAATCGGGGCAAAGGGAAGAACAGGGGTGGAGCAGTGGCTGTGGGAAATCGAAATTTTTCGCAGTAGGTTTTTCCTCACCAGGCACAAACCCAAAGTTTTCTCCTTCTTGTCCCACATTTTCGGAATCCCCCATTTTAGCAAGTTCCGAAAACGCACAGTGAGAAGGAGAAAACTCTGGGTTTGCACACGGTGAGGAAAAATCTACTGCGGAAAATTTCACATTGATACAGTTTTTAAAACGTCAGTGTCGGGAATTTCACTAGTGCGGAAGTGATCTCAGTTGCTTTTGACTTAAGTAATGTTCTCCAAAACACCCTCTTGTTAACAGCCTCACACAGGCCTTGCAAAAGGAGGGCCTTTGTGGCTTTCTTGATGGAGCCGATCCATCTCATGCCAGATCGTCCTCTTTTCCTGCTGCCTTCCAGTTTTCCTGGCATTATTGTCTTTTTCAGGGACTCTTGTCTTCTCATAATGTGACTAAAGTATGATAGCCTTGATTTAGTAATTTTAGCTTCTAGGGTGAGTTTAGGCAGGGGTCTGTTGGGGCCGGAGCGAGGCGGAGCGAGGCGGAGCGAGGCGGAGCGAAGCTCCACCAGCTCAGGAGTGGCCACTAGGGCAGCCACGGGCCGAATCAGATTCTCTAATCTGATTCAGCCTTCTGCCAAATCAGATTCTCTAATCTGCCCCCATTCCCTCCATTGTTCTCTATGGGAGGAAAAAAGTTAACATTTTCTCCCACCATGGAGAACAATGGAGGGGATGAGACATCCTGTTTGGGGGCCCATAGAATTGGACCCCCTGGTCCAATCTTCTTGAAACTTGGTGGGTATTTCGAGGAGAGGCCCCAGCAGCTACCCTGCAAGTTTGGAGCCTCTCCCTCAGACCCCCTTTCCTCCAGCCCCTCATATACCCTATGAGTTTTTGCCATTGATTTCAATGGCCCATAGGGTATAATGGGGCTGAAACTGACATTCCCTTTCTGACACACTTCTGGTGATGTCAGGGGACGTGGCATATGCTAATGAGTTATGCTAATGAGTTATGCTAATGAGCTCCTGCACCTCTTGTTCTACGAAAGGACCCCTGAGTTTAGGATTTATTTGAGCTAGAACCCACTTCTTTGTCTTTTGGGCCATTCACAGTATCTTAAACCATTTCAATTTCTTCATTATCAACCTTGGAGTTGTGTGACTCCCCAGTACTCATTTATGACCTTCGTATGGGTAGCTAACCCCAGCTCATACTGGCTTGGCATCAGAGACAGAAATACATCTGGAATGATTGTTCTCGACCTTGGGCTTAAAATGTAACTTGATGCCATGTAAGAATCTGGCCCAGTTTCTATGTTAAGAATTCCCATATCTATGTCTTAAGCATGCTTGTGTGGAATTGGATAGGGAGGGGGGCCATGGCTCTGCTTAGCATGCAGAAAGGTCCCAGGTTCAGTCCCCGGCATCTCCAGTTAAAAGGACCAGGCAAGAGGTGATGGGAAAGACCTTTCTCTGCCTGAGACCCCCGAGAATTGCTGCCAGTCTAAATAGACAATACTGACTTTGATGGACTGATGGTCTGATTCAGTATAAGGTAGCTTCAGGTATTCATACTGGGGAGGGGTGGTGGCTCGGTGGCAGAGCCTCTGCCACCGAGCACGCAGAAGGTCCCAGGTTCAATCCCCAGTATCTCCAGTTAAAAGGACCGGGCAGGAGGTGATGAGAAAGACCTCCACCTGAGACTCAGAAGAGCCGCTGCCTGTCTGAGTAGACAATGTTGACTTTGATGGACCAGTGTTTTGATTCAGTGTAAAGCAGCTTCATGTGTTCGTGTGACGCCAGCGGGCAGAAGACACAAGTTCCTGTCTAATCCGAAAAATCAGATGCAAATCTGGCAAGTGGAGTCTCTAGATAGGCCTTGTTTAAGAATTCTGCACGGGATGGAGGTCAGAGATGCATTGACTCTTTCCACAAAGATAATGTCTCCAGTGTTCTTTGTCACTTAGCTCGGTGCTTTTTTCCCCCTAAGGTTGCTTTCAGACCAGGATACTTTGGTGCTGCTCCGTTAGTCCTTTTTGGCATTCAGCTGCAAGTGGAACTGGAAATGGTGGTTCCACACAGCATTTAATCCCCCATACAAGTCCGACAATCGTCCCCACAGGCAACAACCCGGTATATGTTTCCTTGGCTGTGAGTCCTCTTCTAAACAGGTCTTAACTCCTCCCTATGAACCTCTCTTTAAAGCTGTTCTCCTCCCTTCACAGCTGCTTCGCTTCTCAGCTTCATGAATTGGGTCTTTTTTGGCTCCCAGTAGCTCTAACGTTCCTGAATCGATTTTTCATGCGTTTTTACCCAAGTGGGGAGATATTAATGACTACTCCTCTTTCCCCACCAAAACGACGGTGCGCCAGTTGTTGTGGTCATAACTGCATGACTGCAGAACTGGAGTCCTGAAAAATAAAAAGGCGGAATTAATGAGCAATTGCTTTGGTCGCAAAGAGAAAAGGAACAATGAGTGCCGCCCAAAAATGGAACTGGTTCAGGATCTGGTCAGGAAAGCCACCGCCATTCCCAGTGAACAAGAAGGGAGTAATTAAGGTGAGACACAAAAGGTGCTGTGAAGAGAGAAGGAAAGAAACAGTCGCTCCTGGGAACTTCAATAGCCATTTCACTGCCTGACAAACCAGCCCTGTGAGGTAGACCTCTGTTCGCTCTCCGTTCAGGGTTATTTCCACAGCTCCATGACCCCACTCCCCTATTATCGTTCCAGCTGTCCGAGAGCTGCAGGGTGACTGTGAAGCCGCCGTCTCCAATGCCGCTATCGCCGCTATCGAGCAACTGTTCCAGTACTGCGGACACCGGATCAGTCGGCATCTCATTCCTCACCAGCTCATGCGGGTCCTCAAGTCCAGCCTGGAAAAGGAGACCCTGGAGGAGAAAAAGTGAAAGCATAAGTCCTCGGTGGCAGTCTGGGAGGAGGAATGTTTTTGAAAGCCTAAAGGGAGAGCTGCAGACGCCCGCCACATGGAGACAGGCACGGTGGCTTTGGAGAACGGAGGACATTGATGGGGCACCAAGAATTCTTAGGAAAGCCGCAGAACAGAGCGGGGCCACGGCAACCACAGATCTCATTGCTGAAGGCTGTCGCACCCACTCTTGCCGTGGTCTCATCAGCCGCAGGGATAAGGGGCCAGCGTCGGGCTGGATGGGGACGGGCAGGCGGATCTGAGAGCCGGACTCTCCTTTGGCAGCAACGCCATTTCCCCCTCCAGGATCTTGAACCAAGAGATTTATATTATCGACAAATGGTCTACAAAACAGCATTAAACGAAAACCCCGCAGGCATTCCTGCGGTCCAGACGGCCAATATGTCAGCTAGAAGATAGCGAGGCAGCCTTCCGCTGGGTGGAATTCATTTTTTTAAAAATCTCCAGGGTTATAGAGCATTTCTGGGGCAGGACACGGTTTCGAATTCCCAGACTGGGGGTGGGGGTGGGGGGCTGACACCATGAAGGGAGGCAGTAGGTACTGTGGAGGTTTCGGCGGGCAGCTCTGAGACAGGCATCGGGCAGGAAAGGGGCTCATTGATAAGACAGCAGACAGCAGGTGTGGCGTGTATAGCTTAGAGCAGAAGTCCCAAACATGGTGCCCGTCGGTGGCAAGATGGCCACTCACCCCTTGTCTGGAACCCACCAAGTGTTTTTAGACAGTGGGTGGGCCCGGGTGGGGCAAGGCTCCTGATTAGCCGCTGGAGTTTTGATGGGCGAGGCAGATTTATTTAAAACGTTGCTTTGGGGGCAGCTGCTCCCACAAGGATCTTCACTGTGTGACTGAAGGTAAGCCGTGGGGGCCATCCCGCGGCAGGCCCTGCCTCCTGCGGCAGCCGTTTTGTGGCTGCGTCCACCACACTGGGCCAGAATTCCAAAGGTTCAAGAAAGGTGAGGACGCCTGGCCTAGCTGCTCCCAATATTGGGGAACGTGCGCCAGAAATTAATGGACTCCCGCCAAAGCACCAGTTCCATTGCCTGTTGCCTAGGAGCTGCTGTACTCACGTAGGGAGCTGGCTTGACCCCATTTGGTTCCTGCACTCTGATAAGATCGGAACGAACAGGCCAGGAGCACAGCGTCCAGGTTGTGACCAGGATATGCATCTGGGGGGGGGGGGGGGATGTAACGCAGACCAAGTATGAGCTACGCTCGAAAATGTAACTGCCGGGGAACTGTTTTGTGTTCCATGCTGCGCTTCAGCTGGAATGGTTTATGAAATTCCGGGTGGGGAAATCCCTCTCTCTGTCCCCCCCCCCCCCCCCCGTTCACAGGAAGGAAGGTGGGAAGGGATGTTTGGGATGTCTGAGCGTCTTCTGTGGATATCTTTCATCTAAGAATTTCACAGGCTCTGTCAATGATTAATGCGTTTCGTTTTTACTGTGCTAAACGAGCATTCCCACAATCTCCCTACGCCCTGTGCCAATTTCTCCTCTGATCTTCCACTCACTTCTTCCGTATTAATTGCAGGAAATATTTTTATTCCAAAGTTCAAGCTAAGTTAACCAGTTAGCTTTCAGAGGTTCAAACTAAATACCCCCCATTTAGATGAAGAAGAAGGAAAAGAAGAGATTGGATTTACACCCCGCCCTTTACTCAGAGTCTCAGAGTGGTTTACAATCTCCTTTCCCTTCCCCTCTCCACAACAGACACCCTGTGAGGTAGGTGGGGCTGAGCGAGCTCTGACAGAAACTGCCCTTGAGAGAACAGCTCTGAGAGAACTACAGCTTGCCCAAGGTCATCCAGCAGCTGCAAGGGGAGGAGTGCTTAACTTCTTCTTTACTTTCCTGGGGAAATAAAAAGGTGGTTATTTAGAATGAAAAGCAACATGAAGCTGAATGGAATTAATTAGAACAATAAGTACTGGTTTGTTCCTAACAAAATGTTGAACTCTGTCAAGAGGCTGACACCTTCCGATATAATAGGATCAGGGGTCCATTGGAGCGGGAGCGCACAGGAGCGCAGTTCTGGGAGTGAGGAGCCCACGGGGCGGGCACATGACCAAGCCCCACCCCCTCCTCGGCTTCCCCGAGCAGTGCAGAGGCGCAACGCCCCGGGGAAAGCCCTGCTAGGGTCTTTATTGTTTTTAATGTTTTGTTTTAAGATTGATAATTTTATCATTGTTCCTTTTATGACTGTGTGCTGCTTTTCCAGAGACTTTCTCAAGGTGGCATATAAATTTTCTAAGTATACCATTTTTTATCTGGGCACATGGCACATAAGTACTGGAGAAATTTCACCAACCCTTCAGCAGCTTCCACCTTATCAGTTTGGTGTAGTGATCAGGAGTTGGACTCTAATCTGGGAGAACCGGGTTCGATTCCCCACTCCTCCACATGCAGCTGCTTGTGTGACCTTGGGCCAGTCACAAGTTCTCTCAGAGCTGTTCTCTCATGAGCAGTTCTCAAAAGACCTCTCTCAGCCCCACCTACCTCACAGGGTGTCTTGTTGTGGGGAGGGGAAGGGAAGGGAAAGGGATGGGTGGTGCCCATGTCCTGGGTATCTCAAGTCTACTTGAAACCTGGTGGTTTCAAGGGAGCAAGATGAGAATGAGGGTGTGTTCTTGACGCTTATTTTTATTGCACAAAGTATTGGATGGGGAAGGGAATGGAGGAAGAGCAGGTCAGTTTCACTCACCTGTAAAGTGGAGCCTGAGGGGTGGGCGTTGCCTTCTGACACACTTCCGGTATGTTAGGGGGTGTGGCATATGCAAATGAGGTATGCAAATGAGGTATGCTAATGAGCTCCTGCACCTCTTTTTCTACAAAATGACCCCTGAATAGGATTACTCCTGAGGAAGATGGGGACGAAATGAGCTTATATCCTTTGTGCTCAGTTTGGTGTAGTAGTTAGGAGCATGGACTCTAATCTGGGAGACCCAGGTTTGATTCCCCACTCACCCACTTGCAGCTCCTGGATGACCTTGGGCAAGCCATGGTTCTCTCAGAGCTGTTCTCTCAAGGGCAGTTGTCTCAGAGCTCTCTCAGCACCGCCTACCTCCCAGGGTGTCTGTTGTGCGGAGGGGAAGGGAAAGGAGTTTGTAAGCTGAGACTCCAAGTGAGTGGAGGGCGGGATATAAATCCAATCTCTTCTTCTTCTCATTGAGAATGATGGACTTTTCCTTGAGAACGATGGACTTTGCCTTGGAGCACTGTAAAGTTGTATTTATAATATAATAAGATGTTTACCTTGAAAAGATTTACTAAATGTCCTAGTCGTTGGCATCACAGTGTCCTCTTGAGGAAATAGCTGCTTTGAAGGATGGAGTCTATGGCATTGCACCATGGGCCCCTCCCCTTCCCAAACCCCGCCCTCTCCTGGATCCACCCCCAAAGTCTCCAGGTATTTTCCAGCTCAGGGCTGGGAGTTACCTGTGTTCAGGGGGTCATTTGGGGCCGGAGCGAGGCGGAGCAACGCTCTGCCAGCCCAGGAGTGGCCACTAGGGCAGCCACGGGTCGAATGAGATTCTCTGATCTGATTTGGCCCACTGCTGAATTGCTGCCGAAATTCAACTGTAGCCAATCAGTATTCCCTCTCCTCCAAAATAAATTGGAGCAGCATGCTCCATTCCTTGCTCCACCAGCAGATGGTAGCAATGTGTAAAACCTGGTCTTTCCCTCTCCCCATAGAGGGAAGTCTCTGGCGATCCATCTTCTCCAGAGAGCAACTCCCTGTAACATTCAGGGCTCCGTCAGAAGGCAGTCTCTGGCTCTTTTGTTCCAAAATTAGGGAGAAGGAGGGTAGGACGTTTCCCCCCTCTAGGTTTCCAATGTCTTTGAGGTTTCAGTGAGTCCCTGGAGAATTTCACAGCAGGCATCACCCTGGGAGCAGCTAGGATTTAACTTCTGCTTTTTGGGGGGAAGGGGTGGCTTCGGAAAACAAAATCTATGCAGTAAAAAGCCAGTGCATAAACCCGAAACAAACGCATAAAAGAGCCACTTCATTACAGGCAATATAAAATCTTTGGTGGTTGTAGATTTTCCGGGCTGTATGGCCATGGTCTCGGCATTGTAGTACCTGACGTTTCACCAGCAGCTGTGACTGGCATCCTCAGAGGTATAACCCAGAAAGACAGAGTGCTCTCTGTGTCAAGATGAGAAGAAAAATGGTAGGCAGGTAATTTGTATCTACTTAGGAAGGTGGGGTAGGGCTGAGTCATTATCTTGCAGGAGTTTCCCAGGCTGTGACATGCTAATAGCGGAGCTTTCCTGAGGAGGTTCTTTTGCATCCAGATGGGCTGTTGAAATTCTAACCTTCTCTGTCATGCTCTTGTCAGATGTAGAGCACTTTGTGTTTTTCAGGACTGGGATCCATGCCCTATTTATTTTTAAACTCTCTTCTTTCCTGTTGAAATTGTGTTTGTGTTTATGAATTTCAATATGAATTTTCCTTCTCACATTGATTCAGGAAGTACTCCATCTTTCTATGTTGTATCTCTGAGGATGCCAGTCGCAGCTGCCGGCGAAACATCAGGTCCTACAACACCAAGACCATGACCATACAGCCCAGGAAGTCTACAACAACTAATGAACTCTGGCCATGAAAGCCTTTGACAAAATATCTATATATCTAATAGCCAAGGCGCCCCCTGTGTGCGGATATCTAAATCAGCACATCGGGGGCACCTAGGGGGCAGAGAGATTTTCCTGCACACTTGGGGGACTCCCCAGGTGTGCAGAAAAATCCTAAAACTAAAAAAAAACTATACGGGGGATATTTAAATCTCCCCAAAAGTAAAAGAGCATTCCGTGCGCATGTGCAGGGAATGCGCTGGGTACTGCAGCGGGCCAGCGGCAGGGAGATGCTGAGGCCTCGCCACCGGTGCCAGGGGGGAGAAGGCTCACCTGTGGGTGCTTCCTCCTCCTTGACGTGAAGCTGTGGGTCCTTCTCCCCCTCCCCCCGCAAGTATCGTGGGTCCTCCTGCTTGTAAAATCTATTCAGCTGGAGATGTAATACAATAATAGCAGCAGAAGCAAAAAAATAATCTATTTTTTTTCCTAGGCCGGGCGTGTTTGCAGGAATAGGGATGGGGCCGGGAGGGCAAAAATAGGGTTGCCAAGTCCCCCCCCCAGGCCCCCAGCAGGGGGTTGGAGGTAGAGTTACTAGATCCAGGTCGGGAAACTCCTGGAGATTTGAAGATGGAGCCTGGGGAGGGCAGGGACCTCAGTGGGGTACAGTGCTGGCAGACTCCACCCTCCAAAAGCATCCATTTCCCCCAGGGGTCTGATCTCTGCAGTGTAATTCTGGGGGGTACAAACCCCACTTAGAGGCTAGCATCCCTAGGCAAAAATTTGGCAAGAATAACTGTGTGGCCTCCAGTGAGAGCTGCAGAGGATGTTGTCTGTAGCCCATTCGAGCCGGATGTGTGCCGCTCACATTGTGCCGGTTTTCATTCATTCCAGCTGTCCTTACTCAGGGCTTTCTAAGTCTCGCTGTGGTGACTCCCTCTTTGGTCTTTCTTCCTTGCGTTTTCAAGTCGCCTCATTAAAACATTGTTAGTATGAGTTGTTCGTCCTGTCATTCTTGGAATGGAGGAAGGAGGCATCTTATCTCGAGCGCACACCCATGCAAATTTATGCACATGAATGCTAACATAAGAGCATAAGAGAAGCCAGTGTTGGATCAGGCCAGTGGCCCATCCAGTCCAACACTCTGTCACACAGTGGTCAGAAACACCAGGTGCCCTCAGGAGGTCCAGCAGTGGGGCCAAGACACTAGGAGCCCTCCCGCTGTTGCCACTCCCCCAGCACCAAGAATACAGAGCATTCCTGGACCCAGACTGAGAGTTCCTATCTATACCTTGTGGCTAATAGCCACTGATGGACCTCTGTTCCATATGTTCATCCAATTCCCCCTTGAAACCATCCATGCTTTAGCCGCCACCATCTCCTGTGGCAGTGAATTCCACGTGTTCATCGCTCTTTGGGTGAAGAAGAACTTCCTTTTATCTGTTCTAACCCGACTGCTCAGCAATTTCAGGGAGTGCCCACGAGTTCTTGGATTGGGAGAAAGGGAGAAAAGGACTTCTTTCTCTGCCGGCTCTATCCCAGGCATAATCTTGTAAACCTCGATCATGTCACCCCTTAGCCGTCATTTCTCCAAGCTAAAGAGCCCCAAGTGCTTCAGCCTTTCTTCATAGGGAAAGTGTTCCAGCCCTTTTATCATTTTAGTTGCCCTCCTCTGCACTTTTTCCAATGCTACAATATCTGTTTTGAGGTGTGGTGACCAGAACTGTATGCAATACTCCAAATGAAGAATTTGGGGAATGGGAGAGACCTCAGCAGAGTACAATGCCCGAGAGACCACCCTCCGAAGCAGCGTGGAACTGATCTCTGTACTCTGGAGATCAATGGTAATACGGGGAGATCTCCAGGCCCCATCTGGAGACTGGCAACCCTACCTCCTAGCCTTTCCCCGATAAACTGCAAGCTCAGTTTTATTCATATCCGCTGGAGCTATTGACTCTTGGCTGAATGCCTCTAGGGCCATTAACCGTATCTGCCCATTCAATCGCATACCTTCAACCTGCGTCGCGGTCTGGCCATCTTCTGGGCAGTTGCTACCTTATTGTGTTATTACAGTTACAGGCCTCACTCCTGTTACTGCAGCGATACATTCCTTTGTATAAGCCAGTGGCCGTTGGCCCGATTTCACAGCTAAGAGAAACGGGACAATACCCAAAGCGTCACACTAGGAACTGGACAATATCCAACGTGACAAACGCTCACCTTGGAACCAAACTTATTGCTCCAGCCAGAGAGGTCGGAATTGTATCATCCCTCATAGACATCAACTACTGGGGGGCTCGAGGGCTCGAGCCTCCCCCGAAATTTCCCGGGGGGGCTCAGCCACCCCCGGCAAAATGGAGCACCCACCGGTGGCCAGTCAGTCGGCCAGCTGGCTGCCGTCGCCACCTCTCCTTCCCCTCCACCCCCGGTCTGCCCTCCTGCTTCCCTGGGGCGGGGGGGGAGGAGAGAGGTGGCGGGGACATGGTCCCGCACTTCGCGCGCATGGCAGTCAGCCGGCCAGCTGGCTGCCGCCACCGCTGAGACTGCGCTCATCTGCGCCCCCTGCACGCCCCGAGGCAAAGGCAACCACGAGGCGCTGCTGCTGCTCCTGCTGAGGCACATGTCCCCGCCTTCCCCTGCCATGGGAGGGAGCCCGGCAGGCGCGTGGCACCAGGCGATCTCCCAAACACAAACGCGCCCACGGCGGCAGGAGGCACCGGCCGGTCAGCGAGCTGCCCGGAGCAGCAGCAGGCAGCAGCAGCAGGCCGGGGGGGGAGAAACAGCGGGGACATGGTCCCGTGCGCGTGCGTGCTTTGCGCGCGCACACGAAAGAGCCCCCCCTGGGGATTTACAAAGTCTACGCCCCTGTCATCTCTGTTGACTTAACGTAAATCTGGCAACAGTGACCAGGTACAGGGCATTTGGGCTGTTGTATTCACGTAAAGGAAAAGTTAGGACAAAATTTGAGAACAACTTTTGCTAAGGTGGCCAACCTCCAGGTGGGGCGTGGAGAAGAGATGAGAAGAGAAGGGATTGGATTTATACCCCACCCTTCACTTGGAGTCTCAGAGCGGCTTACAAACCCCTTCCCCTCCCCACAACAGACACCCTGTGAGGGAGGTGGGGCTGAGAGAGCTCTTTTGAGGACTGCTCTTGAGAGAACAGCTCTGAGAGAACTCATGACTGACCCAAGGTCACACCAGCAGCTGCATGTGGAGGAGTGGGGAACTGCAACTGATCTCCAGCATCCAGATGGGACCTGGGGATCTCCTGGAATTAAAGCTCATCTCCAGACTGAAGAGATCAGTTTCCCTGGATAACTGGAGGGTGGACTCTGTGGCATTGTGCCCCACTGAGGTCCCTGTTGGGAGTGAGTGACTTAGCATGCCTGGACATTGGGGGGGGGGGGTGTTACATCATTTTAAGTGTATATGGGTGTGATCTCCTTAAATGGTGTTGTGTCCTAATGGCAACAATGCACGCAGTCAGGAAAACGCACGTGGCCGGACTGGCTACCGGAGCTTCGCTTCGGGAGACAATAGCCCAGCCGGATTGTAAATTAGACCAATCGGCCACCCAGGATCCGCCAGGGGGGCTATGGTGGAAGGTCACTCATAATCAGGGCTATTTTGGGGCAGGAACGCACAGAAACGGAGTTCTGGCTGGCTCCTGCGTTGGCCACACCCAGCAGAAACTCATTAGCATAATAGGCCACACCCAACAGCAGAAACTCATTAGGATTGGCTACATTAGGGGTATGTGGCCTAACATGCAAATTAATTCCTGCTACCAAAAAAGCCCTGAGTTTTGATAACAAACAAGGTAAACAGAATAAGAAGCAAAAGGTGGGTGTGGCTGGATGACCACTCTTCTAGTAACATGGGGGTGTGGCCTAATATGTTAATGAGTTTCTGCTGTTGGGCGTGGCCTATTATGCTGATGAGTTCCTGCTGGGCTGTTTCTACAAAAAAAGCCCTGCTCATAATTAACCCTATCATAGAGTTTGGGTGAGGCCGGGGGTGCGGTTTAGACAGACATTTAAGCAGACCCCCAAGGGGGGGGGGGGGTTCAGGAGTCGTGATTTGTACCATCAATAAACTTATGAGCTGATTTCACTGAAACACGTCTCTGGACCCAGTACTTTATAAATGGGATGCCTCTCTTTGTCTTAACCCGGGAGCTGCACTCTGACCCCTCCTTTCTCCCTTTATCCTCTCACTGACTCCTCATGGCCTTCCACAGAGACACATCTCTGCAGGTCTCTCCTGTACAAAAAATGCCCTCTTACTCCCACCCACATGATGCTGGACAAGCCGGCCGTTTGTGACAGGGAATGTACTTTTTAGATCAGCCTTCGCTCTCACCTTTTGACTGCAACCTGAATGTGAACTGGATCTACTTGAATAAAATGTAAGTTTACCTTTTTTCTTTTCAATATACTTCTTGGGAGATTTATTTCCTGCACTCAGGATCACACTTCTATGACTGGGCAAATATCAACCAGGACTTTGCTATATCAACCAAATATCCCAATAGTCCCTGTCCTCCCCAGGTTCCATCCCCAAATTTTCAGAAGTTTCCCCAACCTTGATCTGGCAACCCAACCCCCATCCCCCAGAGATGCCAGCTTCCAGGTAGGACCCAGGGATCCCCTGGAATCACAGCTCATCTCCAGCTGACAGAGAAGAAGAAGAGATTGGATTTATATCCCTCCCTTCACTCACTTGGAGTCTCAGACTGGCTTACAAACTCCTTTTCCTTCCCCTCCCCACAACAGACACCCTGTGAGGTAGGTGGGGCTGAGAGAGCTCTGAGACAACTGTCCTTGAGAGAACAGCTGGTACAGAGCTATGGCTTGCCCAAGGTCATCCAGCAGGTGCAAGTGGAGGAGTGGGGAATCAAACCTGGTTCACTCAGATTAGAGTCCGCGCACTTAACCACTACACCAAACTGGGTGCTTTGGAGGGTGGACTCCACTGTTCCCTCTAAGCTGAGTTAGTGTGAGCTAGCTCACGATTTTTTAGCCTCTGGCTCACACATTTTTGTCTTAGCTCAGGAAGGATGGCTCCAGAGCAAACTAACATGCAGTAGCCAAATCACTCGCTCACAACTTTCATGCCAGTAGCTCACAAAGTAGAATTTTTGCTCACAAGACTCCACAGCTTAGAGGAAGCATTGGTGGACTCCATGGCATTATGCCCAGTTTGGGGGAGAGGCCTGAGGAAGGTGGGGTTTGGGGAGGGGAAAGATTTCAGCAGGGTGTAACACCATTGAGCCCAGCCTCCAAGGCAGCCATTTACTCCAGGGGAACTGACCTCTGTTGTCTGGAGATTCGTTGTAATTCCAGACCTGGAGACTGAGTTGTAATTCCTGTAGACCAAGCCCTATGAGGAAAGGTGGAAGGACTTGGGAATGTTCATTCTGGAGAAGAGGAGGTTGAGGGGGGACATGATGGCTCTCTTGAAGTATCTGAAGGTCCGTCTCTTAGAGGAGGGCAGGGAGCTGTTCCTGTTGGCAGCAGAGGAGAGGACTCGCAATCATGCGTTTAAATGAAGGGCGGGAAGGTACCGGCTGGATCTTAGGAAAAACTTTTTGACAGTCAGAGTTGTGCCACAGTGGAATCGGCTGCCAAGAAAGGTGGTGAGCTCCCCCTCACAGGAAGTCTTCAAGCAGCGGCTGGACAAACACTGGTCAGGGATGCTCTAGGCCAGGGGTGGCCAAACTTGCTCAGCGTAAGAGCCACATAAAATAAACCTCAGCTGTTTGAGAGCCGCAAGACACAAACAAATATTACACACATGTTTTTATTTGAAAATATGCAAATTTGCCTTTTATTAACATTAAACGAGACTGTCAAAAATAACAACAAAAGGGGTAAAAGCAGATATTGGTAATGATATTTATTTGTCCAAAAAGTTTTGTTTGTTTGCTAATGATATTTATTTGTCTGAAAGAGAGAGAAATAGAGAGGTGGAAAGAAAGAATGAAAGAGGTGGAAAGAAAGAGAAAGAGAGAGAGAGAAACAAAGAAAGCTAATAGAAGGGAGGGGCAGGGAGGAAAAGCATGCCTCCCCTTCCCTTCCCCAG
Source organism: Lepidodactylus listeri (assembly GCA_029233225.1). Lineage (NCBI taxonomy): Eukaryota > Metazoa > Chordata > Lepidosauria > Squamata > Gekkonidae > Lepidodactylus > Lepidodactylus listeri. The sequence goes on along the minus strand of JARCFY010000004.1, from coordinate 4,563,464 downwards.
CTGCCCTGCTGGGAGCCACATGATATGTGTGAAAGAGCCGCATGTGGCTCCCGAGCCACAGTTTGGCCACCCTTGCTCTAGGCCAGGGGTGGCCAAACTTGCTTAACGTAAGAGCCACATATAATAAAGGTCAGATGTTTGAGAGCCGCAAAACATGAACAAATATTACAGACATTGCTAATGATATTTATTTGTCTAAGAGAAAGAAAAAGAGGTGGAAAGATAGAAAGAGAAAGAGAAACAAAGAAAGCAAATAGATGGGGGAGGGAGAGGGAGGAAGAAAGGAAGAAAGCGAAAGGTGGAAAGAATGAAAGAGCTGGCTATAAAGAAGGAGAGAGAGAAAGAGAGAGTAACAGTATCAAAGATGGATGGGGAGAAAAGGGGAGGAAGGAAAAGAGAGAGAGAGAGAGAGAAGGGAGGGAGGAAGGGAAGGAAGGAAGGAAGGAAGGAAGGAAGGAAGGAAGGAAGGAAGGAAGGAAGGAAGGAAGGAAGAAAGAAAGAAAGAAAGAAAGAAAGAAAGAAAGAAAGAAAGAAAGAAAGAAAGAAAATAAATGAGGGAGGAAGAGGAAGGGAGGAAAGGAGAAAGGAAGGAAGGAAGGAAAGGAGAAACTGAGAGAAAGACAGGAGGAAAGAAAACAAATAGATGGGTAGGGAGGAAAAAAGGGGGAGAGAGAGTGAAGAGGAAAGTGGAAAGAAAGCCCTGTCAGGAACCACACAATATGTGTGAAAGAGCCACATGCGGCTCCCGAGCCACAGTCTGGCCACCCCTGCTCTAGGCTGATTCTGCATTGAGCAGGAGGTTGGACTAGATGATCTGTATGGCCCCTTCCAACTCTGTGATTCTACAGTCTCCAGGTCCCACCTGGATGACGGCAACCCTGTGCCTGATGCTTCCCCCTCCCCCTATCTTTGCACTCTGGGACAAGGTGAGAAAATAGGAGATCTACAAAGCCCCCATTGAATTCAGGAGGCAGAGCGGAGCTTGGCAGTGGGAAACTTGACTTAACCGGCCCTTCTTGCCGCAGGGAAGATCTCCCACGCCCAAACGGTTGTGACAGATGAGCATTTGCCCCCACCCCACCCCACCCCGCACCATACCCTGCTGCCTGCAATTAAACCCCTACCTTAGACAAAACCCCAGCGAGGCGACCGAGCAAGCAGGGCAGAATTATAGGTGTGCCTTTATAAATTACAGCATCATGCATAAAATATGCTTCTGGGATCCGAATAATTACAGCTTGATATATTCTTCTCCAAAGACGGAAGGCCCTGAGACCCACCGTTGACTGCTGGGGTGAAGGATGGCCAACTTCCAGGTGGGAACTGGCGATCTCCTGGAATTACAACTGATCTCCAGACGAGACGACAGAGGTCATTCCCCTTGGAGAAAACGGCTACTTTGGACGGTGGGCATGATTGTTGGAGTGAGGAGGAAGAAAGAAGAAGAGGAGGAGGAGGAGGAGATTGGATTCATACCCCGCCCTTCACTTGGAGTCTCAGAGTGGCTTACAAACTCCCTTCCCTTCCCCTCGCCCTGTGAGCAGTGTTCCCTCTAAGCTGAGTTAGTGCAAGCTAGCTCACAGTTTTTTAGCCTCCGGCTCACAGATTTTTGTCTCAGCTCAGGAAGGATGGTTCCAGAGGAAACTAATGGATGCGTCAGCCAAATCGCTCACTCGCAACTTTAATGCTAGGAGCTCACAAAGTAGAATTTTTTGCTCACAAGACTCCACAGCTTAAAGGGAACATTGCAAGGTAGGTGGGGCTGAGAGAGCTCTTTCCAGAACTGCTCGCGAGAGAACAGCTCTGACAGAACTATGGCTTGCCCAAGGTCATCCAGCAGGTGCAAGTGGAGGAGTGGGGAATCAAACCCAGTTCTCCCAGATTAGAGTCCGCACACTTCACCACTGCACCAAACTGGCTCTCAACAACTCAGCATGCCTGGACATTGGGGGGGGGGGGGTTACTACATCGCTCTTAAGGGTGTGTGGGTGTGATCTCCTTGAGTGGGATGCCTCTCTTTGTCATCATCATCATCATATACCTTTATTGGCATAAACTCTCTTTGTCCTACACCTGGGAGCTGCCCTCTGACCTCCTCCTCTCCTCTCTTTCCCTCTGTCCCCTCCCTCCCCTCACATGGCCTTCCACGGAGACACACATCTGTGCAGGTCTCTCCTGTAGAGACAATGCCCTCATACTCCCACACATGTGATGCTGGACAAGCTGGCCTCTTGCGACAGGGAAAGTACTCTTTAGATTTAAGCCTCTCTCTTTCCTTTCGACTGCAACCTGAATGTGAACTGGATCTACTTGAATAAACGTAAATTTACCTTCATTGCACTATACTTCTTGGGAGATTTATTTACTGCACTCTGTATCGCCCATCCATGACTCAGCAAACTAGCCCAGGCTTGCCTGATCCTGTCAGATCTCGGAAGCGAAGCAGGGCTGGTCCTGGCTAGTATTCGGATGGGCGACCTCCAAGGAATACCAGGGTCATGATGCAGAGGCAGGCAACGGCCAACCACCTCTGAAACATCTCTTGGGAAGACCTGATGAATAAGTTATTGGAAACAGCTGAAATGAACAAATTAGCTATGCTACTGCAAGGAAGACGAGAAACTATCTTTGAGGAATCATGGTCAAGAATTTATACGTGGATTGAGAGCTTTATTAGGAAACAATGACAACTAATATATTAACAGCAAGATTAATTTCACTTGATAACTTTGAGGATAGGTGCAAATTTGAACGAAGGAATATATTCACAAGGAGTATGGGTGGAAGACCGTTTTATCTTTTGTGTAATTTGTTATCCGTCTATGTGAGTTCGTGGAAGGCCATGTGAAGAAGGAGAGGACAAAGGGAGTGAGAGAGGAGGGATCAGAGGGCGATGCTGCCTGGTGTCTACCAATCTCTTAAATCTCAGAAGCTAAGCAGGGTCAGCCCTGGCTGGTCCTTAGATGGGAGACCTCCAAGGAAGTCCAGGGCTGCTACACAGAGGCAGGCAACGGCAAACCCCTCCTGAACATCTCTTGCTTTGAAAACCCTACAGAGCGACCACAAATCAGCTGTGACGACAGCAAAAAAAGCCCTGCATCTTGTAGGCGTTCCTCAGGCGGTGCGGTGTGACTGCCTGGGGCGGCAACATTTACCGGGACTTCCCTACAAGGCAGCAATGTTTAAATTGGGGTTACCGCAGGAGCGCTCCTGTTGGGCGCATGACTGAAAGAAACAGTCTCCAAGGTGGAGACTCGCTTTGCCGTCCGATACCAGCCCGCCCAAATCAGTTCTGCATTTTGCCTTGGCTGTCTTCCCGGGGATGGGCATTTGACTGCTCAGGAACCACTACCAGGAACATCTCTCTCTGCACGCCTTTGGCATTCAAACTTGGCACATCTGCCGGGTAATTTAAAGGGTGCCCTGGGCGAAACGTGGGAAACACACAGGACTCTTAGAAGGCCGTGCAGGTGACTTTCAGGAAAGTTTAGTCCCTCTTGTTTAAGGCTAATAATAATTGTGTGCTGTCAAGTTTCAGCCAACGAGGGTTGCTAACCTCCAGGTGGGGCCTGGAGATCTCGTGGAATGACAGCTGCTCTCCAGATGACAGAGATCGGTTCTCCTGTAGAAAATGCCTCCTTGCCCTATGTCTTCAAGAAGCCACTGTCAACTAATGCTGCCATCCCCTGCCCGGGAGGTGGGATGGCTGAACCCGTGACATCAATATTGTGGAATGTTATGTTATAGTTCTCATGGCATGCGTATCGCCCTCCCTACTGCTCCGACCTTGAGAGCCGGTTGGTGCCGGCTCACGTATCTTTTCTTCTGTCTGACTATAAGTCTTTCCGCTTATTCCCTGGGAATGGTTGACCAGTATTTTAAGCGCCTTTTTTCTGACCTGATGATTGGTTACATTACACTACCATTCCTCTCTTTGAATTCTGTATAATTGTCCTGGTTACAGTCGTGCCTGCCATTACTAACACAAGAAGTGCAGATGACCGTAGCAGACCTTTCTCAATAAAGCTTTCCTGTTTAAGGACACTTGTTGGTGACTGACTCTGTAGGACTCTCACAGCCACCTGTTGGGTATTTTGACTCTGCTTTGGTCAGGCCACACCTGGAGTATGGTGTGCAGTTCTAGAGGCCTCGTTTCCAAAAAAAATGGATGTGGACAGAATGGAGCATGCGCAGAGGAAAAAGACGAGGACACTCGAGGGCCTGGAGACCAAGGAGCCCTATGAGGAAAGGCTGAGGGACTTCTTGGGAATGTTCATTCTGGAGAGGAGGAGGCTGAGGGGGGACAGGATGGCTCTCTTGAAGTCTTTGAAGGGCTGTCACTTGGAGGAGGGCAGGGAGTTCCTGTTGGCAGCAGAGGAGAGGACTCGCAAGAATGGGTTTAAATTAAGGACGGAGAGGTACCAGCTGGATGTTAGGAAAAACTTTTTGACAGTCAGAGTTGTGCCACAGTGGAATTAGATGCCTTGGGAGGTGGTGAGCTCCCCCTCTCTGGCAGTCTTCAAGCAGCGGCTGAACAAACACTTGTCAAGGATGCTCTAGGCTGATCCTGCATTGAGCAGGGGGTTGGATGAGATGGCTTTTAGGGTCTCTTCCAGCTCTATGATTCTATGACTGCATGCAAGAGGATCTGGGCAGGGGCATAGACTTATTTATTCCCCAGGGGCGAGGGTTCTTACCTGTCCCTGCCGCCTCCGGAGCCTCCATCCACCCCTCCCTCCTTCCGGGGGCCATCCAGATGAGTGGCCAGCGTGTTTGCATCATCCGGAAGTGATGCCATCACACTGGGCACATTGCTGGGGCGACACTCTAGCAATTGCCCCGAAACTCTATGGCGCCATAGAGTTTCTGGGCGATTGCTAGAGCGTCGCCCTGGCAACGTGCCCAACGTGATGGCGTCACTTCCGGGTGACGCCATCAAACTGGGCATTTGCCCAGGAGGGAGGGGGAGGGAGGAGTGGCCAGGCAGGGGAGAGAGGAGGCGGTGGCGGCGGCGGCTGGTGGACAGTTGGCGGGCAGGCCGGCCTGCTGGCCGGCCTGTGAAGGGGGCCTTAAAGGCACAGTGGCGGCAACAGCAGGCGGCGGCAATGGTGGGTGGCAGGCCGGCTGGCCCGGTGGGTGCTCCATTTCGCCAGGGGGGCTCAGCCCCCCCCCTCGGGAAATTACCTTCTGTTTTTTCATCTTATACAGGACTTCCCTTCTTCTTCATCTCTCTCTTACCCAGGCTTGGAGCTGTAGCAAGTTAATCTTTTTGATGTTAATGTTCCAATAAGTTAAATGTCCCTACATGAATATGTCATAGAAGGTGGGCTTCTGTTTTGTAAGTAAAATTTCTTTCTCTTGTGACCATTGGAGACAGGTCGTCTTTGTAATTTGTTTGAACAGCATTTTTCCCTTAACCGGGAACCGTAGAGGATCAGGAAATGCTGTTTAAAACTTCTTTGCTTTCAAGGCAAATGATATCATTTTTTAATGTTTCACCCAACAGAACTGTATGGCGTTATATCCCACTGGATTCCCACAGGACCCCCCTACAACTGGGGAAATGGCACAGGAAGAACAAATTAATCTTTGGAGATCTTCAAACAGAGGCTAGATGGCCATCTGACAGCAGTGCTGCTTCTGTGAACTCAGACAAATCATGGGAACGGAGGGCAGGAAGGGTTGCCTCAGTGCTTAGTTCTCGTGGCCCTTTCTTACACGCCCAGGGAAATGCTGATGGCCACTTCGGGGTCAGGAAGCAATTTTTCTCCAGGACAGTTTGGCTGGAGATTCTGGAAGTTTTTTCACCATCTTCTGGGCATGGAGCAGGGGTCACTGGAGGTGTAAAGGGGGAGGTATTTGTGAATCTCCGGCATTGTACAGGGGCTTGGACTAGATGACCCTGGAGGTCCCTTCCAACTCTATGACTTCTCTGCCCCTGATCCCAGTCCCTTCCCTCACCCACTCAGCAGTTGCTTTCTGCAGCTAATTGTTTATTATTATTTCTGTCATCAAGTTTATTATGCAGCTAATTGTTTATTATTATTTCTGTCATCAAGTTTCAGCCAATTTACAATAACCCCACAGAATTTTCACGGCAGGAATCACAGGCCGTTCCCTGGCTCTGCTGGGCAACCCTGGACTTCCCTGGTGGTCTCCCATCCAAATCGAAACCAGAGCCAACCCTGCTTAGCTTCTGAGAGCTGACAAAATCGGACCGGCCTGGGCCATCCAGGTCAGGGTGCCACGCAATCACACATTTGAGAATCTAATCCCTGATATCTGTCACAATCGATCTTGCTGTCCAATAGAAGATTTACCTGGATCCTGCCCCTAGACTGGAAGAAATGTCAAGCCGAGGTGACTTCACTTTTCCTACCAGCAGCTGAGAGGAGCAGACATTGCCGTGGAGGCCTCTCCAGCCGCAGCAACAGCTGTTGGCCCGAAGTCAAGCACCTTCCCCGACCACTCCCGTCGCGGCGCAAAAGAAAGATCAACAGGCTTGGAATAAATGAGTGTTTTGAATTTCTGAGCCGCTGATGAGCGCACGCCGTTGGGAAATTTCATTTCACTGAATTGGCAAACCTAGCTAGCTGTGCTCCCGTCAGACGTGAGAGACCCGCCCAGTGCCATCTCCGTGGAGAAGGGGAAATAGAACGCCAGCTCCTCTGTTAGGTCCGTCTAAGTGGTGAAACCACAGTGAGCAAACGTTTATGGGGAAAAGGAGATGCAGGCTTGCCAGCCTCCTGGGGGGAGCTGGAGCGCTCCTGGACTTACGGATGATCTCCAGACCACAGAGATTCGCTATTTATTCATTTAAAACATTTATTCCACCTCCACTGGGTTGGAAGGTGGACTGTAGGACATTAAAACCTACTGATAAGAATATAAGAGAAGCCAGTGTTGGATCAGGCCAGTGGCCCATCCAGCCCAACACTCTATGTCACACAGTAGCCAAAACCCAGGTGCCCTCAGGAGGTCCAGCAGTGGGGGCAGGATTCCAGAACCCCTCCCACCCTTCCCCCCCCCCCAAGCGCCAAGAAGACAAAGCATCACTGCCCCAGACATAAGAACATAAGAGAAGCCAATGTTGGATCAGGCCAATGGCCCATCCAGTCCAACACGCTCTGTCATCCAGTGGCCAAAACCCAGGCACCCTGAGGAGGTCCACCAGCAGGGCTAGAGCTCCAGAAGCCCTCCCACTGTGCCCCCCCCCCAAGCACCAAGAAGGCAGAGCATCACAGCCCAAGACAGAGTGTTCCATCTATCCTTTCTGCAACAGCGGGAAGAGCGGCCCAGAAATCCAATAAATAAATAAAATAAAATAAAATAAATTTCTAGCTAATAGCCACTGGTGGACCTCTACTCCATATGCTTATCCAGTCCCTTCTTGAAGTTGTCTATGCTTGTAGCTGCCACCACTTCTTGTGGCAGTGAATTCCACATGTTAATTACTCTTTGATATCCCCCCCTCCCTAAACCCCACCATCATAGTAGGGTTGCCAGCTCTGTGTTGGGAAATACCTGGAGATTTGGTGAGTGGAGCCTGGGGAGGGCGGGGTTTGGGGAGGGGAGAGACCTCAGCAGGGTACAAGGCCATACAGTCCACCCTGAAAAGCAGCCATTTTCTCTGGGAGGAACTGATCTCTGTAGTCTGAAGATCAGCTGTTAAAGTGGGACATCCATAAGTCCGACCTGGAGGTTGGCAACCCGACAACTTCCCAGGCTGCTCCCTCAGGCCTCTGGATATTTCCATTCTGCGGCTGCAGTCTGACTGAGGTGAGTGTAGGGTGAAGTGGATTAAGGATGGGATGACTGATTCTGAGCAAATTTCTCCATTACAAAAAAATAACGGAGGAAGAAGAAAAAGAAGAGATTGGATTTATATCCCGCCCTTCACTCACTTGGAGTCTCAGAGTGGTTTACAATCTCCTTTCCCTTCCCCTCCCCACAACAGACAGCCTGGGAGGTAGGTGGGGCTGAGAGAGCTCTTTCCCAAGCTGTCCTTGAGAGAACAGCTGTGCCAGAGCTATGGCTTGCCCACGGTCATCCAGCAGGTGCAAGTGGAGGAGTGGGGAATCAAACCCGGTTCTCCCAGATTAGAGTCCGCGCACTTAACCACCACACCAAACTGGCTGTCACCAAACTGGCTCTGGAAATTCAAGGCGGGGCCGGACCATGCTAACCCTGCTGTGTAACCACAGCCTTAGTGTGGTTTTAAATAATTTCCACACATCCGCTAGGGATTTGACTCTCCTGTGTTTCCCTTTCAGCTTCCTTTTAACTATTCCCCTCATATTTGTAAAGTTCCCTCTTTTGAAATCAAATGTGACAGTTTGGGACTTTAGGAGTAACTTTCCATTGATCTGAATGCTGAACTTTAATAGCATTGTGGTCACCGCTCCCAATTGGTGCAACAACCTCTACATCTCTCACCAGGTCTTGAGACCCACTCAGAACCAGGAGAAAATGTCCACTTTGGAGGACAGGGTATTATACCCTGCTGATGTCCCTCCCCTTTCTAAAGCCCACCTCCCCAGGCTCCACCCCCAATTTTTCAGGAATATCCCAGCCTGGAGCTGGCTACCCTAATGGGACTTAAAGAAAATGGGAGGGGTCAGGATACCCATGAAATGTCTTGGCAATACAACGTCCCTCTGTAACAACAACCGTTGAATTGATAAGGATAAATCTATGGAAGCTCACTATAGAGTCCAGAAGATAGATTCAGGTGGGTAGCCATGTTGGTATGAAGCAACAGAACAAAGTTTGTGGCACTTTTTTAAGACCAGCAAAGTTTTATTCTGGGTATAAGTTTTTGTGTGCATGCACACTGAAGAAGTATCTGAAGAAGCGTGCATGCACATGAAAACTTATACACCGAATAAAACTTTGTTTTATTGTGTGCTGGCTAGGTGGGATATAAATCCAAATAAATAAATAACTTTGTTGATATTAAGCTCAAACTTTGGACTCAAAGTTCTATATATTCCAGAAGTTTCATGGGGGGGGGGCATTTCAGCTGATCTGGAAAGCTCACATGAAACTGCCTTCTACTGAATAACACCATCGGTCTGTCTATCACGGTCAGTATTGTCTACTCAGACTGGCAGCAGCTCTCCAAGGTCTCAGGCGGAGGTTTTCCACATCACCTGCTGCCTGGTCCTTTGAGCTGGAGATGCCGGGGATTGAACCTGGGACCTTCTGCATGCCAAGCAGATGCTCTGCCACTGAGCCACAGCCCCACCTGGTATCCTTTAGGGTCTCAGGTGGAGGTCTTTCCCATCACCTCCTGCCTGGTCCTTTTCAACTGAAGATGCTGGGGATTGAACCTGGGACCTTCTGCATGCCAAGCAGATGCTCTGCCACTGAGCCACAGCCCCACCTGGTATCCTTTAGGGTCTCAGGTGGAGGTCTTTCCCATCACCTCCTGCCTGGTCCTTTTCAACTGAAGATGCTGGGGATGGAACCTGGGACCTCCTGCATGCCAAGCAGATGCTCTGCAACTGAGCCACAGCCCCTCTTTACAGCTCTCCAGGGTCTCAGGTGGAGGTCTTTCCCATCGCCTTCTGCTGGTCCTTTTCAACTGGAGATGCCGGGGATTGAACCTGGGACCTTCTGCATGCCAAGCAGATGCTCTGCCACTGAGCCACAGCCCCTCTTTACAGCTCTCCAGGGTCTCAGGTAGAGGTCTTTCCCATCGCCTCCTGCCTGGTCCTTTCAACTGGAGATGCTGGGGACTGAACCTGGGACCTTCTGCATGCCAAGCAGATGCTCTGCCACTGAGCCACAGCCCCTCTTTACAGCTCTCCAGGGTCTCAGGTGGAGGTCTTTCCCATCGCCTCCTGCCTGGTCCTTTTCAACTGGAGATGCCGGGGGTTGAACCTGGGACCTTCTGCATGCCGAGCAGATGCTCTGCCACTGAGCCACGGCCCTTCCCCTTCAAGCTTGTTGAAAACTGAGGGAAAGACCAGAGGAGAATTATGGCTTTTCGATTCTGCTGCAATCTATGGGGGAGAGACGCCAGGCTGGCAAAGGGGGGGCATGGAGGGGACTCCCCAAGCAAACCAGCTGGATTTCCATTGCCTCTTGCCAAAATTCTCATCACAAACAAGCAGTTTGCCTTGGGCTCAGTTGAGGAATCAGGCAAAAGTTTGCAGGCCTGAATGCTCTTCCCACACATCGAAATCTCAGACAGGCATGCTGTGGCATGGTATCTTTTATGCATGAGGCTTGGATATATTCCTCTTTAATGAAGGAGAACATTCAAATACACATGCCTCCGCAGGTGAAAAGGGTCTAGCACAGGAGTTCCCAACCTTTTGGAGCCTGTGGGCGCATTTGGAATCCTGACACGGCATGGTGGGCCCAGCGACAAAATGGCCACCACAAAATGGCTGCCACAGGAGGCGGAGCCGGCCTCAAAATGGCCACCGCCGCTTATCTTCGGTCTCACCGCGAAGATCCTTGTGCTGTGGGGGCAGCTGCTGCCAAAGCAGCATATTTTTTTTTTTTAAAAAAAAGATCTACACCGCTGATCGAATCGCCAGTGTCCAGTCAGAAGCCTTGCTGCGCAAAAGCCCTACCTGGCTCCACCCACTTCCTAAAAACACGTGACGGGCACTAGAAAAAGTGTGTGGGCGGGCATCATGGCGCACTCAGGCACCGCCTTGGCGACCCCTGGTGTAGTATTCCAGAGACAAAGAAGCACCCAAACCAGCCTTGCCTCTGCCACCCCTCCGCTCACTGATTCAATCCTTTTTCGTGGCTCGCCAGCAGAGAAAGTTCTTCCCAATCCATCCCGTTTTTATCCAGCCCCTCTTCCAAGCGTAGGGAAGCCTGCATCGTTCTCCTTTGCCCGTTTTATCCTCACAAATCCCCTTTGTGGCAGGCCTGGTTGAGGGAGGGAATGGCCCCAATTTAACTAGAGAGCATCATTTCAGCGTGGGGATATGAAGCCAGGCCACCTGTATCCTAGAGATTTGTAGGGTGGCAGGTCCCTTCTGACAACTAGCAGGGGGTGGAGGGGGGCTTAGCAGAAGCAGGAGGGAGGCCCCGCCTTCACGCAGTGATGTGTCTACGTCACTGCCCAGGTGACCTGGAAGTGACGCCATCCCTTCCTGGATGGCGGAGTAACACTCTGGTATTTGGGTAACAACTCTATGATATATTTCGCTTCTACCATAGAGTTTTTGCCTGGATACCAGAGTGTCACCCCGGATATCACAGAAGTGATTACGTCGCTTCTGGGTCACATGGGTAATGACCCATGTATCTCTCTTTTTTTCTGGGGGAGTTTCCCTTCCCGCCAGTCAGCTGATCAGCAGCGCGGATGTGTGACCTGGGAGCAGGGGACCCCCACCTTCGCCAGGGGATCTGGCAATGCTAGATGTGGGGATGGGCTTGTGTGGGTTTTCCCCACCGATACAGGGATTTGTCATGGCAGGCTTTCCCCCATTTTCCCTGCTGGATGACCTTGGGCCAGTTTGGTATAGTGGTTAAGTGCGTGGACTCTTATCTGGGAGAACCGGGTTTGATTCCCCACTCCTCCACTTGCGCCTGCTGGATGACCTTGGGCAAGCCATAGTTCTGTTCTTGAAAAAGGGCAGTTTCTGTCAGAGCTCTCTCAGCCCCAGCCACCTCACAGGGTGTCTGTTGTGGGGAGGGGAAGGGAAAGGAGTTTGTAAGCCGCTCTGAGACTCCCTTGGGTAGTGAAGGGCGGGGTATAAATCCAATTTCTTCTTCTTCTTCTTCTTCTTTGATTGTCCATAGCAGCTGCTGTTCGCACACCATGAGGGGAGCTTTTTGGTTCTCTTAAAAACTGGTAATTGACATGTCGTTAATAGCATTATAACATTATAACATTAGAACAATCTTTTGAACAGGTTCATTGAATTCCCAGCTTTTCTTTAAAAAAAAAAAATTAAGTCTGTATCCCCTATTGTTGCAGACATAGAAGATGAAAGACAACAGAAGGGGCTAGAGACTTACCATTGTTTCAATGAAAGCTAGAAATCCAGAGAACATGACAGGCTCAGAGCCGTAAAATTCCGCGAAACAGACTCCTACTGTAAAACAGAACAGTCATAAAGTAGAATCATACTTCCAAATGAGATCGAAGGACTGATATGTGAGATATGTTTTTCAAGGAGATGCCTGGAAGAGAGCGGACGTGCTGAGCCAGCCGGCTGATAAACAGCCTGCCTCACACCTGCCTGAACTTTGAGGAGTGACTTCCAAGAAGCACCTGTGACGATGCCGGGAAACGTCAGGCTTCCTGAACTTTGACTGAGAAAGCAGACAGGGTGTCCGAGTTCAGGCACTTTGAGGGCTATGAAAACCCATCCGCTTTGCCAGAAGGAAATCAGAGGGCACATCTGGGGATTGGGCTGAACACACGTGAGGGTGTGTTATACTGAATCAGACCGTTGGTCCATCAGAGTCAGGTTTGTCTATTCAGACTGGCAGTGGCTCTCCAGGGTCCCAGGGGGAGGTCTTTCCTGTCAGCTGCTACCTGATCATTTTAACTGGGGATGCCGGGGACTGAACCTGGGACCTTCTGCGTGCCAAGCAGATGCTCTGCCACTAAGCCACGGTTCCTCCCCTACAAGCATGTGAAGCTGCCTTATACTGAATGAGACCCTTGTTCCCTCAAAGGTCAGTATTGCCTGCTCATGCTAGCAGTGGCTCTCCGGAGTCTCAGGAAGTGATCTTTCACATCATCTGTCCCAAGATTCTTTTAGCTGGAGATGCCGGGGATTGAACCTGGGACATAAGAACATAAAAGAAGCCAATGTTGGATCAGGCCAGTGGCCCATCCAGTCCAACACTCTGTGTCACACAGTGGCCAAAAACACCAGGTGCCCTCAGGAGGTCCAGCAGTGGGGCCAGGACACTAGAAGCCCTCCCACTGTTGCCCCCCCCCCAAGCACCAAGAAGACAGAGCATCCCTTGCCCCAGACTGAGAGTTCCTATCTATACTTTGTGGCTAATAACCGGTCTGCTGGACCTCTGCTCCAGATGTTTATCCAATTCCCTCTTGAAGCCATCCATACTTGTAGCCACCACCACCTCCTGTGGCAGTGAATTCCACCTGTTAATCACTCTTTGGGTGAAGAAGTCCTTCCTTTTATCTGTTCTAACCTGACAGCTCAGCAATTTCGTGGAGTGCCCATGAGTTCTTGTTTTGTAAGAAAGGGATAAAAGTCCTTCTTTCTTGATCTGCTCTATCCCATGCATAATCTTGTAAACCTCGATCATGTCACCCCTCTGTACCATGCTGAGGCTCCTCCCCTCCCCAAACCCCACCCTTTCCAGGCTCCACCCCCCCAAATCTCCAGCAATTTCCCAAACCGGAGTTGGCAACCCGAGCTAGGGCCCCTGCTTGTGCACAAAAATTCTCAAGTTCTAGCTCTAGTAGTGAAAGGCTCTCGGGGGGCTCTTTCTCGGCCTGAGGCCCAGGAACGAAGGTTGCCACCTCCAGCTTGATCGTGCTACCCTGGCCACAAGCGGAGTGCCAGGGTTGCCAGCTCCAGGGTGGGAGATTCCTGGAGATTTGGGGGTGGAGCCTGGGGTGGACAGGGACCTCAGTGGGGTATGATATTTATTTATTTGTTTGTTTGTTTGTTTGTTTGTTCGTTCATACTTTTATCCCGCCTTCCCCACGAGCGGGCTCAGGGCAGCTTACAAACGGCACGCATAGTGCCTACACAAAATAACAATTTAAAACAGTTTAAAATACATTCCAATACGGCAGCAATAAAACATCTACAGGCGAATGCTCGTAGCAGTGATGCTACTCAGCATTCCGACGGCGTCTTGTAATTCCCTTTGATCCAGCATTAGGGTCAGAGTCCACCCTTCTATGGCCTCCCAGCCCAGGCTCTATTCAGATGCCACAGAGTCCATCTTCCAAAGCATCCTCTTTCTCCAGGGGAAACTAGGGTTGCCAAGTCCGGGTTGGAAAATACCTGGGGACTTTGGGGGTGGATCCAGGAGAGGGCGGGGTGTGGGGAGGGGAGGGGAGGGGCCTCAGCATGGGACAACGCCAGAGAGTCCACCCTCCAAAGCAGCCATTTTCTCCAGGGGAGCTGATCTCTCTCAGCTGGAGATCAGCTGTAAAAGCAGGAGATCCCCAGGCCCCACCTGGAGGCTGGCAGCCCTAGGGGAAACTGATTTCTGTCGTCCAGAGGTGAGCTGTAATTCTGGGTCCCACCTGGAGGTTGGCATCCCTAGTTGGGAAATACCTGGAGATTTTGGGGTGGAGCCTGAGGAATATGTTTTAACTTTTAAAGCCCTATATGGCCTGGGGCCTGCCTAGCTAAGGGACCGCCTTTCCCCGTATACACCCCAAAGAGCACTGCGGTCAGGCACTCAACATCGCCTGACCCTTCCGGGCCTGAAGGAGGCTAGGTTGACAACCAGCAGAAACAGGGCCTTCTCAGTGGCGGCTCCACACTGGTGGAATGAGCTCCCAGAGAACATCAGGGCCCTGCGGGACATTTTGCAGTTCCGCAGGGCCTGCAAAGCGGAGCTCTTCCGCCAGGCTTTTGGGGCCGCCACCGGGGGGAATGGCCCTTAGTAGATGGCGCGTCGAACCATCTCCAGAACATCTACGGTGGAAGCCTCCTGGCTGGGCATAGGCTAGTGGCTAGTATTTGGTGCTGGTATGTTTGCTGCCATCTGTGATTTGATTGTTTGTTGTATTTTAATATGAGTCAATTTTATACGCTGTGGTTTAACTTTGTACTTGAATGATTTTATGTTGTTAGCCGCCAAGAGCCGGTTCGCTGGCTAGGCGGGATATAAATCTAAATAAACAAACAAATAAATAAATAAATAAATATGTGGTTTGGGGTGAAGGGAAGGACTTCAGTGGGGTACAGTGCTATATAATCCACTTTCCAAAGCTGCCGTTTTCTCTAGTTGATCTGTGTCGCCAGAAGATCAGCTATGATTCCAGGAGATCTCCAGGCACCACCTGGAGACTGCATACAAAAGTATTCACTAACGATCTAGACAGGAGCACATCGGCCGGTGCTGAAGGCACTGCACTGGCTGCCAATAGCATACCGAATCCACTTCAAGGTGCTGGTACTTACCTTTAAAGCCCTATATGGCCAGGATCCGACATACTTGAGGGACAGCCTTTTCCCATACTTACTGCAGAGAGCACTACGGTCGAGGTCACAACATCGACTAGTTATTCCAGGCCCCAGGGACTCCCAGCTCGCTGTTACTAGAGCCAGGGCCTTTTCAGTGGCGGCTCTTTACTGGTGGAATGAGCTCCCAGAGGATATCAGGGCCCTGCGGGATCTTGAGCAATTCCGCAGGGCCCGTAAGACGGAGCTCTTCCACCAGGCTTTCAACTAGGAGCCACCCAATAGCCACTATTAATATCTGTGGCGTAGGGCTGGTTGTAGTTTGAGAACGAGCAATACCATCCTGAGAAGTTGGGAGACCGCTGAGTCGGGAACCCTGGGTGCAGCCTTATATAGTACGCCATCTTGATCCCATAATTGCTGTGAGCACTTTAATTGTTCAGTGTTCTAATTGTCTTAAATGGTTTTAAATGTTTTATATGCAATGTGGTACATTGTACCAAGCAACGTAAGCCGCCTCGAGCCTGCTCGCGGGGAGGGTGGGATAGAAATGTACGTGATAAATAAATGAATAATAAAAAAGGGTAGCGTTGCATACAAAAGGAATCTTTTACAGTCTCAAAACATCTGATCCATTATAATAGTAGAAATCTCCACACAGAATAAGGCTGAAGGCGTCTACAGTGGCGACATCAATCGTGCGTCTGAACCGATTTGAATCTGGGAGCTCAGCTGCAGGCCAGTTTCTGAATATTGTTGAAGCCCAGATTTGGAAGCAAGCGATCGTAAGGTTCTCCTTTCTGAAGAAACTTGTGGGCGGAACGCGATACACCGCAGCCAGCCGTCGTGTGAAAGGGAACTACGGGAACCTTTGATTGGAATTAGTTTTCTCTTGTTCCTTAAGCGTATCCCTGGGTGAGCGCTGAAGATTGATGCCACCGCTGGATACTCCTCCGGCTTTGTTCTGTGTGGGTATCTGTGCTGTTATTATGGATCAGCTGTTTTGAGACTATAAAATATTCCTTTTGTATGATATTCCTTTTGTATGATATTCCATTTTCTTTTTCTTTTTTTAAAGAAAGTTTTATTATTTTCAAAAGTAAAAAGAATAAGAAAAAAGAAATCAGCATGCAGCATATAACACATACAGAGTCTGTACTTCAAGTAACAAATTCGGTAAAGGTATAGGTTTCCCTTGCTCAAAAGCCAGTCAAATACAACTCTAGGGATGCGATGCTCATCTCTGTTTCCAAGCCGAAGAGCCAGCGCTGTCCAAAGACATTTCCGTGGTCATGTGGCTGGCATGACTAGACGCCAAGGCACACGGAACACTGTTTACCTTCCCACCAAAGCAGTACCTATTTATCTACTTGCAATGCCTTGCTTTTGAACTGCTAGGTTGGCAGGAGCTGGGGCCAGAGATGGGATCTCACTCCATCATGCAGCACTTGGTTCTCGAACTGCTGAACTACCGACCTTCCGGTCTGCAGTTCAGCGTCTTAACCTCTTGAGCTACTGCAGCCCCCTAACAAATTAGGTTTGTCTAAATAGAATCTAACTTATACATCCATTTCTCAGTTTGGAGGTTTAAAAATATGAGCTTACAAGATGGGGCACCCGCGATACTCGCGGGGGGAGTACCCTAGTCCTCCGGGGCCCCCCTCCCTGGGGCAAGTGGCGATGAGCCTCGCTCTCCTCCACCCCCCTTCCCAGAGGCAAGCGGCAGTGGCAGAAAGCCCCGCTGCTCCTCCAACCCCCCCGAGTCAAGTGGCGACGGTGAGCCCCGCTCTCCTCCACCCTCCCTCCCTCCCCGAGGCAAGCGGCAGCAGCAAGCCCCGCTGCTCCTCCAACCCCCCTGAGTCAAGTGGCGGCGGCGAGCCCCGCTCTCCTCCACCCCCCTCGCCTAGGCAAGTGGCAGCGGCGGCGAGCCCTGCTGCTCCTCCAACCCCCCCCGAGTCAAGCAGTGGTGGCCGCAAACCCCACCACTCCTCCAAACCCCCCACTGAGTCAAGCGGTGGCAAGCCCTGCTGCTCCTCCCCCCCCTCCCCAGGGCAAGTGGCGGCAGCGAGCCCCGCCGCTCCTCCAGCCACCCTCCCATCGGCAACAGTGAGCCCTGAGCAGCTCACAATCGCTGGACTCACTGAACCTCCCCCACAATGGCCAGAGCGTTCCCTGCGCATGCGCAGTGGACGCTCTTACTTTTGGGGGGATTTAAATATCCCCCAAAAAAATTTTTAAACTTTTTGGATTTTTCTGCAGATATGGGGACTGCCCCACGTCTGCAGAACAACCTCCCTGCCCCCCCAGGTGTCCCCCCACACGGATTTAGGTATCCGCACGCAGGGGGAGCCTTCGCTATTAGATATATAGATATTTCAGTTCTTAGGTATTAAAGTATTCCTCCAAGCATTTATATAGACTTGCGACCATTTTCAAGATTTTCGGGGAATCCTTTTGTACACAGTTTTGTTCTGGTGGCTCTTTCTCTCCGGCTTGTTGTACTTTTACCGCCTGGAGACTGGCAACCCAAGCAGGACTCACCACCAGTCGGAGCAGACAAGACAGTATCCAGATGTTCCTGCGTTTGGCCTCCTGGAAACGACAGACCCAGAACTGCCTCGGAAGACACAGGTGCAGGAATCGCCGTACCTTCAGGCCAAACCAGACCCCCACCCCACCCCACACTGATTACCTGTGTGGTTTCGAGGGCCACCCACAGTTGCCCCCCCTTCCCACTCAGGGTGTGTGCCCTTTCCCAAGCTCCAACAACCCCCCTCCGCCTCCAAAAACAAGAGCTGTTTTTGCCAGGATCCGTGCAGGCCCCAACTGGCCGAATGCTTCTGGCGGGAAAGGGAAGATGAATCACACCTTCATGATTTGTGGATGCACTGCTTCACGTACGTGACTGGATTAAACCGGCTCTCTCCCCCCTCCCGGCTTCCCTTCTCTTCTTGCAGTTCCCCCCCCCCCCCCCCTGCCGCCGCCGCCGCCCTTAAAATCATACATCCTGTCTGGTGGGAACAGTTGCCCCAACCCGCTGGAGATACGGTGGCAACACACCCTGCCGGTGTGTCTTCCTCTGGTTCTTTCCTCCTGGAGGAGCTGCCTGCTGGTGCCTATTAGGGAGGCAAGCATAATGATGCTATTGTCTCTGGGTGTCTGGAACCAGAAGGATCTAGGATGCCTTCCAGGAGTCTCTTCCCACAGACAACACACCCCTCTCTCCCGCTGGCAAAGTATCACACCTGAATTGCGTGTAAAGGGTTCCTCACCTCAGGTTGTGGCTCCCTCTTTCCCCAAATGGCAGGAAGTTTGGGGACCGTTGTAGAACCCTAGTTTCAGAGGGGTTCGGTCTGTGGTAGAACAGCTATATTTGAGTTCAGTGCTCCCTCTAAGCCGTGGAGTCCTGTGAGCAAAAATTCGACTTTATGAGCTACCGGCATTAAAGTTGTGAGCGGGCGATTTTTCTGCTTCATAAATTAGTTTGCCCTGGAGCCCTCCTTCCTGAGCGAAGACAAAAATGTGTGAGCCAGAGGCGAAAAAACTGTGAGCTAGCTCACACTAATTCAGCTTAGAAGGAACACTGAATAGCACCTGAGTGACCAGCAAGATTTCTAGAGTATAAGCTTTTAAGACTCAAAGCTCCCATCTTCTCTACTATGTACAGCTATAGCCTGTCCTCTCTGGCTTGACTACTTCCTTTGATTCTTAGCTGGGACTGACTGATACTACTGAAGACCTGTAGATCAGAGGAAGGAAGGAGGGGGGCAACAGTGGGAGGGCTTCAAGTGTCCTGGCCCCACTGGTGGACCTCCTGAGGGCACCTGGTATTTTTGGCCACTATGTGACAGAGTGTTGGACTGGATGGGCCATTGGCTTCTCTTATGTTAGGAAGGAAGATCTGAAGGAAGGAAGGAAGATCTGAAGGAAGGAAGGAAGATCTGAAGGAAGGAAGGAAGGAAGGAAGGAAGGAAGATCTGAAGGAAGGAAGGAAGAAAGGAAGAGTCCGGTGGCACTTTTAGGACCAACAAAGTTTTATTCAAAGTATAAGCTTTTGTGTGCACGCACACTTCTTCAGATACATTAAAATGGAAGTTACCCGTCAATACATACAGGTAGAGGGTGAGCAGCAAATTAGCATACAGTGTAATGAAGATGTTTAACAGATTCAAGAAGCAAATAGGAATAACAAGCTTAGTTTATATGTCACTATTTTGGGGGGGTTAATTCCAGGGGGACCCATAGTGAAGGAAATAAATATATCAAAATAGGAGCTCTGACGCAGGGAGATTTGACTCTCGGAAACTTGAACCTGAACATCTTGTTGGTTCTAAGGAGCTGCCGGAGTCAAATCTAACTGTTTTAGAACCCGCCATGGAGATAGATTCAGGTGGGCAACCGTGTTGGTCTGAAGCAATAGAACAAAGTTTGAATCCAGCGGCATCTTTAAGACCAACGCAGTTTAATTTGGGGCAGAAGCTTCCGTGTGCATGCACACTTCATCTTGAAGATACATCTCATCTTGAAGAAGTGTGCATGCACACGAAAGTTTATACCCAGAATTAAACTTTGTTGGTCTTAAAGGTGCCACCGGACTCAAACTTACTTTTCGAACCCTTTGCGTCCCTGTAAGGAGAGGTCCTTGTCATTCCTGTCCCACGTGTTTATTGACAACGTCAAGCAGCTCTTGCGATGCAAAACAGCATCAGGTCTTCTCAAAGCCAGCTGCAGAACACGCTGACATGTCTCTTTGGCATTCTGCACATGGCCACATTCCGAGCCCCAGACTGGTTCTTTCCAGTTAGCTGCAGAACAGCACAGCCCGGATCTCAGCCCTCGCCCTGGCTGGCATGGGCGTGGCTGCCATCCCTCCAAGAATGCAGCCTCGTTCGGTGCCAAGTAACATTGCCAGCTCCAGGTTGGGAAATTCCTGGAGATTTCGGTGCAGAGCCTGGGGAAGGAAGGGACCTCAGCCGCATATCATGCCACAGAACCCACACTCCAAAGGAGCCATTTTAAGAATGTAAGAGAAGCCATGTTGGATCAGGGGGCACTGATCTCTGTTGGAGATCAAATGTCATATCAGGAGATCTCCAGGCCCCACCTGGAGGTCAGCAGCCCTAGTTGAATGGCCGTCACAGGTCTGCAATCACAAAACAGGCCCAAAAATGAACAGAAGAAAGATCAGGCCATTCTCATTTTGTCCTTGGAGGGGGACACATGGGGTTCCCCAGCAAAGTTTCTGGCCATCAAGGTCGTGACCCGGGTGGGAGGAGGAACGGACCAAACATGGAAGAGATAAAACTGAGAAAACAGCGATTGTACTCCCTGTGCCTTACTTAATGGGACAGAGAGACTCAGGCTGCGGTCACACGGCCCTTAAATGCGGGAGGAAGGGCTATTTCCTCCCGCATTTAAAGGGGCCGTCTACAAGGGTCGCAGAAAGTCCCGCGCCAGAACAGGCTCAACTGCGGGTTCCTCCCTCATTTTCCGACCCCGGGAAAATCGACAGTTTTCCCGGGAGTCGCGGGAGGAACCCGCATTTGAGGTATCTGGACAGCCCTCTCTCGCAATCATTGCGAGAGCGGGGCTGTCCAGATGGTCCCGTTGGCCATTTTTTTCCCCTTTTACACTTGGGCGCTTGGGCGCTTGGGCAGTCAAGTGCCCAAGTATAAAAGGGGGGGGAACCCCAAACTTACCAGGTGGAGGTCGGGTCCTTTGCCGCCGTTTCCGCGGCTGCCGCCGCTGCTTCTGCGGCCACCGCCACTTCCGCTTCTGCCACCGCCGCCTCTAATGCGGATGCCACCGCTTTCGCCGCCGCTGCTTCTGCTGCGGCCGCTGCTTCCGCAGCCGCTGCTTCTGCTGCCACAGGGGTTGGAATATGTAGACATCCCAACCCGCGGTAGAAAAATGCGGCCCCTTTAAATCCGGGAGGGCTCCCGGATTTAAAGGGCCCGTGTGACCGCAGCCTCATGCATGGATTGCACATTATTTATCCATCTCTGGGTTGTAGGGTTGCCAGCCTCCAGGTGGGGCCTGGGGATCTCCCGCTTTTACAACTGTTTTCCAGCTGACAGAGATCAGCTCCCCTGGAGAAAATGGCTGCTTTGGAGAGTGGACTCTATGGCATGGTACCATGCTTAGGCCCCTCCCCTCCCCAAACCCCACCTTCCCCTGGCTCCACCCCCAAAGTCTCCAGGTATTTCCCAGCCCAGACCTGGCAACCCTACTGGGTTGGGAAATTCGAGAGATTTGGGGGGTGAAGTTTGGTGGAGGGATGGACCTCATCAGGGTACAATGCCATGGAATCCAGCCTCCAAAGTGGCTGTTTCCTCCAGAGGAACTGATCTGGGTTGTCTGGAGATCAGTTGGAATAGAAGAGGAGGAGGAGGAGGAGGAGGAGGAGGAGGAGGAGGAGGAGGAGGAGATTGGATTTATACCCTGCCCTTCATTCGGAGTCTCAGAGTGGCTTCCAAACTCCTTTCCCTTCCCCTCCCCACAACAGACACCCTGTGAGGTAGGTGGGGCTGAGAGAGCTCTGAGACAACTGTCCTTCTCTCAAGCTCTGAGACAACTGTCCTTCTCAACTGTCCTCCACTTGCACCTGCTGGATGACCTTGGGCAAACCATAGCTCTGTACCAGCTGTTCTCTCGGTACAGAGCTATGGTTTGCCCAAGGTCATCCAGCAGGTGCAAGTGGAGGCGTGGGGAATCAAACCCGGTTCTCCCAGATTAGAGTCCGAGCACTTAACCACGACACCAAACTGGCTCTAGTGGGAGGTCTCCAGGCCCCACCTGGAGGTTAACAACCCTAAGGAGGTTGCTACGCTCGAATAGTGAGTGAGTGAGAGAGAGAGGATCAAAAGTGGCACGTGGGAAACCAGTCACTTTGAAAAATGCAGATAATGCGCAATCCATGCGTGAGTCTCTCTGTCCCATTAAGTAAGGCGTTGGGATGCAATTGCTGGTTGCTCTGAGTTTTATCTCTTCCAGGCTTAGTCCATTTCTCATCAGTTCCTCCTCCCGCCCAGGTCACGGCCTTGATGCCCTTTCTCCTTCCTGGTCAGAGAGTTTGCTGGGGAATCCCGTGTGTCTCACACCAGGGAAGAACTGAGGACTCCCTGACCTTTCTTCTGTTCACTGTGGGTCCCTTTTATGAGAGGAGATGTGGAAGACTGCAGGACCGTGACTTCCAAGCAACTCGGGTTGCCAGCTTCCAGGTGTGCAAGATGCCGAAGACTGCAGATCTGGGGCTGCCAATCTCCAGGTGAAGCCAGGTTCTCCTGGAATTCCAACAGCTCTCGAGCCTACGGACATCAGTTCCCCTGCAGAAAATGACCGCTTTGGAGGGTGGACTCTATGGCATCAGCTAGGATTGCTAACCTCCCGATGGGGCCTGGTGATCTCCCACTATTACACTTTGCTAGCCGAATTGCTTTAATTTAAAGTTAGCAATTGGCAAAATACCAGGTTCTTGCCAGCTATACCAGGGTCCCACTCCTCCCGGGAGTTCTCCAGGAAAAAGGCACATGAGGCAGATGATGTTGTTCAAGCACACAAAAACAGATTCACACACACATGCACACAGAGCCTAAGAAACTTAGTTAGATAAAGCACAGTTGCAATTTGCAGGGAACGTTGTTTGGGTAATACTGTACCTGTCCTGAAGAGGAGTTGTCCGCTCGAAGGAAGAATTGGATGGGGAGAGAAAAATAGAAAAATGGGGCACGTGGCTTGAACCGGCAAGACCACGTGGTCTCTCTGGTCGCGACTCAGAGGTTAAAGATGGAGGCAAGGGTATTTGGATAGGAAGCTGGACATAAGGGGTAGCAAAGCAGATAGGGGACGATGGCTCAAGAGACCAACTGCCTGCTGTGCAGGGTCTTTTATTAGGTGGTCTTGAGGGGCGAGCTGCGCAAACCACATCCCACTAACACACCTACTAGGCGGTCCATCCCTTTCTGACCCTATCATAGGTTAAAGGTGACAAAGGAGGAGAGGCCGGGGAGTGGTCAATATTGGGAAACTGAAACTAAACAGGAACTTGACACCTGGGCACTCCTGCGATGAGTCACTGGATCGCCTCTATTGTCCGTTGATGGCCCTAGCCGGCTGGCTGATGGCCCGACCATTAGTTGCCAGGTAACCTCGTTAGCATAATCCGTGTAGGTATGTTGGAGAGGGCAGGGGTTAACCAGCGCATTTTGACAGAAAGAAACCTCATGGCTGAAGGAGTCTTTGTCTCTGTCTTGGTGAACTATAGAGGTTGCCAGCCCCCAGGACTAGACTGGAGCTTCTCCCAGCAATGGAGAATGCCTGTAGTCCTTACAGCATAGCAACATAAGTTCAAGCTTATGAATACTGCAATCCATAAGAGCACTAGCAGTGCCTTGCTGGCCAACAACTTGTTCTCCAAATGAGAGGGCTCGGTTCCCCTGGAGGTTGGCTACTCTAATGCTGCCTTATACCCAGTCGAACCACTGGCCCATCAAGGTCTCAGTCTCATGAATAAGACACAGGAGTCAGAGACATCCTTGTTAGTCTGAGGGTGAGTTAGTCGGACGGGCAGCTAATCCTGCCATTGGCCCGGCTGTAATTTGATCCAGATCTTTTTTATCCAGCGTTGCACAACCAGACAGCTCCCCCATGAATCGCTTTACTGCGCATGACTCCACGGTGGATTGTCTAGATGGCATTCACCTTAAGGAGCCATGAGGTCCGCTTTAAAAAAAACAAAAAAAACACCTGGTTGCGTATGCGCATATGTGCCTCACCGTCTACTTGTTTTTCTGCGCATGTGCAGACTTAAATGGTAAAAGCACCGCCAGCGGTACCTTCCTCTAGGTACCATTTCAGTTAACAAAGTGCATAAATATCAGGGGACCTTCGGAAACATTAAATTGTCCGGATCGTTTGAGCAGAGCTCTGCAGACGCCGCATGTTTAAGCAGTTATGCGCACATTGCTAAGACTTTTTTTTAAATGGCAGCCATTTGGGATGGTCTAGAGACCATCCCTATGGGCTGATTGTGCGCTGGTAGAATGACCAGATGGCGGAAAGTCCGGCATTGGCCCTTCACCAGCTTAGGACCAGACTTTCACCACTATCTTTTAGGTGCGGCTCCCCGACAGGGATCGACGGGCTGATCACGGAAGCAGCACGATTCCCAGATGTTGATGTCTGGACGTGCACTTTAAATCCACCAGGCACTTGTGCCTGGCACGGCTCAAAAGAGCCGTCTGAACGCGACCGGAAACATCACTTACATTAAAATAAAATAGTAAAAAGCCGAGTAGCACCTTTGAGACTAGCAAACTTTATTGTAGCATCAGCTTTTGGGAGATACAGCTCTCTTTGTCAGACGTGTTTCTCGAAAGCTGTGTTTCTCGAAAGCTCAAACTACAATAAAATTTGTTAGTCTGAAAGGTGCTACTGGGCTTTTTCCTCCTTTGCAGCAACAGACGAACACGGCTAACTCCTCTGGATCTATTAAAATAAAAGGTGAGACGTTACCTGAGTAGCACAGAACGAACTGGCAGGGTGTGTGTCACAGGGTAGCCCAGGGTATGAGCTAAATGCAAACCCATTCTCTTGGCAAGCTGCCCACAAGGAAAGCAACGCCAGGCCCCGAATTAACAGCCCATTTCGACCTCCTTTCTGCAGCAATTACTCACCTGCCAAACTCTCTGCAGTTTTCTGGCTTCAGATGAATACAGCAAATACTTCCTGATTCCTTTCCCACGGGCTCCGCTGGGATTCCCACCGGGGATTAAAGGGACCCTAGCTCCCCTTCGGGGCTCTCCAGATGTACTCATGTTACGTCAAGCAGGTTAGAGCCCATGACGGCTGCATAACGCTTCGCTGGTGGGATGTGGAGTCTCGTGAGCAAAAATTCCACTTTGTGAGCTACTGCCATTAAATTTGCAAGTGAGTGGTCCAGCTGCTGCAGAAATCGGTTTGCTCTGGAGCCATCCTTCCTGAGTAGGGTTGCCAAGTCCCTGCGGGGGGCGGGGAACCCCTTGCTCCATTGGTCTGTTCCCCACCGGCCCGGATTGGGCCGCCGGGGGGAACCCCGCCTCCAAATTGCCGGGCTGCGGCGACATGCCCGGCGCAATGATGTCACCCAGAGGCGACGTCATCGCGTCAGGCATGTTTGGGGGGGACGCTCTATAATTTGAGGGAAAACTCCATGGTTTTCCCTCAAATTACAGAGGTCCTGCCCCGACGTGCCCGACACGATGATGTCACTTCCAGGTGACATCATCGCGACGCATGCGCAAAGTGCACACGCCAGAAGACTCTCAGGCCGGGAAGGAATCCCCCCGCTACCGAAAAAGTAAGTCATGGCAACCCTGTTCCTGAGCTAAGACAAAAATGTGTGAGCCGGAGGCTAGAAAACTGTGAGCTAGCTCACACTAACTCAGCTTAGAAGGAACACCGTGCAACCCTGTAGGGCAGGGGTGGGCAAATTGCGGCCCGGGGGCCACATGCGGCCTGCCACAGAGTTTTTTGCGGCCCGCCAAGACAGTTGGCCACTGTCAGCACCTGAGGAGCTGCAGCTTGAACTTATTGACATGCAGTCAGATCACACTGTGAAAGAAATGTTTAATGCTGTGACACTAGTTGACTTTTACAAATCTTTGTCTGTTGAAAAGTTTCCATGTATGAAGAAATTTGCTAGGAAAATGTTCTCTATATTTGGGTCTACATATATTTGTGAGCAGAGTTTTTCTTGCATGAAGATCAACAAGAGTAAATATAGACATTAACAGACATTTGACAGACATTAACTTGCAGGCTGTGATGAGAATCTCAACAAGCAATCTCACTCCTGATTTCAAAAAAATTGTAGAAAAGTGTGATAGGGTACATTTGTCTCATTAAACTGATTCTAAAATTAAATGTGCCTGCAGCTATAGATGATATGAAATTAGTGCAATAAATAAATTGAATAAAACTACCACTATTTTATTTAATTTATATTTATGGATTTTTATGATACAATGTATACCTTTTCTGAAATGCAAAGTTAACTAATGAATGCAATCATTTTAAAAGTTGCGGCCCTCCGCTAACCTCCGCTCCCACAAAGCGGCCCCCGAGCCAAAACAATTGCCCACCCCTGCTGTAGGGTATTCAAGGCAAGACATCCCCAGAGGTGGTTTCCTATGGCCTTGCCTCTGTGTAGGAACCCCAGACTTCCGTGGAGGTCTCCCATCCAAATACTAACCAGGACGGACCCTGCTTAGTTTCCCAGATCTGAGGAGACCAGGCTAGCTTGGGCCATCCAGATCAAGGCAAGGAAGATCTAGAGGTGGTTTGCCATTGTTCTATATCATGACCCTGGACTTCCTTAGTGGTTTCCCGTCCAAAGACTAACCCGGGGCTGACCCTGCTTCGCTTCTGAGATCTGACGAGATCGGGCTAGCCTGGGCCACCCCAGCCGAGACGCCTCCTCTCTGCTCACTCTTAAATTCCTCATGCCCAGCCCACAGTCTTCTCCTTTCATTCGCCTTCAGGTTTTAATGTGTTTCCCCAGCTGGGCGGTTCTTCACAACCTTGACCCGTACTTGCGTCTATTATTAGGGCTTTTTATTAGGCTCGACGGTAGCACTTGATCTTCAGCACCCGGGGGAGGAGGCCGGGAGGCAAGGGGCAGACAGTCGAGTGCTCCTTTCTCTGACTGGGGTTGCCATCCTCCAGGTGGGGCGCCTGGAGATCTCCCGAAATGACGACCGATCCGCAGAGAACAGAGATCAGTTCGCCTGGGGAGAATGGCTGCTTTGGGGGTGAAACTTGACGCCTTTGTACCCTGCTGAAGGCCTTCCCCTCCATAAACTCTGTCCATCTCAGGCTATGCCACAAAATCACCAAGACTTTCCCAGCCTGGAGTTGGCAACCCCGTTTCTCACTCAGGTAGGCTTGCCAGATCTCTCCACTTATGATTCTGGAGAAGGCAACACTGTGTGTGTGTGTGTGTGTGTGTGTGTGTGTGTGTGTGTGTGCAATATTGTGTGTGCGTGTGCAATATTCCTTGTGAAGAAGAAGAAGAGAAGAAGAGATTGGATTTATATCCCACCCTTCACTCACTTAAGAGTCTCAGAGCGGCTTACAAACTCCTTTTCCCTTCCCCTCCCCACAACAGACACCCTGTGAGGTAGGTGGGGCTGAGAGAGCTCTTTCCCAAGCTGTCCTTGAGGGAACAGCTGGTACAGAGCTATGGCTTGCCCAAGGTCATCCAGCCAGGTGCAAGTGGAGGAGTGGGGAATCAAACCCGATTCTCCCAGATTAGAGTCCGCGCACTTAACCACTACACCAAACTGGCTCTCAACAATATAGGAAATAAAAACTGCACCAAAACACAAGAATAAAGAAGAAGAAGAAGAAGAGAAGAATAAAGGTATGCAAAACAAAATTATTACTGTGTATTATTACAAATCTCCACAATGCAAGAGTAAAATATACTCATAACAAAAGTAACATAACAGAGATGCTACAGATCATTAATGGAACATTCACAACAACAATTTCTAATTATATAATCAGTAGTCATCAGTGACCAAAATGACAGTCCAACGAAGGCTCCGGATTACATGCTCCGTTTCGACTGGATCTTTATCAGAAGACTTATACACAATTCATCGACTAGTACATGTTCAGATTGACAGTATTCACTTAAGAAGAGATGACTTCATCTTAAAAAGACGTGAAATACAAATGCACAATTAACTACATGAAATAGACAATTAAGCAAACAAATCGAATATGCCAGTTAATAAAACTTAAAGCGTACCTTGTATCAGGTTCATAAACTAGTACATGTTCAGTTCACAAAATTCAGAAAGAGGAAATGACTTCATCCTATCAACAGTAGGGAACAAAAAATGAGAAGGAAAAATGATAGGATGAAGTCATTTCCTCTTTCTGAGGATGCTCTCTTCTGATGTTCTTATGAAGGCCTCGGCCTCTCTGCCCTGTTGCTGGCCCTCCAGAGGAACTGGCTGGCCCCTGTGTGAGACAGGAGGCTAGATTAGATGGACCCTCAGTGGTCTGATCCAGCAGGGCTCTTCTGAGGTTCTTATGAAGGCCTCGGCCGCTCTGCCTTGATGTTGGCTCTCCAGAGGAACTGGTTGGCCACTGTGTGGGACAGGAGGCTGGACTAGATGGACCCTCACTGGTCTGATCCAGCAGGGCTCTTCTGATGTTCTTCTCAGGGGAAGGCCTCAGCCTCTCTGCCCTGTTGTTGGACCTCCAGAGGACCTGGTTGGCCACGGTCTGAGACAGGATGCTGGACTAGATGGACCCCCACTGGTCTGATCCAGCAGGGCTCTTCTGATGTTCTTACCAGGGGAAGGCCTTGGCCTCTCTGCCCTGTTGTTGGCCCTCCAGAGGACCTGGTTGGCCACGGTGTGAGACAGGATGCTGGACGAGATGGATCCTCACTGGTCTGATCCAGCTGGGCTCTTCTGATGTTCTGATGTCAGTTTCCCCCTGACTGAGGTTTAAAACACCTATTTTCAGATGGGAACACAGCAAAGAGGGAAAGAATTAAACTGCCTCTTTGAAGCCCTATGCCTGTGGATCGATACATCTGCCACCCCACACACACACAATGACCTTTTGTCTTTAACCAGGGCTGTTTTGTGCAGCTGCCTAACAGGACAGGGGGGTCCTCTGTGCAGCCCAGAGGTTCTCTCTGGCTACTGGTTGTCTTGTTGTGGCCAGCAAGATGGACCACAGGCAAGGTGGCCTCCTCTGGCTTGGGATATTCCCGGCAATTAGGGGTCCGAGCCTGGGGAGGGACCTTTGCAAGGTACAATGCCATGGAGTCCACCCTTCCACGCAGCCCTTTCCTCCAGGGGAACTCTCTTCTGTGGTCTGGAGGTCCGCTGTCATTCCTGGAGATCTCCAGGCCCCACCTGGAAGCTCAGCAAACACACGGGAAACACAGCGAGGTTGAGTAAACGTGGGGAAACACCTCTTTTTGGAAAGCAAAACAGCCTACAGTATTGACATTGACGACTGCTGCATCTCTCATTAGAAAGCAAGATGTTCTACAGCATAGAATCCTGTCTGCATATTCGTCTTTGTAGCTGTGGACTTTTCTGCAAGATATATATCGTTCTTTAGGTTTTTATTATTAACGTCCTATGATTAACAAGATGCACTAGCGTCTTTATTGTATATTTAAGTATATGATTTAAATGAATATATGAAGGCATCGTAGTAGCATATCAGAATTGTGTGTTTTATTTGAGCACAATATTTTTCCACTTTATCCCACCTAGAAGAAGAAGAAGAAGAAGAGATTGGATTTATACCCCGCCCTTTACTCGGAGTCTCAGAGCAGCTGACAAACTCCTTTCCTTTCCCTTCCCCTCCCCACAACAGACACCCTGGGAGGTGGGTGGGGCTGAGAAAGCTCTGACCAGGGGTCCTTTTGTAGAAAAAGAGGTGCAGGAGCTCATTAGCATAACTCATTAGCATAACTTATTTGCATATGCCACACCCCCTGACATTACCAGGAGTATGTCAGAAGGCAAGAAAGAAAGAAAGAGAGAGAGACAGAGAAAAGAGAGAGAGAGAGAGAGGAAGGAAGGAAGGAAGGAAGGAAGGAGCTGGCCGAGAGGGGACCGCTACTAATCCAAGCCTCAGAAATACCACTATTCTGGGAGGAAAGCTTCAGTGGTGGCTGAAGCCTTCAGAAGGCTGGTCGGAGGAACAAGGACCTTTCCAGGGGACAGGGTCATTTTGCTGCAGCCAGGACACAAGCAGGCATTCCCCCGTGGGGGGAGGGGACTGGCACCAACTCCCGGAGCTGCGCTCCCCCAAGCTCCTGCTCGAAATGACCCCTGGCTCTGACAGAAACTGCTCTTTCAAAAGCAGCTCTGACAGAACTATGGCTTGCCCAAGATCATCCAGCAACTGCAAGTGGAGGAGTGGGGAATCAAACCCGGTTCTCCCAGATTAGAGTCTGCACACCTAACCACAACACCAAGCTGGCAATCCTATCCATTGGGCTGATCCAACACGTCTTCTGTTCTTCTCAGGCCTTCAGCTAGGGTTGTCCGCTCTGGGTTGGGAAATACCTGGAGATTTTGGGGGCGGAGCCTGAGGAGGGTGGGGTTTGGGAAGGGGAGGGACTTAAATGTGGCATAATGCCATAGAGTCCTCCTTCCAGAGCTGCCATTTTCTCTTGCTGAATGGATCTCTGTCATCTGGAGATCAACAGTCATCATCCCAGAAGATCTCCAGCCACCATCTTCAGCTGCACTTTTAAATAGGTACTTTACCTTACAGTTAAGTGTCCAAATATATGGCAGTGAGGGTTGCCAACTCCAGGCTGGGAAATTCTTGAATATTTAGGGGTCGAGCTTGGGGAGGGCAGAGTCTACGGAACAAGGGAGCAAGGATCCGAGGCCATCGAGTCTGCCTCTAATCTGGGAGAACCGGGTTTGATTCCCCACTCCTCCACTTGCATCTGGCTGGATGACCTTGGGCAAGCAATAGCTCTGTACCAGCTGTTCTCTCAAGGACAGCTGTCTCAGAGCTCTCTCAGCCCCACCTACTCACAGGGTGTCTGTTGTGGGGAGGGGAAGGGAGAGGAGTTTGTAAGCCGCTCTGAGACTCCAAGTGAGTGAAGGGCGGGATATAAATCCAATCTCTTCTTCTCTTCTTCTTCTTCTTCCAAAGCTGGCATTTCCTTCAGGGGGAAGGGATCATGTTTGGAAATCAACTGTAAATCGGGGAGAGTGGCAACCCTAGAATCATTGAATCATACAGTTGGAACAGAAGGGACCTCCAGGGTCATCTATCTAGTCCAACCCCCTGCACAACGCAGGAAACTCACAAATACCACCCACACACACACACCCAGTGACCCTGGTTCCATACCCAGAAGATGGCAAAAAAAACCTCCAGCATCTCCAGCCTGGAGAAAAATTGCTTCCTGACCCCAAAGTGGCGATCAGCATTTCCCTGGGTGTGTAAGAAAGGGCCATGAGAACTGAGCACTGAGGCAACCCTCCCTGCCCTCCCTTCTCAAGATCTGCCTCAGTTCACAGAATCAGCACTTCACCTGGAGGGTGGCAACCCGAGGCCATCCACGCCCCAGCCACATGGAGAGAGTCCCAAGGATCTCGATTACAAACACCCCTCCGGGGTAGCAGCCACACCTGTGTCTTCATGTGCACCATCTGGTTGGGCTGAAAGGGACCTACCCACTCAGCCTCCAGGCCTCCTCTCAAACGCCCGTCGCCGCTACAGAAAGACATATATTTCAGCCACCTCCCTATCAGACTGAATATTAAATGCGGCCTGCGATTTTCCAGAGCTCCAACTCAGAACAAGATTGTCCTGTCTTCCAACGAGTCTGACCGGGCAAAACAGAAAATCCACCGAGATGTGGATAGTCTCACCAGGAAAACGCACCGCCTTTCTCGACAGCCACTCCCGCCGCCCCGTCAAACCATAAAGCCTCACGCTTTCCCAGCACTGGGAGAGGCAACCCGGTCCGGATAAAACAAGAAAACACCATTAAATGCTTCCTCCCTGAGTCCAGCGAAATCTCTGGGAAACATTTCTTTGAACAAGTCGTTTCAAGACTGGTTGCTCAGCGCCATAGCGAGTCATTTCTCTGCCCAGGGCAATCTCCCAGCTCTATTGCCCCCACCCCGCCCCACCTTCAGGAAGCCACATCTGTTGAATTAAGAACGATGGTGAAGCTGCTGAGATTAATGCTCAAATAAAATCCTGTGGCAAGCACCTTCTTGGGGGAGGGTGCGAAATAGCTTTGGACTCTTTGCTAGCAGAAGATGTGCATTGATAGAGGATGGGTAGTGGCGACTGGATGGGGGATACACTCTTGGGCAGCTATGTGTGTGAACAGGATCTTGTGGTACGGGGCCACTGTAAGCTAAACCTGAGCAGTCAAGTGTGATGCAGCGGCAAAAAAGGCTAATGCAGTCTTGGAGTGTATAGCAATAGAGGCAAAACGTCTACATTGGGGAGGGGCTGGGGCTCTGTTATGTCCGCTGACCGCCACAGGGCACCCGTGGCATACAGCCTGAGCTTGACTCCTGGAAACAATAGGAGTCAAGGATCCTAGACCACCACCAATGTTCCCTCTAAGCTGTGGAGTCCTGTGAGCAAACAGTCTGCTTCATGAGCTACTGGCATTAAAGTTGTGAGCAAGTGATTTGGCTACTGCATAAATCAGTTTGCTCTGGAGCCATCCTTCCTGAGCTAAGATAAAAGTGTGTGAGCCGGAGTCTAAGAAACCGTGAGCTAACTCACACTAACTCAGCTTAGAGGGAACACTGACCACCACTAGCCCTCCAATAAGAAATCTGGCAGGAAATTCAAACCCGCCAATAGGACTTTTGGGTGTGTCCTAGGGGCTGTATATATCGGCCGGTATTGCATGCTAGTTGTGTGCCTAATAAAGAATGCTGATGGCTACGTCGTAGTCTCTGGGAAACATTTCTTTGAACAAGTCGTTTCAAGACTGGTTGCTCAGCGCCATAGCGAGTCATTTCTCTTCATGCACCGAGCATCTGTCTTGAATGCAGAAGGTCCCAGGTTCAACCCCTGACATCTCCAGTTAAAAGGACTAGGTGGTAAGTGATGTGAAAGACCGTTGCATGAGATCCCAGGGAGCAGCTGCCAGTCTGAGTAGACAAGACGGTCCTTGACGGACCAAGGGTCTGATTCAGTGTAAG
Organism: Lepidodactylus listeri; assembly: GCA_029233225.1. Lineage (NCBI taxonomy): Eukaryota > Metazoa > Chordata > Lepidosauria > Squamata > Gekkonidae > Lepidodactylus > Lepidodactylus listeri. Next base: position 4,530,643 of record JARCFY010000004.1, on the reverse strand, counting down.
GCACCTTCATGGGTTTGGGGAGGGGGCCATGGCTCAGTGGCAGAACATCTGCTTGGCATGTAGAAGGCCCCAGATTCAATCCCTGGCATCTACAGGCAGTATGTGGTGTGAAAGACCTCTGCCTGAGACCCTGGAGAGCTGCTGCCAGTCTGAGTAGACGATACTGGCCGTGATGGGCCAAGGCTCTGATTCAGTACGATCCAGATCCAGTGTGATCCAGATCACAAGACATCATAGTCCTAGGGTTGCCAGGGGCTTACCTTCTGCCGGTGGGGCACGTCGGGCGCAGCTGGGCTCTTCGGTGGGGGGATGGCAACCCTACGTAGTCCTGCTGTACATGGTCAGGCGTGAGGCCACGTCTCGAGTATCATGTGCAGTTCTGGAGGCCTCGCTTCAAAACGGGTGTGGACAGAATGGAGCGGGTGCAGAGGAGAGCGACAAGGATGATCGGAGGCCTGGAGACCAAGAAGCCCTAGGAGGAAAGGCTGAGGGACTTCTTGGGAAGGTTCAGTCTGGAGAAGGGGAACACACATAATTGCTGTCTTGAAGTATCTGAAGGGCTGTCACTTAGAGGAGGGCAGTTCCTCTGGAGGGCCAACAACAGCACAGAGAGGCCTTCATAAGAACATCAGAAGAGCCCTCCTGGATCAGACCAGTGGTCCCTCTAGTCCAGCATCCTGTCTCACACACTGGCCAACCAGTTCCTCTGGAGGGCCAACAACAAAGCATAGAGGCCAAGGCCTTCTCCTGATAAGGACATAAGAAGAGCCCTGCTGGATCAGACCAGTGATCCATCTAGTCCAGCCTCCTGTCTCACATAGTGGCCAACCAGTTCCTCTGGAGGGCCAGCAACAGGGCAGAGAGGCTGAGGCCTTCATAAGAACATCAGAAGAGCCCTGCTGGATCAGACCAGTGAGGGTCCATCTAGTCCAGCCTCCTGTCTCACACTGTGGCCAGCCAGTTCCTCTGGAGGGCCAGCAACAGGGCAGAGAGGCCGAGGCCTTCATAAGAACATCTGAAAAGCCCTGCTGGATTAGACCAATAGTCCATCGAGTCCAGCATCCTGCCTACAGGGGAACTGAACTCTGTCTCCTGGAGATCCAGATCTCCAGCTATCACCTGGAGGTTTGCAACCCAATAATTCTACATGAAGCGTGCCGTTTGCCGCCACATCCTTTTCAGCCTCGGAAACGGGGTTTCCTGAGCTCTTGCTTATCAGCTCAAAGCTTTGACGCATTCAGATATCAGACTCGCAGCACTCCTTGCCAGACGTGTTTTCTGTCAGTTACCAGGTAACTTATTAGTGGATGCAAGTGGGGTTGTGGACAGAGGCCTCGGGTGGAACCCCACTGTATGACTTGGCTGAGATTAGACTGCCCTTACACACACCCACAATCTTACAAGTACCGGGGGCTACATTCTCATGGGAAGAAGAAGAAGAAGAAGAAGAAGAAGAAGAAGAAGAAGAAGAAGTGCTGATTGCGTCTTTAGGGTCAGGAAGCAATTTTTCTCCAGGCCACTCTGGCCAGGGATCCTGGAGATTTTTTTTACCATCTTCTGGGCATCGAACAGCAGTTACTGGAGGTGTGGTGGGGGAGCTATTTGTGAATTTCCTGCATTGTGCAGGGGGTTGGACTAGATGACCCTGGAGGCCCCTTCCAATTCTATGATAAGAAGAAGAAGAGAAGAAGATATTGGATTTATACCCTGCCCTTCACTCGGAGTCTCAGAGCGGCTTACAATCTCCTTTCCCTTCCTCTCCCCACAACAGACACCCTGTGAGAAAGGTGGGGCTGAGAGAACACTTTCCGGAACTGTCCTTGAGAGAACAGTTCTGAGAGAACTTGTGGCTGACCCAAGGTCACACCAGCAGCTGCATGTGAAGGAGTGGGGGACCAAACCCAGTTCTCCCAGATTAGAGTCTGCACTCCAAACCACCACCCCGGACTGGCTCTCTGGTAGAAGGAATGTAGACATAGTTGACATTTTTTTAAAAAAACCCCAACATTATTTTGAAATGGTGAACAAAGAACATATCCTAGAGACGGGCCGGGTGATATTTATTTTTTTATTTAAAAAAAACTGAAAACACATTATAAACGGTGCGGGATCTACACGAGCAATGGAACACAGGGGTTACATTTTTTTTTTTTTACAAAATACAGACATGCAAGGGTCTCCGTCGCAGAGGCAGAAAAAACCCCTCTCCCGTCTCAGCTACACAAAAGAATTCATCTCCGTGGATGTACTTTCCCCAGGATTTGTACTTTATGGATTGACGTGAGGTTTGGAAGGGCTGGAATTGCCGGCTTCAGTCCTGGCCAATCGCAACGGAAGTGCCAAGCTGACCTGCGTGCGGTACCCTGTGGTCAGACGGTTAGGGTGCCACCTGGAGGTCTGGAGGTTGGGGGCAGGGAGGGCTGTTAAGTCACAACCAACTTATGACGATCCCGTAGGGTTTTCAAGGCAAGAGGCGAACAGAGGTAGCGTGCCGTTGCCTGCCTCTGCATCGCAACCTTAGACTTCTTTGGTAATCTCCCATCCAAGTGCAAACCGGAGCCCACCGTGCTTAGTTTCTGAGATCTGGATAGACAAGGGGTGTGTTCAGACGGGCAGCTTATCCCGCCATTGGCCCGGCTGTAATTTAAGCTAGATCTTTTTGATCCAGCATTGCATGACCAGACAGATTGCCCGTGAAGCGCTTGACCGCGCGTGGCTCCTGCGGTGGATTGTCTAGATGGCATCCACCATAAGGAGCCGTGCAGTCAGCTTTTTAAAAAACAAATCCTGTCTGCGCATGTGCATACGCGCCTCACCACATGCTTGTTTTTCCGCACATGCGCAGACTACAACAGTAAAAGCCCCGCCAGTGGCACCTTCCACTAGGTACCGTTTCAATTTATAAAGCTGATAAAGTTCAGGGGACCGTCAGAAACATTAAATTAAATTGTTCGGATCGCTTGAGCGGCGCTCTGGGGACGTCGCTAAGAGTTGTTTTAAGAGGCGGCCGTTGTGGAGACCATCCCTACGAGCTGATTGCGCGCCGGAGGTATGACCTGACAGTGGAAAGTCCAGCATTCGCCCATCGGCCAGCTTTAGCCCGGACTTTCACTACTATATCTTTTAAATACAGATCCCCGACGGGGATCAATGGGCTACTAACGGAAGCGGCACAGTTCTCAGATGTTGTGATCTGGACGTGCACTTTAAATCCACCAGGCACTTGTGCCTGGCGCGGCTCAAAAGAGCCGTCTGAACACACCCAAGGATTGCCAGACCCTGTCCGATCTTGGAAGTGAAGCAGGGTTTGCCCGAATTAGTATGTGGATGGGAGATCGCCGAAGAGGCCCAGGGCTGCTACGCAGAGGCAAGCCCAAACCAAAGCAAGGATAAAATGCACATACTCTCCCCCTCTCACTCACACCAAGCTATCAAAAGCAGAACGGCATAACAGCGTGTAACAACGGATTGTGTCTATATATATTTATATATATATTCGCCTTTATATTTACAAAGCTTGATACCGAGAAAGGCCTCGAATGCACCAAAGACTCCGCTTGCTCTTGAACAAAGTTCCTCAGCTTCGTCGTAAACCAGCCGCTCCTAGCAGATCTTGAATCCCCCCCCCCCCCCACTCCCAAATCTTCGGTCACTGACGTCTTTCCCTCATAGTAGCTTCTTCTGAGGAAAAAAACGGACCAAGCCGGGCCACGACAACCCATCACGTTCATCCAATCTTTCCAGGAGCAAGCCCAGCCTTTGGGGAGACTCAAGTAACTGTAGGAGTGGATTTGGCCCACAGACTAACAGGTGGGGTTGCCAAGTCCGGGTTGGGAAATTCCTGGAGGTTTGGGGGTGAAGCCTGGGGACGGCAGGGTTTGGGGAAGGGATGTCATGCCACAGAGTCCACCCTCCAAAGCAGCCATTTCCTCTCGGGGGACTAAGTTCTGTTGTCTTGAAAAGAGTTGTGACTCCCGGACACCTCCAGGCCCCACCTGGAGGCTGGCAACCCTAGTAACAGGCAGTGACTGCACAGCATGCTAAATTCTCTCGTTTCCTACTCCCAACTTTCCCGGTGGCCCCAGATCTATTTACAAAGGTAAATCGGAAATTGTTCCAGCCCACATCCCGCCAAAGAGACGATACGGCCCGTAAGGAGGTTAAAGCAAAGCATAAGACTTGGGTCCAGGTTGCCAGTGGGATAACTCTTCTACAGCACTGCTCCCCACTGCCGGCTGAGCGGCCCCACAACCTGGGACAGCGCAGCTTGTAAGCGACTTGCTAAAGCACAGACTTCGAGGGTATTTGAAGAAGTCGGGGAGGGAGAAGGGGGAAAGTCAGGGGGGAGATTCCTTTCGTGGGTCGTTTCCCCCTCTCTTTTCTTTGGTCATTGCAGTCCTATTGATTCTTCCTTTATTTTTTTTAAAAAAACAGTCCATCTACATGCTGAGGGATGGCTGCTTTCCCTGGGGGGGGGGGCTTCAAACGTTGTCCCTCTGCTTCACGTTGGACAGCTTGACGGTCTCCTCGTCGTGAGCTTCGGGGGGTGGCTCGTCATGGCAGCCGACCATCAGCTGGTAGACCCCCACGCCGGCAATGGCCCCGAGAAAAGGGGCAATGATAGGCACCCACCACCACTGCCGGCCCGTCCTGTAAAACACAAGTGTTAGAAAAGAGAGGGTTAAGTACAGCAGCCTGGTCTACTGGTTAGAAGTGTTCGCTCAAATCCGAAAGACCTGAGTTCAAATCCTCCCTCCGAAGTTTACAGAGCAGTCTCCCCCTGCTTCCGTCACAGCTGCAACATAGCATTGTTGTAAGTATAAAATAAGGAAAGGAAAACTATGGAGCTCTCTGGAAAGGGTGGCGTTAAAATGCGTTACATCAGGGGTCCTCAATGTGGCGCCCTCCGGCATCGACCGTCAGGAGTCTGGGCGTGACTCTGGATACCTCCTTGTCAATGGAGGCCCAGGTCGCGAAGGTTGCCCAGCTGGCATCTCTCCAACTGTGCCAAGTCAGGCAACTGGCTCCCTACCTGTCTCACTCTGATCTAGCCATGGTAATCCACACAATGGTCGCCTCCAGGATAGACTACTGTAAATTGCTCTACGCGGGCCTACCACTGAGACTGACCCGGAAGCTCCAACTAGTCCAGAATGCGGCTGTGCGGGTTCCCGGATAGCACATATTCAACGTGCGCTGCGTGAGCCACACTGGCTTCTGGTGGCGCACCAACTCGTCTTCACGGTGCTGGTTTTGACCAGCGTTCCCTCTCAACTAGGTTGGTGTGAGCTAGCTCACAGTTTTTCAGCCTCCAGCTCACACATTTTTGTCTTTAGCTCAGGAAGGATGGCTCCAGAGCAAACTGGTTTATGCAGTAGCCAAATTGCTCGCTCATAACTTTAGTGCCAGTAGCTCACAAAGTAGAATTTTTGCTCACAGGACTCCACAGCTTAGAGGGAGCATTGGTTTTGACCTTTAAGGCCCTTAGCGGTTAGGGACCACATACCTTCAGGACTGCCTCTCTCAGTATGCCCCAAGAAGAGCATTATGCTCAGGAAGGAAGAACCTCCTGGTGGTCCATGGCCCAAGAAAAATCTGGCTGTCCTCAAAATATCAGAAGGCTTTGAAGCAGCTCTAATAGCAGAGGTGGTTTTTCCCAGAGGGCTGATGAAATGAACAGAGCTAGGCTGTCGAATTCCCCAAATGATAACAAAGCCCAAATGTAGGGCTACCATATTTTGAAAAGCAAAAAGAAGACTGCTTCAAAGAAGTAATCACTATGACAAAATCTCATTTTAAATACCCCTACTATTTAAGCTGTGATAAGAAGAAGAAGAAGATATTGGATTTATACCCTGCCGGAGTCTCAGAGCAGCTTACAAACTCCTTCCCCTTCCTCTCCCCACAACAGATACCCTGTGAGAAAGGCGGGGCTGAGAGAACTCTTTCCAGAACTGTCCTTGAGAGAACAGCTCTGACAGAGCTATGGCTTGCCCAAGGTCATCCAGCAGGTGCACTTAACCACTACACCAAACTGGCTCTTCATATTGCAACTAACTAGGAATAGTCCTTCAGGTGGGGTAGCCGTGTCGGTCTGAAGTGGCAGAACAAAGTTCGAGTCCAGTGGCACCTTTAAGACCAACAAAGTTTTATTTATGGTATAGGCTTTTGTGTGCATGCATACTTCTTCTGAACAGAGCTTGCACACGAAAGCTTATACCGTGTATAAAACTTTGTCGGACTTAAAGGCGCCACTGGACTCAAACTTTGTTCTAGGAATATTCCCACTCAAAAAGTGGACATTTTCACTATGCCAGTTTGTGTAGTGGTTAAGTGCACGGACTCTAATCTGGGAGAACCAGGTTTGATTCCCCACTCCTCCACTTGCAGCCGCTGGATGACCTTGAGCAAGCCATAGCTCTGGCACAGCTGTTCTTGAAAAAGAGCAGTTTCTCTCAGAGCTCTCTCAGCCCCACCTACCTCACAGGGTGTCTGTTGTGGGGAGAGGGAGGGAATGGAGTTTGTAAGCCGCTCTGACACTCCTTCGGGTAGTGAAGGGAGGGGTATAAACCCAATCTCTTCTTGTTCTTTTTTAAGAAGAGCCCCAAAGAGGACACCAAAAGAGAGTTCATATCCTATAATATAAGGACATTTGGTAACCCCACCGAATGTAAACTCAAATAAACATAAATCCAAACATATATTCCTGTTCGGGGCATTGACTCCGAAGAGCTGCGTAGAGAATCAAACCACCTACGTGAAAACTTCCGAGCCCCACCCAGCGATGGCTGTAAAGAGGCGAGGCCCGAAGTCTCGGGCTGGGTTGACAGCATAGCCGGAGTTAAAGCCCATGGACGTCCCGATCACCAAGATGACAAAGCCGACGGTGAAGGCCTCCAGACCCCTGGGGACCGGGTTGTTGTGGGGGTCGACAATCGCCAAAACGCAGACGAGCAAGGCGGCTGTGCCAATGAACTGGAAGAAGAGAAGAGAAGAAGGTCTGGTTTTATTCCTCGAAAAACGATTCCCCTGCGTGAAATTTTTGTTGCAATAATTAAACACAAAATATTCCCCTCAACAAGTACCGCCAGTTCCCAGCTGGGAAATTCCTGGAGGTTTGGGGGGGGGGGGGCTGATGAGGGCGGGGTTTAGGGAGGGGAGGGACCTCAGCAGGGTACAACGTCATACGGCCCACCCTTCCAAGCCGCCATTTTCTTCAGGGAGACCTGATCTCTGTGGTCTGGAGGGCAGCTGTAATTCAGGGAGCTCTCCAGGCCCCACCTGGAGGCTGGCAACCCTACGGTGCCTATTAATCACCCTCACTCTTCAGAAACCCTCTTTTGCATTTTTTAAATTCTTTTACTTTTCAAGGTTTGAAGACCCTTTTAAGGACTATCGGGCCAGACCGTGGCCAGTATTTTGTTTCCAAGGTTCCAGCCAGACAGGACTCTCATTGGTAGGGCAGGGAAACTCTTGGACTGATTTCCCACAAGCCACTGCTCTGCCCCCACTCTTGTCTTTCCCCCGACTGCACGCGTCAATTTCCCACGATGTGTGGCACGGCCGCATTTTGACCTGCAGCTTCGCCCAATTTCCCCCATGTCTTCGCCAGTGTCCCTTCTAAGCTGAGTGAGCGTGAGCTAGCCCACAGTTTTTCAGCCTCCAGCTCGCACATTTTTGTCTTGGCTCAGGAAGGGATGGCTCCAGAGCAAACTGATTTGTGCCCCAGCCAAATCGCTCACTCACCGCTGTAATGCCAGTGGCTCATAAAGTAGAATTTTTGCTCATGGGGCTCCATAGCTTAGAGGGAGCAATCCTGTTTTTTGAGGGGGAAATCGGGCAAAGCTGCGGGTCAAAATGGCATGATACCTGATAGAAGTCCCTCCCCTCCCCAAAACCCACCCTCCCCAGGCTCCACCCCCAAATCTCCAGGGTTTTGCCAATCTGGAGCTGGAACCCTACCCTATGCCCTGCTGATGTCCCTCCCTGAAGCAAACCCGCCTCCCCTCCAGGCTCCACCTCCAAATCTTCGGGGATTTCTTAACCCCGAGTTGGCAACCCTGGTGGAGCAACATGAGAGCACTGGCAGCGAACTTCACAACAGATCATGCCCACTGAGCCGAAAGACTTTTGCCTCCATGGGGTGTTCATGTCTGGGCATGGAGGTGCATGAACGCATACGGGCGCACACAGCCTGGAGGGCAGTTTGGAGGAGACACAGAAGAACAAGAAACTCTGGCCCAACTGCTCCCTCTCTTCGCTCCAGGGTTTTCTCCTGTGTTTTTTGCCAAGCCTCCAGGTGGGACCTGGGAATTCCCCAGAATTACAGCTTATCTCCAGACTTCAAAGATGAGTCCCCCTGCAGGAAATGGATGTTTTGGAGGGGGGACTCTGTGGCATTACGCCCCTCTGAGGTCCCTGTCCTCCCCAGGCTCCCCCTCCTCAATCTCCAGGAATTTCCCAACCTGGAGCTGGCAACCCTATCTGGTCCCTCACCTCCAGCCAGGGGCCGGGGGGGGGGGGGGAGATGTTGCAACCTGAGAAAGCTCTCCCTTTTCCTTCGCCACAACCCGAATGACTTTTCAGATTTTGTTTTTAAAGCTGATTGTCAGCAGCCCAGAAGTCAGTTCTTCCTGAGATTAAAGCAGTTTGCGTTTTTTTTTAACAACAACAAAAAAAAAGATCATAGGAAGATTTCCAAACTGCACGAACACTCAAATGAAAGGCCCAAGAAATTATTTAAAAGCATACCGCTTTCACACATGCTAAATTTCAATCCACTTCAGCAACCGTTTGCAAATGGATTTTGCCATTTCACAGGGTCAAATCCAGCGGCAAAGTGCAAAGGGTGTGTGAAAGTGCTGTACAGTTTGTGAACAGTGCAGGGCTGCCAACACCAGGTTGGGGAATCCCTGGAGATTTGTGGACGGAGTCTGGGGAGGGGCTTCATCAGGGATTTACAATGCCATAGAGTCCGCCCTCCAAAGCAGCCATTTTCTCCAGGGGTCAATGTATCTAAAACAAGACAGGCTTCAGTGTGAATATAAGACACATGGTATGTTTTTTGCAACGGCTCCATTAAGAGATCGGTGATGAACATCAACAGAGAGATGGAGTTGAGTAAGATATTCGAAACCACTTTTTAATCCCGGGAAAGCGTGTTCTCTTTATTTCTTGCATTCCTTGGATTTACAAGTTTTTTAAACGGAGTGAGAAGTGTCATTTAGGAGCCTAAAAAACGAAGACTTTTCAGTCCATTTTTCTACTTCACAGCTCTGTTAAGACGCTCTAAAGAGAAACCACTCTAGGGACACAGTCCAAACAGCGCCAAGAATATTTGCATCAGGATTTTGTATTGCATCCACACCATTATATACTGGCTTTGCTTATACCTATGAAATGTACTTTATATAAGGATGAATGATGCTTAGAACAAGAAATTTGCTTTATAAGCATTATCAAAAGTATAAGCAAAGTCTATATAAAAAGTCTATGTAAAAAGTACAATCCACTTTCGATGTACTTTTGAACTGGATTTTGCCACTTCCGCAGTCCCTTTTGTCACTCGTTTGTCCCTATTGCTTAAGGGGCTTCCCCCCCAAATGTGTTTTGCTCTCTCTAGTAGTCCCAAAGGGAGAAAACACAGGTGGGGGGGGGGCAAAGCAATCGGGACAAATAAGTGACAAAAAACAGTGAAATTCCTTTTGGAAAGTACATTAAAAGTGGATTGAAAGCTGATTATTTAGTATGTGTGATCTCAGCCCGTGTGTGTAAAAGTTATAGAATAGCGGTTTTTGTCAGCGAGTTCATCTTTCCCACTTTTCTCCAGGGGGACTGATTTTCAGGAGATCAGTTGTAATCCCAGGAGGTCTCCAGGCCCCAACTGGAGACTGGCAAGCCTATCAAAACGTGTTAAGGTAAAGGACTGTTTTTGAGAGTCTGGCCCTCTCTCCACCACTTGTCCCTCCACCGCTCACCTGGTCAAAAAATCCATTCACGGAGTTCAAGTGCTCTGACGGGTAAGTGGCAAAAATCCCAGCGGTGGCATTCTCGCCGACGACAAACAACTGATTCCCACCGAAGGCCCAAATGGCATCTAGGTGAGAGAAGAAACCAGGAGTTTGACTGCAGCTTTGACATCCCGTTTTTGCCCCAATCACCCAACAGGAAAGCTTAATATGACTCTAGAGCAGGGGTCCCCCAATCCTTTTTGAGCCTGTGGGCACCCTTTGAATTCTGAAGTGGCGTGGTGGGTGCAGCCTCAAGATGGCTGCCATAAGAGGAGGAGCCAGCCACAAAATGGCTGCCATAAGAGATGGAGCCAGCCACAAAATGGCTGCCATAAGAGGTGGAGCCAGCCACAGAATGGCTGCTGCAGCTTGCCTACATTCACACAGGGAAGATCCTTGTGCAGTGGTAGCAGCTGCCACCGAAAACAACATTTCTTAAAAACTGCAAAGCCAGTCAAATCTCCAATGGCCAATCAGACTCCAAAGCAGCCATTTTCTCCAGGGAAACTGATCTTACTGGTCTGGATTATAATAGTAGATCTCCAGGTTGGACATGGGGTTGGACTAGATGGACCCAGCTTGTCACGGTAACTCTCTGGTTTTTAGAACGTCACGGATGGGTACTTATCTCAGTCAGGCAGTGGATTACCTAAACGCAGCGGTGTTATCTCCGCTTAACAGACTCTCTGAACATATCATGACGCACTTAAATTTTTAACCTGCAGATGGTTACATTGGCTGAGGAAGTGTGCAAGCACACGAAAGCTGATACCCAGAATTAAACTTTGTTGGACTTAAAGATGCCACTGGAGTCGACTCAGGCATTGATCTGCTGGCTGGTACATTTCGGTGGGGTTATTAGCCGAGACCCTATCCTGGAGGGTTTTTTGCATTCCTCTGGACATCAAGCAGGGGTCACTGGGGGGGGGGGGGAGGGGGGGAGGCAGTTGTGAATTCCCTGCATTGTGCAGGGGGTTGGACTAGATGACCCTTGGTGGTCCCTTCCAGCCCTGTTTCTATGTTCCTAAAAGAGCAAAGTTTGAGTCCAGTGGCACCTTTAAGACCAATTCTGGTCTTAAAAGGTGTCACTGGACTCAAACTTTGCTCTGCTGCTTAAGAACACAAGAGAAGCCAATGTCGGATCAGGCCAGTGGCCCATCCAGTCCAACACTCTGTGTCACACAGTGGCCAAAAACACCAGGTGCCCTCAGGAGGTCCACCAGTGGGGGCCAACATGGCCACCCACCTGAATCTATTGTTATCTATGTGCCTAACAGTTCACAGTCCCTCATGAAGGAGCCCCAGCTAATATGAAGCCCTTCTTTTCGATGCCTTGGAAGATGCTCAAATGCTCTTGGAGATAACATCCGCCATAAGCCCCCCCTCCCAAGGCCCCTTCTCTTCATGGTGACGGTGGATAAATGTTAATCAGACTTTAATGGACCTCAGCGAGTGAGGCGGGAGAGACAGACTGTGGCTGACTCTCCATAACCAGTAGAAAAGAGCAAGTGTCCAGGGGCACCTTCAAGACTAACAAAATATATGGCCGTGTAAGAGCTTTTGGGAGTCATGGCTCACTTCTTCAGGTACCATAAGGTTGACGGATTTCCATTCTGTACAGCTAAAGGTGGTGGTAGAAAAGCGCCAGAGTCCAGGAGCACCTTAAAGACCAACAAAATATGTGGCGGGGGAGGAGCTTCCGGGAGTCACAGCTCACTTCTTCATAACTAACGAGACAGTTACTAGAAGGCTCAGCTCTCCGGAGATGATAATGATCACAAGAGATAGCATATCTCATATGCGTTCAGCTGTTTCAGCATCTTGGAGCCGATGCAGTTGATTAAGACGCCCTGAGGGTTTGGGGGTTAACAAGCAGAGCCCTGTAACCAGCGCAGAAAAAAAATGGGATTCCTTCTTCTGCTGCAAAATCAGTTTTGGACAGTTTTCTTTAGGTGGCGTTCCCGAATGCAGCTGGCAGTCCCCTGGGAGGAACTGGAATTTGGAATTGAGGGACAGTAGTAGAAGAAGAGATTAGATTTATACCCCGCTCTTCGCTACCCAAGGGAGTCTCAGAACAGCTGACAAACTCCTTTCCCTCCCCCTCCCCACAACAGACACCCTGTGAGGTAGGTGGGGCTGAGAGAGCTCGGACAGAAACTGCTCTTTTTCAAGAACAGCTGTGCCAGAGCTATGGCTTGCCCAAGGACATCCAGCAGCTGCAAGTGGAGAAGTGGGGAGTCAAACCCGGTTTTCCCAGGTTAGAGTCCGCGCACTTAACCACTACACCAACCTGCAGGCAGCACCCTGTTTCAAGCTTGCCTTCCTACAATGCAGGTTAAACTGGCTTCTTGCTTAAGGCTATTCAATGCAATCCCAAAAGAAATAATTTTGACAAACCCCACTGAAACAGAGTAGCACAAAAGCCCCGTTCCTTTCCAGGGGGCCTGCACAGGAAAATTTCCTTCTGGGTAATAAAGAGCCCTGTTGGATCAAACCGGTGGTCCATCTAGTCCAGCATCCTGTCTCACACAGTGGCCAACCGGTTCCTCTAGAGGGCCAACAACAGGGCATAGAAGCCGAGGCCTTCCCCTGATGTTGCCTCCTGGTGCTGAGATTCAGAGCTTCACTGCCCCTGAATGTGGAGGTTCCCCTTAGTCACCATAGCTAGTAGCCACAGACAAACCTCTCCTTCATGAATCCATCTAATCCCCTTTGAAAGCCGTCTATGCCTGTGGCCAACACTACACCCTCGGGCAGCCAGTTCCACATTTTAATCGCTCACTGTGTAAAGAAGTATTTCCTTTTGTCTGTCCTGAATCTACTGATGCCCTCTGAATTCGGGGTCTCAAGCCTAACAATGCCCATGTACGTAAGTGTAAGTGAGATTTGTTGAGTAATATTCTGTTCCCTTCCAGCAACAAAACCTGGGCTTCCCGAGCCCATTTTGAGAAACAGAGATCCATTCCAAATCTATGAATACGCAAACGACAATCTGAGAACCCGTGCCCCGGAGCAAGAGGTCTGCAAAAAGACTGTAGGCATATGCGCTTACCATAGTACAATCCAAAAACGATGCCAGCTCCCAAGAATGCGCCCAGGGTCTGTGCTAAAGCATACACAGGCAACTTTATCCAGGGTTCCCGAGCCATAAAGCACATGGCAAAGGTGACGGCTGGATTCAAATGGCCACCTGTGAAACATTTCAGGTTTAAGGTATTGATTTGCACATAAGAAGGGGAAAGAAAACACTGCTTTGTTCGTGCAAAGAGGAGTGATCACATTGTGTGGGCAATACAATCTGCAGCGGTTTGATTGCCAGCTCCCTGGGAGATCAGGTGGCACAATTAAACTGGGCAAAGTCTAAGGACAAAGAGAGCGGGAGCAATTTGTGCCAAGGTAACGCAAGAGACGGATTCTGGAGCTTGAATCAATCTGCAGGTGGTACCATGTTTTGTGGCTTCTTGAGACTTGGCCAAATTGCACACGGCCCTCTTTGCAAGGGCCAAAATCACACAGGCAGAGTGAAGGACCCTTCCTGTATGGCCAGCCACCGGTTCACAAAACCGATTCAAGTGCACTGAAAATGGCCTTTGTATTATTATAGAACATAGATCCAGGCTATAGAATATAGCCACGTACACCACACTGGTTCTCTTATACTTGCACGACTTGAAATGTATTTGTGGGATATTGATTCCACAGTGAGATCATGCCTACACATGTATTGAGTGGGGGGGGGGGGTGTCAGGCCCAATGATTCCCATTCATACCTGAGATCTGTCCAGCGATGAGAATTCCCAGTGTCACTGCAAAACCGAAAGCCAGATTGACTGTCAGGAAAGCTCCATGGCTTCCTTTGCTGAGGACAATTTGAGCCACTGAACCACAGCCGAACAACTGAAAAGAGAAAAAAGACTGTCATCAGATACCAGTTTGATGGACCTAAGAAAAGTCTTGCTGGATCAGATCAATAGTCCATCTAGTCCAGCATCCTGCCTCACACAGGGGCCAACCAGTTCTTCTGAAGGGCCAACAACAGGGCAGAGAGGCTGAGGCCTTCCCCTGATCAGAACATCAGAAGAGCCCTGCTGGGTCAGACCAGTGAGGGTCCATCCAATCCAGCATCCTGTCTCACACAGCAGCCAACCAGTTCCTCTGGAGGGACAACCACAGGGCATAGAAGCTGAGGCCCTCCCCTGATGTTACCTCCTGGCTCTAGGATTCAGAGGATTAGTGCCTCTGAATGTGGAGGTTCCCCTCAGTCACCATGGCTAGTAGCCACTGATAGACTTCTCCTCCGTGAATCTATCGGATCCCCTTCGAATGCTGTCGGTGCCTGTGGCAGAGAATTCCACAGTGTAAAGTTGTATTTCCTTTTGTCCTTCCTGAACCTAGTGCCCATCAGCTCTATTGGATGCCCTCGAGTTCTAGTCTTTCGGGAGGGGGAGAAAAATGTCTGTTTGTCAACTCTCTCCACCCCATGCATAATATTATAAACCTCTCTCGTGTCCCATCCCCCCCCCCCCCGCCGTTGTTGTTGTTCAGTCGCACAGTTGAGTCCAACTCTTCACGACCCCATGGACACGACCCACATCATGCCCGGCCCTTCTGTCTTCCATCGTGTTCCGGAGTTTTGTTTAATTTCATGTTCGTTGCGTCAGTAACACTCTCCCCCCTTAGTCGTCTCTTTTCTAAACTGAAAACTGAATCCTCTAGCAGGCGCAAGGGTTAACTTCCATTTTATTACAGCTGCCGGGTATTTCCCCTCTTGTCCCTCTAGAGGCCTTGGAATGGTCTAAGGGTATCAACAAACAGCTATCGCCTGAGCAATAAACAGGCAAGGGTTGGCCTCAGGAGAAACAGTCAGCGCTAATTTCGTGCAGCCCTCATGGGCCCTCATGTGAGACCGGCTGCCCTGCTGTGTGGGGCATCCCCCACCCCCACCCCCAGCCCCTGTTGCCCACCGCCACTCCAAGCAATGGTGGAAGAAAAAAATGCAAATGGCGGCACTGCATGGATCATTATGTCACTTCCGGGAGAAACGGGAGAGGGTCTTGTAATCACTGGAAACTCTGTGACTTGGGGAGGGGCCGTGGCTCAGTGGCAGAGCATCTGCCTGGCGTGCAGAAGGCCCCGGGTTCAGTCCCCGGCATCTCCACTTGAAAAGGACCAGGCAAGAGGTGATGGGAAAGACCTCAGCCTGAGACCCCGGAGAGCCTCGGCCAGTCTGAATAGACAGCACTGACTTTGATGGACTGATGGTCTGATTCAGTATAAGGTTGCTTCAGGTATTCATGCTGGGGAGCAATGTTCCCTCTAAGTTGTGGAGTCCTGTGAGCAAAAATTCTACTTTGTGAGCTACTGGCATTCAAGTTGTGAGCGAGCCATTGGGCCACTGCATCAGTTAGTTTGCTCTGGAGCCCTCCTTCCTGAGCGAAGACAAAAATGGGTGAGCCGGAGGCTTAAAAACTGTGAGCTAGCTCACACTAACTCAGCTTAGAGGGAACACTGCTGGGGAGGGGTCTGTGGCTCGGTGGTAGAGCCTCTGCTTGGCATGCAGACGGTCCCAGGATCAATCCCCAGCATCTCCAGTTAAAAAGGACCGGGCAGGAGGTGATGGGAAAGACCTTTCTCTGCCTGAGACCTTGGAGAGCCGCAGAGCTGTCAGATAAGACTGACTTTGATGGAGATATGGTCTGGTTGAGTATAAGGTAGCTTTGTGAATGGTCATGTGTGTCCCTTCCAGACCTGTGCCACCGCACGCTCCCCCCTCCCCATTTCCCTGCCCCCAAACCTAAGTACCTGGAAGAACTATTTGTCTCTCTTCTGCAGGAACCGAATGCGGTAGATGAGAGAGATTGGATTTATACCCCGCCCTTCACTCCCCGAAGGAGTCTCAGAGCAGCTGACAGTCTCCTTTCCCTTCCCCTCTTCATCACAGACACCCTGTGAGGTAGGTGGGGCTGAGAGAGCTCTTCCGAGAACTGCCCTTGAGAGAGCAGCTCTGAAAGAACTTGTGGCTGATCCAAGGTCATGCCAGCAGCTGCATGTGGAGGCGTGGGGACTCAGACCCGGTTCTCTTAACCACTACACCAAACGGGCTCTCAGAAAAAGCAGGCCTATGCAAACTGGGAAAAACGAAACTGGGCAAAAACATAACTGGGATTCGCTTCGGGCAAAAGTTGCGATCTGATTTCTGAGTTCTGTTCCGGTACATTGGCTACACCCTGCGTCATGGACGGGTTTATAAGTGTGGTTGCCAGCCTCCAGTTGGCACCTGGAGATGTCCCCCTATTACGATCGATCTCCAGACGATCACGATCACTTCCCTGGAGAAATGTGGGCACTGGAGGGTGGACTGTGTGGTATGATACCCTGCTGAAATCCCTCCCCTCTCCCAAGGCCCACCCTCCCCAGGCTCCACCCCCCAAATCTCCAGGAGTTTCTCCGATTCAGAGCTGGCAACTCTCTTTATCAGACAGCCTGTAGAAAAGATCACCCGTTTGCCCGCGCCAAGCACTGTGCCAGCCCAGCTCTGTTTGCCCGACGATTCGTCTCTCCTCCTCCCCACCATTCAACCCGCAAAGCCCTTTCACACCTTGGCACAGGGGACAGAAACGTTTCTGGCTGCTTCTGTTTGCCCTTGAACTTTAGGCAAATATGAACCGACGGGGAGGAAGAGAAAGGAGCCCGCAGGCAGCGTGATCTTGCGCTAAACCGAGAAGAATGTTATCATCTAGAGTCAACAACTTCCCTGCGAGGGAGGTCGAGGTGACTGGGCCCCTTCTGTAAACGGAGTCTGACCGCAGTGGCCAGGATTGGTTCAAAGCGGCCCAGCCCGTTGGCCAGATTACTGCTGAACAACGAAAAGCATTTCAATTAAGTTGTTCAAAGATTCTTATCGAGATCCGGGCTGTCAAACCGCACAGGCTGGACTGAGAGGCGTTATATGATGAAGAGGGAGAGACTGGGACAGGGTGGCCAGCTCTGGGTTGGGAAATACCTGGCGACTGAGGGGATGGAGGCTGGGGAGGGAGGGGTCTCAGGTTGCCAACTCCAGAATTACAACTGATCTCCACTTGACAGTCCCCCTGGAGAAAACAGCTGCTCTGGAGGGGCGACTCTATGGCATTACACCCCTCTGAGGTCCCTCCCCACCTCAAGCTCTGCCCTCCCCAGGCTCCACCCCCCAAATATCCAGGAATTTCCATACCCAGAGTTGGCAACCCCAGAGGCACCTCAGCAGGATATTATGCCATACCTTCAAGCAGCCATTTTCTCCAGGGGAACAGACCTCCACGGTAACTCCACAAGATCTCCAGGCCCTGCCTGGAGGTTTACAATCCTATTAGCAACTTAGTTGGGAAATTCTTGGAGACTTGGGAGTGAACCCTGGGGAGGGGGGGGGTTCTGGGGAAAGGGGGGGACTTCCGCTGAGTGAAATGCCACAAAGTTCACCCTCTGAAGCAGCCATTTTCTAGGTGGAGGAGGAAGAAGAAGAAGACAACGACAATGACAATAACTGGATTTATAGTCCCCCCCCCTTCACTCAGAGTCTCAGAAAGGCTTACAATCTCCTTTCCCTTCCCCTCCCAACAACAGGCACCCTGCGAGGTAGGTGGGGCTGAGAGAGCTCCTTCGAGGACTGCTCTGGAGAGAACAGCTCTGAGAGAACTTGTGACTGACCCAAGGTCACCCAGCCGGCTGCATGTGGAGGAGGAGTGGGGGATTATTCCCAGTTGTCCCCGATTAGAGTCCGCACTCTACACCAAACTGGCTCTGATCGCAATCGTCTGGGGAGCAGTTGTCATTCCATGAGATCTCCAGGCCCCACCTGGAGCCTGGCAACCCTACAAGCTACCACATGCTGTCTCTCTCTCTCTCTCTCTCTCTCTCTCTCTCTCTCTGTTTATGTATATATTACAGCCTTTCATTAGAGGTGCCCTGTTTGATGAGTGATTAAGGGAGCTCTGTTCACAACCCCTCTTTGTTCTAACATCTAAACATCGGCAAATACCAGTTAATCCGGCGTGCCGAGAACCGTCAGCAGGGCCATTCATCAGAAACAGCTCAGTGCAATGGCAAAGGACATTACAAAAGGTGGCATCTGAAAGGATTTGGACTCAAAGCTCTCGGCCACGGAAGGCACCCGGGTCCAAGTGAGCGGCCTTTCATTTTAAATGGGGTGTGGAAAACGCTCAGATCCTGCACCCAACAGATCCTTTTTTCTTTTCCTCTGTCAGCAGTGGGCAGAGCAAACTTCCAGATCATTATTAGACACGGCTAGCTAGCTTTGCCCGGAGTTGTCAGGTCCCCACAGGCAGGGGATGGGGTAGGGTTGCCAGCTCCAGGCTGGGAAACTCCTGGAGATTTGGGGGTGGAGCCTGGGGAGGACAGGGATCTCAGTGGGTTACAATGCCACAGAGTCCACCCTCCAAAGCCTCCATTTCCTCCAGGGGAACCGATCTCTGCGGTCTGGAGAGGAGCTGTAATTCTGGGAGGTCTCCAGGTCCCACCTGGAGGCTGGCATCCCCAGCTGCACCATTTAACTCCTTCCTTGGTCCTTTAGTGCAAGCAAGGCTGCGCAGGAGAAAAGGGAAGGTGGCGCAACACTGCTTTGTCGAAAAAGACACTGTATGAGTGGAAAGTCCCACAGGTGCGTGCTTTTGCCTCGCTACAACTGTGGCTGATTTTACATCTGACTTTCCCGCTGGAATCATTCTAGTTCCAAAAAAACCTGCCCATACCTCTGTGCGGTGTGAAACCGTGCTGCCACTGAAATGTCCATATCTACTAATTGCCCTCCTGTGGTCAAGCTAGTATTATACCACTTTATTCTGCTTTAAACAATTGTGGTTTCTTAGTGCACTTAGACCCCCTGGAGTGAAATTTCACACCACTGTGAAATCAGCACAGGAAAAGACAGCAGTCAAACTACTTTAGAGGGGAGGTGTAAAATCAGCCTGTGTCTAATTCAAGCTGCTCTCCAGTGTCCGGAGCGTTTTGGCTTAACTCCTGGACGACTGGGGTGTTGATTAAGATTCCATAAATGTCTCTGCTGCTCCGGCAATGATGGGAAAAAATGCTTACTTCAGTCAGCCAAACCCAATGATCTCACAGCCTATCTTAAGTCTGGCTTCCTTCCTTCCTTCCTTCATTCCTTCCTTCCTTCCTTCCTTCCTTCCTTCCTTCCTTCTCTCCCCCTCTCTCCCCCCCCCCCTTCCAATCCAATAGTATATCTGACTGAGAGGGTAAACTGGGAAACACCCTTATTCTCCGGCAATATTCCTGCTCTAGGCTTCCCCTTCATCCCTCGTTCATCTCTCTGGGATCCTGGTACGTGCCCTAAAAGGCTCTCTGATCATGGTGTTGGTTTTGCCAATAGCTATCCGGGCACCACAAAGATGACCAGGTCTGGGAAGATTCCTGTTGCGTCTGTGTCAGGAAAGCCATCCCCGGCTGCCTGAACCGCAAGCAGGCTCCCAGAGAAAGGACAGGGGTACGGTTGCCAGGTCTGGGTTGGAAAATACCTGGAGACTTTGGGGGTGGAGCCAAGAGAAGGCGGGGTTTGGGGAGGACGGGGGTCTCAGCATGCTACAATGCCATAGAGTCCACCCTTCAAAGCAGCCATTTTCTCCAGGGGAGCTGATCTCTGTCAGCTGGAGATCAATAGTAAAAGCGGGAGATCCCCAGGCCCCACCTGGAGGCTGGCAGCCCTAGACGGGGGGGGGGGCAGCTTCCCAGGCCCAGGTTCTCTCCCTCTCCCCCCACTCCCTCCCAGATGGTATCGCAAAGGATGATCTGGGAATCACAGCAGAGAGAGAGCCAAAGATCAAGAGGCTTAGAACTCGATGACTTCCAGACGGGATCTTTCTTGCATTGGGTTCAAAAGCAGAAAGAGAGCTTTGCAGAGAACAAAGAGAAGCGTTTGGCAACACATGCCGAAAAGACTCCAGGCCTCAGTGGCGGGGGCGGTTTCACGAGCACAGCATCTAGGGTTGCCAGCCTCCAGGAGGGACCTGGAGACCTTCCTGTAACTACAGCTGTCCTCCAGACGTCTTTCAGGGGACAGCTGTGTTGGTCTGCAGTATGGCAGCTAGATTTGAGTCCGGTTACCTCATAGACCAAGGTTTTTTTGGGGGGGGCAGGAGCTTTCGAGAGTCAAAACTCCACCAGATCCCTGGAAAAGGGAGCTAGGAAGAGGAAGAGGAGGAGGAGGAGATTGGATTTATACCCCACCCTTCACTACCTGAAGGAGTCTCAGAGTGGCTTATAATCTCCTTTCCCTTCCCTTCCCCACGACAGACACCCTGGGAGGTAGGTGAGGCTGAGAGAGCTCTTTTGAGGACTGCTCTTGAAAGAGCAGCTCTGAGAAAACTTAAGGTCACACCAGCAGGTGCAAGTGGAGGAGCGGGGAATCAAACTCGGTTCTCCCAGATTAGAGTCCGCGCTCCTAACCACTGCACCAAACTGGCTCTTTGGAAGCTTATGTTTTGGGAATCTCATTGACCTCGAAGGTACTATTGGACTCAGTTCTAACTGTTCTCAAGACTGCTGCAAGCAGTTCCCTTGGAGAAAATGGCTGCTTTGGAAGGGGGGATTCTAGGGCGTTATACCCTCTGAGGTCCCTTTCATCCCCTGGCCCCACTCCTAAATCTCCAGGAATTTCCCGACCCAGAGTTGGCAACCTAAAGTTGCTGCCTTCCACCAAGAGCAGGGCGCAGGCAGTACTGCAGAAATGAAGCAAGAGAAAGCCCCTCCGGGAGAGGAGCTAAGACTATATCTGCATCTGCTGCGAAGACCCCAGGAAAGGACACAGGGACACGACGGTATTAAGACACCACAACCCCACAAAGCGAGAATTAACACAGCACTAAGTGCCACAAACTCCCGATGACCTACGGCATGCCAAAGGATGCCCACAAGCGTGCCCTGGCCAATGCCAGACTCTGTGTAACTTCCCTCCACACTCAGTGGAAAAGTAAGTTTTGAGAAGAACAGGAAGGGTTTTCTTGTTCCCCACCCCCGCAGAGGAAATGGCAGCTTCGGAGGGTGGGCTCTACGGCATCACATCCCCTCTGGGGCCCTTCCCCAAGCTCCGCCCTCCAATGGCACCACCACCCGAATTGCAACCCAATATGAGCTTTGGCAGCTGGGATAAGAAGGAGCAATCCCTGAATGTGGGGGACTGAAAGAGAACCTGAAACCTTGCAGCTTGTTGGAGTGAGCAACTCAGCATGCCTAGACATTGAGGGGGGGAGGGGGGTGCTACATCACTCTAAGGGTGTCTAGGGGTGCTACATCACTCTAAGGGTGTCTACAAGACTCTAAGGGTGTCTAGGTGTTATCTCCTTGAATGGGATGCCTCTCTTTGTCTTCACCTGGGAACTACCTTCCAACCTCTCCTCTCTCTGTGTGTCCTCTCACTGACTCGTCATGGCCTTCCACAGAGACACGCATCTCTGCAGATGCCCTCACACCCCCACAAACATGATGCTGGACAAGCTGGCCTTTTGTGACAGGGAAAGTACTCTTTAGATGATGCTTCTCTCTCTCTCCTTTTGACTGCAACCTGAATGTGAACCGGATCTACTTGAATCAATGTACATCTTTTGCAATATACAGTACACTTTTTGGGAGATATATTTACTGCACTCAGGACCACGCTTCTATGACAGGGCGAAACTTTGCTATGTTCACCGACTACCCCGATACAACTGGGAAGATAGGTTCTGCCTTTTCTGCTTGTAGTTCAGGCTGTCTGAGACCCAGTAAGGACATCTGGACCATGGCCTTCCTTCCTGGTATGGATCTTGACCGGGACTCCATAGATCTATGGGGAAATCTGCCCCTGCTGCTTTCCGCACCGGCTTTGGCTCTAGCTTTATCAGAAGCGCTCTTATGTGCTGGGCTGCCCCACCCTGCCGAGGAAGGTGTGGGGGGGGGTGCAGAGAAGATCACAAACTTCCAGGCGTGGCCCCTTCAGACAAGTACTGGAGGTTTGTGCAATGCTTCTGCAAAAGCGAACTCTTCTCTTTGCGACGGGATTCAGGGTTGCCAGCTCTGGGTGGAGAAATACCTGGAGATTTAGGGGGTGGAGCCCAGGGAGGGTGGGGTTTGGGGAGGGGAGGGACCTCGGGCATACAGCCCACCTTCCAAATCAGTCATTTTCTCCCCTGGGGAACTGATCTCTGTCGTCTGGAGAGCAAACGTGATAGTGGGAGTGCTCCAGGTGCCACCTGGAGGTTGGCAACTGTAAATTGGGATGCAAATCTTGCTCTTGTATTTTACGGATTAAGAACGCTTGGGTGGGTGCATCAAGAGGAAGAGCTGCCTCCCCACAAACACACACAAACCAGTTCTTTGGGGCAGGAACTTGTGGGGAGCAACGTTCCCTCTAAGCTGAGTTAGTGTGAGCTAGCTCACAGCTTTTTAGCCTTCAGCTCACACATTTTTGTCTTCGCTCAGGAAGGGATGGCTCCAGAGTAAACTGATTTATGCGAGCGGCCAAATCGCTCACTCACAACTTTAATGCCAGCAGCTCACAAAGTAGAATTTTTGCTCACAAGACTCCACAGCTTAGAGGGAGCATTGCCTGTGAGGTAAGTGGGGCTGAGAGAACACTTTCCAGAACTGCTCTTTCCAGCTCTGAAAGAACTTCTGACTGACCCAAGGTCATCCAGCAGCTGCATGTGGAGGAGTGGGGAATCAAACCCGGTTCTCCCAGATTAGAGTCCACGCTCTTAACCACTACACCAAACTGGCTCTCAGTAAGAGACTGAAGCTAGGCTAGAGAGGCAGCTGAGACATTTTTAGATCAATCAAGCAGGACAGAGGGAGGGGACAGCCCAGTAGCCACACAGGCGGTTCATTTCAGCCGCTCTCCTTTGGAATTTAGCCCTCAGGCAGAAGAAGATCTTCACAAAATCCCTTGAACATCTCCTTGGAAAGCGCAATGTGCCGGCTTTCACAGTTGACGCAAGCCCTTTGGAGCACCCAGCCGCAGGCCGGCAGGAACATGACTTGACATTTGGCAGCCACAGTTCCTTCTGGGGGTTTTGTGCAAGGGAAAGTCCCTGAGGATCGGGTCCGCTGCCCTTAGCGAGTGAGGAGGGGGGCATTTGGATTGGCACCTACATTTCTCCAGCCAGCCCTGATTCTGAGAGTTGCTTGTTCGTCGCCATTCAATTCCAAAATAAATATTTAGATCTTACGCTTCACTGAGCAGGTGATGTAGGGCGTCCAGGTGAGACACGATGTGCCAGTATTGAGAAACCGCTTATTCAGTCTATTGTTTATTCCAGAGGGAGAAACCTGGAGACGTTTGCCAGTAATGTCAGGACGCAAAGGGGGCTCTCCAGTTCTTTAGACAGACCAGCACTCAAACTTGGAAAACGGGGATTTGTGGCAGAGAAAGGCATGGGCTTCTCCCCCCTCCCCGGTTCTAAGACACACCCATGTGCCACGCACAGTGGGCAAAACCAGCAACACCGGTTTCTCAAATGTGCACACATAAGGACTCCTTCGGACAACCTCTTTCTGCTGGATTCTCACCCTACGGCGCTCACAAAAATCATGTCGGGCCACATGAATCCACGATCTTAAAAAGGACCCCTTTGAAAGGCTCATGGACACAAGCACTGCGTTCCGGTATTCTTTTCTTTATCAGCAAACTGTGCACAACTGTGGAGCAAGCTGTTATCTCTTCACCACCACCACCCCCAATAGTGGTAAAGAAGAAGATCAGCAAAGAACTATATCCCTTTTTCTTATCTTTCATTGTAGACGTCTCCCGCATTTTGTAAGAGCACAGAGATGGCAGAGGGCAGGGCGTGTGAGATGGAGATCTGGGTTCGAGAGCCCCCGGTGAGTTGTGACGAGAAGTTGCCTAGGCTGGTGGTTTCACACATCACACGGGGCAAACCCAAGATGTGCACTAAAGGAGCTGCAACCAGTCCTGGATGAGGGCACATCTGTGCACATCCTCTACACATCGCCCCTTTCTAAGCGTACGCTTAAACCAGATGGGCCCCAAAAGAGTCGTGTGCAAAACCACCCTTGGATAGATGTGACTCTGCAACAATAGGACTTAAGCTGAGAATGTGTTTTGGAAGCTTATTGCGAAAATTAAGGTGAGTAGCCGCGTTTGTCTGCCCGCAGCAGCAGAAAATAGCAAGAGCCTTAAAGACTAACAAAATTTGTGGCAGGGCACCCTGCCACAAATTTTGTTAGTCCTCAAGGGGCTCCTGGACTCTTGCTCTTTTCTACTGTGAGAATTAAAGCAATTTCATTCTGAGTCCTCCTAGCACTAGGAAACGTGATAAAAATGGATTCAAGAATGGCAGGTGGGACAACAGGGCATAAAACGAGAGACAAAATGTGCGTGCCATCTTTCCTGGGCAGCAAATGAGACTGGTGCAGCAGCCTGCAAACTTTTGGGTTCCACAGAGCTCTTTGCGACCGTCCTACAGTCCAGTATAACCTGAAACGTTCCCCCATTTCTGCACCGACCAGAAAAAGTTCTGTTCCTGATCCTCTCTAGCATTCCGGGGTGAAGCTTTCCATCGCACCGACGAGAGGAACGCTTCTATGCATCGACCAAACAGAAATGACTGAAAGGAGGGTTGGTATTTGCGAAAGCATGCCAAACCCTCTGCAACCATTCCTCTAAATCCACATTTGAATGTTCCTCAGCCCCCTATCGGCATGTTGGCAAAGCCCCTCACTACCCACCCAACTGAAAACCCTCACCCAGCGCCCAGGTTCTTGGTCCGCTTACCACGAGAATCAGGGTCCCCAGACATTCGGCCAGAGCTTGCCGGATGAGTTTATTTCTGATCCTCAGCCTGTGTCCCATGAGCGACAGCACCTCCTTTTGCCTGCCCATTGCGATGGCTGGTTTTCCCTTCTAGGCTTGGGTGTGCAGAAGAGAGAATCCCTCTTAGCTCTTTAGAGGCTTGCCTCCCAGGGTCCCTTTATCAGACAAGAGACCGGACTCGTCTTATAAATATGCCGGGCGATCCTTAAGACGCCTCCCCTCTGTAACTCCACCCAACTCCTTTTCAAGTGCAACTTTATTTTTTTTCCCTTCTTGACAGCATATGACGGAGTGGTTTTATTGGCTCTCTCTTTTTTTTTGAGTGAGTGAGTGAGTGAGTGAGTCACTGACATCCGAACCACAGCCCTGTGAAGGAGGGTGTCTGGGCGTGGACCGGTTGAAGGCGATTGATTCACTGCAACGACCAGATAGAGGTCCCCTTTGCTCTAATTATCTGTCAATAAAACATCCTAAAAAGCATGGAGGGAAGTTCCCGTTTCGGCTCCTTCTGTGTCTCCTGAATCAAAAGTGCTGCATCAGCTTAACTGGGTTAAGGATCAGACTTGGGTGTTGCTTTTTTTAAAATCACAATAGAGAAAAAGACACAATACAATAGATCAGTTCGGTTTCAGAAACCTTTAATGGCATAAAGGGCCATTAAATAAAATGCAGAAATAGTCTTGCATGAATAAAAACAAGATGGGTGTAACACAGTCCAGGTACGACAATAAAACAGGGTCAAAGAATAAAAACGCGTAAGAGCACAATTAAGTATTCTCTGCTGTCACCTTCGCCTTAGAAACATGATTACCCTTATTCAACACAATAACCAAATACTCAGCCACAAGTCCCGTCAGTCTGATGGATTTATATACAATATATCAACCATACGCAATACACATAATACACAAAAGTCACAAATCAGAGCAATCACATACAGAGACCTGAGCCTCTGCGTGGGATTCCTCTTGAGTTGGGGATCAGACTCTGAGCTGGCTTGGGAATGTGATCTCAACCCCGAAACAGGACTGGCAAGAGTGCCTCTGAGCATGTGAGGACTCCCTTTCCCACATGACAGAAATTGGGAGGCAAGATTCCTGATCCAAAAGGCATACTCACCATTGGGGACAAGCCAAATCCTCTTATTTGCTCGTCCATTTGTTTGTTTGTTCGTTCATTTGTTTATTCATTCATTTATTTGTTCGTTCATTCGATTTTACAAAATTCATACCCTGCTTTTCAGCCCTTGTAAGGGCCACCCAGGAGGCCAGCCAATTAACACGCTCATGATAAAATCGTTCCTACATTGTTCATTCCCCACCATGTCCATCCCACCCTTCGTGCAAAGAGCTCAAGCTGACAATACATGTGGTGATCCCATTTTCCCCTACAACAGCCCTTTAAGGTAGACTCGGCTGAGAGTGAGTGATTGGCTCCAGCTCATTCAAGAAGTTTCATGGGCAGAACAGGGACTTGAACCCAAGTCCAGCACTCTAACCACTAGAAGATTCTGGCTCTCAGTGCAAAGACTCAACAAAAAGGTCCTTTAAATTCACTAGAAATATTCTGTCTGTTCTTTGTCCGGTCAGGATGGTGCAGCCTGGCCGACGTGGCATCGTTTTCTTACATCATACAAATAAAAGAGCCCAGCCAACCAAGAAATTATTTTTCCTCCTCAGACAGCCTGGATTCAGCTAGTCAGTTTGGAGCCTTCTGCACCCTGGAACCTGTTTTTTTTTAACTCTTTGAAGAATAATGGCCCCTGAGCATGTACAGAGTGCATCTCCTTCCCCGCTGAGTAGCCAGCCACAGTCATATCTGCACACCCGGGATAAGGAAGCAGCAAGTCTAATGTGACCTCCAGATTTCTGCTGCAGAAGCTGGCAGTTCCCACAATCGGCAAATCCCTCCGGTGGATCGAGAGGAATGAGCCTTCTCCTCGGGTTGCCAACTCTGGGTAGGGAAATTCCTGGAGATTTGGGGGAGACACCTGGGGAGGGGTGGGAACTTAGCAAGGTATAATGTCATAGAGTCCATTTTCTCCCGGGGAACTGATCTTTGAAATCTGGAGATCAGTGGAAATTCCAAATTTCCTGGTTCCACTTGGAGGTTGACAGCCCTACCTTTCCCCCCCCCCCCAAAAAAAAAACTCTCTTGTTTGAGATTCCCCAGAAACCTCTGGGTTTCTCCAGAGATTAACCTGAAGCACCCTCCAGGGACTACGTAAAATAATTTTATAAACTGATTTTTTTCTGAGGAAGAAGAGATTGGATTTGTACCCTGCCCTCCACTTGGTGTCCCAGAGCGGCTTACAATCTCCTTTCCCTTCCCCTCCCCACCACAGACACCCTGTGCGGTAGGTGGGGCTGAGAGAGCTCTTTCAAGGACTGCTCTTGAGAGGTCAGCTCTGAGAGAACTTGTGACTGTCCCAAGATCACACCAGCAGCTGCATGTGGAGGAGTGGGGAATCAAACCCGGTTCTCCCAGATTAGAGCCTGCACCCTTAACCACAACACCAAACTGGTTCTCATACGTATTCTGATAAGATTTTTGATATTACTACTTAAGTTGGGTTGGTTTTGTTATGAAATGTGACCAATTTGCTTTTTTTTAAAGAGAGGACAGAAGAAAACAGAGGTGTTGAAGAGTCACAAAGAACGGGATATATAAAATAGCAGGGGCAACATTTTTAAAGTAGGATTCTTTAAAAGTCCCAGTATTTATTGCATCCATATACCACTGTTGTTCTTAACGGGGACCCAAAATGGCATACAACATTCTCCCAAAACATTGTGCGCCTCACATAATTACAGATATTTGGACAGATGCCCTAATATTGCCTTTTCCTTGTTGGCAGTTAAAGTTCTTCAGATCTGCCAGGGTTTCTCTAACTGGCAACGGACGGCCGTCTAGGAGAGCGAAGGAATGTGCAATAACGACAGAAGGTACATTACAGTTTTGGCAGCCGGCCCATAGATGGCACTGTGCCACGAAATCCTCTCAAGAAAGGGCGTTCGAACAGTGGAGAGTTCGTGGCACAGAACACCGGCCAGTTAACGTGCTACGTTTCAGCGTGCATCTACACACAACATGCAAAGAGCCTGATTCGGTCACACAAAGCCACGACCGGTGGTGCTGGCTCAAGAGACATATGGCGACACCAAAAGACCCATCCAGGCAGTTCAAAGGAAGAGCACTCCAGTGCAGAAGTGAATCCAGATGCAAATACATCTGGTTCTCTCATGAATGTACGGATCAAAGGCCCATCTACTCCAGCATTCTAATTCCTGTAGTAGAGCTGGCCTGGTGTAGTGGTTAGAGTGCTGGATGGGAACCTCAGAGACCCCAGTTTGAATCCCTGCTCTGCCATGGATGCTTGCTGGGTGATCATGGGCCAGTCACATGCTCTCAGGCTTTAGCCTACCTCACAGAGTTGTTGTGAGGATAAAATGGAGGAGGATGTAAGCCGTTTTGGGTCAGAAGAAGAAGAGGAGGAGGAGATTGGATTTATACCCCGCCCTTCACTCGGAGTCTCAGAGCAGCTTACAAACTCCTTTCCCTTCCCTTCCCCTCAACAGACACCTCGTGAAGCAGGTGGGGCGGAGAGATCTCTCTCAAGGACTGCTCCTGAGAGAACAGCTCTGACAGAACTATGGCTTGCCCAAGGGCACCCAGCAGCTGCAAATGGAGGAGTGGGGAATTAAACCTGGTTATCCCAGAATAGAGTCCGCGTGCTTAACCACTGCGCCAAACTGGGAGAAAGGCAGGGTATAAGTGAAGTAAACTCAGATAATTAATAGTGACCAGTTAGTGGCACCTGGGAAGCGTAAAAGATCCTTTCTTCTCTTGTATCTGCTGAAGGGAGCCTGGAGTCTCAAAACCTCATACCCTGAAAATCTTGTTGGTCTCTAAGTTGCAACTGGCCTAGAATCTAACACTTTGTCTCTTGCTTACTGCCAGCATCACTGTTGTAGTTTTTGAAGGTGTCGATTTCATCTCGCCATCGTTGCTGGCAGCAATTCACAGCCTCTGTCCTCTGGGAAGTTTAGGTTAAAAAGCCTTCTGTGCTGGTGTCCAATGGCATATCTTTTGGCACTGGGTTCCATGGATCTCTCTCGAGAACAGTGACCCTGACTGAAAAACAGTCATTCGCTTCAAGGTGCTAGTACTCAACTTTTAAAGCCCTACATGGTCAGGGTCTGACATACCTGGGGACCACCTTTCCCCTTATATACCCCAGAGAGTACTACAGTCTGGGTCACAACACCAACTGACCCTCCTGGGCCCCAAAGATGCCAAGCTTGCTGCCACCAGGGCCGGGGCCTTTTCAGTGGTGGCTCCATACTGGTGGAATGAGCTCCCGAAAGAGATCAGGGCCCTGTGGGATCTTTTACAGTTCCACAGGGCCTGCAAGACGGAGCTCTTCCGCCAGGCCTTCGACTAGGAGCTGCCCTCATCACTACCACCAACATCTGTGGCTATCGGCCGCCCGCAGCTTTGAGATCCGGTACACCACCGCGTGACGTCGGAAGACAATTGAGTCGGAAAGTGTCTGTCGTTACATCATATAGCACGCCATCTTGATCAATGATGGAATGATTATTATAACAACTACTAGCACTTTATGATTGTGTGATTATCTGATTGTTTTGAAAATGTCTTGTTTTATGTGAATTTTATGGTACTTGGTACCGATCAAGGTGAGCTGCCCTGAGCCTGTTTGCAGGGAGGGCAAGATACAAATGGAACTAATAAATAAATAAATAAATAAATTTGATGCATGTCTGATTGAGGTCAACGTCCCAGTTGGTTCTGATGGCTGGTTCTGATGTCCCCTTACCATGTACGCATTTCCTCGGAACGAACATGCAAATGCAAGAATGAAGCGCAGGAGTGACGAAAGAATTCTGTT
Organism: Lepidodactylus listeri; assembly: GCA_029233225.1. Classification (NCBI taxonomy): domain Eukaryota; kingdom Metazoa; phylum Chordata; class Lepidosauria; order Squamata; family Gekkonidae; genus Lepidodactylus; species Lepidodactylus listeri. The sequence goes on along the minus strand of JARCFY010000004.1, from coordinate 4,500,903 downwards.
TCAGGCCTAAGGTGGAGAAGGAGGTCAGGCATAAAACGTCCACAAGATAAAGATATTCTGAGCTCGGGGCCAGGTCAGATATTATACCTCCCGCCCAAATGGCCCTGTTGTTCAGTCAGACAGGCTAAGTTCATAATCACATAAGAAGCAGAACATAAGAAGAGCCCTCCTGGAGCAGACAAATCATCCATCCAGTCCAGCATCCCGCCTCACACAGTAGCCAGCCAGTTCCTCTGGAGGGCCAGCAACAGGGCAGAGAAGCCGAGGCCTTCCCCTGAGAAGAACCTCAGAAGAGCCCTGCTGGATCAGACCAGTGAGGGTCCCTCTAGTCCAGCCTCCTGTCTCACACAGTGGCCAACCAGTTCCTCTGGAGGGCCAACAACAGGGCAGAGAGGCCAAGGCCTTCCCCTGAGAAGAACCTCAGAAGAGCCCTGCTGGATCAGACCAGTTCATCTAGTTCAGCATCCCATCTCACACAGGGGCCAGCCAGTTCCTGTGGAGGGCCAGCAACAGGGCAGAGAGGCTGAGGCCTTCCCCTGAGAAGAACATCAGAAGAGCCCTGCTGGGTCAGACCAGTGAGGGTCCATCTAGTCCAATATCCAGCCTCATATAGTGGCCAACCAGTTCCTGTGGAGGGCCAGCAACAGGGCAGAGAGGCTGAGGCCTTCCCCTGAGAAGAACATCAGAAGAGCCCTGCTGGATCAGACCAGTGAGGGTCCATCTAGTCCAATATCCAGCCTCATATAGTGGCCAACCAGTTCCTCTGGTGGACCAGCAACAGGGCAGAGAAGCCGAGGCCTTCATAAAGACATCAGAAGAGCCCTGCTGGATCAGACCAGTGAGGGTCCATCAAGTCCAGCCTTCTGTCTCACACAGTGGCCAACCAGCTCCCCTGGAGAGCCAACAACAGAGCAGAGAGGCCGAGGCCTTCCCCTGATGTTGCCTCCTGGCTCTGGGATTCAAAAGTTTAGTGCCTCTGAATGCGGAGGTTCCCCTCAGTCCCCATGGCTAGTAGTAGCCATTGATAAACATCCTCCATGAATCTATCATCCCCTTTTCAAGCTGTTTATTCCTGTGGCCATCACTACACCCTCTGGCAGTGAATTCCACATTTTAATTGTTCTCTGTGTAAAGTAGTATTCCCTTTTGTCCATCCTGAACCTGCTGCTCACCAGCGTCATTGGCTGGCTTCAAGTTCGAGTATTTTGGGAGAGGGAGAAAAAAAATTCCCTTTGTCAACTCTCTCCACCCTATGCATAATGTTATAAACCTCTCTACCATATTCCTCCACCCTCTCAGTCGTCACTTCTCTAAACTGCAAATCCCAGACTCCTCAGCCTTTCTCCATAAGGAAGGTGCTCCAACCCCCAAATCATCTTGGTTGCCCTCCTCTGTGCTTTTTCCAGCTCTCCAATGTCCTTTTTGAGATACAGTGACTGCACAGAGTCTTCCAAATGAGGCTGCGCCATAGATCTATAGGGAAGGGAAGGAGATTGTAAGCCGCTCTGAGACTCCAAGTGAAGGGCAGGGTATAAATCCTATCATCATCATCATCATCGTTAAACCTTGGGGCATTACGATATCAGACGTTTTCTCCTCAATTCCTTTCCTAATAATCCCTAACACAGACTTGGGCAAGCCATAGCTCTGTACCAGCTGTTCTCTCAAGGATAGCTTGGGAAAGAGCTCTCTCAGCCCCAACTACCTCACAGGGTGTCTGTTGTGGGGAGGGGAAGGGAAAAGGAGTTTGTAAGCCGCTCTGAGACTCCAAGTGAAGGGCGGGGTATAAATCCAATCTCTTCTCTTCTTCTTCTTCTTCTTCTTCTTCTAGAAGCCAGGATTTTTCTTGGATATACAACTGGGTAGACCCACAAGCCTTTGCTGGGGTGAACCTCATTTTCCTAGGCATTGTCCAGGGACTGCAGTCCAGAGAAGACTGCCGCTCTGGCCTCTGCCACTTCGCCACTCTATGATGGTTGACCTCCAAGTGGGGCTTGCAGTTCTCCTGGGATTATTTACGGCTGATCTCCAGACGACAGAGCTGAGTTCTCCTGCAGAAAATGGATGCTTTGGAGGATGGGCCACATGGCATTATACCCCACTGAGGTCCCTTCCTTCCGCAAATCCTATCCTCCCCAGGCTCCACCGCACAGATCTCCAGGAACTGCCCGACCCAGAGTTGGCAACCCTGCCCACAAATCCCCACGACTTGCAATGATAATATCGGAGCAAGCATGTGCCGTCTGGCGCTCCCCACCACATCGTGCTTGGTGCCTGTTGCAAGTCCTCGGGTTCAGTGCCAAAACTCTCTCAAAGCAGGTGGCTTCGCCCCCTCCTTGGGTGCGTTCAGACGGGCAGCTAATCCTGCCATTGGCCTGGCTCTGATTTGATCCCGATCTTTTTTACCCAGCGTTGCATGACCAGACAGCTCCCCCGTGAATCCCTTACTTCATGCAGACTTGTAAGGCTGTGCAACATTCTCACGGACTTTTCTGATTTATAGGGGCTGTGTATGGACTATGATATCAGCTATGTGGGACATGAGAGTATACTAGGTGACCAGTGGGAAGATGGAAATAGACACCTACACTATAGGATTACAGTACCATTTTCTGAGGTTGCCACCTCCAGGCGGGAGGTTGACACAGAGAACAAAGACGCTCTCTCACACAAAGCCACGAGGTTACAGGCTTACACCAGCAACTCCATACAAACCTACACTCCGTGCACATATGCCTGCTTGGAGCCCCCTCCTGCCAGCCTTCATTTCCATTTGTTACATCAAAGGACTTCACACCTGGGCGCGAAGACACCGGGATGCTTCCTGAAGATCGGTTCCCATGGCCGGCACTCCTGTGATCCAGAAGATCGGCGCCAGATCCCGCTGGCAGCGACATCCTGCCCTGACCATCAGATAGATCTGAATATTGACCACTCCTTTAGCACCCCCTTAGTGGCTAGAGATAGCAGACGGACCTTCTATAGGTTTTTCTAGAGATGGCATCATATCAAGCCATCCTCCCAGGTACCACATCCCAATAAAAGCTGCTCCCCAAGGTTTCAAAGAGGCTTCTTCTAGTTTATAGTTCCAGTCTTAGTCTAGTTCCTCTTCCCGCCTTAACTCCTTCCCTCTCTCACGGACTCCTGGGTGCACCACTGGGGTCCGCTACGTGGTCTTCTGCCGGTTCAGAGCCACGATCCCTTATCTCCCTCCCAAGGACTTCTCATCCTCGTTTTCCAGCCGGATTCCACTTCTTCTATAGAGGTAAATATCACGCTCGACGGAAACCATCAATTATCTGCTCATGCGCATGTCTCTATAACTTCTATCTAACTTCCTAGTACTGTATGTATGCATGAATGACAGAATAACAGTATCTTGTATAACTTTTTATTATATTTAGTAAACAAATTATTTTACACCTTTAAATTGAGTCTGTGTCCATTCCTCAGAAGCATCGGTTAGCGCCGCCTCTGTATACACTGGTAAAAGGTCCTGCAAGCCAGCTATATATTGATAAGAGCTAATATTCCCCAAATATTAATAACATAAAAGAGCAGTCAAGCTAACAGACTCCACAGTGGATTGTCTAGAGAGTGTCCACCAGAAGAAACTGTGTGGTCGGGGGGGGGGGGGGTTCAAAAAAATTCTGTACGCACAAATGTGTCTCACCGTGTTCTTGTTTTTCCATGCGTGCGCGGACTTGAATGTTAAAAGCGCCCCCAGTGGTGCCTTCCTCTAGGTACCATTTCAGTCAACAAAGTTTATTACTTCAGAGACATGAAATTGTCTGGAACATTTGAGCGGAGCTCTGTGGCCATCACACATTTACACGTTTATGCCCATAACCAGGGGTCCGTTGGAGCGGGAACACACAGGAGCGCAGCTCCGGGAGTGAGGAGCCCAGGGGGCGGGCACATGACCAAGCCCCACCCCCTCCTCAGCTTCCCCGAGCAGTGCAGAGGCGCAGCGCCCCGGGGAAAGCCCTGCTAGGGTCTTTATTGTTTTTAATGTTTTGTTTTAATATTTATAATTTTATCATTGTTCCTTTTATGACTGTGTGCTGCTTTTCCAGAGACTTGCTCAATGTGGCATATAAATTTTCTAACTATATCATTTTTTATCTGGGCACATGGCACATAAGTACTGGAGAAATTTCACCAACCCTTCAGCAGCTTCCACTTTATCAGTTTGGTGTAGTGGTCAGGAGTTGGACTCTAATCTGGGAGAACCGGGTTTGATTCCCCACTCCTCCACATGCAGCTGCTGGTGTGACCTTGGGCCAGTCACAAGTTCTCTCAGAGCTGTTCTCTCATGAGCAGTTCTCAGAAGACCTCTCTCAGCCCCACCTACCTCACAGGGTGTCTTGTTGTGGGGAGGGGAAGGGGAAGGGGAAGGGATGGGTGGTGCACATGTCCTGGGTATCTCAAGTCTACTTGAAACCTGGTGGTTTCAAGGGAGCAGGGAGAGAATGAGGGTGTGTTCTTTACGCTTATTTTTATTGCACAAAGTATTGGATGGGGAAGGGAATGGAGGAAGAGCAGGTCAGTTTCACTCACCTGTGGAGCGAAGCCTGAGGGGTGGGTGTTGCCTTCTGACACACTTCCGGTATGTTAGGGGGTGTGGCATATGCAAATGAGTTATGCAAATGAGTTATGCTAATGAGCTCCGGCACCTCTTTTTCTACGAAATGACCCCTGCCCATAACCACTAAGAATTTTTTCAAATGGCGGCTGTTCAGGATGGTCTGGAGTCAGGCCATCCTGATGGATTGATTGCGTGCTGGAATGACCAGACGGGGGAAAGTCCACCACTGGCCCATCTGCAAGCTTTAGACTGGACTTTCCCCACTATCTTTTTAATACGGCTCCCTGGCGGGGATCGACGGGCTGATCACAGAAGCGGCACCTTTCCCAGATGTCGCTGTCTGGACGTTCCCTTTAAATCTGCCAGGCGCTTGTGCCTGGGTCGGATCTAAAGCTGTCTGATCGCAACCCTTGAAAAGAAACAGTAATTCCCAGCAATCAACAGCCTATGGCAGTGGGGTCTCCAACTTGGTGCCCGGAGGCACCATGGCTCTGGCCTATGGGGCTTAAGCTATGATTTGTCATTGGAGGACTTTGCACTGCCTAAAGGAGGTGCTTCCCCCACATCCAGGGGCCCACAAACGTCCTCCCAAGCTGTGGTGACTAACGCAACTCTGCAGAATCAGGACTTGCCTTCGGGTGAAGGAACAAGCCCTGCTTGCAGCTGCCGTGGCGTTTCCTGTACTTTCCCTGCATAAAACCGCAAACACACAGCATTTTCGGTGTTCGGATATCAGCTGTGAGTGAATCGTTCCTTAGAAAATATATGGAGGAACAGTAGAATGTGGCCACATTTGAAGTCCAAAGTTATCACAGGCTGAGGCGTTAGTCAAGGGCCTTAGTTGTTGTTGGGGGCCTTAGTTGTTATTAGTTATTAATGGCGGCTCCTAATCAATGCTCCCTCTAAGTTAATTGAAGGCCTGGTGGAAGAGCTCCGTTTTACAGGCCCTGCGGAACTGCAAAAGGTCCCACAGGGCCCTGATGACTTTCGGGAGCTCATTCCACCAGTGTGGAGCTGCCACTTTTGCCTAACCTCCTATCTGGTCCTTTCAACTGGAGATGCCAGGGATAGAACCTGGGACCTTCTGCATGCCAAGCAGAGGCTCTACCACTGAGCCACGGCCCCTCCATTCAGACATGAAGGCCATCGTGGTTGGTTGCACCAACGAACGCGCACGTGTGAACCAGCCGAAGTGCCCTACCATCAACGTCAGAGAAATCCAGCCATGTGTAGGCATGTACGAACCAGCCCACTGAAAAAGGAAGCGCCGTAATTTGCCTCTGACTCAACAAAAATCCATCTCGACCCCACATTGAGCAAGGGGCCCTCTCTGATCCATGACTCAGCCTCATATATCCCAAATCAGAGCAGTGACACAAGAGGCATTTGTAGGGCTGGTTAATCACTGCCGTGAGGACATGCAGGAAAACCGCTGTCCGTCACCCGGCCCACCTCCCTGAAGCTCTGCCATATGGCCCTGAAGGATTGCACAACATTTTCTGACGCTGCATGGCCCATGCACTGAAGCATTGCTCAACACGATTACTCATCTCATTACCCGGGAGAAGAGGCCGCTGAAATGTTGCCAGTGTGCCCTGGAAAGCAAAAGACGAAGCCGTTGAAGGACAAGCTGGCAAAAAATTCATTCGAATCGTGCGAACTTTGCAAATTCGTAGTTTCAGGTGGGTAGCCATGTTGGTCTGCCGTAGAAGAGTAGGATGGTTTGGAGCACATGAGCATATGAAGCTGCCTTATACTGCGTCAGACCCTTGGTCCATCGAAGTCGGTATTGTCTACTCAGACCGGCAGCTGCTTTCCAGGGTCTCAAGCTGAGGTCTCTCACATCACCCACTGACAGGTCCATTAACTGGAGATGCCTGACATTGAACCTGGGACCTGGGTAGAGCAGAGGCTCTACCACTGAGTCACAGCCCCTGCCCCTAAAGATCAATGGGGTTATAAGATTCTGAGGGTCAAAGCTTCCTTTGAAAATCTTGCTGGTCTATAAGGTGCTACTGGACTTGAATCTTGCTTTTCAAATTCAGAACCAGAAGCCTCAATCCTAACAGGGCGCTCTTGGCAGTAAGCTCCATTAAAATACTCCCTCTACCACGGTCATTCTCAGGTTGTGGATTCCCCTTTTTGGTATCTACTTCTTAAACACTTATTAGAATACTGAAAGAAACTGAAGAGAGAGCTACAGCTGGGGAAATAGGGATGGGCACAAACCACAAACCACGAACCAAACGACAAACCAGACTGGACCGGTTCACTTTCTAAGGAACCACTTCAGTTCATCATTTGTGGGCCCAGCAGTCCTCGTTTAAAGGGACCACAGTCCCTTTAAGGGACCACAGTCCCTTTAAACGGGGTTTTCAGATAGCAGCAAAAACAGCCGAGCAGTGGGAGTGCTCCCAGCCACTCACCTGTTTGGGGCCTTCTTGTGCAGTCCCTTTAAAGTTTAAAGGGACTGCACAGAAAGCTGGAAAAGGGGGAGCAGCCTGTCCAGGGTTGGGCACTGCTTCAGCAGGGGAAGCCTCCATCCATTGCCTAGTGATCCAAGAGAGCTCAGGCGCTCACTCATCCTCCCCCCCATCACCTGAGGATGCCCCCTGGACCACCCATCAGGAACTCACCAAGGAGGCCGGGGGAGGAGGCCATGTATGTAACTGAAAAGCTTCTGATTAGAGAAACTGATAGCAGAACGTATATATTTTATAATTGCACTTTTTGTATAAGAAGCCATATTAAGCAGAAGTATTATTAGAAGCCTCTGTAGACGGAATTAGGATGCAACAGAAACGGAAGGCTATTTAGAAGTTGCAAGGCTGCCGAGAGCGAAGTTTAATGTGATTCACAGTCCTTATCAGCGAACTCTCCCCCTGTGAGCCCAAGAAGTCACCCAGGGTTCTCTAAAGTTCCCAATGTTCCGAAGACAAGATAAACAAGTAAAATTATTGACACCACGGAGAGATGCACTGAGTCAAACGATGCTTGTATGATGTTAACTGCCGGGTACCAATTAGAGACCCTTTAATGTGTAAACTATACATGATGTCATTTGGGGTATAAGACCTTCTGCCCTTCCTGGTTATGGCAGAATACAGCTTTGGAATTGCTGGAGTGCTAAGGCGCTTATCAGCCCTGTATTCCCTGTTACGAATTCATTAAACAGATATTCATCTAACTCGTTGGACTCAAGACTGTGTGATTCCAGTTTGGCCAAGAGGTCACATAGGGCACGGATTTGTGCATCACATGGGTTGCCTTGCCCTACCAAGATTACAGGATGCACTACCGATCGTAGCCAGCCCTACAGATGGGTGGACAGCCCCACAGAGATTGAGGAATTCCCCAAACTCAACGGGCAAGCCAGGAGTACGTGTTACCCTAGTGTTCCACCCTCTGAATCCAAACCCGGCCCAGAATCTCAAAGCTGTGTCTCATTAACAGTAACCAAGTCAGGAGGTATGGGCACCAGCGTCTCCTCCTAAGGAACCAGACCTTCTATGTTGCAAGTGATTTTGAGCCAGCATGGATGCAAAACATTTTCTGGCACACCAGAAGTTAAGCAGTCACTCTAAGCTTGCGGCTTCAGCTCGTGACTGAGCCTGTGACTTTTGGAGAAACCTTCAGAAGGTGGAGCTGTGTCCAGAAGTGGTGGGTTAAGAAGACCATGGGAAAGCGGCATGCAACATGAGGGGATCAACTGGCCAGAAAGAGGAAGTCACATTCCGAGGAGCTGAACCTCCACTATTTTAGGATTCTGTTCTTTGACGGCCAAGTCTAAAGAAGGCCTGCGTGATTAACAACAAAAGTCAAGGAAGCTATAAAAAGGGAATTAGATAGATTCATGGAGGATAAGTCTATCAATGGTGTTATGTATTGACCATGCGGTCGCCATGTGCTCCCGTAATCCTCTGAATCCCAGAGCCAGGAAGCAACACCAGGGGAAGACCTCAGCCTCTATGCCATGTTGTTGGCCTTCCAGAGGAACTGGTTGGCCACTGTGTGAGACAGGAGGCTGGACTAGATGGACCACTGGCCTGATCCAGCAGGGCTCTTCTGATGTTCTTATGAAGGCCTTGGCCTCTCTGCCCTGCTGTTGGCCCTCCAGAGGAACTGGCTGGCCACTGTGTGAGACAGGATGCTGCACTAGATGGACCACTGGCCTGATCCAGCAGGGCTCTTCTGATGTTCTTAAAGGCCTCAGCCTCTCTGCCCCGTCGTTGGACCTCCAGAGGAACTGGTTGGCCCCTATGTGAGATGGGATGCTGGACTAGATGGACCACTGCTCTGATCCAGCAGGGCTCTTCTGATGTTCTTATGTTCTCCTCCTCTGTCTAAGCTGATCTTGGAAACAGCAATGGTGTCATCCCGTCCCCCCTCTTTCCTGCGACACATATTCCAACTTCCAATGGCGTCAACAGGATAACAAATTCCGAAAGGCTGGATAGTGAAAATCTCACCCAGTGAGATTTCTGACGAGCGCATTCAGTGTAAACTGTGCCACTGAGTCAACCACTTCCCTGGCCCTTGAGGTGTTTTTTGCATGTGGGATGGCCAGCACATGAGCCTGGATCATTCCCCGCTCTGTGTGACTCACGTTTTTTCCTTACTGTAACGCCATTGTGCATGGAAGGATGGGCAGGGAAGGAGGTAATCAGACCCGTCGATCATCCTTCCGGACAAGTCAAGTCAAACATTTTTGAAATGATAGCTCTGAAGAGATTTTGCTCCTTCAGTGAAAAGATTCCAGCCTGCCAGACGGACTTAAGGCAGTGACGTGGGAGCCAAAGCATTTATGGGCTTTTAAAATCCACGGAGCCAGGGTGATTGACACCAGCTGATTCCTCTTCTGAAGTATATAATTTAATGTGGGACGTTTTCCAAAAGCGAAATCCAAAGTTCAAATACAGAATTGAAGATGTTTTGTGTGAAAGTTTGACCTGTGGTCTCCGTGGCTGGCCAAGAGAAACCTCATCATGTGTTAGCAGAAAGTGCCATCAAGTTGTAGCCAGTGTTCCCTCTAAGCTGAGTTAGTGTGAGCTAGCTCACAGTTTTTTAGCCTCCAGCTCACACATTTTTCCCCTTAGCTCAGGAAGGATGGCTCCAGAGCAAACTAATTTATGCAGGGGCCAAATCGCTCACTCACAACTTTAATGCCAGTAGCTCACAAAGTAGAATTTTTTGTTCACAAGACTCCACAGCTTAGAGGGAGTTTCAGAAGACCGGCTGCCAGTAACTCATTAAACCGGAAACTCTCTCTATGTTGCTGATCTGGTGTTGCCTCAGTAATCCATACAATGGTCACCTCCAGGCTAGACTACTGTAGCTGGCTCTATGCAGGGCTACCCTTGAGATTGACCCGGAAACTACAACTGGTTCAGAATGCAGCAGTGCGGGTTTCCATGGGAACCCCACAACAGACACCCTGTGAGGGAGGTGGGGCTGAGAGAGCTCTGACAGAAACTGCTCTTTTTCAAGAAGAGCTGTGCCAGAACTATGGCTTGCCCAAGGTCATCCAGCTGGTGCAAGTGGATTAGTAGGGAATCAAAACCAGTTCTCCGAGATCAGAGTTCACGCACTTAACCACTGCACCAAACTGGCAGCTTTGGAGGGTAGACTCTATGGTCCCTACCCTCCCCAAACCCCACCCTCCCCAGACTCCACCCCCAAATCTCCAAGAACTAGAGTTGCCAGGTCTTGCCCAGCTTGCAGCAGGGGGGTCCTGGTCCCTCTCCGGGACTTGTTCAGCACACATGCCACAATGACATCACCCAGAAGTGACATCATCACATCGGGCACATTAGGGCGGACACTGCCATTTGAGGGGAAAACCATAGAGTTTTCCCTCAAATGCTAGAGCATCCCCCATAACGTGCCCCGGCATGATGACATCACCTCTGGGTGACGTCAGCATGCCGGGGCACGTTGCTGCGATGCCGGCACTTTGGGGGTGGGGTTCCCCCTGGCGGCCAGTTCTGGGCTGGCGGGTAAACAGCCCAGGGGCCCTGGCAACCCTACCCAGAACTTCCCAAGCCGGAGTTACAAACCCTACTTGCTCTGCAACAGGCTCAAATCTGCATAGTTCTTGGCCGAAATCTCACAAATTGTGTTCATGCCAACACAGGCTTATACAAAGATCACCCACCTGATTTACTCTAAGCATGGACCTGGGGAGAAGCTTTGCTGGACCTTTGGCAAAGGCCCTGTCTTTTCACCATGCCAGGAGGGATGAAATCTGATGCACCTCGGGGAACGCGTGATCACCCACAGCCTCTGCAAAGACTGGCTATCCTCAAATCACCCATTAATATCCAATCGAGAGCGGAACACCTTGAGAAAACAAGCCGTGAGAGGTTGCATTGTCTCAGACACGTCTGAGATTCCTTTACGAGGAAGCAAAATACCCACCATTGTAAACAAACACTCGAAGTTGGCTTTCAGGATTAGGCCCACAAACCAGGGCTGCGCATGGAGCAAAGAGTCGGCAGGGCTAGGGTTCCCGTCACCGGCATAACAGTATTGTAAACAGGAGCGTCAGGCAAGGGAACCACTGCTGCTTCTGAAATCTCACGGCAGATTTTCAATTAAATCGGATTGCTTTTCATGAGATAACGGAGAGGTGCAACTTTCCCTGTGCTCAGGTGCTGGAAACCATTCCGTTTTCCAGCTTAGCTCGGTCTTGTCCTTAAAAGGTCTTAGGGTTGCCTGCTCTGTGTAGGGACATTCCTGGAAAGTTGGGGTGTCACCTGTGAAGGAGTTTGGGGAGAGGAGACAGCTCAGCAGGGAGGTGAGGTCACATAAGAAAACTTATGAAGCCAAGCTATACTAGAAAAACTGTATAATTTTAATACATGTATTATGTCTTTTGTAGGACCGGCAATAAGCATCAACACAACTATAAATGAAAGCTTTCCCCACCCCCCTTTTGGGAAGACTTCGTGCAAGTAGAAGCAGGCTTGTAATTCTGGAAACTCCCGTTGGGGCTTGACTTCTAAAATACTGATGCGAAATTGACTGGTAGCTGTCAAACGGAATGAACCGAATGTTATTGTTATACTGAATGTATGTACCTGAGAAGGATGCTATAAACAGCACATAATGCACTTTATAGAACGATAAGTTACAAATAGAACACGTGAATTTACAAAAGTTTCTTGCAGTGAATATTTTTTTGTTACTTGAGCCTCCAGGTGGTAACAGGAGATCTCCTAGGATTACAAATGATCTCCAGGCAACAGAGATCTGTTCCCTTGGAGAAAATGGCTGCTTTGGAGGGTGGACTCTATGGCATTATATACTAATGAGGTCCCTTCTCCTCCCCCAACCCAACATTCCCCAGGCTCCACCCCTAAAATATCCAGGTATTTCCCACCCCGGAGCTGGCAAGTGTAAGTCCACTCTCCAACGCAGCCGTTTCCTCCAGGGGAACTGAGCTCTGTCATCCGGAGATCCATCATAATTCCTGGAACTCCAGGGCCCCACATGGATGTTCGCAACTCTGGTGGGTCACCTCACCAGCAGAGACTAGAAATTGTCCTTACATGACAGAAAGATTCAAAACAGACAAGATGTCAGGTGATCTCAGCTCGGTTTGCCCGGTGATTTTGGAAGAGCAGATGCAACTGTGTAAGCTCCCAATTCAGGCTGAAGCTACAGTGTGGATCGTGGAAGAGGTTTAACATTCCCCCCCCCCCAATGATCTCACAAATCAAAACTGAGCCACAGGTGCGCCCATCATTGAATCATAGAGTTGGAAGGGACCTACAGGCAAAAAGATACTACCAACTCAAAAACCTAATAGACTGGATAGGGAAAGAGGGAACCTTCTCTAGAAGAAGAAGAAGAAGAAGAGATTGGATTTATATCCCGCCCTCCACTCACTTAAGAGTCTCAGAGCGGCTTACAAACTCCTTTCTCCTCCCCTCCCCACAACAGACACCCTGTGAGGTAGGTGGGGCTGAGAGAACTCTTTCCCAAGCTGTCCTTGAGGGAACAGCTGGTACAGAGCTATGGCTTGCCCAAGGTCATCCAGCCAAGTGCAAGTGGAGGAGTGGGGAATCAAACCCGGTTCTCCAAGATTAGAGTCCGCGCACTTAACCACTACACCAAACTGGCTCTCCAAGACCCCATTTGAACTTACCTTGGACAAATTCTCACACCATCAGAAGGGATTGCTGTCATTTCTTTACAAAACCTTGATGGACTCTGAAAAAGACAAAAATAATGACTAATAAAGTTGCGTGGCATAAGGACTTACGAAAAGAACTAACACCAAATCAATGGGCAACAATTTGGGACTCACATGCGTGCAAAGCAAAAATCTTGTCAATAAAAGTACAATTTTTCAAACTTCACACAAGGCTGTACCTTTCTCCAGCACGCTTGCACCACATGCACTCAAATTATAGCCCTCTATGCTGGAAAGGGTGTGGTAAAGTCAGCGATTGCTACCATTGCTGGCGGTCTTGCCTGATAATTCAGTCCTCGATTATATTGATTATATATGTAATAATAGGATAACTCAATGTAACAAAGTTTTACATATTGTGTTTATACTGTTTAAATCTTCATCAATAAAATAAATTTAAAAATGTATACTTTGTGGCTAATAGCCACTAGGAAAAAAAATAGGCAAACAGGAAGAGACTAATCAGGATGGGAAGTGGAAAAGAGCAAAAGTCCACTAGTGTCAGGATCTGACAATAGTGTGCTTGTCTTTCTGTTTCTGTGATCTATATTGTAGCCATGCGTTATTTACTGCTTGCCTTGAAGTATATTATCTGCCCTGCTGAATGTAATTGTCTTCCCCCCGGGAGGGTGGCTTGTCGCATTCCTGAACGTCACATAAACAACTGGGGCTATCGCATCCGTCCACTCCCCCTTAGCCTTTGAGGCTCAAAGTATTTTATCTTGCTATTCTAACCTTGGGAGCTCTTGGATTGTTTCTAACCAAATGTTTAGCCTATCGTTCACACATTTGGGTCACACAGGGCAGGAAGAGAATTTTTATTACTTTCCCACCTCGCCTGTGAGAACCAAACGGTTGCCACTTTCCCTGCTTCTTTGTATCCATTCTGATTGGTCCAGAACCTATATTCAATTGTGACTGAAGGTATATTAATCCCTGTTGCTTGCTGTCATGTATCTCTAACAAACATCAAGAACCTGAACCATTATTGGAAATAAAAGAACTTTGCTTTTAACAAAGGTCTGGTCTGATAGTGTCAGCTCAGAAGCCTCACAACTAGCACCTTAAAGACTAACAAAATTGGTGGCAGGGAAGGAGAATCTGAAGTGAGTAGTGACTCACGACAGCTCCTCCCCTGCCACATATTCTGTTAGTCTTTCAGGTGCTCCTGGACTCTGGCTCTTTTCTACTGCTGCAGACAGACTAACAGGGCGACCCATCTTGATTTATCTCCAAGGATAGAAAGCAAAGAGAGAAAATTTTAAAAGGGGGGATTGTAGGAGAAAAATAGAAACATTGCTGACTGCGCCTTGCTTCTGAGTAAACATATGACAGAGTATCCGCCTGCCTGTGGAAACCATCATTAGTAGCTGGGGTTGCCAACTCCAGGTTGGGAAATTCCTGGAGAGTGGGTTTAAAGAGGGGAAGTCCAGGGTTGCCACGCAGTGGCGGGCAATGGCAAACCGCCTCTGTTTGTCTCTCGCCTTGAAAACCCAACTGAGTCGCCAAAAATCAGCCCCGACTTGATGGCACTTCCCACATAATGTCTGACGGCTATGGCTTCTCCCAAAGAATCCTGGGGAATATAGTTCAAGCTGGGTATGCTAAGGATTCTTCCTTCAAGAGGCTCCATTTTGTCTGGAGGAAACTGCCTTTGAAATGGGCACTCTATCCCAGGCCTTTTCTGCCCAGGAGGACTCACATAGAGTTTAGAACATCAATTTCTCACTGATTCTTCCAGGAATCATTTCACCTTCAACAGTCGCATATCATTCAAGTCCCACAGTTAGGGTTGCCAGCTCCATGTTGGGGAAATCCTGGAGATTTGGGGGGGGGGCCTGGAGTCTGGGGGTTTGGGGTGGGGAGGGTCCTCAGCAGAATAGAATACCATTGACTCCACCCTCCAGAGCAGCTATTTCCTCCAGGGGAACTGAGCTCTATAGTTTGGGGATCAGTCAGAATTCCGGGAGATCTCCAGCCACCACCTGGAGGGTGGCAACCCTATCCACAGTTGCAGAAGCATGCCCGAAGGGTACTTGCTGCAGTAAAATCATACCTCTCCGTCTATGCCAATTATTCTGCACCCATTCATTTCTCTCCTATTAACAGACCGAGAGGCTGTCTGCAAATTATGCCTGTGGATTCTGTCTGGGTTTAATTAAAAGCTGAATTAAGAGAACGGTGTGGGTTATGTTATGGGACCTGTGACATGGGGGTGAATGCCTTTTTTATTGGCCCTGGTTTTTCTGGTTAATGCTCATCCCCTTCTGCTAATTACAGGGACTAGGTTAATAATCCGTTCAAAATCCCCATTCTTATCCTCCCCGTCTCCGAGATGTAGAGCAGAAGGGCCTGTGCTGTAAAGAGGGCAGGGCGTCTTCCTGATTCAAAGCATCCCCATTAATTCATCTTTGCAGCAAAAGGGTGCAAGAGGCCAGATAGGGTTCCCAACCTCCAGGTGGCACCTGGGGATCTCCCGCTATTACAATTGATCTCCGGACAAGTGACATCATCACATTGCTGACATCGGGGGGAACACCAGTTTTGGGGGGAAACTCTATGGTAAAGTTGGGCTCAAACCATAGTTTTGCCCCAAAACTAGGACAGACCCCGGTTCCCCCCGCCAGCAGCCAGGTAGGACCTGGCAACCCTAAGGTGAGGGCAAGATGGGATCTTCAATGGACCTTCAGCATACCCAGCCCGAACTACATTTCCCAGGATTCTTTTGGAGAAACTGTGGCAGTCAAATGTACACAAAACCCCAATAGGGTTGCCAGGTCTGAGTTGGAAAATACCTGGAGCCTTTGGGGGTGGAGCCAGGAGAGGGCGGGGATTGGGGAGGGGAAGGGCCTCAGCATAGTACAATGCTATGGAGTCCACCCTTCAAAGCAGCCATTTTCTCCAGGGGTGCTGATCTCTGTCAGCTGGAGATCAGTTGTAAAAGCAGGAGATCCCCAGGCCCCATCTGGAGGCTAGCAACCCTAAACCCCAATGTATTTCTACTGTTGCCATGTACAGTGGCACCAATGCCACATGAACAAGGGAAGACAGGACTCCAATAACAAAGAGGAAGGGAGGGTCAAAGAGCCACAGAGTTGATGCCAAACTCCAGGTGGCACCTGAAGATCTCCTGCTATTACAGTTGATCTCTAGACAACCAAGATCACTTCCCTTGAAGAAAATGGCTGCTTTGGAAGGCAGATTATATGGCATTATACTCTGCTAAGGTCCCTCCCTGCCCCATACCCCACCCTCCCAAGGTTCTGCCCTGAAATCTCCAGGAATTTCTCAAGTCAGCCCCTGGCAACCCTAGCCCAGGAGGGCCAGTACAAACCTTTCTGTCTGGCTCAATCACAGGAAGTCGACTTCAACATGATTTACTTCCAAATAAGCCTGTTCAAGATTGCAGCCTAAAATTTTTAGCATCTCCTGCCCCTGGAAGGAGCGCGTAAAAGCTTGGAATGCAGCTCTGACCTGGAACTGGCCGGTTTGGCGTAGTAGTGAAGAGTGTGGACTCTAACCTGCAGGTTTAGCTAATCTTAGAACAGAGGTCCAAAGCACAATGCCAGCAGTTTATGCATTGAAACTTAATGTATAAATAATGTCCATTCAGCAAAGAGCTAATCTTGTTGAGGACACTTTGGCTTGGACCGAACAGCTATTGAAAGGCACCTTCCGGACCAGAAATTAATATCAGTGAAATATCATTTGGCATATGATTGGATCTTGGGAGGCCTCATTTATACTTTCATTCTATGCCTAGTAATTCCACTCTGGAATAATTCCTTTCTGGTCCATTTTGTATATACAGGTTGCTTACCTGTAATTGGAGATCTTCGAGTGGTCATCTGTGCATTCACACCTCTGGGATAAAGTGCGCCTGCGCCGATCCCGATCGGTAATCTTCAAAGCCTAACGGATTTTCGCGCCAGCTCCCCGGTCACGTGCACGTCCCACTGCGCATGACCCGGGGAGAGGCCCGAGGATCCCGCCAGTTCCTTCTGACCGCTGCTAACAGCCCCCAAGGAAAAAAGGTGAGGGAGACCGAAAGCAGAGGGGAAGGAGGGCGGGTGGTGTGAATGCACAGATGACCACTCGAAGATCTCCAATTACAGGTAAGCAACCTGTATATCTTCTTCGTGGTCCCTGTGCATCACACCTCTGGGAGAATAGCGAGCAATAAACACCACATACCTGGAGGTGGGTGCTGGAGGTCTCACATCTGAGCTGCTTGCAGGACTGCACGGCCCACCACAGTACGCTGATGGACACGGACATCTAAGGCGTAGTGCTTCACAAACGTGTGAGGGGACGCCCAAGTTGCAGCATTGCAGATGTCTCCCAGGGGAATGCCCTTGAGGAATGCTGTGGAAGTAGCCACGGCTCGAGTGGAGTGTGCCCGGAGGGACGCCGGCAGTGGCCTTTTGGCCAGAAGATAGGCGAGTTTTATCGTCTCAACTATCCACTTCGAGAGTCTTTGAGACGACAGTTTCTGTCCCTGCCTGGGCAAGGCATAAGAAATGAAGAGAGCTGGAGACTTGCGAAAGGGTTTTGTCCGGTGCAAGTAGAAAGACAGGGCTCTCTTGACATCTAAAGTGTGTAGACTACGTTGCGTTGGGTCCTGGGGATCAGGAAAAAATACCGGCAAGGTGATATCTGCCCCTATATGGAAGTCCGAAACTATCTTAGGCAGGAAAGCGACATCTGGAGCCAAAGTGACGGCATTATGATGAAACGTGAGGTATGGTGGGTCGCAACGGAACGCCGAGAGCTCACTCACGCGTCGAGTAGACGTGATGGCCACTAAAAATGCAACCTTCCATGACAAAAGCTGAAGACTGCATGAGGCCATGGGTTCGAAGGGTTTTCCCATCAGCTTAGTGAGAACCAGGGGCAGGTCCCATGCCGGGACTGGTGTCCGCACTGGGGGATAGAGGCGATTCATTCCCTTGAGGAATTGTTTCGTTGTTGGGTGGGAAAACACTAAATAGCCATCAATCTTAGGATGATTGACTGAGATGGCTGACAAGTAGACTCGGATAGATGAGTGACACAGTCCCCTGTCCTTACATGACAGGAGGAAACCAAAAACATCTTTAAGTCCAGCGGGGACTGAGGGTCGTCCTACAGACGCCAAGAAGGTTAAAAATTTAGTCCACTTTGACTCATATGAACGTCGAGTGGAGAGTTTGCGTGAGTTCAGTAGAACTTGAGCAATGCGTGATTCTAGCCCTAAGTTTGGATCAACCACGCTGTCAATTTTAGCCTGGGCACATCGTGGTGCAGTACTCGGCCCCCGCGCATCCCGAGGAGGTCCGGGTCCGTCGGGAGATGGAGATACGTCCCCCGTGAGAGGCTGAGGAGCGTGGGGAACCAGGGTTGTCTCGGCCACCATGGGGTAACTAGAATTGCCCACGGCCGCTCTGTCAATAGTTTGTGGACTACTCTCGGAATGAGAGGGATTGGGGGAAATAGGTACAACCGTTTCCCTGTCCACCAGAAGAGGAGACCATCTCCGAGAGAGGTTGGGTCCGTTCCTGCTCTGGAACAGAATAGATGGCACTTCTTGTTCTCCCGAGAGGCGAATACATCCACGGATGGGTGTCCCCAGTGGTCGAAGATCGGAGTCAGGTAGAGGGGGTTCAGCTCCCACTCGTGTAGGGATGCTCCTCCTCTGCTTAGGAAGTCCGCTTGGACGTTGAGTAGTCCTGGGAGATGAGTCGCCACCAGGTGAACATCTAGCGCCTGGCACTCGTTCCATAGCTCTATCGCTAACCGGCAAAGTCCACGGGAGACCGTCCCGCCCTGGCGGTTGATGTAAAACATAGTGGTGGTGTTGTCTGTAAGGACAGTCACCGTTTTCCCCATTAGGGATTGGCGGAAAGATCTCACTGCGTAGAGAACTGCCAGCAGCTCTAAGAAATTGATATGGTTGTGTGCCACAGAGGGGTGCCACCTGTCTCCCACACCTACACCTTCCAGGTGAGCTCCCCAGCCCCATAGGGATGCGTCCGTGGTGACGGTCGCTGAGGGTGGTGGAAGCCGGAAAGGTGCACCTGAGTGTAAATTCTGGGGCACGAGCCACCAATTCAGGGTCTCCAGGACCTGGGTAGATATCTGGAAACATTTGGAGAGGGAGTGGAGTTTGGGGCGGAAACGCCTCAAGAACCAGAGCTGCAGTGGTCTCATTCGCAATTTGGCGAAGGGAATTACTGCCGTTGTCGCGGCCATCAGACCTAGCAGGCGAAGGATTTGTTTGGCTGTAGCCTCCTCGGTCTCTAGGATAGCCTGGAGAAGGGAGACTATATCCGCTGCTCTGTTGGGGGGTAGGAATGCCCTGCATTGCAAGGAGTCCAGGATAGCTCCGATAAACTGAACCCGTCTGGAAGGGATAAGCATGGACTTTTTGAGGTTTATAGTCAACCCTAGTAATTCTAGGGTGTGAAGGGTAATAGAGATGTGGTTCTGTAGTTCCGTCGTAGAGGGGGCGACTAGGAGCCAGTCGTCCAGGTAGGGGTAAAGGTGGACACCTTGGAGTCTCAAATGTGCCGCTACTACTGCCATAAGCTTCGTGAAGACACGAGGAGCTGTAGAGAGGCCGAAGGGTAGGGCCTTGTACTGGAAGTGACGCGGACCGATCGCAAAGCGTAGGTACTGTCTGTGTGACGGGTGAATCGTCACATGAAAGTATGCGTCCTTTAAGTCCAGCGTCACCATCCACGTGTTGGCTTCTAGTAGCGGTAGGATGGTCTGTAGAGTGGTCATACGGAATTTCTTGTAGGTGATGAACGCATTGAGGTTCCGCAGATCTAATATGGGACGAAGTCCGCCATCCTTTTTTGGGACCGTGAAATAGCGGGAGTAGAACCCCCGCTGAAGGTGTCTTGTTGGTACCTGTTCTATGGTGTCTTTTGAAAGGAGGGCTTCGACTTCCGACGATAGGGTGTCGGAGGGAGGGGTGGTTACGAAGTACGATTCTTGTGGAATCTGGAAAAATTCTATTCTGTAGCCTTCTGCTACAACCGACAGTGCCCATTTGTCTGTCATGATATGTTGCCATGCTAGTAGGAAGGGGGATAGACGGGTGGGAATATCGGAGCGAATGGGAGAGTCAAAGACTCTGCTTGGTCGGCTTGGGTGGTTTAGTCTTGGAAGCGGAAGCGGACGGGAATCTTGGCTTATGGCCATAAGGTTTCTGTTGATAGACAGTAGACGGTGGTCTCTGCCATTGGGGTTCAGTGGGAGATCTTCGCGGTTGCTGTTTGGACCAAGATCTCTGCCATGTTTTCTGCTTCTGTTGTCTCGGTTGTGAGACACCCAAGTTACGAGATGTTTTGATGATTTTATCTAAATCATGAAGAACTGTGTCCGTCGTGGAGCTGAACAGTCCTTCACCCTCGAAAGGGAGATCTTCCACTAAGGACTTAGTGTCTTGTGGAAGCGAAGTCGACCTCAGCCAGGCGTGGCGACGAAGGGCGACTGCTGAAGTGAGTGTCTTGGACGTGATGTCCGCAGCATGCTTGGATGCGTTAAGCTGATGCTTTGCTAGCACCATGCCTTCCCTCTGGATTTTCCTAGCAAGACGTTGCTTATCCTCAGGGAGCTGAGCCAGAAGTGGTGTCATCTGTTCCCATAGGGAGTACTGGTATCTGCTCATGCAGGCTGTGTAGTTTGCCGTTTTTATGCCCAATGCACCGGCTGAATAAAATCGTCTTCCGAAAGAATCTAGCTTCCGTCCCTCCTTGTCCAAGGGGGAGGAATGTCCGCTACGTCCCCTAGCGGAGGGAGTCACGACGACTGAGTTGGGCTTGGGGTGGATGAATAGGAATTCTGCCCCTGGCTCTTGGAGCCTATACATGTGGTCCAACCTTTTCTTGGAAATTGGGGTTGAGGAAGGGTGACCCCAGGATTCTTTGGCAGTGCTCAAGAGCACCGAAATTAGTGGCAACGCTACCGCGGTGGATGTGTCCATCTGTACGATATCGAAGATGGCATCGGTAGCGGTAGGCGTTGGTTGGACCGTGGCAAGCGCCAAGGAATGTGCCATTCGTTTGATAAGTTCTCCATAGGATTTCACGTCCTCGGAGGGGGAGATTGGTAGATTTTCAGCCACATCAGGGGATGGTGATGGCTGGATGGGAGATTCGTCATCGGATGATTCGGGAGATTTGGGCATCGAATGGTCGGAATGTTCGGAGGGAGACATAGGGGTCGACGGATCTGGCTGATAAGGAGGGAGGTCGATATCGGGTGATGTGGGTATCGGCATCATTAGTTTCGGTATCGGTTTCGGTTTCGGTAACGGTATCGGAGTCGGAGGCGGGGCCGGGGGATCTCAGCATCGGGAGACTCTTGACGACGTCGATTGGCGATCCCACTCCGCTGGGTACCATTGTGGAGGTGGCGGGTAGGAGGAACCATACAGGTATCGCCATTGACGGACGTCCCACGGCACCGAAGATGGGGGAAGGCGCCAGTCTCGCTCGCCTCTCGGTGCCGGCATCGGGTCAGGCCCTGTCTCGGGACTGCTGTGAGGGATCTGCGTCAGCTCGATGTCGGGTTCCGAATCTGTGAGCTGGATGGGTCGCGGCATCGGGGAGACGGGGCTGCCCCGGGGTCGCTCGCGCCCAGGAGGGTCAAGCTGTGGAGACCCGTGCTGGGTCATGTCGGACGCGGGATGCGTCGACGAAGCACTCGAGGTTTTGTGCTTCAGCTTGCCCTTACCCTCTTTGCCCTCCTTACGCTTCTTAGTGGGAGTTCGTGGCAGTGAGAGGGGTCTTTTCGATACCGACTTCTCGGTGCCGGAAGGGCTTCGCATCGGTGGCGACGTCGGGCCCGTCGGTACCGATGGGGATGTTGCCGAGGCGTCGGCTGCGGACATCTTCGGTGACAACGCTGCCTCCAAGAGAGCCACTCGGAGTCGGGCCGCCCGGTTCTTCCGAGTTTGTTTGGAGAACGCGGCGCAACTCGAACAGGAGTCGACGCGATGCGACTCGCCTAGGCACAGCAAGCAGAGGGAGTGCTTGTCTGGGGGGGGGGATTTTACTCCCACACTTAAGGCAGCGTTTAAAGAAACCCCACCGCTGGGCCATAGGCCGGGCGGGGAGTGGGAGGAGGAGAATCCAAAGAGAGTCCAGAAAAACAGTCCGTAGGTCAAGTAAGTCCAAGAAATCAGTCCGAAAGGCCTTTCCAAAGTTGGAAAAAAAAAAGAAGCGAAAGTTAACTACCGACCGGAGCGGAGAGGGGGTCCTCACGACGCGGCGGTCAGAAGAGAACTGGCGGGATCCTCGTGCCTCTCCCCGGGTCATGCGCAGTGGGGCGTGCACGTGACCGGGGAGCTGGCGCGAAAATCCGTTAGGCTTTGAAGATTACCGATCGGGATCGGCGCAGGCACACTTTATCCCAGAGGTGTGAATGCACAGAGACCACGAAGAAGATCTATGCTGTATAACTGCTACTAGTGTCCTGGCCCCGCTGCTGGACCTCCTGAGGGCACCTGGTGTTTTTGGCCACTGTGTGACAGAGTGTTGGACTAGATGAGCCACTGGCCTGATCCAGCATTGCCTTCTCTTATGTTCTTATGCATTGTGGTGTGAGCCAATTTGTTCCTCATTGTGTTTGACCTCTGAAGAAGGCCCCAACAGGCCAAGACATGTTAGGTCAAGTCTATTGGTGTAGTGGTTAAGTGCGCGGACTCTAATCTGGGACAACCGGGTTTGATTCCCCACTCCTCCACTTGCACCTGGCTGGATGACCTTGGGCAAGCCATAGCTCTGTACCAGCTGTTCCCTCAAGGACAGCTTGGGAAAGAGCTCTCTCAGCCCCACCTACCTCACAGGGTGTCTGTTGTGGGGAGAGGAAGGGAAAAGGAGTTTGTAAGCTGCTCTGAGACTCCCTTAGGTAGTGAAGGGCGGGGTATAAATCCAATCTCCTCCTCCTCTTCCTCCTCTTCTTCTATTGGCCCTTGTGCGTATATGATTTTGGAATTTTCACTTGAGATGTGATTGGGCCCCTCTTTGTTTTTTAATCCTTTACAAATAAATACATGTATTTTTACACATTATTTATACATTAAGATTTAATGGTTGACCCTCTACTCAGTTTGACTTATCTTTTCAGGTTCTTGATCCTAGTTTTCAAGGTTAAGCTTGTTTCCCTTCTTTGTTCAAAGCAGTTTATGTAGACCATCAACTGGACCCAGAAAAGGAGCCCTTGGGTGCTTATCCCAGAAAAGAACAGAGATTTCATCCGGATCTTGCTGTCTATGAATGGCAAGGAGTCAGATTAAGCAATCAGCCCTTGCAAACTGAGTTTCTTTGTTGTCTCTTACGCAACTGAGGTGGATTGACTTCCAGGGTGAACGATTCCTCAGCTGTCAAAAGCTGAGGCAGTTGGTTCCCTTCCTCAGCAGCGACGACCTAGCCACAGTGATCCATGTGACGGTCACCTCGAGACTAGACTACTGTAACGCTCTCTACATGGGGCTGCCCTTGTCACAAATCTGGAAGCTGCAGCTAGTGCAGAATGCAGCGGCCAGGCTTTTGATTGGTCTTCCTAGATGGGAGCACATCCAGCCTGTGCTTAAGGCACTGCACTGGCTGCCGATAGCATACTGAATTCGCTTCAAGGTGCTGGTATCATCTTTAAAGCCCTATATAGCCAGGGTCCGACATACCTGAGTGACCGCCTTTCCCCATATATACCCCAGAGAGCACTACGGTTGGGATCACAGCATCAGCTAGTGATCCCAGGCTCTAAGGATGCAAGTCAGACAAATTCAAAGACCTATTATTCCATCAGTGGCTATGAGTTAAATAGAACCTCCATGTTCAGAGGCAGTGTACGTTTGCATACCAGATGCTGGCTACCAGGGGTAACTAGAATGCTACTACATAAGAACATAAGAACAGCCCGGCTGGATCAGAGCAGTGGTCCATGTAGTCCAGCATCCTTTCTCACACACTGGCCAGCCAGTTCCTTAGGAGGGCCAACGGCAGGGCAGAGAGGCCGAGGCCTTCATCAGAACATAAGGAGAGCCCTGCTGGATCAGGCCAGTGGTCCATCTAGTCCAGCATCCTGGCTCACACACTGGCCACCCAGTTCCTCTGGAGGGCCAACGACAGGGCATGGAGGCCGAGGCCTTCCCCTGAGAAGAACCTAAGAAGAGCCCTGCTGGGTCAGACCAGTGAGGGTCCATCTAGTCCAGCCTCCTGTCTCACACAGTGGCCAGCCAGTTCCTCTGGAGGGCCAGCAACAGGGCATAGAGGCCGAGGCCTTCCCCTGAGAAGAACATCAGAAGAGCCCTGCTGGGTCAGACCAGTGAGGGTCCATCTAGTCCAGCCTCCTGTCTCACACAGTGGCCAGCCAGTTCCTCTGGAGGGCCAGCAACAGGGCATAGAGGCCGAGGCCTCCATAAGAACATAAGAAGAGCCCTGATGGATCCGACTGGTGGTCCATCTAGTCCTGCCTCCTGCCTCACACAGAGGCCAACCATTTATCATGGAGGTCCAACAACAGGACATGGAGGCCAAGGCCTTCCCTTGATGTTGGCTCCTGGCACTGAGATTCAGAGGTTCTAGACGGTCCTTTTCGTCTAGACCAGAGCTGGGTTGTTCTGGCTCACGGTTGGGTCTCCAGCCTATATTTAGGGATCATTTTTATTGCTCTCTCTCCAGGGCAGAAGGAATGAAAGAAGCATTGAGGGGGAAATGTTCCCCCAGCTAGCAGTTGGCACTGTCTTCTCAAACATGCCCCTTCCTGCAAAGATGAAAAGGAGGAAATCAGCCACAAATGATTTGCTAGCCCCAAGGCCAGCTCCTCTTCACATCCTTGGTGGAGTGGGTGTGTCCACTGAGGGACACTTGCCAGAGCCAAGCTCCAGTAAACAACTGAGCAAGATTTCTGCTGACATGGAAATACCCACGCCCCTCCTGTAGGTAATTAGCCTTTCCCTCCCCTGCTGGGGCTGGTTTGGAGAGCAGTCGGTCCAGATAATGCAGAAAGGGGGAGTCATTTCTCCCAGGGAAACTGAGCGATAGAAAGTTCTGGAGGAACAATAGAAAAGGACTTCTTTTGGCCCATCCTGCATGGATGCCCAATCATTCCCACGATCCCAAGATGGCAATGGAAGTCTGAGACGCATCTATAGTTTCCAGCACATTTCATTGGCTTGTGCTGGCACTGCAGCCACGTCCCTCCCTGGAGAGAAACCACCTAGCCAGAATGATTCATGCTCTAACGCCAAAGAGGCGAGATGGCTGCCGTGTGCTACACGCGCAGGGATGGGCTGGGGCACAGTGGTAGAGTATCAGCCTGGCATGCAGAAGGACCCAGGTTCAATCCCCGGCATCTCCAGTTAAATGGACCAAGTAGTAGGTGATGTGCAAGACCTATGCCTAAGTCCCTGGAGAGCTGCTGCCAGTCTGAGGAGACAATAGTAACCTCCACGGGCCAATGGTGGGAGGCGATTTGTCTCAGCGGAAGAGCCTCTGCTTGGCATGCAGAAGGCCCCAGGTTCAATCCCCAGCATCTCCAATTAAAAGAACCAGGCAGTGGGTGTTGTGAAAGACCTCAGCTTGAGACCCAGGAGAGCGGCTGCCAGGCTGAGTAGACGATACTGACCTTGATGGACTGAGGGTCTGATTCTGTATAAGACAGCTTCATGCACGTGTTGGGGAAGGGCTGTGGCTAGGGATAGGCATGAACCAAAGTGCAAAGCAAAATTCGCTGCGAATTTTGCCCTCTTCATGGTTCACAAAGCCAAGTTCGTGTCAAGGTGCCAGATGCGAACTTTCCAGAAATGTTGACCTTGTTCAGAGAGCCAGTTTGGTGTAGTGGTTAAGTGCGCGGACTCTAATCTGGGAGAACCGGGTTTGATTCCCCACTCCTCCACTTGCACCTGGCTGGATGACCTTGGGCAAGCCATAGCTCTGTACCAGCTGTTCCCTCAAGGACAGCTTGGGAAAGAGCTCTCTCAGCCCCACCTACCTCACAGGGTGTCTGTTGTGGGGAGGGGAAGGGAAAAGGAGTTTGTAAGCCGCTCTGAGACTCCCTTGGGGAGTGGAGGGCGGGGTATAAATCCAATCTCTTCTTCTTCTTCTTCTTCGTGAAGGTTTGTGCTGGTTCCTGAGCAGATCCCTTCCCAGACAGATTGTCTCCACTCAATCAAAATGTTTACAAAGCTTCAAAGCAACAACTTGGAGGGTAAGTAGAGGAGCATCCAGGAAAGGTCCCCTGCAATTCTGATGTCTATAGCTTGCACAGGATTGGTCTTTTCGACAGGTGCAGGTTCAGAAGGTTCAGGAGTGCACAGAATGGATCCTGTGCAAGCTAGAGGCACCAAACTCACAGTGGATCGCCCCATTTCCCCAGAAAGCACTTTCCTGGGGACACCTTCTTGGGGGGGGCGTAACTTGAACCCCGTAAATCCAATCCTCACCAAACTTGGAGAGCAGGTAGAAGAGAATCATATGGAGATCCTCTGCGAGTTTGGTGTCTCTGGCACACTGGGGGGCTTTTCTACTGGGCCACAAACCAAAACCAGTTCTTAAGGCAGCTAAAAATTCATGACAGTCTGTGGTTCACGAACAGGGCACCTCGTGAACCGAACAGCATTTTCCTGGTTCGTGTCCATCCCTTGCTGTGGCTCAGTGGCAGAGCCTCCACTTGGCATGTAGAAGGTCCCAGGTCCATTCCTTGGCACTTGCAGTTAAAAGAACCAGGCAGTTGGTGATGTGAAAGATCTCTACCTGAGACCCTGGAGAGCCGCTGCCAGTCTGGAGAGACAATATAATACTTACTTTGATGGACCAGTGGTCTAAGTCCATAGAAGGCAGCTTCATTTGTGTTCGAGAGCCGGTTTGGTGTAGTGGTTAGGAGCAGAGACTCT
This sequence comes from Lepidodactylus listeri, assembly GCA_029233225.1. NCBI lineage: Eukaryota > Metazoa > Chordata > Lepidosauria > Squamata > Gekkonidae > Lepidodactylus > Lepidodactylus listeri. The sequence continues at coordinate 4,474,230 of JARCFY010000004.1, read as the reverse complement.
AATCTGGGAGAACCGGGTTTGATTCCCCACTCCTCCACATGCAGCTCCTTGGTGACCTTGGGTCAGTCATAAGTTCTCTCAGAGCTGTTCTCTCAAGGGCAGTTCTCAAGAGAGCTCCCTCAGCCCCACCTCCCTCCCAGGGTGTCTGTTGTGGGGAGGGGAAGGGAAAGGAGATTGTAAGCCACTCCGAGACTCCTTTGGGTAGTGAAGCGCGGGGTATAAATCCAATCTCCTCCTCTTCTTCCTCCTCCTCCTCTTCTCTTAAACATCAGTTAGAACAGCCCAGTTTGTATCTTGCACTGACCACCGTGGTTTCAGCCTCGGTCCTCCAGCCTTGTCCAAAGCACGGCAGTTAGCCACCTGCTAGTCCTCCCTCCAGACCTCGGAACCACCATCCCCCCCCCACACACACATATTAGCTTCGCCGAGGGAAGCCCTTAGAAAATATCCTCAGTGTGACAAGCACTCTAAAGCACAGCTGTTGTGTGTCGATAATGGGTTCCTGCCCCCAAGAGTCAAGCAGCCCGGCTCTTATCAGAGGCCCTTGTTGAGGGAAGGGGAAGCGTTGGATACTTTCCATGCAAGAAGCAGGGTGAGGTAAGCTATTCTGCCCATGAGAGCGAGGGCCGTAGAAGTGTAGATCTGAAGCGTCATGAATGACATATGGTTCTAAGGGGGAAGAGGCATTCCTCCCCGCCGCCCCCAGGAGCTTGACAGATTACAGTCCATGCTCCTAACCACTACACCAAACTGGAGAGAATCCACTGAACTATTGTTCAAGGGACATCTAGTTTGGACCTTGAAGGGTGGTTGACATTTCTTTGGCCGAGGACAGACTGGCAGTCTGGTCTGCTCTGCCTCTGCTTTAAAAGCGGAGGCAGAGCGGCCGTTCAGGCTGCCGCATCTGTCCGGAGGAGGCGGCCCGGACACAACGCATCCGGCGCCGCGCTCCTCCCACAGCAGTCGGGCACCACTTCAAAGTGGTGTCCCAGCTGTTGCGGCGGGTGTGAACACGCGCCGGGCGGGGGAGCCGCGCAGTGTTCGGACGATGCCACCGGAAGCCGCCCACAGTCTGGACGCTGCAGGCGGCTTCCTTGTGGCGGCGTGCGAACACCGCGTGGCGGGGGCAATTCCCCCTGCCTTGTTCTGCCGCGCCGCGGAGGTGCGGCAGAACTCCAGTATGTCCTCGGCCTTTAAATCTTCCAAGATGGAAAATGTAGAGAAAACTAAAAGGTTAGCCCCTCGCTAACCCTGCGCCTTGGGCAAGGTGAAAAATTGGGTTTTTCCGGTGACATCTCTGGAGTATTGCCTCCCTTTCCCAAGTTCCCCGCAAGGGCTCTGCCCTTCAGGGTCACCCACACAATGCATGACACTGAAGCTGATAAGCTCCTCTTCAGCACACAAGTAATAGACTTCCTGCGTTGAGTGACGCATATTTGGATAATCCTGTCCATCAGGGGCAATTCGCGTCATGAACTCATGGATGACGCTCTCCACAAAACACACAGATATAAAAGGATCCCCCCACGAAAGAATATACCTTGAATAAAACTTTACTGGTCTTAAAGGCGCCACTGGACCCAAACTTTGTTCTGCCCCAGATAACCCCATTGTTCCTGCACAATATCGTTGCACAGCGTGTTGTTCGTTCTACAAAATTCTCTTACACAACATGGTGCTGGATTGCGCCTCTCACACACACACACACATGCACACCAACGCACAAAGTGCTGCCAGAGATTAATAGAGATACCCTGTACATGCGGGTAACCTCTTTATAACCAATTTTATCTGATTTAAAGATCTTCAGTGGATTCCATCCATCTCTGTCTTCTGCGATTTCTGAGTCCCAGCAAAGTATTTGCTTTGAGCGTCTAACGACTAAAGAAGACACCCGTGTGACTCCGAAAACTTGCCTACAATTTGGGAAACATGAGCTGGTCCAATCGATGCTTACCTGTTTGGTTCTGGGATTTTTGTTCTACTTGGTGTTGGGCTGCCAACTCTGGGCTGGGAGATTCCTGGAGATTTTGGGGAAGTGGAGCCTGTGGAGGGTGGGGTTTGGGGAAAAGAGCGACCTCATTAGGTTATAAGGCCATAGAGTCTGCCCTCCAAAGCAGTACAGTTGCCAGCCTCCAGGTGTCACCTGGAGAGCTCCCGCTATTACTGTTGGTCTGCAGACGACCAAGATAAGTTCCCCGAGAAAATGGCTGCTTTGGAGGATGGAGTCTATGGCATTATTATTCTACTAGGAGTAAGGCCCGTTGTGGGAAGAAATACAACAGGCTCTAGAAGGACGTTCTAGGTGAGTGTCCCGGCTATGGCTGGTGGGGCGGCAGAGGGAAGGGGAAAATAGAGGGAGGCAAGCCATGTTTATTTCCTTCTGGTTAGTTATAAGGCAGGGCTGTCTCAAGTCCTTTTGCTGCCCCAGTTGGGTAGTCTGGGAGGACAGCCTCATGGTAAGAGGTATGGTTCCCTCTCCGCCCTTGACTTATGTAGATTTGGGGCTACGCAGTGACAGCTAAGGTAGAAAAGCACCTCCTCCTACGCGATGTCTTCTGGGTTCCAAGGATCTGGAAAGTGGTTCCATAGCCAGTTACAGGGTTGCCAACTCTGGGTTGGGAAACACCTGTAGATTTGGCAACTCCAGTGATTGTCTAAGGGAAGACTGGGAGATGCATTTTAACTCAGGACACATTCAATGATTCCCAACAGCAACAGCAAACTGTTTAGAATGTTAGAGGCAAAGGCCAATCAGGCCGCATATGCAAATGACCTGTGTTCCGACTGGCTGTTGGGGGGAGAGGAACAGAAAACTGTTTAAAATATTGGAGGCGGGACTCAAGCAATGTCCTCCCCGGGCTCCATCCCCAAATCCCCAGGAATTTCCCAGCCTGGAGTTGTCAACACTACTCAAACTAGATATTACAATTAACAAAGGTCAAGAATACTTGTTTGTCCGGACTCAAAGTGATACAGAACGCCAGACCGTCTTACCTTTACAGCTCTCCATTCTTCAGCTCAGCTCTGGAGCATTGCAAGGGGGCAGGAGGGACTTCCCTCCCAGGCCATTTTTGCCAGTGGAAAGAGCCACCGGAGGGGCCCCATTGTCTGGTACGCTCCCCCCATTGTTTCTGAATTTGTAATCCTAGTCTTGATGCAAGGTGTATTAGATGTCTCATGCCACTGGATTGCATTGATTTACACTGTGTAAACTGCCTTTGGTCACAGCGGGAAAAGCAGGCTTTAAATAAAGTAAATGAATAATCAACAACAATAATAAAGCAGCCTCCTTTGCAGGGCTGTTGTATATTCCTGTGCTTTGGACACCAATCTTACTATACTAGAGTTGCCAGCCTCCAGATGGCAGCTAGAGATCTCTTGGGATTACAGCTGATCTCCAGACAACAGAGATCAGTTCACCTGGAGAAAATGGTCGCTTTGGAAGGTGGACTTTGTGGCATTATACCCCACTGAAGTCCCTCCCCTCCCCTCCCCAAACCCCACACTCCTCAGGCTCCACCCCCAATCTCTCCAGGTATTTCCCAACCCAAAGCTGGCAACCCGATACTATACTGACATTTTGCCACTCGAAACTCTCTTCCAAGTAGTTTTCATTGGTTCCCTAGGGTTGCCAACTCCAGCTTGGGGGATTCCTTGAGATTAGGGGGCAGAGCTGGGGGAGAGCAGAGGTTTGAGGAGGGGAGAGAGGTCAGGAGAGAAGTCATCCCATAGAGTCATCCTCCAAAGCTGCCATTTTCTCCGGGGGAAACTGAGCTCTGGCCATGGCCACACAAGCGAGATAATCTGGGGGGGGGGGGGGGGGAAGCGAGGCTATTTTGCCCCGGAGCAATTTGACCCGCAGTTGCATGATCACACAGGTCGGTGAAGCTGCCAGCGCAACTAGCCACTGTGTGATCAGACCAACCACGGGTGAGTTGGGGGGGGGGGGGTTGTCACTGGTTTCCGATTCGCTTAAATCGGGGATTGATGAATCGCTTCTCCACCCAGGGCTTCCAATGGCAGTATGCGATGAGGTGCATACTGAGAAGGGGGGGGGGGGGGACAATGGCATGGTGTCGGGATAGCCTGATCAGACTATCCCCGATGCCACAAGTCTGCACTGGAGTGATCACACAGGGAAAGTCCGACTGTGGCCCGCAGCAAACCATTTGCTCCTGCATTTTCCCTAGTAGTTTTTTACTCCGCTTCTCCAGCGGATCAAAACGGCTTGCAACGGCTTGCCGACGGTTGCAGGATGCCTCCCAGATGGGCTGGTGTGATTGCACCACTTTGATCCGCCGGTGAGTCGTCCCTCTCGCATGGCTAATGGATTCGTATGATCGCACCCTCTGTAGTCTGGAGCAAAGACGTCATTCCGGGAAACTGCCAGGCTCCAGCTGGAGGCTGTCAACTCTATTTCTCCAGCACGGTGTGACCTTAACATTAGTTGGTGCCTCTACCTAGTTTCCAGCATATAGTTATGGGTCATTTGTAGAACTGGGTTCAGCCAAAACAGTGGGGCCCCAATCGAGTTGCCAAGCTCCAGGGAGTTATAACCAAAAAAGAGCTCACGGAAAGAGGTTGTATCAAAACACAAATACTCCACGAATAACTTACAAACAAAAGTAGACAGACTATATTAACCAAGACAATTTTAACAATTCTTAACTGTTCAGCTAAATACCTTAATCCCTAATGGGTTGAATACTGATTTTGATTTAAGCTGTTTCGTATAATTTTTGTAGGCAACAGCCCTCCTCTCAACTCACCCACCTTTCTCAACTAATTCTGGTAATATAAAAGGCTAAAATAAGATTTTATGTACTCAGGGCTATTTTGGGGCAGGAACGCACCGGAACGGCGTTCCGGCTGGCTTCTGAGTTGGCCACGCCTACAGCCTCCCCCCGCCCCGGGTTCCCCAGTTGCCTCACAAGCTGCGTTGCACCTGGGGAAGCCAAGCTGATCCAGGGAGGGAAGGCAGTTTAAACTGCCTCCCCTCCTCAGGTTCCCCAGGTGCCCTGCAACTGTGGGGCGCCTGGGGAAGCTGTTCCAGAAACTGCCTTCCTTCCCTCAGGCTCCTCATGTGCCTTACAAGCTGCAGGTACTTGGGGAAGCCGATCCTGGGAGGGAGCTGTGCTGTCAGGGGTGTGGCCTAATATGCTAATGAGTTTCTGCTGTTGGGCATGACCTATTATGCTAATGAGTATGCTAATGTACTGGTGTATGTAGTTTCAGAATATGGCCACTCCAGAGGTCCATTATATCCTTAGAGTGGACTCCTGATCGCCAGCCATCGCAGTATTGTAGAAGCATTGTCGACAGAAAGAACAACATGTTTATGGGGTTTGACTAGATTTGGTAAACTGGTCTAAGGAGAACTGTTAAATTATCTTTTGAGTAAGTATGTATGTTTGGACAGCTGGGGAAATGGCAACTCTGTTATAAGTAATAGGTACATGTGAGGCTTCTGTGCTAACAGCAATAGATCAGACCTTTGGGTTTAAAGCAAAGCTCTTTATTTCTAATACTGGAACAGGTACTCAATGTTTGTTAGAGATACAGGAAAGGAAGTAACATGGGTTAATATACCTTCAGGCATAGGTGCTTGAACATAATTGACCAATCAGGATGAATACCGAAAAGCGGGGAAAAATGGCAACCGTTGGTTCTCACCAAAAGGTGGGAAAGTTATAAAAATTCCCTTCTTGCCCTGAGTGACCCAGATGTGCGAACTCTAGGCTAAACATTTGGTCAGCAACAATCAAACAGTCCCCAAGGTTGAGATAACTTTGATAAAATACTTCAAGCCTGAAAGGGGAGGAGGAGTAGACAGGATGAGATAGCATCAGTTGTTTATGTGACGACCAAGAATGTGGCAGGCCATCCTCCCGGGAAGAAAGTAACATTAAGCAGGGCAGCTATTTCCACTTCAAAGGCAAGCAATAAAACATTTGGTGATAGTGGGGCACAAAGAAACAGAAAGTAACAGCAGAACAACCATTAAATGCAAACAAGACAGGCAGACTATTCTTAGTCTATGAAGCAAGACAGGCAAACTATTGTCAGATTCTGACAGTACATCATAGAAATGTATTTTCAGTTTCACAGCTAGGAAAGTAGCCGCTATCTGAGGAAGCAGGAAGCAAACACGGCACTGAACCTGGCCATGAATGGCTGTTATTCCCTGAACGTGGAACTTTTGTTTTCCTGTGGAACTTACACTTTTTGGAAGCATCTGTTCTCCTGAAGCATTTTATACAGAAGACTGGTGGACTTTATTTGAATTTGTCTTTTGTGTTAAGTACTGTTGGATCCTAACCCTTTAAGAAATTCTAAGAGTGTTTGCATTGGAGAAATAGCTGAACAGTTAAGAATTGTTAAAATGGTCTTGGTTGATATATCCTTTCTACTTTTGTTCGTAAATTATTCACGGACTGTTTGTGTTTTGATACAACCTCCAGGGGGTGGTTAGAGATCTCCGGCTATCACAACTAATATCCAGGTGACAGATATGAGTTCACCTGAAGAAAATGACTGCTTTGGAAGGTGGGCTCTATGGCATTATACCCCATTGAAGTCCCTCCTCTCCCCTAACTCCTCCCTCCTCAGGCTCCACCCCCCCCAAAATCTCCATGAATTTCCCAACCCAGAGTTGGCAACCCTAGGCCCAAACCAAACCAATCCAACCAGCAAGGAACCTCAGGAAGGACTGACCCCTCTTTAATCTGGCAGCTGCCGAGCAAGGATGTCTTTCGTGTGCAAGCATCATGCACATCGGTGCTTGCACCTCTCATAATGCTTGATTCATGTGCAGGACTCCAAGTACAGACCTGCCAGGAAACGATGTCCTGCGATTACCAAATCGGAGGCTGCTTTGCCACATCATTTGTTCGTCAGCTTCACCTGAGATGCCTCCAGTGTTGTTCAGTTATTGCGAGGAGGTGCTGAAGTTACATCTTAAGATGACAGAACGGCCTGGATTCTCAGGTGCCAATTGATGCCTGCAGCGTTAGCCCTTCCTGTGATTAGCTGAAGAAGGCCCTGCAAGGAGAGAAGTGATCAAGAAATGTGTCATTCCCTGGCAGGAGGCGGAAGAGGAGGAGGGAATCAAGGCTCAGTAGGCTGGGCAAAAGATCTCCTCCCATATTCACCTCCTTTAAACCCTTTCTCCGAGATTGTCAACCTCCAATGGCGATCAGCATTTCCCTGGGTGTGTAAGAAAGGGCCACAAGAACTGATACCTGAGGCAACCCTTCCTGCCCTCCCTCTCAAGATCTGCCTGAGTTCACAGAATCAGCATTACTGTCAGATGGCCATCTAGCCTCTGTTTCATGGGAAGGCCTCGGCCTCTGTGCCCTGTTGTTGGCCCTCCAGAGGAACTGGTTGGCCACTGTGTGAGACAGGATGCTGGACTAGATGGACCCTCACTGGTCTGATCCAGCAGGGCTCTTCCGATGTTCTTATCAGGGGAAGGCCTCGGCCTCTGTGCCCTGTTGTTGGCCCTTCAGAGGAACTGATTGGCCACTGTGTGAGATAGAAGGCTGGACTAGCTGGACCATTGGTCTGATCCAGCAGGGCTCTTCTGAGGTTCTTAAGAAGGCCTCGGCCTGTATGCCCTGTTGTTGGACCTCCAGAAGAACTGTTTGGCCACTATGTGAGACAGGATGCTGGACTAGATGGACCACTGGTCTGATCCAGCAAGGCTCTTCTGATGTTCTTAAGAAGGCCTCAGTCTCTCTGCCCTATTGTTGGCCCTCCAGAGGAACTGATTGGCCACTGTGTGAGACAGGATGCTGGACTAGATGGACCACTCCATACCAAATAACTTCATAGAATCTGGGCAAGGAAGATGTGATATCAAGAAGCAGCTTCCTGGTTTGTTTGTTTATTTACTTACTTCATTTATACCCCACCTTTTCCCACCCAACGGGGACCCAAAGCAGCTCACATCCTTCTCCTTACCCCCAATTTATCCTCACAAGAACCCCATGAGCTGGGTCTGGCTTAGAGTGCTTGACTGGCCCAAGGCCACCCAGCAAGTTTCCATGGCAGAGTGGGGATTTGAACTTGTGTCTCCCACATCCTAAACACCACACCACACCTCACTGGTTTGTTAAAACATCATGAAATAGATATCGATTCAGGGAATAGGCACTCAGACTCGCATTTGGGATATTATGAGCTGAGGGTTGGCATGAGAGGATCCTCCACTTTGAAGGTAGAGAAGCCAATTTCAGGTAACTCTGAATGAACAAAGAGCCCCTTTCTATGGAGTGTGTATAAGAACATAAGAGGAGCCCTGCTGGATCAGACCAATGGTCCATGTAGTTCAAGATCCCATCTCACACAGTGGCCAGCAAGTTCCTCTGGAGGGCCAGCAACAGGGCTGAGAGGCTGAGGCCTTCCTCTGATAAGAACCTCAGAAGAGCCCTGCTGGGTCAGACCAGTGAGGGTCCATCTAGTCCAGCATCCTGTCTCACACAGTGGCCAGCCAGTTCCTCTGGAGGGCCAGCAACAGGGCAGAGAGGCCGAGGCCTTCCCCTGATAAGAACCTCAGAAGAGCCCTGCTGGATCAGACCAGTGAGGGTCCATCTAGTCCAGCATCCTGCCTCACACAGTGGCCAGCCAGCTCCTCTGGAGGGCCGACAACAGGGCAGAGAGGCCGAGGCCTTCCCCAGTAAGAACTTCAGAAGAGCCCTGCTGGATCAGACCAGCGAGGGTCCATCTAGTCCAGCATCCTGTCTCACACAGTGGCCAGCCAGTTCCTCTGGAGAGCCAGCAACAGGGCAGAGAGGCCGAGGCCTTCCCCAGTAAGAACTTCAGAAGAGCCCTGCTGGATCAGACCAGCGAGGGTCCATCTAGTCGAGCATCCTGTCTCACATCATGGCCAACCATTTCCTCTGGAGGGCCAACAACAGGGCAGAGAGGCCGAGGCCTTCCCCTGATAAGAACCTAAGAAGAGCCCTGCTGGGTCAGACCAGTGAGGGTCCATCTAGTCCAGCATCCTGTCTCACACTATGGCCAACCAGTTCCTCTGGTTGGGCCAGCAACAGGTCAGAGAGGCCGAGGCCTTGCCCTGATGTTGCCTACTGGCTCTGGGATTCAAAGACTGACTGCTTCTGGAGGTTTCCTTCACTCACCATTGGCTGGGAGCTGCTGATGGACCTGTCCTCCATGAATCTGTCTAATCACTTTTCAACGCTGTTTATTCTGGTGGCCATCACTACGGTCAAATCTACATCTGTCTATTTTTTAAAAAACCCTGTCTATACTTGTTTCTAGTTTCAAAGCATACTTGTTCTAGTTTAAAAATTACTGTTTACATTCGTTAATTGCCCTCCTGTGGTCAAGCTAGCATTATGCTGCTTTAAACAGATCCTGTTGCTTAGTACTCTTCAGATCCAGGGAGTGAAATTTGAAACCAGCGTGAAATGAGCGTAGGAAAAGACAGCAGTCAAACTACTTCAGGGGGAGGTGTAAATTGGGCCTACATCCTCTAGATGTGAATTCCCCATTTCATCACTCTCAGGAAGCGATCCCAAAAGTAGGACATAGTTTAAAGGATCCTTGTGCTTACAAGGGGAGTCCCAGAAGATTCCAGAAGAAGCATTATAATGACTGCACAAAGCAGTTTATGTTTACAACATCAGCTATGAAGTGACTAATACTGAGTCAGGCAGCTGGTCTTTCTAGCCCTGCTTTGGCAGCTCTGCTTGTCATAGGGTTGTCATCTCCAGGTGCTGAATTTCCTGGAGATTTGGGGGAGGATGGGGCTTGGAAAAGAGAGGGTCTTCAGCAGGGTGTTGGAGTGAGCGACTCAGCACGCATGGACATTGGAGGGGCTGCATCACTCTATGGGTGCATTCAGAGGGGCAGCTAATCCCTCCATTGGCCCGGCTCTAATTTGATCCCAATCTTTTTTATCCAGTGTTGCATGACCAGACAGCTCCCCTGTAAGTCGCCTTACCCCATGAGGACTCCGCAGTGGATTGTTTAGGTGGCATCCACCTAAAGGAGCCGTGCAGTCGTTTTTTAAAAAAATCTGTTTGTGCATGCTTGTTTTTCTGCGGGTGCACAGACTTGAATGGCAAAAGCGCCACCAGCGGTACCTTCCTCTAGGTACCATTTCAATTAGTAAAGTTCAGAAATTTCACGGGCCATTCAGAAACATGAAATTGTCAGAACTTTTGAGCGGAGCTCTGCGGCCGTGGCTCACTTATGCATTTATGCGCATATCACTAAGAATTTTTTTAAATGGTGGCTGTTCGGGATGGTCTGGAGTCAGACCATCTCAACAGGCTGATTGTGCGCTGGAACAACCAGACGGGGGAAAGTCCGCCATTGGCCCGTTGGCAAGCATTAGACTGGACTTTCACTGGTATCTTTAAAGTACAGCTCCCTGGCGGGGCTCAACAAGCTGATCATGGTAGCGGCACCTTTCCCAGATGTCGCTGTCTGGACATTCCCTTTAAATCCGCCAGGCACTTGTGCCTGGGTTGGATATAAAGAGCCGTCTGGTCGCGACCTAAGCGTGTAGAGGTGTTATCTCCTAGAATGGGATGCCTCTCTCTGAACCCTCCACTCTCTCTCCCTCTGTCCTCTCCCTTTACTTCACATGGCCTTCCATGGAGACACACACCCCTGCACGTCTCTCTGGTAAAGACAATGCCCTCTTACTCCTACACACGTGATGCCGGACAAGCTGGCCACTTGCAATATTGAAAGCACTCTTTAGAGTATGATTCTCTCTCTTCTTTTGACTGCAAACAGAATTTGAAAGGGATCTACCTGAATAAATGTAAGCTTACCTTTTTTGAAAAATACTTCTTGGGAGATTTATTTCCCGCACTCAGGATCACGCTTCTGCGGCTGGGAAGTTCTGCCATATTAACCAAATACCCCAATAATAATGCCATAGAGACCATACACTAAAGCATCCAAATTATCCAGGGGATCTAACCTCTGACGCTTAGAGATCAGTTGTCATTATAGAAGATATCCAGGCCCAACCTGGAGGCTGGCTAGTAAAGGTAAAGGTTTCCCTTGGTCAAAAGCTAGTTGAATTTGACTCTAGGGGGCGTTGCTCATCTCTGTTTCCAAGCCGAAGAACCAGCGCTGTCCAAAGACTTTTCCATGGTCATGTGGCTGGCATGACTAACCGCCGAGGCACAAGGAACACTGTTACCTTCCCACCGAAGCAGTACCTATTTATCTACTTGCAATTTCTTGCTTTCATTTATTTATTTATTTTTAATACTTTTATTTACATTTTACATAAAATATCCATTTTCCAGCAAAAGTATATAGATGTACAGAAAGCAAACCGGGTTACAATTGTACTGCTTAGTCCATAGCATTCAGATATTTACTGTCATAACAATAATAAAATTTTTCCCATACTGATTTAATTATTTCTTGCTTATTTTTTAAACGAAGAGACAAGTTGTCCATTTAAACAGTTTCTAAAAGTTTCTTTACAATTTCTTGCTCGCCAGGTATCCTATCCGATTTCCAGTACTTTGCAAACAACAATCTCGCCGCTGTATTAATATTAATCATAATTCTCTTATCATTTTGTTCAAAATTTTCTGGGAGAATATTAAGTAAAAATAACTCGGGTAACAAAGGTACTTCACATTGCATTATTTCCTGCAAAGTTTTTTGTATAAAAAGCCAGAATTTTCTTGTTTTCTGACAGGACAACCACATGTGAAAATAATTACCTGTGTCACTTTTACATTTCCAACAGGTTTTGGAGATTGTTTTAGAAAATCTCGAAAGTTTCTCAGGGGAAAGATGCCATAAATAAAACATTTTATAAAAATTCTCTTTAAAGGTAGTTGCTCTAGTAAATTTGATATTTCTTTTCCACACCTTCTCCCATGACTCTAGATCAATATTATGTCCTAAGAAACGTGCCCATGATATCATATTTGGCTTAACCCATTCTTCATGTAACTTATAGTCTAGAAGCAGTTTGTAAATCTTTTGAATATTTTTTTCCTCAGCATTTAACCAGATTTTATCCATATCCAGAGTTTCATTGTAAAAGCCAACTTTCTTATCAATATTGTATCTTGTGCCCAGTTGAATTTGCTCCCACCAGGTAAGATTGTGACTTTAGCTCTTCCATGGTTTTCAGATTCAAATTTCTGGCCAATATATTCTCATAATTGCAAATCTTTTGTTTTGACAAGAGGGTTGGCTTAATAAAAGCCTCTAAAGGCAAAACCCATTTCGGTGTCTTATTATAAAATTTATCTTTAATTTCTAGCCAAACTTTTAGGAGGGGGCCCCTGAGAGTGTGTTGTCTAAAAACTCTGTTTTTCTGGTTGTACCAAAAGACTGCATGCCAACCAACTAATAAGTCGTAGCCCTCCAATTTCAAAAGTCTCAAATTTGCCAGATTAGCCCATTCTTTTAACCACGTCATAGCAGAGGCGGAGTAGTAGAGGTACCAATCAGGCAGACCCAAACCTCCCCGTTCTACCTTGTCCTGTAAATATTTTACTTTTATCCTTGGCTTTCTTGTTTGCCATATATAGCATAGGATAATTTTATCCAAATCATGGGAAAAGATTCGGTTTTTCAAGATCGGCAGGGTTTGAAAGAGGAACATAATACGTGGTAATACATTCATTTTAATAAGGGCAATACGTCCCAAAAAAGAAATTTGTAACTTACTCCAAATTTTTAAGTCTTTTTTAATTTCCAAGAGAAGCTTCAAATAATTATCTTTATAAAGAGAACTACATCTATTTGTAATTAGAATGCCTAAATATTTAACCTTCTTAATAACTTCAAAACCAGTTTTGTCGTGTAATGTAGATTCCAATTCCATAGAACAGTTTTTGGTTATAATTTTTGTTTTATCACGGTTCACTTTAAAGCCTGCGACTCGACCAAATTCTTCAAGAATAGTGAGCAATTTCTCAAAGGATTTTATGGGGTCTTCTAAGATAAACACCATGTCATCAGCAAATGCCAATAATTTAAAGGACTCTTCTCGAATCTTTAAACCTTTTATAGTGTCCTCCTCTCTAACCGTGTCACATAACAGTTCCAAAACAAAAATAAATAAAAGTGGTGAGACGGGACAACCCTGTCGGACCCCCTTTTGAATAGGGAAACTTGTTGTACAATCCCGATTGAAAAGGACCTTAGCTACTTGATTCTTATAGATTGATTTGACCATAACTAAGAAGTTATCTCCACATTCCCATTTTTTAAATAATAACAACATAAAATCCCAGGATAACATATCAAAGGCCTTTTCAGCGTCGACAAAACACAGAGCTAATTGTTTATCAGAGTATGATTCATAATATTCAAGAACATTCAAGATAGTACGGATATTATGGCGTAGTTGCCTACGTGGTAGAAACCCAGATTGATCAGAATTGATCACTTGCGTTAAAACCTTTTAAAATCTATTTGCCAAAAGGACAGCATAGATTTTATAACCAACGTTTAACAACGCAATTGGCCTATAGTTTTTAATATCATTCAAACTTGTACCTTTTTTGAGAATTATACTAATTAACGCTTCCTTCCATGACGCTGGCATATCCCACCTGCATAGATACTTTGCATTATACTTTTCAAGCCCACGAAGATATCATCTTTTGATGGTTAAGCTGTATAGATACTCAAGGTCACTGTTGATGGTTAATATATATGCTCCGAATCAACAACAAGAAGTTTTCTTTGCCAAACTCCGAGTTTTATTAGCCAAAACAGAGTTTGATGACTTAGGTATCGCAGGTGACTTCAATGCTGTCTTTGATAGATTAATTGATAGGAAGGCTATACCACATAGCGTTCCCAAAGGAAGTGAACTGCCGAAGGCCTTCCTAAAATTAGCAGAGGAATTCTCCCTAATTGATACCTGGAGAGTTAAAAATGGCAACCAGAAGGATTTTACTTTTTTTTCACATAGACATAGAGCTTGGTCCCATATTGACATGATTTGGTCTTCTTTAACTGTGCTAGCCGATATATCAGAAGCGGAAATATTGCCCTCGACATTTGCGGACGACAATCTGATGATGCTTTTAATTAATGACGTACCTAGACCTAGTAGATGGACAATGAGGGGCCAGTTACTTCAAGACCAAAAATTTGTTAATAACTGTAAGAAAGACTTTGAAGATTTTTTTATTCGTAACATTTCAACAGAAATAGATATAAGTGTAGTTTGGGACGCATTCAAGGCCCATGTTAGGGGTAGAATGATTTCACAGGAAATTTGGTTGAAGAAACCACAAAGGGCCAAATACCAAAACTTAATACTAAGAACTAACAAGGAAGAAACTAATCTGAAAAGGGAACCTGGGTCGGTCAAGTCTAAAAATACTTTGCGGAAGTTACAATACCTTTTAAATTGCGATTTAACTGAGGAACTAGCAAAAAAAATAACGTACGCTAAGCAATATATGTTTGAAAACGCAAACCCAACCTAGCAGATGGTTATCTTACAAGATTAAAAAAGATAAAGCGGAGAGATACATAAAGGCATTAAAAAATGAAGGGGGAAAAGATTGTACATCGATGGAGCAATTAAAAAAGATTATTGACAGCTTTTATAGACAGTTATATAAACAGAATATAAGTAACACTAATGAAATAGAAGCATACATGGATAGATTTGCGGGGGAAAAATTCACAGAGGAACAGAAAAGACTTTTAAATGAGCCCATAACAACCATGGAGATAACCGAAGGAATTAAAAAATTAAAAATAAACAAAGCACCAGGTTCAGATGGTATAGTAGCTGAATTTCATCGGGTCTTCGGGTCTGCAATTTCTTGTTTTCGAACTGCTAGGTTGGCAGGAGCTGGGGCCAGAGATGGGAGCTCACTCTGTCCTGCGGCACTCAGGTCTTGAACTGCCAAGCTACCAACCTTCCAGTCTACGGCTGAGGACAGACTGGCAATGTAAAGCGGGGGCAAAGTGGAGGGAACTGGTGCGGGGGAAAAACTCCACGGAGCTGGCCGTTCATACTGGCCAGAGCAATGCGCAGTGGTGCCGATACGGAGCATTCAGACTGCTGCGGAGCCGGCTCGCGCGTGCCATTGCGCTTTTTTTTGTTGCCTCCCGCTTCTTCCGGTTCACACTATTTGGAAGCGGGAGGCATGCGGAGGACAGCCCCTGAACACCGGTTTTACCCAGTGTCCTGTTAAAGCGTATGGAAAGCGACTGGGAGACGGGTAAGTGCGAAATGGAGCCGAGGGACAGATGCGCATGTCTGAACGGGCTCTTTTCTTCCACTTCCGACGCGGGGCTGCCCCGCTTTACATTGCCAGTCTGTCCTCGGCCTACAGCTCAGCATCTTAACCAGAATTCAGACTTTCTGCAAGCAAAACAGTCACTCTGTCTCTGAGCTATGGCCCCTGTCCCTGGCCCCGCAAGGGCAATGTCCAAGAGCCCCAAAGAATTCTCCGGTCATGCTGGGATGCAAGAAACGTCTTTACATTTCAGCTGGCACATTTATCTTTCATGCCCTTTCCATAGTTGTTCTTTCATTAGCGCAGGGGTCAACCAGCTTGGTGTAGGTGTTAAGAGCATGGACTCTAATCTGGGAGAAGCAGGTTTGATTCCCCACTCCTCCACATGCAGCTGCTGGTGTGACCTTGGGTCAGTCACAAGTTTTCTCAGAGCTGTTCTCTCAAAGGCAGTCCTCAAAAGAGCTCTCCCAGCCCCACTTGCCTCACAGGGTGTCTGTTGTGGGGAGGGGAAGGGAAAGGAGACTGTAAGCCGCTCTGAGACTCCTTCGGGTAGTGAAGGGCGGGGTATCAATCCAATCTCCTCCTCCCCCCTCCTCTTCTTCTTCGTCTTTTTTCTTTTTTTCTTTTATCTTTTTATCCTTTTTCTTTTTTCTTTTTTCTTTCCTTTGTTTTCTTCAGTTTTTAATTTCTATTTCCTTTTTCTTAATGCCTGTTAGGTTTTCCTGTGGGGGTGGGGGTGTTTAAAAATTCTTAATAAAAATTATTTTAGAAAAACAGCAAACCACAGTCTAGGTTTGACTGCACTGTGAATCCTTTTAGTCTGTTCATTGCTCAATGGAGTTTCCAAGCATTCCCCCCCCCTACATACAGTAGTTCCTTCTCACTCACATATCTTTGGCTAGTTAGTACATCAGGATGACAGGTGGAATGCAGCCAAAAGCTTTGCTTAATACCCATATCCTATGCGTGAACGCCAGCATAATTGCCTGCAATGTCAACATACGGGCAACTCATTAACATGTATTTACACTAAGCACATGCAAGGCGCTGCAATGCCATCGGAGCACCTGCTAGGTTGCCATCTCCAGATTGGGAGATATGGGGGGGGGGGTGGAGCCTGGGGAGGGCCAGGTTTGGAGAGAGACTTCAGTGACGTTCAGTGCCACAGAGTCCACCCTCCAAAGCAGCCATTTTCTCCAGCAGAACTCATCTCTGTACTCTAGATAAGCCTGCTATGCTCTGTGAGAAGAGGAGGTTGAGGGTGGACATGATTGAGACCCAGTTTGGTGTTGTGGTTAGAAGAGCGGACTCTAATTTGGGAGAACCAGGCTTGATTCCCCACTCCTCCACTTGCAGCTGCTGGTGTGACCTTGGGTCAGTTACAAGTTCTCTCAGAGCTGTTCTCTCAAAGGCAGTCCTCAAAAGAGCTCTCTCGCCCCCACCTACCTCACAGGGTGTCTGTTGTGGGGAGGGGAAGGAGATTGTAAGCCTCTCTGAGACTTGTTCAGGTAGTGTAGGGCAGGGTATACATCCAATCTCCTCCTCCTCCTCCTCTAGGGCTGCCAAGTCCAACTTGGGAAATATCTGGGGACTTTGGGGGTGGAGCCAGGAGACTTTGGGGGTGGAGCCAGGAGAAAGGAAGTGACATCATTTTGTGAAGTCACATCCTGTGATGTTGCTTCCACATGCTTCCACATGAACTCATTAAGTTTCCTAATACTGAATCAGGCCATTGGTCCATCAAGGTCAGTACTGACTACTCAGACTGGTAGTGGCTCTCCAGGGTCTCAGGCTGAGATCTTTAATATCACCTATTACTTGATCCTTTTTTAGCTGAAGAGGCTGATACCTCCTGCATGTCAAGCAGATGCTCTATCACTGAGCAACGGCCCTACTGAATCCTTCTTCATCTCGGCAGAATATGAAGCACTAAGTGCTACACAAGTGCTAAATATGATTTTCATATCATAAGAACAGGAGAGAAGCCACAGTGGATTGGGCCAACAGCCCATCCAGTACAGCACTCTGTGTCACAACAGTGGCCAAAAATACCAGGTGCCCTCAGGAGGTCCAGCAGCGGAGCCAGAACTCCAGAAGCCCTCCCACTGTTGCCCCCCCAAGCACCAAGAATTCAGAGCCTCACTGCCCCAGACAAAGTGTTCCATTTAGACCTTGTGGCTAATAATAGCCACTGACAGACCTCTGCTGGATGGGGACAGAGAGAGAGAGAGAGACAGACAGACAGAAAAAAGAAAGAAGGAGAGAGAGAGAAGGAAAAGAGCTGGCACAGGCACTTACTTCCATTTAGACCTTATGGCTAATAATAGCCACTGATAGACCTCTGCTGGATGGGGACAGAGAGAGAGAGACAGACAGAAAAAAGAAAGAAGGAGAGAGAGAGAAGGAAAAGAGCTGGCAGAGGCACTTACTTCCATTTAGACCTTGTGGCTAATAATAGCCACTGACAGACCTCTGCTGGATGGGGACAGAGAGAGAGAGAGAGACAGACAGACAGAAAAAAGAAAGAAGGAGAGAGAGAGAAGGAAAAGAGCTGGCACAGGCACTTACTTCCATTTAGACCTTATGGCTAATAATAGCCACTGATAGACCTCTGCTGGATGGGGACAGAGAGAGAGAGAGAGACAGACAGAAAAAAGAAAGAAGGAGAGAGAGAGAAGGAAAAGAGCTGGCACAGGCACTTACTTCCATTTAGACCTTGTGGCTAATAATAGCCACTGACAGACCTCTGCTGGATGGGGACAGAGAGAGAGAGAGAGACAGAAAAAAGAAAGAAAGGGGGAGGGGGAGAGAGAGAGAAGGAAAAGAGCTGGCAGATGGACTTACCCCAGGCCCAGCAGCAGCAACCTTTCAATCTTACACCAGCCGCATGCAAAAGCAGGCCCTTCAGTAAGAGCTTAGTCCCACGTTAATCTCTGGGTGGGGCTCTCTTGCTAACTCTTAAAGGGGAAATGTCTGGTGAGGCTTTTCACTGCAGGCTCTTCAGACATTTCCCTTTAAGAGGCCTGGAAGGGAGAGGGCCCGGCAGGCTCCGAAGTTCCCCTCCTGTTGGCAGCCATTGCCTCCCCCCGGTGGCCAGTTTTGAAAAAGCGGGGGGGAAGCATGAAAAATCGGTGTTTCCCCCGCCCTACCGGGGGACTTGGCAGCCCTATCCTCCTCCTTCCTCTCTATAAGCGTTTGAAGGGCTGTCACTTCGAGGAGGGCAGGAAGCTGTTCCTGTTGGCAGCAGAGGAGAGGACTTGCCATCATGGGTTTAAATTAAGGGCAGGAAGGTACCGGCTGGATCTTAGAAAAAGCTTTTTGATAGTCAGAATTGTGCCACAGTGGAATCGGCTGCCTAGGGAGGTGGTGAGCTCCCCCTCCCTGGCAGTCTTGAAGCAGCGGCTGGACAAACCCTTGTCGGGGATGCTCGAGGCTGATCCTGCCTTGAACAGGGGGTTGGACTAGATGGCCTGCATGGCCCCTTCCAACTCTGTGATTCTATGATTCTATGACAGCGGGTTAGAAATATAGATAGATAGACAGATAGATAGACAGACAGACAGACATCGGTGGGAATTTGGGGAAGTTGTCAGGCGTGCTCTGGTACTTGACAACCATAGTACCTCAACAGTGTTTACTCAAGGATGTACTACTTTACTACTTTACTATACTACAAGGAAATGCTACTTTATATGGCGGGCGATTAAAATGTGCACAGGCTTGCAGTCTTGAATGGCATGGGTGGGGCACGCATCTGGAGCCGTAGCTTGATTAAGAAACGCCAACCAGACCGGGCGAAGGCTGTGCCCGATGCTGCCAATGTATCCTGGGCTCCGTCTCAGGAAATGGGGCTGAGGTGGTGGGGGTCAAGTCACAGCTGATTGCTGGTGACCCCACAGGCACAGGCTTTTCAAGGCAAGAGACAGCGCGAGATGGTTTGCCGTTGCCTGCCTCTGTGTTGTGACTCTGGATTTCCTCGGTGGTCTCCCATCCAAGTAGTAACCTGGGCTGACCCTGCTGAGTTTCCGAGATCTGATGGGTTTGGGCTAGCTGTGGCCATCCAAGTCAGGGGAAATGACATCAAGAGGTGGTCGGCCACTGCCACCCTCTGTGGAGCAATCCTGGACTTCCTTGGTGGTCCCCCATCCGAGTATGAACCAAGGCCAATTCTGTTTAGCTTCTGAGATCTGACAAGGTCAGGCTAGCCAGACCCATGTCTTGGCAGACACCCGAACAATCAGAATGTAGACAGAGGTGTAATATCATCTGCAGCAGTGGGGCCAGGACACTAGAAGCCCTCCCACTCTTGCCCCCCCCCCTTCAAGCACCAGGATTACAGAGCATCACTTGCCCCAGACTCAGAGTTCCTATCTATACCTTGTGGCTAATAGCCACTGATGGACCTCTGTTCTATATGTATATATCTAATATATGCCTATAGCATACCGAGTTCGCTTCAAGGTGCTGGTTCTTACCTTTAAAGCCCTATATGGCCAGGGTCCAACATACCTGAGGGACTGCCTTTCTCCGCATATACCCCAGCGAGCACTTCGGTCAGGGTTGCGTCATCGACTTCGTGTCCCGGGCCCTAGAGAGGCCAGGCTCACTGGGACCAGGACCAGAGCGTTTTCGGTGGCGGCTCCAACCTGGTGGAACGAGCTCCCGGAGGAGACCAGGACCCTGCGGGACCTGATGCAGTTCCGCAGGGCCTGTAAGACGGAGCTCTTCCGCCAGGCCTTTGGCTAGGAGCCACCACCAGCCCCGTAACAGGAAACACCTACAATGGAAACTGGTCCAACGCAGCTGAGACTGATGGCTATGGTTGGAAGGTCCCTCACTAGAGAGGATGCCATCTTAAAGATATTGGAAGCATTTTAGTGGGTACTGTAATTTTACTGAAGCAGTCTATGCTACCAAGTAACGAAGTTTTATTGTTGTTGTGTTTTAAATGATTTTAAATTATTATGATGTGTATCGCTTTAAGCCCTTGTTAGCCGCCCTGAGCCCGTTCGCGGGGAGGGCGGGATATAAAAACTAAAATAAATAAATAAATAAATAAAATAGCCAAGTGCCCCCGTGCAAGGGGATATCTAAATCTGCACACGGGGGGAATTGGGGGGCAGAGAGATTTTTCTGCACACTCGGGGGACTCCCCAGCAGTGTTCCCTCTAAGCTGAGTTAGTGTGAGCTAGCTCACAGTTTTTTAGCCTCCGGTGCACACATTTTTGTCTTAACTCAGGAAGGATGGCTCCAGAGCAAATTAATTGATGCAGTGGCCAAACTGCTCGCTCGCAACTTGAATGCCAGTAGCTCACAAAGCAGAACTTTTGCTCACAAGACTCCACAGCTTAGAGGGAGCATTGCTCCCCAGGTATGCATAAAAATCCTAAAAGTTTAAAAAAATATTTGGGGGATATTTAAATCCCCTCAAAATTAAAAGAGCGTTCCCTGCACATGCAGGGAATTTCCTTTCATATGTGCATTGTGTGTGTGTTTCTGTGTGTGTGTGTATACGCGTGCGCACCTGGAAATCATGGTGGCCTCTCGTGACTGATCCCTACTGGGGCCTGGAGGATATTCAGAGAGGTGGCTGAATAAAGCCTTCCTCCTATCCCAGCATTCCAAGGAGGTCTCCCATCCAAATACTTGCCAGAGTCGACCCTGCTTAGCTTCCGAGTCTGACAAGATCAGGCTTGCCAGGTCAGGGCACTTTCACTTTCTTTGATCATCAGATTTTATGAAACCCTCGGCACTGCATGCCGCTGTCACTTTCTTTGATCATCGGAATTTTTGGAACCCTCGGAATTGCATGCCGCTGTCACTTTCTTTGATCGTCGGATTTTATGGTACCCTCTGCATTGCATGCTGCTGTCACTTTCTTTGATCGTCGGATTTTATTGAACCCTCAACATTACATGCTGCTTTCACTTTCTTTGAGCATCGGATTTTATGGTACCCTCGGCACTGCATGCCGCTTTCACTTTCTTTGATCGTCGGATTTTATGGAGCCCTCGGCATTGCATGCCGCTTTCACTTTCTTTGATTGTCAGATTTTATGGAACCCTCCGCATTGCATGCCGCTTTCACTTTCTTTGATAATCGGATTTTATGGAACCCTCCGCATTGCATGCCGCTTTCACTTTCTTTGATCGTCAGATTTTATGGAACCCTCCGCATTGCATGCCGCTTTCACTTTCTTTGACAATCGGATTTTATGGAACCCTCAGCATTGCATGCCGCTTTCACTTTCTTTGATCATCGGATTTTATGGAACCCTCCGCATTGCATGCCGCTTTCACTTTCTTTGATCATCGGATTTTATGGAATCCTCCGCATTGCATGCCGCTTTCACTTTCTTTGATCATCGGATTTTATGGAACCCTCCGCATTGCATGCCGCTTTCACTTTCTTTGATCATCGGATTTTATGGAACCCTCCGCATTGCATGCCGCTTTCACTTTCTTTGATCGTCGGATTTTATGGAACCCTCCGCATTGCATGCCGCTTTCACTTTCTTTAATCATCGGATTTTATGGAACCCTCCGCATTGCATGCCGCTTTCACTTTCTTTGATCATCGGATTTTATGGAACCCTCGGCATTGCATGCCGCTTTCACTTTCTTTGATAATCGGATTTTATGGAACACTCAGCATTGCATGCCGCTTTCACTTTCTTTGATAATCGGATTTTATGGAACCCTCCGCATTGCATGCCGCTTTCACTTTCTTTGATCATCGGATTTTATGGAACCCTCGGCATTGCATGCCGCTTTCACTTTCTTTGATTGTCAGATTTTATGGAACCCTCGGCATTGCATGCCGCTTTCACTTTCTTTGATCGTCAGATTTTATGGAACCCTCCGCATTGCATGCCGCTTTCACTTTCTTTGATCATCGGATTTTATGGAACCCTCGGCATTGCATGCCGCTTTCACTTTCTTTGATTGTCAGATTTTATGGAACCCTCGGCATTGCATGCCGCTTTCACTTTCTTTGATCGTCAGATTTTATGGAACCCTCCGCATTGCATGCCGCTTTCACTTTCTTTGATCATCGGATTTTATGGAACCCTCCGCATTGCATGCCGCTTTCACTTTCTTTGATCATCGGATTTTATGGAGCCCTCAGCATTGCATGCCACTTTCACTTTCTTTGATCGTCAGATTTTATGGAACCCTCGGCATTGCATGCCGCTTTCACTTTCTTTGATCGTCGGATTTTATGGAACCCTTGGCATTGCATGCCGCTTTCACTTTCTTTGATCATCGGATTTTATGGAACCCTCTGCATTGCATGCCGCTTTCACTTTCTTTGATTGTCAGATTTTATGGAACCCTCGGCATTGCATGCCGCTTTCACTTTCTTTGATAATTGGATTTTATGGAACCCTCGGCATTGCATGCCGCTTTCACTTTCTTTGATTGTCAGATTTTATGGAGCCCTCAGCATTGCATGCCGCTTTCACTTTCTTTGATCGTCAGATTTTATGGAGCCCTCAGCATTGCATGCAGCTGTCACTTTCTTTGATCGTCAGATTTTATGGAACCCTCGGCATTGCATGCCGCTTTCACTTTCTTTGATCGTCGGATTTTATGGAGCCCTCAGCATTGCATGCCGCTTTCACTTTCTTTGATCGTCAGATTTTATGGAGCCCTCAGCATTGCATGCAGCTGTCACTTTCTTTGATCGTCAGATTTTATGGAACCCTCGGCATTGCATGCCGCTTTCACTTTCTTTGATCGTCGGATTTTATGGAGCCCTCAGCATTGCATGCCGCTTTCACTTTCTTTGATCGTCAGATTTTATGGAACCCTCAGCATTGCATGCCGCTTTCACTTTCTTTGATCGTCGGATTTTATGGAACCCTCGGCATTGCATGCCGCTTTCACTTTCTTTGATCATCGGATTTTATGGAGCCCTCTGCATTGCATGCCGCTTTCACTTTCTTTGATCGTCGGATTTTATGGAACCCTCGGCATTGCATGCCGCTTTCACTTTTTTTGATCATCGGATTTTATGGAACCCTCGGCATTGCATGCCGCTTTCACTTTCTTTGATAGTCGGATTTTATGGAACCCTCGGCATTGCATGCCGCTTTCACTTTCTTTGATAATCGGATTTTATGGAGCCCTCAGCATTGCATGCCGCTTTCACTTTCTTTGATTGTCAGATTTTATGGAACCCTCGGCATTGCATGCCGCTTTCACTTTCTTTGATCGTCGGATTTTATGGAACCCTCGGCATTGCATGCCGCTTTCACTTTCTTTGATCGTCGGAATTTATGGAGCCCTCTGCATTGCATGCCGCTTTCACTTTCTTTGATTGTCGGATTTTATGGAACCCTCGGCATTGCATGCCGCTTTCACTTTCTTTGATAGTCGGATTTTATGGAACCCTCGACATTGCATGCCGCTTTCACTTTCTTTGATAATTGGATTTTATGGAACCCTCGGCATTGCATGCTGCTTTCACTTTCTTTGATAGTCGGATTTTATGGAACCCTCGGCATTGCATGCCGCTTTCACTTTCTTTGATCGTCGGATTTTATGGAGCCCTCAGCATTGCATGCCGCTTTCACTTTCTTTGATTGTCAGATTTTATGGAACCCTCAGCATTGCATGCCGCTTTCACTTTCTTTGATAATCGGATTTTATGGAACCCTCGGCATTGCATGCCGCTTTCACTTTCTTTGATTGTCAGATTTTATGGAGCCCTCAGCATTGCATGCCGCTTTCACTTTCTTTGATCGTCAGATTTTATGGAGCCCTCAGCATTGCATGCAGCTGTCACTTTCTTTGATCGTCAGATTTTATGGAACCCTTGGCATTGCATGCCGCTTTCACTTTCTTTGATCGTCGGATTTTATGGAAACCTCGGCATTGCATGCCGCTTTCACTTTCTTTGATCAACGGATTTTATGGAGCCCTCTGCATTGCATGCCGCTTTCACTTTCTTTGATTGTCAGATTTTATGGAACCCTCGGCATTGCATGCCGCTTTCACTTTCTTTGATAATTGGATTTTATGGAACCCTCAGCATTGCATGCCGCTTTCACTTTCTTTGATCGTCAGATTTTATGGAACCCTCAGCATTGCATGCCGCTTTCACTTTCTTTGATTGTCGGATTTTATGGAACCCTCGGCATTGCATGCCGCTTTCACTTTCTTTGATCATCGGATTTTATGGAGCCCTCTGCATTGCATGCCGCTTTCACTTTCTTTGATCGTCGGATTTTATGGAACCCTCGGCATTGCATGCCGCTTTCACTTTCTTTGATCATCGGATTTTATGGAACCCTCGGCATTGCATGCCGCTTTCACTTTCTTTGATAGTCGGATTTTATGGAACCCTCGGCATTGCATGCCGCTTTCACTTTCTTTGATAATCGGATTTTATGGAGCCCTCAGCATTGCATGCCGCTTTCACTTTCTTTGATTGTCAGATTTTATGGAACCCTCGGCATTGCATGCGACTTTCACTTTCTTTGATCGTCGGATTTTATGGAACCCTCGGCATTGCATGCCGCTTTCACTTTCTTTGATCGTCGGAATTTATGGAGCCCTCTGCATTGCATGCCACTTTCACTTTCTTTGATTGTCAGATTTTATGGAACCCTCGGCATTGCATGCCGCTTTCACTTTCTTTGATAGTCGGATTTTATGGAACCCTCGGCATTGCATGCCGCTTTCACTTTCTTTGATAATCGGATTTTATGGAGCCCTCTGCATTGCATGCCGCTTTCACTTTCTTTGATTGTCAGATTTTATGGAACCCTCGGCATTGCATCCTGCTTTCACTTTCTTTGATAGTCGGATTTTATGGAACCCTCGGCATTGCATGCCGCTTTCACTTTCTTTGATCGTCGGATTTTATGGAGCCCTCAGCATTGCATGCCGCTTTCACTTTCTTTGATTGTCAGATTTTATGGAACCCTCGGCATTGCATGCCGCTTTCACTTTCTTTGATAGTCGGATTTTATGGAACCCTCGGCATTGCATGCCGCTTTCACTTTCTTTGATCATCGGATTTTATGGAACCCTCGGCATTGCATGCCGCTTTCACTTTCTTTGATCGTCGGATTTTATGGAACCCTCGGCATTGCATGCCGCTTTCACTTTCTTTGATCGTCGGATTTTATGGAACCTTTGGCATTGCATGCCGCTGTCACTTTCTTTGATCATCAGATTTTATGGTACCTTCTGCATAGCTTTGTGGCCATTCAGGGGTGACTTTCCAGTCAGTATGGTGTTTTCCCAAGCTTTGGGTCCCCCCCGCCTTTTCCACATGTGTTTTGCCCCCTCTGGGACTACTAGAGAGAGCAAAACACATCGAGGCCTGGAGGATATTCAGAGAGATGGCTGAGTAAAGCCTGTCCCCGCCCCCCGACTGCTGGTATTCCATGGAGGTCTCCCATCCAAGTACTTGCCAGAGTCGACCCTGCTTAGCCTCCGAGATCTGACAAGATTGGGCCTGCCAGGTCAGGGCGCTTTCACTTTCTTTGATCATTGGATTTTATGGAACCCTCGGCATTGCATGCCGTTTTCGCTTTATGAACATAAGAACATAAGAGAAGCCAGTGTTGGATCAGGCCAGTGGCCCATCCAGTCCAACACTCTGTCACACAGTGGCCAAAAACACCAGGTGCCCTCAGGAGGTCCAGCAGTGGGGGCAGGTCACTAGAAGCCCTCCCACTTTCTTTGATCATCGGATTTTATGGTACCTTCTGCATAGATTTATGGCCGTTCAGGGGTGACTTTGCAGTCAGTACAGCATTGCCCCGAGCTTTGTGTTCCCTCCCCTTTTCCATATGTGTTTTGCTCCCTCTAGGACTACTAGAGAGAGCAAAACACATGGGGGGGAAGAACCCTGAAGCAATAGGGACAAACAAGTGACAAAATTGTCAGAGGGGAAGCGGCTGTGGTTTTGAGCTGCACTTTTTCCTCCCAGCTGAGAAAACATGAAGCAAATGCTAGAGGCAGAATCTCCCGGTGGCCAGGCACCTCTGAGCATCTCCTGCCTTGAATATCCCTATCGGGTCGCCATACATCAGCTGTGTCACTTGACAGCGCTCTCCGCCACAAACAGCCAGAGAGTAAATGGAGCTGCTCAGGCGGCAGGCGTGGTGCCCCAAGTGCGTCCATGCCTCCTGTGAGATTAAACATTCCATTCCACATTCTTTCCTGGCACAAAAGGGAATTGTTGTGATCAGTGCACAGCCAGCCTAGGGCAGGGCAGCCTACTGAGAAGTAAATATGTTCAACACGACGCATCAAGAAAAGGACTTTCAGCGGTCTGAAATGGGGTGTGTCCATATGTGCTCAGGCCCTGTACTCGGGTCCCTTCTGTGATCTCCAAAATGTCCAAAGGAGTATCTCAGCTGCACCTTGGTGGTGGTGGAAAAAAGGGCCATCAAATCACAGCTGGCTTACAGTGACCCCATAGGAGTTATCAAGGCAAAACCAGAGGTGGTTATCCATTGCTGGCCTCTCTGTAGCAACCCTGGACTTCCTTGGCGGTCTCCCATCCAAGTCTGGTGTAGTGGTTAGGAGCACGGACCTTAATCTAGGAGAACGAGGTTTGATTCCCCACTTCTTCACATGCAGCTGCCGGCGTGACCTTGGGTCAGTCACAAGTTCTCTCAGAGCTGTTCTCTCGAGAGCAGTCCTCAGTCAGAGCTCCCTCTGCCCCACCTACCTCACAGGGTGTCTGTTGTGGGGACATGAAGGGAAAGGAGTTTGTAAGCCGCTCTGCGACTCCAAGTGAAGGGCGGGGTATAAATCCAATCTCTTCCTCGACTACTACTAACCAGGGCTGGCTGGTAGTAGCTCTAGGAATCACCATACTATAGAGTTTCTACTGATTCCTAGAACTACCATAATCACTTCTGGGTTTTTCCCTGGAAGTGAAGTCATCGTGCTCACGACACTGCCCCCCCCACATGTTGTCCCTGCCCCCAGTGCTTCTTAACCATAGCAGAGGCAAGATTCAAACCAGGAACTCCCAGGTTGCTAGCAGAAGCTCTGAGCCAACATGCTTCATTTGCTTCCCAGCGTAGAGGCATCTTAGACCCGGCCGGTGGCTGCCCCACCCACTTTCTTCCTGGCCTGAAGACATCTTTAAGATGGGAGCCACACGCCCTTCCTTGGCATTTTCCACCGCAGCAGAAATGCTGCTCTTACATGCTTGAACTTTCCCTCGGTGTTCGACAGAAATCTATCTTTAAACCCATCTTGCCATTTTAACTCACAAGGAGGAGGAAAGAGCCTGTCAAAGGATTTGTTTTCAAAAGCCAGGTGGGTTTTATGAGGGTGGGGTGATCCTGATCACTGCAGATTAAGAGGACGGCAAGCACAGCTGGAGGGGGGGGGGAGGGAAATACGCACTTCAGAGCAACCCTGGCCCTGGAGGTTCAAGCCCAGCATCTTGGGGCAGGATTATGATTGATGAGCGGCAGAGCCTTTTCCCATGGATTCCAGATACACTGAGAGTCCTCCGGTGAGACTTCACGGCCACTGGCTCGGCAAGGGTCTGACTGGCTCAGCTGCCCTCCCTTTCCCAGCCGCCCGCAGTCTGGCAGGGGAAGGAAATGGGAGGTACAGCAGTTCGGTTTCACTCCTTCCACTTCCAACCACAGGGGAATGAAACCGACCCTCTCTCCCTCCCCTTTGCTTCCCCAGCCACCTGTCATGGCAAGCCAACTGGGGGAAGCAAAGACAAATCAGGGAGGCTTTTAAAGAGGCCTCCCCTTCCGTTTCCCCAGCCGGCCACCGTGCCGAGCTGGATGGAGAAGCAGAGACAGGTTGGGGAGGCATTTAAAGACGCCTCCCCAATCTGTTTCCCCTTTCCTCCCTGATTCGGGGATGGGACCCAAATAAAAGCCAAGATCGGCTTTTATTCGGGAACACCTCATCGTTTACCAAATCACTGATTTGACTAAATACATACCCGAAAAATACCGATAAGTTATTTTGGGGGTATTTATTCCATTCAGCTTTGCCGAATGCGCACCCCTAGTTACTAACCACAGAGTGAGAGCAGCTGCGAGGGTGAGGGGGGGAGAATAGCCCATGACTAATTTATTTATTTGCATTATTTACTGCCTGTTTTTCTCCCTTGGACTCAAGGCGGTTCACAGCTGTTATGCATCCGGGCAGGGGTCATTTCATAAAAAAAGAGGTGCAGGAGCTCATTAGCATAACTCATTTGCATAACTCGTTTGCATAACTCATTTGCATATGCCACACCCCCTAACATACCGGAAGTGTGTCAGAAGGCAACACCCACCCCTCAGGCTCCACTCCACAGGGGAGTGAAACTGACCTGCTCTTCCTCCATTCCCTTCCCCATCCAATACTTGGTGCAATAAAAATAAGCATAAAGAACACACCCTCATTCTCTTCCTGCTCCCTTGAAACCACCAGGTTTCAAGGAGACTTGAGATACCCAGGACATGTGCACCACCCATCCCTTTCCCTTCCCCTCCCCACAACAAGACACTCGTGAGGTAGGTGGGGCTGAGAGAGGTCTTTTGAGAACTGCTCATGAGAGAACAGCTCTGAGAGAACTTGTGACTGGCCCAAGGTCACACCAGCAGCTGCATGTGGAGGAGTGGGGAATCAAACCCGGTTCTCCCAGATTAGAGTCCAACTCCTGACCACTACACCAAACTGATGGGGTGGAAGCCGCTGAAGGGCTGGTGAAATTTCTCCAGTACTTATGTGCCATGTGGCCAGAAAAAAAATGGTATACTTAGGAAATTTATATGCCACCTTGAGCAAGTCTCTGGGAAAGCAGCACACAGTCATAAAAGGAACAATGATAAAACTATCAATATTAAAACAAAACATTAAAAACAATAAAGACCCTAGCAGGGCTTTCCCCGGGGCGCTGCGCCTCTGCACTGCTCGGGGAAGCCGAGGAGGGGGCGGGGCTTGGTCATGTGCCCGCCCCCTGGGCTCCTCACTCCCGGAGCTGCGCTCCTGTGCGCTCCCCCTCCAACGGACCCCTGCATCCGGGCATTTTTTATTTTTTAATTTTGCACGTCTGCATTGCCTCTCTCTTTCAAGTCACCATATATTTTTATTTCTGCATTGCCTCCAGTTTTCACTCTTCATTTCCCCTGGGGTTATTTTTTAAATTCTACATTGTCCAGCTGTCAATTCGGCTCCTTCCCCCTCCCCCAGTTTCCACAGGATATCTGAATGCTGTTTTTTGGTGAACTGTAACCACCCACCTGGCTCCACGCCCGAGTAATGCAACGTAGAATCCATCCTTTGGAGTCTTCATCCCCACCTCTTTTCCAGCCCCCTGGGAGGCCACTCCCCTGCCCACCCCTTTTGCATCCTCCCCGGGCCGGGGCAGGTGACAGACAACGGAAGGGAAATTATTGCGTGGGTGCAGTGCGTGCTCTGAGTTGGGCTTTTTTTTCTCAAGTGATTCCCCAAAGACTTTCGTGCTTGCAAGCACCAGGACAAAAGTCAAAAGTTTCTCTGCATTAAATGGCCAAGGCTCAGTGCTCACCTCTGCAGTTGGAACCAGTGCCGGGCAATCAGCAGTGTGGTTGGACTTAAATCTGTCTTTCTTTTTTCTTTCTTTGATTCACATTTTGGGGGAAACTGAACTGAACAAGGAGGATTCAGATGGAAGGCACGAGGAGTGAGGGCTGGAACAGAGATGGGCAAATGTACAAAAGGGGGGGGTTAAGAACATAAGAGAAGATGCGACCGCATTTGGAGTACTGTGTACAGTTCTGGTCACCACACCTCAAAAAAAATATTATAGCACTGGAAAAAGTGCAGAGGAGGGCAACTAGAATGATAAAAGGGTTGGGACACTTTCCCTATGAAGAAAGGTTAAAGCGCTTGGGGCTCTTTAGCTTGGAGAAATGATGGCTGAGGGGTGACATGATCGAGGTTTATAAGATTATGCACGGGATAGACCAGGTAGAGAAGGAGGTACTTTTCTCCCTTTCTCACGATACAAGAACTCGTGGGGACTCCATGAAATTGCTGAGCAGTCAGGTTAGAACAGATAAAAGGAAGGACTTCTCCACCCAAAGAGTGATTGACACATGGAATTCGCTGCCACAGGAGGTGGCGGCGGCTACAAGCATGGACAGCTTCAAGAGGGAATTAGATAAACATCTGGAGCAGAGGTCCATCTGTGGCTATTAGCCACAAGGTATAGATAGGAACTCTCAGTCTGGGGCAAGTGATGCTCTGCCTTCTTGGTGCTTGACCGGGGATGGGGGGGCAACAGTGGGAGGGCTTCTGGTGTCCTGGCCTTGCTGGTGGACCTCCTGAGGGCACCTGGTGTTTTTGGCCACTGTGTGACAGAGTGTTGGACTGGATGGGCCACTGGCCTGATCCAACATCGGCTTCTCTTATGTTCTTATGATTATGTCACCCCTTGACAACATTCCAGTGATGCTTCGGGGAACCCATGAAATGGGCACGGCTCCTCCGAAGACATTGTGCTGCAGCTGAAGGAATAAACTGCCCCAGGCCGCAGATACCTCCAACTAGCCGCCTCCCCTTGCAAATCAGCTGACACTACAAAATAATTTTTAACCAGAGAGCTGAGCCCCAGGGCTATTTGTGAAGATTTCTCATGCTTTTCCTGCTTAAATAGCTGTCCTCTGGACATTGGTATGTTTCCATTCCTTGGGTGAAGATGAGGATGAAGTCTGGCATTTAAAAAAAGAAATCCCTTCTGTCATTCTGCGTGAATGACTGCTTTGATTTGTGCGCTCCAGGTAGGTAAGCTTGAAGCATGAAGTTTCATTGGAAGGAAAAGGTATCTCCTACTCA
The DNA here is from genome assembly GCA_029233225.1 of Lepidodactylus listeri. Lineage (NCBI taxonomy): Eukaryota > Metazoa > Chordata > Lepidosauria > Squamata > Gekkonidae > Lepidodactylus > Lepidodactylus listeri. Next base: position 4,443,191 of record JARCFY010000004.1, on the reverse strand, counting down.
TCCTGAAAAGTCAGACCAAGGACACAATCCCCCTAGCACATTTTCCTCAGGCTTAGATCCATCTCTTTGGAAGGAGCCCATGGCAGGCATTTACTACAGAGTTACTCTGCAGTAGATGTTGAGAGACAATTTACCTCAGGGTCCCAGAGACAGGAGGCAACATCAGAGGAAGGCCTCGGCCTGTATGCCCTGTTGTTGGCCCTCGAGAGGAACTGGTTGGCCACTGTGTGAGGGAGGATGCTGGACCAGATGGACCCTCACTGGTCTGATCCAGCCGGGCTCTTCTAATGTTCTTATGAAGGCCTTGGCCTCTCTGCCCTGTTTTTGGCCTTCCAGAGGAACTGGTTGGCCACTGTGTGAGACTGGATGCTGGACTAGATGGACCCTCACTGGTCAGATCCATCAGGGCTCTTCTTGAGTCTTTATGAAGGCCTCAGCCTCTATGCCCTGTTGTTGGATCTCTAAAGGAACTGGCTGGTCACTGTATGAGACCGGATGCCAGACTAGGTGGGCCACTGGTCTGATCCAGCAGGGCTCTTCTTATGTCCTCCCCAGGCTCCATCTCCAAATCTCCAGGAGTTTCCCAACCTGGATCTAGGAATTCTACCCTGGCCAGGGGCTGTCAGTTTTGCAGAAATTCCAAGGAAATGATAGGCAAGATCCAGGTTTGCTTACAAAGAGATTTTTTAATAAAGCACCCAAAGTTACAGAAAATGCGGGCTAAGCCCCCATCAGCTGGGCCTCAAGTGCATACACACACAGTGAAGCTTGCCAGAATCCAAGACCACACACATCACTAAAACTAGGCATCTTATACCCTATATGCTGGCTACCAGTCAAGTAATCAAGCTATCCCAAACCAGTCAAGCTATCCCAAACACTTGTACGAGCCAGGGCAACTTGCACCTGGCATTCAGTGGTGGGAAGGAACAACCCAGGCATTGAAAATAAGCTCTGCTAACCAGCACGAGAGAGAAAAAAGTTCCCTTGGAGTGGCTGACCACTGTCCTCTCGCAAGACCCAGGGCAACTAAGCACCAGCATGGCGTTACTAAGGCCATACACTTCCATGGAGTTTTTGTCCAAATACCAGAGCATCCGTGCTTCGCTAGGGATGTGATGACATCACTTCCTGTCCACGCCGGAAGTGATGTCACTGCATCACCAACAACAGAGCCAAGGCTTCAGTTTGCTGTCGATAAGTTCCCCATCCCATGATTGTCAGGCGGTCCCCTGGCCTTGAAACTGGTAGGCCTAATGGCCTAACCATCTTCCTTATCTCGCTCTGGGACATGGCAGTCAGCTTGACCTTGGGTTCTGAGAGAGATGCTTCTATGGTTTTTTGCAGGCCTCAGCCTGAAGTAGGGTTGCTAGGTCTTACCTGGCTGCCGGTGGGGGTGCTCCTGCCCGCTCCCGGGATCTTCTAGTGCGTGCCACTATGACATCACCTGGAAGTGATGTTATCACACCGGGCACGTTGTGCAGGGGTTGCTCTAGCATTTGGGCAAAAACCTCTATGGTCGCCAAGGGAAGAGGTGAACTGGCAGGACCTTTGAGTCTGCAAAAAGTCGGCTCAGTTTGTCATAAAGGAGATCCTCTTCTTTGATCTCCCAACCATCCCTTCTCCATCTTCTCGCCCCCAGGCCTTCCCGTGCGGGCAGCAACACTCAGTGCCCAGTGCCCTCATGAACACTACACTCCCTGTCCTCTTGCAAACCACGAGGCAGCTTCTGGAGCATGTGACCCGTGTGGTTCCACATGGCTGGCCGCCTTCATGGGCTCGGTGTTCCTGCCTCTGGGTTCCCCCCAGGGGACGGAGGCCACAGATATCTCTTCAAAACAACCGGGCAGATGCCAGCAGGAGAGAGGTCTCAGCAAGCCGATAACTAGGGTTGTCAGCTCCCAGTTCAGAAATACCGGGAGATTTGAGGGTGGAGCCTGGGTAGGACAAGTTTTTGGGAGGAGCGGGACCTCATTAGTATCTAATGCCATAGAGTCCACCCTCCAAAGCAGCCATTTTCTCCAGGGAAACTGATCTCAGTTATCTGGAGATCAGTGGAAATTCTGGGAGAGATCCAGGGCTTACCTGGAGGCTGGCACCCATCCATGGGAGAGTGGGGTTTAGGGAGGGGAGGCACGCAGCCCACCTTCCGAAGCAGACTTTTTCTTCAGGAGAAGAGCAACCAATGTTTTAAATGAACAAATAAGAGATTTATGTAGTCTGGAGATCAGTTGTAATTCCAGGAGATCTCCAGCCCCCACCTAGAGGTTGGCAACCCTGGTTGCAGAAGAAGAGATTGGATTTATACCCTGCCCTTCACTACCCAGAGTCTCAGAGCGGCTTACAATTTCCTTTCCCTTCCTCTCCCCACAACAGACACCCCGTGCGGTAGGTGGGGCTGAGAGAGCTCTTTCAAGAACTGCCCTTGAGAGAACAGCTCTGAGAGAAGTTATGACTGACCCAAGGTCCCACCAGCAGCTGCATGTGGAGGAGTGGGGAATCAAAACCTCCCAGATTAGAGTCCACACACTTAACCGCTACACCAAACTGGCTCCCCAAACCTTGTGCCATTTTACGCCCTGAGGAACTCTGGCTCTGGCGAAGGAGCCATATTAGCTGATCTCTTCGTGTTCCTTCAGTGTCAGATTGTGCACCAGTGCAGTCTTGAGTCCTCAGCTGCCAGCTATGGCAAGAAATCGGCTGCACACTGCATTTGAGAATTCACCTAATGCGTATTACGTAAACAGGGGGGAGGGTTGCACAACTGGTTACATAAAGCACGGGTCGCGGCCCATCTGGGGAGGATTGGCGCCATTATGTAAAGCAAGGAAAGGACTGAAAGAAGATCCCCACCGGAGAGAAGAGAGAGGAGGCGTCAGATGCTTGAAGCGAGTCCCCACGACCCTTAAAACCCTTGAGCTGTTCCTTAACCTCTCCTAAACTTAAAGGGCCAAACTACACATGACATTGGGGATGTGTGATTGGAATTCCCAAAGCATTATGGGGAAGGCAGTTGGTAGGGATCAGGGACAGTCAGTTTGGGAAGTAAAAGAGCTTTTTTCCTTGCAATGACATTTTCTTGATCAAAATGACAGTTTGGGTTGCTTTAAAGCTCTGGTAGTGGGGGGAAATTACAGTCACAATCTCGATACTGCCTTTTTTCCCCTACCAAGGATGAAACCTCTGTGACACTACATACCACTATAAAGGTAAAGGTTTCCCTTGCTCGAAATCCAGTCGAATCCAACTTTAGGGTGCAGTGTTCATCTCCGTTTCCCAGCCAAAGAGCCAACGCTGTCTGAAGACGTTTCTGTGGTCATGTGGCCGGCATGACTAGACACGGCATGCTGTTACCTTCCCACCAAAGCCGAGGCACACAGAACGCTGTTACCTTCCCACCGAAGCGGTACCTACGGGAGCTCACTTCGTCACACAGCACTAGGGTCTCAAACTGCCAGCTTTTCAGTCTGCAGTTCAGTGCCTTAACCTCTGAGACACCCCCACTATAACCATCTCCAGATGCCATGTTCCCCAGGCTTTGCCCCCAAATCTCCAGGAATTTCCCAACCAGGAACTGGCAAACCTAGATATTCCCCTTAACCAGGTCCACCTTAAAGCCCTACTTTTCTTAGAATTTTCAAAATGCAAACTAGGGGGAATCCCAGATTTGCATGGGCAAAAGTGACTCGCGGAACTCCCTGAGTCAGGATGTGCTCACGGGGTGATGACAACCGCCGACTCTACTTACAGTCCGCGTCATATGCAGCTGGCACCCAGATCTTTATCGACCGGCATTCGTGGAAAGAGCTTCGCCCTAGGCCCGTGGGCAGGAGACTTTGCATAGCGCTTGCTGGTTGTTTTTAAATATGTGCCAAAATGGATTATTCGCAGATTTATCCAGTGAGGGGAAATCAATCTCGGGATAAAGAACTTCAAGACAGACAAGCAAAAGATATATAGTAGCTTCATTTTCAGCCATCCTCTCCCTAAATTGTCAAAGAAGCCTCCTTTGTTGAAATTACCTTGAAGAAAAAGAGAAACTCCAAGGGAATATTTGAGAAGAGACAGGGCAAGAAGAGATCCTCACGATCCAGCACAGAATGCTGGACTACATGGACCTTGTCACATCCTGCAGAATCCTATTGCAGTCTCGCAAATCTACTCTCTGTTCCCGCCTCCCTTCTACTGTACTCCTCCCTTCCCCTGCCCCAGTCTGTGTGTCCTCAGTCTAGGGTTGCCAGCTCTGAGTTGGGAAATACCGGGAGATTTTAGGGGTGGAGCCTGGAGAGGCTGGGGAAGGACCTCAGCAGGGTACAGTGCCACAGAGTCCATCTTCCAAAGCAACCATTTTCTCCAGGGGGAACTAATCTGTGTACAGGCCCGTCACCAGGATTTTCGTGGCTTGTGGGGCAAGTTCTTTTCTGGTGGGGCAGAAGTTCTCAGTGTAGAGAGAAAAGCCATTTAGTCAATAGCAAGCTGTTACCAGGATAGATCTCTAAATTGCAAGCTGTTAACCACTTCAGATGACAGTTCTCAGCTGCTGCAAATTAATCTCTTCTGCCAGCCTAAGCGACAATTCTGATAACAAGCCGGCAGGTGGGGGAGTCAAGAAAGCTAACACTGAGGCAGAAGAACTCTCTTAAAGGAGACCACTTTCTTAACACAGAGTTAGAAGGGATCCTAGAGGTCACCTACTCCAACCCCCTTGCTCAGTGCGGGAATTATTCAACTACAGCATGCCTTTAAATTTTTTTTACAAATGATTGAAAAAAGCATTCACAGGAGAAATTCTTGTGGGGCTGTGCCTTTAGGAAAGCAGGCAGAGCCCCCAAAAGCCCAACCATAGCTGCGGGCCTCTCTCTGTAACCTGGAAACCAGCTATAATTTCAGGAGTTCTCCCTCCCCCACCTGAAGGCCGGGAACCCTAGCTCAATCATTTTCAGTAGATGGACAGGGCAAGAGGGTTGGCTTTGAGTGCGGGAACCACACTTCAAACCAGAATCAGCAATAAAACTGAGTGTGTGTGTCCCAGCTTATCCTACTTTGCATGGTTGTTGTGTGGCTCAGACCTCGTTTTGTGTTCCTTGAAAGAAGGGCAAGCTGTAACAGGCCTCTCGTGGCAACAACCCCAAAGGTGGAACAGGGTAAGACTGCTGCAGCGAAAAACCAAAACGGAATTTCGAGGCACCTTCCCTTTCCCAGCACTGTTTCTGGCGGCTTTTCCAGATGTTTTCGTCAAAGGCGTGAATCGTTTCTGTCAGTGGGAAGGAAAACATCGAAACCTACACACAGGATATTCTTACTATACAAGGAAGGAAGGAAGGAAGGGGAGAGAGGGGGAGAGAGAGGGGGGGAGAGAGGGAGAGAGGGAGAGAGGGAGAGAGGGAGAGAGGGAGAGAGAAAGAAAGAAAGAAAGAAAGAAAGAAAGAAAGAAAGAAAGAAAGAAAGAAAGAAAGAAAGAAAGAAAGAAAGAAAGAAAGAAAGAAAGAAAGAAAGAAATCCCCTTTCTAGCGTTCTCACTGCATGGATGATGCCCCAATGGCCATGAAATGCATATGATACGAGCTGTAACACTTCTGTTTATGAAAAAACCTGAAATACATACAAGATAAGCATGGCAGCCTTTCTCAACTGCTGCCAATTGTCCTCTGGCGCTTTACTATGCTAACATAACACCACCAGTTTTTAATTAGCATAGAATTAGCCAGAAAAACTGGATAATCCACAATTACTGCTGTTATAACCGGGTTTATCTTCACAGGGACAGCCTAGATTAAGTCTATTGCAGCAACAACAGACTGGAGTATTGTGACACATTAAAGACACATTTTTATTCTAGCACAAGCTATTGTGGTGTCCTTGAAACCATCTCCCACAGTCTTTAACAAGGATCTGCGATTCTTCCATCATGAGGAGCACTAAACGGGTTTAACAGACTGCTGACGGCACCTGGGTTTTGGCCACTGTGTGACACAAAGTGTTGGACTGGTTGGGCCGTTGGCCTGAACCAACATGGCTTGTCTTGTGTTCTTACGTCTGGGGCTGTGGTGCTCTGAATTCTGGGTGTTTGGGAGGCAACAGTGGGAGGGCTTCTGGAGTTCTGGCCCTGCTGGTGGACCTCCTGATGGCGCCTGGGTTTTGGCCAATGTGTGACACAGAGTGCTGGACTGGATGGGCCATTGGCCTGATCCAACATGACTTCTCTTGTGTTATTATGTCTGGGGCACTGATGCTCTGTGTTCTTGGTGCTTGGGGGGCAACAGTGGGAGGGCTTTTGGAATTCTGGACCCGCTGGTGGACCACTGGATGCTGCCTGGGTTTTGGCCACTGTGTGACACAGAATGTTGGACTGGATTGGCCACTGGCCTGATCTGACGTGGCTTCTCTCATGTTCTTTTATGTTCTTAAAGCTAGGAAGATTGTCCATCCCCCAATTACTGTTTTGGGGGATGGACTCCGAAGCATTCTTTTTAATTATTTTAAAATATGTATTAGCATATGCATTAGCACATACAAACATATACATATAACATTATCCTACATCCAAGAGGCATCAAGTCAACAGCTAAACGAAGGCCGTGGTCACACGGTCATTTTGATCGGGTTTCACCCCTGTTCCCTCTCGCATTTAAAATTGCTGATCAGATGCCCGCATCCGTTTCCCGCACTGAATTGGGCTCACTCACGCAATCCTCCCTGTCCCCTAGCAAGTTTTCCAACACCTAGAAAATCAAGTACTTTCCGGGTATTTGCGCTTTGAATCCACGATTTCGCAGATCTGAACAGCCATCTCTCGCAATGATCGCGATTATGTCATCTGAACGTCCTTCTGGTGATATCCCCCCCCTCAAGCTTTCGTCATTGTGCGCATGAGCAATCCTGCACTGAATAAATTCAATGTATAAACGTTCAAGAGCGCATATGGACTCCAGCGCTCGGTTGTACGTCATCAGTTAATTTTGTTCACTGTTGGGGGGGGGGGCTGCAGAAAGAAGGGAGTACAACGAGTCCCAGTGGGGGCGGTGATTCGGCCATACGCATATGCGCATGCGCAAAGCCAAAAACTTTTTAAAAAGAAGCCATGCTGCCACTTGGGCAGCACAGCTATCTAGACGGTGCCCGAAGCCTCGTCGTGCGATGCAAGCAGTTCCGGGAGAGATGTGTGATCATCCCAACCCAGGAAAAAAAATATTCCCAATCAAATCTATAGCGTAAACAAATTGGAATAAGCAGGGTGATCATACCCTGAGACTCTAATATCAGTAACCTGTGAAAGGCTTCTAACATGAAAAATCCACAAAAACTGGTTTTCCATTTCTCAGCCACACAAGCTGTGTTAATCAAGGCAATTTTGCTAATTGTCAGATTTTTTGGATCTGTAATTTGCTACTCAAATCTATAGCATTGGGCCCATGCCACAGAGTCCACCCTTCAAGCCCAGTTTGGTGTAGTGGTTAAGTGTGTGGACTCTAATCTGGGAGAACCGGGTTTGATTCCCCACTCCTCCACTTGCACCTGCTGGATGACCTTGGGCAAGCCATAGCTCTGTACCAGCTGTTCTCTCAGAGCTGTCTCAGCCCCACCTACCTCACAGGGTGTCTGTTGTGGGGAGGGGAAGGGAAAGGAGTTTGTAAGCAGCTCTGAGACTCCAAGTGAGTGAAGGGCAGGATATAAATCTCTTCTTCTTTTTCTTCTTCTTCAAAGCAGCCATTTTCTCCAGGGGAGCTGATCTGTGTCAGCTGGAGATCAGTCGTAGAAGTTCGGGATCTCCAAGCCCCACCTGGCAGCTGGCAACCCTAGTAATTTCACAAACACCCCCCCCCTTTTTTCATAAAAATGGGTTCTTTAGCTGGAACACCTTGTAATAAATACCAATATAATAAAGATAACAATCCTTTTATTACTTTCCCTTTATGCAATAAATCCTCCAACCCTGTAAGACTCCTTCTACAAGACACAGTCGTTTTCCTTGTATTGACATGATTTCTAAACGAAAAAATTCCGAAACCACTTCACTTCGATATTTCCTAAAGATGCCGTCGTCGGACGACGGTCATTTCCCATCACATCAAGGGATTGTTTAGTGATCCACTCATTGCCAGGGCTGACAAATCCAGGTTGGGAAATTCCTGGAGATTTGGGGGGGTGGAGCCTGGGGAGGGCGGGGCTTGGGGAAGGGAGGGTCCTCGGCTGTGAATAATGCCACAGAGTTTATCGTCCAAAGTAGTCACTGGGCGATTCTGCACTGTCTTTTCCCTCTGTGGTTTAATGAAACCCCATTGGGACAGAATTTCCCCTCTGCATCGCATACTGCTTTCACTTCCTTTGATCACTGGGTTTTATGGTACCCTCCAGACTGCATGCCGCTTTCACTGTTTTGACCGTCAGGTTTTATGGTACCTTCCGCACAGATTTATGGCCATCCAGAGGTGACTTTGGAGTCAGTCCAGCGTTGCCCCCCAAGGTATCTCAATGTGGTTTTGAGCTGCACTTTCCCCTCCCATTTGAGGGAAATATGGAGTGAATGCTAGATGTAGAATCTCCCCTTATCTCCAGGGGAACTGATCTCTGTTGCCTGGAGACGAGTTGTAATTCTGGGAGTTCTCCTGGCCTCACCTGCTGTCAGATTCTGCTTCGCATACGGGGTCTTTTCATAATGTTTCTACAATGTTTCTTATTGATTGAATCTGACGTTGATGTATCTCTGTAAAACTGTTCTGTAGCTTACTTTCGTTTTCTTTGTAGTGGGCATTTGACCAGATGCTTTATTGCTCCCTTTGGTGTAGATTACTTGTCTGCTCAATGTTACATTTCAGGCGGGAACTCGGGTTCCCACATACCAGGGTGTCACATAGTACAAAGCTATTTCTTTTACACTCCCTTGTACTTCCTCCCCCTTTCTCTGAAGAGTGCTATCTGCTGAATGTAGCCTTGGGAATTATTTTATTGTTCTTCCTGCCTGTTTTGCCGGGGACCTGGCATCTCTAGGTCACACAGTTCGAGCTGGGAAATTTTATGTTCTCTCACCCCTGGGTGACAAAAGGTGAATCTGCCTTCCCGCAATTTTACTGAATGCTGATTGGTGATCAATGTTTATACTTTCATGTTTGCAGGTATAATAGTCCCCTGCCCTCTTTGTATGGTATCACTAACAAACATCGAGACCTGTACCAGTATCTGAATAAAGGACTATGTTTTAATCAACAAAGGCCTGATCATTTGCTGATAGCACAGAAGCCTCACACCTGGAGGCTGCAACCCTACTAATTGCTGAAGTTGCCAGCTCTGAACTGTGAAATTCCTGGTGTTTTGGGAGGGGTGGAGCCTGGGGAAGGTTGGGTTTAGGGTCTGGAGAGACCCCAGTGAGGTACAATGCCCTAGAGTCCTCCTTCCAAAGCAGCCATGTTCTCCAGGGGAGCTGATCTCTTTACCTGGAGACCACTTGTAATTCCAGGAGATCTCTAGCCACCGCTAGGGGAACTAATCTCCGTAGTCTGGAGATGAGCTGTAATTCCAGGGGATCTCCAGGTCCCACCTGGAGGCTGGCATCCCTGCATGGCCACTTTATTCAAATAACAACAATAAAGAGTAAATTGCTGGCACTTTCCCTTGTGCAGAGATACGGGGGGAAATGCAAGCCAGTTTTTCAGTTCCAACAAAATGCCATCCAGATTTTCCAGCAATCACGCCCTGGGATGATTCACATACTTGAAATTTCATTACATCAAAGGCCCAATTTACACCTCCCCTCTGAAGCAGTTTGACTGCTGTCTTTTCCCAAGCTCATTTCACGCCGGTTTCAAATTTCACTCCAGGGGGTAAGAAGAGTACTAAGCAACAGCATTTGTTCAAAGCAGTATAATGCTAGCTTGACCACAGGAGGGCAATTAACAAATGTAAACAGTAATTTATAAACTGGAACAAGTATGGTTTGAAACTAGAAACAGGTACAGACAGGTTTTTTTTGAAACTAGAATGATTCTAGCCGGAAAGTCAGATATAAATTTGACCTAAGGCAACATGAAATTAAACACATTAGCAAACAATGCTCTCTCTAAGCTGTGGAGTCCTGTGAGCAAAAATTCTACTTTCTGAGCTACAGGCATTAAAGTTGTGAGCGAGCGATTTGGCTATTGCATCTATTAGTTTGCTCTGGAGCCATCCTTCCTGAGCCAGGGCTATTTTGGGGCAGGAACGCACAGGAATGGCGTTCTGGCTGGCTTCTGAGTTGGCTAAGCCTACAGCCTCCTCCCCTTCAGGTTCCCCAGGCGCCTTGCAAGCCACGGGGCACCTGGGAAAGCCAAGCCAATCCAGGGAGGGAAGGCAGTTTAAACTGCCTCCCCTTCTAGGGTTCCCCAGGTGCCCTGCAGCCGTGGGGCACCTGATGAAGCCGATCCTGGAAGGGAACTGTGCTGTTAGGGGTGTGGCCTAATATGCTAACAAGTGTCTGCTGTTGGGTGTGGCCTATTATGCTAATGAGTTCCTACTGGGTTTTTTCCCTACAAAAAAAAGCCCTGGCTAAGACACACACAAAAAAGTGTGAGCCAGAGGCTAAAAAACTGTGAGCTAGCTCACACTAACTCAGCTTAGAGGGAACACTTAACAAATCTTCTGCATGGATGTTGCCCCAGGTCCTCTGGTAGGCCCTTTAACCCCACCCCACCTGGAAAAGGGGCTGGCTGCATTTCCGGTGGAGGACAATTTGCCCTTGAAATCCCTTGACGGAGTCCTTTCAATCAGAGCGCCAGACAATCCAACTGCCCTAGGGTTGCCAACCTCCAGGTGGGGCCTGGAGAATCACAGAATTATAACGGATCTCCAGACAGCAGAGCTCAGTTCCCCTGGAGAACGTGGCTGCTTTGGAGAGCGGACGCTGTTGCAATCTATTCCTCTGATGGCCCCTCCCTTCCCAAAACCCTCCCCTCCGCAGGCAAATATCCAGGAATTTCCCTGCCTGCCATATATAGCCCTAGGAGTTTACAGGCCTACTGTTTCAAAACAAGGTCAGAGCCCTACCAGCTCATAAAGTTTATTTATTTATATTTATTTAATTCATTTTTACCCTGCCCATTCCGGCCTAGGCTGGCTCTTGAATCCAAGCCTACTGTGCAAAGTATCAGGCTGTTAGTCAGGGTCGGCTAAGTCTGCGGTGGCTCAAGTGGTTAAGACCTTGAACTGCAGACCGGAAGGTCGGTAGTTCAGCAGTTCGAGACCCGAGTGCCACAGGACAGAGCGAGCTCCCGTCTCCGGCCCCAGCGCCTGCCAGCCTAGCAGTCTGAAAGCAAGAAACTGCAAGTAGATAAACAAGTACCGCTTCGGTGGGAAGGGAACAGCGTTCCGTGCGCCTTGGCGTTGAGTCATGCCGGCCACGTGACCATAGAAATGTCTTTGGGCAGCGCTGGCTCTTCGGCTTGGAAACGATGAGCACCGCATCCCTTGAGTCGTATCCGACTGGCTTTCAAGCAAGGGAAACCTTTACCTTTACCGAGACCCTGCCCACAGTGGAGAAGATAAGAATACTCAGAGATGATAGCAGTGAGCCTCACTCAGGCAAAGGACTCTGTGCTAGACGTTTCACAGCCGAATGCATGAACTGGCTCCACTGACCAGCACAGACACTTCAACACATTACAGTGCCTTACACTGCATCAGACCACTGGTCCATCGAGATCAGTATTGTCTACTCAGGCCGGCAGCCACTCTCCAGGGTCTCAGGTGGAGGTCTTTCACATCACCTACTAACTGACCCTTTCAACTGGAGATGCTGCCAGGGATTGAACCAGGGACCTTCTGCGTGCCAAGCAGATGCTCTACCACTGAGCCACAGCCCCTCTTTACAGTTCTCCAGGGTCTCAGGCTGAGGTCTTTCCCATCACTTCCTCCCTGGTCCTTTTAGCTGGAGATGCCGGGGATTGAACGTGGGATCTTCTGCCTGCCAAGTAGGAGCTCTACCACTTAGCCACAGCCCCTCTTTACAGTTCTCCAGGGTCTCAGGCTGAGGTCTTTCCCATCACCTCCTGCCTGCTCCTTATTAACTGGAGATGCTGGGGATTGAACCTGGGACCTTCTGCGTGCCAAGCAGATGCTCTACCACTGAACCACAGCCCCTCTTTACAGCTCTCCAAGGTCTCAGGCATAGGTCTTTCACATTACCTACTAACTGACCCTTTCAACTGGAGATGCCGGGGATTGAACCGGGGACCTTCTGCATGCCAAGCAGAGGCTCTGCCACAGAGCCACGGCCCCTCCCGGAGATTATAAGAACGTTCCAGCATCAGATCGCTGTTCACTTACTCAAATATGCAGGTTACCACTTGACGCTGCGATGCAGGAGCATGACCGGACTGACCCGCCCTCAGCCAGGTGGTATTTTGAGCACGAAAAGCACGATCCTCCGGTGTCTAAAACTGGCCGCAGATGCCAAAATGTTCGCCATTAATCCCTGAAGGCGAACCCCACCCTTCACTGAGTTTGGGAGACTGCTCCAAGCCTCTCTGGGGAAAAAGCAGGGAAAGAATGAAGACATAAGCCTTTACAAAAAATAAGCACAGATTAGATACGTGTCAAGAGACTCTTGGGTCCACATTCCTGTCTTGTAAATTCTGAACACCTGAGTAGACCACCAGGAGTCCAGCGAACGAATCTGTAGCTTTTGTATGGACAGCTGTTTGGTTCGTTGGAAGGGCTGCCACCTCCGTGTTGGGGGGGAAGAAGAAGAAGAAGAAGGAGGAGGAGGAGGAGGAGGAAGAGGAAGAGGAGGAGAAGGAGATTATTGGATTTGTATCTTGCCCTTCCCTCAGAGTCTCAGATCCGCTTACAATCTCCTTTCCCTTCCCCTCCCCACAAAAGACATCCTGTGAGGTAGGCGGGGCTGAGAGAGCGCTCTCAAAAACAGCTCTGACAGAACTATGGCTTGCCCAAGGTCATCCAGCAGCTGCAAGTGGAGGAATGGGGACTCAAACCCGGTTCTCCCAGATTCGAGTCCGCACATTTAACCGCTACACCAACCTACCTAGAGATTTGGGGGGGGGGGGGGGTGGAGCCTGGGGATGGTAGGGGAGGAGCTTCAGTGGGGTTTAATGGCTGCTTCGGAAGGTGAACTCTATGGCATCTGACCCGGCTCCACCGCTAAAATCTCCACGTATTCTCCAACCTAGAGCTGGCAACCTGAGGGTTAGGGTCAGGTGGAGCTTTGGCCAGCAAAGCTTCTGAATGGCCCCTGGAGATTTGATTGGCTGCGCAGCACAAGGAGCTTCACTGTGTGATGGAAGGTAAGCTGCAGCAGCCATTTTGTGGTTGGCTCCACCCCCCACAGCAGCCATGTTGTTGTTGTTGCTGTTGTTTAAAAAAAGAGGTGTTGGAACTCTCACGAGGGAAATGAAGTTTTCCATCTGTGTACTGAAAACTCATGAACTTTTAAACGTTTTAAAAAGAAGTTTATCGAAGAGGTTCCGGAACTCCGTTCTGGCGTGTGTGTGTGTGTGTGTGTGTGTGTCCCCCAAGCCCTGGCTCCACCCACCACACTGTGCCAGAATTCCAAAGGCCCCCACAGGCTCAAAAAGGATGGGGACCCCCTGCTCTACACTCAAATAACTCTTCGCAAGCCCTCTACAAGCCAAACAACGGTTTCCGTCATAGCCTGTTTCTGCATTGGGGTTGCCAGGTCTGGGTTGGGAGATACCTGGAGACTTGGGGGGGGGGGTGGATCCAGGAGAGGGTGGGGTTTCAGGAGGGGAGGGGCCTCAGCATGGAATAACGCCATAGAGTCCACCCTCCAAAGCAGCCATTTTCTCCAGGGGAGCTGATCTCTGACAGCTGGGGATCAGCTGTAAAAGCAGGAGATCTCCAGGCCCCACCTGGAGGCTGGCAACCCTATTCTGCACTGTTTTGGGAACAGCCTTGAACACACAGATGAGATGTTTGGGTCAGTCCTGTCGTAGCGTCCATTCACTCGATGCATTGAAGGAAACTGAGAGTTTGGGGAAGGCACAAAGTGAATCAATTCGAATTTGGCCAGTTACCTCATAAAAGGGAAAGAGGGACGGAGGATTCAGATGGGGAGAAATTCAGTTTGAAGTCATACAGTCAGGGTTGACCAAAAGGTGACACTGGCGCACCAGAAGCCGTCTCCCGCGCACTGCTGATGCTGCCAGTTGAAATCAGAGAGGCCGTCCAAGTGCCAAGTGCCGTGGGAGCGTGGCTTTTGCCTCACCAGGGCCGCATTTACATCTGGCCTTAATCAGAGCACTGGAGCGGCGCATCTCTTCATAAATAAGGGCGGGGTGCGCGTGCCCTCTGGCAAAGAATAAAAAACCGGGGTGGGGGAAGAGCCGTGATTCACTAATCTGATTGCATCGGGGTGGAGGCTGCAGAAAACCGGCACCGAAAGATTGTTGCACGCTTAGTTCCCCAGTCACCCGAGCGGTGAGAAGTTCCAGGGCAGCGCTTCCCCAGGTTGGCGCCCTTAGGGGGAGTTGGAGAGAGCGCTGGGTGAGAATGACATCTTTGTAGGCTTCGTTTTATGACCTGAGTGTGGATCAAAAACTCCACACTATAGGCCCAAGGCCAGACAGAGAAGATGAAGAAGAAGAGATTGGATTTATACCCCGCCCTTCACTCACTTGGAGTCTCAGAGCAGCTTCCAAACTCCTTTCCCTTCCCCTCCCCACAACAGACACCCTGTGACGTAGGTGGGGCTGAGAGAGCTCTTTCGAGTACTGGCCTTGAGAGAACACCTCTGAGAAAACTTGTGACTGACCCAAGGCCACACCAGCAGCTGCATGTTTAGGGGTGGGGAATCAAACCTGGTTCTCCGCGTTCCTAACCACTATACCAAACTGCTTCTGCAAATCTGAGGGAAACCCCCCCCCCCAGGTTTACATAAAAACCTTAATTTAAGAAGGATGAGAGGAGTAAAAACTAATTTTTAACTCTAAAAATGCTGTGACCTCGTGTGATTTGTTCACAAAATCTCAGCAGCCATTTTGCCTAGGTGATCCAAAACAGCTGCCGCAAGTTTAACTTCGAACCTGGAAATGGGGTTGGGGGTCCCCCGCCACCAAACTCAGCCCCCCCCAGTCGCCAATCCACTGGCCGGTGACTGGGGACTTATTAGGAGAAAAGGAAAGGCACAGGCCTCGTCGCTGGAGTCACACGGGAAGTGACATCATCAAGCAAGCAAAGTCTGGGCGACGCTCTGGTATCTGGGCAAAAACTTTATGGTAGAAGCCGGTTTTACCATAGAGTTTTTGCCCGAATACCAGAGCGTTGCAGTGACATTGAAGCATGATGACGTTACTTCCTGGGCCTTTCTCTTCATTCCCCACCAGTTGCCAGAAGGGACCTGGCAATCTAAGGGTCATTTTACACCTCCCCTCTAAAGTAGTTTGACTGCTGTCTTTTCCTGTGCTGATTTCACAGTGGTGTGAAATTTCACTCCAGGGGGTCTAAGTGCACTAATCAACAGCAATCGTTTAAAGCAGAATCAAGCCGGTTGAACACTAGCTTGACCACAGGAGGGCAATTAGTAGATGTGGACATTTCAGTAGCAGCACGGTTTCACACCGCACAGAGGTGTGGGCAGGTTTTTTTGGAACTGGAATGATTCCAGTGGGAAAGTCAGATGTAAAAACAGCCTAAGTAAATAAAGAGGACCATACTGGTCCGGTAGGTTCATATAAAAGTAGGCTACGGTTGCTAGTAGGGTTCCTAGGGCCTACCTGGCAGCCAGCAGGGGGATCCTGTGTCCTCTTGTGGATTTTCTGCTGCGCACATGCAGCACAATAACATCACCCGGAAGTGACATCATCACGTCTCCAACTTTGGGGTGACGCTCTAGTTTGGGGGCAAAACTCTATGGTTCGTAGCCGATTTTACCATAGAGGTTGCCCAAAAACTAGAGCGTCACCACACGACATTGGCAGTGTGCTGACGGTCCTTCCGGGTGATGTCATCACCATCACCTTCTGGGCCAGTTGCGGGAGGGATTTCCCAGTTGGGGGCAGGAAGTGCCCTACAAAAGCCTGCTCCTGGTGACCTCTGAGAGATTTCTAGGGGCAGAGCCCTGAAAAACAGCATGGCCGATGCTGTGACATCATTTCCCAGTGAAAACCTATCACACTGCCTCCCCTCCTTACTCTCGGGATTCTATAACTCTCTATGGTAAAGAGCATAGAGATAGCTGGAGTTCCTAGAGCAGCACTGGGAGGGGGTGTGCCGTGACCTCCAGGCTTTCGCCCAGAAGTGACATCACAGTTGTTGCTACTGCTGCCCCCCCCCCCAATTTCTGTCCCGACTCGGGGGGGGGGGAAGAAGCCTGAGGAAGGTGGGGTTTGGGAAGGACTTTAATGGGGTACAATGCCACAAAGTCCACCTTCCGAAGTGGCCCTTTGCCCCAGAGGAACTGTTCTCTGCCGCTCGGAGATCAGTTGTAAACCCAAGAAGAAGAGAAGAGATTGGATTTATACCTCTGCCCTTCACTCTGAGTCTCAGAGCGGCTTACAGTCTCCTTTCCCTTCCCCTCCCCACAACAAGACACCCTGTGAGGAAGGTGGGGCTGAGAGAGGTCTCACGAGAACTGCCCTTGAGAGGACAGCTCTGAGAGAACTTGTGACTGACCCAAGGTCACCCAGCAGCTGGATATGGAGGAGTAGGGAGTCAAACCCGGTTCTCCCAGATTAGAGTCCGCGCTCCTAACCATGACACCAAACTGGCTCTCAAGAGATCTCCAGCCACCACCTGGACATTTGCAACCCTTCCTATGACCCTTGTAGTAATGCTCCCTGATGGTGTCTTCAGAGGGGTGGCGGAGTGTGTCACCCTTTGAGATTTCCTTTGGCTTTAGGGTTCCCCTTTTCACCCAGTGATAATTCCAAACGGAAAAGAGAAAGACACATTTCCCATGTTTTCAAAAGTCCAATACAGGAATAGGCGTAAACGCTTCCCTTGCCCTCCCGCTGTACCCTGGATGGTTAAAGATTAATCCAGATTTAACCTTATAAACTGTTATGAGAAGACGAATTGCATGAGAAGAAGGTCTCAGAAGTTTTTTTATGACACAGACTGTTTATTCTGCACTCTAGAAATATGCTACATCTCTCTCTCTCCCCCCCCCTCCCGCCTTTGTTTCCCGTTTACCTAAATTCAGGCCCAAGTGACATGGCAGCCTTTTAAATATTCAGAACATTTTTTTTTAAATTGCAAGGCATGCAGTTATTACAGGGATCAGCAAATTTAACAATAATAAATATGCGACTACCTGTCTCAGTTGAGTATCTGATTGAACTGAACATTCTTACGTAACTTAGACAGGGCAGACCTTTGACAGGCCTTCAGGAAGCAATATGGAAAGCCAGGAAGCAGCCAATCGAAACGCCTCGCTGTGCAACCCCATGATGGCGAGGGCCTGGCGATCTCTCTTTTAAAATAAATAAATGTATGTAATGTCTTCTCAAAGCACAAGGTATATATTGTCACCCTGCTTATTTCATTTATATGCAGAGTACATCATGCAAAATGCTAGGCTGGATGAATCACAAGCCAGAATTAAGACAGCTGGGAAAAACAACAACCACCTCAGGTACGTACCACTCTAATGGCAGAAAGCGAAGAGGATCTCAAGAGCCTCTTACTAAGGGTGAAAGAGAAGAACGCAAAAGTTGGCTTGAAACTCAACATCAAAAAAACTAAGATCATGGCATCCGGCCCCATCACTCCTTGGCAAACGGAAGGGGAAGTTGTGGAAGCAGTGACAGACTTCAAATTCCTGGGATCCGAGATCATCGCAGATGGTGACTGCAGCCTTGAAATTAAAAGATGCCTGCTCCTTGGGAGGAAAGCAATGGCAAACCTAGACAGCATGATAAAAAGTAGAGACATCACCCTGCCAACAAAGGTCTGTATGGTCAAAACAATGGTATTCCCAGTAGTAAATGTATGGCTGTGAGAGTTGGACCATAAGGAAGGCTGAGCGCCGCAGAATAGATGCTTTCGAATTATGGTGCTGGAGAAGACTCTTGAGAGTCCCTTGGACTGCAAGGAGATCAAATCAGTCAATCCTAAAAGGAATCAACCCTGACTCTTCCCTGGAAGGCCAGATCCTGAAGCTGAAGCTCAAATCCTTGGGCCACCAAATGAGAAGGGGGCGCTCCCTGGAGAAGACCCTGATGCTGAGAAAGACTGAAGGTCAAAGAAGAAGGGGACGGCAAAGGATGAGATGGTCAGACAGTGTTATCGATGCAATGAACATGAAGTTAAGCAAACTCAGGAGCACGACGGAAGACAGGAGGGCCTTGTGGTCCATGGGGTCGTGAAGAGTCAGACTCGGCCGTGCGACTGAACAACAGCCACAAAACACAATACCGCCAACATCAGGAGAGGCTCATCGAAACACACCGTTTGTTGGCAGCATGTGGAGAAATAAAAGAGGCACTTAGACGCATCGACAAAGGCTCTAGCAACGCAGCCGTCATAGCTATTTAAAATTGCTCATGATACCCAGGCTGATGAAACAAAGAGGCAGCTGGATGAAAAGGCTTCATTGAACTTCACACAGTGACAACCAAAAGCAGAGCTTCAAGAAGTGCAAGATGAGGTAAACTATCTTTGCCTTTTAAAATGGGGTTTCCAAGGAACAACGAAACAAAGATGAACTACGATGGGTTAAGAAGAGTTGGCAAGGGGGCAAGGGGAGGATGACATTATGTTGGCATCTAAAAGTATTTACGAGTGATGGGGGGTATCTAGACTCAGTCCAAATACACCCACAAGATTTGAGGGATCTATTTATGACCCCTTTTCTTCGTCAACTTGAAAGCCACAGACTCTGAAACGGGACCAAAAAGGTTTTTCAAAAGGTTTGAGGGCCTGGAGTTCTCATGGAATTACAGCTGATCACCAGACCTCAGAGATCAGTTCCCCTGGAGAAAAGGGCTGCTGTGGAGGGCGGAGTCTACGGCACTGTACCCCACTGAGGTCCCTCCCCTCCACAAACCTCCCCTTCCTCAGGCTTCACAAACCGCCCCTTCCTCAGGCTTCACCCCCAAAATCTCCAGGTATTTCCCAACCCAGAGCTAATGTCCCCAGAGTCAGACCTCCCCCCGCCCCGGGACCCTCTACTACAGTGTTCAACCGGGGTCCCCAACCCATGGGTGCTCACCAAGTGTTTTTAGGAAGTGGGTGAGGCTATGTGCGGCTTTTGCCCAGCAAGGCATCTGATTGGATGTGCAGATTTTTAGAAATGTTGCTTGGCAGCAGCTGCCACCACAAATACCAAATACCAGAGCATCATCCCCTGAGAGCCAGTCTGGTGTTGCGGTCAAGTGCGCGGCCTCTAATCTGGGAGAACCAGGTTTGATTCCCCACTCCTCCACTTGCACCTGGCTGGATGACCTTGGGCAAGCCATAGCTCTGTACCAGCTGTTCCCTCAAGGACAGCTTGGGAAAGAGCTCTCTCAGCCCCACCTACCTCACAGGGTGTCTGTTGTGGGGAGGGGAAGGGAAAGGAGTTTGTAAGCCGCTCTGAGACTCTTAAGTGAGTGAAGGGCGGGATATAAATCCAATCTCTTCTTCTCTTCTTCTTCTTTGCAACGTCCCCAACGCAATGACATTATTTCCGGGTGACGTCGTCATGTTGGGGGGTGTCACACGATGTTCCCGCCCATCCCCGGAACACCCCCCAAATCCCTCTGCCGGGGCAACCAGGGACCTGGCGACCCTACCTGCTATAAACAAATCCAACGTCATCCTATTTGAGGAGGATGCCACGAATTGAAGGTGGTGGGACAAGAGGAGGGCCCGACAGGAGACAGGCTGACTCCATTAAGGAAGCCATGGCCTTCGGTTTGCAAGACCTGAGAAAAGCTGAAAACATAAGAACATAAGAGAAGGCAGTGTTGGATCAGGCCAACACCGTGTCACAGAGGGTTGCCAAGTCTTACCTGGCGTTCGGCAGGGGAGAGTCCTTCCTTGCTTGGGATACTTCTGGAGCGTGCGCAAAGCCCAGAAGTGATGTCATCACGTTGGGCACGTTGGGGCAGGACCGCTTTAATTCGAGGGGAAACCATAGAGTTTCCCCTCGAATTATAGAGCGTCCCAACTGAAACGTGCACCACGCAGTGACGACACCCACACTGGGCACGTCTTCGCAGCCCGGCAATTTGGGGGCGGGGTTCCCCCCCGGTGGCCCAATCTGGGCCGGCAGGGAGTGGGCCGCTGGAGCGGGGGTTTCCCTGCCCCCCCCGGGGGACTTGGGAACCCTAGTGTCACACAGTGGCCAAAAACACCCTCAGGTGGTCCCCCAGCAGGGCCAGAACTCCAGAAGCCCTCCCACTGTTGCCTCCCCCAAGCACCAAGAATACAGAGCATCGCTTGCCCCAGAGAGGGTGTTCCATTTACATCTTGTGGCTAACAGCTGCTGATGGAGCTCCGCTCCAGATGGTTATCCAATCCCCTCTTGCAGCTGTCTGTGCTTGTAGCAGCCACCACTTCCTGCGGCTGTTAGTGAATGGACGTTTTGGAGGTCATTCATTCATTCATATTTATTTATTTATTTTATTTATTTCTTGGGATTTATATCCCGCCCTCCCCGCCAAATGGCAGGCTCAGAGCGGCTAGGGTTGTCATAAGTTCCAAGTGCCTTTATGGTGCATAACACACACATCTTATTTTTTAATCCTGGCCTCCTTCCACAGCAGGTTGCCAACCTCCAGGCGGGGCCTGGAGATCTCCCAGGATTACAACTGCTCTCCACCCCATAGAGGCCAATTTCCCTGGAGAAAATGGCAGCACTGGAAGATGGACGCTGCGGCATTAGCCCCCACTGAGGTCTCTTCTCCAAATCCTGCCCTCTCCAGGCTCCATCTCCAAATCTCTAGGAATTTCCCAACCCAGAGTTGGCAACCCTAGACATTCACATAATTTTCCCTTCTCTCATTTTACCTTCACAACAGCCCTGCAAGTTAAGTTAGGCTAAGAAAATGGGCGAGCGGACCAAGGTGAGGTTAGTGGCCAGGTGGGGATTGGAACCTGGGTCTCCTGTCCCGACCATCTACGCGCTATACCACTTGCTCTATCAAGAGATTGCTAACTTCCTCTGCCACCAGCACCACCGATTTCACCTTCTTGCCCGGAGGGCTGTTCAAACCAGTTTAAATCTGCAGCGTCGACACACCCCGTATTCTGACCTCTTCCACACTGAACGGGCCTCATGCCGCATTTGAAGTGTTTGTCTGCTTGCCTCTCTCAAACTGCAGCTGGAGATCCCTTTTCTAGAAGCTGCTTTTGCTGACACGCCCTTCCTGGCAATTCTTCCAGCTCTTACTCACTGTGACCAGTTTACCCAGACTCCTCCTGTTAGAGGCAGGGAGCGTATCTCATGCCCTCTTCGCAAAAAGGCATGCCGACTTCTGGTGGGGCAGAAATAATCCTTTCTAATAACCTTTTCCAACCCTGCCTGGATGGCCCCAGGCTGGTCCAATCGTGTCAGAACTTGGAAGCTAAGCAGGGTTTGCCCTGGTTGGTACTTGGGTGGGAGATCACCAAGAGAGTCAAGGGTCGCTATGCAGAGGCAAGTGATGCGTGCCACCTCTGTTTGTCCTTTACCTCAACCTGGATGGCCCAGGCTAACCCAGTTTTGCCAGCTCTCAGGAGCTACGCAGGGTTGGCTGTGGTTAGTACTTGGATGGGAGACCACCCCAAGGAAGTCCAGGGTTGCTACGCAGAGGCAGGCAAGGGCAAACCACCTCTGCTAGTCCCTCACCTCAACCTGGACGGCCCAAGCGAACACAGTTTTGTCCAATCTCAGAAGCTGAGCAGGGTTGGCCCTGGTTAGTACTTATTTCATAGAAAAAGAGGTGCAGGAGCTCATTACCATAACTCATTTGCATAACTCATTTGCATATGCCACACCCCCTAACATACCGGAAGTGTGTCAGAAGGCAACACCCACCCCTCAGGCTCCACTCCACAGGTGAGTGAAACTGACCTGCTCTTCCTCCATTCCCTTCCCCATCCAATACTTTGTGCAATAAAAATAAGCGTAAAGAACACACCCTCATTCTTTTCCTGCTCCCTTGAAACCACCAGGTTTCAAGTAGACTTGAGATACCCAGGACATGTGCACCACCCATCCCTTTCCCTTCCCCTCCCCACAACAAGACACCCTGTGAGGTAGGTGGGGCTGAGAGAGGTCTTTTGAGAACTGCTCATGAGAGAACAGCTCTGAGAGAACTTGTGACTGGCCCAAGGTCACACCAGAAGCTGCATGTGGAGGAATGGGGAATCAAACCCGGTTCTCCCAGATTAGAGTCCAACTCCTGACCACCACACCAAACTGATGGGGTGGAAGCTGCTGAAGGGTTGGTGAAATTTCTCCAGTACTTATGTGCCATGTGCCCAGATAAAAAATGGTATACTTAGAAAATTTATATGCCACCTTGAGCAAGTCTCTGGAAAAGCAGCACACAGTCATAAAAGGAACAATGATACAATTATCAATATTAAAACATTAAAAACAATAAAGACCCTAGCAGGGCTTTCCCCGGGGCGCTGCGCCTCTGCACTGCTTGGGGAAGTCGAGGAGGGGGCGGGGCTTGGTCATGTGCCCGCCCCCTGGGCTCCTCACTCCCGGAGCTGCGCTCCTGTGTGCTCCTGCTCCAACAGACCCCTGGTCCTGCCCCAGATGAGCCTAAAGCATGCACTCCATGCTACGGCAGACTTCTGTAAAGAGAACCTTGAACCACAAATGCCACAGATGACGCCCCGGTTATCTTCTTGGTTTACATAGCATTTGGTATTCTTACAAAGGGCTGTGTTGATTTAATGCAGGGCTGGCTCAGCCATACAAACAAGATGAAAAGAAGAAGAAGGGATTGTATTTACACCCCGCCCTTCACTTGGAATCTCAGAGCGGCTTAAAGTCTCCATTCCCTTCCCCGCCCCACAACAGACACAGGTGGGGCTGAGAGAGCTCTGACAGAAACGGCTCTTTTTCAAGAATAGCTCTGACAGAACTATGGCTTGCCCAAGGTCATCCAGCAGCTGCAAGTGGAGGCGTGGGGAATCGAACCCAGTTCTCCCAGATCAGAGTCCGAACACTTAACCACTACACCAAACTGGCTCCCACCAACCACTACACCAAACCCAGAAACATTAGGGTGCATTCAAATTCTCTCGCGCGCCAGCTAAAACACTATTCTTGAAAGATGCATTTTCCTCTTTACCTATTCAGCTATGATGGCATTAAAGCTGTCAAAAAAGAAATTCCAGATTAAACAAGAAAGCCAAGCAATTAGACATGCCACGACAGCCCTTGTCTGCTGCAAAGCAAAACGAAAAAACGTTAAAAGACGCTGTTTGCCAGCCCTCTTAAAAGTCTGTTGGAAATAAAAGGAAAGTCTTTCTGGCTTCACTTGATCTCCAAAGCTAATTTGCTTTTAAAAGATTTACCACAGGTTGAGTCTCAAAGGCAAAGGTGTATCCAGATATTCGGGGGAATGTCCTTTGGTCCTGAGCGTGTGTATTTGTGTAGTCATGTTGTGGTTTTGTCACGAGCTTATGGGTTTTGCCCACTGGGTGCAGAGAGACGGCCTGTGGTAAAGGGGGATGACAAATTATGCGTTGTGCCCAGACATGCAATGCACTGCGCGCACACACACACACACACACACACACACACACACATACACAATTCCTGGCAGTGGAAGAGGCCAGTAACATAGCCTCAAGATTTCTTTTTTCTTCTGTAAGTTATATATCAGCCATTTATACAGGCATTGCTTGGGCGTAGGTACCAGCCATTTGCCCTAGAGACCCCACCACCACTGTTCCCTCTAAGCTGAGTTTAGTGTGAGCCAGCTCCCAGTTTTTTAGCCTCCGGCTCACCCATTTTTGTCTCGGCTCAGAAAGGATGGCTCCAGAGCAAATTAATTGATGCAGCAGCCAAATCGCTCACTCACAACTCTCATACCAGTCGCTCACAAAGTCGGATTTTTGCTCACAAGACTCCACCGCTTAGGGCAGGGGTGGGCAAACTGTGACTCGGGAGCCGCATGCGGCTCTTTCATATATATTATGTGGCTCCCGGCAGGGCGGCTGGGGAAGCTAAATATCATTAGCAAACAAACATGATTGGACAAATTAATATCATAATCAATATCTGCTTTTACCCCTTTTGTTATTATTTTTGGCAGTCTCATTTAATGCTAATAAAAAGCAAATTTGCTTATTTTCCAATAACAGCAGGCAACATTTGTTCATGTCTTGTGGCTCTCAAACATCTGATGTTTATTCTATGCGGCTCTTATGTTAAGCAAGTTTGGCCACCCCTGTTCTAGGTGGCTCTTACGCTGAGCAAGTTTGCCCACCCCTGGCTTAGGGGAAGCATTACCCTCAATTCTTGGGACAGGCTTTGCTTTCTCCTAGGTGCATCCCCAAATTCCCTCTGTCTTCCATCATTACCACTTAAATGGGAGAATCGGCAGCAACGCCACTGAGACCTTTCCGGCTCTCCGCACAGTTGTTTTATGGGCTTGCCGTTTCTAGCAACATTTTTATCTGCTGCTAAGGTTTTTCTGGGATTTCCTAAAAGAAATCCATTCTAACTGTTCCCTGGAAGACCAGATCCTGAAGCTGAATCTCAAATACTTTGGCCACCAAATGAGAAGGGGGCACCCCCTGGAGAAGACCCTGATGCTGAGAAAGAGTGAAGGTCAAAGAAGAAGGGGACGGCAAAGGATGAGATAAGAACGTAAGAGAACATAAGAGAAGCCAATGTTGGATCAGGCCAGTGGCCCATCCAGTCCAACACTCTGTCACACAGTGGCCAGAAACACCAGGTGCCCTCAGGAGGTCCAGCAGTGGGGCCGGGACACCAGAAGCCCTCCCACTGTTGCCCCCCTCCTCAAGCACCAAGAATACAGAGCATCGCTTGCCCCAGACTGAGAGTTCCTGTCTAGACCTTGTGGCTGATAGCCACTGATGGACCTCTGCTCCAGATGTTTATCCAATTCCCTCTTGAAGCCGTCCATGCTTGTAGCTGCCGCCACCTCCTGTGGCAGTGAATTCCACATGTTAACCACTCTTTGGGTGAAGAAGGACTTCCTTTTACGTGTTCCAAACGGCTGGTCACCTCGAGGGGCAAGTCACCAGGCTGACAGCCCATTTTACCCAGTACAATCTAAAACCTGTGGCAAACGGTCCACAATTCAAATTCCTGAGCACATTCCCCCCATTCTCGGAAACCCAGAGCTCGTGAGCGAGGTCCCTCCCACACAGCAGCCAGTTCCCACTCAGTTTAGTAAAAGCAGTTCAAAGACCAATTTTTATAAGGAGGAATAAAATTATATTTGGCAGCCTGGAAGAGCCTCAAGTTTTGCTGTTTGCACTGGCAGGCAACAGTATATATAGTAACTTGTCTTTTATGGAGAGGGAGGAGACGGACATATCGCATGACCCCAGGCTCGATCAGGCACGGCGTTGCCAGATTGTCCCTGACCAGTGTTCCCTCTAAGCTGAGTCTAGTGTGAGCTAGCTCACAGTTTTTTAGCCTCCAGCTCACACATTCTTGCCTTCACTCAGGAAGGAGGGCTCCAGAGCAGACTAATTTATGCAGTAGCCAAATGGCTCGCTCAGATCTTTAATGCCAGGAGCTCGCAAAGTTGCATTCTTGCTCACAAGACTCCAGAGCTTAGAGGGAGCATTGTTCCTGACCACTGGTGGGGGAAGGGGGCACCGGGTTGCAAGATCCAGGTTGGGAAATTCCTGGAGATTTGGGGATGGAGCCTAGGGAGGACTGGGACCTCAGTGGGGTACAATGCCACAGTGTCCCCCCTTCAGAAACATCCAGTTTCTCCAGGGGAACCGATCTCTGTAGTCTGGAGATAAGCTGCGATTCTGGGCGATCCCCAGGTCCCTCCTGGAAGCTGGCACTGCTAATTTGAGACAGTTTGGTTAGTGGTTAGCCATGCTCCCTTTAAGCTGTGGAGCCTTGTGAGCAAACATTCTACTTTGTGAACTACTGAAAGCGGTGAGCGAGCAATTTGGCCACTGCGTGAATTAGTTTGCTCTGGAGCCATCCTTCCTGAGCCGAGGCAGAAATGTGTGAGCCGTAGGCTAAAAAACTGAGCTAGCTCACACTAACTCAGCTTAGAGGGAACACTGATGGCTAGGAGTGTGGACTCTAATCTAGAGCGTTGGGTTCGATTCCCTACTCCTCCAACTTGCAGCCGCTGGTGTGACCTTGGGTCAGTCACAAGTTCTCTCGGAGCTGTTCTCTCAAGGACAGTCCTCGAGAGAGCTCTCTCAGCCCCACCTCCCTCACAGGGTGTCTGCTGTGGGGAGGGGAAGGGAAAGGAGATGGTAAGCCGCTCTGAGACTCCGTTGGGTACTGAAGGGCAGGGTATAAATCCAGTCTGTTCTTCATCTCTTCTAATCAGGCAAGGCAAAAAAACAAAAAAATTGGAGAAGATCTAGTGGGCACCAGCAGCGGCTGAGCCATGATGGAACCTCAGAGTGGAAAAGGCTTTGCCTGACTGAAGCGGCAGAAACGAGATTCAGGAGAAACCTCGGGCACCATCCTGCCTCGATCAACAAGACCACTTCCCCATTTTGCATCCATGCACGTGGGGAGCAAGACGGCACGCAGTGTTGCAACGTCAATACATTGCCACACCGTTAACCACAAAAACAATGCGTGATCTGCAAAATCTGCCGCCAGAGCTGTGTGTATTTGGTGATGGGACTCCAGCATGTAACTCAGTATTGAAGAAATCGTGGGAGTTATTAAAGACAGAAGAGTTTCTTATAGATCTAAGTGGCTACTAGCCACGGTAACTAAATGGAACCTCCATGTTCAGAGGCAGTATACCTCTGATTATTAGTGCCCAGAGGCAACATCAGGGGAAGGCCTCGGCCTCCTGCCCTGTTGTTGGCTCTCTAGAGGAACTGGCTGGCCACGGTGTGAGACAGGAGGCTGGATGAGCTGGACCACTGGTTTGATTAAAATGTGGAATTCCCTGCCAGAGGATGTAGTGACGGCCATGGGAATAAATAGCTTTAGAAGGGGATTAGACAGATTTATGCAGGATAAGTCTATCAATGGCTACTAGCCATGGTGACTGAAGAGAAATTCCACATTCAGAGGCACTAAACCTCTGAATCCCAGAGCCAGGAGGAAACAGAAGGAGAAGGCCTCGGCCTCTGTGCCCTGTGGTTGGCCCTCCAGAGGAACTGGTTGGCCCCTGTATGAGACAGGATACTGGACTAGATGGACCCTCACTGGTTGGATCCAGCAGGGCTCTTCTGAGGTTCTAAAAATGGAGAAGAGAATGGGAATCTTCTTATGTTCCTAAGAAGGCCTCACTCAGAATCTATGCTCTGTTGGCCCTCCAGAGGAACTGGCTGGCCACTATATGAGACAGGATGCTGGACTAGGTGGACCCTCACTGGTCTGATCCTGCAGGGCTCTACTGATGTTCTTATGAAGATCTCAGCTTCTGTGTTCTGTTGTTGGCCCTCCAGAAGAACTGGCTGGCCACTCTGTGAGACAGGAGACTGTACTAGATGGACCACTGGTCTGTTCTAGCAGGGCTCTTCTGACATTCTTATGAAGGCCTCAGCCTCAATGCCCTGTTGTTGGCCCTCCAGAGGAACTGGCTGGCCTTGTATGAGACAGGATGCTGGACTAGATAAACAAATGGTCTGATCCAGCCAGGCTGTTCTGATGTCCTTATGAAGGCCTCGGCCTCTACGCCCTGTTGTTGGCCCTCCAGAAGAACTGGCTGGCTACTGTGTGAGACAGGAGGCTGGACTAGATGGACCCTCACTGGTCTGATCCAGAAGGGCTTCTCTGATGTTCTTATCAGGGGAAGGCCTCGACCCCTATGCCCTGTGGCTGTCCAATGGCCACCATGACTCTGCTTCAAAACCTCCAAAGGAAGAGTGCCCACCATCTCCCGAGGAAGCCATTTCCACCGAGGAACCGCTCTGTCAGGAAGTTCTTCCTAGTGTTTAGCCAAAAACCCTTTTAATTTCAACCCGTTGGTTTTGATCTGGCCTTCTGGGGCGAAGGAGACCAACTGTGCTCCATGCTCTCCACGACAGCCCTTCAAACACTTAAAGATGGGCCCTGACAAGGGCAGCCCAGGCAAGCCGGATCTCGTCAGATCTTGGAAGCTAACCGGGGTCGACTCTGGCAAGTACTTGGATGGGAGACCTGTTGGAATACCAGCAGTTGGGAGGCGGAGGCAGGCTTTATTCAGCCACTTCTCTGTATATCCTCCAGGCCCCCAGTAGGGGTCAGTCACCAGAGGTCGCCATGACTTCCAGGCTTGCACTCACTCACACATGTGAAATAATACGCCACCCCCCCCCCCAAATTACTTGAAGATGGCTGCTCTTGAGCCTAGTGCTGGAGACCCCAAAGTGGCTGGCCGTGGGAGGGTGGACTTCAACCTCCATGCCCCGTTATCAGCTAATGCTGCCATCTTCTGCCCGGGAGGTGGGTTGAGCGAACCCGTGATGTCGGGACTGTGGAATGTTATGTTGTATTTCTCATGGCATGCTTATCGCTCTCCATGATGCTCTGACCTTGAGGGACTGTTGGTGCCTGCCTATGTATCTATTCTCCTGTCTGGCTCAACAAATTCCCGCTTTTTGCCTGGGAACCGCAAACCAGTATTTTAAGAGCCTTTTCTCTGACATAGTGATTGGTTACAATGTATTAACAGACCCGCTTTTGAATTCTGTATAATTATCCTGCTTACGGCTGTGTCAGCCATTACTGACACAAGAAGTGCAGATGACCATAGCAGACCTTTCTCAATAAAGCATTCCTTTTGAAGGACACTTGTTGCTGACTGACTCTGTGGGACTCTCCCACCCGTCCTCCTTGTTAGAGGTCTGGTCCCAAACGTGAGAAATATCAAACGATGGATTTGCTTTTCTGCCAGGAATAACAGGCTGGTTGAGCCATGAGACAGAGGCCCTCCCACACTGTCTTAGAGATCCCCAGGACATGGGGCTGGTCAATAGGAGGAAGGAGGGTTGCAAGAACGTCGCTGGCAAACCACTCGGGTCAAGTCGGACAGACCACAGAGTCCGTCTGCGGGGCCTCGGAGGTGGTGGCAACGGCTGCAAGAAAACGTTTCTTCTCTGCCAACAAGGTACCAGCCAAAACTTGTGCAGCTCAGGCATTCCACATCTCTTCCTTCTTAAAACCTTTTCTCTCACACCTGGGGTCCCCAGTGTGGTGCCGTGGCGTCTGCCAACACTTTGCCTGGTGCCTGACGAGTATTTTTAGAACGTGGGAAGGGAGAGTGCCCTGCAAGGGTTCCGATTGGCTGTGCAGATTCCTGCCTTAAGTGTTGAAGTTCCTGTGAGAGTCACTCTTAACCTCGCTCCCCGAAACGTTGCAGTTCGCTCCACCACCTGTGGCAGCCATTTTGTTCATGTTTCAAAGGTCTCCTTTGGCTCAAAAAGGCTGGGGACTCCAGTCTCACAAACCTCCAAAGGAAGTGGCTCAGAGGTTAAGATGCTGAGCTGCAGATTGGAAGGTCTGTAGTTCAGCAGTTCGAGACCTGAGTGCCGCATGACGGAGTGAGCTCCCGTCTCTGGCCCAGGTCCTGCTAACCGAGAAGTTCAAAAGGAAGAAATTGCAAGTAGATAAATTAGGTACCGCTTCAGTGGGAAGGGAAACATCGTTCCGTACGCCTCGGTGTCTTGTCATGCCGGCCCCATGACCAGAGAAAAAGTATTTGGACATTGCTGGCTCTTCAGCTTGGAAACAGAGATGAGCACCACCCCCTAGAGCCAGATTCGACTGGCTTTCAAGCAAGGGAAACCTTTACCTTTACTTTAAAGGGTCAAAATTTAAAAACATCAATAGGCACAGACAATAAACATGTACTTCTGTGAATACCTATTGATGTTTTTTTAACTTCTGGCCCTTTCCTAGAGAATAGGAGATTGGGTTTATACCCTGCCCTTCACTACCTGAAGGAGACTCAGAGTGGCTTTACATTCCCTTCCCCTCCCCACAACAGACACCCTGTGAGGTAGGTGGGACTGAGAGAGCTCTTTCGAGGACTGCTCTTGAGAGAACAGCTCTGACAGAACTACGGCTTGCCCAAGGTCATCCAGCAGCTGCACGTGGGGGGAGTGAGGAACCAAACCTGGTTCTCCCAGATTAGAGTCCGCGCACTTAACCACTACACCAAACTGGCTCTTTAGTGTTCCAAACTTCCTTTGGAGGTTTTTGGTTGGTTGGTTCAATTTTTTCTTCCTCTCTCTTTATGGGCGGCTCCAGTCGCAAACCATCTACTGATATGGGGGGGGGAGGCTATCCTAATAATAAGTGTCATGCTAACCTTGAGCAAAATAAATGTCCAGGACTCCTGACTACTTTTGAAGGCACAAGGCTTCTGTTAGAATTCCATTCAACGAAGGAGCAGCTCGCAGTATTTCTCTGGCCTCAAAAGGCCAATGTTTTAATACATTTTTCTTCAGTAAAAAACAACAACAGCATCTTTTCTTATCAGGAAAGTCAAGGGTGAATGTACATGAGAAACAGGTTTACGAGAGATCCCTGGGCAATAAAAATACCTTCCCTATAAGAGAATTCTAAAGGGAAATGTTATGAGTCAGGACACGCCCTCAGCTACTGGGTGAGCGGCTCGGAACGTAACGGAGTCCCAGAAGCTTCTAGATGGACCATTTCTCTGTTCGGGTCTCCACCACCTTGACCAGTCCTTCTCCCAAGATCTCAAAGTCTTCTAAAATAGCCGCCACGTTGGGAACAGTCAACGAGTTGGGGGCCAACACTCTTCCTCTCATGGTGGATGCCTGCGACGGAAAGCGACAGATTTGAGAAAACTACTTTCAAATTAACTCACGGACAGTGCGTAACTTTGAAAGGAAAGCTAGATAGGGAGATGCCATATTCAGCTACTTCCAGGGATGTGCCCTTCAGGTAGGGTCATGGCTCAAGGGAAAAGCCTCGGCTTTGCACGCAGAGGGTCCCCGGTTCAATCCCCGAAATCTCTAGCTAAAAGGTCCAGGTAGTAGGTGGTGTGAAAGACCTCAGCCTGAGACCCTGGAGAGCAGCTGCCGGTCGGAGAAGGCAATACTGACCTTGATGGACCGGCGGTCAGATTCAGGACAAGGCAGCTTCATGATATAGAATCTCATAACCAGGGATTTTAATTAATTTATGAGAACATTTACAAATCGCTGTTCCACCCACCAGACAAAAGACATTAAAAAGTGCGCCATAAAAATAAACAATGGGTTTGGACTGCCTGTAACAATCAAATGAAAAACGTTATGTTTAGCGTTATGATTTCCTTTCACTTTACGAAACCTGTAATTGTGTCTGGAGTTTGGAAAATAACAATGAAAAACAAAATCTGAAAAAGAACAAATTTCCAAACTCACGTCTACACAGCGGCTGACGAAACGCCGTCAGGCCGAGTCCATTGGCCCTCGTGCGTTTACATGATTTTGGAATTTCTATGAGGTGTGATTAGGCCCCTGTATGTTTTTTTGAATCCTTTCCAAATAAATACACGCATTTTTACATATTATTTATACATCAGGTTTTAACTGCTGGCCCTCCACTCAGTTTGACTTAACCTTTTCAGGTTCCTGATCCCAGAATTCCAAAGGGGCCCACTGGCTCAAGAAGGTCGGGAGCGCCCACGCTAGGGTTCAAGCCACGGAACTCTTGGCACTGACCAATCCCGGCCCCGCTTTGCCTACACCGCTCCAGCCCCCCGAATCTTCCCCTTCCCAACCCGTGCCCTTAGTTCTGTCAGTCCTGATGCAACCCTTAAATCCCCGCCGTGTGAGCTGAATGGCAAGCATTTGGGATAGGAGCCATGTCATTCGTGCATGTCCCGTACAGGAATTATCGAGGACCCCCCAGTATCCCAGGACTGAGACGTCACCTTGAAGGGCTGTGGCTCGAAGCCGGAAGGCTTCCAGAGGACCCCGATCGCCTCTCCTCCATGCTTGTCGTAGAAGAACAAGGCAAGCTCTCCAAAGGCCTCCTGAAAGGAAAGGAGGCCGCCGTTAAGCTTGGGCACCAAGCCCCATCCCGGGAAAGATGCAGTCCTCTCAGAGCCGACCCAGTCTTGCCCCTGTAGGGCCCACCGAGGTGGCTAGCAAATCTTAATTTTATTTATTAAAAATATATGCTAGCTGCCTTTCTGCCTTGTGGAACTCAGGGTGGCTTTTTTTGCCGCCGAGTTACAGTCGATTTATGGTGACCCCTTATGGCTGTCAGGGTAAGATACAGAGAGGGTTTTGCCATAGCCTGCCTCTGTGTAGCAACCCAGGAGTTCCTCGACGGTCTCCCATCCACATACTAACCAGGGCTGACCCTGCTTCGCTTCTGAGATCTGATAAGATCAAGCTTCCCTGGGCCATCCAGGTCAAGGCAAGAGATGTACAGAGGTGGTTTTGCCCTTGCCTGCCTCTGCATAGCAACCCTGGACTTCCTTGGGGTGGTCTCCCATCCAAGGACTAACCAGGGCCCACCCTGCGTAGCCTCTGAGATCTGGCAAAACTGGGTTAGCCTGGGCAATCTAGGTCAGGTCAAATGTTCAGAGGCAGTTTGGCGTTGCCAGCCTCTGCATAGCAACCCTGGACTTCCTGAGCGGTCTCCCATCCAAGGAGGAACCAGGGCTGACCCTGCTTAGGTTCTGAGATCTTCTGAGATCAGGTTAGCCTGGGATATACAGGCTACTTCCAGCGAGTTAGAGCAGTTCCTCAGTGGGACAGGCTTCCTCGGGAGGTGGTGGGCTCTCCTTCTTTGGAGGTTTTCAAACAGAGGCCAGATGGCCGTCTGACAGCAATGTGGATTCTGTAAACTCCGGCAGATCACGAGAAGGGAGGGCAGGAAGGGTTGCCTCAGTGCTCAGTTCTCGTGGCCCTTTCTTACACGCCCAGGGAAATGCTACTCGCCACTTTGGGGTGAGGGACAATGCTCCAAGTTGTAGAGTCTTGTGAGCAATAATTCTTCTTTGTGAGCTACTGGCATTGACGTTGTGAGCGAGCGATTTGGCTACTGCAAAAATTGGTTTGCTCTGGAGCCGTCCTTCCTGAGCTAAGACAAAAATGTGTGAACCGGAGGCTAAAAAACTGTGAGCTAGCTCCCACTATCTCAGCTTAGAGGGAACAGTGGTCAGGGGTCGATTTTTCTCCAGGCCAGGTTGCCCCAGGGATCCTGGAAGGGTTTTTTTTTTTTTTTGTCATCTTCTGGGCATGGAACAGTGGTCACTGCGGGTGTGGGGAGGGGGAGGTATTTGTGAATTTCCTGGATGTGCAGGGGGGTTGATTCTAGTCTATGATTCTAGTCTATGATTCTAAGGAGGCTTACAATGTAAATAAAACAAGTATATAAAAATAAGAACATAGGTGGTGGTAACCGCATAATTTTTCTTCGTTACACTTCAGGGCATGAGAATCGCTGGGCCAGACGTGGCCTGCCCCCGTTTCGTTTTGTATTTTTGTCCCCGGCCTCTGATATTCAGAGTGTGCGCTGCCTCCCTTTGTGATCATTCCATTTCACTGTCACGATGAATAGCCTTCCCGGGGCCTCTCCTTCCGGAACTTCCCAAAACGTTTAGATCAAAACTTATAGAGAAAGTAGTGTTAGTCTTTCTGTAGCAGTAGCAAAAAGCAAAGAGTCCTGTAGCACCTTAAAGACTAACACAATTTGTGGCAGGGGAGGAGCTTTCTTGAGTCACTGCTCACTTCTTCAGATAACGGCGAGAATGTGAGTCCATCTGTCCTTATATCACAAGGTTGATGGATTTAAGGGAAGGTAAGAGAAGCCAACGTTGGATCAGGTAAACGGCCCATCCAGTCCGACACTCTGTCACACAGTGGCCAAAAACACCAGGTGCCCTCAGGAGGTCCAGCAGTGGGGCCAGGACGCCAGAAGCCCTCCCATTGTCGTTCCCCCCCCCTCCCAAAGCGCCAAGAATACAGAGCATCGCTTGCCCCAGACATAAGAGAAGCCACGTTGCATCAGGTCAGTGGCTCATCCAGTCCAGCACTCTGTGTCACACAGTGGCTAAAACCTAGGGGCCAGAACTCCAGAAGCCCTCCCCCTGTTGCCTTCCCCACCCCTCAAGCACCAAGAAGACAGAGCGTCACTGCCCCAGACAGAGCATTCCACTGCCTGCTTTTGCATAGCAACACAGAAAAGACCCCAATTTAAAATCAAAACACCCATAATACAATCTCATCGTAAAAGTCATTAAAAATGAGCCACACACACCATTAAAACAATGAAAACCAGAATTTAATTTAACTATCCTGTGACTCCTGTCCCAACTTACAATGCACTCCCCCCCTCCTCCCCCCGAAAAACAATTCCCATCACGTCTCGGTCTTGCCGGGAAGTGAGCTGGGGAGAAGAGAGCCGCGCATCAAGATTAATGTGTCAATTCTGTCTGCTTGGCAAGCCGACTTTACCCAAGGGAGTTCTACAGAGCATTTCTAGATTTTATGCCTGTTGCTTATTTTACAGTGTGATTTGGCTGGCGGACTTCAGTTTTTCGCTTTGAGAATTTTATCGCGCGTTCGATCTTACTCGGTTCCATTTTATTACACAGACTGTACTTTGTATTTTAAATTATTGGAAGCCTGAGGGTTACTGAATAGAAAGACTGGGCTACGTTTGTCATGCTCAAAAGCAGATTTCCAAAGCAACGACTGCTCGTCTCCGCCTTGTCTCTTACTGCCCGTCCATCTAAAAATCAGAATGCAGAAAGTCAAAGAACCTAGAATCACATAGTTGGGCCAGACAGGAACTGGGTTAGGGAAAACCTAACTTTGTCTGATGCTTTAGAGAGTCCCTTCCCTGTCAAGCACAAATACTGGATGGGGGATACGTTCCTGGGGAGTAGTGTATGCAAAAGAGATCTCGGGGTAAGAGTGGACTGTAAACTAAATATGAGCAGTCAGTGTGATGCGGTGGCAAAAAGAGGCAAATTCAAACCCGGGTCTCCCAAATGCAAGTCTGTCACTTGTAACCACTATACCACAGTGTCTTTCGGCCTAGATTAGGGGTCTCCCGCCTTTTTGAGCCTATGGGCTCCTTCAGAATTTGGACGCCGGATGGCAGGGACAGCCACAAAATGGCTGCCGTGAACGGCCGAGCCTGGCAAGAAGGTCAGGGAGGGGGCACAGAATTTATACCTTGCCCTTCATTACCCGAAGGAGTCTCAGAACGGCTTACAATCTCCTCTCCCTCCCCCTCCCCACAACAGACACCCAGTGAGGTAGGTGGGGCTGAGAGAGCTCTTTCGAGGACTGCTCTTGAGAGAACACCTCTGAAAAACTTTACGACTGACGCGAGGTCACACCAGCAGCTGCATGTGGTGGAGTGGGGAATCAAACCCGGTTCTCCCAGATTAGAGTCTGAGCTCCCAGCCACTACACCAAACTGGCTCTCAAAGAAAAAGACTTGTCATTCTGACAGTTTTGCACCCCTCTCCTGAGGGGACAGCGAAATCCCAGAGTCGTATTTCGGCATTCTGTGTCTGTGTGTGTTAAGTGCTATTCAGTCACTTCCCACTTATGGTGACCCTATGAATTAATGACCTCAAAAATGTCCTGTTTTTAGTAGCCTTGCTCTGGTCCTGCAAACAGAGGGCCACGGCTTCTTGGGCTCAATCAAAACTCTTTTCCTGCTGCCTTCAACTTTTCCTCGCATTATTGTCTTTTCCGCTGACTCTTTTCTCATAACGTAACCAAAGTACAATATCCTCAGTCTGGGGGGGGAGGAAGAGGAAGAGAAGGAAGTGGAAGGAGAAGGGGAAGGAGAAGGGGAAGAAAAAAGGGAAGAAGAGGGGAAGAGTTAGAGGAAGAGGAGGAGATTGGATAACCCACCCTTCACTTGGGAGTCTCAGAGCGGCTTACAATCTCCTTTCCCTTCCCCCTCCCCACAACAGGCACTCTGTGAGGTGGGCGGGGCTGAGAGAGCTCGCTCAAGAACTGCCCTTGAGAGAACAGCTCTGAGAGAACTTGTGACTGACCCAAGGTCACACCAGCAGCTGCATATTGAAGAGTGAGGGATTAAACCCGGTTCTCCCAGATTAGAGCTCTTAACCACTACACTAAACAGGGAGAGTTCAGGCTTGATTTGGTCTGGAACAATGCTCCCTCTAAGCTGTGGAGTCTCATGAGCAAAAATTCTACCTTGTGGGCCACTGGCATTAAGGTTGAGAGCGAACGATTTGGCTACGGCATAAATCAGTTTGCTCTGGAGCCACCCTTCCTGAGCGACGACAAAAACGAGTGAGCCGGAGGCTAAAAAAACTGTGAGCTGGCTCACACTAACTCGGCTTAGCGGGAACACTGGTCTAGAACCCGCTGGTTTGTCTTTCTGGCGGACCACGGCATCCATAAAGTTCTGCCCTGGTGAGACCCAAGATGGGGTCAGACAGACAGGCGGCGAAGTGACTGACACTTCCCAAGAGATGCTCCGTTCCCGCAAGGTCTGCCCGGGCGCATCGTGCCAAATTGGTTGTTACCCAAAGAAAATCAGTGGCTTAAGGGAGGTTTCTCTTTTGTTGCTCTAATCCTCATACCAGCCACCCATGTGTAAGTAAATCTGGGCAAATCCCGTGACGGTCAAGCCCAGGTGAAAGCGTGATGCACGAAGATCTACCTTCCGCATTCAGCGAGCCATTAGAGAAAGCTGTTTCGCGAACAAAGTAAAGTTCAGCCTGTGTTGAAGAAGCGATGGCATGCATTAAAGAATGCAGGGGGAGGGAAGATAAGTATGCATTTGACTGGTTTAAGGGTGAGGCTCCCAAGAATCTCTCTCTTCTGGATAAAAGAGAGAGAGATTGGATTTATACCCCGCCCGTCACTACCCGAAGGAGTCTTAGAGCGGCTTACAATCTCCTTTCCCTCCCCCTCCCCACAACAGATACCCTGTGAGGTAGGTGGGGCCGAGAGAGCTCTTCCGAGGACTGCTCTTGAGAGAACAGCTCGGAGAGAACTTGTGTCTGACCCAAAGGTCACACTAACAGCTGCATGTGGAGGAGCGGGGAATCAAAGCCGGTTCTCCCAGACTAGAGTCCACGCTCCTAACCACCACACAAAACTGGCACTACAACAAAAGGCTCCAAAATACACACACAGTTGCTTTCACGTTTTCAGAGGGTCGCCGTGTTTACAAAATTATGCATGGGATGGAGAGAGCTGACAAAGCTAATTTTTTTCTCCCTCTCCCAAAAGACTAGACCTCGAGGGCCTCCAATGAAGAAGAAGAAGAGATTAGATTTATACCCCGCCCTTCACTCACTTGGAGTCTCAGAGCGGCTTACAAACTCCTTTCCCTTCCCCTCCCCACAACAGACACCCTGTGAGGTGGGTGGGGCTGAGAGAGCTCTGAGACAACTGTCCTTGAGGGAACAGCTGGTACAGAGCTATGGCAAGCCCAAGGTCATCCAGCAGGTGCAAGTGCAGGAGTGGGGAATCAAACCCGGCTCTCCCAGATTAGAGTCCGCGCACTTAACCACTACCCCAAACTGGCTCCTGGGGGGCACTAGGTTCAGGATGGACAAAAGGAAATACTACTTTACACAGAGACTGATTAAAGTGAGGATGGAGTGATGGCCACAGGAATAAACAGCTTTTATAGTTTCATGGCTACTAACCATGGTGACTGAGGGGAACCTCCACATTCAGAGGAACGAATCCTAGGAATCCCAGAGCCAGGAGGCCACATCAGGCAAGTGGTCCCTCTAGTCCAGCATCCTGTCTCACACAGTGGACAACCAGTTCCTCTGGAGGCCCAGCAACAGGGCAGAGAGGCCGAGGCCTTCCCCTGAGAAGAACCTCAGAAGAGCCCTGCTGGATCAGACCAGTGAGGGTCTATCTAGTCCAGCATCCTGTCTCTCACAGTGGCCAGCCAGCTCCTCTGTAGGGCCAGCAACAGGGCAGAGAGGCCAAGGCCTTCCCCTGGTAAGAACCTCAGAAGAGCCCTGCTGGATCAGACCAGTGAGGGTCCATCCAGTCCAGCATCCTGTCTCACACAGGGGCCAGCCAGGTCCTCTGGAGGGCCAGCAACTGGGCAGAGAGGCCGAGGCCTTCCCCTGAGAAGAACCTCAGAAGAGCCCTGCTGGATCAGACCAGTGAGGGGCCATCTAGTCCAGCATCCTGTCTCACACAGTGGCCAGCCAGCTCCTCTGTAGGGCCAGCAACAGGGCAG
Organism: Lepidodactylus listeri; assembly: GCA_029233225.1. Classification (NCBI taxonomy): domain Eukaryota; kingdom Metazoa; phylum Chordata; class Lepidosauria; order Squamata; family Gekkonidae; genus Lepidodactylus; species Lepidodactylus listeri. Next base: position 4,404,964 of record JARCFY010000004.1, on the reverse strand, counting down.
AGAGGCCAAGGCCTTCCCCTGGTAAGAACATCAGAAGAGCCCTGCTGGATCAGACCATTGAGGGTCCATCTAGTCCAGCATCCTGTCTCACACAGTGGCCAGCCAGTTCCTCTGGAGGGCCAACAACAGGGCATGGAGGTCGAGGCCTTTCCCTGAGAAGAACCTCAGAAGAGCCCTGCTGGATCAGACCAGTGAGGGTCCATCCAGTCCAGCATCCTATCTCACACAGGGGCCAACCAGTTCCTCTGGAGGGCCAAGAACAGGGCAGAGAGGCCGAGGCCTTCCCCTGAGAAGAACCTCAGAAGGGCCCTGCTGGATCAGACCAGTGAGGGTCCATCCAGTCCAGCATCCTGTCTCACACAGGGGCCAACCAGGTCCTCTGGAGGGCCAGCAACTGGGCAGAGAGGCCGAGGCCTTCCCCTGAGAAGAACCTCAGAAGAGCCCTGCTGGATCAGACCAGTGAGGGTCTATCTAGTCCAGCATCCTGTCTCTCACAGTGGCCAGCCAGCTCCTCTGTAGGGCCAGCAACAGGGCAGAGAGGCCAAGGCCTTCCCCTGGTAAGAACCTCAGAAGAGCCCTGCTGGATCAGACCAGTGAGGGTCCATCCAGTCCAGCATCCTGTCTCACACAGGGGCCAGCCAGGTCCTCTGGAGGGCCAGCAACTGGGCAGAGAGGCCGAGGCCTTCCCCTGAGAAGAACCTCAGAAGAGCCCTGCTGGATCAGACCAGTGAGGGGCCATCTAGTCCAGCATCCTGTCTCACACAGTGGCCAGCCAGCTCCTCTGTAGGGCCAGCAACAGGGCAGAGAGGCCAAGGCCTTCCCCTGGTAAGAACATCAGAAGAGCCCTGCTGGATCAGACCATTGAGGGTCCATCTAGTCCAGCATCCTGTCTCACACAGTGGCCAGCCAGTTCCTCTGGAGGGCCAACAACAGGGCATGGAGGTCGAGGCCTTTCCCTGAGAAGAACCTCAGAAGAGCCCTGCTGGATCAGACCAGTGAGGGTCCATCCAGTCCAGCATCCTATCTCACACAGGGGCCAACCAGTTCCTCTGGAGGGCCAAGAACAGGGCAGAGAGGCCGAGGCCTTCCCCTGAGAAGAACCTCAGAAGGGCCCTGCTGGATCAGACCAGTGAGGGTCCATCTAGTCCAGCATCCTGTCTCACACAGGGGCCAACCAGGTCCTCTGGAGGGCCAGCAACTGGGCAGAGAGGCCGAGGCCTTCCCCTGAGAAGAACCTCAGAAGGGCCCTGCTGGATCAGACCAGTGAGGGTCCATCCAGTCCAGCATCCTGTCTCACACAGGGGCCAACCAGGTCCTCTGGAGGGCCAGCAACTGGGCAGAGAGGCCGAGGCCTTCCCCTGAGAAGAACCTCAGAAGGGCCCTGCTGGATCAGACCAGTGAGGGTCCATCCAGTCCAGCATCCTGTCTCACACAGGGGCCAACCAGGTCCTCTGGAGGGCCAGCAACTGGGCAGAGAGGCCGAGGCCTTCCCCTGAGAACCTCAGAAGGGCCCTGCTGGATCAGACCAGTGAGGGTCCATCCAGTCCAGCATCCTGTCTCACACAGGGGCCAACCAGGTCCTCTGGAGGGCCAGCAACTGGGCAGAGAGGCCGAGGCCTTCCCCTGAGAAGAACCTCAGAAGAGCCCTGCTGGATCAGACCAGTGAGGGTCCATCCAGTCCAGCATCCTATCTCACACAGGGGCCAACCAGTTCCTCTGGAGGGCCAACAACAGGGCAGAGAGGCTGAGGCCTTCCCCTGATCAGAACATCAGAAGGGCCCTGCTGGATCAGACCAGTGAGGGTCCATCTAGTCCAGCCTCCTGTCTCACAACAGAGGTCAACCAGTTCCTCTGGAGGGCCAGCAAAAGAGCATGGAGGCCGAGGCCTTCCCCTGGGATTCAGAGGTATAGTGCCTCTGAATGTGGAGATTCCCCATAGTCATCATGGCTAGTACAGCCATGGAGCAGAGGTCCATTCATGGCTATTAGCCACAAGGTACAGATACAAACTCTCGGTCTGGGGCAAGTGATGCTCTGTATTCTTGGCACTTGTGGGGGGGAGGGGACATTGGGAGGGCTTCTAGTGTCCTGGCCCCACTACTGGACCTCCAGATGGCACCTGGTGTTTTTGGCCAGTGTGGCACAGAGTGTTGGACTGGATGGGCCACTGGCCTGATCCAACATTGGCTTCTCTTATGTTCTTAGTAGCCATTGATAGACCTATCCTCCATGAACCTATCCAATCCCCTTTTAAAGCTGTTGATTCCTGTGGCCATCCCGACATCCTCCGGCAGCGAAGTCCACATTTTAATCACTCCCTGTGTAAAGTAGTATTTCCTTTTGTCCGTCCTGAGCCTACTGCCCACCAGCTTCGTTGGATGCTCGCGAGTTCTAGTGTTTTGGGAAAGGGAGGACAATGTCTCTTTGCCAACTCTCTGCACCCCGTGCATCGTTTGATAAACCTCTCTCACGTCCCCCCTTAGTCGTCTCTTTCCTAAGCAGAAAAGCCCCAGACTCTTCGGCCTTTCCTCACAGGGAAGGGGCTCCAGCCCCCTCACCGTCTCGGTCGCCCTCCTCTGTCCTTTCTCCAGCTCTGGATTTGGGGGGGGAAAGACGGTGCCCGGGGAGGGGATTCCAGGCACTACAGGATAAACCGTGACGCAAAGAGACCTGTCAACGAGCAGGTTACTCAACCCAGACAATCCCGCTGCTTCCAGGATGCTGTCATCCACCGCCCCAGCACGATAAAAAACGAAGACTCAGTTAGGCGGGAAGAGAAGTGCCCCTTTGCCTAAGATAACCTGGCAGCACCCCAACAGCTGCCAAGCCAGGTGGTGAGCAAAGGAGGCTCCGGCGTTCATCTTGCGACACACGACTCACGCACACGCTCACAGAGAGAACAGGTTTCGCCCTGATCTGCCTGCCTGTTCATCAGAGGGAAGTTTCCCAGCCGACGTATATTTCAGGGACGATCTGGTCTGGATTGTGGATTTCCACAGCGTCTGAATCATGCTGTGGTTTTGACACGGACAGCTCTGCTGTTCTCCAGAAAGCCTGCTTATTGCCTCCAGTGGTTTAAGCAGAAAGATCCCCGCTCTTTATGGCAGGAGGGGGGGGGGCAGGGACAGACCACGTTTTGCTCTGGGCACGAAGACTGGATTGAGAGCCAGTGTGGTATAGTGGTGAGAGTCTCAGGCTAGGGTCTGGGAGAACCAGGTTCGAGTCCTCCTCTGCCACAGAGGCTCGCTGGGTGACCTTGGGCCGTCTCGCGCACACTCAGCCTAACCTACCTCACAGGGTTCTTGTGAGGAGAAAAATGGGAGAGGGGAATGTTGCGAACGACTTTTGGGTCTTCGCTGGGGAGAAAGACGGGATATAAAAGAAGTGCAAACCAACAGTTTCCACGCCTACTGTAACAGTGCCTCCTAAGAACATAAGAGAAACCAATGTTGGATCAGGCCAGTGGCCCATCCAGTCCAACACTTTGTGTCACATAGTGGCCAAAAACACCAGGTGCCCTCAGGCGGTCCAGCAGTGGGGCCAGGACACTAGAAGCCCTCCCACTGTGGGCCCTCCCCCCAAGCACCAAGAATATAGAGCATCACTTGCCCCAGACCGAGAGTTCCTATCTATACCTTGTGCCTAAGAGCCACTCTGCTCCAGATGTTTATCCAATCTCCACTTGAAGCTGTTTATGCTTGTAGCTGCTGCCACCTCCTGTGGCAGTGAATTCCAGGTGTTAATCACTCTTTGGGTGAAGAAGTACTTCCATTTATCCGTTCTAACCCGACTGCTCAGCAATTTCATGGAGTGCCCAGGAGTTCTTGTATTGTGAGAAAGGGAGAAAAGGACTTCTTTCTCTACCTGCCCTCTCTCATGCATAATCTTATAAACCTCGATCATGTCACCCCTCAGCCGTCGTTTCTCCAAGCTAAAGAGCCCCAAACGCTTCAGCCTTTCTCCATAGGGAAAGTGTTCCAACCCTTTTATCATTCTAGTTGCCCTTTTCTGCACTTTGTCCAATGCTATAATATCTTTTTTGAGGTGTGGCGACCAGAACTGTACACAGTACTCCAAACAAGGTCGCACCATCGATTTATACAGGGGCATTATGATACTATTTCTTTTAAATATTTGTACCCCACAAAATTCACAGCACGTGGGTTCCTGAATTAAACTCCACATTAATAAAAACCAGTCACAAATACAGTTAACTGGAAACTGTTCCGCGATGATGTGACCTTGGTGGGTGGAACATGCAGATAATATGGACAAAAGTTTCACTTACAGTCATAACACCAGAACAAAGGCGGAGTCCACTGGCACCTTTAAGACCAACAAAGTTTAATTCTGGGTAGAAGCTTTCGTGTGCAGGCGCACTTCTTCACATACCCAGGGGCCCTTGTGAAGTACATGGCAGCAAATCCTTGTTTGCTTGATGCAAATATTTTCAAAAGGGGATTTTGCTTTGAAAAATTAAACCAAGAAGAAGAAGAAGAAAGAAGAAGAAGAAGAAGAAGAAGAGGAGGTGGTGGAGGAGGAGATTGGATTTATACCCCGCCCTTCACTCACTCGGGAGTCTCAGAGCGGCTTACAAACTCCTTTCCCTTCCCCTCCCCACAACAGACCCCCTGTGAGGTAGGTGGGGCTGAGAGAGTTCTTTCCCAAGCTGTCCTTGAGAGAACAGCTGGTACAGAGCTATGGCTTGCCCAAGGTCATCCAGCAGGTGCAAGTGGAGGAGTGGGGAATCAAACCCGGTTCTCCCAGATTAGAGTCCGCGCACTTAACCACTACGCCAAACTGGCGCTCCACCACTACACCAAACTGGCTTTAGCCGTTCGCCTAAAAATCGAAATGTGCAGGTTTAACTCTGATGACGTATTAGAGATGAATGATTAATCACACCTTGGGTAGCCACTATCGGAGACAGGATAACAGCTATATAAATGTAAGGCTGAGTCCATTGGCACTTTTAAGACCAACAAACTTTAATTCTGGGTATAAGCTTTCGGGTGCATGCATACTTCTTCACATACCCGGGGCCTTTGTGAATTAAGTAAAGGTAAAGGTTTCCCTTGCTCAAAAGCCAGTCGAATACGAGTCTAGGGATGCGGTGGTCATCTCCATTTCCAAGCTGAAGAGCCAGCGCTGTCCGAAGACATTTCCGTGGTCATATGGCCAGCATGACTAGACACCAAGGCGCACGGAACACTGTCACCTTCCCACCGAAGCGGTACTTATTTATCTACTTGCAATTTCTTGCTTTCAAACAGCTAGGCTGACAGGAGCTGGGACCACAGCAGCAAATCCTTGTTTGCTTGATGCAAACATTTCCAAAAAGGGATTTTGCTTTGAAAAATTAAACCTTTTAGCCGTTCACCTAAAAATTGAAATGTGCAAGTTTAACTCTGATGACGTATCAGTCTTGGAACTCAGTCACGGCTTGTTCAAAAAATATTATGATTAAAAGCGAACTTTTTAAAACTGTCTCTAGGTGGTATTTAACGCCTGTTAAACTGAATAAAATTGTAAAATCAAGTTCAAATCAATGCTGGAGGAAATGTGGTGAGGAGGGCACATACTGGCATGTGTGGTGGCAATGTGTTAATGTCTGACATTTTTGGAAAGAAATTATTAATATAATTTATGATATCACCACTTATAGAATACCTTTAGACCCCAAAATGTTAGTATTAAATATCTGGCCATGACTGAATGTTACAGCCGGAATGAAGATTCTTTTAGAACATTTCTGTGCAGCAGCTAGAATAATTTTGGCTAAAACTTGGAAAAGTTCCAAAGAAATATCTATTACTAGTTGGATACTAAAAGTTTGTGAGCTTTGTATGTTGGACAAAATCACAGAATCATTGTTACAAAAAAACAATGAAACTTATCATTCTAACTTTGTGGCAATATGGTTCCCCTTCTTAGAATATCTAGCGGATAAGGAGGAATTTGTATCAACAGTTAGTACGATTATTATATTATAATTTATTTATATCTTTACTGTATCCAGTTATTGTTGTTTATAACTATCAATATGTTATTGTTCTTATAACCCCATATATGTTCCTATGTTATATTATTGTTGTACGAAACTGAGAGTTTTGAATAAAGCATTTAAAAGTAAAAAAAAAAATAATCTGATGACACATTAAGAGATGAATGATTAATCACACCCTGGGTAGCCACTATCAAAGATAGGATAACAGCTATATAAATGTGAGTCCAGTGGAACCTTCAAAACCAACACATTTTAATTCTGGGTATAAGCTTTTGTGTGCATGCACACGAAAGCTTATACCCAGAATCAAACTTTGTTGTTCTGTACTCAAAACTTTGTTCGGTTGCTTCAGACCAACATGGCTACCCCACCAGAAGCTATACAGGTGATCCCTTAATTTCATGATAAACCATCGTCATGTGCCACCATAAGCCATATCTCTGCAGGTGCTTGATAAACGCCCATGGCCCTGTCACTTTCCATTGCAAAGACCGCCACACAGTCTACCACTCTCCCACCTCCTGTCTCTTGACACCACACTTACCCGCAGCTCCTGGAGATACAGCTGGACTGGGTCATAATCCACCACCGGGAAGGCCAGGGTTTTCACTGCAGCGTCGCTCGCCAACATCCCCCGGGTGAATGATTTGACCGGCCGGTCCACCGCTTGCAGGTGTCTTGGGATCTGCTTGGGATTCAGGTGGATCAGGACGTCGTAGAGGTCCAGAGGGGGGCGGAAGACCATCTGTAAGAGGGAAACGGATCGAGGTTATTTGGGAGGGACGGGATGCGAAGCAGGAAACTCAAGAAATACACCTGGAAGCTGCCTTATACTGAAGCAGACCCCTTGTCCATCAAGGTAAGTATTCTCTACTCAGACTGGCAGCAAAAGTTCAAAGACTTTTACGTCACTTATCACCTCATAGTTTTAACAGGAGATGCCGGGGATTGAACCTGGGACCTTCTGCAGGTCAAGCAGAGGCTCTGAGGATGGGGAAAAAGCACCCCTGTGGGAAACAGAAGACATGAGTTCGAATCCCCCTGGGGGGGGGGAGATGCTGGTCGGAAGGCAAAGATCACCTTTCTTAGAGGGGCTGTTGCTCATTGGTGGAGCCTCTACTTTGCACACAGAAGGTCCCGGTAAAAAAGAAGCCAAGAGCACCTTAAAGACTAACAAAAGTTATGGCAGGGTAGGAGCTTTCTTGAGTCACGGCTCACTTCTTCAGAAAGTGAGCAGCGACTCAAAAAAGCTCCTCCCCTGCCACAAATTTTGTTAAGCTTTTAACTCTGGACTCTGGCTCTTTTCTACCAGGGGGGCCACACTGCTTGGCTTCTGAGATACAAGGTTGGACTGGCTTGGGCTATCCAAGTCAAGAAGAGAAGAAGAGGAGATTGGATTTATACCCCATTCTTCACTACCCGAGTCTCAGAGCGGTTTACAAACTCCTTTCCCTTCCCCTCCCCACAACAGACACCCTGTGAGGTAAGTGGGGCTGAGAGAGCTCTGAGACAACTGTCCTTGAGAGAACAGCTGGTACAGAGCTATGGCTTGCCCAAGGTCATCCAGCAGGTGCAAGCGGAGGAGCGGGGAATCAAACCTGGTTCTCCCAGATTAGAGTCCAAGCACTTAACCACTACACCAAACTGATTGATAGACTGGTGGTGGAAAGTGCTGTCAAATCACGACCAACTTATGGCAACCCGATTTCCAAGGCAAGAGACGTTCAGAGGTGATTTTGCCGTAGCCTGCCTCTGCATAGAGACCCTGGACTTCCCTGGTGGTCTCCCATCCAAGTACTAACCAGGGCCGACCCTGCTTAGCTTCCCAGATCTGATGAGATCCGGCTAGCCCGAGCCATCCAGCTCAGGACAACAAGTCAGACAGCAGTGGCAAGAACCAGTTTTTCTGGCTGAGCAGAATTCATTAAAACTTCCCCGCACCAGGACATCCTTTGAGGTTTGATCCTATTCCCTCGCATATCAGGGACCGATTCTGTGTTCTGCACTCGGCACTACGTTGGGAAACCAGAACCACCTCCCCGCTCCACTAAGCTGGCTCCCTAGATAATGTTAAAACTCCAGCACAGACCGGCAGCCGTGAGCGACAGGCACACAATGCGATCGACGCAGATCCTGACAGCTGACTCACAGGCCGCGCAGTTCGTTTGGTTCACTTGTCATCTCCGCTGCCAAGGGACAGACGGCTACGCAACTCGCTCTGGGAAAGAAAGTCCAGATCGCCTGGGCTGGTCTGCAGCTGCTTAACGGAGCCAGGAAGTGGTTTTGTCATCCTCAAGCGAGGTGAAATGAAACACAACGGGGCCTCACGCGTTTTCTCCCACAACTGCTTGCAGGCTGAAAAAGAGGATCGTGCGCTGGATAAATTCATCTGTCAAAGGGCCCCCATCTTGTGCTGAGCAGAGACGGCCCTGGCGCTCCACTAGAAAAGAAGCCCAGGTTGGGGCTAGGCCCGATTCGGCGCCGAGAGAGAAGCTCCCGTCTGCAAGTCGTATCGATTATTGCAGACAAAACACATTTGCGTAATTGCTCCTCTTTTGCATACGGTATCGGGCTCCTGCTTAGTCACGGAAGGGGAAAGAGCAATTCAGGACACAAACCGAGTTCCTCCTGACTCGTGGGACGCTTACTCAGAAAACTCCAGGATTTAACCAACTGTTTTACACGCACTTTCAAGCTTTCCGCAGAAGCCCTAAAGCCTATGGGCCCAATTCTGAAAAGACAGAAAAGTGAAAGAAGAGATTCTTAAGAAGCTGGATTCTGCTTCCACATTCTGTCGATTTTCCGTGCCCATGCGCTACACAGCCCCAAGCAGTGTTCCCTCTAAGCTGAGTTAGGGTGAGCTAGCTCACAGTTTTTTAGCCTCTGGCTCCCACATTTTTGCCTTAGCTCAGGAAGGAGGGCTCCAGAGCAGTCTTCCCTCTAAGCTGAGTTAGTGTGAGCTGGCTCACAGTTTCTTAGCCTCCAGCTCCCACATTTTTGCCTTAGCTCAGGAAGGAGGGCTCCAGAGCAGTGTTCCCTCTAAGCTGAGTTAGTGTGAGCTGGCTCACAGTTTCTTAGCCTCCGGCTCCCACATTTTTGTCTTAGCTCAGGAAGGAGGGCTCCAGAGCAAACTAATGTATGCAGCAGCCAAACTGCTGGCTCCCAACTTTAATGCCAGGAGCTCACAAAGTGGAAGTTTTGCTCACGAGGCTCCACCGCTTAGAGGGAGCCTTGGCCCCAAGTGGCGTGTGTTTTCCCCGACCCCACAGATCCAAGCATTCTGAAATACTCAAGATGAGCCTTCTGAAGTTCCTTCAGAAACCAAGAACGTAAGAAGGGGGAAACAAACACAGACAGTGAAGCAATGGGAGCCCCTTTACTGCTCTGGAGCTGAGTTTAGGCACAACCATTTCTGATCAGCATACCTAAATTTCACCCTGACCCATATGGTCCAGGCTGGCTCGGTCTTGTCAGATCTCAGAAGCTAAGTAGGGTCGGCCCTGGTTAGGACTTGGATGGGAGACCACCAAGGGAGTCCAGGGTTGCTATGCAGAGGCGGGCAAGGGCGATCCGTGTCTGTTTGTCTCGGCCCTAACCTGGATGGCCCAGACTAGCTTTAGCTCATCAGATCTGGGAAGCTAAGGAGGGTCGGCCCTGGTTAGTACTTGGATGGGAGACCGCCAAGGAAGTCCAGGGTCGCTTCGCAGAGCCAGGCAATGGCATATGACCTCTGAACATCTCTCACCTTGAAAACTCTACATGGCCACCATCAGTTGACTGCAACAAGACAGCGCACAAGTATCAGGCCCAATTTAATCAGCTCTTTGAAGCTAAGCAGGGTGGGCCCAGGTTAGGACTTGGGTGGGAGACCACCAAGGCAGTCCAGGGTTGCTAAGCAGAGGCAGGCAATGGCCAACCACCTCTGATCATCTCTTGCCTTGAAAACCCTACGGGGGCGCCATGTTGGCTGTGACTCAACTGTACTTTTCTCCACCACCTAAAGTTGACCATTAAACTCTCTCTCTTCCTTCCTCTCTCTCTCTCTTACACACAAAACGTGTTCTCCATTCCACATGTCGTTGTTGGTCTGTTGCAGCCAAGTCTGAGTCTTCGCGAACCCACGGCCCACATCACGCCAGGCCCTCTTGTCTTCCATCGTGCTCCGGAGTTTGCTCAACTTCATGGTCGTTGCATCAATGACACTGTCTAACCATCCCCATCTCCTTTGACCTTCAATCTTTCCCAGCATCAGGGTCTTCTCCAGGGAGTGCTCCCTTCTCATTGGGTGGCCAAAGTATTTGAGCTTCAGCTTCAGGATCTGGCCTTCCAGGGAACGGTCAAGGGTTGATTTCCTTTAGGACTGACTGATTTGATCTCCTTGTGGTCCAAGGGACTCTTGAGAGCCCTCTCCAGCAAATTATACAATCAATCTGATTTCGATGGTGCCCATCTGATGATGTCCATGTGTAGAGTCGCCTCTTAGGTTGTTGGAAGAGGGAGTTTGCCAGGACCAGCGTGCTCTCTTGACAAAACTCGGTTAGCCTTTGCCCGGCTTCATTTTGTTCTCCAAGGCCAAACTTGTCCGTTATTACGGTATCCTTTTGACTCCCTACTTTAGCATTCCATTCTCCTGTGATGATGAGGAAACCTTTTTTTGGTGTTAGTTCTAGGAGGTGCTGTAGGTCTTCGTAGAACCGGTCCACTTCAGGCTCTTCTGCGTCAGGTGTTGGGGTCAACCACTGCCCCATTCCACATAGACCCTCCAATTTGTGGCCACCAGCCCTTCATCCAACCACAGCACAATGACCCCATGGCTTCCACCTCACAGAACGTAGCTCTCCTGGCCATTTCCAGGCATTTGTCGCCACAGGCGAGGCCTGCTCAACGCCCTCCCAACACCGCCCCGAACCCTTACATCTTCACCATCTTCCACCTTACACGGTGTCACCTCAAATCGGAGGGCCCAGCTGGAGAACTGGCTTTGCCTGCTCAACATGGCCGACGCCCTCCGGGGAGTATCTCCTTATTTCATCACAGCCTGCCTCACCTTTCTGCCTCAACTACCCTAAGGCAGCTTACAAACCAACGACAGCCAAAAAAAAAAATGTAAAAGAGCAAGAACAGATTCAAATGCCAAAAAATGAGGAACGCTCGAAGCAGGCTGTGAGGAGGGCAGAAAGAAGAACACCGAGTTGACTGGCGGAATGATTTGTCGTTGTCGTTGTTGTTCAGTCGCACAGTCGAATCCGAGTCTTCACAACCCCATGGACCACATCACGCCAGGCCCTCCTGTCCTCCATTGTGCTCCAGAGTTTGCTTGACTTCATGTTCGTTGCATCGGTAACCCTGTCTAAGCATCTCATCCTTTACCGTCTCCTTCTTCTTTGACTTTCAATCTTTCCCAGCATCAGGGTCTTCTCCAGGGAGTGCCCCCTTCTCATTGGGTGGCCAAAGTATTTGAGCTTCAGCTTCAGGATCTGGCCTTCCAGGGAACGGTCAAAGTTGATTCCTTTTAGGATTGACTGATTTGATCTCCTTGCAGTCCACGGGACTCTCAAGAGTCTTCTCCAGCACCATAATTCGAAAGCATCTATTCTTCGGTGCTCAGCCTTCCTTATGGTCCAACTCTCACGGCCATACATTTACTACTGGGAATACCATCACTTTGACCATACAGACTTCTGTTGGCAGGGTGATGTCTCTACTTTTTATTATGCTGTCTAGGTTTGCCATCGCTTTCCTCCCAAGGAGCAGGCGTCTTTTAATTTCATGGCTGCAGTCACCGTCTGCAGTGATCTCGGATCCCAGGAACGTGATGTCTTTTACTGCTTCCATGGCTTCCCCTTCTATTTGCCAAGGAGTGATGGGGCCGGATGCCATGATCTTAGCTTTTTTGATGTTGAGTTTCAAGCCAACTTTTGCGTTCTCCTCTTTCATCCTGAGCAAGAGGCTCTTGAGGTCCTCTTCACTTTCTGCCATTAGAGTGGTATCGTCTGCATATCTGAGGTTGTTGCTGTTTTCACTGGCAATCTTAATTCCGGCTTGTGATTCATCCAGGCTGGCATTTCGCAGAATTATAGAGGTTTATAAAATTATACGTGGGGTGGAGAGAGTTGACAAAGAGAACGCTTTCTCCCTCTCCCAAAAAACTAGAATTCGAGGGCATCCAACGAAGCTGACAGGTATTATGTTCGAGACGGACAAAAAGGAACACTGCTTTACACAGAGAGTGATTAAAATGTGGAATTCGCTGCCAGAGGAGGTAGGGGTGGCCACAGGAATGAACAGCTTTCAAAGAGGGTCAGACTCATGAAGGATAGGCCTATCAGTGGCTACTAGATGTGGTGACTAAAGGCTTCCACGTTAGACTTGGAAGATATCACGACTGGGAGAGCCAGTCTGGTGTAGTGGTTAGGAGCACGGACCCTGACCTGGGAGAACTGGGTTTGATTCCCCACTCCTCCACATGCAGCCAGCTGGGTGACCTTGGGTCAGTCACAAGTTCTCTCAGTGCTGGTCTCTCGAGAGCAGTTCTCTCAGAGCTCTCTCAGCCCCACCTACCTCACAGGGTGTCTGTTGTGGGGAGGGGAAGGGAAAGGAGGTTGTAAGCCGCTCCGAGACTCCTTCGGGTAATGAAGGGCGGGGTATAAATCCAAACTCTTCTTCTTCTTCATCTTTGACTTGGCCACTTTGTTTCCCCACCACCACCACCACCAAGAGGGTCACTTGGGTTGTGACTCAGCATCTTTTAAAAAGGAACTGCTCTATTAGTATTCAGTCTCCCCGATCTCAGCTTTAGTTGATTACTTTAGAATAGACCTGCTGGATCACATCAACCGTCACACCAGCATTCTGTTTCCCACAACAAACAAGCCCACCTTGGAGGCCTGCTGAGTGATCTGCTGAATTCTGCATTTCATGGCGTTCAGAACATAAGAGTTAAGAACATTTCATGGAGTTCAGAACATAAGAGAAGCCACGTTGGGTCAGGCCAATGGCCCATCCAGCCCAACGCTCTGTGTCACACAGTGGCCAAAAACACCAGGTGCCGTCAGGAGGTCCATATCGGTTGCAGAAAAGCCCATAAGTGGAGTGGGCAAAGACCCCTTTCCCCACCGGCTGCTCCCCATCGTATGACAAACAGCTTGGAACCCGGAGGTCCCATTTGGCTATTGTGGCTAGTAGCCAGTGACACCTGATCTTTTACCCTTCAGCACAGGGAGCTGCCTTCTGCTGCATCAGACCATTGGTCCACCAAGGCCAGTACTGTCTACTCAGACTGGCAGCAGCTCTCCAGGGTCTCAGCCAGTTTGGTGCAGTGATTAGGAGCGCAGGCTCTAATCTGGAAGAACCGGGTTTGATTCCCCACCCCTCCACTTGCAGCTGCTGGTGTGACCTTGGGTCAGTCACAAGTTCTCTCAGAGCTGTTCCCTCAAGGGCAGTCCTCAAAAGACCTCTCTCAGCCCCACCTGCCTCACAGGGTGTCTGTTCTGGGGAGGGGAAGGGAAGGGAAAGGAAAGGAGATTGTAAGCCACTCTGAGAGTTTGAGTGAAGGGCAGGGTATAAATTCAATCTCTTCTTCTTCTGAGAGCCAGTTTGGTGTGGTGGTTAAGTGCGCGGACTCTAATCTGGGAGAACCGGGTTTGATTCCCCACTCCTCCACTTGCACCTGGCTGGATGACCTTGGGCAAGCCATAGCTCTGGACCAGCTGTTCCCTCAAGGACAGCTTGGGAAAGAGCTCTCTCAGCCCCACCTCTCAGACCTCTCTCAGCCCCACCTGCCTCACAGGGTGTCTGTTCTGGGGAGGGGAAGGGAAGGGAAAGGAAAGGAGATTGTAAGCCACTCTGAGAGTTTGAGTGAAGGGCAGGGTATAAATTCAACCTCTTCTTCTTCTGAGAGCCAGTTTGGTGTGGTGGTTAAGTGCGCGGACTCTAATCTGGGAGAACCGGGTTTGATTCCCCACTCCTCCACTTGCACCTGGCTGGATGACCTTGGGCAAGCCATAGCTCTGGACCAGCTGTTCCCTCAAGGACAGCTTGGGAAAGAGCTCTCTCAGCCCCACCTCTCAGACCTCTCTCAGCCCCACCTGCCTCACAGGGTGTCTGTTCTGGGGAGGGGAAGGGAAGGGAAGGGAAAGGAGATTGTAAGCCACTCTGAGAGTTTGAGTGAAGGGCAGGGTATAAATTCAACCTCTTCTTCTTCTGAGAGCCAGTTTGGTGTGGTGGTTAAGTGCGCGGACTCTAATCCGGGAGAACCGGGTTGGATTCCCCACTCCTCCACTTGCACCTGGCTGGATGACCTTGGGCAAGCCATAGCTCTGGACCAGCTGTTCCCTCAAGGACAGCTTGGGAAAGAGCTCTCTCAGCCCCACCTACCTCACAGGGTGTCTGTTGTGGGGAGGGGAAGGGAAAAGGAGTTTGTAAGCCACTCTGAGACTCCCTTGGGGAGGGGAGGGCGGGGTATAAATCCAATCTCTTCTTCTTCTTCTTCTTCTTCTTCAGGCGGAGAAAAGGTCTTTCATATCACCTACCATCTGGTCCTTTTAATTGGAGATGCCAAGGATTGATCCTGGTACCTTCTGTGTTCCAAACAGGTGCTCAACCCCTGAGCCACAGCCCCTCCCTACTGAAACTGTCCTCCATATATCCACCCTACCTCTTCTCACATCCATTTAAGCCAGTTACCCACTCTCGTGTCTCATGGGCAGTGAGTTCCACAAGCCAACCACCCACTGCGTGAAGCAGTGTTCTCGACCCACTGAGCCCAGGCAAAAGACTTGGACGCCTGCCGAAGCAACACACCTGTGTGGGAGATCAGCAACGTTCCCGTTTCATGGAGGTAAGGAGAAAAACAGGATTGCGTGGCTCATCAAAAAAGTTCACGGATCGGGCAGGATTTGAACCCAGGCCTCCTGTTCTGTGCCCACTGTGCCTCACTAGATCCCACTAACCAAGCAAAGAGTGAAACACCAAGAGGGTAGAACGGTTCCGCTGCAGCAAAGGGTTCAACGCCCTTTGGGCAGCGCACCCGCCTTCCTGCAAAGGTAAGCGCCTCACCTTTACATCCTGGTTCCCCAACGGATCCATCAGCTGCTCCTCCAATGTCCGGAGAGACTCCTGAGCCAGAACAAGGAGGCGCAGGAGTATCTGAAAGGAAAGAGGGGTGAGGGGCTTTAACAAGGAGAAGGGGGAGCACATGTGCCCAGCATCACTGGCCAGAGCCCACAAGCCCACCTTGAGGCCTGCTGAGTGATCTGCTGAATTCTGCATTTCATGGCGTTCAGAACATAAGAGTTAAGAACATTTCATGGCGTTCAGAACGTAAGAGAAGCCACGTTGGGTCAGGCTAATGGCCCATCCAGCCCAACGCTCTGTGTTACACAGTGGCCAAAAACACCAGGTGCCCTCAGGAGGGCCACCAGTGGGGTCAGGACGCTAGAAGCCCTCCCACTGTTGCCTCCCCCGTCAAGCACCAAGAATACAGAGCATCACTGGCCCCAGACTGAGAGTTCCTATCTATACAATGTGGCTAATAGCCACTGATGAACCTCTGTTCCAGATGTTTATCCATAAGAACATAAGGGAAGCCAATGTTGGATCAGGCCAATGGCCCATCCAGTTCAACACTCTGTGTCACACAGTGGCCAAAAACACCAGGTGCCCTCAGGAGGTCCACCAGTGGGGTCAGGACGCTAGAAGCCCTCCCACTGTTGCCTCCCCCGTCAAGCACCAAGAATACAGAGCATCACTGGCCCCAGACTGAGAGTTCCTATCTATACAATGTGGCTAATAGCCACTGATGGACCTCTGTTCCAGATGTTTATCCATAAGAACATAAGGGAAGCCAATGTTGGATCAGGCCAATGGCCCATCCAGTTCAACACTCTGTGTCACACAGTGGCCAAAAACACCAGGTGCCATCAGGAGGTCCAGCAGTGGGGGCAGGACACTAGAAGCCCTCCCACTGTTGCCCCCCAAGCACCAAAAATACGGAGCATCACTGCCCCAGACAGAGTGTTCCATGTCTACCTTGTGGCTAACAGCCACCCATAGACCTCTGCTGTTAAAAACGTAAGAGAAGCCAAGGTTGGATCAGGCCAGTGGCCCATCCAGTCCAACACTCTGCGTCAGGCAGGGGCCAAAAATTCCAGGTGCCCTCAGGAGGTCCGCCAGTGGGTCCAGAACTCCCGAAACCCTCCCCCTGTTGTCCCCCCAGCACCAGGAATATTTTAATTAAATTACCTAGTGCCCCTCAAGGAATTTAAATGCCCCTCAACTAAAAATTCTGGGCTACAGACCTAAGTACCTGATTGCTCAGGGCAAGATTTGGGGCTCAACGGGGGGGGGGGGGCTGCAGGCCAGTTTACCTGTGCAGAAGGTCTCTCCTTGGTCCACACTGAGTTCCGACGGTCCCGAGGGGAGGCAATGAACATGACCGGGAGGCGAGGCCGGGCAGCCACGAAATCATTCCTGATTTCCACGTAATCTTCATCTGGAAGACCAAAAAACCCCACACGCCTGCATTATACAGAGGAACGACACAGCAGCCCCCTTTTCAGCACCGCCCACTTAAACTGGCAGCGGCGGCTCCTTCCTCGTCGAGCAGAAAGGTCTTCCCCAAAACTGGCAGTGCCACCTTCCTGGGGGTAGGAGTAGAATTTGCTTCTGCAGAAAGGCAGAGTCCACACGAAGCTGCTTAACACTGGAACAAACCAACGGTACCTCGAGGTCTGTATTGTCTGTTCAGACTGGCAGCAGCTGTCCAGGGACTTGGACTGAGGTCTTTCCCTTCACCTCCTGCCTAATCTTCTTCACCCCTTCCCTCCCCCAACCGGCGTGCCAAGGCGGGGAGGGGGGCCGGGGGGGAAAGCGAAGCGAGAAGGGCTTTAAAGCAGGGGTGGCCAACCTGTGGCTCGGGAGCCACATGCGGCTCTTTCACACATATTGTGCGGCTCCTGGCAGGGCGGCTGGGGAAGCAAAGGGGAGGCATGCTTTTTCTCTCTTTCTCCCTTCCTTCCTTCCCTCCTCCCTCCCATCTATTTGCTTTCCTAGTTTCTCTCTCTCTCTTTCTTTCCACTTCTTTAATTCTTTCTTTCCATCTCTCTCAATATCATTAGCAAACAAGTAATATCATTATCAATAACTGGTTTTCCTCGTTTGTTTTTATTTTTGGCAGTCCCATTTAACGTTAATAAAAAGCAAATTTGCATATTTTAAAAAATAAAAACGTATGTGTGATATTTGTTCCTGTCTTGCGGCTCTCAGACATCTGACATTTATTCTATGTGGCTCTTACGTTAAGCAAGGTTGGCCACCCCTGCTTTAAAGTATAAACCCCTTCTCTCTGGAGTTTCGCGGCAGCTGCAATCTTTCCATTTTATTCTACGGGGCCATAGAATACAATGGAAAGATCGTGCCAACACCTCTCTCTTCGCTCCCCCCACCCCTTGGCAGGCCAGCTGGGGAAGGGAAGGGGAGGCTTTTGAAGATGCCCCCCCCCCTTTTGCTTCCCCTTCTGACACACTTCCGGCGATGTCAGGGGGCGTGGCATATCCTAATGAGTCATGCTAATTCATAAGTATGCTAATGAGCCCCTGCCCCTCTTTTTCTACGAAATGACCCCTGCTTACAGGTATGAATCCTACGATCAGAGGGGGAATGGGGATTTCTACGACAAAGCTGAAACTCAGCTATCAAAACAATTCATGAAACAACGAAAAAAAAACCCCAAACCTCTTGCAGGATTACAAAACTGAAATCCAAGAGGGGGAAAAGCGGGAAGGAGGAAGGACAATATTCTCCTGGGTTCGAGGCCTTCGTGGCACGAGGCCAAAAGGACAGGCACAACAGATGCAGCCGGAGACCTTCTCAGGTGAACGCAGGTGCAGCGGCTTTAAGAGAAACAGTACTAGCAAGGCAGAACCTCCTATTAACTACACCCCACGCTAACACGCCACAGTATTTCCCCATTACTATGTATGGATGTGAAAACTGGACAATGAAGAAAACGGACAGGAAGCTCACATTCTAGCTGTATCGGAAGAAGTGAGCAGTGACTCACGAAAGCTCCTCTCCTGCCACAAATTGTGTTAGTCTTGAAGGTGCTACAGAACGGAAACCCATCCATCTTGTGATAGAAGGACAGATGGACTCACATTCTAACCGTATCTGACGAAGTGAACAGTGAAACCCGAAAGCTCCTCCCCTGACAGAAATTGTGTTAGTCTTTTAGGTGCTCCTGGACTCTGGCTCTTTTCGACTGCTGCAGACAGTCCAACACGGCTACCCATCTTGGTCCATGTCCACGGAAGGCACCACATTCAGCCATCAACCTTGAGATATAAGGACAGATGGACTCACATTCTAGCTGTGATCTGAAGAAGTGAGCAGTGACTCATGAAAACTCCTCCCCTGCCACAAACTTTGTTAGTCTTGAAGGTGCTACAGGACGGAAACCCATCCATCTTGTGATAGAAGGACAGATGGACTCACATTCTAACCGTATCTGACGAAGTGAACAGTGACTCACGACAGCTCCTCCCCTACCAGAAATTGTGTTAGTCTTGAATGTACTACTGGACTCTGGCTCTTTCCTGTTACTACAGACAGACCAACACATCTTGTGATAGAAGGACAGATGGACTCACATTCTAACCGTATCTGACGAAGTGAACAGTGACTCACGACAGCTCCTCCCCTGCCAGAAATTGTGTTAGTCTTGAATGTACTACTGGACTCTGGCTCTTTCCTGCTACTACAGACAGACCAACACAGCTCCCCATCTTCATCCATCTCCACAGAAGGCACCATATTTAGCTGTATAGAATGGATACTATAGCATTGGGGAAAGTGAAGAAAAGGCAACTAGAATGATAAAAGGGTTGGAACACTTTTCCTATGAAGAAAGGTTGAAGCGCTTGGGGCTCTTTAGCTTGGAGAAACGATGGCTGAGGGGTGACACGATCGAGGTTTATAAGATTATGCATGAGAGAGAGCAGGTAGAGAAAGAGGTCCGTTTCTCCCTTTCTCACAAGACAAGAACCCGTGGACACTCCATGAAATTGCTGGATAGAACGGATAAAAGGAAGTCCTTCTTCACCCAAAGAGTGATTAACACGTGGAATTCACTGCCACAGGAGGGGGTGGCAGCTACAAGCATGGACAGCTTCAAGAGGGAATTAGATAAACATCTGGAGCAGAAGTCCATCAGTGGCTATTAGCTACAAAGTATAGATAGGAACTCTCAGTCTGAGGCAAGCGATACTCTGTATTCTTGGTGCTTGGGGGGGGGGGGGCGCAACAGCTTCCTGCCCCCACTGGTGGACCTCCTGAGGGCACCTGGTGTTTTTGGCCACTGTGTGACAGAGTGTCGGACTGGATGGGCCGTTTACCTGATCCAACGTTGGCTTCTCTTACCTTCCCTTAAATCCATCAAGCTTGTGATATAAGGACAGATGGACTCACATTCTCGCTGTTATCTGAAGAAGTGAGCAGTGACTCAAGAAAGCTCCTCCCCTGCCACAAATTGTGTTAGTCTTTAAGGTGCTACAGGACTCTTTGCTTTTTGCTACTGCTTCAGAAAGACTAACACTACTTTCTCTAAAAGTTTTGATCTAAACGTTTTGGGAAGTTCCGGAAGGAGAGGCCCCGGGAAGGCTATTCATCGTGACAGTGAAATGGAATGATCACAAAGGGAGGCAGCGCACACTCTGAGTATCAGAGGCCGGGGACAAAAATACAAAACGAAACGGGGGCAGGCCACGTCTGGCCCAGCGATTCTCATGCCCTGAAGTGTAACGAAGAAAAATTATGCGGTTACCACCACCCGAGGTGTGTGTAAAGCCAAGCAATCTTTAAAACAAAAGAGCAGGAAGGTTTTAAGCGGGAGCCGTACAAACTGGATTATGGGGCACTTGGCTCCACTGCCGAGATCAGGTTACTAAACCTCTCCAAAAACAAGGTGCAGGGAGAACAGGAGAGGCTAAATAAAGGACACTGCACTCCCTCTCAGCTCTGCCTGAGCCGAGACCGTGCAAGGACGCCTGGAGGGAAGGGCCTTCTCCAACTGTCACAGAAAAGTCTTCCTTGTTTGCAACCTTCCCCCAACAGAAAGGATTCAACATGCGCCCTTGCACAGCTCTCCCCGGCACCTATTATCTTATTTATTTTATTCCATTCAGTTTGCCAGGCCGCCCTTCCCTGAAACAGAGCTCGGGGTGGCTCACGTCAAAGGCAAACACAACAAATAAGAAAACTAAAACAACGTTAAAAATGTATTAAAACGTTTCGTCGGAAAAACAGGACTGTGTCCGAGATGACGGATAATGGCAGAGTCCACCTGGCCCTTGGATGGAGGGGAAATATGGAGGAAAGGGAGGGGAGGGGGACGTGTGAGCGTGCCAGACCATTGCCAGACCAGATTCTTTCTCTGGGATTGGAGCCAATGCTCCCTCTAAGCCAGTGGTGGCAAACCTATGGCACGCGTGCCAGAGGTGGCACTCAGAGCCCTCTCTGTGGGCACGCACAACATCGCCCCAGCACAGAGTTTGCAAGATTGGACAGCAAAAATCACATTAATTGTTCAAAAGCATGCCAAATGCAAACTTTTACCTTTCAATAAAAAGTTGTATGTGTCATTGAAAGCTCTGTTATTGTGTTTTTCTTTTAAGACAAAAGATCTTAATGTATGAGTTGTTTTTTCTAAAACGAAAACCTCAGTATTTAGGTTAAATGGCCGTGTTGGCACTTTGCGATAAATACGTGGGTTTTGGGTTGCAGTTTGGGCACTCGGTCTCTAAAAGGTTCACCATCACTGCTCTAAGCTATGGAGTCTCGTGAGCAAAAATTCTACTTTGTGAGTCACTGGCATTCAAGCTGTGAGCGAGCGATTTGGCTGCTGCATCAATCAGTTTGCTCTGGAGCCCTCCTTCCTGAGCTGAGACGACAATGTGTGAGCCGGAGGCTAAAAAACGGTGAGCTGGCTCACACTAACTCAGCGTAGAGGGAACGCTGATTCACAGCACAGAGCCAGGACAGGCACAAAAGACGCCACGAAGGGCTCCCACCCAGGAGAATGAGGACAGCAACGGAACGTCTCTCCCTTACAAGCCCGACGGAAATACGACGCCAGTACAGCACACCGTAAAAAATGCAAAGAATAGCAGAAAACAACTGTGAGCTGAATTTCCCGCAAAATATTCACAAAGGAGACGTCATCAACGTGAAATGCAGATATTGTCTGGAATAAATCTATCCCTATAATCCACCGCAGGAAAATGCAGAAGCCAAAAGAATTAATATACAAGATAAATGTCCAAAAAAGTCCAGCACTTTTCCTAGGTAGTTTTCCCAGCGTTTCAGACTTCTGGTTGTTCCTCGGGAACAATGTTTTGGTCCTGTTACATTTGTTGTTGTTGAGTCGCACAGCTGAGTCTGACTCTTCGTGACCCCATTCCTGTCCAATTTAGTTCACTGATTCCCAAGACGCCGATCTTCAGACTTGCCATCTCATTTTTGACCACGTCAAGCTTACCTTGATTTGTAGAACTTCCAGTCCAGATTCCTATGTAGTATTGTTCTTTGCAGCATTGGACTTTCCTTTCACCATCAGACCCATCCACAACTGAGCATCCTTTCAGCTTCACTCTTTCTGGCGTTACTTGGACTTGCCCTCCGCTCTTCCTCAGTAGCTTATTGGACACCTTCCGACCTGAGGAGCTCATCTTCCGGCATCATATCTTTTAGCCTTTTGTTACTGTCTGTGGTGTTTTCTTGGCAAAGATACTGGAGTGGGTTGCCATCTCCTTTTCCAGTTTTGTCTGAGTTCTCCGCTGTGGCCTGTCCGTTCTAGGTGGCCCTCCACGGCATAGCCCCCAGCCTCATCGAACCACACCATCCCCCTCACCATGTCAGGGCAGTAATCCATGAGGATCACTGTTACATAGAAGCCACCTTTAGGGGTCCCGGTTAGAGTTCAGGAGACCTTGCCCGATCCTGAAGAGATAGAAAAGCATTATCTTAAAAGGAGATGGAATGAGGCTCTCGGTAGTTGTTCTTTGTTCCTGAGGAAGGACCAGGAGTCTGAAACGCTGGGAAAATTACCTAGGAAAAGTGCTGGACTTTTTTGGATATTTATCTTGTATATTTATTCTTTGGCTTCTGTATTTTCCTATGATGGACTTCTTTGGCTTCTGCATTTTCCTGTGATGGATTACAGGGATGGATTTATTCCAGACAATAGAAGCCCTACGGAAAGACAGAAAATCCCGTAGGGCACGGATGTTCCCCGGCAGAGGGTTCCATCAGGTGGAACCATGCCCACCTCACTCACCTTTGAGTTCAGCATTCAGGTTGACGATGAGAGGGCTGTTCTTCCAATCAAAGGTGGCGAGCAGGTGAAGAAAGCGAAGGAAGCCCACCTGAGGAGAACTGCGGGAGGAGAAAAGGGGCGTAAAACAGGGCTGGAGATAAAGGCGTTAAGCAGATAAAGGTATCTCCAAATAAAGGTCTCTAGTGGTAGGTGATGGGAAAGACCTCCGCCTGAGACCCTGGAGGGACACTGCCAGTCTGAGTAGACAATACTGGCCATGATAGTCGAGATCTTGATATACAGCAGGATTTTTGGGGTATAAGCTTTCCAGCATCAAAGCTCTTGGTATCTGACGAAGGGAACGTGGACTTTCAAAAGCGGATACGCATAAAATCCCGTTGGTCTTCAAGGTTTTCCTGAAATTGATCCTTTTCATTGGAGATGCCTGGGTTGAACCTGGGACCTTCTGCATGTGAAGCAGGGGCTCTACCACTGAGCCACGGGCCCCCCCCCCCCAAAGTCTGTGCTTCTGATGAACACACGTAGAATCACAGAGTTGGAAGAGACCTTCAGGTCATCTAGTCCAACCCCCCACACAATGCAGAAAATTCACAAATACCTCCCCCCACCCCCGTGACTGCTGTTCGAGGCCCAGAAGATGACAAAACGCCTCCAGGATCTCCGGCCAAACGTGAAGCTGACTTCTGAATCTGAGGACAATGTAAAGAAAACAGCCGTGAGAGTCTGACCCACAAATCAAGCTGTCAACAAGACTTGGAAAGAAAACGTTTTCTGTCTGTTGTCAGCAAGCACTGCCACACCAATGAACAAATTCCTTCAAAGCGTGAGAAGATCCTTGTATAAAAATGCATCTACGTCGTCTCCGGATTATATAACGACGTTTCAAAATCCGGAGATGATATAGATGTATTTTTACACGAGGATTTTCTTACGATTTGAAGGAAATGTGTTCACTGTGTGGTAGTGCTTGCTGACAACAGCATACAGAAAGCATTTTCTTTGCAAGTCGTGTTAACTGCTTGATTTGTGGGCCAGACGCTCACGACGGTTTTCTTTACGTTTGCTCTCTGATCAGGTTGTTCTTTGATTAGGCTGCGATTGTCCACATTTGGCTTCGACTGAATCTAACCATCCGTCAAAGTCATCAGTGTTGTCTACTCAGTCTGGCAGCCGCTCTCAAGGGTCTCAGGCAGAGGTCTTTCATATCACCTACAACCTGATCCTTACTTGAGATGCCGAGATTGAACCTGGGACCTTCTGCATCCCAAGCAGATGCTCTACCACTGAGCCACGGCCCCTCCGGGTGAGAAGCTCTGAGGAAGCCCACAAGCAGAGCGACGGCCTTCCCCCACTTCCCTGCCTCCACCCCCTCGCCCACCATACGGCACTCAGATGTAGTCTTGCCTCCAAACTTGAGTTCCTGGCAAGGCTGTGTTTTAACAGAGAGCCCACGGAGAGCCAGTTTGGTGCAGTGGTTAGGAGCACAGACTCTAATCTGGGAGAACCGGGTTTGATTCCCCACCCCTCCACATGCAGCTGCTGGTTTGACCTTCGGTCAGTCACAAGTTCTTTCAGAGCGGTTCTCTCAAGGGCAGTTCGCGAGAGAGCTCTCTCAGCCCCACCTCTACCGCCCAGGGTGTCTGCTGTGGGGAGGGGAAGGGAAAGGAGATGGTAAGCCGCTCTGAGACTTGTTCGGGTAGTGAAGGGCGGGGTATCAACCCAGTCCCTTCTTTTTCTTCTTCTTAATCAAGCCAAGGAGGAAGCAAAGCGGCCAATGGCCAGGGCTCTTACCTGGGTGTGGCGTAAGGCGCCGGGCAGAGGAAGAGGGACGCCACCAGCAAATCCACACATTCCTCTGAAAGGCTGTCACTCAACATCTGTGCGCTGACCCAGCGCTTGGCAAGGCGGCAGGTGGACCCGAAAGCTGGATGCTGCTGCTGCAGGCTGGAAACAGAAGAAGAAGAAGAAGAAGAAGAAGAGATTGGATTTATATCCCGCCCTTCACTCACTTGGAGTCTCAGAGCAGCTTACAAACTCCTTTCCCTTCCCCTCCCCACAACAGACACCCTGGGAGGGAGGTGGTGCTGAGAGAGCTCTGAGATAACTGTCCTTGAGAGAACAGCTGGTACAGAACTATGGCTTGCCCAAGGTCATCCAGCAGGTGCAAGTGGAGGCGTGGGGAATCAAACCCGGTTCTCCCAGATTAGAGTCCGCGCACTTAACCACTACACCAAACTGGCTCTCAGGAAGCAAGGACCCCTCATAAGAACCTCAGAAGAGCCCTGCTGGATCAGACCAGTGAGGGTCCATCTAGACCAGCCTCCTGTCTCACACAGTGGCCGACCAGTTCCTCTGGAGGGCCAACAACAGGGCAGAGAGGCCGAGGCCTTCCCCTGAGAAGAACACCAGAAGAGCCCTGCTGGATCAGACCAGTGAGGGTCCATCTAGTCCAGCATCTTGTCTCACACAGTAGCCAACCAGTTCCTCTGGAGGGCCAACCACAGGGCAGAGAGGCCGAAGCCTTCCCTCTGATAAGAACCTCAGAAGAGCCCTGCTGGATCAGACCAGTGAGGGTCCATCTAGTCCAGCATCCCGGTGGCCAACCAGTTCCTCTGGAGAGCCAACCACAGGGCAGAGAGACCGAGGCCTTCCCCCGATAGGAACTTCAGAAGAGCCCTGCTGGGTCACACCAGCGAGGGTCCATCTAGTCCAGCCTCCTGTCTCACACAGTGGCCAGCCAGTTCCTCTGGAGGTCCAACTACAGGGCAGAGAGGCTGAGACCTTCCCCTGATGGTGCCTCCTGGCTCTGGGATCCAGAGGATTAGTGCCTCTGAATGTGGAGGTTCCCCTCAATCACCATAGCTAGTAACCACTGATAAAATTCTCCTCCACGAATCTATCTAATCCCCTTTGAAAGCTGTTCATTTCTGTGGCCATCATGGCATCCTCTGCCAGCCAATTCCACATGTTAATCTCTCTCTGTGTAAAGCAGTATTCCCTTTTGTCCATCTTGACCCCCGACAGCCCATCTGCCTCATCGGACGCCCTCGGGTTCTAGCCTTTTGTAACCTTCGTTACAGTACCCACCGAGACTGACATCCCACTTTATCTTTTGGACTTGGGCGGATGGTCGGTAGGGAAGGGGTTAGAGATGCCCCGATGCCAAGCATAGAACAAAAGCCCCGTTCCACCTTCCAAATTTCATTCCCCCATAAATTCGACTAGACGAATTCGGCTTTTCTTTTTCATTTTTTGCCATCCCGTCGGAGCCAGCTTATGGCGACCCCAGAGGGATTCAAGGCAAGAGACCTTCCTAGGTACTTTGCCATTGCCTGCCTCTGCTTAAGTAACTCTGGACTTCCTTGGTGGTCTCCCATCCAAGCTCTAACCAGGGCCAACCCTGAATAGCTTCTCAGATCTGATGAAATCAGGATAGCCTGGACTATCCAGGCCAGAGCCTAGCATGGCCACTGGTCGGAAATTATCAATTCAGAACACGACTCCTACTTAAGAGTGAGCAGGACTCCGGCTTTGCGTCTGGTCTTCTTTCCAAAGCCAAACTGAGTCTCCCAGCAAACTCGAAGTGCAGTAAGGGCTTTTGTTCTGCGGGGACCGAGAGGAGAGGACGTCTGGAGGTTGATGGCACAGAAGGGAGCGAGAAGAGGCCTGCTCTGACTGAACGATCAAGCCAAAAACTGTGCCTGCGGGGAAACTCTGGTGGGAATGCTACTATGGAATCGGCAGGACGCCAACCGTGGACTGGATGGACCATTGGCCTGATCCAACACGGCTTCTCTTATGTTCTTTTGAGGCAGAATCTGTGCTGACTCTCCAGCGTAAGACCTGCTCTGTGTTCGAATTATAACAGCCACGGGCTGTTATAATTCGAACACAGAGCAGGTCTTACGCTGGAGAGTCAGCACAGATTCTGCCTCAAAAGAACATAAGAGAAGCCGTGTTGGATCAGGCCAATGGTCCATCCAGTCCAACACTCTGTGTCACACAGTGGCCAAAACCCAGGTGCCATCAGCGGGGCCAGAACTCCAGAAGCCCTCCCGCTGTTGCCCTTCAAGCACCAAGAAGACAGAGCATCACCTGCCCCAGGCAGAGGGTTCCTATCTGTACCTTGTGGCTAATAGATGGACTTCTGCTCTTAAGAACGTAAGAGATGGGCTCAGGCCAGTGGCCCATCCAGTCCAACACTCTGTGTCACACAGTGGCCAAAAACCAGGAACCTTCAGGAGGTCCACCAGTGAGTCCAGAACTCCAGAAGCACTACCACTGTCCCCCCCCGCCCCCCCGAGCAATGAGAAGACAGAGCATCGCTGCCCCAGACACAAGAACGTAAGAGAAGCCATGTTGGAACGTAAGAGAAGCCTAACGGCTAATCCAGTCCAACACTCTGTGTCACCCAGTGGCCAAAACCCAGGAGGTCCACCAGTGGGGCCAGAGCTCCAGAAGCCCTCCCTCTGTTGCCTTCCAAGCACCAAGAAGACAGAGCATCGCTGCCCCTGACCGAGTGCTTTTGCGGCTAATAGCCACTTTGCCTGGACTGATGGGAGCAATGGCCTTACAACCCCAAGCCAACCTGGGTCTGGGCAACTAGGAGACCTGCTCTTGGTGAACGCCAATGGTCTACTCTGTGGTTGCTGAGGAGGGGCTCTGACGCTGAGGAGCCCCACCCTCCTGTCGGCATCTCCCCAGGTTACGCTGAGAGGGCTGTGGCCCTCTGTGGACATAGCGGGGCTGCTCCTGCTCCCTCACCCGTGAAGAGTGCTGGTCAGGAAGGGCAGGTGGAGGGTCTCCAGTTCGAGCCGCAGGGACTCCTCGGTGTCCTGGTACTTCAGCATGCCCTCCGGGGTGACCACCTCCTTCAGGATCTGCGGCTCTCGGTGGTAGGCCACGCGGAGGCGGAAGACGTAGCCGTCCTGGGAAAGAAAAGAAGCACGCGCTCCCGTCAGCTCCCCTGTCGGTTCTCCCAGATTAGAGTCCATATTCCTAAACAAGACACCGTGCTCCGGCTACCACCCCAGCTCTCGATTTATCTGGGCATCAGAAGATGGGCGGGTAAATGTGTAAAAAAATATTGGACCGGGATTCATGAAACATTGCAAAATACGTTGCATTTGACTATACCAGGGGTGGGCAAACTGTGGCTCGGGAGCCGCATGCGGCTCTTTCACATATATTATGCGGCTCCCGGCAGGGCGGCTGGGGAAGCTAAATATCGTTAGCAAACAAATATCATTGTACAAATTAATATCATTATCAATATCTGCTTTTACCCCTCTTGTTATTATTTTTGGCAGTCTCACTTAATGTTAATAAAAAGCAAATTTGCTTATTTCCCAATAAAAGCGGGTAATATTTGTTCATGTCTTGTGGCTCTCAAACATCTGATGTTTATTCTATGGGGCCCTTACGTTAAGCAAGTTTGGCCACCCCTGTTCTAGGTGGCTCTTACGCTGAGCCAGTTTGCCCACCCCTGGACTATACCATTTGTGCCAGAAATTTTTTTTTGTCGAATACGATTCCAGAAACTCTTAACCAATTAAATAAATATCTGATTATCCATGTGATAACTGCTACTAGAATTCTTTATGCAAAGTACTGGAACGGAGAAGAAGTTCCTTCTAAGGAGGAAATAACATATAAACTGTTGGGAGGCTGCAGAGATGGACAATTTAACATTGATATTAGCAGATAAAAAGAGAGGGAATCTTTGAAAATAACTGGGTACGGTTTTATAAATGGTTGGAAGAACGTTTTAAAAAATGAACTGACTCTAACTGTACACTCCTATAAAACTGGGATACGCTAATCTGGTGAATTAGATATTGATTCTAGTAGAGAAGAGAAGAGAGAAGAGGTTGGATTTATACCCCGCCCTTCACTCACTCGGGAGTCTCAGAGCGGCTTACGAACTCCTTTCCCTTCCCCTCCCCACAACAGACACCCTGGGAGGTAGGTGGGGCTGAGAGAGCTCTGAGACAACTGTCCTTGAGAGAACAGCTGGTCCAGAGCTACGGCTTGCCCAAGGTCATCCAGCAGGTGCATGTGGAGGTGTGGGGAATCAAACCCGGTTCTCCTAGAGTTCGCACACTTAACCACTACACCAAACTGGCTCTCAACACCAAACTGGCTCTCAGTAGTAGCAGAGATGTTAATATAGATATACATAGTACGGACTCCGTATCTGTTAGTGTGTTCTGCAAACCGGGTTCCAGACCCCGGTCCAAGCCCTCACGCAAGAGGCACAGCCTTACCTTATAGACGTCAGTGTGGGTGGGGCTGGGCCGGCACAGCAGGTGATACTGCCGGTGCAGGAGTTCCGCCAGCTGTAGCTGGAAGGCGGCCTTGATCCGCCGGATGGCTTCCTTGTCTTGGGGCCACTGGCCACTCCCCTCCATGTGACACAGGACTGCGGGAGGAGAGAACAAATCAGCCGGAAGAAACACAGGAGGAAAGGAGGAGGAGCCGGCGGCTGCGACCATCTCCCCTCCACGCCCCAGTTCCCCCTGCTGGCATTATTAACATTTGATCTGGATTGAGGAGACTAAGAGGCACCCGTGGTCGAAGCTCTGATGGAGGGCTAAAGTAAAGGCTTCCCTTGCTCGAAAGCCAGTAGAATCTGACTTTGGGGGCAGTGCTCATCTCCGTTTCCAAGCCGAAGAGCCAGCGCTGTCCGAAGACTTTTTCTGTGGTCATGAGGCCGGCGTGACTAGACGCCAAGGCGCACGGAACGCTGTTACTTTCCCACCGAAGCAGTACTTATTTATCTACTTGCGGTTTCTTGCTTTCGGCAGGAGCTGGGGCTGCAGCTTGCTAGGTCGGCAGGAGCTGGGGCCGGAGACGGGAACTCACTCCGTCACGCGGCACTCGGGTCTCGAACTGCAGAGCTACCGACCTTCTGGTCTGCAGCTCAGGGTCTTAACCTCTGAGCCACTGCAGCCCCGACAGAGGGCTACTGAAGAATTAAAAGTTAAGGACTGTGCGGATTCTGGTGTGATTCTTACGGGTTGCCCAAAATTACCCATATTCTTCGCAAAAAAACCCTTCTCTCTCTCTCTCTTTTTTGCCACCAAGTTGCAGCTGACTTATGGAGACCCCAGAGGGCTTCCAAGACAACTGAGACGAACAGAAGTGGTTTGCCGTTGCCTGCTTCTGCGCAGCGACCCTCGGCTTCCTAGCTGGTCTACCATCTGAGGACTAACCAGGGCCGACCCAGCATAGCTTCCAGGATCTGATGAGATTATGCTAGCCTGGGCTGTCCAGGTTCGGGGCAAGAAAAACTTTTCTATATTGTACGATACCCAACGTGCGGTTCTCCCCCCTGCATTCGCACCCGCTGCTCCAAGCCAACACCGCCCCCCAAAACCCATCCTTGCCTTTCATTGGAGAGATATAAACAGGGCAGGGCTTCTCCGCCAACGGCACCAGAGACTCCCGATCCTTGTTCCTGGCATAGTAGGCATAATCCGGTTTCACGGGGACTGGAGGGAAAACCTAGGGAAACGGCAGAATGGCATTTAAATGGAGGAAGGAAAGGGTGGGGGGAAGCCGCCAGAGAATTTCCCTCGCATTCTACAACAGTGGCAGACCCCAAAGCCACTTTGGTGTAGTGGTTAAGAGCGGCGGACTCTTATCAGGAGAACCAGGTTTGATTCCCCACTCTTCCACTTGAAGCCAGTTGGGTGACCTTGGGCCAGTCACAGTTCTCTCAGAGCTGTTCCCTCCAGAGCAGTTCTCCCACAGCTCTCTCTCAGCCCCACCTACCTCACAGGGTGTCTGTTGTGGGGAGAGGAAGAGAGGCTGATTTGTAAACCGCTCTGAGACTTCTTCAGCTAATAAAGGGTGTGTTATAAACCAACACTACTTCTTCAAACACAAAGCAAGTTCTTCAGGATATCCTGAGGTGTGTAAA
Source organism: Lepidodactylus listeri (assembly GCA_029233225.1). Lineage (NCBI taxonomy): Eukaryota > Metazoa > Chordata > Lepidosauria > Squamata > Gekkonidae > Lepidodactylus > Lepidodactylus listeri. Next base: position 4,374,703 of record JARCFY010000004.1, on the reverse strand, counting down.
TGTGTAAAAAAAATATTGGACCTGAAGTCATGAAATATTGCAAAATATGTTGCATTTGACTGTACCATTTTGTGCCAGAACTTTTTTTGTTGAGTATGATTCCAGAGACTTTTAACAAATTAGCTAAATATCTGATTATTCTTGTAATAACTGCTACTTCTTTATGCAAAGTATTGGAAAGGAGAAGAAGAGAAGAAGAAGAGATTGGATTTATATCCCGCCCTTCACTCCCCAAGGGAGTCTCAGAGCGGCTTACAAACTCCTTTCCCTTCCCCTCCCCACAACAGACACCCTGTGAGGTGGGTGGGGCTGAGAGAGCTCTTTCCCAAGCTGTCCTTGAGAGAACAGCTCGTACAGAGCTATGGCTTGCCCAAGGTCATCCAGCCAGGTGCAAGTGGAGGAGTGGGGAATCAAACCCGGTTCTCCCAGATTAGAGTCCGCGCACTTAACCACTACACCTTAGAAGTTCCTTCTAAGGAGGAAATAATATATAAACTATTGGAGACAGCAGAAATGGACAATTTAACATTGAAATTAGCAGATAAAAGAGAGGAAATTTTTGAAAACAACTGGGTAAGGTTTTATAAATGGTTGGAAGAACATTTTAAAAAATGAACTAACTTTAACTGTATGGTCCTATAAAACTGAGATAAACTAATTTGATGAATTAGATATTGATTCTAGTAGAAATGTTAATATAGAAATGTATAGTACGGACTCCATACTTGTTAGTATGTTTTTATCTTTGTATGTTTTTTCTTGTTTCTTTCTTTTTCTTTTGTGGAAACATAATTAAGAAATTTATATACATATATATAAAAAAGGATATCTTGATGCAAGATGTTTATTTACTTTATGTATTTAATTCATATCTACCCCGCCTTTCTTTCCAAGGGTGACCCAAAGATTCTTACATCGTTCTCCTCACCTACATTTTAGCCTCACGACAGCCCTGCGAGGTGGGTGAGGCCGAGAGACTGTGACTGTCCCAAGGTCACTCCGCAAGCTTCCACGGCATGTGTGGGGATCTGAACCTGGGTCTTCCAAGATTTTAGCCTGACACTTTTAACCACTGCACCACACTGGCATACCTGTATTTCTCTGGAGTACCAAAAACTAGGGACAGACAATATAAGCCAGGCATCGAATTCTGGAGGTCATGAGATGGTTCTTGCTGAATCGGGCCAAAGAGAAATTTAATGAGCGTTGGATGATCTTTTACTATGTTTTGGAATGAGAAAACAAGATTTACCCATTTGCTTTTTCTGAATGACTGTAAGTATTGTCTTTTCTATGATCTGTTACATAAGCCGGGACACACACACACACACACACACACACACACACACACACTCACGAACTAATGTTTTGGGGAAAATAGAAATTTAGGTAATCTCTATTTTCCTGTCAAGCCTAAAAACGTTTACAGCTTCGAAAACATAAAAGGCATTGTTTGTGACTGGCCACTATAAAGCCATCCTACTGAGGTCGTTTATGAACATCAAGAGAAGCAAAATTACGAATGTACCCAAAAGAGTGTAAGGACTGCAAAGTTCTGTGCTGCCGAAACAACACACTCTGTTTATTGCGAAACCTCTCGTTTTGCTTTTTCCCACCTCTCAGATGACATAAACTGTCTCACGCTATCGTAACCGGACAAGAAGCGTACTTGGCTATTGAGTAAAAAGCTTTATAACATAGAGGGGGGGGAAATTAAATTATTCAATGCTGCATCGTCACACACGTTGTAGTGTTATTTACTGTGGTCAGATTACTCACATGTAAACAATGAACAAAATGCAATGCTCGTGCCTCATTTATCGGAATTCACACTCTCTAATGCAGGGGCGGCCACACTTGCTTAACGGAAGAGCCACACAGAATTAACATCAGATGCCTGAGCGCCGCAAGACATGAACAAATATAACCCACACATTTTTTTAATTGACAAATATGCAGATTTGCTTGGCATTGACATTAAAAGAGACTGCCCAAAACAAAAGGAGTCAAAACACAAAGCCCCCTTCTAAGCTGTGGAGTCTCGTGAACAGAAATTCTACTTTGTGAGCTGCTGGCATGAAAGTTGTGAGCCAGAGATTTGGCTGCGGCATCAGTTCGTTTGCTCTGGAGCCATCCCTTCCTGAGCGAAGGCAAAAAATGTGCGAGCCGGAGGCTAAAAAACTGTGAGCTAGCTCACATTCACTCAGCTTAGAGGGAACACCGGTAAAAACAGATATCGATAATGATATTTAACTTTAGATGGGGAAGGAGGGAAGAGAGAGAAAGAAAAGTTAGAAAGAAAGAAAGTGGAGGAAAGAAAGCAAACAGATGGAGGGAGGGAGGGAGGGAGAGGTGGAAAGAAAGCAACTTTAAATGTGTCTCCCAAGAACCACCACCCCACCCCCACACCGGCTGGCTTGGCTTGGAGAAGGGATTTAAAGAGACAAGTGCCTTCTCCAAGCCAGCCGGCGGGGGGAGGGGATGTCTTTAAGAATGTATTTAAAGTTAAAATTGCTTTCCTTCTCTGCTCTCCTCCATCTCAAGCCTACCCAGGGAGGGGAACACTGGCTAGGGAAGAGAAGTCCAATCGAGGAGGCATGCCTCTCATTCGCTTCCCCAGCCACCCTGCCGGGAGCCACACAATATGTGTGAAAGAGCCACATGCGGCTCCTGAGCCACAGTTTAGCCACCCCTGGTCTAGTGCTTTCATTTAAGACAGAAAAAGAGGAGGAGGAGATTGTATTTATATCCTGCCCTTCACTTGGCGTCTCAAAGCGGCTTACAATCTCCTTTCCCTTCCTCTCCCCACAGAAGACACCCTGTGAGGTAGGTGGGGCTGAAAGAGCTCTCTCAAGGACTACCCTCAAGGACTACCACTACACCAAACAAGCTTTCCGGGTTTGATCCCCCACTTCTCCACATGCAGCTGCTGGTGTGACCTTGGGGCAGTCACAAGTTCTCTCAGAGCTGTTCTCTCAAGGGTAGTCCTTGAGGTAGTCTCTCAAGGGTAGTCCTTGAGAGAACAGCTCTGAGAGAACTTGTGACTGCCCCAAGGTCACACCAGCAGCTGCATGTGGAGAAGTGGGGGATCAAACCCGGAAAGCTTGTTTGGTGTAGTGGTTAAGTGCGCAGACACTAATCTGGGAGAACCAGGTTTGATTCCCCTCTCCTCCACTTGTGGCTGCTAGATGACCTTGGGCAAGCCGTAGTTCTGGCACAGCTGTTCTTGAAAAAGAGCAGTTTCTGTCAGAGGTCTCTCAGCCCCCCCCCCCCCCCCACATCATATGGTGTCTGTTGTGAGGAGGGGAAGGGAAAGGAGTTTGTAAACCACTCTGAGACTCCCTTGGGTAGTGAAGGGCGGGGTATAAATCCAATCTCTTCTTCTCCCAGATTAGCATCCTCGCTCTTAACCATTATACCAAACTGGCTCTCAAGGAACTGGTCTCTGTAAGCCTGGAAATCAGTTGTCGTTTCACGAGACCTCCAGCCACCACCTGGAGGGTGGCAACCCCACTGAGGGACTAGCTCCCTCTAGGCCGCCCAGCACCAGAGACTGAACCGCCCTCCACAAGACAATCTTGAGGTTTGGAGGGTACCTAGAAAATGTCAACCCTGGGAAAATTTACACCGAGGCCTAGGAGTAACGGAAAGGCTGTTTTGAGGCCTACAGGCCGCTCCGCTCCTCAGCCTGCAGATCGTGACAGTGTCAAACAGTGTCAAACAGTGTCAAACAACTGAGAGCCAGTTTGGTGTAGTGGTTAAGTGCGCGGACTCTAATCTGGGAGAACCGGGTTTGATTCCCCACCCCTCCACTTGCACCTGGCTGGATGACCTTGGGCAAGCCATAGCTCTGTACCAGCTGTTCCCTCAAGGACAGCTTGGGAAAGAGCTCTCTCAGCCCCACCTACCTCACAGGGTGTCTGTTGAGGGGAGGGGAAGGGAAAGGAGTTTGTAAGCCGCTCTGAGACTCCCTTGGGGAGTGGAGGGCGGGGTATAAATCCAATCTCTTCTTCTTCTTCTTCTTCTATGGGTCTTCGACAGGCCTGCTTGGCTCTGAGCCATCATAGCTGCTCTTCCGCACATCTGGGGGCGATCAAACCCTCCTGCCCAACAGTTTTCCGTGGAAATTAACCCCAAAATCTTGCCAGGCAGAGAAGCCTCAGCTGCCAAGAGGCCCAGACCGACGCTCTGGGCAGGCCACATCTACTCTTTCGCCCGCCCTGCTCCCTGCTTCGGGGAGACCATACTCACATCTGTGTACCGGAGCGCCGGATGCGCCCCCTGCACAGCAGTCACCGTCAGCGGCAGCCCCTCCAGGTTCCACAACTTGCGGCTCAGGTCATCATAGGAGCGGACGGCATCCACCATGGCCTCCTCGCCGGTGCCCGCTGCCTGCGAACCGTCCCAGGAGAGAGAGAAAATTTAAGAGAAATCCACAAAGAATCCCTCAGTGAGGTCATCCCACCTCCACAAAGCAATCCTAGAGGGGTGGAAATGGCAGAGAAAAAGATCAGTTGGAACAGAGAAATGGTTTCTACCCCCTTTAAAGAGCCAGTTTTGGTGTAGGGGTTAAGTGCGCGGACTCTAATCGGGGAGAACCGGGTTTGATTCCCCACTCCTCCACTTGCACCTGCTGGTGTGATCTTGGGTCAGTCACAAGTTCTCTCAGAGCTGTTCTCTCAAGGGCAGTTCCCGAGAGAGCTCTCTCAGCCCCACCTGCCTCACAGGGTGTCTGTGGTGGGGAGGGGGAGGGAAAGGAGTTTGTAAGCCGCTCTGAGACTCCCTTGGGTAGTGAAGGGCGGGGCATAAATCCAATCATCATCATCACCACCATCTCTTCTTCTTCTTCTATTTGTTCGTTTATACCCCACTTTTCCCCCCAGTAGGGACCCCAGGCGGCTCACTTAATCCCCTCTCCTCCATTTTATCCTTACAACAGTCCTGTAAGGAAGGTTAGGCTGGGAGAGCGCGTGACTGGCCCTAGGTCACCCAGCAAGCATCCATGGCGGAGTGGGGATTCGAAACCTGCTCCTTTCAGATCTTAGTCCGACACCGTGCTGGCTCTCAGTTCCACATTTGACAACTCTACATTTTAACGTCTACAGGCTCTGCCACCATAGAGCCACCGAAAGAACAAACACCAGTACAATCGTTGTATGGAAACTCCATGCGCGGAGGGCAGCTTCTCCGTATGGATCAGATGTGACCCACAGTGGGAGAAGGCCGTCAGCTTTAGGCAGATGGTGAGAGGGAGGGATGAGCCAGGATTTGGCTCTCACAGCCCTTTCTTTCATGCCCAGTGTAATGCTAATTGCCATTCTGGGGGCAGGAAGGAATTTTTCTCCAGGCCAGATTGGCCAGGGATCCTGGAGATTTCCTGCCTTCCACAGAGAGCCAGTTTGGCATAGTGGTTAAGTGCGTGGACTCTAATTGCGGAGAACCGGGTTTGATTCCCCACTCCTCCACTTGCAGCTGCTAGATGACCCTGGGCAAGCCACAGTTCTGTCAGAGCTGTTCTCTCAAGGGAAGTTCTGGAAAGAGCTCTCTCAGCCCCACCTACCTCACAGGGTGTCTGTTGTGGGGAGGGGAAGGGAAAGGAGTTTGGAAGCCGCCCTGGGGCTCTGAGTGAAGGGTGCGGTATAAATACAATCTCTTCTTTTCTTCTTCGCTGGACACAGAGCAGGGTCACTGTGAATTTCCTCTGTTGTGCAGGGAGTTGATGACTCTTGAGATCCCATTTAGTTTAATGTTTCTGTGTACTCAATGGCAACTAACAATCATCAGTGGATCTACCTTCTCCTAAAAGGCATTAAAACTAATGGCCAGCAGCACATCCAGTGGCAGTGAGTTCCACAAGTTAACCACTCTTTTTGCATTTAAGAAATACCTGCTGGGGGAGCCTGGCTTGAGAAATGTGTGTTTTTCTTGGTGGAGATTATAGGTGCTTTTACGCAAACCTTAAGGATCATTACACAGACCACACAGTGATTTTTTTAAACTCTTAGGCAACTTTCTTTCATTGAATGGGTGCTTCCCAAACTGGTGACGAGGTTTTGGGATTTTCCCCAGTAAGTTAGCGACTGGCATATTTGCAAAAAGTTAATTGCATGGGCTGCTGGACAGGAAAAGAGGCGGGAGAAGGAAAGTGGACAGAAATGAGAAAATGCACCCAGGAAGGAGAAACGCATTCTCTTTGTGCCAAACCACAACCTCCTCTTGGGTAAAGAGCAGATTTGGGTAGCTTTTCTTGCCACTCCCTTTAAACAAAGAGCAGAGAGGAGATTGCAAGCCGCTCCTAGGAATAACGCATGCTCCTTGCGCCACCTCTAGGCCTATCCGGTCATCGCAAGCAACCCCAAAAGGCCTCGAAAAAGAAGGAGATTGGATTTATGCCCCGCCCTTCACTCGGAGTCTCAGAGCGGCTTACAAACTCCTTTCCCTTCCCCTCCCCGCAACAGACACCCCGTGAGGTAGGTGGGGCTGAGAGAGCTCTGATAGAAACTGGCCTTGATAGAACAGCTCTGACAGAACTATGTCTTGCCCAAGGTCATCCAGCAGCGGCAAGTGGAGGAGTGGGGAATCAAACCCGGTTCTCCCAGATTAGAGTCCGCGCACTTAACCACTACACCAAAGGAGAATCCAGTCTTCAAACATCTGAGATTCATTCAGAAGTTTAGGCATTTCCAGCATGAATACAAAGGGAGTGTTTTTGTTTTAAGAACTGCCTTAGAACTGCTTGGATAATTCGAACAAGCGAGAGAGACGGAAGAGTTAAAACTTTTCAGGGCATTCAAGGGATTTACAAGAGCCCGATCCCCATTTTGGGGGTCAGGAAGCAATTTTCGTCAGGGATCCTGGAGGGGTTTTTTTTTGCCATCTTCTGGGCATGGAGCAGGGGTCACTGGGTGAGTGTGGGGGGGAAGGTATTTGTGCATTTCCTGCATTGTGCAGTAGGTTGGACTAGATCAGTGTTTTCCAACCTTTTTCGAGCTAAGGCACATTTCTTTCATTGAAAAAATCCCGCGGCACACCTGACAATATCTCACGGCACAGTGGTTGAAAAACACTGAAATACAAGATAAATGGGTTATTAGTTGCCTCAGCTCAAGTATTAACTATGACAGTATTACAAATACACGTAATAGCCACTCAACTCGAAATCGTAAGTTACAGATCCAAAGTGTAATGGCTCCTTCCCATAACACTGACCTGAGTTTCAGAAGAAATATAAGGTGGATGTATTTTAATACTGCGATTCTGCGAAAGTTTTTCAAATAGAGAGTTTAAACTCTTACCCTTATGTGAACGGCATTCCGCTGACCATAAGTGATTTGAAGAGAAGCACAGTACACCCATTCTTCGCTGAGGGACAGTTACTGATTTGAACCCCACCCTGACAGAAACAGCTAGCTGTTACCATCAAACATATTCATGTTTACTGGAATGTCTTGGGGCAAATCACCCTACCTCAGGCCGGCCACAGAGCGTGCGAGCGGAATCAGCGAGACCGCGCCACTGTTCTTTCTCGCATGCGCAAACGCGTCCCGGAAGGTCAACCCGGAAGGCACATTTCTTTCATTGAAAAAATCCAGCGGCACACCTGACAATATCTCGCGGCACTCCAGTGTGCTACGGCACAGTGGTTGAAAAACACTGGACTAGATGACCCTGGAGGCCCCTTCCAACTCTAGGATTCTGTGATTCTAACCACCAAGACGTAAGGCCAAGTCGAGACATCCAGGCTGAGCATTCGATCAGGGAATGGGGATATCTGCGGTGGAGAGGAGATGCTTGCAAGGTGACCGGACTGCCCCCTTCTGATACCTACAGGGATGGCACGCAGAGCGGGGAGGGGGGATACGTTTTCGGTTGTGGATGCAAACTACAGCAAAGGAGGTTTTGTCTAAATTTGGGGCAGAACTCCCTGATCGCGAGGCATGTTCAACACTGGAACAGTCTCCCTTGTGAGAGGGCTGGAGCCCCTTCCCGATGAGGAAAGGCCAAAGATTCTGGGACTTTTCAGTTTAGAAATGTCTAAGCGGGGACATGATGGAGGTTTATAAAATTATGAACGGGATGGAGAGAGCTGACAAAAAAGGGAATTTTTTCTCCCTCTCCCCAAAGACTACGACTCGAGGGCCTCCAACAAAGCTGACGGGCAGTAGGTTCAGAACGGACAAAAGGAAATACTACTTTACACAGAGAAGGATTCAAATGAGATTCAAGAAATCAAGAAATGAAAGGGGGAGAGAGAGTCTCCATATTTCCCACGGCACATAGGGGTTAAAAACTGAGCACACAGACAATTAAATAGTGTCCCAAGCTCTGTCGCAGAGGAAGGTGAGCCTGGAGGTGCCATCTGATAGTCTTCTGTGGATGTTTTCAAAGGTTAAAGGGCCGGGGGGCTCGGTGGCAAAGCCCCTGCTTTGCACACAGAAAGTCCCAGGTTCAATCCTCTGCGTCTCCAGTGAAAACAATCAGACAGCAGGTGACAGGACAGATCCCGCCCTGAGACCCTGGAGAGCCACTGCCCGGTGGAGGTATGGGGACCAGAAAACTGACTCAGAAGTATTTAGATTATGCAAAAGATGGAGAAGGTAGAGAAAGAAGTACTTTTCTCCCTCTCTCACAATACAAGGACTCGTGGGCACACCATGAAATTAAAGGAGCTGTATTCTTAGCACAGACCAAAGGAAGTCCTTCTTCACTCAAAGAGTCATTAGCACACGGAATTCACTGCCACAGGAAGTGGTGGGGGCTACAAGCATAGACAGCTTCAAGAGGGATTGGATAAATACATGGAGCAGCGGTCTATGAGTGGATATTAGCTACAAGGTCTAGAGGGAACACTCTGTTTGGGGCAGTGATGCTTGCTTTCTATCTTTGGTGCTTGGGGGGGCACAATGGGAAGGTTTTTGGAGTTCTCACCCCACTGGTGGACCTCCTGATGGCCCCAGGGTTTTGGCCACTGTGTGACACAGAGTGTTGGACTAGATGGGCCATTGGCCTGATCCAACATGGCTTCTCTTACATTTGTCAGTAGATAGCTTTCTATCTTTGGTGCTTGGGGGGGGGCACAATGGGAAGGTTTTTGGAGTTCTCACCCCACTGGTGGACCTCCTGATGGCCCCAGGGTTTTGGCCACTGTGTGACACAGAGTGTTGGACTAGATGGGCCATTGGCCTGATCCAACATGGCTTCTCTTACGTTTGTCAGTAGATAGAAAGCACCAAAGATAGAAAGCTATCTTTGGTGCTTGGGGGGGGGGGGCACAATGGGAAGGTTTTTGGAGTTCTCACCCCACTGGTGGACCTCCTGATGGCCCCAGGGTTTTGGCCACTGTGTGACACAGAGTGTTGGACTAGACGGGCCATTGGCCTGATCCAACATGGCTTCTCTTACGTTTGTCAGTAGAAAGCGGCTTCATGTGTTTACTGACATCCGCTAGGAACCTTCAAGACTGAGGGAGCAAATCTGGAGAGCTTCTGAAATCCACGCAGTGCACTTTTCCCCCTGTACAGGAATCTCATTTTTCCTTCTCCTAAACTAGCGATACTCAAACACACCATCTCACATTTTTATTCTACCCGTCTCCCAAGGAGATGAGAGGGCGCGTACATGGTTTTCTCCTCCAACTTTGGAGGTTAGGTTGAGGGCAGGATTGGTCCACGGTCACCCAAAGCGAGGCTCAGCTGGATTTGAACCTGGGCCTTCTCCTGGTCCAACATTCCGAGCACTCCACCACACGGGCGTTCCAGTAACCGACCAAAACACGGATTCTTCCGCACACACCCCAGAAATTCAGAGGAATGGGGGGGGGGAGGGTGATAAATATCTCACCTCACGTCCCAATTTGATCACAGACTCCAGCAGAGCGCCTGTATAGCAGATGGCAGATCCTGGGATGTCCATGTGTCTGCAACCAAAGCAAGAGGGACTATTAAAACAGGGATTTGAGTCCAGTGGCACCTTAGAAACCAATGTTCTTACCTTTGCCTGATTGTGTGAACTCAGGCAGATCGTGAGAGGGGGGGGAGGAAGGGTTGCCTCAGTGCTTACTTCTAGTGGCCCTTTCTTACACGCCCAGGGAAATGCTGATCGCCATTTTTCTCCAGGCCAGTTTGGCCAGGGATCCTGGAGGTTTTTTGTCATCTTCTGGGCATGGAGCAGGGGTCACTGGCAATGTTCCCTCGAAGCTAAGTTAGTGTGAGCTAGCTCAAGTTTTTTAGCCTCTGGCTCACATGTTTGTCTTGGCTCAGGAAGGACGGCTCCAGAGCAAACTACTTTATGCAGCAGCCAAATCGCTCGCTCACAACTGTAATGCTGGTTGCTCACAAAGTGGAATTTTTGCTCACAAGACTCCACAGTTTAGAGGGAGCATTGGTCACTGGGGGTGTGGGGGGGGGGAGGTATTTGTGAACTTCCTGCATTCTGCAGGGGGTTGGACTAGATGACCCCAGGGGGGATCCCTTCCAACTCTATGATTCTAATCTTTCCGGGGTGCGAGCTTTCAAGAGTCAAAACTCCCTTCTTCAGATTCAGCAAGGGGCCGCTCCTTCACACGGTCACAGGCAGTGATTAAAATGTGGAATGTATTTGTTTCATCTGCAACAGTAGAAAAGAGCAAGACTCCAAGAGTGAGCCGTGACTCGTGAAAGCTCATACCCCTCTGCCGCAAAGGTTGCCAGTCTTTCAGGTGCTCCTGGACTCCGGCTCTTTTCTACTGCAACAGACCGACCAACACGGCTGCCCATCTTGATCCACCTCCATGGAAGGCTGCCCACTTAGCCATACGGAATGGAAACCCGTCCGCCTCGTGGTATAAGGAGAGATGGAACCACATTCTAGCTGTTATCTGAAGAAGTGACTCATGAAAGCTCCCCCCCCCCCCCCGGCCCGCCATAAATGTTGTCGTTCTTTAAGGTGCTCCTGGACTCTCGCTCTTTTCTACTGTGACGGACAGGCTAGCACAACATTTATTTATTTATTTATTTATTTAATTTCTTCAATTTATACCCCGCCCTCCCCGCAAACGGGCTCAGGGCGGCTTACATGGGCACACAGCCAAGAATAATACATTAAAATAGCTAAAACAGTTACAAATTCCTATGACAAATAACATTACTAACAGCTTCCTATAGCATATTATCAAAGTGGCGACTCAGTGGTAGGTCTCCATATCCCCCCTGCCACCAGCCAGGGCCATTTCGGGCCGGTTACATCATAGGTGGTAAGCCTGATGGATGGAATCCTCGGTGGCGGCTCCTATTCAAAGGCCTGGCGGAAGAGCTCCGTCTTGCAGGCCCTGGGGAACTGCACAAGGTCCCGCAGGGCCCTGATCTCTTCCGGGAGCTTGTTCCACCAGACGGGAGCCGCCACCGAAAAAGCCCTGGCCCTTGTTCTGGTGAGCCTGGCAGCCTTAAGGCCCGGAATCTCTAGTCAATGGGTTGACCCCGACCTCAGTGCCCGCTGGGGTATATATGGAGAAAGGCGGTCCCTAAGGTATGTTGGACTCTGGCCATATAGGGCTTTATAGGTGAAGCAATGCAGAGCAATGCAAAATGCAAAGCAATGCAAAAAATTACATGGTGGGATCCAACATGCGACGCAATGCAAAAAATTACATGGTGGGATCCAACTTAACGCAAACTATACGCAGCCACAGTCCCTAACGATTTATCCCAGTAACTTGGTGAATCGTTTAGTACAGGGCAACTCTATTGCCTGCGTAGAAAAGCCCTCTTGTGTAATTCAGTTTTGCATTGCAGGTGTCAGCTAATGCTGCCATCTCCCGGACAGGAGGTGGTTTCCTCCGTGGCAGGCCCCCTCTGCGGGAATGCGCTCACTGTCCTCATGCTAGCCGCTGGCTTATCGACTCCCTCGCTTCCCTGACCTCGAGTGCCTAGCACCCAGCCGCCTCTTCCCTTCAGGTGCAAAACTGTAACTTTTCCCGCTTTTAGTATGGGAATAAACGACCAGTATTTTATCTCTCTATGACTGGTGGGGCCTCTCTGAACTAACCTTTGAATAATGCGTATCAATCCTGGCTGTCTGAATGCCAGGCATTACTAACTCAAGAAGTGTAAGTGACCATCTAGACCTGTAGCAATAAAGGACTTTCTGTTTAAGAACGCCTGCTGCTGACTGCATCTTTTGGGACATTCTCACAGCGGGAAGCCAGGAGAGCGGGAGCCTTCCCCACCTCCTCAGGCAGGCCGTTCCATACGGTGGGGGCCACAACGGAGAAGGCCCGTGTATGGGCATTACTGCCCCCCCCCAGCCCCCACGCCAAGTCCCCTCGCCCACGCTCCCACAACAGAGCCACTCACAGCTGCAAGAGGTGCCGAACGATCTGCTCCGGTATGAGGCGCCTCTGGCTCTGGGTCGTTGCGTCCCACAGAACGGCCTCGCAGATGGAGCCATCTTGGAAACGCCTCAGCTCCGAGCGCTCCCCCCAGAACTGCCGGAACTCCACCGCCTGCAGGAACAGAGGAGAAGAGGGTGGAACTCTGACTGCCTGTGAGGGAGGAAGGCAGCCAATCATCGTTTAAAATCAAAATCCGTTCTGTCCCCGGGAGAGCCTTGCCCTCCTTAGACAGCAATCTGCAGGTGATCCCCGGCCCTAAAGATATCTGGCTGTCCTCAACCAGGGTCAGGGCCTTTTCGGTCCTGGCCCCACCCTGGTGGAACTCTCTACCAAATTCCACCAGGGCCCTGTGGGACCTGATGTAATCCCACAGGTCCTGCAAGACAGAGATGTTCCGCCAGGCTTTTGATTGACGACAGCGACGGTTCCATTTCGGCTGGCCCCTTTCCTGTTCTTTACATCTATTTTGCCCTCTACCCCACTGTCCAAGAAGTAGCCGAGAGTGGGAGTTGGAAAGGGGATTGGTTATTCGCCATCTGATTGTCTTTAATGTTCTACTAATGTTTTAACTGCTTTTATCTTGTTTTATCTGTGGTTGTACATCACCCAGAGCAGGGGTTGGGGGGGGGGGAGGAGAAGGAAGAGGAAGAAGAAGAAGAGGAAGAGGAAGAAGAGGATGAGGAGGAAGAAGAAGAAGAGGAGGAGGAGGAAGAAGGAAAAGATTTAAATAGAACTAGAGAAGAAAATTCTATGGGGCAGATATGCCCCTTTAAAGGGTTTCCAGGACAAGTCAGTTCTAGTTCATTTGTTTTAAATTTTCCATTCATCATATTTCTTATTTCTTTGTATTTATTTACATTATTTACAGTCCACCCTTCTCGCAGGGACTCCAGGTGGATTACACAGAGTGGGCCGGTGCAATCTCCCCAAAACTGGACCTTCAATAACCACTGCATTAGGGTTTTAGAAGTCTGGAATAGGGATGGGCACGAGCTAGAAAAAATGCAGTTTGTGTCAGTTTGCAGCCGAACCAAGAACCAAACCCAACTGGGAAGTTCGTTTGCGGACTGAGCTGCTTCGTGGCCTTGCAAACCACAGTCCTTTTAATCAGGGCTTGTGGAAAGCCCAAAAAAACTGCTGGGCGATGAGGAGAAGCCGGCTCTCTTCCACTCAGCTGTTTCGGGCTGTCTTGTGCAGTCCCTTTAAACTTCTGAAAAGGCTGAGCAGCTGTGTTTGCAGCTTTCATGGGGAATAGAAAGGAGAGGTTTAAAAGGACTCCGAGACCCCTTAAACGCCTGCTTTCTGCTCTATCCATGAAACGGCCATGAACCACCACAAACTGCTTTTGTACCAGTTTGGTGTAGTGGTTAAGTGCTTGGACTCTAATCTGGGAGAACAGGGTTTGATTCCCCGCTCCTCCAATTGCACCTGGTTGGATGACCTTGGGCAAGCCATAGCTCTGTACCAGCTGTTCTCTCAAGGACAGCTTGGGAAAGAGCTCTCTCGGCCCCACCTACCTCACAGGTGTCTGTTGTGGGGAGGGGAAGGGAAAGGAGTTTGGAAGCCTCTCTGAGACTCCAAGTGAGTGAAGGGCGGGGTATAAATCCAATCTCTTCTTCTTCTCTTCTTAAATGTTCATGGAAGTTCATGACGGGAGGCCTGTCACGAACTTCGGTTTACATGCACCGAACAGGGCAAAATTTGTGACCAGTTCTGCTTCGTGGTTCGGTTTGTGCCCATCCCTAGTGTGGAATGACCAGAAAGAACTGGTGCATAGCTTGAGTATTGACGCGACGCATTAATTGATACAGAAATTACATAAGCAGGATAGAATCACGGAGTTGGAAGGGGCCATAGGGGCCATCTAGTCCAACCCCCTGCTCCATGCAGGATCCGCCTAGACTAGCATCCCTGCCAAGTGTCAGGGTTCCACTGACAATAACCTAAACACAGCAATCTAGACCACACAGTCCTTAATCACTTATCCAAGGAAGTTTGTAAAACCATTATGTGAAGTCCACCCATGCCATCTGTGCAGGGAAGCCCTCTTGAACAGTTCAGTTTTACACAGTTTCCGGAAAGCCAAGAAGAAGAAGAGGAGGAGACTGGATTTATACCCCGCCCTTCACTTGGAGTCTCAGAGTGGCTTACTGTCAGAGTCTCCTAAAGTCTCTGCCATTAATTACTGGTATCTGGGGTCTCTATCTGTAATTTACAGTTTGCCTTGAGGTTTATTGCCTGTCCTGCTTAATGTATCATTCTTTCCCCAGGAGGATGGCTTGCTGCATTCCATCGCGTCACATGAACAGCCTGGCTATCTCGTCTCGTCACCTCCCTTTTCTCTCCCCGGAGACTCGAATGTTTTATCTGCTTTTGTAACCTTGGGGAACTGTGGAACTGTTGTTCTAGCCAGGTGTCTGGTCCGCAAACTGCAATTAGAGGTCACTAAGGGGCATGGGGGGGGAATTTTAGTGCTTTTGCGCCTTTTCTGTGAGAACCAACGGCTTAGAGAATTTCGCGCTTTTTTGTAATCATCCTGATTGGCCCTTTGCCTGCTGTTACCTGAAGGTGGGGGGTATATTAATCCTTACTGTCTATAACCAAGTATCTCTAACAAACATGAAGTACCTGAACCATCATTAAGAATAAAAGAAGTCTTTGCTTCATCTGGCTTATTGATTAGATTCAGAAGTCTCACACTTACAAAGTCCTTTCCCTTCCCCTCCCCACGACAGACACCCTGAGGGGGACCTTCCCTGAGCTCCTCTGGCCGGCCATTTCACAAGGTGGGAGCCACAAGGGAGAAAGCACATCTACAGGCAGTTGTCAATTTTGCCCATTTTGTCAGAGTCCCACAAATGCAGTCCCAACAACGGTACTTAACTAGGGGCGCGATCATACGCACCCATTAGCTGCGCAAGAGGGATGATTCACCGACGGATCAAACTGGCGTGATCACACCAGAACATTTGGGAGGCGTCCCACAGCCGTCGGCAAGCCGTGGGCAAGGCGATTTGATCCGCCGGAGAAGTGGAGCAAAAAACTACTAGGGAAACTCCAGTATCAAACATGTTGCTGCGGCCCACAGCCAGACTTTCCCCGTGTGATCGCTCCAGTGTGGAAGTGTGGCATCGAGGATAGTCTGATCACAGGCTATCCCGACACCATGCTGTTCGTTTTCTCCCCCCTTCTCAGTGTGCGCAT
The DNA here is from genome assembly GCA_029233225.1 of Lepidodactylus listeri. Taxonomy (NCBI): domain Eukaryota; kingdom Metazoa; phylum Chordata; class Lepidosauria; order Squamata; family Gekkonidae; genus Lepidodactylus; species Lepidodactylus listeri. Next base: position 4,359,132 of record JARCFY010000004.1, on the reverse strand, counting down.
CATGGAAAGCCCTAAGGGTGGAGGAGCGATTTATCAATCCCCTGTTTAAGCGAATCGGAAAGCAACCACACACACAAAAAATAATAACCCGCCCGCGGTTGCGTCTGATCACGCAGCGGCGAGTTGTGCCGGCAGGTCCACAGACCTGTGTGATCGCGCAACTGCAGGGCAAATTGCTCCGGGGGAAAATAGCCTTGCTTCTCCTCCGGATCGTCTCGCTTGTGTGGCCGTGGCGTAGAAGTAGTTTATTGAGAAAGGAGTAGGTCATCTGTACACGCTCTGTGTCAGTAAGGGCGAGGGGCGCCAAGGAAGGGACAGTTATACAGTTCATTGCAAAAAAACCTCCAACCAAACCCAGTCACATTAAACTAGCAAAGCGCCTAAATTAACGGCTATGGGTTCCCAGGGGAAGGAGTGGCACAAGACGCCAAGGGCAGAGCGAGGCGGCAAGCGATAAGGCAGAAACGAAACTTAGCATTCCACCCAGTCTACGTAGCAGGATGATGGATGATAACTCCCGCCCAGGAAGGATGGCAGCATTAACTGACACATTTGCACACCGAATATACAGAAATATCTGAATAAAAGCAGAGTTTGAAAGATACAAATAGAATGCCATAATCCTGATCAGCTGCATAGTTTAACTCTAACCTCATCTGCAAGAATTAAGAGTATGTTCACAGCAAGCGTTCAGATAACTGGCTGAAATCTATTTAACTTGCTGTTTTGCCCCCGAGAGAAGAGTTTTCAAAAAGACGATGCAGAAAAACCCAACCGAACTGAGCAGAAGCGCCCAACCCAACCCAGCTCTGCTTGTGGGAAAGGGAAGAGCCGGCGCGAAGAGTCACGGGTGCCAAACAAAGGACGCCACCCCAAGCTCACCTCCGGAGAATCCGCTTCCGGCCCCTTCTCCAAGATGCTGGCAGCAAAATCAGGGCTCAGTAAAAGCCCAAACGAGAGGGATCCGGTGTCTTTGTGCTTCGGAGGTTCGGCGTTGATCGGCCACTGAGGAGAAGAAGAAGAAGAAGAAGAAGAGATTGGATTTATATCCCGCCCTGCACTCACTTGGAGTCTCAGAGCGATTTACAATCTCCTTTCCCTTCCCCTCCCCACAACAGGCACCCTGTGAGGTAGGTGGGGGTGACAGAGCTCTTTCCCAAGCTGTCCTTGAGAGAACAGCTGGTACAGAGCTATGGCTTGCCCAAGGTCATCCAGCCAGGTGCAAGTGGAGGAGTGGGGAATCAAACCCGGTTCTCCCAGATTAGAGTCCACGCACTTAACCACTACACCAAACTGGCTCTCAAGAGAAAGATGCAGGGAGTGGAGTTAAGGGTTCCTTCCTGGCGGAACGCATCGGAACAGTTCCGGAACCTCTTCAACAGAGTGCTTTTTGAAATGTTTAGAAGTTCATGAATTTTCAGTATACAGATTGAAAACTTCATTTCCTCTTTCTCCCGCCCAAAGCCCTGTTTATTTGTGTTATTTACAATCTGCCTTTCTCACTGGGAATCAAGACACGTCATACGAAATAAGTCAGTACCATTAATCAGGGTAGAACATCAGATATTATTTATTTTGCTGTCGAATCACAGCTGACTTATGGTAACCCCACAGGGTTTTCAAGGCAGGAGACATTCAAAGGTGGTTTTGCCATTGGCCTGCCTCTGCACTGAGACACTCGGATTCTGTTGTGGTCTCCCATCCAAATACTAACTGGGGCCGACCCTGCTTCGCTTCCAAGATCTGATGAGACTGGGCTAGCCTGGCCCATCCAGGTCAAGGTGTCAACCGGATTTGACTTGTGGATATCTGGATGTGACCAGATGTGAAGCAAAGCGTAGGCATTAATAGAAATGACATGCTCGGGGTCCCCCCATGAAATTGCTGAACAGTCAGGTTAGAACAGATAAAAGGAGGGACTTCTTAACCCAAAGAGTGATTAACACACGGAATTCACTGCCACAAGAGGGGGTGGCGGCTACAAGCATGGACGGCTTCAAGAGGGAATTAGATAAAACATATGGAGCAGAGGTCCATCAGTGGCTATTAGCCACAAGATGTCAGAGTCTGTTTGTTTCAGACTCTGCCATATGTAGATACCATTGCCATTTGTTGTTGCTATCTGAAGTCTCCATCTGTAATTAACGGTTTGCCTTGAGGTTTATGGTCTGTCTCGCTTAATGTATCTTTCTCTCCCTGGGAGGGTGGCTTGCTGCATTCCAACGCGTCATAAACCAGCCCAGTTATCTTGTATTGTCACCTCCCTTTTCCCTCTCCGGATGCTTCAGAGTTTTATCTGCTTTTGTAACCTTGGGGAACTGTGGAACTGTTATTCTAACCAAGTGTCTGGCCCACAATCTACAGTTAGAGGTCACTCGGGAACATGGGGGGGGACTTTAGTGCCTTAGCGCCTTTTTGGTGAGAACCAAACGGCTCATAGATTTTCGTGCTTTTTTGTAACCATTTCTATTGGCCCTCTGCCTACTTGTACCTGAGAGTGGGGGGTATATTAATCCTGTCTGTATGTAACCAAGTATCTCTAACAAACATGAAGTACCTGAACCATCACTAAGAATAAAGGAACTTTGCTTTATCAAAGGTCTGGCTTATTGGTTAGATTCAGAAGTCTCACACAAGATATAGATAGGAACTCTCGGTCTGGGGCAAGTGATGCTCTGTATTCCTGGTGCTTGGGGGGGGGCAACAGTGGGAGGGCTTCTAGTGTCCTGGCCCCACTGCTGGACCTCCTGATGGCCACTGGTGTTTTTGGCCACTGTGTGACAGTGTGTTGGACTGGGTGGGCCACTGGCCTGATCCAACACTGGCTTCTCTTATGTTCTTAACCAAACTAACAAGCACCTGTTCTCAAAGGTACAGCAAGCATTTATACAAGACCTGCGACAACCCTGCAGGGCAGCATTCCAGGACTGTGCATGCTGAGAATCTTACAGGCAGTGCTGTTCACTGTGTAGTTCGAAACTAGTGATGGTAAAGGGTCCCTCCGCTTCCCATTTTTTTCCCCCATGCTTCCCTTTCCTACATAATCTTGCTCTGCCCAAAGAGCAGATCTTCACTCCAAATTCTCCTCTTTTTGGTAGTAGATAAGAACATAAGAGAAGCCAGTGTTGGAACAGGCCAGTGGCCCATCCAGTCCAACACTCTGTGTCACACAGTGGCCAAAAACACCAGGTGCCCTCAGGAGGTCCAGCAGTGGGGCCAGGACTCCAGAAGCCCTCCCACTGCTACCCCGCTTCCCCAAACACCAAGAATATAGAGCATCACTTACCCCAAACCAAGAGTTCCTATCTCTATCTTGTGGCTAATAGTCACTGATGGACCTCTGTTCCAGATGTTTATCCATAAGAACATAAGGGAAGCCAATGTTGGATCAGGCCAGTGGCCCATCCAGTTCAACACTCTGTGTCACACAATGGCCAACAACACCAGGTGCCCTCAGGAGGTCCAGCAGTGGGGCCAGGACACTAGAAGCCCTCCCACTGTTGCCCCCCCCCCCAAAGAACCAAGAATACAGAGCATCACTTGCCCCAGACTGAGATTCCCTATCTATACCTTGTGGCTAATAGCTACCCAGGGACCTCTGCTCCATGTTTATCCAGTCCCCTCTTGAAGCTGTCTATGCTTGTAGCCGCCACCGCTTCCTGCAGCAATGAATTCCACGTATTAATGACTCTTTGGGCGAAGAAATACTTCCTTTTATCTGTTCTAAGCCTACTGCTCATTAATTTCATCACTTGCTCACGATTTCTCGTACTGTGACAAAGGGCGGGGTACAAATGACTTAAATCACATTGGTTAGCTGCCCTGGCAGCCCTTGTGAGGACAGAAAGGCAGGCTATGAGGCTGGTAAAATAAATAAGCAGGAAAAAATCGAATCAAGGAATCCGGACAGAGTAACCAAAACCTCCGAGGGAAGAGAGGCCACTTACCGGAGGGACCCGGGGGAGAGAGTGCGTCAAAAGCTGGATTCTCTGGCCCAGCCCGCGTTCTAGCAAGCGGAGGAGGAAAGGCAGCGCGGCAGCGATGTAGTTCCCGCCGTGGTCCAGCAGTTCGTGGAGGAGCTGCATCTTCCTGCAGGCTGCCTGAAGCTTCGAGAGCGGCTTGAGACTGTGGGGGGGAAGAGACGACACGGCGGTTGCCGGCTGCGCCTGCAGGGAGCCTCTCGCCCTGCAGCGACGCAAGCTTCTCGGGCCACGACTCCGTGCCCTCCTCTAAAAGCGAACCAAGACTCTGGCCAACAGAGGCCACATCCAGAAAAGTGGGACTGCGCAGCCAGCATAATTTTTTCCAGATTAAACACACGAAGCTGCCTTATATTGAATTAGTCCATCCGTCCATCAAGGTCATGCTTGTCTAGTCAGACTGGCAGCAGCGGCTCTCCAGGGTCTCAGGTGACGGTCCTCCATATCACCTCCTGCCTGGTCCCTTTTAACTGGTGATGCTGGGGATAGAACCTGGGGCCTTCTGCCATGCCGAGCAGATGAACGCATGAAATGCCCTTACACAAAATCAGACCATCGGTTCCTCAGGGTCAGTACTGTCCGCTCAAACTGGCAGTGGCTCTCCAGGGTCTTGGACAGAGGTCTTTCAGATCACCTCCTACCTAAACTTTTTATCTGGAGATGCCAGGGATTGATCCTGGGACCTTCCGTATGCAAAAAAGAGGCTCTTCCATTGATCTCCACTCCAGGTTCTCAGGTCTTTCACACTAACTGCCTGATCCTTTTAACTGGAGATGCCAGAGATTGAACCTGGGACCTTCTGCATGCCAAGCAGAGGCTCTACCACTGAGCCACAGCCCCTCTTTACAGCTCTCCAGGGTCTCAGGCTGAGGTCTTTCCCATCACCTCCTTCCTGGTCCTTTTAGCTGGAGATGCCGGGAATTGAACCAGGGACCTTCCGTATGCAAAAAAGAGGCTCTTCCACTGATCTCCACTCCAGGTTCTCAGGTCTTTCACACTACCTGCCTGGTCCTTTCAACTGGAGATGCCGGGGACTGAACCTGGGGCCTTCTGCCTGTCAAGCAGATGCTCTTCCACTGAGCCACAGCCCCTCTTTACAGCTCTCCAGGGTCTCAGGCTGAGGTCTTTCCCATCACCTCCTTCCTGGTCCTTTTTAACAGGAGATGCCGGGGTTTGAACCTGGGACCTTCTGCATGCCAAGCAGATGAACACATGAAATGGCCCTACACAAAATGAGGGCCTTGGTCCATCAAGGTCAGTATTATCCACTCAGCCTGGCAGTGGTGCTCCAGGATATTGGACAGAGGTCTTTCAGGTCACCTCCTACCTAAGCTTTTTATCCAGAGATGCCAGGGATTGAACCTGGGACCTTCTGCATGCAAAAAAGAGGCTCTTCCACTGAGCCACGGCCCCTCCCCAACATGCACATGAAAATTCCTTAGACTGAATCAGACCCATGGCCCATCAGAGTCAGTAGTGTCTGCTCAGACTGGCAGCGGCTCTCCAGGGTCTCAGGCGGAGGTCTTTCCCATCACCTACTGTCTCTTCCCTTTAACTGGAGATGCCGGGATTGAACCTGGGACCTTCTGCATGGCAAGCAGAGGCTCTTCCCCTGAGCCACAGCCCCTCCCCTGAATAGAACTCTCACATGTAGCTGCCTTATCCTGAATCTGACCATTAGTTCATCAAGCTCAATACTGTCTACTCAGGCTGGAAGTGGCCCCCTAGGTTCTCAGGCTGAGGTCTTTCACGTCACTCCTACCTGGTCCTCCGCACTGGAGATGCTGGGGATTGAACCTGAGACCTTCTGCATGCTAAGCAGAGACTCTTCCACTGAGCCACAGCCCCTCCCCTGAATGGAATTCTCACATGTAGCTGCCTTATCCTGAATCTGACCATTGGTTCATCAAGGTCAATATTATCTACTCAGACTTAACGTGGCCCTCTAGGTTCTCAGGCTGAGGTCTTTCACGTCACTCCTAACTGGTCCTCTGAACTGGAGATGATGGGGATTGAACCTGGGACCTTCTGCACACCAAGCGGATGCTCTACCACTGAGCCACAACTCCTCACCAAACAAGTCTCCCGATACCTGCCATTTTGCCTGCTTTTGCTAGCCGGAGGGGCATAAAAAGGTTATTCGTGGTACTGACGCCTTTCTCCACTGGCTATCAGAAACCCCTGTTTAGACCGCACATGAATTCCAAGATTTCATCAGCTGCGATCCACATAACTCTGCAATTCCGCGGACCGGAATTTTGCTTTTTTAGAGAACCTAACCGTCTCAAGCTGACGAAGGGAGCTTTGTCTCTTGAAAGTTTGTACCGCCCAAAATATTATCAGTCTCTAAGGTGCTCCTGGATTCGAATCTAGCTATTCAAACTCTATCAAGAAGCAGATTTCTGAATTGACAGCCAGTTCGGCAGTTTTTAGTCGCTGCGTGAAACCCTGTTAAAAAACCAACAGTCTTAAAAGACTGTAAAAAACCCCCAAAACAGATACACTTAAGGAAGCGGCATTATATGCTCAGTTATATGCTACATCTGTCAATCGCAACTGTCAAAAGTCCACAACCTCATTTTGTCCCACCTGTCATGACACCCTGTGGCCTTACCATGCGCATATATTTTTTTGCATTTTTAAAAAAAAATTAAGAAAAAAAGCCTTTATTTTGGAAACTTTTCTATACCACTCCGTTTTTGCACTTTTCCCCTCCTTTTCAAATGCATCAACGACCAAGAGGACTAGAATCCTTACTTCTTTGGGGGACGGGGCGGGGCGGGGGGGGCCCCTAAGTTTTCCAAGGATACTACACCAGAAGGAGTCAAGATGTCAGAGAGGCCCAAAACGTCACTGTCCCGATAATCCAGGCACCCAAATCAGAATCTTACTGGAACACGTGATCGAACGCTTGGATCAGAGACTTGCGAGTCATGAGCAAAAGCTGAAATCCGTCCACCGTCTTGTCGTCTAGAATTTCCATCGAGAGCTTGGCTTCAAACTGGATCTAGAAGGAATCAGACCACGGGAGTTTAAGTATGTCGAGGGACCAATTCAGTCTCTTGCTCTCCTACTTTCAAGGCATCAATACACCTTAGAGGCTTGACAGAACAGATGTGACCCCAGGCATTAAGTCCCACCTCCCTTCTTTGTTCTGGTTTTGGGGATCCATCTCTGAGGGTCAAGAGACAGCAAAGACAAGCCGTGTAAGAATATCAGAAGAGACCTGCTGGGTCAGACTAGTGGTCCTTCTAGTCCAGCATTCCATCTCTCATAGCGGCCAACCAGTCCCTCACGAGGGCCAACTACGGGGCAGAGAGGCCGAGGCCTTTCCCTGATGTTACCTCCTGGCTCTGGGATTCAGAGGATTAGTGCCTCTGAATGTGGATTTTCCCCTCAGCCACCATGGCTAGTAGCCACTGATAGACGAATCTATCTAACCCCATTTTAAAGCTGTGTCTTCCTGCGGCCATCACTACATCCTCTGGCAGCGAACGCCACATTTTAATCCCTCTCTGTGTAACTGTCCTGAACCTACTGCCCACTAGCTTCGTTGGATGCCCTCGAGTTCTAATCTTCTGGGGGGAAAAGTTAATGTAACTAAAAGGACATTAATATGGTATATGGTGACTACAGCGAGAATGGTCTATGCTCAGAACTGGAAATGTGAAAAAACCCCAGACATATGGGAATGGTTGAGAAAATTGCTATTTATGGCAGAAATGGATAAATGGACAAGAAAACTGAACAATCAAAACTCAGAAAGATTTCTAGAAGAATGGAAAGCTCTGAAAGAATATCTAGAACAACATTGGGATATGAAAGATAATATTTTTACATTGACTAATTATTGATTTTTGATGTTTAAAAGAAGAAACAATTATTTTCAAGAGAAATATGCTGAATGACTGAAATGATAAGAATAGAAACTAGAGTACATATTACAGATATCTAAATACTTTTAAATGTTTAAAAACTACCTTTATTTTTTTATTGTTGTAACCACATTTATAATAACTTTAAATCTTTAAAATTGCTGTTATATATATATAATGGTATAGGTGAGGCGGGAAGTCCCAAAATCTTTTGAATTGTAATCGGAATACATAGTTGTATAGAAAAACGGATAATGATGATAATATTTTAAAAGCAACTAAGTAAAGTTTTGTAACTGGAAAAACAATGAAAAATTTGTTTAAAAAAAAAAACTTCTGGGGGGAAGAGAAAAGCTTCTCTTTGTCAACTCTCTCCACCCCATGCATAATTTGATAAACCTCTATCACGTCCCCCCCTTAGTCATCTCTTTTCTAAACTGAAAAGTCCCAGACTCTTAGAAAAAGAAGAGGAGATTGGATTTATACCCTGCCCGTCACTCGGAGTCTCAGAGTGGCTTACAAACTCCTGTCCCTTCCCCTCCCCACAACAGACACCCCGTGAGGTGGGTGGGGCTGAGAGAGCTCTGAGAGAACTGCCCTTTCAAGGACAGCTCTGATAGAACTATGGCTTGCCCAAGGTCATCCAGCAGCTGCAAGTGGAGGAGTGGGGAATCAAAGCCGGTTCTGCCAGATTAGAGTCTGCGCACTTAACCACGACACCAACTCAATTATTTCCAAATCACTTAGGGGTTCACAGCGTTTGAAATGCTTATTAAGAATAGAAATCATCACACTAAAGGCCTTATTTCAAAAATCTCTAAGATTTTAATAGAGCCCACTGGGGGGGGGAACTCTCCATCTTCAAAAGAAGTGGCAAGAAGACTGCCAAACTATAGAGACCTCAGAGCAATGGAAATCAATTTGGACATCTTTTGTGTGTACAACTAACATTATAAATATAAAATACCGATCTTACAAACTCATCACTAGATGGCACTGCACACCTCAAAAACGTAGCGATGGCTGCGATCGCACACACTAGATAATCCACCTTCAGTGGACTTTCCAACTGGACTTTTAGAGTGTGAACTGGCAAAATCCAATTCAAAAGTGCACTGAAAGTGGATTGAAAGTAGATTATTTAGTGTGTGTGACCCCAGCCAATGTTAACAAAGACAACAGCCCACTCTGTTGGAAGAAATGAGGTTCTGTAGGTTCCTATCTCCACTGCTGGTTAAGTTGGGTATACGTCAATAAGTTTTTGGGAGAATGTGACTGAACAAATCGAATCAATCACCGGATACAAAGTTCCCTTCACTCCAGAAGCGGGGTTGTTAAACTTTTGGACAGACCCCTCGCTTTGGGAAACAAACAGAAATCTGACTGCAGCGTGGCTAGCTACGGCAAAATCGGCGGTAGCGACCAAGCGGAAAGATGAGGAAACCCCTTCTCTGGAGCTTTGGCACCTAAACATTTGGGAACAAATGGTCACGGCAAAAAGAACTGCAGGTATTGGACAGTTCCAGGACAGAAGATAGCTTAACAAATTAGGTAGGAATATGGTTATTCAGATATTTCAGGCAGAGGTCTTCCATATTACCTCCTGTCTGATCAGTTAGCTGGAGATGCCGGGGATTGAACCTGGGACCTTCTGCATGCCAAGCAGAGGCTCTGCCACTGAGCCATAGCCCACTGCATTCTGGACCACTCCACTAAAACAAATCTTATCTACATCCCATTCTTAAAGGATCCCTGGTCGATTAGAGGTCTGTTAGATTTAGCTCCCAGTAGTAATGTATGCCTGCAAGGGTTGGACTATAAGGAAGGTTGAGCGCCGAGGAATAGATGTTTTTGAATTACAGTGCTGGAGAAGACTCTCAAGAGTCCCTTGGACTGCAAGGAGATCAAATCAGTCGATCCTGAAAGAAATCAACCCTGACTGTTCCCTGGAAGGCCGGATCCTGAAGCTGGAGCTCAAATACTTTGACCACCAAATGAGAAGGGAGCACTCCCTGGAGAAGACCCTGATGCTGGGAAAGATCGAAGGTCAAAGAAGAAGGGGACGGCAAAGGATGAGATGGTTAGACAGTGTCATCAATGCAACAAACATGAAATTAAGCGAACCCCGGAGCACAGCGGAAGACAGGAGGACCTGGCGTGATGTGGTCCATGGGGTCGCAATGAGTCGGATCAACTGTGCGACTGAAGAACAACAGAGATCGCTACCTCAAGAGTCTGTTTTACTGGGCAACTTCCAAGACACTTTCCCTGTGAAGCCAGATACCAGGTGTGTGTGTGTTATGTGCCATCAAATAACTTCCAAGTTATGGCAACGCTATGAATTACCTCCAGGATGTACTATCATTAACAGCCTTGCTCGGTTCTTGCCAACTGAAGGCCATGGCTTCCTTCACTGGGTCAATCCGTCTCCGCTGAGTCAGTCCTGGACCGCTTGTGAACCTGGCTTCTGAGCTGAAAACCGGCTTGCTCACAGCCATGGTATACACCTGGAGGCTGGCTCAAATCATTCAGCCCCAGGAAGGATAAGTCTCAGCCCGCTCTCCCTCTTTACCTGCTTGTACTTGCTGGCAGACATATCAGCGCACAAGTTCACCAGCCCGGAAGGATCTACGAAGACCACCTGGAAAGCTCTGTGGAAGTCTGTCAAGGTGGGCTAGAGAAGAAGAAGAGTTGGATTTATACCCTGCCTTTCACTCAGAGTCTCAGAGCTGCTTACAATCTCCTTTTCCCCTCCCTCTTCCCATAACAGACACCCTGTGAGGTAGGTGCAGCTGAGAGAGCTCTTTCGGGAACTGCCCTTGAGAGAACAGCTCCGAGAGAAATTGCGACTGGCCCAAAGTCACCCAGCTGGCTTCATGTGGAGGAGTGGGGAAGCAAACTCGGTTCTCCCAGATTAGAGTCCACCGCTCCTAACCGCTACACCAAACTGGAAGGAGCACACGCTGCTTAGATCAGGGGTCCCAAAACTTTTCGAGCCTGTCGGGGCCTCTGGAATTCTGAATCAGGGCAGTGGGCGCAGCCACAAAATGGCCACCCCAGGGGGTGGGGCCAAGGACAAAATGGCTGCTGCAGAGCCACACACAAGAATCCCAAGTGTAGAGTACATGATGAGTAATTTTTTAAAAAATTCGGCACGAATGAAGAATGTGAGATAGTAAAAACCGACACCGTGCTGGCAACTACTGTGGGGAAAATGTTGTTTTAATCTGCCTGACCAATCAGATTTCCGCTGGCCAGTCGGAAGTCCTGGGGGCGGGACCTCACCTGCCCCCCCCCTTTCTAAAAACACTTGGCGGGCACGACAAAAGGGGTCAGCTGGCACCGTGAGCCTCATGCTGTGGCCCCCCGCCTTCAATTCAAAAGACGCAGAGAGCTGAAACATGCTATGAACAAAAAAAAAAGGGAAAACAAACTCAACCCTGAAAACCCAGGATCAAGAACCTGAAAAGGTAAGTCAAACTGAGTAGAGGGCTAACAGTTAAAACTTAACTTATTAATAATATGTAAAAATACATGTTTTTAATTGTAAGGAATTTAAAAACATATAGGGGCCCTGTGATGCTTTCATGTTTTGGTGTGTGCGTTTCTTTAAATGTTTAGTTTGACTGCAGTAACGTAGTGATAGAGGGAGACAAATGTGATGTGACTGGCTGATGAGAGAGAATGCGGGAGGAGAGATGACTCGGAGGTGATTCAGTGTGCTTGAAGAGACGAGTGTGGGGAGTTTTTGTGTGAGAGTCTGTACGGCAGAAGAAGCAGTTTGAGTCTAGCCTGGTGGCTAAGACAAACAGCTCTGCCTGTGTGGCTATATAATAAAAGAGAGTTCAGCCTGTGTGGCTATATATATGAGAAAGAGTTTAGACTGAGTGTCTAAGCCTATCAGAATCGAGTTTTGGTGCCTGAGAGACTGTGTGTGACGCCAAGCCTTGTCAGTTATATTTCCTGTCTTCAACAACAGTTCAAAAATACCCAGAAACCTATTTTGTTCTTTTATAAATAAATCATCATTTGTTTAAACTTATCCCAGAAATCAGAACAGTCCCTCCTTAGGGCCACATAGTCCTCAGAAGCAGCCCAGACACTGGGTCATTCTACCAAATTAGAGAGAGTTGGAATTTTTAATTCCTGGTGGCAGCAGAAATCTACTAAATACATGTACACAGAGTGTGTTTTAAAGGAGTGTTTTAAAGGAGAAACAGTCTCCCCAATAGCAAGCACGTCACAGGCCCAATCACACCTCATGTAAAAATTCCAAAACCATATATACACGCAAGGGCCAATGGACCTGACCAGATGCATTCCGGCCTGTTAGGGCCTTCTTCAGAGGTCAAACACAATGAGAAGAAGAAGAGGAGATTGGATTTTTACCCCGCCCTCCACTCACTTGGAGTCTCAGAGAGGCTTACAAACTCCTTTCCCTTCCCCTCCCCACAACAGACACCCTGTGAGGTAGGTGGGGCTGAGAGAGCTCTTTCCCAAGCTGTCCTTGAGGGAACAGCTGGTACAGAGCTATGGCTTGCCCAAGGTCATCCAGCCAGGTGCAAGTGGAGGAGTGGAGAATCAAACCCGGTTCTCCCAGATTAGAGTCCGCGCACTTAACCACTACACCAAACTGGCTCTCTGAGGAACAAATTGGCTCATACCATAATACATAATATTAATTTATATTTATTTATTTGATATATACCCCGCCAATACCAATTATACAGCACAGATACAAAATGGACCAGGAAGGAATTGTTCCAGAGTAGAATTGCTAGGCATAGAATGAAAGTATAAATGAGGCCTCCCAAGATCCAATCATATGTCAAATGATATTTCCCTGATAATAAGTTCTGGTCCAGAAGGTGGCTTTCAAAATGGCCATTGGGGGCAGCAGCTTCCAACAGGGTGGCCTGAATCCCCAACCAACCAACTTGCCCATCCCCTGACCCAACGGGACAGGCCAAGACGCGACTTCCCTTTGGACAACCCTGGCGCTGGCACTGAAAGATCCATTTCCCACATCAAGTGGACAAGCCAGGCCTCGATTCCCTGCAGACCACGACCTGCCCTAGGCAGATTTAGTGTCGTTACTTGACGCAATCGCCTTGAGCACACCAATGGAGAAGCGAGGGCCACGAGATCAGCTGAAGACAGCTGAAGTTCCCAAGACAATCCCCATCCCTTATTTGTTTATCTTTGCGTTTATATCCCGCCCATCCCGTAAACGGGCTCAGGGCGGGTCACAACATTTCAACCAATAAACATTTCAATAGACAACATTTCAATAAATACAATAAAAAAATTAAATTTAACATTTGAATTTAACATTTAAAAAAAATTAAAAATCAAAACGCATAAAATCAACAGTCATGCTTGCTGCAAGGAGAATCCGGCCCATTAATGTTGGTGGGTGTGGCCGATTATCAGCGGGTGAGAGACTGCAACCTCGGGGGGGGGGCATGTGTGGATGCCTGCTGCCTCAGCCAAAGGCCTGGCGGAAGAGCTCCGTCTTGCGGGTCCTGCGGAATTGAAGAAGATCCCGCAGGGCCCTGATCTTAATAGGAAGCCCGTTCCACCAAGTGGGGGCCAGAGCAGAAAAGGTCCTGGTCGAGGCTAGGCGGACATCTTTTGGGCCAGGGATTGCCAGGAGATGCTGATTTTCAAAGCATAACGCTCTCTGAGGTGTATATGGGAAGGGGCGGTCCCTTAGGTATGTTGCTCCCAGGCCGTATAAGGCTTCGAAGGTAATTACCAACACCTTGAAGGGGAACCGGTACTCAACTGGCAGCCAATGCAGCTGACAGAGCACCTGCCAAAAGTAAGCCCGCCCGGGCGTCAACATCAGCAGGCGCGCCGCCGCATTTTGTACCAGCTGTAATTTCTGGATCAGCTTCAAGGGTAGGCCTGTGTAGAGCTAGTTACAGTAATCAAGCCTGAAAGTGACCACCACATAGGCCACCGTAGCTAAGTCCTGGGGGGAGAGAGAGGGCTTCGGTAGCCTGATCTACCTAAGAGGGAAAAATGTAGATCTGGCGACTGGAACAACCTAGCCTTCCTTGCCTTCGCCCGCAAGCCCAAGCTCCGCAAAAAGCGCCGTCTTACCATTGAGCTGTCTCCGTCCTTCGAGAGGCTGATTCCGGAGGCAGTGAGATCCGTAGAGGCTGGGAAGAAAGGAAGAAAATAAAAGCCCCCCAAAGCTCTACAGTTTTACTTAAAACATTGATATTCCGCCTTTCCTCCTGTTTCGAGGAGGCCTCTTATGACGGTTCAAGACACTGCCAGTCGAAAATCAAAAATCAAATAGCAAACCCCAAATCTCTTTCCCCTTCCACCCCTTAAAAGATGTCGGTCATTCAAACCACCTCCAAAGCCCTGGTACACGCAGTTCCTTGAACTGCCTACTGAAGTTCTCCAAGGAGGGGCTTTCCCCACCCCCTCAGGGAAGAAGAGATTGAATTTATACCCTGCCAGTCTGGTGTAGTAGTTAAGTGCGCGGACTCTGATCTGGGAGAACCGGGTTTGATTCCCCACTCCTCCACTTGCACCAGCTGGATGACCTTGGGCAAGCCATAGTTCTGTCCCAGCTGTTCTCTCAAGGACAGTTCTGAAATGAGCTCTCTCAGCCCCACCTACCTCCCAGGGTGCCTGTTGTGGGGAGGGGAAGGGGAAGGAGTTTGTAAGCCGCTCTGAGACTTCAAGTGAAGGGCGGGATATAAATCCAATCTCCTCCTCCTTCATTACCTGAAGGAGTCTCAGAGCGGCTTACAATCTCCTTTCCCTCATCTCCCCACAACAGACACCCTGTGAGGTAGGTGGGGCTGAGAGAGCTCTCTCGAGGACTGCCCTTGAGGGAACAGCTCTGAAAGGACTTGTGGCTGACCCAAGGTCACACCAGCAGCTGCATGTGGAGGAGTGGGGAACCAAACCCGGTTCTCCCGGATTACAGTCTACGCTCCTAACCACTACCCCAAACTGGCTCTCCCATTCCACAGAAATGGAGCCATGATGGAAAACAGCCCAGGCTCTGGCTGATGCTAGACGGGCCACCCTAAATAGTGGGAGGGCCAACAGATCGCTGCTTGGCGACCAGAGGTGACGCAGAGTGACACACACGGAGACGTGAGAACCTAAGAAGTGCTCTGCTTGATTAGGCCAGGGGTCCATCTAGGCCGGAATCCTGTCTCAAGCAACCAGTTCCTCTGGACAAGGCTGTTCGTTCCTGTGGCCGTCGCTACATCCTCTGGCACGAAGCGGCCTTCTACTGAATCAGACCCTCAGTCCACCAAGGTTGGTGGGCACCTCCTCAGACCGGCAGCAACTCTCCAGGGTCTCAGGCGGAGGTCTTTCACAACAGCTACTGCCTGGTTCTTTTCGCTAGAGGTGGCAGAGTCTGGACCTGGGACCTTCTGCGTTTGGTGTAGTGGTTAGGAGCATGGACTCTAATCCGGGATAACCGGGTTTGATTCCCCACTCCTCCACATGCAGCTGCTGGGATGACCGTGGGTCACTTACAAGTTCTTTCAGAGCTGCTCTCTCAAGGACAGTTTCTGTCAGAGCTCCCTCAGCCCCACCCACCTCACAGGGTTTCTGTTGTGGGGAGGGGAAGGGGAAGGAGTTCGTAAGCCGCTCTGAGACTCCTTCGGGTGGTGAAGGGCAGGGTGTAAATGCAACCTCCTCTTCTTCAAGCAAATGCTCTGTCACACAGACCCGTGGCTTTCCTGTCTACTGGTTGCTTGGCGCTGGGGCGCCTCCGTCTGTCTGTAGCAAACCTAGCCCCAGACCCCACAAAGGACTCTGAGGCCCCTGAGCTACAGATACTTACTGTGGCAACTGTTCGCACATTATTCTCACACGGACAAAGTGAGAAATGAATCTTTCAGAGTTGCAAAGGAGAAGGAGACGGTCCTTTAAATACGTGGGTCCCCTCTGTACAATGAGGGAAAGTGACAGATTTGGAGATGGGGGGACTAGCCTCCACCTCACACACAGAACAGCTAACACTTCTTTCCATTCATCAAGCATCTCGTGAGATTTCAGAATACCCCTGTGAGCACATGAAGAGAGACGAGGGGAAGAGATTTATACACTGTCCTTCACTACCCAAAGGAGTCTTAGAGCAGCTTACAAAAGTTGAAGAAATAAACAAACAAACACACACCCTGTGAGGGAGGTGCGCCTGAGAGAGCTCTTTTGAGAACTGCTCTTGAGAGAACAGCTCTGAGAGAACTTGTGACCGACCCAAGGTCACACCAGCAGCCGCATGTGGAGGAGTGGACTCAAACCCGGTTATCCCAGATTAGAGTCCGCACTCTTAACCATCACACCAAACATGTGACTACGGATGCCCAGCTGGGCTGTTGAAATGGTTGTGCGATGCCTGCGGAAGAAAATGAGAAGGAGCCGCTCTCGTCCAGAGGTTCACAACCGTTTCCAGCCTGTGGGCTCCTCTGGAAATCTGATGAGAGCGGACGCACAGTGACACACGTGGAAACAAAATGGCTGCCGCAACCAGACCCATAGCTACGGTGGGGCTTTGGGGGGCTCCACCCCCTTTCTTAAAGGCACAGCCCCACAAAAATTTCTCCTGTAAATGCTTTTTTCAGTCATTTTGAAACATTTTTAAAAGGCGTCCACTCCTTTGAGCAGAGTGGAGTGCTGTAGTTGACTAATTCCCACACTGAGCAAGGGGGCTGGAGTAGGTGACCTCTAGGATTCCTTCTAACTATGTGTCAAAAAACTGGTCTCCTTTAAGAGAGGTTTTCTGCCCAAATATTAGCTTTCTTTATAAAAGTCTTTACCCCCACCTGCCGGCTTGCTATCTGAATTGCCGCTTAGGCTGGCAGAAGTGATTAACTTGCAGCACCTGAGAACTATCATCTAACGTGGCTGACAGCTTGCAATTTAAAGATCTATCCTGGTAGCAGCTTTCTACTGGCTAAATGGCTTTTCTTTCTGCACTGAGAACACCAGCCCCAACAGAGAAAAATTTGCCCCACAAGCCACAAAATCTTGGCTTAGGGGCCTGGCCACAACTGACTTCAGTCCCACAATGAAGATCCTTGAGCTGCTGTGGCAGCTGCTGCCAAAGCAACATTTTAAAAAATCTGCATAGCCAGTCAAATTGCCAATGGCCAATCAGAAGCCTTGCTGGACATAAAAGGCAGTCAGTCTTTGAATCCCAGTGCCAGGAGGCAACATCAGGGGAAGGCCTTGGCCTCTCTGCCCTGTTCTTGGCCCTCCAGAGGAACTGGTTGGCCACTGTGTGAGACAGGAGGCTGGACTAGATGGACCTTCACTGGTCTGACCCAGCAGGGCTCTTCGGAGGATCTTCTCAGGGGAAGGCCTCGACCTCCATGCCCTGTTGTTGGCCTTCCAGAGGAACTGGTTAGCCACTGTGTGAGACAGGATGCTGGACTAGAGGGACCCTCACTGGTCTGACCCAGCAGGCCTCTTCTGAGGTTCTTCTCAGGGGAAGGCCTCAGCCTCTCTGCCCTGTTGTTGGCCCTCCAGAGGAACTGGTTGGCCACTGTGTGAGACAGGTTCTTCTCAGGACACTGTGTGAGACGGGATGCTGGACTAGATGGACCCTCACTGGTCTGATCCAGCAGGGCTCTTCTGAGGTTCTTTTCAGGGGAAGGCCTCTGCCTCTCTGCCCTGTTGTTGGCCCTCCAGAGGAACTGGCTGGCCACAGTGTGAGACAGGATGCTGGACTGGATGGACCTTCACTGGTCTGTTCCAGCAGAATCCTTCAAATGTAACGCAGGTGAGAGAAATGTAGTTTTGAATGCTTCCCCTTACAAGAAACACCCAGTCTAGAAGACCAGCACTACGAAGAAGCTACCTCCAGCCTATGGGGGATTCCTTCCAAAAGAAAAGGACTCTACCTGCGATGGCACGTTCCAGGAAGGACTACCTGGAGTCTGCCTACCAGGCAGCTCAGCTGCAGGAAAGAGACTCACTCAGATCCTCTTACCCAAGAACTGGAGGACGTTTCTCATCACCTGGTAGCCGCTCATCACTTTGTTGATCTGGTGCCTGGACAACAGATACGCCACCAGCATGGACGCCAGGAAGCCGTTGAAACACCCGAAACCCTAGGAAAGGGGACATTCGTCAGGAGAGGGGTCCTCGTCTTCTATTTTTCCCCCCATCACTCACGGCCAAACTTATCACTTTCTTTTCAAAAAAGAGGCAAACTCTCCATCAGGAATTATTGGGAAAGGGTCTGAGAATAAAATGGCCGAACTTGTAATGCCCCTGTATAGATCAGTGAGCCACCCTTCCCGAGCTAAGACAAAATTGTGTGAGCCGGAGGCTAAAAAACTGTGAGCTAGCTCACACTAACTCAGCTTAGAGGGAACGCCAGCCTGAATTAGGGAAGGGAGGAGAAACGGTCGCTCTCAACCGGTTCCATTTTCCCCAGTTTTAAACAGTGTTCCCTAAAAGTGCGATTTGCCCCGTCAAAACACACAGACCTGTCTACACCAGTCTGGGGCATGTGCAGAATCCACCTCCATTTTAACCCAAACCAGCCTCTTGAACCGTGACTCAGACCAAGAAGAAGAACAGATTGGATTTATACCCCGCCCTTCACTCGGAGTCTCAGAGCAGTTTACAATCTCCTTCCCCTTCCCCTCCCCACAACAGACAACCTGGGAGATAGGTGGGGCTGAGAGAGCTCTGACAGAAACTGCTCTTTCAAGGACAGCTCTGAGATAACTATGGCTTGCCCAAGGTCATCCAGCCAGGTGCAAGTGGAGGAGTGGGGAATCAAACCCGGTTCTCCCAGATTAGAGTCCGTGCACTTAACCACTACACCAGTCTGGCTCTCAAGAAGACACCATGAAGCCAGAGCAGACACTGCAGCACAGGAGAGGTGCCATTCGGAAGCTCTTCTAGCCGGATCTCGACTTCCATCCCCCACGGAGACAGCCCATCTCTGGGGCTGACAAGCAAGGATGGCCTAGGCCCCTGGCTTCTCCTGGAAGGACCTCATTACCTTATCCAGGTCCCGCTGGCGCAGCCAGACTTTGAGGAGGGCGACTCCGTCCCGCATGCCTGGGAAGTCGCTGGCTGACCCAGAGAGGAACTGCAAGTGGGACTCCATCGCCAGGTCCCACAGAATGGAGTTGTTGTAGTGGGGGGTGGGCGGCTCAGCTTCGCCTGGGGAAGGAAAGAGCAAGAAGGCACGCTCAGTTCTATCGCAACCCTAGTGACCCTTCTGGGGTGGGAGGAGGACAGAAAACATAGCGGCCAAAACCAGCCGTGATATCTCCCAAATCTAAAATGGAGGCCTTAAGAACATCAGAAGAGCCCTGCTGGATCAGACCAATAGTCCATCCAGTCCAGCATCCTGTCTCATAGTGGCCAACTGGAGGGCCAACAACAGGGCATAGAGGCAGAGGCCTTCCCCTGATAAGAACCTCAGAAGAGCCCTGCTGGATCAGACCAGTGAGGGTCCATCTAGTCCAGCATCCTGTCTCACACAAGGGCCAGCCAGTTCCTCTGGAGAGCCAGCAACAGGGCAGAGAGGCCGTAGCCTTCCCCTGCTGCTGCCTCCTGGCTCTAGAATTCAGAGGTTTTGTGCCTCTGAATGTGGAATTTCCCCTCAGACACCACTGACAGACTTCTCCTCCATTAAACTATCCAATCCCCTTTTCAAGCTGTTTATTCCTGCAGCCATCACCACATCCTCTGGCAGGAAATTCCACATTTTAATCACTCTCTCTGTAAAGCAGTTATTTCCTCTGGTCTGTCTTGAACCTCCTACCCATCAGCTTCATTGGATCTCCTCAAGTTCTAATATTTTGGGAGAGGGAGAAAAAGCTGTCTTAGTCGAATCTCTCCAAGGGGCCCAGTCAGCAAAGAGAAAGAGAAAGACAAATTAAGGTCCTGGCCAAAGGTCATGAGGAAGCCTTCCAAAGCTTCCAAAAGCATTCAAAGCCAAAAACGGGCAAATATACACAAATAACAAACAGTTATTAGCTATACCAATAGAAGTCCCCAAATATCTACACGTAAAGGTAAAGGTTTCCCTTGCTCGAAAGCCAGTTGAATCCGACTCTAGGGGGCAGCGCTCACCTCAGTTTCCAAGCTGAAGAGTCAGCGCTGTCTGAAGACGTTTCCTTGGCCATGTGGCCGGCATTGCTAGACGCTGAGGCGCACGGAGCGCTGTTCCCTTCCCACCGAAGCGGTACCTATTTATCTAGTTGCAATGTCTTGCTTTCGAACTGCTAGGTTGGCAGGAGCTGGGGCCAGCGGTGGGGAGCTCACTCCGTCATGATGCACTCGGGTCTCGAACTGCCGCGCTACCGACCTTCCGGTCTGCAGCTCAGCGTCTTGACTTCTGAGCCACCGCAGCCCCTATTCCTACAAGAAGGGTCCCCAATTCAGTACCCATGGAGCTCCTGCTATGGCTAAGAGTCTCTGACTAGGAGACGGAGAGACCTCAGTTCGAACGCCAACTTAGTGACAAAGTTCGCTAGGTGAACTTGAGCTGCTGTTATCTCCTTGGAGTAGGGGACCCCACCTTTTTTGTGCCCCTAGGCGCCTCCGGGATTTTGACAACGTGGTGTGCGCAGCCAAAAAACATCTGTCGCAGAATGGTGGCCACAGGAGGCAGGGCCGGCCTCAAAATGGCTACTGCAGCTTCCCCTTGGATCCTGGTGCTGGGATGGCAACTGCTGCTGAAGTAAGGTTTTAAAAAACCTGCACAGCCAATCAAATCTCCAGTGGCCAATCAGAAGCCTCACTGGCAGAACCCACACTTGGCCCCACCCAGTTTTTAAAAGCACACCTGGCCGGTATTTTAGAAAGATGTAGGTGGGTGCCATCAGGAACCCCTGTCTTAGGAGGAGGGAGGGATAAAAACGCGGTGGTTACAAGAGCTGAGCTGTAGGGACCATTTTGGGAGAATCGGTCTGGCTGCCCTAGCCCTTCCCCTCCACACGTAGCCCTTCCCCTCCACACGTGTGCCGGCCAGCTTCCAAAACACATCCCAGGCCTGGCCAAAGCGCCCTCCCCTCCAAAGACTCCTTCTGAGTGTACCTGCCACGGGTGTGCCTTTTGCCGTGAACCAGGCAGTGCGGACGTTGTTCTTGCCGGGATACAGGCGACTGGGCTTGAAGAGGCCCTGGGGAGGGCAGGCGTAGAGGCGGACGGTCACCGCCTTGGCGTCCTTCCCTGGAGTAGGAGGAGGAGAAGGAGGAAAAGGAGGAGGAGGAGGAAGAGGAAAAGGAGGAGGGGAAGGAGGAGGAGGGAGAGGAGAAAGAGGAAAAGGAGGAGGAAGAGGAAAGACGAGAGGGAGGAGGAGAAAAAGAAGAATGAGGAGGAGGAGGAGGAAAAGAAGGAGGAAAAGGAGAAGAAGGAGAAGAAGAGGTGATTGAATTAATACCCCACCCTTCACCACGCAAAGGAGTCTCAGAGCAGCTTACAATCTCCTTTCCCTTCCCCTCCCCACAACAGACACCCTGTGAGGTAGGTGGGGCTGAGAGAGCTCTTTCAAGGACTGCCCTTGAGAGAACAGCTCTGAGAGAACTTGTGACTGGCCCAAGGTAACACCAGCAGCTGCATGTGGAGGAGTGGGGAATCAAACCCGGTTCTCCCAGGTCAGAGTCCGGGTTCCTAAGCACTACACCAAACTGGCTCTCTGGAGGGAGGGAAAAGGGACCCGGGAGAGCTGCCAACAGCCGTCGAGGCCAAGTAAAAATCTCCGCCAGCATCTCCTTTCAAATGAATTGGTTTTCTTCAGCTTTCTTCGTCGTTTTTTATCAAGACACTAGCCCTACGTTCAAAGACTCCAGCATCTATTCTTCACCCGTCTCTAGTACTGAAGCTGACAGAACCACACCCAAAGAAATCAAGACAGCCGGGGGGGTGTCATGGTTAAGAGCAGATGACTCTAATTTGGAGAACTGGGTTTGAGTCCCCACTCCTCCTCCACCTGAAGCCTGCTGGGAGACCTTGGGCCAGTTGCGGTTCTCTCTGAACTCTCTCAGTCTCACCTGCCTCACAAGGTGCCTGTTGCGGGGGGAGGCAGGGGAAAGAGTTCGCAAGCCACTCTGAGACTCAAGGTAGAGAAAAGCAAGGTATAAAAACCTACTCTCCTTCTTCAAGTGGTCCGCAGACATCACTGCCGCTACGGCACATGGTCACACTGAATTTACAGTTCGCCTGCTGAAATTTTCACACAACTCTCCCAACGATGCTTCTATTAATGCAAGCGAGAAGTGCAAGAGACCCTTCTAGGCCAGGCATTCCGCCATGGCTAGTTGGCTCGTCTCCTGCTTTCCTGGATGCCATGCAGCATGGAACGGCTGTTCTTTCAAGGAATGCACAAGGACTATGAATCACAGGGGTTTTTGTAACAGGCAGTAGCCGTCCTCACCCTGGGGCTGCAGCAGCACCACCGGCTTGAGATGACTGCTGTTGGCGTAGGCGAACATCACGCTCCCAAAGAGCGGCTCCTTGGCCAGGTGGTGGGCAACACGGGCCAGGTAGAGGGCTCTCTTTCGGTGGTAGCGCTGGTTGAGGTTCTCCTTGTCTTGGAAAATCGCCTGGGGAGGGAGAGGAGAAGAGATAGTTAGGAAAACATGAAGCATTTGTGTGGGTGGGAAGACACCATCAAGACACTTCCAATTTTAACAACGTAAGGACATAAGAGAAGCCATGCTGGATCAGGCCAATGGCCCATCCGGTCCAAGACTCTGTGTCACACAGTGGCCAAAAACACCAGGTGCCCTCAGGAGGTCCACCAGCGGGGCCAGAACTCCAGAAGCCCTCCCACTGTTGCCCCCCCCAAGCACCAAGAATATAGAGCATCACTTGCCCCAGACATAAGGACGTAAGAGAAGCCACGTTGGATCAGGCCAATGACCCATCCAGTCCAACACTCTGTGTCACACAATGGAGAAAACCCAGGGGCTATCAGGAGGTCCACCAGCCAGGCCAGAAGCCCTCCCACTCTTGCTCTCCCCCAAGCACCAAGACGGCAGAATATCACTGTCCCAGACATAAGAACATAAGAGAAGCCAATGTTGGATCAGGAAAGTGACCCATCCAGTCCAACACTCTGTGTCACACAGTGGCCAAAATCCAGGGGCCACCAGGAGGTCCACCAGCAGGGCCAGAACTCCTGAAGCCCTCTCACTGTTGCCCCCCCAAGGACAAAGACTATCGCGCATCACTGACCCAGACAGGGTGTTCCATCTCTCCTTTGTGACTAACAAACGCTGATGGACCTCTGCTTTATATAGGGATGCAAGAGAAGCCATGTTGGATCAGGCCAATGGCCCCTCCAGTCCAACACTCTGTGTCACACAGTGGCCAAAACCCAAATGCCATTAGGAGGTCAACCAGAACTCCAGAAGCCCTCCCGCTGTTGCCCCCCAAGCACCAAGGATACAGAGCATCACTGACCCAGACAGAAGAACATAAAGAGAAGCCCTGTTGGATCAGGCCAATGGCCCATCCAGTCCAAGACTCTATGTCACACAATGACGAAAACCTAGGTATCCTCAGGAAGTCCACTAGCGGGGCCACCACTCCACAAGCCCTCCCACTGTTGCCCTCCCAGGTACCAAGAGTACAGAATATCACTTGCCCTACAAGAACATAAGAGAAGCCACGTTGGATCAGGCCAATGGCCCATCCAGTCCAACACTCTGTCACACAGTGGCTAAAAACATCAGGTGCCCTCAGGAGGTCCAGCAGTGGGGCTGGAACTCCAGAATCCCTCCCAATCTTGCCCCCCAAGCACCAAGAATACGGAGCATCACTGACCCAGACAGAAGAACATAAAGAAAAGCCCTGTTGGATCAGGCCAATGGCCCATCCAGTCCAAGACTCTATGTCACACAATGACGAAAACCTAGGTATCCTCAGGAAGTCCACTAGCGGGGCCACCACTCCACAAGCCCTCCCACTGTTGCCCTCCCAGGTACCAAGAGTACAGAATATCACTTGCCCTACAAGAACATAAGAGAAGCCACGTTGGATCAGGCCAATGGCCCATCCAGTCCAACACTCTGTCACACAGTGGCTAAAAACATCAGGTGCCCTCAGGAGGTCCAGCAGTGGGGCTGGAACTCCAGAATCCCTCCCAATCTTGCCCCCCAAGCACCAAGAATACGGAGCATCACTGACCCAGACAGAAGAACATAAAGAAAAGCCCTGTTGGATCAGGCCAATGGCCCATCCAGTCCAAGACTCTGTGTCACACAATGACGAAAACCTAGGTATCCTCAGGAAGTCCACTAGTGGGGCCACCACTCCACAAGCCCTCACACTGTTGCCCTCCCAAGTACCAAGAGTACAGAGTATCACTTGCCCTACAAGAACATAAGAGAAGCCAATGTTGGATCAGGCCAGTGGCCCATCCAGTCCAACACTCTGTCACACAGTGGCTAAAAACACCAGGTGCCCTCAGGAGGTCCAGCAGTGGGGCCGGAACGCCAGAACCCCTCCCACTGTTGCCCCCCCAGGCACCAAGAATGCAGAGCATCACTTGCCCCAGACAGCGTGTTCCCTCTATACTTTGTGGCTAACAGCTACTGATGGGCCTCCTCATTTCCTGTTCGTTTGCTGCTTTATTAAAATCTCCTTGTAAGCAAATCTGGATCCTGCATATCGTTTCCTCGGGATTGCTTCGAAAACTGGGGCTCCCGGCCAGAGTCCCAAACAGGGGGCTATTTTGTAACAATGGGCCACTGATGATATCAGATTTTATTTTTATTTTGCTACGTCTCCAGCCACATCAAGTTCAGAGAGAAAGGAAAGAACAGACAACCAGCTGCCACTCACCCTCGGCATGGTGAGCGCCACATCCACGCTGACTTCAGGCTTGATGCAGGTACCCAGAAGGTAACTCCCCACGACTTTCACTGACACAGGAGGCAGGAAGTGGAACCGGCCCTTCACGCTGAAAGGCACCTGGACAAAAGGCACCTTCACGCCCTTCGGGAGCCAGGACTGGTCGGTAATCTGGAAAGACAGTGACTGATTCTGGATGGGGCCTCAGCTCAGTGGTATACCACCTGCTTTGCATGAAGAAGGCCCCAGGGTCACGCACACGAAGCTGCCTTAGAGCGAGTCCACCTACGTCAGTATTGTCGACTCGGACTGGCAGCGAAAACAAGGAACCCACAAGCACAAAACAGTCCAGGCAAGTGTGGTCGTACTTAAGGGGTAGTTTCAGTGTCCCCTCTGAGAGGAGTTAGCGTCAGTTTTTTTTAGCCTTAAACAAAAATAAGTCTGGCTCACCACCTAGCAGTGCATAACACTAAAGGACCTCCTGGCTATACTACATACAATACCATACAATGATAACAACAATAATAATAATAATTACTATCAGGGGTCCGTTGGGGCCGGAGCGAGGCGGAGCAAAGCTCCGCTAGCTCAGGACTGGCCACTAGGGCAGCCATGGGCTGAATCAGATTCTCTAATCTGATTCAGCTCGCCGCCGAATCGCCACCAAAATTCGGCAGCAACTTTAAAAGCCACTGGAGGGGAGGGGGTTTGAGGGAGAGGCTCCAAACTCGCAGGGTAGCTGCTGGGGCCTCTCCTCGAAATGCCCACCAAGTTTCAAGAAGATTGGACCAGGGGGTCCAATTCTACGGGCCCCCAAACAGGTTGCCCCCATTCCCTCCATTGTTTTCTATGGGAGGAAAAAAGTTAACATTTTTTCCCTCCATAGAGAACAATGGAGGGGATGGGACAATCTGTTTGGGGGCCCATAGAATTGGACCCCGGGGTCCAATCTTCTTGAAACTTGGTGGGTATTTCGAGGAGAGGCCCCAGCAGCTACCCTGCAAGTTTGGAGCCTCTCCCTCAAACCCCCTTTCCTCCAGCCCTTCGTATACCCTATGAGTTTTTGCCATTGATTTCAATGGCCCATAGGACATAATGGGGCTGAAACTGACATTCCCTTTCTGACACACTCCTGGTGATGTCAGGGGACGTGACATATGTTAATGAGTTATGCTAATGAGCTCCTGCACCTCTTTTTCTACAAAAGGACCCCTGATTACTATTATTATTATATCACAGGCTCGTTCAGAGAACTTGCCGACAAAAGCTCTCCCTTAGCCTTGAGAGCCAGTTTGGTGTAGTGGTTAAGAGCGCGGACTCTGATTTGGGAGAACCGGGTTTGATTCCCCACTCCTCCTCCACGTGCAGCTGCTGGTGCGACCTCGAACCAGTTACAAGTTCTCTCAGAGCTGTTCTCTCAAGGGCGGTTCTCGGGAGAGCTCTCTCAGCCCCACCCACCTCACAGGGTGTCTGTTGTGGGGAGGGGAAGGGAAAGGGGATGGTGAGCCACTCTTGAGACCCCTTCAGGTAATGAAGGGCTACACAGCATCTCAGTCCCCATTCAGAAACAAGGGACGACCTTGGGCCAAAGCTACTGTGTCCTTTAGACTGTGGCCTCCCCCTGAGGGAAACTCAGGGAAGAAGAAGAAGAAGAAGAAGAAGAAGAAGAGATTGGATTTATACCCCACCCTCCACTCCCCAAGGGAGTCTCAGAGCGGCTTACAAACTCCTTTTCCCTTCCCCTCCCCACAACAGACACCCTGTGAGGTAGGTGGGGCTGAGAGAGCTCTTTCCCAAGCTGTCCTTGAGAGAACAGCTGGTTCAGAGCTATGGCTTGCCCAAGGTCATCCAGCCAGGTGCAAATGGACGAGTGGGGAATCAAACCCGGTTCTCCCAGATTAGAGTCCACGCACTTAACCACTACACCAAACTGGCTCTGGGAGGACTAGGTAGTGCTGACCGCCGACCCCCAGCGCCCACTCCTGACAGTCTTGACGTACATCAGTCTCAGCAGTCGCGGGGATCTTAGCCAGCAGGGCGTTAATCTGGTGGAGAAAGGCATCGATCTTCTGTCTCCTCTTCTCTTTGAGCGTCACCTCCTTCAAAAGCTCCTCGATCTGTGCAGGGAGATAAAGGGACGTAAGACATCAGAAGACTGCATTGTTGAGTGTTCCTACTTTCCCAGCGTCGTCAAGGTGGTGCGTGATGTACCAAGCGCAGAAACAAAGGCTATCTGAGCCCTAAGGACCCACGATCCACATTCAGCAGGGCAGGGTTGGAGAGAGGCAGGAGACTGCTGTAACGGAGGGGAAAGGCAGGAAAGGGGAGGACAGGAGGGGCCAGGAAAGGTTTTTCTCCCAGCAGGCCGTGCCACTATGGAACTTGCAGGAGAAGAGGTTAGCAGACACACAGTCGCGTGAAGCTGCCTTATACTGAAGCATACCCTTAGTCTATCAAGGGCAGTATATTATTTACTCAGACGGGCAGCGGTTCTCCAGGGTCTCAGTTTAGAGATCTTTCCCATCACCCACTGCCTGGTCCTTTCAACTGGAGATGCCGGGGATTGAACCTGGGACCTTCTGGATGCCAGGCAGAGGCTCTATCACTTGGTCACAGCCCCTCACATGGAGTTGCCTTATACTGAATCAGACCCTTGGTCCGAACAAGGTCAGCATTGTTCACTTAGAGTGGCAGAGGCTCTCCAGGGTCTCAGGCGGAGGTCTTTCCCATCACCCACTGCCCGGTCCTTTTAACTGGAGATGCCGGGGAATTGAACCTGGGACCTTCTGCATGCCAAGCAGAGGCTCTACTACTGAGCCACAGTCCCTCCTCTTTCTCTGAAAGGAAAAGCGAGAAAGAAGAGGGAAGCATCCTTGACAAAGGATGGCTTTGGGTACCGCATCAAAGGCCGGTCTATATTTGGATCCGGTAAAGGTATCCTGGCAGGGGTCCCCAACCTCTTCAGCCTGTGGACACCTGTGTAATTACGACACAAGGTGGTGGAAGGAGCCACAAAACGGCTACCACAAGAGGCGGAGCCAGGCACAGTATGTAAGGCCGTGAGGTCACGCGTCCTTGCGATGCGGGGACAGTGGCTGTCAAAGCAACGTTTTAAAAAATCTGCACAGCCATAGAATTATAGAGTTGGAAGGGAATTTATTTATTTATTACTTTCAATTTATCTCCCGCCTTGCCAGATGAACTGGCTCAAGGCAGCAATCCAAGGTCATCTCATCCAATCCCCTGTACAATGCAGGAATTTTACAAATACCTCCCCCTTCCCACACCCGCAGTGACCCACGCCCAGAAGATGACCAAAAAACCTGCAGGATCCCCAGCCGAAATGGGATCTCCAGTGGCCAATCAGAAGCCCTGCTGGGCCAAACCCCCATCCGGACCCAGCGCCTTTCAAAAGCCCGACGGTGCCATCGGGAAAGACGGGCAAAGAAAGAGACCGGCGTGACACGGGGAGGGGCTGAAAGAGCCTGCAGGGACACACAGCAGAGACGGCACAAAACAGGAAGGCTTGTAGGGAGCCAGAAAGCAGAGAGCTTCAGGACTAGAAGCTTGACACTTACGCAGACAGGAAGTTTGGGGAGCCGCTATCAGAGCAACAGAGAACCCGAAAGAGTCCCGGCTGTGTCAAGAGGTGATTGAAGCCAGACCAAGCCAGCCAGGGGCATCACAGGCCCACGATGGGACACATGTCATCTCCCATGATGCTGATGGCTGGGAGGGAGCTAAGCCCCTGCACAGGATTGGTACCCTGGTCCCTGGGCTGCCCCAAGGAGCTTTTTGGCTGGAGAACAAGCATCTGCTCCTTGGTTAGTGTCATGATCTGTGCCGGGCTGGGAGACAGGCCTAGTGTGGCCTAGGCACGGGAGAGACCTGTGTGGGAGTAGAAAGCTGACAGCCTATAATCCCCACAATGCTTAGCAATGGTGCTAACCAATGGGAGTTCCGGGATTGTGCGAGGAGACTAAAATTAAGCTCTTGTGAACTGTTAAACGGCGTTCTTTTCTCTATTGCGGCCTTTCCTCACATAGAGTCAAGCTGAGGGGAGAGTCCAGTCTGGGAGAAAGATCCCTCACTTGGGACAGAGTGAGGACAGGCAGGAGGCCGGTATATTAAGGACAGTGGGCCTTGAAGTAGTCAGCAGTCAGTGTTAGATTCATTTATTTTGCCTTTAAACACTGTTATTGATTTCAATGCACCTTGTCTCGTTTTCCCTGCCCCAGTATTGCATTAATAAACCCTTTTGTTTAATTGTTCTCTGCCTGGTCATCATGCCTCTGTCTTCTCGGTTTAAAAGGGGCATTTGGTTGGGCTTCCTTCAAGAAGAAGGAGAAGAGAAGAGATTGGATTTACATCCCGCCCTTCACTCACTTGGGAGTCTCAGAGCGGCTTACAAACTCCTTTTCCCTTCCCCTCCCCACAACAGACACCCTGGGAGGTAGGGGGGGCCGAGAGAGCTCTGACAGAAACTGCTCTTTTTCAAGAACCGCTGGGTCAGAACTATGGCTTGCCCAAGGTCATCCAGCAGGTGCAAGTGGAGGAGTGGGGAATCAAACCCGGCTCTCCCAGATTAGAGTCCGCGCACTTAACCACTACACCAAACTGGAGACCCTAAGTCCTCGAGAGACCCTAAGTTCAGGGTGGCGGCGGCAGAAGGTGGCAACCCACAGGGGTCAGGACAGTTAGCCAGAAAAGAATGGAAGGAGACCAGCTTATCTGGCTCAAAATGTCCTCTTGGTTTGTGGACTAATCAGAGAGGAACGAAGAACTCGAAGCTAGAAGGATCCCAGTTGTACTGTGGCAAACCCCTTCACGCTTCTGTGTCCCTTCCAGCTCTAGGTGCCAAAGAATCCCTCCAGAAGGAACGTGTCCATCCTGACCTGCAAGCGCAAGAGGTTGGAGTGGAAGAGGTTCTCCGTCTCCTTCAGCCGACTCAGTTCTTCGCTGGTCGGGGGCTTGTAGAGCGTCGCCTTGCTGATCTTCACCGGCTGCAAGAGGCCTTCGGAAGCCAAAGCCCTTTTCTTCCCCCGGGGTCGACTTCCCTTGGCTGGAGACTCGTTGCCCTCTCCTGCCTCCCGATCTCCACTGCCCGCATCTCTCTCGGCATCTTCCGACATCTGCAATGGCGACAACAACAAATACAGTTCAGATAAACGTCAATCCATGTCATATCTTATTGGAAGATGTGAGCATCTTGGGGGACCAGATCCTGCTGAGAAAAGCAAAGTCAAGGAATCTTTCATCACAAAAATTAAGAACATAAGAGCCTTGTTGAATCATAGTAGTCCATCTAGTCCAGCATCCTGTCTCACACAGCGGCCAACCAGTTCCTCTGGAAGGCCAACAACAGGGCAGAGAGGCTGAGGCCTTCCCCTGAGAAGAACATCAGAAGAGCCCTCCTGGATCAGACCAGTGAGAGTCCACCTAGTCCAGCATCCTGTCTCACCCAGTGGCCAGCCAGTTCCTCTGGAGGGCCAACAACAGGGCATAGGGGCCGAGGCCTTCCCATGATAAGAACCTCAGAAGAGCCCTGCTGGATCAGACCAGTGAGGGTTCATCTAATCAAGGATCCTATCTTACACAGGGGCCAACCAGCTCCTCTGGAGAACCAACAACAGGGCAGAGAGGCCGAGGCCTTCTCCTGATAAGAACATCAGAAGAGCCCTGCTGGGTCAGACCAGTGAGAGTCCATCTAGTCCAGCACCTGTCTCACACAAGGGCCAACCAGTTCCTCTGGAGTTCCAACAAACAGGGCAGAGAGGACGAGGTCTCCATAAGAAGACCAGAAGAGCCCTGCTGGGTCAGACCAGTGAGGGTCCATCTAGTCCAGCATCCTGTCTCACACAGAGGTCAACCAGTTCCTCTGGATGGTCAGCAACAGGACACAGAGGAACAGACTTTCCCCTGATGTTGCCTTCTGGCACTGGGATTCAGGGGTTGACTGCCTCTGAATGTGGAGGTTCCCTTTAGTCACCATGACTAGCTGGCACGGACAGACCTCTCCTTCATGAATCTGTCTCACCTCCTTTTAATGCTGTCTATGCCTGTGGCCATCACTACATCCTCTGGCAGTGAATTCTCATATGAGATCTCCAAAGATAAGCAGAGTTATCCCTGGTTAATACTCGGATGAGAGTCTGCTACACAGAGGCAGACAATGGCAAACCACCTAGGCTAGATGACCATTTGGCAGCACTGCTGATTCTGTGAATTTAAAGAACTCTGAAAAGGGATGCAATGTCATTCCTGCAGCAGCAGACGGCAGCGTGGAGGCTTAGTTTTAAACATGCCCCCTGTAGGTTCAGACTTTGGTTATGGTATTATCTTTCATGAAATCCTTCTTGTATGTATACATGTAGTGTACAAATGTTTGTAAAGGTTGTGGCAACAATAGTGCCCCCAGCAATTATTAGTGTACATGATGACTGCCCCTTTAAGATTTTCGCTTTGGTGGATATTTAACTGCTATAGGGTGGGTCAGGGTAAGGCTGTAGGACCTGATAGAAGTGTATTGGATGAACTTTTTCCCCCTGTTGTGAGGCTTCTGTGCTATCAGCAAATGATCAGGCCTTTGTTAATTAAAACATAGTCCTTTATTTCAAATACTGGTACAGGTCTCGAGGTTTGTTAGTGATACCATATACAGAGAACGGGGGACTATTATACCTGCAAAAAATGACAGTATAAACATTGATCACCAATCAGCAGTCAGAGAAAAATGTGGGAAAGCAATTCACCTTTTGTCACCCGGGGTGAAAGAACATAAAAATTCTCAGCCCGAATTGTGTGACCTAGTGGTGCCAGGTCCCCAGCAAAGCAGAGCAGAGCAGACAATAAAACAATTCCCAAGGCTACTTCTAACAGATAGCAATGCGAGTGAAGAGGGAGGACACGCCAGGGAGTGAAGGATGAGATAACCGGCATTCCCGCCTGAAATGTAACACTAAGCAGACAAGCATTTGGGCATCAAAGGGAGGGACAATAAAGCATCTGGCAATACAGGCATAACAAAAGAAACGAAAGTACATGAGAGAAAAATATCAATGTCAGATACAATTCATGGAAACATTGTAGCATCACATTAATAAAGATGGTTTGAGCAAAGCAGAATCTGACACCTGTAAGGGGTAAGTTTCTTTGCTCCCCCCCTTCTTTTGGGGCCTTTGCAATGGATTTTATGAGTTATTAAAAAATGTAAGTTTGTATTTTTAGGCATAATGTTTGAAGGCAATCTAAAATATGCATACACGCCTGATGTAGAGTTTCCATCTCTTGTTCTGGTAATGTATTTGATGAATGTGCTGAGAGTGTGTACAGTTAATTATTAATGAGAATGCATCACCGGGGTGTGATTCTCTAGTTTTATTGTATACTTTTTTAAATACAAAAACAGAAATAGTGGCAGGGAAGAAGATCAATAGATTCGAAACGGGAGTTATTCCGGAGAATCTCATCTCACCAGCTATCTACTCAGCTGATGAATACTGACACAGGAACAGCTACATAAATTATTGGACTGCAACTTTGTGGTGCTGTGGACGTTTGGTATAAGTTTTCTTTGTATTACATAAAAGGCATCGGCAGCACATCGTCGCACAGCTTCATTCTTGTACCTGATTCACGATTCTGTAAATTTAGGCAGATCATGAGAAGGGAGGGCAGGAAGGGCTGCATTAGTGCTTCATTCTCGTGGCCCTTTCTTACACACCCAGGGAAATGCTGATCGCTACTTTGGGGTCAGGAAGCAGTTTTTCTCCTGGCCAATTTGGCTGGAGATCCTGGAGGTTTTTTGTCATCTTCTGGGTGTGGAACAGCGGTCACTGGAGGTGTGGGGGGGAGGTATTTGTGAATTTCCTGCATTGTGCAGGGGGTTGGACTAGATTACCTTGGATTGCCGCCTTGAGCCAGTTTGTCCAGCAAGGCGGAATATAAACTGACA
Organism: Lepidodactylus listeri; assembly: GCA_029233225.1. Taxonomy (NCBI): domain Eukaryota; kingdom Metazoa; phylum Chordata; class Lepidosauria; order Squamata; family Gekkonidae; genus Lepidodactylus; species Lepidodactylus listeri. The sequence continues at coordinate 4,326,508 of JARCFY010000004.1, read as the reverse complement.
TATAAATTCTATGATTCTGCTTCTGTTCATCTCTTGCCTCAGCAGCCCTATGGGGTTGCCATAACGCAGCTGCGACCAGTGTTCGCTCACAACTTTAATGCCAGTAGCTCACAAAGTAGAATTTTTGCTCACAGGACTCCACAGCTTAGAGGGAGCACTGCCCACAATTAAACTTTGTTGGTCTTATAGATGCCACTGGACGCAAATTTTGTTCTCTTGCTTCGCACAAACACTGCTACCCACCTGAATCGCAATTCTTACAGTTACCATACGAAGTAGGTTGACTAAATTATTCTCAGATCGTAAACAGGAAAATGAAAATGAAAACAAGTTACTTGCCTAAGGCTTTAGAGCAAGAGTGTAGAAAGCCTGAAACCTGAACTGGGGACTGCCAGATTGACAGTTTGGTTTCTTCCATGCACACTAGCGTAGGGCTGCCCACCCTGGATTGGGAAATTCCTGGAGATTTGGGGGCTGAGACTTGGGGGAGAGAGGGTTTGGGGAGGAACCACAGCATGGTATAATGCTACAGAGCCCATCCTCCAAAGTAGCCATGTTTTCCAGGGGAGCTAATCTCTGTGGTCTGGAGTTCAGCAATAATTCCGGGAGATCTTCAGGCCCCGGGTTGGAGACTGGCAACATTACATCAGCAACCTTTTAAAAAATGTCTACGGTTGCTCAATATGGGCAATCCACCCCCTGAAAAGTCACACTGCAGAAAATAAACTTTGAGTGCAGGGGCACCTTTAAGACCAACAATGTTTAATGCTGGGTATAAGCTTTCGTGTGCGTGCACACTTCTTCAGATACACTGAAACAGACTTCCTCAGTCCTCACATATAGAATTGGGGGGGGGGGGGGTGTTAGCTGCTAGGAAGGGCTCCTTGGAGTCAAGGTGCATAAGGAACTGAGTCATAAGTACCGCTAAGATTAGATTAAAGCAGTTGGTCAGACCAGTGAGTAGCAGCAAATTAGCATGCAGGTAATTAACCAGTTAACAAACAGATGTGAGAACTAAGTCTGAGTCCAGTGGCACCTTTAAGACCAACAAAGTTTAATTTGGGGTATAAGCAAGAACTGAGTGACTTAGCATGTGTAGTGAGATAAGAACTGCTGATTGCCACTTTGGGGTCAGGAAGCAACCCTGGAGGGTTTTTTGGGGCGTGGAACAGCGGTCCCTGCGGGTGCGGAGGGGGAAGTATTTGTGAATGTCCTGCATTGTGCAGGGCGTTGGACTAGATGACCCTGGAGGTTGCTTCCAACTCTATGGTTCTATGATCTCTGTTAAGCCCTGGGGGTTCCATTATACTGAGTGCTGAAATAACTGTATCCAGTTCCAGTCTGTTTCTGAAATTAGTCTCTTTGGGGGTGGGGGGGTGTCTGTGCATGCATGCCTGGAAGTCATGGTGACTTCTGGCACCCCTACTGGCGGCTTGGATGTTTTTCAGAGAGGTGTGGCTTTGATAGTCTGCCTCTGCGTCCTGGCCCTGGTATTCCTTGGAAGTCTCCCTTCCACTTATTTACCAAGGTCGGCCCTGCTCAGCTTCCAAGATTGGACGAGATCGGACCAATGTTCCCTCTAAGCTGTGGAGTCTTGTGAGCAAAAATTCTACTTTGTGAGTTAGTGGCATTACAGTTGTGAGCAAGCGATTTTGCTGCGGCATGAATTCGTTTGCTCTGGAGCCCTCCTTCCCGTGAGCTAGACGCTAAAAAACTGTGGGCTACCTCACACTAACTCAGCTTAGAGGGAACACTGGACCGGACTTGCCTGAGCTCTCCAGGGCGGGGCGAAATCACTGAGTCTTCAAGCTGATTACTGACTTAACTACTTAGTCTTGAAACTAAGCCTCTCTTGCCCAACCCTACCCACCCAAGATCGTGACTATCCTACATCACAGGGTTGTCGTTGGGACAGGATGGACAGGGGAGAACCACAGAAGCGGCTTCCCACCTGGGACAAATGAGAAAAAAATATAATAAGAAAAAGGCAATTTAAAACAAAAATACCATTTTTTAAAATATGCTGTTTTAAAAATTAACTCCCCCACCCCACAATAGACTCACCTTCTATATCCACGTGAATCAAACACGGCACCAACCACGTTGACTACCCTCCACTCACTTCCGGCACCCGAGCCCTGATCGCCTCCTGATTGGATAGATGAAATTACGCTTCCCCCTCATTCCTCTCCCCGATTGGAGGAAACCTACATAGTCACGCCCATCTCAGCACGTTTTCTTCTCCCCTCTACGTCCGGTCTGTGGCTCACAGAAACTTGCTGGAGTGGGCGTGTCCATGTAGATTTGGGCCAATCGGAGAGCGATATTCACCCAGTTACGGAGTTAAGTGTCTCTTTTCCTCTCTCCTGCGCCGGTCTGGCTTGGTTGCTAGGGCGACGGAGGCGTGAACGTTGCTGAAGTGAATGGCGCCTCTGGAAAGCTCATGTTGAAATAAAATTTTTCCCCTCAAGCGTTGCCCGAATGCGGGGTGGATTCCTCTCAAAACTTTCCTGTTTAGCGGTTTCAACCACTCCGGTGGAGAGAAGATCCCACCCATCTACCCTTTCTTGCGCTGTAATTGGTGCAACTGCCTGCCCATCACCGCAAAGCCTGATTTGTATTGGCTCCTCCTCTTGGAGCGAGTCGCCGGAGCTCATTCTGTCGTTTTCTGTGATACCTGAATGACTTGTAAACACACCAATGAAGAAGGGAAAGGGCTACAAATCATTGAGCGCGTAGCTTGATCGACGCACCGGTCATCCAATCAGATGGCGCTTTTTTACGGCCCCCCCAACTCGGCTTCTACTTAGATCCAAATTCTAGCGTGTTGTGAATGGCGTAGGCGGGAGCGCCCTTTCCTCTCTTCCTATTGGCTTCTTCGCAGTCAAAGGGCCTGAGTTCCCATTCGCTAGTCTTAGATTGTGCGCTCTCTGGGGCAGAGACCTGACCTATGTTTGGGTCTTAGCCCCTTTTGTGAAGCTCTGTTATGGAAGGCGCAGGAATCATAAACAACGATGGCAGCAATAAATAAAAGTTCAATCCAGCCCATGCTTAAGCTAGAATTTTAGCTGATTTGAAATTCTGCTGAGTATTTAAGAACTTAAAAGACTAACAAAACATGTGCCTTCCACGAAGATAACTCCAGGTAGTCAACAGTGTTGGCCTGAAGCAGTAGAACAAATCCAGAGTCCAGTGGCACCTTTAAGACCAACAAAGGTTTATTCGAGGAATCTCAAGAGCCGCTTACAAACTCCTTTCCCTCCCCCTCCCCACAACAGACACCCTGTGAGGTAGGTGGGGCTGCGAGAGCTCTGACAGAAACTGCCCTGGAGAGAATAGCTGGTACAGAGCTATGGTTTGCCCAAGGTCATCCAGCAGGTGCAAATGGAGGAGTGGGGAATCAAACCCGGTTCCCCCAGATTAGAGTCCACGCACTTAACCACTACACCAAACTGGCTCTCTTCTGTTAGTCTTTGGTCTTTTAAATTCTTTCTTAACCCTGCTGGTTCATTCGTTCTATTTTGTGCTTTTTAAAAAAATTAATGTCTTCTGCTATTTTGGTTTTATCTGATTTGTGAACTGGCATGGGTTGAAAGGTAGGCTTTGGAGGGCTACCACCCTCCAGCTGCGGCCAGGAGATCTTCTGAAATTATACCTGGTCTGCAGGCAGCTGACAGTGAGCAGTTCCCCTGGAGAAAATGGCTGCTTTGGAGTGTGGGCTCTGTGGCATTGTACCCTGCTGAGGTCCCTGCCCTCCCCAGGTTCCACCCCCAGATCTCTAGGAATTCCCAACCTGGACTTGGACTAAAGACACTTTAGGTTTCCTTTGCTCTTGCAGGGAAGCTACCCTACAACAAGCATGAAAATATTATGCTTTTGCTTTTTTCCACAACGCATCACCATAGGTGCCCCGCTCCTGGGCTTGTTACTCCCGGAACGGTGTTCTAGTACATTCCTACTCGAAATGACTCCTGAGTTTTTCACCTTTTTAAATTGCAGCAGGAAGAAATTCCCCCACTCCAAGTTTTAAAAATTCCTGTTGTGGTTTTTTCCCCTCTTTCCTTTGGACAGCAGGAAACCTGTCTCAAATACCCGCTAAATTCCAGCTATAGAAATGCTAATACCTGTCTGGGAGGGTTCACTGAGGAATCTTCAGGGGCCTCCTGGAGATTACCCAGAATGCCTTCCAGAAGGGTTCCCAGGATGCACCTGCATGTCCCAGGATGCACCTGGGTGTCCCAAGGCCAACCTGTGTGGTCAAAAGGGATGGAGAGTGTGATGTAAAATGGGTGGAGACACAGGTTTAATAAGAGTGGTTGCCCCAAGCAGGAAGGATTTCTTGGTACTGGTCCTTGGAAGAGGACAGACTGCTGAGCTCTCGCCCGCAGGCGGGCAGCCGTTTTTTAAAAACCATTTTATTTATGTTCAGATTTTTAACAAACAGAACAATGTCCGTCATAACATAACAATTACAACTGAGCTGTGTGGTGTAGTAAAGTATAATATACTTCTTAATGATTGCATGGAACAAATTTGCGGTCTGGGGAAGGCCTGCAGGGAGCCGGAAGTTAATGGAAGAGTTTTAGAGAATGTGTAACTTCCTGAGATGAGGTGCCAACCCTATTGTTAACATCAGTTAGGGTGTGTTTAGAGGAGAGGGGAGGGAGGATGTGTTTATAACCAAATTTCTTTTGTTTCCGTATCGCTGCTCTGGCGTGGTGCTAAAGCATGCTTGCCAACATTTTTCTTTCAAAATAAATATTTTACTTGTTGGTGCTGGTGGCGGTTCTTTGTACCGCATGGCCCGCAAGGGACTTCTGGTGGTGCCCAATGGTAATGGCCGCCTGAACCTCTAGCTCTGCCGAACCTCACCCCCTACCTGCATCTCTGCCCGACACTGCACGAGCTAACACACTCCTCTGCATGGGGGAGGACGACAGAACCGGTCCTCACTCCAACGTGAAAAAATCAAAGACGACTCATGAACCAACAGTACCGAAATTACCCTGTATATTGCTGGGCCCATTAGACCCATTCTTAACCAAAATGGCGGCAGAAAATAGCGCCAACGACAAGGCAGTGACGCCAGTAACGTCAACCGAACTCATGAATGCTCTGGTTACCCTTGAAGAAAACTTTAGAGCACATGTCTAAGATGTTCAAACCAAGGTCCTGGATAGTGCCCAGAAGTGTGCATGAACATGAAAGCTCACTCCTGGAATAAAACTTTGCTGGTCTTAAAGATGCCGCTGGACTCGAACTTCGTTCTATCAAGAGCCAACAGTTTCTCAAAGGCAGTCTCAAACTGCATTGACCTATAAGAGTCCTCTTTCGAGAGTGCCAGCTAGCCCTGATTATTTCGTTTCACCTGAAGTGTTTATAAAACCCAGATTCAGAGTATGCTTTAATTTTGATCAATAAATACTAGCTAGTTGAAAAATTCTTACATTTGTACAAGATGGTTGCTGACCCGACTGTATTATTAGAAAACATGTTAAGAGTTTTAAATAGTTCAGTTTTAGATAGATACAAGAAGCGGAGACCTGCGATACTCACCGGAGGGGGGGAGAAGGAGCTCCACGTTGAGGAGAAGGAAGCTCCCGCAGGTGAGCCTTCTCCCCCGCTCCCCCAGCACCAACAACGAGGACTGGGCCTGCCAATCCTCCCCTCTGCACCGACGGCGAGTCCTGGTCCCGCCGATCTCCCCCTGGGCACCGGTGGCGAGGCCTAAGCAGCTCTTAGCTGCTGGGCCCACCAATCTCCCCCCTGGGCTCCGGCGGCAAGGCCTGAGGGGCTCCCAGCCGCCGACCTGCTGCAGTTCCCAGTGTGTTCTCTGCGCATGCGCAGGGAACGCTCTTTGACTTTTGGGGTTTTAAATATCCCCTGTATAGATTTTTTAAAGTTTTTAGATTTTTCTGCACACCTGTTGAGTCCCCCAAGTGTGCAGGAAAATCTCTCTGCTTCCAAGTGCCCCCAATGTACGGATTTAGATATCCACACGCACAGGGGACACTTGGCTATTAGTATATAGACAAGAAGCAAGGACCCGTGATATTTGTGGGGGGGGAGAAGGAGCTCCATGTGGAGGAGGAAGCAGTCACAGGTGAGTCTTCTCTCCCACCCCCCAGCACCAATGGCAAGACCCAGGCCTGCCAATCTTTCCCCCCCAGGCACTGGCAGAGTTCCCAGAGTTTCACTTTGGGGGGGATTTAAGTATCCCCCGTATTTTTTCCCAAGTTTTCAGATTTTTCTGCACACTTGGGAATTGCCCCAAATGTGCAGGAAAATCTATTTGCCCCCCCATGTGCGGATTTAGATATCTGCACAGAGGGTGCATCTTGGCGATTAGTATATAGATACTGAATAGAATATCAAGAATATTATTAACTAGAGACGGGACCCGCGATACTTGCGGGGGGGGGGGAGAAGAGAAGAGCAGAGCCAGCAGCCGCAGGTGAGTCCTCCCCCACCTCACCCCGGCATCCACGGCGAGGCCTGGGCCCGCCGATTCCTCCCCCCCAGCTCCAGCTGATCCCCCCCCCCCCCGGCTATAGTAGCGAGCCCGCTGAAGGGAGGAACAGCTCCGGCGGTGATTCCTCCCCCCCGGCTATAGCAGCGAGCCTGCTGAAGGGAGGAATGGCTGGGGGGGAGGGTGTAAAATAGGGGCGTCATGTGTGAGGGACCGGGGAGGTGGGCGCAAAGGAAGGAAGGAGGCGAGGCCTGGTGGGCTGGACCGGAGGTTCCGGAGGCTTCCCCAGGAGGCCGATTATCCCTCGGACACAGCGGGGTGTTCTCTCCTGAGCCGTCTGTCTGAAGCCAGAGGAGGCATGCTCCCTAGTGGCGAATCTCAGCCTGAGAAGGAGATGGAGCATTAGGAGCGGCTGCTACCGAATTTATGACGCTGGGCCACCGCAGAGTTCCCGCTCTTTAACTTTTTGGGGGGGATTTAAATATCCCCCCAAAAGTTTTTTAAACCTTTTAGATTTTTCTGCACCTGTGGGGAGTCCCCCACGCGTGCAGAAAAATCTCCCTGCCCCCCAAGTGCCACCCCGCATGGATTTAGATATCCAGATGGGGGGGGGGACTTGGCTCTTAGATATATAGATGTTAAATAGTTTGTATTGTTGGGGATTCACTACATCAATTGTTTTATATTTATTTAATAAAAAATATTAAAATTCAAGTAGGACTTGATGAACAGTCTAAACGCTTGTAACCAAGCCTTTACCTCAAGGGAAGGTTGGCCAAGTTCAGAACGGAGAGCTACACCGGCTATTTTTATTTTTCACACAAAACCCTAAACACCACCAACGAAGGCTAATCTGGATAAATTAGAAAACAGCGCCATTAAGAAACAAGAACAACCTGAAGGCCGACAAGTCTATTTGCAGCATGGGGCAGACATAAGACAAGCTGCCTCATTCCGCACTCGATGCATGGTCATAGGGTTGCCAGCCTCCAGGTGCCACCTGGAGATCTCCAGCTATTGCACCTACCTCACAGGGTGTCTTGTGGGGAGGGGAAGGGAGAGGAGTTTGTAAGTCACTCTGAGACTTCCGAGTGAAGGGTGGGGTATAAATCCAGTCTCTTCTCTTCTTCAGTTGCTCTCCAGATGACCAAGATCTCTTACTTTGCTAAAGTCCCTCCCCTCCTCAAACCCCACCCTCTTCAGGCTCCACCCCAAAAATCTCCAGGTATTTTTGCAACCAAGAGCCGGCAACCCTGTGAATTGATGAAGGTGGCACAACTGAGCTCGGGAGGAAGAAACATGGCCAATCCTTTCTTTTTGTGAAGAAGATGAAATCTGTCTACTTTAGGGTTGCCACCTCTGGGTTGGAAACTTCCTGGAGATTTGGGACGGGGGGTGGAGCCTGGGTTTGAGGAGGGGAAGGACTAGGCCCATATTTACAGTGGGGCAATTTGGGGCCCTGCCCCCTGAATCAAAAGGTCTGCCCCACAAATAGCTGTGCCAGAAACCTTGATTTGCATGTTTCCCAAAGGTTCGTGGGAATGCTTCTGAAAGACTCACCATGATCTTGGTGGTATATAGCAGGACTGGGCTCGCAGAAAGGGGGGTGACTGGAGATTTATGGAAGGTACCAATTTTGAGTTCTTTTCTAAGCTGACTTGCCCTGTGGAAGGGAACTCAAAAGGCAATTAAATGCTCTCTGAGCTGTTTCCCCCCCTAGGAACTGATGTGCTGGTTGCCCTGTTCCTTGAAAAGCTGGCAAGAGGCTCAGAGCCTCCCCCTTTAGAGATAAGCATTCAGGTTAATTTAATCAACCGTAATTTAACTGCCTCCTTAAAAATTTAAATGCCCCACAAACAAAAAATTCCTGGTTATGGGCCCGGAAAAGACCTTGGCGGGGTATAATGGCACACAGTCCATCCACCAAGGCCGCCACTTTCTCCAGGGGAACTGATCTCTGTCACCTGGAAATCTCTTGTAATTCCAGGAGAGCTCCTGTCCGCGGCTGGAGGTTGGCAACCCTAGCCCCTGCTAAGGACGGTTTTACAGCCATTTTGAGAGGACTCAAAGGCGAGCTACAGGGATAAGGAAGAGAGAGACCTGATAAGGGTCAAACGAGTGTGTTCGTTCAGCTTGAAGAAGATTAAAAGGAGACACTTGCCAGCAGATATATAAAGAGATTACAAAGAACAGGGAGGAACAACGGAGAGGGGGGGAATTAACCTAATGATAACTCCCGGCTTATAGGTTTTGAGAGCACGCTGTCTCCATTTCCCCAACAGCATCCCCCTGGGAGGGAGGCAGGCCTGACGAAAAAGAACGGATCGGCACATCGCCTCCGGGTGTATGCATCCAGGCCTTGAGGCCCAAACAAAGAAGGCCCCTATGCTCTGCGAAGGGGAGCAGCTGCCGGCACTCGAGGTGATGAGCTCTCCCCGAAGGCCGCCAGACAAAGGCTGCAAAGAAGGGAGAGGGAAAGCCAAGCTGCAGGCCTTTTGTTTGTGTCTAGTGCCTGCGGAGGTTCGGGCCAGAAGTGTCGCGCTGTTCCCCAAGGCTGACCTCGTCAAGGCATGCTTGGGTAACAGCCGTTTCCCCACCCTATGCATTCCAGAGAGTTCGGGGCACGATACCGCAGGGCTCCCTGTGTGCTCTCCAAAGTTACCTTGCTAACGAAGCAGTGTAGGTGCATGAAGCTGCCTTGAACACACATGAAGCAGGTCCATCAAGGTCCGTATAGCCTGCTCAGGCAGTGGCTTTCCAGGGTCTCAGGTGGAGGTCTTTCACATCACCTTCTACCTGATCTTTTTTTTTTTGGCTGGGCATTGAACCGGGAATCTTCTGCGTGCAAAGTAGACGCTCTACCTCTGAGCTGTAGCCCCCCCACGATGCTGCCGTATCCTGAACCAGACCCCTGGTCCATCAAGGGCAGTATTGTTTAATCAGACTAGCAGCGGCTCTCCAGGGTCTTAGGCTGAGGTCTTTCACTTCACCTCCTACCTGATCCTTTTAACTGGAGATGCCGAGGATTGAGCCTGGGACCTTCTGCGAGCTAGGCAGACGCTCTACCACTGAGCCACACATGAACATACACGAAGCTGCCTTATACTGAATCAGACCCTTGGTCCATCGTGGTCAGTATTTACTCAGATTGTGTGTATGTAAAGTGCCATCAGGTTGCAGGTGACTCATGGCAACCCCCGTAGGGCTTTCAAGACAAGACATTCAGAGCTGGTGCTTGGAGTCTAATCTGGGAGAACCGTTTTTGATTCCCCACTCCTCCACTTGCAGCTGCTGGATGACCTTGGGCAAGCCGTAGTTCTGGCACAGATGATCTTGAAAAAGAGCCGTTTCTGTCAGAGCTCTCTCGGCCCCACCTACCTCACAGCGTGTCGGTTGTGGGGAGGGGGAGGGAAAGGAGTTTGTAAACCGCTCTGAGACTCCTTTGCCTAGTGAAGGGCGGGGTATAAATCCAACCTCTTCTTTTCTTCTTCATTTGCCCATGCCAATACATTCAGGCATCAGGGCAACTTCCTCAAACCTGGAATTCTTCATCCATACTGCACATGTTGGGGGGAGGGGGGAGGGAACAAGCAAGCTCCAGTGTCTGAATGCAGCCTCGGCCTGTCATTCCAACACTGCACAATTCTGCACCCCTTCTGTACAACCACCATTCCAAGCCCCCCTTTACTTTTCCAGAAACTTACACTTCAAGTTCGCTGCACCAACTCCACTCGCGTCAGCAGATGTTGGGCCAGCGGTTAAAACTGGATTTCATTCGATCACAGTATCTCTATAATGTTTAATGTATATAATCTTGGTCATCTAAGCAATGTTGAAAGCAGAAGATTATAGGGCTAGAAGTCTCTCCTCCTTGTTCTGCACTGGAAAAGACAGCCGTTTCTTAACAGTAAAATAAAAGGGTACACCTGGAAGGCTGTCTATGCAGCTGACGAATGCCACTTTGCCCATCGCCCCTCCTCCACAAACCTTCTACATACTTCTGCTTCTACAGGAACAAGAATTAAGCCAATCAATCTAGTGGTCAGAAGCCAATATAAGAAACCAGATCCTCCAACATCAGCCAGTACACGGGAATTTGACTTCTCCAGCCTCTGTGCATGTCCTGAATGCGCCTTCTCATCGCCAGAGGAATTCCACGTCCCCATTTATAGGATGTTGGGGGGAGGGCACAAGCAAGCTCCAACGTCTGAATGCAGCCTCAGCCTGTCATTCCAACACTGCACAATTCTGCAGCCCTTCTGTACACCACGTGGACGCCACATAAATTCGTCTTCTTCTGAGATGAATTATAATTCCTGGTCAGGTTGCCAGCTCTGGATTGGGAAATACCTGGAGGGTTTGGGGCTGGAGCAGAGTATATAATACCCTAAAGTCCACCCTCCAAAGCAGCCATTTTCTCCAGGGGAACTGATATTAGTCGTCTGGATATTAACTGTTGAAAGCGGGAGGCCTCCAGGTGCCACCTGGAGGCTGGCAACCCTAATTCCTGGAGACACCCGAAGCCCCACCCGATGGTGGAAACATTAGCCGCTGATGGATTTGCAAGGCGGTAAGAAGGGGGGGTGGGGGGGCAACAAAATTATTTCTGCGGCTTATTATTTCGGCGGCAAACTGCGCCGCCGAGCAAAGCCTTCCGGACTTCCAAGAACGACAGCCCCGCAGTGCAGAGCAGGCCGGCTAAACGCTCGAGACCGGCAAGAAGCAGCCCGTGCCTCGTGTCGCTTTAAGGGCGGGACGGCCCAGAGGAGGCGGGCGGGCGCGGCCAGCCAATAGGAGAGCGGCGGCGCCCAGGGCGCGTGGCCTCTGTAGGCGGCGCGGGCGGCCAATCGCAGGGCGGCGGCCAATCCAGAAGCGAGCGCCGTCGGGCGGGGGGGGGGACATCGTGAAGCGTCTGTGCGGAAACCTGGGCGGCGACGACGAGAGGCGCGGCCAATAGGAACAACGGGCACCCGGAAGGAGGGGGAGAGAGAGAGAAAGAGAGGGGGGAGAGAGCAGGAAGGAAATAGGGGACGCCGTCCAATAGGCTGGAGGAGACGCGCCGGGCCAATCAGGTTTGGGGAAGGGAGAGGCGCAGGCGCGGTTGGGGCGGAGTGGGCGCGCGCCGCCGCCGCCGCTGCGTAGCGACGGGGCGCGGGGCGGGGCCTCCGCGGCGTGAGGCGGAGCCGGCGGCCGAGCGGCGGCGGGGCGGCGGTCGTCACAAAAGGAAGCGGAGAGCGAGCGGGCGGCGGCGGCGGTCCTGCTGCTGTTGCTGCTGCTGCGGGAGGGCCGTGCGCGCGAGCGAGCGAGCGGACTGACTGACTTGGGGGGGCGCGCGCGCTCGCGCGGGGCGAGCTCCCCCCCCCCTCAGCGGAGACCCCCCCCCCTTCCGGACGGAGGCCCCGCCGGCCCGCTCGGAGGCCTACCTCGCGGGGGCGGCGTCGGTGGGGGTGGAGGCGGGGGCGGGGGGCCTGGGGTGAGCGCCCTGGACGGCCCCTCGGAGGCTCAAACCGGGCCCGGCCCGCCTCGGCCTCCCCCCCTCCCGCCGCCGCCGCCGCCGCCGCCTCCCCCCCTCCCCTCCTCCTCCTCCTCCTCGGCCGCCGCCCCCCCCGCCGCCATGGCCCAGCAGCAGGTGAGCAGCTCGCAGAAGGCGCTGATGCTGGAGCTGAAGGGGCTGCAGGAGGAGCCGGTGGAGGGCTTCCGCATCACCCTGGTCGACGAGTCCGACCTCTACAACTGGGAGGTGGCCATCTTCGGGCCGCCCAACACCCTCTACGAGGGCGGCTACTTCAAGGTGAGCCCCACGACGGCCCGGCCAGGTAGGCCTGGCCCTGGCATTCCTGGCCCGGCCTTCCCTTCCGCTTGCTGGACCAAGGCCGGCCCGGCCCGGCTCCCGAGATCCAACGAGGATCGGACCTGGTGCTCCCTCTAAGCTGTGCGGGGGGGGGGGGGTCCCGTGAGCAGAAACCCTACTTGGTGGACTGCCGGCGTCAAAGCCGTGAGCGAGACGTGCGGCTGCTGCGTGACTTAGTTGGCTCTAGAGCCTAGCCTTCCCGAGCTAGGACGGAAATATGTGCGCAAGAGGCTAAAAAACTGGGAGCTGGCTCACACTAAACTCAGCTTAGAGGGAACACTGCTCCTGGGGGATGTGAACCTGGCCTGGGTCCCTGGTTGTGTTGCAGTGGCGGAACACCCTCTTCTGTCTCCCCGCCCCCCCTTGAGTCTTGTGGGCAGTGCTCCCTCGAAGCTGTGGAGTCCTGTGAGCAAAAATTCTACTTTGCGAGCTACTGGCATTCAAGTTGTGAGCGAGCGATTTTGGCTGCGGCATCAACTAGTTTGCTCTGGAGCCAGCCTTCCTGAACTAAGACAAAAACGTGTGAGCCAGAGACTGAAAAGCCACGAGCTAACTCACACTAAGTCAGCTTAGAGGGAACACTGCTCATGGGGGATGTGAACCTGGCCTGGCTCTCCAACTTCTGCCTGAATGCCCTCTTCTGTCTTCTGGCTCTCACAACGGCCCAGTGAGGTAGATCAGGCTGGGATGAGAGAGATGTTCATGGTGGAATGGAGATTTGAACCCGGTCTGGCGGTCCAGTGTTGACACTATTTGATCCGCCGGTTTCTATACTATTTTGGGGCATTCTTCCATGTTTTATCAGTTTTATTCTCACAGCAGCCCAGTGAGGTCGTTCAGGTCCAGTGGGAGATGGTTAAGTGGGGATTTGAACCTGGTCTGACACTCCACTTCCTACACTACACTAGTTCTCCTTCTTCTGCCTGTTGCATTCTCACAACAGCTCGGTGAGGTCAGCCAGGTGACTCAGGTTCACCTGGAAAGCTTCAACTTTACAGCTGAGTGGGGTTTGGACTGGGTCCAATATTGACACTATGTTGGCTGATATCCCCCTTTTATCTCCCATTCAGTTTTGCAACAATCCAGTGGGTTTGGTCACACTGGATCAGATTCACCCAGAGAGCTTCATGGCTGCGTAGGGGTTTTGAACCTGGTCTGATGCTCCAACCTTGACACTATACTGACACTATACTGATGCTCCAACCTTGACACTATACCTTGATCCTCCTTGTAAGAAGAGCCCTGCTGAATCAGACCAATAGTCCATCCAGTCCAGCATCCTGTCTCACACAATGGCCTAACAGTTCCTCTGGAGGTCCAACAAACAGGGCATGGAGGCCGAGGCCTTCCCCTGATAAGAACATCAGAAGAGCCCTGCTGGATCAGACCAGTGAGGGTCCCTCTAGTCCAGCATCCTGTCTCACACAGAGAGGCCAGCCAGTTCCTCTGGAGGGCCAGCAACAGGGCAGAAAGGCTGAGGCCTTCCCCTGAAGAGCCCTGCTGGATCAGACCGGTGAGGGTCCATCTAGTCCAGCATCCTGTCACACAGTGGCCAGCCAGTTCCTCTAGAGGGCCAACAACAGGGCAGAGAGGTTGAGGCCTTCATAAGAACATCAGAAGACTCCTGCTGGATCAGACCAGTGGTCCATTTAGTTCAGCATCCTGTTTCACCACAGTGGCTAACCAGTTCTTCTGGAGGGCCAACAACAGGGCAGAGAGGCCAAGCCTGTCATAGGAAGAGCCCTGCTGGATCAGACCAGTGGTCCATTTAGTCCAGCATCCTGTCTCACACAGTGGCCAACTAGTCCCTCTGGAGGGCCAACAACAGGGCACAGAGACTGAGGCCTTCTTAAGAACATCAGAAGACCCCTGCTGGATTGGACCAGTGGTCTATCTAGTCCAGCATTGTGTCTCACACAGTGGGCAACCAGTTCCTCTGGACGACCAAGGCCTCAGGAGGCTAAGGCCTTCCCCTGATGTTTCCTCCTGGCTCTGGGACCTAGAGGATTAATGCCTCTGAAGGTGGAGGTTCCCCTCAGCCACCAAGGCTAGTAGTCATTGATAGACTTGTCCTCCGTGAATCTCTCTAATCCCCTTTTAAAGCTGTTTATTCCTCGTGACCATCACTCCATCCTCTGGCAGTGAGTTCCACAATCTTAATCAGTCTCTGTGTAAAGTAGTATTCCCTTTTGTCTGCCTTGAATGTATCTAAACCCCTTTTGAACCTGTTTATTCCTGTGGCCATCGCCACTATCCTCTATCCGTTTTACTTTCACAATGGCCCAGTGAGGTAGGTCAGACTGATTCAGGTTCACCCAGAGAGCTCCATGTCTGAGTGGGGTTTGGAAACTGGGTCTCCTGGGTCGTAACACCCTGATCACTGAGCCGCACTGATTTATTTTTCTCTGGTTGCTGCTATGATCTTTTTAAAGGGAGTCGGGAGGTCGCTGTGCGTCTTTCCCCTTCCTCAATTGAGAATTATGGGACTGGAATGAGGAAGTGAGTGGTCTTGTGCCACTGGAGTCTTTCACATCCGATCCTGGCAACAGTCTTGTGAGACAGATCCACGGGACCTCAACCACAGTGCCGTTTCTCCTTATAGCTCTACAGTGTGCAAATGTCTCATGCAGGCAGCCCCTCAGAGGTCTCAAAATGCCCCCCCTCAATTCCCCCCCCCCCCCCGTCAAACTCTTAACTGTATTGTTATCAGGTCTGCTGGCTCTGTAAGATTCTTTCGGCAAAACTCGAGGATCTTTCTTCCCTAATGGGTTATCTTGACCTTTGAATACCTGATCTTGTTGGTCTTGCTTGTTGAGACTGGGGGATTTCCCCGGAATACCTTTCCCGGAACCTTTTGGGTAGGGCTGTGTAGGGGAGACACCCCCCCCCCCCCCCCGGCGTTCTTTCTTGTCAGTTATGTCAGCATTAGTCTACTGTTATTTGTTTGCTTCATTTTTTTAAATACCCTGACTTTCCTCCCCAGTGGGGGCCCAATGTAGCTCATGTTCTTCATTTATCATCACAACAATCTCATGAGGTAGGTTAGGCTGGGAATGTGAGTGGCCTGAGGTCTTCTAGACCTTTGGTACGACACTAGCCGCTACACCACCTTGGGAACTTATGTTATCTTTGCTTCTGGAAACAACTTCAACTTTTTTTGTAGGCACGAAGCATTAACCCCATATATTGAAAGATGGTTGTTGTCATCGGTGTATGTTCTCAGGTGTATTGTCTTGACAGCCTGTTGGCTGTAGTTACGGCCTCTTGGGAACGGTGGGGGGGGGGTGCTGATGAAGAAGATTGGCTTTCCCCCCATTGCCTTTCTGTTTAGGAACCCAGCACCCACATCTTTTTTGTGGCAGTTTTGTCTTTTCAAAGTAAAGTATGGCATCTTCTTGAACCTTCACCTCTGAAGTGTAGTCCAAGACTGCATGTCTAAAAGTATACAAAAAACCCCATTACAAATGAACCTTCCCCAGACAAAGTTCTCTCCTGTGACTTGGCACGAGTTATTCTTTTCTGGTTCGTTTGTTATAAACTCACGGAATCTGGATGAAGAGGCAAAGTGACTTCTAGCTGCCTAAACTGCTTGTGGTTAAAAAACAAGTGGAGGCCATTTCTGTGTATTCAGTTCCAGTTGAGCTATCTTTTTACTTGCTGGCTGGCAAATCCAAATGACCGTTGTTATTCTTCGCTCACCTGACATGCACACACACCTCTCTGACCTGAATTTTCTGCAGTCTTTATCTTCAGTCTTCATCAGTTTAAGCAGCTTTCCTTTTCAGAAACTCGAGTGTGACAGTGTTTTGGAGGAACAACAGTCTGTGAGTGGGCTTGATCTAGTCATATAGTTAGTGCATTTATGGTCGTGTCCGCTGGAACTCAGGAAAAGTGGAGTTGACACCTCCATTGCTTGGATATCATGTAGGACAGGGTTAAACCATTAATGGCTTAATTTTCCAAAATCTGAGTAAACCTGATTCCACCTTTCTTAATTTTCAGCAGGGTAGGGAAGAGATCTGATACAGCATCTGCAGTTGGACTGTAAAATGAATGTGAATGTGATGCTGGAAACCTGCTCTGCCGATGTTTGCAACAGGCATTTAGATTTCCCTGGGAGCTTGGTGTCATCACGGCCGAGATGCCTTTATTCCACACAGCCTAGACCTGTTTTAGTTCTGGCTGGGATATCCTTCAGTCACATCTTTGGCTTGCCTGGTTCTGGGGGCCCCCATCAGTGTAGGCATGTTGTCCTGCAGAAGAACAGCTAGATTTGAGTCCAGCAGTACCTTAGAGAGCCAGTTTGGTGTAGTGGTTAAGTGCGCGGACTCTAATCTGGGAGAACCGGGTTTGATTCCCCGCTCCTCCACTTGCACCTGGCTGGATGACCTTGGGCAAGCCATAGTTCTGGCACAGCTGTTCCCTCAAGGACAGCTTGGGAAAGAGCTCTCTCAGCCCACCTACCTCACAGGGTGTCTATTGTGGGGAGGGGAGGGAAAGGAGTTTGTAAGCTGCTCTGAGACTCCCTTGGGGAGTGGAGGGTGGGGTATAAATCCAATCTCTTCTTCTTCTCTTCTTCTCTGAGATATCCAGTTATTGAGAGTCAAAGCTCTTGGTATACGACAAAGGGAACTTTCAAGACTGGAAAATCTTGTTGGTTGGTAAGGCACTACTGGATGAATCTAATTTTGATTGAATGTACCGTATTTTTTGCTCCATAAGACTCACTTTTTCTCCCAAAAAACCTGGGGGGGGGAAGTGTGCGCGTCTTAAACCCCCCTCACCTTTCCCAGGCCACGGCACCGAGCAGAGCTAGGTGCATCTTATGGTCAGGTGCGTCTTATGGAGCGAAAAATACGGTATGTTGTGCTTGGTTCCAGGAACCCGCTAAGGTTACTGCTGGTTGTCTTGCTTCCTGACCTTCAGTTGTAGTCCTGTCGGAGCTGGTTTCGGAGGTGGTCTTGCAGAGATCCCAATCTTGAGTGCTGCGTCCCCACTGACCGGTCTGGCATAGGATTTCGTGGCAGCCCAGGTTGTGCTGAGCCCAGCACGTGAGAAAATTCATACGTTGACCTTTTTTGCTCTGGGAATAATCTGGTAGGGAGACATGTGCACAGCCTGTGCTGTGGTCAGATCACTACCCACAGATGCCAAAGGCTGAGATGGCTGCCACCCTCCACAAGAGGACTAGTTACAGTGGTCCAAAACCAGAGGCGAATGGATCTGTTCACAGACTCCATAGAGGCCCTTGAAGCAGCAAGGAATGCTGGTTTCAGGGTGCAGTTGGGGGGGTTTCTTCTTGGCACCCTCTTCCCCCCATTGAGGAAGGCTCAGGCCCCTTGGTTCACCATAGAGAGATCTGCTAAGGGGCTGGAGAGATGGTTAGAACGTTGCCGGTGGGAAATCTCATGCCAAGTCAGACAGGCCATGCCGCAGAGCCTGCTTAAAGGTCTATGGGGTGGCAGCAAAGAAGGCTTTCTTTCCTTCTGCCATTGCGTTGGCAGAATGGCGGCCAGCAAAATGATCTAGGGTGGTTTGGTGGTTTGGGGTCTGATGTCGTCTGGGCCTGATGCTGTTGATTGTGATCTGGAGAATGCTGGTGGAACATGCTGTCCAGTTGCAGCCCACTTATGGTTGGCCCTTTGTGGGATTTTCAAGGCCAGAGACATTCAGAGGTGGTTGCTGTTGCCTGCCTCTGCGTAGCAACGCTGATCTTCCTTGGTGGTCTCCCATCCATGTATGAACCAGGACAGATCTTGCTGAACTTCCAAGATCTGACAAGATCAGGCAAGCCTGGGCCATCCACCTCAGGGAGACCTGGCTGTTACCTGGGTTGATTTTGCTTAGTTTTCCACTCATAAAGTCTCCCTCATCCCAGCCACCGAAGATGCCAGTTTGAGGGGGCAGATCCTGTGTCGGGCATACTGGCCACCACTTCTCAGAGGTGCTTCTTGCAAACTGAACCCCCTAGCCCATCCTGGCAATTAAAACCTTGCTGCTAGAGAGTGATACCTCCCTTGGCAATGAGTATTAATATATTCCAAGGGAGTTTCCTTCACAGCTGAAGGAAGTTTCTCTTAAGAAATCTCCTCTGGAGAAATCCAGTGTGGGCAATCACTGAACTGTGTTCGGTCTCCCCTATCTGGGCAAAGTGTTCGAGCAGGTTGGGTCGGAGCAACTGCAGGCATTTCTGGCTACCTGCTCTTTTCCTGTTTCAGTCTGAGTTTGGGGACTAAAATAGCCCCACTGGCTTTGTTGGATGATCTCCAGCTGCAGTTGGATAAAGGCAATCCGATGCTGCTGATATGGCTGGACTTTTCAGTGGGAATTGCTGATGTTTCGGGGGATTGGCTGCAGTCAGGGTTTGGGGTAAAAGGGACAAGTTGTCTGTTGGTTTTGTTGGTTTCTGGCTGTCAGGAGGAGTTTCCAAAGGAAAGGCTGACTCAAGAAGGGGCCGTGGCTCAGTGGAAGAACATCTGCTTGGCACGCAGAAGGTCCCAGGTTCGATTCCTGATATCTCCAGTTAAAAGGATCAGGCAGCAGGTAGTGTGAAAAACCCCTGCGCGAGACCATGGAGAGCTGCTGCCAGTCTGAATAGACAATATTGACTTGGGTGGACCAGTGGGAGCTTTGTGTCTTCATCTGGCGCCTGTTTATGGGATGCTCTAAGGAATCCATTTTATGCTGTTCAACCTGGGCACGTAAAACCTCTGGCCAAGATCTTGGAGGGCCTCAAAGCAGGTTGTCACCAGGAAGCAGATGGCACCCAGCCTTGTTTATCACTAAGCCTCGAGGAGCAGCCTTGAAGGTGTCTTGAGGCTGTCCTCAGGTGGCTGAGAGCGGCCAAACTGAAGCTTAATCCAGACAAGATAGGGATGATATCGGTTGGGACGAAGGAGTGCTTAGGAGAGGCTGGCTCTACCACCTTTAGATGAAGTTAAGCTTTCTTCGGTAGATCAAGTTCAGAGCCAGGGGGTGCTCCTGGACCTGACCTTGTTGAAGGACAAGCAGGCCAGTTCTGTTGCTCGGAGCACTTTCAGTCACGCTCAGCTTCTAAGATAGCCCCTTACCCGGGCTCTGTGCATCTAGTCATGCCAGTCCATGCTTCTGTGACCTCCAGATTATAATGTAATACACTTGGGGCTGCTTTGAGAGTGTCTTGGACGCTTCGGCCGGTGCAGAGTGGCGGGGGGCCTCCGTCCTGCCCCTGTTCCTCAGTGTGCTGCTTAGTGTGGTGGGAGAAAGGTTTCAGGCGAGATGACATCCGGCAAAGCCTCATATAAGTTGTTGTTGTTGTTGTTGTTGTTGTTGTTGTTATTCAGTTGCACAGTCGAGTCCGACTCTTTGCGACCTCATGGACCACATCACACCAGACCCTCCTGTCCTCCAGAGTTTGCTTAATTTCATGCTCGTTGCATCAATAACACTGTCTCTTACAGTCCAGGTTCCTATGCAGTATTGTTCTTTGCAGCATCGGACTTTCCTCACACCATCAGACACATCCACAACTGAGCGTCCTTTCAGCTTTGGCCCAGCCGCTTCACTCTTTCTGGGGTTGCTTGTACTTGCCCCCCGTTCTTCCCCAGTAGCTTATTGGACACCTTCCGGCCTGAGGGGCTCATATCTCTTAGCCTTTTGTTACTGTCTGTGAGGTTTTCTTGGAAAAGATACTGGAGTGGGCTGCCATTTCCTTCTCCAGTGGGTCACGTTTTGTCTGAGTTCTCCGCTGTGGCCTGTGTATTGTGGGTGGCCCTCCACGGCATTGCCCCCAGCCTCATTGAACCGCGCAAGCCCCCTCGCCACGTCAAGGCAGTGATCCATGAGCAGGGCTCATACCCAGGAGCTTTCAGGGATGGCCTGAGTCATCCTGACATCCTACTGATGTCACATCTGCCTGAAATCCCAGTTGTGACATCACACACTGCCAAAAAGGATTTCCGCCCATCATCCTGCCTTAAGAGCTTCCAGGGATGCCTGTGGCCAGCTGTTTGGAAAATACAGTGCCAGTGTTGTTTGAACAGCACTGGCTGCCTTTCTGCTTCTGGGCCCATTTCGAAATGCCGTTTACTACCTTTAGAGCCCTTCAAGGCCGGGAACCCTCACATCTTTCAAGCTGCAGTTCCTGATATACTCCCATCCGTCCATGATGCTCCTCAGACAACGTTCTTCTTTCACACAACCCGCATCTAGGATAGGCCAATTTAGCAGTGGTTAGGTCGCGGCTTTCTCTCTGGTAGACCCTGCCGAAGGACCTACCAAAAGGGTGCAGCAGGTGCCTTCGCTTGCCACACTTCGGAAGGCATGCAAGAATGTTCTTTTCCAGAGGGCATTTGGTGAAGGATAAATTGTTAATTTTTTTGTCTGTTTTTGTGCATTTTTTTGTGGATATGTGCAATCGTTCGTCCTTGCAGCTGTTGGCTGTCGAGAGTTTGTAAAGATAAGGTGCGGGGTATTTTTTTTTTTAATTTCAAAAATAAAAAGGACAAGAAGGGGGAAAACCTCCAAATCCAGCGACTAATAAAGGGGGGGGGGGGAGGCGTGTATATGAAGTAGAAACAAAAAAGTAACAAATACCCACAAAAACAAGGCCATACGCAGTTGTTGTCGATATGTCTCGTGCTCAAATACTGATCAAGTTGAAAGGCCCTCAATCCTCTGGTTTACCGGATGTGGGCATTTCTCTCTCCAGTGTTGTAATGTGAGTCTTTTAGCTGCAGTAAGGGCGGTGGGGGGGGGGGTCCATTTTCATTTAAGAACATAAGAGAAGCCAATGATGGATCAGGCCAGTGGCCCATCCAGTCCAACACTCTGTCACACAGTGGCCAAAAACACCAGGTGCCATCAGGAGGTCCAGCAGTGGGGCTAGGACACCAGAAGCCCTTCCACTATCTCCCCCCCCCCCCCCCCCCCGGTCAAGCACCAAGAATACAGAGCATCACTTGCCCCCGATTGAGAGCTCCTATCTATACTTTGTGGCTAATAGCCACTGAGGGACCACTGCTCCAGATGTTTATCCAATCCCCCCTTGAAGCCGTCCATGCTTGTAGACGCCACCATTTCATGTGGCGGTGAATTCCACGTATTCATCATTCTTTGGGTGAAGAAGTACTTCCTTTTATCTGTTCTAACCTGACTGCTCAGCAATTTACCATCGGTTAGTGTCCAAGAGACAGGCAGATAGTTTAAAAGTACATAAGCGTCCTCAAAAATTAATAAATGTTCTAATATAAGATTGCAGAATAAATATTTTAATTAAATTATGTGAGATGTGTTGATGGTGGCTGTGGTGTATCTTCAAGGTAAAGGTGGGATGCTGTTCAAGCGTCTAGTCCGTATGGTCATTTGATTGCTTATTTTACTGGGCAAATGCCCCATGAGGCCAAGAATCGCTCTAAGTATCTGGTGTCTTGTCTCTGTGTGGTGTGATTCTCAGAAATCAGTCAGCTTGACTTTGAAGGAGAAGAAGAGATTGGATTTATACCCCGCCCTTCACTACCCAAGGGAGTCTCAGAGCGGCTTACAACCTCCTTTCCCTTCCCCACCCCGCAACAGACACCCTGGGAGGTAGGTGGGGCTGAGAGAGCTCTGACAGAAACTGCTCTTTTTCAAGAACAGCAGTGCCAGAACGACGGCTTGCCCAAGGTCATCCAGCAGCTGCAAGTGGAGGAGTGGGGAATCAAAAACGGTTCTCCCAGATTAGACTCCAAGCACTTAACCACTACTCCAAACTGGCTCTCTTTGCTGAATGGGGGTTGCTTCTTGCATGCTTTCTCTGGTTAGCAGCCTTAATTATAGCATTCTCTGCCAAAACAAGTGAAGTTTTCTTGCTTGCCTATGTAGGATCTTGGGTAATTACACATATGTGCTTCCTGTCAAAGACCCAATATCCTTTGCTGTGCTCTAGAACTTACTACCGCATCTGAAATATGACCTGTCTTACCTGTTCTTAAAGCAGTAGCCTTTTTGGAATACCAATTACATAATTGCAAAACATAGTTTATGAATTAACTGTTCACAATAGAATTTAATTTTCCTGAGTTAATTAACTTTGCAGCTGCCATATAGCTCTCTTTGTTACGATTCTTCTGTATACTTTGGATACTTGACGATTGAGCGAGGAGAACAGTCAGTTCAGCTTTTAAAAGTTCCCCTTGGTCATTGATGTGCTGGTAAAGGTTTCTCTTGTTCAAAAGCCAGTCGAATCCGACTCTAGGGGGCGGTGCTCATCTCCATTTCCAAGCCGAGGAGCCAGCGCTGTCTGAAGACGTTTCCGTGGTCATGTGGCCGGCATGACTAAACGCCGAGGCGCACGGAGCGCTGTTCCCTTCCCACCGAAGCAATACCTATTTATCTACTTGTAGTTTCTTGCTTTCGAACTGCTAGATTGGCAGGAGCTGGGGCCAGAGATGGAGGCTCACTCCGTCACGCGGCACTTGGGTCTTGAACGTTCAAGCTACCGACCTTCCAGTCTGCAGCTCAGCGTCCTAACCTCTGAGCCACCACAGCTCAAATTGCTTCAAATTGTGCACTCTCCTTCATGGAGCAAGCCAAACCACACTCACCGGTGGGCTGTGGGCGCTCCATCCCCTTTCAAAAACGTGATTGTTGGCATTTATGTTGTGTGTGTTACATGCTGTCAGTTTCCTTCTGACTTACGCTGTCATCATCATCATCTAAATTTGTGAATTCCCCCCCCCCCCCCCCCGCCACTGCAGAGCTCTGGGCAATGTACAACAATGGATAGAAATATTAGAACTCTGCAATTAAGATACAGCGGTACCAATAGATAAAATTACATTCCAGGTGGCGAACTAAAATCACTCCCCGTTCCAGACTGCCTGGCTACCTTGTGGGCAAGGGAGGAAGAGGGGCGACTGATCTGGAGAGCAAAAGAGGGAGCCAACTAGAGTGAAAACTGTTGCTGCCCTCAACCAAAGGCCTGGCGGAACATCTCTGCCCTACAGGCCCTGCGGGATTGCAAAGAGATCCCGTGAGGCCCTGGCGGTAATTGGCAGAGAGTTCCACCAGGTCAGGGCCAGGACTGAAAACTCCTTGGCCCTTGTCGAGGACAGCCAGATATCTTTGGGGCCAGGGACCACCGTGAATTAATAACCTTCAAAACGTCCTATCATTGACAGTCTTGCTCAGATTGTGCAAACTGTGGGCCGTGGCTTCCTTTCTTGATTCACTTCATCTCTTTGTGTTGGTCCCTGGGGGTAGTACCTGTGGTTTGCTGATCAGGAGCTATAGAGGACTCTCGTGTTTTCTCTTTAACTGTCTTCTCCGTATCTGTTCATCTCCAATGCCCTTCCTGAGACCAAGGACTGTATATAGATCAGGGGTGGCCAACCTTGCTTAACGTAAGAGCCACATAGAATAAACGTAAGAGCCACATAGAGATGTCTGAGAGCCACAAGACAGGAACAAATATCACACACACGTTTTTATTTTTAAAAATATGCAAATTTGCTTTTTATTAACGTTAAATGGGACTGCCAAAAATAAAAACAAACAAGGAAAACCGGTTATTGATAATGATATTACTTGTTTGCTAATGATATTGAGAGAGAGAGAGAGAAAGAGAGAGATGGAAAGAAAGAATTAAAGAAGTGGAAAGAAAGAGAGAGAGAGAAACTAGGAAAGCAAATAGATGGGAGGGAGGAGGGAAGGAAGGAAGGAAGAGAGAAAGAGAGAAAAAGCATGCCTCCCCTTTGCTTCCCCAGCCGCCCTGCCAGGAGCCGCACAATGTGTGTAAAAGAGCCGCATGTGGCTCCCGAGCCACAGGTTGGCCACCCCTGATATAGATGAACAGAATGGCGTTATGGTTCTTGCTGTTAGAGGAAGAGGCTGAAACTGACTTTCTCACTGCTGCCGCTTGCTGAGCTAACACTCTTGCGATGTTCTTTTTACTATGACCCGAGAAGAGCTCTGCTGGGTCAGATCAAAACTCCCTCTAGTAAAGCATCGTCGTTTTCCACAGAGATGAGGCAAGTCTTCTCTTCACAAAAACCACGCTGATACTTCTTAGGAAGGCTTGCTTAATACAGTCTAATGTTTCTGTCCTTGAATTGTTTTCCACTGGTAGACTTGGGAAATGGCGTTTTTGGAGCAGGTGCATTGCGTGATGCCTCAAGCCCCAAAAGTGGTGTTTGTAAAACAGCTTTGGAGCTCAAGGCAGCAAAAGTTGAGGGCATTTTTTAGAATTACTCTTCCAGGAAATGCGAAGGTGAACAGTAAGTTTCAGTCTTCGGGAACTTCGCAGATCTTGCTTAATTCTCTTTTGAATGTTCATTTCGATCTGTTCTCTGAATGCAGAAAAGCTGGTGTGTGTGTACTCTGAACTAGTTTGGGAAAATGGTATTGATCATTAGTAGATTGTACAGGGTGGGGTGAGTAACACAAATTAGGGGTGTGCAAAAGCAACCAATATTTTTTGGGTTTGAGTGTATCGAACCTGAAATATATCAGTATTTCCTGATTACCCCCAAATCTCAGTATTCGGATTCAGGAAATATTCAGTAAACCCATTTTTTTCCCTGGTGGTATCTGGGTTTCGGGGGAGGCCCTTTTTTTGATGTAGAGGCACCAAATTTGCTCCACGTTTCAAAAAGATTGGGCTGGGGGCCCAATTCTACGGGGCCCCAAATAAGGAGCCATCATCCTCCATTGAAACCAAGGGAGGGGGGAAAGGCATTTAAAGGAATTGCGATCCCTTTAAAACCTTTCTCCAAGGCACGTGACTCTGCAGCTTGGAGAACTCAGAAGGTGTTTAAAGACCTCACTGACACGTTAAACACCTTCTGGGTGAACTTGCCAGTCTAGGACTGGCCAGGGCAGCAGAAGGTCTTAGCGCCACACCGCCCTGCCCCAGCAGATCCTCTCTTGCAGCTCAGAGCTGCAAGAAAGGATCACCTGGGGCAGCGCAAAGTTCAGGTCTGTAGGGCTTACAAAACAGCATGCTTCAAATCTTTGTGGGGCTGCTACGCCAGGCGTCCGCCAGCTGGTCTGAGGAATTCTAGTCTGTGTCCTGCTAAAATCCTCTGCGCTGCTGCTTCCAACTGATGCCCTTCTCTCCGTTCTTTTTACTGCTTCTGATTTGTCCCTCACGGTTCCACTAACTCCCCAAACTTTTCCTCGCTTTTCTTACACTCTGGTTTGGAACAAACGGCACCAAGCGTGATTCCCCCCCCCCCCCCATGGGAAGTCACAAATTACTTCTGTTTACCCAAAGTCTGTTGACGGCACCTGAAATTATGGAGTCGCCCTCTATAGTTGCCGGTCCACCATCTCAACTTCCACACAGCTGCTTTCAGTTTCGTACTGGTTAGGCCATCCTGAGCCTGGGGAAGCTCCCTCTTCATCGGCTGGCTATTTTTCCGTATTAACGTCATCTCGTAGTGTTCGAGTTGCTTGTATTCTGGAGAAGACTGTCATTACTGTTTCAGATCTGCCTCAGTTCATCTATAAATACACGAGACTACCTATACTTAGTCAAGCTATCAGTGTGTCCAACCCATAACAATATAAGAACATAGGAGAAGCGGATGTTGGACCAGGCCAGTGGCCCATCCAGTCCAACACTCTGGGTCACACAGTGGCCAAAAACACCAGGGGCCCTCAGGAGGTCCAGCAGTGGGGCCAGGACACCAGAAGCCCTCTCACTGTTGCCCCCCCCCCCCGGTCAAGCACCAAAAAGACAGAGCATCACTTGCCCCAGACTGAGAGTTCCTCTCTATACTTTGTGGCTAATAGCCACTGATGGACCTCTGCTCCATTTGTTTATCCAATTCCCTCTTGTAGCCGCCACCACCTTCCATGGCAGTGAATTTCACGTGTTAATCACTCTTGGGTGAAGAAGGACTTCCTTTTATCTGTTCTAACCTGATCGCTCAGCAATTTCATGGAGTGCCAACAAGGAGTTCTTGTATTGTGAGAAAGGGAGAAAAGGACTTCTTTCTCTACCTGCTCAGTCCCATGCAGAATCTTATAAACTTTGATCATGTCACCCCCTCAGCCATCATTTCTCCAAGCTAAAGAGCCCCAAGCGCTTCAACCTTTCTTCATAGGGAAAGTGTTCCAACCTTTGTATCATTCTAGTTGCCCTCCTTTGCACTTTTTCCAGTGCTATATCTTTTTTGAGGTGTGGCGACCAGAACTGTACACAGTACTCCAAATGAAGTCGCACCATTGATTTATACAGGGACATTATGATACTGGCGGATTTGTTTTCAATTCCCTTCTTAATAACCCCCAGCATAGCATTGTCCTTTTTCATTGCAGTCGCACACTGTCTCGACATTTTCATTGAGTTATCTACTACGACTCAAGATCTCTTGGTCAGTCTCTGCGAGTTCGGACCCCATCAACGTGTATTTATAGTTAGGATTCTTGGCTCCAATGTGCATCACTTTGCACTTGGCCACATTGAGCCACATTTGCCACATTGATGCCCACTCATCCATCCTCGACAGATCCCTTTGGAGTGCCTCACAATCCTCCCTGGTTCTCCCCACCCTGAACAACTTCGTGTCATCTGCAAATTTAGCCACTTTGCTGCTTACTCCCAACTCCAAATCATTAATAAACAAGTTAAAAAGCATCGGACCGAGTACTGATCCCTGCGGTACCCCACTGCTTTCCTCCCTCCTCTGAGAAAATTGCCCATTTATACTCACTCTCTTGTTTCCTATTAATTAGCCAGTTTTCGATCCACAAAAGGACTTGTCCTTTTATCCCATGACTATTGAGCTTACTTAGGAGCCTTTGATGAGGAACTTTATCAAAAAGCTTTCTGGAAATCAAGGTAAACAGCATCTATTGGATCCCCTTGTCCACATGTTTGTTCACTCTCTCAAAGAACACTAACAGGTTAGTGAGACAAGATCTTCCCTTACAGAAACCATGCTGAGTCTTCCTCAAGAGATTTTATTCATCAATGTGCCTACTAGTTTTTTCCTTAATAACAGTTTCCACCAACTTACCCAATATCAACGTCAGACTGACTGGCCTGTAGTTTCCTGGATTTTCTCTGGAACCCTTTTTAAAGATGGGAATGACATTCGCTACCTTCCAGTCCTCAGGAATGGAGGCTGATTTTAAACCCAGTGTCATTTGCTGTGACCTGAAGTCCTCCAAGGCCTTGCTCAAAATTTTTCCAAGCCCTGCTTCCCTGTTTTAACTCAAAATGGGGAATTGTGGTGATTTACCATGAAACCCTCCGTCTCTCAAGCTTCGTTATTGTGTAAAGTCCTTAATTATGGAACTTGGTTTTAGCGCATGTGCTAGGAAAGGCATTGAAGATAGAAGCAAGCTCAGATTTTCATAGGTGCAGAGCCAAACAGAGGCATGGTTTATTTTTAAAAAATTCTGTCCTGCCTTTTTATTGAAATGTCTTGGGTATTTTTGAGGACTGTCACTTTGGTGTAGTGGTTAAGTGTGCGGACTCTAATCTGGGAGAGCCGGGTTTGATTCCCCATTCCTCCACTTGCAGCTGCTGGATGACCTTGGGCAAGCCGTAGTTCTGTCAGAGCTGTCCTTGAAAGAGCAGTTCTCTCAGAGCTCTCTCTCAGCCCCACCGACCTCACAGGGTGTCTGTTGTGGGGAGGGGAAGGGAAAGGAGGTTGTGAGCCGCTCTGAGAATCTGAATGAAGGGCGGGGTATAAATCCATTCTCCTCCTCCTCCTCCTCCCTCTTCCTCCTCTTCCCTGGAAGCTGTTGTTGTCTAATGGCAAATCTGCTTGTGTTTCTCTCTCCCCCCCACCCTTTGGTAAGGCATGGTTGGGTACACTGCCACAGTCCTAAGCTTGCCAGATTGCTAAACCAACATTAAAGTCATCGCTTCTGGGGCAGATATGTTTTCAGCCTGCTGCCCTTTAATTTAAAAAAAATACCCCGCCTTCCAGTGAACAGACTGGCCCTAGTCCGTAAAAGAATTGCTTCCAGGGTGGAATATTTATATTTACCGAAATCTGAAACAGAGCATAAAGTATTAGACACAGTATGTTGCACAGCGCAGAAAAATGTATCAGTGTTGGGAAGTGCTGTCAAGTTACAACTGACTTGTGACAGCCCCCATGGGGTTTCCAAGGCGAGGCGCGAACAGAGGTGGAAAATGGTGTTGCGTAAGTATAAAACAATGCAAAGTGGTGGATGATTTATTTATTTTATTTATTTATATTTATTTTTATACCCCGCCCTCCCCGCAAGCGGGCTCAGGGCGGCTTACAGGGGCGTAACGCCGGTTAAAACATCATAACAATTTAAAATTCCAACAATAATAAATAATAATAAAATTTCAATTTCTATGCTATCATAATAACAATAAAATATTTCCTACTTCCACTAAAAAGCTTCCAATCTTATTGATCTGATGACGTCTTATCAGGATAAGAGTCCCCCCTCCCACTAGGTCCAGACTGCGTCCAGGGTCAGTTCACCCTTTATAGATGTTATCGTTGTTGTTGTTGTTGGTGGCGGCTCCTAATTAAAAGCCTGGCGGAAGAGCTCCGTCTTACAGGCCCTGCGGATACGTACAGCAAACAGCTAATACGTACTGTGCATGGTGGCATAATTCACAGCCCCTTCCCCTTTATAAAAGTGCCTTCCTGGTCCCTTTCAAGGTTGTATTTCAGCAGGGTTTATTTCCCGCTTGCATTTTGTATGTCTTTTAATAGAATAATGCACTTTGTAGTTCGTGTGTTAGTTTATATAATGTCACTGTAAATATTTTTGTAAAAAACAGATTCTGTTTGCGTTCCTCAAGGTTGCTTTTGTATTTCTGGCTGGTTTGTGGTTGGCAGCCTTCTCCTTCCTTGTTTGCCGTATTTTTAGAGCTACAACAAAAAGCTTGTAGCGTATCAATAAATACGGGGCATCCCCAATTGTCGTCGTCACAGCAAAAAGCTAACCTCTATCTCCCGCCTAAGTAAGTTTTAAGTTTTGCGTTTCTCCTGAGAATCACAATAAATGACTGATGGAAATACTAGGAGCCGCAGTGAAATTTCTTGGCCCCCTGGCACCTGGGATTTGTCAGGCCCGGCCCCTCGTCCTTTTATAAAAAAAAAGCCCTCCTGAACAATTCAGTTTTACATAGTTTGCAGAATGCCAGAAATGTGGGAGCCTTCCTGATCACTTAAGTCAGGGACCACAACAGAGAATGCATGTTGTGTAATCGGCCAATTGTTGATCTGGAGCCTTAAGAAGGCCCTGCTCAAATGAGCAAAGATGCGGTGGTGGAACACAGCAGGAGAGACAGTCCTGCAGGTATGAAGGCCAAGGTCTTCTTGCCACAGGGCTTAGATATACGAGGACTAGGGTTGCCAACCCCCTGGTCTGGGCAGAGGTTCCCCTGATTTTCTGGGCATCTACCTGCCGTTGGCTAGCTGGCCGGCAGGGGAAGCCCCACCTCCAAGCCTGACCACCCACAGCCACCCCTCTCCCTCCTCTTCTGAGGTATTTCAAGAGCCCTCCAGCTGATCGGGGGAGCACGCAGCCCGTTGATCAGCTGGAGGCCCCTTTAAATCTTGCAGAGGGGAGGGAGAGGCGTGGCTACGGGCCTCATGGCTGGTGGTCGGGCTTGGGGGTAAGGCGAAATGGCCACTTGGCGTTCAGTCATGTGCCCCCCCCCGCAGGATTTAAAGGGCCCTCCAGCTGATTAAGAGCCATTTTGGTTTAGTGGTTAAATGCGTGGTCTCTAATTTGGGAGAACTGGGTTTGATTCCCCACTCCTCTACTTGCACCTGCTGGATGACCTTGGGCAAGCCATAGTTCTGGCACAGCTGTTCTTTCAAGGGCAGTTCTGGAAAGAGCTCTCTCTGCCTCACCTACCTCCCAGGGTGTCTGTTGTGGGGAGGGGAAGGGAAAGGAGTTTGTAAGCTGCTCTGAGACTCTTGAGTGAAGGGTGGGATATAAATCTAATTTCCTCCTCCTCCTCTATTTGCAGGAGGGGGAGGGGTGGTCACCAGTGATCATTGTTGGGGGTGGAGCTTGGGGTCGGGGATATCCTCTAACATGATGTCATCACATTGGGGATGCCCTGTCCCCTCCAGGAGCGCCCCCCCAGAAGTCCCCTGCTGGGGACGGGGACAGACCTGGCAGTCCCAACTAGAACATACATTCAGCAGAATCAAGCATTAAAACTTCCTCCACAGTTCTCCCTTGAGCTATAGAAATGGGCTTCCGTGTTGAATGGGGGAAGCTTCCTGCAGGAGAAGACTATTATGGAACCACCTTGTTGTCATGTTAGCTTTCTGAATTCAGGGACTTTGGTCCATGTGGGAGTAGTATCCAGGCATCCAGCACCCAACCAGCAAACTGAAATGGGGCAGACAGTACCTGTTAATATTGCCTGTTGTTCTTCTGTGTCGATTTCTGAGAGCAGGAAGGCTGGTTCTGGTAGGAAGGTGGAAAAGTGGAGCATGCTACTGAGTCAGGGTAGGAGCTTCAAAAGAGGGCCGGAAGTGCCTGGACAGTGATGCTGTCGGTGGCGTGTGTCTCATAAGGGGCTGGTTTGCGCTATGTAAATTATTATTATTTAGGGTGTTTCTGTGCTGCCCCTGCAGAGTTCTGTCTGAGGCAAAACACCATGGTATAAAAGCAAGCCATTAAAAACAAACCACTGGACACAAACAGCATAAAAGTGATCCATAAAACAGAAGCGGGCCATTCAAAAAGCTGGGAAGATTAATTAAAACAAAAGCCAGTTTGGTGTAGTGGTTAAGTGCGCGGACTCTAATCTGGGAGAACTGGGTTTGATTCCCCACTCCTCCACTTGCAGCTGCTGGATGACCTTGGGCAAGCCATAGCTCTGGCACAGCTGTTCTCTCAAGGACAGCTTGGGAAAGAGCTCTCTCAGCCCCACCTACCTCACAGGGTGTCTGTTGTGGGGAGGGGAAGGGAAAGGAGTTTGTAAGCCGCTCTGAGACTCCAAGTGAGTGAAGGGCGGGATATAAATCCAACCTCCTCTTCTTTTCTAAAAGCTTGGGCAAAGATGATGCATTTTAGCCTGGCGCTTAAAAGAAAGTAAAGTTAGGTGCCAGGCTAGCCTCAAGGGGGGCGTTTTTGAAGGTGCCACCACAGAAAATGACCTGTCTCCTGGTGCCACCCACCTCGCCTGTGAAGGTGGTGGTACAGAGAGCAGGGCTTGAGAGGCAGACCTTCACTGACAGTCTCGGTAGCATGGGAGGAGAGATGATCCTTCAAGTACTGTGGCCTAAGCCGTTTAGAGCCTTAGAGGTAGAACCATTACTTTGAATTGTGGCCAGAAACAGATGAGTAACCAGTGTGGATCTTTCAGCACAGCGGTGCTATGATCCCTGTAACCAACCTCTCTGACAGCATCCCGGCTGCCCTATTTTGGATCAGTTGAAGTTTTTGATCTGCTTTCAAAGGCAACACCATGTAGAGGGCATTATCTTAATCTAAAGGCTCTTTTGGAACAATATGCCACTCTGCCATAGCTCCGAAACTCTATAGCTGTACTTTAGGCACAGTCAGAACTGGAGAGCGCTTGCTACTTCCTTCGGCCCATACTTCGGTCCAGTGGTTTGTCTTGCACACTGCCTCAGAGTCCTCTGAAGGGAATTCGCAGGTTGCCTTGGGAGGCTTTTCTTGGCTTTTGTAGGTTGCGCAGCAGATTAAAATCCCTAAGGTTTCATTTCAATCTTTGCTTGCTCTCCAGTGAGACTGGAAGGTTAATCATGGCTCCTAAAACATTTAATAATTATCAAGTAATCTTTCATCTCACTTCAGGCTTTCCCTAATTCAGGGCCTCATGTAATAAATACTTCCTATATCTCCATATTTTGCAAGTCCCCCTCTTACTTTTTCTTGATCCAATGGGAAGGCATGAATCCTGGCACTCTAGCCGCCTCAGACATCTGCAGCGGCACTGAAGGACTTGACAAGCTTTGTAATATCTTGGAACGGTGTATTTTATGCGCTTTGCCGGCAGTGCCGAGACAGACTAGCAGCCGCGCTCCTAATGCTGAGGCATGATACTCCAATGTTCCATGCTTTGTTGAGAGCTCTGAACGGTATCTAGGCTCCACCTCAAGACGCTACCAGCCTTTGAAGCTCTCTTGTCTTGTGCCATGCTTGCTTAAGGCTGAGGTTTGGAAACCACTGTCTGCTTGGCCGCCTGTGACAATCTGGGATTGTTTCCAGAAGAGCTTCCCGCCCTCTTACATAATGCATTAAAAAAATCCTACAGCTTTCTGCCCCTAAGGTAGACATCCCCAAGGAGGAACAGGGTGATGATGGTGATAAAGGGGCCCCTGAAGTTTTCTCTAGGGTTAGAGAACTGGGACCAGTCTTTCCCTTTCCTCCCTCTTTTAAAACTGAGATAAAAGTGGAGGGGTCAGATCCTACCAATAACCGTTTACATTCTGGACAGGCTAGAACAGGGGTGGCCAAACTGCTAGCTTACAAGACTGCAGCTATTGAGACAGTCCCTTGGGCCTGAGCACACTCTCGGGCACTTCTGTTGCCGTATCAAAGGTTCATAGTCCTCCAGTAGCACATCAGAGTCAGCATCAGCCATCATCTGAAGAAGGACTTCCTTTGGTGGACAACCAAGAAACACTTGTAGGGAAACCCTTCCAAGTAACCACAGACCTACAGATCACAACAGACGCCAGCCTGATGAGTTGGGGAGCCCGTTGCCCACTGGGCCACGTAGCGGGGACCTGGTCCCATCTAGAAGCTTCCCTTCGCATCAGTCTTTTGTGCACGGGCAGACAACCCCACGGCCAAGGTATATGAACTTCCAGGAAGGAGCCAAAGCCAAGAAGCTATAGCAGGAGTCAACTATCATGTCCCAGTTAGAACAACATCTGGCCTCTCTCAGAGCAGAACACATCAGCGGCAAAGCAGATGTTCAAGCAGTTCAGTCCCTGGTTCGGCATTTCAGCCTACCATGCGTAGATCTCTTTGCATTCCCCACCAATGCTAAGACGCCCAGATTCTTCTCAAGACACCAGTGCCAGTAAGCAGAACAAGTGGATGCTTTGATGTCCCCTTGGCCGTCGGGTCTTCTTCATGCCTTTTTCACCATACCTTTGATTCCGAAGGTTCTGAGCACAATGAAACAGGAGAAGGCAGCCCCATTCTGGCCCAGGAGATCTTTGTTTTCCAGCCTGCTGAAATCATCAGTTCAACCTCCATGGGAACCTCCACTGCCACCCAGTATGCTAACCCAGGGTCCGATCTGTCATCCAGACCCAGCTTGGCCTCATCTGACAGGATGGTGATTGAGCTACAAACGTGCAGCGTTTCTCTGATCAGGTCATTCAGACCATGGTGGCAGCTCGGAGAA
Source organism: Lepidodactylus listeri (assembly GCA_029233225.1). NCBI lineage: Eukaryota > Metazoa > Chordata > Lepidosauria > Squamata > Gekkonidae > Lepidodactylus > Lepidodactylus listeri. The sequence goes on along the minus strand of JARCFY010000004.1, from coordinate 4,292,875 downwards.
GCTCCACTTCTGGAATTTACAGCAGTTCCTGGAAAGCTTTTGTTAGGTAGCGCTAGATGAAACAACTGCAACCAGACACCCTGGATCTTTTTCAGGTGTTGTCCTTCCTACAGGATGGAGTCTCTCATGGTCTAAGTGCATGCAGTCTCCGTCATGAGGTAGCTGCTCTGAGCAGCCTACTTCCATCAGTTAAGCAGAGCACTACTCTCCAGGCACCCAGCGGTAAAGAGATTTCTGAAGGGAGTTACTTCGTCTCAGGTCACCCCCCCACCCCCCATGCACAGGTTTCCCTCTTGGAGACTTCATGTCATTCTTCAGACTGTAACCAGTCCTCTGTTTGAGCCTCTGAGGGAGGTTTCCCTGAAGGTCCGCCCCCTGAAGGTACTTTTCCTGGTAGCTGTTACATCAGCAAGACGGATCTCGGCAATAGGTGCTCTTTCCATCAGAAAGGGATTGTGCATCTTCCATAAGGACGTGGTGGTTCTGCTCGCAGGTCCCACATTGGTTCCCAAGGCCAACACACCTTTTCACAGCTCCCAGGAGAGATATCTGTCGTCCTTCTGCCCGGAGCCATCTCATCCTAGGGAAAAGAATTGCCCCTTGCTTGACCTTTGCTGAGCACTCTGCATTTTTATCAGAAGGACCAAGCCGCTTGGGAAGTCGGATTCCCTTTTTGTGGCTTTCCATCCAGCAGTCAAGGGAGAAAGGGCTTCTAAGGCTACACTAAGCAGATGGCTAAAGGACTGCATCTCCTTGGCGTATGACTCTCAGGACCTTCAAGTCCCAGAGGGGATCACAGCTCATTCAACAAAGAATTGCTTCTACATCAGCAGCGTTTGACACAAACGCATCCGTTGTGGATATCTGCAAGGCTGCTACCTGGGCCTCAGTGTGAATGTTTATCAGGCATTACAAGACTCTGTCGCCGTGGCTGATGCAGCATTTGGGCGGAGAGTGTTATCTCTGTGCTCGGCAGTCACTTTTCCCTCCCTGGATCAGATGAACTCTGTAACATCCCAAGCGTATTAGAGTGTCCTCCACCACACCTCGAGAGAGCACGGAACATTGGACTTACTGTGAAGATTCCTTTTCCCCAAGGGCGAGGAGGACGCTCGGGACCCACCCTACCTGAAGCGTCTCTGTTCAGCCTGTTACGCTTCCCAAAGGGTGACTGACGGCCATTCTCTATGTGCATTGTTCTTTCACTGTTTATCTTTACCTGTATGGTTTGTTTCGTAGGGTTCTGTAAGCCTTGTTGTCTCTCTGTCTGTTTGGCACACATTGTGGACTGTTAACAGCTGCAGAAGTGCAATCCATTTCCTGCCTCCAGGGATTGTGGGAAGAGGAACCCAAGCATATCAGAGTGTCCTCCTCACCCTCGAGAAGAAGGAACCTTCACAGGAAGTCCAGTGTTCCGTTCACATCACCTGCTACCAGAATTTAACTGGAGATGCCGGGGATTGAACCTGGACCTTCTGCGTGTAAAGCAGATGCTCTCCCGCTGAGCCACAGCCCCTCCCACAGGACCTGTGACTCAGATCTTAACTGACACGAGGCCTCCGTGCCATTGCCTTGTGGCATTATTATGGGTTCTGGGTTGCTCCGTTCACACCTCACACTTTAGGGAAATAATCTTGGTTGACTGAGGAAGGAAGAAGCTGGTTCAGCTCCGGGAAATCTGTTCTTCTCATCTGGGCACATGGCTTGCAGAGCCGTTTTACGGAGGCTGGAATAGAGTTGAAGGGAAAAACACCACAGGCCCTACTGATGGTGAAAGCTGTGTTTGGTCAGGCCAGAATCCTGTCTGGTCCAGCATCCTGTTACCAACAGCATCCCACCAGATGTTTTCAGGAAATACACAAGCAGGAGCTAAAGCAATAGCCCTCCTCCCAGCAGCTGGTATTTCAGAGTGTGTCTTGAGGGACCCATCGCTTCTGTGACGGTGTAAATTGCTGAGCGGTCTGCAAGGCTAGGAGGAGAGGGGCCCTTAATAGAGCAAAGCCCGGCTGTTTGGCATCAACTGTCAACACTGCTTCTAAGCTATTAGCCCCATCCCTGGTGTTGGAAGGTGCTGGGCCGAGCAGTGCGGAGTTTGCATTTCATACTCAGCTGGAGCTAAGGGGAGTGATGTAGAATAGCTGATGATGGAGGCCATCTGACTGGTCTCGATTGATCTTGCATTCAGTATAATGCAGAGGGAAAGAGAGAGTGCCGCTTTGTCATCTAAGAATGTCCCTGTATAGATCTATGGTGCAGCCTCATTTGGAATACCGTGTACAGTGCCGGTCACCGTATGTCAGAAAGGAAATCGTAGAGCTGGAAAAAGCACAGAGGGCGGGCAACCAAGGGGATTCAGGGGCTGGAGCCCCTTCTCTAGGAGGAAAGGCTGAAGAGTCTGAGACTTTTCCATTTAGAAAAGAAATGACTAAGCGGGGACATAATAGAGGTTTATAAAACCCAAAAGACTAGAACTCGAGGGCATCCGATGAAGCCAATGGGCAGTAGGTTCAGGACGGACAAAAGGAAATACTTCTTTACACAGAGAGTGATTAAAATGTGGGATTTGTTGCCAGAGGGCGTAGGGATGGCTGCAGGAATAAACAGCTTTAAAAGGGGATGAAATAGGTTCATGAAGGATAAGTCTGTCAGTGGCCACTAGCCACAGTGACTGAGAGGAACCTCCATGTTCAGAGCCACTAATCCTCTAAATCCCAGAGCCAGGCGGCAACATCAGGGGAAGGCCTCAGCCTCTCTGCCCTGTTGTTGGCCATCCAGAGGAACTGGTTGGCCACTGTGTGAGACTGGAGGCTGGACTAGATGGACCAATGGTCTGATCCAGCAGGGCTCTTTTTATGTTTTTAATTTTCATAGTGGGGAAAGCTGCTTTGATGATGGGGCCTAAAGAGCTTGTGGGGAGAATCAGTTGAAGAGAGCTGTGCTTTTGGTGAAAAGATTTTGTTCTTTGAGATGTGGCAGGGTGTGACATGCTGGAAGTTGGTGGAGAGGCGTCGCCCTATCAGTGCTCCCTGTAAAGTGGTAGAAAAGAGTCCAGGAGCACCTTAAAGACTTACCGTATTTTTCGCTCCATAAGACGCACTTTTCCTCTCCAAAAAAGTGGGGGGGGAGGAGTGTGTGCGTCTTATGGAGCGAATATGGAGCTTTTCTTACCTGTAACCGGGCTCTTTCTTCAGCAGGAACGCCGGGGAACGCCATTCAGGCTGGCATCCCAGCCTTCCCCGCCCCTCCCTGCTGGGCCTGAGCTGTTAAGACTTAAAAGGGAAACGGCAGGAAAAACCCCACCAGGCTAAGTACTCTTTCCCTTTAAGTGCTTTTCCCCTTTAAGACAGCCAGCAGCAGAAAGCCCCGCCCACAGATTAAGCTCCGTGGCTACTTTGCACCGAAAGGCCTGGCTTTGCATGGCATGCCCACGTCTCTCTTCTTTCCTTTCTCTATCTTCCTTCCTTCCTTCCTTTCCTTTTTTCTGTCTGTCTGTCTTTCTGTCTCTCTCTCTGTCCCCACCTTTCTTTCTTCCTTTCTCTTTCTCTCTCTCTCCTCCTTCCTTCCTTTATCTCTCTCTCTCTCTCTTTCTTTCTGTTTCATTTTTTCCTGTTTTCCTCCTCTAAAAACAAGGTGCGTCTTATGATCAGGTGCGTCTAATGGAGCGAAAAATACGGTAACAAAATTTGTGGTACGGTATGAGCTTTTGTGAGTCACTGCTCGCTTCTTCAGATCCACAAAAGCTCATACCCTAACACAATTTTTGTTAAGTCTTCAAGGTGCCACTGGACTCTTACTCTCAGACTAATACAACTGCCATCTTGATCTGTCTCCCTGTAAAGTGGTGACTTGAGTGGGCATATGCCGGCAAGCTCTCGGGCTGCCCACTGGGCGTCTGCCCTGTTCTGACACTTAATCGCTGGTGTGTCCAGATGTTTCTGCGGCAGGCAGCTTTTAAAGGGGGTTGAGGCTGTTAATCCCCTCTCGGAGCCCAGCATTGATACGTAATAAAGGGAGGGTTTGCGGTTCTGATTGTCTTTGTTGAAATGATGCCAGGAGGGTGAGCGCCGTCTTAATTAGCATAGCCTTTGCAGACACTGCTTATTTCCTGGTTGGCCTTACTTTGCAATAGACACTTTAATTTTTAAATATTCAGAACAGGGAGGGAGAAGATGCTAATGGGAAGTTGCCGCTGCCAACCACTGCGTGCTCTGAGCGAAAGATTGCAGAAGCAAATGGAAGATAATATGAGGCACTTTCCACAGATGGGTTTCCAGGTCTTTGTTTGCGGTGGTGCTTGGGGAACAATCAGGATGCTAACAGGCTGTTCTGGGTCCTACAGAGACCCCAGTTAAAGGCTGCTGGGTGTACCCAGTATAGCTGAAGCTTTAATTCTTAGGTCAGGCTTCAAATACTCGTTCACTGTGATGTTTGGCCTAGGAGTCTCCCTCTTTGGTCAACGGATTGATTTTGTGGATGTAGAAACTTGCTCCAGGAAATGGAATCTTTACGAGAGAGCTTCAGGATCTGACCAACAGCATGTAGTCCAGCACACGCTGTCTTTCACAGTGCCCAGCTAGTTCCTGGTCACCACATATGTCGAAAAGGACTCTGCAGAGCCGGAAGAAGTACAAAGGAGGGCCACCAAGACGTTTAGGGGGTCGGAGCACCTTCCCTAGGAGGAGAGACTGAAGGGTCCGGGTCTTTTCAGTTTAGAAAAGAGGTGACTAAGGGGAGAAGCGATGGAGGTTTCTCTTATGTTCTTATAGATAAAAGGAAGTCCTTCTTCACCCAAAGAGTGATTAACACGTGGAATTCACTGCCACAGGAGGTGGTGGCAGCTACAAGCACGGACGGCTTCAAGAGGGAATTAGGTAAACACAAGGGTGAAGAAACCTCCTCCGTATCTTCAATCTGAGGCTGAGCTTCGTTCTTTCTCACCAAAATCCGAAGCCCTAGAGCCTGGCCCAGCTCCGGAGACTCCCCAGCCGTGACTGCTCCAGAATGTGGCAGCCTAACTTCTCTCAGGGGCTAGCCACTGGGAACATATTGCCCATTCTGAAACAGCTTCATTGGCTGTAAGTCTTTTCCCAAGTGCCATTAACGGTGCTGGTTATGATCTTTAAAGAACTTCATGACCTGGGACCCACATATTTGAAGCACTTCCCTATCTCCCTGTGTGCCAGCTACCGTAACCGGGCAGCTATCTGTGGACTATCCCACCACTTAGGGTAGCCTGTCTGGCATCAGCCAGATCCCAGGCCTTTTCCGCAGTGGCTCTGTGGAATGTGCTCCCTGCTTGGAGATCTCTTAAGGGGAGAAGGGGAGGAATTTGGGACTTCATTGTTCTATCTTTTGTTTTAATTGGGGATGTTGCAATTATTATTTTAAGCTGTCTTGAATCAAGAAGAAAGGAGAGTGAGTGAGTAAGAGAGGGAACTTGGCCTTCACTGTGTCATAGTCAGCACACAGAAGATTCTCAATGGATCAAGAAGGGGGACCCGCGATACTCGCGGGGGGGGGGGGAGTATTCCCCTCAGCTCCCCCCCCCCGGCAGCGACGGCAGCGAGGCCTGAGTGGCTTACAGCTGCCGGGCCCGCCGAGCCTCTTCCCCCAATGGCCAAAGTGTTCTCTGTGCATGCACTGGGAACGCTTTTAATTTTGGGGGGATTTAAATATCCCCCAAAAGTTTTTTTTACTTTTAGGATTTTTCTGCATACCTGGGGCAAGTGATACTCTGTATTCTTGGTGTTTGGGGGGGGCAACAGTGGGAGGGCTTCTAGTGTCCTGGCCTCACTGCTGGACCTCCTGAGGGCACCGGGTATTTTTGGCCACTGTGTGACAGAGTGTTGGACTGGATGGGCCACTGGCCTGACCCAACATTGGCTTTTCTTACGTTCTTATGTTCTTAAATTATGCATGCCTCCCCCAAAATATTAGAACTTGAGGGTATCCAGTGAAGCTGATGGGCAGTAGGTTCAGGACAGACAAAAGGAAATACTTCTTTACGCAATGATTAGAATTCGCTGTCAGAGGATGTAGCAATGGCCACAGGAATAAATAGCTTGAAAAGGGAATTAAATAGTTTAATGGAGGGGAGATCTATTAGTGGCTACTAGCCATGGTGACTGAAGGGAGACTCCACGTTCAGAGGTAGTCACCTCTGAAGACCAGTTTCAGGAGGCAACATCAGGGGAAGGCCTTGGTCTCTGTGCCCTGTTGTTGGCCCTTTAGAGGAACTGACAGGTGACCGTGTGAGACTGGATCCTGGACTAGGTGTGCCCCTGGTCTGACCCAGCAGTGCTCTTCTTATATCCTAATGAGTATAAATATTTGTACTGATTTTTTTTTCCTATACGGAGACTGCTGTGAAAGCCTTTGCATTGCATTTTGAACTTGCAGGGGTGACACCGCTAACCTGCTTCGTGTTTCCACACACAGTGAAATCCTCTGCAGGATTTGACCTGCCTTCCCAAAACGCACCACTCTTCAGAAACATTCGTAATCATTCATACACATTCAGCCAGTTTGGTGTAGTGGTTAAGTGCGCGGACTCTAATCTGGGAGAACTGGGTTTGATTCCCCACTCCTCCACTTGCACCTGGCTGGATGACCTTGGGCAAGCCATAGCTCTTTACCAGCTGTTCCCTCAAGGACAGCTTGGGAAAGAGCTCTCTCAGCCCCACCTACCTCACAGGGTGTCTGTTGTGGGGAGGGGAAGGGAAAAGGAGTTTGTAAGCCGCTCTGAGACTCCCTTGGGGAGTGGAGGGCGGGGTATAAATCCAATCTCTTCTCTCTCTTCTTCTTCTTCTTCATTTCTGTGCCAGTCGGGGGTGTCCCAGGCTATTCCACTGCAGCTGTTAAACCATAGTGGGTTGTGGAAGCATACCGTATCTTTTGGGCAGCTCTCCAGGCTTCCTGGTCTGTGTATCGGAGTGAGAGTTTTACCTGTATTATGTATTATCTGAAAGCCTCATGCCTCAGCTCGGAGAAAGTATCATTGCCATAACGTTTCTTAAGTATGCCATGTGCAGTTTGGGCGTCAGTTTTAAGAAGTGAGCTAAACCTTAAGCGCCTCTTTCCCAGGGCAAGTTTGGCTCTTTGGAGCAGTCAGGCAGCCAATATCACCGTGAGGTCATTTCCCAAACATGTGATGACTTTGCTTTTTTTCCCATATTAGGAAATTAAGGGCTACTGGAAGCCTGGAGCCCTCTCAGTTTTTGTAAGGGGTCGCTCCGGGCTCTGCAAGCTGCCTCGGTTCCTTGGCAAGCTTCTTTCAGAGATGTTCTCCTAAATCAGACTGTAATGGGGGGGGGGGGGGGCAAAAGCTAACGGGTTATTATGGGATGCAGGGAAAGCTGAATTTCTGTGCTCTAGCAGTCCTGTGCCAACTTTCAGTGCTTTAGGGGTATGCCTGCAGGGCTTGCGTTTCTGGAGAGAAATGCGGAGGCAGTCTGATGGGAGTGTTCCTTTAAAAGGCCCCCAGTTCCATCTCACCTGTACTCTTGACGTAACCTCCTGCCTATGCAGTGAATATCCAGATTGTGTGACTCTGCACCCACCTGATTGGGTGTTTGGCATGCCGGCCTCTCCGTGGTAGGGAGGAGGTAGACTCAGTTGCTTTCCTGACTAAATGGATGTCTGTTTTGTCTCCATGTGGCAGAACATGAATCGGGGCATTGTCAAAGATGTTGATGGAATAGTCTTCAAGATAGGCTGTGGCTCAGTGGTAGAGCATCTGGTTGGCATGCAGAAAGTCCCCAGTTTTGTCCCCACCAGCATCTCCAATGAAAAGGAGCCAGTGCTGTGAAAGACCTCTGCCTGAGACCCTGGAGAGCCGCTACTGGTCTGAGTGGACAATACTGACCTTGATGGACCAATGGTGGGAGGAGTTGTGGCTCAGTGGCAGAGCACCTGCTTGGCATGCAGAAGGTCTTGGGTTTGATCCCCAGCATCTCTGCTTTAAAGGCTGTGGTAGTAGCAGATGGGAAAGACCTCCGCCTGAGACCCTGGAGAGCCGCTACTGGTCTGCGTGGACAATACTGATCTTGATAGACTGATGATCTGGTTCAGGATAAGCTCTGTGTGTGCTGACAGCCAAGGAAGGATGAATGCAGTCTTAACCCTAAGAATCAAAGTGACAACCCCGGTGTTTAACTTGATGTATATTTGCGAAACAATTCTTGTCTCTGCGTTCCGTGCATGCGGTCCACAGCAGGGACTGATGTATTGGTTACTTAACAGCAGAGAGACGAAATCTGGAACGCTGTATTCAGAACCGTGGGAAGAATAGGAGAGGCTGGGGCGGGGCGGGGGGCACGATGGGTCAGGAATTTTTTGTTGAAGCCCTATAAAAATGAATGGGCTCATGTTCCCACCAGAGCCATCCATTCACCTCACTTTTTTTGCATGGTTTCTAGTCCAGGTCTAGGACAAAGGAAGTGACTCGACCAAGGATTCTTGATTCTCACGTTAGTTGTTCCCACATTTGGCATGCAAATGCTCACTTTAAAATACAGGACAGTCAGAACTTGGAATTTGTTTTAATTGATTTAGATGGTGGTTTATAGGCATTGATTTTGTCTTCAATTCCTTTGATCTTTTGGGAAAGTATTCTAGAACTGTTTTATATAGGCTCTGGCTGATTTCTTATTAGATAGACGATGTTATAATTTGACTACAATTGCTACTGGCAAGATGTATACTGGATTCTCCAGGTCTTGGTGTGAAAATATTCTAGATGGTGTGTTTGGTGACTGGCGATGGGGGGGGGGGGATGCTTCTTGCTCACACTTTGTCGTCTTCGAGTTTCCCTTGGCAACTGGCACACCGCAGCAGCTGGCGCATGAGGGCTGTATGGGATGCATAGATGGTGTCACTGTAACCTCCCCCTGGAAGCATTGTTTGTGCCCTGAGCAACTTGGCATCCTGGCTAGGCACTAGGGAACACATTGGTTAGGCCTCAAAGGTAGCCGTCACGTGTGTTACAAGGCCAGCATGAACGATTCTGGTCCAAGTATCTCTACCCACAAAATTGAAGTTTTAGAGCAGGGGTGTCGGACTCATTTGTTATGGGGGCCAGATCTGACATAAATGAGACTTTGTTGGGCCTGGCCATGTGTCCCATAAAATGTCATGCCAGGTAGCGGAGATATAAACTTTATAAAGGACGCAGACACACAATTAAAGATATTCTTAAACTTAAAACATGCTTAAAACATTAGTACTCTTGCAACATTTTGTTTATTTAACAGTCTCTGATAGCTGACACCTCTTGCTCTGAATTACTGCATCAAAATGTCTCTGCTGCAGCAATCTTGAGAGTGCTGTTCAGGTGTGTATCTGTAAGCTGCTAACCTAGTGCAGAAAAGGGCAACTAAACTGAGAAAAGGGTTGGAACACTTTCCCTATGAAGAAGGGTTGAAGCGCTTGGGGCTCTTTAGCTTGGAGAAACAACGGCTGAGGGGTGACATGATCGAGGTTTATAAGATTATGCATGGGATAGAGCAGATAGAGAAAGAGGTACTCGTCTCCCTTTCTCATGAGACAAGAACTCGTGGGCACTCCATGAAATTGCTGAGCAGTTGGGTTAGAACAGATAAAAGGAAGTACTTCTTCACCCAAAGAGTGATGGACACGTGGAATTCACTGCCACAGGAGGTGGTGGGGGCTACAAGCATGGACGGTTTCAAGAGGGAACTTGATAAACATCTGGAGCAGAGGTCCATCAGTGGCTATTAGCCACAAAGTATAGATAGGAACTCTCAGTCTGGGGCAAGTGATGCTCTGTATTCTTGGTGTTTGGAGGGGGCAACAGTGGGAGGGCTTCCTGCCCCCACTGCTGGACCTCCTGAGGGCACCTGGTGTTTTTGGCCACTGTGTGACAGAGTGTTGGACTGGATGGGCCACTGGCCTGATCCAACATTGGCTTCTCTTATGTTCTTATGTTCTAGTATTGATTTACTGACATTTACCACAGAAATCTCATGCTCAGAGTTCTGAGTCTAGGAACCAGGGGAAATCATGAAACGGCTGAGCAACTGAGAGAGTCTGGCGAAGCAAGCTATGATGCAGCAGCAGCAACAGAACTGGAAGCCGGAGATGGCCAGTTCCAGTGCGGGACAGACAGAAGCCCTCCGGGGGCCTGATCCGCCCCCCAGGCTGCATGTTTGACACCCGTGTTTTAGAGTTTCTGGGTGCTTCATTCATTAGCCTTTATTTATTTATTTATTTATTTATTTACGTTGTTTGCGGTCCACCTTTCTCACATGGACTCAGTCAGGGCAGATGGCACAGAGTGAGCCAGCACAATCGACAAAAAAATGGGACATTCAGTAACCAACGTGTGATTAGGATTTTGGAAGTCTGAAACCACCAGAAAGAACTTAAGCCACACCATAAGTATTATTCACATGACACGTTAAGTGGTACAGAATTTACATAAATAGGAGCCTACTTTGCAATAAGCTAAACTGCAGTGTACACCGTAGTCCTTAATAATTTAGCCAAACAGATTTTGTACAGCCATTTTGTGGATTGCAGCCTTATTACCTCTCGATAGTTCAGTTGTGCATAGTTTGCAGCCATCCGCTGGAGCATGAACTTTCCTGACCTCGTTGGGCAGGCCGTTCCAGAAGGCGGGAGCCACAACGGAGAAAGGATGTGTGCAGGCAGCCATTGATTTTGCCCATTTGCAATTTGGTACCTGCAGAAGCTCTTGCTGACATGAGCAAGGTTGTCATGGCGGCGCATAGGGGAGGGCACAGGTGGTTCCACAAATAAGAGGGACCGAGGTAATGAAGGGCTTTGTATGTGATAGCCAGTACCTTAAACTGAGCCGGGTAGCAGATGGACAGCCAATGGAGTGTCTGCTGAATGGGAGTAGAAGAAGAAGAGGAGATTGAATTTATACCCCGCCCTTCACTCGAGTCTCAGAGTGGCTTACAAACTCCTTTCCTTTCCCCTCCCTACATCAGACACCCTGTGAGGTAGGTGGGGCTGTGAGAGCTCTTTTGAGGACTGCTCTTGAGAGAACAGCTCTGACAGAACTGTGGCTTGCCCAAGGTCATCCGGCAGCTGCAAGTGGAGAATCAAACCCGGTTCCCCCAGATTAGAGTATGCACACTTAACCACTACACCAAACTATAACATGCACACTCGGTCTAGCTCCCACTGATAGCTGAGCCGCAGCATTCTGGACCAGTTGGAGTTTTCAAGTTGATTTTGAGGGGAGACCAATGTACAGTGCGCGGTGGTCCTGCTTCTAGCATTCTTACTTTACTGGCAGAAAATGGGTGTCTGCTTTAATAACATAGAATGCATTACTTATCCCCTTAACATTTAAATGGGACAAATTGGCATGTTTATGAAATGTAAAAGTGTAAATTACCTGTTTTCTACATGCAGAACTCCAAATATACTCAGTACTGGAGAGGGAACGGCAAACTGCTGCATCCTATGTTGCTTTCTGTATGTATTTTAGTTTTTGCTATTTGAAAGGTAAGGAAGAAAATAAAAATTGAAAATAGAAGACACAGATTTCTCAGTTAAAAATGTATTTAGACAGAAACCCTCACAGAAAGCTAATACTATATTTAGATGCCAAGTTAAAATGTGTAATGTTGAACTCCCAAACAGTACATTATTATACACTTGGTATATCAATTGTAGACAGCAGTTGTCACATTTCAACAGTGTATTGTATATGTAGTGTGTGGTGTACACAAATTACCATTCTCTGATGCTGTAGATTGATATGCATATTTTTCATATTATACATTTTGAGTAAACTGTGCCTTTAATAAAGAATCATAAGACTCTCTTTCCATGCTCCCCAGAATTTCTGGGTTTTTCGTGGAGAAAAAACTTATGGAGGTGGGAAGTGCTTTTGAATTTCTGTGCCCCATCTCTCCCCCCCCCCCCCCCCCCCGTATCTCTGTGCCAGTGTGGCTGCAAGAACACAATTACAGAGTTGCAAAGTTATTTGTCCAGTCAAGTGCTGCAAGTGTGATAGATGATAATGGAACCACTTAAAGTCGATCTGCACGCAGTTGGCCAGTTAAATATTTGGTCAGGTACTTAGAACATTAATTTAGTGGAACTGTGAAACTTAGAGGGGTTTAAGCCAATTCCAAACCCCATGTTAACGACTGTGAAACAATAGCTTTCTAAGTGGCTGTAATTATAGGCAATAATAAAGTAACAGAACTACAGAAGTCCTGCTTCAGACCAGCATGGCTGCCCACCTAAAACTACAGACCTGTTGGCTTAGAGTTTGTGTTAATATGTTTCATTATGCACTTTGTTTGGGTTTGTTTAGTTGTGTACCACCAGCTTGTGGATTCTCCTTTTGGTAATTTGGTGCGCGTTCTATCTACCGTATTTTTCGCTCCATAAGACGCACCTGATCATAAGACGCACCTTGTTTTTAGAGGAGGAAAACAGGAAAAAATAAAACAGAGAGAGAGAGAGAGAGAGAGAGATGAAGGAAGGAGGAGGAGAGAGAGAGAGAAAGAGAAAGGAAGAAAGAAAGGTGGGGACAGAGAGAGAGAGAGAAAGACAGACAGACAGACAGAAAAAAGGAAAGGAAGGAAGGAAGGAAGATAGAGAAAGGAAAGAAGAGAGACGTCGGCATGCCATGCAAAGCCAGGCCTTTCGGTGCAAAGCAGCCACGGAGCTTAATCTGTGGGCGGGGCTTTCTGCTGCTGGCTGTCTTAAAGGGGAAAAGCACTTAAAGGGAAAGAGTACATAGCCTGGTGGGGTTTTTCCTGCCGTTTCCCTTTTAAGTCTTAACAGCTCAGGCCCAGCAGGGAGGGGCGGGGAAGGCTGGGATGCCAGCCTGAATGGCGTTCCCGCTGAAGAAAGAGCCCTGTTACAGGTAAGAAAAGCTCCATATTCGCTCCATAAGACGCACACACTTCCCCCCCCACTTTTTTGGGGAGGAAAAGTGCGTCTTATGGAGCGAAAAATACGGTAGATTAGGTTACTGCAATGCACTGTATGTGGGGCTGCACTTGAAGACTGTGCAGCCAGATGTTGACTGGGGTGGGCTGTAGGGACCATATCACGTCAGTCTTGGCTTATCCGCACTGGCTCCCAGTCTGTTTCCAGGCCAATTCTATTTAAAATTGTTAGCTACTTTGGGCAGAAAACCCAGACATAAATTTTGTAAATAAGATAAAATAATCACTGCACATGCTTAGAATAAACAAATTGAACCTAAGGTGTGGCGTTTCACAGTGGAATTCTCCAGTGTTTGTGGAGTCTGGCCTTGACCTCATTGGGTGAAATTCTGTGTTACCGGCCCACAGCGAGAAATGGAGGTTTGTCTCAAAATAACACTGGAAGAGTTCAGAACTCGGCATTTTGTACGCTCCACTGCTCTCATTGTTTGGACGCAGTCATTGTTTGGGCGATTGAAACAGCAATTTCACACGCCTTGATTATTTTTCTGGTACCTTTCCCTGATGAGTTCCTATTTTGGGGACAGCTTTTAAAACTACCGAAGCGTCCGTCAGGTATTTATCCTCTCTCGCGGGTCTTTGGAAGTTGGTAGTGTCTGGTGGAAGCAAGAAGCCACACCTCGTTTCTAGGACTTGGCACACTTACGCAGTTTATAGTGCAAATTCTGCTTTTTACACAATGCAGCACTATTAAGACCAGACAAATATTCTTGTAGTGCATCAGTTCTACTGGTTTAAAACAGCCCACATCCTTTTTGGGATTTGAAGCAATTCGGGGCAGGCCACTCCATAGTAAATTGATACAGCAGGTGGAAAATTGGCTCTGCAAGGTGTCATAGAGGCATGGATGTGCATATAAGACTAAGAAGATCTCTTCTGGATCAGACCAGTGCAGGTCCATCCAGTCCAGCATCCTGTCTCACACAGTGGCCAACTAGTTCCTCTGGAGGGCCAACAAAAGGATATAGAGGCCGAGGCCTTCATTAGAAGAGCCCTGTTGGATCAGACCAGTGGTCCATCTAGTCCAGCATCCTGTCTCACACAGTGGCCAGCCAGTTCCTCTGGAGGGCCAGCAACAGGGCAGAGAGGCCGAGGCCTTCATAAGAACATCAGAAGAGCCCTGCTGGATCAGACCAGTGGTCCGTCTAGATAAGCATCATGTCTCACACAGAGAGGCCAACCAGTTCCTCTGGAGGGCCAACAACAGGGCAGAGAGGCCGAGGCCTTTATAAGAACATCAGAAGAGCCCTGCTGGATCAGACCAGTGGTCCATCTAGTCCAGCATCATGTCTCACACAGAGAGGCCAACCAGTTCCTCTGGAGGGCCAACAACAGGGCATAGAGGCCGAGGCCTATATAAGAACATCAGAAGAGCCCTGCTGGATCAGACCAGTGGTCTGTCTAGTCCAGCATTGTGTCTCACACAACAGGCAACCAGTTCCTCTGGAGGGCCAGCAACAGGGCATGGAGGCTGATGATGCCTCCTGGCTCTGGGATTCAGAGGTTTAGTGCCTCTGAATGTGGAGGTTCCCTGCAGTCACCATGGTGTGTAGCCACTGATAGATTCATGGAGGACGAGCCTATCTAATCCCCTTTTAAAGCTGTTCATTCATGTGGCCATCACGACATCCTCTGGCAGCGCATTCCACATATTCGTTACTCTGGGTGGGCCACTGGCCTGATCCAACATTGGCTTCTCTTACGTTCTTATGTTCTGTGTGTAAAGTAGTATTTTCTTACGCATGCTTAGGACACAGCCCTTGGTATGAGAACAGCATTGTTAGGAGTGCTCTTCCTGTTTTCCTCCGTGTAGTATTTGGCATTTGCACACAACTATAGCTAAGCTAAAAGTAGACCGGCGAAACATTTTGCTGATGCCATGCTGCCGTCCCTTATCGCATGGCAGAAATGGGCTACGCCTCTCCCTGACTGATGGAGCAGAAATTATTTTTTCCCAGTGGCGCGTCCTTATTTTACACCAGTCCCTGGTTTGCTGATCTGCACGGAGGCCCTGCAGTAGCCCAGCCAAAAGAAGCTTCTAAGGCAGCCCTAAATTAACTCTTTGACGCCAGGAGAAGCCGCAGCTCTTGGGGTGGAGCTGGGAAGGCCTGGGTCTCGGTGTTTGCTAGCCCAGCGAGCAGCTGCTTCTGGTTTCCTGGGATACAGGATAGCTCAGCGCTTGCCTATTGTGGAATATTCCGAACAAGACTTGCTGACAGAACGCATTTGATTCAAACCCTGGCCTAATCCGCCGTGAGTTGCCCTCTGCAGCCCTCCCTCTTTTCAAAAACGCCTGCTGCTAAAGGGTTGAGATTAGCTAGCCGAACAACAACAAAAACGGAGAGCCTCAAGACTTCAAGAGCTACAGTGGTATGCCAGCGTGCACTCTAGAGAGAAAGGTGCATGCTTCAGCACTGAATGAAGGAGGCCCGATGTGTTGCATAAGGCTTTGTGCGCTGCCGTTTTTTGTTTACGGACTGCTGCAAAAATGTGGGGAGGCTTGTAGTGCTGGAGGAGAACGGTTCTTGCTCCCGTGACCTTTGGATTGCGGAGGGCAGGCGCAGGAGGAACACGGACCCCTGACCCTGCCTAAGGAACTTGGGCTGTGCCGTTGCACAACCTCCCCCCTCCCCCCCAGTTCTTCCTCTCTGGGGGTTATATGGGCACTCATGTTAACTCAGTAAAGGAAGCCATGGCCCTGAGCATGGCTGTCAAGGAGAGAACATTGCGGAGGTTATTAATTCACAGGGTCTCCAAAGGTTGGAAGCGAATAGATTGCACATCACACACACAATGTTAACCAATGGCTGGTTCCTAACCAGGTCTCGGAAACAGTTTAACCTCTGGTTAAGAGTTCTAGTCCATAAGAAGCCTTAGTTAGTGTCTGCTCCCCTGGTAAAGGCTTGGAGAAAAGGGAAGCATCATGTGGTCCCATCACCCTGTCTCTCAATCACATTCAATGGCCAAGAAGCACTGTTTGCGTGCCTTGTTTACCAGTGTGTCTCAAGGAAGGGCCGTGGCCTGGCTGGCCCAGTCTCGTCAGATCTCAGAAGCTAAGCAGGATCGACCCCCCGTTAGTATTTGGATGGGAGACCACCAATTCTCCCTCTAAGCTGTGGTGTCTTGTGAGCAAAAACTCTACTTTGTGAGCTACTGGCATTAAAGTTGGGAGCGAGCGATTTGGCTCCTGCATAAGTTAGTTTGCTCTGGAGCCATCCTTCCCGAGCTCAGATAAAAATGTGTGAGCCGGAGGCTAAAAAACTGTGAGCTAGCCCACACCAACTCAGCTTAGAGGGAACACTGGAGACCACCAAGGAATTCTTAGAGTGGCAGTGGCAAACCACTTCTGAACATCTCTTGTCTTGAAAACTCTCGAGAAGTTGCAACTCGATGGCACGTTCCACCATCCCTGTCAAGGGAGAGATGCTAAAAAGGCCTAATCAGCAGCTTGATATTGGCAGTAAGAAATGAGTTGGCAAAGGTGTGTATTGTGCAAGTCGGAAGCAGCAAAGTGACGGATCTTAGGGTAGGCTGCTTGCTTATCTACCTTCAACCACCTTGTGCCTGCAGCCTTTTGGTGGCCTCTAAAGCCGCCCCTGTGCAGATGAGGCTCTCTCCGTTCAGCGGCTGCAGTGTTTCTCAGCTCCATGTGTAGATCTGCACACCAGGTCCAGAGCTGGTTGTTTGCTTGTAGAGACTGAATTTTGCGGAGAGCTGTGCTGTGCGCATGACTGCATGACGTCTGGCTGTAACATTCTTTCAGAAAATGCATTCTGGAATTCTGAAGCAGTGATGGTCCTGCACAACTGACCTTTGGATAACACACCGCCCCCCTTTTATAATTTTCCAGGGATGGGTTCTGTTGTTATTTGTAGTCTGCCTTTCCTGCTGGGGCTCTAGGCAGACGACACAGAGTGAGTCTACGATGAACAGGATGGGACAATTCAGTACAAAATGCAATAGGTTAAGGTTGTAGAACCAACCAGAAACGTAAAGACAGAACCCAAGCAAAGCACACGGCCCATCAGATGAAGCAGAAATTACACAGTAGGGTCTTACTTTTAAAGCAAGCTACATTTAGTAGTATAGACCACGATCCCTAATCGTTTCTCCAAGTAACTTCTGAATAATTTTGTACATTGCAACCCTTGTTGCTTGTAAGAGTGTCACACCTGCTGGCGCGGAGCCTGGATTATTGCAAAGCTTTAAGCCATGACTGAATGTGAGCGAGTTCCCAGTTCAAATTTCATCCTGCATGTGAGAACGCTGGGAAGTCTTGGATGTGCTGCTGAATCTCCGTGTCTGCATCTGTGACATGGGGCTAATGCTGACCTACCTTACAGGGCTGTTGTAAGGGTAACTGGAGATCTGTGTAAAACACTCCACGAATGCTGTAAAAGGGTTTTTCCAAAGTGTTTTGGGTTTCATGGGAAAAGACAGGGGTTGTTGGTGACAAAAATATAGAATGTATGTTATTACAGGGAACCTTTAGGAGAGTTGTTAATTACACTGACTTCTGCCCACTTGGATCTAACTCTGTGCATTGCAAAGGTTCCCCCTCTTTAGTATAAGCAGGCAGTGCCAGAGGATCAGACTGGAACAAAAGGATGACTTAGGACAGGGGTGGGCAATTGTTTTGGCTCAGGGGCCACTTTGTGGGAGCGGAGGTTAGCGGAGGGCTGCACTTTTTAAAATGATTGCATTCATTAGTTAACTTTGCATTTCAGAAAAGGTATAAATTGTATCATAAAAATCAATAAATATAAATTAAATAAATAGTTTTATTCAATTTATTTATTGTGCTAATTTCATATCATGTATAGCTGCAAGCACATTTAATTTTAGAATCAGTTTAATGAGACAAATGTACCCTATCACACCACGTGGCCGACTGCTTGGCGGGCCGCAAAAAACTCTGTGGCAGGCCGCAGGCCGCCTCTGGGCCGCGATTTGCCCACCCCGACTTAGGAAAAGCCACTCTGACTATCAAGATGGAACACTGAGGGTTTCATATATTCTGCTGTTTAGAGCTGCGGCAGTAAACCTTCCTCTGTGTTTCAGTCTTGATGCCACTCTGTCTTGTTTTTTTTCTGAGGCTAAGTGAACCATGGGGGCTTTTGTAAAAACTACTTATTGCTCCAGCACATGAGCATTTTCTTATGTGTGGGTAAGAACATAAGAGAAGCCAATGTTGGATTAGGCCAGTGGCCCATCCAGTCCAACACTCAGTGCCACACAGTGGCCAAAAACACCAGGTGCCCTCAGGGGGTCCAGCAGTGGGGCCAGGACACTAGAAGCCCTCCCACTGTTGCCCCCCCCCCCAAGCACCAAGAATCCAGAGCATCACTTGCCCCAGACTCAGAGTTCCTATCTAATACCATAAGAGAAGCCAATGTTGGATCAGGCCAGTGGCCCATCCAGTCCAACATTCTGTGTCACACAGTGGCCAAAAACACCAGGTGCCCTCAGGAGGTCCAGCAGTGGGGCCAGGACACTAGAAGCCCTCCCACTGTTGCCCCCCCGCCCCCGGTCAAGCACCAAGAAGACAGAGCATCACTTGCCCCAGACTGAGAGTTCCTATCTATACCTTGTGGCTAATAGCTACTGATGGACCTCTGCTCCAGATGTTTATCTAATTCCCTCTTGAAGTCGTCCATGCTTGTAGCCACCACCACCTCCTGTGGCAGTGAATTCCACGTATTAATCACTCTTTGGGTGAAGAAGGACTTCCTTTTATCTGTTCTAACCCGTCTGCTCAGCAATCTCATGGAGTGCCCACGAGTTCTTGTCTTGTGAGAAAAGGACTTCTTTCTCTACCTGCTCTGTCCCATGCATAATCTTACAAACCTCGATCATGTCACCCCTCAGCCGTTGTCTCTCCAAGCTAAAGAGCCCCAAGCGCTTCAATCTTTCTTCATAGGGAAAGTGTCCCAACCCTTTTATCATATTAGTTGCCCTTTTCTGCACTTTTTCCAGTGCTATAATTTTCCAGCTCCTTTGCAAGAACGCTTATAGTCCATAAGACTGTTGATCTGTGCTTGCCTAATTGACACTGCTGGTGCCCCAAAAGTGCCACTGATCTGCTTTGACAAGGGGATGAATGGTAGAAATCGGTTATACGGCCCTTCGGGAAGCTTTCATGGGGGGGGGGGGCGCTTGTGCCCTGGAGTGTGAAGTGTGGCTGCAGTTCAGGGTTACTTTTAAAAAATGAAACTGAAAAGAGAGTCCTGTTAGTTTTCCGACTAACACAGCGAGGTGTCTGGGTGTGGGGATAACAGACCTTTTGGCCTCTACTGCCTTTGCAAAAGAAGTTGCTGTGCGCCAGACGTTCTGTACAGCATACCGACTTCTTGTTCACAGTGTTCGTTGTGCTTAGATGAGTGTGCTACTCTCAAACCCTGGCAGGATTGCCGGTAAAGTTTTGGAGTTCCCTGTACTTCCAAGAGGAAGTCAAAGCTCCCAAGTCCTTTGTCCCTCCCTCCCGAATTTGGGGCTTATCAATCTTGAGCCAGTTTGGTGTAGGGGTTAAGCGCGCAGACTCTCATCTGGGAGAACCAGGTTTGATTCCTCACTCCTCCAGTTGCAGCTGCTGGATGACCTTGGCAAGCCATAGTTCTCTCAGAGCTGTTCTTGAAAAAGAACAGTTTCTGTCCAAGCTCTCTCAGCCCCACCTCCCTCACAGGGTGTCTGTTGTGGGGAGGGGAAGGGAAAGGAGTTTGTAAGCCGCTCTGAGACTCCAAGTGAGTGAAGGGCGGGATATAAATCCAGTGTCTTCCTCCTCCTCCTCTTCTTCTTTTCTTTTTAAAAGTTTTCTGGGTTTTTAAAAAAAAATTCTGCAATGAGATCTTATTTTTGAAGTTGCTTCAGGTTATCTGCAGTAGTCTTGCTTTTTCTGTATTCTGTTTTTAAAGAATATCAAATGGAACCTTAGACATCGTCTCTCATGAACAGTACGTCAAATTCAGGATGTGTGCATGTCAGGTTCCGTTCTAGGCAGAGTCTGCACGCGCTCATCCTGCTAGCTGTCCCCGTTCCCATGAGTGAGGATACAAGAGAAGCTGCATTTTTGAATCTTGCGCTGGATGACTTCTGCAAACCATTGTTTTAACCAAAAACGCTACGCACGGTGCACAGTGACACTTTCTGGACTCTCTGAATTCTCAGAGAGGTCCTGAACTCTCGCATTCTTGATTGTAAAGCAAGACAGTGGCATCGGAACAGAATCTAAAAAAGCTGTGAGAATGGATTATAAGAGTTCTTGTAGAGGAGCCGGAAAATTACACAGAACCAGATTTCCCACTGGTCAGTGGCAGCTTGCCTCAGTTTTTTCACGGAGAGAACTTCAGTGGTCCATGCAGATGTAGATCAATATGGGTCGCTGTCAATGCTCCCTCTAAGCTGTGGAGTCTTGTGAGCAAAAATTCAGCTTTGTGAGCTGCTGGCATTAAAGTTATGAGCAAGTGATTTGGCTGCTGCATAAATCAGTTTGCTTTGGAGTCATCGTTCCTGAGCTAAGACAAAAATCTGTGAGCTGTGAGGCTAAAAAAACTGTGAGCTAGCTCACACTAACTCAGCTTAGAGGGCACACCGGTCGCCGTGCTAGTTTGTCTGTAGCAGTAGAAAAGAGCAAGAGTCCAATAGCACCTTAAAAAGGCTAGCAAAATCTGTGGCAGGGGAGGAGCTTTCTCAAGTCACTGATCACTTCTTCAGATACCTTCAGAGGTGTGCAGTAACTCACAAAATCTCATATCCTGCCACAAACATTGTTAGTCTTTAAGGTGCTCCTGGACTCTTGCTCTTTTCTAGTGTTCCACGTGCAAACCTATGTGTAAGTCTCTAGATAGCGTTCCAAATATTCCTTGCCGCAAAACTTGGCCTTGTAATAAAGTCGCCTCCATCTTGCGCTCATGGCTTCCCTTTTAAGGGACCCATTGTTACGGATATACAGTGCATTCGGGACATTTTGTATGTGACACGTGGACTATCTGTGTCAGAACTTGAAAACACTTTCTTTCCCTTTGAGTGAAACTGGTGTCAGAACTGCCACCGTATCTTGGTGTGAAATTTGGTAGGGGTGGCAGAAGCAAGGTGAAATTGGTCCCGGCCCAGACGGGGACTTTTGGATGCCAGTTGGCTGGCACTGGCCTTAAGCCTGCAAGGACCCCCTTTCTAGAAGTATCTGCAACTTGCTTGTGGATATGGGAAGAGAACGGCTCATTTTTGTTTAGAGGTTGATACAATATGAAGAGCTCTGCTGGGTCCCTCTAGTCCAGCTTCCTGCCTCACGCAGTGGCCAGCCAGTTCCTCTGGAGGGTCAGCAACAGGGCAGAGAGGCCGAGGCCTTCCCCTGATAAGAACCTAAGAAGAGCCCTGCTGGGTCAGACCAGTGAGGGTCCATCTGGTCCAGCATCCTGTCTCACACAGTGGCCAACCAGTTCCTCTGAAGGGCCAGCAACAGGGCAGAGAGGCCGAGGCCTTCCCCTGAGAAGAACCTAAGAAGAGCCCTGCTGGATCAGACCAGTGAGGGTCCATCTGGTCCAGCATCCTGTCTCACACAGTGGCCAACCAGTTCCTCTGAAGGGCCAGCAACAGGGCATAGAGGCCGAGGCCTTCCCCTGAGAAGATCATCAGAAGAGCCCTGCTGGATCAGACCAGTGAGGGTCCATCTAGTCCAGCATCCTGTCTCACACAGTGGCCAGCTAGTTCCTCTGGAGGGCTAACAACAGGGCTTGGAGGCCAAGGCCTTCCCCTGAGAAGAACCTCAGAAGAGCCCTGCTGGGTCAGACCAGTGAGGGTCCATCTGGTCCAGCATCCTGTCTCACACAGTGGCCAACCAGTTCCTCTGAAGGGCCAGCAACAGGGCAGAGAGGCCGAGGCCTTCCCCTGAGAAGAACCTAAGAAGAGCCCTGCTGGATCAGACCAGTGAGGGTCCATCTGGTCCAGCATCCTGTCTCACACAGTGGCCAACCAGTTCCTCTGAAGGGCCAGCAACAGGGCAGAGAGGCCGAGGCCTTCCCCTGAGAAGAACCTAAGAAGAGCCCTGCTGGATCAGACCAGTGAGGGTCCATCTGGTCCAGCATCCTGTCTCACACAGTGGCCAACCAGTTCCTCTGAAGGGCCAGCAACAGGGCATAGAGGCCGAGGCCTTCCCCTGAGAAGATCATCAGAAGAGCCCTGCTGGATCAGACCAGTGGGGGTCCATCTAGTCCAGCATCCTGTCTCACACAGTGGCCAGCTAGTTCCTCTGGAGGGCTAACAACAGGGCTTGGAGGCCAAGGCCTTCCCCTGGTAAGAACCTAAGAAGAGCCCTGCTGGGTCAGACCAGTGAGGGTCCACCTAGTCCAGCATCCCATCTCACACAGGGGCCAACCAGTTCCTCTGGAGGGCCAGCAACAGGGCAGAGAGGCCGAGGCCTTCCCCTAACGTTGCCTCAGAGGTTAACTCCGGTCATGCTCCAGAGTACATGCTGCACAGAGTAACTTGTGTTTTCTGTCTCTATAAAGGGAATAGTTGTTTTGGTGAAACCACCTTTTAATTCTCCATCATTCACTCCTTGATGGAACCTCTTCCCTTGCCTTCTCTGGTGGTATATTTGACCCAGTCCCTCGCCAGCTGCTGTCAGTGCTCATTTTTTTGTAATTGAGTTACAGTGAAAGAAGCAGTGGTCAGCAAGGATAGAAAAACAGTAGAGAGCAGAAACACGGAGGGGGTTGCCAAGAATGGGCGAGGGGGTCTGGTCGCTCTTGGAGGATGTGACGTGGAGGCGGTACCTTCTCTCTCCCTAGGACCTGATCCCTGCTCTGTGTGTGTGTGTGTGTGTGTGTGTGTGTGTGTGTGTGTGAGAGTGAGAGAGAGAGTGTGCATTTAAATACCTCTCATTTCCTTTTCGTTGATGACAATTGGGTTACACATCTTGTCACATAATGGAATGGGAAAAGGCTAAAGCTTTGTGCTTTCCCAACCGTGGCCCTCTTCCCTCACGAGACTTGGAATTTGCAAAGTCCTTTGTCAGTCTTACTGTGTTGCAAACCCAGGATGGAAAGTCTCGGTCACTGCTTGGTCTGAAGACAACGGGTGTCTGAGCTGGGATGTGCTCTTGGATTGGCCAGCTCAAAACTGAATATACAGGCAAGGGAGTCTGCCCTTGGAAATCTCTGTGAGGAAATTTAAGAGCCCTTCCCTCCAGCCCTTAGCCAGTGTTATTGGATTTCTGTTTTGAAAGATTTCTTCTGTGTTTTTTCCCCTATCCCTACCATTCCTGACTTTATGATTTCTTAACCTCTTCTTCCTTTGTCGGCAGTGTGTAATATGCCATGTTCCCATGTCATAAATGAAGTTTTGAGCACACCCCTCTCCAAATTACTGTGTGGCCGAAGGAGAGAAATTCTGAAATAAGCAGTTTGTTAGATACAAGAGAGGCTGAGTGTGAGACTGTCCCGATAGATATAGTCCACAACAGGTCTCCTTAAACAGATAGTCCTTTATTTGTAGAAAAGATCATGTTGGTCAGACACTTCTTCTGTTAGTAATGCTTAAGCTTTGAATTACAATCATAATTATACTGGATATGAAATATGGCCCAACTACCCTCTACCAATCAATACAGAGAATTCTTGGTGCCCAATTATACTGGCCGAGTGTTCCCAAGGAAAGCGCGGCAAAATGAGTTCTCAGAGAGAAATACTGTTGAACATTTTGGGAGAGCACTTCCCAGAGAAATTAAGAAAATAGAACACATAACACCTGTGGTTCTTGTAACACATAACAGGAGGCACTTCCTTTCAAGGTCGTTAGCTGAGGAGGCTAGGGATAAAAACGAATGAGTAATCAGCATGCGCAAAGCAAAGCGAGCGAGGCGAGGTGTGCATTCCAGTGGTGGGGGTCAGGTCCCCGATGGTATCTCCCGGCCGGGATCTGTAAGTATGGAGTAAAACATTCAGACCCAAACCAATGCAAGTTAAACAGAAAGGCTTAGCCAGATCTAACACTGGAATATTGATGCAGTCACCCCAGTCTGTGGCAGTTCACTGACACTGAGACATTGGGGTAAGAAACGATGCCCTGATCATAGTGACACAGCACCTTTTGTCCATGGTTTATAGATGCTGTTCATCTTTCAGACTGATCTTTTTCTTTCTTTTTTTTACGATCCCAGTAAAGGAGAAATATTTTCTCCACTTAATTTGCTGCGAGCTTGTGTTTTTCCTTGTCTCCATCTCTGCAGTCCATCTGAGTTTAACCAGTCACAGTTTCTGGCTGCAGAGCTATTTTGGGTCTTGCTTGCCGAGTGGTGGACCCAAGCCAGGGTCTCATAGGAGGGCCCTTAAAAAACGCAACAGACGCCCACACGGGTCACTGATAAACAACTAGATGTAACAGTGCTATGAGTTGTCAGTACAGACGACCTACGGTTCTGTTTTCCAGAATGAAATATCCTTTTGTTTCTTACAAGAGTGCCTTTTTTTTTCACTGTTGAAACAACACATTCAAAAAGAAGGGTAGCCAGGCCCGGTTTTCCTTGAGAAATGAGGTGAGGGCTGCAGCTGCCGAATCAGAAGGCCTGCTTCCTGGTCCTATACATGAGCGTGTGTAGAGTGCAATCCAGTCGCAGCCAACTTTTGATGACCCCGCAGGTTTTTCAAAGCAAGGGATTAAGTAGAGGTTGGTTGGTACGTCTCCCATCCGCATACTGACTCTGCTGAGCTGCTGAGATCTGATGGGATGTGGCTATACTGTACTGTTCCACATCACCGATCCTATAAATGGGGACGTGGAATTCCTCTGGCGATGAGAAGGCGCATTCAGGACATGCACAGAGGCTGGAGAAGTCAAATTCCCGTGTACTGGCTGATGTTGGAGGATCTGGTTTCTTATATTGGCTTCTGACCACTAGATTGATTGACTTAATTCTTGTTCCTGTAGAAGCAGAAGTATGTAGAAGGTTTGTGGAGGAGGGGCGATGGGCAAAGTGGCATTCGTCAGCTGCATAGACGGCCTTCCAGGTGTACCCTTTTATTTTACTGTTAAGAAACGGCTGTCTTTTCCAGTGCAGAGCAAGGAGGAGAGACTTCTAGCCCTATAATCTTCTGCTTTCAACATTGCTTAGATGACCAAGATTATATACATTAAACATTATAGAGATACTGTGATCGAATGAAATCCAGTTTTAACCCCTGGCCCAACATCTGCTGACGGGAGTGGAGTTGGTGTAGCAAACTTGAAGTGTAAGTTTCTGGAAAAGTAAAGGGGGGCTTGGAATGGTGGTTGTATAGAAGGGGTGCAGAATTGTGCAGTGTTGGAATGACAGGCCGAGGCTGCATTCAGACACTGGAGCTTGCTTGTTCCCTCCCCCCTCCCTCCAACATGTGCAGTATGGATGAAGAATTCCAGGTTTGGGGAAGTTGCCCTGATGCCTGAATGTATTGGCATGGGCAAATGAAGAGAAAAAGAGGTTGGATTTATACTCCAGCCTTCACTATCCAGAGGAGTCTCAGAGCGGCTTACAAACTCCCCCCCCAACAGACCCCTGTGAGGTAGGTGGGGCTGAGAGAGCTCTGACAGAAACTGCTCTTTTTCCAGAACAGCTGTGATAGAACTATGGCTTGCCCAAGGTCATCCAGCAGCTGCAAGTGGAGGAGGAGTGGGGAATCAAACCCTGTTCTCCCAGATTAGAGTCTGCGCACGTAACCACTACACCAAAGCTGCCACTACACCAAATCGGTGTTTCTTCCCCGAAAACCCTGGTTTATGGGTCAGAAACGCCAGTTCTCCAAAGGCGTCGCCTGCACACAGATGTCATGGTGCGCTGGATTCCAGGCTTCTGAAACCCAGAGGCCTTAAAGTCTGTGCACAAGGAGAGGAGGGAAGGGAGCCCGAGAGAGCAAGGACAAGCTGCATTCATGGCTTTACAAGACAAACCGCCCCCGTGATCTTCAAATGCCACCTGAAGGTCCTGGGATATTTGAAACTGGAGTCTAATGGTAGCTGCAGGAAAAGGAAGGCCGAAGTGGCTGGTCCCACATGGAAATGTGTGGGAAGTAGGCTTGCTGGCGAGAAGGGCCCAGTCTTCACCTTTGTGCTAAGGAAAGAGGCTTACTTCCTGAGAAGCTACGCTGTCTACATGCAGGGTGTTCTCGCTGCAGCAAACAGTCAGCAAGAATGCAGGAGGGTTTCTGCATGGCTAGAATGATATTGTCCTGCAAGGACTGTACCACATGCTTACTTTTTGAGTCTCTGCATGCATGAGGACTAGGGTCATACATGTGTGCCGTGCTTAAGGAATCCAGGAGACGCATGCTGTATATCCTGAATCACCAAGATCCCACCGTTTGTAGCCAAGAAATAAGGCGATATTCTTGAATGCCGGCCTTGATCCCTCTCTTCCCAGTGGCTTGTTCAGTTTGGCAGTTCGGTCTTGGTTAGTTTTAAGCTGCTGTATTTATTTATTTATTTAACCCCCCCCCCCCCTTTCTGATAATTTAACGCAAGACTGTAAGGGCTGAGCCTGAAGCACAGAAAACTGAACCGTTGCTCCGTACCCGGGAAGTAACTTAAAACAGTGCAATCTCCTGCAGCGTAGTCCCTTTGAAGAGAGCTCGAGGAGAGAGTATGTCTTTTCGGTGCAGGGGAGGGGGAGTTTCACCTGCAGTTGTCATTTTAAAACTTCTGCCGAGGTGTGCATAGTACTTAGCGCAGAGTCCGTCGCTCTCCAGAGCAGCCATGCCCAACGCTTTCGGACTGGTGACTCGCAAGTCCAAATTTGCTTGGTCGGGTTGACCCTTCCAGAACTGCCCAAGGGTGTTTTGGCACCCTAGGGGGAAAACCAACAAACATTGTACAAAGGGCAAAGCTGCCTTCCGCCCCCCCCCCCAAACCCGATGGCCTTTGCATATGGAGGTTACATCCCAGTCTTTGGCCACCCTCTCCTCCATTATTCCCTCTCATCCCTTCCTAAGGTCCTCACTCTAGTGACCATCAAGTCACATTTCACTTGATCAACGTATATATGCAGCGAAGGGAAAAAAACGGAAGAGACTGTTCCCAGGATACTGTTTCTAGGGTCAGATCTTGGTTTCCAAGATCGAAAAGAGAGCAGTGGAAAGGGCGGGAGGGGCACTGGGGAGGACTGGCCCACGGCCCACTCGGCAGAGGCTTCGCACCCCACTCTTGGGTCCTGACCCACAGGTTTGAAAACATTGCTCCAGAGTATTTGGTAGTTACAGGTTAATGTAGGGATGCAGATAGGATCAGGCGAAAGATCAAGAGGACTCGGGAAACCGCCACATGCTTAGTGCATTTGAGAGCTTAATATTGGCTTCCTTGTGGTGATAACCATAATTTTTTTTAATAGCTGAGGTTTAAATGGGTGACAGCCAATGCTCCCTCTAAGTCTTGTGAGCAAAAATTCTGCTCTGTGAGCTACTGGCATTAAAGTTGTGAGCGAGCGATTTGGCTGCTGCATAAATTAGTTTGTGTTGGAGCCATCCTTCCTGAGCTAAGGCAAAAATGTGTGAGTCGGAGGCTAAAAACTGAGCTAGCTCACACTAACTCAGCGTAGAGGGAACACTGGTGGGGGGGCCCTTCTTGTGGCAGCTTTGCTGTGTAAAACAAACAAAAAAATCTGGTGTGAGAGAGTGAATATGAATGTATGCTAGGAACCACCCAGTTCAGACATCTCCTAATCTGATAAATCCAGACAGGATCCCCTCTGAAATCTTTTGGTCCCTAGGCCTTTTGTGCCAGTCATCATTTGACCTTCTGGATTTCATCCCCCTCCAGAAGTGAGGGTGAGCACTGGCCTAGATGGCTTGAAGGGGGATCAGCAGGTTTGTGGAAGAATGGATGGGTAGCAGCTGTCAAATTGAACCTTCAGTTTATGAAGCTTGAGTGGCTGTGGCTCAGGGGCAGAGCCTCTCCTTGGCATGCAGAAGGTCCCATCTTCAACCCCCGGCATCTCCAGCTAAAAGGACCAGGTAGTGGGTGACGTGAAAGCCCTCCGCCTGAGGCCCTGGAGAACAGCTGCCTGTCTGAGTAAACAATGTGGACTTTGATAGACCAATGTTCTGATTCGTTCTAAGGCAGCTTCGTGTGTTTATACCTCTACGAAGCAATATACCAGGTGTTGTCTCCATACCCTGCATGTGGACTTACCAGAAGCACCTGGATGGCTGTTTTGGAAATAACGCGCTGGACTTCACGGACTCAGGTTCTACTTCCGGATAGCAGTTCACATTGTGATCATTTGTGTTGGATGCTAGGCGTCTCTTAAGCATAAAAACCTGTGTGAGAGCCAGCCTGGTGTAGCAGTTAAGTGCATGGACTCTAAGCTGGGACAGCTGGGTTTGATTCCCCACTCCTCCACTTGCAGCTGCTGGATGACCTTCGACAAGCCATAGCTCTGGCACAGCTGTTCCTGAAAAAGAGCAGTTTCTGTCAGAGCTCTCTCAGTCCCACTTACCCTCACAGAGCGTCTGTTGTGGGGAGGGGAAGGGAAAAGAGCTTGTAAGCTGCTCTGAGACTCCGAGTGAAGGGCGGGGTATAAATCCAATCCCTCCTCCTCTTCGAAGAGTTGCGCGGTCAGGAAATTCTCAGCTGGCTGTCATGCATGTGTATGTTGCCCAGGTGTGGTTGTACAGCTTTTGCAGTGGTCGCCCAGGTGCCCAGGTGGTTTGCTCTTGTCCTCTGAATTCTAGATCCATTAGCTAAGAGGTAATTGAATGGAAGAATCTGTTGTGGTACAACTCAGAAGGGTTTAGCATCTTCACTCTGAGGAAAGGCCGAAGAGTCTGGGACTTCTCAGGTTAGAAAAGAGACAATCCGATTCAATCATATAGACTTAAATTTACCTATAGGTCAAAGTATATGCTCCATCGTTTAGTGTATATGTCTTTTATGTTTCTCTTTGTAATTTATGTCTTGTCTCTTTTTCTGAAAATAATAAAATATTTTTAAAAAAGAGACAACTAAGGGGGGGGGACATGATAGAGGTTTATAAAATTATGCGCTTGGTGGAGAGAGTGGACAAAGAAATTTTTCTCCCCTCTCCTGAAATAGAACTCGAGGGCGTCCAGTGGAGCTGATGGGTAGTAGGTTCAGGACCGACCAAAAAATACTGCTTTTACAGAGAGTGAAATGTGGAATTCGCTGCCAGAGGATGTACAATTGGCCACAGGAATGAACAGCTTTAAAAGGGGATTAGATAGATTCATGGTGGATAAGTCTATCAATGGTTACTAGCCATGGCAGCTGAGGGGAACTTCCACATTCAGAGGCACTAAATCTTGGAATCCCAGAGCCAGGAGGCAGCATCAGGGGAAGGCTTCGGCCTCTCTGCCCTGTTCTTGGCCCTCCAGAGGAACTGGCTGGCCCCTGTGTGAGACAGGATGCTGGACTAGATGGACCCTCACTGGTCTGATCCAGCAGGGCTCTTCTGGTGTTCAAACCTTTGCAACAGGGAAAGGGTGGTAGACATTCCTTGGCATAGGACAGGGCTTGCCGTTCTACAACTTTTAATAACAAAGTGAAATGCATCAAATATAGCTCACCTGGGTACAAAGAGAAATTTCACACGGTGCGTCCCTCGGGTTCTTGCATTGCTTCTTGAGCTTGCCCCAGTCTACGTTTGCAGTCCCTCCATATTCTAGGGTGTAATTGGTACAGGGTCTTTTCCAGGCATGGCCTTTCTGTATATTCCCCCAAGGTTTTAACAGCTTTACGAGAGCTCACACAAGGTGTGTTTGGGATGTATTCCAAATTCCAGTGTCTTGTGGGGCAGCCCCCCCCCCCCAAGTCTGTTCGGCTGCTGTGTCTCAAAAACACGCAGGTCCTGGTTCCACCACCCAATGCTTGCATCCCTTCATGTGAGGTGGAATGTTTCATTTTGTTTAGATCTCCCCTCCTTGTATTTTTAATGACTCTTACTAGCTCTGTGAAATGTTATTGGGTCATCTTTCAGTGAAAAGAGGGAAGGGCTATAGCTCCCCAGAGCATATAATAGCCCTTCCCTGGAGCAGCGTATTCTGGGGAAGGGGTGGAATGAAACTTTTAAAACCAAATTATCCTCCCCCCCCTCCCCAATGCATTCCGTTGTCTGAGACAAAAAAACAACACCCAAGTAGCAAAACCAACAGACGTCTGTGGAATAATTTTATGCTGCAGATTGTTTTATTTTATTGCTTGCAGAAAGGAAACAGCGGGGTTATACTTTGGGGACGTTATGCAGGTGACAGCATCCTGGAAGGTGCAACAGGCGTGGAAATTCCTTCCAGAACTCGGTGAACGGTCTTAATGTCCACATTTTGAAGGGGGACTCAGCAAGGATTCCCCCAGACTGGAGAGCTCACATGGGGAGAGCAATGTACCCCACTTGGAAGGCATTTAACACGGCATATGGAGTGCCCTAAGAAGCTGATGGGAAGGGAGGGGAGGGTGATCGGTGGGCACGCAAGGCTGGGGCAGGCACAGTGGCCAAAGGGAGCGACGTAAGCTATTGGGTGGAGCAGGGTTCCAGGAGGAGCAGTGGATGAGGCATAGTGGCGGAAGGGGGCTGGGAAAGGAACTCCCGTGAGCTGCAGAGAGAGAAGAAGCGATGATGAGGAGCCAGAAGGCAAATGGACAAGAAGCCGTGGGGCCGCTATGGGCCCGGGAGCCGAGAGGGTTGGCGGAATGAGCTGAAGTCCCGTGACATCACCTGGCATCCCAAACCGTGGCGGCATGCCTCTGTTTGTCCAGCGCTACTGACGGTGATGTTCATGGTGCTGTACATAATATCATGAGGAAAGACATCTGCCGGCCCCACCCAAAGGAGCTCACAGTCCAAGGCCCGCCATCGAAGGCCCTTATACTACCTCAGGTTGCTACAAGAGGCTCATGTGTCTAGATACTCCTCCATTCAAAAACAGACAACCCCCCCCCATCTATGCAGAAAAGCAGATGTAGGGGAGAGATTCCAGCCCTCGCCTGGTCCTTGCCATGTGAGCTCCAGATGTGCATGCATCTCCTTTCTGGGTACCAGTGGGGGAAGCATTCCATCACATGGGTTCTCCACCCACAGTCCAAATCCAGATGCGCATTTATCTCCTTGGCGGCTCCTTGTAAGAAGGAGGTCTACATTTCAGTGGAAGGGGCATTTTTTTGGGGGGGGGGGGTAAAGATGCCAGGGCAGGAACATGCAGGGGTGTAGCTGTACACATTTTGGGGCGATCAGGGCCAGCTTGCGGCCCCTTTGCAAGCTGGCGGGATGCTCCCGGCCTCCTGAGGCAGCCGTCTGCCGTCTTAAAGGCCCCGGCTTGCTCCAGGAGCATTTTCCTTTTGAGGAAAAGCCGGCTGGACGGATGGCAGGAAGGCCCGGAGTTGTGTAACACTGCTGCAGAGCCTTGGTTTAGGCTTCCCAGGCTATAAATAATTCCCTTTGCCTTTCTGCTTCCAGCACAGGGAGGGCTGCTTCTGATAGAGGTGACTGCCCCATGTGTTTTTAACAGAACATGTGACTGACGGGGGGGGGGAGGGAGAGGGAGGGGGGCCATAGCTGGCACAGGCTGCCAACTGCATGGGATGAGCCGACGGAATCAAGGTGGATCTTTCAGGCAGCGACTCACGAGCTCTGCGCCAGCTGGAGGGTATAGCTGGCATTTCTAGTTTAAAGCGCTGCCTGAAATATTAAAGAGGAAGCTGTTGATCAGAGGCGGTTGTTTCTTCGTCAGGGCCTCTCTCTCTGTCCCCGAGCACGGAAAGAGCCCCGTTCACTGTGTTTTGCCACAAAGGCAGGGTGGGGGCGATCGACAGCCCTTGCGGGCTCAGCGGCATTTCTTGAGAAAGGAGCTTCCATGGCTGACATGCGGCTTATGGACCCTCTCTGCCCCGTAGAAATCCTTCCTTTCCTGCCAAACCAAAGCTTGTTCTGTTGAATTAATAACATGTCATGCAAAAGCCCCTGACCTTATTGAGCCTGCAGGCACACGTGGGATTTCTAGAGGGGGTGGTGAGTGCCACCCCAAAAGCAGCTTCCACAGGAGGCGGAGGCAGGGTTGCCATAAGACCTGGGATCAGGGGGCATCCCACCTCCAACGTGGGACAATTGCTGTGTGATCGTGGGCCAGCCACTGTCTCTCGGCTTAATCTACCTCACAGGGTGGTTGTCAGAATGGAGGAGGGGAGACCACTTTGGTAAGCTGCTGGGGGGGGGGGGAGGAAAGGTACGAATGTACGCGCTGTGCCTCTGAGTTACAGAATTCTGTTATTCTGGCCTAGCAGCAGAATTGTAGCCTGGCAGACAGGGTAGGGTCACCAACCTCCAGGTGGGGCCTGGAGACCTCCTGGAATTCCAGGCAGCCTCCAGACTGCAGAGATCAGTTCCTCTGGAGAAAATGGCCGCTTTGGAGGGTGGACTCCGTGGCACTGTACCCTACCGAGGTCCCTCCCCAGGATCCACCACCAACTCTCCAGGAATCTCCGTAACTGGAGTTGGCAGCCCTGGGGGAGTGGCCAGAAAGCAGGGGGGAAAGGTGAACTCTGGCCACAGGGCTTCCAGGGGTGGGGGTGGGGGTCCATGGCTCTCACTGAGCTCAGCCTAGATAGTCATTGGGTTTCTTTGTTTTTTGCAAAAGCTTGAATGCTTCTGCTACTAAAACAGCCCTGTTCGTTACAGGTTGCCCCTTCCGCTGCAGGATTTGGCTAGAAGCAGCCATCGGGTGAAGGGAGGAGGCTTTGCTTCCCCTTTGGTTGCATTCAGTGCGCCCCGGATCGTGCCTGTTGCTCTGATTCGGGGGGGGGGGGCACGTTCATGTTGTTACATTCCTCAGAGCGGTGAGTCATTTCTTTGCCAGAGGTTGGCAAAAGTGGCATCAGATGAGCACGTGGGAGATCCGTGGTCGCCCTTGCCTGCAAGCTCCTCCGCGTGTGTGAGATGAGAGGGGGAGATCGTATATCATGTTTCTATTTTTGTGCTCTCCGAACCAGCAACCCTGGCACGCCCAGGGTGCCCCAGTGCCAATTCAGTGGTGCCAGGCCTTGGATTGGCCAGAGGGGCCGCTTCTTGGGGCTGAGCTCCGCCATCTTTGCTTTGTCGTGCGCTCCTTACTTGGGCTCCCAGTGTTGGTACTCTTACGTGTTTCCTGCCTTTAAATCGATCGCTGTTTACTTTATAAGAACCAGGGGGCCGTTGGGGCCGGAGCAAGGCGGAGCAAAGCTCCGCCAGCTCAGGACTGGCCAGATTCTCTAATCTGATTCAGCTCGCTGCCGAATTGCCGTCGAAATTCGGCAGCAATTTTAAAAGCCACTGGAGGGGAGGGGGTTTGAGGGAGAGGCTCCAAACTTGCAGGGTAGCTGCTGGGGCCTCTCCTCGAAATGCCCACCAAGTTTCAAGAAGATTGGACCAGGGGGTCCAATTCTACGGGCCCCCGAACAGGTTGCCCCCATTCCCTCCATTGTTCTCTATGGGAGGAAAAAAGTTAACATTTTTTCCCTCCATAGAGAACAATGGAGGGGATGGGACAACCTGTTTGGGGGCCCATAGAATTGGACCCAGTGGTCCAATCTTCTTGAAACTTGGTGGGTATTTCGAGGAGAGGCCCCAGCAGCTACCCTGCAAGTTTGGAGCCTCTCCCTCAAACCCCCTTTCCTCCAGCCCCTCATATACCCTATGAGTTTTTGCCATTGATTTCAATGGCCCGTAGGGTATAATGGGGCTGAAACTGACATTCCCTTTCTGACACACTTCCGGTGATGTCAGGGGACGTGGCATATGCTAATGAGTTATGCTAATGAGCTCCTGCACCTCTTTTTCTACAAAAGGACCCCTGATAAGAGCTCTTGCCATTTGCCCTGGTAGTAAGGGGTAACCAGCGGTGGCCAGACCTGCGCACTGTTGTCCATGCCGGAGACGAGAGAGAACTTATTTACCAGAAGTCTGCCCATTTGCTTCGCTCACCAACTCCCATCATTTGCTGTGCTTGCGATATTTGAATGAAAGGTGGGATACTGAATGAGCAGTTCTGTCTCCTCTCTGGAGAGCAGCAGTGAACTCGGATGAAGCAAAAGCAGTCATCCTTCTATTTTTTGCTAACTGTAGCCAGAATTAGATTTATAATGTGAACATAAGAACATAAGAGAAGCCAACATTGGATCAGGCCAGTGGCCCATCCAGTCCAACACTCTGTGTCACACAGTGGCCAAAAACACCAGGTGCCCTCAGAAGGTCCAGCAGTGGGGCCAGGACACCAGAAGCCCTCCCACTGTTGCCCTCCCCGCCCCCCCCGGCACCAAGGATACAGAGCATCACTTGCCCCAGACTGAGAGTTCCTATCTAACGTGCTCCACTTTTCTCCCCAGTGGACCCAAAGCAGCTGACACTTTTATAAATCGCATAAAATAAATAAATAAATAAATAAATTTATTCTCACAACAGCCCTGTGAGGGAGGTTAGACTGAGAATACGTGACCAGCCCATGGCCGGCCAGCAACCTTCTATGGCAGAGGTAGGATTCCAACCTGTGTCTCCTGAATCATGGGCACTCTTAACGAGTACAGCACACCAATGCTCCCTCTAAGCTGTGGAGTCCTGTGAGCCAAAAATTTTACTCTGTGAGCCACTGACATTAAAGTGGTGAGCGAGCGATTTGGCTACTGCATGAATTAGTTTGCTCTGGAGCCCTCCTTCCTGAGCAAAGACAAAAATGGGTGAGCCGGGGGCTAAAAAACTGGGCTAGCTCACACTAACTCAGCTTAGAGGGAACACTGCTCCAGAGTACCTTTGGTAGCTCAAGGGAGTTCTCAGTCATCATTTTGTTTGTAAAGGATGGGATATCTTCTATCCTCCTCTCAATATGGGGCTCAAAGCAGCTGACGTCACCCCTTCTCCTCTCAATTTTATCCTCACAACAGTAACCCTGCAAGGTAGATTGGGCAAAGAGTGCGTGACTGGCTTAACACCGCCCAGCCAGCTTCCGTGGCAGATAGGGGATCTGAACCCAGGTCTCTTAGAGAGCCAGTTTGGCGTAGTGGTTAAGTGCGCGCGGACTCTAATCTGGGGGAACCGGGTTTATTTATTTATTTATTTCGATTTATTTATTTCGATTTATATCCCGCCTAGCCAGCGAACCGGCTCTAGGCGGCTAACAACATAAAATCATTCAAGTACAAAGTTAAACCACAGCATATAAAATTGACTCATTTTAAAATACAACAAACAATCAAATCACAGATGGCAGCAAACAAACCAGCACCAAATACCAGCCACTAACTTATGCCCAGCCAGGAGGCTTCCACCGTAGATGTTCTGGAGATGGTCCATCGCGCCATCTACTAAGGGCCATTCCCTCCGGTGGTGGCCCCAAAAGCCTGGCGGAAGAGCTCCGCTTTGCAGGCCCTGCGGAACTGCAAAAGGTCCCGCAGGGCCCTGATGTTCTCTGGGAGCTCAATCCACCAGTAGGGAGCCGCCACCAAGAAGGCCCTGTTTCTGGTGGTTGTCAACCTAGCCTCCTTCAGGCTCGGAAGGGTCAGGCGATGTTGAGTGCCTGACCGCAGTGCTCTTTGGGGTGTATACGGGGAAAGGCGGTCCCTTAGGTAGGCAGGCCCCAGGCCATATAGGATTTGATTCCCCACTCCTCCACTTGCACCTGGCTCGATGACCTTGGGCAAGCCATAGCTCTGTACCAGCTGTTCTCTCAAGGACAGTTGTCTCAGAGCTCTCTCAGCCCCACCTGCCTCACAGGGTGCCTGTTGTGGGGAGGGGAAGGGAAAGGAGTTTGTATCTGCTCTAAGACTCCAAATGAGTGAAGGGCAGGATATAAATCCAATCTCTTCTTCTTCTTCTTCTTCAACCCTAATCACACTCTCTGGCCACCACACCACACAGGCTGTAATAAGTCAGGAAAGCTGTCAAAGCCCTCTGCTTGTAACGGGGTGTTTTCTGCCCTCCCTCTCGGTGCTGCCGGCCCTTCCTGCTCCTTGTGAGTAAACCTTTGCTTCCATTGCTTTTCCCAGTATGCCCCTGGAAGAGCACTACGCTCAAGGAATAGTAATGTCCTTGCGGTCCCCGGGGCTGAGAGAAATCTGCCTGTCCTCGGCCAGGGCCTTCTCAGCCCTAGACCCCGCCCGGTGGAACGCTCTGCTGGAAGACATCCGTGCCCTGCGGGAGTCATTACCGTTCAAGGCAGAGGTGTTCCACCAGGCCTTCAGTTGAGGACAGCGACGGGGCGTCCTTGGCGCTCTAACGTAATTCCCCCTCCCCCGTAACCCCTCCCCCCAGGGAGGCTGGGGAGCTGGAATCCCTTCCGCCACCTCACGTACTGTATGCAGGCTGTTTTTATCTATGGGTAGTTACTGGGTTATTTTAGCTGAGTTTTAAAGGGAGATTTGTACATTATTTTGTTGTAAGCCTCCCTGAGCCCTGCTTCTAGGGAAGAGCATGGAATCATACAGCTGTAACAACACACACTCCTATTAAGGCATATACATCAAAAATTTCCAAAAAACATACAAAAATTATTGCAAAATATAATTAATTTAATATAATAAGTGATGGGGGGTCCAAAGTCATCAACAACGAAACATCCGGTAGATACATTCGTTTCCAACAGTCTTCATCAGGTGTGGACCAACAATTTGAATATCTTCAAACGTAAGAAAAGTACTTCTACTATATCTGGCTGATTCAACAATGGCAGTTTTCCAACTCACAGCATATCTGGAACACTCCTAAGTTAATGCATGTTGCTCAAAGGCTTTAGAGCCTGAAAAATTGGTCCACACCTGATGAAGACTGTTGGAAATGAATGTGTCTACCGGATGTTTCGTTGTTGATGACTTTGGACCCCCCATCCCTTATTATATTAAATTAATTATATTTTGCAATAATTTTTGTATGTTTTTTGGAAATTTTTGATGTATATGCCTTAATAGGAGTGTGTGTTGTTACAGCTGTATGATTCTCTGGTCTTAACTTATTCCATAGCTGTTGTTCTCATAGATATTGTATCTAGGGAAGAGCAGCCTGGTAAATCTAATTTAATAAATAAATACATTGGAAACAGCCGAGGGATGTTTGGGATCTGATACGTGCCAGGATGTTTCAATTCCCTTCGTTTGGGGCATAGCAGATCCCATCTTGAAGTTGGTGGCCAGTTTTGGAATTTGTGGCTTTGATGTATGGCTGCCCCAGACAGACAACCTTAATGCGAGGGAGGGGGTATAACTCCAGGCCAGCGTGGTCCGATTGCCTTCATTTTTGTCACTGTCGTTCCCAGCGTCATCCTGAAGCCGGTGGTCAGTTTTGAGACACCTTGCTTCCTCTTCTGATAAATGATGCCTGTCCCAGATGGATCCTTTCATTACAGATTAGTTATTTAAAACTTTTAATGCTACCTTTCCACCCAGTTCACTTTCCAGTCCCCATGGAAGCCAACAGTCAAAAGATCTAAGACAGGGGTGTCGGACTGATTTGTTATGAGGGCCGGATCTGCAGTAAATGAGACCTTGTCGGGCTGGGCCATGTGTGTCATAAAATGTCATGCCAGATAGCAGAGATATAAACTTTACAAAGGACACAAACACAATGGTATTTTTTTTACTTAAAATAAAAACATGCTTAAAACATTAGCACTCTTGCAATATTTTGTTTATTTTGTATCTGATAACTGACACCTCTTGCTCTGAATTATTGCATCCAGATGTCTGTGCTGTAGCAATCTTGAGTATGCTGTTCAGGTGTGTATCTGTAAGCCGCAAACCTACTTTCGATTTGACATTCATCTCAGAAATCTCATGCTCAGAGTTCTGAGTCTAGGACCCAGGGGGAAACATGCAATGGCTGAGCGATTGAGAGAGTTTGGCAAAGCAAGCTATGATGCAGCAGCAGCAACAGAACTGGAAGCAGGAAATGGCCAGTTCCAGTGCGGGCCTGATAGAAGCCCTCTGGGGGCCTGATCCGTCCCCCGGGCCATATGTTTGACACCCTTGATCTAAGCAGATTTTAAAGTGCAAATCGAGCAATACAAAAGAACACAAACATGTAGACACAACACAAAAGCACATAAACAGGAAGTCACTGAGAACTACAAAGTCTTCACCTGCTGGCAGAAGACAGTGATTGGAGGGGGACAACTACATCTCCCGGGGCAAGGAATTCCATCATTTCGGTGCTACAACGCAGAAGGCCCCGTTCTCAAGTTCCCGAGGGGAGGATTCATATTCTGCTGGAGATCAGTGAGATTTGAATGTGCAAATGCCTATATTTGACCAATGTCTGTTTTTGTGGTAGGGTAGGGTGCTCTTTGTTGTGTAATGAAATCAGGAAGGGTGAGTAAATGGTAACGGCAGGAGTGGAAATTAATGTGTGGGGGCAGTTTGTCGGTGGTGGTGGTGACCC
Source organism: Lepidodactylus listeri (assembly GCA_029233225.1). Classification (NCBI taxonomy): domain Eukaryota; kingdom Metazoa; phylum Chordata; class Lepidosauria; order Squamata; family Gekkonidae; genus Lepidodactylus; species Lepidodactylus listeri. The sequence goes on along the minus strand of JARCFY010000004.1, from coordinate 4,254,553 downwards.
AGAAGGTGCCTGGATATACTCGGTGTCCGCTTCATGGCCCCTACGGTGGCCCAGGTGGGTCATCAGCAGATGGTTCTTTGGGGTATTCTAGAGCTCTAACCTGCAAATCGATACTGAAATTCCCTCTGCTGGGGAGAAGCAGAGTCCAGCAGCACCTTAAAGACAAACAAATTTTTGGCAGAATTTGAGCTTTTGTGAGTCACTGCTCACTTCTTCAGATATCTGAAGAAGTGAGCAGTGACTCAGGAAAGTTCATACCCTCCCACAAATTTTGTTTGTCTCTACGGTGCTTCTGGATTTTTGTTCTTCTCTATTGCTACAGCCAGACTAATGCAACTTCCCATCTTGATCTGTCTCCCTGGGAGGAAGGTTTGGGGGAGTGCACGTGTCTCAAGGGGGACATCCTGGTCCTTTGACTGGTCTCCTCCTTGTCCATATTAAGGGAGTTGGAATCCTAGACCAGAGATCTCTGCCTCAAACGTTACGTGTTGAGCTGAACACGGTTCCAGTGCAAAAACCAAATGCACTTATTGGTCCAGATGAGTTCTTGCACAACCCCTTGATTACACATTTCTGCTTGAGAAGTTTGATTTTCAGTTCGGGTCTCTGAATCAGCTTTGGTACTTCGCTTGCAGGAAGCCAGAGTTCTTGGGCTTTGTGTGGCAGTTGAGTGATAACAGCTTTTCTGCGGTTGACCGAGGTGGGCCGTCAGTTCTCTACTCAGAAATGAGCATGACCGTTCTGACTTTTGGGAAGGTGGATTCAGGTGGGTAGCCATGTTGGTCTGAAGCAGCAGACCAACAAATAGTTGTTAGTCTTTAATAATTGTTAGTCTTTAAAGGTGCCGCTGGACTCAAATCTATCTATTTGCTCTATCAGTAACTTTTATTAATACAGGGTTTTGTGAGTCGCATGTGTAGATTCATGATAGCCCTTGGTACAGTGCTTCATTTTAGGCATTGCTCTTCTGCCACCCCTTCTTTACCAACCTTGTTGCCAACCTCCAGGTAGAACCTGGAGACCTCCCAGAATTACAGCTGATCTCCAGAATACAGAGACTTCCCCGGCAGGGAGGGGCTGCTTTGGAGGGGGGACTCTGTAGCACTGTACCCCGCTGAGGACACCCTACTTTCTCTATTCTCCAGCCCCAAATCTCCGGGGATTTCCCAACCCAGAACTGGCAACCTCACTTCTCCCTCCCTTATAGTGGTGGTGGGCGCAGCTTGTATCACTTTGACGAAATTTACATAGGACCTTGAGGACTAGACAGCTCTGGGGGGAAGTGATCCCCTCTTAAATATTTGTACGGGGGGGAGGTGCATGCCACCTGTGAGAGTCCAACAGAGTCAATCAGCAACAAGTGTTTTTAAACAAGAAAGCTTTATTGAAGAAAGGTCTTAATGGTCATCCACACTTCTTGTGTTAGTAATAGCTTGTATTCATTAGGTCAGGATAGATATACACTATTCAAACAGTTGATTCATAACACACCTCCAATCATATGGGAGATAAAAAGGTGCTAAAAATACTGGCTAATTGTTCCCAGAGTAAAAAGGGGGAACTGAAACAGCAGCTGGTATACAGACATCCAAGGTCAGCAAAGCAGGCGAGGCGATAAGCGCTTCATGAGAACAAGGTGGGAAGACATTCCACAGACATGAGGCCTTCCCAGGTAGGAACCACCTCCCGCCAGGGGATGGCAGCATTAGCTGACACCACCCACCTCTCAGAGCAGTTAGGGTAGGCATTACCCGTAATGATGTCACCACCACCTTTGGGAGGAAGCTTAAGGGTCACGTCTTAGCCTAGGTTGCATTCAGACACGCTAAGCCACAGCTTGCTGTGACAGGCACAGTTGTGGCTTGTTTTCCAGTCTGTTCTCCATGTATAAAGCACGGCCTGAGGGAAACAGTGGTTCTCTGTGACCTACGAACACAGGTACCTTGCTGCCTTGGTGTTTTGTTGCTCACAAACTGGTTTCTAAGCCAGGTTTAAACTGTGATTTGGCTGGATGCCCGCATTCCTGTGTCATGGGAAACCAGAGCTTGTTTCAAACCAGGAAGTTGGTGGAGCAAGGGCAGCACATGGATATAAGAAACCAGCTGTGACTGGGAATAGGTTTGCCAGCCTCCAGGTGGTAAATACGAGGAAAAAACGTGAAGAAATTACAAGAAACAGTATGTTATAAACTAGGAGCAAGGCCCATTGCAAAAGGAAGGCAACGGGCTCTAGAAACGGGTCCCCCAGTGGCTGCACACAGGGCCCTCCTGTGGCATGCCGCCCCATACCCCTTTCCGGAGTCTGCGGTGGCGGGGTGACAGAATGGGTCGTGAGCTTGTCAGCGCCCAGCCGAGCCCGGCAGCTTCCCATTCCCCCCCCACACACCATTGCCAGATGTTTTCCATGGCCCCTCATGGCCCCTTCCCGACCTGGAGCCAGCAAGGCACGGAGGAATGCAGGGCTGTGTGAAGCGGCAGAGAGGCCAGTGTAGTGGGGGAAGTGGGAGGGGAAGAAGCCGACTTGGGTTCACAGGGCCATCATACACCAACGGAGCAGCAGTGGGAAGATGGTGGCCCAGGACAGGCCCACCCCGCAAGCTCCGGAGGTTGTGGGGGCCAGAGAATCAGGCAGTGAAGGCAGGTCTGAGCAGCATGGAGTGACCAAGAGCCACTGGGGTGGGGAAGGAGGACACTAGAAGGCAGGGCTTCAGCGGAGCGAGACATCCTGCCTGCTGAAGTGACGTTCTGTTCTGACTTGATTTTTGGCTCACGCTGCGCTTGTGGGCAGGATGCAGGCAACGCAGCCACCAATGGATGGAGAGACTGGAGGGTAGGTTGGAGGGGAACGGAGCAGCCGCAGCACAGCCACCAGGGGATTGGCACAGCTTTTGAGTGGCAGTTCAGGCAGCCAACTGATTTTGGCGCACATTGAATCTTGCCACTCCAAATCAGGATTATTTTAAGGAGAGATATTCAGCACTTACTGAAGGTACCAATATCTATGTACTCTTATTTATACAACAGTTCCAAAGTTTAATACATATCTTTTCAATCTGTAATAATTTCTGTTCTCATCCAACTTGCCTAAAGGAGTAAAAGCTTTTTCAAAGAGGGGATCGGACGTTGCCCATCCATGCAATACTTCCTCTCCAATGTGAATATACCAAATTTTCACATGCACAATTTACAAGAGAATAAATTGTGAAAAAGCTTTTTGGAAACGGATGTGTAAAGGCCGGCAGTTTCTGTCAGAGGTGGAACGGCAGTGTCCTATCTACAGTCTCCATGAACGCACTTTGAAATTGGATTGTTTGAAAGACTTATCCGCTGTATTTTGAAAACAACAAACTGACAGTATTTTTTGACACAGACTCTTTATTCCTTTAGTCTAATTGGATGAGAATGGAAATGATTACAGATTGAAAATGTATGTGCTAGACTTTGGAACTGTTGTATGAATAAGAGTAACATAGATATTGGTACCTTTAATAAGTGTTGAACATTTATAATATATTATTTCTTGTGACTTGTTTGCAGTTTTTTCCTTGTGTTTACCCTCCAGGTGGTGGCTGGAGATCTCCTGGGGTGCAACTGATCTCCAGGTGGCAGAGATCAATTCACCTGGAGAAACTGGCTGCTTTGGAAGGTGGATTCTATGGCATTATGCCCCTCTGAAGTCCCTCCTTTCCCGAAACCCTGTTTGACGTAGTGGTTAACTCTGGTGTAGTGGCTAGGAGCGCGGACTCTAATCTCGGAGAACCGGGTTTGATTCCCCATTCCTCTGCCTGTAGCTGCTGGCGTTACCTTGGGTCAGGCACAAGTTCTCTCAGAGCTGTTCTCTCAAGGACAGTCCTCGAAAGAGCTCTCTCAGCCCCACCTCCCTCCCAGGGCATCTTTTGTGAGGAGGGGAAGGGAAAGGAGTTTGTAAGCCGCTCTGAGACTCCCTTGGGTAGTGAAGGGCGGAGTATAAATCCAGCTTCCTCCTCCTCCTCCTCTTCTTGGGCGGGGTATAAATCCAATCTCCTCTTCTTCCTCTTCCTCCTCCTCCTCCTCCTCCTCCCCTCCAAAAAAAATCTCCGGTATTTCCCAGCCCTGAGCTAGCAACCTCAATTGTGAATGGTCGCAATAAGGACAGCTTAGCGTGGTGTTAGCGTGCAGCCTCAGCCTTCATGCTCAGATTTGCGCTTGTCCGTTAACCCTGGCACTGACCAGGTTCTCAAGCGTATGCGCCCGCCCATCTTGGGCTGTGGGGAGGGATCGGCTTCCGGGTGCACACACTGGCGCTGGCCAAGCCTGGTGGGTCATTCCTCCTCCTCCTGTACGGGCTTTTGTGTATGCGTAATATGAGAGTTGACCCTGTTAATAATATATATAGCCCTTAGTATATTCTGTTTGCACTGTTCTTTTTGTTCTCGCCACATCCTGGGAAGTCTGTCCCTATTGGTATTTCTCAGATGTGGTGGTCCCAGAGGTCCCAAACCTCACGTCTTCAGCACCAGTGCACGCTTGTCTCGGGTTGAAAGCGGTGCTCCGTCTGCACACTGGCCGGCTGTCTTGTGTTAACGTAACGACAACTTCAGGAGGATGAGCTGGATAAGGCTCGGGTGGGCCTTGTTTCTTCTGAAAGAGGGGCACGCTCAGAGGACTGGCAGCTCCCGCACGGCTGTAGTCTTGGTTCGTGCCGGGTGGCTGGACGGCTGGGCGCTTGCGATGGGGAATTCAGTCCGCTGTGCTTGGAGACGCAAAGACTTGCCCCGGTAACGAAGGATCCCTGCCTGCTCCTTTTAAGAGACCGGAGGCAGTATGAGATGCTTGCAGCCGTCACGACACGATCCTGACTGGGACGTCTGGCCTAGCACTGAACTGGTTTTCCTGTTTAATTTCTGGTACGGAGAAATTAGTTAAATACACCTCTTCCCTTTCGTTTTACCCTGCCCTCTTCAAAGAAGCTCAGTATCGTTAAGAACATAACATAAGAACAGAAGAGAAGCCAATGTTGGATCAGCCAGTGGCCCATCCGGTCCAACACTCTGTGTCACACAGTGGCCAAAAACACCAGGTGCCCTCAGGAGGTCCAGCAGTGGGGCCAGGACACTAGAAGCCCTCCCACTCTCCCCCCCCCCCCAAAGCACCAAGAATACAGAGCATCACTTGCCCCAGACTGAGAGTTCCTATCTGTACCTTGTGGCTAATAGCCACTGATGGACCTCTGCTCCATTTGTTGATCCAATTCCCTCTTGAAGCCGTCCATGTTTGTCGCCGCCGCCACCTCCTGTGGCAGTGAATTCCACGTGTTCATCACTCTTTGGGTGAAGAAGTACTTCCTTTTATCTGTTCTAAACCGACTGCTCAGCAATTTCATGGACTGCCCCCGGGTTCTTGTCTTGTGAGAAAGGGAGAAAAGTGCTTCTTTCTCTGCCTGCTCTATCCCATGCATAATCGATCATGTCACCCCTCAGCCGTCCTTTCTCCAAGCTAAAGAGCCCCAAGCGCTTTAACCTTTCTTCATAGGGATAGTGTTCTTTGCGGCTTCATTTTCACCTCACAACTGCCTTGTGAGGTAGGTTAGGCAGGGAGTGTTTGGTCCGAGGTCCCTCCGCTCCGCTTCATGACTAAGTGGAGATCTGAACCTGGGTCGCCCCAGGCTGTGTCAGATGGATACTCTAACCGCTATCTCAGACTGTCTCTAAAGATTGGTTTTATTTAGTACCTTTTGAATCGCACGCTTCCTCTGAGGCAGGGATGTCAAACTCAAGGCCCGGGGGCTGGAACCAGCCCGTCCAGGGCTCTTAATAGGCCAAGCAACTTGTATGTATGGAAATGTAAAGTACTCCCCCTTTTATGGTACCCCTTGGAAGAAACCTAGTCTTGCATCGCTTTGCGGAGAGGGCAGGGTATAAATGGAATTAATAAAATAAAATAAATCGTGGTAAAATACATTTATTGGGGAGGGTTCTCCAGTAAATCAGTTGCTTTCACTGCTAGGAATCGATTGCTTTTGTGTGTATTTTTGAGTAAAAAATAATATTGTTGATTGGGTTTGCCGGTGTCCTTTATAAAGTTTATATCTCCGGTACCTGGTGTTACATTACATTACATTACCTGGTGTTACATTACAAAGTGACATTAATTAATGTCAGATCCGGCCCTCTTAACAAATGAGTTTGACACTTCTGCTCTAAGGAGCTTGGAATGGCCTACATGGCTCTTCCCTCCCTGCTTTATCCTAATAACACCTTTTTGAGGTAGGTCGAAGGGAAGCGAGTAACTATCCTGAGGATGTCCTGGAAGCTCCAAGGCAGAGTAGGGATTTGAACCTGGGTCTCTCAAATCTTCGTCCAGCACTCCAGAACTGTTGTTCTTACAAGGCAAGAAAGCAGGACCATATGACATCCACAGAGCTTTGTAGTCCATGGTGGCTTCCCTTTTTTATGGAAAGTTAAAGGCCATGCACGCGGCTTTTCAGCACCTGTTTAGCTGCTGCTCCTCTCCCGCCTCTTGTGGTGAGCCCCCCAAGCAGAGTGGGCAAAGGGGCGCGTGGTAATATCCGTGGAGGAGCAGGGGGTGTCGGCTGCCTTTGTCATTTCCTTGCAACTCTGACGAGGGTGGGCACATTCTTGGGGTTGCCCCCAATCTGTCCATGAGCCTCTGCCCATTTGATGTCATGGTTAAGAGCTGGACTCTAATCTGGGAGAACCGGGTTTGATTCCCCAGTCCCCCACATGCAGCTGCTAGGTGACTTGGGTCAGTTACAAGTTCTTTCAGAGCTGTTATCTCAAGGGCAGTCCTCGAGAGAGCTCTCTCAGCCCCACCTACCTCACAGGTGGTCTGTTGTGGGGAGGGGAAGGGAAAAGAGATTGTAAGCCGCTCTGAGACTCCTTTGGGTAGTAAAGAGCGGGGTATAAATCCAGTCTCCTCCTCCTCCTCCTCTTCTTCTTTTGCTGCTGCACTGGTCAGCGTAGCACAGATCCCATAATTGGCTCCAGCCTTTTAAATCCTCCCACCCATCATGCATTATTTTGTCTGCGTGTTCCTGCGCAAACCGCGTCGGTGGCCTGTTCTCTTCAGCGTGTGTACATACAGCCGACGAAGCTGTTCCAAAGTCCTGCCGTGCCTTGAAGGATGCCTCCCCACACACACTTTAGCTGTGGCGTATTGCTGGGCTGATCCCCTTTTCTGTCTGGGCAGCGAGGGCGACGTGGGCACGGCGTTGCCTGTGCTGACAAAGCAGTGGGAATAAAAACCTGCCCGGCCAGGAGTAGGAACACGTAGCTTTTGGAGTGCGTGCTGCCATCCCGTTGCCAAGCTGTGCTCTCCTTCCTCGCTTCTCCGCCGTCGTAAACAGCTCCTCCGGTCGCTGCTGCCAGCTCTCAGCTGAACAGCTCCTGACACGCAGAGACAGCAAATGACATCAAGGGAACGAGCCTCTGTGTGTTTCTCCGACAAGGGCGCTGGGCCTCCTTCTGTTTCAGACGGAGGTTACCCCTTGACCCGTTTTGGCTGGGGTGCAGCTGGCGGGTGGCCGCAGGGAAGCTGAGCTGCCCTCCAAGCAGGGAACAGCCTCTGCCTTCATCAAGTGTGCGGATTGTTCGTTAGCAGCTTGGTTTTAGAAAGACAACCTGAAAACTCTGTATGGCTTTGCCCCCCCCCCCTCCAAAGGCGGAGCTATAGGCTTTCCAGTAAATAGCTGGTTTCTGGCTTAGAAGTCTCGAGACCGTCAAAAGGAGGCTTCGGAAAGGACTTCCTCTTCTTCCTCTTGTGAGGGCAACCATATTCCTGGCTGTGCTTTTTCAGAGGCTGCTCCGAAAGGTCGGGGGGTCCTGGTTTGCTGTGGAACAGGTGTCTGGTATTCTTGGGCCCACCCCTTCCTTGGCGCAGGGGTCCCCAGCGTTTTCAAGCGTGGGGGCACCTTTGGAATTCCGATTCAGGGTGCCACGGGAGGCGACGCTAAACCACTAAATGGCTGCCACGGGAGGCAATGCCACAGAAGCGCAGCGGAGGCCCTAGTGCAGTAGTCTAGCACTCCCACCGACAGTGCCAAAATGAACCAATCTGCCCACAGCCTTTCCAGCACCGTGGACTGTTTTATTTATGTTGTATAAGCGGGGTGTAGTACTAGCGGGTCTTCATTTTAGAAAATTGAAAATGTATATTGAAACTTTTTGATTTATTCGAGTGGGCTTGCCAGCCCTGCTGCCAGAATGACTGAGAGTTCTCTGCCCAAATCAGCTGACCCCGCTTGTGTGTTTTAATTAAACTGCCCTGTATTGAGATTTCGAAGTCAAATTTGTTGCATGGAAGAAACCGAACCCGTCGACCCTCAGACAGGGCATCCCGTTCCACAGAAATTTGGAGCCACTGGAGTGTCTCTCGGGATGGACTACCCCTTGACCTTAGTCCTGGCTGGTTTGAGATTGCAGTGTTGACTTTTGGTAAACACTGTCCGCTTTGTGGCGTGGTCCCAAGGATTCCTAGCTGAGCCGAGCCACAAGCTCTACAATTCATCTCAAAGGTCCATAGTTGTGGAGGCCAGCAACCAGAGCCGCCCCCCCCCCCCCCCCAACTGCGCTTGGTGTTGGGGACTGGCCATGCGCTGGGGCTACGAGGCTGTTGCAGGGAATGGAAATAAGCAGAAGTGCTCCCTTGAAGCGAGCTTGTGGCTCATGACAGTGTGTGGCTGTGCAGAATTCCACCATGGCCCACGCGCCTACAGACTGCTTCCCCCCAGTTACTATCTAGAGCCTCCATGTTCAGAGGCAGTATACCTCAATGCCACACCTGGAGGCCGCAACAGAAGGAGGCTTTGACCAGGAAAGGTGCGATATAGGTATTTTAATAAATGTAGGGTTTCCAAGTAGCATCTCGTTGGCTGCTATGTGAAATAGGATTCTGGACCACAGCTCTGATCCAGCACAGCAGCAGCTGGCTCTGATAATGGTGGTTTCTGTTTTCTGATTTGCGTAGTTATAGGTGTGGCAGTTTTAATCCCCTTGTTTTCATTCCTAAAGAGCGTTTGGGGGAAACTGCTTTGAGTTACTGCTATTTTCTGGAAAGCAGTATATAAATATTTTAAATAATGTGGCTCTTCCTTCTTTTTACGAAGAGGTTTTGTGAAGCGTGAAAGAGGCAGCTGATCTTACTCTGGCACAGATTTAGTGAATGTCCACTGGTGTAGCCAGTAGACTGTAAGTCAGTGTGGCGTAGCAGCAAGCGCTTCGTGCCAGGGTCGGAGAGACCCGGGTCTCAATCCCCAGTCTGTCACGGAAGCTCACCAGGTCCCATTGGATTGGTCACAGACTTTCAGCCTAAGCTACCTCACAGGGTTGTTGTGAGGATAAAAAGGAGGGGAGAATGATGTAAGCTGCTTTGGTCCCCACTGTGAAGAGTGGTGGGGTATAAAGGAAGAAAATAATAAATATAGTTTAAAGTAGGAGGCAGATAACCAGGGGTCCGTTGGAGCGGGAGCGCACAGGAGCGTGGAGCCCAGGGGGCGGGCACATGACCAAGCCCCGCCCCCTCCTCAGCTTCCCCGAGCAGTGCAGAGGCGCAGCGCCCCGGGGAAAGCCCTGCTAGGGTCTTTATTGTTTTTAATGTTTTGTTTTAATATTGATAATTTTATCATTGTTCCTTTTATGACTGTGTGCTGCTTTTCCAGAGACTTGCTCAAGGTGGCATATAAATTTTCTAAGTATACCATTTTTTATCTGGGCACATGGCACATAAGTAGTGGAGAAATTTCACCAACCCTTCAGCAGCTTCCACCCCATCAGTTTGGTGTAGTGGTCAGGAGTTGGACTCTAATCTGGGAGAACCGGGTTTGATTCCCCACTCCTCCACATGCAGCTGCTGGTGTGACCTTGGGCCAGTCACAAGTTCTCTCAGAGCTGTTCTCTCATGAGCAGTTCTCAAAAGACCTCTCTCAGCCCCACCTACCTCACAGGGTTGTGGGGAGGGGAAGGGAAAGGGATGGGTGGTGCACATGTCCTGGGTATCTCAAGTCTAGCTGAAACCTGGTGGTTTCAAGGGAGCAGGAAGAGAATGAGGGTGTGTTCTTGACGCTTATTTTTATTGCACAAAGTATTGGATGGGGAAGGGAATGGAGGAAGAGCAGGTCAGTTTCACTCACCTGTGGCGTGGAGCCTGAGGGGTGGGTGTTGCCTTCCGACACACTTCCGGTATGTTAGGGGGTGTGGCATATGCAAATAAGTTATGCTAATGAGCTCCTGCACCTCTTTTTCTACGAAATGACCCCTGCAGATAACGGTAGGTTGGTGAACAGCTGAGAATGCGAGAATGAGGCGGGAAGGTGAGGGGATTGAGGGTTCCCAGGAGGAGGGAGAGGGGAAATAATGTGGGGAGGGGAATACAGGGGGAAGTCATCTTCCCCCAAAGTCCTTGAGGGTTCTTTACCATGCAAGTGGGCTCAGCCTAACAGCCAGGCACCACCACACAGCTGCGCCTAGGTTTCCGAGGCGGGTGCCAGGGAGGGAGAAGTGGAAGGCGGCGGGGCAGATGCAGGTAGGTTGGCTGTTGGGTGGGAAGGAGAGAAGGAAGCAGGGGAGGGGGCTGTGGGGGCTTCCAGGGAGAGGAGGAGGAAATAGTGGGGGGTGGGGAAAATGAGTCCTCTCCCTCCCCCGGCAAATCTTTGTAGGTTTCCACTTGTCTAAATCTTAACATTTTGTCGTGGTTGAAGATTAGAGTTCAGTGTTTTCACTGTTATAAAATCTTAACACATCCAAATATGTGGGTATGAGGCCGTTTCTACTACCTTACCTTATTTGTAAATATCCTACAGAATTTGTTTTGTAATTTCAATGTTTATTTTCCTTCATCCCAAATAGCAAAAATCAAGAAATGTGTGCTAGAGTAGTGTAGGACGCTGCAATTTGCAATACTGAGTAGATATGTCGTTTTTTTCTTTTAGAAAGCTTAGGCATTTAGGCTTTCGAAGCACGTAAACATGCTAATTAGAACCGTTTTCTCTGGTAATAAGTTATAAATTACGCTAGTTGATACAGCAGCAAAATAAGGCTAGCGTTTATGTGGAAGTAACTGTATTCCATACATTTCACGTTTTCTTTTGGGATAAATGTGGCGGGGGACAGTTTTTTTTTTCATGGCTTCAGAATTTCCAGAAACTTTATATTTCTGTCTAGCGCATCCTCAATTCCAAATCATACATGAACGAATTTAATAGCGCGGGTCCTACTACTAATCCTGGGTATGGCTACCCCACTGTTCACTTGCCTCTATTACGAGGCAACTGTCCATTTATTGCTGATCTCTGCTTCCTGTCATTTAACCAATTTTTAATCCATAAACGGATTTGCTGTCCCATTATCCCACGACTTCTAAGCTTATTCAGGAGTCTTTGATGAAGCACTTTGTCAGTAGCCTCTTAGAAATATAATGTTGACAGGATCCCTCTTATCCACCTGCTTGGTGAGGCGGGACTTCTGTTTGCAGAAGCCGTGCTGATTTTCCCTCAGCAGGCTTTGTTCTTCCACCTGCTTAAATACTTCTGTGTCTAATCCTGGTCTCTTGTTCTGTCTGTTTCAGGCTCATATTAAATTTCCTATGGACTACCCATATTCACCACCTACCTTCAGGTTCCTGACCAAAATGTGGCATCCCAACATTTATGAGGTAAAAGTGTGTGTCTCTCCTTGCGCCCAGACATTTTTAGCTAGTGGTGAGGTAACCTACCTACTATTACATCCACAACCACCAGCTGTTGTGTACCTCTCACTAAGACTGACAAGAATGACGCAAACAGTGTGCAGGCTTTTGAATTCTCCAGAACTTTTGAAAAAAAATGAAACGAAGCCAGAAGGTGATGAGAGAGGGAAGGGAGGTTTGAGGCCATGACTTTGAAGATTTTTGTCTGCACATTACATGATTGTGGGGTTCTGGATTTTTGTTTGGACCGACTTAGCTACCGGGAACTTCTACCGTTGTGTTGTGAACCCTGCACTCTGCAAACACGCACAGCCTGACATTGTCTTCCTCCGGCATTGTGAAGGCTGGGGGGAGATATCTGACTGCGGGATGAAGCAAAATGCCTCAAGACCGTGAGAGGTCTTGGGGGAGAGGCCCATGGCTGAGTGGCAGAGCAGCTGCTTGGCGTGCAGAAGGTCCCAGGTTCAATCCCCACCATCTCCAGTTGAAAGGACCAGGCAGTAGGTGACATGAGAGACCTCCGCCTGAGACCCTGGAGAGCTGTAAAGAGGGGCCATGGCTCAGTGGCAGAGCCTCTGCTTGGCATGCAGGAGGTCCCAGGTTCAATCCCCGGCATCTCCAGTTAAAAGGACCAGGTAGGAGGTGACGGGAAAGACCTCCGCCTGAGACCCTGGAGAGCTGTAAAGAGGGGCTGTGGCTCAGTGGTAGAGCCTCTGCTTGGCATGCAGGAGGTCCCAGGTTCAATCCCCGGCATCTCCAGCTAAAAGGACCAGGTAGGAGGTGATGGGAAAGACCTCCGCCTGAGACCCTGGAGAGCTGTAAAGAGGGGCTGTGGCTCAGTGGTAGAGCCTCTGCTTGGCATGCAGGAGGTCCCAGGTTCAATCCCCGGCATCTCCAGCTAAAAGGACCAGGTAGGAGGTGATGGGAAAGACCTCCGCCTGAGACCCTGGAGAGCTGTAAAGAGGGGCGGTGGCTCAGTGGTAGAGCCTCTGCTTGGCATGCAGAAGGTCCCAGGTTCAATCCCCGGCATCTCCAGTTGAAAGGACCAGGCAGGAGGTGATGCGAAAAACCTCTGCCTGAGACCCTGGTGAATTGCTGCCAGTTAGAGTAAGAGGATTCTGACCTTGATGGACCAAGGGTTTGATTCAGTGTGAGGCAGCTTCGTACAGCGCAAGGAAGAGACTCAAACCAGTGACTGTCAAGCTCAGCCAGGACCTGTGCGTTTGGAGTCTGCCTGGCTTTAACCCAGTCCTGTAAATGCTGGAGTGGTTGCCCCCTTCACCCCATAGTCTCACACCGCCCCCCCCCCCCCCGCCACTTCCCTGTGTTCTCCCAGCTGGGGAAACCAGGTGGGACGCCACGGGCATGGCAGCCATGGCAGCTGCCCATTTGGGGCTCGGCCGTGTTCCTTCCCTGGCTGCTCAGCCTGGATGACGTCTTTCTCCCAGGCAAGTGGCAGACCAGAGCGGTGGATTCAGAGGAGCCGTGGCAGGAGGCTGGCTGCAGAAGTGGAATTAGCGAGCAGGTCTCCGCTTCCCAGCAGCTGCGTCAGGCGGTCGGGGTGGCTCGGGCAGCCGTCACTATGGAGCGGAACGCTACAGCAGACTAAATCCGTGGTTCTTATTTACGCTTCTGACTGGGGACTCGAAGTATCTTGACCACATCAGAAATGGGCCCGAGTCCCTTCTGTGATGTTTTATGTTCGGATCGCGTGTCGTGTCGTCGGCTGCCTTGGGCAGCATCCTTGGCTAGGCGGCAGAGGGGGTTTTCAGAGAACAGTCAAGATCCGAGTCCAGGAGCACCCGAGAGACCAGGTTTTCAGGTCACGAGCTTTCAGGAGTCAAAACGTGACAAAGGTTACCTGGACTCCCAGTAAGTTCTGCTACTGTGTTTAGCTTGCTGAAATGAGGGTCCTCCTGTGTAGTTTCTGTAGCATTTAATGTATCACGATAAGACTTACGAAACACAGAGCTGGAAGGGACCTCCAGGGTTATCTGGTCCAACCTGCTGCCGGCCCTCCAGTGACCCCCTGCTGTATGCCCAGCGGAAGGTAAAAAACCTCCAGGACCCCTTGTCCAATCTTGCCTGCAGCGGGGGGGGGGGGGGATTCCTTCCTGACCCCAAAGCGGTGATCGGCATTACCCAGGGCGTGTAAGAAGGGGCCCTGAGAACTCATCCCTTCCTGCCCTCCTCTCACAATCTGCCTGAATTTATAGTGAGTCACAGAATCAGCATGGCTGTCAGATGGCCTCTACTTAAAAACTTCCAAAGAAAGAGACCACCTCCTGAGGAAGCCTGTTCCACTGAGGAACTGCTCTGTCAGGAAGTTTTTCCTGGAGTTTAGCCGAAAACTCTTTTGATTTAATTTCAGTGCATTGATTCTAGTCTGACCCTCTGGAGCAACAGAAAACTCCTCCGCTCCATCCTCTATACGACAGCCCTTCAAATAATTGAAGATTACTATCATATCACCTATGGGTCGTCTCCTCTCCAGGCTAAACATACCCAGCTCCTTCAACCTTTCCTCACAGGATTTGGTCGCCAGACCCCCCTCACCATCTTCGTTGCCCTCCTCTGGACACGCTCCAGCTTGTCTACATCCTTCTCAATGTGCAGTGCCCAAAACTGAACACAGTGCTCCAAGTGAGGTCTAACCAGAGCAGAGTGAAGCGATGCCATCTCTTTGTGCGATCTGGACACTATACTTCTGTTGATGCAGCCCAAAATCGCATTTGCCTTTTTAGCTACCGCATCACACCGTCGATTCATGTTCATATTACGCTTTGCTTCAGTTCTGTTTTTAGAGTTCGGATTGGTTCTATAACCCTAAGAAGCAAGAGACACAGCTTGGTGTAGCGGTTAAGAGCGCGGACTCTAATCTGGGGGAACCGGGTTTGATTCCCCTCTCCTCCACATGCAGCTTGCTGGTGTGACCTTGGGTCAGTCATTGAATCATAGAGTTGGAAAGGGCCATACAGACCTTCTTGTCCAACCCCCTGCCCAATGCAGGACCAGCCTAAAGCATCTCTGACAAATATTTGTCCAGCCTCTTCTTGAAAGCTGCCAGTGAAGAGGGAGCTTACCACCTCCCTAGGCAGCTGGTTCCACCTTTGAACCACTCTGACTATGAAAAAGTTCATAAGTTCTCTCAGAGCTGTTCTCTCAAGGGCAGTTCTCAAGAGAGCTCTCTCAGCCCCACCTACCACACAGGATGTCTGTGGGGAGGGGGAGGGGAAGGGAAAGGGAAAGGAGACTGTAAGCCGCTCTGAGACTCCTTCAGATAGTGAAATAAGCCAGAGAAATAAGCCATGAGAGAGTGTGACTGACCCAAGGTCACCCAGCTAGCTTCCGTGGCAGTGTGGGGATTCAAACCTGGCTCTCTCAGGTCCTAGTCTGACACTGTAACCACTGCATCACCAACTACGGTGGTTTTTTGCTTCCCATGATGTCAGCAGGACTCTGCCCAGTCTCTTCAGTCCTTTCTGGGCACTGTATAGGATGGCGCCTGGGCCAGGTTGCCCACGTGTGTTGCCAGGGGAGGGCTGAGCTGTGTCCCTGTGCCTCACAAGCCGCTGTGCCAGCAGCTTCCACCCCCTTTTGTGCTCGGTGGACCTCGAGGGCCCCGCGCAGCGTTTGTGGCCTGCTCACTCGTGTTGCTCTCTGCAAAACACCTGGGCAAAGGTGCAGAAGGCAAAGGGGCGCCAGGGTGCCCTGCTGTAGGCCTGAAAGGGTTGCCATGGCCCATCCCCGTGGCCATCTGGGACGGTGCGCCAATTGCGCTCCCCTGGAAACATCCGGGAGCTGCCTTGCCCTGTGTCCCTGGAGCAGATCCGGGAACTCGACTCGCTGCTCCCCCCAGTGTGAAGGCAGAAGAGCTCTGTTTGGGGGGGGGAGCAGAGAACGAGCCCCCCCTCCCCCACGGGCCATCAGGTCATCTTCCTTGAGAGCAGAGAGGCCTCTCTGGCTTTGCTCGTCTGAGAAGCTGACTTCCAGTGCTGCGATTTTCCATTTTCTAATATTGCTCCACCCCTCTTGCCGGCAGACAGGCCAGGAACTAGGTTCCCTCTGGACTCCCACTGACTCCTCCCGGAACAAAGGGGTGGGTGGGAATTTCTCTTTTGTTTGCTAGGAGGCTTCTAGGCAAAGGAAGCCAGAGCGGCCCTTTCCCCTGTTCTTCCTAAACACTCTGGCTCCCCCTGCTGGGGATTCTGCGGAATCTCACGTGCTCCTCCAGTCACCCCACCACCACCACCACCACCACACCACACACATACACAAACTGTATGTACAAAAACCATGGAAATCACATAGGCTCTTGAGATGCAGACGGGGAGTCTGGGAATGGGTGAGGAGAGGTTTGAGAGCACCCCGTGTCTTTCTCCCCCAGCCCCTCCAGTGGTCAGAGGTGTTTAGTGCTATTTGGCACGGAGAGCGATTAAAATGTGGAATTCACTCCCAGAGGATGCAGTGATGGCCACAGGAAGAAACAGCTTTAGAAGGGGATTGGATAGATGCCTGGAGGAGAAGTCCATCAGTAGCCACTAGCCATGGCGACTGAGGGGAACCTCCATGTTCGAAGGCACTAATCTTCTGAATCCCAGAGCCAGCAGGCAACATCAGGGGAAGGCCTTGACCTCTGTGCTGTGTTGTTGGCCCTCCAGAGGCACTGGTTGGCCCCTGTGTGAGACAGGATGCTGGACTAGAGGGACCCTCACTGGTCTGACCCAGCAGGGCTCTTCTGAGGTTCTTCTCAGGGGAAGGCCTCGGCCTCTCTGCCCTGTTGCTGGCCCTCCAGAGGAACTGGCTGGCCACTGTGTGAGACGGGATGCTGGACTAGAGGGACCCTCACTGGTCTGATCCAGCAGGGCTCTTCTGAGGTTCTTCTCAGGGGAAGGCCTCGGCCTCCCTGCCCTGTTGTTGGTCCTCCAGAGGAACTGGTTGGCCCCTGTGTGAGACGGGATGCTGGACTAGATGGACCCTCACTGGTCTGACCCAGCAGGGCTCTTCTGAGGTTCTTCTCAGGGGAAGGCCTCGGCCTCCCTGCCCTGTTGTTGGTCCTCCAGAGGAACTGGTTGGCCCCTGTGTGAGACGGGATGCTGGACTAGATGGACCCTCACTGGTCTGACCCAGCAGGGCTCTTCTGAGGTTCTTCTCAGGGGAAGGCCTCGGCCTCTCTGCCCTGTTGTTGGCCCTCCAGAGGAATTGGCTGGCCACTGTGTGAGATGGGATGCTGGGCTTGATAGACCCTCACTGGTCTGATCCAGCAGGGCTCTTCTGAGGTTCCTCTCAGGGGAAGGCCTCGGCCTCTCTGCCCTGTTGTTGGCCCTCCAGAGGAATTGGCTGGCCCCTGTGTGAGATGGGATGCTGGACTAGATGGACCCTCACTGGCCTGATCCAGCAGGGCTCTTCTGAGGTTCTTAGTATAGGAACGTTCCAGAGGTTAGCCATGTTGTTCTGCAGTAGAAGAATGAGAATTGAATCCAGTAGCACCTTCGAGACCAACAAGATTTGCTGGGGGGGCAGTATGAGCTTTTTGAGTGTCAAATTTCCTTTCATCAGAAGGGATCTTTGACTCTCAAAAGTTCATCTCTCCCCCCCCCCCCCAAATCTAGTTGGTTTCTAAGGTGCTACTGGACTCAGTTCCAGTACAGAGAAGAGCGTTCGGGCGTGGGGGATGGGAAGGAGGCCAGGGGCCGCTTGAATCTCCAGCTGGTGTGTCGGGGAGCAGAAGGGTGTGTGTCTACACAGCTTGACTCCCCCCCCCCCCATCAAATCTTTCTTGGTTTTTTCTCAACAGAATGGAGATGTATGTATTTCAATCCTTCACCCACCCGTAGATGACCCTCAAAGTGGCGAGCTGCCATCTGAAAGGTGGAACCCAACCCAGAATGTCAGGTGAGACTATAGCCGGGGCCACGGTCACTGCGCCGTGGGGGGGGGGGTTTCCCTGCTCCCTGCCTGAGTCCACGGGGTCTCCAACCTGCGAGTGAGAAGACCACACAGTCGGGCTCCCCAGTTCATAGACTGATGTCTTTGCTCAGTCTAAAGCCCACCTCCTTCCCCAGCAGGAATCACAAAGCGGCTGACGTCATCCGCCTCTCCTCCAGCTTCGGCTGACCTTTTAAGTCCCTGAATCCAGCTTTGCTCTCAAGCCCGGGATGGCGTAGAGCTCAGAGCTGCACTTGGCCGGGTGTCTGACTGTGCCAGGCCTCCCGCGGGGGGGGGGGGAAGGATGACCCCGACTTGCTCTGGTTCAGGAGGCCAAAGGTCAAGCCTTCCGGTGGCCCTTCATCAGAAGGCTGTGTTAAAAGCCCCCCTTTTAAAAATGACCCCCCAGAGGCTGTGAGAATGTGAAAAGGCGGCCACACACAGCTGCTCCATCGGTGCTGGTCTCTGTGTGTAAGCGGAGCCTGGTACCAGAACGGAACTTTTTACTCCTAGAATCACAGGGTTGGAAGAGCCCAGACAGGCCATCTAGTCCAACTCACTGCTCAATGCAGGATCAGCCTAGAGTATCCCTGACAAGGGCTCGCCCAGCCGCTGCTTAAAGACTGCCAGGGAGGGGGAGCTCACCACCTCCTGAGGCAGCCGATTCCACTGCTGAACTACTCTTACTGTAAAAATGGGTTTTCCTAAGATCCAGCCGGTACCTTTTCCTCCCTTCATTTAAACCAGGGTTGGGCAATTGTTTTGGCTTGGGGGCCACTTTGTGGGAGCGGAGGTTAGCGGAGGGCCACACCTTTTGAAATGATTGCCTTCATTAGTTAACTTTGCATTTCAGAAAAGGTATAAATTGTATCATACAAATCAATAAATATAAATGAAATAAAACAGTGGTAGTTTTATTCAATTTATTTATTGTGCTAATTTCATATCATCTATAGCTGCAAGCACATTTAATTTTAGAATCAATTTAATGAAAGAAATGTACCCTATCACACTTTTCTACCGTTTTTTTGAAATCAGGAGTGAGATTGCTTGTTGAGATTCTCATCACAGCCTGCAAGTTAATGTCTGTTAAAGAGCATCTATATTTACTCTTGTTGATCTTCATGCAAGAAAAACTTTGCTCACAAATATATGTAGACCCAAAAATAGAGAACATTTTCCCAGCAAATTTCTTCATCCATGGCAATTTTTTCAGCGGACAAAGATTTGTAAAAGTCAACTAATGTCACAGCATTAAACCTTTCTTTCCCAGTGTGATCTGACTGCATGTCAATAAGTTCAAGCTGCAGCTCCTCAGGTGCTGTATCAATATCAGCAGTGATGGGATAAGAGAGCAAACTGAATTTAGGCTCAATTTTCTTGAAGTCCTGCAATCTTCTTGGCGGGCCACAAAAAACTCTGTGGCGGGCCGCATGTGGCCCCCGGGCTGCAATTTGCCCACCCCTGATTTAAACCCGTTCTTGCGAGTCCTCTCCTCTGCTGCCCACAGGAACAGCTCCCTGCCCTCTTCCAAGTGACCCAGCCCTTTGAATACTTCAAGAGAGCCATCCTGTCCCCCTTCAGCCCCCTCTTCTCCAGACTGAACCCTCCCAAATCCCTCAGCCTTTCCTCACAGGGCCTGGAATTCTACTTATTTATTTATTTGACCCATTTGAATGCTGCCTTTCCACCCAGATCAGGCTCTGCAAGACGGTAAAACATTGGAACAATTAAAAATAAAGTTAAAATTGTCAAATAATTCAGTAGAGCACATAAATACCCCCCAGAACCAGGAAGGAGCCGGGTGGGTGGGAGGGAATAATACCAAGATCTTCCTTCACCTGCCGGCAAAAGACACCGATAGAGGGAGACAGATTAATCTCCCTGGAGGTTCCAAAGTTTTGGTGCCACCACTGAGAAAGCCATGCGGGTAAAGCCATGCGGTAAAGTATATTTGTGCAAAGCTAACCCTGTGCGTGTTTGTGTGTGTGCCTGCGTTTGCCTGCAACTTCTGCCTCCAGGAAAATGTTGTAATAATCTAGTGCTCAGTTAGTATTTGGATGGGAGACCACCAAGGAAGTCCAGAGTTGGTAGGCAGAGGAAGGCAGTGGCAAACCACTTCTGTTTGTCTCTTGCCTCGAAAAACCCCTGAGGGGTTGCTGTAAGTTGGCTGTGTCTTGACAACCCTCTCCACCACCCGACGTTAACTGGGGGGAGGTGTTGAGGGAGGAGGGGCAAATGAGCTGTCATTCATCCATGGTAAGCGAGTCCATCACTCCTTCCTGCAGGAAGCTGAGATGCCTGAGCAAGTTCCTGCCTTGCACTTTCCTTGGGAGGCGGTTGCCTTGCCTTCCGCTCCAGCTAGTATTCCGCCACTTGACCCAACTACTGACCCTGCAATCGCCACAGTCCTGATTCTCCTCTCCTCGTGTTCCTTCCCCCTACTCCCTAGGACTATTCTACTGAGCGTAATCTCCTTGCTTAACGAACCCAACACCTTTTCTCCGGCGAACGTGGATGCTTCAGTCATGTTCAGGAAATGGAGGGACAGCAAAGGGAAAGACAAAGAATACGCTGAGATCATTCGGTAAGTCCGAGAGAAGCTAGGCTGGCTTTTCCTCCACCTGGGGCTGTGGGTCAGAGGTGGCTTGCAAGCCAAGCTTTAGCCATGTGTTGGGTATAAGCTCTATAGGCAGGACGGGGGCGGGGTGCTGGTGGTGTTGCGTTGTGCATAAAAGAGGGCATAGACTCCAGGCAGAAAACATTAGGAGAATGAACTCCCCAACAGAAGCCATATGGGTAGAAACACAGGGCACTAAGGGTTATTTAGAAGTGGGGGTATACTATCAGCAACCTGATCAAGCCCGTGAGGCTGAAGATGGAGAAAGAAATCAGGGAGGTGACTAAAGCAGATAATGTTATGATACTGGGAGACTTCAACTACCTTGACATTGACTGGGTAAACATGTGCTCTAGTTGTGCTGTAGAAATGAGATTTTTAGACATCATTTATCACAGAACCAACGAGAAGGATAGTGATCTGGGCCTTGGTTCTGAGTGGGTCTCAAGACCTGGTGAAAGATGTAGAGGTTGTTGCACCCTTTGGAAGCAGTGACCACAATGCTATCAAGTTCAGCATTCATTTTGATGGAAAGTTACCCCTAAAGTCCAAAACTGTTACATTTAATTTCAGAAGAGGGAACTGTACAAAAATGGAAGGAAGCTGAAAGTGACACTCAGGGATCCTTGGAAGTTATTTAAAACCACACCAGCTGAAGCTCAGATAGAATGTATTCCTCAGTTAGGAAAGGCACCGCCAAGTCTAAAAGAAGGCCTGCATGGTTAACAATGCGAGTCGAGGAAGCTATAAAAAGTAAAGAGGCTTCCTTTAAAAAGCGGAAGGTCTGCTCCAATGAATTGAACCGGTCTTGCAGATGAGACAGGGCAGTGCACGTTACCCCCAGAGGAGCTGCGAGATCACACGTCTGTGCACCCCCCTCGTGCTCTTTCTCCCAAGATGTTTGCCTGCTGCAGGTGGTCACCCAGCGGCCTGCGTCCATCTCTGTGTGGAAACCGAGCCCCCTGCCAGTGAGGGACCCTCTCCTTTTCTCTTCCTGGCAGGAAACAAGTCCAGGCAACCAAGGCGGAGGCCGAAAAGGACGGTGTGAAAGTTCCCACCACGCTGGCGGAGTATTGCATCAAAACTAAAGTGCCTTCCAGTGACAACAGCTCAGATTTGCTTTACGACGACTTGTACGACGACGACATTGACGACGAAGACGAGGAGGAGGAGGAAGACGCCGATTGCTACGACGACGATGATTCCGGCAACGAGGAGTCGTGACCCGCCCCCTCCGGCCTCTGTACTGCCCCACCGGTTTGGCCAGAGGGAAGCGGCGGTAACCGAGTGACAGTTCAGCAAAAAAATTATATATATATATATACATGGGGGGTGGGGAAGAATACCAACCAAACCTGCGTCTCCTGCTTTTCTCCTGTTTTATGGATCTCGATCTTTTCTTTCCCCTCCCTTTCCCCCGCCCCTCCCCACGCGGCCCTTCTAGCGAGAGAGCCAGCCCTCCGCCGAATGTCTCGGTTCTTGCATCTTTCCCCACCCTGCCACTGCGTTCTGGTTTTTCTTTTTTTTCCTGGAAGAAACGACGATGCTCTCCACCCCCCCCCAGTTTTTCCCTCTCCAGGAGCATTCACGACCCGACCAGGTTTGCTCTGTGTTTAGGTTCTCGAATTAAACACAGTCTTGCATCAAGATGTTTAAATGTATTGAACGCCGGAGACTGCCGGGGGGGGGGGGGTCGCTCCCCGTGAGCCGCGTCTGAAACGGGCGAGGAACAGAAGCGGACCGGTGGCCGAGCCCGTGCCCAGGTTGAGCTGCTCCGTCGACAGTGCCCCCCCCCCCCGGTGCGCTTGTTGAACCTTGTGGTGGTAGTGGTTCTTCTCTTCTCTCCCCCCCCCCTTTTTTTTTTGGTGTCGGGAAGAGTGCAAAAGCTCAAGTGTGTTGGGCGCGACGAGGCCTGGTGCTGAAAGGTCCAGTATTCCATTTCAGTTTGGCTAAGTTGGGGAACGGGCAATGGGGGATAATCCTGGGGGCTTCAGTCCCCAAAGAGTATGTGTGGGCGAGAGCGGGGGGGTCGGGTGTCTCGTGATGGGAATCGTCCAATGAACACCTGTCCCGCTGTTGTATTATTCCACCCCCCCCAGCCTTCCAGTTGCTGTTAGGAGGAAGAACGAAGCTTGCCTTCCTGGTGGTGTGATGGTGACCTTTGCCCCCCCCGGCCAGGAGCCGGGGGTGGGACAGGCAGCTGCCAGAGTGGAGGATGACCCCGAGGTTCAGCTGGGGTGGGGGTGGGGTGCTGTTGAAAAGCCTGAAGGGCAAGCAAGTGGTGAGAAGGGGCAGGTTTCCTTGAGGCCCCCCCCCCCAACACCCTAGCTTTACATCCATTTGGTGTATTTATGTTAACGTCTGGCCCTGCTGGAGCGGGGGAGAGAAGGGGCAGTGGGACGGCCTTCTGCTTGGGCGCTCCCTTGCAAGCGGGACCCTGCGTGCCACTTCTGCCCCACAGAGCGCTGCACCCCCCCCCCCCAATTCTGGAGGCAGAAACGCTGCCGTCTCCCACTGTGTGACTTTGCTTCAGCTCCGTTCCAGCCACGAAGGTTCGCTTCGACTTGTGGTTTGCACCGAATGTTCGCTTGCATAAAAGCCATTGGCCGCCTTTGAGGATTCTGCCCCCGACCGGGTCTGTCCTAAGGCAGGGGGGCGGGGGGGGGGGGGGGCTGGTTGCAGCCCAGGCGTGCATGGAGCCCCTCTGCAAGGTGAAGGCAGAACTGTAAACGTCCCCCATCCCCCCCGAAGTGGCTGGGAGCCTGGTGGTGGTTCTTCTTCAGGCCTAGCGCTGACGGGTAACAAGAAGGCCCTGCTTAGGATTTTCCTTGCAGCTGCACCTGTCGGAAACTAGTTACCTCGGCGTGTGTTCTGGGGGAGCCCTTGCTGCGTGGGGGTGGGGAGGGGGAGAGAGGAGGGTGTCAGATTTCCCGGGGTTTGCAGGAAGGGGAGAGCCCAACGTATCCTGCATGATTCACTGCCCGGAGCTTGTAATGCTGGGGGCCCTCCTCAGTGTTCAGCTGGGCCGTGAGTGACTCCGAGGGACTCCTGGCTTGGCCTGAAAGGAGGATACTGCGTCTTTCAGCCATTTCCCTCTTGTACGTTGACTGTTTTCACTGTATGCGCTCCAGTGACTCGTGTTCTCAAGCTTGGTGGTGTGAGCTGCGTCCTTATGCCTCCCATTGTCCCTGCACCATAACTTTGGTTTTTTTGGGGGGGGGGGGGGACCGGTGTCCCAACAGTTTTGCACTCCCCACCTGGCCAGGCTGACACACGCGCCCCCCCCCCCCCCGGTATTACGCTGTCGTTACTTGTCAACTTGCTGGTTTCCCCCCGTTCTCGAGATCCAACCGAGACGCGACTATCAAGCTATTTAAGAGATCACGAGGACAAAATAAAATGTTTACTGGAGCCACGCCATAGCCTGGTTCTGTCCGAGACCTTCCCTGTCCCATCCCAGGTAATTTGTGTTTACTTTTTCTGGATTTTTTTTTAAAAAGAAATTTAGACGCAGTTCTCAGCCATTCTGAAACCAGCAGGGAGCAGTAGAATTCTATTGGTATTTTCTTTTCTTTTTTTCTGAGCTGAAATCTTGGATGTTTCTCAGTTCTTTCCCCCCCTTTGGTTGATATGATTTATCAGACCAGATTAACTGTGGGGGTTTTTTTTGTGTTGTCTCCCTCCCCCTTTGAGAATTTAGTTTGGGTTTTTTTTTTCTGCACATCTGTCTACTAATAAAATGTGAAATAAAGGACACCTGGATTGGTACTTGCCTTTCCAAAACCTGCTTTGATTTGCACTGAAGTCTAGAAGGCATTCGGAGCTTATTTTTAACTTTTGGACGTTTCCCTTTCCTTGCCTCTGCTGTTAAAAAAAAAAAAGTCTGTATGGAAACCACCAGCTAGGAGTTGTAGCCTTGTGCCTGGCGTAGTGGGAATACAAGAACCAGGGATGTGCACCCCCCCCCCCCCCCCCCGCATTTCACCACTAGTCCTCTTAATTTCAGAGAGGGTAACCATGTTGGTCAGCAGCGAACGGGTGAGATTCGAGTCCAGTAGAAGAGGAGATTGGATTTATCCCCCACCCTTCACTACCCAAAGGAATCTCAGAGCGGCTTACAGACACCCTGAGGTAGGTGGGGCTGAGAGAGCTCTCTGGAGGACTGCTCTTGAGAGAGCAGCTCTGAAAAGATTTGTAACTGACCCAAGGTCACACCAGCAGCTGCATGTGGAGGAGTGGGGAATGAACCCAGTTCTCCCAGATTAGAGTCCACGCTCCTAACCACTACCCCAAAATGGCTCTTGACCTTAGAGACCAACACGATTTTGGGGGTATAAGCTTTCAAGAGTCAGCTCCTATAGGTAGCTCAGATCCAGCAAATCCTCTCAGGTAGCTCGAATATTTTTCTACTTATTTTCCTCCCAGAGACTCCAGGCAGATTGCACAGGCTGAGTCAATACAGTCCACAAGATGGGGGACTGTATAACATGACGCATCCAGTGATGCATAAACTTCACGTGACCAGCTTTGGCCAGGAGCTGAGTTCATAAGAACACAAGAGGAGCCGTGTTGGATCAGGCCAGTGGCCCATCCAGTCCAACAGAAGTTCCTTCTTGGACGAGGGAGGGTTCCCATCGAGGGCCCCTCTAATAGTACGTGTAAATAGATAATTTCCATCTGTTTGGAGTACTTTTAGTTGGAGTGGGTCATGTGTTGATATGGAGTCAGTGGCAGTAGCCTGATAGCACAGAGCGACTGTAACGGCTTCATACTGTGCCCCAGCAGGCTCCTCAGAGAAGGGTACGGCTGCCAGGCTGCCATTACGGAGCTCCAGTGACCACGCAGCGATTCCTGGACAGCTGAATTTCCATGCAAAGGATCAATCCTTCACAGCTTAGGCTTGGAAACGTCCCTCTGGCCATCTGTGTCATCCTCAACCTTGAAAGAAGTTTCCTCCTAGTCCCACGATACCTGTCTGCATAAATATTTGGAAGAACTGAAGTGCATCCATTTAAGTAAAAGGACGTGGCCTCTTCCTTCTAAACAGCCTGTCGCGGTTTTTAAAAACTCGATAAAGATTCTGCACCAAGTTGGGATAAGGAAGCAGGGCCCTGCACTTGCCGCTGAGCTCTAGAGGTAAGCGCTGATCCGGCGTGGACGGTCCCAACGGCTGGATGGGGGTTTCCACAGTGTTGCGCTCGCAATACGTGGCTAGGCAGAATCGCAGAGTCGGGAGGGGCCAGACAGGCCATCTAGTCCAACCCCCTGCGCAATGCAGGATCAGCCGAGAGCATCCCTGGCAAGGATTGGTCCAGCCGCTGCTTCAAGACTGACAGGCAGGGAGAGCTCGCCACCTCCCTGGCAGCTGATTCCACTGTTGAACAATTCTTACTGTAAAAAGGTTTTTCCTAAGATCCAGCCGTTACCTTCCCGCCCTTAATTTCAAACCCTTATTGCGAGTCCTCTCCTCTGCTGCCAACAGGAACAGCTCCCTGCCTTCCTTTAAGTGACAGCCATTCAAATACTTCAAGAGAGCAATCATGTCCCCCCTCAACCTCCTCTTCTTCAGACCGAACCTTCCCAAGAAGTCCCCCAGCCTTTCCTCGTAGGGCTTCTTGGTCTCCAGGCCCCCGATCATCCTCATCGCTCTCCTCGGCACCCGCTCCGTTCTGTCCACATCCTTTTGGGAGGGAGGCCTCCAGAACTGCACACAAGACTGAAGTACCTTTCTGCTAATCATACCTAACAGTCGCCAGTTCACTACGAGGAGGACTTGGGCCAAAGAACAGGCATCTAATGGCAGAAGTAGCTGTGGCAGAGTACCGTAAAACTAATGGAAGTAATTGAAATATTCAGAACCAATCTTGTAAAACCGAATATTTTTTTTTAAATCGCAAGCGGGACGCTGGAGCCGCCTCTTACGACTCTGCCAGCGACTGTGGGGTAGAAGTGATGGGACCCAGGAGAACCTACCGGTTCCGCTCCTGCTCCGTTAACTGTGCAACAGTTGTAATTAAAAGGCTAGCACTTAATCCTTGTTTTCACTGGATTTCTGCCGCTGGAAGGATGATCTCCTTGTGCCTTAATAAAGGGATGGTTCCAGTTAGCAAGAACTAAAAGGTTTGGTAGAATGGGGGAAAGAGTAAACTATACACGCCCAAGCCCTGCACCACCCTGAGCTGGGTGGCCTGGCGTTGGCTGATTTCATCAGACCTTGGAAGCTAAGCAGGGTCGGCCGTGGTTAGTATTTGGAAGGGAGACCCCCCAAGGCATACCAGGGTCGCTACACAGGGGCAGGCAATGGGAAACTACCTCTGAACATCTCTTCCCGTGGAAACCCTGCAGGTTGCTGTAAGTTGGCTGCGACTTCAGGGGGCACTGTTCATTCACCACGCCCTCACACAGTGCTAGAGCAAAAACCACCCAGATGAGAAGAGATTGGATTTATACCCTGCCCTTCCCTACCTGAAGGAGTCTCCGGGCAGCTTACAAAACTCCTTTCCCTTCCCCTCCTCTCCCACAACAGACCACCCTGTGAGCGAGGTGGGGCTGAGAGAGCTCTGACAGAGACTGCTTTCGTGAACAGCTCTGACAGAACTATGGCTTGCCCAAGGTCATCCAGCAGGTCTAAGTGGAGGAATGGAGAATCACACCTGGTTCTCCCAGATCAGAGTCCGCGCACTTAGCCACGACACCAACCTGGCTCTCTGATAAGTGGGCTGTTTTCCGTTGGCTCGATGAGGAGTTCCGCGGTCAGTGACTGGAATGTTACATGCCATTTGCTGGCAGGAAGCAGGTACAGGTGGTCCTCTCCCCCTCCAGGTGTGTCACCTTTGAAGACAAAAAGGAGAACCCCACCCCTAAGGCCGTTAAGAGACCCGGTTGCCGGAGCCGAAGAAGAAACAGAAGAGAGGCTAAAACCCCCGTAAAGCTCTCGAGGGTGTAAAGGTTTTCCTAAGTCCGTCCCTTAACAGCTAGACAATGAAGAGTAGAACATAAATAGGAACATGATACTATGCGGGAGGTTGGCCTATTCATGGCCTAATAATAATCCTGGAAAATGACAGGGCTCGGTCTTCCACGGACCTGCCCTGGATAGCCCTAGGCTAGCCCAGTCTTGTCAGAACTCAGAAGCTCAGCAGGTCAGCCCTGGTTAGTATCTGGATGGGAAACCACCAAGGAAGTCCAGGGTGGCTGTGCAGAGGCAGGCGATGGCAAAACCACCTCCCAAAGCCTCCTGCCTTGAAAAATCCCACAGGGCGGCCATAAGTCAGCTGTCACTTCACAGTGTTAAACGGGTCATTTAGTAGAAAAAGAGGTGCAGGAGCTCATTAGCATAACTTATTTGCATATGCTACACCGCCTGACATCACCGGAAGCATGTCAGAAGGCAAGAAAGAAAGAAGAGAGAGAGAGGAAGAAAGGAAGAAAGAGCTGGCGGAGAGGGGACAGCTACTAATCCAAGCCTCAGAAATACCACTATTCTGGGAGGAGAGCTTCAGTGGTGGCTGAAGCCTTCAGAAGGCTGGTCGGAGGAACCAGGACCTTTCCAGGGGACGGGAGTCATTTTGCTGCAGCCATGGCACAAGCAGGCATTCCTCCGCCGGGGGGGGGGGGGTTGGCACCAACTCCTGGAGCTGCGCTCCCCCGAGCTCCTGCTTGAAATGACCCCAGGTTTTTAAAAAAGTCATTTACAGGCACCCCACCTCTCCTTGTTTCCTCTGGCCCTCTCCAAGTACCTCTGAGGATTACTCCTTCATGGGCATGTGGCAGGAGGCCACTTTCCCACCATGCCAAGCTTTTAACACCAGGAATGTCAGGAGGAGACTGCGGCTCAGTGGTAGATCACCTGCTTGGCATGCAGAAGGTCCCAGGTTCAATTCCTGACATCTCCAGCTGGAAGGAGACCTCGGAAAGCCCCTGCCAGTCTGAGTAGACAACACGGGCCTTGACGGACCATGGATCTGAATGCCATCTAAGTCAGCTTCAGGTGTTCAAGGCAGTGTACATCTCATACCACCCCTTCCTGGAGCAATAACGACAAGGTGCAAAATCAGGGGAGGTCTAGGGGCTCAGGCAGAACAGAACCGTAATGCTGGCAGGGGCAGAAGAGCAAGGGGTGTCCACTAACCTTCCCCACCAACACCCCAGGCCCTCTGTTCTCATCCGGAGAAGATCAGTGCTTGAAATCCCAACACTGATGTGCCGGTAAATGTGAGGCTTTAGCCAGCAGAGGAACCTGTGGACAGGGCCGAAAACCCCACACGGGTACCACACACACACTCTGTAAACTCCTGTTGCAGGTGACGGTGCGCAGCAAAGTCCCACGGCTACTGCCCACCTCATGTATGTGTAGCCCAGTCAGGGTTTTTCCCGAACGTTCGAGATTGTGTGACATTTTTGATAGGCTCAGAATTTTATTAGGTGAAGTCTGGACTAAAAAGAAACGTCTAAAATGAATTCAGCGGTGTTGGTAGGGGGCAGGGACAGCGGAGGGTCTTCCCCCTTGCTGGCCACCTTCAGCCCCTTCCCGCCCACCCACCCCCCTCCCAGGAGGGAAGGAAGGACGTGGATGCACAGGGAAGGGGTGTCATCCGCTTGGGATTCTGGTTCTGAGCTGTGGGGAATCAAACCCGGTTCTCCCAGATTAGAGTCTGCGCACTTAACCACTACACCAAACTGGCTCTCGGAGGAGACAAGCACCACTGTCATTCTGGTGAGCCTGCCCCTTAGCCTGAAAAGAAGAGTAGGTTTTTGTACCTGCTTTCCTCTACCCTGAGGAATCTCAAAGCAGCTTGCAATCACCTTTCTCTTCCTCTCTCCATGACAGGCACGGTGTGAAGTAGGGAAGGTTGAGAGTTGTGAGAGAACTGTGACTGGCCCAAGGTCACCCAGCAGGCCTTGTGTATCTCAAAGCGGCTTACAGTTGCCTTCCCCTCTCCTCAACAGACACCTTCTGAGTCAGGTGGGACTGAGAGAGCTCTGACAGAACGGTGACTGGCCCAAGGCCACCCAGCGGGCTTCAGGTGGAGGAGGAGTGGGGAATCAAACCCGGTTCTCCCAGATTATCGTTCGCTGCTCTTAACTCCTTACACCCCACTAAGAATTGCCTTGACATCTGTCCTCTGACCGTCTTGTAGGCCCACTCAATTAATTTCCAAACACCCTGTCTGCCTAGAGGGCAAAAAGGGAGCGCGAGGGGCGGCGTTCCCCCAGCACGAAAATAAACAGGCTTCCCAACAAAATGCAGAAACCACCATTTGGCTCTATTACATTTACAAATACATACATTAAATATATTACATACAACAGCAAATCATAGAGGAAGCAGGCAAGGAGTCTTGTGTCTCACGCAAACCGGGGGGGGGGGGGGGGCTGCTGTTCCCCCTCCCTCCGCCTGGGCTCCCATGACCCCCACCCACCCAGCCCCCTTTGCAAGGCCTCTTCCAGCACCGGGGGGGGGGGAGGGCGGGGAGTCCATGGATGGGTGTCGGCTGCTACCCTCTGTCTTCTCTCCCCCTCCAGGCTTAGTTTGTCCAGTACGGGGAAGCTCCATAGGCAGTTTTGGAGCCCTGGGGCTTCGGCTGCAGGGTACTCGGCTGACTGCGCTGGCCGGATCCCCCCTGGAAAGAGAAAACAGTCTTGGTCAGAAGGGGGGCTGGCACCTTCACCCTGCGCCCATCTGCCCACCACTCCCGCCAACTGCCCCAAGCACCCAGCTTTTCTCCCGCGCTCCCTTGCTGGATCCCGACGCAGTGTTCCCTCTAAGCTGAGTTAGTGTGAGCTAGCTCCCTGTTTTTTAGCCTCCAGCTCAAACATTTTCGTCGTAGCCCAGGAAGGATGGCTCCAGAGCAGACTAATGTATGCAGGAGCCCAATCGCTCGCTCACAACTTTTAATGCTGGTAGCTCACAAAGTAGGATTTTTGCTCGCAAGACTCCACAGCGTCGAGGGAGCATTGCTCCTGAGTGCTCCACTCCAACCTCACTTTCCAATATCCCCCTCCCCGCATTTCTGAGACACACCAGATAGGATCTCAGTGGTGCAGGTGTGCAAATCCTCTCGGGGGAGGTGACTCCTTCCTGGCCCGAGTCTAGGAACTGTATGACTGTGGGGGAGAACGGGGGCCGTAGAAGGGCATTGTCGCCGTGGCTGCCTCTGCCCCCTTGCAGAAGATTCCGAGGCCTAGGGGGGAGCAGCCGAGCATTGTGGGGGAGGGTGTGGAAGCGTGGGCAAGGTGCCTCCCAGAGAAGTTGGGTCGACCTACTGCACCTGCTCTCGAAGGGCCTCCAGCGTTTCTTGGAGCACAGCGCGAAAGATACCCCTCCGAGAAGCAGACCAGGCAGGTCCGTAGGGCTTAGCCAAGCAGACCAGGGGGAGAGGTGCAGCTGCCCTGACCCACCAGCAACCACACGATGCCACAAACTTGGGAGTCCAGCAGCACCGTTACGACCAACGAAGTTTAATTTTGCACGCACATGAAAGCTCATACCCAGAATTAAACTTTTGTCGGTCTTAAAAGTGCCCCTGGACTCAGGCTTCGTTCTGTTGCTTCAGACCCACACAACTGCGCATCTGAATAGGATAACACACATTCAGCAGTATGGAAGGGAACTATTCAGTTCTGAATGCCAAACGCCTCCAAGTCCCTAATTTATTTATTTATTATTTCGATGCCTTTCCCGTGAATGGGTTCAGGGCGGCTTACAGCAAGTAATAATACAATTGTGAAATAATATAACCAGATAATACAATGAAACCAGTTTAAAATGGGCAGTGCAGTCCATTCAATTCCAGTTTCGGCAGCCGGGAGACAAATGGGCCAACACCGAGCCAAAACGATCTTCCGTGGCAGCAATAGGGAGGCCAGCCGGTAGATGCCCGCTGCCTCAACCCAAGGCCTGGCAGAGCAGCTCCGTTTTACAGGCCCTGAGAAACTGTAGCAGGTCTGCTGGGAGGGGTGGCTCTGCAATTTTGGCGGCGGAACCCCCCGGAAAGTCTCCAGGGCTGCTTCCTACAGGCTAGGAAGCACAAGGTGTATGACCTGCACAGATTCCCCGGTTTTCTGAATATCACAAGCCTTGAGACTGCTGATTTGCTTTCTTGTGCCAAAATCAAAATCCATGAATTGAAGAAAGGCTGACAACTCGCTGAGGCCCCCGGGGCACCTAAAAGACAAGCAACCTTCATTCCAGCAGGAGCTTTTGTGAGTCAGAGCCGATTTCCCTTCTTCCAGCTGTATCTCAGGAAGTCCACTTTGACTCACAAAAGCTCCAGCTGGAATGACTGTTGCTTGTCCTGAAGAAATGTCAGGCAAAAGGAGGAAGAAGACAAAGAGATTGGGTTTATACCCCGCCCTTCACTTGGAGTCTCAGAGTGGCTTACAAACTCCTTTCCCTTCCCCACAACACACACCCTGTCTGGTAGGTGGGGCTGAGAGAGCTCTCTTGAGAAGTGCTCGGTAGAGAACAGCTCTGAAAGAACTTATGACTGACCCAAGGCCACACCAGCAGCTGCAAGTGGAGGACTGGGGAATCAAACCCAGTTCTCCTAGATTGAGTCCGCGGGGTAGGTGGGACAGAGAGAGCTCTTTTAAGGACTGCTCTTGAGAGAGCAGTTCTACGACAACTTGTGACTGACCCAAGGGTCATCCAGCAGCTGCAAGTGGAGGAGTGAGGAATCAAACCCGGTTCTCCCAGATTAGAGTCCTGTGCTCTTAACCACTACACCAAACTGGCAGTGATGCCTAGGGTGGGGAAGTAGGGGTAAGGAAAAACCTTCCAGCCCACTTCCTAGGAGGGCCTCATCCCCTCTCTTAAGCCCTTTCAATTTCTCACACTAACAGGACTTTGGGTACAGAGTTGGGGGGGGGGGTAAACACAAGGGTTACCAACTCCAGCCTAGGGGATTTGTTGAGATTTGGGGGCATAGCGTGCAGAGGGGGGAATCGGGGAAAAGATTTCGCCTGGAATCTCTGGTATTCCCTCACGTCTGCCTGCTGAAGCTGCCGTTGCTTCCAGGGAAACTGATTTGTGTGGTCCGGAGATCAGCTGTAATTCCATGACAACTCCAGGCTCCACCTGGAGGCTGGCAACCCCAGTTAGCACCAACAAGTGAGAGTGAGAAGAGGCCCATCTGCACATGGCCAGGGGTGAGGGGGAGCTGCAGGAGCTCTGTCTGCCCCCACATTCTGGAGCAATGCTTTTACAGTGGACTATCCTGACAGAGGTGGACCGTAAGGAAGGCCGAGTGCCGAAGAATAGATGCTTTTGAATTGTGGTGCTGGAGTAGACTCTTGAGAGTCCCCTGGACTGCAAGGAGATCAAATCAGTCAATCTTAAAGGAAATCAACCCTGACTGTTCCCCAAAAGGCCAGATCCTGAAGCTGAAGCTTAAATACTCTGGCCACCAAATGAGAAGGGAGCATTCACTGGAGAAGACCCTGATGCTGGGAAAGATTGAAGGTCAAAGAAGAAGGAGACGGCAAAGGATGAGATGGCTAGACAGTGTTATCGATGCAACAAACATGAAATTAAGCAAACTCTAGAGGACAGGAGGGCCTGGCGTGACGTGGTCCATGGGGTCGCAAAGAGTCGGACTCGACTGTGCCACTGAACAACAATAATCCTGCCAAAATTCACATTGCGTTGGTATGTCTTCACCCACCACTCTGAGATTTTAGTGGGGGAAGGATGGCCTTTGATGGATTGTGATTTTCCAAATGGGTGTGAGGCGGGAGGGGGGGTTCCTCACCCTCAAAAACCACACTAACAGAGCCTCTTTCAGTCTCGCTGGTGGACCTCCTGAGGGCCCCTGGGTTCTGGCCACTGTGACAAAGGGTGCTGGACGGGATGGGCCACTGGCCTGATCCAACATGGCTTCTCTCATGTCCTTATGTAGTAGATCAGGGATGGCCAAACCTGCTGAATGTGGGAGCCACACAGAAGTAACATCAGATGTCTGAGAGCCGCAAAACAGGAACAAAAATGCACATTTGCTTTTTATTAACATTAACATTAAATAAGACTGCCAGAAATAAAAACCAAAGGGGTAAAAACAGATATTGATAACGATATTTAAAGAGAGAAATGCTTTCTCCAAGTTGGCCGGGGGGGGGGGGGGGGTGAAGGCTTTGAGAACGCATTTAAAGTTAAAGTTGCTTTCTTTCTCTGCTCCCTGCCCACCTCAAGCCTATCCAGGGAAGAGAAGACTGCCTCCCCTTCACTTCCCCAGCCACCCTTCCGGGAGCCGCACAACATGTGTGAAAGAGCCTTCCGGGAGCCGCACAACATGGCTCCCAAGCCGCTGCCACTCTGAATAGACAATGCTGGCCTCGATGGACCGATTATCTGATTTAGTACAAGGCATTTGTGACCCTCTAAGCTGAGTTAGAGTGAGCTAGCTCATAGTTTTTTAGCCTCTGGATCCCTCATTTTTGTCTTAGCTCAGGGAGGGTGGCTCCAGAGCAAACTAATTTATGCAGGAACCAAAATCACTGGCTCACAACTTTAATGCCAGTGGCCCACAAAATAGAATTTTTGCACAAGACTCCACAGCTTAGAGGGAGCGTTGTTTGTGACCCCTCCCACTGCCAGTAAGTTTTGGGGGCAGAGAGTTCAAGGCAGGGTGTGTTTCCCAGCCCACTCCCGAGGGGGAGGGTGACTGCAGAGGACAGCGGGGAACCTCCCTGCTCCCCTCCCCGGGGGCACTCACCTGCCCATCCTGCGGAAGGTGATGGTGCAGCATCTGGGAGTGAGGCTGCTGGTGGGCAGGCAGGATGTGGAGGAAGGGGGCCGGGGCGTAGCCGGCGGCAGCTCCGGGGTTCAGGGGCCCCGTAGAGCCCAGGGCCGAGGGCAGAGTGAACGGAGGCGGAGTGCCGGTGTGGAATCCCTGCTTGTCGAACGCCTGGCGGAAGGAAGTCACACAATATGTCACACAGAAAAACGGGTGTGCTGCCCCCCCACCTTACGAAGCCCCCCAAAATGTGCCGACGGCAGGCAGCTTGGAACTAGAGCTCAGACCTTTCGGTTGTTCGGCACAATTCGGATCAGACCTTTCATCACCTGAACTTTCGCTTTGGAGCTGGGGGAATGGCTTTCTGGAGAGGGGTTTCCCCGAATGCCTAGGACGTGGCCGTACGGGTGCCACTTGAACTAGGGGGCGGGAGCACAACTCCAGGTGTCTCTGCAACTCAGTGGACATCAGCTCATCAGCTGCCACGTTTACAGGGCGGAGGCCCTGGGAGGCCCAGGTCTGTGGCTGTGAGTGTGGGCTTCCCAGGTCTCTGGGCCCGGAGGAAGGGGCCGGTGGCGAGAGGGGTCCTCACCTGAGTCTTGTTGTAGACTGAGCCGCTGATATCAGGCACACCTGTGTTACTTGAGGTCACAGAAACACCTGGGGAAAGGAGAGATGGGGGGGAAAGACTCGTGAGACCCAGGGAAGCCGCCCCAAACCCACAGTGGTTAAAGTGTCAGACTGGGATCTGGGTAAACTCAGGTTTGAATCCCCACTCGTGCCATAGAAGCTTGCCGGGTGACCTTGAGCCAGTCACCCCCTCTCAGCCTAACCTACCTCACAGGGTTGTTGTGAGGATAAAATGGAAGAGAGGAGAAATGATGTAACCCACTTTGGATCCCCATTGCGGAGACATACATAGAGTAAATAAACAGACATTGGAAAACGAGCTTCGCCCCAGCCACACGAGCCAGCGATCTTTCTTCTCGGGAGCAGCCTCCACTCACTGGCCCCCCAGCCAAGACCTGAGGAGCCCACTGAAACAAACACCCCTGCGGTCTCTTTGGCTACTCATTGGGATGGCTAAATGGAGCCTCCATGGACAGTCACACACACTGGGGGGGGGGGGGTCTGAGGAAAGAGCTGCATTGTGGGAGGTCAGTCCATCTTCAAAGGCTGAGGGGGCTTATCCTCCCCCACCAGCTGGGCATCGGGGCAGAAACCCCGGAGGCCTCCTGGAAAGCAACAGGACTTCCAGAAGAAAGCCGCCTCCTCATCAGGACAGCAGAAACTGAAATTTAGTATCTCTTAATTGTCCAAGATTAGGAATTACATTTTTAGATTTATTCAGGTGGGCTGCCGTGTTGGTCTGCAGCGAGAGAATACAGGTTGAGTCCAGTGGCGCCTTTAAGACCAGTGAAGTCTCATTCGGGGCGTCAGCTTTCGTGCGCGTGCGTGCACGCTTCATCAGAACAAAGTCCGAGCCCAGTGGCATGTTCGTGACCAACGACGTTTAATTCTGGCCATTCCAGCTTTGTTGGTCTTGTGTCTGAAGAAGGGTGTGTGCGCACGAAAGCTTCGAATTAAACTTGTTGGTCTTAAAGGGGCCACTGGACTGAAACGTCCGTTTTTAGGTTTAGGAACCTGTATTATCTCCTCTTCCTTCTTTGCTCAGCGATCGTTAGGTGCTTTCTTGCTCACGTGTGCGGGGCTCCTCTCGCAGTGTAAATAACTGCTGCCTTTCAGTACTTAGTTATGTTGTGTTTTTTTAAATACACAAAACCGATGTCTTCCTGCGCACATTCTGCCCTACGTGAGAACTGGGGCCGTGTTCACCAGGGTGTAGGGAGCTGGTGGGGAAAACTCCAGCCTGGATCTGAATACCCTAAAACAAGAGGTCCCCAATCTTTTTAAGCCAGCAGGAACCTTTGGAATTCTGACATGGGATGGTGGGCGCTGCCTCAAAATGGCCACCGTGGGAGGCCGAGCAAAACACACACACACAAAGCCCAAAATACGCTGGGAAAGTGGAATGAGAATAAAACCAACCATGTAGTGGCAGTCGCCACTGAAACTATTTTATTTTAATCTGCCCAGCCGCTGGGATCTCCAATGGCCAATCAGAAGCCCCGCTGGGAAGCAGCCCCACCCACTTTCTCAAAACACCTGATGAGCACCGAGAAAGAAGAAGAAGCGATTGGATTTATACCCCGCCCTTTGCTACCCGAAGGAGTCTCAGAGCGGCTTACAATCTCCTTCCCCTTCCCACAACAGACACCCTGTGAGGTAAGTGGGGCTGAGAGAGCTCTTTCAAGGACTGCCCTTGAGAGGACAGCTCTGAGAGAACTTGTGACTGACCTAAGGTCACACCAGCAGCTGCAAGGAGCTGGTGGGTCCCACGGGCAGCACGTTGGGGGCCTCTGCTTTGTACAAGGCTGGACTCCTGCCCCTACGCTCAAGGCAGGCAAGAGCAGGCAGCTGGGAGAACCCCGTGGGTCGGGACTGGGAAGAAGGGCTCTTAAAGGGTCAAAGAGAGATGCCTGGAGTGGAGTGTGGAGGCTGGCTTCCGTTGACGGCAGCATAAAGGTGGTGGTAGAAGAAGACATATTTGGTAAGCCTGGTCTTGTCTCACTGGGGAAATGGCTCTTCACCCAAAGAATAATGAATACGTGGAATTCACTGCCTGCCACAGGAAGTGGCATCTACAAGCATAGGCAACTGCAAGAGGGGACTGGAGAAACATCTGGAGCAGAGGTCCATCAGTGGCTATTAGCCACAAGGTATAGAAGGAACACTGGGGCAAGTGATGCTCTGTCTTCTTGGTGCTTGGTAGGGGGGCAACAGTGGGAGGGCTTCTAGTGTCCTGGCCCCACTGCTGGACCTCCTGAGGGCGCCTGGGTCTTGGCTGCTGTGAGACGCAGAGTGTTGGACTGGATGGGCCATAAAAGAAAAGGAGACTGGATTTATACCCCGCCCGTCACTACCCGAAGGAGTCTCAGAGTGGCTTACAATCCCCTTCCCTTCCCCACAACAGACACCCTGTGAGGTAGGTGGGGTTGAGAGAGCTCTTTCCAGAACTGCCCTTGAGAGACCAGCTCTGAGAGAACTTGTGAATGACCCAAGGTCACACCAGCAGCTGCATGTGGAGGAGTGGGGAACCAAACCCAGTTCTCCCAGATTAGAGTCCGCGCACTTAACCACTACACCAAACTGGCTCTGATCCAATATGGTTTCTCTTTTGTTCTTAAGAGCAGAGGTTGGCTCTTAGCCACAAGGTCTAGACAGGAACTCTCAGTCTGGGGCAAGGGATGCTCTGTATTCCTGGTGCTTGGAGGGGGGGGGGAACAGTGGGAGGGCTTCTAGTGTCCTGGCCCCACTGCTGGACCTCCTGAGGGCACCTGGTGTTTTTGGCCACTGTGTGACTCAGAGTGTTGGACTGGATGGGCCACTGGCCTGGTCCAACATTGGCTTCTCTTATTATTTATTTATTTATTTTATTCAATTTCTAGGCCGCTCTCCCCGCACAGCAGGCTCTTCTGTTCTTATATGGAGCAGAGGCCCATCCGTGGCTATTAGCCACAAGGTCTAGACAGGAACTCTCAGTCTGGGGCAAGTGATGCTCTGTCTTCTTGGTGCTTGAGGGGGAGGGGCAACACTGGGAGGGCTTCCTGCCCCCACTGCTGGACCTCCTGAGGGCACCTGGTGTTTTTGGCCACTGTGTGACACAGAGTGTTGGACTCGATGGGCCACTGGCCTGGTCCAACATTGGCTTCTCTTACGTTCTTATTTCCCATCCCACCCTGACAGACTGGACGTGCCAGAAGAAACTACTGAACCACTCAGCCCACGTCCAGCTCCAAGGGCAGAAGCCCCCCCTTCTGCACTGCACTGCTTGGTACAACTGCAGAGGCAGTGCTACCAACATCCAGCCAAGAGGGCAAAGACACAGACCGGAGGGCCCTTCGGCCCTGGGGGGGCAGAACAGCAGCATCACACGCCGTCGGTTACCTTTCCCGGGTCCGCTGCCGGAGGATTTGCTTTGTGCTTGCGATGACCCAGCGTAGCCCCCTTTGCCGTAGTCTCCGGCGGCCGGTCCCTGCGTCAGGTCATCGTAGCCTAACAGGAGAAAGAGCCGTTGGGGTTACCAACATACCCTGCACTCGCATCTCATGCCCCACACAATGCGGCTGGAGTCTGAGGGTGGGAAATTCAGCCATGTGCTTCTGCTCAGCCAGGAAGTCTGGCCGGTGGTCTCCTGCCCACCCCTCCAACGACCCCCCTGGAGTGCTGCTTCCATGACAAAGGGGGATGGGTAGCTGCCCTGAGCTCAGCAGAGAAAGGACAGACCGGAGAAAACAAGCACACACACACACACACTGAAGAAGAAGAAAGTAGACATGTTGGTTTGTGGTAGAACAGTAGAAAAGAGCCAGAGTCCAGGAGCACCTTAGAGACCAATGAAATTTGTGGCGGGGAGGAGCTTTTGAGAGTCACTGCTCACTTCTTCAGATACAGCTAGAATGGGAGTCTCTGCTTATATCTTGGGAGTGATTTCACACGTGCCGAATGACAATAGCAGGTGAATGACAATAGCAGGCATGACTAGATCAGGTGTGATATGCAGACGGGTAGTAGGCATGGAGCATCGGTAATGAGACAGGAAACCTAGATCTCAATTCAGTCCAGGAGGATGCAGTAGACCAGGGTCCAAAGCCCTGTTGTACTTGTACTTGTGCGTCCCCCTTTATTAATAAAGTAATTGAAAGTTCTCTTCTATAGGACCGTGTCCTGTGTTTTCTCAAATTGGGCTGGGGAAACACAACCAGAGGCAGGATTTCTCTCTTCCAGGGTTGCCAGACCCCCCCCCCCTAGTGGAGGTGGGGGGTCCAGGGCTCGTTTCGTAGCAGGAGCTCCTTTGCATATTAGGCCACACACCCCCAATGTAGCCAATCCTCCAAGAGCTTGCAGAGCTCTTCTTACAGGGGCTACTGTAAGCTCTTGGAGGACTGGCTAAATTAGGGGTGTGTGGCCTAATATGCAAAGGAGCTCCTGCTACGAAATGAGCCCTGGCTCCAACACCCCCCAAAAGCCCACCACCACCCCCTGCCACCAAGGGCCTGGAGGCCACCAGGGGTGGGGGGCTGGAGCAGGGCTTCCAGCAAGTATCTCCGCCAGCCGGTGGGTTCCTGCTGTTGGGCCTCCAGACACACAGAGACGACCTGCCTCTGGCAACCCCAGCAGCCCCCAGCAACAGACCTCCAGACGCTCTCCTTCCTTCTTGTCTTGCACAGAACTGGCCCTTTTCCAAAATCAACCCCCTCCACCCCCTGACACAACTTATCCATAGTGGAAGAGGAAGCTTTCTCTAGTGCAAGCGATTTCAAGAGCAGTGGAGGCTCAGCGAACCCAACGGACGTGGGGCAAGCACCGAGAAAGCCCTGTGTGCCAGCGCAGCTTCCGGAAGCTTCTGGCCGGGAATCTCTCGGAGATGAGCGAATTCCCACCACTCAGCTGCCTTCCCTGACGCTACACAAGCAAAGGGCGACCCCTGCCTTGAGCGCCAGTCTGTTCACGCACCAGGCCAAACTCCGCGCGTCTGAGAGAGCCACGGTTACCTGCCCCGTAGCCGTGCTGACCGTAGCCGCTTGCCTGCTGGAAGGGCGTGGAGGCGGCGTTCAGGCTGACGCTGTGTTGCTTGGCCGATGCGGGAGGGACCTGCCGAAAGAGAGAAAGGGTAGGGGATCATGACAGGGCAGTGGCTGCAACTGGAAGCGTCTAAAGCTGCCAAGAAGAGACATCCAAGCCCAGGCCCAGAGCAGGCACGGCCCCCACAAGAATCTCTCCTCTCAGTGCTGTTTTCACTCATTAAAAAACATTCTTGAAAGGCGTGGGCTCCTTTAAGCAGAGTGGGGGGCCGTAGTGGACTAATTCCCGCACTGCGCAAGGGGGTGGGAGTAAAGTCTTGAGCGAGAGATTTGGCTCCTGCATAAATCAGTTTGCTCTGCGGCCAGCCTTCCGGAGCAAAGACAAAAAATGTTTGAGCCGGAGGCTAAAAAACTGTGAGCTGGCTCACACTAGCTCATCTTAGAGGGAACACTGAGTGGGGGGGGGTGAAGAGAGCCCTTCCAGACCCCAAAAAACAGTCACTAAATCCTGAGCAGACACACCAGCCGTCCCGGAACATCCCAGAGTGCAGCAGCTGAACCCAATATCCATGGCACTGCCTTCTCCATCACCCTGCTATAAAACTTCCAAACCCGCACCCCCCCCCCACCGGAAATTCCTTTCCACTGTTCTTAGAATGCCTGCCCCACGGGGAGACCCCCCTCAGAGGAATCCCCACAAATCGCAGGGTCTTTTGGAGGGGTTTTGGAGGAGCCCCAGGAAAGACGGAGCGTGGCCACTGGGTTCCTGTGACTTACGAACATGGTGGGCCCGTACTGGAACGTGCTGGGGACTCCCGGCACTCCGGCGTAATAGGGCAGCCCCGTGTAGCTGTACCCGGGGGGCAGCGTGGGGTTGAGGAAGGGCTGCTGGGCCGTGTGGTGGTTCTGCGTCTGGTTCTGTTGGGCGGCGGCCAGCGTGGTAGCGGGGACGGGCGAGGCGGAATCCCCACGGCCGAATTTCGTCACGTCACCTGGCGGGGGAGGGGGACACACACACAGAAAAGGAGCATGCAAGAGAGAGAGAGAGAGAGAGTCAGGAACCGGATAAAACAGGACCAGCGCAGGCATCACAACAATGGCAGCTCGTATGTATGGAAATATAAGCTGCTTCCCCTTGGAAAAAAACCTGGTCTTGCATGTGATTAAATACATTTATTGGGGCTTTTGTGGGCTCCACAGTAAATCAATGGCTTTCTCTGCTAGGAATCAATTGCTTTTGTTTGCATTTTGTGTAAAAAATAATATTGTTACTTGGGTTTGACTGTGTCCTTTCCAAAGTTTATATCTCCGGCCAGGGGTCCTTTCGTAGGAAACGAGGTGCAGGAGCTCATTAGCACAACTCATTTGCATACGCCACACCCCCTAACATACCGGAAGTGTGTCAGAAGGCCACACCCACCCCTCAGGCTCCCCTCCGCAGGTGAGTGAAACTAACCTGCTCTTCCTCCATTCCCTTCCCCATCCAATACTTTGTGCAATAAAAATAAGCGTAAAGAACACACCCTCATTCTCTCCCTGCTCCCTTGAAACCACCAGGTTTCAAGGAGACTTGAGATCCCCAGGACATGTGCACCACCCATCCCTTCCCCTTCCCCTCCCCACAACAAGACAACCTGTGAGGTAGGTGGGGCTGAGAGGTCTTTTGAGAACTGCTCATGAGAGAACAGCTCTGAGAGAACTTGTGACTGGCCCAAGGTCACACCAGCAGCTGCATGTGGAGGAGTGGGGAATCAAACCCGGTTCTCCCAGATTAGAGTCCAACTCCTGACCACTACACCAAACTGATAAGGTGGAAGCTGCTGAAGGTTGGTGAAATTTCTCCAGTACTTATGTGCCATGTGCCCAGATAAAAAATGGTATACTTAGAAAATTTATATGCCACCTTGAGCAAGTCTCTGGAAAAGCAGCACACAATCATAAAAGGAACAATGATAAAATGATGACTATTAAAACAAAACATTAAAAACAATAAAGACCCTAGCAGGGCTTTCCCCGGGGCACTGCGCCTCTGCACTGCTCGGGGAAGCCGAGGAGGGGGCGGGGCTTGGTCATGTGCCCGCCCCCTGGGCTCCTCACTCCCGGAGCTGCGCTCCTGTGCGCTCCCGCTCCAACGGACCCCTGTCTCCGGTACCTGGCATTACATTTTATGGCACACATGGCCCGGCCCGACAAAGGGACGTTTATGTCAGATCCGGCCCTCGTGACAAATGAGTTCGTCACCATTACTGTAGAGCCGTTTTGTTGCATTGGGGGGACGGGGACTAGAGCAGGGGTGGCCGAACTTGCTCAGTATAAGAGCCACAAGATATGAACAAATATCACACAAACATTTTTATTTTAAAATATGCAAATTTGCTATTTATTAACATTAAATGAGACTGCCAAAAATAAAAGCAAAAGGAATAAAAACAGATCTTGAAAACGTCCAATGATATTTGTTTGTCTCTTAGACAAATATCATTAGCAGA
Source organism: Lepidodactylus listeri (assembly GCA_029233225.1). NCBI lineage: Eukaryota > Metazoa > Chordata > Lepidosauria > Squamata > Gekkonidae > Lepidodactylus > Lepidodactylus listeri. The sequence continues at coordinate 4,212,460 of JARCFY010000004.1, read as the reverse complement.
GAAAAAGAGAGAGAGAGAGGTGAAAAGAAAGAGGTGGAAGGAAAGAAAGAGAGAGAGAGAGACAAAAAAGAAAGCAAATAGATGGGAAGGAAGGGAAGAAATTAAGAAAGAGAGGGAGGGAGGGAGGGAGAAAAAGCATGGCTTCCCTTCGCTTCCCCAGCCGCCCTGCCAGGAGCCGCACGGTATGTGTGAAAGAGCCTCCGTTTGGACACCCCTGGACTAGAGGTTTAACATATACATTAAATAGTCCTTTCCTCCTCCCCCTGCAACACCATGAAACACTTAAAAGGAAGCTGATCATTTATTTCTGAAAGACGGACCCAGTGACCGGACAGAACCACTCTGGGCAAGCGTCTATTGGGGAACCGCCGTCTCGGAGCGCCCACTCACCTGAGTATGGGTTGCTGGCGAGGCTGCCCTCTCTGCCCGTCAAGGTCGCGGGAGCGGGGAATGTGATTCCATAATAATCCTGAAGGAAAGTAAAAATATTGCAGCCACTCTAACGGTCGCATCGCCTGCTGACATTTCTTGATTTTAAAAAGTCTGATACTTTAACAACTTTGGCTGTCGCAGCGAAGCACACGAAGAATCAAGCCCATTCCCCCTGCCTTCCCTGCCCTGATCTGGAGCAAAATTTCCCTTCTCGGTTACCCCGCTTGCATTTGGAACGGGCCTTTTCCCTTTTCAGTTTCTGCTCAGTTTCGATTTCGGTATCTCAGCCTCACTCTCAACTGCTTTGCTTTCCAGCTGCTGGAAGGGAAAAACCGATGGCAGTGCGCCAACCAAAGAGTCAGGCACAGAAAGACCACTGGGACTGGAGCGATTCGGAGACTCTGACAAACACTAAATAACAAATAACATTTGGGAAGGAGTGGGGGGGGGGGGATATCTGAATGGACATTCTCCTTGCTATCAGTTGGGGCTGTGTTCCTTTTACGCCCTCTTGAAGTCGACACGGGAGGGCCGGATCTGGTGACTAAAGGATGAAGTTCGCCACGGATATGAGGCGCTCCCTCCCTTTGGCACAGGTTTCGAGTTGTCTCCTGCGTGAAGTTTAATCGTTCGGGACTGCCGTCTGATCCCTTTCAAACTGGCGGGATCCTTTTGTTAATTTTTTCTTTAGCTCCCGGGGTACTAAAGATTAACACCCTTGTTTTAAAAAATGAAAAAGTCTTGCAGGGCATCCCGTGACCTACATAGGGTTGCCAAGTCCGGGTTGGAAAATACCTGGGGACTTTGGGGGTGGACCCAGGAGAGGGCGGGGTTTGGGGAGGGGAGGGGCCTCAGCAGGGTACAATGCCATGGAGTCCACCCTTCAAAGCAGCCATTTTCTCCAGGGGAGCTGATCTCTGTCAGCTGGGGATCAGTTGTAAAAGCGGGAGATCCCCAGGCCCCACCTGGAGGATGGGAACCCTAGACCTGCACCCTCTAGGTTCAGATCCCTCGAGTTGACAGGGAGGCAGCCATTCCCAGGGGGAGGTGTTTTTGGAGGGTCAACAAACAAGGGAATTTAGGAGCCCTCTGCCCACAAAGGTAATTCTGAGGGTGGGTTTGGGAAGAGAGGTGAAGGCCGAAACTTTCCTATACATTTCCCCAGCTGTTCTAAGTCATACGACTCTCACATACTACCTGGTTCTTTCAACAAGAGGTCCTGGGAACTTCTGCATGCCAAGCAGAAGCTCTGCCACTGAGCCACAGCCCCTCCCAGGCCATTCAAGATGCTGGAGTCTCCCAAATATGCGGAAACCCTCCCTTTTCACATGTCACCATTCTGCTATTTCCTTGGTGAGAACTGGGCCGAGGGTGCCGTTGGAGGGGACAGGCTGGAGGCCCCTGGGAAACTGCCAGAGGAGGGACCAGGCTGGAAACTGTCCTTTATCACCACACTGGACAACTTCCTGTCCTCAGCTACGAGGGCTCGACCAGGCTGCAGTCCACTCCCCCGGCTCCTCCCTCCTTTCTGATTGCTTCTCCGCATTTTGTGCTATTGCAACGGATTCTGTCTCGTCCAGCCAATCTTGGGATCTTCCCTTTCCTCCCATTACAAAGCTGCATTTCTCTGCCGAACTGGGGAGCCCCACGCCTGGAGAGGCCGCCACCTTGCCATTGGGTGGCCAGTTTTGTGACTGCGAGACTAGTGTGGGGATCAGATCACTTTACGCCTAGAAAGAGTGAAGATATTAGTGAATTAACCCACAAGGACAGATGAGAACTCCTTGCTGCTACAAGTGCAGAGCAGCAGCTGGAGCATTCGCTTTCAGGCCAAGCAGAGCCTGGGTTCAAAACCCTGCTCACTAGGAGAGCCCTGAGCCATCCCCTTTCTATCCTATGCTCTAGGGATGCCAGCTTCCAAAAGGGGCCAGGGGATCCCCCGGAATTACAGCTCATCTCCAGACTAGAGATCAGTTCTCCTGGAGAGGAAATGGCTGCTTTGGAGGGTAGACTCTACAGCATTGTACCCCACTGAGGTCCCTGTCCACCCCCAGGCTCCACCCCCAAATCTCCAGGAGTTTCCCAAACTGGATCTGACAACCGTGCCTACCTCGCAGGGCAGCTGTAAGAATCAAAATTCCCATTTTTAAACATTTCTAGTAATCTTTGTGTCTCGGATCACATCGGTGCCAAGCCTGAGTTTTCAGTAAGTACCTTCATGGAATACACCTTTAGTTACCCCTTTTATAGGAACACCAACACATGGTCTGCCTTCCAGATTTTTTTGAAGTCATTGTATGTTCTGCTGGATGGGGTTTCAACTTCCGAGTTAGTTTGAGAGTAACTTAAATTATTTGGGGGCACGCTGAGTCCCCTCCTGACTTCTCGAAAGTGGTTCCACTTCTAGAATTTCCTCGGCTGGGTGTCTTTGGCTACCTCTGCGGGCTTTCTGGCTGGCCATAAACAACTTAACCATTTTAGGGCATTCTTTCCTTAAATAGCTTCTATGCCGCCTTCCCATCCAAATAAGAGTCCCCGAAGCAGCGAACACGAAAACATTTGGACATCAGGACAGCATTTAAAATATATAAAATTATACAATTAAAAACATAAAACACACACACACAGCCGAGGCAAGAGGGTCAGTAACAGTCACTGGAGGCATGCCGGATGGAACAAAAAAGGATTTTCACCCGCCGGTTGAAGACAGCGCTAGAGGGAGATGGACAAATCTTCCTGGGGAGGAAGAATGAGAGTCCAGGAGCCCCTTGACCACTAACAAAATTCGTGGCAGGGCATGAGCTTTCGAAAGCTCCTCCCCTGCCACAAATTTTGAGAGTCAATAAGGTGCTCCTGGACTCTTGCTGTTTTCTACTGCTGCAGACAGACTAACATGGCTGCCCATCTTGATAACCACCTGGGTATACTTTGAACCCTTCTTTTTAAGAACATAAGAGAACATAAGAGAAGACAATGTTGGATCAGGGCAGTGGCCCATCCAGTCCAACACTCTGAGTCACACAGTGGCCAAAAATGTCAGGTGCCCTCAGGAGGTCCACCAGTGGGGTCAGGACACCAGAAGCCCTCCCACTGTTGCCCCCCCCCAAAGCACCAAGAATACAGAGCATCACTTGCCCCAGACATAAGAACATAAGAGAAGCCAATGTTGGGTCAGGTCAGTGGTCCATCCAGTCCAACACTCTGAGTCACACAGTGGCCAAAACTACCAGGTGCCCTCAGGAGGTCCAGCAGTGGAGCTAGGACACCAGAAGCCCTCCCACTGTTGCCCCCCCCCCACTGTCAAGCACCAAGAATACAGAGCATCACTTGCCCCAGACGGAGAGTCCCTATCTATACCTTGTGGCTAATAGCCACTGATAGATCTCTGCTCCATATGTTGATACAATTCCCTCTTGAAGCTGTCCATGCTTGTAGCCGCCGCCACCTCCTGTGGCCGTGAATTCCACATGTTAATCACTCTTTGGGTGAAGAAGGACTTCCTTTTATCCGTTCTAACCCGACTGCTCAGCAATTTCATGGAGTGCCCACGAGTTCTTGTCTTGTGAGAAAGGGAGGAAAGTACTTCTTTCTCTACCTGCTCTGGAAGAGCTGGTACTGGAGCACCCATTTTCAGACATGCCTAGTCACTGGGGTGAAATGGCTACACAGACACTAAATTCCAGGGCCCAGGCTCATCCAAAGCTTCAGTAGCTCCTTCAGTGCCCTCACCATGACATTCGACTACTCTTTAAAAAAATATTCCTGCATACACATCTCAAAAGTAATGATTTTAAGAAGCAGCCTGATCACTACTGAAGTCTAAAGCGGGATGCACCCCGGCCTCACCGACAAGAGTTCTCCAGGGACGCAGCCAGATGTCCTCTCCTTAGACTTTGCACTGAGAAGTCTCTTGGGAGAGGAAAAGCAGACTTATGGGGGGGGGGGATAAGTGGTTGGCTCCCCCTTCCATGACCTCACAAGCTCAGCCTTACTGATGCGCGGGGAAGCCACCTCCAGTTGGGAAACACCTGGAAATTTTGTTGGCAGAGCTTGAGGAAGGCGGAGTTTGGGGAGGGGCTTTAATGGGGTCTAATGCCATAAAGTCCACTGTCCAAAGTAACCATTTTCTCCAGGGGGACTGATTTCTGTCGCCTGGAGATCATCTGTGACCCTCTCCAGCCACCACCTGGAGGTTGGCAACCCAAATCCTAAGAAGAGCCTGCCTGCTACCATGAGCTTTAAGACAGACAGCGTGTCCGGGAAGCCGGACTGCACAGAAAATACCTTGCAAGATGTGGAAGTTGTATCAGTTGTTGGGAAATTGGGGGTGTTGCCAACCTCCTGCTGGGGCCTGGAGACCTCCTGGAATTACAGCTGCTCTCCAGAGCGCAACGGTCAGTTCCCCTGGAGAAAATGGCTGCTTTGGAGGGTGGACTCTATGGCCTTGCACCACACTGAGGTTCTCCTGCCCTCTTCGGGCTGCACCTCCAAAATCTCCAGGAATTTCCCAAACCAGAGCTGGCACCCCTGAGGCGGGGAGGAAGATGAGGAACACTCTCTGCTGGATTACTAAACTGAAAACGACTGAGGAACTGATGGCCCAGGTAAACCACGGCCAAAGAAAACTTCATGTTTGGAAAGTGAAAATGAAACCAGGGGAAAGACCAGAAAATGATATATGGAAACAAATCCAGGCAATAAATAGGATGGAGATGGAAGAGCCACACATTTCAGGGCCGGACAGGAGAGCGGAGAAGTTGCCAAAGACGCAGCAGAGACCACCGAGGACGCTTCTTCCATCATGGGGGCTTCGGCTTACAGCCCTGCAGGGTTCGCTGTACTGGTTCTCCTCTTACCCACTCTGGTCACAGCCCGGCGCTGTGACTTTCTGCAACAGCGTCAGCAAGTCCTCAATTCACAGATCTTACAGTGGCTGCAGGCGATGGGCCCCCACATCCCTCCAGAGTGCCTGGCGCAGCTGAAGGCGGTCAATTTTCCCGCAAAAAATCTGAAAATAAGGGAGCCGCACCTGGCCAGAAGAGCCGCCTACGAAATACTGAGTGGGTTCCTGGGCCTGTTCAGCAGCATCCCGGCGCAGACGGGGAAGGCGGCCACCGCCCAAGACAGGTTAGTCTCTGCCTTTTACCACGTGGTTCTTTGTTCTGGGCATTGAGCCCAGGTGGATCTCCTCTCCTCTAACTCTGCCATTCTAAAATTCTTTAGGCTCCTCAATGCCCTCCACACCCAGTCGAAACGTATCCAGAGGTGCTTCGGGGAACAGAAAACTGAGCCACGAAGCCCAGATGAGAACTCAAACAAGTTGATACTGCGGAGGTATTTCCACGGGATCAGAATTCTCCTCGAAGAGGAAAGCCACCGCCCGTGCGCTGGGATCACCCTGCGGCTGGGGGTCCGGACGTGCCTGCCATCCCTCGATATGATGACTAAGAGCATGAACGGCTAAGGCACTGGTGCGACCAGCCGGTCTGGAGAGCCGTGCCAATGACGAGGCGGCAGACACGAAGACACAAGCGAGCGCCTGCAGGACTTTATTATCAGGAAGAGAGGGAAGGAGGATAGAAGGAAAACCTGCGCCTTCTGTGGAACAGCTGTTCCCCCCTCTCCTCTCTCAAGAACCTTAAAAGCTGAGGTTGGCCAAGGATATGGCCCTCGGGCACACACCAAAGCTGAAGAGAGTTTTATTTAGGGGTCGATGTGACTGAATTTTTATTTATTGACACTCCTAACTGGAGTTTTTAAACCTAAACTGGGACTTCTTTTGTGTATTTATAATTGTGTTTTTTATTTATATTGTTTTCAATGTGCTTTTTTACGATCTTTTTTTTATAAACATTGTCTTGAAAACTACCTTAAGTTCTGCAAAGGGGAAAGGCAGCTAAGAAGTGCTTTTTCTTCGTCCAATAAAGGCTCTATGCAGCGCCTTGAGCACTGGGACACTCTGAGTCTCCTGGCGGGAAAAAAGTAGGCTACTGGTATCTGATGTTGGTCTAGTATCTGCTGCCATCTGTGATTTGATTGCTTAGCTGTATTTTAATGTGATTTAATGAAATTTTATGTGTTTTAACTTCGTTTATTTATAACTATGTTGTTAGCCGCCTAGAGCCGGCTCGCTGGCAAGGCGGGATATAAATCTAAATAAATAAATAAATAAATAATTTCCACTCGCTGTTTCCCAAAAGACGAAAGGAGTTTTTAAAAAAACTGCGACATCCAAAGTTGTATTAGGATTTTGATCTGAGAGTACGAAGGGCCCTTTCCTTACCCGCCCAGGGGAAAGGGCTGATCTCCACTTCGGGGGTCAGGAAGCAATTTTTCTCCAGGCCAGTTTCGCTGGAGATCCTGGAGGTTTTTTTGTCATCTTCAGCAGTCACTGGGGGTGTGGAGGGAGGAGGTATTTGTGGATTTCCTGCATTGTGCAGGGGGTTGGACTAGATTTATTTTATTTATTTATTTGTTTTATTTCTTAGAATTTATATCCCGCCCTCCCCACCGAGGTGGGCACAGAGCGGCTCACAACATAAAAATAATACACTCAGTTAAAAATAGTTACAATAGTTACATATTCTACCGCAAAATCGGCGGCGTTACAGATTTTTCATCCGGGTGGATCAAGGCAGCACTCACATATGATCCTTGTGTGCGTGCACACAGGCTGGCCGATGGCATTATCAGGGCCAGGGCTGAGATGTTCACCTTAGGCGGCCCCTACTTAAAAGCCTGGTGGAAGAGCTCCGTTTTGCAGGCCCCGCGGAACTGCATCAAATCCCGCAGGGCCCTGATGTTCTCCGGGAGCTCATTCCACCAGTACGGGGCCGCCACTGAAAAGGCCTTGGCCCGTGTTGTTGCCAGCCGTGCCTCCTTCAGCCCTGGCAGGACCAGTCAGTTTTGGGATCCAGATCATAGTGCTTGCTGGGGAACATATGGAGAGAGGCGGTCCTTCAGGTACGTAGGTCCCAGGCCATATAGGGCTTTATAGGTGAGCACCAGCACCTTGAACTTTATCCGGTACACTATAGGCAGCCAGTGCAGTGCTTTTAGGGTGAGCTAAATATGTTCCCGCATAGGCAAACCTAATAACAGCCGCGCCGCAGCATTCTGCACTAGCTGCAGCTTCCGGATTTGGCACAAGGGCAGCCCCATGTAGAGGGCGTTACAGTAGTCCAACTTTGAGGTGACCAATGCATGGATCACTGTCGCCAGCTCGCTGCGTTCAAGGAAGGGACCAACTGCTTGATCAGCCTGGATAGATGACCCTGGAGGTCCCTTCCAACTCTTATGATTTGATGATTCACCTTGCTTGGATTTGGGTGTTTTAAGTGACTGACTAGCCTGTGGCTTCAAATCAGTCAGCCCACGAATCAAGGACCCACCAGAGGTGCACTTGGTGGCAGGCTGTGTACTGGCTTGTCTGTGTAGAGGTTTTGTGTTGCAACATGCATGCACACAAAAGCTTCTACCCAGAATTAAACTTTGCTGGTCTTAAAGGTGCTTCTGGACTCAAACTTTGTTCTGTTGCTTCAGACCAACATGTCTACCTGTCTGAATCCATTTTCTTCATATCTATCCAGAAAACTGCGGAAGGGAAGGTAGGGAAAGGTGTGGAGTTGAGCAAAGAGAGGGTCGGGGGGGCGCATCATAATCCCCGAACAAGAAATCCATGCCACACCTGTTATATATTGATGGCACATTGTCCCTGACAAGGCAATTCGCTTTCAAGAACATAAAAACATAAGAGAAGCCAATGTTGGATCAGGCCAATGGCCCATCCAGTCCAACACTCTGAGTCACACAGTGGCCAAAAACACCAGGTGCCCTCAGGAGGTCCAGCAGTGGGGGCAGGAAGCCCTCCCACTGTTCCCCCCCCCTCCCCGTCAAGCACCAAGAATACTTGCCCCAGACTGAGAGTTCCTATCTATACCTTGTGGCTAATAGCCACTGATGGACTTCTGCTCCAGATGTTTATCTAATTCCCTCTTGATGCCGTCCATGCTTGTAGCCACCACCACCTCCTGTGGCAGTGAATTCCACGTGTTAATCACTCTTTGGGTGAAGAAGGACTTCCTTTTATCTGTTCTAACCCGACTGCTCAGCAATTTCATGGAGTGCCCACGAGTTCTTGTAGTGTGAGAAAGGGAGAAAAGGACTTCTTTCTCTACCTGCTCTGTCTCATGCATAATCTTATAAACCTCGATCATGTCATCCCTCAGCCGTTGTTTCTCCAAGCTAAAGAGCTCCAAGCGCTTCAACCTTTCTTCATAGGAAAAGTGTTCCAGTTTGGTGTAGTGGTTAAGTGCGCGGACTCTAATCTGGGAGAACCGGGCTTGATTCCCCACTCCTCCACTTGCACCTGCTGGATGACCTTGGGCAAGCCATAGCTCTGTGCCAGCTGTTCCCTCAAGGACAGCTTGGGAAAGAGCTCTCTCAGCCCCACCTACCTCACAGGGTGTCTGTTGTGGGGAGGGGAAGGGAAAAGGAGTTTGTAAGCCGCTCTGAGACTCCCTTGGGGAGTGGAGGGCGGGGTATAAATCCAATCTCTTCTTCTTCCAACCCTTTTGTCATTTTAGTTGCCCTTTTCTGCACTTTTCCCAATGCTATAATATCTTTCTTGAGGTGTGACAACCAGAACTGTACACAGTACTCCAAATGAGGTCGCACCATTGATTTATACAGGGGCATTATGATACTGGCTGATTTGTTATCTACTCCCTATCTAATAACCCCCAGCATATAATTGGCCCTTTTCATTGCAGTCGCACACTGGCTCGACATTTTTATTGAGTTATCTACTACGACTCCAAGATCTCTCTCTTGGTCAGTCTCTGCCAGTTCGGACCCCATCAACGTGTATTTACAGTTAGGATTTTTGGCTCCAATGTACATCACTCTGCACTTGGCCACATTAAACCCCCTTTGCCACGTTGATGCCCACTCGCCCATCCTCGACAGATCCCTTTGGAGTGCCTCACAATCCTCCCTGGTTCTCACCACCCTGAACAACTTCGTGTCATCTGCCAATTTAGCCACTTCACTGCTTACTCCCAACTCCAAACCATTAATAAACAAGTTAAAAGCATCGGACCAAGTACTGATCCCTACACAGACTGGCAGCAGCTCTCCAGGGTCTCAGCCTGAGGTCCTTCACACCACTCACCATCTGCCTGGTCCTTTTAAAATGGAGATGCCAGGGATTTAATCTGGGACCTCCTGCATGCCAAACAGAGGTTCCGCCAGTAAGCCACAGCCTTTCCTACTAAGCATTAGTGAAAACAGATCACGAGAAACTTGCTTTTTTAAATCCCAGACTCTTAGCAAAGTCAGCTACGAATGCCACGCTTCCATTCATGTTCACGCACACTGACAGATTCCTCAGACAATACTTACTTACTTAGTGTGAAACAAAACAATGGAAAAGCTACTTACCACAGGTAGCCTGGACTGCAGCATTTGGAGATCGTCATAACCATATATCTGCTTGAAGACACAGAAGAAGGGAGGGGAGGGAAACTGAGTTATAAGACACTTCTTGCATGTATTCACAATGTCTTGCGCTTCACTGCAGGGGCATTTTCAAGGCTACCAGCATTTGTTAAACCAAATGCCATCACAGAAAACAAGAAGCTACCCTAGAAGCTGCTACAGCTAAGGGCTTGTTCATGGGGCACCCTAGGAGATACAATCACCTTCTTGTTTTGACAGCAAAGATCCTCTCTGGTATCCAGTAACACTGTGTGAGCCAATTTATTCATTCCCTGTTGTAGAAGAGGGATTGCAGTCGAGAGAATGTCTTGTCTACAATCACCTACCACGTTCAGGGGAAAAGCAACGCAGGGCTTCCTAGTTTACACCTCCACCTCTTAAGCCACTGTTTCACTCCAAAGAATGTAGCACACAAATACTCGACAACAGCTTCTGTAGGCCACAATACTTCTGCCTTTCTCGCCCCCAGAAGAAGCATCATGAAATATACTACGGAATGCTATACTTTAAGCAACCCAGGTTCAGTTCAGACAGCACGTGAAACCATGGTTTAATTAAACTAACTACAGTACGATTGTCTGGATGTAGGCCATGCCGCTAACAATGGTTGGTTTAGGGCCCATCAACTCAGGGTCTGAAGTTTTAACTATTAACTCTCCCTGCCTATACATAATGGCTGGCGAAGTCTGTTTCAATGTATCTGAAGTGTGCACGCACACAAAAGCTTATACCCAGAATTAAACTCTGTTGGTCTTAAAAGGTGCCACTGGACTCAAACTTGGAACTATTAACTCCATTCGTCTTCTGGAGTCCCATGATACCAGATGTCTTGATGACGTCGTTCCAGCGTTTGTTGCAATGAACCAGCTTACCGGGTCTGTCGACTGAATCCTGGTTCCGCAAATTAATTAAAACAGAAATTCAGACCAACGTTTATTCTGGTGTGAGCTTTTGTGAGGCATTCTTTGAACACTATGAAGGGGAAATCACATCCCACATTTCTACAGGGAGAATTACTGAAGGGGTGGGGGAGCTGAGGACAGAGAGGGGCTTGGCGTGAAACCCATCATAAATCTGTCAGATGTGACCGAGGAAATGGTGCCAATAATTATTTACATGTAATGGATGATGCTGGAGGCCAAAAAGTTCCAGCCCCTGGGGCACGGGTACAGATCAACAAAAGGATAATAGGAGACACTAAACTGGGGAAGCAGCAGACGGAAGCAAAAGAAAACTAAGTGACATCAATAAAGGGTCATAGTTACTTTAATTGTGAAAAAGGGGTCTTGTTGAAGAAGAAGAGATTGGATTTATACCCCGCCCTCCCCTCCCCAAGGGAGTCTCAGAGCGGCTTACAAACTCCTTTCCCTTCCCCTCCCCACAACAGACACCCTGTGAGGTAGGTGGGGCTGATAGAGCTCTTTCCCAAGCTGTCCTTGAGGGAACAGCTGGTACAGAGCTATGGCTTGCCCAAGGTCATCCAGCCAGGTGCAAGTGGAGGAGTGGGGAATCAAACCCGGTTCTCCCAGATTAGAGTCCGCACACTTAACCACTACACCAAACTGGCTCTCTTGAGAATTTATAGTAAGGGAACCTGGATGGCCCAAGGAACCTCGATCTCATCAGATCTCAGAAGCTAAGCTCGGTTGGCCCTGGTCAGTATTTGGATGGGAGACCACCAAGGAAGTCCGGGGTCACTATACAAAGGCAGGCAAAGGCAAGCCAGCTCTGTCTCTTACCTTGAAAACCCCCCAGGGTCACCATAAGTAAGCTGCAACTTGAGGGGAAAAGAAACGCCAACTAACCCTAATTAAAATAATCCATGGTTTCACCTGATATCTGAACTAAGTCAACGTGTTAAAAATGTCCAGGTTGAAACGGCGAACAGAACCGAAGCAGAAGAGGAACCTAAACATAAGAATGGCCTTCCTGGATCGTCTGCCACCATCAGTCCCAGGGTTCCGTCATCTTGAGGTTTACTGCAAAAGCCGATTCATCCGGCTTTTGGAATAACGGGGCAGAGAGAGAGGGGTTCCCACCCAAGGTTTTCATTGGTGACTTGGGAAGAGAGACAGTTGACCAAAGAAGCACATCACTAGTTGGAGAGCTGCCGTGGCCAGCGTTAGTCCAATAAACCCAAGAAAACCCAAGTTCAGAGGTAAAGGAACCCACAGATACATGCAGTGCCTGGAACCAACTTCGCTATTTACACGATATTAGACTCTGTGATTTGGAGCTTTTTCTGTGGCGATCAGGCACAACTAACCCACACCCACTAGCTCTCCACTTGAGGGGAAATGAAGCAAGAGGGGCAGACTCACATTACAGTAGATCACGATGGATAGCCATGTTGGTCTGTCTGTAGCAGCAGAAAAGAGCAAGAGTCCAGGAGCACCTTGAAGACTGATGGAATTTGTGGCAGGGCAGGAGCTTTCCTGAGTCACTGCTCACTTCTGAAGGAGTATCTGAAGAAGTGCGCAGTGACTCACAAAAGCTCATGCCCCGCCATAAATTTCACTAGTCTTTAAGGGGACTTTTGGCTCTTCTCACACTACAATGTTTAGATTGGGAAGAAAGTCAAACAGTGTGATCTGTCCTATAATCTGTAGATCACTCTTTCTGGACACAGATGTCCTGGAGACTCCAAACCTCCTGGGGCACGGCCAAGGGGGGGGGGGGGGGGAATCAAAGTCATCCGGGGGAGGTTACAAGGAAGCTGCTTACTGGGTAGGCAGGTAGAAGTCCTCCAGGTCCCACAATATACTGGTTATGTATCAAGGGTGGTACCCCTTGGGGCAGGTTGGGGGGTGCCTTGCCTGTAGAACCAAAAGAAACATTTCTTTTAAAACAGCAACATTTTAAAAAGTACGATGGGAGGAAGAAAGGGGGGGGAGCCTTTGAGTTCTGAAATAAGTTACTGAGTCAGCCCCAAAATCACCACCGATCACCATTCATCACGTAGCTGACTTTCCCTGCTTCCATCTGGAAATTTCCCCCCAAAGCTGCTGAAAGAGAAACGAACTAATGAAGGGACCAATCTGGGGGGCTGATTAAGGCTGGTACGTGGCCACTGTCACCCTGCCCTCATTTCCAGCTCCGGCTCATCCTATGCAGTGTCTTCTGCCTCCAAGTCCGACCCCTTCTCCACCTTGGTGACACGCTGCCAGTTTGAGCAGACAATACTGACTTTGACGGACCAAGGGTCTAATTCAGTGTAAGGAAGCTCTGTGTGTTCATGCTCCCTGTGCCTGGCCCTACTTTCCGCTGAGAGAGTTGAGAGAGAACTGTGACTGACCCAAGGTCGCCCAGCTGGCTTCATGTGGAGGAGTGGGGAATCAAACCCGGTCCTCCAGATTAGAGTCCGCCGCTCTTAACCACCACACCCTGCTGGCTCCCAGAGAGACTGGGCAGATGGGTCCCTGCCTGTCTTCCTCCCAAATCATCATCATCTTCTTTTTTAACGCTTCTCTAGGAAAGAATTCACTGGCCTCTTCGGCAGCTACCTTAGGCTCTCTTCTCTCTTTCTTGCCTTGCGCCTCTCTACCCATCTCGCTTTTTAACTGTACGTGGAATGCCGAAGCTCAGCTGGATTCTGCAGCTAAAATGGAGAGCACAGCGGTAAGGGAAGGGAAACTTGGATTTACACTGTGAAAAGAAGGATGCAAACAATGGAGACTCTTGGGAGAGTAACTGCTTGGGCTATCTGCCGGCTGTAGAAGATGTTTCACTACGCTCAGCTGGAGAAGATCCGACTTTCTCTGTAGGTTTCCAAAGGTCAGCTGATGGATTTGTCTGCAGTTTCCATGGCCGCTTCAACCATCTTTTTAAAATATTTTGCCCGTGGCATGAGCCACCTTAGATCTCTGCTTGCAGAGAACAAGGTGGGACGTAAAATTTTTTAAATGAATCAACCCGTGACCACACTAGAGGTGCACGTGTACCAGTGAGAATGAAGTGGGGCACACATTTCTGCAGAAGAAAGGGAATTGCGCACGGGCGAGGATCCTGAGACTGACTCCTGCAACCTCCTTCTGCCCGTGCGGTGAACTCTGCCTGTGTGGCTGCAGCGCACTTTAACTTATCTTCAGCCACTGGTCAGCATGCTTTTGCCTAGCACTGAAATGCGAGCTGACCGCAAAGATTCCAGCTTGGCCCGTCTGGCCAAAACTGGTCGTGCCAGCCAGTCTTAAGTGACGCAGGGAAGGACTGGAGTGGTGGTGAACTCCATTAACACAATTCATATTGTCCGATGTCAACCCGAGCGGGCCCCTGCTCGCCTCCTGAAAGCCATGCGAGGCATACGTGGGAAGGCATGCGGTAGCTGAGGAAAGCCACTGGGAAATGACATATCTGAAGCAATTCCGGGGGGGGTTGTAAATATGACCTGCCAGGAGGCTGACAGAGCAGGTTAAAAGTGTAAACGAGCGGTCCCCAGCAGTGTTTGTTAGCCTCTGGCACACATATTTTTGTCTTAGCTCAAGAAGGATGGCTCCAGAGCAAACTAGTTTATGCAGCAGCCAAAGTGCTTGCTCACAACTTTAACGCCAGTAGCTCACAAAGTAGAATTTTTGCTCACAAGACTCCACAGCTTAGAGGGAACATTGGTCCCTGGCCTCTCTGCCTCTGTGGGCACTGCCGGAATTCTGAAACAGTACTGTGGGCACAATCGCCAAATGGCTGCCAGAAGAGGTGGAGCCAAATGTCAGGGAGAAAAGTTATACACAAGTCTAACCAGGGCTCATTTCGTAGCAGGGGCTCCTTTGCATATTAGGCCACACACCCCTAATGTAGCCAATCCTCCAAGAGCTTACAGAGCTCTTCTTACAGGGGCTACTGGAAGCTCTTGGAGGATTGGCTACATCAGGGGTGCGTGGCCTAATATGCAAAGGAGCTCCTGCTACGAAATGAGCCCTGAATCTAACAGTAACCCTACAACACTTCAGGCAGCGTGATGGAGACCCCTGGAGTAACCAGTTAACACCTTCTGATATCCTAACATAAGCAATGAAGAGAGTTAAACTAACCATGAACCCCTTTAAGCTGACTAAACTTTGCTTCTGTGGGAAGAAGAACAAGTCCATTCAATCAGTGGATGCAAGCACTCCTCCAAGGCAATCCATAGGTGACAATATGACCCTGCTGAGCCAGACCTCCGATAGCTATTAACCCTTCCCATACAGAACCTCCCTGTAAGAATTTTAAGGCCTCCTGCACTTGGGGAGGAAACGCTCCCAACTGCCTCTTCTGCTCTCATCAGAGAAGCTAACTCCACCTCCGCACCCCGCCTCTCCACTTCCAGCCACAAAAGCCGACCTCTCCACAACCGACATGGAATTAGAAGACGAGACTGGATTTATACGCCGCCCCTCACTACCCGAAGGAGTCTCAGAGCGGCTTACAATCTCCTTCCCCTTCCCCTCCCCACCACAGACACCCTTTGGGGTAGGTGGGGCTGAGAGAGCTCTCCCGAGAACTGCCCTGGACAGAACGGCTCTGAGAGAACTTATGACTGGCCCAAGGTCACACCAGCAGCTGCATGTGGAGAAGTGAGGAGTCAAACCCCGTTCTCTCAGATTAGAGTCCACACTCCTAACCGCTACACCAAACTGGCTAGATGGGTTTTTTAAAAACACACACGCACACATCCTGGCTTACATCCTGAAGATTCTGCAAACAGAACTGTCAAAATAAATAAATGTACATCTGAACAGAATTGCGCAGGTTCTTTTTTTGGGGGGGAGGGGGCAAGAAGTTACGCTTCCACGATTTGTGTTTTCAAACAACTGGAAACGTTTCTGTAAAACGCTTGGGAAGTAAGGGCAGGAAAGGAGTTGTTTATCCTTCCTTTTAAACGCATGCATTAAACACTAGAGACTTCTCCCCCATCAAATATTCCCACACGTTAAAGACGCAGGCAACTTTATTTCACTGGCCAGTGCACGGAGCAGGCTGGAAAAGGTACAAGTCTTTTAAGCAAAGGCACAGTATTTCCCGGCGCAGTTATGAGCTGGCCGAGAGGTGCTCAACGGCAGACCTGCAGTGCGGGGTCCTCTCTCCCTACATCCACGCGACCGGTTGTTAATATTGCGAACCTGAAGACACTAAGGGAGCAGCCCGCGTGGTGGGGGCCGGCAAGGAGACGCTGGTCACGTTCAGGCCGAGGCTGTTGGTAGCGCTGGCCATGCTGGAGACCGCAGAGGTGGTGCTAATGGCCGGGGCGGAAGCAACCGAAGAGGCTGCGGCGGGAGGATGGAGCGCGGTGGAGTTCTCAACGCTAGCGTGCTGGAAAGGAGAGAGAAAGAAACACAGACGCAAATACACAGACAGAGAAAGAGAAGGGGTGTTAAAAAGCAAGCAGAGGGCTGCAGGGGCTAAAACTCGGTTGGCAAGCGGCGCACGGGGGGGATGCACTAGCACAGCCAGCCTCTGCGTTGCGTGCATGGCGGTCTCGTGGGTGGCTTCCGATAGCCCCCAGCTCTCCCTGAGGTTACAACAGAGATCAAATGGCACGCAGCAATTCAAGGAACTTTCCCAGTGATTTTTTGCAGAGGAGGTCATCGCAAGGCAAAAAAAAATCTTCTCCGTTGGGACCCCGTTACTGAAGTACAGCCACTTTCTTACACTTTCTGGCCCTTTCCAACATGCCCAGGGAAATGCTGATTGCCATTTTGGGGTCAGGAAGCTATTTCCCCCCAGGCCGGTTTGGCTGGAGATCCTGGAGGTTTTTCGTCATCTTCTGGGCAGGGAACAGGGGTCACTGGCGGTGTGGGGTGGGGGAGGTATTTGTGAATTTCCTGCATTGTGCAGGGGGTTGGACTAGATGACCCTGGAGGTCCCTTCCAACTCTAGGAGTCTATGCAATCCCATTAAAAAATATTAACAAGTCGCTTTTCGTTGCTGTACATGAATTTGGGGGAGCATGTGTGCACACAGCGACGAGCCTTTGCTTTAAAACCAGAGGATGTCACCCCAAAAGGGGATCCTACCAAATATCACTTGCCTCGAGGTTTCCCATCCTCATGTGCACAGCTGCTGGTCCTGTCTGTCAGAATCTGACAATTGTATGCTTGTTCTTTTTAAGATATGCCTTTCTATTTGTATCTCTGCCTTTCTGTGACCCCCTTATAGCCACTGGTGATTTACTGCTTGCCTTGATGTATATTATCTGGTCTGTTAAATGTTGCTTTTCCTTGGCCGGGAGGATGGCGTGTCACATTCCTGCACGTCACATAAACAACTGGGACTATCACATCTGTCCACTCCCCCCTTAGCCTTTGAGGCTCTGGGAATGTTAT
The DNA here is from genome assembly GCA_029233225.1 of Lepidodactylus listeri. NCBI lineage: Eukaryota > Metazoa > Chordata > Lepidosauria > Squamata > Gekkonidae > Lepidodactylus > Lepidodactylus listeri. Next base: position 4,195,235 of record JARCFY010000004.1, on the reverse strand, counting down.
CAAGTGTTACAACCTTGGAAATTGTTTAATTGTTTCTAGCCAAATGTTTAGCCTATCATTCACACATGTGGGTCACCCAGGGCAGGAAGGGAATTTTTATTACTTTCTCGCCTTCTCTGTGAGAACCTAACGGTCACCCTTTTTCCCGCTTCGCTATGTTGAATCTGATTGGTCCTTTACCTGTATTCGCTTATGACTGAAGGTATATTAACCTCTGTTGCTTACTGTCATGTATCTCTAACAAACATCGAGAACATGAACCGTTATTGGAAATAAAAGAACTTTGCTTTAATCAAAGGTCTGGTCTGATAGTGTCAGAAGCCTCACACTGTCCCCCCCTCCCCAGCTACCTGGCACCTAAGTTGGGCCTGGGATGTCTGCCCACCCTGCACCACCCACTGCTCTGACCTTCGCACAGCACCCCTTTAACCAGAATCTGCTCCCCTTTTTAACCGTACAACAGGGATCCCCAAACTTTTTAACCCTGTGGGCACCGTCACAATTCTGATACAGCAGGGTGGGCACTGCCGCAGAAGAGCTGCTGCAGGAAGCAGGGGGAACATGATGATTGCTCTCTTTAAGTATCTGAAGGGCTGTCACTCAGACGAAGGCAGGGAGCTGTTCTTCTTGGCAGCAGAGGAGAGGACTCGCAAGAATGGGTTGAAATTAAGGGCAGGAAGGTACCGGCTGGATCTTAGGGAAAACTTTTTGACAGTCAGAGTTGTGCAAGAGTGGAATCAGCTGCCTGGGGAGGTGGTGAGCTCCCCCTCCTTGGCAGTCTTCAAGCAGTGGCTGGACCAACACTGGTCAGGGATGCTCCAGGCTGATCCTGCACTGAGCAGGGGGCTGGACTAGATGGCCTGCATGGCCCCTTCCAACTCGGTGTGATTCTATGATTCTGTGAAGCCGAGCCAGCCACACAACGGCTGCTGCAGCTGACCTTCAGTCACACAGTGAGGATCCACCTGCTGTTAGTGGCAGCTGCTACTGAAGCCATGTTTTTAAAGTCTGCGCAGTCAGTCAGTTCTCCAGTGGCCAGTCAGAAGCCCTGCTGGGCAAAAGCCCTACTTGGCCCGCCCACCTTCTGAATGTGCTTGGCAGGCACCAGGAAAGGTGCGGCCGGGCACTGAGTCGGGGACCCTCGCTACCGAAGAAGCCCCCGGATGAAGCAAACCTCACAGTGAGGTGGCCCTAGGGAGGGGTGGGGGCTGCTGCTGGAGAACAGGCAGCAATAGCTCAGGGCAAGCTACCAAGAAGAAGAAGAGATTGGATTTATACCCCACCCTTCACTCACTCGTAGTCTCAGAGCGGCTTACAAACTCCTCTCCCTCCCCCTCCCCACAACAGACACCCTGGGAGGTAGGTGGGGCTGAGAGAGCTCTTTCCCAAGCTGTCCTTGAGGGAACAACTGGTACAGAGCTATGGCTTGCCCAAGGCCATCCAGCCAGGTGCAAGTGGAGGAGTGGGGAATCAAACCCGGTTCTCCCAGATTAGAGTCCGCGCACTTGACCACTACACCAAACTGGCTCTCAAAAGTCTGGGCCGTCTGAAAAACACTTCCCCTTCCTGTGGAAAGCCTGGCCCCTGTGGGTGTCATCGGGGAGGAGGAAAAGTTCCGCAGATCTCAAGGCGCCCCCAAGTCACTTACCGTGTGCAACGTGGCCGACGAGAGCGCGGAGGCAGAAGAGAGGCTGCTCTGATGACTGGAGAGGGAGCTGGAAGAGACGACATGAGAAAGGGTTAAGCAGTGCGTGTGCCTGAGCATCGTGACTGCGTGCACCAAAGCCAGGGAGGGTGGGATCAGGTGAGGTGGCTGAAGCGCTCTCTTGGGATCAGATCCAGCAGTGCAGAAGTCCATCAGTGGCTCTTAGCCACAAAGTACAGATAGGAACTCTCAGTCTGGGGCAAGTGATGCTCTGTAGTCTTGGTGTTTGGGGGGGCAACAGTGGGAGGGCTTCTAGTGTCCTGCCCCCACTGCTGGACCTCCTGAGGGCACCTGGTGTTTTTGGCCACTGTGTGACACAAAGTGTTGGACTGAATGGGCCACAGGCCTGATCCAGCATTGGCTTCTCTTATGTTCTTATATTCTTATGATCAGCTGCTCACGGAGCATCTCCAGGCCCTGGCACAGACCTGGGTTTGCACGCATCTGACGGCCCCCCAAAGGCCAGACTGGCAGACAAGACGCCTGACACAGCCAACGGAGTGCCTGGTGGTCCGCATCTCCTGACAGCTAATGCTGCCATCTCTGCCCGGGAGGTGGGATGACTGAACTCCCTACCTCACTACTGTGGAATGCTATGTTATACTTCTCAGAGGCAATGCTTATCGCTGTTTACTGCTTCGACCTTGAGAGACGGTGGGTACCAGGCCGTGTATCTTTTCTCCTGTCTGGCTGGAATGCTTCCCGCCTCTTCCTTGGGAACAAAGAATCAGTACTTTAAGCGCCTTTTTCTTGATATGATGACTGGTTACATTATACTGCCTGACTGTTCTTGAATTCCGTATAATTGTCCTGATTTCAGTATTGCCCGCCATTACTGACACAAGAAGTGTAGATGACCATAGCAGACCTTTCCCAATAAAGCATTCCTGTTTAAGGACACTTGTTGCTGACTCTGTAGGACTCTCACACTCCTAGGAGGAGTGGGTCAGTGGGAAGATCTGGCTCTGGAGTTCCAGCCTCCTAACCTGGCCCGTAGCGACGGTGGAGCTATTGGGGGCTCTGCGCCCTTCCTTAAAGGGCTGCCCCCGCTTCTTCCCACAAGCATTTAAGGGGATCCTTTTAAATGCTTTTGAGAAGCAGGGAGGAGTGGCATGTGCCCCCTCCCTCCCCTCTTCCCACCAGCCCCACAAGCCACAAAATCCTGGCTATGGGCCTGCTCCGAACTGGCTTCCTCTCCTTCCGCTTGCCAACTGCCGTGAGGTATAAAGGTGAGCCTTGGAAAGGAGGCAACTCCTCATACCTGGGGGGCCTTGGAAAGGAGAGAACTCCTCATACCTGAGGAGTCTTGGAGAGGAGGGAGCTCCACCTTAAGTCTGATGAGCACAGGGCCTAGATCTCAAGCTCCCTTTAAACTTTTTTGCCAAAAGAACTGCGTAATTGCTCCTGGCACTCCATAATCATATCCAAATTAAGTCAACTTGGTGTTCCTCTTGAAGATTTAGCCCTAACCAATGAACCTCATATTTTTAAACTAATCAAACAATGACTCTTAGACATTGATCTGCAAAAGCTACACCTGTGAGGCTTCTGACACTATCAGACCAGACCTTTGATTAAAGCAAAGTTCTTTTATTTCCAATAATGGTTCAGGTTCTCGATGTTTGTTAGAGATACATGACTGTAAGCAACAGTGGCTAATATACCTTCAGTCATAAGCGGGTACAGGTAAAGGACCAATCAGATTTAACATAGCTAAGCGGGGGGAAAGGGTGACCGTTAGGTTCTCACAGAGAAGGTGAGAAAGTAATAAAAATTCCCTTCCTGCCCTGGGTGACCCACATGTGTGAATGATAGACTAAACATTTGGCTAGAAACAATTAAACAATTTCCAAGGCTGTAACACTTGATAACATTCCCAGAGCCTCAAAGGCTAGGGGGAGGAGTGGACAGATGTGATAGTCCCAGTTGTTTATGTGACGTGCAGGAATGTGACACGCCATCCTCCTGGTTCAGGAAAAGCAACATTTAACAGACCAGATAATATACATCAAGGCAAGCAGTAAATCACCAATGGCTATAAGGGGGTTACAGAAAGGCAGAGATACCAATAGCAAGGCATATCTTAAAAAGAACAAGCATACAATTGTCAGATTCTGACACCCTCTGCTCATCCTCATATCTGTTCACCTGCTGTGCTCGGGCTCTCTCACCATTCAGGCAAGAGGCCCCAATATTTTTATAATCTCGATATCCCTCTTTATCATAGAGCTTTTCTTCTGGCCAGGGTTAACGACGCATTTCCCTCTAGAATACTCCATGGCAGACACCATCAAATCCCAAGACAAGAACAGCTGTGTCCCTGCGGTCTTAACTCCCAGGTCCCAATTGAGCACATGAGCGTCGAATGCCCCATGTATGAGCTATCTCGCGGGAAATTCCTTCTAACTTGGCTTCATCCTAAAAGTTATTTGAGTGATAAGTCAAAAGGTCAGCTTCTCTTGAACGATTCCATCCCTGAGATCACTAATGATGCGGCCGAATTTCTTACAGAAGTTCTTAAGGTACAAAATTTTAGATCGTACTGTTTTGATTGTACTTAAGTTATATGGAACCTTAGATTTTAATTTTACGGTACAGTGTTTAATACACCTCACGACTGATGATATGCCAACAAATGTCAATGAATGAATGAATGAATGAATGAATGAATGAATGAATGAGTGAGTGAATGAATGAATGAATGAATGAATGAAGAGCTATAAAACACATACAACCTAACTCAGGAGAAGGAAATGGGGGGGGGGTCCTCCAGGAAGTGGGCCACTTGACTTCCTGCACACTCCATGGGCACCCTCTTTCCCTTCAAAACTGTCCTCCCCCCCCCCCCCCCCCGCCAGCCATACCTGCTTAACTGGGAGAGCGAGCTGCCAGACAGTTCACTGGGTTGCGGCAAACTGGGGAGCGCTGCTGTGTGCGGTGGCCCCGAAGGCAGCAGCGACGCAGTGGCAGCCACTGTGCTAGGCAGAGGGGTCCCTTTGGCGGGTAGCTGGGGAAGAGAGGTTTCCGGCTTCGACACTGGAACTGATGAAGTATCTGAAAGAAAGGGGGGGGGGGAAACAGGCTCAGAAAAGGGTTCCCCCCCTGCCCCCGGAATGTGGAAGGAACAACCCTGAAAAGCCAGGCAACGCCAGGATGTTCTCAAGGTGGGCTCACCAAGAACATCACTGCAATTGCCGACTTGCCTTCATGTATCACAACTGGCCGGTGTCCCACAGCTGTTCCTCCCTTTCTTTCTCTCCCCACCCCACCCCTGGCAGCAGTATTTGCCTCTTTGATTTGTGTCTATGGCCATGCCCACTTGATTCATGGGCTGATCCCGAGGCTGGTCAATCAGCTGTGTCTTCTCTCTCAATCTCTCTCTCTCTCTCTCTCCCAAACACAAACACACAACCAATGCCCTTGTTTCCCCAGCTGCCTGTCAAGATCTTGGACTGCAAGACCTCTAGCAGAGATCCTGGGGAGCAGCTGCCAGTCTGAGTAGACCGACTGTCAGCGAATGCTGCCATCTCCTGCCCGGGAGGTGGGATGAGTGAACCCTCGACGTAGGGTCTGTGGAATGTTATGTCACACTTCTCATGGCATGCTTATCTAGCTGCTCTGACCTTGGGAGACTGTTGGTGCCTATCCATATATCTCTTCTCCTGTCTGACTCCTGTCCCTAGGAACTGTCAACCAGTATCTTTGAGCGCCTTTTCTTTGCCTTGGTGATTGGTTGCAATTCCTTACCAGACCCCTGTTTGAATTCTGTATAATTGTCCTGCTTGGGGCTGTGTTGGCCATTACTAACACAAGAAGTGCAGATGACCATAGCAGACCTTTCTCAATAAAGTATCCCTGGTTAAGGACACTTGTTGCTGACTGACTCTGCAGGCCTCTCACACAAATGATATGATTCAGGATAAAGCAGTTTCATGGGTCCATGTGGTATTTACCAGGCAAGCCTGATCTGTGCACCCTCTTCTGACTGACCTTCCTCTCAGGTTCGCACAGAAGGCAGCCCCGCTGAGATTACATACAGCTGCCAAGCAGTGCGCCCTTCAGAAAAATCAGCAGAGGATGTTAAAGCCAGAGAGCTCCAGCCTCCCACACCGTGTGCCCTTCAGGGCTTCAGATGTTCCAGGTCAGCTTTGGTCAGCTAAACGGGACAGCTTTGCTGACTCGCTAGAGCAGTGATGTGCAACTCATGGCAGTTGGAAAACAAAGTATTTAATAAATATTACTATGAGGAGCCACCGAGGCCGACATGCTACGGGGTTTTTAAAAACCCTCATCTCATTGATTGTCCAAAACTGATGCTGCAGCAAAGAATAACAGAGAACAACTCTGAGCTGAATTTCCCACAAAATATTCACAAAGGAGACTTCATCAAAGTGAAATGCATCTATTGTCTGGAACAAATCTATCCATCTACAGAAGCATGTTTTGATCCTGTTACATAGAAGACACCTTTAGGGGTCCCGGTTAGAGCTCAGGAGACCTTGCCCGATGCTGAAGCGATAGAAAAGCATTATCTTAAAAGGAGATGGAATGAGACTCTCGGTAGTTGTTCTTTGTTCCGGAGGAAGGACCAGGAGTCTGAAACGCTGGGAAAATTACCTAGGAACAGTGCTGGACTTCTTTGGATATTTATCTTGTGTATTAATTCTTTTGGCTTCTGTATTTTCCTACGATGGACTTCTTTGGCTTCTGCATTTTCCTGTGGTGGATTATAGGGATAGATTTATTCCAGACAATAGCTGCATTTCACCTTGACGGTGTTTCCTTTGTGAATATTTTTGCAGGAAATTCAGCTCACAGTTGTTTTCTGTTATTCTTTGCTACTTTTCACTGTGTCCAAAATTGATGCTGCCCAGCATTCTATAAGCTGACTCTGCTTCCTGTGAAGAAGGACATACGTGAACACGCATGAAGCTGCCTCATACTGAACCAGACTGTTGGCCCATTAAGGTCAGTGCTGTCTACTCAGACTGGCAGCAGCTCTCCAGGGTCTCAGACTGAGGTCTTTCGCATCACCTCCTTCCCGATCCTTTTAACTGGAGATGCCGGGGATCGAACCTGGGACCTTCTGCATGCCAAGCAGAGGCTCTGCCACTGAGCCACAACTCCTCCCCCCCCCTGCTTTTCTGCCTGCAACCCACATCTACGATCTGACTACCACTGGAGAAAGGATACTGGGATGGAAAGAGTAGAGGGACTAACCCAGCATGGCCACATTCACTTATTCTTTGTCAACTAAGATCTGCAACTACTACGGGGGAGATCTGCATAGTCCATTGTACTCTGAGCCAGCGTGGTGTAGTGGTTAAGAGCGGAGGACTCTAATCTGGAGAACCAGGTTTGATTCCTCACTCCTCCTCCACATGCAGCCAGCTGGGCGACCCTGGGCCAGTCACAGCTCTCTCAGAGCTCTCTCAGCCCCACCTACTTCACAGGGTGTCTGCTGTGGGGAGAGGAAGGGAAGGCAATCGTAAACCTCTCCGAGAATGCTTAGGGTAGAGATAACCCGGATATAAAAACAAACAACAACAACTCCTCCTCATTATCCAATCCCTTTTCTACTGATAAGATGTGAGGCTTCTTTACTCAGCTTGGATCCTGAAATGATTGGAAGGAAGCTGGATATACAAATATTCCAAATAAGGCTGTATACAGATGACGGAATGTCTCCTCCCAACACATGCACGGGAAAAGTTGCATAAGATGCTGCATTATTTACCCAAAAGCCGTGCCCTGCTTTTACCCCCCCAATGCGCCCTCTAAGCTGTGGAGTCTTGTGAGCAAATACTGCACTTTGTGAGCTCCTGGCATTAAAGTTGGTGAGCAAGCGATTTGGCTGCTGCATAAATTAGTTTGCTCTGGAGCCATCCTTCCTGAGCTAAGACAACAATCTGTGAGCCGGAGGCTAAAAAACTGTGAGCTAGCTCACACTAACTCAGCTTAGAAGAAGAGAAGAGATTGGATTTATACCCCGCCCTCCACTCCCCAAGGAAGTCTCAGAACGGCTTACAAACTCCTTTTCCCTTCCCCTCCCCACAACAGACACCCTCTGAGGTAGGTGGGGCTGAGAGAGCTCTTTCCCAAGCTGTCCTTGAGAGAACAGCTGGTACAGAGCTATGGCTTGCCCAAGGTCATCCAGTCAGGTGCAGGTGGAGGAGTGGGGAATCAAACCCGGTTCTCCCAGATTAGAGTCCGCGCACTTAACCACTGCACCAGACAGCTTAGAGGGAACACTGCCCACAATGGGCTATCCCTGCAGCCATTCGCATCGGCATTCTCCTGTCCACCGTGTTACCCCAACAACCACCTTATGAGGTAGGTTGGGCTGTGAGACTGGCTTGAGGTCACCCAGCAAGCTTCTGGGGTGTTTGAACCCCCATCTCTCAGGCCTTAGTTCAGTTCTCTAAGCACGACACCGCACTATTTAAAGATCAGTAACCAACAAAATCAAGAGTCATCCGTCAACGTGTTCCAGCGAATGAAAGCATCCCGTGGGAGGGACAGCTGAGCAGGGTGTCGGACCCCGCAGAGACGAGAAGAGAGCCGCTTTTCGTGACTATGCTAGGAGCCGCCCTCACCACCACCACCAATAAGCCTGGCCCTCAATCTCAACAGCGGAGCTATTCCATTACATGACTCAGGAAGACCACAGAGCTGGTAAACTGTCTGTCAGGTAGCATTTTTCAGTATACCAGCTCAAGTAGTTTAACACCATCTTAAGGAATTGTGACCAGCACTAGCACCTTATGGTTTTATCTATATATCTAATAGCCAAGGCGCCCCCTGCTTGCGGATACCTAAATCCGCACATTGGGGGCACCTAGGGGGCAAAGAGATTTTGCTGCACACTTGGGGGACTCCCTAGGTGCGCAGATAAATCTGAAAAGTTAAAAAAATTATTCAGGGGGAGGGGAATACTTAAATCCCCCCAAAAGTAAAAGAGCATCCCCTGCGAATGTGCAGAGAATGCTCTGGGAACTGTCCGTTGCCACCGAGGGGAGGGGGGGGAGAAGGCTTGGTGGGCCAGCCTTGCTGCCGCCACTGGGGGGGGGGGAGGAGAAGAGTTCAATTGCTGCCGCTTCCTCCTCCTCCAGAGCGCCTCTGGCTTCAGCAGGCCCTGAGCTGTGGAGAATACTCCCCCCCCCCCCCCCGCGAGTATCGTGGGTCCCACTTCTTGTATTGGTATGATTTTATTGTATTTGATGGCTGAATGGTTTTATGTGTTTTTTCTGGTATTTATACCAACCACACGAGCCGCCCTGAGCCTGCTTGTGGGGAGGGCAGGGTACAAATTTAAATGAATAAATAATTGCGTGAAAACTGTGTTATATATCAAGACTCCAAAACGCAGGACTATGGGCAACAACAGCTTTTCCTGATCTCTACACAGACCCTTAATATACATACTCCCCCAGAGTAGAAAGGAAAACTCTCAACTATTCTCCGAAGTGGGGCTAAGCGGAGGTGAGAAGTCCGGGCAAACACTTTGGGGAACGTGGAGAAACAAAGGTTTAGGGATAATCTGTTAAAGGATTACATGCAAAAGATATCAGGACTAGGCAGCAGCTCCTGTGGATGTTTCTGAGAACAGTAAACGGCTCCTAGAAGCAATTCATGGGTGGCTCATCAACTCGAGTTGACAAAGGGATCTGAGTTGACAGGGATATGCTCCAGATGCTGTTCCGGAGTTATACAAAGAGTTGGCCGCTAGAGGGCACACACTTCCAACTTCAATGAAATTTATGAGCAGTACATTTAGAACAGATAACAAGAAGTCCTTCTTCACCCACAGAGTCCACAAACACGTGGAATTCACTGCTGCAGGAAGTGGTGGTGGCTAAAAGCCCAGACAGCTTCAAGAGAGGATTGGATAAACGTATGGAGCAGAGGTCCACCAGTGGCTATTAGCCACAAAGCACAGATAGGAACTCTCAGTCTGGGGCAGTCCGTATTCTTGGTGCTTTGGGGGGGGGGGCGTGGGAGGGCTGGGATAGAGCGCTTTTTTGTTTGTTAATAATACCCCCTGCTTGCGCGGAGGGCGGGGTATAAATAAAATAAAAAAATAAGACACCTTGCATGTTTGGAAAATGATTAACAAATGAATAACGCACAGCTTCAAGGGGGGCTTGGATAAACATAAGTAGCAAAGGTCCATCAGGGGCTATTACCCACAAGGTATAGATGGAACATTCTGTCTGGGGCAGTGATGCTCTGTATTCTCAGTGCTGGGGGGGGGGGGGGGCAACAGTGGGAGGGCTTCTGGCCCTGCTGCTGGACCTCCTGATGGCCTCCAGGTTTTGGCCACTGTATGACACAGACTGGCTGGGCCCATTGTCCTGGTCCAACAGGGCTTCTCTTATGTTCTTATCTACTACCCAAAAAATGAGTATTTGAAGGGCACGGATCAGTGATAGAGCACCTGCTTTGCCACGGACAATGCCCCGGCTCCGATCCCTGGCTTCTCTAGTGGACGGCATCTCCCACCCCCAGGGCTGCAAGAGACTCTTGCCTTCAGCAGCCAGGCCCATGTCACAGTGGGCAAGACGGGCCTGTGTCTGGACAGGGGAGGGTTAACCTACACCTCAGCAAGGGTGTACTTGAGAGTACTTTGTGAAGCGCTGGGAGGGAAGAGGCATGGAAGCAGCAGAAAGCCTGAACAGAAAACTCTTGGGAATGTTAAACCCTTCATGCTGGCAATCTGTGGAAAGCTCACTGAGCCGCAGCTGGGCATTCTTGGGAATTCCTAATGGAATCATGAAGGATGCCCATAATCATGGCCAGCCCCATCAAAACACAGAAATAGAAGAAGAAGAAGAAGAAGAAGAAGAAGAAGAGGAGGAGGAGGAAGAGGAGATTAGATTTATACCCCGCCCTTCACTCACTTGGAGTCTCAGAGCGGCTTACAAACTCCTGTCCCTCCCCACAACAGACACCCTGTGAGGTAGGTGGGGCTGAGAGAGCTCTTTCCCAAGCTGTCCTTGAGAGAACAGCTAGTACAGAGCTATGGCTTGCCCAAGGTCATCCAGCCAGGTGCAAGTGGAGGAGTGGGGAATCAAACCCGGTTCTCCCAGATTAGAGTCCGCGCACTTAAACCACTACACCAAACTGGGTGGCTTACACTGATTCCTTGGCCCACTGAGGTCAGTACTACCCACTCTGGCTGGCTCTCCAGGTGAGGCTTTATCAGGTAAAGAAGGCTGGAGGTGATGCTCTTTAAAAGTATTGCATGGTAGTCCATTTACAAAGTACTTGTTGGAACTGTGGTTCCTGGTTAAGTCACTTGACTATTCTGTGCTTGAAAGAGTTAAAATTAGTCACCGTCGAAGAAGGATTCGAAACGAAGTGGATATCCAGATTCTTCGTTGTGACTCCCGTTTGGAAATTCTCCTGGGATTTCATTCGGAATTCTTCCTATAGTTAGCGCTTTAATGTTGCACTATTTAAGAGATGTCTTCTCATATTGGCTTTGCATCTTCTTAAGAAGTGTTACTGGAGGAAATTCACGCACTATATATTCTTGTGACTGTTTCTTTATTAAGCGTTACTGTTACCCAGTTCTTGCCATTGTTATTCGCCAGGGTCTCAGGCAGAGAGGTCTATCATGTCGCCTACAGTCCTTTTGACTGGAGATGCTGCCAGGGATTCAACCCAGGAGCTTCTGCACACCAAAGAGAGGCTCTACAACTGAGCCACAGCCCCTCCTCAAAACCCTGGATTAGGGTGAATTCAGCACAGAAAAGGGAACTTTAGAAGGCTGGCTTCCATTGGCACACCTAGGGGCAAGGTTCACAAGGTTGAATGGACAGCTACTAGACGATGCCTGAACTCTCCAGTTTGGTGGGAGCCAGTCTGGTGTCGTGGTTAAGTGCGCGGACTCTAATCCGGGAGAGCCGGGTTTGATTCCCCATTCCTCCACTTACACTTGCCGGATGACCTTGGACAAGCCATGGTTCTGTCAGAGCTGTTCTTGAAAAAGAGCGGTTTCTGTCAGAGCTCTCTCAGCCCCACCTACCTCACAGGGTGTCTGTTGTGGGGAGGGGGAGGGAAAAGGAGTTTGTAAGCCGCTCTGAGACTCCTTTGGGTAGTGAAGGGCAGGCTATAAATCCAATCTCTTCTCTCCTTCTTCTTCTCTCCCAAGAATCTAAAATGACTAAACTGCGGCTATCGTACTTCGGTCACATTATGAGAAGACAAGAGTCCCTGGGGAAGACAACGATGCAAGGAAAAGCAGAAGGCGGAGGGGAAGAGGGAGATCCAATCTGAGATGGACCAACTCCACCGAGGAAGTTGCGGCCCTCAGTCTGCAAGACCAGAGCAAGACTGTTAGCAAGAGGGCGTTTTGGAGGTCACGACTTCACAGGGTTGCCACACGTTCAAAGCGACTTGGCTTAACACATGCACGCAGACATCAAGTTAATATATCCTCCACAGAAAAGGACTGGTTCCATCAAAAAGGCAAAAAAGGCAGACGGCTGCAGAAATGCAGGGCAAGGAAAGGGAAAGAGAATCCTCAACCCAACAGATAATAGTAAAGGATCAATGAACTTACTGTCGAGGGTTGGCTGCGTTCGAACACTGCCATGTCCGTTCTGGAAGTCCAAGGAAAAGAAGAAATTAATGACTCGGTTGCCCAAAGGAGAGGCATTCGACATTCAAGCATACAGTTTGTGTGTCTTATCAAGCCTTGACGTAAAAAGCTTCACTTCAAATACAATCCCTGCTAATCCAGGGAAATCAATTTAGCTCATGGATTTTCTCACGCGGGGTCTGTCAAAAAATCAACACATACATTTTTGCTCTGTTCCGCCTTATCTTTCACATCCCATTTTTAGTGGCTACATCTTTGTTTCAAATCCATTTATATAGCTGTATCTGTAACGCCCTGGCCCAGGCTAGCCCAGTCTCGGAAGCTAACCAGGTCCACCAAGGATGTCCAGGGTTCCTAAAGACATCCGGCTGTCCATGACCAGGGCCAGAGCCTTTTTGGTCCTGGCCCCCGACCTGGCGGAACTCTCTACCAAGTACCATCAGGGCCCAGCAGGATCTGACGCAATTCCACAGGGCCTGCAAGGCAGAGATGTTCCGCCAGGCTTTTGGCTGAGGACAGCAATGGTTCCATCTTGGCTGGCACCCTTCTCTGTTCTTTACATCTATTTTGCCCTCTCCCTCCCTGTCCATGAAGTAGCTGGGAGTGGGAGTTGGAATGGGGATGATTACTTGCCATCTGAGTGTCTCTAATGTTCTACTGATGTTCTAACAGATTTTATCTTGTTTATCTGTGGTTGTACGTTGCCCAGAGCCCTGAAGAAGCAGGGGTTGGGCGATTCATAAATACAATTAACAACAATAATAATACACAGAGGCAGGCAATGGCAAACCACCATCATTGAATCTTGGAAGTTAAGCAGGGTCAGCCCTGGTCAGTACTTGGATGGGAGACGGCCAAGCAAGTGCAGGGTTGCAACGCAGAGGGGCAGGTAATGGCAAGCTACTTCTCTCTCGCCTTGAAAACCCACGACGGTGCCAAAAGTCAGCTATGACTTGACAGCAAAAAAAAGAAGAAGTAGAATCATGTTTTGCTACTGGTGACTTCCCTGGTGAAGATCTAGCATCTGAAAGTGCAATCAGATGCACCCACCCACCCACATTTTCCTTCTGAGAAGCCCCATCGCAGCTCGGATTAAAAATCTAATACTACTATGGGGACTACTGTGTGGAAGGCAGGAGGGGGCATCAGAGGGAACGACGGTTCCCGACACTTGAAGAAATAAGCCCCCTGACCAGGAGGGCCCAGGTTAGCCTGATCTCATCAGATCTGGGAAACTAAGCAGGTTCGGCCCAGGTTAGTCCTTGGATGGGAGACCACCGAGGAAATCCACGGTTGCTACACAGAGGCAGGCAAGGGCAAACCGCCTCTGTATGTCTTTTTCCCTGTCCTGGAGGGCCCAGACTAGTTCAGTCTCGGAAGATCTTGGAAGCTAAGCAGGGCTGGCCTGGGTTAGTATTTGGACGGGAGACCAGCAAGGGGGTCCAGGGTCACTACGCAGAGGAAGGCACTGGTAGATCACCTCCGTTCGTCTCTTGCCTTGCAAACCCTACGGGGTCATCGTAACTCGGCTGTGACTTGACGGCACTTTCCGCCACCAGAGGAACAAGCAGGACCGCTGCTAGGCAAAATGGCGCGCGTGCAATACGAAAACAGATGCCAGATGACTCAGCAGCGGCAAAAGTCAGACCATTTTGCCGGGGATTTCAGTGCACGCAGCTCCGGTATTAACCAGAAGAAGGTGCAGAGAAGGCACTGCAATGGCGACGGGTGAGAGCCACGTGTCTCTTCAGCTCCAAACTTATCAGACGGCCTCAGGGGACTCGCTGTTCCCCTCGCCTCGCCCCCACTTTGCAACTGGGAGATAACAATGACCTGTCTCACAGCGTGGCTGAAAGGATTACTGAGCACGCGTGCAAAGCTCCTTGAATTCTCAGCCTCGAATTACATCAGCTACAAAATATTTCAAGTTAAATCACTCGAAAAGGCCAAGTTCACCCCAAACCAGCCCGAGGCTCAAAGATAACAACAGGAAGCCTGTGATGAATGTCAGTTACGGCTAAAAGAGGGTGCCAGTAAACGGCCCGTACCGTAACTCTCCCCAGCCCCCCACCACCACCACCACCACCATACTGAGTTTTGTACTTCTGACGCTGCGGGAAAGCTACTCACCGTGACAGCGGCCAGGGCCGGTTCCGACGGAGGCATGGGACTTTGGTACGTTATCCTGCTATGCGCAGAGGCCTGGTCATAGGACGAAGTGGTTGTTACGGGGCTAGTGCTCTGGGAAGAGCAGCTCGGGCTGGCAGAGGTGACGGCAGGGGTGCTATAGGCGGACTCCTGCGCTGTATTGGACATTGGCAAAGAGGTATTCAAAGGATCACTGGAAAAAGTAAAAGGTCATTGATCATCACCACCAACCTCGACTCAGGTTCCGCCGCGACATTAACCGGCCCCCCGTCAAAGCTACTTCTGAACTGGATGCGTAACGGTTTGTGCCATTTGGAAGGGTCTAAAACTGCATGCAGCTCCCAACCCACGGGACACAACCGAAAGCTTGTGGCCGCCGCCCCCCCCAAAAAGCTTTGGCACCACAGCCCTCCCACGGCCCTGTTCCATAGCTCCCTGGCCTTCAACAGAGGCATGAAGAAAAATAGGACGGAAGACGTTTATGGACTTACGTAAAGTGTGGGAAATACGCTTCCCCCCCACACACACACACACTCCTTGTTCCCAAACACCAGAATCAGGACTACCTAATGCATGCAGGTCTGACCTGCATGGCTCAGGCTAGCCCAATCTCTTCAGATCTCAGAAGCTACGCAGGATCATCCCTGGTTAGCACTTGGAGAGGAGACCCACCAAGGATGTCCAGGGCTGCTATGTTACACGCAAACTTCAGATGTGAACCTGAACCCTGCCTGGCCTGCGAGTTTCTCACACACCCACCCCCCAGCCCAAATTCTCCATATACCAGATTGCTGATGGGACCAATGCTCCCGCTAAGCTGTGGAGTCTTGGGAGTAGAAATTCTACTTTGTGAGCGACTGGCATTAAAGTTGGGAGCGAGCGATTTGGCTAGTGCATAAATTAGTTTGCTCTGGAGCCCTCCTTCCTGAGTCAAGGCAAAAATGTGTGAGCCGGAGGCTAAAAAACTGTGAGCTAAGTCACACTAGCTCAGGTTAAAAGGAACAGTGAATGGGACACTCATTAGGAATGATTGCCTCTGATTTCAAATATTGACCAGCTATCCCCTTGCATCATTTTGGGCCCGTAAACTTCATCTTGTAGAGAGATGACAGACCTAAGTCCAGTGCTAGTGAACCAAAAGAATAAATGGGGCCAGGCTCCAAAGCCACAGGTAGCCCTCAGTTAAGTTATTAGGGAAGGGACTTCTGGCCGTTCACACACATTCCAAGCGGCTCTTTCTAGCCACTCAGCAACAATAAGCTTTGCTTTTAGCATCTTCTGTTTTCGTTTCCAAAAGGCCACGCCACCGAGCCTCTACAACTGGGCACCGTGACCTGCAGACCTTTATCATGGTGCAAGGCCAAGCTTGCTGAGATGCATAGAAGAGGGCGAGAGCGGAGCGGGGCACGTACTTTACAGGCTTCGGGTAGAGCACGCTGCTGGGGGCCTGGCTGGTGTTCTCGTAGCCTGAAGCGGATCCAAACTCCGAGAGGGAAGTCTCCAACCCAAACTCGAGGGCTCCAAACTGCACGTTCAGCCCGGACACGTCGGTGGATCCAGGCATCTCCACGGCAGAGGACGGGATCTGAGAAAACGGGAAAAGCCGTTCACGCAACCCGTAAGAGCGGCACCTGGCAGAATGGCCCTTTCTGCTCTTGGGATGCTGTCGTGCCGAGGAAGATGCACACGGCATACAAAGCGCAGAAAGGGCAGGCTTTCGCATTTAGGTGGTCTCGGCTTTTAAAGATTCTGCGCTGTCAACCGGTGAATCAATCGCACAGATTCCACCAAATATAAGCCTCAATTGCAAACAGCATCCACGTCCCCGCAGGTCGAGTTTATAGGTATCTCCGTGTGCTGCGGTACACGGTCCCCTGGGGAAAATATGGTGCTGCTGTTCTCGGTCAGCCTTGACCTGGACAGCCCAAGACTAGCCTGATCTCCTCAGATCTGGGAAGCTAAGGAGGTTCAGCCCTCTCCTGTACTTGGATGGGAGACCACCAGGGAATACAGTGTCTCCCACACAGAGGCAGGAAATGGCAGACCACCCCTGAATGTCTCTTGCCTTGACCTGGATGGCCATGGCCAGCCCGATCTCACCAGATCTTGGAAGCTAAGCAGGGCTGGGCCTGGTAGGTACTTGGATGGGAGACCACCAAGGAAGTCCAGGGTTGCGACCCAGAGGCAGACCAATGGCAAACCAGCTCTGCTCGTCTCTTGCCTTGAAAACCCTACAGGGTCGCCGTTAAGTTGGCTGCGACTTCACAGTGCTTTCTGCTGCTACAATCCTCTGTTAGCCCTGATCTGGATGGCCCAGGCTAGCCCGGGTCAGTATGTGGATGGAAGACCGCCAAGGAAGTTCGTGGCCGATATGGAGAGGCTGGGAATGGCAAACCACCTCCGTTTGCCTCTTGCCTTGAAAACCCCAGGGTGGGGCTGCCATAAGTCAGCTGAGACTTGATGGCACTCTTCGCCACCGCCATCACCACCGCCCTCTGTTAGCATCTAAAGAGCCCCCCAATCCACAAACGGGGCTTTGTGGTGCACACGCTGCTCAGTTCATCCACGATTCCAGCATTCCAAGCAGACAGCTACAACAGAGCTACTTTGAAACAGTGCGATCGTTGATCAACAACTGTGGCCCATTGCTTCTGTGATCCCCACAACCCCAAATACACTTGCTCGGTCAGCCATCCACTTTCAAAGCATTAACAACCCAGCTGGACGGGCCTAACGTTTCGGATTTGCCACACCCGGATTAAGATTTCCTCAGCGTGAGTACCTTTATTGTCCAGCTGCTTAAACTGGGTTTTTTAGGCGGTGTGCCAACAAACCCGACTTTAAGGCTTGTGCAGTAATCGCAAGAGTAAAACCTCATCCTTGCAGCGGCAATTTTAGCAGTTTACATCAGCAAGGGCCGACTTTTAATTGGCAAGGGCACATTTTAATTGGCCGGGTTGCAACCTAAGGGCATACTTGTTTGTCTCTCGGTACTATTTTGGTTCTGGGGTGTTACAGTAACCAAGAACAAAAGAGAGAAAACATTCAAAGACGGCCCTTTTCTTCTAACAAAGACTGTCGGCTTGTGCTCATTAAATTGCCACTTTGCCTCGCTCATCCCTTCGTTATTTCAAAAAAGGCAACAACTCTGAGGACTTGGTAATATATGGATTAATTTAATTGATCTCTTATACTTAGGCAGGACGAGCTTGACGGCTTGATTTAATCTATGTCTGCGCTTATTTGATTAATCCCTCTGGTTTGTCACCCACCTTGGAAACTGGTGGGATCTTCCGTTTGGGTGGCTTCATCTGCTTCTGCGGCGTCTGATGGGCAGGCAACATCTGGCTTTCTGTGGACAGGCTGGGAAGGTGCAACAGTTTGCCGGCCGCTGCGGGGCTGTCTACTGGTGACGGCTCTCGGCCTTTTACCTGTGGGGCGAAGGATTCCAGTCCGGGAGGCGGGGTGGGAACCGCCTGCGTCTGTTGCTGCTGCCGCTGTGTTAGTTGGCTCAAAACCGGGGACGGCTCAGGCTGGGATTTGAAATCTAGGCACCGTTGGCAAGGGAGAAGAAAGAGGGGAAAGTCAGCCCTCAGTCCAGCACGTTAGAGCTCCACCTGGTGCCACAGAACTGACACTCTGCACCGCACGGGGGCAAAAGTGCTGTGTGCTTTAAACCCTGCTACCCATTTCAGGAGTCTGGCAGCACCCTGAAGACGAACGAGATTTTACTCCAGCATAAACTTTTGGGGATTAAAGCACTCTATTCATTTATCCACGTTATCTATCGTTCGCCTTTCTCACTTAGGCTCAAGGTGGACCACACAGAGCGAGTCAAGACGATCGATGGATGCGACAATCGGTCAACAGTGCAATAGGGCTAGGGTTGTAAAACCAACCAGACGACTAAAAATGGAACTGAAGCAAAGCACAAGAGTTAACACAACACGTTAAATGATGCAGAACTCCAGAGCAGGATCTGACTTCAACAAGCTATACACAGTCGTGTGGCCCACAGTCCCTGCTCATTTGTCCAGGTGACTTTGTGAATCATTTTGCCCAGTGCGGCCCTGCTGCCTGTGTGGAGAAGCCCTCTCGAGGACTTCAGTTTTGCACAGTCTGTGGGAAGCCAGGAGAGGGAGAGCCACCTTCTGGACCTTCTCAGGCAAGTTCTTCCACAAGGTGGAACTGCCATGTATATCATTGGTACGAGGTATGTAATGACGTAAATTGGACTGTGGAGCTTGGGACTCATTCTGACAAGCCAGCTGGTCCTTGTTGAGGCCGGAAAACTCAGAAGTCATTGATTTCCACATGCAGCAATCAGATATGTGCTTGGAAAGAATACCACATCACAGTCTTCCGGTCCGGAATGGCTCTGTGCTTGGGGAACAACACGGCTCGATTACTATGCAGAGAGCGTTATCTGCTCCTCTCTCCACAATCAAACAGGAATAGACCAACAGAGCAACTGACAAGGAAGCAAAACGGCAATCAGAGGGTGAACCTTTGCAAGGACTACCTTGCTTCTACGTTCCCCTCATATTTGGGAGGGCACATCAGGGTTGCAAGCTCTGGGTTGAGAAATACCTGGAGATTTGGGGGCTGCGGCCTGGGGAGGGGAAGGACCTCAGCATCCAGTGACTGCAGATCTGTCTCAGTCTGTCGAGGTGCCCGCCTGCCTGTTTATACTGGAATAAAATCTTATCAACAAGGTGCCACCATACTTCTCTTGACTGTTGCTGTAACAGAACAACATAGATATCCTCCAAAACAGGAACAGTGGTGCAGTGGGAAGAAGAAGAGGAGGAGGAGGAGGAGGTAGAAGAGGAAGAAGGGATTGGATTTATACCCCCACCCTTCACTACCCGAAGGAGTCTCAGAGCAGTTTACAATCTCCCTTCCCCTCCCCACAACAGACACTCTGTGAGGTAGGTGGGGCTGAGAGAGCTCTCTCGAGGACTGCTCCTGAGAGAACAGCTCTGGGAGAACTTGTGACTGACCCAAGGTCACACCAGCAGCTGCATGTGGAGGAGGGAGTGGGGAATCAAACCCGGTTCTCCCAATTTAGAGTCTGCGCTCCTAACCATTACGGCAAACTGGCTCTCTGAAAAATAATTTTACAGGGGAAAGCACAAATGTGGTTCCCCACTACCACAAATTATGCAGTCTTGGGTTTCCCACATTTGGGTCAGCACACCCGGAGTGCAACGGAGGAGCTCACCCTTGGAAAACCTGGTGATCAAGGTGTCTCCCCTGCCAGGTAGAGAGCCGGACTAAAATCTGGGAAACACCCACTCTGTCATGGAAGCTCGTTAGGTGACCTTGGGTGGGTGACACCTACACCCTCACAGCCAAGCCTGCCTCACAGGGTTGCTGTGAGGATAAAATGGAGAAACGGAGACCCAGTGTAGTGAAGCGGCTAGTGTCAGACTAGGATCTAGGAGATCCAGGTTCAAATCCCCTCTCCGCCATGGCAGCTGGCTAGGTGACCTTGGGCCAATCACACGCACACAGCCTGGCCTATCTTACCGGGTTGCTGTGAGGATAAAATGGGGGGAGAGGAGAATGATGTGAGCCCCTTCGGGTCCCCATGGGAGAGAAAGGCGAGGTACAGTTTGAGAGCCAGTTTGGTGTAGTGGTTAAGTGCGCGGACTCTAATCTGGGAGATCCCGGTTTGATTCCCCACTCCTCCACTTGCACCTGCTGGGTGACCTTGGGCAAGCCATAGTTCTGTACCAGCTGTTCTCTCAAGGACAGTTGTCTCAGAGCTCTCTCAGCCCCACCTACCTCACAGGCTGTCTGTTGTCGGGAGGGGAAGGGAAAAGAGTTTGTAAACTCTCTGAGACTACAAGTGAAGGGCAGGGTATAAATCCAATCTCTTATCTTCTTCTTCTACAAATGAAGTAGATTCTTAAATAAGCAAAATGAACCATTACCCATTTGAAGGACTCGAGTCATTCCGCACTTACCAAACTGACTGAGGACCGAAGGCTGTGAAACAGAAGGCTTTACATCCCAAGAGGACGTGGTGGTCGTGGAAACAGAGGAGAAGTCTGTGCTGGGAGAACCCTGTGAAGTGAATTGACCCAAAGACGAGGATTTCAGCTGGTCGAGGAACTGAGACCCAGCGGGGGTGGCCAGTTTTGAAGAGCCGAACTCTCCGAATCCAGAACAGAGGACCGAAGACTGAGGAAGGGCAGGCAAGGGGAAAGACGATGACGCTTCAGTAAATTATAAATATTTAGAAATCTTACAGTAGGTTAATGACAACACAAATATTTTGCCATTGTGCCAGTTGTTTTTATGTATTAAATCTGAACAGAGGCAAAACCCAGCAAATGCTGAAGATGGCAACTCATAATGACCCAAACCAGGTAAACGGTTAATCCCATCTCACCCCAACTCCCCCTGGAGAGAATTTCAGATGAGCGTGCCTGTCTTCTTTGTGGAGGATTCTCATTTGTCATAGGACCACCTGGGCCCTCTGTATCTTCTGCCACGCAGGGGCTGAGTCAGTCCTTCTGTCTGCTAGGCACCGCATGTGATAAGGTGAGCAAAAACCCCATCTGCAGCCACCGCCCACCATGCAGACAGATTAACAACTCAGGAGGTGGTCCATGGAAAGAAGAAAAATGGAGCACCGTGACTCAGTCCCAGCTTGCATTCTCCGCAACCTTCTTGTTCATAACTGCCCTTCTTAAAAGTGTTTGTTGCTGGGGTTTTGCATTTTGGGGGAGGGAGTGAGAATAGCAAATTGGAGGTGGGGGGACAACTTGGGAGCCACAGTGATTTTTCTTACCACTGCATGCTAAGGGCGACTCGTTTACTGGCATGAGAATTCCTCCAGCAGCAAGAGACGCACATGGACACACGAGGCTGCCTTAAACTGAATCAGAGCCTTGGTCCATCGAGGCCAGCATTGTCCACTCAGACTGGCAGCGGCTCTCCAAGGTCTCAGGCAAAGATCTTTCACATCACCTGCTGCCGGGGATTGAACCTGGGGAATTCTGCACCCCAAGCAGATGGTCCACCGTTGGGCCTCTCCAAAGTGGCTCTTCTGGCAGCAAAGGGATCCGATAAAATGCACAGGAGTTGTTGGCCGATCATTGCCTCCACTGACATGACAAGGCTCGCGCCCTTTTTCCTACCCGAAAGTGGAGGGGGGGGGGGTCTTCACTTTTTTCTAGCTTAATACCTCAGTCTTCACCCACTCAGAAACCTAAGCTTACGGTCAAACATTGGCACTGGGGCCTTCCCTCTTCTCTGTCTTTTATGCTTTCAAAATCTGGATTGTTAATTTTCTGAGAGGCAGGAGCCTGGCCGCTTCGCCTGTCACTCTGCCAACTGCCATGTATATCATTGGTACGAGGTATGTAATGACAGAAGCGGACTGTGGAACTTGGGACTCATTCTGACAAGCCAGCTGGTCCCTGATGAGGCCGGAAAACTCAGAAGTCATTGATTTCCACATGCAGCAATCAGATATGTGCTTGGAAAGAATACCACATCACAGTCTTCCGGTCCGGAATGGCTCTGTGCTTGGGGAACAACACGGCTCGATTACTATGCAGAGAGCGTTATCTGCTCCTCTCTCCACAATCAAACAGGAATAGACCAGCTGAGCAACTGACGAGGAAGCAAAACGGCAATCAGAGGGTGAACCTTTGCAAGGACTACCTTGCTTCTAAGTTCCCCTCATATTTGGGAGGGCACATTGGGGCTGCAAGCTCTGGGTTGGGAAATACCTGGAGATTTGGGGGCTGCGGCCTGGGGAGGGGAGGGACCTCAGCATCCAGTGACTGCAGATCCTAGAAGCCGGATCGGAACCACATCTGTCCCAATCTGTCGAGGTGCACTGTTGTTTTAATGCTGGTGACTTTACTGATTTTAATGGGTTGTTATAATATGTTTTAATTGTGAATCTGCACTAATTGCAGACCTGTATGTTGGTACCTGCCCTGAGCAATGCTCCCTCTAAGCTGTGGAGTCTTGTGAGCAAAAATTCTACTTTGTGAACAACTGGTATTAAAGTTGTGAGCGAGCAATTTGGCTACTGCACCAATTAGTTTGCTCTAGAGCAGGGGTGGGCAATTGTTTTGGCTCGGGGGCCACTTTGTGGGAGCAGAGGTTAGCGGAGGCCGCACTTTTTAAAATGATTGCATTCATTAGTTAACTCTGCATTTCAGAAAAGGTATAAATTGTATCATAAAAATCAATAAATATAAATTAAATAAAATAGTGGTAGCTTTATTCAATTTATTTATTGTGCTAATTTCATATCATCCAAAGCTGCAAGCACATTTAACGGAGGCCTGACTGAAACCACGTGGCCGACTGTCTTGGCGGGCCGCAAAAAAAACTCTGTGGCGGGCCGCATGTGGCCCGCGGGCCGCAATTTGCCCACCCCTGCTCTAGAGCCCTCCTTCCTGAGCAAAGACAAAAATGTGTGAGCCGGAAGCTAAAAAACTGTGAGCTAGCTCACACTAACTCAGCTTGGAGGGAACACTGGCCCTGAGCCCTTCAGTCTGGGGAGGGCAGGAAAGAAGTCTAATTAAAAATAATAACAAAATCATACAAAGCCATAGAGGCCACGCTCCAAAAAGGGCGTTTTCTCCAGGGGAACTGATCTTGGTTGTCTGGAGATCAGTTGCAAGAGCAGGAGCTCTCCAGACCACAACTGGAGGTTGGCAACCCTAGTGCACACAAGCAACTGTATGGTGGGGATGCAGAAACAAGGCTATCCTTGTAATCAGCCTGTGCTAGCGTTTTATAGGCAGGTCCGCCCGGCACAAGACTGCCTTGTTCTGCCTGACAGCAGCTCTTCGGGACTTCAAAGCCACAGAAAGGTCTTTCCCAACATCTGCTCCCTGATATCCTTTCAAGAAGTGAAGCTGCCGGGGACTGGACCGGGGATTTTCTGGGTAGAGTATAGGCAGGGCTTTTTTTGTAGAAAAAGCCCAGCAGGAACTCATTAGCATAACAGGCCACACCCAACAGCAGAAACTCATTAACATATTAGGCCACACCCCTGACAATGCAGCTCCCTCCCAGGATCGGCTTCCCCAAGTGCCCCGCGGCTTGCGGGGAGCATGGGGAAACCGCGGGAAGGAAGGCAGTTCCTGGATCGGCTTCCCCAGGCGCCCCGAAGCTGGAGGGCACCTGGGGAACCCGAGGAGGGGAGGCAGTTTAAACTGCCTTCCCTCCCTGGATCGGCTTGGCTTCCCCAGGTGCCCTGTGGCTTGCGAGGCGCCTGGGGAACCCGAGGGGGGGAAGGAGGTAGGTGTGGCCAACTCGGAAGCCAGCCGGAACTTCGTTCCTGTGTGTTCCTGCCCCAAAATAGCCCTGAGTATAGGACTTCTCCCAGAGAGACAGCGTACTGCAGAACCACCTAACATTTCCTCTCTCTTTCCACCACCCCCCCCCCCCCAAATGAAGGAAAGACTGCAAAATCGTTAGTCCAACCGCAAAAGTACTCGGCGCTTTCAACAAGCCAAAGAGCAACTTTACCAGGGTCTGCGGAGGAAAGGAGTTAATGGCACCGGTGTTGCCAGCTCCTAAGGCCATCGGAGGGTTGTGCTGGGAATTCGTAAACACGAGCGCTTGCCCAAAGCCTTGCTGCTGCGCGGAGTCGAAGGAGTTGGCCTCTGTTTCTTGGCCAGAAGTCCCGGGCTTCTGAAGCAGCGCCACCAAATCTATGCTGCAAGGGCAAAAGGGAAGGACCAGTGAGTGTGAGACTTCTGAGTAGATTCAATAAGCCAGGCCTTTGGTAAAAGCAAAAGTCCTTTTTATTCTCAATGATCCTTCAGGTACTCGATGTTTGTCAGTGATACTCCATTACAAGCAACCGGGATTAATATAGCGTATACAAAAAGGTAAGGGTAGGCAAACGGCCAGTCAGAGTCAACTAAAATAAGCGCGAAAAAACCCCAACCGTTATGTTCCCACAAAAAAGGCGCAAAAGCACTAACGTCCCCCCCCCCCCCCCCCCGTGCCCCTTAGTGAACTCTACTTGCTATTCACAGGCCAGGCACCTGGCCTAAATCAGTTCAGAAGCTTTCAAGGTTACAAAAGTAAGATTAGCTATTCCAGACGCCGGACTGGCAAAGGGAGGCGACCAGGAGAGATTAGATGGAATGTTTATATGACGTGGGAGCACAGGGCAAGCCATCCTCCCGGAGGAAAAGAAAGACACATAGTATGCAGGACAGGCAATAAACTCAAGGCTAGCAGTAAATTACTGATAAGACACCCAGACGACAGACAATGAATGGCAGAGGATCTGACATCGAGACGTGAAATGGACACCTGAAGCTGCCTTACGGTGAATCGGAGCATCAGTTCATTAAGGTCAGTTTGGTTTATGGAGACTGGCAGCATCTCTCCAGAGTCTCAGGCAAAGGTCCTCCACGTCACCTACAGTCTGATGCTTTTATCCGGAGGCGCCTGGGTGTGAGCCTGGGCCCTCCTGTACGCCGAGCAGAAGCTCTGCTACGGCTTCCTTGACTCAGTTCATTAACCACACAGGCATCCTTTTCGACTCAGAGGTACCTTTTCTAATTGGAGATATTCCTTCTGTTTGGGCCTCAATTAGTATGGTTGTAAACCGTTTCCGGGCATCTCAGAGAGACCCTGACTGCCTTAATTCTCACACAGATTCACAAAGCTGCCTTAGACTGAATCTGCCCACTGGTCCGCCGGGGTCAGTACCGTCCGCTCGGACTAGCAGCAGCTCTCCAAGGTCTTCCACGTTACCTACTGCCAAATCCTTTAACCGGAGACGCCAGGGACTCAACACGGGACCTTCTGCATGCCAAGCAGGTGCTCCACCACTGAGATAATCAGGCTTCAAAGGGACTCAAAACACCACAGGTCAGCCCAGTGCCATAACAGGAAATCTTACAGTCAAAGCATCCCTGATGGGCGCTCAACAGTACTTAATTTGGTGGCTCTTAAAAAGATCCTACCATACTTATGAAGCCTGTATGAGAAGCTCCCACCTTATCTAGTTCAACAGAAAATCCAACAACTAAAGAGATGCAGGCAGTTCATTGAAGAATGAAGGCCCAGTCAGGAAAACATAAGGGAGGCAGAGATGTGAAGGCCCAGAAAAAAAACTGGGAAAAATTAGGGGAAAAACCAGGGGTTTTATTTTTTTTCGTTTTTTTTTCCTGAAGCCTTTTTTTGCTTTTTTCCAAAAAATTAAAAAAAGAAAAGAAAAATGATTATGGAACGTTTTATTTTAAGATGACGAATAAAAGATTTTAAGACAAGGTGTTCAAATATTTTCCAAGTCATTTCTAAAAAATATGTCTAGTATCAGATTAATCTGATTTCTGTGCACTGAGGACAAGCAAGTCCTAGGTTACAAACTGAATTCTCCAATGCAAGCACAAGATGCATTTCTTCCATTAGGAGGTGCTGTTGTCACAAGAAAAGAAAAAGGTTTCAGTTTTGTTTTTTCATGTGCGGGGGTATACTGGCACTCAGGCTTCACTAGGCCTCCAAGCATTGGAAGAAAATACAGAGCAACAAAAAGGACCTGAAAGTATAGGTTTTAGAGGTCCGTAATAACTGTGATAATGACAGACACAACAGAGTAGCTGCAGAAGCAGAGACTGAAACTGATACTGATAATTACAGCTCAGAAAATGATTCTGATTAAATTTCATGCCCAGTCATTGAAACTTAGTCCCACACTCCCTTCTATACACTTCCCCCCCCCCCCCTTCAATTCTTTTTATGAGAATTTTTTTTTAATTTAATACTGTGGAGAGGAAATATGAATAATTGTTACATCTGCATTTTAAAAAATTGTTTTGTGGGGGTTTTTTTGCCTGTTCCACATAAACTAGCAAACAGTTCAGGAGATTGTTGCTCTGTTTGTTACAATTACAGATAAATATTATTTTAAAAGTTTGTAATAATTGTTTGGTTACACTATATTTTTAATATGCTAGCTGTGATTATTTCATGCCAAGTAAAATTGTCCATAGTCATATTTTATGTTCCTAAAGTAACATAATGACTTTCAATCTGGAAAAGAAAAAAAAAGTGCAAATGTAGCAAATTTTTTTAATTTTTCTGAAAATTTGTGGTTTTTTTCAAAAAAAAGCTTCAAAATTTCCAGAAATTTTACATTAGATTTGCATAATTTCAGCATGTAATGAAAGTTCCATGGCCGTCTGTGCAAGGATTCCAAGTGCCAAGCCACCATACGGACATGGGAAATGGCTGTCTCCCAAAAGGATGGAAAGCCCGAGACAGTCCTTAGGGCTGTGGGGGATGAAGAGTCTTTGGATTACGCTGCTCCAAAGGAATCCAAAAAGTGCCACAAAGCAACATGGCCCCAGCTCCATTCGGCAGGACCCATGGCACTTCCAGCATGCCCCCACCAAAACATCTGGAGTTATTTGCATGGCACTCCAGGACAGAGGCTGGATATGGGGTGACAAGTCATGGGTCCTGGGAGCACACATACGGATATGCATCCTACCTTTTAAACACAAGGGAAATTTAGCAAGGTGGCTAACAAATAAATCATGGAAGAACAGAAACAACACCACTGAGATAAGAAAAAATGTATTATCTATTACAAGTTAAGGAGAATAACACATGGATAAAGATATATACGGTGGTCCATCAGTGGCTATTTGCCACAAGGTGTAGATGGAACACTCTGGGGAAGTGATGCTCTGTATTCTTGGTGCGCCACAGTGGGAGGGCTTCTAGTGTCCTGGCCCCACTGCTGGACCTCCTGAGGGCCCCTGGTGTTTTTGGCCCCTTTGTGATACAGAGTGTTGGACTGGATGGGCCACTGGCCTGATCCAGCATTGGCTTCCCTTATGTTCTTCTGTCTGGGGCAGTGATGCTCTGTATCCTTGGTGCTTTATATGGGGCAGTGATATGGGGCAGTATTCTTGGTGCTGGGGGGCCACAGTGGGAGGACTTCTGGAGTTCGGGCCCCGCTGGTGGACCTCCTGAGGGCACCTGGCATTTTTGGCCACTGTGTGACACAGAGTGTTGGACTGGACGGGCCACTGGCTTGGATCCAGCATGGATTCTCTTAGGTTCTTATGTTCTTAAACACATAATCAGAGTGCCATCACAGAAAAGACCATGCCTCCCATGATCATCTGCCACACATCAAGAAGGCTCCCTAAATTCCAAAGGAATGGTTTGAAAACACTCTGGGGTCTTAGCAGGGCCTGGGTGGTCGAGTTCCTGAAAACCTTCCCCATTTATGGCACCACAAGTTCCGTGGAAGAAAAGTAGGACATCAACATGATAAATGAAAACTGCACTTTATGCCTTCTTTTCCCCCTGGCACGCATAGTGCAGAAGAAGTTAAAATGAGAACAGCAAAATCCTGATCTGCCCTGACCTGGATGGCCCGATCTCAGAAGCTAAACAGGTTCAGCCTGGCTCATACTTGAATGGGAGACCACCAACGCTCCCTCTAGGCTGTGGAGTCTTGTGAGCAAAAATTCTACTTTGTGAGCTACTGGCACTAAAGTTGTGAGCAGGTGATGTGGCTGCTGCATAAATTAGTTTGCTCTGGAGCCATCCTTCCTTGAGCCAAGACAAAAATGTGAGAGCCAAAAGCTGGAAAACTGTGAGCTAGCGTCACACTAACTCAGCTTAGAGGGAACACTGGAGACCACCAAGTAAATCCAGGACTGCTACAAAGAGGCAGGCAATGGCAAACCACTACTGTTCGTCTCTTGCCTTAAGAACCCTATCAGGTCTCCATAAGTCAACTGGAACTTGATGGGACTTTACAGATGATGCAGAAGCGTAATCACTTTGCCCAGACCTGGTTGGCTGAAGCTAGCCCGATCTCATCAGATCTCAAGAGCTAAGCAGGGTCAGTCCTGGTTAGTACTTGGCGGGGAGACCACCAAGGAAATCAAGGGTTGTAAACCAGCAAGGCATATTATATGCTCTTATGAACTTTAAAATCATAAGTTTGACCTTTAGGTTGGCTTTCTGCCTAAGGCAAAGGCACTCTCTATTGCTATGAGAGGCTCCAGCCCACAGCAGGAGACTTCCTTCAGAGTTCACACTTGCATGGAGACCAGAATTCCATATCAAAGAGCTCTTACATCTACTTCACATGTTCCCACCAACAGGGAGACCAAGACTCCATTTCAAAGGGTCCTTTTCTCCTTTACGCTGGCCTCTTCACACCTGCCCCCAAAGTTCCAGTAAGAGATTAGGTTGCCCAGCAACTAATCGCCGACCATCAAGTGACCTGGCCAAAGTCATCACGAGACCAGAGATTGGCGCCAAGAAGACTGACCAGATGGCCCAGGTGTTAGATCCTGATTAGCACCTAGATTTGCAATATTGTCCACTCCTTCCTGCCCCCTCCTCACTATGACACTGACCAATAGTAAGGCTAGTAGGGACGGACAACCTAGTGGGTGTGACAATGGGATGTGGTCAGCACAGCCCGCCCCAATGGCACCTGATAAAAGATCTTGCACAACAGAAACACACTGCTAGCCACCTTCGACCTCTATCTTCTTACCAACCTCTTATGTCCAGCTTCCTATACCCAACACCTTGCCTCCATCTTTAATCCCTGGTCTGCGCAGCCAGGACTGGAGCGTGTATCTGCAGGTTCAGATCTTGTTCCCCCTATTTTTCTCATTCATCCCTCTCTCGATCTTCTCGTGGACGTGAACCACCCACCACCAAGATAGGTAACGTACTCCCCCTCAACGATATTCCTGCTCATGCAACTGTGCTATCTTCTGTCTGATTTCCTTAGATCTTGTCTGTATGTGGTTTTATTATTATTTCTTGTATGCTTGAACAACAATTTATAGTAAACACCATTCAAAGAAACCACTCAGCCTCTGTGCCTGTTTTCTGAGAACTCCTGGAAGGGGTGGGACCTTGGTATAGTTGGCAAGAACCCATTATTTCGCCAATTGCTGAACATAAATCAAAGCAATTCGGCCAACAGGGTCACTACGCAGAGTCAGGCAGTGGCAAACCACCTCTGAACATCTCTTTCCCTTGAAAACCCTACAGGGTTGCCGTAAGTCGGCTGGGATTTGACGGCACCTTCCAGCACCACAAAACAAAAATCCATAGTTCTACTCCAGGGTGTAAGATACATATCAAACAATCTCCTCGACAAAGCCAGCCTTCTCAATTGATTTTTAAAAGCCACTTAAAAGAAAAATACAACAGGCCAATCAATTCAGTAACAGAAGAGAAAAATCCATTCGGCATGACATTCATGAAAAACCACCAACCATAACAGAGAGAGGAAAAAACAAATGTTATTAAGACGCGAAGTCTGGACATTAAGTGAGCGGGACAAAAAATATATAAAGTCCTGGCCATACCAAAGGGACAACCTTTGGGGTAGCACTGTAACCAGTGGCATGGAGCGCCCCCGCTGGCACTAGGAAGTTGGCGCCCACCAATAATGGTCCTACTTGGCCACTATTACAGCTGCCCACAAACGAAAGGATTGGCAATCCCAGAATATCCTAGCAGCTGCAGCGTCCAGCTCAGACCACCTACAATAACTCCATAAGACCTGATGGGATTTCAGGCTTCTCTTGCACAAGCCACCTCTGACCAGGTGTCTTGCCTTAAAAAGGAGACAACCAAACCAAATGTGAAATTAAGCTCTTAACAGAGTCACAGCGATGGTTAAGAGCCACTGCAAGACAAGTCAAATCAGATGTGGGGTTGTAACTGCATGTGGGGGTCTTTGGGAAGGGCTTCTCCAAAGTGGGAAAAGCAGGAAAAATGGAAGACATACCTTTGGCCAGGCGTCACATGGTTCTCAGCTGGAACAGATGAAGCAGTGAAGACCTTTGTTTCTGAAAGCTGAGATGGGAGGAAACAGAGAAGAACGTCAGCTGGGGAAGAGTCATGGCTCAGTGGAAGAGCAACTGCTTGGCATGCAGAAGGTCCCAGGTTCAATCCCTGGCACCGCCAG
Source organism: Lepidodactylus listeri (assembly GCA_029233225.1). Lineage (NCBI taxonomy): Eukaryota > Metazoa > Chordata > Lepidosauria > Squamata > Gekkonidae > Lepidodactylus > Lepidodactylus listeri. The sequence continues at coordinate 4,164,809 of JARCFY010000004.1, read as the reverse complement.
TGAAAAGGATCAGGTATCAGGTGATGTGAAGGACCTCCGCCTGAGACCCTGGAGAGCCGCTGCCAGTCTGAGTAGACAATACTGACCTTAATGGGCCAGTGGTTTGACTCAGTAGGAGGCAGCTTCATGTGTATGCCTCACTACAGAAACTTTTCAGGGGAAGTGAATATTTAGGAGTAATGCTAGAAGCTTCTAGGCTGAGTCAGACCAAATATTTGTTCAGAGGAACGAAGCAATATGAAATGGTCTCACAAAAGAGACAATTATATAAAGTAGCTGCTCGGACTTGGTGGCAAATCAACCTACCCTTTCAGAGAGAGAGAGAGAGAGAGCTGCCCCTGGGCATGGCTTGCTTGGGAGAATACCTGGAAACCACACACAAGCTGCCCAGAGGAAGAGCAGAGTATTAAAGAAGCAAGAGCAGAATGCCAGAGACAAAGGGAAAGGCACACGGGTTCTACACTTGGTGGCTGCATATGAATGGATCCAGCTGCTTTATACCAAGGCAGACACCTGAGCACACATGAAGCCACTTTAGTGTAGTGGTTAAGTGTGCAGACTCTAATCTGGGAGAACCAGGCTTGATTCCCCACTTCTCCACTTGTCGCTGCTGGATGACCTTGGGTCAGTCACAAGTTTTCTCAGAGCTGTTCTCTCAGGAGCAGTCCTCGAAAGAGCTCTCTCAGCCCCACCCACCTCACCGGGTGTCTGTTGTGGGGAGGCGAAGGGGAAAGGAGAGTGTAAGCTGCTCGGAGACTCCTTCAGGTAGTGACGGGCAGGGTATCAATCCAATCTCTTCTTCCAGAGATTACACATTCAGTTGCTGAGTTCTGTGCATTAATTCCTAGATTGTGGGAATCACATTTTGAAAGTTCTTAAATTCAGGTTTTTATTTTTGTATATGATGACTGTTCTTTTTTCCCTCTTCTCCTTCACATATTATGCTAACTCTATATGTTGGTCTTAAGACCATAATAATAAACTAAACTAAACTAATCTCTTCTTCTCCTACTACTGACTCACCCCATCGGCCTAGTGACTGTTACGTCACTACTGGCTCCTGGCTGCATCGGCTATTTTTCTGACCGAGCAAGAAAGGTACACAACTGAACCACGACTATAGGGAAGTGTCCCTGACCACAGCAGCAAACTATCAAGAACGAGGCCTCTGATTCACATCTTTGCCTTTGGCCGCAGATAATTATCATCAGAACATTTCACCTTGGTCAGTTTATAAGAAACGACTGTTGCATCGTAATGTCAGGAGCCCTTCTGTAATATCATTTGCTTGGCCACACTGAGGGAGGCCAACGGGACGAAACACGTATGGTCAGGGCCAAAAACGACAATAAATGTACAGAAAGAGCTATGCAACAAGACGCCAAAAGACGAACAAAGCCGGAAAATGCTGCCACACTCAGTGTTGTGACTGAGCAACAATGTGGTAATAGTGTAACACAAAAAAATCACGGTTACAACCATACAACTTCAAAAGAACTTTACAAAGAATATTTTGAAGTCCCTTGCTGCCACACAGGCAGTTTTCAGAAGTTTCCAAGTTCCCAAGTTCTCTTTCCAAGTTCCCGAGTTTCCAACGAAGAATCTAGATATGAACTTTGTTTCGATCACCTCCTACCTGATCTTTAAGTGGACACGCAGGGGAACAAACCTCGGACTTCCCGCGTGCAACACGGAGGCTCCTCCGCTGAGCCACAGCCCCTCCCCCTAGACCACTTGCTTATTTCACCCAGTGCTGTCCGCTTTGACTGGCAGAAGCAGCCCCTGGGCAGAGAAAGGCTTTTCCCCAGCCCTGCAGATTCAAGGGACTGGAGCCCGATGCATGCACGGCACAGTCTCTGCTACCATCGAGGACTTGCTGCTTCATGATTTGTGTGACCCTTGGGCAGAAGCCCAGCTGATATCCTTTGCTGTCGATCTGATCTTAACGTCGGTGCAAGCACAGCCAAGACATTGCCTGGAAGCAGTCAGGAAGAGCCGGCACCTTCGCCGGCAACTCTCTTTGCCAAGGGAAGGCCCGACTCACAAAGCATCGAAACAAAATTCAAGCAGGACACAAAGAGGTTGGCAGCTGCTTACAGATGCTTGTGCTGCAAGTCAGGCAGGCCAGATCTAAAGTGCTGCATCTTAAGAACATGAGAAGAGCACAGCTGGATTGGGCCAGTGAGGGTCCATCTAGTCCGGCATCCTGTCTCACACAGTGGCCAGCCAGTTCCTCTGAAGGGCCAACAACAGGGCATAGAGGCCGAGGCCTTCCCCTGAGAAGAACCTCAGAAGAGCCCTGCTGGGTCAGACCAGTGAGGGTCCATCTAGTCCAGTATCCTGTCTCACACAGTGGCCAGCCAGTTCCTCTGAAGGGCCAACAACTGGGCAGAGAGGCCGAGGCCTTCCCCTGAGAAGAACCTCAGAAGAGCCCTGCTGGGTCAGACCAGTGAGGGTCCATCTAGTCCAGTATCCTGTCTCACACAGTGGCCAGCCAGTTCCTCTGAAGGGCCAACAACAGGGCATAGAGGCCGAGGCCTTCCCCTGAGAAGAACCTCAGAAGAGCCCTGCTGGGTCAGACCAGTGAGGGTCCATCTAGTCCAGCCTCCTGTCTCACACAGTGGCCAGCCAGTTCCTCTGGAGGGCCAACAACAGGGCAGAGAGGCCGAGGCCTTCCCCTGAGAAGAACCTCAGAAGAGCCCTGCTGGGTCAGACCAGTGAGGGTCCATCTAGTCCAGCCTCCTGTCTCACACAGTGGCCAACCAGTTCCTCTGGAGGGCCAACAACAGGGCATAGAGGCCGAGGCCTTCCCCTGATGAGAACCTCAGAAGAACCCTGCTGGATCAGACCAGTGAGGGTCCATCTAGTCCAGCCTCCTGTCTCACACAGTGGCCAACCAGTTCCTCTGGAGGGCCAACAACAGGGCATAGAGGCCGAGGCCTTCCCCTGATGAGAACCTCAGAAGAACCCTGCTGGATCAGACCAGTGAGGGTCCATCTAGTCCAGCCTCCTGCCTCACACAGTGGCCAGCCAGTTCCTCTGGAGGGCCAACAACAGGGCACAGAGGCTGAGTCCTTCCCCTGAGAAGAGCATAAGAAGAGCCGTGCTGGATCAGACCAGTGGTCCACCTAGTCCAGAATCCTGCAGTGGCCAACCAGTTCTTCTGAAGGGCTAACAACAGGGCAGAGAGGCCGAGTCCTTCATAAGAAGATCCCTGCTGGATCAGACCAGTGAGGGTCCCTCTAGTCCAGCATCCTGTCTCACAGAATGGCCAACCAGTTCCTCTGGATGGCTGACAACAGGGTATAGAGGCCGAGGCCTTCCCCTGATGTTGCCTCCTGGCTCTGAGATTCAGAGGCTTCTATTCTCCTTCTGTATGTCCCCGTGTGCCACCTAGTGTCTTCAGGCAGCCACCTGTTGGTGATCCCACTGCTCAGGGTGGCCTGTCTGGCTTCAACCAGAGCCTGGGCCTTTTCTGCCACAGCTCCGACTCTCTGGAATTTGCGCCCTGGTGAGGTGAGGGGGCGGCCTCCTTGGAGATCTTCAGGAGGCGCTATAAGGCCTGCCTGTTTGCTGGGGCTTTTGAGGGGGTATGAACGACAGGCATCTGTTAAGAGGTGGGAAGGGGGAAGAGATATTTTGGGCTTGCTGTTTTTTGGTTTTGTTTTGTTATGTTTTGTTTTCAACTGAAAACACTTTTAAATATTATTGTAACAGGCCTCAAAACAAGAGGAAAGGTGGGATATAAATGTTTCACTCACTCACTCAATAAAACTTTGGCAGGAGGCCGCAATAAGACAAGAAGAAGAGAGACGAGACTGGATTTATACCCCGCCCTACACTTGGAGTCTCAGAGCGGGTTACAATTTCCTTTCCCTTCCCCTCCCTACAACAGACACCCTGTGAGGCAGGTGGGGCTGAGAGAGCTCTTTCGGGGACTGCTCTTGAGAGAACAGCTCTGAGAGAACTTGTAACTGACCCAAGGTCACACCATCAGCTGCATGTGGAGGAGTGAGGAATCAAACCCGGTTCTCTCGGATTAGAGTTCACTCTCCTAACCACTACACCAAATTTGCTTCCTATCCTACCACAGTCCCAACCACCTCATTGTGCCGATGCCTCGGTGTCCGTATTCTCTCCCAGATCTGGCAAATGCAGAAAACCAGACAAAGGCAAGTTGTTTTTTTAAAGTATTTCGTATCGAAGAGATGATTCCAGTGAAGCTGTGCTAATCTGACAGCAAAAGTAAAAATGGGAGTCCAGGGGCAATTGAAAGATTAAAAAAATAATTTCATTCAACTAAGCTTGCACTGTGGATTTTATTATATTTTTTAGGCTTGAAAGGTGCCACTGGACTGCCGTAGTACGAGGCTTTTCATGCCCCTGTTCAGGGAGTTCCGGCCACCCCCAAAAATAAGGGACAGCAGAAACAGCTCTACCCCAAAAGGATGCCGGCTAACAAGCCATTCTACAGACTGGACCAGACCGTCCCTTGCTGCTCAAATTGACGCTACGGATTATCATTGGGAAAAGGATGCCCGGGTTACTCCCTTCACTTAACACCTCCCCCCCCCCCCCCCCAAACTGGGGACTGTGGAATTCATCAGACTAAATGACGTTCTGAGCAGCTGAAACGTGTTTTGTTACACGGAGACCGGCAAGGCTTCTGGGAAGCAATTTAATCCGTTTCTCCGTAGCTGGCTGGGAGAGCTCAACCATGGCACTCCAACAGCAGCGGCAAAAAAAACCCTTCACCGGCATACAGCAAGCTGCTAGAAACAAGCAGTAGACAAACTGCTTCTGCCAGCTGTTTTCTGAGAGCTGTGTTCCTACGCTAAGCCCCGCAGAGAAAGGATCACATAAAGCTGCTGATATTGAATCAGACCATCGGTCAATCAAGGTCAGTGCTGTCGACTCAGGCTGGCAGCCGCTATCCGGGGCCTCAGGCCAGGCCTTCACATCACTTGCTACCCAGGTCAAGTTAACTGGAGGTGCTGAGGGTTGAACCTGGGGCCTTCGGCATGCCAAGCAGAGGCTCTAACACTGAGCTATGGCCCTGCCCAAAACATCTGATGAAAAAGCAAACCGGAGCCTAAGTCGTCCTTGCAAGGAAGAACATAAGAGAAGCCATGTTGGATCAGGCCACTGGCCCATCTAGTCCAACACTCTACAATAAACTTGATAAAAGGGTTGGAACACTTTCCCTATGAAGAAAGGTTGAGGCACTTGGGGCTCTTTAGGTTGGAGAAACGACGGCTGAGGGGTGACATGATCGAGGTTTATAAGATTATGCATGGAACAGAGCAGGTAGAGAAAGAGGTACTTTTCTCACTTTCTCACAAGACAAGAACTCCTTGTGGGCACTCCCATGAAATTGCTGAGCAGTCGGGTGAGAACAGATAAAAGGAAGTCCTTCTTCACCCAAAGAGTGATAAACACGTGGAATTCACTGCCACAGGAGATGACGGTGACTATAAGCATGGATGGCTTCAAGAGGGAATTAGATAAACATATGGAGCAGAGGTCCATCAGTGGCTATTGGCCACAAGGTATAGATAGGAACTCTCAGTCTGGGGCAAGTGATGCCCTGTATTCTTGGTGCTTGGGAGGTGGGCAACAGTGGGAGGGCTTCTAGTGTCCTGGCCCCACTGCTGGACCTTCTGAGGGCACTTGGTGTTTTTGGCCACTGTGTGACAGCATTTGTTAGACTGACATTGCTTACAAAAGGAAATAAGGGAAGTTATGGAAAATTATTAGATAAGAATAACGAATTGAAAGCAGAGGAAATCTTAGAAAAACAAGGCATAGTCTTATCATGGTGGGAAAGGATTCAACTTAAGACAAGGTTTGCAGAAGGTAAAAAAAACCTGGATTTGGAAAAAACTTGAGCCCGATAGATAAATTATGACTACCTGAAAAAGATAAACTTGTTCAGAAACTTTATACCTGGCTGTTAGATGACTTTCTGCAAGACGAGATAAAACATCAATGATTTCATGGATGAAAGATATAGGACACAGTATAGATACAGACAATTGGCTAAAATATGGAGATCAGCAAAATTTATGAGAGCCACAGCGTATAAAGAAAATATCTTTAAGATGTTCCATAGATGGCACTGGCCTCCAGATAAGATTGCTAAATGTTTTCCTAATGCGTCTAACAAATGTTGGAAGTGTAAGACCAATGTTGGAACCTTTTTTCATTTATGGTGGAGATGTACAAAGATGCAAAAATGCTGGAACATGGTACATAAAATGACTGTAGAAATGTTTGAAGTGAATCTACCTTTGTCACCTGAAGTATTTTTATTAAATATGTTACCAGATAACATCGGTCCAGACAGATATGTAATTACGTATAGTATTACGTGAACAAGGTTGCTTATTGCAATAGTGTGGAAAACGGAAAAACTTCCCTCCAGAGAGGAAATAAAAGATAAATTGCTTGAATTGGCAGAAATGGACAAGTTGAATATGAGATTGTCAAACCGAAATGAAGAGTTATTTTACCAAAGATGGAATAGAGTATATAAATAGATGGAACTGAAAATGTAAAGTAAGACTCAAACCAGAAAAGGCTTTGTTATTAACAGTACGATTTGTTTTGTGGATAATTGATGTTATATTGTCGTTAATGAAGGAATGATGCAAATGTTAACTTCGAAAAAATTCAATAAAATATATATTAAAAAAAAAATAATCTGAACTTACATCTTCGTTCCAGTCTTCGGCTGTCCACTCTTCTATGGAGTTCTTCCATGCTCCTGTAGCAATGACAGACAGAACACAGGCAAGCGATCAGCCCACAGGTCCCTCTGCCGGACACACCCTCCTGACACATCAAGAAATACCTGGCCACCCCTACTGGAGAGAGAGCTAGGATGGAGCTCCAAGACACCAGTGTGTTTCTTGGCCACGTTTTCAGCCAGCAAGAGCCAACCATAAGACACGAACTAGGAAACTGAAAAGCTTTCGGTGAGTCAAAAAAGGATCAATTACTCAGATATCTACCCACAGGAGAAAACAAAGCCCTCTTTGTTTTGTCATCTCAGGTGTAAGCTGCCTCAAGTAGGCCTCTGTAGAGGTGCCACATAAATTTTCTAATTATATTAATTAATATTGCCTTCTACTCCAAAGGGACAGTGGTGTCTTTAATGGTCAGGAAGACCCTATTTTGCTCCGGCCCGCAAAACAACCTGAACAAGTGTTACTTCACTGATCATTTTATAAGGATATTCAGTCTCTGTACAGACTAACCCTATTTCATCTCAGTTTCCAGGATGATCCAGGCTAGCCCAGTGAGGGCTATTGACCGGATATTGGAGGTCTACCTCTCCCACAGTACAAGCGGTTTCTGAGTCCCTGGGCAGACAGAAGAAGCTATGCACAAACTGAGCTTCATGCAAAAATGGTGGCCAGTGAGCGAGACACATATACAGGTGTGTCACACAAGGTGAAGCCTTTCACTGTTTACCCAAGATTTTGTGGTGAGTGGAGCCGGTCAATTATAGATGTAACAAGGTAAAAAAAGTATCCAACCAAGCCCAGCCTTCCACTTACTCCAGAACATTACTAAAAAGCCTTTTAACCTAAAAAAATATGGACCACAAAAGGAGACTTTCTTCGAAGTTTCCAAGCCGGTAGCAGTTCTTCCCACCAAGTGTGCAGGTTCATCTCTGGCACTGTGACTGCTAGACATTTTCAGAATCCAAAAATTTCCACCGCTGCCAAGTCCACACAACTATGCCTTGGGGCCACTGTATTACCCACATGAAGTCCTCGGGGGAGGAGGACTCCTCAGGAGAAGGGGAGCCACGCGTGGCTGGCTATGAGTCAGCAGAAGCCAGCAAATTGGCTGATGAGCCGCAGGCTGACCAAGACTCACCACCAACAGCTGATCCAGAGCCACCGCCCAGCTCTGATGCAGCAAGTGAGACTCAAGTGATTCAGACCAGTCCACTAGGCACTCCTCCACCCTTTGAGCACCGGAAACAGAAGCTTAGAAGGGAGCTGCAAGCAAAGAGGCGGAGTGCACGTCTCCTGGCCCATTGCCAGCTGCTTGCTGATGACAGCCTGGAGAAGATGCAGCAGGAATCTCAAGCAGTTGGCTGCTAATAAGGGCTTGTTAGGAAGTGCCTATAAAACTCAGGGCTGGGAGACCGCATGCTGTGGAAGCAACAAGTCATTCTGCTGGACTCTGTGACCACAACTCCTCACCGTGTTTTTTTCGTAAGACCTTGGACCGGCTTGGGACTTTGACTTTGTGACTCTCTGGCTTGTGGAGGACCCTTGGACCTCCTGACTATGTTCTCTGCTTCACCCCCTCAGGTAACAACCCTCTGGCTTGTGTGCTTTTGGGTTGTGGACTTCTGGGACTGAACTCTGGACATTGTGTGAGCACCTGAACGTGTCTGGCTTGCCTGCCTGCACCTGCTACATGACAACTGGGGACATCATGATTTGATGCTCTTAGGCTGCTCCGCACGCTTACGACAACAGCTAAACCCACTCCAATAGAGTGTCCTAACAAATCCGGGCAATCTGCTAGCAAATATTGCCTGAATGTGCGTGGACAACCCACCACCACCACACAGAGCAGCACTTATGCCAGCAACAACCTCTGGCCCACATTTAACTCTAGATTTTTTGGTGGGGTCCCATTTATTACCTGTGCCATCGTTAGCATCGCTCTGCCCAGCCTCCCAAGACTCCTGTTTTGTTCCAAAGCCATCTGTGGCAGGAGATTCCGTATAATCTGCAGGGTTAAACGTCCTATAGGTCAAAAGAGTTGAAGAAGTTAAGAAACGTACAAGGGGGAAAAAATGAACAAAAATACCTACCTATCCAGCCATGTAACCTAGCGCTATTTGTTCAGCCAGAGATCTTTTCCGGCTTTGCTACCTCTGAAATTTTTGAACTGGGGGTGCTGGGGACTGAGCTGAGGACTCTTATGCTTCCAAATCAGGTCAACCTATATAACCAGAAAGTGCCATTTTGAACACTCTTGCTTACCCACAATGTAAGAAATCTTTCCCAATGACATTAGCAGCAACAGATTTGGTGCTGGCAGCCAAAGGTGGACATTTAATTGAAAATCAATCTGGGCCCAGAACCAAAGGTTGCTGGGGGGGGGGGCATTAGCTGTGAGTCTCCTGCATTGTGCAGGGGGAGTTGGACTAAATGACCCTTAGGGTCCTTTCCAGCTCCATTTGCAGCCCCATAGCCAGGAAATTTTTGGCCAGGGGGACGTCATGCCCCCAATGTGGTGATGCCACTAGAAGTAACTCTCCTTCTCTCTCTCCATCCAGAGAGGGAGAAGGGGAGCTGAGGAGGAGGCAGGTGGCAGGGCAGCGGACAGCAAGCATGATGCCTCTTTCTGCTGGGTCTCTCAGTCATAGCGAGGTGGCTGGGCTGGCTAGCTGAGGCGCACTCATTCCCAAAAGGCCCGGCCTGGCACCAGCCAGCCCAGCCACAACGCCGGCTCTTCCTGCTGCAGCTGAGCAGGAAGCACCAGGAAGAGCCACTGAGGCCATGGCACACTGGGGGCGGCTCTGGCCTCCTCCTGAGGGGGCTGGGGGGCTCCATGGGAGGCACTGCCCCCCAAAGCCTCCTCCGGTGGCTACAGTCCTCAGGGCAACCCACACTGCGTTTTCCTCCCATAACAACTCTGTCTGGTACGTCAGTCAGAGAGATAACAACTGACCAAGGCCACTCAGTGCATTCCACGGCAGGACGGGGGACTGGAATCTGAACCTCCCGGGTTTCTAGTCCAACGGTCTAACTGCTAAGACGCACAGGCCTCTTTTTAACTTTGATTGTGTTTTATGTGACTCTTGAAGCTTCTCTCTGTTACCGTTCATATCTGTTAGCAGTTTTCTGCTGTTCACTGGTATCTCCCTACGTGAATGTGTTTTGGGGCCGCGGGTGACACAGGCATTATTACACGCTTTGTAGACTGCACTGTGGAAGTAAAGTGAAATGAATGAAACACATTCCCCCCCCCCCTCCTCTGCTCACAATGAGATCATCAGGAGCATGGCACGTATACGCATGGAGATATCTTCTACTGAATCAGACCCTTGGTCTATCACAGCCAGTGCTGCCTACTTAGGCTGGCAGCGGCTCTCCAGGGTCTCAGGAGGGGCTCTTTCACATCACCTCCTGCCTGATCCTTTTCACTGGAGGTGCCAGGGATTGAACCTGGGACCATCTCTGCATGCCAAGCAGAGGCTCTGCCGCTGAGCCACGGCCTTCTTCATGGTCACCAAACTGAACGGGAGATCTCACAGTTACTTAAATGTGAGCTCTCCACTGCTCAGCAGGGAGCATGGGTGGATACCCCGTGAAAGTCAGTTCTGCTTCTGGACAGCCACAGAACTGACTCCCCCCCCTTCTACGCATGGTGACAAACCATGTGGCGAATCAGATGCCACTTCTTGATTCTGCTCCACGCAGAAGTCAGGGGAGGATGTATCATCAAGACAAGCCCCTAATTCAGCTAGTTTTTATGCTCCTATAAAAAGAAAATGGCCTAAAAGGACCTGCCTTCCAGCCTGACAGTCCTCACACTGCAGCGTCTATCGTGGGGTGTGGGTGGGACAGAATCAAGCCAAAGTTGGCACATGTGGAACGAGCTCCCAGAGGAGATCAGGGCCCTGCGGGACCTTGTGCAGTTCCGCAGGGCCTGCAAGACGGAGCTCTTCCGCCAGGCTTTCGAATAGGAGCCGCCACCAATGATTCCATCCATCAGCTATATCAACTTTGATGTAATCTGGCCCGAATCAACCCTGGCGGGATAGGGAGTTTTACCACTGAGCTGCCGCTTTGATAATTTGACAACATGTTATAGGAAGCTGTTTGTAAGCCTGTTAGCCTTAGGAATGTATTTTAAGTGTTTAAATTGTTTTAACTGTTTTTAGCGATTTTAATGTATTATTTCCTGGCCTATGAGCCCATGTAAGCCGCCCTGAGCCCGTTTGCGGGGAGGGTGGGGTATAAATCGGAAAAAATAAAATAAAATAAAATAAATAAATAAATAAATGTCAACTTGCACAAGAACCGGCAAACGTGCAATTAATTTGACACGGCCAGACGGCACCACAGCGCAAACATCGGGCACCACCAGCCGAGGATGTAATTTCAGAAGGCTTCAACTGGAGTACAGGTGTGGTGAATAAGCTTAGGCAGTCTTTAATTCTGTACCCCACCCGGAGCCTACGTTAGGTTTATTTTAATGCTGGCGGCATTCACCGTTAACGTCAACACCACGTCACTATGGCCAGTTCAGTTTCCAAAGTATAAAAATGGCTCCAAAAGTCCCCACCCCCTTTTACGGCTGCCACAGATAGCAAACCAGTGCTCTGCTCTGCAGCACCCACAGACTGGGTTTTTCCAAAAAAAAACACAAAACCCTCTTAACTTTGAACATTTAACCATGAAGATGCCAGTAAGCAGCAACAATTATTGGCATCAGCAGCAGGGAAGTGATTTCGGCTGCTTTCCCTCTCCAGCTGCAGGCCCCCAAGTGCCTCCTATGCTCTACTTCGGGGTCCACCCCCCATTCCTAACAAAATTTCAGGTTGCTTTCAAAAACTCCAGTGGGAGAGGGCTGCAGATGGCTGAATACTCCCTAGATAAAATTGTATTGACAGGTCCTTTTTTTGTGCGAAGACGCTCCATTTCACATAAGAACCTCAGAAGAGCCCTGCTGGATCAGACCAGTCGTCCATCTAGTCCGGCATCCTGTCTTACACAGCAGCCAGCCAGTTCCTCTGGAGGGCCAACAACAGGGCCCCTGATGTTGCCTTCTGGCTCTGAGATTCAGAGCCTCTGAACGAGGAGGTTCCCCTCAGTCATCATGGCTAGTAGCCATTGACGGTCCTGTCCCTCCATGAATCTATCTAATCCCCCTTTAAAGCTGTTTATTCCTGGGGCCATCACTACATCCCCTGGCAGAGAATTCCACATTGTAATCACTGTGTGTGTAAAGTAGTCTTTCCTTTTGTCCATCCTGAACCTACTGCCCACCAGTTTCATTGGATCCCCTCGAGTTCACCCTGCAAGGAAACAAACCTACCCCATGGCTTGGGCTGAAAACCTCCCCATTCCTCTTCCTCTGCCACGTCCAAATCCTATAGGAAGAAAGAGCCTCGTCATTTAAGAGTACAGCGTGGACAAGCAGACTCCCCAGATATCAGCAGGGGAATCCAACCTCGGTGAGCAGAACTGAGTAAAATTTACTTTAGAAGCAGCAAAAGTGTTGTCATGTAAGGGGAAGAAAGAAATCAGTTCGATAATAAGCACCACTATTCTAATTTCTCAATGCTGAGAACTTGATCGTGTCCGGGCTAGCCTCGGACATGAAGGCTGCTGCCTTCTCCAGATTGCGCATGTAATTTGACAGGTGCTCATTTAAATCTGGGTACTCTTGGGACAATCTGGGAGGCCACATGAATGAGTCTCTTGCCAACAGGGAGGTGGCAGCAGACGCTTCAGTGGAGAAGGCAATGGCCTCAAGGGCTCTGCGGGGAGCTGAGTCGCTTTTCCAATCATCAGGGTCTTTAAGGGTGCCCCTCTCCCTCTTTTGGAAGAGCCGCCCTGATGCTAAGCTAGCCACAGGAACATCTCCCACTGGAACTTTCGGTAAGCCGGTTACCTTGGGAGGAAAGGAGTGTCTCCTCCCCTCAAGAGAAAAAGCTCAGTCACAGACATTATCCAATTAGCAATTGTCTGGAAGGCCAGCCCCCCCCCCCCCCGCCCAATCCCAGATCTGCTGATGTAGTGCTAAGTCCTTGAACCTGCAGCTTCTGAACCAGAATTCAGAAGAAAACTCTCTCTTTTCCCAGGCAACTTCAGATTATTCCCAGCTTCCACTACATTTGCTGCCATTTCCCGACAAAGACGATGCCTCTGTTCTACAATTCCATTTGTACCGTGGAATTTGCGGTTTGCACTGTTTTCTAACTCTGTAATCGTAGAGCCGTTGCACAGTTCACGGTTTGACATATCATGCCTGACGGCGTGGTTTCATATTCTGGAATCCACCTGGCGTCTCAGGGAGAAAGGTACGCAATAAAACAAACAAAGCCCCATGCATTTCTTCAACCGGCACAATGCATACAACATAGCACGGTCAGGTTGAGAAGTCCCCCCAAGGCTTTGCAAAAACCACATCCTAGCTTGACGTTGCACAAGCATATGTATTTCCAAACTTCACAGTTATTAGAAACTGGCTTGTTAAAACAAGCACAGGAGAGGTGTCTGAGAGCAGAGAGTCCGGAAAGACGGCCAGTCACCGTGTATCTCCTTTGTGCAGCATCAGTTCTACATGCTGTTAATTTCTACACACTGCAACTTTCTGCATTCTAAGGATTCTTCAGCCATTGGAAACCAACAAATGAGATGAAGTGCAATGGGGCTGAACAGGCCCTGGATCCAGTCCTTCACGGCACTTTGTCCAAGCCCGTAATGAGACACACTTTGTCGAATCACACAGTAGAAAAGAGCAAAGAATCCAGTAGCGCCTTAGAGACTAACAAAACATGCGGCAGGGGATGAGCTTTTGTGAGTCACAGCTCACTTCTTCAGATAAGGTGCTACTGGACTCTTGCTCTTTTCTACTGTTATAGACAGCCTACAATGGCTACCCATAGAATCAGAGGACCACAGAGTGGGAAGGGGCCATACGCGCCGTCTAGTCCAACCCCCTGCTCAATGCACGGTCAGCCTAGAGCATCTCTGACCAGTGCTTGCCCAGCTGCTGCTTGAAGACTGCCAGGGAGGGGGAGCTCACCATCTCCCTAGGCAGCCGATTCCACTATTGCACAACTCTTACTGTAAAAAAGTTTTTCCTGATATCCAGCCAGTACCTTCCTGCCCTTAATTTCAACCCGTTATTTCGAGTCCTCTCCTCTGCTGCCAACAGGAACAGCTCCCTGCCCTCGTCTAAGTGACACAGCCCTTCAAAGACTTCAAGAGAGCAATCCTGTCCCCCCCCCAACCTCCCCTTCTCCAAACTGAACATTCCCAAGAAGTCCCTCAGCCTTTCCTCCTGGGGCTTCTTGGTCTCCAGGCCCCCGATCATCCTCGTCGCTCTCCTCTGCCCCCACCCTTTTGGAAGCGAGGCCTCCAGAACTGCACAAAAGACTCCAGGTGCGGCCTGATCAATGCAGTGTACAGCGGGACTATCACATCTTGCAGTCTGAATATTATGTTTGGCCTCTGTTGATCAAATTACACAAGCAGACACAGGAAGCTGAATCAAAAGGCACTTCTGCCACCTCCACCCAAATGCAGCCCAGCAAGCTCCCCAAATTATGGCTTCAGTGAGTCAGGGGGCTCAGACCTGGATGGCCCAGGCTAGCCTGATCTTGTCAGATCCCAGAGGCTAAGCAGGGTCAGCCCTGATTAGCACTTAGATGGGAAACCAACAAGGAAGCCCAGGGCTGCTATGCAGAGGCAGGCAATGGCAAACCACCTCTGAACAGCTCTTGCCTTGAAAACCCTACAGGGTTTCCATAAATCAGCTGCGACTTGACAGTACTTTTTACCACCACTAGGGGACTCTGAAAATCCCTTCCCTGTCCCACGGCCAGGAAACGACCTTTGCTTTCAGTCCAATGATCCTCAACCATGCCACACTACGGTTCTTGCTTCACTGGCTTGTTGAGTTTAAAAGACCAGTTGACAAGCAGCCAGACAGTTTAACTCAAGCTCTCCCCAACTTTGGCTCCACATATCCCAAAATTTGATATGCAAACCCCTGACCAGCTCCAGTGAAGAAAGACTGACACATGGGGTAGTGGGAAGAAAAGGGAAGAAACCAATTTCCCCAGACCTTACAGACACAAACCGCTGAATCTAGGCTTTACTGCCAGCTCTCACCAATAAAGCTCTCTCCCAAGATGTATTTTGTTCTTTTCAGTGTTCATATAAGTCCTGCAGAAAAACTTCATTTCAAAAATCTATTATTTTTTTTAAAAAAATTACAAAAAAAGCCCACTATGAAGTCATTGCTGGAGAGATCTTCAAAGCCAGGCTAAATATTTGAAACATGCAAGTCAAGGGACCTTCACTTAAAACACATTTGGGCTTCCTGGACTAGCAGACTCACGTAATCTGGAAGAGCTGGCCACATCCTTCCCTAGCAGCAGCAAAAGGTAATCAAAAAAACCCACTCTGTGCCAACTGTGTTAGGAGTTTAAAAAATACCGACATACAGCCTGAGTTGGAACCTACGGACCATGAATCGAAGGAGTTTATGGAATGGATCGCTCCCTTCCTGTTCTTGATAGATAGCTCCTGAGGGTTTATTATCATTTGTATTTATTATTAAAGTATTCCTTAAAGTAATTCTTGGAAAGAGGATAGGGAGGTGGGAGACGACAGCATGGAGGGAAAAAATCAGAAGTAGACACACCCCATACCTCTTGAAGCAAAGAACTGGGGGAGAGGGTCCCTATCAGATTCCCCCCAGGAATGAAATGAATGAAACTTCCTTATGCTGAATCAGACCATGAGACAATCCATCAAAGTCAGTACTGGCTGCTCAGACTCGCGACAGCTCTCTGGGGTCTCGGCTAGGACGTTCCGCATTTGAAACAGAGTCTCTTCCACTGAGCCACAGTCCCTCACAGACCCTGTTTCCAAGGGTCCCCCCAACCTCTGGAACCTGATTTTCAGGCACACTGGGAAGAGACAGAGCATTTCCACAAAGTACTTCTGTTCATGATTCAGAGGATGCCCTACTTTGGTCGCTCGCTGAGGAACAGGCTATGAAGCTGAGCCATGAAGTGTGTATCAATTACCAATATGTTGAAAGGAGATTATTTGCTTTAGCTGGGCAACAACAAGAAATAATGTTTTGTTGCTTTAAAAAAAACCGACAAAATATAGTCCCCAAACTGCTACTACAACAGGTTTGGTACCAGGCTCTGTAGGAAGTGACAGTTTTCAGCAACACTCCAGGAAATCTTTCTGTAGAAAGTGTCAAGACCCAAAGGCTCAACTTTCAAAAGACAGCACAGTTTATCTGCCACACTTTTGTAATCAGTGCACAATTAGGTTAAGCAACAGTCACATGGACACAAACAGCACAAGGAATTCCTCCCTTCTCTAGCCATGTGTGCACGAATCACATCCACATGGTGTTTTTGCTGCCACTCGGGTTCTAAACTGTTCTAAGTTTCCCCCAAGCTTCCCCCACAGCACCACAGGAAAGCCATTTCTCTCCAGCACAAGAACAGAAGAGAAGCCAGCGTTGGATCAGGCCAGTGGCCCATCCAGCCCAACACTCTGTCACACTGTGGCCAAAAACACCAGGTGCCCTCAGGAGGTCCAGCAGTGGGGCCAGGACACTAGAAGCCCTCCCACTGTTGCCCCCCCTTCAAGCCCCCCTCAAGCAGCAGTTTGTTCTGCGTTTTTTCCCCAGACCTGCCTTGTGAAATTTTTTTTGGGGGGGGGGGGGTGCCAGGACGTGACGAAACGGCACTTTTTACAGTGTGTAATCTTTGCACCACCATGCGGCTCCTGGGGTGTGCCTTTAGTGCTGCATATGTCCATTTATATGTAGAATGTGTGTTACCTCTTGGTGGGGTGCAGAGGGGGGCAAAGCTGGGAGGCAGAACCTGAGACAAGTGATGCTCTATCTTCCGCCCCTGGAAGGCTTGGAGTGTCTCCGGAGGATGACTGAACAGGAGCTGCTCTTACTCTCCAAGTCAGTGCACTTAGGACTGGGTTACAAAGGGAATTGGTGGGCAGAGAGGTGCCACGTTGCAGCTGGATGAGGCTGGCAGGAAAACAGAGGTGCTGATGAACAAAACCCACCCTACCCACCCCACCCCCCGCATTCCACGGCTTCCTGTGTGAGAACGAAACTGCTGTCACTCATCCCACAGAGAGAGGGAAAAACACACCGTCTCATGATTTCAAGTTTTGGTGTGTGTGTTTCTTTAAATGTTTAGTTTGACTGCAGTAATATGAGAAGAGTGACAGAGGGAGACAAGTGTGATGTGATTGGCTGAAGTCTGAGAGTGTGGGAGGAGAGATGACTCTCTAGTGATTCTGTGATTCTCTGTGTGAACTTTGGAGAGAGAGCATAGCCTGTGTGGCTATGGGAGTTTGAGTCTATTCTGTGTGAATAAGACAAACAGAATAGTCTGTGTGACTATATATATGAGAGAGAGATTAGACTGTCTAAACCTGTCAGAGTGGAGTTTTGGAGTCTGAGAGACTGTGTGTGACGCCAAGCTTTGCCAGTTATATTTACAAGTTCCTTTCTTCAGCAACAGTTCAAAATAACCAGGATCCTATTCTGGTCTTTTTTAAATAAATCATTATTTGTTTAAACTTATCCCAGAAATCAGAACAGTCCTTCCTCAGGGCCACAAAGTCCTCTGAAGTGCGCAGACACTGGGTCATTCTACCAAATTAGAGAGAGTCGGAATTTTTAATTCCTGGGGGCAGCAGAAATCTACCAAGTTCAAGTACACAGAGTGTGTTTTAAAGGAGAATCAGTCTCCCCAATAGCAAGCATGTCACACCCCAGCTGGCCCAAAAACAAACCCAAAAGGGAAGGGAGGAAGCTGCACTGGGCATCACATAGGGATCCCCAAAGAACAAAAACATTTTTTTAAGACGGCAATCTGTTGCCACAATTGTGACAACAGTGCCAAGTCCCCAACAACCTGAGCTGGAGACATTTGCTTCATTTATGGCCCACCATTCTCCCCAATGGGGACCCAAAGTGGCTTATTGTCCATTTTATCCTCTCAGCAGCAGCCCTGTGAGGTAGATTAGGCTGAGAGCACGTGTCTGACCCAAGGTCACCCAGCGAGCTTCCATGGCAGAGAGGGGATTTGAACCCAGAACACAGGAACTATTACACCACACCGGCTCATCACAGTTGCTACGTCTGGAAGAAAATGTTCAGCACGATCACCCAGAAAGACCAGAGGTGGAGCTGGAGTAGGGAGGCTATGCTGCTGACTTGCTTGAGCAGGGGCCAGTTTGGTGTTGAGAGCCAGTCTGGTGTAGTGGTTAGAGGCGCGGACTCTAATCTGGGAGAACCAGGCTTGATTCCCCACTTCTTCTCCACATGCAGCTGCTGGTGTGACCTTGGGTCAGTCTCAAGTTCTCTCAGAGCTGTTCTCTCTCAGCCCCACCTACCTCACAGGGTGTCTGTTGTGGGGAGGGGAAAGGGCGGGGTATGAATCCAATCTCTTCTTCTTCTAACAGCACCAGCACTCTAGCTGGCCAGCAAACTCTACAGCCTTTTCCTTGGATGCCATCCCAAGCCCGGGAGGAGGCCACCCCTTGCTACAATTACCAAGCCAGCCGATCAGCCACATAGAAGCACAGGGCCTGATTAAAAGGCCTGCCTCGCTCTGAAGGCAAGGAGAGGGGAAGAGGAGCTGGGTGGGACGGGACACAGAGCTCGCCACTGCCTAGAGCAAGGTCTCCCCGCCCTTCTGAGCCCATGGACACCTTTGGAATTCTGATGCAGAGTGGTAGGCACAGCTACAAAAAATGGCTTCCATAGGAGGCGGAGGCGGAGCCAACCACACAGTACAAGTGTGAGCACAAGGGAGAGGGGGGCAGTTTAGAAAAATACACTGGGAAACAGGAGGGGGCAATGAAACCAACGTTTTGGTGGCAGCTAGGTCCCCATATCGCTTGGGACGCCCCCAAGCCCTGCTCCAAGAGTGACTACCCACCCCAGCCACCCCTCTCCCTCTCCTCCTGCCCGAATTAAAGGGCTTCAGCTGATCACCAGGGACCCCGCGGCCAGAGGGAGGGAGAGAGGTGGTTGCGGGCCGCACGCACGGCTCACAAAAAGACCTTTAAAGGTGGTTGCTCTTGGGGGAGGGGGGCTTCCCCCACTGGCCAGCTGGCCCGGGGCAGATTTTAAGCTCCTGAAAATGGGGGGAACCCTCGCCCGGACCTGGGGGCTGTCAAGACTAGTGACAGCTGCCACTGAAACAACATTATTTTAATCTGCCCAGCCAATCAGATCTCCAATGGCTACTCAGAGGCCTTGCAGGGAAGCGCCCGACCCAGACCCATCCACTTTCCAACAACACTTGATGGGCACTGTGTTTGGGACCACGGGCCTCGGGAATTCCCAAACAGTTCAATAACAGATGCATGTTCCACTCGCCCCTCACAAAGCAGATCACAGTCTTTTGGGGAAACCGGCCTCCACCCAAGCCTTGCAGAGAGGAAGAAATTTTTCTCCTTGTGACGGACTGAGGCATCGGCGAGATTTAACTCGGGCGCTGCCTACAAGCACTGTGTGAGCCCCAGGTTGCTCTTTCAAACAGCACTCCATCCTCCTGCTCCCGCTCACTTAAGCCTTCCACGGGGAGAACAAAAGAGGGGTTAGAGGGCATTAAAGGCTTTGTTACACTGACCCGGCGAACAGCACTTCCCCCGGAACAATCTGCCGCGTCTGATATGGCAGAGGCCACAGATGCGGCACAGAATTAAAAAGGAAGAAAAACCCAATCCGGCTGGTACCACCGCGCTTCCTGGGGAGAAAATTTAAGCTGAAAGAGGGCTTAGGTTCCTCTCTTTCTCGAGAGAGAGAGAGAGATCAAGACCAAGATACGAAATCCTGGCAACTGACGGTGTTTCAACACTTGGCTATTTCCTGAGCCAAGGTCTCAGCTTCTTATCGGTTACAGCAAGTTGGGAGCAGAACAAGCTGGTACAGATCTTAATGCACATTTGGGGCACAATCCACCTAAGGACACCCTATCAGCAAGCCCTACTGAAAGAATGGGAAATTTTGTCAGGGGGCCTTACTTGGCTTCCATTCATCTTGGTGGGTCTCATGCGCAGCAGAGGTTCTACTAATTCCGGTCGCTTAAAAGTAACCTGGACAGGACAGGGCGCCACAGGAGGTGGTGGCAGCTACAAGCATGGACGGCTTCAAGAGGGAGTTAGATAAACATCTGGAGCAGAGGTCCATCAGTGGCTATAAGCCACAAAGTATAGATAGGAACTCTCAGTCTGGGGCAAGGGATGCTCTGTATTCTTGGTGCTTGAGGGGAGCAAGAGTGGGAGGGCTTCTAGTGTCTCCTGGCCCCACTGCTGGACCTCCTGATGGGACCTGGTGTTTTTGGCCACTGTGTGACAGAGTGTTGGACTGGATGGGCCATTGGCCTGATCCAACATTGGCTTCTCTTGTGTTCTTATGGAGCCACTAGCAGCACTATGGGGTTCTTAGGTCAAGATGGGTAGCCATGTTAGTCTGTAGCAGTAGAAAAAAACAGTCCAGTTGCAACTTAAAGAATAACAACATTTGTGGTAGGGTGGGAGCTTTCAGGAGTCACTGCCCACTTCTTCAGATACAGCTAGAATGTGGGGTTCTTGCTTTACATCGTTCATTGTTACCAGAATTCTTCGTGTGGCTCATAAAACAGAGTAAAGAGCCACAGGGCTATATGAGTAACCACCTGCCAGGAGAAAGTTTGAGTCTAGTGGCACCTTTAAGACCATCAAAGTTCTATTCTGGGTAGAAGCTCTCGTGTACATGCACACTTCTACCCAGAACAAAACTTTGTTGGTCTTAAACGCGCCACTGGACTCAAACTTTGCTCTGCTGCTTCGGCTCAACATGGCCACCCACCTGTCAGGATGCACATGCAAGGTGATTCCATGCTGTCTCCCCCCCGCCCCCCGGACATAAAAAGCAAGAACCTCACATCAGTCAACTCTGAACAAGTTTGTGTAAGTCTTGAAAAGCACACGGGGTCATGGAGCAACTGGCTGCATTACACAGAAATTTCACAAATTAGGAGGAGGCAAACCACAAATTGCCCCCGAGCCTCTTATCCTGACTCAGCCTGCTGCTCCTCCTCCTTCCTGGGATCCGGACCCACCCTCAAGAGTCACAACCTACTTTGGAGGCCTGACCCCCCCCCGCCCAAAGCAATCAAAGGTGTTGGGAGTAGGCACCCCTGCTGGTTTTAGCTGCTGGAAAAAAATCTGTATGTGGAGACACTCAATTGAAGTATTAGGAAAAGTTCAAAAGGGGTGGGAGGGGGAGACGGTCTTTCTAAAATTCTACTTGCAGTGTATAATTGTGAGCAGCCTTGGGCAACAGGGATACAAATACACACATAAACAGGTTTGCCTTACCTCTCCCTCGACCACGTTTCCCACGATCGGAAGGCCTATCAGCTTGGCTGTTGTCCACCCCATTCTCCTCTACTCTAACTAGCCAGAAAGAGATACAGAAGGTATTTTAGTCTTTGAATGCTTAAAAAACAACAACACACAGTTGCTTAACTACTGTCCCTGTGGACACGTCAAGGAGGAATCTACAGAAATCAGACATTTTTTCAGCGGTACATCTGCTAAACTCATACAGCATGAGGAAGGTGAGAACCCTTAAGGAGGTACAAACATAAGGATTTGCAATCACTATTGTACCATTAAGAAACCTATAGAACCCAGTGGTTTTATGGTATCATGCCTAAAGCCTTCCAGAAGTGCCCATCTCAAACGGGAAATTTCTTTCTTCGTATTTGATAAACGTTTAGGCATTTTAAAATCCTGCGTGTCTACCCTAAGCATTCAAAACGTGCCCTGATATCGTCATTTTGGCTTAAGAGTCACAAAACGAAGGGCAGTCATCCTCCCAGCTATACAAATGGTGCCAGAACCGGGCAAACCCTTGGCTCAAGGAACAATGACCCCCCCTATGTTCTAGGTCAGGGGTCTCCAACCTTTTTGGAATTCTGACACCGCACAAGGGGCGCAGCAGCAAAATGACTGCTGCAGGGGGCAGTCAGCCACGAACTGATGGCCACAGCTTAGCGTCAGTAACATAGTGCCGATCCTTGTGCTGTAGTGGCAGCTGCCGCCAAAGCCACATAAAATCTGCACAGCCAATCAAATCTCCAATAGCCTATCAGAGGCCTTGCAGGGCAAAAGCCCTACTTGGCCCCGGCCCACTTCTTAAAACACGTGGTGGGTGCCCGGAAGGACGTCAGAGAGTGCCGTGGCACCCAATGCTCCCTCCAAGCTGTGGAGACTTGTGAGGAAAAATTCTACTTGGTGAGCTATTGGCATTAAAGTTGGAAGCGAGCAACTGGGCTGCTGCACACATTCGTTTGCTCTGGAGCCATCCTTCCTGAGCTGAGACAAAAAAATGTGTGAGCCGGAGGCTAAAAAACTGTGAGCTAGCTCACACTAACTCAGCTTAGAGGGAACACTGGTGGCGCCCATGGGCACCACGCCGGAGACCCCTGTTCCATGTCCACGGGGATGCTCTTCCCAAGTGCTGTGCTGCCCACCCGTGACAAAGCAATTCAGATACACCACGCTCCTAAACAGTCTAAGGCAAGTGTGTTCCTACAAGCAAGACGCCTGCGCTTACGCTCTCGACCACGGCTGCCCCCTCTTCCTCGTCTGCTGGAACTTCCCCGTCCACGGCTCACTTCTCTGTCCCCTTGCTTTTCTCTGTTCTCCTTGTTTTCTGAACTCTCCTTTCCAAGACTTTTCTTCTTTCCTCCCACCGTCTCCCACGAAGTCTATTTGGGAGGAGAAGGAAAACAAAACAGTTCAAAAGGGAATCGAAAGGCCGCCTTTGCAGAATTATCTTCCAGCCTGACACGCCCCAGCCTACGGGATTTGTTTTCGCACGGCCTTTCAGACAAACGTAGGAGCCATTCCCCACGATTGGAACCCTACCATGGTAACATAGACGGCATGAACTGCAAAGTTTACATGTGCCTACAAACTTGTGAGTAGGTCCTTGCTGTGCCTACTTTACAGAGAGGCAGCAATTAGTCCAAGATCCCCAGCACATTTCGTGGCTGGAAGGTATCAGAACCTAGGATTAAGGCTGCTACGCCACACTAAGTCTCATGGCTGACTCTGGCACTGCACTATAAGCCATTTTAAGCTCTGTTCACACAAATGGAGCGGAGGTCCATCAGTAGCTACTAGGCCACAAGGTATAGATAGGAGCTCTCGGTCTGGGGCAAGGGATGCTCTGTATTCTGGGGCAAGTGATGCTCTGGGGCAAGTGGTGCTTGGGGGGACAGTGGGACGGCTTCTAGTGTCCTGGCCCCACTGCTGGACCTCCTGATGGCACCTGGTATTTTTGGCCATTGTGTGACACAGAGTGTTGGACTGGATGGGCCACTGGCCTGATCCAACATTGGCTTCTCTTATGTTCTTATGTAATACTGATTGGAGTACTGCACCCTGCCGTTTCCCAAACCACTGTGCTTGCATTCTACCATCTCTGTGTGCATTTGTCAGAAGGGTGATTTTACCCTCCATTCTTGCACACGTAAATGGTATCCTATGCCATGTGTGCATGCTTAGCAGGGAAATGCTCCACAGTACCACAAAAATCTTTCCCCTCAGTACATGGACAATGTGGCATGCGGATACCAATCAGACAGGCAGGGGTCCTGCCAGTCAGGGAGGCAGGGGAGTTGTATTTTGTGCAAGCTTAGAGCAGACATTGCGGTATGAAGTTTAGTAACTATGAAGTTACTAAAAGGATACAAGTCATGTATTGTGTAGATATTTCCTTAACTTGCCTAATTTAACAGAAGGGGGGGGGAAGGTTGCAAGATTCAGGCTTATATTGTCCAGAAGTATGCCAGAAACATGGCAACAACAAAAAAATGTAGGCACGCCAGTGTGGCATAGTGGTTAAGAGTGGCGGACTCTAACATCAAGAATCGGGTTTAATTCCCCACACTTCTCCACCTAAAGCTTGCTGGCCCGTGACAGTCCTCTCAGAACTCTCTCGGCCCCACCGACCTCACAAGGTGCCTGCTGTGGGGAGAGGAAGGGAAGGTGATTGTAAGTGCTTTGAGACTCCCTAGGGTAGAGAAAAGCGGGGTACAAAAACCTACTCTTCTTCTTTATTCAAGGGGCAGCAGTCATTAAGATGCCCGTATTAGAACAAAAGATTGGATTGATACCCTGCCCTTCACTCGGAGTCTCAGAGTGGCTTACAAACTCCTTTCCCTTCTCCTCCCCACAAGAGACACCCTGTAGGTGGGGCTGAGAGAGCTCTTTCCCAAACTGTCCTTTAGAAAATAGCTGGTACAGAGCTATGGCTTGCCCAAGATCACACCGGCAGCTGCAAGTGGAGGAGTGGCAAATCAAACCCGGTTCTCCCATATTAGAGTCCGCGCACTTAACCACTACACCAAACTTGCCCCATCTACTGCCTCCATATTATTCAGTGAATTTATACCCTGCCTTTTTCTTACTATGGAACCCAAAGCAGGTTGCTTATGATTCCCAGGAGCCCGCCCCTGAAGGCGCTGCTCGGACACAGGGGGGCGGAGCTTCCACAGGGTTGCCTTCTCACCAACGGTACCCCAGGGTCCCTCTTTATGGCTAAATTAATCCCGCCCAATGACTCCTCTCAAATCGCAGGCAGGGCCAACAGGGGAGGGGCTACCATTCAATGCTTCTCAGAAAGGGTTGCCAACCTCCAGGTGGTGGCTGGAGATCTCCTGGGATTACAACTGTCCGCCAGACAAGAGATCCATTCACCTGGAGAACAGGACCACTTTGGAAGGTGGACTGTATGGTACTATACCCCACTGCCTTCCTCCCAAACCCCATCCTCCTCAGGCTCTACCCCAAAAATCTCTAGGTACTTCCCAACCCAGAGCTGGCAAGCCTGAGCTCAGAGGACAGTGGGAAAGGAAAGAAATGCAAAAATGTAAACTCCAGCTGAGAGCCCGAGTAAACTGACCCAGAATGGACAGAGGTGGAAACTACTATCAGCTCATTCCACCGAGTCCCAGTCAGGGCCAGTTCATTCATGTGGTCAGCTGGTCACCTCAGACAGCAGCCTGGGGCAACATTCCAACACACAGAACCCAGGCTCCTGCCCCTGTCTCTGCTCAAGAGCCAGAGGAGCTAATATTTCTTATCCTGCCACTCTCCCCCCACCCCACACACAACCTCTTTGTCCCCCCCTACAAAGGCCAGAGAAAACTATGCAACAAAAACTAATGACAGTATTGTGCACCGAACTTGTGCAAACCCTCAGTCTGCACAGTTTGTACGGGTCATGATGCCGCTTTTTCTTGATGCAGAATCCAGCTGGCCTCAAACAGATTCTGTATTACAGGATTTAAATTTTTTCTCAGCTCCAAGCTGAGCTCTGGCCGCTAACAATCCAGTTAAACTGGACAGCATTACAGATGTAGAAAAGAGAAAGGTTCCAGCAGCACCCTAAAGACTAACAAAATTCCTGGCAGGGTATGAGCCACTGCTTACTTCTTCGGAAGGGAGCAGTGAATCACAAAAAAACTCTTAAAGGTAAAGGTTTCCCTTGCTCGAAAGCCAGTAGAATCCAACTCTAGGGGGCGGTGCTCATCTCTGTTTCCAAGCCGAAGAGCCAGCGCTGTCCAAAGACTTCTCCGTGGTCATGTGGCCGGCATGACTAAACGCCGAGGCACATGGAATGCTGTTACCTTCCCACCAAAGTAGTACCTATTTATCTACTTGCAATTTCTTGCTTTCGAACTGCTAGTTTGGCAGGAGCTGGGGCCAGAGACGGGAGCTCATTCCGTCATGCGCCACTCGGGTCTCGGACTGCCGAGCTACCGACCTTCCAGTCCGCAGCTCAGTGTCTTAACCTCTGAGCTCCTACCCTGCCACAAATATTGTTAGACTTTAAGGTGCTGCTGGACTCTTGCTCCTTTCTACAGCTACAAACAGAGTAACACGGCTACCCATCTTGAGCTTCAATATGGACAGTCTGCAAATTAGCTTGCTTTACTGAGTAGATGTTAGACGAAGGGCAGTCCAGCACTCAAGAACCTGCATGAGCTTGGCTGTTTTAGCAAAGCAGGGTCAAAGTTCAGTCACTCCTAGCTCATGGGCATCTGCCAGTATTAGGTTCAACTTTGCATCTGGACAAACAAGGAAGCTGCATCAAGAATCAACAGGTTCAACCCTGCAACCCCTTTCCGCTAAGGGAGAAGCAGCTCTCACTGCCAGAGCAAGGTTCCTCACTTTGTAGGACACATTCATTCCAGCCCAACATCTGGAGCGGCCCCAGAAAGCATGTCTGAACAAAATTCCCTCTAGACTACTATCAGTACCCAAGACTCTAGAATAAGCAACACATGGGAATACGCTTGCGCAAAAAGGAACTGCTGTTATGTCTAAGATGCAATCACAACTTGCCAAAGAGATGCCCTTCAGCTCCGCGGGCAGGACAAAACTAGCAAGGATCGATTAAGGTACTTGCAGTTTAGGGAAGGTAAGTTCGCTAGGAGGACTGCGCCTAACATTCTAAATATTTTTGAGCCCTATGTACGCACAAGGCTGGTCTGGGTGCTAAAAAGTAAGAAATTCATATACTTTCCCCCAGTCTTGGCAACAGATGCCATCTTTCCTCCTTTCTCCACCACCAGCAATCTCCAGAGGCTGAGCCCTCATACAAAGCAACACACGCAAAGGTTTAGGCCACGATCACACACACTAAATAATCCACTTTCAGTGCGTTTTCCAACTGTAAGTAAGTAAAATCCAGCTTGAAAGTGGACTGAAAGTGGATTATTTAGTGTGTGTGTGTGATCGTAGCTTTAGAGCCACAAAGATGCAGCGCTGGGCCCCAAAGTGGATCCTTACTGTGTCAGAACTTCCTTCTAGCAAGATGTTGATTGCTCTGTTCACATCCCCGTTACAGTCATGCAGAGCCACTATGCAGTCATCTTGGTTCTTCCCAGTCACCTCCATAAGCTGGGAAAGACAACAGAGGAGGTATGTTGAAAAAAGGAACACAGTTAAAACCAGTACAAGCAAGAACCAAGAAGGCCATACACTTTCAAAAGAGAGTCTACCCTGTCCCAAAGGCTCAAGCGATTTATTTATTTTAATTTTAATTATTTCGATTTTTATCCCGCCTTGCCCGCAAGCAGGCTCAAGGCGGTGTACAGCAAATTAACAAGTTAAAATCCAGTGAAACACAGATGCACGATCCAGTGCAATAAGTTACATTAAAATTAAATAATAACAATATAAATACAAAGTGCAGATGCATAAAAGTGGTAGTTGCTGCATGATGACCCCATATAGCCAGCATCCAAAACATTCTTATGCAGGCCATGATGGTTCAGATGTAATCATCAGCGGCGGCTCCTAAACAGAGGCCTGGTGGAAGAGCTCCATTTTACAGGCCCTGCAGAACTGTAAAAGGTCCCACAGGGCCCTGATGTCTTCCGGGAGCTCATTCCACCAGTATGGAGCCGCCACTGAGAAGACCCCGGCCCTGGTGACGGCCAGTTTGGCGTCTTTCGGGCCGGGAAGAGTCAGGCGATTTTGCAGCCCTGACCTCACTGTTCTCTCGGCAACATACAAGGAAAGGCATGTTACAATACAATAGGCATGTTAAAACAGCATGCTGATTTAGAGAGGCAAAGGTGCTTAAAGCCCTGACCTGGACTGGCTGGGCTAGCCCGACCTTGTCAGATCACGGAAGCTGAGCAGGGTCATCCCTGATAGCTACTTGGATGGGAGATCACCGAGGAAACCCAGGGTCGCTACGCAGAGGCAGGCAACCACCGTGGAACACCTTGAAACCCTACGGGGGTCACCATAACTCAGCTCCAATCTGATGGCCCTTCCCACCATCAACGGTGCTACTGTCACCCTCAAGACGTCTTGCAGCTGGGCAGATCCAAAATTACAGCAGTGAAGTTCGTTTGGAAGAATAAACCTAACATATCCTCTCCCTCAAAGGGGGAGGAGTGCCTTGCAGAGCTGATGGAGTCAGCAATGCCCATGCCTGAGAAACACAACCGGAGGTCAGCAATAAAGCAATTAGGCAGGCAAAGCAAAGGCCAGTTTACCCACAACAATCCAAGCCTTGAGATCTGGCAGCTGGACTGATTCAATTAGGCTGGCGGTTCAAAACAGAGCCTTTTCTCCTCACCGGCCAACTCCCTTGGCCTAAAAATGCTGTCAAGAGGAACGTGGTGGGCTTTACAGAGGTGACAGACGTTTCCTGTGTGTGCAATGTGCTTTCAGGAATACTATAGCCTCTTTGTTTAAAGCAAACTCTGAAATACATAGCAGCACGGATGGCGGCTCCGGTTCAGCCCCAGAAAGTTTAGGAAAACCCTGGCAGGACAAAACATGCAGCCAGAGGAGCTGAGATGGCCAGCGGCACATATTTTAGGAATGCTTCTCACACAAAATCAAGCACAGTTTTCCAACAACCCGGATCTCCTTTTCATCAAGTTTCATTGCACAGAAAAGCTGGAAAATGTGTCAGTAGTTCACGCTGGTGGTTTAGCAAAGTTCTGGGCCCAAAAATGGCTTCAGGTAGCAAAAGACGGGTGCTTTTCCAGTTTTACAGCTTCCCAATGACCTGACCCTCTTTTCACGCCCATTCTAGTGCTCCTTCCCTACCAGGACAAGAGGGGACACTTGCCTGTTTCACTTTATCCTCAAAGTCTGCATCGTTCTTATCGTAGATCATCTGGGCAAGACGAATTTGTTCCGCTGTTGCCTGAAAGTGCCAAGAATCTAAGTCATATACTTAACGACAAGAAGCTCATGGACTGACAACCTGAGACCCTCAAAATGTACTGAAGCCTTTTTACTTAAAACCAGAGGGAAATATAACATTGAGAAAATGTATTTAATAACCTTAGTTACCCAAAGAATCCAGATTTTGAACAAACACAGGGAGAGCCACCGGAAGTGGTCCCACATAGAGCAGTTTTTAAGCAGGGTGCACAAGCAGCAGTGAGTGTGGCTTTCCCTATATCCCATATGAGGAACAGTTCAGCAGGATTTGGGAGGTGGCAGCTACATGTACCCTGGTTAGAGTCCAAAAATCTATTTATCTAATAGCCAACTGCCCCTTGTCCGTGTGGATATATAAATCCACCCATCGGAGGCACTTGGGGGGCAGAGAGATTTTCCTGCACACTTGGGGGACTACCCAGGTGTGCAGAAAAATCTTTAAAAGTTTAAAAAACGATACGGGGGATATTTAAATCCCCCCAAAAGTTAAAGAGTGTTCCCTGCGCATGTGCAAAGGATGCTCTGGGAACTCTGTGACTGGCCGGCGGCTAAGAGCCACTGAGGCCTCGCCGCCGGTGCCAGCGGGTGGGGGGGAAGACCAGCGGCCCGGCGGCTGAGAGCCACTGAAGCCTCACCGCCAGTACTGGGGGGAGGGAGATCAGCAGCCCAGCGGCTGAGAGCCACTGAGGCCTCGCTGCCGGGGGAGGGGGAGGGAAGAAGACTTACCTGGAGCTGCAGCCTTTAGGAATCCCCCCCCCCCGGCGAGTATTGCGGGTCCCGCCTCTT
This sequence comes from Lepidodactylus listeri, assembly GCA_029233225.1. Taxonomy (NCBI): domain Eukaryota; kingdom Metazoa; phylum Chordata; class Lepidosauria; order Squamata; family Gekkonidae; genus Lepidodactylus; species Lepidodactylus listeri. The sequence goes on along the minus strand of JARCFY010000004.1, from coordinate 4,135,488 downwards.
GTAGAGTTATAATACCCAAGAATTATCTTTAGAACTCTTTAGAACTTGAGGGCATCTTACACAGAGAGTGATTAAAATGTCAATTTGCTGGCAGAGGGTGCCGTGGTGGCCACAGGAATAAACAGCTTTCAAAGGGGATTAGATACTTTCATGGAGGAGAGCTATCAGTGGCTACTAGCCATGGGTGTTTCGAGAGGAACCTCCACCTTCTGAGGCACTAATCCTCTGCACCCCAGAGCCAGGAGGCAACATCAGGAAAAGGCCTCAGCCTCTGTGCCCTATTGCTGGGTGTCCAGAGGAACTGGGAGGCCACTGTGCGAGACAGGATGCTGGACTAGATGCCGGTCAGATCCAGCAGAACTCTTCTTATGTTCCTGTGCGTGTTATGTTTTAACTGATCTTTCCCCTGTTTCGAAGACTTCCTCTTTCGATATACCTTGTCTGACTGACCAGCACACACGCCTACAAAGCTCCAAGAAGATTCACTGAGAAGTTGAAGTTGTCAGGTTGATGGTTCTTTGACTGATGCATCCCCTTCCACAAGGGTCAGAAGCATAATGTGACTGTGGCCAGAAATCAGATGCTTTTTAGCTGACACAGGTCCAGATTTTGGTGGATGTAAAGACCCTAAAGAGTTAGATGAGATTTTGCCTTTGGTCCAGAAGCTTCAAATACTGCCTCCAGAAATCAGGGTTAACCCTAACCCTCCCAACTTTGGGGCTGCCTTTTCCCCAGAGAACCATAACTACAGGAAGGGAATTCAGAAGGTGTGCTCAATAAAGCTCCAGTGGGACTATTATTTATGTTGCATATGAAGTTGCATAAAACAGACAAGTCTCAGGCCTCAAGAACTTACAATCCAAATGATTCTGAGGAGACCATTCGCCATGCTGGTGAGCCAGAAAGGATTCTCTTCCCTCTGAAGTCACACTGATCAGCAACTTTAAGGAGTTCGACCCATCCCTTCCAGCGTGAGAGTTCCTTGCCTATGTTCCCTGGAGCCATTTGCTTTATACCAAGTACTCTTTTGAAGCACATTTGCCTTCTGCCACAAGCATACAGTAGTTTGGAAGAATGGGTGGATCTTATTATCAGGCTGGCCTTTCAGTTCACCTCCACATGGTGACATACAGCAAACTAACATTAAAGAGCATCCCCAATACATTTTGCACGGGACCTTTTACAGTTCCGCAAGGCCTGCAAGACGGAGCTCTTCCACCAGGCCTTCGACTAGGGAGCCGTACCCAGTAAAGTGATTCCCCTGGCCCTAATATCGTTGTCATTATTAACAGCCTGATATAACCCAGACTATGATGTTAAGTGACTGCATGCCTGTGGATGCTGTTAATGCCCGCCATCGTGTATGAAGCGCGCTAGCACCTTGTATTATGTATGTTCTATCATTATATTTTTGTGATTTTGTTTAATTTTGTTTTAGCTGTTTTATACAGTCTATGTAAGATGCCCTGAGCCTGCCCTGGCAGGAAGGGCGGGATATAAAATAAATAAATAAACAAAGTTTTCCCCCTACCTTGCCCCACAAAGCTCACCCACCGGGGCAGTATACTTGGTCTCCACCCACCCCTATTCTGTACATCAGAGTGAGAAACTGTGGCTGGGCCAAAGCCAGCCATGAAACTCCAGGGCTAAGCAGAGATTTAACCCCGGGTCTTCCAAGTCCTACTCAGACTCTATACACTGCACCACACTGAAAGCTGCCTTATGCTGAAACAGACCATTGGTCTATCAAGGTCAGCATCATCTGCTCAGACCGGCGGCAGCTCTCCAGGAAGCAGGTCTCCGGGTTATTTAATATTCACATAAACCCCAGCATCACAATGTTTATTTATTTAATTCATTTATACTCTAACCAGTGGGGATCCAAAGCAGCTTATATCTCTCCTCCATTTCATCCTCGCAACTACCCTGCCTTGGTGTCACAGGCACACACAGTGCCAGTCCCACAGAGCATCCGGGGAGACAAACCTAGGGTTACTTCCCTAGTGAGCGAATAGGTGCTTCTCCCGTGATAAAAAGAGAGAGAAGAAGGGATTGGATGTATGCCCTGCCCTTCTCTGCCCGAAGCAGTCTCCGAGCGGCTGACAATCTCCTTTCCCTATGGGCATATATACTGAATGTCCACTGGGGCCACTTACTGTCTTTGATTGCCATCCTCTGTTCATTTGCTGCTGTATAGGTGTGTTTTTTAAAATATTATGTAGATTGTGTTTTAATTGTTTTATCTTATATATTTCTATTGTAACCTGCCCTGAGCGCTGCTGTGCAGGGAAGTGCAGGCTAGAAATTCAAATAAATAAATAAATAAATAAATAAAGGTGAGGCTGAGAGAGCTCTTGCGAGAACAGCTCTGAAAAGACCTTGTGACTGATCCAAAGTCACACCAGCAGCAGCATGTGGAAAAGTGGGGAATCAAACCTGGTTCTCCCAGATTAGAGTCCGTGCTCCCAACCACTACGCCAAACTGGCTCTCTAGTCTGGTAAAGGTACCACTAAATGAAAATCAATTATGTACATTCATCATGCAAGAAACTGCAGGGCAGTTTTTAAAGCCTTGTTGCTTCATCTTCACCGCTCCTTTACAGGAAGCACATACACACAACCAGTGGGCGCTCACCCTTACCTGTACGACTGGTTTCTGTGGTTGTGTTGGCTGCGTGGCTGAAATCTGCGCTTTCTCTCGAGTGCCCCGGGTACGTTCACTGCCCACCGAAGTCATCATATACAGTATATACAAATCAACGTATGTACAAAATAGAAAATCTGAAAAGAGTTATGAAAAGCACACATTTAGTTTTCGGTTCCAGGAAGAGAACAGCGTTCTTATTATATTATATTCTTATTATAGTTATATCTCTCCCCCCCCAAGGAACCTTAAGCTTCCTTAGGCCCAAGTTATGTATTGAACCACGCTGAACCGAGCTGAACTATGCTGCATCAGACAGATGGGTAACCAGAACTGCATTTTTCAAATGGCCCAGCACGCAGCAAACAGTACAAGGATTCACTCAGGTTCATATAGGGACTTGTTAACTCAGCCTCACACACCACTGGACAGCCTATCAGAGTTTCATAGTTGGTATTAGTTCTCTATCAACATTGTATGCCAGTTTCCACTCCTTGGTGGTGGCAGTCACAAGAAATACAAGTCATGGGAAACCCACAAGCTAAGACGTCAGAAGTTTAATTTATGTCATTTAAAAAAAAATCAACATATTTGTCAGCTCAGGTCATTTCAGCTTGCTTTATTACGTAGAGGTGAAGGAGCTGGAGAGATACATGTATATTAGAATGAAATTAGTAGATTCTGACCTCTCCCTAGAAGCTAAAATGACTAAAATGAGGCTACCATACTTTGGTGACATTATGCGAAGATAAGACTCACTAGAAAAGAGATTCAGGTGGGTAGTTGTGCTGGTCTGAAGCAGCAGAACAAAGCTTGAGTCCAGTGGCACCTTCAAGACCAACGAAATTTTATTCAAGACGTGCATACACATGAAAGCTTACACCTTGAATAAAACTCTGTTGTTCTTAAAGGTGCCCCACTGGACTCAAACTTTGTTCTGCTGCTCCAGTCCAACACGGCTACCCACCTGGATCTATCTTCATGGAAGGCCCCATGTTAAGCCGGATGGAATGCAACTCCATGTGACACAGTGTGTTGGACTGGATGAGCCATTGGCCTGATCCCAGATGGCTTCTCTTATATTCTTATGTTCTAACTCAGGGGTGGCCAACCTGTGGCTCGGGAGCCACATGCGGCTCTTTCACACATATTGTGTGGCTCCTGGCAGGGCGGCTGGGGAAGCAAAGGGGAGGCATGCTTTTTCTCTCTTTCTCCCTCCCTTCCTCCCTTCCTTCCCTCCTCCCTCCCATCTATTTGCTTTCCTAGTTTCTCTCTCTCTCTTTCTTATAACCGGTTTTCCTCGTTTGTTTTTATTTTTGGCAGTCCCATTTAACGTTAATAAAAAGCAAATTTGCATATTTTTAAAAATAAAACGTGTGTGTGATATTTGTTCCTGTCTTGCGGCTCTCAGACATCTCTATGTGGCTCTTACGTTTATTCTATGTGGCTCTTACGTTAAGCAAGGTTGGCCACCCCTGTTCTAACTACATCAACCTTACAGAAAAGACAACACTAGGAAAAGTTGAAGGCAGCAGGCAAAAAGGAAGACCCAACCTGAGATGGATTGACTCAATCAAGGAGTCGACTCAGTCGTAAGGTCACAATGGGTTGGAAGTCATTTGACCAGACTTAACACACACACCCCTCCTCCAACTTCATCTTTCTCACAGGTGCTACTGTGCCACCAAACATCTTTGCTCATCTGAATGCAGATTGTCGAGGCTGTGCCTGGCCTTAATGAAATGCAGCAATGGAATGCAGTCTTAATCCCAAATTGGCAGTGTACAAAATCATCCTGATTTCAGAGCAAAGCAATCATATCGGGGGGGGGGGTGTTCAGGAAGAGCAGGAAATAGGCCCATTCATATCAAGCCAGAAGAACTCCCAATGAGCAAAACAGAAACATAGAGCTGGAGGGGAACCCAAGGCTCATTTAGTCCAACCCCTTGCACAATGCAGGAAATTCACAACTACCCTCCCCCCCACACTCCCCCAGTGACCCCCGCTCTGTTCCCAGAGGAAAGCAAAAAAAACCCACCAGGATCCCTGGGCCAATCTGGCCTGGAGGAAAATTCCTTCCTGACCCTAAAGTGGGGTCCCGACCCCACAGCAATTCCAAACAACGTATGGAAAACATGAGCCTGTCTCATTCTACACCTCCTTACAGTATGCCTCTCTGTTCCTTCCTTATATGCATCTGGTAGACCAGTGTTTTTCAACCACTGTGCCGCGGCACACTGGTGTGCCGCGAGATATTGTCAGGTGTGCCGCGGGATTTTTTCAATGAAAGAAATGTGCCTTCCGGGCTGACCTTCCGGGACGCGTTTGTGCATGCGAGAAAGGACAGTGGCGCGCTCTCGCTGATTCCACTCGCACGCTCTGTGGCCGGCCTGAGGTAGGAGGGAGCCGCCATTGAGGCTCACTTTGGATCTGTAACTTACGATTTCGAGTTGAGTGGCTATTACGTGTATTTGTAATACTGTCATAGTTAATACTTGAGCTGAGGCAACTAACGACCCATTTATCTTGTATTTCAGTGTTTTTCAACCACTGTGCCGTGAGATATTGTCAGGTGTGCCGTGGGATTTTTTCAATGAAAGAAATGTGCCTTAGCTCGAAAAAGGTTGAAAAACACTGTGGTAGACACATCTGATGGGCAAGTCATGCCAGGGCTGCAGTCTCTTCCATGAGCAGGACCAAAGCCAATTGGCCTAGAGTTTTTGCTTCTTAGCCAACCAAAGGGGACAGGAGGAGACATGAATGAACTTCTCAGCCCTGGCTGAAGGCCATGACTCGGAGAGCCCTCTGGCCACCAGAACTGATCAAGTCAGCACATCAGAAAATAAGCAGTCTAGGATTTGTTTTCATATGCAGCAACTGCAACGGCATACTTTTTGCCGGGGTCGCCTACAATGCTCCCTCTACGCTGTGGAGTCTTGTGAGCGAAAATTCTACTTTATGAGCTACTGGCATTAAAGGTGTGAGCCAGCAATTGGGCTGCTGCATAAATTAGTTTGCTCTGGTGCCATCCTTCCTGAGCTGAGACAAAAATGAGTGAGCTGGAGGCTAAAGAAACTATGCGCTAGCTCATACTAACTCAGCTTAGAGGGAACACTGGTCACCTAGTATTTCAAGGCTGTCTCAGCCGGCATTTTAACCTCTCCCTCCATCTGCTGTCAAATCCAGTTTATATTGACCCAGGCTGCAAACACCATTACAAATGCTTAATGCAATAAGGAAAGAGTCGGAAAACAGCTGGCAGAAGGAGAGACGCAGTTTTCGTGAACTCTTGCACAGTTCAGGTAGAAAACACCAGCTTGTACCGGGAACTGACTGCAGCACAATCTGACCCAGAAGATCAGGTTCCACCTAGCTTTATGAATGGGCTTGGCAAAGCCAGTCTGAAGAAAGTCTAATGTTCTCCACTCAGGTTCTCCCTTCATCTTTTGAATTACTGAAGCGCCAAACCAATAGTTTTTCAGGCACCAACAATCCCCATCCAACACAAAAATGTAAATAGTTTCTGTTGAAGAGCCTGCACTGATGCCCCTTCTGCACGAGAATTAACCTGCGCACCGCAGGGAATGGCGGAGCAAAAATGAACTTTATTTTTAAATATTTTATTCTTGCTTAACTATGTAGTCCGCCTTTTCCACCGAGACACGAGGAGGATTACATGGTGGAAGTCGATGTAATCGACTGGAGAGGAGACATCTTATAAACAGAGGACCAGAAACAAGCAGAGACTAGATGTGATTAGCAATGGAGATTTATTTATTAGTAAAAAAAAAAACAGTAGCACCTTTAAGGCTAACAAACTTTATTGTAGCATCAGCTTTCGAGAAACACAGCTCTCTTTGTCAGATGCATCTGACGAAGAGAGCTGTGTTTCTCAAAAGCTTATGCTACAATAAAGTTTGTTAGTGCTACTGGGCTTTTTACTATTTTGCAGCAACAGACTAACATGGCTAACTCCTCTGGATTTATTTATTTAATCCATTTGTACCCCCATCTTTCTCCACAACAGCAAAGCAGCTTACACTCTTCTCCTCTCCTCCATTTTATCTTCACAACAACCCTGCCAGGTAAGTTAGGCTGAGAGCATGACCACCCAAGGTCACCCAGCAAACTTCCATGGAACAAGTGGGGATTCGAACCCAAGTCTCCCAGGTACTGTTCTGGCGCTCCTAACCACTATACCACACTGGCATAGCATCCTTTTATTCACTACCTATGGTGGTCCTTAAACAACCACAGTGAAACTTCGCATTAACTTTCTCTGCAGCTGTGTCTTGTGTTGAAACATTTCAATGCCCCAGGGGCGCCATTTAGGAAACTACACGACTACAAAGTAAATCCATCAGAGTTTACTTGCATCCACGATTTCCTTTTTGGTCAAGAAAAGTTCACAGAAAAGCAGCTTACGGAACAGCTTAATAGTGCAGCTCTCTCATCTCTCAACCCCAGAAACCTGGTTCAGCCCACACAGTCACCTCACACATTAGCCTTTTCTTCAAATGCACAAGAACACAAAAGCAAAAACACATGGCTTTGTCTCCGTTCCTCCAAAGGACAGGCAGTTCTCGCTAACTTTACTTCCAAACCAAAATGCTTCTGCGATGTGTCTCCGGGAGGAAGTACCAGTTGCTTTCAAGATTTCTACATGTTTTTCCCCCCTCTCACCTTGACCCGGAGCACTAAGGAGGATGCTGGGACATATTTTTAGGGCACAGATGACATTGGCTAGAGCTGAAAAGAGGCTAGAGCTGAAAGGATGCTATGTAGAAGCTGAGCTGTGTCATTGAAAAGGGGAGGCTATCCATGAAGTAAATAAACACAGTGTACAACTGTTTGGGAACTGCCCCAGGAAATCTCAGCAGCTTTTCAGACAGTGGGTAAATAACCAAGTTTCCAGCAGCTGCTGTAATTAGCTAGCATAATGCAGAAAAATGCCTGGAGAATGAAGAGAGCAAACCCTGGCCCCACTCAAGTTTGAACTCAAAGGTTCTTTCATCACCACGAGGTCCAGCTTGCACACGGTAGCACGCCACGGCAGCATAAACTGCCATTGCTCTGATATGAAAACTGCCCAAAATAGGGAACAGTCCATTGACAAAACCAGTGGCTTCCCCGTGACACCACAACTAACTGGCTCTGTAAAGTTGCCCCCCCCCCCCCAAAAAAACAGGTGAGCTAAACTTGCTCTTTAAACAAAAGAAGTTCCCAGATTCTGCATTAGAGGACACTGTTCCAAGATTTCCAAAGTAATCAAGGAGTTGCTGAAGCCGAGATTTTCCACCTAATTACACCTAATTGTCCATGCATTTAACACCCATTATATGCAAAACTGCAGTAATAGTTCCAAGGAGAGATCTGCGCAATATATACCTGCTATCGCTGTTATGTTGCTAGGAAAGCAACTAATAAAAGCTGGCACCTTGCTTAGACTTCCCAGTACTGAGGAGATCATTTAAAATTCATTTTCAGCTGGAGCCTCTTTTCTACAGTCTCATCCTCTCTGCCCTTCCACACTTGGATCCTGCAGTTTAATCAAACCCATCTGACAAGCCTGTTGCCATAGAGATGGGCCAAGGATGTCAATTTCAGGCTTCACATCTCGAACACAGACCTAGTGAAAAGGTGCTGAGATGAGGGAGGGGGAAAGAGGGAGAATTCAGGATCTATATGAGAAAAGTGACTAAACCATTAAGTGTGTTTTAGTGCTGTGGGGTTTTATTCTTTAAAAGCACCTCCGATTGCCCCTGGTCATTGCGCCCGGGGGGGGGGGGGGGGGCGGCAGCAGCAAGTACATCCTTTCTGCTTTCCAGGATATTTATTTATTTATTCTTTAGTTTTATGCCCCGCCCTCCCCGCAAGCGAGCTCAGGGCGGCTAACATGGCACAAAGTGCAACATACAGTACAGTAACATTTAAAATCCACTATAAAATCCTAAAACCATCTATTTACCGTAAAATTCCAGTTAACCAATGCTCCCAGTTATAATATAAAAACAGATGGCTTAGGGTCAAGTACGGCCTTCCATGGCCATCAGGCTGGGCAGCCACCAGGGTAACCCACGTCACCAGATAGCAATCGTGATGTGGGGCCGGCGGTGGCGGCTCCTATTTGAACGCCTAGTGGAAGAGCTCCGTCTTGCAGGCCCTGAGGAACTGCATAAGGTCCCACAGGGCCCTGATCTCGCCCGGGAGTTCATTCCACCAGACAGGGGCCGCCACCGAAAAAGCCCTAGCCCTGTTTCCGGCAAGCCTGGCCTCCCTGGGGCCCGGTATACAGAGTAGATTTTGGGCCCCCGACCGAAGTACTCGCTGGGGTATATATGGGGATAGGCGGTCCCTCAGGTATGTTGGACCCTGGCCATATAGGGCTTTGAAGGTAAGCACCATAACCTTGAAGCGAACCCGGTACGCTATAGGCAGCCAGTGCAGTGCTGCTAGCACAGGCTGGACATGGTCCCTCTCTAATTCCCTACTGTTTGGCTTGCCCTGTGGCAATGCTGTTATAGACCGGATTGTTCTAAATAACTGGGCGTGAGCTGGCAGATACAATCTCGGCCCCCAAGTAATCTTTCTTGGTGGACCGTGACTGCCATCTCATAGGCTTTCATAAACGTCCTATAAGATGTTCTTGTAGCTTTGTCGTGGGTACGGTGCCACCGTCTCTCCAGCCGTCAAAGCTCTCGTTTCATGCCGCGCAACTCCTGAGTATATGAGGGTGCGGGCCTGTTGCGAGGGTGTAGAGGGCACCTGGGAGCGATCTCGTCGATGGCCGTGGAGAGTCGACTATGCCAGTCCCCCACGAGCTCATCCAACGAACCGCCAGGGGGCATGGGGTCCCGCAGAGCCATCTGAAACCGCATGAATCCATTTGGCTCCGCAGGCGAGCTAAAATAAGCACGCCGCCTAGGGGTCGGGATGGCATGTTCAGATGGGCCCCCAGGGCATAATGGTCCGACCATGGCACTGCCTGCGCAGTGATCCGGTCCACTGTTACCCACGCGGCAAAGATCAAATTGAGCATGTGCCCAGCCCGGTATGTGGGGGTCGAGATGTACTGAGAGAGCCCCAATGCTGCCACGGACGACACCAGGTTCATTGCCTGAGTAGAAGCTGCGTCATCAGCATGGACACTGAAGTCACCCAAAACCACTAGGTTAGGGTGCTCCAACGCCCAGCCTGATACAGCCTCCATCAGGGACAGCAGGCTGCTGGCCGGCGCATTAGGCGGTCGGTACATCAGCCAGACAGCCAAACTCTCTTCAGCCTCCCACACCAGACCGACACACTCCAAGCCCGCGATCTCTACCAACGGGAGCGCCCTGAAGGAGTAAGCCTCCCGAATGAAAATAGCCACCCCTCCCCTTAGTCCGGGATTGGTGTAGGACCGAGAACCCTGGGAGGGCCAATTGGGAGACCGCTACCGTCTTCCCCATCCCGCACCCATGTCTCGGTCACGCACGCCAGGTCGACCTTCTAATCCACCAGAAAATCCTGAAGGACCTTGGTCTTATTATTTATCGACCTGGCGTTGCACAACACCAATGTCGGAGAGGGGTGTTTCTTCCCAGCCCCACTGCCAACAACCATTGGGATGAGTCGCAGGACGGAAGGACATCGAGCCTTCCTGTTTCTCAGCACCCTTCCCTTTCCTCTCGGCCTGGACCCATCACACTTTCCCCTCCCCACGAGCACCAGAATCTGTCGACCCGGCATTGCTAGACGTTCTTTGCAGCAGCCACAGACCGTTAGCGGCCAAGTATAGACCCTACAGTAAGTACCCCCTAGTTATGCGGTGGTCAAAAACCTAACACTAACAGTGCCCACCGTAACCTCTACACTTGCTATCCCTCCCCTCCCCGCAAGACTAGACTAACTACGCTAACTAACACAGATACATAAAGGGTGAAGCAATCAAGGCCACCACAAACTAATCTAACTAAACTAAAATCTACCCCATCCTAACTAACGCCTCTTCCTCTTTTCTTCCCTTCCCTTCTCTCCCCCCCCAAACCCGCCCAGAGTCTCCGATGTTCCAAGCCGTCCCTTGGTGGCCACAGGCGATCTCCCAGATCTAGCCTGGCCAAAGTTGCACTACTCCGCCTCTCATGGGCCAGTCCAGGGCCAAATGCCCCGTTTGCACTTCCAGGGTCCGTCCAGGTGGGCCAATCGACCCCACCCCCTAGTGTTACGGGAGACCAGTCCAGTTGACCCAGCTACCACCAAGCCACCCAAGGGTTCAAGGCCACGGGCCAGATGAAAAGACCGAGATGGAAAACGCCCACAAAGGCCAGCCATGACCATTTGGGTTAGGCTCTCAAATCTCAAGGCCCCAACCCCTGGAAAACCAGCGGAAGCGCCTGACTCCGCAGAGGTCCCGCCGGCAAAGCCACGAGCAGAAGAGGGGAAGGAAAAGTCCCTGGGTACCATCTCACCTCCTTCCACATGAGTTCCATGTACTTCCAGGCCTACCTCCTTTGCATTTCTGTTCATCTGTTCATTGGCCTGATCCAGCACTGGCTTCTCTTAAGACAGGGATAGCCCCCGCTCCTTACCCTTCTATGCTTCCCTAATCTTAGAAATGTCCTCAAACTACCAGGAAAGGAATAGAAATGGACTCCTGCTCCACACCATTTGAAGAAAGAATTGAGATAACATCAGGTCATTCTGGTCTAATGTGCTATGCTCTAGTACCATCTCCATCCAGGCTTCGGGACTGCAGGAATCACAGGTGCAGTTGCGCTCTGTGTTTCAAAAACCTCCCAGGGAAAAAATCCCTCCTTAGCAAGCCTGGCCCTGCTGGAAGTGGAGAACCGAGTGCCACAACAACTGCTGTTCTATTGAGCATTCTTTCCAATTCAGAAGAAAACCAGAAGACGGGTTTCCCCACTCACTGTGACAGAGCCTGTAATTCCTACACCACTGCAATGTGTCAGAGTTCAGCAATTTGTACTTTTAAAACCCAGCCTGTTTATAAATGACTTTGAAATGCTCCTACCCTGGGGATGGAAGATCAAAAGCCTATCATTAAAACTCCCATGTCTACTCAAGGACACAAGACTATTAACATGCAATTCAAAAAGTCTGCCTACACCAGGAAAGAACAGGTAACACTTCTCTCGTACTCAGGGTGAAAAGTGGGGAAGGCATGATGAAGAAGTGCATGGTATTTCACACAACCAGAGTACTGGGGGGGTGGGGCGGTGTTCAGATTAAGGACCATGGGGAAGGAAGAAACACACTGTGGTTATTTGAGATTCACATGACACCAGCATCACAACGTTTAGTTAACTCATTTATACCCTGCCAGTGGGGAAACAGCTTACATCTTTCTCCTCTTCTCCATTTTATCCTCACAACAACCCGGTGAGGTATGTGAAGCTAAGAGTGTGTGACTGCTCCAAGGTCACCCGGTGAGCTTATATGGCACGAGTGGGGATTCGAACCTGGGACTTCTAGATACTCACATGGAGTTGCCTTATACTGAATCAGACCCTTGGTCCAAACAAGGTCAGCATTGTTCACTCAGAGTGACAGAGGCTCTCCAGGGTCTCAGGGAGAGGTCTTTCACATCGCCTACCACCTGGTGACTCTCAAAACCTTATGTTCTGAAAATTCTGATTGGTCTCTTATGTGCTATTGGACTCAGATCAAGCTGCCCTCAGGGGGTAAGCATTCAGACACTATAAGCCATGATAGCAAAGTGTACTGACCACAGATTCAGGTGGGCAGCTGCGTTGGTCTGAAGCAGCAGAACAAAGCCTGAGTCGAGTGGCACCTTTAAGACAACCAAAGTTTTATTCTGGGTAGAAGCTTTCGTGTGCATGCACACTTCTTCAGATACATGGAAACAGACGTCACCAACCATTATATATAGGTAGAAGGTGGGGAAGGTGTTGGAAGGAAGGGCTAGTTAGAGTCAAGATGCATAAGTAACTGAGCAATAAAGAAGCTAAGACTGCATTACAGTGATTGGTAAGACCTGTGAATAGCAGCAAATAAGCATACAGTATAATAAAAGTGTTTACAAACAGACGTGAGAACTGAATGACATTGTACTGAATGACCAGTAGCCAAGTTGGTTTGAAGCAGCAGAATGAAGTTTGAGTCCAGCGGCACCTTTAAGAACTACAAAGTTTTATTCTGGGCATCAGCTTTCATGTGCGTGCACACTTCTTCAGATACACTGAAACAGAAGTCACCAACCATTACATAGAGGGTGATGCCAAGAAAGGCTAATTAGTCAAGATGCATAAGTTAGCAATAACTGTAGCCAAAATTGGATTATGGCAATTGGTAAGATCTGTGGATAGCAGCAAATTAGCATACAGCATAATAAAAGAACAAAGTTTGGGCATAACCTTACGTGTGCATGCACATTAAATCAGAACCGCATGCACATTTCTTCATTAGCATGTGTGGTGAGATAAGAAACCAGATCTCTGTTAAGCCCTGGGGGTTCCATTGCCCTGAGTCACAATCAGTATACACCCATTGCCAGGGGCAGGGAGACGACGCACAGGAGAACTACTGACTTTAACACCTGTCTGGGAGATTCCTGGGGATATCTCAGCTGCCAGCGTGCAAGGCAGGATGCATGACTACTTGGATTTTTGTTCTGCCCCAACAGGGCTCTTCTGGTGTGTCCCACAAAGGTTTGCCCTCTACATGTTATTTAGTTAAGCAACCTTCCAAGGACCCTATAGCCCTCCCACCCAAAAACCACTGGGAACCAGGCAGGGGGCAGGGACTTGGTGCAAGGCACGGTGCTTGGCCCAAGGTCAAATTTGCAGAGTTCAGCTTTTGAGCCCACGGCCAAGCCTCTGTCTACAAGTCCCATTAGATCTGAAAACCGCAACTGAGTAGTTATCTTCAGATTACAGTAAAAGAGGCACAAAGGCTTGGTCCCGTTGCTCAGAATATACCTTTAAGAGGAAGAGTCTTATAAACCTGGCAGTGAACTGGGAACAGAGGTGGAACAAGCAGAACCGGCGCGCCACATGCTATCCGCCAGATGACACAAACTCCTGCCTGTTCTTCCCTTCCTCTCGCCTCCTCCCCTGCCCCCGCCCCCCAACCCCACTCTAATGAACTTTCTCAACTCCTTCCCCCATCCCTGGAACAAGTTTCAAATAATTCCGAGAATAGAAGGCTGAGTGAAGCCACACTTTCTATAAATAGCCACGCGAAGGGCTCAGAAGTTAATCAGGATATCACAAACGGACATATTCCCAAAGGCCCCCCTGCCAAGAACCACGTCTGGCCCCCGAACACTGAAGGCAGACAGCGTTTCCCGGCACAAAAGCAGGAAGAAGGGGGGTGGGGGGGGACTCAAAGAGTTCCATTATGGACGATGCCCCCAAATGCTGTTTCACCACTTGGTGAAGGCTCGCCTGTAACGCGGCAAAGTAATCACCCTCAAAATAGGGAAGTCTACATTCTGAGCCCCTGGAATCAGTAACAAATGCTAAAAACAAAACAGCTCAGGAGTTTGGATATGCAAAAATTACTTTCGAAAACAATAGCACCAGTTCTAAATGTTCCTCGTCGCACACTGAGATGCCCTACTGACAGGGACAGAACGTGGCACGCTCCAAGAGAACACAGCTTCCAGAGCAGAATTAACCCCGCTGTGAAAGGTCAGGTTCAGGGCACATCTAAGCTGTGTTATATGCCTTCACTGACTCGAGAAACCTTGGGAATTATTGCCCGGCGGGATAGGAATCAACACGACACACAGCTCCCTCGGAAAGCAACGATTCCTAGAGGGGGACACGGCAATTGTTTTAACAGCTTAGGTTTTTCCTAACGCAGATGCCACCAGAAGCAATGACCAGTTATGCCTTCTTGGTTTGACAAGGGGGTATGTGTGGTTTGCCTGATATGGACGGCCAGGCTAGCCTGATCTTGGAAACTAAGCAGGGATGACTCTAGATAGTAATCGGACCAGTGGATACTCACCGTGAGGGGTCCTTCTCCTCTGAGATAAGGAGGACATCTTGATGGGTGTTTCCCACCCTATCTGTAGGGAGGCAGGAACTAATTCTTCACTTCCTGTCCTCTGGTGGGATACGCCCCTTCAAGTCAGTTCGGGGACTCCCAGAAGCAGTAGTCAGCTGTAAACCAAAGGCTAACCGTAACTAGAAAAATATGAACATAATTAGTCTGAACAGTAAACAGATAATGTGGCTTGAACAAGACAGGAAGGAAGATAAACTCAGAATATAGAAAAGGAAGACGATGAATCTTGGGAGGGCGAAGATGTCCTCCTTATCTCAGAGGAGAAGGACCCCTCACGGTGAGTATCCACTGGTCCGTTCTCCCTCTGAGAGGAGGACATCTTGATGGGACCTCCCATAGCAGTGTCCCTTTAACTGGGTGGGACATCGTCTTCAGATATGAGAGCTTGCTGCAGGACCCTCCGGCCAAAGGCTGCATTGGTCGAGTTGTAGAAGTCGGTCTTATAATGCCTGACAAAGGTAGAAATGGAAGACATGTGGCTGTCCAACAGGTTACTTCCACCGAGGCTCGGTTGGTGAAGGCTGCGGAAGTCGCTGCACTTCTGATGGAGTGGGCCGTGATACCCGGAGGAGGGGTATCTTGAGGGCCCTATAGGCTTCTGCTATACATCTTTTGAGAGTGGCACTGATGGATGCTGTGGACATTTGTTGCCCTTGTTGGGGGGTGAGACTGAGATGAATAATGATTCCGTCTTCCAGAAGGAGCTGGTGCGATGTAGAAGGCTTTAAGTGAACATCTGACGTCCAGACAGTGGCACAACTTTTCCTTTGGGTGGGTAGGGTTCGGGAAGAAGGATGGTAGGCAGATCTCCTGTGAGCGGTGAAATCTTGAGTTGACCTTCGGGCAGAAGGAAGGGCCGATAGTGAGGACTACTCTGTCCTTATGGAAGGTGCAAAGAGTCGGTTTGGCAGAGAGGGCCCCAAGCTCGGAGACTCTTCTGGTGGAGGTGACAGCTACCAGGAATAGGGTTTTCATTCTCAGCCACATCAGAGGAATCTCTTGGTCTGGCTCGAAGGCTGGTTGGGCTACTGCAGAGAGAACCAGGTTAAGTTTCCATGTGGGGAACCTGTGGGGAACCGGTCGGTCCTTAAGTGATGCACCCTTCAGAAAAACGGTGGATGTGAGGGTGTCTGGACAGGGTCCAGCCTTCTACTCTGGGAACTACGGTTACCAAGACAGCTACCTGACAGCGGAGAGTGGACGCCTTCAGACCTGAGTCGTGACCGCCCTGAAGGAAGGACAGAACACTGGACAAGTGTGGGTGTAACGGGTTGAGCTTCTTTCTCCTGGACCAGCGAACGAAGGCCTGCCAGGTGGCATTGTAGATCCTCTTGGTGGAAGGGTGCCGAGAGGCTAGCATGGTGTCTGTTACTGGTCTGGAGTAGCCTAAGCTGAGCAAGTTTTGCCGTTCAACTTCCAGGCGATCAAACGGAGCCATGCAGGATCTGGGTGCCAGATGGGGCCCTGGGTCAGTATGTCTGGGGATACTGGGAGTGTAACGGGGCAGTTGCCATGCTCTGGAGTTCCAAGAACCAAGGTCTTCTTGGCCAATACGGGGCTACCACTATGATCTCCATTTGTTGTTCTCTGATTTTTCTGAGGAGCTTTGGTAAAACCGGAGTCAGAGGGTAAGCATACATGAGACCCTTGGGCCATTGGGAGACCAGGGCGTCCGTCTCTTCTGCTGCTTGATGGTAGTATCAAGAATCTGGCAACCCTGTGGTTGAGTGGAGATGTGAATAGGTCCACCATCGGACGTCTGAAGTGAGATGTTATGAGGTTGAATAGGTCCTCTTTGAGGGACTATTCCCCTTCCTGTAGTATCTGACAGCTGAGCCAGTCCGCTCTGGTATTCAGCGAGCCCTTGATGTGTTCCGCTCTGATAGATAGTATGTTGCGTTCTGCCTAGGACAGGAGCTTCAGAGCTTCTCGATGGAGTTCTGAGGATCTGGAGCCTCCTTGGGTATTGATGTATGCCTTCGCCACTATGTTGTCTGTCCTGATGAGGACGTGATGACCGGCGATTTGTTCCCTGGAGTGGAGGAGGGCTAGGCGGATGGCCCGAAGCTCTAACAGGATGATGGGCGGAAGTTGTTCTTCCTTGGACCATAATCCCTGTGCAGGGAGGTGGAGGAAGACTGCGCCCCATCCCAGGAGGCTGGCATCCTTGACAATCTGCTTCCAGTCTTGACATAGAAGCTGTTCCTCTGGGATAGATATAGGTTGGTTTTATTCTAGAGGGCAGGCATGAGAGGAAGCTGGCCACAGGCCTGTGGAACTCAATGCTAAGAATGCCTGAGCTCAAGTTTTTTAGCCTGTCATGCAGCACTCAGGTCTCGAACTGCTGAGCTACCAACCTTCTGGTCTGCAATTCAGCGTCTTAACCACTTGAGCCACTGCAGCCCCTCTTTCATGGTGGGATCCACCAGGATAGGCTGGCCTTGACTAGGTGAGGGACGGACACGGGGAGGTCCTGTTTTTTGCATTATCCTGGATTGGAAGGGCCATATGAGTTATTGTAGTGGTCTGGCATGGAGGCGCACCCAGGGCACGGAGTCCATGCAGGAGATGAAGAGGCCCAGTAGTTTAGCCAGGGACATCAGGGTGGATTGTCTGGCCGTGATGATTTGTCGTGTGAAGAAGCGGCTCTTGTCTGCCTGTGTTGAGGTAGGAACATGCGGTTCCGAACCATGTCTAAGATGACCCTGAGGTGCTCTAGGGACTGCGAGGGGTTCAGGGAGCTCTTCTGGAGGTTTACAAGGAAGCCGTGTGCTTTCAGGCAGCAGATGGTTTCCTGAGTGTCTTTGTGTGCTTTGTTTCTAGAGCTGGAGCGAATCAGCAGGTTGTCTAGATAGGATAGACATGATGCTCCCTCTAAGCTGTGGAGTCTTGTGAGCAAAAATTCTACTTGAGAGCTACTGGCATTAAAGTTGTGAGCTAGCGATTGGGCTATTGTATAAATTAGTTTGCTCTGGAGCCACCCCTCCTGAGCCAAGACAAAAATGTGCGAGCTAGAGGCCAAAAAACTGTGAGCTAGCTCACACCAACTCAGCTTAGAGGGAACACTGGACATGGGTGCCTTGTTCCCCAAGGAGGGCAATGGGATGGATGAGGATCTTGGAAAAGACTCTTGAAGCAGTGGAGAGTCTGAATGGGAGCGCCCTGAACTGCCAATGTTGGCCTAGGACGAAGAATCGGAGGAACCTCTTGTGACCCGGGAACATGGGGACGTGCAGATACGTCTCTATGAGATCGATGGAGGAAGGAACTCTCCCGGTTGTAGAGCCCCTGAGATGGATTGCAGGGTCTCCATTCGGAAGCGTCTTAGTTTTACGAATCTGTTGACGTATTTTAAGTCCAGTATCGCTCTACAGCCGCCGTTCCTTTTGGGAAAAGTAAGGAAAATGGAACAAATTCCCTGTCCCCATTCCTGGATAGGGACAGGTTCTATGGCTGAGATGGTATACAGGTGTTGGACAGCTTCTATCGTTTTTTGTAGCTTGGAGGCGTCTTTGATCAGGGGAGAGGGAACAAAGCGGTCTAATGGTGTCGTCTGGGAACTAAAAGAGTAATTTCCGAATCCCCTCCTATCAGGCCTGCCCAGGGTATGTGGCATCGCCTTTTCTTGTCCCTAGTTTCTATTAGGATTTTGTCTAGGGAATCTCCGAATAGGCAATCTCCTTGGAATGGGTAAGAAGTGACGGTAGATTTGCTGCGCAGGTCCGCTGGCCAGGCCCTGAGCCAGAGGGTATGCCTGGCAGCCACCACTGAAGCCAGAGCCCTGGAAGGGAAAATCCTGGCATCGAGCGTAGCATCAGTGGAGAAGGAGGAGGCCTCGAGAGGGTGGTTAGCTCCTTCAGTGAGACGCTTACTAGACAGTGGGATAAGCTGTATTAGTTTCCTGGACCAGGCAATGGCTGTGTGGCCCACGACTGTGGCTGTAGCGGATGCTTTGATGGCCATAACAGAGACTTCATGCACTTACCTGAGTGCAAACTTGGCCTTGCGGTCTAGACTGTCTCTGACCAGGCCATCGCCATCCTCGGAAAAAGACCCGAAGTCTGGAGCGCAATAACAGGAGCATCCACTAGAGGGACCTGTACAAGCTTATTAATAAAATATGGTAAGGTAAAGAGCTTTCTCACATTAGGTGGGCAGCGTTTGTTTGCCATGGGTTTGGACCATTCCTTGACTAGCTGATTTACTAGAAATTCTGGGAAGGGGAAGACCTTTTCTGCCCCTGGGGTCCTGGGGAAGTAGTCTTTGCTCCCTCTGGGTCTGGAGCCATCTGCTTTTGAGGATCCGGCTGGGTCCTCTCCCTGCAGCTTTGGTTGTAACTCTAAGGCTGACAGGGATTTGGAGAGGAGGTAAGGATATGCTTCAGGTTTAAAGAAGCACATGGAGGGTTCTGGAACCTCCAAGTCCTCTTCCTCCTCCTCATCAGAGAGGAATTCAGCCTCTTCTCTTTCCCCGGTATCCCCAGTATCACTGTCCTCATAATTAGGTGGGATCCAGTGATGAGGGACCCAGCCGGGATAGGAAAGTTCCTTCCTAGCTGCTTTAGTGGGCCAGCGAGGTCTGTCTTCCTCCTCGCCCTCTTGGTAGTGCCTGTCTGGCACCTCTCTATGGGGCTGGTCCTGGTGACAAGGGGCCCCCCATGAGTGGATGATCAATACCTCCTCCCTGCTTGTTTAAGGGCCAGGAGTAGGGCAGGGGAAATAGTCTGTTCTCCGTCTCCGGAGTTACTCACGAGTAGACCTTCAGCTGGTGTGTCTCCCAAATGGGGCTGGTGTGCGACCTGGGTATTGGGAAGCTCCTGCCCGTCGTCGCTAGTCATGTCTGGGCTTATGGATGCGGAGAAAACCGATCCGCAGCCTTGGGCCGCCATTTTCTGTGGTCTCCCGAGATCGGGGCAATTCAGAATGGCACCTGCGCAATCATCCACGTCTTTCTGGGGCTGTTTTTTGGCGCGCTTTTCCTTCTCGTCGCTAGTCATGTCTGGGCTTATGGATGCAGCGACAGCCGCTCCGCAGCCTTGGGCCGCCATTTTCTGTGGTCTCCCGGGATCGGGGCAATTCAGAATGGCGCCTGCGCAATCATCCACGTCCGTTTTTTGAAAAAACATTTAAGAAAAAAGGTTTGAAAAAAGTTTGAAAAGGTATGAAGAAGAATGGAAAGTGAAAGTACAAAAAAGGCACGAGTGGCCACTAAGTGCTGCTCTCCCTACTGAGGCAGGAACAGAACTGACTTGAAGGGGCGTATCCCACCAGAGGACAGGAAGTGAAGAATTAGTTCCTGCCTCCCTACAGATAGGGTGGGAAACACCCATCAAGATGTCCTCCTCTCAGAGGGAGAATGGATGGGAGACCTCAAAGGAAGTTGAAGGTTCGCTGTACTGACGCAGGCAATGACAAACCACCTCTGAACCGTTCTTGCCGCGAAAATCCTTCAGAGTCACTATGTCAGCTGTTACTTGAAGGCACTTTCCACTACCACCGTTTGCTTGGCATCATCTGTTTTCCAGTGGTCGCATATTTAAAATATATTCCCATTCCTAGTTCACAGATAAAGCCGGGGATACTGGCAGTAGCGCAACGGACGGTCAGACCTCTCTCGGCAAACTCAGTGGGCTGGATCCCACAGGGGTGACATGATCGAGGTTTTTAAGATTATGCATGGGATAGAGCAGGTAGAGAAAGAAGTCCTTTTCTCCCTTCCTCACAAGACAAGAACTCGTGGGCACTCCATGAAATTGCTGAGCGGTCGGGTTAGAACGGATAAAAGGAAGTCCTTCTTCACCCAAAGAGTGATGAACACGTGGAATTCACTGCCACAGGAGGTGGCGGCGGCTACAAGCATGGATGGCTTCAAGAGGGAATTAGATAAACATATGGAGCAGAGGTCCATCAGTGGCTATTAGCCACAAGGTATAGATAGGAACTCTGAGTCTGGGGCAAGTGATGCTCTGTATTCTTGGTGCTTGATGGGGGGGGGGGGGGCAACAGTGGGAGGGCTTCTAGTGTCCTGGCCCCACTGCTGGACCTCCTGAGGGCACCTGGTATTTTTGGCCACTGTGAGACAGAGAGTGTTGGACTGGATGGGCCACTGGCCTGATCCAGCACTGGCTTCTCTTATGTTCTAAATGATGGTGCTTTCCTCCACCATTAGCAGAACGGAGCTGCAACACCCAACCCAATGTTACATAATCTTCGAGGGAAACTCAAAACATGATGGTTATTCAAAAGGTGCAAAAAAAGAAAAATTCAAAATGGAAACTGCCATATGGAGAAAAACAGCACGCACTGTACAAAGCAGGCAGGATCCATCCTGGTTCCAGGAGACACACACACATGCACATAAAAAGAATATTAGGTGGTGCCTTCGGAAGAGAATCAAGTTGTCAGCTATAGGAACTGAGACCTGAACGGCCAAGAAAAAGCAAAGGGACGCTGTGGAGAAGAAAACTAGGGCCTAAGACGGGGAGTCAAGTAAGTATGTTACACAGCGTTAAAGAACAAGAAGTGTACTGCAAGCACAATTATTTGAATACTGCATATTTAAAATCCCAGTGGCAATATTCTGAAAGGGGATCTGCTCAGAGCCCTCGGGCCTCTCTCTGTATGCACACCTGACTCCAGTCCCATGTTCTGTATCAACCTGTAAGCCAGTATATTTCAAGGACAACTCTCAGTCCATTTTCACACAAAGCAGGGTT
The DNA here is from genome assembly GCA_029233225.1 of Lepidodactylus listeri. Taxonomy (NCBI): domain Eukaryota; kingdom Metazoa; phylum Chordata; class Lepidosauria; order Squamata; family Gekkonidae; genus Lepidodactylus; species Lepidodactylus listeri. Next base: position 4,114,093 of record JARCFY010000004.1, on the reverse strand, counting down.
GCCAGCTCCAGCCTGGGAAATACCTGGAGATTTTGGGGGCAGCACCTGCAGAAGGCGGGGTTTGGGGAGGTGAGGGACTTCCATAGGGCATAATACCATAGAGTCCACCTTCCAAAGCCTGGAGATCAACTGTAATTATCGAGAGATCAATTGTAATCCCAAGAGATCTCTGGCCACGAGCTAGAGGTCGCCAAGCCTAACGGCAAGCCTGGTCAGCAAGGACACCCCGAGAGGCATTCTTCAGGGCTACCCCTTTATTCTAGCAAGTATACAACAGCAGAGAATTCCAAACTGTGAGAAGCTTCCAGAAATGGCATGATACTGTTCAAATTGGTTTTGGCAGCCGGGGCATGGCTGGATAATTGTTAAACTATCTCGAGGGCTCGAGGATGGGTAACTCCAATTAGTGCCCCCAAGGACCATTCTCTTGACCACACTTAACCCGCTGGGAAGTGGCACAATCATTTCGGTCCTCCTCTGCTGTGTTTATGAGAGGGTGGGAAGGGAAAAAATGATGCCTTGCACAGAGTTTGGACACACCAAAGTACCACAGCTACCTTCCTACACTGCATTATGATGCAATTGCTGCAAACCAGGGCAGCCTCAAAAAGAGGTTTTGGGCCCAGTGACTGCTTGAAGATTCCTGCAACACATAATTCGAGATCATGTATCATTTTTTCTTTAATTTCCGTTAGCTGGTCTGCTGGAGTGCCTGTCTGGCTCTTCCTGCCAATTGTCAAAGAGAGCGGATCTATGCGGCTCATCCATTAATTCCATTCTTCCTCATTTATTAATACATGTATCTCTCCGTTCCAACCAACACTGGCAGAAACCTTTTTTACTCACTGCCCTCTCATCAGGCTACTGACAGAGAGCCAGTTTGGTGTAGTGATTAAGTGCGCGGACTCTAATCTGGGAGAACCGGGTTTGATTCCCCACTCCTCCCCTTGCACCTGCTGGATGACCTTGGGCAAGCCAGAGTTCTGGCACAGCCGTTCTTGAAAAAGAGCAGTTTCTGCCAGAGCTCTCTCAGCCCCATCTACCTCACAGGGTGTCTGTGGTGGGGAGGGGAAAGGAGTTCGTAAACCGCTCTGAGACCCCCTTGGGTAGTGAAGGGCGGGGTATAAATCCAATCTCTTCTTCTTCCTCCTTTGGCTATAGCTTTGGCCCTGGAACCTTAAGGCTGATGGGATCCTGTTTTCCACTTCCGATTCAATCTGACTTTCAACATTTGCCATACATTCTACAAAGCCCTGGTGGCTAGAGTGCCAACCTCCAGGTGGGGCTTGGAGATCTCCCAGAATTACAGCTCATCTCCAGACTACAGAGATCAGTGCCTCTAAAGAAAACGGGAGCTTTGAAGGACAGACTTTATGGCATTTCACCCTGTTGAGGTTCCTCCGCACACCCTGCCTTTCCTAGGCTGCATCCCCAGATCTCCTAACCTCAAAGTGGGCAACAGTGGCAGCAGCCCAGCAGGTGAGAGGGGTGCAACAAGATCCAAAATGGGACCTTTACAGTTAGGTTCTATGGCGTTTTTCAACTGCTACAACAGTTGGTATGAGAAGGTAAGAGGGGAGGTGGAGAAACAGGAAAGTGGTTGCTTGCACTACTAGTGAGAAGGAAGGAAGGAGTCAACTATTCATCCGTAATGCATGAGGATTAAATGGAGCAGTCAAGCACCATGCTGTGACCAGACGGGCACCAAGCCTCAGGTCCCCGTCAGTGTTCCCTCTAAGCTGAGTTAGTGTGAGCTAGATCACAGTTTTTTAGCCTCCGGGCTCACACGTTTTTGTTTTAGCTCAGGAAGGATGACTCCAGAGCAAACTGATTTATGCAGCAGCCAAATTCTACTTTGTGAGCTGCTGGCATTAAAGTGGCGGGCGAGCGATTTGGCCACTGCGTAGATTAGTTTTCTCTGGAGCCGCCCTTCCTGAGCTGAGACAAAAATGTGTGAGCCGAAGGCTAAAAAACTGTGAGCTAGTTCACACAAAACTCAGCCTAGAGGGAACACTGGTGTACTATAACATTTTTCCAATTCTGTGATCTCCCTTGACTCTCAATGAGAAAGGATGACTATAAATGAGGGGAGGGGGGGATTAATCTGTCAATAGACAAAACATAACTATGTTGTAGTTGTTCTAATAAAGTTAATACCTTTAAAAACAATTGGCCAGTCGAATGGCCGGCCCTAGCTCATAGATAAGGAGAAGATTAGACTGGACAGGGAGCAGAAAAACTGCCTTCACCAAATGGCAGAAAATGTTTTAGGTCATTGTCTACAAATTTGATAATGGTTCCCAGACAAATTGAGATACCTTAATGAAAAAAACAGAGTCAAATTGACCTGAAAAAAGGGAGGGGGGGGGAATGATAAAATTTAAACTTCTACAACTACACTCCAATATATTCCTCAGCCTTAATGAGGTTACTTGCTTCACGGTGTTTCATAACCCCCCCCACACACACACTCCCAATTTTTTACAGGATGTTATTTGTAAAGTTATTTGGGTCAATTACAACTATGAGATGAAATAGATAAAATACAAGAAGAAACTGATAAATGATAACATTTTCTCCAAGATTTTTTTTTTGCTGCTCTTCTGTTAATATACCAAAGGGAAACACTTCAAACGTCCGATTTTGTTTTTTGCATGCTTGAGGCTTGTCATTTGTTATTACCCTGTAAAATTTAAAGTCTATTCAACCCCCACTCAAGATCATCAATTTTTGTTCAGGCTCTAAATGTCCTTGACCTCAACTGTAGTACCACACACCTGGACTACTAAGCATTTCAGGAGAGAACAAGCAGTTGATACAAACAGGACAGGACTGAGGATGTCAACAACATCCTTCTTCACACACTTGAAGCAGCGTCATATTGGGGAAGGAGAGTATGAAATTCCAAGTAGCAGCCAGAAACTTATCTATGCTAGAGAGCCAGTTTGGTGTCGTGGTTAAGTTCGCGGACTCTAATCTGGGAGAACCGGGTTTGATTCCCCACTCCTCCACTTGCACCTGCTGGATGACCTTGGGCAAGCCATAGCTCTGTACCAGCTGTTCTCTCAAGGACAGCTTGGGAAAGAGCTCTCTCAGCCCCACCTACCTCACAGGGTATCTGTTGTGGGGAGGGGAAGGGAAAGGAGTTTGTAAGCCGCTCTGAGACTCCAAGTGAAGGGTGGGGTATAAATCCAATCTCTTCTTCTTTTTCTACATGCATGCAAACTACCTATGAATTCTTCATAAATGTAGTACTCCACCTTTATTTTCTTTCCATAGCTGTTCTTTGGAAACTCTATCAGAATGGAAAGATTCTGTGTTGGTCTGAAGCAGCAGAACAAGGTTCGAGTTCAGGGGCACCTTTAAGACCAACGAAGTTTTATTCAAGTTATAACTTTTTGTGTGTACGCACACTTCTTCAGATACATTGAAATGGACTGGTAACTTTGCTGGTCTTAAAGGTACCATTGGATTCTCACTTTGTTCAGACTGGAAAGAGACCAACATCCAACAGATTCCTTAAAATATATTGCAACAGAGGTCGGAATCAGCACTTCCTTTTATCTCTTATTGTTACATACCGCAATAACACCAGCAATTGTTCTTTCAGCCCTTCATTTCCTGATCTTTCATGTTGCATCTTTAACCTGCTATATTGTTTCATAGCCTCAATGCCACCAGACTGGGGACACATGGCTAACCCTTGCAGCCACACCTCCCCTGCATTGAAATATGCGACATCTTGGCAAACGCTGGGGCCCACTTTGTGCCATCTGAATTGGCAAGTGTACAAGCGCATGAAACCCAACCAGTAGGGAAGCCACTTAGCAATCTTCTTAAGAGCTGCACTCTAGACTGTGACGGCACATACCAAAGCCAATTCACAGTACTCTTGCCAGGCGTAAGGACTCCAGAATTGCTCATTTCCCCCCTTCCCACGGGAGACCTTTGATTCCACCCCCCCCAAAGCTATTCCTAGGGGTCTCCCATACCCAAGGAGCAACATTTTGAGGGGTATTTTGAACTACTGTGGGAAGGGGCAAAATCAGCAAAAAAAAAACAACCCACGCACACTCTGCTTTTGGCATGGCAATTTCAGGTGGGACGCAAGCTCTCATCTCTAAATTGGAGAGGCTGAATTTCTGTAATGAAAAATCCCTAAATGGAATGGAACTGTGCCAACTGGAAAGGAGGTATTTGCATAAATCTGCATCCTGTTCAAAAATAGCGCTTTTTGCAATGCCAAAGAAGGAATGCCCATTCGTTTGGAAATGGCTGCTTAGCAGCAAGTTTCTCCTTCATTTTTCTGAGGCCAGAGATCTGTTGAATTGCGACTGAAATGAAAACACTCATGACTGCGCCCTCTCACGATTCCCCCCCCCCCAAAAAAAATCAGCAGACATGCACAACAGAACAAGTGGGCACAATCCCACCTCTTGAAGATATTACCCTATAATTTGCAAATCTACACAGGCACTGTAGAGTAACAGAATTCACTCCAGGGCTTACAAAGGATCACCTTCACATTACTGTCAAACCAAAAGAGCCACAACTACTGCACGGCCCTGGTCTTGCATTATCTGCAAGACCAGCTCCCCTCCTGTGCCCCACCACAATAACTTCACTCATCGGAGCAGGGGCCTTCTGTAGATACCACCCTGCAAAAGGGAAAGATTGACACTGGCCCATATGCATGCTTCCTCTTTTGGGCCCCCACCTTGAGGGATGCCGTGCCTGAGGATAGCATTCCACAAACTATTCCACTACGAAAAACATATTTGCTCTGGAGGGCACTTGTGTAACAGTGATAAGCAGGGGTCCGTTGCAGCGGGAGCGCACAGGAGCACAGCTCCAGGAGTGAGGAGCCCTGGGGGGCGGGCACATGACCAAGCCCCGCCCCCTCCTCGGCTTCCCCGAGCAGTGCAGAGGCGCAGCGCCCCGGGGGAAAGCCCTGCTAGGGTCTTTATTGTTTTTAATGTTTTGTTTTAATATTGATAATTTTATCATTGTTCCTTTTATGACTGTGTGCTGCTTTTCCAGAGACTTGCTCAAGGTGGCATATAAATTGTCTAAGTATACCATTTTTAATCTGGGCACATGGCACATAAGTACTGGAGAAATTTCACCAACCCTTCAGCAGCTTCCACCCCATCAGTCTGGTGTAGTGGTCAGGAGTTGGACTCTACTCTGGGAGAACCGGGTTTGATTCCCCACTCCTCCACATGCAGCTGCTGGTGTGACCTTGGGCCAGTCACAAGTTCTCTCATGAGCAGTTCTCAAAAGACCTCTCTCAGCCCCACCTACCTCACAGGGTTGTGGGGAGGGGAAGGGAAAGGGATGGGTAGTGCACATGTCCTGGGTATCTCAAGTCTACTTGAAACCTAGTGGTTTCAAGGGAGCAGGAAGAGAATGAGGGTGTGTTCTTTACGCTTATTTTTATTGCACAAAGTATTGGATGGGGAAGGGAACGGAGGAAGAGCAGGTCAGTTTCACTCACCTGTGGAGTGGAGCCTGAGGGGTGGGTGTTGCCTTCTGACACACTTCCGGTATGTTAGGGGGTGTGGTGCATGCAAATGAGTTATGCAAATGAGCTTCTGCACCTCTTTTTCTACAAAATGACCCCTGGTGATAAGGCTATATTACAAGCGAATGGTTCAGGAGATGGCCACTGTGTGACACAGAGTGTTGGACTGGATGGGCCACTGGCCTGATCCCACATGGCTTCTCTTTATGCCCTTACATACTCTGGTGGGCAGCAGCTTTCCAGCATCTTCGGCAAAGAAAGGCCTTTGCAGCCTCTGTTATCGGAGATCCTTTTATCTGGAAAAGCTGGTATTTGGACACTGCCTTGTAACTCTCAGGCAACATAAAAATGAACTGAATTATATCATATTAAATCTTAAGCAGGTCCCCTTTTCTCTTTCTCTGTCGCAAGCCAATGGCTCTGGATGAAACAGAGCAAAGAATTCCAGACACAGCCACCCCCAAACCCCCGAAGTCAAGTCGATCCAGTCTTTGCCTGCAATAGATGCAGAAATATTCCTGGAGCCAATTATTAGACAGCCTCACACAAGTTGCTGGCAGAGCGGCAACAGGCTGTATGTTACAGAGCTTCGCTGCAAGTCAAAACTGTCACTGCAAATGAATTAACAAAGCAGCTTCTTATCTAAAACCTGAAAGCGGGAAGCGGAAGGTGACCCATTCATTACTTAAGACTCAAGGCCCGGTGCTTATTAAGCAGAGACAGCAATGCCTTCAGTGAACGAGGATTTTTAAAACCCACTTTGAAAGAAGAAGTCAATTTTCCCCCCAGGATTTGTTCTAAAGAAGCCAGGGAGTCAGCTACTCGCTTTACACATCTCCTCTTCAGCATTTCAGTGGCCACTTCTGACTGCTGCAGAGGCCCAGGTGCATCCTAGTTCAAAAGCCACTTCTCTTGAAAACGGCAGCTTGAAAACAGCTTTCATGGCAGACCCCGGAGCAAACTAAATCATGCAGCAGCCAAATCGCTCGTTCCCAATTTTAACGCCAGTCGCTCACAAAGTAGAATTTTTGCTCACAGGACTCCACAGCTTAGAGGGAGCATTGGTTAAAAGATATAAAATCAACAGTCACGCTTTCCGTAGGGAGAACACGGCCCACTGATGTAACTGATAGGGCCGGTTATCAGTGGGTGAGAGACTGCAACCTCGGGGGGGGGGGGGGGTGGACGCCCTCTGCCTCAGCCAAAGGCCTGGCGGAACGGCTCCATCTTGCAGGCCCTGTGAAATTGAAAGAGATTCTGCAGAACCCTGATCTCAATAGGGAGCATGTTCCACCAGGCGGGGGCCAGGACAGAGAAAGCCCTGGCCGAGGCGAGGTGGACGTCCTTTGGGCCGCCAGGAGATGTTGACTCTCAGAGCGTAACATTCTCTGAGGCGTATATGGGAAGGGGAGGTCCCTTAGGTATACTAAACAGACCCTATAACCAACCGAGATTCTTAAAATTCGAAGTCTGAATGGAAACAACAGCAGGTCAGTGGTTAACCCTGCCCAAGGCAAGAGCCTCTAGCCTACCCTCTGCGCCTCTGTCTCTTATACATCCGTAAAGACTATTGATATTTGAGCCCCTTCATGTCCTTCTTTGCAGGCTTCTGTGGGAAGACTTGATCCACAAGGCACACAGGCCACCGCTCTGGATTTGGGACCTTCCTCTTCAGGAAGCAATATGTGTATGTGGAGGCGAGGCGGGGGGGGGGGGGGGAGGTGGAGAAAGCATATGGGACAGGAGGACACATGAAGTTGCTGACCACCGGGCCCTCAAGATCTGACAGTCTATCCTGACTGGCGGCAACTCCCATTCCGATTCAGGAGAAACCAGTCCCTTTGGCAAGAGTTAAGTCACCAAAAATTACAGGGAGACAGGCAGATGTATTTAAGAGGCCAATAAAGAGGCGTTAAATTTGTCTTTGAAGCTTCATTTCTGTCTGCAGTGGCCCTAGATCATTTCTTATTCACACACGCACAGAGCTGCTTTATGCTACTGAGTCAGAGCCTTGGTCCATCAAAGTCAGGACCATCTGCTCTCCAGGGTTCTCAGGCAGAGAAAGGCCTTTCACATCACCTATACCAGGGGTGGCCAACCTGTGGCTCGGGAGCCACACGCGGCTCTTTCACACATATTGTGCGGCTCCTGGCAGGGCGGCTGGGGAAGCAAAGGGGAGGCATGCTTTTTCTCTCTTTCTCCCTTCCTTCCTTCCCTCCTCCCTCCCATCTATTTGCTTTCCTAGTTTCTCTCTCTCTCTTTCCACTTCTTTAATTCTTTCTTTCCATCTCGCTCTTTTTCTCTCTCTCTCTCAATATCATTAGCAAACAAGTAATATCATTATCAATAACCGGTTTTCCTTGTTTGTTTTTATTTTTGGCAGTCCCATTTAACGTTAATAAAAAGCAAATTTGCATATTTTTAAAAATAACAACGTGTGTGTGATATTTGTTCCTGTCTTGCGGCTCTCAGACATCTGACGTTTATTCTATGTGGCTCTTACGTTAAGCAAGGTTGGCCACCCCTGACCTATACCCTGATTCTCCTAGCTGGAGATGCCGGGCATTGAATCTGGAGTCTACCTGCAAGCCAAGCAGATGCTCTACCACTGAGCCACAAGCCCTTCCTCTTTACTGCTCAGTGCTGACCTGTCACAGAAACAGCTAACTGTGGTCAGTTCACGTAACCAGGACAGTTGTTTGGCGTTCTGAGTAAGTTTCCAGATCAGGACGTTAAGAGCCACTGAACAAGCTATTTATTAAGTGTTTCAAATGAGCACTATGGCCACAAACACAAGGCTAGACCACATGGAGAGCTCACGCTGCTGGCCAATCCAGGATAGCATACCAATGACCATCACTGTAATGACAAGATGCAGCGTTTTCAAGCAACACAATTCAGCTGAAGAAAACATGGCAGGGGAATCTTGATGGTGCAGCACCCTAAAGGCATTTCAGCCTCCACTGAATCATCTATGTAATCCCTATCCTAGGGATTTAAACCTAAGTCCTTGACTCCACTACTCCAGCAAGTATACCAAATTAGCTATCTATTGCTACTTGTACTCTGCAATGCTGTCAACAACTGAACCAAGTGTAAGCATAAGATCAAGAGAATGCATGTGTTTCCGGGCCAAGGGGGTGGTCCCTAGAATAAACTGCCAAGTTAATTACTGAGAAATACGGCTGTACAGCATCATCTTCTCAAATCCAACATATTCCCTTTCAATTCAGAGAGTGCAGAATTAGTCCAATGATTGAGTGTGAAACGACCAGTGGTAACTTACCGTGAGGAGTCCTTCTCCTCTGAGGGTTGGAGGACATCTTGTGGGTGATTCCCACCTATCTCCAGGGAGGCAGGATTAAGTAAATCTTCTTCCTGTTTCCTGTGGTGGGAGTCACCCTCAACTCAGTTTCGGTAACTCCGACAGCTAGAAAAAGCTAAACTCAAATATAACAGTTAGAAACAGGAAGACAAAGTTAAGAAGGTACTCTCTCATAGATAATCAAAGTGAAGTACCATGAGGATGACCATAATCAATATCACCCATGCACCTCTCTCTCAGTCAGTATGCATGCCCCTACCTGTGGGTGACGATCCAAGGAGGGCCAAGATGTCTTCCAACCCTCAGAGGAGAAGGACCCCTCACGGTAAGTTACCACTGGTCGTTCTCCCTCTGAGGTGGAGGCCATCTTGTGGGACCTCCCAGAGCAGTGGTCCTATGTTTTGGGTGGGGGATCGTCATTCTCTTGCAGGATAGTTTGCAGAATACGACGACCGAAGGCAGCGTCCGTGGATGCATAGGTATTGATTTTGTAGTGCCTTATGAAGGTAGATAAGGAAGACCAGGTGGCCACCCTGCACACTTCATCTACAGATACTCTGTTGAGGAATGCTGCGTTGGTGGCAGCGCTGTGTACTGAATGTGCCATGATTCCCTGTGGCACTTTAAGGTGCATGATGGTATACGCCTCTGCGATGCACATTCGAATCGAACGACTGATGGCCGATGTGGACATCTTTTTTCCAGTGTGAGGGGGAGACATGTTGATGAACAAGGCTTCCATACGCCTAACTGAATCCGTTCTCCGGATGTAGCACTTAAGTGCCCTCCTCAAGTCCAGGGTATGCCAGGACTTTTCCTTTGGATGTGTGGAGTTCGGAACAAAGGACGGTAGATAAATCTCTTGAGATCTGTGAAATTTGGTGTTAATCTTCGGACAAAAAGAGGGATTCGTGCGTAGGACCACGGTGTCCTTATGAAAGACACAAAAATCTGAACAGACGGAAAGGGCTCCAAGTTCAGAGATTCTTCTAACTGAAGTGATGGCCACGAGAAACAGTGTCTTCAGTCTCAAAAATTTAAGCAAAATACTCTGTATGGGCTCGAATGGAGTTCTTGTCCGTGTGGTAAGGACCAAATTTAAACGCCACGTGGGAAATCTGTGACAAATTGGGGGATCCTTGAAGGCAGCACCTTTTAAGAACCGCTTTATGTGAGGATGTTGGGAAACTACCTGTCCCCTGTATAGGGGAAGCACCGTGGATAATGCCGCTAGTTGTCTTCTTAGTGTGGAGGCCTTTAGTCCAGAGTCCTGCCGTCTTGTAAAAAGTCTAAGACGGAGCGTAAATGTGGATGGAGAGGATCGATCTTTTTTTTTTTTTTTTTCTTTTGACCCATCTGACGAAGGCTTTCCATGTGGTGTTATAAATCCTGGTTGTGGATGGTTTCCTAGAATCTAAGATGGTATTTATTACCGACTCTTGATAACCTAATCTAACAAACTTCTGCCTTTCAACCTCCACGCGGTCAAATGGAACCATCCTGGGTCGGGATGTCTGATTGGACCTTGTAGGAGCATATCTTCCCGGACCGGCAGTCGAAGAGGAGGAGACACTGCTAACTCTAGTAGAGACGTGAACCACGGTTGACGTGACCAGCATGGGGCAACCAGGATGACTTCCACCCGCAAGAGTTGAATCCTTCTTAGAAGTCTGGGAAGTACTGGAAGAGGAGGAAATGCGTACAGGAGCTCGTGAGGCCATGGAGACAGTAGTGCATCCGTCTGTTCTGCCTCTGGGTGGAAGAATCTCGTGAAGAATCTTTTTAGCTGTGTGTTGGTGGCTGACGCGAAGAGATCCACCTTCGGGGTTCCCAACTCCGATGAAATGAGCTGGAATATCTCTGGATGTAGGGATCACTCTCCTTCCTGGATCATCCGTCGGCTCAACCTGTCGGCTTGAATGTTGGCTGAGCCTTGAATGTGAGTTGCGGTAAGGGAAGACAGATGAGTTTCTGCCCAGGTTAGGAGGAGATGTGCTTCCTTGGCCAGTCTCGGGGATTTCACACCGTCTTGCTTGCTGAAGTAAGTCATGGCAGAAATATTGTCCGTCCTGATGATGACATGTTTGTCTTGTATCTTGTGTGAAAAGTGAGTTAGGGCCAATCGAATGGCCCGCAGTTCCAGGAGATTGATGGGTAAGTTGGATTCTGCACTCGACCACATCCCCTGAATCGGATGACAAAGAAGGGCAGACCCCCAGCTCGATAGGCTGGTGTCTGTGAAGATCTGGACCTGGTTCTGAATCCAGAAAAATCTTCCTTGAGTCAAGTTGTGACGAAAGGTCCACCAGCGTAGGCTTGATTTTACCTGTAGTGGAACCTTCATTGACATGCCCATTTTTAGGGCTATGATATTCCGGAAGGGCCGTAGGAACTTCTGCAGTTGCTGGGAATGGAAACAACCTCATTGCTGGGTGTCGAAGGTGGAAACCATCAAGCCCATCAGTTTGACCAGTAGGGAAAGAGATGACGTGCGTGCTGTGATGACTTGGGTTGCTGTAGACGTGATCTTCTGCGCCTTGGGTAAGGGTAGAAGAAGCTTGCAAGAACTCGTGACTATTATCACTTCTAGGTGTTCTAGACGTTGCGTGGGTCTTAAGTGACTCTTTGTCTAGTTGACCAGGAAGCCAAAGCTCTATAGGAGTTGCATAGTCTGTGTAACATCTCTGAATGCTTGAGCCTCCAACGCCGAACGAATCAGGAGGTATCTAAGTACAAATGGACATGGATTCCAAGCTGACGAAGGATGCTCAAGGGATGTATCCGGACCTTTGTGAACACTCGAGGAGCTGTAGACAGACCAAAGGGGGGTGCACGGAACTGCAGGTGAGTGTCCCCAATGCAGAAATGAAGAAATCTTCTGTGTGGAGGAAAAAAAGGGTACATGAAGATACGCTTCCGTCAGGTCTACTGACGTTAGGAACTCCTGTGCCTGAAGGGATTCCGCGATGGATCGAAGCGTTTCCATACAAAAGTGCTTGAGCTCTACAAATCTGTTTAAGAACTTCAAATTGAGGATTGCCCTCCAATCCCCGTTCTTTTTGGCACTGTAAAGAATATTGAGTACACCCCTGTCCCTTACTCTTCCTGAGGCACTGGTTCTACTGCCTGTATGTGAAGTAGATGACTTATCGCACCAAGTGTTCTGTTCCGTTTTTATCGGGGTTTTGTGAACCGGAGAGGAAAGGAAATGCGACTGTGGTGGATATTTGAAGACTATCTTGTAGCCCATGGACACCACGTCCATGGTCCAGGAGTCTGGTTGGGAGGTCAGCCATCTTTGACTGAAGAGAAGTAGGCGACCTCCCACAGCCAAGTCCACATAGTCACGCCTTGGAAGGTTTGGGATCGTTGGTCTTGTCTGTTGGTGCTGTGGAATCCTCCTCTACGAAAAGGCTGTTTATTCTGTGTCCAGGTAGAACGTCTGGTATCTGGTCGAAGAACCATAGGGACGAAAGGAAGATGTTGCACCGGGTCTCTTATCTCCGGTGCAGATGGTTCTGGGCAGTGTCTTTTTTTTTTTTTTTTTTTGTCTCGGGTCTCCACCATGATTTTTTCCAAGGGGTCCCCGAAAAGCTTGTCCCCTTGGAAAGGATATGCCGACACCATAGCTTTAGATTGGTAATCAGCTGGCCATGCTCTCAGCCAGAGAGTGTGTTGTGCAGCTGCTGCTGTAGAGGTTGCCCTGGCAGAAAAAACCATGGACTCCAGGGTGGGGTCTGCCGTAAGGGAGATTGCCTTGAGTAATCTGTTGGCTCCCTCCAGTAGTCCCCGATTGCTTTCAGGCAGCATCTGAATGAGTCTGCGCATCCAGACTATGGACGCTCGAGATACTGTGGAAGCTGCAGAGGAAGGCCTAATTGCCAGAGTGATAGCCTCGTGAGCCCTGCATAATGCAAATTCAGCTCTCTTACCCAAATTGTCCCTCAAGGTACCGTGACCATCTTCTGAAACTACGCCTGTTGATTGCAGAGCTGCCACCGGCGCGTCAATCACGGGGACCTGTAATAAATCTAAGGCAGATGAATGTAAAAGGTACAGCCTTATGGTGGAACCCGGGAAGGGTTTTGAGGTCAAGGGCCTTTCCCACTCTGCTTTAACCTGGAAAAGGAAAGGCTATTTCCAAAGGATCCACAGGAGGAAAAAATTCATCAAAGACATCTAAGCCTTCATCCTGATCCTGTGGTGTGGGATTGGGCTTGACTGCCTTTTGATTGCCCTGGACTTGGAGGGCAGCCAGGGTTTTATGAAACAAATAATGAAGATCCTCTGGTTTAAGGAATCTAAAAGCCTGTTCCTTAGCAGATTGAGGCTTTGGAATAGGTTCCCCTTCTTCCTCATTGGAGGAAAATTCCCCTTCCTCCTTTTCAATAGAAACATGGGATACAACGTCATCATCCTCTGGGTAATTATATGCCATGTGATGATATTTGGCATTGCTCTTCTGAGGTGCCTTAGTGAGCCATCTACTCCGGTTAGGAGGGGGCCTATTTGGAGAGGGGGGGGGGGATAAGAGGGACAAAGACCTAGAGGGAGGACACCCTCCCCGAGGAGCAAAAATGGGTCATCTCATCCCACATAGCTCTTCTGGAAAAAGCCATTGCCTCAGGGGAAAAAGGTAAATCGCCTTGTACGTTACCAAGTTGTCCTCCAGAGCCTCGCCTTCATACTTTCCCTCCTCCTCCGTGCCACCGGCAAAACTTTGTTGGATTAGCCGGATCTGTTCTTCCCCGACTGGCCTGGGGCCCGGGGGTAGTTGGAGTGCGGGGGGGGGGGGGGGCATTCAGAGCCATTCTCGACTTGTCAAACTGCGAGGGGGGGGGCATTCAGAGCCATTCCCGACTTGTCAAACTCTGCCCAATGTTTCTAAAATGGCCGCCGCTGTTGATGTAGATGGGCCTTCCAGAGCCCCGAGATGGCCAGTTTTGGCGCACTTTTTTTAGTGCCGCCGCCGCTGTGGGCCTCCCCACGGCGTTCCTCTGCGGCTGGGCGTTTTCTGTTGCTGCCAGCTCCTGGAGCATTGGGAGGCACACTCCGCTCCATCCGTGTCTCTCTATGAGGCTTTTCTGCTGGCTTGAGTGAACAGCTAGAGAAAGAGGCAGTGGGGGGGGGGGCGCAGGGCCCTTCCCCTTAAGCTGGATCGGAGAAGAGGGAAGAAGGCTTCTTTTTTTTGTTGTTATTTGTTTTTTGAGAGAGGTAGAATGAAGTAAGGAATAGTAAGGAGAAAGTATAAGTAGATAAAATAGGTACTGAGAAAGAATTAGCAATGGAAGTTGGCAGAGCCAAAAGTTCCAGCTGCTCTCCCTATTGAGGCAGGAAACGAAACTGAGTTGAGGGTGACTCCCACCACAGGAAACAGGAAGAAGATTTACTTAATCCTGCCTCCCTGGAGATAGGTGGGAATCACCCACAAGATGGCCTCCACCTCAGAGGGAGAACACACAAAAACAGCCAGGGAAAAGGGAGACACGTTCAGTTCGTTATGGAACGCACAGGAAAGGAAAGCTCAACACTAACCATTTACCTGGTGGGTTTACTATGGGCAGCTATGTATATTTGACCTCAGGGGGGGAAACCAGAACATATTTGCCACAAACGGTCACTGTTAAAGCTTAGAACTTGTATGCCAGGGCAGGCCATTCATCCAGCTAGCTCAGACTCGTCTATTCCACCAGGCAGTTGTTCTTCAGTGCCTCAAGCTCAGACAGGTCTTTCCCAATATCTGCTGCCCAAAGGCCTCTAACTGGAGAGGCCAGCATTTCAGCCAAGACGTTTGCATGCAGAGTAGGTACCCTACCACTGAGCCATGCCCTCTTCCCAAGAAAAATCTACCCTGAGAACAAATGGCCGCTGGGAAACTGCACCCCTACTTCCCAGAAAGAACTCAATGGCAGGAGACCAGTCTCACCCCCGTCATCCACTAGAGAAAAAGCATACATAGGGATTCTGCCTCCCCCTCCCAATCGCAACACCCTCTACTCTCAACCGCCAGGTGCCCTGAGGTGTGAGAAGAAAGCTGAAAGGGCCATGCTGGCCTCTGTCACCACACAAAGGACTAAGGACCACAGGATAGTTTCACCTCTTTCCCCCAAGCAAGACGGAGCTCTTCCACTGGGCCTTTGGTTGAGATGGCGGACGTCCCCCTTCCCTCCTGGCTATCTCCCCTCCAGTGGCCTGGGTCGCAGTATTGAGGTACTGCTGAACTTTAAACAACCTGACTGACATCAGAACTAACTTGTTCGCACGGTATTTTATGGCGTTGTTGTTTTAAATTATCATTTGGATGGTTGTTTTAATGGATGTAAACCGCCCTGAGCCCACCCCACGGGGAGGGTGGTATAGAAATCAAATAAATAAGTAAATAAAGTACCCACACCGGACAATCAGTCCAGCTCAAACGGGTATAAATGCTGACTGCCAAGCTAATCTTCCAACTCTTCCCCTCCGCTCTGTTTCCTATCTGTAAGCCTGGAGCTGTGCCCATCTCTCTTTATTGATGTTACTTGCCTGGAAAGAGGATTATTGGGAAAGCGAAATATAAATAAAACCTGCTTTTACAACTGAGCTTACCGAGAGCGTGTTTACTTTTCTCAACAGAAGGCATTACTATAGAGGAAATGAAACTGCATTAAACAGGGCCTCTTATTCCCAGAACGATGTCATCTCTGTTCTTGGTTCCTTGCCTAAAACACTCAGATGAAACGGCTGCCACCATCTTTGTCTTTGTTTACTGCCCAAGTGGCGTGATCCAAGTCGCAACCCGAACCTACAGGCGATTTCCACTGCAAGCCGTGCCTCCGAGTTCCTCTGGACCAGCCAATATATATGCAAGAGGAGTGGTGCGTACCAGGAGACTGGGGGAAGAAGTCCAGCAGCAAAGACCTAACCTTACTGTAATTAGCACAAGAGAAAAACGGGAGTGGAGTCAAGCGTGGGGACAAAAACAGTTATAGACTGGTGAGAACAGAACAAGGGATCAAATGCTTGACACAGAAGCTCCAAGGGCTGAAGAACTGAAAGAAAATGACCAGTATTATAGTGCTAAACCCAGGATGCGGCCACAGATCTGTTCACTCCTTTTGAACAGTAGTACCAAAGTCTGAACGGATCAGGCGAAGGCAAGTAAAGTGATTGGGGAGATAACAATGAATTACTTCTTCAAAGAAACATACAAATACGGCCTGCTTCTTAAAAAGATACCAATCACACAGAAAACAAAACACAACCGGACTGCCAAAATGATTTAATCTCCACCAAATGCCCTTTGAAATAAAACTGTTTTGAACTTCCTGAATGCAGAAAGTGAAGTCCATTCATCCCCCAAGCACCCAGTCTGGGCAGGTATTCCAAAGGACTTAACCCAACACCGGGGGGGGGGGGGGGAGCCCAAGAGTAAACACAAGGATGTCTGAAGGGGACAGCTGGCACACGGAAGTATGCTGGGTGATACAGTCTGGTACACATGAAGGCCTTAGGCCAGGGGTGTCAAACATAAGGCCTGGGGGCCAGAACTGGCCTGTCCAGGGCTCTTATCCGGCCCACGAGCAACCAGTACGAAGGAGGGAACAGGAGGCTGCTTGGGGGGGGCACGTGGGCTTCAACACAGCAGAATAACCCTGTCTGCAGCAGTCAAGCAGAATCCCTTTACCTCTCTGGTAAGTTGGGAACCAAATGCAGCCACATTCATTGAGGACCTAGCCCTGCCACCAAGGACATGACTCAGTGGCCAAGCATCCTCATCTGTGCACCACCCAGCTGCCTTTAGCCATAGGCAGCTGCCATCGGGGGGGGGGGTGCCAGCAATCTCTGGTTATACTGGTTGTTGGGTGGCCTGGGGTCCCTGCCACACAGTCTTGTGCATATGATGCCCACTCCTCTCATCAGATGATCCAGTGGTCTTCAGCCCAAGGCAGCTGCCACCGCATGGGCGTGGCACAGCTTGCTGACGGTATGTGACTTGAACTCCCAGTATCATCCCGCCATGGATCATCTGGTGGCCTTGGCCTGAGCTGGCCACTGCCAGACGGGTGTCTCCAGTTTACCGAGCTTTGCTTGGCCTGGCGCCCACCATCCATGTGACCTTGAACCTGGGCCGCCGGCCCCCCACTTCTGCAGGCTAGGGTTAGTTCAACCTGTCTTTGCATTACCCCTCCATGGTGGTTCGGGGGCAGGGTGGAGCCTGCAACATCCAGCCACTTTGTGTTTTTACCCTGGGACCCGGGTTCAAAGCATTGCCGGGGAAGGTGGGCCGGGGAAGCGGTTTGCCACCCTCCAGGTACTGCAGGAGCTGGCTCTCCATCCGCCCATGCGGGTTTTCTTCTGCACCCCCCCCCCACCTCTCTGCCCATGGGGCCTTGCAGTGAGGACATACCAACTCGGAGCTTACCAGCCACTGTTCTTTATAAAGTTTCTCTCTCTGGCCCCTGGCTTTACATTTTATGGCCCTGCTTAACAAAATCACATTTATATCAGATCCGGCCCTTGCAACAAATGAGTTTGACGTCTCTGCTAGGCCATTAAGCGCTTTAGAGGTGATAACTGGCACTGTTTATTTAATTAATTAACACCCCACATTTCTCCCCAGTGGGAACCCAAAGCGGCTTACATCATTCTCCTCTCCTCCACTTTATCCTTGCAACAACCCAGTGAGGAAGGTTAGGCTGAGAGAGCATACCTGGCCCGGAAGTCACCCAGTGAACTTCCATGGTATGAGGTGATGGCGGCTACAAGCATGGACAGTTTCAAGAAGGAATCAGATAAACATCTGGAGCAGAGGTCCATCAGTGACTATCAGCCACAAGGTCTAGATAGGAACCCTCAGTCTGGGGCAAGTGATGCTCTGTATTCTTGGTGCTTGGGGGGGGGGCAACAGTGGGAGGGTTTCTAGTGTCCTGGCCCCACTGGTGGACCCCCTGAGGGCATCTGGTGTTTTTGGCCACTGTGTGACACCAGAGTGTTGGACTGGATGGGCCACTGGCCTGATCCAACACCGGCTTATGTTCTTGTGTGTGTGAGTGTGTCTGTGTTTTCTGCCATTCTCTCAGTCTGCGTGCATGAGCTCAACCTCCTGACAAAGTACAAATATCAATATATATATAATTCCACAGGCACTAATCTAGGCTGAACATAACAAGGACGTAGATCTGGCTGATGAGACTGAAGGGCAATTCTGCCAGGTGCAAGCCATTTCATTACCCCCTTCCAAAGGCTCCCTGTTCCTCCAATCACTTATGCATAAACAGCAACACTGATTTAAAAGAGGATGCACTCACTCACAAGCACTCTGAATACCTAATTACTGCGGATTCTGTTATTGAGAGCTAACACATATTTCGTGGCGTGAGGCTTCCTAGCTCTCTTTTACCTCCGCCCTCAGAATAATGTAAAGGGCAAAGCACGACAATAGATCATCACGTCTCCTAGCCTAATCTCCTCAGAAGCTAAGCAGGGTCATCCTTGGTCAGTATTTGGAAGGGAGACCACAAAGGAACGCCAAGGTCAAGGCACAGAGAGGCAGGTAATGGCAAACCCCACCTCTGAATGTCTCCTGCTTTGAAAACCCCCACGGGGGTCACTGTAAGTCAGCCGTGACTTGCTGGCAAATACGCACAGACAGACACAAGGTTAAATCATACACATACACACCCTGACCTGGATAGCCAAGGACAGCCCAAACTTGTCAGATCTCAGAAGCTAGACAGAAGGAGTTCCAAGTCATATCTCCCCTACTGACCTGTTGCAGTTGTAATTCACTTGCTAAGTATATAATCTATTCAGAATGATTTCAATGTCTTTGTTGCATTGCCCAGTCAATCCCGGTTTTCTTTTTTTCTGATACTGTTGTCTTCTTTCTTTCGTTTATTAGCTTCTATGAGTTTATTATATACTGCTGGATGATGTTATTACTATCTTTTGGTGTTTACTCTCTCTCTATATATATTTTAAAAAAGCTAGACAGGGTCGGCCCTGGTCAATATTTGGATTGGAGACCACCAAGGAAGTCCAGGGTCACTTAAGCAGAGGCAGGCAATGGCAAACCAGCCCTGAATGTCTCTTGCCTTGAAAACCCTATGGGGTTGCCATAAACTGGCTGAGACTTAATAACACTTCACACACACACACACACACACACACACACACACAGCAAATCGGCCTGAAACACAACACAGCTCACAGAAATTAGGGAGTGATATCACGGCTAGCAATGGCCAGGGTAGTGCCAATTGCTATTTTGGAGTCAGGAAGGCATTTCCCTCCGGGCCAGATTGGCCCAGGTATCCCAGAGGTTTTTTGCCTTCCTCTGGGCATAGAGCAAGCGTCACTGGGGGAGTGGTGGGGTAGCTGTGAATTCCCTGCGTTGTGCAGAGAGTTGAAGCCCCCCCTTCCAGCTCTATGTTTCAAATCCCTTGCAAATTCACAGAAGCCCGAATATTTACTGCCTCCTCCAGTTTTACAAGTATATGCAGCAAAACCAGATGGGGGGGAGAAATAAACGGTGTTTAAAAAGCCATTTGTTCTGTAGCACTAGACAACTCATCACGATAGCTCCGTGCCTTTTAGAAATATTTCCATATTCTATGATCGATAAATGCCACAAAAGGATCTCAGTAGGAGCCCATGGACAACTTATCACTTTCCCTTAGCTAACCTCACTGTACATTGAAGATTAAAACATTTTGGGGGGAGAAAGCTGTTGAAGAACTGCCTTAATAAGGGCTTTCTATTTCAAGGGCGCCAGAGAAAGCCATCTCTCTTCCTAATCTTACAGCCAGTTTCCCAAAGAACTAAGAGCCTTTCCCCTCATTAAGTCAGCTTCCTTCAGCAGACCAGACAAGGGGGCAGGACAGCCAAGTAGCCAGAGCCATCTGGTATCCATATCCCAAATTCACCAGTCAAACTGCACACACAGCACGACTTGGCTTAGAAACTCAGCACAAACACCTTCTCCCAACAGACCAAGGGAAAAACTGTTCCTTTCCTCAATGGAAATACTTGATAGTGACTTCCTTTTTTAATCCTGAAGAAAGATCAAAGTATCCTCAATGCTCTGGAAACACTTCAGTGATTTTAATGCAAGCTGCTCGGCTTAACCAGGTTAGTTGCTCCTCTAGCTAATCTTCTAGAAGACAAAATATAAGTGACGAGAAAAAGGAATTCATTGCCCAATTTTCCTCACAGATATTCTTGCAGTTTTGATAAGGGTGGCCATTGAAGGAAGACAGCAGAGCAAGTTAGAATCACTGACAGCACTTATCATTAGACACAGGGTTGCCTGAAACGTTCCCCACTTTCAATTTTCACCTTGGTGTTGTTTATGTCAGCAGAGGAAAAAAAAAACCACTTCCCAAAACACACTTTGATTATGTGACTGCTGCCGTTTCCGGCACTTCTATTTTTGCTAGCTTTGCACGGACTCCTTTTTGGCCCAGTCAAGTTATCGTACAATGAATGGGAAGACACCAAGTTGCCAAGCAACTCCAGGGGTTCTGACACAAACGAAGACGATGGCAAACCACCTCTGAACCTCTCTTGCCTTGAAAACCCTACGAGGTCACCAAGTGTCCACTCGACAGAACTCCCACCACCACCGGGCTAAATGAATGACTGGCCAAAGTTCAACTAATCAGTTTTGTGGGAAAGCGGTGATCTGAGCCCAGATTCCCTGGTTCATGTACTTATTTAGGAAATTTTTACACTGCCTCTCCAGAGTTCTGCTTGAGACTTGACCCCTGATAATACGCCCACTCCTTTGCTTATGCCGTGACATCCCCTGCAGCAAACTGAGACCAAGCAGAAGTCAGGACAACATAATGAGACGCAATGTGCCCTCTAAGCTTTGGAGCCTTGTGAGCAAAAATTCTACTTTGTGAGCTACTGGCATTAAAGTTGTGAGCGAGCGATTTGGATACTGTATAAATTAGTTTGCTCTGGAGCCATCCTTCCTGAGCTAAGACAAAATGTATGAGCCAGAGGCTAAAAAACTATGAGCTAGCTCGCACTAACTCAGCTTAGAGGGAACACTGAATGAGAGGCGGATTATTTTCACAAGGACTGCCAAAGGGTTGGAACACTTTCCCTACGAAGAAAGGTTGAAGGGCTTGGGGCTCTTTAGCTTGGAGAAACGATGGCTGAGGGGTGACATGATCGAGGTTTACAAGATTATGCATGAGACAGAGCAGGTACAGAAAGAAGTCCTTTTCTCCCTTTCTCACAAGACAAGAACTCACGGGCACTCCATGAAATTGCTGAGCAGTCGGGTTAGAACAGATAAAAGGAAGTCCTTCTTCATCCAAAGAGTGATGAACACATGGAATTCACTGCCACAGGAGGTGGTGGCAGCCACAAGCATGGACGGCTTCAAGAGGGAATTGGATAAACTTATGGAGCAGAGGTCCATCATTGGCTATTAGCCACAAGGTATAGATAGGAACTCTCAGTCTGGGGCAAGTGAAGCTGTTATTCTTGGTGCTTGGGGGGGGGGGGGAACAGTGGGAGGGCTTCTAGTGTCCTGCCCCCACTGCTGGACCTCCTGAGGGCACCTGGTGTTTTTGGCCACTGTGTGACAGAGTGTTGGACTGGATGGGCCACTGGCCTGATCCAACATTGGCTTCTCTTCTGTTCTTATAGACTAGACCAGGGGTGGGCAATTGTTTTGGCTCAGGGGCCACTTTGTGGGAGCGGAGGTTAGCGGAGGGCCGCACCCTTTAAAATGATTGCCTTCATTAGTTAACTTTGCATTTCAGAAAAGGTATAAATTGTATCATAAAAATCAATAAATATAAATTAAATAAAATAGTGGTAGTTTTACTCAATTTATTTATTGTGCTAATTTCATATCATCTACAGCTGCAAGCACATTTAATTTTAGAATCAGTTTAATGAGACAAATGTACCCTATCACACCATGTGGCCGACTGTCTTAGCGGGCCGCAAAAAACTGTGGCGGGCCACATGTGGCCCCCGGGCCGCAATTTGCCCACCCCTGGACTAGACACCGCTTTAAATGTTTATGAAAAACAGAGTAGATTCAGGTTGCCCCCATTAAGAAAGGAAGCCAAAAAAAGAGAGCAATTTTTTTTAAGCTTCTCCCGCGCTCCAAGTGTTGTATTCTTATTAAACGTTTCATGTGAACCCTCAACATCTTATTTCTTCACTTACTTTATTTATAGCCCATCCTCCACATGGAAACTCAACACAGATATAGCCAGTGCAATCAGACAACATAAGATATCCAATAAACAATGCAATAAGGGTAGATTTAAAAAATTAGAAAAGAGTGCAAAAGAAAAAGTATCAGATATGATAGACTGGAAACAATGCAGAAAATAGAATATTAAAAATGGAAGACAACGCAAAAAGAGCAAGATAAAAACAAACGCAGGAGCAAACTATAGTCCAGTTCGTTTTATAAAGCAGTGTCCTCCCGGACCATTTTTTTAAAAAATACAACAGTCCTATTCCCTTTATAAAAATGCACTCTGGAACCATTCCATTTTATACATTCTGCAGAAAAAAAGTGGGGGAGCGTTCCTGACCTCTTCCGGCAAGGCCATTCCACAGGGTGGGATCCACAGCAGACTGTCCAAGTGTACATAGCTTAACCGCTCAAGAAAATAAAACAACGGTGCACAGTGTCATGCAACAAGACCAAGCTACATCACAAGGTGGCCCTACTGTAGCGAATGCCACAGTTGGTTTGGTGATGGGGAAACCGACTGAAGTGCTGAAGAACAGGTTAGCCGAGTATGTAACAGTGGCCTGCACATTCATGAAAAAGTCTGAACAAAGGCAAAATGTGTGCTATGAACAATGCTTTTACTGGGCGGGCT
Source organism: Lepidodactylus listeri (assembly GCA_029233225.1). Classification (NCBI taxonomy): domain Eukaryota; kingdom Metazoa; phylum Chordata; class Lepidosauria; order Squamata; family Gekkonidae; genus Lepidodactylus; species Lepidodactylus listeri. The sequence goes on along the minus strand of JARCFY010000004.1, from coordinate 4,091,397 downwards.
CCGACCTAAAAGCCAACAAGCAGAAATACAAGAACATTAGGACAGATCAGTCCTGAAATACACAAGAACTACTACTTGTTGAATTTCAACCAACTTTGTGTCATCCTGTGACAAAAGAAGTCCTATAATTGCCCCCTACCTTTTTAAAAATAATATTCAAATGTTTATGGTCATTCTTTTTTTTAAAAAAAAATGCTAACCAATAAATATGTGCTATCCATGGACAGAATAAACAAAAGGACCACGGCAGAAGACATTCCCAATCCTAATAACAACAAAAATAGTGGCGTGCCAGAACCATCCAATATTGCTCCAAGCCCCCCACTCATGGCAACGGTTGTACCTGCCTGAGGCTTGTTTGCCTTCAGACTGGGATGGAGGGAACGGAGCTCAGAGAATGGAGCTCAGTTCATAGAAACATAAGAGCTAGAAAGGACCAAGGGTCACCTAGTCCTACCCCTTGCACGGGGCAGGAAATTCACAACTGGCTCCCCCACGACTTCCTTGGTGACCCCTACTCTATGCCCAGAGGAAGGCCAAAAACTTCCAGGATCCCTAGGCGAATCTAGCCTGGAAGAAAATTCCTTCCTGACCCCAAAGCACCAATAAGCATTAAGAACAAAAGAGAAGCTATGTTTGATCAGGCCAATGACACATCCAGTCCAACACTCTGTGTAACAACAGTGGCCAAAACCCAGGTGCCATCAGGATGTCTGCCAGCAGGGCCAGCATTACCCTGGGCATGTAAGAAAGGGCCACAAGAGCCGAGCACTGGCTCATCCCTTCCTGCTCTCCTCCTCACAATCTGCCTAAATTCATAGTGAGAATTTACAGGGAGAGCAAGATTCGAATCCCCACTCTGGCTTGGAAGCTTGCTGAGTGACACTGGGCTAATCACATACACTCAGCCTAACCTACCTCACATGGTTGTTGTGAAGACAAAATGGAGGAAAGGAGAAAGATCTAAGTTGGTTTGAGTCTCCATCAGGGAGAAAGGCAGGGTGCAAAGGAGGTAAACAAACTGTTCAGGTGGGTAGCCGCGTCAGTCTGAAGCAACAGAACAAAGTCTGAGTCCGGTGGCACCTTTAAGACCAACAGAGTTTAATTCTGGGTATAAGCTTTCATGTGTGATCAAGAGGAGGAGTACGATTTGTATGAATTAATCTTGGAGAACATACACCCTCACTTCCCACTTTTACATTATTCATATGTTACAACTTGTTAAATCTGCTAGCATCAAGAACAATCCCACACCGCCAATCACTAGAAGCCTTTTTAAAATCAAACTGCTTGACATACCATATACACAGAAAAAACACATCTAATGAGGGGAGCTCTGACTCTCAAAGGCTCATACCCTGAAACCCTTGCTGGTCGCCAAGGTGCTACTGGACTCAGATCTGGCCCTGAAAACACCACAGCAACTGGGAAGATCAGCCAAGAAACATTTTTCAAATGCAAGCAAAAACACCATCAAAAGTGAATTTCAAACTGCTGATATGAACACGCCAGAGGCAATGGCACTCTCTGTAGTTTTTAGCACCATCTAGAAATGTCTAACTGTTATATTTCCCTATTCTTTTAAATTGTTTATTATGTGTTTTTATTGCTGTACACCGCCCTGAGCCTTGTTTGCACTGGGGAGGGTGGTCGAGAAGTTTAAATTATAAATAGATAAATAAATAATTTGACAAACGCCGTATGTATGCAACTTCTGGAACACAGCTATGGAGGACGAAGCCCTAAAAATGCAGTCAGGCCTATGTAGACGGATGAGAGCAGGATCAGTACAAATGAGACTGAGCGCAGCAGCTTAAAAATTTTAATGCACAAGACTACCAGACCTCTGCATAACCTTTTGCAAAATACCCTGTGTTTAAGTAGAAAGGTACAGTTAAGGCAATAGAGAAAACAAGCAATAACACCCAGTTTTCGTACTATGGTTAGCCACTACTTTAAAAGGATTTGACTTTAGAAGTAAAAACACTGGGAACATAACTACTTATCACTCAAGCAGAAAGCGCAGAGGGAGATTAACTTAAATTCCTGGGCCTTACCCAACCTGTAGCAATAGTAACTTTAAACAGCAGTTTCCATACACACACAAACACGCGCACGTGCGTGTGGACATGAATATACATGAACACACGTATACATTGGTGAAAACAGCCAAATAAAAGAAAAGCTCACAACACTTGCCAGCATCAGAGGGAATGGAAGCACAAGACACCTTCTCAGCTCCGGACTATACATCAAATGTGTGTTTATAGTGATTAACACAACACTTCTATGTAACACAGAGCACAGGGACAAACAAAAGGCAACTCCCAATGGTGAATGCAGATTTAGCATCAGTGGTACATATACAGCACACAAAGTTAAAGGCATCAGACATACTTTGAACTCTTGTTCAAATTCAGACTGAGTCAGGTATATAGCCAGACATGGAATTTGCTGGGAAACATATAACATGACCAAAAAAAAAAAAAAAACACTGTCAAGAGAAATGCAAAGGATGTTAAAGCAACAAACATCTTTTGCGGTAGTGTGTCACGGAAGAAGGGTTGCTTTTTGCACTTTACTTACATTATTTTCCTTTTCCCCTACATTCAAATCCAGCTCCCGTTTCTGATCCTGGGGGGAAAGCAGCTGTTCTAAAACCTACATCACGCCTGCCAAAGCCACCAAAGAGGGCATTCCCTTGAGGATGCTATTTTGTTACAACCGTTCCCCACTGATTCATGTTAAGACAATATGGATGGTTCCTTGGCAGCCAGAAGAGGGCTCAGCGAGACTCCTAACAGTCACTTACAGGAAGACCAAGGGAATGAGCCGGAAATCTCACATAAAAAAAGGTACTGACTCCAATGTTGCAGGGTCATCAGTTTCTTAAGATACCAGTAAGACGACTGTGTGCATCCCCGTTAAGATGTTAACCCACCCTCGAGCAGGGCCAGAAAATGACTCACCGGCAACCTATTCTAAAGCAGTTGCCCCATACTTGGCTTTCATTGACTGCTTCTCAGACTTATACTCAGTTGAGTCTTAGCCCACTGCAGTCAAGCTCAAAATAGCAAATGACCTCGCAATATTTTTTTTTTAATTGGGTCATTGTTGTTTCTGCAATATGTTTTTTTCCAAAACTGCAGTGATAACACAGCACATTTAAAAATAAAATAAAACAGAAACCCAAGAACACAGCATCGCTCCAGCTTGCACTTCTTCACCCACTCCCTGAATCACTGAGAGGTAAGCGGTACAACAATGACTGTTCTCAGATCTTGTCCTCAAATAACTTCTGGTGGCATTTCCGGTGGTGCCATTGTTTGAAGAGATGTCTCTTTGGCACTCCAGAAGGCCTACAATTCAAATTATCAAAACTCCCTACATACAAGCACATCTCTCTCTCTCTCTGTGCATATAAAAATCTTACAAAATCCATTCACTGCAGCTGATGACATGATTCCCAGCCCACAAAAGCTTATGCTATGTTAAAATTAATACTGGAGAAACCACAGGACTCTTGTTCTTTCACAAGTAGGGATCCGCGGACACACTCCCTATTTCATTTGTCTCAGGACACCGCCGAAGACCCTCCCAAACAGGCAAATTCCAGAGAGCCGACAAATTAGGTAAGCGACAATTAAAATAACAAATGATTTCATAGTACCCTAATGATAAAAACATTTAGGAGGTCAGAAGTTTTCATGAGCCAGACACTGTTGAACACATGAAACCACATCTGAAGAAGTTCACACGCACATAAAAGCTCACACCCAGAACAAATCTTTGCTGATTTTAAAGGTGCCAATGGACTCAAACTTTGTTCTGCTGCTTCCAACCAACACAACTACCCACCTAAATGTATCTGCATGAAACCAGTGATGGCTTCATCATTAATTTGAAGAAGAGGGCTCATGAAAGCTTCTGCCCTTACAAAGGTAGCTGAGGGAGGGTACACTGAGTCTCAAAAGCTTATACCTGAAACATCTTGTGGGGTCTCTAAGATGCTACTGGGCTCTGATCTAATTGTCCGGGTTATTCTGGCTGAATACACTGGCATCTCCAGCACGAGATCCAATAGCCCTTCTGCCCAGCAAAGAAACTAAGGCCATAATGTGCAAAACGGGGGGGGGGGGGGGGGGACACAAAAGGAAACTCAATTCCTACCCACCCCCCACCTTGGATTCCCATATCCTCAGAGAAGAGGGGATGGCCTGGCCAGCATCCATCCCGGGAAGGGAGCCAAGGAGAGTGGCACAGCAAGGCACCCCCATGCAGGGAAAGGGGATTGTCACCCTCCCAAAAGAAAACGCCCTAGGCTTGCCAGCTATGGGTTGGGAAATTCCTGGAGATTTGGGGGGTGGAGCCTGGGGAGGGATCTTTGTAGGGGCAGCCATTGTGTCTGGGGAAACTGATCTTGGTCAGCTAGAGATCAACAAATTTGGAGAAAGATATATTTTTTAATAATAGCTCATGTTTTGTACGGCACTTGGACTGAGGTCCTCTATAGTGAGTTATCATAGGTGCGGGTCTATTTGTGGTTGTATGCCACTTGGAGGCTGGCAACCCCAGAACAACCCCCCCAGGAAGGAGTAACTGCAGATGAAGGAAGCCTCCCTTGGGAAAGGAGCAATGCTATCTCTAAGGTGTGGAGTCTTGTGAGCAAAAATTCAACTTTGTGAGCTGCTGGCATTAAAGTTATGAGCCAGTGATTTGGCTGCTGCACCAATTTGTTTGCTCTGGAGGCATCCTTCCTGGGCGAAGACAAAAAATGTGTGAGCCGGAGGCTGAAAAACTGTGAGCTAGCTCACACTAACTCAGCTTAGAGGGAACACTGCCTCTAAGCTGTGGTGTCTTGTGAGCAAAAATTCTACTTGTGTGAGCTGCTGGCCTTTAAGTTGTGAGCGAGCAAACTGGCTACTGCATAAATCAGTTTGGTTTGGAGCCATCCTTCCTGAGCTGAAAATGTGCAAGCCGGAAGCTAAAAAACTGTGAGCTAGCTCACACTAAACTCAGCTTAGAGGGAACACTGGCTGCTACTTAAATCAGTTTGCCCTGGAGCACTCCTTCCCTGAGCAAAAACAAAAACGTGTGAGCCAGAGGCTGGAAAACTGTGAGCTAGCTCACACTAAACTCAGCTTAGAGGAAACACTGGCTGCTACTTAAATTGGTCTGCCCTGGAGCCATCCTTCCTGAGCCAAGACAAAAAATGTGTGAGCCAGAGGCTGGAAAACCCTGAGCTACCTCACACTAAACTCAGCTTAGAGGGAACACTGGCTGTCACTTAAATCAGTCTGCCCTGGAGCACTCCTTCCCTGAGTGAAGACAAAACCGTGTGAACCAGAGTCTGAAAAACTGTGAGCTAGCTCACACTGACTCAGCTTAGAGGGTACACTGGCTGCTACTTAAATTAGTCTGCTCTGGAGCACTCCTTCCCTGAGCTGAGACAAAAACGTGTGAGCCAGAGGCTGAAAAACCCTGAGCTAGGTCACACTAAACTCAGCTTAGAGGGAACGCTGGCTGCTACTTAAATCAGTTTGCCCTGGAGCACTCCTACCCTGAGCCGAGACAAAAACGTGTGAGCCAGAGGCTGGAAAACTGTGAGCTAGCTCACACTAAACTCAGCTTAGAGGGAACGCTGGCTGCCACTTAAATCAGTCTGCCCTGGAGCACTCCTTCCCTGAGTGAAGACAAAAACATGTGAATCAGAGGCTGAAAAACTGTGAGCTAGATCACACTGACTCAGCTTAGAGGGAACACTGGCTGCTACTTAAATTAGTCTGCTCTGGAGCACTCCTTCCCTGAGCCAAGACAAAAACGTGTGAGCCAGAGGCTCAAAAACCCTGAGCTAGGTCACACTAAACTCAGCTTAGAGGGAACGCTGGCTGCTACTTAAATCAGTTTGCCCTGGAGCACTCCTTCCCTGAGCCGAGACAAAAACATGTGAGCCAGAGGCTGGAAAACCGTGAGCTAGCTCACACTAAACTCAGCTTAGAGGGAATGGTGGCTGCCACTTAAATCAGTCTGCCCTGGAGCACTCCTTCCCTGAGCCGAGACAAAAACGTGTGAGCCAGAGGCTGGAAAACCGTGAGCTAGCTCACACTAAACTCAGCTTAGAGGGAATGCTGGCTGCCACTTAAATCAGTCTGCCCTGGAGCACTCCTTCCCTGAGCCAAGACAAAAACGTGTGAGCCAGAGGCTGGAAAACCGTGAGCTAGCTCACACTAAACTCAGCTTAGAGGGAACGCTGGCTGCCACTTAAATCAGTTTGCCCTGGAGCCATTCTTCCTGAGCCAAGACAAAAAACGTGTGAGCCAGAGGCTGGAAAACCCTGAGCTAGCTCACACTAAACTCAGCTTAGAGGGAACACTGGCTGCCACTTAAATCAGTCTGCCCTGGAGCCATTCTTCCTGAGCCAAGACAAAAACGTGTGAGCCAGAGGCTGGAAAACTGTGAGCTAGCTCACACTAAACTCAGCTTAGAGGGAACGCTGGCTGCCACTTAAATCAGTCTGCCCTGGAGCCATTCTTCCTGAGCCAAGACAAAAACGTGTGAGCCAGAGGCTGGAAAACTGTGAGCTAGCTCACACTAAACTCAGCTTAGAGGGAACGCTGGCTGCCACTTAAATCAGTTTGCCCTGGAGCACTCCTTCCCTGAGTGAAGACAAAAACATGTGAACCAGAGGCTGAAAAACTGTGAGCTAGATCACACTGACTCAGCTTAGAGGGAGCCCCGGAAAGGAGCCTTCTATTCAGGGGGTTAATGGGGGGGGGGGGGTTTGTCCCTGAGCCGTCCTCGGCTCCGAGGGGATGAGGCTGTCCCCCCCCCCAAATCGGGGACCCACGTGCCTCGCCGGGCGGGGGGGGGGAGAGAGAGAGTTCTGCAAACTTCTTCCTCTCCCCCCCCTCCCGCAGACACCACCACCACTTCTGCGCCCAACCTGAGGGGGCCCCGCTGACACCACCCTGCCCTCCTCCCCACCCCACAACACCCCCAGCCTCTTCGCGGGGGGAGGGGTTCCAGGCCCCGCCCTGGAAAGCGAAGTCGGGACCGCTCTTCCCTCTCTCTCTCTCTCTCTCTCCCCCCCCCCCGCTTGCCTGTGTGAGGAGGCGGCGTTACCCTGGCAACCAGCAAGGCCCCCCCCTCAAACCACCCTTCTCCCGGTGGGGGGGGGGACCATTCTCCCCTCACGACTTCCCGCACAGTTTGACCGGGGGAGGGGGTATTCTTCCGCGCTCCCCTCAGTCTCCGTCCCGTGCCCCCCCCACACACACACCCTTCCCCTCAGGGAGACCCTGACCCCCTGCGCCAAACCGCCCCCCCCCCCCGTCGCCGGCCACAGACTCCCTCCCGCTGGCGCGCGCGCGCGCTCGTTCGTTACCTGCCCCCAGCGTGCTCACAAAGCAGCAGCAGCAGCAGCCGCGACGGCGCCCTCCCCCCGTCACGTGATGATCTCCCCGCCCCCTTCTCCTCCAGTCCCCTCCCCCTCCGGGCCCATTTCCCCCCCCTCCCACGTGACGAGAGACGCTAACGGCAGAGGCTGGCGCGCGCACGCGCTGTCTCTCTCGACTACGCATGCGCGCCGCGAAAACGGCCACTTTTTTTTTCCCCGTTCGCCACGTGATCTCGCCTGAGTGAAGGAGGAGGAGGAGAGAGGAGGAGGGCGGTGTTGGCGCGTGAGCAGCGCGAAGGCAGGGGCGGGGCGAGGCCCTCACGTGACCCGGCGGCGCTCTCCCGACGGGCAGGGGAAGGCGGGGCCGGGAGAGGGAGCATCAACACGCGAGAGAGGCGGGGCCAAGGGAGGCTGGGCGGGGCGCTGGCGGTCCGGCGGCGCCTTGCCATTGGTGGCTTTTGGCGGGTGGGCGCGGCGACGCTCCAGTTGGGAGTCCGCTCCTCGCGAGGGCCGAGCGCGATTCTCTAGTCGGAGTCGATTTTTGCGCGCTCCCTTTAGGAAGACTTCCAGGCGGACGGCCGCGTAGGACTGTTGTCGTGGCAAACGGGATCAGCAGTCTGGCGGGACCTTCAGGAGGGAATCCTGGCAGGGTGATTTGCCAGAATTCAGAAGTCAAAAATCAACATTCCCGACAAGGTTTTATTCTAGCATAAGCATAAATTAGTGCAGGGGTGGGCAATTGTTTTGGCTCGGGGGCCAATTTGTGGGAGCGGAGGTTAGTGGAGGACCTTTTAAAATGATTGCATTCATTAGTTAACTTTGCATTTCAGAAAAGGTATAAATTGTATCATAAAAACCAATAAATATAAATTAAATAAAACAGTGGTAGTTTTATTCAATTTATTTATTGTGCTAATTTCATATCATCTATAGCTGCAAGCACATTTAATTTTAGAATCAGTTTAATGAGACAAATGTACCCTATCACACTTTTCTACATTTTTTTTGAAATCAGGAGTGAGATTGCTTGTTGAGATTCCCAACGGAGGCCTGCAAGTTCATGTCTGTCAAAGAGCATCTATATTTACTCTTGTTGATCTTCATGCAAGAAAAACTTTGCTCACAAATATATGTACACCCAAATATAGAGAACATTTTCCCAGCAAATTTCTTCATACATGGAATTTTTTTCAGCAGAAAAAGTTTTGTAAAAGTCAACTAATGTCACAGCATTAAACATTTCTTTCACAGTGTGATCTGACTGCATGTCAATAAGTTCAAGCTGCAGCTCCTCAGGTGCTGTATCAATATCAGCAGTGATGGGATAAGAGAGCAAATTGAATTTAGGCTCAAATTTCTTGAAGTCCTGAAATCTTCTTGGTGGGCCGCAAAAAATTCTGTGGCGGGCCGCATGTGGCCCCCGGGCCGCAATCTGCCCACCCCTGAATTAGTGCACATACATTTATCGATTGATTTAATTCGATCTATCTCCCGCCCTCTACGACAAGGCTGACTCAGGGCGGCTTCCATTAAGAGTTAAAATGCATTAAAACACAAATTATAAACTTAATAAAAGATCAGATACAATGACATAATCATAAAGTGCTAGTGGTGGTATGATATTACATAAAGATCCCAGCAGGCCATGATGGAATGGTCACAAGAGAGTATGGAATACATACATAGATTATATGGATGATATATTAATATTTATTCAATTTTTATATCGCTCATATCTATCTGTCAGACCATATAGGGCAGGGGTGGGCAAATTGCGGCCCGCGGGCCACATACGGCCCACCAAGACATATAGATGTTCTTTGGCAGACATTAACTTGCAGGCTTCGTTGGGAATCTCAACAAGCAATCTCACTCCTGATTTCAAAAAAATTGTAGAAAAGTGTGATAGGGTACATTTGTCTCATTAAACTGATTCTAAAATTAAATGTGCTTGCAGCTATAGATGATATGAAATTAGCACAATAAATAAATTGAATTTAAACTACCACTATTTTATTTAATTTATATTTATTGGTTTTTATGATACAATATATACCTTTTCTGAAATGCAAAGTTAACTAATGAATGCAATCATTTTAAAAGGTGCGGCCCTCCGCTAACCTCCGCTCCCACAAAGTGGCCCCCCAGCCAAAACAATTGCCCACCCCTGATATAGGGCTTTAAAGGTTAAGACCAGCACCTTGAACCGGATCTGGTACGCTTATTGGCAGCCAGTGCAGTGTCCTCAGCACAGGCTGGATGTGGTCCCGCATAGGGACCTGTCTAGTGTCCTGGCCCCACTGCTGGACCTCCTGAGGGCATCTGGTGTTTTTGGCCACTGTGTGACAGAGTGTTGGACTGGATGGGCCACTGGCCTGATCCAACATTAAGAACATAAGATCATAAGAGAAGCCAATGTTCTTATGTTCTTGGTGTAAATAAATCTCAATTCCTCTTCCTGATAGATGCTTGACAGATGCTGTTGCTGTTCTGAAAACGGATGAAAGGGCCAAGGTTGCCTGCTCTGGGTTGGGAAATTGTTAGAGATTTTGGGGGTGGGCCTGGGGAGGGTGGGGGTAGGGTTGCCAGCCTCCAGGTGGGGCCTGGGGATCTCCTGCTTTTACAACTGATCTCCAGCTGATAGAGATCAGCTCCCCTGGAGAAAATGGCTGCTTTGAAGGGTGGATCTATGGCATTGTACCATGTGGAGGCCCCTCCCCTCCCCAAACCCCGCCTTCTCCTGTCTCCACCCCCAAAGTCTCCAGATATTTTCCCACCCAGACTTGGCAACCCTAGGTGGGGGTGGGGAGGGAATTGACACCAATGGGGTTCAGTGCCATGGAGTCCACTTTCCAAAGTGGCCATTTTCTCCAGGTGAGCCGATCTCTGTCACACAGAGATCTCTTGTAATCCCAGGAGGCGTCCAGCCACCACCTGGAGGTAGGAAACCCTAAATATGTGTCATAGGGTTGCCAGCTCCACGTAGAGATATTCTTGGAGATTTGGGGCGTGGTGTCTGGAGAGGGGAGGGTTTGGAGAGGGGTGGGACTTCAGTGGGATCTAATGCCGTAAAGTCCACCGTCCAAAGCAGTCGTTTTCTCCAGGGGAACTGATCTCTGTTGCCTGAAGATCGGTCACAATCCCCGGAAATCACCGGCCACCACCTGGAGGTTGAGAAAGAAAAAAGAAAGAAAACAACACAGACTCTTAAAGGGTGTCAAACTTGGGACCTCATTTGCCATGGAGATAAGCAGGGGTCCTCTCAGAGAAAAAAAGGTGGTCATGATCTGTGCCTGCTCGGGGAGACAGGCCTAGAGCGGCCTAGGCCAGGGGTGGGCAAACTGTGGCTCGAGAGACAGGTGAGCCGATCTCTGTCATGTCTTGTGGCTCTCAAACATCTGATGTTTATTCTATGCGGCTCTTACGTTAAGCAAGTTTGGCCACCCCTGTTCTAGGTGGCTCTTACGCTGAGCAAGTTTGCCCACCCCTGGTCTAGGCACAGGAAGGACCTGTGCTGGGGTGTAGAGGGCTGACAGCCTACAATTCCCATGACGCTTGGTGGCGGTGGTAGCCAATGGGAGTTCGGGGAATGTGCGAGGAGACTGAAATTAAGCTTTGGTGAACTGTTAAATGTCGTTCTTTTCTCTTCTCTTCTGCGGCCTTTCCTCACACAGAGTCAAGCTGAGGGGCAGCCTGGGCTGGGAGAAAGATCCCTCCCTTGGGACAGAGTGAGGACAGGCAGAAGGCCTGGTATAAGAGGCTGTAGGCCTTGAAGTAGTAAACAGTCAAGTGAAATAGTTATTCTCCAGAGAACCTAAGTCCAGGGTGGTGGCGGCAGAAAGTGATGACATCGCCTGGTATCATAGAGTTTTAGGGCAATTACCAGAGCGTCACCCGGCGACATGCCCACCACGATGATGTCACTTCCGAGCGACGTCATCGCGCCGCATGCGCGCTTTGCATGTGCGCGAGGACTCCAGGAGAGGACCCACAACTTCCCCGCTATTGCAACGGTAAGACTTGGCAACCCTGTGTTTAAACTCTGTATAACTTTGGGCCTAGGCGCCAAAAGCTCAGTTGTGACATGGGAAGGTCTTCGCTTGTGTCATCTTTGCTACTCAATAGACAAAACTCTATCAAGGGAGTGTTGCTCGGAGTAACTTTGTTCAAGAGTCTGACAAAGGGCCTCTTCAGGCACATAACCTGGTTCTGGCGTAGCACCTGCGTTATCTCAGTTGTACGTGTACCACTCAATCTTATGTATGCTTATGCAGAAATCAAGAGAGTTTATTTCCTGGCAGGCATGCCCACTTATGGTTGCCAGCTCTGGGTTGGGAAATACCTGGAGATTTTGGGGGTGGAGCCTGGAGAGGAGAGGGACCTCAAAAAAGATATTATAGCATTGGAACAAGTGCAGAAAAGGGCAGCTAGAATGATAAAAGGGTTGGAACACTTTCCCTATGAAGAAAGGTTGAAGCGCTTGGGGCTCTTTAGCTTGGAGAAACAACAGCTGAGGGGTGACACGATCGAGGTTTACAAGATTATGCATGGGATAGAGCGGGTAGAGAAAGAGGTATTTTTCTCCCTTTCTCACAATACAAGAACTCCTGGGCACTTCATGAAATGGCTGAGCAGTCGGGTTAGAACAGATAAAAGGAAGGACTTTTTCACCCAAAGAGTGATGAACACATGGAATTCCCTGCCACAGGAAGTGGCGGTGGCCACAAGCATGGACGGCTTCAAGAGGGAATGGGATAAACATATGGAGCAGAGGTCCATCAGTGGCTATTAGCCACAAGGTATAGGTAGGAACCCTCAGTCTGGGGCAAGGGATGCTCTGTATTCCCGGTGCTTGGGGGCGGGGGCAACAGTGGGAGGGCTTCTAGTGTCCTGGCCCCACTGCTGGACCTCCTGATGGCACCTGGTGTTTTTGGCTACTGTGTGACAGAGTGTTGGACTGGATGGGCCACTGGCCTGCTCCAACATTGGCTTCTCTTATGTTCTCTTATGACCTCAGCAGGATATAAAGCCATAGAATCCATCCTCCAAAATAGCCATTTTCTCCAGGAGAACATATCTTGGTCATCTGGATATCAATTGTAATAGCAAAATTCAGGCGGGGTAGCCGTGTTGGTCTGAAGCAGGAGAACAAAGTTTGAAGTCCAGTGGCACCTTTAAGACCAACAAAATATTATTCAAAGTGTAAGCTTTCATGTGCAAAGCACACTTCCACTTGCCTGCAGAAGTGCGCTTTGCACACGAAAGCTTACACTCTGAATAAAACTTCGATGGTCTTAAAGGTGCCTCTGGACTTCAAACTTTGTTCAGTTGTAATAGCAGATCTCCAGATGCCCCCTAGAGGTTGGCAACCCAAGTTCCCAGTCTTGCAGCCTTTCGAAACACAAGAGTGAGACTCTGAGCGAGTCTGCAAATGTGTCTCATACGTAAAGAAGCCCTGAGCAGGCATGGGCAAGCCCAGTGTTGCTGGTGCGTAATGTGCAAAAGTCTTCCAGAGTCGGACACAAAGGAAAATGACGTCATCTCCCGAACCCACCACTGATGGCTCACTTTGATTCTTCGCCAGGGAGGGGAAATAACTGCAGGTCGGAAAGGAATTTTGTCAAGCTTGGTGACACATATGTGCGCGGGCCCCCTCAATCTGCGCCACGTTAATGAGTATTATTAGTGTCTTCTAATCGTGCCTTGGCATCCCTCCCCTAATGAAGACGGGTGGTTGGCAGGTGGCACCCAAGAAGCAGACTGCTTCCGCAAAGAAATTACCACTGGAGTCGTGCTGCAGCTGACTAAGACTAGGGACAGCCGTGCGCCGTCAGTTCAGTTACCACCAGTATTCCCTCTAAGCTGAGTTAGTGTGAGCTAGCTCACCATTTGTTAGCCTCTGGCTCACACACTGTTGTTTTACCTCAGGAAGGGTGGCTCCAGAGCAAACTACTTTATGCAGCAGCCAAACTGCTCACTCACAACTTTAATACCAGTGGCTGACAAAGTAGGCTTTTTGCTCACAAGACCCCACGGCTTAGAGGGGGCATGGGTCACTGTCTCTCAGCCTGAGTTACCTTGCAGGGTTGTTGTAAGGAACGGAGAACTGTAAACACTGTCCTTAGATCCTTGGAAGGAGAAGAAAAATATGACAGATAGAGACACCCTGGTGAGCCTCATGTTGGAGTCTACACTTTGAGCATGACTTTCAAAAGTACCTGAAAAATGATTCGCCACTTCCAGGTTGGTCGCGGGAGTTAGAACGCCACAGTGCCGGCCGAGTGCTTTCCAAAAGTGGGCAGGGCTTCCAAATTTGGAAGTCACTGAAATTTTTGAAAGTGATAAACTATAAATAAAATATTTATAAACTATTCTATCGTTGGTATTGGTCCCCCGATAGACTTAATAAATGTTATAAAAATGTCTCTAACTTATGTTGGTTGTGTGGAGTAAATAAGGGAACATTTTTCCACATGTGGTGGACGTGTAAGATTATACAAAAATTTTGGAAAATGGTAAATAAGCTGATTAGTGAAATTTTGTCTTGTGAAATACTGTTGGAACCAGAAACCTTTTTGTTAAATATGTTACCAGAGGGTCTGAAGAAACCAGACCAAAAATAGTTGGTTTACATTCTAACAGCAGCGCGTATACTACAGGCAAAATGCTGGAAATCGGAAATGTTACCGCAAAAAGAGGACTTAATTAAGAAATTACTGGACTGGGCTGAGATGGACAAATTAGGCTACTTAATGAATATGAACAATAAGGAGGATCCAAATTATATATGGTCCAAACTGTACTCTTGGTTGCAATAATTAATTGTGCTCTTATTATTTTGAGAATACTATGACTGTTAAATACTTTAAATCTGAATAAAATGTGTTTTTAAAAAAAAAGTGGGCAGGGCTAGGTGGGGTTTTTTCCCAGCAGGACTTCTGATTGGCTGTGTAGATTAAAAGGAATCTTGCTAAAGAGAGCTTCTACCTGAAACGTTGAAGAGTTACTATTAGAATTGTACAGAACCTCGACCGTTGACATTCTGTGGTTGGCCCCACCTCCCACGGCAGCCTTTTTGTGATTGGCTCCGCCTCCTCTGGCAGCCATTTTTGTGATTCTGCCCACCTCCCTTGGTCAGAATTCTAAAGGTGCCCCCTGGGCCCAAAAAGGTTGGAGATCCTTCCACTAAACAGTCTAGCTCCGACTCACCTCAAATAATGCCTCTTTCCTTATGAACCGACCATGGGGGAATCTCAGGTATATCATCTTCAGGCCGTGCTGTTGGAGGCGCAGGAGGCTGTGACTTGCAACAGGTCTTTTTCAGTGGTGGCTCAAGCCTATGCACAACCACCTCTCTCGATATGGTCCACTGAGAAATCTTGACTCATCCAAGGAAAGTCCTCTGAGGTCCTTTCCGCACTTGGATCTCATCCCTCGTTTTATCAAGAGTTCAACTCGCGACACAATACCTTGCATTTATCCCTGGTTATGTTAGTATCCGTTTATCCTGGGACAAGTGTGGGGCGAAACTGGAGTGACCTCAATATACTGTGGAAACAAAAAATACCTCGAGATGATTACAGGGGTGAACTCGCGTGTAGTTTAGAATGTAAGTTCAGGGACAGGGTTGAACCAGGATTTAAGGTCTAGTGAGGAAAGGACCTAAAGGTGCCACCCTACAAAGCATTAAGGTCTACAACTGACTGTCCCACCGTGTCCTCTGTTGTGGCTCCTCTCTGATGGAATGGCCCACCTGACAAAGTCAGAAAGACATCTGGAGAGATGGAGTTGCTTTATACTGAATCAGACCCTTGGCTCATCAAAGTCAAGAATTGTCTGCTCAGGCTGGCAGCAGCTCTTCAGGTGTCAGAAGGAGGTGGAGGAGATCAGATTTATACCCCACTCTTCACTTGGAGTCTCAGCGGCTTACAAACTCCTTTCCCTTCCCCTCCCCACAACAGACCCCCTGGGAGGTAGGTGGGGCTGAGAGAGTTCTTTTCAGAACTGCCCTTGAGAGAACAGCTGGTACAGAGCTATGGCTTGCCCAAGGTCATCCAGCAGGTGCAAGTGGAGGAGTGGGGAAATCAAACCCGGTTCTCGCAGATTAGAGTCCGCACACTTAAACACTACACCAAACTGGCTCACCAAGTTTACTGGAGATAATGCAATAAATCAGGATTACAAATTTTTCAGGACAATGAAGTAAAACAGTATGATACATCCAATAGACCAGGGGTGGGCAATTGTTTTGGCTGGGGGGCCACTTTGTGGGAGCGGAGGTTAGCGGAGGGCTGCGCCTTTTAAAATGATTGCATTCATTAGTTAACTTTGCATTTCAGAAAAGGTATAAATTGTATCATAAAAATCAATAAATTAAATAAAATAGTGGTAGTTTTATTCAATTTATTTATTGTGTTAATTTTATATCATCTATAGCTGCAAGCACATTTAATTTTAGAATCAGTTTAATGAGACAAATGTACCCTATCACACTTTTCTACAATTTTTTTGAAATCAGGAGTGAGATTGCTTGCTGAGATTCTCATCACAGCCTGCACGTTAATGTCTGTCAAAGAGCATCTATAATAATAACAATGCTTCTCTCTGCTCCGGGCTTCTCTGCGCTCCGGGCCCAACGGAGGCCTGACTGAAACCACGTGGCCGACTGTCTTGGCGGGCCACAAAAAACTCTGCGGCGGGCCACATGTGGCCCGCGGGCCGCGATTTGCCCACCCCTGCAATAAACAATGCAATAATTTTTAAAAACCTGCCTAAGATTTTCCACAGGTATTACACGAGGTTGCCAAATCTGAATCGGAAATATCTGGAGATTCTGGGGGCGGAGCCTAGGAAGGACGTGGTTTGGGGAGGGGGGTGGGACTTCATTGGCCTTTCACATCACCTACTACTTTATCCTTGCAACTGGAGAGGCCAGGGATTGGACCCGGGGTCTTCTGCGTGCCGAGCTGTCGAGGATGAGAGGCAGAGGGCCAAGAGACCCGGCGACAGCTATGTTTATGGAAGACCAGCGCAGGCGTCTCTGTGTCTGGAAGACTGAGGGAAAGGTGCTCTTCTCCAGATAGAGAGCGCCACTCACAAGCAAAACGGGGAAACGCACTAGTTCTTTGATGAGCGAACACCTCTTGATTGGCAGGTCCCTGTTCTGGTGAGCTTGAGCGGCAGGACCCGGTGCCCAGACTGGCTGAGCCCCCCTGGGATCCCCGTGGGGAGGAGGCCGAAAAGAGGAGCGGCTCCTTTGTTTGGAGTCAGCTGTTGGTCCGTTTTTGAGCCGACTCTCCTTCCTGTTGGCAGTGAGGGATGGCAGAGGGGACTGAGACTAAAGATGTTTGCGGGAGCGCCTAGGGAGGGGGGCATCAGGCAGCCAACCAAGACCAGATATGCCACGGGTTGTAAGCGCCTAGCTAGTAATGTTCCTTTTGCTCAGTTCATCTAGATCACTTCTTGTAGCGCCCTGCGTTTGAACCTTGAAGGAATAAAGTTGTTGAACTAAGTCTGCGCATTTCCTTATTCATCCGCCTTGGCTACTCGGCATGCTAAAAGAAATACACTCGTTCAGCATTGGCCTTGGGCGACACCACGAGAAGGGGGGCTAATGTTAACCAGGGTGGTGGTAGCAAAAGGAAAAAGGAGGGCAAGACAAGGACTGGTTTTCCACACACACACAGATGCCCCACCACTGTTCTCTGTCTGTGAGGCTCCGCCTCCTGCAGCAGCCATTTTGTGGTTGACCCTGCCTGGTGCAGGAGGCATTTTGTGGTTACATCCATCGCCTCGTGTCAGTATTGGGGATTAGTTAACCTTCTCAAAATATCAGAAGGCTTTGAAGGAGCTCTGATAGCAGAGGTTGTCTTTCCCAACAGGCTGATTAAATGAACAGAGCGAGGCCCTCAGATTTCCCAAATAATGACAAAGCCCAAATGTAGGGCTACCATATTTTGAAAAGCGAAAAAGAGGACATGTTTCCCAACTGGCAACCTCAAACAAGTGGGAGCCAGTTTGGTGTAATGGTTTGGTGTAACGGTTAAGTGTGCAGACTCTAATCTGGGAGAACCGGGTTTGATTCCCCACTCCTCCACTTGCAGCTGCTGGATGACCTTGGGCAAGCCATAGCTCTGTACCAGCTGTTCTCTCAAGGACAGTTGTCTCAGAGCTCTCTCAGCCCCACCTACCTCACAGGGTGTCTGTTGTGGGGAGGGGAAAGGAGTTTGTAAGCCGCTCTGAGACTCCTTTGGGTAGTGAAGGGCGGGGTATAAATCCAATCTCTTCTTCTTCTACTTCTGACAAATCTCATTTTAAATACTCCTCCTATTTAAGCTGTGATAATTGTGACTAACTAGGAATATTTCTAACCTTCCACATAGGTGTCAACTACGGGGGGGCTCGAGCCACCCCCAAAATTTCCCAGGGGGGACCTAGCCCCCCACCCGGGAAAATGGAGCACCCTCCGCCATGCCTCCACGGGCCCTACCTAGGGCTGCCGCCGCCGTCTCTCTCTCTCCCCCCCGGGCCTGGATACTCAGTCCTCCCTCCGTCCGTCCAGGCGGACGGAGTGAGGAACGGAAGCAGGAGTGGTCAGGCGGGGGGGAGGCGGCAGCGGGGACATGGTCCCGGTGGGCACGCCCGCACGCAAGAGCCCCCGCCCCCCCCCCAGGATTTTCCAAACTCGACGCCCCTGACCTTCCAACCCAAAAAGAAGACATTTTCATCAGTTTTTTAAAAAGAGCCCATAAAGAGGATGGACACTAAAAAAAGAGGCAGGTCCTCTAAGAAGAGAACATCTGATAACCCGCCTATTTCATCATTCCATAGCAAGTGTAAAACAAAAATGTCTGGAATGGGGCTTTTGAAGAGGGCTTGTAATGTAGGGTTGCCAGCCTCCAGGTCATGCCTGGAGATCTCCCGGAATTACAACCCAACTCCAGACGACGGAGATCAGTTCCCCTGGAGGCAATGGCTGCTTTGGAGGGTGGACTCTGTGGTATTATATACCAATGAAGTCCCACCCCCCTCCCCAAACCACGTCCTTCCTCGGCTCCACCCCCAAAATCTCCAGATATTTCCAATTCAGATCTGGCAACCTCGTGTAATACCTGTGGAAAATCTTAGGCAGGTTTTTAAAAATTATTGCATTGTTTATTGGATGTATCATACTGTTTTACTTCATTGTCCTGAAAATGTTGTAATCCTGATTTATTGCATTATCTCCAGTAAACTCGGTGAGCCAGTTTGGTGTCATGGTTAAGTGCGCGGACTCTAATCTGGGAGAACCGGGTTTGATTCCCCACTCCTCCACTTGCACCTGCTGGATGACCTCGGGCAAGCCATAGCTCTGTCAGAGCTGTTCTCTCAAGGGCAGTTCTGGATAGAGCTCTCTCAGCCCCACCTACCTCCCAGGGTGTCTGTTCTGGGGAGAGGAAGGGAAAGGCAATCGTAAGCTGCTCTGAGACTCCTTTGGGGGAGTGAAGGGCGGGGTATAAATCCAATCTCTTCTTCGTCTTCTTTACCGCATCACTGCTAATTCTGTAGTCCACCTTGAGTCTCAAAGAGAAAGGCAAATATAAATGAAGTAATAAGTAGACACCTTGAGCTGGATGTTCCAGGCTATCCTGATCTCATCAGATCTTGGAAGCAAAGGCGGGTCGGTCCTGGTTAGCACTCGGGGGGGAGACCACCAAGGAAGCCCAGGACTGCTACGCAGAGGCAGGCAAAGGCAAACCACCTCTGAATGTCTCTTGCCTCGAAAACCCTGCAGGGTCACCATAAATCTGGTGTGACTTGACACCAAAATAAATAAACAAACTGGTTAGCCTCCATGGGGAACTAGGTGATGGGCAACATGAGTCACTAGTTGGGGCAGGGGGGCAGGTTATGCTAATATGATTAGAAAAGTGATCGACAACATGTTATCTACTGGACCACCTCTCCTGGTGCATCCCCCAAAGAGCACAACACTAATGGGAGAAGAACTTACTGCTGAAAAATATCCAGCTGTCCTCCTACTGCAGTTCCGCAGGGCCTGTAAGACAGAGATGTTCCACCAGGCTTCTGGCTGAGGATGGCAATGGTTTTCCATCTAACCTGGCTCCTTCATTCCTTCCTTCCTTATCCCCCACAGGGAAAAAGGACAGTACGTTGTGTACCTCGTATGTGCCGTTCTGTAAACCGTTCGTTGAATTATTCAGGTCGGTTTATCATTGTTTTTAATCTGGATTTGTGAATTTTGTTATTGTCTCCCCCCACTCTAAACCCTGTTGCACAGGGGAGCCCAACAGCTTCCTTGGATGAGGGGTTATTAGGAAAGGGATTGACAAAGACAGCTTTTTCTTCCTCTCCCAAAATACTAGACCTTGAGCGCATCCAGTGAAGCGGATGGGCAGTAGGTTCAGGAAATACGACTTGACACAGAGAGTGATTAAAATGTGGAATTCGCTGCCAGAGGTCATCGTGATCGCCACAGGAATGAACAGCTTTAAAAGGGGATTCGGTGGATTTATGGAGGATACGTCAATCAATGGCTACCAGCCATGGTGACTGAGGGGAACCTCCACATTCAGAGGCACTAATCCTCTTGAATCCCAGAGCCAGGAGGCAATATCAGGGGATGGCCTTGGCCTCTATGCCCTGTTGTTGACCCTCCAGGGGAACTGGTTGGCCACTGTATGCGACAAGTTGCTGGACTAGATTGACCATGAGTCTGATCCAGCAGGGCTCTTCTTATGCTCCTATGAAGGCCTCGGCCTCAATATCCTGCTGTTGGCCCTCAGAGGAACTGGGTGGCCACTGGGTGAGACATGATGGCTGGACTGGATGGACCCTCACTGGTCTGATCCAGCAGGGCTCTTCTTAGGTTCTTCTCAGCGGAAGGCCTCAGCCTCTCTGCCCTGTTGTTGGCCCTCCAGAGGAACCGGTTGGCCACTGTGTGAGACAGGAGGCTGAACTAGATGGACCCTCACTGGTCTGATCCAGCAGGGCTCTTCTGATGTTCTTATGAAGGCCTCGGCCTCTGTGCCCTGTTGTTGGACCTCCAGAGGAACTGGCTGGCCACTGTGTGAGACAGGATGCTGGAGTAGATGGACGAATGGTCTGATCCAGCTGGGCAATTCTGATGTTCTTTTGAAGGCCTCAGCCTCTATGCCCTGTTGTTGGCCCTCCGGAGAAACTGTTTGGCTGCTGTGTGAAACGGGATGCTGGACTAGATGGACCCTCACTGGTCTGACCCAGCAGGGCTCTTCTGATGTTCTTATGAAGGCCTCGGCCTCTCTGCCCTGTTGTTGGCCCTCCATGGTAATTGGTTGGCTGCTGTGTGATACAGGAAGCTGGACTAGATGGACCCTCCCTGGTCTGATCCAGCAGGGCTCTTCTGATGTTCTTATGACAGAGCTGTCAAAAGCATTAGTCTACTCTCCTGTGAACCTGTCTGACCATTCCAGCCATCTTTGGAGACCCATTCTTTGGGTGCCCCTGCCTTCTGAGATGAGGTGGGTGACAACCCAGAACAGGGCCTTCTTAGTCATGGCACCACAGCTCTGGAACTCTCTCCCCAGGGAGATTTGCCCATCCTCTTCTGTTGCCATCTTCCACCAGCAGGCAAAGAATTGTTTCATTTGGCATTTCCCTCAATAATCCGTCCCTCCTAACCAATGTTTTAATTGAGGCTTTTGTATTTTGTATGTATTTTCACTGTTGTTTTAGCTGCTTTAATGATGTGTGATGGTTAGGGAGGCTGCATTTAATGGTTTTATACTGCAATTGTATCATGAATGTTTTAAGCAATTAACCACCTTCCTTATAAGGGCAGAAAGGCGGGATACAAATTTTGTAAAATAAATAATAAATATAATTGCTCATGGTTCATGCCATAAACCAGGCGGACAGAAAACCCCATGAATCACTATACAAATACCTTTTATTGTAATACCCATAACTGAGATTGCATAAATATTTCAGCTCACACAAATTCAAGTAGGGGGGAGGGAAAGAAAGAAAAGGAGGAAGAACTGCGTTTAAGAAGCTGTAATATAAAAAAAAATTAGACTGTCAGGAAGCAAAGGTATTCAGAATGAGACTATCAAGTGCTGCACCTGAGCAACCAGGCAACACACGCCTCTGATTTTCTCCATCTTCTGCTGAGAGTGGTCCCATTCACAGTAGTGGCATTTCTGGAAAGGGGCTACAGAAGAATCTTGCAGTCAGATAATAGCAGCCATTTCACCAACTGTTCTACGTAAGCTGGGGAAAACTCTCAGCTCTTTCTTGCTGTCTTCTCCACTCCTCCAATCTGTGTCCTGTCTCAGAACGTAGCTGGAAGTGGTGGGATCATGACCTTTCTTTTTGCATCCTCACACTGGCAGACAATATGAAATCAAAGGTGCTGGGATCCCACTGATTCGGTTTTCAGCGCAGCTGGCGACATTCAACACCCCATTTTCTAGCTCCCTCCCACAGAGAAAAGAGATATTAGCGGGATCCATTTTTCCTCTTTCTTCCAACATCGACAAACAGGATTGCCCCAGTGCTCAGCAAAAGACGAGCAAAGACAAATTAAGTAACAATACCAAAGAAACACAAAATTCAGCCAGAAACCTCCATTTAACTCCTGGCATGGAAACATGGGGGTGGGGGAAGGTGGATCGAAACTCATCTAGATTATCCTGGATCAAATTTGATACACCTTCTGTGTCACTGATGAACAATCACCTATGTACATCTTACAACCCTCAGCAGATTTGTACTCACATAACTGTAAAAAGACAAGAGAGTTGGACAAAAAAGGAAAGACCATCCAGCCTTGATAAGAACATAAGAGAACGTAAGAGAAGCCAATGTTGGATCAGGCCAGTGGCCCATACAGTCCAACACTTTGTCACACAGTGGCCAAAAACACCAGGTGCCCTCAGGAGGTCCACCAGTGGGAACAGGACACTAGAAGCCCTCCCACTGCTGCCCCCCCCATCAAGCACCAAGAATACAGACCATCACTTGCCCCAGACTGAGAATTCCTATCTATCCCTTGTGGCTAATAGCCACTGATGGACCTCTGCTCCAGATGTTTATCTAATTCCCTCTTGAAGCCGTCCATGCTTGTGGCCACCACCACTTCCTGTGGCAGTGAATTCCGCGTGTTAATCACTCTTCAGGTGAAGAAGTCCTTCCTTTTATCTGTTCTAACCCGACTGCTCAGCAATTTCATGGAGTGCCCACGAGTTCTTGTATTGTGAAAGGGAGAAAAGGACTTCTTTCTCTACCTGCTCTATCCCATGCATAATCTTATAAACCTTGATTATGTCACCCCTCAGTCGCCGTTTCTCCAAGCTAAAGAGCCCCAAGCGCTTTAACCTTTCTTCATAGGGAAGATGTTCCAACCCTTTTATCATCCTAGTTGCCCTTTTCTGCACTTTTTCCAGTGCTGTAATATCTTTTTTGAGGTGTGGCAACCAGAACTGTACAGAACTGATGTTCTTAAAAGACTCCGAAATTCTCCTTCAACTGACTTTAAGGTGACTCAGTCTTTCTTCCCTGTGATTTGTTCACATCGTTTTGAACTTTCCAAAAAAATAAAATGGCAGCAGTACCTTACAGAGATGGCCAGGAACTCAACTGGGCAAAGCAGTGCGGAGACCAGATGGGGAAAAGGAACCTTAGGACCCAACAATGCAGAATTTAACAGCACGCATCCAAAGGAGTTCAGCGCCAAGTAAACTAGAGAGCTGAACCCTGATGGGAAAAGACACTTAACAGGAAAATAGAAGTCGGTCTCAGGCGCCAAAAACCAAAATGAAGGAGCCAGCCTCGATGTGAACAGTTTTGAATCTGTTAGTGCTCATACAACATCACAAGAAGCAACCGAAGTGTCACTCACAAATGAAGAATGAAGTCGCACAATGACCTGAAAATGGATGGCCTGGTTGGGGGTGTGACAACAGTCCACATTTTAAGAGTATTCCCCAAGTGGGTGCGGTGTCCCGGGTTGCAAACAACATGGTCTATTTTAGCAGGAATAAAACACAAGCTTGACTCTTAAGATTGTATTGTATAGAACAGGACTGGGAGTGATGGTGTGTGTTGGGTTCGGATATACAATGTTTGCGCCCTGCCAGGACAAATCCTGAATTAACGAAAAACGTGTTCCAACAAGCAAGGATCAAGACCTTGGATTAGAGGAACAAGAGGAAAACGATAGACAAGAGTATGTGCTTTCTCATACACAAGGCCCAAGCACGGCTCTCAGCATCTTCAACGTTCCTTCAGACTAGATTCAAGTGGGGCAGCTGTGTTGGTCTGAAGCAGCAGAACGGAGCCGGAGTCCAGTGGTACTTTTAAGACCAACGAAGTTTCATTGAAGGAATGAGCTTTCGTGTGCATACCTGATACCCTGAATTTATATTTATTTATTTATTTTTTCAATTTATACCCCGCCCTTCCCGCGAACGGGCTCAGGGCGGCTTTGAATAAAACTTTGTTGGTCTTAAAGGTGCCACTGGACTCAAAACTTCATTCCTTCAAGATGTTTGGGAAGAAGAGATTGGGTTTATACGCTGCCCTTCACTTGGGAGTCTCAGAACGGCTTACAAACTCCTTTCCCTTCCCCTCCCCACAACAGACGCAATGTGAGGTAGGTGGGGCTGAGAGAGCTCTGACAGAAACTGCTCTTTTAAGGACAGCTCTGACAGGACTACAGCTTGCCCAAGGTCACCCAGCAGCTGCAAGTGGAGGAGCGGGGAATCAAACCCGGTTCACCCAGATTAGAGTCCGCGCACTTAACCACTACACCAAACTGGCTCTCTGAGAAGGGAAGCAAGACCACAATACCTCCATAACCCACCCTGTATGAAGGGGCCCAGCACAAATGCTTCAAGAGATGCATGCTCCTGTAGAGTGCAGGGGTTGGACTAGATGACCTGCAAGGTCCCTTCCAAATGTAACATTCTATGATTCTATGTGGACTCCTAAGAGGGGCATTGTCCAAGGTGCTCTGTTCTTCCACAGCTCCGTGAAGGCCAGGCAAAACCTTTGGGGTTTTCTGACTGTAACATGAGAGGCAGGATTCCTCTGTAAACATGTAGAGGAACATAACATAAGAATATAGGAGAAGCCAATGTTGGATCAGGCCAGTGGCCCACCCAGTCCAACGTTCTGTGGCACACAGTGGCCAAAAACACCAGGTGCCCTCAGAAGGTCCACCAGTGGGACCAGGACACTAGAAGCCCTCTCACTCTTGCCCCCCCTAAAGAACCAAGAATACAGAGCATCACTTGCCCCAGACTGAGAGTTTCTATCTATACTTTGTGGCTAATAGCCACTGATGGATCTCTGCTCCAGATGTTTATCTAATTCCCTCTTGAAGCCCTCCATGCTTGTAGCCACCTCATGCGGCAGTGAATTCCATGTGTTAATCACTCTTTGGGTGAAGAAGGACTTCCTTTTATCCATTCTAACCCGACTGCTCAGCAATTTCATGGAGTGCCCACAAGTTCTTGTATTGTGAGAAAGGCAGAAAAAGACTTCTTTCTCTACCTGCTCTATCCCATGCATAATCTTATAAACCTCGATCACATCTCCTTTCAGCTGTCATTTCTCCAAGCTGAAGAGCCCCAAGCACTCAAGACAGAGCATCACTGCCCCAGAGTGTTCCATCTATACCTTGTGGATAATAGCCACCCATGGACTTCTGCTCTTAAGAACATAAGAGAAGCCAATGTTGGATCAGGCCAATACTGTGTGTCACACAGTGGCCAAAACCCAGGTGCCATCAGGAGGTCCACCAGCAGTGGGGCTAGGTGCCGAACTACACAGTTACACCCCTGGATGTGCTATAGCGGCGGCATTTCTGATCACATGTGAAAGCCCCACTTGTCTTTTTGACCATGTATACACACCATGGGGAACTGGCTACCTCTCTCACTGCAAAAATATGTTGTTTCCAGAAATGTATGAAGCAGCCCCTTTGTCTGAGAAATACCTTCCGACCCACATGGGATGATCCCAAAGCAGCCCCCACATAACCATGGTAACAGGATCATGCCTTGACCAGCATTACGTTCCCAAACTTTGCCTTTGAGCACCACCTCCTGGTGTGACCGATAGGCCTTCAACTGGATGAACCCTGCAAGTAGTCATGAGGAGTATCCCAAGTTCAGCATTTCCCCAGTTAACATCCTCTGGTTCCTGATTCTTCCACTTTCCCTGGTCTTGTTGAAGCAGAAGCAAAGAGAACCTGAGCTCTTCAGAAAGCTCCTGGAAAGTAATTGTGGTGTTCTTCTGCTGTGTAAATATCGTGTGTGTTTTATTTCTGTGATTAAATGTGGGGTTTTATATGTATGTTTACTGAGGAAGAAGAGAAGGAGGAGCAGAAAGAGGAAGAAGAGTTGGATTTATCCCCCACCCTTCTCACAGAGTCTCAGAGCAGCTTACAATCTCCTTCCCTTCATTCCCTTCCTCTTCCCACAACAGACACCCTCTGTGAGGCAGGTGGGCCTGAGAGAGCTCTGAGAGAACTGCTCTTGAGAGAACTGTGTTGGCCTCTAAGGTAAGAAAGAAGGGGGCTCGATGGGTGAGTGACGGGTGCGAGAGAGAGGAGCGGGTGAAGAGACTGAGGGAGGTCCTGCAGAGAGAGCATCTGTGTTCTTTGTGGAAGTTATTATCCTGAGTGGCAAGTGAGGAAAATAAGCCTTGGTGGCTAGGTCTATTTAAGGAACTTCAGATAAAGGAGAACTGTACTTATCTGAAACCACGACGCTTATGAACCATACTGAAACCGCTATGCTTCTATACTTCTAAATACAACGTGTTTCAGTGGACACAGCTGTTTTATTTAGAGTAAAGGATCCCCTTTTACCTCACGGCCACCCTCACGTGCTGACCCTTCTGTCCTTCTACCAAGTATAATTAAAGTCCCCCTGTTCTTTGGGTTCAACTAAGAAGTCTAAGACAAGAGCCTTTGGGGGCAGCAAAAAAAGGGAGAAAACACCAAAGAAGGCAAGGAGGCAGCGTAACACACATCACCTCTGAACACTACAGAAAAGTGCCATTACAGGTGCTCCATAAAAGATGTCTTAGGAAGGGACAAAACGTTACACTAGTTAATCAATGCAACTTTCCTTTGACTTCTTTGGGGCAAGGGGACAAATAAAGGCGCCTGCTTTGGTGTTTGACCAATTGCCACACAGTTTGCAAATAACCGCACTTAGAAATGAAGCAGCTCAGCAGCCCCAGGGCACATTAAGCACAGCACTCAGTGGAAAAACTCGCACTTGAGACAGATCCACATATTTTGATTTTATACACCACACTCCTGAACATCAAATGGAAAAAAAAGTTACAGTTCAATGAACAGGTTGGTTGCAGTTTCAGAACATCTCTCTCTCTCTCTCTCTCTCTTTTTTAGAAAAAGACAAAACGAATATCCAGTTCAAAGACGGCGACAAACAGCAAATCCTGTTGCAGGCAGCTTTTACGAAGATCAAGGTACCATCGGAGAAAGGCACATTAACCTCTGATTGGTCCTGTGTGTTATTTGGATGAAAAAAAAATCGTAGTAGTGGCGTGTAACCCTGAGACTGCGGGAGGCTATCAGCAAGACTAAAGCCGGATGCACGGGCGGGTTGCTTTAAAAGTACAAGTTTAAAGAGGCGTAAGATTCAGCACCCAGGTAGAAAGAGAGACACCCTGTTACTGAAGGAATAAACCTTTCTGTAGAGGAAATGCTCGGCTTTTCAGCTTTTATAGGCACATTCCTCCGGACTGCATCCCTGACTGGAAAACATAAAACTATTTCGCTCGTTACAGTTTTAAGGTGGACACGTGAGAAGTTACAGGCGTGCTCTTTAACACAAGAATGCCTGAAATATATACCCAACTTGGGGGGGGGGAGGGGGGTTCATACAGGGATGTTCCTCATCATTTGATGATTTAGCTAGTTTGCAGAAAAGAGGGTTTCAATAACAGCAGCTCTGCCCTCCGGCACAATGAACCTTTTGCCGACGCAAGGAAGTTGACTGGTCCGGGATGGTTGCTCCATCGTCCACGGATGGTTGAGCAGAGCCTCGTGGCAGCCCTCACAACTCTGGAGACAGGGCAGGGTTCTCATTGGCTCACAACTGTTCCGACAATCTGGCCCACTAGCTCTACTTTGGCTGCGCATGCACTGATCTCCCCACTCTGCCCCCCACCCCCAATTCCCCACAAACGTCCCTCCCTGTGTCTTTTGGTACTCCCTCTCTCCCACACACAGCATTCTTGGGAGATACTTATTCCCCAGCGGAGTCGGCCTGTACCAGCAAAGGCTTGGAGGAAGGGGCAGGGGAAAAGAAGGGGGGGAGAGGGAGGTCCAAATGGAAAAGCGAGACTGGCCTCGCCTATGGAAGAGATCGTTATCGAACCACAGTGACGCAGCGCGGAGCATCATTAAACTTGTACTTTCAAAAGATGGAGTGAAACGGGAGGCGGGCTTGAGTGCGGTGGACGAAGCAGTGGCATCTCGTTATATAAATATTTTAATTCCCCCCCCTCCTTTTAATTACAAGTCAGTTTGAATCCAGGTCATGTGATTGACAAAGTACCTGCATGTACGTACATAATCACCTGTGCACACATACACACCCACACACGCGCACACACAGCCCCCGGGCTTTCACAGAAAGCTTGGCAGCAGCCGATCTGATGGAGGAGTCCTACCTCAAAGAGAAGTAAGGGGAAAGGGGGAGGGGGGCACATTGGTGGGTTGGCCTGAGCTCGGGGGCGAAGACTCAGCCGTTTCCGGGAAAGGCAATTAAGGGGTAGGGGGGGTGGCGGCGGCCAAAACCCGTCGTATAAAGATTTGAAGGAGATTAAACAAAAATTAAAAACTTGTTCAAAAAATATACAAAAAATTTGGGGGAGACCAGTAGAAGACAACGCTCCCCCTTGTGGCGGCACCCCCCCCCAAAAGAAAAAGACAGATTAAGTTAACCCCAAGTTGCATCAAAACCAGAAAAGAACAATGTCGTCACACAATTCCTTTGTTTCTGTTTTCAGGGGTGGGGGGGGGGGAAGCAAAGAAAACGTGGGGTTCTGGGGTGTCGGAGGGAGAAAAAAAAATCGCACGAGAGATCCTGGTTTAGAAATAGAGTTATTAGCTCCAGAGACCAGCATAATTCCCGTGGAGTCCAGACGGAAGTGGGCCTCCCGCCACGAAGAGTTTCGTGCCAGACGAGTCGTAGCAGTGGGTGTAAACAGCATTTGGGAAGAAACTGATGTCTGAGAAGTAATTCCGCCAAGTTTCGTCATGATTCTGTTGAAGGAAAGCTCATGTAAGCGGTGGCCTGCACCGTTCTCAAACAAGACCTTACCCTGCGGACGGCCCTCCTTTCAGTGGTCTTAGGCCCACGGATCTCCACTTCGCCCACACATCTCTCTTGCCCCCACCAAAAGTGCCGAAAACTCCCCGATGTTTTAAGAAGTGGGGCACCCCAACAGCAACATTAAGGTGCAGGCCCTTCCCAACTGTCCCACCAATCAAAGAGGCTGGTCTGATAGGGACACCAGACAGGACCTTTAGAGTGGTGGCCCCATGATTCTGGAAGAACCTCCCAAAGAAGGTGCGTCCGGCCCCCTCACTTTGACTCTTCAGGAGGCACGGGAAGACCTTATATTTAGGACTGCTTTTGACTAATTTTTATTTATTGGCAGTCCTAATTGAGATTTTAAACTGTTATCTTTCATGTGTTTTATAACCCTTCAACTGATACTGTTCAGTTCTGCAAGGCAGAAAGGTGGCTAATAAATGCTTAGAATAAATCGTGGCAGGAAAATAAGTGAGCCTAGGGCATTTCTGGATCACAGCCTGGATTAGCTGAGGCCTCTCTGTTTGGTTCCTCTCCCATAAGACTTTGCAGGCTTAGCTACCGCCATCTCTCTAGCCTCTTTCTAGCCTGACAAGGCACTCTGCTTCCAAGAAGGTCACGATCTATATACTAATACCCAAGGGTACCCTGTGCGTGTACATACCTAAATCTACACATCGGGGGCACTTGGGGAGCAGAGAGATTTTCCTGCACACTAGGGGCACTCCCCAGGAGTGCAGAAAAATCTGAAAACTTTTAAGAACTATATGGGGGATATTTAAATTGCCCAAAAAGTGAAAGAGCATTCCCTGTACATGCGCAGAGAACGCTATGGAAACTCTGCAGCGGTCTGGCGGCTGAGAGCCGCTCAACCCTTGCCGCTGGTACCCAGGGGGAGAGATCAGCGGGCCGGGGGGGGGGGAGAAGACTTACCTGCGGCTGCTTCCTCCTCAATGTGGAGCTGCAGCCTTCAGGAATACTCCCCCCCCCTTCCGTGAGTATCGTGGGTCCCACTTTTTGTAAAGTCTAAATATTGAGTTTGTCTACCGAAGGCTCCTAGATTCTTAGGACGAACTAATATTTCTGACTCTTTATTTTGACACATAACATCTTTGACTGTCTAGGGCAAATAGGATAGGAGTTCAGGGTGAAAACCATTCCCTCTATTTTGATATTCCTCTGCTAAAAGTGCGTTAACCTTACGTCATCCATGTGGGTATAAATGGTCAAAGACTTCTTTGCTCTGGGCTGGTCACCAATCAGCTCTCTGTGGGCTCTTGCTTACCAGACCAGGGCGCTCTGTGTTTCTTGCTGGCGCACTACACTTGTCTTGAAGTATTCTCTGATGAATATGGAAATGTTCTGTTTTTATCCTAAAAGATCTGTATGTGCTAAAGTGCTTTCTGCCCTTAAGAAGCTTATATTGCCGTAAGCTGGTTTTGTTTAAGAACTGTTGCCTCTCTCTCTACTGATGCAGTCCCCTGCCAGTCTCCACCTAACCAATGAAAGAACTAAAGGGGAATGGGAAGGGCCCAGGGCAATGGTCCTGGGGTCCCAGAATCCCGCAACACAACTAAATGAATGAATACAGCAAATGCTTTGGATTTATTTTAGGAAGTTTTTATGCTGCCCCTCTAGAGAACCCACCTGAAGGGACTCTGGATCCATGGCCCTGATCCAACAGAAATTCTGTGATAGCCTACTCCATCTTTTGAAAGGCCCGGGAGGGCGTCTAAACCAAACAATAACACGAGATGACCGAGGAAGCGAGGCGGTTCCGGAAGGTGGCCCTGCTGGTCTGCAGCACAGCCGGTAGTTCTGAGTCCAGTGGTACCTTAAGAGACCAACAAGACTCCCCCGCCTTCGATTCCCCTACTGGCCACGGGAGGAGGGGAAACAATAGCTCCCGATATCCCCCTGTCCTATAAGAGCATGGCCAGGCACAAGTTGTTCGGCCTTTTACCGTTACCAGGATCAGACTCCCCAGCAGAGGTGACATCTCGGGAGGGCACGCCCCTCTCCCCCTCCCGGAACGTGACAAGCGACTCACCAGCCAGCCTTTGCCAGTGGACAGCTTGAGGATTTCGCCTCCTCCCGTCTTCGGCCCGCAGCAGCTGTGCGGCGGCTTCTCGTCCAGGAACCTCTGGGCTCGGATGTCGTAGAACAGCAGCGACCCCTGCCCTGTCCCCACCGTGATTATGTGTTCGTAGAAGCTCACAGAGCGGATCCCTGTCGTGGAAGGGGGGGGGGGGAATATCATTGCAGATCAGTTATAGCGGGGGAAAGACGGGTACCCGTGGCTTTTCTCGGCTTTCCTAAAATCGGCTCTACTTAACATAAGAACATAAGAGAAGCCAGTGTTGGATCAGGCCAGTGGCCCATCCAGTCCAACACTCTGTGTCACACAGTGGCCAAAAACACCAGGTGCCCTCAGGAGGTCCAGCAGTGGGGCCAGGACACTAGAAGCCCTCCCACTGTTCCCGTTCCCCCCCCCCCCCCCAAGCACCAAGAATACAGAACATCACTTGCCCCAGACTGGGAGTTCCTATCTATACTTTATGGCTAATAGCCACTGATGGACTTCTGCTCCAGATGTTTATCTAATTCCCTCTTGAAGCCCTCCATTCTTGTAGTCACCACCACCTCCTGTGGCAGTGAATTCCACATGTTAATCATTCTTTGGGTGGAGAAGTACTTCCTTTTATCCATTCTAACCCGACTGCTCGGCAATTTCATGGCGTGCCCTCGAGTTCTTGGATTGTGAGAAAGGGAGAAAAGGACCTCTTTCTCTGCCTGCTCTATCCCATGCATAATCTTATAAACCTCGATCATGTCACCCCTCAGCCGTCGTTTCTCCAAGCTAAACAGCCCCATGCGCTTCAGCCTTTCTTCATCACTTTGGGTGATGCCAGCTGCCAAGGAGAGAAGTTTCATAACCGTAAGCAGGCCCATAGCCATGGTGGGGTGTTTGGGGGCAGAGCCCCACCATGGACAAGCCCTGCCCATCTCCGAGAGGATGCCAACCCCCCCCCCCCCAGGGCGGGGAGGCTGGGGACGGAAGGGGAAGCCACCCTGCTGCTCCCGGGCAGTTTCACTTCCCCAATCAGCTGTTAGGTTTCACTGCTGACTGGAGGGCTTGTGAAACCAACCAGAAGTGGCAGGGTGGCATCCCTTTCCTTCCCCATTCTCCCCCCCCCCCCCCGCTACTCCCCACGCTGCTGAGTGATCTAATTAAGCCCCCTGATCCCCTGCCGCAGCGTCACGGCCCCTGCCCCACCAGCCAAAAATTTCTGGCTATGGGGCTAGCATTTTGCAAACTGACGAAAGGAGCAATATCTCTATCGTTTCAGGAAGAAGCACCAGAATTCATTTTAATTCTGAGTCCAGTAGCATCTTAGAGACCGTGAGGGTCAAAATAAGTCATTACAAAAATACAAATATTTATCACAATGTACCCGTTCGCAAAAGATAAAACAGGTCAAAAGCAATGGTCCAAATATCAGACTCTCAAAACTTTTGACACACAATGCTGATCGTTTCACATACGCAGCTGATGGGTATATCGTACAACCGGTAGACCATACGCGTTTCGGCCCCTTGGGGCCTTCTTCAGCGGTCAATATTACTATTGTAAGACAACAGAGGTCCAGAAATAAATATATGAAAAAAAGATTCTCTTTAGAGCCAGGTGTTGCTTTCTCGCCACGTTAAATAGTTGGTCCCTTTCCTGTCTCCCTGCCCCAGCCTAAGAAGACAGAAGAAGAGATTGGATTTATATCCCGCCCTTCACTCACTTAAGAGTCTCAGAGCGGCTTACAAACTCCTTTCCCCTCCCCTCCCCACAACAGACACCCTGTGAGGTAGGTGGGGCTGAGAGAGCGCTTTCCCAAACTGTCCTTGAGGGAACAGCTGGTACAGAGCTATGGCTTGGCCAAGGTCATCCAGCCAGGTGCAAGTGGAGGAGTGGAGAATCAAACCCGGTTCTCCCAGATTAGAGTCCGCGCACTTAACCACTACACCAGCCTAGCCACAGGGATCCATGCCATGGTCACTTCCAGACTGGATTGCTATAACTCGTTCAGCACAGGGCTGCCCTTGAAGCTGACCCGGAGATTGCAGCTGGTCCAGAAGGTAGCTGTGCGGGGGCTCACAAAAACGCCCTTTTGAGCACATATTCCACCAGTGATCTATCAGCTGCACTGGCTCCAGGCTGAAGACCAGATCAGATTCAAGTTGCTGGTGTTAACCTTCAAAGCCCTAAATGGTCTGGGACCAGCACCTCCTGGCATACCTCCCAGAGAGCATTACGCTCTAGCGATCAGAGTTTGCTGGTGATCCCTGGGCCAAAGAGCATCTGGCTGTCCTCGACCACAGGCAGGGCCTTTTCAGCCCTGGCTCCAGCCTGGAACACTCTTCCAGCGGAGATCCGGGCCCTGTGGGACTTAATGCAGTTCTGCAGGGCCTGTAAGACAGAGCTGTTCCTCCGGGCCTATGGTTGAGGACAGCGACGGGTTCCGTCTTTGAATGGCCTCCCTTTTCTCCTCTCTCTCTTTTCTCCCCCCCGCCTTAGACTAGACCAGTGGTGGCAAACCTATGGCACGTGTGCCAGAGGCGGCACTCAGAGCCCTCTCTGTGGGCACGCGTGCAGTTTGGGCACTCAGTCACTAAAAGGAAAAAGACGACACAGACTCGAGGCTGGGCTGCTCTCAAACTTACAAAGTATGAGCCAAGGTTAGACAGGTTAGTATCAGCATGCATACAACAGCAAAAATCACATTAATTGTTCAAAAGCATGCCAAATGCAAACTTTTACCTTTCAATAAAAAGTTGTTTGTATCATTGAAAGCTCTGTTATTGTGTTTTTCTTTTAAGACAAAAGATGTCAATGTATGAGTTCTTTTTTCTAAACTAAAACCTCAGTATTCAGGTTAAATTGTCGTGCTGGCACTTTGCGATAAAATAAGTGGGTTTTGGGTTGCAGTTTGGGCACTTGGTCTCTAAAAGGTTCGCCATTACTGGACTAGACAGACTACACACCACTTCCCCTTGAGTTTTACACCATCTTTTATTATAGTTAGTTTACGACAGAATGTATTTTATCATATATTATTAGGTATTTTATTGTATTTGTTGTATTTAAGTTTTACAATGTCTTTTTTATCATGATGTTAACCCGCTCTGAGCCTGGACACAGGGATGGTAGGATACAAACCCAATAAAATAAATAAAAATACATATCACGGTCCAGCCCTTCGATCCATCAGAATCCAAGCTAGCCTTCCTTTCCAGATTTTGAACTCAATTATAGGGGGTTTTTTTGGCCAAGCAGCATCAGGTGATGATGACATCCAATCAGCACGCAGTCTTGCTGGAACCCTCTAGAAAATCACCTCCTCCCTCCTGACCCCCTTCCCGTCCTGTGGGCCGCAGGCTCTCATGAGAAGCCAGTTTAGTGTGGTGGTTAGGAGGGCGGACTCTAACCTGGGAGAACCGGGTTTGATTCTCCACTCCTCCACTTGCAGCTGCTGGATGACCTTGGGTCAGTCGCAAGTTCTCTCAGAGCGGTTCTCTCAAGTGCAGTCCTCAAGAGAGCTCTCTCAGCCCCACCTACCTCACAGGGGAGGGGAGGGGAAGGGAAAGGAGATTGTAACCTGCACTGAGACTCCAAGCGAAAGGTGGGGTATAAATCCAATCTCTTTTTTTTTCTAATTACCCCTTACCCCTGGCCTTGAAGATAAGAGCTGTGTAGGCCAAGAGATCATCTAGTCGCACCTCTAGGGTGGAGCCAGACCATCACCCTTCGCATTAACCCTTGAGGGGAGGAAGCAGGGGTGTTTTCGCTTCACAGGATTTCAGGGTATGGGCTTCCACAAATCAAAGCTCCCTTCATCAGATACAAGTCGGACTGGAGATATCTGAGTCCTTATATCCCGGTCTGAAGGTGGGGGGGGGGGGGGTCACAAAGAAAGGACTTACGATCAAAGGTGCAATGCAAAATGAAATCGGCTTGATCAGAACAGAGGAGGAACGTTCAGGGACCGAAAATCAGCATCTGTAGCGAGGTAAGGATTCCACTGCTGACCTAACACGGGCAGCCCTCACACAGAGAAGCTTTAAGAGTGGACTACAATGTGAGAGTGCTGAACTTGAGTTCATTCACAAATTCAGAATAATGGATACTCCTTCCCCTGGGACGTGGTGGTGATGGTCATGATGATGATTGATTGATTGATTATTTGCATTTATTATTTTTGCCTGCCCGTGGGCAGGCTCAAGAGGAGGGGGAGGAGACTGGATTTATATCCTGCCCTTCACTACCCGAAGGAGTCTCGGAGCGGCTTACAATCTCCCTTCCCTTCCCCTCCCCACAACAGACACCCTGTGAGGTAGGCGGGGCTGAGAGAGCTCTTTCGAGGACTGCCCTTGAGAGAACAGCTCTGACCGAACTTGTGACTGACCCAAGGTCACACCAGCAGCTGTAAGTGGAGGAGTGGCAGATCAAACCCGGTTCTCCCAGACTACAGTCCGCGCCCCTAACCATACCAAACTGGCTCTCGCGTTTTGACCCTCGAAGGCTTCTATCCCCAAAATCCTGTTTGTCTTTAGGGCGCTTACTGGACTTGAATCTAGCTGTTCTACCGGAGACCAACATGGCTGCCCCCTGGAACTATTAGCACCAAACCAGAAGCACAGACTGTGCCCAAGTTAATGGGAAAACGCCTCTTGTAAGCCTCTTCCCTTGGAACTATTTTGAGCGCACACTTCAGGCCAGAGAGCCCGGCTGGTGCAACCGGAGAACATGACAAATTGTATTTTGATGCTCGGTTAAGTTAAGACACACACGCTCCCTCCACCCCCGCCCCCCAAACACAGGCAGAACACCAGCTCAGCACCAAGCGCTTGAAGGCTCAGCAGACTGACACCCGTTCACCGACTTCATATACTTATTTTCGTGTCCTGACCAACATGGGAAACAGCCACATTTTAATCCCAAAAAAGAAACAGGAAGAAAAACGGGCAGAGGGCTGAGTGCAAAAGGCGCCAGGAGGCAACGGAGAGCACGGCGCTGGCTGCCGATAGCATACTGGATTCGCTTCAAGGTGCTGGTCTTGACCTTTAAAGCCCTAAATGGATTGGGGCCTGTTTACTTGAGGGACTGCCTTTCCCCGCGTGTTCCCCAGAGAGCACTGAGGTCGGGGTCTTAAGACTGCCTGACTCTCCCTGGACTGAAAGACGCCAGATTGGCCTCTGCTAGGGCCAGGGCGTTCTCAGTAGCGGCTCCATACTGGTGGAATGATCCCCAGGAAGACATCAGGGCCCTGCGGGACCTTTTACAGTTCCGCAAGGCCTGCGAGACAGAGCTCTTCCACCAGGCTTTCAACTAGAAGCCACTACAATCAATATTGAACTGGGAGAAGGCCCTTTACGATAACTGTATCTGCCTGCAATGTCAACAGTAACATTCTTCGGCCATAGTTTCTGCTACACCTGTAATCATCACGGCCAATAGTTGCTGCCACTAGTGCTTTAATTGTATTGGCTTGCAAATTGTATCTGTAATGCATATGACTTTTTATGAGGCTTTTGGATGTAATGAATTTGTGTTTTATTGTATTTTAATTTTTAATGTGAGCCGCCCTGAGCCTGCTTTGGCAGGAGACAAATCGAAGTAAACAAACAAACAAACAAACAAACAAACGGGACAGAGGGGTTTAAGCATTCCCCCGAAGCAATGCATCGACCGGTGGTCTAAAGTGTGGTCAATTCACGGGCAACTTATGGTGATCTTGGAGGATTTTCAAGGCAAGAGATGTGCAGAGGTGGTTTGCCATTGCCTGCCTCTGCGTAGCAACCCTGGATTTCCTCGGTGGTCTCCCATCCAAGGACTGACCAGGGCTGACTCTGCTTAGGTTCCGAGATCTGATGAGACAGCTTTTTCGAGAACTGCTCTTTCAAGAACAGCTCTGAGAGAACTTGTGACTGACCCAAGGTCACACCAGCAGTTGCATGTGAAGGAGTGGGGAATTAAACCCAGTTCTCCCAGATTAGAGTCCGCGCTCTTAACCGCTGCACCAAATTTACACCCGCATGTATCCCCTTCCTCGCTATAAGGCGGAAAATAATGGGCATTTTACATTGAGATATGAATGTCCCCAATAATCCTCCAAATTGGCATCGATGATGAACCACACGGGATTCAAGACAATGGGGGGTGGGGTGAGCTCCCCGAGAATATCAGGGCCCTGCGGAATTTATTTCAGTTCCGCAGGGCCTGCAAGACAGAGCTCTTCCACCAGGCATTCGACTAAGGAGCCACACTCAACATCAGAACCTCCCTTGGAATCTATTAAAGGCTATCATACCATGCTGCTTCTATGTATTATGAGCTGGACAGTAGCTCTATGAGCCAACGCGGAGTGGATACCTGATATGGACAACATCTAAAAACTATGTTGGTCGCCACATATGCAATACTTATGTAATATTTATATAGTACCTTGGGATTGTTTCATGGTTTTAACCTGTTTTTAGAATTGCCCATACATTGCCAACTTTCGGACATCTATTCTTAATTTGACAAATAAAATACTCAAACGATGTAATTCCAAACTCTCCAACATCGGTACTATTGAACTATTGGCCGAATCTTAGCTTAACTAAACAAACTAAAGAACTGGCTGCCCTGTTACTAATAGCAGCCAAGACTCTAATTGCTCAGTGTTGGAAATCTAAAAATATTCCATCGTTACAACAACGGTTTAATAAAATATGGGACTTGGCAGTCATAAACTGGCCTCCCAAATAATTATGACAGATTCAGCGACTGAGAAAATATTTTCTTGGAAAACCGGTTTCCTTTTTTTGAATACATTAAAAACACAAGAAATAAGAATTGTACATTACCTAAAAAATATCTTGGATGTTATACTATACTGAAAATGTTTCTTACTGAAGTTCATCGAATTGTATGATTGCACTAAGTTAGACTGATATATAGCTTTTTACAACATGTACTCGATTTATAGCATTGCTGCAAGAGTTAGATGTTTACAAATTGTGTGTGATGTTATTGAAATTGAATAAAAATTAAGTTTCAATCTGTTTTAAAACTTGGTCAGATTTTATCGCAAGCCGCCCTGACCCTGCTTTGGCGGGGAGGGCGGGGTATAAATCAAACAAGTAAATAACAGTTTAAAAACATCTAACAAGGTAAAGAGCCCTTACCGCTGCCTCGCTCCCTGGAACAGACCGATTTGACGTTGTGGGAAGGCTGCCGGGGGTCCAGGAAAGACACGTGGGCCTGGGACCCGACCGCGTACACAGACCACTCCTGCCCGTAAGCGAGGCACACGTTCTCTCGGCAGTAGGGCAATTTCGTCGAGAGCAACTGAAAGAAACAAAGAAAAGGCAATCCTTATGAGATTCAGTAGAAATAACCGCGATTATAGAGTTGAAGTTTCACGCGAGAAAGTTCCATCGAAAGTCTTAAACAGAACTAGTAACGGCAAAGGTTTCTGTTGCTTGAAAGCCAGTCGAATACGACTCAACAGATGCGGTGCTCATCTCCATTTCCAAGCCGAAGAGACAGCGCTGTCTGAAGACGTTTCCGTGGTCATGTGGCCGGCATGACTAGACGCCGAGGCGCACGGAACGCTGTTACCTTCCCACCGAAGTGGCACCTATTTATCTACTGATAATTTCTTGCTTTCGAACTGCTACGTTGGGAGGAGCTGGGGCCAGAGACGGGAGCTCGCTCCATTATGCAGCCAACACTATGCTGGGGGTTATTAGGAAGAGAATTGAAAACAAATCAGCCAGTATCATAATGCCCCTGTATAAATCAATGGTGCGACCTCATTTGGAATGCTGTTTATAGTTTTGGTCACCACACCTCAAAAAAAATATCATAGCATTGGTAAAAGTGCAGAAAAGGGCAACTAGAATGATAAAAGGGTTGGAACACTTTCCCTATGAAGAGAGGTTGACGCGCTTGGGGCTCTTTAGCTTGGAGAGATGACGGCCGAGGGGTGACATGATCGAGGTTTATAAGATTATGCATGGAACAGAGCAGGTAGAGAAGGAGGTTCTTTTCTCCCTTTCTCACAATACAAGAACTCGTGGGCACTCAATGAAATTGCTGAGCAGTTGGGTTAGAACAGATAAAAGGAAGAACTTCTTCACCCAAGGAGTGATTAACACATGGAATTCACTGCCACAGGAGGTGGTGGCAGCTACAAGCATGGATGGCTTCAAGAGGGAATTAGATAAACATCTGGAGCGGAGGTCCATCAGTGGCTATTAGCCACAAAGTATAGATAGGAGCTCTCAGCCTGGGGCAAGTGGTGCTCTGTATTCTTGGTGCTTGGGGGGGGGCAACAGTGGGAGGGCTTCTAGTGTCCTGCCCCCATGGCTGGACCTCCTGAGGGCCCCCAGTGTTTTTGGCCACTGTGTGACTTAGAGTGTTGGACCAGATGGGCCATTGGCCTGATCCAACACTGGCTTCTCTTATGTTCTCATAAGTCTTGGATGAGAAACCACCGAGGGAAACGCTGCAGAGGAAGGCAACGGCAAACCACTTCTGCATCTCACTTGCCTTGAAAGCCCCTTGATGGGATCGCCATGAGTCGGCTGAGATTTGATGGCCCTTTCCACATGCATACACACGCTGATAGGACTTACCTCCATTCCTACCTTTTCCTTCAGTACCTCCCTTTTTAGCCTCTGCTGTGTTATTTTACTACGGAAGCTATTTTGGATTATGCTGCTTAACTCTGAACTGAATCTGCCAAGGCTTCAAGAATTTAACATCTGTGCTGTAAGAAGTCTTCAGTAAACGTACTTAGGAGGTTAGCTTTCTTGTTTTTATGTATTCTGCACCATCACTGACACTATGCCATTTTTAAACCTTTTTCTTCCTTTTCTTTATTATAAAGCCTGCTTAGCTTTAGAGTGCCTGTTGTCGTGAGCTAACTGGTCCTAGCCCAAGGTAACCTCAGTTATGTTATCAGGTAAGGGTCCCATTCCAGGATCTCGGGTTTGAGACAGGGGGAATGATACACTCAGTCCAAGGCAGGGCAACCTTGGTATCCTGGCATAAAGAAGGAAGTTCACATCAGAAAGCGAGAGAGAACGTTATAAAGAATATTGAACTTGAGGACATCCAATGAAGCTGACGGGCAGAAAGTTCAGGATGGACAACAGGAAATATTACTTTACAAAGAGAGTGATTAAAAGGTGGGATTCCCTGCCAGATAATGTAGTGATGGCCACAGGAATAAACAGCTTTTTAAAGGGGGACTAGATAGATTCATGGGAGGATAAGTCTATCAATGGCTACTAGCCATGGTGGCCTAGGGGAACCTCCACATTCAGAGGCACTAAGCCTCTGAATTCCAGAGCCAGGAGGCAACTTCAGGGGAAGGCATCAGCCTCTCTGCCCTGTTGTTGGCCCTCCAGAGGAACTGGCTGGCCACTGTGTGAGACAGGATGGCTGGACTAGATGGACCCTCAGTGGTCTGATCCAGCAGGGCTCTTCTGATGATCTTCTCAGGGGAAGGCCTCGGCCTCTCTGCCCTGTTGCTGGCCCTCCAGAGGAACTGGTTGAGGCCACTGTATGAGACAGGAGGCTGGACTAGATGGACCCTCACTGGTCTGATCCAGAAGGCTCTTCTGATGTTCTTCTCAGGGGAAGGCCTTGGCCTCTCTGCCCTGCTGTTGGCCCTCCAGAGGAACTGGTTGAGGCCACTGTATGAGACAGGATGGCTGGACTAGATGGACCCTCACTGGTCTGATCCAGCAGGGCTCTTCTGATGTTCTTCTCAGGGGAAGGCCTCGGCCTCTCTGCCCTGTTGCTGGCCCTCCAGAGGAACTGGCTGGCCACTGTGAGAGACAGGATGCTGGACTAGATAGACCCTCACTGGTCTGATCCAGCAGGGCTCTTCTGATGCTCTTCTCAGGGGAAGGCCTCGGCCTCTCTGCCCTGTTGTTGGCCTTCCAGAGGAACTGGCTGGCCACTGTGTAAGACAGGAGGCTGGACTAGATGGACCCTCCCTGGTCTGATCCAGCAGGGATCTTCTGCTGTTCTTCTCAGGGGAAGGCCTCGGCCTCTCTGCCCTGTTGCTGGCCCTCCAGAGAAACTGGTTGAGGCCACTGTATGAGACAGGATGGCTGGACTAGACGGACCCTCGCTGGGTCTGATCCAGCAGGGCTCCTCCGATGTGCTTATAGCAAGTTCCTATAGCCTTGGTTTAGCAACAGATCCAAACGCCAGACCGCCACCTCTTGATACCACCTCGCCTCCCCTGCTCCTTCATGAGAACTTCGCAATGCCAGACAGACGGACTGGATGGCTATAAAGGACCCCATAACTGGCCCCGCTGACACTATGATGGCCACACGCAGGGACCGCTGCAGGCCTGCCAGCTCAACTCCTACAAGACACACGGTCGGGCAGACGTTTTATCACTCCTCCGCCTCCTCGTGAAGCGTGTATGTGGGGGTGTTATGTACCACCTGCCAGCATGAAGATCTGCGGGGAGTGGCGCATGAGCTGAACCCTCGCGTATGGGAGACTATTCCCTAACAGATGTCAGAAGTCACCTTCGATAGCGTGTATTCCGCTTTCCAGAGATGGAAGTACCCATCCAGGGACACCGCTCCCAGCTCCTGGAAGAGAAAAGAGAGAGTTCATCAGTTGTGGAACATTCTCTCGTGAACAGCCATGTAGAGCGGCCAGACACCAAATACAGCTCTGAAGAAACCACTTGCTCTACTGTGGTTTGGTGGCTGGTAAACCGCTCTGTACCATGGGCTCAGTCCTAGTAAGCCTGACTTAATTTACAGAATGCTTAGGGAGCACTGAAATTACCTATGAAAAGGAGATTGGATTTATTCCCAGCCCTTCACTACCCGAAGGAGTCTCAGAGCGGCTCACAATCACCTTTCCCTTCCCCTCCCCGCAATAGACACCCTGTGAGGTAGGTGGGGCTGAGAGAGCTCTTTCCAGAACTGCCCTTGAGAGAACAGCTCTGAGAGAACTTATGACTGACCCAAGGTCACACCAGCAGGTGCATGTGGAGGAGTGGGGGATCAAACCCAGTTCTCCCAGATTAGAAAAGAGAAGAAGAGATTGGATTTATAACCCGCCCTTCACTACCCGAAGGAGTCTCAGAGCTGCTTACAATCTCCTTTCCCTTCTCCTCCCCACAACAGACACCCTTGTGAGCAATGCTCCCTCTAAGGTGTGGAGTCTTGTAAGCAAAAATTCCACTTCGTGAGCTCCTGGCATTAAAGTTGTGAGCGACTACTGCATAAATCAGTTTGCTCTAGAGCAATCCTTCCTGAGCAACAACAAAAATGTGTGAGCCGGAGGCTAAAAAACTGTGAGCAAGTTCACACTAACTCAGCTTAGAGGGAACACTGCTTGTGAGGTAGGTGGGGTTGAGAGAGCTCTGAGAGAACTGCTCCTGAGAGAAAAGGTCTGAGAGAACTTGTGACTGGCCCAGGGTCACACCATCAGCTGCATATGGAGGAGTGGGGAATCACACCCAGTTCTCCCAGATTAGAGTTCGTGCTCCTAACCACTACACCAAACTGGTTCTGTTTTAAGAGCGCTAAAACGTTATTTCCACCGGGCTCCCGCACACCATTAAAAATGAAAAAGGCAGTAATGGAAGCAACGGGGGATTAAAAGCAGGGGCACGCAGCAAGGGGGCCTCCACGCGTCTCCGGATGCTTTTCAAGTGCAGTAGCGCCTCACAGACCAATAAAGTTTTTGGGAAACAAGCTCTGAGAGTCAAAGCTCCATCTGTCAGATGCTTTCACGCGGCTACACAGAGCTTCCATTTAAAGAAGATATCATCCCCACCCTATCCGGTAGACGAATCAACCTTATTTAGCCTTCAGGCCCAAAGAAACATGATCAAAAACATGATGGCAAGGCACACGAGGACTGCCAGATACTAGCTATTTTCAAAGCGAGTCTGATCACGTGTCTAAGCACCTCTGCCACAGGTAACATAAGACTATCAAGACCACAGCGAGAGGCCCTCCTGACTATCCCATCAATCCAAAGAGACTGTTCAGTGGGTATGTAAAAGTAAAATAAAATTTAAAAATCCAAGGAGACTTTTCCATGGGTACGCGAGAGAGGGCCTTTTCCGTGGTAGCCCCGCGGTTATGAAACAACCTCCCAAGGGAGGTGCGCCTGGTCCCATCATTTTTGATTTTTAGGAGGCAGCTGAAGAGGGTTTTATTTAGGGCTGCATTTGATTAAATCAATCCTCAATTCTGACTTTAAATGTTGGTTTTATGTACGTTAAGTACTCTGTTTTATGTATTTTATTTATACTGTAAATAAGCAGTAGGTCGAGCACCTTGACCTTCTAGAGGGCCTCTCTGCTTCTCTGTCTCACCTGGTCTTGGAGCCGCAGCAAGTTCACCTTTCTGAAGGATCCAGATTTACAGGCAAAGGATTCACAGATTGTCAAAAAATGGGCTCCCTTTTTGAAGTGGAAGTTTAAAAGGCAAGCTTTGAGTGATAAGAGCTTCGATGGTTACATTTATCGCATCAATGACGACGGAGCAATAGTTTTAATGGACACCTATACAGACTTTGTTTATTTCAATTGTTAATGTGGTTGAGATGTTTTTGCAATTGTGTATTTTATATAATTATGTTAATTGTTTGACTACTGTAACTTCTAACTTTATTTTTCAATACAATATAATTTGAAAGGGGGAAAAAACCTTTTAAAACCCCCCACCTTGCTGAAGTTTATCCGTTCACAATAAATTTAATGTACCTATTTGAATATGTCATGTAAGGAAGACCTCAAGACCACGTTCTTGGTTGAGGCACCAAAACTCTGGAACACTCAAAACGTTCCCCTCTGCTGCCATCTTCCACCAGCAGGTGACGACTCTTTTGCTTCTTGGTCCGACATTTCTCTCAGTGATTCCTCCTTCCTAATCGACGTGTTAATTGCTCCTTTTATTTATGTTTTGTATGCATTTTAACTCTGTTTTTTAATTGCTTTAATGAAGTGTGCTGTGTGTTGGTTTTAATGGCTTTGAAACTTGATTTTATCGTGTACATTTTAAACTGTTTGCTGCCTCGGAATTCCTTTTAAGGGGGGGAGGAGGAGGAGAGATTGGATTTACATCCTGCCCTTCACTCGGGAGTCTCAGAGCAGCTTACAATCTCCTTTCCCTTCCCCTCCCCACAACAGACACCCTGTGAGGTAGGCGGAGCTGAGAGAGCTCTTTTGAGGACTGCCCTTGAGAGAACAGCTCTGACAGTACTTGCCCAAGGTCACACCAGCAGCTGCAAGTGAAGGAGTGGGGAATCAAACCCGGTTCTCCCAGATTAGAGTCCGCGCACTTAACTGCTACACCAAACTGATGGGATACAAACTTTGTACATTATGGTTACTAACGATGCTACTTAAGACTTCGTCTCGGTGCTCTAGAAGCATCACGGACCACTCCTCTTTGGATCTGGGAGTCAAGTTGTGATTGCACCCCTCTCAGTTTGAGAGCCAGTTTGGTGTAGTGGTTAAGTGCGCGGACTCTAATCTGGGAAAGCTGGGTTTGATTCCCCACTCCTCCACTTGCACCTGGCTGGATGACCTTGGGCAAGCCATAGCTCTGTACCAGCTGTTCTCTCAAGGACAGCTTGGGAAAGAGCTCTCTCAGCCTCACCTACCTCACAGGGTGTCTGTTGTGGGGAGGGAAAGGAGTTTGTAAGCCGCTCTGAGACTCTTAAGTGAGTGAAGGGCGGGATATAAATCCAATCTCTTCTTCTTCTCAGCCGGAGGGAAATGGGGTGTACGATCAGACAGCTAATTTGATTCTTATTCCCACCTCCCTCTGCTTCCAGCTGGGGTGGGAGGAAGGCCACGGTTCCACATGCACTCTCACACCCCCATTGATTTCCTCTGACCTTGTTCCTGTTGTTGAAGGCGAGCGCCCGGACCTTGCAGTTGTCTGGGTTGGTGTTCTCCTTGGGGATGTCCTTCAGAGCCTTGTGTGTGATGTGGGCGTAGACTGGAACGCGGGACAAGTTGCGTCTTGCGTCGCTCTTGGCCAGGACCTCGTCCGTCACTTCCCACAGCCCCATCGAGCCATCTCGGGAACCTGCAGAGAGAACAGAACCCCGGCACGCATTAACACACACAGAGTCCCTTGCCGTAGTCCCCACGCAAGACTGGACATGCCTCTGGGAAAGAAAGACCAAAGGCGCCACATTCATT
This sequence comes from Lepidodactylus listeri, assembly GCA_029233225.1. Classification (NCBI taxonomy): domain Eukaryota; kingdom Metazoa; phylum Chordata; class Lepidosauria; order Squamata; family Gekkonidae; genus Lepidodactylus; species Lepidodactylus listeri. The sequence goes on along the minus strand of JARCFY010000004.1, from coordinate 4,046,407 downwards.
CCTCTAACCCAAGTCTGAACACATCAAACTGACATGTACTGAATCAGACACTGGGCTGCACAGATCAGCGCTGCAAAAGGGCAAATTCAGTCTTGAGTTGTGTTAAAAGGGCCATGGCATCGAAATCGCAGGAGGCCATAGCCCCTCTGTATATTGCCTTGGTCAGGCCGCACCTTGAGTACTGTGGGCAGTTCTGGAGGCCTCACTTCAGAAAGCATGTGGACAGAATCGAGAGGGTGCAGGGGAGAGCGATGAGGATGATTGGGTGCCTGGAGACTGAGCCCTATGAGGAAAGGCTAAGGGCCTTGGGTATGTTTAGTTTGGAGAAGGGGAGACTGAGGGGGGACATGATTGTTCTCTTTAAATATTTGAAAGACTGTCATTTGGAGGAGGGCAAGGAGCTGTTCCACTTGGCAGCAGAAGAGAGGACGCGAAGCGACGGGTTTAAATTACATGCGGGAAGGTATCGGCTGCCATTTCCTCAGGGAGCAAAGCCATTAGCAGAAATGCCAACCTTACCAGAAACAGCCATGGTGTCACTGATCCACGCAATAGAAAATATCCAATCTTTGTGTCCATCCTGGGGAGAAAGGAGAAAATGAAAATGAGGACCCAAGATGACACGGAGCCGAGCATCTGTTTGCCTGCGCACCAAATGCCGATAACTCTTCCTTAAGCAAGCAAGCATGCGGATTCTGCCCCAATGGGCATCCAAAGATATCCGATGAGAGTCAGCGCTCACGTTCTTACAGTAGCGGTGGAAAGCCCTGTAAAAAGTCCCAACCAACTTATGGAGAACCCGTAGGGTTTTCAAGGCAGATCCAAGTACCAACTAGTCGGCAGTGTGATGCGGTAGCTAAAAAGGCAAATGCAATTTTGGGCTGTATTAACAGAAGTATAGAGTCCAGATCACGCGGAGTGATGGTATCGTTTCACTCAGCTCTGGTTAGACCTCGCCTGGAGTATTGTGTTCAGTTTGGGGCCTCACAATTTAAGAAGGACATGGACAAGCCGGGACATGTCCAGAGGAGGACAGCGAAGATGGTGAGATGGTCTGGAGACCAAGTCCAATGAGGAAAGGTTGAAGGAAGCTGGGCATGTTTAGCCTGGAGAGGAGACGACTGAGAGGTGATAGGATCCACCATCTTCAAGTCCTTGGAGGGCTGTCACATAGAGGATGGGGCGGAGTTGTTTTCTGTTGCCCCAGAAGGTCGGACCAGAACCAACAGGTTGAAATTAAATCAGAAGAGTTTTCGGCTAAACATCAGGAAGAACTTCCTGACAGTTAGAACAGTTCCTCGGTGGAACAGGCTTCCTCGGGAGGTGGTGGGCTCTCCTTGGGAGGTTTTCAAACACGGGCTAGATGGCCATCTGACAGCAGTGCTGATTCTGTGAACTTGGGCAGATCCTGAGAAGGGAGGGCAGGAAAGGCTGCCTCAGTGCTTAGTTCCTGTGGCCCTTTCTTACACACCCAGGGAAATGCAGATGACTACTTCGGGGTCAGGAAGCAATTTTCCTCCAGGCTGGTTTGGCTGTGGATCCTGAAGGTTTTTTTGTCATCTTCTGGGCATGGAGCAGGGGTCGCTGGAGGCGGGGTGGGGGGAGGTATTTGTGAATTTTCCTGCGTTGTGCAGGGGGTTGGACTAGATGACCCTGGAGTTCCCTTCCAACTATGACTGGATGACCCTGCTTAGTGTCTGAGGTCAGATGACATCAGGCTAGCCGCGGCTATCCAGGTCAGGGTACAGCTGAAAGTGCTGTCAGGTCGCAGCTGACTTACGGCCAACCCCTCATGGCGTTTTCAAGGCATGAGACGACCAGGAGCGGTTTTGCCCTTGCCTGCCTCTGCATAGCAACCCTGGACTTTTTTAGTGGCCTCCCATCCAAGTACTACTAACCAGGGCCAACCCTGCTTCGTATCCAAGACCTGACAAGAACGGGCTAGACTGAGCTTCCAGTTCAGGGCATTCTCACACAACGTGGTTGTAAACAAGGAAGCGACAGAACACCTTCGAGACCGCCTCTCCCCGTATGAGCCCCATAGAGCATTAAGGTCAACTCATCAACATCTTTTGGTAGTCCCCGGCCCCAGGGACGTCCGATTGCCCACCTGGTGGAATGAGCTCCCGAGTGAGATCAGGGCCCCGCGGGATTTATTACAATTCCGCAGGGCCTATAAGAAGAAGAAGAAGAAGAAGAGATTGGATTTATACCCCGCCCTCCACTCCCCAAGGGAGTCTCCGAGCGGCTTACAAACTCATTTTCCCTTCCCCTCCCCACAACAGACACCCTGTGAGGTAGGTGGGGCTGAGAGAGCTCTTTCCCAAGCTGTCCTTGAGAGAACAGCTGGTACAGAGCTATGGCTTGCCCAAGGTCATCCAGCCAGGTGCAAGTGGAGGAGTGGGGAATCAAACCTGGTTCTCCCAGATTAGAGTCCGCGCACTTAACCACTACACCAAACTGGCTCTCTATAAGATGGAGCTCTTCCGCCAGGCTTTTGGTTGAGGCAGCTGGCGCCCCTCTTTGTGGCCAACCCCACCAGCAGCCTGGACCCCAACATCTTAAACCTTTCACCGCTGCTGATATGGTTCTATCTGAGCTGACATGGTACCTAGGAGTACGGCACTGTACACTGTTGGTTCAATTCGGTTTTAAATATGTTGTATTTTATATTGTCGTTACCCGCCCTGAGCCCGTTCCCGGGGAGGGCAGGATACAAATCCAAACAAACGAACAAATAAATCAGTTGGCCTTCTGCACAAAAATATTGCCATTTCCCATGGGACGTAAGGACTGCATCATACCCAGTGCTAAGCAAGACGACGTAAAGACCACCCGTCCATACGCCAGGTTAACTTACGTCTCCCACGCACACTGGATCGAGCGTAGGCAGCCGATAAATCGCAAGGCTGTTTGGGTTGTCGCCTCCAGTCGCCAAGAGGGTCCTCGAGGGGTTCAGTTCAATGGCGTGAATCCCACAGCCCTGCTGATTCACCATGTCGGGCTCCCGGTCCTTCAGAATAGGGATCTTGGTTATCTGACCAGTCTGGACATCCACCACGAACAACTGAGAGAGAGAGAGGGAGAGAGAGATTTAAAAGTTGCAAAAAAGAATTTCACACGGCTCATCCCCAGGGCTGAATAACCAAGTTCACAGAATCACAGAGTTGGAAGGGACCTCCACAGTCATCTAGTCCAATCCCCTGCACAAGGCAGGAAATTCACAAATACCTCCCCCCACACACATCCCTAGTGACCCCTGTTCCAAACCTTGAAGATGACAAAAAAAGAAAAACCTCCAGGATCCCCGGCCAAACTGGCCTGGAGAAAAATGGCTTCCTGACGCCCAAAGTGGCAACCAGCATTTCCCTGGGCGTGTAAGAAAGGGCCACGAGAACTAAGCACTGAGGCAACCCTTCCTGCCCTCCCTCTCATGATCTGCCTAAGTTCACAGAATCAGCATTACTGTCCGATGGCCATCGAGCCTCTGTTCACCAACAGACTGAAAGGAATACTTTGAGCAGAGGTTTTGGTCAGACACGATTTCTGCAAAAAGTAACAACAGAGAGCTATGGCAGTATAGTGGTTACAGAATCAGGACCAGGATCTCAGAGACCCAGGTTCAAATCCTCCATTTTGCCATGGAATTTTTTTTGGGGGGGGGAGGTATTCCCCCCCCCCATCTTTGCATGTGTGTGCGTGTGAGTGTGCGCGCACCTGGAAGTCAAGGAGATTTCTGGTGACTGACCCCTACAGGGGGCCTGGAGGATATTCAGAGAGGTGGCTGAATAAAGCCTGCCCCCGCCTCCCGAGTTCTGGTATTCCAAGGAGGCCTCCCATCCAAGAACTTGCCAGAGTCGACCCTGCTCAGCTTCCGAGAACAGAGGAGATTGGGCTTGCCTGGGCTATCCACGTCAGGGTCATTTTGCCATGGAATCTTGCTCGGTGACCTGGGGCTGGACACACACTCAGCCCAACCCACCTCACAAGGCTGTTGTGAGGATAAAATGGCGGAGAGGAGAACGATGTGAGCTGCTTTGGGTCTCCAACTGGGGTGAAAAGGAGGGGTATAAATGAAGTCAGTAAAGTAAATGCTGATGCAATGGCTGCTCGCACACGGGCTGCGGACAGTCTAGTGAGCTGGGAAACTGTCAGTTCAAACTTCCTCTCTACCATGATTCACTAGTTGGCCTGAGGCCCCAACCTCCACCCAATCGCTCTGACCTAGTTTAACAGCCTGTAAGGACGAGAAGAAAATAAGGCACACCAAGCCCTACATACACATTATTATGGTAAACAACCTTCCATGGATCATTAGATTCAGCTCCCTTAAAAGGATTCCATAAACAGAATGTTGCCTGCTCTAAATAGTTACGACCCTTCATATGTACAGAAGGCGCGTGGCTTAATCAGTCATTTAATTATAAGAGCCTTATTAAGTTCTTCATCGTGTCCCACGCGCGGCCCGCTGCGCTGACAAGCAACCCAAATTGCCACCCGGTAATAATCCCTGCATACATACAGTCTCTCTCACACACGCACTCTTTAGACAACACACAAATTATAACCAATTAAGTGCACCGTAAAAAGCAGAGACATAAAAAAAACCACGCCCCCGCATAATTCCAGCTGTTAAAAGCCGCAGACAAAAACAAGTTTTACAAGCACTTCTAGAAGACCACCCAGATTTGGAACTGGAGGGATCCCTTAGAATGCACGAGAACAAGAAAAATACTCTATACACAGTCGAGATGCTGTAAAGTTCGCCTCCATGCTAGAAAAGAGATGGATAGTATCTAATAACTGAATTCTCACAATTTAAGGTAAAGGCAAAGGTTTCGCTTGCTCGAAAGCCAGTCTAGGGATGCGGTGCTCATCTCTGTTTCCAAGCCGAAGAGCCAGCGCTGTCCGAAGACATTTCCGTGGTCATGTGGCCGGCACGACTAGACGCCGAGGCACACGGAACACTGTTACCTTTCCACCGAAGCGGTACCTATTTATCTACTTGCAATTTCTTGTTTTCAAACTGCTAGGTTGGCAGGAGCTGGGGCCAGAGACGGGAGAAGAAGAAGAAGAGATTGGATTTATACCGCGCCTGTCACTTGGAGTCTCAGAACGGCTTACAAATTCCTTTCCCTTCCCCTCCCCACAACAAACACCCTGTGAGGTAGGTGGGGCTGAGAGAGCTCTGACAGAAACTGCTCTTTTTCAAGGACAGCTGTGCCAGAGCTACGGCTTGCCCAAGGTCATCTAGCAGCTGCAAGTGGAGTAGTGGGTCGCAAACTGCTGAACTACTGGCCTTCCAGTCTGCAGCTCAGCATCTTAACCACTTGAGCCACTGCAGCCCCTCTCACAATTTAGGGTACATTAATCTCCAGTTCTGACATATTACCTATGTTGTCCCTCCACCCCCATTGAACCCAAACAAACGATAACCAGAAACCAAGATTGTCATTCTTTTTATCGGTTAAAAACACTTCACCATTTTGCACGCTAATTTAACAAGCCACCCTGTATTTATACAAGTATGAGCTGTAATTCCATTTCACTATCCGATGAAGTGTGCTTTGCACACGAAAGCTCACACCTTGAATAAGTTTCCAAGTGACCAACATGGAAAGAACTGGTTATCTGTATTTTACCAGCGGCTGCAAAACTTGCATTCGCTTCTCAACGGAAATCCCCTTCAGCCCCATCTGCTTTGGCTTGGCACTCCAGACTTCAGGAACAATATGTTTTAGCTAAACTAACTTTTAATTCTTTGCCTTCATCAGCAATGGTTTCTAAGTTTAAAAGAACCTGGTCTCCGATTTTAAATTATTTAGCAAAGAACAGAGAAATTCCAAAAGAACTTTATACTTGTTAAATTTAATTTAAGGCCCTTTTGCGGGGGTTTTTTGTTTGTTTTATTGGTGCTGCTGTACCACTGTTTTAATTTTTGAATGTAATTAAAATTTAAAATAATAATAATTTAAAAAATACTTCCAAGGAAACAGCACATAATTTTTTTTGGCGCCTGAGCAACCGGCCTCCTGGGACTCTGCCAGCCTTGAATTTGTCTTAACACTAAGTACAAGGAGCAATTAAGACTTTATTAAAAAGGAAATCTAGCCCTTCCAGTTTCTGAATTCAGAGAGCCAATCGAACATGTGTCTGCCAATAATGGGCATGACATGTGTTCATGCGCTCCCTTTCCTTGCAGTCTGCCAATGAGAGCTTCCGGAAGAGTTCGCACTCCAGTATGATCTGGTGCTCGAACGCCAGAGGCAATTGGCCTGAGTCCGAAGGCTTTTAAAACTAGGAAGCTTTCAATCATGTTCCACACCTAAAGCAAGGGAGCCATAAGAAAATCAGAAGAGCCCTGTTGGATCAGACCAGTGGTCCATCTAGTCCTCTGAAGGGCCAACAACAGGGCATAGAGAAGAAAAAGAAGAGAAGGGATTGGATTTATACCCTGCCTGTCACTACTCGAAGGATAAGAACTTCTGAAGAGCCCTGCTGGATCAGACCAGTGAGGGTCCATCTAGTCCAGCATCCTGTCTCACAGAGTAACCAACCAGCTCCTCCGGAGGTCCAACAACAGGGCATAGACGCTAAGGCCTTCCTCTGATGCTGGCACCAGGATTCAGAGGTTTACTGCCTCTAAACATGGAGGCTCCCTTTAGTCCTCATGGCTAGTAGCCGCTGATCGGCCTATTTATAGCAGGCCATGTCAAAGTACGGAGCTCAATGACCCCAGCTCCTTCAGATTAAAGTCTTAACAAACCAGCTACACGTACAAAATTTAAACTGGGCTGTGAGACAGCGACTGTTCAAAAGCCTGACCATAGGACGGGCTGAAGAAATTGTGTCAGTACAGGGCTTGGGTACATGTATTTCAAACAAAGACGCAGAAATGTGTGCATCGAGTCTGCTGTAACCAACAGCAAAACCGCGGAGCAGGGAACTTGCTTGGCAGAGCTGTACAAAATGGCAGAAGTACCATCAAGTCGTAGTCAACTTACGGCGACCCTGTGGGGTTTTCAAGGCAAGAGACGAAGAGAGCTGGTTTGTCCCATTGCCTGCCTCTGCATAGCAACCCTGGACATCCTTGGCGGTCTCCCATCCAAATACTAATTGGCGCTCACCCCGCTTCCAAGATCTGACGAGATGAGGCTAGAGTGGTCCATCCAAGTCAGGGTGAACAGTTACAGTTACGTGCCTCCAAGCTGTAACCAGCTCGTGGAGACCCCAGGACCATGCAGTTTTCAAGGCAAGGGACGTTCACAGGTGGTTTACCACTGTCTGCCTCTGCGTGGCGACCCTGGACTTCCTCAGTATTCTCCCATCCAAGTACTAACTGGGGTCGACCCTGCTTAGCTTCCAAGATCTGATAAGACTGAGCTAGCCTCAGCCATCCAGGTCAAGGCAAGAGATGAACGGAGGTGGTTCACTATTGCCTGCCTCTGCATAGTGACCCTGGACTTCCTTGACGGTCTCCCAACCGAGTACTGACCGCGGCCGACCCTGCTTAGCTTCCAAGAGCTGATGAGGTCAGAACCCAGAAATGATGACTGCTCTTAACTGCTGCCATTAGGAATGGGGATTTGCTGACTTCACGAAAACTGCCCCACCCCTGGCCTTGGGTCTCACCATTCCCAGGGCTGCCTCCATTATACTGTAGACACAATTAAGGCCCAACAAGCAAGCAGTTCAGGCCTGCCCGGGGTGCCCTTTGAGGCAGGAACTTAATTATAATGGGCACATCTGAACTTTCTAAAGAAACTATTTGAACCGGAGGAGAATTATAACCTACGTTACAATCTAAGGGAAGATTAATTTTAAAGGTTTATATAGTCCTTTTATAAAATAATAAGAAGAAAGTCAATCTGAGTTTGGGTTAGGGAACCTTGGATAAGACTGATTTAGTAAAAGCTAGCCCATATTAACTGGCTAAGATAGGCTGAAGGACATACGTGTACGTACTGGGGAGAGCCAGTCTGGTGTAGTGGTTAAGTGCGCGGACTCTAATCTGGGAGAACCGGGTTTGATTCCCCACTCCTCCACTTGCACCTGGCTGGATGACCTTGGGCAAGCCATAGCTCTGTACCAGCTGTTCCCTCAAGGACAGCTTGGGAAAGAGCTCTCTCAGCCCCACCTACCTCACAGGGTGTCTGTTGTGGGGAGGGGAGGGGAAAGGAGTTTGTAAGCCACTCTGAGACTCCCTTGGGGAGTGGAGGGCGGGGTATAAATCCAATCTCTTCTTCTTCTTGGATAAGACTGATTTAGTAAAACCTAGCCCATATTAACTGGCTAAGATAGGCTGAAGGACATATGTGTACGTACTTATAAAAATGTAGCCCACATTTAAAACAGCTATGGAAAAATGAAAACTAGTCGTTTGTTTGTTTAAAAGGTTTAGCCAAAAAGAGTTTTGATTTATATAAGAGAACATTTGGTTTAGGAAATATATATGACTGTCTATTAGAGTAAGATTGTTCAAGGCTGATCATTGATAAATACGCAGAATGGAAATTTATGGAGGGTTAAGGTTCAAATTTTATACAGAAGACGTAATGCAACTAACCCTGATTGAAGGATTCCAGAAGTCTTGATAACTGGTATAAAAAGAACTTCTTTATGAAATAGGGAAATGATATTTAAAGGCAACTTGTAGAAGACTAATGTAGAATGTTTAGACAAAAAGGCAATTAGCAGAGAACATGTTAACCTATTGAGATGTATAGAAAAACTAGCAGTGGGATGTTTAGGTATTGTGTAAATAGTAATCATATTACGGTAACAAGAATGCCATTGAGATATATCTGTAGGAGGTTTTAAAGGGTATAGTGTTAGCAGTGTTACTCTCATATCTGTTTAAGAACATAAGAGAAGCCAATGCTGGATCAGGCCAGAGGCCCATCCAGTCCAACACTCTGTGTCACACAGTGGCCAAAAACACCAGGTGCCCTCAGGAGGTCCAGCAGTGGGGCCAGGATACTAGAAAACCCTCCCACTGTTGCCCCCCCTCAAGCACCAAGAATACAGGGCACCACTTGCCCCAGACTGAGAGTTCCTGTCTATACTTTGTGGCTAATAGCCACTGATGGACCTCTGCTCCAGATGTTTATCCAGTTCCCTCTTGAAGCCGTCCATGCTTGTAGCCGCCACCCCCTCCTGTGGCAGTGAATTCCACGTGTTCATCACTCTTTAGGTGAAGAAGGACTTCCTTTTCTCTGTTCTAACCCGACTGCTCAGCAATTTCGTGGAGTGCCCCCGAGTTCTTGTCTTGTGAGAAAGGGAGAAAAGGACTTCTTTCTCTACCTGCTCTGTCCCATGCATAATCTTATAAGAATTATGAAGAAAAAAGAATCGGAGAAGCTCGGCAAGGGCGCAGTCAGACAGAGCGATCCTGTTCTTCTGCATTTTCTCCATCTCTAATAAGGAAGAGTCATCAAGAGTTACTTGGCAGGTTGCGGCAGCCCACAGAACAGATGCCCCGCTTGGCTCCAAAGGAACACCGCGAACAAGAGAGGGGGAAGCCACAGCGGAGGGACCCATTTCAAATGCTCCAAGGTGCCGTGGGACGATAACAGCTCCGCGAAGGCATTCCGCACTGCTTTTGGGGCACACCGCCTCACTTGAGCTGTAAAAGACGCAAACTCCCTTTTAAGAACAACTGGGAATCTTGGGGGGGGGGGGGAATTCCACCTCTGTCCCAAAACATGCAAGCCATTCCGTTAAGAATTCAGTTTTTAGACATGGATTATGCAAGCCAGCCAACGCAAACTAAACAGACTCCCTGAAACACGTCTTTGGCAAGAATCATTCGTGACGGGCAATTGATTAAATTAAGGCTCTGAGGAGAAACTGCTCCTAACAAGGATGGCTGCTTTGCCGCTGAAGGCACCGAAAGACCCGGGTTCAAATCCCTCCTCCTACAATGGAAGCTGGCTGGACGGCCGTGGGCCAGTCACACGCCCTCGGCCCAACCTACCTCACAGGGTTGCTGCTAGGATAAAACGGGAGGGGAGGAGAAGGAGGTAAGTCACTTTGGGTCTCCGTTAGGGAGAAAGGCAGGGCATAAACGAATTAAATGAATTTTTAAAATGCCAATGCCAATCGAAGCCAGATAACCTCTTCCCCCCCCCACGTTTTTCTAGGCGGCAGAACATTTCATCTGCATGTTCCAGAATCAAGTCGCTAACGCTGCAAACTGTACAGGGACAAATGCTGGCCCTCTTTCAGAGTAGCACTGCAAAAGTGTCCGAGCGGCTCCGGCCCAAATGTGGATGGAGAGGGGTTTGCTATCTAATCCCCACTTAATCTCTAAAACACCCCTCAACGGTAGAAAAGAGCCGGAGTCCAGCAGCACCTTAAAGTCTAACAAATAATGGCAGGGAAGGAGCTTTCGTAAGCCACCGCCCACTTGCAGTGACTCACAAAAGCCCCTCCCCCTGCCACAGCTTTCGTTAGTCTTTAAAGGTGCTGCTGGACTCCCGGCTCTTTTCTATTGCTACAGACAGGAGGAGGAGGAGATGATTGGATTTATACCCCATGCTTTGCTTGGAGTCTCAGAGCGGCTTACAAACTCCTTTCCCTTCCCCTCCCCACAACAGACACCCTGTGAGCCAGTCACACGCCCTCGGCCTGTGAGGCAGGTGGGGCTGAGAGAGCTCTTTCCCAAGCTGTCCTTGAGAGAACAGCTCTGACAGAACTATGGCTTGCCCAAGGTCATCCAGCCGGGTGCAAGTGGAGGAGTGGGGAATCAAACCCGGATCTCCCAGATTAGAGTCCGCGCACTTGACCACTGCACCAAACTGGCTTAACGCGGCGACCCACCTCGATCCATCGTCCCTCAACAGATAGTGACCTCACTGAAGGGAACGCGGATATTTTTGTCCCGCAGAACGCATCAAGCGTTCGTTTTGTGCCACATCCTGGCCTGTGATTCAGGAAGCCAGACCGAGATCCTCGAGACTTCAGAGTTCACCCAGCCGGCTCTGGCGAAACGCTGCGTCTCGGCCGGCCCTCCCTATTCTCAAGGCACAGAAGTGGAGCTAAAATGGAACTTCGCTGAGATGCCAAAACCAGCTAGGAGGCAACAGCTCGTCATGAGCATGGAACGCGTCATTCCGCAGAGGCAACAAACATCACGTGGCGTGGAGATGAATGCAGGCTAGTCACACCTCATTTTAAACGAGCAGAAGGGAGCCAGATGACATAATTGCCCTTTGGACTTGTACACACCAATGAAAATTGGTGTGTACAGCAAGGACACCCTCTCCTCGGCCCAATGAGTGAATGAATAAAGTTTATTGTATATGGCCACTGGCCGTCACAATCTAATTCCCAAGTGCCCCCCCCCCCGCGTGCGGATACCTAAATCCGTGCGGGGGGGCACTTGGGGGGTGGGGTTTCTACACACGGGGGGCACTCCCCCCATGTGCAGAAAAATCCTAAATGTTTAAAAAAACTTTTCGGGGGATCTTTAAATCCCCCGAAAAGTTAAAGCGTTCTCCGCGCGTGCACAGAGAACGCTGTGGCCGCTGTAGGGGAGGGGGTGGGAAGCGGCATGATGAGGACTCGCCGCCGCCATTTGCGGGGGGGGAGGAGGGAAGAGCCTCGGCAGGCGGCAGGTCTCTATGCCCCCGCCGCAGTTTTGAAAGCAGGGAGGAAGGGGGGGGAAGCCTCAGTGGACGGCGGGTGTCCCTGCCGCAGCCGCCGTCGTTTTGAAGGCGGGGAAAAGCCTCAGCAGGCAGCGGTCTCCCTGCCGCCACCGCCTTACAGGGGGGGAGCCTCGGCGGGCGGCTGCCTCCCTGCCGCCGCCGTCGTTTTGAAGGCGGGGGGGGAAGCTGCCTGGAGGGGGGACGGGGGGGAAGGAGCTGTCAGCTTCTCCCCCCTCGCGAATATCGCGGGGGCCCCCCCTTGTCTATATACTAATAGCCAAGATGCCCCCTCTGTGCGGATATCTAAATCCAGAGATCAGAGGCACAAAGGGGGCATAGAGATTTTCCTGCACACGTGGGGAAGTCCCCAGGTGTGCAGAAAAATCTGAAAAGTTAAATCCCCCCTAAAGTAAAAAAGTGTTCTTTGCACACGTGCAGAGAACGCACTTGGAACAGTGCCTCACTGCCATTGCCAGGGGGAGAAGGCTTGGCAGGCCGGTGGCTGGGGGAGAAGGCTCACACGCGGTGGCTTCCTTCTCATGTGGAGCTCCTCCCCATCCGTGAGTATCGCGGGTCCCCGCTTCTTGTTTTATATAAAACTGGATCCCTAATATCTTACAATACACATTTAGTTATCAAATTCAGTGAGAATTAGGTTCATTCATATGCCTAAAATACCTCAAATTGAAATTATATACAGCATTTACAAATGCCAGTTCCAATTTTAACCATGTTTAATGCTTTGCATATCAGTAACCTGCATTCCTAAGAACCACCTTTTGCTCTGGCTTTCCTGGCTAACGCAAACAGTGCGACCTTATAAGACACCAAAGGATTCGCGTCTGACAACAACAAAAAATTAGCTTATCACTATCAGAAAAAATTGTGCAGTTGATTAAGTATTTGAGATTTTAAAAAATCTACTTCTAAGATCCAAACATAGTGGACAAACCATTACGTAATGAAACAGATCTTCAACAGAAGTTTCACAGAGACAAATGTGCTGTTCTAGGGGGATTTTTAGATATCTTCCAGTCAGTACTTCTGATGGCATGTTCTGAAATCGTAATGCCGTGAAATGCCTCTACTCAACAGCCATGGGCTGTTCTCAACGCAGGACAGTTACAAACGGAGGGGAAGGGGGGAGAACTGCACGGGCAGCTGGAGGCTCACTTTATCAGGATCGTGACCTGACCTCGATAGCCCGGGCAAGCCCAATCTCGTCAGATCTTGGAAGCTAAGCAGGGCCAATGCGGGCAAGTATTTGGACGGGAGACCTCCAGAGAATACCAGGGCTGGGAGGCAGAGGCAGGCTATCAAGCCACTTCTCTGAACGTCCTCCGTGCCCCAGTAGGAGTCGCCAGGATTTCCAGGCACGGGTGCACACACAAACATACAAAAGTAATTAATGACTTTATCAGATTCACTGCCCCCACAAAGAAGGAACACACGAAGATTTAGAAGACTGTATTATGCCTCAATGAACCTAATTATATTTCCGGTACCACAAGAGTTCCTTCTGGTTTCTGCTGGAACACAGTAATATGGGAAAACTAAGGTCACAGCCCAACAACATTAGATCCTTGCAGCTGCTAGAACATGAGCATCAGAGTTCAGGTTGTACTCATCTCCCATGTAGTATTTGCCGCAATTCTCCCTCTCTCCCACCAGCACCGAAGCCAGCGTTAAACCCAAAAATTGCCCGGCGACCCAATAACTAAACGCCGTGAAGAAACTGGGACGTATTAAACTCATATAAGGCTGACAGAAGGTGTACTTAAAAGCGTTCACTTCAAGACACCTTTTTTTTAAAGCTACCCTATTTTGAACACGACAGCTCCCACCAGCGGTAAACGCAGCCTTGTCAGAAAGTGAAGCAAAGGTGCACCGTACGAATCTAAAATCGGATCGCTACTCTGACGCACACGAAGCCGGCTTACACCGTTGAGCCATTTACTCCAGGGCCCCCCCGCCACCCGGTTTCCACAACGCACTGCGACAAGCACCTTCCATACATTAAAAGGGCAGCGTAGTCTAATGCAGGGATCCCCAGCCTTTTCCAGCCTGTGGACGCCTCTGGAATTCTGACACAGCACGATGGGCGCAGCCACGAAACGGCTGCTGCAGGCGGCGGAGTCAGCCACTAAATGACTGCTGTTGTTTACCTTCTGGTTCTGGTGTTCTGGTGGCAGGTGATGCCACCAAGGCAACGTTTCTGAAAATCGGCACGGTCACTGAAATCTCCAGTGACCCATCGCAAGCCTAAAGCTCCGCCCATCCCCACCCACTTATAAAAGCACTTGTCGGGTGCAAAGAAAGCTGTCAGCAGGTACCATAATGCTTCTGGGCATGCGCTGAGGACCCCTCATCTTGCTCAATAGCATGGCCCAATTGCCTTGGGGGCCCTCTTTGAGAGTTCTTAGGCAGTCCTGCTAAAGGAGATTTTTTAAAAATGGAGCTTCAACATCAAAAAAGCTAAGATCATGGCATCCGGCCCCATCACTCCTTGGCAAACAGAAGGGGAAGTCGTGGAAGCAGTGGCCGACTTCACCTTCCTGGGATCCGAGATCACTGCAGACGGTGACTGCAGCCATGAAATTAAAAGACGCCTGCTCCTTGGGAGGAAAGCAATGGCAAACCTAGACAGCATAATAAAAAGTAGAGACATCACCCTGCCAACAGAAGTCCGTACGGTCAAAGCAATGGTATTCCCAGTAGTAGTGTATGGCTGTGAGAGTTGGACCATAAGGAAGGCCGAGCGCTGAAGAATAGATGCTTTCGAATTATGGTGCTGGAGAAGACTCTTGAGAGTCCCTTGGACTGCAAGGAGATCAAATCAGTCAATCCTCAAAGAAATCAACTTTGACTGCTCCCTGGAAGGCCAGATCCTGAAACTGAAGCTCAAATACTTTGGCCACCCAATGAGAAGGGAGCACTCGCTGGAGAAGACCCTGATGCTGGGAAAGACTGGAGGTCAAAGAAGAAGGGGACGGCAAAGGACGAGATGGTTAGACAGTGTTACCGATGCAACGAACATGAAATTACGCACACTCTGGAGCACGACCGAAGACAGGAGGGCCTGGTGGGATGCAGTCCATGGGGTCACAAAGAGTTGGACTCGACTGTGTGACTGAACAACAACAACAACAACAAAAGGCAGTCCCGCTAAAGGAGATTTTTTAAAGTGGAGCTACCAGGGACCAAAGCCGGGACATTCAGCGTGGCACAGAGCAACAGAGGCAGATGACCTGCCCACCAGCTACCTCAAAGGTAGCTGAAACCACACGTGTCTAACCAGACTGCACTTAATCCTAATATTTAATTATGAAATTCGTGCCCCACTTTTCAGCACTTTGCTCCCAAGGCAGCACAGAAAATACATGGTATGTATAACACTTATTTAAATAAGTATATTTTTGTTCAGTACGGTTCTGCATGAATCTGGAAAGGAAAGGTTTATGCAATCTATTGTAAAAAAATTGTCTTCACCCAAAGAGTGACGAACACGTGGCATTCACTGCCACAGGAGGTGGTGACAGTTACAAGCATGGACGGCTTCAAAAGGGAATTGGATAAACATACAGAGCAGAGGTCCATCAGTGGCTCTTAGCCACAAAGTATAGATAGGAACTCTCGGTCTGGGGCAAGTGATGCTCTGTATTCTTGGTGCTTGGGTGGGGGACAACAGTGGGAGGGCTTCTAGTGTCCTGGCCCCACTGCTGGACCTCCTGAGGGCCCCTGGTGTTTTTAATGTTTGTTCATGTCTTGTGGCTCTCAAATATTTGATGTTTATTCTATGCGGCTCTTACATTAAGCAAGTTTGTCCACCCCTGTTCTAGGTGGCTCTTACGCTGAGCAAGTTTGCCCACCCCTGGCCTAGAGCATCCGTCAGTGGCTGTTAGCCACAAGGTATAGATAGGAACTCTCAGTCTGGGGCAAGTGATGCTCTGTCTTCTTGGTGCTTGGGTGGGGGACAACAGTGGGAGAGCTTCTAGTGTCCTGGCCCCACTGCTGGACCTCCTGAGGGCCCCTGGTGTTTTTGGCCACTGTGTGACAGAGTGTTGGACTGGATGGGCCACTGGCCTGATCCAACAT
This sequence comes from Lepidodactylus listeri, assembly GCA_029233225.1. NCBI lineage: Eukaryota > Metazoa > Chordata > Lepidosauria > Squamata > Gekkonidae > Lepidodactylus > Lepidodactylus listeri. The sequence goes on along the minus strand of JARCFY010000004.1, from coordinate 4,030,664 downwards.
TGGGTTCTCTTATGTTCTTATGAGATCCTGTGATTTATAAACCACCTTAGGAGCCAGTACCAGCTGAGGAATGCAAAACACAAACTTTTCTACAGTCAAGAGTTGTGCCACAGTGGAATCAGCTGCCTAGGGAGGTGGCGAGCTCCCCCTCCCTGGCAGTCTTGAAGCAGCGGCTGAACAAACCCTTGTCAGGGATAAGAACATGAGAGAAGCCAGTGTTGGATCAGGCCAGTGGCCCATCCAGTCCAACACTCTGTGTCACACAGTGGCCAAAAACACCAGGGGCCCTCAGGAGGTCCAGCAGTGGGGCCAGGACACTAGAAGCCCTCCCACTGTTGCCCCCCCCCCGAGCACCAAGAAGACAGAGAATCACTTGCCCCAGACTGAGAGTTCCTATCTATACCTTGTGGCTAACAGCCACTGACGGATGCTCTAGGCCAGGGGTGGGCAAACTTGCTCAGCGTAAGAGCCACCTAGAACAGGGGTGGTCAAACTTGCTTAATGTAAGAGCCGCATAGATAAACATCAAATATTTGAGAGCCACAAGACATGAACAAACATTACCTGCTTTTATTGGAAAATAAGCAAATTTGCTTTTTATTAACATTAAATGGGACTGCCAAAAATAACAACAAAAGGGGTAAAAGCAGATATTGATAATGATATTAATTTGTCCAATGATATTTGTTCGCTTATGATATTTAGCTTCCCCAGCCGCCCTGCCGGGAGCCACATAATGTACGTGAAGGAGCCGCATGCGGCTCCCGAGCCACACTTTGCCCACCCCTGCTCTAGGCTGATCCTGCATTGAGCAGGGGGTTGGACTAGATGGCCTGTAGGATCCCTTCCAGCTCTTGTGATTCTATGAAATACGTGACCTGCCGCCAAAAAATACAGGTCGTGAGATTTCAGCTGGAATCTCTGCCTTGCCTGCCTGTCTCCTGCTAATTTCCTGTGCAGCTTACTGCTAATACATAAGAGGGGAAACAACGAAGGAAATCAGAGAGACCCCTCCTCCTTACCGTGTTGCATTTCGTCCCACACACCACTTGCCGGTGATTCAGCCACTGAGAGGCAAACACTTTGTTCAGGGTCCCGAGGTGGAATTCCCGTTCCTTCAGGAGGCTGGGCAGCTGCTGGGCCGCGTAGCCGTGCAAGAGCCGGTGGTAGCTGGAATCATTCTGCAGCCGCACCTCTCTTCCTTTCAGGTAGCACACCAGGGACCTTTTCACCGGGGGGAGCCGCTTCCTTTTGTGGCCTGAGTGATCCCAACCATACTACAGGAAAAAGCATCAAGAGGGCATCGCATAGTACCTTGGAAGTTACAACAACCTTCTAAAGACATATTGCACTGAAATGTCAAGTGCCACCTTGTCTGGAAAAGGAACATATATACCCCACATATACCCCAGAGAGCACTACGGTCGGGGTCACAACATCGACTGATTATTCCAGGCCCTAAGGAAGCCAGGCTCGCTGTTACTGGGACCAGGGCTTTTTTGGTGGTGGCTCCCCTCTGGTGGAATGAGCTCCCGACGGAGATCAGGGCCCTGCGGAACCTTGCGCAGTTCCACAGGGCCTGCAAGACGGAGCTCTTCCACCAGGCTTTCAACTAGGAGCTGCCACCACTACCACCAACTATTATTACTAGTAACATCTGTGGTGGAGGTTCGGCCCTGGATGGAGATCGAGCCATAGCACTGTGGGAGGCTGAAATGCCACTGAAGCGAGACACTGGTATTAAACTCTACAGTACGCCATTTTTAAACTATTGAAGAAATTACCATTACCGCGAGCTCTTTAATCTGTTAATTATTTATTGTACGATTGTTTTAATCTGGTTTTTAAATGTTTTCTGCTGACCTGGCACAATGAGCCAATGTATGTGAGCCACCCTGAGCCTGTTCACGGGGAGGGTGGGATACAAATATAAACAACAACATTAAATTTAAAGTAACATTATGCATCCTTTTAACTGGGCCAAATAAACACACCTTTATCAAATGAGGGAACTAGAAACCAAAGATGTTTACGGTATACCCCAAGATTTCAAAGACACGCCTTCAGTTTCAAGTGAAAAGACTTCCCCTCTAGAGAACCCAGAAAATTCGTGTCTTGAGGAATAACTGAGTTCATTTTTGTTATTCCCGCAAAGACAAAATTTGGAAAAGAGGAGGAGGAGACTGGATTTATACCCTGCCCTTCACTAGGAGTCTCAGAGTGGCTTACAAACTCCTTTCCCTCCCCACAAGGGACACCCTACGAGCTGAGTTAGTGTGAGCAAGCTCAGAGTTTTTTTTTTCACTCTAAGTTGAGTTAGTGTGAGCAAGCTCACAGTTTTTTAGCCTCCGGCTCACACATCTGTGTCTTAGCTCAGGAAGGATGGCTCCAAAGCAAACTAATTTATGCAGGAGCCAAATCGCTCGCTCACAGCTTTAATGCCAGTAGCTTACAAAGTAGAATTTTTGCTCACAAGACTCCTCAGCTTAGAAGGAACATTGCCTATGAGGTGTATTGGTACTAAACCAATATAACATCCATGTTAAGCCTACGGGGTAGGAATACTTCAACTACATTTAAGCCCCCATCAACCCTTCCTCTTAGAAACACGGAGCCAGAATGGATCCCAAGGGTCATCAAGTCCAACCCCCCCCCACACACACACACACAATGCAGGAAATTCACAGCTACCTCCCCCAGGGACCGCTGCTCTATGCCCATAGGAAGGCCAAAAAAACCCTCCAAGATCCCTGGGCCAATGTGGCTTGGAGGAAGATTCCTTCCTGACCCCAAAGCAGTTTGTTTAATTTTGAGGGGTCCCCTGCGTGCCTCATCAAACTTCAGACTGCACACCTTCAGAAAGCAGCTTCGTTTCGGAAATTTACCGTGATCGATAAATAATAAAATGCAAGCGTTACACAGATAGGAACATCACAGCCAAGTTTGCTGATGGTTTCACTTAATACGGTCCTACAATCCTATGGTCCTACCAAACCCCTCGGCTCCGTCATGTTTGATCTCCAGGAGGCACCTGAAGACAGTTTTATTGAAGACCACATTTGGTTAAGCTCAGCCATCCTGAATACCAATTTTCAATTTTGGTTTTACAGTTTTGGATGTATTTTATCTGTTTTATTTATGCTGGCAAGCTCTCCGGAGCTCCGTAAGGAAGAAAGGCTAGGAAACATTTCCAATAAATGAACAAGTCGCACTACTTCCTATTCCGAGACTGAGCGAGGAAGAGGCAGGCAGACCTTTTCCTCTTGTAGCCAGGGTTTCCAGCTCCAGGTTGGGAAAATACCTGAATATTTGGGGGGTGGAGTCTGAGGAGGGCGGGGCAGGGCAGGGGAGGGACCTCAGCAGGGCAAAACACCATGCCTTCCTAATTCAAGGGCAGGATATCAATGTTAGAGAGGGTTGCCAGCCCCCCCCCCCAGGTCACTTGGGGGGGGGGGTTACAACTGCCAGATCCAGGTTGGGAAACTCCTGGAGGGTGGGTGGGGGGAGCCTGGGGAGGACAGGGACCCTGGTTGGGTACAATGCCACAGAGTCCACCCTCCAAAGCATCCATTTCCTCCAGGGGAACTGATCTCTGTAGTCTGGATTTGAACTGATCTCTGTCGTCTGGATTTGAACTACAATTCCAGGGTACCCCCAGGTCCCTCCTGGAGGCCAGCATCCCGCACCTGGGGAGCAGCTGCAATCCCAGGAGATCTCCAGCCACCACCTGGAGGTTGGCAACCCCATCTGTAGACCCTGAAGCTTGTAACGGGTGTATATGACAGTAAACACAACACCCCCCACCCCCAACACAGGGCCAGATTGCATGCGGAAAGACACTCGCCCTCCCCTTACCATGCCACTTTGGGGGGGGGGGTGTCCATGGCTGTCCCAGAGGAGCCCCCCCCTGCAAGCAATGCTCCCTCTAAGCTGTGGAGTCTCGTGAGTAAAAATCCTACTTTGTGAGCTACTGGGCGAGCCGTTTGGCCGCTGCAGCAATACTCCAGAGCCATCCTTCCTGAGCTAGGACAAAAAAAAAATGTGTGCGCCAGAGGCTACAAACCTGTGAGCTCGCTCACACGGACTCAGCTTAGAGGGAACACTGCTTGCAAGCCCTGCCTCGCCGACCCCCTCCCCCGCCTTCGAGACCCACCTGCCCCCTCCCCCTGAACACCAAGCCCCGCCACCCGGCCTTCCGCTTGCAGGGGGCCCGCAGCATGGAGCCGTTTCCAAGGCGAGCCACGGAGCCGATGCCCGAGTCGGTTACGAGGCTCCGAACTCCGAATGCGAACGAGGTCTGGGGCGGGCGCTCACTGCGAGGGCGGGCGGGAGCTTCGGACGGCGGGGGCTGCCCCAGCGCGACCGCCCCCCGAGGAAATGCAACCGCTGCAATGGCACCAAGGCACGGCTCCGGACACGTCTCTGCCGCGCGTGCCGTTCCGACGCCCCCAGCCTCGACGCGCGTCGGCTGCACGAGAAAGACCAGGCGCCGCCGACCCGCAGGCAACGGGCGGAGGGGAATATCCCGGTCTCAGCGGAGCAGTCACGTCGGGAGAGGGTTCGAGCCCCGTCCACACGTTACAGGGAAAAGCGGGCGCAACCCGTGCGCGACAGAGAACGCACGGGCCAGCCGAGCGCAACACCCTTTTCAAGGAGCGCCGAAGACGGAGCTTTGCATCGTCCAAAAACAAGGCCAGAAATCGGGACCTGGATGCAGACTGGCTTTCCAACACGCGTTCAGCCGTACGCGCGTCCGCGTAACGCGGGAACGACCCTGCTGGGGCGACAAAGCCAAGCGCGTTCGCTATAGGCGGCCCGCGCGTTCGAACTCGCTGTAACGAGGACGCAACACGGATCTGGTTCCCTCTTTTCATTTTTGCACGAGGGCGAACCCATCCGTGCGTTCCCTTCCCCGCGTGTCTGGAGCGTAAAGAGAATCTTCCCCAAACGCCCCGGTTGGTTTCGCAGTCAAAGGCGCCGCCGGCCCTTGCTCGCAAAGTGGGTTAGCGCGCGCGGACAAGGCGGACGCAGACGCGAGTTCGCTGTAACGTGAGTACAGTCTGCTCGAGGTCAGTTTACTAGAAGGCGGGCGATGGAAAGGAGAGGGGGGCAGAGGCGGCCTCGAGGTTCGGCCTGCGGTGGAGGGAAGGGACAGAGAGAAACCGGATGCAGCCCCCATTGCAGCCAACCAACCAAAAGGAAGAAGAGGAGATTGGATTTATACCCCGCCCTTCACTACCCGAAGGAGTCTCAGAGCGGTTTACAATCTCCTTTCCCTTCCCCTTCCCCTCCCCACAGCAGATACCCTGTGAGGTAGGTGGGGTTGAGAGAGCTCTGTCAAAAACTGCTCTTTCCAGAACCGCTCTAAGAAAACTTGGGACTGACCCAAGGTCACACCAGCAGCCGCATGTGAAGAAGAAGAGGCGACTGGATTCATAACCCGCCCTTCACTCCCCAATGGAGTCTCAGAGCAGTTTATAATCTCCTTCCCCCCCCCCCCCCCCACTCCAGAACAGGCACCCTGCGAGGTAGGTGGGGCTGAGAGCGCTCTCCCGAGGACTGCTCCTGAGAAAACAACCCCGAGAGAACTTGTGGCTGACCCAAGGTCACACCGGCAGCTGCCCGTGGCGGAGGAGTGGAACGTCAAACCCGGCCCTCCCCGATCGGAGCCCGCGCTCTTGACCACTGCAAAACCCACGCCCTCGATAGAACCTCCATGGCGAGGGGCAGTATACCAATGGCGGATTCACAGAAAAGGGACATTCGGAGGGCGCTGCTCGGGAGCCTATTCGGGGGGGGGGGCGCCTTTCCCCAACCCCCCCCCCAAAAGGCTGATTTCCAAAATCCGACGCCCAAGAAGCCTCGTCCAGAAGAGCGGGGTCAGTCTAGACGACCTCGAGAGAGACCCCGCTCGGCGCCCCCCGCGTCCCCCAACCGGCGCCCGCGGGAGGCAAGGCGGAGGGGTCCCGGGCCACCCACCTGCTCTCCGCCGGGCCCCGCGGCGGGGGCGGCCGCCCTCCTCTTCCTGCTAACTGTCTTCCTGGCCATGGCGCCGGGAGGGGGGGGCTGGTCGGGCGCGGCCCCGGCCCGGGCCCCGCCGCATGAGTGGGGAGGGGAAGGCAAGGGCAAGGGCCGCCCGCCGGCGCCGACGGAGCATGGGACGGGGCGGGCGCGCTCGCGTCCTTCCCTCGCCTGCGCGGCCGGCCGACCGGGCGCCGCTCACGGCATTTTTGCGCCCGGCGGCGGCGGAAGGAAGGAAAGGAGGCGGGCTTAACGGCCGCCGCGCTTTACGGCAGGCCGCTCTCTCTCACTCCCTCTCTCTCTCTCTCCCCCCACCCCGCTGCCTGCGCCATAGCCGCGCGCCGTCGCCTAGCGACGCCCCCGGCAGCTTCCGGGGGACCCGCCCCATCGGGCTGTTGCAAGGGCGGGAGGGAACCGCCCCGAGCCTCGGCAGCCGATTGGTCCAAACGCTTGCCGAGCGTCCGCTTGGGGTGTTTGTTATGGAGCCCCCTTCAGGGCGCTTCGGGGAACGCCAGCCTCCGCGCTTCCTGGGTTTCCTTGCCCCGCTTTGCCGAAGGGACTCTCGGTCCGCAGCAGTGGCCCCGCTAAGCTGTGTTCGTGTGAGCTAGCTCACAGTTTGCTAGCCTCTGGCTCACGCATTTTTGTCTCCGCTCAGGAAGGAGGGCTCCAGAGCAAACTAGGTGATGCATCATGCAGCAGCCAAATCGCTCGCTCACGACTTTAAGGCCAGGAGCTCACAAAGTAGGATTTTTGCTCACAAGACTCCACAGCTTAAAGGGCGCGTTTAGTCCGCAGGCCTCTGGGTTTAGATTAGGGCTGCCAGCCTCCAGGTGGGGCCTGGGGATCTCCCGCTTTTACAACTGATCTCCAGCTGACAGACATCAGCTCCCCTGGAGAAAATGGCTACTTTGGAGGGTGGACTCCATGGCATTCTACCATGCTGAGGCCCCTCCCCTCCCCTCCCCAAATCCCACCCTCTCCTGGCTCCACCCCCAAAGTCCCCAGGTATTTTCCAACCCGGACTTGGCAACCCTAGTTTAGATCACCCTTGGATTCCCCTCAACTCCGCTTTATTCCGTTACCTTCCAATTGTCCCAACCAAATAAAATAAAATTATTGTTGTTTTATTTTCATGGTAAGCTGCCTTGAGTTCTGCAAGGTAGACAGCTGGCTCAGCTACTAAATGTTTTAATTAAGTAAATAAATAAAATAGACGAGGCAGGCTCTCTATGTCCAGCATTACTTTAGAGCAATTAAACCACAGGCCTGCCTTATTTTATTTTAAAATATTTATATACCCTGCTATTACAACCCTCAGAGGGGCTCGCAACAATATATGCATAAAGCTACAAGCCATATAACATTTAAACCCAGTGCAAATAAAAATCCATCAGTAGGGTTGCCGGGTCTGGGTTGGAAAATACCTGGAGACTAGGGTTGCCAAGTCCAAATTGGAAAATACCTGGGGACTTTGGGGGTGGAGCCAGGAGAGGGCGGGGTCTGGGGAGGGGAGGGGCCTCAGCATGGTACAATGCCATAGAGGCCGCCCTTCAAAGCAGCCATTTTCTCCAGGGGAATTGATCTCTGTCAGCTGGAGATCAGTTGTAAAAGCAGGGGATCCCCAGGCCCCACCTCGAGGTTGACAACCCTACTGGAGACCTTGGGGGTGGATCCAGGAGAGGGTGGGATTTGGGGAGGGGAGGGGCCTCAGCATGGTACAATGCCATAGAGTCCGCCCTCCAAAGTAGCCATTTTCTCCAGGGGAATTGATCTCTGTCAGCTGGAGATCAGTTGTAAAAGCAGGAGATCCCCAGGCCCCACTTGAAGGCTGGCAACCCTAATAATATTAACCCTGTACTTCTCATTCCAAATGTAACTTCACTAAAAAGCTCAAACCCATTGTCCTCCTGCAGAAAACCCAAAAGCAATTTAAAAAGCTAGAGCTTTCAGGCTTTTCTAAACACCAGGAAAAATGAAGGTGGGATGGGTAGAGCTGCCAGGTCCAGGTTGGGAAACTGCTAGCGATTTGATAGTGGAGACTGAGGAGGACAGAGACCTTAGTGGGGTACAATTAGGGTTGTCAACCTCCAGGTGGGGCCTGGGGATCTCCCGCTTTTACAACTCATCTCCAGCTGACAGAGATCAGCTCCCCTGGAGAAAATGGCTGCTTTGGAGGGTGGACTCTATGGCATTGTACCATGCCGAGGCCCCTTCCCTCCCCAAACCCCGCCCTCTCCCGGCTCCACCCCCAAAGTCCCCAGGTATTTTCCAACCCGGACTTGGCAACCCTAGGTACAGTGCCATAGAGCCCACCCTCCAAAGCATCCATTTTCTCCAGGGGAACTGATCTCTGTAGTCTGGAGATGAGGTTTAATTCCAGGAGCTCCGACCTGGAGGCTGGCATCCCTAATAGCGCCTAAAAGCCTAACAAAAGTTTGTGGCAGGGTGTGAGCTTTTGCGAGCCACTGCTCACTTCTTCAGATACAGCTAGAATGGGAGTCTTTTAGGTGCTCCTGGACTCTGGCTCTTTTCTGCTGCTACAGACAGACTAACACGGCTGCCCATCTGGATCAAATCTAGCTGTTTTAGGGTTGCCAACCTCCAGGTGGGGCCTGGGGAGCCCCTGCTTTTACAACTGATCTCCAGCTGACGGAGATCAGTTCCCCTGGAGAAAATGGCTGCTTTGGAGGGTGGCCTCTATGGCATTGGACCATGCTGAGGCCCCTCCCCTCCCCAAACCCCGCCCTCTCCCGGCTCCACCCCCAAAGTCCCCAGGTATTTTCCAACCCGGACTTGGCATCCCTGAGCTGTTTTACTGCCAATCTTCATGGCCACACGCTGATTCTGAAGGAAAGACACTCTTCTATACATTCTGGTCAGTTTTAAAGATTGCCTTACATTTGTCTCACTTGGTCCTTCGGGCTGCTCTGACATGAACACCCTGTTGGCGATTTCTGTCTGGGTGGTACATTGTGGGATGGGAGGCAGGGGCTCACAGCTTTCAGCTGACCCTGTTTTGTCACAGTGCCTCTTTTTAGATCACCGTGTCCTGGTTTCTTGAGTGTATCAAATCTGGGCCTGATGCTGAAGCATGTCCTCCGAATGCTACGTATTTGGTTAGGACCACAATTCCAGCCTTTTCTCTTGCGTACAGGATTTAACATCGGGGATGCCAGCCTCCAGGTGGACCCTGGGGATCTCCTGGGATTACAGTTCATCTCCAGACTACAGGGATCAGTTTCCCTGGAGAAAATGGTCGCTTTGGAGGGTGGACTTTATGGCATCGTACCCCCCTGCGTTGTTCCCTCTAAGCTGAGTTAGTGTGAGCTAGTTCACAGTTTTTCAGCCTCTGGCTCACAATTTTTTGTCTATTTTCAGGAAGCAAACTGATCAATGCAGCAGCCAAATCGCTCGCTCACAACTTTAATGTCAGTAGCTCACAAAGTAGAATTTTTGCTCACAAGACTCCACAGCTTAGAGGGGGCGTTACCCCACTGAGGTCTCTGCCCTCAATCTCTCAAATCTCTAGGAGTTTCCCAACCCGGAAATGGCAACTCTTCCCCCCCCCCCCCCGCTACACCCATCCTGCCAGCGGATCTGGCAACACTATCTAACGCTGAAATCCTATCCTTGAATTGGGCAGGGCAGGGTAGGTTATCCATAAAATGCACCTGTTTCCACAAAATGTATCACACCTTTTTAGCGCTATGGTTGCACTGGCACTATACGACAGTGGCACGAGCTTGGGATCCCCGACCTTTTTGACCCTGTGGGCACCACTGGAATTTTGAGTGGGACTAGTGCCAGCCCAAAATGACTACTACAGGAGGCAGAGCCGGACATCGTACCTCCCTCTCTACTATGCAACCACGAGAGGGGGCCCAATAACCCCGCCTTACAAAGGCATTCTGAAAAGCTTGACAGGTGCCAAGGGAAGTCCTGGCGGGAAACACGCTGCCATAAGAGCTAAGCCATGACGGTCAGTGGAAAAGACAAAGATCGGCAGAGTTGGAATCGCAGTGAAGGAGCGACACAGTCTGAATCCTGAGCTTGCTCAGTAGGACGGTGGCATTCCCCACCAATAGGATTTTACTTTGCCCCCTGTGTTCCCTCTAAGCTGAGTCAGTGTGAGCTAGCTCACAGTTTTTTAGCCTCCGGCTCACACATTGTTGTCTTAGCTCAGGAAGTCTGGCTCCGGAGCAAACAAATTTATGCAGCAGCCAAAGCGCTCGCTCACAACTTTAAGGCCAGTAGCTCACAGAGTAGAATTTTTGCTCACAAGACTCCACAGCTTAGAGGGAGCATTGCCCTGTCGGGTTTTTTAGCACAATCCTTAGGAGGGTGTTTGGAGGCCGAACTGTGGTCCATCCTGGCTCGTATTTGTAGTTTTATTGATTTTCCGTCTTTGGTAGGGTTGCCAGCTTCCAGGTGGGGCCTGGGGATCTCCCGCTTTTACAGTTGATCTCCAGCTGACGAGAGACCAGCTCCCCTGGAGAAAATGACTGCTTTGAAGGGTGGACTCTGTGGCATTGTAACCTGCTGAGGCCCCTCTCCTCCCCAAACCCCACCTTCTCCTGGCTCCACCCCCAAAGTCCCCAGGTATTTTCCAACCCAGACTTGACAACCCTAGTCTTTGGGGACCGTACCAAAATGTCGTTTGCGTGGTGCCTTGCAGGTTCTTTTGGATGGAAGGGCCTGATACAAATGTTTTTAGTAAATAAACATGCTGTTTTCTGTTGGGATGGCGTATTTTTCGTTCATTTAAACCACATCCCCACCTCTCGGTTGTTTGGTCCCAAGGAGACGAACACGAAATACCAGCTTGGTGTCATGATGTCAGACTAGGATCTGGGAGACTCCAGTTTGAATCTCCATTCTCCCACGGAGCCCTGCTGGGTGTCCTTGGGCCAGTCCCACACTCTCCGTCTAGCCTACCTCGCAGGGTTGTTGTGAGGATAAAATTGCAGAAGGGGGAAATGTTGGAAGCCAGCTTGAGTCCCCATTGGGAAGAAAGGCAGGGCAAAGAGGAAGGAAATAAGCTGCAATACAAACTCAACACAAAATAAATACAGTCCCAATCCCATGTGCTCCAAAGATCCGTTACAGTTAAGGGCTATCTCTTTTTCCTGGCCAATGGCAAATCACCAACCCTGGTTTTTTTGCCTTTTGAAGATGCCTTCTTAAAATTCAGAGCTCTTACCAATTGCCTTAATCCAATTGTAGCTCTAATTAGCCCTTCCTGACAACATCCTCCGCACCTGTTTCCTATATGTAATCTCTAGTGACTGTTTCAGTGTATCTGAAGAAGTGAGCATGCACATGAGAGCTTATCCCTAGAATAAGACTTTGTTGGTCTTAAAGGTGCCCCTGGACTCAAACTTCGTTCTGCTGCTTCAGACCAAAGTGGTGACCCGCCTGAACCCGTCTTCTTAAGATTTGATTAGCGAGAGGTGCTGGAGAGGTCATTCTTCAGCATTTCACACACTCCCCAGAGCCCCTAGAAAAGAAATGGGGAGGGGCTGTCACTCACAGGAAGAGCCTCTGCTTGGCACGCTGGAGGTCCCAGGTTCGATCCCCGGCATCTCCAGTTAAAGGACCAGGAAGTAGGTGATGGGAAAGACCTAAGACCATGGAGAGCCACTTAGGGTTGCCAAGTCCGAGTTGGAAAATACCTGGAGACTTTGGGGGTGGAGCCAGGATAGGGTTGCCAACCTCCAGGTGGGGCCTGGGGATCCCCTGCTTTTACAACTGATCTCCAGCTGACAGAGATCAGCTCCCCTAGAGAAAATGGCTGCTTTTAAGGATGGGCTCTATGGCATTGTACCATATTGAAGCCCCTCCCCTCCCCAAACCCCACCCTCTCCTGGCTCCATCCCCAAAATCTCCAGGTATTTTCCAACCCAGACTTGGCAACCCTAAGCCAGGAGAAGGTGGGGTTTGGGGAGGGGAGGAGTCTCAGCATGGTCCAATGCCATAGAGTCCACCCTTCAAAGCAGCCATTTCCTCCAGGGGAGCTGATCTCTGTCAGCTGGGGATCAGTTGAAAAAGCAGGGGATCCCCAGGCCCCACCTGGAGGCTGGCAACCCTAGAGCCACTGCCAGTCTGAGTAGACAGTACTGACCTTGAAGGGCCACTGGTCAGCTTCAATGTGTTTATGTACATTCAAATCCATGAGCGATGGGGTGGTGGTGGTGGTAAATCAATGCTCCCTCTAAGCTGTGGGGTCTTGTGAGCAACAATTCAACTTTGTGAGCTCCTGGCATTAAAGTTGTGAGCGAGCGATTTGACTGCTCCATCCTTCCTGACCTTGGACAGAAATGTGTGAGCTGGAGGCTAAAGAACTGTGAGTTAGCTCACACTAACTCAGCTTAGAGGGAGCCCTGGTGTAACCTTGTCTCTAATGCCTATTTGTGAGAGGTATAAAAAGAAAAATAATGTTAAGAATACCCGAAATGTTCCTGCCCAGGTGGGAATTGATTTTATTATATTAAGAAAGTTAGAGACAAAAGTTGCTGAGCCTGGAGTCATGCTTTCTAGCGAGAAGGATGTTTTCTTTAGCACACTCTTTTTTAGTGTCAACATCCTATGTGACTGAGAAGGTATGTTTTCTTTTGTTCTTTCCCAAAGTACAAGAGAGCTTTGTATACAGTAAATGAAAGACCTAGATTAGAAACCAGAATACTCTTGTCTTATCATTCAGAGAAGGCCTGCACAGGTGGAAAAGTTATGCTTTGGTAGAAAGGAAAAGTTATGCTATGATAGAAAGGAGCACCTGGCATCCCTGGGCATAGAATTTATGTTTGTTTGTAAGGAAGGCTCCTCCAAGTCTGGGTGACCCCTCCGCAAGGGTCATAAATCACACCTCTTATCTCTCCAGAGTGCCAGAGAGATCCTTGAATACTTCCAAAAGGAAGTGCCTGTGCCTTTTATTATATAAACAATTGGTCAACAGATGCAAGCACTGTTCCCTCTAAGCTGAGTCAGTGTGAGCTAGCTCACAGTTTTTTAGACTCCAGCTCACACATTTTCATCTCGGCTCAGGAAGGATGGCTCCAGAGCAAACTAATTTATGCAGCAACTGAATTGTTGGCTCACAACTTTAATGCCAGTAGCTCACAAAGTAGGATTTTTGCTCACAAGACTCTACAGCTTAGAGCAGGGGTGGCCAACCTTGCTTAACGTAAGAGCCACATAGAATAAACATAAGAGCCACATAGAGATGTCTGAGAGCCGCAAGACAGGAACAAATATCACACACACGTTTTTATTTTTAAAAATATGCAAATTTGCTTTTTATTAACGTTAAATGGAACTGCCAAAAATAAAAACAAACGAGGAAAACCAGTTATAAGAAAGAGAGAGAGAGAAACTAGGAAAGCAAATAGATGGGAGGGAGGAGGGAAGGAAGGAAGGGAGAAAGAGAGAAAAAGCATGCCTCCCCTTTGCTTCCCCAGCCGCCCTGCCAGGAGCCGCACAATATGTGTGAAAGAGCCGCATGTGACTCCCGAGCCTCAGGTTGGCCACCCCTGGCTTAGAGGGAGCATTGGATGCAAGTGACTGTAATTAGACTGCAGACAAGGGGTTTCCAGTGGGATTATATCAACATGTGATGCCAATGTATCTGTGAGCTAATAACATTTTCTATAGAATGTAAACCTGTAGGTGTCATTTAAGGTATAAAAGTAGCTACCCTCCCTGGCCTAAGAGAGAGAAACAGTTTCGCAAATGAATGCTTTGCATTAAGTTCTGTGTCTCCTATTAGTGCATTAAATAAACGATCAGTGAGCTAACTCGCTGGACTCTATCTGTGTGTCCTACATGGGGCCCTTGGGACGCACAGGGCACATGATTTGTGCTTCACACTGGACTTACGATTGAGGCCTAGGCTATGGCGAACTGTTGCTATGCAAATCTGTTGAGACTATTCCAGTGTTTGAATTCCCAGCAATTCAACAGGGATTCAGAAAGTGGAAAAGAGGAAGACGACCCAACATGAAATGGATTGACTCAGTAAAGGAAGCCATGTCCCTCAGTTTGCGAGACCTGAGCAAAACTGTCACACTGCAGATCTTCTTCCATGCAAAATTTGGCCTCTTATTGGCGGGTTCTTGTTTTCCTGTTTGGTCACCTGGGGAAGGCCATTCGGGTTTGATGTGCCCCGACAGCCCCTTTTTACTTATGCCGGCTGCCAAAGACTCGCACTGCGGCAGCTCTGCAATTCTCTGACCCCCCCCCCCCTTACTTTAGTTGGAATGAGGCATGTGTGTTATAGGGTTGCCAACCTCCAGGTGGTGGCTGGAGGTCTCCTGGGATTACACCTGATCTCCAGGCTATAGAGATCAGTTCACCTGGAGAAAAGTGGCTGTTCTGGCAGGTGACCTCTAGGGATGCCAGCCTCCAGGTGGGACCTGGGGAATCCCCTGGAATTACACCTCATCTCCAAATTATACAAGTTAGATCCCCTGGAGAAAATGGATGCTTTGGAGGGGGGACTCCGTGGCATTTATACCCTGCTGAGGTCCCTGTCCTCCCCAGGCTCCATCCCCCAAATTCCAGGAGTTTCCCAACTTAGATCTGGCAGCCTTAACTAAGCTGTGGAGTCCTGTGAGCAAAAATTCTACTTTGTGAGCGACTGGCGTTAAAGTTGTGAGCGAGCAATTTGGCTACTGCATAAATTGGTCTGCTCTGGAGCCCTCCTCCCTGAACAAAGACACAAATGTGTGGGCTGGAGGCTAAAAAACCCTGTGAGCTAGCTCACACTAAGTCAGCTTGGAGGGAACACTGCTCATGGGCAACGCTCCCTCAAAGCTGTGGAGTCTTCTTGTGAGTAGAAATTCCACTTTGTGAGCTGCTGGCATTAAAGTTGTGAGCGAGCGATCTGGCTGCTGCATAAATCAGCTTGCTCTGGAGCCAGCCCGTCCAGAGCTAAGACAAAAATGTGTGAGCCAGAGGCTAAAAAAACCTGTGAGCTAGCTCACACTAAGTCAGCTTGGAGGGAACCAGGGCTATTTTGGGGCAGGAACGCACAGGAATGGAGTTCCGGCTGGCTCCTGAGTTGGCCACACCCAGCAGGAACTCATTAGCATAATAGGCTCGCGGGGAGGGCGGGATATAAATTTGAAAAAATAAATAAATAAAAAATAGGCCACACCCAACAGCAGAAACTCGCTAGGATTGGCTACATTAGGGGTATGTGGCCTAACATGCAAATTAATTCCTGCTACAAAAAAGGCCCTGGGTTTTGACAACAAACAAGGTAAACAGAATAAGAAGCAAAAGGTGGGTGTGGCTGGATGACCACTGTTCTGGTAACATGGGGGTGTGGCCTAATGTGCTAATAAGCTGTGCTGTCAGTGGTGTGGCTTAACATGCTAATGAGTTTCTGCTGTTGGGTGTGGCCTATTATGCTAATGAGTTCCTGCTGGGCTTTTTCTACGGAAAAAAAAAGCCCCGGAGGGAACACTGCTCACGGGCAACGCTCCTTCTAAGCTGCGGACTCTTCTCGTGAGTAGAAATTTTACTTTGTGAGCTGCTGGCATTAAAGTTGTGAGCGAGCGATTTGGCTGCTGCATCAATCAGCTTGCTCTGGAGCCATTCCTTCCTGAGCTGAGACGAAAACGTGTGAGCCAGAGGCTAAAAAAACCTGTGAGCTAGCTCACACTAACTCAGCTTGGAGGGAACACTGATTACTCTCCCCCCCCCCCCCCCCGCCCCGGCCCTGCCCTGCCCAAATTCCCTGCTGGCAACTGTAGTAGACTCCGCGGCACTGTGTCCCACTGAAGTCCCTCCGCCAAATCTCCAGGTGTTTCCCAACTAGGGTTGCCAGCCTCCAGGTGGGGCCTGGGGATCTCTCGCTTTTACAACTGATCCCCAGCTGACAGAGATCAGCTCCCCTGGAGAAAATGGCTGCTTTGGAGGGCGGATTCTATGGCATTGGACCATGCTGAGGCCCCTCCCCTCCCCAAGCCCCGCCCTCTCCTGGCTCCACCCCCAAAGTCCCCAGGTCTTTTCCAACCTGGACTTGGCAACCCTATTCCCAACCCAGACCGGGCCACCCTAGAGCTGCGTCACCACTGACACCAATTCTTCCTTCCGCCCCTCTTGCCCCGCATATGGAACCCTCCCTCTCTCCCTCCTGCGACGGAGAACCCGAAATCTCCCTCGGCTCAGCGGCCGCGATCCCGTTCCCCTTTGCCCGCGTCGCATCCCCGCCCTCCCTCCTTCCTTCCGCGTCGCGTCACCGACGCCGTGACGCAGCACGCCGGCCGAAGGGGGCGGGGCGTGTGAGGCAGGCAGGCAGACAGACAGACAGGCAAGATGGCGTCGCCCCGTTGCCGAGGCGAGTCTGGGGCGGGGAGGCGGGCCGCGGCAGGTCGGGACGCCTAGCGCGGAGAGGCCGGAGGAGCAGCGGGGGACGAGGCGAGGCCGCCGCGGGGGTGAGTGAGCGAGCTAGCGGGCCGGGAGGGGGGGGCGGGCCCCGGGGGGGGGGGGCAGGGGCGACGCGCCCCTCGGCCCTGCGGGAGTGGGGTTGCCGTGCGCATGCGCGGGAGGAAAGGCTGTTCCCCCCCCCCCTCTCTATCTTCCCCCCTTCCGTGGCAAAGGATGGGGCGGGGGCAGGGGGTGTTTAAAGTCCTTCCACTCTGCTGCTTCTCCCTTCCGTGCGCACCTATTTGTGGGGCAGTCACGGCGGCTGTCGTGGACCTGGGTTCAAATCCCGGCTTGCCTTTGGAGTTTTCGCTGCCTGATCTCGGACATAGTCTCTCTCTCTGCCCCCGGAAGTGGGGGGGGGGGAGAGCTTCCTCCTTGGATCAGCCCTCCGTCCCCCGCGAGCTCGGCTTCGCCCTCCAAATACACGGGTGGGAAGCAGTGCTCCCTCTAAGCTGTGGAGTCCCGTGAGCCAAAATTGCCCCTTTGTGGGCTGCTGGCGTTAAAGTTGTGGGCGGGCGGGCGGTTTGGCTGCTGCATAGGTTAGTTTGCTCGGGAGCCCTCCTTCCTGAAAATAGACAGAAAAAGTTATGAGCCAGAGAGGCTAAAAAACGGTGAGCTAGCTGTGAGGGTCCTGCAGAGTCAGTGAACAACAAGTGTCCTAAAGAAGGAAGTCTTTATTAAGAGAGGTCTGCTATGGTCATCTGCACTTCTTGTGCTAGTAATGGCCGACACAGCCTCAAGCAGGACAGTTGTACAGAATTCAAAAAGGGGTCATGTAAGGAATCGCAACCAATCACCGAGCCAAAGAAAAGGTGTTCAAAATACTGGTTTACGGGAAAAAGGGGGAAGAATTAGAGTCAGACAGGAGAAGAGATACACAGGCAGGCACCATCAGTCTCCCAAGGTCAGAGCAGCTCAGAGAGCGATAAGCATGCCATGAGAAGTATAACATAATATTCCACAAACCCGACGTCACAGATTCGCTCAACCCACCTCCCGGGCAGGAAATGGCAGCATTAGCTGACACTAGCTCGCACTAACTCAGCTTAGAGGGAACACTGGTCAGGGGCAATGCTCCCTCTAAGCTGTGGAGACTTGTGAGCAGAAGTTCTACTTCCTGAGCTCGCGGCGTTAAAGTTGTGAGCAAGCGATTTGGCTACTGCATTAATTAGTTTGCTCGGGAGCCAGCCTTTCTGAGCGAAGACAAAGATGTGTGAGCCGGAGGCTAAAAAACTGGGAGCTAGCTTCACGCTAACTCAGCTTAGACGGAACGCTGCTCACTACTGGTTGACCTTCCAAGGGCTGTTGTGGTGGTAGCAGCCAAGCATGCCAGCGCTTTGATTGGGTGGGTAGGGAGTGGGAGGTTTTGGCAGGTCACAGCTGACTTATGTTAGCGCCCTAGGGCTTTCAGGGCGAGACAGTCTGAGGAAGTGTGCTTTGCACACAAAAGCTTACACTTTGAATAAAACTTTGTTGGTCTTCAAGGTGCCCCCGGACTCAAACTTTGCTCTGCTGCTTCAGACCAACCCGGCTACCCCGCCTGAATTTTTCCCATCCAAACAGCAACCAGTGGTGGGTCCCTGCTCAGCTTCTGAGATCCGACACGGTTAGCTGGACCATGCTGGTCTGGGCTAGGATTTCCTGGGCGGGGAGTGTCTTTTCCAGGAATCCCTCCTGCCCTTCTTGCTGGGTTAGGGTCTTTCTTTAAAAGAAAAAAGAACCTGGGCACTGTGGTGTCTAGAGTGTAAGACCAGTGAGTTCAGGTTTGCATTCCTGCCTGGCCTGGCTGCTTCTCTCTCATCCCCGGCCTGCCTTCCAACGCTGTTGTGAGGAGTGAATTGTGTGTGTTCTCCAGGTGGGAGTGAATTGTGTGTGTTCTCCAGAATTCCTTGGAAGGTAGGATAGAAATGGGCTAAATAAATAATGACGTTGATCACAGCTCCTGTAATGGGGGCCAGCACTGGGAGGGAAAGGCAGCTGGAGAGAGTGGCTTGTTTGGAGGCCAGCTAGTGAGCTTTGCCTGGGCTCCAAAGTGGAAGCTTCCTGACGGGCAGATATTTCTCTCACCTGTAGCAGTGCTCAACAGGGTAATTGGTGTGATGTGCTTAGAATGCTCTGAAGTTTTATGCAGTTGCTAAGTGCTGTTGACTAACGATTATAACACAGGGCAGGGCTCAGTTACTGAGCCTTTGCTTTGCGTATGGAAAGTCCCAGGTTCAATCCCTGGCATCTCCAGGATCACATCATAGATAACACATGAGATCACTGCCAAGGGACCTTGGAAAGCAGCTGCCAGTCAGAGTAGACCAGGGGTCCTCAAACTTTTTAACCAGGGGGCCAGTTCACTGTCCCTCAGACCGTTGGAGGGCCGGACTATAGTTTAAAAAAAAAAATGAACAAATTCCTATGCACACTGCACATATCTTATTTTGAAGTATAAAAACAAAATGGGAACAAATACAATATTTAAAATGAAGAACAAGTAAAGTTAAATCAACAAACTTACCAGTATTTCAATGGGAACTATGGGCCTGCTTTTGGCTAATGAGATGGTCAATGTCTGGTTCCATATTTGTCACTGCTAGTCGTAACAAGTGATGCAAGTGTGCATCAGTTAGTCTAGATCTGGTTGAAGATTTCAGATGTTATTTCGGGGGTAGGGAAGGCGCACTGGGGGGGGGGGGGGCGCAAACAAGGCACCCTTGACGGGGCTGTTTTCTTTCCCTCTCCAAAGAAACAAAGAACTCGGCATCCTCACAAACTTTTTAAGGCAGCAGGCCCCCAGCTGCTTCTCCCTGAAACTCCACTACTGCAGGCATCATGATGGGAAAGAGAAACCTCTCTCTCTCTCTCTCCCCCTCCGATTCCCAGCAGCACAAAAAGCCTTGAAAAAGACCCCCGCCCGGCTCTTGGGACTGGCGCAGGTCTCCTAGCCGGCTGAGAGGCCTCTCAGCCGGCTAGGAGACTTGGGGCCAGCCAGAGCGCCTGCCACCCCACACTTACCCTCTTCCAGTCTTCCTTTTGCCTCCTCCTGGCTGACTGGAAGCAGGGGGGCAGGGCTTTGTCATGTGGCCCGGGGCAAGTCGGCTGCAATTTTTCCGCTGCTTTGTGTGCTGCTGGGAATTGGAGGACAGTCATCGGCACACCCGGCAAGCCAGAAAAATGCCCTCGGCGGGCCGCATGTGGCCCCCGAGCCGTAGTTTGAGGACCCCTGGAGTAGACAGTACTGTCCTTGATAGGTCAGTGGCCTGAGCTGGTACAGAGTGCGTCTTCATGTGTAAGTTCTTAGCGATCCAAGATCAGATGTCTTCTTTGCCATGATCTTGGAAGGCAAACAGGTGTGAGAGTCCTACAGAGTCAGTCACCAACAAGTGACCTTAAATAGGAATACTTTATTGAGAAAGGTCTGTTATGGTCATCTGCACTTCTTGTGTTAGTAATGGCTGACACAGCCCCAAGCAGGACAGTTATACAGGATTCAAAATGGGGTCTGTTAGTACATTATAACCAATCATCAGGACAGAAAAAAAGGTGCTTAAAATACTAGCTTGTAGTTCCCAAGGGAAAAGCGGGAAGCAGAAGAGTCAGACAAAAGAAAAGATACATTGGCAGGCACTACCAGTCTCACAAGGTTGGAGCAGTTCCAGAGCAGCAATAAGCTCCCCATGAGAAATATAACGTAACATTCCATAGTCCTGACGTCAAGGGTGCACTCATCCCACCTCCCGGGCAGGAGATGGCAGCATTAGCTGACAACAGGTTTTCTTTCAGCCCCTTTCCGTAGAAGGGGAAGGGGGTGGTTGGCATATTGTAGGGTTGTTGTAAGAGTTATGGTACAGTCTGTGGCTATAAGACAAAGTTGCCTAGGCTGCGCAGAAGAGAGGTGGATGCCCGTTTGGTGTAGTGGTTAAGTGCGCAGATTCTAATCTGGGAGAACCGGGTTTGATGCCCCACTCCTCCACTTGCACCTGCTGGATGACCTTGGGCAAGCCGTAGTTCTGGCACAGCTGTTCTTGGAAAAGAGCAGTTTCTGTCCGAGCTCTCTCAGCCCCACCTGCCTCACGGGGTGTCTGTTGTGGGGAGGGGAAGGGAAAGGAGATTGTAAGACGCTCAGAGACTCCTTTAGGTGAGGTATAAATCCAATCTCTTCTTCTTCTCTTTCTGGAGGTATTTGCCCAAATCTGTGAATTTTATTCTGAAAATTACTGGGTGACATTTTAACCCAGTAGCCGTACTGTGGGGAGAGCAGTCTGTCCAAGGCTGTCCAGTGTGCTTTACAGTTGAGTCCTCGAGAGTAGGTTTGCTGGCCTTCATGTGGAGGGCCTGGGGATCTCCCAGTATTGCAGTTGATCTCCGGACCACATAAACTGGTTCCCCTGGAGAAATGGCAGCTACAGAGGGCTTTACGTTCTATGGCGCCATACCCCCATGAGGTCTGGTTCCCCCGGAACTTCATTTTCTTTAGGCTCTACCCACAAAATCTCCAGGTCTTTCCCCACCCAGAGGTGCTTTTCAGAATCAAAGTTCTCCCTGTCAAAGGGAGCTTTGACTCTCAAATGCTCAAGCCTCTCAAAATCTTGTTCGTCTCTTAACATGCTACTGGTTTCGAATCTAGCTGTTGCACAGAGTTCCAGTAACGGTTAACACTGCCCTTGGCGGAAGTCGAGATCCTGTTTCCTAATCTGAGGGGGGAGGGGTGTGTTATACCTGGCTTCTAGCATACCAGCTTTGTGCTTTCTTTCCTTTGTACGTAACTTTTTTGGGGAGGCTGCCAGTAGAAGCTCTGGAGTCCATCTGTGATATGGAGCAGAGGTCCATCAGTGGTTATTAGTCACAAGGTATAGATAGGAAGTCTCAGTTTGGGGCAAGTGATGCTCTGTATTCTTGGTGCTTGACGGGGGGGGGGGGGAAGGGGGCAACAGTGGGAGGGCTTCTAGTGTCCTGGCCCCACTGGTGGACCTCCTGAGGGCCCCTGGTGTTTTTGGCCGCTGTGTGACACAGAGTGTTGGACTGGATGGGCCACTGGCCTGATCCAGCATTGGCTTCTCCTATGTTCTTATGACACCTCTTAGTAATATTCTCTTAAAACTTCCTCCTACTGAGTCACGGTTACCTCATTTGTAGTGTTGGTTTTCCCAGGTACATGATGTAATCCTATATACAGAGCCTTTTAAAAAGAATAAAGCATATTTTGCTGTTCTTCCAGAAGAACCCTATTGGAACATGCTGTGCTGTCTCCCTTTTATCCCCCCCCCCCAAGTAAAGTGATTAAAAGTTTAAAGTTATTACATAACCAAAGATTTTTTTTCTTGGGTGTAATATAGTCAAAAGAATCTTAGTCACTGAAGACCTCTGGGTCTCATGATACTTATTGCCTGGAGTCAATAGAATAAGTCTGCTGAGTTGATGCTGTAAATAAATGAAGACGATTGTCTCTTATACGCGGTCCATTTGAGAAATAAGAACTGCCCATTCTTTTCGAGTGGTATAATGTGTTCTTCTAAAGCAAGGGTGGCCAAACTTGCTTAATGTAAGAGCCACACAGAATAAATGTCAGATGTTTGAGAGCTGCAAGACATGAACAAATATCACATATGTTATTATTAGAAAATATGCTGATTTGCTTTTTTGATAACAGTAAATGAGACTGCCAAAAATAAAAACAAAAGGAGTAAAAGCAGATATTGGTAATGATCTTTATTTGCCCAACAATGTTTATTTGTTTGCTAATGATATTTATTTGTCTAAGAGAGAAGGAGAGAAAGTGGTGGAAAGAAAGGATGAAAGAGGTGGAAAAAGAGAGAGAGAGAAACAAAGAAAGCAAATAGATGGGGAAGGAAGGAAGAAAGAAAGAGAAAGCCTACCCAGGGAGGGGAATACTGGCTGGGGAAGGGAGGACCAATCAGGAAAGCATGCCCTCCCCCTTTGCTTCCCCAGCTGCCCTGCTGGGAGCCGCACAATATGTGTGGAAGAGCCGCATATGGCTCCCAAGCCGCAGTTTGGCCAGCCCTTTCTGAAGATAGGTGTAGGATAAGAGTGTAAAAGTGTGATCTGAATCTTGAGTATTCTCTAACTTCAAATGATGAACACATGCTACTTCGCAGCATGTTTTAAAATAATCTGTGCAGTGTCTTTCAAATAGAACAAAAATTGCTGTGATTGTTCCTCTGTGGGTTGACATAGACATGAACACCTGAAGCTGCTTTATACTGAGTCAGACCCTTGGTCCATCAAGGTCAGTGTTGTCTACTCAGACTGGCAGCGGCTCTCCAGGGTCTCAGGCGGATGTCCTTCATCTCAGCTACTGCCAGATCCCTTTAACTGGAGATGTCAAGGATCAACACTTTAATCTGAAATGTTTCACTTGTAAGTAGGTTCTATTGATTTCAGTGAAGCTTACTCCATATTAATGTGGATACTTGAACACATGCATCTCCCTTCTCCTCCGACAGACCATTGGTGCCTGAAGGTCACTCTAGTCAACTCTGAATGGCAGATGCTTTCCGGGGTCTCTGGCAGATGTCCCCCATGTCACTTCCTTATCCTTTTAACTGGGGCTGCCAAGCAAATCTGGGAAGTTTTACGTGCAAAGCAGATGAGGTGCAGCTTAGCCACAACTCCTCCCTGATACTGGGATGTGAAAACCGGGTGCTACCTTAGTGGATGGACACTTTCTAATATTGCCCATGAGTGTATAGGAAGTCTGCGAATGCGAACAATGGAGACATGTTTTAAAAAAGCTTAGCTGTGACCTGGATGACTGGCTCTGGGGAGCCAGTTTGGTGTAGTGGTTAAGTGCACGGACTCTCATCTGGGAGGACCGGGTTTGATTCCCCACTCCTCCACTTGCACCTGGCTGGATGACTTTGGGCAAGCCATAGCTCTGTACCAGCTGTTCTCTCAAGGACAGCTTGGGAAAGAGCTCTCTCACAGGGTTTCTGTTGTGGGGAGGGGAAGGGAAAGGAGTTTGTAAGCCGCTCTGAGACTCCAAGTGAGTGAAGGGCGGGATATAAATCCAATCTCTTCTCTTCTTCTCTCTGTACGCCTCATGGAGAGGCTGTACACATACTGGTGCGGTACACATAAGTTTACCTGGTGGGGCAAATAGCCCCCCCTCCGGGCTGTTCCGGGTTGAAAAACAGCACAGATTAGAAAGACTGAAGTGTAGTCCTCTTATACCATTGATCACGGTATCCCTTTGGACCACGCTTTGAGGCTGGGACTGGGAGGCAGTGTTCTGCAGTGGCTTTGGTCCTACCTTGGTAGGTTTCAAAGTACGCTGCTGTGGGAGTGCTGCTCCGCCCCTTGCCCTCTAGCCTGCAGGGTCCCAGAAGGTTCCATCTTGTCCCCCATGCTTTCTATAATCTGTCTGAAGCTGCTGGAAGAGATTATCCGGATCTTCTTGCTGAGTTGTCATCGATATGCAGGTGACACTTCCATCAGATCCCAAGGAGACTGGAAACTGAACAGGTGCCTGGAGGCAGTTTTGGGGTGGATGAGGGCTAACAAAGTGAAAGGTCATCCCAACAGAACAGATGTACAACTGGTGGGGGGAAGGTCTGACCCAGGAACTGGGGATCTCTCCTGTTCTGCATGGGGTTGCATTCCTCCCTAAAGGAGCAGGTTCATAGCATGTGGGTGTCGCTGGATCCAGGCCTCTCCTGTTGCACAAACAGGTGGCAGCGGGGGCCAGGAGGGCCTTTCACCAGCTTTGGCTGGTGAGCCAGCTGCAGTCCTTCCTGGGCAGGAAATCGCTTGCCAGTGTGGTGTCTGCCCTGGTAACATGTAGACTAGATTACTGCAGTGAGGCCGACGTAGGGTTGCCCTTGAAGACTGTCTGGAAGCCACAGTTGGTACAGAATGCTGCAGCCAGAATGTTGACTGGAGTGGATCCCAAGGGCCATACCACCGCAGTCTTATTCCATCTGCACTGGCTCCAGATTGGCTACCGGGCCCAACTGAAGGTGTTGGTATTGCCCTCTAAACCCCTGTACAGTGTGCAGAACCTGAAGAGCCACCTGCTCCCATAGGAACCTTTGCCTCTCCTGCCACCAGAGGCCTTCTTCGTCACCTTTGGAACTCCTCCTGCCAGCGTGTGAAGTCTCTCTTAGTGGGCCATCTCTTACTATTATGGACCTTCCTCTCTGGTGGTTTTGTTAAAGAGTGTTCGTCTGTTCATATGTTTTATTGACTTGCTAAAAAGTTCTATATATGTTTACATTTTAAATACTGTTTTTAATGTCCTGTTTTAATGTTCACTGTCTTGGGGACCCTCTTAGTGTGAAAAAATGGCTTACGAGTGTTTTAAATAAAAGTTGCGGTCTTATCAGAAGAACAGTAAAGGCGCTTCAATCCTCAACAAAGTTGGCAGTCACGTTAATGAGGAGATTAGTTTGCTGTTGTATGAAAAGGCTTTAATTAATTATATTAATTATTTAATTATATCAATTATTTAATTATATTATTTAATTATTTATTATATTTATTATTTAATTATAGTTAAATATTTAATTATATTAATTTAATTATAGCTTTCAGCAGTGTTGGGTTTTCTTCCTGTCTTATTTATTTATTTATTTATTTATTTATTTATTTATTTATTTATTTATTTATTTATTTATTTATTATTTCGATTTATATCCCGCCTAGCCAGCAGACCGGCTCTAGGCGGCTAACAACATAAAATCACTCAAATACAAAGTTAAAACACAGCATAAAATGGACTCAATTTAAAATACAACAGACAATCATCACAAATGGCAGCAAACATACCAGCACCAAATACTAGCCACTAGCTTATGCCCAGCCAGGAGGCTTCCACCGTAGATGTTCTGAAGATGGTTCGACGCGCCATCTACTAAGGGCCATTCCCCCCGGTGGCGGCCCCAAAAGCCTGGCGGAAGAGCTCTGCTTTGCAGGCCCTGCGGAACTGCAAAAGGTCCCGCAGGGCCCTGATGTTCTCTGGGAGCTCGTTCCACCAGTGGGGAGCCGCCACCGAGAAGGCCCTGTTTCTGGTGGTTGTCAACCTAGCCTCCTTCAGGCCCGGAAGGGTCAGGCGATGTTGCGTGCCTGACCGCGGTGCTCTTTGGGGTGTATACGGGGAAAGGCGGTCCCTTAGGTAGGCAGGCCCCAGGCCATATAGGGCTTTAAAAGTTCTTGTCTTGATGTCTTCATCACTTTGTTTATCTGCTTGTAACAGTTTATCCTGATCATTTACACAGTGAATCCGCGCTTGGAAGATTCAGGATGGAATTCATACCCACCTGTCTGCTTCTTCCCGTGGTGTAAACCTTCCCTTTAAACAGAATTCCCGGATTTGATTTCCCGAGTGGTGACTCAAGAACGTTCATATTGAATAGGTATTGTTAGTCTTTAAGGTGCCACTGGACTTTGGTTTTATCTGGAGAGATGAATGATTTCACTCACTTGTTTCTTCCCTCTGGCTTTTATCTGGGAGCCTCATGGTCAGCCTACAATTTCAAATAATAATAATAAATGGAATAAACTCGCCCTGACCTGGATAGCCCAGGCAAGCCAGATTTCGTCAGATCTTGGAAGCTAAGCATTGGTCAACTCTGGCAATGATTTCAATGGGAGACCTCCTCGGAATACCAGCAGTTGGGCAGAAAGGTGGCATGCAGAAGTTCTGAATAAATAAATGGGTCAGATTTGTGGCCTAACCCTGTTTCTTTCCAGATTCCTCTGCCTGGAAAAAAAAAATTACTATTCACTGAGTCTTCCTGAAAGCTTTTGATAAAGTTCCTCGTCAAAGGCTCCTGAGTAAACTCAGCAGTCATGAGATGAGAGGACAAGCCCTCTTTTGGATTAAAAATTGGTTAACGAGCAGAAAACAGAGTGAATATAAATGGACAGTTTTCACAGTGGAAGGTGGTAAGCCATGGGGTACTGAAGGGTTCGGTGGCTTTTAATTTATTAATGATTTGGAGTTGGGAGTAAGCAGTGAAGTGGCTAAGTTTGCGGATGACACTAAGTTGTTCAGGGCAGTGAAAACCAGGGAAGATTGTGAGGTGCTCCAAAGGGATCTTTTCGAGGATGGGCGAGTGGGCGTCAGTGTCGCAAATGAGGTTCATTGTGGGCAAGTGCAAAGTAATGCACATTGGAGCCGAAAATCCAAACGATAAAAACACCTTGATGGGTTCCAAATTGGCAGTAACTGATCAGGAGAGAGATCTTGGAGTCATGGTAGGTAGCTCACTGAAAATGTTGAGTCATGGTAGATAACTCACTGAAAATGTTGACTCAGTGTGCAACGGCAATGAAAAAGGCCAACGCTGTGCTGGGGATTATTAGGAAGGGAAATGAAAACAAATCTGCCAGTATCATAATGCCCCTGTATAAATCGATGGTGTGGCCTCATTTGGAATATTATTATTATTT
Source organism: Lepidodactylus listeri (assembly GCA_029233225.1). Classification (NCBI taxonomy): domain Eukaryota; kingdom Metazoa; phylum Chordata; class Lepidosauria; order Squamata; family Gekkonidae; genus Lepidodactylus; species Lepidodactylus listeri. The sequence goes on along the minus strand of JARCFY010000004.1, from coordinate 4,003,817 downwards.
CTTAAGTTTGTATCCCGCTCTCCCCACCAAAGGCAGGCTCAGAGCGGCTCACATCATTTTAAAAATAACATCAACATTAAAATCATACATCAGACATTAAAATACTATCCATACAAGATTGGCGGCATTCTAATTGGCGGAATACTGTGTACAGCTTGCGGAAGATTGGCGGAATACTGTGTACAGCTCTGGTCAGCCCACCTCAAAAAAGATATTATAGCATTGGAAAAGGTGCAGAAAAGGCAACTGAAATTATTAAGGAGATAAAACACTTTCCCTGAAGAAAGGTTAAAGAGGTTAGAGCTTTTTGGCTAGGAGAAACGATAGCTGAGGGGTGACATGATAGAGGTTTACAAAATTATACATGGGATAGAGAAGGAAGAGAAATAAGTACTTTTTGCCCTCTCTCACAAAACAAGAACTCGTGGGCGCTCAATGATATTAATGAGCAGTAGGCTTAGAACAGATCAGAAGAAGTACTTCTTCACCCAAAGAGTAATTAACATGTGGCTTTCAGTGCCACAGGAAGTGGTGGCATCTACAAGCATAGACAGCTTCAAGAGGGGATTGGATAAACATATGGAGTGGAGTTCTGTCAGTGGCTAATAGCCACAGGGTATCGATGGAACACTCTGTTTGGGGCAGTGCTGCTCTGTATTCTTGGTTCTTGGGGGGGGTCACAGTGGGAGGGCTCCTGGAGTTCGGGTCCCATTGGAGGTTCTGATAACACCTGATAGGAGCCAGTTTGGCGTAGTGGTTAAGTGCGTGGACTCTAATCTGGGAGAACCGGGTTTGATTCCCCACTCCTCCACTCTCACCTGCTGGATGTCCTTGGGCAAGCCAGAGTTCTGGCACAGCTGTTCTTGAAAAAGAGCAGTTCCTGTCAGAGCTCTCTCAGCCCCACCTACCTCAGAGGGTGTCTGTTGTGGGGAGGGGAAGGGAAAGGAGATTGTCAGCCACTCTGAGACTCCCTTGGGTAGTGAAGTGCGTGCTATAAATCCAATCTCTTCTCTTCTTCTATTCACCTGGTTTTTGGCCACTGTGTGACATAGATTGTTGGACCAGATGGGCCTGATCCAGCACTGGTTTTCTTGTGTTCTTAAGTCTTCCTCACTGTAAGTTTTTGTTTTCAGTACGTGGATTTCTCCCTGTTTCTGTGTAATCTTCAGTATATTTTTTTAAAGGGAAGTATTTGAAATGGACTGTGATCTGGGTAGCCCCGGCTGTTCCAGTCTCGTCAGATCTTGGAAATTTAAGCAGGGTCAGCTCCGGTTAGTAGTTGGATGGGAGACCAGTCCACCAAGAAAGCCCAGGGTTGCCACGCAGAGGCAGGCAATGATAAACCACTTCTGGACCTCTGTCACCAAAACCCCGCAGGGTCACCATAAATTGGCCGCGACACGACAGCAAAAAAAAACTCACTTAAAAATTGACCTAGCCACTAATGGGTGAGCAGGTGACAGCCCTTGGCTGGCTTAATGACGCTGTTCCCAGAGTCTCTGCCATGATACATGTGAGCCAGTATTCCAGGCCTAGAGGCTTCACAACACCCTCCGCCAGAGGAAGGGTCCTTACGCCAGTGAAAAGCACCACGGCTGGTGGAACAAGTCTGCAGGATCCAACATTATGTTGCCATGGCTGTTACCGAGTGTCAGTGCAGCATACTCGTCGCTTCTAGAGAGGGAGCTGGCAACCTGCAAAGTCTTGACAGCGCATCTGATAGTTGATCCCCTGCCCAGTTGGGAGAAGGGGTGTCACCCACAGAGTCACAGGCTGGCCGGCTGTTGCTCCGAAACTCAGAAGGCCCGTTGTGAGGCAGACGGCTTTCTTCCCTGAAAGTGGTTGTCGTCCTGATGACCTTGCTGTGTTGGTATTTCAGTGGGGGGGGGGCGGCATTAAGGGAAGCTTTTCACAAGGCTCACAGCTTTGTGCGGAAGGCGCTTGCCAACAGAACGCCCAATATCTCAGTGTCTCCGTCTCGATCTACGGTGCAGCCGCGTTTGGAATGCTGGATGCCTTTCTTGTGAAGATTAGTGTAACACTCGGAAGTGCAGAAACAGCTAACCAGATTGCTAGAGGAAAGCGTACAAAGATCAAGGCTTTCCAGCTTAAGGGGAGAAAGATGAGTGAAGTGGGGAATGTGCAGTACAAGTGGTCTGTAAAATGTGAGGTATGGGGTAAGCAGATAAGAGATTTTTTTTCCTACTAGATTTTTTCCCTACTAGAGCTCACCTTGAAATTGGCAGCAGATTCAAGACATACAGGAGTGAAGTAATTTTTGTAAATAAATAACTATGTGCTGATGGGCATTGTCTTAGATGGTTTTTGGTGTCGTGGTTAGGAGCGCGGACTCTAATCTGGGAGCACCGGGTTTGATTCCCCACTCCTCCGCATCAGCTGCTGGTGTGACCTTGGGTCAGTCACAAGTTCTTTCAGAGCTGTACTCTCATGAGCAGTTCTCGAAAGAGCTGTCTCAGCCCTGACTACCTCACAGGGTGTCTGTTGTGGGGAAGGGAAAGGAGATTGTAAGCCGCTCTGAGATTCCTTTGGGTAGGGAAGGGCGGGATATAAATCCAGTCTCCTCCTCTTCCTCCTCCTCTTCTTCTTCTTCTTCAAAAGGATTGTAGACAAATTCTTAGAGGACAGCTTTATTGGAGACTACGGGCAATGGTGGATTAACACATGAAGCTGCCTTCTACTGATGCAGACCCTTGATCCCTTGGAGTCAGTATTGGTCCTTTCTGCACTTGGATCTCATCCCTGGTTTTATCAGAGTTCAACTCGCGACGCAATACCTTGTTATAACAGCATCCGTTTATCCCGGGACAAGAGTGGGGTGAAACCAGGGTGACCTCAAGTTGAATGTGGAAACAAAAAATACCCCGGGATAATTACAGGGGTGAACTTGCATGTAGTGTAGAATGTAAGTTTGGGGACAGGGTTGAACCAGGATTTAAGGGTTAGGGCGGAAAGGACCATTGTCTACTCAGACTGGGGAGCTAAAGGGAAAGGAGTTTGTCAGCTGCTCTGAGACTCCAAGTGAAGGGCAGGGTATAAATCCAGTCTCCTCCTCTTCTGTTCTTCTTCTCCAGGGTTTCAGGCAGAAGTCTTTCACATCACTTATTGCGTGGTCTTTTTAATGGGATGCTGAGGATTGTCCCTGGACCCTCTGCATGCCACACAGATGCTCTGTCACGGAGCCATATCCCCTCCCCATGATAGTGGCTGTCGTGGCGGAGTGGAATCTCCAGGCTCAGAGGCAGTCTGAGTATCAGTTATGGGGCATGGAGGGGCGCCTCTGCTTTGTATGCAGGAGGTCCCAGGTTGAAAGGACCAGGCAGGAGGTGATGTGAAAGATTTCAGCCTGAGTCCCTGGAGAGCCACTACGAGTGACGGACCAATGATCTGATTCAGTGTAGGGCCGCTTCATGTGCTTGTTATGTGTGCCCAACACACACATAACAAGCACATGAAGCGGCCCTACACTGAATCAGACCATTGGTCTGTCACTCGTAGTGGCACACATAACGAGCACATGAAGCGGCCCTACACTGAATCAGACCATTGGTCTGTCACTCGTAGTGGCACACATAACAAGCACATGAAGCGGCCCTACACTGAATCAGACCATTGGTCTGTCACTCGTAGTGGCACACATAACGAGCACATGAAGCGGCCCTACACTGAATCAGACCATTGGTTCGTCACTCGTAGTGGCACACATAACGAGCACATGAAGCGGCCCTACACTGAATCAGACCATTGGTCCGTCACTCGTAGTGGCTCTCCAGGGACTCAGGCTGAAATCTTTCACATCACTTCCTGCCTGGTGTATTCTTGCCTTACTAGGGGGCAGGTGTGTTCTGGAAGCACCTAGTAGGTGAATGCTGTACAGAGGATGCCAGTCAAATGCTGATCTGCAAATCTTTGGTCTGATTCAGCTTGGTTCTTGTGTACCAGTTTGCATATTGAAGCATTATGTGTGGGCCATGCTCACATTGACTAGGGCCAAAAGAGAGAGTCAGCAGGTCTTCACTTTGAGAGTGCATAAAGGGGGGAAGTGGACGTCAGCACTCACTAGGGCGATAGAGTGATCTTTCCCGATCCATTAGCAAGGTTAATTTTTAAAACGAGTTCCTGACTAATTTATTAAAAAAACGGTTAACGTTATAAATTTGGAGTGCCTTCTTAGAAGAGGTTGTGAGTCTGTTATCCAAGCTGCAGCTACCGTAATATTTTGGTTCCTGCGTGATAAGGAGCTTACTCTGAAGTTTCTGTAAACTGAATAAATCAAAGCACGATGCTGAAGGAAGCGCGGCTGAAACGGGGACCACAGCTTGTGGAGAGCTTAACAAGGAAAGTGGCCCAGGAGAATTAGGGAGACATCCCCTTTTCGGCGGAGTATGCTTCTGTGTTGTTAGAGGGAACTCGATTCTTATTCCGTTTTACGTTGTTATTTTCATTTATGGACTGCCTTTCTTGCTTAGACCCAGGGTGGATTGCAAGTATGATAAAAAGAATGTTTTCACTCAGTGAGTAAGCAGATTACAAAAATGATGACATCTATATATCTAATTCTGAAGGCGCCCCCTGTGTGAGGATACCTAAATCCGCACAGGGGGGGCACCTGGGAGGCAGGGAGGTTTTCCTACACATGGGGGGCACTCCCCCCGTGTGCAGAAAAATCCGAAAAGTTAAAAAAAAACCTTCAGTGATTGTAGAAGCCCCCAAAATACCTTTTGAAATGGCCTCAGCTCCAGGCATCAACTGTGAGGAGATTAGAATGTTCAGGGAGGGGGGGGAGGCTCTAACTGTTTTTGTCAGTAAAAAGCAGGGTTTTGACTGGCAGCAGTCTAGGGTTGCCGAGTACCCCCCCTGGCCACCAGCAGCAGATCCAGATCCAGGCTGGGAAACTCCTGGATATTTGGGGGTGGAGCCTGGGGAGGACAGGGACCTCGGTGAGGTACAATGCCATAACCCCCCCCCCCCCTCCAAAGCATCCATTTTCTCCATGGAAAGTTATCTCTGTAGTCTGGAGATGAGCAGTAACTCCAGGGGATCCCCAGGTCCCATCTGGAGGCTGGCATCTCTAGGCAGCACCCTCTGGGTGACTTGATACCACCTGATTTGCATGACTTAATTAGGCCCAGCTGTTTTGCTACAGTTCATCAGCAGCCACCCTATGAAAGCCATTGTGGTGCAACAGTTCGAGCTTCAGACTGGGATCTGCGAGACCCAGGTTCAGATCCCCATCTTGCAGTGGAAGCTGACTGGGAGATTTTGGACCAGTCACGTACTTTCAGCCTAACCAACCTCACAGGGTTGTTGTGCAGATAACAAAGAGGAAATAATAATGTAAGCTGCTTTAGTTCCCATTGTGGAGAAAGACTGTAATTTTCCTAGGTAGAGGCTGCAGGGGAGGGGGGTGGAGATAGAAAGCTGAAGACAGATAAAGGTAGGTTGGCTGTTGGGTGGGAAGGAAATAGGGTTGCCAACTCCAGGTTGGGAAATTCCCAGACATTTGAGACGTGGAGCCTGGGGAGGGTGGGATTTGAGGTGGGATGCAGAAAGAGAGAGAAAGAGTGATGAGGTGGAGAGGCAGAAAAACAAAGGGAATGATGACAGGTCAGAAAGAGAGAGGAAGTAACATACATGGAGGAGAGCGAGAGAGTAAGAAAGGGGGGCAGAAGGGAGAAAGAGTGTGAGAGAGGTAGGGGGAGAAGGGAGGAAGCAAAGGTGTGAGGAATGGGATAACTATCCTGCAAGTTTCTTGCAGGTCTCCACTTGTTGTAGTCTAACAGCAAAGATTCCTGGTAAGAGACGACAATGAAGTTGGGCTGGGATTGTGGAATGATGTGGCGGGATCAGAAGAAGAGGAGTTTGGATTTATACCCCACCCTTCCCTTGGAGTCTCTGAGCAGCTTTCAAGCGCCTTTCCCTTCCTCTCCCCACAACAGACACCCTGTGAGTTTGGTGGGGCTGAGAGCGCTCTGAGAGGACTGCTTTTGAGAGAACAGCCCTGAGAGAACTGTGGCTTGCCAGAGGTCATCCAGCTGGCTGCATGTGGAGAAGGAGTGGAGAATCAAACTCAGTTCTCTAGATTAGAGTCCGCTGCTCTTAACCGCTCCACCAAACCCATGCAAGCCTATCCGTTGAAGGCCGCAAGACAATAATTAAAGCGTACAGACTTATCTGTCGAAGGCTGCAAGACAATCAGTGCGCAAAAAGCTTTATCCCTAATAGAAGTGACCTCCTTGAACTGTTACACCACAGCTTTACTCCCTCTACAAGAATGTCCCCCTGACCAATTCTGTTTTCTGCATTTTGCAAAGCAGTGGAAACATGGGGGCCTTCCCAACGACCTCAGGCAGAACTTTTAACAACAGAGGAGCCACCATAAGAACATAAGAGAAGCCAATGTTGGATCAGGCCAGTGGCCCATCCAGTCCAACACTCTGTGTCACACAGTGGCCAAAAACACCAGGTGCCCTCAGGAGGTCCAGCAGTGGTGGCAAGACACTAGAAGCCCTCCCACTGTTACACCCCCCCCAGTCAAGCACCAAGAATACAGAGCGTCACTTGCCCCAAACTGAGAGTTTCTACCTGTACCTTGTGGCTAATATCCACTGATGGACTTCTGCTCCATATGTTCATCCTATTCCCTCTTAAAGCCGTCCATTCTTGTAGCCACCACCACCTCCTGTGGCAGTGAATTCCACATGTTAATCACCAGAGAGAATGCATGGGAACAGGCAATTGCTGTTTTACCTGTTTGAAAAGGTGGCAGAAGAATGGCTGATCACATGGAACCAGTGTTCCCTCTAAGCTGAGTTAGTGTGAGCTAGCTCACAGTTTGCTAGCCTCCGGCTCACACATTTTTGTCTGAGCTCAGGAAGGATGGCTCCAGAGCAAGCTAATTTATGCAGTCGCCAAATCACCCGCTCACAGCTTTAATGCCAGGAGCTCACAAAGAATTTTTGCTCACAAGACTCCACAGCTTAGAGGGAGCATGGAACATGTGTGTTAAGTGCCGTCAAATTGCTTCCGACTTACAACGACCCTGTGAGTTAATGTCCTCCAGAACGGCCTTGCTCAGGTCTTGCAGACTGAGGGCTTTCGTGGCTTCCTTGATGGAGTCAGTCCATCTCAGGACTTCCTCTTTTCCTGCTGCCTTCAACTTTTCCTAGCACGATAGTCTTTCCCTGTGACTCTTGTCTTCTCGTAATGTGACCGAAGTACAATAGCTGTGGTTTGGTCATTGTCGCTCTAGGGAGAGCTACAGGCTTGATTTGAGCTAGAATCCTCTTCTTTGTCCTTTTGGTGTTATCCATAAAAGCCTCCTCCAACACCACGTTGCAAATTAATCTGGGTTGCTCACACCCTCTAATATGGTTCGAAGAACCCGGAATGTTTTTGCAGTTTGATGAGAGAAGAGGAGAGATTAGATTTACACCCCACCCTTCACTACCCAAAGGAGTCTCAGAGCGGCTTACAAACCCCTTTCCCTTCCTCTCCCCACAACAGACACCCTGGGCGGTAGGTGGGGCTGAGAGAGCCCTTTCGAGAACTGCTCCTGGGAGAACAGCTCTGAGAGAACTTGTGACTGACCCAAGGTCACACCAGCAGCTGTATGTGGGGGGTGGGGAATCAAACCCAGTTTCCCCAGTTAAGAGTCTGTGCTCTTAACCACTACACCAAGCTGGCTCTCGTCAAACTGCAGTCTTCAGTTGAGGGGTGGATGGGAGAGAGGCCCTTTCTCAGCTGTCTGTCTCAGTCTTTGACCGTGTAAGAGAGGCGCATTAAGATGTACAAATCCTAAGTATTTCTTTAACTGGTTTAATCCATAGTTCGTTCTTCCAGGATTCATGTGTTGAAGACGAGACAGTTCAGCTACATTAGTTTTTTATGAGAAATCATATTTACAGTGAGCCATTTGCTGCTTTTCCCCACATTATAGGTCTACAATGGGGGCATATTAATAATATGCAACACAGGAGTCATTATTTAAATTCCTCGTCTAGAATACTATTTATTTGAAATATCTTATTACATTGATTCTTGCTCCCACCTGAGGTCAGGGCTAAGCTCTGTGTTTGCAATTAGCACCTCTCCTTGCATTTTCCTTCAGACTGTGGTAACCTAAGAGTAAGTGGATTTATAGATAAGCAGCAATTCTGCAGAGCTTGCGTCCTTGTGTCATAGCTGTTTCTGGCAGGAGGAAACCTGTAGGACACCTGAATTACTTGGCTTTCGAGACCCGAGTGCCGCGTGACGGAGTGAGCTCCCGTCTCTGGCCCCAGCTCCTGCCAACCTAGCAGTTCGAAAGCAAGAAATTGCAAGTAGATGGATAGGTACCACTTCGGTGGGAAGGTAACAGCTTTCCGAGTGCCTCAGGCATCTAGTCATGCCAGCCACATGACCACGGAAACGTCTTCGGACAGTGCTGGCTCTTTGGTTTGGAAACGGAGATGAGCATTGCATCTGTAGAGTCGTATTCGATTGGCTTTCAAGCAAGGGAAACCTTTACATTTACAATGGGTTATCCAATAATCTCTCCGAAGGTAACTCTCAAAAGTGACTGTTTCCCACCTTTCCGTTAATGGTCCCACCTCTGAACTTAGCAAAGATTTGGGAATTCTAAAAATTGGTTTGCACTTCTTAGAACTTGGCTTCTTTGACATGGGGTGGGCCACTGCTTACAATGTTCTTCTTTGGCCCTAGTTGTCTGAGAACAGCTGATCTTAACAATTTGTATAGTGGGTATGTTTTTTTTAAAAAGTTTCCAGCAAGCTTAGGCCTGCTGTGGATGGAAGGAAGTGAGAAGCATCTCAACTTTTTGGAAGCGAGACTGGAAACGCGTGTTGAGAAGGTCCCAAGGTGATGTCTCACTATGAAAACGTCCAGTGTAACTGGCCTTACTTGAACGTAACCTGGCAGGCAGCCCAGTCAGGTTACTCAGAAATAAGTATTCAGTGGGATGTACACTCAAAGAATTGTTTGCATACTCCATATCTTCTCCATTTCCTTTTCTCCTGCATGTGCCACATTTGTCAAGACTGATACGAAGGCCTAGGAGCACGAACTGAAATTGGAGACCTTTTTTTTTCAGTTTTCCAACAAAAATATAGGAGATTTGGGGGAATGCTGGGGGGGGGGGGGATTCTGTGAAATACCTTCACTTTTGGAATTAGTTAAATGCTTATGATGAGATTTTACTTAGAATGTGTAGCCTGGAGGGTTTTTTTTTGTTGTACAGTATATGGTGCTGGAAAGTGCCGTCAAGTTGCAGCTGGTTCTTGGTGACCCAGTTGAGTTTCCAAGGCAAGAGACATCCAGAGGTAGTTTACCATTGCCTGCCTCTGCATAGCCACCCTGGACTTCCTTGATGGTCTTCCATTCAGGTAAGAACATAAGAACATAAGCCAATGTTGGATCAAGCCAATGGCCCACCCACTCCAACGTTCTGTGTCACACAGTGACCAAAATCCAGGTGTCATCAGGAGGTCTTCCAGTGGGGCCCAAACTCCAGAAGCCCTCCCACTGTTGCCTCCTCAAGCACCAAGAGTACAGAACACCGCTGCCCCAGACAGAGTGTTCCATCTATACCCTGTGGCTAATCGCCACTGATGAAACTCTTCTCCATATGTTTATTCAATCCTCTCTTGAAGCTGTCTGTGCTTGTAGCTGCCACCGCTTCCTGCGGTAGTGAATTCCATGTGTTAATTCCTCTTTGGGTGAAGAAGGACTTCCTTTGATCTGTTCTAAGCCGAAAGTAAAGGTAAAGGTTTCCCCTTGCTTGAAAGCCAGCTGGATCCGACGCTAGGGGGTGGTGCTCATCTCCATTTCCAAGCCAAAGAGCCAGCGAGGTCCAAAGACATTTCCGTGGTCATGTGGCGGCAAGACTAAATGCCGAGGTGCACGGAACACCGTTACCTTCCCACCAAAGCGGTACCTATTTACTTGCAATCTCTTGCTTCGGAACTGCTAGGTTGGCAGGAGCTGGGGCCAGAGACGGGAACTCACTCCGTCATGCAGTACTCAGGTCTCGAACTGCTAAGCTACTGACCCTCCAGTCTGCAACCCAGCATCATAACCTCTGAGCCAACGTGGCCCCCGTTCTAACCCGACTGCTCAGCAATTTCATTGAGTGCCCAGGAGTTCTTGTATTGTGAGAAAGGGAGAAAAGTACTTCTTTCTCTACCTGCTCTATCCCATGCATAATCTTGTAAATCTCTATCATGTCACTCCTCAGTGACTAACCAAGGCCAACCCTGCTTAGCTTCAGAGATCCCACAGGGTTGGACTTTACGAGCCATGCCAAAAATTTCGGAGCTAGGCTTGTTTTTCAGTCTTCACAGTTTTGTAATTTAATGGCCGTACTTTCTAATTATTGCTACCACTAAACCTAAACTCTTCAGTTGGCCTGTCTCTTTTTTAAAAGCTACAACAAAAGCTTTGTATGATATAAATAATAATGGGCAAGCTAGATTTGAATCCAGGAGCAATCTTAGAGATCAAGATTTTACAGCTTTCAAGAGTCAAAGCTCCCTTCGTCCAGTAAATAAATATGGGGTGACCCTGGTTGTCACCGCAATAACAAGGTAACCTCTGTCCCTCCCCTAAATAAGCTTTGCATTTGATAATCACCAAGAGGAACTTAACAGTAAATGTCTGCTGAAAATGGTAGGTGTTGCAATGAAATATTAGGTGCCCGGGATTTATTGCTACCTATCCTAAGCTTTCTTTTTCCAGCCTTGTGCCCGCCTTCCTTGATAACATCAGCATTCAAATCGTTGCCTGAGCACGTAGCCAGTTACCAGTGGCGGCATAATTGATAGCTGGGGGGAACTTTTCTGTACTAGCTACAGCTCTGGATTCTGTCTAGATGGTCTCACGCCAGGCTGTTGAAGTCACCTGCGTGAAGCTGTTTGGGCGGATGTTTTTAATTAGGACTGCTGCTCTTCCGTAATCAGAGTTGTGATGGTGAGGCAAGACTTGGGGAGGGGCTGTGGCTCAGTAGTAGAGCATCTACTTGGCATGCAGAAGGTTCCAGGTTCAGTCTCTGGCACCTCCGGTTAAAGGCAAGAGAATTTGCCTGAAGTCCTGGAGAGCTGCTGCCAGTCTGAGTAGACAATACTGACCATGACGGATCAAGGGTCTTGATTCAGTAGAAGGCAGATTCGTGTTTATGTGTTCGATTTTTAAAATTTCTGATGTACAGAAAAACAGGCTTGTTCAGAATAACAGTACTCATTTAGCTTAAGAAAACAGCTTAAAAACACCAGAAGAGCCCTGCTGGGTCAGACCAGTGAGGGTCCATCTAGTCCAGCATCCTGTCTCACACAGTGGCCAGCCAGCTCCTCTGTAGGGCCAGCAACAGGGCAGAGAGGCCAAGGCCTTCCCCTGATAAGAACCTCAGAAGAGCCCTGCTGGATCAGACCAGAGAGGGTCCATCTATTCGAGCATCCTGTCTCACATCATGGCCAACCAGGTCCTCTGGAGGGCCAACAACAGGGCAGAGAGGCCAAGGCCTTCCCCTGGTAAGAACATCAGAAGAGCCCTGCTGGATCAGACCATTGAGGGTCCATCTAGTCCAGCATCCTGTCTCACACAGTGGCCAGCCAGTTCCTCTGGAGGGCCAACAACAGGGCATGGAGGCCGAGGCCTTCCCCTGAGAAGAACCTCAGAAGAGCCCTGCTGGATCAGACCAGTGAGGGTCCATCTAGTCCAGCATCCTGTCTCACACAGTGGCCAGCCAGTTCCCCTGGAGGGCCAGCAACAGGGCAGAGAGGCCGAGGCCTTCCCCAGTAAGAACTTCAGAAGAGCCCTGCTGGATCAGACCAGTGAGGGTCCATCTAGTCGAGCATCCTGTCTCACACAGAGGCCAACCAGTTCCTCCAGAGGACCAGCAACAAGGCAGAGGGGCCGAGGCCTTCCCCTGGTGTTGCCTCCTGGCTCTGGGTGCCTCTGAATGTGGAGGTTCCCCTCAGTCGCCATGGCTAGTAGCTACCGATAAACTTATCCTCCAGCAAAATGATTTGATATGCTGATTTGATATGGGGGAGGGGGTGGAATGGAAATGTTGGGGGAAATTGAAATAGGTGCTGTACTTCCTGTCCTGTCAAGCCTAAACTAATTTTACTGCTTTAACAAAAGAAAAGGCATCATTTATAACTCACTTAGCATATAAAATCACAACATTTGAAGTATTTATGGAATTTAAATGCTATAAATGCCTTAGTTTTCCACAAGCAAAATTGCAGATATGCTCAAGAGAGTACCACAAATTGATGCAACCTGTGCTAACAGAAAAGGAGAAAAAAAGTAGGAGTTTTAACACAAAGTTAATAGCATAATATATTATTTGTGTTAAATAGCATAATATATTATTTGGTCAGAAAAAAGGATCAAAAATATCTGCACAGCTAGATTTAGTTCTAGATAGATGTTGTCTTCTTCCTTCTATGGCTACTGGTTAGGCAGAGCTCAGTTTTCACTATAACTTCCAGAGTTTTCCTCTTGAGTCTTTTGTTTGTTTGTTTGTTTGCAGAATTTGTTTATTCAAAAGTTTTCCATTTTTACAAACATTCATATATTACTTTTAATACGTTTAAGTCCTGTACATACATTCTACCCAATTATAAAAATCTGACCAAGTGTTCCAAAAAGTAGTTTTATCTTTCCCTTGTATTGTATGGCTTAATTTGTCCATTTCCGCCAGCTCTATTAGTTTATAAATTATTTCATCCATAGGGGGTACTTTCTCACTTTTCCAAAGTTTAGCCCAACAAATCCTTGCAAAATTTATGTTATCAAAAACCTTTTACCATGTCTGATTCCTTCTGGTAATCAAATTCAACAAAAAAGATTCTGGAGCTAACAATAAATTCATACCTGTTATTTCAAAAACTAGCGTCTGGATATTGTGCCAGAAAGATTGAACTTTTTTACACCGCCACCACATGTGGAAGAAAGTTCCTACATTTTTACCACATTTCCAACAAAAGATTAGAGACATTTATATAACATTTCACCACCCTCCCCGGCGGCCAGTGCCATATACATTTTCCTTAAATGGTATGGCATGCATAAATTTTAAAGTTTTCCATATTTTACACCAATCATCTGTTTCTATAGTATAACCAAAATCTTGCATCCACAAAATCATAGTAGTTTTAATTGTCTCATCTAGCATTTCCCCTGCTAATAAAAATTGGTATAGTTTTTGTATTGCTTTGTCGCTTGAACTTAACCAAAGTTTATCAAGATCATTTTTGGAATTGTAAAAACCCACTTTTTTGTCTAGATCATATCTAGCTTGCAGTTGTATCTTTTCCCACCAAGATATCTTAATATCATATTCTGTTCTTAATTTTTCTTCTGATTTCAAGTTATGTTTGTTATCTAGTAAGACTTCATAGCTTACCTTATTAGAGCTGCTAACTAAAGAGGGTTTAATAAATGCCTCCAGTGGGGATACCCACATAGGAATTTTATGGTAATATTTCAATTTTATATCCTGCCATATTTTTATCGATGCCTCTCTTAATACATGGTTATGAAAGTTAGTATGGATTTTATCTTTTCCATACCAGGTATAGGCATGCCACCCCATATAAAGGTCATGTCCTTCCAATGCCAAACTCCCGGTATCCTCCAGTTTTATCCAGTTTTTAATCCATGTTAACGCCGCAGCTTGATAGTAAAGATCCCAGTTTGGAACACCAAACCCCCCTCTATCTTTTCTGTCTTGTAGTAGTTTCCACTTTATCCTTGACTTTTTGAGAGACCACACAAATCTTCTAACTATTTTGTCTAATTCTATAAAAAGTGCTTTATTTTTCAATACTGGTATATTTTGCGCTAAAAATAGGAAATCTCAGTAGTATATCCATCTTCACTGTAGCTATTTTTCCCATCAGTTATAGTTTTAACTCTTTCCATTTCTCTAGGTCTTGAGTCTTTTGTTGTGTGTGTCTGCCCCACCTCCTCCTGATCTTTTTTTTTAGTCCAGTAAGGCAGGGTCAATAAGCTACTTGATACCCCTTCTGTGGGTATCATTGTCATAGTGGTTTGAGGGAGAGGTGAAAAGATCAACCACAAGAGAAGAGTCAGGTCAAAAGGGCCACGGAAGAAGCAGTGAAAGCCCTGCACGCTTCCCTCATGAAGATCAGGTATCCTTCTGGGTGCAGAAATGCATCTTGGATTTAAGATCTGCATATATTTACAGCATGCCCATCTTGTCTTTAAAAGCTTTTCACTCATTTTAAAGAGAAGATGTTTCATAGGAGGTTTTTTCAGTACCAAAACCAGACAAAAAGGTTTTTTCTTCTCCAATTTTTCCATCCCCCCCTCCCCCGGCCTTCACATCTCTCGGTGGGGGTGGGACAGTTTTCCTCTCAGCAGTGGCCATTTGTGCATTTGGCCCAAGTTGCTAATAGGTCAATGGTTTTGAAGCTGTAGGCTGCCCCCCGATGGGGTTGGGACCCCAAAAAGAGGGGCTAAAGTTCCAGGTCCTGGATCCTGAGCCAGCTGAAAGCGTCTTCGCTTATTCCCAGGTCTTGGGTCGTGTGAACATCCCTGGCAGAACGTTTTCACTGATCCTTATTGGACTTGAGGTGGCAACAATTCCAGTTCCTCCTGCTGTCCCAATCTAATTTGGTATAGAAGGGGCCCATGTAGAACCGCTGCTCTGTTATAAAACGATCAACGAGTTGAAATCTGTCTTTAGCAAGTTGGGTTGGGGCGTGGACTCTTGGTGTGCGATTTGTGCATAAGAACAATCCTCGCTGAAAATGTGAGTCCACAGCATCCGTACACGTGATGCGTGTGCCTGTAATGGGCATGACTCGTGTGTTTGTGGAGAGGGTTTGGAAGTTCGCAGTCTAGTCAGCGCTTGGATGGGAGACATGCTTCCCAAACAACCACAGCTACTCCGGTTTTGAGCAGGAGTTACTTCTAAGCTAGAGATGCGGATGTGGGACAGAGGTGGCCGGCTTTCCAGATGTGAGGCCTAAATAGCACAGAGGAGCAGAGTGCCGGCTCTCTGTGTGGTGCGGATGGTTTGGAAAATAAAGTGAGAGAGATCAAGATGGGGAGCAAAGGTGCACTTTTCCTAATCTGGGTGGGAATCAGATAAAAGAAGGAAGGATCCAGGATCAGATTTCCTGGCTCTGGGGCCAGGCCGGTGGTACTGTGGGCCCACAGGGTAACATGGAGTCTTTTCAGAAAACAAAGGATTGCAACAGAGGTTGAAGGAACAGTTTGGGAATTATTAGGAAGAAACTATAAAACTGGGACTGAGTTTTATCGATTTAGCAGGTAAAGGCAGCAGGAAGGAAATTCAGGCGGGTCCCCGTGTGGGTCTGAAGCAGGAGGAAATAAAGTTTGAGTCCAGCGGCACCTTTAAGGCCAACAAAGTTTAATTCCGGGCGTTCGCTTCTGTGTGCACGCACAGGCCTTCCGAGCTGAAGAAGTGTGCACGCAATCGAAAGCGTTTACCCAGAATTAAACTTCATGGATCTTAAAGGTGCCACTGGACTTCAAACTTTGTTCAGCAGGAAGGGGAGTTATTGATCGAATTATAATTCAGAATTACAGGGTACGAGGCCTGATGACAAGTCATATATTGGGTATGAACTTTGGGACAATGGGAAAGCTAAACTGGAGGTCCTGGGCTGTCGCAGGGCACTTAAAGTCTGGGCCATCGGCTCACATACTGAGAGCCAGTTCGGTGTAGTGGCCAAGTGCGCGGACTCTGATCTGGGAGAACCGGGTTTGATTCCCCACTCCTCCACTTGCACCTGCTGGATGACCTTGGGCAAGCCATAGCTCTGTACCAGCTGTTCTCTCAAGGACAGCTCGGGAAAAAGCTCTCTCAGCCCCACCTACCTCACAGGATGTCTGTTGTGGGGAGGGGAAGGGAAGGGAAAGGAATTTGTAAGCCGCTCTGAGACTCCAAGTGAGTGGGGGGCGGGATATAAAGCTAATCTCTTCTTCTTCTTCTAAAAGACAATACAGGGGAGAGAGGCATCTCTTGTCTTCTAGCCTGGTCCTTCTCGCCAGTTTCTCTTCCCCAAAGGCCATTTCTTCAAAAGTAGACCCATTTTAGACACTGGAACATGGTGATTGCTCGCCTTGCAGAGGCTGGACTTGCTCAGGGTGTTACGTACATTCAGGTGGTGTGTTTGTATGTGTGCATAGATGAAAATATGAAAATAGGAGGCTGGAAACTCCTGCACGCCACGAGTGCTTGGCGCTTGCTTTGCATTGGTCTCGCCAACCATCTCCCAGGTGTACACATAATGGAACGTGCAAAGCCACCGTGAGTCGACTTCCACACTGAATGAAACGTAGAGTTGGTGGAGGATTTTTCTGTCTTGTGCTTATTTTTGAGGGGTGGGGGGTTTCTTCCGAACTTCTGGTTTGATGCTGAGTTGGGAGGTAGGCGCCTTTCCTCTGCAACCCTGCCCTTAAGCCCACTGAAATGTTGGCTGCGCCTTCACCATTTAGCATTCCTGCAGCGTGCTTTGTACGGTTTGCCATTTTGTTTCTCCGGCTTCGGAATGACAGTTGGCGCTTCGTGACAGATGACGGATTTAAACGTCAGCCCGTTTGTCTTTTGGATGGTGGCGAGGATCGATGGATGATAAAGCGCTATAATGCTAGGAAAAGTGGAAGGCCGCAGGAAGAGAGAAAGACCCAGCATGAGGTGGATTGATTCCATCAAGGAAGCTGCAAAGGCCCTCCGTTTGCAAGACCTGAGCGAGGCTGTTAAGGATGGGATGTTTTGGAGGTCATTAATCCGCAGGGTCGTGTGCATGCTTCTGGGGCAAGTGTCTCTGAGTGTCTGGCACTGCGATGACATTCATGGCCGTGTTTGGGTTTGCGTTCGTATCCTGTGGGGGAAAGGAATGGCAGTTCAGTTCTGGCTTGTAACAGTGCATTTCATCTTTATTAACTCTCAGCTTGCTGGGGATGTTGGAGCCCCGTGCTTTCTTTTGCTTATACCCCCAAGGGGAGGGTGAAGGTGAAAGATGGTAATTAGTGTGGAATTGCAGAGGTGTGCGAAGGCAATAAAAATGTATGAATTAATGTTCCTTGAACAAAATCCAATTACGGGTTTAAAACATAATGGGTAACCCGAAGAGAAATGCTTGATTAATGCTGAGAAAGAAATACAGCGAGAGCCCGTTGGAGCATTCCTGTCACAAGCGATTTGGAGCAGAGAAGGACGTGGCTTCAGAGAAAAGCACATGTGGGATTCCCTGCCACATACTTGCTTCCGGTGGGTGTGTCGGGGGGGGGGGGTTCCGCAGGTGATGGCAGGGAGCTGCTTAGCCCTTCACCCGCCTGTCTCACTTCTGGACGCTTTTCCAGTCTAAGAGAAGAAGGACTGGATTTATATCCCGCCCTTCACTCACTTGGAGTCTCAGAGCGGCTTACAGACTCCTTTCCCTTCCCCTCCCCACAACAGACACCCTGGGAGGTAGGTGAGGCTGAGAGAGCTCTTTCCAGAGCTATCCTTGAGAGAACAGCTGGTACAGAGCTATGGCTTGCCCAAGGTCATCCAGCAGGTGCAAGTGGAGGAGTGGGGAATCAAACATGGTTCTCCCAGATTAGAGTCCGCGCACTTAACTACTACACCAAACTGGCTAAGAGGCAGGGGGATGGACAGTGGGGCTGAGACTCTGCGATAGAGCATCTGCTCTGCATGCAAAAGGTACCAGTTTCCATCTTCGGCATCTCTGGATGAAAAGGTTGTGGTGGTAGAAAGTTCCGTAAAGTTGCAGCTGACTTTCAGTGACACACACACACACACACACACCCGCCCCCCCCGTGGGGTTTTCAAGGCAAGAGTCATTCAGCGGTGGTTTTGCCGTTGTCTGTCTCTGTGTAGTGACCGTGGGCTTCCGTGGCGGTCTCCCATCCAAGTACTAATTAAGGCCATCCCTGCTAAGCGGGCTAGCCCCGGCCATCCAGGTCAGGGTCCGAGTTTAGACGAGCGTGTCTCCAGTCAGGAAAGATTGGTCATGTAAACTTTTCTCCAATTTCAACATAGTGCAGTAGTTCCAGTTTCACACGACTGTAAATAGCATACCTTTTAAAAAGTGGAAAGCAACAAAGTAGGTGAAACCAAACCAGCCTGCCTCTCTCTTTCTGCCTCACTCCCTGTACCCATAGTAAAATACAGACATTCGCTTGGAGGCATTCCACTGCCCTTCCTCTAAATAAAGACCTGGATTCTTCTAGGCTGCTATATTACTTTAACAGCCTGTTTCTGAGGAGGCAGAGACCTATTTAGACGGGTTCAACTGGACTCTCATTGTGCAATGCAACCTCTGTTTTACGGCCTGCCCTGCAGGACCCACATTATTTTCAGTAGGAATGACCAATTTAAGTATCAGGCCGAGGACAGTGCAGACACATTTAAGTGTATCGCGCTTGTGGCAGGAAAGACCCTGAGGGGCCAAAGTGAGGGCACGGAGCGTATCCAGGCATTCTGTTTGCTCTGGGAAAAATAGTGCCCACCAGACTGGGATGCTCAAACGGGCACAGGTATTGTGGAAAAGCCTGAAGAAGGTGGAAAAGGGAAGGGTCGGCGGGGCTAAACGCAATTGAGTAAAGTAGGCAGAGGACCAGGGATCCGTTGGGGCCGGAGCGAGGCGGAGCAAAGCTCCACCAACTCAGGAGTGGCCACTAAGGCAGCCATGGGCTGAATCAGATTCTCTGATCTGATTCAGCCTGCTGCCGAATTGCCGCCGAAATTCGGCGGCAACTTTAAAAGCGACTGGAGGGGAGGTGGTTTGAGGGAGAGGCTCCAAACTTGCAGGGTAGCTGCTGGGACCTCTCCCCCAAATACCCACCAAGTTTCAAGAAGATTGGACCAGGGGGTCCAATTCTATGGGCCCCCAAACAGGTTGCCCCCATTCCCTCCGTTGTTCTCTATGGTAGAAAAAAAAGTAACATTTTTTCCTGCCATAGAGAACAATGGAGGGGATGGGACAACCTGTTTGGGGGCCTGTAGAAGTGGACCCCGTGGTCCAATCTTCTTGAAACTTGGTGGGTATTTCGAGGAGAGGCCCCAGCAGCTACTCTGCAAGTTTGGAGCCTCTCCCTCAAACCCCCTTTCCTCCAGCCCCTCTCATACCCTATGAGTTTTTGCCATTGATTTCAATGGCCCATAGGGTATAATGGGGCTGAAACTGACATTCCCTTTCTGACACACTTCTGGTGATGTCAGGGGACGTGGCATATGCTGATGAGTTATGCTAATGAGTTATGCTAATGAGCTCCTGCAGCTCTTTTTCTACAAAAGGACCCCTGCAGAGGACTAAAGGGAACTGAAAAAAACAGGGCTGAGCGGTCGGGTTAGAACAGAAAAAAGGAAGGACTTCTTCACCCAAAGAGTGATAAACACGTGGAATTTACTGCCACAGGAGGTGGTGGCGGCTGCAAGCATGGATGGCTTCAAGGGGGAATTAGATAAACATACGGAGCAGAGGTCCATCAGTGGCTATTAACCACAAAGAATAGGTAGGAACTCTGGAGCAAGTGATGCTCTATATTCTTGGTGCTTGGGGGGGGCAACAGTGGGAGGGCTTCTGGTGTCCTGGCCGCACTGGTGGACCTGGTATTTTTGGCCACTGTGTGACACCAGAGTGTTGGGCTGGATGGGCCATTGGCTTTTCTTATGTTCCCTTATGTTCTTATGTTAAAAGCGCAAAGGAAAGAGGCAGAAAAGGTGCAGAGAAAGCCTCTAAAGAAATCAACCCAGTAGCGTTACTCGGACATCGCAGCAGGCTTGCATTCGTGGTGGTCATGATCCCAGTGTGCCATTCTTGTGTTTTCCTTCCTCACCTCAAAAGCTACCTGGTTCAGCAAGCCTTCAAACACCAGTTTGCCACGATGCCTGAATGGAGGCGCCCACCAAAATTTGCTTCCTCTCCCAAGGCTGTGATTCTTAATCACAGTGTAGTCAAGAGCCAACGTGGTGTAGTGGTTAAGAGCGGTGGGCTGTAATCTGGAGAACTGCGTTTGATTCCCTGATCCTCCTCCACCTGAAGCCTGCTGGGTGACCTTGGGCCAGTCCCAGTTCTCTCAGAGCTCTCTCAGCCCCACCTGCCTTTCAAGGTGCCTGTTGTGGGAAGAGGAAGGGAAGGCGACTGTAAGTTGCTCTGAGGCTCCTAAAGGTAGAGAAAAGTAGGGTATAAAAACTGTTCTTCTTTTTCTAGTCACACCCTGTGGAGGGGGAAACAAATTCCTTTCCCCCCCCAGGCATCTGCCTTCAGGCACACCATGGCAAACCAAAGCATCAGGGCTTCCTGAATCAGGAAGCTTTCAGTCAAGCTCAGGGAGAGAGAAAGAGCATGGAAGAAGGGCAGATCAGCCATGTTGGTGACCCTCAGGAATAGACAAAAGATCCCTGACCCGTATAGCCCAGGCAAGTCAGATCTTGCCAGATCTCGGAAGCTAAGCAGGGTCGACTCTGGCAAGTACTTGGATGGGAGACCTCCTTGGAATACCAGCAGTCATGAGGCGGGGGCAGGCTTTATTCAGCCACCTCTCTGACTATCTTCCAGGCCCTCAGTAGGGGTCAGTCACCAGAGCTCTCGCCATGATTTCCAGGTGCACACATGCATGCACATACTTTAAAATGCAAGAAAATGCCACACACACACACACACACACACACACACACACCCCGAATAAAGGTTTGTCTGAATGTGGACAGAGTTTCAGGAGGGGCTTTCTGCTGAGACGGTGGTGGGAATGAACAATGCTAAGCAAAGACTAAAAGGGGATGGTGTCGACCAGGGGTGGGCAATTGTTTTGGCTCGGGGGCCACTTTGTGGGAGCGGAGGTTAGCAGAGGGCCGCACCTTTTAAAATGATTGCATTCATTAGTTAACTTTGCATTTCAGAAAAGGTATAAATTGCATCATAAAAATCAATAAATATAAATTAAATAAAACAGTGGTAGTTTTATTCAGTTTATTTCTTGTGCTAATTTCATATCATCTATAGCTGCAAGCACATTTAATTTTAGAATCCGTTTAATGAGACAAATGTACCCTATCACACCACGTGGCCGACTGTCTTGGCGGTCCACAAAAAACTCTGTGGCGGGCCGCATGTGGCCCCCGGGCCGCAATTTGCCCACCCCTGGTGTAGACTGTTCGCTCACAAGCCTGTGGAAACATGGGGTTGAAGGAAGGAGGCGCGTGGGGAGCACAGGACTGGGGCCAAACCTTGCATGGGGTGAAGGACAAAGGGGGCTCTGGGCTAGGAGGAGGAAGCAGGGAAAGGGTTGCCATGTTGTTGTGAACGGTGTGGGCCAATGCGTTGCTAGGTTTAGAAGCTAGTCTTTTGCAGGGCTGCTGTACCTAAAGAGTTTGGGTCAGTTACAAGTTCTTTCCCCGCCCTTTGTGGGCACATTTGGAATTCTGACGTGGCATGGTGGGTGCAGTGAGAGCCACTTTGGTGTACCGGTTAGGAGTGCGGACGCTCATCTGGAGAACTGGGTTTGATTCCCCACTCCTCCACTTGCAGCTGTCAGCGTGACCTTGGGTCAGTCACAAGTTTTCTCAGAGCTGTTCTCTCGAGGGCAGTGCTCTCAGAGCTCTCTCAGCCCCACCTACCTCACAGGATGTCTGTTGTGGGGAGGGGAGGGAAAGGCGATTGTAAGCCGCTCTGAGGGAAGGGCACGGTATAAACCCACTCTCCTTTCTTCTCTTAATATTTCTGTGTTTGGGAACTTGTAAGCTGGCTGAAGGACCAGGCATGGGAGAAAAGGGGTGGAAACTTTTAAATAAGTTAGTAGCTTTGTTGGGGGGAGGGAGTTTAGATTTCCATGGTAGTACTAATGTTGGAGGCCCTCAGTATATCGGAACAGCCTTCTGTTTGCTGAGCTTGGTGGACATGGATGTGAAAACTGCTTCCAGTGTGATGCAGAGGTTATGGGCTATAAATAGTTGTGTGCTCTGTACGCATCTGGACTTCAGCTACTAGGGCAGTCCTTGTAGAGCCGAAGAGTTCCCTGTACGAAAGCGGAATGTCAAGAATCAGCGTCCGGCTCTGCGCACTTATGCTCAGAGTACAGATCTGCTCTAGCAGCTGCAGACCTTTGGGAGAGGCCGTCCGTTTGGGCGGAAGAGACCATCGATGGCTAATGGAGCCCGTCCCTGCATATCTGGTATAGCCAGGCACTGCCTCACCCCTGCCGTGAATCCACTCGGCGGCCTTAGGCAAGCGACTTTTTCTGACCTCCCTCCGCCCGCAATACAGGCTTGGAAATATTTGCCTATCTGCAGGGTGGTGGTTGGAGGAACACAATGAATCTCTTTTAAGCCACTGCACAAATAACTGGGTTCTTACAGCTCCCTCCCTGGCAGTTCAGCTTGGCTTCTCTGTGTTTGCCGAGTCCTCTACAAATGTTGTTTCAGAATAGGGCTCTAACTATATTAATTATGACGGCAGCTTATACTGCACAATCCTAGCACAGCCGGACCCCAGACGGCGAAAAGGCTGCTGAGTTCTAGGGTGCTGGTATTTTTTTCCAGGTGTGGTGCATGAAATCTGTTTCAGTAAAACCCAACTTCTTCTTCTCTGCTTCACCAGTTTCAGAGGGCAGTTGTGTTGGTCTGTTGTGGAACATCTGGATTCACAACAGCTGGTGCTACTGGACTGGAATCTAGCTGTTTTTCTTTCCTAGACTCACTCTCCCCAACTGTGGTCATAGCTGATCCAAGGGCAGAGACGTTATATATTATCAAGGGTCCTTTCGTAGAAAAAGAGGTGCAGGAGCTCATTAGCATAACTCATTAGCATAACTCATTAGCATATGCCACGTCCCCTGACATCACTGGAAGCGTGTCAGAAAGGGAATGTCAGTTTCAGCCCCATTATACCCTATGGGCCATTGAAATCAATGGCAAAAACTCATAGGGTATATGAGGGGCTGGAGGAGAGGGGGTTTGAGGGAGAGGCTCCAAACTTGCAGGGTAGCTGCTGGGGCCTCTCCTCGAAATACCCACCAAGTTTCAAGAAGATTGGACCACCGGATCCAATTCTATGGGCCCCCAAACAGGTTGTCCCATCCCCTCCGTTGTTCTCTATGGTGGGAAAAAATGTTACTTTTTTCCTACCATAGAGAACAATGGAGGGAATGGGGGCAACCTGTTTGGGGGCCCGTAGAATTGGACCCCCTGGTCCAATCTTCTTGAAACTTGGTGGGTATTTCGAGGAGAGGCCCCAGCAGCTACCCTGCAAGTTTGGAGCCTCTCCCTCAAACCCCCTCCCCTCCAGTCGCTTTTAAAGTTGCCGCCGAAATTCGGCGGCAATTCGGCGGCGGGCCGAATCAGATCAGAGAATCTGATTCGGCCTTTGGCTGCCCTAGTGGCCGCTCCTGAGCGGGCTGAGCTTTGCTCCGCCTCGCTCCGGCCCCAAAGGACCCCTGTATATTATACACCTGATATCAATCTGTCGTTATGGCTAGGAACAATAAGACAGCTCACGAGCCAGAAGCCGAAATGCAAAGCTACTCTGCTTGGAAGTTCTAGTTGGTTCCCATTCAGATGCCACAGTTCAAGCCAAGTGTGCCGTGGAGTCAGAGCCAACTCATGGCAACCCTGTGAATTTCCACTTTGGGGGCGGGAGGGGGCTTTTGAGGCAAACGATGAGCAGAGATGGTTTGCCAATACCGTTCTCTGCGTAGCAGCCCCACTCGTCCTTGGTGGTCTCCCATCGAAGTACCGACCCTCCTTAACTTTTGAGCTCTGGCAGGATTAAGCTAGTCTGGGCCATCGGCTGCTGCGTCACAGTTAAGAGTGCTGTGAAAAAAGGATATTCGTCCCCGGCTCAATCAGCAGAGTAGGCAGGAGGTGGCTTCCTGACCAGACTGTCGTTCATCGGGCTGGCCGCCTCTGGAAAGCCAGGTCCGGAACATGACTGCCCAGTCCGGTGTAGTGGTTAGGAGCGCGGACTCTAATCTGGGAGAACCGGGTTGGATTCCCCACTCCTGCACATGCAGCTGCTGGTGTGACCTTGGGTCAGTCACAAGTTGTCTCTGAGCTGTCATCTCAAGAGGGGTTCTCTCAGAGCTCTCTCAGCCCCACCTACCTCACGGGCTGTTTGTTATGAGGAGGGGAAAGGGAAGGAGATGGTAAGCCGCTCTGAGACTCCTCTGGGTAGTGAAGGGCGGGGTATAAATCCAGTCTTCTCCTCCTCTTTCTGTTGCAGCTTCCACTTTATTTCCAAATCCCACTTGGATTAGGCCTTTAATACCCCTACACAGTTTGGGACCCAGGGGACTTTGGGGTGGGGCGGGGGAAGGGGGCCTTTGTCCACAAAAGCCTGCTTCGGCATTCAGGTGACCAGCTGCGGATTCCCAAACCACCAGAAGTGCAGCCAGCCCTTAGGGCAGCCTTGGAGCTCTCTCCTCGCCCTCCATCCCTCCTATCCTTCGGGAAGCTGATGAAGAGAACTTCAGGTTTTGGAGCCGAGCTGAAACCGGAGGGGATTCTGTTTGTTTGTTTTGTTAGACTTTGTGGGCTCAGGGCTTATACCAACATATAGGTCCACAATAATACAGATTTTGCAATTAAAGCAATTCATAATTTACAATTAAGATCAGCAATTAGAAGAAGAAGAGGAGAAGAGATTGGATTTATACACCACCCTTCACTACCCAAAGGAGTCTCAGAGCGGTTTACAAACTCCTTTCCCTTCCCCTCCCCACAACAGACACCCTGGGAGGGAGGCGAGGCTGATCGAGCTCGGACAGAAACTGCTGTTTTTCAAGAACGGCTCTGACAGAACTATGGCTTGCCCAAGGTCATCCAGCAGGTGCAAGTGGAGGAGTGGGGAATCAAACCCGGTTCTCCCAGATTAGCGTCCATGCACTTAACCACTACACTAAACTGTAGATGTACAGATAAAACACATTATAACAATCCATTTAAAATCAATAAGATCGCCAAAGGCTAAGTTTGGCGGCTGCGTCCAAGTCTGGTTTGTTGGGGTACTTGATGATTTTGTCTTTGTTTTCTGATTCTGGGCTTAAAATGTCATCTAAAGAGTCGCTGCTTTTGCTGTCTGTAAGTTGCTTTTGTGAGTCTTGGGGACAGAAAGCAGGGCAGAAGTATTCTTCAAAAAAAAACCTTTGCAGTTTTTTCCTGTTCTTTAAGGTCGGAGGTGGTAGCGGTGGTGGCTGTGTCTCTTCGGCTGAGGCATAGCGGGAGCTTCAAGGTTACTGACAGGGTGAAAACCTGTGAATTATCTTCGAGGCTTTGTGCAGAAAATGAAAAACCTCCAAAAGCACACCTTAGTTACTCATTGGCACGGCGCGCAGGCTGTTAGCTTGCAAGACACATTTCTCCTTTCAGCCCAGAACTAGATTGCCGTACTCCAGAAAGCGCTGCTCTCATGGGAGGTCCCCTTTTCCATTAGTCCAGTTTTTATAGCCTGTGTCGTGCCCCAGTAATGTCTGCTTCTGAACTCATCCTTTGATTTAGCTACAGTTCGCTTCCAGAATGAATGAGTTTCTTTCAGCTATTTTTACCCCCAAACTGCAGTCTCTTCAATTTTCTTTAGGTTCACATGCTTCATCCCTTTCATTCTGAGGGTTTGTCAGTTGCAAGGAAAGAATAGAAATTATTGTTTTGGTGCCACGGGTCCTGGAAGTAACCGTCGTCCCCGGGTGTACAGCCAATACCCAGGCAGCTCTCAGTTGGCTGCAGATGTTACAGCTTGCCTATTGGACTTCACTACCCATTTGTCAGTGGCGGTGCACAGTAGCTCCTGAAATTGAGCATTGAGAAGCATTTGTGAAAGGTTAAATCTCTGCAGGCACTTCTGAAGAAGCGAGCGGTAGCTTGTGAAAGCTCATGGTGGAATAAATATGGTTAGTCTTTAAGGTGCCAAGGGGGTTCTGCTTAATGTTGTTAAAATAAGAAATCAGAAGAACTCTGTTGGATCAGCCCAGTGGTCCATCCAGTCCGGCATCCCGTCTCACACAGTGGCCAGCCAGTTCCTTTGGAGGGCCAACAACAGGGCAGAGAGGCCGAGGCCTTCATAAGAACGTTAGAAGAACCCTGCTGGATCAGACCAATGGTACATCTAGTGCAGCATCCTGTCTCACACAGTGGCCAACAGGACATAGAGGCGAAGGCCTTCATAAGAACCTCAGAAGAACCCTGCTGGATCAGACCAGTGAGGGTCCCTCTAGTCCACCATCCTGTCTCACACAGTGACCAGCCAGTTCCTCTAGAAGGCCAACAACAGGGCACAGAGGCCAAGGCCTTCCCCTGAGAAGAGCATCAGAAGAGCCCTGCTGGATCAGACCAGTGAGGGTCCATCTAGTCCAGCATCCTGTCTCACACAGTGGCCAGCCAGTTCCTCTGGAGGGCCAGCAACAGGGCAGAGGCCGAGGCCTTCCCTTAATGGTGCCTCCTTGCTCTGGGATTCAGAGGTTTAGTGCCTCTGAACGTGGAGGTTCCCTTTAGTCCATTCTAATCCCTCTACTGTAGTAGCCACTAATAGAACTATCCTTCACGAATCTAATTCCCCATTAAAACCGTTGATAGGATGAAGCCCTGATGTGGGGAACCCAGGCTAGCCGTATCTCATCAGATCTCAGACGCTAAGCAGGGTTGGCCCTGATTAATACTTGGATGGGAGACCATCAAGGAAGTTCAGGGCTGCTACACAGAGGCTGACGATGGCAAACCCACCTCTAAACATCTCTTGCCTTGAAAATCCTACTGGTTTGCCTGTAAGGCAGCTGTGAGTTGACCGGGGGGGGGGGGGGGGGGAAGAAGAAGGAAATTTACGGAGGATAGGTCTCTTAGTGGCGACTAGACTGGAGAAGGAGAAGAGATTGGATTTATACCCCACGCTTCAATACCCAAAGGAGTCTCAGAGCAGCTTGCAATCTCCTTCCCTTCCCCTCCCCACGACAGACGCCCTGAGAGGCAGGTGGGGCCGAGAGAGCTCTCTCAAGGACTGCTCCTGAGAGAACAGCTCTGAGAGAACTGTGACTGACCCAAGGTCAGCCAGCTGGCTGCAAGTAGGGGAGTGGGGACTCAAACCCAGTTCTCTCAGATCAGAGTCCACGCTCTTAACCACTACACCAGGGGTGGCCAACCTTGCTTAACGTAAGAGCCACATAGAATAAACGTCAGATGTCTGAGAGCCGCAAGACAGGAACAAATATCACATACACGTTTTTATTTTTAAAAATATGCAAATTTGCTTTTTATTAACATTAAATGGGACTGCCAAAAATAAAAACAAACGAGGAAAACCGGTTATTGATAATGATATTACTTGTTTGCTAATGATATTGAGAGAGAGAGAGAAAAAGAGAGAGATGGAAAGAAAGAATTAAAGAAGTGGAAAGAAAGAGAGAGAGAGAAACTAGGAAAGCAAATAGATGGGAGGGAGGAGGGAAGGAAGGAAGGAAGGGAGAAAGAGAGATAAAGCATGCCTCCCCTTTGCTTCCCCAGCCGCCCTGCCAGGAGCCGCACAATATGTGTGAAAGAGCCGCATGTGGCTCCCGAGCCACAGGTTGGCCACCCCTGCACTACACCAAACCAGCTGTCCGGGACTAAAAGGAACCTCCATGTTCAAAGGCAGTAGACTAGGCATCTTTTCCGTGATTTGTGTGGCAAGACTTTGGATTTAGGGGGATGAGATGCAAACTAGCCGTGGGGAGGGGACTGAGGAGGCATCCTGGCAGGGAAGTTGGCTCCGCTCCATTCATCATAAGGGGCCTTTCTTTGGGCAGAAGCTCCCCACAGCGTGTCTTAAAGAGTTCCCGCAAAAAGACCTTAAGCCGTGAAGCCCTGCCTTCGGCTCTCTCCGCCTCGCTTTTACCCCACTTTTCCAGGGAGCTCCCGACAGCAGTGGCACGTGCTGTTCTCCGCTCCTCGACGAATCCCACGAGGTTGGCCAGGGCGTAGGAAAGCAGCCCAAGGTCAGCCAGCGATCTCCGTGGCCGAGTGGGGGGGCTTTGGTCCCACTCACACACTTGGACCCCTACAGCACTGGCGGCACAGCAACTGTGGCTGTGTGTAGGAGGACCTTGACTTTTTTACTGGCTGCTCCGGGAGGGATACATGCAGGTCTGTCAAAAAAGCAGGGCTGTTTGGTCATTACCTAATACAGACTCAAAAATATTTAGTATTCGTTTTAATACTTTTAAAGCGCTAAACCGATGGTATTATATCCCCCAACATTTCCATAGAATAAATCCGCAATATTCAGCAGAATGCTGGGAAAAATGTGGACAGGTGGGATCTTATGCACATTGCTGGTGGTCTTGTCCAAAAATAAAGGTTTTTTGGATGGATATTGTAACCCAATTTTTTTTAATTACTGGATATAAGCTAGTCTTTTCTTTGGAATCTATAATTTTAGAGATGGGTTTATTTTCTGTTGTTTTGAATAACACAAAAAGGCAGGTTTCTATACTTGTAGCTGTAGCGAGAATAACACTTGCTCAATTTTGGAAAAATGAAAAGGTCCCATCTCTCTACGACTGGCAAAATAAACTTTGGGAGTTTTTTGTGTACAGCCATGTTACTGTAGATTTAACAAGAAAATTCACAAACAAAGTTTCAGGCAATTTGGTTCCCAATTGTAAACTATTTATCGAATTGTAAAATTGTTCCAAGGAACCCTTTCTATGACAAATTACTGTTTTTTTGAAAGATACGAATACGGATACTGTAACCCTCCCGTCATAACAATATGTTCTTACATTAGTTATACTTTATTCAAACAGAAATATTTGTATTCTGGTTGCTGTCATTTGTTTAGTGTATTGAGTTTTGTTAGTTAATGTTAAACAAAATAAAAATTTATTGGGGGGGGGGGGGAAGCAGGGCTGTTAACCCCCCCCCCCCCCCGCACAATTGCATAAATCAAATGGAGCTAATATTTACAAAATGACTGGATCGAACTGAAAGTAAGGCAAATGTACAGGGCACGCTCCTGAAAATTTAATAATCACCCTGACCTGGATAGCCCAGGCAAGCCTGATCTCAGAAGCCAAACAGGGCCGACCCTGGCCAGTACTTGGATGGGAGACCTCCGAGGAATCCCAGGGCCGGGCCGCAGAAGCAGGCAATAGCAAGTCACCTCTCTGAAATGTCCCAGCTGCACTTGGGGTAGCCAGTGGTCAGCCATGGCTTCCAGGCACGCACACAACAAATACTCAGCAAAATGTATTCTTTTTAATAAAATCACTAATGCAGCTCTCTCAAATTCTCTTTCAGGTTCTAAATGGCTTCTAGGAAGTCAGGATCTGACTTTCATGGTAAGTGGAACGCAAGTCTTCTTTGGTGGGCTTGGTCTGCAGTAGGACAGTTAGGTTTGAGTCCAGTCGCCCCTTAGAGCTAAGAATCCAAGGAACTTTTAATTCTTGACAGCTTCTACCTTGAAAATCTTGTAGTTCTCTCAGGTGCCTCTGCTAGACTCGAATCTTGGTCGGGTGGCGGAGGGAGTCTTCTGTGGAAGACTAGGCGGATTCTCCCATTGTTGGCAAATGATGTGATTCACAGAATCTGTAAGTCAGGATTTGAGGCTGCAAGGAAGTGGCTAGTTTGAGCATCTATGCTGGCTGGCACTGTCTCACCATAGTCTTAAGAACATAAGAGAAGCCAGGGTTGGATCAGGCCAATGGCCCATCCAGTCCAACACTCTGTGTCACACAGTGGCCAAAAACACCAGGTGCAAACAAGGAGGTCCAGCAGTGGGGCCAGGACACGAGAAGCCCTCCCACTGTTGCCCCCCCGCCCCCATCAAGCACCAAGAATACAGAGCATCACTTGCCCCAGACGGAGAGTTCCTGTCTATACCTGGTGGCTAATAGCCACTGTGCTCCATATGTTTATTTAATTCCCTCTTGAAGCCGTCCATGCTTGTAGCTGCCGCCACCTCCTGTGGCAGTGAATTCCACGTGTTAATCACTCTTTGGGTGCAGAAGTACTCCCTTTTATCCGTTCTAACCCGACTGCTCAGCAATTTCATTGAGTGCCCACACGAGTTCTTGTATTGCGAAATACAAGTTCTTGTCTCGATCCCAAACAGTTTGGCTGAAGAACCTGACTTCTGCCTGGCGGCTTGGCTACAGCAGCGTTTGTCAGAGGGCAGTTTCCCTGGGCAGGCCCAGGCTTAGCCAAGGCCTGAAGGTCCGTGAACCTAAAAGAGGATGTCTCATTGAATACGTTCAGATGCTCTTGCTCGGTGTCTTCCACCACCCCTGAGTCGCTTGTGTTCTAAATGCTGCCTGTGTTTTGTGACACAGCCACTGATGTGATTGTATGTTTTGTAGCAAGTCCCTCCCAGGCAGAACTTTCTCCAGCTTGCCGTTACTTCTGACCCAAGGGAGGTCCGAGCCCAAGATCGCTTCAAGTTGCTCGGACTGTATTTTTGCATCCAGAAAACAACGGGAGGGGTCCGAATTGAATACATTTGGCCCTGTCGTGTTTGGTATTTTCTTGTCTGCATAAAATTTGGAAGCCTTGTCAGTTTGGCCATGGGCTATCATTTAGTGGACTGTTCGTTCCCTGAGGGGGGGGGGAACGACCCCTCGTTCTTAAACAAAACACCATTCTTTTGGGAATGTTCAGGAAAAAGTATGACGAGGAAGCCGAGAGCCCTCCCCCCTCCCCATTAAGCCCTGTGCTCAATACCAGGTTTGAATGGCCCAAGCTCCGTCGCACGCCAGAGAGGACTGAAAAGCCTTTTGCTCTTGCTTTCGTTTGCCCTGACGGCTCGAATGCTGCCTGCTTGACTTAATCTGGCGTTCGTTAATGTTCCGGAGCACATCGGCAGATGTATTTTCACTGTTATCGGTGGCAAAGGAAGTTCCGGGACTTTGGTTTGCTGCTGGGACTGTGTTCTGTTTTGGAGCCCCTGGGGCAACCATCCCTCTTTTTGTTGCGAGTACTAGGGCAAGAGAAGGCGATCGGGAACTTCCTTTGGTGATGTGGGGGTTTCCCACACTGGCTGCTGTGGCTGTAATTTTTGTGGACATTGGAACACACAAAGCTGCTTTCGTATGTTTGGTCCATCAAGGTTAGTATTGTCTACTCAGATTGGCAGCGGTTCTCCATGGTCTCATCGTATTTTGCCTTTCGCATCTACTGCTACCTGATCCTTCCAGCTGGAGGTGCCAGGGATTGAACCTGGGACCTTCTGCATGCCAGGAGATGCTCTACTACTGAGCCTCAGCCCTTCCCTGTGGACCTGTCAGACTTCCCATGCCGGTGAGGGAATAGTTGGTCTGACCTGCCCTGAAATTATAGAGTTCCTTGGCCTCTCTCCAACGTGATAGTTCAGTGCTGTGTTCTCAGCTAGCGTGGGTCAAAGAAGTCTGCTCCAGTACAATAATGATTTCTTGGTAACAGATTCGTTTTGTTCCATTAGGGGGCTAGACAGATGCAGCCCATGGGCACTGGTGCATAGTTGGAGGTTCCTGGGTACTCAGCCAGGAAGTTTTCCAGTGAAAACTCTTTCCCAGATTTCTGAGAGCCAGTTTGGTGTAGTGGTTAAGTGCGCGGACTCTAATCTGGGAGAACCGGGTTTGATTCCCCACTCCTCCACGTGCACCTGGCTGGATGACCTTGGGCAAGCCATAGCTCTGTACCAGCTGTTCTCTCAAGGACAGTTGTCTCAGAGCTCTCTCAGCCCCACCTACCTCACAGGGTGTCTGTTGTGGGGAGGGGAAGGGAGAGGAGTTTGTAAGCCACTCTGAGACTCCCTTGGGGAGTGGAGGGCAGAGTATAAATCCAAACTCTTCTTCTTCTTCTTCTTCTTCTTCTTCTTCTTTGGGAAATACAGCAGATGCTGTAGGCATTCACAAGCTGCTGGAGTTGGCCTGCAGAAATGACCCAGCATCTAGAAGGCCCCCGTGTCCGCGTAGCCCAGTGGCAGAATGTTCAATCCCCGGCAATAAGAAGGGTTTGGGTTGCAGGGCTGGAGGAGAACCCCTGTCAATCAGTTGATGGCCCAACGGTCTGCCTGCTTCATGGGCTCGCTGTATGCGGGAGGGGCCGTGGCTCAGTAGTAGAGCGTCCGCTTCCCATGCGGGAAGTCCCAGATTCGATCCCTGCCATTGCCACTGTAAAGGGCCAGGTAGTGCGTGGGGTGAAAGACCTCTTCCGCAGACCCTGGAGAGCCACTGCCGGCCAGACATGGATGGAGTGCTGGTCTGACTCAGCGTAAGGCCGCTTCGTGTATGTCCACATGCCTTGTAGTTCATTGGTGCCCCCCCCCGAGCTTGTTCCTCTCCCCTTATCCTGTCCCCGTGATTCTCCTTACTGCTGCGCAGAATCGTCAGGCGATAACGGAGGCAAGGACTGAGGGGTGTGTGCGTGCCGATGGCACTATGAAGGGTGTAGGACAAGAGAGAACTCCTGGGACAGGAAGTCAAAGAGTGAGCAGGCCTGTCCTATCTACACTGCCTGGGAGTTGCTCGGCATCGGAGAACATAAGAGAAGCCATGTTGGATCAGGCCATGGAGGATTGTGTGGCACTCCAAAGGGGTCTGTCGAGGATGGGCGAGTGGGCGTCAACGTGGCAAATGGGGTTCAGTGTGGCCAAGTGCAAAGTGATGCACATTGGAGCCAAAAATCCTTAGTATAAATACACGTTGATGGGGTCCGAACTGGCAGAGACTGACCAAGAGAGAGATCTTGGAGTGGTAGTAGATAACTCAATGAAAATGTCGATACTGTGTGCCACTGCAATGAAAAAGTCCAGCGCTTTGCTGGGGGTTATTAGGAAGGGAATTGAAAACAAATCAGCCAGTATCATAATGCCCCTGTATAAATCGATGGTGCAACCTCATTTGGAGTACTGGGTCCAGTTCTGGTCGCCACACCTCAAAAAAGATAGCATTGGAAAAAGTGCAGAGGAGGGCAACTAAAATGACAAAAGGGTTGGATCACTTTCCCTATGAAGAAAGGCTGAAGCGTTTGGGGCTCTTTAGCTTGGAGAAATGACAGCTGAGGGGTGACATGATCGAGGTTTACAAGATTATGCATGGGATAGAGCAGGTAGGGAAAGAAGTCCTTTTCTCCCTTTCTCACAATACAAGAACTCGTGGGCACTCGATGAAATTGCTGAGCAGTCAGGTTAGAACGGATAAAAGGAAGGACTTCTTCACCCAAAGAGTGAATTAACACATGGAATTCCCTGCCACAGGAGGTGGTGGCGGCGACAAGCATGGACGGCTTCAAGAGGGGATCAGATAAATATATGGAGCAGAGGTTCATCCGTGGCTATCAGCCACAAAGTATAGATAGGAACTCTCGGTTTGGAGCAAGTGATGCTCTGTATTCTTGGTGCTTAATGGGGGGGGGGGGGGGCGACAGTGGGAGGGCTTCTAGTGTCCTGGCCCCACTGGTGGATTTCCTGATGGCACCTGGTATTTTTGGCCACTGTGTGACAGAGTGGACTGGATGGGCCATTGGCCTGATCCAACATTGGCTTCTCTTATGTTCTCATGCCAATGGCCCATCCAGTCCAACATATTTATTGGCATCTGGCTTTATCCAGCATCTGGCTTTGGGGGAAGTTCATTTTAAAGGCATTGATCCCTGGCATTTT
The DNA here is from genome assembly GCA_029233225.1 of Lepidodactylus listeri. NCBI lineage: Eukaryota > Metazoa > Chordata > Lepidosauria > Squamata > Gekkonidae > Lepidodactylus > Lepidodactylus listeri. The sequence continues at coordinate 3,970,200 of JARCFY010000004.1, read as the reverse complement.
TTCTTCCATTCACTGATCAGTTTGAGACCCGCTTGACTTCCCCAGTCACAAAGCTCTCATGCTCCCAGATAAACATGGTGTGGGAATGTCCCGATAGATACAGTCCACAACAGATCTCCTTAAGCAGAAAGTCCTTTATTTGTAGAAAAGATCATTGTAGTCAAACACTTTTCCTGTTAGTAATGCTGTGCTTAGGGATTACATGTATTGATATACTGGATATGAAATATGGCTTAAGAGTTGTCTATCAGTCACTAGACAGGATTTTAGGCGCTCAAATATACTGGCCCGCAGTTCCCATAGAAAACGCGGGGATAGGAGTTCCCAGAAAATAATGACGTTGAACATTTCTAAAAGCTCAGTTCCCAAGACAAAAAGACCAGGAATACATAACACCGGTGAGTTTGGCTCACACAGAAAGGGGAAGCAATCCTATTCAAGGACAGAAGAGATAATCACCAGGGAAGCAAGTAATCGAGTCAGGGCATGCGCGCGAGAGCAAGCAAAGCTAGCAAGCAAAGCAGGCGAGCGAGCGGAGCGTGCATTCCAGAGGAGGGAGTCATGGCCCCGTTGCGAACTCCCCGGCGGGACCTGTCAGCAAACTTCGGAAAAACATATGTAAGCCTGTGACCCTTTGAGAGACCATGTAAATACACTTTGCAGTAGTCATACAGTCATTGAAAAGAGAACATGGCAGTTAACTGACACATGGAAGTGGATTAGCATTGCAGGCAGTGGCAAACCGCCTCTGTAGGTTTACTGCCTTGAAAAGTCGACAGGGTTGCCCTGAGTCGGCTTTGACTTGATGGCAAAAAAAGGAGAAGAAAGATTTGCAGTGAAGGTTACCAGCATTGGGTTGTTTTTACCAGCTCCTCTGTGTTTTAAAGCAGTCTCGTTAAAATGGCAAATCTCACACTGCCTATCTGTAATCAGGAATACGGTGCGGGGAAATTTCCAGTGGAGTTTTTTTCCCAGTGGAAATGTTCCACCCACAGTGTCAATATAATCTCTGTTTCTGTATAGCTGTCAGGGCATTTGTGCTGCCGATCAATCATGTTTAACTGGCCAAATATGAGATATGAGGCAAGAGCCCAACCCCAGCCGTTGTATGGGGTCCAGCCTTACATACATGGTTATTTGCTGCCTTTTGGTAATATTTGTGAGACTTTCCCAATAGATATAATCCACAACAGGTCTCCTTAAACAGATAGTCCTTTATTTTGCAGAAAAGATCATGTCGGTCCGACACGTCTTCTGTTAGTAATGCCCAAGCTTAGAAGCACAATCATAATTATACTGGATATGAAATATGGTCCGGCTACCTTCTACCAATCAATACACAGCATATTTGGCGCCCAGTTCTACTGGCTTAATGTTCCCAAGGAAAGCGCGGCAAAATGGCTTCTCAAGGCAAAATACTGTTGAACGTTCTAAGAGAACTGTTCCCAGAGAAATTAAGAAAACAGAAACCTTTAACACCTGTGGTTCATGTAACACATAACAGGAGGCACTTCCTCCCAAGGTCGCTAGTTGAGGAGGCTAGAGATAACAGCGGATGAGTAATGAGCATGCGCAAAGCAAAGCGAGTGAGGCGAAGCTAACTGTGCATTCCAGCGGGAGGGGTCGGGTTCCCGATGCAGCGGGACCTGTAAAGCTGAAAAGAACGAAGCAAACCCGAAACAATGCAACAGAATCAGAGTATGAATCGTCTGGTGTAGTGGTTAAGTGCGCGGACTCTAATCTGGGAGAACTGGGTTTGATTCCCCACTCCTCCACTTGCACCTGGCTGGATGACCTTGGGCAAGCCATAGCTCTGTACCAGCTGTTCCCTCAAGGACAGCTTGGGAAAGAGCTCTCTCAGCCCCACCTACCTCCCAGGGTGTCTGTTGTGGGGAGGGGAAGGGAAAGGAGTTTGTAAGCCGCTCTGAGACTCTTAAGTGAGTGAAGGGCGGGATATAAATCCAATCTCTTCTCTTCCTCTTCTTCTTCTAGGAGAGGAGCAGACACCCCAGGCTATGGCAGTTCACTGACAATATTATTTATGTTTTGTTAATTATTTACTTTTTTTAAATTTAAGTTTGAATCAGAAAATTTTCCAGTTCAGATTTTTTGTGGGAAACCCATAGCACTGTCCGTAACACTTTTCACGGGTAGCTAAGGGATGAAAGGACTCTGAAGCGTCAGCCACATTTCTGCCCCTTGCACGGCCTTTTTCTTATGCTCACATATGCAGGCGATGCAAGCCACATACACTGGAGACTCGCTTTCTTGTTGAATTTCTGTGCAGACTTACCCTTCCTATTGAGAGAACAAAGTTTGAGTCCAGCACCGCCCTTAAAGACCCACAAAGTTTAATTCTGGGTAGAAGCTTTCGTGTGCAAGCGCACTTCTTCAGATATGCACACAAAAGCTTCTGCCAAGAATTAAACTTTGTGGGTCTTTAAGGGCGGCACTGGACTCAAACTTTGTTCTGTTGCTTCAGACCAACACGGCTACCGACCTGAATAATTCCCGTTGATGTGTGAGAACAGAGAGCGGCAGAGCCTAAGACTGTACAAGTTGAAGAGAATGGTTTGAGTTTGTTGGCTGAAGGCGTTTTGTTTTGTTTTGTATTGCTTTGCTTCTAGTCTTGGCCACACCTGGCCAAACAGGTGGGCTTGTATGGACAGGTAAAAGTGCAGCCACTGACGTGTCTTTCGCTCCTCCCAGCAGGGCCCTTCAGTTACCTCGATGATGTCCCTTTCAAGATAGGAGACAAATTTAAAGCCCCGGCTAAAGTTGGCCTGCCCATTGGCTTCTGCTTGCCCGACTCACCGCAACTCGTACGGGAAGCCCAGGTGAGTCTTAACCTGCAACTAATGAGAGGTGGTAACCTCCAATCTGGCACGCTCACCTACCAGTAAGGAAGTCGTCTCAAGAAACTTGGTGGCGCCTGCACTGAAGGCCATTAGTAAGGGTAAAGGTTTCCCTTGCTCGAAAGCCAGTCGAATCCGACTCTAGGGGCACGGTGCTCATCTCCGTTTCCAAGCCGAAGAGCCAGCGCTGTCTGAAGACTTTTTCTGTGGTCATGTGGCCGGCATGACTAGACACCGAGGCCCACGGAACGCTGTTCACCTTTCCGCCGAAGCGGTACCTATTTACCTACTTGCAGTTTCTTTCTTTCGAGACTGCTAAATTGCAGTTTTTGGAAAAAACTTCACTGGCCACTCCCGCACTGATTCAGCTGGATTATTGGCTACTTTGGGGTCCCTTAGAACAGAATGACAGCTGTCTGTCTGCATGTTCTTAACCAGCAGCAGAGTATCTAGAAGCAGCGATCTTAGGAGGCCTTCTTCTCTGCTTGATTCAAGAGTGCTCTGAATGTGGTGCATCAGATGATATGCACTGACTTCCCTTGTCCTTTGCAAACTGGAATGTTTATTAATTTATTATTTTCAATTTCTAGGCCGCTCTCCCCGCTGTTGCAGGCCCAGAGCGGCTGACACAGCTTGGCCAAACCAAGATTCATAAATACAATAAAAATTAAAACAGTTAAAACACTGTAAAATTCACAGTTAAGAAAACAGTTTACATACAGCACGGTACAGCAAAATTAGGTGGCGTACCGTCTGTTCCAGCGGTTTCAGCCCCAGTGTCTGATAGCTCTGGAGCTAGATGGTACTGTCTGAGGCCCCTCGTTGGTAAACATCACACGAGGGAGAGGAGGAAAGGTGGCGGTCCCTATTCATACGCCTGGCGGAAGAGCTCCGTCTTGCAGGCCCTGTGGAACTGCATCAGGCCCTGCAGGGCCCTGATTTCTTCCTGGAGTTCATTCTACCAGTATGGGGCCGCCACCAAGAAGGCCCTCCCCCTAGTGGCAGCGAGCCTGGCTTCTCTGGGGCCAGGTATGACCAATTGGCGTTGGGCCCCAGACCGTAGTGCTCTCTGGGGTACATATGGGGAAGGGCGGTCCCTCAGGTAGGTCGGGCCCAGGCCATTTAGGGCTTTAAAGGCAAACACCAGCACCTTGAAGTGAATTTGGTACGCTATAGGCAGCCAGTGCAGTGCCGCCAGCACTGGTCGGATGTGCTCCCATCTAAGGAGGCACATCAACAGCCTTGCCGTGGCATTCTTCATCAGCTGCAGCCTCCAGATTTGTGACAAGGGCAGCCCCATGTAGAGAGCATTACAATAGTCTAGCCTTGACATGACCGTTGCATGGATCACTGTAGCCAGGTCAGCACGGCTCAGAAAGGGAACCAACTGCCGCACCAGCCTCTGGTGGTCAAAGGCCCACTTGGCAGTGGCTGCTACCTGGGCCTCCATAGACAAGTAGGGATCCAGGAGCACTCCTAGACTCCCGACTACCGTCGCAGGTACCAATGGCGCCCCGTCGAAGGACAGGAGCAGGAGCCCCGCCCATGGCCCGCCCCGACCCAAGCACAGGACCTCCGGGTTCGTCGTCTTCACTGGGAATAAACGAAAATTAAGCAGTGCTTAATCCTGTTCTGAGCAAACTGTATCCAGTAAGGCAGGACAACCATCCCCCCCCCCGATCCTTTCTGTAAAGCTGTAAAACTGAGTTTTAAAAATCCCCGTGTTACCAGGAAGCAAACTGCAATTTGCAACCCTGTTATCGGCTTCTGTGCTTCGAGCAGTGCTTCTTTCTCTGAGTCTACCGCAGGCATGCGCAAGTGGAGCCTGCCCGCTCAGCTCTCTGCCGACCCAGATCACAGAAACGCAGAGCTGGAGGGGGTCCCAAGGGTCATCTAGTCCAATGCCTCGCAAAGTGCAGGAAATTGACAGCTACCCCCCCCCCCCCGTGACCCCCCTCTGGGTCCAGAGGAAGGCAAAAACCTCCAGGACCCCTCGGCCAATCCGGTCTGGAGGAATTAAGGGCAGGAAGGTACCAGCCAGATATTAGGAAAAACTTGGGTTTTTTGGTATTTTTTGGTATTTGTGTGTCTGCACCTGGAAGTTACGTTGACCTCTGGTGACTGACTGGGGGTCTAGAGGATATTCAGAGAGGTGGCTGAATAAAGCCTGCTCCTGTCTTCCCAACTGCCGGTAGTCCAAGGAAGTCTCCCATCCGAGTACTAACCACAGTCGACCCTGCTCAGTTTCCGAGATCTGCCGAGATTGGGCTCGCCTGGGCTATCCAGGTCAGGGTGGAAAACCTTTTTCAGTGAGTGAAGGGCGGGATATAAATCCAAGCTCCTCTTCTTCTTTTTGACAGTACGCGTTGTCCAACAGTGGAATGGGCTGCCTTGGGAGGTGGTGAGCTCCACTGGCAACTTTCAAGGAGAGGCTGGATGAATATTTGTCAGGGATGCTCTAGGCCAGGGGTGGGCAAATTGCGGCCCAGGGACCACATGCGGCCCGCCACAGAGTTTTTTGCGGCCTGCCAAGACAGTCGGCCACGTGGTGTAATAGGGTACATTTGTCTCATTAAACGGATTCTAAAATTAAATGTGCTTGCAGCTATAGACGATATGAAATTAGCACAATAAATAAATTGAATAAAACTGCCAGTTTTATTTAATTTATATTTATTGATCTTTATGATACAATTTATACCTTTTCTGAAAAGCAAAGTTAACTAATGAATGCAATCATTTTAAAAGGTGCGGCCCTCCGCTCACCTCCGCTCCCACAAAGTGGCCCCCGAGCCAAAACAATTGCCCACCCCTGCTCTAGGCTGATCCTGCATTGAGCAGGGGGTTGGACTAGATGGCCTGTCTGGCCCCTTCTGACTCTTGCAATTCTATGAAAATTCCTTCCTGACCCCAAAGTGGTGATCGGCATTGCCCTTGGTGTATAAGAAAGGGCCACGAGAGCGGAGCCCCGGCTCATCCCTTCCCGCCCTCCATCTGCCTAAATGTTTTTGGAGGACCTGGAGCCCTCTTCTTCCCCCTGTTCCGTAGCAGGCGCTATCCCTCAAGCATCGTGTCGTTAAAGACAGCCAGCACAAGTTCTTCGCCTGTGGTGGGCAATGCTCCCTCTAAGCTGTGGAGTCCTGTGAGCAAAAATTCTACTTTGTGAGCTACTGGCATTAAAGTTGCGAGCGAGCGATTTGGCTCCTTCATAAATGAGTTTGCTCTGGAGCCGTCCTTCCTGAGCGAAGACAAAAATCTGTGAGCTGGAGGCTAAAAAAACTGTGAGCTGGCTCGCACTAACTCAGCTTAGAGGGAACACTGGTGGTGGGTGAAGTTCAAAGAGTCGTCAGCACCCCCCCCCCCCTCTCTCCTGGAGGCTTTCTCAGTTGCAGAATGTCATCCACGTGCCTAGAAAGATGGGGCTGCTGCCTGAGTTTTGGGGGGGGGGCATATTTTTAGCCTCAGATTGGTGTACCCTAATGCGAATCGCTTTGCAGTTTTAATTATTTCCTTACGTGGCCTCACAGTGGCTGTTCCTTGGCACTGAACAGCCAGGACTTCCCCCTGAATGGGTTTGGTCTGACCGTACAGCCCCGTTGTGAGCCCTTTGCTTCAGAGAGGGTGGTATGGCTACCCTATGCCTTTCTCTCTTGCAGTATGACTTCTCCCTGGAAAGGAGGACCATCGAGTGGGCGGGGAACATCAAGAGGATCCAGGCGGCCCAGCAAGAGGCCGAGCGGAAGGCGGAGGAGGAGGAGGCGGCCCTGGTCCGATCCCAGGCGGCCGCGGAGGAGCAGGGCCAGGCCGGTTTTGCGGAGGGCCGCTGCCCCGGGGCCGTCATGCCGCCCCCCATCAACCCCATCCTCGCCAGCCTGCAGCATAACTGCATCCTGACCCCAACCCCGGCCAGCAACAGCACCCTGAAGCAGAAGGTCCTCAGCCCGCCCCACCCCAAGGCCGACTTCAACCCGGCAGACTTCGAGTGCGAGGAAGACCCCTTCGACAAGCTGGAGTTGAAGACGATCAACGACAAGGAGGAGCTAAAGAACATCTTGGAGATCCACGTCGGCACGACGGGCCCGATCGTGGCCCAGCTCCTGGACAGCAGCAGCAGCAGCGCCCCCAAAGCAGCGCCTCCCGAGTCCGTAGCGCCGGACCCAGAAGTCCTGGCCACGCTGGACCTCAAGCCCCTTCACAAGCCCAACGGCCTGATCGCCTTGCCGCAGCTGGGGGGCCGGGAAAAGATGTCGCTGTCTTCCAAAGTCTCCCTCTCCCCCGTGACATCCGTGAGCAATATCAAATCCCTCTCCTTCCCGAAGCTCGACTTGGACGAGAGCGACCTGCAGACGGCGAAGCTCACGAGCACCTACCGCAGCGCCGGCTGCCTCCGCAACGGCACTTTCCTCCGCTCTTTGCCGAGCAAAGCCAGCGAACTGAACGGGCACCACGTGGCCGGGCTGTCCGAGCTAAACGTGGACAGTGGCCCGGAGACACAGACTCTGTCCTCGGTGTCCAGACTGCCTTCCCTGCCCACCTCCGTAGCGTGTACAGAAGAGACGCCGACTCTCACCACGGCCACAGCGGTAAGTGCTGCGCGGGCGAGGAGACTTCCGTTTGGCACTCCCAAGGGGGTGGCGGGACTGAGCAGTGCCTGTTTAAGATCAGGGACATTCGGCACCGTGCGCTCCTGAAAAGGGGAGGGTCGTGTGGCTGTTCTCTTGTTGCCGTTGAGGTTCCGTGGGAGGTTCTTGTCTTGCAGCAGGAGCTGCTGACCTGTTACCTGGGCGCATGCCATCTGCAGCGCGGCTCGCTTCGCGTGCTGAATGAGCGACGTAGGCTGGCCCACCAATGCCCCCGCATACCCTCAAAGCGACCTCAGCCAGCTTTCCGCATTTCTGCAGTTCAGGGGTCCCCAGCCTTTGGAATTTTGAACAGCTGCTGCTGGAAGTCTGCGCAAACTGCAAAAGGGCGGCCGCAGCAGGCAGAGCTGACCTCAGAATGGCGGGGAGCGGGGTTACGCATCACTCTAAGAGTGCCTCTTCAGCATATTGGGCAGAAGCTCTACTTAACAGGATGTTTTTAAAGACACTGTTCTGAAATGTTTTCTTGGTAGGTGCCAGGAAAGGTTTTGGCGGGGGGGGGGGGGTGTGCTATGCGGCGCCAACGGGCATCGCGTTGGGGACCCCTGTTGCAACTCTTCTCTTACTGATACTGGTTGGGTTTTGCTAAGGGTGGCACTTGTCTCCGATTCAGTGAGCTTCCCGCAGGTGCCAAGGGATCTCCATCCGTCAGGGGAAGGCTTGTTGTGAAGGAGGAGGAGTCCCACCTTTTCTGGAACAGATCCGCCGCTTGCGGAACTGTCCAGTGAGGTTCGCTTGCTTCCCGATCGAGCTGGACTTGGCCAGTCTGCTTAGGAAACCTCGAGAGGGGGCTGTGAGGCCGGCTGGGGCTTTTGTTGTATTCTGTGTCCCAAGGAGCGATGACAGGAGGACGTCCTGGACTGCTGAAACTTTGCAGTGGGTCGAGAGTGGATTTCTCCCTAGAGATTATCCTGGTTCTTGGTCTGCGTGGATTAAGCTTAACTCTATGGTAAAAATAACTTCCAGGGCACGCTGGGCCCCTCTTCCTATGAATGACGCTGGTCACTTTGAGAGTCTCTGGTCACTTAGCTGCTTTCCCTGTAATGGAGCCAGCTGGCGCCTGGCTTTCTCCTAAGCTCTCCCTCGAGCCTTGCCTGCCTCCCTTTGGAAATCCTCTTTAGGGGGAATTGACTTTCTCGTGGGACCTGGTGCTTTCTCGCTCCAGCTCTGAATCTCTGGCACGTTGACTCTTCCTGCCTCGTGGATCTACACTCGCGTGGTTGAGGCTGGCTGTCAGCCCAGCCACAAGATCCGACACCTTCAGCGCTGTGATTGCCTCGAGGGAGCCTTTAAAAACGAGGCAGCCAAGTTGGAAGCCACGAAGAGTCTTCCGTAAACAGGCTCCACTTAAGAGCTCTGGAATCATAAGTGTACGAAGGGGACAGGCAGGCCATCTTGTCCAACCTCCGGCTCAGTGCAGGATCAGCCTAAAAGCATCCCTGACAAGTCTTTGTCCGGCCGCTGCTTGAAGACTGCCAGGGAGGGGGAGCTGATTCTGTGAACTTGGGCAGGTCACGAGAGGGAGGGCAGGAAGGGCGGCCTCAGTGCTTAGTTCTCGCGGCCCTTTCGTGCACGCCCAGGGAAATGCTGGTTGCCACTTTGGGGTCAGGAAGCAGTTTTTCTCCAGGCCAGTTTGGCTGGAGATCCTGGAGGGGTTTTTTTGGGTCATCTTCTGGGCATGGAGCAAGGGTCACTGTGGGTGTGTGTGTGGGGGGGAGATATTTGTGAATGTCCTGCATTGTGCAGGGGGTTGAACTAGAGGTCCCTTCCACCTCTGTGATTCTCTGATTCCCCAGGAAGCCCATTCCACTGCCGAATTGCTCTTACTGTAAAAATTGTGCTCCCCAGGAACTTTCCCACCTGTGATTTGGACCCACGGTTGTGAGTCCTCTCCTCTGCAACCCACAGGAACAGCTCCCCGCCCTCCTCCGAGTGACAGCCTTTTGACTACTTAAGAAGAAGAAGGCAGCCCCGAGAGGGCAACGTCCAGTAGTCACCATATGCCTTTTTTCCTGGCCAGTCCCCTTTAGTCCACTCTTTATCTTTGTCGGCGTGGGTAATCTGAGCAGAAACCTCTGAGGTCCACCGTCTTCAGCCTGGGGACTTAGTTGCACTTGGTTCACCCAAGCAGGAGAGATGATATCCCAGAGAAGGCTTCCAGCCCCCTCCCTCCCCAGAACTAGCGGGCTCAGGCTTCCTGCAGGCCCCCCCGCCCCCCACTCGCGTTTCCCTCGTAAAGAGATCTGCCCACCTGCATCTAGCTCAGCTTGATTCGGCCCTCTGCCCCACGGGCTCAGAGCACGCTACCCAGAGGGCCAGGGGCTGCTGGCTCCGAACACGAAAACGCCTCCATTCTTTTCCTTCACCTCTCTCAGTTGTGAGCTTTCCGCTCACGATCCTCTCAACAGCTAGCAGTTGCCACAATGCTTCCTGCGCTCTCATCCAGCACCAGATTCTGTACTGGGAATCAGTCGCCTCTCCCGCACCATGTAGCCCTTCTAGACAGCCTGCGAAAACACCCACAGAGATCGGTATTTCCAGTTCTGCCACTCGGCATCTCTGATTCAGCGCTTTGATATACCTCATACCTAATTACAGACTCCTTAGAGAAGTTTTTCTTCTTTTTCTTCTCTGTCTCTGTTCCCCTTTAGGGAACTGATGGTGGCATGCAGAATTCCTAGGTGATTTCCCCATCCAAGTCACTGAGCAGAAGAAGAGATTGGATTTATACCCCGCCCTTCACTACCTGAAGGAGTCTCAGAGCGGCTGACAATCCCCTTCCCCTCCCTGCAACAGACACCCTGTGAGCAATGCTCCCTCTAAGCTGTGGAGTCTTATGAGCAAAAATTCTACTTTGTGAGCTACGGGCATTAAAGTTATGAGCGAGCGATATAGCTACTGCATAAATTAGTTTGCTCAGGAGCCATCCTTCCTGAGCTAAGACCAAAGTCTGTGAGCCGGAGGCTGAAAAACTGTGAGCTAGCTCACACTAATTTAGCTTAGAGCAGGGGTGGGCAAATTGCGGCCCGCCAAGACAGTCGGCCATGTGGTTTCTCAACAAGCAATCTCCTGACTTAAAAAAAAATTGTAGAAAAGTGTGATAGGGTACATTTCTCTCATTAAACTGATTCTAAAATTAAATGTGCTTGCAGCTATAGATGATATGAAATTAGCACAATAAATAAATTGAATAAAACTACCACTTTTATTTAATTTATATTTATTGATTTTTATGATACAATTTATACCTTTTCTGAAATGCAAAGTTAACTAATGAATGCAATCATTTTAAAAGGTACGGTCCTCCGCTAACCTCCGCTCCCACAAAGTGGCCCCCGAGCCAAAACAATTGCCCACCCCTGGCTTAGAGGGAACCCTGCCTGTGAGGTAGTGGGGCTGAGAGAGCTCTTTCCAGAACTGCTCCTGAGAGAACAGCTCAGAGAGAACTTATGACCGACCCAGGGTCACACCAGCAACTGCATGTGGAGGAGTGGAGAACCAAACCCGGTTCTCCCAGATTAGAGTCTGTGCTCCTAACCGCTACACCAAACTGGCTCTAGCAAATAAATAAATAATAAAATTTAAATAATAATAATAATATCCGTGCTAGGAAGGGGGAAGGCCTCGGCCTCTGCGTCCTATTTGTTGGCCCTCCAGGGTAACTAGTTGGCTGCCACATGGAACAGGTTGCTGGGCCAGAAGGACGACTGGCCGGATCCAGCAAGGCTTTTCTTGTGAATTGCACCCCCCGGCTCAGCTGGAGGATCTGCATAGTGAAACAGGTAGTATGGAACACCCTGTGGAGCACGGTGGCAATTTAATTCCTCCAGCCTCCTCATGCACATAACGACTCCCCTCTTTGACTTGGCTGATCTGGCAGTAATCCGAAGGCCAGGCTTGTCCCAACAGTGCAGAGAGCTGCCTTGAAGACCATCTAGAAACTTCCACTGGTGCAGACTGTAACAGCGTGTTAACTATCCCAAGACAGCTCTCTGTGCATGTCAAGTGCTCTCAAGCCACAGCTGACTTACGGCAGCTCTGTGGGGTTTTCACGGCAAGAGACGTTCAGAGGTTGTTTGCCATTGCCTGGCTCTCTGTAGCGACCCTGGACTTCCTGGGTGATCGCCCATCCAACTGCTAACCATGACCCTGCTTAGCTTCTGAGATCTGATGAAATCCAGCTTGCCTGGACCACCCAGGGTCAAGGCTAGAGGTAGCGGTACCATCTTGCTCCTGTTGCATTAGCTTCCTGTCCGCTTCCGGATTCAGTCCCCACATCGTAGCCCAGGGCCGCCCCAGTCCAAGTATGGCCCAGTGCGGCAGTCAGGCTCATCCGAGAATTCACCTTATGCAGACTTCTTAATCCAGCCGCTTCCCATGCAAGTGCCTTTTCAGTGGTGGCCCCCGCGTTGTAGAATAGCCTGCCCGAGGGTTTTGTGCAAGGCAGAGTTGTTTAGGTAAGCCTCTAACGAAGGATGGGATCTTGCCGAGGGGAGCAGCTGGCCAGCCGTTTGTTCCATATGGGACTGTTTGTTGTACTCTAAATTTTTTCACGGTGATCTGCCTTGAATCCTTGTTGGGAGAATGGTGGATTTAGAGATCTCTGCTTCTGTACCTCTTCTGGGCATGGACCAGGAGTCACTGGGAGTGTGGAGGTATTTGTGAATTTCCGGCATTGTGCGGGGGGGTTGGACTAGATGATCCTGGAGGTCCCTTCCAACTCTATGATTCCATGATTCACTGCACCCTCCCTGGGCCTGATGAAGGAAGCGTTGACTCCCCCGACCATATGCCCTGAAAACCTTGTTTGTCTTGGGAGGTGCTGCTGGACTGGAATTGAGCTCTTCCTCTGCAGACCAACACGGCTGCCCTACTGGAATTATCCCTAGGCCTGGCACATTCTTTTCCGCCACCCTTGATTTGGGAGTATGGATCACCTGCTAATCAGAGTAGTCATCTGGATGAATGCATTTAAAAAAGCTTTGTCATGAGCCAGGGTCTTTTAGGGAAGATTCAATCAGACAGGTGGCTCCACTTCAGCTTGCAGGAGGGAGATTCAGATCTTCAAAAGCTTTTGTGTAAGGGGAGTCACTGCAAGTTTGTTTGTAACACATTGGGGGTGAAGTTCTAATTCAGTCCAAACTCATTTTTTGCTTGTGGGGAGACCTCATTTCAGGGAAGCAGATCATGTCTACTTGTCCTCTCGCAGGCAAGTTGAACAGCCTCTGCTTGATTCCACTGTTGCACAACTCTTACTGTAAAAATAATTCCTAAGATCCAGCCGTTACCTTCCTGCCCTTAATTTCAACCCATGATTGCGAATCCTCTCTTCTGCTGCCAACAGGAACAGCTCTTTGCCCTCCTCCAAGTGTCAGCCCTTCCAATACTTCAAGAGAGCCATCCTGTCCCCCCTCAGCCTCCTCTTCCCCAAACTGAACATTCCCAAGAAGTCCCCCAGCCTTTCCTCACATGTGGCTTCTTGGTCTCCAGGCCCCCGATCATCCTCGTCGCTCTCCTCTGCACCCGCTCCGTTCTGTCCACATCCTTTTGGAAGTGAGGCCTCCAGAACTGCACACAATACTCCAGGCGCGGCCTGACCAGTACATTGTACAGCGGGACTAGCACATCTTGCGGTTTGGATGTTACGCCTCTGTCAATACACCCCAAGACTGCATTAGCCTTTTTTGCCGCTACATCACACGGACCTGTCATACTTAGCTTACATACTTAGCTTACCATACCCCAAGATCTCGTTCACACACATCGCAGCCCGGAAGTGTGTCCCGCATCCAGAATGGATGCTTACCATTTTTGTTATCCAGATGTAGAACTCTGCACTTAACCTTGTTGAATTGCCCCTTATTCACATCCGCCTACTTTTCCAGCGTGCTCAGATTTCGTTGAATTCTGGGTCTGTCGTTTGATGTGTTCACCGCTCCTCTTGGCGTTGTCTGAAAATTTAATGAGCAGTCCTTCCGCCCCCTCATCCAGATCACTGATAACAATATTTAAATGTACCGGGCCCAGAACCGAGCCTTGCGGCACCCCACTGGACACCTCCCTCCAGTCCATTGGAATGCCGTTGACAGCTGCTCCTTGGGTGTGGCTCTCCAACGAGTTCCCTGTCCGCGGGTCTCCAGTTTGCCCATCAGAGCATCGTGGGGAACCCTGTCAAAACTTCGATTGAAATCCGGGTAATTAACGTTGACGGCATTCCGGTGATCCAGGGAGCTCATTGAAACGAAAAGGGTTTTCATTTCCATTGGACTAAAAGGGGCTTTTCAGCGGAGGATGAGGAGGGCTGCTAAGCACCTGGGAGTATAAATCGATGGGGCGACCTCGTTTGGAGTGCTGTGTACCGTTCTGGTCGCCACACCTCAAGAAAGATATTATAGCATTAGAAAAAGTGCAGAAAAGGGCAACTAGAATGACAAAAGGGTTGGAACGCTTTCCCTATGAAGAAAGGTTGAAGCGCTTGGGGCTCTTGAGCTTGGATAAACGACGGCTGAGGGGTGACATGATCGAGGTTTACAAGATTATGCATGGGATAGAGCAGGTAGAGAAAGAAGTACTTTTTTCCCTTTCTCACAAGACAAGAACTTGTGAGCACTCCATGAAATTACTGAGCAGGAGGCTTAGAAGAGAGAAAAAGGAAGGACTTCTTCACCCAAAGAGTGATTAGCACATGGAATTCACTGCCACAGGAGGTGGTGGCAGCTACAAGCATGGGCGGCTTCAAGAGGGAATTAGATAAACATCTGGAGCAGAGGTCCATCAGTGGCTATTAGCCACAAGGTATTGGCCACTGTGTGACAAGAGTGTTGGACTGGATGGGCCACTGGCCTGATCCAATATTGACTTCTCTTATGCTCTTGGATAGGGACTCTCAGTCTGGGGCAAGTGATGCTCTGTATTCTTGGTGCTTGGGGGGGGGGCAACAGTGGGAGGGCTTCTAGTGTCCTGGCCCCACTGCTGGACCTCCGGAGGGCACCTGGTGTTTTTGGCCACTGCGTGACACAGAGTGTTGGACTGGATGGGCCACTGGCCTGATCCAACACTGGCTGCTCTTAGGTTCTTATTTCCTTAATCTGTGTGTGATTCCATTCCCTCCTTCAGGTGTTCTTTCTTCCCAGGAGGTGTGAGGAGGGGAGGGTGTTCCGTGCGGCTCCGCCTCCTGCTGCAGCAGCCATTTTAGGTGTGGCGCTTTCTCCTGGGGCAGCGCTCCCCAAAATTCCAGAGGTTCCCCACAGGCTCGAAGAGGTTGGGGCCCCCTGCCCTGGTCCCCCTGAGGCTGTGTGTTCCACCTTCTCTCTCTCCCTCCCTCTCCTTCCTCCAGGTAACTCACCAAAGTTTCTCGACCTCGAAAGTGCCCCACGCCACCAGCTGTGCAAACTGGCCCAGCAGCCCCACGTACGAAGAGGACCTGCAGGCCCTTTCCCCCGGCGAGCGGCAGTGCGTCGAAACGGTCGTCAACATGGGCTACTCCTGCGAGAACGTCCTGAAGGCGATGAAGAAGAAGAAGGGGCAGAGCATAGAGCAGGTGAGAGCCCCGGAGGGAAGAAGAAGAAGAAGAAGAGATTAGATTTACACCCCGCCCTTCACTCACTTGGAGTCTCAGAGTGGCTTACAAGCTCCTTTCCCTTCCCCTCCCCCCAACAGACACCCTGTGAGGTAGGTGGGGCTGAGAGAGCTCTTTCCCAAGCTGTCCTTGAGAGAACAGCTGGTACAGAGCTATGGCTTGCCCAAGGTCATCCAGCAGGTACAAGTGGAGGAGTGGGGAATCAAACTCAGGCAGCGAGGACGGGAGCCAGTCTGGTGTAGTGGTTAAGTGCGCGGACTCTAATCTGGGAGAACCGGGTTTGATTCCCCACTCCTCCACTTGCACCTGGCTGGATGACCTTGGGCAAGCCATAGCTCTGTACCAGCTGTTCCCTCAAGGACAGCTTGGGAAAGAGTTCTCTCAGCCCCACCTACCTCACAGGGTGTCTGTTGTGGGGAGGGGAAGGGAAAGGAGTTTGTAAGCCGCTCTGAGACTCCCTTGGGGAGTGGAGGGCGGGGTATAAATCCAATCTCTTCTTCCTCTTCTTCTTCAGGGTAAGGAGTCTGAGAGGGTCAAAGGCACAAACCAGTAAACTTGGGTTGGAGGTGAAACTGCGTACAAAAGGATTCACCCCAAACCTTCAAAAAGGTAGCATTTATGTTAGCCTGGTTGCTTTATTCTGTTATCAAAATTGGGGGAATATTAGCTCTTAATAATCAGCAATAGGCATTAATGGACCTAGCACCTTTGTATACAGGGGCTGGGCCTCTCCCAGACCTCCCAAAAAAAGACACAGAGACTCAAATGAAGTTAAAAAGAGTATACAAGAAGAATATTTTATAGTCTCAAAAGACCTAATCCAAAACCTTCTTCTTGTATAATCGCTACCTTTTTGAAGATTTTTGGTGAATCATTTTATACACAGTTCTGTTCTTATTGCCGTTCCTTACTGCATATCTCCAGTTTGTTGTATATTGGGTCGGAGGTGGGGCAGACGAGGCGTTCCACACGGGAGGGCCTGCAGTCGAGATCCATTCCCGAGCATCTTCGTCCGGTAGCTCAGAAAAGCTCCGTCACTGGGATTGAGCTGAGCCTGACGATGCCTGCAGAGAAGCTGCCTCACTTCCTCTCTTGTGTCCTCCTGGCAGGTTCTCGACTACCTGTTTGCCCACGGACAGCTCTGCGAGAAGGGCTTCGATCCGCTCCTTGTAGAAGCTGCTTTGGAAATGCACCAGTGTTCGGAGGAGGAGGAGGTAAGGGTTTCCCTGCTGCGTGTGCAGCTCTGGCTGTGGGGCTGTAGAATCGCTCCAGCTGGACTTCCTCTCGTAGCCTTGTGCTGCTTGCAGGGTGGCCCCTGAATACCAGAAGCGATCACCTTCACCCTCGACCTTTAGGAACCCGTGTTCGGGAGTGGCCGGCCTTCAGCTCTGCATGCTCCAAGTCCGATAAACCTGCCCCTAGAATCTTCACCACTCGACTTCCACTTCTGGGTAGCATAGGAAGGGAGAGAGAAACCAGTGGATGTTCGCACCTGAGATTTTCTTAGGCATTTGTGGTCCGGTTGTCTCGCTCAGTGCGTTCACATCTTGGTTGTCGGAGATTCTGTAGACGGCCTCAGGAGCGGACCTCCTCAGCAGGCTGTGTGGAAGTGTCTGGGGTCTTTGGTCACAGAAGTCCATTGGGAAAGAATGGCCCCGCTCCATGGGTTGGGGTCCCCAACCTTTTCGAGCTGGTGAGCACCTTTGGAATCCTGACATCGGGTGGTTGGGTGTGGCTGCAAAATGGCCACCAGGGTAGGCGGAGCCAGTCACACCACGGCTGCCGCCAGAGGCAAAACCAGCCGTGAACCGTCAGGAAGCGAGGCTGCCGTACCTAGACTAGTAACTCCTTTAACATTTCAGTTGGAAGTTCTGGTTGGTGGGATGCGTTTTGAAACGAGCAGATCGTTGCTGTCTTGTACACACGTAGCCGACTTTCAGTAACCCAGCAGAGACTTGTGTGTGTGTGTGTATGTGTGCCTGCCTGCCTGCCTGCCTGAAAAGTCACATTGACCTCTGGCGACTGACCCCTACTGGGGGCCTGGAGGGTATTCAGAGAGGGGGCTGAATAAAGCCTGCCCCTGTCTTCCCGACTTGGTATTCCTTGGAGGTCTCCCATCCAAGTACTTTCCAGAGTCAACCCTGCTTAGCTTCCAAGATGGGGCTCGCCTGGGCTATCCAGGTCAGGGTACGCAGTGGAGACTTTTGTGCTGTGGTGGTGGCAGCGCATTGTGTCTCCAGTGGCCAGGCAGGAGCCCTGCTGGATATAAGCCTCCTGTGGCCCCACCCACATTCTAAAGACACTTGGTGGGTGCCAGGGAAAGCGTTGGCATGTGCTGTAGTGCCTACGGGCAGCACACTGGAGACACTCGCAATGGGCTCTAAAGAGCCTGCATAACTAGCACACTTGTCTCAGGAGACCAGCTGTGGTGTGGCAACAGAAGAAGAAGAGAGAGAAGAAGAGATTGGATTTATACCCCGCCCTCCACTCCCCAAGGGAGTCTCAGAGCAGCTTACAAACTCCTTTTCCCTTCCCCTCCCCACAACAGACACCCTGGGAGGTAGGTGGGGCGGAGAGAGCTCTTTCCCAAGCTGTCCTTGAGAGAACAGCTGGTCCAGAGCTATGGCTTGCCCAAGGTCATCCAGCCAGGTGCATGTGGAGGCGTGGGGAATCAAACCCGGTTCTCCCAGATTAGAGTCCGCGCACTTAACCACTACACCAAACTGGCGGGTGTAGAAGGAGGGTGCTGACCATTCCAAGCTAGTGGGTGTTCAAGAGGGGCTTGTTCGATCTCTTTAGCACCACAGTAGTGCTATAAGACCCAGGGGCCTCCGGTTGGGTGACCAGATCCTACGGGGGTGATGCTGTCGTATGATGAGGCTTTGGCCTCTCCTCTCCTGAAGATGTCCTTTTTAAGAGTTTCCAACAGGACCTTAAAGGATGGCGTGTGTGTGCAGCGCCAACGTCAGGAAGCGGCATGCACATGCCAAACCCAGGACTTGGGCTCTCGGTCACACGCCTTGAAGCTGACTTCCCGGGGCAGGGGTCCCCAGCGTGGCGCCCTCCAAGTATATTTAGGAGGTGGGGAGGCCCAGGTGGGGCTCTTGCCCAGGAAGGCGTCCGACTGAGCACTGGAGACTTGGTTGGCTCTACAGATGTTTAAGGATCGGCGCCGTGCGACTGATGGCAATCCACAGCGGACATTTTGGGGGTGGCTCCGCCTCCTGTGGCAGCCATTTTGTGGCTGCGCCCTCCACAATGTCAGAATTCCAAAGGTGCCCAGAGGCTCAAAAAGGTTGGGGGGACCCCTGCCCAAGGGAGAGCTTTCCCTCCCCTTGGAAACTGTTGACTGGGGCGGTCTGAGCTTGCCTTATACACACACATGAAATGCACACGAAGCTGCCTTACCCTAGATCAGACCACGGGTCCATCAAGGTCCGTATGGTCACCTCAGACTGGCGGCAGCTCTCCAAGGTCTCAGGCGGAGGTCCTTCACATCACCCACTGTCTGGTCCTTTTTTAACTGGAGATGCTGCCAGGGATTGAACCAATGCTCCCTCTAAGCTGCGGAGTCTTGTGAGCAAAAATTCTACTTTGTGAGCCGCTGGCCTTAAAGTTGTGAGCGAGCAATTTTGGCTGCTGCATAAATCAGATTGCTCTGGAGCCCTCCTGCCTGAGCTCTGAGAGAAAAATGTGTGAGCCGGAGGCTAAAAAAACCGTGAGCTAGCTCACGCTAACTCAGATTAGAGGGAACAGTGCCTGGGACCTGCTGCAGGCCAAGCAGAGGCTCGACCGCTGAGCCACGGGCCCTCCCCATAAGGAGCTGCCTTCTACTGAACCAGAGCCTTGGTCTATCGAAGTCAGACTGGCAGCGGCTCGCCAGGGTCTCAGGCGGAGGTCTTTCACATCACCTGCTACCTGAGCCTTCTAACTGGAAATGCCGGGGATTGAACCTGGGACCTTCTGCACGCCACTCAGATGCCTACTCTTCACTATCCACTCCTTGAAAAAAGAATCCAGCTCTCTAAGCAAGCTTTTGTGTGTGTGTGTGTGGGGGGGACCTTTCTAGGAAACTTCTAACGATGCCTTCCTTCTTTCCCCCCCTTTTTTCCAGACAACAGCGCTTCTCCAGCTAATGAGTAAATTTAAAGAAATGGGCTTTGAACTGAAAGACATTAAAGAGGTTTTATTATTGCATAACAATGACCAGGACAATGCACTGGAAGATCTAATGGCCCGGGCCGGAGCCAGCTGAAGGGAGCAGAGAGGAGCCCGGCCCTGCTAGCCAGACCCTTCTGCCATCCTCACATGGCGCTCTCTCTCTCTGGGCGTGGAACGGAGCCGGCCGCAAAATTCCTGCCTTTCCAGGAGCCTGGGAGAGCTGCTCCGTTGGCACACCGCCCTCCAAGTAGGTCATTCCCAGCGGAGAGAGCCCAACCCTTCGATTAAAGTCTAAGTGTCCTTTCCTGAGTATTCCTCCCCTCCGACATTTTTTTTTTTGGCTAGGCCACAGAGAACCTTGACCGGAGTTGTACATAGCCAGGCCAGGCTAGTTGTTATCTGTCCCCCCCGTCCCCCCCCCAATTCCCCTCCCCGGTACCTCTTGCACTGGACTCGGCCAGAGATCTTAATCCGCTCGGCTCCCAAACGGACAGTCCCTTTGGTTCCTCGAAGCTGCTTTCATTGTGTGTCTGTCTGTACTGGAACACGGACTCCCGGTCAAGATTAAGAAAAGTCTACCTTGAGTGCAATGGGATTTTCAGTTTTGTTCGGGGAGGGGGGAGCCGGGGGGGGGGGCGGGAGACAGTCTTTGGTTGAAATTTAGTGAAAACACTGGTTCTGAAACTGCCGCTATGCATAGAGAGAAGCTATACCTCTTCCTTCAGCGTTCTGGTTCTCAAACGGCGGAACCAAACCCTCAGCACAGGTAAGCCGGGGAGCCCCCATTAGACCCCCTCACCCAGTGGCTGCTTCCTAAGCCTGGGCCCGGGGGTGGGGGAGACACTGGAACCTCTTGGCTCTCCTGTCCGCCCCAGGCCGTCTTAAGATTTGTGTCAGAGCAGAAGCTCTCCTGAAAAATCAGCCGACTTAATACAGTGTGGAAACAAGAAGTCCCACCTTTCATGCACTTTCTTTTTAGTATTCACCGCAGTGTTTCCATATTTCCCCCCCCCCCTTTACACTCCTATAATTACATTAATCTATTAACATCTAGTAATAGGAATCCTACTTTTGGTTTGATTTCGATAGTAAAAAAAGCAGTGTATTATGTTGTACATGGTTCAAGATCTACATGCATAAAATATGAAGCAGTCGATGAATCTCTGAAGTAAGTTGCTAAGTATTTTGGTTCTGCAGAAAGGGATACTAATAAAACTTTTAAAACAGAGCTGGTGGTGTCCAGATCTTGTGTTTGAGACAATCCCAGAGTCTGAGACAGTCAAAGCTGATAAAATCTCCAGGAATTCTCTGAAAAGGCTTGGGGGAAAGCTCCTTGTCTCTTTTGCCAGTGCTTCTCTTCTGGCAGCTGCAATAAGCCGAAGAGGGGAAGAAGAAAAGAGATTGGATTTATACCCCATCCTTCACTACCCAAAGGAGTCTCAGAGCGGCTTACAATCTCCTTTCCCTTCCCCTCCCCACAACAGACACCCGGTGAGGTAGGCAGGGCTGAGAGAGCTCTGACCGAAACTGCTCTATTTCAAGAACAGCTGTGCCAGAACTACAGCTTGCCCAAGGTCATCCAGCAGCTGCATGTAGAGGAGCAAGGAATCAAACCCGGTTCTCCCAGATTAGAGTCCGCGCACTTAACCACTACACCAAACTGGGAAGAAGATTTATTCCAACTTCGTCAACAGCCAGGCTTTCCAAGCCCCCTTAGTTCAGGGTCTGAAGTTCTGGCACGCTGCAGTTCGTAGAGAACTCTTGAATTGGGAACTTCGGGAGGGGTGGGTGGCTTCAGTGATTAAAGGTCTAAGGAGCAGCCCCACCCCATGGGAAGGGGAGCTTGCATTGGAGAAGAGGCAGAAATGAAAGCTTTTGCCTCCCTGTAAAAATCATTTTGAACTCTGGTACTTAAAAACTTGACTCAGAGGCCGAAGTACAACTGACCAATAGCGGTTTGCAGCAAGATCATTGGCTCCTGTCTCGCTCATTTTGACTACAAATCATCACGGAAATGATTGTACTTCGCTCCAGAAAGACACTGAAATGTGAGTGACCCAAGGTAGGTAGGGAGCGGCTGGCTGAAGCACGTGAGTCGTGCTTAAAAATGTGCTTTTGTGAGTTGAAGGGTTGGCTTGTGTTTATTTTTACTTCTTCATTAACAGGGCTTCTGTTTCTATATTATTAGTCACCTTCAGTGCACAACAGAAAGAGGGAGGCAGCCCCCCCCCTTCCAGATGCTGAGAGCTGGAGGGGGGGGCACCGCCGGGTGTCTTTCCATTGATCCAAATCAATCTCCATGTGTGGAATACTCTTGAGGAGACCCTTTCATAAGAACATCAGAGAAGCCATGTTGGACCAGGCCAATGGCCCATCCAGTCCAACACTCTGTATCACACAGTGGCCAAAAAACACCAGGTGCCCTCAGGAGGTCCACCAGGGGGGCCAAGACTCCAGAAGCCCTCCCATTGTTGCCCCCCCCCCAGCACGAGGAATACAGAGCATCACTTGTCCCAGACAGAAGAACATAAGAGAAGCCAATGTTGGATCAGGCCAATGGCTCATCCAGTCCAAGACACTCTCACACAGTGGCCAAAAACACCAGGTGCCCTCAGGAGGTCCACCAGCGAGGCCAGGACATTGCATTTGCCTTTTGTATTGCAATTGCACACCGAGCTGCCGTCTTCAGTGAGTTATCTGTCACAGCTCCAAGATCTCCTGGTCCATTACCACCAGTTCGGACCCCGTCCACGTGTAGTTATCGTTTGGATTTTTGGCTCCGATGTGCATCCCTTCGCACTTGCCCACACTGAACCTCACTGGCCCCACTGACGCCCACTCGCCCGTCCTCGACAAGATCCCTCTGGAGCCCCTCACAATCTTCTCTGGTTCTCACCACCCTGAACAACTTAAGTGTCATCCACAAACTCAGCCACTTCACTGCTCACTCCCCAACTCGGAATCATTAATATACAAGTTTAAAAGCACCAGACCCAGTACCGCGCCCTCCTTGCGCATCTGCAAGCACCTCCCATCTTCCACAGTGGAGACAGAAGCAGCTTCTCTGCCGTTTCGCCGTCACCCTTTAATACTCCTTTTACCCCTTGGCCATCCAAGCGTCACTGCCTCCCTGGCTGGTTTCCTGCTTCTAATATAATTTCATTGTTGGGCAATATAGTCTCCATAGTCCCTTTTTTGCATTTTATTCGCTGAAGCCTGCGTTTCCTTTTATTGACCTCGCTTGGACTAGCGGTCCACCACTTAAAGGAATCCTTACCTTTTACTGCGCCCATTAATTTGTTCATTAATCACGCAGGCCGTTTTTAGACCTATCTGTGCCTATCTGTGAGGTATACAGTTTATCTGAGCTCCCAGTACTGTGGTTTCCTTTCAGTTTCTTCTTCACAGTCCCCCTCATTTGAGAGAAATTACCCCTTCTAAAGTTAAATGTGGTTGTGTTGGTCTTTTTGGGCAACTCCCTAATTATGTAAATGCTAAACTTACTAGCATTATGGCCACTGTCCCCAACTGGTGCTATCCCATTTAGATCTCTTAGGACCAAGTCCGGGATCGCCTCCCCCCTGGTAGGTTCTGTGACCATCTACTCTATGGCAGTCGTTGAGAATATCTAGAAACCCCGTCTCTTTCTCCTGACTTAAACACCTACTGACCCAGTCGACGTCTAGGTAGTTAAATCACCTATTACAACACATTTATTTTGTCCAGCTGCTTTCCTTAATTCTTTTGCCGTTTTTAAATCACCCTCCAACCTTTGATCTGGTGGGCGATAACAAACTCCCAGAGTTAAAACTTCCTTTGGGTTCCACTACGGCCACCCATAGCGTTTCTGTAAGTGCATCTACTTCTCTTAGATCCTCGGTCTCACTGGACTGGGTACCCTCTCTGACATACAGAGCCACTCCACCACCGACCCTTCCCTCCCCGTCATTCCAAAATAATTTATATCCAGGAATCCCTGTATCCCACCGACGTTCCTCATCCCACCAAGTTTCTGAAAGGCCCACCGTGTCTGCGTTCTCCTCTGACACTCTAAGCATTCCAGCTCCCCCATTTTGCCTCGGACACTTCTGGCTTTTGCCTATCAACATCTCGCATTCTCCTGCGGCCTCCAGACTTTGCCAGGCAGCCAATATTGTTTGTCAGCCGCTCAGTGGCCAGCCCTAATCTGTTTCCCTCTTAGAGACGAGCCGTCCCAAACCAGAGACATTTCGTCTCCGGTCGGGCTTTCCCCCAAGATTTAGTTTAAAAACTGCTCTGTCATCTTTTCAGTTTTCAGCGCCAGCAGCCTGGTTCCTTCTCGGGACAAGCGGAGGCCACCTCTTTTGTACTTGGTCCTGCTTGTTCCAAAAAGCACCCCCAGCGCCTAACGAACTTAAAGCCTTCCCCCCTGCACCATCGTCTCATCCATGTACTGAGACTCCTGATCTGTTCCTGTCGTGTGGAACAGGCAGCACTTCTGAGAAGGCTACCTTTTGAGGCCTCTAACGTAAGCTGCTAGGAATATACATTTGAAAAGCAGGATATAGCCCAGCCCTGAGCTGGCTAGCCGTCTCATCAGGTCTCAGAAGTTAAGCACTGTCCATCCTGGTCAGTATACCTCCGAGGAATGCCGAGGTCATGACACAAAGGCAGGCCATGGCAAACTACCTCTGAATGTCTCTTGCCTTGAAAACCCTACGGGGGTCGCCATAAGTCAGCTGTGTCTTGATGGCGTTTTCCACCACCTTCAAGTTGATCGTATCAATAAACCCTGTAGATGCTGCTGCTGGAAACTTGACTGGAAACAGGGTCTGGTGGGTGATGGTGAACGGTGAGTTGAGCCACAGCCCCGTGGAGGTGGCTCCAGTCCTTCGTGACCAGTGTTCCCTCTAAGCTGAGTTAGTGTGAGCTGGCTCACATATTTTTGTCTTAGCTCAGAAAAGGGGGCTCCAGAACCGACTAATTTATGCAGCAGCCAAACTGCTTGCTCTCAACTTTAATGCCAGTAGCTCACAAAGTAGAATTTTTGTTCACAAGACTCCACAGCTTAGAGGGAGCATTGTTCGTGACCAATCCGGGTTGTAGTTCAGCTGGCTGCCTCTCAGGCCTGACCTAAAAAGTCAACAAACAGAAAGCCCCTGCTTTGACTCGCTTCCTTCCTCCTGTGGGTGGCTTGATTGCTGGGGATTGGGTCCCGACTCCCACAGCAGCCGGTGTGTTTGTCTTGGAAGGAAACGAGTCGAAGGCAAGGAGGCTGCGGGCGAAGGCTAGAGGACTGGTATTAGAAGAGAGTTTTGCGGGCTCCGGGGACTGCGGAAAAAGACAAGTGGCTTCCAGAGTCCGGACCAAATCAAGCCTCGGCTCTCTCCAGAAGCTAATATGACCAAACCGAGACTATTGTACTTTTGGTCATGTCATGAGAAGGCCAGAGTCCCTGGGAAAAACAATCGTGCGAGGCCCAACATGAGATGCAGCGGCTCAGTCAAGGAAGCCACGAAGGCCCGCCACATTTGCAAGACTTGAGCCAGGCTGTTCAGGGCAGGAGACTTTGGAGGTCACTAATTCACAGGGTCGCCATAGGTCAGAAGCCACTCGGCAGCATTTAATACACACACCCACACTCTAAAGGTAGCACACCCACCATTACTACTTTCGGGCTGCCGGTCCCTGGATTTCTTCTCTGAATGGAATGGGAGCAAATGGTTGGCTGAGCCTGAAAGCTGCTGGTGCTCCGGTGGCGCTGCGATGATATGGCCGCCGTGCCCCGACCGTGAAGCTCTCGCTGGTTTAGCAGCGTGGCATGTGGGTCAGCTCGTCAAGGGCTGTCAGTTTCGACTCGCCAGGGGCTGCTGTTGCTTCCTTCACTTCGGCTGAAGGGTGATGGAGATTACTCCGTGGTGACAGCATCCCGCGCAGCTCTCTCCGACCGGAGGCCGTTTCTGACCCTGCTCCGCGGCCCTGGGTTGGTTTGTGGGCCGCGTTATCCTACGAGGCAGCCTCTGGGATAACCTGACATAGCGGCGGCTTCTGCCCCACTGGGAACTGCTTTCACAACCAAGCCTGGACTCCACGTGATCGGAACTCTCTTTGACACGGTTTGGAATGCTGGCTTGTAAACAGGGTTTGCTTGTTTGTTTGTTTTGAATTGCAGTAAAGGGATTTCAGCAAAGCGGTATAAAAACGACACGCGGACTCTGGATTCTAACCGCTTTACTTTGCAGGCCTCTGCAGAGTTTCTTGACGGGCTCACCTCTTAAAAAGTGTTGAAACACAACCCAGAATTAGCACAAAGTGGGAAGACAAAAAACAAAACAAACCCCCAAACCGCTCAATTTCAAGTATTGTACTGATTAAGATGGCCACGAAACCATAACTAGGGCTGGCAGGGTTGGGTCTGCGCGCAGTCCTTCGGCCCGCTGGTTCAGGAAGTGGATAGACACTGCCGGGTTTTGGGCTGGACCCTCAGCACTTAGCGTGCCTTTTTTTCCAGGAGGACGAGCCAGTTAGACGCGTGAAGAGGGGTTAGTGCTGCACAGAAGGTGGGGCCCTTTTGTCCCGCCAGGGATTTTTCGTGTGGGATAGCTCCGCCAGGGCTGGGTGGGTGGGGCATTTATTGTGAAGGCACTGTGGCAGAGTTGATGCTACTGTTGCACCTTGGTCGAGGACGGGTACTAAAATGCTTCTTTCTTCCCTTCCCCATTGCCCCCCACCCCGCCTGGAGAGGCCTGGATAATCACCTTACAAACAAACTTGAATGAACAAGTAACAGATTAAAACAACTGAAGAAACCAGCGCCTCACGCCTCCCCTTTGCACCCCATCACAGCCGCCCGCTCTTCTCCCAGTTAGCAAAATGCGCTCCAGGAAAGTCCAGGGAGCTGCCGATTGTTTGCCGTTTTAGACGCCCATCCTTCTTGGCAAGCTAAATCTTATCTCCTGCATCTGGCGCCCCCTCTCCCTAGCAGGGACAGAGCCTAATCAGACGAGCTACGTCGATTATGAGCCAATTTGGGTGGTGGTCTGCAAGCACCAGTGGTCAGCTCGGCTGCCTTAACTGGTCTGCTGTTCAGCCCTGAATTATTTTTGCAGTTAGCACAGCTCTGTGTTTTGCTTTCAGCTTTTGTATATTAGCTCTTGCAAGGAAATGTTTGCACCAGCTGGTTGCCCGCGAGCCAAGGCGGATGCAAAAAGCTGGTGAAGTCTCCATTCCTCTTTGCGCTTGGGGCCACCAATATGGCCTACGCCAATTATTGAGGGAGACGTAGGTGCAGGGGCGGTGGTTTCTTGCTGCAAACCTTTTACGTCAAGTGTTGGTTCAAAGGGAGGGTGGCATGGTGAGGAGGGCGCCAACACAGCACCAGGTGTGAGCGGGAACTGGCATCATCTCCTGGCCTGACGCTGCTGCTGCCACTCTCCAACAAACCAAGACCCTGGCAGGAGGCAGCAACTAGTATACCTTGCTTAGGATACCCCTGGAGGTTGGAGAACACAGACAGCGCAGGGATTTTAGTTCCATTCTGTTCACCACAGTCCGGCAGGGCTCCAGGCGACACATCCTGTAGTGCATTAACTGATCTTTGAAAGGGTTTTGATGTGAAATGATGTGCAGCTCCCATCTTGGGAATCTCCCCCGTGAAAGCAGGGATCGGTCCCGACTGAGCCAAGACTACGTGGGGGAAGAGTCCACCGGGCACTCGAGGTGTGTGCAAATTCATCAGAGCCACTGCGGATTTCTAGGGTAACTCCATGGGGCTGGTCTTCCTGGTGAGTTGGGGGGGGAGGGGCTTCTGCAGTACATTGTGACCATCTCCAGACAGATACACAGATGGGACTTTTGGAAGGTACAAGAAACGAGTCTTGGGGGCTGGGGGGCTTTGGACTGCAGCAGAGTGTCTCTCATCGCGGCACTTTGGCCTCAGTCTTCACACCAAGTACAAACTCTACACACACACGCAAGTCCTCTGCTTGGGGGGGCTCTGTTGGCCACGGAGGGTGGCACGATGGAGGGCTGAGTTGAGGCAGAGCTGCCTCCTGGCTAAGGGGGGGACAATCTCTGCCATGCGGCTAAAAGGGGCTGGAGCTGCGTCCTCGATCTTTGGATGCACTTCGACTTCAGCAGCCAGATCCCGTCAAGTTTCAGCACAAAGTCTTCGAGATCCTAAGAGAGGAGAGACAGAGGGTGAAATTCCGCAAGGGGGGTGGAGACCTGGCAAGCCACAAGCCCAGTTTCCAAAAATCATGGTGTAAATGGCATGTCGGTGGCACGAAGAATGAGTGTTTTACACTTATCCAGACTTTGAATCCAAGGCAGCTGAGAAACAACAGACATCTAATATGACTATGACAGAAAACCAGCACAGCAGGGAGAAAGCTGCTAAACGGACACACATGTGGAGCTGCCTTCTACTGAATTAGACCCTTGGTCCATTGAGGTCAGTGTTGGCTACTCAGACTGGCAGCAGCTCTCCAGGGTCTCAGGCAGAGAAAGGTCTTTCCCATCACCTCCTGCCTGGGGATTGAACCTGGGACCTTCTGCATGCCAAGCAGAGGCTCTACCGCTGAGCCACAGCTCCTCTCATGATGTTGCCTTCGACTGAACCAGACCTTGGTCCCTCAAGATCAGTATTGTCTACTCAGACTGGCAGCAGCTCTCCCAGGTCTCAAGCAGAGAAAGGTCTTTCCCATCACCTCCTGCCTGGGGATTGAACCTGGGACCTTCTGCATGCCAAGCAGAGGCTCTACCGCTGAGCCACAGCTCCTCTCATGATGTTGCCTTCGACTGAACCAGACCTTGGTCCCTCAAGATCAGTATTGTCTACTCAGACTGGCAGCAGCTCTCCAGGGTCTCAGGCAGAGAAAGGTCTTTCCCATCACCTCCTGCCTGGGGATTGAACCTGGGACCTTCTGCATGCCAAGCAGAGGCTCTACCGCTGAGCCACAGCTCCTCTCATGATGTTGCCTTCGACTGAACCAGACCTTGGTCCCTCAAGATCAGTATTGTCTACTCAGACTGGCAGCAGCTCTCCCAGGTCTCAAGCAGAGAAAGGTCTTTCCCATCACCTCCTGCCTGGGGATTGAACCTGGGACCTTCTGCATGCCAAGCAGAGGCTCTACCGCTGAGCCACAGCTCCTCTCATGATGTTGCCTTCGACTGAACCAGACCTTGGTCCCTCAAGATCAGTATTGTCTACTCAGACTGGCAGCAGCTCTCCAGGGTCTCAGGCAGAGGTCTTTCACATCACCAGCTAACTGATCATGCCGGGGATTGAACCTGGGACCTTCTGCATGCCGAGCAGAGGCTCTACCTCTGAGCCACAACTCCTCCCAAACAGCATAAGACATGAATAGAAGCTGCCTTGTACTGAACCAGACCCTCAGTCTATCAAAGTCAGTATTGCCCACTCAGACTGGCAGCCGCTCTCCAGGGCCTCAGGCTGAGGTCTTTCCCAGCATTTAACGCTTGGTCCTTTTAGCCAGAGATGCCGGGGATTGAACTGGGGGACTTCCTGCATGCCAAGCAGATGCTCTGCCACTGGGCCACGGCCCCTCCCTCCACATTGTGCTGCTCTTCTGTTTGCAGAGAGTTCAACACCGGAGACCACCCCTAACTAGCACGGGATGTCCTAGACCTGCAGCCAGAAGGTCCATTCCGTTCTGCCGCCTCATTTCCAGCTCGTGCGTGCGTTAAGTCAGATGACAGCGTTCAGATCCTGCAGTCTCACGAATGAAATGTCAGAGGGGCCCCCCAGAGAGACAGCCTCCCCTTTGACGAGCGTTGCGGACACTCACCAGCTCTGACATCTGCCTGATCAGGCCCTCTTCCCGCAGGGCCAGGGCGGCCATTTCATCCAGCTGTTCCTGATGGATGTGGACCACGAGCTGCCTGTGGGGCACAGTTAAAAAAACACGGACACATTAACGGGACGACTCCCTCTGCTCTGATCACGGCAACGGGCATTAGCGACTGTGAGCTCTCGGATTAACAAACCAAGCATTGTATTGTGTGGATGGGTCGGGAGCCGCCCTGAGCCCGCCGTAAATGGCAGGGATGGCGGGATGTAAATCTCAAAATAAATTAATAAATAAAATAAGTGATGGGAGCTGTAAAAGGGAAGAAGGGTTCCTTTAAGCGGTGGGAAGCCAGTCTCGGTGAGGCTGATAAAAGGGAACACAGGCTGCGACAAATAAAATGCAAGCCTGTGATCAGGCAGGCAAAAAGGGAATATGAGGAGCATATCGCGAAAAACATAAAGACCCACAATAAAACTTTCTTCAGATACATTAGAAGTAGGAAACCGGCCAGGGAAGCAGTGGCCAAGTGCAAAGTGATGCACACTGGAGCCAAAAATCCTAACTGTAAATACACATTGATGGGGTCCGAACTGGCGGAGACTGACCAAGAGAGAGATCTTGGAGTCATAGTAGATAACTCAATGAAAATGTCGAGACAGTGTGCGACTGCAGTGAAAAAGGCCAACGCTATGCTGGGGGTTATGAGGAAGGGAATAGATAACAAATCAGCCAGTATCATAATGCCCCTGTTTAAATTGATGGTAGAAGAAGAAGAGATTAGATTTATACCCCCGCCCTTCACTCACTTGGAGTCTCAGAGCGGCTTACAAACTCCTTTCCCTTCCCCTCCCCACAACAGACACCCTGTGAGGTAGGTGGGGCTGAGAGAGCTCTTTCCCAGGCTGTCCTTGAGAGAACAGCTGGTACAGAGCTA
Source organism: Lepidodactylus listeri (assembly GCA_029233225.1). Classification (NCBI taxonomy): domain Eukaryota; kingdom Metazoa; phylum Chordata; class Lepidosauria; order Squamata; family Gekkonidae; genus Lepidodactylus; species Lepidodactylus listeri. Next base: position 3,940,240 of record JARCFY010000004.1, on the reverse strand, counting down.
TGGCTTGCCCAAGGCCATCCAGCCAGGTGCAAGTGGAGGAGTGGGGAATCAAACCCGGTTCTCCCAGATGAGAGTCCGCGCACTTAACCATTACACCAAACTGGCTCCCTCATGGTGCGACCTCATTTGGAGTACTGTGTACAGTTCTGGACTACCTCCTTCCATAGGTCCCTGTATGTCCCCTACGGTCTTCAGGGAGCCATCCGTTGGCTATCTCAAGACTTAGGGTGGCCCGTCTGGCATCGAACAGAGCCAGGGCCTTTCCCAGGGTGGCCCCGGCTCTGTAGATGGGGCTCCCTGAAGAGGTGAGCCCCCCCCCCAAGAGATCTTCACGAGGTGCTGAGATCTTCACGAGGAGATTTGGGATTGGGACAAGAGATCTTCACGAGGAGATTTGGGATTGGCTGTTTTATTTTTGGTTCTAAACTGAAAATATTTTTATTATTATTATAACTACAAGGAATCATAGAAACATAGTTGGAAGGGACCTCCTGGGTCATCTAGTCCAACCCTCTGCACAATGCAGGAAATTCACAACGACCTCCCCTCCACACCCCCAGCGACCCCGGCTCCATGCCCAGAAGATGGTAGAAACCCCTCCAGGATCCCTGGCCAAAGAGACCTGGAGAAAATTGCTTCCTGAAAGGCGGGATATAAATGTTTTAATCCATCAGTCAATCAATTGGCTGTCTGGGCGCGCCAGCTCTACTAACTGGGAGAGTTGTTCTGGGAGTGGGGGGTGGGACGGGGTGCCTGGGTCCAGCTACCCCCCACTGCAGGGATCAGCTGCCCCTCCGTAAAACCTGAGATACAGAAAACTCACCTTCCCGACGCTTCCTTACACCGGAGTAAACTTTTGGAGGTGTCCTTCAGGGAGCTCTGGGGAGACCTGATGTTCATCCCCGAATCCTGTTCGGCAGCCTCTGAAGAGTTCTGAACGGATGCCTCCGAAATGCTTTTGTCCTTAAGGGGCCCTGTTTCCTCGCTGCTAAATGTCAGCTTGAACTGTTCTTGCAAAGAGCCGAGTTCCTGTTTTTGGACTTCCAAACTGGGCTGCGGTGGGAGGCTTTCTCTGGAGGGTTCCTGGTTCTCTGATGCCCTTGAGACGAACGCCTTCAGCAGCACCGTGGGCTCGAAGCAATCTTTCCCATCCAGTTGGAATGGCCCTGGAGTACTTAACAAGGAAGTCGTGGTGGCTTCTATGTCAGTGGCAACCTCACCACCCTCTAGGCTGCCAAGACGCAAAGGGCCTTCCTTCCCTTTCCGCGGGGAGAAGACCTCTGCCAGGCCTGCCTCTCCGGCAGAGAATCTGCAAACGCAGCCACGAAGCTTACTCGAGGGGGGTGCGTCTCCCAAGGAAGAAAGAACCTTCGGACCGTGACAAAACTGGGAAAGCCACTTGGCTGGGAGAGAAAGCGGCTGGACAGTTTGTCTTCTGCATGGATCCGTTTCACGCTCAGGGGCTGGAGGAGAGGCTTTATCCCCAAGGAGTGGACTGGGGTCCTCTTCCACTTGTCTTTGGGGGTTAAAGGAGTCTTTCCCCCCTCTCTCCTTGCGTGGAGCCTCCCCTTGCCCCTGGCCTGGAGCATCTTCCTCTGCCCGCTCAGTGTCAAGCAGTGACACAGTCAACGGAGTCCCTGTTCCTGCAACAAAGCCCGATGGAAACCCCAGAGATCCGGAGAGGTCGCTTCCTTTCTGGAGCCCCTTCTCCAGATTTCCCAGACAGCCTTTGACAGAGCCTTCCCTCTGACCACGGGCAACACCGCTGGCGGATCCCAGTGCCTGAGCAAAAGGCAAGACCTGGGTCGCCTTCTCTGACCTGGAGTGGCTTTCCTCAGGGCATCCGAGACCAATACAACAGAGCAGGTTTCGCCGGACCGAAGGATCTTCGGTGTCACGCCCGATGCTGTCTCCTTGCGAGCAGTAAGGCTTCTCCGGCGTGTCGTTCCGTGGAGAGGAATCCGGCACCGAGGCTTCTTCCGTGCTCCAGTCAGACTGACTCTTCGAGCTTTCCTCGCCGCTCGCAGCCTCCTCTGTCCTCGGGGAGGCCTCCTCTTTGCTCTCAAGCAGTTCGAAAAACAGCTCCTGTCCGACCTGGACTTCCCGCCCGTCAGTCCCGCATTCCCGCTGATGGAGGAAAAAGGAGTGCTGGCTGCCTCCCTTGGTCGCCTCGGCCTCAGGCGCCCTCCGGCTGGGCCCGAGGGAGAAGGAGTCCTCGCTGAAGTCGCTGTCGTCCAGGTCGTCCAGCTGCATGGTCTCATCTTGGCCCTGGGGGGAGGCGGGAGGCTGGCCAGGGGGCTCGGGCTGCACCCGGACCTCCTGCGGCTTGTACTGGCCCAGGAACCTCTCCAGGGGCTGGTAGTTCAGCTTCTCCTGCAGGATGGGCGGCTGCTGGAATCGCTGGTGGTAGAGGCGGAGGTGCTGCTCCCGGTCCGTCTGCCGCGGCGGGACACTTGTCCATGCCACGGCACACTGCTCGGCGAACACTCTCCCGCTGTCTGGTACGTGGGCCGGCAGGCGACGGGCCTCCCCCGGGGAGAAGTCGGCTCTGGAAACCAGCTGCTTGCGCACCGGTTGGACTTTCCGGCTCCTGACCCGCTGCCTGTCTCCTTGGCTGCCTTCCCTTGTGGTCCTGGGAGAGGGAGCCCTCCGATCCACCCGGTCTGGCCCAAGGTGGCTGTGGTCAGAATGTGGGGCGAGGTCCTCGGATGCTCTCTTGGCTGGCAGGCCTGCCCCCAGAGCTCCTTTCGGTGGGGCGGGGTGGCCGGCCCAAGCAGTGCCAGGGTGCCCTTTGCGGGCGGCTCCTTTTGGGGTAGAAGAGAGAGGGGGGTTCATCGGGTGGAACAGCGAAGGAGAAGTCTTCACCGTGGCGGAAGCCGTGGCCACGGATGGCGACTGCAAGCCCAGTTTCACCTTCTTTGGCGAGGACTTTTCCCCGGCTTGCGTGCATGGGGAACTCTGGATGCGTTTTGGAGACATGCTTCCCATCGCCCGCCGCCGGTTCACAACTGGCGCGCAGCATCTCATCCCCTTCTTCAGCTCTTTCACCCTGAGTAGGAAAAGCCAGGCGTTAAGAAGAAAAAGAAGAAGAGATTGGATTTACACCCCGCCCTTCACTACCCAAAGGAGTCTCAGAGCGGCTGACAATCTCCTTTCCCTTCCTCTCCCCACAACAGACACCCTGTGAGGTTGGTGGTGGGGCTGAGAGAGCTCTCTCGAGAACTGCCCATGAGAGAACAGCTCTGAAAGAACTTGTGACTGAACCATGGTCACACCAGCAGCTGCATGTGGAGGAGTGGGGAATCAAACCCGGTTCTCCCAGAAATGTTCTGACATTCACCTCATACAACACCGAGTTCGAATTACAACTGTTATCTTACTCAGTCTTTACACTAGAGTTCATGGCAGAGATTGACCCTGAGGACTTCATGATTCTCACACTCTTGGCTCCTATGTGATGCCAGCCGTTTTTCAGGAGATTTTAACGTCCGCTGTGGTTTCAAATTAATTGCTGTTTACCAGCTTTAAATTGTTCAGATAGGATTAAAACATTTTAATATGCAAGTTCAGTGGGCCGCTGATTCTGCACCAGAACCGGCCGCGTAAGGCCAGCGGACGGGGTAATTCCCTCACCTACGAAGCGGCACAGACTGTGGAATTCAAGCACCTGCTTGGACTCCTGGCTAATTATTTCAGCCGCTTCTGAGAGGCCATCCCTTTCCGCAGAAATTCCCTCCCTTTTCGACAGGACACAAACCAGGCAAGTGAAACGGAAGCCAGCGCGCAAAGACGGGAAGGGGCCGGCGGCCTTGCACAAACGAAGCAAAAGCAAGAGATCCCACAGGCGAAACTCACAAAAGCCAAACAAAACAACTGTGCATGAAAACGCGAACAGAATTGTAACAGTATTTCAAAAATAGATAGTAAACAGGGGGGGGGCCGCGATATTCGCGGGGGGGGAGAGAAGCTGACAGCTGCTCCTCCTTCCTCCGCCCCCTTCCTCTGCCCCCTCCCCCCCGAGACTCCCGGCGGGCCTCGGCGGCTCTCGCCGGACCTGCCGCTTGCCCCCTTCCCCCCCCCGAGACTCCCGGCAGGCCTCGGCGGCTCTCGCTGGGCCCACCACTTGCCCCCTTCCCCCCCAGAGACTCCCAGTGGGCCTCGGCGCCTCTCGCCGGGCCCGCCGCTCGCCCCCTTCCCCCTCCTCCGCGGGCTGTTGGCTGGCCTCGGCGACTCTCACCGGGCCGCTGCCGTTCCAAGAGCGTTCCCCGCGCATGCACAGGGGATCCTCTTTTACTTTTCGGGAGATTTAAAGATCCCCTGAAAAGTTTTTGATAGATTTTGGATTTTTCTGCAAGTGGGGGGGTTACCCCCCACCTGCAGAACCCCCCCTCTGCCCTCCAAGTGCCCCCCCGCGCGGATTTAAGTATCCGCACACCGGGGGGGCACTTGGGAATTAGATATATAGATATTTATGTGTGCTATTTTCATACATCAATTTGTATTACGTTAAATCCGTAAACATTGTTGCATTCATATATATTAACGAAGTCTCCAAATTGTGATCTTCGTTAAGAAAGTCTTCTTCCAGATTAGCAACAATGAGATATTTCCTATATTCAAGGAGTTATTTATTTATTTATTTCAATTTTTGCCCCGCCCTCCCCGCGAACGGGCTCAGTTACTGGTGGCCCGTCTTCTGTAACTTTGTCTGAAACCGATGCAACTAAAACTGGATTGAATTGAGAAGCTGTTTGAGCAACATTCGCGTTCTGAAATCGATGAATCGCTACATAGTTGATGTTCTGGGAGAAGACTTCGGAAACGAAGATCACAGTCTGGAGACTTCGTTAATATATTTGAATTTAATAATATATATGAATTTAATGAAATAGGAATTGATGCACGAAAAGAACACACATAAACATTTACTATTTCTTTATTTCTGAAATACAATCCTATTCGCGTTTTCATACACGGTTGTTGCGTTCAGCTTTTGCACAAATGAAGAGACGGCGTCCTTCCGCTGTTCTGAAGATGGAAAAGAACCAATTAACATGAGTAAGACAGAAGAGAGCAAACGATCGGGACTCGTAAGAGCTCTGCGGTCCCTTCCGGGACTTTCTCCTAGAGCGAGCGCATAGCATTTGCTTGTCAGCGCTCAAGATCTGTATTTTCTCAATTACACCTCGCCATCTTTTTAGCAGCCCCCTTCAGATAAATGCCTTTCCAGATTAATCTAGATGAGCTAATCTTGGCCACCTGCCCCGGATAGACACTAACAATCCAATTACCCGCTCCCAGCGATAGTTACCGCACACAAATAGTAAAGAATGTATCGACTGGAAGTTAGCAAGAAAGAGCAGCCCTCCTGGATTGGATCCCGAGATCCATTTAGCCCGGCAGCTCCCCCATGCCGGCTCGGTGCCTCCAGAAAGCCCACGAGGAAGAGGGCACGAACACATGAAGCTGCCCTCCACTGAATCGGACCATCAGCCCATCAAGGACAAAACTGTCTACTCAGACTGGCAGCGGCTCTCCAGGGTCTCAGGCTGAGGTCTTCCACATCACCTCCTGCCTGGTCCTTCTAACTGGAGATGCCGGGGATTGAACCTGGGACCTTCTGCGTGCCAAGCAGAGGCTCTTCCACTGAGCCACCGCCCCTCTTTACAGCTCTCCAGCGTCTCAGGCTGAGGTCTTTCACATCACCTCCTGCCTGGTCCTTCTAACTGGAGATGCCGGGGATTGAACCTGGGACCTTCTGCGTGCCAAGCAGAGGCTCTTCCACTGAGCCACCGCCCCTCTTTACAGCTCTCCAGCGTCTCAGGCTGAGGTCTTTCACATCACCTCCTGCCTGGTCCTTTTAACTGGAGATGCCGGGGATTGAACCTGGGACCTCCTGCGTGCCAAGCAGAGGCTCTTCCACTGAGCCACCGCCCCTCTTTACAGCTCTCCAGCGTCTCAGGCTGAGGTCTTCCACATCACCTCCTGCCTGGTCCTTCTAACTGGAGATGCCGGGGATTGAACCTGGGACCTTCTGCGTGCCAAGCAGAGGCTCTTCCACTGAGCCACCGCCCCTCTTTACAGCTCTCCAGCGTCTCAGGCTGAGGTCTTTCACATCACCTCCTGCCTGGTCCTTCTAACTGGAGATGCCGGGGATTGAACCTGGGACCTTCTGCGTGCCAAGCAGAGGCTCTTCCACTGAGCCACCGCCCCTCTTTACAGCTCTCCAGCGTCTCAGGCTGAGGTCTTTCACATCACCTCCTGCCTGGTCCTTTTAACTGGAGATGCCGGGGATTGAACCTGGGACCTCCTGCGTGCCAAGCAGAGGCTCTTCCACTGAGCCACCGCCCCTCTTTACAGCTCTCCAGCGTCTCAGGCTGAGGTCTTTCACATCACCTCCTGCCTGGTCCTTCTAACTGGAGATGCCGGGGATTGAACCTGGGACCTTCTGCGTGCCAAGCAGAGGCTCTTCCACTGAGCCACCGCCCCTCTTTACAGCTCTCCAGGGTCTCAGGCATAGGTCTTTCCCATCACCTCCTGCCTGCTCCTTATTAACTGGAGATGCTGGGGATTGAACCTGGGACCTTCTGCGTGCCAAGCAGAGGCTCTACCACTGAGCCACCGCCCCTCTTTACAGCTCTCCAGGGTCTCAGGCTGAGGTCTTTCCCATCACCTCCTGCCTGGTCCTTTTTAACTGGAGATGCCGGGGACTGAACCTGGGACCTTCTGCATGCCAAGCAGATGCTCTGCCACTGAGCCACAGTGGACCTCTCACTTCTTTGTCACCAGAAAGCAAACTGGCATTGAGAGGTTGTTTTGCCACTGCACATGGAGGTTCCATTCAGCAATCAGAGCTAGTGTGGATTGAGAAGAAATGAATGCTTGGGGAAGCAAAAGAGGAAAGGATGGGAGAGGCGGAAGTTGGACACAATCAAGACTCGTTTCTGTACTAATTTCACCCCAAGCACACTCACTCTCTCTCTCGGCCCCCCTCGTTGCCTTTGCCTTCCTTCTCCATAATCAATGTTATGCCCAGAATACCCCGTCCCCCAGTCCGGTCTGCCAGTATCTTAAAGCCAAGTGTGCCGTCCCAGTCCAAACCCAACTCACGGTAACCCCATGAACTTCCACGTTCACGGGGCTTTCAAGGGCAAGAGACGTTCAGAGATAGCTTGCCGTTGCCACCTTCTTCATTAGCAGCCCTGGGCTTCCTCGGTGGCCTCCCATCCAAGTACTAACCAGGGCTGACCTGCAAACAGTGGCCACATGGCTACCAGGCAAGGAAGTTTAAGCTTTGGATTTCTTGCATCAGGCAAGGTTGGACTACATAGTTAAATAAAACCTCTTCCTGTTCTAGGATTCCATTACTTAAGGACTGGGGTTTTCCCCATTGGGTGGTTGTGTGTGTCAAATGCCGTCAAGTTGCAGTTGATTTATGGCGACCCCAGCAAGGGATTTTCAAGGCAAGGGAGAAGCAGAGGTGGTTTGCCATTGCCTTCCTCTGCAGAACCTTCCTTGGTGGTCTCCCATCCAAGACTTATGGAGACTCCAGCAAGAGGCTTTCAAGGCAAGGGAGAAGCAGAGGTGGTTGGCCATTGCCTTCCTCTGCAGAGCCTTCCTTGGTGGTCTCCCATCCAAGACTTATGGCGACCCCAGCAAGAGGCTTTCAAGGCAAGGGAGAAGCAGAGGTGGTTGGCCATTGCCTTCCTCTGCAGAGCCTTCCTTGGTGGTCTCCCATCTAAGCCCTGATCCTGCTTTGCTTTTAAGCTCTGACAAGATTGAGCTAGTCTGGGCTATCAGAGCGCACCTGCATCAGCCAGCTGCAAGCAAACAAGCAAAGGTTTAAGCAAACAAAGGACGAGTAACTCAGAAGAATCATAGAGTTGGAAGGGACCTCCAGGGTTATCTAGTCCAGCCCCCTGCACAATGCAGGGAATTCACAAATACCTCCCCCCCCACACGCCCCCAGTGACCCCTGTTCCATGCCCAGAAGATGACCAAAACCCTCCAGGATCCCCGGCCAAACTGGCCCAGAGGAAAACTGCTTCCTGTCCCCAAAATGGTGACCAGCATTTCCCTGGGCGTGTCGGAAAGGGCTGTGAGAGCCAAGCACTGAGGCAGCCCTTCCAGCCCTCCCTTCTCGTGATCTGCCCGAGTTCGCAGAATCAGCACTGCTGTCAGATGGCCATCCAGCCTCTGCTCTGGAAACCTCCCGAGGAAGAGACACAGGCTGTTCTTGCTCACCGTGCTGGCCTGGGCCTCTGACTCCAGAATGAGTTTCACGATCCAATTCGCCAATGCTGGCAAGGAGAATCGCGCCATTTACCCGACTTGCTCTCCCTCCCGGCGGAGCAGGTCGTTCCCCGTTTTGTGGAGGAGAAACCAATCTTCCCTGACACGGGACAAGTCTGTCCCCAGCCCCAGCCGCTTTTCCCAGGCCCGGCAGGAGAGTCCTCCGAGGATCGGGCAGAGGGGATGACATCTGTCTCCCACCACAACCGTGCTCCGATCCCCACTTGTTTCAGGATGTCCTCCGGGGAGGGGGGGGGGCGCTACTACTGCCGCTTACCTGTCGGCGTAACGAAGGGTGTTCAGGGTGTGCTCCGTAGCGATGTGACTGGGAGAGACGTTTGCGATCATGCACGTCTTGGAGTTGCCGATGAAAGAATCCTTTAAGACCTTGAAGGAGGAAGTCGTGATGTATGATCTTTAGCACCGTTATATTTGGTAAACTGTCTTTACTCTCCCTGCACCCTCAGCAAGAGGTGAGGCGGGGCAGGGCGGGGCATTGGCAAAATAAAATAAGAAGGTAAACACTCCCAAAGTTAAAATTGTATGCGGCCACCCAGAGCGACTTTTGTACTGCTGTTTAGTTCAACTTCTGACTTTGGCAGGATTCAGGCTGCCACAACACCCCCCCAAAAGGAATGTCCACTGCATCCTTGGGAGACTTAGCTGGCTGATCAGTCTTCACAGTTTTGAATTTATTCTATCTCCCCCCAGCATGGCTACATCACAGATGACAGTTCTGCAAGGGCCTTGGACAGTCTTGGGGAGTTCTCAATACCCGAACAAAACTTCAGCTCCCAGAGGGGTATATATGGATCCGCTCATTTCTCGTCCTCCTCCTGCCCTCCCTGCTGTAAACCCAATAAATAACGGGGCATCACCTCTTCCTAGCGGCCACCAGGCCAACTCTGCATGCACTCTAGCTGATGTCGGTAACCGAAGAGGTTGGAACCAAGAAAAAGAAAGTGAAATTTCACTGTGCACGTGGTGCAAATGTACAAAATATCGTATGTAACTTAGTAATACATTCGGACGTGCTAAAATGTCATTTAAAAACAATAATCCTGTGGTTCTGCATATAAGCACCTAACCCTAACATAAAGACAATTGTCCATTTACATAAATACAGGTTTAAAAGTACATATTGTCTCCTTTTGCAAGAATCAATACCAAACACATTTTGATATCTGGCCTTCCTCAGTGGCATAAGTCCAACTCACTGAGAATTCCATTAATTTAACAAAGACATACATAAAACTAATCAGATAAAAGAATGGACCTGGAATGAAGGGGGAAAAGAGAGATAATCTATATTTGCTAGGAAATAAAATTAATTTAATTTTTTGAAATACACGGAATTAGGATAGCTACCTTAGTCACACTACGTGCAACTGTTATATTTTACTTCCTTTTTCTTGGTTCCAGCCTTTTTGGTGAGCTTTCTTGTGTGGGGTTGCGTTTTTCTCCCCTTTTTCGGGTTGACACTGACCTGCTTCTTTATTTTTTTTTACCTGAGTCAACTTGCTTTGCCTGAAGGGCGTGTGAGCGTGTTCCTGATCCAGGGCCCGGATGCACTCCTTAAGCTATGGTTAAAAAAGAGAGAGAGAAAACGTGACTGAGGTTATTGACTGCGTTTCTGAAAAAAATCTACCTTGATGTGTGTGTAAAAGGCTGTCAAGTTGGCAGCAGATTCATAAGAACATAAGAACATGAGAACATGAGAGAAGCCAATGTTGGATCAGGCCAGTGGCCCCTCCAGTCCAACACTCCGCGTCACACAGTGGCCAAAAACATCAGGGGCCATCAGGAGGTCCAGCAGTGGGGCCAGGACACTAGAAGCCCTCCCACTGTTTATCCCCCCCCCCCCAAGCACAAGAATACAGAGCATCACTTGCCCCAGACTCAGAGTTCCTATCTATACCTTGTGGCTAATAGCCACTGATGGACCTCCGCTCCATATGTTTATCTAAATCCCTCTTATAAGAACATAAGAGAAGCCAATGTTGGATCAGGCCCATCCAGTCCAAAACTCTGGGTCACACAGTGGCCAAAAACACCAGGTGCCCTCAGGAGGTCCAGCAGTGGGGCCAGGACGCTAGAAGCCCTCCCACTTTTTATCCCCCCCCATCAAGCATCAAGGATACAGAGCATCAACTGCCCCAGACCAAGGGATCCTATCTATACCTTGTGGCTAACAGCCACTGATGGACCTCTGCTCCATGTTTATCTAATTCCCTCTTGAAAGCCATCCATGCTTGTAGTCGCCACCCCCTCCTGTGGCAGTGAATTCCATGTGTTCATCACTCTTTGGGTGGAGAAGTAATTCATGGTGACGCTGGAGGTCTTTCAAGGCAAGAGGTGAACAGAAGTGGCTTCCCTTTGCCTAACACTTCACAGCCACCTTGGACTTCCGGTGGTCTCCCATCCAAGTACTGAGCAGGGCCAGCTTGGGCCGTCCAGGTCAGGGCTAACAACCGTGTGCCATCGAGTCACAACCCACTCACACCAACCCCTCCTGGGGTTTTCAAGGCAAGAGATGAACAGGGGTGGCTTGCCGTTGCCTCCCTCTGCCCAGCAGCCCTGGACTTCCTTGGTGCTCTTCCATTCAACTACTAACCAGAACTGACCCTGCTTGGCTTCTAGAATTTAACAAGACTGGCCTACCCAGGGTCATCCAGGTTATAGCTAATAATGGCAAGCTCTCAAGTTGCAAGCAGATCATGGAAGCCCCAGAACCACGGGGTTTTCAAGACAAGAGAAGTTCCGAGGTGGTTTTGCCACTGCCTGCTGCTGCGTAGTGACGCTGGGCTTCTTCGGTGGTCTCCCATCCAAGGACTAGCCAGGGGTGACCCTGCTTAGCTCCTGAGATCTGATGAGATCGGGCTAGCCCGGGCCATCCAGGTTAGGGCAAAAGACAAGCGGAGGTGGCCATTGCCTGCCGCCTCTGTGTCTCAGCCCTGGACTCCCTTGGTAGTCTCCCATCCAAGTACTGACCCTGCTTAGCTTCTGAGATCTGATGAGATCGGGCTAGCTTGGGCCATCCAGGTTAGGGCAAAAGACAAGCAGAGGTGGCCATTGCCTGCCACCTCTGTGTCTCAGCCCTGGACTCCCTTGGTAGTCTCCCACCCAAGTACTGACCCTGCTTACCTTCTGAGATCTGATGAGATCAGGCTAGCCCGGGCCATCCAGGTTAGGGCAAAAGACAAGCGGAGGTGGCCATTGCCTGCCGCCTCTGTGTCTCAGCCCTGGACTCCCTTGGTAGTCTCCCATCCAAGTACTGACCCTGCTTAGCTTCTGAGATCTGATGAGATCGGGCTAGCCCGGGCCATCCAGGTTAGGGCAAAAGACAAGCGGAGGTGGCCATTGCCTGCCGCCTCTGTGTCTCAGCCCTGGACTCCCTTGGTAGTCTCCCACCCAAGTACTGACCCTGCTTACCTTCTGAGATCTGATGAGATCAGGCTAGCCCGGGCCATCCAGGTTAGGGCAAAAGACAAGCGGAGGTGGCCATTGCCTGCCGCCTCTGTGTCTCAGCCCTGGACTCCCTTGGTAGTCTCCCATCCAAGTACTGACCCTGCTTAGCTTCTGAGATCTGATGAGATCGGGCTAGCCCGGGCCATCCAGGTTAGGGCAAAAGACAAGCGGAGGTGGCCATTGCCTGCCGCCTCTGTGTCTCAGCCCTGGACTCCCTTGGTAGTCTCCCATCCAAGTACTGACCCTGCTTAGCTCCTGAGGTCTGATGAGATCGGGCTAGCCCGAGCCATCCAGGTTAGGGCAAAAGACAAGTGGAGGTGGCCATTGCCTGCCGCCTCTGTGTCTCAGCCCTGGACTCCCTTGGTAGTCTCCCATCCAAGTACTGACCCTGCTTAGCTCCTGAGACCTGATGAGATCGGGGTAGCCCAGGCCATCCAGGTTAGGGCAAAAGACAAGCGGAGGTGGCCATTGCCTGCCGCCTCTGTGTCTCAGCCCTGGACTCCCTTGGTAGTCTCCCATCCAAGTACTGACCCTGCTTAGCTCCTGAGGTCTGATGAGATCGGGCTAACCCGGGCCATCCAGGTTAGGGCAAAAGACAAGCGGAGGTGGCAATTGCCTGCTGCCTCTGTGTCTCAGCCCTGGACTCCCTTGGTAGTCTCCCATCCAAGTACTGACCCCGCTTAGCTCCTGAGGTCTGATGAGATCGGGCTAGCCCGGGCCATCCAGGTTAGGGCAAAAGACAAGCGGAGGTGGCCATTGCCTGCCGCCTCTGTGTCTCAGCCCTGGACTCTCTTGGTAGTCTCCCATCCAAGTATTGACCCCGCTTAGCTTCTGAGATCTGATGAGATCGGGCTAGCCCGGGCCATCCAGGTTAGGGCAAAAGACAAGCGGAGGTGGCCATTGCCTGCCGCCTCTGTGTCTCAGCCCTGGACTCCCTTGGTAGTCTCCCATCCAAGTACTGACCCTGCTTAGCTCCTGAGGTCTGATGAGATCGGGCTAGCCCGGGCCATCCAGGTTAGGGCAAAAGACAAGCGGAGGTGGCCATTGCCTGCCACCTCTGTGTCTCAGCCCTGGACTCCCTTGGTAGTCTCCCATCCAAGTACTGACCCTGCTTAGCTCCTGAGATCTGATGAGATCGGGCTAGCCCGGGCCATCCAGGTTAGGGCAAAAGACAAGCGGAGGTGGCCATTGCCTGCCGCCTCTGTGTCTCAGCCCTGGACTCCCTTGGCAGTCTCTCATCCAAGTACTGACCCTGCTTAGCTCCTGAGGTCTGATGAGATCGGGCTAGCCCGGGCCATCCAGGTTAGGGCAAAAGACAAGCGGAGGTGGCCATTGCCTGCCGCCTCTGTGTCTCAGCCCTGGACTCCCTTGGTAGTCTTCCATCCAAGTATTGACCCTGCTTAGCTCCTGAGATCTGATGAGATCGGGCTAGCCCGGGCCATCCAGGTTAGGGCAAAAGACAAGCGGAGGTGGCCATTGCCTGCCGCCTCTGTGTCTCAGCCCTGGACTCCCTTGGTAGTCTCCCATCCAAGTACTGACCCCGCTTAGCTCCTGAGGTCTGATGAGATCGGGCTAGCCCGGGCCATCCAGGTTAGGGCAAAAGACAAGCGGAGGTGGCCATTGCCTGCCGCCTCTGTGTCTCAGCCCTGGACTCCCTTGGTAGTCTTCCATCCAAGTATTGACCCTGCTTAGCTCCTGAGATCTGATGAGATCGGGCTAGCCCGGGCCATCCAGGTTAGGGCAAAAGACAAGCGGAGGTGGCCATTGCCTGCCGCCTCTGTGTCTCAGCCCTGGACTCCCTTGGTGGTCTCCCATCCAAGTACTGACCCCGCTTAGCTTCTGAGATCTGATGAGATCGGGCTGGCCTGTACCACCCAGGTCAGATCACATTAAAACCAAAAACACCAAGATCAACCAGATCACAGTATTTTTTTTTCCCAAAATGGACCTGGACATATCAGAAAACACAACCAGAATACAAAGCAGGAGGCACTGAAAATAAATCTCCGCTCAGTGCCCGTGGAAAGATGGCGGTGCCTGGAGAAGCTGAACTTTGGCCCCACCCTTTTTTTGAAAAGAAAAACAAGCAGGCCCCTAGACTGGCGTTCCACTCCAAGGCACAGAGCGCCCCCTCCCATCCAGGGAACATCTCACCTGCCGAAAAACCACCTTCAGCACATCTCGGGGGAAGTACACCCAACATAACAATACAGAACTCACCGCCAGAAGACTTTGATTTATTTCTGCTCCTTCCATTTTTGTCTGTCTGTCAGAGTCTCTGGCATCAGCTGCCCTTTCGCTGCCCGCCAGATCGATGAATGAGATCCTGGAAAACATTTCAATATTGCTATTAGTATTACATTGCTGTGGTTAACACCTCTGCCTCGTCTGAGAGCCAGTGTGGGGTAGTCATTAGAGGGGGAACAGGGCCGCGGTGGCTCAAGTGGTTAAGACGCTGAGCTGCAAACCGGAAGGTCGGTAGTTTGGCAGTTCAAGACCTGAGTGCCGCGTGACGGAGTGAGCTCCTGTCTCTGCCCCCAGCTCCTGCCAACCTTGCAGTTTGAAAGCAAGAAATTGCAGGTAGATAAATAGGTACTGCTTTGGTGGGAAGGTAACAGTGTTTTTGTGTGCCTCAACATCTAGTTATGCCGGCTACATGACCACGGAAATGTCTTTGGACAGCACTGGCTCTTTGACTTGGAAACAGAGATGAGCCCTGCATCCTAGAGTCGTGATAAGCCGGCCCCAAAGACGAAACCGATTCCTGTTCTGTTGTGACCTTGCTACAGAGCTGGTTATGAGGGCTTATCATGTAAGGAGCTGCAGCTTCCCCTTTAAGAACTGCCAGCCCAACTTGGCATCCGAATGTTTTTATTGCCAATTGCCTAGACGCTGGATGGTTTCTGCAGTGCACACATCCTGTGAGTTTGAAGGTTTTTCACTCGATTAAATGGAATAGTTTTTTTTCAAAAAAAAATATTTTGGCTGCATGCTGAGACTTTTTGTCTGCTGTTGAGCTGTTAATTTACCTGCTGAAGCGAACCCCAAGGTCAGATGGACCTGACCCAAGGTCACCCAGCTGGCTGCATGTGGAGGAGGAGTGGGGAATGAAACCCGGCTCTCCAGGTCAGAGTCTGCTGCTCTTAACCACGACACCACACCACAGACCACGTGGCCTCTGAGTGTTCACAGACTTAGCCATTTGCTGTAAAGAACAACTGTTGTGGGCAGGAAGACTGGCTCTCCCTGTGAATCC
Organism: Lepidodactylus listeri; assembly: GCA_029233225.1. Taxonomy (NCBI): domain Eukaryota; kingdom Metazoa; phylum Chordata; class Lepidosauria; order Squamata; family Gekkonidae; genus Lepidodactylus; species Lepidodactylus listeri. The sequence goes on along the minus strand of JARCFY010000004.1, from coordinate 3,925,224 downwards.
AGGGGGGCCACGTCGCCCCAGCCTCCACGCGGCATTTCGCCATCTCCAGTGGTTGGAACATGGGGAGGGACGCTGAGCTTTGCGGCGCAGAAAGATAAGATGGGGGAAATGGAAGTCCAGCCGCTTTGCCCGATTCTCTTCCAAACGCTCACCTCCCGAACACTCGGTTTGCTGTGTCTTTAATCTGAATTTGGATGATGGCGTGTGAGCGAGAAGAATCCGAATTGACTCCGGTGGCCCCTGTACTGCGCTCTTTCCCTCCTTTCAGGATCACCTGCAAAGAGAGTAAAGTGAAAAGGTATTTTATACACACTCAGCTCGTTAAGGATGCCGGGAGCGCAAGATGGAATGGGAGCCTGGCTGCAAACGACAGCGCCCCTCGGGATCTTACCCTGTTTGCAAAGCTGCCAAACAACACACAAACGCACAAAGCTGCCTTCTGCTGAATCAGACTCTTGGCCCGTCAAGGTCAGTCCTGTCTAGTCAGACTGGCAGCGGCTCTCCAGGTCTCGGGAAGAAAGAGATCTCTCACATCACCTCCTACCGGATTCTTAGATCCAGAGGAGTTAGCTGTTTTAGTCTCACATTTTTGTCCCGGCTCAGGAAGGAGGGCTCCGGAGGAAACTGATTTATGCAGCAGCCAAACCACTCGCTCGCAGCTTTATTGCCGGTAGCTCACAAAGTAGAATTTTTGCTCACGGGACTCCACAGCTTAGAGGGAGCACTGGTCACAATCCAAACTGCACAGGAACGAAGGGGAACCTGTAAGTCACGGTTGGGTCAGTAAGACCCAATCTTGTGTCCTCTGAAGTGACCGCCACTCTGTAGTAAGTCTAGCCTCCTTTGCAGCAAGAAGGAAAAGGAGAAAACTGCAGACGCTGCTCTGATGCTCCTTGGAGGAAGGGCAGGATAAACACTTACTAGACGGGATTGTACGCATGCGCTGAGGAAGCTGGTTGTTTGCCCGACCTCTCCTTAGAAACATTATCTTAAAAGCTCAAAAAGAATGTAATTGGTCTGTCTGCAAGGATAATTAAAAGAAGAATTTGACGTACGAACCTCTGGAGAATACAGGAATTCCTCTTTGAGACCTCAGAGGGTAAGAAAGCATTTATTTATTGCTGTGTTAAGGAGGCAACGCCCAGGCTAAACTCACAGTCCTTATCTGACGCTCCGGAAGATAGCAAGAGTAATGGCCAAAACAATAAAGGAACTTTCTGAGCAACTGTCTGCATTCCAAAATATTATGATAACTTCTCAGGAACAGATAAAAGCTGAAATTAGGACAGTAAAAGAGGCCATTACAGAATTGGCAGCCGAGGTTAAAGAAATAAAGCAGACAGCACACACTGCTATTCAGCTGGCGTCACATAACAAGCAGAAGATAGAACAGTTAACTACCCAGCTCACAGAGTTATCAGACCGGAATAGGAGAGCAAACCTTATCCTGGCGGGGATCTCTGAAGAGATAAATAATAAGCTTCTTGAAGAAACTCTTACAGAATGGATAGAACAAAATGGAGTTAAAGTGCAGCCCCACGAAATTGAGAGGGCCCGTAGATTGCAAAGGAGAAAGGAAGGAGGAGCCCCACGAGATGTAATAATCAAATTTACAAGAGAAAAGTTACAGCAGGAAGTTTTTAAGACCTTGAAGAAAAAGAAGGACCTGGCCTTCAGGGGGAAAAAGGTCTGGGTGAGAGAGGACTTTTGCCAAGAAACTATTACGAAGAAAAACCTGTCATGCCTGCCCCTGATTCAGACACCATGCCTGACCTGGAGCCAGATGTGGAGGCAGACGGGCAGCCTCAGGAAGACTTGGCTCCTTTAATGGGGAATACTGAGAGTGACACAGAGTCAGTTCTCCAGGAGGAGCCACCTGATCAGGCTTTGCCCGGACAGAGCTCATCCCCGGCTGAATCCCCTCCACCTGTCAGCAGACTGCGTGCCAAATGCAGGCAGCTGTTAAAGGAACGACGAAGTTCAGCGCGTCTACGATACAGAGACCTGAGCCCAGAGTACTGACTGAATCTCAGCCACAGTTAATGAGCTCCTAAAGAGATAACGAGGCAGCTCAAAATATAAGAAGCTGCCGAACGCCGGATGCTTTGTGCTGGCAAAGATTCTCTGTTGTTGACAGGAATTTTGGCACCCTCCTGATCTCGTGAACTAATCTGGCATCTTGAACCTTGGAACCGTGTACCTGGACTTGGATTGGATTGTGGATTTGGACTTGGCATTTTGGACCTACGCTTGACTTCCCGGCTTCTGACTCCCAGCTCTTCTTGTGACTACGGCTTTGCTTCGCCCTTCGGCTAATCTAAAGGTGATTTATGTGGCTTGACTCGGACTGTTTAGACTACGCTTGTCCCTGACCCCTTGCTTGCAAAGAACTACTGCCTGCACTCAGGGCTATCGTGAAATCTGATTCCACCGAGAGGTCCTGTCGTGACAAAACCAAATGAGGCCCTTTGGGCAAAAATTATATAAAAACTTACTAGACAGGGCAGCTGAATAGTTCTTACTAGCCTGAGCTTGACAGAGCCTGGAAGCTAAGCCGGGTTGGCCCTGGTTAGCAGTCGGATGGGAGACCACCAAGGAAGCCCAGGGTTGCTACGCAGAGGCAGGCAAGGGGAAACCTGGTCTGAATGTCTCTTGCCTTGAGCTGGATGGCCCAGCCTAGCCTGGTCTTGTCAGATCTCGGAAATGAAGCAGGGTCAGCCCTGGTTAGTACGCGGATGGGAGACTGCCAAGGAAGCCCCGGGCTGCCATGTAGAGGCAGACAACGGCAAACCCACCCCTGTTCGTCTTTTGCCTCGAAAACCCGACGGAATTGACATAAGTCGGCTGCCACTTGACAGCGCTTCATTATTAGACGGACGGATAAAACTACTTCCCACAACTCTCCTGACCCTGGATTATAAACCCATGGGGGCAAGGCCCCTCTCTCATTTGTGTTTTCTCTAAAGCATTCTAGGAAAATAGAAGTGATGGCCACAAACGGGCCGGGCTGCTGGCCAGCTCGCCAGGGAAGGGTTCCCGAAGGGCCCAACATCTGACGGCCCAGCCTCCGAGCAGGGAGCAAAATCCAGCTGCTCGGTTTCCCCAGAGAAATGTTATATTAATTTTAATCCAATTTCATTCTGTCAGAATTTCAATAAGCGGTGCGATGGTTATTTTTAGTTCTCTCTCTCTCTCTCTCTTCTTCTTTTTCTATTTTAAAAAAGCCATTCTCTACCCATTTTCTACTGAACTGCTTGTTGCTTTACCAGACAACACATGGTGGGAGGCTAATTGCTGAAAAACACACTCGGGTTTGGAAGTTTTACTATTGTCAAGCTAAAACACACACATCAGCACAATACCAAGAGGAAAGTCTTGAAAGCCAATTACCTGTTTTATACCCACCAAGGTCACTGTGGCTTAGACTAGCTGTAAAAATCCTGCAAAACGTTGTTCATGTGGAATAAGTGCACAGTGGAGACGAACAAGAAAATGAACAAACAAATTGTCTTTTGTGGAGGCTGCACGTGAACTGAACAGCTTCTACTGCCCCCCCCACCCCCCCCCCCCCGGGCCACGTTCTAAGGTTTTGTGAACCAGGACCTGAAAAGGCTCAGAAAGTTTGTAACCCAAAGCCGCATTTTCCTGGGAGTCAGCCCCATCGGCTAAAATGGTATTTACTTCTGTGTAGACCTGCTTAAGAGGTTTTGGAATCATAAGAGCATCAGAAGAGCCCTGCTGGATCAGGCCAGTGAAGGTCCCTCTAGTCCAGCCTCCTGTCTCACACAGTGGCCGACCAGGTCCTCTGCAGGGCCAACAGCAGGGCACAGAGGCCGAGGCCTTCCCCTGAGAAGAACCTCAGAAGAGCCCTGCTGGGTCAGACCGGTGAGGGTCCATCTAGTCCAGCACCCTGTCTCACACAGAGGCCAGCCAGTTCCTCTTCAGGGCCAACAGCAGGGCAGAGAGGCCGAGGCCTTCCCCTGAGAAGAACCTCAGAAGAGCCCTGCTGGGTCAGACCAGTGAGGGTCCATCCAGTCCAGCATCCTGTCTCACACAGTGGCCAACCAGTTCCTCTGGAGGGCCAACAACAGGGCATAGAGGCCGAGGCCTTCATAAGAACATCAGAAGAGCCCTGCTGGATCAGGCCAGTGAAGGTCCCTCTAGTCCAGCCTCCTGTCTCACACAGTGGCCAGCCAGTTCCTCTGGAGGGCCAACAACAGGGCATAGAGGCCGAAGCCTTCCCCTGATGTTGCCTCCTGGCTCTGAGATTCAGAGGTTGACTGCCTCTGAACATGGAGGTTCCCCTCAGTCACCATGGCTGGTATCCAGATAGACATATCCTCCATGAATCTGTCTAATCCCCTTTGAAAGCTGTTTATTCCTGTGGCCATCACTACATCCTCTGGCAGCGAATTCCACATTTTATTCACTCTCTGTGTAAAGTAGTATTTCCTTTTGTCCATCTTCAACCTACTGCCCATTGGCCTCCCTGGATGCCCTTGTTGTCTAGTCTTTTGGTAGAGGGGGGAAAACTTCTCTTTGCCGACTTTCTCCACCCCATGCATAACTTTATACCTCTACCGTGTCCCCCCCTTAGTTGTCTCTTTTCTAAACTGAAAAGTCCCAGAGACTCCTCAGCCTTTCCAACCCCCAAATCGTCGCCCTCCTCTCCAGCTCTGCAATATCCTTTTTTGAGAAATGGTGACCAGCACTGTGCACAGGATTCCAAACGAGGCTGCACCATCGATCTATGCAGGGTCCTTAGAATATCGGCCGTTTTATTCTCAGCCCCTTGTACTTGGCCACTTCAAACTTTCTCTTGCTTTAAACTCCAGAGACCCCGAAGCCCAAAAAAAACAGCCTTGCGTGAGCGAGTGAGCACAGAATTAAGCACAGGGGTCCTTTCGTAAAAAAAGAGGGGCAGGAGCTCATTAGCATAACTTCTTTGCATATGCCACACCCCCTGACGTCACGGGAAGTGTCATGAGGCCACACATCCCTGACGTCAGGTGTGTCAGAAGGCAAGAAGGGAGGGAGGGGGAAGGAAGGAAAGGAACAGGAAGGAAGGTAGGTAGGTGGGGGAGAGAGAGAGAAGAAAGAAAAAGGAAGGAAGGAAGGAGGGAGGAAGAAAGAAGGGAGGAAGGGGGGAAGGAAGGAAGAAAGAAAGGAACAGTAAGGTAGGTAGGAGGGAGAGAGGGAAGGAAGGAAGGAAGGAAGGAAGGAAGGAAGGAAGGAAGGAAGGAAGGAAGGAAGGAAGGAAGGAAGGAAGGAAGGGGGGAGAGAGGGAGGAAGGAAGGAAGGGAGAGGGGAAGGAAGGAAGGAACAGGAAGGTAGGTAGGTAGGTGGGGGAGAGAGAGAGAAGGAAGGGAGGGAGAGGGGAAGGAACAGGAAGGTAGGTAGGTAGGTGGGGAGAGAGAGAAGGAAGGAAGGGAGGGAGAGGGGAAGGAACAGGAAGATAGGTAGGTAGGTGGGGGAGAGAGAGAAGGAAGGAAGGAAAGAAGGAAGGAAGGAAGGAACAGGAAGGTAGGTGGGGAGAGAGAGAGAAGGAAGGGAGGGAGGGAGAGGGGAAGGAACAGGAAGATAGGTAGGTAGGTGGGGGAAAGAGAGAAGGAAGGAAAGGAGGGAGAGGGGAAGGAACAGGAAGGTAGGTAGGTAGGTGGGGAGAGAGAGAGAAGGAAGGAAGGAAGGAAGGGAAAGGGGAAGGAAGGGGGAAAGGAAGGAACAGGAAGGTAGGTAGGTAGGTGGGGGAGAGAGAGAAGGAAGGAAGGAAGGAGGGAGAGAGGGAGGAAGGAAGGAAGGATAGAAGGGAGAGGGGAAGGACGGGGAAAGGAAGGAACAGGAAGGTAGGTAGGTAGGTGGGGGAGAGAGAGAAGGAAGGAAGGAAGAGGGGAAGGAAGGAACAGGAAAGTAGGTAGGTAGGTGGGGAGAGAGAGAGAGAAGGAAGGAAGGGAGGGAGAGGGGAAGGAACAGGAAGGTAGGTAGGTAGGTGGGGGGAGAGAGAGAAGGAAGGAAGGAAGGAAGGAAGGAAGAGGGGAAGGAACAGGAAGGTAGGTAGGTGGGGGAGAGAGGGAAGGAAGGAAGGAAGGAAAGAAGGAAGGAAGAGGGGAAGGAAGGAACAGGAAGGTAGGTAGGTAGGTGGGGAGAGAGAGAAGGAAGGAAGGAAGGAAGGAAGGGAGAGGGGAAAGAACAGGAAGGTAGGTAGGTGGGGAGAGAAGGAAGGAAGGAAGGAAGGGAGGGAGGGAGGGAAAGGGGAAGGAAGGGGGAAAGGAAGGAACAGAAAGGTAGGTAGGTAGGTGGGGGAGAGAGAGAGAAGGAAGGAAGGAAGGGGGGAGAGAGGGAGGAAGGAAGGAAGGGAGAGGGGAAGGACGGGGAAAGGAAGGAACAGGAAGGTAGGTAGGTAGGTGGGGGAGAGAGAGAAGGAAGGAACAGGAAGGTAGGTAGGTAGGTGGGGAGAGAGAGGGAATGAAGGGAGGGAGAGGGGAAGGAACAGGAAGGTAGGTAGGTAGGTGGGGGAGAGAGAGAGAGAAGGAAGGAAGGGAAAGGGGAAGGAACAGGAAGGTAGGTAGGTAGGTGGGGGAGAGAGGGAAGGAAGAAAGGAAGGAAGGAACAGGAAGGTAGGTAGGTGGGGAGAGAGAGAGAAGGAAGGAAGGAAGGGAAAGGGGAAGGAAGGGGGAAAGGAAGGAACAGGAATGTAGGTAGGTAGGTGGGGGTCAGAGAGGGAAGGAAGGAAGGAAGGAAGGAAGGAAGGAAGGAAGGAAGGAAGGAAGGAAGGAAGGGGGGAGAGAGGGAGGAAGGAAGGAAGGGAGAGGGGAAGGACGGGGAAAGGAAGGAACAGGAAGGTAGGTAGGTGGGGGAGAGAGAGAAGGAAGGAAGGAAGGGGGGAAGGAAGGAACAGGAAGTTAGGTAGGTAGGTGGGGAGAGAGAGAGAGAAGGAAGGAAGGGAGGGAGAGGGGAAGGAACAGGAAGGTAGGTAGGTAGGTGGGGGAGAGAGAGAAGGAAGGAAGGAAAGAAGGAAGGAAGGAAGGAACAGGAAGGTAGGTGGGGAGAGAGAGAGAGAAGGAAAAAGGAGGGAGAGGGGAAGGAACAGGAAGACATGTAGGTAGGTGGGGTTAACCTTTTTCCCCACCATAGAGAACAATGGAGGGAATGGGGACTACCTGCTTGGGGGCCCGTAGAATTGGACCCCCTGGGCCAATCTTCTTGAAAAGTGATGGGTATTTCGAGGAGAGGCCCCAGCAGCTACCCTGAAAGTTTGGAGCCTCTCCCTCAAACCCCCTCTCCTCCAGCCCCTCATATACCCTACGAGTTTTTGCCACTGACCTCAATGGTCCATAGGGTGTGATGGGGCTGAAACTGACATTCGGCCCGTGGGATGACTCCCCAATCGCTTGCACTGCCAAAACTGACATGCAGGGGTCATTCAGCAGCTGGAACAGATGAGGCCTGATTTGGCCCGATCTGAATCGGGCCAAAAAAAATTTATTTGCACACCCCTAGTGGGCCCAAATGGCAATGGTGGCAAGCCCCTCCCCCAGCGGGCCTGTGGAGGAAGCGAAGCGAGAAGGGGTTTAAAGTTTAAACCCCTTCTGTTTAGGGTTACGCGGCGGCGGCGGCACGATCTTTCCATTGTATTCTACGGGGCCCTTCTCACTTCGCTCCCCGCCCCCCCGCCTTGGCAGGCCAGCTGGGGAAGGGAAGGGGAGGCTTTTGAAGATGCCCCCCCCCCTCTGCTTCCCTTTCTGACACACTTCTGGTGATGTCAGGGGGTGTGGTATATGCTAATGAGTTATGCTAATAGGTATGCTAATGAGCTCCTGCACCTCTTTTTCTACGAAATGACCCCTGCTCAGGACCATTGGAAAGATGGATGCCAGAATTTAAAACAACAACGTTGGATTTATAGCCTGCCCTTCACTCGGCGTCTCAGAGCGGCTTACAATGTCCTTTCCTTTCCCCTCCCCACAACAGACACTCTGTGAGGTAGGTGGGGCTGAGAGAGAGCTCTTTTGGGGACTGCCCTTGAGACAACAGCTCTGAGAGAACCTGTGACTGACCCAAGGTCACACCATCAGCTGAATGTGAAGGTAGAGGAAGAGAATTTATTTATTATATATTTAATTTGATTTATACCCCGCCCTCACCGCAAGCAGGCTCAGGAGGTGGATTTATAGCCTGCCCTTCACTTGGGAGTCTCAGAGCGGCTGGCAATCTCCTTTCCCTTCCACTCCCCACAGCAGACACCCTGTGAGGCAGGTGGAGCTGAGAGAGCTCCTTCGAGGACTGCCCTCGAGAGAACACCTCCGAGATAACTTGTGACTAACCCAAGGTCATCCAGCTGGCTGCATGTGGAGGAGGGGGGAATCAAACCCGGTTCTCCCAGATTAGAGTCCCCGCTCCTAACCACTACACCAAACTGGCTCTCAATACAAAGATTTCAGATAGTTCCAGAGGGCAGCCGTGTTGGACTTCAGTAGAAGAGCAAGATTTGAGTCCAGTAGCACCTTAGAGACCAACAAGGTTTTCAGGGTGCGAGCTTTTGAGAGCCAAAGCTCCCTTCTTCAGATACAAATATCTGACAAAGGGACCTCCGACTCTCAAAAGCTTGCACCCTGAAAATCTTGTTGGTCTCTAAGGCAGGGGTCCCCAACATGGTGCGCGTGGTGCCCACTGAAACCTTTCCTGGTCCCCCCCCCACAAAGTGTTTTAGAAAGTGGGCGGGGCCAGGGCGGGCTTTTGCCTAGCAAAGCTTCTGATGGGCCACTGGAGATTTGATTGGCTGGGTAGATTTTTTTAAAAAATGTGTCTGCAGAAGGCCTGTAGCCGGGATTTTGTCGCTTGTGGGGCAACTTTGTTTCCCGGTGGGGCTGGAGTTCTCAGTGCAGAAAGAAAAGCCATTCAGCCAACAGAAAGGTGTGACCAGGATAGCTCTCTACACTGCAAGCGGTCAACCGCTTGAGATGACAGTTCTCAGCTGCTGCAAGTTAATCACATCTGCCAGACTAAGCAACATGTCTCATAACAAGCTGGCCGGTGGGGGTGATGACTCCTATAGTCAAGAAAGCGAACACTTAGACAGTAAAACTCTCTTAAAGGAGACCAGTTTCATGACACAGAGTTAGAAGGTGTCCTAGAGGTCACCTACTCCAACACCCTTGCTCAGTGCAGGAATTAGTCAGCTACTGCATACTCTGCTTAAAGGGGTGCACGCCTTTAAAAAAAGTTTTTAAAATGACTGAAAAAAGCATTTACAGGAGCAATTCTTGTGGGGCTGTGACTTTAAGAAAGGGGGCGGAGCCCCCAAAGCCCCACCGTAGCTACGGGCCTGGTTTGCAGCAGCTGCCACCACAACACAAGGATCTTCATTGTGTGACTGAACGTAAAATGTGGCAGCCATTTTGTGGCTTGCACCACCTCCTGCAGCAGCCATTTTGTGGCGGTGCCTACCACACCGTGTCAGAATTCCAAAGGCACCCACAGGCTCAAAAAAGTTGGGGACCCCTCCTCTAAGGAGAAGAGATTGGATTTATATCCTGCCCTTCACTCACTTGGAGTCTCAGAGCGGCTTACAAACTCCTTTCCCTTCCCCTCCCCACAACAGACACCCTGTGAGGTAGGTGGGGCTGAGAGAGCTCTTTCCCAAGCTGTCCTTGAGAGAACAGCTGGTACAGAGCTATGGCTTGCCCAAGGTCATCCAGCAGGAGCAAGTGGAGGAGTGGGGAATCAAACCCGGTTCTCCCAGATTAGAGTCCGCGCACTTAACCACTACACCAAACTGGCTCTTCTGAGACTTGAAACAAACATTTCCAGTATTTGCTGGCCAAGAGATCTAATCCCTGCTCCATCTCTGTGCCCTGAAGGCGAATCCCGGGGCATAACACCTCCTCCACACTCTGCCATTAAAGGATTTAAAAATAACCCCTTTTAAAAAACTGAGTCACAGTTACAAATTTGCAAGAGTGAAGGAGAAGCTGAAGGGGGGGGGATGGGATACTTTTAATCACACTGAGAAACAGCGGTTCCAAGGGCAGACCCTTATAAGATTGATTGCATTTAGTTAATTTGCAATTCTGATCTTCGGATGGCGAGTCTGCAGGCCCTGCAGTCCCCTCTTCGTGCCTTGAGAACCTCCCGAGTTAGAAAGGACTGCCCTGCGAGTCAGAATTACCTCTAGGAGCAAGTTGACGGTATCCACGCGGACTTCCTGCAGCCCGACTATTTGCACGATGTGTTTACTGTCTTCCCTGGCAAAAAGCCTGCAGAGGAAACCTTCAATTAGCAAGGAGAGGGACTCATTCGCTTCCTAACGACCACCTACTGCCTCCTTCCTGAGGAGTACAGTTCATACAGGAGACACAAGGGGCTTTGATGCAGTGAATTCTGTGCATACGCCTGAGAGTCCAGTTAGCAGCCACAGATCTGCCCCTGCAATGCCCTAAGGCAGGGGTGGGCAAACTGTGGCTCGGGAGCCGCATGCGGCTCTTTCACATATAGTATGCGGCTCCCGGCAGGGCGGCTGGGGAGGCTAAGTATCATTAGCAAACAAATATCATTGGACAAATTAATATCATTATCAATATCTGCTTTTACCCCTTTTGTTATTATCTTTGGCAGTCTCGTTTAATGTTAATAAAAAGCAAATTTGCTTATTTTCCAATAAAAGCAGGTAATATTTGTTCATGTCTTGTGGCTCTCAAATATTTGATGTTTATTCTGTGTGGCTCTTACTTTAAGCAAGTTTGGCCACCCCTGTTCTAGGTGGCTCTTACGCTAAGGCAACAGTGAGACAGCTCCAGCTGGGCTCGAGGTCCACACAGCGGCTCACAGCCATCAGTCAGAAGTTAGTTTATTGTATTTATCGGGATGTATAGTCCACTGCAGTGGCTCAAGTGGTTAAGATGATGAACTGCAGACCGGTCAGTCGGTAGTTCAGCAGTTCGAGAGACCAGAGTGCCGTGTGATGGAGTGAGCTCCCGTCTCCGGCCCCAGCTCCTGCCAACCTAGCAGTTCGAAAGCAAGAAACTGCAAGTAGATACATAGGTACCGCTTCGGTGGGAAGGGAACAGCGTTCCGTGCACTTCAACGTCTAGTCACGCTGGCCACATGACCACGGAGAAGTCTTCGGACAGCACTGGCTCTTTGGCTTGGAAATGGACATGAGTACCGCATCCCTGGAGTTGGATTCGAGTGGCTTTCGAGCAAGGAAAACCTTTTACCTTTACCTATAGTCCACTGCATTCTAACGTAGATTGATTATATAGATGAGATTTCCCGGTGGGGGGGGGGGGGTGGATGGGATCTTCATTTCGTTTCACGCTTGGAAGTTCAGGGGCAGCGGACGTTTGCTGAATATATCAGCTAGGACAATCAGCAGCAGAGGGAAAATTAATTACGCTGATGTTTAAATTGTCATCTGTGGGCTTCGGAGCTAATAATGCAGAGAGATGGCGGCGGCGTGTTTGCATTTCCCCTCCCTCCCGGGCTCCTCCCAGTCACTTCCCCTGTGCAAAATCACTAAGCGGTTCCTTCGGCAGGTAAATGCCTGATTCAAATCTCAGGTCACCTTGTCAAGAAACACGAACGTAAGCAAACCGCATCAGCCTAGTGCAGAGAATGTTAAGTCAGAAGTGCTTGCCGGGAGGGTCAAAAAGAAGGAGGGGTGGGCTTTCGACAGCTATATACCTGGCCAGCAATTAAGCTTATGAGGGGCACTTTTTACTGATCTTGGGCCAGCCACACTCTCTCAGCCCGTTCTACACCACAGGGTTGGTGTGAGGATAAAACGGAGGAGAAGGGAACGATGTAAGCCTCTTTGGGCCCTCACGGGGGAGGCAGGCAGGATGCAAATGAATTAAATAAACAAAAAATAAAATCCTTCCCCTTCTGCTGCCACTGTCCACCGGCAGGTCAAGACTTTTCTGTTTCTTTTGGCTTTCCCCCAATGATCCGTCCTTCTTAACCAGTGTCTTAGTTGCTGTTTTTATGCATTTTAATTTTGCCTTTTGTTTTAATGATTTGTGTTTTTTATTTTAATGGTTTTAAAATGTGATTTTGATCATGCGTGTTTTAGATGGTTAGCTGACTTGGTGGCCCTTGGGAGGGCAAAAAGACAGGATACAATTTTTGTAAACGAATAAACAACCCTGTAGTTTAGATTAGACTGACTGTGCACAACTGGCCCAAAGTAAAGCACCAAGCTCCTCTCGCAGGGTGGAGATTTGAACCTAGGACTCCCAAATATTAGTCCGCCACTCTAATGAGCATGTGTATGTACATATGCACGCATTCCAGACGTCTGTCTTTTAAGAAACTTTAATTCTGCTTGGAAAGAGCAAGAGTCCAGTAGCACCTAAAAGACGAACAAAATTTGTGGCAGGGTGTGAGCTTTTGCGAGTCACTGCTCACTTCTTCAGATACAGCTAGAATGAGAGTCTTTCAGGTTCTCCTGGACTCTGGCTCTTTTCTACAGCTACAGACAGACTAACATGGCTGCTCATCTTGATCTGTCTCCATGGAAGGCACCACATTCAGCCATCAACCTTGAGATATAAGGACAGATGGACTCACATTCTAGCTGTATCTGAGGAAGTGAGCAGTGACTCACAAAAGCTTATACCCTGCCACAAATTTTCTTTAGCCTTTTAAGGTGCTACTGAACTCTTGCTCTTCTCTGCTGCTACAGACAGACTAACAGGTCGGCTACCCATCTTTATCTAATGCTACTTGGTTCCCTCTGATTTACAGTCCTTGTCACAAAAGCTGTGTTGCTGTACTGCAAGTACCTCTTCCTTCCATTTAGCAGGTCGTAAAGCTGCCCGCAGTAGATCTCATAAAAGCTAATCCAGACATGAAGGTCTTTGGCAGCCTGGGACGTTTCTAGGTGCCGGAAGATATCTTTGGCCGCCAGGGCATACAGCCCCGGGTTTTGTTGTGAGCCAATCATAGTGTAGGTCTTGCCGGCCCCCGTCTGCCCATACGCAAAGCAAGTGGCGTTGCCGCTGTAACGTAAGAGAAACAATCACCTTATTAAAAAACAACAACACAGCAATCTTTATGTAAAGCCTTAATGTTCAGATAAAGGTCTCTTGAGATGGTGAATGTGAAATCTTACTGAAGGGCTAGATTTGGGTCCAAGTGTCTGACAAACGGAGCTCTGACTCTCGAAAGCTCACGCCCTGAACATCTTGTTGGTCTCTCAGGCTGCCACAGGATTAGAACCCAGCTCTTTGACCCCAGACTGACACAGCTGCCCTCTGAAACTCTCTTGCCAAGGAGACTGGATTTATACCCCGCCCTTCACTGCCCGAAAGAGTCTCAGAGCGGTTTACAATCTCTTCCCCTTCCCCTCCCCACAACAGACACCCTGGGAGGTGGGTGGGGATGCGAGAGCTCTTTCGAGGACTGCCCTTGAGAGGACAGCTCTGAGAGAACTTGTGCCTGACCTAAGGTCACACCAGCAGCTGCATGTGGAGGAGTGGGAAATCAAACCCGGTTCTCCCAGATTAGAGTCTGTGCTCTTAACCACTACACCAAACTGGCTCTCAGGGGTATCACGAAGCCAAGAGGGAGCCCGCAAGAAGCCTTTTCGTGTATTCCTGCGGTTTCTATTAGCTACACAGAGACAGCACCAAGAGGCACCATTGTCTTCTGCCACTTACCTCCTTCCGAAGGCCCTGTGGCGATTTCTGGGTTGGATCCTGCAGACCTGATCCGCTAAGGGCAGCCTTCCTTCCTTGCACAAGGAGCCAAGGGCAAGAGGAGGTTTGGACTTCAGGGGAAGGCATCGTTCATGGGACCCACCCAAGCATCTGTCACTGCACTTCTTTAGTTGGGTGACTGAACGGGGCCTCGGCAGCATCTTTTTAAAATCTTGTATGGGCACAGACCAATGCTCCCTCTAAGCTGTGGAGTCTTGTGACCAAAAATTCCACTTGGTGAGTTACTGGCATGAAAGTTGTGAGCGAGCCATTTGGCTGCTGCATAAATCAGTTTGCTCTGGAGCCCTCCTTCCTGAGCTAAGGCAAAAATCTGTGAGCTGGAGGCTAAAAAACTGTAAGCTAGCTCACACCAACTCAGCTTAGAGGGAACACTGGCACAGACCAGCCTTTTCTCCCTGCCCACCTCTGGGCTTCAGCTCGGCAACTCCCTGCTCTCCGTCTGCATTTCTCCACCAGATCACGCAGTTCCCATCTCTGCCTTTCCTACATCTCCAGACAGAATGTTCGGGAACGCAGGACATGTTTTCCCACCCCCTCGTTTCAAGTGTTTTCCCAGGGCTGTCTTCTTCCCTGTAAATGTTTGTTGTGTGTAGCACAAAGTATTCTGAGAAACACAGGCAGGAAGGGGCCAGGATCCATGAGATGCCTGAAGCATGGCCTTCTCCCCACAACACTTCTGGACTGACCTCCACCACTGTTACAAGCGCAGTGGCCCCAATCCGGGGATTCTGGAACGCAACACAGCCAGGTGCTTGTTGTTGTATTGCAACATCTCCCATCGGGCAGATGATCAGTGCTGGTCACCTAATTTCTTTCTGTTCTCATCTGTTGCTTTTATGCCAGTTATTCCATGCAATTCCACCTGATTGCCTTGATGTGTGTGGAGAGCCACTTAAACAGCAAGATACATATCTAAAATATAGGGCAACTGTCTTAGCACTCTGCAGCTGAAACCAAACAGCTCTTGCTGAGCCTTGAAGACAAAGAGATTTTTCAAAGCAGAATGCTTCATGAGGCAGAAGAAGCAGCGTAGGTTTTCATGCCCTGCTTTTCTCTACTTCTCTACTTTCTCGAGAGCCAGTTTGGGGTAGTGGTCAAGTGCGCGGACTCTAATCTGGGAGAACCGGGTTTGATTCCCCACTCCTCCACTTGCACCTGCTGGATGAGCTTGGGCAAGCCATTCTGGCACAGCTGTTCTGGCACAGCTGTTCTTGAAAAAGAGCAGTTGTTGTCAGAGCTCTCTCAGCCCCACCTGCCTCCCAGGCAGTGTTCCCTCTAAGCTGAGTTAGTGTGAGCTAGCTCACAGTTTCTTAGCCACCGGCTCACAAGTTTTCTGTCTCAGCTCAGGAAGGATGGCTCCAGAGCAAGCTAATTTATGCAGCAGCCAAATCTCCTGCTCACATCTTTAATGCCAGTAGCTCCCAAAGTAGAATTTTTGCTCACAGGACTTGACAGCTTAGAGGGAGCATTGCTCCCAGGGTGTCTGTTGTGGGGAGGGGAAGGGAAAGGAGTTTGTAAGCCGCTCTGAGACTCCCTTGGGTAATGAAGGGCAGGGTATAAATCCAATCTCCTCCTCCTACTTTAAGGAGTCTCAAAGATGCTTACAATCACCTTCTCTTCCTCTCCTCACAACAGGCACTTCTGTAGCTGCACGAAGCAAACTCAGAGACAGCAGACTCTTTGTGTGCACGCGTGTGTACACACACACACATACACACAAAACAAACTGTGAACAGTGGGTTAAACCGCCACGAAATGCAAATGTGATTTGTGATACTTCTCTGCAAAAAAAAGTATTCAAGGTAAGCAAGAGAGACCATCCACAGTTAAGAAATCCAGCCCCGGGAATGGGATAATGCGCAAGAGGTTATGCTTGTGAAACTCTGTATGAAAGCAAAACCAAGGGAGAAGTGGGAACGTAAAACAAGCGACAGGCAAAAAAAAACAACAGAGACTTTACCGTAAGCAAAAAAAGCACACGATGGAGCCCTACCCATTGAAAATGTGCTGAATGAGCGGATGGGCGGTCTTCATGTACACGTCCTGGTTGGAACACGCCTCCCCAAAGACTTCGTCAAAGTAAAACACATGCTGAAAAAGCCAAAGGGATATTTGCATGAGAACGAAGCCCCCTCCTTTAACCTGCCCTGGTTGCAGAACGGGGTGTGCTCCCCGTTCAAGACTCGGAGAAATCTGAATGCTTAAACAAAGGGTCCCCAGTGTGGTGCTGCTAATGGGCACCGTGATGCCTGCCGGAACCTTTCCCGGCGCCAGTCAAGTGTTTTTAGAAAGTGGGTGGGGCTTTCGCCCGGGAGGACTTCTGATTGGCCATTGGGAATCTGTTGAAGAGCTACTATTACAGTTCTGCATAGCCTCACTCCCGGATGTTGTGTGGTTGGCTCCACCTCCCATGGCAACCAATTTATAGTTGGCTCCACCTCCTGAGGCAGTCATTTTGTAGTCAGCTCCACCTCCTGCAGCAACCATTTTGTGATTGACCCCACCACCCTGCATTAGAATGCCCAAGGTGCCTGCAGGCTCAGAAACGTTGAAGACTCCTGCCTTAGACACTGCACTGGAGAAGTTCAGCCCATGTTGTAGCAGCACCCGGTATCTGGCCATGGTAAAGAAACGGACTGAGCAAACAGCAAAGGGAAGAGAAACCTTTCTCATTTATTCTGTTCAGTCTCTCACGAAGACGTCACTGGACGTCAATCAGGACCCAAGCGAGGCCGGGCATTCTCGTATTGTGGAGATCTGGCCAGTCCCAAAATGCTAACATTTTTCAGCCGAGGGAAATCAATAAAGGCACGTTTCTGCAGTAGTCTGTCTTTTGCAACGTGGGAAGTAACTCTCCTGCTCTTCTGACCTTGAAACTTTCAGTATCGACAGGCACAAAGCACGAGGAAACTTTCACGAGAGCCACGCAAAAAAGAAAAGAAGCTGTGTAAAAGCTCCCGTGGAGCTCCTCTTCAGTCACGTTCGCAGAGAATTCCCGGGGTGCGTGTGTGTTGTAGCTGGTGGAGCAAAACCTCTTTAAGCCAAGAATGAGACAGGTACAAGAAGCCCTTGGGAGACCAATATGCCTGTGACTCTCAGCCTCAGACACAGTGTCGTGCCTTCAGCCCATGTCTCTACAGGGGAGTTGTTTCCTAGCAATGAAGGAAAGGTGCTTTTACTATGAAGGAGAGAGGAGAGATTGGATTTATACCCCACCCGTCACTACCCAAAGGAGTCTCAGAGCAGCTTACAATCTCCTTTCCCTTCCCCTCCCCACCACAGGCACCCTGCGAGGGAGTCTGGGCCTGAGACAGCTCTTTTGAGGACTGCCCTTGAGAGAACAGTTCTGAGAGAACTTGTGACTGACCCAAGGTCACACCAGCAGCTGCACGTGGAGGAGTGGGGAATCAAACCTGGCTCTCCCAGATTAGAGTCCGCGCTCCTAACTGGCTCAGAGGGCCATAATTCTTTATTATTCCAGATGTTCCAGGGTGAAGCTCAGGTGTTCAAAACCGATTCAAGTCCAGAGCTTCATTTAAAGTTGCCAACCCTGGGTGGGAAATTCGTGGAGATCTTGCAGCCTGGGGTGGCAGGGTTTGGGAAGGGATCTCAGCAGGATCTAATACGATCAGGGCTCTTTTTTCTAGCAGGAGCTCTTTTGCATATTAGGCCACACACCCCTAATGTAGCCAATCCTCCAAGAGCTTACAGAGGCACTTCTTACGGGGTCTACTGTAAGCTCTTGGAGGATTGGCTACATCAGGGGTGTGTGGCCTAATATGCAAAGGAGCTCCTGCTACGAAATGAGCCCTGAAAAGGATACAGTCCACCCTCCAAAGAAGCCATTTTCTCCAGGGGAAACTGATCTCTGTAGTCTGGAGAACAGTAGCCATTCTGGGAGATCTCCTGGCCCCACCTGGAGATACAACACAGCAGAAGGCTCTGGAATCGAAACAAAACAGCAAGGAGTTGCACAAGATTAGAAGGAAAGGTTTCAGGTATATTATTATTATTATTATTATTATTAAAGATTGGATTTATACCCCACCCTTCACTCACTTGGAGTCTCAGAGCGGCTTACAAACTCCTTTCCCTTCCCCTCCCCACAACAGACACCCTGTGAGGCAGGTGGAGCTGAGAGAGCTCTGAGGGAACTGCCCTTGAGAGAACAGCTGGTACAGAGCTATGGCTTGCCCAAGGTCATCCAGCAGCTGCAAGTGGAGAAGTGGGGAATCAAACCCGGTTCTCCCGGATTAGAATCCACGCACTTAACCAAACCGGCATTCTCTAGAACCCAAACTTTGTATATGCACCGAGTCAAAACTTGTCTTGATAGTGTAAACAAAAAGAGGGTTCCTTCTATCACATGGGGTGGACTTGTGATAAAGCTAAAGCCTTTTAGTGTATGATTCATGCTGAAATGGAAATTTTTTTGAAATGTACTCTTAAAAGACTGCCTGAAATGCTACTGCTTGGTCTTAAGTTAGAGGATGTATATGTAAACAAAAGGACACTGATATAGTATATGGTGACTACAGCGAGGATGGTTTACGCCCAGAATTGGAAATGTGAAAGAACTCCTGACCTATAGGAATGGTGGAGGAAATTGCTATTTATGGCAGAAATGGACAAATGGACAAGGAAATTGAATAATCAAGACTCAGAGATGTTTTTAGAAGAATGGAATGACCTGAAAGAATATTTAGAGCAATACTGGGATATGAAAAATAATATTTTCACACTGTCTGATTACTGATTTTAGATGTTTACAATAAGATTAAGAAGAGAAGTAATAGTTCTTTTTAAGGGAAATATATTGAATGTTGGGTCTGATAAGAATGGAAGCCAGATTACATATAACCGATACTTAGATAATATTTTTAAATGTTTAAAATTTTTTATAACCAAATATGTTACCTGTAAGAGATAATACTTCTAAATATTTATTTATTTATTTATTACATTTTTATCCCGCCTATCCAGCAAGCTGGCTCAAAATTATAAATCTTTATAATTGTTATCTATATATCTAATTCCCAAGTGCCCCTCCCATGCGGATACCTAAATCTGCGCCGGGGGGGCACCTGGGGGGCAAGGAGGTTGTTCTGCAGACATGGGGCAGTCCCCACGTCTGCAGAAAAATCTAAAAACTTAAGAAAAATTTTGGGGGGATACTCAAATCCCCCCAAAAGTAAAAAACCCTGTTCCCTGCGCATGCACAGGGAACAGGGTTTTTTACTTTTGGGGGGATTTGAGACTTACCTGAGTGGCGGCGGCAACGGACAAGCGGCTGGGCGGTGGTGGCGGGGGTCTGCAGCCAAGCTGCCGGCTCAGAAACGGGGGAGGGGGGAGGCAGTCCAGTGGGCCTCAGGTCTAGCTGCGCCACCGACTCTGGAAGCGGGGAGGGGGCGGGGAGGGGGGAGGCAGTGAATGGGGGGAGAAGCGGCGGCCTGAGTAGCGCTTGGCCGCTCAGGCCTGGGAGCCGGGGGTGAGTGGGCCGGGGGAGGGGGCAGGAGGGAGGGAAACGCTGGGGCCGAGTGGCTTAACGCCACTCGGGCCTGAGCTAGAGCGGGCCAGGGGGGAGTGCCTCAGCGAGCGGTGGTTCTTGCCGCTGCCGCCGATTTTTGGGGGGGAACGGGGGGAGGGAGGGGAGAGAGGCTCACCTGGCCCCCCCGCGAGCATCGCGGGTCCACCGGCTTGTATATATATAATGGTGTAGGTGAGGTGGGAAGTCATAGAGAGTTTGAATTGTAATCGGAATACACAGTTATATAGAAAATGTGATAGTGATGAAAATATTCTGAAGGTAATTGTGTAAAGTTTTGGATAAGAAAAATAAAAAAAAATTGCTTTAAAAAAAAAACTGGTCTTGATAGCGACGTACCCATGTGGGGACTGATTCTGGCAGTTCGACAAAGACTGAAAAACGACCCTGCTTCAACACAGCCGCGCAAAACCCTTGCAAATAAGGTCAACGGAACGTGACCGCCTTGACAGGAGCCAGCTTAGCTTCCTCTATTAGGTCAGTTTCGCATTATGTAATCTCAGGCTTTGCGGCTGCTAGGAACCTAAATTAATTGCTAAATTGGCCAAAGTTGAATGCAGAAGGGGTGACTGTGGGAAGCTGTTGGAAATCAAGGTGAAAGTGAAGACAACAGTTTAACTGTTTGCCAGCCTAGTTAAATCGTGAACTTTATTATTTTAAAAATGTAACTGTTACAGTGTCTTAATCTAATTTAATTGTACTGTATTTTATTGTATATTATTTTCTACCACTTGTAACGGCTATTGGTCCTATGCAATAAAACCGAACTGAACTGACAAAGTAGGGGTTGGGATCCACATCTCTCTAGTCCTAGACTGGCACTTTCTCTAACACTACTCTAAAAGTAAAGGTTTCCCTTGCTCAAAAGCTGGTCGAATCCGACTCTAGGGGGCGGTGCTTATCTCCGTTTCCAAGCCGAAGAGTCAGCGCTGTCCGAAGACTTCTCTGTGGTCATGTGGCCAGCATGACTAGACGTTGAGGTGCACAGAACACTGTTGCCTTCCCACCGAAGTGGTACCTATTTATCTACTTGCAATTTCTTGCTTTCGGACTGCTCGGTTGGCAGGAGCTGGGGCCAGAGACGGGAGCTCACTCTGTCACATAAGAACGTAAGAGAAGCCAATGTTGGATCAGGCCAGGGGCCCATCCAGTCCAGCACTCTGTCACACAGTGGCCAAAAATACCAGGTGCCCTCAGGAGGTCCACCAGTGGGGCCAGGACACTAGAAGCCCTCCCACTGTTGCTCCCCCACCCCCAAGCACCAAGAATACAGAGCATCACTTGCCCCAGACCGAGAGTTCCTATCTGTACCTTGTGGCTCATAGCCACTGGTGGACCTCTGCTCCAGATGTATATTTAATTCCCTCTTGAAGCCGTCCATGCTTGTAGCCGCCGTCACCTACTGTGGCAGTGAATTCCACGTGTTAATCACTCTTTGGGTGAAGAAGGACTTCCTTTTATCTGTTCCAACCTGACTGCTCAGCAATTTCATGGAGTGCCCACCCGTTCTTGTCTTGTGAGAAAGGGAGAAAAGCACCTCCTTCTCTACCTGCTCTGTCCCATGCATAATCTTATAAACCTCGATCATGTCACCCCTCAGCCGTCGTTTCTCCAAGCTAAAGAGCCCCAAGCCCTTCAACCTTTCTTCATAAGGAAAGTGTCCCAACCCTTTTATCATTCTAGTTGCCCTTTTCTGCACTTTTTCCAATGCTATAATATCTTTTTTGAGGTGTGGCGACCTGAACTGTACACGTTACTCCAAATGAGGTTGCACCATCGATTTATACAGGGGCATTATGATACTGGCTGATTTGCTTTCAGTTCCCTTCCTAATAACCCCCAGCATCACACGGCACTCGGGTCTCGAACTGCTGAGCTACCAGTCTTCCGGTCCGCAGCTCAGCATCTTAACCTCTGAGCTACAGCGGATACTATACTACAACACTATACTAGCTCTTTGCAAATACAGAATTGTCAAGGCATGTAGAAACGACAGAAGGGGGAGCTAAAGAGCCCCAGAATTCTCTAACTTCATTTATGTCATAAGGCAATGTTTTCAGTTAATTTCCTCTTCGGCCAAGATGAATGACTGGAAACGATTGATCTTTTCTACGATGGCTGAATTATACTGATTTGACTTAAACTATCACAGTATTCGTTTGCTGACAGGCTTAATCCAAATACATCTTTACATTAGGAGCATAAATACAGTAATAGTGAAGCTTGATCGCAACAAGATTGAGGTGCTACTGGTAGACGGAACGACTGACCCAGGAATTGAGGTGACTCCTGTTCTAGATAAGAGCCATACCTCCCCCCCCACCCCACAGGAGCAGGTTCACAGCTGGACGGTGGTCCTACACCCAGGCCACCTGTTTGAGAAGCAGCGGGCAGCTGAGACCACAATGCCTTTCAGCGGCTTCAACTGGTTAGCCAGTAGCAGCTTTTCCTGGGCAGAAAAGATCTCGCCCCTGTGGGTGGCAATTTGAGAAAGGGCCTTCTTGGGAGCGGCACCAAAATTGCAGCAGCTCCCCCTACTAGAGTTCAGCCTGTCCTTCTCTATTGTTTGTCTTCCTCTAGCAGGTGAAGATCCTTTTATTTCATTTGGCATTTGCCTACTGACCACTTTCCTGCCATGTTTATATTTTCAGTTGCTTTTATATATAGATATATAGATATAGATAATTGGTTTTCAGTGCTTTTAATCATTTGTTCCCTTGAGAGGCCTAATCATATGGAAAGATGGTCTGACTCTGTGGCTAAATTTTGGGCGGCACACTATCGCATTAGAAATGTACGGCTAAATTTATAAAATTGTATTTGCCTTTTATATTTCTTACTGGATTTGTCAAACACTTTAACGGTCTCATATATATATATTACTCCATTTTACCCAGGTTTTTATAACTCTGTATCTTAACAAGTTACAGTTATGTTGGCTCGATGCCGTAATAAATGTACTGTGCTATGGAAAGATGGGATAAAAGTGTTATAAACCTACTCCTTCAAAATCTTATTGCCAACATAGTATTTCAATCTTGGTTATGTTGTTTTGCCGAAAAGCCTATGAGTTATGTAGACTTCCTTGAATAAAGAAGAAAGAGGGGGAACCCTTCCTCCATTTTATAATACCTTTATCGTAAACACAACTGAAGCCACCAGGCCCTGTACAAAACTCTCCATTTAAACTGATCTGAAATTACTCCATCCTGTTTTTTATGCTACTTACTGAACTTTAATGAAACCGTTTGGAGATTCTCTCTATTACACCAATGCAACCCTAATGTGGAAGGGTGATAGAACAAAATTTGAGTCCAGTGGCAACCTTAAGACCAACAAAAGAGCTAAGTGTAGCGGCAAAGTGTGCAGACTCTAACCTGGGAGAACCGGGTTTGATTCCCCACTTCTCCACTTGCAGCTGCTGGATGACCTTGGGCAAGCCATAGTTCTGTCAGAGCTGTCCTTGAAAAGAGCCATTCTCTCAGAGCTCTCTCAGCCCTACCTACTTCCCAGGGTGTCTGTTGTGGGGAGGGGAAGGGAAAGGAGTTTGTAAGCGACTCTGAGATTTTGAGTGAAGGGCAGGATATAAATCCAATCTCTTCTCTTCTTCTTCATTCTGGGCATAAGCGTTTGTGCACACAGAATACCCAGAGTTGAACTTTGCTGGTCTTAAAGGTGCCGCTGGACTCTAACTTTGTTCTGCTGCTTCAGACCGACACGGCTACCCACCAGAACCCACCTTCATGGAAGCATGGCGGAAGACTCGGTAGAGAATACGCTCCCAAGTAAGCGTGCCTAGGAGCAGGCAGAGGGAGGAACTAAAACCGCAGCACATAGTTCAGCCAGACAGAACGCAGCCCACCGAAATACCGGTCAGTATTCTGAACAGTTGTTCTCATTCCCAGGACGACAGGGTCTGATCTCCAGCAGGCTTCCTTTCCCGCTGCTGTCAATCAGAACAGGAATTTGATCTTGGGTAGCAGAAGGCACCAGAGGCACAGAAGAAAAGACTGCTAGTGAAGGGGGGAAACCGACAGGAGGGATGAGTTAAGGAGGGGGACAGAAGAAGCGAGCGCATTGATAGCTAAGATGGAGCCAGTGCCCCGAAGGGCTCCAGGAACCTTGCCCTCTAGCACTGTGGAAGCTGGTAAAAGGGAATTCCCTAGGTAGGAAACCCAGCAAAGCCGTCTTTGCTCAGCGCTTAAGCCTCGGGCAATGACCAAAACTTATCCCTTTTGAGAGAGAGAAAGTGCACGCAGTGTGTAGGGGAGACCAGAATTTAATACTTAGAACTACAAGTTTGACTTTTCACTGCACCTCCTGTCCAGTCCAATTACAGACCAGTATTCAGTATTTCCTGACCTGGATGGCCCAGACTAGCCAGATCTCACGGGATCCTGGAAGCTAATCAGGGTCATCCCGGGTTGGTACTTGGGTGGGAAGCCCCCCAGGAAGTCCAGGGTTGCTCGGCAGAGGCAGGCAAGGGCCCAACCACCTCTGGAGATCTCCTGCTTTGGAGACCCCACCAGAGGTCATAATAAATTAGCTGCGACTTGATGGCACTTTATACACGCGCACATTAAATAGTAAGGCGAAGGAAATGGGACATTACAGTCCAAACTGCGTTCCTTGGGAACCAAAACTAGGTTGGTCTTTGTCAACTGTTCCAGCACTGGGAACATGAAATCTGCTGTGCGTTCTAAGTCCCTGTCTCCTTCCCTGATGTAGAACATCAGGAGAGCCCTGCTGGGTCAGACCAGTGAGGGTCCATCTAGTCCAGCCTCCTGTCTCACAGTGGCCAGCCAGGTCCTCTGGAGGGCCAGCGACAGGGCAGAGCGGCCGAGGCCTTCCCCTGAGGTTGCCTCCTGGCTCTGGGATTCAGAGGTTGACTGTTTCTGAATATGGAGGTTCCCTTCCATCACCATGGCTAGTAGTCATTGATAGATTTATCCTCCATGGCTCTTATCTAATCCCCTTTGAAAGCTGTTTATTCCTGTGGCCATCATTACATCCTCTGGCAGCGAATTCCACATTTTAATCCCTCCCGGTGTTAAGTAGTATTCCCTTTTGTCCATCCTGAACCTACTGCCCATCACCGGATGCCCTCAAGGTCTAGTATTTTGGGACAGGGAGAAAAAGTTCCCTTTATCAACCCCCTCCACCCCATGCATAATTTTAAAAACCTCTATTATTTCCCCTCCGTCACCTCTTTTCTAAACGGAAAACCCTCCTAGGAAAGGCACTACAGTTTATTTGGGAATAGTATAACTCCCCCCTCCCCCACACAGCAAGAGTTACTGCTTCCATTACTCCATACTGAAAAGAAGAAATATCTTGTGGAGGTAACATAAGTCTACACGAAAATGACCATGTAAAAAGTTATCACGCATTATCAAGAGGTGGAGCGAATCACAACAGTAGAGCTGAACCTGATTACTACGTAGTGCCCCCCCCCCATCCTCCCTGTAATGTAATCTCTGCCTGTTGCTATTATATGACAGATGCCCTAGGGTGAAGGGACTGAGGGGAGGGACGGGGACAGATGAAGAAGAAGAGATTGGATTTATATCCTGCCCTTCCCTTGTAGTCTCAGAGCGGTTTACCATCTCCTTTCCCTTCCCCTCCCCACAACAGGCACCCTGTGAGGTAGGTGGGGCCGAGAGAGCTTTTCCCCAAGCTGTCCTTGAGAGAACAGCTGGTACAGAGAGCTATGGCTTCCCCAAGGTCATCCAGCAGGTGCAAGTGGAGGAGTGGGGAATCAAACCCGCTTCTCCCAGATTAGAGTCCGCGACACCAAACTGGCAAAGATGAATGAGCAGCCCTTATTTAGGGGGAAGAACAGGATTCTGGAAGACAGAAAAGGGCCCTTTTATTGGTGGGGTCTGCTTCCCTTTAACTGGACAGGAACGCAATATGGTGTCCGAATGGAGACAGCACGGTTGTTCACCTCCTAGTGTTTCCAGGAATGTACTTTTAAACACCCCCAGATGAGGAATCCATGCTCTTGGGCCACAGAACCCTACAACTCTCTCACCCACGCTTTTGTAATCTCAGAAAGGCAGCTGCAGTGGGGCTCCCTCCTGAAAAAAGTATTCAGAAGCTACAGCTAGTGCAGAAGAACACAAGAACATAAAGAGAAGCCAATGTTGGATCAGGCCAGTGGCCCATCCAGTCCAACACTCTGTGTCACACAGTGGCCAAAAACACCAGGTGCCCTCAGGAGGTCCAGCAGTGGGGCCAGGAGACACTAGAAGCCCTCCCACTGTTGCCCCCCCCCCCAAGCACCAAGAATACAGAGCATCACTTGCCCCAGGCTGAGAGTTCCTATCTAGACCTTGTGGCTGATAGCCACTGATGGACCTCTGCTCCAGATGTTTATCCAATTCCCTCTTGAAGCCATTCATGCCTGTAGCCGCCACCACCTCCTGTAGCAGTGAATTCCACATGTTAATCACTCTTTGGGTGAAGAAATACTTCCTTTTGTGTAGGTAGATTTGTGTAGGTATGGACATGAACTGAACCACGAAGTAAAATTCATCATGAATTTTGCCCCATTTGTGGTTCGCAAACCAAAGTTTGTGAGAGGTCTACCTTCACAAACTTCCACGAACTTTTTAAGTAGTTTGCGATGCTTTGTGGATGGAGCAGAAAGCAGGGGTTTAAAGGGACTCCCAGTCCCCTGAAAGCCCTGCCTTCTGTTCCCCTGCAAAAACAACTGAGGAGGCACTCCACACTGCTCAGCTGTTTCTGGTCGTTTTCTGCAGTCTCTTTAGAGTTTAAAGGGACTGCAGAAGACAGCCAGAAATTAGCTGTACAGTGGACAGGCATCCCCAGCTGTGTGGCTGGTTGCAAGCTGCACCCCGTTGCTCAGCTGATTTTTGGAATTTCTGCAAACCCTGCTGAAAGGGACCTCAACGGGGTTTGCAGGGCCACGAACCACATACTGGTTCAGTTCACAACCAAACCTCCGAGTTAGGTCAGGAACCACAAACCGAACTGCATTTTCCCAGTTCGTGCCCACCCCTAGATTTGTGGTTATTGCTTTCATTCTTCTTCTTCCCACAAAGAAGAACTGGAAATTCTGGAACGAATAAAGACGAGTAAAAACAGTTACTCCATTACCATGACACGAAGTCTATTTCTATCCCTTATTTGACTGTGCTCTAAGTGGGGCAGCTTGACGTACATCACACGAAGCATTTAACACACAAAGCAAGAGATTTTGGGGAGCCCGAAAGAAAGACAACCTGCAGAATGTACTGGGTGAGGTCAACGGCCTCCTTTCTCTCATGAAGCAGGAGAGTTTCTTTATCTTCCACTGTGATGATGCTCACTTCTCCACGCCGCTCCTCCCTTGAACCCAGCGGGCGTTTTCTGACGCACACCCGTATCTTGTCTGTTTCAGTCCAGGGCGTTTCTTTCTCAGAGGTATTAGGCCTGCAAAATTAAGGTTTCGGACACCCAGGCGCATGGCAAATAGAAACCACACAACATATTAAAGCATGCAAATGAAATGTATGCACAACGTATTCCCTAAAATAGTAATTCCCCCCTTCAACACTCCCACCCCTGTAGACACCAGAAAGAATGTCCACCCTGTCTTTATGGCCGGGGACCTGCGTACCTGAGGGGACCTGCGCCTTTCCCCATATGTTCCCCAGAGAGCACTGAGATCGGGGACCCAGAATCAACTGGTCCTCCTGAATACCAAGGAGGCCAGGCTGGTAACAACGAGGGCCAGGGCTTTCTCGGTGGCGGCTCCTCTCTGGTGGAAGGAGCTCCCGGAGGAGATCAGGGCCCTGCGGGACCTGTTACAGTTCCGCAGGGCTTGTAAAACGGAGCTCTTCCGCCAGGCCTTTGGAGTCGCCACCGTTACCAACACCACCATCACGACTGTCACTGTCACCTCTGACTTCTGACAGTTTGATGAATGAGCCCGGCCCCTATGGGTCCCCCCCGCTCCTGCTATGCCCACCTTTTTGTCTAACTATAGCCTGAACCGAGTACCGTGCCCATCTGACGGAAACTAAGAAAAGAAGAGAGAAGAAGAGATTGGATTTATATCCCGCCCTTCACTCACTTAAGAGTCTCAGAGCGGCTTACAAACTCCTTTCCCCTCCCCTCCCCACAACAGGCACCCTGTGAGGTAGGTGGGGCTGAGAGAACTCTTTCCCAAGCTGTCCTTGAGGGAACAGCTGGTACAGAGCTATGGCTTGCCCAAGGTCATCCAGCCAGGTGCAAGTGGAGGAGTGGGGAATCAAACCCGGTTCTCCCAGATTAGAGTCCACGCACTGAACCACTACACCAGACTGGCTCTCTTAGTAGCTGACTACACTGAGGAATTAACGCCAGCACTTTTTACGTGATATTTACGGTCTTAAATTTTGTATCGTTATATTTTATATTGTACACCGGATCGTTTGTTGCATTTTATATTGTTGTAAGCCACCCTGAGCCGGCTCTGCTGGAAGGGCAGGGTAAAAGTCTCACTAACTAACTAATAAATAAATGAATGAATGTAAACGAACGCAAATGAAGAAGTATTACCTGACACATGACTGTGGCACACCATAGTTATACCCAGAAATATGAGCTACCCTTTGGACAATGGGGGCTTCAGTATTCCCTAGCAGAGGGGTGATATAGCTGGACAAATTCAGAGTTGGGAAGTCTAGCTTGCATTCTGTCCAAGTGGCGGGTGCATGTATAATGTCCTTCTGGTGTCTTTTGTACTCCGAGTCATGCCCCAGCACTGCGGCTAAGTCCTCTTTGTATTTCCTTGCAAAGCAACCGGACAGTCGACACAACCCAGTTTCAGGGTCTTTTCCATCATCTCTTTTGTCTGAGACAGAATCGAAGTGCAGCTGCCGGCGAGGACCAGGTCTGGTAACGGGAGACTGGAAGTAGACGGCGCCTGCCTGAAAGCGCTGCTTGGTTTTTTTAGCCGCTTCCTCTTCCGCCTGCAAGATTTTGATTATTTTGATAAGCTGGAAGAGGTGCTTGCGGTCCTTCATGTTGTGAACCCCCAGCTTGGCGTAGTCTTTCATGGAGACCTTGGCAAGTTCGTCGATCTTCTGGAAGCCGTGGGCGGCGAAAATGGGATAATATTTGTCAAGTTCTGCCTCGCAGAGGCATTCATAGAGGCACGAGGCCATCTTCATCGGGAGGCAGGCTGAAACGAAAACACAACACACAAAAGGTTTCTATGTAGACGTCACGACCAACAAAGGAAACAATCTTGTATTGCTGCCACAAACCTTCCATTTGATGCCAACAGTCTGACTTGGAAATCCTGCACAAGTCCCACAGAAATGGGAGGGATCATGCAACAGTACTTGGCAGACTAAGGGAGCCGTTCCAAGCCAGCCTACTCAGAAGGAAATCCCACATTAATCTGTTGGGCTTACTCCCAGGAAAGTGTCCTTAGGACTTCAACCAATCTTGGATAAACCATTCAACATGTATACACACGCACACATACACACATGCAAGCTATCTGTAAATAGGGCTATCGACCATCGTACCAAAATTCCAGGTTGCTTGGTTTGTCGACATCATTTAGTAAAAAGCAAAAGTGAAAACACAAAGTCCCACTTAATATTTATACAGCACTTTTCCCGTTTCCTTTACTTAGTCTCTCTTGGCAATCTGTACACCAACCCTGTAAGGTAGGACCATGTTATTATCATCATATTGTATGCTGGGGTTACGGGTGCAACTCCCAAAATTTCCCAGTGAGTAACCAGCTGAGGAGTTTTGAACTGGGAACTTCTCAGCGCTCACTTAGGAATACAAGTGTTTGTTGGTTCAGAGAGGAAACCAATTAAAGTTTCAATCATAGATTCAGTAATCTGCCCAAGAGCTGGCAAGTTAAGGAACTGCCTCCCATTCTCAAAACTTCTTGAGAATCTGGGGATTAGAGAAAGAAACAATATGTGTTCCACCAGACCAGCAGTTTAATAAAGATTATTTCACGGCACTTACACTGTGACCAGCTTACACTCATTCCTGTACTCAGCCAAATTATCTTGGAAATAATGGCTATAGAGCCCCGCTGATTAGGAGAATGGAACCCTATAGCAATAGGAACATCAGCCGCCTGAATAGCCCCCAGTTAAAAAAACCACAGAGGCCCAAATCACAAATTGTACAAAAAAATTAAAACAGCTTTCCTTTCCGCTATCAGTGACCAGCAAGCTGGGCATTTCTGCTTTCTTTCAGAAGTCCACCCCCTTCCAAAGCACTTTGAGGTGCTGAAGTGTGTAAATGGAACTCATCAATCCATCGACCGAATTGGTGAAAAGCCAGACAATTGGGGGGGGGGGGGGGGCGGGGCGGGGAGAGCTGACAATACACAATTAAGGTACACAGAGAAGTTCTTTCTAGGACAGTACAATCACTTACTTGCTTTGGCTGCCTTCTTGCGCCTGCAAGACCGTGCAACTGACACTTCATGCTGCACCACTGCAGAGCACCACACTAGCTGCAGAAAGCAACGTGCCTAAATTTAGACGTGCCTTTTCCTGGCCGACCATGTGTCCCAAATGCTCCCCACGGTCAATGATCGAAAGGCTAAGAAATGGATATTGATATGCAACAAAGGAGGCATTCGCAAGTATTAGTAGATAAAAGGTTCCGCTCCAATCTCAAGCACGGTCCTGGGGGCACCGATGCCATAATCAAACACATTTAATCCAAAGCAGAAGTTTGTGAGTGGCTAGATACACATTTTTCCCCCCAAGTGAGAGCACAATTCTCAAGCAGGTATCGAGTGTGATATGCTTCAAATGTATTTAGAATAGCTGACACATCCCCTCTCGGGGTTTCTTTAGAGCAGTGTTTTTCAACCTTTTTCGAGCTAAGGCACATTTCTTTCATTGAAAAAAATCCCGCGGCACACCTGACAGTATCTCACGGCACAGTGGTTGAAAAACACTGAAATACAAGATAAATGGGTTATTAGTTGCCTCAGCTCAAGTATTAACTATGACAGTATTACAAATACACGTAAAGCCACTCAACTTGAAATCGTAAGTTACAGATCCAAAGTGTAATGGCTCCTTCCCATAACATTGACCTGAGTTTCAGAAGAAATATAAGGTGGATGTATTTTAATACTGCGATTCTGCGAAAGTTTTTCAAATAGAGAGTTTAAACTCTTACTCTTATGTGAACGGCATTCCGCTGACCATAAGTGATTTGAAGAGAAGCACAGTACACCCATTCTTCGCTGAGGGACAGTTACTGATTTGAACCCCACCCTGACAGAAACAGCTAGCTGTTACCAAAAAACATATTCATGTTTACTGGAATGTCTTGGTGCAAATCACCCCCCCACACACACACACACACACACTGGAAGAAACCAGCTTACTCTGCTGGAGGAGTGAATGCCCTTGGTACCGAATGTTCCTGTCCTCTGTATTAACATCCACAGGTCTAGCATGACTCTGATTCAGCACACGAGTCCTCCTCATTCATTTAAAACCATCTCGCAAGGCCAAGGGGAGCTGCGCCTCAATGGCGGCTCCCTCCTACCTCAGGCCGGCCACAGAGCGTGCGAGCCGAATCAGCGAGAGAGCGCCACTGTTCTTTCTCGCATGCGCAAACGCGTCCCGGAAGGTCAGCCCAGAAGGCACATTTCTTTCATTGAAAAAATCCCGCGGCACACCTGACACTATCTCGCGGCACTCCAGTGTGCCACTGCACAGTGGTTGAAAAACACTGCTTTAGAGGCATCGCAGGATCAGTGGCCACAAAATAATTTGATAGCTTGCAAATATCCGAACTTACAGCTGATTCTTTCTAGCAGAGATCTTCTAGTGTCCTGGCCCCACTGCTGGACCTCCTGAGGGCACCTGGTGTTTTGGGCCATGGTGTGACAGAGCGTTGGACTGGATGGGCCATTGGCCTGATCCAACATTGGCTTCTCTTACGTTCTTATCCTGTCTTTTTCCACTAGAGAGGAAATAATTAAATAAATGGTCTTTCCCAGCAAATCCCGCTATCAGAAACCAGGTGCTTAAGAAAACAGGTTTGCTGGAAAGAAAACAGATCTTTAGCTGAAGCCACTAAAAGACAACACTGTACCACAGGAGTGCCCTCGCCTGAATGGCCCTGGCTGGCCTAATCGCACCAGATCACAGAAGCTGAGCTGGTTAGTGCTTGGATGGGAGACCACCAAGGAAGTCCAGGGCTGCTACGCAGAGGCAGGCAACAGCAAACCACCTTGGAACGTCTCGTGCCTTGAAAACCCTATGGGATCGCCAGCTGCTTGTGGCTTGATGGCATTTTCCTCCACCGTGATGGTAACGTAACAATAGAACTTCTGTCTGCTATTACCCCGTACACCTGGGATATTAGTGCAACTGAAAAGTATACAGAAGGCTGACGAAGGCTATTGAAGGGGTAAGGAAGGAGTTTTTTTCCTTCTGAAACGGAGAATACGATGTCCACGAGGCTGAAGTTACCACGGGCTCTGCAATATATTTTAACAACTTACAAGGCAGAATCATTTGCTAAAGGAGCGTGTGGATCAGTATGAAGAGGAGCAGAGAGAACTTTCTGTGGCCCTCCGTCAGCAGGACCTGAGCAAGACTGTTAACGGCAGGACGTTTTGGAGGTTATTAATTCATAGGGTCGCAGTACGTCAGAAATTATTTGACAGCACTTAACACGCACAAATAATCAGCCTTTCTTCTTAACTGTGCCAAGGAAAGAAGCCCGGGTTCTCTCTAGAAGCTGGGGAAACCCACATTCTTGTCTCCAGTGCCATCTGTCGGTGGAAATGGGGGGTGCTGGTAAACATTTAAGTTATTTGCTTATGCATCTATGAGGCAATGATACCCACAGATGCACAAAGAAGAGAAACAAGACGGAAAGACGATAAATGCTGCAAACGGTTAACATCGCCCACAAGCGCAGAATTAGCATCTTCCAGAACCCAGCTCTGTCCCAGTCCTTGGAAACTTCTCCATAAAAATAAACGGCACCAGTTGTCCAGATCTGGGGTAGGGCATCCGGAGCCATTTGTCGCCCCGTTTTAAGTTTCAGCCCAAGAGAAGCAGCTGTTGCTTCCCCCACCCACCCCCCGCCCCCAAGAGGAAAGAACAAAGATAGGCTGTTTCTTTCTTTTCCAAAATGAAGCCTTGGCCCTGTTCAAACACCAGGAACTGGCTCCTGCATGTTCTACAACAAATAACCGTATTCTGAGACGGCTGGCAATTTATACAAGCGAGTAAGTCTTAAGGTCGACATCAACCCATTCGTCTCGAAGGTGCTGCAGAACCTTTCGACACCCCCAGCCAAACGTCCCCAGCTCTTTCTTCCAACCACTTTTTCTGTCTCAGTGTCAAAAGTCTGTAAGTTACCACCATTTTAATGCATATTACTGTGTTTAAATTTTAACTTTATTGTATTACTGGATGTTGCTACCTGCCCTGAGTCCACTTGTGGGAAGAGCTGGCTATAAATACCAATAAATAAATAAATAAATAAATAAGTGATATTATACGAAGAAGAGCTGTGGAGGGGCTGTGGTTCAGCGGTAAAGCATCTGCTTGGCATGCAGATGGTCCCAAATTCAATCCCTGGCACCTCCTGTCAAAGGTGATGTGAAAGACCTCAGCCTGAGACCCTAGAGAGATACTGCCAGTCTAACAATACTGCCCTTGATGGGCCAAGGGTCTGATTCAGTATAAGGCAGCATCAGGTGAGGGTCTGTGGCTCAGTGGTAGAGCCTCTGCTTGGCATGCAGAAGGTCCCAGGTTCAATCCCCAGCATCTCCAGTTGAAAGGACCAGGCAATAGGTGATGTGAGAGACCTCTGCATAAGAACTTGGAGAACCAGTCTGCGTAGACAACACCGACAGTATGGACTGATGGTCTCATTCAGCACAAGGCAGCCTCATGTGTTCATGTGGTATCCAGCTTTACTTTAAAACAAACAAACTGGGGGGGGGACCCACAAAATTACTGGAAATGGGCTTAGTTTCAGTGTTGGTCTGTGGTAGAAGAATAAGGTTTGAGTCCTGTAGCATCTTAGGGACCAATGAGATTTCCAGGCATGCCCAGGCAAGCCTGATCTCATCAATTAAAGACAGCAGCTAGATGAAATAACTGTGTCATAATAGGTGATTTCAACTACCCACACATTGATTCGGTCAATATGTGTTCAAGTCGGGAAAAAGAGATTGAGTTTCTAGACTCTCTCAATGACTGTGCTATGGAGCAGATGGTCACAGAACCTACCAGGGGAGAGGCGATCCTGGATTCGGTCCTAAGTAACGCCCAAGACCTGGTGAGAGATGTAAAAGTGATTGCACCGTTTGGGAACAGTGACCATAATGTTATTGAGTTCAACATTTGTATAAATAGGGAGTTGCCCAGAAAGACCGATACAACCACTTTTAACTATTAAAGGGGTAACTTCTCTGAAATGAGAGGACATGTGAAGAGGTAACTGAAAGGAAAAGTAGAGAGGGTCAAAAAGCTTGGAGACTATCTAAAACTACAATCCTGGAAGCTCAGAAAAAATATATATCGCAGGCTAGGAAAGGCCCAAATAGGTATAGACAAAGGCCTGCATGGTTA
Source organism: Lepidodactylus listeri (assembly GCA_029233225.1). Lineage (NCBI taxonomy): Eukaryota > Metazoa > Chordata > Lepidosauria > Squamata > Gekkonidae > Lepidodactylus > Lepidodactylus listeri. The sequence continues at coordinate 3,891,373 of JARCFY010000004.1, read as the reverse complement.
GCAAACGAAGTAATGGAAGCTGTAAAAGGTAAGAAGGATTCCTTTAAGTGGTGGAAAGCTAGTCTCAGTGAGGTTGATAAAAGGGAACACAGACTGTGGCAAATAAAACGCAAGTCTGTGATGACTTCCGGTTTCCTGGTCGCCGCACCTCAAAAAAGATATTATAGCATTGGAAAAAGTGCAGAAAGAAGCGCTTGAGGCTCTTTAGCTTGGAGAAACGGCGACTGAGGGGTGACATAATCAAGGTTTACAAGATTATGCATGGGATAGAACAGGTAGAGAAAGAGGTACTTTTCTCCCTTTCTCACAATACAAGAATTCGTAGGCATTCAATGAAATCGCTGAGCAGTTGGGTTAGAACAGATAAAAGGAAGTACTTCTTCACCCGAAGAGTGATTAACACGTGAAATTCAGTGCCACAGGAGGTGGTGGCAGCTACAAGTATGGACGGCTTCAAGAGGGAATTAGATAAACATATGGAGCAGATGTCCATCAGTGGCCATTAGCCACAAGGCATAGATAGGAACTCTTGGTCTGGGGCAAGTGATGCTCTGCATTCTTGGTGCTTGGGGGGCAACAGTGGGAGGGCTTCTAGTGTTCTGCCCCCACTGCTGGACCTCTTGAAGGCACCTGCTATTTTTGGCCACTATATGACAGGGTGTTGGACTGGATAGCTTTTGTTCATCAATGTGCCTACTAATTCTTTCCTTAATAACAGTTTCCACCAACTTACCCGGTATTGACGTCAGACTGACTGGCCTGTAATTTCCCGGATCTCCTCTGGAACCCCTTTTAAAGATGGGTTTAAACACAGACATAACTTCCCAGGCCTTAGCAAGCAAACTTCAGGGCTTTCCAGAAGCATACCAAGCATAGTTTCACTGCTATGTCCAGCTGTCTGGGTAGGTCCTTGTGGCCAAAGAAGCAGGACAACATAGCTTTGGGGACATCCTCGGTCTGGAAACTAACCACATTTTCAGTCTCCGTCCAGAGCAGGACAGGAAGACTCCTAAATCATCCCTTGAGGAAGAAGATTCCATAGTTGAGACGGCAGCTTGCAAGCTTCTCTTCACACGCCCACACTACGTGTAGACACCCCCAACCGGTGATGAGAGCGCATTCCCTGATTTCAGGGTGTATAATTAGTGTAAAATGGGGGTGCTGTCATCCACTCCCTAGGTTTCCCGTCCCATTACCAATGCTGATTTCTCCACGCCTGCTACCTCTCTGCATATCCAATCACACGTCCTATCATCATTTGCCTGCTAATGTCATTTGACATCTGAAATCACTCCACTTTCCAATATATAGGACAGATGGACTCATGGTCTAGCTGTATCTGAAGAAGTGAGCAGTGACTCACGAAAGCTCCTCCCCTGCCACAAATTTTGTTAGTCTCTAAGGTGCTGCTGGACTCTGGCTTTCTTCTATCCCTTCTAACACTGAATATTAACCAGACAGAATTTTCCTCAGCCTTCCATAGCTCTAACCATTTTGTCCGCTGAAGACAGATGTGTGTGTGTCTGTACACACCGGTGCAGCTACTGGTGTGACCCTGGGTCAGTCACCAGTTCTCTCAGACCTGTTCTCTCAAGAGCTCTCTCCACCCCATCTACCTCACAGGGTGTCTGTTGTGAGGAGGGGAAGGGAAAGGAGATACTAAGCCAGTCTGGGACTCCTTCGGGTGGTGAAGGGCAGGGTATAAATCCAATCTTCTTCTTCTACAGCAGGGACCCCAATGTGGTACCCACCAAATGTTTTTAGAAAGTGGGTGGGGCTCTTGCCCAGCAGGGCTTCTGATTGGCTGCGCAGATTAAAATAGCGTTGTTTCAGTGGCAGCGGCCACCCCAGGGTTGGTTTTGTCACCTCTCGTTCTCAGTCTAATTTTTCATTAGCCCTCTTCTCCCCTGCGAGGGCTGCGGTGGCTCAGAGGTTAAGACATTGAGCTGCAGACTGGAAGGTCGGTAGTTCGGCAGTTTGAGACCCGAGTGCCGTGTGACAGAGTGAGCTCCCGACTCTGGCGCCAGCTCCTGCCATCCTAGCAGTTCAAAAGCAAGAAATTGCAAGTAGATGTATAGGTACTGCTTCAGTGGGAAGGTAACAGTGTTCCGTGCGCCTCGGCATTTAGTCATGCCGGCCACATGACCACGGATGAAGCCTTTGGACAGCGCTGGCTCTTTGGCTTGGAAATGGAGATGAGCACCACCCCCTAGAGTCGTATTCGGCTAGTTTTCGAGCAAGGGAAATATTCTCCCCTGTACTGGGATTTCCTCTGTGTGTGTAGCTTCGCCTCCAGTGGTAGACACTTTGGGGTTGTGCCCAACGCTCTGTGTCAGAATTCCAAATGCACCCGCGGGCTCAGAAAGGTTGGGAACTAGAGCCCAAAATTCAGCAGCAAATGCTGAACAGCGTTACCTACTTTTGTGGTTTATTCTCCAAGAGCTGCCCTGAATAAAAACTGCCAGGTTAACTTTAATCTTTGCCTTTATTAGCTTTTAAAAAAATCTGCACAAGCCTGGGGGATTTTCTAATCAGTCGCATCAATTTTAGTCTGGTGATCTCAGAGGGAAAGCCTTTGCCCCACAGCTGATCTCAGGCCACAGCTGCTGAGGGGACTGGAAACTTCTCCGCTTCCGGGCACATTAATAAAACAAAGCCACGAGTTCTACTGGGCTGGTGATTATTTTAAAACGGTGTCCGTTCCCCCCCCCCCCCCCGCTTTGCAAAGACTAGATGCATATCTTCATTATGTTTCTGCATAAAGGGATACTTGTGACTACACATTTATTTGAGGTTGTTTCTTCAGTCCCTGCCTTTCAATTGCCTTGTTATTGGTCGCACAGCAACCAGCATCTTCCTTTCAAGTTGTACAAAGAGGAAGGGGGGGGGGGAGAAACACTAGTTCACCAAGACCTTCATATTCTAGCTCGGGGAAGGACATTCCAAAGCCCTTTGAACATCCAGCATGTGTGCCATTTCCCTGTCCTGCTTTAGCAAACCTTTCGCTCCTTTGTCTAACAACCCAACGGTTTTCCTACATCTGAAGTGTTTAACGCACTACCATGCTCTTTAAAAAAAAAGGTTGCCATCTCTTTTGTGGGGCACATTTTCACCCCAAGCCAATTTCCAGTGAACCTTGGCATAAAAATAAAAAGTTCCACAATTTTTGTGCATGTGATGGCAACTGTGTGTCACACAACCCAAAAGCCATTGCGTGTCACACAGCCCAAACATCCAGAGCCTGAAACACATTTGGGATGAAATGTGTCCTTTGAGCAGATTAGGCATTCCCATGGCATGGTTAAGACACTGAACTGCAGAACAGAAGGTTGGTAGTTCAGCAGTTCGAGACCAGACCCTGGTGCGTGATGGAGTGAGCTCCCGTCTCTGTCCCCAGCTCCTGCCAACCTAACAGTTCAAAAGCAAGGAACTGAAAGTCGATAAATAGGTTTTGCTTCGGTGGGAAGGTAACAGCGCCTCAGCATCTAGTCACACCAGCCACATGACCACGGAAACGTCTTTGGACAGGGCTGGCTCTTTGGCTTGGAAACGGAGATGAGCACTGCCCCCTGGAGTTGGATTCGACTAGCTCTCAAGCAAGGGAAATCTTTACCTTTACCTTGGGCATACTGAAAACCTCACACAAGTTCTGTTCCTTTATAAATCTATATATTTTTTATTTTCAATTTGGAAAAAAGAAAAACTGCATTTTGGATCAAAGATACTAGAAGACTAATAAACTTGCAGACATTTTAAAGAAAAAAAATCTAAGATTAATAATGTCTACAGCTGTTGCATCTGGGATATTCTTGTACTCCAAGAACCTCTCACTTTGTGGCAAGGTAAATGGTCTCCAGGTGAGCAGAGGAGACTATATCTCTCCACAGCATTTTTTAAAATGCTTCCCGAGAACCACAGAGCTGGAAGGGGCCAGATAGGCCATCTAGTCCCACCCCCTGCTCAATGCAGGATCAGCTTAGAGCATCCCTGACAAGGGTTTGTCCAGCCACCGTGGTTCAATGCAGGGCACAGGGGGCGAGGCCTTCCCCTCCTGGCTCTGGGATTTCCTCCTCAGCCACCGTGGCTAGTAGCCATTAATAAGCTTAACCTCCATGAATCTACCTAATCCCCTTTGAAAGCTGTTTATTCCTGTGGCAGTCACAACATCCTCTAGCAGCGAATTCCACATTTTAATTACTCTCTGTATAAAGTAGTATTTAGAATCATATAGAATCACAGAGTTGGAAGGGAACATACAGACCATCTGGTCCAACCCCTGCTCAATGCAGGATCAGCCTAGAGCATCCCTGACAAGTGTTTGTCCAGCCGATGCTTGAAGACTTCCGGTGAGGGGGAGCTCGCCACCTCCCCAGGCAGCCGATTCCGCTGCTGAGCTACTCTTACTGTAAACAAAAAGTTCCCTAATATCCAGCCAGTGCCTTTCCACCTGTAATTTAAACCCACGATTGCCAGTCCTGTCCTCTGCTGCCAAAAGGAACAGCTCCCCGCCCTCCTCTGAGTGACAACCTTTCAAAGACTTCGAGTGAACAAGCATGTCCCCCCTCAATCTCCTCTGCGCCAACCGGAACAATCACCGGATCAGTACTTCTAGTAGTAGGAGAAAGAACAGCTCATGGGCATTCTTTGACCCACAACCTCTGAAGAATGTCAGTGGGAGAAAATCATTCCCCCTCCTCGCTCTGCTCTCCCTCCAAGTATGTTCTACTCAACAAAAGCCACACAAATAAACACTCCTCATGGGCCATTTCCACATGGGAGTGTCGTCGTTGGGAGCAGTGCTCTCTCTAAGCTGAGTTAGTGTGAGCTAGCTCACCGTTTTTTTAGCCTCCGGCTCACAGGGAGGATGGCTCCGGAGCAAACAAATATATGCAGCAGCCAAATCGCTCGCTCACAACTTTAACGCCAGGAGCTCACAAAGTAGAATTTTTGCTCGCAAGACGCCACAGCTTAGGGGGAGCGTTGGTTGGGAGGCGAGCTTTTTTCTTGCCAGCTTGCAGCATTGTGGTGCGCGTTGTGTGCAACTGCTGGTGTTTCCGCATTTCCCCTCTGATCTTTCTCAAACCTGCTTTACTGCAAAGGTCTGGGAAAGATCACACAAAAACCTGGCGGCTTGCCACCAGACTGGGAAAGTGCTGGTTTTCCCACCCATGTGGCGGCCATCCCCCATCACCGCCATTATTTTAAAAACATCAGCCACTGAATAGTGTTATATTGACAGAAGAAAGTTAGAGTCCCAGCGGCACCTTTGAGACCAACAAAGTTTTATTCTAGGTATGAGCTTTCGGGTGCACACACACTTCGTCAGATGATGAAATGGAATTACATACCATAGTCGTATATATAGGAGTGGCTTGCTAAATTAGCATGCAAAATAGTGAGGACACTTTTTTTTTAACTGATCAAAAGAATGACAAGTTTAGTTCCTGGTTATCATCTGTTTCAGTTCAAAACAACATAGGTAATAAATACGTTAGAACTGTAGATTGATGCGCCCTAATTTGTGAGAATCCATTCCTTAGACCCCAGCCATCTCCTTTCAAGCACGGAGGTGAATTACAGCATCTCGGCTGCGTAGAGTGTTTTGCTTGTCCCCGAAACAAAGAACTGCATTTAAATCTACCATTCCGAATTACATTACATATCCAATTATGTTCTTAATTGCTAGGAGTAGTAATAACATTTTGCTTCAATAAAGCATGGAGTCAATTCTTTTGCTCTGTTGAAAAGGTGTCCTCGCTATTTTGCATGCCGATTTAACAAACCACTCCTATATATACGACTGTGATATGTAATTCCATTTCATCGCCTGACGAAGTGTGCGTGCACCCAAAAGCTTGTACCTTGAATAAAACTTTGTTGGTCTTAAAGGTGCCACTGGACTTTAACTGTGTGCTATTACTTCAGACCAACATGGCTACCCACCTTGATCTATATTGACAGAAGATTAGCGGAATCTGGGTGCTAGGATCTCTAAATTCTGAACTTTCAGGGTTTTTTTTTTAAAAAGAAAGCCATCTTCAAAGGGAAAAGTATAAAGGATAGCTCCACCACGAGAGAGAGGGGGGGGAGGGAGGGAGAAAGGAAGAGAGAAAGGGGGAGAGGGAGGGAGAGAGGAAGAGAGAGAGGGAGGGAGGGAGGGAGGGAGGGAGGGAGGGAGGGAGGGAGGGAGAGAGACAGGGAGAGAGAGAAGGAGGGACAGAGGGAGGGAGAGAGAGATGGCCGCTGTCTAGAGGTGCTCCAGGGAAGAATTTGGGGGGTGGGGACAGGAACTGGCAGCCCCACAATGTCACTTCTGGTGCCAAACTGGGATCAACACTCTATGGTTTAACCACAGAGTTTGGGGCAAACCACCCACGTTCCCTCCACCGGCAGATGCCAAGGGAAACTCCTGGGAGGTCCCCCTGCTATAGAACTAATCCCCTACCTGTGCCAGGGGACTGGGGCAGAGAAACCACAGTGCAACCTGCTGTGTGGAAATCCCGTTGCTGCTGCACTGTATCAACAGCCACAGCTTCAAGGAGGAAGCCACGGAAGCCTGTCCCGGTGCAGAAACCACCCCCTCTACTTACCTAGCATGGCAGGTACCAGTCTCAGGCAGATGGCAGCAAGAGGTATACTCAGGCAGCAAATTTGTGCAGCTCTGCTACGTCTGCAGTGCTAATAACCGATTAGCTGTATTGGCCAAACAACTCTGCAACACGTACAGACTAGAAGCAAGGATGAATGATAAAAACGGGGTGTGTGTGTCATGCAAGGAATGTTTACTAAGTATGCAAGTGGAGCACATATTTCCCAGCTTCTCCATAGAACATTTCAAAATGCCCTCCCCAAACAGAGGTTCAAATCCAGGGAGAACACCTTTGCCGGGAGGGAGAACACCTTTGCCAAGAACCCCTCCCACCCACCCAACATCCCCACCCCATTTCCACAACGCACCACAGCTACAAACAGCACCTTCAATACATTTAAAAGGGCAGTATAGTCTAACGCAAGGGTCCCCAACCTTTTTTGAGCCTGCAGGCGCCTCTGGAATTCTGGCAGTGGCATGGTGGCCCAAGCCACAAAATGGCTACTGCAGGAGGCAAAGCCAGCCACAAAAGGGCTGCTGCAGCTGACCTTCAGATCAAAGAAAACCACCGTGATTAATGGCTAGCAAATCTATGAAATGATGTCTCTGGAAATTATATCCATAAATTAAATGGACTATGAACAAGTCACATCCAAAAAATTGTCAGTTTCATAATATATACATCATGAACCTATTCACAAATTAGACAAATGTAGACTTATATTTCACAGTGTGAACACATCTAAAAAATCACAGCTGAAAAGCAGTTCCAACAGGATGTATATAAACTGTAACAAAAACTGCTCATTTCAATATACCTGGCCGCCTGTCAGTCGGAGCTCCAGTCAACATCCCGTCCGGAGCGTTCTGTACCAATTGCACCTTCCAGATAGTCTTCTGGGGGAGCCCCACAGAACACATTGCAGTAGTCTAACCTAGCCGCAACCAGGGCATGCACCACAGTAGCCAGATCTTTTCTGCCCAGCTGGTTAAGCAGTTGAGGTTGGCAAAAGCTGGTCTAGCAGGTTGTGCTATATGAATCATGGGTTGTCAGTTACGGGTTGCGACGTTACTGGAGATTTGGGGGGTGGACGCTGGGGAGGGGCCTCAGCAGAGTATAAATGCCATAAAATCCACTCTCCAAAGCAGCCATTTTCCCCCCAGGGCAGGGATGGGCAAACTGTGGCTCAGGAGCCGCATGCGGCTCTTTCACATATATTATGTGGCTCCCGGCAGGGCGGCTGGGGAAGCTGAATATCATCAGCAAACAAATATCATCGGACAAATCAATATCATTATCAATATCTGCTTTTACCCCTTTTGTTATTACTTTTGGCAGTCTCATTTAATGTTAATAAAAAGCAAATTTGCTTATTTTCCAATAAAAGCAGGTAATATTTGTTCATGTCTTGTGGCTCTCAACCATCTGATGTTTATTCTGTGCGGCTCTTACGTTAAGCAAGTTTGGCCATCCCTGTTCTAGGTGGCTCTTACGCTGAGCAAGTTTGCCCACCCCTGCCCCAGGGGAACTGAGCTCTGTAGTCTGGAGATGACGTAATTCCAGGAGGTTTCCAGATACCACCTGGAGGGTGCAGCCCTAACCATTTCCCAGTATGGTACCTGGAGAGCCAGTTTGGTGTAGTGGTTAAGTGCGTAGAACCAGGTTTGATTCCCCACTCCTCCACGTCCAGCCAGCTGGTGTGACCTTGGGTCAGCCATACGTTCTCTCAGAGCTGGTCTCTCAATAGCAGTCCTCGAAAGAGCTCTCTCAGCCCCACCTACCTCACAGGGTGTCTGTTGTCGGGAGGGGAGGGGAAAGAAAAGAGTTTGTAAGTCGCTCTAAGACTCCGAGTGAAGGGTGGGATATAAATCCAGTCTCTTCTTCTTGTCCACACAAGAAAATCCAATTGTGAATAATTGCTATAATGCTATAATTGTGCAGTGTCCGAAGATGCAGCCCTGGTCTTATTTCCTGCCCCGTTTTTTTTTTAAAATAGCTTTCTAATGATTTATTTAAACAAAACTATGCCAAAAGGCAGTGATGCACACGCCTGTATAGGAGGCGTCTGAACGCCCAATGCATGCAAAGGCGCCCCGAATCTAGGACTGAACTTCAACTTTAAATTCCTGACGTGGAATGAAGGGAGAATAGTGACGTCACCATGGTAACGGAGCAGAGTTCACTCCTGGTCTCTGTGTGTCTATACAAGTCTGATACTCTCCAGGCCAGTTTGGCGAGGGATCCTGGAGGTTTTTTGGCCCTCTTCTGTGCATGGAGCAGGAGTCACTGGAGGGGGGAGCGGTGTGGAGGGGGAGGCATTTGTGAATTTCCTGCCTTGTGCAGGGGGTTGGACTAGATGACCCTGGAGGCCCCTTCCAAATCTATGACTCCATGATTCTTATTGCTATAACGCATCAATTGCGCAGTGTCCAAAGATGCAGCCCTGGTCTTATTTCCTGCCCCGTTTTTTTTTTTAAAAAATAGCTTTCTCATGAATTATTTAAACGAAACTTCCTCAAGAGGCAATGATGCAGACACGTGTATAGGAGACGTCTGAACGCCCAACGCGTGCAAAGGCACTCCGAATTTAACACGGAACATCAGCTTTAAATTCCCAGGAGCCACGACGTCGGGGGGGGGGGGGGAGGGAGGATAGTGACGTCGCCATGGTAACGGATAATCTCTGTGACTGTGCATATGCGAGGGTCTGTCGACCCCGCTGTCGCCATAGCAACAGCCCCGCTCCCTCAGCAACAGCGCCTTCTCACCTCAGGCACACGCGTTTCCTCTTCCCTCGTTCTCTTTCCCCACTTGCGACTTACCTAGAACACGGGGAGCGACCTCTGAGAGGGAAGAGCCGAGCAGCCCGCTTGGAGCGCTCCAGCAAGGCTCCGCTGGCGACGCCTAGGCCGCGTCTCCATGGCGACGCCGCCCAGCCGGCGTTCGAACGCTCGCGCCTATCCGCCGCCCCGCCCCCAAGTCGACAAAGGCGTCCAATGGGAAGCGGAGGAGGAGGAGGGAGGGGGAGGAGGCGGAGACTCGTCTGGCCAATCGAGTGCTTGGAAGGGCCAGGGCGGGAGGGAAGCGCCAGAAAGGCGGGAAGGTGACGTAATCCTCCTCTGGAGAAGCGATTGGTTTTTGCAAAGGACTTGCGCGTCGGGGAAGTTTTGGGAGTCTTCTATTGGTGCACTGTCCATCGGTCACAGTACACGATGCAATCATATTACTACTTCTCTACGTCGCTCCACCCCCGTCCCCTTTCTTGATTGGACGCTCCCTTTTCTTCCGCATTCCCTCTTTCTCAACGTGATTGGGCCAGCGGGATGGCCAGGGCGATCTATGCATTGATTGGCAGGCTTTCGGGCCAATTGAGAAGTCCCAGGCTGCCCGGGCTCGTGGAGTGAAGGCGCAACCGCTTGTCGTCTTTGCTCTCAAGTAAGCCCATTCATTTCAATAGGCCTTGCAAACTCAATGCATAAGAGATTTTTTTAAATTATTGTTACAAGTAATGGCTGCTGCTTGTGCAGAGCCCATCAGTGGGTCGGTGCAGGCACCCTAGAAATTCTTTGTCCTCTTTAATTGGCCGTGCAATTTAGGATGGGGGCCGATTGGACCGGAGACCGGTGCAAATTGCACCGTGCAATCAGCTCTGAAGGGCTGCTTTTTCAAACTGGGTTAAAAATCGTTGGTGTTTCCAAAACGAGGGATGCCTGCTTATAGGTGGATCCGGCCACTCAAACATTACACTAGCAACGAAATATAACGTTGGCGGTTCAGTCCTGCCGCCCCTTTCGCTTTCATTGCTGCTGCTCCTCCTAGAACGGGTCCCCAGCGTGATGCTCGTCGGCACCAATGGTGCCCGCCGATAAGTATCTTGAGTCCCACCAGGTGTTTTTAGAAAGAGAGTGGGCCCAGCAGAGCTTTCAGTTGGCCACTGGAGGTCTGCCAGACCTTGCTAGATCAATTCGGGTAGGTAGGTGTGTTGGTCTGAAGCAGCTGAACAAAGTTACAAAGAACAAAGTCCAGTGGCACCTTAAAGACCAACAAATTCTGGGTAGAAGCTTTCGTGTGCATTCTTGTGTGAAGAAGTGTGCATGCACACGGAAGCTTCTACCCAGAATTAAAAGTTGCTGGTCTTAAAACTGCCAGATCAGTGTTTCTCAGCTAGCTCAATATGCATAATCTGTTTGTTTTAAACCATTTATTCATTTTTTGAAGCATCCAGTTCAACAAAGTCCAAGTAGAAGAGGAGGAGGTTGGATTTATACCCCACCCTTCACTACCCAAAGGAGTACAATCGCTTTCCCTTCTCTTACAATCTCCTTTCCCTTCCCCTCCTCACAACAGACACCCTGTGCGGTAGGAGGGTATGAGAGAGCTCTCTTGAGGACTATCTTTGAGAGAACAGCTCTGAAAGAACATGACTGACCCAAGGCCACACCAGCAGCTGCATGTGAAGAAGTGGAGAATCAAACCCAGTTCTCCCAGATTAGAGTCTGTGCTCTTAACCACTACACCAAACTGTACTTATCACGGGCACGGCTGACCTCACTTAGTTCAGAACCCGTAGTGGGTTATGTGTTTCCTTATTTTGGTGAACTCTGGCAGGTTGGGATTGCCTTTGGTAGGGCTAAAACTCCTCCACGGAAGCATTGGTAAGGATCTGACAGTCCATCAGTGCCATTCACTGATTGATCAGGGCTGGAAGCCTTCTTATTGGATCTGGTAGGAAAGAAGGAGAGTTGGTTTTTATACCCCCTTTTCTCTACCCTAAGCAATTTCAAAGTGGCTTACAATTGCCTTCCCTCCTTCTCCCCACAGTAGGAATCTTGTGAGGTTGGTGGGGCTGAGAGAGTTTGGAGAAAACTGTGACTGGCCCAAGGTCACCCAGCAGGCTTCACATGGAGGAGGAGTGGGGAATCAAACCCCGTTCTTCAGATTAGAGTCCACCAGTCTTAACCACTACTCCACTCAGGCTCTCTAGGCTGCCTCATATAGAGACAAAATGAAATCCTTCCTCCACTACCGTGGAGGTATAGATTAATTAACGTGTAATGATTAACTTCTGAGCAATTTGAATGTTGGTAAACATTCCATAATGCTTCATCAGCTGTGCCAATGGCTGAGAAGGGTCATTGCAATCAACTGAAGACGAGAGACCCCGTAGCCATGAATTGACATGGGACATAGTGACCCAAGAAGTTCTCGTGCACAACCTTGATTCCTGTCCCCTGAAGCTCTTCCTGATGAATTGGGCCTCTCCATCCCACAACTTTTAACAGCCCCCTGCTTCACCTTGCATCGTGGGAGCGCGGGGGTCCCAACCTTTTTGAGCCTGTGGGTGCCTTTGGAATTCCGACCTATGGTGGTGGGCAGAGCCACAAAATGGCTGCCACAAGAGGTGAAGGCAGCTACAAAAAGGCTGCCATGCAAGGTCAAGCCACAAACGCACACATATAGACAGAGGCAGCCCAAGGCCAGGGTAGTTTTACAAAATACACTGGGAAACAGTGACAGGAGGAGAAGAGATTAGATTTACGCCCCGCCCTTCACTCGGCGTCTCAGAGCGGCTTACAAACTCCTTTCCCTTCCCCTCCCCACAACAGACACCCTGTGAGGTGGGTGGGGCTGAGAGAGCTCTCTCGAGAACTGCCCTTGAGAGAACAGCTCCAAGAGAACTTGTGACTGACCCAAGGTCACCAACACTGGTGGCAGCTGCCACTGAAGCGACCTTAGTTTCATCTGCACAGCCAATCAAAAGCCTGGCTGGGCAGGAACCTCATCTGGTCCCACCCACTTTCTACAAACACTTGGAGGGCGCCAGGAAAGGTGTTAGCGAGTGCCCAGGGGCACCGTGTTGGGGGTCGCTGTGGTAGAGTTACTGGACCCCACCTCTGTGTTTGCGGCTCCTAAGATCACTCACTCGTGTTCATTCTAGGCAGGACAATCATGACTGTAAGAGCATGCGGCTTGATTATCTTCAGGAGGCTGCGAGAGGCATCAACACCGCCATCTTCTGCTGCCACCGCTGGAAACCATATTGAGTACCTCCTTCTGCAGACGTCGTATGGGACTCATCACTGGACTCCTCCCAAAGGTACCAGCTTGGTGGAGACTGGATCTGGAGATATTCTCAATAGGCTTATCAGCTGACTAAGGGAATTTAACGTAACTAAATCATCTCCCTTTGAAATGATTGACTTCTGAGCAGTTGGAATGTTTGTAAACAGTCCGTAGCGCTTCAGCCACCTGCACCAGTGGCTGAGCACGGTCATCGCAATAGATTGAAGATGAGAGACCCCATAGCTGACAGCTGCAGCGGTCCCAAAGAACCATAGGCGTCAACTACAAGGGGGCTCGAGGGCTTGAGCCCCCCCCCAAAAAAATTTCCCGGGGGGGCTCAGCCTCCCCCAGCAAAACGGAGCGTCCACCAGGCCTCCCCGCTCGCTTGCCTGCCTGCCTGCCTGCACGCTGGAAGCTGCCCAGCTGGCCCCACGGAGGCAGGAGTGGTCAGGCCAGGCCCGGGGGGGGGGGGGGGAGAAGTGGTGGGGACATGGTCCCGGTGTGCGCATGCACAAAGCGTGTGCGCACAAAAGAGCCTTTCCCCCCCGGGGGATTCTAAAAGTCGACGCCTCTGCAAAGAACACATCCTTCTGGTGCTTTTTGGTTTTGTTTTCTTTTGTGCGTTGAGGGTTTTATTTTGTGATTGAATGCATCTGGCTTTAGGGATGGGTTGGCGAAACCATTGGGTTGGAGCCGAAGAACTGTGAACAGCCTCTCCACGCTCACCACATGCTTTCTTTTCTCTCTTCCCCCTTAAAAATCTGCTTCTGGATGGGGGAATCTGAGGAATTCTGCGGGCCAGAGCGTGGTGGTGGGTGGGTGTTGGGTCTTTAGCAGGGGTCCTTTCGTAGAAAAAGAGGTGCAGGAGCTCATTAGCATAACTCATCAGCATATGCCACGTCCCTTGACATCACCAGAAGTGTGTCAGAAAGGGAATGTCAGTTTCAGCCCCATTATACCCTATGGGCCATTGAAATCAATGGCAAAAACTCATAGGGTATATGAGGGGCTGGAGGAAAGGGGGTTTGAGGGAGAGGCTCCAAACTTGCAGGATAGCTTCTGGGGCCTCTCCTCGAAATACCCACTAAGTTTCAAGAAGGTTGGACCACGGGGTCCAATTCTACGGGCCCCCAAACAGGTTGTCCCATCCCCTCCATTGTTCTCTATGGAAGGAAAAAATGTTAACTTTTTTCCTACTATAATGGAGGGAATGGGGGCAACCTGTTTGGAGGCCTGTAGAATTGGACCCCCTGGTCCAATCTTCTTGAAACTTGGTGGGCATTTCGAGGAGAGGCCCCAGCAGCTACCCTGCAAGATTGGAGCCTCTCCCTCAAACCCTCTCCCCTCCAGTGGCTTTTAAAGTTGCCACCGAATTTCGGCGGCAATTCGGTGGCGAGCTGAATCAGATTAGAGAATCTGATTCAGCCCGTGGCTGCCCTACTGGCCAGTCCTTAGCTGGCGGAGCTTTGCTCCGCCTCGCTCCGGCCCCAACGGACCCCTGGTCTTTAGTTACAATTGCACATCCAGTCATGTGACAGCATCTTTAGATCAGATCTGTCTGTTTTTTTCCACAGAGGCGCATACCCTGTGCTTAAATTAATTCCTCTTTTGTTTAAGTTTCCTTAAGTATTATCAAAGATGCTGCTCTAGGAGTTAGCTTCCATTTTTTAATCATTAATAGCCTTGCTCAAGTTTTGCAAACGGAAGGCTCTGGCTTCCTTGAGGGAGACAGTCCATTTCATATTCGGTAGGAACGTAAGAAGAGCCCTGTTGAAGCAGACTAGTGACCCTTCTGCTCCAGCATCCAGTCTCTCACAGTGGCCAACCACTTTCTCCGGACGGCCAACTAAAGGGCATGTTGCTCCCTGCCTCTAGGTTCCAGAGGATGAGTGCCTCTGAATGCGGAGGTTCCCCTCCGCCACCATGACTAGTAGCCATTCATAGACTTATCCTCCAGGAATCTATCTAATCCCCTTTTAAAGCCGTTTATTGCTGTGGCCATCACTATGTCCTCTAGCAGCGAATTCCACATTTTAATCACTCTTTGTGTAAAGTAGTATTTCCTTCTGCTGGTCCTGAACCTACTGCCTATCAGTTTCACTGGGTGCCCTTAAGTTCTAGTATTTCGGGAGAGGAAGCTCTCTTCGTCACCTCTCTCCACCCCGTGCATCATGTGATAGACCTCTCTCGCGTCCAGTGCTTCCTATAAGCTGTGGAGCCCTGTGAGCAAAAATTCTACTTTGCGAGCTACTGGCATTCAAGTTGTGAGCGAGCGGTTTAATTACTGCATAAATCAGTTTGCTCTGGAGCCCTCCTTCCTGAGCTGAGACGAATATGTGTGAGCCGGAGGCTGAAAAACTGTGAGCTAGCTCACGCTAAGTCAGCTTAGAGGGAACACTGCTCACATTCCCCCCCCCCCTTAGTGGTCTCTTTTCTAAACTGAAGAGTCCCAGACTCTTCGGCCCTTCCTCATAGAGAAGGGGCTCCAACACCCTAATAATCTTGATTGCCCTCCTCTGTACTTTTTCCAGCTCTTCAATTGTCCTTTTGGGGATACAGTGACCAGAACTGGACACAGCCAAATGAGGCTGTGTCAGCTATGCCGCCATGGCTAGTGGGGCGTGGTTGGCGGAGGCTGGGTGAAGCCTGTATTGAAGACATATATCCTTTGGTATTTTAGCTTTCGCTTCCTGGGTCTGACCTTGGGGTCTGGTTGCTCCTCTTCCCCTGGGAACCTGTATTCGTTATTTCACTTACTTGCTATGATTGGCTTTCAGCCATCCAGGGGTGTCTTTTGAATTCAGTATACCTTCCCAGCTCCCACCTGGAGAATCATTCCTGACGCAAGAAGTGTACAGACAACCTGCCTTTCCTGATCCAATAAACTAGATCCTGTTTAAGGAATGTTGTTGGGACGGATTGCTGTGGGACTTTGGCAGGCTGCACCATAGATCTATACAGGGGCATCACAATATCGCTCATTGTCTTCTCAGTCCCTTTCCTAAGAATCCCTAACACAGTTTGCCCTTTTTTTTCACCACTGCAGCACCCTGGGTTGACACTTTCATTGAGCTAACCACTACAACCCCAAGATCTTTTCCCCTCTCAGTCTCAGCAAGTTCAGAGACTTCATCAGTCTGCGCTTGAAGTTGGGATTTTTTTTTTGTCCCAGTGTGCATTACCTCACAATTAACCAACATTGAAGTTCATTGGCCACACTGTCGCCCACTCACACGAAAGCTTATACCCAGAATTAAACTTTGTTCGTCTTAAAAGCGCCACTGGATTCAAACTTGGCCCTTGGGTATGTTGAGGGTAAAGATGCCTGCTGTTCCAGGGGAGCATTATAATTCTTTGACCCCGTGGCATTTTGCTCCCCGGAACCCATTTGTGGAACGTGGCTCGTAGGAGTCTCCGGACCGCAAATGAGAGTCCTCGACCAGCTGCTATGCCCAAATACGTTTCAGAGCACTTTGCAGTCTTATTTGTACTGCTGGCACTTTTCTTAGCCCTCACGTGGTTGGCTGTGTTTATATTCCTGTCCAGAATATGTTCCTGAGAAACTGAAGTCTGGCTTTTCTCAGGAGAATCGAAGGCTGGCTTGAGGATAGGTTATATTTATACCTGACTCCGTAATGAGATTTCTGCGGTAGAAACCAGGAGATACTTGGGGGGGGGGGGATTCCATATGACTGTCTGCGGATTCTCTCTCTCCCTGCCTCTTTCCCAACTAAATTTAGAAAGCAGCACAAAGCTTTCTTTTATAGATAATTGATTTTACTCGTTTTATTTATAGCCCACGTTTTTCCTCAATGGGGATCCAAAGCCGCTTACATTGTTCTGTCCTCACAACAGCCTTGTAAGGCAGGCCAGGCTAGGGCTGCCAAGTCTTCTTTACTTACCGGCGGGGGGGGGGAGTCCTCCGTCGTCCGGGAGCTTCCTGGGCTGGCGACGTCACTGCCGGGCGACGTCATTACGTTGGGGAAGGGGGGTGGGGTTCCCTCTGCCGGCCGAATGCTGGCCGGCGGATCGGGAACCCCTGTAGCGGGGGATCCCCCGCCCCCCGGGCTGACTTGGCAGCCCTAGGCCAGGCTGAGAGTATGTGGCTGGCCCAGGATCCCCCAGCAAGCTTATTAGCGATGCTATCTTTTCATCAGCCTCAGATTGCAAGGGTGCAAAGGGAGAGTTCTCTGTGGCCTCCCCCAAACTCTGAAATGATAGTTTAATATCTACAGATATTTAGAGAGCCGGCACAGCGTAGTGGTTATTCTGTCAGTACAGGACCTGGAAGAGTGGGGTTCAAATCCTAATTGGCCATGAAACTCCTTTGTTGGCCCTGAGCCAGTTGTCCTCTCGCAGCCTAACCCACCTCGCAGGGTTGTTGTGAGGATAAAACAGGGAAGAGAGAACCATGTAATGCCGCTCTGGAGTTCCTTGAAGAAAGGGAAGGATAAAATAAAATTCTAGAGGCTGATCTTGCAATGCAAAGTTCTACGTAAGTCGTGAGTCAGAAGAAGTAGAGGAGGAGGATGGATTTACACCCCACCTTTCACTCTGAGTCTCAGAGTGGCTTACAATCTCCTTCCCTTCCCCTCCCCACAACAGACACCCTGCAAGGTAGGCGGGTCTGAGAGAGCTCTGACAGAACTGCTCGAGAGAGAGAGAGCAGCTCTGAGAGAGCTGCGACTGACCCAAGGTCACCAGGCTGGCTGGGTGTGGAATGGTGGTCACTGTGGGTCTGGAGGGGGATGTATTTGTGTATTTCCTGCATTGTGCAGGGGGTTGGACTAGATGACCCTGGAGGCCCCTTCCAACTCTGTGATTCTATGTGGAGAAGTGGGGAACCAAACCCAGTTCTCCAGATCAGAGTCTGTCGCTCTTAACCACTACACCCGTCTTACTTTTTTGAAAGATTGCTGTACCAAGCTTCTTGGGTTAACCTTTGAGAGTTGAGGATGAAGTTGGGAAAGGACAGAGAAATTGACCTGATCTATTGAAATCAGTTTTGCATGGCTGATTTCGCTTTGCTGCCCGTCTCAAATCTTTGGAATTGGCTGAGCAATAACTTCAACCCAGGTGGAGACACCGTTAAAACGCATGCTCCTCTTGGATGAACCAGGAAGACAGTCACGGCTACAGAATCGTTCCCCCCCCCCCTTTCCGTGCAGCGTCCTCTAGGACCGCACGGTAACACAAAGGCACTCTGTTTGCTTTCTTGAGCCCTGTGTTTTCTCTTTCCATATCAGGTCATGTTGACCCAGGGGAAGACGACCTCCAGACAGCCCTCCGGGAGACCCAAGAGGAAGCCGGGCTGGACGCCGGCCAGTTCACCGTCCTAGAAGGCTTTAAGAAGGAACTGAACTACACAGTTCGAGACAAGCCCAAAACGGTCATCTACTGGCTGGCGGAAATGAAAGACAGCAACGCGGAGATCAGACTCTCTTCGGAGCACCAGGCCTTTCGTTGGCTGGCCCTCAAGGAGGCCTGCGAGCTCGCTGGGTTTCAGGACATGCAGGCCACAATACGGGAGGCCCATCAGTTTTTATGTTCCCGGGCATGAACGCCCTGTGGGGATCAGAGGAAGTGTTTCGGAGGAAACTCGGGCTGCTGATTCCGTAAGAATAAAAAACAGAAGGTCAAAAAATGCAAGTCTCTTCCTGTTTGATGAAGTGGTTAAGTACGCGGACTCTAATCTGGGAGAACCGGGTTTGATTCCTCACTCCTCCACTTGCACCTGCTGGATGACCTTGGGCAAGCCGTAGTTCTGGCACAGCTGTTCTTGAAAAAGAGCAGTTTCTGTCAGAGCTCTCTCAGCCCCACTTACCTCCCAGGGTGTCTGTTGTGGGGAGGGGAAGGGAAAGGAGATTGCAAACCGCTCTGAGACTCCCTTGGGTAGTGAAGGGTGGGGTATAAATTCAACCTCTTCTCTTCTATAAAGGTAGCATTGATATGTCCAGTTGCCTTAAGAGGCTTTGGTGCTTCCACTCCACTGAATTCTCAAAGATGAGCGTTTAGCCCAGGGGTCTTCAACGTTGTGCCCACTGACACAGTTTCTGCCGGCCGCATAGGGTTTCAGAATCAGAGTTGGATGGGACCTCCAGGGTCATCTAGTCCAACCCCCTGAACAATGCAGGAAATTCACAAATACTTTCCCCACCACACACACCCAGTGACCCCTGCTCCATGCCTAGAAGACGGCAAGAACAACACAGCCCTCCTCATGCAGATGCTCATATGATACAATCGAAACCTCTGAACATATGATTATGGAGTGCCCTGTATTCGATGAGCTGAGAGCTAATTTTGTCATCCCTTCACTTAACGAAACGGAATTGCTAAATGTGCAAGCCCAGGTGTCATGGCTGCTATCGGATACAAATGATCATGTCACCCTCTTAGCGGCAAAATTCATAGGCGCGATAATCAAATATAAGAGAAATAATACGAAGGTCTTTTAAAATATGTTTTGGTTCTAATTTCTGCTTAAGGTGATAGCCGTATGAGCAGTGATGGATGGATAGACAGACAGACAGACAGATAGATAGAACACAACCCTCCAGGATCCCCAGCCAAACTGGCCTGGAGAAAAATTGTTTCCTGACCCCATAGTGGCAATCAGAATTTCCCTGGGCGTGTAAGAAAGGGCCACAAGAACTAAGCACTGGTGCAACCCTTCCTGCCTTCTCATCTGGTGATCTGCCTAAGTTCAGAGAATCAAACAAGAGGAAAGACCCGGGGGAAAAACTGCTGTAAAGCGCTATCTATTGTAAACAGTGTAAAGTGGGAATGTGATAAATATTACGTAGCACAATTACAAAATACAAAAAGGGTCCGTGAGTAAGTACAATAGTAGTAAAAGAAATTCTCCGGAATGGCTATTCATTTCATGTAGACTTCATCTAAACACGGACCGGAAACCTTTATAAAGTGACAAAATGTATAGCATATCAATGGATGGGCATATACAATGTACCTAATCTATAAAATGATCATAAATTTATAGTGAAATCCCTAATACATACAGAGATGTCTTTGATTTCATATCCAACATTGACTGGCTTGAGAAGTGATCAGATTTTCAAATAGTACAGGTCTCTAAAAAGACATCAAAATTATTCCAGAACATACATTGTATTTAGGAAAGGAATTGAAAGCACCTGGTAAGGTTTTAGCATTCTATGCATGCCCGTTGATATTCATTCTGTTTGCTCTATGGAGGTGAGTGTCTTCTGTTATTGCAAGCATATTTGTAAATGTAATAACCCCAGTATGATCCTAAATACAATGTATGTTTTGGAATAATTTTACAGGCACCCTGTAACTTTACATAAAGGCTTCCGGTCCGTGTTTGGAAGAAGTCTACAGGAAACGAACAGCCATTCCGGAGAATTTCGTTTACTACTATTGTACTTACTCGAAGACCTTTTTTGTATTTTGTAACTGTGCTACGTAATATTTATCATGTTTCCACTTCATACTGTTTACAATAGATAGCGTTTCACAGCAGTTTTCCTTTAGGTCTTTTTTTCTTGTTTTGTTTGTGGCTGCGGCTTTTTTGTTGCATAAGTTCACAGAATCAGGTTTTCAAGGCAAGAGGTGAACAGAGACCTTTGCCTGCCTCTGCATAGCGACCCTGGATTCCCTTGGGGGTGTACCACCTGAATACTAACCAGTTTTCACCCTGCTTAGCTTCCGAAATCAGACTATCCCAGGCGACCCTGCTCGTAATTCCAGAGGCTGAATGGCCATCTGTTTAGGAACGCTTTAGGTTGGGATTTCCAGTGTCAAGCAGCAGTAAGAATAAAGGACTTCTAAGGGCCATTCCACCTCTATGATTCTGTGCCGCTAGCATTTCGTCGGAGGGATCCACGTCCAGAAAGGCAGGCCTGTATGGGACATTAGATTCCCCCCTTGGAAAAAAAATGTCATTCCGTATTAGACTTTTTCCTTTATTTTGAACTGTGTCTAAAACAAACTGCACTTGGATGAAGGCGCAGGCCAATGTTAAGTGACCACTGCAGGGTATGTGGCTGAGTTAGTGGGATTTGGAACAGAACCGAAAAGCAAAGAGCAGTGATACAATTTGACACGCGCACACACAGAGGAAATGTCTGCACACCAGCACCTCTCACGGGAAACCCTTAACATTGTTCTTTCAGGCTCCCATTCTGTTGAGGGGGTATTAATCCTGCACAGTGTTTTAAGAAGCAACATGCTATTCTTGAAAACCACGTGTGTGTGTTTTTTGCATTGATTTATTTATATCCTGCTTTGCTCCCCGTTTGGGACGCAAAGAGGCTTAGAAGATCGCTCTCCTCTCCACTGTTTTCTCACAATGACAACCCTGTGGGGTAGACCAGGCTGAGAGTTTGTGCTGGGCATGAGGTCACCCAGCAAGATTCCATGGCATGTGCCGTAAAGTTGCAGCTGACTTACGGTGACCCCAGCAAGGGGCTCTCAAGGCAAGTGAGAAACAGAGGTGTTTTGCCCATCGCCTTCCTCTACAGAGGCTTTGAAAGACAGTTGAATCTGACTCTAGGGGGCGTTGCTCATCCCTGTTTCCAAGCCGAAGAGCCAGCGCTGTCCGAAGACTTTTTCCATGGTCATGTGGCCGGCATGACTAGACACCAAGGCACACGGAATGCTGTTGCCTTCCCAACGAAGCGGTATCTTTATCTACTTGCAGTTTCTTGCTTTCGAACTGCTAGGTTGGCAGGAGCTAGGGCCAGAGACGGGAGCTCACTCCGTCATGCGGCACTCAGGTCTCAAACTGCCAAACTACCGATCTGGTCTGCAGCTCAGGGTCTTACCTACTTATTAAGACAGGATGGTCAATAAGTCCCTTTCTCGGTTACCTGGGGCGAGTAGAAATGCTGTCCAGGAGACCAGGCAGGGAAGCTTTACAAAAAAAACCTGCTTCTCTTTCCCCAACATGAGCCCACAGTTAACTAGCATAGGTGCCTCCCCCACTTATATAGCCAGAATTTCTGGTTTCCCCATAGTCTCCCAATGCTAACTGAACCCTCTGCAGAGAAGGAAGAATCACAAGATGAAGGCGCTGTGAAGGCACTCAGTGACCAGCCTTTCCAAAGTTTATGCACCTGGGGAATCTGTACTGCAGGATTTATTATACCAGGGTGACAGGTTAAAAAAATCAGCCTTCGGCCTCAATGCAGGGCACTCCTGGAATCCAAGGTGCATGCTTTCGCTGTGTGAAATGGAGGTGGGACTGTTCCCTCCAGAGGGCTGTACCACCTCAGAGTTCCCAGCAAGATGCAGGCAACGTCCATAAGAACAGAAGAGAAGCCAATGTTGGGTCAGGCCAGTGGCCCATCCAGTCCAACACTCTGCGTCACACAGTGGCCAAAAATACCCGGTACCATCAGGAGGTCCAGCAGCGGGATCGGGACACTAGAAGCCCTCCCACTGTCCCCCCCCCCCCCCCAAGCACCAAGAATACAGAGCATCACTCGCCCCAGACTGAGAGTTCCTAGCTATACAGTGTGGCTAACAGCCACTGATGGACCTCTGCTCCAGATGTTTATCCATAAGAACATAAGGGAAGCCAATGTTGGCTCAGGCCAATGGCCTATCCAGTCCAACACTGTGTCACACAGTGGCCAAAATCACCAGGTGCCCTCAGGAGGTCCAGCAGTGGGGGCAGGACACTAGGAGCCCTCCCATTGTTGCCCCCCCCCAAGCACCAAGGATACAGAGCATCACTCGCCCCAGACTGAGAGTTCCTATCTATACCTTGTGGGTAATAGCCGCTGGTGGACCTCTGCTCCCAAGCACACTGAGGAAATCTGGGCATCCTTTGGGTGAGACATAAAAGTCTTACATCTATCAATGCAGCAAACACAACTGGCCATATGTGAGAATGTCTGTTACCTGCTTTCTCGTCAAGGCTATTAGTTAAACGAGAGAGGCTCCGGAGAAGTGCCTCGTGCCCCCGTTTGCAGATTAAACGGCCCGGTAGGAACTTGGCACCACAAAAGCAATAGATTTCAGCTGAAGCAAAGCTTAGCATATTGGATAGCTCATGTTGTCAAAGAGCGGGGTGACGGTCCCGTCTTTCCACTCAATGAGTATCTCCCCGTGCTTCAGGGAAGGGGAGGGAGAAGAGGGGATGATCTGTGTCTTGTGGTTGGAACTGGAGGTCCTTGAAAAGGGCAGCTGCTCCTCATAGCTCACTTGGTGGCTATTCTCTGGGTACCTCTTGAGACCCGTCAGCATCCTCTTCTTCTTCCTGGCAGGGGGAATACAAGACCTCACCTTGAAGTTTGTATGATTTCTCCCCCCCCCCCCCCATGTCATTTGAAGTCTCCCTTTCTCCCTGGGACTGATAAGAATGTGAGAACAGCCCTGCAGGATCGGACTAGTGGTCCATCCAGTCCAGCCTCCTGTCTCACACAGTGGCCAGCCAGTTCCCCTGGAGGGCCAACAACAGGGCAGAGAGGCCGAGGCCTTCCCCTGAGAAGAACCTCAGAAGAGCCCTCCCGGATCAGACCACTGAGGGTCCCTCTAGTCCAGCATCCCGTCTCACACAGTGGCCAGCCAGTTCCTCTGGAGGTCCAACAACAGGGCAGAGAGGCCGAGGCCTTCCCCTGAGAAGAACATAAGAAGAGCCCTGCTGGATCAGACCAGTGAGGGTCCCTCTAGTCCAGCATCCTGTCTCACACAGTGGCCAACCAGTTCCCCTGGAGGGCCAACAACAGGGCAGAGAGGCTGAGGCTTTCCCCTGAGCCTCAAAAAACAGGATCACTGAAGCTGTGTGGGAATTCGGGCGAAGCCGCGGGTCAAAATGCAGCACAGGGCCAATAGTGGGAAATTCAAGCACGCAATCGGGGCAAAGGCACTGGTGTGCCCTTGTAAGCTGCCCTGAGCCCGTTCGCGGGGAGGGCGGGGTATAAATATAAAATATAAATAAATATAAATAAATAAATAAAGGGAAGAAACGACCCCTGAGCAGTGGCTTGTGGGAAATCAGTCTTAAATAACAAAGAGCAAATCCTGCGCCAGCCCCGCAACTTACTTGTTATAGTGGATGTTGAGGGCCAGAATGACCAGTCCCAGGATGAAGGCCAGGGGGCTCAGCACCAGCATCACCGTCTTCCAGCTGGAACCTGGCAGAGGATTGCATGACATGTCGGCAAGGGGAGCGGCCGTGGCTCAGCGGGAGAGCCTCTACTCGGCATGCAGAAGGCCAGGAGTGGCCAGGATTGAACCTGGGACCTTCTGCATGCGAAGCAACTGTTCTTCTGCTGAGCCACAACCCCTCCCATGTAGCTGGGGGAGGGAGAGGCCTGGTCAGCCAGGCCTCTCTACCAGCACTAGGTTGTCAACCTCCAGGTGGGGCCTGGGGATCTCCCGCTTTTACAACCGGTCTCCAGCTGGCAGAGATCAGCTCCTCTGGAGAAAATGGCAGCTTTGGAGGGCGGGCTCTATGGCATTGTACCATGCTGAGGCCCCTCCCCTCCCCAAATCCTCCACTCTCCTGGCTCCACCCTCAAAGTCTCCAGGTGTTTTCCAACCCAGACCTGGCAACCCTAACCAGCACACATTCCTCTCTTTCAATTTCAGCAGCCATCTTACCGGGAGATCGGGCTCCAGCAGTCTTCTTTTGATTGCCGGCATGCTTTCCATCACGCTTGTGCTTTTCTGGAAGGGAAAGAAAATCAGGACAATGAGACTCGAAGGGATGAAAAAGAGGGAAGTGTGGCTGCTGGCATTCTTTGCTAGGAAACTTGCCTCTCCTCAAACCACCCCATCCAAACAGGGCTGTATTATCCATAAGGCTGACTAAACCGAAGCTTAGGGGGTAGGGCTGCCAAGTCAGCCCGAGGGGGGTTCGGCCAGCGGGGGAAACCCCACCCCCGAGGTCGTCCAGCCTGGACGACCCTCCCTCACATAATGACGTCACCCAGAAGTGACGCCATCACGTTGGGGGCATTGCCAGGGCGACGCTCTGGCAATCGCCCCAAAACTTTATGATACCATAGAGTTTTGGGGCAATTGCCAGAGCGTCGCCCTGGCAATGCCCCCAAAGTGCTGGCGTCACTTCTGGTGACGCCGCCCGCCGCGCGCTCTCAAGAAGTACCCGGCCAGCAGAGCTTCCCCCCCGCCGGTAAGTTTCTTACACTTGGAAACCCTACTAGGGGGCCATCAGGTTTTTTGTTTTTTTTTGCTGAGGCACAGTTCTTTTTCGCTTCATAGACAGCATGTAATATATAACCTCTAAGATAATTAACTGCTTCCTTATTGCAGTGAAACAGATTATCTCTTATATTAAGGCTGCGGTCACACAAACTAAATAATCCACTTTCAACCCACTTTCCAAATGGATTATTACTGTGTGAACTGGCAAAATCCAGTTGGGAAGTGCATTGAAAGTGGACTGAAAGTGGATTATTTAGCGTGTGTGACGGCAGCCAAACCATCATCCATAAATTATATATATTTTAATAAATAATAACATTTTTATTCACTTCAAAATATTACAGTATTGAACAATTATACACCCCAAAATGCGATTTCCTGAAGAGTTCGACTCACGCAATAAAAATATATATTAAAAAATGTGAATAGAATTTGTCAGGAGACCCTCAAAACAGCTATGTACTGTGGCTGTGGTGGCTCAGTGGTTATGATGATGAGCTGCAGGCCGGAAGGTCGGTAGCTCAGCCGTTCGAGACCCGAGTGCTGTGTGACTAGGTTTGCCAAGTCCCCCCAGGGGGTGGGAAAACCCCGCTCCAGCGGCCTGCTGCCCACCCGCCGGGATCAGGCCGCTGTGGGGAAACCTGCCCCCAAATTGCTGGGCTGTAACGACATGTCTGGCGCAATGACATCACCCGGAGGTGACGTCATCGCGTTGGGCATGTTTTTTGGGGGGACGCTCTATAATTTGAGGGAAAACTCTATGATTTTCCCTCAAATTACAGAAGTCTCGTCCCCAACGTGCCCGACGCGATGACGTCACTTCCAGGTGACGTCATTGCGGTGCGCGCGCAAAGCACGCATGCCAGAAGCCTCCCGCTGCAGAGAGGTAACTATTTGGCAATTCTATGCGTGACGGAGTGAGCTCCCGCCTCTGGCCCCAGCTCCTGCCAGCCTAGCAGTTCGAAAGCAAGGAATTGCAAGTAGATAAATAGGTACCGCTTAAAATAAATAGGTACAGTGTAAAGCTCTCTTAGCAATGTACAACTATTTGCAGGGGTCCGTTGGAGCGGGAGTGCACAGGAGTGCAGCTCCGGGAGTGAGGAGCCCAGGGGGCGGGCACATGACCAAGCCCCGCCCCCTCCTCAGCTTCCCCGAGCAGTGCAGAGGCACAGCGCCCCGGGGAAAGCCCTGCTAGGGTCTTTATTGTTTTTAATGTTTTGTTTTAATATTGATAATTTTATCATTGTTCCTTTTATGACTGTGTGCTGCTTTTCCAGAGACTTGCTCAAGGTGGCATATAAATTTTCGAAGTATACCATTTTTGATCTGGGCACATGGCACATAAGTACTGGAGAAATTTCACCAACCCTTCAGCAGCTTCCACCCCATCAGTTAGGTGTAGTGGTCAGGAGTTGGACTCTAATCTGGGAGAACCGGGTTTGATTTCCGCACTCCTCCACATGCAGCTGCTGGTGTGACCTTGGGCCAGTCACAAGTTCTCTCAGAGCTGTTCTCTCAGGAGCAGTTCTCAAAAGACCTCTCTCAGCCCCACCTACCTCACAGGGTGTCTTGTTGTGGGGAGGGGAAGGGGAAGGGATGGGTGGTGCACATGTCCTGGGTATCTCAAGTCTACTTGAAACCTGGTGGTTCCAAGGGAGCAGGAAGAGATTGTGGGTGTGTTCTTTACGCTTATTTTTATTGCACGAAGTATTGGATGGGGAAGGGAATGGAGGAAGAGCAGGTCAGTTTCACTCACCTGTGGAATGGAGCCTGAGGGGTGGGTGTCACCTTCTGACACACTTCCGGTATATTAGGGGGTGTGGCATATGCAAATATGTTATGCAAATGAGTTATGCTAATGAGCTCCTGCACCTCTTTTTCTACGAAATGACCCCTGACTATTTGTGAATTCTGCTTATATGATGCCAGTATGAAAAATCTGATATTGTCGGACTAGCCTTACTTTAAAGGATTGTTGTTTTGAATGTTGCTCTATTAGCTGCATACGAAGTTGTATAATTGTCCTCACCTGATGAAGACTTACTTACCGGATAATGAAGAATATACTTACCAGGTGCTTCATTGTTGAATTATTCTTGGACCCCTATTTACTATCTATTGTATTAAATTGATAATTTTGCATTATTTAATGTTTTCTCTTATAAATTTCATCACTGCGGTGTGTTTTCAGCTATAAGTTTTTTTCGGGGGGTTTTTTTTGCAAAGGCAGGCAACGGCAACCCACTTCTGTTCCTCTCTTGCCTTGAAAAGCCTACAAAGTCGCCACAAATCGGCTGTGATTTGATAGCACTTTCCACCACAATCACACGGGATTATTCCAGGAATGAGAATTCTGCTCTTTCTGTCCTCATTCGTGCCAATGAAATTCTCACACAGAAGCACCTTTCAACCCATCTGTGTTCCCTGTTTGGTGTAGTGGTTAGGAGCGCGGACTCTAATCTGGGAGAACCGGGTTTGATTCCCCCACTCCTCCACTTGCAGCTGCTGGTGTGACCGTGGTTCAGTCACAAGTTCTTTCAGAGCTGTTCTCTCAAGGGCAGTTCTCGGAAGAGCTCTCTCAGCCCCACCTACCTCCCAGGGTGTCTGTTGTGGGGAGGGGAAGGGAAAGGAGATTGTCAGCCGCTCTGAGACTCCTTCGGGTAGTGAAGGGAAGGGTATAAACCCAATCTCTTCTTCTCTTCATGAACCCCTAGTACACCTGCCATGAGATTCCGCTGATTGTAAGCCCTGGTTCAGGACAGAGTCAGTAATTCCTTATTTTCCCCACTGCTTCATTGGCCCTAAACATCCCCTGATGATGATAACTAAGATCAGGTGACAGCTGCCATTATTGGTGGGTGTTGTTTGGGTTTCGACGAACTGTAGAATTGTAAGTGGAGGGGAAATGTGCAGGTCTGTGCATTGGCCAAGGGTACACAAAGATCTCTTTACCTCTCAGTGAGTAGGACTCACCCTCTTCTGGTTGCACGCTGATGTCTTCTTTCCTCAGGAGAGTACTGTTAACACTGGGCTCCGCTTCCAAAGTGGCAGTGGTTGTAGATGTGGTTGTGGGGTCTCCCGGGAAGGTGTGTGTCTCTGGAGAAGTGATCGTTTGACCTTGGGTGGTTTCACCTGAGGAAAATATGACCAGTTATGTTCCTTTCTTCAGTACAGGATCGACCGCATAGGTGGAGCACCTTAACCTATGAGGAAAGGCTGAAAAGTCTGTTTAGAAAAGAGACTTAAGGAGGGAACATGATGGAGGTTTATCAAATGATGCACGGGGTGGAGGGGGTTGACCAAGAGAACTTTTTCTCCCTCTCACCTGATACTAGAACTCGAGGGCATCCAGTGAAGCTGATGGGCAGTAGGTTCGGGACAGACAGAAGGAAATACTACTTTACACAGAGAGTGATTAAAATGTGGAATTCGCTGCCAGAGGATGTCGTGATACCCACAGGCATGGATTAATTTCAAAAGGGATTAGACAGATTCATGGAGGAGAGGTCTATCAGTGGCTACTAGCCATGGTGACTAAAGGGAACCTCCCCATTCAAAGGCACTAAACCTCTGAATCCCAGAGCCAGGAGGAAACATTAGGGGAAGGCCTCAGCCTCTATGCCCTGTTGTTGGCTGTCCAGAGGAACTGGTTGGCCGCTGTGTGAGGCAGGATATGCTGGACTAGATGGGCCATTGATCTGATCCAGCAGGGCTCTTCAGTCTGGTGTAGTAGTTAAGTGCGTGGACTCTAATCTGGGAGAACCGGGTTTGATTCTGCACTCCTCCACTTGCAGCTGCAGGATGACCCTGGGCAAGCCATAGTTTTGTCAGAGCTGTTCTCTCAAGGACAGTTCTCTCAGAGCTCTCTCAGCCCCATCTACCTCATGGGGTGTCTGTTGTAGGGAGGGGAAGGCAAAGGAGTTTGTAAGCTGCTCGGAGACTGCGAGGCTACAAGCATGGACGGCTTCAAGAGGGAATTAGATAAACATATGGAGCAGAAGGCCACCAGTGGCTATTACCCACAAGGTCTAGATAGGAACTCTCAGTCTGGGGCAAGTGATGCTCGGTATTCTTGGTGCTTGAGGGGGGGACAACAGTGGGAGGGCTTCTAGTGTCCTGCCCCCACTGGTGGACCTCCTGATGGCACCTGGTGTTTTTGGCCACTGTGTGAGAGAGTGTTGGACTGGATGGGCCACTGGCCTGATCCAACATTGGCTTCTCTTATGTTCTTATGAGGGAAGGGTGAGGTATAAATCCAATCTCCTTCTCCTCCTCCTTTGAAGAAGAAGAGATTGGATTTATACCCTGCCCTTCACTTGGAGTCTCAGAGCGGCTTACAAACTCCTTCCCCTTCCCCTCCCCACAACAGACACCCCATGAGGTAGGTGGGGCTGAGGGAGCTCTGACAGAAACTGCCCTATTTCAAGGACAGCTGTGCCAGAACTATGGCTTGCCCAAGGTCATCCAGCAGCTGCAAGTGGAGGAGTGAGGAATCAATCTCCCAGATTAGAGTCTGCGCACTTGACCACTACACCAAACTGGCTCCTTATGTGAGAAAGTGGGCAGGGAGCAAGGGACATGTTAAACCAGCAACAAACCAGGCTCATACAAAAGGTCTATCAGCAGCTCCTAGCCACAGTGACTCACAGTGACTCCAAATTCAGAAGCAGTCAACCTCTGAATCTCTGTGCCAGAGGCAACATCAAGGGAAGGCCTCGGCCTCTATGCCTTGTGATCAGTCCTCTTGAGGGACACAAGCCAGCCCCCTTCAAGGGCCTAGGAGGTTTCAGCAGGTTTACCTTTAAAGCCCTATATGGCCAGTGTCCGACATACCTGAGGGACCGCCTTTCCCCATATATACCCCAGAGAGCACTGCGGTCGGGATCGCAACACCGCTTGACCATTCCAGGTCCTAGGGATGCCAGGCTTGCAGTTACTAGGGCCAGGGCATTCTCAGTAGCAGCTCCATACTGGTGGAATGAGCTCCCAGAAGAGATCAGGGCCCTGCGAGGCCTTCTGCAGTTCCGCAGGGCCTGCAAGACGGAGCTCTTCCACCAGGCCTTCAACTAGGAGCCGCCCTACGACCAACAACAACCAACTAGCCCAGCCCTCAGTTTCAATCTCAACAGGGGATCTATTCTACCTCATGACTCAGGAAGGCCACTGAGCTAGTAAACTGTGTCTGCTAGTATTTTACAGTATACCACCTTAAGTATTACCACCATCCTGAGGAATTATCATCGTCACTATTAGCACCTTATGATTTTATGATTTTATTGTATTGACTGTTTGACCCGTTGAATGATTTTGTGTGTTTTAATGGTATTTATACCATGTGAGCCGCCCTGAGCGCTGCTTGCGGGGAGGGCGGGGTACAAATTGAACTAATAAATAAATAAATACATTTCTCTTTGCCCTTACCTTGAGGAACCCACTCCCAGGGGACTGCAGGCTTCTCCGTCAGGTAGTGGAGTCCCCGTGCCGCCACCAGGCCGGCGGTGCAGACGATCTCATCCATCCAGGTCTTCCACCTGCTGAACTTGTCCTTCTCCCTGGAGAGGAAGGCCTTGTGTCCGCTTTGCTGCGCGCTGAGGTGCAAGCCCAGACCCTGCAGACTCAGGTGGCCCTTCTTGCTGCACACCCAGGACTGGCCCCCGCGGTCCCCACAGGGCTCCAGCTGAGCAGCCGCAAACTCTTGAGGCTCGCGAGCTGTCAAGCACTGCCTGGTTTTCAGGCTGACAATGGCCCGGGAGGCTGCCTCCCAACCCCACTGGAACTGTGGGAGGTGCGGTTTGCAGTCGGACAGGCCGATCTTTTCCGTTTCGTGGGGGGAGACGTGGAGGCACTTCCCCAGACGGACGTTCTTGATGAGGAAGCCTCCCCCACTGCAGGCTATGGGGAAGAAAAACACAATGGGTTTTTACATGCAGAGGTCATTTCAAGCAGGAACGCACCGGAACGCTGTTCCGGGAGTAGCAAGCCCAGGAGTGGGCACATATGGTGATGCGCAGTGGAAAAAAGCAAAAGCATACTAACTTGATCTGTATTTTCATGCTTGTTGTAGGGTAGCTTCCCTGCAAGAGCAAAGGAAACCTAAAGTGTCTTTAATCAGAGTATAAAGCTGGCTCACCAGCTCTGAGTTGGGAAATACCTGGAATTTTGAGGGGTGGAGCCTGAGTGGTGGGTGTTGCCTTCTGACGCACTTCGGGTGATGTCAGGGTGTGTGGCATATGCAAATAAGTTATGCTAATGAGTCATGCTAATGAGCTCCTGCACCTCTTTTTTCTACAAAATGACCCCTGGTTACATCCAATGCTCCCTCTAAGCTGTGGAATCTTGTGAGCAAAAATTCAACTTTGTGAGCTACTAACATTAAAGTTGTGGGTGAGAAATTTGGCTACTGCAAAAATCAATTTGCTTTGGAGCCATCCTTCCTGAGCTAAGACAAAAATGTGTGAGCCAGAGGCTAAAAAACTGAGCTAGCTCACACTAACTCAGCTCAGAGGGAACCCTGGTAGCAGCCTGTATGGAATTTCCTGTCTGCTGCTAGAACAATACTTTGAAGTAGGTATCCCTGCAGGACCACTCTCTAACAAAACCACAGACCGGAAAAGAGAAACAATAGTTCAAATCCCACGAAGAAATTCTAAATGCCCGATATGCATCTCGTCTAAATAATGCTTGTTTGTGGATTTAGAAGGAAACAGGGCACTTTGGAGCAATGCTTCAACTGCCTGGTGAAAGAAGATGAAAACAGGCAAAGAACAGAATCACATGAACACATGGAGCTTCCTTCTACTGAATCAGAGCCTTGGTCCATCAAGGTCAGTATTGTCTGCTCAGACTGGCAGTGGCTCTCCAAGGCCTCAGGCAGAGGTCTTTCCCATCACCTATTGCCGGATCTTTTTTAACTGGAGATGACAGGGGCTGATCCTGAAATCCTCTGCATGCCAAGCAGATGTTCTACCACTGAGCCACAGCTTCCCCACAGTTTTGTCAAATGTACTCCAGTCCCGTGAGGATTTGAGACCAGATTGGGTTGCTAACAATTCTGGAAAGGCCCGATGTTCTCCTGGAATTACGACGGATCTCCAGGTGAGAGAAATCAGATCTCCTGGAGAACATGGCAGCTTTGGAGAGTGGAATCTATGGCATTATACCCCCAAACCCCACTCCACCTCCAAATCTCCAGGCATTTTCCAACCTGGAAGGGACAACCCTAAGTCAGCTGGGTCCAATCACACACAGCATTAGCCGTGCGATAGGCACGAATGCTGGCCGGATTTTAAGGGCACGATCACATGAAAACCTCTGGCAAGTGTCCTGCACCCATCGGCAACCCGTATCGCCCTGCTGAAGAAGTGGAATTAAAAGATACCACCGAAAGTGCGGTGTTGTCCAGAAGATGCAGGGCGCCAGCAGGCGTCGGATTGTAGAAGCACTGGTATCCCGTCACATCCAGTGTCTGCGTCCCGTCTCACACCAGATGGTTTTTTTTTTAAGCCTCCGTGGTATGCGCACAAATGTGGACCTGTGCATGTGCACAAATGCGGTACTGCTGAACTTTGCGACCCTTCACTATCACCGTGTGATCAACAGCTGACGGCCTGAGCACGGAGCCTCGGGAGACCGTCTGATCATGATACCATGCTTCATTTTGCTCTGGCGCAAAAAGCCTCGCTCCCCCCCCCCCCCGGATTATCTTGCTCGTGTGACTGGGCTCAGATGATAATTTTTAAATTTATTTACATTATTTATAATCTACTTTTCCCACCGGGACTTGAGGCAGATTACACAGAGCGAGTCGGCAGAATGGGGCATTCAATAAAAAATGAAATAGGATTAGGGATGCAGAACCAACCTGAAATCTAAAAAGCAGAACTGAAGCAAAGCATAAGTGTGAACATGACACACCAAAGGATGCAAGATTATATCGCAGGGTCCAGTTTACAGAAAACTATACACAGTAATAGAGACCACAGCCTCTAATAATTTGTCTAAGTAACTTAGGCTGCAATCATACTCACAATTAGATCGACATAGGTGCGAATACCAGGCAGGTTTAAAGGGAACAATCAGACATCTGGAAAGTGCCCTGCAGCCATCAGCAACTCATTTTGCTCCGCCGCAGAAGCGGAGTTAAAAGACACCAGGGAAAAACTGGTAGTAAGCAGGTTGCAACAGGCCACGGATGGACTTTCCCATGTCTGATTGCTCCAGCGCGCTCTCATGGGGTCGGGATGGTCTGATCAGGCCTTTCCGACTCCATGCCGTATTTCCCCCCCCTTCACAGTATGCACATAATCACAAACTCCATAGGGAGCCCTTGGTGTGGAGGTGCGATTCATCGACCCCTCGTTTAAGCACATAGAAAAAAAGGGACCAAAAAACCCCTCGATTCATTCATAGTTGCGTCTGATCAAACGCGGACAGACTGTGTCCGCAGCTTCAAAGAGAGGTGTGATCGTGCAACCAGGTCAAATTCCACCAGAGGAAATAGCCTTGCTCCCACCCCACCCCGTTTTTTCTGGTGCGTGTGACCGCAACCCGAGTGAATAATTTTGTAACAGTGCTACTCTGTTGCCTGCATAGAAAAGGCCTTTTGAATAATTCAGTTTTGCATAGAACAAAGTTTGAGTCCAGTGGCACCTTTAGATCAATGCAAATGCAATGCAATGCAAATAGATCAATGGAAACCCAGAATAAAACTTTGTTGGTCTTAAAGGTGCTACTGGTCTCAAACTTTGTTCTGTCGCTTCAGGCCTATGCAGCTACCTAGTGGAATCAGTTTTTCATCTTTTGCAGAGAGACCGGAGAGTGGGGGTCTACCTGCCCTCCTCAGGTAGGCCATTCCACAAGGTGGAGGCCACATCGGCGAACGCACAGATGGCACATGTTCACCCTGCTCTGTGCCTAGGGTTGCCAAGTCTCACCTTTCTTTTGACGGTGGGGGGGGAGTCCTTGCTGCTCTGGGAGTTTTCTGGTGTGTGCGCAGAGCGCGTGCGCTGCGATGACATCACCCGGAAGTGACGTCATCGCATCAAGCACGTTGGGGCGGAACTTCTGTAATGTGAGGGGAAACATAGAGTTTTCCCTCAAATTATAGAGTGCCCCCCCCCGAAATGTGCCCGACGCAATGACATCACCTCCAGGTGATGTCATCGCACCAGGCACATCTCTGCAGCCCTGCAATTTTGGGGTGGGGTTCCCCCCGGTGGCCCAATCCAGGCTGGTGGGGAGCAGGCTGATCAAGCGGGGATTTCCCCGCCCCCCGGGGGGACTTGGTAACCCTATCTGTGCCAGCTACACTGGCTTCCAGTGGAGTACCATTTCAGGTTCAAGGTTCTGGTATTGTAGCATGGATTTGAAAACATAATGATTTTTTTTGCAATTCAGATTACTCATATTCTTATCTTTTTCTGGTTTTCTTATGGATGTTTATATTCAGACTTTATTAGGATTTAGTAAAGGCCTATTAAATGGTAAAGCCTCTCTTTTGTAGGTTAAAGTGCCTTTCTAGCTGATGCCAGCAGGCAAGAAGCAACATTCTTTCCCCCTCTTCAAGTTGTTTGGATGGGACGGCTATCTCGCTGTCTGGCGTCTCTTTTAGTTTTCTTTTTAACAGGTTTTCAGTGTAGTGATGCTGGTACAGCATAGAAGTATTTCCTTGAAATACAGAGTTCATGGGTTTAGTGGTTTGGGGTGAAACTCTGCAGTGTCTGGGTCAAGAAGGGCTTTTAGCTTCATATCAGAAAACAACTTTTGTTTGGGTAGGAAGGATCCTTGATTAGTATTATTAAGATTAGGTTAAGTAAACATTTAAGATACTATGTAGTCACACCTTTTTCTGCAACTGACCAATGAATGTATGGCTGCTCAGATGATGCTCTGTACCTTTGGAACCAATTATGATCTCTGGATGTTATCTCTCTGAGTATGTCATTTTGGGTATAAAACTTCATGTACTTTCTGATATTATTTAGAAAGCAGTCAATTTTTGGAAGGCTAATTTGGTCTAACTGTTTTACCGGTATTCCTTGCAATAAACACCAGAAAGAACTTTCCTCCTCATTGTGACTTCAATTTAACTTTGGCTTGGAAATTTATTTATGTAATAGTATTGACCTTTAAGGCCTTGAGCGGTCTGGGATCAATGTATCTACAGGACCGTCTCCTCTGGTCTGTCCCCAGGAGAGCTTTGCACTCTACTAATAACAACCTGCTGGTGATCCCTGGCCCCAGGGATGTCCGGCTGTTCTCGATCAGGGCCAGGGCCTTTTTGGTCCTGGCCCCGACCTGGTGGAACTCTTTCCTGAATGACACCAGTGCCCTGCGGGATCTCAGGGCCTATAAGGCAGAAATGTTCTGCCAGGCTTTTGGCTGAGGGCAGCAACTTTTTTTCATGGGCCGGTACCCTCCCTCCTCACATTTTTTGTTCTGAGTTCCCTCTCCCCCTGCCCAGAAAATGGCCAGGTAGTCCAGAATTGGGATAGAAAATTTACAGGACACCGTTTTCGGTCTTTTTTGTTCTGATTCTTTTAGTTTTTAGCAAATTGTACCCTGAATTTTAGTGTTTTGTATATATCTCTTTGGCATTATGCCCCCTTGTACATAATCCAATTAGCAAATAATAACAACAACACCAGTAATAGCAGCAGCAGCTGGTTTTGCCCATTTGAGAACAAATTGATGGTTCATGAATGGGAGGTAATAGCAGACAGAGGCTAGATGGCCATCTGACAGCAGTGCTGATCATGTGAACTTAGGCAGATCACGAGAAGGGAGGGCAGGAAGGGTGGCCTCAGTGCGTAGTTCCCGTGGCCCTTTCTCACACACCCAGAGAAATGCCGATCACCCCTTTGGGCTCAGGAAGCAATTTTTCTCCAGGCCAGTTTGGCTGGAGATCCTGGAGGGGGTTGGGTTTTTTGCCATCTTCTGTGTGTGGAGCAGAGGTCACTGTGGGAGTGTGTGTGTGGGGGGGTGTTTGTGAATGTCCTGCATTGAGCAGGGGGTTGGACTAGAGGACCCTGGAGGTCCCTTCCAACTCAGTGAGTCTATTATTCTATGTTTCTCCTGAAAATTGGAGTGGGAACAATGTTTCGGAGCAATGTTTCAATCGCCTGCTAAAAGAGGATGAAAACAGGCAAAGAAGAAGAAGAGACTGGATTTATACCCCGCCCTTCACTACCCAAAGGAGTCTCAGAGCGGCTTACAATCTCCTTTCCCTTCCCCTCCCTACAACAGACACCCTGTTGTGAGGTAGGTGGGGCTGAGAGAGCTCTGACAGAAACTGCTCTTTTTCAAGAACAGCTGTGCCAGAACTACAGCTTGCCCAAGGTCACGCCAGCAGGTGCAAGTGGAGGAGTGGGGAATTGAACCCGGTTCTCCCAGATTAGAGTCCGCGCACTTAACCACAACACCAAGAAGAGAATCACATGAACACATGGAGCCGCCTTCTACTGCATCAGAGCCTTGGTCCATCAAGGTCAGTCTTGACTACTCAGACAGCTCTCTCTCCTGCGACTGGAATGGGATGCTCATCAGAGGTCGCAGGGGGAGGAGAGGGCTGTCGGTCAATAGAGACAAAGAGAGCTTTCGGCACTACGAATTAGCCCGAGCATGGTGATTTCCTGGAGGCCTTCCAGTGTTTGTAACGCAGCATGAATTCGAGCTAGCCTGTCCCCCGAAACTTCACCAGCTCTGTCCTGAAAGCAGATCTCTTTGCATATTCGTAATCTGAAAAACTTCTGCGGCTGTCGGACTTCCTCCACTGGTGCTTTTGAAATCCTCTTCAAAGGTCACTGTGCACAGACCTGCGCATGCAGAACACCGTTGCTGGGACAAGCAGCTCTTGCCGCACAGTCGACACAGAGAGCTCTTTCCATGCAAAGGAGCTGGTGTTTCTGGTTCTTATTGACAGGGAGGGGAGAAAAGGACAGAAAAATAAGGGTGAAAACGAACTTACCCGGCAGCCAATGGAGAAGGAACATCCAGACGGGGCTCGCCTTGAAAAGCTTCATTGTCTCTCGGCAAAGAAAGGGAGGAAAAGTGCTCCTGAAGGGGTGGAATTGGAGGCTTGTGTTCCTTTGAATCCCAAAGCTGGGCAAAGCGGAGAAAGGGATCCTAATAGCTAAAACTAGAATGGAAGAAAACAATTTCCGAGCTTTTCGGTTTTCCTTTTATCATCCATCTGGAGAATGACCCTCTCCTTGGGCCGTCAAGCTCTCGTCGACTTGAGAAGCGACGCCTTTTCTCGAAACCGGCTCCTGCTGCTGAAAGAAAATGCAAACTTCTGCACGTCACAGAGTTCTTCGTCAGGTGGACTAAGAGGGGAGGCAGCTCCCTCCTCAGCTGTCCACTGCAGCTGCTGCCGCTTCCCAAATCCTGATGGATGTGAAAGCCCACTGCAGAGTTAACACAGCAGCCAAAAGGCTGGCAAGGGTTTTTTTGGCAGAAGCTGGGATTTCTGAACAGCACTGCCTCTGAACAGGGAATGCTAAGAGCTGGAGCGGCTGGCTGGCGGGGGCACTGCCGGCTGTTGGAGGAAGGCCAAGACAACCACCTCGAGTTAAAAAGGAAAAGAGGAGGAGGAGGAAGCGGAGGAAGCCGCAGCTCAATGGAAGAGCCTCTGCTTTGCATGCAGAAGGTCCCAGGTTCAGTTCCTGATCTCTCCAATTATAGAGCCGGTAGCCATGAAAGAAGCAGGCAGGAAGACAGTTATTGCTTTGAAATGTGGTGTCAGAGGAGAGTTATGGATAAGCTAACAAAAGAATTATTATAAAAATATAAACATTTATTAGGGTGTACACATAAATAAAACATAATATAATTAAAAGAGACAGTCCAAATATCAGACAATTAAAGCTTGATTCATTAAGAACTGATTACCGTACGTATCAAACTGATGGATAAAACTTTTGACCTAAGGACCATACATGTTTCGGCCCCTGTGGGCCTTCCTCAGGGGTCAGTATTCCTTATTATAAAATGACACACATCCAAAGATTACATGCATTCAGAATTTTGTATCTACATATATAAATGAGACCAGGTGTTACTTTCTGAAATTGTTGGGGGGGAGGAAAGGGGGGGGGGGAGGCCAGATATTTATGTGTCAACAATAAATATATGTAATAATAATTTTTTAAAAAAATATATAGAAATAAATTTATGCTGGGATTACCTTAAATGCTATGTATTTGCTACAACTAGTAAAATGAGCCTGTGGTAGCTGTGCAAATTCTCCAAATTAATCTAGATAAAAATCAAAATAATCATAATTATTAAAGTTAGTACAATGCAGAATTAATTTGGCCGAAAAGTATTTCCCCAAAGGATATTTAAATAGGCAACAGAACTGGTATCACATGTCCCATTCGTCAGGCTGTGTGTCACTTCCATCAAGTGTAATAGCCAAACCACAAACTGCTGACATTACAATCCTATACAGTGGACCCAGGGATGATGCAATCACCCAAAGGAGAAGAGAGACAACATTGCGCAATTGCTCCATGTCTGTTCCACGTGTGTTTACTTGTCTGTGTTGTGGCATGAGGTGGCCGCCCTTCGATTCTAGCACGGGATGTGTTCCCTCTGGCTGCTTTCTTCTTATGGTCCCACTTCCCTGTCAGCCTGTTGTGGTTACCTATGAATCAACGAAGCCAGTTACCCTAGTTACAGGTCTGTTACCCCTGCACAGCTTACCACAGATTTTCAGAGCAGCTGAGTGTCAGAGCCTGTCCCTGTCTCTGCCATTAATTGTTTGTATCTGGTGGCTCTATCGGTAATTTACGTTTAGCCTTGAGTTTTATTGCATGTCCTGCTTAATGTATCTTTTCTCTCCCCGGGAGGGTGGCTTGCCGCATTCCATTGCGTCACATAAACAGTCTAGTTATCTCTCCTCGTCATCTCCCTGTTTCTCTCCGGAGCCTCGAGTGTTTTATCTGTTTTTGTAATCGTGGAGAACTGTTGAACTATTTTCTAAGCCAGGTGCCTGGCCTGCGAATTGCAAGTAGAGGTCACTGTGGGGCACGGGGCGGATTTTTAGTGCTTTTGCGCCTTTTCTGTGAGAACCAACGATTGGGGGTTTTCGTGCTTTTTTCATATTCATTCTGATTGGCCCTGTGCCTGCTCTTACCTGAATGTGTGGGGTATATTAAGCCTTGTTGCCTGTAACCAAGTATCTCTAACAAACATGAAGTACCGGAACCATCATTAAGAATAAAAGAACTCTTTGCTTCATCAAAGGTCTGGCTTATTGATACGATTCAGAAGTTTCACACTGAGTCACAAAGCTTCAGTTCAGACTCTTTGTTTGCATTTCACACCATTTTTTTCCCTCTGTCTTTTGTTTGTTTGTTTCTGAATTGCAGTATATTTATTCTGCAGGGCCCCCCTCCCCGGGCATTTCCTAATTTGGGCAGGGACGTCACTTGTGACATGATGGTGTATTGTGTTTTGCTTTGCACATTTGCTCTATTGTAGCTGCGCAGTGGCATTAAGTTAAAAACCCTAGGTTTGTGGATGCACTGGACGGGAGTAGTTTGTGGACTGTTCATCAAAGTAACCAATCCAACAAAATTTTATTCAAGGTATAAGTTTTCATGTGCCACCCACACTTCTTCAGATGGAACCACATTTCTTCAGATGGAAGAAGTGTGCATGCACACAAAAGCTTATACCTTGGATGAAACTTTGGACTCCAACTTTGTCCTGCTGCTTCAGACCAACACGGCTACCCACCTGAATTATTACAGTATAATATTTTTTACAAGCAATTATGTACCAGTGGAGTGGTTACCATGCAGAGTCTGTCCCACAGGTAAAATTATCCTGTGAACAGGTGGTCTTTACCACCTAAAAGTATCACTACTATCACAAGATCACCAATCGTTGGAAGTCAACTCCTCAGAAGCAGAAATCTCTTATTAGGAAGTTTAAGAACATCAACTTTGCTGGCCCATTAAAGGAAGACGTCAGCCCAGTGGCAGGAGAAGAGGGACAATAATCTTCTTCAGAAACTCTGCCCACTTTTTAAATTTCACAAAACAGGCAGTCTCCAAAGTGCTGTTGACCATGCTTATTTTTAGTTACAACTCAGTTTCTCTGCAGATGTCCCCCAAAGTCCCCCATGCAACAGTCAAGTGTTTTGCCAACACACAAAACAATTAAGCTACTTTTTCAGATGTTTTCTCTTGCATGGCAGTTAGCACCAAACAACTTTAATACAGACTTTAGACACACATATATTTGCAAGCCATTCCCAAAAAGACACGCTGCCTAGGCTCAGGTCACGAGTTCCAGTCACGTGTTTCCCTTCCCTTTGCCAGTCTCCCCCCAAAGCCATCAACCATGCAATCCTAAATATAGTTACACCCTTCTGCATCAGTTAGGATATGACTGTGCCCCCCAAGCACCAAGAAGACATAAGAACATAAGAGAAGCCGTGTTAGATCCAGTCCAACACTCCGTGTCACACAGTGACCAAAAACCAGGTTGGCCAGCAGGGCCAGAACTCCAGAAGCTCTCCCACTGTTGCCCCCCCCAAGCACCAAGAAGACAGAGCATCACTGGCCTAGACAGAGTGCTCCTTCTATACCTTGTGACTAATAGCCACTGATGGACCAATGTGCCATATATTTATCCAAACCCCTCTTGAAGCTGTCTGTATTTCTCCTCTGTCTCTACAGAACCCAGCGGTGTGGATTTTTTGATATGCACAGTGCTGTGAAATTTGAGGATTAAAAAGTCCCCTGGAGCTCTGGGATAGAGGCCCAATCTGCATTTACTATGTAAAGCCTGCTTCCCATTTGGCTCAGTATAAGGCCCAATCTGCATCTAGCATTTGCTCTGTTGTTTTCCCAAATTCACACTGGTACAGAAAAAGATGCGGCTCAAAACCACATTCAGATACCCTGGGCCAACCGTACTGACTGCAGCGTCGCCCCTGAATGGCCATAAAACGGCCATAAATCTATGCAGACAGCCACCATAAAACTGAGAGATCAAGCGAAGCGAAAGTGGCATGCCATGCAGAGGGGAATTTCTGTTCCAACCTGGGTTTGGTAAGACAGTGGCGCAAATGCTAGATGCAGATTGGGCCTAAAGCTCTCCTCTGTCTGCATCAGGACACAATTAGGGAGTGTGCACAAGAGAGGGGCGAGGAGCGGCCTCCCAGGTAGGGTTGCCAAGTCTTACCTGCTGCCCGACGGGGGAGAGTCCTTGCTGATCGGGGCTTCCGCGCACATGCCGCGATGACATCTCCCAGAAGTGACGTCATCGAATCAGGCTC
This sequence comes from Lepidodactylus listeri, assembly GCA_029233225.1. Classification (NCBI taxonomy): domain Eukaryota; kingdom Metazoa; phylum Chordata; class Lepidosauria; order Squamata; family Gekkonidae; genus Lepidodactylus; species Lepidodactylus listeri. The sequence continues at coordinate 3,850,270 of JARCFY010000004.1, read as the reverse complement.
GTTGGGGCAGGACCTCTCTAATTCGAGGGGAAACCATAGAGTTTCCCCTTGAATTGTAGAGCGTCCCCCCCTGAAACATGCCCAACGTGACGACGTTACCTCTCGGTGACATTATTGTGCTGGGCACGTCTTTGCAACCTGGCAATTTGGGGGCAGGGAGCGGGCCGCTGGAGCGAGGGTTTCCCCGCCCCCCCCAGGGGGACTTGGGAACCCTACTCCCAGGGGTGCCGGCAGGGTGCTGTGCTGTGGGGAGGAAATGGCACTTGCGACCCCCCCCCCCCGAGAGTAAAAGGGGGTGACCTGGCAGAGGGGAAAGCCGGGGGGCAGGAAAGACGGAATGAACTGGGTAAAAAACACAAAACACCCAGCAGTTGCCAGGGAGGGCATTCTGGAGACTGCCCCAGGAAATAAGAAATGGTTCATGGGGGTGTGTGCTTCCGGCCTAGGGTTGCCAGGTCTGGGTTGGAAAATACCTGGAGACTTTGGGGGTGGATCCAGGAGAGGGCGGGGTTTGGGGAGGGGAGGGGCCTCAGCATGGTACAGTGCCATAGAGCCCGCCCTCCAAAGCAGCCATTTTCTCCAGGGGAGCTGATCTCTGCCAGCTGGAGATCAGTTGTAAGAGCGGGAGATCTCCAGGCCCCACCTGGAAGCTGACAACCCTATTCCAGCCCCCCTTCCCAATATGATTGCAGAAAAATGTTCCCTAGCTGCTTTTAGAGCCAGTTTGGTGTCGTGGTGAAGTGCGCGGACTCTAATCTGGGAGAGCCGGGTTTGATTCCCCACTCCTCCACTTGCACCTGGCTGGATGACCTTGGGCAAGCCATCGCTCTGGACCAGCTGTTCCCTCAAGGACAGCTTGGGAAAGAGCGCTCTCAGCCCCACCTACCTCACAGGGTGTCTGTTGTGGGGAGGGGAAGGGAAAAGGAGTTTGTAAGCCGCTCTGAGACTCCCTTGGGGAGTGGAGGGCGGGGTATAAATCCAATCTCTTCTTCTTCTTCTTCTTCTTCTTCTTAAATGCAGACGACTGGATTTTCAGCTAACTTGTTTCCTTTGTGACAATTTGTGTACCTCCTTGGAGGAGGAGGAGGAAGAAGAGATTGGATTTATACCCCGCCCTTCACTACCCAAGAGAGTCTCAGAGTGGCTTCCAAACTCCTTTTCTCTTCCCCTCCCCACAACAGACACCCTGTGAGGTCGGTGGGGCTGAGAGAGCTCTTTCCCAAGCTGTCCTTGAGAGAACAGCTGGTACAGAGCTGTAGCTTGCCCAAGGTCATCCAGCCAGGTGCAAGTGGAGGAGTGGGGAATCAAACCCGGTTCTCCCAGACTAGAGTCCATGCACTTAACCACTACACCAAACTTGGAAAAGGCCGGGGCAGGGGGGGAGAGAGAATTCAGCTCCAGTTGTCTGCTTTTTGCTCACAGCGGCTCGGCGGTGGGGTGGAGCCATTGTACCACCTTAAAACTCCATTCGGATAAGGCGGTGAGACGCCGCCGTCGCGACATCGGAGTCACTACTAAATGGCCACAAAACAATGCAGACTGCTGATGCTGAGATGAAACGACAGAAGAGTGAATGCGGCATCAAATGTGGACAGAAATTTGTGAGACGACGTGAGATCATTGGCACAACGGTGGGAAATGCCAATGCAGTTTGGACGAGAGTCAGAGGGAACTTGGAAAACAAAATCTGGGTATCCTCTGCTGCCACCTGTAGCAGCTGGAATGGATTGCAGCGAGGGAATTTTTAAAAGGCCTGAGTGATGGAGTCGTGCCGTTATTTGCCGCAATGGCAGCAGCCTGGGTTTTTTAAAAAATAAACACTATTTAGGTAACTATCTAGGGCAGGAGGCCTGGAAGCAGGATCTCCCAGCCCTGGCTCTCTTGTCCCACCTGGACTGCTGCTCCTGGCAGAAGCATCATCACCATCATCGACTATAGGGAGATGACAAGAAAAGAAGAAGAGGAGGAGGAGGAGGAGAGTCAATTTATACCCTGCCCCTCACTCAGAGCGGTTTACAATCTCCTCCCCCTCCCCACAACAGACACCCTGTGAGGTAGGTGGGGCTGAGAGAGCTCTTTCGAGAATTGCCCTTGAGAGAACAGCTCTAAAAGAACTTGTGACTGACCCAAGGTCACACCAGCAGCTGCACGTAGAGGAGTAGGGAATCAAAGCCGTTTCTCCCAGATTAGAGTCGCTGCTCCTAACCACAACACCAACCTGGCTCTCCAGGGAGTCCTGTCAATCCTTTTATTTATTTATTTATTTATTATTATTTTCGATTTATACCCCGCCCTCCCCGCAAACGGGCTCAGGGCGGCTTACATGGGCACATAGGCCGGAGAATACTACATTTAATAGTTAAAAGCAATTAAAACAGTTAAATAATTAAATACATTCCTAAAACTCTAATTTACAAACAGCTTCCTATGGCATATTACACATTTATCAAAGCAGCAGCTAGTGGTAGTTTCCATTACCCCCTTGCCCCCTGCCAAAGTTGTTTGAGGCCGATTACATCGAGATGTTATACCTGATGGCTGGAATCGTCGGTGGCGGCTCCTATTCGAAGCCTGGTGGAAGAGCTCCGTCTTGCAGGTCCTGCGGAACTGCACAAGGTCCCACAGGGCCCTGATCTCCTCTGGGAGCTCATTCCACCAGGTGGGAGCCGCCACCGAAAAAGCCCTGGCCCTCGTCTTAGTGAGTCTAGTGGCCCTAAGGCCTGGGACCTCTAGGCGATGGGCTGACCCTGATCTCAGTGCCCGCTGGGGTATATACGGAGAAAGGCGGTCCCTAAGGTAAGTTGGACCCTGGCCATATAGGGCTTTATAGGTAAGAAGCAGCACCTTGAAGCGAACTCGGTATACTATAGGCAGCCAGTGCAGCGCTGCCAGCACAGGCCTGATGTGTTCTCGACTTGCGAGACCCATCAATAGCCTGGCCACGGCATTCTGCACTAGCTGCAGCTTCCGGGTTAGCCCCAAGGGCAGCCCCATGTAAAGAGCGTTACAGTAGTCCAACCTTGAGGTGACCGTCGCATGGATCACTGTGGCCAGGTCATCGCGATCGAGGTAGGGGACCAACTGCCACGCCAGCCGTAGATGGTAAAAGGCCGACTTGGCAGTGGCTGCTACCTGGGCCTCCATTGTCAAAGAGGCATCCAGGAGCACTCCCAAACTCCTAACCCGCGACTCTGGCACCAATGGTGCCCCGTCAAAGCTCGGGAGTGGGAGCCCCCGCCCCAGACCGCAATTCCCCAGACACAGGACCTCCGTCTTCGCCGGGTTCAATTTCAACCTGCTCAACCTGAGCCAGTCAGCCACGGCGTGCAGCGCCCGGTTTAGATCTTCTGGACCAGAGCTCGACCGGCCGCCCAACATCAGATAGAGCTGGGTGTCATCCGCATACTGGTGACAACCCAGCCCAAACCTCCGGGCAATCTGGGCAAGGGGGCACATATAGATGTTAAACAGCATTGGGGAGAGCACTGCCCCCTGAGGCACACCGCATTCAAGTGGGTGCCTCATGGACTGCTGCTCCCCTAGCACCACCCTTTGTCCCCGACCTTGAAGGAAGGAGACGAGCCATTGAAGGGCTTGCCCCCCTATCCCCACGTCGGCAAGGCGGCGGGACAGCAGCCGATGATCTACCATGTCGAACTCTGCCAACAGGTCGAGCAGCAGCAACACCGCCCCACCGCCTTGATCCAGATGTCGTCGGAGGTCATCAGTTAGAGCGACCAAGGCCGTCTCTGTTCCATAACCTGGGCGAAAGCCGGACTGAAAGGGGTCAAGGACCGAAGCTTCATCCTGATACCCCTGCAACTGTGATGCCACCGCCCTCTCAATTAATTTGCCCAAATAGGTCAAATTGGACACCGGCCTATAATTGGCCAATTCCACCGGGTCCAGATGTGACTTTTTTAGGAGAGGGCGGACCATCGCCTCCTTGAGAGCCCCCAGGGATTTCCTTTCCGAGAGGGAGGTGTTAATAATTTCCCGGGCAGTGCCTCGCAACCCATCGTGACTCGCCTTAATGAGCCAGGATGGGCACGGGTCAAGGATGCATGTGGTTGGGCGCACAGTCAAGAGGAGTCTGTCCACTTCCTCAAGGTCAAGCAAGTCGAACCCATCTAACCCCGGACTCGAAGACGTGCAAGGGGCCTCGAGTTCACTCACTGTATCAACTGTGGCAGGGAGGTCGCGGCGGAGCGTCAAGACTTTCTCTGCAAAGTAGCTCGCAAATGCCTCCCAGCCGATTTCCAGTTCCCTTGCATTTGGTCTGCCACATGGCAGTACTATTAAAGACCGAATTGTTCTAAACAATTGGGCTGGGCGTGAGCTAGCGGATGCAATCTCGGCAGCATAGAATTCCCTTTTTGCTGCTTTGGTTGCCATCTCATAGGCTTTCATAAGCGTCCTATAAGATGTTCTTGACCCTTCGTCGCGAGCTCGACGCCACCGTCTCTCTAGACTTCTTAGTTCTCGTTTCATTTGGCGTAGCTCCGGGGAGTACCAAGGAGGCAGCCTGTTACGAGGACGAAGAAGGCGCCTGGGAGCGATCTCGTCGATGGCTGTAGCAAGCCGAACTTGCCAGTCCTCAACCAGCTAATCCAACGAGCCGCCAGAGGGCATTTCTAGGAATGACCAGAAACTCTATGGTTTTACCAGTGTTCCCCAAGCCCCTCCCTGTCTGATGCCTTCAGCTGCCTACAGTATATCTGGGAAATGATGTATAAATAGAAGACTTGATACAGGGTTTTGCACATTTCTCCGGTGTACAAAGCCTCTCGGACCTGCTTTGAATTAGATCCCAGTTCAGGTGCAGATGAGGTAGTTAGACAATGTAGTGAGAGGACAAACCAGTAGCGCATCCAAGCAGTTTGGATTTCAGGCACTTCAGGGCTCACAGCTTCTGTATCAACCTGGGCTGCCAACCTCCAGCGGACAGCCAGAGATCTCCTGGGATTACAACAGCTCTCCAGGCAACAGCGCGTCAGCTAGGACTGCCATCTTTCCCGGGCGGGAGTTGGGGTCTTGCTACTCCTTACGTAGACTGTGTGGAGTGTTAAGTTTCGATTCCTTGCCAGCTGCCTTATCGCGCACCGCCTAGCTCTGACCTTGGCGTCTGGTGTCGCTTCTTCCCTCAGGAATCTGTAGCTGTTATTTTAGGCGCTTGTCTAGCATTGTGTGGTTGGTTTCGCTTTTGCGGGATTTTTTCCCTTGAATTCTGTATAACTACCCTGCCTCGGGTTCCCTCGCACCATTACTGATGCAGAATGTGTGCAGGTGACCTACTCCTTTCTCAACGAACATCTTCTAGTTAAGTAATATTGTTGGGACTGAATCTGTGGGTTCACCTGGAGAAAATGGCTGCTTTCAGAATTGAACTCTATGGTATTATACTGAGGGTTGCCAGCTCTGGGTGTGGAAATACCTGGAGATTTGGGGGGTAGAGCCTGGGGAGGGGACCTCAGTGGGGTACAATGTCATGAAGTTCACCTTCCAAAGCAGCTGTTTTCTTCAGGGGAACTGCTCTCTGTCATCTGGAGATCAGTCATAATAGCAGGAGATCTCCAGGCCCCACCTAATTTATGCTGCATTGACGCTCCTCCCCTTCCCTAGACCCTCCCTCCTCAGGCTCCTCCTCCAAAATCTCTAGTGAGAGTAATGCTTCCCTAAACACCTTTTACTGGGATCTTTAGCATAACTACGGCTGTACTCTGTGTTCGAGGAGACTGCTGTTCTCTGTTGGTCCATTCCAGGATCCTAGCCTACTATTGTTCATGGACGCAAGCTCAGCCTGACCCCAGGGCTAGTTTAGGGTTGACTCATCCCCAGTACACAACACTGCATAGGCAAGCTGTGGCATTCTGCACCAACTGGAGTCTCTGAGAGAGCTGCCACTGGCCCGCCACCGATCAGCTGGCTAGTAGGGGGAAGCTTACCCCGAAAAAGAGGGAGATCCAGCCGACGTGCAGCGACATGTTTACGTCACTGCCAACATGACACAGTAGTGATGTCATCGCATCCGGGTTGTCAAGGTGACACCGTTATTTGGGCAAAACCTGAATGGTAGAAGCCAAATTTACCATGGAGTTTTTTGCCCAAATACCAGAGCGTCGCCCCAATGACCCGGACATGGTGATGTCACTTCTGGGTCACGTGGGCAGCGACGAAGACATGTCACTGCATGTTGGATGAGCCTCCCTGCTCTTCCCAGTAAGTCCCCCCCATCCCGCGCTGGTTGCCACGAGGGACCTGGTAACCTTAGTCTCCGAGTTCACTTTGAGGAAAGACCTATGTACAGTGCATTACAGTAGTCTAGTCTTGATGTTACTGTGGTATGGCTCCAGGTGGCCAGATCGGATAGATCAAGATAGGGATCTACAGGGGTCATTCCGAGCAGGAACATGCTGGAATGCCATTCCGGAATTAACAAGCCCAGGAGCGGGCACATATGGTGATGCGCTGTGGAAAAAAGCAAAAGCATACTAACTTAATCTGTATTTTCATGCTTGTTGTAGGGTTGCTTCCCTGCAAGAGCAAAGGAAACCTCAAGTGTCTTTAGCTAAAGTGTAAAGCTGGCTCGCCAGCTCTGAACTGGGAAATACCTGGAGATTTTTGGGGTGGAGCCTGAGCGGTGGGTGTTGCCTTCTGACACACTTCCGGTGATGTCAGGGGGTGTGGCATATGCAAAAAAGTTATGCTAATGAGTTATGCTAATGAGCTCCTGCACCTCTTTTTCTACGAAATGATCCCTGGGGGGTCCATCTTCCAGGCTAGACTGAGTAGGAAGAAAGCGCTTTTTGCGGCTGCCTTAACTTGCAGCAGTTGCGATACTGTGCCAGAAGATTTGTTATTCATTTATTTATTTATATCACTGCAAATCTACCCAGAGTCCTGAGAGTTTCGTGCCCGGGGGGGGGGCAAGGATCTAGAGATACTTCTCAGAAAATTGAGGGCTGGTGACCCCCATTACTTCACAGGCTGCTGCTGAACAACAAAAGTTACAGGTGTTGTGTACTAATGGCGACCGCGCACGCGGTCGGAGATCACACACGTGGTCGGGCAAACTACCGGAGCTTCGCATCGGTAGACAATAGCCCACGCGGATCCTAATTTGGGGCAATCGGCGTCACAGGATCCTAAAGGGGACCTATGGTCAGAGGTGCCTTGTAAACAGCCCTATCACGGGGATCGGGTGTGACCGGGGTGTGTGGTTTGTACCTGCATGTAAGCAGACCCCCGAGCCCTGCTCTTCAGTACGTGTCTTCCTGTTAATAAACTTTATGAGCTGATTTCACTCAACGTGTCTGGCCCCAGTATATTATAACAACGCCCGCCATATAGGGGAAGGTATGCCCAGGAGAAGAAGACGGTGGGTGAACTGCATCTTTTTGCAAGCACAGTGTGTGTGTGTGTGCATGTGCATGAATTCCTGTTGTCGCTTGCCACGCCCTTACAGGAAACTAAGCCCTGGATTTCAAGCACCGCAGTCCCTGAACACCCTGCTAATAAAGTAAAGATTTATTTGATGAACGTGTAGTACAAAATAAAAACGTCTGATAAAGTGGGGCTCTCCTTCTTGTCTCTTCATCCTTTGTTCCCTGCCGCACCGTCTCCGGTCCTTGCCGTGGACTATCTCCGTGGTCGCCACTACAGCTGGATCTCAGATCCCCACGGCTTGATCTCTGGTCCTGACCTTGCCGCTTGATCTCCAGCTCAGTCTCACTCTCTCGCTTTGCTCCCAGACCATGCACTTCTACTTCCTCCTTTCCCTGCTCCTAGACGGACTTCGGGTCACTTCCTTTTTCCTTCTGCTGCTCGTTCTGCGTGGATGTCCCGGGGGAGTGGGAGAGCCCATCTTGCTTGCTTGCCGCTGCTGCTGCTGAGGCCCCACAGGAAGTGCTCTGCCTGCACCATGGGGCTTCGTGAGTCCTGGGGAGTCACGACACTGCACTTCCACCCACCTCATCTGGGCAGTTCTAGCAGCCGAGAAACTCGGCGGTCGGGAGACTCCGGGGCTCTTCTTCATTCTTTTCTGGTTCCCCTTTTCCTGTTCTTGGCTCTGCACCCAGACGCGGAACCCTTGCTGCAGGAAGAGTTTCCTCTCCACGATTGTGCCCAGGAGAGAGAGTTTTCTATCCATGTCTTTGGTGGAGATGCCTTGTATGAACCGAGCGTGCTGGCCTTCCCCCCGGATCCCCTTGCTGAGCTCTAGCGCCATCTTGAGCGCCTCTCTTTCAAGGTGCCCATGGCCTCTCAGCGTCCTGAACCGACAGTCACTGCCATGTCTCGCCAAGGCCTCCTTGGCAGGAAGACGTCCCTTTTGTGACAGCCCCTTCCTCCAATGCAGCACCCCTTCTTCCTCTTCCCTGACGCCTTGGCTCCCGCCGCCTTTGGGCCCCTTGACCCTGACGGTTTGCATGTGGACAACCGCTCTTCTTCCCTCGCTATCAGGCCCTAAGACGCTTCTCTTCTCGGTCTTCACCAAAGTAGGCCCTTCTTTACAGAGGACTGCACTCTTTGGAGAAGCCTGGGGCTGTGTGGCTGCTGGGGAACCCACACGTTTCGGACTCCTTGGGGCCTTCGGACTTGTCTCTGTTCTGGGCGCCTCTGCCGCCCTTCTGGTGCCACTCCCCTCCTCCTTCCTGAGGTTGTTTCTCCGCCCAGCATCCTCTTCCTCCGTGTCTCCATCTCCCACTCTCTCCCATTCACATTCTGTGCTGAACTGGGATCCTGCCCCTGTTGATAAAGGCCGTGGCTCCTTGGAGGCGGTGCCCCCCTCTGCCTTTTGTTCTGTCGCCTCGGGAACCGTCGTGGCCTGTAAATGGTGTTCTGGGCGCCCTTGGAATCCCCGCCCTCTTTCCGAGGAGTTTTGGTTTTGTGGTGCGGGAGAACGGTGCTGGTTGAACCCCCTTGAGCCTCGGGGGCGTGATGCTGCCTCAGAGGTGGGATTCTCACCTCCTTTGGGAAGCAGAGGAGCCTTCTGGCCGCGGCAGGCCTCGCACAGGTCCTTGGAAGACTGTCTTCTGAGTGCCCGAGCAGACGGCTGGTGCCTGGGGAGGCGGGGCTGTGCCTTCTTTTTCGCCCAATTCCCACCTGGCCTGCTCCCTCGCGTTGGTAAGTTGCTGTTGGTTTTCTCCCAGCACACTTGGCCTGCCTGTCTGTGAGGTCTGGCCGATGTGTCCTCGCACAGGGCACAGGGTTGAACGACTGCAGAGGGCCACGCAAGGGAAGACTCGGCCTCCTTAGTGATGGGAATGCTGTACTGTGGAGCAACATCTGCGCTTTCAGGCATGATCCGGACGGCGGGGAACTCCTGCTCCTGGTGGGGCCCAGCTGCTGGGCTCTCTTCTGAGGACAAGCCAGTGTCCTGGGCGTCAGGGTACTCTGACGCACCTTGCTCTGTCCCTGTGGCCTGCCCCCATCTCTGCTCTGCGTCCGAAAGCAGCGAAGACCCTGAGTCATCCCTGTGCGCTCTCAAATAGCACGCACAGGGATACGCACGTCCCTTCTGAGGACTTCCCAGCTCCCAGCCAGGAAAGGAGATATCTGGTGCCCGATGTTCCTTTGGGCCAGCTTGAAGACGGCTGCCTTCTGCTGTTCTCTGGAAGCTATATTCCACCTCCCGCAACCTTCCCTTCCTATCCCGAAGGGTAGTCTTTGAAGAGCAAGGGATGGGAGCTCTTCTGCTTGGGATTCTTGCACTTGAGTCTCTCGCCCTGGGCAGATTTGTTGACCGAGAGCTTGCGTTGCGCCTGTATTTCATGGGACTGGAGCCAGGGGTAGAGAGGGATAAGATACTAGGAGCCCGTCTTGAGTCAAAAACCATTGACTTTTGCCTCTGTGTGGCCTTCGTCAGATGAGGTCTTTTCTGCAGCATGGTCCTATGGGTTGGTTCTCTCCTGGCCCTCCAGCTGCCACTTTCCCTTGTTATTGCCACGGCATGCTCTGGTTTTGTGCCAGGATAGAAGAGGGGCTCTTCTGTTCCCCCATCTTGCTCTGTTTCATGAAAGGGCGTGGAGTGGTACATCTGTTGATCCTCTGAGCTGGCTTCCTCAGTGGCTTCAGTAGGAAACTGAGCATCAGACGCCATGAGGTGAGAATATGCCGAAGAGTGTTTCTGATCCTCCGTTTCTCTGATGTCGAGATGAGACGGGAGCGGAATAAACGCCCTCATCGACTCGTGAACCAACCTGGGGAGGCCCCACCGGTGCTCGATGGTCAAATGTCTTAGGTGGGTTTCCAGATTTTCCTTTGTGTCTGGACCCAAGAAATGCAGACTTGGGACGGCAATATTCACTGTCCCTGTGATCCATGGTTTCTTGGTCCCAACACCCATTTCTCCAACAGCATCCTTTGCTCCCGATACAGCAGTGCTTCCTCCACTTGTAGATGGCTCTCCTGGGTGCAGCTCTGAGGGAACCGGTGCGAAGGCGTGCACAGATTTCTGCACTGTGAGCGGCAGCCCCCACTCATGCTGTATCTTCTTGCGCTGGATGTGGAACTCTAGAGCGTCCTGGTTACCATCAGTGAGAAAAGGCAGCTTTGCCCTGGGGGACGTCACAAGTGGCACTGCTGAGACTGCGGATGAAGTCGCTACCAGCATCTCCTTCTCCTGCTCCTTCGATGTCTCTCTTCTGCCCAGGAGTTTCTGCACGGATCTTTCTGTCGCAATTTGGGGCCGGCTTGCAGGCGCCTGGGAAGATTCCGAATGTCGGTGCGACAGGAGCTGCCTATTCGCCTCTCCAGAGTCCGAAAGGGATGCGGGCGGCAGAAGTGCCTGCAGCGACTTCTGGACGAGATTTGGGAGGCCCCACCGGTGTTCTGCAGTCCGACTCCGCACGTGGGCTTCCAGGCACTCCTTGGCATCTGCGTCCAGAAAGAAGAGGCTCTGCACGGGGACGTGGACTTCCGTATCCCATGGACGTCTCTCAGTTAGGATCACTGCGGCACCTTGGGCGTGCATCACTGGCTCATGGGGAAATGGAGCAAAGGCACGCAGGGACTTCAGCGCAATGGACGGCAGACCCCACAAATGCTGGATCTTCTTGCGTTGCATGTGGAATTCCAGCAGTTCTTGAGCCTCACCTGTGAGGAACGGCAGCCTCCCCACAGGAGACGAGGAAGCAGTCGCTTGTTTCTTCTGATGGATGCTCTCTCGATTCCCTGTTTTCCTCATTCCAGGCACGGCCTCTCGCTTGGAGTCCTCATGGTGGCCTCCACTGGCTGCAGCCACCGGGACGGATTCGCCAGGCTGAGCCGACAGAGGCTGTGCTTGAGCTGCCTTAGATGGGAGAGAAGAGGGGGGAGGCAGGAAACCCTTCAGTGAGTGCTGAACCAGTGCTGGAAGACCCCACTGGTGCTTGGCGACCATATTGCTCAGGTGACCTTCTAGACGCAGCTTTGTGTCCGGGCTCAGGAACGAGAGACTTGGCGTAAGGACTCGCACCTCTCCTCTGATCCACGGGTGCGTCTCCGTTGTGATCTTTCCTGTGCGCTGCATGTTCTTCTGTGTCTCATGGGGAAATGGGGCAAAGGCATGTAGGGACTTTAGCATAATGGACGGCAGACCCCACAAATGCTGGATCTTCTTGCGTTGCATGTGGAACTCCAGCAGTTCTTGAGCCTCCCTTGTGAGGAACGGCAGCCTCCCCACAGGAGACGAGGAAGCAGTCGCTTGTTTCTTCTGATGAATGTTCTCTCGATTCCCTGTTTTCCTCATTCCAGGCACGGCCTCTCGCTTGGAGTCCTCATGGTGGCCTCCACTGGCCACAGCCACCTGGACGGATTCGCCAGGCTGAGCTTGAGTTGCCTTAGATGGGAAAGAAGAGGGGGGAGGCAGGAAACCCTTCAGTGAGTGCTGAACCAGTGCTGGAAGACCCCACCGGTGCTTGGCGACCATATTGCTCAGGTGACCTTCCAGACACAGCTTTGTGTCCGGGCTCAGGAACGAGAGACTCGGTGTAAGGACTCGCACCTCTCCTCTGATCCACGGGTGCATCTCCATTGTGATATTTCCTGTGCGCTGCATGTTCTTCTGTGTCTCATGGGGAAATGGGGCAAAGGCATGTAGGGACTTCAGTGCAATGGACGGCAGACCCCACCTATGCTGGATTTTCTTGTGCTGGATATGAAACTCTAGGAGACCCAGGACCCCTTCCGGGAGGAAGGAGGGTTTCAGCTCAGGAGAAACTAAGGCGGTGGCTTTTTTGCCTGGTCGTGTGGTCGCCACTCGCTTCTCCTGCTTCTGCTTTTCAGGTGTTCTGCGTTTGACCCCGAGTAACTCTGGCGACTCCTTTCCCTCATGATCAGAATGCGTCTCGTGCTGCTGGCGTGACCGCAAATGATGCGTTTGGGAAGGAAGTTCAGGAGGGAGAAACGCCCTCAGAGAATCCTGAACCAGTTTAGGAAGGCCCCACTTGTGCGACACGGTCCGACTCCTCACATGAGCTTCCAGACGGCTCTTGACGTCTGGATCCAAAAACACCAAGGCCTGGGAAGGCACATTCACTTCTGCAACAGATACAGGTGTGTGGCTGGCGGCTGTTCTTTCCACTCGCCGGCTCCTAGCTGCCATGTATGCTCCCGCTCGGGGCTTCATGCTCACTCGTGAGTCAGGGGGCAATGGGGTGAAGGCTCGCAGGGATTTCTGCACGATGGATGGCAACCCCCACTCGTGCTGAATCCTTTTGCGCTGTATGTGGAATTCCAGGAGATCCTGGGCCTGACTCGTGGGGAACTTTGCTGCCTGGAGAGACTTCCTCGCTGGGGTCTTTCTTCCATGCCCGGGTGTTTTATCTTGGTGCATTTCTTCCGGAGATAACTCTGCCCACTGCCCTCCTGCTCTAGGGAGGAGCTGTTGAGCCCGAACCTCCTGCACTTGACCTCTTCTGGGCGAAATTCCTCTGCTGGTAACCCTGCCCTGTAAGCCTCCTGCCTTGCTCTGGGGATGTCTGGCAGCTGCCGGGAGGATTTGATCGCAACGGCACAGCAAGGTTTGTGCTCGGTCCTGGCTTCTTTGGGAAAGAGACGCAGGTGGAAGAAGCATCTTCAGTGACTGCTGAACTCTCTTGGGGATGCCCCATCTGTGTACCACGGTCCGGTTCCTCAGATGTTCCTCCAGATATCTCCTTTTGGCTGGATCCAAGAACAGCGAGCTCTGGGGGGTGACGCTTACTGTCACACAACACGGCCTCCTGACCGGTTGCTCCAAAGACGGCGTGCCCCTTCGCCCTCCTGAAGGGACCGGAGCAAATGCACGCAGGGATTTTTGGATTGTGGCTGGCAAGCCCCACTCGTGTTGCAGCTTCTTATGCCGGACGTGGCTTTCCAGAAGATCCAAGGCCTTGTCCGTCAGGAAAGATGGCTTGACCGTAGGCAATGGGAAGGATCTCGACCCAAAGCTCGCAGAATTTCCTGTCCATTTTCCAGGGCAGGTCGCCCCACGTCCCTTCCACATCGCTTCTTTTCCAAGAAGGGTCTTCTTCTGTGACCATTCTGGAGCGGTTCCAGACATCTTCTTCAGGGATTTAGTGTAGAGACTGGGCAGTCCCCAAAGATACATTAGATATTTGCGCTTGATGTTCAGCGTTATCTTCCACAGAGCTTCTGGCTCCACAAAAAGCACCGCCCCTCTGGGCTTCACCACTGGGGAAAGGGGGGGACATTTCGGGAGGTGGGCCGGTCTGATGGCGGCAGCAACCGCCACTGGCAACTGAAATTTAATCTCCAAGGACTTTTTCTTGAGATGGTTTTCTAGAGCCCTGATCTTCGGACTCCCGAAAAGCCCTAAAATTGGCGGCACCGATGTCTGTGAAGGGGCCTGCCGGGACACGAGGCCTACGGAGGTCACCTGCCGGGGCCTAGTGATAAGCAGCTCCCTGTCTGCTAGAGGGGTGGGTGTAAAAGCACGTATATAGCCCTGTAATCTCTGAGGGAGACCCCACCGTCCGTGAATGATCATCTTCTTCAGGCTGGTTTCTAGCTTCTTCTGCCCAAGCACAGGAACAAACGGAATGTCTGCCACCAGAACATTTACTTCCGTGCTTATTTCCCGTCTCAGGTGAGCATACGCAGACAGGGCAGGAGCCCAGGCTCGAAGTGACCGTTGGATGGTGGCGGGCAAGCCCCAGTGGTGGTGAAGCTGCTTCCTCAGGATGTGATGCTCCAGCCTCTCTCTCGCCTCTTTCTGGCAGAAGGGTGTCTTTGCTTCCTGGAACCTGATCTTCTCATGGTTGGATTGTACCGGGGGATGTCCTCTTAGGGCGAACATAGACAGAGGTTCCATGTATTGGCTTGGCAGGCCCCAGAGGAAGGCCAGATGTTTGTGCTTTACATTTATGTCTAATAGATCCACAGTAGCTGGCAGCAGGAAGGACGGGGTGCCGACTCTGCTCATAGGGTGCTTTTGGCCAGCTCGGACCAGTTTGGGAAGGCATGTCTTTCCCCAGCGCCTGGCTGCTGCCTGAGAGTGGCTCACCAAGGTAGGAAAGGCCTCCAGGCGTGTCTCGAGGCCCTTTTTCCGGAGGTGACCTTCCAGGCCCTTCTGCTTCGAGGAGATGCGTTTGGTCATCTTGCCCGCCCAGGAGGGTGGTTGAGTTTCTCCTGGGCTGGGTCCCGCCGGTTTAAGCCTCTCTTCCCTGTAATGCAGAGTAAATGGAAACTTTCCAAAGGAAGCAGAGGGAACGAATGCCTTCAACGAGGCAAGGATCCTGCCCGGCAGACCCCAGGTCCGCTGCAGCTTCATCCTTTGGATGTGGAATTCCAGGTGGCTGCGGGTGGCCCGAGGGAGAAAAGTCAGCACCTGATGCAGCACGAAGGAGTTGATCACAGTCTTGGAAAGAGGAGGCACTGCAGGGGCCCCTTGCATAAAGCCTCTGAGGGACTTCAGGGCAAGGGCGGGAAGCCCCCATTCATGCTGCAGCCTTTTCTTCCTGATGTGCATTTCTAAGGTTGCCGGGTCCAGTCCCGGAAACAATGGTGGCTTTCCTGCCGGAAGTCCAAAGGCAGCCTTTCGGCTCTTGACTGGGTGGGAGGGCATCCTGGGCGCCATGGCTGCAAAGGCCTCTGCGTAGCGCGTCCCTAGTCCCCACAGCGATGCTAGGCGCCTGCATCGCAAGGCCAGCTCTACCTGATCCGTCTCTTCTGCCCTGAGGAATGGGAAGGAGGATTGCCGGGGCTCCAAAACCCTGTGCCCTGGCAAGATCAGCTTGGGAAGAGGCTGCTTCGAGGACAACAAGACACGCCGCCAAGAAAGTCCGGGGATGGCAGGGAGGATCTCCAAATGCACCTCCACGGATTTTTTAGCCAGGTGCTGCCGCAGCTTCTCCACAGGCACTCCCTTTAGCGTGGAGCCCTGACAGGTTGGGCAGAGGGCTGCGTCCGTTGTTCCAGGGGCCTCCTTATTGCCCTCAGCCCCCGGTCTTCTGTGAAGCCTGCGGCCGGACTCAGTAGAAAAGCTCTTCAATGGCTTCGTCATCCTTCCCGTGGGGTGAGAGTCTGTCTCTGAGATCAGCAAGTGCAGGGATTTCAGGACCCTGAGGGGCAATCCCCACTGCCGCTGAAGCTTCAGCCTCTGGAGGTGGTGTTCTAGGCGGCTGCCGGCGCCCTGAGGGAGAAAGGCCGGGTCCTGCTGCAGGGTTTGGACGTGCGTTGTAGTCTTGCGGAAGGCCGGGGCCTGGGGGGAGCCTTGCGCGAAGGCCTTGATGGAATGGCCGACGAGACCGGGCACGCCCCACTCATGCTGCAGCCGCTTCTTCCGGACATGCAGCTCCATGGCCTCTCGGGCCTGGCGGTCGAGAAACAAGGCCTGCCCCACGGAGAACTCGAGAACAGCCCTCCTGCGTCTCCTGAAGGGTCGAGCAGCAGCGCTGGGAATCATTGCGTGGAGGCCTTCCACGTACCGTGCGCCCAGTCCCCAGAGGGACGTCAGGTGGCTGAGCCGCAGGGCCACCTCCATCCTACCTGCATCTTCTTGGGAGACAAAAGGCAGGGAGCCTCTCCGGGGCTGTCGAGGCTTCCGTCCAGGGGGCACCAGCTTAGGGAGATGTGGGCCGGACATCGATGATGTACATTTCCAGGACCGCTTGATAACAGCTGGGAAGGCTTCCAGTTGTACCTCCACACTTTTCTTTGTCCAGTGGAGCTCCATCTTTTGCATGTTCCTAGATCCTAACCTGGGGAAGCCCCGAGAACTCCGTGGGGCAGCAGTCCTCATTCCCCTCATAAAACAGTCAGTGCACAAAGCATCCTTAATCGGGTGTGCTGGATGGGTCGGATGCCCAGCCTTCCTGGGATGGCTTCCCTTGCTCTGTGCGAAAGGAAACCCTGGCGTTTTTTGACCGAGGGCATCAGCCTTCCAGGGTGGGCGTAGCATCTTCAGAGACGCAAGGACCCTCCTAGGCAGCTGCCATTGCTGATTGAGTTTCCTCTTCTGCACATTTCGCTCCAACTCTCGTCGGACGGCATCGCTCAGGAAGGTGGGCTCAGTCACGGAAACAGCAGCCTCTGTGTAGCTTCCTTTCTGGGGGCAAAAAGAAGGAGCAGTTGGTAGAAGGCAGCGGAGGGATCTCTGAATGAGGCCTGGGAGCCCCCAGCTGTGTTGAAGGTTCTTCCTTCTCACGTGCCACTCCAGCACCTCTCGGTTTCGCCGACTGATAAACGGAGTCTGTATTGTGTTGAATTTGGACTCTGTGGGTTTGCTCAGGGGCAGGGCAATGACAGCTGGAGGTCCCGTATGCTGGAACAGCCGGCCAAGGGACTTATTGTACACCGTAGGCAGCCCCCACCTGTACATCAGGCCTTTGTGGATGATATTGAGTTGGAGATTCCCCAGGACAGACGGATCCATGAAAAGGAACTCTTGGGGCCGTGGCACCAGCGGTTTGAACCCTGGGGGAATGACTTTGGGGAGCGTGTGCTTCTTCCACCCCTGGCGGCCGGCGGCCTGAGACCGTTGGGCCATGGGAGCAATTGCCCCCAGGTGGATCTCCAGGGCTTTCTTGGTCAGGTGTCGCTGCAAGGCCTTCCCGGAGGAAACCATCAGCTTCTTCGAGGTTCTCGGTACCCTTGCAGACAGCTTCCTCTTCACCCGTTTCTCTCCCTGAGGTAGAGCAAAGGTCTTCTCTTTGGGTCTCTTGGCCAGCGGGGGAGGGACCGGGATGAACACCCGCAGAGAGTCCAGTGCCCTCCTGGGGAGGCCCCACCGCCTCTCTATGATCTTGGTCTTCACGTGAGCCTCCAGCTTCTCCAAGTGGGCGAGAAGGAACAGGGTATCACCGATCAAGATCTTCACTTCGAGGCTGCTGCAGAGCACGGAAGCAGCGCGAGTGGGCAATGGCGGCAGGGGCACGAGGAACTGCTTAATAGACCGGAGGACCAGGCCGGGCAGACCCCACTGGTGCTGCAGCCTCTTCCGGAGGATGTGGTACTCCAGATCCCAGATCTCCACAAAGGGCGGCTCCGTGCTGACAGACTCGACAGTGGCGCGCACCCAGGAAGGGGCCGTTGGCACCACAGGTGCGCGGGGCACCATCTTGCTCAGGGACTGCAGGTACAGGCTAGGGAGCCCCCAGAGGAAGTGGAGATACTTGCACTTTACGTTTATGTCCACCATGTCCGCTTTGCTCCGGAGGACCAAACACAGCTTGTTCCTCAGCTGCGGGAAGCTCTGGCCGAGCGGGATCGACTTGGGCAGGCGCAGGACCCTCGACCTGGAACTCATCTTCTGAGAGTGACCCACGATCGTAGGGAAGATCTCCAGCCTTATCTCCAAGGATTTTTTCACCAGGTGGGACTGGAGATCTGCTTGGGAGGCCGGGGTGGTCTTGGAGTCCAAGACTCCCACGGGGGTGGGAGTCCTGGCCGAGGTTCTCTGCAGTCTCCTTGATCCTTTCACCTGACCTGTAACCCCCAGGCCCAGTTTCCTGACTCCCGAGGGGGGCTTCTTCTCTCTGGGCTGCAAGGGTGGCTTCATTTGACCGAGGGCCCCTCGGATCTTCTGGGGCAGCTGCCACCGCTTCAGACGGACCATTCGGCTCAGGTGCAACTCCAGCTTCTTCCTGATGCCTGAGCTCACAAAGGGGAGGGCTTGAGGCCTCATCACCACACTGAATTCCCACCGGTGCCTCTGAGGAGTCAGATCCGGAGCGGGAAGCATGAAGCTTCTGAGGGACCTGAGGAGAGTCAGGGGCAATCCCAGGTGGTGCTGGACTCTCTTCACCAACACGTGAGACTCCAAGCTTGCAATCACGGCTTCCTCAAGAAAGGGCATGGTAAATTCAGCCGCCTGGCCCTCGCTGGCTCCAGCTGGTGAGCGTACGACTGTCCTCGGCAGTGAAGTCCGGGAATAGGGTATTTTCGGAGGAACAGGCCTCTTCCGCTGACGCCTCCGGTGCTCGGAAGAGGCCTTGCTTTCAGTCCAGAAGGACCCCTGGCTGTCTTCCTGTTCTGCTAGAGCCATCTGAAGCTGACACATAGATGCGCTGAGTGCCAGGCTACCGATAGAAAACTCGGACGAGCCGGAAGAGGATTTGGCCCAGGCGAAGCGAGAGGCTGCGAAGGTGCTAGATGAGGAAGCGACTGCCTCCATTCCAACTCGGTGTGAAGAAGAGTGACTGCGTTCATCCCAGTCGAGGGCAGCCGGCTCTTCGGAAGGGAAGCTTTGGTCTTTTGGGGTCCCCGGGGGGCCGAGGGAAGGGCTGCAGTAGGCGGATCGCACTGGGCCAGGGTCCGAGGGGACAGAGGTGGGCGCAGGGGCACTAGCGCTCCGTGTGAATCTCTGGGGACCTTTCCTTCTAGGAGGACCCAGCTTTAAGTGTACTGGTTTGGGGCTGCTTGGCCTTCCTATGGCTCCTGTGTATTGACTGGCCTCGCGGGCGGCACAATCGCATACGACGCACGCCGAGTCGTCGCAGAGCAGTCGACGGATGGCGTGCCAGTGAACCCGGGGGACTCTCTCTTCTGTCGAGGGTAACAATCGTGTCGAGATTCCTGCGAGGGACAGGGGAGACGCGCCGGTTAGTCGTGCCTCCACCCCAGATGTGCCATGAACAAAACCAGCAAGCGCATTTATTCATTTGTTTGATTCCTCCCCCCGCCCCCCGCGATCTGAATTGCAGGCCAGGATGATATCTCGAAAGCACTGTTGACAGCAACTCCAAAACACAGAATTTTCAATGTGAATTGAAACGGGGGGGGGGGGGGGGGGGAGAGAGAGAGAAGAGATTGGATTTATACTCTGCCCTTCACTACCTGAAGGAGATCTGATCCAGACTTGAAGCGCTCGCCTCTGCCGGCCTCCTTTGGAGTCTGGCCTGGACCACTCCTTTATAATCCGCTCCTTCCAAAACAACCCCCCCCCTTCCCTTCCCCTCACCACAACAGACACCCTGGGAGCAATGCTCCCTCTAAGCTGGGGAGTCTTGTGAGCAAAAATTCTACTTTGGGAGCTACTGGCATTGTGAGTGAGCAAACTGTGAGTGAGTGAGCAAATTGGCTGCTGCATAAATTAGTTTGCTCTGAAGCCCATCCTTCCTGAACTAAGACAAAAATGAGTGAGCCAGAGGCTAAAAAAACTGCGAGCTAGCTCACACTAACTCAGCTTAGAGGGAACACTGCCTGTGAGGTAGGTGGGCCTGAGAGAACTCTGAAAGAACTTGTGACTGACCCAAGGTCATCCAGCAGGTGCAAGTGGAGGCGTGGGGAATCGAACCCGGTTCTCCCAGATTAGAATCCGCACACTTAACCACTACACCAAACTGGCTCTCTCTCTCAAAAGAAACCTGAAATAATTGAAATATCAGTTTAGTATCCAGTTTTAAAATCACCTAAAATAATTCAGCACAACCCACGCATCCCCGAACAGGGTAATTTTTACTGTGTTGCAAGAGCAGCGGAAGAAATGGGCACATCCGTGCTTAATTTTAAACTATTTCTCCACAGAGAAAGACTTTCTGCAGGATCCCAGGCTACTCCTAGAACGTGTAAAGAAATAAAGCCTGCCTTGGGAGACTAGCTCACTCCTGAGTCCTAGAGATGATGGTGGGGAAACTAGCTGAAACTGAAAGCCATCTGAACCTACTGATTCATCCAGTGCAATCCCGTGGATATAAATTCTGCTCTGTACCCATTCGGTTTAGAGAGGAGTAACTCTGCATGGGATTGTTTTGAAAGTGCTGTGGAGGAGATTGGATTTACACCCTGCCCTTCACTCAGAGTCTCAGAGAGGCTTACAATCTCCTTTCCCTCCCCCTCCCCACAACAGACGCCCTGAGAGGTAGGTGGGGCTGAGAGAGCTCTTTCGAGGACTGCTCTTGAGGGAACAGCTCTGAGAGAACTTGTGACTGACCCAAGATCACACCAGCAGGCACATGTGGAGGAGTGGGGAATCAAACCCGGTTCTCCCAGATTAGAGAAGAAGAGATTGGGTTTATACCTCACCCGTCACTACCCAAGGGAGTCTCAGAGCGGCTTACAATCTCCTTTCCCTTCCTCTCCCCACAACAGACACCCTGTGAGGTAGGTGGGGCTGAGAGAGCTCTTTCCAGAACTACCCTTGAGAGAACAGCTCTGAGAGAACTCATGACTAACCCAAGGTCACACCGGCAGGTACAAGTGGAGGAGTGGGGAATCAAACCCAGTTCTCCCAGATTAGAGTCCGACACTCTTAACCATGACACCAGACGGGGGCTCCTCTATCTCTGGTGCCCTAGGCAATCACCTAGGCAGGTCTGGAAGGAATGAACCAGTGCTTGGCTCTTGGAGAGTTTTCTCATAGGGTTGATCGCCACTTGGCAATCGGGAAGGAATTTCCCTCCAGGCCAGGTTAGTTCAGGCAGGGATCCTGGAGGTTTTTTGCCTTCCTTTGGGCATGGAGCAAGGGTCCCTAGGGGAGTTGGGGGTGGGGGGCTGAAGTAGTTGTGAATTACCTGCATTGTGCAGGGGGTTGGACTAGATGAGCTTTGGGGTCCCTTCCGGCTCTCTGTTTCTGTGTTTCTAGGTTGGCCTAGTGAACTGACTGGCCGTGGTCAAAGCCACTGAGTCATGATTTTGCTGCAGATTCCAAGTCTTGGAGGGACCTCTTCCCCTCGTTTTAATGATTTGTTAAGACATTTTTACCCCACCTTTCCTCCTGGTTCAAGGCGGCTTACAATAGTAGTTTCATAGAATCATGGAATCATAGAGTTGGAAGGGACCGGCAAGGTCATCTAGTCCAACTCCCTGCACAATGCAGGAAATTCACAAATACCTCCCCCCCACACACACACACACACTGTGACCCTTGCTCCATGCCCAGAAGATGACAAAAAAAACTTCCAGGATCCCCGGCCAAACTGGCCTGGAGAAAAATTGCTTCCTGACCCCAAAGTGGCCATCAGCTTGTCCCTGGGCGTGTGAGAATGGGCCACGCGAACAAAGCACTGAGGCAACCCTTCCTGCCCTCCCTCCTGTGATCTGCCTCAGTTCACAGAATCAGCACTGCTGTCAGATGGCCATCTAGCCTCTGTCTGAAAACCTCCCAAGAAGGAGAGCCCACCACCTCCTGAGGAAGCCCGTTCCACCGAGGAACTGTTCTAACTGTCAGGAAGTTCTTCCTCATGTTTAGCCGAAAATTCTTTTGATTTAATTTCAACCCGTTGGTTCTGGTCCGACCTTCTGGGACAACAGAAAACAACTCCACCCCATCCTCTAGAGCAGGGGTGGGCAATTGTTTTGGCTCAGGGGGCCACTTTGTGGGAGCGGAGGTTAGTGGAGGGCCGCACCTTTTAAAATTATTGCATTCATTTGTTAACTTTGCATTTCAGAAAAGGTATAAATTGTATCATAAAAATCAATAAATATAAATTAAATAAAATAGTGGTAGTTTTATTTAATTTATTGACTGTGCTAATTTCATATCATCTATATCTGCAAGCACATTTAATTTTAGAATCAGTTTAATGAGACAAATGTACCCTAT
The DNA here is from genome assembly GCA_029233225.1 of Lepidodactylus listeri. Classification (NCBI taxonomy): domain Eukaryota; kingdom Metazoa; phylum Chordata; class Lepidosauria; order Squamata; family Gekkonidae; genus Lepidodactylus; species Lepidodactylus listeri. Next base: position 3,828,306 of record JARCFY010000004.1, on the reverse strand, counting down.
CACACTTTTCTACAATTTTTTTGAAATCAGGAGTGAGATGGCTTGTTGAGATACTCATCACAGCCTGCAACATAATGTCTGTCAAAGAGCATCTATATTTACTCTTGTTGATATGGCCGACTGTCTTGGCGGGCCGCAAAAAACTCTGTGGTGGGCCGCATGTGGCCCATGGGCCACAATTTGCCCACCCCTGCTCTAGAGGACAGCCCTTCAAGGACTTGGAGATGGTTCTCCTATCACCTCTCAGTCGTCTCCTCTCCAGGCTAAACCTATCCAGAGCTCCTTCAACCTTTCCTCATCGGACTTGGTCTCCAGACCCCTCACCATCTCCGTTGCCCTCCTCTGGACACATGCCAGCTTGTCTACACCATTCTTAAACTGTGGTGCCCCAAATTGAACAGAGCTGAGTGAAAGGATACCATCCCTTCGCGTGATCTGGACACTATGCTTCTGTTTAAAAAAACCGATCTCAATTAAAACCACACTAAAATAACAAATCCCAAGTCTCTTCCTCGAAGTTTCAAAGGGTCGGGAAGAGACAGTTACCTCGTGTGAGTTGGGCAGCCTTCAGGTCTCTGACTCTTGAATGTACCTGCCGTGGAGAAAAGCGAGATATGTCCAGTGAAGCAGGGAAGTCTCTCAAATTAGCATCAAGCAAAATGACCTCACGACGCCTTCTAGTCTTAGAAACTGCTTTAACCCGTGTCAGACCATTGGACCACCCAGCCGGGGAGTCTGGCTCGCTTGACTAGTTTCAGGTGGGGCAGCCATGTTGGCCCGAAGCAGCAGAACCAAGTTTGGGTCCAGGGGCAGCATTAAGACCTCCATGCTAGAAAGGAGAGGAATGAGATCTAATGACTGAATTCTCTCATAGTTTGGGGTACGCCAATCTCCGGTTCTGACATATTACCTGTGTTGTTGTCCCCCCCCCCCAAGTTGAACCCAAACCAGTGATAACCAGAAACCAAGATGTGTCACTCTTTTTATCTGTTAAAAAACACTTCACATTTTGCATGCGAATTTAACAAGCCACCCTGTATACACACACACACACACACACACACACACACACTCGCACAGGTATGTAATTCCATTTCATTGTCTGACGAAGGGTGCTTTGCACACAAAAGCTCACACCTTGAAAGAAACTTTGTTGGTCTTAAAGGTGCCTCTGGACTCCAACTTTGTTCTATTGCTTCTGTTGCTGCTCACTTTGATCAAAGTTTTATTCTGTCTGACTAGTGACAGACATCCCAAACCCTCAGCAGGACAAGATATTTCCAGGCCCTGTTTCCCGCAAACCTTTCTCAGCTGTAGATCTACATCATTTATTCTAATTGTGGGATTTGGGTTTCCTGATGGCAGAATCCCAAATCTGCCCGATAAGGTACTAGATTCACGAATAGTAACAGTAAAGGTTTCCCTTGCTCGAAAGCCAGTCGAATCCGACTCTAGGGATGCAGTGCTCATCCCTGTTTCCAAGCCGAAGAGCCAGCACTGTCCAAAGACTTTTCCGTGGTCATGTGGCCAGCATGACTTAGACGCCAAGGCGCACGGAACGCTGTTACCTTCCCACCGAAGTGGTACCTATTTATCTACTTGCAATTTCTTGCTTTCGAACTGCTAGGTTGGCAGGAGCTGGGGCCCGAGATGGGAGCTCACTCCATCACGCGGCACTTGGGTCTCAAACTGCCGAACTACTGACCTTCGAGTCTGCAGCTCAGCGTCTTAACCTCTGAGCCACCATGGCCCCTGATTCATGAATATCCTCAGGCAAATTAAGAGGTAACACATTTTATGCCACTGAATGCAAGCAAAATTGAAATAATAACTTTCTAATCCAGCCAATGCTGCTCTATTGTAACCCGAAAGGACCGTCTGTGCTGTGCTGCCAAAGGGGTGGAAGTGGGCAACTCTTTAATTCAAGATGGCGCAAGAAGTCAAACCACTGACCAAAGACTGAACCGTCCGTTTCCCTTTGGCAGGGAAAACCGATGGTGGTGGTGTTAGAGAGAGAAGAGATTGGATTTATAGCCCGCCCTTCACTTGTAGTCTCAGAGCGGCTTACAAACTCCTTTCCCTTCCCCTCCCCACAACAGACACCCTGTGAGGTGGGGGGGGGGGGCGAGAGAGCTCTGAGACAACTGCCCTTGAGAGAACAGCTGGTACAGAGCTATGGCTTGCCTAAGGTCATCCAGCAGCTGCATGTGGAGGAGTGGGGAATCGAACCCGGTTCTCCCAGATTAGAGTCCGCGCACTTAACCACTACACCAAACTGGCTTAGAAAGTGCTGTCTATTCGCAGCCCGCTTATACGGACCCTGCAGGGTTTTCAAGGCAAGAGATGTTCAGAAGTGGTTTGCCATTGCCTGCCTCTGCGTCGTGACCCTGGACTTCCTTATTCTCTCCTTCAAGGACAAGACAAGACACATCCAAGGCTTAAACAGGGCTGACCCTGCTTAGTTTCAAGTTCTGATAACATCAGGCCCACCTGGACCATCCATCTCAGGGCGTAATAATCATGCACTGTCAAGTCACAGCTGATTTATGGTGACCCATTGGCTTTTCAAGGCAAGAGGTGGTGATATGCCGTTGCCTGCCTCTGTATAGCAACCCTAGACTTCCTTAGTGGTCTCCCATCCAAGTACTAACCCGGGGTGACTCTGCTTAGCTTCCAAATCTGATGAGATTGGGCTAATTTAAGTCAGCCAGAACAGGACAGGAGCAGGAAGCGAGTCTCACCAAATTCTGAAGAGCGCATGAATTGGCCTCGGCATTTGAAATCGGAGGATTTCCAAATGCCGAAGCGGGAGACTCATCTCAATAAATCCCAAGGCACAACTGAACTGATGCGAACTGAGAGGGTCAAGCTAACAAAGGAATTATTATATAAAATATAAACATTTATTAGGGTGTACACATAAATAAAACGTAATAAAATTAAAAGAGACAGTCCAAGTATCAGACAGTTAAAACTTGGTTCATTAGAAACTGATTGAAGTACATATCAAACTGATGGATAAAACGTTTGACCTAAGGTACCATACGCGTTTCGGCCCCTGTGGGCCTTCCTCAGTGGTTAATATTCCTTATTATACCATGACACACATCCAAAAATACATGCATGCAGAATTTTGTATATACATATATATAAATGAGACCAGGTGTTGCTATCTTAAACGGTATGTATTCGCTACAACTAGTAAAATGAGCCTGTGGTATCTGTGCAAATTCTCCAAAATTAATCTGGTATCAACTGTCCCATTTGTCGGGATGTGTGTCACTTCCGTCAAGTGTAATAGTCAAGAATTGATCTCAGCATTTGAAACCTGAGAAATTCCACTTCCTTCGACAGTGTGGCGTAGACTTTGTGGACCAGGCAAGCGGAATCCGATAATATTTACCCATTCGATGACAGGCCAGAGCTTGGCTAAAATTTTAGGGAAGATCGGGGGCTGCATGTGGCGTCCCCAGAGTGAGCGAGAAATCCTTTCCCCCACGGGGTGGCTGTGCAGAAGCTCCCACAGGAGGTAACTGAGGAGGACCAAGACCAGAGTGCTGCCCAGGAGGAAAAGCGGGTCCCCGAGGAGGGAGAGGAAATCCAAGATGGTCGTCTCCATGCTTGTGCGGATGTCCATATGCACTCAGCAACCCAGGTGTTGTGCTCCCGGCCCTGGCGAGATTTCATCTGCGGGCAGGGCTCCACGAATGTTCTGGGCCACATCACAAAGGAGCGGAATCAAGTCTCCGTGCAACTTCTGTGCCCTCAGCCGGAGACGCGTTGCTCAGCCTGGCTTTCCATGGCCATTGTTGTATCGAGTAGCCACAAAGCGTCCTTCCATTGGAGACACTTGGGTGCATTCGGGTATCTTAGACAAATGCACCAACCTGCGGGACGCAAGATCAGACAAGGAGGACGAGGAGGAGGAGATTGGATTTATATCCCGCCCCTCCACTAGCCGAAGGAGTAGTTTACAATCTCCTTTCCCTTCCCCTCCCCACAACAGACACCCTGTGAGGTAGGTGGGGCTCTCTTGAGAACTGCCCTTGAGAGAACAGCTCCGAGAGAACTTGGGACTGACCCAAAGTCCTTTCCACACTTCAATCTCTTCCCTGGTTTTATCAGAGTTCAACTCGCAACGCAATACCTTGCATATGTCCCTGGTTGTAACAGCATCCGTTTACCCCGGGACGAGTGCAGGGTGAAACTAGGGTTGCCTCAATTGAATGTGGAAACAAAAAATACCCCAGGATAATTACAGGGGTGACCTCAAGTGTAGTGTAGAATGTAAAAATACCCCCAGGTGATTACAGGGGTGAACGCACATGTAGTGTAGAATGTAAGTTCGGGGACAGGGTTGAACCAGGATTTAAGGTCTAGTGCGGAATCACCCTAGAGGACACTGAGAAAATCCAGAGTGGCAGGCAAATGTGAAAAGGACCATTGTCAGCACAGAGACGTGAAAAACAACCATTCTGAACTCGAGTTGGAACTGGAGAGATGTGGCCACTAGGGGACACCCCAGCCTTACAGGAGAATCACCCCACTGTACAAGCATAACCCTTTCTACACAATCTCACTCACATACACACACACACACACACACACACACACACACACGATTTCTATTTCTTGCTGCTGTCCCATCCCCCACAACTTGGCTGAGTCTACTTTTCTGCCCAGGAGTCAGCTTGCATAAGAACCTTTCGTCAGCTGACAATCTACGCAGAGAGGAGAGGAGCGTAAAGCCGAACTCTGCTGCCGTCTCCAGCCAGCTAACAGCAAGAAATGTCATTTCCCGCTATATTTCTGAGGCACTTGGCTTGGATGAAATCCACGGCGTCTCGCGGTAAGCAAGTTCACCGATCCGCATTCCTGGATCTCGGGGAATTGCAAGAGAAGAAGAGGAGACTGGATTTATATCCCGCCTTTCACTACCCGAAGGAGTCTCAGAGCGGCTTACAATCTCCTTTCCGTTCCCCTCCCTGTGGGGTCGGTGGGCTGAGAGAACTCTGAAAGAGCCCCTCTGGAGAGTACAGCTCCAAGAGGACTTTGACTGATCCAAGGTCACCAGGCAGCTGCATGTGGAAGAGTGGGGACTCAAACCCGGTTCTTCCAGATTAGAGTCCGTGCTCCTAACCACTAAACGAAAGCGGCTACACCAAGAGGCAACCTTCCGAGCTGTTTTTAAAATACGTTTTGAAATCCAGACAAGACCTCACTGTGAGAGGCACGTTTTACAGCCAGGAGATGACAACACAATCCTTCCATCATCGAGGTAACGAAGGCAGACCCAAACAAGGGGGTCACAGCTGCGAAGCTAAACAGAGGCCTGAGTCTTGGGCATCCTCCCCACACCTTGGAGCAGGCGTGTTAGCCACCGGACTCCTCATAGCTGTGGCTGCTGGCTGCTGCGCCCTGGTTTCACTCGGGAGGACGGAGAGGGTGAAGATGGAGCAGGTGGACCTGTGGAGAAACGGGCTCACCATCCAAAGCCAGCATGGAGAGGTGGTCTTCAGGCTGGCATTTCAGACAGGTGCCCTTGACCTGGAGTCGTGCTCTAAGGAAGGGGACGTTCTGACCTGCTTCGAGTCAGAAAAAGAGAAACTTAGCTTCTCGATCCAGATTGTCAGAACCGAGGATACGGTGATGTGCTATGACATCCGGTGGCGAGAGTTGGTGGCTGACAGCGTGGTGGAACACAGAATGTTCTGGGGGGATGCCCACTGGTACGGGGGCTGCGAGATGAGCGTGCAGCACTGGCCAATCCGGCTCTCAGGATACCAAGAACCTATGCCGTTCGTGACCAGCGATGTATATTCTTTCAGGAACAGCTTTGGAGGAATCTTGGAGAGATATTGGGTCTCCTCCAAAGCAGCAGCCATCAAGATCAATGACTCGGTGCCCTTTCACCTGGGGTTCAATGCTTTGGAAAGGTATCTCATCTTCCAGGCCAGGTATAAGGACTCCCCCTACAAGCCTCCCTTGGGACAGCCGCCTTTCCCAGAACTGAGTTACCGTGTCTGTGTCGGTTCAGACATTACATCCGTCCACAAACACATGGCTCAGAAGTATTTCAGAAGACCTTTGAAGATACCTTCGGCAGATATCTTCAGGTTTCCAATCTGGTCCACGTGGGCTTTGTACAAAAAAGAGATCGACCAGGAAAAACTCCTGGCATTTGCCCAGACAGTTCAAAAGTATGGTTTTAAATCTAGCCACGTTGAAATAGACGACATGTACATGCAGAGTTACGGTGACTTTGACTTTGATCCGGTAAAGTTCCCGGATGTGTTAGAAATGTTTGGAAAGCTAAAGAGAGAGGGATTTAATGTCACTTTGTGGATACATCCCTTCGTACACGTAAATTCTCCGAACTTTGAGGTGGGGAAAGAGAGGCAGTTTTTTGTGACGGAGCCAGTGGGGCACGTTCCCGCCATGGTCCAGTGGTGGAATGGCGTGGGTGCCATCTTGGATTTCACTAACCCTTCGGCCAGGGAATGGTTTCAGAGCCAGCTGAGGCAGCTCTGCTCAAAGTACGGCATAGTGTCCTTCAAATTTGATGCTGGGGAGACATGTTACCTCCCTGAGGAGTTTCGCACCTTCCAGCTCTTGCCGGACTGCAGCATCTGGTCCAGGCATTATGCAGAAATGGCCATTCCTTTCTATGAGTTCGCGGAAGTCCGTGTTGGTTACCAGTCCCAGCATGTCCCTTGTTTGGTTCGTATCATTGACCGGGATTCAGTCTGGGGTCACGAGCTTGGACTCAAGTCTTTGATTCCTACTGTATTGACCATTGGCCTTCTGGGATACCCTTTCATACTGCCCGATATGATTGGTGAAAACTTCCTTCCCAACAAGACAGAAGGCGCTGTAGACCTCCCAGCCCGTGACCTTTACATCCGCTGGTTGGAGCTGTCCGCCTTCATGCCTTCTATGCAGTTCTCCATCCCACCTTGGCTCTATGATGGGGAAGTTGTTGAAATTGCGCACAAATTCACGGCACTCCGTGAGTCCCTGGTTGCCCCACTCTTGCTGGAGCTGGCCAAGACAGTTGCCGCCACGGGGGACCCTCTGATACGGCCCGTCTGGTGGGTTTCTCCGGGTGATGAGTTTGCCCACCGAATCGATTCCCAGTTCCTCATTGGGGATGCGTTCCTGGTGGCTCCCGTCTTGGAGCCAGGCATGTTAAAGAGAGACATCTACCTCCCAGCAGGTAAATGGAAGAATTACAAAGGAGAACTCTTTACAAAGACTCCCGTCCTGCTTACAGACTACCCGGTCAGCTTGGATGAAGCTGCGTATTTCTCCTTGGTTTCTTAAGCTGCCTTGGGACAAGGTAAAGGATTCGGCGACCTCCTCCGAAAACCTTCAGGAGACATTGACTTCACCTGTTTATCTCAAGTTGAACAATTCTTTCTGCACCCAGCAATTTTTGTGCAGTAATAAATGCCGGTTACGGTCGGCCTCTAGCTTTGAGCTCTGCAGAATCTATACAGCTCACCACCTTTTTTAATCTCGCTCTTCCATGAAAGGGAAAGTTCCTTATCTCCACCTTGCAGACATCAACCTCAGAATCAGGTTAATTAGTTGACAGCCAAGCACAGAGAGGGGCGGAGTTCCAGTGTCAGGGAGCTGCAGGCGTTTTTACGGGAATGTTTTGGAGCGATTCTCCATGGGAGAAACAACAAAATTATAAATAAAAATGGATATGGATTTTACAAGACCAGTCGCGTCACCCAAAGAGGCAGTCCCCTATTTAATTGGGGGAAATTAATGGAGACTTTTATGGAGATAGAGGGAGATGCGGGTAAATGGGATGATCACCAATGTTTATGGGGATTTTTCCCTTAAGAGAACTCTCAAGATAAAACCAGGCAGGTGTTCCCCCCGGGAAGGTTTTTATTAAAAAAGAATAAAAGAGCAAAACATACATAAAGGAGCTGGGTATGTTTAGCCTGGAGAGGAGACGACTGAGAGGTGATATGAGAACCATCTTCAAGTACGTGAAGGGCTGTCCTATAGAGGGTGGTGCAGAGTTGTTTTCTGTTGCCCCAGAAGGTCAGAACAGAACTGATGGGTCAAAATTAAATCAGTTTTCGGCTAAACATTAGGAAGAACTTCCTGACAGAGTGGTTCCTCAGTGGAACAGGTTTCCTCGGGAGGTGGTGGGCTGTCCTCCTTCGGAGGTTTTAAAGCAGAGGCTAGATGGCCATCTGACAGCAATGCTGATTCTGTGAACTTGGGCAGATCACGAGAAGGGAGGGCAGGAAGGGTGGCCTCAGTGCGTAGTTCTCATGGCCCTTTCTTACACGCCCAGGGAAACACTGATCGCCACTTTGGGGTCAGGAAGCAGTTTTTCTCCAGGCCAGTTTTGGCCAGGGATCCTAGAGGGGGTTTTTTCTGGCAACTTCTGGGCACGGAACAGGGGGTCACTGGGTGTGTGGAGGGGGAGGTATTTGTGAATGTCCTGCATTGTGCAGGGGGTTGGACTAGATGACCCTGGAGGTCCTTTCCAACTCTGTGATACTACACACACCCACAGTAAACACACAGACTAGCTAACAGGAAAATTAGGAAGGAGGGGGAAATGGTGATTTCGGGGAAGGTGATATTTGCGAGTTATGAAACAACCGGCATTTTATGGAATGATGGAGAGAGCACCATCACATAAGCGGGGGTGTGAGGTTGACATTGAGAACACACAACCAATGGACTGGTGTCTAGGTGCTCTTGATATAGGCAAAATGTTCCCTGGGGAAGTCTGACATGTGTGCCCCCAATACATAAGAAGATAAGAGAGAAGCCAATGCTGGATCAGGCCAATGGCCCATCCAGTCCAACACTCTGTGTCACACAGGGGCCAAAAAGACCAGGTGCCCTCAGGAGGTCCAGCAGTGGGGCCAGGACACTAGAAGCCCTCCCACTGTTGCCCCCCCCCCCCAGCACCAAGAAGACAGAGCATCACTTGCCCCAGACTGAGAGTTCCTATCTATATCTTGTGGCTAAGAGCCACTGGTGGACCTCTGCTCCATATCTATATACTAATTCCGAAGTGGCCCCCTCCGTACGGATATCTAAATCCGTGGGGGGGGCACTTGGGGGGGAAGGGAGATTTTCCTACACACAGGGGGAGTGCCCGTGCAGAAAAATCTGAAAAGTTTTTTTAAAAATTCGGGGGATATTTAAATTCCCCGAAAAGTTAAAGACCGTCCCCTGCACATGCACAGGAAATGCTCTGGCCATTGTAGGGGAGGCTCAGCGGGCCGGCAGCTGTGAGCTGCTCAGGCCTCGCTGTCTCTGGTGGGGAGGAAGGGAGAAGGCTTGGTGGGCTGCCACCGCTTGCCTGGGGGGGTTGGCAGGAGAAGCGGTGGGGCTTGCCGTTGCTGCCACCTTTTGCACTGGGGGGGGTTGGCAGGAGGAGCAGCGGGGCTTGCCAGTGCCGCTGCTTGCACTGGGGGGGGGGGGTGGCAGGAGGAGTGGCGGGGCTCGTTGCCACCGCTTGCACTGGGGAAGGGGTGGGTGGTAGGAGGATTGGGATACTCCCCCTCCCACGAGTATTGCGGGTCCCCCTTCTTGTGTTTATCCAATTCCCCCTTGAAGCCGTCCATGCTTGTAGCCGCCGCCACCTCCTGTGGCAGTGAATTCCACATGTTCATCACTCTTTGGGTGAAGAAGGACTTCCTTTTACCTGTTCTAACCCGACTGCTCAGCAATTTCATGGAGTGCCCACGAGTTCTTGCATTGCGAGAAAGGGAGGAAAGTGCCTTTTTAATATAAGTTATAATATAAGTAATAATATAAGAAATATAAGTAATAATAAATATCTCTCTACCTGCTCTATCCCATGAATAATCTTGTAAACCTCGATCATGTCACCCGTCAGCTGTCGTTTCTCCAAGCGATAACTTTATTGCTGTTCCGGGGATGAACAGGGATCTTGGAAAACCTCAATGAGATTGTCAGAGGTTGAAGAAGGTGTTAATGTTCCGGACAGGAAAACTACCAAGTTTTGGTGAATAGTGTCAGGAGGTACATCATGAGGGTACATGGGAAAGGGGGAAATGAGGCTGAATCATGATGGAATTCGTCCCAGGTGAGGTGCTGTTTTCTTGGGGGACCCATCGTTCTAAATTATGCATCTCTTTAGGATGGGGAGGAGGTCTTTAGCTGGTCGGCCTCTTCTGACTCGCCTTAAAAAATAAAGCAATATTACCCCAAGCTGGTCTCCGGCTGGCATCCATTTTGTGTGTCACTTTTCAGCCCATGATTTTTGAGGTGATGATTGTATGAAGGCTGTTTGTTGTCAGGATCATAGGATCCTAACAGGGTTTTCTTTGTGCTTTCTGTAACTTGCTATCGCTTAGCTAAAAGTGTAACTATTGCTATCTCTTTCAAGCTGTCTCCTGTTTCACCCCAACCGTTTATTGCTCTGAGTTATATTGCTCTTGTAACCATTGGTCAGTGTAACCATTTCATCCGGGAGAGTGGCGACCCCGCATACTTGCACGTCACCAAAGAACAAATGGCCTTTCCTCCCATGCATTCCCTCCTCTTCCATCACCAGGGAGACAGAACTTTCTTATCGCTATGTGAAGACCTTGAAAGGCCGCGGCAACTACTTTGTTATGTATATGCCTAGCACATCTGGGGCGCCCAGTTCAGGAGGGGAAGTTTTATAACTTTCACACTTCACCTTTCCTGTGGGAAGTAAAACGGCTAAGATCTTTTAACCGCGCTTTTCCACCTTTTTTGTGATTGGTCGAATGTCGGGGTTCAAACTGTGCTGGAGGGTATATTAACCCTGACTGTTTTGTATACGGTATCTCTAACAAACATTCGAGAACCTGTCATGCAGTATTAAGAAATAAAGAACTCTGTTTCATCAACAAAGGTCAGATCTTTTGCTGCTAAGTGCAGAAGCCTCACATTTGTGCCTTTTTCTAACTGCTAAACTGCCCCTCTGCAGTAGGAGGGGTGTGACTGCTCACAGTCTGGGCGCTGGTTTGGTGTCATGGTTAAGTGTGTGGACTCTAATCTGGGAGAACCAGGTTTGATTCCCCACGCCTTCACTTGCACCCGCTGGATGACCTGGGGCAAGCCATAGCTCTGTACCAGCTGTTCTCTCAAGGACAGTTATCTCAGAGCTCTCTCAGCCCCACCTACCTCACAGGGTGTCTGTTGTGGGGATTGGGAGGGAAAGGAGTTTGTAAGCCGCTCTGAAACTCCAAGTGATTGAAGGGTGGGATATAAATCCAATCTCTTCTTCTTCTTCTTCTGTTTGCGAGTTTTCCCCAGTGTCAGAAACTGAATGGGAATTTTTAGACATTTGAATCCGGATGAGGGAAGATATTTTCTGGTTGGTAGATGAAGAAGAAGAAGATGTGAGCTCCCCCTCGGTACTGGCAGTCTTTAAGCAGCGGCTGGACAAACCCTTGTCAGGGATGCTTCAGGCTGATCTTGCACTGATCTTGCTGGACTAGATGGCCTGTATGCCCCCCCCCCCTCCCCGTGATTCTATGATTCTAATTTACAGACCAAAAAAAAGGAGAACTGGCTTTAAACAAAATGTAATCTTCCCCATTTTATTTCTGGCTCATGCCACCATCTGCATCGCACGAAGGAAAGAAACATTTTAACAGAGCAGATGGGAGGCAACCCACTTATGTGAGCCCCACCAGAATAAGGCCCCATTTGGGCATGCGTAGGGAAATAGCTTGGTGGAGAGGGCCCTGTGGCTTGCATTGAGACTGGACCCTCCATTGAAATCTGATTGACGTTTGCTCTTCGCGAGGCTTTCCCCCTGGGAACGGAACACACAGCCTTCCAGATGGGGAATGTGTCACCGCTGATGACGCATCTCAAATTCTGTTTTTGCACCCAACGTGTTCTTCTTGCAACTTCAAATGTGCCCCCGTGTTCTTTTTTTCTTCTTCTTCCCAACATAAAGAGTGAAACATTTATGGATGAATAGACTCAGGCCAGCAGTGGATCAGAAAGAGAATTTTTGCAATGCATCCACCCTTCTGAAGGCTTTTGGCCTGGGGCCCAGGAGGCAGTCCCAGGTTCAACAGTGTTAAGAACATACAAAGAGCTCTGCTGCCTCAGACCAGTGGTCCATTCAGTCCTGTCTCCAGTTTGGTGTAGTGGTTACGAGTGCAGGCTCTTATCAGGTAGAACTGGGTTTGATTCCCCACTCTTTCACATGCAGCTGCTGGTGTGACCTTGGGTCAGTTACAAGTTATTTCAGAGCTGTTCTATCAAGGACAGTTGTCTCAGAGCTCTCTCAGCTCCACCTACCTCCCAGGGTGTCTGTTGAGGGGAGGGGAAGGGACCGGGATTGTAAGCTGCTCTGAGACTCCTTTGGGTAGTGAAGAGCAAGGTATAAATCCAATCTCCTCCTCCTCCTCTCACACAGTGGCCAAACAGTTCCTCTGAAGGTCCAATAACTGGGCCTAGAGGCTGAGTCCTTCCCCTGACGTTGCCTGTCAGCAGTGAGAATCAGAGGTTGACTGCCTCTGAACATGGAGGTTCCCTTTAGTCACCATGGCTAGTAGCCACTGATAGACCTCTCCCTCCATAAATCTGTCTAATCTCCTTTTAAAGCTGTTTATTCCTGTGGCCATCACTACATCCTCCGGCAGTGAGTTATACATTTTATTCACTCGCTGTGAAAAGAAGTATTTCCTTTTGTCCGTCCTGAACCTACTGCCCATCAGCTCCATTTGATGCCTTCGGGTTCTAGTATTTTAGGGGAGAGAGAGAAAGTTCTCTTTGTCAATTACTCTCTCCACCCCATGCCTCATTTTGTAAACCTCCATCATGTCCCCCCCCACCCCGTCGTCTCTTTTCTGAACGGAGAAGTCCCAGAGACTCTTCAGCCTTTCCTCCTAGAGAAGGTGCTCCAACCACCTAATCATCTCGGTTGCCCCCCTCTGTACTTTTTCAAAGTCTGCAATGCCCTTTTGGAGATACGGTGACCAGAACAGTACCCTTTATTCCAAATGAGGCTGCGCCCAGGGGTCCGTTGGAGCGGGAGCGCACAGGAGCGCAGCTCCGGGAGTGAGGAGCCCAGGAGGTGGGCACATGACCAAGCCCCGCCCCCTCCTTGGCTTCCCCAAGCAGTGCAGAGGCGCAGCGCCCCGGGGAAAGTCCTGCTAGGGTCTTTATTGATTTTAATGTTTTGTTTTAATATTGATAATTTTATCATTGTTCCTTTTATGACTGTGTGCTGCTTTTCCAGAGACTTGCTCAAGGTGGCATATAAATTTTCTAAGTATACCATTTTTTATCTGGGCACATGGCACATAAGTACTGGAGAAATTTCACCAACCCTTCAGCAGCTTCCACCCCATCAGTTTGGTGTAGTGGTCAGGAGTTGGACTCTAATCTGGGAGAACCGGGTTTGATTCCCCACTCCTCCACTTGCAGCTGCTGGTGTGACCTTGGGCCAGTCACAAGTTCTCTCAGAGCTGTTCTCTCATGAGCAGTTCTCAAAAGACCTCTCTCAGCCCCACCTACCTCACAGGGTGTCTTGTTGTGGGGAAGGGAAAGGGATGGGTGGTGCACATGTCCTGGGTATCTCAAGTCTACTTGAAACCTGGTGGTTTCAAGGGAGCAGGAAGAGAATGAGGGTGTGTTCTTGACGCTTATTTTTATTGCACAAAGTATTGGATGGGGAAGGGAATGGAGGAAGAGCAGGTTAGTTTCACTCACCTGTGGAGTGGAGCCTGAGGGGTGGGTGTTGCCTTCTGACACACTTCCGGCATGTTAGGGGGTGTGGCGTATGCAAATGAGTTATGCAAATGAGTTATGCTAATGAGCTCCTGCACCTCTTTTTCTACGAAATGACCCCTGGCTGCGCCATAGATCAATACAGGGGGATTACAATACTGGCCACTTCATTCTCAATCCCTTTCCTAGTAATCCCTAATACAGAGTGTGCTTTTTCACTGTTAGCAAAGTGCGTTCACTTTCTGTGTCCTTTCAATGTTAAGGGCACATTGCAGGGCTGCTACCTGCCTTGGCTGGCGTCCTTCTTTTCCAGACCGAGAACAATTTCCTTCACCTGAGCCACCTGGCTTGCCTATTTGTTTTCATCAGCCACAGACGGTCCCCCCAGATCTCTGCTTGCCCTCTCTTCCAGTGGGGCTGTGAGTTAGAGGAGGAAAACAGCAGGTAGTTGGAGTTGAACCCGGCTTCTCTCCCAGGACTCAGAGGTGAAGATGCCGAGCTGCAGACCGGAAGGTCGGTAGCTCAGCAGTTCGAGAACCCGAGTGCCGTGTGACGGAGTGAGTTCCCCTCTCTGGCCCCAGCTCCTGCCAGCCTAGCGGTTCGAAAGCAAGAAAGTGCAAGTAGATAAACAGGTACTGCTTCGGTGGGAAGGGAACAGCGTTCCGTGCACCTCGGCGTCTAGTCATGCCGGCCACATGACCACGGAAAAAGTCTTCGGACAGCGCTGGCTCTTCATCTTGGAAATGCCCCCTAGAGTTGGATTTGACTGGTCTTCGAGCAAGGGAAACCTTTACCTTTACTACAATTTTATCTCCAGCTGACGAAGAGCAGTTCTCCTGGAGAAAATGGCAGCTTTGCCTGGTGGACTCTATGGTATTATACCGTCTGAGCTCCCTCCCCAAACCCCACCCTCCCCAGGCTCCACCCCCCAAAATCTCCAGGTATTTCCCAACCCAGAGTTAGTCTCCAGCTCATAGTCCAGCTGGCTGATCCGGACCACCACTCCGCCAGATCTAAGGTACCCAGGTCTCCAGGTCAATCTCAGCGGCTAAGAGAGGCTACCGGGCTTTGAGAGAGAGCCAGTTTGGTGTAGTGGTTTAGGAGTGCGGACTCTAATCTGGGAAAATCGGGTTTGATTCCCTACTTCTCCACATGCAGCTGTTGGTGTGACCTTGGGCCAGTCATAAGTTTTCTCAGAGCTGTTCTCTCAAGGACAGTTGTCTCAGAGCTCTCTCAGCCCCACCTACCTCACAGGGTGTTTGTTGTAGGGAGGGGAAGGGGAAGGAGATTGTAAATCGCTCCGAGACTCCAAGTGAAGGGCGGGGTATAAATCCAATCTCCTCCTCCTCCTGCCCTACTTACCGTTCTTGGACCCAAGAAACTAAGGCTGCCAACTCTGGCCAAGGAAATTTCTGGAGATATGGGAGCAGTGTGAGTCCCTTTGCACAAAGGTATTGCAAATGCAGCTTAGGGGAAGTTGAAACTGTCACGCATATGACCCTCAGGTGTCCCTGGTATAAGGAGGTCCACTCCAAATATCTTGGAACCTGGTGCAAAACTAAGTCCTGATATGACGGAATCTTATATAAACTCCATGCTGTCAGATGAAAATCAGTCTCTCTCTAAAGTTTTTGGCAGATTCTGTGCCGCTTGTTGTTGTATTCGAAAAGCCTGCTTAATCGTGTCTCAGTTTTAAGTTGATCGGCTGACTTATATTTTATGCAATTTGTATTGGTTCTTATTTTATTTTATGCATTCATATACATTTTATGGACTTATTTTAGTTACTTTGTTGCTGTAGTCATTATCTATATACTAATAGCCAAGTGCCCCCTGTGCGTGCAGATATCTAAATCCACACATTGGGGGCACTTGGGGTGCAGAGATTTTCCTGCACACTTGGGGGACTCCCCAGGTGTGCAGAAAAATCCAAAAACTTAAAAAAACTATACGGGGGATATTTAACCCCCCCCAAAAGTAAAAGTGTGCAGGAAAATCAGAGCCTGGGGGGGGGGGGGGAAGCTTACCTGTGGCCGCTTCCTCCTCAGCTGTGAAGTCCTCCCCCCCATGAGTATTGCGGGTCCCTCTGCTTGTATTTTATAATGTTGGTGTGTTCCTGCTGGTTTACTGGCTTGACACTGTAATAATCTATCTATCTATCTATCTATCTATCTATCTATCTATCTATCTATCTATCTATCAAGAGGATTCATTTGGGGAGGGTTTTCAGCTAGAACCTATGATATACTATAGAGTTTGGCCTCAGAAGCGGCCATTTCCTCCAGGGGGACTGACCTCTGTCGTCTGGAGATCTGTTGCAACTGTGGGAGATCTTCAGGCCAGGGGGCGTCTTTTATAGCAGGCAGCTGGAGGGCTGGCCGCCCACTGTCAGAGCAGACTGAGACCAGTCTGAATGGGACTGGCGAAAATGAAGAGCTGTGCGGTGGCTTGGGGAGGGATCAGTGTGATAGCGCAGGCTAGAAGGAACCGCCCAAAACACGAGAGAACACTGAGTCCTCCAGTAGCTATGACGGCTCTAGCCTTCCGACTCTATGCCTACCATAAAGACTAGGAGGAGGAAGTGCTAGAGCATCACCCTGATGCTACCATTCCCCTCCCCATTTCTTTCAAAGCAGGGAAGGGGCTCTCAAACTGGGGGGTCCCCTGCCCCTACCTTGGGGGCTGGCAAGTCTAGGCCCCACCTGGCAAAAGAAACTGACACAAGGCCAAGAGCAGGAAGGGCGAAAGGGAGTTCTCACACTCTCTGGTGTTGTGCCGAGGTTGAACGCTTATTCCTTAAATACAGTTGCTTTTATCTTGTAGTGAGTATGAGATACTTAGAGTTAACTAACTAGAACAAAGTTTGAGCCCAGAGGCATCTTTAAGACCAACAAAGTTTAATTTTGGATATAAGCTTTTGTGTGCACGCACGTGGAAGCTTCTACCCAGAACAAGGCTTCGTTGGTCTTCAAGGTGCCACCAGACACAGACTTTGTTCTATTGTTTCAGATCAACACGGCTACCCACCCGAGCAACTAACTAGTCAAGGTTACTAGCAACACAAGAAAACAGAGCAAATATAAATGCATTTATTTTTAACTGGTCCAATCTTTAATTTAGCCTACAAAAGAACACGGTTATCAAAATTAGCATGCTGTGCCGGTCCATTCCGACAAAATGAGCAGGAAAAATAATAACAATATATCTTTGTCACGACCGACTGATGTCTGTCATGTAGTCAGTGTTTCAGCTTTGGAGTTACACCCTCAGGCTGAACGCTGAAAACCTTTTCTTTTTAAACAGGAAAAACACGTTTCTGATTGAAGGCACGGCCCTTAACTTCTACCTGCAAAGAGGCTTTGGTCTTAGGTTGCAATTCGAAATGAGGATGAGGAAGAGGAGATTGGATTTATACCCCCACCCTTCACTCGGGAGTCTCAGAGTGGCTTACAAACTCCTTTTCCTTCCCCTCCCCACAACAGACATCCTGTGAGGTAGGCGGGGCTGAGAGAGCTCTCTCGAGGACTGCTCTTGAGAGAGCAGCTCTGAAAAAACGTGTGACTGGCCCAAGGTCATCCAGCAGCTGCAAGTGGAGGCATGGAGAATCAAACCTGGTTCTCCCAGATCAGAGTCTGCACACTTAACCACTACACCAAACATGCCTCCTGAGCTTATGCATGTTTACGTGGAAGCAAGTCCCAGTGGACTGAACGGGGCTTATTCCCCAGTAGGATTGTATAAGATCACAGCCTTGCTTGAGAGTAAATCGCTTGGATATCATTGGATGCCATAGAAAATTGCATCGGATTTGGCTGTAATGCCATCACATACCAGGAGCTGCTGACACAGCGTAGCAGATAGGAGACCAGATTTCAAAGTCCCGGGTCCAAACCTCGCCTCTGCTATGGATTCACTGGGCAGCCTTGGAAAGCCCCTCTCTTTTGGCTTCAGTATCCTACACACAGTGTAGGGATGATACTAACGTATCCTAAAAGGCTGTGGTACAGAGCAGAATGCCCTAAACTGAATGGCCCAGGCTAGCTTGATCTTGTGATCTTGTCACATCTCAGAAGCTAAGCAGGGTCGGCCCTGGTTAGTATTTGGATGGGAGACCACCAAGCAAGCCTAGGGTTGCTACGCAGAGGCAGGCAAGGGCAAGCCACTTCTGTTTGTCTTTTGCGTTGAGAACCCTACAGGGTTGCCCTAAGTCGGCTGTGACTTCATGGTACTTTCCACCACCAAGGAACAGAGTAGTGCCATTCACAAAATGCTCTACGAACATGGGGGCTCAACTCAGGAACAACAGCCCAGTCGACAGTGCAGACGGTTCATCTGTAAGCCAGCAAGGCATTTTATATGCTCTTATGAACTTCATAAAATCATAAGTTTGACCTTTGGGGTTGGCTTTCTGCCTAAGGCAAAGGCACTCTCTATTGCTATGAGAGGCTCCAGCCCACAGCGGGAGACTTCCTTCAGAGTTCACACTTGCATGGAGACCAGAATTCCATATCAAAGAGCTCTCCCATCTACTTCACATGGTCCCACCATCAGGGAGACCAAGGCTCCATTTCAAAGGGTCCTTTTACTCCTTTACGCTGGCCTCCTCACACCTGCCCCCAAAAGTTCCTGTAAGAGATTAGGTTGCCCAGCAACTAATCGCCAACCATCAAGTGACCTGGCCGAAGCCATCACGAGACCAGAGATTGGCGCCAAGAAGACTGACCAGATGGCCCAGGTGTTAGATCCTGATTAGCACCTAGATTTGCAATATTGTCCACTCCTTCCTGCCCCCTCCTCCCTATGACACCGACCAATAGTAGGGCTAGTAGGGACGGACAAACTAGTAGGTGTGACAATGGGATGTGGTCAGCGCAGCCCGCCCCAACGCCACCTGATAAAAGATCTTGCACAACAGAAACACATTGCTAGCCACCTTTGACCTCTATCTTCTTACCAACCTCTTATGTCCAGCTTCCTATACCCAACACCTTGCCTCCATCTTTAATCCCTGGTCTGCGCAGCCAGGACTGGAGCGTGTATCTGCAGGTTCAGATCTCGTTCCCCCTATTTTTCTCATTCATCCCTCCTTCATTCTTCTCGTGGAAGTGATTCACCCACCATCAAGACAGGTAACATATTCCCCCTCAACGATACTCCTGCTCATGCAACAGTGCTATTTTCTGTCTGATTTCCTTAGATCTTGTGTGCATGTGGTTTTATTATTGTTCCTTGTATGCTTGAACAACATCTTGCAGTAAACACCATTCAAAGAAACCACTCAGCCTCCGCGCCTATTTTCTGAGAACTCCTGGAAGGGGCGGGACTTTGGTATAGTTGGCAAGAACCCGGTATTTCGCCAATTGCTGAACGTAAATTAAAGCAATTCGGCTAACACATCCCTCAAGGTCTTCCACCCACTGGACGTGTCCTTCTCTCTCTGCCCTTTAAATCCAGGCCTGGCTTTCTAGGGATTCAGGGATGGTTTTGGCACACAGGGACTGCAGCTGTCATGCCTAGTTTTGCCCCGGGCGGAGGATTAAACCAGAGAGCCACGGTGACTGGGGTCGACACAACATTTGTTACCATGTCTCCAGAACGTGTGGCTTGCGAATGCTGCTAACGGAGGACAGAATACAGACGAGAGAGGGAGAGCGGACTCTGCAACCAAAGAAACACTCACCCCTGTGGAAATGACAGTTGAACTACCAGCGCAGAAAATCACTAATTGATGCGGGGATCTTTTTGATAGGGATTTTGAGACCACTGAGTTTAAGGGAGCCAGTTTGGTGTAGTGGTTAGGAGCGCGGACTCTAATCTGGGAGAACTGGGTTTGATTCCCCACTCCTCCACAGGCAGCTGCTGGTGTGACCTAATATCAGTCACAAGTTCTCTCAGAGCTGTTCTCTCAAGAGCAGTTCTCGAGAGAGCTCTCTCAGCCCCACCTACCTCTCACGGTGTCTCTTGTGGGGAGGGGAAGGGAAAGGAGATTGTAAGCTGCTCTGAGACTCCAAGGGAAGGGTGGGGTATAAATCCAAACTCTAATCTGGGAGAACCGGCTTTGATCCCCCACTCCTCCACATGCAGCTGCTGGTGTGACCTTGGGTCAGTCAAAGTTCTTTCAGAGCTGTTCTCTCACAAGCATTTCTGGAAAGAGCTCTCTCAGCCCCACGTACTTCACAGGATGTCTGTTGTGGGGAGGGGAAGGGAAAGGGATTGTAAGCCGCTTTGAGAATTCCTTTGGGCAGTGAAGGGCAGGCTATAAATCCAATCTCTTCTTTTACATGAACTATTTTGCCGTGCATTGGCTGTTACACCTGGTACCTAAATATTTCAATTCCGTCGGAAGGCCTCAGCAGTGGGGTTTGCTTATTTAAGCAGTTTCATCTCTCCACTAACAAAGTGTTCCCTTTTGGTGTTCCCTTTGAGGGGGAAAAAAGATCCCTAATCGCTTGTTGCCCCAGCTACCTGGAACATCCCCATGACTGAGACGGTGAGAGCCAAAGGGACTGAGGTGAAAATGGTGCGGAACTCCCCCCCCCCCCTCCATTCCACCGCTGGCTTGCTTCAGTTCCCCAGGATCCAATAGCTAAGGCTCTTTTTTAAAAAAATGTTCCAGGTAAAGAGAGGGACAAACTTACCAACACAACCCACAAATGTAAACGATGGACAACCTGGCGGATGCATCAGAGGAGCATGCAGAGCAAGCTCAGAAGAAGAAGAAGAAGAAGAGATTGGATTTATACCCCGCCCTCCACTCCCCAAGGGAGTCTCAGAGCGGCTTCCAAACTCCTCTCCCTTCCCCTCCCCACAACAGACACCCTGTGAGGTAGGTGGGGCTGAGAGAGCTCTTTCCCAAGCTGTCCTTGAGCGAACAGCTGGCACAGAGCTATGGCTTGCCCAAGGTCATCCAGCCAGGTGCAAGTGGAGGAGTGGGGAATCAAACCCGGTTCTCCCAGATTAGAGTCCGCGCACTTAACCACTACACCAAACTGGCTCTCAGGTATCAGTTTCACGGAAGCTGCTTTGGGACCCAACGTTTGGCTGGAAAGTGGGCTAAAAAACTCTCTTTCACACACACACACAGGGATTGGCCTTGCTCATCGGCACGCCTGCCAGGTTCAGGCAGAGGATGGCAGCTCCGACACGCTCACAGCCCTTCTGGACCATCTGCACAGCCAGAAGTTTGCAAAAGTGTATTAAAATGCTGTTCTCTGTCACCATGGAAATCTCTCTCTGGCTGAAGCGGGGGGGGGGGGGGGGGGAAAGAGACTGGATTCATACCCTGCCCTTTACAACCCGAAGGAGTCTCAGAGCGGCTGGCAATCTCCTTTCCCTCCCCCTCCCCACAACAGACACCCTGCAAGGTAGGTGGGGCTGAGAGAGCTCTCTCGAGGACTGCTCCCGAGGGGACAGCTCTGAAAGAACTTGTGACTGACCCAGGGTCACACCAGCAGCTGCAAGTGGAGGCGTGGGGAATCAAACCCGGTTCTCCCAGATTAGAGTCTGCGCTCGTAACCACTACCCTAAACTGGCTCTTGTGTGGAGTTTGTGTGTTGATCGTCTGGGGTTGTCTTCTTCTAGGTAGGGTTGCCAGATTTTCCCTGGCCACCAGAAGGGGAGGAGGCATTAGGGTTGCCGGATCCAGAGTGGGAAACTCCTGGAGATTTGAGGAGGGAACCTGGGGAGGACAGGGACCTCAGTGGGGCATAGTGCCACGCCCTCCAAAGCAACTATTTTCTCCAGGAGAACTGATCTCTATAGTTTGGAAATGAGGTGTAATTCCAGGGGATCCCCAGGTCCTACCTGGAGGCTGGCATCCCTACCTCTATGTGGGGCCTGGAGATCTCCCAGAATTAGAACTCAAATCCAGACCACAAAACTCAATTCCCCTGGAAGAAATGGAAGCTTCAGACGGGGAGCTCTACAACAATATCCCCTTGCTGAGATCCCTCCCTAATCTCCGTTTTCCTGTCTTCACCCCAAATCCCCAGGAATTTTCCAACCCACTGTTGGCAGCAGCAGATAGCCAAAATATGTTCCATCTAGCCAACTCACAACCAATGCTCCCTCTAAGCTGTGGAGTCTTGTGAGCAAAAATTCTACTTTTGTGAGCTCCTGGCATTAAAGTTGTGAGCGAGCGATTTGACTGCTCCATAAATTAGTTTGCTCTGGAGCCCTCCTTCCTGAACTAAGGCAAAAATGTGTGAGCCGGAGGCTAAAGAACTGTGAGCTAGCTCACATTAACTCAGCTTAGAGGGAACACTGCTCACAACTAAGTCGTGCTTTCAGTCTGAGGTTGGCTGACACAAACAGGCTCGACCTTTTACCATCGTTTTTATAACCTGCTTCTAGTACAAACTCATTTACAGCCACTCAAGAGTTTTTACGATGGTTGTATGTTCCGCATGAGTGTTTTAATTGTGGACAATTTTCACAGGACTTGACGTTTTTATCATGTTTTGTCGCACAAGCTGCCTCTACCAGGTTTTCTGGAGAAGCAGCTTAGAACTGGCTTTACACAAATGAAAAGCACGTACCTGCGGGGCTTGGCACTCGCGGGGTTTGTCGCGGGCGACTCAATTGAGCAGTGCCGCTTTGCGTGGGAAGCAGCCCAATTTCTGTGAGGTACTTTGTGCCTGCCAAGTCCCACGTGTGAATACTGATTCAGGCTGTCAGCTCTGGCCTGGGAAGTTCCTGGATATTTGGGAACAGTGCCTGTGGAGGGGGAAATTTAGGGAGGGATTTCCCCTAGAATCTATGGTATACCATGGACTCCGCCATGGTCTACAGGGGATGTTCCAATATCCAACAAAACCGGTTAGAATGAATAACAGTTATACGGAAAAGAGTATACAAAAAACTTATAGCTGAATGCACACTAAGGAAATATATAACAGTGTCAACTTTTTACTAATACAAAAATATGTGTACAAAATGTGCAAACAAATATAGTGCTAATTAAAGGTCCATATCATACAACAAAATATCCGGTTTTCATTTCCGTTTCGATGGCTCTTCTTCAGGTTGGGACCATCAATTCTGTACCACCACACAGGAAAAGTCTCAAATTCAGGCTACTCCAACAACGACAGTCATTTCCAAGAAATTTCCAACAATTCCAATATTTTCCAAGCGCTCTGCACAGAGCTACAGATCATAGAAAAGCTTGTTCTAAGCAGGAATTACTAACTTTTCCTGTGTGGTGGTACAGAATTGATGGTCCCAACCTGAAGAAAATTTATAGAAACAGAAATGAAAACGGATATTTTGTTGTATGATATGGACCTTTAATTAGCACTATTTTTGTATATTTTGCACATTTTGTACACATATTTTTGTATTAGTAAAAAGTTGACACTGTTATATATTTCCTTAGTGTGCATTCGGCTATAAGTTTTTTGTATTGTCTACTGGGGGACTGTTGTCTGCAGACCAACTGTAATTCCAGGAGAACGCCAGGCCCCACCTGGAGGTTGGCAACCGCTGCCTTGCCACTTCATTTTTAAAGCAAGCCCAAAAATGGGGGCTCCCAGTAGTAATGCATGGATGCGAGAGTTGGACTAAAGGGAAGGCCGAGTGCCGAAGAATAGATGCTTTTGAATTATGGTGCTGGAGAAGACTCTTGAGAGTCCCTTGGACTGCGAGGAGATCGAATCTGTCAATCCTAAAAGAAATCAACCCTGACTGTTCCCTGGAAGGCCAGATCCTGAAGCTGGAGCTCAAATACTTTGGCCACCAAATGAGAAGGGGGCACTCCCTGGAGAAGACCCTGATGCTGGGAAAGACTGGAGGTCAAAGGAGAAGGGGACGGCAAAGGATGAGTTGGTCAGACAGTGTCATCGATGCAATGAACATGAAATTGAGCAAAGCATGACAGAAGACAGGAGGGCCTGGTGTGATGTGGTCCGTGGGGTCGCAAAGAGCTGGACTTGACTGTGTGGCTGAACAACAAAAATGGGGGCTGGGACAGTCTGATTTTTTACCTCAGAAAAGTTGTGGAAAGAGAGTGGAACCTGCCCCCCACCTGACGTCTCCATGATGAGTTTTGTATCCTTTACCCCAGCTGGATTCCAGTATCAGAGATGACCTGAATCGGTGTTGTGTGTGTGTGTGTGTGTGAGTGTTTGATGAGCCAGAGTATAGGGAGGGAGGGGGGAATTCGGTACCTCTCCCCTGGCGGCTCAAACACCCCGCCCTCCAATTTTTGATGGGAAAGGGACATTCAAATCATTTTTTAGACTCAACCACCCACCCTACTCAACATGCCCTCTGGGATACACATGGGTTTCTCCAGTCGGCCCAATGGTACCCCCCCCCCCCGGACTGGGGTCAGGAAGCAATATTTCTCCAGGCCACCTTGGCTGGAGATCCTGGAGGGTTGGGGGTTTTTTGCCATCTTCTGGGCATGGAGCAGGGGTCACTGGGGGTATGGAGGGAGAGGTATTTGTGAATTTCCTGCATTGTGCAGGGGGTTCGACTAGATGACCCTGGAAGCAGAATCGCAGAGTTGGAAGGGGCCATACAGACCATCTTCTCCAACCCCCTGCCCAATGCAGGACCAGCCTAGAGCATCTCTGACAAATATTTGCCAGTGAAGGGCAGCTGATTCCACCTTTGAACTACTCTGACTGTGAAAAGGTTTTTCCTACTATCCAGCCGATACCTTTCTGCATGTAATTTAAACTCGTTGCTTCGGGCCCTCTCCTCTGCTGCCAACCGGAACAGCTCCTTGCCCTCCTTTAAATGACTTTAAATGACGGCCTTTCAAATATTCAAAGAGAGCAATCATGTCCCCACACCTCAGTCACCTCTTCCCCAAACTAAACATTCCCAAGGCCCTTAGCCTTTTTTCGTAGGGCTCAGCCTCCAGACCCCTGATGAGGGGTCATTTTGAGGGGGAACGAGCAGGAACAGCGTTCCGGGAGCACCAAGCCCAGGGCTAGAGCATCACAGGTTCACTTCTGAGCCCAGTTCCCTCTATGGTGCGTCCTGGCATGTGGCAATAATTCCCCCTGTTGCTGGCGCAGCTCCAGCGCACCTGGATCTCCAGCTCCGAGTCTGAGGAGTGCTGGGCTTGGGAAGCAGCCCCGCCCCCTCGTTAGTAGCCTCCCGGCTATAGGGCACCCTGCTCCCAGCAGCCCTCACCTGTGGCAACGCATTTTTTTGGGGGGGGGGGGTCTGCTGCTTGTCCTTGCGGTTGTCTGCGTCGTCCCTCCATGCCTATTTCCTTTTTGTGCTCTTGAAGCAGTTTTTCTCCACGTAGGCGTGCCAGCTCCGAGTTGGGAAATACCTGGAGATTTTTGGGGCGGAGCCTGAGCTAATTTGGTCTTGCCTTCTGACACACTTCCGGGGATGTCAGGGGGTGTGGCATAGGCAAATGAGTTACGCTAATGAGCTCCCACACCTCTTTTTCTACAAAATGACCCCTGCCCCTGGTCGTCCCCGTCGCTCTCCTCGACACCCGCTTGATTTTGTCCACATCCTTTTTGAAGTGAGGCCACCAAAACTGCCCACGGTACTCCAGGTGTGGCCTGACTAAGGCAGTATACAGAGGGGCTATGACCTCCTGCGATTTCGATGCGATGGTCCCTTCCAACTCTAGGATTCTACGGTCCCAGCTGTCCTCATCCTTATCAGGCATTTGCACATGCAGGAATTAAAAAAGAACCCACCACGCACACGAGAATGGGTTAAGTCTGATACAGGTTGGGGAACAGGCCCAATCTGTGTCCTCTGTACTGTGTGAAGAGGTAACTCGGTCTTTAGGTCATGCCTGTGTTTGCCACGTTCTGTTGCAGTTCATTGTCTGTTGTGTCCCTTGTCATTCTGTCATAAGTTTCTACGACATGATGTGTTTGGGAACACAAGATGTACCGAAAGTTTTCTTCTGGCTAATAGCCTTTGATAGACCAAGGCCGATTTCCCACAAGGAGCTGCTCTAGCGTCATTCTTCCCTTTGCCCCGATTCCGTGCTTGAATTTCCCACTATTTGCCCCACGCTGCATTTTGATCCACGGCTTTGCCCGAATTCCCCCACAGCTTCAGTGATCCTCAAAAAAACAGGATCACTGAAGCCGCGGGGGAATTCAGGCGAAGCCGCGGGTCAAAATGCGGTGTGGGGCAAATAGTGGGAAATTCAAGCACGCAATTGGGGCAAAGGGAAGAACAATGCTGGAGCAGTGCCTCATGGGAAATGGGTCCAATCCTCAATAACCCCGTCCAATCCCCTTGGGCCATCACCACATCCAGTGGCAGTGAATTTCATCAGCTAAATTGTGAGGAGCGGAAAAGAGCAAGGGTCCAGGAGCACCTTAAAGACCAGCAAAATATGCGGCAGCTTTTGTGAGTCACTGCGGTAGGAGATGACGGGAAAGGTCACTGCCGGAGATCCTGGAATGCTGCTGGCTGTCTGAGCCGACAAGGCTGATTTGGGATAAGGCCACTTCCTAGGTTCATAGGTCACTTGGTACAGCATGTATATATAAGGTGCGGCCAAGTCGCAACCAACTTATGGTAACCCCAGCAAGGGGATTTCAAGGCAAGTGGAAAGCAGTAGTGCAGCCAGATTTGAGTCCAGGAGGAAGAAGAAGAAGAGGAGGAGGAGGAGGAGGAGGAGGAGGAGGAGGAGATTGGATTTATACCCTGCCTTTCACTCGGAGTCTCAGAGCAGCTTACTATCTCCTTTCCCTTCCCCTCCCCACAACAGACACCCTGTGAGGTAGGTGGGGCTGAGAGAGCTCTCTCGAGAACTGCCCTTGAGAGAACAGCTCTGAGAGAGCTGTGACTGACCCAAGGTCACCCCAGCTGACTACAAGTGGAGGAGTGGGGAATCAAACCCAGTTCTCCCAGATTAGAGTCCGCCACTCTTAACCGGAGCTACCGGGTGACATACACAAAACTGGCTCTCAGACCAACAAGTGTTTCAGGGGGTAACCTTTTGAGAGGCAAAGCTCCCTTCAATGTTGACTCTTGAAAGTTCATACCCCGAAAGTCCCGTTGGTTTCTAAGTTGCTGCTGGACCTGAATCAGACCGGCAGTGGCTCTCCAGGGTCTCAGGCAGAGGTCTTTCACATTATCAACTGCTAGACCTTTCAACTGGAGATGCCGGGGATTGAACCTGGGACCTTCTCCATGCCGAGCGGATCCTCTACCCCTGAGCCACGGCCCCTCCCCGTGCTCCAGAGCTGAGTAAACTGCCCAGCCTAGTGCTTAAGGGAATGGGGGAATTTTTTTTATTGATCATTTTTCCAGCCTTGCCCAATATGAGACAAGGAAAAAAAATATATATATACACACACATTTATGCCTCTAATAATCAGATTTATCGTCTTTAGAAAAAAAGTTATTTTGAACAATAGCTTACGGCATTGTAAAACTTAAGGCTAGTTGTGCTGTCGAAACCCTGCATGCCGTCCTGTCCGAAATTCCCAGGCCCTAAGCAAGGTATGTCTCCTTCTTCACACATTGGCTTCCATTGGCTCACATCTGAAGAGGTCACGGGAGAGATTTCTGCAGCTTATAGAAAGACCCAGCTTGCAACTTCTAGCTAGCAGCCTGCTCCTCGGATCCCAATCCAAGGTGTTTGGCTTTTGTTCGATTTGGAAAAGCCCGGAAAGGGCATTCCCACAGCTCCAATGACACACTTCAAAAAATGGAAGAAATACGTTTGAGTGAATGCACATCAAGAAACTGAGGAGTTCTCGGTTTTCCGAGTGGGGTCTGAAAAGGTCCGTGGCTTCATGTGCAAATCTCGCAACGTTCGCCTTCTACAGACCTTCTCGATCTTACAACCAAAGCTAGATCTTTAGCCTCTTTAAAAGGATCGTGTGCAGCCGCCTCCCGTTCTCCCCCTCCCCCTAATGGCAGGAATTACTTTGCTTTTACAGCAATAGAATAAGGCATGATTACTCTCACAAAGCTAACAAGCTGGGGGCCGCGGCAGCTGAAGGAGGCTAGGAGACCCAAACGAAATAAGCTATCTCATCCAGGTCGACGGGGTAGTCTGTCAACAGGATAGGCGTCTTTTCAAACAGCTCGCCTTTGTAACTGCGCCATTTGCCAGCCGGGAGGTAGACGTCTCGCTCTTGTTTCCCCAGTTCCAAGACCGGAGCCACCATGAGGGTGTCGCCGATGAGAAACTGGGAATCGATTTTGTGTGCGGCCTCATCGTTGGGGGAAATCCACCAGATGGGCCGTATAATGGGATCTCCCGTGTCAGTAATCTCACCAGCCAACTCCAGCAAGAGGGGGGCAACCAAAGATTCGTGGAGCTGCGTGAACTTCTGGGCAATTTCTATGACTACTCTGTCGTAGAGCCAAGGTGGGATGGAGAACTGCATGGACGGCATGAAAGCCGACAGCTCCAGCCAGCGGATATAGAGTTCCTGGTCGGGGATTTCCACAGCGCCATCCGTCTTGTTGGGGAAGAAGTTTCCACCGATCATGTCGGCCGATATGAAAGGGTATCCCAGCATGCTAATCGTCAGGACGGTGGGGATCAAGGACTTTAGCCCAAGTTCGTAGCCCCACACTGAATCCCGGTCAATGATCCGGAAGAAGCAAGAGATATTCTGAGACTGGTAGCCAACGCGGACCTCAGCCAGCTCATAAAAAGGAATGGCCATTTCCGTGTACCGCCTGGACCAAATGCTGGGATCTGACAAGGGACGGAAGGTGCTGAACTGTTTGGGAAGATAGTTGGTCTCCCCAGCATCAAACTTGAAGGAGGAGATGCCGTACTTAGAGCGAAGCTGCCTCAAGTGACTCTGAAACCAGTCCCTGGTTGACGGGTTAGTGAAATCCAAGATGGCGCCAATGCCGTTCCACCACTCCACCATGGCGGGAAGCCGTCCTGAGGGCTCCTTGATAAAAAGCTGTCTCTCTATCCCCACCCCGAAGTTGGAGGAATTGTAGTTTACGAATGGGTGGATCCACAGGGTGACTTTGAACCCATCTTCCCGGAGCTTCTTGAACGTTTCCGTCACATTGGGGAATTTGACGGGGTCGAAGTCAAAGTCGCCATACGCTCGCGTGTAAGTGTCATCTATTTCGATATGGCTGCAGTTAAATTTATACTTCTTAATCTTCTCTGCGAAGCGTAGCAACTTATCCTGGTCGATGTCATTTTTGTACAGGGCCCAGGTGGACCAGATGGGATACTTGAAGGCGTTCTCAGAAGGTATCTTGGAAGGTTTGTAGAAATATCTCCGCACCATGTATTTGTGGATGGACGTAATATCCGAGCCAACGCAGACACGATAACTCAACTCCGGGAAGGGCGGCTGTCCCAAGGGTGGCTTGTAGGGGGAGTCCTTATACCTGGCCTGGAAGAAGAGGGACCTTTCCGAAGCATTGAACCCCAGGTGAAAGGGCACCGAGTCATTGATCTTGATGGCTGCTGCTTTGGAGGAGACCCAGTATCTCTCCAAGATTCCTCCAAAGCTGTTCCTGAAAGAATGCACATCGCTGGTCACGAACGGCATAGGTTCTTGGTATCCCAGGAACTGGATTGGCCAGTGCTGTACACTCATCTCACAGCCCCCGTACCAGTGGGCATCCCCCCAGAACATTTTGTGTTCCACCACGGTGTCGGCCACAAACTCCTCCCACCGGACACGGTAGCACATCACCGTGTCCTTGGGCTTGACGGTCTGTATGAAAAAATTGAGCTTCCCTTTGTCCGACCTGGTGCAAGTTAGAATCTCCCCCTCCTTAGAACACGACTCCAGGTCCAGTGACCCCGACTGGAAGGCCACCTTGAAGACCACCTCCCCGTGATTGTTCTTGATAATGAACCCATCCGACTTCAGGTCCATCTGCTCCGTCTTCAGCCTCTCCGCCTTCCGAAGCGAAGCCACGTAATAGCACCAAGCGATCACCGCCGCGATGAATAGGATCAGCCCCAGGACTATGGCAAATATCATTGGCTTCAGCTCCTTGGCTGGTTTTTGCTTCACCGGAGTGAAGTTCTCGGGCAAGAATGTGTACATGGTACCGTCCTGTCTGGGGAGCTCTTTCCGAAACAAGAGAAAAGGTAGAATCTTATGCAGAGTTCTGAAGCATATATAAGCCGGTAGCAGAAAACGGTCCTCCCTTCTCTTTACGGAGGGGTGATTTTTAACTGCACGTTAGAAAAGGAAGGCATTGTCTTCATTCCAACACCCGATATTTTTTTCCTGGTTCCATTCAATCCCATAATGCAAAAGTCTGGAAGAAAAAAAACGGGAGGGGGAGAATGAGTGCAGGAAGTTAATAAAGTATTTATTAAGAAGGTTGATAAACTCAATGCATCGCTTCAGATAATATGACATTCCGCCAAGGTTAAACAGTTTTGGCTAGGGCTCCCCAATATGGGCACCATGATACCGGGCGACGTTTTTTGGCACCCGCCAAGCAATAGTCCCTCTCAGCTGTGGAGTCTTGTGAGCAAA
Organism: Lepidodactylus listeri; assembly: GCA_029233225.1. NCBI lineage: Eukaryota > Metazoa > Chordata > Lepidosauria > Squamata > Gekkonidae > Lepidodactylus > Lepidodactylus listeri. The sequence goes on along the minus strand of JARCFY010000004.1, from coordinate 3,798,142 downwards.
GTTGTGAGCGAGCGATTTGGCTCCTGCATAACTTAGTTTGCTCTGGAGCCATCCTTCCTTTTTTATATATATAACCTTTATTTATTGGTTTTTACACATATATAATACATTTCATTATTTCCAGAACTACATACATTTGAGTCTACTTTTCATTTTTTTGATCCAACCATATATACCATCTATTCCATCTTTTTATATATATTCCTTGATCTTTTCTCTGTAAAATAATGTTTAGTTTATCCATTATTGCCACTTCTAAAATTGTATATATTGGCTCTTCTTTTGTAGGCAATCTGTCTAATTTCCAGCCTTTTGCTACCAAAATTCTAACCGCTGTTAATATATGTTATGAGATATCTATCATTTCTATTATAATTATCCGAGAGCATATTTAATAAAAACGTTTCTGGCGTAAATGGAATATCTTTATTGGTTATTTCTTGTACAGTTTTATGTATTTTATGCCAATATCTCTGAGTCTTGCTACACCTCCACCACATATGATAATAAGTCCCAACGTTACTTTTATATTTCCAAAGGAGTCATCCTTCCTGAGCGGAGACAAAAAGGTGGGAGCTGGAGGCTAAACAACTGTGAGCTAGCTCACACTAACTCAGCTTAGAGGGAACACTGCCATCAAGCGTTTTTAGAAAGTGGGTGGGACCAGATGGGGACTTTTGCCTAGCGGTGCTTTGACTGGCCACCAGCGATCTGATGGACTGTGAAAATTTTTTTAAAGTTGCTTCTACAGTAGCTGCCACCGGACTACAAGGATCTTCACCGTGTGACAGGAGGCAAACTGTATGCAAGAAAATATTTTGGAATGGTATGTCCATTCGCAAAGGCACCCTGCAAAACAGAGCTTCTGCCTTGCACTGCTGAAGAGTTACTGTTAAAGTTAGTCCCTGACCCTCTGTGGTTGGTTCTGCCTCTTGTGGCCGCCATTTTCTGGTCGTGCCCACCAATGCTCCTTCTCAGCCATGGAGTCTTGTGAGCAAAAATTCTGCTTTGTGAGCTGATGGCATTAAAGCGATTTGGCCGCTGCATAAATTAGTTTGCTCTGGAGCCATCCTGCCTGAGCTAAGTCAAAAATGGGTCAGCCTGAGATAAAAAAACTGTGAACTAGTTCACACTTACTCAGCTTAGAGGGAACACTGGTGCCCACCACCCTTTGTTAGGATTTCAAAGGTGCCTGCAGGCTCCAAAAGGCTGGGGACCTTCGGACATATAGAAGTGGTGGACAAGTTATGGTTCTGAGGACTACAATGGGCATCACAGAGCTATTTATCCATCCTTCAAGCTGCTTCACAACTTGACAGGAGAGCAGGCCAATTATGTAGCTGCATTGTGCATGGGGTGGAGAGAGTGGACCAAGAGAATTTCTTCTCTCCCCCAAAATACTAGAACTTGAGGGCGCCCAATGAAGCTGATGGACAGTAGGTTCAGGATGGACAAAAGGGAACACTACTTTACACCGAGAGGGATTAAAATGTGGAATTCGCTGCTAGAGGATGTAGTGATGGCCAGAGGAATGAACAGCTTTAAAAGGGGATTAGATAGATTCATGGAGGAGAAGTCTACTAATGGCTACTAGCCATGGTGGCTGAGGAGAATCTCCACATTCAGAGGCACTAAACCTCTGAATCCCAGAGCCAGGAGGCAACATCAGGGGAAGGCCTCGGCCTCTGTGCCCTGTTGTTGGCTGTCCAGAGCTGGTTGGCCACTGTGTGAGACAGGATGCTGGACTACATGGTCTGATCCAGCGGGGTTCTTCTCATATTCTTCACCGGGGAAGGCCTCAGCCTCTGTTGTTGGACCTCCAGAGGAACTGGTTGGCCGCTGTGTGAGACAAGAGGTTGGACTGGAAGGACGCTCACTGGTCTGATCAAGGGCACTGCTTAGGTTCTTATGAGGACAATTAAGATCTATCTATCTATCTATCTATCTATCTATCTATCTATCTATCTATCTATCTATCTATCTATCTATCTATCTATCTAATCTAATTTATACCCCACCCTCCCAGCCAAGGCCAGCTCAGGGCAGCTTACATAAAAAACAAGACAGATAAATAACAGTTAAAACAATCCTAAAACCTCCTAAAACCATCTGACATTATAAAGTGTTAGTAATCATTATTATTTAACGATGACAGCCATTATCCAATGATCTATTCTCACAATCAGCAGGATGGAAGAGGGGCTTAGAGCTGGCAAAAGGGAGACCCCGTGTTTATCTTTGAGCCCTCAAAAGTGAGTCCCAGGGGCGTCTCTCCGCCGGAAGAGAAAAATATGCCTGTCCTTGCTCCATAGCAACTGGGCTTTAGTGACTAAATTTTATTTATTGATTTAATTTGTTTCCATTATTTATAGTCCACCTTTCTCCCTGAGGCTCAGAGTGGATTACACAATGCAGGTCAATGCAATCAATAGAGAAAAGAAGAGATTGGATTTATACCCCGCCCTTCGCTACCCAAAGGAGTCTCAGAGCGGCTTATTTATTTATTTATTTATTTATTTGATTTATACCCCGCCCTCCCTGCGAATGGGCTCAGGGCGGCTTACAGTCTCCTTTCCCTTCCCCTCCCCACAACAGACCCCCTGTGAGGGAGGAGAAATCTAATCGGAGGAGGAATCTGATAAGCAATGCAATAGGACAAGGACTGCAGAAATCTGGAACCAAGAACAGAGCGTTAGACATGACATGTTAAACAACGCAGAAAATGGCATTACATAAGTAGACACACACTGCATGGAGTGCAGGATAATATATACAGCAACAGATTATATATATATATATATATTTATTGTTTATTTCCTTCATTTGCACCCTTTCCCTCCAGCCGGAACCCAAAATGCATACATCGTCCTCCTCTCCTCCATTTTATCCTAACAACAACCTTGTGAGGGAGGCCAGGCTGAGAGGGGTGTGACAGCCCCAAGGTCGCCTAGCGAGCTTCCATGGCAGAGTGGCGATTCGAAGCTGGAGTATCCAACATCCTAGCTTGGCACCCTATCCACTATCCCACACTGGCACATACTGTACTCAGTATTCACTGCCCAGACAGGATTCGCAGCCCAAACTAAGCACATGCCCTTGGGGATTGATGACCTCACCACCCAAACCACAGACGCCTGGCACTCTTGACTATAGGGCAACGTTCTTCAGTGGCAGCCAATGAGGCTTGCCTTTCCTGAGGTCGGTGCAGGGGTTCCCCCAGTTTTCAGGGCTTCCCGCCCCCCCCCAAAGCCATATCCCCACGTGACTTCCCCAACGTGATGGCGTCACCAGGAAGTGACATCATCACGCTGGGGACACTGTGCAGAGATGCTCTGGTTTGAGGGCAAAACTCTATGGTTTTGAGCCGGTTCCACCACAGAGTTTTGCCCTCAAACTAGAGCGTCCTGGTGTGATGACATCAGTTCTGGGTGACGTCATCACCTCAGGGATGTCCCGGAAGGCCCCCTAAATCCCCCCCGCCAGAGTGACGAGGGGACCTGGCAACCCTGCAACCAACCCCCCACCATGACGTCTACAAATCAGGCCTCCAAGCCTCCTTTGTGACCCCAGGCTCAAAATCGAGGAGTGGCATGTTATGTTGGCGACAGGGCTGCCAACTTCTAGGTGGCACCTGGAGATCTCCTGCTATTACACTTGATCTCCAGACAACACAGATCAGTTCCCCTGGAGAAAATGGCTGCTTTGGAGGGCGGGCTCTATGGCATTACGTCTTGCTGAGTTCCCTCCCCATCACAAGGCCTGCCCTCCCTAGACTCCACCCCCAAAATCTCCAGGTATTTCTCAACCCAGAGCTGCCAATCCTATTCCAAAAGGAAAAGCAGAGAAGGGATACAGGAGACAAATCCCCACTCCCTGTATAGCAAGATGATCCCAAGTTTCCAAAGTGGGTGTCCCTCCTTTAAGGTGCAGCTCTTCCCTGGCCATTTTCTTTGACTCTTTTGAGACAACTGGCTTCCCACAAGGAATTCCCACAACCTCCGACCAACACTGGAAACCCATTTCATCAGATACAGTCACAGCCGAAGACGCTCTTAAGGAAACTATTAAAACATCAGAACAAAGTTTGAGCCCAGCGGAATCTTTGAGACCAACAATTCTGGGTATAAGCTTCCGTGTGCAAGCACACTTCGTCAGATCTAAAGAAGTGTGCCTGCACGTGAAAACTTATACCTAGAATTAAACTTTGCTGATCTTAAAGGTGCCCCTGGACTCAAGCTTTGTTCTGTTGCTTCCAGGGGTCCGTTGGGTCCGGAGCGAGGCGGAGCAAAGCTCCGCCAGCTCAGGACTGGCCAGTAGGGCAGCCATGGGCTGAATCAGATTCTCTAATCTAATCTGATTCAGCTCAGATTAGAGAATCTGATTCAGCTCACCGCTGAATTGCCGCTGAAATTCGGCGGCAACTTTAAAAGCCACTGGAGGGGTGGGGGTCTGAGGGAGAGGCTCCAAACTTGCAAACTTGCATGGTAGCTGCTGGGGCCTCTCCTTGAAATGAGGGAGAGGCTCCAAACTTGCATGGTAGCTGCTGGGGCCTCTCCTTGAAATGCCCACCAAGTTTCAAGAAGATTGGACTAGGGGGTCCAATTCTACAGGCCCCCAAACAGGTTGCCCCCATTCCCTCCATTGTTCTCTATGGTAGGGAAAAAGTTAACATTTTTTCCTTCCATAGAGAACAATGGAGGGAATGGGACAACCTGTTTGGGGGCCCATAGAATTGGACCCCGTGGTCCAATCTTCTTGAAGCTTAGTGGGTATTTCGAGGAGAGGCCCCAGCAGCTACCCTGCAAGTTTGGAGCCTCTCCCTCAAACCCCCTCCCCTCCAGCCCCTCATATACCCTATGAGTTTTTGCCATTGATTTCAATGGCCCATAGGGTATAATGGGGCTGAAACTGACATTCCCTTTCTGACACACTTCTGGTGATGTCAGGGGGCGTGGCATATGCGAATGAGTTATGCTAATAAGTTATGCTAATGAGCTCCTGCACCTCTTTTTGTATGAAAGGACCCCTGGTTGCTTCAGCCCAACACAGTCTATTAAAATACCATGAATTCATTTTGGCCACTGGGCTGCTTGGAGAACCCTTGGAACTGCAACTAATATCCAGGCTACAGAGATCAGCTCCCCTGGAGAACACGGCAGCTTTGAACGCTACAGCATTATACTTTGCTGAGGTTCCCTCCCCATCTCAACCTCTGAAGCTCCGTCCCCACATCCCCAGGAATTTCCCAACCCAGAGTTGGCAACCCTATACTGCTAAGCCCAGCAGGTGACCAGACCGCTGGCCCTGAGGGAACACGTTGTTGGAGAAAGACCCCAGAGACGGCATCCCTCGGCTAACTTCGGAAACATATTTTGAATCAACAGGGGGGTGCTGTTCTAATTTTAAACAAGCTATAACTGAGTTCCCAGGGGGCACTGGTGCAGGAACGCTCCATTTAGACAGCCAACCTAAATTGGTAGCTGGCGGATATTGTGAGGCAGGAGTTTGGACAGTTGACTGGCGCCTCTGATCTTGCCCTGTTGGTCTCCGCTGTCAAAGTGGTGACTTCGCATGGCTACACTCCCGGATCATGACAACCTTCGTGATGGTCACCTTTCGTTGCACCTTTGCCTTTTTCTGGCAATTCACTGTTGGCTCCACTCATCTCCGCACCACCCCAGAATTCTGCAGGCTCCCTTGGTAGCATTGCCGGCTCTGCCTTGGGAAATTCTTGAAGAAGATTGGATTTATACCCCCGCCCTTCACTTTCTGAAGGAGTCTCCTTTCCCTTCCCCTCCCCACAACAGACACCCTGTGAGGTAGGTGGGGCTGAGAGAGCTCTCTTGAGGACTGCTCCTGAGAGAACAGCTCTGAAAGGACTTGTAACTGACCCAAGGTCACACCAGCAGCTGCATGTTGGAGAGTGGGGAATCAAACCCAGTTATTGTAGGAGTAGTGGTTAGGAGCGTGGACTCTAATCTGGGAGAACCAGGTTTGATTCCCCATTCCGTCTCCACGTGCAGCTGCTGGTGTGACCTTGGGTCAGTTACAAGTTCTCTCAGAGCTGTTCGCTCAGGAGCAGTCCTCAAGAGAGCTCTCTCAGCCCCACCTACCTCACAGGGTGTCTGTTGTGGGGAGGGGAAGGGAAAGGAGATTGTAAGCCATTCTGAGACTCCTTTGGGTACAGAAGGGTGGGGGTATAAATACAATCTCTTCTTCTTGGGACCTCTTCCAGTTTCTACAGGAAATCTCCAGCCCCCACATCACACACATACTTCTATGTTTGATTTGATTATTGGTTGAATTTTATTTGCTAACTAAATCAATCATTCTTAAAAATGAGACCATACTGCCACCCCCCCAACGCACACACACTGGCTTTTCAGTAGCTCCAGTTAGGCGAGGGGGAGGTCTTGGGCCATTAATTCACAGGAAGACAGCTGTCAGCTTGTTTGTTCAGCCAAGCCCACAATAAGCCATCTCAGCATCTTTAGGAGGCCGTGCTAATTAATAATCACCCAGGGAGGCAATAAAAGGGATCCCTAAACTTGTCAAATCAGGACAAAGTTTGATTCCATGGTACCTTTGAGGCCAACAGAGTTCTATTCATAGATTCATAAAATAGAATCATAGAATTATAGAGTTGGAAGGGACCTCCAGGGTCATCTAGTCCAACCCCTTGCACAATGCAGGAAATTCATAAATACCTCCCGCTTCACACACCCTCAGCGACCCCTGCTCCATGCCCAGAAGATGGCCAAAAAAAAAAAAAATCCTCTCCAGGATTTCTGGCCAAAATGGCCTGGAGGAAATAATAAAGGAGACTTGGAAAACACATGGTCAAGATTTTATGACTGGATAGAAGAAAATAATAACTAAAATTCCTGGACCTCTAACCGAAACAAAAGGACTTAAAAATCACAGACTTAATTATTAATAAAAAGTATAGAGTTTAATTGTAAGGTGGAAAACAATGAAAGCTACAAGAACTTTAGATTACACTATGAATTCAAAGGTATGGGTTAAAATGACGTAGATGTAATCTCCCTTTTATGTTTCATGTGTGTTTGGGGGTTTTTTGTTTGTCTTGTGTATTTGAAATAAAAATACTTTGGGGGAAAAATGGCTTCCTGACCCCATCATGGCGATCAGCATTTCCCTGGGCATGTAAGAACGGGCCACGAGAATGAAGCACTGAGGCAACCCTTCCTGCCCTCCCTCTCATGATCTGCCTAAGTTCACAGAATTAGCATTGCTGTCAGATGACCATCTAGCCTTTGCTTGAAAACCTCCAAAGAAGGAGAGCCCACCACCATAGGCGTAGACTACGGGGGGGCTCAAGCCACCCCCAAAATTCCCTAGGGGGGGTCTGAGCCCCCCCCCCCAGGAAAACGTAGCGCCTGCTGCCGCGCCTCACCGCCGCGCTCCCCAGGCCCTTCCAAGGCCTGGCAGCCGCTGCTGCTGGTGCCTCTCTCCCCACCCCCCAGCCTGGCCACTCCTCTGTCCTTCCCTCTCCCTCCCTCTTTTCTGGGCGAAATGCCCAGCGCGGTGGCGTCACCCAGAAGTGACGCCATCACGCTGGGCACATTGCTAGGCGACGCTCTAGCAATCGCCCTGAAACTCTATGGCACCATAGAGTTTCAGGGTGATTGTCAGAGCGTCGCCCTGGCCACCACGCTGGACTTTTCGCCCAGAAAAGAGGGAGAGGGAAGGTGTGGCCGGGGGGGGGGGGAGAGGCACCGGCAGCAGCAGCTGGCGGGCCTCGGAAGGGCCCGGGGAAGTGCGGCGGTTTTCTGGGGGGGACATCGCCCCAGCAAGCGCGCGTGCTAAAGAGCCTCTGCCCCCCCCCCCCCCGGAATTTACAAAACTCTACGCCCCTGCCCACCACCTCCCAAGGAAGCCCAAAGCGGCAATCAGCATTTCCCTGGGAGTGTAAGAAAGGGCCGTGAGAACTAAGCACTGAAAGGTGTAAGCTTTCGTATGCATGCACACTTCTTCAGATACAGTGAGATGGAAGTTACCAGTCCATACTTATAGGTAGAGGGTAGGCAGCAAATTAGCCTACCGCACAATGAAGATGTTTAACAGATGTTCAACAGGAACAACAGGCTTAGTTTATATGTTCCCCATTTGTTTGGGTTTAATTCCGGGGAAGAACACAGTGAAGGAAATAACATGTCAAAACTGGAGATGGATGGGCAGATGTGTCAAATCAGATTGCATCTTTCACTGGTGAGTAAGCCAAGTCCCTCCCTCATCCGGCATCAGATTTCAGCCAGAATCGAGAGCCCTCCCCCCACCCTCAGAGAGGAAGGCTATTTTTGCTACTGAAAACATCAGGGCCTCCCAAGGGATCTTTCTAATAGGCGACGGAATCCCCGCCCACCTTTCCGCGGCTGCAGATCCGGCCCAGGCTTCTGCTAACCGCCTCCCCCCTTCCCCAAAGTTTGGACTTCGAACAGCGGCACTTTGGCAGCCCTCTCGCTTGTTTTGTACAAATTTGCACGCTGACAGCGTCTTGTTTACTGGGCTGCTCTTGGCACAAAACAGCAAAGCAATGTTTTGCTTTGCTGGGTGAATGTTGCATGGTTGCCAACCTCCAGGTGGGGCCAGGAGACCTCATAAGAACATAAGAGAAACCAAAGTTGGATCAGGCCAGTGGCCCATCCAGTCCAACACTCTCTGTCTCACAGTGGCCAAAAATACCAGGTGCCCTCAGGAGGTCCAGCAGTGGGGCCAGGACACCAGAAGCCCTCCCACTGTGGCCCCCCCCCCCAAGAATACAGAGCATCACTTGCCCCAGACTGAGAGTTCCTATCTATACCTTGTGGCTGATAGCCACAGATAGACCTCTGCTCCAGATGTTTATCTAATTCCCTCTTGAAGCCGTCCATGCTTGTAGCCGCCACCACCGCCTGTGGCAGTGAATTCCACGTGTTCATCACTCTTTGGGTGAAGAAGTACTTCCTTTTATCTGTTCTAACCCGACTGCTCAGCAATTTCATGGAGTGCCCACGAGTTCTTGTCTTATGAGAAAGGGAGAAAAGTACCTCTTTCTCTACCTGCTCTATCCCATTATAAACCTCGATCATGTCACCCCTCAGCCAAGCTAAAGAGCCCCAAACGCTTCAACCTTTCTTCATAGGGAAAGTGTTCCAACCCTTTTATCATTCTAGTTGCCCTTTTCTGCACTTTTTCCAATGCTATGATATCTTTTCTGAGGTGTGGCGACCAGAACTGTACACGTTACTCCAAAGGCGGTCGTACCATCGATTTATACAGGGGCATTTTGATACTGGCTGATTTGTTTTCAGTTCCCTTCCTAATAACCCCCAGCATCGCGTTGGCCTTTTTTCACTGCAGTCGCACACTGTCTCGACATTTTCACTGAAACAACTGAACAACTGGAACAACAACTGATTCCCATACTACAGAGGACAGCCCCCCTGGAGAAGATGGCCGCTTTGGAGGGTGGACTCCAGGATTACACCCTGCAGAGTCCCTCCTCCCCACAAGCTCGGCCCTCCCCAGATCCCACCCCCCCATCCAGGAATTTCCCAACCCAGAGTTGGCGACTGCAGTGCTAATGCTGCATGCGGAGCTACTTGCACAGGGAACTACTCGATTTGAACGATAGCCTGGGCCCGTATGAAGGTGCACGGATATTCCCTCCTGCCTCATCCGCTCCAGGGTTAATTCAGGCGCCAGATCACCAATACTGCCGGGAGCTATCCTGTCTCTGCTCAAACATACTGCAGATAAGGGAGGGCTCCCCCAGCCCGCTGCGTGACGGAACGTGTGTGCAAACACTGCCTGTTTTGAAAATCACACACACACAAAAACTGGCTCCTCAACGTTCCTGAGGCCCACAACCGACTGGAATCCGCTGTGCGGCTCACAAGACTGTCCCAGAACTTGCTCAGCTCTTGCCGAGAGCCTCTGTTCGCCCTAAAATGTTGTTGCAAAAAGTGAGCCGTTAAAAAAATACGGTCAGTCGCGGACCAGGCACCTTCAGAAGTCGCTTGCGATCTCGCAGCTCAGTTCGCCGACCCCGTGACGATTGCTGACAAGTAATTTTCACAGGCCCGGAACTGGACGGCCCAAGCTAGCCTGATCTCGTCAGATTTCAGAAGCTAAGCAGAAACCGCCCTGGTCAGTCCTCAGATGGGAGACCCCCTGCTCAATGTTCCCTCTAAGCTGTGGAGTCTTGTGAGCAAAACTTCTACTTTGTGGGCTCCTGGCATTAAAGCTGTGACTGAACAATTTGGCTCCTGCATAAATTAGTTTGCTCTGGAGCCAGCCCTTCCTGAGCTAAGAGCAAAATGTGTGAGCCAGAGGCTAAAAAACTGCGCTCACACTAACTCGGCTTAGAGGGAACACTGCACCAAGGAAGTTCAGGGTTGCTACCCAGAAGCAGGCAGTGGATAAAACCACCTCTGTTTGTCTCTTGCCTTGAAAACTCCCATGGGATTGCCATAGCTCAGTTGTGACTTGGCAGCATTTTTCACCACATTCACACACCCACTGTATGAACACTGGGTCCACCAATCAGGTTGACTGTATAGGGTACCGGTAGTTCCCAGGTACCACTCCAAATGAACACATGCTTAGACATTCACCCAGGGGTCATTTCGTAGAAAAAGAGGTGCAGGAGCTCATTAGCATAACTCATTTGCATAACTCATTTGCATATGCCAGACTCCCTAACATACCGGAAGTGTGTCAGAAGGCAACGCCCACCCCTCAGGCTCCACTCCACAGCTGAGTGAAACTGACCTGCTCTTCCTCCGTTCCCTTCCCCATCCAATACTTGGTGCAATAAAAATAAGCGTAAAGAACACACCCTCATTCTCTTCCTGCTCCCTTGAAACCACCAGGTTTCAAGTAGACTTGAGATACCCAGGACATGTGCACCACCCATCCCTTCCCCTTCCCCTCCCCACAACAAGACACCCTGTGAGGTAGGTGGGGCTGAGAGAGGTCTTTTGAGAACTGCTCATGAGAGAACAGCTCTGAGAGAACTTGTGACTGGCCCAAGGTCACACCAGCAGCTGCATGTGGAGCAGTGGGGAATCAAACCCGGCTCTCCCAGATTAGAGTCCAACTCCTGACCACTACACCAAACTGATGGGGTGGAAGCTGCTGAAGGGTTGGTGAAATTTCTCCAGTACTTATGTGCCATGTGCCCAGATAAAAAATGGTATACTTAGAAAATTTATATGCCACCTTGAGCAAGTCTCTGGAAAAGCAGCACACAGTCATAAAAGGAACAATGATACAATTATCAATATTAAAACAAAACATTAAAAAGAATAAAGACCCTAGCAGGGCTTTCCCCGGGGCGCTGCGCCTCTGCACTGCTCGGGGAAGCCGAGGAGGGGGTGGGGCTTGGTCATGTGCCCGCCCCCTGGGCTCCTCGCTCCCGGAGCTGCGCTCCTGTGCGCTCCCGCTCCAATGGACCCCTGCATTCACCCAAACTGTACACATATGGAACACAGTGCGTGAAAAGCTCTAAAATCACTAGCTACTCAGTTCAAAAGACGTTATCTGTTCAGTTCTGGTCACCGTATCTCCAAAAGAAGAAGAAGAAGAAGAGAAGAGGAGAATTAACTTTGCAAAATCACTAGGTGCTCACGTGAAGACAGGAAGCTGCCTAAGCCGGAATCCAACACCCTCAGTCCATCAAAATCAGTATTGCCTACTCTGGCTGGCAGCAGCTTTCCAGGGTCTCAGGGCGGGGGGCCTTCACACCACCTGGTCCTTTTAATTGGAGACGCTGGGGATTGAACCTGGGACCTTCTGCATGCCAAACAGACCCTACTGTTGAGCCAGGGCCCCTCCTAAACTCAGAACACAGAATTTCCGTGACGCATCCCTGAATGTGGACAATCTCAGGGGGGGAAAATACGTGATCTGACGAGCTGAGGCGATAGAACGAACCAGTGCTTAGTGCTTAGGAGCCAGTTTGGTGTAGAGGTTACGTGCGCGGACTCTAATCTGGGAGAACCGGGTTTGATTCCCCACTCCTCCACTTGCACCTGCTGGATGACCTTGGGCAAGCCATAGTTGTGGCACAGCTGTTCTTGAAAAAGAACAGTTTCTGTCAGAGCTCTCTCAGCCCCACCTACCTCCCAGGGCGTCTGTTGTGGGGAGGGGAAGGGAAAGGAGTTTGTAAGCCGCTCTGAGACTCCCTTGGGCAGTGAATGGCAGGGTATAAATCCAATCTTTTCTTCTTCTTCTTGGAGCCCTTTTTTTTTACACACCCAGGGAAACGCTGATCATCACTTCGAGGTCAGGAAGCCATTTTCCTCCAGCCCAGTTTGGCTGGAGATCCTGGAGGGTTTTTTGCCATCTTCAGGGCGTGGAACAGGGGTCACTGGGGGTGTGGGGGGGAGGTATTTGTGAATTTCCTGCAGGGGGTTGGACTAGATGACCCTGGAGGTCCCTTCCATGATTCTAACTGTGGGCAGGGATGGAGGTGGGCAAGCCCCCCCCCCCCATACCCACAGCAGGGACTGCACAAATCTTTTCATCCCTTTAACTTCCCAGCCTTTCGGTTGTTTTCAGTAATGGGATTAGGGTGGCATTAGGGGAGATTAGACACAGCAAGTGATAGGCTTGAACGAGGGAAATGTTTGGCTGCGAAGTGGCATCAGAGGCCCTGGGCAGATGGCGGAAGACAGTTGAGGGTGAGCTGGCCGCTGCCCACTGGGGGGTTCCCCCCGCTCCCCCCCCCACTGCCGATGAGTAGTTAATTATTCATCTGAGCTGTAATCCGTTAACCCTGTATACACGCTCGTAGCCATAAAACCAGCGTTCCAAGGTTACAAAGCAGTATATCCTTTTTAAAAAATCAATTTGTTTTTTTTTTAAATTATTACTTATTTACTTTATTGATACCCTGCCTTTCTCCCCGGGACAAAGCGATTTACATCGTTTCCCTCTCCTCCGTTTTATCCTCACAATAACCCTGTGAAGTAGGTGACTGGTCCAAGGTCCCACAGTGCGATTCCAGTGGGTCTGTCAGATCCTAATTTGAAACTCTAGCCCCTGTGCCATGCTGGCTATCATCATCATCTCATAATTAACCAGTTTGGTGTCGTGGTTAAGAGCGGTGGATTCTAATCTGGGAGAACCGGGTTGGATTCCCCACTCCTCCACAGGCAGCTGCTGGTGTGACCTTATATCAGTCACAAGTTCTCTCAGAGCTGTTCTCTCAAGAGCAGTTCTCTCAAGAGCAGTTCTCTCAGCCCCACCTACCTCACAAGGTGTCTGTTGTGGGGAGGGGGAGGGGAAGGGGATTGTAAGATGCTCTGAGACTTCCGAGTGAAGGGTGGGGTATAAATCCGATCTCTCCTCCTCCTCCTCCTCTTCCTCCAGCTCTAACAAAGCCAAGAGAGGGAAGCATCTCTACGTCTCACAAAGCCTCACCTAGCTAGACTTAAGACTGCCTTTGTAGACGCCCTTCCAAGGGCACTACTCCATGAATTAGATGATCAGGCTTCAGCCCACAAAAGCTTAGGCCGTGATCAATTGTTAGCCTTCAAGATGTGACAAGACTTTTCTGCAGCTTGGCCCCTTATAATGATGTGGCAGGGTAGGGAGGAGGGGAGCCGGTTACAAAGAGGAAAACTGAGAGGAGGGCAAAGAGTTAAACACCCTCTCCCTTCCTGTACAGGTCTGAGGCAAATTGAGGCTGGTTCAAACCTCCACTTGGCCATGAAACGCGCAGGGGGGAACCTCAGGCAGTCACTGTCTCTCAGCACAGTCTATCTCACAGTGTTAGCCCCATTAACATGGAGGGCCGAAAAGGATGAAGAAAGGCTTTGCAATGTTGCCAGGGTGGGGAGGGGGGGAGAGAGACAGCCAAGCAAAAATCGCCTGGTTTCTACTCCCTTGACTGCCACCAGGTACGGCTCCAGCTGAGAAACGGAAGATCCATCCAGCACCTCCAGTTGTGGGGGAATCCAGTTTGGTGTAGTGGTTAGGAACATGGACTCAAATCTGGGAGAACCGGGTTTGATTCCCCACTCCTCCACAGGCAGCTGCTGGTGTGACCTTGGGTCAGTCACATGTTCTCTCAGAGCTGTTCTCCCAATAGCAGTTCTTGAGAGAGCTCCCTTAGCCCCACCTACCTTACAGGGTGTCTGTTCTGGGGAGGGGAAGGGAAAGGAGATTGTAAGCCGCTCTGAGACTCCTTTGGGTAGTGAAGGGTGCTGTATAAGTCCAATCTCTTCTTCTCTTCTTCTTCTTCTTCTCCAACACCAGCCCTGCTAGCACCCTACTCTCCATCAGCCAAACGTCCCCTGTTTCTTCCCATCGCAGAAAGAACTCTGCCACTTAGTCCTCTAGTTTCCTTTTTTCAGTTTAGAAATGTATTCCTCGAAAATCCTGACTCAGGGTGCCACAATAAAGGCAACGTGGCCTGCAAAAGAGACAGCAGGGAAACATTTCCAGCGTGGGAAGGATCTTCAACAGCAACCGTCGGGCGGAGACGGCCCGCGAAGCTTCTTGTTTGTTTCACACCAGCTCCCGGGCACCCGGCCACCGAGTTCAGCGCCAGAGTCAGAGTGGGAACGCAAGCAGCTGCCTTGGCCGGCGGGCGGGTGCGTTGCATAACAACACCGGCACAAAGACTCTTGTGATCAGGGGAACGGGTTGGCAGGAGCAGAGGAATCCTGGCTCTGAACTCCAGGGCATGTGGGCCTACCGATCTCGGTCAATCTGTGCCCTGGGTTTTGATACCCTCACCAGTTATTAAGGCAGAGCGCGGCTGATTCTACGGGCAAGGGGCATTTGACAGGAGCACTTAACGGGACTTTTCCAATTAGTTAACACAGCAGATCAGTTGTCATTAGAAGCGGGCAGCTGCAAAGCAAACTTACAGCATGTGCGCGGCTTAGGAGCAGATCAAGTCAAACAAAATGTCCACAGAGAGACTTAACACCCCGCTCACACAGATGGCTTTAAAGGGGGATTAGGCAGATTCATGGAGGGGAGAGTCTGTAGGTGGCTACGAGCCATGATGGCTGAGGGGAACCACCATGTTCTGAGGCGCTTAAGAGTGCCAGAAGGCAACATCAGGGGAAGGCCTCGGCCTCTCTGCCCTGTTTTTTGCCCTCCAGAGGAACTGGCTGGCCACTGTGTGAGATGGGATGCTGGACTGGATGGACCCTCACTGGTCTGATCCAGCAGGGCTCTTCTGAGGTTCTTCTCAGGGAAAGGCCTCGACCTCCATGCCCTGTTGTTGGCCCTCCAGAGGAACTGGCTGGCCACTGTGTGAGACAGGATGCTGGACTAGATGGACCCTCTCTGGTCTGATCCAGCAGGGCTCTTCTGATGTTCTTACCAGGGGAAGGCCTTGGCCTCTCTGCCCTGTTGCTGGCCCTACAGAGGAACTGGCTGGCCACTGTGTGAGACAGGATGCTGGACTAGATGGACCCTCACTGGTCTGATCCAGCAGGGCTCTTCTGATGTTCTTACCAGGGGAAGGTCTTGGCCTCTCTGCCCTGTTGTTGGCCCTCCAGAGGAACTGGGTGGCCACTGTGTGAGACAGGAGGCTGGACTAGATGGACCCTCACTGGTCTGATCCAGCAGGGCTCTTCTGATGTTCTTACCAGGGGAAGGCCTTGGCCTCTCTGCCCTGTTGTTGGCCCTCCAGAGGAACTGGGTGGCCACTGTGTGAGACAGGAGGCTGGACTAGATGGACCCTCAATGGTCTGATCCAGCAGGGCTCTTCTGATGTTCTTACCAGGGGAAGGCCTTGGCCTCTCTGCCCTGTTGTTGGCCCTCCAGAGGAACTGGCTGGCCACTGTGTGAGACAGGATGCTGGACTAGATGGACCCTCACTGGTCTGATCCAGCAGGGCTCTTCTGATGTTCTTACCAGGGGAAGGTCTTGGCCTCTCTGCCCTGTTGTTGGCCCTCCAGAGGAACTGGGTGGCCACTGTGTGAGACAGGATGCTGGACTAGATGGACCCTCACTGGTCTGATCCAGCAGGGCTCTTCTGATGTTCTTACCAGGGGAAGGCCTTGGCCTCTCTGCCCTGTTGTTGGCCCTCCAGAGGAACTGGGTGGCCACTGTGTGAGACAGGAGGCTGGACTAGATGGACCCTCAATGGTCTGATCCAGCAGGGCTCTTCTGATGTTCTTACCAGGGGAAGGCCTTGGCCTCTCTGCCCTGTTGCTGGCCCTACAGAGGACCTGGTTGGCCATGATGTGAGACAGGATGCTGGACTAGATGGACCATCACTGGTCTGATCCAGCAGGGCTCTTCTGATGTTCTTCTCAGGGGAAGGCCTCGGCCTCTCTGCCCTGTTGTTGGCCCTCCAGAGGATGTGGTTGGCCACTGTGTGAGGGAGGATGCTGGACTAGATGGACCCTCATGGGTCTGATCCAGCAGGGCTCTTCTGACATTCATATGTTAAAGCACAACACTTTCACCTATGTCCCGCGGCGGCAGCGACAGAGGACCCAGGGTGGTGTAGTGGTTAAGAACATCAGACTAACACCTGGAAGACCCAGATTTGAATCCCCCACTCATGCCATGGAAGCTCGTTGGGTGACCTAGGGCCAGTCACGCACTCTCAGCCTAACCTACCTCGCAGGGCTGTTTTGCGGATAAAATGGAGGAGAATGACGTCAGCCGCCTCAGTTCCCCACTGGGGAGAAAGGCAGGCTGGGGATGAAGTAAATAAATATACATGCGTTAAATAAATCAATGCATTAAATAAATAAGCTCGCTTTGTAACGAGTGCCGAAATACTGTTGTAGTGGACATTGCATTATCCTAACGTTTTGGTTTTCTACAAGGCTTCACGTATCTTAGCTCAGTAATTTTTACAGTAACCCTCTTAGGCAGGCCGGCATTTTTGTCCCCACCTTGCAGAGGAACACATGACAGTGCCTTTTGTCGATTTATCACGTTCAACCTTGTCTTCTATGAATGACAGCAGCTCCTCAAGGTTGCTGGCAGCCTGGTCCTTAGATGGGGTGGAATTAGCCCGAGACTTTCCCCAAACAGATGCTCTACCACCGAGCCATTCGTTTCATCCTCACAACCCCACCCCCTACAATGGGACAGATTTGAGTGGACGGTCCCGGAAACCTACCAGAAGAAAGCAACCCTCCCTTGTCAGTTACAGTTTAAAGTCTGGGATATCCCAGTGCTTGTCTTGCTTTTAGGATAGCAGTGGTCATATCGACACAATGAGAGCCCTACGTCATATAGGAACAGAAAACGCACCACCATACGGCTCAGGGCGGTTCAAGACGTGCCCCGGGTTTTCTTAAGATGATCACGGAAATCCTCCCTATCTTTGAAAGCCAGAATAGGAAACACTTTTGGCCCGGAATTGGAAACTAAATAAATTGCCAGCTTTGAAACAATAAGTTTTCAAAAATATGGAACATCGCGGTAATGGATAAAACTGCAATGCAATTAGTTGTGGCTGAAACTACTACAAAGAATTATGATTTTGTTGAGAAATGGGTTTCCTCTCTCTGAATATGTTAACTCTAACCAGAAAGAAATACTTATGTTACCAAAGACTTGTGTGGATTTTGCATTTGATTAGCAACTGACATGCATTTTACCTTACTGTAAGCTCAACATACGTATTGGGGAAGCGTTAAGTTCAAAGTTATTGTTCATTTTGTTGTTGTTATTTGTCTTTGACGTTGGTGTTGTTACTGTTAAAGAAGAAAATAAAAAAAATTGGGGGGGGGGGGGAGAGTCGGAATGGGCACAAACAAAAGATCACCTTTGGTCCATGAATTGCATGCTGCAGTCTCATGCAGCTGCAATTTGCCTCGGGGTCATGCATGGGAGAAGGAGGGCATTTAACCCTTCAATCTCCAGCCGGTTTTGCCATTCAAAACCAGACTTTTGGCCTTGTTACTAGCATTTTAAAGGAGAAAAAGACATTCATTTTCTTCCTTTAAAACCGGAACAAAGGAAGGAGCCTGGCTTCTTAGAACTGAACGGAGGTGGAAGGTTAACAAGCCTTCCTCTTCCCAGCACTGCCCTATGGAAAACTGAGGTGGATGAGGCCGCATACGGCATTTTATGAAGGTAATAAGAAGACTTTGAGTACAGTTGCCAACCTCCAGGTGGTGGCTGGAGATCTCCAGGGATTGCAACTGATCTCCAGGCAATAGAGATCAGTTCTCCTGGAGAAAATGGTCCCTTTGGAAGGTGAGCTCTACGGCTTTATAGCTCACTGAAGTCCCTCCCCTCCTCAAACCCTGCCTTCCTCAAGCTCCACCCCCCAAAATCTCCAGGTGTTTCCCAGTCCAGAGCTGGCCACCCTAACCTTGGGAGAGACCTAGATTCATATTTCTATTCCGTCACAAGTTTCACAGCACAGCTTCAGGTAAATTGCTGTCTCTTAGGCAAAATTATTTTGGAAGACATGATAAGAACATAAGAGAAGCCAATGTTGGATCAGGCCAGTGGCCCATCCAGTCCAACACTCTGTGCCACACAGTGGCCAAAGACACCAGGTGCCCTCAGGAGGTCCAGCAGTGGGGCCAGGACACTAGAAGCCCTCCCACTGTTGCCCCCCCCCCCCGCAAGCACCGAGAATACAGAGCATCACTTGCCCCAGACTGAGAGTTCCTATCTATACCTTGTGGCTAATAACCACTGATGGACCTCTGCTCCAGATGTTTATCTAACTCTCTCTTGACGCTGGAACGAAACAGCATAATAATTCCACGGATGTCACTCCTTGAAAGAAAGACGGGCCAACGATAAGATGAAACTAACCCTTCTGTCTTTGTTCAAATCCAAGGAAACTGACACCAGATTTAGAATTGGATTCCGAGAGGCCTGTTTAGCAACAACAATAAAATCCGGGTTTCAGGGGTGACGTTTGTGCCCTCTGATAACCCATACATTCAGCCGAGAGCCTGAACATTGGCCCATCTTTCTGAAGGCTGATTTTGCGTCTTTGGACACACGAGCAAACAAGCAAGTTTGGCCCATGTGCCAAACACATGCGCAGGGAGCACTGCGCCCACGGGCACGCACATTAGATTCAGCAGCGGTAGCCGCAGGCACATTTCTGCAGCATCACACGCACAAGCGGCGATGCTGTTGCCTGAAGGTTTGAGAGCTTAAAACAGAAGGCAACGGAGAGGGCCGGTTTTGCAAGCGAAAGCAGTCTGAAACGGCCTGTCTGGCATCCGTCTGCTTTGACGCTGCCAAAGATCCTGCAGCACAGCCTCGACTTCACTCGCAAGGTAAGAGTGGACTGTAAACTAAAGATGAGCTGTCAGTGTGATGCGGTGGCCAAAAAGGCAAATTCAGTCTTGGGCTGTATTAAAAGGGCCAGAGCATCGAAATCGCAGGAGGTCATAGAGCCCCTCTGTATACTACCTTGGTCAGGCCGCGCCTGGAGTCCTGTGGGCAGTTCTGGAGGCCTCCCTTCAGAAAGCTTGAAGACCACTGGGCTCCACGCGGCAAGCAAATAAACTGACTGTGCTCGGGGCAGATTTATTTATTTTATTTATTTTTATGTGAATTCATGTCTGCCCCGCCTTCCTCCCCAGCGGCAACCCAAAGCCGCTTACATTATTCTCCGGTCCTCCGTTTTATCCTCACAACAACCCTTCGAGGTAAGTGAAGCGGAAAGAGCCTGAGTGGCCCAAAGTCACCCAGTGAGCTTCCGTGGCACCAGTGGGGATTCGAACACAGGTCCCCCAGATACTAGTCCGACACTCTTGACCACTAGTGAATCGGCCAACACAACATGTAGTGTCCCGATCACGCAAAGTGATAATATCACGTTACTCTCCTCTGGTTAGTCCTCACCTAGAGTATTTTGTTTGGTTTTGGGCACCGCACTTCAAGAAGGATGTAGACAAACTGGAATGAGTCCAGAGGCAAGTCCCATGAGGAAAGGATGAAGGAGCTGGGTATGTTTAGCCTGGAGAGGAGACGACTGAGAGGGGATAGGATCACCATCTTCAAGTACCTGAAGGGCTGTCAGATAGGGGATGGGGGCGGAGTTGTTTTCTGTTGCTTCAGAAGGTCGGACCAGAACCAACGGGTTGAAATCAAACCAGAAGAGTTTTCGGCTAAACATTGGGAAGAACTTCCTGACAGTCAGAGCGGTTCCTCAGCGGAACAGGCTTCCTCGGGAGGTGGTGGGTTCTCCTTCTTGGGAGGTTTTCAAGCAGAGGCTAGATGGCCATTGGACAGCAATGCCGATTCTGTGAACTTAGACAGATCACGAGAAGGGAGGGCAGGAAGGGTTGCCTCAGGGCTTCGTTCTCATGGCCCTTTCTTACACGCCCAGGGAAATGCTGGTTGCCACTTTGGGGTCAGGAAGCCATTTTTCTCCAGGCCAGTTTTGGCCAGGGATCCTTGGGAGGTTTTTGTCATCCTCTGGGCGTGGAGATGGGTGTCACTGTGGGTGTCTGTGTGGGGGAAGGTACTTGTGAATTCCCTGCCTTGTGCAGGGGGTTGGACTAGATGACCCTGGAGGTCCCTTCCAACTCTATGATTCTATGAAAACCACAGAAGGGTATCAATGTATGGGTGGAGAAACTTCTCATAAAACCACTTTGAGCCTGCTGATTGAATAGAAGGAATACATTCCAATAATATAGACAATGAACATAATAGTACTGTTAATCACACTATTATAGCCGCATATCAAATTGCTACATACAACATGAACAAAGAGTTAATTGTGGGCAATTAAATGATTAAGCCCAGGACATATCCATCAGGAGTCCAGAAAGGCAAAAATCTAGGGGGGGGGGGGACACACATTACAGTTGGCTCACGGGTTCCATTTCAAGCCATCTTTTTCAGATCATTATAATATCGTCTTACAAGATGTCGCCATTAAGACACAGAGCTCTAAATCACAAGTTTTCTCTTATGCCCGAATGTAATTCAGGGTTGCAGGAGGGAAAGGCAAGGGGTGGAGTTTCCTGAAGCAGCCTATAAAAAACGTTTAGCCTTGTCTGTAGGGTTGCCTCAGTGCTTAGATCTCGTGGCCCTTTCTTACACGCCCAGGGAAATGCTGATCGCCCTTTGGGGCCAGGAAGCCGTTTTTCTCCAGGCCAGTTTGGCTGGAGATCCTGGAGGGGTTTTTTTTGGTCATCTGGGTGTGGAACAGCGGTCACTGCAGGTGTGGAGGGGGAGGTATTTGTGAATTTCCTGCCTTGTGCAGGGGGGTGGACTAGATGACCCTGGAGGTCCCCTTCCAGCTCTGTGAGTCTATGTTCTCAATAGTTACCAGGGGAAGACTGCAAATTCTGGTAGATGCCCAGCCAATCAGGGAGGGCTAGCAACTGTAATACACCCCCCCCCCCCCGAGTGTGGCATATGCGAAATACGCAAGATCCCACATTTGAGTCCAGTAACTCCTTAGAGACCTACAAGATTTGGGGGGGGGGTTTTAAGCTTAAGGGAGCTTTGACTCTCGAAAGCTCATACACCCCCAACCTTGTCGGTCCCTAAGGGGTGGCTGGACTCAACTGTAACTGTTCTACGGCAGACCGACACGGCCACCCCCTGGAACGACCCACGGCACTGTTTGGGAGTTGGGGTTCTTTCAGTCAGAATTCCTTGCCTGCTCCTGCTTCACTTCCAAATCTAGGAGGACCCAGGGCCAGTTCTCCAGATGACCCCCCACACACACACACACAAAGCACCAGACAGAGGAGTCAATGATGCTCTGCACGGGCTTCGCTTGCCCGCAGCCACCAGCGACATGGAGGAGGGACTGGGCGTATCTTGCTTAGGGTGACCCAACACCCCACAGATAGTTTCAGGGAAGAAGGAGGAGGATGAGATTTGGCATGAAGCTGCCTTACCCTGGCTCAGACCATGGGTCCATCAAGGGCAAGTCTTGTCTACTCAGGCTGGCAGCGGCTCTCCAGGGTCTCAGGCAGGGGTCTTCCATATCAGCTGCTGCCTGGTTCTTTTTAACTGGGGATGCCGGGGATTGAACCGGGGACCTTCTGCATGCCGAGCAGAGGCTCTGCCCCTGAGCCACAGCCCCTCCCTTGCTGGGGTTGCCATTAGACTGCAACGATGGGAAAGGAATGCATCAGACATGAACACACATGAAGCTGCCTTATACTAAAGCAAGCCTTTGGTCCATCAAAGTGAGCGTTCCCTACTCAGACTGGCAGCAGCTCGCCAGGGTCTCAGGCAGAGAAAGGTCTTTCACATCACCTTCAGCCTGGTCCGTTTAACTGGAGACGCCGGGGATTGAACCTGGGACCTTCTGCATGCCAAGCAGAGGCTCTGCCACTGAGCCACGGCCCCTCCCCAATCAGTCCCCATTAAATCAATCAAAAGGTGAAACGAGGCTCCAAGGGACCTTTCAGCCAATGACTTCCAGTGATTGGTTTTCAGCGGTGGCTCTTTTCTTCATCGCCTGAGGCTTGGTTAGAAACACAGATTCATAGGCCTGGAAGGGATCCTGAGGGTCATCTAGTCCAACCCCATGCACAATGCAGGAAACTTACAGCTACTGCTCCCCCCCCCCACATAAAGCCTGTAAAGCCACCTCATACTGAATCAGACTATTAAGAACATAAGAACGTAAGAGAAGCCAACGTTGGATCAGGCCAGTGGCCCATCTGGTCCAACACTCTGGTGTCACACAGTGGCCAAAAACACCAGGTGCTCTCAGAAGGTCCAGCAGTGGGGCCAGGACACTAGAAGCCCTCCCACTCTCGCCCCCCCCCCCCCCAAAGCACCAAGAATACAGAGCATCACTTGCCCCAAACTGAGAGTTCCTAGCTACACCTTGTGGCTAATAGCCACTGATGGACTATTGGTCCATCAAAGTCAATATTGTCTACTCAGACTGGCAGCAGTTCTCCGAAGTCTCAGGCTGAGGTCTTTCACATCACCTGCTGCCTGGTCCTTTTTAACTGGAGATGCTGGGATTGAATCTGGTATCTTCTACATGCCAAGAAAAGGCTCTACCTCTGAGCCACAGCCCCGCCTATCTGACGCTTCTAACTGGAGATGCCGGGGATTGAACCTGGGACCTTCTGCATGCCAAGCAGAGGCTCTGTCACTGAGCCACAGCCCCTCCCCAACACAACTCATGAAGCCGCCTCATATTGAATCTTACTCTTGGTCCATGCAGGTTGGTTTTGTCTACTCAGGCAGAGGACAGACTATGAAGTGCAAGGGAAGTGGGGCAAAAAGACCCGGGCCAAGTTGTTGCGGGGCTTTCCGATCGCCCTGCGTGGACCGATGCGGGACCATACCGGGGAGGAGGCGGAATGGAGCATTTGTACTGCGGGGCGGCCCCTGGCGCCGCTGCCCCAGTTGCGTGCAACTTTGGTCCGTTTCGCCGAACTGCGCGTAGGCACATGGGCACAGCAGCAATTGGAGCAGGATTCCATGGCTGGGAGCTTTAACTCCGCGAGCCAGAAGCGTCCCCCAGGCGCACAGCACGCATGGGTGGTTATGCCGGATCAGCGGGTTCGCATTACCAGCACCACTTGATTGCGGCTTATTTGCATCCACACTTCCAGGAAGCGGGATCAACGCACACCCAAACAGCTTGCCCCAGCTTTCACCTGGTACTTTTTAAAAGCGGGATTGAATCGTTAAAGGACGGGGTGAGTGCGGCAGGGGAACGCCAGACAGCTGTGGCTGTGTGAACTGGCCCACTTAATCCGCTTGAGAAATGTGCCTATATTGGGCCAAACTGCCAGTCTGAACTCAGCCTCAGACTGACAGAGGCTCTCCCGGGGTCTCAGGTTGAGGTCTTTCACATCACCTCCTGCCCGGTCCTTTCAACCGGAGGTGCCGGGGATTGAACCTGGGACCTTCCACATGCCAAACAGCGGCTCTACCACAGAGCCACAGCTCCGCTCCTAACAATAATAACGATCCCTGAGCCCCACAGCACCGATTTCTGCAAACTGCTTATGCCAGGGGTGGCCGACCTGTGGCTCGGGAGCCACATGCAGCTCTTTCACATACATTGTGCGGCTCCTGGCAGGGCGGCTGGGGAAGCAAAGGGGAGGCATGCTTTTTCTCTCTTTCTCCCTTCCTTCCTTCCCTCCTCCCTCCCATCTATTTGCTTTCCTAGTTTCTCTCTCTCTCTCTCTTTCCACTTCTTTAATTCT
The DNA here is from genome assembly GCA_029233225.1 of Lepidodactylus listeri. Taxonomy (NCBI): domain Eukaryota; kingdom Metazoa; phylum Chordata; class Lepidosauria; order Squamata; family Gekkonidae; genus Lepidodactylus; species Lepidodactylus listeri. The sequence goes on along the minus strand of JARCFY010000004.1, from coordinate 3,774,023 downwards.
TTCTTTCCATCTCTCTCAATATCATTAGCAGACAAGTAATATCATTATCAATAACCGGTGTTCCTCGTTTGTTTTTATTTTTGGCAGTCCCATTTAACGTTAATAAAAAGCAAATTTGCATATCTTAAAAAATAACAACGTGTGTGTGATATTTGTTCCTGTCTTGCGGCTCTCAGACGTCTGACGTTTATTCTATGTGGCTCTTACGTTAAGCAAGGGTGGCCACCCCTGGCTTATGCCAATGGACTCCTTGGCATTTAGCAGCCTGGTTCATGTTGCGCTGCTGCTGCTCTTTAAGTACCTGTTCATGTTGTGGCAGGGAGCAACGCCAGATCTGCCTGCACCCTGCGGCCTCAGAATATTTGAAACCCAGTTTAAAAATATGACCAGCTAATATTCCACTTGTTGGACCTGGAGGGCCACTCCTTTTCCCGGCGGCTGCCAAACAGGCGTGCTGAGCTCCGGCGGACTGGCGGCCTCCCAAGCGGCTGGGTCTGCGGTAGATAAACTTCAATCAGATGTCAGGCGACTTTAAGAAAATACAGCCGGGCCTGACTTTGGGAAGCGGCCTTTCTTGGCAAATCCCCCATTTTCTGTGCTGGGTGTCCTCTCCTCAGGGCCGTGCAGCAGGACTAAATTATGCTATTCAGGTAAAAGCTGCATTCACCTGCATACTTGATTCCAGCAGCAAGATCTGGATTTTGCACAATCTGAAATCTTGGGGGAAGAACGGAGGCAGCAATTAAAAAGCTAGCTAGGAAGATACCCAAAGGCACGGAAAGAGGCAAGTTGGCAGGGAGGAATCAAGCCAGCTTGGGAGAGTCAAAGAGGTCCCCTCTATGTATGGTTGCCGACCTCCAGGTGGGGACTGGCTATCTCCCAGAGTTAGAACTGATCTCCAAGTGACAGAGATCAATATTCCTGAAGACAAGAGTAAAAAGCCCAGGAGCACCTTTCAGACTTAGCAAACTTTATCGTAGCATAAGCTTTCGAGAAATACAGCTCTCTTTTGTCAGATGCATCTGATGAAGAGAGCTGTGTTTCCCGAAAACTCATGCTACGATAAAGTTTGCTAAGTCTGAAAGGTGCTCCTGGGCTTTTTACTGCTTTGCAGCAACAGACTAACCCGGCTAACTCCTCTGGACCTGGAGACAATGGCTGCTTTGCACGGTGGACTCTATGGCATTGTACCCCACTGAAATCCCACCTCTCCACAAACTCCTCCCTCCGCCGGCTCCACTCCCAAAATCTCCAGGTATTTCCCAACCCAGAGTTGGCAACCCTGCTTTTGGGGTTGCAGGAACTCTTGCGGGATTGTCCAAGCAAGAGGCCTTTTGCAAGGCGAAGAGGAAGCAAAGGGGGCCAAGAAGATCCAGCTCCCTGTCTGCAGGCTGCTAAGAGAATATCCCAGCCCGACTCCCAGTGGAAACTTTACATAGAATTCCCCCCCCCCCGCCCCCAGGCTGGGAGAAGCAGGCATGGAAATACATGCATACTTCTAAGCACCTGAACATGAGCCATTTTGCTTATTTTTCCATTCCCAGCCCAGTTTAAACCCTTTTAAAGATGCCACATGCAAAACACACCATTCTGCAAAAATACATTTTAACCACAACCCAGACATTTCCATGATGGACACCACTGGAGTGGCAGAGAGATCTTTAGCTTGGTGAAGACAAACAAGTCTTGCCCTGAAAACTCTGCTAAAGGGCAAAGTACGCATTACGAGCGAACATGAATATCTGGCCACCGACGCAGCTTTTAAAAACGAAACGCGGCCTCCGGGACTCAGAAGGGAATCGACAGCGCACTCCGATGCGGAGTTGCATCCTTCTAAGCCTGCTGACTTCAGTGGACACAGAAGGGTATAAAACTGATCAGGACGGCACTGTTAGAGCAGAGAAGCAGCTGGCAAGGGGATGGAGGCAGCTCCATAACCTTTTCCCTGCCTGCAGCTTTGCTCCTCCCCCACCCTCTGCTTTCCTCCAGGTGGCCAGGCCTGTAGCCAGGGGTCATTTCGTAGAAAAAGAGGTGCAGGAGCTCATTAGCATAACTCATTAGCATAGCTCATTTGCATATGCCACACCCCCTAACATACTGGAAGTGTGTCCGAAGGCAACACCCACCCCTCAGGCTCCACTCCACAGGTGAGTGAAACTGACCTGTTCTTCCTCCATTCCCTTCCCCATCCAATACTTTGTGCAATAAAAATAAGCGTAAAGAACACACCCTCATTCTCTTCCTGCTCACTTGAAACAACCAGGTTTCAAGCAGACTTGAGATACCCAGGACATGTGCACCACCCATCCTTTCCCCTTCCCCTCCCCACAACAAGACACCCTGTGAGGTAGGTGGGGCTGAGAGAGGTCTTTTGAGAACTGCTCAGGAGAGAACAGCTCTGAGAGAACTTGTGACTGGCCCAAGGTCACACCAGCAGCTGCATGTGGAGGAGTGGGGAATCAAACCCAGTTCTCCCAGATTAGAGTCCAACTGCTGACCACTACACCAAACTGATAAGGTGGAAGCTGCTGAAGGGTTGGTGAAATTTCTCCAGTACTTATGTGCCATGTGCCCAGATAAAAAATGGTATACTTAGAAAATTTATATGCCACCTTGAGCAAGTCTCTGGAAAAGCAGCACACAGTCATAAAAGGAACAATGATAAAATTATCAATATTAAAACAAAACATTAAAAACAATAAAGACCCTATTTCCCCCGGGGCGCTGCGCCTCTGCACTGCTCGGGGAAGCCAAGGAGGGGGTGGGGCTTGGTCATGTGCCCGCCCCCTGGGCTCCTCACTCCCGGAGCTGTGCTCCTGTGCGCTCCCGCTCCAACGGACCCCTGCCCGTAGCTAGGATTTTGTGGCTTGTGGGGCACATTTTTTCCTGGTGGGGCTGAAGTTCTCAGTGCACGGGGGGGGGGGGGGGGAGCCATTTAGCCAATAGCAAGTTGTTACCAGGATAGATCTCTAAATTGCAAGATGCCAGACACTTCAGATGACAGTTCTCAGCTGCTGCAAGTTAATCACTTCAGCCAGCCTAAGCAACAGTTCTGAGAACAAGCCGGCAGGTGGGGGTGATGACTTCTTGAGTCAAGAAAGAAAACCTCTCCTGAAGGAGACCGGTCTCTTGTCCCAGAGTTAGAAGGTATCCTAGAGGTCACCTACTCTACCCCCTTGTTCAGTGCAGGAATTAGTCAACTACAGCACCCTACTCTGTTTAAGAGTGCGTGCCTTTTTTAAAAAACGGTTTAAAATGATTGAAAAAAGCATTTAAAGGAGAAATTCTTGTGGGGCTGTGCCTTTAAGAAAGAGGGCAGTGCCCCCAAAAGCCCCACTGTAGCTACAGGCCTGCAGGTGGGGCCTAGAGAACCCCCCAAAATTACGACTGATCGCCAGCCAGCAGAGATCACTTCCTCTGAAGAAAATGGCTGATTTGGCAGATGGACTGTATGGCATTATACCCTGCTGACCAAACTCTTCCCTCCCCAGAATCCACCCCAAATTTCCAGAAATTTCCCAACCCAGAGTTAGCAACCCTAACTTCCCCCAAAGCAAACTGCCCTTCGCTCCCATTCTTCTCGTTATTTAAAGTTTTTAAATTTCATAGGCCGCTCCTTAGACACTTGAAAAGGATCCCAGAAGAACTATGGTTGGATTTCATGCTTCTTGTTTGGTTATGAGGCACAGAGGGTTTCGAAGGCACAGAGGGTTTCGAAAGGTGATACGGGAGATTCGTGGAGGAGAGGTCTATCAGTGGCTGCTAGCCATGGGGACTGAAGGAACCTCCATGTTCAGAGGCAGTCAACCTCTGAATCCCAGAGCCAGGAGGCAACGTCAAAGGAAGGTCAACTGTTATTCTGGGGTGTCTCCAGGTCCCACCTGGAGGCTGGCAACTCTATCACCAGATGGCAGAGATCATTTCTCCTGGGGGAAAATGGCTGCTTTGGACGGTGGGCTGCATGGCATCATACTATATTGAGGCCCCTCCCCTCCCCAAACTCCGCCCTCCCCAGGCTCCACCCCACACAGCTCCAGGAATTCCTCTACCCAGAGTTCCCAACCTAACTGTACTTCAGATAGCAGAGAGCATGAAACAGGGCCTTTGCAAAAGATCTAGAAGAAACGGAAGTTTCATAATATTATTATTATGTTGGCTCGTAACAGACAGTGTGGAAAGGGCCGGAATAGTCGCAATCCAGAGTTGCGCCAGTTGCATATTTGTTTCATGCGCATTAGCCAGGTACACAAAGATCCTGTTTATAATTCCTGCCAACTCTGGGTTTGGGAAATATCTGGGTATTTTGGGGGTGGAGCCTGAGGAGGGTTGGGCTTGGGGGGAGGGGCTTCAGTGGGGTATACTGCCATAGAGTCCACCTTCCAAAGCGGCCATTTTCTCCAGGGGAACTGATCTCTGTCGCCTGGAGATCGGCTGTAATTCCAGGAGGCCTCCAGCCACCACCTGTAGGTTGGCGACCTTAGTCCTCTGCCCTGATCCCCATTATTTGGGAGGAATTTGCGCGCCTGGAACACGAGAATGGGCTGCTAGAAATTATGCATGGTGCACACCATTGTGTTTATCCTAGACGCAGCTGGCATGCTTGTGGGTCAGACGGGTACAAAGAAGGTGAGTAGTCATCATTGCACTGCGGTGTGTGTGTGTGTGTGTGTGTGTGTGTGTGTGTGTGTGGAATCAGCACACCTGCAGTGCGAAGAGACCGTCACGGGGAAGATTACGTGCTCCTGCAAGCAAGGTGACCGAATCCGCGCATTCAAGGTGACCCCTCCCTCCCGTCTCAAGCTGTCTTCATTACCCATGCACAGGACAGATGCCTCGGCTATTCTTTGCTACAGCAATGTCCCTCCAAAATAGGCCTGGGTAAACTGTGACTCCACAAGACAGGCACAACCAAACAACTATGGACAGTGGCCCGCCTGGGGTCGGGCAATGAGCATTTGCAGTCCCCGGCAGACAGCAAGGAAGCTACCAAGTCACTCAGAACCACCTCCTCCCAGTGGACGGCTCGGAGGGTGACGAATGGCAGAGTCTAGTTCTCGACGTACAAATAGCTATTCAACGTGTCCTATCCTTGGTGACTTCCGCTGACAATTCCACTCCAACCCCAACTGCAGTGCCCTTTGAAAGGAGACAAAAATCAGAGATCGTGTATTTGAGCCTGTGGGCCCATTTGGAATTCTGAGAGGGGCGACGTGCGCCACCCCAAAATGGCTGGCACAGGAGGCGGAGCCAAATGTAATGCCCCGCCTCTTCCTGGGAAGAAGGAAAACCTGCAGGGGGGAACGGAACCACACGTGGACGAAGAAAAAAACAGGGGCTCACCCATCCTCCTGGTCCTCCAGAGGAAAACCCTCTCGTTTGAATGAAGGCAGTCAGTAATAAGCCCCGCCTTACCATGGTCCCACCTACTTTTGGAAAAGCTCAGTGGGTAGTACCGGCAGGCACCACTATGGGGAGCCCTGGCATAAATGAACAGTTAAATGGCTACAAACGACTGTGCTAGATGAGAAACTAAAAAAATAAGGATCAAGAAGACACGGGGGAAATCGGGGAGAGACGCGGGTCAAAATGCAGCCACGCAGCAAATAGTGGGAAATTGAGTGGTACCAGAGGGGGAAATGGGAGACTGAGGGCGGAACAACTGCTTTTGCAGAACCGGTCTCAGTTTTTCAGGACATGGTGGAAAGGAGAAGCAGCTTGAGAGGAACACACCTACGAATCCATGGGGGTTTAGGTCAAGGTTCTAGCCCTCTGGGTTTCTAAGTAACTTGGGAATGTGAGGGCAACGTCTAGAGAAGGCTCAGAGAGCAAACGGCTGCCAGGCATGGCACCCCGCAATGACCTCTGCCACAGCTGCTTTCCCATTGGCAGAGAGAAGACCTTCACCCAAATTCCTCTGCCCTAAGTCCAAGCAAGTCTTATCCTCTTAATCCCATTCCTGACAAGAAGCGAGTCTGAAGAATAACAGAAGTTGCCTGTCCCTCATTTCTTTTGCTGATTCCCCGGCTGACTCATTCTGTTTCATGTTTGCATCCTGCACTTGATCCAAGGAGCTCAGGGCAGAACACACGGTTCTGTCCTGCCTCGTGTTACCCTTAAAGCAACCCTGCAAAGGAGGTTTGTCTGAGAAACTGCCACCGGCCCAAGGTCTCTAAGTAGGGCTGACACCTCCAGGTGTTACCTGGAGATCTCTCGGTATTACAGTCGGTAGTCAGGAGAACAACATCTACTGGAAGTCCCTGGCTCAAGGAGCGTCTGGCTGCCTTCGACTAGGGCCAGGGCCTTCTCGGTCATGGCTCCAACTTGGTGGAACTCTCAGCCAAAGATCAGGGCCCTGCGGGACTTGTTAAAATTCCGCAGGGGCTGCCCAGCAGAGATGTTCCGCCAACCATACGGTTGAGGACAGCCATGGTTTTTAACAGCAAATCGAACCGATCAGTTGCCTCCTCGCTCTCCTTCCCCCATCTTAATGTCGATTGGGGGGGGGGGGGTCAATTTTTTTACCATGGTGCCATACAGGCTTCTGTTTTTATGATAGTCTACTGCAGGGGTGGCCAACCTGTGGCTCGGGAGCCACATGCGGCTCTTTCACACATATTGTGCAGCTCCTGGCAGGGCAGCTGGGGAAGCAAAGGGGAGGCATGCTTTTTCTCTCTTCCTTCCTTCCTTCCTTCCTTCCTTCCTTCCTTCCCTCCTCCCTCCCATCTATTTGCTTTCCTAGTTTCTCTCTCTCTCTTTCTTTTCACTTCTTTAATTCTTTCTTTCCATCTGTCTCTTTTTCTCTCTCTCTCTCTCAATATCATTAGCAAACAAGTAATATCATTATCAATAACCGGTTTTCCTCGTTTGTTTTTATTTTTGGCAGTCCCATTTAATGTTAATAAAAAGCAAATTTGCATATTTTTTAAAATAAAAACGTGTGTGTGATATTTGTTCCTGTCTTGCGGCTCTCAGACATCTGACGTTTATTCTATGTGGCTCTTACGTTAAGCAAGGTTGGCCACCCCTGGTCTACTGGGTTGTTTTAATTTTCCCTTGTTTTACGCTGTTGTACACCACTCTGAGCCTGCTCTGCGGGGAGGGCGGTATAGAAATTCAATGAAATAAATAAAATAAAATAAAATCAGTTCCCCTGGAGAAAATGGCTGCTTTGGAGGGTGGGCTCTATGGCACTGTACCATGCTGAGGCCCCTCCCCAAACCCTGCCTTTCCTAGGCTCCATCCCCAAAATCTCCAGTAATTTTCCAACCTAGAGCCGGCACCCCATCCCGAAGTGAGTTTTGTGCAAGGACAGATTTTGAACTCCACTGTCTCTCACACTAATTACAATCTCTTGCTGGCTCTTAAAGAGATTGTCAGCTTCCTAGGGAGCAGGGAATCATCTATGTTTGATATCACCATATATATTTCTCATATATAATAACAATTCACTACCCCAGGGGTGGCCAAGCTTGCTTAATATAAGAGCCACACAGAATAAATGTCACATGCTTGAGAGCCGCAAGACATAAACAAATATTACACGCATTTTTTACATTGAAAAATATACAAATTTGCTTTTTATTATCCTTAAATGAGACTGCCAAAAATAAAAACTAAAGGGATATTGATAATGATATTTAATTATCCAGTAATAGAAGAAGAAGAAGAAGAGAAGAGATTGGATTTATACCCCGCCCTCCACTCCCCAAGGGAGTCTCAGAGCGGCTTACAAACTCCTTTTCCCTTCCCCTCCCCACAACAGACACCCTGTGAGGTAGGTAATATTTGTGTTGTGTGTGGGGGGGTACTTTTAGAACACATTTAAAGTTGCTTTCTTTCCCTGCTCCCCCACACCTCAAGCCTACCCAGGGAAGGGAACACTGGCTGGGGAAGGGAAGACAGATCGGGGAGGTACGCTTCCTCTTTGCTTTCCCAGCCGTCCTGCCAGGAGCCACACAATATGTGTGAAAGAGCCGCATGCGGCTCCCGAGCTGCAGTTTGGCCACCCCTGCTCTATCCAGAGCAGACTGGCTCTCTGGACCACCCAGCCAATGGGTAGTGCTGGAAACAGGACCAGAGACAAATCTGATATCCAAAGGCCGACGCTACACACAGTCTGTCTCCCTGCTGGACCAAGCGCTGTAATTGCAGTTCACTTTGTCCTCCACATCCTCCAACGATTACAGGGGGAAATGGCGGACGGGGAGATTACAGGCTTCTTTCCATCCCTCAGCCCACCTATTAAAAACATTACAGTCATTTAACACTCAGGACGCCTAATTAGAACGAGACGAGACTCTGAGAACCGCTCGTTCGAGTTTCTCAACTTAAAATGTGCAGGGAGCCCCCTGCTCCTGGGAGCCCCTCCCACTTAAGTTGCAGGTGGTGGCAGCTACAAGCATGGACGGCTTCAAGAGGGGATTGGATAAACATCTGGAGCAGAGGTCCACCAGTGGCTATTGGCCACAAAGTATAGATAGGAACTCTCGGTCTGGGGCAAGTGATGCTCTGTATTCTTGGTGCTTGGGGTGGGGGGGGCAACAGTGGGAGGGGCTTCTAGTGTCCTGGCCCCACTGATGGACCTCCTGAGGGCCCCTGGTGTTTTTGGCCACTGTGTGACCTGGAGTGTTGGACTGGATGGGCCATTGGCCTGATCCAACACTGGCTTCTCTTATGTCCTTATTCATGTCAACGAGAAGATGCTCCAACAGATCACGCCCCAAACATAGCAACAAAACTCCAAAGTGTTGAAGCACTTCAGGGAACAATGCAAAATAAAACTGAGCCTCAAAGGATTTTTCTGTTGTATAATCCCAGAGCAGGCACACGGGGGAATCTGTGAACGAGGCTCCATGTCGTGAGGAGCCTCAGAGAGACTGTAGCAGCTAGCAGATCTGACAGCTGCTACAGTCCCCTGCAGAAAATGTGCTTCCAAACCTCTCTCAGCTCTGCCCCGTCCAGTCCCTTGCTTGCTCCCCCCTCAGAGCACACAGAGAGAAAGTTGAATAGGAGAAGATTTCACCGAGCGAGCGCGAGCGTTACGCAGAGGGCAGCAAGCAGAGATGAACGCCGAGTAGGAAAGGAGTCCCTGAGTCTACACGTATTCTGATCCGAAGAACCTCAGATTCATGGCCTTTGTGCTACTCGTCTACAATCCAGAATTAGTGCAAGAAAGACACAAAGAAGATTTACTGTTGGTAAGAACTTTAGATTATTAGACTGTGCTTGGCATAAGAACATCAGAGAAGTCAATGTTGGATCAGGCCAATGGCCCATCTGGTCCAACACTCTGTCACACAATGGCCAAAAACACCAGGTGCCCTCAGGAGGTCCAGCAGTGGGGCCAGGACACGAGAAGCCCCCCTACAGTGTTGCCCCCCCCCAAGCACCAAGAATACAGAGCATCACTTGCCCCAGACTGAGAGTTCCTATCTATACCTTGTGGCTATACCTTCGCTCCAGATGTAAATCTAATTCCCTCTTGAAGCCGTCCATGCTTGTAGCCGCCGCCCCCTCCTGTGGCAGTGAATTCCATGTGTTAATTACTCTTTAGGTGAAGAAGTACTTCCTTTTATTTGTTCAAACCCGACTGCTCAGCAATTTCATGGAGTGTCCATGTGTCCTTGTCTTGTGAGAAAGGAAGAAAAGTACCTCTTTCTCTGCCTGCTCTATCCCATGCATCATCTTGTAAACCTCGATCATGTCACCCCTCAGCCATCGTTTCTCCAAGCTAAAGAGCCCCAAGCGCTTCAGCCTCTCTTCAAAGGGAAAGTGTTCCAGTCCTTTTATCATTCTAGTTGCCCTTTTTTGCACTTTTTCCAATGCTATGACATCTTTTTTGAGGTGTGGTGACCAGAACTGTACACAGTACTCCAAATGAGGTTGCACCATCGATTTACACTGGGGCATTATGATACTGGCTGATTTGTTATCTATTCCCTTCTTAATAACCCCCAGCATAGCACTGGCCTTTTTCACTGCAGTCGCACACTGTCTTGACATTTTCACTGAGTTGTCTACTACGACTCCGAGATCTCTCTCTTGGTCAGTCTCCGCCAGTCTGGACCCACATCAACGTGTAATTATAGTTATTTATATGTCAACACTATGGAATCATTTTCTGATGCTTACTCTTGTATGAATGTATTTTATTTATCTATTTATTTATATTTCATATTTATCCCCCGCCCTCCCTGCGAACGGGCTCAGAAATGTACAGAAATGTATTAGTACGAATATTGATCTTTTTTTTTTTTTGAACATCTATAAAAGAGTGATATTTTCTTCATAAATATATCACGGTTGCCACTGACTATTTTCTACTCCCTAATCCCATGATCTCTCTTTAGTTAGCCTCCAGGTAGGGCCTGGGACCCCCCCAGAATCACAGCTCATCTCCAGACGACAAAGATCAGCTCCCCTGGAGAAAATGGATGCTTTGGAGGGTAGACTCTATGGCTTTGTACCCCCGCTGTAGAGTGGTTAAGAGTGGTGGACTCTAACCTGGAAAACCGGATTTGATTCGCCACTCCTCCTCCACAGGTAGCCAGCTGGGTGACCCTGGTCAGTCACAGTTCTCTCAGAACAGTGCTCTCTCAGCCCCACCTACCTCACAGGGCATCTGTTGTGGGGAGGGGAAGGAATAATGCAGAGAAAGTCACAGCCTCAAACAGAATGAATACGGAAACCGAGAAAGCTGCAAGGAAGCGCTAACCATTCAATTTGAACAAGTGGTATTATATAATAAATACATATACCTAGGTGGTAATAGATATATAGTAGTGCTGATCATCGTAGAAGTTGTTTCTTAACGAGTCTCTCCGTAATGGTCATTCGTTTCGTATATGCTTCATCTGAATGAAGATCAAAGTATCCTTTTACAACAATTGGCAATGATCTTTGCACTTGTATTTTTATTGTAAAAGGATACTTTGATCTTCGTTCAGATGAAGCATATACAAAACGAATGACCATTCCGGAGAGATTTGTTAACAAACAACTTCTATGATTATCAGCACTACTATATATGTATTACCAGCTAGGTATCTGTATTTAATATATGGTATCACTTGTTCAAATTGAACGGTTAGCGCTTCCTTGCAGCTTTCTCGGTTTCCGTGGGGAGGGGAAGGGAAGGAGATTGTAAGTCGCTCCAAGACTCCCTTCGGTAGCGAAGAGCGGGGTATAAACCCAACTCTTCTTCTTCATCCCCGAATCTCCAGGAGTTCCCCAACCTGGATCTAGAAACCCGACCCCCCCAAATTCCCCACAGATGGCCGGGCAGGAACGTGGCAACCCTAACAAATGGGTATAACGACGTAAATATATTAAACAAAATCTTTTCACTTTCTTTGAGCTCTTTTCTTCCAGGCCATTCTGACGATATTAACCACAACCAGTGTTCCTTCAAAACTGAGTCAGCGTGAGCTAGTTCACAGTTTTTTAGTCTCCGACTCACCCATTTCTGTCTCCGCTCAGGAAGGAGGGCTCCGGAGCAAACTAACGTATGCAGCAGCCAAATCGCTCACTCACACCTTTAATGCCAGGAGCTCACACAAGTGGACTGTTTGCTCACAAGTCTCCGCAGCTCAGAGGCAGTGTCCCCTCTAAGCTGAGTTAGTGTGAGCTAGCTCACAGTTTTTTAGCCTCCGGCTCACACATTTTTGTCTCAGCTCAGGAAGGGTGGCTCCAAAACAAACTGATTTATGCAGTAGCCAAACTGCTCACTCACAACTTCAATGCCAGGAGCTCACAAAGTAGAATTTTTGCTCACAAGGCCACATCTTAGAGGGAGCACTGATCACAACAATCGTTTTTAAAGAGAAGGATATTCTTAAAAGGCATTTACCCCCGATCCGTTCCTGATTGTTCTTGGCAATAGTTCTTCCACCTTACGGACAAACCCAAGGCTGCAATGTAGCGGGGGCTGTGAGCACGGCCACAGCATCACAGGGAGAGCCCAGTTTCCTTCCAGCTCTGCATCTGAAATGAATGACAGAGGCGCGTGTTGGTGAATCGAACGCTGACTCGGCTACCATCCTCACCTCTCTGCCCAGGCATCCCAAAAGCCATCTGCCAGCCTTTTTATTTTCAAAGATGCTGCAGGAACACTCGTGAACGTCACCTTCGCACAGTTTCAAAGGGATTTAAAAAAAAAAACCACCCCCCCCCCGGTGACATCACAGAAGGCCACCCAATCAGCACCATGCTCTGCTTTGCACTTGCTGAACAAGCTACGTCTTTTAAATTTTTCAAGGATTGGAGTCCGGAGAAGAAAAGTACATTGCACCCACTTCCCGAGCAGCCCCCCTGCACTAAATATGATGCCTGACTTCTCTCTCTCTCTCTCTCTCTCTCTTTCCACCTCTCTGTAGACACACGACAGAGCAACCGGTTTGATGAAGTTCACTGACACTGTATGAAATGTCTGCCTAGGATCCCTTCAGCTTTCAGCCTCTGAATAGGACTGCCAGCCCTGTATCTTTTCTTGCTGTCCAGAGACTGAGGTCCGTCTAGGGCAGCCAGCCTTCAGGTGGGACCTGGGGGATCCCCTGGAATTATAGCTCATCTCCAGACGACAGAGATCAGTTCAGGACAGAGACTGGGCTCGGGTTCAAATCCCTCCTCTGCCACAGAAGTGCACTGGGCGACCACAGGGCAGTCACACTCTCAGCCTAACTTACCTCACAGGGTTGTTGTGAACATCAAACGGAGGAGAGAACGATGGAAGTTGAACACATATATGAACATATGAAGCTGCCTTATACTGGATCACCTTCAGGCCATGAAGGCTGATACTCGCCTCAGACTGGCAGCAGCTCTCCAGGGTCTCCAGCAGAGGTCTTTCCCATCACCTACTGCCCGGTCCTTTTTAACTGGAGATGCTGGGGATTGAACCTGGGACCTTCTGCATGCCAAGCAGAGACTCTGCCACTGAGCCACAGGCCCTCTTTACAGCTCTCCAGGGTCTCCAGCAGAGGTCTTCCACATCACCTCCTGCCTGGTCCTTTTAACCAGAGATGCTGAAGATTGAACCTGGGACCTCCTGCCTGCCAAGCAGATGCCCTACCACTGAGCCACAGCTCCTCTTTGCAGCTTTCCAGGATCTCAGGCGGAGGTCTTTCCCACTACCTCCTGCCTGGTCCTTTTAACTGGAGATGCTGGAGATTGAACCTACGACCTTCTGCATGCCAAGCAGAGGCTCTACCATTGAGCCATTACGCTTCCCTAAAGTTACTTTTGGGTCCTCACTGGGGAGAACTGGGCCAGATGCCAGCCTCCAGGTGGGACCTGGGGATCCCCCAGAATTACAGCTCATCTCCAAACTGCAGAGATCAGTTCCCCCACCAAAATGGATGCTTTGGAGGGCGGACTCTGTGGCAGTGGTCCTCCCCAGACTCCACCCCCAAATCTCCTGGAGTTCCCCAACCTGGATCTGGCAGCCTTACCCCCATCCCCACCCGGTGGCCAGGGAGAACCCGGCTACCCTCTGTCACTGCTTCGAAAAGCCCAAGGAAGGGAGGGAGTCTATTCCTCCAGCCCAACTGGAAACTAAACCAGGGAAAAAAGGAGGAGGAGGAGAAAGAAGAAGAGTTGGATTTATACCCCGCACTTCACTTGGAGTCTCAAAGCGGTTTACAATCTCCTTTTGCCTCCCCTCCCCACAACAGACACCCTGTGCGGAAGCTGGGGCTGAGAGAGCTCTCTCGAGAACGGCTCCTGAGAGAACAGCTCTGAGACAACTTGTGACTGACCCAAGGTCACACCAGCAGCCGCATGTGGAGGTGGAGTGGGGAATCAAACCCCGTTCTCCCCGATCCGAGCTCGCGTTCCTAACCACGACACCAAACCGGGTCTCTCGCCCCAGTCACACACTTTCACTGATGCAACTCTGCCCCAGGAGGTGGCAACCATGCCGGATTCAGGACCCCAGGATAAAACTGTGCCAGTTTCTGTAGATACCCGGAAGGGGGAAGGTTTTCTCCCCCTCCCAAAGGTCCAGGTCTTCCAGAGGAGCTAATAAACACAGGCAGGGAAAAGCAACCTCCAGAGTTTAATGTGCTGCCCTCCAGCCCTGGAGTGCGTTTGCAATCAACCGAAGAAACAACAGCTCCCTCCACCGGGGGGGGGGGGTGCCCTGGAGGAGGACAACTGGTTGCCCTGGCCCCTCCAAATGCAGCCCCCCCCCCCAATGCATGCACCCCACCCGCCACCTGGTCCCTGGCACGACCCGCTCCCCTCTTCCCCCGCGCGCAGCAGTAGCGGTGCCCGTCGGGTCGGGACAGCCCGCCCCCGTCTCTGCCACTCCTCCCGCAACAGGCCAGAAGTTTCCGCGCAGATCTTGCCCACTCCGCCCGAGGGGGCTCCGGGGGGACAGGGAGGGGCTCTGCCCCCTGCTGCCCCCCCTCCCGTGCCAGCCTGGCGCCAAGGAGCCTTGTTGACGCGGCTCGCCTGCCTGCCTGCCTGTCCGTCCGCCCCCGAAGCCCGCGCCAGCCCCGGCACCTCCTGGCAGCGCCCACTCACCCGGCGGGGGCTGCTGCTGCTGCTGCTGCTCCAGCCGAGGACAAGGCGCCCGCGGGGTCCAGGCTCCTGCTGCTGCTGCTGCGCGGAGGGCTGGCTCCATGCTCCCCTCCCCTCCGAGCCCAGGAGCTCCTCAGGTGTAAGGGGGGGGGGAAGCAGGGGAAAGGCATGCTGGGAGATGTAGTTCGGGAGGGGCGCCGGGCAAAGTCCGCTGGAAGGCGCCGGCTGCAGCGCTTGCGGGAAGGGGGCGCAGCCAGCTCCGGCCGTGTGCAAGCGCGTCGCCGGCCGGGGTCGCTTTCCGAACCCTCGCCACGGGCCAGGAGCGAGGGACAGCCAGGAAGGGATTGGCCTAGCGGCCGCGGGTTACAGTGGAGCCTCCCTATGCAGAGGCAGCATACCGTAAAGGGTGCGATGGGCGAGGGCTGCGGGCTTCCCGGAAGCAGGGTTCCCTCTGAGCTGAGTCAGTGGGAGCGAGCTCACCGTTTTTTTTAACCTCCGGCTCACCCATTTCTGTCTCCGCTCAGGAAGGAGGAGGACTCCGGAGCAAACTGATGTACGCAGCAGCCAGATCGCTCGCTCACACCTTTAATGCCAGGAGCTCACACAAGTTTGCTCACAAGTCTCCACAGCTTAGAGGCAGTGTCCCCTCTAAGCTGGAGCTAGTGTGAGCTAGCTCACAGTTTCTTAGCCTCTGGCTCACACATTTTCATCTTGACTCAGGAAGGGTGGCTCCAGAGCAAACTAATTTAAGCAACGGCCAAATCACTCGCTTACACCTTTAATGCCAGCAGCTCACAAAGTAGAATTTTTGCTCACAGGGCTCCACAGCTTAGAGGCAGTGTCCCCTCTAAGCTGAGTTAGTGTGAGCTAGCTCATAGTTCTTTAGCCTCCAGCTCACACTCTTTGTTGTCTTCGCCCAGGAAGGATGGCCCCAGGGCAGTGTTCCCTGTAAGATGAGTTAGTGGCAGCTAGCTCACAGTTTTTTTAGCCTCCATCTCACACATTTTTGTCATAGCTCAGGAAGGATGACTCCTCCAGAGCAAACTGATTTATGCAGTAGCCAAATCGCTCGCTCACAACTTTAATGCCAGTAGCTCACAGAGTAGAATTTTTGCTCACAAGACTCCGCAGCTTAGAGGGAGCATTGCCTGGAAGTTTCTGTTGGGGGAGGGGGGAGAGCTTGCTGGACCAGGTGGGCTCTTGTAAAAAGCAGCCTGGCTGTTTTGATGATTTTAGGGAGACCTTGGATGGGAGACCACCAAGGAAGTCCAGGGTTGCTATGCAGAGGCAGGCAAGGGCAAACCACCTCTGTTCACATCTGGAAAATCCTATGGGGTCACCAGTTGGCCATGACTTAACGGCACATTCCGCCACCATTTAAACTATGGAGTAAATAAATAATAACCTCTAAAGACGCTGAACTGCAGACCGAAAGGTTGGTAGTTCAGCAGTTCGAGACCAGAGCGCTGCATGACAGAGTGAGCTCCCGTCTCTGGCCCCAGCTCCTGCCAACCTAGCAGTTCAAAAGCAAGAAATTGCAAATAGATAAATAGGTACCACTTGAGGAAGAAGGTGACAGCGTTCCATGTGCCTCGGCGTCGAGACATGCCGGCCACATGGCCAAGGAAACGTCTTCGGACAGCGCTGGCTCTTCAGCTTGGAAACAAAGATGAGCACTGCCCCCTAGAGTCAGATTCGACTGGCTTTCAAACAAGGGAAACCTTTACCTTTACCTTAAATCTTCTCTGGGAGAAGTGAGCCAGTATGGTGTAGTGGTTAAGTGCATGGACTCTAATCTGGGAGAACCGGGTTTGATTCCCCACTCTTCCACTTGCACCTGGCTGGATGACCTTGGGCAAGCCATAGCTCTGTACCAGCTGTTCTCTCAAGGACAGCTTAGGAAAGAGCTCTCTCAGCCCCACCTACCTCACAGGGTGTCTGTTGTGGGGAGGGGAAGGGAAAAGGAGTTTGTAAGCCGCTCTGAGACTCCCTTGGGGAGTGGAGGGCGGGGTATAAATCCAATCTCTTCTTCTTCTTCTTCTATTGAATTATGTTGTGTTGTTCAGTCGCACAGTTGAGCCCGACTCTTTTCGACCTCATGGACCACATCACGCCAGGCCCTCCTGCCTTCTGGTGTGTTCTGGAGTTTGCTTAATTTCATGTTCGTTGCATCGATGACACTGTCGAACCACCTCATCCTTTGCCGTCCCCTTCTTCTTTGACCTCCAGTCTTTCCCTGCATCAGGGTCTTCTCCTGTGAGTGCTCCCTTCTCATTTGGTGGCCAAAGGATCTGAGTTTCAGCTTCAGGATCTGGCCTTCCAGGGAACGGTCAGGGTTGATTTCCTTTATTTGATCTTGCAGTCCACGGGACTCTCAAGAGTCTTCTCTAGCACCATAATTCAAAAGCATCTATTCTCTGGCACTTGGCCTTCCTTCTAATCCATCTCTCACAGCCATACATCACTACTGAGAATACTATGGCTTTTGACCGTACGGACTTTTGTCGGCAGGGTGATGTCTCTACTTTTTATTATGCTGTCTAGGTTCGCCATCGCTTTCCTCCCAAGGAGCAGGCGTCTTTAAATTCCATAGCTGCAGTCACCATCTGCATATGTTACAGATGATTTTAAATGCTGTTTCGGTGTCCAAATGTTTCCCTGTTTGCCGCCCCCGGGACCCTATTTGGGCCGACAGGTGGCATGGAAATGGTTTAAAGAAATACGTTTGCCTTAGCTGATGACTCCCCACAGGATCCGGCTGGCAAGGACAGTTTCCACCAGCGCGCTGGAAGAGCCGTGGCCCTGTGAGCTATTTCGGGAAGCACCACCTCAAGGCAGCTGTGAAGGGTCAGAGGTCAGTAGATTTATTTCTACAATGGTTGCCAGGTCCCCCCCCCCCCGGCCACTAGCAGGGTTGCCAGATCCCAGCTGGGAAACTCCTGGAGATTTGGGGGAACAGCCTTGGCTGCTTGGGCGGGGGGGGGGGGGGCTGGACTCTATGGCATTGTACCACGCTGAGGTCCCTCCCCTCCCCTCCCCCTCTCCAGACTCCACCCCCCCAAATCTCCAAGTACTTCCCCAGAGCTGCAACCAATGGTCCCTCTAAGCTGTGGAGTCTGGTGAGCAAAAATTCAACTTTGTGAGCTACTACTGGCATTAAAGTTGCAAGCGAGTGATTGTGGCGGCTGCATGAATCAGTTTGCTCTGGCGCCATCCCTTCCTGAGCGAAGACAAAAATGTGCGAGCCGGAGACTCAAAGACTGTGAGCTAGCACAAACTCACAGCTCAGAGGGCACACACAAACTCACAGCTTAGAGGGCACACTAGCTGCAACCCTAGCTCTGGGCCGATGGACTGACCAAGTTCCTTCCCATGCAGCATTGGACTATCCGGCACAGGCCTTGTGTCTTCTCGGTTCCAGCTCAGCCTGCCGGTGACCAATCCCAGTTTCCCTGCTAAAAGCGTCCCCGCAGGCAGGCTGAGGCTCTTGCGCTGCCCCAGAGGTCTTAAGAAAGCTGCAAGTCATCGTCAGGATGTGAGGCCATCGGGCGGCCTCGGCAAACCCTGCGGTTTGGGGTAACGATGACTCTGACGAAACGTTATCCGTACCCGGCAGGCTGCCTCGGAAGCCAAACACAGATTATTTCTGGAAGCGAAGGACATCGAGCAGGCAGGGACCGAACGGAACACCCGCTTTCATATTTTTGGGTCATTCGTGATGCTAGAAATGCTCACAGCTCTAATGAAGGAAGCTTGGGGAGATCTTCCTGAGGCGTCTCTGGCCAAGTCCTGGAAACAGTTTCTAGATGAAGGAAGGTCCATGAATGGATCTTGTTCAATAACCACCACCACGCGAGAGTCGGAGGTTTTCCGGTTGGGAGAATGGAGGTCTGACACGCTTTGCAAATGTGCAAGGCGGACAGCGGCTCTTCCTGACAGCTTGGGTGGGTTAATCCACCCGACGCAACCTCACACAGGTAGTGTGAGGACCAGCAAGCAATATAATCCAGGTTTGAGCAACCTCGGTGAAGGGAAAGTCTCGGAGGAGACTTTTCCGACACCTTGAGCACTGCAGCCGAAGAGGATTCTTGCGAGTATCTCTAAGGAGCCGAGCTGAGCTGAAAAATTCAGCATAAAACCTCCAATTCCCCTGATTCCTTAACAAAGAAGACAAAGTTTAAACGTTGGGACCACATCTGAAGCGAAGTAACAACAAAAGGTAACGGAAAAAAGTTTTTTGCCTTACCATTGCCGCGTTTTGAAAGATGAAAAACAGATCGGGTGAAGCAATAGACTGATGTTGATTGGATGAGAGCAGTTTTGAAGTGCTAAAAAACCGAATTTGAACTTAAAAAGCCAAAAAAACAAGTTGTTTAACATTCCTGCGGTTAAAAGGAGTCGGGAGGGGAAGCCAAACATCGCGAGACAAAGAGGGAGAAGGGAACCAAGCATCGCGAGATTAAGACGTGAGGACTGAATCAGGAAGTGACGGCTAGAAGAGCAGACAAGAAGGAAAAAGGAGAAGAACCGGAAGAAGGTAAAGGGGACTCTAAATACTGCCGGACCAGAAAGGGGACTCTAAATACTGCCGGACCAGAAAGGGGACTCTAAATACTGCCGGACCAGAAAGGGGACTCTAAATACTGCCGGACCAGAAAGACCATAACAGGAAGTGACGTGCAGAGAGCAGACAAGTAAAGAAAAGGAAGGGACAAAAGGAAACTACGGCAAGCCAGAAGCAAGGTAAAAAGACTATAACCTTTGACATTAACCATAGAGAAGTCGCGGCCGCCATTTTGGATTTATAAAATTTTTAAACTGCAATATCTCAAAGATTATATAACGTAGAAGGCTGAAACCAACATAATTTGACTTGGCAAGATTAGCTTGTTTGAATGCACTAATTGGTGTTTGATTTGGAAGACAAGATAAAATCGATCTTTTTAAAGAGGCAAAACGGACCGCGGACTAAGATCGAGAGCAGCCACATGGTCCTCTCCTACAATGGCAGCAAAAAAAGAAAAAGAGCTACTAGCCGTTATGGAAGCAATGGAAAAGAAAATGTTAGACGCTATAGGAGAGGTAAATGTTAAAATGAATAATATAGCGGCTCAAGCAGATAAAAATTGCATGGAATTAAAAGCAGAATTTCAAAAATTATCCACAAGAACACAAGATATAGAAACTAAAGTAAAAGAACTGGAAGAAAACACCCATAAGACAATGAGAGAGAATGAGAGGATGGAAAAGATGATGCATTATAAAGATATGCAAAACCACTTGAGATTTCGAGGGATTGAGGAAAAATTGAATGAGGATATTTTTACAAGAATGCAAGAAGCAATAGCAGATTTTTTACAAGAACAGGAAGAAGTTGTTAAAGAACACATGGATCTTGTTTATAGAGTTAATTCTACATATGCAAGAGACAAAAACATACCAAGAGACGTGGTTGTCCAATTTACAATGAAAAGAACAAAAGAACAAATCTACAGGAAGTGCTTTACTGACCCCTTTGTAATAGATGGAAAGAAAATCATAGTAATGAAAGAATTGCCTAGAGCAATACTGCAAGAAAGGAAAAAATTCAAGCGTCTGACGGATAAACTGAAGGAGAAAAAAATCAGATTTCGTTGGGAAATACCTCAAGGACTAAGTTTTTATTATGGCAAATCCAGAGTAGTGATTAAAAGCACAGAAGAAATGTATGCATTCCTGGGAGAGAATAAAGATGATTTTGGAGATATTTAAGAATATATCAAAATGGATTACAAAATACTTACATGGAATGTAAATGGACTAAATTCACCCCAAAAACGTAGAATGGTAGGTCATTGGTTGGAAAAACAAAAATGTAATATAATTTGCTTGCAAGAAGCTCATCTTAAAAACCAAGACCATAAATATTTAATAAGGAAAAAATTGGGAGAAGAATTTTATTCTTTAGCAAGCAACAAAAAAAATGGTGTTGTAACATATGTCAAAAAAGATTTGGAACCCAAAGTAATATTCAAAGACAAAGATGGAAGATATTTAGCTATTGAAATTTTACTGCAAGGAGTGAAAACTTTGATTGTGAACATTTATGCTCCGAATGGAGCTAAAGAAATTTTTTTTAAAGAACTTCAAATGGAATTGGACAATGTAAACTATGATCAAATTATGATGTTAGGAGATTTCAACGGAACTGTAGATAATAAACTAGACAGGCGCTCTAAAAGAAAGGATGAGACGTTAGGGAAGCTTCCAAAAAACTTTTTTGAACTGATAAAACAAGAAAAGTTGGAAGATATTTGGAGGAAAGCTAACCCACAAGGAAAAGACTTTACCTTTTACTCTAACAGACATGACTCACATTCAAGAATTGACATGATTTGGATGACTACTAACCTAACCTTCAAGACAAGAAAAGTGGAAATTTTACCCAGAATAATCTCAGATCACAATCCGTGTTTATGGACAGCTGGGCAGATTAAAAAACAAAAGAGATGGAGAATAAACGAGGACTTATTAGATAATCAAGAAATAATTAAAAAATTACTTGAAGAAACAGACCTATACTTCCAAGTAAACATGCAGAAAGAAGTTAAAATTCAAACCGTATGGGATGCATATAAAGCAGTGATGAGAGGACTATTGATATCGTTAAATGCTAAAGATAATAAAAAGAAAAAAGAGCAATATGAAAATATTTTACAAGCCATTAAAACAAAGGAAGAAGAACTGAAGAAGAAACCAGGGAAAAAGAAACTGCAAAAGGAAATTTGGATGCTACAAGACCAAGCAAAAGCCATTTTGAACCAGGAGATGTACTGGAACTTAAAAAAACTTCAACAAAAAGCATTTGAAGGTGCAAATAAACCCGGAAAATACTTAGCATGGCAATTAAAGAAAAAACGTGAAAATAAATTTATCACTAAAGTGATAAGAGATAATATTGAGATAATAGATAACAAAGGAATAAAAAGAGAATTTTTTAAATACTACGCAAAACTTTTTAAGAAGGAAAACAAAGACAGAAGAAAGATTAAAGAATACCTGCAAACATTAAAGCTACCAAAACCAACAGAGAAAATTAAAGAACTATTTAATAATCCAGTATCATTACAAGAGATCAAAAATGCAATAAATGACTCAAAATTAGGTAAAGCACCTGGACCGGATGGATTTACAGCGAAGTTCTACAAAACGTTACAGGAGTCAGTTTCACCGGTGTTACTGCTATTGATGAACGATATAAGAGTTACTGGAGAGGTACCAGAAACCTGGAAAGATGCATCCATCTCACTGATCCCGAAAGAAAATCAGGATTTGACCAATGTTAAGAATTATAGACCGATCTCTTTACTGAATAATGATTATAAGATTTTTGCTAAGATTATAGCGGATAGACTAAAAGAGCACCTTAAAGAGACTATACAAACAGAACAAGCAGGGTTCTTACCTAATCGACAAATAAGGGACAATCTAAGAGTAGTAGTGGACGCTATAGAATACTACGACAAACATCCTGAAAAGGAAGTGGGCTTTTTCTTTTTAGATGCGGAGAAAGCGTTTGATAATTTAAACTGGGATTTTATGTTTGAAGTTTTAGAACATCTTGAGATCGGTGAATATATGCTTAACTTCATTAAAGCAATATATAAAGAACAGAAATCCTCAATAATAATTAATACTGAAAAGACAGACGATTTTAAAGTTGAAAAAGGAACAAGACAAGGATGCCCGCTTTCGCCGCTGCTATTTATTTGGATTTTAGAAGTTCTACTGTTAAATGTGAAGGAAGACAAAGATATTAAAGGCTTAACAACTAAAGGTTTTTCTTTCAAATATAGGGCCTTTGCAGATGATGTAATGTTTATAGTGGAAGACCCCATATCCACATTACCACATTTGTTACAGAGAGTAAAAGAGTTTGGTGACTTAGCAGGATTTTATGTAAATAAAAACAAATCGAAAGTAATGTGCAAAAATATGTCAAATAAGAAACAAAACGAGTTACAAAAACTTACAGAATGTGAGGTGGTGAAAAAGACAAAATATCTGGGTGTAAACCTAACTATGAAAAATATTGATCTTTATAAAAATAATTATGAAAAATTATGGTTGCAAATTATGCAGGATATTAAAAAGTGGAATGTATTGAATTTGTCATTGCTGGGTAGAATTGCGGTGGTCAAGATGAATGTGTTACCACGATTAATGTTTTTGTTTCAAACTATTCCAATTGTGAAAGATGTAAAAACATTCAAATGTTGGCAGAAGGAGCTGTCTAAATTTGTGTGGGGAGGGAAAAAACCAAGAATTAAGATGAAAATAATGTGTGATGCCAAAGAAAGAGGAGGGTTTCAACTACCAAATCTAAGGTTATACCATGATGCAATATGTTTGACCTGGGTAGGGGCATGGACTATGTTACAAGATAGAATGTTATTGTCCCTGGAAGGTCATGATTGTAGATTTGGGTGGCATGCATATTTGTATTATGGCAAAACAAAAATGGACAATATGTTTAAGCATCATTATTTGAGAAG
The DNA here is from genome assembly GCA_029233225.1 of Lepidodactylus listeri. Taxonomy (NCBI): domain Eukaryota; kingdom Metazoa; phylum Chordata; class Lepidosauria; order Squamata; family Gekkonidae; genus Lepidodactylus; species Lepidodactylus listeri. The sequence goes on along the minus strand of JARCFY010000004.1, from coordinate 3,750,969 downwards.
AACACTAATGGATACGTGGACAAGATATAAAAACTTTTTTTCAGAAGAGATACCCATGTGGATTGTACCCGCAGAAGTCTTACATCCAACATCAAGATATAAAGGACAAGATTGGCTGAAGTATAGAGACTTATTAATAAGACATGGCAAGGATTTCAAACTGAAGGAGCAGCATCAGATTGATTTTGATTATGGTTGGTTAAGATATAGACAAATATATGACTTGTATAGAAGTGATAAAAAACACGGTTTCAGGGAAAAAAATAATGAAATAGAACAAGTTTGGGAGGAAGGTGGGAAAAAAATGATTTCTAAAATGTATAAAGTTTTGCTAAAATGGTTTAATGCTGATGAAATGGTAAAAGAACAAATGGTAAAATGGGCGATAAACTTTAACAAAGACATTGAAATGGAATCTTGGGAATTTTTATGGAAAAATGCTATGAGTATATCTACGTGTTATAACTTAAAAGAAAATTGTTTTAAAATGATGTATAGATGGTATATGACACCAAAAAAAATTGCAAATATTGGTCAAAATATGTCTAACAAATGTTGGAAGTGTAAAAAGAAAGAAGGGTCTTTTTATCATATGTGGTGGACTTGTGATAAAGCAAAGACTTATTGGTCAAAAATACATGCAGAAATGGAAAAAATCTTGAAATGTACATTTAAGAAGTTGCCTGAAATGTTATTGCTAGGACTTAAACTAGAAGAGATAAATGTAAAGAAAAGGACAATAATATGGTATATGATTACAACAGCAAGAATGGTGTATGCACAAAACTGGAAAAATGAAAAAATACCAGAGGTGTGGGAATGGTTGAAAAAACTGTTATATATGGCTGAAATGGATAAGTGGACTAGAAAATTGAATAATCTTTACTCAGAGACCTTTCTGGAAGACTGGAAAGATTTGAAAGAATATGTTGAAAAGTATTGGGATATGAAAAACTATATCTATACATGGTTATAATAGCATAAAGGAATAGAAATATATTATATGAATGTTTTAGTTAAAATTAGACAAGGAAACTGTTTTTTATTTAGAAATACATAAGAGTATAGAAAATAAGAATTGGTGTATAAGTATAAGTATTTTAAAGCTATATAACCGTCACCAGAAACGAAACATAGATATAAGTATTACTATTTTGAATAAAATGGAAAATGTGTTATGCTTCAGATGTGGTGGGAAACCACCAAAACAAGATAAAAATAGAATGTACAAATAGAACAAAATGTTATTTAATATGGAAAAAGGGATTTGTGTAAGGTTAAATGTATTATTTTCGATGTTTTTTTTTTGAAAAATAAAAATTTCTTTACAAAAAAAAAAAAAATAACCACCACCACGCTTGTGATTTTGATCACAGCTGCAGCAACTTTCCCCCATTGTTTCCTTCCTTCCTTCCTTCCTTCCTTCCTTCCTTCCTTCCTTCCTTCCTTCCTTCCTTCCCTCCCTCCCTCCCTCCCTCCCTCCCTCCAGTTTGGTGTAGTGGTTAGGGGAACGGACTCTAATCTGGGAGAACCAAGTTTGATTCTCCACTCCACCACATGCAGCTGCTGGTGTGACCTTGGGTCAGTCAGAAGTTTCCTCAGAGCTGTTCTCTCAGGAGCAGTTCTCAAGAGAGCTCTCTCAGCCCCATCTACCTCACAGGGTGTTTGTTGTGGGGAGGGGAAGCGATTGTAAGCCACTCAGAGACTCCTTTGGGTAGTGAAGGGTGAGGTATAAATCCAATCTCTTCTCTGCCCTCCCAAGGTGGCTTACGTAATACTCCTCTCCTCTGTTTTACCCTCACAACAACCCTGTGAGGTCGGTCAGGCTGAGAGAGTGTGACTGGCCGAGGGTCACCCAGCAAGCTTCCATGACATGAGTGGGGATTCGAACCTGGTGCCTAGTCCAGCACTGTTAACCACTGCACCACACAGTGCGTGGATTTCTGAATTCAAGTACTTGGACCAGAGCAAGTAATACACTGGAGATAAATGTTTGGGAGTCTATTGGCCACGTTTTAGCCTCATAATTAATTGAACAGATTCAGGGCTGTGGCTAGGGTTACCAACCTCCAGGTGGGGCCTGAAGATTTCCTGGAATGACAGCTGACCTCCAGACAAGAGGTATCAGTTCCCAGGGAGAAAATGGCTGCTTTGGAGGCGGGACTCTGTGATAGCGAACCCTGCTGAGGTCCGTCCCTCTTGAAACTCTGCCCTTCCCAGGCTCCATCCCTAAGTCTCCAGGAATTTCCCAACCCAGGAATTTCCCAGTGTTTTAGGAGAATCCACCCTTCACTTGCTCCTTTCCCTTCCAGCAGTCTCGCCCATGGAGTGATACTCATCATACCTCTGAGTTTATTAAAGTCTGCCTTCCTGAAACCTAACTTTCACATGTGGTTACGAACTTCCTTAGTTCCCCACAGCAAAGGGAATTCTTGGAGGACATGGTCACTTCCCCCTAAGGTCCTCACCGCCTTCACCCCATCTACCACCTCTTGCCTTGTGGGTCAATATTAAGTCGATTATGGCCGAGCCCCTCATGGCTTCCTCCATAAGAACATAAGAGAAGCCAATGTTGGATCAGGCCAGTGGCCCATCCAGTCCAACACTCTGTCACACAGTGGCCAAAAACACCAGGTGCCCTCAGGAGGTCCAGCAGTGGGGCCAGGACACCAGAAGCCCTCCCACTGTTGCCCCCCCCAAGCACCACAAATACAGGGCATCACGTGCCCCAGACCGAGAGTTCCTATCTATACCTTGTGGCCAATAGCCACTGATGGACTTCTGCTCCAGATGTTTATCTAATTCCCTCTTGAAGCCATCCATGCTTGTAGCTGCCACCACCTCCTGTGGCAGTGAATTCCAGTGAACTCCACCATTTGATAGAGGAAGTTCTCAGCCAGATAGGTCGGGGACGTGCGTGATTGTGGACGCTTTGCAGACTTTGCCTCCCGGCCCACGTCAGGAAAGCTGAAGTCACCCATAACTACCAGGCCATGTTCTTTAGATATCCTGCCAAGCTGTTCAAGGAGGGCAGCATCCACTTCCTCATCTTGGTTCAGGAGGTCCGTAGCAGCCTCCAACCACAATACTTTGTCCTTCCTTCCCTTATCCTCACTCCGATACTTTCCACTGGACTCTCGCCCTCCCCCTCCGGTATTTCCTGACAAACAAACCCTCTCCTTACATATAGCGCCACTCCACATCCTCTTCGACCCTTTCGTTTTTTCTTGAACAACTCGTATCCATCCCCTGTTACATGCCAGTCCTGGGAATCATCCCACCAAGTCTCTGAAATGCCTACAGATCATACCCTCCGTCTGCATTAGAAGCTCAAGTTCTTCCTCCTTATTGCCCAAGCTTTGGGCATTGGTACACAGACACCTGAAGCCACGCACCTTTGGCTCCATTTGACCCGCCCCTCCCAGGTGGGCCTCTGTTGTTTGCTCTCCACTTAAATTCTTTGTTGGTCACCTCCTTGGTTGTCTTGACAGCCTGCGATGTTTCTTTTATTTCTAGTTCCTGTCATTTGGTGTTTGCATTTATGTCATGTCTTAACGTTGTTTCTATGGCATCATTTCTGGCTTTGTGATCCGATCTTATTACTCTGTTTGTTATAGAATAGAACTGAGTAGGATTCTGAGCAGACCTACCTGACATAAGAACATAAGAGAAGCCAATGTTGGATCAGGCCAATGACCCATCCAGTCCAACACTCTGTGTCACACAGTGACCAAAAATACCGGGTGCCCTCAGAAGGTCCACCAGTGGGGCCAGGACACTAGAAATCCTCCCACTGTTGTCCCCCCGTCAAGCACCAAGAAGACAGAGCATCACTTGGCCCAGACTGAGAGATCCTATCTATACCTTGTGGCTAAGAGCCACTGATGGACCTCTGCTCTTAAGAACCAAAGAGAAGCCAATGTTGGATCAGGCCAGTGGCCCATCCAGTCCAACACTCTGTGTCACAGAGTGGCCAAAAACACCAGGTGCACTCAGGAGGTCCACCAGTTGGGTCAGGACACTAGAAGACACTCCCACTGTTGCCCCCCCAAGCACCAAGAATACAGAGCATCACTTGCCCCAGACCGAGAGTTCCTATCTATACCTTGTGGCTGATAGTCACTGATGGACCTCTGCTCCAGATGTTTATCTGATTCCCTCTTGAAGCTGTCCATGTTTGTAGCCGCCCCCATCTCCTGTGGCAGCGAATTCCACGTGCTCATCACTCTTTGGATAATTAACTTAAACTTACTTAAGCTTGGTTGCTAAGTTTGCTGTTCAAAGACACGATCCAAATTTGAGATGAGCGGAAATGTCTGTTTCCCCAGGGTACTTTTGCTGGTGAAGGAAGGGGAGGACCAGGTATTTGGGGGGGGGGGGGATACTCCCTCTGTTCAATGTCACATGACTCAGCTGACGATTCGGTTGCTTTGGGGATCAGAAAGGGACAGACCGGCTGTTTAGTCACCAGCGGCAAATTTAATGGCAGCCTGTCTCAACTCTCTACCACCAACATGGTGGGGCCGGGTAGGACTCCGAAACGAACTCAGGATGAATGATATAGCTGTCCCTCTGCGCCCCTCCACTCCTCCGGAAGTGGCTGGTATCCCACCTGGCAGGGACAGAAAAAGAAGGAGGTCAGGATGGACGGAGGAGGGATTTTTTTTTAACAATAAAATTTCTAATCATATTGAAAGTCCACGCCATCAAGGATCAAGATGGACCTACCCACAGTCATCCATACAACTGTCACCTTTAGGATAGACTACTGTATTTCACTCTGTGCTGGCCTACCCTTGTGCCTGACCTGGAAGCTTCAACTGGTCCAGAACACAGCCGCGCAGGTCCTTATGGGGACCCCTCGCATGGTGCATGACTCATCCAGCGCTGTGCAAGCGACACTGGCTTCCAGTGGAGCTCCGGATCCAGTTCAAGATCTTGGTTTTGACCTTCAAGGCCATTAGGGGTCAGGGACCTACCTATCTTTGGGACCGCCTCTCCCGATATGCCCTTGGAAGAGCGTTATGCTCTAGTTATAGGAATCTCTTGGTGGTCCCCAGCCTGAGGGAGATCCGGCTGTCCTCGACTAGGGCCAGGGCCTTTTCAGCCGTGGCCCCCACTTGGTGGGACTCTCTAACAGAGAACATCTGCGCCCTGTGGGATCTATTACCTTTCCGTAGGGCCTGCAAGGCAGAGATGTTCCGCCAGGCATTTGGTTGAGGACAGCGACGGTCTGGCACTCTACCACCTCCCCTCTTTTTCTCCGTATCTTTCCCTCCATCCAGGGGGCAGGTGGATACTGAAATTATCCGTCCTCTTGGACACAGTATTGTTTTAAATATATTTTAATGTTGTTTTAATTTTTCTCTTATATTGTATTTGCTTTTGATGTAAGCTGCCCTGGGAAGGGCGGCCCAGCAAATTGAATGAAATAATAAATGCATAAGATGGGTAGCCGGGTTAGTCTGTCTGTAGCAGGAGAAAAGAGCCAGAGTCCCGGAGCACCTTCAAGACAAACAACATTTGTGGCGGGGAGGAGCTTTTGGGAGTCACTGCTCTCTTCTTCAGAAAGATCAGGGGTGGGCAATTGTTTTGGCTCGGGGGCCACTTTGTGGGAGCGGAGGTTAGCGGAGGGCCGCACCTTTTAAAATGATTGCATTCATTAGTTAACTTTGCATTTTAGAAAAGGTATACATTGTATCATAAAAATCAATAAATATAAATTAAATAAAATAGTGGTAGTTTTATTCAATTTATTTCTTGTACTAATTTCATATCGTCTATAGCTGCAAGCACATTTAATTTCAGAATCAGTTTAATGAGACAAATGTACCCTATCACACTTTCCTACAATTTTTTTGAAATCAGGAGTGAGATTGCTTGTTGAGATTCTCATCACAGCCTGCAAGTTAATGTCTGTCAAAGAGCATCTATATTTACTCTTGTTGATCTTCGTGCAAGAAAAACTTTGCTCACAAATATATGTAGACCCAAATATAGAGAACATTTTCCCAGCAAATTTCTTCATACGTGGCAATTTTTTCAGCAGACAAAGATTTGTAAAAGTTAACTAATGTCACAGCATTTAACATTTCTTTCACAGTGTGATCTGACTGCATGTCAATAAGTTCAAGCTGCAGCTCCTCAGGTGCTGTATCAATATCAGCAGTGATGGGATAAGAGAGCAAATTGAATTTAGGCTCAAATTTCTTGAAGTCCTGAAATCTTCTCGGTGGGCCGCAAAAAACTCTGTGGCGGGCCGCATGTGGCCCCCGGGCCACAATTTGACCACCCCTGAGATAGATCAAGATGGGTAGCCCTGTTAGTCTGACTGTAGCAGCAGAAAAGACCCAGAGTCCAGGAGCACCTTCAAGACTAACAAAATTTGTGGCAGGGGGAGGGGCTTTCGTGAGTCCCTGCTCACTTCTTCAGATACATCAAGACGGGTAGCTGTGTTAATCTGTCTGTAGCAGGAGAAAAGAGCCAGAGTCCAGCAGCATCTTTAAGCAAAATGTGTGGCAGGATTGGGGTTTTCATGAGTCACTGCTCACTTCTTCGGCTACCTACTGGGGTGCAAGATCATCCAGGCTGCGGTTGCTGCCTTGAGTCCTCCCACTGGGCCCCTTCCTTCCCCTTCCAGCCTTGAGAGCTCAGCAGCTGGACTGAGCAAATTTGCAGAGATTAGCAGGCAGGGGGGCAAAGGACAACGCTCACGGTGTCCCTCCTGCGAAAGGGGCAATGTTCTGACAGGAATCCTTGCGAGGCTTGTTCTAGGCAATTTGTGGGCCTGCTCCGCTCCTGACTGCTTCTGCAGGGGCTTGGTCCAGAGTTGACCAGTTGGTGACAGAGGCCACATGAACACCTGAAGCAGGTTTATACTGAATCAGACCCTTGGCCTATCGAGCTCAGTGTTGCCTACTCAGACTGGCAGCAGCTCTCCAGGGTCTCGGGCAGAGCTCTTTCTCATCACTCAATACCTGTCCTTTTAAACTGGAGATGCCGGGGATTGAACCTGGGACCTTCTGCATGCCAAGTAGACACTCTACCACTGAGCCACGGCCGCTCTTTACAGCTCTCCAGGGTCTCAGGTGGAGGTCTTTCCCACCACCTCCTCCCTGGCCCTTTTAAACTGGAGATGCCGGGGATTGAACCTGGGACCTTTGGTGTCCCAAACAGATGCTCTAGCTGGGGGACTGGGGCAGTGAAACCGGCCACGCATGGGCGTCAACTACGGGGGGGCTCGAGGGCTCGAGCCTCCCCCGAAATTTCCCGGGGGGGGGCTCAGCCACCCCCGGCAAAATGGAGTACTCGCCGGTGGCGGCGCTGCTGCTCCTGCTCCTCATTCTGCTGCTGCTGCTGCTGCTACCACCACCGGGCTCGAGGTGGCCAGCCAGCCAGCCGGCGAATCGTCGTCGTCGTCGTCCCTCTTCCACCTCACTCACGCTCGCCGGGGGCTGGCCTGCCCGCCGCCTGCCTGCTCGTCCAGTCGTCCTCTCAGCACCGGCGCCGCCACAGCAGCCGCGCCGCCTCGGAGTCCCTCTGCTGGGGGGGGGGGAGGGGGGATTTCTGAGGGAGAGTTTTTTTATTTGATTTTTTTTTTTTAAGCAGCCACTCCTCACGAGGCGGCGGAGGGAGAAGGGGTGGTGTCGGGGAGACCGCCTCAGGCGCGCGTCTCTCTCTCTCTCGTTCTCCCTCGTCCCGGTGGCCAGTCAGCCGGCCAGCTGGCCGTCGCTGCCGCTCCTTCCCCCCCACCCCCGGCCTGCCCTCCTGCCTCCCTGGGGCCGGGGGGGGGGGGGAGGAGCGGCGGGGACATGGTCCCGTGCGCGCGCGTGCGCAAACACCAAGCCAGTCATTTGTGATTCCATTTCGACTCTGGTGTCATTTCCTCCCCCCCCCCCCCCCCCATTTTTTAAAAAGGTGAGATTCTGGCATTCGTCACTACAGTTGAAGAGTTGTCAAGAAAACGCACCGGTGACCAAAAAGTCTGATGTTCCTATGCTCTTTATAAATTATTATTATTAGGACAATTTCTCAAACCCTTTCCCGGAAATCTCACTCTGTATTTGATAACGTTTTTTCTTACAAGCTGCGTGTCCCCCTTGTGGCCTGTCCCTGCATTTCGTCTGCCCTTGTGTTGGCCCTCTCCTTTGGCCAAAACAGCGCTGTGTGCAAATTGAGCGGCGCTGCATGAAAGAGACCCTAAAAGCTGGTGACTGGTTTGCAGCTTTGAGGGTGGAATTGGGAGTTTTTCTGTGGAAAGTATTGGAGTCAGGAGGCGAGCGGTAGTGATTTCATAGTAAAGCTCTTTATTGAGGGTCAGATGGAACATGGGGAACCCCGGGCTCAGAGCCCTCTTTTATGCCGGCCGGAGACAATGCCCCGACCTCGCCCCCAGGTCCTGATAGGACCTTAAGTCCGTAGTTGTAGTTCATAGGTCCCCCAGCGGGAGACCTAGGCTCGTAATTGGTGGTCACTCAGGATCCAACTGGCTATTGTTCTACCTGGCTGAAGCTCAGGTAGATTCTGACCATGTGTGCTGACCACGTGGCGGTCGCCATTACGGGAGACCAGGCGACCGTGGTCTTAGTACACAACACCCTGGATCACAGTTTTAAGGTGTCCCCCCCCTTTTTCCCCCCCGCACTGTGCAGGCCCTCATCCTATTTGTTCTTTTACATTTATAACCCATTTATCCTACAGAGTTCCCCACCCAGAGTTCTTGTTCTATACTGCACCCTGTTCTCTCAGACCACGCTGTGGGACCAGAGGTGGCAGCCAGCCAGACAAGGACACTGCCAGTTCTTTCCTCTCAATTATTTAGAATATTTAGAAGCCCTGATTCTACCCTGGAGGCTCACAGCCCTGCAATATCCCTGCCCACAGAGTGACTTCATCTGCTGTAGGCTCGTCCCTTGGCCCCGGTGGGTAAGGGAACGATGGTGTGGTTTTTTAAGAGAGATGAGCCTGCAAACTTATAGCAGCGTGTAGAAGAAGAGAAGAGAAGAGATTGGATTTATACCCTGCCCTTCACTACCCAAGGGAGTCTCAGAGTGGCTGACAATCTCCTTTCCCTTCCCCTCCCCACAACAGGCACCCTGTGAGGTAGGCGGGGCTGAGAGAGCTCTGACAGCAACTGCTCTTTTTCAAGGACAGCTGTGCCAGAACTATGGCTTGCCCAAGGTCATCCAGCAGGTGCAACTGGAGGGGTGGGGAATCAAACCCGGCTCTGCCAGATTAGAGTCCGCGCACTTAACCACGATGCCAAACTGGCTCTCACACCAAACTGTACACTTGTCAGTCAAAAGGCTCGTACTCCCCGCTGCTCCCCTTGTCTGTGCGTTTCTGGTAGAATTTTGGAACATGGGAAGTGATGCCTTGGTGAGTGAACCACTCCCCCCGAATGAGGGGCAGCAGGCCCATAGCCATGGTGGGGCATTTTGTGGCCATGCCCCCTTAAACAACAGCCAGGCCCCACAAGTTTAAATCACAGGTGATGTGTTTTTAAAATAAATAACCACAGCATTGTCCCAGCAAGGCGCCCACAGCCAGCGGCCCCAGCTCACTGCGCCTGCGCCAGTTTAGCCATGTGACCCGACCGCGGGGGTGGCTGGGGTGGGGCAGGCACAGTGAGTTGAGTCAGCCAGGGCAGCCGACTGTCAGCTCAGTGCTGGGGCAGCACTGGGCTTAATTATTTTAAAAACACGTTGGCTCCCTTCTCTTGCCTCCACTGGCCAGACCAATGGTGAAGACCGTGTGCCTTCTCCTTTGCTCCCTTGTTCAGCCGTGGGAGGGTGGGAGACAACGCTTCCTCTAAGCTGTGGAGTCTCGTGAGCAAAAATTCTACTCTCTGAACTGCTGGCATTAAAGCTGCAAGCGAGCGATTTGGCTGCCGCACAACTTAGTTTGCTCTGGAGCCCTCCTTCCTTTTTTTTTTATATATATAATTTTTTTTAATACATATAGAATATAAATCTAATCAATTAACAAAACAATAAGAATCGAATTAGATACTTATACAACGTGTCGTTATCCAGTAAATACACATTTCATATTTCCTATACAAAAAAACAGAAAAAACAATACACAGATATACCAATAAAGTAAAATTATTCAAATGTCCTTAGTATACGCGACTATCTATTTGTCTGTTATTTTTTAAAATATTTTGTCTATTATTTATTAGTTATTACCTTCACTATATTTAAATATCTAAGAAATAAAGTTTTATATATAAATTATATTTTAAAGTCTTTCTTGAGAGCCAGTTTGGTGTAGTGGTTAAGTGTGCGGACTCTAATCTGGGAGAACCGGGTTTGATTCCCCACTCCTTCACTTGCACCTGATGGATGACCTTGGGCAAGCCATAGCTCTGTACCAGCTGTTCCCTCAAGGACAGCTTGGGAAAGAGCTCTCTCAGCCCCACCTACCTCACAGGGTGTCTGTGGTGGGGAGGGGAAGGGAAAGAAGTATGTAAGCCGCTCTGAGACTCCCTTGGGAAGTGGAGGGCGGGGTATAAATCCAATCTCTTCTTCTTCTTCTTCTTTGAGTCTTTCTTTTGAGTCATTGTTTTATTTTTATACCAATCATAAAATTTTGACCATTTTTCTTTCAACATTTCAATCTTTTTCATTTGTAATATCTGGCTTAACTTTTCCGCTTCAGCTAAATCCATAAGTTTAAATATTAGTTCCTCTATTATGGGACTATTTTTAAGTTTCCAACTTTTAGCCCATATGATACGTGCAGCTGTTATAATGTAAATTATGAAAATTTTATCCGCTTTATCTAGATATTCCGGGAGCATATTTAAAAGAAAGCTTTCAGGTAACAATGGTAACTCTATATCCAGAATTTCTTGAATCATTTTTGATGTTTTTCTCCAATACTCTTGTACTCTTGAGCATTTCCACCACATATGGAAAAACGTTCCTATGTTTTTCTCACATTGACAGCAGGTGTTTGATGTGTTTACATAACATTTGGCCATCCTGTCCAGAGTCCAGTGCCATCTATAGAACATTTTGTATAGATTTTCTTTATATGAAACAGCACTTGTATATTTCAGTGTCTTCCATATCTTAGACCATTCGTCCAAATCTATAGTATGAGCCCTCCTTCCTGAGCTGAGACAAAAATGTGTGAGCTGGAGGCTAAAAAGCCACGAGCTAGCTCACACTGAGTCAGCTTAGAGGGAATGCTGCCCACGGGCAAGGCTCTCTCTGAGCTGTGGAGTCTTGTGAGCAAACATTCTACTTTGCGAGCATTCAAGTTGGGAGCGAGCAATCTGGCTACTGCATAAATCAGTTTGCGGAGACAAAGGTGTGTGAGCCGGAGGCTAAAGAACTGTGAGCTAGCTCACACTAACTCAGCTTAGAGGGAACACTGGTGGGAGAGGGTGGGAGCTGCCTGCGGGCTTGTGCTGCCACTGCTCTTGGCGCACACACACAGCTCCCGGCGGCCGGGACATGGCCAGAGGGTGTTGGAGGAGGGGTGCCTAGCCTCCCTCGAGTCTTCTGGAGCATGTGAGTGAAATGTCTGCTGGAAACTGGGTGGATTTATGGTGTATTCAATTGTTTACTTATTTTTAATTTTGTGACGTCACGCCCCACCACTGCCCCCGGTGCCCCCCCCCTCCCAAGAATTTCCTGGCTACCTGAGGGGCAAAGAGCCGGAAACAGCAGATGGCAAGGCAGACCTCGGCATCCAGGCTGGGATCCCCTGGAAGAGGGCCACATGCGCGAGGATCCTTGTGCAAGAGGAACCTGGGGGGGGGGGGGATGACTCATGCTAGTCCCTTTATGCTAAGTTAAACATGGCGTATCTCAAACTGCTAGGAATGCCAGATCCCCCCTGGCCACCAGCAGGTGATGGGGTTGCCAGATCCAGGCTGAGAAACTCCTGGAGATTTGAGGATGGAGCCTGGGGAGGGCGGGGACCTCAGTGTGGTACAAGGCCATAGGGTCCACCCTCCAAAGCATCCATTTTCTCCAGGGGAACTGATCTCAGTAGTCTGAAGGTGAGCTGTAATTCTGGGTGGTCTCCAGGTCCCACCTGGAGGCTGGCATCCCTTTGAACTGCTCCTCTGCTTGTGTCTAGTGTTGCCAGGGCACAGCGCAAAACCCCTGGGAGGAACCGGAGGATGGGGCTTGGTGTGCTGGCGTCACCCCAGTCTGCGTACGTCGCTTCTAATAAAAACTAGAAATGACATTGGGGACGCTCTAGCATTCTGCAAAGAACTTTAATGGCTTTCCCATAGAGTTTCTGTGGAATGCTAGAGATTTCCCTATGTCACTTCTGGGTTTTTTTAAACAGAAAGTGATGTAAGCACACCAAGGTGATGCCCTGCACATTTGGGGGAAACCCCCCCCCCCCATTTCCTCCCACTGGTGCTTAAGGTGCCGAGGGCAAGAAGAAGAAATGATGACTTGCGCCAGAAATGGTTCAAGCAATTTCTAGGCACTGTAACGTACTGGTTGGAAAGTGCTAGGTCTGCCTTTTTGACCCCGCGGGCACCTTTGGAACCCTGACACCGTCTGGTGGGCACAGCCACAAAATGGCTGCCACAAAATGGCTACTGTAGGAGGAGCCAGCCACAAAATGGCTGCCGCAGGAGGCAGAGCCAGCCACAAAATGGCTGCCGCAGCTTCCCTTCAGTCACCCAGTGAAGACCCTTGTGCTGTGGTGGCAGCTGCTCCCAAAGCAACATTTTTTAAAATAAAAATCTGTAAAGCCAAACAAATCTCCAACAGCCAAACAGAAGGCTTGCTGGGCAAAAGCCCCGCCTGGTCCCGCCCACTTTCTAAAAACACTTGTGCACTTTACATTTCTGACTGCGTTATTGCTGGATCCAAACTCCAGTCTATTTTAAAAATAGCAGTTCAACCCCCCACCCCCACCCCCCAGTATCAGGGTGTCTCCCTATCAAAATGCATGTCTACTTTCCGGAGAACATTTTTCCTCCTCAGCATCTCCGCTGAGGAAAACTTTGAAATCACTGAGGACTTGGGGTCCTTGAGTAGACCCATGGGGCACATGATGAACCTGCTGGACCTCAGTATGACCTGAGTTTAGGGTTGCCAATCCCCTGTTGGGGGCAGGTGATGTCCTAGTTTGGAGGCCCTCCCCCTGCTTCACGGTTATCAGAAAGTGGGGGGGGGGGAATGTCTATTGGATGCTCCATTACACTCTATGGAGACCGGTCCCCATAGGGTGTAATGGAGAACCGATCTATGGATATCTGGGGCTCTGCAGGGTTGTTGTTTTTTTGAGACAGAGGCACCAAATTCTCAGCCTAGCATCTGGTGCCTCTCCTCAAACCCCCCCCCCCCCAAGTTTCAAAAAGATTGGACAAGAGGGTCCAATTCAATGAGCCCCAAAAGAAGGTGCCCCCATCCTCCATTATTTCCAATGGAGGGAAGGTATTTAAACGTTCAGGTGCGCTTCTTCCCTCCCCTCTCCTGGAGGCTCCCGGAAGGTCCCCCGCCAGCTCGTCAGCCTCACCTGGCAACCCTACCCGAGCTTCGGATGATCCCTAGAGGGGGACAGAAAGCCATGTTTCAGGAAACCCCGTTGTCCACAACAGATCTGCCCAGCTTCGAAAGAAACCCCAGAGTAATTTCTTACTTAAGGTTCATATACGGGAAAGATGGCAGCGGGTCGGGTATAGGTGCACATAGCGTCGTCTCTTGGTGGTGGTCGTAATACGGGAAATTCCTGGAAGAGGAAGAAGAAGAGACGGCGGTCAGGGAGGAGAAAGGGACTCCTCTTTGGACACGGAGGGCCTCTTCTAATCTTTGCACAGAAGACCATCTTCCTTTCTTGCTTTGACACCTTACAAGACAGGAGGGGATGGTGGTGCACACACTTGAACGCCCATGAAGCTGCCCCATACTAAACCAGACCATGAGTCCATCAAGATCAGCCGTCTACTCAGACGGACAGCCGCTCTCCAGGGTTTCAGGCAGAGAAAGGTCCTTCCCGCCCTGGATTAACCATTAAGCCAAATAAGCACGTGCTTAGGGCACCAAGGGAAGGGGGAGCACTGGAAAGGGGTTTCTTTTGCTTATATTGCTTTCTGCTACTTAGTGTTAAATAAATAGGTATATATTTAAAAGTATATATTTAATATAGTTGTGGGGTCTGGCCCGAGGAAAGGCCTGGAAGCAATCTCTTATTGAGTCTTCTTAATGTCTTGCTGGTTAAGCAATGGAAGGGCCGAGGGCACCATTGTTCGGCTGTGTTTAGGGCACCAGTTGGCCTTAATCCGCCCCTGGGTCTTTCCCATCACCTCCCACCTGGTGCTTTTAATGGACGACGGTGGGGTCTTCTGCATGCCTTACACTGAATCGGACCACTGGTCCATCAAAGCACTGTCTACTCGGACTGGCAAGCCGCTCTCCAGGGTCTCAGGCAGGGGTCTTTCACATCACCTCCTGCCTGGTCCTTTTAATAGGAGATAGTGGGAATCGAACCTGGGACCTTCTGCCAAGCAGCTCTTCCACTGAGACACAGCCTTTCCCATTTCAAAATAGGAGGAAAGAGCTGGGGGGTGGGGAGGGTCTGACAGCAATGAGCGCCCCCCCCCCCCACTTGAGAGGACATAGCAGTTCCTGCTTTGTGTTTCTAGCAGCACTGTACCCCTGCTTCCAAAGGAGATTCAGGTGGGTAGCCATGTCGGTTTGAAGCCACAGAACAAAGTTTGAGTCCAGTGGTACCTTTAAGACCAACAAAATTTAATCCTGGGTATAAGCTTTCGTGTGCATGCAGTTCTGATGAAGTGTGCTTGCACAAGAAAGGGCATACCCCAAATTAAACTTTGTTGGAGAGTCCGTTTGGTGTAGTGGTTAAGTGCGCGGACTCTAATCTGGGAGAACCGGGTTTGATTCCCCACTCCTCCACTTGCACCTGCTGGATGACCTTGGGCAAGCCATAGCTCTGTACCAGCCGTTCTCTCAAGGATAGTTGTCTCAGAGCTCTCTCAGCCCCACCTACCTCACAGGGTGTCTGTTGTGGGGAGGGGAAGGGAAAGGAGTTTGTAAGCCACTCTGAGACTCTAAGTGAGTGAAGGGCGGGATATAAATCCAATCTCTTCTCTCTCCTTCTTGGTCTTAAAGGTGCCACTGGATTCAAACTTTGTTCTTTTTATTGCACTGTATGCTAATTTGCTGCTATTCACAGGTCTTACCAATTGCCAGAATCCAATTTTAGCTACATTTATTGCTCAGTTACTTATGCATCTTGACTCCAATTAGCCTTTCTTGGCAACACCGGCCCCCACCCTCTACCTATATGGAATGGTTGGTGACAGGGCTCTTTTTGCAGAAAAAGACCAGCAGGAACTCATTACCATATTAGACCACACCCCATGACAGTGCAGCTCATTAGCATATTAGGCCACACCCCATGTTACCAGAAGTGTGTTTCCAGAAGTTACACTTCATGGCCCCGCCCGACAAAGTGACATTTATGTCAGATCCGGCCCTCGTAACAAATGAGTTTGACACCTCTGGCTTAAAGGCAGCAATGCTTACGACCCCCCCTCCCCAGCCCTGAGGGGGGAGTTGGGGGGGCAGAAAGCTGATGAACCCTCCAAACCTTACAATCTTCTCAACTAGCTGACGGATCTGCTGTTCATTGCTGGGCGCCCCGTCCACGTAGTAGTCCATCCCTCGTAAACAGTAATGGCGGCCACTGCAGGGGCTGTAATATCCTTGGTACGGCATCCGGCCCGGGATGGTGTAGCGGTGGTGGATGGAAGGCAGCTGCTTCCGCGACAAGCTGTTCAGCATGTTCACCACGACTTCTCGCTCTGAAGGAGAGGGGTGCGGAGAGGGAAAGAGAGGACAGCGTGCGTGAGCCCAGGAATACAAGGCAGGAGAGGTCTGGGGGAGGGGGTGTTACCATCTTCATTCCAGAAAGCAGGGTCTCTCAGTGAAGTTGATGTTGGAAATGTATGAGTTGCAAGGTCCAGATTCCAGTCATTATAGGGTTAATCTGTTTACCTTCAGTGCTATTGTTTAGGCTGACCTGGAAGGAAACCTGGCAGACAGCCAATGCAAGAAAAGCCCAATGTAAAGGAGTATTGATTGGTTAATGTATCCAGGTGATTTCCTGCTAGGGGTCAGGAAGAAGCAGATTCTCCATTGTTGTTGTGTGACCATGTGTCTCTAGCAGTAGCAAGCAAGATGTAGCTTAGATATATTTGTTTGTTTGTAGGTTTCCTGTGTGCCTTTACCCTTAGAAATAAAGCATTTTAAACAGAAAGAAATGTCTCCTCTCCAGTGGAGCAAAGAGCAAACTCTGAGTATTTAAGTATTTTTGACTATTTTCCCCCAACAGCTGACTGGGGTCAGGAAGGAGGGTGGGGGCTGGAGATACCCTGGAATTATGATAGAAAAGAGCAAGAGTCCTGTAGCACCTTAAAGACTAACAACATTTGTGGCACAGTGGGAGCTTTTGTGAGTCACTTCCCACTTCTTCAGATATGAAGAATCTGAAGAAGTGAGCAGTGACTAGAGATGTGAAGGCCCGGGAAAAAACTGGAAAAATTCAGGAAAAAACCGTCCCGTTCCCCCCCCCCCCCCATTTTTTTCCTGAAGGCTTTTTGGTTTTTTTCCGAAAAATTGGAAAAATTGAAAAAAGAATAGAAACGAAAAGAAAGTGATTACGGAGGGTTTTATATTTACATGATGAATAAAATAATTTAAGACAAGGTGTTCAAATATTTTCCAAATCATTTCTAAAAAAATATGTATGGCATCAGAGTAATCTAATTTCTGTGCACTGAAGACAGGCAATTCCTAGGCAAACCTTCAGTTTTTAGGGGTCTATAATAACTGTGATAATGACAGACACAACAGAGTAGCTGTAGAAGCAGAAACTGATAGTTACAGCTCAGAAAATGATTCTGATTATATTTCATGCCCATTCATTGAAACTTAGTCCCACACTCCCCTCTATACACTTCCCCCCTCTTCAATTCCTTTTATGAGAATGGGTTTTTAAAATTTTTATTTAATACTGTAGAGAAGAAATATGAATAATTGTTACTTCTGGATTTTTAAAAATTGTTTTGTGGAGGTTTTTTTTTGTCTATTCCACATAAACTAGTATACAGTTCAGGAGATTGTAGTTCCGTTTGTTACAATTACAAATAAATATTATTAAAAAAGTAAATTCTGTTTGTAATAATTGTTTGGATACACTATATTTTTAATATGCTAGTTGTGGTAATTTCATGCCAAGTAAAATTGTCCATAGTCATATTTTATGTTCCTAAAGTAACAGAATGACTTTCAGTCTGAAAAAGAAAAAAGAAGTGCAAATGTAGCATTTTTTTCAGTTTTTCCAAAAATTTCCATTTCCCCCTGAGAAACCCGGGAAAAAGCTGGGTTTTTTTTTCTGAGCTTCAAAATTTCCGGAAATTTTACATCTTTAGCAGTGACTCCCAAAAGCTCCTCCCCTGCCACATATTTTGTCAGTCTTTAAGGAGCTGCTGGACTCTGGCTTTTTTCTCCTGCTACAGACAGAGTAACACGGCTGCCCGTCTTGATCTATCTGAAGAAGTGAGCCGTGATTCCCAAAAGTTCCTCCCTGCCACAAATTTTGTTCGTCTTGAAGGTGCTCCTGGAGGACTCTGGCTCTTTTCTACTGCTACAGGCAGACTAACCTGGCTACCCATCTGGAATTACAAGGGATGTCCAGACGGTAAGATCAGTTCTCCTGGAGAAACGGCTTCTTTGGAGGGTGGGCTCAAGGGAAGTACACCTCACTTTGATCTAGGGTTGCCAAACTTCAGGTGGGGGCAGGAGATCGCCTGGAATTACAACAGATCTGCAGACTATGTGGATTGCTTATTATTTATTTCCAGGGGTCATTTCATAGAAAAAGAGGTGCAGGAACTCATTAGCATAACTTATTTGCATAACATTTGCATATGCCACACCCCCTAACATGCCGGAAGTGTGTCAGAAGGCAGCACCCACCCCTCAGGCTCCACTCCACAGGTGAGTGAAACTGACCTGCTCTTCCTCCATTCCCTTCCCCATCCAATACTTGGTGCAATAAAAATAAGCGTCAAGAACACACCCTCATTCTCTTCCTGCTCCCTTGAAACCACCAGGTTTCAAGTAGACTTGAGATACCCAGGACATGTGCACCACCCATCCCTTCCCCTTCCCCTCCCCACAACAAGACACCCTGTGAGGTAGGTGGGGCTGAGAGAGGTCTTTTGAGAACTGCTCATGAGAAAACAGCTCTGAGAGAACTTGTGACTGGCCCAAGGTCACACCAGCAGCTGCATGTGGAGGGGTGGGGAATCAAACCCGGTTCTCCCAGATTAGAGTCCAGCTCCTGACCACTACACCACACTGATGGGGTGGAAGCTGCTGAAGGGTTGGTGAAATTTCTCCAGTACTTATGTGCCATGTGCCCAGATAAAAAATGGTATACTTAGAAAATTTATATGCCACCTTGAGCAAGTCTCTGGAAAAGCAGCACACAGTCATAAAAGGAACAATGATAAAATTATCAATATTAAAACAAAACATTAAAAACAATAAAGACCCTAGCAGGGCTTTCCCCGGGGCGCTGCGCCTCTGCACTGCTCGGGGAAGCCGAGGAGGGGGCGGGGCTTGGTCATGTGCCCGCCCCCTGGGCTCCTCACTCCCGGAGCTGCGCTCCTGTGCGCTCCCACTCCAATGGACCGCTGTTTATTCCACTTCTGGAGAAAATGGCTGCTTTGGAAGGTGGACTGCAAGGCATGATAACCTACCAAGGTCCCCTCCCCTCCCTAAACCCTAGCATCCCAGAACCCAACCTCGAATTCCCAGCCACAGAAAACATCAAGAGTCCTGAAAGTCTAACAACATTTGTGGCAGCAGGGGAGGACCTTTCGTGAGGCACTGTTCGCTTCTTCAGATATCTGAGACAAGAGATTGGATTTCTACCCCGCCCTTCACTACCCGAAGGAGTCTCAGAGCGGCTTACAATCTCCTTTCCCTTCCCCTCCCCACAACAGACACCCTGTGAGGTAGGTGGGGCTGAGGGAGCTCTTCCGAGGATTGCTCGTGAGAGAACAGCACTGAGAGAACTCGTGACTGACCCAAGGTCACACCAGCAGCTGCATGTGGAGGAGTGGGGAATCAAACCCGGTTCTCCCAGATTAGAGTTCCTGCTCCTAAACACTACACCAAACTGAAGAAGTGAGCAGTGACTCACGAAAGCTCATACCCTGGACTCATACTACTGGACTCTTCCTCTTTTCTGCTGCTACAGACAGACTAACATGGCTACCCATCTTGATCAAATCTCCAGGTATTTCTGAACCCGGAGTTGGCAAAGTTCCCTCTAAGCTGCGCTAGGGGGTGCTGGCACACCACATTTTAGCTGGCAGCTCCAGGAACTTAGCTGGTAGCGCAGCCTACCACTGAACTGAGAAGGCTGAAATATACTGGGTTGAGATGGGTAGAGTGATCAGCTCATAGTTTATTAAGTGAGTTAAGCCAGAACAAGACAACACCAGCAGGGCCAAAGCCCTGCTTATAGGCATGCAAAAACCTCCACCCCACACCCCCCACTCCCCGTGATAAGCTATTTACAAAATATTACTACTTGATTGTTTTACTCCAGAGTCCTGATCGGCTATTGTTCTTGTGCTCCAAGCTCAGCCAGTCTCTAGGGTGATTCATTCAGGGATGATTCAATCCCAATACATAACAAAGGCATTCCCCCCCCCCCCCTTAAGATTGTCCTTCCTCCTTCGCCTGCCCTGTTTCCTTGCTCAAACATTACGGCTGAATGTGTCCGAATTACCATAACTATTGAGACGTTCTGGTTTTGGAGGGTACTGCATAGGCATCCCACGAAGTATTGTCTCCATCCCAGCTTCCTGCAAGGGAAAAAAAAATCAAATTGCATGAATTACTTTCAGCACAGAATTCTGGGGAAAGGGCTGTGAGTGATCCAGGGTTACGTGGCAGCAAAGTCAGGGGCAGAATTTCACACATGAACACATGAAGCTGCCTTGAACTGAATCAGACCTTTGGTCCATCAAGGTCAGTCTTGTCCACTCAGACTGGCAGCAGCTCTCCAGGGTCTCAGGCAGAAGAAAGGTCTTTCCCATCACCTACCACCTGGTACTTTTTAACTAGAGATCCTGGGGATTGAACCTGGGATCTTCTGCATGCCAAGCAGATGTTCTGCACCACACCCCCTCCCTAAGATGCACACTACATCAGTGGATCATGCCCTGCGTGCTCCCTGTTGCCTAGATGGGAGGCCACTTGGGAGATGGCCATAAGGTGCTCTGAGCACTTTGGAGCACTTTGGAGGAAGCGCAGGGCACAGCAAATACATCTCTAACGCTACTCCAGGGCTGGCGCTAAGTGTTGTAGACATGGCCCAAGAGCTGTCTATGAGACAGCTGCAAAAAGTAAAAAGCAGACGCTAGAAATGACAATATGTCTATTTTGTTGGGTAAAAATCAATGTACTTATCTGTTACAGCACACAATACAGTAAAGTGCTCAACACACAAACTGACAATGAATTCACATAATGTTCTCCAATAAAGTACTCATTAAGTTCTACAGCGAAATTCTCAACGAATATTCTGGTTATGAGCTTCGTTTCGATTGTCTTTCTCTGAAATACATGTATACTATTTAAGTTTTAATACATTTATATCAGGAATCAATTTTGTATCTTCAATCAATTTTCAAACAGTAAATTTGCAAAAAAGTTGCAATAATTTTCAAATGGGCAACCAATCTTCAGACAAGCAACTTTTTAAAATTACTGAGATGGTGCATGTACTTAATAGTATCCATGTACTTCTGAAGAAGATAATTGAAATGAGGCTCATATCCGGAATCTTCATTGAGAATTTATCTGTGGAACTTGATGACTACTTTGTTGGAGAAGATTATTTGAATTCATTGTCAATTTGCACGTTGAGCACTGTATTGTATTGCGTGCTGTTACATATAAGAACATTATTACAAGTACTTTAGCTTGGAGAAACGACGGCTGAGGGGTGACATGATCAAGATTTATAAGATTATGCATGGGATAGAGCAGGTAGAAAAAGAAGTCCTTTTCTCCCTTTCTCACAATACAAGAACTCGTGGGCACTCCATGAAATTGCTGAGCAGTCGGGTTAGAACGGATAAAAGGAAGGACTTCTTCACCCAAAGAGTGATTCACATGTGGAATTCACTGCCACAGGCGGTGGGGGTGGCTACAAGCATGGACAGCTTCAAGAGGGAGTTAGATAAACATCTGGAGCAGAGGTCCATCAGTGGCTATTAGCCACAAGGTATAGATAGGAACCCTCAGTCTGGGTCAAGTGATGCTCTGTCTTCTTCTAGAGAGCCAGTTTGGTGTAGTGGTTAAGTGCGCGGATTCTAATCTGGGAGAACCGGGTTTGATTCTCCACTCCTCCACTTGCACCTGGCTGGATGACCTTGGGCAAGCCATAGCTCTGTACCAGCTGTTCTCTCAAGGACAGCTTGGGAAAGAGCTCTCTCAGCCCCACCTACCTCACAGGGTGGCTGTTGTGGGGAGGGGAAGGGAAAAAGGAGTTTGTAAGCCGCTCTGAGACTCCCTTGGGGAGTGGAGGGCGGGGTATAAATCCAATCTCTTCTTCCTCTTCTTCTTCTTCTTGGTGCTTAACTGGGGGGAGGCAACAGTGGGAGGGCTTCTGGTGTCCTGGCCCCACTGGTGGACCTCCTGAGGGCACCTGGTGTTTTTGGCCACTGTGTGAAACAGAGTGTTGGACTGGAGGGGCCACTGGCCTGATCCAACACTGGCTTCTCTTATGTTCTTCTTATTTTTTTAGTCAACAAAATAGACTTATTGTCGTTTCTAGCATCTAGTTTTCACAGTTTCCATTCTGGTTATCATTATTTACTGTGAGGTCTTCTCTTTTTGGTTTATGAGAGAGCTGCCCCAGGCAGGATGGGCCCATGCTATTATTCCCGCCTCTGAATGTTTACATATGAAGCAATATCTAATTTCTGGGCCACATGAAGCATGCAAAGGAGAACAGATAAATCTATTCCCTTCTTCCCTCTTCTGTTCCCTTCTTCCCTCTTAATTCCCTGAAGTCTCTTACATCAGGCTTTCCCCCCTGAACAGTTTAGCGCCTTGCCCCACCTGCAGATCCTATTTTTATCCTGCCCTTCCTCCAAGCAGGGTTGCCAACTCCGGGTTGGGAAATTCCTGGAGCTTTGGGGGTGGAGCCTGGGGAGGGAGGTCAGTGGGGCACAGTGCCATGGAGCCCACCCTCCAAAGCAGCCATTGTCTGGAGATCTGTTGTAATTCCAGAAGACCTTCAGGCCTCCTCTGGAGATTAGCAACCCTAGCCGAAGATCACACGGGAGGACCTGTTTTTCCTGTTTTACCCTCGCAACAATAGGTCGGGAGAGGATGAGTGGCAAACGCCCACCTCCCTGGCTGACTTGGGATTTGAACCCACCTCTGCCCAGTTCTAGTTCAGCACAACCACCCATTGGCTGTGCCAACAAACATGGCTGCCAACTGCAGACAGGAGAGGAACCTGAGGGGAGCAGAGCCAGGGTTGCCAGTGACCGGGAGAAAAACTGTCCTGTTCCTTTAATGGGGGATGAATAGGATGATTTTATCTACGTTAAAAGGGGTGACTTGTTTTCTCCAGTTGTTGAACAACTCTAAGGAGGAGGAGGAGGAGGAAGAGGAGGAGGAGGAGGAGATTGGATTTATACCCCACCCTTCACTACCCTCGGAGTCTCAGAGCAGCTTACAATCTCCTTTCCCTTCCCCTCCCCACAACAGACACCCTGTGAAGTAGGTGGGGCTGAAAGAGCTCTTTCGAGGACTGGCCTCGAGAGAACAGCCCTGAGACGACGTGTGACTGACCCAGGGTCACTCCAGCAGCTGCATGTGGAGGAGTGGGGAATCACATCCTGTTTCTCCCAGATTAGAGTCTGTGCTCCTAGCCACTGCACCAAACTGGAGTGCAAAGGGGTAAGGGGAGACAGGGAGGGAGAC
Source organism: Lepidodactylus listeri (assembly GCA_029233225.1). Lineage (NCBI taxonomy): Eukaryota > Metazoa > Chordata > Lepidosauria > Squamata > Gekkonidae > Lepidodactylus > Lepidodactylus listeri. The sequence continues at coordinate 3,727,942 of JARCFY010000004.1, read as the reverse complement.
GTGGGGCCAATAAAGAGTTAACCCACAGCAATGTAGGAGAGACCTTTCCCCATTGTGTAGGGTTGCCACTTACCTCTGGGGAGAGGGGGAAATACCATCCCTGCTCCAGCAAGTGGCAGAGGGAAAATGGTGGAGGGGGCCAGAATAACAGCTCACAACATTGTGACATCATTTTCAGCTGGGTAACTGGAAACGACATCACCACAGCCCATAGAGCACCACCCCATAGCGTGGTGATATCACTTCCAGCTATGGGGCCAAAAATGACACCATTCCGGTGAGTCTCAGTCATCCAAAGGTTGCCAGTCAGGGGTTGGCAACCCAAGAAGAAGAAGAAGAGGAGGAGAAGGAGGAGATTGGATTTATACGCCACCGTTCACTACCCAAAGGAGTCTCAACACAGCTTGCAATCTCCTTTCCCTTCCCCTCCCCACAACAGACACCCTGTGAGGTAGGTGGGGCTGAGAGAGCTCTTTAAAGAACTGCCCTTGAGAGAACAGCTCCAAGAGAACTTGTGACTGACCCAAGGTCACACCAGCAGCTGCATGTGGAGGAGTGGGGAATCAAACCCGGTTCTCCCAGATTAAAGCCCACGCTCTTAACCACTACACCAAACTGGTGTATATCTCAGTCTCACATCAGTCCAGTAACAAGTACGAAAGCACCACTTTCAGGGCCAAAGGCAGGATTCCTCCCCGGAAAAAACTCCATTCCTCCCTTCTTCTCCCCAGCTTGGAAAGGGTAGCCAGTTTCCGAGGGGTCACGGGGATTACCCTGGGTATCCGAGGAAGGTAGGTGGTATATCTGTTCCACGCTGCGCTGTTGTACGGCCCGGTTCTCCACGTCGCGTACCTGTCGTCGCCCACGAAGACTGGATTGTACTTCTCTGCGATTTAAAGAGAGGAGCGTTTTCAGCAAGGGAGGGGGGGCAGACGGACTGCACCGTGAAGCAACAGAGGACAGGGGAAGGGCGGTGGGTCAGCAGCTCCAGCAGCCCAAAGGGCTCCCCCATAAGAAGGGGTGGCATGAGCCCAGGCTTGCGAACTCTGGGTTGGGAAATTGCTGGAGATTTGGGGATGGAGTCCTGGCAGTGGAAGATCTGGGGTGCGGAGGGTTGGAATGCCATAGAGGCCACCCTCCAAATAGGGTTGCAACACTCCAAACAGCAGTTCCCAAAACCAAAATAGGACCCACGGTAAGAAGGAAATACCAAAAATCAGAAAATATTGTGCTATAGACCAGTGTTTTTCAACCACTGTGCCGTGGTTGTCAGGTGTGCCGCGGGATTTTGTCAATGAAAGAAATGTGCCTTCCGGGCTGACCTTCCGGGACGCGTTTGCGCATGCGAGAAAGAACAGTGGCGCGCTCTCGCTGATTCTGCTCGCACGCTCTGTGGCCGGCCTGAGGTAGGAGGGAGCCGCCGTTGAGGCACAGCTCCCCTTGGCCTTGCGAGGACTCAAGGGAGGGAGGGAGGGAGAGTGCCGAGGGGCTCTGTCTGTTCGCCCACCCGACCTGCCAGCGCCATGAAGGAGGCAGCAGCCATGAGCGACCGAGAGCTTGTATTTATCTTGTATTTCAGTGTTTTTCAACCACTGTGCCGTGAGATATTGTCAGGTGTGCCGCAGGATTTTTTCAATGAAAGAAATGTGCCTTAGCTCGAAAAAGGTTGAAAAACACTGCTATAGACAATCACAAAGTACCTCAAAAACTTTTTAAATTTTTTAAATTACGTGCTTTTCACTTTGGAGGAAGCCTCGAGCTCACTGAGAGAGACTTTTTGCAGTGTTCGTTGGTGAAATTTGGAAAAAATATTTTGGTATTTGGCAACCTTGGGCTTGGAAAAAAAATCTGTTGAACTCCCTGAGGAAGACCTGGAAACAGGAAGATATCTGGACTTCTGTTGGAGGAAGGATGAATCCTTATTGGACTTCAAGGAGTCCTCCTTCTAAAAAACTTTTGTACTGTTTAGGAGGACTGACACTAATAAAGGGGTTGTGCGATATCTTTTGTTACGTAGTTAGAATTTTGGGATTTATGATTCTTTCTAGGTGTTTATGTGATAATTAATATGATAGTAAGTTATTTCTAAGAACATACTAATTAAAAATGTAAAAAATATTTTTAAAAAATCAAAACATTATTTGAGATACTTTGTAATTGTCTATATTTTCTGATTTTTGACACTCCAAATAGTGGCATAAGATCTCCAGGAATTACAACCAATGCTCCCTCTAAGCTGTGGAGTCTTGTGAGCAAAAGTTCTACTTTGTGAGCTACTGGCGTTAAAGATGTGAGCGAGCCATTTGGCTACTGCATAAATTAGTTTGCTGTGGAGCCATCTTTCCTGAGCTGAGACAAAAATCTGTGAGCTGGAGGCTAAAAAAACTGCGAGCTAGCTCAGACGAACTCAGCTTAGAGGGAACACTGATTACAACTGGGGTGGCCAGGTCCAGGTTGGGAAACTCCCGGAGATTTGAGGATGGAGTCTGGGGAGGACAGGGACCTCAGTGGGGTATAATGCCATAGAGTCCACCCTCTAAAACATTTTATTTATTTATTTGACTTATAGCCCACCTTCCGCACCGAGGAAGGCTCAGAACAGCTTACATAAAATGCACAAAACTATAAAATACACAGAAGAGCGCATTAAACATCTTAATTTATCCGACAGTTATAACAGGCATGAAGGGCGAGGTGCTAGAGCTAGAACAGATGGCAATGATGACATTATAAAATCGTCTAGCGGTCACAGCAGGACGCGTTGGTTAACCAAAAGGGAATGGCCGGAGTTGGGATTCAGATTGTCTCTTCTAATTTCGCTGGCGGGCCCAGGCTGCTGATGGAACCTCCAGGGGAAGGGCCTAAACACAGTGCAGTTGTTATGCGTGGCTCCTGATTAAAAACCTGGTGGAAGAGCTTTGTCTTGCAGGCCCTGGAGGTAGGGCTGCCAAGTCAGCCCGGGGGGCGGGGGATCCCCCGCTAAAGGGGTTCCCGATCCGCTGGCCAGCATTCGGCCGGCAGGGGAAACCCCACCCCCGAAGTCGTCCAGCCCGGATGACGTAATGGCGTCACCGGAAGTGACGTTAGCACGTTGGGGGCGTTGCCAGGGTGACGCTCTGGCAATCGCCCCAAAACTCTATGGTATCATACTTCTGGTGACGTTGCTGGGTGCGCGCGCGAAGCGCGTGCGCCAGAGAAACTCCTGGACGGAGGAGGACTCCCCCCCACCACCGGTGAGTTCTTTAGACTTGGCAACCCTACCTGGAGGCAAGCTGTAATTCCAGGGGATCCCCAGGTCCCACCTGGAGGCTGACATCCCTAATTAGAACTGATCTTCGGATGACAGAGATCAGTTCTTCTGGAGCAGATGCTTCCTTTGGAGGAGGAGGAGATTGGATTTATATCCTGCCCTTCACTCGGAGTCTCAGAGCGGCTGACAATCTCCTTTCCCTTCCCCTCCCCACAACAGACACCCTGTGAGCTAGGTGGGGCTGAGAGAGCTCTTTTGAGGACCACCCTTGAGAGAACAGCTCTGACAGAACTATGGCTTGCCCAAGGTCATCCCGCAGCTGCAAGTGGAGGCGTGGGGAATCAAACCCGGTTCTCCCAGACTAGAGTCTGTGCACTTAACCACTACAGCAAACTGGTGAACTCCATGATAATAGACCCTGCTGAGGTCCCTCCCTCCCAAAACTCTGTTCTCCCCAGGGTCGACCCCCAAATCTCCAGGAATCTCCTAACCTGGAGTTGCCAGCTCTACATCCAAAGCAGCCATCTTCTCCAGACAGTCACCCAGAGAACAGTCATAATTCCAGAAGATCTCTAGGCTTCACCTGGAGTTGGGGCAGATGGGTGCTTTGCAGGAACAGGCGCCAAGACTTGGGAGTGGTTCAGGGTGGGTGAGCATGCGCAGAGTGCCTGTGGCCTAAGCCAAATAAGGAACTGGGTCCTTTCTTACAAAACTAGAGAGAAATAATTGATCTCTATTTGTCTACATGTGGCAGAACGATTTTTTGGCAGAACGCTGCAAAAGCGATTCACAGTAAACATTTAGAATCACATAAAATGAAATAAAACACAATAAGATGGAATAGACAGATATGTTAAAGGCCTGTAGGAATTCTGGGTCTTTTGAGAGCTTCTGTAGACGATCCAGATTTGGAATTAGTACTAAGTTTATTTACAGCAGCAAGGATGGTGATTGCAATAAGCTGGTAAAAGCCAGAATCACCAACTATTAGTGAGTGGTTTAACAAGTCTTTTGGCTTATTGCCTAGATCTAAATTAACGTACTGTCAAAGGGCTAATAGGAGTAACTTTATGGAACCTGCTTTATTTATTAAATATTGGGTATTCTTTTTTTTGAATGAAAAAATATGATTCACCCATGGGATTCGCTGCCGCAGGAAGTGGTGGCAGCGACAAGCACAGACAGAATCAAGAGGGGATGGGATAAACACATGGAACAGAGGTCCATCATTGGCTCTTAGCCACAGTATCTATGGAACACTGTGTCTTGGGCAGGGATGCTGATCCTGTGAACTTAGGCAGATCACGAGAGGGAGGGCAGGAAGGGTTGCCTCAGTGCTTAGTTCTTGTGTGGCCCTTTCTTACATGCCCAGGGAAACGATGATCGCCACTTTGAGGTCAGGAAGCAATTTTCCTCCAGTTTGGCTGGGGATCCTGGAGGTTTTTTTGGCATCTTCTGGGCATGGAGCAGGGGGACACTGGGTGTGTGTGTGTGTGTGAGGGAGGGAGGTGTTTGTGAATTTTCTGCCTTGTGCAGGGGGTTGGACTAGATGACCCTGGAGATCCCTTCCAATTCTATGATTCTTGGCACTAGGGGGGCAACAGTGGAAAGGCTTCTGGAGTTCTGGCCCCACTGCTGGACCTCCTGATGGCACCTGGTGTTTTTGGCCACTGTGTGACACAGAGTGTTGGACTGGATGAGCCACTGGCCTGATCCAACATGGCTTCTCTTCTGTTCTCCTATGTTCTTATGATGTACCCATTTGCTTATTATGATTTCTTGGGAAAGTACTGGGGAATTTGTTTTATTTATGTGTATGTATGAGTCTGTATGGGAGCCAGTTTGGTGTAGTGGTTAACTGCATGGACTCTAATCTGGGAGAACCAGGTTTGATTTCCCATTCTTCCACTTGCAGCTGCTGGAAGACCTTGGGCAAGACATAGTTCTTTCAGAGCTGTTCTCTCAAAGGCAATTCTTAGGAGAACTCTCTCAGCCCCACCTACCTCACAGGGTGTCTATTGTGGGGAGGTGAGGGAAAGGAGATTGTAAACCGTTCTGAGACTCTGAGGGAAGGGTGGGGTATAAATCCAATATCTTCTTCTATTCTATATGTACTGAGAGTGTGTTTGTATTGAAATAATAATAGTAAAATAAAAGGCTTTTAGGAATACCCCCCCCCCCCCCGGACTCAAGAGACTGGATTTATACCCCACCCTTCCCTCGGAGTCGTAGTGCCTTACAATCTCCTTTCCCTTTCTCTCCCCACAACAGACACCCTGTGAGGTAGATGGGGCTGAGAAAACGCTTTCGAAAACTGCCCTTGAGAGAACAGCTCTGAGAGAACTTGTGACTGACTCAAGGTCTCACCGTCAGCTGCATGTGAAAGAGTCGGGAATCAAACCCGGTTCTCCCAGATTAGAGTCCGCGCTCCTAACCACGACACCAAACCGGCTCTCAGAGAGGTGCAGAGAGACTGCTTTGGAGACAGGAAAGAAAAGATGACTGATTGATTGAACAGTTTTCTGCCTCGCTTTTCTCCTGTGCGTAGGACTCCAGTTGCCAAGTCAAGCCTGGCATAGCCCTTAGGGTTACCAGCTTCATGCTAGGAAGTTTTTGGAGCCTGGACTTGGAGAGGGGTACAATGCCATAGAGTCAAACAGCCATTGTCTCCAGGGGAACTGATCTCTGTTGTCTGGAGATCAGCTGTAATTCCGGGAGATCACCAGGGCGTAGGGCTGCCAAGTCAGCCCGGGGGGCAGGGGATCCCCCGCTAAAGGGGTTCCCGATCCACCAGCCAGCATTCGGCCGGTGGGGGGAACCCCACCCCCGAAGTCGCCCAGCCAGGACGACTTCCCCCACGTAATGACGTCACCCACGTAGTGACGTCAGCACGTTGGGAGGCGTTGCCAGGGCGACGCTCTGGCAATGGCCCCAAAACCCGATGATACCATAGAGCAGGGGTGGGCAAATAGCGTCCCGCGGGCCACATACGGCCCGCCACGGAGTTTTTTGCGGCCCACCAAGACAGTCAGCCACATGATTTCAGTCAGGCCTCCATTGGGAATCTCAACAAGCAATCTCACTCCTGATTTTTAAAAAAATTGTAGAAAAGTGTGATAGGGTACATTTGTCTCATTAAACTGATTCTAAAATTAAATGTGCTTGCAACTGTAGAGGATATGAAATTAGCACAATAAATAAATTGAATAAATTACCACTATTTTATTTAATTTATATTTATGGATTTTTATGATGCAATTTATACCTTTTCTGAAATGCAGAGTTAACTAATGAATGCAATCATTTTAAAAGGCGCGGCCCTCCGCTAACCTCCGCTCCCACAAAGTGGCCCCCGAGCCAAAACAATTGCCCACCCCTGCCATAGAGGTTTGGGGCGATTGCCAGAGCGTCGCCCTGGCAACGCCCCCAACGTGCTGACGTCACTTCCGGTGACGTCGCCGGGCGTGCGTGCGGACTCCCAGCCGGAGGAAGACTCCCCCCCGCCGGTGAGTACTAAAGACTTGGCAACCCTACCAGGGCGCCCCCCCCACTACATGTCCTACTGTGCTTCTTATTAAGGAAACAAGGTCCTCTGCATGTGAACAGGAGCCCTCTTGAAGTGACCACCAAAGGGCCAAAGATGGAGGCAGCCAGACTCACCGGTGATGAAGATGGAAGTAACGGCCCTTACCTTCTTCCCTGGTCACCCAGTACTTGTACGGCCGATAAGCTGTTGGCTCCATGGAATTCTTGTACGTGTACTCCTGAACTGCATTTTTCACCATCCTCTCCAGATGTGCCTGATCGACCTGGTTGTCCACTCTGGGCACCGTCAACCCCTTAAAGGCAGCAAGGAGACACATCAGAGCACCGCAGGAGAGCTTTCAACCTTCACGAGTCCTTCTTCACCCAAAGAGTGATTAAGACGTGGAACTCACTGCCACAGGAGGGGGTGGCGGCTACAAGCATCGACGGCTTCAAGAGGGAATTAGATAAACATCTGGAGCAGAGGTCCACCAGTGGCTATTAGCCACAAAGTATAGATAGGAACTCCCGGTCTGGGGCAAGTGATGCTCTGTATTCTTGGTGCTTGGGGTGGGGGGGGCAACAGTGGGAGGGCTTCTAGTGTCCTGGCCCCACTGCTGGACCTCCTGATTTTTGGCCACTGTGTGACACAGAGTGTTGGACTGGATGGGCCATTGGCCTGATCCAACACTGGCTTCTCTTATGTTCTTATGTTAACCGATCACATTACTGGGGAGAGGCAGAGAAGGTGACGAATTATAGTTTTATCCTGCCTTTTCCGCCCGGCGAGCTCAGGGCGGAGCACACGCTGAGTGTGTTTATCCTCGCAACAGCCCCATGAGGGCATTTATTTTTATTTATCGACCTTATTTATCTCCTGCCTTTCTCCCCAGCTGACATCGTCCTTGTCCCCCCTGTTTGGTGTGGTGGTTACGAGCAGCGGACTCTAATCTAGGGAGCCGGGTTTGATCCCCCCCCTCCTCCTCCACATGGGTGACCTTGGGTCAGTCACAAGTTCTGTCAGAGTTGTTCTCTCAAGGGCAGTCCTCGAGAGAGCTCTCTCAGCCCCACCTACCTCCCGGGCTGTCTGTTGTGGGGAGGGGAATGAGAAGGAGTTAGTAAGCCGCTCTGAGACTCTGAGTGAAGGGCGGGTATAAATCCAATCTCCTCCTCCTCCACAGGCAGCAGCTGGTGTGACCTTGGGCAAGCCACAAGTTCTCTCAGAGCTGTTCTCTCAGGAGCAGTTCTCAAAAGAGCTCTCTCAGCCCCACCGACCTCTCAGGGTGTCTGTTGTGGGGAAGGGAAGGGAAAGGAGATTGTAAGCCGCTCTGAGATTCCAAGTGAAGGGCGGGGTATAAACCCAGTCTCCTCCTCCTCTTGTACCATTTTCAAAGCCAGTGGTTTTGCTATTGCCTGCCTCTGCCTAGCAACCCTAGATTTCCTCAGCGGTCTCCCATCCAAGGACTAACTAGGCCGACCCTGCTTAGCTTCTGAAATCCGACGAGCTCAGCCTAGCCGGGTCCAGCCAGGCCAGATCCACGCAGGTTACAGTCTCACCTTCTCAGTCAACACTCAAACCAAGACCTACGTTGGGTTGCAAACCTTTTCCACGCAGGAGAAGGAGGCCCAGGAGGCCTTGCTTACCTTGTCCGTTCACCCGTGTTTGCAGTCCTGGCTGGCAGTCGCAAGGGTTGCCAGCCTCCAGGTGGGGCCTGGAGATCTCCTGGAATGACAACTGATCTCCAGACTGCAGAGATCAGCTCCCCCGGAGACAAACGGCTGCTTCGGAGGGTGGCCTCTGCAAGAGGACACCCTGCCGAGCTCCCCGCTCAAACCCTGCTCTCTCCAGGCTCTGCCTTCAGTCTACAGGAGCTTCCTAACTCATATGACCCTGAAACACAATGTTGTTCAAACCGCTCTCTTGCCTCCCTGCGAAGTTGTGAAGTTGCCACAGCCCACATTGCCAGGGAGACTGTAATGCAGAGGAAGGGAATTCTTTGGACGCAGCGTTTGTGGGTGTTGCCCTTCGCTACCCGCCTGTTGAGTTTACTTTTTCTGGGAGGACAAGAAAGGCAAAGTGGTGCCCAGCCAGCACCCCACACGAGCAGGGCTACAAAGAGGACTTCGGGTTAGATGTTATTCTTTTATCTGGCTTTCACAATGAGGGGTGTTTTTTCGGAAGCCACTTTCTGCATTCATGGATGGAAGAGCAGGAGATAAATGTCCAAAATGAAGACGCTGAATAATACTTTTACATATTTAAAACATTTAGAAGAAGAGGAAGAAGAGATTGGATTTATACCCCGCCCTTCACTCCCCAAGGGAGTCTCAGAGCGGCTTACAAACTCCTTTCCCTTCCCCTCCCCACAACAGACACCCTGTGAGGTAGGTGGGGCTGAGAGACCTCTGACAGAAACTGCTCTTTTTCAAGAACAGCTGTGCCAGAACTATGGCTTGCCCAAGGTCATCCAGCAGGTGCAAGTGGAGGAGTGGGGAATCAAACCCGGTTCTCCCGGATTAGAGTCTGCGCACTTCACCACGACACCAAACTGGCGGGCAATGAGGAAACTGCTTGAAGATTTGCTGTTCCTTGGCTCCGTCATCAGCCCAAAGGGAGACTGTCTGCGACCAAGAAATCAGAAGGAGATTAAGACTGGGAAAGGCAGGCATAGAGGAGTTGGAAAAGAGGGTAAGGATGTGTCCCTGTTGACCAAGAGCAAGTTAATTCATGCCACAGTATTCCCCATTGCTATGTATGGGTGTGAAAGATGGACAGTGGAGAAAGGTGGCTGGAAGAAAGTTGATGCCTTTGAAACGTTGTGTTGGCGGAGAGTTTTACACATACCGTGGACTGCCAGAGAGACAAATAAGGGGCTCTAGATCAAATCAAGAATAAGGTGGCTTTGATAACCCGCTTCCCTCTACCTGAAGGAGTCTCGGAGCAGATGACAATCTCATTCCCTTCCTCTTCCCCCAACAGGCACTTTTTGAGGCAGGTGGGGCTAAGAGAGCTCTGAGAGAACTGGGACTGGCCCAAGGCCACCCGGCAGGCTTCACGTGGAGGAGGAGAAGTGGGGAATCGAATCTGGCTCTCCCGATTAGAGCCCACCGCTCTTAACCACGCCCCAGCCCGAACTCTCCCTAGAAGCTACGATGACCAACCTAAAACTATTGCCCTTTGGTCACATTGTGAGAAGTGTCACAGGAAAAGAGAATAATGCTAGGAAAAGTGGAAGGCAGCCAGAAAAGAGGAAGATGCAACAAGGGATGGATTGACTTCATCAAGGAAGCCGTGGCCCTCAGTTTGGAACCCCTGCAAGACAGTAAATGACAGGACGGTTTTGGAGGTCATTAATTCATAGAGTACCGGCAGGTCAGAAGCACCATGATGGCCCTTAACACACACACAAAAAACATTTTTATTCTGCCTTTCCATCCACTCAGTGTCCCCCAAGGCAGGGAACATTCCAAAGACTAAACATTTTAGACTGATGCCACCTGAGGGTATTGGGGGGGGGGGGCTTTTGTTGTTTTGGAAGGGTGAAAACCAATGCTAAGAAGAGCAGCTGCCTGAATGCGTTGGAGAGGGGAGTGCAAACCCTTTTAAAAATTATGTTTTCTTATAAATTTGCAAAAGCACAATAAACACACCAAATTCATGTTGATTTATAGCGCAATGCTAAGGGGAGTTGAATTTCCTTTAAGCCTGCTGGCTTCAATAGACCGTGGAAGGTGTAACTGTGCTCAGAACTTCACTGATAGTTAACGCAGTGGGCCACTAATAAATACTGAGTGGGCATTCAGATAGATTCGGGTGGGCGGTCGTGTTGGTCTGGAGCAGCAGAGCAAAGTTCGAGTCCAGCGGCCCCTTGAAGACCAACAAAGTTTAATTCTGGGCGTAAGCTTTCGTATGCATGCACACCTCATCAGAGTGATTGGAGTGGACATGCGTAAGAGACAGATACAATATACCCTTTTCCTTCGGATTATTTTCCCAAGTGAAGGAAATATCCCCCCCCCCTCCGGTAAGGAACAAAAATGGAGGGGGGGATATTTACAGAGTACAAAGCTCTTCACAGTACATCCCCCCCCCCCCCCCAATTTGTCTGACCTCATCTGGATGGCCCAGACAATCTCAGTCTTGTCAGATCATGGAAGCTAAGCAGGGTCGGCCTTGGTTAGCACTTGGATGGGAGACTGCCAGGGAAGTCCAGGGCTGCTACGCAGAGGCAGGCAAGGGCAAACCATCTCTGAACAACTCTTGCCTTGAAAACCCTCTGGGGGTCTCCACAGGCCACTGGTGGCTGGAGGGCACTTCCCACTGCAAGGCTGCCAGAGCCAGGGTCTCACACCTGTATGCCATCTTCCTAAAAGCTCTGAAAAGTCTCTTGCCCCCTAACCCCAACCCCCCCCCCCCCCGGGGACCAGCTGGGCCTGGCCACAGACCCTTGTGGGGCGTTACCTTCGAGAGCGGTGCCTCTACGTCCCACGCTTTGAGAGACGGCTCCGTGTAGCTCTCTTTGGTCATGCACGGCACGCGGTAGGAGTCCGTGTACGTGCTGATGGGAGTGTCCCCTTTATGCGCAAACAGGAACATCTCGCCAAAAGACCGGGCTTGCTGGAAAGTGCTGCCGTGGAGCGGAACTATCTACAGCTCGTGGGGGCTGCCCTAGCAAAAGGGGCTTTGGTGCATTAGACGAGGGAGGAGGCCTGCCTGGAAACCCACCCCACCCTCCCGCAGGTAAGAAAATAAAAAGGGGGGAACTTTGAAACTCTGATTAACAAACTACAGCCTGCGAATGGCTCTCAAATCTCATGCCCTCTCCCTACCCCCTTTCCCTGTCACTAGCCCTGCCTACCTCAGCTGTGATGTCACAGTCAGAGAGGGCAGCCATAATACAGGTGAGCAGGGGGGGAAATTAGGCCCAGCCCGGGGGGCAAGGGGACAGCGCCTGAAGGGTGCCCCTTTGGAACATGGGAGCCTTTCCTAGGGACTTTGAATACACAAGATGGTGGGAGCTGTGGCTCAGTGCCAGAACATCTGCTTAGCACGCGGAAAGTCCCAGGTTCAATCCCCGGCGTCTCCAGTTAAAAGAACCAGGCAGGAGGAGATGGGAAACACCTTGGCCTGAGACCCTGGAGAGGCACTGTCAGTCTGAGTAGACAATACTGACTGTGATGGACCAAGGCTCGACCTCCTGATGGCACCTGGTGGACCTCCTGAAGGCCCCTGGCGTTTTTGGCCACTGTATGACACAGACTGTTGGACTGGAGGGGCCACTGGCCTGATCCAAGATGGCTTCTCTTATGTTCTTATGTCTGGGCAATGATGTTCTGTATTCCCGGTGCTTGGGGGGGGGGGGGCAACAGTGGGAGGGCTTCTGGTGTCCTGGCCCCACTGCTGGACCTCCTGAGGGCACCTGGTGTTTTTGGCCACTGTGTGACACAGAGTGTTGGACTGGATGGGCCACTGGCTTGGTCCCACATTGGCTTCTCTTATGTTCTTATGTCTGATTCAGTATAAGGGAACTTCATGAGCCTTGCTAGGGTTTCTCTGCTCCAACCTGCCAGCCAGCTGTTTCCCAGAAGCCTACCCACAAGTCATAAAGGAAAAAAGGCCTTTGTCTGTGTGGTGGGCTTTTTTGCCCACTAGCAGAGATAAAACAGTACCAACTAACTCGGGTAGATTTAGTCTAATAAAAAGAGTTTGAAGTATTGGCTGCACAATCACGGGCAGGAGATTAGAACCGTTCAGCTGCACGTGTAGTTTCAGAACTGATCTGACTAGTCCACTGTGATGCTCTCCAAAGCCTCCAGCAGAGGCCAGAATGGAGACCCTGGAGAGTGAGTTTGGGACCTTCTGCACCCCAGGGAGGTGTTCACGTTCAAGTTCAGAGGCAAGGTCCATCTGAGGACCCATGCTGGGGCTCATAGGCCTTGTAGAGGGCACATGGTTAGCTTCTGGGGCAAAGAGAATGCTGGGCTAGATGGAACTTTGTGCTGGTCCAGCAGGACTTTTCTCAGAGCCAGTTTGGTGTAGTGGTTAAGTGCGCGGACTCTAATCTGGGAGAACCGGGTTTGATTCCCCACTCCTCCACTTGCACCTGCTGGATGACCTTGGCCAAACCATAGCTCTCTGTACCAGCTGTTCTCTCAAGGACAATTGTCTCAGAGCTCTCTCAGCCCTACCCACCTCCCAAGGTGTCTGTTGTGGGGAGGGGAAGGGAAAGGAGTTTGCAAGCCGCTCTGAGACTCCAAGTGAGTGAAGGGCGGGATATAAATCCAATCTCCTCCTCTTCTTCTTCTTCTTATTGATCAGTCAGATGCAACTAGTGTTCCCTCTAAACTGAGTTAGTGTGAGCTAGCTCACAGTTTTTTAGCCTCCGGCCCATACATTTTTGTCTTCGCTCAAGAAGGATGGCTCCAGAACAAAGTGATTTATGCAGTAGCCAAATTGCTCACTCACAAATTTAATTCCAGTAGAAGAAGAAGAAGAAGAAGAAGAAGAAGAGAAGAGATTGGATTTATACCCTGCCCTTCACTTGGAGTCTCAGAACGGCTTACAAACTCCTTTCCCTTCCCCTCCCCACAATGGACACCCTGTGAGGTAGGCAGGGCTGAGAGGGCTCTGAGAGAACTGACCTTGAGAGAACAGCTCTGACAGAACTTGTGACTGACCCACGGTCACCCAATTGGCTGCATGTGGAGGAGTGAGGAATCAAACCTGGTTCTCCAGATTAGTCTGCCATGAACAAGAAGAAGGAGAAGGAGGAGGAGGAAGAAGAAGACGAAGAGGAGGACAAGGAGACTGGATTTAAACCCCGCCCTTCACTTGGAGTCTCAGAGCGGCTTACAAACTCCTTTCCCTTCCCCTCCACACAACAGACACCCTGTGAGGTAGGTGGGGCTAAGAGAGCTCTGTCCAGAACAGTCCTTGAGAGAACAGCTGTGACAAAACTATGGCTTGCCCAAGGTCATCCCGCAGCTGCAAGTCGAGGAATGGGGAATCAAACCCGGTTCTCCCAGATTAGAGTCCACAGACTTAACCACTACACTTGCTCAGAAAGTTGAATTTTTGCTCACAAGACTCCACAGCTTAGAAGGAGCATTGGCTGCAATTCTTTATTTCTAGGACTGGGTTTCATGACTTTGGTCGTATTTTGGGGCAGTGTTTCAGTAGCCACGGATGCCCTCTAATGGAAGCAAAAGCAGCATGCGCATGGAATCACTCAGTTATTTATTATTGGCACTGAAAAATATTTTATGTATTTGTAATCTGCTTGAAGGACCACTGTGGCAGAAAGGTGGGACAAAATTCTCTCCAACCCTTAGACATGGTTAAATGATATGCAAATATTGAATTTACTGTGTGGCCTCATGCAGATTTCTCTTTCAACCTCACTTAGTCTACAGGATTATTAGAAAGACAAAGTGAAGTAGCCCCATATTGCCCCAAATGCTCTAGAGAAAGAGCAGTAGAATATATTTTGTATATTTCAGAGGAACTGAAGCTAACTATATAATGTCAGAGTCCAGGAGCACTTTAAGGCCTAACAAAATTTGTGGCAGGATATGAGCTTTCACGAGTCACTGCTCACTTCTTGAGTATTGCACGAAAGCTCATAACCTGCCACAAATGTTGTTAGTCTTTAAGGTGCTCCTGGACTTTTACTCTTTTCTACGGCTACAGACTGACTAACATGGCTACCCATCTTGATCTATATATATAACTAGGAGCAAGGCCCATTGTACATCAATACAACGGGCTCTAGCAACAGTCCAGCCTTGTGCCTATTGAAGCTGGGCACCGGTTCTGTAGGTGGGTGGGCGGGACTACGGCATGGCATCCATGAATTGTGAGGCCATGTTTGGGCCAGCACCGCATCTGTGGGCGGGTGTCAGAGAACGTGGCCAGTGGCCAGGTTCCCCGGTCTGAGTGGCAGCTCGTGTAGCCAACGGCTGAGGGAGCGCATCAAATGTGGCCACCCCAAAACGGCTTTATTATATAGAGAGATGTTAGTGGGTCATTTGTGAGTTGTCTTCTTCTTCTTCTTCTCCTCCAAGATAACATCCAGACTTGACTGCTGCAAAGCACTGTATGTGGGGCTGCCCTTGGCTGGTATTAAAAAGCTCTCAGTATGTTCTCAGGAACAATTCAGGCTGATGGTTTGGATCTGGCTTAGGGCCAGGAGAACTGAAGGATAGCCTATGCCTTTGTGAACTTATTCATACTTCAGGATCTGTTTTACAGGGAATGGGCGGACTCTCTTCACTTTTTAGTATTTATGCAGGTTATGACCGATGATAGCACCTTCTGGTGTCCCATCTGTGGCTTATTCTCACTACAGACATTTAACTGGTACCAACGCTGACAGCTTTGAAGAAGCAAGTGAAAATAAAGTTATTAATATTCTTGTTGACAAATTGGAAAAAAATGTGGTTTGGACCCTGTGACTGTTAGGTGAATCTGTAACTGTTTGACAGATCACACCCAAAGAGTACTTGTGAATGGTTCCGCATCTTCTTGGAGAGGAGTGACAAGTGGGGTGCCTCAAGGATCTGTCCTGGGACCTGTTTTGTTCAACATCTTTATCAATGATTTGGATGTAGAGCTAGAGGAAATGCTTATTAAATCTGCAGATGGTACTAAATTGGGAAGGGTAGCAAATACGGTAGAAGACAGAGTCAGGATACAGGATGATCCTGACAGGCTGGAAAAGTGGGCTAAAACAAATAAAATGAATTTCAGTGGGGATAAATGTAAAGTTCTGCACTGAGGTAGGAAAACTCAAATGTGTAATTATAGGATGGGGGAGACTTGTCTTGGCAGTAGTGATCTGGGGATCTTAATAGACCATACACTGAACGAGAGTCAGCAGTGTGATGCGGCAGCTAAAAAGGCAAATGCGATTTTGGGCTGTATCAACAGAAGTATAGTGTCCAGATCAAGCGAAGTGATGGTATCGTTTTACTCTGCTCTGGTTAGACCTCACCTAGAGTATATTGAGTCCATCAGTGACTATTAGCCACAAAGTATAGATAGGAACTCTCAGTCTGGGGCAAGTGATGCTCTGTATTCTTGGTGCTTGAGGGGAGGTGCTTGATGCTCTGTATTCTTGGTGCTCTGTATTCTTGGTGCTTGAGGGGAGGGCAAGAGTGGGAGGGCTTCTAGTGCCCTGGCTCCACTGCTGGTCCTCCTGAGGGCACGTAGTGTTTTTGGCCACAGTGTGACATAGAGTGTTGGACTGGATGGGCCACTGGCCTGATCCAACATTGGTTTCTGTTATGTTCTTAGTTTTGGGCACCACCATTTAATAAGGACATAGACAAGCTGGAACGTGTCCAGAAGAGGGCAACGAAGATGGGGAGGGGTCTGGAGACCAAGTCCTAGGAGGAAAGGTTGAAGGAGCTCTGGGCAGGTTTAGCCTGGAGAGGAGATGACTGAAAGGTGATATGATAACCATCTTCAAGTACTTGAAGGGCTGTCATATAGAGGATGGTGCAGAGTTGTTTTTCTGCTGCCCCAGAAGGTTGGACCAGAACCAGCGGGCCAATTCTGTGGACTTCGGCAGATCACGAGAAGGGAGGGCAGGAAGGGTTGCCTCAGTGCTTAGTTCTCACAGCCCTTTCTGATATGCCCAGGGAAATGCCGATCGCCACTTTGGGGTCAGGAATCAATTTTTCTCCAGGCCACTTTGGCTGGAGATCCTGGAGGTTTTCTGTCATCTTCTGGGCATGGAACAGTGATCACTGTGTGTGTGTGTGGGGGAGGTATTTGTGCATTTCCCGCATTGTGCAGGGGGTTGGACTAGATGACCCTGGAGGTCCCTTCCGACTCTTATGATTTTATGATTATCCACGTGGTTAATGAACTGATGACACGTACTTCTGCTTTTATCACGTGTAATGTTTCTGTGTTTACCGTATTTATAATCTGCCTTTCTCACTGAGACTCAAAATGCGGTGGATCCTGCCCCCATCCTACTGCTCCACTGGTCAAAGTTGATTAATTTAAATATTTTTATCTCACCTTTCCTACTAGCCACTTAAATAAGGCTAGGTTACTTGGAGGAGGGCTGGATTTGTCCCAGGGGAAGCTGATGCAATCAAAAGCTGAAACTCTAAGCAATGTACCAGGCAGCTTGCGATGACCGAAAGCTAAACAAACATAGCATATGCATCATGTTGGTGTTCAGGGCTTGCTTTTTTAAAAAAAAGGAAAAGAAAAAGAGGTGCCGGAACTCTCAAGGGGGAATTGAAGTTTTCAGTCTGTATACTGAAAACTCACGAACTTTTAAACATTTTAAAAAATGATTCGGTCAAAAGAGGTTCTGGAACTCCGATCCGGTGCGTTCCTCCAGGAAAAAAGGCCCTGCTGATGTTGGTGTCTTATGTGCAAATGCTTCCTCCCCCCACCGGTGAAAAGATTTATTTATAGACCACCTTTCTTCCTGAGACTCAAGGCGGATTACAAAATTTTGCATTCAACAGGAAGAGTATAATGAAACTGTAATAAGGCATATCTACCCGCAGAAGATGGGAGGGGGGATTTTTGTTCACTCCCTCCTCCCATAGCAAAATTCCGAGGGCAAGGGGTTCGTGGGGGGGGGGGGGGAGCTGCTGCTGCAGCGTGGTCCATGAGCAGAGGTGTGTTCACAATCCAATGGATACAGCCCTATGTTTTTATTAATTTTTGTGTCTTAAATTTCATCTTCTGTTGTATTGGGAGCGCTGTCCGAAAGACGGGATAGAAACACTTAATGTAATATGAGGGGAACGGTATCTGCTGATCTGTCGGACAGCCAAACAACTAGGATTGGCAACTCTGGGTTGAGAATATCCTGGAGATTTTGGGGTGGAGTTTGGAGAAGGGAGGGTGGGACCCCTCTTCCCTTACGTTCTTAAAAGAGTCGTTAACACATGGAATTCACTGCTGCAGGAAGAGGTGACAGCTACAAGCACAGACAGCTTCAAGAGGGGACTGGATAAACATCTGGAGCAGAGGTCCACCAGTGGCTATTAGCCACAAGGTATCGATGGAACGCTGTCGGGGGCAAGTGAGGCACTGTCTTCTTGGTGCTTGGAGGGGGACGGTGGGAGGGCTGTCTGGCCCTGCTGGTGGACCTCCTGATGGCCCCAGGGTTTTGGCCACTGTGTGACACAGAGTGTTGGACTGGATGGGCCGTTGGCCAGATGCAACATGGATCTCTTATTTTCTTAAGAGCAGAGTTCCATGAGCGGCTATTAGCCGCAAAGTATAGATGGAACACTCTGTCTGGAACGGCTGCTATAGTAGTCGGCTATCCAGACTATTTTAAAAACCCAGCCTGGACAGCTGTCACTTGGTCTCAATGCGTCCATCCACCGGCATCCCCAACACCCAAAACCTCAGTCCAGGGGCGCCTTCCAGACTAACGACATTTATTCCAGGATGAGTTTTCGGGAGTCGCATTTCACTTCCTCGGCCGTTTGGCCACATGTCTGAAGAAGTGAGCTGTAGCTAATGAAAGCTCATGGTGGAACTGACATTGTTAAGTCTTTACGGCGCCGTCAGACTTTGCTTTATTTCGCTATGACAGATAGACACGACAGCGCCCTAAGCAATTATTCCAGGGTTCTAACCACAACAGCAAACTCAAGGGGAAAGGGGGGAGCAACGTGGCCCGGTCCCCTTGGGAGAAAAGGGGGGTATAAGCTCCAACTGGTCCAGAAAGCCATGGCTCAGCTATTAATGGGAGCTAGATGAAGCTTGCATGTGACGCCCATTCAGCAGACACTCCAATGGCTGCCCATCTGTTATGTGGCTCAATTTAAGGTTTCAGCTCTCGCATACAAAGCCCTTCAGGCTGCCAATAGCATACTGGATTTGCTTCAAGGAGCTGGTTTTGACCTTTAAAGCCCTATATGGTCGGGGGCCTGCCTACCTGAGGGACCGCCTTTCCCCATATGTTCCCCAGCGAGCACTGAGGTCGGGGTCGCAAAATCGCCTGACTCTTCCTTGTCCGAAAGACGCCAAATTGGCCACCACCAGAGCTAGGGCCTTTTCAGTGGCGGCTCCATACTGGTGGAATGAGCTCCCAAAAGACATCAGGGCCCTGTGGGACCATCTACAGTTCCGCAGGGCCTGTAAAACGGAGCTCTTCCGCCAGGCTTTCGATTAGGGGCCGCCGCTGATGACCGAAGCCATCGACATCTGAACCATCATGGCTCTTAACGTTATTGGCGATTAGAACAATCTTGGATGCCGGTTGTAGCGGACCATTGTGTATATGCAACTGCACTTTGTATTTATATTGGTTAGTTTTGTAAAAAATATTTTTACTGTAACTTATTGCACTGCTGGGGCATCTGTGTTTTATCCGTTTTTAACTTGTTGTACGCTGCCTTGAGCCGGCGTGTTGTGGGCAAGGCGGGATAAACATCGAAACCAATCAATCAATAATAAATAAGTAATGATCTGGATCCCTCTTATTCGCGGGACCACCTGTGCCCTCCCTATGCTCCGCCATGACAACTCCGCTCGTGTCGGCAAGAGCTTCTGCAGGTACCAAATTGCAAATGGGCAAAATCAACGGCTGCCCGCACATGTCCTTTCTCCATTGTGGCTCCCGCCTTGTGGAACAGCCTGCCCGAGGAGGTCAGGAAAGCTCACGCTCCAGTGGATGGCTGCAAACTATGCTCAACTGAACTATTCAAGGGGGCTTTTCTGGGCAGATAATAGGGCAGCACTGTACAAAATGGGTTTTACAGACTTGCTCGGATAAATGATTAGGGACTGTGGTCTATTCTGCTGTGTTTCGCTTATTGTGAAGTGGGCTCCTGTTTATGTAATTTTTGCACTGCTTACTGTGTCAAGTGAATGCAAGATGGAGCTCTTCCGCCAGGCTTTTATCACGGAGCCGCCACCATCACTAGTAACCATTATTTGTTACAACTGTAGGGCCTGGTTCCCGGTGAATTATTGACAGCCGGTGTGTGCCGAATAAGACCAATGCTGGAATTGAACATATGGTATGCACCTTTGTAGTAACGCCACTGTTATCTGAATAACATCATGAACATTGCTAGCACTTTAATACTTAATACTGTAATGTTTTAATGGGCTTCGTGATTTGATTGTTTTAATTTGTATTTTATCTTGTGGAAGCCGCCCTGAGCCTGCTTTGGCGGGGTAGGGCGGAATATAAATTTAAATATAAATGAATGAATGCTGGTAGTTCCAGACTGCTAAAATCCTAATGCACGGGTTATTGGATGCCCCATTTTTTTGTGGCGGTACAGGCTCACTTCGTGTAATCCACACTGAGTCCTTGTGAGAAAGGCAGGCTATAAAGAATTTAAATAAATATAATAAATAAATATAATAAATAAATATCTAAATAACTAAGTTGAACTTTTGGCCGGAGGGTATAGGGTATATCCTGCTCCGTCACCCCGCTGCAAATTGCTATACCGATGTAAGCACCATACCTCGAATGAGGGAAAGAGATGAAAAGCGCAGCAGTGGGGAAAAGGGAAAACTCTGGGTTAAGGATTGTTAGGAAAGGATGTGAGAATAAAACAGCTGATGTTGTAATGCCCCCGAACAGATCTATGGTGCGGCCTCGTTTGGACTAGTGTGTCCAGTTCTGGCCACCGTACAGCCAAAAGGACTTTACAGAGCTGAAGAAAGGACAGAGGAGGGCAACCAAGATGATGGGTGGGGGGTAGGAGCACCTTCCCTATGAGGAAAGGCTGGAGAATCTGGGATTTTTCAGATTAGAAAAGAGACGACTAGGAGGGACATGAGAGAGGTTTATAGAATTATGCATGGGATGGAGAGAGCTGACAAAGGGAAATTTTTCTCTCACTCCCAAAATTCTAGAATTTGAGGGCATCTGGTGAAGCTGATGGGCAGTAGGTTCAGGGAGGACAAAGGAAATACCACTTTACACCGTGAGTGATTAAAATGTGGAATTCGCTGCCAGAGGATGTCGTGATGGCCACAGAAATAAACAGCTTTAAAAAGGGATTAGATAGATTCATGGAAGAGAAGTCTGTCAGTGGTTACTAGTTATGGTGACAGAGGGGAACCTCCACATTCAGAGGCACTAATCCTCTGAATCCCAGAGCCAGGAGGCAACATTGGAGGGAGGCCTCGGCCTCTATGCCCCATTGTTGGCCCTCCAGTAGACCTGGTTGGCCATTGTGTGAGGCAGGATGCTGGTCGAGATGGACCACTGGACTGATCCAGCAGGGCTCTTATTGATTGATTCATTGTATTTATTAAGAACATAAGAGAAGCCAATGTTGGATTAGGCCAGTGGCCCATCCAGTCCAACACTGTCACGTAGCGGCCAAAAACACCAGGTGCCCTCAGGAGGTCCAGCAGTGGGGCCAACTTATGTTCTTATGGTCCATTCATTATAGACTCTTCAGGTTTTGGGGGTTTCGCTTTTTGCTCTGGCATTTTTCTTCTTCTGAATGACAACTCTGGCCCCGTGATGTCCTGCCCTTTGCCCATTCTACACAGCAGAGGGTGCTGCGATCGCAACAACACAAAACACAAACAGCAGCACCTTAGAGACCAACCAGGTTTCAAACCCACTTCTCGCCTCTGCAAACGGATACATTTCTATTTTAGTTAATTAATTAGGATGTGTTTGGCTTCCACCTTGTTCCAAAGTCCAGGGCAGCTCATCAATATCCAAGTCTGATCACAAAAGCATTTTTTAAACATACCACACTTCAGAGTCTGAATCTTTGGAGAGTCATCCGTCTCGATACCAACAATCCTAGGCTTCTGTCAGCTAGAACCTAAGAAGAGCCCTGCTGGCTCAGACCAATAGAATACGAAGAGGAGATTGGATTTATACCCCGCCCTTCGCTACCCGATGGCGTCTCAGAGCGGCTTACAATCTCCTTTCCCTCCCCCTCCCCACAACAGACACCCTGTGAGGTAGGTGGGGCTGAGAGAGCTCTGAGAGAACTGCCCTTGAGAGAACAGCTCTGACAGAACTTGTGACTGACCCATGGTCACGCCAGCAGCTGCATGTGGAGGAGTGGGGAATCAAACTTGTTCTCCCAGATTAGAGTCCGCGCTTCTAACCACTACACCAAACTGGCTCTAACAGTTCATCTGTTCCAGCGTCCTGTGGTTGTAATAGCACAAAGACAACAATTTAAAAGAACAATCACAACAATTCTACTGTAATATTTTGATTATATAATCCATCAGAAATATACGTTGTGATTGTTGTTTTAAGTTGTTGTCTTAGTGCTATTAGAACCCCTGGATATATTGTTGCGCAGCGTCCTGTCTCACACAGGGGCCAACCAGTTCCTCTGGAGGGCCAATAACAGGACACAAGAGGCTGACGCCTTCCCCTGATGTTGCCTCCTGGTTCTGGGATTCAGAGGCTTCGTGCCTCTGGATGTGGAGGTTCCCCTCAGCCACCGTGACTAGTAGCCATTGACAAACTTCTCCTCCATGACTCTATCTAATCCCCCTTGAAAGCTGTTTATTCCTGTGGCCATCACGACATCTGCTGGCAGCGAATTCCACATTTTAATCATTCGACGTAAAGTTGTATTTCCTTTTGTCCATCCAGAACCTACTGCCCATCAGCAGTAGGTTCCCTTACCATTACCGCTGGGAAAACCTGCAGCCCATGCTGTCAATTGCCTGGGATCTTGAGTCCATGGGATGTAGGCATCCCCTCTTCTTGGGGGTCTCCTTAGGCCACTGGGGATAGTTTGCCAGAACAGGGGACTGGCATTCTGCCCCAGCACAGCTGTGGTATTGCATTTGCCAGCTGAACACAGAAGAAAAGGGGCCAGTTGGGTTTCACCAAGTCCTACAGAGCAATTTGGTCTGTGCTGCTCCTGACCCGCCGCTTCCTTCCTGGCTCACCTCTAAAGGACCAGACTCGAAACACCTGTTGGCGAGTCTTAAGATTTTCATTCAGCTAGTCTGTTCCAACCTGCCGGACACTTCAAAGAAGCTCAGCAAGATGGCATTAGCTAACGTCTTGTTTCTGCCCTCAGCAGCTGGTGTTCAGATAGATTCTGAATTTTTTTCGCCTTCTCCCAAAAGACTAGAACTTGAGGGCATCCAATGAAGCTGATGGGGAGTCGGTTCAGGACGGACAAAAGGAAAGACTACTTTATACAGAGAGAGATTAAATGTGGAATTCGTTGCCAGAGGATGTTGCGAGGGGCACAGGAATAAACAGCTTTCAGAGGAGATTAGACAGATTCATGGAGGACGAGACTATCAATGGCTACTAGCCACGGCGACTGAGGGGAACCTCCACATTCAGAGGCACTAAACCTCTGAATCCCAGAGCCAGGAGGCAACGTCGGGGGAAGACCTTGGCCTCTGTGCCCTGTTGTTGTCCCCCTGGAGGAACTGGCTGGCCACTGTGTGAGACAGGATACTGGGCTAGATGGACCCTCCCTGGTCTGATCCAGCAGGGCTCTTCTGATGTCCTTATCAGGGGAAGGCCTCAGCCTCTGGGCCATGTCTTTGGCCCTCCAGGGGAACTGGCTGGCCCCTGTGTGAGACAGGATATTGGGCTAGGTGGACCCTCACTGGTTTGATCCAGCAGGGCTCTTCTGAGGTTCTTATGACAAGATGGGTGCTGAAAGGGGAGGGGCTCAGCTAATCAGCTTGTTCTGCTGCAGTTCCAAGCCCTCCTTTCCACCTACAGCTTGGGGTTCTTACTGAGGGGCACTTGGCGTGGAGCCACAGTCAACTGGAGCTTTACCTGCGTCACAAACTTGTTTTCACTCCAGAGGGCTAAGGGAGGATCCTCAAAGGCTTTCTTGACGGAGTTCGGAGGCCTGTAGGAGTCCGTATAGGTGCTGATGGGCGTCTTGGTCTTGCGAGCAAAGAGGAACATTTTGAGAGTTTGACTTTCCTTCAGAGATCTCAGAAACTTCCACGCAGGTCACAGGGGCAGCTGGCGGGGTGCACGTCATCAGCAGAGTCGCCTGGAGTCTGGATGGCATTTACTTTCGGAACCTTCCCTCTGCGAGTGGTGAGAAAGGGAGAGGGGCTCTTCATGCCGGTGGGGCAAAATTGGCGAATGTTTCTTCTTCAGGGTCACAGCCCCTTTCCCAGCAGCTGGCCTATGCATCACGTGTGATGTCACAGTTGGCAGAGACAGTGCTGCAGAAGTGGGCAGTCCTTAGGGGGCAGGACGGCCATGCTGATGGGGCCGCGAGCGGATGGCTTTGGAACAGGGCAGGGGCCGCAGCTCAGCGGCAGAGCCTCTGCTTTGCAGGCAGAAGGCCCCAGGGTCTATCCCCAGCATCCCCAGTTAAAAAGGACCAGACAGCAGGTGATGTGAGAGACTGCAGCCTGGGACCCTGGAGAGCTGTAAAGAGGGGCTGTGGCTCAGTGGCAGAGCATCTGCTCAGCATGCAGAAGGCCTCAGGTTCTATCCCTGGCATCCCCAGTTAAAAAGGACCAGGCAGTAGGTGATGTGAAAGACCTTCACCTGGGACCCTGGAGAGCTGTAAAGAGGGGCTGTGGCTCAGTGGTAGAGCATCTTCTCTGCATGAAGAAGGCCCCAGGTTCTATCTCCGGCATCCCCAGTTAAAAAGGACCAGGCAGGAGGTGATGGGAAAGACCTCCGCCTGAGACCCTGGAGAGATATAAAGAGGGGCCGTGGCTCAGTGGAAGAGCCTCTGCTTGGCATGCAGGAAGCCCCAGGTTCAATCCCTGGCATCTCCCGTTGAAAGGACCAGGCAGGAGGTGATGGGAAAGACCTCCGCCTGAGACCCTGGAGAGCAAGGGAAACCTTTACCTACACTGCAATATTGTTACTTGAATGTATGCAATGACTGATTACACCACTAGATGTCACTCCAATTCAGTTAAACGGTGGTTTCTAGTTAGCTGTGTTACTTATTTTGCAATGGATAATTTCTATGCGATTGTTCATACCTGCAATTCATTTACAATAGATCCGCAGTTACATATTTATGATTTTGTCCCACACCCCCATTTGAGAACATCCCACTTTTGAACTGTCGTCAGCGGGCTGAGCCGGATTGATTGTGGAGTACCTGTCCCTCTTTGGTGGCCGTGTAAGGTGACGATTCTTTTACTCTTTTCCTGTCCGATTATCGGAGATTGATGTTGTGACTTACTAGCTCATTTGACTACCTGCAGGCTAACGTGCTGTCCTAACTTGGGCCATTATGCTAATACAATTGATTACCCACAGCACTCATACAGACACTACATTAAAACTATATGGTGTGCTCCGCTGCCCTCCTTATCTCTTATTTCTTAATCTTTTGTAGCTTCGTATCCTGGACGGGAGACCGGGAGACCATCGCCACAGGTCATTCCCATGGGAGGCTTTAAGAGTGCTTTTTACAGTGTTTCATTCAACACGGATTGACTTTCACTGTAAGAGGTGAGTCACTGCATTGCAGAGTAGCTTACTTTTTAGTGCTGTAAGCTTCTACAGCACACCCATTCTACCTCCATGAACGTTTTGCTTTCATATTTATGTTTCACAGCGACTGAAGACGAATCCTTATGGAAACAAGGGAACTATACCGGGACCTTGTTTTGCTGTTATTTGCTGTCATACTGGGTACACAATATTTTGTAATCTCTTTTATGTTCTAGTTCCCATTTTTCTAGGATGTCTCGGCTATTGCATGGTTAGATTCTGCTTCATTGCATTCTATTTGTTCCTTTGGCGACTGCGTTTTTGTAAATTCTGTGAGCCCACTGGCAAAGTCTACGGTATTTGATGGTAATGTTGTGCTATTTTCCATAGCGTTACTTATTTGTGGATTTTCATTGGTGGACCATTTATACCCTTACTACAGATGATTCTTTTTCTATTACTGGGGAGCTTTTTAGGTGCCGCCCACTTTCGGAGTTTAGTGTTTCTGTTTCGCAGTCTCTCGCTCACTCTGTTATCCTTCGTTGTTTGGGTATCGTCTCAAGAATGGCAGCTATGTCCTTATCCAGTTCCGATGTGACAACACTTAGCAGAAGCCCTGCAGGCCCGTTCCTAGGTGAGGAGGGAGCAGGTGTGCATATCCAACTGCAGAACACCGAAATTGTTCAGGAGAATATTTCTGTAACAGTAATAAGGTCAGGGGTCCTTTCGTAGGAAAAGAGGTGCAGGAGCTCATTAGCATAACTCATTAGCACAACTCATCAGCATATGCCACGTCCCCTGACATCACCGGAAGTGTGTCAGAAAGGGAATGTCAGTTTCAGCCCCATTATACCCTATGGGCCATTGAAATCAATGGCAAAAACTCATAGGGTATATGAGGGGCTGGAGGAAAGGGGGTTTGAGAGAGAGGCTCCAAACTTGCAGGGTAGGTGCCGGGGCCTCTCCTCGAAATACCCACCAAGTTTCAAGAAGATTGGACCACGGGGTCCAATTCTACGGGTCCCCAAATAAGGTTGTCCCATCCCCTCCATTGTTCTCTATGGTGGGAAAAAGTGTTACTTTTTTCCTGCCATAGAGAACAATGGAGGGAATGGGGGCAACCTGTTTGGGGGCCCGTAGAATTGGACCCCCCAGTCCAATCTTCTTGAAACTTGGTGGGTATTTCGAGGAGAGGCCCCAGCAGCTACCCTGCAAGTTTGGAGCCTCTCCCTCAAACCCCCTCCCCTCCAGTGGCTTTTAAAGTTGCCGCCGAAATTCGGCAGCGGGCCAAATCAGATCAGAGAATCTGATTCGGCCCCTGGCTGCCCTAGTGGCCGCTCCTGAGCTGGCAGAGCTTTGCTCCGCCTCGCTCCGGCCCCAATGGACCCCTGAATAAGATTATGGCTGCTCTCACTGTTGTGTCTTCGACCAACCCAATACCATTTTCTGTGCTACTCGAAGTATCACGCATAATTGCTTTCAGGTGGGTAGCCGTGTCAGTCTGAAGCAATACAATACAGTCTGAGTCCACTGGCACCTTCAAGGACCAACAGAGGTTTGAAACAGAGGTCCTGTTGGTGCCCACGTCGGTGGTTCGGAGTCTAGGAGAGCTCCTGGATCCCTCCTTAACGATGGAGGCCCAGGTAGCAGCCACTGCCAAGTCGGCATTTTACCATCTGTGGCTGGCTCGGCAGTTGGTTCCCTTCCTCGATCGCGATGACCCGGCCACGGTGATCCATGCACCTCAATCTGGTCACCTCGAGACTGGACTACTGTAACGCTTTCTACATGGGGCTGCCCTTGTCGCAAATCCGGAAGCTGCAGCTGGTGCAGAATGCCGAGGCCAGGCTACTGATGGGTCTCCCTAAACGGGAGCACATCTGTCCTGTCCTGGCGGAGCTGCACTGGCTGCCTATAGCCCACCGAATTTGCTACAAGGTGCTGGTGCTTACCTTTAAAGCCCTATATGGCCAGGGTCCAACATATCTGAGGGACTACCTTGCCCCGCATATACCCCAGAGAGCACTTTGGTCGGGGTCACAACACCGACTTTCAGTCCTGGGGTTGAGGGAAGCCAGGCTCGCCGGTACTAGGGCTAGGGCCTTCTCGGTGGTGGCTCCGCTCTGGTGGAACGAGCTCCCGGAGAAGATCAGGGCCTTGTGGGACCTTATGCAGTTCCGCAGGGCCTGCAAGATGG
The DNA here is from genome assembly GCA_029233225.1 of Lepidodactylus listeri. Taxonomy (NCBI): domain Eukaryota; kingdom Metazoa; phylum Chordata; class Lepidosauria; order Squamata; family Gekkonidae; genus Lepidodactylus; species Lepidodactylus listeri. The sequence goes on along the minus strand of JARCFY010000004.1, from coordinate 3,700,578 downwards.
AACTCTTCCACCAGGCCTTCAATTAGGAGCCACCACCATTCACCTACCATCAACCATCTCCATCGGAGATGAGGGCCGGCCCGAAGGAATCCACACTAGGTCATAAAGAGAAACGGCAGGACGCCCTCTGGACATAAGTTGATCGCCATCACTGCGAGCACTTTATTGAAATTTACTGAACTGCTATAATGATGTTTTAAACTGTTTTAACTGTTAATTCAACTGCTAATTTTAACTTGGCCCTGTGCCCCTTTGTAAGTAGTCCTGAGCCCGCTCGTGGGGAGGGCGGGGTAAAAAATGTGAATAAATAAATAAATTGGGAGAACCGGGCTTGATTCCCCACTCCTCCACTTGCACCTGCTGGATGACCTTGGGCAAGCCATAGTTGTGGCACAGCTGTCCTTGAAAAAGAGCAGTTTCTGTCAGAGCTCTCTCAGCTGTCCCACTTGCCTCACAGGGTGTGTCTGTTGTGGGGAGGGGGAGGGAAAGGGAAAGGAGCCGCTCTGAGACTGCCTTGGGTAGTGAAGGGTGGGGTACAAATCCAATGTCTTCTTCTCTTCTTCTTCTGTTTATAAGCTTCCGTGTGCATGCACACGTCTGAAGAAGAAGCATGAGGAGGCTTACACCCAGAATTAAACTTTCTTGGTCTTGAAGCTGGACTCAAACTTGGTTCAGTTTATTGCTTTGTTTCAGATTTCTGTAAACCGATTCCGATTTGTTTATTAGAAATCACACCCTACAGATTGAAGTGTCTTGCATGGTGCAATCTGCCTGGAATTAGAAAGACTATAGAAATACATAGACAAGGACTGCCGGCTGCTCCTTGGAGATCAGCCACAGAATGGTTTCAAAGGGCTCCCTCTGGTGAATTAATGCATTACTGCAGCATTTCAAAGAACTCCCTAGCTTTGAGGAACACAATTTTGACTTGTCTGTTGCAGAACTGAAAAGGCACCCTAGGACATCCCCAAAACCTCCGTTTGCAAACAGCAGAAAACACTGTGGCGGAGACATGGAATCACTATGCAGATGATGCTCAGCGCCTGTGCTGTCTTGGCTGGCTGCCACGGAGACTACACACTCTGAGCTGGAAACACGGTCCGGAGTCAAGGCAAATAACAAAGCCAAAGGTCGGATAGCCAGGAAGTAATTCAAGGTTCCAAGGACAAGGAGTGGCTGCTACACACACAGAAGCAGGTCTGAATGTGCAGAGTTGCTGCCACACTGAAGCAGGTGCATGGAGTGTTTTTGAGCAGGTCCTCCCTTCCCTGGGAGTTGAGTCTGCAAAGGCTTACAGCTCCTCCCGTTGCCTTTGCAGGAGCTGCAGTCCGGTACTCCTTCACTCTTGCAAAGTCAGCCTCTGATGTGCCCTCTGTCTGGGGCACTCAGGATAACTAGGCGGGGAGAGTCTGGCCTCGGGGTGTTTGCAACTGGGGGTGCCGAGCCAGGCTCAGGATCCATCTCTCCTTCTGGCCGCACCTCCTGTGAAGCTGCTGGGGACTCTTCCTCCTCAGGTACGGTTGGAGATTCTTCTGGGCTGACTCCAGAGGCGGCTGGGTTGCTCCCTGCCTCTTCCTCAGCTGAGGAGTAGTCAGCCTCCGAAGAACCAGGACCCACGACAGCGCCGGGATAGTCATGTAAAACCAGAAAGACACTGTGGTGGTCACTACACACCTGAGGACTCGGCTCAGAATCAGACCAGATCTTCAAGGACACACAAACAAGGCCTCGGAGACAGTTTCATAGGTATGCTTTTTTTTTAATATTGTTACACTACACACAACCAGTAACAATGATTACTACTGCAATGGAAATGTTAAAAAAATATTATACAGGTTTCATGTCTTCCAAAAACCACGTTTTAAAAATAAATTAATGCGTAAACCTGATGGTAAATAAAAAAAACACACAATAAAAGAAACACAACCAAACAGATCTGTTTAAGGCAGTATTCTACACGATGGGAACAGAAAGCACTGTGCTACATTGTTTGGATCCGGAAAGCAAAAGTTTAAAAAAAACAAAAAACCCAAACATTTGCTGGGAAGGTGGGAGTCGACACATTAGGTGTGGGCGTGAACGAAAACGAGAGAATCCCCACCCCCACCCCATCCACATGACTTAAGTTAAAAGGGCTATATTGCAACACCCCCTGCTCCCCCCACAAAGTGTTCCCTATAAGCTCCAAAACGCCATTCAGGCCTCCAGGGTGTAGTGATTGCGTAAGTCGGCCCCAACCCATCTCACGTGTAGCCGCTTTCACACATGCAAGAGTCCGGCACTAAAAGGGAAATTTAGAACCTGGCTTGAAATCAAAACGGACACCGAGGGTCTGCCCACCACGCAGGGTTTTTTTTTTTGGTGGGGGGTTTCCCTTCAAAGCCTACAGCGCCTGCTCAGAGAATACCCCCTCCCCTTTCCATCCTGGGAAGCGGAACTCCTGAGGAACTGAGAGGGTGTTTCTAACCGGAGCCAGTGAACATACCTCCCCGGGAATCGTTCGCAGCAGGGCCCCGCTTTCTCAACCGAACCCTGTTCTTTCCGCAATGGAGTCTGCAGACAGACAGATGGACAGTCGTGGTATTTTTTCCCCCAGTGGGGACAGTGAGACGGCCACGCCGTTCTGCCGCATCGCATCAGGAACACGAACGGACGCAGCCCTGGTCGCTTTGCCTTATTTCGGGGGGACAGACAGCTTAGCAAGTATTTAGTGCAAAACGAAACAATGAAGAAGGCTCTCCCCCTGCCAGCATCTTCTGTGGGTGGGACCCCCTCCCCTTAACTGCACTCTAAGGTGCAGGGGAGGGGGCAGATGGCAGCGGGGCAGGTCTTGGCGATCCCTAATAAGGTGCGTGTCGGCCGAGCCCAAAAATGAGCTCCGCTTTCAGGAAGAACGCTGCGTTGTCTCTTGAAGAGGCTGACAGAGGAAGTCGGCTGCGGTGTGGATCCAAAGGAGCCAAAGTCTGTGAAAGGAGGGAGGGAGGGAGGGGGAAAGGACGACAACACGGCCACGTCTCAGGGTGGCGGCTGCTGCTGCTGCCCACAGCTTCGTAGCCCTGGGCCACTCAGGACCCAGGCTGGCCCATCTGCCCAACCCCCCCCCCCCCCGCTGCCGTTATTTTTAGGGGTGCCCACGAAGCAGTGCCACGTGCCATCCGCTCACTGTGCACTGGTATCTTCTGGTGCATGGCCAGGACCCCGGTGGGGCACCTTCCGAGGGGTGGGGTGGGAAGGCCGATGGGCCGGCCCCGCTTGCCTGAGCGGGGGGAGACAGAGGGGAGGACGGAGTGGACAAGAAGGAGTCGTTTCGACATGACAGACTCGGATGTTCCATTACTAGCTCACACGAAGGTTTTTTTTTTTAAAAAAAGAGAGAAATAAATCAAGGTGTGAATGACGGATGAGTGCAGTTTAACAAGCCTTGCGATTCTAGAACTAACCACTGTACATGGATATCAAAGGTTACCTGCGACAACTAAATTACACCTTTACTGCTTCTGCCGCTTTCCTTGGTCTGCCCGTTCTATATTCAGGAGTGGTTTGGGAAGCGGCCGGGCTGTGACGCAGTGGTCCGTGTGTCCCCCACACCCCGCCCCCAGGGCACGGACAAGATGATTCTGACCTTCCCTGTGCAAAGTACAGATTGATCCAGACACTGGATACCAACCACTGCATACGAGACAGCTCCTGTTCAGAACCTCTCCGAGGCAGAAGAGCGCCAGCGGCTCCTTGACCTCGGCTGGAGGACAGGAGAAAGCGGCTGGGCAGTGCTCCCAAGACTCCACACCCTCCGTCCAAACCTACTCTCTGTGCAGGACGCATGCTGCTCCACGTGAACCAATGCCAGATGGAAACCTTTTGGAACTGCCGCCTGTCTGTATCATCTGAGGAGGGCCCAAACACGGATTAAAATCCCCCTAAAGGCAGGAATGCCAGATCCCTGCCCCAGCCTACGGCGTAGCACAAAAGTAAGCAAAACCGGTTTGCTCGCGACGTCGCGGGAAGCGTCAAGCGGGTTTTTCAGCCACACCGCTCAGGTGTGACAGATGCAAAGCCTGTGCACAAAGCCAGGGGGAGACATTGCACAGACACAAACTACACCCCCCCCCACACACACACGCTGGGGCTCGGAACTACGCAGTGTTTGGTTGTCACCCATCAGTGCATGCTCCACAATACAGTGGGACCCATCCCCAGCATCTGTCCCTGCAGGGGCCGCTGCCGGGTGTCTGGGAAAGAGCACAGGTTGGTGAAGTGTGCCGTTCCAGCCTCCTGCTCAAAGTGATCTTACGACGGCAGCGGACCTTTCAGTTAGGAGGGGAAAGCTGACCACACCCCAAAAGGAAACTGCTACCTGGGAGAGAAAGAACCGCCTGAAACAAGGCAAGTCCAGATTTGCCACTATTACAGGTACAGAGCTCTTGTTATTATATCAAGAGCAGCTAAGGTGAGGAGCACCCCTCACCCCGCCCCAGAGGGCGGTGTCCTGGGGCACGCGATGCTTGGACCACTGGTTGGAGCAGACCTCTGCTAAGCCGAGCCGCGGAAGGCCTATGCTGTGATTTCGCATTCCCCTGTGAGAAAAGTGTGACGTGCTGACGGTCAAAGTCGAGCTCTGTCAAAAGCGCAGAGGAAATTCTGCGACGCTAAAGTTGGAGGTGGCCCCCTCTTGCACCGCTGCCGACTGATCCGAAACTTGGGATGGCCCCAAATGTTCGTCGGAACCACCGCTGTCCCCTTCCAGAGGCCTTGGCTTGCGGGCTGACGGGACGAGTGCGTGCGCAGTTGGGAAGTGGAGGGCAGCTTCTCCCTCTGCCCTTCCCACACATGCCTTTGTCTGCCAGACACCCCTCTTGCCTTTAAGGCAGGGGGCAGAGGCCGTGACTGTCCCCCACCAGCTTGCTTTAAGCACGTACTAGGAGGGGAGCAGGGAGGGGAGTTCTGAAATGGAAAGACCAAAAAACAAACCAACCAACTTTCACTCATGGGACAAGCTGATCAAAGTGACCGTTGTGCTTTTCAGGGGGGGGAGCCGGAGACTGGCACAGAAGCACGGGTGTTCTCTGGGAGTTCATCTGTGGCCGTCCGAGAGGTCTCTGAAGATTGAAAATCAAGAAGGCACCTGAGTTTTGGGGCGAACACAGACATCTCCATTACCCAAGTCGCTCGAAGCGCCCGGAGTTCATCTCTGAAAGCCACCCAGTCTGGGCTTTCCGTTATGAATTATAACGAGTCGCGCTGTAATTTTCATCTCCCTTGATGTCGGGCGACTTGGATCACCGTTTGTTGCTATGGAAACGGCCGCGTCAAAGCCGAGCATCCGCCAGCGACAGACGAGTTCAAATACCGAGCTCCCTCTTCCCTCAAGACTTCGGGGGGGGGGGGGAACACCACCCTAACTTTCACGCAGACACACGTTTTCGGGATTCGGAAAGGACCCCCCCCCCCCGGCGAGGCCTATGGGAAATGGTAAACGTGGGCAGAAATTGCAGGATGCCAATTAGCCACCATCCCATCTGGAATCAGACGAGGCTCAGTGAAAAACTGTAGACCGCAGAATGCAAGCTGGCATTGCGACCCGACAACCAAATCTCAGGCGCACGCCCTGCTTGCCCAACAGCTCAGAGCATCCTAGTTTGCCAACCCCCCTACAAGACACCCTCCCAGAAACTGGGCAGCTAGAGACTCACAGCCATGCAAGGCAGGCGGAAAAGGAGACTCCACAAACGAAAGGGTTAAATGCTTGTGATCGAGCCGTGCATTCATTCGGTCCCAAATGAGATAAAACCCCACAGAAACAAGGGATTTCCAAATGAACTCTGACATACTATTCTGGGTGAAACGGAGCAACCTGGGCATTCCTGTTGTGCAAAAAAGAAAGCTTTAAGCAACACGTACCGGCTATCAATACTTAAAACTCTGAGGCCAGAACACTGACAGAAGTCAGAGAGACTTGGGGAGTCAATCGCTGCGTGAGAATCCAACTCCACAAATGATTTATCTCCTTCTGTGGTCCTTTTCACAGGCTAACTGAAAAGGTTTCTGGGACATCAGACCTTGGGGTAGTCACAGGCAAAAAGTGTGTGTGTGGGGGGGGCACCACGAGAAAGAAAGAACTGGTGGCCCCAATAGGGAACCATTGATACCCGGTGCTAACATGCAACATGGCTTACTTCGTTCTTCACTAAGAGCAGCTGCATTTCCACAACGCTCAAAGAAAAAGACAGAAAGGATTGGTATAATGGATCTAGAAATGGAAGGGAATAATTACAGCGTGCACAAAAGAGAGAAAATGCCCAGGTTTCACAGGAGGGGCCTTCCTGTCTGAGCTATCTGGAGGGACCGCTGGACAGCTCCTCCTCAGGGCTGTGGGCTCTTGGCTTCCTCCTTTTTTTTAGCTGTACGGGCTCAGGAGTTGCCGCCGCCGCCGCCGCAAGATGGGGGGCTTGCGCTTCCCAAGCACGTGACACCACCGCCAACATCTCATTCGTCGCCCGCTGACAAGTGGCGCAACGGCAACCTGCTCCATCTATTGGTCCCCACGCTACATGTTGTTCGATCAATGTTGTGTGTGTGGGGGGGGGGGGGAACAGGATGTGTGGTTTGGAGTGCTTCCTGCAAAAAAAGGAACGGCTCATTCCACACTGGCGTACACGTCAGCCGCACGTTGCACACGTCAGCCGCACCGCAAAGCCTTAGGGATGGAGAGATCCCGCCTGTGTTTCTCTCCGGTTTTTCTTCGGGTCACAGTAAAGGAAGGAGACACCACCCAAGCTGGCCTCTAGTTACGCATTCCAGCTGTTTCCTACTGTCAGAAACCTCCTTGCCTTACTGGGCCAAGGGATCAACTGTGGAGTAACCTAACAAGAGATCTGGCCTTGCCCGCCCTTCCAAATCCCGCCTCCACCCCCCAGAACCACCACAGCCTGGTGTCTGAGTGTCACGGGAAGTGTGGCGCCAGCCGGGGGCAACCAGAGATGCGGAAAAGGCTCACTGGCAAAGGAGTCACTAGAAACCGAGTCCCCTTTGGCAAAAGAGTGGAGCTGGGTTTTAGTAACCACTCCTGGCTCCTATGCTTTTGCAGCCAGCATGATGTCGCTGGAGGTCAGATAAAAGACAGAGGAGGAGGGAAAACCCATCGGACGGATCCCCAGCTCCACCAGACACCAAATGCCGACACAGCAGGAGGGCTGAGAGCACACCCAACAGCTGGGAAAGCTGCGGACTGACAAGCAGGCATGGGAAACCAGCCCGAGGCAAACACACGCTGCCACTCGTGCCCAGAGACAAGGCTGAGATGACTGCCAAGCGGACAAACGCCTATGTCAAGCTGCATGGGCGGCCACGTCCCCCCGGGTTTCCCCTCCACGGCACCGAAGGCACGTGGCCAGGGATCTGAGTGAGCGAACTCGACGGGCGGCAGCTTAAAGAGCAACGCCTGATAAGGGGAGCCTGCCAAGTAGCAAGCGTTTGCAAGATTTGCGCTAGTGGGATTTGCACACCGTTTGTAGGCAAGACTAAAGGCAGGCTTTGCTTTTCCTTCCCATTTGGAGGTGCGGCAAACGCAAGCCCAAGTGGTCTCAGGGTCACAGAGTATGATCTAGAATACAAGTCCCTTTTACTTCCCAGAACAGCCTCTCGCTCGTACAGAGTCTCATCTTGGAGAAAACTCCGGTCTCTCTGAGCTGTCGCTGAGACGACGGCTTTGCGTTATTTCCAGTCTTCCTCAAGGAATCAGAATTGCCTGGGATAATCTCTCCCCTCCCTTTCCCCCCCCTGCATTTTACCCAACCTCAATGACTATGAAACAGCATTAAATAGCCTGGGAATTGCTAACTACGCCCCTCCAATCCATGGGTGTGGTTTTTCTCGCTAAAGGAGACTAAAGACTGAAAATGTAGGCTCTGGAAAGGGGAGCAAGCCGGGTATTTTAATTTAAACGGTGTCCCAACCACAATCTAAACTCCGTTTTTTACAAGGCGGTTTCCCTTAAACGGCCACTTCACATATTACATCTCTTAGGCATCTACTTGAGATATTTTTATATGCACGCCTAAAAACGGAATGTGTGGATACACACGTATAAATGTAGCAACGAAGTGCCTTATACAGGCACGCCCGTCAGAGAGACGGAACTGACGGAAGCCCCCGATCAAAGGATGCTTGGGGGCAAACCTGGACCTGCCTGGGCATAAAGCGTGAGATGGCGCCCAGGAACGCCGGCATGGCAGAGCTGCTGTGCCACGGGGGCCCCATGGAGACATCCCACCTTCCCGATTGCTGGGCTGCGTTATTCACACACGCACCCCCTTCCCCAAACCTCAAATGCATCCCCCTCCTCATGAAACAAAACAGACACAAAGCCTAGGAGCAAGGAGAAGCCAAAAGGTTTTTTTTTTGTTTCCATTTTATGCCTCTGCACCAATCTTGGCAAAAAATAAATAAATGCATGACACCACCAAAGACTTTGGTGAAGAGGCCGAACCCGCCGTCCCTCTGACACTGGCGGGATGCAAGTGACAGGAAGGGCGGCCGATTGGTCAGCTAGTGCAAAAATGTGCGTTAGTCTCTCGTTTTAAGTCCATGCAGAGGTTTGGGGGGGAAGGGTCACTCCGAAGCACTGGCTTTTTTTCACAATCCGGAAGGAGATCTCATGGACACTCACGTAAGAAACATGAAAAGAGGAAAACCCGGGACAGTCCACACATCCATTTGCAGTGCTGTGCAAATATAAAAGGAAGGCTGTTTGATCTGCCAGTGGAAGTTCTTAACATGGATAAAGAGGCTTTTGACAAATCAACCGTCCTAGGCCTGAGAATTATTTCTGATCAGGTAATTTGACTCTTATGTTCAGAGGTTCGGTCTTTGTGAGGATTATACCCTTCCTTTACAGACTGTTTATAAGCAGGGTGTGGGCGCTTCCTCACTTCACAAATCCCTCGCTTGCTAGAACAGGGATCCCTAGTTCATGATCTCATCTCTTCCCCAAAATGCTGATCTGGCCATTCTGTTTTCCAAGGCAGGAAACCCCCTCCTTACTGATTTGGAAACAAGGGACAGAGGTAGTCTGCATGATACTGCTCCACAAACCCCCCCAGAGCCCCTCTCCGTGCTGACACAAGGCTGCTTTGCAGTGCATGCTGGGAGATGTCGTCCCCACAGGCTGTAATGCTATTGGGTGAAAGAAGTCTGCCTTCTGTGCTCGTAAAGTGAAGGGCTGTTCGATTTTGTGATGGTTCACGAGTATGGCTGAGACACAAAACGGTGAAGGGGCGGGGGGGGGGGGGCTTCTCATTCAGGGCAAGGAGCCTGGCACGAAGAGAAATAAGAGCTAACTATCCGGTTCCGTGTTAATGGCAGACGGGTCTGAGGCTCGACCAATAAAGAGGGACAGAGGTCATTTTATTTTCACCTCTCTCTCTCTCTCTCTCTTTTTAAAGAACTCATTCAGTTCCTTGAATAGAACGGTTGATCGCTTCTCATGGTTTACAACCAGGATTAGCTGCTTGCCGTCGCTGGGCACGAGAGAGCGCCGCTCCTCCGGCACAATCTGGCACCAGCCATCCTGGCTAATGAATGAGCAGTGCGCGAAAGAGCTTGACACGAGAAATAACGCTGGGGAGAAGCCAGGCCTATTTCCTCTCTGTGAGACACCACCCTCATCGGTGGCATAACTCACTGCGGCGGGGGGGGGGGGGGGACGGGGGCGGACGGACGACTTTGCTCACCCACAGCTCCGTGTCAGCAGAATACTCCTGATGTCAGACACTGAAGCAGGCACTGAATTCTGACGAGTGGCAGCTTCCTCCTTGGGAAGCAGCTCCATCTCATGGGGAATCAAGTATAGGACTTAGGACTGGGGACGCCTGAATGGAAGAGTGAAACCCCAGCTGCTAACGTGCTCTGGGATGTACGAGTGGAGCTCTGACTTCCCAAACCCTCGTTTCTGAGCACACAGAGCCCTTGGCAGGAACACGACGGCTCTTGGGACAAGCGGGACGGGAGGCCCCGCGCGAGGCAAGGCTGCGTCAGAGGCAGAAGCCTGGGAAACAGCTCTTGGGCTCCCTGGAGCCAAATACCAGTGGGTGACCTCCAAAGATGGAGGCAAGAGTGTCTCTTGTCTTGGCACTGAAGCACCCTGGGTACAGAGCTTTTGTCAGAGACACACCAGCGTCTCTCATTGGCTCCCTGTTCGTGGGAACCAGGCTGCGCTTTTTTGATCCTGGGAGACATCGAGGGGCTTTTGCTATCTCAGGACAGGCAAGGTCTCTGTGATGCAAACAATACGACTGGGCTTTTCTCCCCCTTCTGGGTAGGCTGTTCAAATTATACACGGTGTTCTGTTCTATTTCACACAGTTTAACACAAAGACAATTGTAAACACTACTTGCGTGCAGCCTGTAACTGGTTTTTTTTTTAAAAAAAAGCCACAAATTCATCTTGCCATTATTGAGTCTCCCCTACTTAATCTCTGCTCCCTCCTCCTGACCGGGGGCCAGTCTGAATCGGTACAGAAACCACGGTTTCTCCAGAACGAGTTTCATCCTGACAGTCCCTTCCCCGGCGAGAGACCCTGCCTCTCGCACCTGGCTCAAAGCGCTCTCCAGCAGAGTTCACAGCAGCGACTCTCAGCCAATTCCTTCCCAGCTCCCATCCGTGAACCTCGCTAACACACGTCCAGGCCGAGAGGGATCCAAAACTGGCCTTCCAGGCCGGAAACACACACCTGACGTTTTCAGGAGTTCGCTTACGCTAGGTTCAAATTAAAAAAAATGAGAAGAGGATCGTAAAATGAATGTTTGTTTTGTTTTTGGTTTCTCCTGGCTCCATAAACACAAAGAGGCGCAAGTCCTACCATAGGAGGAAGCAATGGCTGTTAAGTTTTACAGTTATAGCGGAAAGCACTGATCGCCCCTCGCCAGGCTTTCCTCGTTTACTGGATGTGGCAGGCAGTGGAGGAGGTGGCTTGACAGCACATGCAAGTGGGGTTGACCGACTTCGGGGGGATGAGGTCGAGGTCCTCGTCGTCCGGGATCTCATCTAACCGATACCCGTCCTTGAGCAGCTGGATGTTCAAGTCCTGGTTGATCTGCTGCAGACAAAGAGTCAACGGGTCAAACGGCGAGCAATCCGGTGCCCTCCGCCTCACCCCAGCTGGAGACAGATTCGGTAATTAATCATCAACACATCTGGTCCTGGTGAAAGAAATGGGTTCTAGAAAGGAGCGCACACTTAGCATGCAGGACACATTAGGTCCAATCCCCAGCATATCCAGTTAATGATCCGTGTTCTTGGTGCTTGGGGGGCAACAGTGGGAGGGCTTCTGGAGTTCTGGCCCCACTGGTGGACCTCCTGGTGGCAACCTGGTGTTTTTGGCCACTGTGTGACACAGAGTGTTGGACTGGATGGGCCACTGGCCTGAGCCAACATGGCTCCTCTTATGTTCTTATCTCTTTGCAACTTCTGAGTCCCCAAGTAGCTGCAAGTCAGGCGCACCAGTCAGTCTCACCAGATCTCAGAAGCTAAGCAGGGTTGGTCGTGGTTAGTACTTGGGTGGGAAGTACTATTAGGAAGGGGACTGAAAACAAATCAGCCAGTATCATAATGCCCCTGTATAAATCGATGGTAAGGACATAAGAGAAGCCGATGTTGGATCAGGCCAGTGGCCCATCAAGTACACCACTCTGTGTCACACAGTGGCCAAAAACATGGCGTGGCTTCGTTTGGAGTACTGTGTACAGTTCTGGTTGCCACACCTCAAAAAAAATATTACAGCATTGGGAAAAAGTGCAGAACAGGGCAACTAGAATGATAAAAGGTTTGGAACACTTTCCCTATGAAGAAAGGTTGAAGCGCTTGGGGCTCTTTAGCCTGGAGAAACGACGGCTGAGGGGTCACATGATCAAGGTTTGTAAGATTATGCATGGGGCTGAGCAGGTCGAGAAAGAAGTCCTTTTCTCCCTTTCTCACAATACAAGAACTCGTGGGCACTCCATGAAATGGCTGAGCAGTCCGGTTAAAACAGATAAAAGGAAGTACTTCTTCACCCAAAGAGTGATTGACAGGTGGAATTCACTGCCACAGGAGGGGGTGGCGGCTACAAGCATGGACGGCTTCAAGAGGGAATTAGATAAACATCTGGAGCAGAAGTCCATCAGTGGCTCTTAGCCACAAGGATAGGAGCTCTCAGTCTGGGGCAAGTGATGCTCCGTCTTCCTGGTGCTGGGGGGGGGGGCAACAGTGGGAGGGCTTCTAGTGTCCTGGCCCCACTGCTGGACCTCCTGAGGGCACCTGGCATTTTTGGCCACTGTGCGACACAGAGTGTTGGACTGGATGGGCCACTGGCCTAATCCAACATTGGCTTCTCTTATGTTCTTATGAGACTACCAAAGCCCAGGGTTACCACACAGAGCCAGGCAATGGCAAACCACCCCCATTCGTCTCTCTCCCCTGACCTTGCTGGCCCATGCTGGCTCAGTCTCACCAGATCTCAGAAGCTAAGCAGGGTCGGCCCTGGTTCGTACTTGGATGGGAGACCACCAGGGAAGTCCAGGGTCACCATACAGAGGTGGGCAATGGAAAACCAATTCCAAACTTCTCTTGCTTTGAAAACTCTACAGGGTCTCCACGTCGTGACTTGATGGCAAATTAAAAATCCTTTTGAGACTCAGGAAGTCTTAAAAAGAGAACATAGTTGGTGCAGTTCCTTGTACTGAGGCTGACCTGGGTCAAGTCAACTGCATTTTCCTCCAACAAGTCTCCACTCACAGTATCCTCCACAGGAATTTTTAATGGACCCCTCTGTGCGTCATGGACATATAAATTTGCCTTATATCAGATCAGACCAATGATCCATTTTGAGCCCAGAATTATCTGTTCCTCCAATAAAAGCATCTCCCAAAGTCAGAGGAAGAGATCCTTCCCAGTTCTGCTCTCTGGAGATGCTGGGGATTAAACCTGGGACCAATGCTCCCTCCAAGCTGTGGAGCCTTGTGAGCAAAAATTCTACTTTGTGAGCTGCTGGCATTAAAATTGTGAGCGAGCGATTTGGCTGCTGCATAAATTAGTTTTGCTCTGGAGCCATCCTTTCTGCACTAAGACAAAAATGTGTGAGCTGCAGGGTTGCCAAGTAGGGTCTACTTACCGGTGGGGGGGAGTTGTTCTCCCCCCGGGAGCTCTTCTGGAGCGTGCACTTTGCGCGCCCGCCACGGCAATGTGATGACGTCACCCGGAGGTGACGTCATCACGTTGGGGGCGTTGCCAGGGCAACGCTCTGGCAATCGCCCCAAAACCATAGAGTTTTGGGGCGATTGCCAGAGCGTCGCCCTGGCAAAGCCCCCAACGTAATGACGTCACCTCCGGGTGACGTCATTATACGGGGGAAGTCGTCTTTATTCTGTTTGATGACTAACAGCCTTTAGAAAAAAAGAGGCGAGTCCTTTTTCGAGGGCATGCTTATTTGTAACCTCTCAACCACCAAGAATTTCTGAGTGTGACAATGTAAGGTGGCCTGATGAGGTCATTTCTGGTTTCTTCAGGCCATTGGCTGGCTTTGGATTGCAAAAGCCAAGGAAAATGATGATGAATGAGGAAATGTTTCCCTTCCAGCCCAGTGATGGGGGGAGGGGACCAGCTGTTGCTAAAATGCTTGCCCTTTTGGAAACGTAAAAGCATTTCTTATCTTTAAGTAAGAAAGATGAGTTGAAGGGCCTGGAACTCACCTCCGCTGACGAATATCCCGAGGAGGAATATCTGGACATATCAAAGTCATCGTCGCTGCAGAGGGAGACAAACCGCAATGAGAAAAGGCAGACCCTCGTTAACAAGACACACCCTGTTTAGCATACAGAGCACCTCCTTAAGTCAGTCCGCGTTAGGATTTATTTAATTCGTTTTCACGTTTGTATCCTGCCCAGGGGTCATTTTGTAGAAAAAGAGATGCAGGAGCTCATTAGCATACCTATCAGCAGGGCTATTTTTGGGCAGGAACACATAGGAACAGAGTTCCGGCTGGCTCCTAAGTTGGCCGCACCCAGCAGGAACTCATTAGCGTAATAGGCCACACCCAACAGCAGAAACTCATTAGGATTGGCTACATTACGGGTATGTGGCCTAATATGCAAATTAATTCCTGCTATTAAAAAAGCCCTGGGTTTTGACAACAAACAAGGTAAACATAAGAAGCAAAAGGTGGGTGTGGCTGGATGACCACTCTTCTGGGGGTGTGGCCTAGTATGCTAATAAGCTGTGTTGTCAGTGGTGTGGCCTAATATCCTATGAGTTTCTGCTGCTGGGTGTGGCCTATTATGCTAATGAGTTCCTTCTGGGCTTTTTCTACAAAAAAGCCCTGCCTATTAGCATAACTCATTAGCATATGCCACGCCCCCTGACATCACCGGAAGTGCGTCAGAAGGGGAAGCAAAAGGGGGGGGGCATCTTCAAAAGCCTCCCCTCCCCTTCCCCAGCTGGCCTGCCAAGATGGTGGGGGGGGGAGTGAAGAGAGAAGGAGTTTAAAGTTTAAACCCCTCCTCTCTCTAGAGTCACGCAGCAGTGGCGATCGTTCCACGGTATTCTGTGGGGCCATAGGATACACTAGGAGATCGTGCTGCTGTGGCTTAAAAAACCCTTCTCGCTTTGCTTTCTCTGCAGGCTTGCTGGGAGCTGGGGGCGGTGCTTGCTGCCGCCGCCACCATTTGTGCCTGATCCTGGGGCTCCAGCCTCAAATGACCCCTGATCCTGCCCATCCCGCAAGCGGGCTTAGGGCAGGTCACATCATCATTCAAGAATTAAGATAAAGTGATGATGATTGATGATATCTTGGATGAAAGATATAGGTCATACGATCGAGACAGATGCTTGGTCTAAAATCTGGGTATCAGCTAAATATATGAGATCAATATCATATAAGGAAAACATCTACAAAATTTTTTATAGATGGTATTGGTCTCCAGGTAAGATTGCAAAATGTTTTCCCAATAATTCAAACAATTGTTGGAAATGTGGATCCAATATGGGAACTTTCTTTCATATGTGGTGGAGGTGTGATAAAATACAGATGTTCTGGAGAAAGGTGCAGAAGGTAATATCAGAAATATTTGAGGTGAAGTTAAAAATGTTACCGGAGTCATTTTTATTAAATTTATTACCAGAAAGTATTAAAGAAGACAGATATGTGACAACTTATATTATTACTGCGGCAAGAATCTTAATAGCTAAAAATTGGAAATCTTTATATACCCCGACATAAGAAGACTTGAAATACAAACTTTTGGAAATTGCAGAAATGGACAGGTTAAGTGTGATAATGTTGTAATAAATCTGAGGATAAATTCTTGAAAAACTGGGATAAAGTTTATAACTGGATGAATCTTAATTTTTTAAATAGGGCTCAGAATAAATAATAATGAGCCATTTGTATTTGTATTTGTATGATTAGCTATTTTTCTTGTATTGATGGCTCCACCATGTTTGTAATTATAGAAATGGAAAATTAATAAAATATTTTAAAAAAAGAAGAAAATATGTTGAACCACAGAAAAAAAAGAAAAGAAGATAAAGTTTAAAAACACTATATACCCACTTAAAATCAATAGTTATAGCTACTGGTGAAAGTTCCGACCCATTAATACAGATGGATATGGTTGGTTACCGGTGGGTGGTAGGTGGGAGACAGCAACCTCGGGCAGGCCATGTGCGAACGCCTGCTGCCTCAACCAAACGCCTGGTGGAAGAAGGAGTGAAGAGCCCTGCTGGATTAGGCCATAGGCCAAGGGACCATGTTGTCCAGCATCCTGTTCCCTCCCAGATACCTCCAGGAAACCAGCACACAGGGCCTTCCTGCTTCTCTCCTAGCACCTGGTCTTCAAGGAGAACACCCTCTCTGAATGCAAAGAGGTCACTCAGCCATCACAGCTGGAGGTCCCTGACAGACCTTACAACCGCCTAAATCCCTTAAGTGCGAAGTGTTTTCACGTCACCACCTTAGTTACCCTCAGGAACACGAGGCTGGCATTTCCAGTTCGTGTGCTTGGAAAACTGAAACTGATGCAGTCAGCCAAGGGTTTGTCCACAGTGGCGTGAGGGCAGACTGCATGCGAGTGAGTGATAAAGGGCCCGATCCATGGGGGTGCCATGGACTGCTGGGGCGACTCAAAATGCCTGGACGTTGGGGATGGGGTATCTCCTCTGCCTTTGTCTTAACCTGGGAGCTGCCCTCTGACCCCTCCTCTCTCCCTGTGCCCTTTTTCGGCCCCATTATCCACATGGCTCTTCGTGGAGTCCATTGTCTCTGCCCGTCTCTCCAGATTTAGCTGGCCACTTTGTGACAGAGAAAGTACTCTTTAGCTTAGGGTTCTGTCTCGCCTTTTGACTGCGACTCAAATGTGAACTGAATCTACTTGAATAAACGTAGGTTTTACTTTTGCAATGGACTTCTTGGGAGATTTATTTTCTGCACGCAATATCACACTTCTGTGACTGGGCACGCTCGGCTGCATTAACCAAATATCCCAATAAAAACTACCTGGAAAAAAACCCTCCAGGCCTTCAGAGGACAGGCACAGATTCTTCCCTTCGGCATCTGGTTAGTTAAAATGGCTCGGCTGATCACCTCTGCAGTTCTATGATTTGTTGTCGTTAATCGGAGATGAGCAGATCTCACTGTGTTTTTATCCACTTTGTTGGTGGCGGCTCTCAACAAATGCCCACAGAGCCCTAACCTGGATAGTCCAGGCAAGTCTGATCCTGTCGGATCTCAGAAGCTACAAGCTTCCTGTAGATCCTTATAAGTGTCTGTTCTTTATGTTGTGAAAGACTTGACTCTGGAGTTGTCTTGTATATTTATACTAGTATTTAGCATCAAAGTGGTATGTACCTTTAAATCGCCCGCCTTTTCTTCTGGGCATTTGGTACTTATACGCGCTATTGTCTACACCTGTCAAGACTTCTTAGGAATACTGCACAGGGTTAGCCTTCATCTTCAACATGTCTTTTACATGAGTGGTAAGCTGCATATTCCTTATGTCTCTTATTGTTTTTTCCTTAATTTTTCTGGGTATATTCTGGACGCCTCTGGTAGTGTATTGATATGTATTTCAGATTCGTAGTACTACTGACTGATGGTTAGCCAATGAAATCTGATGGTCTGCACTTTGCTGCATGGGTTTATGCATTTCTACATGAATGTATGTATAGCTTTTAGGTATTTCCCCGAAATTCTTATTCTTCCTTGTTTCAAGGTTTTAATATATGTTTTTCCTTCTTTGTAAGAATTTACAATTCCTCTTTGGATGAAGTTAATCTACGAAACGAGGTTGTACTCTGGAGAACCTCGTCATACTTACCTGAAAATATCTACCTGATAAAGACTTTTGTACTTTTGTATTGTGTTACATGTATATTATGCACTTTGTATTATAATTAGCGCGCTACAGGGCTCTCTTTGTTCATTTTTGCTTATGGTCTTTGGAGTTGTGGTTCTCCTGTTGCCTGGATCTCACAAGCTAAGCAGGGTCAACCCTGGTCAGCACCTGGATGGGAGATCTCCTTGAAATACCAGAGGCAGGAGGCAGGGGGAGGCTTTTTTCAGCCACCTCTCTGAATATCTTCCAGACCCCCAGTAGGGGTCCGTCACCAGATGCTGCCATGACTTTCAGAGGTTGTGCACACACATGTGCACGTATTTTAAAAAAACCCAAAAACCCACTCACAGAGAAAAGTGAGCACTGAATGCTTTAAATGAAAAGAGGGAAAGAAATGAAATTTGCTAACGGCCCCCCCGCACACACACACACCTGTCAGTGTCCAGCGCTACCAACGGCTTCTCGTCAGGACTCTGGTCTAAAGAAGAATAGCCTTTATTGGGAACAACCAGCCTGGAATTAAAAAAAAACAGAAACGGTCACTACTATATAACATCAAACAAACAGGAGGAAGAAAGCCTTTTCTTTAGCGATACCAGAACAGACACCGAGGATGAAAGAAACTGAACCACAGGTCAAAGCTGCTGGGGAAAGCGGAAGAAATCTCATTCCTGAGAACAAAGGAAGAGCCCTGCTGGGTCAGCCCATCCAGGGCAGCGACTCATTTCACAAAGAGGCCAGTCCACTACCCTGGAGGGCCCTCTAACAGGGCACTACCGAGCAAAGCCTCCTAGCATGGGTAGTCGGCAGTTTACTGCCTCTGCGGAGGTTCCCCTTTAGTCACTACAGGTAGTAGCCGTTGAGGGACCTACCTTCCACAAAACCCATCCTTGCTTGCGGCCATCACTACGTCCACTAGAAGTGAACCCCGCAATTTACTCACTTGTTAGTTAAAGAAGTATTTCCTTTTATCTGTCCTGAATCTATTCCCCATCAACTTCATTAGAATGTTCCCAAGTGCAAGTATTATGAGAGAGGGTGGAAAAGGTCTCTCTAGATGCTTCCTTCACTCCATGGATGATTTTATAATTCTCTATCATGTCTCCAGTGAGCCGTCTTGTGCTCCGAGACTGAAAAGTCCCAAACTCTCCAGTCTTTCCTCATGAAATAAGTGCTCCAGCCCCCTGATCAGTTGCCCTCTTCCGTACCTTTTTCAGTTCTGCATTCCCCCCCCCCCCAGATACAGTGACCAGAACTGCACACGGCACTCCACCCGAAGCCTCACCACAGATTTATACAGGAGAACATATATAGCAAAAGCAGCTTTTGAATCTCTTCCTTTTCCCTTTGGCAATTAACTGCTGGATTTTTGGTCCCTATAACCCTTTCTCCTTACATCTTACATGTTCAGTCTTCTACCAATAATCCCAAGGCTCAGGACTTGGATTTTTGAAACGGAACGCTGCAGTTATCAAGATTTTAACAAGATCATGCAAAAGGACCTCCAGCGCTCCTCTTGAGGAGTAAGCGACACTGAAACAAAGGCCGAGTTCATATGTGACACAAAAAAACAGTGCATTTTAATTGCAGTTGGTTTGCGAAACCAGGATTTGTCTTGTGGACCCCCATTCAAATACTGGTGTACTCCGACAAACGTTAATTTCATTGGTTTTGTTCTTTCCCTCGTTTTCCCAACAGAGACCTGGCTGGTATTTATATATGCATGTATTTATTTTTCAGATTTATGTCCTATCCCTCCCGCAGCAAATGCGGCTGCAGGGCAGTACGGGTGCCGCTGAGGAACAAGCTCGGATTTAAGCCCATGTTCAGTCATCGCACGGAACTCTTAGCAACATGCCTGAGTCAACCGCAGTTAATGGAGTGGCCAACATTGAGACAATCATAATTATCAGCAGTGCTCCCTCTAAGCTGAGTTAGTGTGAGCTAGCTCACAGTTTTTTTAGCCTCCAGCGCATACATTTTTGTCTTAGCTCAGGAAGGATGGCCACCGAGCAAACAAATTTATGCAGCAGCCAAATTGCTCGCTCCCAACTTTAATGCCAGTATTATTTATTTATTTATTGTTGTATTTGCACCCTGCCCTCCCTGCAAAGCAGGCTCAGGGCGGCTCACGTTCTTAAAACCTTTACAGTATATATATATATACGTGTGTGTGTGTGTGTGTGTGTGTGTGTGTGTATGTATGTATATATATATATGTATGTATATATGTATGTGTGTATGTGTGTGTGTGTATTCTTATTTCAAAGATGGTTCGAGATTTCACTGACCCCTATAGTCAAACCGACCGTCCAGGCCACAGTTCGGTGATTGTACAGTGGGAGGCGGCTCCTAATCGAAGGCCTGGTGGAAGAGCTCCATCTTGCAGGACCTGTAGAACTGCGATAGGTCCCGCAGGGCCCTGATCTCCTCTGGGAGCTTATTCCACCAGAAAGGAGCCGCCACTGAGAAGGCCCCGGCCCCGATGGCAGCGAGCCTGGCGTCTTTAGGACCAGGGAGCGTCAACCGATTACCAGACTCAGACTGTAGTGCACTCTGGGGGACATGTGGGGAAAGGCAGTCCCTCAGGTACGCTGGACACTGGCCATATAGGGCTTTAAAAGGTAAGTACCAGCACCTTGAAGCGAATTTGGAATGCTATTGGCAGCCAGTACAGTGTCCTCAGCACAGGCCAAATGTGTTCCCATCTAGGGAGACCCATCAGCAGCCTGGCCGCGGCATTCTGCACTAGCTGCAGCTTCCGGATTTGCAATAAGGGCAGCCCCATGTAGAGAGCGTTACAGTAGTCTAGTCTCGAGGTGACCATGGCATGGATCACTGTGGCCAAGTTGCTGCGGTCCAAGTAGGGGGCCAACTGCCTGATGAGCCATGGATGATAAAAGGCTGACCTGGCAGTGGCTGCTACCTGGCCCTCCATTGTTAAGGAGGCATCCAGAAGCACTCCCAAACTCCTAGCCTGTGGCGCCGGCACCAATGGTGCCCCATCAAAGGTCAGGAGGCAAAAGAGCTGAATTCTATCATCAGTCTGACATGCCCATGTGAGACACAGGACCCTTCAGCTGAGTAGAGAGGTTAGTTATTGTAGATTTCCCAGGCTGGATGGCCGTGGTCTTGGCATTGCAGTACCGGATGTTTTGCCAGCAGCTGTGACTGACATCCTCAGAGGTATAACACAGAAAGATGGAGTACTCTCTGTGCCATTGTGAGAAGAAAAATGGTAGGCAGGTAATTTGTATCTACTCAGGAAGGTGGGGTAGGGCTGAGTTTCCCAGGCTGTGACATGCTGATGGAGGAGCTTTCCTGAGGAGGTTCTTTTGCATATGGATCGGTTGTTGAAATTCTAATCTTCTCTGCAGTGCTGTTGTAAGATGTAGAGCATTTTGTGTTTTCCAGGACTGGAAACCATGCCCTCTCTCCTCTTCTGTTGAAATTGTGTTTATGTTTATGAATCTCAATGGCTTCCCTGTGGAATCTGACATGGTAAATGGATGTGTTGTCCAGCATTTCAGTGTCTTGGAATCAGATCCTGTGTCCTGTTTGAGTTGGGCCATGTTCAGCCACTGCTGATTTTTCAGGTTGGCCAAGTCTGCAGTGTAAAAGAACACGAAAGTCACCACAGACCTGGCCAACCTGAAAAAGGCACCTTGTGCTGTTGCGGCCACACTCATTTAGACGCCACGACCGCTCTTGCTCTGGTGAGAATACAAGAGCAGCTCTGCCGCATCGGACCAAGCGTCCCTCCGACTGAACACATCCCATTTCCCATAATGGCCGGTCGGATGTCTTTGGAACGGCCGCAAGCCGGGCCTTCCTAGCATCTGGTCTGCAGAGCCTCAGTGCCTCTAAACACAGAGATTCCATTCAGCAGTCATGGCCATCAGCTGTCGACAGACCTGCCCCCCAGGAACTCCTCTCTTTTTAAAGCCAGCGGCTGTCAGCACAGCTTAAATCCCCAGTGAAATACGTGCAACAAAGAACGCACCCAAACAAATGCGAAGTGCACTGGCATAAGTTACGTATGAAGGGTCTCTCCAGGTCTACCTTGTGCGTGCCATCACATTGTTCTTCTTGGGCTGTTGGTTTACAGGACTCCCCATGTTCCCGTTTTTCAGGGATCCCTTACGAGCCAACTCTCTCTGTTTCTCTGCGGACGAAAGGCAGAAATTAGGCAAGTTAGTGATGATGTCTCCTCTTTTTGGACCTGGTCAATTATCCTGCAAGGAGAGCCCTCTGGTTATCAGTCTGCATCTCCCAATGAGGCTCAGAGAAGCTACTGCAAAAGTCACAATCGCTGCTCCTCATCCTTGATGCTCGACAGACCAGGCGTTACGTATTTTGGAAACGAGGCATCATTGCATTTCAAAATGGCAGTACCTGGTTTGTCTCTCGGGCATGTTTCAGGGTGACCAACAAGCCGCCGGACAAAGAGGCAAATAAGAAGGATCGCCTTGTCACTCTCTGAAGCGCCCAACACTTACGACAATAAGGAGCTATAGGGAATAAGGAGTTAGATGGCCCTATTTTGCCAAGAGAAATAAGGGCTGAGGGGTGACGTGATTGAGTTTGCAAGATTAGGCATGGGATAGAGCAGGTAGAGAAAGAGGTACTTTTCTCCCTTTCTCACAAGACAAGAACTCGTGGGCACTCCATGAAATTGCTGAGCAGTCGGGTTTGAACAGATAAAAGGAAGTCCTTCTTCACCCAAAGAGTGATTAACGCATGGAATTCACTGCCACAGGAGGGGGGTGGCGGCTACAAGCATGGACGGCTTCAAGGGGGGATTGGATAAACAAATGGAGCAGAGGTCCATCAGTGGCCATTAGCCACAAGGTCTATATAGGAACTCTCAATCTGGGGCAAGTGATGCTCTGTATTCTTGGTGCTTGGGGGGGGGGGGCAACAGTGGGAGGGCTTCTAGTGTCCTGGCCCCACTGGTGGACCTCCTGAGGGCACCTGGTGTTTTTCGCCACTGTGTGCCACAGAGTGTTGGACTGGATGGGCCACTGCCTGATCCAACATTGACTTCTCTTATGTTCTTATGCAATGGGATATGGCCTTAAGGTCTATACCTGCTCTCTCTATGGATCTTAAACTGTGACTTGTTCAGCAAAAAATTAGGCTATACTGCATACCAAAGCGACTCTTTAGTAAAAGGCTGAGTAAAGTGTCTAACTGTTGTCATTGCAACTCACAGGGTATGTCCCTCAAACCGATGTCTTAAATGTGTTTAGTCATTCATTTTTTTCTGGAATTTATTGCTTATATTAATTTTGTATTAGAACATTCCTTGATTTTTGAGGATGCTTATGTACTTTTAAACTATTTGCCTGTCTCTCAGAGGCCAACCAACGGTCAATAAAAATGGACCCTTTACTCAGTCCTTTGCTAAAGGGTCACTGTGGTGTCCAGTATATCCCAAACACAATGTTTTGCAGAATAAGTCGCAACTTGAGATCCACGGAAAGAGCAGGCATAGACTTTAAGGCTGTATAGAAACTTATGCATAGATCCACCACCGCCACTGCTATATTTTGTCTCTACTTAGGTATATCTCCCACCCCAGTTGCTGGAATTAAAGTTCTTTTACCCCCTTTTTTTTAAAAAAAGGAATAAATATAGAAAAAGATAATGGAACAGGATTATTCTCCATGTCTTCACGACTACCAGCCACGGTGACTGAGGGGAACCTCCACAATCAGGGGTACTAAACCTCTGAATCCCAGAGCCAGAAGGCAACATCAGCCTCTCTGCCCTGTTGTTGGTCCTCCAGAGGAACTGGCTGGCCACTGTGTGAGACAGGAGGATGGACTAGATGGACCCTCACTGGTCTGACCCAGCAGGGCTCTTCTGAGGTTCTTATCAGGGGAAGGCCTCGGCCTCCCTGCCCTGTTGTTGGCCCTCCAGAGGAACCGGCTGTCCGCTGTGTGAGACAGGATGCTGGACTAGGTGGGACCTTCACTGGTCTGATCCAGCAGGGCTCTTCTGAGGTTCTTCTCAAGGGAAGGCCTCGGCCTCTCTGCCCTGTTGCTGGCCCTCCAGAGGAACTGGCTGGCCACTGTGTGAGATGGGATGCTGGGCTTGATAGACCCTCACTGGTCTGATCCAGCAGGGCTCTTCTGAGGTTCTTCTCAGGGGAAGGCCTCGGCCTCCCTGCCCTGTTGTTGGCCCTCCAGAGGAACCGGCTGTCCGCTGTGTGAGACAGGATGCCGGACTAGGTGGACCTTCACTGGTCTGATCCAGCAGGGCTCTTCTGAGGTTCTTAAACCACTTATGTTCTTACTCCACTTTTTCCTCACTGGGGACCCAAGGTAGCTTACAACTTACTCCCTTTTCTCCGTTTGCTCCTCACAGCCACTGACCGAGGCAGGTTAGGCTGAAAGCGCGTGACTGGCCCAAGGTCACCCAGCAAGCTTCCATGGCAGAGTACGGATTGGAAGCTGAGACACTCAGATCCTAGGCTAAGAGTTTAACTAGTATAGTCAAAGTATAACTAGTATAATGAAAGATTTTTTCCTCTGTATATAGTACAGTACACATATGACTAAAAGGAGGTAACTAAAAAAGCTTAAAATGGGTACTTAGAGATTGTAGCCATAATTTTGGCTATATATGGATTCGATAATACTTCTGTACAATATTTTGGTAAAAATTTTTTTCTAAAATCTCTTGAATGCTCAGGCCCGCCTCTCCTCCCTTGCTGGCACACACCACACAGTCCCTTTCTTAAAGCATGGATGTCAGGACGCCTATAGACGACACCACATTAAAACCCCGGCACATGAGATAAGCTTGCAGCACTTCCTATGTTCCTCTAGAGCAGGGGTGGCCAAATTTGCTTAACGCAAGAGCCACACAGAATAAACGTCAGATGTTTGAGAGCCGCAAGATATGAACAAATATTACACGTTTTTACTGAGAAATATGCAAGTTTGCTTTTTATTAACATTAAATGAGGCTGCCAAAAGTAATAACAAAAGGGGTAAAAACAGATATTGATAATGATATTTTTTTTTGTCCAATGATATTTGTTTGCTAATGGTATTTAGCTTCCCCAGCTGCCCTGCTGGGAGCCGCACAGTATGTGTGAAAGAGTCGCATGTGGCTCCTGAGCCACAGTTTGGCCACCCCTGCTCTAAAGACAACACCCTCTCACCCCCCAGGGAGCCTAACCCCTACAGGGTGGGAGCCACAACGGAAAAAACGATGGGCTCCTGTCAATATAGATGCCCACTGCATCTCCTGTTTTATTTTCAAAAGGCCTCTGTGTCGCTGTTAAAGAAACAAAGCTCCCGCGGGGCTTTCCTCTCTTGCTTTTACACTCTGGAATCTTCAGGGGGAAGTGGACTTTTGTGACTGCCACGAGGGCCGGCCCAGCAGCACTTCCGATCAAAGAAGAACAGATGTCCTCAATCCTGCAGAGTCCTTTGTGTTATTCAAAGGCAGCAAGTGCGCTTCCTCAGTGCCATCAGGGCTATTTCGGGGCAGGAACGCACAGGAACGGAGTCCCGGCTGGCTCCTGAGTTGGCCACGCCTACAACCAAAACCTCTGGCATGCGTGGCTACAGAACACGCTGCCCTCCCCACGTTGCACGCAAGAGGGAAAGGTGGCATGCTCTCTCCTCCTCTGGGGAGCCTGTCAGATTTCCTTGACAATTTCACTCCCCCCAGTCAGCTGGGAGTGAAACTGACAAGGAAAAGCCTCTCTCCGCAAGCATGCTGGAAATGCCTTCCCTCCCTGATCGGCGGGAGGGAGGGAAAGGCATTTAATCATGCCCCCCTGCACTTCCCCCAAGTCTCTCAGCGCAGGCTTTCTTTTAGATCCCCTTTCTTTTAGAGCCCCAGCACTTCAGCGGCGCCTTTCCCCGAACGTCTGGTTTGGAAAGGGGGGTAGACTAGAAAGGCGATGCTGAAGTGGGGCGGAGAAGCTTGGGAGGGGGGGAAGAGGCAAGCTTCCATGCCTGCCTTGTGCTTTCCCAGCCCCCCCCGCCTAATATGCTAATGAGCTGGGCTGTCAGGGGTGTGGCCTAATACTCTAATGAGTTTCTGCTGTTAGGTATAGCCCAGGGGTGGGCCATTGTTTTGGCTCGGGGGGCCACTTTGTGGGAGCGGAGGTTAGCGGAGGGCCGCACCTTTTAAAATGATTGCATTCATTAGTTAACTCTGCATTTCAGAAAAGGTATAAATTGTATCATAAAAATCAATAAATATAAATTAAATAAAACAGTGGTTGTTTTATTCAATTTATTTATTGTGCTAATTTCATATCATCTATAGCTGCAAGCACATTTAATTTTAGAATCAGTTTAAGGAGAGAAATGTACCCTTATCACACTTTTCTACAATTTTTTTGAAATCAGGAGATTGCTTGTTGAGAAACCACGTGGCCGACAGTCTTGGCGGGCCGCAAAAAACTCTGTGGCGGGCCGCATGTGGCCCCCGGGCCGCAATTTGCCCACCCCTGGTATAGCCTATTATGCTAATGAGTTCCTGCTGGACTTTTTCTACAAAAAAAGAAGAAGCCCTGAGTGCGATTATCCGCACGGCTTCTATCTAGGGGTTGCCAGATACTTAAAAAAAATAACCAAGAAACCAGACATGTCAAGTTCAAGGGCGACTGCTCCGGCACTGCCTCCTTCCAGTACAAACAGCACGAAGCAGGCTGTTTACACGGGGAGGAGCACACCCCCTCCCCACAACAAAGGCTGCTGCTTTATGCTGGGGCCCGGTGCCACCTCTTCCCAGGGAAAAGTGTGGCGCATGCTGTCTCTACTGGGTGGAGCACCCCCCCCCCAGCACGAAGCAACACAGGCCATCTTCCCAGCTGCTCCAACAAACCTGACACCTCTTTTGCCCACCGGCTTCCTCCCCACAGCCTGCAGCCATCTTTGGAATGCGAGGGGGGCCAGCGTCAACCTGACCCCTCTGCCGATATCCGGGCACTTACCCTGGTCTTCTCCTCTGGCCAGGACCACAAGAGAACCCCAATGCTGCCCAGGCCTTGCGAATTCATAACCCCAAAACAGCAAGCCTTTAAATGTCTGGTATCTCCCCCATTTTTACCACCCCCACCCGCCGGACAGTCAGTAAAAATACCAACCATCCAGGCCAATATCGAATGCCTAGCGGTCCTACTTCTCTCTGACGAGCTCTGTTTTGCTGGTGACAGAGTAGTGGTTAAGAGCAGCAGACTCTAATCTGGAGAACTGGGCTTGGTTCCCCCCACTCCTCCTCCGCATGAAGCCAGCTGGGTGACCTTGGGCCAGTCACAGTTCCCCTAGAGCTCTCTCAGCCCCGCCTACCTCACAAGGTGCCTGCTGTGGGGAGAGGAAGGGGAAGGCGATTGTAAGATGCTGTGAGGGCGATGGGGCCATTTCAACATCGAGCTCTATACGCCCCACCTGGCTGCCTTTCCAACACAGAAATCTGGGGAAGAGAGGACCGCGTCACCGGACTCAAATTTTATTGCCATCTGACTTGCAGAGTAATAGTCACGTAGAACCTAGAGCGATGTTCTTGCTTCTCGAGCGGCATGGTTGGTTGGATCCATGTTTAGTTCTGCTCCAGCCTCCAAAACCAATAACTATGAATCTTAAAATCCCCCCCCCTCCATTAAGCAGGACAAATGGGGGCGACTGCCTTTCAAAATGCCACGGGTGGGTGGGCGTGTGGGAAGCAAGCCAGAAATTAAGAGACTTTCTGAAAGGTTGATTAGTCTGGTTAAGTTTCTCAACGGAAAAAAAAACCCAAACACCCTTCTGGTGTGCATCAAACAGATCTGATCAGTAGCTGAAGGAAGTCAATTCCAGACAGGATCTCCACAGCATCCCCCTTTCCTCTCCAAGCAGTTAAGAGCTCTTCGAAAATACGTCAGAAGTGAGCAGGCTTTGCCACACAAGTGGATCTAGCACAGTTTTTCTTTTGGACTCTGGAACCCATCGGCAATTAGTTCCAGCACCATCCCTCTCGCATAGGCGTAAACTACGGGGGGGCTCAGCCACCCCCGGGAAAATGGAGCACCCAGGCCGGCTGGCTGGCCGGCTGCCGCCGCCACCACCTCTCCCCCTGCTCCGTTCCTCCCTCCCTCCATCCAGGAACCAGCTGGGCAAATGCCCAGCGTGCTGGACGGAGGAACGGAGGCAGGAGCAGGCGGGGGGGGGGAGGCAGCGGGGATATCGAACTTGTGCCAACAGGCGCGGGCTGCCGCCTCGTTTGCCCGCCCGCCGGCTGCTGCCGCCGCCTCCCCCCCCCGGGACTGACCTGGCACGCTGGGCACTTGCCCAGCTGGCCCCACGGAGGCAGGAGTGGCCGGGCTAGGCCAGTCCGGGGGGGGGGGAGGCCGGCGAGGACATGGTCCCAGCGCCCGTGCACAAGAGCCCCTGCCCCCCCCCCCGGATTTTAAAAGTCAACGCCTCTGCCCTCTCCGAGGAAACTGCTTTCCAACCCTCCATTCAGCTCTGGTGCCTGAAAAGTTGGAGAGAGCAAAATGCTGGATTTCAAAGGAGCAGTCTTAAAATTTGCATTAAAAAGCCCATGGATGCAATGCTCCCTCTAAGCTGTGGAGTCTTGTGAGTAAAAATTCAACTTTATGAGCTACTGGCATTAAAGTTGTGAGCGAGCGATTGGGGCTGCTGCATAAATCAGTCTGCTCTGGAGCCCTCCTTCCTGAGCTGAGACAACAATGTGCGAGTTGGAGGCTAAAAAACAGTGAGCTAGCTCACACAAACTCAGCTTAGAGGGAACACTGGATGCAACCCAGGGAAATGTGGGAGTTTCATTCTTATTAAATAAGGAGCCTTGAGTAGGAAAACCTCTTGAATGCCTGGCAGCGGTTAAGAGACCAGGCTCCAGTTTGGTGTAGTGGCTAAGTGCGTGGACTCTAATCTGGGAGAACCGGGTTTGATTCCCCACGCCTCCACTTGCACCTGCTGGATGACCTTGGGCAAGCCATAGCTCTGTACCAGCTGTTCTCTCAAGGACAGCTTGGGAAAGAGCTCTCTCAGCCCCACCTACCTCACAGGGTGTCTGTTGTGGGGAGGGGAAGGGAAAGGAGTTTGTAAGCCGCTCTGAGACTCCAACCGAGTGAAGGGTGGAATATAAATCCAATCTCTTTTCTTCCCCCACAGCCTTACAGAAACTGCAAATCCCACAGTCATTGTCTAAGCCTTTGACTCTCTGCCCCCCCCTTAATTAAATTCATAAATGCCCAGACAAGAATGACTAATCTATATCCTATTAGCGAATCTGCCAGGAAATGGGCGGATGCTGCATTCAGCTACTTCCTGGGTTTGTAGACAATGCTTTCCCATGCTGAAAGAAAGGTTGCAAATCCAAAATAGGACCCATGGTAAGAAGAAAATACCAAAAACCAGAACATACTGTGCTGCAGACAATTAACAAAGTTTCTCAAAAATATATTTTAAATTTTTAAAAAATATTATATATATATATATATTTTGTTTTTAATAAATAATTCACTATCATATTAATTATTATGAACACACAGAAAGAGTATAAATCCCAAAATACTAAGTATCATCCAACAATATAACTACAGATATTGCACAACCCCTATATAAGTATCAGCCCACCTAAATAATACAAAAGTGTTTTTGAAGGAGGACTCCTTTAAGTCCAGTAAGTCCAAGAGAGCCGTGATCCTTGGGAGACCAAGAGACCCCTCGTGAAGCGTGCCCGCTGAGTTCTCTGTGGGGGGGGTGCACTGTAGAAAAGGGGGAGCAGGTGCGGAGCAGCACTCTTGCAGGGGATCTAGCGGTGGGGGGAGCTAAGCACCCCCCCCCCCGACAGACAATGGAGAAGCTCAGCGGGGAGCAGGGCAGCTTGTCAGCCCTGCTGCGTCTCCACCTGGAGCACAGCTGCCCTCTCGAGGAGGGAGGGGGGCAGGGGAGGAAGAGTCCTTTGCAGTTCAGGGACCCCTGGCCGTCCTGCAATCTCAGCAGGGCCCAGAGAGTCTGGGAAAAGAGGGCCGGGGGGGGGGGGGGTCCTCTGCGTCCCTTAAAGGTATTGCTTCAGGTGGGTAGCCGTGCCGGCCTGCAGCAGGAAGAGCAAGATCTGAGGCCAGCAGCACCTTAAAGATCAAAAAGGTTTCCGGGGCATCAGCTTTCAAGAGTCAATGCTCCCTTAGTCGATATCCCTACGAAAGAATTGATCTTTTTAATTGACCGGCTGGCTCTCATTCGTCTCCAGGTTCAGATGCGGAGACTGCACGGCCTTTAACAGCCTGTATTTACAACCTCAGGAGAAGTATTCATCTTAGAAGTATTTGTTATTCATATAGCACAAACTTTGCAGAGTGGTCTGGAAACTGTTGACCCCCAGAAGTATCTCCGGAAAAAGGGCCACCGTTAAGATTTCCGTTTTATACCCACGAAACTCAGACAGAGCAGAGGTGGTAAGAGCCACGGGTGACCCAGCCAGATGGCTTGCGTGTCCTCCGGGCTTCATAATACAACAGCTGCTTGGCATTTATATAGCGCTTTCAACGCTCAAAACACTTCCCGGGACATGGAAGCGCAGCAATCCTTGTAACGGTACTGCAAGTCCCACGCGATCCTCATACTGCCTGTGCTGACTCATGTTACGTAATCCGCTTTGAGTCTCAGCCCAAGAGTGAAAGGGAGTGGCCAGACCAATGCTCCCTCTGAGCTGCGGAGTCTTGTGAGCAAAACTTCTACTTTGTGAGCTACTGGCACTAAAGTTGTGAGCGAGCGATTTGGCTGCTGCGTAAATCAGTTTGCTCTGGAGCCAGCCCTTCCTGAGCTAAGACAAAAATGTGTGAGCCGGAGGCTAAAAAACTGAGCTAGCTCACACTAACTCAGCTTAGAGGGAACACTGGTCCAGACTAAGACCGCCTAGCGAATTCATGGCGGAGGCAGGAGCTTGACCATGGGCTTCCTGATTTGAACCCTGACCCCTTGTTCAGGGACCCCCGACATGGTGCTCATGGCACCGAACTCCTTTCTTGGCACCTACTAAGGTGTTGTGGGCTGGCCTGCCGACACCTCCTCAGATGAGGAAGAGATGAAGGAAGCTGGCCTTGTGCCATGCCCTCAGTCCTGCAGCCTGGGATTGGAAGCCGAAGCACAGGCCCTGCAATGGCCAGCCTCAAAAAAGAAACCCCCACACATACCGGGTCGCCAGAGCCCTTGGAATGCTGGGGAAGGCAGGCCTGGAGGGAGGCACAGGAGTGATGCCATAGTGTGCCTGTGAGTTGGGAGTTGTTGCAGGAGTAGGGCTGACAGCTCAGCCATTGAGGACTCGCACCCTGTCTGGGGATGACTCTGCGGGTTGATAAGTTGCGTCCGGCCTTGAAGGACAACATGAAAACAGCTCGTCTGCAACTGTGGACTAAGACCTTGCGGACCATGACCTGGCTTGCGAGCCAGTTTGGTGTAGTGGTTCAGTGCGCGGACTCTAAGCTGGGAGAACCGGGTTTGATTCCCCACTCCTCCACTTGCACCTGGCTGGATGACCTTGGGCAAGCCATAGCTCTGGACCAGCTGTTCTCTCAAGGACAGTTGTCTCAGAGCTCTCTCAGCCCCACCTACTTCACAGGGTGTCTGTTGTGGGGAGGGAAAGGGAAAGGAGTTTGGAAGCCGCTCTGAGACTCCAAGTGAGTGAAGGGCGGGGTATAAATCCAGTATCATCTTCTTCTTCTTGCACCTGCTGGATGCACTCCTCCACTTGCACCTGGCTGGATGACCTTGGGCAAGCCATAGCTCTGTCAGAGCTGTTCTCTCAAGGACAGTTGTCTCAGAGCTCTCTCAGCCCCACCTACCTCACAGGGTGTCTGTTGTGGGGAGGGGAAGGGAAAGGAGACTGTGAGTCGCTCTGAGACTACGAGTGAAGGGCGGGGTATACATCCAATCTCCTCCTCCCCCTCCCTTTGTGCCTTTTAGATCTGCCCTTCTGGTTTGATGGCTGGGCTTCTCAATATCTGTGATTTCACCCTGGACTGCTTTTGTACTATGCCTCTTGCCCCGGGTGCCTGCCTGAAACCAGGACGGAAGTGGTTTTAGGAAGTGGGGTGGGGCAGTTGCCCAGCAGTGCATCTGACTGGCCGCAGAAGATCTGACCCGGCTATGCAGATTACAACCACACTGTTTCAGCAGCAGCTGCCACCAGAGTGGCTTGCTTTGTTTTCTCCCACCCCTCTTTCCCAGTGTGTTTTCAACCCACTCCTTTTCCTCCTCTGTACTCGGGTTTCCTGTGTGTGTGTGTGTGTGTGTGTGACTCACCTCCCTTGGCTGTCGTGTGGAGGCTGCGTCCGCCACCCTGTGTCAGAATCCCCAAAATGTCCATAGGGACAAAAGGTTGGGGGTCCCCTGCCCCTGGCTACTACGCTCCAGCAGCTCATAAAATGCTTCACTTGGTGAAATTCTGCACTCATGCAACCAAACCACGAGGCCCACATAGGGTATGCACACGGAAGAAATTTGCCTGATTTACAGCTTTGCATTATTCTGTTTCCGCCCGTCATGGGGAGACGGCACCCAAACCCCATTTCCAGTGCCTCAAAATCCTATTCCACAGCCATGAGGATTACGAACTCGTTTTCTTTCAGAAATGAAAGAAAAAGTCCTCAAGACGCTGAGTTCCACGGCCGGTGACACATTCTGTGCAAAACAAATTGTCTGGAGAACATTTTAATAAAGGGATTAGAACAGCAGTGTGATGGAAGAGCTAAGGAGGTCGGCTTTATAAAGGGTGAAGATCGTAGTCTTGCAAAGGGGTAGCTGCATTACTTTGTCTTCACAAAACAAACAAGCATCTAGAGGCATCTTAAAGACGAACAACATTAATTTCACAAGTCAGTAGTCCACTCTGTCAGATATTGTGAGCCAGCCTTGGCTGGGAGGGTGGGGTAAAAAATCAACCAACCAATCAATCAATCAATCAAACAAACAAACAAACCTGTACTTGGGAACTGGGGATGTAATGATGGACACAGGAATAGACAGCTTTAAAAGGGGATTAGATAAATTCATGGAGGAGAGATTTATCAGGGGCTACTAGCCATGGTGACTGAGGGGAACCTCCACATTCAGAGGCACTAACCCTCCGAATCCCAAAGCCAGGAGGCAACATCAAGGGAAGGCCTTGGCCTCTCTGACCTGCTGATGGCCCTCCAGAGGAACTGGTTGGCCGCTGTGTGAGGCAGGATGCTGGACTAGATGGACCCTCACTGGTCTGATCCAGCAGGGCTTTTCTGAGGTTCTTATCAGGGGAACGCCTCGGTCTCTCTGCCGTGTGGCTGGCCCTCCAGAGGAACTGGTTGGCCGCTGTGTGAGACAGGATGCTGGACTAGAGGGACCCTCACTGGTCTGATCCAGCAGGGCTCTTCAGATGTTCTTATCAGGGGAAGGCCTCGGTCTCTCTGCCGTGTGGCTGGCCCTCCAGAGGAACTGGTTGGCCGCTGTGTGAGACAGGATGCTGGACTAGAGGGACCCTCACTGGTCTGATCCAGCAGGGCTCTTCAGATGTTCTTATCAGGGGAAGGCCTTCAGAGGAACTGGTGTGAGACAGGATGCTAAACTAGATGGACTACTGATCTGATGCAGCAGTGAAGAAGAAGAAGAGAAGAAGAGATAGGATTTATATCCCGCCCTTCACTCACTTGGAGTCTCAGAGCGGTTTACAAACTCCTTTTCCCTTCCCCTCCCCACAACAGACACCCTGTGAGGTAGGTGGGGCTGAGAGAGCTCTTTCCAGAGCTGTCCTTGAGAGAACAGCTGGTCCAGAGCTATGGCTTGCCCAAGGTCATCCAGCCAGGTGCAAGTGGAGGAGTGGGGAATCAAACCCGGTTCCCCCAGACTGGAGTCCGCGCACTTAACCACTACACCAAACTGGCTCTCTCTTATGTTCTCTTATGTTCTTATCGGTTCTTCTTCTTCTTCTCCTCTTCCTCCTCCTCACCAGGAAGTGTGTCAGGGAGCGTAGACTTTCCAATTTCCCGGGGGGGGGGGGGGGGCTGGGCCAGAGGGGGGAAGGGAGGGGGGAGGGAATAAGAGAGAGAGAGAGAGAGAGAGAGAGAGAGAGAGAGAGAGAGAGAGAGAGAGAGGGTTGCAAAGTCTTACTGCTTAGATAGGAGTTCCACGACCGCGCGCTGGGATGATGTCACAACCTCTGCTGCCGCAAGAGCCTCTCCCCCCCGCCTGGCTCCCCCGCACCCCTCTCCCCACCCACTTCTCCCTCCCTCCCTCCCTCTGGGGGCGATCCAGGCGACTGCCCAGCGTGATGACATCACCCGGAAGTGATGTCATCACGCTGGGCACGTTACCAGGGCGACACTCTGGCAATCACCCTGAAACTCTATGGTGCCATAGAGTTTTCAGGGCAATTGCTAGAGCGTCACCACGGCAACGTGCCCAGTGTGATGATGTCACTTCCAGGTGATGTCATCACGCTGGGCAGTCACCCGGATTGCCCCCGGAAAAAGAGAGCGGGAGGGAGGAGTGGGTGCGGGGGAGCCGGGGGGGGGGAGGCTCTTGCGGCGGCAGCAGCTTCTTGGGAGCCCTAGCAGCAGGCGGTGGCTGGGGGCCTGGAGGGCGGAGAGGTCTGGTGGCAGGCAGGTGCTCCGTTTCACCTGGTGGGGCTCAGTTCCCCCTGGAAAATTTCAGGGGTGGCCCACGCCCCCGAACCCCCACGTAACTGACACCTATGAGTACTGTCTACACAGATCGGCAGTGGCTCTCCAGGGGAGAGGTTGTTGGAGGTGTTTCACATCACCTACCAACTGGTCCGTTCAACTGGAGATGCTGGGGATTGAACCTGGGACCTTCTGTACGCGAAGCAGAGGCCCTTCCACTGAGCCACAGCTCTTCCCTAAAAACCCGTCGTGTAGCTTTTGCAAACAAAATTTGCCTCTTTTCACTGGGGACCTAATAATGTTGTCGGATGGACCAGGCCTAGAGGAGGCCAGACGGACGATCCCTAGTTGGCCGGGAGACTCCCCAAACGAGTCTTCAAGTTCCTCGCAGGGACGGTAACACCAGTTCAGTCCGTTGCCTGTTTGACAAACAAGCGTGCCCCTTCTACCCCAATGCTGCAAAGTGCGGGACTTTCTTCCGTCGCGAGGCAGGCAGGCATTCCCAAAGGACGGGGGAAGAAAAACTAAGAGGCTGAAGAACACAAGTCATTCCTTATCTGCAAGCAGAGCCGGGTCTCCAGGGGTGGAAGACTCCTGCCTGACTCCAAAGGCTCATTCCTTTCAACTCGTGCTTCTGTGGAAAGGCAATCTTAAGTTTTCGGTCTCACTTTCTAATGAATGCCCTACAGGAAGAAAATGAATACCAGCCCAAGGGATTCACAGAAATGTCCTAGGCCAAAAGGGCTAGGCTTTGTAGTGAAAATTAATCTTCTTTCGAGCAGGCAACCTTTTTAAGGAAGGGGATGCAAAAATCTAACAAGCGTAAGACCGGGTGGAGAACCCAGCCTTGAGGTAACGGCTCAAGCGTTATGAAGTTCCCCGGCCACCACGCTTTTTTCATTTTCAGCCCACAGATCAAAAAAATTGCACATCACACATCAAAGCTAAGCAACAAAACCAAGCCCTGACCTGGGTGGTCCAGGCTAGCCCGGTCTTGTCAGATCTCGGAAGCGAAGCAGGGTTGGCCTTGGCTAGTGCTTGGAAGGGCAACCTCCAAGGGATATCAGGGTCGTGACGCAGAGGGTGGGCGATGGCAAACCTCCTCTGAAACGTCTCTTGCCTAAAAAACAAGTCTAGCTCACCACCTGGTGGTGCATAAATCTAAAAGCGTGAGAAGTTCTGGCTGCTAGACAATCTTAAGATCTGCTGGCTATACTACATGCAATGCCAAATGATGATTAATTAATTAACAAAACAAAAACTTTTCATTTGGTAGGGGGCAAAGCCTTCAAGACACAGCAAAAAGAAGTATTATTTTCCTCACTAAACAAGGCTAAGCTATTAAATTCTGCCTGCCACCAATCTAAACCACTCATTTAGACATTTTTAATGTCCAGTGCACTTCCCTATTTGTCCCACTCATCTGCAGAATACAGAGAACAGTTTCCCTGGAGAAAATGGATGCCTTGGAGGGTGGGCTCTAGGGCATGGTACCCCACTGAGGTCCCTGTCCCCCCCCCAGGCTCCACCCCCAAATCTCCAGGGACTTCCCAACCTGCAGCTGGCAACTCTTCTCCCCTCCCGCCGTTGGCCAGGGGCGACCTGGCAATCCCACCAGGGCTTCAGAATAGTCAAAGGAGTCCTGCCCCCTTTTTTGCCTGTCCAAGCCCACTGTGACAACACTGTAGGTCAGAGTGTAGAATCAGATGGCTGAGGACTGGCAGAGAAGAAGAAGAAGAAGGAAAAAAAGAGACTGGATTTACCATATTTTTCGCTCCGTAAGACGCACTTTTCCTCCCCAAAAACGTGGGGGGGGAAGTGTGTGCGTCTTATGGAGCAAATATGGAGCTTTTCTTACCTGTAACAGGGCTCTTTCTTCAGCAGGAACGCAGGGGAACGCCATTCAGGCTGGCATCCCAGCCTTCCCCGCCCCTCCCTGCTGGGCCTGAGCTGTTAAGACTTAAAAGGGAAACGGCAGGAAAACCCCCACCAGGCTAAGTACTCTTTCCCTTTAAGTGCTTTCCCCCTTTAAGACAGCCAGCAGCAGAAAGCCCCGCCCACAGATTAAG
This sequence comes from Lepidodactylus listeri, assembly GCA_029233225.1. Lineage (NCBI taxonomy): Eukaryota > Metazoa > Chordata > Lepidosauria > Squamata > Gekkonidae > Lepidodactylus > Lepidodactylus listeri. The sequence continues at coordinate 3,664,522 of JARCFY010000004.1, read as the reverse complement.
CTCCGTGGCTACTTTGCACAGAAAGGCCTGGCTTTGCATGGCATGCCGACCTCTCTCTTCTTTCCTTTCTCTATCTTCCTTCCTTCCTTTCCTTTTTTCTGTCTGTCTGTCTTTCTGTCTCTCTCTCTGTTCCCACCTTTCTTTCTTCCTTTCTCTTTCTCTCTCTCTCTCCTCCTCCTTCCTTCCTTTATCTCTCTCTCTGTCTCTCTCTCTGTCTCTCTCTTTCTTTGTTTCATTTTTTCCTGTTTCCCTCCTCTAAAAACAAGGTGCATCTTATGATCAGGTGCGTCTTATGGAGCGAAAAATACGGTAATACCCTGCCCTTCAATACCCAAGGGAGTCTCAGAGCGGCTTACAAACTCCTTTCCCTTCCCCTCCCCACCACAGACACCCTGGGAGATAGGTGGGGCTGAGAGAGCTCTGACAGAAACAGCTCTTTTTCAAGGACAGCTGTGCCAGAGCTATGGCTTGCCCAAGGTCATCCAGCAGGTGCAAGTGGAGGAGTGGGGAATCAAACCCGGTTCTCCCAGATTAGACTCCGTGCACTGAACCTCGACACCGAACTGGCAAGAGTGAAGGGGGAAAGAGTACAGGGAGGGGGCAAGTGGGACTGACTGGGAGGAATCAAGGTGCTGGGGAACCGTGCCTTACATGGAATCAGACAATCAGTTCACTAAGGTCAGTCTTGTCTACTCAGACTGGCAGTCCCTCTCCAGGGTCTCAGGCTGAGGTCTTTCACATCACCTACTGCCTGGTCCTTTTAAAATAGGAGATGCCGGGGATTGAACCTGGGACCTCCTGAACCTGGGAGGAGCTGTGGCTCACTGGCCAGGCATCTGCTTGCCATGCAGAAGGTCCCAGGTTCAATCCCCGGCATCTCCAGTTAAAAGGTTCAGGTAGGAGGTGATGTGAAGAAGACCTCCGCCTGAGACCCTGGAGAGCGGCTGCCAGTCTGAGTAGACAATACTGACCTTGATGGACCAGGGGTCTGATTCAGGATAAGGCAGCTTCATGCGTGTTCATGTGTGTTCAAAGCGGAGGTTCTTCCACTGAGCCACAGCCTGTCAGGATGCCTGCCATTCAGTGTTACATTTTGTCTGCCATCAAGTGTTACAAGTGTTACTTTTGGTTATCTGGTTTTTCTCCCCTTTGAAGTTTATTGCTGGTCTTGCTTAAAGTGTCATTTCTTTCCCGGGAGGGTGGCTCGCTACATTCCATCACGTCACATAAGCAAGCCCGGCTATCTCTTCCTGTCTCCTCCTTTCTTTTCCCCAGCGCTTAGAATGTTTTATCTTGCTTTTATAACCTTGGGGACTGTGGAGGTATTTTCCTCCAGGTGTCTGGTCTGCAATTCGCAAGTAGAGGTCACAAAAGGGGAAGAAGGGGTATTTTAGTGCTTTGGCGCCCTTTTGCTGGGAACAAACGGTTTGGGACATTTGCACGCTTTTTTGTATGCATTCTGATTGGCCCTTGGCCTATTGTCACCTGGGGCGAGGGGTATATCAATGACTGATGGCTATGCCAATGTATCTCTAACAAACATCGAGTACCTGAACCATCTTTAAGAATAAAGGAACTTTTACTTTGCTAAAAGGTCTGGCTTACTGATTCGATTCAGAAGCCTCACACAGCCCCTCCCTTTCCGCATCGCTCCCAGTAAGAGTTCGTGAATATGGTTCACCTGAAGACTGCTAATGCAAAATGACAAGGCTCTTGGACTGTTTGCGCACATGCAGCTGGTAGAATGCAAAGGACAGCAGTGCCTCACAAGAACAAGAGAGAGAGAGAGAGACCCAAGATAGCTGCTCATATTACAGAGCCGCTTTAGGCACTACCACTCCCTCGTGTGGGCTACTAAAAGGCTCCAGACCCTGGGCACCGCGCCACGCAAAAGCGGTACTGTTTCAGTGCTCCCCACCTGATTTCGCTGTGGCGCCCACGCAACGTGCACGAGCCAGACCTGCCACAAATATGCCGGCATGCCCACTTTTCACAACTTTACGTCTTCCACGTGGGGCCATCGGCACAGGTAAGTGGAGTTTCGGCAGCTTGGTGTAGGAGTGATTAATGTCTGAAAACAAGCCCATGGAGGAAACAGAACTAGGGAACAGGACAGAAAGTGCTTAAATTGGATTTCTGCTTCGTTGCTCCAGACTGTGGCAACAGCTTTCAGGGACCGCGGGGACAAAACCAAGCAGGTTGTTGCCATGAGCCGCACAGGCAGGCGGAGAGTCCCTGCTGAAACTGTGAACCGCTGCCAGAATACCAGGCTCATCGCACGAAGCCTTATACTTGTTTGCTTTCACGCCCAAGCTCCTTGGTACCCCTTCCCCACCACGAACGACAGCCTTTTAGAGACGGGAGTCAATTAGGCAGTGCTCCTATCTAAAGCCACAGAGGAGGTTAACAGGGAACAAGACTTCGAAGGGTGAGGGAGGTTAACTACACCTGCTTGTGCCTGATGGTGCGATAAGAAGGCGGGGAACAGAGCATAAAGGGTTTTTACAGAGAGCAGCTGGGAAGCCGGCGCTCAGAAGACCAGTTGCAGCCTCTTATGGAAGAATCCACCCAGGCGTCCTGATTCCCAAAAACAGCAAATCAAGATTGATTGCGTCGTTGCAGGAGAAAGCTGGGAACAGGACAGCGTTTAAGGTATCGGTAAGCGACGCACACAAATGCACTGCTCTCTCCACAAACCTCTTAAGGAAACAGCCCCGGTGGATCAGGCCACAAGGAATGCCTAGCTGAGCCCACTCTTCTCCCACAGGAGCCCACCAGATGTCACTATAATATTCACAAGCAGAGCGTGGTGCAGACAAAAGACATCCAGTCCTTGGACAGACTGCAGCGAGTTCCAGTTTCAGCAACTGGAGCAAACAGACTTGTCCTCGGTGAAGTAATCTAGACTTATTAGCGAGCCTTATGGCCACAAACTCCACAAAGCAAGCACACTTCCTTCCCTTTGTCCACATTAGTCATAATCTGATAACATTCTGAGAACAAACGCCATCAGCCCCCCCCCCCCCCCAATTGCTTCCAAACAGAAGACCTCCAGTTGTTTTAGCCTCTCTGCACAAGAAAGGTGCTCCGGCCGACTGATTTCCAGCACTGAGGTTGCCTTTCACTGCTCTACCGAACTGAGCTGGCCGTCAGTGAAATTCCCACTAGGACCCCAAGATCTCCTTCCTGGGTAGACACAGACAACCCAATTAGTACATGCATGGCATGCTGGCTGTGGTTCAGTGGCAGAGCATCTGCTTGGCACGCAGAAGGTCTTGGTTCAGTCCCCGGCATCTCCAGTTAAAAGGACCAGGCAGCAGGTGATGGGAAAGACCTCTGCCTGAGACCCTGGAGAGCCGCTGCCAGTCTGTGTTGACAGTACTTACTTGGATGGACTAAAGGTCTGATTCGGTATAAGGCCGCTTCATGCACGTTCAATTACACCATTACTTTTAAAAAAGGGCTTCTACCCTAAAATAGATAACTTTGGTAGTTGGACCTCATCTGCCACTATCCCACTGGAGCTCTTTTTCGCTGCCTGCTTGGAATTTTATCAGTGTGAAATTTGGAGCAGTTTATCAACTTGGTTACCTCACCATTCATCCCCAACTCCATATTATCTGCAAGTAAGTAAAGCATCCCCCAACCAAGGCAAGAGACGGTCTCCCATCCAAATTCTAACCAGGGCCGACCCCGCTTAGCTTCTGAGATCTGGTGAGATCTCAGTAGCGAAGAGAGAAATGCTTTGTTAGCCATCATAAGGACAGGGACTGGGGGGTGGGGGGGGGGAGAACCGCAAAAGCCAGTATCTATCATGCAGCTACATCTGGGATATGCTGCAAGTGAGCAACATGCCCTATTTCAGGTGCCTGATCTCCTCGGTACGCAGGCATGCTGGAGGGTGAGGCTTCCCAGGATCCGTGGAATGGAAGCCTCCCAGGGAAGGCCTCATCTTACTGCTGTGGCCACTACCAGAGCATTCGCCAAATGAGTGGTGTGTGGTGGATAGCCCCCAGAGCTATGGCCAGCAAATTTATTCATAATTCTACACTGCCCTTCCTGTGAATGGGCTCATGGCGGTTCACAACATAGCTTTATAACCACCACCACCACCCGTGGGCACATAAACACAGATACCTATTCATAAAACTGAAAAATGTTATCCTGATAAATATTCCAGTTGCCTCAGCCTCTCTGACTGTAGTACTGTATTCTTCACCTATGTTCACTCAGCACCTCACCTAATAAGAATGTAAGAGAAGCCAATGTTGGATCAGGCCATTCATTGGCCCATAATAGCAGGTGCCCTCAGGAGGTCCAGCAGTGGGGCCAGGACACTAGAAGCCCTCCCATTGTTGCCCCTTGCCTCAAGCACCAAAAATACAGAGCATCACTTGTCCCAGACTGAGAGTTCCTATCTAGACCTTGTGGCTAAGAGCCACTGATGGACCTCTGCTCCATATGTTTATCCGATTCCCTCTTATAAGAACATAAGAGAAGCCAATGTTGGATCAGGCCAATGGCCCATCCAATCCAACACTCGGTCACACAGTGGCCAAAAACACCAGGTGTCCTCAGAAGGTCCAGCAGTGGGGGCAGGAAGCCCTCCCACTGCCGCCCCCCCCCCCCCCATCAAGCACCAAGAATACAGAGCATCACTTGACCCAGACTCAGAGTTTCTATCTATACTTCGTGGCTAATAGCCACTGATGGACCTCTGCTCCATATGTTTATCTAATTCCCTACCGAAGCGGTCCATGCTTGTAGCTGCCACCACCTCCTGTGGCAGTGAATTCCACGTGTCAATCACTCTTTGGGTGAAGAATAAGATAAATCACAGGCGAAGATTCTTTTTGGGGTAACAGGCTCATAAACCTCCCACTACTGTAAGCAGGCAGACCCCCTGTCTCTCAGGAGGGGTCGTTTCAACCAGCACTGGACCCTGTCAGGGAATTCCAGGAGTCTATGTACTGGGCATCTTGACAGAAGTGGACACAAAGATGGATGCCAGGACTGGCAGCCCCCATAATCGCGCCTACGCAGTAACCCCAGGATGCTCATGAGATCTTGCTCTGACAGCTGCGATGCCCCCTCCGCCCTGCCAAGATCTGTATATTCCTGACAATGGACTTCCCTCCCCCCAGAGCTACTTCTTTTCTGTTCCCATTACTAATCCTATCAATCTCGCCTCAGCCTTCCTCCCCACAAATTACCTTCGTGGAAGCGTGGGCCTGCCTGGTACGTGTCTTCAGGGAACTGACACGGCAAATGTTTTTCATGATGTGGCCAGCCTCGAGTCTCAACAAGAGAGGGAGACTATAAATTAAGTCAAATAAATAAACGGAAGCCGCCATTTCACTTTCTGTGGCCTCTCAGGACTCCATTTCAGATGGAGGCGGGAAGATCAGCAGCAAGGCCGAAGCCTGTCTGAGTCCTAACTGCATAAACTAACAAAAAAGCCCCCCAGACATAAACACATCACTAGCCGAACAGCTAGATTTCGGCCCAGTAGCACCTTACAGGCCAACAAGATTTTTGGAAGATAAGCTTCCAAGAGTCAACGCTACCTTCATTAGATACCATCTGACAAAGGGAGCATTGACTCTTGAAACCCTATACCTGGAAAATCTTCTCACATATGAAGCTGCCTCATACTGAGTCAGACCTTTGGCCCTTCAAGGTCAGTACTGTCTACTCAAGACTGGCAGCTGCTCTCCAGGGTCTCAGGCGGAGGTCTCTCACGTCACCTACTGCCTGGTCCTTTTAACTGGAGATGCCGGGGATTGAACCTGGGACCTTCTGAATGCCAAGCAGATGTTCTGCCACTGAGTCACAGCTCCTTTTTACAGCTGTCCAGCGTCTCAGGCAGAGGTCTTTCCCATCACCTCCTGCCTGGTCCTTTTAACTGGAGATGCCAGGGATTGAACCTGGGACCTCCTGCATACCAAGCACAGGCTCTGCCACTGAGCCACAGCTCCTCTTTACAGCTCTCCAGGGTCTCAGGCGGAGGTCTTTCACGTCACCTACTGCCTGGTCCTTTTAACTGGAGATGCCGGGGATTGAACCTGGGACCTTCTGCATGCCAAGCAGAGGCTCTGCCACTGAGCCACAGCTCCTCTTTACAGCTCTCCAGGGTCTCAGGCAGAGGTCTCTCACATCACCTACTTCCAGGTCCTTTCAACTGGAGATGTCGGGGATTGAACCTGGGACCTTCTGCATGCCAAGCAGAGGCTCTTCCACTGAGTCACCCCCCTCTTGTTAGTCTCTAAGGAGCTCCTGGATCCGAATCTCACAGATCTACTGCAGACCAACACAGATACCCTCTGGAACCAGCTCCAGGAGTTGTGGCTACTTCTTGTTTCTCATTGGAATGAACGACACAGGTGGCCTTAAGGCACAATGACACCTGGCCTCAGAACACCGGCTAGTGTGTGTGTGTGTGTGTGTGTGAGGCGGAGAAGTGCTCCCTAGGTTAGGGATTCATCAGTCAAGTTCTGTCAGAGGCCATTATCTTTAGTGCTGGCACTGTGTCACTCCCCGAGTGGCCCATGATTAGTGCATCCTTCCTTCATTTCCTTTTCCAATCAACGGGGCAATTTAGGGCCCTGGATGGATCAATACCGTTCAATAGACAAGACAGCAGCATTACCAACACATGACTCGTGCAAGTCAGCCTATGCCGCCTCCATGCCGCTCCTGCAAACCTATCGCTGCTCTGACATCTATGAAGACAGCACATCAAAGCCAAGCCAAGCCATTAACCGGAGGTCGCCACTGTCTGGAGCAACACCACCGCTGCCCAGGGAGAATTATGCGCAGATTCACCACTGTTCCTCAAATTCTGAATTAGGCAACAAAGCATGGATTTCTTGTCTGAAATGCACAACCTATTTTCATTCAAAATGAAAACTTCCAAGACTTTTTGGCCTTCCTTCAGCATATGTGAACAATGCCTGGTGAAGTCTGTAAGGACCCTCCAGAGACAGAGACCCATGGAGAAATGAAACTCATGCAATATTAGCTGCAGCTCCCTAACTGATGCAACCCACACACAAACCACCCCACCAGCTGAAAAGTAATGCTTGACCTTGTGTGAGGTTATATGGTTAAAGCACCTTAAAGGAGTCCTGCAAAATGATCACATGGACCGGTCACACCAACAGCCAAAAGAATCGTCTTATGCTTAGTGCATGGCGGCTCCAGGGAATAAACCGCAGTGTTCCAGCACTACATGTTCAAGCACTAGAAGAACAGGACACGCTTGTATCAGACTGCTGGGGAACAGACGGTTATTACTTATTTTTGTCCCCTCAAGAGTCGGGTCATAAGATGCAACAAAGAAACCCCACCTTTCTTGACAATTCAGTCTGTTTAAGAGACACACACGCAGGTGACGTGTTACGGCCTTCCACTAGACTCCATTCTCTGCAGTGAAGGTGAAAATACATTTGGAAAGTCACACTGCCCACTGGAAGGTGAGGGAGGAGAAAATCTAAAGGGTTCGCATCCAGACATTAGAATAAACGGTGGTTTGACCAAGTTCCAGTTTGCCATGATATCCAAACGCAGATGCTGAAGACTACAGTTCGCTGGTGGATTCTAAAACACAATCCGTACCTGGCTTGTTAACGGTGGTTTCTTACGTTGCGGAGGAACAGCTAAAATCCTGTGTGGAGAGTTATCGACTATACATGAAGCGTGTTCTAGATAATAATTCTGCACGGACAAGGTAATTCTCCAAACTAAGAAACTGTGAAGTTGTAAGGTGAATGTGAGGTGCGTAGCTATGGGTAGAGCGAACAAGAGTTTGAACAGTCCTCTGCAAAGGAGCAGGTGGAAGGAAGAAGCCAGTGATTGGTCAAGGGGAACTGAGTGGATTTGTCAACTGAAAAAGAGGTGAAACGTATCGGTGCTCTGATTCTACTGCCTTAAATGAACAGCCCTAACCAGGGATGTGTGCCAGAGTCTTCAAAACACAGAACAAGCCAGACCAGGAGGCATCAGAGGAACGCAAGGGATGCTGGTGCTGCTCTGTATTCTTGGTGCTTGGGAGGGGGGGCAACAGTGGGAGGGCTTCTAGTGTCCTGACAGAAACCGCTCTCTTTTTCAAGGACAGCAGTGCCAGAACTGTGGCTTGCCCAAGGTCACCCAGCAGGTGCAAGTGGAGGAGTGGGGAATCAAACCCGGATCTCCCAAGTTAGAGTTTGCGCACTTCACCATGACACCAAACTACAGTTTATTAGGATGCCCAGATACAGACAGTGACAGACAGTGTGCAGCATGGTAGGTAAGAGATTCAGCAGTGAACTGGGCAGTTCAAAATGATGGCCAGAGGCACAGAAGGCTTTAAAAGGGGACTAGACAGATTCACGGAGGAGAGGTCTATCAGTGGCTTCTAGCCATGGTGGCCGAGGAGAATCTCCACATTCAGAGGCATGAAGCCTCTGAATCCCAGAGCCAGGAGGCAACATCAGGGGAAGGCCTCGGCCTCTATGCCCTGTTGTTGGCCCTCCAGAGGAACTGGTTGAGGCCACTGTGTGAGACGGGAGGCTGGACTAGGTGGACTCTCACTGGTCTGATCCAGCAGGGCTCTTCTGAGGTTCTTATCTGGGGAAGGCCTTGGCCTCTGTGCCCTGTTGTTGGCCCTCCAGAGGAACTGGCTGGCCACTGTGTGAGACAGGATGCTGGACTGGATGGACCTCCACTGCTCTGATCCAGCAGGGCTCTTCTGAGGTTTTTATGAAGGCCTCGGCCTCTCTGCCCTGTTGTTGGCCCTCCAGAGGAACTGATTGGCCACTGTGTGAGACAGGATGCTGGACTGGATGGACCTCCACTGCTCTGATCCAGTAGGGCTCTTCTGACGTTTTTATGAAGGCCTCGGCCTCTCTGCCCTGTTGTTGGCCCTCCAGAGGAACTGATTGGCCACTGTGTGAGACAGGATGCTGGACTGGATGGACCTTCACTGGTCTGATCCAGCAGGGCTCCTCTGATGTTCTTATGAAGGCCTCGGCCTCCCTGCCCTGTTGCTGGGACCTCCAGAGGAACTGTTTGGCCACTGTGTGAGAGACAGGATGCTGGACTAGATGAGCCACTGGTCTGATCCAGCAGGGCTCTTCTGATGTTCTTAAATTTAGTCTCTACTGTGAACTCACTAAGCAGTCTTAGCTAAGACACTCTCTCAATTCTGCAACAGAGGGTGATAATGTCATTTTTTCTTCCAGGACCATTGTCAAGAATATGGAAGCACATGAAGTGCTGTAAGCCATCTTTTAAACTATTTTTTTTTAACTCAGTGAACTGGGCAGAATACCACATTTCCCTTCTAGTACTAAGACAACATTCTTTTAAAAATTAACAAAGATGAGGGGCAGCTGTTCTGAAAGTGTTCAGACAACAGCTACCGTTATTGTCTTTTTATGACAGCCAAACTGCCCAAAGAGGTAAACAAACCTATAAAGTCTACCATGTCTCATTATGAATTTAAGCAGATCACGAGAGGGAGGGTGGAAGGGATAACCCAGTGCTCTGGTCTTGTGGCCCTTTCTTACATGCCCGGGGTAATGCTGACCGCCACTTTGGGGTCAGGAAGGAATTTTCCTCCTGGACAGATTGGCCCCTAGGATCCTGGAGGTTTTCTGTCATCTTCTGGGCGTAGCAAACAAGCAAGGAGAAGGTTGCTAGCAATATAATCAGCCAAAAATACAAAGCAACCTTGAAGAATGTAAACAGAATCCGTTTTCTACCAAAATATCTACAGTGATATCATACAAACCACCATGCAAACGACAAAGTATGCCACTGCATTTAAAAGACACACAGAATACAAGCAGGAAACAAACCCTGCTGAAATAGAATCCGAAAGGGACCAAAACAATCCTTTTAGGCTGAAAGAACAGGGGGGAAAGCCCCCTGCAACAGCAGAAGACAAGTTCCCCAGAGCATGAAGATTTGCAATACACAACAGGTCCTGCCTCAAATCGACATCTCAGACAAGATATAGCACTGGAAAAAGTGCAGAAAAGGGCAACTAGAATGATAAAAGGGTTGGAACACTTTCCCTATGAAGAGAGGTTGAAGCGCTTGGGGCTCTTTAGCTTGGAGAAACGATGGCTGAGGGGTGACATGATCGAGGTTTATAAGATTATGCGTGGGATAGAGCAGGTTGAGAAAGAAGTCCTTTTCTCCCTTTCTCACAAGACAAGAACTCGTGGGCACTCTGTGAAATTGCTGAGCAGTCGGGTGAGAACAGATAAAAGGAAGTCCTTCTTCACCCAAAGAGTGATTAACACGTGAAATTCACTGCCACAGGAGGTGGCGGCAGCTACAAGCATGGATGGCTTCAAGAGGGAATTGGATAAACAGATGGAACAGAGGTCCATCAGTGGCTATTAGCCGCAAGGCATAGATAAGAACTCTCGGTCTGGAGCAGGTGATGCTCTGTATTCTTGGTGCTCAATGGGGGGGGGACGGGACAGTGGGAGGGCTTCTGGTGTCCTGCCCCCACTGCTGGACCTCCTGAGGGCACCTGGTGTTTTTGGCCACTGTGTGACAGAGTGTTGGACTGGATGGGCCACTGGCCTGATCTAACATTGGCTTCTCTTATGTTCTTAACCTTTTTTCCAGAACTAGATTTTTAAATTTAGATTTACTGTTATCCATTAGAAACTCTATGGCCAGGTAAAATAAAGAAACTGTCTGAAACATGAGTAAATGCTAAGCCACTTACCACTGATGAGTCTCTTCCAAAACTCTGTCTGTATCTCAATTTATTATTTACCTCCTTATTGCTTATATATTAGTACTCTATGGTGGCCATGACAACACAAAACAACCCATCATTTGATGTCAAAATAGGGATGCCAGCCTCCAGTTTCTCCTGCAGGGCCGGTAAGACTGAGGAGCTCCCAGGGGACAGCCCCTCCCTCCCCCAGCTGGATCAATTCAGAGAGACTGAAATTGAATTTAGCTCCAGAAGAGGAGCCAAATCCCACAAGTGAGGACTGCCCTAGTCCTAGGACCACTGAAGAACAATTCTCCTGGAGGAAATGGATGCTTCAGACTGGAGGATGGACTCTAGGACATTATACCCCACTGAGATCCCTGTCCTCCCCGGCTCCACCCCAAATCTCCAGGAATTTCCCAAACTGGATCTGGCAACCTTTGCTTCATCAGTGGTTTACTGCCTCCTGTAGCTTGATACCCAGCAGGAAACCCTGAGACAGCAAGCTTGCTGTATTTGCAACACGCTGTATCATTACTCGTTTTACTTTTGAGAGTACTATTTATTCTCAGATATTCATTACCTAATGTATTATATATTGAGTCAGACTGTTGGTTCAACTCTACTGGTCCAAATCCACTCGACCATCTACTCTGACTGCTGCCAGCTCTCCAAGGTCTCAGGTCAGAGAAATCTGACCGAACGCCATGGATGGGAGACCCCTGGGAACCCACATGAAGGCAGGGTCAAGGAATGGGGAGGGCAGCCCAAAACACCAGATACCCTGATGTGAAAGGAAGGAAAATCCCAAGCAACAAGAGGGCATGGCTACTAAGGTGGACAGCCCTCTGCCTTTAAAAAAAGACATCCAAATGAACATGTTCCCCACAAAAGCAGCGGAAACATCCTTTTCCCAACGATACTTCTGACTCAATATTAGTCAATCCTGCCACCAATGTTTTTCAGCCACCTGACTGGCATGTTCCCAGCACACCTATTTAACGTGTCCCTGTGTGTAACATGTGGCTTTGTGCATTGCCCAGCAAAGAGAGCCTCGCTGTCCCAGACCTTCTCACAGACAGGATGTTCATTTATAGACCAGCGTACCGGAGGCAAAGTTTTAAGTGTTGCCCTGTGTTGTCCAAGTAAAATATAACCTCCTAAAAATGTTTTCTACGACATTTGAGTATTTTAAATGGAGCAGTGACTCAAGTTTTGCATAAAACAACACATATGCAACCTTCACAGATAAGTGCCTGAGCCTCACAGCTCATCTGGTTCCTCTGCACATAAAACTTACCTAGTTTGACCTGTAGTGGGGACGGCTTGTAGTTCATAGCTACAGTCTCTCCCTCTCTCGTGTCACAGTCTCTGTCGGAGATGGAGGCTGCCGTTGGATCCTGTTGAAAGCAAAAAATAAATCCATGAGGGGTGCCTGGAAAAGGGCAGGCGTCACACATTTAACATTTCCCCGCTGTGACAGTCCCATCAGCTTCTGGGTTTGTTGGGACAAGGACAAGCATGAGTTTGGAGCCAAGAGATCTTCAAGGGCACTTTAAGTTGACATCAAGAAATATTTTACTTGTTTTGGTCTTTGGATTTCTATGATGGATCACCCCGGCAACGGCAAACAGAACACTGGGGTTTCTGAATCTCCTGGTCACTAGGTCATGTATAGCCTATGCTGGCCATGGCCCAAATGATTAAACTGTGAAAGCGGGCAGGCAGCCTATATAATAGAAGGATACTTTTGTCAATTATGCTGGCAGCTGATAATCAAAAGCTGACTAGGAGCTAAAGAAGTACAGATAGGCCTAGATTTATTTTTAAATTTTTATCTTAATATTAATCTTACTATGTCTGTATTTTAAACTTTTAAGATTCCTATTTATAATATTAGATGCTATTATATTTTATAATTTTACTATTCTTTTATCTGTTATTCATTTGCCTCCTATTGTATTGATTGCTGGTCTGTGACCGTAATAAAATCTAATAAATAGATAGCCATCTTCAAGTACTTGAAGGGCTGTCGTATAGAGAGGGGAAAATACTTTTGGTCAGTTCACTTTAGTCCTTAGCAGAGATATCGATCCTAGTGAACAGTTCACCCTGCGGTCTTGCAAAGTGCTCTTGTGTCATGGTGACGACTCAATTTGTAACTCATAAGAAGAGCCCTGCTGGGTCAGACCAGTGAGGGTCCATCTAGTCCAGCATCCTGTCTCATACAGGGGCCAACCAGTTCCTCTGGAGGACCAACAACAGGGCACAGAGGCCGAGAACTTCATAAAAACACCAAAGAGCCCCGCTGGATCAGACCAGTGGTCCATCTAGTCCAGCATCCTGTCTCACACAGTGGCCAACCAATATCTCTAGAGAGCCAACAACAGGATAGAGAGGCCAAGGCCTTCATAAGAACATCAGAAGAGCCCTGCTGGATCAGATCAGTGGTCCATCTCGTCCAGCATCCTGTTTCACGTATTGGCCAGTCAGTTCCCCTGGAAGTCTAACAGCAGGGCACATAGAGGCTAAGGCCTTCCCTTGATGTTGTCTCATCAGTCAAAAACTGGCGCAATCCATCAGGAATCTCTTCTGTGCAAAACCCACTGGAATGACTCTCAGATGTGCTGGTTCATCTACTCTTGGTTCACAAAGAATGCTCACTTCCTATCCTTTGTTTACAGCCTTCCCTCTGCTTTAGGCATTTTTATTTCGGCTCTGAAGTTCTCCTTAAGGCAAAAAAAAAAAAAAAAAGATTGCAAACTCATTCCCCCAGGCTATCTGCACAAAATCCAGATGGTACTGAATTACAGGACCCATAATTCCACTGAATTCCCTCAATGCAGGCTGTCGATTCACGCCACCCCACCGCTGATTAAATATTTAGAATCCATTCAGTGCAAACTTCAAAGGGGCAAGCTACCTCAATGCTTTCAAAGTCCGAAATTCATTCAAAACGGCCTCGGAAAGCTCCTGCTGCAACCGACCCACCACTCCCCAGTCAACTACAGCAGTGTGTCCTCTTGCTGCTATCAAACACTACGACGCTTCTGGAATTAATCTGACACAGGAGGAGGAGAACAGGCTGTGAAATTCACCCACAGTACCCGAAACAAAAGTAGAAAGTCGTGTGTGAATGCATGACCTGCAGATCTAAAAGTTCCACGAAAGTTACACCAAAGAAATCACCATCTCCTACTTCACCATGCGGAAAAACAAAGCACTAAAATATGGCACGTTGTATCAGCCTAGTGCTGACATTTCCTCCAGGTCAGCACAAAGCTTTCTTTGATTAAAAAACCTTTCCTTGGAATCCCTGTCCATGATGCCTTTTGCTGCCACATTTCATCAAATTAAAACCAGGCTGTTAGATTCGGAGCGACAAAATTTATACAGCATAGCTAATAGAACTTGCTCCCCTCTGAATTTTGAGATTCCCCTTCCAATAGGGCCGATAGCTTCATACCTAACATCTCTGCAGGTACCCCAGCAACGCAGAGTGTTTACCCTGGCCAGATGCAATGCTATGCCATCAGCCATCTTATATGGCAGATTCAACAGGGTCTCGCATTTGGCCAGTTATTGCCCATGCAGAAAGAGCTGTGTGGAATCAATGACTCATGTTCTTTTGCACTGTGACTTGTATGTAGATCTAAGGAGCACACGTTTACATTCTTTGTTAACTAGTATGGGTGCTTGTTCTGATGCACTCAAGGCGCATAGACTTCTAAGAGATTCCAGTCCGGACACCACGGAGAAGGTGGCCAAGTTTCTTTGCCTGGTCTTAAAGTTGCGCCAAAGGTTCTTTTAGAATTTTTATATATGTGTTTATAATGGGTTTTAACAGGGGTGGCCAACCTTGCTTAACGTAAGAGCCACATAGAATAAACGTCAGATGTCTGAGACTGCAAGACAGGAACAAATATCACACACACGTTTTTATTTTAAAAAATATGCAAATTTACTTTTTATTAACATTAAATGGGACTGCCAAAAATAAAAACAAACGAGGAAAACCGGTTATTGATAATGATATTACTTGTTTGCTAATGATATTGAGAGAGAAAAAGAGAGAGATGGAAAGAAAAAATTAAAGAAGTGGAAAGAAAGAGAGAGAGAGAAACTAGGAAAGCAAATTGATGGGAGGGAGGAGGGAAGGAAGGAAGGAAGGAAGGGAGAAAGAGAGAAAAAGCATGCCTCCCCTTTGCTTCCCCAGCCGCCCTGCCAGGAGCCGCACAATATGTGTGAAAGAGCCGCATGTGGCTCCCGAGCCACAGGTTGGCCACCCCTGGGTTTTAACATGCAGAAATTGTTTTTCTAATTTATGCCAATAAAGGCTGACTTGACTTGATTAAAAAACCAAACCTCTGCTTAGCAGGTAGGCAAGACGGTTTGCGAGGGCACGGTGGAAGAGGAAGCATTCAAAAAAGGATGGAGATCCTTTGCCAGCGCAAGAATCTGAGCAAAGCAGCTTCCTCAAAATGCCACACCCATGACATCAAGCAGTTGTTCTCCCCGTGCCAGGCTTCCCTGCGCAGGGCAGCCATGACAGCAGCGAATCTGGGCCCCATCTATGAAACGCAGCCCATGCTTTCGTATCTCTTATGACCTTTCGCGGACGGATTCCGGGGTAGTTGAATCCATGCAATCGCGACGCTCTCATCCTGCTTGTGGTCGTGGTTTCTTATCAGAGTTGCATGCTTCACTGCAAATTAATTTCTGCTCAGCTCTGGCTTGCAGTGAGAACGACCAGTTCAGGCAAAGGACTCCACAGACACACCTAGTAACGTTTGGCCAGCTGTGGCAAACTTACCACAACTCCCACCTCCACAGGGGCCCCTGCTGCCAAAAGCAGTGGCTGAGCACTGAATTAATTGGGGGTCAGGCTTCACACCCCCTCCGTCCATAAGCTAACAGGTAAGCCCCCTGCTCACTCAGATGGGATATAACACCTGTCTCTTAAATCAGAGATCCCCAAAACGATGCTCCTGGGCACCACGGCACTTGCCAAGCACTTTCAGAAGGTGGGTGGAGCTTCTGATTGGCCATTAGAGATCTGATTGGCTGTGCAGAATTTTGCTGCTTCTTCTGATTGGCTGTGCAGAATTTTGTTTTTTTTAATTGCTTTGGCAGGAGTTTGCGCCACAGCACAAGGTGACTTGTGCCTACAGATAACCTGTGAATATTTTTTTTCCCAATAAATTTTTATTTTGTTTAACATTAACTAACAAAACTCAATATACTAAACAAATGACAGCAACCAGAATACAAATATTTCTGTTTGAATAAAGTATAACTAATGTAAGAACATATTGTTATGACGGGAGGGTTACAGTATCCGTATTCGTATCTTTCAAAAAAAAACAGTAATTTGTCATAGAAAGGGTTCCTTGGAACAATTTTACAATTCGATAAATAGTTTACAATCGGGAGCCAAATTGCCTGAAACTTTGTGAATTTTCTGTTTAACCTGTGAATATTTAAGGAAATATTTTTAAACAATTTCATTTAGAAGAGAAGACATTGGATTTATACCCCACCTAGAGATGTAAAATTTCCAGAAATTTTGAAGCTTGGAAAAAAACCCAGTTTTTTTCCAGGAAAAAAACGGAAATTTTTGGAAAAATTGAAAAAATGCTACATTAGCACTTCTTTTTTCTTTTCCAGACTGAAAGTCATTCGGTTACTTTAGGAACATAAAATATGACTGGACAATTTTACTTGGCATGAAATTATCACAACTAGCACATTAAAAATACAGTGTAGCCAAACAATTATTACAAACAGAATTTATTTTTTTAATAATATTGTAATTGTAACAAATGGAACAAGAGTCTCCTGAACTGTTTACTAGTTTATGTGGAACAGACAAAAAAACTTCCACAAAACAATTTTTAAAAATCCAAAAGTAACAGTTATTCATATTTCCTCTCCACAGTATTAAATAAAAATTAAAAACCCATTCTCATAAAAAGAATTGAAGGGGGGGGGGGAAGTGTACAGAAGGGAGTGTGGGACTAAGTTTCAATGAATGGGCATGAAATTTAATCAGAATCATTTTCTGAGCTGTAATTATCAGTTTCAGTCTCTGCTTCTGCAGCTACTCTGTTGTGTCTGTCATTATCACAGTTATTACGGACCTCTAAAAACTATACTTTCAGGTCCTTTTTGTTGCTCTGCATTTTCTTCCAATGGTTTGAGGCCTAGTGACGCCTGAGTGCCAATATACCCACCCACATGCAAAAACAAAAGAACCCTTTTTCTTTTCTTGTGACAACAGCACCTCCTAAAGGAAGACATGCATCTTGTTCTTGCACTGGAGAGTTTAGTTTGTAACCTAGGACTTGCTTGTCCTCAGTGCACAGAAATCAGATTAATCTGATACCATACATATTTTTTTAGAAATGATTTGGAAAATATTTGAACACCTTGCCTTAAAATATTATATTCATCATGCTAAAATAAAACGTTCCATAATCATTTTTCCCCCTTTTCTTTTTTCAATTAACAGGAAAAAAATGTGGTTTTTTTCCAAATTTTTCTGGGGTTTTTCCGGGCCTTATCATTTCTAACCCCGCCCTTCACTCAGAGCGGCTTACAAACTCCTTTCCCTTCCCCTCCCCACAACAGACACCTTGTGAGGTAGGTGGGGCTGAGAGAGCTCTTTCAAGAACTGCCCTTTCAAGGACAGCTCTTGTCAGAACCATGGCTTGCCCAAGGTCATCCAGCTGGCTGCATGTGGAGGAGTGGGGGATCAAACCCAGTTCTCCCAGATTAGAGTCCGCCACTCTTAACCACTACACCAAACTGGCTTTAAAGAGGTATCCTGTAGAACAGAGCTTCTGCCTGCAATGGTGAAGAATTACTCTCAGATCTCATTCCGTGAGAGCGGGGATTGGCTGGCCCCGCCTCCTGTGGCCACCATTTTGTGTCTCAGCCCACCCCTCTGTGTCAGAATTCAAAAGGTGCTCGCAGGCTTTCAGAGGTTGGGGCCCTTGCTTTTAAACCCTTAACTGTCCCCGGTATGCCTTCCATTCTTTATTAATTCCTCATTCAAACCATGTTGCCAAATTTCAAAGGCACCCCATTAAACGTTCCATGACTTTCTCATGACTTAGCAAGAGTTGCCTTGCTTTAGAAAAACCTGTTGCAAATGCTGTTCATTCTCTACATTACAAATATAGCTGGGATTATTCCCTGCCTTTCGGTAATATATTCCTTAACAGCATTTTCCCGCTACTGTCCTTAAGATAAAATGAAATTGCAGGTATTGAGCTCCCTGTTAAATTGCCCTCAAAAGCTGCAAATATAACTTTTTGGCTCATTGTACTAAACGAGGTCTCAGCTGAATTCCTGCAAGCAAAATTTCAGCCCTTCTCCTTCATTCCAAGAAACAGTGCTCGAGTTACTTGGAGATGAAGAACTTCAGATGTGGACAGAGAAGAAGAGATTGGATTTATACCCCGCCCTTCACTACCCAAGGGAGTCTCAGGAGTGGCTTACACTCTCCTTTCCTTTCCCCTCCCCACAACAGACACCCTGTGAGGCAGGTGGGGCTGAGAGAGCTCTGGCGGAAACTGCCCTTTTTCAAGAACAGCTCTGACAGAACCATGGCTTGCCCAAGGTCATCCAGCAGGTGCAAGTGGAGGAGTGGGGAATCAAACCCAGTTCTCCCAGATTAGAGTCCATGCACTCAACCACTACACCAAACTGGCTCTCGCCAGTACAGTACCTACAAGATCCACAACATACCGCTACTGTATGGACATAATGCAGCTCACAAACCCATTCAAGAAGCCTTGTAATGAATCAGACTATTGGTTCATCACAGTCAATACTGTCCTCAGACTGGCAGCAGCTCTCCAGGGTCTCAGGCAAAGGTCTTTCACATCATCTCACGGCCCAGAACTGGCCCACCTGTGATTCTTATCTGGCCCACAAGCAACTGATTACCTTTATTGACAGATGACATGGGCTGTGCATTATGTCCCTGTATACTGCCCCAGTAATAATGTATAACAGGTAGTGGAAGTGGGAGGGTGGGCACCACGGAGGTACTTTGAGGAAATAATGTAAGAGTGTTAATGTTTTAAGCAAGTTTGTATTTTGGATTTAGTGTGGTGTGGGAGCCGGTTTGGTGTAGTGGTTAAGTGCGTGGACTTTAATCTGGGAGAACTGGGTTTGATTCCCCACTCCTCCACTTGCAGCTGCTGGATGACCTTGGGCAAGCCATAGTTCTGGCACAGCTGTTCTTGAAAAAGAGCAGTTTCTGTCCGAGCTCTCTCAGCCCCGCCTACCCCACAGGGTGTCTATTGTGGGGAGGGGAAAGGAAAGGAGTTCGTAAGCCGCTCTGAGACTCCTTCGGGTAGTGAAGGGCGGGATATAAATCCAATCTCTTCTCTTCTTCTTCTTAAAAATAATATTGTTAATTGGGTTTGCCTGTGTCCTTTATAAAGCTTATATCTCTGGCACCTGGCATTACATTTTATGGCACCCATGGCCTGGCCCGACAAAGTGACTTTAATGTCAGATCTGGCCCTATGATCTGACTTGTATTCCTTTTAACTGGAGACGCCGGGGATTGAACCGGAGACCTTCTGCAAGCCTTCCGGGAGTAGGGGAAACCTTTTCACCGACACATTCAGCGCTGGGAACAGGGACAGCGGCAGTTACAGGACCTTCTGCTTGCTCTGGTCCTCAGTGGACATAAGCAACAGTGACAGCTGCCAGCTAAATCAACACGTGCTCAGGCTGATGGACAATGCGGAGATCCCACAAGGTGCCTTCAAGCATCTTTGGCGCAACTCAGCCCTGACAAGAAGGGACAGCAGAGAAATCATGAATGAGGGACACGGCCTGGTCTGCAGCACAGCACGAGGCAGGAGTGTGCGTTCCTATGGGCGAGACCGGGCATCTCCTGGGCCGGAAGCAGCCAGTCTCCTGGATAGGCTGTGCGTCTCCCCGGGGCAGTCTGTGCTCTGGCCTGGAAGCCAGTACAACATCAGGACCATGACAGATTGCCAAGTGCAGAGGTCCACCACCGATGGGCACTAGGCTTCTCACACAAAGGCACTGAGTAACAAGAAGAGAAGAAAGAGGGATTGGATTTATACCCCACCCTTCACTACCAAAAGGAGTCTCAAGAGGAGCTTACAAACTCCTGTCCCTTCCCCTCCCCACAACAGACACCCTGCGAGGTAGGTGGGGCTGAGAGAGCTCTCCGGAGAACTGCCCTTGAGAGAAGAGCTCTGAGAGAACTCGTGACTGATCCAAGGTCACACTGGCAGCTGCATGTGGAGGAGTGGGGAATCAAACCCAGTTCTCCCAGATCAGAGTCCGTGCTGCTAACCACTACACCCAGAGTCCACACTGATGCTTAATTCAAAGCCGCAACTGCCACTATGAAAACACAAAGTTCGATACACTCTGTTATTTAAGACGAGAACGTAAGACATGAGAGAAGTCAATGTTGGATCAGGCCGTAGCCCATCCATTCCAACACTCTGTGCCACACAGTGGCCAAAAACACCAGGTGCCCTCAGGAGGTCCACCAGTGAGGCCAGCAAGGAAGGCTTCTGCACCATCAGTACAGACACCATCTTTACAGAGCTCCGTCTGTGGATGGTTAAATCTGGAGACTGGGGCCATGAATCAAGACGACAGATCTCTCTACAAAATCCCAACAGTCTCCCTCAACCCCGTTTAAGTTAATAAAAACCAGGGGTCCTTTCGTAGAAAAAGAGCTGCAGGAGCTCATTAGCATAGCTCATTAGCATAACTCATTAGCATATGCCATGTCCCCTGACATCACCAGAAGTGTGTCAGAAAGGGAATGTTAGTTTCAGTCCCATTATACCCTATGGGCCATTGAAATCAATGGCAAAAACTCATAGGGTATATGAGGGGCTGGAGGAAAGGGGGTTTGAGGGAGAGGCTCCAAACTTGCAGGGTAGCTGCTGGGGCCTCTCCTCGAAATACCCACCAAGTTTCAAGAAGATTGGACCACAGGGTCCAATTCTATGGGCCTCCAAAGAGGTTGTCCCATCCCCTCCATTGTTCTCTATGGTGGGAAAAAATGTTACCTTTTTTTCTACCATAGTGAATAATGGAGGGAATGGGGGCAACCTGTTTGGGGGCCTGTAGAATTGGATCCCCTGGTCCAAACTTCTTGAAACTTGGTGGGTATTTGGGGGAGAGGTCTCAGCAGCTACCCTGCAAGTTTGGAGCCTCTTCCTCAAACCACCTCCCCTCCAGTCGCTTTTAAAGTTGCCACCGAATTTCGCCAGCAATTCGGCAGCAGGCTGAATCAGATCAGAGAATCTGATTCAGCCCATGGCTGCCTTAGTGGCCACTCCTGAGCTGGTGGAGCTTTGCTCCACCTCGCTCCGGCCCCAACGGACCCCTGATAAAAACCATGTCCATCCCGCACTACCACTGCTACATCTCTCAGGCAGCTAATTCTGCAGAAGTGGTGCGTGCTACACATCTTTATTAAAACTAGGGGGAGTTCGGCTGTGGATTAAAACAGAAGACAAGAGTGTGGGTCTTCGTTCTTGTTGAGCAAGCAGAGCTATTTTTTTCTGTTATCGTCTTGGCTGGAAACTGATAAAAAATGATCTTGTTCACAAGCAGCTTGATTTGCTGTACCAAAGTCAGAGTGAAAACCATCAGGGCAGCAGTGGCTGCTTATCCAGAAAATGAACAGCATAAGGCAGGGACCCCCCAGGGCTCTTAAGCGACTAACAACGCAAGCCTATGCAGAGTTTTTCCAGCTTGAGCTTACAGAAATTGAGAGGCTCTGGCCTGGAGTAAGTATGCTAAGGACTGCACTGTAAGTGTGTTTTACCACCCTCTCCCATCCTTGCTTGGGGCTCTTTGCCTGCCTGAGCTTAGTCATCGTCATAATTGCAGGAATTTATAGGAGGCCGTCTGTGGCCTTTGCACAGCATAAATTCAAGTCATTAACACTGCAAATTAACGGGACACCAAAGTCTCTGCCTGTGTTGCCTGCAGCTTTCTGAGAGCGTTATTTGGAAGAATGGCGGCTGCATGCAATAAGCTATTTAAAACGAGCCACTGAAGCCCATACCTCAAAGCCTTTTATTGGGTTTAAATGAAGAGTCTGAAGTAGCACACGCTTCCCTCCTTAGCTCCGCAGCCAAGCCTCTGGCATATAAAACACACCCAGTTTGCGGAGCTTATTCCAGCAGCAAAGAACAGCCTCTTGAATTGAAGGAGTTGCTGCCACACTACCTAGACACCCTTTGATGGTGGTGAGAAATGCCGTCAAGCCGCAGCCTGCTTAGGGCAACCCACAGCGTTTTCAAGACGAGAGACAAACAGAGGTGATTTTGCCATTGCCTGCCTCTGCACAGCAACCCTGGACTTCCCTGGCGGTCTCCAATCCAAATATTAATTATAATAAACTCGACTTTGCTTCCAAGATATGATGAAAAAGCAAGCCTGGGCCAGATACATATTGGCTGAAATTCCCCCCAAAGGCATCTACTTATGATGATCCCATAGGGTTTTCAAGGCAAGAGAAGTTCCGAGGTGGTTTTGCCATTGCCTGCCTCTGCATAGCAACCCTGGACTTCCTTGGTGGTTTCCCATCCAAGTACTAACCTGGGCCAACCCTGCTTAGCTTCTGAGATCTGAGGAGATAGGGCCAGCCTGGGCCATCCAGATCAGGACAGAGACAAACAGAGATAGTTTATTCCATTGCCTGCCTCTGCATAGTGACCCCAGACTTCACTGTTGGTCTCCCATCAACACCGACCCTGCTTAGCTTCTGAGATCTGACGAGACAAGGCTGGCCTGGGCAACTATTAGAGACATACAGAAAGCCCTGTGGATTTCTAAGAGAGGTTTACCGTGGCTCTCAGTGTTTAAATTCTGGCTGCGCCTTCTCTATAGAAGTGGGCCCAGTAGTCTCATCGCTTATATGCCGTCTGAATCTCACCTATCAGATTGGTTGACACGTGTTGAGGGGGAAATTACACTGATGGGGCTTAGCATGGATGATTGGACCCTTCTCTTGGAGAAACATGCTTTTGGCATGATTAAGCAGAGATTAATCGACATAAAAACGCAAGAACTTAGAAGTCTTGCTTCTGGGCACTGTTCTCCCATTTATTGGGGGATTTGTTTCAACGGGCCGCTTGCAGAGTATTTTTCCTACCTGATTGATCCCCACATTAGAAGGGTGTTTACCCTGGCCCATTTTAATGTGCTCCCCTCAGCTGTGCTATATGGGAGAATTAAAAAAAAATACCATTCTCGAATAGGTTACGCCCCTGCGGGCTAAAGGAGACTGAAGGCATGGATCACGTACTTCTCTCTTGTAGATCTACGTGTTTTTCACCTCATTCCTATACGGCGATCCTCGGAGGGCAAATCTGAGGAAAGTCAGATAATGACCTTCCTAGCCTCAAATAGGGCTGGCACCATCAAAGCGGTGGCAAACTCCCTTTATAGTGCGTAGACGAGAAGTTTGTTCTGTCAGAACGGTTAGTTAATTAACTGTTTTGTCGTCTTCCCTTTTTGTATACCTGACCGAAGGCTGTTGTTGCTATGCCAGTTGTGTGAAAGAGACACTTAAGTGCATAGGCGTCAACTATGGGGGGGGGGGGGGGGCTCGAGCCACCCCTGAAATTTCCCAGGGGGGGGGAGGCTCAGCCACCCCCGGCAAAGCGGAGCACCCACCGGGCCCTTTCTAGGCCCGCCGGCCTGTTTGCCCGCCGGCCGGCAAGCTGCCGCCTCTTCCCCCCCTCTCCCGCCCGGGCCTGGCCTGGCCTGGCCACTCCTGCAGTCCTGCCTACGTGGGGCCAGCTGGGCAAATGCCAGGGCGACGCTCTAGCAATCGGCCTGAAACTCTATGGCACCAAGAGCCCCCCCCCGGGGACTTTAAAAGTCGACGCCCCTGTTTAAGTGTAAACCTAAGCGGAGCTGCACCCTTCAAAATCCACAGGTATATACATATGTCACTGTTTGTGGTGGCAACTTTTAACACGCTATCCAAGTCTTGGTCCACACATTCAAATCAGCAATGGTTCTGAAATGTGGCAGTGATGTAGCCTAGCACACCCCCCCCCCCCAAACTGGGGCTCCTTGGCAGAAATGCATGCGACCGGAAGCAGACTGAGTCAGTCTTCTGGAGTTCACAGAACAGCACTGCAGTTCTGGTCCTAAGCTCCCTAGGATGCTGCAAAAGCCACTGAACTGAGAGACAGAAAAGGGCCTAATGCCAATCAGAGGAAGATCCGGGAGCAGAACCCGGCTGTTGCAGGCACTCACAACATACAAGGTTCTCTCCACAACTGGCCTCTTGTGCAGAATAACAAAATGCCAAAAGGTCCAGGGGAGAAAGTCAGCATCTGTTTTTAAGAAAAGCACACTTCCAGCTTCTGCAGTCTCCCCAGACCCAGAATAACAGGTTCAATCACTACCCCACTCTGGCTCTGCTGTCTTAACCTCCACGGCTACTATCCCTCTCCAGGATACTTCATCTGTCTTCGTTCTAGGTAAAGGTTTCTCTTGCTCGAAAGCGCGTCAAATCCGACTCTAGGGGACGGTGCTCATCTCCGTTTCCAAGCCGAAGAGCCAGCACTGTCCGAAGACGTCTCCATGGCCATGTGGCCGGCATGACTAGACGCCAAGGTGCACTGAACACTGTTACCTTCCCAGCGAAGTGGCACCTATTTATCTACTTGCAATTTCTTGCTTTCAAACTGTTTAGGTTGGCAGGAGCTGGGGCCGGAGACAGGAACTCACTCCGTCATGCAGCACTCAGGTCTCGAACTGCTGACCTTCCAGTCTGCAGTTCAGCGTCTTAACCGCTTGAGCCACTGCAGCCCCAGCCTTTGTTCTACCCAAGAGCAAACAAGCAAGGAGAAGATTGCCAGTAATAGAATCGACCAAACGTACAAAAGCAACCTTGAAGAATGTAAGCGAAATCTGTTTTTTTGTTAAAATATTTATAGTGATATAAGATAAGCTATCGTGAAAAGTGCAAATAAAGCACAAAGTGCGCAATTACATTAAAAGACACACAAATTACAAGTGGGACATAAACTCTGCTGCAATACAATCTTAAAGGGACCGAGCCAACAATCTTCTTTATGCTGTAAGAACAGAAAAAAAAACCCATTCTTTTAAACAGCTGAGCAGAAGTCCCTCAGAGCATGAAGGAGTCAAGGTTGGTACTACACGACAGGCCTGTTTCGAATTGATATCTTTGTCAAAGTGTTCGTCATCATAGGGCTTCCAGAGATTGTGAAGAATTCACATGTGCATGGCGGCAAGCATCCCTAATGACGAGCAGCTATCTCAATAGTATGTCTTTTAGCATAATTACACACTTTGCACTTTATCTGCGCTTGGCACGATAGCTTATCTCATATCACTATAAATATTTTTGCAAAAACCAGATTTGTTTACCTTCTTCAAGGTAACTTTTGTAAGTCTGGCCGATTTTGTTCTGCCCAAAGCATCTAAATTTCTTTGAAGACATGGATTTTGGAAGCAGAATTACTGGAACCGAACAAAGACAGAATGATACCCAGAGAAGGCCTGTTACAAGACAGCCCCCCCCCCTCGAAAAGATAATAACAGAACACCACTAGAAGTCACAGGCAGCTCTCAGCTCAAAACAGTTCAACGCATCAGTGAGTTAACAAACTTCTGCTGCTGCTGGGTAATGATAGTTCTTTCACAAGCACTGAGGGTCAAACCCTTTCTTGCACACAGACAGCTCCCTAATCTTAAAACGACTCCTTGCCCACAATAATACAAGATTCAACTTGAACATGGACACTGGTACCAGACCTTGCAATAAACCCAGATGCCAACGTTGCTGCCACATTCACCCTGACAACAAGGTCATTGGACCCAAGATCAACTACGCCACCTCAGGCTCATTCACTTGCTCATTTTCTAACATTGTATATGCCATTAAATGCTGACAGTGCCCTTCGGTTCTCTGCACAGGGCAAACAGGTCAAACCCTAGGCCAAAGGATAACTGGACACAACTCTGACATCAAGAATCACAAGACTGAGAAACCTGTAGGAGAACCACCTTTCAGGACGTTCAATGGGTGACCACAAAGTAGCTGTTTTATTGCAAAGGAGCTCCAGGAACAGGCTAGAAAGGGAAATTGCAGTTATAACACTCAGAATAATGGTACCCCCCAGGACTTAACAGGGATATTGGTTTCTTATCTCACTACATATGCTAACCTCATTCAGTCCTTATATCTGAATTCCCACCAATCCCCAGAAGAGTTATACATCCTCATTGTTTTATTTTATTTCTTATTTGGAATAGTAGATTGGAATAGCAGATTGTAATATAATGTAATGAATACTAGAATTTGGATTTGGATTGGTAGATTTGGAATGGTAGATTAGGATGTATTTCTCTGGTCTGGGGACACAGAAGATACACTGCACAGCCAATCACCTCACCTCAAGAAGAGGATGCCATAAGGTTACCTCCACACTTGATAGGAGATGGCTGGAGCATAACAGGATCTCAGTTAATTACTCTCAACATTCCACAATTAAGAAGGGTATATCTCCCCATCAGTCTCCTATTTTGATATTTGTATTTCCTCCACTATGCATTTCCTCCGGAATTAAACCCAAACAAATGATGATTATATAAACTAAGCTTGTTATTCCTGTTTGGTCCTTGCATCTGTCAAACAACTTTAATGTGCTGTATGCTACTTTGCTGCTCACCCTCCACCAATATGTGTGGACTGGTAACTTCCATTTCAATGGAAATTGTGCATGCACATGAAATGGTGTGCGTGCACATGAAAGTTTATACCTTGAATAAAACTTTGTTGATCTTAAAGGTGCCACTAGACTCGAATTTTATTCTGGAACTGAGGAATATTCCAGTTTGCCTAATGTACATGGCCCAGTTAGGATTTCCTCGGTGTTCAAGGCACAAGATCTCCTCTGCATTCAGGACAGATCAGAGGCCAGATCTTTGGGAAAGATAATCTCGTCCCACATGCCACCGTGGGCTCTTATGCCGAACATAAAGCCAGTGGAGCAAATCTTATATCCCTGTAACTTCTTACACAGTGTTCTAAAAATAGGCAGGCAGTTCAGCAGCCATAAATCTCCACCGGGCCAAGAACTTCACCGCTGATCAAATGTTATGATTCCTCCCGCTTGCAGGGAAGTCATCCATTAAATTTACTCTTAATGACCCCAACCACTGGAACAGAAAGAAAGAGTGGCAGAGCCTCTTTGAGTTTAGCACGCCCACAGTTTCAATAACTAGCATTTGGTTCTTGTATTGTCTGCTCTCCTTGCTTTCGATTTCCAATGCTCGGCCACACATTTTTCCCTGGCCTGCATTGCTTCACCTTATCTACACATCCAAAGTTATCAACAAAACGGATGTCAGGCATCTCTTTTCTGATGGACCATCCCTGGAGAAGAAAACCTTCTTTGGGGGGTTTTCAAACAGAGGCTGGATGGCCATCTGTCAGCCATGCTGATTCTGTGAACTTGGGCAGATCATGAGAGGGAGGGCAGGAAGGGTTGCATCAATGCTTAGTTCTTTCTTACACACCCAGGGAAATGCTGATCGCCACTTTGGGGTCAGGAAGCCATTTTTCTCCAGGCCGGTTTGGCCAGGGATCCTGGAGGTTTTTTTGTCTTCTGGGCGTGGAACAGCGGTCACTGCAGGTGTGTGTGGGGGAGGTATTTGTGAACTTCCTGCATTGTACAGGGAGTTGGACAAGATGACCCTGGAGGTCCCTTCCAACTCCATGATTCTAGGTCATCTAGTGTCGTCATCCACTGTGATGGGATTGCTTAGACAATCATCCGGTCTAACCAAGGAAGTACTTCACAACTTCTGCTTGGCAATTTAAACAGCACGTCTCGAGGCCGATGTGAAAGGAGTGTGAAACTGAAGATGGGTGCACATGCGTGAGCGTCTGGGGTGTGCATGAAGCCACACACACAAACACAGTCACCGGGCATAAGTATATTAAAGTTCAAGCTCACCTGAAGGGGGGAGGAGGAGGAAGAAGAATCAGAGAGTGGATTTATATCCTGCCCTTCACTCGGGGTCTCAGAGTGGCTTACAATCTCCTTTCCCTTCCCCTCCCCACAGCAGACACCCTGTGAGGTGGGTGGGGCTGAGAGGGCTCTTTCGAGGACTGCTCTTGAGAGAACTAGTGACTGACCCAAGGTCACACCAGCAGCTGCATGGGGAGGTGTGGGGAATCAAGCCAGATCAGAGTCAATGCCGACCCAAGTACTTTTTGGACTCCCTTTTCTTATAGGCTAGGTTCACCATCCTTCTCGTCACAACTACTAGGCACAGTCGCAACCAATTACTCACGCTTCTTGTAACATGAGGAACGTATTCATTATATAATGTGCACAATAATGTAATTAAAAGCATAGGGCCTGAATATCAGGCTACATTAAAAGTAATGCCCGCTGGCCAGGAGGGCGGGGTATAAATTTGAAATAATCAATCAATCAATCAATAATTGAGAATCAGTTTTGCATAAGCTGTTGTAAATCCCATTGACAAAGCTGACGATAAATACCAAACGACCTACACAAGCCCACATGCGTTTCGGCCTCAAAGGCCTTCTTCAGCCCACATCTGGAAAATAAACTATATCAACCCAATATACATCACCTCTTGAAATACCTGAAATTCTGTACCGGATTATAGTATCAATGGACAATTTATGTGTGAGCATAGTTCCCGTGTGAAAGGACCCATGGCTTCCTTTACAAGCTAGCACCAAAAACACACACATTATAAGAGATAGCATCCCCTGGTCAGCGTTGAGGCTGAAACGCATATGGTCTTGTGCTGTTCATTCGGTACTTACCACCAACTTTGTACGAGGGAGTTACAACAGCTCATGCAAAACTGTTTCTCGACTACTTTTAATGGAGTCTGATATCCAGGCCCTTCGTTTTTAATTACATTACACCATATGTTCTTTGATACAAGTAGCTCAACCTTTGAGGCATTCTCAGGACATTTCCGGCTGAGTTTTGTTTCCCCCTTCTCCTTTGTTTGCTGCTTGTAACATATCAGAAGTTCACGGCGGACTTTGCAGCCTTCTACAACGCCCGACTTCAAAGGTCAAAGGGGGACAGAAAGACCATCAGAGGAGGGAACAGCCAGTTCTCAAAAACGCCATTCTACTGAGGCACAGAGCAAAGTGGAACCGACGCAGAGGCTATATATGTATATACACACATTTGGGATTTTAGGCAGCCCCTTCCCTCAGCATGCAACGCTTGTCTGGCAGCCACTAGAGAACAGTCGATTAATATCACTCACCTGTTTTGAGCATAAAAATCCCAAATCCCTGATTGCTCTCTCAGATGCTTTAAGAACAGAGAAGGAGGAGGAGATTGGATTTATACCCTGCCCTTCACTACCCGAAGGAGTCTCAGAGCGGCTTAGATCCCCTGTCCCTTCCCCTCCCCACAACGGACACCCCGTGAGGTAGGTGGGGCTGAGAGAGCTCTCTCGAGAACGGCCCTTGAGAGAACAGCTCTGACAGAACTTATGACCAACCCAAGGTCACACCAGCTGGCTGCATGTGGAGAAGGAGGGAATCAAACCCAGTTCTCCCAGATTACAGTCCGCGCATGTAACCACTACACCAAACTGCCACGGGGCAGTTAGGAACTGAGGAGATGAATGAAGGCCACCAGAACCAGTTTGGTGTAGTGGTTAAGGGCGCGGACTCTAATCTGGGAGAAGCGGGTTTGATTCCCCACTCCTCCACTTGCACTTGGCTGCATGACCTTGGGCAAGCCATAGCTCTGTACCAGCTGTTCCTTCAAGGACAGTTGTCTCAGAGCTCTCTCAGCCCCACCTACCTCACAGGGTGTCTGTTGTGGGGAGGGGAAAGGAAAGGAGCTTGTGAGCCGCTCTGAGACTCCCTTGGGGAGTGGAGGGCGGGGTATAAATCCAATCTCTTCTTCTTCTTCTACTAGGGTCTCCGTGAGCGTATGCATGAGATCTGGGTGTCACTGTCACACATATAATAAACACAGGTATATAAATAAAGGTGTCTTCTTTGGTGTCCAGTGCCCACATCCTAAGTTTCAAAATTCTGATTTAGGGGCATTTGATGATAAAATTACATGTCTGACGAGCAGCACAGGAAGGAAGTTTTAAGAATGAGGCGCAGCCTTTAAAGGCAGCCCCACGCACAGCTCACTGCAGCAATCTAACCTAGATGATCTCTACCGAATGACAGGATCCTCTCTCCCTGGGAGGGGCTGGAACTAATAGATCAGTCTAAACTGATGACAGGCACTCTGTAACGCAGACGGCAAGCGCTGGATCTAAGAGCATTCCCCCTCCCTCCCAGCAAGAAGTGAATTTATGAGATGGAAGGCAACGACCTCTGAAGAAGGGACCCGCACTGGTGAAGAATTTGAGGCCTGGATCTTAAAAAGGTTTGACTGGTTTTAGCATAAGTCACATTTCAGGGATAAGGGAAGACTTTCAAACAGACCTGTGCCTCTTTTTCACTGCATCGGTTTCTTCTGTTATAACAGACAGCTGTGTTGGCCTGCAGGCGTGCAGCTAGATTCAGTTCCAGCAGCACCTTAGAAACCAACAAGATCTCCAGGGTATGAGCTTTCAAGAGTCAAAGCTCCCTTTCTCAGATACCTTTCAGGTGTGTTAAAGCTCCCTTTGTCAGATAACCTTTGTCATTAGTTTCCTCTACCATCTGACCCGGATCGCCCAGGCTAGCCGGATCTCTCTCAGAAGCTAAGCTGGATGGAAGTCCATGGTCACGATGCAGAGGCAGACAATGCCAAATCATGTCTCTTGCCCTGGAAATCCATAAGTTGGTTATGACTTGACTGTACTTCCCACAACCAGAAGAAGAAGAAGAGATTGGATTTATATCCCGCCCTTCACTCACTCGGAGTCTCAGAGCAGCTTACAAACTCCTTTCCCCTCCCCTCCCCACAACAGACACCCTGTGAGGTAGGCGGGGCTGAGAGAGCTCTTTCCCAAGCTGTCCTTGAGAGAACAGCTGGTACAGAGCTATGGCTTGCCCAAGGTCATCCAGCCAGGTGCAAGTGGAGGAGTGGGGAATCAAACCCGGTTCTCCCAGATTAGAGTCCGCGCACTTAAAACACTACGCTCGACTCTCGACATGACACAGGCTCTCGACATGGCCCACCACCAACATGGCCCAGGCTAGCCCAATCTCATCAGACCTCTGAAGCTAAGCAGGGTCAGCCCTGGTTAGTGCTTGGATGAGAGACCACCACGGAAGCGCAAGATCGCTAAGCAAAGGCAGGCGATCGCAAACCACCAGTTTGGTGTAGTGGTTAAGTGTGCAGACTCTAATCTGGGAGAACCGGGTTTGATTCCCCACTCCTCCACTTGCACCTGGCTGGATGACCTTGGGCAAGCCATAGCTCTGTACCAGCTGTTCCCTCAAGGACAGCTTGGGAAAGAGCTCTCTCAGCCCCCACCTACCCCACAGGGTGTCTGTTGTGGGGAGGGGAGGAGAAAGGAGTTTGTAAGCCGCTCTGAGACTCTTAAGTGAGTGAAGAGCGGGGTATAAATCCAATCGCTTCTTCTTCTTCTTCTTAAAGTCTCCTGCCTTGGATACTCTATATGGGGGTCGCCACCATTATTAACTGACCATGACTTGACAGCATTTTCGACCGCCACCACTGTTCTGTTGCACAAGATCACTGTAAAATGTTGCTACGTGACCGGTTCCTTCAATCAATGTGTTTCAGTTTAGACTCAAAGCAGAGTGCCTGGGACAGCTTCGATTAACACGGAGATTATTATTTCAGAGCCTAGCAAAGCAATCTATAATACTCCATGTTCCTACATATGTAACCGTCTGTGTAAGCCAGACTGGTCCCTACCAAAGAGCATGAATCTATCAATATCTGCTACAAAGAACAACTGTACCGATAAAGCAGAGGCAACATGGATCAGGGGTCCTTCCTCATGGTGGCTTATCACTGGTTCTGAACGGAGCAGAGGTTCACCTAAAGCAGGGGTGGGCAAACTTGCTCAGCGTAAGAGCCACCTAGAACAGGGGTGGCCAAACTTGCTTAACCTAAGAGCCGCATAGAATAAACATCAGATGTTTGAGAGCCACAAGACATGAACAAATATTACCCGCTTTTATTGGAAAATATGCAGATTTGCTTTTTATTAACATTAAATGAGACTGCCAAAAATAATAACAAAAGGGGTAAAAGCAGATATTGATAATGATATTAATTTGTCCAATGACATTTGTTTGCTCATGATATTTAGCTTCCCCAGCCGCCCTGCCGGGAGCCACATAATATACGTGAAAGAGCCGCATGCAGCTCCCGAGCCACAGTTTGCCCACCCCTGCCTTAAAGGAACACATTCACAGCTTGGTATTTAATTAGATCCAGCCATATCTTGGGATGCCCAAGTCGGATCCACATCTCAAAGTGCCTCCTGCCAACTTTGACTGATAATCTAACTGCTCCCTTTCCTAGAAAGGAACGACCTGGATTGTTATCCATGCTCTGGTTTATGCTTCCCTGGGGCTGCCTTTAGACACTTTCAGCTGGTCCAAAATGCTGCTCCTGTATTAAGAACCACCTTGTACAATATGAAAACTGTTTACAGGGAAGGCCGGACTGAGAGGAGATGGGCAGAGCTTGGCACAAGGCCTTTCTTCGGTGGTATTGCCACACTGAGGGAACCCGCCCTGCCATGGAATTCACCTGGCGTCTTCACGTTAAGTGTTTGGGAAATCTGGCAAAGACCTTGAAGCTGGCAGTACTTTAGGATGAATTACCTTGATGTGGCTGTGTTACCCTTGGGATGCTTTGGTTTCCTCATGCTCTTTTTGGACAACCTGAATTGCAGAGATACACACACACACACACACACATATATATCTCTGCTGCTTTAGTTCATCTATGCAAGTAATTATTCTAACATCTGTTGTGATGGTAGTTTTTGTCTGCAAGCCGCTTTAAATGTTCGGGAGATCAGGCCATGTGTTTGTGTGTGTATGTATATGTGTGTATATATATACATATATATATACACGTATATATATATATAGAAGAAGAAGAAGAGAAGAAGAGGAGAGATTGGATTTATACCCTGCCCTCCACTCCCCAAGGGAGTCTCAGAGCGGCTTACAAACTCCTTTTCCCTTCCCCTCCCCACAACAGACACCCTGTGAGGTGGGTGGGGCTGAGAGAGCTCTTTCCAGAGCTGTCCTTGAGGGAACAGCTGGTACAGAGCTATGGCTTGCCCAAGGTCATCCTATATACACACCCATCCCAAGGACATCCTATATACACACCCATCCTATATACACACACATATAGGTCATCCTATATACACACACATCCCAAGGACATCCTATATACACACCCATCCTATATACATCCTATAGCCCAAGGACATCCTATATACACACAAATCCTATACACACACACACACACACATATATGTGTGTGTGTGTGTATTTAAAATAAATACACGAGTAGACGGATACTTTAACCTTCCATCAAAGACCTCTGGGCAGCTGTCTTCAAATAAATTAATCTGGGTGGACAGATGGAATATGAGCTAGCAGAACAAATATCAATACAAAGATTTAATTGAATGAGCCAAGGTATCGAAAGGGATCGTGGAATCCTGTCTCATCACTAAACCTGATGAAAGAAATGGGTGTTTATCACTTTTAAGATGCAGATTCCACAGACGCTGTTCCTTCTAACACTCAAACAATGACAAAGAAGTCACGCTCTTAAAGTAAGTTCCAGAGGTTAGCCATGTGGGTCTGCAGCAGAACGCTCAGACTCAAGTCCAGTAGGACCTTAGGGACCAACTCCTTAGGGACTCAAGTCCTTGTTGGACCTTAGGGACCAACAAGATATTTAGGGGATGAGCTTTCAAGAGTTAAAGCTAGCTGGGGAGCCAGCGCGGCATAGTGGTCAAGAGTGGTGGAAGCTTTCTGTGACACTTGTCTTCTCACAATGTGACCAAAGTGCAATAGTCTTCAGTTGGTCATCGTAGCTTCTAGGGAGAGTTCAGGCTGGTGTGTTGGTTAAGAGCGGTGGGCTCTAATCTGGAGAGCCGGGTTTGATTCCCCACTCCTCCTCCTCCAGGTGAAGCCTGCCGGGTGACCTTGGGCCAGTCCCAGTTCTCTCAGAGCTCTCTCAGCCCCACCTGCCTCACAAGGTGCCTGTTGTGGGAAGAGGAAGGGAAGGTGATTGTCAGCCATGTTGAGACTCCTTAAGGTAGGGAAAAGCAGGGCATAAAAACCAACTCTTCTTCTTCATCATGATAGCAACTTGGGGACAATTTAGATCAGGGAAGCTGCACGTGACGGAATGCTTAAATGGCTTCTCACCCAGTGATATATCCTCAATCAAAATGAACTGATTTGCACAGCTGCTTTGGAATTTTTAAAAAAAAGAATCCGTATCCCATCTTGTTTGCTTTTAGGAAAGCAATGATTTTGAAAATAAACAGTACCGGGGGGTGGGGGGGTGGGAAGGAAACAATTTCTACGTATAACCAGTTCACTATTATTTCAAAACTCTGGGATAGCGTCTGCAAAACTCTGGGGTAAATTTATCCTATGGGTAGGTATTGTATAAACTGAAGGGGGGAAGGTTACCCCCCCCCCCCAGCTGCCCTGTGTTTTCATATTCTGAAGCACTTACGCAGGTTCCTGGGTGCATCTAAAATAGCTAGTGCAGCTAAAACAATAGAAAGAGCTGCAGTGCTGCTCTAAGCGGCGATCTGCAGGATATAATTGGATGGATGGCAATGCTCCCTCTAAGGTGTCAAGTCCTGTGAGCAAAAATCCTACTTTGTGAGCTACTGGCATTGAAGTTGTGAGCAAGCAATTTGGCTGCTGTTTCAGTTAGTTTGCTCTGGAGCCATCCTTCCTGAGCTACGGCAAAAATGTGTGAGCTGAAGGCTAAAAAACTGTGAGCCAGCTCACACCAACTCAGCTTGGAGAGAACACTGGCGGATGGTACTCTTGAAATAGCCGCTAGCTCCAAGCTTTCCTCTCAAAGGGCGCGCCTGCAAAATGGGTTTCAGGCACAAATCAGGATGGATTTCCATCTCTTGGATTTGAATGCACCAGCCAAACATGGAAAAGCCTAACTGGTAAGACAATCTCCACCAGATTGGTGCACCCTCCCTCCCCCCATATATATTATTGGTGGGAGAGTGGGCCGCACAAGTTCCCCAAGACTCTTTATGGGGCTGGATAAGCAATTAATATAAGTTAACATAAGAACATTAAACAGTAAAAACAGGAAAGAACAATTGACAGAGGCACCAGGCTAATTTATAACGGGCCCCTGAATAGCCAAGGATATCTTTTAAGGCCTCTGTAAAGAGACCTGT
Source organism: Lepidodactylus listeri (assembly GCA_029233225.1). Classification (NCBI taxonomy): domain Eukaryota; kingdom Metazoa; phylum Chordata; class Lepidosauria; order Squamata; family Gekkonidae; genus Lepidodactylus; species Lepidodactylus listeri. The sequence continues at coordinate 3,629,373 of JARCFY010000004.1, read as the reverse complement.
CTTAACCTGGGCTGGCACTACATTATACTCCTTTCTTACTTTTTACTTCCAGAAACATTTTAGTGCTTTATTTTCCTGTGGAAATTTTTTCATGTTGGAAGAGTCGTTGGTCTATAAAAGAAGCAGTGATAATAATAAACCACATCATTTAAAAAAATCAGGTCATTTATTTTTTTAAAAAAATTATGCTGCCTTTCCACCCAAATAGGGACCCCCACGGATAAACACACAAACAGGGAAGAAGGCTAATAGGAGTTAGGGAATGCCTTCACCCACTGGCTGGAGACAGACAAACCTTCCCGGGGAGAGAGGGAGGGAGGGAGTTCCGAAGTTTTGGCATCACAACCGAGAAGGTGATCTCCTGGGTCACTGCCCGTCTAGCCTCAGCTGGCAGGGAACCCAAAGCCGGCCTTGGAAGGTGATCAGAGCAGATTTGTATGGGAGGAGGTGCTCTTCAAGCTACGCTGGCTCCAAGCTACATGGACCTCGGATTGAGCTTGGAAACAAATTGGGAGCCCGTGTAGACCGAGAACAGATGGAATGACATGGTCTCTATGACCCACTCCCAAACCTCTAGCAACAGCATTCTGTACCGACTATAGCTATGAACTCACTTGATCAGCTATGCCAGTCAGGTGAAAACCAAAGCCAAAATTCTTGCCTGTCTCCTCTCATATGGCAGAAAGGATATGGTATTAATCAATGAGATATGGACCTCCTGAGTGACATTTAAATTCTTCTGAAACAGCTCAGTGGACAACCACACCAACAAGGTTATTACGCGCAGTTTTTGGGGTGTGCCTTTAAGTTTAGTCAGAGTTAAGGAGCCAATGCTGTGTGGTGCTCACGTTTTTGCAAGTATTGTTCCAACACAAGAAGTTTCCACAAAAAGCTTTGAATTTGGCTGAACATTTAAATCACATTGGATTCCACCCCCCAATCAAATATTTCGGTTCAAGTATTTGTTGCTACTGGGATATGAAATTAACATGAGGTACTTTTAAAATTAGTTTATCAAACACAAATCAAGAGTAACAGAGCCAGTGCGGTATTGTGGTTAGATGCACATTGGAGCCAAAAATCCTAACTATAAATACACGTTGATGTGGGTCCGGACTGGCAGAGACTGACCAAAAGAGAGATCTTGGAGTTGTAGTAGATAACTCAATGAAAATGTCGAGACAGTGTGCGACTGCAATGAAATAGACCAACGCTATGCTGGGGGTTATTAGGAAGGGAACTGAAAACAAATCAGCCAGTATCATAATGCCCCTGTATAAATCGATGGTGCGACCTCATTTGGAGTACTGTGTACAGTTCTGGCCACCACACCTCAAAAAAGATATTATAGCATTGGAGAAAGTGCAGAAAAGGGCAACTAGAATGATAAAAGGGTTGGAACACTTTCCCTATGAAGAAAGGTTGAGGCGCTTGGGGCTCTTTAGCTTGGAAAAAAGACAGTTGAGGGATGACATGATAGAGGTTTACAAGATTATGCATGGGACAGAGCAGGTAGAGGAAGAAGTCCTTTTCTCCCTTTCTCACAATAGAAGAACTCGTGGGCACTCCATGAAATTGCTGAGCAGTTGGGTTAGAAGAGATAAAAGGAAGTACTTCTTCACCCAAAGAGTGATTAACACGTGGAATTCACTGCCACAGGAGGTGGTGGCGGCTACAAGCATGGACGGCTTCAAGAGGGAATTAGATAAATGTATGGAGCAGAGGTCCATCAGTGGCTATTAGCCACAAAGTATAGATAGGAACTCTCAGTCTGGGGCAAGTGATGCTCTGTATTCTTGGTGCTTGGAGGGGGGTAACAGTGGGAGGGCTTCTAGTGTCCGGGCCCCACTGCTGGACCTCCAGAGGGCACCTGGTGTTTTTGGCCACTCTGTGACACAGAGTGCTGGACTGGATGGGCCACTGGCCTGATCCAACATTGGCTTCTCTTATGTTCTTATGAGTGTTGGACTAGGATCCAGGAGGGCCAGGTACGAATCCCCACTCTGCCATGGAAGCTGGCTGGGTGATGTTGGGCCAGTCACACACTTTCAGCCTAATCTACCTCATAGGGCTGTTGTGAGGATAAGATGGAGGAGGGAAGAATTATGTAAGCCACCTTGGGTCCTCTCGGGGGAGAAAAGTGAGGTATACATGAAGTAAATGAAATAAATAAATGCTTTTGTTGCTGTTCAGTCGCACAGTCAAGTCCGACTCTTTGCGACCCCGTGAACCACATCACGCCAGGCCCTCCTGTCCTCTGGAATGTGTCCAGCTTCATGTTTGTTGCATCAATAACACTGTCCAACCATCTCATCCTCTGCTGTCCCCTTCTTCTTTGACCTTCAGTCTTTCCCAGCATCAGGGTCTTCTCCAGGGAGTGCTCCCTTCTCATTTGATGGGCAAAGTATCTGAGCTTCAGCTTCAGTATCTGGCCTTCCAGGGAACGGTCAGGGTTGGTTTCTTTTAGGATTGACTGATTCGATCTCCTTGCCGTCCAGGGGACTCTCAAGAGTCTTCTCCGGCACCATAATTTGAAAGCATCTCTTCTTTGGCGCTCAACCTTCCTTATGGTCCAACTCTTGCTACATCACAGCATAACCCTGAGCTAGATAGCCCAGGCTAGCCCAATCTCATCAGATCTTGGAAGCCAAGCAGGGTTGGCCCTGGCTAGTATTTGGATGGGAAACCATCAAGGAAGTTCATAGTCACTATGCAGAGGCAGGCAATGGCAAACCACCTCCGAACGTTTTTTGCCTTGAAAACCCTACACGGTTACCACAAGTCAGCTGCGGTTTGATGGCACTTTCCACCAGCATCGCCACATCACATCATGCCCTATTTAGAGCACTAGATAATTTTTCAGAATGTTTTCTGGTCCTGACTGCATTATGGGTCAAACAGGCTATTCATACAACGTTTGGTCATACATCATGGGTTCCAGTTTCTAAACAGAAGAAGCACTACAGACAAATTCTGAATCATCTCCTCACTGTGGTTACATATTTTAACAGTACTTCTATTTCTGCTGTGCACACTGTTGGGAGGGGGTGTTAGTGCTCAGAGAGGGGGGAGGACGATATTGCAAAAACTTGTTGCCTATGGCAACACCATCCAACTCGGACTAGTTCAGACGACTACTGTAATCAGGACTATTAACTCATTGCACCATAAAGCACAGGTCTGTAGATCAGGGGTGGGCAATTGTTTTGGCCCGGGGGCCACTTTGTGGGAGCGGAGGTTAGTGGAAGGCCACACCTTTTAAAATGATTGCATTCATTAGTTAACTTTGCATTTCAGAAAAGGTTTAAATTGCATCATAAAAATCAATAAATATAAATTAAATAAAATAGTGGTAGTTTTATTCAATTTATTTATTGTGCTAATTTCATATCAGGGCTGCTGGGAGCAGGGGGTGGGGCTTGGTAATGTACCCGCCCCCTGGACACTTCACTCCCGGAGCGCCGCTTCTCTGCGCTCCAGGCCCAATGGAGGCCTGACTATAACCACATGGCCGACTGTCTTGGCGGGCTACAAAAAACTCTTGTGGCGGGCCGCAGGTGGCCCGCAGGCCGCAATTTGCCCACCCCTGTTGTAGAACATGAGCATGACTTTTACAGCCTGAAAAACTGCCCAGGAAAGAGTGGGCAGAAGGTCGGTTTTGGTTTACTGGTGAACTGGTAGTGAATTTCTGGTGGACCATCTAGTGCTTAAAATCCTTGTAATGAATGCTGGACATTAAGATATTTTTAACCCAGCTTTCTCCAAGAACATAAGAGAAGCCAACGTTGGATCAGGCCAGTGGCCCATCCAGTCCTGACACTTTGGTTTTTGAGCAAAAACACTGGCGTTTTGGCTTCAAAACCACAGTGTGCGCCCCAAAAAAAGCATTGCCACATTTGATAAAAAGTACTGCATATATTTCAACATTTGCCCAACATTCTTCCCCCCCCCCCCCCAAAAAAAACACAGATGAAATGTTTTTCCTGCGGTTTCGAAATTTCCAGAAATTTTACATCTATAATGCTGGTGACTGTCGGTCCAGTTACTGTGCACGGTCTCTAGTTCTAAAGGCAGCAGCAAAACTGAAGGTCATTCTAAGTTGTTCGCAATGGACCTAACTCTTTGGCCTTGCCAGTTTGGTGTAGTGGTTAAGTGCACGAACTCTAATCTGGGAGAACCGGTTTGATTCCCCATTCCTCCACTTGCACCTGCTGGATGACCTTGGGCAAGCCATGGTTCTGGCACAGCTGTTTTTGGAAAATAGCAGTCAGAGCTCTCCCAGCCCCACCTACCTCACAGGGTGTCTGTTGTGAGGACAGGAAGGGAAAGGAGTTTGTAAGCTGCTCTGAGACTCCAAGAGAAGAGCGGGGTATAAATCCAATATCCTTCTTCTCCTTGCACTTGCTGGATACACTCCTTGACAAGGCAGAAAGATATGAGTTTCTGATTCTAGATGGTGTCAATCTAAATGACAGCTAACAGCTCCAAGGCTAGCAGTTCTAGCTGGGACAAACCAGTTCTGACTAGTTTGTACAGTGGACATTGTACAGCAGTCAGAGTGACTCAGCAGCTAATGCTGATTGGTCAGTCAATGTATATAAGCATTCATTGTACAGTCATTTTCTCTCTCTAGTGTATAGCAGTGTATGGCGAAGCGCTCTGTCAGTTGGTTTACTGAATTGTGTATACCTGCACTAAGCAACAGGACTCTGTAAATAAACGTTGTATATATTCCTTACCTACTTGATTGCGTGGACATTGGACTCTGTGGGATTTTGGCTCTACACTTTACTGAAGCACTCTGCTCTGGTGCTAACACGCCAGCTCAACAGATACCACTCCTTGACACTCCTCCACTTGCACCTGCTGGATGACCTTGGGCAAGCCATAGCTCTGTACCAGCTGTTTTCTCAAGGACAGTTATCTCAGAGTTCTCTCAGCCCCACCTCCCTCCCAGGGTGTCTGTTGTGGGGAGGGGAAGGGAAAGGAGTTTGTAAGCTGCTCTGAGACTCCAAGTGAGTGAAGGGCAGGATATAAATCCAATCTCTTCTTTTCTCCTTCTTTCTATCCATCACTAGATTGCTAGCTACTCCATTACAACTGACTACCACCCAATGAAATCTGCCCACCAAAGTCTCTCTCATTTACCCATTTACCCAAAGTCTATCTCATTTACCCATTATGCAGGGTCATGGAGGAAAACAACATTTATTGGAAGAAAAACAAAACCCGGTCCCCCAAGAGAAACTACTTATTAGTGTCAGGGAAGAGAAGTGGCCAAGGTTATTTTCTAGAACATGCCACAATAAGATCTTTATGAAATTTTATGCCCACTAGAAGCTGAATGATTCCCAGGAATTTTTCTATTTATCTCCCCCGAAACAGAATCCAGCCCTTGCCCCTTCTGTTGCTTGTCCACAGGGTGCGATGGAATTTCGGGGGCTGGCATTTTTAATACGCTGATCCCCACTACAATTGATTCTTTTCCTTAGCATATTAAGATGGAAAGCTTAAGAGAACAGCTTAGACAATATAATTTACTTAAGAACCTCCAACCGGGAAAAAATAAATAAATCTAAAAGCTGATTTTGAGTCAGGGAATACAGACTGTTTCATATTAAGCAGCCACCAGCCGTTCCCTGAACAGAGAGCAGAATGTCTTTTGAAGCCACAGTGCAAGATAAATTGAATTTGCCCTTTCCCTTTTCTTATCTCCTGGCATTCACAAAGAAGGGTCAGGAGGCCCTCTGAATGCTGAAATCCCCCTTCAGGTTCTCCATCATTATCAGGGAACTGCTGATCAAGTAGCATGTGCATGTTTGGGCTACGTTAAAATCTTCCATCTCAGCCACTTGCCGGGGGGGGGGGGGGGGGGAGGATACAGACTTCAAAGGATTATCTCCCCAGGAAGGAACAACCTCCCTCCCCCAAGATGCTTTGCTGTTGGGATTACAACATCTTTTCTTTGGCATCGATGCTCATATTCTTGGGAGGTTTCTTTTGTTCTTAAAGACCCTTTGCGCTCAAGTTGCTCTCTGCCTCGTCTCCCAAAACACAAAGCCAAAACAATAACCAAGAAAGGGCTCTCACTGAAGAGCTTTAAACAGATTTTATTGATCCAGAGAGACAGGAAAGCTATTCCTACCACTTCAGCCAAGACATACCTGCTCATTTCAAAACACCACTCACGGAAAGGCACTATTTAACATCAATACCGCTTTTAAAAAGAAGCCCTTATTTTCGGTACACCTAATATATATCTGCGGATACATAAACCCATAGATCAGGCCCAGGTACAGACTAAGGACATCTTTTGGCAAACTGGGGGAGGCCCACGCTTACGGGAAAAGCTGAGAACTGTGAAAAGATGGAGGGGATTCCGTGAAACAGAGGAATGTTGTCTGAGCATGCGTAACACACCTCTGTTGAAATTGATGTGATGGTAGAGGTGGCAGCATTACACGTTGGTAGTGGGAGGGGGGGCAGGCAGAGTGGTGGGTGGCAAACAGATCAGAGGGCAGAACTGCAGGGAGGATGAGAAGAGCTTCTGCCACCCCCCCACCCCCCCAATGTGAGATGGGTGGGAGAGCAACCATGGCAAACAGGCAGCACTTCACCCGTGTGGGCACAGCAGCAAGGAGGGGGACAGACAGGAAAAGTGGCAAACTCAGACTGAACTAAAGAACAAAAGGAGGGCAAGGAGGGGGGAGAGGGGTGTTGTCGTCAGGTCCTGAATGCAGTCACTCTCACAAACACTCTTGTAGCAGCGAGATACGTTTATTAAGTGGTAGAGAGGTTCCAAGGATAGACAGCTTCTGCGTCGGAACTGGGTCCCAGATGCCAGTTCCGCCAATATACTAAAAGCAGGAAATCCCACAGATGCCAAGTGACCAACCATTTCTCCCATTTGGCCTGCCACGTCTGCCCCTGCCCCTAGCACCTGCAAGCTAACGGTTACATTATCTAGAAGCTCCCACCCCCCAGTTCCCAGCAGAGAAGATAAACCGCAACGCAAAAGAACAAAGTTACACTTAGTGCATGCAACGTAGGAGCTGCGGAAGAATACATGTGGGTCCGTAACACAACCGATGGCATAATGAAACGCGGAACAATATTCCCCCAATGCGACGGAACCTGAGTGCGAGCAAAAGACTTGACAGTGGAAGAAAAATAACGGGAGGGGATAGCAGCAGTGGGAGGAAAGGGTGGAGCAAGCTGGTGTGGGGGGAGAGGTGTCAGAAGCCACAGGACAAAACAGAGACCAGAAAGGGAATTTCCCTGTGAGTTTCTCATGGGTCCCCACTTGCAACTAACTATACACTGAAAGCAAATCTGGCAGCCTCCATGTTCCCAAAATGCCGCGTTTCAAATCAAGAGCGACATCTATATTTGAGTCTGCTAGCACCTCAGAGAGCAACAAGATTTTCAGGCCATGAGCTTTCAAGTGTCGAAGTGGGAACTTTTGAAAGCTCATACCCTGAAAATTGTGTTGGTCTCTAAGGTGCCACTGGACTCAGGTTTAGCTGTTCTACTGAAGATCATCACGGCTACCCTATGAAAGTACCAAGAGTAAGAACTGTTTGTGTGGGGCTGAACTGGACCTTTAGGTTAACAGGACATAAGTGTCTGATGGGTGAGCAGCCAGCCAAGCCCCTCCTTGGATCCATCCAGCACTGATGCTGAGCACCAGCTCATGAAGGAATACGGAGGGTTCCTTGCCTCCGGAGGAAATGGGTGAGGCCTGCGCTCAGCACTGGCATCAGACACGGCAGAACTGACTGGCCCCTGCTTACACCTGGTCCATTCCAAGAGCCCAGCACTGCTCTAATTGTTCGGGACACACCAGAAATCATTATGCAGAACATTCTTGTCAACTCCATGAGAGAAAGATGCACGGGCAGTAGTGATCAGGACTCTTTTACCCCTCCCCACCTCTGCAAATGTGCAGACCAGTGGAGAATCCTCACATTAGTCTCCTAGAAAAGATGGTGACAGAAGGGGTTCCTGGAAGCAGAGAATGAAACTCACCCAATCCTTTTACATTACATGGTTTTTATACAGAGACCGAAGGCACGGCTGTCGAGGAATTACCCGTAGCAGCCACAGTTTAAAAATATGGAAATGAAGATGTACTAGCGGAGACTGATTAACCTTTGGTCTCCTTCAAAACCTATCAGGGGCGTCGAGTTTTAAAATCCCCGGGGGGACGGGGGCTCGCTGCCTCCCCCCCCTGGTTCCGTCCCTCCATCCATCCATCTAGGGCAGTGGTGGCAAACCTATGGCACGCGTGCCAGAGGTGGCACTCAGAGCCCTCTCTGTGGGCACACACGGCATCGCCCCAGCACAGAGTCTGCAAGATTGGACAGCAAAAATCACATTAATTGTTCAAAAGCATGCCAAATGCAAACTTTTACCTTTCAATAAAAAGTTGTTTGTATCATTGAAAGCCCTGTTACTGTGTTTTTATTTTAAGACAAAAGATGTTAATGTATGAGTTGTTTTTTCTAAAACGAAAACCTCAGTATTCAGGTTAAATTGCCGTGTTGGCACTTTGCGATAAATAAGTGGGTTTTGGGTTGCAGTTTGGGCACTCGGTCTCTAAAAGGTTCGCCATCACTGGTCTAGGGGCTAGCTGGGCATTTGCTTAGCTCGCCCCTGGATGGATGGAGGGACGGAGGCAGCCAGGCCGGGGGGGGGGGGGGAGAGAGAGGCGGAGGCCCTAGGAAGGGCCTGGGGACACGTGGCGGCGGGCGCTCCGTTTTCCCGGGGGGGGAGGGATCAGTCCCCCCCAGGGAAATTTCGGGGGTGGCTCGAGCCCTCCCATAGTTGATGCCTATGAAACCTATCAATGTCTTCAGTCCACAATACATCAGAGAACTCTGCTGCACCACTGCTGCTTATTTTGATTCCCACCCCCATGTTCATCCAATCCTCTGTCCAAGGACCTTCCGGCAACTTGCACGGTTACCACTTTCTATCCCTCAACAATCCTGTGAGGTAGATTTGACCACGATTCCCCAGTGAACTTCATTGCTAGAAGAGGTTTCCTACATTTTTGGCTGGATCCCAGAACCAAGGAAAAATGTGTCAAGGCCCGTCATAAATTATACTTCATGGGGCATTAACATTTCAAACGCAATCCCTTCAGGCCTGCAGATCCACAGGGAACAATGAGTGGGCTTTTTCAGAATTCTAGCCCAGCTCTGAGATCACATCTTTTACATTCATGTCATTTCACACACGTCTCCTCTATATGCAAAGTCACCGGCACACGCTGTAAGCCCAATTTCACCTCTACGCATAGTTGAAAGGACTGGGAAAATCCAGAGTGACAGGCCGGCATGATTGCTAAGAACACCTTTCTGCTCACCTCCTGATTACACCTTCCCTTGGGCGAGTGCGTCCTGCCAGCTCAGACAAGAGCACTTTCAGTGATGGAGTCAACACTTTTGGAGTTTGGTGTCGTGGTTAAGTGCGTGGACTCTAATCTGGGAGAACCGGGCTTGATTCCCCACTCCTCCACTTGCACCTGCTGGATGACCTTGGGCAAGCCATAGCTCTGTACCAGCTGTTCTCTCAGTGACAGTTCCCTCAGAGCTCTCTCAGCCCCATCTACTCCACAGGAGGGTGTCTGTTGTGGGGAGGGGGAGGGACAGGAGTTTGTAAGCCGCTCTGAGACTACAAGTGAAGGGCAGGGTATAAATCCATCTCTCCTTCTTCTCCTACGCTTTGGAATGACCAACGACTAGAGGTGCAACACCTATTTATTTTATTTATTAGGAGTGGGTGGGCAGAGCAAAGGCCATCATGTTTGGGAAGCTGTGCATCTACTAGTCTGAGTTTACTGAAGCAATGAAGGGTTTTCATCATGCATGCATATAACCAGCCCTGAGCTGGATAGCTCGGGCTAGCCCAATCTTGTCCTAACTTGGAAGCTAAGCAGGGTCAACCCCGGTCAGTGTTTGGATGGGAGACCACCAAGGAGGTCCAAGGTTGTGACGCAAGGGCGGCCAATGGCAAGCCACCTCTGTTGACTTTGACTTCGCAGCACTGTCCACCACCGCCATGCACAACCCACTGAAGAGACTCTTTATCCTTTTGGTGGTCTATGACAAAACAGCCTACATGACTGACTGGCAAAATGCAGTCTGCCTCACATACCTGATGCCAGAGTCAGCCTCGCTGTGAAACCAAAAGTTTGTGCTCCCAGTTTTTCAACGACTGACAATACAGGCTCGGGATAATTTCCTTTCTCCTGTCATTTGAAAATTCGAACTCGGCCCTGTGTTGTAAGGACTGTAATTTGCTTTCTTAGAAGTTTAGCCTTTGGCCAGACATTGTTTTGTTATGTTGGGACTTGACAGCTTTTTGTTTGCCAGCAGCGATTCTTCCTTCACCAATTCAAGCTTTATCTTCCTGAAAGGGCCCGCAAGCAAGTGTCTGCGCCAGTGACTGATAACCAGGGATTAAAAATCAATATATACAAAGAATAAGTACTCCTTTCCAAGATAAAAAGGAGCTTTCTTTGTCCTTGCCGTCACTGGCCACCGGAGGGCTGGAAGCCACTTCTGCAGGACACCCACATCATTTGAAGTGTTTCTTTGTCTTTTTAAATTACAGTGTCTTCCTGTATGGGATTTCTCTCTTTTAGGAACCAGGCAAAGGAAATGTCTGAGGAAGAGATTTAGCTTGGAAGACCAGTTCTGTATGGGTCAGGGGCTCCTGTGTACCTTCTCTGTACACCAATTTGGTGTAGTGGTTAAGTGCACAGACTCTAATCTGGGAGGACCGGGTTTGATTCCCCCACTCCTCCACTTGCAGCTACTGGATGACCTTGGGCAAGCCATAGCTCTGTACCAGCTGTTCTCTCAAGGACAGTTCTGGAAAGAGCTCTCGCAGCCCCACTTACCTCACAGGGTGTCTGTTGTGGGGAGGGGAAGGGAAAGGAGTTTGTAAGCCGCTCTGAGACTGAGTGAAGGGTGGGGTATAAATCCAATCTCCTCTTCTTTACCATTTCTAGTTACCACAGGAGATGGCATAAGTTACAGAACCATAGAGTTGGAAGGGACCTCCAGGGTCGTCTAGTCCAACGCCCTGCACAATGCAAGAAATTCACAAATACCTCCCCCTGTTCCACGCCCGGAAGATGACAAAAAACCTCCAGGATCCCCAGCCAAACTGGCCTGGGAAAAAAAAGTGGTGGTCAGCGTTTCCCAGAATCAGCATTGCTGTCAGAAGGCCATCTAGCCTCTGCTTAAAAAACTCCAAAGAAAAAGAGCCCACCACCTGTTCCATGGAGGAACTGCACTGTTCTTCCTAATGTTTAGCCAAAAACCCTTTTGATGTAATTTCAAGCAGCTGGATCTGGTCTGATCTCCTGGGGCAACAGAAAACAACTCTGCACCATCCTCTATATGACAGCCCTTCAAGTACTCGAAGACAGTTAACATATCACCTCTCAATCGTCTCCTCTGAAGTGCCATCTAGGAAGGCAGGTGAGTATCAAACTTGCTTAAGTTAACAGCCTGCCCTGACCTGGACGGCCTAGATAGCCGGATCTCAGAAGCTAAGCCGGGTCGGCCCTGGTTAGTATTTGGATGAGAGATGTCCAGGATTGCTATATAGAGGCTAAAAATGGCAAACCCACCTTTGACTATCTCTTGCCATGAAAACCTTATGAGGGGTCCCCGTAAGTCGGCTGGAACTTGACACCACTTTCCACCACCAAGTTAATAGCCTATATCTGAAGGAGACTTCGAGGCAGGGTGGAACACAGTGATGAATCAAGGAAGACAAGAAGATCAGACATCTGAATGATTAAACAGGGGAAAGAAGGAAAAGGCTGCCCCTGTTATTCTTGAAGCTGCAGGTCAAATCTTTGGCAACATACAAGGTTGCATACACAAAAGTATTAAAAAGTATGTTAGTTCCTCACTGACACGCAAATAAAGAGAGCATATATTAGTCCAGGGGTGGCCAAACTTGCTCAACGCAAGAGCCACATAGAATAAACATCAGATGTTCGAGAGCTGCAAGACATGAACAAATATAACACACACGTTTTTTATCGAAAAATATGCAGATCTGCCTTTTATTAACATTAAATGACACTGCCAAAAATAAAAACAAAAGGGGTGAAAACAGACACTGATAACGATATTTATTTGTCCAATGATATTTGTTTGTTTGCTGATGATATTTGTCTGAGAGAGAGAAAGAGAGAGGTGGAAAGAATGGAAGAGGTGGAAAGAAAGAGAAAGAGAGAAACAAAGAAAGCAGATGGATGGATGGATGGAAGGAAGGAAGGAGCATGCCTCCCTTTCACTTCACTGCCCTGCTAGGAGCCGCACAATATGTGTGAAACAGCCGCATGTGGTTCCCGAGCCTCAGTTTGGCCACCTCTGTATTAGTCCATCCAGGTCTAACCCGCAAGACCCACCTACAGGGAAAGCAAGGCCTTGCTGATTCATACTTTCCCCATACATACTCCAGAGAGCCCTACGGTCTGGGTCTGGCAATTGGTTGACCCTCCCTGGCCTTAAGGATGCGAGGCTCGCTGCCACCAGGGCCAGGACATTCTCAGTGGCGGCTCCATACTGGTGGAATGAGCTCTCGGAGATCAGGGCCCTGTGGGACCTGCTGCAGTTCCGCAGAGCCTGCAAGACGGAGCTCTTCCACCAGACTTTCAGTTAGGAGCCCCCCTCCCCCCGGTACCATCACCGAACTGCGACCGGCCGGCCAGTTTGACTATCGAGGTCAGAGAAACTTCGGACCATTTTGAAATAAGAACATCAACAGCACTATTGTTACTATTATGTTTGGATTTTATGGTGTTTCATTGGTTTTAAATGTTATTGATTATTTATGTATTTTGCAAAGGTGTTTTAAAGAATTTGAACCGCCCTGAGCCTGCTTCGTGGGGAGGGCGGGGTATAAAGACAACAATAAATAAATAAATACTTACGAACGGAGCTTCTGCTGGCACACATGCGACAACGCAGGCCATCAAGTCCCGAAGCTGCAGAGGACGTGTCACCCAAAACGACTGTTTCATTGGCTCAGAGGCCAGCTATGTCGGACTGCAATAGAACAGCTGGATTCAAGTCCAGTAGCACCTTAGAGACCAACAAGATTTTGGGGGTATGCGTTTTTCAGAGTCGGATGCCACAGATCTGACACAGGGGGAGTTCTGAGAGCCAGTTTGGTGCAGTGTTTAGGAATGGGGGACTCTAACCACTCCCTCTCCACATGCAGCCGCTGGGTGACCTTGGGTCAGTTGCTGTTCTCTCAGAGCTCTCTCAGCCCCACCTACCTCCCAGGGTGTCTGTTGTACAGAGAGAAAGGGAAGGTGACTGTAAGCTGCTCTGAGTCTCCAAGTGAAGGGTGGGGTATAAATCCCGTCTCTTCTTCTTCCCCTTCTCACGAAAGCTCATACCCCCCAAAATCTTGCTGTCTCATAGGTGCTAATGGACTAAAATTCAGCTGCCTGATTTGCCATTGGTAGTAAACTGGTAGTACTTTACAGAAGCAAGTTACTGGAGGGCCTGGCCTTCACGTATAAAGACAAGAAGCAAAAGATTGACTCTGTTATAAAGGCAAAGAAGTTTTTGGAATTATACCAGACCAGAGAAAACATCCACAGAGGAAGAACTGGAGCAGCAAGAAAGTACATATGGACTGGAAAGTCCTGAATTTTCAGCAAGCAGGTCAGAAGGCGAGGACTCTGATGCAGAAAACGGAACAGCAGCTCCTAAACCCCGTAAAGCAGGGGTGGGCAATTGTTTTGGATCAGGGGCCACTTTGTGGGAGCGGAGGTTAGCGGAGGGCCACACCTTTTAAAATGATTGCATTCATTACTTAACTTTGCATTTCAGAAAAGGTATAAATTATATCATAGAAATCCATAAATATAAATTAAATAAAATAGTGGTAGTTTTATTCAATTTATTTATTGTGCTAATTTCGTATCGTCTATAGATGCAAGCACATTTAATTTTAGAATCAGTTTAATGAGACAAGTGTACCCTATCACACTTTTCTACAATTTTTTTGAACTCAGGAGTGAGATTGCTTATTGAGATTCTCATCACAGCCTGCAAGTTAATGTCTGTCAAAGAGCATCTATATTTACTCTTGTTAATCTTCATGTCTTGGTGGGCCGCAAAAAACTCTGTGCCGGGCTGCATGTGGCCCGCGGGCCGCCATTTGCCCACCCCTGCCGTAAAGTCAAATAAAGCTTTGTAGATAAAACAAAAATAAAGAAGAAAAGAACATTTATTGTTAATTTGAAAGTTTGGATTTTTCTATTTGTATTCACTGATACTGAAATCAGCTATTTACTCAATGTAAACTTTTAGGACCGATAGTAGTTAAAAAGTGAAGCTTGCCTTGATAACATTAACTGGTTTTTTTGAAGTTAAATGAAGCGCTTTTATATTTCATTCAGCAACAGTTTGGTCTCTGTATACTTAGAGGTAGTTTAGGAATTTTAGTGTTTTTAGTAGTTGGTTTAGTGCAGGGGTGGGCAAACTGTGGCTCGGGAGCCGCATGCGGCTCTTTCACATATATTATGTGGCTCCTGGCAGGGCGGCTAGGGAAGCTAAATATCATTAGCAAACAAATATCATTATCAATATCTGCTTTTACCCCTTTTGTTATTATTTTTGGCAGTCTCATTTAATGTTAATAAAAAGCAAATTTGCTTATTTTCCAATAAAAGCAGGTAATGTTTGTTCATGTCTTGTGGCTCTCAAACATCTGATGTTTATTCTATGCGGCTCTTACGTTAAGCAAGTTTGGCCACTCCTGTTCTAGGTGGCTCTTATGCTGAGCAAGTTTGCCCACCCCTGGTTTAGTGTGTAGAAATTTTTAAAAAATAAAAATACCCCCCCCCCCCGGTAGTACAGAGCACCGGATTGTTCCAAGGGAGGCCTTCCAAAGCCCACAGTGACCTTAGACAAAAGAACAAAAATTAACCAACAACTCAAGTGTTTGATATCCAAGGAGGCTGTGCCGACCTTGAGAACGACATGAATGGCAGCTTGTCAGCAGGAGCACACAAAGCTGAGTTCCAGTAAGCAGGAGCATGTAAGTAGTTGTGCAGAAAGAGCATGCTGACAGGTGAACCCTGTTGCATATGTCACATTTTGATTTAGTACAGGGTTGGGCTGTACTTCTGTGCAGCTCGTGTCGTCTCAACCCCACTTCTGGCTGTCAGAAGTGTTTCAAATCTCTGTAGCTATGTTGATCCCACTGGGTCAGAAACAGAGGTCTTGTAGCTGAGCAACCACTGCTCAAAAACCTGGAAATGAGCTTACGAGTTAAAGAGTCCTTCACGCGTGGGTGTTCAGAGCAAAAACAATATGAAGTTCGATGTGTGCCCCGATAGCCTGGCATGGGACACAGCCATAAAAGGGCTAGGTACATTCGACTGATCAATGTTGGCAGCAAATGTCAGACTGCAGTAAGCAAGCCTACAGTCTGCTTTGGGGGAAATAAAGTTAATGAAGTTGGGCAAAGTTAAACTCAAAATGAAAAGACTAGAAAGCATCACCCGTAGGGTGCTCGGAGATGGGACACGTGGTGCATTACAATACATGTTTGCTAGTTTTGGAATCTTGTGGTTTTGAACTTGGAGGTCTCTGCAAAATGATTTGTGGTAAGCCCAGTGTTAGCAGAGATTGGAGGAAGCACTAAAAAGGAGGCAATGATGGAATTCCTTCCCATCTCTATCTCTCTCCCACTCATTTTTTGGAAGTCCAAAGTAGATGCAGGAGGGACTGGAGGAAAAGTAATGATGATTTGGAAAACACTTTCGAGAGATGATACTTTAACTATGCTGCCCCCCGCCCCGGTGCCATTTTCCAGAACTGAATCACCCTTCTCTCCAAAATTGCTAGTTCCATCACATAGGAATTACCGTATTTTTTGCTCCATAAGACGCACCTTGTTTTTAGAGGAGGAAAACAGGAAAAAATGAAACAGAAAGAGAGAGAGAGAGAGAGAGAGAGATAAAGGAAGGAAGGAGGAGGAGAGAGAGAGAGAAAGAGAAAGGAAGAAAGAAAGGTGGGGACAGAGAGAGAGAGACAGAAAGGCAGACAGACAGAAAAAAGGAAAGGAAGGAAGTAAGGAAGGAAGATAGAGAAAGGAAAGAAGAGAGACGTCGGCATGCCATGCAAAGCCAGGCCTTTCTGTGCAAAGTAGCCACGGAGCTTAATCTGTGGGCGGGGCTTTCTGCCGCTGGCTGTCTTAAAGGGGGAAAGCACTTAAAGGGAAAGAGTACTTAACCTGGTGGGGGTTTTCCTGCCGTTTCCCTTTTAAGTCTTAACAGCTCAGGCCCAGCAGGGAGGGGCGGGGAAGGCTGGGATGCCAGCCTGAATGGCGTTCCCACTGAAGAAAGAGCCCTGTTACAGGTAAGAAAAGCTCCATAAGACGCACACACTTCCCCCCCCACACACTTTTTTGGGGAGGAAAAGTGTGTCTTATGGAGCGAAAAATATGGTACTTTTTCTACAGGACGGCCAACAGTGTGTTGGAAAGAAAGGAGGAAATGGAAAACAGGACATCCCCCCCCCCCCCCCCCCAAGTCAGAGCCTCCTCCTATTGCTCCTTTGAACTGGGAAAAAATAATATGGAGGTGAGATATAAAATCTCCAGAAATTTTGAAGCCATGCAGGGGAACCTTTTTTCTGGAAGAAAACAGAAATTTTGGGGACAACTGAAACAGACGCAATCCTTACTTTCCTGTTAAACCTGATGTTCTTTTAATTGATTTGACAAAAACAAAATGCATCTTTTATAACTTAGTTAACATATATAATTGAAGTATTTGGCATATTTATACAGTTTAGGAATATAAATGTTTTCTCTAAAAGTCTGCCAGTATATTCAGCACTTCCAAAAAGGTTGCCAACTGCTGCAATCTGTTCTTACAATATCACACGGATCTTAATTTTTGGTACCTGAGGCACAGGAAAAAATAAAAGCAGAAGGCAGAAAAGTTCTGCAGTGAAAAGAAGAAAGTGCCGTATTTTTCGCTCCATAAGACGCACCTGACCATAAGACGCACCTAGCTCTGCTCAGTGCCATGGCTTGGGAAAGGTGAGGGGGGTTTAAGACGCACACACTTCCCCCCCCACTTTTTTTGGGAGAAAAAGTGAGTCTTATGGAGCAAAAAATACAGTATTATGTGAACAAACTCCCAGACAAACACAATAGATTTAAGCTAAACTTTATAACATTGAAAACATCGAAGCAGGGGTGGGCATGAACCGGGGAAATGGAGGTTCATGGTTTCGGGTTTTCATGAACCTCCAATGAATTCCCCCACTGCAAGAACCAGTTCATGATTCATGGAGTTTGCCCACCTGGAAGTGAGTTCTGAAGGAATTTGAATGCCTTTGGAGCCCATCTCCAGGTTGGGCCAGCCTGACTGAGCTCCGAGAATGAGCTCTGAAGGCCTTTATAGGACTTGTGTGCCCTTATATGGGAAGGCCCCACCCGAAAGTGGGCTCCAAAGGTCTATAAAAGCCTTCAGATCTCACCCTTGGAGCTCAGGTGGGCCATCTCAACCTGGAGGTAGGCTCTGAAGGCACTTAAATGCCTTCAGACCTCATCTGGGTGGGGCTGTGGGCTGGTGGTGGGCTCCAACAACATTTAAATGCCATTTGGAGCATTTCAATGCTTCCGGGAAAAATGGAAAAAGTCTAAAGACCTTTAAACATGCTATAAATTTGGAGTAAGTGAAACTTTAAATGCTTTCGGAGCCTGAGAATGTGTCTCCCATGAACCTCCATGAAAAACATGAAGGTTTGTGGGCGGATTGTGCCTGAACATCTAGTTTGTGAACCACAAATTGACCTGGTTCGTGCTTGAACCAGGATTCGTTTGTGGGTCTGTGCCCATCCCTCCATCTCTAAAAGTCTAAATAGCTGTATCCCTTAAAATATTAAAGCATGTTAACAGTTGGCAAAATCATTTTCATATAAACAAGTAATTCTTGAAAATCTAGTATATTTACTGTATACATAGGAACAATTACCTACTACTGTAAATTAACTTACACAAAAAATTCATGCTTCCCTTTTTTTAAAGCTTGTCTTCTATTTCACTCATTCCTAAAGAGAAAAAATGAATTTTTCAGTGTTTTCCAAAATTACCCAATTTTGCAACTGGAAAAAACTGAAAAAGTCTAAAGACTTTTAAACATGTTATAAAAGTGGAGCAAGTAAAACCTTAAGCAAGCAGTCCACTCATTCTAAACAAGACAATATTTCCAAGAGTTCTCCCCGAAATGTCACTTTTTCTTTTGCTGGAAAAGTTGAAAGAATCCTAAGGGGAAAAACACTGTAGGGGGTGGAGATTCCTCCCAATTTTTAAGCTTTTCCCCTGGGTCTTCATATCTTTACATATCTTTGACATCTAACTACAGATCTCAAAGGTCATACCTAGTGAAGCTCTAAGGATCTCTATTACTGACAGAAGGATCAAAATTGCACCTGTTCTGCAAAGATCTCGCTTTTTCTAATTGAAAGCACTTTCATGCTGTTAAAACAATGAGTACATTTCAGTTCTTGTAGTTTAATTTGCTTGCCAATAACATGGTCCGTCAAACAAATCTGTCCTATATTCTTATTATTCCTTCAAACCTTCTAGTCACTCTGATCTTAGTGTTCTTATTCTGAATGAATTTACATCCACTGTATGTTAGCATCTTCAGCTAAAGTATAGTGAATTGTTCCATGTGAATGCATCTATTAAACAGATACTGTGGTGCATACTGAAAGAAATAACCCCTCTCTGACATTACACTGAGCTGAAATCCAGAGTCCAACCTTTAAAATAGAGATAGAAGCTTGATCTTGAAAAATAAAAAAATTCAGCTATTCAGAGCAATTTCTGTGGTCTATAAAATTATTTCCTTTGCTTTTTGTGTACCTTCTACTTGAAGCCCCTTAAAGACGTTAAATTTAATGAAAAAATTTAATGAAAAAACAAATGTCTTTATTTTTCAAAAATATTTCACAGGAAAAAGCACACGCCACCTCTCTACATGCAACAAAAATATCCTTTATTATCGATGTATGCTCATTTGCAGCTCTTGGAAACGCCTCCCCATTAATTTATATTTTAATATTTATTTATTGTTTCAACTTTTACCCCACCCTCCCCACCGCAGCATGGTATTCAGGCATCGTTTTGGGAAAGGGTATTTCCAAGGGCATTGGCGCTGTGGTGTTCTGAGTGCTGGACTAAGATCTTGGAAACCCAGGTTCGAATTCCCATTTTGCCATAGAAGCCTGGGCTAGACACATTCCCAGAACAGTATAGTGAAGAGAGAGTGCGGTTAAGGTGCCAGACTGAGACCTGGAAGACCCAGGTTCAATTCCCCCCTTGGCCATGAACTCGTGGGACCTTAGACCAGCCATTCTCTTGCAACATAGCCCAGCTAATAAGCTCGCTGTGGGGATAAATGGAGACAGAAGTATGCTGAACTGAGGGAAAAAACAAACACACACACCCCTACACGAGAAGGAGGAGGAGAAGAAGAGGCGGAGGAGATTGGATTTATACCCCGCCCTTCACTACCCAAAAGAGTCTCAGAGCAGTTTACAAACTCCTGTCCCTTCCCCTCCCCACGACAGACACCCTGTGAGGTAGGTGGGGCTGAGAGCTCTGACCGAAACTGCTTTTTCAAGAACAGCTGTGCCAGAACTACAGGTTGCCCAAGGTCATCTGGCAGCTGCAAGTGGAGGAGTGGGGAATCAAACCCGGTTCTCCCAGGTTAGAGTCTGCGCACTTAACCACTACACCAAACTGACTTGGAATTCTAGAACCTAAAGAGCAGCCTGAACAGACCAGTCTTGTCAGAGTTTAGAAGTCAAGCAGGGTTAGCCACAGTTACTACACCAAGTTAGCACTTGGACAGGAGACCACCAAGAGGACCCGGGTTGCTATGCAGAGGCGGGCAACAGAAAACCTCCTCTGCTCATCTCTTGCCTTCAAAACCCCACGGTCCTGGGGTCACCATGACTTGGTTGTAGTAGCTTGATGGCATGCAATTATTAGCTCTAACCTGGAGGGCCCAGGCCAGCCCAATCTCATCAGTCCTTGGAAGAGAAGCAGGGCTGGCCCTGGTTAGTACTTGGATGGGAGACCACCAAGCAAGTCCACGGTCAGAGGCAAGCAATGGCAAACCGCCTCACCTCTCGTCTTGAAACCCTATGGGGCTGTCATAAGTTAGCAAAAACCTGACAGCGCTTTCCAGCGCCTCCAGAGGCTCCCAGTGAAAATGTTCTATTCCCAAAAGCATCCATACAGCCTCAGGACACAGAACACAGACAGCTGGATGTCAGTGATTACCTAAAGCAGTAATTCTTTCATTACCCTAGAAGTAGATTGATTGGGCCTTCAAAGATGAAGACAATTTGGACACTGCAACTGGTCCAGAACGTGGCTGCCCAACTGCTGTCAGGGTAAGAAGAAGAAGAAGAGATTCAGACTCGGAGTCTCAGAGCGGCTCACAAACTCCTTTCTCTTCTCCTCCCCACAAAAGATACCCTGTGAGGTAGGTGGGGCTGAGAGAGCTCTCTTGAGAACTGCCCTTGAGAGAACAGCTCCGAGAGAACTTATGACTGACCCAAGGTCACACCAGCAGCTGCATGTGGGGAATCGAACCCGGTTCTCCCAGATTAGAGTCCGCGCTCCTATCCACTACACCAAACTGGCTCTCAAACTGGTAATCCTCCCGAAACATACGTTGCCCATTTTGAAACCACTTCATTCGCTGCCAGTCTGTTTCAGAGTTCAATTCACGGTGCTCATTATGACCTTTAAAGCGCTTCATGACGACCCCCACGTATTTGAACACCGCCTCCTTCCATATGTCCCTGTGCCTCAACTACAGTAATCAGGCAGACATCTGCTGGCTATCCCACCACGGAGGGTGGTCCATTTGGCACTGACCAGAACCTGGGCCTTTTCCCTTGTGGCTCCAGCTCTGTGGGATGGGGTTCCCGAAGAGGTGAGAGGGGATTTTGAAGGGGTCTGAATAGCAGGCATCTTTTAAGGGGGAAGCGGGGAGGGATTTGGGGCTTGTTATTTTATCTTCGGTTTTAGCTGGGGATGTTTTAACTAGCATCGTAAACCGCCTTGAAATAAGAGGAAAGGCAGGACATAAATGTTTTATTAATAAATTAATAAACCTGTACCTTGAATTGTGCCCCCAAACCAACCAGGGGTCAATTATCCAAGTTCAGGAGTTACATTCTCCACCTTGTAGATTTCTAGTTGATCTTGCTACTGTGTTCCAGATGAACAGAATTTTAATTTATACTTCTCTCAGTCCCAAATAGCCACAAGTAAGCACAGGCCACCGGAGATATGTGAGCCACAAGTATTTAAAAGGCCAAAACAAGCTTCCAAGGTTACGTGCCATATGCAAAAAGGAGGGTGGAAAAAACATAAACATCACCACCCCCACCCCATTCAGCGGGCCTTATTCCCAAATGTACACAGGATGTGAACCTATGCCCGCTTCCCTGGGAATAAGACCCACTGAATCACACAGGATATGCTTCTGAGTTACCATGCACCGATTGCACTGTGATTCTGCCCCCACCGGCCATCTTATTTGCAAGAATGCTTTGTTTTGCCTTGATTAACCTGCGGTTTTTCCTCGTCAGCTGCAGAGAGCGCTCATAAAGATAGTCCAGGGTTGTGCATGAAGAGAAAGGCAAGCAATTAAGCCTCCTTATCAAAAACAAACAAGTACTAGTGAAGTGTGCGCCCAAGACAGAGGGGCACGTCCGTCTGAAAGGGCCCTAAGGTGTCACTGCAAGCCAGAGACAGTCCCTTCTAGCTTCCCGTTTGCAAGTTCTTGGCCAGGCGAACCGGTACTCCTTTCCCTTGAAAACTCTCGCTCATGAGTCCTGCAAGGCCTTACTTACAAAAGTAAAGTCCAGGAATAACTCTGGAGTCAATACAAAACACGAGAGACCATCAAAGCAGTGCCAACATACTTCATGCATACAAAATAGTAACAAGAAGAGGTGTTTATTCACATGAAACAGTTAAATAAACATTAGGCAGGCAAGAGCGCTCGTACACTATCTGATCTGGCCTATAACTTGTGGTTTCAGCCAGATTTGCCCACTGCACAAATATTTACAATCCATCTGTGTTCTGGATTTCCTGGGGAAGTGCCCAGGGCAATATGAACAAGAGACTGAGGAAGGACTGTTAAGGAGAGAGGTTCCATATGGCTGACCACAACGGAGACAAAAATATGCTTAACTTAATAGGTTGTACGATACATAACCTGTCCTTTAAAGAATTGCCGTTTTTTCCTTTCCATAAGATGCACCTGACCATAAAATGCACCTAGCTCTGCTCGGTGCAGTGGCTTGGAAAAGGTGAGGGGGGGGTTAAGACGCACACACTTTCCCCCCCACTTTTTTGGGGAGAAAAAGTGAGTCTTATGGAGCAAAAAATACTATAAACATGAGACACAGGATTCCTTCCTACCAGCTTTTCTCTGGCATGAGGAAAGAGAGGAAATCTTGTTCAGTTCTGCTGCTTATTGTGACCCAGTCCAATAAGGCTTTTTGTTGGCATGGGTCCACAATCTCCAACAGTTTTTTTTAAAGATCACCACCAAAAGATTTGTTTATTTATGCATAGGATACTGAAAGTGGAACTTTTGTCCTCTCCCATAATACCAGACCTCAGAGACACCCAGTGAATATGATGGAGAATAGGTACAGGACAGAAAAAAAGGAAGTATTACTTTAGGCAATGAATACTAAAAAAAATTGTGGTAGGGTGTGAGCTTTCATGAGTCATTGCTCACCTCTTCAGATACAGCTAGAGTGGGAGTCCACCTGTCCTATATATTGGAAAGTGGAGTGATTTCACAGATGCCAAATGACATCAGCAGGCAAATGACCATAGCAGGTGTGACTTAAATCAGGATTGGTAATGAGACAGGAAACCTAGATCTCGATTCAGTCCAGGAGGATGCATTGTCTTGAGCTTCATTATCAGCTGCAATTCAGCAGTCTCTCTTTCTAATCTCCCTTTGAAATCCCTTTGTAAGAGAACTGCTACTCTTAGGTCAGCAACTGAATGTCCTGGAAGGTTAAAATGTTCATCCACGAGTTTTTGAATGTTGTGGTTTCTGATGTCAAACTTCTGTCCATTAATTCTCTGTTTGTCCAATGTAGAGAGCCTGTTTGTCCAATGTAGAGAGCCAAAGGGCATCGCTGGACATGTGATGGCACCAATCACATTAGAGCAGGGGTGGCCAACCTTGCTTAACGTAAGAGCCACATAGAATAAACGTAAGAGCCACATAGAGATGTCTGAGAGCCGCAAGACAAGAACAAATATCACACACATGTTTTTATTTTTAAAAATATGCAAATTTGCTTTTTATTAACGTTAAATGGGACTGCCAAAAATAAAAACAAACGAGGAAAACCAGTTATAAGAAAGAGAGAGAGAGAAACTAGGAAAGCAAATAGATGGGAGGGAAGGAAGGAAGGAAGGAAGGAAGGGAGAAAGAGAGAAAAAGCATGCCTCCCCTTTGCTTCCCCAGCCGCCCTGCCAGGAGCCGCACAATATGTGTGAAAGAGCCGCATGTGGCTCCCGAGCCACAGGTTGGCCACCCCTGCATTAGAGGATGAGCAGGAATAGGAAACTGAGATGGTCTGGCTGATGTCGCTGGGTCCACTGATGGTGTTGCTCGGATTTATAGGAGAGCGAAGCTGGCATCTTGGTTTGTTGCAGGCCTAGGTACCAGAGTCCATGTGACTGCTAAGTAGTTTATCATTGAGGTGAGACGTTGTTTTAGTCTAGCAGGCTGTTTATAAGCAAGAAAAGTTCACACACACACACACACCCGTGCCTGTGTGAAGGAAGTGTCACTATCCAGCATGGGTCACTAATAATGCATTGAGCTGGCTTGAGATGTGAGCTGTAGGGGGCCGCCAGCAGTATTCTGTTGTCATTTTCTTTGGGCTGGTCTTGTAGCAAGCTGTCCCTGGGTGTCATTCTGGCTTTTCAAGCCATCTTTCTCACCATATCAGGAGGATGCTGTAGTTGCAAAAATGCCTGTTGCAGATCCCTCAAGTGAGTATCTCTGTGAGGGGTTGGAGCAGACGCGACTATAGCGTAGGGCTTGGCTATACACAATGGATTGTCTGATGTGGTTGAGCTAGAGGAATGTAGGTATGTTTGCTGACCTGTTGGGTTTCCAGTATAATGTGGTACTGATGTGTCTTTTGTGTATCCATACTGTTGCGTCCAGGAAGTTTACTTCTTGTGTAGAGCAATTCATGGTTAGATTGACAGCGGGGTGGAAGTTGTGGAGAGCCCAGTGGAATCTCTTCAGGGTTCTTTGCTATGGGTCCAGACAATAAAAATGTCATCAGTGAATCTCAAGTAAAGAAGAGGCGCTAATGGGTAGGAGTTCAGAAAACGCTGTTCTAGATCTGCTATAAAAATGTTGGCAGACTGTGGAGCTGTGCAGATGCCCGTGGCTGTGCAACTGATTTGGAGGCATAAATTCTAAGGGAGATTAGAAAGAGAGGCTACTGAATTGCAGCTGATAATGAAGCTCAAGACAATGCATCCTCCTGGACTGAATAAAGACCTAAGTTTCCAGTTCCATTACCAATGCTGATTGCTCCATGCCTACTACCTCTCTGCATATCGCACCTAATCCAATCACACCTGCTATTGCCATTTGGGATCTGAAATCACTCCACTTCCCAATATATAGGAAAGATAGACTCCCATTCTAGCTGTATCTGAAGAAGTGAAGAGCGACTCATGAAAGCTCACCCCCTACCACAAATTTGCTTTGTCTTTAAGGTGCTACCAGACTCTTACTCTTTTCTACTGCTACAGACAGACTAACACAGCTATCCATCTTGATCTTTAGCCAATGAATAATTCAATTGTGAAATTCAATGCTGGCAGAGGTAGCAGGAACACAAGCACAGATGTCTTTAAAAGGAGATTAAACAGATTCATGAAGGATAGGTTCATCAGTGGTTACTAGCCATGGTGACTGAAAGAGTACCACAACATTCCCAGGTAGTAAACCTGTGAAACCCAATGCTAGGAGGCAACATCCAGGGAAGGCCTTCACCTGCCGGCCATGTCTGTTTCTGCTCCAGGGCAACTGGTTGGCCACTATGTGAAACAGGATACTGCACTAGATGAACCAGTGGTGTGATCCAGCAGGGCTCTCCTTATGTTCACCACAACATGAGAGAAAAATCTGCCAAGGACAGCAGATAGGATATATCTGAACGAGGCATTCCCCAGACAGATGCAAGGGTTTCTACATTCTGCACAGTTCCCACAAGATTATTCGCCCCACAAGACTTTCAGTTCTCTGCTGACCTTTCTGGACAATTCCTTCCTCCCTCTTGTGGATCCATTTTAAAATTCTTTTGATATGTAAATGCTATCATTTGAATAACACAAGCTAAAACACTGTGAACAGCTGACTGCTGCAGTCTTAAACCAAATCAGACTTCAGCAAACATCTGATATTAGCGTTCCACCTTCAAGCAGATTTTCCTTCTCTTCCACAAGAAATGTACGCATTACTTTGCTTTTACTGCATTATCTCATACCTTTGTAAGCTGCCTTCTGTATTACAGTATGACATGCCTTTTGACAGTTCGTACTGTTTTCTAACTCTGTAATCCTAGTTCTACTGGATGTTTTATGGTGTTTGACTGATTGTTTTCTGTATTTTGTAATCCCTCTTCCCAGTGAGTCAGGCGGGGGGGGGGGGGGGGGAACAGTGAGTAAATGATCTATGTTTGAGAATTACCTGCTAACATTTTCACAACATTTATAGATTTTGCAAAGACAAAGAAATGCATGTAACTAACTGGGGAGGGAGGCTGTAGTGATCCCCATTTTCAGGTCTTGGTGCTTTAGGATACGCTCCCTAACTGATGCTGCAATATTCAGCTCATATTCAAGCAACAGAAACAAAAGAAGATTTTGGTTATATGGGTGCTTTGTCTTTGTAAAATCCAAGGAAATCATTAAAAACTGGCAAGTTTTTCTAGGAAGTACACTACAGAAGACCACCAGGCCCTCGCCACCATTAACCACCAGTATGTGAAATGTTTCCCACCAGCATCGCTTCCTGGATCAGATCTTCCCTACAGAGAATGTGAAAGTTAAGGAATCAAGGGGAAGCCAATGATGGTCCTCAAAGCACATAATCGACTCTGGCCCACTGTTAAGCATTTAGAACAAAACATGAACCAAGGCTAATAATCAAATTAATGTTTAGTATTGGGCAGAAATATATGGAATATCTAAATATTCAGGGGAGGAAAAGCAAGCCCAGACCGCACACCTAAAGTGGCAGGGGAAAAATCAAGGAGGTATGCAGGCTAAATGCCACCAAACTTCATGTAGCATTTAATTCTGCTGAAACACAGGAACAGAACACGAAATAAAAGATGAAAGGAACAGACAACATCACACACGGAATGCTTCCAAAGACAAATGTTCAAGCGAATTCTTAATGATGGATTAACAAGAGAGACTCTTCCATTAAGTCCTCAAAATGCAACTGAACGTGGCTTATTCTGGGACATCTGATCTAGGAGGAGAAAAGATGAGAACCAAACAAAATGGCAGCAAGCAGCCAGAGATGTGGAGTCTGGAACATTTTCCAGTGCTTTATTCTTCTGTGGAACATTTACTATTTCTAACCATTTATCATTTCATAAAATCAGTAGCAATGAATGGACGCCACTGCCAGAACATTATTATACAAGCTAGGCAGTTTCAAAGTTGTCATTAATGCTCTTCAACTGATTATTCCCTAGGAAATATGTGAGAGACAGTACATGTTTTATCGATCTGTAAATATGGGTGGGGGAGATAAGATCACAAATACATATAATAAGCCACATAAAATTCAAGTGATAATTTCACCTGATTGGTGATGCAAGTCATATCAAAGCCGAAGGTAAACAAGAATAAATTATTATTTTGTTATTTATGGAACTAACCGATAATGAGGTGCCCCAGTAACTTCTGCAGACGAGAGCTAAACTCTGAAACAATAGACAAATAGACAACCACACCATGGACAGGTCTTTAGGTGTGCTGAAAGTAGTGCATCTACAGTTTCGAGTGCCTTTCCCCCTTAAATTTCTATATTATCTTTAAATCAGTGGTTCTTAACCTGGGTTCGATTGAACCCTAGGGGTTCAGCGAGTCAGTCTCAGGGGTTCGGTGGGGCCTCCAACTTAGTACTATTACTAAGTACTAAGAATTATTTTTCACTAAAGAAGGGTTCGGTGAATGCGCATATGAAACTGGTGGGGTTCGGTACCTCCAACAAGGTTAAGAACCACTGTTTTAAATGTTTACAAGCATTGCAATTTAAAATAATTTCCACATAAGGCTTTGAATTTGTTTGAAGATTTCAACAACACTTACTTGGTTCCCCCCCCCCCCCAATCAAGCATTTCATTTTGAGTATATGTTGCTACTGAGACATAAAATCAACATAGGATACCTTTTAAAAGTTAGTTTATGAAATATAAGCATGCTAAATCAGCTGTGCTCTACTTAGGGAATCAGATAATTTTCTAGAAAGTTTTGTAATTTCAGTTTTTCTAGGAAGCTCATGCTCCTGGGAATATCCTAACTGCCTAGAAGTCTGACGCCAGGGTTGAACAATTCAAAATATTATTGCAGCCCTAGGAATTTGAGTTAATTCTTTTAGACACCTAGGAATTTTAAGTATGTCCCAACCTCTTGACGAAAGAAGCCGGAGCAAAAGCTAATACCACAAAATAAAGGCAGGCACAAAAGGGGATAGATGTGGGGGGGTGGGGCTAAAAGGCAGCAAAGCAGAATGTGACCCCCCCCTGTGTGTGAACCACCCAACACAATGGTGGGATCTCACCACCAGATCGGTAGAGGGAAGTATATCGGCAGACGAGAACTTGTCATAAATCGATCAGCCTAGCAGATATAAACATCATGCGTCTGATGAACTGAGCTCT
Source organism: Lepidodactylus listeri (assembly GCA_029233225.1). Classification (NCBI taxonomy): domain Eukaryota; kingdom Metazoa; phylum Chordata; class Lepidosauria; order Squamata; family Gekkonidae; genus Lepidodactylus; species Lepidodactylus listeri. The sequence goes on along the minus strand of JARCFY010000004.1, from coordinate 3,601,315 downwards.
GACTCAAGAAAGCGGACGTGGAACACGCTCTGTAAACGCCACTAGGCTCCTCTTTTATTCTGCCCATTTACAAAGCCCCTAAGCATTATTTACTAACACTTCTGTACCCCACCTTTCCCCATGTCTCAAGGAGGCTTGCCGTACGTAATCAAAATAAAACTTCAAATCCCCCCACCTAACAAAGCACCTGAGATCTATCCTCTCCATTAAAAGAACTTGTGAAGAAAGCAGGGCTGCGCGGCACCTGGGAAACACCTGTCTCCCTGCCGTTTCAGAACCATACCGATGGACAGCAACCTCCTATAGAGTCCTGTGCACGTTTTAACCCACGGTGCCTTGCTGCTGAGAAGAGGCTTTTGACACAAGCAACCTTTCCCTCTGACTCCAACACAGGCAGGGCACACACCAAGGCCACTCACTTGGAAAAGCAAAACCAGATACAAAGGCATTTCCATCGCAGCACGGAGGCACACAGTATGCCGTACAGCCCTGGGCACAAAGACCCCGCCAAGTGTCATAATAGATCTGTTCTTTCCCCCGACTGCCTGTAGATGCTGCTGCCCACATGCAGTATTTATCCCCTTCTCCCATGCACGCTTACAGAAAGATTACATCATCAGCCAGCCAGATAAGGGACCAAAACATGCAGTCCTTTCTCACGGCCAGCGAGCCCAAAAGGAACAGAGAGGGGACCAAGCCTCTGAGATCTCCCTGAAGGAACGGGATTGGAGCAAGCGGATCCCCCAAACCATGTTATCGTAGCACAACAAATGACTCCGAAGAGAACACAGGATTGGTGGGGTTCAGGAAAGGGGAAGCCGGGCAGAGCTGCCGAGAAGCAGTCTGAGCAGATGCCAGGTGGAGGGGGAAAGAGAGTGACGCCCTCTCCAGAGGCTACTTAATCACAGTCTCCCCAATGTTGGTAAAGCAAAAAGATCTGTGGAACCAGGAACGAGAGAGAACACATCCCCTGCAGCCTTCCCTAGGCAAGCACCCACCTGTGCCATACAGCCGGGGCAGTTTCTCTGCTCCTCCTCCAGGGCAAGACTCCTCCTGCCTAGAAATCCCAATTCCTATGCATCAGAGAAGATCCCAACATCTGGCCCGGAAGTCCCAAATCATGTGTATTAAAGAAACCCCAAAAACCCAGTCAAGAAGGCTGGATTCATGTGCATTAGAGAAGTCCCCAAAACGTGGCCCAGAAGTCCCAATCCATTTGCATTAAAGAAACCCCCCAAAAAATCTGGTCAAGAAGGCCCAATTCATGTGCACTAAAGGAACGCAAAATCTGGTCAGGAAGTCCCTATTCATGTGCATTAGAGAAGACCCCAACATCTGGCCCAGAAGTCCTGATCCATATGCATTGAAGAAGCTCCAAAAATCTGGTCAAGAAGTCCCTATTCCTGTGCATTGGAGAAGAACCCCAACCTCAGGCCCAATCCTCATGCACTGAAGAAACCTCAAAAACCTAGCCAAGAAATCTGGATTCATGTGCATTACAGAAGATCCCACCATCTGGCCCAGATGTCCCAATACTCATGCATTACAGAAACCTCAAAAATCTGTTCAAGAAGTCCCTATTCATGGGCATTAAAGATGACCCCAACATCTGGCCCAGAAGTCCCGATCCACATGCCCTAAAGAAGCCCCCAAAATCTGTTCTAGAAGCCCCGATCCAAGTGCATTAGAGAAGCCCCCAACATCCAGAAGTCCTGACCCACATGCCCTAAAGAAGCCCCCAAAATCTGTTCAAGAAGTCCCGATTCAAGCGCATTCAAGACCCCAACATTCGGCCCAGAAGTCTGGAACCTCATGCCCTAAAGAAGCCCCCAAAACCTGTTCAAGAAGCCCCGATCCAAGCGCATTAGAGAAGCCCCCAACATCTGGCCCAGAAGTCCCGACCCACATGCCCTAAAGAAGCCCCCCAAAACCTGTTCAAGAAGCCCCGATCCAAGCACATTAGAGAAGCCCCCAACATCTGGCCCAGAAGTCCCAACCCACATGCCCTAAAGAAGCCCCCCAAAACCTGTTCAAGGTGTCCCAACTGATGTGCGTTAGAGAAGACCCCAACACCTGGCCCAATGCAGCTGCCTCAGTGGCCCCCACCCCACCCCGGGTTCCCAAGCCGGGCTCTAAAACAGGCAAAAGGGGTATCACCCCCCACCCCCGAAAGCTCTTCCTGGAGGGAGGGGCCGGAGAAAGGCATACAATTGGGTTGCTTCCCCCCCCCCCAACCACACACACACACCAGGCTGCAGAACTGAAAGGTCAAGCCGCCCCCCCCCCTCCGCGCGCCCCGCCCTGAATAACACATCAGGATTCGGGGGGGGGGGGCGCGTGTGTGCGCAAGAGCGAGCGAGGGATCCGACACCCCGGGAGGCGGCGGGTCTCGTGGGGGGGGGAAGCCCCCCCCCACGAGACCCGCCGCCTCCCGGGGTGTCGCCCTCCTTTCCTGCCGCAGAGGTGGGGCCACCCCTGCAAAGGCCACCCCGCCTCCCGTTGGGGTGGGAGGGTGGGGGGGGCCAATGAGCCTTCAGCCCGGGGGGGGGGTTTGAGTGACAGGCCCCCTCCCCCACTTCCCCCTCCCCCTCCCGCGGGACTCACCAGGGGCTGCATCTCGGCTCGCACGGCGGGCACCTGGAAGCGGTCCATCTCCTCCATCATGGTGCCGGCTGGGCGGGCGGGAGGGCCGGGGCAGGCCGAGGCCCGGGCGCCGCCGCCTCCTCCTCCTCCTCCTCCTCCTCCTCAGTGGCGCAGCAGCAGCAGCGGGACGAGCGAGAGCGGCCGCTGCCTCATCCCCTTCCGCGCCCGGCCGCCGATGCGCGCAGACTGACGGGGCGGCCCCGACCAGCCCAGCCCAGCCCAGCCCAGCCCGCCGCCGTGACTCAGCCCCGCTCCCTCGCCGGGCTCCCAGTGCGCACGCGCCGCGCCCGCCCACCCGATTGGCATGTGCCGCCGCAGAGGCGTGAAGGGCAGCGCGGCCGACGTATCAAGGCATTCGGGCCCTCCCCTCGCCCCGCCCTCCTGATTAATTATTCAGTATTCTGGCTCTGCCCCCCCTCCTCGCCCCGCCCTCCTGATTAATTATTCAGCATTCCGGCTCTGCCTCCGGACCAGTCCCGAGTTTCTTTACCCCCACCCCTCGGGGGAAAAAGGAGCGGAACGAACCACTTCGGCGGAGGGGGCGAGCGGCGGACGCGACCAACGGCAGACGGGCTCCGGCCGCCGCCTCGCCTCATCGCGCGCCCCGCCCGCCCCGATTGGCATGTTCCGCCCCGGAGGCGTGAAGGGCGGCTGGGGAGACGTATCAAGGCGCGCGCGCTGGCCAGCATTCGAGTCCGCCCCGCCCCTCCGCCCCGCCCTTCTGATTAATTATTCAGCATTCCGGCTCAGCCCGCTGGCGAGTCCCGAGTTCCTGACTCCCCTGTGGGGAAGGGGCGGAACGAACCATTTCGTAGGGGGGGGGGCGGGGGCGAACCAATTTCACACGAGCGGTCTCCTTCCCCTCTATGGCACGGGAGGTTCGGGAGTGACTTCCGCCTCGTTGCCATGGCTGCCGCTGTCAACTTCCGGCGCCTGCTGGAAGGAGAGGAGTCGCTGGGCGAGGGGAAGGGAAGGAGTAGCGACAGGCGAGGAGAGTCGCGGAGATGCCGGGGAAGGATCTCCACAAGCGAAAGGTAAGGCCAGGCGGGAGGTGACGCGGGCGTGACGTCACCGCTTGGGTCGCCGGCGTGACGTCACCGCTTGGTCCCCATGACGTCATCGCTCTGCCCCCACCCCACCCCCCAATGTCCTCAGCCCGTCGAGGGTTATTTAGGGACTTGCATCACCCCACTTTTCTCCACAACAGCGACCGAGAGCGGCTTCCCCAATCCTTTTCCTTCCCTCTGTTTCACCTTCACAACAGCCCTGCGAGGTAGGCTGGAATGAGAGAGTGGGACTGGCCTGGAGTCAACCAGCAAGCTTCCTACCTACAAGCACGGGAAATCCTCCCCTCAGACCTTTTAGATCACAAATGGCTAAGCCTATGAGAACGAACACAATCAAAACACAGTTTAATAAAACACGACACTGCACTAAAACTCTAAAGAAAATTTCCAGGATTGTACAAACGACCTCAAACCAATGCCTTTGAACATCAGTAGCACAGAGAAGCTCATCTGACACTAAGTTAACTTCAAAAAAATCACAACAGCTATTCTCTACCCGGTGTAATCCTCAATCAATGTGTACGTTATGTTTCTTAATGTAGTCCTCAACCAGTGTTTAAGTTACTGATGTATTTTAGCTATATACTAATAGCCAAGTTGCCCCCTCTGTGCGGATATCTAAATCCATGCGGAGGGGGCACTTGGGGAGCAGGGAGATTTTTCTGCACACTCCCCACATGTGCAGAAAAATCTGAAAACTTAAAAAAATCATTCAGGGAATATTTAAATCCCCCCCAAAGTTAAAGAGTGTTCCCTGAAGAAGAAGAAGAAGAAGAGATTGGATTTATACCCCGCCCTTCACTCACTTGGAGTCTCAGAGTGGCTTACAAACTCCTTTCCCTTCCCCTCCCCACAACAGACACCCTGTGAGGTAGGTGGGGCTGAGAGAGCTCTGAGACAAACTGTCTTTGAGAGAACACCTAGTACAGAGCTATGGCTTGCCCAAGTCATCCGGCAGGTGCAAGTGGAGGAGTGGGGAATCAAACCCGGTTCTCCCAGATTAGAGGCCGCACACTTAATCACTACACCAAACTGGCTCTCAGGGAACGTTCCTGGAACTGCGGTGGCCTGGCAGTTGGGAGGAGGCGTCAAAGCCTCGCCACTGGTGCCAGGGGGGTGGGGGGGTGGGAGGGGAGATCGAAGGGCCCAGCAGCTGAGAGCTGCTAGGTCCTAGCCTCAGGACCCGGGGGGGGGGGAGGGAAGAAGACCCACCTGTGGCTGCTTTTCTTCCATGTGAATCCCCCCCCCGGCGTGCGAGTATCGTGGGTCCCCATCTCTTGTTTTATCTAATGTAAACTTACCTTTATGGAATATGAACCTCAAACATAAAAAACCAAACAAAACCAGCAAGCTTCCATGGCAGAGTGAGGGGTTCAAACTTGGGGCTCCCAGCCCCAGACGAGGAGGCAAATAATAGGGACTGCTTTTCTGCCATGAGGATGAAATCCTGTGTTGGCCTATGCAAGACAGCAATCATTTGAAATCAATTTTTAAAATGGCAGATTTCATTTGTAAAACTTGAAAGGCTGCACATGCACAATCCGAACATCTGCATGCCTGAACCACCACCTTCTGCTGGAAGTGCACCAATTTAAATAAGTCCCTGCACCTTATCACTGTTTGCTTCATAACCTGGTTATGTATGGTAAAGTTGTATACACAGAGATCTGTATATCTTTACTAGCAAACAAGGCCAGTTTGATGTAGTGGTTAAGAGCACGGATTCTAATCTGGGAGAACCGGGTTTGATTCCCCATTCCTCCACTTGCAGTTGTTGGTGTGACCTTGGGTCAGGCTCGAATTCTTTTGGAGCTGTTCTCTCAAGGGCAGTTCTCGAGAGAGCTTTCTCAGCCCCACCTACCTCACAGGGTGTCTGTTGTGGGGAGGGGAAGGGAAAGGGATTGTAAACCTCTATGAGACTCCTTTGGGTAGTGAAGGACTGGTATAGAAATATCAGCCTGAGGAGGATCCACTATAGGCGGCAGGCTCTACACTGTTCAAACTTAGGCTAGAATGAAATAAGGGTGTTTTTTTTTAATATTATACTTTAATTAGGTTTTTACACATAACTTGGCTACACAATCCAAATATAGTTATATACCATGAGCCATTTGCTTAATCCAATCAAACATATAATTTGGACCAAACTTCCATCGTGTCCATCTTGGCTTGTGCATTCAGAAGATATCCTAATTTATCCATTTCAGCCCAGTTCAATAGCATGCTGACTAATTCTTCTTGTCTCGGAAGCGTCGACAGTTTCCATACTTTTGCCCGTAAAATGCGAGCTGCAGTCACAATATAGGACAACAGTCTTTGATTTTCTTTTGATAGACCATCTGCCACCATGTTCAGTAAAAATATTACAGGATCTAAAGGTAATTCTAACGCCATAATTTCCCGAATCATGTTTTTAACCATCCATCTCCCAATACTCTTTTATCTTTTTGCACGACCACCACATGTGAAAATACGTACCTATACAACTCCCACAAACCCAACATTTATCTGATACACTTTTAAAACACTTGTGCAACTTGTCCGGCGACCAATGCCAGCGTTAAAACATTTTGTAGATATTTTCTTTATAATTAACTACTTTTAAGAATGTAATTGACCTCCATATCTTGGTCCACCTATCTGTATCTATACTACTACCTAAATCCCTCATCCATTGCATCATCGTCGGTTTTATTGCTTCTTCCTGCATTTCTTGATTTAATAGGAAATTATATAGTTTATTAATTAGTTTATCGTTATTCTTCAACCAGATCATATCTAGATCGATAGGCTTCGAGCTGAAACCGGTCTTTGTGTCTTTTTGATATCTAGACTGTAGCTGCATGTTTTCCCACCAGGACAACTGCAACCCCAGTTATTCTCTTAATTGCAATTCTTTTTTAATGATTCCCTTGTTATCTAATAATTTGTCATAGCTCACCAGGTTCTTTGGGTTAACAAGAGTGGGTTTGGTAAAGGCTTCTAATGGAGAAACCCAACCTGGGATTTTTATATAGCATTTGCCCTTCACCTCTGACCGTAGATTCATCAAAACCGCTCTTATGAGTGAAATGAAATAAGGTTGAAACCCTGCGGGACCTTCCAAACTTCTCCTGATCTTGTTGGCCTTCCTGGAACTTACGCATCCATTAACTTTTTAATAACTTTTAATATTTTATTGATTATTTATAAATGATCAGTGGCTGATTTTATTATCTGATATATTATCTATTTTATATGCAGTTGTTGTTTTATTGTAATCCGCTCTGAGCCTTTGGGAAAGGGTGGAACACAAATAAAATAGACAGCTGTAACGCTCTCTACATGGGGCTGCCCTTGTTGCAAATCCGGAAGCTGCAGCTGGTGCAGAACTGGCCAGGCTATTGGTGGATCTCCCTAAATGGGATCACATCCGTCCTGTGCTGGTGGTGCTGCGCTGGCTGCCTATAGCGTACCGAATTCGCTTCAAGGTGCTGGTGCTTACCTTTAAAGCCCTATATAGCCAGGGTCCAGCATACCTGAGGGACTGCCTTGCCCCGTATTTACACCAGAGAGTACTTCGGTCGGGATCGCCAGTGCTCCTTTGGGGCTGGGGCGCGCCGGGGTGCCGCTCCGGAAGAGAAGGGCCCGGGGGGCGGACACATAATAAAGCCCCGCCCCCCGCTCGCTTTCCTGGCCTGCCCTTCGCTTCACGCTCCGGAAGCAAGCCTCCCTCCCCCCCCCTTCCCGGGCTGCAGCAAGCGCCGCCGGCCCGGAGAGAAGCCCTTCCCTCCCCCCCACTCACCTTTCCCGGGCCGCGGCAAGCGCTGCAGGCCCGGGGAAAAGCCCTTCCCTCCCCCCCTCACTCTTCCTGGGCCGCAGCAAACGCCGCCGGCCCAGGGAGAAGCCCCCTCCCTCCCCCCTCCACTCAACCGTTCCCGGGGCCGCGGCTGGCCGCCGGCCCCGGGAAGAAGCCCCCTCCCTCCCCCACTCAACCGTTCCCAGGGCCGCAGCTGGCCGCCGGCCTCGGGAAGAAGCCCCCTCCCTCCCCCACTCACTATTCCTGGGGCGTGGGAGGGGGGCGCAAGGGAGGAAGAAGCCGGGCCTGAGTGGCTTAACGCCACTCAGGCCCAAGCAGGGAGGGGGGAGGGAGGGGAACGCCAGCCCCAGTGGGGGGAGACGCGCCTCTTCCTTCCTTCCTTCCTTCCTTCCTTCCTTCCTTCCTTCCTCCCTCCCTCCCTCCCTCCCTCCCTCCCTCCCTCCCTCCCTCCCTCCCTTCTCTCTCTCTCCCCCCACCTACCTACCTACCTTCCTGTTCCTTCCTTCCCCCCTTCCTCCCTCTCTCCCCCCTTCCTTCCTTCCTTCCTTCTCTCTCCCCCAACTACCTACGTACCTTACTGTTCCTTTCTTTCTTCCTTCCCCCCTTTCTTCCTCCCTCCTTCCTTCCTTCCTTTCTTCCTTCCCCCCTCCCTCCCTCCCTCCCTCCCTCTCTTTCTTTCTTTCTTTCTTTCTTTCTTTCTTTCTTCTCTCCCCCACCTACCTACCTACCTTCCTGTTCCTTCCTTCCCCCCTTCCTCCTTCTCTCCCCCCTTCCTTCCTTCCTTCCCCCTCCCTCCCTCCCTTCTTGCCTTCTGACACACTGCCCATGACGTCAGGGATGTGTGGCCTTTTGACACTTCCGGTGACAGCAGGGGGTGTGGCATATGCAAATAAGTTATGCTAATGAGCTCCTGCACCTCTTTTTTTACGAAAGGACCCCTGGGGATCGCAATATCGACTTGCGGTCCCGGGTTTAAAAGAAGCCAAGCTCGCCAGTACTTGGGCTAGGGCCTTTTCAGTGGCGGCTCCTCTCTGGTGGAATGAGCTCCTGGAGGAGATTAGGGCCCTGCGGGATCTTATGCAGTTTCGCAGGGCCTGCAAGATGGAGCTCTTCCGCCAGGCTTTCAATTAGGAGCCGCCACCACTTACCACCATTTACCATCTACCATCTCCGTCAGCAATGGAGATGAGGGCTAGCCTGAGGGTAGCTACATCATACTACTATGAGAAACTGCAGGACACCATCTTGATACATGTCGATCACCATCCTTATGAGCACTTTCTTGTAAATTTTATTGCTGAATTGTTATAATGTCCTTTTAAACTGTTTTAATTGTTTTATCTTGACTTGGCATTGCGCCATCTTGTAAGCCACCCTGAGCCTGCTAGCAGGGAGGGCGGAGTAGAAATGCGAAAAATAAATAAAATAAAATAAATAAATGAATGAATAAATAAAGGTGCTAAAATACTGGTACTTTGCTCTGTTTAATGTAGGGAAGAACTGAGCTGCTTGCTCCTTCTTTTGGAATTCAGTTTCAGAGCTGATGAATAGCAGTCTGGGGTGATGCGAATGAGTCTGCCACGGAAATGGGAAGTGCGGCATTGAGTTCCTTTGGGACAGGGCAGGGCCCTGGGGCATTTGATGAAACTCGGGTTTCCCTCTCCGTGGCAGCGATGGTTTCTGCCGGCATCTCCTCTCTTACAAATAAAAGACTGTGGGTGGAAAGTTGCAAGAATGAAAGAAATTCATTGATCGCAGTCAGTCACCGCCTTGAAATATTCTAGAAACATCGGCCAATGTGAAAGGCAAAATGAAGCAAAAGTACACAGGGAAACAGCAGCGAAAGAGTTCCTTTTTGTAAAACCCCAAAGCTGGAAAGAACTCCACCGGGGCCCTCCACCGAAGACCGGTCTTTAGATTATACATACCCTTTCTTCTACGCATCTTGTATGTTGACTGTGCATATTTCCAACACTTTCTTTGTAGATATTAGAGTTGTATCCCGTTCATCGGACGTCACAACATCACAAGCTCAGTTTGCGAATTAAAGAGCTCTGTCTGGGATCAAGAGCAACCTTTGACCCAGATGCTCGAGGTTCGAGAATAGCTGGGCCAGGGGAGCAGTTGATGTAAAGCAGCATTTTTCTTTTCTCTGTGCCGCCATCCTTTGATCCACTTTCCCAGCAGGGCTGGTGTTTATGCTGTTCCATGGGGGAAGCTAATGGAGAAGAAAGAGAGAGAAATCTGGGGAGGAAGGGAATGGATTGGCTAGGGCAGGGTCTTCGCCCCTCTACCCCCTTGTGCTATCACCAGCTTGGCTCACACAGGGAGCTGCTCACATTTCCTTACTTTGGGAACCTCAGTCTACGGTCAGCAAGAGAAGGGTGAACTATGACAGCCTGATCCCTGTGTCGGCGCAGAAAGCAGTATGTTTGTGTTGGGGCGGAGTGTGAAGCTTCTGTACTTAACAGTAAAAGATCAGACCTTTGTTGATGAAAACAGAGTTCTTTATTAGTCTTAATACTGTTTGACAGGTTCTTGAATGTTTGTTAGAGATACCAGGTAGAAGACAGTCAGGGTTCATATACTTTCCTGTTCGTTTGAAACCCCCCCCTGAAACCAATCACATTCAGAATAAAAAACACGGGAGGAAGAATTGAGCCGTTTGGATTCCCACAGGAAGATGAGGTGCTAAAGTTATAAAAATTCCCTTCTTGAACTGGCTGACCCAGATGTGTGAAACCCATGCATAACAAACGGCTCTGGGTGGCAATAACAGACCTTCAAGGTTCTCACAACAAGATAAGACATTCTCTGTCCCAGGAAAAGGGAGGAGGGAATGCAAGGGAGGAAAAGCCATTTGTTTGTCAGTGACGTGCAATGATCTGGGGTCGCCACCCTCCCGACACAAATGGTTAAATTGTCCAGGATATCTAAAAGCAATACATTTCAAGGTGACAAGGGAGGGCCGGGGAAGCAGACAGAGAGGGAGACATGTAACAATTCATTTCATCAAAGCAAACAATAAGGGTTTTGTCAGGGACCCCTGACACGGAGGGGGGCATGCAGATGCTTAATTCCTTTCCTGATGTTGCTGTTCTGCTGCTACCTCCCTTCCTATTAGGGCTGCCAAGTCCAACTTGGGAAATATCTGAGGACTTTGGGGGTGGAGCCAGGAGACTTTGGGGGTGGAGCCAGGAGAAAGGAAGTGACATCATTTTGTGATGCCACATCCTGTGATGTTGCTTCCACATGCTGACACATGAACTCATGAAGTTTCCTAATACTGAATCAGGCCATTGGTCCATCAAGGTCAGTATTGACTACTCAGACTGGTAGTGGCTCTCCAGGGTCTCAGGCTGAGATCTTTCATGTCACCTATGACCTGATCCTTTTTTAGCTGAAGAGGCTGATACCTCCTGCATGTCAAGCAGATGCTCTATCACTGAGCAACGGCTCGACTGAATCCTTCCTCTTCTCGGCAGAATAGGAAGCACTAAGTGCTACACAAGTGCTAAATATGATTTTCATATCATAAGAACAGGAGAGAAGCCACAGTGGATCGGGCCAACAGCCCATCCAGTACAACACTCTGTGTCACACAGTGGCCAAAAATACCAGGTGCCCTCAGGAGGTCCAGCAGCGGGGCCAGAACTCCAGAAGCCCTCCCACTGTTGCCCCCCAAGCACCAAGAATGCAGAGCATCACTGCCCCAGACAAAGGGTTCCATTTAGACCTTGTGGCTAATAATAGCCACTGACAGACCTCTGCTGGATGGGGACAGAGAGAGAGAGAGACAGACAGACAGACAGAAAAAAGAAAGAAAGAAAGGGGGAGGGGGAGAGAGAGAGAGAAGGAAAAGAGCTGGCAGAGGCACTTACCCCAGCAACCTTGCAAGCCACATGCAAAAGCAAGCCCTTCAGTACAAAGAGCCTAGTCCCTCCTTAATCTCTGGGCGGGACTTTCTCTTGCTGCCTCTGCTCTTAAAGGGGAAATGTCTGGTGAGGCTTTTTACTGCAGGGCAGGCTCTCTGCAGACATTTCCCTTTTAAGAGTTCAGGCCTGGCAGGGAGAGGGCAGGGCAGGCTCCGATGTTCCCCTGCGTTCCTGCTGGCAGCCATTGCCTCCCCCGGTGGCCAATTTTGAAAAAGCGGGGGTAAGCATTAAAAATCGGTGTTTCCCCCGCCCTACCCGGGGGGCTTGGCAGCCCTACTTCCTATTCACCTACACCTATCAAAAATGCCCCTCAGGTTGTATTTTGCCACCATCGGATGTAGATTGGCTCTCGGGGTGAGGGGACGACTGAGGTGCAAACCACACCGTTCCAGCCTTGGGCTTTCCTAACCACTCCTGAAAACTCTGTCGTTTCCCTCTCTAGGAATTTTTCAGAGGGTAGCCATTTTGGTTTGCAGTGGAACAGCTAGATTTGAGTCCAGTAGCACCAGCAAGAGACCAACAATTTTTTTTATGGGGGGGGGGAAATAAGCTTTTGAGCCTCCAAGCTTCCTTCATCAGAAGAAGAGATTGGATTTATAGCCCGCCCTTCACTACCCGAAGGAGTCTCAGAGCAGCTTACAAAGTCCTTTCCCTTCCCCTCCCCACAACAGACACCCTATGAGGTAGGCAAGGCTGAGAGAGCTCTTTCAAGAACTGCCCTTGAGAGAAAAGCTTTGAAAGAACTTGTGACTGACCCAAGGTCACACCAGCAGCTGCATGTGGAGGAGTGGGGAATCAAACCTGGTTTTCCCAGATCAGGGTCCGCACTCTTAACCACTACACCAAACTGGCGCAGATACAGGAACTGAGAAAAGAAGAAGAGATTGTATTTATACCCCATCCTTCACTACCCAAGGGAGTCTCAGAGCAGCTTACAAACTCCTTTCCCTTCCCCTCCCCATAAGAGACACCCTGTGAGGTAGGTGGGGCTGAGAGAGCTCTGACAGAAACTGCTCTTTTTCAGGAACAGCTGTGTCAGAACTATGGTTTGGCCAAGGTCATCCAGCAGGTGCAAGTGGAGGAGTGGGGAATCAAACCTGGTTCTCCCAGATTAGAGTCCGCGCACTAAACCACTACACCAAACTGGCTACACCAAACAAAACGATTCTAAACCTCTGTACGTAACTCCATAGTTAAAGCACTTAGTACAATTTTATATACTATTTCTAATAATAACATTTAAATAATACACTTACAAACTTCTAATATGATCGGTATTTGTTTGGGTTGGCAAAGCAAATAGAAATCACTTGAAACAGCAGCTATAAAGCCAAATAGCTGCCTTTAGATCCAGAGTTTCGAATCAGGTTTTTACACATGGCATGTGATCAGTTATACATTTATCGCTCGAATTCTAGCAGAAGCAGTTGTCTCATCTGGCACACCGCTTGAAATCTAGATTCCTATGAAATAACTGCAGAAAAAAAGGTATTTCATGCCGAGCATATCTCAAATGCCAAAAAAGGAGGCTTTTCAAGTACTGTGACAGGAACATTTAGCTGAGTTTAGTTAATGGAAACTGCCCTTCTCTCAAATAATTTTTAAAAAGCGGGGCTTTCTGCAGGCTGTAAGTTGGACAGGATACACAGAAGGAAGAGGGAAAAGAGAGAGGAACTGGGTAAGCAGAAGAGTTTGGAAAGCTGAGTTTGGAGAGGGGTCATGGCTCAGTGGTAGAGCATCTACCTGGCATGCCGAAGGTCCCAGGTGTAATCCCGGGCACCAGCTTATTGGCTGGTTCTCTAGGATGCAAGAACAGATCTAGCAGCCTTAGTTTATTAAATGCGCTCTAGAAAACGCCCATCTTTGCAGACGTGATGTTAGAGAGATATGGTGCTGCTGCCTCGAAGCGAACACGGAGAAAACCCAGCCCGGAGTGGCAGGCGAATGCAGAAAGGACCCCGGAGAGCTCCCTGCTGAAGGGATTCCGGCTCTTCCGGCCCTTGCCCCTTCTGGTGCGGATTCCTCATCTCCTCCTCCAGAACCGAAGGACGCATCTAGCTCAGGGGGCTGTTCCTTCCCTCTCAGAGACCCTGGGCGTTTTCGCACTGGCTTTTTTCCGGGGCGAGCACCGGAGTGAGCACCAGAGTTTCTGGTCAGTTTCACATCAGTTGCTCCGTGCTCACAAACTCCTCCGGAGTTTCACCGCACTGCTCAGGAGTATCCCTGGAGCAAGAAAATCCTGTTCCTGGCGGTGTTTCCTGTTTACTCCGTTGGAGAAACCTAGATGAGAACACACCCACTCGCCCGCCCTCCATCTTGCCCGCCCCGTGGTGGGCGTTTCTTGAATTTTTTTTTTTTTGAAACGAGCCCTCCTAACGTTATATCGAAATAAGGAGGCAGGGAGGCAAGATCGCAGCACAGGGACTGCGTTGGCGAGGTGGATTTGCCATTTCTTGGGAGCAGGAGCCGGGCGCCATTGGCCCGAGAGCTCCATGTGCTTGCTCCCCGATAACTGCTGCCCTTTGTTTGGGCTTCCCCGGCAACAGCCCGTGCAGAGCTGGTGGTGGATGCTTTCCTCTAGCAATCCGTGGAGAAGCCGCGGCAAGCGGGCGGGCGGGCTGGGGAAACTTGCCTTCCTTTCCGCTCCCTGTGTGCGGTCCCACGATCCTGAAGCAACATTTCCCCCCCTCCTTTTTTTTTTTTTTAAAAGGCCCTTATAACGTTATAACATCATAATGAAATTTTGATGCAGCAAGGGAAGACGGCACAATTGTTGTCTTTATATAATAAACACACGTTCACATCTACTATGGGGGGGGGTTAATTTGCTGTTTATTGGCAGCCCCTGCAGAGCAGGCTGGGCGCGCTTCTTTGCAGAAAAGTCACAGAAATGGATTGAACTGTTTTCAAGGGGCTATAACTATTCCTGCGGAGCGGGGAGACTGCTCTGCGTGTCATGCTGCTCCTCCTCAGCTGCCGCCACCACCACCACCACCATTTATGTAATTTTTTTTTTTTACTTTACACGGGCCAGCTGACGCCATGTTGCCCATCCTCCATTTTGTTGCCTTGATCGGGTTAAGCACACGACATTTCAGTTCCCATCGGAGAATCCACCCATGGGGGGGGGGTCCTCCTTGTAGCCCACCAATCGTTTTGCACCAACCCAGAACGGCGGGAAAATTTGAATACTGAGGAGGGACTTGATGAATTCTGGGAAGAGGAAGGCGGGTGATGCATGGTCGTCATTGCACTATGACGTTATAACGTTACCACGCATGCATTTTAAAAAAAGAAAAGAAAAGCGGGGAATGAGGGAGGAGCTGGGGGGGAGGAAGGGGAGGAAAGGGGAGGGGAAATGCAAGGGGCGGGCACAGAGAGCATTGAAGCAACCCAAATGGGAACAGAAAACTTCGGGGGGGGGGGAGAGGAGCAGATTGCTATAGTGCGAAAACGGCAGGTTTGCTCAGGAGGAGTCGCAGAGGGGGAAATGAGGAGGAACTGAGAGGCAACTGGCCAGTCTGAAAAGGCCCCGTGTCTTCACCCCGGCTGGCCAGGGACAGAACAGGACTCTATGAACTCCATGAAATCGGTTCCAAACAATAATGCTGAAATCAGTCACAAAAACTTGCTACCGTCAGCTCCCCGCTTGCTCCACTCCCTGCCAAAGGACTGTGTCTCCAATTAAAGAGGCATATGGCTCTGGACCCCTTTCTCCAAAGCCCCACTGGAGGCATTCTTCCCCTTATAATGCCGTCAGCTTCGCTTCCATCTTTGCCGACAGTCACAGATCTCTTCTGGAGCCTTTGGATAAAAATGTTAAGAATAGTTGGTGCAAACCAGCGTTAAGTTCTGCACAAATCCACTTCATTAAATGGGAATTGCCAGTTTGGCGTAGCTGCTGGATGACCTTGGGGCAAGCCATAGTTCTGTTGGAGCTGTTCTCTCAAGGGCAGTTCTGAAAAGAGCTCTCTCAGCCCCACCTGCCTCACAGGGTGTCTGTGGTGGGGAGGGGAAGGGAAAGGAGATTGTAAGCCGCTCTGAGACTCCGAGTGAAGGGTGGGGTATAAATCCAATCTCCTCCTTCCTCTTTTTCTTCTTCTTCCATGAGAGCGGCACAGTGGTATCCTATACAGAGTAACTGTGGTCTAAATCTGTCGAAATCAGTGAGATCAGAGTAGAATAAATCTTCATAGGACTGCAGTTCTCTGGGAGAATTTCCCACTGAGGTTATGTTTGTGGTTTCGAAAGCATTTTTAGAAGCGTTTTTAGTTGAAGTTAACAATGCGCTGAACATTCGTCAACATGCCCAGCTGTTCTCGCACCAAATTTAGACCAGTTTGTCTCCCAGTGCATATTTTTTGAGGCTGTAAGCAACCGGGCAGGTTGTCTTTATGGGCTGTTACTAGGTAATAACAGCGTTCATCAGTATTGTTAGCGATATCCCGAATCAGGTGGTTGTTTTAGCCCAGGCACGTCCTTGCAAGATTTACTCATTTTGGTTGCGGTTCCCACGGCATGACTCTCACGGGCACTTCTGGACGTGAACACATGAAGCTGCCTTATACTGAATTAGACCAATCGGTCCATCAAAGTCAGTCTTGTCTACCCAGACTGGCAGCTGCTCTCCAGGGTCTCAGGCAGAGAAAGGTCTTTCACATCACCTCCTACCTGATTCTTTTAAAGGCAGATGCTGGGGATTGAACCTGCGACCATCTACATGCCAAGCAGAGGTTCTGCCAGGAAGCCACAGCCCCTCCCCAAACGGAACAGAGAGCGATAAACTGTAAACGGCGATTAACTGACCCTCTTCAGTATGATTGCAATCTCTAGTATTTGCCTGAACCGGTAGCCACACTTCCTGCTGTGGTGTTTGTATTTTAGCCTCGGGTCACCTTCAGCGAGCATTCTAGAAACCAAAACTTAATTTTGTCGATTGGACAAAATCTAACTGGCTGAATAACTGGGGAAATCTTTTTATGTCTGCTCCAGTAAAACCGAGGACAAATAGTGACGCTTTCCCCTCTGGCACCCAGGAGCGTTCACTGATTCTTCTTGCGCCGGGGAAACACGGTCTTAGTGCAGTGCAGTGAATCCATAGGGTTCAAATCATGTTTTGGAGCAGAGGTTTCACCAAAAGAGGGAGAACTAAGGTTTGAGCCCCCTAGCACCTTAAAGACCAACAATATTTCCAGGGTATAAGCCTCTGAGAGTCAAAGTTCCCTTTATCAGAAAACCGATGAAGGGAACTTTGACTCTCAAAAGCTTATACACTGAAAATCTTAGAATCATAGAATCACAGAATCATCATAAGAACATAAACATAAGAACATAAGAGAAGCCAGTGTTGGATCAGGCCAGTGGCCCATCCAGACCAATACTCTGTGTCACACAGTGGCCAAAAACACCAGCTGCCCTCAGGAGGTCCAGCAGTGGGGCCAGGACACTAGAAGCCCTCCCACTGTTGCGCCCCCCAAGAATACAGAGCATCACTTGCCCCAGACTGGGAGTTCCTGTCTATACCTTGTGGCTAATAGCCACTGATGGACCTCTGCTCCAGATGTTTATCCAATCTCCTCTTGAAGCTGCCCATGCTTGTATCTGCAACCACCTCCTGTGGCAGTGAATTCTACATGTTCATCACTCTTTGGGTGAAGAAGCACTTCCTTTTATCTGCTCTTACCCGACGGCTCAGCAATTTCATGGCGTGCCCACAAGTTCTTGTATTGTGAGAAAGGGAGAAAAGGACTTCTTTCTCTACCTGCTCTATCCCATGCATAACCTTGTAAACCTCAATCATGTCACCCCTCAGCCGTCGTTTCTCCAAGCTAAAGAGCCCCAAGCGCTTCAACCTTTCTTCACAGGGAAAGTGTTCCAACCCTTTTATCATTCTAGTTGCCCTTTTCCGCACTTTTTCCAATTCTAATGCACTTTTCCCAATGCACAGAGTTGGAAGAGGCCAGACAGGCCATCTAGTCCAACCCCCCACTCAACGTGGGATCAGCCTAGAGCATCCGTGACAATGGTTTGTCCAGCCGCTGCTTGAAGGCTGCCAATGATGAGGAGCTCACTACCTCCTGAGGCAGCCCATTTGACTGCTGAACTACTCTGAACTGTTATTTTTTCTCCCCTGATATCCAACCGGTATCTTTCTTCCTGTAATTTAATTGCATTATCGCGAGTCCTCTCCTCTGCTGCCAACAAGAACAGTTCTCTGCCCTTCTTTAAGTGGCAGAGTTTCAAATGCTTTACGAGAGCCATCATGTTTCCCCTCAGTCTGGAGAAGGGGAGGTTGAGGGGGGACAGGATTGCTCTCTCGAAGTATTCGAAGGGCTGTCACTTAGAGGAAGGCAGGGAGCTTTTCCTGTTGGCAGCAGAGGAGAGGACTCACAATCATGGGTTGAAATTAAGGGTGGAAAGGTACTGGCTGGATATTAGGAAAAACTTTTTGACAGTCAGAGGTCACGGTCACATGAGCAAGATAATCTGGGGGGGGGAGTGAGGATATTTGCTCTGGAGTCATTTGACTTGCAGTTGTGTGATCCCACAGTTTTGCGAAGCTGCGGGCATAGCCCGCCACTGTGTGATCAGACGCAATCGCGGGTGAGTCGGGGTGTGTGCTTTTTTGCTGTTCTTTTCCGATGTGAAACGGGGGATCGATGGATCGCATCTCCGCCCTGAGGGCTTCCTATGGCAGTATGCGATGATGCGCATACTGAGAAGGGGGGAAAAACAACAGTATAGCTTCGGGATAGCCTGATCAGACTATCCCCAACTGCATGAGTGCGTGCTGGAGTGATCACGCGGGGAAAGTCCATCTTTGGCCCGAAGCAAACCTGTTTGATACTGGACTTTCCCTAGTATCTTTTAACTCCGCTTCTTCGGTGGAGAGAAATGGGTCGCCGACGGGTGTGGGATGCTTGCCAGATATTCTGGTGTGATCGCACCCTTAAAATCCGCATGGCATTCGTGTCTATTGTGCAGCTAATTCTGCGTGTGATTGGGGCCAGAGTTGTGCAGCAGTGGAAGCAGCTGCCTGGGGAGGTGGTGATCCCCCCCTCCCTGGCAGTCTTCAAGCAGCGGCTGGACAAACCCTTGTCAGGGATGCTCCCCTGCACTGGGCAGGGGGTTGGACGAGATGGACGGAATGGCCCCTTCCCACTCTGTGATTCTAGGATTCTATGGACCTCCCCTTCTCCAGACTGAACATTCCCAAGTCCCTCAGCTTTTCCAGGTTGGGCTTGGTCTCCAGGTCCCCGCTCATATTGTTGGTCCTTAAGGGGCCACCGGGTCTGAATCTTGCTGTTCTACTGAAAGCCAACATGGCTCCCCACCTGAAACCATCTACGGGGAAGCTCAGAAACAGTGCGCCCCCAGCACAGAGACTCCGTCTGTTCGGAACTCTCATCCAAGGTTAGGACGGCTATCACCCTTGGTCAGTTTAGTAGTGGGTATGAGGCAGTTTTGTTCAGAACAGCCCCTTCGGGTAATTTATTGTTTGATTATATGAAGCTTGGATTTGAGTGGACTTGTAGCTAATGTGCTGTGATTCTTATTTTTTTTTTTTGTTCATGATGAGTTTGTTTTTAGTAACTGGGGAAAAGGTAAAGGTTTCCCTTGCTCGAAAGCCAGTGGAATCCAACTCAGGCGAGTGGGGCTCATCTCTGTTTCCAAGCCAAAGAGCCGAGTGCTGTCCGAAGATGTCTCTGTGCTCATGTGGCCGGCATGACTAGATGCTGAGGCACATGGAATGCTGTTACCTTCCCACCGAAATGGTACCTATTTACCTTCGGTTTGGTGGAGTGGTTAGGAGCGCAGACTCTAATCTGGGAGAACTGGGTTTGATTCCCCACTCCTCCACTTGCACCTGGCTGGATGGCCTTGGGCAAGCCATAGCTCTGTCCCAGCTGTTCTTGGAAAAGAGCAGTTTCTGTCGGAGCTCTCTCAGCCCCACCTACCTCACAGGGTGTCTGTTGTGGGGAGGGGAGGGGAAAGGAGTTTGGAAGCCGCTCTGAGACTCTTAAGTGAGTGAAAGGCGGGATATAAATCCAATCTCTTCTTCTTCTTCTTCTTCTTCTTGCAGTTTCTTGCTTTCAGACTGCTAGGCTGGCAGGAGCTGGGGCCAGAGACGGGAGCTCACTCCGTCACGTGGCGCTCGGGTCTCGAACTACCGAGCTACCAATTGGGAAAGGTGGCCCCAAATCCTTTTTAAAAAATATATATTTATTTCCTAACGTTCTCCCCAATGGCAACCCAAAGCAACTTACATCATTCTCCTCCATTTTATCCTCACAACAACCCTGCGAGGTAGGTTAGGCTGAGAGTGGGTGACTGGTCCAGGGTCACCCAGCAAGCTTCCATGGCAGAGTGGGGATTCGAACCTGGCTTTCCCAGATCCTAGACCAACACTTTAACCACTAAACCAGGGGTGGCCAACCTTGCTTAACGTAAGAGCCACACAGAATAAACGTCAGATGTCTGAGAGCCGCAAGACAGGAACAAATATCACACACATGTTTTTATTTTTAAAAATATGCAAATTTGCTTTTTATTAACGTTAAATGGGACTGCCAAAAATAAAAACAAACGAGGAAAACCGGTTATTGATAATGATATTACTTGTTTGCTAATGATATTGAGAGAGAGAGAGAAAAAGAGAGAGATGGAAAGAAAGAATTAAAGAAGTGGAAAGAAAGAGAGAGAGAAACTAGGAAAGCAAATAGTTGGGAGGGAGGAGGGAAGGAAGGAAGGAAGGAAGGAAGGAAGGAAGGAAGGAAGGAAGGGAGGGAGGAAGGGAGGAAGGGAGGAAGGGAGGAAGGGAGAAAGAGAGAAAAAGCATGCCTCCCCTTTGCTTCCCCAGCTGCCCTGCCAGGAGCCGCACAATATGTCTGAAAGAGCCGCATGTGGCTCCCGAGCCACAGGTTGGCCACCCCTGCACTAAACCATGCTGGCTCTTCCAAAACGATCTCCAAAACCAAATTTTAAACATCCTTTTAAACCTCCATCTTCAAGCGGTTGCCCAACACCACCTCTGCTGGTGCACAGAAGAAAAATCTCCATAGATTTGCTGGTTGATGCTGCATACCCTCAGATGGGTGGTGCTTTTTGAATGGTCCTGGGTGATGTATTTGTGCATCGTTAGGACTATATATCAATGACGCAGAGACGTAGACTCACCTCGGGCCTGGTGACATATGAATCATTCCTCTCTTACCCAAGTAAACAACAGAAACGCAAGGAAGGTTTTATGGAAGATGTGAGCGCTCTCCGAGATTTTAATCATCCCCCGGCAGATATGTACAAAGATGCCTGTTATTTCTAGACGCGAATTAAGCTGTCTTCTGGAATGACAATGACGTCTCCGTGTCTCTCTGGCAACAGATTAAGACAAGTGCTTCTGTGGATGGTGGGTAAATTGGCCGCCCTGCTGATGTCTGCTACGGGGAACACTAAAAGCTGCTTTTCCATATATTGGCCTTTGACTACCTGTGGAGGCTGCTGTGATTCTAAACAGCGGATGGAAGGAAGGAGGAAGGAGTTGTTTGAATGGAGTCCTGGTGATTCCTTCAGGCTCATAAGAACAGAAGAGAGGCCAATGTTGGATCAGGCCAAAGGCCCCTCCAGTCCAACGCTCTGTGGCCAAAAATACCAGGTGCCCTCAGGAGGTCCACCAGTGGGGCCAGGACACTAGAAGCCCTCCCACTGTTGCCCCCCCGCCCCTAAGTGCCAAGAATACAGAGCATCCCTTTCCCCAGACTGACAATTCCTATCTGTACCTTGTGGCTAATAGCCACTGATGGACCTCTGCTCCATATAAGAACATAAAAGAAGCCAATGTTGGACCAGGCCAGTGGCCTCTCCAGTCCAACACTCTGTGTTCTCACAGTGGCCAAAAATACCAGGTGCCCTCAGGAGGTCCACCAGTGGGGCCAAGACACTAGAACATAAGAACAGAAGAGAGGCCAATGTGTCAATTAGCAGGAAGCCCTCCCACTGTTGCCCCCCCCCCCCGTCCATCCACTTCATGGGGTGGCCCCAGGTTCTAGCACAGGGGTGGCCAACCTGTGGCTCGGGAGCCACATGCGGCTCTTTCAGACATATTGTGCGGCTCCTGGCAGGGCAGCTGGGGAAGCAAAGGGGAGGCATGCTTTTTCTCTCTTTCTCCCTTCCTTCCTTCCTTCCTTCCTTCCTTCCTTCCTTCCTTCCTTCCTTCCTTCCTTCCTTCCTTCCTTCCTTCCCTCCTCCCTCCCAACTATTTGCTTTCCTAGTTTCTCTCTCTCTCTTTCTTTCCACTTCTTTAATTCTTTCTTTCCATCTCTCTCTTTTTCTCTCTCTCTCTCAATATCATTAGCAAACAAGTAATATTATCAATAACCGGTTTTCCTCGTTTGTTTTTATTTTTGGCAGTCCCATTTAACGTTAATAAAAAGCAAATTTGCATATTTTTAAAAATAAAAACATGTGTGTGATATTTGTTCCTGTCTTGCGGCTCTCAGACATCTGACGTTTATTCTATGTGGCTCTTACGTTAAGCAAGGTTGGCCACCCCTGTTCTAGCATAATGGGCAAGCTCTCTCTATCAACTTTCTCCACCCCATGCATGATCTTATAAACCTTCGTCATGTTCCCCTCAGTCCCAGTCTCTTCATCCTTTTCTCGCAGGAAAGGTGCTTATACCCCTTGCTCACTTTGGTTGTCCTCTACTGCATTTCCCCCAGCTCCGCAACATCCTTTTTGAGATGCAGTGCCCAGAACTGCACATGGTATTCCACAGTGCAATGTGCAAGGCATTACAATATTGGCAGTTTTACTTTCAGTCCCTTTCTTAATAAACCTCAGCATGAATTTGTCACTGCTGCTGCTCACTGAGTTGACATTTTCACCCAGCTGTCAACTACAACCCCAAGATCTCATTCCCTTTCAGTCTCAGATGGTTCTTCACCCAAAGAGTGATGAACACATGGTATTCACTGCCACAGGAGGTGGTGGCGGCTACAAGCATGGATGGCTTCAAGGGGGGATTGGATAAATATATGGAGCAGAGGTCCATCAGTGGCTATTAGCCAAAAGGTATAGATAGGCCATCTATATGAGAAGGGAGCACTCACTGGAGAAGACCCGGATGCTGGGAAAGATTGAAGGTCAAAGAAGAAGGGGACGGCAAAGGATGAGATGGTTAGACAGGTTTCTCGATGCAATTAAGGAAACACTGGATCGCGACGGAAGACAGGAGGGCCTGACATGTAGTCCATGGGGTCGCGAAGAGGGACTCAACGGTGTGACTGAACAACAACATAGATAGGAACTCTCAGTCTGGGGCAAGTGATGCTCTGTATTCTTGGTGCTGGGGGGGGGCAACAGTGGGAGGGCTTCTAGTGTCCTCGCCCCACTGGTGGACCTCCTGAGGGCACCTGGTGTTTTTGGCCACTGTGTGACACGGAATGTTGGATTGGATGGGCCATTGGCCTGATCCAGCATTGGCTTCTCTTATGTTCTTATATGGAGCAGAGGTCCATCAGTGGCTATTAGCCACAAGGTATAGATAGGAACTCTCAGTCTGGGGCAAGTGATGCTCTGCCTTCTTGGTGCTGGGGGGGGGGGCAACAGTGGGAGGGCTTCTGGAATTCTGGCCCCACTGCTGGACCTCCTGAGGGCACCTGGGTTTTGGCCACTGGGTGACACAGAGTATTGGATTGGATGGGCCACTGGCCTGATCCAACATGGATTCTCTTATGTTCTTATGTTTATGTTCTTATGGTTCAAAACCCATCAGCATCTATTTAAATTTATGATTTTTTTTGCTCCACTGTACGTCGCCTTGCAGTTACCCATACAGAACTTCATTTCCCATGTTTTTGCCCACTCCCCCAATTTGTGACAGTCCTTCTGGAGTTCTTCGCTATCCACCCAGGGTTAGTTTTTTTTTTTTTTAATTACGTGATCGTATATTAACAAACCAACAAACAAACAACTCCCCAAAGCACAAAGGCAACTAAACAAAGGAATTTTTTTAAAAAAAGGCTTATGGCCGTTTCCATACCTTTGGTTTTATAGTCTGAACAAGATATTGCCACGGCTCCATCACTTCTGCCTACTTAATATGTCAAATTACCTCTTTCCATGAAGGATGAAGAGCCGTTGAGTGTTGATTAGCAAAAGCTATAAATGGCTTCCAGATGGCATTAAGAAGCATCCACACTCACTCGGGTTTTTTTTTTTTTTTTGCCAATTTAATCGGATAAGCTCATTTTTCTAACGGAGCTATATGCCACAGGCACTCGTACCACAGACGAGTATTAGCCAGCGTTCCCTCTAAGCTGAGTTAGTGTGAGCTAGGTCACAGTTTTTTAGCCTCCAGCTCACACATTTTTGTCTTCGCTCCAGAGCAAACTGGTTTACGCAGCAGCCAAATTGCACGCTCACAACTTTAATGCCAGCAACTCACAAAGTAGAATTTTTGCTCCCAAGACTCCACAGCTTAGAGGGAGCATTGGTAGGAACATGTCATTGCCTCCGCCCCCGCACTTACCCCAGTGGACTGCAAGCCCCACCGAAGGTGAGCTGCACGAGCAAACGCAAAACTGGCGAAATGGTCTGTCAGGTGGCAGCAGAGCATGGCCTTGATGGGGTCTATTCAAGAGTCGGCCAGCTTGAAGGAGCCTAGCCGGCTCTCAGCAGCAGCAGAAGAAGAAGAAGAGAGAGCTTGGATTTATACCCCGCCCTTCACTCCCCAAGGGAGTCTCAGAGCGGCTTACAAACTCTTTTCCCTTCCCCTCCCCACAACAGACACCCTGTGAGGTAGGTGGGGTTCAGAGAGCTCTTTCCCAAGCTGTCCTTGAGAGAACAGCTCTGAAAGAACTATGGCTTGCCCAAGGTCACACCAGCAGCTGCAAGTGGAGGAGTGGGTAATCAAACCTGGTTCTCCCAGATTAGAGTCCGTGCACTTAACCACTACACCAGACTGTCTCTCAGCCCACTGAGATCCGGGGACAAGGAGAGTGGGCAGCGCTGACCTTTTAACATTTATTTTTATTTTTATTGTTGTTTTCCATGCACAAGAAACAATTACAGGTCCAAACCCATTGTTTTGGCAAATCCCAATCTTCTAAACACTGATATTTCTTTTACTATGGGCTTGGGAAGATGGTTATTCTGTCTACTTTCTTCTTGAGGTTTTCTCCCTCCATGGCTTTCAACACAATCATTTCACTTATCTTGTAATATTTAAGCTATTATAAATCACTAAACTTTGACTAATATCTTGAAATATCTATTCAGCTTACATCTAGTTTGTACGTCTAGACTACAAGCAAAGTAAATTAGTATTCGGGTTGCACTTTATCTTGTTTCTTGGAAAAGTCCTCAAGAGGCGCTTCCCTCCCCGGGATTCAGGTTCACCGAACGAGTCTCTACCGTCTTCCACGGTTCTTGCTCCCATGGGAGTGCTGGAGACTCTCCCATTGGGGGGGGTGGGATTCTGGAAACCTAACATCACCACCATTCTTGAAGCTCATTATATATCTTTAAGTCTGTCAAAATAATTGAAGCACTGACCTTTTTTGAGGAGGTCAGATGGGGCAGCCAGCTCTTTAAAGAAGCTCAGGTGGAAGGGCCAGTGAGCTCACGAACCCAAGGCAAGCACCCATTGGCCCCGGGGCCTGTCACTCCTGAGGACTGGGCTGGGGAAAGAGGATTGGCTGAGGGCAGGGTTGGCCGTTCCCCAGGGGAGCCTTTAAAAGGCAAGCCCAGGAGCAGCCAGGAGGAAGAGTTAGGTCCATTCTCTGGCAGGTGAAAATAGGTAATGGGTAAGGAGGGAACTGGGTGAAAAGAAATCCCCTCCTCTTGTTCCAGTCTGAAGCTCTGTCCTGGGACACTTACCCAGCAAAAAAGGAACCCTGGGGAGTAATGTTCCCTCTAAGCTGTGGAGTCTTGTGAGTAAAAATTCTACTTTGTGAGCTTCTGGCATTAAAGTTGTGAGCGAGCGGTTTGGCTCCTGCATGAATTAATTTGCTGAGGAGCCCTCCTTCCTGAGCGAAGACAAAAATGTGTGAGCCGGAACCGAAAAAACCATGAGCTAGCTCACAGTAACTCAGCTTAGAGGGAGACAGCTCTGGACTCAGCCCTGGCTTGAACAGATCCTGACATAAGAACAGATCCATAAGAACAGGCATTGAACAGATCCTGATGTTATGTATTTCCATTGCGAAAATGGGTTAATAACTGTGCGCAGCTATTCCCCACATAACTGGCCTTTTTGTACACTAAGGTATCTTTGTGGTCTTTTACCGTGATTCATGTTGACAAAGTCATCAAAGGATGCAAAACATAAAACCTATCAATACTCCCATGAAGCTGCCCAATACTGTGCGCCAGACCTGTAGATGCTCACGTGATAAAATTGAGACACTTGAACACACAGTTATGGACAGGGGTCATTTCGTAGAAAAAGAAATGCAGGAGCTCATTAGCATAACTCATTTGCATATGCCACCCCCCCTAACATACCGGAAGTGTGTCAGAAGGCAACACCCACCGCTCAGGCTCCACTCCACAGGTGAGTGAAACTGACCTGCTCTTCCTCCATTCCCTTCCCCATCCAATACTTTGTGCAATAAAAATAAGCGTCAAGAACACACCCTCATTCTCTTCCTGCTCCCTTGAAACCACCAGGTTTCAAGTAGACTTGAGATACCCAGGACATGTGCACCACCCATCCCTTTCCCTTCCCCTTCCCACAGCAAGACACCCTGTGAGGTAGGTGGGGCTGAGAGAGGTCTTTTGAGAATGGCTCATGAGAGAACAGCTCTGAGAGAACTTGGGACTGGCCCAAGGTCACGCCAGCAGCTGCACATGGAGGAGTGTGGAATCAAACCCGGTTCTCCCAGATAAGAGTCCAACTCCTGACCACTACACCAAACTGATGGGGTGGAAGCTGCTGAAGGGTTGGTGAAATTTCTCCAGTACTTATGTGCCAGGGGCCCAGATAAAAAATGGTATACTTAGAAAATTTATATGCCACCTTGAGCAAGTCTCTAGAAAAGCAGCACACAGTCATAAAAGGAACAATGATAAAATTATCAATATTAAAAACAAAACATTAAAATCAATAAAGACCCTAGCAGGGCTTTTCCCGGGGCGCTGCGCCTCTGCACTGCTCGGGGAAGCCGAGGAGGGGGCGGGGCTTGGTCATGTGCCCGCCCCCGGGCTCCTCACTCCCGGAGCTGCGCTCCTGTGCGCTCCCGCTCCAACAGACCCCTGGTTATGGGATGTCCTGTATTTAATGAGCTGAGGGCTAGTTCAATTGCTCCTTTACTCAGAAATAAGGAAATGCCCCCTGAGGCATTTGACAGTATAAGGGCATAGGTGATGTGGTTCGTATTGGAGACGTGGGGCTGCCCTTCTTGCAAATTCGAAAGCTGCCGCTAGCGCAGAATGCTGTGGCCAGGCTTGTGATGGGTCTCCCTAGATGGGGGCACATCCGGGCTACGCTGAAGGCACTGCACTGGCTGCCCATAGCATACCGAATCCACTTCAAGGTGCTGGTGCTTACCTTCAAAGCCCTATATAGCCAAGGTCCGACACACCTGAGGGACCGCCTTTCCCCGTACATACCCCAGAGAGCACTGAGGTCGGGGTCCCAGAACCGACTGACCCTTCCGGGCCCCAAGGATGCCAAGCTTGCCAGCACCAGGGCCAGGGCTTTCTCGGTGGCGGCTCCTCTCTGGCGGAATGAGCTCCTGGAGGAGATCAGGGCCCTGCGGGACCTCTCACAGTTCCGCAGGGCCTGTAAGACGAAGCTCTTCCGCCAGGCCTTCAACTAGGAGCCGCCCCCGCGACTACCAACGAGCCCAGCCATCACTGTACGGCGAATGGTTTAGCCGTAGGGAAATCCCAGCATGCCATCTTATGCAAACATAGGAGCAGCGCTGGCACTTTGACTGACGCCCTGTATTTTGAAATTTTACTGTATTTCTTGTAGTTGATTATTTGTAATTGATTTTGTGTATACTAACGGTCACTGTAGACCAACTCTGTAAGCCGCCCTGAGCCTGCTTGTGGGGAGGGCGGGGGGTATACATTAAAATAAATAAATAAATAAATGATTTTGTGACTCTTTCCGTGGCAAAATTCATGGGGGCAATAATTATACAACAGAAGAACAGCACTTTGTAAGGCATCATCTTATTTTATAATTTTGTTTTCTGCTCAAGGCTATTGCTATAGGAGCAGAGATGGGTAGATAGGTAGGTAGGTAGGTAGATAGGTAGGTAGATGGATAGATAGGTAGGTAGATAGATAAATAGATAGATAGATTACTCCCACGAAGCTGCCTGATCCTGTGCACCAGACTATTGGTCTACCAAGAACAGTCTTGTCATCTCTGGCTAGCGTGGGTCAGGAACAGGTCTTTCACCTACAACCTGATCCTTTTTTAAAGTGGAGATGCCGGGGATTGAACCCGGGACCTTCTACATGCCAAGCAGGTGTTGAGCCACGACCTCTCTCCAGCAAGTACAGTAAGGTGCCTTTGACTGAATCAGACCTGGACCGATCCAGTAGGAGGCAGCTCCATGTGTGTGTTGGGGAGGGGCCGTGGCTCAGTGGTGGAGCCTCTGCTTGGCGTGCAGAATGTCCCAGGTTCAATCCCTGGCGTCTCCAGTTGAAAGGACCAGGCAGGAGGGGATGGGAAAGACCTCCGCCTGAGACCCTAAAGGATGCCACGTGGGGCTGTGGCTCAGTGGCAGAGCATCTGCTTGGCATGCAGAAGGTCCCGGGTTCAACCAAAAGAATCACTACACCAAAAGAAGTCCAGGGTTGCAACACAGAGGCAGGTAATGGTAAACCACCCCTGAGCCAGTTTGGTGGGAAAGACCTCCACCCAGGATCCCTGGCGAGCTGCTGTCAAATAGTAGACAAGGTCATGTGTTGCCTTGCCTCCTCAGGCTGGCGGTGGCTCTCCAGAGTCTCAGATGGAAAGGGGTCTTTCACATCACCTCCTGCTTGGTCCTTTTCAACTGGAGATGCCGGGGATTGAACCTGGGACCTTCTGCATGCCAAGCAGACGCTCTGCCAATGAGCTGCAGCAAAAAATTTCAGCAGCAGAAAGAGCACTCAAGTGGTATGCCAGCCAAGAATGGGCTAGAAAACCACTCAAAAGCCTGTGGTAGCATGTATTCATAGCTTAGCTTTAGGGTCTCCCCCCCACCCCGTATAGCTGGGGGGTGTGTGTTTTTGTTCACCAGTTGCTCTTTATCTCAAGTTAATTGAGATATGCGTAACCACCTCCAAACAAATTACCATCCAATTGCTTTGTCAATGCCTTTACCGCCAGATAAATGCTTTTATAGATGTCGGGCACAGCAGTGAGTCCTATCAGACAAGCTTTGCATTGCTTCCTCATGCTAGCGGTGTGTTGGCTGACCTGGGTGAAATGCACTTGCACTCTGGAAATCTCCTGTGAGTTGACCGTGTTGCTAAATCAGGTTAAACCAGCACCCCTCTTTCTTCCTTTCCAAGAGAATGGACATGAAGGGACTCAGAGATTACCTTTATGACAGCAGACTTTTTTTTGGGGGGGGGAGGAGACTCGCCTCCTTGTAGAAAGCCTTATACACTGTGGATGATTTCATCCTGCGATCCTATTGTGTGCCGAAACATGTTCAGTAGTCCTTGACTTCTTGCAATGGACCATCCATGGATCAATTTACGGTAGGCTTTTTATTCCAGAAGACGGGTCAGCTGTCTTACAGTCTCGCCTCTGTCTCTTTCCAGATGCTTCTTATTTATTTATTTATTTATTACATTTATATCCCGCCTTGCCAGCGAACCGGCTCAAGGTGGCTAACAAGCATAAAAACACCATCAAAGGTTTACAGCATAAAATCAGCATTTAAAACTAGCATCACATCCTACACAATGTACTACAACAGATGGCGACTTCAATCATACAGAGTGCTCATGGCGAACAGAGGCAGCAAAGGGGTGCGGCCGGCAGGACCAGGGCGATGTCCAATTCCCCCCCCCCCCCGGTGGTGGCTCCTAGTTGAAAGCCTGGCGGAAGAGCTCCGTCTTACAGGCCTTGCGGAATTGCAATAAGTCCCGCAAGGCCCTGATGTCATCCGGGAGCTCGTTCCACCAGTAAGGAGCCGCCACCGAGAAAGCCCTGGCCCTGGTTCAGGCCAACCGAGCGTCTTTCAGACCAGGGAGAGTCAGACGATGTTGGGTGCCTGACCTCAGTGTCCTCAGTGTCCTTGGCAACTAATCATACAGACAGGGTTGCCAACCAACCTTCGTGGGCCTGGAGATCCCTTGGAATGACAGCTGGTCTCCCAGTGGGGCAAGTGATCTGTATTCTTGGTGCTTGGGGGAGGGGGCAACAGAGGGAGGGCTTCTGGAGTTCTGGCCCCACTGGTGGACCTCCTGAGGGCACCTGGTGTTTTTGGCCACTGTGTGACAGTGTGTTGGACTGGATGGGCCATTGGCCTGATCCAACACTGGCTTCTCTTATGTTCTTACAAGCATGGACGGCTTCAAGAGGGAATTGGAGAAACATCTGGAGCAGAGGTCCGTCAGTGGCTATTGGCCACAAGATATAGATAGGAACTATCAGTCTGGGGCAAGTGATGCTCTGTCTTCTTGGTGCTTGGGGGGGGGGCAAGAGTGGGAGGGCTTCTGGAGTCCTAGCCCCACTGGTGGACCTCCTGATGGCATCTGATATTTTTGGCCACAGTGTGACACAGTGTTAGACTGGGTGGGCCATTGGCCTGATTCAACATTGGCTTCTCTTATGTTCTTATGGCTGCTTTGGAGTTTGGACTCTGCGCCAGTCTGCCCCACCAAGGTCCACTCCCCCGCGGACCCCACCCTCCTCAGGCTCCACCCCCAGATCGCCAAGAATTTCCTGGTCCAGAGTTGGCAACTCTGCCTACAGAGCTGACTTCACTTGGTAGCATTCTGGGTCTCTTAGCTACGATGGGAGGACTGTAGGAGCAGGTAACGGGGGCAGGACCATTAAGGAAACTTCCACAGAATGAACTGGGATATTTTTTTTGGCTGAAACGGCCATTCTGAAAAGCCACGCTCAGTTCTGCGGTTCCAAAATGATCAAAGGTATCAGTTGCCAATGACTGATCTCACATTTTCTCTCTTTCTTTTAGAGCACAATTGGACCAATCCCAAGGGCTTCAAAATCAAATATAAGAAGACGGGTAAGATGTCCTGTGTTTCTTGCTAGCTATGACTGATGGATCCCCCCCCCCCAAGATAAGAATGTTAAGAATTGTATTCTTAGGAAAGATAGCATCGTTCAAGTGTAGTAACATCATCAACTAATGGGACCGCCTTTCCCTATACATACCCCAGAGAGCGCTACGGTCAGGCACACAACATCACCTGGCCCTTCCTGGCCCGAGAGAGGCCAGGCTGGCTACCACCAGGAGTAGAGCCTTCTCAGTGGCGGCCCCCTACTGGTGGAACGAGCTCCCGGAAGACATCAGGGCCCTGCGGGACCTTTTGCAGTTCCGCAGGGCCTGCAAGACGGAGCTCTTCCGCCAGGCTTTTGGGGCCGCCGCTGGGGGAAATGGCCACCGATAGGTGGCCAGAGAAGTACACAGGCCCGGTATAACAGTTGGTGGTAGCCTCCTGGCTGTGGGGAGTAGTTGTTGCCCTGGTGTTGGTATTTGAAATTGCCACCAATTGTCTCTGTGACTGCCGCCAATTGTAATTGTATTGTATTTTATTGTACTAATTCATATTTGTTTGTATTGATTTTAATGTTGTGAGCCGCCTAGAGCCGCTTGTGTTGGTCAGGCGGGATAGAAATCTAAATAAATAAATAAACAATCCACCTGCAAGTAGACCCTACTGATTTCAGGGGAATGACTTCTAGTTAATTTTAAAGAGCTTACAGCTCTAAGTGATAAACATTTTCACGGTTGGGGCCGTAATCCGATGCCTGTTTTGTTTGTTGGAGATCAGTTCCTCTGGACAAAATGGCCGCTGTGGAGGGTTGGCTCGATGGCCTTGTGCCTTGCAACGGTCCCTCCCTTCCCCAAACCCCAACATCTCCAGGCCCCACCCCTCCAAATCTCCAGAAAAATCCCAGTCCAGAATTGGCTGCCCTAATTTTGTTCATGACTCTTCCTCCTCTAGATGGATTTTTCTCCCTTTCTAAAATGGTTTTGTTTAGATAACAACAAAATCTATAAAAGAGGCTTAATATGCCAAAATTATAAATGACTGTTATCTTCCATCAGTTTAACAAATGATTTGGGAAGTGTCTTTGTCTAAAAAACCCCTCTCCCGTCAGTGATACGGGACTGAGCATAAATTGTCGTATTGATTTCCAACAATTTCTGTTTATACCAGCAGAATTTATGGCTCCACATCTTTTTCTAAGCATCTCTCTTCTTTCTTTGCACTTTGTTATTTTAGTGACCGACAAGCAGCGAGTTACTCCGGTTCATTATATATATACATCCTGGTGCGCTGCACGTCATATTCTTTAATGCCATATAACATATGATGAACTTTATTAACTATTTGCATAACTTAGAACTCTGTATTAGAAGGAGCTGAACCGACTTGCTGTTTCAGCCACGACTCTGCTTCTGCTGTGACCCTTTAGGACAGGAGTGTCGAACATAAGGCCCGGGGCCCGTCCAGGGTTCTTATGCGGGCTGCAAGCAACTAATGCAGGAAAGGGAGTGCTTGGGGGGGGGGGGAGGGAGTGGGCGGCGCCACTCCATTGTGGCTTTAGCATGGCAGAACAACCTCATCTGCAGCAGTCAAGCATGGTTGGAGCGTCTGCCCGGCGCCGCGCTGCTGCCTCTCCAGTCTGCCCAGGTGTGATTTCCTCGGCAACCCCCTCCCAGCCCATGGGGCCTTGCAGCGAGAATACACTAACTTGCAGCTTACCAGGTGCGGTTCTTTATACAGTTTCTGTCTCCGGTACCTGGCATTACATTTTATGATACACATGGCCTGGCCCGACAAAGTGACATTTATGTCAGATCAGGCCCTTGTAACAAATGAGTTTGACACTTCTGCTTTAGGATTTGTGATGTTAAACAATGCCCACTTAGTGTAGGCAGAGGAGAGGAGAGGAGGAGGAGGAGGAGGAGGAGGAGGAGGAGAAGAGATTGGATTGATACCCCGCCCTTCACTCGGAGTCTCAGAGCAGCTTACAAACTCCTTCCCCTTCCCCTCCCCACAACAGACACCCTGGGAGGTAGGCGGGGCTGAGAGAGCTCTGACAGAAACTGCTCTATTTCAAGGACAGCTCTGACAGAACTATGGCTTGCCCAAGGTCATCCAGCAGGTGCAAGTGGAGGAGTGGGGAATCAAACCTGGTTCTCCCAGATTAGAGTCCGCGCACTTAACCACTACACCAAACTGGAGATAGATGAAGGTGGGTAGCTGTGTTAGTCTGTCTGTAGCAGTAGAAAACAGCTAGAATCCAGTAGCATCTTAAAGACTAACAAAATTGGTGGCACAATAGGAGCTTTTGTGAGTCACTGCTCACTTCTTCAGATACAGATAGGATGTGAGCCCGTCTGTCCTTATATCTTATATCTATCCTTATATGTTATATCTTCCACCCCCTACATTGGACAAACAGGCCAGTCCCTCTGACAGGGAATAAATGGATACAAGTCTGACATTAGAAACCACAACATTCAGAAACCAGTGGGGGAACATTTTAACCTTTCAGGACTTCTGGCTGCTGACCTAAGAGTAGCAGTTCTCTTACAAAGGGATTTCCAAGGAGATTAGAAAGACTGCTGAACTGCAACTGATAATGAAGCTCAAGACAATGCATCCTCCTGGACAGAATCAAGACGTAGGTTTCCTCTTTCATCACCAATGCGGATTTCCCCATGCCTCTGCATATCACACCTTATGCAATCACGCCTGCTATTGTCATTTGCCTGCTGTTGTCATTTGGCATCTGAAGTCACTCCACTCTCCAAGATATAAGGACAGATGGACACACATCCTAGCTGTATCTGAAGAAGTGAGCAGTGACTCATGAAAGCTCATACCCTGCCACATTTTTTTTAGTCTTTTCGGTGCTACTGTATTCTTGCTCTTTTCTACTGTAGACAGTGGAGTGGAAGGAGCCAGTGACAAGACCCACCCTTTCTAAATTAAATGTTCCAATTGCAAGTTTAGGAAACGTCTCTCACTGTGTTAATATGGGAGAGGGACAGCTATAGATTACATTAACTCTTCGTCTGCCCTTCCCTGAGCTCTTGGTATTTACTTAAATTTTGCCCAAGCATTGAAGAGAACAGTGTTGTGTACCTGGTGGAGGCAACCATGACATCTTCCAGCCTGGAGAATTAGGCTGTTTAATTGACAAACACATTTTCTGCATGTTTACAAAGAATGTTTTCCTGCAAACTTGGAGGGATCTGACATGGACAGTGAATTCCTTGGGCCAAGGCATGATCTGCCCAGACATTTCCTGGAAAACCTCTGTCCTAAGGAGCTTCCACAACATCTCTAGACAGCTTACTGTACCCTGAACTGCTCTTGCAGCTAGCATTTCTGTTTTCTAAAGTTTAACACATTTTCTTCACTTGTGTGTTATTGTTGTGTTGTTTTTTTCCCTGTTCTGCACACATTTTGCTCTCTGTACTGGCCACTTTGATATCACATCACTTTACGTCCAGCATATTGTCATAAATGAGTCTGTGCTGAGTGATGGCTTGGATTCCTCAGATGAAGAGCTACCTGCTAGCCCTGAGCCGGTAACTGAACAGCCAGCTTCATCTGACTCTGGGTCAGAAGGAGAACAACAAGAGATCAGGTTACCAGCTGATCAGGAGTCACAGCCTGCAGCTGAAACCGAGCCATTGCTTTGTAGTTCTGAAGCAGTAAACAAGTCTCCAGCAGTCACTCCCAGCCCACGTAGCTCACGGTCAGAGACGCTTAGAGTTTCAAGAAAGGAGAAGTATGAGACTCATGGCTTGTTGTCAGCTGTCAGCTGAAGAGGTGAATGAGTAGTTTCAGGGTGCCTGCCAAGGGACCGGCTGGGAGTGTAGCTCATTAAGACTTGCTTATAAATTCAGCTGGGAGAAGCAGCAGTTTGTGGATCCAACAAGTACACTTTGCCACTGAGCCACCAACCTTGCTGCTACCAGACCTCTGCAGCCTTGAACCTCAGATTGGACCTGACAGCTGGCTTTTCTGGAACCCCTGACCTCGGACTAGACCTGCTGCCTGGAACTCCTTGACCCTCGACTGGACTTTGGTAAACCTGCTCTCTGGAACCCCTGGCTTTTGGACTGGACTTTGGTTACTCTCTGCAACCTCACCTGTGGCCTGCCCTGCTGGACCCCAGCCTGTGCCTCCTGGGGAAGCTGAATCAGTTCAGTACACATATCTCCCTGGAGATTTAAATGGCAGGTTTTTATGCAATACATAAAGTGGTGAGATAGTGAATCAACCACAAGAGGGAGCACCACACGTGCTGAACAGAAACCCCCCTCCCCAAAATAACAGGAATACACAAGTGAGGAAAATGAGAATGTGGGAAAGCCCAAAGCCAACCTTCTGGATATTTAAACCTGTTAACATGAGTTAGAATTACAGAAGGCTGAATTCAGATTGACCTGAATAGCCCAGGCTAGCACAGTCTTGTCAGACCTCAGAAGCTAAGCAAGGGTGGCCCTTGCTAGTATTTAGATGGTAGACCTCCAAGGAATACCAGGGTCATGACGCAGAGGCAGGCAATGGCAAACTACTGCTGAATGTCTTTTTGCCTTGAGAACCCCACCAGGGGTCGCCATAAGTCAGCTGTGCCCTGACAATACTTTCCACTGCTACCAATTTCAGGTCAGAAGAAGAGGGCGTGGGTTGTGCTCTTGTCTTGTTTTCAGCGAGTATCATGTTTTCTTTCTCCTTTATTTTACTAGCCTGTGTATATATTTTAAAAGTTCTTTTTTTAGTATTCCCCCTCCCCACCTTGTGGACAAAACCTGTCCAGCTCCGTTTACCCTTTCTTACTGGGACTTTCCATCTCGACCTACCCAGGGTCCTTGCAGCTGTCCAACAGATCGGCCTCTTTTTCTGTGTGTGCATGGTGTCGAAACCTGGACACTACTCGGGTGGGCAGGGCAGCTGGTTCTGGGCTCCTTCTCTGAAGCAGAATCACTTCTCTGCTTCTCTCCAGAAGGGTCTTTCAATCCAGAATGAGAAAGGAGGAGATATTATCCAGATTTCTGGCTGGGGATGGGCTGCTGCAGTTCCTCCAGTTCGTCTATAGTTGTGGCTTCTCAGGACTTCATTTTGCTCCTCAAATTACCCCGTGCCATAAATCTAGATAAAATCCATATGGTCAAAGCAGTGGTATTCCCAGTAGTAATGTATGGCTGCCAGAGTTGGACCATAAGGAAGGCCGAGCGCCGAAGAATAGATGCTTTCGAATTATGGTGCTGGAGAAGACTCTTGAGAGTCCCTTGGACTGCGAGGAGATCAAATCAGCCAGTCCTAAAAGGAATCAACCCTGACTGTTCCCTGGAAGGCCAGGTACTGAAGCTGAAGCTCAAATACTTTGGCCACCAAATGAGAAGGGGGCCCTCCCTGGAGAAGACCCTGATGCTGGGAAAGACTGAAGGTCAAAGAAGAAGGGGATGGCAAAGGATGAGATGGCTAGACAGTGTTACCGATGCAAGAAACATGAAATTAAGCAAACTCCGGAGCACGACGGAAGACAGGAGGGCCTGGCGTGATGTGGTCCATGGAGTCGCAAAGAGTCGGACTCGACTGTGCAACTGAACAACAACAATAAAGCTAGATAACCTGTCTGAATCTGTTCGGTTAGCACCTTGTGCCGCTTTCCTACAATGCTTTTGTGTATAATTATGTACAATGCCAACTGTGTGCAATTGCGCACAAAGCTGATGTGCAGTCAGTGTATTCTTTAAAAAGCAAATTGCTGTACTGTAAGCTTACTCGTATTAAGAGACATAATCGCATTCAGTTATGCATAGGATAAAAGAGCGCACAGCAGAAAGCGACAGAATGCAACATCTGGCCGTTGCCCTGTGAAGCGGAGCCACAGTTTTCTCCCTTCCCCCCACATCCCCCCCAGTTCTTTTCTTGGTGCATGGAGGAGAAACTCCCCCGAGACCCCCTTGCTGCTTTGTCTGCCAGGCCCCGGAGGAAGCGCTCCTTTGATCAATATTCCATTCCTCCTCACTGAGAGCAGTCGTGCATAGGAAGATCCAATTAGACCCTGGATTCCACATCAGTTGCATCCATATGGGGCACGGGTCCAAGCCACGATGCCAGGAGAACAGGACTGAAAAGAGAGACCGATTTGCTTGAAATTCTGCTCATAACGGGCCTTTCTGAGGGATGGAGGGAAACTACCCCAAGCCCCCGAACTCGTTTTTGATGGGCAAGCTGGTGCCACGCAGAAGTAATGAGTATACATTCAAATGAACTTCCCTAAGTCGCCTTCTTCATATTACCAGCGGAAGATAAGGCAGCCGGGGATTGTGCTTGCGTGTGAAGCCTCTAGGCTGGGGGCAGCTGCTGGCGGGGTGTGTGTGTGGTGAAGCCAGGTATTCTCAAGAGGACAGTGGGAAGCACCTTTGTAGGAGCAGAGATCCATCAACGGCTATTAGTCAGAAACGCTCTGTCTGGGGCAGTGATGCTCTGTATTTTTGGTGCTGGGGGGGACGGGGAGGGTTTCTGGAGTTCTGGGCCCTCTAGTGGACCTCTTGATGGCCCCTGGGTTTTGGCCACTGTGTGATGCGCAGGGTTGGCCTGGATGGGCCACCAGCCTGCTCCAGCATGGCTTCTCTTAGGTTCTTCTGTCTAGGGCAATTGACGCTCTGTCTTCTTTGTGCTTTGGGGGGGCAACAGTGGGAGGGCTTCTGGAGTTCTGGCCTCACTGGTGGGCCTCCTGATGGCACCTGGGTTTTGGCCACTGTGTGACGCAAAGTGTTGGACTGGATGGGCCGCTGGCCTGATCCAACATGGCTCCTCTTATGTTCTTATGTAGGTCTGACTGGCTGGCATGGCCAAGCCCCCAGCAACTAAAGAGGCAGCCGCAAGCGTCTGAGGCCAGATGGGTCCCAGGCAAATGGGGGATGCTCTAGAGCAGGGGTCCCCCAACCTTTTTGAGCCTGTGGGCACCTTTGGAATTCTGAAATGTCATGGTGGCCGCAGCCACAAAATGGCTGCCACACATTGGCTGCTGCTGGAGGCGGAGCCAGACACAAAATGGCTGCCACGGTTTCCCTTCAATCACATAGTGGTTGCGATCAGACGGGCAGTTCAATCCGCTGTTCCCCCGCCTCTAATAGAGCCAGATTATTTTGTCTCAATGAATCCTGACTAGACTCACTCCTTTTAGCACTCTTCAAAGCAATTTGACTGGCCATGGCGCGACCAGACAGCACCAAGCACGGAGTCAGCCCGTCGGCCAATTTTTAAAAGAACTTTGTCCTAGGAGCATGCCCCCAAGCAGGAATTAGCCTGCTGGGATATGTAGTTCATGGGGTTGTCAGCCATTACTTTAAAAAGTTTTCTCTCTGCACATGCGCACAAGTGCCTGCTGAGAATGCTGGGATATGGAGTTCACTGCCGTCCTCCCTGTAATCTTTTCAATTTACCCCTTCCCCAAGTGATATTAAAAAGCTGCAGAACAGGGGTGTCTGTCTTTGAGACTTTTTCAAAAGAAAACAAGGTTTTGAGCAGCCCCCCGCCAGGGGAGGGAGTGGTGCATATATACAGTCATGCAATCCTCGCTAACTGGGGGGGGGGGGATGGCGGCTGGAAAACAAGAGATCCGTGAGACGTGCCTGGCGGCTTGGGTGCGCAACAGAGTGACCAGATGACAGGAAATCCATTTTGGAAGCGGCTCAGACCAACAGGACTGGACTTTCTCAGGCATTAAAGGATCACAGGGCAAGGAGAGGGGGGAATGGAATTCAGGTGACTGGGGCACGGCAGACAGTTGCTGCCCTTTGATTGTGCACTTTAAATCCATAAGGGAACAGCAAGGGCAACCGATCAAATTGCCCATGTGAACGTGACCAGTGAAGACCACGGTGCTGCGGTGGCAGCCAATCCGCTCAGACAATTAAAATCTCCAGTGGCCAATCAGAAGCCTTGCTGGGCAAAAGACCCGCCTGGCCCTGCCCACTTTCTAATAAGACTTGGCGGGTGCCAGAAAAGGTGTTGGTAGATGCCACCATGGGGATCCCAGTCTAGGGATTTCCCTAAGCAAAGCGTGGCCCAGGTGGAAAGAGCGCAAAGACCTTGGAGATATTGACCAGGCCGTGGTCTCTGGGGCTGTCTGTCTGGATTCCGAGAGCCCTTCAGCAGCTGCAGTCTACAGCATCCGTCAAGAGGAGTGCTGAACTGTGACACTTTCAGAAGTTAGACCGTATAAGATCAGAGGAGCTGGAGGGACCCTTCTGGAAATCAAGGTGATCAAATGGGGGGGGGAGGGGGACACACACACAAGGAAATAAATGATCTACAGAACGAAGACTCTCCGGACTTCTGCCTCCCAAGCTGCCAATCTGGAAATGAGGAAGCCCGATGAGTGAAAGGGGAAGGCTGGGAGGGGCTCAGTCTCCTCGGAATCACTCGCTGCCTTATATCTGGCGGAGGGAGCTTTGACTCTCCAAACCCGACACCCCGAAAACCTTGTTGGTCTCTGAGGTGCTACTGGACTAAAACCTAGCTGTTCTACTGCCGGCCAACGCAGCTATCCTCTGAAATTATGTTTCATTCTTTGCCTCCCCACTCCCCAAGCCCAGCTGAACAAGGGTGGTAGATGATCTAAGAGAGGAAATGCAAGCAGCAGTCAACAGATGCACGTTCTTCCCTTCTACCCTCCTCTTGCTGTCCGCCCCTTTCCACACGAGGGAGAGGCTCCAGCAACATCCAGCCCAGCTCCAGGTGGTCAACATGACATGGGAAATCAGGCCGAGAACAAAGACCATGAAGCACGGCAAAGCTTGGGTGCATAATACTTCTTCGTTTCGGGTGCATCATACTTTTACTTCTTCACCCGAAGAGGAATTAACCCATGGAATTCTCTGCCGCAGGAAGTGGTGGTGGCTACAAGCATAGACAGCTTCAAGAGGGGATTGGAGAAACATATGGAGCAGAGGTCCATCAGTGGCTATTAGCCACAAAGTATAGATAGGAACTCTCAGTCTGGGGCAAGGGATGCTCTGTATTCTTGGTGCTTTTGGGGGAGGGGCAACAGTGGGAGGGCTTGTAGAATCCTGGCCCCACTGCTGGACCTCCTGATGGCACCTGGATTTTGGCCACTGTGTGACACAGAGTGTTGGATTGGATGGGCCATTGACCTGATCCAACATGGCTTCTCTTATGTTCTTATGCAATATGAGCATGGTTCTTTCAAAAGCCGGACCTCTTAATGCTGATGCAACAAGGACTCTGGGGTTTCCTGAAGATTTTTGAGTCCTGAGCTCACTTCGTTGTTGAACAGGGGACCTCAGTTTGCAGTGGAGGCTTCTGTGCATCCCAAACTCAGCAGTGCCCCCGCCACGTCAGACCACGTGGCTATCATGTCCAGCCTCCTGTTTCCAATGGCGGCTGGCCATGTGCTTCCCAGAAGTCCATAACAGGGCACGAAGGCCAACCATTTAGCACCATTCATCAGTTTTGGTTGAGGGACTGTTCCACCCTACTTCCTATACCAGCTTCCAGTAAGTACACGAGTTTGCATTTTTGAATTTATTTCTCCTGCAGTTTGCCATGCACTACCTGGCAACTCTAGGTTTTGGTTTCTCTTTATGACTTGTGTTACTACGGTTAATTTTGTGGTGGCTGTTTTTGTTGAGTTTAGTGGATTGTTTTTCCTTTGTGAAGTGCTTTGAGTAGGTCGCTGAAGAGGCGGCATATGCATTTTTGAAACAGGTAGTAAAGCAGCAGCCCTCCCCCGATGTTGCTGCCCAGTCATTTGTATTTCCAAGGCACACTGTCTCTAAACAGTGAGGTTCCATTTATCTTGCAGGGCTTGTAGCCGTTGATAACTTTCAGATGCATGGACAATGGGGGCTACTGACTATCACCACATCTTATGGCAGCAGATTTGGTAAAGCGGTTGTGTGGGAAACTTGCTTTCTTATGTCTCTACTGAATCAGTTTTGCAGGCCGACCCCGGTTTTGTGAAAGAGGGAGAAAATGTTTTTCCTGTCCCCTTTCTCCGCACCATGAATGATTTTATTAAATGTGTAGCATCCCCCCCCCCTTGTAGCTGGTCTTTCTCCCGAAACTCCAAACAGTTGTGGAGAGTGGAAGGGAAAGGAGATTGTAAACCGCTCTAAGACTCCCTTGGGTAGTGAAGGGCGGGGTATAAATCCAATCTCTTCAACTTCTTCTTCTTCTTGATTCCCCACTCCTCCACTTGCACCTGCTGGGTGACCTTGGGCAAGCCATAGTTCTGGCACAGCTGTTCTTGAAAGAGAACAGTTTCTATCAGAGCTCTCTCAGCCCCACCTACCTCACATGGAGTCTGTTGTGGGGGGAGGGGAAGGGAAAGGAGATTGTAAACCGCTCTAAGACTCCCTTGGGTAGTGAAGGGCGGGGTATAAATCCAATCTCTTCTACTTCTTCTTCTTCTTGATTCCCCACTCCTCCACTTGCACCTGCTGGGTGACCTTGGGCAAGCCATAGTTCTGGCACAGCTGTTCTTGAAAGAGAACAGTTTCTGTCAGAGCTCTCCCAGTCCCACCTACCTCACAGGGAGTCTGTTGTGGGGAGGGGAAGGGAAAGGAGATTGTAAGCCGCTCTAAGACTCCCTTGGGTAGTGAAGGGCGGGGTATAAATCCAATCTCTTCTACTTCTTCTTCTTCTTGATTCCCCACTCCTCCACTTGCACCTGCTGGGTGACCTTGGGCAAGCCATAGTTCTGGCACAGCTGTTCTTGAAAGAGAACAGTTTCTGTCAGAGCTCTCTCAGCCCCACCTACCTCACATGGAGTCTGTTGTGGGGGGAGGGGAAGGGAAAGGAGATTGTAAGCCGCTCTAAGACTCCCTTGGGTAGTGAAGGGCGGGGTATAAATCCAATCTCTTCTACTTCTTCTTCTTCTTGATTCCCCACTCCTCCACTTGCACCTGCTGGGTGACCTTGGGCAAGCCATAGTTCTGGCACAGCTGTTCTTGAAAGAGAACAGTTTCTGTCAGAGCTCTCCCAGTCCCACCTACCTCACAGGGAGTCTGTTGTGGGGAGGGGAAGGGAAAGGAGATTGTAAGCCGCTCTGAGACTCCCTTGGGTAGTGAAGGGTGGGGTATAAATCCAATCTCCTCCTCCTCCTCTTCTGCATCTTCCTCTTCTTCCTCTTTAACATCCCCTTGTGGGAAAAGATGCTGCAAACCTGCTGGGTCATTTTGGTTGTCCTTTTCTGCCTCTTTCCCGGCACCGAGGTATCTCCTCTGAGATGGGCCACGGGGTTCCAAAGGGAGCAGATTGCCGTGTCCCTTTTCAAGCATCTAGCTCTTGTTCTAACCTTTTGTTCTAACCTCTAGTATAGTGTATTCTGTAATGTGTTGAACGAAGAACATCCTTCTCCTGCTGGGACTTGAATGGCCCCTGGACACGTGAGCCGAACACACGGTCTCCCGGGTCTAATTGTCCACGGTGGAGTCTGTTAATTTCCTGCTGGCCGTCCCAAACAGTGGCACCGGGTCCATGTGCTCTTTCTCTGCCATTCTAGGATGACGAAGGCGGCACTGAACTCGGAGAGGGGGCAGACGAATGGGCGCAGGCCAAAACGTTAATCAAGCCACCGGACCAACTGGATCTGACCGAGGCTGTGAGTAGACTTGCCCGGGAGCTGTTCTTAAGGGCTGGTTCAGACAGAGCCGATGTAGTCCAGCAAGGCAGGGTTAACCTCCAGGTGGGGTCAGGAGATCTCCTAGAATGACACGGGGTATCCAGACAACAGAGATCAGTTCCCCTGAAGGAAATGGCTGCTTTGGAGGAGGGACTCTGTGGCATTTTACTATGCTGAGGCCCTTCCACGGTCTCCATCCCCAAATCTCTAGGAATTTCCCAACCCAGGGGTAGCCGCCCTACAGCAGTGCAAGTCAGGTCTGGTTCGAGGTATTTTGTGGCCAAAGTGAGGGACCCTTCCTGGGCCAGCATTCCAGGTGGCTGGGTATAAGCCAAAACCATAATAACAATAGAGAAGCCATGTTGGATCAGGCCAGTGGCCCATCCAGTCCAACACTCTGTCACTCAGTGGCCAAAAACACCAGGTGCCCTCAGGAGGTCCAGCAGTGGGGCTAGGACACTAGAAGCCCTCCCACTGTTGCCCCCCCCCCCAAGCACCAAGAATACAGAGTATCACTTGCCCCAGACCTAGAGTTCCTGTCTAGACCTTGTGGCTAATAGCCACTGATGGACCTCTGCTCCATATAAGAATATAAGAGAAGCCAATGTTGGATCAGACCAGTGACCCATCCAGTTCAACACTCTGTATCACACAGTGGCCAAAAATACTAGGTGACATCAGGAGGTCCAGCAGTGGGGCCAGGACACTAGAAGCCCTCCCACTGTTGCCACCCCGTCAAGCACCAAGAATACAGAGCATCACTTGCCCCAGACTGAGAGTTCCTGTCAGTACCTTGTGGCTAAAAGCCACTCATAGACCTCTGTTCCAGATGTTTCTCCAATCCCCTCTTGAAGCTGCAGCTATGCCATAGGGGCTGGGTTGGAACTGTCTAATGGTGTAGGCCCAACAGGGGACACCTTAGAGTTGCCAAGCCAGGAGCATTGGTAGGGTGGTGGAGGTGAAGAGTGTGGAGACAACACTGTGCAATGTTCTAGGAATCCTCCCCCTCCAATCTCTGTGGTAAAAATCAGAGAGTAGAGCATATGTTTAAAAGCCGTCTCTCTCTTTTTTTCCTGCCTGTTGCCAAGCTTGCCTTGGCTGCCTTCTCGCCAAATGTGGCGTTAAAGGTGGCCGAGAAAAAGAATTGCCACCCAAATTAAAACCAAACTGCTCTTCCACAGGAACTGAAAGAGGAGATCACTCGTATCTTGACTGCGAACAACCCTCATGCCCCACAGAACATTGTCAGATACAGTTTCAAGGTGAGTCCTTCCCTTGTGTGGGCATTGGCTCCTCAATGTGGGGCTGGTGACATTTCAGTTCAGAACTTCTGTTTAGAATGCAGAATTTTTGCCATCGACTTTGAGAGCTTGCGGCTTACCGGCTTTTGGTTTTGACTGGTGTCCGTTGCAAAAGGACGCTAAGATGTCAGAGACTAAATGCCTGCTCTGTGTCAGCTGTCCAAGACTGCCCAGCTCTTAGCTGTCAAATGTTGAAATGAAATGTCATGTATCAAATACAGCGACTAAACATTTGGCAAGTATTTGGCCATTCAGATAAAGTAAGTATCTATATGGCAACTGTGCTGAGCCACAGGGTTTTTTTTAAAAAAAAT
Source organism: Lepidodactylus listeri (assembly GCA_029233225.1). Taxonomy (NCBI): domain Eukaryota; kingdom Metazoa; phylum Chordata; class Lepidosauria; order Squamata; family Gekkonidae; genus Lepidodactylus; species Lepidodactylus listeri. The sequence goes on along the minus strand of JARCFY010000004.1, from coordinate 3,557,421 downwards.
AAAACATTACAAGTAGTTAAATGATGAAAAGAATACAGTGAAATAGCACATTCAGCAGCAAAATATTTGCAGCCCTTATTAGTCAGTAAAGAAAGGGGGGAAAGCTGAGAAAAAGACGCTAACTACTAAAAATACAATTTATATGAAGAGAATCTGATACAATTTAATAAATCAAGTACAGGTAAGTACAACACAAAGCGACAGTACAATATCATGTATCCAAATACAGCGGGTGAGCGAATGCAAGTCGATGCAGAATGAAGCAACTATGTGCAAAACAAAACAACTACGTGCTACAAAGACTCCGGAATGATACCTCGTTTCGCGAATCACTTCTTCGGAAGCACATTATTGTAGAAAGATACAAAACGGTGTGTTGCTAACAAGATGATACATGAGAGACTGGACAAAAATAATAAAAATAACGTAATTATACAAATACCATAATGTAGTCGTGCCTTTGTTGTTCTTTCTATATTGGAAATCCTATACGTTGGTTATCTGTAGGGGAAAAAATATCCATAAGTATAATGAGACTAAATGCTAGCCTACAAAGTATATATGTGTAATAGTAACTATGTCGCTCACCATTGTGATATCAGGAAGAGAGTAAATCGATGGTCAGCAAATTTGTTAAGCGGGCACCAGTCAAATAGTCAGCATCTAAAAACTGGTCCACGGCCCTAATGGAGGAGATCGCCCCAGTCTCCACCAAGAGAATATTTAGCACTGAAATTCACAGAGGAGAATCTTCGCAGGCAAATTCCCTCCCACGCTAAAGAAAACTTCAGCCTCCACCATAAACTCCTCAGACCAGGCTGTTCCACCTGTCCTATGCTATGCCATTGCCAGCTTCACTCATCTGAATAGGGCCTTCTGAAGGTGCTATCCGGCAAACAGGCAAGATCAGCAACTGCCCATTACATGTACCTTCTCGGTGGTGCTCCCCGCCTTGTGGAATTGCCTGCCTGAGGTGGCCAGGAAGGCTCTCATGCTTCTAGCATTCTATAAACTATGGACCCGGCAACAGCAGCCAGACCATCTCAGGTTCATACGCCTGCTCATCCTCTAATGTGATTTATGCAATCACGTGTCAGCAATCCCCCTCCACCCTCTACATTGGACAAACAGGCCAGTCCCTGTGACAAAGAAGATATGGACATAAGTCTGACATTAAAAATCACAGCGTTCAAAAACCAGTGGGGGAAACGTTTTAACCTTCCAGGACATTCAGTCGCTGACCTAAGAGTAGCAGTTCTCTTACAAAGGAATTTCAGAGGGAGATTGGAGAGAGACTGCTGAATTGCAACTGAAAATGAAGCTCAAGACAATACATCCTCCTGGACTGAATCGAGACCTCGGTTTCCTGTCTCGTTACCAATGCTGATTTCTCCACGCCCACTACCCCTCTGCATGTCACACCTAATCCAATCATGCCTGCCGCTGTCACTTGCCTGCTATTGTCATTCGGCATCTGAAATCACACTCCAAGATATAAGGACAGATGGACTCCAAAATATAAGGATAGACGGACACATTCTAGCTGTATCTGAAACAGTGAGCAGTGACTCACAAAAGCTTATGCCCTGCCACAAATTTTGTTAGTCTTTAAGGTGCCTACTGGACTCTCGCTCTCCTGAACTAAAATAGAATTGTTCAGGAAGGCGTATTTTACAAACGTAATGGTGTATATTCTAAGGAAATGGTTCAGAAAGATCCTTTAATGAAAGGAAGGGGGCTGCTGAGTATACTATTGTGTACAGTACATGGTTTCTGTTGCTGAGTGTATTATTTTGCCCTGTGCTGGATGGTCCAGGCCAGCCTGAACTCATCAGATCTCAGAATTTGAGCAGGGTCACTTGGTGAGCGCTTGGATGGGAGTCCATCAAAGAAGTACTGTTGTACGGAGGCAGGCCGTGGTGACCAATTTCTGTTGGTCTCTTGAAAACTTTCTGGGGTTACCATAATTTGGCAGCCGCATGATGGCATCTTCAATCACATACTTTCTGTTGCTCTGTGTGTTATCCCACTACACATTTCTGCATTGTATTAACACGTCGTGTTAATACTGATGCTTCGTTTCAGCTTTGTTTCAGGTTTCTTCTTAGTTTTTGATTCCTGCAGTCCTAATCCTATTACATTGCTTATTAGATGTCATGTCCTATTGATTGCCTTGACTTGGGTGTGTGCATCAAGTACTGTCAAGACGCTTCACACTCATGGCGACCCTATGAATCATAGTTCTCTAAAACATCCTGTCGTTAACTGCCTTGCTCCGGTCTTGCAACGTGCGGGCCATGGCTTCCCTTTTGTAGAACAGAAAACAAATCACCCAGGATCATAATGCCCCTGTATAAATTGATGGTGCGACCTCATTTGGAGTCCTGTGTGCAGTTCTGGTCGCCACACCTCCAAAAAGATATTGTGGCATTGGAAAAAGTGCGGAAAAGGGCAACTAGAATGATAAAAGGGTTGGAACACTTTCCCTATGAAGAAAGGTTGAAGCGCTTGGGGCTCTTTAGCTTGGAGAAACGACGGCTGAGGGGTGACACGATCAAGGTTTACAAGATTATGCATGGGATAGAGCAGGTAGGGAAAGAGGTACTTTTCTCCCTTTCTCACAAGACAAGAACTCATGGGCACTCCATGAAATTGCTGAGCAGTCGGGTTAGAATGGATAAAAGGAAGTCCTTCTTCACCCAAAGAGTGATTAACACATGGAATTCACTGCCACAGGAGGTGGTGGTGGCTACAAGCATGGACGGCTTCAAGAGGGAATTGGATAACCATATGGAGCAGAGGTCCATCTGTGGCTGTCAGCCACAAGGTATAGATAGGAACTCTCAGTCTGGGGCAAGTGATGCTCTGTATTCTTGGTGCTTGGGTGGGGGGGCAACAGTGGGAAGGCTTCTAGTGTCCTGCCCCCACTGGTGGACCTCCTGAGGGCACCTGGTATTTTTGGCCTCGTGTGATACAGAGCGTTGGCCTGGATGGGCCATTGGCTTCTCTTATGTTCTTACAGAGTCAATTTTCCTTCAACCTTCTTTTCCTTCTACCTTCCACTTTTCCTAGCATTATTGTGTTTTCTGGTGTCTCTTGTCTTCTCATAACGTGACTAAAGTATGAAAGCCTCAGTTTAGTCATTGACACATGTCTTGAGTCTCAGAGAGAAAGGTGGAGGATAAATAGAGTATTTAAAGAGAGTGAGGAGAGTAAATAAATAAATGCACTGTTCTTGGTAGAAGGAGCCCTTCTCCTGGGGACTGTGGCTGGGGTCAGTTCCTTGTGGAGTTTGCTCTTTGTTCTTCATTCGGGCTTATTTCTTTCGCTTTGCCTCCTTGGCGTTTCCTCGGGAATTTAAACAGGAGGGTTAAACAAATCGATGAGGGTATTAACATAATCGATCACTTGGAAATTGCATGCAGCAGTTACTCAAGACGTTTGGAAAATGAGCACCGTCGGGGCGCCTAACGCTCGGTGAGAAGTGCTTCCACTCAGCACTGGTCAGAGGAAGCAGTCAGTGATTTATTTCATCACTGGGATGTTTCGGTCTCCCAAGCTCTGTGGCCCAATCCCGGATCACAGAAAAGATACACGAGTTCTTCCAAAAAAAGAAGAAGAAGAAGAAGAGCAATCAATGCCAATTTGCAGGTAAATTGTGGCAATTACTCATTAGCTGGAGTCAAAGGACACAACAGAAATCTCAGGAGGATACTCTAGGATGGCTTGTGACTGCAGGATGACCAGAAGAAGAAGACGAGATTGGATTTACACCCCGCCCTTCACTACCCGAAGGAGTCTCAGAGCGGCTTACAATCTCCTTTCCCTTCCCCTCCGCACAACGGACACCCTGTGAGGGTGGTGGGGCTGAGAGAGCTTTCCTGAGAACTGCCCTTGAGAGAACAGCTCTAAAAGAACTTATGACTGACCCAAGGTCACACTAGCAGCTGCGTGTGGAGGAGTGGGGAATCAAACCTGGTTCTCCCAAATGGTATTAAGACCCTCTCACAGCACTGAGCCCTCGGTTTGTGAAGGGCTGGACTGCATCAGAGTGGTTTCAGGAGCGTAGCCATGTTGGTCTGCTGTAGAAGAGCAACATTTGAGTCCAGGAGCAGCATCAAGACCATCAAGATTTTTGAGGTATAAGCTCTCACGAATCAAAGCTCTTTGTGTCTGATGAAGGGAACTTTGACTCCATACCTTATGGAATGGGCTGCCTGAGGAGGTCAGGAAGTCTCCCCCTCTCCTGCATTTCCGCAGACTGTGCAAAACCAAATTATTTAAGAGGGCTTCTCTGCCCAGATAATAGTGTTGGTCTGTACTAAACGCTCCACAAAGTAACTTAGGGACGTTATTATGGACTGCAGTCTATGCTACTTTGTTTAGCTTTCTGAAACCAGGCCCTTACTATGTAATTTTTGTATCATTTAGTGTGTCCTGTTATGATTCTGCTTTGCTTCAGCTCTGTTTTTAGATTTCTGGTTGGTTCTACCACCCTAATCCTATTGCATTGCTTATTGAACGTCCCAACCCGTCGCTTGAATTGACTCACTCTGTGTAATCTGCCTTGAGTCCTAGTGAGAAAGGCGGACTACGAACATAAATAAACAAGGTGCCACTGGACTCTAGTCTAGCGCCCGTGTGGCCTGATTCAGAGTGTCAAACTAGGACTGAGAAATCCCAGTTCAAACAGCCTGGAGATTCTCTCTTCCGGAAGCTTGCTGGGTTCCCTTGGATTACTGATTTTTCTCAGCCTGAGCTACCTCTCAGGGTTGTTGTGAGGATAAACTAGTTGAGGAACTTTGACTCTTGACCCTCCTGAAACCACTCTGCAGTGATCACAGAAGCATGGAGCTGGAAGGGACTTCTGGGGTCATCCAGTCCAACCCCCTGCGCAGTGCAGGGAATTCACAACTGGCTTCCCCACACACACTCCCCCAATGACCCCCCGCTCTGTTCCCAGAGGAAGGCAAAAAACTTCCAGGATCCCTGGGCCAGTCTGGCCTGGAGGAAAATTCCTTCCTGACCCTGTTCAGCCTGCATCTACAAGTTTGAAATCTATCAGTTTGAAAGCTAGCTTCCTTTCCAATGTTTTTGACAAAGTGTGCATGCTCACAACAGCTCATACCGTGAATAAACCTTTGTTGGTCTCCGTTCTTAGTTCAGTTGGATTTATTCCACATGGCCAATGGCCGTTACAATACAATACAATACAATAAAGGTTATAAAATGCAGAACAGGATCTGCATTAAGACACAGGAAGTAAAAATACATATGTCCAATGTTCCCTCTAAGCTGAGTTAGTGTGAGCTAGCTCACAATTTTTTAGCCTCTGGCTCACACATTTTTGTCTCCGCTCAGGAAGAAAGGCTGCAGAGCAAACTAATTTATGCAGCACCCAAGTTGCTCGCTCACAACTTTAATGCCAGTAGCTTACAAAGTAGAATGTTTGCTCACAAGACTTTACAGCTTAGAGGGAACACTGCCTATGTCTGGCATAAAACCGCTTAAAATAATACAAGATAAACATTAGAACGTACAGTATAAAAATAAGGTTTGGGGTAAGGTTACTAAAAAGGACTTTGCATACCTTGATGTAGCCCTGGCTATTTGGCTGGAGAGGATTTCGTCAATTCGATGTGGATTTTCTTTGCTGCTAGGGCAAAGAGGGCAACCTTGTATGAATACTCTGGCTCCACTTCTGCAACGAAGACGGAGGTCCTGTGCTTGAGTCGGAACGGGTCGGGGGTAGGGATCCCACTACTGACCTTTGGTGGGGCGCCACTGGTGCCGGCACCGAGGGTTCAGAGCTCGGGAGTGCTCCTGGACGCCTCCTTAACAATGGAGGCCCAGATAGCAGCCACTGCCAGGGCAGCCTTTTATCATCCACGGCTGATTAGGCAGTCGGTTCCCTTCCTCGAACGCGATGACCTAGCAACAGTGATCCGTGCCATGGTCACCTCGAGATTAGACTACTGCGACGCTCTCTACATGGGGCTGCCCTTGTCTCAGATCCGGAAGCTGCAGCTGGTGCAGAACGCCGCAGCCAGGCTGCTGATGGGGCTCTCTATGAGGAACCACTTCCGGCCTGTGCTGAGGTCCCTGCGCTGGCTGCCTATAGCATACCGGATCCGGTTCAAGGTGCTGGTATTGACCTTTAAAGCTCTATATGGTCTGGGGCCTGCCTACTTGATGGGCTGCCTTTCCCCATATGTGCCCCAGAGGGCACTGAGGTCAAGCTCACAACATCGCTCGACCCTCCCCAGTCTGAAAGATGTTCAGCTGGCCAGCACTAGAACCAGGGTTTTCTTGGTGGCGGCCCCATACTGGTGCAATGAGCTCCCGGACGACATCAGGGCCCTGCGGGACCTATTACAGTTCCTCAAGACCTGCAAGACGGAGCTCTCCCGTCAGGCTTTCGATTAGGAGCTGCCACCGGGGGGATTGAGGACAACGTTTCCCTGGAACCTGCTGGCCAGCCCCTGCCAAAGGCAGGATAGAAATGCAAATAATTGAATGAATGAATGAATGAATGAATGAATGAATGAATGAATGAATGAATGAATGTTTTCCGGCCCAATTTATCCAAGATTGTGCCAAGACCGTTGTTGGTCTTAAAAGTGCCACGGGATGCTAAATTTGTTCTTCCTGACTCCGTTTGGTGCAGTGGTTAAGAGCGGCAGACTCTGTTCCGGAGAACCGGGTTTGATTCCCCACTCCTTCACATTCAGCCAGCTGGATGTCCTTGGGTCAGTCACAGTTCTTTCACAGCTGTTCTCTCAAGCGCAGTTCTCGAAAGAGCTCTCTCAGCCCCACCTACCTCACAGGGTGTCTGGTGTGGGGAGCAGAGGGGAAGGAGATTGTAAGCTGCTCTGAGACTCTGAGTGAAGGGTGGGGTATAAATTGGTTGCCCATCTGTTACCATGTTCCGTTTAGGGTACTGGCTGTCACGTATAGAGCCCTCCATGGTCTTTAGTCTTGGCCCGTCTTATTTACGGGACCACCCATCTCTCTCTATGCTCCACCACAACAACTCCAATCATAGATTGAGATGGGTTAGTCTGCCTGTAGCAGTAGAAAAGAGCGAGAGTCGAGGAGCACCTTAAAGACTAACAAAATTTGCAGCGGGGAAGGAGCTTTCGTGAGTCACTGCTCACTTCTGCAGATACCTGAAGAAGAAGTGACTCACGAAAGCACACACCCCGCTACAGATTTTGTTAGTCTTTAAGGTGCTCCTGGACACTTGCTCTTTTCTACAATTCCATTCATGTCAGCAGGGGTTTCTTACAGGTAAGGTAAAGCTAAAGCTAAAGGTTTCCCTTGCTCGAAAGTCAATCAAATCCAACTCTAGGGGGCAGTGCTCATCTCTTTTTCCAAGCCGAAGAGCCAGTGCTGTCCGAAGACTTGTTTTCCGTGGGCATGTGGCTGGCATGACTAGACGCCGAGGCGTACGGAACATCATTACCTTCCCATCAAAGCAGTACCTATTTATCTCCTTGCAATTTCTTGCTCTCGAACTGCTCGGTTGGCAGGAGCTGGGGCCAGAGGTGGGAGCTCACTCCGTCACACGGCACTCGGGTCTCGAACTGCCGAGCTACCGACCTTCCAGCCTGCAGCTCAGCATCTTAGCCCCTGAGCCACCACGGCCCCTTCTTGCAGAGGGCACCCTGAAAATGGGCAAGATCAGTGACTGCAGGTACACGTGCTTTCTCCGTTGTGGCTCCCATCTTGTGGAACGGCCTGCCGGAAGAGGTCAGGAAAGCTCTCCCCCTCTCCTGGCTTTCTGCAAAGTATGCAAAACTGAACTGTCCAAGGGGGGCTTTTCTGCACAGGGGATAAGGCTGCACCAGACAAAACAGTTTCACAAACTTGCTTTGATAAATGATTGGGAACTGTGGTCCTGCTGGATGCAGCTCGTTGTGAACAGGATCCGATTAGGTAATTTTTGCACCGCTTAAGGTGTCACATGAATACTTCTGCCCTGCTTCAGTCCCTTCTGGTGGTTCCAGTCATCTAATATCCTAATGCATCTGTTATGTATTGGGACTGAATCATCCCTGATTGAATCACCCGAGAGACTGGCTGAGCTTGGAGCCCAAGAACAATAGCCGACCAGGACTCTGAAGTTAACCAATCAAGTAGTAATGTTTTGTAAATAGCCTGTAATGGGGAGTGGGTGTGATGGAGTGTTCTGCATGCATTTAAGTAGGGCTTCGGCCCTGCTAGTGTTGTCTTGTTCTGGCTCGACTCTCTTAATAAATGATGATCACTCTACGCATCTGAGCCCGGTGTATTTCAGCATCAGTCACTGAATACCCCGTTCTGCTGACTGTACTGACATGCCCTGCGTAATTCGCCTCGAGTCCGTGTGAGAGATAATGTAAATCAATAGTAAATAAAACAGGCAGCATGTTGCAACATTTTCCAAAGTTGCGCCTTCCTCTTCCAAGAAGCCCGCTTGGCGGGGAGAGCGGCATATAAGCCCAATAAATAAATAAATAATAAAAGAAGAGCAGGGGTGAATGGGGTTGAGTGAATTGCTGTCCTCTCTGTCCACAGGAGAGAGCCTACAAGCAAACAACCGTGGTGGAACAGCTGGCCGTCCATTTCACCCTGTGCGGGAACCTGATTTCCAAAGATTCTGATGAAGGCCGGCGGCAGAGCCTAAGACAGCAGAGTACAGTGTCTGGTAGGTTTTGCGGACTGCCAAACAATAAGTTCTTGGGCTGTGCATTGGCGTCTTCCCTATCTGGCTGCACCCGACAGCCGGGGAATGTATTCAAAACCGGGCAAAGGGTAGGCTGGTCAGAATGTTCTTGGCGATGGTCCTTCTTTGTTGGCCCAAGGGTCCCCAGGCTGACATTCAAAAAACAAAAGGCTGATCTTGCTAAGTCCGGGAACCTTCTGCACGTACCCCAGGCGCTTGGCCCGTGAGCGATGGCCCCTCCCTGTCCCTGGCTGAGGAACTGGGTCAATCAGTGTATTTAAAAAAAAATTATTTTATCCAACTTATGTCCCGCCCTCCCCGCATGACAGGTTCAGGGCGGGTTACATCAAATTTGATAAAAATACAATATACAAAAATTAATACCATTAAAACACTAGTAAAATACCACACTAACCTTCATCCGGTGCAGCTGTCGCTAAGATTAGGACCTCACAGACACATACAGTGTCAATGTAAATAAGTATAGCATTGCTAAAAGCATTTCTTGCAGCTACTCACAGCAATTCAATACAAAATCGGATGCCAAAATCGGACCGCGATTTCATTGCAGTCGCACACTGTCTCGACATTTTCATTGAGTTATCTACTACGACTCCAAGATCTCTCTCTTGGTCAGTCTCTGCCAGTTCGGACCCCATCAATGTGTATTTATAGTTAGGATTTTTGGCTCCAATGTGCATCACTTTGCACTTGGCCACATTGAACCCCATTTGCCACGTTGATGCCCACTCACCCATCCTCAACAGATCCCTTTGGAGTGCCTCACAATCCTCCCTGGTTCTCCCCACCCTGAACAACTTTGTGTCATCTGCAGATTTAGCCACTTCACTACTTACTCCCAACTCCAAATCATTAATGAACAAATTAAAAAGCATTGGACCCAGTACTGATCCCTGCGGTACCCCACTGCTTACCTCCCTCCACTGAAAAAATTGCCCATTTATACTCATTCTCTGTTTCCTTTTAATTAGCCAGTTTTTGATCCACAAAAGGACTTGCCATTTAACCCATGACTATTGAGCTTACTTAGGAGCCTTTGATGAGGAACTTAGAGGCCTTTGATGAGGTAGCTTTCTGCCTGTAATTTCAACCCATGATTGTGAGTCCTCTCCTCTGCTGCCAACAGGAACAGCTCCCTGCCCTCCTCTAAGTGACAGCCCTTCGGATACTTCGAGAGAGCAATCATGTCCCCCCTCCACCTCCTCCTCTCCAGACTGAACATCCCCAAGTCCCTCAGCCTTTCCTTGCAGGGCTTGCCTGTGTGCTGTTTAGTACTGGATAGGTTGCTAGCCACTGGATGCAAATGGATGCAAATTATTATTTTTAATAGGATGATGTGGTTTTAATTGGCCATTGAGACCTTCATTATTTTGTGAGCTACCTAGCGGTATAAGTGGGGGTATACATTTTAATAATTGTAGTATCTTTGCAGCCGTAATGGCTAGAAGCCTCCTTTTAAAAATAAAACAAACCAGAAGCTAAGATACCCAGGAAGCTGCAACCTGTATTCCAGCCCCACGCTCTGTGCTTTTTTTCTACTTTCCCACAGAACTGTAGCTCACGCATGGAACCCAAAAAATACTATCTGAGCATCTGCCTCAGTTTGGGGGCCTTGGAAAAAGAAGGTCTCAATACTCAACAGCTGGCCATTCTGTATAGTATTCGGGGCACAGAAAGCAGCTTGTATTGTTTTCATCAGTAATGTCGGCCATTAAGGATTCTTCAACAGCTGCCAGGGGGAAAAAACCTGACTGTTCCACTTGTACTTCCCCCCCTCCCCCTCAATGTCTCTTTCGTTCTCAGCTGTGGTTCCAGTTTCATCTGTCATCCTGGATCTTGAGGACCTGGAATTGAAAGAAGAAACAAGTCAGCTATCTCTTCTGGTAATGCTTTGTCTGTTTCTGGTCGCTATGTCTCAAAAAGGGTATTGCAGAGCTGGAAAAAGTACAGAAGAGGGCAATTGAAGAAGAAGAGGAGATTGGATTTATACCCCACCCTTCACTACCCAAAGGAGTCTCAGAGCAGCTTACAAACGCCTTTCCCTTCCCCTCCCCACAACAGACACCCTGTGAAGTGGGCGGGGCTGAGAGAGCTCTGACAGAAACTGCTCTTTGTCAAGAACAGCTGGGACAGTACCAGGGGTCCGTTGGAGCGGGAGCGCACAGGAGCGCAGCTCCGGGAGTGAGGAGCCCAGGGGGCGGGCACATGACCAAGCCCCGCCCCCTCCTCGGCTTCCCCGAGCAGTGCAGAGGTGGAGCGCCCCGGGGAAAGCCCTGCTAAAGTCTTTATTGTTTTTAGTTTTAATATTGATAATGTTATCATTGTTCCTTTTATGACTGTGTGCTGCTTTTCCAGAGACTTGCTCAAGGTGGCATATAAATTTTCTAAGTATACCATTTTTTATCTGGGCACATGGCACATAAGTACTGGAGAAATTTCACCAACCCTTCAGCAGCTTCCACCTTATCAGTTTGGTGTAGTGGTCAGGAGTTGGACTCTGATCTGGGAGAACCGGGTTTGATTCCCCACTCCTCCACATGCAGCTGCTGGTGTGACCTTGGGCCAGTCACAAGTTCTCTCAGAGCTGTTCTCTCCTGAGCAGTTCTCAAAAGACCTCTCTCAGCCCCACCTCCCTCACAGGGTGTCTGTTGTGGGGAGGGGAAGGGAAAGGAGATTGTAAGTCGCTCTGAGACTCCTTTGGGTAGTGAAGGGTGGGGTGTAAACCCAATCTCCTCCTCCTCCTCCTCTTCCTTGGAACTGCAGTTCACAGCCAGTGGATGTAGTGATGACCAATGCTCCCTCTAAGCCATGGAGTCTTGTAAGCAAAAATTCTACTTTGTGAGCTACTGGCGTTAAAGTTGTGAGCAAACGACTTGGCTACTGCATCAATTACTTTGCTCTGGAGCCATCCTTCCTGAGCTAAGACAAAAAGTTGTGAGCCGGAGGCTAAAAAACTGTGAGCTAGCTCACGCTAACTCAGCTTAGAAGGAACACTGGATGACCACAAGCATGAATGGGTTTTAAAAGGAGGTGCAACAGATTCATGGAGGAGAGGTCCATTTATTTATTTATATTTATGTATTCATTTTATTTATACCCCGCCCTCCCCGCGAAGGGCGGCTTACAAAAATTGGTAACCGGTACCGTAAAACCATATACAAAAATCAAAACCTTCAACATTAAAACAATCACAAAAGTTCTTTAAAGTGCTGGTAGAAGTAGTCATCTTTCAGTACTAAAGATGGCATGCGGTACGATATCCAACACGATCGTTGATCTTCAGGCTTGCATGATGCTGTGGCTCAATCTCCAGGCCAGGGCCGACCCACAACCACACGAGTCAATAGCAGTGGTGTTAATGGTGTGGCGGCTCCTAACTGAAAGCCAGGTGGAAGAGCTCCATCTTGCAGGCCCTGCCAAACTGCAAAAGGTCCCGCAGGGCCCTAATCTCTTTGGGAGCTCATTCCACCAGTAAGGACCCGCCACCGAGAAGGCCCTTTGTGGCTACTAGTCCATCCTGAATCGATTGCTCAGCAGTTCCATTTGATGCCCTTGAGTTCTAGTATTTTTTTTTGTCTGTCCTGAATCTACAGCCCATCAACTCCATTTGATGCCCTCGAGTTCTAGTATTTTGGGAGAGTGAGAAGTTCCCTTTGCCAACTGCTCTCTCCACCCCATGCCTCATTTTGTAAACCTCCATCGTGTCCAATGTTCCCTCTAAGCTGAGTTAGTGTGAGCTAGCTCACAGTTTTTTAGCCTCCGGCTCACACATTTTGGTCCTACCTCAGGCAGGATGGCTCCAGAGCAAACTAACTTACGCAGGAGCCAAATCGCTCGCTCACAACTTTAATGCCAGGAGCTCACAAAGTGGAGTTTTTGCTCACAAGACTCCACCGCTTAGAGGGAACATTGTCCCCCCCTTAGTTGTCTCTTTTCTAAACTGGAAAGTCCCAGTCTCTTCAGCCTTTCCTCCTAGGGAAGGTGCTCCAACACCCTCAACCTCTTGGTTGCCCCCCTCTGTACTTTTTCCAGCTCATGCAAGTGGCTCATTTGGTTCTTAACTAGAAGGTTCTGATTTTGGATTCTGTATGCATTTGGAAGGAGAGGCTATTGGTTTAAGTCTTCTGTGTTCATGCCAAGTTTGGAGAAGCCCCAGAAGATGTCTGAAGCCTCCTGGCCAACCAGATGCCTCCACTTGTCCTCTAGCAACTAGTGTTTAGAGGTATACTACCTCTGAACAGGGAGGCTTCATTTAGTCATTCTAAATACTGAATGACCTATCCATAAAGCTTTTTCATTCTAATTAAGATCTATCTAGTCCAGCACCTACTTTCCCATCGTGCTAACTGCCCAGTGTTCCCTCTGAGTTACTGTGAGCCAGTTCACAGTTTTTTAGCCTCCGGCTCACACGTTTTTGTCTCAGCTCAGGAAAGATGGCTCCGCGGTGTTCCCTCTAAGCTGAGTTAGTGTGAGCTAGCTCACAGGTTTTTAGCCTCCAGCTCACACATTTCTGTCTCAGCTCAGGAAGGAGGGCTCCAGAGCAGAATAATTTATGCAGCAGCCAAATGGCTCGCTCACACCTTTAATGCCAGTAGCTCACAAAGTGGAATTTTTGCTCACAGGACTCCACGGCTTGGAGGGAGCATTGCAAACCAGAGGCTTACTTTTCATTCTTCAGCCAAAATCTATGAGTTCATCTTATTTCACTTACGTCAGGGGTGGGCAATTGTTTTAGCTCGGGGGCCGCTTTGTGGGAGCGGAGGTGAGCGGAGGGCCGCACCTTTTAAAATGATTGCATTCATTAGTTAACTTTGCATTTCAGAAAAGGTATAAATTGTATCATAAAAATCAATACATATAAATTAAATAAAATAGTGGTAGTTTTATTCAATTTATTTATTGTGCTAATTACATATCATCTATAGCTGCAAGCACATTTAATTTTAGAATCCGTTTAATGAGACAAATGTACCCTATCACACTTTTCTACAATTTTTTGGAAATCAGGAGTGAGATGGCTTGTTGAGATTCTCATCACAGCCTGCAAGTTAATGTCTGTCAAATGTCTGTTAATGTCTATATTTACTCTTGTTGATCTTCATGCAAGAAAAACTTTGCTCACAAATATATGTAGACCCAAATACAGAGAACATTTTCCCAGCAAATTTCTTCATACATGGAAACTTTTCAGCAGACAAAGATTTGTAAAAGTCAACTAATGTCACAGCATTAAACATTTCTTTCACAGTGTGATTTGACTGAATGTCAGTAAGTTCAAGCTGCAGCTCCTCAGGTGCTGACAGTGGCCAAGTGTCTTGGCGGGCCACAAAAAACACTGTGGCGGGCCGCATGTGGCCCCCGGGCCGCCATTTGCCCACCCCTGACTTACGTGAACATGTTTGTACTTCGTATTCTCTGTGCTTTACCGTACACCAAAAGGGATGATAGAAACAGCTGACCTGGATTGCCCAGGCAAGCCTGATCTCATCCGATCTCAGAAGCGATGCTCCCTCTAAGCTGTGGAGTCTCGTGAGCAAAAATTCTACTTGTGTGAGCTGCTGGCCTTAAAACTGTGAGCGAGCGATTTGGCTGCTGCCTAAATTAGGTTGCTCTGGAGCCCTCCTTCCTGAGCAAAGACAGATATGTGTGAGCCAGAGGCTAAAAAGACCTGTGAGCTTGCTCGTGCTTCCTCAGCTTAGAGGGAACACTTGTCCTGAGCAATGCTCCCTCTAAGCTGTGGAGTCTTGTGAGCAAAAATTCTGCTTTGTGAGCTACTGACATTAAAGTTGTGAGCGAGCGATTTGGCTGCTGCTTCAGTTAGTTTGCTCTGGAGCCAGCCTTCCTTGAGGTACGACAAAAACGTGTGAGCCGGAGGCTAAAAAACTGTGAGCCAGCTCACACCAACTCAGCTTAGAGGGAACACTGGTCCTGAGAGAGCCAGTTTGGTGTAGAATTTAGAGAGCCAGTTTGGTGTAGTGGTTAAGTGCAGGCAGACTCTAATCTGGGAGAACCGGGTTTGATTCCCCACTCCTCCACTTGCACCTGGCTGGGTGACCTTGGGCAAGCCATAGCTCTGTACCAACTGTTCTCTCAAGGACAGCTTGGGAAAGAGCTCTCTCAGCCCCACCTACCTCACAGGGTGTCTGTTGTGGGGAGGGGAAGGGAAAAGGAGTTTGTAAGCCGCTCTGAGACTCCAAGTGAGTGGAGGGCGGGGTATAAATCCAATCTCTTCTTCTTCTTCTTCTTGAGGCTGCCTGGCTGGGAGGGTGAGAGATAATGGAATAAAATAAATAAATAAATAAGAAGCTAAGCAGGGCCTTGGAATACCAGCAGCCGGGAGGCGGGGGCAGGCTTTATTCAGCCACCTCCCTGAATAGCCTCCCGGCTCCTAGTAGGGGTCAGTCGCCAGAGATCACCATGACTTCCAGGCAGGGCTATTTTGGGGCAGGAATGCACAGGAATGGAGTTCTGGCTGGCTTCCGAGATGGCCACGCCTACAGCCTCCCCCCCCCAGGTTACCCCTCGGGGAAGCCAAGCCGATCCAGGGAAGGAAGGCGGTATAAACTGCCTCCCCCCCCCACCCAGGTTCCCCAGGCCCCTCGCAAGCTGCAGGGCACCCGGGGAAGCTGATCCTGGGAGGGAGCTGCGCTGTCAGGGGTGTGGCCCGATATGCTAATGAGCTTCTGCTGTTGGGTGTGGCCTGTTATGCTAATGAGTCCCTGCTGGGCTTTTTCGACAAAAAAACCCCCTACTTCCAGGTACACACATGTACACACACGTACATAAGAAAAATACAGTCCCCCCCCCAAGGGCTGATAGAAATCAGTGGGTAGGGTTGCCAGCTGTGAGTTTGGAACTCCCTGGAGATTTTGGGGGTGGAGCCTGGGGAGGATAGGATTTGAGAGGGGAGGGGCCTCATCAGGGACCGGATGCCCTAGAGTCCAACCCTACAGAGCAGCCGGGGCACTGATCTCTGCAGTCCGGAGACCAGTCGTAATTCCAGAAGTTCTTCAGGCCCCACCTGGTGGTTGGCAACCCTATCAGTGGGGGAGCTCAGGTTGGAGTCTTTCGTCTGTGATGTGTTATTGAACACTTCCCTGCATTGCAGTGAAGTCTGGACTTCCGGGGGGGGGGGGGGGGGAGGGGGAGGAACACCTGGCTTTTTAAACTGCAGATTAGAGAGCTGAAATTACCATTATACAAAATGTCAACTTTCTATTAGAAAAATGCCAGTGAATTCTGGCTCTTGCTTTCCGAAATGACAAGTATCCTGGGAGCTGTAGTAATTATCAGCGCTTCTGGCTTCACTCCTTCTGGGCTCCAGGTGAGGGTGCCAGTCCCTTGGTCGGAAGTATCTTTTTGCGAAGTTCTAAAATTGCAGGAGCCATGACCCCACGTGAAAGACTGCCCTCCTTTCTCCTTCCCTAGACCACGGCTCCGGAGGAGCAAGAGGAGCCGGAACCGGAACAGGAGCAGCCTCAGCCCCGGCAAGTGCAAGAACGGAAGCTCACCAACCAGTTCAACTTCAGCGAGAGGGCGTCTCAGACGTACAACAACCCTGTCCGGGTAGGCTGCAGCTGCTGTCCCTGGGCCATTGGCCTGTGATTGGCCAAAGCCCCTCTTTGGTCGGTCAGAGAATCATAGAATCATAGAGTTGGAAGGGACATAGAGTGTCACCTAGGCCAACACCCTCCACAGTGCAGGAAATTCACAAATACCTCCCTCCCACACACACCGCCAGTGACCCCCGCTCCATGCCCAGAAGGTGACAAAAAAACCTCCAGGATCTCCAGCCAAATTGGCCTGGAGAAAATTTGCTTCCTGACACCAAAAAGAGAGCCAGTTTGGTGTAGTGGTTAAGAGTGCGGACTCTAGTCTGGGAGAACCGGGTTTGATTCCCCACTCCTCCACATGCAGCTGCTGGATGACCTTGGGCAAACCATAGTTCTGGCACAGCTGTTCTCTCAAGGACAGCTCGGGAAAGAGCTCTCTCAGCCCCACTTACCTCACAGCCATAGTTCTGTCAGAGCTGTTCTCTCAAGAGCAATCCTCAAGAGAGCTCAAGAGCTGTTCTCTCAAGAGCAATCCTCAAGAGAGCTCTCTCAGCCCCACCTACCTCACAGGGTGTCTGTTGTGGGGAGGGGAAGGGAAAGGAGACTGAGACTCCCTTCGGTAGTGAAAGGCGGGGTATAAATCCAATCCCTTCTTCTTCTTCCAAAGTGGCAATCAGCATTTCCCTGGGCGTGTAAGAAAGGGCTATGAGAACTAAGCACTGCCTGGAGCTAGTAAGCATCTTTCTCCACTCCCCGTTAAGAACATGGTGACAAAAAGAAGAAGAAGGGATTCGATTGGATTTATACCCCGCCCTTCACTACCAGGAGGAGTCTCAGAGCAGCTTACAAACCCCTTTTCCTCCCCCTCCCCACAACAGACACCCTGTGAGGTAGGTGGGGCTGAGAGAGCTCTCTTGAGGATTGCTCTTGAGAGAACAGCTCTGACAGAACTGTGGCTTGTCCAAGGTCCTCCAGCAGCTGCAAGTGGAGGCGTGGGGAATCAAACCTACATCAAACTGGCTCTCCAACGGGCTGCTGCTTTTGGCAGTGAGGGGAACTACGACAAAGAACGCAGCTCGATGCATGTGAAGTTTGTGAAGCCCTGGAAATCCATCCAGATGGAGAAATTACAGCATGCTTGGGGGGTGGGGGGGGGAGAAGATGTTCGTCATAGTTGCTCATTAAGTTCTCTGCAGGCACAAACTCCCCCCCCCCCCCCTTCTCCTTAGGCCACTTCCACACTGTTATGTTTGTCACAGTTCGTCCCTATTGCTTCAGGGTCCCCCCCCCCCATTTTTTTTTTGCTCTCAGAGGGAGCAAAGGGAGGGAGTCCCAGAGGAAGTCCCACAGGGAGCAAAACACATGTGGAATAGGGAGGGGCGGAGCCCAAAGCAGTAAGGACAACTGTAATGTAGTATGCTCTGTGTAGCAACCAGCCTGCCATGTGCGCCCAGGGAATGGCGCCCGCCGCATGGCCAGAGCACATGGTCAGGCAGAGAGGGGAGCTTGAATCTGGAGGAACAATAGACATCCGGATTGAAAGCCTCCACCCATGTGGGACCTGGGTTCTCCCTGGGGAGCCAATGCGGCCAAAGGCTCCTCCAGGGAACCTATGACAAACATGCGCATATGTTAAGCCCCTATCAGGTCTTTTGGGTGCGGCCGGAGGTGTGGCTCCGGCCAGCATATAATGAGGGCCCTGGAGCCCTGGAAGCATGCTTGTTCTGACCATCTCCTGGGCATGCTGAATCACTCAATAAAGGCTTCATGATTTCACCGTTCCGGAGTCCAGTGCTCTTCAACAACTGAGTGACAAAAACGGTCTGGTCTGTCCGCGACTGTTTGGAACGGAACTTCAAGGATGGCTGACATCGCTTAGAGGTGAAGACGTTCCACTCTTCTGCTTGGCCGCTGGGGCACTTTCTTTTGCTGTGTCTGATAAGCAGCAGGAGCGAGGCCAAAGGTGTCCTGTACTCTTTCCACAGCGGGAAAGAGGGCAGGGCAGGGGTCCCCAACGCGGTGCCCCCGGGCACCCACTAAGTGTTTTTAGAAAATGGGCCGGGCCGGGCGGGCGGGGCCTTTGCCAAGCAAGGCTTCTGATTGCCTGTTGGAAGTTTGACTGGCTGGGTGGATTTTTAAAAATGGTCGCTTTGGCAGCAGCGGCCACCATAGCATGAGAATCTTTGCTGTATGGCTGGAGCTCCAGGAGCCATGACTTCACGTTCCTGGGGTCCAAGATCACTGCAGACGGTGACTGCAGCTGTGAAATTAGAAGATGCCTGCTCCTTGGGAGGAAAGCGATGGCAAACCCAGACAGCATGACAAAAAGTAGAGACATCACCCTGCCAACAGAAGTCCGTATGGTCAAAGCCGTGGTGTTCCCAGTAGTGATGTATGGCTGTGAGAGTTGGACCGTAAGGAAGGCCGAGTGCTGAAGAGTAGATGCTTTTGAATTATGGTGCTGGAGAAGACCCTTGAGAGTCCCTTGGACTGCAAGGAGATCAAATAAAGGAAATCCTCAAAGAAACCGACCCTGACCGTTCCCTGGAAGGCCAGATCCTGAAACTGAAGCTCAAATTCTTTGGCCGCCCAATGGGAAGGGAGCACTCCCTGGAGAAGACCCTGATGCTGGGAAAGACTGGAGGTCAAAGAAGAAGGGGACGGCAAAGGATGAGATGGTCAGACAGTGTCATGGATGCAACAAACATGAAGTTGAGCAAACTCTGGAGGACGTCGGAGGACAGGAGGGCCTGGCGTGATGTGGTCCGTGGGGTCGCGAAGAGTCGGACTCGACCGTGTGATGGAACAACCACAACAATAACAGGAGCCATTTTGTGACTGGCTCCACCCCCTTTGGCAGCCATTTTGTGGCTGCACCCACAGCTTGTGTCAGAATTCCAAAGGTGCCCCTGCAGGCTCAAGAAGTTTGGGGACCCTTTGAGTAGGGGAATATTACTGGGCCAGATCCATGGTCTGTTCTGACCGGAATTCTGTTTCCGTCAGGGGCCAGTTGGCTGTCCCTGGGAGCCTCAGAAACAAGGCCTGCGCATCTTTTGTTTGTCTGCAGTGTAGGGTTGCCACTTCCGGGTTTGGAAATACCTGGAGATTTGAGGGTGGATCCTGGGAGAGTGGGATTTTTTTGGGGGGGGGGAGGACCTTGGTAGGGTATGATGCCGTGGAGCCCACCATCCGAAGCAGCCACTTTCTCCAGGTGAAGTGGAATAAGTGTTTTAAATAAAGAAATAATAAACAAATAAATGCATTATACAGTCCGAAAATCGGTTGTTAATTCCTGGAGATCTCCAGCCTGCACCAGGAGGTTAGATAATTCCGAGAGATCCATGGAAACCAGGTATAATTTTAAAAAAACACAAGAACCGTGACAGAATTACTATGGAAAGTTCAGTACTTCGGTATTTTGTTATTATAGTGTATGTGTCTCTCCAACAGTACATGTCTTAATCACAATAAACAGTTCACTATCACTCTCAACAGTCCATTCTGATGACGGATGAAAGGACCTGTAAGTGTCCTTTTGGAGATTGAAGCGCTTGTGCCATAGTAAACGGTCCTATAACTTATCCACGATTACTGGGTTTGAAAGGACAAAGGACATAGGACCATTTACTACAGCAAAAGCACTTCAGTCTCGGAAAGGACACTTACAGGCCCTTTCATCCGTCATCAGAATGGACTGTTGAGAGGGATAATGAACTGTTTATTGTGATTAAGACATGTACTGTTGTAGAGACACATACACTATAATAATTGAAGTACTGAACTTTCCATAGTTATTATTTCACGGTTCTTAAGAACATAGGAGTATTTATAGTTAGGATTTTTGGCTCCAATGTGCATCACTTTGCACTCAGCCACATTAAACCCCATTTGCCACGTTGAGGCCCACTCACTCGCCCATCCTCGACAGATCCGAGCTGTTCCCTCAAGGACAGCTTGGGAAAGAGTTCTCTCAGCCCCACCTCCCTCACAGGGTGTCTGTTGTGGGGAGGGGAGGGGAAAGGAGTTTGTAAGCCGCTCTGAGACTCTTAAGTGAGTGAAGGGCGGGATATAAATCCAATCTCTTCTTCTTCTTCTTCTTCTTCTTCTTCTCCTTGGTTTGGAAGTAAGACAGTCCTGTTCGCTTGGGACAGGCTTGAAATGATTTTGAGCAGAACCGGCCAGCCCTGGAGCTCAGGGCTCCAGTTGCATTGTTTTTCCCTGAATTGTTTTTTCCTCACCCAGAGGCAGGTCACACCAGCAAATGGTCAGCTGTTGAGGAAGTATAGATAGCACACCATGTTGACGTTAAATGTTACCAAACAGACAACACCCTTAAGCTCCAGTAGTCTTTTATGTGAACCAGTTTGGTGTAGCGCAGAGGTGGCCAAACTTGCTTAATGTAAGAGCCACATAGAATAAACATCGAACATTAGTGTTATGTATTGACCATGCAGTCGCCATGTGCTCCAGTAATGGCGACCGCCATGTGGCCAGAGCACATGGCCAAGAAACTACCTGAGCTTCAGCCAGGTAGAACAAAGGCCAGGTGGATTCAAACCGGCCACCAATCATGTACCCAGGTTCCTCCCAGGGAACCTATGAGATGTAAATAGACTTATAATCAGGGGTCCTTTCGTAAAAAAAGAGGTGCAGGAGCTCATTAGCATAACTCATTTGCATATGCCACACCCCCTGACGTCACCGGAAGTGTCAAAAGGCCACACACCCCTGACGTCATGGGCAGTGTGTCAGAAGGCCAGACGGGAGGGAGGGAGGGAGGGAGGGAGGAAAGGAAAGGAACAGGAAGGAAGGTAGGTAGGTAGGTGGGGGAGAGAGAGAGAGAAGAAAGAAAGAAAGAAAGAAAGAAAGAAAGAAAGAAAGAAAGAAAGAAAGAAAGAAAGAAAGAAAGAAAGAAAGAAAGAAAGAAAGAAGAAGGAAGGAAGGAAGGGAGGGAGGGGGAAGGAAGGGAGGGAGGGGGAAGGAAGGAAGGAAGGAAGGAAGGGAGGGGGAAGGAAGGGGAAAAGGAAGGAACAGGAAGGTAGGTAGGTAGGTAGGTGGGGGGAGAGAGAAGAAAGAAAAAGAAAGAAAGAAAGAAAGGGAGGGGGGAAGAAAGAAAGGAAGGAGGGAGGAAGAAAGGGGGAAAGAAAGAAAGGAACAGTAAGGTAGGTAGGTAGTTGTGGGAGAAAGAGAGAAGAAAGGAAGGAAGGAAGGGGAGAGGGAGGGAGGAAGGGAGAGGGGAAGGAAGGGGGAAAGGAAGGAACAGGTAGGTAGGTAGGTAGGTGGGGAAGAGAGGGAAGGGAGGGAGGAAGGTAGGGAGGGAGGGGCACTTCTCCCCTCACTAGGGCTGGTGTTTCCCTCCCCCCCTTGCTTGGGCCTGAGTGGCGTTAAGCCACTCAGTGGCGTTAAGGGAAACTGTTGAGTGGGGGAGGGAGGGGGCTCTCCGGCGGGGCCAGCGGCCAGCCGCGGCCCCGGGGAAGGCGACTGGGCAAGGGAGGGGGCTCTCAGTCGGGCCCGGCGGCCAGCCGCGGCCCCGGGGAAGGCGACTGGGCGAGGGAGGGGGCTCTCCAGTGGGGCCGGTGGCCAGCCACGGCCCCGGGGAAGGCGACTGGGCGAGGGAGGGGACTCTCAGTCGGGGCTGGCGGCCAGCCGCAGCCCCGGGGACGGTGACTGGGGGAGGGAGGGGGTGAATGGGGGAGGCCCGCCCCCCGGCCCCTTCTCTCCCGGAGCAGCGCTTCGGCACGCTCCAGCCCCAACGGAGCCCTGCTTATAATAGCCTATCAGGCCAGTTGGGTGAGGTCAGGGAATTGTCCCTGACCAGCATAAAAGAAGGGCTTCGAGCCCTGGGTTGTATGCTTCATCCGGACCAGCAATAAAGATCTAGCTGTTTCACTATTCCATGGACTCCCGACTCCAATACTTTTCAGTTTGGGAGCCACAAGACATGAACAAATATTGCATGGTTTTACTGAGAAACATGCAAATTTGCTTTTTATTAACATTAAACGAGACAGCCAAAAATAATAACAAAAGCAGTTAAAGCAGATATTGATAATGATATTTATTTGAAGAAGAAGAGAAGAGGAGATTGGATTTATATCCCACCCTTCACTACCCAAGGGAGTCCCAGAGTGGTTTACAAACTCCTTTCTCTTCCCCTCTCCACAACAGACGCCCTGTGAGGTTGGTGGGGCTGAGAGAGCTCTGAGACAGCTGTCCTTGAGAGAACAGCTGTGCCAGAGCTATGGCTTGCCCTAGGTCATCCAGCAGGTGCGAGTGGAGGAGTGGGGAATCAAACCCGGTTCTCCCAAATTAGAGTCTGCGCACTTAACCACTACACCAAACTGGCTCCAAGCTGGCTATTATTTGTTCAATAATATTTGTTTGCTAATGATATTTAGCTTCCCCAGCTGCCCTGTCAGGAGCTGCACAATACGTGTGAAAGAGCCACATGTGACTCCCGAGTCACAATTTGGCCACCCCTGTGGATAGGAGCACAGACTCTAATCTGGGAGAACCGGGTTTGATTCCCCACTCCTCCACATGCAGCTGCTGGTGTGACCTTGGGTCAGTCACAAGTTCTCTCGGAGCTGTTCTCTCAAGAGAGCTCTCTCAGCCCCATCTACCTCACAGGGTGTCTGTTGTGGGGAGGGGAAGGGAAAGGAGGCCGTAAGCTGCTCTGAGACTCCCATGGGTAGTGAAAGGTAGGGTATAAATCCAATCTCTTCTTTTTTTGGATGAATTCAGTCATGCTGTACCTGCTGCCCCCCCCAGTTGGCTGAAAGGGGAAAGGGTTGAATTCCCACCAGGATTTAACACTCTGCTCCTTGCAACGCTTTCTTCCAGGACAGGGCATGCCAGATGGAGCCCCCACCGAGAGCCAACTTCTCTGCTTCTGCTAACCAGGTAAATGCTCATCCTTTAGATATTGATTTAAGGCATTTTAATACATTTTAATGTTTGAATTAATTAATCTAATTAATCAATTTAATTTTAATACATAATAATACATGCAAGGGCCACAGTGGCTCAGTGGTTAAGACGCTGAGCTGCAGACCCGAAGGTCGGTAGCTCGGCAGTTCGAGACCCGAGTGCCTCGTGATGGAGTGAGCTCCCGTCTCTGGCCCCAGCTCCTGCCAGCCCAGCAGCCTGAAAGCAAGAAATTGCAAGTAGATAAATACGTACTGCTCCGGTGGGAAGGTAACAGCATTCCTTGCACCTCGACGTCTAGTCATGCCGGCCACATGACCACAGAAACGTCTTTGGACAGCGCTGGCTCTTCGGCTGGGGAACGGAGATGAGCCCCGCAACCCTAGAGTTGGATTCGACTGCCTTTCGAGCAAGGGAAACCTTTACCATTACCTAATACATTTTTTGGGGGGGAGGTGTTAAATTTTTTTGTGAGTAGCTTGCCGAAACATCAAATCTGAATCAGCTAGATTGATAAAATAGAGCGAACAATACAAAAAAGGCAATTGGAGACTGAAACGGGTAGAATAAAACAGCAAAGAAACCGACAAACCATAAACAGGCTAGATCGAGGCAGTTAGCCATGTTGGTCTGTCTGCAGCAGGAGAAAAGAGCAAAGAGTCCAGGAGCGCATGAAAGACTTAACACAATGTGTGGCAGGGGAGGAGCTTTTCTGAGTCGTTGCTCACTCCTTCAGATATCTGGAGAATATAGATCAAGATGTAGAAATACCGTATTTTTCGCTCCATAAGACGCACTTTTCCTCCCCCAAAAAGTGGGGGGGGAGGGAAGTGTGTGCGTCTTATGGAGCGAATATGGAGCTTTTCTTACCTGTAACAGGGCTCTTTCTTCAGCGGGAACGCCATTCAGGCTGGCATCCCAGCCTTCCCCGCCCCTCCCTGCTGGGCCTGAGCTGCTAAGACTTAAAAGGGAAACGGCAGGAAAAACCCCACCAGGCTAAGTACTCTTTCCCTTTAAGTGCTTTCCCCCTTTAAGACAGCCAGCAGCAGAAAGCCCCGCCCACAGATTAAGCTCCATGGCTCCTTTGCACCGAAAGGCCTGGCTTTGCATGGCATGCCGACGTCTCTCTTCTTTCCTTTCTCTATCTTCCTTCCTTCCTTCCTTCCTTCCTTCCTTCCTTCCTTCCTTCCTTCCTTCCTTCCTTTCCTTTTTTCTGTCTGTCTGTCTTTCTGTCTCTCTCTCTGTCCCCACCTTTCTTTCTTCCTTTCTCTTTCTCTCTCTCTCTCCTCCTCCTTCCTTCCTTTATCTCTCTCTCTCTCTCTCTCTTTCTGTTTCATTTTTTCCTGTTTTCCTCCTCTAAAAACAAGGTGTGTCTTATGATCAGGTGTGTCTTATGGAGCGAAAAATACGGTAGATTGGAAAACCCAATGGAATCCACTGTCCACCTTCTAAACTCTCTTAAGGAAGATGGCCAGGTAGCTGGCTTGAAGATAAATGTCCACAAAACTAAAATATTAACAAAAAACATGACATCTCGACAAGAATCATTATTGCAACAACTATCAGGTTGGGAAGTTAAGAAAGAAATTAAAATACCTTGGAATAAATATAACAAATAGATGCAGCTCTTTGTTTGAAAATAATTATGCCCAACTTATTGCAGAAATCAAGAAAGATCTTGAAAAATGGCAAAAATTTACAAATATCCTTTATGGGCAGATTTGCTACAGTTAAAACGAACGTTCTTCCTAGATTGATCTTTTTGTTTCAAACCATTCCAGTACTCCAAAACCAGAATTTTTTTTTTTTTAAGAATTGGATTAAAAGATTTATATGGCAAGGCAAAAAACCAAGAATAAAATTGAAAGCTTTACCGGATGCAAGAGAAAGGGCAGGATTTGCAGCAGGAAAGAGAAAGAGTCCAGAAGCACCTTACAGTCTAACACAACCTGTGGCAGGGGAGGAGCGTTCGTGACTACCCTGTGTTAGCCGAATTGCTTTAATTTAAAGTTAGCAATTGGCAAAATACCGGGTTACAGCCAACTATATCAGGGTCCCACCCCTCCCGAGAGTTCTCCAGGAAAAAGGCATGTGAGGCAGATGGCAAATTAAATGCTGTTTACTAAATGATGTTGTTCAAGCATACACAAAACAGAATCTCACACACACACACACACACACACACACAGACCTAAGGAAATTTAGATAGAAAATAGCACTGTTGCAATTTGCAGGAAACGTTGGTTTGGTTATACTGTACCTGTCCTGAAGAGGAGTTGTCCGCTCAAAATGGAGAGTTAGATGGGGAGGAAAACAGAAAAATGGGGAACGTGTCTTGAACCGGCAAGGCCACGTGGTCTCTCTAGTCGCGAATCCAGAGATTTAAAGATGGAGGCAAGGGTATTTGGATAGAAAGCTGGACATAAGGGGTGGTAAAGCAGATAGGGGACGATGGCTCAAGAGACCGATTGCCTCTGTGCAAGGTCTTTTATTAGGTGGTCTTGGGGGCAGGCTGTGCAGACCACATCCCACTAACACACCTACTAGGCGGTCCGTCCCTTTCTGACCCAACCATAGGTTAAAGGTAAACAAAAGGAGGAGGACCTGGGTGTGGACAATATTGTGAAACTGAAACTAAACAGGAACTTGACACCTGGGCAAAGTCTGATGACTCACCGGGGCCACTGCATTGTCTTTTAATGGCCCTAGCCTACTGGCTGATGGCCCGACCATTAGTTGCCAGGTAACCACATTAGCATAATCCGTTCAGGTATGTTGGAGGGGGCAGGGGTTGACCAGCATAGTGTGACAGAAAGAAACCTCATGGCAGAAGGAGTCTTTGTCTCTGTCTTTGTGAACTATCGAGGGTGCCAGCCTCGTGGCGTGGACTGGAGCTTCCCCCAGCAAAGGAGAATGCACGTAGTCCTTCCAACACTAGCAACCCAAGTTCAAGCTTATGAATCTTAAAATCCATAAGAGCACTAGCAGTGCCTTGCTGGCCAACACCTGCCGCAAGTTTTGTCAGTCTTTATGGTGCTACTGGACTTGTACTCTTTTTCTACTATTAATTAGTATTGAATTATTGAATTCTTTTAAATTAGGCTCAGCAATAAAATTGACATAATAGCTGGGCAGCTGCCAGTATGCTGAGAGCCATCACAGGCCTTCAGAGAAACATCCCCTCTGCCCTCTCCCTCCCCCCACCCAAACTTGACTCAAACATCACGTGAAAAGAAACGCTCGATTTGTCTGATTCCGAGGTGCGTCTCCCCCCTGAATTTTGTCCCCCTTATTCGCTCCCCACCACCTTGGGCAGCCATGTTTTTTGAACTAGTTGTACTTTCCAAGAACTTTTCAACGGCAGCCCCCATGTAGAGCACATCACAAGTAGTCTGACCCCACATTACAAGTGCAGGAAAAGCATCTTGGTGCTTGGGGGGGGGGCAAGAGTGGGAGGGCTTCTAGTGTCCTGCCCCCACTGGTGGACCTCCTGAGGGCACCTGATATTTTTGGCCACTGTGTGACAGAGTGTTGGACTGGATGGGCCATTGGCCTGGTCCAACATTGGCTTCTCTTATGTTCTTATCTATAATGGGAGGAGGAGGTGGTTAGGAGAGCCAGTTTGGTGTAGTGTCTAGGAGCGCAGACTCTAATCTGGGAGAGCTGTGTTTGATTCCCCACTCCTCCACTTGCAGCTGCTGGCGTGACCTTGGTCAGTCATAAGTTCTTTCAGAGCTGTTCTCTCAAGGGCGGTTTTCAAGAGAGCTCTCTCCACCCCACCTACCTCACAGGGTGTCTGTTGTCGAGAGGGGAAAGGAAAGGCGATGGTAAGCTGCTCTGAGACTCCTTCGGGTAGTGAAGGGCGGGGTATAAATCCAATCTCTTCTTTTCTTATGTCTGTTCTTGGTAGGTTTTCAGCAGAAGAGGTGCTTTAAATAAGTTTGCCACGTTAAGGTTAAAGGCTGCCCAAACCTATGAGCTGGTACTTTTTAAACTCTTGACTCCATAATGAGGTCATGTCTAAAGCTGTCTGCATCCTCTCCTTCTCAGTGGGAAATCTATGATGCCTACGTGGAGGAACTCCAGAAACTGGAGAAGTCGAAAGAGAAAGAAAAACAGAAGGCACCAGTTTCAAAGAAAGAAGACAAGACAAGGGGTCGGAAATTGACTTCTCTGGAATCTCAGGTACTGCTCCTATATATCGTAGGGTGGGGGGCGAACAACACTGGGTGCCCTTCTACTTCCAACTAAACTAATTCAATTTTTCCCATCTGACACTAACTCGAGTTTTTCTCACAGATCTTCCCTCCTCCCATTAATGCACTTCTGTAGAGATCCCTGTTCAGAGACCTTGTCCACATTTTGCATTTTCTGCCTTTGGATTTTTTTCCCCTCAAGGGTGTACAATGGCCAGCCCCCACTGTAGAATTCCACATGCTTAGGAGTTGTTACTATTTCATGTGCATCTGGAACCTTACAGACACTTAACGGAAGCCAGAATAGAGGTAACTGGGCTGTCAACACTCAGAAAGTTTGCAAGATCCTTGATTTTAAGTGCATTCTAGCCTCAGAGTTCTCAACCTGGAGAAGACAGGTGGGCATTGCAGGACCCAGGGTAGGTCCTTGCCGAAGAACTTCCTGGATGACCTTAGACCACATCCTGTCATCCAGAAACTTCTGAATCCATATCCAATATAAGCTCTTCTCACTGTTCTCCGTCTCTCCCCACCTGCAAGACAGCTTCTCCTGGTGTATTCCCAAAAGAACATCAGAAGAGCCCTGCTGGATCAGACCAGTGAGGGTCCATCCAGTCCAGCATCCCGTCTCACACAGGGGCCAGCCAGTTCCCCTGGAGGGCCAACAATAGGGCAGAGAGGCCAAGGCCTTCCCCTGAGAAGAACATCAGAAGAGCCCTGCTGGATCAGACCAGTGAGGGTCCCTCTAGTCCAGTCTCCTGTCTCACACAGTGGCCAACCAGTTCCTCTGGAGGGCCAACAACAGGGCAGGGAGGTTGAGGCCTTCCCCTGAGAGGAACCTCAGAAGAGCCCTGCTGGGTCAGACCAGTGAGGGTCCATCTAGTCCAGCATCCCGTCTCACACAGTGGCCAGCCAGTTCCCCTGGAGGGCCAGCAACAGGGCACAGAGGCCGAGGCCTTCCCCTGAGAAGAACCTCAGAAGAGCCCTGCTGGATCAGACCAGTGAGGGTCCATCTGGTCCAGCCTCCTGTCTCACACAGGGGCCAGCCAGTTCCCCTGGAGGGCCAGCAACAGGGCACAGAGGCCGAGGCCTTCCCCTGAGAAGAACCTCAGAAGAGCCCTGCTGGGTCAGACCAGTGAGGGTCCATCTGGTCCAGCCTCCTGTCTCACACAGGGGCCAGCCAGTTCCCCTGGAGGGCCAGCAACAGGGCACAGAGGCCGAGGCCTTCCCCTGAGAAGAACCTCAGAAGAGCCCTGCTGGATCAGACCAGTGAGGGTCCATCTGGTCCAGCCTCCTGTCTCACACAGGGGCCAGCCAGTTCCCCTGGAGGGCCAGCAACAAGGCAGAGAGGCCGAGGCCTTCCCCTGAGAAGAACCTCAGAAGAGCCCTGCTGGGTTAGACCAGTGAGGGTCCATCTGGTCCAGCCTCCTGTCTCACACAGGGGCCAGCCAGTTCCCCTGGAGGGCCAGCAACAGGGCACAGAGGCCGAGGCCTTCCCCTGAGAAGAACCTCAGAAGAGCCCTGCTGGATCAGACCAGTGAGGGTCCATCTGGTCCAGCCTCCTGTCTCACACAGGGGCCAGCCAGTTCCCCTGGAGGGCCAGCAACAGGGCACAGAGGCCGAGGCCTTCCCCTGAGAAGAACCTCAGAAGAGCCCTGCTGGGTTAGACCAGTGAGGGTCCATCTGGTCCAGCCTCCTGTCTCACACAGGGGCCAGCCAGTTCCTCTGGAGGGCCAACAACAGGGCAGAGAGGCTGAGGCCTTCCCCTGAGAAGAACCTCAGAAGAGCCCTGCTGGGTCAGACCAGTGAGGGTCCATCTAGTCCAGCATCCCGTCTCACACAGGGGCCAGCCAGTTCCCCTGGACAGCCAACAACAGGGCGTAGAGGCTGAGGCCTTCTTAAGAACATCAGAAGAGCCCTGCTGGATCAGACCAGTGGTCCATCTAGTCCAGCATCCTGTCTCACACAGTGGCCAACCAGTTCCCCTGGAGGGCCAGCAACAGGGCACAGAGGCCGAGGCCTTCCCCTGAGAAGAACCTCAGAAGAGCCCTGCTGGATCAGACCAGTGAGGGTCCATCTGGTCCAGCCTCCTGTCTCACACAGGGGCCAGCCAGTTCCCCTGGAGGGCCAGCAACAGGGCACAGAGGCCGAGGCCTTCCCCTGAGAAGAACCTCAGAAGAGCCCTGCTGGGTTAGACCAGTGAGGGTCCATCTGGTCCAGCCTCCTGTCTCACACAGGGGCCAGCCAGTTCCCCTGGAGGGCCAGCAACAGGGCACAGAGGCCGAGGCCTTCCCCTGAGAAGAACCTCAGAAGAGCCCTGCTGGATCAGACCAGTGAGGGTCCATCTGGTCCAGCCTCCTGTCTCACACAGGGGCCAGCCAGTTCCCCTGGAGGGCCAGCAACAGGGCACAGAGGCCGAGGCCTTCCCCTGAGAAGAACCTCAGAAGAGCCCTGCTGGGTCAGACCAGTGAGGGTCCATCTAGTCCAGCATCCCGTCTCACACAGGGGCCAGCCAGTTCCCCTGGACAGCCAACAACAGGGCGTAGAGGCTGAGGCCTTCTTAAGAGCATCAGAAGAGCCCTGCTAGATCAGACCAGTGGTCCATCTAGTCCAGCATCCCGTCTCACACAGTGGCCAACCAGTTCCCCTGGAGGGCCAGCAACAGGGCAGAGAGGGCTGAGGCCTTCCTTCCCTTGATAGACACAGAGAGCTGGAACGTATCTCAAGGGTCATCTGGCCCAACCCCCCGCACCACGCAGAAGATTCACAAGTCCCTCCCACTTCCCCGTTCCCCCAGTGACCCTTGCTCTATGCACAGAGGAAGGCAAAAAGACGCCAGGACTCCCTGGGCAAATCTGCTCTGGAAGAAAATTCCTTCCTGACCCCAGAGTGGTGATCAACATTACCCTGGGCCTATAAGACAGGGCCACAAGAGCCAAGCACCGGCTTATCCCTTCCTGCCCTCCCTCTCACAATCTGCCTATGTTCGCAGCATCAGCACGATGTCCTCTGTCTTTCCGTTGCTCCCCCTCCCCTCCCCTGCCTGTGTCGTCACACTCCCCACTGCAAACTAGCTGCCCTTGAGTTTCCTGCAGACAAAGCCCACCTCCCTCTGGTTCTTCTGGGAGCAGCTGTCCTGGTTTTTCCACCACTCTGTGTGCACCAAAGCAGTCGAAAGCACCGAGGCTGTTTGCATGCTTGAGCTGGCATCAGAGATCCTCCGGCGTGCAGGCCGCTCAGAGTCTACGCTGCGCAAATCCATCCTGTTTGGTTGGTCGTGTCAAGTGGGCCTGACCTTTCAGCAGATGGAATGTTTGTGAACGTTCAGTGACATCAGAAGCGCTGAGGAAGGAGAATTTGCATGGGGGGGGGGGGGGCCAACCACGTTGTGGCTTATCTGTACAGTCATTTCAGCCTGTGCCTCAGTGACATGGACGCAATGGCCGGGCTCTAACCCTTTTTGGTGCCATGTTCTGAAATGCAGTTTGCAGCGGAATTACAGGAAGGCCAACCTTAGGCGGGGGGTGTGGGTCAGTGGAAGGGCCTCTGCTTTGCATACAGAAGGTTCCAGGTTCAATCCCCGGCATCTCCAGTTAAAAAGAAGAAGAGGAGGAGGAGAAGATTGGATTTATACCCCACCCTTCACTACTCAAAGGAATCTCAGAGCGGCTTCCAAACTCCTTTCCTTTCCCTTCCCCTCCCCACAACAGACACCCTGTGAGGTAGGTGGGGCTGAGAGAGCTCTGAAACAACTGTCCTTGAGAGAACAGCTGGTACAGAACTATGGCTTGCCCAAGGTCATCCAGCCAGGTGCAAGTGGAGAAGTGGGGAATCAAACCCGGTTCTCCCCGATTAGAGTCCACGCACTTAACCACTACGCCAAACTGGCCCTCAAGGGCCAGGCAGGAGGTGATATGAAAGACCTCAGTCTGAGACCCTGAAGAGCTGTTGCTAGTCTGAGTAGACAATACTGACTTTGATGGCCCAAGAGTCTGATTCAGTGTCAGGCGGCTTCAAGTGTGTTCACGTGTGGCACTCCTGTATTAGTAAGTGATCCCTAATTCTCCAAAATTGCTCTGTCCTGGACGGCCCAGGCTAGCCCGATCTTGTCAGATTTCAGAACCCGAGCAGGGTCAGCTCTGGTTCGTGTTTGGATGGCAGACTGCCAAAGAAATCCAAGATTACCTCTGCAGAGGCAGGCAACGGCAAAGGACCTCTGTTCGTCTCATGTCTTGAAAACCCTGCGTCAAACTCACAAGGTTTCATTTGCCATGTATACTGTGGGTCTCATTGCTGCCTTTGGTCTGGGAAAGGGGGGGAGTGAATGTGGAATGTGTGGGAACGCACTTTGCTAGCTTCATGTAACCAGGGGCGTAGACTTTTGGAAATTCGGGGGGGGGGGAGCTCCTTAGTGCGCTCGCTTTGCGCTCGCTGGGGTGATGTTCTCCCCCCCGGAAACCGCCGTGCCTCCCCGGACCCTTCAGAGGCCCGCCAGCCGCTGCTGCCGGTGCCTCTCTCTTCCCCCCCCCCGCCACCCCTTCCCTCTCCCTCTCCAGCAGCGGCGGCCGGGCCTCGGAAGGACCCGGGGAGGTGCGGCGGCAGGCGCTCCGTTTTGCCAGGGGTGGCTGAGCCCCCCCCCCCCCGGGAAATTTCGGGGGTGGCTCAAGCCCTCGAGCCTGCCTATGCACGTAACTCTTCTCAAGCAACCTCCCTGCCAGGGGAAGACGGAATGTCCTTGGAACTCTTGGGTGCCAGGAGTGCTGTGATAAGTAGTTAGACTTAATGCTAACGTAAGGGGGGGGGATATTAACTGCACTTTTGCTTGGCAGAATGAAGGCTGGGTGTGATTGGATCATTGCATGGGGGGAGGTACCATTTGGCTAGGTTGTCTGGTGTCATATACCATCTATAGAACATCTTATATGCAGAATCCTTGAGAGCAGCCACAGGAAAGAATGTGCATGCATGCATGTTTTAGCTCAGGGGGTGCCCAAACTTGCTCAACTTAAGAGCCACATAAGAGCCTGCATGGAAAACGTCTTAGGCTTAAATTATGTCTTGCCTTCACAATAGCCCTGTGCAGGGGTCATTTCGTAGAAAAAGAGGTGCAGGAGCTCAATAGCATAACTCATTTGCATATGCCACACCCCCTAACATGCCGGAAGTGTGTCCGAAGGCAACACCCACCCCTCAGGCTCCACTCCACAGGTGAGTGAAACTGACCTGCTCTTCCTCCATTCCCTTCCCCATCCAATACTTTGTGCAATAGAAATAAGCGTAAAGAACACACCCTCATTCTCTTCCTGCTCCCTTGAAACCACCAGGTTTCAAGTAGACTTGAGATACCCAGGACATGTGCACCGCCCATCCCTTTCCCTTCCCCTCCCCACAACAAGACACCCTGTGAGGTAGGTGGGGCTGAGAGAGGTCTTTTGAGAACTGCTCATGAGAGAACAGCTCTGAGAGAACTTGTGACTGGCCCGAGGTCACACCAGCAGCTGCATGGGGAGGAGTGGGGAATCAAACCCGGTTCTCCCAGATTAGAGTCCCAACTCCTGACCACTACACCAAACTGATGGGGTGGAAGCTGCTGAAGGGTTGGTGAAATTTCTCCAGTACTTGTGTGCCATGTGCCCAGATAAAAAATGGTATACTTAGAACATTTATATGCCACCTTGAGCAAGTCTCTGGAAAAGCAGCACACAGTCATAAAAGGAACAATGATAAAATTATCAATATTAAAATAAAACATTAAAAACAATAAAGACCCTAGCAGGGCTGTCCCAGAGGAGTGAGCCTCTGCACTACTCGGGGAAGCAGAGGAGGGGGCGGGGCTTGGTCATGTGCCCGCCCCCCTGGGCTCCTCACTCCCGGAGCTGCGCTCCTGTGCGCTCCTGCTCCAATGGACCCCTGGCCCTGTGAGGCAGCTCATTCCCGTTTCCATTCTACAGATGGGAGGAGTGAGGCAAAGACTGGCCCAAGGCAACGCAAGGAGTGCCTGGAGCCGAGGTCTATCAGTGGCTGTTTCCAAGCCTCCAAATGATGGTCTTCATCGCATCGTGTGTTTTGTAGCGTTTTTGAGTATGAGAAATCACCTGGGATGCTATCAATGGAGAGGCAGGGCGGAGCTGTTTTCAGAAACTGCAGATGGGGGGATTGCGTGGCTGGAAGTCCCTCCACAGGAAATACTCCATGCGCGTGAAAATGAGTACCTGAGGCAGAAGGCAGAGCCGAAACACTCGACTGTGATATGCGGCACGATCCTCAACGGAGCTGAAGCCTTCAAAGTCCATTAGAGGTGATGGGCTTAGGAGGGTGAAACTCTGCTTCCTGGGTAGCACTTGTGTGATGGCCAGTGTCCCCTTTTGACATGTTACAGATCCTGGAGGGTTCAATGAGCTCCCAGAGGAGATCAGGGCCCTGCGGGACCTTGTACAGTTCCGTAGGGCCTGCAAGACGGAGCTCTTCCGCCAGGCCTTCGAATAGGAGCCGCCACCGAGGATTCCACCCATCAGGGATACTATCAATGATGTACCGGCCCTAACAATCCTTGCTGGTGCGGGCGGCACTCCTGTAGAGACCTACCACTGGGTCGCCATTCTGATAATAATGTTTACAGGAAGCTATTAGGAATGTATTAATCATAGGAATTCATTTTAACTGTTTTAACCATTTTAATGTATTATTTCTGGCCTTTGTGCCCATGTAAGCCGCCCTGAGCCCGTTCGCGGGGAGGGCAGGGTATAAATGGAAAGAATGAATGAATGAATGAATGAATGAATGAATGAATGAATGAATAAATAAATAAATAAAGAATCAGCCCAAAGATGAACGCAGGAAGATGCCTTATAATGAATCAGACCCTTGGCCCATCAAAGTCAAAAGGAAGTCCTCCTTCACCCAAAGAGTAATGAACATGAGGAACTCACTGCCACAAGAAGTGGCGGAGGCTACAAGCATGGACGGCTTCAAGAGGGGATCTGCGAAACATGGAGCCGAGGTCTATCAGTGGCTGTTAGTCTCGAGTTATAGATGAAACACTCTGTCTGGGGCAAGTGGTGCTCTGCATCCTTGGTGCTCGGGGTGCCACAGTGGGAGGCAATGCTCCCTCTAAGCTGTGGAGTCTTGTGAGCAAAAATTCTACTTTGTGAGCTGCTGGCATTCAAGTTATGAGCGAGCGATTTGGCTCCTGCTTGAATTGGTTTGCTCTGGCACCTTCCTTCCTGAGCTAAGACAAAAACGTGTGAGCCGGAGGCTAAAGAACTGTGAGCTAGCTCACACTAACTCAGCTTAGAGGGAACACTGCTGGGAGGGCTTCTGGAGTTCTGGCCCCACTGGTGGACCTCCTGATGGCCCCTGAGTTTTGACCACTGTGTGGCACGGACTGGATGGGCCAGTGGCCTTATTTAACATGGCTTCTGTTATGTTCTTATATCTGGGGCAGTGATGCTCTGTAGAGGCCTTGGTAGGGAGTGCCGCCAGATCTTTTTCTTTTAACTGGAGATGCTGTGGATTGGTCCAAGGACCTTCTGCACACCTGTTGGGCCAGAGGCCGTTTCCTTGCCCGAAGCAAGGGCTCTCTCTAGAGGATTTGGGTGGGGTCAAAAAACGTTCAGCAAAGCAAGACACTGTGGTGCAGAGAGTCTTTAACTGCAGAACATAAGATAAATAACAAGGTGAAGGTCCTCATGTCCCCCCAGTTGCTGGGGGCTTCTCAGCAGCAACAATTTCCAGCAGAGCCAACAAAGCCCAACTGCTGCTGTTTCCTCTTCCTGTGTTTAGAGCCGGAGTAGATCCAGCTTCCTAGCATAAGCATTCACCGGCAGGCATGCTGAGCCAGGTTCCGGTGCCTCCTCCCGACATCCTTTGGTTAGGAAGGGCATTGATTCTGCAGCTTCTTAAGATACCTTAAGCCAGGGGTGGGCAAATGGCGGCCCGGGGGCCACATGCGGCCCGCCACAGAATTTTTTGCGGCCCGCCAAGAAGATTTCAGGACTTCAAGAAAATTGAGCCTAAATTCAATTTGCTCTCTTATCCCACCACTGCTGATATTGCTACAGCACCTGAGGAGCTGCAGCTTGAACTTATTGACATCCAGTCAGATCACACTGTGAAAGAAATGTCTTATGCCGTGACATTAGTTGACTTTTACAAATCTTTGTCTGCTGGAAAAATTCCATGTATGAAGAAATTTGCTGGGAAAATGTTCTCTATGTTTGGGTCTACATATATTTGTGAGCAAAGTTTTTCTTGCATGAAGATCAACAAGAGTAAAGATAGATGCTCTTTGACAGACATTAACTTGCAGGCTGTGATGAGAATCTCAACAAGCCATCTCACTCCTGATTTCAAAAAAATTGTAGAAAAGTGCGATAGGGTGCATTTGTCTCATTAAACTGATTCTAGAATTAAATGTGCTTGCAGCTATAGATGATATGAAATTAGCACAATAAATAAATTGAATAAAACTACCACTATTTTATTTAATTTATATTTATTGATTTTTATGATACAATGTATTTTTATTTATTTATTTTTTTCGTATTTATATCCCGCCCTCCCCGCGTGCGCATTTTCTGAAATGCAGAGTTAACTAATGAATGCAATCCTTTTAAAAGGTGCGGCCCTCCGCTAACCCTCCGCTCCCACAAAGCGGCCCCCGAGCCAAACCAATTGCCCACCCCTGCCTTAAGCTCATATAAGGCTCTCTGGCAACACCTCCACCTCCTTGAGGGTTCCTGCTGCGATGGAACAATGCCTGCAATGCCAAAGAGATGCTCTACCACTGAGCGATGGCCCAGACCACAAATATGAAGCTGCCTTACACTGAAATCAGACCCGTGGTCCATCAGAGTCAGTGTTGTATATTCGGACCGGCAGTGGCTCTCCAGAGTCAGGCTGAGGTCTTTTCCATCACCGCCTCCCTGGTCCTTCTAACTGGAGATGCCGGGGGTTGAAACTGAAACCTCCTGCATGCCAAGCAGAGGCTCTACCACTGAGTCACAGCCCCTCTTTACAGATCTCCAGGTCTCAGGCTGAGATCTTTCCCATCACCGCCCCCCTGGTCCTTCTAACTGGAGATGCCGGGGATTGAACCTGGGACCCTCTGCATGCCGAGCAGATGTTCTGCCACTGAGCCACAGCCCCTCTTTACAGCTCTCCAAGGTCTCAGGCGGAGGTCTTCTTTTCCCATCACCTCTTCCCTGGTCCTGCTAACTGGAGATGCTGAGGATTGAACCTGGGACCTTCTGCATGCCGAGCAGATGTTCTGCCACTGAGCCACAGCCCTTCCCCAAGATTTTTGATTCCTTTGCAATGTTGTGCCTGCAGTGCAGTGTGTATCCCTGGTGCATGAACTTTGGCACAGCCATTTATCTGCTTGTGAGAATGGTGCTGGTGTCCAGCAGATGCTTGGCATAAGGGAAGCCCCCCCTAGTCGTGGTGCCCTTGGAGGGCTTGGCTCAGATGCTTTGCATTCATTCTCAGTAGCGTGAGCTATTTCATCCCCGCTTCCCTGAGATGCCTGCATTCTGGATATTATTTATACAGCCAGCAGTTTGTTTGTTTGTTTCCAGGTAATTAAATGGCCATGAAAGAGGAGTTATGTGTTGTAGACCGTCTGTTGCTCCCCGATAAACCCGCGCTTTTGTCGGGAACGAATACCGTAGCCGGACCAGAGCATTTATTTTCTCAGCTCCGGACCATTACGCAGTCGTAACGTGCACGTCCATTAATGTTATTGCTGTTGTATAAAATAATTCAGCGACAAAGTCCCCAGAAGGAAGGAATTAGCGTGCGGGAGAGGCGGCCCTCGCGTTCTGAGAGCCAGCGAGTCAGAGTTTTGGGGGGGGGAAATCAATTCCAAATGGATCTTAAAGGGAGAGGCATTAGGCATATCAGTTCCATCAAAGATTCATCTCAATGCGATTCAGAATAAATCGTTGCTGGAAACAGCGGGTGGCCCCGTGGTGGGCAAAGCTCCCCCCAGGAGGGTCTTTGCTGCTAGAGAGTCAACCCTGGCTCACTGTGGAAAGCTGCTAACTCAGACAAATCTGAACTTTCGTGATGGGCTGGGGGGGGTTCTTCCTTCAGAGGAGTTCTGAGCTTGCCCAGTGGTGGAAGAGCTTGGTGCATCTGCAAAGAATTGGGGCCACTGGTGAACTTCTGGCCTGGTAGCTTGGACTGCCTGAGTGGATCACTGCTTCCCCCTCTCGCTCCCCACAAAAGAGCATGATGGAGGCTAGTTTGGGCCAATGGTGAGATGAAGGGCAAGAAGGGATAAGAACATGAGAGAAGCCAATGTTGGATCAGGCCAATGGCCCATCCAGTCCAACACTCTGTGTCACACAGTGGCCAAAAACACCAGGTGCCATCAGGAGGTCCACCAGTGAGTCCAGAACTCCAGAAGCCCTCCCACAGTTGTCCCCCCAAAGCACCAAGAAGACAGAGCATCACTGCCCCAAACAGAGTGTTCCATCTATACTTTATTGCTAAAAGCCACTCCTGGAACTCTGCTCTTAAGAACATAAGAGAAGCCATGTTGGATCTGGCCAATGGCCCATCTAGTCCAACACACCGTGTCACACAGTGGCCAAAACTCAGGTGCCATCAGGAGGTCTTCCCAACTCTCTCCTTTAAAAACAGAGCAAGAACCAAGTTCAGAATGTTGGAAGTGGTTCCTCCAGGCTTGCCAGTTCAGGGTTCAGAAATAACTGCAGGTTTAAGGGTGGAGCCTGGGAAGGGTGGCGTTTGGGGAGGGGAGAAGAAGAAGAAGAAGAAGAAGAAGAGATTGGATTTATACCCTGCCCTCCACTCCCCAAGGGAGTCTCAGAGCGGCTTACAAACTCCTTTCCCTTCCCCTCCCCACAACAGACACCCTGTGAGGTAGGTGGGGCTGAGAGAGCTCTTTCCGAAGCTGTCCTTGAGGGAACAGCTGGTACAGAGCTATGGCTTGCCCAAGGTCATCCAGCCAGGTGCAAGTGGAGGAGTGGGGAATCAAACCCGGTTCTCCCAGATTAGAGTCCAGGCACTTAACCACTACACCAAACTGGCTCTGGAGGGACCTCAGCAGGGTACAGTGCCATGCAGTCCACTTCCCAAAGCAGCCATTTTGTCCAGGAGAAGTGGAACAAATATTTCAATCTATGTATCTAATAGCCAAAGTCCCTTTTGGGTGCGGATACTTATTTCCACCAACAGAGGGTTCACTTTTCCCCAACAGCTTTTTCTACACATTCAGGGAACTGAGTTGTAATTCTGGGAGATCGCCAGTCCCCACCTGGAGGTTGGCAACCCTAGTTCCATTCCTGGCACTCGGTTCGCGAGCTCCCCTAGCTGCCAGAGGAAAATTCCTGGAAATTTGGGTCGTGGAGCCTGGGGAGGTGGGGGTTTGAGGAGGAATCTCAGTGGGGAATAATGCTGTACGTTCCACCCTTCAAAGCCGCCATGTTCTCCAGGGGAACTGATCTCCGTAGTCTGAAAATCTGCTGTAGTTCCTGGAGATCTCCAGGCCCCACCTAGAAGATGGCAGCCCTAGCCATCAGGGCGTGGAGCAGGGGTCACGGGGTGTGTGGAGGGGGAGGCATTTGTGAATCTCCTACATTGGACTAGATGACCCGGAGGTCCCTTCCAACTCTATGATTCTGTGACCAAAAAGAGGCACAAGGTTCAAAGGTCCACTTTTGGATATGCAGCAAGATTCAATGGCAGAAAAGCAGTGTGTGGAAGTGATTATTAAACAGTGTGTTTGCAGTGATTATTTCCTTTTTGATATGCACAATAATGACTTCCATCAGAACTATCAATGCTTACTCTATAAAGTCAAGGGATTTGTGCCTTTGACATGCGTTGCTAGGAGTACAACATCCCATTGCCTTGTCCATAACCATGCAAAATGTAGAATGGGTTAGCTGGCTAGATTTCCCCTGGAAATTGGGGAGCGGCTGTGGCTCAGTGGTAGAGGCTCTGCTTGACATGCAAAAGGTCCCAGGTTCAATCCCCGGCATCTCCAGTTAAAAGGGATCAGGTAGGAGGTGATGTGAAAGACCTCAGCCTGAGACCCTGGAGAGCTGTGAAGAGGGGCTGTGGCTCAGTGGCAGAACATCTGCCTGGCATTCAGAAGGTCCCAGGTTCTATCCCCAGCGTCTCCAGCTAAAAGGATCAGGTAGGAGAAGAAGAGGAGGTTGGATTTATACCCCGCCCTTCACTCACTTGGAGTCTCAGAGCGGCTTACAAACTCCTTTCCCTTCCCCTCCCCACAACAGACACCCTGGGAGGTGGGTGGGGCTGAGAGAGCTCTGAGACAACTGTCCTTGAGAGAACAGCTGGTCCAGAGCTATGGCTTGCCCGAGGTCATCCAGCCAGGTGCAAGTGGAGGAGTGGGGAATCAAACCCAGTTCTCCCAGATCAGAGTCCGCACACTTAACCACTACACCAAACTGGCTCTCTGGAGGTGAAAGACCTCAGCCTGAGACCCTGGAGAGCTGTAAAGAGGGGCTGTGGCTCAGTGGTAGAGCCTCTGCTTGGCATGCAGAAGGTCCCAGGTTCTATCCCCAGTGTCTCCAGCTAAAAGGACCAGGAAGGAGGTGATGGGAAAGACCTCTGCCTGAGACCCTGGAGAGCTGTAAAGAGGGGCTGTGGCTCAGTGGTAGAGCATCTGCTTGGCATTCAGAAGGTCCCAGGTTCTATCCCCAGCGTCTCCAGCTAAAAGGATCAGGCAGGAGGTGATGGGAAAGACCTCTGCTGGAGACGCTGGAGAGCTGTAAAGAGGGGCTGTGGCTCAGTGGTAGAGCATCTGCTTGGCATTCAGAAGGTCCCAGGTTCTATCCCCAGCGTCTCCAGCTAAAAGGATCAGGCAGGAGGTGATGGGAAAGACCTCTGCTGGAGACGCTGGAGAGCTGTAAAGAGGGGCTGTGGCTCAGTGGTAGAGCATCTGCTTGGCATTCAGAAGGTCCAGGTTCTATCCCCAGCATCTCCAGCTAAAAGGATCAGGCAGGAGGTGATGGGAAAGACCTCTGCTGGAGACCCTGGGGAGCTGTAAAGAGGGGCTGTGGCTCAGTGGAAGAGCCTCTGCTTGGCATGCAGAAGGTCCCAGGTTCTATCCCCAGCGTCTCCAGCTAAAAGGATCAGGTAGGAGGTGATGGGGAAGACCTCTGCCTGTAACCCTGGAGCTGCTGGCAGCCTGAGCAGACAGTACGGACCTTGATGAACAAATGGTTTAATTCAGTATAAAACAGCTTCATGTGTTCGTGTGTTCAGATCTGGACAGGCAAGGCCTGGGAGGTTGGGGAGGCGGAGCG
The DNA here is from genome assembly GCA_029233225.1 of Lepidodactylus listeri. Taxonomy (NCBI): domain Eukaryota; kingdom Metazoa; phylum Chordata; class Lepidosauria; order Squamata; family Gekkonidae; genus Lepidodactylus; species Lepidodactylus listeri. The sequence goes on along the minus strand of JARCFY010000004.1, from coordinate 3,516,719 downwards.
CTGGTTTCCAGTTCCTCCCAGCATGCCGGAGGTGCGACTTCTCCTCCTCCTTGGTTTTTCGACAGAGCGATGACATCACCAAAGTGGCCAAGGCTGCCAAGATAGTGGAGCGGATGGTCAATCAGAACACCTATGATGACATCGCCCAAGGTACGGGGGGGGGGGTGAGGAAGGGCTGCCGCCGCGGCATCCTGGATCTGGGGCACTCCAGGCACTCCTTGCGTTGCCTTGGGCAAGTCTTTGCCTCACTCCTCCCATCTGTAGAATGGAGACGGGAATGAGCTGCCTCACAGGGCTGTCGTGAAGGCAAGACATAATTTAAGCCTAAGACGTTTTCCATGCAGGGATTTACCAGGACTGATGGAAAGCCCTGCCCAAAGCAAATGCTTTCCTGGATGCGGATAATGCCATCATTTCTTTTGTTGGTTGGGGCTAGGGATGTGAAATTTCCAGAAATTTTGAAGCTCAGGGAAAAAACCCAGTCCCCCCCCCCCCCATTTTTTTTCCAGGGAAAAAATGGAAATTTTTGGAAAAATTGGAAAAAACGCTACATTTGTACTTCTTTTTTCTTTTCCAGACTGAATGTCATTCTGTTACTTTAGGAACATAAAATATGACTATGGACAATTTTACTTGGCATGAAATTATCACAACTAGCATATTAAAAATATAGTATAGCCTAACAATTATTACAAACAGAATTTACTTTTTAAATAATATTTATTTGCAATTGTAATAAACGGAGCAACAATCTCCTGAACTGTTTACTAGTTTATGTGGAACAGACAAAAAAACCCTCCACAAAACAATTTTTAAAAATCCAGAAGTAACAGTTATTCATATTTCCCCTCCACAGTATTAAATAAAAATAAAAAAAACCAGTTTTCATAAAAATAATTGAAGAGGGGGGAAGTGTATAGAAGGGAGTGTGGGACTAAGTTTCTATGAATGCATCTTGTTCTTGCATTGGAGAGTTCAGTTTGCAACCCAGGACTTGCTTGTCCTCAGTGCACAGAAATTAGATTAATCTGATACCATACATATTTTTTAGAAATGATTTGGAAAATATTTGAACACCTTGTCTTAAAATGTTTTATTCATCATGTTAAAATAAAATGCTCCATAATCAATTTCTATTCTTTTTTCAATTTTTCCAATTTTTTGGGAAAAAACAAAAAAGGATTCAGGGAAAAAACTGGGGGGAAAAAAACATTTCTTCCCCTAATTTTTTCAGTTTTTTCCCGGGCCTTCACATCTCTAGTTGGGGCCACAACAGAAAAGCCAGTGACCAAGCAAAGGAAGGTTGCGCAGCTTTAAGCTGTGATACAACGAGAATGTATTTGCTCACTCCCTATGACCATAAGTATATGTTTGCAGTACAGTAGACACCAACAGGACACCAATGCTTTCCCAGTCACCTCTCATATGTATTCCAGATTCTTAGATTTACACAGGGGCATTATGACAGTGGCTGATTTGTTTTCAGCTCCCTTCCTAGTAATCCCCAGTATAGCATTGTCCTTTTTCATTGCAGTCGCGTACCGTCTCGACATTTTCATTGAGTTATCTACTACAACCCCAAGATCTCTCTCCTGGTCAGTTACTGCCAGTTCGGACCCCATCAATGTGTATTTATAGTTAGGATTTTTGGCTCCAGTGTGCATCACTTTGCACTTGGCCACACTGAACCCCATTTGCCATGTTGATGCCCACTCGCCCATCCTCAACAGATCCCTCTGGAACGTCTCGCAGTCTTCCCTGGTTTTCACCACCCTGAACAACTTAAGTGTCATCCACAAATCAAATGAAATGTATTGTTACAGTCAGTGTCCAGTGCACTGAATCACGTCATCCACAAACTTAGCCACTTAAATCATTAAAGAACAAGTTAAAAAGCACTGGACCCACCACCGAGCCCTGCGATTCCCCACTGCTCCCCACTTTCCACTGTACAAACTGCCCGTCTATACTCACTCTCTGTTTCCTGTTCCTTAACCAGTTTTTAATCCACAAGGGGACTTGTCCTCTTATCCCATGGTTGCTGAGCTTACTTAGGAGCCCTTGATGAGGAAATTTATCAAAGGCTTTCTGGAAGTCTAGGTAAACCCTTGTCCACATGATTGTTCACCCCCTTGAAGAACTCTAAAAGGTTAGGGAGCCAAGATCTTCCCTTACACAATCTGTGTGGATTCTTCCTCAATAGCTTTTAAGTATTGAGCGGGAGGCGATGAATCAAACAAACAGGCTTTTATTCAAACACACTGCTTCAGCTCAAAAGACAGCTCTATGAGAGCGGCACCTTAATTTATACTGTTTCCAACTCATAACTTCAAACAATGTAACTATGTACAAACAATCCTATTGGACCTAAGCGTGGTTCAGCAGTTGGTTACCTGGAGTGGCTTAAGGACCAATGAGAGTCTTTATTTGTAGCCAATCAGAAAGGGCCTTTTGCATCCCAAAGTCTCTGCAAGCTGTGGCTGTAAAATAATAAGAATACAACAATAGCTCTTGTTCATCGGTGTGCACACTAATTCTACCTTTAATAATGGGTTCCCCCAACTTACCTGGTACCGATGTTAGAACTGTAATTTCCCGGATCTCCTTCGGAGCCGTTTTTGCAGACGGGGGTTATATTAGCTACCTTCTAGTCCTCAGGACTGGAGGCAGATTTTAGGGATAGATTGTATATTTTTGTCAGGAGACCAACGAGTTCACGTTTGAGTTCTTTCAGGATTCTTGGATGTATGTCATCAGGGCCTGGTGATCTGTCCGATTTTAATTTGTCCATCAATCGTCAGCCACTCACCTCCATACTCTGTTTGCTTGATGTGTGTGATTTGGACTGACAGTTGGGGGTGGGGGCTGGAGATCTCCCAGAATTATGACTGGTCTCGAGGCTGCGGAGATCAGCTCGTCTGGAGGAAATGGCTGCTCTGGAGGGGGGGGACTCTGATTATACCCTGCTGAGGCCCTTCCCCTCCCCAAACCCTGCCTTGCCTAGACTCTACTCTAGTTTGGAGCCAGTTTGGTGTAGTGGCTAAGAGTGCAGACTCTAGTCTGGGAGAACCGCCACTTGCAGCTGCTGGTGGGACCTTGGGTCAGTCACAAGTTCTCTCAGAGCTGTTCTCTCACGAGCAGTTCTTGGGAGAGCTCTCTCAGGCCCACCGACCTCACAGGCAGTGTTCCCTCTAAGCTGAGTTAGTGTGAGCTAGCTCACAGTTTTTTAGCCTCCGTCTCACACATTTTTGTCTTAGCTCAGGAAGGATGGCTCCAGAGCAAACTAATTTATGCAGTAGCCAAGTCGTGCTCACAATTTTAATGCCGGTAGCTCGCAAATTAGAATTTTTGCTCACAAGATTCCATGGCTTAGAGGGAACATTGCTCACAGGGTGTCGTGGGGAGGGGAGGGGAAAGGAGACTGTAAGCCACTCTGAGTGAAGAGCAGGGTATAAATCCAATCTCCTCCTCCTCCAAATTTTAGGAATTTCCCACACTGGAGTTGGCAACCCCAGTTTTTGCGTGTCTTTAGTCCCCAGGTGTATACACACCCAAGTGTGAAAAGTAAAGTGAGACTGCACTAATACGAGCTTGCCTGCTTGTGACTTTGCAAAGATGAAGCCCCCTCTGAATGCAAACCTCTCTCTTTGCTAGATTTCAAGTATTTTGAAGACACTTCCGATGAGTACCGAGACAATTTGGGCACCCTCCTTCCGTTGTGGAAATTTCAGTACGACAAAGCCAAGAGGTTGGCAGTCACTGCCCTCTGCTGGTAGGTACAGGTCTTGCAGCTGACCTCTTTTCCCCCACATTCAACAGCGGTGTCCTTTTGACCTGACTCAAGAGGCTGCTGTTTGTTGCCGTGAAAAGAGTTGTGGGGATTTCTACAGTATTCTGAGTACAAGAGGCGAATGTAAAACCTTGCAAAAATACTCCAGATATGTTACGGTTTCTGTCTTTAGTGTGACACACACACACAATGATGGGTTTTCCCTGCAGTTGTGGGGTTTCTGGAATGCATTTATGAAAGCGAACAGGAATAGCTTTGCTTTCACTACCCCAGTGGCAAGCAACTATTTGCTCTGGACGGTCACGCAGGGGAGGCTTTACGGAAGCAGGCCAGGAGAAGTGGGGCGGAAGAACCAGTTTCTGAATCCCAACACGACCATCTGGCGCCCCGTGTTAAATTGCAGTCTGCCGTTCCGCCGTATTGTGTACTGGGTTCTCGTCATAGAAGAGGCGGATGACGACGTAGCAAACAGCATTCTTTATTAGTACACAGCTAAGCATGCAATACCGGCCGCGAGGGCCAACTTTACACAGTCCCTTGGACACACCCCGAAGTCCTATTGGTGGGTTTGAATTTCCCGCCAGAGTTCTTATTGGAGGGCTAGTGGGGGTCTAGGATCCTTGGCTCCTATTGTTCCCGGGATCCAAGCTCAAGCTCTAAGTCGCTGGTGTCATGTGGCCATCAGCATACGTAACATGCTGGTTGAGAATGCCATTCCCAGAGCCTCCATGGGAGTATGTTTTGTCCGTTGACCGCCATGAGGTGCCAGCGCAAAGAGCCCAGAGCTTGGCTCCTACAATAGGACAATAGGAGCCAAGGATCCTGGAGTCTCACCAATCCTCCAATAAGACCTCGGTGGGAAATTCAAACCCCCCGATAGGGTAATAGGTGGGACATGGGGTGTGTCCTGGGTGTGTATATATGTTGGCCTTGTGGCTGGTTAAGCATGCTTGTTCTTTCTAAATAAACTCAAGTGAATCACTACGTCAACTTCATCCTCGTCAGTGCCACCAAGAACTCAGTACTTTACAGAGTACTTTCCCCATTTTTCTTTCCTGCCACCAGCTTATTCCCTGGTCTGGGATTCTCAAGCCAGCCCTCCGGTTGCGCATTGAAACGACGCGTGAACTCAGAACTATAATTAGCGGGTGTTCTTCAAGAAGAACACTGTCACAAACTAGAGTTGGAAAGTTAAGATGGATTTTCTGCTAAAGGGAACTTCAGTGCTTAGTTTTTGTGGCCCTTTTTTACACACTCAGGGAAATGCTGATTGCCACTTCGGGAGAGCCAGTCTGGTGTCGTGGTTAAGTGCGCGGACTCTAATCTGGGAGAGCCGGGTTTGATTCCCCACTCCTCCACTTGCACCTGGCTGGATGACCTTGGGCAAGCCATAGCTCCGTACCAGCTGTTCCCTCAAGGACAGCTTAGGAAAGAGCTCTCTCAGCCCCACCTCCCTCCCAGGGTGTCTGTTGTGGGGAGGGGAGGGGAAAGGAGTTTGTCAGCCGCTCTGAGACTCCAAGTGAGTGGAGGGCGGGATATAAATCCAATCTCCTCCTCCTCTTCTTCTTCTTTTTGTTATCTTCTGGGGGTGGAACAGTGGTCACTGTGGGTGTGGAGGGGGAGGTATTTGTGAATTTCCTGCATTGAGCAGGAGGTTGGACTAGATGGCCCTGGAGTTCCCTTCCAACTCGATGATTCTATGATTCCACATTCAGAAGTGATCAGCATCTGAGTACCAGCGTCACTGGGCAACATCAGGGTCAAGCCTTGGTCTCTATGTCTGGCTTGCTGGGAGGAGGAGAAGGAGACTGGATTTATACCCCGCCCTCCCCTCCCCAAGGGAGTCTCAGAGCAGCTTCCAAACTCCTTTCCCCTCCCCTCCCCACAACAGACACCCTGTGAGGTAAGTGGGGCTGCGAGAGCTCTTTCCAGAACTGTCCTTGAGAGAACAGCTGCTACAGAGCTATGGCTTGCCCAAGGTCATCCAGCAGGTGCAAGTGGAGGAGTGGGGAATCAAACCCGGTTCTCCCAGATCAGAGTCCGCGCACTTAACCACGACACCAAACTGACCCTCCAGGGCAACTGGTATGGCTACTGTATGAAACAGGATGCTGTAGCAGATGGATTGGTAATCTGATCCAGCTGGGATTATCTTACGTCCTTACGATTGTATGTTCCTAACAGCCCTGGTTTATCTTTTTAGTAGAACCTTCTAGGTTTCCCAGGAAATGCCCCAGTTTCTCAGCCAGATATTTCCCCTCCTGCATCCAGGACAACCGTGTTCATGGAAACCAGCAGAGAGTGTTGGCCTTTTCTTATCAATCAGACCACTGTCCCATTTCTGCTTCCCAGAAATCACACTAAACTGTGATAAAAAAATGCGCTAACAATTAATTACTCCTGGTAGAGCTCCTTTCTCACTTCTTAGCATTTTCCTTTGGGTGGGTTTTTTTGAAGAACTTTGGAGAATAAAGTAGATGTTTTCTTCTGTTCAGTGTGGTATACTTGTTAGACCTGGTTTCCAATCTCCATGAAACTCATTCAGTAATAATAATTATCGTATGGTGTTGTGTGTAGAATAGCCAGGAGATGATAGGATTGTCTGGCAGCCACAAGTTCTAGCTCTTAGTGTTGTGCTACTGGTAAGCTAGACTTGTTTTTAGGGGATGAGAGAGCTCTGAGAGACCTGTGACCGACCCAAGTTCACCCACCTGGCTTTGATTCCCCACTCCTTCACATGAAGCCAGCTGGGTGACCTTTGGCCAGTCTCCCAGAACGCTCTCAGCCCCACCTGCCTCACAGGGTGTCTGTTGTGGGGAGAGGAAGGGAAGGTGATTGTCAGCCACTTTGAGACACTTTAAGGTAGAGAAAAACAGGGTATAAATCCAATCTCCTCCTCCTCCAGTCTGGTGTAGTGGTTAAGTGCGCGGACTCTAATCTGGGAGAACCGGGTTTGATTCCCCACTCCTCCACTTGCACCTGCTGGATGACCTTGGGCAAGCCATAGCTCTGTCCAGGGGTCCTTTCGAGCAGGAGCTCAGGGGAGCGCAGCTCCGGGAGTTGGTACCAGCTCCCCCCCCCCCCCCCCGCAGGGGAATGCCTGCTTGTGTCCTGGCTGCAGCAAAATGCCTTCATCCCCTGGAAAGGTCCTTGTTCCTCCGACCAGCCTTCTGAAGGCTTCAGCCACCACTGAAGCTATCCTCCCAGAATAGTGGTATTTCTGAGGCTTGGATTAGTAGCAGTCCCCTCTCTGCCAGCTCTTTCTTTCTTTCTTTCTTTCTTTCTTTCTTTCTTTCTTTCTTTCTTTCTTTCTTTCTTCCTTCCTTCCTTCCTTCCTTCCTTCCTTCCTTCCTTCCTTCCTTCCTTCCTTCCTTCCTTCCTTTCTTTTCTCTCTCTCTCCTTTCTTTCTTGCCTTCTGACATACTTCTGGTGATGTCAGGTGGTGTAGCATATGCAAATAAGTAATGCTAATGAGTTATGCTAATGAGCTCCTGCACCTCTTTTTCTATGAAAGGACCCCTGACCTTATTGCTGTTACAGAAATATTCTCCTGAACAATTTAGGTTTTCTGCAGTTGGATATGCACATCTGCTCCCTCCTCACCAAGGAACTGGCCTCCAGGTTTGATTTCCCATTCTTCCACTTGCAGCTGCTGGAAGACCTTGGGCAAGCCATAGTTCTGTCAGAGCTGTCCTTGAAAGAGCAGTTCCTGTCAGAGCCCTCTCAGCCCCACCTACCTCACAGGGTGTCTGTTGTGGGGAGGGGAAGGGAAAGGAGCTTGTGAGCCGCTCTCAGACTCCGAGTGAAGGGCGAGGTATAAATCCAATCTCCTCCTCCTCCTCCTCCTCCTCCTGCTTCCTCTCCATCCTCCCTTTCTTCTTCCCCAGTTCTCCAGCTTAGAGCTCACTGCTCTTAACCGCTACACCAAACTTGGCTCACTCATTGGGTGACACGGGGCCAGTCCACCTCTCTTGAAGCCTAAAATACCTTTTCAAGTTGTTATACAGATAAAACGGGGAGAGAAGAATCACATGTATTCCTCTGAGCTTCTTGGAGGAAAGGTGAGTTAAAAACCCGGCAGGCTGGGGCCAGAACGAATCCCTTCTTCTCCAGTCCTGCAGAACTGCCACTCAACATGGAAACATTGGGAGCAGACAGTTGAGTTGCGACGCGCCGTGCCTGTTCGCCACAGCACGGACATGTTGACCGCAGTTTACTTTTCTCCCCCCCTGCAGGAATCCCAGGTACAAGGATCTGTTCATCGTGGGACACGGCTCTTGTAAGTTGAGTCTGAAATAGCAAGTCGGAGAGAACCCTTAGCCTTCATTGTCCAAATTTATATATAAATCGATGGTGCAAGCTCCTTTGGAGTACTGTGTACAGTTCTGGTCGCCACGCCTCAAAAAAGGATATTATAGCATTGGAGAAAGTGCAGAAAAGGGCAACTAGAATGATAAAAAGGGCTGGAACACTTTCCCTACGAAGAAAGGTTGAAGCGCTTGGGGCTCTTTAGCTTGGAGAAACGACGGCTGAGGGGTGACATGATCGAGGTTTATAAGATTATGCATGGGATAGAGCAGGCGGAGAAAGAAGTATTATTATTACATAAGAACATAAGAGAAGCCAATAATGGATCAGGCCAGTGGCCCATCCAGTCCAACACTCTGTCACACAGGGGCCAAAAACCAGAGGTCCTTTGGGGCTGGAGCGAGGCAGAGCGCTGCTCCGCCAGCTCAGGAGTGGGCACTAGGGCAGCCACAGGCCAAATCAGATTCTCTGATCTAATTCGGCCCGCTGCTGAATTGCCGCCGAAATTCAGCAGCGACTTTAAAAGTGGCTGTAGGGGAGGGGGGTTTGAGGGAGAGGCTCCAAACTTGCAGGGTACCTTCTGGGACCTCTCCCCCAAATACCCACCAAGTTTCAAGAAGATTGGACCAGGGGGTCCAATTCTACGGGCCCCCAAACAGGTTGCCTCCATTCCCTCCATTGTTCTCTATGGTGGGGAAAATGTTAACTTTTTTCCCACCATAGAGAACAATAGAGGGGATGGGGCAACCTGTTTGGGGCCCCATAGAATTGGACCCCATGGTCCAATCTTTTTGAAACTTGGTGGGTATTTGGGGGAGAGGTCCCAGAAGGTACCCTGCAAGTTTGGAGCCTCTCCTTCAAACCCCCTCTCCTCCAGCCCCTCATATACCCTATGAGTTTTTGCCATTGACTTCAATGGCCCATAGGGTATAATAGGGCTGAAACTGACATTCGGCCGGTTATGCTAATGAGTTATGCTAATAGGTGTGCTAATGAGCTCCTGCACCTCTTTTTCTACGAAAGGACTCCTGCCAAAAACACCAGGTGCCATCAGAAGGTCCAGCAGTGGGGCCAGAACCCAAAAGCCCTCCCATCTCCTGTGGCAGTGAATTCCATGTGTTAATCACTCTTTGGGTGAAGAAGGACTTCCTTTTCTCCATTCTAACCTGACTGCTCAGCAATTTCATGGAGTGCCCACGAGATCTTCTTCTTCTTCTTGTTATTATTATTATCCACTACTACTACTACTACTATAATTATTATTATTATTTCTATCCCCCCTATCCCACAAGTGCTTTTCTCCCTTTCTCACAGTACAAGAACTTGTTGGACACTCAATGACACTGAGGAGCAGTCAGGTTTGAAGTACTTCTTCACCGAGAGAGTCATTAACACATGGAACTCACTGCCACAGGAACTGGAGAAACTTATGGAGCAGAGGTCCATCAGTGGACCTGTCTTGTTTGCTCCTGTACCCTCCCCCAGGCCCTGTTGTGGACCAAGCATGCCCATTTCTTTACATGTAGGACTGACAACCAATGCTGTGGGGTCTTGTGAACAAAAATTCCGCTTTGGGAGCCACCGGCATTAAAGTTGTAAGCGAGCAATTTGGCTGCTGCATAAATTAGTTTGCTCTGGAGCCATCTTTCCCAAGCTAAGACACCTTGGAGCCCATCCACAGTGTTGACGGTTTCTGGGAGCTACTCCAAGCCTGGAGTGGCTCCCATCACCTGCTCTGTCCAGCAGTGCTGTGGCTGAGGCCTTCAGAAGAACATCAGACCAGTGAGGGTCCATCTAGTCCAGCATCCCGTCTCACACAGTGGCCAGCCAGTTCCTCTGGAGGGCCAACAACAGGGCAGAGAGACCGAGGCCTGAGAAGAACCTCAGAAGAGCCCTGCTGGATCAGACCAGTGAGGGTCCCTCTAGTCCAGCCTCCTGTCTCACCCGGTGGCCAGCCAGTTCCTCTGGAGGGCCAGCAACAGGGCAGAGAGGCTTGAGGCCTTCCCCTGAGAAGAACCTCAGAAGAGCCCTGCTGGATCAGACCAGTGAGGGTCCATCTAGTCCAGCATCCCGTCTCACACAGGGGCCAACCAGTTCCTCTGGAGGGCCAGCAACAGGGCAGAGAGGCTTGAGGCCTTCCCCTGAGAAGAACCTCAGAAGAGCCCTGCTGGGTCAGACCAGTGAGGGTCCATCTAGTCCAGCATCCCATCTGACACAGGGGCCAGCCAGTTCCTCTGGAGGGCCAACAACAGGGCAGAGAGGCCGAGGCCTTCCCCTGAGAAGAACTTCAGAAGAGCCCTGCTGGATCAGACCAGTGAGGGTCCATCTAGTCCAGCATCCCGTCTCACACAGGGGCCAGCCAGTTCCCCTGGAGGTCCAACAACAGGGTATAGAGACCAAGGACCTCACAAGAACCTAAGAAGAGACCTGCTGGATCGGACCAGAGGTCCGTCTAGGCGAGCATCTTGCCTCTAGTCCAGCATCCTGCCTCTCTACCGACAACAGGGCAGAGAGGCTGAGGCCTTCCCCTGATGTTGCCTCCTGGCTTTGGGATTCAGCATTTGATTGCCTCTGAACATGGAGGTTCCCCTCAGTCACCATGGCCAGTAGCCACTGATAGACTTATCCTCCATGAATCTAGCTGTTTATCCCTACGGCCATCACTACTTCCTCTGGCAGGGAATTCCACAGTTTAATCACTCTCTGTGTAGAGAAGTATTTCCTTTTGTCTGTCCTGAGCCTACTGCCCATCGGCTTCGTTGGATGCCCTCGAGTTCTAGTCTTTCGGGAGAGGGAGAAAAACTTCTCTGTGTCAGCTCTCTCCACCCCGTGCATGATTTTATAAGCCTCCACCATGTCCCCCCCTTAGTCGTCTCTTTTCTAAACCAAAAAGTCCCAGACTCCCCAGCCTTTCTTCCTAGGGAAGGGGCTCCAACCCTCTAGGCATCTTGGTTGCCCTCCTCTGTACTTTCTCCAGCTCTGAAAGCGTACATGTTTTTCATACTAAAGTTTGCTATTGTTTCATTAATGGTGGTCTAAGCACGCATTCAGTTGGAGCAGAGGACTCTCTGCTGGGCAGGGGTCCCCAGCCCCTTTCGAGCCTGCGGGCACCTGAGGAATTGTGACCCAGGGTGGTGGGCGGAGGCACAAAATGGCTGCCAAGGAGGTGGAGCCAGCCATGAAAGGGGTGCTGCAGGAGGCGGAGCAGCACTCAGAGAGAAACACAGAGGAGGCCCAAGAGAAGCAGTTTTAAGGAATAAACGGGGGTGGGGGTGGGGAATAGCGCGAGAGAGTAAAACCGAACACTGGGGGGGGGGGGCAGCTGCCACTGAAGAAACCTCATCTTAATGTGCCCCAGCCAATAGGATCTCCCCTGGCCAATCAGAATCCACACTGGGTAGGAACCCCGCCCACATTCTTGCAAATGGATGGCGGGCACCGGGAAAGGCGTGGGCAGGTGCCACGGTACCCCCAGGTACCCCGTGTTGGGGACCCCTTCTGTAGGCCATAAACAGATCCACATGGTAAGGGGCGTGTGTGAGCTTCCCCTTCCAGCTGCCCTTGGTCAGCTCCTCTCTGTGTAGGAATCATAGAATCACAGAATCACACAGAGCTGGAAGAGGCCCTACAGGCCATCCAGTCCAACCCCCTGCTCAGTGCAGGATCAGCCTAGAGCAGTGATGGCGAACCTTTTAGAGACCGAGTGCCCAAACTGCAACCCAAAACCCACTTATTTATCGCAAAGTGCCAACACGGCAATTTAACCTGAATACTGAGGTTTTCGCTTTAGAAAAAAAAACAACTCCTACATTAACATCTTTTGTCTTAAAAGAAAAACACAATAACAGAGCTTTCAATGATACAAACAACTTTTTATTGAAAGGTAAAAGTTTGCATTTGGCATGCTTTTGATTGAACAATTAATGTGATTTTTGCGGTCCAATCTTGCGAACTCTGTGCTGGGGCGATGCCGTGCGTGCCCACAGAGAGGGCTCTGAGTGCCACCTCTGGCACACGTGCCATAGGTTTGCCACCACTGGCCTAGAGCATCCCTGACAAGTGTTTGTCCGGCTGCTGCTTGAAGACTGCCAGGGAGGGGGAGCTCACCACCTCCCCAGGCAGCCGATTCCACTGTGGCACAATTCCGACTGTCAAAAAGCTTTTCCTAACATCCAGCTGGTACCTCCCCGCCCTGAATTTCACCCATTCTTGCCAGTCCTCTCCTCTGCTGCCCACAGGAACAGCTCCTCGCCCTCCCCTGAGTGACACAGCCCTTCAAAGACTCCAAGAGAGCAATCCTGCCCCCCCCTCCACCTCCTCTTCATAGAGTCATAAGGCTGGGCCTTTCCCATCACCCTGCTCCACACAGTCAGCTCAACCTGCCCTCTCCCTTCGCTTCACTGCCACAGGAGGTGATGGCAGCTGCAAGCATGGACAGCTTCAAGGGGGAAACGGATAGGCATATGGAGCAGAGGTCCATCAGTGGCTCTTAGCCACAAGGTATAGATAGGAACTCTCGGTCTGGGGCAAGTGATGCTCTGTATTCTTGGTGCTTGGGGGGGGGGGGGGGTTGGGGCATTGGGAGGGCTTCTAGCGGCTCCACACTGGTGGAATGAGCTCCTGGAAGACATCAGGGCCCTGTGGGACCCATTACAGTTCTGCAGCGCCTGTAAAACGGAGCTCTTCCACCAGGCCTTCGATTAGGAGCTACCACTGATGGATGGGCCACTGGAACCTCTTCTGGCCCAGGATTTATGGGGTGCTGCACCCATTTTGGGGTATGATCTGACCTGCTGCCATCATCAGTATGTTTTATCTGTGATTTTATTAGTAATTTATGCTGTTTTAACTGATGTATTTATTGTTTTTGATATTTTAACCTGTCAGACGCCTTGAGCCAGCTTGCCCAGCAAGGCGGAGTATAAATATGAAAAATGAATGAATGAATGAATGAATGAATGAATAGTGTCCTGCCCCCACTGCTGGACCTCCTGAGGGCACCTGGTGTTCTTGGCCCCTGTGTGACACCAGAGTGTTGGACTGGATGGGCCACTGGCCTGATCCAACATTGGCTTCTCTTATGTTCTTAACAGCAGAGGTCCATCAGTGGCTCTTAGCCACAAAATAAAGATAGAAACTCTCAGTCTGGGGCAAGGGATGCTCTGTCTTCTTGGTGCTTGGGGGGCAACAGTGGGAGGGCTTCTGGAGTTCTGGCCCCACTGCTGGACCTCCTGAGGGCACCTGGTGTTTTTGGCCACTGTGTGACACAGAGTGTTGGACTGGAGGGGCCATGGGCCCAATCCCACACTGGCTTCTCTTGTGTTCTCTTACGTTTTTAAAAGATGGGAGATGAAAAGGGGCCACGTTCCCCTCCTGCTGAGGACCCCTAAGGGATTGGCTTTTTTCTTCTCTTTTCAAGGTGCAGAAAAGATCTGAAGTGGGGTGGAGTTTTCCTTTGAAACGGGCTCTTGGGTGTTCGGTGTTCCTTTCCCTTTGAAATCCCGGGCAGGGACCTGATGCTGTGGGAAGGGGCTCACTACTCTTCTCGGAGGTGACACAAGACCGACTTGTCTGAGGGGACTGAGAAGGGTTGTTTGGCATGGCCCACAACCGGTGGGAGGTGGAGGGCACGTACTGCACCGGGGGGGGGGGGGGGGGAGGCGGCAATTGTCACCACGGTGTGATGTCACTTCCGGCATGACCTGGAAGGGGTGGTAATCAGCACTCCCCCAAAACTTTTCGGGTGAGTGCTGGAGTGTCACCCCAGTGCTTCCAGGTCAGGTCAGAAGTGACATCATCACCAGGTGACAACAGTCCCTGCCCTCCCCTGCAGATCAGCTGAGCGCCAGTGGGCAGTGGCCAAAATTGCCAAGAGGATGCCCGCCGTAAACGGGCACATGGCACTCCTAGAACGGAGTCAGCAAAGATTTGCATCCGGGTCTCCCAGAGACAAATCTGTCTGGCTCACTTAGGACGTTGTTGTTTTTAGATGAACTTTTGACTGGCCGTCAGGAATGCGTTGCTGAGGGATGCGGCGCCATGGCCCCCTGACGGGTTTTATCTGATGGCCGCGCAGCGCTCCATTTCGCCAGGCATGGTTTCTGGCTCTATGAATCCACTGCAGGCTGTTTGGGAGCAGGCGGAGCAAAGGCACACCCAGCTGACAGCTAAGCCGGCGTGAAGATTAAGGGTTGTCTATTTCCAGGTGGGACCTGGCGATCTCCTGGAATTACAACTGATCTCGAAATGCCAGAGTTTCCCCTGGAGGAAATTGTTGCTCTGGGTGGTGGACTCTGTGGCATAAGACCCTGCTGACGCCCCTCCCCAAATCCCACCCTCCCCGAATCTCCAGGAATTTTCTAACCGGACGGATGACCTCCGGAGACACCTGGGTCGGGGTGGCGTGGCGGTGTTGCTGCTGCTTGACCTGTCGGCGGCGTTCGACACGGTCGATCATCGGCTGCTGACCCATCGCCTCGCTGACATGGGGATACAGGGGCTTGCTTTACAGTGGCTGGCTTCCTTTCTCCAAGGTCGGGGACAGAGGGTGGCGCTCGGGGATCAGCAGTCCCGGAGGCAGCCACTAGAATGCGGGGTGCCTCAGGGGGCTGTCTTGTCCCCGATGCTTTTTAACATCTATATGCGCCCCCTTGCCCAGCTGGAGGGAGGGAGGGGTTGGGATGCCATCAGTACGCTGGTGACACCCAACTCTACTTGATGTTAGGCGGCCAGTCTGGCTCTGGACCGGACAACCTTGACTGGGCATTGCACGCTGTGGCTGGATGGCTTAGGCTGAGTAGGTTGAAGCTGAACCCGACAAAGACGGAGGTCCTGTGCTTGGGCAGGGGCGGACCTTGGTCGGGGCTCCCGCTCCCGGCATTCGACAGGGCGCCGTTGGCGCCTGCGCCGGTGGTGAGGAGCTTGGGAGTGCTCCTGGATCCCTCCTTAAATATGGAGGCCCAGGTAGCAGCCGCTGCCAAGTCGGCCTTTTTTCTTCTGAGGCTGGTGTGGCAGCTGGTTTCCTTCCCGGACCGCGCCGACCCGGCTACAGTGATCCACGCAACGGTCACCTCGAGGCTAGACTATTGCAATGCTCTCTACGTGGGGCTGCCCTTGTCGCTGATCCGGAGGCTGCAGCTGGTGCAGAATGCCGCAGCAAGGCCGCTGATGGGTCTCCAGAGACGGGAGCACATCCGGCCTGTGCTGGCGGTGAGGAGCTTGGGAGTGCTCCTGGATCCCTCCTTAAATATGGAGGCCCAGGTAGCAGCCGCTGCCAAGTCGGCCTTTTTTCTTCTGAGGCTGGTGTGGCAGCTGGTTTCCTTCCCGGACCGCGCCGACCCGGCTACAGTGATCCACGCAACGGTCACCTCGAGGCTAGACTATTGCAATGCTCTCTACGTGGGGCTGCCCTTGTCGCTGATCCGGAGGCTGCAGCTGGTGCAGAATGCCGCAGCAAGGCCGCTGATGGGTCTCCAGAGACGGGAGCACATCCGGCCTGTGCTGGCGGCGCTGCACTGGTTGCCAATAGCGTACCGAATCCGCTTCAAGGTGCTGGTGCTTACCTTTAAAGCCCTAAATGGCCTGGGTCCAACCTACCTGAGGGACCGCCTTTCCCTGTATGTACCCCGGAGAGCACTATGGTCTGGGGCCCAACACCGGCTGACTATACCTGGCCCCAGAGAAGCCAGGCTCGCTGCCACGAGGGGGAGGGCTTTCTCAGTGGCGGCCCCTATCTGGTGGAATGAGCTCCCGGAGGAGATCAGGGCCCTGTGGGATTTAGTGCAGTTCCGCAGGGCCTGTAAGACGGAGCTCTTCCGCCAGGCATTTGAGTAGGGGCCGCTACTTCCACCTTCCCTCCCCCTCCCTGTTTTTCTCCTGCAGGATACCTATCAAAGCCTGATCGCTACTTGTACCATCTGCCACGAGGAAACAGGGGCTCCGGAGTGATTAGGTTGCCGCCATCTGAATGTTTAGGATTGAGTGTTGAGCACTTTAGCTTGTTAATTATGTTCTTGTGTGGTTTTAAAACATAATGTTTTATATTGTTTTAAGTTTTAGTATGCTTTGGAATCCTGGGGTACCAGGTCTTGTACGCCGCTCTGAGCCGGCAATCGCGGGGAGAGCGGCCTAGGAATCAAATAAATAAATAAATAACCTGGAGTTGGCAAATGATGCCAATCCTGCTCTGTGTACATAATTGTTAGGAGGCTTTGGAAACTCCCCAGCCAAATTAGCCGCTGTAATCAGACCTCATCAACGCGCCGATGTCACTCCTTGCCCTAATTCATTTCCTAAACAGGGGTGTCGAACCAGCCGCCCTTATTAGCTTTGCACGGCCCTCTAACAAAAACAGCACACGGAGATTAATGGCTGGGGAGCGTCATTCCTTCTCACCGTCAGCTTGATTGCGGTTTAGCAATTTAAGGCTCTCCAGCGCTGTGCCTAATTTTTTCCTAGACCAACTGGCATCTCAGTTTCATTTTTAATTGGCGGATAATGTCGTCCCAGCCCGGGGCATTCATCAACAACAAGAAAAGAACAAATAAGAAGTCTGAGAAAACTTAAATGCCGTGAATTCTGAACAGGCGGCCTTGAGTAACTTCAGAAGGGCAGTGGGAGAGATTTAAGAACAGAAAGGAATCCATGTTGGATCAGGCCAGTGGCCCATCCAGTCCGACACTCGGTGTCACGCAGTGGCCCAAAACACCAGGTGCCCTCAGGAGGTCCAGCAGTGGGGCCAGGACACTAGAAGCCCTCACACTGTTGTCCCCCCCCCCCCCAAGCACCAAGAATACAGAATATCACTTGCCCCAGACAGAGTGTTCCATCTATAGTAAAGGAATGCGATGCTCAACAGTGCATCACTTTACACTTACACTTTTTGGAATTCTGACACAGGTTGGTGGCTGCAGCCACCAAATGGCTGCTGCAGGAGGTGGAGCCAGTCACAAAATGGCTCCTGTTGTTGGTGTTCAGTCGCACAGCCGAGTCCGACTCTTCGTATCCCCATGGACCACATCACACCAGGTCCACCTGGCCTCCGTCATCCACCGGAGTTTGCTTAATTTCATGTTCGTTGCATCGATAACACTGTCTAACCATCTCATCAGAGCCAGTTTGGTGTAGCCAGTTTGGAGAGCCAGTTTGGTGTCGTGGTTAAGTGCGCGGACTCTAATCTGGGAGAACTGGGTTTGATTCCCCACTCCTCCACGTGCACCTGGCTGGATGGCCTTGGGCAAGCCATAGCTCTGTAGAAGAAGAAGAAGAAGAGAAGAGAAGAAAGAGATTGGATTTATATCCTGCCCTTCACTCACTTAAGAGTCTCAGAGCGGCTTACAAACTCCTTTCCCCTCCCCTCCCCACAACAGACACCCTGTGAGGTAGGTGGGGCTGAGAGAACTCTTTCCCAAGCTGTCCTTGAGAGAACAGCTGGTACAGAGCTATGGCTTGCCCAAGGTCATCCAGCCAGGTGCAAGTGGAGGAGTGGGGAATCAAACCCGGTTCTCCCTGATTAGAGTCCGCACACTTAACCACTTACCACTGTACCAGCTGTTCCCTCAAGGACAGCTTGGGAAAGAGCTCTCTCAGCCCCACCTACCTCACAGGGTGTCTGTTGTGGGGAGGGGAGGGGAAAGGAGTTTGTAAGCCGCTCTGAGACTCTTAAGTGAGTGAAGGGCGGGATATAAATCTAATCTCTTCTTCTTCATCATCATCCTTTGCCGTCCCCTTCTTCTTTGACCTTCAATCTTTCCCAGCCTCAGGGTCTTCTCCAGGGAGTGCTCCCTTCTCATTGGGTGGCCAAAGGATTTGAGCTTCAGCTTCAGGATTTGGCTTTCCAGGGAATGGTCAGGGTTGGTTTCTTTTAGGATTGACTGATTTGATCTCCTTGCAGTCCAAGGGACTCTCAAGAGTCTTCTCCAGCACCATAATCCAAAAGCATCTATTCTTCAGCGCTCGGCCTTCCTTATGGTCCAACTCTCACAGCCATACACTACTAGTGGGAATACCATTGCTTTTACCGTACGGACTTCTGTTGGCAGGATGATGTCTCTACTTTTTGTTATGCTGTCTAGGTTTGCCATCGCTTTCCTCCCAAGGAGCAGGCGTCTTTTAATTTCATGACTGCAGTTGCCGTCTGCAGTGATCTTACCAGCATTGAATTTCATTGGCCACATGGTTGCCCCCTCACCCAGTTTGTGGAGGTCCTCTTTGAGCTCATCACAGCCAGCCTTGGTTTTCACCATCCTGAATAGTTTTATGTCCTCTGCAAACTTGGCCACTACACTGCTCAGCCCTAGCTCCAGATCACTGAAGGATACATTAAATGATACCGGCCCCAATACCGATCCTTGTGGGACCCCACTGCTTACTTCCCTCCATGGTGAGAACTGTCCATTGATTCCCACTCTTTGCTTCCTGTCATTTAACCAGTTTTTAATCCACAAGAGAACCCGTCCTCTTATCCCATGTCTGCTAAGTTTACTCAGGAGTCTTCGGTGAGGTACCTTGTCAAAAGCCTTTTGAAAGTCCAAGTGTATAATGTCTGCATAGTCATTGTTGTCTACATGCTCGTTCACTTTCCCAACTCCAAGTGGTTGGTGAGGTAGGACTTCCCTTTGCAGAAGCCATGCTGGTTTTCCTTCAGCAGGCCTTGTCCCTCTATGTGCCTAACAATTCTATCTTTGATTACCGTTTCTACTAATTTGCTTGGGACAGACATTAAGCTAACTGGCCTGTAATTTCCCAGTTCCCCTCTGGTTTCCTTTTTTAAAAATTGATGTCACATTTGCTACGCTCCAGTCTTCTGGTACAGCAGCTGAATTTAGTGATAGATTACATATATGAGTTAGTAGTTCAACTATCTCACATCTGAGTTCCTTGAGAACTCTCAGGTGTATGCCATTAGGACCTGATGTTGGCCCTGCAGTGGAACTTGTTGCGTGAGACAGGATGCTGGACTAGGTGGATCACTGGTCTGATCCAGCAGGACTCTTCAGAGGTTCTTACCAGGGGAAGGCCTTGACCTCTATGCTCTGTTGTTGGCCCTTCAGAGGAACTGGTTGGCCACTATGTGAGATGGGATGCTGGACTAGATGGACCCTCACTGGTCTGATCCAGCAAGGCTCTTCTGAGGTTCTTATCAGGGGAAGGCCTCGGTCTCTCTGCCCTGTTGTTGGCCCTCCAGAGGAACTGGCTGGCCACTGTGTGAGACAGGATGCTGGACAAGATGGACCCTCATGGTTGGATCCAGCAGGGCTATTCTGAGGTTCTTCAGGGGAAGGCCTCAGCCTCTCTGCCCTGCTGTTGGCCTTCCAGAGGAACTGGGTGGCCACTGTGTGAGACAGGATGCTGGACTAGATGGACTATTGGTCTGACCCAGCAGGGCTCTTCTGGTGTTCCTACCAGGGGAAGGCCTCAGCCTCTCTGCCCTGTTGTTGAACCTCCAAAGGAACTGGTTGGCCCCTGTGTGAGACAGGATGCTGGACTAGATGGACCACTGGTCTGATCCAGCAGGGCTCTTCTGGTGTTCTTATCAGGGGAAGGCTTCAGCCTCTCTGTCCTGTTGGTGGCCCTCCAGAGGAACTGGTTGACCACTGTGTGAGACAGGATGCTGGACTAGATGGACCCTCACTCGTCTGATCCAGCAGGGCTCTTCTGATGTTCTTATCCAGCATTCAGTCACCTTTCGAAGAGCAATAGGCACTTCAGATTGAAATTAAGCTCAGGAGAGGGGCTTGCAGCAGGAATGCGCTGTTCCAATTGCTGGCTGGTTATGTTCAATTATGTGGCAATTTTAAAGCACTTTCCCAGCTTTGCACAAAGTAGAGTTTTCCTGTTTATCTTGGGGTCCGGTGAGGACAGGCGCTCTCTGCAGGTGGAACAAAATTAGAGCCGAGCTGACGGTCCCTGTGAGCATGCCCAAAAGAGACTGGACTTTGTAAAAGAATGCCTGTTTCCATGTGCTTGCAGCGTTAGAGTCCCCCCACAGTCATTCCTTTTTGAGCCTGCAGGGATTTGGGAAATTCTGCCACAGGGCAGTGGATGCAACAGGGCAAGCCTGGGAACCTGCAGGAAGTTTGGGGGGGGGGGGAATGAGGGGGTGAGTGACCTTGGCTATGTCGTGACATCACTTCCATGGAAAACCTGGAAGCCACATAGGGTAGCTCTAGGAATTGCTGAAAACTCTATGGTAAGAACCTTAAGTTGTGTCTGGGTTTCCCTCAGAAGTGACATTGCAGCATAGCCAAGTTGTTTTTAATTTCTCTCTCCGCCACTCGAAGCGGTAGAGGGCAAACAAGGCTGCCAGCGGGAGGCCTCCCACCATAGCAAGAGGCCGGGGAGCCCTGGTGCCACTTTAAAATGGTTGCCTCAGGAGGTGGAGCCAGCAACAAAATGGCTGCCCATCGACTTCACTGGACGCGCCCAGCTTGCAGTATTTTGGAGACACAGGAAGAAAAGTTCTCTCTGTCCCCTCTCTCTATACCATACATAATTTTCAATACCTCTATCATGTCCCCTCACTTCCTGAACTGAAAAGTCCCAGACTCCTCAGCCATTCCTCACAGGAAAGGTGCTCTGACCTCCTGATCCATCTTGGTTGCCTTCTTTCAGAGAGCTCCCCCACACGGCCAGGACTGCCTCATCTGAAGTCACAGAATCATAGAATCACAGAGTCGGAAGGGACCTCCAGGGTCATCTAGTCCAACCCCCTGCACAATGCAGGAAATTCACAACTATCTCCCCCAGGTAGTTTGGTGTAGTAGTTAAGTGCGCAGACTCTAATCTGGGGGAGCCGGGTTTGATTCCCCACTCCTCCACTTGCACCTGCTGGATGACCTTGGGCAAGCCTTAGCTCTGTCAGAGCTGTTCTCTCAAGGACAGCTGTCTCAGAGCTCTCTCAGCCCCACCTCCCTCACAGGGGGTCCGTTGTGGGGAGGGGAAGGGAAAGGAGTTTGGAAGCTGCTCTGAGACTCCCTTGGGTAGTGAAGGGCGGGGTATAAATCCAATCTCCTCCTCCTCCTCCTCCCCGCACACATCCCAGTGACCCCTGCTCCATGCCCAGAAGGTGACAAAAAAATCTCCAGGATCCCTGGCCAGCTGGCCTGGAGAAAAATTGCTTCCTGACCCCAGTGTGGCAACCAGCATTTCCCTGGGCACGTAAGAAAGGGTGGTTTCACCACTGGCTCCTTCTGCAGTGTTACACGGAGCTATGCCCGCCCGCCCCCCCAAAATCGCATCCATGGCTTGCCTGGGAAAGAGCAATTTCCTTTCCTTCTTTAGAAGGCGCTTTTATCAGTTCTCACAGGTGGCTTCCCAGCTGACAAGGATACAGTCCCAGACTGAGTGATTCAATTTCAGGCCTCTGCTGTTCTGTTTGTTTCTATAGCTTCAGCTGGACTCGGGCGGGGGGGGGGGTGTCGCTTGCTGGTAATTGCTGGAATCTCAATTAATTGGTTGAGTTATGTTCGCTGTGTGGTTTGTACGGGCCCACGAGTGTCCATGCACGCGCACACCCGGGAGACAGCACGCTGCACAGTGAAGTCTGGCAGGGATACAACATCGCTGCCTGTTTTCCCGGGGGGTAGACAGGTAGCATTCTCTCGTCTTCTCTCTGTGGGGTTAACCTCCACCTCTAGTGTTCCTGGCCCCACTGCTGGACCTCCTGAGAGCACCTGGTGTTTTTGGCCACTGTGTGACAGCGTGTTGGACTGGGATGGGCCACTGGCCTGATCCAACGTTGGCTTCTCTCGTGTTCTAAAAGTACCAAACCAGACCTCACGACTGCATTTCCCCACATCGTTGGTGCCAACATGTACCACGACCACTGAGCCTTCCAGAGCTGCTCTATCCCATGCTGTCACGATCTGTGCCGGGTTGGGAGACACGGCCTAGTACGGCCTAGGCACAGGAGGGACCCGTGTGGGAGTAGAAAGCTGACAGCCGACAATCCTAGGGTTGCCAAGTCTTGCTTGGAAAATACCTGGGGACTTTGGAGGTGGAGCCAGGAGAGGGCGGGGTTTGGTGAGGGGAGGGGCCTCAGCATGGTACAATGCCATAGAGTCCACCTCCAAAGCAGCCATTTTCTCCAGGGGAGCTGATCTCTGTCAGCTGGGGATCAGTTGTAAAAGCAGGAGATCTCCAGGCCCCACCTGGAGGCTGGCAACCCTAGACAACCCCCATAATGCTTAGTAACAGCGGCAACCAGTGTTCTCTCTGAGCTGAGTTAGTGTGAGCTAGCTCACAGGTTTTTAACCTCCAGCTCACACATTTTTGTCTTGACTCAGGAAGGCTGGCTCCAGAGCAAACTAATTTATGCAGCAGCCAAATCGCTCGCTCAGAACTTTAATGCCAGTGGCTCACAAAGTAGAATTTTCGCTCACAAGGCTCCACAGCTTAGAGGGAGCATTGGTGGCAACCAATGGGAGTTCGGGGAATGTGCGAGGAGACTGAAATTAAGCTTTGGTGAACTGTTAAACGGCGTTCTTTTCTCTACTGCGGCCTTTCCTCACACAGAGTCAAGCCGAGGGGACCGTCTGGGCTGGGAGAAAGATCCCTCCCTTGGGACCGAGCGGGTGCCGCCACCGGCCTGCTATAAGGACAGGGGGCCTTGAAGTAGTCAGCAGTCAAGTGAAACAGCTAGTCGCGTTAGATTCGTTTATTTTGCCTTTAAACACTGCTATTGATTTTAATGCCCCTTGTCTCGTTTTCCCTGCCCCAGCATTGCATTTATAAAACCTTTTTGTTTAATTGTTCTCTGCCTGGTCATCACGCCCACGTTTCTCGGTTAAAAGGGAGCATTTGTCTGGGCTTGGGAGGGCACCCTGGGCCTTCTCAAGAGACCCTAAGTCCAGGGTGGTGGCAGCAGAAGGTGGCAACCCGCAGGGGTCATGACACATGCATAATCTTATAAACGTGGGATAAACCTGGGCTGATCTTGCACTGAGCAAGGGGTTGGACCAGATGGCCTGTATGGCCTCTTCCACCTCTGTGATTCTATGATTCTACCACCAAGAGAGTCCAGGATTGCTATGTAAAGGCTTGCAAAGGCAAACCACCTCCGATAGGGCTGGCAGTCTCCAGGTGGGGCCTGGGGATCTCCCGGTTTTACAACTGATCTCCAGCTGACAGAGATCAGCTCCCCTGGAGAAAATGGCTGCTTTGGAGGGTGGACTCTATGGCATTGTACCCTGCTGAGGCCCCTCCCCTCCCCAAACCCCGCCTTCTCCTGGCTCCACCCCCTAAGTCCCCAGGTATTTTCCAACCCGGACTTGGCAACCCTAACCTCCGAACATTCCTTGAAAACCGTAAGGCGTCACCATAAGTCACCGGCAGCTTGACGGCACTCTCCAGTATCCAGAAGCTCCGGAGCTAACAAATGCTTTCGCCACTTGATGGCACTGTTAAATATTTAGTGAGCTGAAGCTGAGGGGAAAAATGCATTCGAGATTCTCCCGAAAAGACAGGCGGAGCGAGCCCCCGAGTTCAGCAGGCATTCAATCCGAGAGCGGCGCACTCCACTAGCCACTAAAGTGGGAGAATGAAGAAGCAAACACTTGTTTTAATTTACTCCATTGTCTTTCGTCATTGCTGCCGAATACGTGGGAGGCGTTAATATTCATCTAAGTCCGCTTCCAAAATTAGGCTTGTTTGTTTTCAGTGGAAGCAGGCCAATTAACATTAGCGTGCCTGAGATACGGCACGGGAAAGGATCAAGGGGCCGTTGCGTGGCGGAGGGGCGCCGCCCCGCCGAAATAGCTCCTCCGCCATTGGAAGTAATTGAAACCGGAGTGGATTCGGTCGTTGGCCCTGAAGAGAGATGGGCTTGAAATCCAACAAACGGCTGGGCTGCAGAATTTTAATGATGGGCCTAAAGAAGTGTGACGGCGGAGGATCCATGACTAGTTCTTTCCAGTGGGCTTCCACTCGGGGCCCTGATTCAAAGCCCTTTCTTACACGCCCAGGGAAATGCTGATCGCCACTTTGGGATCTGGAAACAGTTTTTCACCAGGCCAGTTTGGCTGAAGATCCTGGAGGGGTTTTGGCCATCTTCTGGGCATGGAAAAACGGTCACTGGGGGTGTGCGGGGGCGAGGTATTTGTGGATTTCCTGCATTGTGGAGGGGGTTGGACTAGATGACCCTAGAGGTCCCGTCCGACTCTATGATTCTATGATACAGTCATACTGGACATCTCAGAAAGGACTGCAGATGGGGCTGAAGAGAACTCCCAGAGGGGTCAAGGGGTTGGAGCTCCTCCCTTCCCAGGAAAGGCTCTTTGGGGCTCTTTGGTTTTCCATGCAGGGAGAGGTCCTTTATGGCAAGGACGGACTAACAGGATTTGTACTCTTTCTTCCAGTACCATAGCTTGGGGTTGTGCAGGGGTCATTCCATAGAAAAAGAGGTGCAGGGGCTCATTAGCATAACTCATTTGCATAACTCATTTGCATATGCCACGCCCCCTAACATACCGGAAGTGTGTCAGAAGGCAACACCCACCCCTCAGGCTCCACTCCACAGGTGAGTGAAACTGACCTGCTCTTCCTCCATTCCCTTCCCCATCCAATACTTGGTGCAATAAAAATAAGCGTAAAGAACACACCCTCGTTCTCTTCCTGCTCCCTTGAAACCACCAGGTTTCAAGTAGACTTGAGATACCCAGGACATGTGCACCACCCATCCCTTCCCCTTCCCCTCCCCACAACAAGACACCCTGTGAGGTAGGTGGGGCTGAGAGAGGTCTTTTGAGAACTGCTCCTGAGAGAACAGCTCTGAGAGAACTTGTGACTGGCCCAAGGTCACACCAGCAGCTGCATGTGGAGGAGTGGGGAATCGAACCCGGTTCTCCCAGATTAGAGTCCAACTCCTGACCACTACACCAAACTGATGGGGTGGAAGCTGCTGAAGGGTTGGTGAAATTTCTCCAGTACTTATGTGCCATGTGCCCAAATAAAAAAAATGGTATACTTAGAACATTTATATGCCACCTTGAGCAAGTCTCTGGAAAAGCAGCACACAGTCATAAAAGGAACAATGATAAAATTATCAATATTAAAACAAAACGTTAAAAACAATAGAGACCCTAGCAGGGCTTTCCCCGGGGCGCTGCGCCTCTGCACTGCTCGGGGAAGCTGGTGAGGGGGCGGGGCTTGGTCATGTGCCCGCCCCCTGGGCTCCTCACTCCTGGAGTTGCGCTCCTGTGCGCTCCTGCTCCAACGGACCCCTGGGGTTGTGTAGTGAAGTTGATGGGTGTAATAGTCCGGGTAGGAGAGAAAAAGGAAGTACTTTCTTTGCCCCACATATTATTAAACCGTGAGGTTCGCTTCCACCAGATGTGGTGACGACTGCCAGCTTAGAGAGCTTTGGAAGGGGATTTTACAGATGGGGGAGAGGTGGTGTTCCTGTTGAGTCTTGGTCATAATAGCTCGATGCTATCTCTGTGTTGAAAGGCAGGTTGCCAACTCCAGGTTGGGAAATTCCTGGAGATTTGGAAGGGTGGGGTTTGGGTAGGGGAGGAGCTTCAGCAGTGTATAATACCACAGAGTCCGCCCTCCGAAGCAGCCCTTTTCTCCTGGGGAATGGACCTCTGTGGTCTGGAGATTAGTTGTAATTTTGGGAGATCCCCAGGCCCCATCTGGAGGCTGGCAACCCTACATGGGGGTACACACCTGGGCAGAGCTCTTGTCCTTGTGGCTGGCTTGCAGCTCTCTCGGTCTGTGGTTGGAAACCGTGAGGATGTTGAAGTTCAAAAACCAGGGGTTTAGAATTTCCCAGACTTGGAAGACCTATTCCGTTCAGCCTTTAAAATGAGAAATAATGTCGAGAGTTACATGCTAATTTTATATCTGCACACCTGGCATTCATCAGACTGTATGCTCAAAGCCAGTGTAGCAGCTCTGTTGGCATATTTCAGCTGACTGCTGAAATTAACTTGAACTTTAAAAAAAAATTGATATGTAATCTGAGGCACGATATACTTGCTCTTGAGTCCCCTAATCAAATCATCAGCGAGACCAGGAGTCTCCGTGTTAGAGTAATTCATGCAAATCCTAAGAGTCCCGCTTGCATTGTCTCAACCTCATTTTGCTTTTTTCAAAAAAAGCAAAAGGCGGGGGGGGGGGGGGGGGAGAATCCTTCCAGGTCTGGCCATTTGAAAGTAAATGCCCCAGAAGGGAATCAGGCAGGCAAGTCAGAGTGAAGAACATAAGAGAGGCCCTGTTGGATCAGGCCAGTGGCCCCTCCAGTCCAACACTCTTCTGTGTCACATAGTGGCCAGAAACACCAGGTGCCATTAGGAGGTCCAGCAGCAGGGCCAGGACACCAGAAGCCCTCCCACTGTTGCCCCCCAAGCACCAAGAAGAGAAGAGAGAGAAGAGATTGGATTTATACCCCGCCCTTCACTACCCAAGGGAGTCTCAGAGCGGCTTACAAACTCCTTTCCCTTCCCATCCCCACCACAGACACCCTGGGAGGTGGGTGGGGCTGAGAGAGCTCTGACAGAAACTGCTCTTTTTCAAGAACAGCTGTGCCAGAACTATGGCCTGCCCAAGGTCATCTTGAGTATCACTGCCCCAGACCTAAGAACATAAGAGAAGCCAATGCTGGATCCGGCCAGTGGCCCATCCAGTCCAACACACTGTCACACAGTGGCCAAAAACACCAGGTGCCCTCAGGAGGTCCAGCAGTGGGGCCAGGACACTAGAAGCCCTCCCACTCTTGCCTCTCCCCCCGTCAAGCACCAAAAATACCGGGCATCACTTCCCCCAGACACAAGAACATAAGAGAAGCCAATGCTGGATCAGGAAAGTGGCCCATCCAGTCCAACACTCTGTGTCACACAGTGGCCAGAACCCAGGTGTCATCAGGAGGTCCAGCAATGGGGCCAGAATTCCCGAAGCCCTCCCACTGTTGCCCCCCCGTCAAGCACCAAGAAGACAGAGCATCACTTGCCCCAGACAGAGTGTTCCATCTATACCTTGTGGCTAACAGCCACCGATGGACCTCTGCTCCACATGTTTCTCCAGTCCCCTCTTGAAGCTGTCTATGCTTGTAGATATCACCACTTCCTGTAGCGGTGGGTTCCATGCAGTTTTCTTGGGGCCCCTCAGTTTAACAAAAAATGCTTCCCTCCCTGAATGTTTGATCCTTGCCGTTAGTGGACTGGTTCTGCTTCGAGGCGATGGGTGCTCTCCCAGGTGGAAAAAGGACGTTGGGACAGATATACTGTAGAGTCTGACGCTGCAGGGCTCGCAGGCTTTGACGTTCTCTCATTTTTAAAGACAATTATAGACTGCCTTTTCTATGCCCAAAGGAGAAAGAAATTTTTAAAAAGGAAAGCCAGCAAATGAAGACGACTGTGAAGACAACTGGGGAGTAAAAGCCCATTACTTGAAAGCCAACGCTTTCTTATTAATTTCTTATTAATGGTGGCGGTTTTAGGTTTGGGCTTGTGGAGGCACCTGGTGAGATTTCCCCCCCCCCCCCACCGCCTCTCTTTATGCCAAGTCGCCGTGATTATGCTGAAGAGCAAAGTTCTGTTCTGTGACCCTCTTAGAATGCATTTACTCCGCCTCCACCTTGGATTCCCACTGTTGCCCTGTTTTCCCCTTTATTGCGAGCCCACTTGTGGCTGAATGCTAGAGGACAATAACGGAAGTGGAAAGCGGCCTGCCTTTTACATTTCCAGAGTGTATTTTTGTGCCTGAGGATTTCAGCTTTCCAGTTTGACTTTCCTGGTGTCTCCCAGACTAAGGCTGTTTTTACATCTGACTTTCCCGCTGGAATCATTCTAGTTCCAAAAAAACCTGCCCACACCTCTGTGCGGTGTGAAACTGTGCTGCCACTGAAATGTCCACATCTACTAATTGCCCTCCTGTGGTCAAGCTAGTGTTCAACCGGCTTGACTCTGCTTTAAACAATTGCTGTTGATTAGTGCACTTAGACCTCCTGGAGTGAAATTTCACACCACTGTGAAATCAGCACAGGAAAAGACAGCAGTCAAACTACTTTAGAGGGGAGGTGTAAAATGACCCTAAGATTGCTTGGAGAGGCACTCCTGACTCCATCATCAATCAAAGAAGCTCATTTGGTGGGCACGTGGGCCTTTTTGGTGGCTGCCCCACAGTTCTGTAACAGCCTCCCCAGTGAGATACGCCCAGGGGTCATTTCATTAAAAAAAGAGGTGCATGCACTCATTAGCATAACTCGTTAGCATAACTTCTTTGCATATGCCACACCCCCTGACATCACCGGAAGTGTGCCAGAAGGCAACACCCACCACTCAGGCTCCACCCCCAAAATCTCCAGGTATTTCTCAACTCAGAGCTGGCGAGCCAGCTTGACCCTTTTGCTAAAGACACTTGAGGTTTCCTTTGCTCTTGCAGGGAAGCTACCCTACAACAAGCATGAAAATACAGATCAAGTTCGTAGGCTTTTTTGCTTTTTTCCACAGCGCATCACCATATGTGCCCGCTCCTGGGCTTCTTACTCCTGCGCATTCCTGCTCAAAATGACCCCTGGATACGCCTGACCCCATCCCTCTCAGTCTTTAGGAGGCAGCTGGAGATGGTTTCTATGTAGGCCTGCATTTGCTTAAAGCGGCCCTAAATTGTGATTTTAAAGTTTGGTTTTCTGTATTTTTATGCATCCTGTTTTATGCATTTTATTTATATTGCAAGCCAGCCATGTGCTCCGTAAGGAAGAAAGGCAACCAGTAAACTTTTAAAATAAATAAATAAGCAGCGAGCACTTTGGGGGGATTGTAGAAGGAAACTCACCCCGGTCCAACCTGCTTTTAAAGAGAGAATTCTGCAAGGCAGCCAAAGTCATTCTCCACCTGAGCAATGAAAGGACTAAAAGGGAATACGCTCACAAATGAGATTCTACCGCGGTGCCTCTCAGCACTCGGCTCCGTCTGTTCTCCCGTCATTGAGAGGAGACAGATGTTCTCCATCTTCTTAATGGTAGCCCTTTAATATCGGAAGACGGCACTCTTGCAGCCTCTGAAATAACATTTTCTCGGGACTGGATGTGCCCCATTCCTTTGTGTGTCTCTTGCACTCGGAGCACACCAAATGACCAGACGGGGCAATCGTAACATTTTCCTCCTTCTCTTTGTGACCCTTTCATGCGTACAGCCTCTCTAAAATCACTTCTCCGTACGGTTCTGGGATGATATGTGTTATGCCGCTTCCTTGCTTTCGTTATTTCAGCTGCCACTAAAGGCTCTGGCCTTGGACGTTTAAAATTTCTCTCGTTTCTCGAAAGCTCGTGCTACAATAAAGTTTGTTAGTCTGAAAGGTTCTGCTGGGCTTTTTGCTATCTTCCAGCAACAGGCTGACACGACCAGCGCCTCTGAATTTCAGGCTATGGGGATGTTGGTTTTAAAGATTTTATTAGTTCTCAGGAAAAAAGGAAAAAAACACAAGCAAAACAAGAGAGAAAAGAATAACCATCTGTACTATAAGTAGCTAAGGCCGATTCCGCACAAGCGCTTTGCTTCCCTTTCCTCCCAGGTTCAATTGGTCCGAATCAGTGTGCGCATTTCTGCATTACATGAATCTGACCCGGGTTGATGCCGGTTCTTCATTTCCGCATCTGTCCTGGCCCCGAATCTTGAGCCCCCGCCCGTCTCCCCCCCTTTTTTAATGTAGGCGGGGTTGCGTTATGATGTCATGACGCAACAAAGCCGTGATCGGCCATCTGAGCTTCCAAGCCCGCGAAAATCATCCGTGTAAGAAAAAAAAAAGCTTGCGCCAGAGTTGGAGGGGAAGTGGAGGGTGGGAAAGGGATGGGAAATGGAGGGGGAACATGCAACACTAACACATGTAACCCCTGCAAAAATTGTGTCCACACCACCACGCCACCCGCAATACATTGGCCCCACAAGAAATGTTAACCACACAACGATGGATCAATGTTGTGTCGTGTTGTTGTAATGCAATTGGGGGGGGGGGGGGGGGGAACAGCTCGCACTGCACCTCAAAGCCACCAATACGTATTTTTATAGTGGCGTGACTCAGGCACGACTTTTGTGCAAAAGATGCAACACAGAAATGTGCAGACATCAACAACAAAAGTACATTTTTAAAAAGACATCTAAATGCCAGTCAACGGTGGATCAATGTCACGTCGTGTTGTTGTAACGCAACAAAGCGGGGAATATAAAAAATCCCCGCTCGCGCCAGGGCGGGAAAGGGGAGGGAAAGGTGAGAGAAAGGAGCGTTAAAGGGGTGGAGCAAGAAACCCCGATTTTGGAGTTCCCCACTTGAATGCCCCGACTTCACTCCTGTGGCAAACCCCCCCCCCCCCCCCGAAAATCCCGGAAACAGAAGATCCGGGAGAAACAATGATTACATTCGGGCCAACTGCAGACCCGGAGCAACAAGTGGGGAACTGTTGCTCTGCCCCAGATTTTATCGGGGAGTGACACCAGGGCAACAACTAGTGCGGAATCAGCCTAAATGAATTTTCCCAACTAGAATCATTTTACATTTACCTGCAAAAGTTGATAGGTTCTACGTCGAGCATGCATGTTTGATACAGATTTATTTACCGTTTATTTAAAATAATTTCCCAACCATTTGTAGAATCTTGTCCAATTATTTTTTTTAAAAAATTCTTTTTTATCTGAGAGTTGCATAGTTCATTTGTCCATTTCTGCCATTTCCAGTAGTTTGTAGATTATTTCTTCTTTGGATGGAACCTCTTCTCCTTTCCAATGTCATTCTAGCCATACTGATCACATGTACAATCATACATATGTCTGGTTTTTTAAATGTCTCTGGTGTAGCCAAGCCTGTATCATGAATCCAAACCCATTATTTTTTGGTTCCACTGCAAGTCCACCACGTATGGAAACAGGAACCAGTATTCTACACTCCCAACATAGATTTGACAAGTTTGGATACCATTTAGCGGAGTTATCTGGTGTCATATACCCAGGGGTCATTTCGTAGAAAAAGAGGTGCAGGATCTCATTAGCATAACTCATTTGCATAACTCATTTGCATATGCCACACCCCCTAACATGCCGGAAGTGTGTCAGAAGGCAACACCCACCCCTCAGGCTCCACTCCACAGGTGAGTGAAACTAACCTGTTCTTCCTCCATTCCCTTCCCCATCCAATACTTTGTGCAATAAAAATAAGCGTAAAGAACACATGCTCATTCTCTTCCTGCTCCCTTGAAACCACCGGGTTTCAAGTAGACTTGAGATGCCCAGGACATGTGCACCACCCATCCCTTCCCCTTCCCCTCCCCACAACAAGACACCCTGTGAGGTAGGTGGGGCTGAGAGAGGTCTTTTGAGAACTGCTCATGAGAGAACAGCTCTGAGAGAACTTGTGACTGGCCCAAGGTCACACCAGCAGCTGCATGTGGAGGAGTGGGGAATCGAACCCGGTTCTCCCAGATTGGAGCCCAACTCCTGACCACTACACCAAACTGATGGGGTGGAAGCTGCTGAAGGGTTGGTGAAATTTCTCCAGTACTTATGTGCCATGTGCCCAGATAAAAAATGGTATACTTAGAAAATTTATATGCCCCCTTGAGCAAGTCTCTGGAAAAGCAGCACACAGTCATAAAAGGAACAATGATAAAATTATCAATATTAAAACAAAACATTAAAAACAATAAAGACCCTAGCAGGGCTTTCCCCGGGGCGCTGCGCCTCTGCACTGCTCGGGGAAGCCGAGGAGGGGGTGGGGCTTGGTCATGTGCCCACCTCCTGGGCTCCTCACTCCCAGAGCTGCGCTCCTGTGCGCTCCCGCTCCAACGGACCCCTGCATATACCATCTATTAAACATCTTATAAATATTTACTTTAAATGCCATACATTTAGTAAATTTTATATTTGTTTTCCATACTTTCAACCATTGATCGAACTGAAGGTTATGGCCTATGTTTTGAGCCCATTTTATTATTGGGGATGGGCATATTTGCATCCCCATTACCTCCTCCTGTGCCACGGCCAGCCACATCTGAGACAAGCAGGGGGGACCCCACACGCACTGCCATCACCCCACTGGGGATCCGATCAGCTTGTTCCTGGCCACCAACAGCCTCTTGGGGGCAGCAGCCCACCAAGAACTCCTCCCCCCCTAGGTTAAATGGCCAGTTGGCCCTGACCATGACCTCGGATGACAAGATTACCCATGGGACAGAGCAGGTAGAGAAAGAGGCACTTTTCTCCCTTTCTCATAATACAAGAACTCATGGGCACTCCATGGAATTGCTGAGCGGTTGGGTTAGAATGGATAAAAGGAAGTCCTTCTTCACCCAAAGAGTGATGAACATGTGGAATTCACTGCCACAGGAGGTGGTGGCGGCTACAAGCATGGACGGCTTTAAGAGGGAATGGGATACACATCTGGAGCAGAGGTCCATCAGTGGCTTCTTTTTTATGTTCTTATGTTCTAGTGTCCTGGTGGACCTCCTGATGGCACCTGCTATTTTTGGCCACTGTGTGACACAGAGTGTTGGACTGGATGGGCCGCTGGCCTGATCCAACATTGGCTTCTCTTATGTTCTTATGTTCTAGTGTCCTGGCCCCGCTGGTGGACCTCCTGAGAGCCCCTGATGTTTTTGGCCACTGTGTGACACAGAGTGTTGGACTGGATGGGCCATTGGCCTGATCCAACACTGGCTTCTCTTATGTTCTCTCATGTTCTTATGAATTCAGCTAAAAGGATTCTTTTTCCATGTTCTACCCCCCCCCCCCCCGCCCCTTTTTGGTCCAGATGATTTTGTGAAACAGAGCCGAGGGATGTTGCTCCTCTATACCCTGAAGAACCCTTCCTTCCCGGAGTGCATCTTCAACAGCGAGAGCGGCATCATGTGCGCCGACGTTCATGTGGACTACCCCTACTTGATCGTGGTGGGCTTCTACGATGGCAACGTGGCCGTCTACAACCTGAAGAAGCCAGCCAGCACCCAGCCAGGCTACAGGAGCTCGGCCAAATCCGGCAAGCACACGGACCCCGTCTGGCAGGTGAGCAGGGCGTCTCTCCTCGTTGCCCCCTCTCTCCCACCCTCGGATTTCTTAATCTGGATATTTATACCCTGCTTTTCTCCCCTGACCAGCTTACGGCGCTCTTCCCCCTCAATTTTATCCTCACAACAATAACCTCATGAGTCGGGTTGCCAGATCAAGGTTGGGAAATTCCTGGAGATTTTTTTTGGGAGGGGACAGAGCCTGGGGAGGGCGGGGTTTGGGGAGGGAAGGGTCTTCAGCAGGAGGGAATGGCCTAGATTTCGCCTTCCAAAGCAGCCATTGTCTCCAGGAGTAGAAAAGAGCAAGAGTCTAGGAGCACCCTTAAGACTAACAAAATTTCTGGCAGGGGAGGAGCTTTTGTGAGTCACTGCTCACTTCTTCATCTGAAGAAAGAAGAAGAAGAAGAAGAAGAAGAGACTGGATTTATACCCCGCCCTCCACTCCCCAAGGGAGTCTCAGAGCGGCTTACAGTCTCCTTTCCCTTCCCCTCCCCACAACAGACACCCTGTGAGGGAGGTGGGGCTGAGAGAGCTCTGACAGAAACTGTTCTTTTTGAAGAACAGCTGTGCCAGAACTATGGCTTGCCTAAGGTCATCCAGCAGGTGCAAGTGGAGGAGTGGGGAATCAAACCTGGTTCTCCCAGTATAGAGTCTGTGCACTTAACCACTACACCAAACTGGCAAAGGAGCGGTGACTGACGAAAGCTCCTCCCCTGCCACAAATTTTGTTAGTCTTTCAGGTGCTCCTGGACTCCAGCTCTTTTCTACTGCTGCAGACCGACTAACATAGCGACCCATCTTGATTTTCTCCGGGGGAACTGATCTCTTTTGCCTGAAGATTAGCTGTACTCCTGAGTGATCTCCAGGCTCCACCTGGGGGCTGGCAACCCAGTCTTTGAGGAAGTTGAGGCTAAGAGGGTGTGACTGGCCCAGGGTCACCCAGCGAGCTTCCGTGGGCGGAGGAGGGATTCGAACAAGGGGTCTCGCTAACCCTAATCTGACACTCGAACAATGGTGTGCCTTCTCTCCCCTCCTCCCTAACTGCTATTCTCCTTTCTCTCCCATTGATTTCTTTCCTTTTGCAGTTCCTAATTTAGAGCAGGCTTGAACAGTGGCAGAGGTGACCTCAGCTCAAATTCCTAACCCTCTTGTTTATGGTTGCCAACCTCCAGTCAGGCCCTGGAGAGCTCCCAGAATTAGAACTGGTCTCCAGGCAACAGGTATCAGTTTCCCCTGGAGTGAACGGCTGCTTTGGAGGGTGGGCTCTATGGCATACCCTGCCGTGGTCCCCCCTTCCCACATGCACCCTGCCCTCCCCAGGCTCCACCCCCCAAACCTCCAGGAATTCCCGAACTCGGAGCTGGCAGCCCCGCTTTGGATTGATCCCCTTTTGTGCTCCCGAGATGAACATCAGCCTCTCGCTGCAGCGTCCCAAGACCAGTGTTCCCTCTAAGCTGAGTTAGTGTGAGCAAGCTCCCGGTTTTTTAGCCTCCGGCTCATGCATTTTTTTGTCTCAGCTCAGCAAGGACGAGTCCAGAGTAGACTAATTTATGCAGCAGCCAAATCGCTCGCTCTCAACTTTAATGCCAGTAGCTCACAAAGGAGAACTTTTGCTCACAAGACTCCACAGCTTAGACTTAGAGGGAGCATTGCCCAAGACCGATTTGAAAAACTGCCTGCCCATTAACCGGCACACATCAGTCATCCCAGGTCTAGAATGGCTTGCCCCTTGGCTTTCATCCTGCTCTGCCCAGACCGGAGTTCATT
The DNA here is from genome assembly GCA_029233225.1 of Lepidodactylus listeri. Taxonomy (NCBI): domain Eukaryota; kingdom Metazoa; phylum Chordata; class Lepidosauria; order Squamata; family Gekkonidae; genus Lepidodactylus; species Lepidodactylus listeri. The sequence goes on along the minus strand of JARCFY010000004.1, from coordinate 3,481,866 downwards.
TCCACCAAAGTAGTCTCCACAGTTACAGGAACCACACCAGCAATCAGGGAGGGCTGTCAGTAACAGCCGCCATGCAGGTCACAGTTCCTCCGTTTTGGTTCCATTAAAACCCACAGGCAGCCCAAAGGGCCTCTGCTGTTGTTTCCTGTTTATGAGACAGGATCCGGGTAGACTGGGGACATGCCACGCACTGGTTGCAGAGACCCAGGACTTACGATGCAGACGGGGGGAAGGCAAAAGTCATCAGAAAGTCCCACATTTGATTTAGCATGTTTGTGAATAAATATGTCCTTGGATTGGACCAGTGGGTCCTCTGGGCATGAGAATGGCTTAGCACAGTTTGGTGATACTTGTGAGCGATACAGGGGAGGAGGCAGCTAGGGCCGCAGGCCTGTGGAGGCTAGGACAAGGGCTTCCCGTCCAGGGTTTGGCTGTTGGGGAGGGGCCGTGGCTCAATGGTAGAGCATCTGCTTGGCATGCAGAAGGTCCCAGGTTCAAACCCCGGCATCTCCAGTTAAAAAGGACCAGGCAAGAGGTGATGGGAAAGACCTCAGCCTGAGACCCTGGAGGGCTGCTGCTAGTCTGAGTAGACAGTCCTGATTATGATGGAGCGATGGTCTGATTCAAGAAGTAGAAGAAGAGAAGAGAAGAGATTGGATTTATTTATTTATTTATTTGATTTCTAAGCCGCTCTCCCTGCGATTGCCGGCTCAGAGCGGCGTACGAGACCTGGTACTCCAGGATTCAAAACATACTAAAACATTAAAACAATATAAAACATTAAAATACAAATTACAAGTTTACAATTAACAATCTAAAGTGCTCAGTTCTCAGTCCTAAAAATTCAGATGGCGGCATTCACTCACTTGGAGTCTCAGAGCGACTTACAAACTCCTTTCCCTTCCCCTCCCCACAACAGACACCCTGGGAGGGAGGTGGGGCTGAGAGAGCTCTTTCCCAAACTGTCCTTGAGGGAACAGCTGGTCCAGAGCTATGGCTTGCCCAAAGTCATCCAGCCAGGTGCAAGTGGAGGAGTGGGGAATCAAACCCGGTTCTCCCAGATTAGAGTCCGCACACTTAACCACTACACCAAACTGGCTCTCCTTACAATCTCCTTTCCCTTCCCCTCCCCACAGCAGACACCCTGTGAGGTGGGTGGGGCTGAGAGAGCTCTTTCGAGGACTGTTCTTGAGAGAACAGTTCTGAAACAACTTGTGACTGACCCAAGGTCACACCAGCAGCTGCATGTGGAGGAGTGGGGAATCAAACCCGGTTCTCCCAGATTAGATTCCGTGCTCTTAACCTCTACACTGAACTGGCTCAGTGTAAGGAAGCTTTATGCGTTTATGGTCAAGTCTGCAGGAAGCTCAAAGGGATGCAGGGATGAGAGGTAGCAACTCACAAAAAAGTTTTTATCTCCATCTTCTGCTAAACATTAAAAATTATTTGTATTTACTTCATTTATACCCCACCTTCCTTCCCAGTGGGGGACAGAAAGCAGCTTACATCATCACATCATTTCTCTTCTCTTTTGTTTTATCTTCGCAACAACCCTGTGAGGTAGGATAGGCAGAGAGTGTGTGACTGGCCCAAGGCCCCCCAGTGAGCTTCCATGGCAGAGTGATGATTCGAACTTCGGTCTTCCGGATCCTACTCTTGACATCTAACCACCACACCACTCTGGCTCCCGTGAGGAGTTATCCCGCTCTCTGAGAACCCTCCTCCTCCACTCTCCTCCTCAACTCCCTCCAGGCTGCCTTTTAAAAGTCTGAGGCATACAATGCAGCCCGGTTCACCTATTGGGGGGGCTGTCATCAGAGACTTCGCTGATGAGTATATTCCCACATCCCCAGAGGCATTCCCTGCCCCAATCACCTCCACTTTGGCCAAACTTGGCTCTTTCCCCATATGTGCCCCAGAGGGCACTGAGGTCAAGCTCACAACATCGCTTGACCCTCCCTGGTCTGAAACAAGCTCGGCTGGCCAGCACTAGAACCAGGGCTTTCTCGGTGGTGGCCCCATACTGGTGGAATGAGCTCCCGGAGAACATCAGGGCCCTGCGGGACCTATTACAGTTCAGCGGGGCCTGTAAGACGGAGCTCTTCCACCAGGCCTTCAATTAGGAGCCGCCACCGGGGGATTAAGGACAACTATGCCCCTGGAACTTGCTGGCTGAGACCCTGCTGGAGGCGGCTTAACTTGGATGCTGCCCTTTCACCGCTGTGACTCTGAGAGAGCTCTTTTGAGGACTGCTCTTGAGAGAACAGTTCTGAGACAACTTGTGTCTGACCCAAGGTCTCACCAGCAGCTGCATGTGGAGAAGTGGAGAATCAAACCCGGTTCTCCCAGATTAGAGTCCATGCTCTTAACCTCTACACCAAACTGGCTCAGTGTAAGGAAGCTTTATGCATTTATGGTCAAGTCTGCAGGAAGCTCAGGGATGCAGGGATGCCGCCTCCTTATCTGTTCATTTTATTATAAATTATGCTGTGTTTTATAATTTTGTAAACTATTTTATTGTATTTTAAATGTTGGAAGCCCCCTTGAGCCAGTTTGTCCGGCTAGGCAGGGTAGAAATATAAGCAATCAATCAATCAATCCATCAATCAATATTATTTCCTCTATCCCTGTGTTCTCAGCCTCTGGTCCACTAGTGTTCCCTCTAAGCTGAGTTACTGTGAGCTAGCTCACAGTTTTTTTTAGCCTCCAGCTCTCAGATTTTTGTCTTAGCTCGGGAAGGAGGGCTCCAGAGCAAACTAATTTATGCAGTAGCCGAATGGCTCGCTCACCACTTTAATGCCAGGAGCTCACAAAGCAGAATTTTTGCCTACAAGACTCCACAGCTTAGAGGGAGCGTTGTGACCACAACCCTAAGGGAGTCCACCTTTCCCTCCCTGGGGTGCCTGCCCCAGGTGTCGTGGTGGTCCAGACGTAATATCAAGCAGTCAGAAACAACCCCACTGCAAAAGAGGCTGGATCACTGCTAACTCAAACAGCAGCTGAAACTGATCCAGTTGGTCGGCCGGGTTGGTCTGAAGCAGCAGAACAAGTTTAGAATCCAGTGGCACCTTTAAGACCAACAAAGGTTTATTCAAGGTATGAGCTGAAACAGGCGGCTGTTGATGAAAGCCACCGATGAGTTAGATGCTCTCCAACTCGAGTCAACCAAAAAGTTTTCAGCCGACTTTCAATGACAGCCAAGCAGCTGAGAACTGCCCTGGCCTGGGAGGGAAACTATACATCTCCTCTTCCTCATGTACCTCTTTGCTTTTTTGAAACATGTCAGTGGTCTCAGCAGCTGGAGCAGAACGCCGGTGCTTTAATGCAGCCGGATCAAGTGTTATAATAACCACCTTTTGCAGCAGATGAAGCAACTGGTCACTGATGACTTAAAACCCAAGCATATTCAGGTAATTTAAAACCTGAGAATCTCAGGTGGCCAGCAGCCATTTAGAGTTAGGAGAGGTTTGTAAATAAATTCTCTAGAGCACGGGTCTCCAGTGTGATACCTGCTGTGGTTGCCATGGTTTTCCATCAACACCTTTCCTGGTGCCAACAAGGCTCCCCCTAAGCTGTGGAGTCTTGTCAGCAAAAATTCTACATTGTGCACTACTGGCATTAAAGTGGTGAATGAGTGATTTGGCTGCTGCATAGACTAGTTTGCTCTGGAGCCATCCTTGCTAAGACAAAAAGGTGTGAGCCAGGGGCTAAAAAACTGTGAGCTAGTTCACACTAACTCAGCTTAGAGGGAACACTGCCACCACCCTGTGCCAGAACTGCAAAAGTGCCCACAAGCTCAAAAAGGTTGGGGACCCCTGCTCTAGAGTGTCGCTCTCTTCGGCACAGGATACCTTTAGATTTTAGTTGTTGTAGACTTCCCGGGCTGTATGGCCACGGTCTTGGCATTGCAGTACCCGACGTTTCGCCAGCAGCTGTGACTGGCATCCTCAGAGGTATAACACAGAAAGATGGAGTGCTCTCTGTATCAGTGTGAATTCACATTGCAAGAATAGTGAATTGCAAGAATATGAATGCGCATTGATACAGAGAACACTCCATCTTTCTGCCCTGTTGTTGGCCCTCCAGAGGAACTGGCTGGCCCCTGTGTGAGACGGGATACTGTACTAGATGGACCCTCACTGGTCTGACCCAGCAGGGCTCTTCTGAGGTTCTTCTCAGGGGAAGGCCTCGGCCTCTCTGCCCTGTTGTTGGCCCTCCAGAGGAACTGGCTGGCCCTGTGTGAGACGGGATGCTGGACTAGATGGACCCTCACTGGTCTGATCCAGCAGGGCTCTTCTGAGGTTCTTCTCAGGGGAAGGCCTCGGCCTCTCTGCCCTGTTGCTGGCCCTCCAGAAGAACTGGTTTGGCCCCTGTGTGAGACGGGATGCTGGACTAGATGGACCCTCACTGGTCTGACCCAGCAGGGCTCTTCTGAGGTTCTTCTCAGGGGAAGGCCTCAAGCCTCTCTGCCCTGTTGCTGGCCCTCCAGAGGAACTGGTTGGCCCCTGTGTGAGACAGGATGCTGGACTGGAGGGAGCCTCACTGGTCTGATCCAGCAGGCTCTTCTGAGGTTCTTCTCAGGGGAAGGCCTCAAGCCTCTCTGCCCTGTTGCTGGCCCTCCAGAGGAACTGGCTGGCCACTGTGTGAGACAGGATGCTGGACTAGATGGACCCCCACTGGTCTGACCCAGCAGGGCTCTTCTGAGGTTCTTCTCAGGGGAAGGCCTCAAGCCTCTCTGCCCTGTTGCTGGCCCTCCAGAAGAACTGGTTGGCCCCTTTGTGAGACGGGATGCTGGACTGGAGGGAGCCTCACTGGTCTGATCCAGCAGGGCTCTTCTGAGGTTCTTCTCAGGGGAAGGCCTCGGCTTCTCTGCCCTGTTGTTGGCCCTCCAGAGGAACTGGTTTGGCCCCTGGGTGAGACGGGATGCTGGACTAGATGGACCCTCACTGGTCTGACCCAGCAGGGCTCTTCTGAGGTTCTTCTCAGGGGAAGGCCTCGGCCTCTCTGCCCTGTTGCTGGCCCTCCAGAGGAACTGGCTGGCCACTGTGTGAGACGGGATGCTGGACTAGAGGGACCCTCACTGGTCTGATCCAGCAGGGCTCTTCTGAGGTTCTTCTCAGGGGAAGGCCTCGGCCTCTCTGCCCTGTTGCTGGCCCTCCAGAGGAACTGGCTGGCCACTGTGTGAGACGGGATGCTGGACTAGAGGGACCCTCACTGGTCTGACCCAGCAGGACTCTTCTGAGGTTCTTCTCAGGGGAAGGCCTCAAGCCTCTCTGCCCTGTTGCTGGCCCTCCAGAGGAACTGGTTGGCCCCTTTGTGAGACGGGATGCTGGACTGGAGGGAGCCTCACTGGTCTGATCCAGCAGGGCTCTTCTGAGGTTCTTCTCAGGGGAAGGCCTCGGCCTCTCTGCCCTGTTGCTGGCCCTCCAGAGGAACTGGCTGGCCACTGTGTGAGACGGGATGCTGGACTAGAGGGACCCTCACTGGTCTGATCCAGCAGGGCTCTTCTGAGGTTCTTCTCAGGGGAAGGCCTCGGCCTCTCTGCCCTGTTGCTGGCCCTCCAGAGGAACTGGCTGGCCACTGTGTGAGACGGGATGCTGGACTAGAGGGACCCTCACTGGTCTGACCCAGCAGGGCTCTTCTGAGGTTCTTCTCAGGGGAAGGCCTCGGCCTCTCTGCCCTGTTGCTGGCCCTCCAGAGGAACTGGCTGGCCACTGTGTGAGACGGGATGCTGGACTAGAGGGACCCTCACTGGTCTGACCCAGCAGGGCTCTTCTGAGGTTCTTCTCAGGGGAAGGCCTCAAGCCTCTCTGCCCTGTTGCTGGCCCTCCAGAGGAACTGGTTGGCCCCTTTGTGAGACGGGATGCTGGACTGGAGGGAGCCTCACTGGTCTGATCCAGCAGGGCTCTTCTGAGGTTCTTCTCAGGGGAAGGCCTCGGCCTCTCTGCCCTGTTGCTGGCCCTCCAGAGGAACTGGTTGGCCCCTTTGTGAGACGGGATGCTGGACTAGAGGTACCCTCACTGGTCTGATCCAGCAGGGCTCTTCTGAGGTTCTTCTCAGGGGAAGGCCTCGGCCTCTCTGCCCTGTTGCTGGCCCTCCAGAGGAACTGGCTGGCCTCTGTGTGAGACAGGGTGCTGGACTAGATGGACCCTCACCGGTCTGACCCAGCAGGGCTCTTCTGAGGTTCTTCTCAGGGGAAGGCCTCGGCCTCTCTGCCCTGTTGTTGGCCCTCCAGAGGAACTGGTTTGGCCCCTGGGTGAGACGGGATGCTGGACTAGATGGACCCTCACTGGTCTGACCCAGCAGGGCTCTTCTGAGGTTCTTCTCAGGGGAAGGCCTCGGCCTCTCTGCCCTGCTGTTGGCCCTCCAGAGGAACTGGTTTGGCCCCTGGGTGAGACGGGATGCTGGACTAGATGGACCCTCACTGGTCTGACCCAGCAGGGCTCTTCTGAGGTTCTTCTCAGGGGAAGGCCTCAAGCCTCTCTGCCCTGTTGCTGGCCCTCCAGAGGAACTGGTTGGCCCCTGTGTGAGACAGGATGCTGGACTGGAGGGAGCCTCACTGGTCTGATCCAGCAGGGCTCTTCTGAGGTTCTTCTCAGGGGAAGGCCTCAAGCCTCTCTGCCCTGTTGCTGGCCCTCCAGAGGAACTGGCTGGCCACTGTGTGAGACAGGATGCTGGACTAGATGGACCCCCACTGGTCTGACCCAGCAGGGCTCTTCTGAGGTTCTTCTCAGGGGAAGGCCTCAAGCCTCTCTGCCCTGTTGCTGGCCCTCCAGAAGAACTGGTTGGCCCCTTTGTGAGACGGGATGCTGGACTGGAGGGAGCCTCACTGGTCTGATCCAGCAGGGCTCTTCTGAGGTTCTTCTCAGGGGAAGGCCTCGGCTTCTCTGCCCTGTTGTTGGCCCTCCAGAGGAACTGGTTTGGCCCCTGGGTGAGACGGGATGCTGGACTAGATGGACCCTCACTGGTCTGACCCAGCAGGGCTCTTCTGAGGTTCTTCTCAGGGGAAGGCCTCGGCCTCTCTGCCCTGTTGCTGGCCCTCCAGAGGAACTGGATGGCCACTGTGTGAGACGGGATGCTGGACTAGAGGGACCCTCACTGGTCTGATCCAGCAGGGCTCTTCTGAGGTTCTTCTCAGGGGAAGGCCTCGGCCTCTCTGCCCTGTTGCTGGCCCTCCAGAGGAACTGGCTGGCCACTGTGTGAGACGGGATGCTGGACTAGAGGGACCCTCACTGGTCTGACCCAGCAGGACTCTTCTGAGGTTCTTCTCAGGGGAAGGCCTCAAGCCTCTCTGCCCTGTTGCTGGCCCTCCAGAGGAACTGATTGGCCCCTTTGTGAGACGGGATGCTGGACTGGAGGGAGCCTCACTGGTCTGATCCAGCAGGGCTCTTCTGAGGTTCTTCTCAGGGGAAGGCCTCGGCCTCTCTGCCCTGTTGCTGGCCCTCCAGAGGAACTGGCTGGCCACTGTGTGAGACGGGATGCTGGACTAGAGGGACCCTCACTGGTCTGATCCAGCAGGGCTCTTCTGAGGTTCTTCTCAGGGGAAGGCCTCGGCCTCTCTGCCCTGTTGCTGGCCCTCCAGAGGAACTGGATGGCCACTGTGTGAGACGGGATGCTGGACTAGAGGGACCCTCACTGGTCTGACCCAGCAGGGCTCTTCTGAGGTTCTTCTCAGGGGAAGGCCTCGGCCTCTCTGCCCTGTTGCTGGCCCTCCAGAGGAACTGGCTGGCCACTGTGTGAGACGGGATGCTGGACTAGAGGGACCCTCACTGGTCTGACCCAGCAGGGCTCTTCTGAGGTTCTTCTCAGGGGAAGGCCTCAAGCCTCTCTGCCCTGTTGCTGGCCCTCCAGAGGAACTGGTTGGCCCCTTTGTGAGACGGGATGCTGGACTGGAGGGAGCCTCACTGGTCTGATCCAGCAGGGCTCTTCTGAGGTTCTTCTCAGGGGAAGGCCTCGGCCTCTCTGCCCTGTTGTTGGCCCTCCAGAGGAACTGGTTGGCCCCTTTGTGAGACGGGATGCTGGACTAGAGGTACCCTCACTGGTCTGATCCAGCAGGGCTCTTCTGAGGTTCTTCTCAGGGGAAGGCCTCGGCCTCTCTGCCCTGTTGCTGGCCCTCCAGAGGAACTGGCTGGCCTCTGTGTGAGACAGGGTGCTGGACTAGATGGACCCTCACCGGTCTGACCCAGCAGGGCTCTTCTGAGGTTCTTCTCAAGGGAAGGCCTCGGCCTCTCTGCCCTGTTGTTGGCCCTCCAGAGGAACTGGTTTGGCCCCTGGGTGAGACGGGATGCTGGACTAGATGGACCCTCACTGGTCTGACCCAGCAGGGCTCTTCTGAGGTTCTTCTCAGGGGAAGGCCTCGGCCTCTCTGCCCTGCTGTTGGCCCTCCAGAGGAACTGGTTTGGCCCCTGGGTGAGACGGGATGCTGGACTAGATGGACCCTCACTGGTCTGACCCAGCAGGGCTCTTCTGAGGTTCTTCTCAGGGGAAGGCCTCGGCCTCTCTGCCCTGCTGTTGGCCCTCCAGAGGAACTGGCTGGCCACTGTGTGAGACAGGACGCTGGACTAGAGGGACCCTCACTGGTCTGATCCAGCAGGGCTCTTCTGATGTTCCTATGTCCTATATCCGATCAGATGCCTTGCTGGGCAAAAGCCCCCCCTGGCTCCACCCACTTTCTAAAAACTCCCAGTGGGCTCCAGAAAAGGTATTGGTGGGTGTCATGGTGCCTCCTGGCACCACACTGGGGTCCTCTGCTCTAGGCCAGGACTGTCTGACTGGCAGCAGCTCTCCAGGGCCTCAGGCTGGCACCCTTTCCTAGCCCTGCGACCTCTCTTTGCCACCAACCCTGCACTGAAGCGCCTTCCTCCGTGTTTAGACTGCAGAAATCAGAAGCCCCGAAAGAGACCTTTTGCACCCCCCGCTGCAGAGCCGCCTGTCGATTTCCCGGCCCCTCCAGCACTGGAGACAAAGCCGGCCGGTGGTTGCATGCGATGCAGCTTCTCTGGGATGTTTTGCTCTGCGCGTCTCATGCTTTCAGTTATTTTTAGACCACACCCCGGGGCACAGAGGCTGGCAGGTCTGCAGCCGGTTGCTGGCACAGTCCCGAACGTGCCTCTGGACTGCTGGTCTGGAACAGAAGCTGGTGCTTTGCCGTCTTCCCTCCCCTGCCGACTTGCTTTGATTTGTTTGCAAAGGGCCGGGTGGGAGGGAGAACTCTTCTTTGTGTCTGGAAGCCATAAGGAAGAGGAGGTGGCCTTTGAGGAGGCCACGTTCGTGCTCTGCGGCGCCATTTGGGGTCGGATCCACCAAGGTGCTGTGACCCAGCAGCTTGCGGGACCCACAGGGGGCCGTCTGGATCATGGTTAAGGGTAGGGGTTTCCTGACCTCAGGACACAGGCCCTAGTGAGTAGGCGCTGACAACTGGGGGAAAGAGGGAGAATTCAGGATCTGTGTGGGAACAGTGACTAAGTCATTAGTGCGTTTGTGCTGTGGGCAGGGGTCATTTCGTAGAAAAAGAGGTGCAGGAGCTCATTAGCATAACTAACTTGCATAACTCATTTGCATATGCCACACCCCCTAACATGCCGGAAGTGTGTCAGAAGGCGACACCCACCCCTCAGGCTCCACTCCACAGGTGAGTGAAACTGACCTGCTCTTCCTCCATTCCCTTCCCCATCCAATACTTTGTGCCATAAAAATAAGCGTAAAGAACACACCCTCATTCTCTTCCTGCTCCCTTGAAACCACCAGGTTTCAAGTAGACTTGCGACACCCAGGACATGTGCACCACCCATCTCTTTCCCTTCCCCTCCCCACAACAAGACACCCTGAGAGGTAGGTGGGGCTAAGAGAGGTCTTTTGAGAACTGCTCATGAGAGAACAGCTCTGAGAGAACTTGTGACTGGCCCGAGGTCACACCAGCAGCTGCATGTGGAGGAGTGGGGAATCAAACCCGGTTCTCCCAGATTAGAGTCCAACTCCTGACCACTACACCAAACTGATGGGATGGAAGCTGCTGAAGGGTTGGTGAAATTTCTCCATACTTATGTGCCATGTGCCCAGATAAAAAATGGTATACTTAGAAAATTTATATGCCACCTTGAGCAAGTCTCTGGAAAAGCAGCACACAGTCATAAAAGGAACAATGATAACATTATCAATATTAAAACAAAACATTAAAAACAATAAAGAGCCTAGCAGGGCCTTCCCCGGGGCGCTGCGCCTCTGCACTGCTCGGGGAAGCCGAGGAGGGGGCGGGGCTTGGTCATGTGCCCGCCCCCTGGGCTCCTCACTCCCAGAACTGCGCTCCTGTGCGCTCCCGCTCCAACGGACCCCTGGCTGTGGGGTTTATTCTTAAAAAGAACATAAGAACATGAGAAGCCGATGTCCACTCTCCTAACCACTTCACCAAACTTTAGTTCGTAGAGCTGGAAAGGCACCCTAAGGATCATCTTGTCTAACCCCCTGCACAAACCCCCTGCATCTAGTCTGACCCCCCTGCTCTGTTCTCAGAAAAAGGCAAAAACCTCCCTGGGCCAATTTGGCCTGGAGGAAAATTCCTTCCAGAACCCAAAATGGCCATCATCCTGGGCACGTAAGGATGGGCCACCATGAGACCCGAACGCTGGCTCACTGGGAGCCAGTTTGGTGCAGTGGTTAAGTGTGCGGACTCTAATCTGGGCGATCCGGGTTTGATTCCCCACTCCTGCACATGCAGCTGCTGGTGTGACCTCGGGTCAGTCACAAGTTCTCTCAGAGCTGTTCTCTCACGAGCAGTCCTCAAAAGAGCTCTCTCAGCCCCACCTCCCTCCCAGGGTGTCTGTCTGTTGTGGGGAGGGGAAGGGAAAGGAGTTTGTAAGCCGCTCTGAGACTCCAAGTGAGTGAAGGGCGGGATATAAATCCAATCTCTTCTTCTTCTCTTCTTCCCTTCCTGTCCTGCCCCCTCTCACCGTCTGCCTAAATTCGTAGCCAGTCACAGAAGCAGCGTGGCTGTCCTCAGTGGCATCAGTCTGGGGGCCTTTCGGTGGTTGCGATTCTGACGGACAGACCATCCTGTCACCCCCGGCCATTTTGGTGGAAAGCACTGCCCTCCGTTTCTTCCACGTGCGGCGGGACGGCTGTGTCGCCTGTCCCTTTTCGTTATCTTCCGATAAGCCGCGGAACTCAAACGTCTGCGTTTAAAAGGTTTCCCCATTGCTGCGAAAGAGCTTGGCTCCCGTTTGACTAGAAGTGGAAGTTATTTACCCATATCGTTCCATCAGGTCTGATTCACTGCTGCGAGTCCCATTTATTTTATAAAAAGAAACCCTTTGCAGTCTGGTCTGTGGTGGGGAACGAAGCGGCCACAGCCTGTTCACTCCTGAGAGACGGCGACCCAGGGTCGATGGAGGTGGACTGGGGAAGAGAAGTCGTGCTCCTTCGGAAAGCACAAAGCCGTGTAAAAGATGCGGCAAATGAGCCCATCGGGACTCTCGAGCATCTTGCGCCTGGCGCTGGGAACGTGGGCTTGACGCGCTAGAAGCCAAGCGGGGTCCCCTCGAGAGAGCTCTGCCACTGTGCAGCTCGGAGATGTGCGTTCAGATTTGATTCCAGTTCAAGGGACCATCATTTGGGAGCTCTTCCCCTGCTTCTTCCCCCTTCTCCCTGCTCTTTGATTTCCATCCTCCTTGTTCAACTGTATTTTGTATGATGGCTCAGCCCTGGCCTCTGTGGACAGTGAAGACAAAGTTTGAGGCAGCCTTCTGGAGGGGTGGGGGTGAGGACACAAAGCAGAAGAGCCCTGCTAGATCAGACCAGGGAGGGCTCTGAGGGCGACCGTGCAATGTAGCCCGTCTATAAAGCATTTGTTGGTTTGCCCTTAGTGTTCCAGTACTGTGAGGCTTTACCAGGTAAAGAAGGTTGGAGGTGATGTTTTCCTCTGTGTTTTCCACGTTGGTTTTGCAGTTTCCCTGATGAGAACCTCAGAAGAGCCCTGCTGGATCAGACCAGTGAGGGTCCATCTAGTCCAGCATCCTGTCTCACACAGGGGCCAGCCAGTTCCCCTGGAGGGCCAGCAACAGGGCAGAGAGGCCGAGGCCTTCCCCTGAGAAGAACCTCAGAAGAGCCCTGTTGGGTCAGACCAGTGAGGGTCCCTCTAGTCCAGCATCCTGTCTCACACAGGGGCCAGCCAGTTCCCCTGGAGGGCCAGCAACAGGGCAGAGAGGCCGAGTCCTTCTCCTTATGTAAAGAATATAAGAAGAGTGCTGTTGGCTCAGACCAGTGAGGGTCCGTCTAGTCCAGTGTTTTTCAACCACTGTGCCGCGGCACACTGGTGTGCCGCGAGATACTGTCAGGTGTGCCGCTGGATTTTTTCAATGAAAGAAATGTGCCTTCCGGGCTGACCTTCCGGGACGTGTTTGCGCATGCGATAAAGAACAGTGGCGCGGTCTCGCTGATTCCGCTCGCACGCTCTGTGGCCGGCCTGAGGTAGGGTGATTTGCACCAAGACATTCCAGTAAACATGAATATGTTTGATGGTAACAGCTAGCTGTTTCTGTCAGGGTGGGGTTCAAATCAGTAACTGTCCCTCAGCGAAGAATGGGTGTACTGTGCTTCTCTTCAAATCACTTATGGTCAGCGGAATGCCGTTCACATAAGAGTAAGAGTTTAAACTCTCTATTTGAAAAACTTTCGCAGAATCGCAGTATTAAAATACATCCACCTTATATTTCTTCTGAAACTCAGGTCAATGTTATGGGAAGGAGCCATTACACTTTGGATCTGTAACTTATGATTTCAAGTTGAGTGACTATTACGTGTATTTGTAATTCTGTCATAGTTAATACTTGAGCTGAGGCAACTAACGACCCATTTATCTTGTGTTTCAGTGTTTTTCAACCACTGTGCCGTGAGATATTGTCAGGTGTGCCGCGGGATTTTTTCAATGAAAGAAATGTGCCTTAGCTCGAAAAAGGTTGAAAAACACTGGTCTAGTCCAGCATCCTGTCTCACACAGTGGCCAGCCAGTTCCTCTGGAGGGCCAACAACAGGGCAGACAGGACGAGGCCTTCATAAAAACATAAGAGCCCTGCTGGATCAGACCAGTGAGGGTCCCTCTACTCCAGCATCCAGTCTCTCACACAGTGGCCAGCCAGTTCCTCTGGAGGGCCAACAACAGGGCAGACAGGACGAGGCCTTCATAAAAACATAAGAGCCCTGCTGGATCAGACCAGTGAGGGTCCCTCTACTCCAGCATCCAGTCTCTCACACAGTGGCCAGCCAGTTCCTCTGGAGGGCCAACAACAGGGCAGACAGGACGAGGCCTTCATAAAAACATAAGAGCCCTGCTGGATCAGACCAGTGAGGGTCCCTCTACTCCAGCATCCAGTCTCTCACACAGGGGTCAGCCAGTTCCTCTGGAGGGCCAACAACAGGGCAGAGAGGCCGAGGCCTTCCCCTGATAAGAGCATCAGAAGAGCCCTGCTGGGTCAGACCAGTGAGGGTCCATCAAGTCCAGCCTCCTGTCTCACACAGTGGCCAGCCAATTCCCCTGGAGGGCCAACCGCAGGGCAGAGAGGCCGAGACCGTCCCTTGTTATTGCTTGTTGTCTCTGGGATTCAGAGGCTTAGTGCCTCTGAACATGGAGGTTCCCCTCAGTCACCGTGGCTAGTGGCCACTGATAGAGCTATCCTCCACAAATCTCTCTAATCCCCTTGTCAAGCTGTTTATGCCTGTGGCCCTCACTACAGCCTCCGGCAGCGAATCCCACATCCCAATCACTCCCTCTGTAAAGCAGTATTTCTTTTTTTCCATCCCGAACCTACTGCCCATCCGTTTCACTGGGTGCCCTTGTGTTCTCGTCTTTTGGGAGAGGGAGGAAAATTTCTCTTGATCCGATCTCTCCTCCCTGTGCGTAATTTTATTAACTCCTCTCATGTCCCCTCTTAGTTGTCTGTTTTCTAAACAGAAGAAACCCAGACTCTTCGGCCTTTCCTCAGAGGGAAGGTGCTCCAACCCCCTCATCATCTGGGCTGCCCTCCTCTGTCCTTTGCCCAGCTTTGCAATGTCCGATATGGACCCTCCTCACTGCTGTAAGGGATGAGAAACTCCAGGGAGTGGAAACAGAGTTGGAAGGTCCTCGTATCTGTCTCACGTGGTTGTCTTCCCCAGGTCAAGTGGCAGAAGGATGACATGGACCAGAACACGAACTTCTTCTCCGTCTCTTCAGATGGGCGCATCGTCTCCTGGACGCTGGTGAAGGTAACGGGGTGTTGGTTATGCTCTAGTGGTCGATGCTGGCGGATCTCCGGCACCGGGGAAATCGCTCCACCTCTCTTTCTGGCTTTTACACTAGTCGCTGACCTTGATGGACCACACGCGTCTGGTTCAGGAGAAGGCAGCTTCACAGGTCCTTTTCCGGCTGTTGCGCTGGCAGAGGGGGTTGCGGCCTCAACAGAATCGTGACTGTGTGCCAGGAGCTGGGCCAAGGACGCAGCCCCCTCCCCTCCCCCTCAATGCCATTCCACGTTGCAGATGTATTCGAAGCCCATTGAGGATGGCCGCTGTCCTTTGGTTTCACAAAAGGCACACAGAGACATGAAACGATAGCACCGGCCTGTTGAGATCTCCGTGGACCGTTGCCCAAGGGCTTGTTCGAAAGGGGCGGCCAGCAGCGGCTCATGCTCCAAGGCACAGGGAACATCCCAGACCCCACCACAGAGGTGATAGGACTTTTGTCCAATAATCAAGAAAATTGAGGGTAATGGATCTTGCTTTTCTGGAAAGAAGAGATTGCTTCTTTTAGTTTAAAAGAAACTTTATTACTAAAGGAAAAAGGGAAACGGGATTAGCTACAAATAAACAAAACATGCTTCCTAAGCAGCATTGTGCTGTGTCTGCACACTAAGACATCCTACTACAGAGTGAGAGAGATTACAATGGAGGATCTCTCCTTCTTCTTGACCCCTGAAAGGAAACACCTGATATCAGTAACCAATTAGCACAATAGTACACCTTTAGGTTTCCCGGGCTTAGTGTTAATTGGCCAGCCACCAGGTATCACTTCCAGGCTAACAAAGGTAAACAAACAAGTTGCATAGGTTAACCCTATAATGACTAAATTTCTCAGGCCTTGTGTTACATACTCATTTTCCAACAAGAGGGCCACTGGAGAGGGAGGCCGTGCGTGGTGTCCTTACGGGAGGATGTTGAGAAGCAACGAGGGACGTGCAGGGGCCACGGCTCTAGCACAGGGTAGCCACGTGGCTACCGAGTGGATAGCAGAACCCGTGGACTCGTGCGATGGCATCACTTGCTGGCACTGGACTCTGCTGGCCACTCGGTAGCTACATGATCCAGGCCCTCTTCCGGATGGCCGCTCATCGGAGCCCGCAGGGTGTCGGCAGGCCTGGGGACCCATCCCCAGACAGCGACTAAAGGAAACCCCCATATTCAGAAGCACAAAGCCTCTGAATCCCAGAGCCAGGAGGCAACATCAGGGGAAGGCCTCAGCCTCTCTGCCCTGATGTTGGCCTTCCAGAGGAACTGGTTGGCTGCTGTGTGAGACGGGATGCTGGACTAGATGGACCCTCACTGGTCTGACCCAGCAGGGCTCTTCTGGGGTTCTTCTCAGGGGAAGGCCTCGGCCTCTCTGCCCTGTTGCTGGCCCTCCAGAGGAACTGGCTGGCCACTGTGTGAGACGGGAGGCTGGACTAGATGGACCCCCACCAGTCTGACCCAGCAGAGGGGGCTCTTCTGAGGTTCTCCTCAGGGGAAGGCCTCGGCCTCTCTGCCCTGCTGTTGGCCCTCCAGAGGAACTGGCTGGCCATTGTGTGAGACAGGATGCTGGGCTAGATGGACCCTCACTGGTCTGATCCAGCAGGGCTCTTCTGAGGTTCTTCTCAGGGGAAGGCCTCAGCCTCTCTGCCCTGTTGCTGGCCCTCCAGAAGAATTGGTTAAGGCCACTGTGTGAGACGGGATGGCTGGACTAGATGGACTCTGTCTGGTCTGATCCAGCAGGGCTCTTCTGATGTTCAGGAAGCGCCCACATCCCGTTCCCTCTTCAGTGGCGCTCCACTGCGAGAACTTCAGGTTAGCATAAGGCCTGCCCGGCTCCCCTTTGCCCCTTTGCTTCCGTGCTTGCCCATCGAGGTGGAGCCGGCGTGGCTGGTTGAGTCTGGCTCCCAAGGCTCCCCTCCTGTGTTGTGTCCTGCCAGTCTTTCTCCTGGCTCACCTTCTAGGCCGGGATGCTCCCACGGGAGGGACCCCAGATGCCGGCTGTGTCCATTCTTGCCTTTGAGTAATTGGCTGCGCCACCATCTGTGCTCTCTCTACGAAACAGAGGATGCTTTTCCTAATCGGGCGGCCAGCGAACCTCGTTGCAGCCCGCGTGTCTCTCCTCTCCGCCGCTGTATTTTGTTTCAGCAGGATCAAAGAGACCCAAGCCGCCCTGTCTAATTCAGCCTTTGTTCTTTTCACCTTCAGCAAAGCCTCATCTCTCTTTCCAGCTCTTGCTTTGTGCAGAGTCATTCAGAACCTGAACGTGGAAGCCAAAAATAGAGATCTTTTCTTTTCTTTTCTTTTCTGGCTGTCTTCCTGAGGTGAGACAGCTCCCTGGCACTGCTTTTGTTGAGCGTTTCTCGCGGGGTGCGAGCAGAGAAGACAGAGCCGCATTTTCGGTCTGCTTGGCTTTGCGGAAACGTAGAGCTCTCCAAGGATGCGATTGACCGTGGGAGCCGTTCCCGCGATGAAAGAGCTGTGCAAACATTCGCTTGGCTCACGGTAGGACCACCGGTGCTGCAATGGGGAAGCAGCCCTCTAATTGCGACGTCTGATCTGCGGAGCCACAGTGTGGCAGGACAAACATCCGTAGTCTGAAGAGGGCTGTGCTCTTGAAGACACCGTGAAAGAACCCCTGTCTTCCCACGAATCTAGTTGGAACTCCCCTGCTAGAGATGCCTGTTGCTGCATCCTTTCCATGGGAGATCACCTAGAGTTGCCAACTTCCAGGTGGTGGCTGGAGATGTCCCAGAATTACAGCTGATTTCCCAAGCAGTGGAGATGAGAACATAAGAGAACAGAAGTGAGAAGTACTGGAGTCGGGAGTCCGTGGAACAGTGAAACAGCTAGATCTTTATTGCTGGTCCGGATGAAGCATGCAACCCAGGGCTCCAAGCCCTCCTTTTATGCCGGTCAGGGACAATCCCCTGACCTCACCCAACTGGCCTGATAGGCTATTAGAAATCTATTTACATCTCATAGGTTCCCTGGGAAAAACCTAGGTACAGGATTGGTGGCCGGTTCGAATCCACCTGGCCTTTGTTCTACCTGGCTGAAGCTCAGGTAGTTTCTTGGCCATGTGCTCTGGCCACATGGCAGTCGCCATTACTGGAGCACATGGCGACCGCATGGTCAATACATAACAATAAGAGAAGCCAATGTTGGATCGGGCCAGTGGCCCATCCAGTCCAACACTCCATCACACAGTGGCCAAAAATACCAGGTGCCATCAGGAGGTCTAGCAGTGGGGCCAGGACACTAGAAGCCCTCCCACTGTTGCCCCCCCACCCCCAAAACACCAAGAATACAGAGCATCACTTGCCCCAGACTGAGAGTTCCTATCTATACCTTGTGGCTAATAGCCACTGATGAACCTCTGCTCCATATGTTTATACAATTCCCTCTTGAAGCCATCCATGCTTGTAGCCACCACCACTTCCTGCAGCAGTGAATTCCACACGTTAATCACTCTTTGGGTGAAGAAGTCCTTCCTTTTATCCATTCTAACCCGACTGCTCAGCAATTTCATGGAGTGCCCACAAGGAGTTCTTGTATGGTGAGAAAGGGAGAAAAGTACTGCTCTATCCCATGCATAATCTTATAAACCTCGATCATGTCACCCCTCACCCTTCGGACTAGATGGACCCCTGGCCTGATCCAGCAGGGCTTTTCTGATGTTCTTATACAGGGGTTAACGAGTGCATTTATTTTAACACAGAATGGGTGGCAAGAACATACGTTCTTCCAGAGAAGTGTGGATTGTACAGCTGTTGTAAACACTGGCTCCCCAGTCGCCGCACCCTCCATCAGAGACACGCACGTCTTCCCATTGTTGTGCAAGACAAAAGAGCGCACAAAGGGGCCCTCAGCCGCCACAGCGCAGAGCCGCGAGCAACGCAGATGTGCCTCGAATAGGGCACGGCGGCGCATGGCAGAGCCCTCATTAAGACCCAGCTCCCGCAAGCCAGCGGCTGCTGCCATGAAACATTCAGCAGACGGAGAACTCTCTTTGCTTCGCAGTCCCTCCGCAAATTGTTCCTTTTTCAAAGCGACGCCCCCCCCCCCTTGCGGCTCTGACAGCAATTATCCTGATCTTTCCCCACAGAACGAGCTGGTTCATACCGATGTCATCAAGCTGCTGGTCGAAGGGACGACAATGGAAGGGCCGGAGGGGCTGCAGATACAGACCATCGGTACGGCCGGAACCCCTCTGCACAGTTTCGGTGACTGAGGCCAAGGCTGTTGTCCTGGGAGATGAGCCAGGGCTGCCTTGCAAAGAAGCAGGCACAGGGTGGTGCTAGGGTTCCCCCCACCCCCAGTGGGACCTGGAGCTCTCCCCGAATTACAACAGGCCTCCATAGAATCATAGACCAATTTCCCACAAGCGCTGCCCCAGCGTCGTTCCTCCGTTTGCCCCGATTGCCTGCTTGAATTTCCCACTATTTGCTGTGGGGCGCATTTTGACCTGGGGCTTCACGCGAGTTCCCCCGCGGCTTCGGTGATCCTGTTTTTTGAGGATCACTGAAGCCACGGAGGAAATCGGGGGGAATGGCGCGAAGCCCTGGGTCAAAATGCGCCCCACGGCAACGAGTGGGAAATTCAAGCAGGCAGTTGGGCAAATGGAGGAACGATGCCGGGGCAGCGCTTGTGGGAAGAAGAAGAAGAAGAGATTGGATTTATACCCCGCCCTCCACTCCCCAAAGGAGTCTCAGAGCGGCTTACAAACTCCTTTTCCCTTCCCCTCCCCACAACAGACACCCTGTGAGATAGGTGGGGCTGAGAGAGCTCTTTCCCAAGCTGTCCTTGAGGGAACAGCTGGTACAGAGCTATGGCTTGCCCAAGGTCATCCAGCCAGGTGCAAGTGGAGGAGTGGGGAATCAAACCCGGTTCTCCCAGATTAGAGTCCGCACACTTAACCACTACACCAAACTGGCTTTCCCACCAAACTGGGAAATCGGTCATAGAGTTGGAAGGGACCTCCAGGGTCATCTAGTCCAACCCGCTGCACAAGGCAGGAAGTTCACAAATTCCAGTTCAGTTCCCCTGAAAGAAACGGCAGCTGTGATTCCTGGAGAACTTTGGGCCCCACACCGGGAGGTTGGCAGGCAGCCCTAACCTGTAGTTTCTCTTTGGGGCCCGTCCCATCGTTGGCTATACCCAGTAGGGATGCTCCCCTCCAGGTCTTCTCTTCAGTAGGTGAAATGAAAGACCTTTCTCTGCCTGGGACTTTGGAGAGCGGCTACCAGTCTGAGTAGGTAATGCCAACAGTGGTAGACCAACTATCTGTATTCAGTATAAGGCAACTCCACATGTGTTTGTGAATTTGTTCGGGGCGGTCTCCCTTCCCTTTTCTTTCTCCTTTGGAAGAGAGGAGGAGGAGGAGATTGGATTTATACCCCGCCCTTCACTCGGAGTCTCAGAGCAGCTTACAAACTCCTGTCCCTTCCCCTCCCCACAACAGACACCCTGCGAGGCCGGTGGGGGCTGAGAGAGCTCTTTCCAGAACTCTCCTTGAGAGAACAGCTGTGCCAGAACTATGGCTTGCCCAAGGTCATCCAGCAGCTGCATGTGGAGGCGTGGGGGAATCAAACCCGGTTCTTCCAGATTGGAGTCCGTGCACTTAACCACTACACCAAACTGGTTTTGGGGAAGAAAGCACTGAAGACTTTACAGTGCTTTTTGTAACATTTACTTTCTACCTGTTGGGGCAGGGGTGGCCAAACTTGCTTAACGTAAGAGCCGCATAGAATAAACATCAGATGTTTGAGAGCCACAAGACATGAACAAATATTACCTGCTTTTATTGGAAAATAAGCAAATTTGCTTTTTATTAACATTAAATGAGACTGCCAAAAATAATAATAAAAGGGGTAAAAGCAGATATTGATGGTGATATTAATTTGTCCAATGATATTTGTTTGCTAATGATATTTAGCTTCCCCAGCCGCCCTGCCGGGAGCCACATAATATATGTGAAAGAGCCGCATGCGGCTCCCGAGCCACAGCTTGCCCACCCCTGTGTTGGGGAAACATGAGAGGTGCCTGGATCGCAGGGCTGCTTCCAAAGCTGAAGGAGTTGTGCCTTTGGCATCTAGCAGTGCCCTGGCTGCTTTTGGGAAACTTCCCGTCCACACAAACACATCAAAACAACTCTGTTTTCCTTTTGGCCGAGAGCTGTAATCCCTTCGATCGACCTCTTGGCCGCCTGGCCTCTTTCTGTGCCCCGTCAGCCGACAGCAGCTCGGAGGGCTCCTCACCCCACTTGTGGCCAGTTAATTGGTTGGAAGCAGCGGGTTGACCCTACTTAGAGCCCGGGGGGTGGGGGGGGGGGGAAGATGGAGCCCCAGGATGTTTGGCAGGAGCTCAGCCAAGAAGATTATTGACACCCGACTCTGCCTCATTTCTGCCTCTTTTCCAAAACAGGCTGCGGGACCTCATTTGACTTTCACAAGAAGATCGATTATTTATTCCTGGTGGGGACCGAGGAAGGCAAAATCTACAAGGTGAGACCTTTCCTGCCGCAGTCTGCCGCTTCACCCCATGTCCTCTTCTGTTCTTATGTTCTTAAGGTCAGCAATGGAAGATTAAAAAGTTCTCTCACTGGTTTTTGAGTGTTGTGATTTGGAGGGAGGAATTGGAGGGCTGTTCTCTTGTGTGAGCTGGCTTGGTCCATGACCCTGAGCTGGGGTGGGGTGTGGGGGAGGAAAAGGGGTGTTGGCTTCCTGCAGAGTGACTTGGCTCGAGTCATCTGGAATGGAGTGCGGAGGGCATTATTGTCCTCAGAATTCTGCTCAGGGAAGGGTGTAGCCCTCGCTTCTGCCGACTCCAGCCTGTCCCTTCCAACTCCCTTTATTATTTATTTGCTTAAAATATTGATTAGCCTCCTTTCTTCCTCACGGAGTTCAAGGCGGCTTACAATATTAATAAATAACTTTAAAACTTATTAATGAATTACATAAAATGGAGTACATGAAACCGAGATTTAAAACCACATTTTGGGACTACTGTGATCAAACGCAGTCCTAAAGAAAAAACCCCTGTCTTCAGCTGCCTCCTAAGGATCGAAATCAAGGGAGCCAAGTACACCTCCTGGGGTGTGTGTGTGCGTTGTTCTGTAATTGTGGGGCTGTCACTGAAAAGGCCCTGTCTTGTGTACCCACCGGACAAGCTTCTTTGACTGGTGTGGGACAGTCAGGAGAGACTCTCTCTGTGACCTCAATTCCTGCCTGGGAATTTTGCCCCTCTCTGATTCTCCTGTTGCATGGCAGGAGAAAAGCTGGAGGGCAGAGCTCCCTTGACCTCAGGAAGCAGAGTTTCTCTCTTTCTCTTGTGGTGCATTTGGGAAGCGTCTGGGTGCAGCGTCGGGTCTCTTGTTGCGTCCTGAAAGGCCTCTGTGCAATGCTGCCTGTCCCTCCTCTTTCACAGACCTGCTTCAAAACTCATCATTCTTGTGAGGGTTTTATCTGACTCCTTAGCCTTCATCCCTGACTGAAAGGAAGCTAAAAGCATTTGCCCCTCCTTGTCTTTGTCTGCATGAATGCAGCTGTCCACAAAAGCAGCTAGCAACAGCATAAGGTACTAGCAACATTGGAAAGCACCATCAGTTAAGAATGTAAGAAGAGCCCTGCAGGATCAGACCAGTGTTCCATCTAGTCCAGCATCCTGTCTCACACAGTGGCCAGCCAGTTCCTCTTCAGGGCCAACAGCAGGGCACAGAGGCCGAGACCTTCCCCTGAGAAGAACCTGAGAAGAGCCCTGCTGGATCAGACCAGTGAGGGTCCATCTAGTCCAGCATCCTGTCTCACAGAGTGGCCAGCCAGTTCCTCTTCAGGGCCAACAGCAGGGCACAGAGGCCGAGGCCTTCCCCTGAGAAGAACCTCAGAAGAGCCCTGCTGGGTCAGACCGGTGAGGGTCCATCTAGTCCAGCATCCTGTCTCACACAGAGAGGCCAGCCAGTTCCTCTGGACAGCCAACAAGAGGGCAGAGAGACTGAGGCCTTTAGAAGAACATCAGAAGAGCCCTGGCTGGATCAGACCAGTGGTCCATCTACTCCAGCATCATGCCTCACACAGTGGCCAGCCAGTTGCCCTGGAGCAAAAAACAAGGCATAGAGGCCAAGGCCTTCATAAGAACCTAAGAAGAGTCCTGTTGAATCAGACCAATGGTCCATCTAGTCCAACCTCCTCTCTCGCACAGTGGCCAGCCAGTTCCTCTGGAGGGCCAACAACAGGGCACGGAGGCCGAGGCCTTCCCTTGATGTTGCCTCCTGGCCCTGGGATTCAGAGGTATAGTGCCTCTAGATGTGGAGGTTCCCTTCTGTCACTATTCCTCAAAGCTATTGATGGACCTGTGCTCCATGAATCAGTCTAGTCCTCTTTTAAAGCCATCTGTGCCTGTGACCATCACTGCATCCTGGAAAGAGTAAAGGAAGCCGGAACCTGGCCATCCGTGCCACCTCCCCCCCCACACACACTTTGCAGGGCTCACCCCTTCTGTGTCGACTGCCTGTTAAGCTGTGACTCAAGGATTCCCCTGGCTTTTAACTCTCCCAACAGTCACATGACGAAGTGTTAATTTTTAGCAGCAAGAAGGCAGATTCCAGGAAAAAGCCTAGCTAATGGCATTTTGGGATCCAAGGAACCATTATCTTAATTGCAGGCAGGCTGATCTGCCCTCGTTTCCCCACAGACAGACTGTTTCTGCATGACTGCTGATGCACAGCGCTGAACAGGCACTTCTTAGCCCTCAGTTATGAACCTGCGTCTTGCAGTAAAAGCTCCTGCGATGGCCGTTGGGGTCAGATCTTTAAAACAGGGACCCAACGACAGCATTTTTGAGGCCGAGCAGGCAGAATGACTTTGTGGCCTGGATTGCCCAGGCTAGCTTGATCCAGTCAGATCTGGAAGCTAAGCAGAGTCAGCCCCGGTCAGCCCTTGGATGGGAGAGCAGACCGCCAAGGAAGTCCAGGGTTGCTGCGCAGAGGCAGGCCATGGCAAGCCACCTCTGAAGGTCTCTTGCCTGGAAAACCATACATGGTAACCGTAAGTCAGCTGTGACTTCATGGCTCCTCCCACCAGTTTAGCTGTCCCTTGACCAAGATGGCCCGGGCTAGCCCGATCGTGTTGGATCTTGGAAGCTAAGCGAAGTTGGCCCCGGTCAGATGCAACAGCCAAAAGGAAAAAAGTCTCTACCTCTTCCATGGCTTCGCGGAGGGGGCTTGGCACAAGCGAGCATGTCCCAGTGCTGAACTTGGCATCGTGAGGGAGATCCGTGATGTTTCGTGCCACCATTCCGAGCCGGAGTAGAGGATGTCCTCCCCTGTCCCGGGTCCCTGGTCAAGGCACTCTTTGTCCCATGGGAGAAGGATGTGGTGTTTTCCTTGTCATAAATGGAACCAGGGAGAGCTTTGGCTCCTTGGTCCACAGAAAGTCCCAGGTCATTTCCAAATTTAATTCAAATTGTGAAGCAGCACAGCCCAATATATGGGACGCCTTTAAGGTGGCTACACGGGGACGCTTGATTTCTTCAGCTTTTTCCTCTAAGAAAAACAGACAAAAAGTAATTAATGGACTTCAGTCAAACATTAAAAAACTAGAACTCAGACATATGAAATACAGGGGGCGGAACATTAAAGAAACTTAACCAGGAGATTAAAAGATTAGATCTATTGGAAACGTTACATATATAAAAACAGCGAATGATGATTTCCGAAACAAAAATATAGAACCAAAAACGGCCAAATCCATAAAAATGCTTAAACTGAGAGTAGCTCAGAAGACTTCCGCATCATTAATGCACGCAATTCGAGATTCTTTTTTTACTATTACTTGTAATTTTATTATTGAAAGCAGTAACAAATGGTACATGAATTGTCAGTAAAATCAACCGTGGTACAATAACGTCATCGTGAAAAACTGCATATACAACAGTAAGAAATATAATGCACGAAGTTGCAGTTACTAGCGAGCAGGGGTCATTTCGTAGAAAAAGAGGTGAAGGAGCTCATTAGCATAACTCATTTGCATATGCCACACCCCCTAACATACCGGAAGTGTGTCAGAAGCCAACACCCACCCCTCAGGCTCCACTCCACAGGTGAGTGAAACTGACCTGCTCTTCCTCCATTCCCTTCCCCATCCA
Source organism: Lepidodactylus listeri (assembly GCA_029233225.1). Classification (NCBI taxonomy): domain Eukaryota; kingdom Metazoa; phylum Chordata; class Lepidosauria; order Squamata; family Gekkonidae; genus Lepidodactylus; species Lepidodactylus listeri. The sequence continues at coordinate 3,457,473 of JARCFY010000004.1, read as the reverse complement.
TACTTTGTGCAATAAAAATAAGTGTAAAGAACACACCCTCATTCTCTTCCTGCTCCCTTGAAACCACCAGGTTTCAAATAGACTTGAGATACCCAGGACATGTGCACCACCCACCCCTTCCCCTTCCCCTCCCCACAACAAGACACCCTGTGAGGTAGGTGGGGCTGAGAGAGGTCTTTTGAGAACTGCTCCTGAGAGAACAGCTCTGAGAGAACTTGTGACTGGCCCAAGGTCACACCAGCAGCTGCATGTGGAGGAGTGGGGAATCAAACCCGGTTCTCCCAGATTAGAGTCCCAACTCCTGACCACTACACCAAACTGATGGGGTGGAAGCTGCTGAAGGGTTGGTGAAATTTCTCCAGTACTTATGTGCCATGTGCCCAGATAAAAAATGGTAGAAAATTTATATGCCACCTTGAGCAAGTCTCTGGAAAAGCAGCACACAGTCATAAAAGGAACAATGATAAAATCATCAATATTAAAACAAAACATTAAAATCAATAAAGACCCTAGCAGGGCTTTCCCCGGGGCGCTGAGCCTCTGCACTGCTCAGGGAAGCTGAGGAGGGGGCGGGGCTTGGTCATGTGCCCGCCCCCTGGGCTCCTCACTCCCGGAGCTGCGCTCCTGTGCGCTCCTGCTCCAACGGACCCCTGCTAGCGAGTAACATTGTATCTGATGTCAACATTGTCTAATATAACTGTATGTATTATCCGTTTCCTGGATTGCCAGGAATCAATTGAACGACAAAAGCATAGCAGAATATTGATCCTTTTAGTCCAAAAAAGATAAAAATAAAGATAAAAATAGAGGTAAAAAGCCAACGGTATAGAGTGCATCGCTTTGTTAGGAAAAGCGGTATCAGGAATTTGTACACTCTAGAACTCACTTAAAGAGAGCAAATGCTCACGACCCCTTTTGAAAGTCAGACCAAATGGGAGGTACAAAGCCATCTTTATTTAGTTCCTCCGGTATCGGATCCCATTTCGACATAAATGTAGAGTCTATCGGAGACATAGAAGCGTTGTTCAAATTTGTTTGTGACACAGTCCGTTAGGAACTGGCCCCACAATTTACGGTACGCTATTCGAGATTCAAAAGGCTCTTAGCAGGTTACCCCGAAACGTATTAATTCAGTGTTCTAGGACTTTTAGAAACAACTATACACTTCTAATAATCCTAATGAGTCAGATATTCATAATGACTTGGATTCAATCAAATATGATAATAAATTGTCAAAAGAACCCAGAGAAAGTCCCACGTTCACTCCTCGGCATCTCCAGAGGAGGGGGAGGGGAGAAGATGAAGAAGAAGAAGAAGAAGAAGAAGAAGATCTGGAGGAGGAGGAGATTGGATTTATATCCCACCCTTCACTCAGAGTCTCAGAGCGGCTTACAATGACCAGGGGTCATTTCATAGAAAAAGAAGTGCAGGAGCTCAATAGCATACTTATTAGCATAGCTTATTTGCATATGCCACACCCTCAGGGGTTCACCTCAGCCACCATAGCTAGTAGCCACTGACAGGCCTCTCCTCCATGAATCTGTCTAATCCCCTTTTAGAGCTATTTAGTCCTGCGGCCATCGCCGCATCCTCTGGCAGCGTGGTTGACTTCCGTGGCCAGTCGGTCCATTTCCATTTCGACTTCTTCAGTTTGCCGGCTGTGTAAGCGGAACCTGGTTTCAGCGATTTCAACAGACCACAAGGTTCATAGTGTCAGGAGCGAACCATAGGTTCTCCGCCATGAACCTTGCGGTCTGTTGGAATCAGGTTCCGCTTACACAGCCGGCAAACTGAAGAAGTCGATGGAAAGGCATCTTCTAAGTATCCGGAATGGGCGTCTTTGCAAAGGCTGTTTGGAAAATGTTATGACCAGGGGTCATTTTGTAGAAAAAGAGATGCAGGAGCTCATTAGCATAACCTATTAGCATAACATTTGCATATGCTATACCACCTGACATCACCAGAAGTATGTCAGAAGGCGAAAGAAAGAGAGAGAGAGAGAGAGAGAAAGACAGAGAGAGAGAGAGGGAGAGAAAGCGGGGGGGGGACCGCTTCTAATCCAAGCCTCAGAAATATCACTATTCTGGGAGGATAGCTTCAGTGGTGGCTGAAGCTTTCAGAAGTCTGGTCGGAGGAACAAGGACCTTTCCAGGGGATGGGGTCATTTTCCTGCAGCCATGGCACAAGCAGGCATTCCCCCGTGGGGGGGGTTGGCACCAACTCCCGGAGCTGAGCTCCCCCGAGCTCCTGCTCGAAATGACCCCTGGTTAAGACTACGTGGACTCCTCCTATCAAGTTACACTGATTACATGGACTTTACGTCTTATCTTCAAAGGAGGAAATGTTGTATCTCATGCCTTATTATTATACTTACAGTGTGCATTTATGTTGTTGTGACTACCAACTTTGGAATTGTTTAATACTTTTTTTTTGCAATCTTTGGTGGTGTTTTCTGCTAGTGGAATTCGTATTTTTGGGACCTTTGTGATACTAGTCTTTTCCCCTTGTTGTTTGAATATACCGAGGGGCTGTTCAGCATAGCTAACTCCACAGGGAGTGAGCCATTACTAACACTCTGTGAGAGTCCTACAGAGTCAGTCAGCAACAAGTGTCCTTAACCAGGGATACTTTATTGAGAAAGGTCTGCTATGGTCATCTACACATCTTGTGTTAGTAATGGCGGGCACTAGGGTACCCAGTACAGTTATACAGAATTCAAGAGCCGTCATGCAGTGTAATGTAACCAATCAACGTATCAAGAAAAAGGCGCTTAAAATACTGGCTCTTTGTTCCCAAGGAAGGCGCGGGAAGCATTCTAGCCAGACAGGAGAAAAGATACATGGGCTGGTACTCACAGCCCCTCAAGGTCAAAGCAGTAGGGAGAGCGATAAGCATGCCTGCTAGCAGGGGTCCTTTCGTAAAAAAAAGAGGGGCAGGAGCTCATTAGCATAACTTATTTGCATATGCCACACCCCCTGACGTCACCGGAAGTGTCAAAAGGCCACACATCCCTGACGTCATGGGGAGTGTGTCAGGAGGCAAGAATGGAGGGAGGGAGGGAGGGGGAAGGAAGGAAGGAAGGTAGGTAGGTGGGGGGGAGAGAGAGAGAAGAAAGAAAGAAAGAAAGAAAGAAAGAAAGAAAGAAAGAAAGAAAGAGAGAGAAAGGGAGGGAGGGAGGGGGGAAGGAAGAAAGAAAGGAAGGAAGGAGGGAGGGAGGAAGAAAGGGGGGAAGGAAGAAAGAAAGGAACAGTAAGGTAAGTAGGTAGTTGGGGGGAGAGAGAGAGAAGAAAGGAAGGAAGGAAGGAACAGGAAGGTAGGTAGGTAGGTGGGGGGGAGAGAGAAGAAAGGAAGGAAGGAAGGAAGGAGGGGAGGGAGGAAGGGAGAGGGGAAGGAAGGAAGGGCCAGGAAAGTGAGCTGGGGGGCGGGGCTTTGTTATGTGCCCGCCCCCCGGGCCCTTCTCTCCCGGAGCGGCGCCCCAGTGCGCCCCGGCCCCAACAGAGCCCTGCCTGCTAGTAGTATAACATAACATTCCACATTACTGACTTAGAAAGTCCACCCATCCCGCCTCCCAGGCAGGGGATGGCAGCATTAGCTGACAGTAACATAGGGGCCAGCTCCACGGGGATGTGGGGGGAAGGTGTCCCCCCCCAGGGCTGTGAACACTGGCACTCACCACCTCCCGGTCTCCTTTGCAGTGTTCCAAGTCCTACTCCAGCCAGTTCCTGGACATCTTTGATGCCCACCACATGGCGGTGGACGCTGTCAACTGGAACCCGTACCACAGCAAGGTCTTCATTTCCTGCAGCTCAGACTGGACGGTGAAGATCTGGGACCACACCATCAAGTACGTCCAGACACCCCCACCCCCCGCCTTTCTTGCCTGGGGAGGGGGAGGGAGCTTGAGGGCCAGGCGGTCTTTTTCAAGAGCGGTGGGAAACTTGGGGAGAGCAGAGCCGCCCCCTCTGAACCAGCCACGTCGACCAGGTCATCTTCATCTGCAGGCCGACAAGTAGAAAAGAGCCAGAATCCGGGAGCATCTTATAGACTAACAGGATCTGTGGCAGGGGAGGGGCTTCCGTGAGTCATGGCTCACGTCTTCAGGTACCAAGTGTGAGACAAGGGGGATTGGAATGGAATTGCTGAGCAGTCAGGTTAGAACGGATAAAAGGAAGTCCTTCTTCACCCAAAGAGTGATGAACACATGGAATTCACTGGCACAGGAGGGGGTGGCAGCTACAAGCATGGACATAGATAATGGATATGGAGATAATTAGATATGGAGCAGAGGTCCATCAGTGGCTATTAGCCACAAAGTATAGCTAGGAACTCTCAGTCTGGGGCAAGTGATGCACTGTAATCTTGGTGCTTGGGGGGGGGGGGGGATAAACAGTGGGAGGGCTTCTGGTGTCCTGGCCCCACTGCTGGACCTCCTGAGGGCACCTGGTGTTTTTGGCCACTGTGTGACACAGAGTGTTGGACTGGATGGGCCACTGGCCTGATCCAACATCGGCTTCTCTTACGTTCTTATTGCAGACAATTCTATCCTTGGATTTTCAACAGGCTTTTGGCAAGAGATGTGTTTGTTTATTTAGATTGTTTTTATGCTGCCTCTCCTACTGGAGGGAGTTTCCGGCATTTAAATCCAGCATTAAAAAGCCCCAGTCCAGATAATAAAAATCGGGGGGGGGGGGGGGGCATGGCATTCCCAGTCTTGTGCATCTGGTCCAAAACTAGTGTAGCTGTCCTGGCCTCACTGACCCCGCCAGCAACAAGTTGCTAACAGCTCCACGGGAATTGCCTCCTGGCGAGCAAATGTGCCCGCTTTAGCAACTTCTGGTCCTGATTCTTCTGTACGCCTTTCGATTATCTGGCTGCCTTGAACGCCTTCCCACTTGGGCTTGCCCGCCTGTCCTAGTGGTCCCTCGGCTTGTTCTACCCGGGGCTGGATTCTGCAGAGACGTGCCCACTTCTGCCAAATGCCAGCGTCTGGTCTTTCTCACTTTGCAGGACTCCCATGTTCATCTACGACCTGAACTCGGCTGTCGGCGACGTCGTTTGGGCTCCTTATTCTTCTACGGTCTTTGCTGCTGTAACCACCGACGGGAAGGTAAGATGGCCGTGGCGGCATCTGCTGGCCAAAACCGGTCGAGGAAAGACTGCTGGGGTCTTGCAGCAGGGAGGCACACCCCCTCCCCAAAACAACGGTTATTGTCCCTTCTTCCTGGTTTTGGCATTGTGCGTTTGTCTGCTTTTGGAATTATTTTATAGATCGTTTTAGATGATGTTTTCATGGTTTTGTGTTCGGCTCTTTAGGGGCTCTGAAAGGGAATGTCCTGCAAATGCCAGCGAGGGTTGCCGGCTCTGAGTTGGGGAATACCTGGTGTTTTGGGGGGAGCCTGGGGAGGGCAGGGTTTCTGGAGGGGAGGGAATTCAGTGCTGTATAAAGCCACAGAGTCCACCCTCCAAAGCAGCCATTCCCCCCTCCCATGCACACCGGGGAATCTGGAGATCAATTGGTCATCTGGAGATCATCTGGAGATCAATTGTAATCATCTTGGTCATCTGGAGATCAATTGTAATCACGGGAGATCTCCAGGTGCCACCTGGAGGTTGGCAACCCTAGGGCACTTTTTCTCTTGGAAACTTTCCAGGAAAAAAAGATTGCAGAAATTCCCGGTTCGGTGCTGAAGTACAGCTAGGAAGAGAAACAAGTCCTCTTTGGTTTGCTCCACTGGAAATGTAGGTGTGAGTAAGACTTGAGGAGAGGAAATACCAGTTGTGGACAGGTTTACATCAGGACCACACAATGTGGCATCTAGATAAGAAAAAAAGAACATGAAAGACACGGCAGACTTGGCCAGCCTGAAAAATCAGCAGTGGCTGAACATGGCCCAACTCAAACAGGACACAGGATCTGATTCCAAGACACTGAAATGTTGGGCAACACATCCAATTACCATGTCAGATTCCACAGGGAAGCCATTGGAATTCATAAACACAAACGCAATTTCAACAGGAAAGAAGAGAGATTAAAAATAAATAGGGCATGGTTTCCAGTCCTGAAAAACGCAAAATGCTCTACATCTTACAACAGCACGACAGATAAGATTAGAATGTCAACAGCCAATCCGGATGCAAAAGAACCTCCTCAGGAAAGCTCCTCCATTAGCATGTCACAACCTGGGAAACTTCTACAAGATAATGACTCAGCCCTACCCCACCTTCCTGAGTAGATACAAATTACCTGCCTACCCTTTTTCTTCTCACATTGAAACAGCGAGTGCTCCATCTTTCTACGTTATACCTCTGAGGATGCCAGTCACAGCTGCTGGCGAAACATCAGGTACTACAATGCCAAGACCACAGCTATACAGCCCGGAAAAGCTACAACAACTAAAGAAGGAAAAACCATTCATTAGACCCCATTTTTTGCAACATCTGCTGTACATGATTGTGAAGATTTTTGCAACAAGTGGTGGCAAACCCTTTATGTCTCAACTTTACAGCTGTTCCTGCTCACACCAGTTGCCTTAAGCCAGCATCCCCAAACCTCTTGAGCCTGTGGGCACTTTTGGAATTCTGACACTGAGTGGTGGGTGCAGTCACAAAATGGCAGCCGCAGGAGGCGGAGCTGGCCAGAAAATAGCTTCCGCGTCTTCCCTTCAGTCACCCAGTGAAGATCTTGGTGCCGTGGTAGCAGCTGCCGCTGCCACGACATTTTAAAAAAGCTGCACAGCCAATCAAACCTCCAGTGGCCAATCAGCGTCCCTGCTGGGCAAAAGCCCCACCCACCCCTGGCCACTTTCTAAAAGCATTTGTCGGGCGTCTGGAAAGGTGTCAGCAGGTGCCACGCTGGGAACCCTGGCATTGGGCAATATGGAACAGTGGTGCTAAAATGACTGCGTGTCGAGAAACTTCTGCATCCTTTCTAGAAGGGCGAAGTCTGCCCAGAAGCGTGCTTCCCTCTTTCCCCAGAGGCTGCCCTCTGGCTGGCACTTGCCTCGCTGACAAGGTTGGGCTTTTAGCACTTAAAGGTCTGCGACTGACTCACAAGAAAGCTGCAGCATCTCAGTCACTCCTGCCCCTCTGTCTCAGATGCAGATTTTGCAGCTATTCTGAGACACGCAAGAGCGAACCGCCACTCCACACCTCTTACTTTGAACATTACGGGAGTTGCCAGGTCAGCTGAGACTCGATGGGGCAACCCCCCCCCCCCCCATGGGCAAAATGGTGCTTCGATGGTAGAAACGTGAATTGCTATGAGTCTTTCGTTAATCCAGTTTTAACTGAAATTCCAGGACACTCGTCAGCAACTTGTTGCGTCCCCGTGTTCCCCCCCCCCCTCCTTTGTCCTCTCATCTATTTCAGTTCTGATTTGTAGTGATTTTTAAAAATGTACTATAGCAGCATGGAGTTGTCCAGAGCAGAGAATCAAAAATACTACTGACGTTACTTAGGACTTGTCTCCCTTTAGAATTTTCCACACTACCTTTGGTTCCAGTTTGGTTAAGTGGTTAAGTGCACGGACTCTAATCTGGAAGAACCGGGTTTGATCCCCCACTCCTCCACTGGCATCTGCTGGATGACCTTGGGCAAGCCATAGCTCTGTACCAGCTGTTCTCTCAAGGACAGTTGTCTCAGAGCTCTCACAGGGTGTCTGTTGTGGGGAGGGGAAGGGAAAGGAGATTGTAGGCCACTCTGAGACTCCAAGTGAAGGGCGGGGTATAAATCCAATCTCTTCTTCTTCTTCCAGCATACCGGGTTTCCTCCTGACCGCTCCCATGGCTGGCTATGCCATTTATGAACAAATTATTACTTTATCCATTTTCGGGGAGAAATAAGTACTGTTTTTCACTTGCAGGCGATGCCTGCAGGCGAATCCACTCATTATTGCATATGTTCATTATAGCACTCTTAGGTAATTAGAGTAATTAGAGCAATAAGCATGAGCAGTGCCTTTGGCTACAAAGTGAACACAGTACTTAGTTCCTTCCCTTGCAAAACAAGAGCTGATGGTTAACCATTCATTCATGAATGCCGTCTGGCAGGCCGCAAGAATATACAGGGCTGTAAAACAAAGGGACACAAAACTGCCGGGCAAAGAGGAAGCTTTGCTGAATGAGACTTACTTCCGAGTAGACATATAATAGGCTCATGCACATGAGCGCTGGCACTGCTGGATTCCTTTATGGAGAACGTGATGCTATATTAGATGCTGTGAGGAACCCTAGTTTCTGTTCCACTTGCAGCTCATTGCAGGTAGAACTAATCTGGCAACGCAGAACTAATCTTCTGTGGATAGCCCTCGTGGTTCTTTGAAGCCGTTTACTCCTTTTTTAACAATGTCTCTTTTGCTGAATTCTGATTGGCCTTTTGTCCTGGGAAGTCCTTCTTCACCCAAAGAGCGATTAACACGTGGAATTCACTGCCACAGGAGGTGGTGGCAGCTACAAGCATGGATGGCTTCAAGAGGGAATTGGATAAACATATGGAGTAGAGGTCCATCCATGGCTCTTAGCCACAAGGTATAGATAGGAACTCTCAGTCTGGGGCAAGTGATGCTCTGTAGTCTTGGTCCTTGGGGGGGGGGGGGGGAACAGTGGGAGGGCTTCTAGTGTCCTGGCCCCACTGGTGGACCTTCTGAGGGTGTCTGGTGTTTTTGGCCACTGTGTGACACAGAGTGTTGGACTGGATGGGCCACTGGCCTGATCCAACACTGGCTTCTCTTATGTTCTTATGACCTCGGACTTCCCACAGGATGGACAGTCTTCTAACCTTTATGGAGAACATGATGCTATATTCGATGCTGTGAGGAACCCTAGTTTCTGTTCCACTTGCAGCTCATTGCAGGTAGAACTAATCTGGCAATGCAGACACTAATCTTCTGTGGATAGCCCTCGTGGTTCTTTGAAGCCGCTTACTCCTTTTTTAACAATGTCATTTGCTGAATTCTGATTGGCCTTTTGTCCTGGGAAGGACTTCTTCACCCAAAGAGTGATTAACACGTGGAATTCACTGCCACAGGAGGTGGTGGCGGCTACAAGCATGGACGGCTTCAAGAGGGAATTAGATAAACATCTGGAGCAGAGGTCCATCAGTGGCTATTAGCCACAAGGTATAGATAGGAACTCTCAGTCTGGGGCAAGTGATGCTCTGTAGTCTTGGTCCTTGGGGGGTGGGGGGAACAGTGGGAGGGCTTCTAGTGTCCTGGCCCCACTGCTGGAACTTCTGAGGGTGTCTGGTGTTTTTGGCCACTGTGTGACACAGAGTGTTGGACTGGATGGGTCACTGGCCTGATCCAACATTGGCTTCTCTCTTATGTTCTTATGACCTCGGACTTCCCACAGGATGGACGATCTTCTAACCCAATCGCCAGACTTAGAAGCAAAGGAAAGAGTAAGCGAAAGAGCTGCTGCAACATAAATAGACCTAAAAGGAACTTTTCATTGTCAGTTACATCTCAGGCTGTCACGTGATTAAAGAAATGTCAACCTCAAGGCTAGACTCCCCACCTAGTTCTCCCGAGTGCCCCAGGCGGAGAGCATGCCAGAGGTTGACTTTGCAGTAGCAAAGAAGGAGTGCCAGACTGTAGCTCCTGCAGAGGCAACAGGAGAAGCTGTAAGCCATTGCAGACTCAACTCCCAGGGAAGGGAGGACCTGCTCAAAAACACTCTGTGCACCTGCTTCAGCATGGCAGCAACTCTGCACATTCAGACCTGCTTCTGTGTGTGTAGCAGCCGCTCCTTGTCCTTGAAACCTTGAATTGACTTCCTGGCTATCTGACCTTTGGCTTTGTTATTTGCCTTGACTCCGGACCATGTTTCCAGCTTGCAGTGTGTAGTCTCTGCGGCAGCCAGCCAAGACAGCACATTCCTCTTCTTCTTGATTGAAAATGCCTGGAACAGAATCTGGGGGCTATAACTGAGGATGTTACAGAGGACAGAGGGAAGTAGTTTGGTTGCAGAAGGTCCCTGGAGAACAGGGCTGCCAGCCTCCAGCTGGGGCCTAGAGATCGCCCAGAATAACAGTTGCTCTCCAGACAAAAGAAATCAGTTCCCCTGGATGAAATGGCTGTTTGTAGGGTGGACTGTATGGCAGTATATCCCGTTGAGCTTCCCCCCCAGGCTCAGCCCCCCAAATCTCAAGGAATTTCCCAATGAGGAGTTGCCAACCCAACTGGAGACAGCAGGAGATATGGGGCTCTGGTGCTGAGTTGGAAGGAGGGGGGACTTGAAGCGGGGTATTGTTGTGGGGTGGTGTTCGCAGAGGTCTGGTAGGAGGCTTTGGGGCTGGGTGTAAGGGCAGAGATGCCAGCGTCCGGCAGCAATCAGTTCCCAAGAACTTTCAGTCAAAAGAGTTTATTTATTCATTTATTTAAAGTTTTATTTACCAGTTTTACAAAACATTCCACATGTTATACAATCACATGTAATGCTTTATATTGTCTACTCAAATGTGAACATCATTTTCCATTTACTTTACATGTTGACAGATTGTGAGTCTACCTTTTTATCGTAGTCTGAATCCATTCATATATCTTTATCCTTGTACAGTCCGAGTTTCCTTTGTCTTGTGGGCAGTACTGTGATAGTTCTCGGGGTCAAAGTTCCAGGCTTCACGAGAAAAAAAAAAATCCTTTGCTGCTCTTTGTTTGGGATTAAAAACCAACTGGCAGGAGATGGGCTTGATATTCTGATTAATGCTGACACAATGACTGTTTGCTTACCAAGGTATTGGGGCTCCAGAACGGGAGACGGGCCTTTTGCCCTTACGGTTGACTCAGGAATGAGACTAGGTTGCCGTCTTGGCTCTGTTCAGCGTCGTCTTAAAAATCTCTCTACATCTCCGGTAATGTTCACCTTGCCTTGTAACCAGCCCTGACCTTTAGACGCGTGGCTGGCATCTGGAATTCTTGCCGCTCGTATTTGCTTTTGAGAGCAAACCTTCTTGCCGAGGGTGCCTCTCTTTGCATTTTAATTAATTGTAGCTGGCAATCGATTTCCCCGGGTTCAGATCCAAGGTGTTCCTTCTCTTGGCTTCCGTCCTCTGGGCCCGATTCCTTTCCGCCGCCCTTTCCCTCTCTGTTCTAGGGCGTCACGTGAATACTAGACAGCTCCAGAGGTGCTGGTGCAACAGCATATCTGGCCATCCCATATTCATAGGATCCTAAAATCACAGAGTTGGAAGGGGCCAGACAGACCATCTAGTCCAACCCCCTGCTCAATGCAGGATCAGCCTAGAGCAGGGGTGGGCAATTGTTTTGGCTCGGGGGGCCACTTTGTGGGAGCAGAGGTTAGCGGAGGGCCGCACTTTTTAAAATGATTGCATTCATTAGTTAACTTTGAATTTCAGAAAAGGTATCAATTATATCATAAAAATCAATAAACAGGGCTGCTGGGAGCAGGGGGTGGGGCTTGGTAATGTGCCCGCCCCCTGGACACTTCACTCCCGGAGCGCCGCTTCTCTGCACTCCGGGCCCAATGGAGGCCTGACTGAAACCACGTGGCCGACTGTCTTGGCGGGCCGCAAAAAACTCTGTGGCGGGCCGCATGTGGCCTGCGGCCCGCAATTTGCCCACCCCTGGCCTAGAGCATCCCTGACAAGTGTCCGTCCAGCCGCTGCTTGAAGACTGCCAGGGAAGGGGGGAGCTCACCACCTCCCCAGGCAGCCGATTCCACTGCTAAACCACTCCTACTATAATTTCCCCCCTTAAGATCCAGCTGGAACCTTTCCACTCGTGATTTAAATCAATTATTGTGAGTCCTCTCCTCTGCTGCCAACAGGAACAGCTCCCTGCCCTCTAAGTGTAGTAGAGGTAAAGGTTTCCCTTGCTCAAAAGCCAGTTGAATACAACTCTAGGGATGTGGTGCTCATCTCCGTTTCCAGGCCGAAGAGCCGCTCTGCCCAAAGATGTTTCCGTGGTTATGTGGCCGGCATGACTGGATGCCGAGGTGTACGGAACACTGTTACCTTCCCACCACCCCTATTCATCTGAGAGCCAGTTTGGCGTAGTGGTTAAGGGCACGGACTCTAATCTGGGAGAACCGGGTTTGATTCCCCACTCCTCCACTTGCACCTGCTGGATGACCTTGGCCAAACCATAGCTCTGTACCAGCTGTTCCCTCAAGGACAGCTTGGGAAAGAGCCCTCTCAGCCCCACCTACCTCACAGGGTGCCTGTTGTGGGGAGGGGAGGGGAAAGGAGTTTGTAAGCCGCTCTGAGACTCCCAAGTGAGTGACGGGCGGGATATAAATCCAATCTCTTCTTCTCTTCTTCTTCTACTTGCAATTTCTTGCTTTCGAACTGCTAGGTTGTCAGGAGCTGGGACCAGAGATGGGCGCTCACTCTGTCATGCAGCATTCGGGTCTCGAACTGCTGAACTACCGACCTTCTGGTCTGCAGTTCAGCGTCTGAACCACTTGAGCCACTGCAACCCATCAAATACTTCAAGAGAGCAATCCTGTCCCCCCTCAACCTCCTCTTCTCCAGACAGAACCTTGCCAAGTCCCTCAGCCTTTCTTCGTAGGGCTTCTTGGTCTCCAGGCCCCCGATCGTCCTCGTCGCTCTCCTCTGCACCCGCTCCGTTCCGTCCACAGCCTTTTGGAAGGGAGGCCTCCAGAACGGCACACAAGACTCCAGGCGCGGCCTGACCAATGCAATGTCCAGCGGGACTATGGCATCTTGCGATTTGGATGTCACGCCTCTACGCATACACCCTAAGGCCGCATTAACCGTTTTTGCTGCTGCGTCACACTGACTGCTCATTCCTAGCTGATGGTCCACCTGTCTCCCAAGATCTCGTCCACACACCCTTGGCACATCTGTTTGAATCTGAAACAGCGCTAGCACATGTGGGGGCAAGGCCAGTACAGTTTCAAAGTATGTTATTTCTGTCTCCATAAAAGGCACTCTCTGCCTTTGACCGCACTTCCAGCTTTATCCGAATGAATTATTTACAGAGCTCTCCCTCTCAGCCTGTGCCTTCTCTCACTCTGCCCGCGGAGAAGGAGAAAGTAGATGGCGACTACAGCTGCTGGGCACAGCCCAGTAGCAACCGGCGAGAGATATGGGAGGCGGAGACTTGTTTATTTGATTTGGCTTTTATCCCACCCTTCCCACCGCCGCAGGCTTCGGGCGGCTCACATCAAGTTACAGCAAATAAAACAATTTCCTAAATAAAATCACAATAAGTTAAGCCTAGAAACAGTATGTAAAGTGCTAGCGACAGCGTTATAAAAGGGTGAGAATCCGACAGGTAGTTGGGACGCATGGTCTGGGTCTTATCAGCGGCACGCAGGCTATTCAGTCAGTGTAATATATCTTTGTTAGGGATATTATTGTTGGTTAGGGTTGCCAAGTCCTTACCGTCTAGCGGCGGGGGGGAGTCCTCTTCACTCCTGGAGTTTTCAGAGTGTCACCATATAGAATGTGACATATAGAGAGACACCATATGGAGAGACACTGGAAGTGACATCGTCGCGTTGGGGACGTTGCCGGGGCGACGCTCTGGCAATCGCCCCAAAACTCTATGGTGCCATAGAGTTTTTGGGGCGATTGCTAGAGCGTCACACCGGCAACGTCCCCAACGTGATGATGTCACTTCCGGTGACATCATCACGCTGGGGCAGTCGTCCTGACCGGACGACTTCGGGGGTGGGGTTCCCCCCGCCGGCGGATCGGGGACCCCTGTAGCGGGGGATCCCCTGCCCCCTGGGCGGACTTGGCAGCCCTCTTGTTGATGGTGTTGTGGTTGGTGGTGTTGGGGCCACGGCCTCAGATGGATGGGTGCAGCTCCTCAATCAAAGGCCGGGTGGAAGAGCTCCGTTTTACAGGCCCTGCGGAACTGTGAGAGGTCCCTCAGGGCTCTGATGTCTTCCGGGAGCTCATTCCACCAGTGTGGAACCACCACTGAAAAGGCCCTGGCCCTCAGTGCTGCAAGCCTGGCTTCTCTGGCCAGGAAGAGCCAGGCGGTTTTGGGAACCAGCTCGCAGTGCTTGCTGGGGAACATATGGGGAAAGGCGGTCCCTTAAGTATGCCGGACCCTGGCCATAAAGGGCTTAAAAGGTAAGTACCAGCACCTTTAACCGAATCCGGTACGCTATAGGCAGCCAGTGCAGTGCTTTTAGCACAGGCTGGATGTGTTCCCGCATAGGGAGATGCAGCAGCAGCCGGGCCACCGCATTCTGCACCAGCTGCAGCTTCTGGATTTGGGACAAGGGCAGCCCTATGCAGGGAGCATTACAGTAATCTAATCTCGAGGTGACCATTGCATGGATCACTGACGCCAGGTCGTTGCGTTCGAGGAAGGGAACCAACTGGGGGCGACTGGCGGGCTCTGGCACACGTCATCACTTCCTGTGCAAATTGGAAGTGATGTCATTGCACCATATGGTGACACTCTAGCATTCACCCCCAAACGCCATGGTTTAAGGTTTAACCATGAACTCTGGTTTAACCATAGAGTTTGGGGTGAATAGTCAAGGGTCACCCAGTGTGATGATGTCATTTCCTGTTCATGCTGGAAGTGAACCAGGGATACCAATGGATAACTTCATTTTCCAGGAGAATTTCCTCCTGCTGCCCAGCTAAGCAGTTGGAGGCAACGGCAGCAGTGAGAGTGGGGGGAGGAGATCTTCCGGTGTACTGGGAGGCATGGGAAGCCTAGGGGCTGTTCTTGACTAATTGCTGCCTTCTCTCAAGAACTGCAGCATACCCAGAAAACCATTCAAGTCCACTGGTTCCTTTTAAGACCAACAACGTTTTATTCAAGGTGTAAGCTTTTGTGTCCACGCGCACTTCTTCAGATACATTGAAGTGGAAGTTGTTGCTCCATACAGATAGGTAGAGGGTGAGCAGCAAATTAGCATGTTGTTGTTGTTATTGTTCAGTCGCACAGTCGAGTCTGACTCTTCACGAACCCATGGACCGTATCACGCCAGGCCCTCCTGTCTTCCGTCGTGCTCCAGAGTTTGCTCAACTTCATGTTCGTTGCATCGATAACGCTGTCTAACCATCTCGTCCTTTGCCGTCCCCTTCTTCTTTGACCTCCATTCTTTCCCAGCATCAGGGTCTTCTCCGGGGAATGCTCCCTTCTCATTGGGTGGCCAAAGTCTTTGAACCTCAGCTTCAGGATCTGGCCTTCCAGGGAACAGTCAGGGTTGATTCCTTTTAGGACTGGCTGATTTGATTTCCTTGCAGTCCAAGGGACTCTCAAGAGTCTTCTCCGGCACCATAATTCGAAAGAGTCTATTCTTCGGTGCTCATCCTTCCTTACGGTCCAACTCTCACAGCCATACCTCACTACTGGGAATACCATTGCTTTGACTGTACGGACTTTAGTTGGCTGGGTGATGTCCCTACTTTTTATTCTGCTGTCTAGGTTTGCCATCGCTTTCCTCCCATGGGACAGGCGTCTGCATGATAAAGGTGTCTAAAAGGCGCAAGGACCAAACTGGAACAACAGTATATCTGAAGAAGTGAGCCGTGACTCAGGAAAGCTCCTCCCCTGCCACAGATTGTGTTAGTCTTTCAGGTGCTCCTGGACTCTGGTTCTTTTCTCCTGCTACAGACAGACTGACACGGCTGCCCGTCTTGATCTCTCTGAAGAAGTGAGCCGTGACTCCCGAAAGCTCCTCCCCGGCCACAAATGTTGTTAGTCTTTCAGGTGCTCCTGGACTCTGGCTCTTTTCTACAACTACGGACAGACTAACATGGCGACCAATCTCAAACTGGAATAAGTTTAAATGGTCACCGTTTGTTTGGGTTTAATTCAGGGGTGGGAACCAGTTCTCCCCCCCCCCCCCCATTGCTTCAAGCAGGACGGGCAAGCAAGGCACTGATGCTATAGACAAAGAACAGGGCTGTAGCGGAAGGATGAGGCAGCTGAGGGTGGTCCCTGAACGAAAAGGTCTACACAAGACATTGTGGGGCGCTGAGACGCAGAATCATAGAAGCACAGAATGTTCAGAGTTGGAAGGGACCTTGCAGGTCATCTAGTCCAACCCCCTGCACTCTGCAGGAGCCCAGCCGGAAGATGGCCCTACAACATAGAAGAGAAGAAGAAGAGATTGGATTTATATCCCGCTCTTCACTCACTTAAGAGTCTCAGAGCGGCTTTCAAACTCCTTTTCCCTTCCCCTCCCCACAACAGGCACCCTGGGAGGTGGGTGGGGCTGAGGGAGCTCTAACAGAAACTGTTATTTCAAGGACAGCTCTTGTCAGAACTATGCTTTGCCCAAGGTCATCCAGCAGGTGCAAGTGGAGGAGTGGGGAATCAAACCTGGTTCTCCCAGATTAGAGTCTGTACCACTACACCAAACTGGCTCTCCAAAAGATGGTCATCCAGCCTCCGCTTGAAAACACCCAGCGAAGGAGCATCCACCTCCTCCCGAGGCAGTCTGTTCCTCTGCTCAACCACCCTTACAGTTAGGAAGTTCCTCCTGATATTTAGCCGGTATCGACTCCCATGTCATTTCCACCCATTAGATCTAGTCTTGCAATCCAGAGCAAGAGAGAATAGATCTGTTCCATCTTCTACATGACAGCCCTTCAGATATTTGAAGACTGAAATAATGTCCTCTCTAAGCCTTCTCTTTCCGTGGCTAAACATACCCAGCTCTTTCAGCCTTTCCTCATAAGACTGGGATTCCAACCCTCTCGCCATCCTGGTTGCCCTCTTCTGGACACGCTTGAGCTTGTCAACATCCTTCCTAAAACGTGGTGCCTGCCCAGAACTGGACACAGTACTGGACGTCATCTCCCCCCCCCCCCCCCCCCGCAGCTTCTTTCTTTACGGGGCTTTGGAAGGCTCTGGCTTCATACTACCCTCTTGGTGACATTTTTATTATCCTGGGAAGGTTGTAGGGAGGAGACGAAGCAGATGCCCTGCCCTTTGGGAGAACTGCCCCTTTCCTTTTAAGAAAGAAGAAGAGAGAAGCAGAAGAGATTGGATTTATATCCCGCTCTTCACTCACTTAAGAGTCTCAGAGCGGCTTTCAAACTCCTTTCCCTTCCCCTCCCCACAACAGACACCCTGTGAGGTAGGTGGGGCTGAGAGAACTCTTTCCCAAACTGTCCTTGAGGGAACAGCTGTGCCAGAACTATGGCTTGCCCAGCCAGGTGCAAGTGGAGGAGTGGGGAATCAAACCCGGTTCTCCCAGATTAGAGTCCGCGCACTTAACCACTACACCAAACTGGCCAAAAGGATCAGCCATTTGGGGAAGGAGTCTGCTGATGTATTTATATATTTACTTCGTTTATACCCCACCTTTCTCCCCCACGGGACCCGAATCAGCTTACACCTTTCTCGTCTCCTCCCTTTTACCCTCACAACAACCTGGTGAGGCAGGTCAGGCTGAGAGTGTGTGTGAATGGCCCATGGTCAGCCTGCAAGCTTGAACACATGAAGCCGCCTTATACTCAGTGAAACACAGCAAAAAACCAAACTGGGGAAGAACGCTAGCAATAATATTATGAAAGTCAAAAGCACATAACAGGCTTCCCCAGTTTGGGGTTTTTTTTGCGGTGTTTCATTCTCTGCAGCTAGGAGGTCTCGTCATTTCCTGCCACGTTTTACTCAATCAGACCATCAGTCCCCCTAAGTTAGTATTTGGCTGCGGTCACATACACTGAATAATTCACTTTCAATCCACTTTCACTGCCCTTTCCAACTGGATTTTGCCACTTCACGCAGTTCAGACCCAGTTGAAAAGTGCATTGAAAGTGGATTATTTAGTGTGTGCGACTGCAGCCAATATCCACTCAGATGGGCAGCGGCTCTCCAGGGTCTCAGGCGGAGGTCTTTCCCATCACCTCCTGCCTGGTCCTTTTAACTGGAGACGCCGGGGATTGAACCTGGGACCCTCTGCGTGCCAAGCAGATGCTCTACCACTGAGCCACGGCCCCTCCCCACAGCTTTCCAGGGTCTCTGGCAGGAGTCCTTCCCATCACCTGCTGCCTGATCTTTTTATCTAGAGATGCTTCCAGGGACTGAACCTGGGACCTTCTGCGTGCCAAGCAGATGCTCTACCACTGAGCCACGCCCTTTCCAAAGCAGAATGGGGATTCGAAACTGGGTGTCCCAGATAATTGTCTGAAACTCTAATTGCTGTACCATGCTGGCTCTCCAGAACCCCGTGGACCTGGGGAATCAAGAGGCGCTCGAATAGGCCGTGAGGGAACGAGCGGCTTTTGAGCATTACTTAAACAAGACACAGATTCATTTTTAATAGAAGCTCTTCTGTTCTGCGTTGGGGGAAGCAATGATTCCTCGCAAGCTTTTCATTCCCGAGACCTCCCACTTACGCCGCACAGCTCAATTACCGAGGACAGTTCGGTCCCGCTGCCTAATGAAGTACCGGCTGCATTTAATTCCTGAAAGCCATCCGCTTTAATAGGAAATGTTAAACTGTGGCACACGGCAGCCAGATGATGTTGGGTTTTTGTCCTCAGAAATCGCCACCGAATTGTCTGTAACAGAAAACGGCATTCTTCCCAAAAAGGGAGAGGGACTTCTAAAGAAGAATCACAGCTCTGGTAAACAGTCCGGTCTCTGCAGCATCTTCAGAGTTTTCCAGAGTGAGACATCTGATCAGTGTTCCCTCTAAGCTGTGTTCGTGTGAGCTAGCTCACCGTTTTTTAGCCTCCAGCTCACACCTTTTTGTCTTTGCTCAGGGAGGATGGCTCCAGAGCAAACTAATTTAGGAAGCAGCCAAACTGCTCGCTCATAGTGTTAATGCCAGTAGCTCACAAAGTAGAATTTTTGCTCACAGGGCTCCACAGCGTAGAGGCAGTGTTCCCTCTAAGCTGAGTTAGTGTGAGCTAGCTCATAGTTTTTTAGCCTCCAGCTCACACATTTTTGTCTTTGTTATGTATTGACCATGCGGTCGCCATGTGCTCCCATAATTGCGACCGCATGGCCAGAGCACATGGCCAGAGCATGGCCAGAGCACATGGCCAAGAAACTACCTGAGCTTCAGCCAGGTAGAACAAAGGCCAGGTGGATTCAAACCGGCCACCAATCCTGTACCTAGGTTTCTCCCAGGGAACCTATGAGATGTAAATAGACTGATAACAGCCTATCAGGCCAGTTGGTTGGGTGAGGTCAGGGGATTGTCCCTGACCAGCATAAAAGGAGGGCTCGGAGCCCTGGGTTGTATGCTTCATCCGGACCAGCAATAAAGATCTAGCTGTTTCACTATTCCATGGACTCCCGACTCCAAGACTTATCAGTCTTTGCCCAGGAAGGCTGGCTCCAGAGCAAACTAATTTATGCTGCAGCCAAATCGCTTGCTCCCGACTTTAATGCCAGGAGCTCAGAAAGGAGAATTTTTGCTTGCAAGACTCCACAGTTTAGAAGGAGCATTGGACCTGATCTGGTTGAATATAGTCTGCTTCGAATCGTTTTATTTTGCCAACTCCGGGTGGGGTAATTCCTGGAGGTTTAGGGATGGAATCTGGGGAGGGAAAGATTTGGGGACCTCCGCAGGGCACAATGCCCTAGAGTCCAGCCTCCCAAGCAGCTATTTTTTCTCAGAGGAACCAATCTCTCTAGTCTGGAGATCAGTTGTAATTCTGGGAGATCTCCAGGCCCCACCTGGAGGCTGGCAGCCTCCACCAACACATGAAGCTGCCCTATACTGAAACAGACCCTTGGTCTGTCAAGATCAACGCTGTCTACTCAGATTGGAAGCGGCTCTTCAGGGTCTCAGGCAGAGGTCTTTTCCACCACTGACTGCCTGGTCCTTTTAACTGGAGATGCTGGGGATTGAACCTGGGACCTTCTGCATGCCAAGCAGAGGCTCTTTCACTGAGCCACGGCCACTTCCACCGTTGTTTTAGTATTTCTCCAGAGTGGCTGATATTGCTGGGAACCTCTTCCTAGAACTCATTGCCACAAGATTTGGTGATAGTTCAAATGGCATTTTTAAAAAAAGATATTCTATTTATTTATTTATTTATTTGTACCCCGCCCTCCCCATCGAAGCAGGCTCAGGGTGGTTTACACAGAATTGCAACGAGTAAATAACAGATAAAAGGTAAAGGTAAAGGTTTCCCTTGCTCGAAAGCCAGTCGAATACGACTCTAGGGGTGCAGTGCTCATCTCCGTTTCCAAGCTGAAGAACCAGCGCTATCCAAAGACTTCTGCTTGGTCATGTGGCCGGCATGACTAGACTTTGAGGCGCACGGAATGCTGTTACCTTCCCACCAAAGTGGTACCGATTTATCCACTTGCAATTTCTTGCTTTCAAACGGCTAGGTTGGCAGGAGCTGGGGCCAGAGACAGGAGCTCACTCTGTCATGCGGCACTCGGGTCTTGAACTCGGGTCTCGAACTACTGAACTACCGACCTTCCGGTCCGCAGTTCAGTGTCTTAACCACTTGAGCCACTGCAGTAACCAACAGATAAAAACATCAATATAAATATCCTCATAAAACTCAACATAATTACTAAAACGGGTGTATATGACAATGGTGGTACAGTAGACATATACCGTATTTTTCGCTCCATAAGACGCACCTGACCATAAGGCGCACCTAGCTCTGCTCGGTGCCGTGGCTTGGGAAAGGTGAGGGGGGTTTAAGACGCACACACTTTCCCCCCCACTTTTTTTGGGAGAAAAAGTGAGTCTTATGGAGCAAAAAATACGGTAGATTACAGTCAGCAAATGGTTTTCCCCCCTACTCCTACCGGCAGGCTCCGGCTGGGTGGTGGTATTGGGCACAGGGTCTTGGATTATCAGGTGCGGCTCCTTGCCTAAAAGCCTGGCTGAAGAGCTCTGTTTTACAGGCCCTGCAGAATTCTAAAAGGTCCCACAGGGCCCTGATCTCTTTTGGGAGCTCATTCCACCAGAATGGAGCCACCACCGAGAAGGCCCTGGCCCTAGTTGATGCCAGTCGAGTGTCCTTGGGCCAGGGAGGGCCAAGAGATTTTTTGAGACCTCATTAGGGTTCCCAACCTCCAGGCGGGGCCTGGGGATCTCCCGCTTTTACAACTGATCCCCAGCTGACAGAGATCAGCTCCCCTGGATAAAATGGCTGCTTTGAAGGGTGGACTCTATGGCACTGTACCATGCTGAGGACCCTCCCCTCCCCAAACCCCACCTTCTCCTGGCTCCACCCCCAAAGTCCCCAGGTATTTTCCAACCCGGACTCGGCAACCCTAGACCTCATGGCATTACTCTTTACCAGCTCCTCGTAGGCAGGGGTCCGTTGGAGCAGGAGCGCACAGGAGCGCAGCTCCAGGAGTGAGGAGCCCAGGGGGCGGGCACATGACCAAGCCCCGCCCCCTCCTCGGCTTCCCCGAGCAGTGCAGAGGCGCAGCGCCTCGGGGAAAGCCCTGCTAGGGTCTTTATTCTTTTTAATGTTTTGTTTTAATATTGATAATTTTATCATTGTTCCTTTTATGACTGTGTGCTGCTTTTCCAGAGACTTGCTCAAGGTGGCATATAAATTTTCTAAGTATACCATTTTTTATCTGGGCACATGGCACATAAGTACTGGAGAAATTTCACCAGCCGTTCAGCAGCTTCCATCCCATCAGTTTGGTGTAGTGGTCAGGAGTTGGACTCTAATCTGGGAGAACCGGGTTTGATTCCCCACTCCTCCACATGCAGCTTCTGGCGTGACCTTGGGCCAGTCACAAGTTCTCTCAGAGCTGTTCTCTCATGAGCAGTTCTCAAAAGACTTCTCTCAGCCCCACCTACCTCACAGGGTGTCTTGTTGTGGGGAGGGGAAGGGGAAGGGATGGGCGGTGCACATGTCCTGGGTATCTCAAGTCTCCTTGAAACCTGGTGGTTTCAAGGGAGCAGGAAGAGACTGAGGGTGTGTTCTTTACGCTTATTTTTATTGCACAAAGTGTTGGATGGGGAAGGGAATGGAGGAAGAGCAGGTCAGTTTCACTCACCTGTGGAGTGGAGCCTGAGGGGTGGGTGTTGCCTTCTGACACACTTCCGGTATGTCAGGGGGTGTGGCATATGCAAATGAGTTATGCTAATGAGTTATGCTAATGAGCTCCTGCACCTCTTTTTCTACGAAATGACCCCTGCTCGTAGGCGTAAGCTGGCCTGTGACTTAGGATCTTCCCTGGAGACTTTATTATTGGGGGTGGGGAGTGGGCTTGCCTTCAGAGGTGAGGAAAGGTGTAGCAAGGCTGACAGGAAGCGGATTTCCTCAGTGGGAGGCCAAGGACTGCCAGCCTCCAGGTAGCTGAAGAAGTGTGCGCGCACACGGAAGATTATACCTCAGGAGAAAACTTTGTTGGTCTCAGAGGTGCCACTGGATTCAAACTCTGTTCTGTGCAAATCACGACGGGTGTCCATGTCAGTCTGTCTGTAGCAGGAGACAAAAGCAAGAGTCCAGGAGCTCCTTAAAAACTAACATTTGTGGCAGGGGAGGAGCTTTCACGAGTCACTGCTCCCGTCTTCAGATACAGGGTGGAAATCCATCAACTTGCACAGGTACAAACAGACAGCACTGAAGAGGTGAGCCAGGACTCCCGAGAGCTCCTCCCTCGCTACAGATGTTGTGAGCCTTTCGGGTGCTCCTGGACTCTGGCTCTTTTGTCCTGGGTAGTCTGTGTTCGAGCAGCTACGCAGCCTCTTTCTCCCTTAAATACTAAACTCAGAAACACTTCAGGATTTTGCAGAACAAGTTTCCTTCAGACCGGTCCTTCTGTGTGTGTGTGTGTGTGTGTGTGTGTGTGTGTGTGTGTGTGTGTGTGTGTGTGTGTGTGTGGTCTTCTTTATTCTGTGTTTCTAAAGAGGCCTGTTGGGCCCATCCGCGTTCACGAGTAGAATTTTAATTTTATTCATTTTAACAAACTTAAAATGGAACTAGATCTCGCAGGGCTACTCGACTGCCCTCATGGAGAAAGGGATTTATTCCCGGTCCGGCTGGCGTTCTGAATTAGCTATTCTATATTTAAATGTAAGTGGAGTTCTTCTTGCCAGTACGGACCTTGTCTTCTCCCCTCGCCCCTAAATTACACTGCTGTGAAAGGACAGCTGTTTCTTTGTCTAATTCATCAAGCTTTTCTGTTTGTACTTCTAGTACAATCTATTTATTTATTTTTGTCCTCTCCCGAAGAGCAAACAGAGACTGCTTTCTCATTATTTCAGTATTTCTCATTATTGATGTATATAGTACATTTTTAAACCACCTTCTCGCCAGGATGCTCAGGGGAGCATGTCCATCATCCTCACAGCAACCCTGTGAGGTGGGTTAGGCTGAGAGAGTTCAAGGCCATCCCACAAGTTTCATGGCAAGCCAGGATTTGAACTCAAGTCCCTCCGCTCCTCGCCCAGCACTCTGACCACTACACCACATGAGATTTATCATTAGTCTAAAGCAGTGGTCTGCAAACCGTGGCTCGGGAGCCACATGCGGCTCTTCGGGCCCTTGAGTGTGGCTCTTGAGTGTGGCGCCTGCCCCTCCCCACCCCTCCCTGCCGGAAAGAGTCACAGGCCGGGGCAGAGGAGGCGCCAAAGCAGGAGCGCCATAAGGTTGGGTTAGGAAGGGAGGGGTGCCCCCTGGCCTGCTGCCCCACCCCCGCTTCGGCGCCCCTCCCTCCCAAACGCCGTTTGCAGAGCCTGCAGCAGTCTCGGCAGGCCTCTGTTCGGGCTGGGGAGCAGAGCGGCGGAGCATCGCTCCGCTAGTGAAGAGTCCAGGGGGCGGGTACATAAGCCCCGCTCCCTTCTCCCAGCAGCCCTGAGTGAGCGAGGAGCAGGTAGGTAAGGGCTCCCGCGCTTCGGGGAGGGCTGAGGACGAGGCCTCCAGAGGCCAGGCCGTCTTCCCGCCCCCCTGCTGGCTGCTGCCTCTCCTGGGCACTGGCCTCTAGAAGGCGGCGGGGGTGGTGGTGGTATTTTTTGTTTTTTTTCCCTTCCGGCCACCTTTCTGGCCAGACCAGGGCGGGAGGGCCTCCTTTTTGCTTTTTTTCCTTTGCCGGGGCGGCGGCGGAAGGGCCTCCTTTTTGTTTGTTTTTCCGGCTCGGCTGCCGTTTCTGGCCATGCCAGGGTGGCGGCGGTGGCAGGAGGGCCTCTTTTTGCTTTTTCCCCGCCCTGGGCGAGAGCGAGAGGGCCTCCTTTTTGCTTTTTTTCCCTGCCCGGCTGCCATTTCTGGCCATGCCGAGGCGGCGGCAGGAGGGCCTCCTTTTTGCTTTTTTCCCGCCCAGAGCGAGGGCGAGAGGGCCTCCGGCCCGGCTGCCGTTTCTGGCCATGCTGGGGCGGCGGCAGCAGGAGGGCCTCCTTTTTGTTTTGTTTCCCGCCTGGCTGCCGTTTCTGGCCAGGCGGCGGGGGGGGGGGAGGGCCTCCTTCCCCCCCCCCCCTTTGCGGCGGCGGGAGGGCCAACTTTTTGGTTTTTTTCCTTAGCGGGGGTGGGGGTGAGAGGGCCAACTTTGTTTTGTTTCCCGCCCGGCCACCATTTCTGGCGGGGGGGGGGGGGCGTAGAGACACACCGGTCTTTTTGTTTATGTTCTCCCAGTCACTGTTTACTCTGTCTCTGGGAGGTGTAGAAAAATCTCCATTGTAATTTACGAGTGGCATCCCCACCTGGTCCCTGGACGGAGGGGGGAGGGAGGAACGGAGGCAGGAGTGGTTAGGCCCGCGGGGGGGCGGGGGGGGGGAGAGGTGGCGGGGACATCCCCCCCCCCACACCATCCCAAAGGCTTCCTAGAGAGGTGGGAGGTGGGAGGGAGGAAAAGTCCTTTCCGGGGCTGGGGGGAGGAGGCTTTGCTATTGGAATGGCCAAAGAGACTAGGGAGGGTTTCAGTTCTGCAACAGGAGAAGACAAGCTTTTCAGCCGGATTCTGAGCAGGGTTACTCTCAAGCAAGTCATGGGGGGAAATAAGTCAGTTGTGCTGGAAGAAGGAGAGATTGGATTTATACTCCACCCTTCACTTGGAATCTCAGAGCAGTTTACAAACTCCTGAGCTATGACTGAGTCAGGAAAGCTCCTCCCCTGCCACGAATTTTGTGAGTCTTTCAGGTGCTGCTGGATTCTTGCTCTTTTCTCCCCTTACGCTCTGCCATGACAACTTTGCTCATTTGAGCAGCAGGAACTCCTGGAGCCCCCCCCCCCCCCCCCCAATGGGCAGAATCAGCAACTCCCCATCCAGGGGTGCTTTCTTGCTCTTGCTGGACGTTTTCTGTGCATTGGGGGAAAAATGCCTATTCACAAGGAGAAATATGACAGGTTAATTATGTAAATCTTAAATTAGGTAAAGCTGGTAAATCTTTCTCTGGTTTGAATTAGCTGTATATATTTGTTCCTGTAGTAGCCTGCCCTGAGCCCTGCTGTGCAGGGGAGGGCTAGAAATCCAATTAAATAATAAAATTATTATTATTATTATTATTATTATTATTACCTCTCAGCTTGGCATGCGGAAGATCCCAGGTTCAACCCCTGGCATCTCTGGCTAAAAGGGTCAGGTAGCTGTCAAAGACCTCCAGCCAAGACCTTGGAGAGCTGCTGCCAGTCTGGGACAATACTGACCTTGGTGGACCGATGGTCTGATTGAGTGTCATGCAGCTTAATATGCATTGGTGTGTTTTATTATACCCTGTCTTGATGTTTAAAATACTGGCGACCCTTTTGCCTCTGGGCAAAATTCACTTTCCAAGTTCCCATCTAAGAGGATAATACAGTGCAAAGTTATTTCAGTGTCCTAAAACTGGAGTAAGTCTGCATTGCATCACGCTGTAAATGTTTTGACTCCAGTGGCACCTTTAAGACCAACAGAGTTTGATTCTGGGTATAAGCTTTCGTGTCCAGGCAAGCTTCTTCAGATCCTGAATATCTGTAAATGTTGTGGCACTGGAGTACTTTGGCCAGTCCACCAGTGAAGACCCTCTTCCCAAGCCCTGCTCTCTGTGCCTCTCCCTTGCAAAGGTGAAGCAGGTGGTGCAGGGCTTTTGCAGTAGTGACACCCTGCCTTTGGAATGAACTCCTTTAGTGCTTCTCTTTACTGTTTCTTAAGAACTAAGCAAAACCAGAGCTAGTTTGGTGTAGTGGTTAAATGCAGAAACTCTAATCTGGGAGAACCGGGTTTGATTCCCCACTCCTCCACTTGCACCTGCTGGGTGACCTTGGGCAAAGCCATAGTTCTGGCACAGCTGTTCTCGAAAAAGAGCAGTTTCTGTCAGAGCTCTGTCAGCCCCACCTGACAGCCCCACCAGCTTAGGAGTACTCTAATTAAGTTAATAACAATGTACCTACCTATATAGTTTAAGTTTTAAAAAGTTGGCTCTCAAAAGAAATTTCAATCGTTTTACTGTTGATATTTGGCTCTCTTGACTAATAAGTTTGCCTACCACTGGTCTAAAGAGAATGCCTCATTGGAGTGAATGATGTGAGTCACTTTGTATCTATACTGGGGAGAAAGATGGGATATAAATATATTAAATAAAAATGGCCCCCCGATAGGAATGCCAACCTCCAGATGGAGCCTGGAGAAGAAGAGGTGGAAGAAGAAGAGGAGGAGGAGGAGGAGGAGGAGGAAGAGTTGGATTTATATCCTGCCCTTTACTCGAAGTCTCAGAGCCACTTACAATCTCCTTTCCCTTCCCCTCCCCACAACAGACACCCTGTGAGGCGGGTAGGGCTGAGAGAGCTCTTTCAAGGACTGCCCTTGATAGATCAGTCCTAAGAGAACTTGTGACTGACCCAAGGTCACCCAGCTGGTTGCATGTGGAGGAGTAGGGAGTCAAACTTGGTTCTCCCAGATTAGAGTCCACCGGTCTTAACCACGACACCAAACTGGCCCTAAAATCACAGCTTGACTAAAGAGATCAGTTCCCCTGGAGCAAACGGATGCTTTGGAGGACGGACTCTCTGCCACTGTGCCCACTGAGGTCCCTGTCCTCCCCTCCCCAGGCTCTACTCCCAAATCTCCAAGAGTTTCCCAGCCTGAAGCTGGCAACCCTATCCCCCACCCCCAACTGCCAGTTGCCAAGGGGTACCTGGCAACTCTAGGCCACGGAATCACTGCTACCCAGCACTAGCTTCCCTCTGCAGGGCCAAGTTTAGCCCTCAGGAACTTGGCTATACTTTAAACGATGGGGCATTACAACGACCACAAATTCTGCTTCCCAGATGAGTCGCCCAAGGCCCATGATTGTCTGTCACGTTGCAAGGCCGAGAAGAAGAAGAAGAGGAGAAGAGATTGGTTTTATACCCTGCCCTTCGCTACCCAAAGGAGTCTCAGAGCGGCTTACAAACTCCTTTCCCTTCCCCTCCCCACAACAGAGACCCTGGCAGGTCGGTGGGGCTGAGAGAGCTCTTTTCAGGACTGCCCTTCAGAGAACAGCTCTGAAAGAATTTATGACTGACCCAAGACACACCAGCAGCTGGATGTGGAGGCGTGGGAGATCAAACCTGGTTCTCCCAGATTAGAGTTTGTGCTCCTAACCACTACACCAAACTGGCTCCGGCACCAAACTTTTTTTTTTAATGGGCACTGGAAAGAACCGAGGCCTCGCAATGAGCAAAGAGGCAGGATTTGTTATATGCCAAGCCTTTGGCGTTGGGAGTCCTGTGTGGGTGGCGGAAGCACCATCCCCATCGCGGTGAATGACCACCAGATCAATCCCAGGCAGCCAGTGATTTGCCAAGTGGGGCGGCCGCGTCTCGGATGGCTGCTCCCGGGGCCTTTAATTCCTCATTGCTTAAACGGCTGCAACCTTTCCAGATACGAAAAGTCTGTTAACTCAGCATCGACCTTCTGGAAGTCGACCAGCATTCTGGGTGCTACTCGCTGTCAGTCAAAAGACAAGGGCTTGCCCTTTTCTGCTGTCAAACAACACAAACTCTTTAGTATAACAAATTACGCAGAAATTGGCCTCCTGGGGTGAATCTTCCCGGCGGTCATTCTTGCTCCCATCAGAATTCCGTGCTGCAAATCTGCCGCTTCGGCTGTTTGCTTGCAAATGTTTCTTCAGCACCGAATGAGCTTTGTGCCAAATGGTTTTACTTTTATTGCAAGGATTTACCGAGCACCTTTGAACCTATCTGAATAACGCAAATCAAGGCAACATGCAAATAGAGTGGCCAACCTCTAGGTGAGCAAACCGTGGAAAATACCATGCCAACAAAAACAAAGCACACAATTCTAATGTACTGCTATAGCTTCATTAATTAGTTGAATCATATACTTACCTCATACAATAAAGGCCCTAGCATAACCTGATTATTATAATTAACAAAGATAGTATAGAGCAGGGGTCCTCAAACTTTTGAAACAGGGGCCCAGTTCACTGTCCCTCAGACCGTTGGAGGGGGGGGGTGCGCGCGCAAGCAAGGCACCCTTGATGGGGCATTTTTCTTTCCCTCTCCGAAGAAACAAAGAACTCGGCATCCTCACAAACTTTTTAAGGCAGCAAGCCCCCAGCTGCTTCTCCCTGAAACTCCACTACTGCAGGCATCATGATGGGAAAGAGAAACCTCTCTCTCTCTCTCCCCCTCCGATTCCCAGCAGCACAAAAAGCCTCGAAAAAGACCTCCGCCCGGCTCTTGGGACTGGCGCAGGTCTCCTAGCCGGCTGGGGCACTAAGAGCGCCTTCTCTTACATGGCTATGGTAAGGATTACTGAACTATAGTGTGTGGAGAGGTTTCAGTGTTCCATAAGTGCTACATAAGTGCTTTTTAAATTAATTAGTACATCCCCCCCCCCCCCCCCGCTCAGGATGGAGTACATGGTTCGCCCACCTTCATTTTATCCTTCCAACTATCCGCGGGATAGGTTAGGGACATCAATGCTCCCTCTAAGCTGTGGAGTCTTGTGAGCGGAAATTCTCCTTGGAGAGCTCCTGGCATTAAAGTTGTGAGCGAGCAATTTGGCTGCTGCATAGATTAGCTTGCTCTGGAGCCCTCCTTCCTGAGCGAGGACAAAAATGTGTGAGCCGGGGGCTAAAAAACTGTGAGCTCGCTCACATTCACTCAGATTAGAGGGAACACTGATTAGGGTGGCAGCGTATGACTGGCCCAAGGACTCCCAGCAAGCTTCCATGGCACAGTGGGAATTCGAACCTGGGTCTCCCAAATCCTCACCCACCTCTTTAACCCCTACAGCGCACTGGTTATGGTGCTTGTTATGTAACTCTGAGGTCCAAAGTCTTAATCCACAGCGAGGCGGCAGCAGCTGGCTGCTGGTCTCTTTGCTCTTTCTGAGAGTTTTGTGCTTTCCTTTCCTCCTAGGGTTGCCAACCTCATGTTGGGAAATTCCTGGATATTTGAGGGCGGAGCCTGGTGAGGGTGGGGTTCAGGATGGGGAGGAACATCAGCAGGGTATAAATGTCCCACCCTCCAAAGCAGCCATTTCCTCCAGCGGAACTGATCTCTGTTGTATGAAGAAGAAGAAGAGAGAAGAGAAGAGATTGGATTTATACCCCGCCCTTCACTACCCAAGGGAGTCTCAGAGCGGCTTACAGTCTCCTTTCCCTTCCCCTCCCCACCACAGACACCCTGCGAGGTGGGTGGGGCTGAGAGAGCTCTGACAGAAACTGCTCATTTGCAAGAACAGCTGTGCCAGAACTACGGCTTGCCCAAGGTCATCCAGTCAGGTGCAAGTGAAGGAGTGAGGACTCAAACCCAGTTCTCCCAGATTAGAGTCCGCACACTTAACCGCTACACCAAACCCTGCTCTCAGTTGCGATTCCAGGAGTGCTTCAGGGCCCACCTGGAGTTCGCCAACCCAACTTCCTCCCATCTCCTGCCTGTGAGGTGCAGAGAACAAGCAATAAGTCCCCATTTGCTGGAATTTTTTTTTTTTTGTTGAGCCAATAAAATCCTATTTATTACCCAGTCTGGAGCTGGCTTCTAGACAGAGCAAAGGTTAGAAAAAAGCTGGTCTCAGCTGGGTAACAAGAGACTTCAGCATCCGTTGCAAGGCAGTTGACTTCTGCGAACTGCTGAACGCGGCGTCTGTCCTTCAACTGCTCTCTTCCACACGGCACCGTGTCGAGGAAATGTTAAGTATCTGCCCGGGGGCCCTGACAGGACGTTCCTTGTGGCTAAGGAGTCCCTTGGGCCCCCTGCCTGTCCTCCTGTCTTATGAAGACTGGCTGCTTGAACACCGTCTCAGTGGAAAAGCGGGCCGCGGCACTCGGCCTCTTAATGAAGAGGTTGGCTCCGGTCATGCGAATGCTGAGCCCGGCTGATGGCCCAGGGCACGGAGGCCTGTCACAGACTCCGAAGCGTCCGTAGTTTGATGTTTGGGGAACTTTGCCTCCTCCCCCTTCCGGCCCAACTCGTATTTTCTGTCACAGTTTCCTGAGAGGAGGAGGAGGAGATTGGATTTATACCCCACCCTTCACTACCCAAGGGAGTCTCAGAGCGGCTCACAAACTCCTCTCCCTTCCCCTCCCCACCACGGACGCCCTGTGAGGTAGGTGGGGCTGAGAGAGCCCTCTCGAGAACTGCCCTTGATGAAACAGCTCTGAGAGAACTATGGCTTGCCCAAGGTCATCCAGCAGCTGCATGGGGAGGAGTGGGGAATCAAACCCGGTTCTCCCGGATTAGAGTCCGCGCACTTAACCACGGCACCAGACTTGTTGGCCAGATGGTGCCCTTCTCTAGGTAGATTCCTCCAACCAAATGTGACAAACCACCTTGGTTTTATGGCGAATTGAATGTTGATGCCAGCTGTCCCCAGTGAGGTGCCCGTGGACAGGATGGCGCTCACCAGCACCGTTCCTGGCACCTGCTGAGCGTCTTTAGAGAGTGGGCGGGGCTGGGTGGGGCTTTTGCCCAGCAAGGCTTCTCATTGGCCACTGGAGATTTGATTGTGCGGATTGTTAAAACGGTTGCTTTCTGCCTTCACAGCACAAGGGTCTCAGCTGTGTGACTGAACGGAACCTGTGGCAGCCGTTTTGTGGCTAGCTCCTCCTCCTGCAGCCACCATTTTGTGGCTAGCTCTGCCTGCTGCAGCCACCATTTTGTGGCAGCCACTTTGTGGCTGTGCCCACCACCCCTGATCAGAATTCCCAAAGGTACCCACAGGCTCAGAAAGGTTGGGGACACCTAGTTTACGCTGTATAGCAGCAGAATTCTTGTACAGCCGTATAATTGCATTTGAAAAGGAAAAGGACAAAAAGAAATCCCTATTGGGCGGGAGTGACTAAATGTCTGTCCTTGTCTACAAGGTCACCCCTCCACGAATGCTCCCTCTAAGCCAGGGGTGGCCAAACTATGGCTCGGGAGTCACACGTGGCTCTTTCCCTCATATTGTGTGGCTCCCAGCAGGGCAGCTGGGGAAGGGAAAGAGAGGCATGCTTTTCCTTCCTTCCTTCCTTCCTTCCTTCCTTCCTTCCTTCCTTCCTTCCTTCCTTCCTTCCTTCCTCCCTCCCTCCCTCCCTCCCTCCCTCCTATTGGCTTTGTTTGTTTCTCTCTCTTTCTCTTTTTTCCCACCTCTTTCATTTTTCTTTTTATGTCACTCACCATTTCTCTCTCTCTGAGGTCAAATCTACATCTGACTTTCCCACTTGAATGATTCTAGTTTCAAAAAAACCTGTCTATACCTGTTTCTAGTTTCAAACCATACTTGTTTTTTTAAAAAATTACTGTTTGCATTTGTTAATTGCCCTCCTGTGGTCAAGCTAGCATTACACTGCTTTAAACAGATCCTGTTGCTCAGTGCTCTTCAGACCCAGGGAGTGAAATTTGACACCAGTGTGAAATGAGTGTAGGAAAAGACAGCAGTCAAACTACTTCAGGGGGAGGTATAGATTGGGCCTTAGACAAATAAATACCATTGGACAAATAAATATCATTATCAGTATCTGTTTTTACCCCTTCTGTTTTTATTTTTGGCAGTCTCGTTTAATGTTAATAAAAGGCAAATCTGCATATTTTTCAATTAAAACGTATGTGTGATATTTGTTCATGTCTTGGACCTCTCAAACATCTGATGTTTATTCTATGTAGCTCTTACGTTGAGCAAGTTTGGTGTAGTGGTTAAGTGTGCAGACTCTAATCTGGGAGAACTGGGTTTGATTCCGCACTTGCACCTGCTGGATGACCTTGGACAAGCCATAGTTCTGGCACAGTTGTTCTTGAAACAGAGCAGTTTCTGTCAGAGCTCTTTCAGCCCATCCCACCTCACAACAGGGTGTCTGTTGTGGGGAGGGGAAGGGAAAGGAGTTTGTAAGCTGCTCTGAGACTCCCTTGGGTAGTGAAGGGCGGGGTATGAATCCAGTCGCTTCTTCTTCTTCTTCTTCTAAGCTGTGGAGTCTTGTGAGCAAAAATTCTACTTTGTGAGCTACTGGTATTAAAGTTGTGAATGAGCGAATTGGCTGCTGCATAAATCAGTTTGCTCTGGAGGAGTCATCGTTCCTGAGCTAGGACTAAAATGTGTGAGTCAGAGGCTAAAAAATTGTGAGCTAGCTCACATTAAACTCAGTTTTGAGGGAACATTGCCCTCCACCTGGACACTTGGCTATGCATTCAGTGTGTGTGCGCATACAAAGCTGTCATCTCTGGTGT
This sequence comes from Lepidodactylus listeri, assembly GCA_029233225.1. Classification (NCBI taxonomy): domain Eukaryota; kingdom Metazoa; phylum Chordata; class Lepidosauria; order Squamata; family Gekkonidae; genus Lepidodactylus; species Lepidodactylus listeri. The sequence goes on along the minus strand of JARCFY010000004.1, from coordinate 3,425,001 downwards.
CCGTCCGTCTAGTTCTGGAGGGTGGACTGACAGCAGCTGCCCAGGCCCGAGGCAGAAGACTTCTGCAACCTCAGTGCCACCTGGTCCTTTGGGAGGGGTGTGTGTGTGAGCCTGAATTCTCCTTAGAGCGAAAACGACTGAACCGAGACTATTGTCCTTTGGTCACGTTAAGAGAAGACGCGAGTCCCTGGAAAAGACATGAACACTAGGAAAAGTGGAAGGCAGCAAGAAAAGAGGAAGACCCAGCCTGATTGCACAGAGTGCCGTCCGTACAGGAGGGATGCTAAAAAACTGCCAAGATCACACAATCGGTGGGCAGGATCAAATGAGAGAATCACAAAGAGAAAGCCATGCAAATTTGCAATGAAGGGCGGGAAGTTAGCTTCGCTATGCAACAGCGCTAGGGCATCAGCAAAAATACCCTGCCCCCGTTTTTTCCCCAGTTTAGTGGCACAAGACTGAAAAGGCTCTCCAGAGCTTCTGCCAGAGGACTCCTTGCCCATAGAAATTGCAGCCCTTCACAATGCGTGGTGGAGTTGCAGCGCACACACTGTTAAGTACTGGGTTCTGAGACGTGTTGAGTGATGAAATCTCATAGTTTATTGAGAGGCCGAGATAAGGATACAGAGCTGGACCCGAGGGTCCGCTCATATTCCCGTCCCGAACCACACCCATGTCACACCCCACTCCCGTGATAGGCTATTTACAGTAGGAACCTTTTCCATAGGTCCCTTTCAGGATCCAGTCCCCTTGATTGGTCCCGGTCTGGATCCGTGCCATCAGTTGTTCTTGTGCATGAAGCTCAGGCGCTTTGCCCGGCCATGTGTCCATTTCGACTGCGTGGTCGGCTTCCCAATAGGAACACAACACACACACACACGTTGCCAACGATCACAGCTTGCAGTGCCAGTTTCAGTGGGTCCTACCGTGCGTTCCGTACACTGAACATATTACCCCATATTATGAGATTGTGTGACTCTTCCACATTTTTCACAGTGGCCAATAACACAGCAGAGAATCCCCCAGTGCTGGGCAGTATGAAAAAGGGGGCTTCACAGCTGCTCTTGTCAGTTTCAAAAAAAAGTCTGGTCAGTTTCAAGATCGGGTTTCCCCCTTTGCCCTCCCTCCTTTCTGTTCCTTTTCATTCCATGAACTAATGCTAAAATGCATGTGCAAACCCTGAACCACAAGGATTTAAATGGAAGGTGCTTGCTGGACTCTACTGCATAGCTGCAATAGAGCAATTGCATAAATTAAAAAAAACTTTGGATGTTACTCACCACATGTCCACCCTGATTTAGAAAAGTGTGGGTTTGTAAATTGTGGCTGCAGAATAAATACACCCAAGGAAAAAGAATGGTGCGTAAGGCAGGCACAGAATCCGAAGTCAAGATTAAAGGGCTTACTGCTCTGAAAATCTGTAGTAAGATGTGCGTACGTAATGGGCCTGCATCACTGCATTCCAAATGATGCTTCACCTTTGTCAGTATTGTCTACTTAGACTGGCAGATGTCTTTCACATCACCCGTGACCTGGACATTTTAGCTGGATTGAACCTGGGACCTTCTGCATGCCAAGCAGATGCTCTGCCACTAAGCCATAGCCCCTCCACTCCCCTTCTTACTCCAAGTGAGACAGATTTTTTCCCTAAAGAACATAAGAACATCAGAAGAGCCTTGCTGGATCAAACCTGTGGTCCACCTTGTGCAGCATCCTGTCTCACACAGAGGCCAACCAGTTCCTTTGGAGGGCCAACAACAGGGCATAGAGGATGAGGCCTTCCCCTGATGTTGCCTCCTGGCTCTGGGATTAAGAGGACTGGTGCCTCTGAATGGGGAGGTTCCCCTCAGTCACCATGGCTAGTAGCCACTGATAGATTTATACTCCATGGATCTATCTAATCCCCTGTGAAAACTGTTCATTCCTGTGGCCCCTACCACATCCTCTGGCAGCAAATTCCACATTTTAATCACTTGCAGTTTAAAGTAGTCTTTCCTTCTGTCTGTCCTGAACCTACTGCCCATCAGCTTCATTGGAGGCCCTCGAGTTCTAGTCTTTTGGGAGAGGGAAAAAAGTTCTCTTTGTCAACACTCCCACCCCTAGCATGGGGCCTGGAGCATCATATCTGCAGACCCCCTTTTGCCCCACATCATGGCTTTCAAGCCTGGCAACAGTAGCTGCTATAGGTTAACAGACGCTGGAGTGTACCTTGGGGTTACATCCTCTAAGCCAGGGGTGGCCAAAAGTGCTTATGATAAGAGCCACCTAGAATAAACGTCAGATGTTTGAGAGCTGCAAGACATGACCAAATATTGCACACACCGTTTTATTTAAGAATATGCAGATTTGCTTTTTATTAACATTAAATGAGACTGCCAAAAATAAAAACAAAAGGGGTAAAAACAGATATTGATAATGATAACTATTTGTCCAATGAGATTTATTTGTTTGCTAATGATATTTATTTGTCAGAGAGAGACAGACAGACAGACAGACAGACAAAGAGGTGGAAAGAAAGAATGAAAGAGGTAGAAAGAGAGAGAGAGAAACAAAGAACGCAAATAGATGGGAGAGGGACAGGGAAGGAAGAGAGAGAGAAAGGAAGGGAGAAAGAAAGGGAGAAAGAAAGCAAATAGATGGGGGGAGGGACAGGGAAGGAAGAGAGAGAGAAAGGAAGGGAGAAAGAGAAAAATTGAAAGATGGAAAGAAAGTAAATAGATGGAGGGAGGGAGGAGAGGGAAGGAAGGAAGGAAGAGAGAGAAAGAGAAAGGAAGGAAGGGAGAAGGAGAGAAAGAGGAAGGAGAACACTGGCTGGTGAAGACTGATTGGGGAGGCATGCCTCCCCTTCCCTTCCCCAGCAGCCCTGCTGGAAGGCGCACAATATGTGTGGAAGAGCTGCATGTGGCTCCTGAGCCGCAGTTTGGCCACCCCTGCCCTAAGCTGTTGCTAAATGTATCCCCCCCCCCCGCTCAAAAGCTCTGGATCCCTCTGGGCTTTGTCGGAGAGCAGGGCATTCTGCTCCGGCAGAGGAGACAAGCCAGGGGAACGGATCTGCCATGAGGACAAGCAGAAGCCACACGGCACGATGCGTGTCAGGAGAGAAAGGTCACCTCTGCATTAAATCATCCCTCACCTTTGCTGTTTCGGTTCCATCCATCGCTGCCATGTTATTGCATTTCAGCTGTGTGTTTGACTTGCCTGGGATTGCCCGGGGGGGGGGGGGGTGTTCAGAGGACGTCTGGTGCCTGGTCTGTCTTCCGCTTCCTTACTTGTTGTAAGTTGGTGGGTCCCATCGTGCCCATTTGTACCCCACTGGAAGCTCCTAAGAACACCAGGGGGGGAGGAGACTGGATTTATACCCCGCCCTTCACTACCCAAAGGAGTCTCAGAGCGGCTGACAGTCCCCTTCCCCTCCCCACAACAGACACCCGGTGAGGTAGGTGGGGCTGAGAGAGCTCTTTCAAGGACGGCCCTTGAGAGAACAGCTCTGAGAGCACTTGTGAGAGGACTTGTGATCAGGATGGATGGCGCCAGAGCAAACTAATTTATGCAGAAGCCACAATCGCTTGCTCGCAACTTTAATGCCAGCGGCTCACGAGGTAGAATTTTTGCTCACAAGACTCCACAGCTTAGAGGGAGCGTTGCTTGTAAGCCCCTCTGAGACTCCGAGTGAAGGGCGGGGTATGAATCCCATCTCTTCTTCTTCTTCTCTTCTTCTTGATGGGCCCGCCTGATGTAGGTTCTATTTACCCCACACGAGCCAGCAGTGAATGAGACAAGAGACACCCCCCCCCATGCTGTCCTTGAGCCCCTCGCAGGGAGAGAGAGATAAAGACACAGCAGAGAGACAGCCGCAGAGTCGCTTTGGCAGTGAGAGCGATTTTAAATCAGGAAAGATTCCTGGGAGGAAGGGTTAAGTGTCCTCTCCTTCTGTCCTGCTTTCTTGACCCAGTTACAGCCCATACCCACTTTTGACTCTCAAGGAAAACCTGTCAGAAATCAAATCTGCTGTCTTACCGTTCTTTCAAGGAACCCAGGGTGGTAACACCTGCCCCTGCAGTTTCATCTACACAACAACCCTGTCAGGGAGGTCAGGCTGGGAAATAGTGGCTGGACCAAAGCGTCCCACTGAGCTGGTGTGGCAGAGTCGGGAATCGAACCTGGGTCTCCCAGTCTGACATTCCAACCACTACGCTACTGTGGCTCATTGCATTTGGCCCCCGGAGTCTCTTTGGGGAGGAGGAGAAGAGGAGATTGGATTTATACCCTGCCCTTCACTACCCGAAGGAGTCTCAGAGTGGTTTACAATCTCCTTCCCCTTCCCCTGCCCACCACAGACACCCTGTGAGCAATGCTCCCTCTAAGCTGTGGAGTCTTGTGAGCAGAAATTCGACTGTGGGAGCTACTGGCCTTAAAGGTGTGAGTGAGTGATTTGGCTACCGCATGAATTAGTCTGCTCTGGAGCCCTCCTTCCTGAAATAAATATCACTGGACAAATAAATAACATTATCAATACCTGTTTTTACCCCTTTTGTTTTTATTTCTGGCAGTCTCATTTAATGTTAGTAAAAAGCAAATTTGCATATTTTCCGGTAAAAACATGTGTGTAATATTTGTTCATGTCTTGCGGCTCTCAAACCTCTGACATTTATTCTACGTGGCTCTTACGCTAAGCAAGTTTGGCCGCCCCCGTTCTGTGAGATGGATTGACTCGTTCAAGGAAGCCACGACCCTCCCTTCGCAAGACCTGAGCAAAGCTGTTGAAGATAGGAGGTTTTGGAGGACCTGAATTCATTGGGTCACCGTAAGTTGGAAGCCACTTGATGGCACTTAAACCAACGCACGGCCTGCTTTCTTTCTCCGTTGGGAAGCTCATTATCAGAGTGTCCCCCCCCCCCCCCGCCGCGCAATTAATTCCCGCTGCAATTTCTCTTGATTGTCTTATCAAGGCCCCAGATCACCGTGTACCTGGCAGCCAAGGCAGCGAGCATGAATCCCTCCATCGATCTCGACTAAAAAACCTGATTGCCTGATTATGTCACCTTTGCGGCAATTAAGAGTCTATGATGCTAAGGAAGGTCTCAGCATTTTTAAACATGTGCCTTTTCTTAGCTGCGCATCGGTGCCGAAGCTGGCATTGGCGTGGCGACGTCCTTGTTTGCAGGCGGTAGAACAGGCCGGGCAGGGGCTTTCAGGCCTCTGCCGGGCTCTTTATCTTGTTTTGCGTTGGTAAGCAGAAATGTGCCCTTTGGCGACAGAGCGAGCGCAGCACAAGGCCCTCACACAATTACACTGTGGATAACAAAGGGGAAGTTCTTGTAATGGAGGGCTTTGGGTGAAGATGGGATGTGGCCTTAGGTGCCCCTCGCTTTTGGTTACAGTTGCAGGGATGGAAAACCACTTGTGCAGGTCTGTGCTAGGGTTGCCAGCCTCCAGGTGGGGGCTGGAGATCCCCCAGAATTACAGCTGATTTGCAGACTACGTAGATCGCTTATTTTTTTATCCCTTATTCCTCCGAAACATTTATTCCTCTTCTCTTGGAGGAAATGGCTGCTTTGGAAGGTGAATTGTATGGCATTATACCCTGCTATGCCAAGGTCCCTTTCTTCCCTAAACTCCACTCCTCCGGGCACCACCCTCAAATCTGGGAGAACCGGGTTTGATTCCCCACTCCTCCACTTGCTCCTGCTGGATGACCTTGGGCAAGCCATAGTTCTGCCAGAGTGTCAGAATCTGCTGATTCAGACAAAGTATTTCTAGTTCTTACAGTTATGCATTCTGTCTACTTTTCAATTCTGTCATGTTATATTCTGTTGCCATGTATGTATTACAGATATATGCTTGCAGATGCCATGTTTTAGTGCCTAACCAGGCCTGGGTTTTGTAACTATTAGAGCGGGAGGGTGACACCTGCAATGTATGGGAACAATGGGCCTCTCACACCACTGCCTCCGCATTCCATCGGCCCCGGCTGGGACTTCAAGGGAGGATGCGTCTCATCTCTTATCACATGCAAAAGCCTTGAGGCCATTGATTGTTATGTGAACTGGTAACATCTGAAGGGTCTGGTTGGGAAGGGAATTTACAGTTTAACACCTCACTTTCTTTCCTGTGGGAAACAAACGGCCAGAGCCCCTTTTTGCCCGCTGTTTTTCCCCTATAGTGATTGGCTACCTATGGGTAATTCAAACTCCTTGGAAAGGTATAATAGACCTGCCTGTATTATCTGTGTTATCTCTGACAATAATCCGAGAAGCTGTACTAATGTAGAGATTGGAAATAAAGAACTGTGGTTTACCAACCAAGATCTGATCCTTGACTACTTTGAGCAGAACTCTCACACAGAGCTGTTCTTGAAAAAGAGCCGTTTCTGTCAGAGCTCTCTCAGCCCCACCTACCTCCCAAGGTGTCTGTTGTGGGGAGGGGAAGGGAAAGGAGTTTGTAGGCCACTCTGAGACTCCCTTGGGTAGTGAAGGGCAGGGTATAAACCCAATCTCCTCCTCCTCCTCCTCCTCCTCTTCTTCTCATCTCCAGGTTGGGGAACCCTGCACTAGACGATCTCTCTTTCTCTTTCCAGTTCTGTCCTGATAGCTGGGCATCACAGTTCAGTAGCAGGAAGCACCGCCCAGAGAGCTTGTGGAGTCTCTTTCCTCAAAGATCTTCCAAGAAAACTTACAGTGGGTCCCCCCAGGACCTGCCGCTCTGATGCCGGTGTCCGCCAGGCTGCTGAACCCTATCTTTGGTTTTGTTGGACGCTCCAGACCCTGTTCCTTGAGCGCTCCTGAACATTGTTCCCTCTTTTCTCCCTTCCTCACAAGACAAGAACTCGTGGGCCACTCCATGACATTGCTGGGCAGTCGGGTTAGAATGGGTAAAAGGAAGTCCTTCTTCACCCAAAGAGTGATTAGCACGTGGAATTCACTGCCACAGGAGGTGGTGGCGGCTACAAGCATGGACGGCTTCAAGAGGGAATTGGATAAACACATGGAGCAGAGGTCCATCAGTGGCTATGAGCCACAAGGTATCAAGTGGTTAGGACACTCAACTGCAGACCGGTAGTTCAGCAGTTCGAGACCCGAGTGCCACGTGACGGAGTGAGCTCCCGTCTCTGGTCTCAGCTGCTGCCAGCCTAGTGGTTCGAAAGCAAGACATTGCAAGTAGATAAACAGGTACCACTTTGGTGGGAAGGTAACAGCATTCCGTGTGCCTCGGCGTCTAGTCGTCTTTGGACAGCGCTGGCTCTTCGGCTTGGAAATGGAGATGAGCACCACATCCCTAGAGTCGTATTTGACTGGCTTTCGAGCAAGGGAAACCTTTACCTTTATTATAGATAGGAACTCTCGGTCTGGGGCAAGTGATGCTCTGTATTCTTGGTGCTTGAAGGGGGGGGGCAACAGTGGGAGGGCTTCTAGTGTCCTGGCCCCACTGCTGGACCTCCTGAGGGCACCTGGTGTTTTTGGCCACTGTGTGACACAGAGTGTTGGACTGGATGGGCCACTGGCCTGATCCAACACTGGCTTCTCTCTTAGGTTCTTCTGTTCTCTGCTGCCTTCCTCCCTTAATGTGTTTGCCCCCTTTTCCTTTGTCAGGCCCACGTGTTCGACCTGAGTGTCAACAAGTACGAGTCCATCTGCACCCAGGCCGTGGTTGCCAAGAAGAAGAACAAGATCACCCACATCCAATTCAATGCCATCTATCCCATCGTCATCATCGGAGATGACCGTGGCCACGTGACCTGCCTGAAGCTGTCTCCCAACCTCCGCAAGATGCCCAAGGTAAGCTCTTCGGAGCGGGATGTGGGAGACCCAGAGGTCCTGAGTGGCGCAGGATTTTCTGGACCCTTGAACTCAGTAGCATCTGGATTTTTTCTGTGGGTTTTTCAGATTCACATTCTCCTCACCTTTGGGTTCTGTTGCTTCGGGGTCTTTTCCCCCCTGTTCCAAACGTATTTTGCTCCCTCTGGTGGTCAGCTCAATATTACACTGCGTTATGTCCGGCATAAAAACCCACCCTTTAAATCTGCAGGGAGATATGCCGGACACTTCCGAACAATTACTAAAGTGTGTTGAAAGTGGATTGAAAGTGCATTATTCAATATGTGTGGAAGTGCCCAAACACCCAGCTTTCTGTTTCGTTGTCCGAACATGCAGTTAAGGTCCTCTTCCCACGTCATGCTCTCCATTTTCCCACCTGCAGAGGTGAGGCAGGTAGCTGCTAGAGACAGGGCTTTCTCAGGGGTGGCACCGCGCCTTTGGAAGGCCCTCCCCCTTGAGGCCCACGTGGTGCCTACCTTATTGCCTTTTAAGCACCAGGCATGTTTCTTCTTAGCCAAACGTTCAGCCGAGGCTTTCTGTCTTTTTCAGCTGCTTTTGTGCTCTGCTTCTAACCTGAGGACAGTTTGGTGGTGATTATTTTAGGCTGCTCAGAGTGTTTGTTGCTGTTTCTATCCCCCAGCTTGCTTTTCATGTTAATAATTTGTGATATTTTAATGATTTTTATCAGATTGTTTTTCTTGGTGAACCACCTCGAGCTGGTCTCTGGAGAGGGGGGCTTCCGAATTCCCTAAATGCCGTAAATCAGAACTATGTGTTTTTAGAATGTGTGCTGGACCAGTTGGGGCTTTTGCCGAGCAAGGCTTCTGATTGGCTGCTGGAGATTTGATTGGCTCTGCAGAATTTTAAAGGTGTTGCTTTGGCACATTGTAGAGGATGGGGGCGGAGTTGTTTTCTGTTGCCCCAGAAGGTCGGACCAGAACCGAGGGGTTGAAATGAAATCAGAAGAGTTTTCAACTAAACCTTAGGAAGAACTTCCTGACAGCTAGAGTGGTTCCTCAATGGAACAGGCTTCCTCAGGAGATGATGGGCACTCCTTCTTTGGAGGTTTTCAAGCAGAGGCTAGATGGCCATCGGAGAGCAATGCCGATTCTGTGAACTTAGATCATGAGAAGGGAGGGCCGGAAGGGCTGCCTCAGTGCTTAGTTCTCATGGCCCTTTCTTACACGCCCAGGGAAATGCTGATTGCCACTTTGGAGTCAGGAAGCAATTTTTCTCCAGGCCAGTTTGGCCAGGGATCCTGGAGGGTTTTTTGTCATCTTCTGGACTTGGAACAGTGGTCAATTGGGGTTTGTGTGGGGAAGGTATTTGTGAATTTTCTGCATTGTGCAGGGGGTTGGACTGGATGACCCTGGAGGTCCCTTCCAACTCTATGATTCCTGCACTGGTTTGTTTAGCTATTTGCAGCCATGCTTTCCCATGAAAACGCAAAACTTTAGGATGAATAATGCACCAAAAACACCAGCTGGGCATTTCTGTTGTGAATAGAGCCTTCTAAATTTCTGGGGTGAACATAAGAACATAAGAGAAGCCAGTGTTGGCTCATGGATCAGGCCAGTGGCCCATCCAGTCCAACAGTCCGTGTCACACAGTGGCCACAGGGTGTATCCTGAGACGGAGTGTTTCTTCTGAAGGTTTTCCTCCATTTGGCTGAGAGCTGTTCTATGTTACAGAGCAAAACAGGTGCTCTGGATAGGCGCCCCACACAACAGTCTCTTCTGAAGGAGCCTTTAGCACCCCACAGCTATAAGCAGCAGTGCAGATGAACAACTCCGCAGACGCTCCCCCGTGTCTTGTTTTCATAGCTGCCCCCCCTTGCAAGCAGGTATTAATAGCTCACATGCTTTTCGTAGGCACTCGCTCTGTCGCCCTGATTACCTCCAGCGGCAAGGATGTGTCATTCCCAAGGGCAGCCTCGTTCCCAAAGACCAGGCAGCAGTTGGAGGGAGAGAACCTCTCTTTCGCAGCCAGGACTTGCTGGCGCTTGGCTCCTCTTCTAGAGCAATTCCTGTCTTGGCATTACAGCCTTACCTCTCAAGGGTCCCTAACTGCAAAACTCGGCGTTCCCTACAAACTGATTGCCAGAGAGGCAGGTCCTCTTTGCATGTCATTTCCAGACTGAACCGAGTGGTCCTGGACCTGGTTAAAAGGACCCCTCCATGATGGGGTGTGGATTTTGAGGTGAACCAGAATGGTTAGTGTTGGGTCTGCTGACCCCCACGAGGCGCCAGCGCAAGAGAGCCCAGAGCTTGGCTCTTAGGACAATAGGAGCCACGGAGCCACGAGTCCCACTAATCCTCCAATAAGACTTAGGCGGGAAATTCAACCCCCCCAATATTTGAATAAGTAATATAAATTTTATCAAATGTCATTTGTGTCACAGTGTGATCTGTGTGGTTTTCTGCTATACTTACAGCCAGTATGGCAGTAAAGACAAGACAAGCTGCTAATTATTTCAAAGAATACAGCCATCCGACCCTGTGCCTTACTAACAGCCCCCCTTCTCAGGTTTCTGTGCAAGAGTTTCTCCTTTGATCCTTGTTTGCGTGCCCCATGCCCGGTGGCAGCAAAGTCTTCTCTCTGATCATCCTCTTTGTAGCTTCCCAGATTGTCAGGGTGCATGCTCCCTGTTGGTACCATTTAGCTGACCCCCCCCCGCCCATGCTCCCAGCTACAACGAAGCATTAGGTGTTTCAAAAAGTGCCGTAACACTGCAGTGTAATTAGATGTGACCGCCAAGCCTGTTCCCCCAGAGAAAACAGCTGCTTTGAATGGTGGATTCCATGGCATTATACCCCTCGGAGGTCTCTCCCCTCTGAGGCCCCACCCTCAAATCTCCAGGAATTTCCCAAGCTGGAGTTGGCAGCCCGAATACCCAGGACTCTCTTTGCCACACGACTCCAATTAGAAGGGGGGAAACAATCTTGAAAAGCAATAATCTTTATTCCCCTAACAAGGGACGAGGCGAGAGACGATGAAAGGCGAGGGAAAGGGGAAAACATGAAACCGCGTTGCGATACGGTCGCTCACTCCTAGCGACGCCGCCCTCGGTTGTCGTTTAATTGGGGGTGAGTGCGGAATCTAAAGGGAAATCAAAGGGGGAAAGAAAGAAACACAAGTTGATTTATCCTGAAGAGACGAGTCAGTCTGTGGGGCTGTGATCAAGGCGGAAGAGAAGGGAATCTGGTCTGGAGCAACAAAATAAAAATCCAAACCAAAACCAGCTAAAAAGTTGGGGATGTAATGATTTCCATGAATGGGGAAAAGTTCCAAAGTTGGGGAAGCGAGCTGTTTCCATCAAGAATGCAGGGGTGGTGTGGGGTGAGTTTTCGGTGGGGTGATTTTGAATTCCTGGTGTTGCCAAACCAGAAAAAGCGAAGTCACAATGAAGAGGAAAGTTCATTTAGTATTTATTGCAAGAAATACCAGGAAAACAGTTAGGCCAAATTAGCCTTTCAAAAATTAACTGCTTTCTGGCCAATACCAGGAAGAAGAAGAAGAGAAGAGATTGGATTTATATCCCGCCCTTCACTCACTTGGAGTCTCAGAGTGGCTTACAAACTCCTTTCCCTTCCCCTCCCCACAACAGGCACCCTGTGAGGTTAAAAAGAAAACTAAAAGAGACACCAGACAGTTAGATAGCCATCCCATCCAAACAACTTGAAGAGGGGGAAAGAATGTTGCTTCTTGTCTGCTGGCACCAGCTAGGAAGGGACTTTAACCTACAAAAGAGAGGCTTTACCGTTTAATAGGCCTTTACTAAATCCTAATAAAGTCTGACTAGAAACATCCATAAGAAAACCAGAAAAATATAAGAATATGAGTAATCTGAATTGCAAGAAATCATTATGCATTCTCATCCATGCTGCGCTGGGAGAAGGGAGTGGCTCCAGCAGTTCCAACAAAGGCTGGATAGCAGCATGGCGATGTTTTGCTTGGTTTGGGACTGAACTGTTGGGATCGGCTGGAATGGGTGGAGGGGAGTTCTGTAGCCTCAGTGTTCTGAGCCAGCAAACTTGAGTCCGTCCGTCCGTCTCCAGACCTCCCGGGAACTTCTGGAGGGCGGAAAGCCGAGGACAAAGGGCCTCCTGTCAGTCCGTTATTTGGAGCATTCCAGCGGGAGATCCGCTCCCACGTGGGAATGTTCGCAAGAGGTCCCTGGTAGTTCAGCCCCCAAGGGTTGCCAGCCTCTAGGTGGGGCCAGGAGTTCTCATGCTTTTACGGCTGGTCTCCAGACTACAAGGATCAGTTCCCCCGGAGAAAACGGCTCTTTGGATGGTGGGCTCTATGGTATTATTTTTATTATTTATTTATTTTATCAAACTTTTACCCTGCCCTTCCAGCAGAGCCAGCTCAGGGCGGCTTACAACAATATCGAACAATATGACAATGTAAAATCAGTAAAACAGTGCAAAACTGTTCATAGAAATTATTACAACCAAGATTACAATACCTGTTGAAGTGCTAGTAATCCCTCGTCATACAGACAGTCACATGCCACCCGTCTGATATTTACGGGCTCTGTACTCAGTGCACAGTACTCCGTCCTCGGGACAGGCTATAGTTGAAAAAAGAAGGGGGGGGGACCCAGAAAATCGGGCTTGCCCACCATACTCGGGACAGGCTATAGTTGTAAAGGGGGGGGGCAGAGAGTCGGGCTCATCCACCATACACTGTCAGATGGTAAAAAGGGCAGTGGCCGTGGTGGTGATAGCGGTGGTAGCAGCGGTGGTAGCGGCTGCAGCTCCAAAAGCCTGGCGGAAGAGCTCCGTTTTACAGGCCCTGCGGAACTGAAGCAAATCCCGCAGCCAATTATACTTTGCTGAAGTTCCTCTCCTCCCCAAATCTTCCCTCCCCAGGCTTTCAGTTTGGTGTAGTGGTTAAGTGTGCGGACTCGAAACTGGGAGAACCGGGTTTGATTCCCCACTCCTCCACTTGCACCTGGCTGGATGACCTTGGGCAAGCCATAGCTCTGTACCAGCTGTTCCCTCAAGGACAGCTTGGGAAAGAGCTCTCTCAACCCCACCTACCTCACAGGGTGCCTGTTGTGGGGAGGGGAAGGGAAAGGAGTTTGTAAGCCGCTCTAAGACTCTTAAGTGAGTGAAGGGCGGGATATAGATCCAATCTCTTCTTCTTCTTCCCCCCCCCCCCAGTCTCCAGGTGTTTCCAACCCAGATGTGTCAACCCTACCACCTATTTTAATATCAAAGCGACTGTTTTATTTATTTATGTGTTTATTTTATTTTATTTCTAGCTCGCTCTCCCTGAAGCCATATCAGAACGGGTATTTAGGCCTCAGAGGGTCTTCGGGGGTCAGCAACGGCAGGAGGCCCTTTGTGGGGGTGGGGGGGGTGGCTCACTTCCAAGGGAACTGAGCCTAGGTTGCCAACCTCCAGGGGGTAGTTGAACCCAGAAGCGACATCAGTCCTCTCTAGGAATTGCTGGAAACTCATGGTTTTACCATAGAATTTCTGTTGGTTCCTAGAGAAAAGTGGTGTCACTCCCATGTTCCCCCCCAGGGGCGTAGACTTTTGCAAATTCTGGGGGGGCAGGGGCTCTTTAGCACGTGCGCTCGCTGGGGCGATGTCCCCCCCACCGGGAAACCTCCGCGCCTTCCCGGGCCCTTCCAAGGCCCGCCAGCCACTGCTGCTGGAGCCTCTCCCCCCCCCCCCACTCCTTCCCTCTCCCTTCGCTGGGAAAAGAGGGAGGGAGAGGGAAGGATGGAAGAGTGGCCAGGCGGGGGGGGGGGGAGAGGCACCGGCAGCAGCAGCTGCCGGCCTTGGAAGGGCCCCGGGAGGCACGGTGGCAGGTGCTACGTTTTCCCGGGGGGGCTCAGTCCCCCCCGGGAAATTTCAGGGGAGGCTCGAGCCCCCCCCCCGTAGTCTATGCCTATGTTCCCCCCCCCCCAGACTTGATGCATCGTGCCATTGCTAACAGGGATTTTCTTTTTTAAAAAAGGTTTCTCCCGCCAGCCATTGAAACGCCGGTGGGCAACGGCCACTCGGTGTCAGCTAATGCTGCCATCTCCTGCCCGGGAGGTGGGATGGCTGATCTCGTGACGTCAGTACTGTGGAATGTTATGTTTTAGTTCTCATGGCATGCTTATCGCTCTCCCTAATGTTCTGACCTTGAGAGACTGTTGGCGCTGGCTCATGTATCTTTTCTTATGTCTGACTATAAGTCTTCCCGCTTATTCTCTGGGAACCGTGAACCAGTATTTTGAGCGCCTTTTTCCTGACTTAACGATTGGTTACAATGCACCACTAGACCTCTCTTCGAATTCTGTATAATTGTTCTGGTTTGGTTGCCCTAACACCCGCCATTACTAACACAAGACATGCAGATGACCATAGCAGACCTTTCTCAATAAAGCTTTCCTGATTAAGGACACTTGTTGGTGACTGACTCTGTAGGACTCTCACACTCGGGACAGGAGGAGAGGAATCTACTGGAGGAATCAGGGGCCTTTGTGGAATGCTGGCACAATTTCACAGCTCAGGAACAGCTGCTGTTAAGAACCCAGTCTGGGACCCACAGAGTAGCTTATCTCTCCCCCCCCTTCCCCCGGCAGGAGACAGATCTGATCCATACATAATGGTCACCGTTTGGACTTGGCATTTCTGCAGCGTCTCATTTAAATGGGGCTCCAGCCTGGGCAAATCAGCTACTTACCATGCACCGAACAGAAGAGCCCATTTTAAAGAAGACAACTTGCGAGTGCAAAGACCCATGGGAATAGGTCAAGACGGGTTTGTCTGCAGCAGGAGAAAAGAGCCAGAGTCCCCGAGCACCTTCAAGACTAACAACATTTGTGGCAGGGGGAGGAGCTTTCATGAGTCACGGCTCCCTTCTTCAGATACAGAATGGAAATCCCTCAGCCTTGTGAAGATACTTGCTCCGGTGCAAACAGATATCATTGAAGAAGGGAGCCGTGACTCCCGAAAGCTCCTCCCCTGCCACAAATGTTGTTAGCCTTTAAACTCCTACTGGACCCTGGCTCTTTTCTACGGCCCGTGGGAGTTCTTGTGCCTTTCCAGCGCCATGTTTCAACAAGCCAGAACCTCCGCTTGAGCAAGGGGGCGCCAAGCTGCCCGCTGCCCTGAATCACCAAAACGGAGGGATGCTGTGTTCTTTCCCCTCCGGCTCTCTGACCCGGAATGGCCAGTTCCTTGACGGCCAGTTCCTCCCCAACATGACTTTGTTTTCTCACTTTCTGCATTTTTTCTTTTAAACCCCCCCACACCCTCTTAAGACACAGCCTCCTTGTTCTGCTCTCGCTTCCAGGCAGTGGGGAAGGAGCACGAGTTAGATTCTTTTCGGAAGCCGCATGCATTTTTTAAAAGAACAAAACCAAAACAGAAGCCCCTTCTGCTAATGGAGACAAAACACTTTCATTTCTTCCAAGCCACCTGGGATGAAATGAGCTTCCCTGATTAAACAGCTCCGGTGAAATTGGATTCCCGAGGCGGGAACATGCCTCTCCGGTGGAATCAGCCTCTCGAATTCAGGACAAATGAAAACCAGCTTCTTATTCACTTAAAACAATTCCCCTAAATGTTTCCCACTAAATATATAAGTGTGTTTGCAGGTCTAGAAGGGGGAAGTGCTTGCAATAGAAAGGCTTTGGGTGAGTGATTGCTACAGATTAAAACAATGAGTATTATACTTAGCTATTTGAGCGTCTGCTGGATCAGACCAATGGTCCATCTAGTCCAGCATCCTGTCTCACACAGTGGCCAGCCAGTTCCCCTGGACAGCCAACAACAGGGCATAGAGGCTGAGGCCTTCTTAAGAACATCAGAAGAGCCCTGCTGGATCAGACCAGTGGTCCATCTGGTCCAGCATCCTGTCTCATACAGTGGCCAGCCAGTTCCCCTGGGCAGCCAACAACAGGGCATAGAGGCTGAGGCCTTCTTAAGAATATCAGAAGAGCCCTGCTAGATCAGACCAGTGGTCCATCTAGTCCAGCATCCTGTCTCACACAGTGGCCAGCCAGTTCCTCTGGAGGGCCAGCAACAGGGCAGAGAGGCCGAGGCCTTCCTAAGAACATCAGAAGAGCCCTGCTAGATCAGACCAGTGGTCCATCTAGTCCAGCATCCTGTCTCACACAGGGGCCAGCCAGTTCCTCTGGAGGGCCAGCAACAGGGCAGAGAGGCCGAGGCCTTCCTAAGAACATCAGAAGAGCCCTGCTAGATCAGACCAGTGGTCCATCTAGTCCAGCATCCTGTCTCACACAGTGGCCAGCCAGTTCCCCTGGACAGCCAACAACAGGACATAGAGGCTGAGGCCTTCTTAAGAACATCAGAAGAGCCCTGCTGGATCAGACCAGTGGTCCATCTAGTCCAGCATCCTGTCTCACACAGTGGCCAGCCAGTTCCCCTGGACAGCCAACAACAGGGCTTAGAGGCTGAGGCCTTCTTAAGAACATCAGAAGAGCCCTGCTGGATCAGACCAATGGTCCATCTAGTCCAGCATCCTGTCTCACACAGTGGCCAAACAGTTCCTCTGGAGGGCCAACAATAGGGCAGAGAGGCCGAGGCCTTCCCCTGAGAAGAACATCAGAAGAGCCCTGCTGGATCAGACCAATGGTCCATCTGGTCCAGCATCCTGTCTCACACAGTGGCCAAACAGTTCCTCTGGAGGGCCAACAACAGGGCAGAGAGGCTGAGGCCTTCCCCTGATAAGAACCTCAGAAGAGCCCTGCTGGATCAGACCAGTGAGGGTCCATCTACTCCAGCCTCCAGTCTCACACAGTGGCCAGCCAGTTCTTCTGGGGGGCCAACAACAGGGCACAGAGGCCGAGACCTTTCCCTGATGTTGCCTCCCGCCTCTGGGGTTCCCCTCAGTCACCATGGCTAGTAGCCACTGATAAAACCTCTCCTCCATAAATCTGTCTAACCCCCCTTTCTATGCCTGCGGCCATCATTACATCCTCTGTCAGCGAGTTCCACATTTCACTGTGTAAAGCAGTCTTTCCTTTTGCCCCATCCTGAACCTACTACCCATCAGCTGAGTATAACCAGGAAAAGTGAAGGCAGTGTAGCAATGGAAGAGCGATTACTGTGCTCCGCAGATACCCAGAGGACTATCAGAAGGGGGCAAAGTAGGGGCAGATGGGGTTGCTAGACTCCATGTGGGGTCTGGAGATCTCCTGGAATTACAACAGATCTCCTGACAGCAAAGATCAGTTCCACTGAGGACCATGGCTGCTTTGGAGGGTGGACTCGGTGGCATTATGACCCTGCCGAGGTCCTGAAGCCAAACCCTCAGCACTCTTCGTCTCCAAATCCCCTGGAATTTCCCAGCCTGTAGATGGCCACTCCAGGGGCAGATGGGGAAGCTGCATCACATGTGACTGGATGGCCAGAAGGACAGGGAGGGCTGTGCCCATTGGGGTTACTGTTGGCATCACTGCTGGGCCCTCCTTGCCTCTAGCCACCAGCGGATCACTTCCTCTGGAGGACGCACCTGCTGAGCTGCCTTCTCTCTCCAAAGGCCACCCTACACAAGGTCCAACCCCAGATCTCCAGGAATTGCCCAAGCCAGAGGTGGCAGCCCTAGTCTGGACAGCCATTGAGTAGGGGGTTGGACTTGGAGGCCCCTGCCAGTGCTCAGACTCTCTGCTTCTAGGTTCAGTGTTCTTCTTGGAGTTTCTCCAAGTTGTACAGGATAGTTGCCGAGTGTGAGATTGTGCCAGTAGATGTCCACAACAGGTCTCCTTAAACAGAAAGTCCTTTATTTGCAGAAAAGATCTTGTTGGTCAAAGACACTTCTTCTGTTAGTAATGCCCAAGCATGGGAATACAACAACAATTATACTTGATACGAAATATGCCCCCCTTAACCAATCAATGGAGAGGATTATTGGCGCCCAAATATACTGGCCCACTTTTCCCAAGGAAAGCGCGGCAAACTAGGTTCTCAGGAAAAGTCACTGTTCAGATTTTGGGGCAGATGTTCCCGAGGAAAACCAAGCAAAATAACTCATAACACCTGTGAACAGGGGTCCTTTCGTAGAAAAAGAGGTGCAGGAGCTCATTAGCATAATGTATTAGCATAACTCATTAGCATATGCCACGTCCCCTGGCATCACCAGAAGTGTGTCAGAAAGGGAATGTCAGTTTCAGCCCCATTATACCCTATGGGCCATTGAAATCAATGGCAAAAACTCATAGGGTATGAGAGGGGCTGGAGGAAAGGGGGTTTGAGGGAGAGGCTCCAAACTTGCAGGGTAGCTGCTCGGGCCTCTCCTCGAAATACCCACCAAGTTTCAAGAAGATTGGACCACGGGGTCCACTTCTACAGGCCCCCAAACAGGTTGTCCCATCCCCTCCATTGTTCTCTATGGTGGGAAAAAGTGTTACTTTTTCCCGCCATAGAGAACAATGGAGGGAATGGGGGCAACCTGTTTGGGGGCCCGTAGAATTGGACCCCCTGGTCCACTCTTCTTGAAACTTGGTGGGTATTTCGAGGAGAGGTCCCAGCAGCTACCCTGAAAGTTTGAAGCCTCTCCCTCAAACCCCCTTCCCTCCAGTCACTTTTAAAGTTGCCGCCGAATTTCGGTGGCAATTCGACAGTGGGCCAAATCAGATCAGAGAATCTGATTCGGCCCCTGGCTGCCCTAGTGGCCACTACTGAGCTGGCGGAGCTTTGCTCTGCCTTGCTCCGGCCCCAGTGGACCCCTGCCTGTGAATAATACAACACATAACAGGAGGCTTTCAGCTCAAGGCTGTGAGCTAGGGAAAGGCGAACGAGAGATAAGAGTGGAGAAGAAGCTAATGAGCAATAAGCATGCACAAAGCGAGCAAGACGGGCATTCTGGAGGTGGGGGTTAAGCCACCGATGCTATCTCCCGTCCAGGACCTAGATGAGGCGAAAGAGAACTCATAACTAAGGCAAGGTTAATTAACCATCAGATAGACAATAACAACCGTAGGCACTGATACATTGAACGAACCCAGCAGAATTATTGATAATAACAGTCAACAGAAACTTATGGCAGTGCTAACTGACACTGAGATGGGTTAATCCATCTTGGATGGAAGGTTTCGGCCCTGAATAACATGACTTTATATAGTACAGGTAAAGGTTTCCCTTGCTCAAAAGACAGTTGAATCCGACTCTAGGGATGCGGTGCTCATCATTAGGTTTCCAAGCCAAAGAGCCAGTGCTGTCTGAAGACTTTTCTGTGGTCATGTGGCCGGCATGACTAAATGCCAAAGCGCATGGAACACTGTTACCTTCCCGCCGAAGCAGTACCTGTTTATCTACTTACAATTTCTTGATTTCGAACTGCGAGGTTGGTAGGAGCTGGGGCCAGGGGCAGGAGTTTACTTCATCATGCAGCACTCAGGTCTCAAACTGCCAAGCTACAGACCTTCTGGTCTGCAGTTTAGCATCTTAACCTCTGAGCCACCACGGCCCCTTGACTTTATATACTTCTTTATTAATTTAAAGCACTTTGGTGCCACCTTTCCACCCAGTTCAGGGTCCTCAAGGCAGAGAACAGAGAAAAGGTTTTTAAATGTATGTGTACTTTGATCTCATTACGAGAGACCAAGAGTCACTGGAAAAGACAATAATGTTAGGAGAAGTTGAAGGCAGCAGGAAAAGAGGAAGACACAAACCTGAGAGGGATGAACTCAATCAAAGAAGCTGCAGCCCTCAGTTTGCAAGAGCTGAGCAAGACTGTCCATGATAGGATGCTGACAGGGACATTTTTGAAGGTTCCAACAAGGGGGTCAAATAGAGACAGTGGACTTCAGCAGAAAATAATTGATTAAGTAGTTTGAACTACAGAGGCACCCTTACTCAGGACACTGAAAGAAAGTCGCCAAAGTCCGGACAGAGGTACCGTGCATTACATAGTGTCGTCTTTCATCTTCAGTTACCCTGTGACCTGTTCACTATGTTTTCATTATCGCGTGGACCATTTTCTTTAATTTAGGGGAATCCACCAGATTCTGTAACTATAGATCCAAAGTTGTCATTCTAGCTGCACAGACGCTAGATCGCTCCACGGCACACAGCTTCAGTTTCCACTCTCTCGTGCACAGTGCCAGATTCTCTTCTCAAAGATGAGAATCTATCTGTGATTTTTGTCTCTGGCAAAATTCTGCTTGCCAGGTTCCCTCCCGCTGCCTGGGAAGCTGCTTGTTTGACAGATGCCTCCCTTGCCTTTAAAGTGCTCGGCCAAAACTTAGCTCCCTTTGCTGTGCGTGGTGGTAGGTCTCAAGAAAGGAGTGTCTGCGTCAAGAGCAGCTGTTTAGTTCTTGAAATAATTCCGCTCTCTTTCATTTTTTTTCTTTGCGATCCGTACCCCTGGAAGAGCTCAAAGCCCCTCCGGGAAGATATTCTATATTTCCTAAAGGTACAGCACATACGGCACATAACTAAAACAGCACAAGAAAAGAGAAACTGCAAAATGCACATCAAGGAAAGCCCAGTGGGAGTGCCATAACTTTGAAATTGTCATATTCACTTGACAAAAACAGTGAAAGATGGTGGGGTGCAGTGGGGGCAGAGAAAACGTAAGAACATCAGAAGAGCTCTGCTGGATCAGACCAGTGGTCCATCAAGTCCAGCATCCTGACTCACACAATAGCCAAACTAAAGAGGGAACTGAGGACCAGAGGCCACACACAAAAAAAGGCTGATATACTAATTTTGGTCTTTCTCACACAGCAGCTAACCAGTTTCTCTGGAGGGCAAAAACAGGCTGGGTTGCCAACCTCCCGGTGGCAGTTGAAGAGCTCCCAGAATTACAATTGATCCCCATTTATTCCACTTCTCCTGATGTTGCTTCCCAGAACTGTGATTCAGAGGTTGCCTCTGAACATGGAGGTTCCTCTCAGTCACTGTGGCTAGTAGCCACTAATAGACCTATCCTCCTGCTAGTAGCCACTACACTGATGGCTAGTAGCCACTGATAGGCCCAGGATTACTAAAACCAAATTGCATATCCCCTTCTGCCACCAGTGACTCTGAGAGTATCTCCTACTAAACAGTCACATGTCTAGTGTTCCATACCTGCATTGCCCTTTAGAGATTCCACTTGGTTGCTTCCCCTCTCACTTCACTCCTGCAAGCTAGCACAGGGTGATCTATCACAATTTTGCAAATGTCAAGCTATTGACCTTCAGGGATGGAAGCTTGCCTGCTTCCCCTCACTGCGCTTCAGACAGCCAAACCAAACAAGGATGGTGTGTTTTCAGAGATCAGGCTTAGAACATTTAAAACATAGGAAAGTTTATTAAATCAATAAAAGAGTACACAAGTTTTGAGCGAAGCCGAGCAAGGGTACAAAGAAAAGGTGAAAGCACACAATCTTCTGTCCCTCTACTAGGTACTTGTCCTAAACAATAATGGAACAATCTCCCCAGGGAGGTGTGGCTGGTCCCCTCATTGTTAATCTTCAGGAGGAACTTGAAGACAATTTTATTTAGGACTGCAGTTGACAGGTTTACTTTTATTACCGGCAGTCCTAATTGGGTTTTTTAACTGGTGACTTTTTAATGGGTTTCTGCAAGGGAGAAAGGCAGTTAATAAAGGTTTTGAATAAATAAAAATAAACAATGTTTCAATAGAGCAGTGTCATGGGCTGGGTGCCAGTAGGTCAGAAGCCAAGCCAAAGTCCGAGCCAGTCCAAGGTCAAGCCAAATCAGGAATGAATTACCAAGTCCCAAACACAAGCTGAATGCAGAGTCAGTCCAAGCCAATGTCAGAGGGGGAAACTCACAAGCAAACCAGTCCAAGGAGTCAACCAAAAGCCAAAGTCAGACAGAGCTGAAATCACGAGCCAGAGGGTCCAGGATCAAGCCGAAGTCAGACAGAGCCAGAGTCACGAGCCAGAGGGTCCAGGATCAGGTTTAGCTGATGCAAGCCGAGCGGGTGCAGAGCTTAGCCAGAATGACTTGTTGCTAGCACAAGTTGGTAGTCTCTGTGCTGTGCCTAAATACCCAGCCACTTCCTGTGCTCATTAGCAGCTGGCAGCGAGGTCCCGGCTCCTCCTAAAACTCAGGGCTGAGTGATCTGCGACCATGCATGCATGCCTCTTTTTTTCTAGCAGCTAAGTCTTGCCTGGATCATGACCTTAGCCATTCCACCAGAGGAGGTGAATCAGGTGGGCTTGAGCTTGGCTGTGGCTCAGCTGCCACTGGTGCTGGGGTAATGCCCTGAGAGGTGCTCACTTGAGCCTCGTTAGCTTCCGGTGGAGGCTCCTCTGGAGCTGGGAACTGATCCTCCACCGCACTTAGGTCTGCAGGAGGCAGGTCCTCAGAGGCACTCCTGACAGGGCAGGTTAGTTTTACTTGAAGTTGCTGTATCTTAAAGTTCAGCATTATCTTAGTTTGCATTGCTGGGACTACTCCTCATTGTCCTGCACCACAAGGACAAGATGTAGTCCCTATATAAATGTTTAGCCCTTCATGAATTATGTCTGCCTGGTCAGAAGCCAGAAGATAAGAGGGCTCCTTCTACCAATTGGGCTTTTCTCCTCCCTTTCCCCGTTAGGTGTGACTTTCCAGAAAGGCATGAGATGGTAAGCCATTGCTCTGCTTTGGCCAGAGCCAATAAACCCCCAAGTACCCTGTGCCAGCTCATCCCCAAACCACCCTCCTTCCTGCCAGGTCCGAGTTTGCAGGTGAAACACTGGGGTGAATTCAAGACAAAAATGTGTGAGCCGGAGACTAAAAAACTGTGAGCTAGCTCACACTAACTCAGCTTAGAGGGAACACTGCTCCCTGTCCTTCCTGATAATTCTTCATCTGATCAAATTCCAGAGTCTGTCTCATTCATTTCTGCTGTCAAAAGCCCGGGCTGACCTGGGCCCTGACGTTCACTCTCGGAGCCTGGAAGAGCGCAGTTAATTCAATTGAGCCAGTGATGAGTCTGCATTCCCCAAGGCTGCTCTCTGGAGGAATTAGGTGAGCTGAGCAGACGAGGGGCTGGCTGGCCCTTTAATCATCTCAGCTTTTCAGTGGGATTTTTGGTTACATTTTGCTGAGTACCACAGAATTGTTAATAACCTCCACTTGTCCTGTGTCCAGGGTTGGGCGTTTGTTACTGTCAGGCACGTATCTTGCCCGGTGCTCCGAGGCCTCCTCTTTCCCATTAAGTCTTTGGCTCAAACTGGAGCTGCCACCCTGCCACCAATCAGCAGACCACCATAGCCCAAATAACGGAGCTGTCATGGGTCAGTCAGGGCTCAGCGATAGTGAGAACTCCTCAGGAGAAGAGGACTCAAGGAGCCCTGTGTAGTCCGCTCCAAGTTAGCAGAAGCCAGCAAGCAGGAAAATGAACTGCAGGCTTGTCAGGATCCAAGAGCTGGTGCAGGGCCACCAACACCCTCCAGCCTCAATACAGTAGGTGAAATTCAGTTGGTCATTTCCAGCCATCTAGTATCACCCACACCCTTAGAGCACCACAGACAGAGGCTAAGAACAGAGCTACAGGAGAGACAGCAAAGTGCACGCCTTCTGGCCTGACGCCAGCTGCTTGCTGATAGCAAAAATGAGTAGTTGCAGGATTATTCCCGAGCAGCTGGCTGCAAGCATGACCTTTAGATGTGTGGCTATGAAAACCAGTCAAGGGAGGCTGTTAGGTGTGGAAGCAATGTGTATGATAAATGCTCAACCACCACCTCTGCCTTACCTGATTTCTAGAACCCTGACCTTTGGACTGAGTGACTCTGCCTTGCCTGGCTTCTGATACCTGATACTCCAAGCTTGCTAGCCAGTACAAGAGCTTTGCTGGCAACATGATGGCGTCACTTCCAGTGTGTGCCAGAAGTGATGTCGCTGTGTTGCTGGCCACATTTCTGTGACACTGACTTATGCCTTTCTCCCCTGCCAGTAAGTCCCCCCCTGCTCTCGCTAGTTGCCAGAAGGGACCTGGCAACCAATGTTGCCTACTTCCTGGTAGGGTCTGGAGATATCCTGTTATTACAACTGATCTCCAGACATTAGAGATCAGTTCCCTTGGGGAAAATGGCTACTTTGGGGGGTGGGCTCTATGGACCCTGCTGAGGTCCCTCCCCTCCTCAAACCCCAGTTCCCACCCCCAAATTTCCAATCCAGAGCTGGCAAACCTACTGGCAACCCAGCCTCAGACTCCTAGTTTTCATCATCCTCTAATCCATGGACCTGAACGGAGAGTGTATTCCTCTCATGCCCTCCCCTCTGTCTCCTTCCCATCCTTCTGTTGCCTCCCTTGTGTTGACTGCAAGCTCCGTGGGGCAGAGGCTTTTCTAATTCGTTGCTCCTTAATGCAGCTGGCAGCACTGCATGAATCATCAAGATTTTGACCCCAGTGGAATGTGGGCGTGACGCATATTCGAAACAAACCAACAAAGAGCTTATTTGGGGCCTGCGTCCCCCTCGCCTTCCATCCGGACCGCCATGCTCAGCAGTGTCGAGACTGCCCCAGCTGCGAAACGCTCTGTGAAATCGGCATATGGCGAGCTGATCTCAGCGGTTGCAGCTGTAACGAAGCCCTCCTGTCTCCCGACTGAGTCTCTGGCTCAGAGCCAAAGATCAGCTTTGCATGCGGAAGACCCTGGGTTCCCTGCCTGCCATCCTCAGTTCATGTAGTCGGCCTGGGGAGGACTGGCGGCCTGGGAGAGCGACTGCCCCTTGGAGGAGATGGTGTGGCTGCGGTTCCCCCTGGCTAGGAGGCAGTGTTATGTGGCAGCTTAGCTCCTGTCAATCAAAAGGCAGCCGTGGGAAGTGAAGTTGATTGGAATTGTGACCGTTGTCCTCCCCTCCCTCGAGCTGTGTGCCAGTGCAGTGGTTAGAGTGGTAGGCAGGGAACTGAGAGACCCAGGTTCGAATCCCCTTTCAGCGATGACATTCACTGGGTGATCCTGGACACCTAGGGTTGCCTGACACACCTCCCTGCCACCGATCAGCTGGCCGGTGGGGGGGAAATCACTTCGAAAAAGAGGGAGATCCCCCTAACGTGCTGTGATGTGTCTGCATCGCTACCAACGTGACCCAGAAGTGATGTCATCCCTTCCAGGATGTCAGGGCGACGCTCTGGCATTTGGACAAAAACTCTATGGTAGAAGCCAAGTTTACCATAGAGTTTTTGCCGAAATACCAGAGTGTTCCCCAACAGCCTGGAAGGGATGATGTCACTTCCGGATCATGCGGGCAGTGATGTAGGCATGTCGCTGTATGTCAGCTGGGCCTCCCTGCTACTCCTGGAAAGTCCCCTGTTGGTTGCCAGAAGGGACCAGGCGACCCCGTGGCTCGCATTCCAGGAGTGGCCGGCAGGGCAGCGTCACCATCTGCGATGTCCCCGACGTGATGACATCACGCGGAAGATGACGTCATCTTGCCAGGGATGTCGCATGGCAACGCTCTGGTTTTGGGGCAAACTCTATGGTAAAATTGGGCTCAAATCATAGAGTTTTGCCCCCAAACCAGAGTGTCACTGCGCGACGTCCCTGGCATGATGACATCACTTCCACGTGATGTCATCATGTCGGGTGCATGACGTGTGGTCATGGCTGTTGGGGATGGGGCTTCCCCTCCCCTACAGCAGCCCGCGAAAGCGGGGGCTCCCCCACTCCCACCTGGGGACTGCCAACCCTAATGGCCTCTTGTTTTCACCTTGGCCTCCCTCACAGGGTTGTTGTGGGGACATATTGGAGGGCAGCAGGACTGTGTGTGCCCCTCTGAGCTCCTCGAGAGAAGAGCAGGAAAGCCAGGCTTTCGAAATGTACTTGTCTGTGCTACCTATCGGGTCCATAGCCGCTTCCGGCGCAGGGGTGAGGGTGGGATTTCTATTGGGAATCAGTGGGAAAGGAAAAGGTTAACCACCCCTCGCTTCCCAGAGCCATGGCCCTGACCCAAACCAGCCTCTCCCTCTTGGCCACCTTTGAAAGGAGATCGGCCCACGCATCTTGCCCGTAATGTGGATCTGGACCTCAGCAAGCATTCCATAGGGTTGTCAGCTCCAGTAGTGGCGCAGCCGCATTTGGAACACTGTGTGCAGTTCTGGTCACCGCATCTCAAACAGGACATTGCAGAGATGGAAAAAATACACGGGGGGAGGGCACGACCAAGATGATTAGGGGGTTGGGGTGCCTTCCCTTTAAGGAAAGGCTGAAGAGTCTGGGACTTCTCCGTTTAGAAAAGAGACGACCAAGGGGGGGGGACCTGAGAGAGGTTTATAAAATGATGCATGGGGTGGAGAGAGTGGACTGAGAGAACTTTTTTGCCCTCTCCCAGAATACTAGAACTCAAGGTCATCTAATGATGAAGAAGAAGAGTTTGGATTTATACCCCGCCCTTCACTCACTTGGAGTCTCAGAGCGGCTTACAAACTCCTTTTCCCTTCCCCTCCCCACAACAGACACCCTGTGAGGTAGGTGGGGCTGAGAGAGCTCTTTCCCAAGCTGTCCTTGAGAGAACAGCTGGTTCAGAGCTATGGCTTGCCCAAGGTCATCCAGCCAGGTGCAAGTGGAGGAGTGGGGAATCAAACCCGGTTCTCCCAGATTAGAGTCCGCGCACTTAACCACTACACCAAACTGGCTCTACACCAAACAGCTGATGGGCAGTAGGTTCAGGGCAGACAAAAGGAAATACTGCTTTAAACAGAGAGTGATTAAAATGTGGAGTTCGCTGCCAGAGGATGTAATGATGGCCATAAGAATAAACCACTTTAAAAGGAGGTTAGATAGATTCATGGAGGAGAGGTCCACCAGTGCTAGCCACGGTGACTCAGGGGAACCTGCACACTCAGAGGCACTAAACCTCTGGATCCCAGAGGCAGGAGGCAACATCAGGGGAAGGCCTCAGCCTCTCTGCCCTGTTGCTGGCCCTCCAGAGGAACTAACTGGCCACTGTGTGAGACAGGACGCTGGACTAGATGGACCCTCAGTGGTCTGATCCAGTAAGGCTCTTCTGATGTTCTTATGGAGGCTTTGGCCTCTCTGCCCTGTTGCTGGCCCTTCAGAGGAACTAACTGGCCACTGTGTGAGACAGGATGCTGGACTAGATGGACCCTCAGTGGTCTGATCCAGTAAGGCTCTTCTGATGTTCTTATGGAGGCTTCGGCCTCTCTGCCCTGTTGTGGGCCCTCCAGAGGAACTGGCTGGCCCCTGTGTGAGACAGGATGCTGGACTAGATGGACCCTCAGTGGTCTGATCCAGCAGGGCTCTTCTGATGTTCTTATGAAAGCCTCAGCCTCTCTGCCCTGTTGTTGGCCCTCTAGAGGAACCGGTTGGCCACTGTATGAGATGGGATGCTGGACTACAGGGACCCTCCCTGGTCTGACCCAGCAGGGCTCTTCTGAGGTCCTTATCAGGGGAAGGCCTCGGCCTCTCTGCCCTGTTGTTGGCCCTCCAGAGGAACTGGTTGTCCACTGAGTGAGACGGGATGCTGGACTAGAGGGACCCTCCCTGGTCTGACCCAGCAGGGCTCTTCTGAGGTTCTTCTGAAAGACCGTGGTAAGGAGGCTCCCGCTCCTGATTTGCAGGGGTGCAGAGCCTGGCGGGGAAGAAATTGCCATCTCTGCACTATTCTCACAAACACCCTGACAAGACAGACCTTTTCCAGGGGTCCAGAGGCTCCATGGGGTAATGCCCCAGCCCACTGGCCTCCCTGTGGCTGGCTTGGGGACCGGGGGATGAAGAGGAGTCCTCCAGGTTCCCTGTGGGCGCCAGATGCAGATGGCTGTCACTGCCCAACCCCCTTCCCGTGCCCTCTGGGGGCTCGCAAGGGGCTGGTGTCACCTTAGTGAGAGTCTGAGGCACGCTTTCCGTTGCTCAGCTCGAAGAGCTTTCCGGCTTACCGCTTGAGCCTCCTCCGTATTCTCTCCGGATCTGTGTGTTTTCAAGCATTTGGCAAAGCTGCTAGACAGGAGGCAAAAGTAATTTGGGGGCAAAAAAAAAATGAAACTACGTTTTCTTTGCAAAACATTTCATTCTGCCATCTTGAAAAGCAAAGGCATGCAGTAGCTAACTTGCCCACTTTCTGATAGAAGATGCCTTGTTAATGCCAGTTAGAGATGAGTTGTGGGTCAGCCACGCCAAAGGAACGGCTTGGATTTAGGGGAGGGGCTCCAGCTCCGTGGAAGAGCCTTTGCTTAGCAGGCAGAAGGTCCCAAGTTCAATCTCCAGCAGCATCTCCCGTTAAAAGGACCAGGCAGGAGGTGATGGGAAAGACCTTTCTCTGCCTGAGACACTGCAGAGCCGCTGCCAGTCTGAGTAGGCAATACTGACCTTGAGGGACCAGTGGTCAGATTCAGGACAAGGCGGCTTCATGTCTATGCCTATCACATCCAGGGGGTTTATTTTTATTTTTATTTACTTCATTCCCCATCTTCCTCCCCACTAGGGATTCAAAGTGGCTTGCCATCCCCTTCTTTTCCATTTTATCCTCCCAATGGCCCTGTGAGGTAGGCTAGGCTGAGAGGGTGCAACTGGCCCACGTTCATCCAGTGTGCCACCACAGCAGAATGGGGATCTGGACTCGGGTCTCTGAGTTCCCGGTGCTGCATGCTGTAATCGCTACACTGCACTGACTGTCCCGAACCTTCTCTTGTCCGGGGGGGGGGGGGGGGGCTTAATCCGGGCCAAGGGTCGCTGCTCTCCCCCCGGCAACCCTCCTTGACTCGATGGCATAACCAAGCAGAGGTTCTCTGAGTATACAGGGAGAGCCTTTTCTTCCCAAATAGTTCTCCACAGCTGCTCCTGACAGGCTTGGTGTTCGGGGTCAGAACCAAAGACGAGTCAGTGAGCTTCAACCCCCATATTTTGGTTTTTAGAACTAGTCTGCTGTAGCGGTTAAGTGTGTGGACTCTTATCTGGCAGAACCGGGTTTGATTCCCCACTTCTCCACATGCAGCTGCTGGTGTGACCTCGGGCAAGCCATAGTTCACTCCGAGCTGTTCTCTCAAGAGGGGTTCTCTCTCAGAGCTCTCTCAGCCCCACCTACCTCACAGGGTGTCTGTTGTCGGGAGGGGAAGGGAAAGGAGTTCATAAGCCACTCTGAGATTTCGAGTGAAGGGCAGGGGTATAACTCCAGTCTCCTCCTCCTCCTCCTCTTCTTCTTCAATGCAAAAATGTAAGAAAGTTCACCCAAGGTTCAGGATTAATTTAGGGATCTTAACTGCCATAGGATGCTGTTTTAATTGCTGTTTCTATTGTTTCATGATATCTTAACTTTGTTAGCCGCCTCGAGCCAGCTTGTCCGGCAAGGCGGGATACACATGTAAACAATAAATAAGTAAATAAATAGGATGTGATGACGGTTCCCTCCCTTGGATCCAGGTTAGACCAATAGATAAACGGCTATTAGCTATAATGTTTAAGCAAAACCTTCCTGTTCGGAGGCAGTGTGCGTCTGAATATGGGTGGAGAGGGAAAGTATGGGAAGGATACGGCCTTCTCGGTCTGCTTCTAGACCATCTGACGGCTTCTGGATAGTCACCAGATACAATACAACTTGGCTTGCCAGTCTCCAGGTGGAACCTGGAGGTCTCCTGGAATCCAGACAACAGAGATCAGTTCCCCTGGAGGAAACGGCTGCTCTGGAAGGGGGGACTCAGTGGCAAGTAACCTGCTCTGGCCCTTCCCCTATCCAAACCTAGCTCTCCTTAAGTTCCGTCCCCAAATCTCAAGAATGTCCCAACCTGGAGCTGGCAACCCTGGGCATGACCCTTCTGATGTCCCTGTGGTGTATGAGGGAAGCGGCATCAGGCGAGCCTCCCTGGTACCCAGAAATCAGATTTGTCTGAACAATTTGTGGCGCTCCAAAGCCACCTACGTTCCTGGTGCAGCCAGTGCCCTGCGGAGCCCTAAAAGCACCAGCTTGGGGAAGGCACCTCCTTCAGCGCGTGGTCCGGACGCCTGCAAATGAGCCGGATGGCCTCCCTGGGGGACCATCTCAGTGAGAGGAGAGAGGCAGCCGGGATGGAGCAGAGCGCCGTGCCCATCACAGTGACGGGGCTGACGCAGAAGAATTATTTTTATCCCGCTGAGAAGGCATTGAGCCCCGTGGGCAGGCTGGAAATGGGTTTTTCTCTGTGTCCCAGATCCACGCGAAGTTGAGTTCTGAGACAGGCGGCAGCCGAAGTCAGCAAAGAGACGATCCTGCCGTTTCCCTACTGGGCGGGCGCGTGCCCCTGCGTAGCTTTCCGAGTGAGTAAAGAACTGGTTCTTGTTCATCCCACTAAGGGAAGATCAGAGGAGCCTTGCTGGGTCAGACCAGGGGTCCATCCAGCCCAGCATCCTGTCTCACACAGGGGCCAATCACTAGTCCTAGGGGAGTCTCAGAGCGGCTTACGAACTCCTTTCCCTTCCCCTCCCCACAACAGGCACCCTGGGAGGTAGGTGGGGCGGAGAGAGCTCTGACAGAAACAGCTCTTTTCTTTTCATTTTTTTCATTTGTAATTTTTATTAAATAATTAAGAGAACAAATACAAACATTACCATATATGTAGTTTTTGATCTGCAGTCGGTTTGACATAGAAGTTACAGGTTATAAATACGCAAAATAACTTTATCTAATACTACAGTTGCCAAAGATCTATAGGGTAGACATTTTTCGGCACTTTGTTGTTTGCTATCATGCACTCTAATGTTGGGTACCAAATTGCTGGAAGTCGGGCTTTTTGTTTAGCATTATCGTTTAGGACGTTTTTATACGCTATCTTTTCCATTACATAGATCCATTACAGATCCTTTTCCATTACATAGATCCATTACATAGATTTCCATTACAGATCCTGTCAACTTTGATTGTTGGCCCTTGAGAGAACAGCTCTGACAGAGCTATGGCTTGCCCAAGGTCACCCAGCAGCTGCAAGTGGAGGAGTGGGGAATCAAACCCGGTTCTCCCAGATTAGAGTCCGCGCACTTTACCACGACACCAAACTGGCTCTCGGTGCCTTCCTGTCCTCTAAGGCTGTTTTTACATCTGACTTTCCCGCTGGAATCATTCTAGTTCCAAAAAAACCTGCCCACACCTCTGTGCGGTGTGAAACCGTGCTGCTACTGAAATGTCCACATCTACTAATTGCCCTCCTGTGGTCAAGCTAGTATTCAACCGGCTTGATTCTGCTTTAAACGATTGCTGTTGATTAGTGCACTTAGACCCCCTGGAGTGAAATTTCACACCACTGTGAAATCAGCACAGGAAAAGACAGCAGTCAAACTACTTTAGAGGGGAGGTGTAAAATGACCCTTAGGCAGTCTGTTCCAAGGGGGGGGGGCACAACAGTGAAGGCACCAGTACGGGCAGCAGTGGTTGATTTTGCCCATTTGCAGGTTGGCTGCAGAAGACCTTGCCCAGATGAATGGAGCTGCCGTGTAGGAGCACAGGGAAAGAGGCGGTCCTACAAATAGGAAAGGGGAAGGCCGTGGAGGGCCTTGTATTGGATGGCCAATCCTTTAAATTGAGCCCGGGAACTGACGGGCAGCCAGTGGAGTTTAGCCAAAAATGCTAAATCCAAAGTAGGAGCCAGTTGGACCAAAGGTTTGTTAGGCAGTCCTCTTTTTCAGCCTGGCTTTCTCTTAACAGTTCACATTGGTTTCTGTTGGACTGCGTTGTCCCTGTCTCCAGTTTGAGGTCTTCCAAATGGGGTAGCCGATCCTTCAGAATGGGCTCAGTTCAGTTTAGTATCAACAATACTTCCCCCTTCTGAAATGACAAAAAGCATTCAAGGAAGAGAGTGTATCCCGAGGCTTATTTCAGAGCTGTTCTCTCAAGGGCAGTCCTCGAAAGAGCTCTCTCAGCCCCACCTCCCTCACAGGCAGTGTTCCCTCTCAGCTGAGTCAGTGTGAGCGAGCTCACAGTTTTTTAGCCTCCAGGCTCACACAGTTTTGTCTTCGCTCAGGAAGGATGGCTCCAGAGCAAACTAATCTATGCAGTAGCCAAATCGCTCGCTTACAACTTTAATGCCGGTAGCTCACAAAGTAGAATTTTTGCTCACAAGACTCCACAGCTTAGAGGGAGCATTGCTCACAGGGTGTCTGTTGTGGGGAGGGGAAGGAGACTGTAATCCACTCTGAGACTCCTTCGGGTAGTGAAGGTTGGAGTATAAATCCAACCTCTTCCTCCTCCTCCTCCTCCTCCTCCTCCTTCTCCTCCTCTTCTTCTTCTTCTTCTTCTTCTTCCATTCTCTGATATTGTCCAAGGACTGTTGGTCCCTTATGCCATTCCAGTGAACAAATCACGTCAGATAGGGTCTATTAACACAAAACCTCGGCTAACGCTGTTTAACATAATGAAGTATTGAGTGTCAGTGAGCGTGCAGCCCCATCAAGACATATTGCCGTCTTTCGCATTAGGAGCAACAGAGACAGATCGCCTCGGCAGCTAATAATCGGATGAAATGGCTTGCCGGGTATTTGCCCAGCACTCTGCTAGAAGAAGCCGTTACAAGGCATTGCAAATATGCACCCATCAGTCAGCTGAATGAGACATAAAGCAGGAATAGATTTATGCCTCTAACGATAGTAATAGTATCAGTCTTTAGTAGTAGGACAAAATTCAATTACAGTAGCACCTTAAAGACCAACTTTTTTAAGGGCTGATGTGGTGTAGAGCTTAGAGCGTTGGGCTAGGAACTGGGAGTTCTGGGTTCGAATCCTTTGCTCCACCTAGGAAGCGTGCCGGGTGACCTTGGTCCGGCCAGAATCCCTCCGCCTAACCTGCCCTCACAAGGGTGTTGTCATGAGGAATTAGCGGGGGGGGGGGGGTTAGATACAAAAAGCTGCTTTGCGTCTCTGGTCAGGGAGAAAAGTGGATGTGAATTTAAAAAATAAGTAAGTAAGAGTTAGAAGCTTTCATGAGTCAAAGCTTGCAGATTTGACATGGAAAGCTTTGGTTCACAGAAGTTTATAGCCCTGAAAATATTGTTGGTCTTTAAGACACGGCTGGACTCGAATCTTGTTCTCTGTAACTTAAGGGGCCTGTTTCTGCTACAACTGAGTGTGTCCTCAGTCCTGGTCATTGGATTTCTTTTGCGAGTTGATGGTGCACATATCCGGAAATACTTGAAACTTTATACCAGATTATAATTTCTGTGGATGATTTCTGTGGGAGTACAGGTAGCGTGTGAAAAGATCCATGTTCTGCTGTATAAACTAACATCAAACCACACTATATACGAGACATCATTAGCTGGTCAGGATTGATTTATATCATTTATTTCCTGGATGTCTTTCTAAAAGTAGTGTGCTATTGACCACTGAGGGAGGCCTTTGTGGCCGAAACGCTTATGATCTTCTGTTGGTCATTTGATATTTTCATCAACTGTGAGAAGAAGAAGAAGAGAAGGAGGAGGAGGAGGAGGAGGAGGAGGAGATTGGATTTATACCCCGCCCTTCACTGTGTGAAGTAGTCTCAGAACAGCTTACCATCTCCTTTCCCTTCCCCTCCCCACAACAGACACTCTGTGAGGTAGGTGAGGCTAAGAGAGCTCTTTCGAGGACTGCCCTTGAGAGAACAGCTCTGAGAGAGCTTGTGACTGACCCAAGGTCACACCAGCAGCTGCATGTGGAGGAGTGGAGAATCAAACCCAGTTTCCCCATGTTAGAGTCTGCACTTTTAACCACTACACCTCACTGGAACTGTACAAGGATTTATTCTTTATGATTCTTAATGTAGCCTGATATTCAGGCCCCATATTTTTAATTTTTTTAATTATACCATTGTGGACCCCATATAATAAATACATTTCCTTTGTTACAAACGTAATTTGCTGTAGCTCGACCCTTGAGGCGTTCACGGTATATTTTGGGTTGAGTTTGTTCCCCCCGTCTCCTTTGTTGGTCTGGATCCCGGCCTTTGGAACCTGGCGGTGTGCTTTATGCCCGTGTCTGGGCTGTCTTTTCCTTTCTCATTCCTGCCCTTACGCACGAAGGTTTTTCTTGGTTTGGACAGAGTCCCTGTCGTCCACGCTGGCCACCCAACAGTGCAGAGTCTCATCTGACTCCTCTTACATGCCCAGGGAAATGCCAGTCGCCACTTTGAGGTCAGGAAGTAATTTTTCTCCAGGCCAGTTTGGCCGTGGATCCTGGGGCTTTTTTGCCATCTTCTGGGCATAGAACAGGGGTCACTGGGTGTTTGTGTGTGTGTGGGGGGGTATTTGTGACTTTCCTGCATTGTGCAGGGGGTTGGACTAGATGACCCTGGAGGTCCCTTCCAGCTGTGTGATTCTATGATTCTAAACCAAGGACTGGGCCTGCCGGAAGTCCATTCAACCCAAGACTCCCCTTGGCCCTGACACCACTTAGAGACCTCTGCTGAATAAAGCCTCAGCTAGTTGGATCGGCCGTTGGTGGGACGCTTAAGAACATAAGAGAAGCCAGTGTTGGATCAGGCCAGTGGCGCATCCAGTCCAACACTCTGTGTCACACAGTGGCCAGAAACACCAGGTGCCCTCTGAAGGTCCAGCAGTGGGGCCAGGACACTAGAAGCCCTCCCACTGTTACACACCCCCAAGCACCAAGAATACAGAGCATCCCTTGCCCCAGACTGAGAGTTCCTACCTGTACCTTGTGGCTAATAGCCACTGATGGACCCCTGCTCCAGAGGTTTATCCAATCTCCTCTTGAAGCCGTCCATGCTTGTAGCTGCCACCCCCTCCTGTGGCAGTGAATTCCACGTGTGAATCACTTGTGCACGTATGTAGTTGAAACACTCAGCTCTGGACAACAAGCCAGGGAGGAATTTCTCTCCCTCTTTCCTGTTGTCTCGCTGCATTCCAGTCCGTTTTGTTTACTTGGGAGTCTTCGTTCCCTGATAAGAATACAGTTCTTCGGACGGCGTGCGCCGGAGAGGCTCTGGCACTCGGCTTCATGGCGAAACGCGACCCTGGAACCGGTCAATGCGTAGATACAGTCATTTGGAACCTTCACATGAAGTTGTGGCTATTGAGGGCTCTTCTGAATTCCTTGTTATGATGGGCTTCTATTAAGTCTTACATTTATGCATTTCACACGTGCCTAACAGGACAGCGCTCTGACGCAAGATATCGGCTATCTGCCTTTTGTAACTATTCGAGTGATTTTGCATTTGTTGTTTGCATTCCCAGTACACAGCTTATCTTTTGTTTCCTTCCCTTACTGTGCATCTTCCCTCTGTATTTTTGTCTCCGTAAGGTGTGGCAGGAGTTTTGGCCGGCCACAGACTGGGCAGGAACCATGTGTCGATAGTCAGGACCACGGAGAGCTCCATGGACCTCTGGGAAAGCTGCTCCAGTGTTCCTTGGAAGCTCATTGAAGACTTAAGTCCTTTCTCCATCCTCCACCTCCTTGGGGGTTAGAGGGGCCCTGCTCCGTTTCATCAGTCTGCTCTCCTGCTGCCTTTGGGCTTGGTGGAGGGACCATGGCTTAGGGGTAGAGCGGCTGCTCGGCAGGCAGAAGGCTCCCAGGCTCAGTCCCGAGCGTCTCCAGTGAAAAGGATCTGGCAGTGGATGATCAGAAAGACCTCTGCCCGACCGCCTGGTTAGCTTCTGCCAGTCCGAGTAGACAATATTGACCTTGATGGACCAAGGGTCTGCTTCAGCAGAAGGCAGCTCCACGTGTCCCCGTGGGAAAGCGGAGGATCCTCCTGAGCTGCTGCTGCGTTCTCGGAGATTCCCTCTTCTGTGTGGTTCTCACACACACACCCTTCTCTGGCAGTCTCTGGGTGCCTGGCGGACTGCCCTCATCTCTGGCCTCCATGGTGTCTTCAGGCCTCTTTGAACGGGTGCCCCGTTGAAGCCAGTCTGGTGTGGTGGTCAAGTGTGCAGACTCTAATCTGGGAGGACCGGGTTTGATTCCCCACTCTTCCTCCACATGCAGCCAGCTGGTGTGACCTTGGGTCAGTCACAAGTTCTCTCGGAGCTGTTCTCTCAAGGGGAGTCCTTAAGAGGTGGCTGCCTCCCAGGGTGTCTGTTGTGGGGAGGGGGAAAAGGAGTTTGTAAGCCGCTCTGAGACTCTTTCGGGTAGTGGAGGCTGGGGTATAAACCCAACCTCTTCTTCTTCTTCTTCTTCTTCTTCTCTCTTCTGGTAGGGAGGATTCATAGTCCTGGCCATGATGCCCAGAAGCCCGAGAGCTGGCTCAGGCCTAGCCCAGCCCAGCATGGTCACCTCTGCCTGGCAGGGGCCCTCCAGGCTCTTTCCATGGCTGTTCTGGCTGGAGAGACCAGCGATGGGATCTGGGAGTTCAGGCTCCCAGTTTGTGCTCCGCCACTCCACGGTGACCTCTCCCCCTCCCCTCAGTCTAGGTCCACAGTGTGAGAGAGAGGAGCCCCCTTCACCAAGCCCTGGCCTGGGGAGCGTTTGGTCCCATGCCCCCCCCCCCCGCTCAGCACACTGATGCGTCCTGCCAGTGGTCTCCCTCCCACCGCAAGCCCTCTGCCCCTGGGTCTTGGTTCCCACTTCTCCACCCTGCTAGCTCTGGAGAGGCAGCATCCGACTCTCTTTTTATTCAGGACAGGATGCCAACGGCGCTGAACCCAGGAGCAGGGGAGAGATGTGCTTTCGACGCAATCCTTACGATTGAGGAATGGGCGGGAGAGCCCACGGGGGCATCGTTTCTCAGCTGCTCCTCGGCAGCTTCTCTGCTCCCACCCAGATCTAGACAGGCCGGCCATCATTGCTCACCACGTCGGGGTCTCCTGGAGATTTAATCCCCCGCCATCCAAATGAAGCTGGTGCCGTTTGTTTCCGAAACAGGAGCCCCAGTAAATCCAATTACATCTCTCCCTTTCACTGCATAATCTAGTTGGAGGCTTGAAACAAAACAGCCCAGCTGGTCTGGCCCGGGGCGGGCTTCGCTGCTGATAGGCGGGTGGATTGTCGAGGGTCCCGAATTGGCCTCCCTGCATTGCTTTGCACTGGAGCCGCTGGGAAGCAGTGCGTCCGTCTCTCATCAGCTCAAAGGGAGGATCTCTCTCGCTCTCTCTCTCACACACACACAAACAGGGTTGCCAGTTCTCCCCTAGCCACCAGCAGGGATGGGGGGTCGGGTTGCCGGATCCAGATTGGGAAAGACCTGGAGATATGGGGATGGAGCCTGGGGAGGACAGGAGTCCACCCTCCAAAGCAGCCATTTTCTCCAGGGGGGCTGATCTCTGTAGTCTGAAGATGAGGTATAATTCCAGGCAGGGGTCATTTCGTAGAAAAAGAGGTGCAGGAGCTCATTAGCATAACTCATTTGCATAACTCATTAGCATATGCCACACCCCCTAACATACCGGAAGTGTGTCAGAAGGCACCACTCACCCCTCAGGCTCCACTCCACAGGTGAGTGAAACTGACCTGCTCTTCCTCCATTCCCTTCCCCATCCAATACTTTGTGCAATAAAAATAAGCGTAAAGAACACACCCTCATTCTCCTCCTGCTCCCTTGAAACCACCAGGTTTCAAGAAGACTTGAGATACCCAGGACATGGGCACCACCCATCCCTTCCCCTTCCCCTCCCCACCACAAGACACCCTGTGAGGTAGGTGGGGCTGAGAGAGGTCTTTTGAGAACTGCTCATGAGAGAACCGCTCTGAGAGAACTTGTGACTGGCCCAAGGTCACACCAGCAGCTGCATGTGGAGGAGTGGGGAATCAAACCTGGTTCTCCAAGATTAGAGTCCAACTCCTGACCACTACACCAAACTGATGGGGTGGAAGCTGCTGAAGGGTTGGTGAAATTTCTCCAGTACTTATGTGCCATGTGCCCAGATAAAAAATGGTATACTTAGAAAGTTTATATGTCACCTTGAGCAAGTCTCTGGAAAAGCAGCACACAGTCATAAAAGGAACAATGATAAAATTATCAATATTAAAAACAAAACATTAAAAACAATAAAGACCCTAGCAGGGCTTTCCCCGGCGCCTCTGCACTGCACTGCAGTGCACTGCACTGCTCAGGGAAGCTGAGGAGGGGGCGGGGCTTGGTCATGTGCCCGCCCCCTGGGCTCCTCACTCCCGGAGCTGCGCTCCTGTGCGCTCCTGCTCCAACGGACCCCTGATTCCAGGGGATCCCCAGGTCCCACCTGGAGCCTGGCATCCCTGCTCTATGTGTGTGTTAAGCAGGGATCATTTCGAGGGGGAACGAGCAGGAACGGCATTCCGGGAGTAACAAGTCCAGGGCTAGAACGTCACAGGCTCACTTCTGAGCCCAGTTCCCTCTATGGTGCGCGCTGGCATGTGGCAATAATTCCCCCTGCTGCTGGCGCAGCTCCAGCGCACCTAGATCTCCAGCTCTGAGTCTGAGGAGTGCTGGGCTTGGGAAGCAGCCCCGCCCCCTCGTTAGTAGCCTCCCGGTGATAGGGCACCCCGCTCCCAGCAGCCCTCACCTGTGGCAACGCATTGGGGGGTGGGGGGTCTGCTGCTTGTCCTTGCTGTCGTCTGTGTCGTCCCTACATGCCTGTTTCCTTTGTGCTCTTGAAGCAGTTTTTCTCCAGGTAGGCGCGCCAGCTCCGAGTTGGGAAATACCTGGAGATTTTTGGGGTGCAGCCTGAGCTAATTTGGTCTTGCCTTCTGACACACTTCCGGGGATGTCAGGGGGCGTGACATATGCAAATAAGCTATGCTAATGAGATATGCTAATGCGCTCCTGCACCTCTTTTTCTACGAAAGGACCCCTGTAAGTATCGACAACTCACTTCTGACTCAGGGCAGCCCTATGAATGAATGCTCTGCAACAAGTCCTCCCGTTAACGCTCCCTCTAAGCTGCGGAGCCTTGTGAGCAAAAATTCTACTTTGGGAGCTACTGGCCTTAAAGTTGTGAGTGAGCCATTCGGCTGCTGCCTAAATTAGTTTGCTCTGGTGCCATCCTACCCGAGCTGAGTCAAAAAAATGTGTGAGCCGGAGGCTAAAAAACCGTGAGCTAGCTCACACTAACTCGGCTTAGAGGGAACGCGGGTTAATGGCCTGGCTCAGGCCTTGCAAATTGAAGGCTCTTGTGGTTCCCTTGATTGTGTCAGTCCGTCTCCTGTTGGATCTTCCACTTCTCCTGCTGCCTGCGACTTTTCCTAACAATATTGTCTTTTCCAGTGAGTCTTTTCTTCTCATAATGTGACCACAGCGCAATAGCCTCGATGCAGTCATTTTTGCTTTGGGGAGAGTTCTGGCCTGCTTTGATCTAAAACCTCCTTTTTTTTTTTTTTTAAACAAATTTTATTATTTTCTACTTATTCAAAGTTTTACATAGTTACCGTATTTTTCGCTCCATAAGACGCACTTTTCCTCCCCAAAAAGTGGGGGGGAAAGTGTGTGCGTCTTATGGAGCGAATATGGAGCTTTTCTTACCTGTAACCGGGCTCTTTCTTCAGCAGGAACTCAGGGGAACGCCATTCAGGCTGGCATCCCAGCCTTCCCCGCCCCTCCCTGCTGGGCCTGAGCTGTTAAGACTTAAAAGGGAAACGGCAGGAAAAACCCCACCAGGCTAAGTACTCTTTCCCTTTAAGTGCTTTTCCCCTTTAAGACAGCCAGCAGCAGAAAGCCCCGCCCACAGATTAAGCTCCGTGGCTACTTTGCACCGAAAGGCCTGGCTTTGCATGGCATGCCGACGTCTCTCTTCTTTCCTTTCTCTATCTTCCTTCCTTCCTTTCCTTTTTTCTGTCTGTCTGTCTTTCTGTCTCTCTCTCTGTCCCCACCTTTCTTTCTTCCTTTCTCTTTCTCTCTCTCTCTCCTCCTCCTTCCTTCCTTTATCTCTCTCTCTCTCTTTCTGTTTCATTTTTTCCTGTTTCCCTCCTCTAAAAACAAGGTGCGTCTTATGATCAGGTGCGTCTAATGGAGCAAAAAATACGGTACTTTTAAAATATTATCATCATTAACCAATTTTCTAAATAACTATGTATTCCAGTTACAATTCAAAACTTTTAGGGCTTCCCACCTCACCTATACCATTATATATATAACAGCAATTATAAAGATTTAAAAGTGTTAACTCTTACAGGTAACATATTTGGTTCTAATAATAAAGAAAGAAGAAAAGAAAGAGAAAAAGAAAAAGAGAAATTTTAAACATTTAAGAGTACTATCTGAATATCTGTAATATGTAATCTAATTTCCTTTCTTGTCACTGCTTTTTTTCTTTTTTTGTCTGTTGGGCCGTTCACGGCATCTGTTAAACTCTCCTCCGACACCACATTTCAAATGGATCAACTTTCTTCCAGTCGCCTTTCTTCATTGTCCAACCTCTCTCTCCCTCTCCATAAGGCCAGCATGGGGGTGGGGACACCCAATGAAGTGGATGAGCAATAGACTCAGGGCAGACAAAAGGAACTCCTTCTTTACACAATGAGTAATTAAGGGACGGAATCTACTGCCCATGCAGGTAATTATGGCCTGATGGCTTTAAAAAACGGAGTTAGCTAGATTCCTTTTAGGAGAGGTCCATCCCTGGCTGCTATCCCTGGTGACTAAAGGGAACCTCCACATTCAGAGGTAGTCAACCTCCAAATCCCAGTGCCAGGAGGCAACATCAGGGGAAGGCCTTGGCCTCTGTGCCCTCTTTGTTGGCTACACAGGGTAACTGAGTGGATTCTGTGTGAGACAGGAGGACGCTGGACTTGATGGACCACTGGTCTGATCCAGCAGGGCTCGTCTACTGAGTCAGAACGCATGCTCCGTTTTTGTAGTTCAGGTAACAAGTCCTGGGAAAAAAGACCTTTCTCAGTGTGAAACCTTGGAGAGGGGCTGCCGGGAAGGGTAGACAGACACTCCTGGACCAGAAGCAACCATTGGTCCAGCTCAGTATGAGGCAGCTGCAGAAATTCACCAGCAGCCATTGAGAGGCTCAGCAACATCTGCAGCAATCTGAGCTTCCTTGTTAAACTCTGGAGCAGATTGTTGAGAGGGGCTGTGAAGGCAGTTCCAGAAGACCCATCTCCTCCATAACTGTCTCAGCTCCTCTGCCATCTGAAGCTCCCTGGCCCAGCAATGCAACACTGGAGATAGGCCGACTGATGTCTCCTGCCTTGAATGCTGGTGCCTCCAGGAGCTTCCTGCAAAAGTTGGCTTCCAAGGAGGAAGGAATGCTCACTCTCAGCCAGTTGCTCAACAGATGCCTTGTTGCTTCATGCAAGTCATGCACAGCTGTCAGCTGCAAAAATCAGCACTGCAGATAGGTGGGGTTACAGCAGAGATGTTTGCACTAGGGCAGCCCATCCCACACTATCTGTGGAGGAAAAAGGTATAAACATAAGAAGAGCCCTGCTGGATCAGACCAGTGAAGGTCCATCCAGCCTCCTGTCTCACACAGTGGCCAGCCAGTTCCTCTGGAGGGCCAACAACAGGGCAGAGAGGCCGATGCCTTCTCCTGAGAACAACATCATAAGAGCCCTGCTGGATCAGACCAGTGAGGGTCCATCCAATCCAGCATCCTGTCTCACACAGTGGCCAGCCAGGTCCTCTGCAGGGCCAGCAACAGGGCAGAGAGGCCGAGACCTTCATAAGAACATCAGAAGAGTCCCGCTGGATCAGACCAGTGAGGGTCCATCTAGTCCAGCCTCCTGTCTCACACAGTGGCCAACCAGTTCCTCTGGAGGACCAAGAACAGGGCAGAGAGGCAGAGGCCTTCCCCTGAGAAGAACCTCAGAAGAGCCCTGCTGGGTCAGACCAGTGAGGGTCCCTCTAGTCCAGCATCCCATCCCACACAGTGGCCAACCAGTTCCTCTGGAGGGCCAACAACAGGGCCGAGAGGCTGAGGCCTTTCTCGAATGTTGCCTCCTGGCTCGGGGATTCAGAAGATTAGTGCCTCTGAATGGAGAGGTTCCCCTCAGCCACTGTGGCTAGTAGCCCTTGACAGATTCATCCTCCATGAATCTATCTAATCCCCTTTTTAAAAGCTGTGTATTCCTGTGGCCATCACTACAACCTCTGGCAGCGAATTCCACATTTTATCCCCGCTCTGTGCTAATAAGTATTTCCCTTTGTCTGTCCTGAACCTATTCCCATCAGCTTCATTGTACGTCCCCAAGTTCTAGTCTTTTGGGAGAGGGAGAAACATTTCTCCTTGTCCACTCCACCCCCTGCACCCCAGTTAAAATCTGCCACATTGATTGTTTTAATGTGACTAGGGCTTGCTATCTGTTCTCCGCTGGCTGTGTACAGAATGTCAAAGGGACGCCGCCTCCATCCCTCTCAGAGATGTAGAGGTCTGGCTGGGAGGGCAAGCGCAGAGTGGCCGCTGACTGATGGGGAGGAGAGACTTGAAGGCCGTGGGGGCGGAAGAAAGCTTCTGGGGTGGTTCTGAAATGCCTTGAACTGGGCCTTGCAGGCGGGTTGTCAGCTCCAGGTTGGGAAATTCCTGGAGACTTAGAGGGTGAAGTCTGGGGAGGGCAGGGTTTGTGGAAGGGAGGGACGCTGGTGGAGTACAATGGCATAGAGCCCACCCTCCAAAGCAGCCATTTTCCCCAGGGGAACTGATCTCTGTTGTCTGGAGATCAGTTGTAATTCTAGGAGATCTCCAGGCCTCACCTGGAGAAGGGCTGTCAACCTCCAGGTTGTGCCTAGAGATAACCCGGGATTGCAACTGATCTCCAGGTGACAGAGATCAGTTCAGCCTGGAGGAAATGGCCACTTTATAAGATGGACTTGGTGGCATTATATTCCGCTGAGGCCCCTCCCCTCCCCAAACCCCACCTTCCTCAGGCTCCACCCCCAAATCTCCAGGTATTTCCCAACCCGGAGCTGGCAACCCAGCAGAGGGCCTTGGAGGAGGAGAAGGAAAGGGTCTGACGAAGAGAGCGGGGGGGGGGGGGAACTTCTCTACGGGAACCGGTTTGTCCTGCCTAGCCAGGATTTTTTGGGGAAATAAATTGCAGCAGATGTTTAATGGCGCTTCCACAAAAGGGAGGGGTGGAGAAAGATAGAGGGGGGGGGGGGTTGTCATTGTCTGTGTTTTTATGGGCGGGTTTATTAACTGTGAGCTTTATTATGTGGAGCCGGTGAGGGAGGGAACATGTCGGCAGTAAAAGCGATGGCAAGTGCCGAAACCGAGTCCTGTGTCACGGCCATTAAGTTCATTATCTTCCCGATCCGTGCCAGACAGGGAGACAAAGGGCCAGGATCCGAGCTGCCTCGGCCCGAAAGGTGGCGCAGCCTTTGCCTCTGGGTGACGTCAGAGGAACAGATTGCACTGATTGCCCCTGGATCTGGGCGGAGCGGAGTCAGCTCGGCTTCTCAGCATGGCTCAGCCTCATAGGCCCGGGGCCTAGCAAAGAACGGAGTCATATGGAGCCAGTTTGGTGCAGTGGTTAAGTGTGTGGACTTTGATCTGGGAGAACCGGGTTTGATTCCCCATTTCTCCACTTGCACCTGCTGGGGTGACCTTGGGTCAGTCACAAGTTCTGTCCAAGCTGTTCTCTCAAGGACAGTTCTGGAAAGAGCTCTCTCAGCCTCCCCCCCCACCTCACAGGGTGTCTGTTGTGGGGCGGGAAAAGAAGATTGTCAGCCGCTCTGAGACTCCAAGTGAAGAGTGGGGTATAAACAGGGGTCATTTGGGGCAGAGCCTGCCGGAGCACTGCTCCGGGAGCTCAGAAGCTGGCGCAAATGGCGGTGGCGGCAAGCCCCG
The DNA here is from genome assembly GCA_029233225.1 of Lepidodactylus listeri. NCBI lineage: Eukaryota > Metazoa > Chordata > Lepidosauria > Squamata > Gekkonidae > Lepidodactylus > Lepidodactylus listeri. Next base: position 3,381,653 of record JARCFY010000004.1, on the reverse strand, counting down.
CCCCCGCACTCCTTCTTCTGCGGGTGGGCAGAAGAAGCCCCGCAGAGCCCCCCCCCCCCATGCTGTTCCTCACTTGCCCGCCAAGGTGAGCGAGTGAGGAAGGGCCCAGGGGGGGTGTGTGCAGAGAGGCACTTGAATGCCTCCTCCTTGGCAGGCCGCCTGGGGAAGCAAAAAGGGGGGGATGCATCTTCAAAAGCCTCCCCTCCCCTTCCCCTGCTGGCCTGCCAAGGCGGGGAGGGGGGAAGTGAAGCGAGAAGGGGCTCAAACTTTAAAGCACCCCTTGACTTGCTCTTGGAGATGGATCGTCGCCAGTTTAATTGCCGCAATATCAGGGTTGCAACCAATGCTCCCTATCAGCTGTGGAGTCTTATGAGCAAAAATTCTACGTTGTGAGCTGCTGGTATTAAAGTCGTGAGCCGGCGATCTGGCTGCTGCATCAATTAGTCTGCTCTGGAGCCCTCCTTCCTGAGCTAAGTCAAAAATGTGTGAGCCGGAGGCTAGAAACCTGTGAGCTAGCTCACACTAATCCATCTTAGAGGGAACACTGCCTGTGAGGTAGGTGGTGCTGAGAGAGCTTGCTCGAGGACTGCCCTTGAGAGAACAGCTCTGAAAGAACATGTGACTGACCCAAGGTCACACCAACAGCTGCAAGAGGAGACGTGGGGAATCAAACCTGGTTCTCTCAGATTAGAGTCCGTGCTCCTAACCACTACCAAACTGGCTCTCAGGGTTAATGCTTTCCTCTGCCAGAGGATTCTGGCGATCGTTTTTCCTTTGAATGGCAGGCTAGAAATGTTCCTTGTGTTCTGTGTGCAAATGCTTAATGTCTTCTAGGTGAGAGAGAGATCAGCTCTTTCCCGTAAAGTGAGTGAATCGTGGGGGCAGCCAAGAGGGCATGTCAGGCTCCGAGCGGGAGAAGGGCCCGCGTTCAGCACCATCGGGGGCACAGCCTGATAGGCCTCAGCTGCCTTTTGACATCCGCGGAGCCAGCGACCGTGGGCATTAATCTGCCAGCTGGCCGGCTCTGCGCACAAAATCCTGCTGGGAGTCATTCATGCAAGCTGGGAAGGGGGAAGAAGGGTCTCCCCGCCCTTGTAAACTCAGCTCTTGGTGTTGTTCCCTTAAGCTATACCCAGCTGTTCATGTGTCAGCCAAAGGGCAGGCAGAAGGGGCTGTACCCTGCACATGATGCCCTGCGCACTCTTCCGCACGAGCACTTCTGCATTTCAGCAAACGGCAACTGGGCATCCCCCCTCCCTGGGATCCCAGATTGAAACGGAGCCCCGTCACCATCCCCTGCGGTGGCCGAAATGGAGAAATGCAGCTCTGAGCCCAGGGCCCTTCCAGCCGCCACCTGCTCTCCCTTCCTGGCCTTCACCAGGGAGGCAGCGAGCATCTTTCTGAGGGGCAGAGGGGTCAGCCAGGCAAGGAGGGAGACACGGGCTGGCTCTCCGTCATGGAGCGAGGTCTCTCGATGATAAGGAAATTACAGTTTTCATTTTCCAGCTCCCTCCCCGGTGCCCTGGCATTAAATTACACGCTCCGGTAATCAGTGCGGGGCGCCTGATTGGCCGCCTCGGTATGCCGCATCGGAGCAGCACCTCGTGAAGTGTAGCAGAATGAGAAGGAATTGGGTTTGACGGCCAGGCACCACCCCCCAAGGGATCGTGGAGTCCGGTGCTTGCCTCTTGTAATTTCAAGCCACTGTACGGAGGGGTGGGGGGAGCTCAAGCCGGGGGGGGGGGGGAAGTGGCTGTTCTCCAGGCCAAGGGAACTGCAAAGCCGGGCCCAGTGGTGTGAGCAGAGGAGGCTAATTTGAGGGCTGAGAAGCTTATATAGTCAAGAGAGCCAGTTTGGTGCCATGGCCAGGAGCGTGGACTCTAATCTAGGAGAACCGGGTTTGATTCCCCATTCCTCTCCACGCAGCTGCTGGTGTGACCTTGGGTCAGCCACAAATTCTCTCAGAGCTGTTCCCTCAAGGGCAGTCCTCGACAGAGCTCACTCAGCCCCACCTACCACCCAGGCAGTGTTCCCTCTAAGCTGAGTTAGTGTGAACTAGCTCAGTTTTTTAGCCTCCGGCTCACACATTTTTGTCGTAGCTCAGGAAGGGATGGCTCCAGAGCAAACTAATTTATGCAGTAGCCAAATCGCTCGCTCACAATTTTAATGCCAGGAGCTCACAAGGTAGAATTTTTGCTCACAAAACTCCACAGCTTAGAGGGAGCCTTGCTCCCAGGGTGCCTGTTGTGGGGAGGGGAAGGGGAAGGAGATTGTAAGCTGCTCTGAGACTCTTTCGGGTAGTGAAGGACGGGGTATAATCCAATTTCTTCTCTTCTTTTCTTATTCTCTTCTCCCTGGTTGTGTAACGTAGAGGATGGACGGTGTGGAGTGACTTGCATGGGGCTAGGGTTCCCATCTCTGGGTTGGGAAATTCCTGGAGAGTTTGGGGGTGGAGCCTGGGGTGGGCGGGGCTTGAGGAGGGGCGGGAGCACAGTAGGGTGTGTGCCATTAGTTAGAGTCCATGCTAGAGTGGTCTTCACTTTGGAGTGGTTCTTTTGCTGGTGTGGCCTTGGGTCAGTCACAAGTTCTCTCAGAGCTGTTCTCTCAAGGGGAGTTCTCGAGAGAGCTCTCTCAGCCCCACCTACCTCACAGGGGAAGGGAAAGGAGACGATAAGCCGTTCTGAGACTCCGAGTGAAGGGTGGGGTAGGAAACCAATCTCTTCTTCTCTTCTTCACTTCTTTATGCAGATCAGGGCAAGTGTGCAGGAAGCTGAAATGGGACTGAATCTGGCAGATAGATCAAGATGGGCAGCCCTGTTAGTCTGTCTGTAGCAGCAGGAAAGAGCAAGAGTCCAGGAGCACGAACAAGATTTGTGGCAGCGTAAGAGCTTTCGGGAGTCACTGCTCACTTCTTCCGATACAGAATGGAAATCCCTCAACCTTGCGAAGAATCTTGCCCAGGTACAAACAGACACCATTGAAGAAGGAGCAGTGACTCCTGAAAGCTCCTCCCCTGCCACAGATTTTGTTAGTCTTGCTCAGGGGTCATTTCGTAGAAAAAGAGGTGCAGGAACTCATTAGCATAACTCATTTGCATATGCCACACCCCCTAACATACCAAAAGTGTGTCAGAAGGCGACACCCACTCCTCAGGCTCCCCTCCACAGGTGAGTGAAACTGACCTGCTCTTCCTCCATTCCCTTCCCCATCCAATACTTTGTGCAATAAAAATAAGCGTAAAGAACACACCCTAATTCTCTTCCTGCTCCCTTGAAACCACCAGGTTTCAAGTAGATTTGAGATCCCCAGGACATGTGCACCACCCATCCCTTCCCCTTCCCCTCCCCACCACAAGACACCCTGTGAGGTAGGTGGGGCTGAGAGAGGTCTTTTGAGAAGTGCTCATGAGGGAACAGCTCTGAGAGAACTTGTGAGTGGCCCAAGGTCACACCAGCAGCTGCATGTGGAAGAGTGGGGAATCAAACCCGGTTCTCCCAGATTAGAGTCCAACTCCTGACCACTACACCAAACTGATGGGGTGGAAGCTGCTGAAGGGTTGGTGAAATTTCTCCAGCACTTATGTGCCATGTGCCCAGATAAAAAATTGTATACTTTGAAAATGTATATGCCCCCTTGAGCAAGTCTCTGGAAAAGCAGCACACAGTCATAAAAGGAACAATGATAAAATTATCAATATTAAAACAAAACATTAAAAACAATAAAGACCCTAGCAGGGCTTTCCCCAGGGCGCTGCGCCTCTGCACTGCTCGCGGAAGCCGAGGAGGGGGTGGGGGCTTGGTCATGTGCCCGCCCCCTGGGCTTCTCACTCCTGGAGCTGCGCTCCTGTGCGCTCCCACTCCAACGGACCCCTGGTCTTGCTCTTGGACTCTTGTTCTTTTTTACTGAATCTGGTAGGACTCCTGAGGATTGACCTGCCTGTTGCATTGTTGGGCGAACTGGATTGCTGAGCAGGGGAGCCAACTCCAGGCCTGTAGCCAGGATTTTGTGGCTTGCCGGGCAATTTTTTTCTGGTGGTGCTGAAGTTCTCCGGACAGAAAGAAAAGCCATTTAGCCAGAAAGCTGTTACCAGGATAGATCTCTAAATTGCAAGCTGTCAAACCACTTCAGATGACAGTTCTCAGCTGCTGCAAGTTAATCACTTCTGCCAGCCAAAGCAACAGTTCTGATAACAAGCTGGCAGGTGTGTGTGGGGGGGTGATGTCTTTTATCAAGAAAGCTAATACTTGGGCAGAAAAACTCTCTTAAAGGAGACCGGTTTCTTGACCCAGAGTTAGAGGGGATCCTAGAGGTCACCCACTCCAACCCCCTTGCTCAATGGGGGGGGGATTAGTCAACTACCCCACTCTGCTTAAAGGAGTGCACACCTTTAAAATGTTTTTAAATGTTTGAAAAAAGCATTTACAGGAGAAATTTTTGTGGGGCTATGCCTTTAAGAAAGGGGGCGAGGCCCCACAAGCCCCACTGTAGCCTAACCCTGGTTTGGGAAATTCCTGGAGATCTAGGGGTGGAGCCTGGGGAGGGTGGTGCTTGGGGTGGAGAGGGACCTCAGCATGTTATAATGCTATAAAGTTCCACTCTCCAAAGCAGCTATTTTTCTCCAGGGGAACTGGTATCTTTGGACTGGAGATTGGTTATAATTCCAGGAGATCTCCGGGCCCCACCTGGAGGTTGGCTGTCCTAGTTCCAACTGTTTGGACAGGGTTTACAGTAGTTATGGCTACTCTTGGGTGAAGCTGGGGGGAAGAGGGTGGAGTTGTTGGAGACGCATTCCCTGACTCTTCGGGGTCTGCCGTTGGAGCAAGATGAAGGCAAGCTGGGACCGCTGCAGAGGGGGCCAGCTGGGGTGGACAAGGGATATGAACTGGAAGACGGATGAGGAAAAGGCTGAAGGGACTAGGGTTGCCAAACTCCAGGTGGGGGCTGGAGATCTCCTGGAATTACAGCTGGAGCTCCCCTGGAGAAAACAGATGCCTTGGAGGGTGGATTCCATGCCATTATACCCTGCTGAGGTCCCTCCCTCTCTCCACCCTGGTGCCACACCCCAAATCTCCAGGAATTTCCCAACATGCCGCTAGCAGTCCTATTTAGGACTCTGCGATCATGGTATTGAGAAGTACCATGTGCAGGGAGGAAACATCCCCACGCACAGAACGGATCCCTAGCATACGCTTATGGCACAGGCCCTTCCTGAAACACTGTCGGCTTGAGCCGGAGGGAACTCCAGCAGACTGAAAGGGCAAGGCCAAGTTGCCTTCCTTTGCACTTTGTTTACGGACCTGGATTGGGGGTTGGTAAGTTCGCTGTGCCCCAGAGGTTCTGACGGCTGTCCGGGGCTGACAGGCTGAATCAGGGGCAAACCAGGCAGGTGCTGGGAGGGCCATGTCTGGGGTTCCCAGAAAGGTTGCCAACCTCCAGGTGGTGGCTGGGTGTATCACATACCTTATAATTCTTGCAGCCTCCCCATACGGTAAGGCCAGGTAGCTCCTGGTCATAAAGCAGATGGGTGTGGGCAGGGGTCATTTCGTAGAAAAAGAGCTGCAGGAGCTCATGAGCATAACTCATTTGCATATGCCACACCCCCTAACATACCAAAAGTGTGTCAGGAGGCAGCACCCACCCCTCAGGCTCCACTCCACTCAGGTCACTTTCCAGAGTGAAACTGACCTGCTCTTCCTCCATTCCCTTCCCCATCCAATACTTTGTGCAATAAAAATAAGCGTCAAGAACACACCCTCATTCTCTTCCTGCTCCCTTGAAACCACCAGGTTTCAAGTAGACTTGAGATACCCAGGACATGTGCACCACCCATCCCTTCCCCTTCCCCTCCCCACCACAAGACACCCTGTGAGGTAGGTGGGGCTGAGAGAGGTCTTTTGAGAAGTGCTCATGAGAGAACAGCTCTGAGAGAACTTGTGACTGGCCCGAGGTCACACCAGCAGCTGCACGTGGAGGAGTGGGGAATCAAACCCGGTTCTCCCAGATTAGAGTCCAACTCCTGACCACTACACCAGACTGATGGGGTGGAAGCTGCTGAAGGGTTGGTGAAATTTCTCCAGTACCTATGTGCCATGTGCCCAGATAAAAAATGGTATACTTAGAAAATTTCTATGCCACCTTGAGCAAGTCTCTGAAAAAGCAGCACACAGTCATAAAAGGAACAATGATAAAATTATCAATATTAAAACAAAACATTAAAAACAATAAAGACCCTAGCAGGGCTTTCCCCGGGGCGCTGCGCCTCTGCACTGCTCGGGGAAGCTGAGGAGGGGGTGGGGCTTGGTCATGTGCCCGCCCCCTGGGCTCCTCACTCCCGGAGCTGCGCTCCTGCTCCAATGGACCCCTGGGTGTGGGACCTGGGTGGGTGTGTAATGGCTTGCGGAAGACTACCTGGGGAGTCCATGATGTCCCAGCCAGATTTAAAATAAAGAGGGGACCTCCCGCTGTGGTGCCTAGCTGGAGCTAGGACCGTCAACTCTGGGTTGGGAAGTTCACGGAGATTTGGGGGTGGAGCCTGGGGAGGGTGGGGTTTGAGGTGGGGCGGGACCTCAGCGGGGTATAATGACAGAGCCCACCCTCCACAGCAGCCATTCCCCTCCCCCCAGGGGAACTGATCTCTGTAGACTGGAGGTCAGTTGCAAAGTTCCCTCTAAGCTGTGGAGTCTGGTGAGCAAAAATTCTACTTTGTGAGCTCCTGGCATTAAAGTTGTGAGTGCACAATTAGGCTGCTGCATAAGTTAGTTTGCTCTGGTGCCATCCTTCCTGAGCGAAGACAAAAATGTCTGAGCTGGAGGCTAAAAAACCTGTGAGCTAACTCACACTAACTCAGCTTAGAGGGAACACTGGTCAGTTGTAATTCGAGGAGATCTCCAGCCCCTGCCTGGAGGTTGCAAGTAAAAAAACAACAACTGTGATATTATTATGCCATCTATTCAGTAATTATTATCAAGCATTTATATTATGGTACAAATCACAAAACACATTCCAGTACAAAACATACAGATATTTAAAGCGCCCTTGTCAACCAAACTGTCCGCGTTCAAAGGTCCTCTGAATGCTGCAGCTTAGCGCAGTCCTTTCTTGATGCCCCTGTTTTCATTGCTCCGCTCCTCTGTGGTCGCGCTTCCTCTTCAGAAACCTGCCTAGGGCTGCCAAGTCCCCTGGTAGGGCGGGGGAAACACCGATTTTTCATGCTTCCCCCCCGCTTTTTCAAAACTGGCCACCGGGGGGAGGCAATGGCTGCCAACAGGAGGGGAAGGTCGGAGCCTGCCGGGGCCCTCTCCCTTCCAGGCCTCTTAAAGGGAAATGTCTGAAGAGCCTGCAGTGAAAAGCCTCACCAGACATTTCCCCTTTAAGAGTTAGCAAGAGAGCCCCGCCCAGAGATTAAGGAGGGACTAAGCTCTTACCGAAGGGCCTGCTTTTGCATGCGGCTGGTGTAAGATTGAAAGGTTGCTGCTGCTGGGCCTGGGGTAAGTCCATCTGCCAGCTCTTTTCCTTCTCTCTCTCTCCCCCTCCCCCCCCCCCCTCTCTCTCTCTGTCCCCATCCAGCAGAGGTCTATCAGTGGCTATTATTAGCCACAAGGTCTAAATGGAAGTAAGTGCCTGTGCCAGCTCTTTTCCTTCTCTCTCTCTCCTTCTTTCTTTTTTCTGTCTGTCTGTCTGTCTCTCTCTCTCTGTCCCCATCCAGCAGAGGTCTGTCAGTGGCTATTATTAGCCACAAGGTCTAAATGGAACCCTTTGTCTGGGGCAGTGATGCTCTGCATTCTTGGTGCTTGAGAGGGGGGCAACAGTGGGAGGGCTTCTGGAGTTCTGGCCCCGCTGCTGGACCTCCTGAGGGCACCTGGTATTTTTGGCCACTGTGTGACACAGAGTGTTGTACTGGATGGGCTGTACTGGATGGGCCGATCCACTGTGGCTTCTCTCCTGTTCTTATGATCTGAAAATCATATTTAGCACTTGTGTAGCACTTAGTGCTTCATATTCTGCCGAGATGAGGAAGGATTCAGTAGGGCCGTTGCTCAGTGATAGAGCATCTGCTTGACATGCAGGAGGTATCAGCCTCTTCAGCTAAAAAAGGATCAGGTGACATTAAAGATCTCAGCCTGAGACCCTGGAGAGCCACTACCAGTCTGAGTAGTCAATACTGACCTTGATGGACCAATGGCCTGATTCAGTATTAGGAAACTTCATGAGTTCATGTGTCAGCATGTGGAAGGAACATCACAGGATGTGACATCACAAAATGATGTCACTTCCTTTCTCCTGGCTCCACCCCCAAAGTCTCCTGGCTCCACCCCCAAAGTCCCCAGATATTTCCCAAGTTGGACTTGGCAGCCCTAAACGTGCCACAGCTTGAAGGTTGCTATTTATATATGTGTGTTTTTTCACTTGACTAATCCGCTTGTAGTCAGCAGCGGAGCGCTTTGGGGGAAAGCGAAGGCGGGTTCTAATTAAAAAGCAGAAACCCCTGAAATTGGGGACGGCCGTTTAAACCTCATCAAGATGTGATTGCGCTGAGACGAAACCTTACAAATGAAGCCGGCTGTTTTCTCCCCCCCCCCACCCAATGTAATGCAAATAGCAGCACAGGGGGCAGCCAGAAAATGTACAGCATTGCTCCAGAAAATGCACAGCGATGCTTGGGAAAAGAAAAAGCCAAGTGGGGAAGCTAGGAACACATTCAGTGGTTAGGCAGGACTTCCATATCTCGGCCCCCCTGCCCTCCCATTGCCATAATACTCGAGTAAGAGTACTGGCCTACCTCGCAGGGTGCTCAGAGCAGATGTATTTTGAGCATCTGGGGAAAGCACTGCACTCTTGCTCAATTGTACTGATGGGGAGTTGATGCAGGGCAGTCAAAAGGAAATACTTCTTACACCCAGTGAGAGATTAAAACGTGGAACACTCTGCCAGAGGATGTGGTGATGGCCATAGACAACTATAAAAGGGGATTAGACAGATTCACGGAGGAGAGGTCCATCAGCGGCTACTAGCCATGGTGACTAAAGGGAACCTCCCCGTTCAGAAGCAATAAATCATATACCAATGCCAGGAGTCAATGTCAGTAGAAGGGCTCGGACTCTACGCCCTGTTGTTGTCCCCCTGGAGGAACTGGCTGGCCACTGTGTGAGACAGGAGGCTGGACTGGATGGACCCTCACTGGCCTGATCCAGCAGGGCTCTTCCGATGTTCTTCTCAGAGGAAGGCCTCGGCCTCTGGGCCATGTTGTTGGTTGTCCAGAGGAACTGGTTGGCCACTGTGTGAGACAGGAGGCTGGACCAGATGGACCCTCACTGGTCAGATCCAGCAGGGCTCGTCCGATGTTCTTCTTCTCAGGGGAAGGCCTGGGCCTCTGTGCCCTGTTGCTGGCCCTCCAGAGGAACTGGCTGGCCCCTGTATGAGACAGGAGGCTGGACTAGAGGGACCCTCACTGGTCTGATCCAGCAGGACTCTTCTGATGTTCTTATGAAGGCCTCGGCCTCTGTGCCCTGTTGTTGGGACCTCCAGAGGAACTGGCTGGCCCCTGTATGAGACAGGAGGCTGGACTAGAGGGACCCTCACTGGTCTGACCCAGCAGGGCTCTTCTGAGGTTCTTATCAGGGGAAGGCCTTGGCCTCTCTGCCCTGTTGCTGGCCCTCCAGAGGACCTGGTTGGCCCCTGTGTGAGACAGGATGCTGGACTAGATGGACCACTGGTCTGATCCAGCAGGGCTCTTCTGATGTTCTTATGAAGGCCTCTTGCTTCGTGCCCTGTTGTTGGCTGTCCAGAGGAACTGGGTGGCCACTGTGTGAGACAGGGTGCTGGACTAGATGGACCCTCACTGGTCTGATCCAGCAGGGCTCTTCTGATGTTCTTATGAAGGCCTCTTGCTTCGTGCCCTGTTGTTGGCCCTCCAGAGGAATTGCTTGGCCACTGTGTGAGACAGGAGGCTGGACTAGAGGGACCCTCACTGGTCTGACCCAGCAGGGCTCTTCTGCTGATCTTCTCAGGGGAAGGCCTGGGCCTCTGTGCCCTGTTGCTGGCCCTCCAGAGGAACTGGCTGGCCCCTGTATGAGACAGGAGGCTGGACTAGAGGGACCCTCACTGGTCTGATCCAGCAGGACTCTTCTGATGTTCTTATGAAGGCCTCGGCCTCTGTGCCCTGTTGTTGGGACCTCCAGAGGAACTGGCTGGCCCCTGTATGAGACAGGAGGCTGGACTAGAGGGACCCTCACTGGTCTGACCCAGCAGGGCTCTTCTGAGGTTCTTATCAGGGGAAGGCCTTGGCCTCTCTGCCCTGTTGCTGGCCCTCCAGAGGACCTGGTTGGCCCCTGTGTGAGACAGGATGCTGGACTAGATGGACCACTGGTCTGATCCAGCAGGGCTCTTCTGATGTTCTTATGAAGGCCTCTTGCTTCGTGCCCTGTTGTTGGCTGTCCAGAGGAACTGGGTGGCCACTGTGTGAGACAGGGTGCTGGACTAGATGGACCCTCACTGGTCTGATCCAGCAGGGCTCTTCTGATGTTCTTATGAAGGCCTCTTGCTTCGTGCCCTGTTGCTGGCCCTCCAGAGGAATTGCTTGGCCACTGTGTGAGACAGGAGGCTGGACTAGAGGGACCCTCACTGGTCTGACCCAGCAGGGCTCTTCTGCTGATCTTCTCAGGGGAAGGCCTCGGCCTCTCTGCCCTGCTGTTGGCCCTCCAGAGGAACTGATTGGCCACTGTGCGAGACAGGAGGCTGGACTCAATGGTCCACTGCTCTGATCCAGCAGGGCTCTTCTGATGTTCTTATGGACCCTAATATATAAACATCAAAAAGAGAGGGATCACAGTGGAAAAAGTACAAACTCATTCGTTACGAGAGACGGATCTAGCATAAATGTTACTTTGTCGGGCCGGGCTGCGCGTCCCGTAAAATGTAGTGCCAGCTGCCAGAGCAATAAACTTTATAAAGGACACAGGCAAACCCAATTAAGGATTATTTATTTTTTACTCCAGATATAAACGCGCTTAAAACATTTACGCTCTTACAGTATTTCCTTCCTGTATCTCCCTGATGCTCGCCCTCCAACTTCCCATTACGCGTCAGCGCTGGTTCAGTATACAGGCACATAATGCACAGCCTCTGTTATCTGGCAATAATAAAGGCAATGACTAGTTGCTTGCGGGCAGGATAAGAGCCCTGGACGGGCTGGTTCTGGCCCATGGGCCGCATGTTTGACACCCCTGCTAGAGTGGTCCTTCCGAAACAGCCCTTTTCTCCAGTGGAACTGAACTCCGTGGTCTGGAAGATCTCCAGGCCCAACCTCGAGATTCATAATATAAGACAATATACCGAAGGAAGCATAAACTATTCTGATAAGATTTCAAAATACGTTTACTAACATAATCTATATATCTAATAGCCAAGGGTCCCCTGTGTGCCTGGATACTTATTTCCGCAGATCTGGGGCACGTGGAGGGTAAAGAGGGTTCTCTGCACACTTGGGGCACAATCCCCAGGTGTGCAGGAAAATCTAAAATGTTTTTTAAAAGTGTACGGGGGATGCTTAAATCCCCCCAGCGGTAAAACTGGGTTCTGTGCGCGTGCGTGCTGGCTGAGCCACATGAAAAGCAACTGCCTGTGTTGCTGCCCACGCCACCGCTAGGACCGCCGGGAAAAGCCGCCGGAGCCGCAAAGTAACCCACAGTGGCAATACTCATCGCAGCAGCTACTCAGCCTGCCACAACTAGACCCATCCATGTTGCGCAGAGACCACCACCGCAGGAACCGTCCCCACCACCGCTAGGACTGCCGGTAAACCGGAGGACAGTAGGGAGACTCCCGGGGCCTCCGTTCTCCCCCCACCCCCCCGCAGCTGGAGTCCTGCGCCCCGACAGTGGCCACCGCGGGACTCCAGCACTATTCAGCAGCAGCACTGGAGGAGTGGCTAAGCTCAGCCACCAGCTTCCCCCACCCACACCAACCATGCCGGAGAGGGTCCGGGCTCCAGCAACATTGTATTGCGGGTCCCCTCTTCTACACCATATAAAAGTCTCTTAACAAGCAGAACCGTTTCTGAAAATAAACTGTTTTCCAGACTCCTGTCTTGTTGCTTGTAGATAGTAGCGTACTTGCATGCTTGTGTGCGTGACCAGCAGTCAACTATTTGCCAGTTGCACAATGAAGAAGAAGAAGAGAAGAGATTGGATTTATACCCCACCCTTCGCTACCCGAAGGAGTCTCAGAGCGGCTGACAATCTCCTTTCCCTTCCCCTCCCCGCAACAGACACCCTGTGAGGTAGGAGGGGCTGAGAGAGCTCTTTCTAGAACTGCCCTTGAGAGAACAGCTCTGACAGAGCTATGGCTTGCCCAAGGTCACACCAGCAGCTGCATGTGGAGGAGTGGGGAATGAAACCCAGTTCTCCCAGATTAGAGTCCACGCACTTAACGACTACATCAAACTGGTTTCCTCAGGCACACAGACCAGTTAATTCCTCAGTAGAATGCTGGCTCCAATAATTCAGAAAAGTTTCTTTGGAACACAAAGGCCTCCACACCAATTTTCAAAGGGCAAAAGGCTCAAGAGTGGCTAGTAGTTCTGCCTATTAAGAGACTTTATAGTCTTATAAACGAAAGGATTATTGTACGTTTGTTTCCACACAACTATGGTGTTTTGGTATTATAGAGTGTATTGTGCATATGGGCAAAATCAACAACTGCCTGTATGCGTGCTTCCTCTGTTGTGGTTCCCACCTTGTGGAACGGCCTGCCAGAGGAGGTGAAGAAAATTGCCACCCCTCTGGCTTTCCACAAATGAAGCAAAACTGATTTAGAAGAAGAAGAGGAGGAGGAGGAGGAGGAGACTTGATTTATACCCTGCCCTTCACTCCCCAAGGAAGTCTCAGAGCGGCTTACAAACTCCTTTCCCTTCCCCTCCCCACAACAGGCACCCTGTGAGGTAGGTGGGGCTGAGAGAGCTCTGACAGGAACCACTCTTTTTTCAAGAACAGCTGTGCTAGAACTATGGCTTGCCCAAGGTCATCCAGCCAGGTGCAAGTGGAGGAGTGGGGAATCAAACCCGGCTCTCCCAGATTAGAGTCCACACACTTAACCACTACACCAAACTGTACATGGGTAGCCACGTCGGTCTGAAGCAGCAGAACTGAGTCTGAGTCCAGTGGCGCCTTGAAGATCGACCAAGTTTTATTCATGGTGTAAGCTTGTGAGTGCACGCACCCTGAGAAATGTGCAGGCACACAAAAGCTTATACCATGAATAAAACTGTGTTGGTCTTAAAGGTGCCACTGGACCCTGTTCTGCTGCAAAACTGAATGATTCAAGAGAGTTTTTCTACATAGGCAGTGGGTTTGCACTAGACAAAATTGTTCACAGCCTTCCTTGGGTTTGTGATTAGGGACTTGTGGACTCTCCTGCTGAGCACAGCGCATTGTAAGTAGGGGCCTGTTATGTCATTTCTGTTCTGCTTCATGTGTCGAGTGGCTACTCGTGCTCTGCTCCAGTTCTTTCCGGGGGCTCCGGACTTCTAAAATCCGAATGCATGCGTTATTGGATGTCCCTTTTTTTGGGATTGTCCTGGCTCACTTTGTGTAACCTGCCTGGAGTCCCTGTGAGAAAGGCGGACTGTACATAACCCAAATAAATAATGGGAGCCCGACGGTAACACTGGTGGAGCTTTGCCAGGATCTGGCAGGCAGTAGCATGGGCCCAGGGGTGATGCCACCCCCTTCTGTGCCACCAACCTTGAGCAACAGGCAGAAAGAGTTCTTGGGGATGCTAGGGTTGCCAGCCTCCCGGTGGGGGCTGGAGATCTCTTGGGATTACAGGTGATCTCCGCACTGCAGAGATCAGCTCCCCCTGGAGATAAAGGCTGCTTTGGAGGGTGGATTTCATGGCATTGTACCCCACTGAGGTCCCCGCCCTCCCTAGCTCCATCCCCAAATCTCCAGGCATTCCCCCCACTTGGAGTTAGCAACCTGGCTTGATCGACCACTCAGTCACCTCGCTGAACTTGACGCCGGTTGCTAATGAGTGCTGAAATTCATTCCGGCTCTGCATTCCGGCGTCATAAGTCCTGAGAGGGCGGCACGTTCCTGAGAGGGAGCATCATTCCGGCATCATTCCGGCTCTGCTCCCTGACAGCAGAGCGTGGCATTTCGGTGGCAGAGTGGCATCCGTGGCACACAGGAGGGTGATGTGCCCCCAAAGGCAGCGCAGCAAAGCAGGCACCTCCTTTGAGGATCGGCTCGGAAGAGGGAGTGCGAGAAACTGCTCTCTGTTTTTCAGCTGACTGCCAGAGTCGCCTGCCAGTGGGCAGCGGGCACTGGGCAGGATTGACGCCACTCATGCACTGCTGGAAGGAGCCCACGAGGAAATCCAGCCTGTCTAGCTGCGATGAGAATGATGCATAAATCTGTGCCCTATGTGACCCCTTGGCCGAATTGGAATCACACAGTCTGAGTCCAGCGAGTTATATGAACATCTGTTTAATGGATTCATAACAGGGAATACAGGGCTGATGAGTGCCTGAGCACTCCAGCAATGCCAAAGCTGTATTCTGCCATAATAACCAGGAAGGGCAGAAGGTCTTATACCCCAAATGCCATCACATATAGTTTACACATTAAAGGGTGTCTAATTAGTAGCAGGCAGTTAACATCATACAAGCATCATTTGACTCTAAAACTTATTATTGGTCTCTCCTTATACTGGTCATTCATGTCAGTGGTTGTATTCACTTATCTGGTTTCCAGGACAATGGGAACATTAGAGAACAGTGGGTTCCTTTCAGACCTGCACATGGAGGGCTTGTTGATAAGGGGTTACGGATCACATTAAACTTGCCCTCGGCATTCTTGCGTCTTGCGTGTTCCATTTCTATTGCATCCTAATTCCTTCTACAGAGGTTTGTAATAATACTTTTGCTAAATATGGCTTCTTATACAAAAATGCAGTTATAAAATATACACGTTCTGCTATAAGTTTCTCTAATCAGAAGCTTCTCGGTTACATACCAGGATCGGTTGTGATTAAACTTTTGAAGGCCCCGTGACAGCTGTCGATATATTTATTTATTCATTATTTTACATTTCTACCCCGCCCTCTCCGTGAACGGGCTCAGGAGAAAGGAAAAGAGATTGTAAGCCACTCTGAGTGAAGGGCAGGGTGTAAATCCAATCTCCTCCTCCTCCTCCTCCTCCTCCACACGCATATATAAAGGAGAAAGTGTCAGAAATCACATTCTTTTCTGGCCAGAGAACAAGACTCGAACGCTGGGCAGGGAATAGGCCTGTCCCTCCTTCTCCCTGCCTCTGCTGCAGAGCATGAAGAAGAGACGCCGCCTGACTCAGAACCAGGCCATCAATCCATCACGGTCATCCTTGTCTACTCAGACTGGCAGCAGCAGTTGGGGTCACAAGCCGAGGTCTTTCTCATGACCTGCTCCCTGGCCCTATTAACTGGAGATGCCAGGGATTGAACCTGGGACCTTCTGCACAGCGAGCGGAGGCTCTGCCACGGAGCCACGGCCTCTCCCCTCAGTGTCTCTCAATCCCCTGCAATTGTCTCCTTTGGCATCATCTTGGCCTCCCCCGGCTTGGGGATTTGCAGTCCCCGTCCTTTTCATTTGCTTCCTTCCTTCCAGGCAGAATGAAGCGGAAGTCTCAGCAAAGACCACGCTGGGAGGAGGGGGGGAGGTTCTCTTGCCCAGCTCACCCCTTGCAAGATAAGCAGGCGTGGAAACAGCAGCCCGGCTCTGTCTTTCCGAGAGGCAGATGGCTGGGAATCCAGAACAAACTCTCTGCGGCTCCAGAGGCAGTGCGAAGTAGGAGCGAGGCGAGAGAGGCACCTCCATGTTTGTTCACTCAACGCTCGCAGTCTCTCACTTACCGATGACGCAAGAGCCGTTTTTGGGCCTGTAGGACACCTGATTTGGATGCAAGGGCAGCACATGAAAAAGTTCAGCCTGGGGCGGAGGAGGGGAGCTCTGCCCCACATTGGGGTGGGGGGGCTGGAACCACAGCTGCTCTGCAGCCAAAGCACTTTGGAGGAAGAAGGAGATTGGATTTATACCCCGCCCTTCACCACCCAAAGGCAAAGACAGTGGTTAGACAGTATTACTGGCTGTGTCACTGAACAACAAATTCACTACCCGAAGGAGTCTCAGAGCGGTTTCCAGTCTCCTTGCCCTTCCCCTCCCCACAACAGACATCCTGTGAGGGAGGTGGGGCTGGGAGAGCTCTCTTGAGAACTGCTTGTGAGAGAACAGCTCTGAGAGAACTGGTGACTGACCCAAGGTCACACCAGCAGCTGCATGTGGAGGAGGAAAAGATTGGATTTACACCCTGCCCTTCACTCAGAGTCTCAAGAGTGGCTTACGATCTCTTTTCCTTTCCCCTCCCCACCACAGACACCCTGTGAGGTAGGTGGGGCTGAGAGAGCACTTTCCAGGACTGCTCTTGAGAGAACAGCTCTGAGAGAACTGGGGGCTAATCCAAGGTCACACCGGCAGCTGCATCCAATCTCTTCTTCTTCACTCCGGTTTGACCTTGCGTAGTGTGTAAAATGCCCTTTAACTGACCTGGATCGTTGCCCTTGTGGCTGTCACGGAGCCAGGCTCGAGAGATGCTCTGTACAGCCATTCCACAGCTAGGGTTGCCTGCTCTGGTTTGGGAAGTACCTAGAGATTTGGGGGGTGGGATGGCAGGGTTTGGGGAGGGGAGGGAGTTGAGCAGGGTACAGTGCCACCCTCCAAAGCAGCCATTTTCTCCAAGGGGTCTCTACTGCCTGGAGATCAGCTGTAATAGCGGGAGATCTCCAGGCCCCACCCGGAGGTTGGTAAGCTTATCCACAGTGCTGTTCAGCATACATCCTGCCAATCTGCTTTCGAGAATCTTGATGCATTCTGTGTTCTCCCGCGGCTGCTAATCCTAAAATCTGAGGCTGGTGTCCAGATGAATAATCCTGTACTAATCCTATCAGAGCAATCGCAACCTGCCCTCCCTCTCAGGGGATGGGTTTCTTCCCCCAAACAAACCGCAGCAGCCAGATTAACCCTTTGGCCACCCTCCGTCCCTCCCCCCTGCCTTAGGGGAAGGGCGGTGGCTCAGGGGTAGAGCCTCTGCTTGGCAGGCAGAAGGTCCCATGTTCAATCCCCCACATCTCCAGTTAAAAAAGACCGAGCAGCAGGTGATGGGAAAGACCTCAGCCAGAGACCCTGGAAAGCTGTAAAGAGGGGCTGTGGCTCAGTGGCAGAGCCTCTGCTTGGCATGCAGGAGGTCCCTGGTTCAATCCTCAGCACCTCCGGTTAATAAGGAGCAGGCAGGAGGTGATGGGAAAGACCTCCGCCTGAAACCCTGGGAAGCTGTAAAGAGGGCCTGTGGCTCAGTGGTAGAGCCTCAGCTTGGCAGGCAGGAGGTCCCTGGTTCAATCCCCAGCATCTCCGGTTAATAAGGAGCAGGCAGGAGGTGATGGGAAAGACCTCAGCCGGAGACCCTGGAGAGCTGTAAAGAGGGGCCCTGGCTTAGTGGCAAAGCCTCTGCTTGGCAGGCAGGAGGTCCCTGGTTCAATCCCCAGCATCTCCAGTTAATAAGGAGCAGGCAGGAGGTGATGGGAAAGACCTCAGCCGGAGACCCTGGAGAGCTGTAAAGAGGGGCCCTGGCTTAGTGGCAGAGCCTCTGCTTGGCAGGCAGGAGGTCCCTGGTTCAATCCCCAGCATCTCCAGTTAATAAGGAGCAGGCAGGAGGTGAAGGACCTTTCTCTGCCCGAGACACCCTGGAGAGCCTCTGCCAGTCTGAGAAGACAACCCCTGACCTTGATGGACCGATGTTCTGATTCAGCAGAAGGCAGTTTTGTGCCTTGACGCCACAGAGAAACCGCAAAAGCGCCAGCTCTTTGGTTCCATAACACTGCTGTAGCAGGGAATTACTCCCAAAGTGTAATTGTCGGCTCCATGACTCAGCTGGAATCCAGCCGGGTGGGAGGATTCTGGAAAGGGGGGCAAGTTCCCCCCACAGCTAGCAGCGTGTTCCGGGCAAGCAAAACAGAGCGCCCTCCCCACTGAATTGCTGTCTGGCTGATGCCACCTTTGGGGATGCTGGCTCTCGAGTTCCCTCTAAGCTGTGGAGTCTTGTGAGCAAAAATTCTACTTTGTAAGCTCCTGGCATTAAAATTGTGAGCAGGTGATTTGGCTACTGCACAAGTTTGTTTGCTCTGGAGCCCTCCTTCCTGAGCTAAGACAAACATGTGAGCCAGAGGCTAAAAAACTGTGAGCTAGCTCACACTAAACTCAGCTTAGAGGGAACACTGCCTAGATACTTCACTTTTCGGCCAAATTTCTGTTTCTTTAAAAAAAAACCCACCATCTTTCCCCCACCCCCTTTTCAAAATTTCCAGAAAATGTATCTCTATGCCACCTGCCTTCCAACACACTGGCCTCGCCCCCTTTCCTTTCTAGGGGGGTGATGAAGACAGAACAGTGCTCCTGTCCCAAAAGAGACTCTGCACCCGTTTGGCAGCCACTTGCCATGCGCCTCAGCGTCTAGTCATGCTGGCCACATGACCACAGAGATGTCTTCGGACAGCGCTGGCTCTTTGGCTTGGAAACAGAGACGAGCATCGCATCCCTAGAGTCGGATTCAACTGACTTTCGAGCAAGGGAAACCTTTGCCTTTACTTTACCTTGCCAAAGACATGGTCTCTGCCCTGGAGGGCTGAAGCAGAGAGGGCCTTGGGAGGAGTCCCCAGATGGGTCCCCCTGGCTCCTGCAGGGCTCGGCTGATTGAAGGAGGCCCCCGCCTTCCTCACCAGCCGCTTTCTGGGCAATCAGCCATGCGCTCCAGCAGAAGTCCTGGGAAGGGCCACTTCTTCCAGCCAGAAGAGCTGCGTGGAGGGCTTTCAGCGTGCAAAGTGCTCTGCGTACGTTGGAGCAACCATTAAAAGTCCCCGTAGAGCAAAGATTGCGATGCCCATATTGCACATGGTGTGCGTGCGCGTGCTGGAAAACAGTGGCTTGCCCAAGGGCCGGTGGTGACACAGTGTTCCCTCTAAGCTGAGTTAGCGTGAGCCAGCTCACAGTTTTTCAGCCTCCGGCTTGCACATTTTTGTCTTTGTTCAGGAAGGGAGGGCTCCAGAGCAAACTGATTTACGCAGTAGCCAAATCGCTCACTCACAACTTTAACGCCGGTCGCTCAGAAAGTAGAATTTTTGCTCAGAAGAAGACTCCATAGCTTAGAGGGAGTATTGCCTGTGAGGTCGGTGGGGCTGAGAGAGCTCTTTCCAGAACTGGCCTTGAGAGAACAGCTCTGAGAGAACTTTTGACTTGCCCGAGGGCATCCAGCAGCTGCAAGTGGAGGCGTGGGGAATCAAACCCCGTTCTCCCAGATTAGAGTCCGCACACTTAAGCACGACACCAAACTGGCTCTCAGGAACGCGGAGAATCCTGGCAGGGTGCTCACGGCTGGTGTGTCGGACGTCGGCAGCAGGGGCTGTTCACAAGGCCTTCTTAGGGCTTTACAGGTCAGGACCCGCTCTTTGCACGGAAGGAAGACTTCCAGACCCCACCTGAAGCAAAGAGCTCCCCCCGAGATAGCAAACTGGCTGCCTTGCCTCTAACCACTGGGATCTGCTGTCTCCCCAGGAGAAGAAAGGCCAAGAGGTGCAGAAAGGGCCCGAGGTGGAGATCGCCAAGCTGGATAAGCTGCTGAACCTGGTGAGAGAGCCCCTGGCCAAACCCGGCAAGTGAGCCCTGCGGGCCTCACACACCCACGGAACGGGGACTGTGCTCAGCATCACTCCTTTGTCAGGCCGGCACCTCGCACGGTCGGCTGTGGGATTCTACGGCACATACAAAAAAAATGGTTTTGGTTTTTTTGCACCCAGAAAAATAAAAGCAGAGTGTTTACAGCTCTAGCGTCCCACTCTCTCACCCAAATTGGAGGGGGGGGGAGGGAGGGAAGCGGAGCTTTCAAGCTGATCACCGGGAGAGAGAGAAATCCCACTTGAGGACAGGCTGCCCTCGAAAGAAGGGGGCTTTGGGCTGCCTCTGTTCCTACCAGGGTCTGGAGGAAAGCAGATGTTGACTTAATGCCACATCCTCAGAGGACTCAGGGGGACCGGCTGCCTAGAAAACCGAGAACCAGGGGGCAAGATAACAAGCTGGTAGGGCATGTCGTCAGGTGGGGGGGCTCCCGGGGCGTTTGGTGGGGCCACTGCTGCCGAGTCCCCGTCCGCACAAGTGCTCCATTCCCCCAGCTCCTAAGTCAACACACTGCCCCTCCAACTACACGCATTGCCTAGTGCAGGGGTGGGCAAACTTGCTCAGCGTAAGAGCCACCTAGAACAGGGGTGGCCAAACCTGCTTAACATAAGAGCCGCATAGAATAAACATCAGATGTTTGAGAGCCACAAGACATGAACAAATATTACTTGCTTTTATTGGTAAATAAGCAAATTTGCTTTTTATTAACATTAACTGAGACTGCCAAAAGTAATAACAAAAGGGGTAAAAGCAGATATTGATCATGATATTAATTTGTCCAATGATGTTTGTTTGCTAATGATATTTAGCTTCCCCAGCCGCCCTGCTGGGAGCCACATAATATATGTGAAAGAGCCGCATGCGGCTCCCGAGCCACAGTTTGCCCACCCCTGGTATAGTGCCCTCGAGCAAAGGGCGTGCAGACAGCTGTCGAGGGCCAGTGGCGATGGGGGGGCCACACAGACAGGTGGGGGCACATGGGCGGAGGTAGAAAGGCAGGTGCGACCAGTGGGGCTTGGTGGTCGGCAGAGAGGGGGGCCCATGGGAACTGCCCTCCCCCCAAGCTGGAACTGGCCCTGCAAGCTGGAAACAACTGCCCAGTTCAAGCGCCACGCTGGTCAGGGCGGGTTCCGCTGCGGAGAAGGGGAGTGGCGGTAAGCAGGCAGTGTCAAGATTCAGTCTGAAGGGTCTGGGGCTTCTCCGTTTAGAAAAGAGCCAACTACGGGGAGGGCGTGATGGAGGTTTCTAGGATTATGCACGGGGCGGAGAGAGTCAGCAGACAGGGCTTTCTCTCCCTCTCCCCAAACACTAGAACGCGAGGGCATCCAATGAGGTTCAGGACAGGCAAAAGGAACTACTGCTTTCTGCAGTTTAAAATGTGAAATTCGCTGCCAGTGGATGGAGTGAGGGCCACAGGAATAAACAGCTTTCAAAGGGGACCAGAGAGATTCATAAAGGACAATTCTATCAATGGCTACTAGCCGTGGTGGCTGAGGGGAACCTCCACATCCAGAGGCACTAAACCTCTGAGCTACAGAGCCAGGAGGCGGCATCAGGGGAAGGCCTCGGTCTCTCTGCCCTGTTGTTGGCCCTCCAAAGGAACTGGCTGGCCCCTGTGCGAGACAGGATGCTGGACTAGAGGGACGACTGGTGTGATCCAGCAGGGCTCTTCTGATGTTCTTCTCAGGGGAAGGCCTCGGCCTCTCTGCCCTGTTGCTGGCCCTCCTAAGGAACTGGTCGGCCACTATGCGAGACAGGATGCTGGACTAGGTGGACCCTCCTCACTGGTCTGATCCAGCAGGGCTCTTCTGAGGTTCTTCTCAGGGGAAGGCCTCGGCCTCTCTGCCCTGTTGCTGGCCCTCCAGAGGAGCTGGCTGGCCAATGTGTGAAACAGGATGCTGGACTAGATGGACCCTCAATGGTCTGATCCAGCAGGGCTCTTCTGAGGTTCCTCTCAGGGGAAGGCCTCGGCCTCTCTGCCCTGTTGCTGGCCCTCCAGAGGAGCTGGCTGGCCACTGTGTGAAACGGGATGCTGGACTAGATGGACCACTGGTCAGATCCCACAGGGCTCTTCTGATGTTCACTTTCCTTGACAGACACGTTCCACCATCAGCTGATGGGCCAGGTCCTTCTGCCTGCACTTGTGCAGTAATGCTGAGTCCTCTGAGGCTGGAGTGCAGGGAAGGAGGACCCCATGCTGGGAAGAGCCCCCCCCCAGCCCCCTACAGGCCAGCCAAATCTCTGCCTCCTCCCACCAGACGCGATGTCCAAGAGGACTTCCTCTCCCCCCCCCCCCCCCCCCCCCCAGCCTCAGGAGTCCAGCTTTATCCAGACCAGGCCCCAGAAACAAAACCAGAGCCTGGCCGATTGTGCTACAAACTATATTAGCTTTATTATTCCAGTAAAATCGCAGCTGAGAAGGGATGTTGTCGAACCCAGCAGGTGTCTTCAGCACAGAAGGGAATGTGGAATTCTGCCTCTTAGCAACGCGAGAAAGTGGGAACGGAGAGCGCCACGGGGGACCGCTGCCCCCCCCCACAAGTGCTGGAAAGCTGACCAGGCCAGCCCCCCCCCATGGAATGGCTCGGCTTTGAGATGCTAGCCCCGCCTCCCAACTGTGGCCTGACACCCACCCAACCTGCTCCTTACTCGCTAAATGAAGGCCAGCCATATTCAGCAGTATTTCGGGGGTGGGTGTCAGCTAACGCTGCCATCTCCTGCCCGGGAGGTGGTATGAGTGAACCCTTGACGTCGGGTCTGTGGAATGTTATGTTATACTTCTCAGGGCATGCTTATCGCTCTCTGAGCTGCTCTGACCTTGGGAGGCTGCTGGTGCCAGCCCATGTATCTCTTCTCCAGTCTGACTCTTAATTTTTCCCGCTTTTTCCCTGGGAACTGCAAACCAGTATTTTGAGCGCCTTTTCTCTGACATGGTGATTGGTTGCAATGCAGTACCAGACCCCTGTTTGAATTCTGTATAATGGTCCTGCTTGGAGCTGTGTCAGCCATTACTAACACAAGAAGTGCAGATGACCACAACAGACCTTTCTCAATAAAGCATTCCTGTTTAAGGACACTTGTTGGTGACTGACCAACTTCTGGAAGGGGGGGTGGGGGTGGGGACACAGACTTTGCTTGCAGCAGGATGGATGATCTTCTCCCTCTGCAGCCTGTGGACACACAATGCGGTTTGCCCGCCGCGTCCGTTCCGGCTTCGCAAACAACAGATGCCGAACTAGGGAAGAAAGGGGCCCGATGCCAACTGTCTTTGGAGAAGAGGCTCGGGTGGAGCTCCACCGGTTGCTGCCCACAAGACCGTTGTGGTGTCAGGCCCGGAGGCCACCCCACGAGGCACCCTGCAGGAGAGTGCCACTTCCGGGGGGGGGGGGGTGGCTTTGCTGGAGGCTGCCCCAGGAGGAGCAAGTGAGACACCCCCCCCCCCAAGGCCGCAGCAGAACACAGTTAGGACGGGCCTCCGGAGCGAACAGGCCTCACCCCAGTTTGCGTGAGCTCCCTACAAGGGAAGTAACTGCCCCCCCTGCTCTCCCCCCTGGAAGTGGTGGCATCCAGGAACCGGCACCTGGACAGAACCCAGGCAGCTTCTTGCCCACGATCCCTGCGGCCTCCTAGAACAAGGCCTCTCCAGGGCTTCGCAACTGGCACAAGGCTGCTTCTGGGAGCGGGACAGCTCCACGGCACCAATTCAGACCCTCCCGACACCTCCTCGACACCCTGAGGACCTTCCCACACCCTGTGCAGCCTGCGGAAATCACAGCGGCTCTAACCAGGAGTCCGGTCTCAGCCGGGGGGAAGGAGGCACGGGGCGGGGGGGGGGAGGGGGCATCCCCAGAAAGACCAGCCTCTTACAAGGGGCGACTAGATGCCTCCCCTGGCAACACTTCCCTCCAGTTTCCACTTGTGTGGATTCCCGGTTACAGCACTGACCCTGCAAATGCAACCAAAGGTGGGGAGAGGGGGGCGGGCATGCAACAGCCGAGCATCACCGGGGCAGGTTCCCAAAGCTCTGCAAGCCCTCCTGGGGGTGGGGGGTGGGACTGGCACACCCCCCTCTTTTCAGCTCTGGACAAGGGCGGATCAGACACCCGTCTTCCCTGGCACCCAGTCCCAGTCCTGCCAGCCCTTTCTTCCTTCCGCCATTTCTAGTCTGTCCACAGAACAGCCCTAGCTAGATATGGCCCCTTCCCGGGGGTCTGATCCTGCCTTCCCTCGGCCGCGCTGCAATCACTGAGAAGCGTCAAAGTGGTGGGGGAGGCAGAGGGGCCCAGGAGGAAGCCCCCTCAATCCCGCCACCCCCCCCCATCCCAAGCGCCAACCGGCTGGCACGCGCCACACCTGCTACGGGACAGGAACGCCCCAAAGGCATCCTCCTGGGACAGGTGAGCGGCTGCTTTCTAGCCTAGCCCTTGTGCTTCTTGTGTGCCCGGGAGCTGGCTGGAGACACTCTCTCAGAGGGCAGCCATGTGCCACCCTTCTGCCGTTGGGCCCTGAAGGCACAGAGGCAAAGGGAGGGGCCCTCCATCGCCCTGCCACAAGGAGCGCGGGGAAGTCTCTTGAGAGGGCCCCGGAACAGCCCAGGTGGCATGAAGAGTGGACAGCAGGAGAGAAAGAGCCCAAGCGGAACCACCTCTGCCCACCCTCTAGCCACAGGGCCTCTTCCACGCCCAGCGAGGCAACCCCGAATGCCAGCCAGTCAGTCCCAGCCTGTTCCCCCACCCCCTAAACTTCATCCGGAAAAGCTCCCCGCTCTCCTCTCGGCTCTCTTCTTCCTCCATGGCTCAGAGACGCCCACCCCCGTCCCCAAGCCAAGACGGTCACCACGCCCCGAGTTGCCCGGCCACCAGGCCACAGGTCTATTGAAGCCCTCCCCCCAGCCCTCGAGGAGAGCACCGTCTCTTGGAAAGGGAAGGCCTGGGGCCGGATCCTTCCCACCCGGCAGGGTTCAGGGCTGTAGGAGGTACTTCTCCTCGTTGCCCCTCTCATCCGCCTCAGGGGAGGGGCTCCGGTCCGGGCAGGAGGGGGTCCGGCAGGCCTTGCAGAGGATTAAGAAGAGCAGCAGGATGAGGCAGGCGATGAGACAGTTGAAGACGATGGCAACCACGGCACCGGTGGAGAGCCCCGCCCCCATCGTGGGTCCCCGGGGGGGGGGGAGACGGCCAGCAGTTGGGGTGCAGCTAGGTGGGGCAGGAAGCTGCACAGCCCATCGCTCCACAGCACCGGGGGGGGGGGTCTCCCCAAGGCCGTGTGACACCCTGGCTGAGTCTGGAGAAAGTCTGCCAATGCTAGTTCCAGAACGGAGGGCAGGAAAGGCCCAGTGGGTCGGCCCGGGTGGCGGAGCAGAAGCCCCGCATTCTACGTGGGGAATGCTGCACCGAGCCTCATCCGCCTCTCCTGCCCCGCCCAGGACAGCTACAGATCTTCACCGGAAGCGACTGCCGGCCTCCTTCCTTGCTGTGCCCATTTTCTCCCTGGCCCCAAATGGGGATGCCCAAGTCCCATTAGAGGCTTCCTCTGAAGACACACGAGAGAGAGAGAGCCACAAGAGGAGCGCCAGACTCTGCCGCTTCCAGGAAGACAGGGCTCCTTGTGGTAATGCGGGTGGGGCAGCTGCTCGGTGCTTCCCTGTGGCCTCGTCCGCCTCTCAGCCGGCACCTGCAGAAAGGGGAAGAGAAGAATGGCATGAGGACGTTCCAGGTAAGGCAAGGACCATCTTTTCCGGAAGCTGCGGTTTTCCCCTAGCACGGGGCTTCGGGGTGAGTGAACCGGTGCCCTCCACCACTTTGCCTGGTGCCACTCATAAGTTTAAGGGAACAGTTATGCAGGCTCGCACTCAGGACCGGCTTCAGCACACCCTTCGGGGGGGGCCGCTGCCAAGGGCCTGGGACTCCTGGGGGCCCCACTGCTGCTGACCCCCACACCTCCCCTGCCACCAGGCTGTGCCCTGGCTTCCCAACTGCCCAGGGTCACCAAGGACGGGCATGTGGGTGGGGGCACTTCTGGGGGCCGGGGCAGGGTGGACGTTGGGAGCAGTGTTCCCTCTAAGCTGAATTTAGTGTGAGCTAGCTCACAGTTTTTTAGCCTCTGGCTCACACATTTTTATCTTAGCTCAGGGAGGATGGCTCCAGAGGAAACTAATTAGAGCGAACTGAGAGCCAGTGTAGTGTAGTGGTTAAGTGCGCGGACCCTAATCTGGGAGAACTGGGTTCGAACTGGGTTCTTGTTCTTGAAAAAAGCAGTCTCTGTCAGAGCTCTCTCGGCCCCGCCTACCTCACAGGGTGTCTGTTGTGGGGAGGGGAAGGGAAAGGAGTTTGTAAGCCGCTCTGAGACTCCGAGTGAAGGGCGGGGTATAAATCCAGTCTCCTCCTCCTCCTCCTAATTTATGCAGTAGCCAAATCACTCGCTCACAACTTTAATGCCAGGAGCTCACAAAGTAGAATTTTTGCTCACAAGACTCCACAGCTTAGAGGGAGCTTCGGCTGGGAGGGCTTGCAAGCAGGAGGTGGGGTGTGTGTGAGGGTGGAGCGGAGGGCATAAGAGAGGCCCAGGTGGGGGGCCCTAGGCACTGCCTGCTCGGCCCCCCCCCCAAACCAGGGACCAGCTCTTCTTCCACTTCCCCGCCAGCTGCCCCGGAAGGCTCCATACTGGCCTGCCTCCCCACCCCCCCAAGGTCCCAGCACCCAGAACACCCCCTGGCCGATGCGTCTGCATCTCGCCCAGCCCCTCCGTGGCTCCAACCCACCCACCCCTCTCGCAAAGAAGCCACCCGGCAGCCCTCTGCTTCCCCCCCCCCCTGGCATGAGCCCCTCCCGGCGAGGCAGACAAGAGGTCGGGGCATCCTCCGCTATGCAAGGGCACCACTCTCCTTGCAAACAGTTTCAGGCAAAAGTGAAAGAGGAAGAAGAGGAAGAGGAGATTGGATTCATACCCTGTCTTTCACTACCCGAAGGGATCCCAGGACGGCTTGCAATCAATGCCCCCTCTTAAGGTGTGGCGTCTCGTGAGCAAAAATTCTACTTTGTGAGCTCCTGACATTAAAGTTGCGAGCGAGCGGTTTGGCTCCTGCGAAAATTAGTTTGCTCCGGAGCCATCCTTCCTGAGCGAAGACAAAAAAGTGTGAGTCAAGACTAAAGGCTAGAAGACTGTGAGCTAGCTCACACTAACTCAGCTTAGAGGGAACACTGCTTATAACCTCCTTTCCCTTCCTCTCCCCGCGACAGACACCCTGTGAGGTAGGTGGAGAGCTCTTTCGAGAACCACTCAGAGAGAACCTGTAACTGACCCAAGGTCACACCAGCGGCTGCATGTGGAGGAGTGGGGAATCAAACCTGGTTCTCCTGGGCTAGAGTCTGCACTCCTAACCATGACACCAAACTGGCTCTCTGGATGTAACACCTGCCATCCTGAGAACACTGCCTGTCTGATTCAGCAAGGGTCCAGATCTTCCCTCTTTGGAGCAGGGCCTTCTGTAGGCACCAACCTGCCAGCGGGCAAAATCAACGACCGCCCGCACTCGTGGCTTCTCGGTTGTGGCCCCCGCCTGCTGGAACAGGCTGCCCGAGGAGGTCAGGCCAAGCTCCCCCTCTCCCGGCGCTCTGCCAGCTGTGCAAAACTGAAATCCTCAAGAGGGCTCTTCCGCACAGGCAAGAGGGCAACACCATACGAAATGCTTCATTCACAAAGTTACCGTTAACACGTCTGCCTTGCTTCAGTCCTGCTTTTCAGACTTCTGGTGGGTTCCGCAACCCTCCCCCGACTGCATTTTTTACTGAATGCCCCATCCTTCGATTGTGTAGAGGCGCTTTTGTGGAATTCACTGCGAGTCCAAGTAAGAAAAGCCGGGTATAAATAATGCAATTTTAAAAGCTCATGGAGGAACCCTTAAAAGCCTGCAAGCAGCGACTGATGAATGCCCTGACCCAAAGGGAGCCTTGGGGAAGACAAAGAAGGCTAAAAAGGGGGAGGCCCCCCCCCCGCCTGGCTTCACTCACACTTCCACACCCACACCCCAAGCCTCCACAGAAGGGGCAGGTTTGTCTCGCCCTGCCCAAATGACTGGGAACTCTTTATAACCTCAAAAATAGCAACCACATTTTTAAAATTTGTTTATATCTCACCCTTCTCCCCAATAAGGACCCAAAGCGGCTGACATCGCTCTCCTGAGTGTGTGGGACTGGCCCAAAGCCATAGCAGTGGGAGGATTTGAACCTGGGCTTCCCCAGTGGCTCAGACCGGAAGGTCGGTAGTTCAGCAGTTTGAGACCCGAGTGCTGCATGACAGAGTGAGCTCCCGTCTCGGGCCCCAGCTCCTGCCAGCCCAGCAGTTAGAAAGCAAGAAATTGCAAGTAGATAAATAGGTACCACTTCAGTGGGAAGGTAACAGCGTTCCGTGCGCCTCGGTGTCTAGTCACACCGGCCACATGACCCCAGAAATGTCTTTGGACAGCGCTGGCTCTTCGGCTTGGAAACGGAGTTAAGCACTGCATCCCTAGAGTCGTATTCGACTGGCTTCCAAACAAGGGAAACCTTTACCTTTTACCTTCCCCGTGTTTAAGTTTGTTAGGGGCTGGGGTGCTTTTTGGAACAAGCAGGACTTGGTACAAAGGAGGTGGCCTCCATTTGTCCAGAGAAGGAAGCAGGCTGCGGGCGCTCAGAATCGAAAAGACGGCAGAGCAGTTTTTAAACTAAATCTTGGGGAAAAGCCGACCGGAGACGAAATGTCTCTGGTTTGGGATGGCTCGTCTCCAAGAGGGAAATGGATTCGGACCAGCCACTGAGCGGCTGACAAGCAATATTGGCTGCCTGGCAAGGTCTAGAGGCCGCAGAAGGAAGGCCGCAGGGGAATGCGAGATGTTGATATGCAAAAGCCGGAAGTGTCCGAGGCAAAATGGGGGAGCTGGAATGCTTAGAGCAGTGGTGGCAAACCTATGGCACGCGTGCCAGAGGCGGCACTCAAAGCCCTCTCTGTGGGCACGCACGCAGTTTGGGCACTCAGTCTCTAAAAGGAAAAAGACGACACAGACTCGAGGCTGGGCTGCTCCCAGACTTACAAAGTATGAGCCAAGGTTAGACAAATTATCAGCAAGCAAAAAACAGCAAAAATCACATTAATTCTTCAAAAGCATGCCAAATGCAAACTTTTACCTTCCAATAAAAAGTTGTTTGTATCATTGAAAGCTCTGTGATTGTGTTTTTTCTTTTAAGACAAAAGATGTTAATGAGTTCTTTTTTCTAAACGAAAACCTCAGTATTCAGGTTAAATTGCCGTGCTGGCACTTTGCGATAAATAAGTGGGTTTTGGGTTGCAGTTTGGGCACTCGGTCTCTAAAAGGTTCGCCATCACTGTCTTAGTGTCAGAGGAGAACGCAGACACGGTGGGCCTTTCAGAAACTTGGTGGGATGAGGAACATCGGTGGGATACAGGGATTCCTGGATATAAATTATTTTGGAATGACGGGGAGGGAAGGGTCGGTGGTGGAGTGGCTCTGTATGTCAGAGAGGGTAGCCAGTCCAGTAAGACTGAGGATCTAAGAGAAGTAGATGTACTTACAGAAATGCTATGGGTGGCAGTAGTGGAACCCAAAGGAACTTTTAACTCTGGGAGTTTGTTATCGCCCACCAGATCAAAGGTTGGAGGGTGATTTAAAAACGGCAAAAGAATTAAGGAAAGCAGCTGGACAAAATAAATGTGTCGTAATAGGTGATTCAACTACTACCTACCTGTTGGTTGGGTCAGTACGTGTTTAAGTCAGGAGAAAGAGATTGGGTTTCTAGATACTCTCAGTAACCGTGCCGTGGAGCAGATGGTCACAGAACCTACCGGGGGGGAGGCGATTCTGGACTTTGGTCCTACGTAATGCTCAAGATCAGGAGAGAGATCTAAATGTGATTTGGGAACAATGACCATAACGTTATTAAGTTTAGCACTAGAAAAGATGCAGAAAGGACAAGTAGAATGATAAAAGGGTTGGAACACTTTCCCTATGAAGGAAGGTTGAAGCGCTTGGGGCTCTGTCGCCTGGAGAAATGACAACTGAGGGGTGACATGATCAAGGTTTACAAGATTATGCATGGGATACAGCAGGTAGAGAAAGAATTCTCACAATACAAGAATTCTTGGCCTGGATGCTCGATGAAATTGATGAGCAGTAAGCTTGGAACACATAAAAGGAAGTATTTCTTCACCCAAAGAGGAATTGATGCGTGGAATTTACTTCTGTGGAAAGTGGCGGCCAGTGTTCCTTCTAAGCTGAGTTAGTGTGAGCTAGCTCACAGTTTTTAGCCTCCAGCTCATGCGTTTTTTATCTTGGCTCAGGAAGGATGCCTCCAGAGCAACCTAACTTATGCAGTAACCAAACTGCTCGCTCACAGCTTTTGATGCCAGTTGCTCACAAAGTAGAATTTTTTGCTCACCAGACTCCACAACTTAGAGGGAGCATTGGTGGCGGCTACAAGCATGGACAGCTTCAAGAGGGAATTAGATAAACATCTGGAGCAGAGGTCCATCAGTGGCTATTAGCCACAAGGTACAGATAGGAACTCTCAGTCTGGGGCAAGTGATGCTCTGTATTCTTGGTGCTTGTGGAGGGGGGGCAACAGTGGAAGGGCTTCTGGAACACAGAGTGTTGGATTGGATGGGCCACCGGCCTGGTCCAACAGGGCTCCTCTTAGGTTCTCTGATCCTCATCCAACACTTTATCCAGTACCCCACAGTGGCACTCAGTTGTCCGTGGGACTTGCAAACTGCATTCTGAATGTGCTCCTCGGTGCAGATCCCCTGCTGGGCTGGTAAGAGATGCTCAGGCACGAAACTCTGACTCTTGTGACGTGCCAAACGAGCCCCAGCTGGCACTTCTGGCCAGAACACAAGACCAGGATCGCCGCAGGCACAGAGCCATTGCCAGGGAAACATCCCTTCTGCTACGCCAAGGGGTCTATTCACTAGAGACACAGCCCTACACAATCCAGCCTTTGTCCGCCGCCAGTCAGCCTGAGACAAATAATCCGGCCCGGGCCGATCTCTGCCCCTTCCCCCGCATCTTCCCAACAATTGGAGAATGCATGCCATGGAAACCCCAGCACAGACCCAGGGGTCTGACAGAGGGGGTTTCCCAGTTTCCCAGAATGCTTAGACCAGGAATATCCCTTGAGGCCATCCAGACTAACCCTGAAAGCAGGAGGGGCACCAGGTAAGCTTATGTGAGCTGGGTTCCGATCATTATCTCCTTGGAAAAGGAAGAAGGAGAAGAAGAGGAGGAGGAGGAGGAGACTGGATTTATACCCCGCCCTTCACTTGGAGTCTCAGAGCAGCTTACAAACTCCTTTTCCCTCCCCCTCCCCACCACAGACACCCTGTGAGGTCGGTGGGACTGAGAGAGCTCTTTCCAGAACTGGCCTTGAGAGAACAGCTCTGACAGAACTACGGCTTGCCCACGGTCATCCAGCAGCTGCAAGTGGAGGAGTGGGGAATCAAACCCGCTAAGTAAATGTCTGGCCACCTCTCCTAATGCAAATTAAACGAGACGTGCTAAAGCGCATGCCAACTCAACAAAAGAACTGCATTCCGGCCGTTTGACGTCTCAGCTGCTGCAGAGAGCTTCAAAGTGACCCAGGGCGTCGCAGTGAAGACGAAGGAGTCTGGTTCAGGAGGGAAGGGGGCTGGACCTGTGATGATCCCAGCCCGGGCTTGACTGCCCCCTCCCCCAGCCACACTCCACCCCAACTGGCCACTGTTCCCTCTCAGCTGAGTTAGTGTGAGCCAGCTCATTGTTTTTTAGTTTCCGGCTCACACATCTTTGTCTCCGCTCAGGAAGGGCTCCAGAGCAAACTAATTTATGCAGCAGCCCAATCGCTCGCTCACAACTTTAATGCCAGTAGCGGACAAAGTAGATTTTTTTGCTCACAAGACTCCACAGCTGAGAGGGAGCACTGCCGACCACCCCACAGACGCAGCCTCCCATCTCACCGGGCCTCCCACGGGATCAAAAGCGCGAGGAGGCAGCCGATGACCTGAAAGGAACCCGCCCGGGGCTGGGAGAGAAGCAAGGAAGGCTGGGCGCGGCTTCTCCGCCTCGCCTGTAATCCAGGGAGCTGCTTAATTCCAGCAGCACAAGGGGGGGTCGCTTTGCAAGATGGTCCTTTCCTGGTTTCTTTGGAAAGGATAACTGAAAGATTTTGGACATCAGCCACTGGCCAGCACAGCAGCAGTGACGACAGCGGTGTGGACGCACAGCTCCAGATTCTGGGTCAAATGGACACATACTGAATCAGATCCTTGGTCCATCAAAGTCAGGATGGGACCTCCTGCATGCCAAGCAGAGGCCCCGCCACTTAACCACGGGTCTCAGGCTGAGGTCTTTCCCATCACCTCCTGCCCTGACCTCAGCTGGGAGACTGTTCCACCTGGCCAGAGCCAAAAAGGCTCTCGTCGAGGCTACGTGGCCATCCCTCGGGCCGGGGATCACCAGTAGATGTTGATCTGAAGAATGCAGAGCTCTTTGGGGGATACAGCAGGAGAGACAGGCCTGCGGATGTGATGGTCCCAGACCTCCCAGGGCGTTAAAGGTTAATACCAGAGGCTCGAACTTGATCTGGTACTCAACTGGGAGCCAATGCAGCTGGTGGAGGCGCCCTTAAAGGCATTCCAGTAAGGCCACACGTGGATCAGCTGATGTTTCGGGGTCAAACTCAAGGGCAGCCCTGCATACAGTAGTTACAGTAGTCCAGCCTGGAGGTGAGGTGGTGGGTCCAAAGATCGTAATCCACCGTGTCAAACACATCTCTATCCTTCTATTGCAAACACAGGATTGCAGTGCCCGGCGATGGGATTTGCACCGCAGGAGCCGTTTCGGCATTTTGAAAAAAAGTCCCTCTGCTTTTGTCGAAAGGAAACTTCCACTCCAGGCCCAAACTTGGCCCTGCCCAGGTCCAGCAACTCGGAAACTTTTCCACGGCTGGCGGAGGGGGAAATCTGGATTCGATTACTGGGGCCTGCTTAAGGGGCTCTGAATGGTGCGAAGGGAGCGGCCAGACCGCCACTTCCTGCTTTGCGACGAAAGAAAATCCACCTGCCAAGAGGCTCCCAAAGCACAGCTCCAGCAGGCAGCACTGGTATCAGCAAAGAGACCTCTGGCCCAGGTTCGAACGTTACCACCAGTGCTCCCTCTAAGCTGAGTTAGTGTGAGCTAGCTCACCATTTTCTAGCCTCCGGCTCACACCTTTTTGTCTTAGCGCAGGAAAGGCTGGCTCCAGAGCAAACTAATTCATGTGGTAGCCAAATCGCTCGCTCACAACTTTAATGCCAGTAGCTGACAAAGTAGGTTTTTTGCTCACAAGACTCCACAGCTTAGAGGGAACATCGGTTACCACCACCGCGAACTCAGCTGGGCAAGCTCAGGCGCAGCCTCCATTAACGGGATCCATCTCCCCACCCCCCCCCCCTCGGGCCACCACAATGCAAACAGTCCCAAGCCTTTAAAAATCAGCAAGATGCCATTCGTTTATAAACTTTTTTGAAAGGTGTAAGTTTGTGGGAAGGAAGGTGGGGAGACAACAGAGTCCAAACGCTTGGGGGATCAGCCACTTTGGTGATCTTACCTGTCGGGCTGGGATAAGAGTGGCCTGCTCGGCAGGGCCGTTGTGGAGGCCAGCACAAAGCACCACTCAGCCGTCAGAAGCGATGCACCAACAGGAACACATGACTGAGACCCCCAGTCCATCAAAGTCTACTCTTGTCTGCTCAGACTGGCAGCGGCTCTCCAGGGTCCCATCACCTCCTGCCGCATCTTTCCCACTGAAAATGCCAGGGATCAAACTCGGGGCCTCCTGCAGACCAAGCAGAGGTTCGGCCCCTGAGCCACAGCTCTTCCCCTGCAGCTTCCAGGGTTCCAGGAGAGCCAGCAGGACTCGGAAGGTTCCAGAGCAGTGTTCCCTCCAAGCGGAGTTACTGTGAGCTAGCTCACAGTTTTTTAGCCTCGGCTCACACATTTATTTTGTCTTCGCTCCGGAAGGGTGGCTCCACTAGAGTCAACTAATTTATGCAGAAGCCAGGATCGCTGGCTCGCAACTTCAAGGCCAGGAGCTCACAAAGTAGAATTTGTGCTCACAAGACTCCACCGCTCAGAGGGCGCGTTGGTCCAGAACCCAGGAGCTGCACTCCGCCCTCCAGTTTAGCTGCGCTTCCTTGACTCACTGAAGAGACTTGATGCAAACCAAGCCCGGGGTCTGGCTCTTCCAGGACCCATTCCTTGCGAGGGGGCGGAGAGGCGGGGGGTCCCTTCCTCCAACAGTTTCCAATTTGGTGAGCCACCTTTCGGTTGGAAAGGGCTCCGCAGGCTTTGCCGTCTCAGCGACAACAACCCGAAGAGGGAGGCCACCGTCCGTCCTGCGACTTCCCAGGCAGGGAGGCCAAGCCAGAGCAACTCCCCCCCCCCCCCCCGGCTCCATGCCCAGCCGAAGGAGCGCCCCGGGAGGGAGCCCGCTGGGTCTCCAGCCGGCCTCTCCCCCGGACCCCCGACGGCCGAAGGGCCGCTTCAGACGTTCCAGCTCCGCCGCTCCCCGCGGGGCAGGCCGAGGACTTCAGGGCCCCCCGAGAGGCGCTTCCCCCGACCTCCGCCCCGGCTGGACCTGTAGCCGTCCCGCTCCGCCCGGCCCAACCCGGCCCAGCCCAGCGAGGAGCCTCCTCCGGCCCTCCAGCGCCGCCTCCCGCCTTCAGACGCGCCGAGCCAGTCCCGCGGGTCCGGAGTTTCCCCGCACACCCCTGGGCGCCGCTGGTGACACGCAACTCACCCCGCACGTCTGGAGGCGGCCCCTGCGGCGCCGGCGCCCTCCTCCCGGGCCCCGCTCTCTCGCCCCCGAGCTCCGCCGGAGAGGCCTGCCCGGCAGGGAGGTTGTGCGGACCGCCGTCGGGGGAGACGGGGCAGCTGCCCGCCAAGCACAAGCGCCCCGCGAGGCAGGACGGGGCGCGCCAGGCCAGCCGCTCCGCGTGGGGCGCTCTGCACACGCTCAGGGGCGCCCTCGCTCGCTCGCCGAGCCGACCCTCTCCCCCGGCCCAGCGCTCACCTGGCGCGGCGGCTCCGGCGACCCGAGACTGGCTGGCCCCGGCGAGGCGGCCGATCGGCGGATTCCGGCGCGGGGAAGGGGCGGGAGGTGGTGGGGGGGGGGGTCGGCCGCGGTGCCCCCGCCCCTCCAGCCCATTGGCCGCCGGCGCCCGGGAGGGGCGGTCCCTGCCCGCGCCCCGCCCCCCGGCCGGCCCGCACGTGAAAGAGGCGGTGCACGTGGGAACGCGGCGGGCCGGGAGCAGCAGGCCGCGGCGCCGCGCCGGGGAGGAGGAGGAGACGGAGTCGCCGCCGCGGGTCTTCCCTTCGCCCTCGGAGCCTGCGCGGTGAGTCGGCGGCCGCCGGAGCGGACGGAGGTCTCGCGGGCGGGGCGCCACCCCGGGCTTCCCTGCAGCCCCAGAGAGACGCCGGGAGCCGGGAGAAGGAAGGCGGGAGCGGGCTCCGGAGCGTGTGCAGAGGGGCTTTCTGCCGCTGCGAATCGCGGCATTCACCGACACGGATTCACCGACACCCGAGCCAGTCTGGTGCGCTGGTTAAGTGCGCGGACTCTAACCGGGGAGAACAGGGTTTGATGCCCCACTCCCCCACGTACAGCTGCTGGGGTGACCTTGGGTCAGTCCCAAGTTCTCTGAGAGCTGTTCTCTCAGGAGCAGTCCTCGAAAGAGCTCTCTCAGAACCGGTATTTGAAGCGCCTTTTCTCTGACTTGATGATTGGTTGCCATGCTTCACCAGACTCCTGTCTGAATGATGTGTAATTGTCCTGACTGAGGCGGTATCCACCGTTACTGACACAAGACGTGCAGATGACCACAGCAGGCCTTTCTCAATAAAGCATTCCTGTTTAAGGACACTTGTTGCTGACTGACTCTGTAGGACTCTCACAGAGGGGAAGGGGAAGGAGATTGTAAACCGCTCTGAGACTCCCAAGTGAAGGGCCAGGTAGAAATCCAATCTCTTCTTTTTCTACTACTTTGGCCAATGCAGCTGATGGATTACGTGTCTGCCAAGGCAGTGTCTCATTCTGCCCAAGAGGTGGCTTGCAATAGACATAAAATAAAATACATAAAGAGCAAAATTTAAAATCACAGTTTAGGACTGTTAGCCTGGTTGGGTCAGATCTCAGAAGCTCTGAGAGAACGGCTCTGAGAGAACTTGGTACTGACACAAGGTCACCCAGCTGGCTGCATGTAGAGGAGTGGGGAACCAAACCTGGGTCTCCCAGATTAGATTCTGCCACACTTAACCACTACGTCAAACTGGTAATATGGGGAGGGGCTGTGGGTCAGTGGGAGAGCCTTTGCTTGGCATGCAGAAAGTCCCAGGTTCAATCCCTGCCATCTCCAGTTGAAAGAACCAGGTAGGAGGTGACCTGGAAGATCTCACCCTGAGACCCTGGAGAGCCGCTGCCAGTCCAAGTAGGCAAGACTGACATTCATGTCCCAAGACTCATGATTTCCTCCGGAGACCCAGCAGTGGGGCTAGAACTCCAGAAGCCCTCTCACTTAAGCCAAGCCCAAGCACCAAGAAGACAGAGCATCACTTGCCCCAGACTGAGAGTTCCTATCTATACCTTGTGGCTAATAGCCACTGATGGACCTCTGCTCCAGATGTTTATCTAATTCCCTCTTGAAGCTGTCCATGCTTGTAGCTGCCACCACCTCCTGTGGCAGTGAATTCCATGTGTGAATCACTCTTTGGGTGAAGAAGTCCTTCCTTTTATCCGTTCTAACCCGAATGCTCAGCAATTTCATGGAGTGCCCTCGAGTTCTTGTATTGTGAGGAAGGGAGAAAAGGACTTCTTCCTCTACCTGCTCTATCCCATGCATAATCTTATAAACCTCAATCACGTCACCCCTCAGCCGTCGTTTCTCCAAGCTAAAGAGCCCCAAGCGCTTCAACCTTTCTTCATAGGGAAAGTGTTCCAACCACTTTATCATTCTAGTTGCCCTTTTCTGCGCTTTTCCCAGTGCTATAATATCTTTCTTGAGGTGTGGCGACCAGAACTGTACACAGTACTCCAAATGAGGTCGCACCATCGATTTATACAGGGGCATTATGATACTGGCTGATTTGTTCTCAGTTCCCTTCCTAATAAACCCCAGCATAGCGTTGGCCTTTTTCACCGCAGTCGCACACTGTCTCAACATTTTCATTGAGTTATCTACTACGACTCCAAGATCTCTCTCTCTCTCTCTCTCTCTCGGTCTACGGTGGTCTGCGGTACCATCCCTGGGGAATCGGCAGCTTTGTTTCTGTTGCCGCGAGAGAGTATTCTGAATTTCTCACCCCCCCCTCCCCGCAGTTCTGACCTGGAAAATTCCCCGCTTGTCAGTGCTGCTCTGTTGTGCTAACCGCACTAATGACTGTTTTCATGCCATTTTCTGTTTCTTCACCTCCCCGTCTTCCCCATCAAACATGCACATTTTCCCCAGAGTGATTTAGGTGTTGACAAACATTGCTTTAGCTGTTTCATGTCTGTTGAGTTATGCAGAGTGTGTGGAAAGCGCCCCCTAAACTGTGCAGGAAAGCTGGACAGCCGGACACTGTACAAGGAACTTTACCAAACTCAACAATAGAAAGCAGAGAATGAAAACCACACACACACACACACACAAATAGAATATGCAGAGAAATTAATGATGGAGCGTTTGCTCAGCCCTAGGGGCAGAATTCTGCAAAGGATCCTCTCTTTTTTGAGTGGGGGGTACTTTTGTATTCTTCATATGTGCATTGTGTGTTTGTGGGTCATGGCGACCTCTGGTGACTGAGCCCTACTGGGGGGCTGGAGGATATTCAAAGAGGTGGCTAAATAAAGCCTGCCCCCACCTCCCCGACTGCTGGTATTCCTTGGAGGTCTCCCATCCAAATCCTTCCCAGGGTCGACCCTGCTTAGCTTCCGAGATCTGATGAGATCCGGCTTGCTGGGGCTATCCAGGACGGGGTCCTGCAGGCAGTCCTGAAAGGCCTTTCACTAGCCAAAGGGCCGTCTTTGCTTCTCCTCCGCTGCTCTATTGTCCTGGGTCCTGGATCCTCCCAGCCTCTTGGGGGACTGCTCGGGAGGGCTCAGCTCTGCCGTTTGGAGCTCAAGGGAGATGGAAGGAAGCGCGGAGGCAGCTATAATTTTTTTTGTGGGAGACGAGACGTCTGGGAGGCTTTGATCTCTCTTAAGAGGTTTGGATAATAAAGCGAGGAGATTAGTCTGAGCAAGCAACAGACGGTTTCATCCTAATTAACGAACTTTTTTGGTGGAGTCAGACTACTGTGATTGCGTGCGCCCCCCCCCCCCCTTTGAACACACACGAACCTGCCTGGTACCAAATTGGACCCTTGGTCCATCAAGGTCAGTCTTGTCTACTCAGGCTGGCAGCTGCTCTTTCCCATCACCTCCTGCCTGGTTCTTTCAACTGGAGATGCTGGGATTGAACTTGGGACCTCCTGGATGCCAAGCAGAGGCTCTTCCACTGAGCCACAGCCCCTCTTTACAGCTCTCCAGGGTCTCAGGTGGAGGTCTTTCCCATCACCTCCTGCCTGGTCCTTTCAACTGGAGATGCTGCCGGGGATTGAACCTTCTGCAGGCCAAGCAGATGCTCTGCCACTGAGCCACGGCCTCTCCCCTTTATAACTGTTTAACTACTTTAGGCATGGATCTCTTTAAGACATCAAATTATTTTTTAAAGTGTGCCTTTCTCCAGCATGCAGCGGGGTTTTTGTTTTGTTTTGTTTTGAATGGTCCTCCATGGAAATCCTGGGAGGTACCTGAAGAACTTAGCTGTTCTAATGGCCTGGGTGTGTGTGGGGGGGAAATTGCTCCACACCCAAATACCCCGATCAGGTTTGCTGGAGACAGGAGGCGGCAGGAAGGTCTGGATCAGGCCTGCCCTGAGAGGCCTCAGCATTCACACAGGGCTGTTTTGAACAGGGGGCTTCTATGGAATGCCTGGACAGGGAGAACAAAGCAGGCAACCGGCATGGTGGGTGTCAGGGGTGCCACGCTGGTTCTTGTGGCCCTTTCTTACACGCCCAGGGAAATGCCGATCGCCACTTCGGGGTCAGGAAGCCATTTTTCTCCAGGCCGGTTTGGCTGGCGATCCTGGAGGTTTTTTGTCATCTTCTGGGCTTGGAACAGGGATCACCCGGGGGGGGGGGAGATATTTGTGAATTTTCTGCATTTGTGCAGGGGGTTGGACTAGATGACCCTAGAGATCCCTCCCAACTCTAGGGTTCTAAGATGTGGCCCATGACACTGTGGACGCGTTTGCCTGCTCACTGGCGGAATGCTGCCGTCCTCGGCCGTACCTTTAATCCCCAACGGAATTACCCACCCCAGTGGTGGTTTCCCCTGGAGACTCGCCAGGTTCGAAGCCAAGCATCTCCAGGAAGCAGCAAAAAACCTGGCTTTTCCGTTGCTGGGGAGAAAGCGGCATGCAGAATTCTAATTATCGTTTATTTGCTTGGGAGGGGAATGCGAGAACAGAGATGTTCACCTGGGCACAGCCCCAGACTCTGGCGGTGGACGAAGGACACGCTCAATGTCATCCCCCACCCCGGCAAATAACAAACAGCTCTGCCGCCAGCAGGGTCTCCGGACGGGCACAGGGCTTTCATAATAGGCATGTGGAGAACCTGGCACGGCTTGCGATTCAGCCAGGAACACAATCCAGGTAAGAGTGCTGCAGCGTGATCCTTGCCAGGTTTGCTTAGAAGCAGGTTCTGCTGATTTCAGTGGGACTTATAATTTTGGACAGGGATGCAGTCTTCATCTCCAGAAGAAGCAGAGCCGTGTCAGGATTTTGACTCCTGAAGGGATTTCCGGGGCGATGCTCTTACGAAAGGCTTTGGAGGAGATTTTGGAGTCTGGTGGCGCTGG
The DNA here is from genome assembly GCA_029233225.1 of Lepidodactylus listeri. NCBI lineage: Eukaryota > Metazoa > Chordata > Lepidosauria > Squamata > Gekkonidae > Lepidodactylus > Lepidodactylus listeri. The sequence continues at coordinate 3,341,963 of JARCFY010000004.1, read as the reverse complement.
CATGTGCTGAAGACTCGAAACTGGACATAAACATTAACTGGAAGGTTGACATGAAATGGTTACATTTTGACCTCAAAACAGAAGAAAATCTACAGCCCAAGGGTGAGTTTTCGGGGAGGGGCTGTGGCTCAGTGGAAGAGCCTCTGCTCGGCATGTAGAAGGTCCCGTGTTCAATCCCCAGCAGCTCCAGCTAAAAGGCACCAGGCAGGAGGTGATGTGAAAGACCTCCACCTGAGACCCTGGAGAGCTGCTGCCAGTCTGAGTAGACAATACTGTCCTTGATGGACCAAGGGTCTGGTTCAGTAGAAGGCAGCTTCGTGTGACCATTTTGTACAGGTTCCTCTTTTGCAAAGTTAGAAAATAAGAACATAAGCCATGTTGGATCCAGGACAGTGGCGCATCTACACACAGTGGCCAAAAACCAGGTGCCATCAGGAGGTCCAGCAGTGGGGCCAGGACACTAGAAGCCCTCCCACTCTCGCCCCCCTCCCCCCCAAGCACCAAGAATACAGAGCATCACTTGCCCCAGGCTGAGAGATCCCACTTAACCTTGTGGCTAATAGCCACTGATGGACCTCTACTCCAGATGTTTACCTAACTCCCCCTTGAAGCTGTCCATGCCTGTAGCCACCACCACTTCCTGCGGCAGTGAATTCCATGTGTTAATCACTCTTTGGGTGAAGAAGGACTTCCTTTTATCTGTTCTAAACCTCCAGCTCATTAATTTTGGTGACTGCCCACAAGTTCTTGTATTGTGAGAAAGGGACTGCTTTCTCCACCTGCTCTGTCCCGTGCATAGTAAACCTCGATCATGTCACCCCTCAGTCATCGTTTCTCCAAGCTAAAGAGCCCCAAGTACTTTAAGCTTTCTTCATAGGGAAAGTGTTCCATCCACTTAATATTTTAGTTGCTCTTTTTAACTTGTTCATTAATGATTTGCCTCTGAACATGGAGGTTCCCTTTAGTCACCACGGCTAGTAGCCACTCTCCTCCATGAATCTAGGCCCCTGCTTGTGGCCATCACTACATCCTCTGGTGGCAAATTCCACATTTAAAAGATGTGTAAAGATGAAGAAAAGAGAGTGGATTTATACCTCACCCTTCACTACCCAAGGGAGTTTCAGAGTAGCTTCCAAACTCCTTTCCCTTCCCCTCCCCTCCCCACAACAGACACCCAGTGAGGTAGGTGGGGCTGAGAGAGCTCTGGCAGAAACTGCTGTTTCTCAAGGGCAGCTCTGATAGAACTACCCAAGGTCATCCAGCAGGTGCAAGTGGAGGAGTGGGGAATCAAACCCGGTTCTCCCAGATTAGAGTCCACGCACTTAACCACTACACCAGAGAAGCAGAAGTATTTCCTTTTGTCTGTCCTGAATATACCGCCTATCAGCTTCCCTGGATGCCCCTGAGTCCTCATGTTTTTGGAGTGGGAGAGAGGCAGAGAAAGCCAGAAAGGGTCGTAGGAGGGCAGAAAGGAGACCCAGGCCTTGTGAAACCCTCTAGAGACAGACGCAGTAAAGGGATGTAGTGAGGAGAAGTGGGCTCTGTATCAAATCAAGCCTGGACTCTCCCTAGAAGTCAAATGACCAAACTGAGGCTATTGTACTTTGGTCATATTATGAGAAGAGAAAAGTCATCGGAAAAGACAATAATGCAAGGAAAAGCGGAAGGCCCAACAAGAGATGGAATGACTCAACCAAGGAAGCTGTGGCCCTCAGTTTGCAAGACCTGAGCGAGGCTGTTAATGGTAGGATGGATGTTTTGGAGGATATTGATTCACAAAGTCACCATAGGTCAGATAGCAAAGAAGAAGAAGAGGAGGAGGAGACTGGATTTATACCCTTCACTTGGAGTCTCAGAGCGGCTCACAATCTCCCTCCCTTCATCTCCCTACATCAGACACCCTGTGAGGGAGGTGGGGCCGAGAGCGCTCTTTCGAGACCAGCTCTGAGAGAACTTGTGACTGACCCAGGGTCACACCAGCAGCTGCATGTGGAAGAGTGAGGAATCAAACCCGGTTCTCCCAGATTAGAACCCGCTGCTTTCAACCGCTACACCAAACACAGAGAAAAACAACCGGGAGGGGGCAGACAGTGGCTTTGCAGACCTCCCATGTTCCCTCTAAGCTGAGTTAGTGTGAGCCAGCTCACAGTTTTTTAGCTTCCAGCTTATGCAGTTTTTGTCTTGGCTCAGGCAGGATGGCTCCAGAGCAAACAAAGTTTATTTGTTTGTTAATTTATTTTCCGCATTTCTATCCCGCCTTTCCAGCGAACTGGCTCAAGGCAGCTCACAACATGACATACCACCGAAGTGGTTTACAATTTAAAAGCATAAATAAACATTGTAAAATGACTCACATAGCCGTACTGGCAGCATCTACGTGCTCCTGGAGAGCAGCAGCAACAGAAGGTTTGGCCTGTGGATCCAGGGCGATGTTGTCCTGCCATCTCCCCGGTGGCGGCTCCTATTCGAAAGCCTGGCGGAAAAGCTCCGTCTTGCAGGCCCTGCGGAAGTTTTGCAGTAGCCAAATCGCTCGCTCGCTGCTTTAATGCCTGTAGCTCACAAAACAGAACTTTTGCTCAAGGACTCCACAGCTTAGAGGGAGCACTGCAGACTACCCCTTCCTGCCTCTCACGGCATGGAGAAGGCTTCTCAAATGATGGGAACTACCGAACTTCAGATAAATTACGAGAAAATGTAGATGCTGTGAGCATTGGTAGGCCAGGGGTTTTTATCCCCGTTTGGCATTTTATCCCCAGCTGGTCCATGATCTTACAGCGAGCCCGCTTGTCAATCCTCAGGGATTCCTTCTTTTTTAGCCACGCAGGAGCAAAGAGTGCTGCTTGTCAGATGTAAATTATTCCTTTCCTTTCGCTCGTCAGAAGTGCACAAATGTGCTGGCAAAGCGGAGTCACACCAGATCGCCACGCATGTGGGGAAAAGATAATCCTTTTGGCAATCCTGCTAAAACCTGTCAGTGCCTGGGATGTGACATCTCCTTTAAAGTTATAATCTGCTAGCCCTGGTCGCTTTTGAATGTACAGGGAAATGTGCAAAAGAGATCTATGCTGGAGAGGCTTCCAAGATACCCGGGTCTTTGCTGCAGACACCTTTTGAGGACAGAGTATTTCACCAGAGCTAAGGCAGTGGCAGTTAATCTGTCCTGCAGAATCCAACCCAAGTGCTATTTGGGATCTTTCCAGGGGGTAGAAAACACCAACTTCATTAAAAAAAAATCCTCAACATCTTTTGTTGTCAGACAAAGCACTCCTGGTGGCATCCCCTAAGAAGAGGCCTGCCAGATCAGACTTGGGAGGGGCTGGTGGCTCAGTGGAAGAGCATCTGCTTGGCATGCTGAAGGTCCCAGGTTCAAACCCCGGCATCTCCACTGAAAGGACCTGGCAGCATAAAAATGTAAGAGAAGCCAGTGTTGGATCAGGCCAGTGGCCTATCCAGTCCAACACTCTGTGTCACACAGTGGCCAAAAACACCAGGTGCCCTCAGGGGGTCCAGCAGTGGGGCCAGGATACTAGAAACCCTCCCACTGTTGCCCCCCCTCCCCGAGCACCAAGAATACAGAGCATCCCTTGCCCCAGACTGAGAGCTCCTACCTATACTTTGTGGCTCATAGCCACTGATGGACTTCTGCTCCATATGTTTATCTAATTCCCTCTTGAAGCCGTTCATGCTTGTAGCCACCACCCCCTCCTGTGGCAGTGAATTCCACGTGTTAATCACTCTTTGTGTGAAGAAGGACTTCCTTTTACCTGTTCTAACCCAACTGCTCAGCAATTCCATGGAGTGCCCATGAGTTCTTGTCTTGTGAGAAAGGGAGAAAGTACCTCTTTCTCTACCTGCTCTATCCCATTCATAATCTTATAAACCTCAATCACGTCACCCCTCAGCCATCGCTTCTCCAAGCTAAAGAGCCCAAGCGCTTCAACCTCTCTTCATAGGGAAAGTGTTCCAACCACTTTATCATTCTAGTTGCCCTTTTCTGCACTTTTCCCAGTGCTATAATATCTTTTTTGAGGTGTGGCGACCAGAACTGTACACAGTACTCCAAATGAGGTCGCACCAGCAATTTATTCAGGGGCATTATGAGACTGGCTGCTTTGTTTTCAGTTCCCTTCCTAATAACCCCCAGCATCGCGTTGGCCTTTTTCACTGCAGTCGCACACTGTCTCGACATTTTCATTGAGTTATCTACTATGACTCCAAGATCTCTCTCCTGGTCAGTCTCCACCAATACGGACCCCACCAACATGTATTTAAAGGCAGGATTTTTGGCTCCAATGTGCATCACTTTGCACTTCGCCACATTGAACCCCATTTACCACCATGATGCCCACTCGCCCATCCTCAACAGATCCCTTTGGAGTGCCTCACAGTCCTCCCTGGTTCTCACCACCCTGAACCTGTGTGACACAGAGTGCTGGACTGGATGGGCCATTGGCCTGATCCAACATTGTCTTCTCTTATGTCCTTATGTTCTAAGGCAGGGGTGTCAAATACGCAGCCCAAGGGCCGTATCAGGCCTTCAGAGGGCCCCTATCTAGCCTACAAGGCCCCGGCTGTTTCCTGCTTCCTTTCACCAGTCTCTGTCAATCCCCTGGGGTCCTAGGTTCAGAACACTGAGCGTGAGATTTCTTTAATGAACGTCAATTAATCAAAAGGAGGTTTGCAGCTGAAGAGCAGACTCAAGATTGCTACAGTGCAGAAATTTTAATGCAATAATTCAGAGCAAGCGGTGTCAGTTCTCAGAGATTGTTAAATAAACAAAATATTGCAAGAGTAGTAGTATTTTAAGCATGTTTTTATTTTAAGTTTAAAATAATCTTTAATTGTGTTTGTCTGTGTTCTATATAAAGTTTATATCTCCGCTACCTGGCATTACATTTTATGACACACACGGCCTGGCCGAACAAGGTCTCATATATGTCAGATCTGGCCCTCATAACAAATGAATTTGACACCCCTGCCCTAAGGTAAGAGGCTGAACTGTATCGTGGTAAGGAGCCCTGGAGGTTCCCTCTAGTTTGGTGTAGTGGGAGAACCAGGTTTTATTCCCCTCTCGTCCACTTGCACCTGCTGGATGACCTTGGGCAAGCCATAGTTCTGACAACAGCTGTCCTTGAAAGTTTCTGTCAGAGCTCTCTCAGCCCTACCTACCTCCCAGGGTGTCTGTTGTGGGGCGGGGAAGGGAAAGGAGTTTGTGAGCCGCTCTGAGACTCCCAAGTGAAGGGCGGGGTATAAATCCAATCTTTTCTTCTTCTATTCCTGAGTCAGAAATCTGCTTTCATCAAGAGCCCCGGAAGCTCTGAGGCACCTCTGAGAAATCGTACATGGAAGGAACGCCTTGACCATGTCTGTGATGCAACACATCCGTTGGCAGCTCTCTGGGGGACGGGCGCCCGTCACTCATCCATGCGCAGAAGGCGGCATCGTCAACTCCAATCACAGCCTGATTAGGCCTGGCGGATCCGCTCTGTTAAAAGTGTGTCAGGCCCGTTAAGGAGAAAGACAGATAGCCGTGTGGTTCACAGGAAGGCAGCTGCACTGTGGGAAACAGACGAACAGCTGTTAGTCCTAAATGGGGGGGGGGGGCAGCGTGTGTATGCAGACACACTCATTCCTCAGAAGAGGGGCAGAATCACAGAATGTGGCCCTCTCTACACAATCCAGTGCCCCGAGAACCCTTTTTTCACTTGGAAAAAGCAAATCTCCAGCCTGAGGGTCGCCCGCGGGCACCTGCAGAGTTCTGACATAGGGTGGTGGGCATAACCACAAAATGTCTACCTGGAGAGCAAACTGCTAAAAGGATGCTGTAGAAGGCAGAGCCATACACACCGAGGAGGCCCAAGAGCAGGGGGAAAGGGGGACCATTTTAAAAAATACCCTGGAGAAGTGAGAGAGAGAGAGAACCCCAGAGAGAGATAGTCCCTGCAGCCACTAAAAGGATGCTATTTCAGTCTGTCCAGCCAATCAGCTCTTCAGCGGCCAATCAGAAGCCCTGTTGGGGGAAGTGCCCGGCCTGGCCCCACCCACTTTCTAACAACACTTTGGTGGGCACCAGGGGCCGTGGTTTCCAGGGGCACGACGTTGGGGACCCCCGCTCTAGGGCCTTTTGACTGCGCAGAACAACACCCAAGGACTCAACAATTCATTAGGCAGACTTTAGGCTTTGTGAGTCAGAGTCCACTTCATCTGCTGTGCAAACAGACATACAAATAGGTCTGGGGAGACATACTTGACAAGGGTAACGACAGGTCAGGGCAGACCCCATCCCCATGCCCTTCGTATCTTGTTGCCCCTCCCAACGGCAAACAAGGTATAACGGTTTCTCTTGCTCAAAAAGCCAGTTGAATCCGACTCTAGGGATGCGGCGCTCATCTCCGTTTCCAAGCCAAAGAGCCGGCACTGTCCGAAGACTTTTCCCGTGGTCATGTGGCCGGCATGAGTAGATGGCGAGACGCACGGAACGCTGTCGCCTTCCCACCGAAGCGGTACCTGTTTGTCTGCTTGCAATTTCTTGCTTTCAAACTGCTAGGTTGGCAGGAGCTGGGGAAAGAGACGGGAGCTCGCTCCGTCACGCGGCACTCGGGTCTCGAACTGCCAAGCCACCGACCTTCCAGTCTGCAGCTCAGCGTCTTAACCTCTGAGCCACCACGGCTCCTATACAAGATATAATTGCAGAAAAAGTCACATGGCTATGTAAAATGAGGGGAAAGTGGCAAAGTATGCTTAGTTTGACTCTTCCTTTTCTAGTAGCAACTTTGCATGGCCTGTTCTGGGAGGAGGCAGCCGGGGGGGGGGGGGGGGATTTGATTTCTCCCTCTTTGATCCCTCTGACAGTTTCCCCGCAGCCTTAGAAGGGGGCCGGCGGAAAGGAGGGGTTCACGTTCTGAGCAGAAATAAGCTGCTGAATTTTTGGCTGCTGGTCCCAGTTTAATGAGACACGTTCCAAAGGCTCTCTCGGGGTCCAGACTGGTGTTCCCTCTAAGCTGAGTTAGTGTGAGCTAGCTCACAGTTTTTTAGCCTCCGGCTCATGCATTTTTGTCCCAGCCCGGGAAGGATGGCTGCAGAGCAGACTAATATTATGCAGCAGCCAAATCGCCCGCTCACACCTCTAATGCCAGGCGCTCACAAAGTAGAATTTCTACTCACAAGAAGACTCCACAGCTTAGAGGGCGCATTGGTCCAGACCAGGTTCGGGGGGGGGGGGGAGGGTCCCCCCAGCCTATTCCAGAAGGCCCAGCTGCACAAACCCGGGCATGTGATTTTCTGGGGCTGTCGGCTTCCATCAGCGATCCTGGACGATGATTTCTGCTGCCATCTGGATGCGACAGTCCTGACCTCTTTGTGGCTATTAGAGTCACGCAGAGCTGAACGTGGAAACTGAAGGCGGAAATGCTGCAGAAATGGAAGGGCAGGTCGCTCCGGATACTGCAATGCAGTGCAGGGGGAAAGCTGTGAAACCTGCTTTCAGGAGGAGCCGTGGCTCAGTGGTAGAGCATCTGCTTGGCGTGCAGAAGGTCTCAGGTTCAGTCCCCAGCATCCCCAAATAAAAGGACCAGGGAGTTGGTAATGTGAAGGATCGTTCCCTGCGACCCTGGACAGCTGCTGCCAGTCTGAGTAGACAAGACTGGCCTTGATGGACCAGAGGTCTGATTCAGTGTAAGGCAGGTCCATATGAGGGGCCGTGGCTCAGTGGTAGAGCATCTGCTTGCCCTGCAGAAGGTCCCAGGTTCGATTCCTGGCATCTCCAGTTCAAAGGACCAGGTAATAGGTGAAAGACCCGTACCTGAGACCCTGGAGAGCTGCTGCCAGTCTGAGTTGACAGTTACTGACTTTGACGGACCGGGGTTCTGATCCAGTCTAAGGCAGCTTCCTTTGTGTTGTAACGCTTCAGATGAGCCATCGAAACCTCGCAGTCAGTTTCCTCACTGGGGAAATTGCTTCCGTCGAGCTCCAAAAACAAACCGGACATCATTTTATCTCACGCCCTGCGGCCACTTCATGTTTCTAGTCCTCACTGCGAGAGGTTGCGGTCTTGCAGCACGAGCCAGTCGGCCGCTTGCGAATGTGCCCAGATCGGGTTTTGTGCTTGACTTCCCAGGGGGGGGCCGTGCTGGCCGGGAGGATGTTGGCTGCTTTGCCGCAAAAGCCACGGCTGCATATCCCCTGGAACCTGGACTGGGTTTTCTGTGGGACTGCCCACGAAGGCAGCTTGGGAATTTCAATTGGCCAGGGTCCAAGACACCCAAACAGAATGCCCCCTTTCTAGACAGACCCCCTCCGCTACTGAGATCCAGGAAAGAAACTCCCACGAGGGCTGCCCCCTTTGCCGTTAGATCAGAGGTCCCCGACGTGGTTCCCCAGGGTGCCTACAAACACCTTTCCTGATGCCCACCCTGTGTTTTTAGAAAGTGGGTGTAGAAAGAAGGAGAAGGGGCTGGATTTAAATCCCACCCTTCACTCAGACTCTCAGAACGGCTTACAAACTCCTTTTGCTTCCCCTCCCCACAACAGACACCCTGTGAGGTAGGTGGGGCTGAGCTCTCTCTCTCTTTCTCTCTCAGCGATTGGATTTATACCCCGCCCTCCACTCCCCAAGGGAGTCTCAGAGCGGCTTACAAACTCCTTTCCCTTCCCCTCCCCACAACAGACACCCTGTGAGGTAGGTGGGGCTGAGAGAGCTCTTTCCCAAGATGTCCTTGAGAGAACAGCTGGTACAGAGCTATGGCTTGCCCAAGGTCATCCAGCCAGGTGCAAGTGGAGGAGTGGGGAATCAAACCCGGTTCTCCCACATTAGAGTCCGCGCACTTAACCACAACACCAAACTGGCTCCAAACTGCTCTTGAGAGGCCAGTGGGAGGGCTTCTAGTGTCCTGGCCCCATTGGTGGACCTCCTGAGCAGTGTTCCCTCTCAGCTGAGTTAGTGTGAGCTAGCTCACAGTTTTTTAGCCTCCAGCTCACACATTTTTGTCTCAGCTCAGGAAGGAGGGCTCCAGAGCAAACTGATTTATGCAGGAGCCAAATCGCATGCTTACAACTTTAAGGCCAGTAGCTCACAAAGGAGAATTTTTGCTCACAAGACTCCGCAGCTTAGAGGGAGCATTGCATGGCACCTGGGTTTTGGTCACTGTGTGACACAGCGTGTTGGACTGGATGGGCCATTGGCCTGGTCCAACATTGGCTTCTCATATGTTCTTATGTTAACAGCTCTGAAAGAACTTGTGACTGACCCAAGGTCACACCAGCAGCTGCATGTGGAGGAGTGGGGAATCAAACTCACTTCTCCCAGATTAGAGACCATGCTCCTAACCACTGCACCAAACAGGTGGTTCTCCTGCCCAGGAGGGGTTCTGATTGACTACTGACGATGTGATTGGCTGTGCATATTAAAAGAATGTGGCGGCGGCAGCTGCCACCACTATGTCAGTTTTATTCTCTTTCATTACTCTTTCCCAGTATATTTTTGTAAAAATTACTCCACTTCTCCGCGCCTCTTGGGCTTTCTATGCACCTCCAACCCACCTGTGGTGACGATTTTGCGGCTGGCGCCTGTGGTGGCGATTTTGTGGTTGGCACCCGTGGTGGCCATTTTGTGCTTGTGCCCACCCCTCTGTGTCAGAATACCAAAGGTGCTTAGAGGCTCCGAAAGTTTGGGGACCCCCGAATGAGACTGCATTTGACAACAGACCATTTTCCATTGCTTGTCTGCGTTTATGGGGCTTGTTCCTGTTGGAAAAGCTCCATTTAGAAGGTCTGTTAAGATGCCTCTTTCGAAGGCAGGCTTTTAACTTCCAAGTGCTGCGGGATTGCTTTTAGTTCCTCTGCCACTGAGATAATACTGTTGATTTAGTTTCTGTTATTTCTTTTCTTTTTTTTGAATGCGTATTTTTAGTTTTAAATATTCCTCTAGCTGCACTGGAGACTCTTCCCGAGTCGCAAGAGTGGATTATAAACCCTCAGATAATTGAATGAATAACAAATTATTGTTTCCTTCCTAAAAGGATTACAGAGACGATTTGTAAAAGAGAGATTAAAGACCTAATTTAGTACATTTTGATTAGGAGGTGCCCTCCAGGTTCTTACTGCGAAGTTACAGGGGGGGGGGGAACCGTATCTCTCTATTGCAGGCATACAATGTTCAAGCTGTTCCCCCACTGGTAAATTCCAGGGTTTTTGTGGGTGGGGAGGTCTATTCTGCACGTGTTTTGCTCACTCTAGTGTTCAATCAATATGACACCAGTTTATGTCCAGCGTATCTCCCTACAGCTTTAAATGGTGGGTTTTTATGCCGGACGTAAGCTGGTGTAATATCGAATTGACCACTAGAGGGAGCAAAACACATACAGAACAGGAAAAAATGGCCTGAAGAAAAAGGGACTTACCAGCAAGGAAAATAAGAATGTGGAAAAGCCCTTTGGTGTAATGGTTAAGTGTGCAAACTCTAATCTGGGAGAACCGGGTTTGATTCCCCATTCCTTCACTTGCACCTGGCTGGATGACCTTGGGCAAGCCTTAGCTCTGCAAGAGCTGTTCTCTCAAGGACAGTTTGGGAAAGAGCTCTCTCAGCCCCACCTACCTCCCAGGGTGTCTGTTGTGGGGAGGGGAAGGGAAAGGAGTTTGTGAGCCGCTCTGAGACTCCAAGTGAAGGGCGGGGTATCAATCCAATCTCTTCTCTTCTTTTTTACATAATTTGTCTCCCACCTTTCTGCCCTTACAAGGACCACCAATGGTTTTATTAGGCTTGTAATGAGAACACCCACAGTCGAGTGATACACCCCAGTTCATGCCTCTTCCCACCTCACCTCCTATTTTCTGACCCCAGGTGAAGATATATTGGGAGTCACCTACAGGTCCATTGAGAATTTGGAACGGTGGGCACTCCACCACTCCTGCCTTCTCTGCCTAGGCCTTGCTAGGATGGGCTCAGCCCCTGTAGATGGTAGACGGGCGTGACCCTGGTCCAGGGGCCCACAGCCTTTTTGAGACTGAGGGCACCTTTGGGATTCTGACGCGGTGCGGTGGGTGCAGCCACAAAATGGCTGCCGCACGAGGAGGAGCCAGCCACAAAATGGCTGCCACAGCTCACCTTTAGTCACACAGTGAAGATTCTTGTGTTGCGATGGCTGCTGCCGCCGAAGCAACATTCTAAGAAATTCACACTGCCAATCAGATCTCCAGTGGCCAGTCAGAAACCTTCCTGGGCAAAAGCCCCACCTGGCTTGCCTACTTTCGAAAGATACTTGATGAGCGCCTTGTTAGGGAACCCTGCCCTAATGGGTGCTCCTAGCCTGGGTGAAGGCCCCATGAATTCTAGCCACCCCCACTGCAGAAAGTAGGATTGGCAGATACATGGCGATCCCACCTCCTCCAAGGCAGCAGCTGGAGGCTAGCGGATTCTACAAAGCAAGTGGCCGTTCTCAAATGCGTCTCCGCCCCTCCTGGAGGGTGAGTTTGACCCAAAAGTTCAGCCTCCCCAGGGCTCTGAGCAAAACGAAAGCCTCACGCTGCAGGACCAGAAGCAAAACTGGGTGTGTGTGTGGGGGGCATGCTGTTTGCTTCTGGGCTCTGCCAGTTCAGCTACCACATACCACCCCCTACCCCTGAGCTCCACCGGGACCCTCCTCTGATCTGAGGCCCCACTGCTTCCTGTCCCACCTCGACCACTTGAGCACTGAGCAAGTATCGGGCACCCCAGAGAACAAGGATTGGAGTTATACCCTGCAGAGTCTCAGAGTGGTTTACAATCTCCTTCCCTTTTTCTCCCCGCAACAGACACCCTGTGAGGTAGGTGGGGCTGAGAGAGCTCTTTCGAGGGCTGCTCGTGAGAGAACAGCTCTGCCAGAACTGTGGTTTGCCCAAGGTCATCCAGCAGGTGCAAGTGGAGGAGTGGGGAATCAAACCTGGTTCTCCCTGATTAGAGTCTGCCACTCTTAACCACAGATTTGTTTCAGGGCCGGGCTTGCCTCTCCCTGCAGCGCACAGATAACATCTCACTTCTCACGTGGCTCAGATGTGGTGGTACCTACGGACCATGGCAGTGATTTACAGTAGTGCCAAACACCTCAAGGGCCTTTGGCCCAGCAGGAAAATGTCTTCGATGCCCTCCCCCCAAGGATCAAGGAGGACGGAGCATATGTGGAGGCTGTCAAAAGATTGCTTTATTAAAACCATAAATCAGAACCAGCATTTTGCAGGGCGAAAGGAAGCCGAAATTAATCAGGGCGCCCTTTTCTGGGCTTCCTATGAGAGTTCAGAGCGCCCTCTGCTGGAGGAATGCGGCAGGCTGACTTGGTCACTCGGGACGAATTTTCTTGCTTGCACACGAAAGCTTCTACCCAGAATTAAACCTTGTTGGTCTCAAAGGTGCCACTGGAGTCAAGCTTTGTTCTCTGGCGTCTGACCAACACGGCCACTCACCTGACTTGGTCACGCAGGGCTGTCCCCCCCCCACCCCAGCAGAAATCCCCACCAAAAATTCAGAACACGATCTCCATAATGCATTTTTTGAGGACAAGCCAAACAGCACAAAGCAGCGTGTGAGCTTTTGAGTTAACTGGAACCCTCTGTCAGCATGGATGACACGAAACATTTTTTAAAAGTTTTTTTGGGGGAAAAATAAGAAATTTCCTCAGGATGCAATGGCAAATCCTAGTCACGGTGCTTTGAAAAGATGCTGGCCTCAAGCTGTACACTGCTGTTTGGGGCAAGAGGCAAAACACACCTGAAGCTGCCGAACACTGCAGTCAGATCACCCGCCCATCAGGGTCAGTGTTGTCTACTCAGACTGGCAGCCACTCTCCAGGGTCTCAGGCGGAGGTCTTTCCCATCACTGACTGCCTGGTCCTTTTAACTGGAGATGCCGGGGATTGAACCCAGGACTTTCTGCATAAGAACATAAGAGAAGCCAATGTTGGATCAGGCCAGTGGCCCATCTTGTCCAACATTCTTTCACACAGTGGCCAAAAACACCAGGTGCTGACACTGCAGTATTGGACTACGTCAGGACTGGATGCCCGGAGTGTACACTTAGTTAAAGGTCCTTCTACAATCCATTTGGTTTCTCCATATCCTGCGCATGTGTAAAGAAGTTAAGAACGTCAGAACACAAGAGAAGCCCATGTTGGATCAGGCCAGTGGCCCATCCAGTTCAACACTCTGTGTCACACAGGGGCCAAAAACACCAGGTGCCCTCAGGAGGTCCAGCAGTGGGGCCAGAACTCCAGAAGCCCTCCGACTGTTGCCCCCCCATCAAGCACCAAGAAGACAGAGCATCACTTGCCCCAGACCGAGAGTTCCTATCTATACCTTGTGGCCAATAGCCACTGATGGACCCCTGCTCCAGATGTTTATCCAATTCCCTCTTGAAGCCGTCCATGCTTGTAGCCGCCACCCCCTCTGGTGGCAGTGAATTCCATGCCAAGCAGATGCTCTGCCACTGAGCTGTCACCCTAAGCGGTTGTGAGTTTGTTGGGGAATTAGCCAGGAAACCCAAACAATGCAAGAAAGGGTAATCAAGGGTAATCCATCTATGTATACGGGGATTTTTCCCTCAGTAGGACTCTCAAAACCAACCAGGCCTTGATTAATGAAATAGTTTTTATTAAAGGGAATTAAAGACTAAAATCAAAAGCATATTAATCGTATAGAGCAGGGGTGGGCAAATTGCGGACAACCAGTTCCTCTGGAGGACACCATAAAAGGCTTGAACACTGTTGCCACAATTCGATTCGAAACCCCCTTACCCAAAACATGTAGTCCTTTACAGCATGATTTGTCCTTTTCTGAGGACAGCGGCAGCAGTTATCGAGCATACCTCCCAGTGTTTTGATAAAACTTGGGAGCCTGTGGAAAAGAGCTCTGTGGTAGATCTGGCTCCTTGGAAGGGTAAGGCTAGTATTCAGGAGCCTAAAGATGCAAACAGGAAAGCACATATGAGACAGACCTCTCTTTCGGATTCGCACCATGTACTTCAGGCTGCTAAAGGCCAGGAAACCCCGGCAAGATCTTGTGTGTGACTCTCCCTAGCTTCGATCGGGAGGGGGAGGGTGTTATGCATTTCAGGACCGGAGATTTCCGTGAGATTTGTGGATAACAACTTGCAGGCGACTGACTTTTGTGGACTTGCCATTAAGACAGGAATGGGGGGGGGGGGGGGGGATTGGCTTTATTAACCAAAGTATAGTTTTCGGACTTGGAAAGTTAATTAACACACAAGCACTCTAAGCCCATTCTTAAGCTCACTGAGGTTTCCCCCCTCACAAACACACACACGTTGGAACAACAATTTGGGCTACAGGAAGCCTGTTCAGCTGGCCTCCTTGCATTTTCCACACACAACTCCCTGAGGATCCTTTCTGCCAAATCTTTAGAAAAGGTGGTTGTTTTTTTAGTTGAAAGCAAGATAGGGTAGGAATTAACGGAATTTGGACACAGCAAAGGGCAAGACCCCCGCTCCGCCAAGAAAAACCCAGTTGTCTCAGGAGCTACCCTCTTAACTGCGGGGGACGGAGGAGCAGAGACGTAAGCTTCCTGTTGCAGAAATCTCTACTTCTCCACTTTTATTCAGCTGGATCCTGCAGATCTGTCTCACAAATCGCGCTTCTGCTCCGTGGTGGGTTTCCCTGCACTGCAATTGGCAGAACGGATACGAAAGCTCCAACCCGTTATCCTTCCCTCTGAGGAAGATTCATTGTGTGTTCGTTGACTGACATTCAAGCACACCGGCCCAGAACATACCGGACACAAAATCTGTCATGTTTCCAGTGCGAGACCTTTCCAAAGGGGAAAAGTCACAAGACAAGACTCAAAAGCCTCTGTCAGCTGAGCTGAAAACGCCTCCCGCGTTCGGACAGACGTGACTTTCCTCAGCCTTAACTATTTCTCTTCTCTAGCTTTTCTGACACGTGGGGTTTTAAAATCTGGAGCCCAGCTGCGTCCCTTTGGCTCCACACGAAGTCCTGACCATCAGGGTTTTTTGTAGGCCTCCTCCCGCCCGCCGGAGCGAAACTGTTTCCCGGCACGGCCTGCCCCTCGGCTTTCCCCCGGCTTCCTCTTGGCCTGGCCCTGGGACTCCAACTTCAGCGTCTCCGCCCAGAAGGCATCAAAGGACCCAGGGGCCTGGTATCCAGGCTCCTGAGTGTCCAGAGGATCTTTGCTCAGCAAGATGCAGATGGCAGGGATGTTCCGCTTGACAGTCAAAGGGTCAAGGCCCACCTCAGACACGATGGGCTCCCAGATCTCCTCCGTCTGCCGGAAGAACACCTTGGTGATCTGGTGAAGGCCCTTCAGGCGCCGCTTCATGATCTCCACACACGTGATGGTCTTGCTGATGGCTTTGCCGGCACCGCTGAAGAGGACCTGCCGCACCGACTCCAGCTCCATCTTGCCGATGGCGTAGCCCATCAAGTTCCGGATTTTGCTGCCATCCTTCACTTTCATCTCGATGATGTCCGCGGGCAGGTTGCTGAAAGGGAGCGGGGCAGGCTTCTCCACAGTCTTGGACTTCTGGTAGTTCTCCATGGCCCACTCTGGGGCAGAGGGAAAGGGAGACAACAGCTGTTCACTACCTGTCCAGCAGATTAACTCCAGACTCGTCTACAAATATCACATATTCCGGATGCTTTACAATAGGCACAGATACGAGGTGTACAGTATTTGTTTGCTGGATCAGACAGGGAGTTGGTTGAGTCCACCAACCATTACTAGCAGCCAGGTTCAACCTGGAGCGCCCAGGCTAGCCCAGCCTTGTCAGATCTCGGGAGCTAAGTTAGTACTGGGCTAGTACTTGGTTGGGAGAGCAGGGTTGCCATGAAGAGGCAGGCAAGGGCAAACCGCCTCCGACTGTCCCTAGCCTTGGGAACCCGAGGGGTTGCCATAAGTTGACTGTGACAACACTTTTCGCACATCAGAGGCCGAAAAGATTTTCAGAGTATGAACTTTCAAGAGTCAAAGCTCGCTTTGTCTGGTCTGTTGTATCTGACGAAGCGAGCTTTGACTCTTGGAAACTCATATCCCCCAAAATCATGCTGGGCTCTCGGGTGCTACCTGGACTTGAATCTAGCTCTTCTAAAGCGGGCCTGGAGAAATTCAGCTGACAGAGATCCAGCTCCCCTGGAGAAAACAGCTGCTTTGGAGGATGGGCTCTAGGGCAGGGGTGGGCAATTGTTTTGGCTTGGGGGCCACTTTGTGGGAGCGGAGGTTAGCGGAGGGCCGCACCTTTTAAAATGATTGCATTCATTAGTTAACTTTGCATTTCAGGAAAGTATAAATTGTATCATAAAAAATCAATAAATATAAATTAAATAAAATAGTGGTAGTTTTATTCAATTTATTTATTGTGCTAATTTCATATCATCTATAGCTGCAAGCACATTTTAATTTTAGAATCAGTTTAATGAGAGAAATGTACCCTATCACACTTTTCTACAATTTTTTTGAAATCAGGAGATTGCTTGTTGAGAAACCACGTGGCCGCAAAAAACTCTGTGGCGGGCCGCATGTGGCCCCCGGGCCGCAATTTGCCCACCCCTGCTCTAGGGCATTGCACCATGCTGGGGCCCCTCCCCAAACCCCGCCCTCTCCCGGATCCAACCCCCAAAGTCTCCAGGCAGACCCGGCAACCCTAGTTTCCCTGGAGGGAAACCGTGGTTTCAGAGGGTGAACTTGATGGCGTACAACAGACGGTAGTTGAACCCCCTCCCCCAAATCTCCCGGAATTTCCCAGGCTGGAGTTGGCCACCTTACGCGAAGCCCCCCCCACCCTTGCATGCTACGCACGGCTGCCCCCTCTCTGCCCTCCCGCTGCTAACTGCAAGACCTCCTGCAAAAACCTGCGGCTGCAAAGCACCCCCCTCCCAGCTTTGCAATTCCAGCCCACACTGCGAGGGGAGAGCGTCGCGGGAACCTGCACTCTGCACATGCCCAGAGGCCGCGTTTCGCTGTCCCTCGGTGCGGGCTGGAGGGGGGGGGGAGAAGGAGGAAGACGATCTAAAGGACCGCATCCCCCCCGTTCACCTGCCTGCTCCGGTGCACTCACCTGCCCGGCTCCCCCGCTGGAGACACCAATGGCGGCTCCCACGCGCTCTCCCGGAACGGGGCAACACTACGCATGCGCGCAGAAGAGAGCCGGCAGGGTCAGGGGAACGCGCGTGCGCACAGGCGGGACTCGCGGGGCTGCGTCTTCCGCGCCGGGGACGAGAGCCCCGCCCCAAGAACGACTGCTCCGTAGAGGATTGGCGGGAGCTGGAGCCAGGCCCCGCCCCACCGCAGCGTGGGACGGTATTTCTGTCGCCTGCAGGGGGCGCCCCGAGCCTGCGCTTTCCAGGCTGCGGGCGCCGCGCGGTGTCTCGGAGAGGGTCGTTTTTGCACCGCTCTCCGCGGGGTTTCTCCAATGCAGGCAGCTGCGGATCACGGAGCCTGGGCGCGTCGGAGTGAGGACTGGGAAGGGCGTCCTCCGCTAAATTAGGGATATTTTTTGCATGAAAACGAGGATAAGGCTCGTCTCCCTTTCGTTGCGCCTGAGGAAGTGAGCTCTCCGACACCCACGGAAGCTGAGGCTGGTGGGCTTCAGATCTTTAAGGTTCCAGCCAGGGGACTTCTGTGAAGGTGTAACTAGGAAAGGGTGTGTGTGTGTGTGTGTGGATTTGTGAATTTCCTGCCGTGTGCGGGGGTTGGACTAGATGACCCTGGAGGTCCCTTCCAACTCTATGACGGTAGGAAGAGAGACGGTCACACGAACCCCTTTCTGCCAAATAAACTTCACTGTGTTTTTATCCTGGGTGGCCTCAGCGGAGCTCACAGCACAGGTGTTCTGTCTTCGCAACGACCCTGTGAGGTAGGTTAGGCTCTGAGAGTCACCTTCCCGGGACTGGAACCCAGGGCTGCCCGTGCTGGCTGGAGCCTCTTGCAGCTGTCCTTGCTTGCCCCCCCAAACTACCTTGTTCCTGCCAAACACCCAGGGTTACCAACTTCCAGGTGGGACCTGGAGACCTCCCAGAATTACAACTGATCCCCAGACTGCAGAGATCGGTTCAGCTGGAGAAAATACCTGCTTTGGAGAGTGAATTCCCCCGAATCTCCAGGAATTTCTCAACCCAGAGTTGGCAACCCTGTGGCAATCAGCAGCAGCTCTTCCTATGCTGAAGCATTGATCCCTTTGGCATCAGAACAGCCCACTCCAAAAGAAGAAGAGAAGACTGGATTTATACCCTGCCCTTCACTCGGAGTCTTAAAGCGGCTTACAAACTCCTTCCCCTCCCCACAACAGACACCCTGTTGGGTAGGTGGGGCTGAGAGAGCTCTTTTGAGGACTGCTCTTGAGAGAACAGCTCTAAGAGAACTTGTGGCTGACCCAAGGTCACCCAGCTGGCTGCATGTGGAGGAGGAATGGGGAATCAAACCCGGTTCTCCTAGATTAGAGTTTGCACACTTAACCACTGCACCAAACTGACCATCCCCCACCCCAGCGTCATACTGAGGAAGGGCAGACTATGACCGAGAGCCAAATTGACATCTTCCTCCTAGGGCCTGCTATGAAAGTGGGTCAGAGAGAACATGGGCAAAATACATTCCCGTTGCATTGCCAACCTCCAGGTGGGGCTTGGAGATCTCTTGGAATTACAACTGATCTCCGGACTAGAGAGATCTGATCCCCTGAAGAAAACGGTTGCTTTGGAGGGTGGGCCCTTCCCCAAATAACACCTTCCCTGGGCTACATCCCCAAATCTCCAGGAATTTCCCAGCCTGGAGATGGCAACCCTAACCCTCAGGTTTCAGGTCACTCCAGCTAAGCTTGGAGTTCTCTTCGGTGTAGTGGTTAAGTTTGGTGTTGCGGTCAAGTGCGCAGACTCTAATCTGGGAGAACTGGGTTTGATTCCCCACTCCTCCACTTGCACCTGGCTGGATGACCTTGGGCAAGCCATAGCTCTGTACCAGCTGTTCTCTCAAGGACAGCTTGGGAAAGAGCTCTCTCAGCCCCACCTACCTCCCAGGGTGTCTGTTGTGGGGAGGGGAAGGGAAAGGAGTTTGTAAGCCGCTCTGAGACTCCAAGTGAGTGAAGGGCGGGGTATAAATCCAATCTCTTCTCTTCTTCTCATCCCAGCTCCCAGCCAGTGGGGTGCTGCTGCAGTGGACTTGCCCAGACAGGGAACCCTGGTGAATCTTGCTTCTAAGGACTGGCAGAATTTTTGTTCTCTTTTAGCTCCACAGAAACTTGGGCAACTATGGGAACAGTGAAGCATGGGTGCTTTCTCCTCCAGTCTTTCACGGGAATCAACAGTTGGAAATGTCCTCCTCACCCACACAAAATAGACTGATTACTCATAAGGACATCAGAAGAGCCCTGCTGGATCAAGCCAGTGAGGGTCCCTCTAGTCCAGCATCCTGTCTCATACAGGGGCCAGCCAGTTCCTCTGGAGGGCCAACAACAGGGCATGGAGGCCGAGGCCTTCCCCGAGAAGAACCCCAGAAGAGCCCAGCTGGGTCAGACCAGTGAGGGTCCCTCTAGTCCAGCATCCTGTCTCACACAGGGGCCAGCCAGTTCCTCTGGAGGGCCAACAACAGGGCATGGAGGCCGAGGCCTTCCCCGAGAAGAACCCCAGAAGAGCCCAGCTGGGTCAGACCAGTGAGGGTCCCTCTAGTCCAGCCTCCTGTCTCATACAGGGGCCAGCCAGTTCCTCTGGAGGGCCAACAACAGGGCATGGAGGCCGAGGCCTTCCCCGAGAAGAACCCCAGAAGAGCCCAGCTGGGTCAGACCAGTGAGGGTCCCTCTAGTCCAGCATCCTGTCTCACACAGGGGCCAGCCAGTTCCTCTGGAGGGCCAACAACAGGGCATGGAGGCCGAGGCCTTCCCCGAGAAGAACCTCAGAAGAGCCCAGCTGGGTCAGACCAGTGAGGGTCCCTCTAGTCCAGCATCCTGTCTCACACAGGGGCCAGCCAGTTCCTCTGGAGGGCCAACAACAGGGCATGGAGGCCGAGGCCTTCCCCGAGAAGAACCCCAGAAGAGCCCTGCTGGATCAGTCCAGTAGTCCATCTAATCCAGCATCCCATCTCACACAGGGGCCAGCCAGTTCCTCTGGAGGGCCAAGAACAGGGCACAGAGGCCGAGGCCTTCCCCTGAGAAGAACATCAGAAGAGCCCTGCTGGATCAGGCCAGTGAGGGTCCATCTAGTCCAGCCTCCCGTCTCACACAGTGGCCAACCAGTTCCTCTAGAGGGCAAAAAACAGGGCATGGAGGCCAAAGCCTTCCCCTGACATTGCCTCCTGGCTCTGGGATTCAGAGGTTGACTGACGCCAAATGTGGAGGGTTCCCTTTAGTCACCATGGCTAGTAGCCACTCTTTCGGTTGGCTCTTTTTTGAAAATGGCTTCTCAGTTTGTAATTCTTCCTACCCACCTTTATGCATGCAGCTTTCAGTATAAATATATCTGCCTAATGGGTGAACGCTTCAAATGTCAGAGGAAGTGGGTTCTGATTCAGGAAAGCTTTGGCTGGAATAAATCCCATTGGCCTTGAAGATGGCCCTGGTGGACTCCTGTTTTACATTCTGTTTGATTTCCTTAATACATATCCTGTCTTTTTTAGTGAAGCTCAAGGTTGATCGCAAAATATAAAAGGCGCTTCAGACAGCGTAAGACATCCAGTGAACAATGCCACAGGATTAGGATGACAGCATTAGAAAACTACGCAAACAGAAAACTGAGTAAAGGAGGCAGTGCTACAGATAATGCAGACGACCCTGTTCCCTTCTAGAAGTGCCCATTCTGGACTGTTCCTTTGTATCGCAATTCTGATCCCTTTATAAGAGAGGCCCCCTTCTGAACAATTCTCTCTTCTGCATTCCACAGGACGGTGGAAGGGTGGGACCCCTCAGCCAACCTGTTTGGAATTACCTTTCAATCCTGACCGCCTCTTTATCTCTAATTGGTGCGGTTTTAATAAGTAAATGATGTGATGTGTCGCATTGAGCAAAAGAAGGCAATTTGATAGAAGTGGAAGTTTCTAAAAATACGATGAGCTTGAGGAAGCAAGTTAGGAAATGCTTTCTCCTCCCCTTTTGAAGAGACTGGAGGACGGGAGGTATGGCCATACTTTGAGGAAGAGCAGAAAGGCCCCGAATCATTCCTTGCCAAGCATCTCTGGCTGAAAGAGGATGTCAAGAAGAAGCGTAAGAGCATAAGAGAAGCCAACGTTGGATCAGGCCAGTGGCCCATCCAGTCCAACACTCTGTGTCACACAGTGGCCAAAAACACCAGGCGCCCTCAGGAGGTCCAGCAGTGGTGGCAAGACACTAGAAGCCCTCCCACTGTTTATTCCCCCCCTCAAGCACCAAGAGTACAGAGCATCACTTGCCCCAGACTGAGAGTTCCTATCTAGACCATGTGGCTAATAGCCACTGATAGACCTCTGCTCCATATATTTATCTAACTCCCTCTTGAAGCCGTCCATGCTTGTAGCCACCACCACCTCCTGTGGCAGTGAATTCCACATGTGCTAATCACTCTTTGGGTGAAGAAGGACTTTCTTTTATTTGTACTAACCCGACTGCTCAGCCATTTCACTGAGTGCCCCCGGGTTCTTGTATTGTGAGAAAGGGAGAAAAGAACCTCTTCCTCTACCTGCTCTATCCCATCCATAATCTTGTAAACCTCGATCATGTCACCCCTCAGTCGTCATTTCTGCAAGCTAAAGAGCTCCAAGCGCTTCAGCCTTCCTTCATAGGGAAAGTGCTCCAACCAGTGTTCCCTCTAAGCTGAGTTAGTGTGAGCTAGCTCAGTTTTTCAGCCTCCGGCTCACAGATTTTTGTCTTAGCTCAGGGAAGATGGCTCCAGAGCAAACTGATTTATGCAGTAGCCAAATCGCCCGCTCACGACTTTAATGCCAGTCGCTCACAAAGCAGAATTTTTGCTCACAAGATTGCACAGCTTAGAGGGAGCATTGGTTCCAACCCTTTTGTCATTCCAGCTATGTGTTTTGTTACATTTTTAAAACCCCACCTTTGGGCCATTCCCTGCAGCCCACGGCTTAGAAAAACTACCTGCAGCTGCAGTCCGCTATGTACTTCCTTGGAAGCAAGTTCTGCAGTGTGGTGGGGCTTATTCCAGAGGAAACATGCTTAGAGTCAGGCATTCAAATCTTGCAAGTACCGAAACAGAATATCAATGTCAGGAACTGACAATAGCGTCTCTATACCTTGCTTTCGTTTTCTTTGTTCTGACGGACCCTTGGAATGCATCCCCCTTTCCATGACTGGTTGTAAATGTCACTTTGAAGTATATTGGTTGCTCTGTTTCATGTTACAATTTCTAGGCGGGAGAGTGGCGACCCAAATTCCTAGGCGTCATCTAAAAACAAATGGTCTTCACTCCCTTGCATTCCCCCTCCCTTATGTCCGGGCCGAAGTATGTTATCTTGTTGTGAAGACCTTGGGTGCTTCTTTATGGCTGCTTGCCTGGAAATGTTGTGCCTAGCTTCACACATGTGGGTCACTCAGATCAAGAAGGGAATTTATAACTTTCTCACCTTGCTGTGGGAACCTCAACGGTCCACTTTCTTTTTCCCGGGTTCACCTTCTAATCCTGATTGGCCTAAGGCTGGGGTTCAGTTGAGACTGGAGAGTATATTAACACTGCCTGTATTTCATTAAGCATCTCTAACAAACATTGAGAACCGGTTTGCAGTACTGGACAATAAAGAACTTTGATTCAACAAAGGTCTGATCTGTTGCTGTCTATTCAGAAGCCTCACAATCAAGCACACCAGCCACTGCATTTCCCAGAACAATTTCATTCCCCTTTGTTACTTAAACTGTGCATTGATGAATGGGGGTGAATTCCTTCCTGGATCAGGTCCAGACGAAGTCACCAGTTCCTGGAAAAATGAGCAGGCAGGGGAACAGTGGTGTCACTCAGGCCTTAGGGTTTCCCCCGCCCCGCAATAGGCAGTACACCATGCCAAATTTTTAATTTTTTAAATTAAATTTAATCTCAGAGTTGGAAGGGGTCACCGGAGTCATCTAGTCCAACCCCTCGCCAATGCAGGAACTACATCTACAATATCCTTGATGAGTAAGTATCTAGTTGATACTTGAAAGCCTCCAGTGACGAAGGCTCTACCGGCTCACAAGGGAGACTGCTGCAGTACCGAACACACCTCAAAATCAGGGAGTTCTTCCTAAAGTTTAGATGAAACCTCCTTTGGCGTAGTTTGTATCCACTAGTCTGAGTCCTGTCGTCCAACACAACCAAAAAATATCCACCCGGTCCTCTGCAGGGCATCCCTTTAGGTATCAGAAGATGGCACTTCCACCACCTTTGCAAGCCTCTCTTCTCAGTTTCGGAGATCC
This sequence comes from Lepidodactylus listeri, assembly GCA_029233225.1. Classification (NCBI taxonomy): domain Eukaryota; kingdom Metazoa; phylum Chordata; class Lepidosauria; order Squamata; family Gekkonidae; genus Lepidodactylus; species Lepidodactylus listeri. The sequence continues at coordinate 3,318,607 of JARCFY010000004.1, read as the reverse complement.
CCAGCTCCTTCCATCTCTTCTCCTGGGACATGGTCTCCAAACCCCACACCAGCTTGGTTGCCCTGCACTGGACTCCTTCCAGCTTATGTCGTGTGAAGCTTTGCAGATGAAGCTGTGGATAGATTGCCCCCTTTGTGCTTGTGGGAGGGGCAGAGAGCACAGAAGTGGCCGGCGCCCTTCCTCTTCCGCAAGCCGTCGCGCGATCAGTAGCGCGTGCGAATCCCACCTACGAGTCTTCCCCCGGGAAAGCCGGGAAGCCGGGCGGGTAGTAGGAGACCAGAAGGAGCTGAGGGTGCACGGCGCAAGCCGCCTGCAGCTTTTTCTTGGTGGTTCGGCTGAGAAAATCCATGGTCAGCCTGGAAAGAGGAGAAAGAGAAAGACCAAAAGCAGGAAGGAGACAATCAACAACTTCCGAAGGCCAAGAAAGGACAGCAGATCGGCAAGAAATTGTGCAAAGTCATCTACTGGGCAAGCCCTTCGAGGGGAAATCCTCAAGGCAGAAATCGGTAGCGAAGCAGAATCACTGTTTTCCAGTGACCCGGAAGACCCCCCTGGAAGATGCCAGCGACGCCAGTGTTAGCCTCCAGCTCACCCATTTTTGTCTTCACTCAGGAGGGCTGGCTCCAGAGCAGACTAATGTATGCAGTAGCCAAACTGCTCGCTCACAGCTTTCATGCCAGTAGCTCACAAAGTAGTATTTTTGCTCACAAGACTCCGCAGTTTAGAGGGAACATTGCCAGTGAGTCCAACAAATTACCTCCCCTGTTCACCTGTCCCCGGGGGCTGGCTGGGAGTGTTGCAGGGGGCATTTTGGCTCCCACGCGTCCGCATGCAATATCAGGGCTTTGGGCTGCCCTCAAAGGACGGGCCTTCCTAGCAAGACTGGAAACAGGGTGGAAACAAGACGGCAGGGCCCTTGACACAAACAAAACGCGGTCCACATTATAAGTGACACCGCTGATCCGGACACTCACGCCAGTCTCTGGAGTCTGCAGCTCGGCCTTTTCAGCGCCACACTCAGCTGCCGGATGCCCTCGTCTCCCAGCCGGTTGTCCCCCAGGCCCAGCTCCGTCAGGGCCGCGCTGGTTTCCATGACAGAAGCCAAGTCCTCGCATGCGGCAGCCGTGAGCCCGCAAGAGTGCAACCTGCCGAAGAGATAGATCAAGATGGGCGGCCGCGTTAGTCTGTTTGCAGCAGTGAAAAAGAGCCAGAGTCCAGGAGCACCTGAAAGACTAACACAATTTGTGGCCGGGGAGGAGCTGTCGTGAGTCACGGCTCACTTCTTCAGATACGGCTAGAATGAGAGTCCATCTGTCCTTCTATCACAAGGTGGATGGAGTTCCATTCTGTACGGCTGAATGTGGTGCCTTTCACGGAGACAGATCAAGATGGGCGGCCGTGTTAGTCAGTCTGTATTAGTAGACAAGAGCAAGAGTCCCGGAGCGCCTGAAAGACTAACGGAACTGGTGGCAGGGGAGGAGCTTGCGTAAGGGGAGGGGAGGAGCCAATGCTCCTTCTAAGCTGTGGAGTCCTGTGAGCAAAAATTCTACTTTGTGAGCTACTGGCATAAAAGCTGTGAGTGTACAATTTGGCTACTGCATAAATTAGTTTGCTCTGCAGCCAGCCTTCCTAAGCGAAGACAAAAATATGTGAGCTGGAGGCTAAAAAACTGAGCTAGCTCACACTAACTCAGCTTAGAGGGAACACTGGTTCACTGCTCACTTCTTCGGATCTGAAGAAGCACTGACCACAAGAACTCCTCCCCTGCCACCGATTTTTCTAGTCCTTAAGGTGCTCCTGGACCCTGGCTCTTTCCTCCTGCCAAAGAGTAGCAAGAGATGGGTCCCCCCTGCAAAACGAGCTCCTTTATCTCAGCCTGCACATCTGCAGACGGAGCACCTTCAACAGATGCAAGAAGGGTGCACATGAGCTGTGGAGCCAGGAAGCCCCCAAGACAGGTCCCCACAGCTGGACGGCCCCTCTTCTCCGCCTCAGCCCCACCGTATACCGCTCGGAGGTAATACTACTGATCCGGATGGCCCAAGAGGGCTGGATCTCACCAGAGCTTGGGAGCTAAATGGGGTCGCCCCGGTTAGTGTGGAGGGATACTGGGGGTCCCAGTACTCCCAGAAGGCAGTGCTCCCTCTAAGCTGTGGAGGCTTGTGAGCAAAATTTCTACTTTGTGAGCTACTGGCGTTAAAGTTGTGAGTGAGTGATTTGGCTGCTGCATACGCTAGTTAGCCTCTGGAGCCCTCCTGCCTGAGCCAAGACAAAAATGTGTGAGCCGGCGGCTAAAAAACTGTGAGCGAGCTCACCCTAACTCAGCTTAGAGGGAACACTGCCAGAAGGTCCAGAGGGACTGAGGGTACTCCAGAGACCAACCCAGGGACTGAGTGTACTCCAGAGAGAAAAGCAGCCCAGTCAGCTTCAAGCTCAAATTCTGTTTTACTGAAGTAGCCAAAGTAAAATACGAATAAAGAATAGAACCAGTTGTGTAAAAAAACCAAAAACCAAACTGGACGTTCCTTGTCTGCTCACCAAGCCCTACAGCTGTCGAAGCAGCAGCCCCGAACCAGTGTTCCCTCTAAGCAGAGTTAGTGTGAGCTGGCTTACAGTTTTCTAGCCTCCGGCTCACACGTTTTTGTCTCAGCTCAGGAAGGAGGGCTCCAGAGCAAACTGATGCAGCAGCCAAATCGCTCGCTTGCAACTTTCGTGCCAGTAGCTCACAAAGGAGAAGTTTTGCTCACAAGACTCCACAAGCATTGCCCCGAACATCCTATTTTATACTCCGGAAGAGTCACCTAGAGGACACAGTGCAAGATACCAAACAGAATTGGGTCCTCCGTGATGGGAAACAGACCCCGCCCCCTTACTGATGGTAAGATCAGCAATGAACTTTTACCTGGATACATACTTCTTGCCAGGGCTTTTCTTGGTAGGAAAAGCCTAGCAGGAACTCATTAGCATAATAGGCCACACCCAGCAGCAGAAATGCATTAGCATATTAAGCCACACCCCTGACAGCAAAGCTCCCTCCCAGGATTGCCTTTCCCAGGTGCCCCGTGGCTTGCAGGGCGCCCGGGGAGCCCGAGGAGGGGAGGCAGTTTAAACTGCCTTCCTTCCCTGGATTGGCTTGGCTTCCCCGGGCGCCCTACGGCTTGCGAGGTGCCTGGGGAATCCGGGGGGGGGGGGGAGGCTGTAGGCGTGGCCAACTCAGAAGCCAGCCGGAACTCCGTTCCTGTGCATTCCCGCCCCAAAATAGCCCTGCTTCTTGCCCTATTCTCTTCAGATGTTATTGAGCCCTCCTTGCCAATCTCTGATGTTTAGTCTAAGTATCTGGCCCATGGGGGTCCTGAATCCAGGCCAAAGGGATATCTGAAGGGCACTTCGGTTGCCAGCCAGCGAACAGATGCTCATGGGACCCATGAACCAAAGAACAGAAGTCAGCTACAGCAAAACCAACCTAGAAATAAGGAACAGAAAGGCCCAGGCGCATGAAACCCCCAAATTCTGCCACAGTCAGTCCTTGGATGGGAGACCACCAAAGAAGTCAAGAGTTTCGCTGTGCTGCGGCAGACAATGTCAAACCACCTCTATTCCTTCGTCTCTTCCCATGAAAACCCTGTAGGGTCGCCGTAAGTCAGCTGTGGCTTAATGGACCTCCACCCCCTGAAATCTTCAGTGGCTGACCGGAAGCCTTGCTGGGCAAAAGCCCCACTTGGTCACGCCCGCTTTCTGCAAAACACTTGGCGAGCATCAGGAATGGGGTCAGCGGGGCCATGGCGCCCAGGAGCATCGCGTTGGGGACGTGTGCATTAGGGCGTGGCGGAGGGGTCTGCAGCGCAAGTTGGCACGCTGCTTCCGCCTGTGATGTCTGAGAGCGAAGAGGAGCAAAGCAAGGCTGCGTTTAACCCTCTCCCCCCTCCCTACAGCCCCAGGAAGCCAGACACGAGTGAGTGAGCACTGCACCGTACGTGAGTCTTTGCAGCCTGGATTGTGGATGCTTCAGCCCTTCACACAGTCGCTGGACTCCCGGATCTCCGAGGGGATTCTCTCCCAGATCCAGCTCTGTAAGGCACTGGCTGGATGCCAGGAGCTGCGAAAGGGACTTGCAGGCGACAGCCGTAAGGTTGCAAGCGTTCAGCCTGCGGGAGACAAAAAACAGGTTAGGGCGGCCGCTTTGGCCTTTGGGAGCAAATTACTGTCAGGAGGAAGGGAACTGGGAACAGCGAGGCCGGCCAAGGCCAACCTGATCTTGCCAGATCTTGGAAGCTAAGCTGGGTTGGCCCGGGTGAGCATTTGGATGGGAGGCCCCCAAGGAAGTCCAGAGCTGCTATTCATAGAATCATACAGTTGGAAGGGACCTCCAGGGTCATCTAGTTCAACCCCCTGCAGAATGCAGGAAATTCACGAATACCTCCCCCTCCACACCCGCAATGACCAGTGTTCCCTCGAAACTGAGTTAGGGTGAGCTAGCTCACAGTCTTTTAGCCTCCGGCTCACACATTTTTTGCCTTCGCTCAGGAAGGAGGGCTCCAGGGCAAACTCGATTTATGCGGTATTCAAATCGCTCACTCACAACTTTCCTGCCAGCAGCTCACAAAGTAGAATTTCTGCTCAGAAGACGCCACAGCTTAGAGAGCGCATTGCCAGTGACTGCTGTTCCACGCCCAGAAGATGACAAAAGAACTTCCAGGATCTCCAGGCAAAGCGGCCTGGAGGAAAATGGCTTCCTGACCCCGAAGTGGCAACCGGCATTTCCCTGGGCGGGTAAGAAAGGGCCGCGAGAGCTAAGCACTGGTGCAACCCTTCCTGCCCTCCCTTCTCGTGATCTGATACTCAAAGGCAGGCAATGACAAACCACCTCGGATGGACTCTTGCTTTGTAAACTCCATAGATCTGGGTTTGCCATGAGTTTGTTATGACTTAACAGCACGTAGTTATTGGCCCAGATCTCATCAGATCTCGGAAGCTAAGGAGGGTCGGCCCTGGATAGTAGTTGGACAGGAGACCACCGAGGAAGTCAAGAGTCGCTACAGAGAGGCGGGCAATGGCAAACCACTTCTGAATATCTGTGGCCTTCAAAGCCATCAGTCGGCTGTGACAGTCTGCAAGAAAAGGAGGGGAAAATGCTCCACTAGGTCTCACTGGGCCAGCTTGGTGGTGGAAAGGGCCCTCCCGTCACAGCCAGCGGCAGAACCATTACCGGCCGAGCATCTTTTGGAGGCTCTTTGCCTGCATTTGGCTTATTATCATAATGCCCCTGTATAGATCGATGGTGCGACCTCATTTGGAGTACTGTGTACAGTTCTGGTCGCCACACCTCAAGAAAGATATTATAGCATTGGGAAAAGTGCAGAAAAGGGCAACTAGAATGATAAAAGGGTTGGAGCACTTTCCCTATGAAGAGAGGTTGAAGTGCTTGGGGCTCTTTAGCTTGGAGAAACGACGGCTGAGGGGGTGACATGATCGAGGTTTACAAGATTATGCATGGGATAGAGCAGGTAGAGAAAGAAGGACTTTTCTCCCTTTCTCACAATACAAGAACTCGGGGGCACTCCATGAAATTGCTGAGCAGTCGGGTGAGAACGGATAAAAGGAAGTCCTTCACCCAAAGAGTGATTAACACGTGGAATTCACTGCCACAGGAGGTGGTGGCGGCTACAAGCATGGACGGCTTCAAGAGGGAATTGGATCAACATCTGGAGCAGAGGTCCATCAGTGGCTCTTAGCCACAAGGATAGGAGCTCTCGGTCTGGGGCAAGTAATGCTCTGTATTCTTGGTGGTGGGGAGGGGTGACTTCTAGTGTCCTAACCCCACTGGTGGACCTCCTGAGGGCCCCTGGTGTTTTTGGCCACTGTGTGCCACAGAGTGTTGGACTGGATGGGCCACTGCCCTGATCCAACATTGGCTTCTCTTATGTTCTCTTATGTTCTTATAATCAGGGCCTGCTGGGGTGTCCAGGGTCTTTGCAAACTGTACTTTTGTATTTATTTCATTCTGCAAGTCGCCTCAAGTCCCCAGTGTGGGAGAAAAACATGATCGAAATATTCTAAATAAATAGTAAGATATTTCACAGAGTAAGATAACTGGGACTTTTTTGGCCTTCACCTTTTTCTGCCGAAGGCCTGAAGACGAGGAGAGGGCTGGGGGCGATTTGCACCACCCTGGGAGGCATTGGACTACTGTAATGCTCTCTACATGGGGCTGCCCTTGTGCCAAATCCGGAAGCTGCAGCTAGTGCAGAATGCGGCGGCGCGGCTGTTGATGGGCCTTCCTGTGCGGGAGCACGTCCAGCCTGCGCTAAAAGCACTGCACTGGCTGCCTGTAGCATACCAGATAAGGTTCAAGGTGCTGGTGCTTACCTATAAAGCCCTATATGGCTTGGGACCTATCTATTTGAAGGACCGCCTCTCCCCATATGTTCCCCAGCGAGCACTATGGTCTGGTTCGCAAAATCGCCTGACCCTCCCAGGGCCAAAGGAGGCCCGGCTGGCGGGTACAAGGTCCAGGGCCTTCTCTGTGGCGGCCCCGTACTGGTGGAATGAGCTCCCGGATGACATCAGGGCCCTGCGGGACTATTTACAGTTCCGAAAGGGCCTGCAAGACGGAGCTCTTCCACCAGGCTTTCGGGTAGAGGCCGCCCAGTATTGAGATCTACATCTGGCCCTGGACCGATTCCACCCGCCAGTTTGTAGCTGTTCTAAGGTTGCACTCGGGTGCTGCGCTGAATTTGATGATACGCCATCTGTATGATATTATGTTGGATTATATGTTTTAATGTTTCTAATGTTTTAAATTATGTATGTATGGATATGCTGTTAGCCGCCCTGAGCCCGCCTTATGACGGGGAGGGCGGGATATAAATCACATTAAATAAATAAATAAATAAATAAAATTTGTGACAGCTGTCAACTTCAGGGTGACCGCTCCTGACTCGTCAGTCACAGTGGCCGTCCCTGGGGTCCTTGTAGGGTTACCAGCTGCCGTGGGGGGTGGGGTAGGGTTGCCAGATCCAGGTTGGGAAACTCCTGGAGGTCTGGGGATGGAGACTGGGGAGGGACAGGGACCTCCGTTCCACCTTTGGGATTTGGACATAGTGTGGTGGACACAGCCACAAAATGGCTGCCGCAGGCAACCTCTGGTTACACAGTGAGGTTCCTTGTGCTGTGGTAGCATCTGGTGCTGAAATCTGCACAGCCAATCAAATCCTCCAGTGGCCAATCAGAGGCTTCGCTGGGCAAAAGGCCCGCCTGGTCCGACAATGTCCAAAACCACATTGTGGGCAGCAGAAAAGGTGTTGGTGTGTGTCTTGGTGCGCATGGGCACCATGTTGGGGACCCCTGGGCTTGGGGGTTCTCTACGACACACACCGGGGTAGGCCACGATCCTCGTCTCTTGCCAAAGCGACCGGCCACTTACCGGAGACTCTGGAGCTGACTCCCGGAGCCGGTCAGCCTGCCGCACAAGCGGACCACAGCCGAGTCGTGCAGTGGATTCCCTCCCAGGTCCAAAGCGGTCAGGCCCTGGTTGGTCTCCGCCACCGAGGTGAGAGTTTCGCACGTGGCAGTCGATAGTCCACAGCGATTCAGCCTGGAAAGCAGAAATAGTGCAGGGGTAATATAACGGTGGTTTATTTACTGACTGAACTTCTTTTCTACCCTGCCTCACTCCCTAGTGGGAACCCAAATGGTCATTCTCCTCTCCTCCTCTTCAGTTTTATCCTCACAACACCCCTGGGAGGTAGGTTAGGCTGAGAGAGAGTGGGACTGGCCCAAAGGTCTCCCAGCAAGCTTCCATGGCAGAGTGGGGATTTGAACCTGGAGTCTCCCAGATCCCAGTCCAAGACTCTAACCACTACACCACACTGTGGCAGCTGGGTACATGAGGAAGTGGATCCTGGCTTATGCTGTAACGAGGGTTGCCAAGTCTTACCTAAAAAAGAGCAGGGTCCCTCTCTGGGAGTCCCACACATGCGCTTCACCATGATGACATCACCCGGAAGTGATGTCATCACGTTGGGCATGTTGCCGGGGCAACACTCTGGTAACCGCCCTAAAACTCTATGGTACTATAGAGTTTTCAGGGCAATTGCTAGAGCGTCGCCCGGCGACGTGCCCAGTGTGATGGCGTCATTTCCGGGTGACGTCATTACACCCGGCACGTTGGCCTGATCGGGCCACTTTAGGGGTGGGGTTCCGCCCGCTGGTGGGATCCAGACCGGCATATTGGGGACCCATTTAGCGGGGGAATCCCCACCCCCCCTGGGGGGACTTGGCAGCCCTAGCTGTAACAGGTCTCCTAGTCCTTAAGGTACAGCAGGAGTGTGGGCCCCTTCATCTATTTCCACCCGAAGGCATGCGCAGGTCTGACAGGAAGGCAAACCCAGAAACGCTGCCATTTCCTCCATTCTATATGTAGCACACCATACAGTGAACATGAGTCGGCAGTGTGATGCAGTAGCCGATTTGGTGCAGTGGTTAAGTGCACAGACTCTAATTTGGGAGAACCGGGTTTGACTCCCCACTCCTCTACGTGCAGCTGCTGGATGACCTTGGGCAAGCCATAGTTCTGTCAGAGCTGTTCTCTCAGGAGCAGTCCTCGAAAGAGCTCTCTCAGCCCCACCTACCTCACAGGGTGTCTGTTGTGGGGAGGGGAAGGGAAAGGAGTTTGTAAGCCACTCCTTCTCCTCCTCCGCCTCTTCTTCTAAAAAGGCAAATGTGACTTTGCGCAGTATCAACAGAAGTATAGTGTCCAGATCACGTGAAGTGATGGTGTCGCTTTACTCTGCTCTGGTTAGACCTCACCTAGAGTACTGTGTTCATTTTGGGAAATTTAAGAAAGATATAGACAAGCTGGGACATGTCCAGAGGAGGGCAACGAAGATGGTGAGGGGTCTGGAGACCAAGTCCTAGGAGGAAAGGTTGAAGGAACTCTGGGTATGTTTAGCCTGGAGAGGAGACGACTGAGAGGTGACATGATAACCATCTTCAAGTACTTGAAGGACTGTCATATAGAGGATGGGGTGGAGTTGTTTTCTGTTGCCCCAGAAGGCTGGACCAGAACCAATGGGTTGAAATTAAATCCTAACATCGGCTAAATGTTAGGAGAACTTCCTGACAGTTAGAGGGGTCCCTCAGTGGAACAGGCTTCCTTGGGAGGTGGTGGGCTCTCCTCCTTCGGAGGTTCTAAAGCAGAGGCTAGGTGGCCATCTGACAGCAAAGCTGATTCTGTGAACTTGGGCAGATCACGAGAGGGAGGGCAGGAAGGGTTGCCTCAGGGCTCAGTTCTTGTGGCCCTTTCTTACAAGCCCAGGGAAACGCTGATTGCCACTTTGGAGTCAGGAAGCAGTTTTCTCCAGGCCAGTTTGGCTAGGGATCCTGGAGGTTGTTTTGCCATCTTCTGGGCATGGTCACTGTGGGTGTGGGGGGAGGGCGGTATTTGTGAATTTCCTGCATTGTACAGGGGGTTTGACTAGATGACCCTGGAGGACCCTTCCAACTGTATGATTCTATGATTCTGTTCACTGTAGGGGTGAAAACTGCACACTAACTAAGTTATAATTGATGTATCTGATGATATTAAAGCAGCAAAAGAAGTTTGATAGGAAAGTGAACGTTTTATTTCAACTTCCCCTCGAATTTATTTTTTTTAAAAAAGGGACAGTTTTATCCTCATGATTTCAATATTTCTTGAAATTTTATATCTCTAGGTCGGCAGTATACTGTAGAAGTGGGGGGGAAGATAAGCACCTGTTTTGGATAGTAGGTACTAAGCTGTGCATTCAGTCTCCGGGGACACCAAGAAGTGCTCTAAATCTCCTCAGCATACTTACTGGATGTCTGAAGAAGTCAGCAGTCCAGGTAAGAGCTGCTCCAGTCCTGCAGGCCCCAACGTATAGCCGGAGAGCCGAAGTGAGTGGGACGTCTCAGAAGCTGAGAGGCAAAAGGAAAGAGCTGCGAAGTCCAGCTGGGTGGAGAGTTGATCTCGAAGATCCAGGTTAGGAACGTGTCCCATCACGCTCTTGGCAAACTCAACGTCCTCCACCTCGTAGACGCAATGACACAATTCCAGCAGGCGCCCCCGCTTCCTGAAAGAATGGTGCTTGGCTTCATCTTCCACCCACCTCAACAGTTCCTGCAAGAATCCCCTCCTGGAGGTCTGGCAGCCCCACATCTTCTGTAGGGCACCCAGCCTCCTCGTGTTGGAGAGGCCGAAGAGGAAGCGCACCAGCATGAAGCAGTCACCGCTGTGGTCCTTCAGAACTTCATTCAGGTCGGTTGGAGATGGTACGGAGCTGCCGTCTTTCTCCAGAAGGAAGAACAAAGCTGCAAAGAATTCCTGGAAACTTAAGTGGGTGAACTTGTACGTGGCCGCTCTGAGGACATCCTGGCGGAGAACACAGCCGCTTGCAGAAAGGGCTCTCAGGTCTGGACGGCTGAGGCCATGCACCTTCAGGACTTCTTCACCAAAGACCATCGTCTTGTGGAGCAGCCCATCTCTGGCCAAGGAACACAGGGCTTCCACGTTGCTCGGCCTGGAGCGACCTTCAAGGAAGCTGAAGAGAAGCAGCATGTGGATTTCAGCGAGCGTTGCGGTCTCTGGGATCTCTTTGAGGAGGCCACTTTGTGGTTTCTGTCTGATGACGGAGCAGATAATCCAGCAGACCACAGGAAGGAAGCACAAGCTGGAAAGGGTTTCCCTTCTCTGTACGGTTTCAAAGACTCGGGTGGCTTCTTCCCAGTTCCCAAAGAAGCGGTGGAAATACTCCTTCCGCTGAGCCGGGCGGAACCCCAGAACCTCCACAAACTGCGGCGATTTCAGGCTCAGCTGGAGGGACCTGAGAGCCGTGGGTCTTGAGGTCACGAGGAGGTGGCTCCTGGCGAGGAGCTTTTTCCCCAGCAGGCCCATCACCAGGTTCTCCGGGGCTTGCTTTTTGTGTAAATCACTGCTCAGCATCTTGCCTGGGAGACCAGGGTCCTTCAGCTCATCAAAACCGTCCACAATGACCAAGATGTTGTCTTGGTTCATGAAGATGTCCTCTGCTAGAAGAGTTCCTGGAGGAAAACTGCCAAGTAACAGGTCAGCCATACTCGTGGGTTCACCAGCGTGGTTCACAGCTCCACCAGCAACGTAGAAGATATAGTCAAATCTCTCCTGCCAAAGATTGTCGGATGCCCAGTCCAGCATTAGCTTCCACATGGCGGTGGTTTTCCCCACTCCGGCGGGTCCCAGCAACACGGTGGTTCGGGAGCTTTGGCACTGGGCGTCCCAATCGAACAGACTCTCCAGACTGACCTCGAAGAGGTCTGCTGGGTGACCCTCCATCTCCTGGTGCTTCCGTTCCATGGCCATCAGTTCATGAGCTCTCTCCTGCAGACACGAGATCCTGGTTAGAAGCAAGTCTGTGTAGCTTTGGTGGAGACTCACCGTTGTGTCCGGTTGGATGGGCTGTTCCCACCTGCTCCAGAACGTCTCCTGGATATGCTGCTTGTATTTCTTCCTGTAGTCTGGTGGAATCACACAGAAGAGGGGATTGGGCACTGTTCCACAATCATCCTGCACCAGAGTAGCAGATTTAGGGTGCGTTCAAATGGCTGTTTTGAGCCGTGCCGGGCACGAATGCCTGGTGGATTTAAAGAGCACATCCAGACAGCAACATCTGGGAAATGTGCCATTTTTGTAAAAAGTCTTAGTAATGTGCGCATAACCGCTTAAACACGTGACGTCCGCAGAGCTCCGCTCAAACGATTCAGACGATTTAATGTTTCCGAAGGTTCTGTGATATTTATGCACTTTGTTAACTGAAATGGTACCTAGAGGAAGGTACCGCTGGCGGTGCTTTTACCATTTAAGTCCACGTATGCACGGAAAAACAAGTAGATGGCGAGGCACATGTGCGCATGTGCAAGCAGGATTTTTTAAAATAACAGCCAATCGCATGGCTCCTTATGGTGGATGCCATCTAGACAATCCACCGTGGAGTCATGCATGGTAAAGGGATTCATGGGGGAGTTGTCTGGTTGTGCAATGCTGGATAAAAAAAAGATCTAGATCAAATTACAGCAGAGCAATGGTGGGATTGGCTGTCCGTTTGAACGCACCCTTAGCATGTAAACTTCTGCAGCGAGGACAGGAATAAATCTGAAAGGAATTTTAAAAGTTACGGCTGGAATGCACCTCTTCTTTCCTAATGTCTGAGAGAAACTTTGAGATGTGAAGAACACAAGAACAGAATAGAGTCCAGCTGGATCAGACCCAAGGCCCATCAGTCCAGCATTTTCTTCACACCGTGACTGACCAGCTGCCTCTCGAAAGCCCACATCCCCCAGCATTCTGCCTCTGGTACGGGAGGGAGTCGATCTCCATACAGTTTAGAAAAGAGGCGACTAAGGGGGGACATGAGAGAGGTTTATCAAATTATCCATGAGGTAGAGTTGACCAAAAGAACTTTTTCCTCCCTCTCCCGAAAGACTAGAACTCGAGGGCATCCAATGAAGCTGATGGGCTGTAGGTTTCAGGGCAGACAAAAGGAGAGACCACTTTTCACAGAGAGGGATTAAAATGTGGAATTTATTGCCAGAGGATGTCGTGATGGCCACAGGAATGAAGAGCTTTCAAAAGGGATTAGATAGATTCACGGAGAGTCATATCAGGGGATGTGGCTTTCGTGGGGGCCCCGTGGCCACTTTTTCAGAAATTAGCCACAGGCATGCAATATAAATTAATAATTTATGATCATTTCTGGAGCGGCCTTGTCTCCTGCTCCTTTCTCTACATGGGGGAGGACGACACCCATGCAAATATAGTCCCCCCTCCAGTCACAAAGCTTTCATTTCCCTTCTTTAAAATGGGAGTGGACAAGTTCACGGAGGGCAGGGCACTATCAACAGCACTCCCTCTGAGCCACAGAGTTTTGTGGGAAAAAATTCTACTTTATGAGCTGAAAGAGTTACTGGCATTAAAGTTGTGAGTGAGCCTGATTTGACCATTACTTTTTTAGAAGATTATCGCCATAGTAACCTTTAATAGCTGTTACCATAACATTGTTATATCCAGGGGTCATTTCGTAGAAAAAGAGGTGCAGGAGCTCATTAGCATAACTCATTTGCCCAACTCATTTGCATATGCCACACCCCCTAACATGCCAGAAATGTGTCAGAAGGCAACCCCCACCCCTCAGGCTCCACTCCACAGGTGAGTGAAACTGACCTGCTCTTCCTCCATTCCCTTCCCCATCCAATAGTTTGTGCAATAAAAATAAGCGTAAAGAACTCATTCTCTTCCTGCTCTCTTGAAACCACCAGGTTTCAAGTAGCCTTGAGATACCCAGGACATGTGCACCACCCATCCCTTCCCCTCCCCACAACAAGACACCCTGTGAGGTAGGTGGGACTGAGAGAGGTCTTTTGAGAACTGCTCATGAGAGAACAGCTCTGAGAGAACTTGTGACTGGCCCAAGGTCACACCGGCAGCTGCATGTGGAGGAGTGGGGAATCAAACCCGGTTCTCCCAGATTAGAGTCCAACTCCTGACCACTACACCAAACTGATGGGGTGGAAGCTGCTGAAGGGTTGGTGAAATTTCTCCAGTACTTATGTGCCATGTGCCCAGGTAAAAAATGGTATACTTAGAAAATTTATATGCCACCTTGAGCAAGTCTCTGGAAAAGCAGCACACAGTCATAAAAGGACCAATGATAAAATTATCAATATTAAAACAAAACATTAAAAACAATAAAGACCCTAGCAGGGCTTTCCCCGGGGCGCTGCGCCTCTGCACTGCTCGGGGAAGCTGAGGAGGGGGCGGGGCTTGGTCATGTGCCCACCCCCTGGGCTCCTCACTCCCGGAGCTGCGCTCCTGTGCGCTCCCACTCCAACGGACCCCTGGTTATCTCAAACGGTAGCCCCCTTAAGTACACCTTAAATACCAAGGGAGCAGTTGCCCAGGAGAAAGCGGCAGTTTTGGAAGGTGAACTCACCGGGCATCCGCTCTCAGCTGACCTCTGCCCCTCCCCAGACTCCTTTCCCGACGCAGGGGCCCCCCATATCTCCAGGAATTTCCCAAGCTGGAGTTGGCCACCCTGCTCAACAGCAACCGACACGAGACCATAAAGCAGCAGAGGAAAAAAGATTAACCACACTGGAAAGCCAACTGAAATAAGAAAGTCTTGCTTGGGAGTGAAAAACGGCCCATGGAGATGCTGGACATAGGCGAGGGCAGGGCCCCGTTGGGGCCGGAGCAAGCCGGAGCGCCGCTCCGGGAGAGAAGGGGCCGGGGGGCGGGGCCGGGCGGGCCCCGTTTCGCCCCCAGTCGCCTTCTCCGGGGCCGCGGCTGGCCGCCGCTGGCCCCGCCGAGGAACCCCATCCCACCCCCAGTCGCCTTCCCAGGGGCCGCGGCTGGCCGCTGGCCCCGGGGAAAAAAACCCTCCCTCCCCCAGTCGCCTTCCCAGGGGCCGCGGCTGGCCGCCGGCCCCGGGAAAAGAAACCCTCCCTCCCCCAGTCACCCCCAGAACCCCCCCTCCCTCCCCCACTCAACAGTTCCCCGGGCCCAAGGGAGGGAGAAGCCGGGCCTGAGTGGCTTAACGCCACTCAGGCCCAAGCAAGGGGGGGGGGAAATGCCAGCCCCAGTGGGGGGGAGAAGCGCCCCTCCCTTCCTTCTCTCTCTCCCCCCACCTACCTACCTGTTCCTTCCTTCCCCTCTCCCTTCCTCCCTCCCTCTCCCCTTCCTTCCTTCCTTCCTTCCTTCCTTTCTTCTCTCTCTCCCCCCCAACTACCTACCTACCTTCCTATTCCTTCCTTCCCCCCTTCCTCCCTCTCCCCTTCCTTTCTTCTCTCTCTCCCCCCAACTACCTACCTACCTTCCTGTTCCTTCCTTCCCCCCTTCCTCCCTCTCTCCCCCCTTCCTTCCTTCCTTTCTTCTCTCTCTCCCCCCCAACTACCTACCTACCTTCCTGTTCCTTCCTTCCCCGCTTTCTCCCTCTCTCCCCCCTTCCTTCCTTCCTTCCCCCTCCCTCCCTCCCGTCTTGCCTTCTGACACACTGCCCATGACGTCAGGGATGTGTGGCCTTTTGACACTTCCGGTGACGTCAGGGGGTGTGGCATATGCAAATGAGTTATGCTAATGAGCTCCTGCACCTCTTTTTTTACGAAAGGACCCCTGGGCGAGAGTGTTCCAGAGTTGGGGGGCACCCGCTGGAGAAAACCCCACCCTTCATAGCTACGGGTCTCAGTTCTGTGGGTGGGAGGAAATTGGAGGGGTACTGAGATGGCAGCCAGATCTACACGGGGCAGTTTGTAGGGTTGGCCACCGACAAGGGATGGAGGCATAGGGCTGGGAAACTCCTGGCAATTTGGGGATGGAGCCTGGGGAGGATGGGAACCTCAGTGGGGTACATAACAGTGCCACAGAGTCCACCCTCCAAAACAGCCATCTTCTCCAGGGGAACTGATCTCTGTAGTCTGGAGATGAGCTGTAATTCCAGGGGATCCCCAGGTCCCCCCTGGAGCCTGGCATCCCTAGGCAGTTGACAACTCTGGGTGGGGAATTCAAGGAGATTTGGGGGTGGGGCCTGGGAAAAGTGGGCTTCAGGGAGGGACCTCATTGGGTAGAATGCTAGAGTCCACCCTCTTTCTCCAGGGGAACTGATTTATCATCAGGAGAGCAGGTGTAATTCCTGGAGCTCTCCAGGCCCCACCCAGAGGCTGACAACCTTAGGGCCAGCAGATGGCCCTTGAAGGAGGGTTGCCAATCTCCAGATGTGGCCCGGATTCCTGAATTACAGCTCATCTCCAGACCAGTGTTTCCCTCTAAGCTGAGTTAGTGTGAGCCAGCTCACCATTTTTAACCCTCCAGCTCACACACATTTTTGTCTTCAGGAAGGATGGCTCCAGAGCCAACTGATTTATGCAGCAGCCAAATCGTTCCCTCACAACTTCCATCCAAGTAGCTCACAAAGTAGAACTTTTGCTCACAGGTCTCCACACCTTAGAGGGAGCGTTGCGAGTCCAGACTATGGATACCAGTTTCCCTTGATAGCTGCTTGGGAGGGTGGACTCTCTGTCATTACATCCCACTGAGGTCCATCCCCAAACGCTGTTCTCCTCAGTTCCCACCCCCAAATCTCCAGGAATTTCCCAGCTTGGAGCTGACAACCCTGTGCCACCGTGTTGGGCCACCCAGACTCTGCTCCTACGGGCGGACCTCTTACCGTTCCGTTTCCACTTCTGGAGCCTGGAGGCAGAACCTTGCAGGCCGATGGCCTTCAGGACCTCCACGGCCACGTCTCGGGCCCCTTCCGTGCCGTAGGCGTGGAGCATCAGCTGCACGGTGTCCACGGTGTCAGCGTCCCGCAACTGGCTCCAGGGGATGGGGGCCTTCCCCTGTGTCTTCAGGAAGCACAGCTGGTTCTTAAAGCGCTTGAAGTTGTCCCCCCGCAGGTCGTCCAGGGCAAAAAGGAGGGTTTCCTCTGGGGGCGCCCCTGCCTCCTCCATCTTGCCTCCGAGGGCCCTGCAGGAAGGGATGGTGGCAGAGGCCCGGCAATGCGCGGTGTTATTTGCTGGCTCCTTCCTCCGGCTGAGCCTCCGAGCTGGCCGGCGCTTTCATTTGCAGACTGCTGCACTCATTAACCAGACGAAGGCTCGAGGGCAGCTAATGATCTACAGAAAGGCAACCCATAATATCAAAACGCATGCAGGGAACGGCAAAGGTGGCGAGAAGTACCAGGGGGCACCTTAAAAAGGCGTATTTTAAAAATATATATATCTACGGTCCTGGGAAAATCTCAGCCCGGTGGCCTCAGTGGAGCCAACAGCCTTGCAGGCACTGCTTGCACCCGGTCTCCGGTGGCCCTCCGACATCTAGCCTCGTCCCCCAAAGGTAGGGTTGCCAGCCTCCAGGTGGGGCCTGGAGATCTCCTGGAATCACAGCCGGTCTCCAGACTGCAGAGATCAGTTCCCCTGGAGAACAAGGCTGCTTTGAAAGGTGGACTGTATGGAAACGGAATCACAGAGTTGCAACTAGGGATCCCCCCCACACCCAGTGACCTGCACCCAGAAGATGGCAAAACAGCCTCCAGGATCCCCAGCCCAGCATCTTCCCTGGGGGTTGGGCTGCCAAGTGCCAGCGACTTACCGGCGGGGGGGGGAGTTGTTCTCCCCCCGGGAGCTCTTCTGGCGCGTGCGCGCCACGGCGACGTAATGACGTCACCCGGAGGCGACGTCATTACCTGGGGGAAGTCGTCTTCACCGGACGACTTCTGGGGTGGGGTTCCCGGATCGGGAACCCCTATAGCGGGGGATCCCCCGCCCCCCGGGCTGACTTGGCAGCCCTATCTGGGCGTGTAAGAATGGGCCGCAAGAACTAGGCACTGAGGCAACCCTTCCTGCCCTCCCTTCTCACAATCTGCCCAAGTTCACAGAATCAACATGGCTGTCAGATGGCCCTCTAGCCTCTGCTTGAAAACCTCCAAAGGAAGGAGAGCCCACCGCTTCCTGAGGAAGCCTGTTCCACTGAGGAACCGCTCTTAATTGTGTCAGGAAGTCCTTCCTAATGTTGGTTCTGGTTGAAATGAAAACATACCTCCCTGGGGTCCCTCCGCTCCCTCAGCTCCCTGTTCTCCCCACCCTCCCCCATAAATCTCCTGGAATCCCCCAACCTGGAGTTGACAGCCCTTGTCAAAGGGCCCTCGGCCATTCTGGGAGTCCAAGCCGATGCTCTAACCCCAAGCCACAGCCCCTCCCTTAGGGTCGGCAGCTCCAGGTTGGCAAATACCTGGAGATTGTGAGGGTGGCGCCGGAGGAAGGCAAGGTTTGATGAGGGGAGGGACGCCAAAGGGTCCCCCTTCCAAAGCAGCCCTTTTCTCTAGGTGAACTGATCTCTGTCGTCTGGAGATCAGCTGTGACCCCAGGAGACGATTCTATGAGATCTCCTGGTGGTAGCTCGAGGTCTCATACAATCAGAATTGTTCTATGGTTCTATGAGATCTCCAGCCACTGCCTGGAGGTTGGCTACCCTACATTCCATCCTCATTCATATGGCACTGTGTGGGTGCGCGGCCCCTGCCCACGCCTCATAGAACTGGACAGGGCCCCCCCTTCCCTCTGGATTGGGCCTTACGGGTCAGATCCATTCCCATCCTTAACGGCAATGCTTGCTTCTGTGTTCTCTCCCACCCCGATGCTAAGGATGAAAACAGAGCAAACCACTGGGGCATCTCCTGGCTGGCATGAAAAGCCACGCTAACACCCTTGTCTTGTGGAGGCATAATGAAAAGGAAAAAGGCACGCCAGCTTACCACTTGCGGTGTCCCCGATGGAGGAAGAACAGTGCCAGTGCTTTCCCTGCGGGCTGCTTTGCCAGGTCCCCAGGGCCTCCTGGAAGTCCTCGGGGGAAGCAGGATTTTGCTTTTAACGGTGCACAAACAGAAGCGAAAGCAACAATCAGCTTCCAGTGTTCCCCCCTTGGCGGCCCCGTCTTCCGCAGCCTGGTCTGCGAGATAAAGGACAAGGCCCAGAGCTCTCCCCCCCCCCCCCCCACCTTGCCATAACGCTTCACATCCTGCCCGCTGCCTCTCCGTAGCAGAACTTTATGAATGAGCCATTCAGAGCGGGCCTGCGCTGCTTTAAAAGGAGTTCCATGAGCAAGTGGCTTCGGGGTTTATCACCCTGAAGAGGCACAAGAGAGCCGGCCGAAGTCAGACGAGAAACAAAATGTCAGCTACGCATTCGAGTGAGCGAAAGCTGGACTAGGCCCTCCCCCACACAAGCCGGCTTGCATAAAAATATTTCAGGAATTGCAGGAGTCGAGGGGGACCCACAGACCTTCTGGACAAACTCCTCTGTTATGAAGCAGCTTGAAGAGCTTGCGGCGTTACGCTTTTATGCGCCACATCCGAAGAAACAGTGAACTGAAGGCACCTTGAGGGAAAACAGACTCAAAGAGGTGAATCATATCACATGCTGAAGGAAGTTAAAAAGGACTGCTTAAAGCACTTCTCAACATGCTCGTCCTTTACTGAGCCTTGTGTTCAGGTCCTCCCACAAAAAATGCTAGTTTTTAGGATGCTGTGGAGCTTTTTCGGCCAAGGCTTTAAGCAGTCTCCTGTGGATAGCCTCCAAGGGATGCCCCTTCCACGTTCTCTTGTCAAAGGGAAAGAAATGAAAGGGGAAAGTCCTCAAAGGAGGGGGTGTGTGCATTCAGCGGCGTCAAGTTGCTACCAGAAAGAACTGAACCACAGCATGTAAGTAAGTATTCGCATGACACATTAAGCAGTATAGAAATTACATATTAGGGCCCTACTCCCAGTAAGCTAAACACAGCAATACAGTCCACAAGACTCTAATCATTTATCTAAGCAAGTTTGTGAAACCATTTGTGTGTGTGTGTGAAGTGCTGTCAAGTCTCACAAGACAAGAACCCGTGGGCACTCCATGAAATTGCTGAGCAGTCAGGTTAGAACAGATAAAAGGAAGTCCTTCTTCACCCAAAGAGTGATGAGCACGTGGAATTCACTGCCACAAGACGGGGTGGCGGCTACAAGCATGGACGGCTTCAAGAGGGAATTAGATAAACATCTGGAGCAGAGGTCCATCAGTGGCTATTAGCCACAAGGTATAGATAGGATCCCTCAGTCTGGGGCAAGTGATGCTCTGTATTCTTGGTGCTTGATGGGGGGGGGGGACAACAGTGGGAGGGCTTCTGGAGTTCTGGCCCCACTGCTGGACCTCCTGAGGGCACCTGGTGTTTTTGGCCACTGTGTGACTCAGAGTGTTGGACTGGATGGGCCACTGGCCTGATCCAACATTGGCTTCTCTTAGGTTCTTATGTTATGTAAGTCACTTCCAACTTATGGCGACCGTATGAATTAATGGCCTTCCAGATGTCCAGGCGTTAACAGCCTTGCTCGGGTCTTGCTGACTCGGGGCCTTTGTGGCTTCCGTGATGGAGTCAATCCATCTTATGCTGCATCTTCCTCTTTTCCTGCTGCCTCCAACTTTTCGTAGCATTACTGTCTTTTCCGGTGACTCTTATCTTCTCATAATGTGACCAGAGTTTTGTCACTTTAGCTCCTACGGAGAGCGAGTCAGCCTTGCGGGGAGGGCGGGATATAAATTGAGTAATAAATAAAAATAAATAAGTCCAGGTTTGATTTGATCTGCAGCCCGCTTGTGTTTCTGGCAGCCCGTGTTATCCATAAAAGTCTCCTCCAAAACATATCAAATGAAGCAAAAGCAGGCTAACCATCGATCATTCGCGTGAGTTTTGTCTGTGGTGGAACAGCCTTTTTGTTTGCATGGGAAATGATGCCTGTGTACAGTGACTGCAGCCACTGCACCAATCTCAGCCCTCCTCTCACGCCTATTGGCATGGCAAGCAACCTACACGTCTCATACTAAGGGAACCTGGCGTGCTTAAAAGACCTGGCAATAAAGGATCAAGGATTAGGCAGACATATGAGGGTGGCCATAGGGGCATTTCTCATTCTACGTATTGCCCTATGGCTGCAGGTTCCTTGTATAAGCAGGCTATCTGGTGAATGACATAACCGACAGCATGCAATTTTCCCCCCCTCGAAGCCTGCACGCGTGACAAGCAGAAGAAGAAAGCGTAGTTGACGTGTGCCTCTCCAGGAAAAGTCACTTCTGCAAAATGTGAGGTTCCTGATTAATTCCTTCAGATAAACTTGCCATGGGTGGGATTCTCAGCCACTGTCTCACTGCGGAGCCCACGAACAGCGCTGGCAATGCCCGCTCTTCACTCACCTTTGTACCTTCATGGTCTTCCGGGGTTAAAATCTATCTGCCTCATACTGCTTCTTAATTTATTCGTTCTAAACAGATTACTAAAATATAGAAAAAGCTAGGTCCCATTTGAACAGATGGAAAAAGCTAATCACGGATGCATAAAGTTCCGCAGCTAAAAGGGTGATAGGTCTGCTATTATCTTCAAATGAAAGAGGCGATGTCCTCACATGACCTATATTTTGGAGCAAAGGGAGGATTAAAAGATGTTTAGGCTCAGGAAAATGACTGCATTCAAAAGTACTCCAGAATCTGAGGGTTTTCCTGTAAGGCTCACCAAGGGTTACAGATAAAATTTCCAGAAATTTTGAAGCCATGGGGGGAAAACATTTTTTTTTCCAGAAAAACACACACAGATATTTTCAGAAGAACTGAAAAAATGCAATATTAGTACTTTTTACAGATTGGAAGTCACTATGGTAAAGCAAACCATGACTAGAAAACTGTTGAAATTTGAACAGATTTTAATGCAGCACATGAGAAGTCTAAAAGGAGTAACTTCTAAAATATATGCATATCTGAGACAGATTCAGGTTCACCAAATGGGCTGGAAATAACATGGGAGAAAGATATCGGCATAAAGATTGAGCAAAATATTTGGAATGAGATATGTTTACCCAAACAAGGAAAACTATATCAATTGCACTTAGAGAGAACTCCTTGAAATTAGTACACCAGTGGTATTTCACCCCAGTCCACCTTGCAGGAATTTATTTGTTTATTTATTGGGATTTATATCCCACCCTCCTCGCCGTACGGCGGGCTCAGGGCGGCTAACAACGAGCCATTCTGGCAACAGTACATTCCTTAAAGTAGTTAAAAATATTTAAATAAGCATTAAAACGTATCAAAACACATAGATGGCGTATCTTCAGTTCAAAGTTTCAAAGCAGCATCAAGATGTATCATCGCGTCTGATCAGACACTGGCAGAGAGAAGTCGGGCCAGGGCCGGATGTAAATATTCGGCGGCCCCTATTTGAAAGCCTGGCGGAAGAGCTCCGTCTTACAGGCCCTGCGGAATTGTAACAGATCCCGCAGGGCCTTGATGTTATCTGGGAGCTCATTCCACCAGTAAGGGGCCGCCACAGAGAATGCCCTGGTCCTTGTAACTGCCAGGCGGGCCTCCCTCGGCCCTGGGATAATCAGGCGGTTTTGGGATCCAGATCGAAGTGCTCTCTGGGGAATATATGGTGAGAGGCGATCCTTCAAGTAAGTAGGTCCCGGGCCATATAGGGCTTCATAGGTAAGTACCAGCACCTTGAACCTTATTCGGTATGCTATAGGCAGCCAACACAAATAACCAACACAAATAATAAAAAATGCTGGAGAAAGTATAATTAGCAAGGTGATTATATTCATATGTGGTGGCTGTGCCCAGTAGTGTCACAGTTCTGGGGGGAAATTTTTGCAGAAATGGCAAAAATTACATGTCAAACCATCTGTGTTACACCAGCTTTGGCCCTATTAGCAATATGGGAGAAACAAAATGAAAAGGTGACTTCTAAAGGACTAATAGTGCTTATGTTAATGGCAGCGCACAGGACAGCCGCTAAAAGTTGGAAAGCCACAGAATTATTAACATTACACTCATGGTATTCTGAGCTATGGCAGATTGCAATAGCTGAAAAATTAACAAATCAAATTAGAATAATCAAATCCAAAGCCAAACCTGTAGACTTCTTTGAAACTTGGCACGATTTAATTTTATACACAACACAGAACAATAGCCAAAGTATGTTTAAGCCCTTCCTCAGATTATGGGATAAAGTTAAATAAGCCTCTCTCTATACTTTAATTATGTTGGAACTGTACATTAATTATGTATGTTTATAGGAAAAGAAAAAAGAAGGGGGAGAAATTCCTTCTTTGTATTTCAGTGAATTTCAATTGAATGTTGAGCTCTCTAACAATGCCTTAATTTGTTTGCGTTTTACTTTTCATCTTTATTTTTCTTGCTTGTCTTTGTTGTTATGTGTACACTGTAGGTTGTTCTTCTATATGGGGAGCGGGTGAGTACTTGATGTTTATGTCTGTTTTTTAATATTTAAATAAAATTTTATTTCTTAAAAAGTCACTTTGTTACTTCGGGAATGTAAAATGCAGTGTGCATAAATTCGATTGGCATAAAAGTATCATGTTTGATATATTAAATGTAGAAGAGAAGAGATTGGATTTATACCCCGCCCTTCACTCCCCAAGGGAGTCTCAGAGCGGCTTACAAACTCCTTTCCCTTCCCCTCCCCACCACAGACACCCCGTGAGAGAGCTCTGACAGAAATGGCTCTTTTTCAAGAACAGCTCTGACAGAACTATGGCTTGCCCAAGGTCGTCCAGCAGGTGCAAGTGGAGGAGTGGGAAATCAAACCCAGTTCTCCCAGATTAGAGTCCGCGCACTTAACCACTACATCAAACTGTGCTGCTTATTCAGAAAATAAGAACAAACTGAATGTACTGTTTTAAATTTTATTTTTTTGTCACAAATGGAACTACAAGGTTCTGAAGTGTAAAGAACGCCGGCAGTATAAGGAACCTCTTTTGCCAGTTTACCACTAGAATATGCATTAATAGAGACTTGTAGTTTATATAAGATAAGGCTGAAGTGGTTAGTTAGTTGTTTTTCTTGTAGTTTAGGAGAGTAGGGAAAAGAAACAAAACAGTATTTTCTCAGTATTCCAGTGTTTGCTTATCTTCAGTGAACAGGAATTGCAGTGATTTGATACTTTACGTAGTCTTACATAAGTCTTCACGTTCCATATTTTTAGAAATGATACTGGAGGAGTAAATATATGAATACCTTGTCATAAAGGTTATTTAAAATCGTGAAAGAATATGTTCCATAATCCATCTTTTTTCACTTTTTCTGGGGGAAATCATGCTTAGCCCCAATTTTTCCATCCCCGCCCCTGCGCCTTCCCATCTCTACCAAGGGTTCAGTCAGGGCAACCTTGGTGGAAGCTGGCCCCTCACCAGAGTCCAAGCTAGCACCTTCTGGAAGCAATGCATGCTGTTCTTTCGGTAGCCAAAGACAAGGGGGCACACGAGAGATCGACTCTTATTTTTACCAGACCTTTTTACTAATAACTTGCCCTGAACCCGGAGGATGGAGCGAGTTACAATTCCTAGAGACTAGGTTCAGATACAAAAGAGATAGCGGACAATCCGTAGAAGAATCCGGGACACTGAAGTCCAAATAATCCAGGCCGGTGTCCGGGGTATTTGTTTCCTTTCCCCTCAGCCTTGGATATGTACCAAGCACCATGGCGCAATACTTTTCTAACTCGGTGATTCCTCTGCAATGCAGAGCCTTTATCTTAGCCGGATTTAATGTTTTCCCTTCATCCTGGGTTTCAGGTAGATATAGAGATATCCCGAAAAGTGACAGAATCTGTAATTGCCAATCTAGAGAACCCAACACTTTAGATCATATTTTATTACGCTGCCCCCTCCGCTCACATCTCCGATTACTTTTGATTGAGCCATTATGGTCCAGGATTAACTCGGACAATGCAGCTAGGTACCGTCTAGCTGAAGTTACTGCGCAGGTTGCTGAATTCTGGTCTAAGATTTTGGCAGCAAGGAACCACTTTTAATACTGATGTGTTTTAAGACTGGCCAGTGTAATGTCATCTCACTGATGAAGTTTTTTCTACTGTCTCATCTGCCGATAAAGGCAATAAGGCCTCTGCCGTTCTGTGGTCCCAGCCACAGGAGCGAGATAATCCGGGGCGGGGGGAGGAAGCAAGGCTATTTTGCACCGGAGCAATGTGACCCGCAGTTGCACGATCACACAGGTCTGTGAAGCTGCCGGCGCAACTCGCCGCTGCGTGATCAGACGCAACCGCGGGCGAGTTGGGGTGTGTGGGTGTTTGTTGTTCGTTTTGGATTTGCTTAAACGGGGGATCGATGGATCGCTTCTCCACCCTGAGGGCTTCCAATGGCAGTATGCGATGATGCGCGTACTGAGAAGGGGGAAAAAACAACGGCATGGCGTCAGGATAGCCTGATCCCCGACGCCACAAGTCCGTGCTGGAGCGATCACACGGGGAAAGTCCATCTGTGGCCTGCAGCAACTCATCTGATACTGGAGTTTACCTAGTGGTTTTTTACTCCGCTTCTCCAGTGGAGCAAAACCGCTTGCTGACGGGTGTGGGACGCTTCACAGATGTGCTCGTTTGGTGGCCCCAGTTTGATCCGCCCCTCAGCCCTCCCTCTCGCACGGCGTATGATCGGGGCCTGGGTGGCCCAAAGGGAACAAACAGGCACAAGATCAGGGTTAAGATAAGATTTTATTGTGGTCCACAGGAACTAGCAGCAAAACCAAGCAATCATGCACTGCTTGCTGAAGGAGAAAAACAAAGTAAGTTACAAGACAGACAGTTAAGGGGGAGGAGGATGCGCTGACCATCTTTTCACCTCCTTTAAAGTCAAGGATGACGGGCGAGACTGGGCCCGTCCTCTCTCTGCCAGCCAGGGCCCACAAGCGTGTAACTCCAAGGAGCCGCGGTTGACTGAAGGAGGCAGTTCCAGGTAGGGCTCTCCGGGGCCTGACAGCTCTCTTCTCTAGCTCACAAAAAGGGAAGCGCTGGACGAGGGTGCGAGGCAGCCGCGCACGACTCTGAAGGGGTTCCTTGCCACATGCCACAGCCCTCACTCCGGCACAGGCTTGACCTGCTTTGCTGCTTCCATCTGGGTGAGCATTTCATCCCACTGGACAAACTGCTTCGAAAGGAGCAGGGTCTGGAAGGAATCTTTTAAGGGGGGAAACGAGTGGGAGGAAAGTGGGAGGAAAACCACTTTGCCAGAGAGTCAGGGCTCCGACTGCAGGCCGAGATGAGTGGGCCCCAGGTCAAAAGCCCAGCAGCGGGCGGGAGAAAGCGGAGCCGGCTGTGCTGGGAGGCACCTCCCCCCCCCCCCCCCCAGCAAGCAAACGCAGCTTTGTGACCGAGCCCTCGGGGCTTGCGCGTTCTGGCCAAGGGCGTGGCAGGGGGAAAAAAGGATACCATCCTGTTGTAATCTTCCAGGAGCAACCGGATGTTCTGCGTCACCGCTTCGCAATGGTCCTGTAACACCAGAAGAACCCCGTGAAGTATTTCTTCCCATCCTGGGGACTTTCCGGTCCCTACTGTGCAATACCGGGGTGCTGACAGAAACCTAGGGAGCTCCACTTTTATGGTGGGGGGGACCACTGAGAGCCAGCGTGGTGTCGTGGTTAACGGGGCGGACTCTAACCTGGAGAACCAGGTTAACTTCCCCGGTCCTCCTCCACCTGAAGCCTGCTCGGTGACCTTGGGCCAGTCCTGGTTCTCTCAGAACTCTCTCAGCCCCACCTGCCTCACAAGGTGACTGCTGTGGGGAGAGGAAGGGAAGGTGATTGTAAGCTGCTCTGAGATTCCTCAAGGTACAGAAAAGTGGAATATAAAAACCTTCTTCATTGAGCTGGCCTGGGGGGAGTGAACAGACTCTCCATCTGTACAGGCCACTGGGTGTGTAAAGGATTTATTTATTTCGTTGAATTTCTATACCGCCCTCCCTGCAGAGTGGACCCATAGTGGTGTACAACAGTCTAAAACAAGGAAAAATTAAAACAATCCAATAGACTATCATAAAAACAGAAGCCTACATGGCGCTACAGTAAAAAAATTGACCCCCATCGACATTAAGATGGGGGGAGGAGAGCGAGGAGGCAACTGATAGGTTCCACTGCTGTTAAAAAGAAGAAGAGGAGATTGGATTTATACCCCGCCCTTCA
The DNA here is from genome assembly GCA_029233225.1 of Lepidodactylus listeri. NCBI lineage: Eukaryota > Metazoa > Chordata > Lepidosauria > Squamata > Gekkonidae > Lepidodactylus > Lepidodactylus listeri. Next base: position 3,292,054 of record JARCFY010000004.1, on the reverse strand, counting down.
CTACCCAAGGGAGTCTCAGAGCGGCTTATAAACTCCTTCCCCTTCCCCTCCCCCAAAACAGACACCCTGTGAGTTAAGTGGGGCTGAGAGAGCTCTGATAGAAACTGCTCTTTTTCTAAGAACACCTCTGACAGAACTACGGCTTGCCCACAGTCATCCAGCAGGTGCAAATGGAGGAGTGGGGAATCAAACCCAGTTCTCCCAGATTAGAGTCCGCGCACTTCACCACTACACCAAAACCGTTGCTGTCCTCAACTGTATGCTTGGTGAACATCTCTGCCTTGCAGGCCCAGTGGAATTGTAACAAGTCCCGCAGGGCCCTGATGTTATTTGGCTGAGAGCGCCACCAAGTTGGAGCCATGACCGAGAGGGCTCTGGTTGAGGACAGCCGGACACTCCTTGGGCCAGGGACCTGCAGGCGATGTTGTTCTCCTGAAGGTAACACTCTCTGGGGTATGCCAGGAGAGGCGGTCCCGCAAATCTGTTGGTCCCAGACCTTTTAGAGTTTTAAAGGTCAAAACCAACCCCTTGAACCTAACCCGATTCTTGCGTGACTACAACCCAGGTTCCTCATCTCACTGGCATCTTCCTGAAGGAGAGTGGCGGGCATCCCCTGCAGTTATACCCTCTTCTTCTACCCCTTCCTCAAGTGGGAAGGGGAGGGGCCTGCCAGAGGTCAGGAAACCACAAGCCCTGCTCTGCCCCCTTCTTTCCCTCCCAAAAGGACAGCAAAAGAGGCGAAGAACAGATGTAGGGACAGCTAATACGAAATCCTGACAGAAGCAAGCCTAACTGATAGTCAGGGATTCATAGTGCCTGGCAAATCCCCAGCTGGGACAGACCATTTCAGAGAACCGCTTTTTGTGTGCAAACTGTCCTCCCAAAGCATGCATGACAGAGTTCATGTCACGAGAGCCAGCGACCCGGGACTTGGCTCTGCAGGAACGACACCCTCGGAAGCGCAGTTTCCCAGCCGAGGCAGGCAGGAACACCTTGGCTGAAGTGCGATTCTGTGCTACCCGGAAACCCTCGGCCCGCATACCTGCTGCTGAATGTGGATCTGAGAGAGTCGCTGGAGTCTGGCGGCGTGGTCCGGAGCGGCTGGAAAGATCAGGGAGGAGATCAAGGGTCACAGGTCAACAAGAGAGATTCTCGCTACGGGGGTCAGCAAGAGAGATCCTCGCCCTTTCGAAATCATATAAACCTTCTATGGATATTATCGCGGGCGGCTCTTCTCACAATGCGAAGCCACTATAAGAATCAACGATTGATCCACGTGGTTGTCGCGCAAACTCAGTAAAAAGGTTTTCCAGCATTCATGAAAAGCAAGCTTCGCCGACCGTCTCTCAAATGTACAAATCTTGTTAGTTTAGAACAGGGGTGGCCAAACTGTGGCTTGGGAGCCACACGTGGCTCTTTCACACATGTTGTGTGGCTGGGGAAGTGAAGGGGAGGCAGTCTTTCCTTCCCCAGCTAGTATTCCCCTCCCTGGGCAGGCTTGAGGTGGGCAGGGAGCAGAGAAAGAAAGCAACTTTAACTTTAAAAGTGTTCTCAAAGCCCCCACCCCCCTGGCCGGCTTGGAGAAAGCATTTCTCTCTTTAAATATCATTAGAAACATCTGTTTTTACCCCTTTTGTTTTTATTTCTGGCAGTCTGGCATTAATGTTAATAAAAAGCAAATTTGCGTATTTCCCAACAGAAACGTGTGTAATATTTGTTCATGTTTTGCGGCTCTCAGACATCTGATGTTACTTCTATGCGGCTCTTACGTTAAGAAAGTTTGGCCAGCCCTGGTTTAGAAAGTCTAACCATTTGTCAGGTCTTATAAAGGCAGACCACGATGCTCAAACTTGGGGCATTTTGCTCATTATTAACAAATGAACATTTGTCCGTCATCCGGCCACCGTGAGTACTGCTGGTCTTAGGCCATGCATTTGCTCACACATCTGTGCGGCACACCATCCTACGCCCAAGTCAGGGTGTGGAAGACTGGGAATCACTGTAGGGTTAGTTTGCTCACAACATTACAAGCTATTGCTCTCTGGTGAAAGAAATGAGACCTGCATTTTAAGACTGCCAGCTTGGAGACCCGCTCTCGATTACGACGGGAGACCCTTCACCAGTGGAAGGCGTGAGCACATGAAGCAGCTGTCTTATACTTGAATCAGACTCTCGGTCCATCAACATTCAGTACTGTCTACTTAGACTGGCAGCAGGTCTCCAGGGTCTCAGGCAGAGGTCTTTCACATCACTCACTACCTGGTCCTTTTAACTGGAGATGCCGGGGACTGAGCCTGGGGCCTTCTGCGTGCCAAGCAGAGGCTCTACCACTGAGCCACAGCCCTGTTTTTACAAGATACATAAACTGGGCCTGATGCGGGAAGAAATGAAAATGAGATTAGAATGATGTAACCCAGGGGTGGGCAATTGTTTTGGCTCGGGGGGCCACTTTGTGGGAGCGGAGGTTAGCGGAGGGCCGCACCTTTTAAAATGATTGCATTCGTTAGTTAACTTTGCATTTCAGAAAAGGTATAAATTGTATCATAAAAATCAATAAATATAAATTAAATAAAATAGTGGTAGTTTTATTCAATTTATTGACTGTGCTAATTTCATATCATCTATAGCTGCAAGCACATTTCATTTGAGAATCAGTTTAAGGAGAGAAATGTACCCTATCGCGCTTTTCTACAATTTTTTTGAAATCAGGAGTGGGATTGCTTGTTGAGATTCTCATCACAGCCTGCAAGTTAATGTCTGTTAAAGAGCATCTATATTTACTCTTGTTGATCTTCATGCAAGAAAAACTTTGCTCACAAATATATGTCGACCCAAATATAGAGAACATTTTCCCAGCAAATTTCTTCATACATGGAAATTTTTTCAGCGGACAAAGATTTGTAAAAGCCAACTAATGTCACAGCATTAAACATTTCTGACTGCATGTCAATAAGTTCAAGCTGCAGCTCCTCAGGTGCTGTATCAATATCAGCAGTGATGGGATAAGAGAGCAAATTGAATTTAGGCTCAATTTTCTTGAAGTCCTGAAATCTTCTTGGTGGGCCACAAAAAACTCAGTGGCGGGCCGCATGTGGCCCCCGGGCTGCAATTTGCCCACCCCTGATATAACCTATTGGAGCATATGCTTCTTGAAGCAGCTCACAATTTTAACTTTAACTTGCGAAATAAACATGTTTGAAAAGGGGTGCATGGATATACGCGAGCATCACGCCGACTTCTCTCTCCGTAAAAAGTTCCACAGATATATGGATCCTGGCTCCCAACCCAGAAGCAGGTATTTTGGCACCTGAAACACCGGTGCTGGAGGAGGAGACAGGGAGACTCACCTTTGATATGGGCACTGTCCAGGTAAGGCTTCAGGCTGTCCACCTGCTCCAGAAGTGCCACCTGAGCCAGGATGGAGGGCTCCTCTGGGTTAGGATACAAGGACACGGGTCAGTGGAGGCAGGAGCAGTCAGCTACCAGAGCCCTTCAACTTGCAGACGCTTAGAAATCAAATCACCCAGTATCATCAAGCCCCTGCATAAATCGATGGTGCAGCCCCATTTGGAACACTGTGTACCGTTCTGGTCGCTGCACCTCAATAAAGATATTATAGCATTGGGAAAAGGGCCAGTCTGGTGCAGTGGTTAAGTGCGCGGACTCTAATCTGGGAGAACCGGGTTTGATTCCCCCCTCCTCCACTTGCATCTGGCTGGATGACCTTGGGCAAGCCATAGCTCTGTACCAGCTGTTCTCTCAAGGACAGCTTGGGAAAGAGCTCTCTCAGCCCCACCTACCTCACAGGGTGTCTGTTGTGGGGAGGGGAAGGGAAAGGAGTTTGTAAGCCGCTCTGAGACTCCGTTGGGTAGTAAAGGGGGGGTATAAATTCAATATCTTCTTCTTCTACAGAAAAGGGAAACTAAAATGATTAAGGGGATGGAATACCTTCCCTATGAAGAAAGGTTAAAGAGGTTAGGGCACTTTAGCTTGGAGAAATGACAACCGGGCGGTGATATGATGGAAGTTTAGAAAATTATGCATGATTCTCCCTTTCTCACAAGACAAGAACTGGTGGGCACTCAAGGAAATTAACAAGCAGTAGGCTTAGAAGAAGAAGAGAAGAAGAAGAAGAGATTGGATTTATACCCTGCCCTTCACTACCCGAAGGAGTCTCAGAGCGCCTTACAATCTCCTTTCCCTCCCCCCCCCCCCCAACAGACACCCTGTGAGGTAGGCGGGGCTGAGAGAGCTCTGACAGAAACTGCTTTTTCAAGAACAGCTGTGCCAGGACTATGGCTTGCCCAAGGTCATCCAGCCAGGTGCAAGTGGAGGCGTGGGGAATCAAACCCGGTTCTCCCAGTTTAGAGTCTGCACACTTAACCACGACACCAAACTGGCTCTCAAATCAAAGGAAGCACTTTTTCACTCGAAGAGTCATTAACATGTGGAATTCATTGCCACAGGAGGTGGCGGCGGCTGCAAGCATAGACATCTTCAAGGAAGGATTGGATAAACATATGGAGCAGAGGCCCCTCAGTAGCTAGGTATAGATGGAACACTCTGTCTGGGGCAGTGATGCTCTGTCTCCTTGGTGCTTGGGGGGCAAGAGTGGGGTGGCTTTTGGAGTTCTGGCCCTGCTGGTGGACCTCCTAATGGCACCTGGGCTTTGGCCCCTGTGTGACACAAAGTGTTGGACTAGATGCGCCATTGGCCTGATCCAACGTGGCTTCTCTTATGTTCTTACTGTGACCTAAGTCTCAGCACAGGATAAAAAGATGCATCGTTTAATCCACTGCACAAAACGGTGCAATCAATACAGCTTAAAATGCTCCAGCCTCCAACGACTAACGCAATATTGTATTTCTGTCGTTACATCAAAATACCTGCCAAGATGAACTGCAGCTTCATGGCATCCGGAACGGCCATGCGATCGATGTACTGTGGGTCCAAATATTTTATGACGTCTTCAACTACAATTGTCAGCATAACATGAGAGAAAAAAATGGGAATGTCGGAATGTGACCGCAACAGAGCAAACATGGATCACTAGACAGAAAGTCTCAGCACAGAAGACCGGACCAGAACCAACGAGTTGAAATTAAATTAGAAGAGTTTTCAGCTAAACATTAGGAAGAACAGTCAGAGCGGCTCCTCAGTAGAACAGGCCTCCTCGGGAGGTGGGGGGCTCTCCTTCTTTGGGGATTTTCACGCAGAGGCTAGATGGCCATCTGACAGCAATGCTAATCCTGTGAACTTGGGCAGATCACGAGAGGGAGGGCAGGAAGGGTTGCTTCAGTGCTTAGTTCTCCTGGCCCTTTCTCACACGCCCAGGGAAATGCTGATTGGGGTCAGGAAGCAATTTTTCTCCAGGCCAGTTTGGCAGGAGATCCAGGAGGTTTTTTGTCATCTTCTGGACATGGAACAGCAGTCAATGTGTATGTGTGTGGGGAGGGGAGTAGTTATGAATTTCCTGCGTTGTGCAGGGGGTTGAACTAGATGACCCTGGAAGTCCCTTCCAACTCTATGATTCTATGATTCTATAGACCTTGAATGCATTCAGTCAGAATGAGGAGAGGCTAAAAGTGTCAGGTTGCACGGACCTTCAGCCAGGTCTTAGTCCTCCAATCTGCAACATGGTAATTTCAACAATGACATCTCTTACGAGGCTTACTAAGAATTAAGATCACATGGAGAAGCCCTCCTAACTGTCCCATCAACCAAAGAAGCTTGTCTGGTGGGTACACAAGAGAGGGCTTTTTTGATGGCAGCCCCAGGACCATAGAACAGCCTCCCCAGGGAGATGTAGCTGGGTCCCTCACTGGCGCTCTTTAGGAGGCAGCTGAAGACGGTTTTAGCTAGGAGTGCATTTGACTAAAGCAGTCTCACACTGTGATTATAAATTTTGACTTTATTTATTTTTTATGCCGTTTGTTATGTATTTTATTTCTACGGTAAGCTGCCCTGAACTCTGTAAGGAAGAAAGGCAGCTAACAAATATTTTAGGAACATAAATAATACACTACGTACTTGACCACTTCAAAGGAGATTAGAGATATGCATGTATAAAATTAACAATTCCACCCCGCTGCCTCAGATTCACAAAACAGCAAGAGCTGTTTTTTAAGAACTACTGGAATTCTGCCATAGCCACAGCTGGTTTCATGACCAACTTGAGCATACAGATACAGGATGGTAGTCAAACGTAAAAGGTAACGGTAAAGGTTTCCCTTGCTCGAAAGCCACTCGAATCCAACTCTAGGGGGTGGTGCTCATCTGTTTCCAAGCCGAAGAGCCAGTGCTATCCAAAGACTTCTCCGTGGTCATGTGGCTGGCATGACTAAACACCGAGGTGCATAGAACGCTGTTACCTTCCTACCAAAGCAGCACCTATTTATCTACCTGCAATGTCTTGCTTTCGAACTGCTAGGCTGGCAGGAGCTGGGGCCAGAGACAGGAGCTTACTCCGTCATGCGGCACTCTGGTCTCAAACCGCTGAGCTACCAACCTTCCAGTCTGCAGCTCAGCGTCTTAACCTCCGAGTCAAAAGTGGCAATCATACTATGCGACTGTAATAGCCGCGCAGCGTGATGTCATTCCAAGACCCAGGAACAAACATGATGGTGAGATGCTAAAGCTAGGCAAAGCAGCATGAATGAGATGCAATTCCACGACCCTCAGTGTATTTCCTCTCCCTCATCCTTCCCGCACCGCTTGGACAACATGGTATGTCTGCAATGGGGCGTTTAAACCCCTGTGAAAACAGGAAACTGCCTTATATTGAATCAGGCCCTTGGTCTATCAAGGTCAGTATCATTTACTCCGGCTGGCAGTGACTCTCCAGGGTCCAAGGTGGAGGTCTTTCCCATCACCTGCTGCCTGGTCCTTTTCAACTGGAGATGCCGGGGATTGCATCTCAGACCTTCGGCATGCCAAGCAGAGGCTCTGCCACTGAGTCACAGTCCCTCCCCTAGACTTGAGTGCCGTCAATTTTAACACTTTTGTTTCAGCTGTTCTAATATATTTTTCAACATGAAATACGGTTCACTTATTTGGGGGGGGGGGAATTAAAAGTACTCACTTTTTTTGTAAAGAATTTTAACCCTCTCTCTTTTGCTTGCGATGTTCCCCAGAGCCATGTGGACTTTGACCAGGCCATCTGCTATCTGAAGAAGAAGAAGAAGAGTTGTTTTTTACACCACTTTTCTCTACCTTAAGGAGTCTCAAAGCGGCTTATAATTGCCTTCCCTTCCCCTCCCCACAACAGGCAGCTTGTGAAGCAGGTGGGGTTGAGAGTCGTGAGAGAACTGTGACTGGCCCAAGGTCACCCAGCGAGTTTCATGTGGAGGAGTGGGGAATTAAATCTGGCTCTCCAGATTAGAGTCCGCCACTCTTAGCCACAAAACCACGCTGACTCCCACGCTGGGGAGAAATGAGCCTGGGCTTGACAACTGAATGTACCAACAATATAAAGCATACTTTGAATTGTGACTTCACAACAACAAAAATAGCAACACGCAGAACACATAAAGAAGAGTTCTTGAAACAACTCTTTTCACTTAGGTACAGCGTGGCTCCTATAGAAACATGGACCGAAGACCAGGAAGACATAAGAACATAAGACGCGCCTTGCTGGATGAGACCAGAATCATGTTTCACACAGTGGCTTGAAACCAACATGGCTTCAAGTGCCCTTTCGGGATTCTTCAGAGGCATACAGTGTGACTTTGCCAAAAATGAAGATATTGGATTTATACCCCGCCCTTCACTACTCAAAGGAGTCTCAGAGCAGCTTACAAACGCCTTTCCCTTCCCCTCCCCACAACAGACACCCTATGAGGTAGGTGGGGCTGAGAGAGCTCTTTTGAGGACTGCTTTTGAGAGAACAGCTCTGACAGAACTATGGCTTGCCCAAGGTCATCCAGCAGCTGCAAGTGGAGGAGTGGGGAATCAAACCTGGCTCTCCCAGATTAGAGGCCACACACTTAACCACTACACCAAACTGGCTCTCTAACCACCTACACCAAACTGACTACCTTCCCAAAGCCTGTGCAACGAGGCAGGCTATAATCCTCAACAAAAAAAACACAGGACAAGAAAGCTTTAAACCAGCAGTCCCCGGTCTTTTCGACATGGTGATGCCCAAGACCAAATTTACTTGGTACTGTGACCCATCCAGAGCTGCTCTTTTTTTGGGGTGCCCCAAGGTGTTCCATCTTCTATACAGGGTAGTGGTTAAGTGCGCGGATGGGGCTTCTAGTGTTCTGGCCCCACTGGTGGACCTCCTGATGGCACCTGGTATTTTTGGCCACTGGCCCGATCCAACATTGGCTTCTCTTATGTCCTTATATTCTTAACATTGTCAGTAAGGATGAAATCAGACTGGGGAATACCTAGCTTTAAAACCCCACTCAGGTACGGAGCTCACTTCAGCCAAGCCACCCTCTCAAGCCTTACTTATTGCACAGGCCTGCTGTGAGAATAAAATAGAAACAGAGAAAGAAAAAACACATAAGCTGCCTTCAGCAAACAGGCACGTGCTTTTAGAGCAATCATTATGTAACAGCCCTTTTTTGCCAGCCTTAGGCCAAAGGAGTCACAACAGGCAACGATGGAATTTAAAACCACAGTCAAATGTTCAGAGCCGCTGCATTAAAGCCTCGTGACAAACCAGACAGCCAAAGGCAATTTCCTAAGAACGCTGTAAATCAAACAGTTTAACCGGACAGACTTGAGAGAAACACACATGACAATAATTCTGCCGTAAGTTTCCAAAACGCTTAATGTCGGGGGGGGGGGGGGGGGGCTCCCTTGCATCTTCAGGAAGACCAGAAGGGAGGAACTGTCCTAAGAAAATTCAGCAATGGGCAGCTACAGTTCTTACTTGCTGGTGAGACATAAGCTTTTAGCGGCCTTGGCTGGGTGAGCAGAACCAAGAGTGGGTGAAGAACCAATAACAGGTGAAGCAGGGCTACAGACACAAGGGTCCCAGCTAGGGGTGCCAACCTCCTGGTGCAGTCTGGAGATCTTCCAGAATTACAACTGACCTCCAGACCCCAGAGATCAATTCCCCTGGAGAGAAACGGCAGCTTCAGAGGACAGACTCTGCATCTTCACATCCCAGCTAAGCCCCCTGTCCTCCATGGGCTTGACTTTCAGAAGCTCTAGGGCTCGCAACCCTAGTCTAAGCCCATGGGAGACTTCACAGGGAATAACTGATACTCTGAACTAAACTCCAAAAATAACAGATAATAGAAACAACAGTTCTGTAGAAACCTCTTTCAGGACTTGCTTGAGCCAGCCTCTGCCTAAATTGCCACACTGCCAATTTCAGCATCTTTTTTCCTTACTCCAATCTCTGCATCTTTTGGCAACCCCCCCCCCCCCCAATCCTCAGCAATGTTCCCTCTAAGCTGAGTTTGTCTGAGCTAGCTCACAGTTTTTTAGCCTCCAGCTCACACATTTTTGTCTTAGCTCAGAAAGGGATGGCTCTAGAGCAAACTAATTAATGCAGTAGCTAATTCACTCACTCACAACTTTAATTCCAGTAGCTCACAAAGTAGAATTTTTGCTCACAACATTCCACTTTAGAGGGAACATTGATCCTCAGCATTTAGATTTTAAGTGCACTGATTTGGGCCTGCTTCCTTATGTGTTCTGTTAAAGAACACACCTTTCTTTTAATAAAATTATTTATTTTAATAATATAATAATACCATTGTTGATCAAATCAATGGAACAAAGATCATAGAACTCTTTCAATATTTGAAGCTACAGCATACAGAAGGCAACTGCATGTGGACTTATTTTTAGAAACCTGGAAAGTTTTTATAGAAATGTGTAGCTCTGCACATACTACACAGTAGTCACTACACAGATACTACACAGTATCACTTAAAAAAAATATCTTATTTAGTTGCTTGATTGTAAGGATTTTTTCACCTTGTTCTTTTTTCTGGTTGTTTTTTTTAAGAAATAAAAAAGAAAAGATATCTGACCTTTTTTGGTGGTGGGAATACACAAGAGTACCCTTGCCAATAAAATGAATCAAGATGGGTCAGCGTGTTGGTCTGCCAGTAGCAGCAGAAAAAAGGAAGAGTCCAGTAGTACCTTCCAGACTAACCCAATTTGTAGCAGGGTAGGAGCTTTTGTGAGTCACTGCCCACTTCTCCATCTGAAGAAGAGAGCAGTGGTATCAGAAGAAGCAAGCTGTGACTCCCGAAAGCTCCTACCCTGCTTTCAGGTGCTCCTGGACTCTCGCTCTTTTCCGCTGCCAAAAACAGGCTTAACACAGCTACCCATCTTGATCCATTCCCATGGAAGGCACCACATTCAGCCATACAGAATGGAAATCCATCCACCTTGTGATAGAAGGACAGATGGACTCCCATTCTAGCTGTATCTGAAGAAGTGACTGCAGTGACTCATGAAAGCTCCTCTCCTGCCACAAACTTTGTTAGTCTTAAAGGTGCTACGGGACTCTCGCTCTTTTCCGCTGCCACAGACAGCCTTAACACAGCTACCCATCTTGATCCATCTCCATGGAAGGCACCACATTCAGCCATACAGAATGGAAACCCATCCACCTTGTCATTTAAGGGCAGATGGACTCCCATTCTAGCTGTATCAGAAGAAGTGACTGCAGTGACTCACGAAAGCTCCTCCCCTGCCACAAATTTTGTTCATCTTTCAGGTGCTGCTGGACTCTGGCTCTTTTCTACTGCTACAGACAGACTGACACGGCTGCCCGCCTTGATCTCACCCTGTGCGGTGACTCCCAAAAGCTCCTCCCCTGTCACAAATTTTGTTCGTCTTTCAGGTGCTCCGGGACTCTTGCTCTTTTCTCCCGCTACAGCCTAACACGGCTGCCCACCTCGTACCATCTCCATGGAAGGCACCACATTCAGCCGCACAGAATGGAAATCCATCTGCTTTGTGACAGACGAAGAGGAGGAGGATGGATTTATACCCCGCCCTTCACTACACTCCAAGGAGTCTCAGAGTGGCTCACAAGCTCCTTTCCCTTCCCCTCCCCACAACAGACACCCTGGGAGGCAGGTGGGGCTGAGAGAGCTCCGACAGAGACTGCTCTTTCTCAAGGGCAGCTCCGAGAGAACTCGTGACTGACCCAAGGTCACCCAGCTGGCTGCACACGGAGGAGGAGGAGTGGGCACTCAAACCCGGCTCTCCCCGATTAGAGTCCGCGCTCCTATCCACGACACCAGACTGGCTCTCTGGCGGAGGGACTCCCATCCTAGCCGGGCTGGTGCGGCGGTGAGCAGCGTCGGGCTCAGGGCCGCGGAGTCTTCGTCATCGTCGCCGCCGCCTCAGGTTCGGATCCCCACTGGCGCCGTGGGAGCTGGCTGGGCGACCCCGGGCCCGTCCCGCGCTCTCTCTCCACCCGGCCCACCTCGCAGGGCTGTCGTTGCTGCGAAGGTGAAAGGAGAGCGAGGCGAGCCCCTTCGGGAGACAGAGAGGCCGCCAACGCACCTTCCTGGCCCCCGCCGGCCCGCCCGCCGCCGCCGCCCCGAAGACGCGCTCCTCCACGGCCTCCAGGCGCCCCTGCAGCTGCTGCACCTCCGCCGCCGCTGCCGCCGCCATCTTCGCGCCGCCCGCCGGAAACAGAAGGGGACTCGGCCGCTCTAGCCTCCACGGGCACCATAGACATGCCGGGCGGGCCGCGCTGCTGGGGCGCCGCGGGAGGGCGGCAAACCGGAAGTGCGTGTCCTCCAAGCCGGAAGCGGCGAGGGCAACAGGGCGTCGCTATGGAAACGGGGTGTCCGGGGCCGCCCGAGGAAGGAAGGACCCGGACGGGGTTGAGAGCCCGGGGGTTGCCAACCTCCAGGCGTGGCCTGGAGAACTCCCGGAATTGTGGTTAATCACCGGATGGGGTTGCTGGGAATACCTGGAGATTGGGGGGGGGGGGAGTGTGGAGCCTGAGGAGGAGAGGGAGGGACCTCGGGAGGGTATGATGCCAGGGTGGAGTCCAACCTCCAGAGTCGCTGCTCTCTCCAGGAGGATGTGTCTCGGTCGTCTGCAATTCCGGGAGATCTCCCGGCGTCACCTGGAGGTTGACAGGCTTATTGACCCAGAGATGATGGCCCCCATTGGAGGGAAATGGTGGCTTTTGCAAGGCGGGCTTTACAGCGTGATACCCTGCCGGCCCCAGGCTCCTGCCCCAAACGCCGCATCGCCCGGCCTGAACAAAGCTTGTGCCCTGGATGGGTGACTCCGCCGTGGGGAGGGAGATCCTAATAAAGGCTGCTTGGCTAATATTTATTGAAATCATTTGTATCCTGTCTTCCTCCCTACTGGGACCCAAAATGGCTTCTCCTCTATTTTATCCTCACAACAACCCTGCAAGGTAGGTTAGGCTGAAAGGGTGTGACTGGCCCAAGGTCACCCAGCGAGCTTCCATGGCATGAGTGGGGATTTGAACCTGGGTGTCCCCTATACTACCCTGACGCTCTTAACTACTACATCACCCTGGCTCTCAGTAGACTCCACTCTGCGCATGCACATGTGCCTCTCTTATCTTAACATACGGAGCCAGTTTGGTGTCGTGGTTCAGTGCACGGACTCTAATCTGGGAGAACCGGGTTTGATTCCCCCACTCCTCCACTTGCACCTGCTGGATGACCTTGGGCAAGCCATAGCTCTGTCCCAGCTGTTCTCTCAAGGACAGTTGTCTCAGAGCTCTCTCGGCCCCACCTACCTCACAGGGTGTCTGTGGTGGGGAGGGGAAGGGAAAGGAAATTGTAAGCCTCTCTGAGACTCCAAGTGAAGGGCGGGGTACAAATCCAATCTTCTGCTAAGGCAGATTTACTTTCCTGATTCTGCCCGTTTTTGATCCTATACTGTGATGAGAGAACACACGCTGCTGTGTCTTGCAGACTTTTCGCAGCAGATATGTTGTGCGTTCCTTGGTTCAACGTGGACCGGTTGGTTGCTCTCAGACTGACCTACCTCAAAGATTGTTGTGAGGATAAAACAGTGAAGGGGAGAACTGTGTACCCCACCTTTAACTCCTTGGAAGAAAGGTAGAAGGCATATGTGAAGGAGCAGTAAGGCCTGCAGGCCATTTATTTTTCTTGCTTTCGTGAAGTCAAAGCATTCTGAAGATGAACCCACCACATCTGCCTGGTTTTGTTCGCACAACCACTTGAGCGCATGATGGCTGTGGGAAGTGTCTGGCCTCAGGGCTGTGTCAAGTCCCTTCAACTTCTGAGGTTCTGGCCCCACTGTTGGGCCTCCGAGGGTTGCCAGGTCTGGTTTGGAAAATGCCTGGAGACTTTGGGGGTGGATCCGGGAGAGGGCAGAGTTTGGGGAGGGGAGGGGCCTCAGCATGGTACAGTGCCATAGAGTCCACCATAGCAGCCATTTTCTCCAGGGGAACCGATCTCTGTCAGCTGGAGATCAGTTGTGTGACACAAAGTGTTGGACTGGATGGGCCACTGGCTTGATCCAACATGGCTTCCTTTATGCTCTTAACCCATGGTTGTTCCATTGTATGACTAGTGCACCCAGTTTCCTTTTCGGCCCATCGTTGTGATAGTTTGAGCTTTTTCTGCATTGTGCTGCAGGCTAAATGGAAGCATTCAAACACCCCTCCGTAGTGTCTGGGCCTCAGGCTCCCTGTGTTCTGATTTTTAATGTCCTGTGGGTTTGCTTTTTGTATTCCTGAGAGCCCCTTTGGAAACCAAGTGGGACAAACATATAATAAACAAGAAATTCTTGTGCATATGCGGGACCAAACAAAACAGCAGATGGCAGTCTTGAGCCGCCACAGGCAAGCTTATTCTTACAGTTGCTCCACACTGCAATTATTATGGGAGGAGGCCGAAATTCTGCGATTTGATGAGGGAAAAAGGAACCTTGCTGGGGAGCGTGGGAGGGAGGATGTGCTTGCTGTCATGTTGTTCGTAGGCTTCCTAGGAGCATCTGGTCAGCCACTGTGTGAACAGAATGCTGGACTTGATGCCTTCGCTCTGATCCTGCAAGCCTCTACTTATGTTCTCAAAGTCTGCAAAAAAAAAAATCAGACCTCCCCCAATACATTAGGAAAGAAGAGGCGCATCCCAGTCTTCACTATTTTATTCCTTTCCATTTTTTCCTTTTCTTGCTGCAGAAATGTTAGCTTTTTAAAAGTCTCAAAGTTTGTAAAAATTCAGATTTTTCCATAATAGGAAAGAAGTAAAGAAGAGGCGCATTAGGAAAGAAGAGGTTCTACTTATGTTCTTGTAATCATATCCAGAAACAGTACTCCCCTCAATACCAGTACAAAAACATTATTTCAGGGCGCACACAGTCCAGCCATAAAACCAAAACATTGCCTTGATTTGTATATTACTGGTTGTAAATCGCCTTGGGGACTTTTAGTTGAATAAAGGTTATCTGAAGAAGAGAGCAGTGACTCACAAAAGCTCCTCCCTGCCACAGATTTTGTTAGTCTTTATAGTGCTCCTGGACTCTTGCTCTTTGCTGCTGCTACAGAATTAACACGGTTACCCATCTTGAATGTTTATTTAAGTAAACTACGTATTTTTCTTGCCAGTTTCCACTTGCTTTTACTATGCTTTTGATGGATGTGCTTATTGGTGAATTGAACACTGACAGAGCCACCTGTCCAGCACCTCAAGATGTCGTGTGGCGACGTAGATGCCTTAATACAAGATGAAATTAAATATAGGCAGCTTGCGAGTTTCCCCAGCACCATTTTCGTTCAGTGCCTGATTTTAAAAAATCTCAAAATGATGGAAGTATTGAAACGTTAATGGATGGGAAGACAGGGCCGGTGCCAGGGTTTTCTGCGCCCTTGGCAAAGCTAACTACTTGCGCCCCCCCCCCCCCACTCCTAACCAATTATCAAAAACAGATGAATTCTAGGGAAAATTAAAAGCACACAACTTGACCCTGCTAATTTTTAAAAAAATTGTGCGGGCTTGGGCAGGCAGGGTGCGAGGCAAAGCTGAAGGGAGCTGCTGCTGCTGCAGTTGCCATGACTTTCTGGAGGAGGAAAAGCATGGGAGAGCCGGGGCTGGTGAGTGAGTGAGTGTGAGAGCCTGTGGCCGGTTGGAGGGGCGCTGATTGTCCGTTTCTGCCCTCCTCTGAGGTCTGCGCCCTAGGCGGTCCCCTAACTTGGCCTAATGGTAGCACCGGCCCTAGGGGAAGATAGTATTGAAGCCCCAGTCAATTTGGCTTGACCTGGATAGCCCAGGTTGGCCTGATCTCGTCAGATCTCAGAAGCTAAGCAGGGTCAGCCCTGGTAAGTACTTGGATGGGAGACCACCAAAGAACTCCAGGGCTGCTACGCAGAGGCAGGCAATGGCAAAACCACCTCTGTCCGTCTCTTGCCTTGAAAACCCTCTGGGGGTCTCCGTAAGTCAGCTGCAACTTGATGGCCCTTCCCACCACCCATCCAGGCCAGGGCAGTTTGCATCGGGGGCTGTTTGGTCTGCTGCATATTAGCCCCCTGCTCCGACATGGATGGCCCAGGCTAGCCCAATCTCATCATCTCTTGCAAGCTAAGCTGGGCCAGCCATGGTTGCTACTTGGCTGGGAGGCCACCAAAGAAGTCCAGGGTCACTATGCAGAGTCACCTCTGCATACCAACTCTGTTCATCTCTTGGCTTGAAAACCCTCCAGGGCCATCATAAATTGGCTGCAACAAGATGGCACTTTGCACAGGCACACACAGTCAATCAGCAGAGCTGATTTCAAGCCACAAATGTACAAAGCTCATTTTCTCCAAGGGGAGAAGACTGCAACAAAAAATGACACCATTCCTCAACTTTTGTCACATCAAGTTGGATAGCTGCGTTTGTCTATCTGTAGCAGTAGAAAAGAGCAAAAGTCCAGTGGCACCTTAAAGACTAACAACATTTGTGGCAGGACAGGAGCTTTCATGAGTCACTACTTCTTCAGATACGGCTAGAATGTGAGTCCATCTGTCCTTAAATCTTGGAGTGTGGAGTGATTTCGGAAGCCAAATGGCAATAGCAGGTGAATGACAGTAGCGTCTGAATGACAATGGCAGGCATGATTGGATTAGATGTGATATGCAGAGGGATAGTAGGTATGGAGAAAGCAGCATTGGTAATGAGACAGGAAACCTAGGTCTCGATTCTGTCCAGGAATCTTACAAAGGAATTTCCAAGGAAGATTAGAGAGACTGCTGAATTGCAACTGATAATGAAGTTCAACACAATGCACCCTCCTGGACAGAACTGAGACCTAGGTTTCCTGTCTTATTGCCAGTGCTCATTTCTCCATGCCTGCTACTCCTCCGCATATCACACCAAATCCAATCATGCCTGCTATTGTCATTCACCTGCTATTGTCATTTGGCATATGAAATCACTCCCCTTTCTAATATATAAGACAGATGGACTCACATTCTAACTGTATCTGAAGAAATGAGCAGTGACTCACGACAGCTCGTATCCCGCCACAAATTGTGTTAGTCTTGAAGGTGCTGCTGGATTCTTGCTCTTTTCTAATTTTGGACACCTCTTCACCCATCTTTTGGGGGGGTGCTTCTGTCCAGCAAAGAGTGGCCACTTGTTGGGAATCTCCATGCCCTCGTTGCCTCCGTTATAAAGAAACAGTCCCAGCGGGACAATCGTGACAGATGGGAAATTTCATAGCATAACCTATAATGTGTTTCCCCTGCACAGTATAGTAACTACAGCAATACATTATATCTTTAATAAGTCCTTTAAAAAATCGATACAAATTTGCAGTCTTTACCTGTTCACAATGCATGTGAGATGATTTTGTGTTGGGAAGGAAATGGTCATATCGACAGGGCTTCTCCAAGGAGAACTGTCAACGCTCAAGCCATCCTGGGAGTCATTTTGTGTAGATGCAGAAGTGTGGGACTGGGCTGGGGTTACTCAGCACGGAGGGAAACGCCACGGTGAAACCAAGATACTCTGTACGTGCCTTGGAGACGCTCTGTGCTCACAAGATCTGAGGCGAAGCTCTGAGGAACCAGGCTCACATGACTCTCTTTGAAGGACTTGGAAGAAGAAAAAGAAGAAGAAGAGGAGGAGGAGGAGATTAAATTTATACCCCCGCCCTTCACTACCCAAAGGAGTCTCAGAGCGGCTTACAAACTCCTTTCCCTTCCCCTCCCCACAACAGACACCCTGTGAGGTAAGCGGAGAGAACTGCCCTTGAGAGAACAGCTCTGAAAGAACTTGTGACTTTGAAAGAACTTATGACTGAATGAAAGCCCTAGTCTGGCCATGTGGCTTGTTTGTGCTTCTTCTGATGTGCTTCTTCGAGGTGTTATTAGGTTCAGAGGATAGCCATGCTGAACTATGGCAGAACAACAAAATCCAACCGCAGAGAGATTGTTGATGTGCCTTCCAAGGCGGGAGCACATACGACCAGCGCTAGAGGCACTGCACTGGCTACCAGTGGCGTACCGAATTCGCTTCAAGGTGCTGGTGCTTGCCTTTAAAGCCCTGAATGGCCTGGGTCTGACCTACCTAAGGGACCGCCTTTACCCGTATATACCCCAGAGAGCACTTCGGTCTGGGGCCCAACACCGCCTGGCCATACCTGGCCCAAGAGAAGCCAGGCTCAATGCCACTAGGGGGAGGGCTTTTTCAGTGGCGGCCCCTAGCTGGTGGAATGAGCTCCCAGAGGAGATCAGGGCCCTCTGGGACCTGATGCAGTTCCGCAGGGCCTGCAAGATGGAGCTCTTCCGCCAGGCATTTGAATAGGGGCCGCCGCCTCTCTGTCCTCCCTTGCCATCAGTGACTATCAATCTGCGACCTCATCTATTACCATCGAGTCACTGATGACCCTGTGTGCTCCCAACATCAGATTGTATATTAACATCAGATTGTACGCCATCGACAGCATTGAGCACTTTAATAACTGTATTGTTTTAATAATGACCCATAATGTTTTAACTGTTTTATTGTGAACGTGGTTCACTAAACTGTGTAAGCCGCTCTGAGCCTGCTGTGCGGGGAGAGCGGCCTAGAAATTGAATTAAATAATAAAAATAAATAAATAAAAACAAGCGCAGTAGCACCTTAAGAGACCAACAGGATCTTTGGGGTATGAGCTTTTTAGAGTCAAAGCTTGGTAGCTGATGAAGGGAGCTTTAACTCCCTTTAACAACCCAAAATCACGTTGGTCTTTAAGGTGCTACCGGACTCAAATCTAGCTGTTCCAGGCATTGTGTGGCCCTGTATGGCTGGGTAATCTAGAAATCTGCCAAACTGATTCAAGACAAAAAGGGTATAGGAGAACCATCCTTGCTTTTGAACCAGGCCACAGAATTAAGGGTCACTGGCCAACTGTTGCATTCCACAAGTGTCGGGTGGGGTATCCATCGGCTCTGTGTGATTTCTGCCCAGACAGGTTGTCCCTGTTGTATCTAGTCTCGGAAAGAAGGAGCCCCTCGTGGCCTGCTCTCAATCCCAGGCCGATGTCTACGCTTGGAATTTTTGTCTCAAAAGCCAAGTCAGGAGGGTGGAAAGTGATAACCAAAGCCCAGGAATCCCATGACAGCAAGGTTCATTTTTTAACTTATTAGAATGTTTATTAGCTGAGTTTCTTCTTTATGACGCCCCCTGAACATTGAGGTTCCCTTATTTACCATGGCTAGTAGCCATGATAGACCTCCATGAATCCACCAACCCCCTTTTTAAAGCTGTTTATTCCTGTAGCCATCACTACATCCTCTGGCAGCAAATTCCACTCTTTGTAAAGTATTATTTAATTTATATGCAGAGTACATCATGCGAAATGCCGGCCTGGATGAATCACAACCCAGAATGAAGACTGCTGGGAAAAACAACCTCAGATATGCAGACGATACCGCCCTAATGACAGAAAGTGAAGAGGACCTCAAGAGTCTCTTGCCACGAGTGAAAGAGGAGAGCGCAAAAGTTTGCTTGAAACTCAACATCATGGCATCCGGCCCCATCACTCCTTGGCAAATAGAATGGGAAGTCGTGGAAGCAGTGGCAGACTTCACCTTCCTGGGATCCAAGATCATTGCAGATGGTGACTGCAGCCATGAAATTAAAACACACCTGCTCCTTGGGAGGAAAGCGATAGCAAACCTAGACAGCATGATAAAAAGTAGAGACATCACCCTGCCGACAAAAGTCTGTGTGGTTAAAGCAATGGTATTCCCAGTAGTAAATGTATGGCTGCGAGAGTTGGACCATAAGGAAGGCCGAGCACTGAAGAATAGATGCTTTCGAATTATAATGCTGGAGAAGACTCTTGAGAGTCCCTTGGACTGCAAGGAGATCAAATCAGTCAATCCTCAAAGAAATCAACCCTTGACCGTTCCCTGGAAGGCCAGATCCTGAAGCTGAAGCTCCAATACTTGGGCCACCCAATTGAGAAGGGAGCACTCCCTGGAGAAGACCCTGATGCTGGGAAAGATTGAAGGTCAAAGAAGAAGGGGACGGCAAAGGATGAGGTGGTTGGACAGTGTTATCGACGCAACGAACATGAAGTTGAGCAAACTCTAGAGGACAGGAGGGCCTGGCGTGATGTGGTCCCTGAGGTCGCGAAGAGTCGGACTCGACTGTGTGACTGAAGAACAACAAAGCAGTACTTCCCTTTGTCCATCCTGAGCCTACTGCCCATCAGCTTCACTAGATGCCCTCGAGATCTAGTCTTTGGGGAGAGAGATAAAAAGAGAGAAGGAAGAGAAGAAAATCGTTCTTCACTTCATGTGTAATTAGCTTATGGCATTCAGTAATGCGAGATATGCCTCTTCCTTGGCTGGCTTTAACGAAAGATTATATGCCGGGGGGTCCCCAACATGGTGTCCACCAAGTGTTTTTAGACAGTGGTTGAGGTAGTCAGGCGGGGCTTTTGCCCAGCTAGGCTTCTGATTGGCCATTGGATATGTGATTGGCGGTGCAGAATTTTTTTTAAAAAATGTTGCTTTGCCAGCAGCTGCCCCCACAGCACAAAGATCTTCACTGTGTGAATGTAGGTAAGCTGCAGCAGCCATTTTGTGGCCAGCTCCACCTCTTGTGGCAGCCACTTTATACCTGTACCCACCATCAGGCCTGTAGCTATGGTGAGGCTTCGGGGGGCCCTGCCCCTTTTCTTAAAGCCACAGCCCCACAAGAATTTCTCTTGCAAATGCTTTTTTCAGTCATTTAAAAACATTTTTAAAGGTGTGTGCGCCTTTAAGCAGAGTAGTTGACTCATTGCTGTAGTTGACTCATTCCTGCACTGAGCAAGGGGGTTGGACTAGGTGACCTCTAGGTCCCCTTCTAACTCTGTGTCAAGAAACTGGTCTCCTTGAAGAGCGTTTTTCTGGCTAAGTGTTCGCTTTCTTGACTATAGAAATCATCGCGCACCCCCCCCCCTGCCGGCTTGTTCTCAGAACTGTTGCTTAGGCTGGCAGAAGCAATTAACTTGCAACAGCTGAGAAACTGCGGTCTAAAGTGATTAACCGCTTGCCATCTAGAGATATGTCGCAGAGATGCCCGAAGTCGGCAGTTTCTAGCTGTATGGCAATTGAGCCCAGGAGCATAAGACCCTAAGAACAGAAGAGAAGCCAATGCTGGATCAGGCCAGTGGCCCATCCAGTCCAACACTCTGTGTCACACAGTGGCCAAAACCTGGGTGCCCTCAGGAGGTCCAGCAGTGGGGCCAGAACTCCAAAAGCCCTCCCACTCTTGCCTCCCCGGCAAGCACCAAGAAGACAGAACATCACTGCCCCTGAATAAGAACAGGGTTTTTGTACAGTAGGCGGGGCTACCTTCTGGTGTGTTCCTGCCGCCGCCTCTGCCAAAACACCCCCCGTGTAGATCCCTGCTGGCTCCTGCACCCTGAGGGTCACATCTCCTTCCCCCCCCACACAGGCCTCCCTCTTGGGGTGCTCCAGGCCTCCTGGACAGCGCTTGGCTGCGCAAGCAGCAGCCGGCCAGTTTCCAGTCCCCTTCCCGCCGGCGTCAATTGCAGCCCCATCGAGGTCTCGGTCTTTGGGCAGGGTGCGGGGTGGAGGAGACCACAGTGAGGACAGCTCCTTCTCTCTCTCTCTTGAGGCTTCGGGAAAGCTGCGTGGTGCACCCCCCACCTCTGCAGCTCTTCTGCCCTTGGCAAGGAAAAGCTGCTTCAGACCTTGCAGGAAACCTCCCCCTCCCTTTTGCATATTGCTGGGGGGAGGTGCTCTGGCCGGCAAAGGAAGCGCCCTGGGGTGCTTCGCTTCCTGTGCAGGGTGAGGAGGGGATGAGGCCGGCCAGCTGGGGGTAAGGAAGCCCACCAGCCGGACACGTGGCCCAGGACACGAAGCAAGGGAGGGAATGGGAGGGGAAGACTGGGCGGCCGGCCAGCTGGCCAGAGTGGTGCCCTTGTTGAGCCGGCGCCCTAGGCAATGGTCTAAAATTTGTCAATGACAGGTCAGCCCTGTGTCTGCTGCAGAAAGGGACAGGAAATGCAACTGGGTGTATCTGTGTGTGCGGGGATGCTGTCCTCACTCCACCGAGGAGCGCCGCCAAAAGTTTGCGAGTTTCAGCCGGCCTTGTGGGGCCTCCTTTCCGTGTCCAGTCATTTAGCATCCTGCTCTGTCGCTGAATATGAGTAATTTTTAATTTGTGCCCTCGGGGAAGCCAGCTGAAGTCAGCAGCTCCTATCAATACCAGTCCACTTACTGCGCTGGGCGGTGTAATGAAAATCCGATTGGCGGACTGGCGGGAGTAAATAAGTATGCCATTAAAATGAGAAAATCAAACCCCCAGACAGGTCTTTTCTCTCCCCCATTGATTCCTTTTATTACGGAAGTATTGCAGCTAAATAACATTAGTGTGAACCATCTAGATAGTGTTTTCCGCAGATTGCGTGTCGATAACCCAATTGCAGGCCGTCTCTGTGCATTTGGGGGGCGCCCGCCACATGGTCCAGGGAAGGGGGGGGGTCGATCCTTTGCCGTGACCTTTCCTGCTGTGTGAAGCCGGGAACCAGGACAATGGGCGGCCCACCAAGGCAAGATCAGGTAGCTTCTCAGCTGCGGCTCTGTGCTAGGTCAATATTTTGTTGCTCCAAACTGAGCCCAAGAACTTTAGGGGAGGCTGTGGCACAGTGGTAGAGCATCTGATTGGCATGCAGAAGGTCCCAGGTTCAGCCCCTGGCATCTCCAGTTAAAAAAATAATAATCAGGTAGTAGGGGAATACTCCAGGCTAGCCCAGTCTCGTCAGATCTCAGAAGCTAAGCAGGGTTTGCTCTGGCTAGTAAGTATTTGGATGGGAGAGCTCCAGGGTCATGAGGCAGAGGCAGGCGATGGCAAACCACTTCTATTGATCTCTTACCTTGAAAACTCTGTGGGTTCGCCATAAGTCAGCCGTGATTTGACGGCACTTTCCACCACCACCACCACCAGTAAGGGATGTGAAAAACCCGTATCTTCGGAGAGCTGCTGCCAGTCTGAGTGGACAAATGCTGACCTTGAATACTGACCATAGGTCTGGTTTCTGATGGAGCGGGAGCACACAGGAGCGCAGCTCCGGGAGTGAGGAGCTTAGGGGGCGGGCACATGACCAAGCCCCGCCCCCTCCTCGGCTTCCCTGAGCAGTGCAGAGGCGCAGCGCCCCGGGGAAAGACCTGCTAGGGTCTTTATTGATTTTAATGTTTTGTTTTAATATTGATAATATTGATAATTTTATCATTGTTCCTTTTATGACTGTGTGCTGCTTTTCCAGAGATTTGCTCAAGGTGGCATATACATTTTCTAAGTATACCATTTTTTATCTGGGCACATGGCACATAAGTACTGGAGAAATTTCACCAACCCTTCAGCAGCTTCCACCTTATCAGTTTGGTGTAGTGGTCAGGAGTTGGACTCTAATCTGGGAGAACCGGGTTTGATTCCCCACTCATCCACATGCAGCTGCTGGTGTGACCTTGGGCCAGTCACAAGTTCTCTCAGAGCTGTTCTCTCATGAGCAGTTCTCAAAAGACCTCTCTCAGCCCCACCTACCTCACAGGGTGTCTTGTTGTGGGGAGGGGAAGGAAAAGGGATGGGTGATGCACATGTCCTGGGTGTCGCAAGTCTACTTGAAACCTGGTGGTTTCAAGGGAGCAGGAAGAGAATGAGGGTGTGTTCTTTACGCTTATTTTTATTGCACAAAGTCTTGGATGGGGAAGGGAATGGAGGAAGAGCAGGTCAGTTTCACTCACCTGTGGAGTGGAGCCTGAGGGGTGGGTGTTGCCTTCTGACACACTTCTGGTATGTTAGGGGGTGTGGCATATGCAAATGAGTTATGCAAATGAGTTATGCTAATGAGCTCCTGCACCTCTTTTTCTACAAAATGACCCCTGAGTATATGGCAGCTTCAGGAGTGTTTTGGGGAGGGGATGTGGTATTGGGTTAAATGTAAAAAAAAAATCATTTGCCTTAGAAGCACAGAAGCTTCAAAGAATTCACTGCCACCGGAGGTGGTGGCAGCTACAAGCATGGACGGCTTCAAGAGGGAACGGGATAAACATATGGAACAGAAGTCCACCAGTGGCTATTAGCCACGAAGTATAGATAGGAACTCTCAGTCTGGGGCAAGGGATGCTCTGTATTCCTGGTGCTTGACGGGGGGGGGGGGGAAGAGTGGGAGGGCTTCTGGTGTCCTGGCCCCACTGCTGGACCTCCTGAGGGCACCTGCTATTTTTGGCCACTGTGTGCCACAGAATGTTGGACTGGATGGGCCGCTGGCCTGATCCAACACTGGCTTCTCTTATGTTCTGTTCAAACAGATTCCAAAGATGATCTGACTGCAATGGTAACAAGAACCTCATGCAGTTGTGTGGGGCTTGCAAGGCAGAGATGTTCCTCCAGACCTTTGGTTGAGGACAGCGAGGGGCACCATCCAGGCTGGCATTCCCGCCCTCCTTCCCCCCCCCAACTGCGCGCCCACCTAACCCCCCCCCCCCCCCATGAAGTGGGGACACAGTTATAGTTGAATGTATTGACGCCATCGGAATAATTATGAATTGTTCTTTCTGCAAATGCTTTTTATTTATGGAACCGTTTTCATCGCTTTTTAATCACTGGAATTGTTCCGGCACGATATGTATTTATTGTTGTTCGTCGCTCAGAGCTCTGAGTCCTCAGGGACTGAGCAATTGATAAATCTAACTTATAAATAAATAATAAATAAGAGAAAGAAATTGTACTTACAAAAAAAACCAGAAGCACATCTTACAAGACACATTCATGTAGGTACATTTAACTGATTGTGAACGGATTGCCTCCAAAAAGGTTAACTTGCTACAGCTCCAGCCCAGGTAAGAGAGAGAAGAGGGGTCCCGTGTAAAATTAGGAAGCCAGGGGTCATTTCGTAGAAAAAGAGGTGCTCCACCCCCCAAATCTCCAGGTATTTCCCAGCTCAGAGCTGGCAAGCCAGCTTTACACTTGGACTGAAGACACTTTGGTTTCCTTTGCTCTTGTAGGGAAGCTACCCTACAACAAGCATGAAAATACAGATCAAGTTAGTATAGGGTTGCCAGCCTCCAGGTGGGGCCTGGGGATCTCCCACTTTGACAACTGATCTCCAGCTGATAAAGATCAGCTCCCCTGGAGAAAATGGCTGCTTTGGAGGGTGGACTCTATGGCATTCTACCATGCAGAGGAGGGTTGCCAAGTCCGGGTTGGAAAATACCTGGGGACTTTGGGGGTGGAGCCAGGAGAAGGTGGGGTTTGGGGAGGGGAGGGGCCTCAGCATGGTACAATGCCATAGAGTCCACCCTCCAAAGCAGCCATTTTCTCCAGGGGAGCTGATCTCTGTCAGCTGGAGATCAGTTGTAAAAGCAGGAGATCCCTAAGCCCCACCTGGAGGCTGGCAGCCCTATGTAGAGGTCCCTCCCCTCCCCAAACCCCACCTTCTCCTGGCTCACCCCCAAAGTCTCCAGGTATTTTCCCACCCAGACTTGGCAACTCGAAGTTAGTATGCTTTTGCTTTTTTCCACAGCGCATCACCATATGGGCTTGTTCCTGGGCTTGTTACTTCGGAGACGGCGTTCCTGCATGTTCCTTCTCAAAATGACCCCTGGGAAGAACTTCCTGACAGTTGGAGTGGTTCCTCAGTGGAACAGGCTTCCTTGGGAGGTGGTGGGCTCTCCTTCTTTGGAGGTTTTCAAACAGAGGCTAGGTGGCCACCGGACAGCCATGCTGATTCTGTGAACTCAGGCAGATCTTGAGAGGGAGGGCAGGAAGGGTTGCCTCCGTGCTTAGCTCTCGTGGCCCTTTCTTACACGCCCAGGGAAATGCCGGTTGCCACTTTGGGGTCAGGAAGCAGTTTTTCTCCAGACCAGTTTGGCCAGGAATCCTGGAGGTATTTTTTTTGTCATCTTCTGGGCATGGAACAGGGGTCACTGGGTGCGTGTGTGGGGAAACGTTTTTGTGGATTTCCTGCCTTGTGCAGGGGGTTGGACTAGATGACCCTGGAGGTCCCATCCAACTCTATGATTCTAAGATGAAACACAGAAGGTAAGCAAGGGGCAAAGAGGCCCAGCATCAGACCCGTGAGAGTGTGGGGCCCAGGGTACCCGAGTGAGAGAATCCTCTTAACCCTTTCCCTCCCAGATCCTCTTGTATGTGGAGTGACAATATCCAACATGTCGCTCAGTGGTAGAGCATCTGCTTGCCATGGAGAAGGTCCCAGGTTTAATCCCTGATGTCTCCAGTTAAACGTATCCGGTGGTAGGTGACAGAAAAGACCTTTCTGCCTGAGACTCTGGAGAGCCGCTGCTTGTCCCAGTAGTGGACAGTGCCGATGTCCGATGGCTCTAATTCAGTATAAGGAAATTTCATGTGTTCATGAAGTGACTAAAGACAGGCCAATCAGGAATGTGGGCTGCTGGGCCACTCTGGGGAAGGTGATTGATTCAACAAGCAAAAAGCCAGGCAAGTCTGATCACGAAGGAGTCAGGACACTTCAAATGCAACCTTTTGCCTTCAGGGAGATAGACTATCGTGCCCGCACTCTGCTCCAGGCCAGATCCAAGAGAAATATCGCAGGGGGCCTCGTAATGTTGTAGCCGGGGGGGGGGGGATATTAGAGTTCTTCTCCAAGCCTATTTGGATTCGAGTTGTGGGATTTCGGTTCCCAGGTACGGGGCGCCAATTCAGATCACCACTGTGGTGCGCACGGAGAAGCGGCTTCAGCTATCCTTCCTCCTGTGCTGCTGTCCCGACCTGCAACAGGTCCTAGAAGGAGGGAGGTACTATTGTGCCTATTGGGGAGCCCAAAATGTGTCCCAGGGTACAAGTGGGTTTCCCCAAAGAGCGCCCATCAAGTATGGGGAATGGTGTGGGTGGTGGAAAGTGCCATCGAGTCACAGGCAACTTATGGCGACCCCGTGTGGTGTTCAAGGCAAGAGACGTTTAGCGGGGGCTTGCCATTGCCTGCCTCTACGTTGCGACCCTGGACTTCCCTGGTGGTCTCCCATCCGAGTACTCACCAAGGTCAGCCCTGCTTAGCTTGTGAGATCTGACAAGATTGGGCTAGCCTGGGCCATCCACATCAGGAATGCGGTGCAGGGATGGGGGGGGGGAGGAGGATAAAGTCCTTCGCCGTTTGTCTCATGGTCATGAACCAAACTGGGCCCTGCACACATAGGAATGGTCATAAACACTACAAAAAATAGAATGAGAAAGGTAGAAGAAGAAAAATAGAAGAAGAGATTGGGTTTATACCCTGCCCTTCATTACCCAAGAGAGTCTCAGAGCCGCTTACAAACTCCTTTCCCTACCCACAACAGACACCCTGGGATGTCGGCGGAGTTGAGAGAGCTCTTTCCAGAACTGTCCTTGAGAGAACAGCTCCAACAGAACTATGGCTTGCCCCAGATCATACAGGATATAAAGTACTGAGTCCAGAGACGTCTTGCAGTGAAATCAGCTCATAAATTTATTGATAGTACAATTCCAGGTTACTGAATGGGGCTCGGGGGTCTGCTTAAATAAACGTCTAAACCGCACCCCCGGCCTTGCCCAAACTCCCTGATAGGATTACCATGATAAGATTACACCCAAACTCTATGATAGGATTACTCCCTGATGGGATTAGTCGTGGGTTACCTTAAACCATAGGTCCCCTGGTGGAACCTGGGTGGCTGCTTGGTCTAATTTACAATCCGGCTGGGCTATTGTCTCCCAAAGCAGAGCTCCAGTAGCCAGCCCAGCCATGTGCGTTTCTCTGACCGCGTGCCCAGTTGCCATTAGGACATAACACAGCAGCTGCAAGTGGAGGAGTGGGGAATCAAACCCGGTTCTCCCAGATTAGACTCCGCGCACTTAACCACTATCCCAAACACCGAACAATGCAGTAAGACCAAGATCCTGTTCTTTTTATAGAAGCACCCTCCTGAACCATGGTGTTGTAGTGGCCATTTTCTCCAGGAGAACTGATCTCTGTTGCCTGGAGAGCAGGTGTAACAGCAGGAGATCTCCAGCCATCACCTGGAGGCTGACAAGTCTAGGTTCCTATGAAATCTGATGAAGCAAGGGCCAGAGGGACAGTACGAACAGCAAAGGTGTTTGGGTAAAGTTCAGCTTTCCAGAAAGTCAGGCCCTCACCCTGCCTCTCTGCCATTCCCGGCCTTGCGACGTGGACAAATGTGCCTCTTTGCAGCTCCCCACATATTCTTCCTGCCTCTTCCTTTGTCTTTCCGTCCTTCTGTGTACAGCAGCCATTGATTTGCTTACCAGGCTATCTGTCTAGCGGCGCTCTCCGCAGATTTGCCGTGAAGCTGCTATATATCTCGTGTATCCCCGTGTCTACAGTTATCTGGATATCTACCGCAGCTATCTGTCTGTCTGCCCCGGCTGTCGAGCGATTTACTACCGGCATCCATCAGCACCTGGCGTTTGCTTGAGATATTAATTGACAGCCCCCTCCTTTAAGGCACGTGGAAACAGGACCAGTGTTTTCTCCTTTAAAAAAGAAAGAAAGGAAGAAACGAGTGTGAATGATTCATTTTTAAAACTGCCATTGAAATCTGCACAAACAATATTTATAAAGGCCCAAGGCAAAAAAAGAGAGACTTCGTGGAGCTGATTAATGTGCTCAATTGCAGAAGTTGAGCAAGTGCAGATTTGGAAGGGAAGATGTCATTAAAAATTGCATGAAGAAGAATAAGAATAAGAATAAGAGATTGTATTTATACCCTGCCCATCACTATTGGAAAGAGTCTCAGAGCAGCTTACACTCCCTTTCCCTTCCCCTCCACACAACAGACACCCTTTGAGCAGGGGTCCGTTGGGGCCGGAGTGAGGCGGAGCAAAGCTCTGCCAGCTCAGGACTGGCCAGTAGGGCAGCCACTGGCTGAATCAGATTCTCTAATCTGATTCAGCTCGCCGCTGAATTGCCGCCGAAATTCGGCGGCAATTTTAAAAGCCACTGGAGGGGACAGGGTTTGAAGGAGAGGCTCCAAACTTGCAGGGTAGCTGCTGGGGCCTCTCCTCGAAATACCCACCAAGTTTCAAGAAGATTGGACCAGGGGGTCCAATTCTACAGGCCCCCAAACAGGTTGCCCCCATTCCCTCCATTGTTTTCTATGGTAGGAAAAAAGTTAACATTTTTCCCCGCGATAGAGAACAATGGAGGGGATGGGACAATCGGTTTGGGGGCCCATAGAATTGAGCCCCGTGATCCAATCTTCTTGAAACTTAGTGGTTATTTCGAGGAGAGGCCCGAGCAGCTACCCTGCAAGTTTGGAGCCTCTCCCTCAAACCCCCTTTCCTCCAGCCCCTCATATACCCTATGAGTTTTTGCCATTGATTTCAGTGGCCCATAGGATATAATGGGGCTGAAACTGATATTCCCTTTCTGACACACTTCTGGTGATGTCAGGGGACGTGACATATGCTAATGAGTTATGTTAATGAGTTATGCTAATGAGCTCCTGCACCTCTTTTTCTATGAAAGGACCCCTGCCTGTGAGCAATGCTCCCTCTAAGCTGTGGAGTCTTGTGAGCAAAAGTTCTACTTTGTGAGCCACCGGCATTAAAGTTATGAGCAGGCAACTTGGCTGCTGCATAAATTAGTTTGCTCTGCAGCCATCCTTCCTGAGCTAAAACAAAAATGTGTGAGCCAAAGGCTTAAAATCTGTGAGCTAGCTCACACTAAACTCAGCTTGGAGGCAACACTGCCATTTCTTCTTTTCTGCTCCTATGGATTTCGTCTGTCCCTGGTGAAGGGTTTAAAAATACCAAAGTTTTTAAACACATGGGGGATTTGTAGGGAAGAATCAGAAGACGTGGGCTGCTTCACCCTTCCTTCGCTTGCTGATTTTCTCCTTGCTGATAAGATTTCCTCCACCTCAGTAGGTGCTGAATCCAAAAGAAGCCCACATTCAGGGGTTTCTAGTAGCCCGCAGTTCAGCTCTGCCACCAGCTGCAGCCATTCCGGCCTCAGATCAGCAGGTTCTTCCAGACTAGACCCTCAGAACCGCCCTGAGAAGTCCCATGGAGTGGAATGGGCCTGCTGTTTGAGAGAAGTGCTGTTGGCACAGCTGTGAGCTTCAGTCCCTTTTGAGAATCCCATTCCAACTGCAGCAAAACCCAACAGGATTCTTTTTTTTAAAGGATAATTTTCTATGTCAAAAAGAAAAAAGACGATTACAATAGAATACAATATTACATCACATTTTTTTCATTCTGAAGCAACTCACCTTCCATACAAAAAATTATAAGCAATCATTGCAATATCACAATTACAAAATCTAAAGCTTGTTGATATAACAGATACTTCATTACTGCTCAGCCCTGACTGTTTACTCATTTCCTTTATTCCATTTAATGTAAAAGTAGGGCATAACTGTACAAAAGTATTAAGTTCCTTCCTCCAAAATTAAAAAGATTTCCAACCATCAAAAAAATATGCTGTTTCAACCGTCTCTTAGCAGCTGAACAAGTTCTAACAATAAGAACGTAAGAAGAGCCCTGGTGGATCAGACCAGTGAGGGTCCATCTACTCCAGCCTCCTGTTTCACCCAGTGGCCAACCAGTTCCTCTGGAGGGCCAACAACAGGGCAGAGAGGCTGAGGCCTCCCCCTGAGAAGGACCTCAGAAGAGCCCTGCTGGATCAGACCACTGAGGGTCCATCTAGTCCAGCATCCTGCCTCACAAAGTGGCCAGCCAGTTCCTCTGGAGGGCCAGCAACAGGGCAGAGAGGCCGAGGCCTTCCCCTGAGAAAAACCTCAGAAGAGCCCTGCTGGATCAGACCACTGAGGGTCCATCTAGTCCAGCATCCTGCCCCACAAAGTGGCCACCCAGCTCCTCTGGAGGGCCAACAACAGGGCATATAGAGGCCGAGGTCCTCCCCTGATGTTGCCTCCTGGCTCTGGGATTCAGAAGTTTAGAATGCAATCCTAAAGAGAGTTACTCCGGTTGAAAAGAATGGGCTTAGACTGGAGTAACACACCTTAGGATCGCACTCTTAGTGCCTCTGAATGTGGAGGTTCCCCTCAGTCAAAGTTCCCCTCAGTCACCATGGCTAGTAGCCATTGATAGACTTATCCCCCATGAATCTATCTAATCCCCTTTTAAAACTGGTTATTCCTGTGGCCATCACCGCATCCTCCGGCAGCGAATTCCACATCTTAATCACTCCCTGTGTGAGGCACTAATTTTGAGAGTTTCGCAATACCCCATGTTTTTTGAAACCAAGATTTGATTGTGAGACAATTTTGCCACTGTAAACGGGATTCTTGTGGCACCTTGAAGAGGAACAAATTTTATTCCAGAAGATGCTTGCGTGAACTAGAACTGACAACGACAGATGATGCGAGGGGATCCTTGTAGTGCCTGAAGGAGGGGACTCAAATTCATGAAATCTTAAGCTGGGACAAAAATCTGTTTGTCTCCTGTTTAATTTTGTTGCAACAGATTCAAAATACTTTTGCATCCTTTGCAAACTTTCTGGACAGGTGGGTCGCTGTGTTGATCTGAAGCAACAGAACAAAGTTTGAATCCAGTGCCCCTTTTAGACGAAAATGGTTTTATTCTAGGTATAAATTTTTGGGTGCATGCACATGAAAGCTTAACCCCAGAATTAGGCATTCTGTACAATATTCCACCCACCATCTGACAAAGAGGAGGAGGAGGAGAAAGAAACAGAAGTAGAAGATATTGGATTTATACCTTGGCCTTCACTGGAAGTCTTGGGCTACGCTCACTCACACTAAATAATCAACTCACAATCCACTGTTAGTCCACTTTCCAACTGCATTTTACTAGAACTGGCAAAATCCAGTTGGAAAAGGCACTGACAGTGGATTGAAAGTGGATTATTGAGTATGTGTGATCGCAGCCTCAGAGTGGTTTACAACTTCCTTTCCCTTCCCCTCCCCACAACAGACACCCTTGTGAGGTAGGCGGGGCTGAGAGAGCTCTCTCGAGAACTGCCCTTGAGAGAAAAGCTCTGACAGAACTTGTAACTGGCCCAAGGTCACCCAGTTGGCTGCACGTGGAGGCGTGGGGGATCAAACCCAGTTCTCCCAGGTTAGAGTCTGCATTCCTAACCATTATACCAAAACAAGGACTCAGAGATCTCCATCTCTAGTCATTTATTTATTTATTTACATTTATATCCCACCTGGCTGGGCAGGCTGGCTCAAGGTGGCTTACACACAACTAAAATATAGTAAGACAATAAATACAGTGTTAAAAGCAGAATCAGGTTACAGATAAAAGCAAAACAAATGATGGCGGCATTCAGATTCAAGTCCGATGGGAAAGGTGGCATTCACCGGAGTCTCGGGCCAGAAAGATGTTCCAATGGCACATGTCAGTGGCGGCTCCTAATCGAAGGCCTGGCGGAAAAGCTCCATTTTACAGGCCCTGCAGAAGATCCCGCAAGGCCCTGATGTCCTCCGGGAGCTCATTCCACCAGTGTGGAGCCGCCACTGAGAAGGCCCTGGCTCTGGTGATGCCAACCTGGCTTCTTTTGAGTCAGGCGGTGAGTCAGGTGGTGTTGTGACCCTGACCTCAGTGTTCGCTGGAGCACATGTCTAACGAAGGGAGGATTCTCAAAAGCTGATACCCTGAAACTCTTCATCAGTCTCCAAGGCACTCCTGGACTCGAATCTGTTCCACCACAGACCAGCCCGGCCACGCTCAAACGGCTTTCCTTGCGTATTGAGTTCCAATTGCAGTTACTCTGTCTTCTCGCTAGATGTCACATTTCCCCACCATTGCTGGCAGGACTTTGGCCAGACCCCTGGAAGAATTCTGTATAGGACGGCAACATTGCACCCCTCTGGGCAACAGATGCAAGAGACAGCAGTGCAGTCCAAAGAACATTTTCCCTGAGAAGTAGCCCCATTGAACAGAAGTAGGATTCTGAGGAGACCTGTGTTGGATTGCTTTTTAGGTATGAATCAGCTTTTGATTCCGGCTGGACAGCCGTGGTTCCCAGGAGCTGGGGCCCAAATTCCAGGCAAGGTGGCCCATTTGGGCATATCCTGCCAGGAGGGACTGTGGATCACCCAAAGCATAGTCCGAGCCCCCCTCACACAGACGGGGTGAGAAAGGAAAAGGCCCCAAATGGTTGAGAAAATGAGCTGCATGCCAAAGGGTGTCACACTGAACTCAATGGGCAATAGATTCAAGGTGAAGGTAAAGGTAAAGGTTTCCCTCGCTCAGAAGCCAGTCGAATCCGACTCTAGGGGGCGGTACTCATAGTTTCCAAGCCAAAGAGCCAGCACTGTCCGAAGATGTTTCCATGATCATGTGGCCAGCATGACTAAATGCCAAAGTGGTGCCTATTTATCCATTTGCAATTTCTTGCTTTCGAACTGCTAGGTTGGCAGGAGCTGGGACCAGAGACGGGAGCTCACTCCGTCATGCGGCACTCGGGTCTTGAACTGCCGAACTACAGACCTTCTGGTCTGCAGCTCAGCGTCTTAACCTCTGAGCCAAAAAGAAAATGGCTCTATTTGTCCTGGAGAGCCGGGTAAAAATCTAATAAATCAAATCGTTTTCATACAGTGAATTAAGTACTTGATGGAATTCACTGTTGTGGGGCTAGACAAATCCAGGCAGAATAGATTTATCAGCACCTGTAAGCCGTGTTTCATTAGAACCTCCATGTGTAGAGGCAGTTTACCTCTAAACACCAGTGGGTGGTTGTTTCCTTCCTGTGCTGCTTGTAAGCCTCCCAGAGATATCTGAAGGAAACAGGATGCCAGATTACATGAGGCTTTGGTCTGATCCGGCAAGATTCTCCTTGTGTTCTTGGTGTCCCAGATTAAAGACTCATCGCTTCTTGTATGGACTTCTTGTATGGTTTTGCTACTTTGGAACCTTAGTCCTCCATCTGTAAAATAGGGACACAAATGCTCCCTCTAAGCTGTGGAGTCTTGTGAGCAAAAATTCTACTTTGTGAGCTACTGGCATTAAAGTTGTGAGCGAGCGATTTGGCTGCTGCATAAATTAGGTTGCTCTGGAGACATCCCTTCCTGAGTGAAGACAAAAATGTGTGAGCTGGAGGCTAAAAAACTGTGAGCTAGCTCACACTAACTCAGCTTAGAGGGAACACTGGAATCCTGGCTTCCTGGTGCCTAGAAGGCAAATGCAGCGAAGACCACGAGGTGTTTTGCAAAATGGTGGATAACGGGTAGAAACAGAAATGAGAAAGGGTATCAGAAGAAGAAGAAGAAGCGGAGGAGGAGGAGGAGAAGATTGGATTTATACCCCGCCCTTCACTTGGAGTCTCAGACTGTGATCATACGCACAATTAGACCCGACATAGGTGCGAATGCCGGCTGGATTTAATGGAAATGATTGGACAACAATGTCTGGGAAGCACCCCGCAGTCGTCGACAACCCATTTTACTCCGCCGCAGAAGTGGAGTTAAAAGACACAAGGGAAAAACTGGTAGTAGATGGGTTGCGTCAATGTTCCCTCTAAGCTGAGTTAGTGTGAGCTAGCTCACAGTTTTTTCGCCTCCGGCTCACACGTTTTTGTCTTAGCTCAGGAAGGATGGCTCCAGAGCAAACTAATTTATGCAGCAGCCAAATTGCTTGCTCACAGTTTTAATGCCAGTAGCTCATAAAGTAGAAGTTTTGCTCACGAGACTCCGCAGCTTAGAGGGTTGCGACAGGCCACAGGCGGACTTTCCCCTGTCTGATCACTCCAGCATGCTCTCATACCGTTGGGGTGGTCTGATCAGGCAATCCTGACTCCATGCCATTGTCCCCCCCACCCCTTCTCAGTGTGCGCATCATCACAAACTCCATACGGAGCCCTCGATGTGGAGGTGTGATTAATCAATTCCTTGTTTAAGTGCATCAGAAACAAATGGCAAAAAACCCCAAATCTCGACTCACCTGTGGTTGTGTCTGATCATGCAGTGGCGGGCTGTGCCCGCAGCTTCAAAAAACTGTGTGATAGCGCAACTGCGGGTCAAATTCCGCTGGAGGGAATAGCCTTGCTTCCCCCTCGTTTTATCTCACACATGTGACCGCAACATCAGAGCGGCTTACGATCCCCTTTCCTTTCCCCTCCCCACAACAGACACCCTGGGAGGTAGGTGGGGCTGAGAGAGTTCTGAGAGAACTGTCCTTGAGAGAACAGCTCTGCCAGAACTGTGGCTTGCCCAAGGTCATCCAGCAGGTGCAAATGGAGGAGTGGGGAATCAAACCCGGCTTTCCCAGATTAGAGTCCGCGCACTTAACCACTGCACCAAACTGTGCTGTTTTAGGAGAGGTTGGCGGCCCAAAGAGAGCCTGCTTGATATTCTCCAGAATCCACATTACAGGGTCTGATGTACCTCTCTGCTTGTTCCTGATTCCTACCTGCCGGCAAGTTTTAGTGGGGTTTTTGAAGCCTGCCCCATCATATTTTGTGGCTTAAGGGAATGCCGGTGCCCAGTCCTTTATTAGAGGGCTGGGCAGGAGGGGTCTGGTCCCTCTAATGTGCACTCATTTACACTGAAATAAACCTCACAGATCCTGAAAGGTCCAGCAGGGTTTCTAAACATTATTTCCTAATTTCATGGACTTTCAAAACTGTTTCCATCTACTCTGGTAGTCGTTGAAAAAAGGTGGGAGATAAGAAGAAGAGGAGGAGGAAGAGATTGGATTTATACCCCGTCCTTCATTTGGAGTCTCAAAGTGGCTTCCAAACTCCTTTCCCTTCCCCTCCCCGCAACAGACACCCTGTGAGCAATGTTCCCTCTAAGCTGTGGAGTCCTGTGAGCAAAAATTCTACTCTGTGAGCTACTGGCATTATTTATTTTTTGGATTTATATCCTGCCTAGCCAGCATGCGCCGGCTCAAGGTGGCTTACAGGAGTTAAAACCACAACAATATAATTTATACGAAATTAACTTAAAATACTCATAAAACAGCGGAAAACCACAGGAGTTGGCGGCCCATATTGCTCCCAACACACAGCACTGCAATACCAAACCCAAAGCCAGGCAATTCCACCAGTTGATTATCCGGCCAGAGACTAAACCCAACATTTGCCATCGGCCCCTTCCTCCTGTGGCGGCTCCTAATTGAAGTTGTGAGCGAGCAATTTGGCTGTTGCATGAATCAGTTTGCTCTGGAGCCATCCTTCCTGAGCTAAGACAAAAATGTGTGAGCTGGAGGCTAAAAACCTGTGAGCTAGCTCATACTAACTCAGCCTCGAGGGAACACTGCCTGTGAGGTGGGTGAGGCTGAGAGAGCTCTTTCCAGAACTGTCTTTGAGTGAACAGCTCTGACAGAACGATGGCTTGCTCCAGGTCATCCAGCCGCTGCAAGTGGAGGCGTGGGGAATCAAACCCGGTTCTCCCAGATTAGAGTCCGCGCACTTAACCACTACACCACACTGGCTTCAAGAGCACATTTGCCTTGTCTCTTATTCTGTAAATTGTTGTTAGCACTGATAATGGCAGCAACGATTGTTCAGATGTTTTCAGGTTGTTATGTGTGCCGCCTGGGGGGCTCTGATTGGGGGGAGAGGTGGCACGAAAACATTTAAAATACGATAATAAATCAATGAATAATGATAAAGACAACAACTGTGTCCACCTGGAATGCCTGAAACTTGAAACGCCTAGTACGAAAAGTTCTACACACACACACACACACACCCCAGGGCAGAAATATAGTTGCACAAACAAGGGTGTCCTCTTCATCCTCCTCCTCCTTGCTTCCTTACTCAACTTTCCGGACTGCCGATGTTTTTCTTATCAGCAGGGCAGGCAAAAGAG
The DNA here is from genome assembly GCA_029233225.1 of Lepidodactylus listeri. Classification (NCBI taxonomy): domain Eukaryota; kingdom Metazoa; phylum Chordata; class Lepidosauria; order Squamata; family Gekkonidae; genus Lepidodactylus; species Lepidodactylus listeri. The sequence goes on along the minus strand of JARCFY010000004.1, from coordinate 3,255,861 downwards.
AGACAAACATCAGAACTTTCATCTGAAACCTTGGAGAAGTTAACTCCTTCGTCCCTCAAGGGGCAGCCCCGGCAGAAAGCAGAGCAATTCCTTCCACACAAACAGAGCCAGAGTTTTGCCCAGTCGTGGAAGCATGATACCGAGTGCAGTAAATAAATCTCCCAAGAAGTGAAGTATGTTGCCAGAAAGGTGAACTTAAATCTGTTCAAGTAGATCCAGTTCACATTCAGGTGGCAGTCAAGAGGAGAGAGAGAGAAGCCGAAACTAAAGAGGACTTTCCCTGTCACAAATGGCCAGATAATCTGGCATCACCTTCAGTGTTGCCTCTAAGCTGAGCTAGCTGACAGTTCCTAAACTGAGTCTAGTGTGAGCTAGCTCACAGTTTTTTAGCCTCCGGCTCAGACGTTTTTGTCTTCGCTCAGGAAGGGTGGCTCCAGAGCAAACCAACGTATGCAGCAGCCAAGTCGCTCGCTCACTGTTTTTTTTTTTTAAATAACCTTTTTATTGCTTTTCTACAAACTATGAAAACTATCCCTCCAACGGCAAAACTATCCCTAATTAAAGCAAAGACTATAAATCGTTTTTATAACATATATGAATGAAATTCCCCATATTGCAAAACACAATATACTGAAACATGATAAGAAGTTTCAAAAAATACAATAAACACAATAAAATACAATAAACACAAAAATGCAATAACAAAAAATACAACAACACAATAAAATTTACTAAAAAAAATAAGTTTCAGATAATACTGGCTACGCGTATGTAGATTCAAGCATGTAGCAAAATAAATTTCTTAAACTTTCAAGTTGTATACAAAGCTAGTTCCCCCTCCTCCCTCTTCTTTTTGGTTTAGCAGGTTCCCTTTGGACTGGCAGTTGTTTAGGGGCACTTGCTCACCGTTTTAACGCCAGTCGCTCACAAAGCAGAATTTTTGCTCACAAGACTCCATAGCTAGAGGGAGCATTGATCACCGGCATGGGATTAGGAGGGCATTGTTTCTACAGGAGCCCTGCAGGGACATGTGTTTCCGTGGAAGGCCATGTAGACAGAGGGAGAGGACAAAGGGAGTGAGAGAGAGGAGGGGTCAGAAGGCAGCTCCCAGGTTAAGACAAAGAGGGGTACCCCATTCAAGGAGATAACACTTGGACACACTTAGAGTGATGTAGCACCCGCTCTCCGATGTCCCCTCTCATGCTGAGTCGCTCACTCCAACATGCATTTTGTAACAAACTAAGTTCTTATTGGTACAAAATGTGAAAGCTTCAGACTGACACAGAATTTTTCCCTGAGTCTCCCCTGTAGAAGAAAAAAGAAGATATTGGATTTATGCTCTGCCCTTCACTACCCAAACTCCTTTCCCTTCCCCTCCCCACAACAGACACCCTCCTGTGAGGTAGGTGGGGCTGAGAGAGCTCTGAGACAACTGTCCTTGAGAGAACAGCTGGTACAGAGCTGTGACTTGCCCAAGGTCATCCAGCAGGTGCAAGTGGAAGAGTGGGGAATCAAACCTGGTTCTCCCAGATTAGAGTCCACGCACTTAACCACGACACCAAACTGGCTCTAGAAGAAAACAGAAGCGAATTGATACTGATGATGGGTGTCCTTAGCCAGACCAATTGATTGATTGATTGATTGATTCTCCCCAGTACGGACCTGAATCAGTTTACATCATTCCCCTCTCCTCCATTTTACCCTCCCAACAACCTTGTGAGGTAGGTTAGACTGAGAAGGCCTGATTAGCCCAAGGTCCCCCAGGGAGCTCCCATGGCTAAGGGGGGGATTTGAACCTGGGGCCTCCCCGCTCCTAGTGTGGCACTCTAACCACTACAGACTGGCTCTACAGCAGAGGCTTCTTTCTGCACTGTCTCATTTGCGGCTCTGTTGTCTTGCAAAAAAGATTCTCTTTCCCCCCTCAAAACCGGACTGAGATTCCAACTTAAGGCAGGGTTTGGCAAGACCACCTGCCCTGCAGCCCCCCTCTTGTTTATCTGCAGTGTAAACACCTCGGAGGATCCTGGGATGCCGGTGGAGTTTTACGAGCCAAACTTTGATGCAGCACAGGAAAGCCCTCCGTCTGTCCCGGCTTACCCCTGGAACTTTTGCAGCTCTGCCAAACAATGTCAGCTGTGGAAATGGGGGTGGGGGGAGCTTCCCGTTTGACCAGCAGTCCTGAACAGTGCAATGCTGCTTCGTGTTCACCATCGGCTACTGCCAAATGGTAACCATTGCGCTATGTCAAAGGTCCGACCCCAGGGGCATGTTGCCTTTCAAACAGTGTCCGGCTCTAAATGCTTTAGTATGTCATCTAGTCTATCAAGTGATGGTGGTGGAAGGTGCAATTAAGTCCTCATGGACTTACAGCGACCAGTGTTCCCTCTGAGTTGAGTTAGTGTGAGTTAGCTCACAGTTATCGAGCCTCCGGCTCACACATTTTTGTCTTAGCTCAGGAAGGATGGCTCCAGAGAAAGCTAACTGTATGAGACAGGATGCTGGGCTGGATGGACCCTCACTGGTCTGATCCAGCAGGGCTCTTCTGAGGTTCTTCTCAGGGGAAGGCCTCAGCCTCTCTGCCCTGTTCTTGGCCCTCCAGAGGAACTGGTTGGCCACTGTGTGAGACAGGATGCTGGACTAGAGGGACCCTCACTGGCCTGATCCAGCAGGGCTCTTCTGATGTTCTTGTGACAGCCTGAGCTAGCCCGATCTCGTCAGAACTTGGAAGCTAAGCAGGGATGGCCCTGCTTAGTACTTGGATGGGAAACCACCAAGGAAGTCCAGGGGTGCTACATACAGAGAGGCGAGGGCAAACCACCTGTTTTTTTCCTTGCCTTGAAAACTGTACAGGGTTGCCATAAGCCAGCTATGACTTGACGGCTCTTTACACATATTTATGACAACTTCCTCCTTCTTCCAAGAAGTTCCGGGTGGCACTTTAGTTATGCCGTAATCTGGCGTGGTCTTTGAGATCATGGTTTTCTCAGGGGCCCCCAGTGACCTTGGACTTGGCCTATCCCAGGTATGTGTACCCGCCTCTACACCATGCAGTTTCAGGGTTTATCATCTGAAAACTGCATAAACACATAATCTCACTCAAGAGTTTGGTTGCTCGAAGTCACGCTCGATCATAGGTTTTGTAGTCTAAGATCTTTGCAGTCTCAGGCAGAAGTCTTTCCAGCCTTGATACCCAAATCCCAGAGGGGCCAAACCTTGCATTTGAAGGATTACTTGGATAGCACAAGTCTTTCACTCCCAGCAGCAGTTGGTACCTTCTGTCTGCTAAGCATTTGTGCTGTGCCAAGACCCCGCCCACAAACGGTGCTTGATGCAAAACTGTAACCATCGTGAACAGCCGAAATCTATGTAGACACAGCTGTAAGACTTCCTAGTCCAGGATGAGCCTATGGCAAATTTGTTGAAACTGAGGCAGATTTGTGTGTGGCATAGGATTGCCAACCTCCAGGGAGGACCTGGTGATCTCCCAGAATTCCAGCTGATCTCCAAATAACTGCGATCAGCTCTCCTGGAGAAAATGGCTGCGTTGGAGGGTAGACTATATGGCAATATACTCTGCTGAAGTCCCTCCCCTACCTAAACCTCCCCTTCCTTAGGCTCCACCCACTAGATCTCCAGGAATTCCCCAAATCAGAGCGGGCAACTCTGGTTCCCTGATTTTTGGAGCAGACCTGGAAACTGCGTGAGCTGCAATATCAAACAGTTTTCCGCTCATTATAGCAACAAATCCAAGTCCCCCCCTTCCTTTTTATCAGGTTACTTTCAGCCAATCTCGAGTGCTGTTACAAAACAAGACCTACAAAAAATTGACAAGCTTTCCGAATACTGAAAAGAGATCTGCACAAAGCCACACACACTCCAACAGTCTCTCATCCCAACTGCCTTGAATGTGCACATCCAGGGAAATTCAGACTGCTCAGCTCTTGCGGACCAATCCAGATAAGTGCTGTGAGTTCCAGGTCCATCACGCTCCCCCTTAGAGCTGCCAGCTCTGCGTTGGGAAACACGTGGAGATTTGGGGGGTGGAACTTGGGGAAGGTGTCCTTTGGGACTGTAGCAGGGTATAACGCCATAGAGTCCACCCTCCAAAGCAGCCATTTCCCCCCCAGGAGAACTGATCTCTATCATCTGGAGATAAACTGTAATAGCAAGGTGCTTCCTGGAGGCTGGGAACCCTGCTCCCTCTGGGTCTCTGGTTGGACCCTTGGAAGATGGAAGAGAGGAGAAGGAAAGCACCCTATCCGTAGGTGGGGGGGGGGTGACTGGAGAGGTGAGGAGGGTGGATTAACCCAGCCACCCTAAAAGTATCTTCTGTGGATAATTCTCCCTTCTGACACCTGGTGGGAAAAGGCTGCGTCTCTTCTCATCCACTGGCACATAATCTATGAAGCAATCTATATTTATAGAGTGGTGGTTGGCCAAGTATCCCAGCGACTGGAGTCTATTATTTACCCTGCTTTGACACGGGCATTTGGCCGTGAGCAAACAGTCGCTTGAAGAGGGGCTGGAAGCAGCTAGAGAGTCCAGGGGGAGGTTTCCAGGCTTGGCCACCGAGGGTCCATAAAAGGCCCGACCACCGGAAGCTGAGAGGCTCTGGCAAGCTATGAACAATCCCCCCAGCCTGGCATAAGCTGTGTGTTCCCCCAGTTGCAGCCAATGGTGATGAAGAAGAAGAAGAAGAAGAAGAAGAAGAGATTGGATTTATACCCCACCCTTCACTACCCAAAGGAGTCTCAGAGCAGCTTACAAGCTCCTTTCCCTTCCCCTCCCCACAACAGGCACCCTGTGAGGCAGGTGGGGCTGAGAGAGCTCCTTCAAGAACCGCTGTTGACAGAACAGCTCTGAGAGAACTTGTATCTGACCCAAGGTCACACCAGCAGCTGCATGCAGAGGAGTGGGGAATCAAACCCGGTTCTCCCAGATCAGAGTCCACGCTCCTAACCCCTACACCAAACTGGCTCTCCTTGGAAGCTTGTTTTAAAAAAAATATTTTAATCATTTTTTTCATACAACCACCACTTTTTCAACTTATAACACAGCAACAAAATCAATATCAATCCTGAAGAATACATGTGAGAAAAATCAAAATCCAAAAGGTTACATACAATAACAGAAGTATAGATTGGTGTTATACTGTAGAGATCGTCCGGACTGTTCTTACAACTATATATATTGTTACCTCTGATTAACTATTTCATAAAAACATTGTGGAATTTGGGATTTTGAGGTCGAATTAGGTAGAAATGAAACCTCTAGAAATGGGAGCCATTTATTCATCATGTGAACATGGCTTCCTGCGTTTCTAAACACGCCCGTACTATTTCCAGTTCTGTCTGTTGCTCATAGTTCCCAGACGGTGGCATATCACACATTCAAACAAGGTGAGTTAGGAGTTAAGCTCTTTCCATTTAATGGCCACAGCCATCTACTAATAAGGTTGATATCAAGTTTTTACAAATTTGGGGTACTGATGTGTCTTGCCATAGATCTAAGGGGATTAATGCTGATTGTCTTGGTAGGTCATATTGTCTGATAACCTTAATAAGAATCAAAACCACCACCAAAAGTCCCTAACCCTCTTACGCTCCCACCAGCAGTGAAGGCAACTGCCTTCCCTGCCTACATGATTTTTAACAAAGAGGGGAGTTTCTGTTAGAAATATGATACAGTCTCCTAGCATTGGGAAAAGTGCAGAAAAGGGCAACTAGAATGACAAAAGGGTTGGGACACTTTCCCTATGAAGAAAGGTTGACGCGCTTGGGGCTCTTTAGCTTGGAGAAACGACGGCTGAGGGGTGACCTGATCGAGGTTTATAAGTTTATGCATGGGATAGAGCAGGTAGGGAAAGAAGTAATTTTCTTTCTTTCTCACAAGACAAGAACTCGTGGGCACTCCCTGAAATTGCTGAGCAGTCGGGTTAGAACAGATAAAAGGAAGCACTTCTTCCCCCAAAGAGTGATTAACAGGTGGAATTCACTGCCACAGGAAGGGGTGGTGGCTACAAGCATGGATGGCTTTGAGAGGGAATGGGATAAACATATGGACCTCCTGAGGGCACCTGGTGTTTTTGGCCACTGTGTGGCAGAGTGTTGGACTAGATGGGCCACTGGCGTGATCCAACACTGGCTTCTCTTATGTTCTTATAAGAGGGAATTGGATAAACACATGTAGCAGAAGTCCATCAGTGGCTATTAGCCACAAGGTATAGATAGGAACTCTCAGTCTGGGGCAAGTGAGGCTCTGTATTCTTGGTGCTTGATGGGGGGGTGGGCAACAGTGGGAGGGCTTCGAGTGTCCTGGCCCCACTGCTGGACCTCCTGAGGGCCCCTGGTGTTTTTGGCCACTGTGTGACAGAGTGTTGGACTGGATGGGCCACTGGCCTGATCCAACACTGGCTTCTCTTAGGTTCTTAAGAGCAGAGATCCAAGTGGCTATTAGCCACAAGGTATAGACAGGAACTCTCAGTCTGGGGCAAGTGATGTTCTGGATTCTTGGTGCTTGGGGGGGGGGGGGCGAGAGTGGGAGAGCTTCTAGTGTCCCGGCCCCACTGCTGGACCTCCTGAGGGCACCTGGTGTTTTTGGCCACTGTGTGACAGAGTGTTGGACTGGAGGGGCCACTGGCCTGATCCAACACTGGCTTCTCTTAGGTTCTTAAGAGCAGAGGTCCAAGTGGCTATTAGCCACAAGGTATAGACAGGAACTCTCAGTCTGGGGCAAGGGATATTCTGGATTCTTGGTGCTTTGGGGAGGGGCGAGAGTGGGAGAGCTTCTAGTGTCCTGGCCCCACTGCTGGACCTCCTGAGGGCCCCTGGTGTTTTTGGCCACTGTGTGGCAGAGTGTTGGACTGGATGGGCCACTGGCCTGATCCAACACTGGCTTCTCTTATGTTCTTATGTCTGGGCAATGATGCTCTGTATTCCTGGTGCTGGGGGGGGGGCAACAGTGGTAGGGCTTCTGGAGTTCTGGCCCCACTGCTGGACCTCCTGAGGGCCCCTGGTATTTTTGGCCACTGTGTGACAGAGTGTTGGACTGGATGGGCCACTGGCCTGATCCAACACTGGCTTCTCTTAGGTTCTTAAGAGCAGAGGTCCAAGTGGCTATTAGCCACAAGGTATAGACAGGAACTCTTGGTCTGGGGCAAGTGATGCTCTGTATTCTTGGTGCTTGGGGGGGGGGGGCAACAGTGGGAGGGCTTCTGGTGTCCTGGCCCCACTGCTGGACCTCCTGAGGGCCCCTGGTGTTTTTGGCCACTGTGTGACACAGAGTGTCGACTGGATGGGCCGCTGGAGTGCTCCAACACTGGCTTCTCTTTCTGTTCTGGTGAAAGGCGAAAGGCCGGCGGCTCTGCTGGAGCCCTGGAAGATGCAAGCGACCCCCGCCCCTCCCGGCGGCTGTCAGCGAGCAAAGGCGGCCCCTTGGCAAGATCTCTCTCTCTCTCCCCCCCCCCCCCCCCCGCCCCGACGTGTGGCCAGCAAATGGGGCGCGGCGACGGGGCGGAGGAGGGCGGCGGGCGGGTCAGCCCTCGGCCGGCCACTTGTTGCCAAAGGAGAGGTGGGGGGGACGGACGGGAGGAGGCGGCGGCGGCGGCGGCGGCCCCCCGGCTCCCTCTCCCCCGCGCGGCGGAATCGATGCGCATCCGAATGAGGCGCCGCGGCCGCGGCCGGCAGCGGGGAGAGGAGGCGAGCTGGTCGGCGGGGCCAACCCGACGGGACCCGGCCCATGAGGCGGGGGGGCGCAGCGCGGGGACGAAGCGCCTCCCCGTCGGCCGGGACTGAGACTCCGGCGTGAGCCTCCCGCGCCTCGCCCTCGAACCCCCGCGGCGGCGCCCGGCTGGCTTCCTTCCCTCCGGCGCGGCCAGGTGCGGAGCGCAGAGGCGCAGCATGGTGGAGAACGCCGCCGTGGCCCCCAAGGCCGGCCTGGTAAGCCGCCCGCCGAGGCGCGGAAGGCAGGAAGGGCGCCCGGGGGCGGCGGGTTGGGGAAGGGGGGGCGACTTGGAAGTGGAAGTCCAGGCCGGGCGGCGGGGGGGGCGGGGGGGCATACCCCGAAGGGCTTCCAAGCGGGGGGGGGGAGGAGGAGAGGCAGCCCCCCCCCCACTCCCCACTCCGCGCGCGCGCTTCCTCGCTTTTATTGGGGGCGGCTTTGTCCGGCTCTCCCAGCAAACTTTTCTCGGGGGTCCCCGGAGAGATGGGGTGTGTGTGTGTGTGGGGGAGGGGGTCGGGGTTGCCCTCCCCTCTGCCCCCCCCGAATGCTCCCTCTAAGCCGTGGAGTCCTGTGAGCAAAGATTCGACTTGGTGAGCGCCTGCCGTTAAACCCTGCGAGCGGGGCGATCTGGCGGCAGTGCGCGCTGGAGCCCTCCTTCCCGAGCGGAGCCCCCCCCCCCCCCAAAAAAGGTGCGAGCCGGAGGCTAAAACCCGGTGAGCGGGCTCGCCCTCACTCAGCGGAGAGGGAACACGGTCCCGGCCAATGCGCCCTCGAAGCCGTGGAGTCCTGTGAGCAAAAACCCTACTTCGTGAGCTCCTGGCCCTTAAAGAGGGGAGCGGGCGATCCGGCGGCGCCAGAGATTAGTTTGGCTCTGGAGCCCTCCTCCCCGAGCGGAGGCAGAAATGCGCGAGCCGGGGGCTGGCAAACGGGGAGCTGGCGCGCACTAGACGCGGCTTAGAGGAAACACTGCCCCCCCACCCCCCCGCCCTCCCTGCTTCCCGGCGGCGGGGCTGACCGGCGCTTCCTCTCCCCGCCAGGCTGCCGCCGCCGCCGCTTTCTCGTCGTCTTCGTCTTGCTCGGCGGGGCGTGGGGCGGGGGCGGCCGGCGGGCTCCGCCTGGAGGCGGTGATGGAGACCTGCAGCGGGCGCAGGCGGCGCGCCTGGAGGAGAAGCTGCGGCGGGCGGCTGCGGGGGCCGCTCCCCCCCCCCGACGGCGCCCCCGCTGGCCTTGCGCCTCTTCCCGGCCGGGAGGCTGCCCGCCGCCGCCCCCCGCGCCCCGCCGCCGCCCCCCGCCCGCCCGGATCGGGGCCCCGCCTCGCAGCCCCCGGAGGGAGCGTCCGGCGTCGAGGAGGAGGAGGAGGAGGAAGGAGACGAGGACGACGGCGCGGACGACGACGACGACGACGACGGGGAGGGCCGAGCGGCCGGAGGAGGGGAGCCCCGCTACGCCCAGCGCCCCCCCTCGCCCCCGCCGCCCCCCCAGCAGCAGCACCACGAATGGACCTACGAGGAGCAGTTCAAGCAGGTAAAGCCCCCCCCCCCGCCGCCGCATTCTGCGCCCCCTCCCTAAAGTCCGACCCCCCCCCTCTCCAGGGTTCCCTCCCCCTTGTCCAGATGGCCCCCCCCCGTTGGTTCAGTAGCCGTCTGATTCCCCCCCGCCCGTGCGGAAACATTTCTTTGCCGTGGTTGCCAGCCTCCAGGGGGAGCCTGGAGGTCTCCCGGACTGACAGCAGAGGCCAGTCTCCTTGGGAGAAAAGGGAAGCTCCGGAGGGGGGGGGGGGTTATGACATCATGTCCCTCCCCAGGCTCCACCCCCAAATCTCCAGGAATTTCCCAACCTGGACTTGGCAACCCTTCTCCTTGACCCCCAGATCTCCCCCCTGCTACCCAGAATGCCTTTCTTGGTTTGCCCCCAAATCACCCCCTTTTGTCGTTTCCAGACAGGGTCACCAGTCCATTTTTAACCCCCGGGGACATCTTTACCCCCTCCCAAGTTGACCCAACATCTACTCCCTCGATGGGGTCTACCAAAGGGGACTCTTGGCCTCCTTCAATGTCCCCGCAAGCGTCTTTCACCCCCCCCCCCCCACAAATCCTGAGCTCAGCAACAGCTCCAGGGGTCCCAAACCTTCGCTGACCCTCCCCGTTGCACCAAGCTGCCCCTCCTTTTGTTTTAGCCTCCAACACACAGAAATGCTCAGGTTTCTCTCCTGTCCCCAATATTTATTGTCTTCCGATTTGCCCCCCTCCCCCCCCCCCCCCGGCCTTCCGGGCAGCCTCCCCACTTGTGGGTGGACTCAGAGCTAGGGAAGTTGTTCCGGGTTCTAGATGCTGGCACTACGCTCGCTCGTAGGAGGCTGTATGGACGGGGCGGGGGGGGGGGGGGCTGGAGCGGACTGGGATTTTCCAGGGATCTTTGCAATCTGCCTCTTGGGTCACGGGCCCATCAGCTGCTGTGGCCCAGTGGTGCTAAGCCTCCGGTCTCAGAACCAAAGCTGCATCTTCTCGCCGTGCTTGCAGTGCCCGGCTGTTTGGCTCGGCTTCGCCCCTGGCTCCTCAAACAGCTCAATGGACCGACCCCATTGCCCTTCCCGCCCAGGGGTGCAAATGGGCCATGTCAGAATCTGGACTTGACGGGATGATTTCATTTACTTCATTTCTACCCTGCCTTCCTCCCCAGTGGAGACCCAAAGAGGCTCGCATCCTTCGCCTCGCCTCCGCTTTATCCTCACGGCAGCCCTGTGAGGGGGTACAAAAGAGCCAGGTCCAGTAGCACCTTAAAGACCAACAGACTTTGTGGCAAGGCGTGAGCTTGGGTGACTCTTGCTGTTTTCTACTGTCCCATGGCGACCCATCTTGAACTGTGAGGTGGGTGAGGCTGAAAGCGGGTGACTGGCCCACAGTCACCCAAGCAAGCCTCTGTGGCAGAGCAGGAATTTGAAACGGGGGTCTCCCAGACTTTAGTGTGATACTCTAACCAGTGCAGACACCCCCGCCCCCGCTAGGCTTTTGCCTGTTCCCATCAGAGGCAGGTTCTTTGAGGCTGGAAGAAAACTTCCAACTTGTCTCAACTGAGTGGCGGAAGACAAGGAGATGGATGCTTAAAACATGAAGCAGCTGCCTGCACCCTGTCGTGTCCCCCCCCCCCCCCCCCCCGGCTGAGCCCATGCTCCAGGTCTCAGGATGTCTGCCCCGAAGTCCAGCTCTGCCCAGATGTTCCCGGCACTGCCCTCTGATCTCTCTAAATAACCACCCCGGTGCTTCCCAAAACTGCCCAGTACCAAATATCGTCCTCTCCCCCTTTCTGGGAAGAGGGCAGGCCGTATCTGCAAAGCTCGCCCTGAAACTCTTTGAGGAAAGGATTCCACCAGTAGGCCGCCCCCCTCCAATGGAATTGGTGTTAAAGAGCCTGCGCAAAACCTCGAAGCAAGTCTAGTAGCGCCTTATAGCAACAAGATTTTGGAGGGGATGAGCTTTCAAGAGTCAGTGCTCCCTTGGGGAGCATTGACTCTCGAAAACTCATCCCTCCAAAATCTTGCTGTGCTCGAGTTCTTGTCTTCACCACATCTCCCCCCCCCCCCTTTCCTCTCTCCTTTTCAATGGGAAATTATTAACCTCCTTCCTATTTTGAAAGGGTTCAAGAGGCTCTTCCTTGTAAGCCCGGCACTTGAGGCTCTAAGTCCGCTCACGCTCCCCTCCTCCCAGTTTCCAGTGGGCTCTCCTCCCCTTTTCACTCCTTTCCCTCCACGCAAAGGCCTGCATTTTCCACTCCCGAACGGACAACGAGACATAAACACAAGTTTTAAAAAGGTGGGTGAGGGGGTACCGGGTGTTCCCCAGACGGGACTAGAAATGACCCCAGTGAAATGGAAGGACAAAGGTTTTTTCCCGTGGGGGGGGGAGTGTGAAAAGCTTTGGTGCTTCCCCTTGTTTGGCCATACTATACTTTAAACACCCCTCCCACTTCATCAGAGAACCCCTCCACCCGCGCATCTTCTCTGGCGCTAAGAAATTCCAGCTTCTATTTCACATTGCGGTGGCAAGACGAACTTCCTGCCGCTTCCTCTTCAGGAGGGTCTTTCCCCCCCTCGCCCGATTCACTAGCTGATCAGATCCCCACTCCCAGTATTTATTTGTGCAGGGAGTCCAGTGTTCCCTCTAAGCTGAGTCAGTGTGAGCCAGCTCGCAGTATTTTAGCCTCCAGCTCACAGATTTCTGTCTTAGCTCAGAAAGGAGGGCTCCAAAGCAAACGAATTGATGCAGCAGCCAAATCGCTCGCTCACAGCTTTAATCCCGGTAGCTCACAAAGTAGAATCTTTGCTCACGAGGCTCCAAAGCTTAGAGGGAGCATTGGCAGCGACATACTTATAACCTGTCTCCCCACCTATGAAAGGGGCCTCATACATATAATCCGTGTCCCTTTTTAGCAATAAATGGTTTATCAGAAGTGGCTTCAATTCTGTGTTCAATTCCTTGGGAGTAAATCCCATGGAGTGCAGGAGGATTTCACTTCCAAAAAAGCTATGGGGGCGGCTCACCCTTCTCTCTCTACCCCCCTTCTTTCCGCTGGCTCTTTAATTCTGCGAGTCGCTGGCCCTGTTCACATGTTATGGTGAACGCATGCACATCTTGCATTTACGCGCCTACGTCGGGTTTGTAAGCAAGAGCCAGTGGGTGTTCACCTTGCAAATAAAACCAGGGACCGGGACCGGATAAATGTGGGGCTTAGATCACACTTTTGGCTGTAGGTGCATTGACTGTAACATGAGAATTATTTGACGTATATGTAAGGGGAAACCAAGCGTACGCTGTATGCAGATTGTTACTCCTGCTCACTGTAACTTGTGAACCGGACTTCCGTTTCCTCTGACAAAGAAGGGCTTGGAAGAGAATTCAGGGGCTGCGTGGTCCCCCTGTTTGCTCCTGAGGGGTGGAGGGATGCCCAAACTCAGAGGGACCCTGAATTGAATCCGGGGTCTGCTCCAGTCACGTCTAAAGTGGAGCATGTGTGTCGAGTGCGAGATGGAGAGCTTTGGAGAGCCTTCTCCATCCTGCCACTTCAGGGTTTGAGAGGTCTTCTTGCCTCATGGAAATTACTCCCCCTGCTCCCGGACTTACGCAGGGTAGGTGCAGGGTCTTGGCTTGGCCTTGGCTGACAGTGGCTCCGGCTGAGGGGGAACGTCATTGGGCTGATAGCTGGGGGCGAGTAGAGTCCCCGATGGGCATCAGTACCCTCTGCTGTGTGGGTGGCGTGGTTGGAGACCAAGCCCGGTTTACGTCCTGCTGGTGCTTTTCTTTTGCCCATCTGGCACTCGGTATTTCTGAAGGGATACGGTATTCACACACACACACACACACACAGAGATCAGCTGGGTTGGCAGAAGGTTCAGCCCCCCCCCCCCCGTTGCTCCCTTGGCGCTTTCCGTAACCCCCCCCCCCCCCCGCCGCTTTACATGGAGCTGGGGCGAATTGGGTCTGTTGCCTTCACTTTGCGGCTGGAGCTCAGTTTTGTTCGTCTGCTTGGTGTAATAAAATGTCCCCAGAATCTTGGGGAGGGCACACAAAAGGAGGCCCCAATTTCTACCCTCCTCCATCAGCCCCCCCCCCCCCAATGTGAATTAGAAAGCAGCAATACCAATTAGAAAGCAGCAATACCAGCTTCTTTTGTGGAAGCTGGTCATAAGAACATAAGAACATAAGAGAAGCCAATGTTGGATCAAGCCAGTGGCCCATCCAGTCCAACACTCTGTCACACAGTGGCCAAAAACACCAGGTGCCCTCTGGAGGTCCAGCAGTGGGGGCAGGAAGCCCTCCCACTGTTGCCCCCCTCCAAGCACCAAGAATACAGAGCATCACTTGCCCCAGACTGAGAGTTCCTATCTATACTTTGTGGCTAATAGCCACTGATGGACTTCTGCTCCATATGTTTATCTAATTCCCTCTTGAAGCCGTCCATGCTTGTAGCCGCCACCACCTCCTGTGGCAGTGAATTCCATGTATTAATCACTCTTTGGGTGAAGAAGGACTTCCTTTTATCTCTTCTAACCCGACTGCTCAGCAATTCCATGGAGTGCCCACGAGTTCTTGTATTGTGAGAAAGGGAGAAAAAGACTTCTTTCTCGACCTGCTCTATCCCATGCATAATCTTATAAACCTCAATCATGTCACCCCTCAACTGTTGTTTTTCCAAGCTAAAGAGCCCCAAGTGCTTCAACCTTTCTTCATAGGAAAAGTGTTCCAACCGTTATATCATTCTAGTTGCCCTTTTCTGCCCTTTTTCCAATGCTATAATATCTTTCTTGAGGTATGGTGACCAGAACTGTACACAGTACTCCAAATGAGGTTGCACCATCGATTTATACAGGGGCATTATGATACTGACTGATTTGTTATCTATTCCCTTCCTAATAACCCCCAGCATAGCATTGGCCTTTTTCATTGCAGTCGCACACTGTCTCGACATTTTCATTGAGTTATCTGCTACGACTCCAAGATCTCTCTCTTGGTCAGTCTCCGCCAGTTCGGACCCCGTCAACGTGTATTTATAGTTAGGATTTTTGGCTCCAATGTGTATCACTTTGCACTTGGCCACATTAAACCCCATTTGCCAAATTGATGCCCACTCGCCCATCCTCGACAGATTCCTTTGGAGTGCCTCACAATCCTTCCTGGTTCTCACCACCCTGAACAACTTTGTGTCATCTGCAAATTTATCCACTTCACTGCTTACTCCCAACTCCGAATCATTAATAAACAAGTTAAAAAGCATCGGACTGAGTACTGATCCCTGCGGTACCCCACTGCTTACCTCCCTCCTCTGAGAAAATTGCCCATTTATACTCACTCTCTGTTTCCTTTTAATTAGCCAGTTTTTGATCCACAAAAGGAGTTGTTCTTTTATCCCATGACTATTGAGCTTACTTAGGAGCCTTTGATGAGGAACTTTATCAAAAGCTCTCTGGAAGTCAAGGTAAACAACATCTATTGGGTCCCCCTTGTCCACATGCTTGTTTACTCCCTCAAAGAACACTAACAGGTTAGTGAGACAAGATCTTCCCTTATAGAACCCATGCTGAGTCTTCCTCAATAGATTTTGTTCATCAATGTGCCTACTAATTTTTTCCATATGTGGTCATATATGTTTGTTTTGATTGTCTGCTTAGTGTAATAAAACATACTCAGAGTCTTGGGGGGGGTGTTGTTAGGAGGCCCCGATTTCTACCCTCCTCTATCAGCCCCCCCATGTGAATTAGAAAGCAGCAACAGAAATGTGTTTCTGTTTGGGAGGCCAGTCATATATGTTCGTTTTGTTTGTCTGCTTAGTGTGATAAAAGGGGACTCAGAGTCTTGGGGAGGGGGACACACAAAAGGAGGCCCCGGTTTCTACCACCGCAATGTGAATTAGAAAGCAGCAATACGAATTTGTTTCTTTTGGGAAAGCTGGTCATATATGTTTGTTTTGTTCATCTGTTTAGTATAATAAAGCGTACCCAGGGTCGAGGACACACACACACACACAAAAGGAGGCCCCGATTTCTACCCTCCTCCATCAGTCCCCCCCCCCATGTGAATTAGAAAGGGGCAATACAGATTTTTTTCTGTTTGGGAGGATGGTCATATATATTCTTTTTGTTCGTTCTTAGTGTAATAAAAGAGTACCCAGAGTCTTGGGGGTGGTGGTGTTAGAAGGCCCCAATTTCCACCCTCCTCCATCAGCCCCCCCCCCCCCGTGAATTACATAAAGGTTTCCCTTGCTTGAAAGCCAGTTGAATCCGAGTCTGGGGGTGGTGCTCATCTCCATTCTCAAGCCGAAGAGCCAGCGCTGTCCGAAGACTTTTCCGTGGTCATGTAGCCGGCATGAGGCCGCCGAGGCGCACGGAACACTGTTCCCTTCCCACCAAAGTGGTACCTATTTATCTACGAAGTGGTACCTATTTAACCGCTCTGAGTCTGCCTTTGGGTGGAGAGAGCGGGATATAAGTTTAATTAATAAAATAAATAAATAAATAAATACTTGCAATTTCTTGCTTTCGAACAGCTACACGTTACTGACCTTCTGGTTTGCAGCTCAGCGTCTTAACCCCTGAGCCACCGTGGCCTCATTTGAATTGGACAGCAGCTATACAGATTTGTTTCTTTTGGGGAAGAGGGTCATATACGAATCGGACACCCCCCCCAAATATTTCTCGCCCCTCCCTTCTGGCGGCTCTGGTCTTTCCGCCTGGAACGTCTGTATATTTATTATCTGTTTCTTTCATTCATCCCCTGCCTTTCTCCCCAGTGGGAGACCCGAAGCGGCTGATGCCATTCTCCTCTCCTCCGTTTTATCCACACAACAGCCCCCTGAGGTAGGCTAGGCTGAGAACGGTGGGCTGGCCTCCAGGTCCCCCAGCCAGCTGCCCTGGCCGAGGGGGGATTCGAACCGTGAGATCCTAGTCTGACACTTCTAGCCACTACTCGACGCTGGCTCTCTGTTGCCTGACGGGAAGGAGAAGGGTGGAGCTGGTTCTCCGTGAGAATGCTGTGCTTGGGAAATCAAGTTCTTGGTTTCGGGTCTCTGGTAGCTTCCTTGCCTTTTCCTGGCGCACCCCGGGGTTTCCCCCCCCCCCCAGGGTTTCTGTGGTTTTGCCAAATGTGAATGGCTTTGCTCTTTGGAGACCCCTTCAGAAGGGCTGCCCAACCCAAGGAATGTTCCTGCACGGTCCCTGCTGTCTGGTGCCGGTGGACTCTGACCTCAAAGCTTTATATGAAACCAGCGGGACTGAACAACTGGGAGGCTGGAGGGCTAGGAGGACTTTGGAAGCTGCCTGCTTTTCTCCGGGGGGGCCAGCAAGGATTGTATCTGGTTCTCCGGCTCTGATTTGTCTCGCGCGTTGGACCCAAAAGGCAGCTGAGAGCCAGTTTGGTGTAGTGGTTAAGTGTGCGGACTCTAATCTGGGGGAACCGGGTTTGATTCCCCGCTCCTCCACTTGCAGCTGCGGGATGACCATGGGCAAGCCATAGTTCTGTCAGAGCTGTTCTCTCAAGGACAGTTCTGGAAAGAGCTCTCTCAGGCCCGCCTCCCTCACAGGGTGCCTGTTGTGGGGAGGGGAAGGGAAAGGGATGGTAAGCCGATCTGAGACTCCTTTGGGTAGTGAAGGGCGGGGTATAAATCCAATCTCCTCCTCCTCCTCCTCCTCCTCCCGGGGTAAAATAAGTCCTGCAATAAGTGAGGCGCAATAATCTCCCCCTCCCCGGCCATATCTACAGTAGAAATCACACCTCCCCCCCTCAGCCCCAGCTTCTCTTAGTTGCTGTGGATAACAGCCTCTCTAAGGGCTGACATCTAATTAGAAAATTAATTGGGGGGGGGGGCAAAGAGTTAACCTTTTCCCTCTCAGTGCTGAGACCCTGATCCAAAGCCTGACCCCCGCAGCGCCATGGCTGCCGCATTAACGCAAAGGGCAGCGCTGTCGGGGCCTGCGGAAACGGTGGAGAGAACCCACGGACCAGCATCCCTCTTGAGGCTTCCGGCTCCCTCCCGGCAGAGGGTCTGTTGGCACAGGCTGGCTTTTGAGTTGCTGTTGGGCGGGCAGCCCCTTCCCTGTCCCTCCCTGGAGGCATTCGGAGGCCGCTTGGCCAAAGCCAGCTTTCTCGGCCATCCATCCCCTTTGCCTTCCACTAAGATTCCTGGTAGGAAATGCAGCCTTTGGAATTAGGAAATGGATTTTGGGGGGAGCTGCATTTTGTTGATTCAAGCGGGTGGGTGTTGCTGTAACAGTGTTTATTAGGGGCTAAGCTGCCGGGGGGGGGGGGGGGGGGTGACACAGCTCAGATCGGAGAGGGCAGGAAAAGACATTATATGGAAGCCCCCTACGAATGTTCCTGGGGGGGCTAGCGAATCAGCAATTGGGGGGTGTTTAACCTTTTCCCCACCCCTGGTTTCCCCTGGATGCCCCCTTCTGTGGTTTCCCCACCCCTGGTTTCCCCTGTGTGAATCAGTTATGTAGCATTTGAGGGGAAGACACTGTGAGGGTTTCTTTGGGGGGGGGGATACCTTCAAATGCTCCCCCCCTGTTATCTTAGGGCCAAACCTGACAAGATGCTGGTTGGGTGGGAGGTCCAGCTATGGAGCTGCTGACACCGTTTCCCCTCCCCCATTTAAATCTCCCTTGTGGGGGCTGTTTAAAAGAAATGCTGGGAACTCCCAGCTTCTTGTTTGGCTTGGCCTCAGGAAATGCAGGGTCGAGGACCCCCCAGAAGGGAAGGTTTGGATTTCTGTCTGCCCATCGATACTGGGAGAACTTGCTTGTTTCAAAGCAGATCTGGATGGGGACTTTGCGCCAGACCAAAGGCCGTGCCTTGCAAAGGTGCTTTGATGTGGCGATGCCTCCGGTGTGTGTGTTTGGGGTGTGTGTGCCTTGTTTGGGTTGTCCGAATCTTCACTCCGCAGTTCTGCAAATGTGCATCCAAGTTGCTTCCCTCAGAGGGAGCAGATTTCGTAGGCCAGAAATATCACCAGGAGGTCCCGGCCCCACTGCTGGACCTCCTGAGGGCGCCTGGTGTTTTTGGCCACTGCGTGACACAGAGTGTTGGACTGGATGGGCCACTGGCCTGATCCAACATTGGCGTCTCTCATGTTCTTATGTTCAAGAGAGAGCTGGGCGTATCTGTCAAGAGGATCTAGAAACAGGGTCTTTTCTCAAGACACCCCCATTCCTCAAAGACTGCCAGAATAAAACGAGGTGCGTGTTGAGGGACCTTGCCAGCTCGGAGACTTTTGCTTCTTGACTCTACCTTTGGGGTGCCTGGACTACATTAATCGAGACGGGTAGCCCTGTTAGTCTGTCTGCAGCGGTAGAAATGAGCAAGAGTCTAGTCGCACCTGAAAGACTAACATGATATGTGGCAGGGGAGGAGCTTGCGTGAGTCACTGCTCGCTGCTTCAGATACAGAATGGAAATCCATCCACCTTGTGAAGAAACTTGCATAGGTTCAAACAGACATCGCTGAGGACTGCTGAACTGCAACCGATAATGAAGCTCAAGACAATGCATCCTCCTGGACTGAATCGAGACCTTGGTTCCCTGTCTCGTTACCAGCACTGATTTCTCCACGCCTACTACCCCTCTGCATAGCTGACCTAAATCCAACCCCGCCTGCTGTTGTCATTTGCCTGCTAATGGCATTTGGCATCTGAAATCACTCCACTCTCCAAGATATATAGGACAGACGGACTCCCATTCTAGGTGTATCTGAAGAAGGGAGCAGTGACTCATGAAAGCTCCTCCCCCTGCCATATATTTTGTTAGTCTTTCGGGTGCTCTGGGATTCTTGTTCTTTTCTGTCATTGAAGAAGTCAGCAGTGACTCTGGAAAGGGTGGGACTCGGGAGCAGTTTTCAGTGATATGGGTGGGGCGGGTGCTTAACCCTTTCTTCAGTTGCTTCTGCTACACTGCGCCCCCCAGGCTGCCTCCTCAAGGACTGCCACTTGCACCTGCTGGATGACCTGGGGCAAGCCCTAGTTCTGTCCCAGCTGTTCTCTCAAGGACAGCTCTGGAAAGAGCTCTCTCAGCCCCACCTCCCTCCCAGGGTGTCTGTTGTGGGGAGGGGAAGGGAAAGGAGTTTGTAAGCCATTCTGAGACTCCTTCAGGTAGTGAAGGGCGCGGTATAAATCCAATCTCTTCTTCTTCCTCACGTCCATTATGAATCCATGTATACGCTCCTCCTTGTATCTAAAACCTTGTGGGTTAGGGGAGCTGCTGAAAATAGAACTGAGCAAGGAAAGAGTAAACAGCCCTTGCCAATTTTCCACAGAAAGCAACACTTCCCCCCCCCAACCTACACAGTTGCCAGCCAGGTCTATACGAGACCCCTGCAGTGTAGGCTACCTGCAAGCATGTGGTTAAACAGGCAAGCGTGCACCAGGTACAGTTTATTTCTTTATTTTCTACCTCGCCATTCTCCTCAGTGGGGACCCGTAAAGCAGCTTCCGTCATTCTCTCCTCCATTTTCTCCTCACAACAACCCTTTGAGGTAGGTTAGGCCGAGAGGGTGGGACCCAGCAAGTGTCCGTGGCAGAGCGGGGATTCAAACCTGGCTCTCCCAGATCCGAATCCGACAGTCTGACCTCTACGCCACGTCGGCACTTGGGCATCCGCACGCAGCTTCCCCCTTTGGTGTAGAGCCAGTTTGGTGTAGCGGTTAGGAGCCCGGACTCTCGTCTGAGAGAACCAGGTTTGATTCCCCACTCCGCCACATGCAGCTGCTGGTGTGACCTTGGGTCAGTCACAAGTTCTCTCAGAGGTGTTCTTGAAAAAGAGCGGTTTCTGTCCGAGCTCTCTCAGCCCCACCTCCCTCACAGGGTGTCTGTTGTGGGGAGGGGAAGGGAAAGGAGTTTGTAAGCCGTTCTGAGGCTCCTGAAGGGCAGGGTATAAATCCAATCTCCTCCTCCTCCTCTTCTCTTCCTCTTCCTCCTTCTCTTCCTCTTCTTCCTTCTCCTCTTTGGCTTTCTCCATGGCATCTGCGGTGCCAATCCAAACAGTGTACTCGGTGGTTAGAATGGTGTGGTTTTACTTGTGGATGCTGGAAGGTGTGCTTTACTGTGTGGTCTAGGGAGGACAAGTCCTCGAGCCTGCCGGGATCTGGGGGTGGAGACCAGCAGAAAAGCTCTCCCTTCCTTTAAGATGTAATTACATAAATGGGGGGGGGGCCCTTTTGAGTTGGCCGTTTGTCGCCTGCCTAATGAAAACCGGTGACTTTCTCCCATGCGTGGGGTGGTCCAAGGGTGGGATGATCCCACCAGTCACCTGGGGGTCCGTCTCCCCGCCCCACTGCCGGAGGCCTCCCTTGCTAAAGCCCAGCCAAAGACCGGGGACTGCTGGCTTGGTAAATATTTAATAAGGAGGGAAGTGGTTTTTCCATTTGCCCCCACCTCTTTCCCCCTCTGACCTTTAACCCCTCGACCTTGGCAAATAAATCAACCCCCCTCCTCCCCTCCAGCCATGCCCAGCTATCCAGACCGAGTTTTGTTAGGAAATGCAGCTGCTGCCAGGGGGGGGGGGGAATTTGAGTGCCTCTGGATGCTTTCCGGGAGTGCGCTGCAGGATTGATTTTCTACTTCTGGACCTGTGCTTAGGAGAGCCTTGCCCGGCTGGCCCCGGCTAGCCCGATCTCGTCAGATCTCAGAAGCTAAGCAGGGTTGGGCCTTGCTAGTACATGGGAGGGAGATCCCCCAGGAAGTCCAGGGTCATGACGCAGAGGCAGGCAATGGGAAACCACTTCTGTAGTCTCTTGCCTTGAAAACCCCATGGGATCGCTATAAATCAGCTGTGAACTGATGGCAAAAAAAAAAACTCACTTAGGAGAATTCAGGAAGAAGAGAGCCAGTTTGGTGTCGTGGTTGAGTGCGCGGACTCTAATCTGGGAGATCCGGGTTTGATTCCCCACTCCTCCACTTGCACCTGGCTGGATGACCTTGGGCAAGCCATAGCTCTATACCAGCTGTTCTCTCAAGGACAGCTTGGGAAAGCGCTCTCTCAGCCCCACCTACCTCCCAGGGTGTCTGTTGTGGGGAGGGGAAGGGAAAGGAGTTTGTAAGCCTCTCTGAGACTCCAAGTGAGTGGAGGGCGGGGTATAAATCCAATCTCTTCTTCTCTTCTTCTTCTAAATTGATCGCCCCCTGGATGGGCTGAGGGGGTCGGGTAGACATCAGGTAAACCAACTTCTATGCGCTTGGCTGATCTGAACAGGGAAACCTCATGCTGAGGGTAGGCTTGGGGACGGCAGGTGTGTGCCCCCCCCCCCCCTTTTACAGGCATGCTCTGCAGGTGTGCTTTTAAGGATACCGGCTGGCCGCTGTCTCTTGCACCTGTGTTGCTTCGACATAGTTGTGAGTGTTGGACCAAGCTACTCCCTTGCACATTTTTGGTGCATTAAAAGCCAGAGTAGACTTTTTGATTGTGCCTATAGAATATGTTTTTTTTAACTTTTACCTTTTTACTGTTAGGATAGGCACTGAAGGCAGGACCCAAAGACCTATGCACAGGGACTGCGAGCCAGTTTGGTGTAGTGGTTAGAAGTGCGGACTCCTGTCTGGGAGAACCAGGTTCGATTCCCCAGTTCTCTACATGCAGCTGCTGGTGTGACCTCGGGTCAGTCACAAGTTCTCTCGGAGCTGTTCTCTCAAGGGCACCTCGCTCGAGAGCTCTCTCAGGCTCACCTACCTGTTGCGGGGAGGGAAAGGGATTGTAAGCCACTCTGAGACTCCTTCGGGTAGTGAAGGGCGAGGTATAAACCCAGTCCCCTCCTCCTCCTTCTCAGCCCCCCCCCAGGCTGCCCAGTTGGCTCAACCGTTGGCTAAGACCCTGCCCCCCACAACTTGTCCCTCTGCCACATGTAAATGCACTGAAAACTTCGGGCCCAGGAGCTGGAATGACCAGACTTGTGATGTGACAGGGTGCCCGTGCGCCCTCTTTTTTGGGGGGGGGGCTGCCAAGCTGCTGTTTGCCATCCAGAGGTCCTTGCCAAAATGCTGACGGGTCTGGATCCTCGGAGGTGTCGGCATGCTCCCTCGCTGACCTTTCTGCTTGCCGGTTGTGCAACCCTCCTCTCGTTTGCTCAGGTTTCAGGCTCGACAACTGGCTGGACGAAAAGGCGATTGCTCAGCAGGTCTGGATCATGTGCAAAGCATGTTTGCAAGCAGTATCTCCCCACCCCGCCTTCAGCCCCTGCCCAGCGAGGCACCCCCGCCCTCCTGTGTGCGAGGGTGGCCTTTGTGCTGTTTGCTGAAGGAAGTTGATATTTATGGAGGGGCTGGACCATCAGGTTGGGGGGGGGGAAATGTGGTGTGCATCGGACTTCAAGGATGGGTGAGGGTTTGTGTGGAAGAATGGAGCTGCAGGGGCTCCTGGGAAAAGGCTGCTTGGAGCGAGAGCCTTTCTGCCGCACACAGCTGTCACCCAGAGTAAGACGACGCCTGCAGGAAATCACCTGTTGTCCAGAACTACAGTGCTGTGTTCCCTTTCATAAGAACATAAGAGAAGTCAATGTTGGATCAGGCCAGTGGCCCATCCAGTCCAATACTCTGTGTCACACAGTGGCCAAAAACACCAGGTGCCCTCAGGAGGTCCAGCAGTGGGGCCAGGACACTAGAAGCCCTCTCACTGTCTCCCCCACCCCCAAGCACCAGGAATACAGAGCATCCCTTGCCCCAGACTGAGAGTTCCTATCTAGACCTTGTGGCTAAGAGCCACTGATTGACTTCTGCTCCATACGTTTATCTAATTCCCTCTTGAAGCCGTCCATGCTTGTAGCCGCCACCGCCTCCTGTGGCAGTGAATTCCACCTGTTAATCACTCTTTGTGTGAAGAAGGACTTCCTTTTACCTGTTCTATCCCGACTGCTCAGCAATTTCGTGGAGTGCCCACAAGGAGGTCTTGTCTTGTGAGAAAGGGAGAAAAGGACTTCTTTCCCTACCTGCTCTGTCCCATGCATAATCTTGTAAACCTCAATTGTGTCACCCCTCAGCCGTCGTTTCTCCAAGCTAAAGAGCCCCAAGCGCTTCAACCTTTCTTCGGAGGGAAAATGTTCCCTGAGTGTTTCTGCCAAGGTCGTTCTGTCCCCACCAGACCCTTGTGAAGTAGGCCAGTCTGAGGGAGAATGGCTCTCCAAAGGCTCTCCAGAGAGCTTAATGGCTGAGTGGAGATTTGAAGCTGGTTCTTGCTGGTCTGGATCGAGTTCTAACCGTCACATCACTCTCACTTTTTCTTTTGAGATGATACAACTTTTATAAAGTCTGATGAGAAGTTCCACCCATGGACCATTATATTAGGCATCACTTTGGATTTCCCACTGCACATTTTTTTTTGGGGGGGGGGGGTGTCAAGTCACAGCTGATTTACAGCAACCCCATTGGATTTCCAAGGCAAGAGATGTTTTGAGGTGGTTTTGCCATTGTCTCTGCATAGTGACCTTTGAGGTCCATCAGTGGCTCTTAGCCACAAGGTATAGCTAGCATCCCTCAGTCTGGGGCAAGTGATGCTCTGTATTCTTGGTGCTGGGGGGGGGGACAACAGTGGGGGGCGCTTCTAGTGTCCTGGCCCCACTGCTGGACCTCCTGATGGCCCCTGGTGTTTTTGGCCACTGTGTGACACAGAGTGTTGGACTGGAGGGGCCACTGGCCTGATCCAACATTGGCATCTCTTACGTTCTCACGACCCTGGACTTCCTTGGTGGTCTCCCATCGAAATACTGACCAAGGCTGACCCTGCTTGGCTTCCAAGATCTGATGAGACGGGGCCAGCCTGGGCCATCCAGATCAGGGCACCACGCTCACAGGGCATCCTTCATCACAGAGAATAGAGCGTGGCACAGTCCATAAAGCCCCAGCTTCTGTTTTGCAAGTGATGGCCCCAGATTTCATTCCTCTGCCTGCACACCCCAGGTACTCCAATGGAAAATGTAGCAGAGTTTTAACCCAGCTGTGGACGTGACTTTTAAAAGGGTTTTTTTTGTGTGTAGAATGATATCTTTGAAACGGTTGTTACTTTACTTTAAATTGGAGCGCTGCTGTCCAGCGTCGGACTGGGAAAACAGAGGAGCACGAACTAAGATGTCCGACTGAGCTTCGGTTCAGTCCCGGGTCCTAGGGAAAAAACCTCTCTGTAACTTTTTGGGGGCTCAGCTCCAGGTTCGGTTTGACACACTGGTACTAACAGGGATCGAGATTTGCTGTTGTGCCGTTTAGTGTCGTGGTTAGGAGTGCGGACTCTGATCTGGGAGAACTGGTTTTGATTCCCCATGCCTCCACATGCAGCTGCTGGGTGACCTTGGGTCAGTCACAAGTTCTTTCAGAGCTGTTCTCTCAAGGGCAGTTCTTGAAAGAGCTCTCTCAGCCCCACCTACCTCACAGGGTGTCTGTTGTGGGGAGGGGAGGGGAAAGGAGATTGTAAGCCTCTCTGAGACTCCAAGTGAAGGGCAGGGGATAAATCCAATCTCCTCCTTCTCTTCCTCTTCCTCTTCCTCTTCTTCTTTGTTTCCTTGCATATAGCAAGCCCCCCCCCCCCTTCTGCTCCCTGGGCATGTGCATGCTGTGACTTGTGATTTAAGTGGCTGGAATTTTGTACCCCTGGACTGAGTCATTATTTAGGGCTATAACAGGGCTCAGCTTTTAGGTGCCAAATTTCAAAGTGATGGATGCTGTTTGAAGGAGGGGCTTTCCCCTTGCAGTTTGAAAATGCAAGGCTGTTATAAAAGTCCTTGAAACAAAGCTGGTGCAGTGCTTTCCCCAAAGGGTATCCGTTTCTTTGAAACTGAAATACTGAAATTGCAGTGTTTCTGGGAATGGACTATCACAGTGCTCCCTCTAAGCTGTGGAGTCTTGTGAGTGAAAATTCTACTCTGTGAGCTACTGGCACTAAAGTCGTGAGCGAGCGATTTGGCTACTTGCGTAAATCAGTTTGCTCTGGAGCCCTCCTTCCTGAGCAAAGACAAAAATGTATGAGCCGGAGGCTAAAAAACTGTGAGTTAGCTCACACTAACTCAGCTTAGAGGGGTCACTGATCACAACTCGTTCATCTGCTAGAGAGTTGTGGCCTCAGAGCCCCCAACTATCCTGCTTCTCTGCAGATGTTAAGGATGGCTTGGAAGATGAATGGGATGGGAGTCAAAACAGGTTCTGTGGTGGGCCTCTCCACATAAGTGATCTGGAGATCTCTTTGGATCCTGGCTCAGTGTAGACTTTCTTGTTTGGTATGGGAATTGTGGTGATGCAGGTGACCCAACAGGATCTCTTCCTCTCTGTATGCAGCAGGGAAAATACCCAACTGTAACAGGGAAAATACCCCACTAAAAAAGGTAGGGTGAACCAAAAAGGTTGAGAACACAAAACCAAGATCTTGTGTGCTGAGCATAAGCCTTACCTCCAGCTGGGCTTAGAATGGGCTGAGCTTGCTTCTTCAGAACAATAGCTCCCCTGGATCCAGAAACTAACCTATAGATAAGCAGTGTAATGTAAATAGCCTATCACTGGGAGTGTGTGTGTGTGGGGTGTGGGTTTTTGCATGCTTATAAGCAGGGCTATTTTGGGGCAGGAACTAGGGCTGCCAAGTCAGTCCGGGGGGTGGGGGATCCCCCGCTATAGGGGTTCCCGATCCGCCGGCCGGCATTCGGCCAGCGGGGGGAACCCCACCCCCAAAGTCGTCCAGGCTGGACGACTTCCCCAGCGTAGTGACGTCACCCGGAAGTGACGTCACCACGTTAGAGACGGGGCGATTGCCAGAATCGCCCTGGCAACGTCTCCAACGTGGTGACGTCACTTCCGGGTGACATCGCCAGGGAGGCTCCCAGCAGCTCCCAGACAGCAAAGGACTCCCCCCGCCCGTCCGTGAGTATGACTTGGCAGCCCTAGCAGGAATGCACAGGAACGGAGTTCTAGCTGGCTCCTGAGTTGGCCACACCCAGCAGGAGCTCATTAGCATAATAGGCCACACCCAACAGCAGAAATTCATTAGGATTGGCTATATTAGGGGTATGTGGCCTAACATGCAAATTAATTCCTGCTACAAAAAAAGCCCTGGGTTTTGACGACAAACAAGGTAAACAGCATAAGAAGCAAAAGGTGGGTATGGCTGGATAATCACTCTTCTGGTAACACGGGGGTGTGGCCTAATATGCTAATAAGCGGTGATGTGGTGGTGTGGCCTAATATGTTAATGAGTTTCTGCTGTTGGGTGTGGCCTATTTTACTAATGAGTTCCTGCTGGGCTTTTTCTACAAAAAAAGCCCTGCTGGAGTGGTCTTGTAGTTTTGAGCCAGTTTGGTGTAGTGGTTAAGTGCGCGGACTCTAACCTGGGAGCACCGGGTTTGATTCCCCACGCCTCCACTTGCAGCTGCTGGATGACCTTGGGCAAGCCATCGCTCTGTACCAGCTGTTCTCTCAAGGACAGCTTGGGAAAGAGCTCTCTCAGCCCCACCTACCTCACAGGGTGTCTGTTGTGGGGAGGGGAAGGGAAAGGAGTTTGGAAGCTGCTCTGAGTCTCCAAGTGAGTGAAGGGTGGGATATAAATCCAATCTCTCCTTCTTTGCTGAAATCACTGATAAACCTGAGCTGGTCACTGCAATGCGTCTAGAACCCAGTATTTATTACCAGACAAAAGTAGTATGATGCAACGTGTCAATTAACTGATTGTATTAT
Organism: Lepidodactylus listeri; assembly: GCA_029233225.1. Lineage (NCBI taxonomy): Eukaryota > Metazoa > Chordata > Lepidosauria > Squamata > Gekkonidae > Lepidodactylus > Lepidodactylus listeri. The sequence goes on along the minus strand of JARCFY010000004.1, from coordinate 3,228,969 downwards.
GTGAGCAAAACATAACACCAGTCGTTTAACGTGTAAACAAATCCGAAACAGGAAACCAGTGTCAGTGTATGATAAGATAACCCACAACGCCAAGTCAAATAAAACAACGCCAAGCACATTTTTGGCGCAAAGCCTTCATCAGGAGCTTGTACCCATGGCTGGCACACAGATACAAGAACCAGCAAGATAACCAAATCAAACATTTGTAGTGTGTCATGAGGTCCTTATACCAAACTAGGCCTCAGTTGTTTCCGCATCTGAGTATCTCTGGTCCGATGGACAGCGTTAGTATGCACACACGAGTGTCTCACCAACATGATATCAGATAATCCCAGGGCTCCGTTGGGGCCGGAGCGAGCCGGAGCGCCACTCCGGGAGAGTGGGGGCCGGGGGGCGGGGCTGGGTGGGCCCCGTCCCGCCCCCGCTGAGGAGCCCCGTCCCGCCCCGTCGTACTTCTCTGGGGCCGCGGCTGGCCGCCGCCGGCCCCGCCGAGGAGCCCCGTCCCGCCCCCAGTCTCTTTCGCGGGGCCGCGGCTGGCCGCCGCCGGCCCCGCCGAGGAGCCCCGTCCCGCCCCCAGTCTCTTTCGCGGGGCCGCGGCTGGCCGCCGCCGGCCCCGCCGAGGAGCCCCGTCCCGCCCCAGTCGCTTTCGCGGGGCCACGGCTGGCCGCCGGCCCCGGAAAAAAACCCTCCCGCCCCCAGTCGCCTTCCCCGGGGCCGCAGAACCCCCCAGAACCCCCCCTCCCTCCTGCACTCAACAGTTCCCCAGGCCCAAGGGAGGGAGAAGCCGGGCCTGAGTGGCTTAACGCCACTCAGGCCCAAGCAAGGGGGGGGGGGAAATGCCAGCCCCAGTGGGGGGGAGAAGCGCCCCTCCCTTCCTTCCCTCTCTCCCCCCACCTACCTACCTGTTTCTTCCTTCCCCTCTCCCTTCCTCCCTCCCTCTCCCCTTCCTCCCTTCCTTCTCTCTCTCCCCCCAACTACCTACCTACCTTCCTGTTCCTTCCTTCCCCCCTTCCTCCCTCTCTCCCCCCTTCCTTCCTTCCTTCCTTCCTTCCTTCCTTCCTTCCTTCCTTCCTTCCTTCCTTCCTTCCTTCCTTCCTTCCTTCCTTCCTTCCCTCCTTCTCTCTCTCCCCCCAACTACCTACCTACCTTCCTGTTCCTTCCTTCCCCCCTTCCTTCCTTCCTTCCTTCCCCCTCCCTCCCTCCCTCCCTCCCTTCTTGCCTTCTGACACACTGCCCATGACGTCAGGGGTGTGTGGCCTTTTGACACTTCCGGTGACGTCAGGGGGTGTGGCATATGCAAATGAGTTATGCTAATGAGCTCCTGCACCTCTTTTTTTACGAAAGGACCCCTGGATAATCCCAAACAAAATAATGGGGCTTCCTAAGAAAAGCAGTCTTTCGTCAGGCGTATCAGCTTAGCGACATCTTACATCTCGGACAGGCATGTCATTGGTGTACCCAAATAAGAAGTTGTGGAAATATTCCATGTATGCACCATGTAACATTTTGGGAAGTTCCAGGCAACCCATAGCGTGACGGGTTTAGCTTGAACACACACATACATGAAGCGGTTTATACTGAACCAGTCTGTTGGTCTGTCAGAGTTAGTCCTGTCTACTCAGACTGGCAGCCGCTCTCCAGGGTCTCAGGCGGAGGTCTTTCACATCCTTTTAACTGGAGATGCCCGGGATTGAACCTGGGACCTTCCGCGTGCCGGGCAGATGCTCTGCAACTGAGCCACAGCCTCTCCTAAAAGTGGGATACACATGAGCACATGAAGCTACTGTATCCTGAATCAGACCATCGATCCATCAAAGTCAGTATTGTCTACTCAGACTGGCAGCAGCTCTCCAGGGTCTCAGGCGGAGGTCTTTCCCATCACAGGTCAAGTTAACTGGAGATGTCAGGAATTGAACCTGGGACATTCTGCAGGCAAAGCAGAGGCTCTTCCACTGAGCCTCGGCCCCTCCCTTCAAGAGCAGAAGTGTGCCAGCCGTCAATAAGTATGCTCGGTTTCTTCGTGACGTCTGACGCATCTATGGCCTTGGTGCACAGTCCAATCATATTGGCAACCTGGTCCCAGATTCCAGTCTTGCTTCCCTTTCTCGTATCTGCAGGGCAGCTAGGCTAAAGACAAATGATTTTAACTTGCTTAACTGTACTGTGGGTGTTGTGCTCCAGGAATTTCCCAACCTGGACTTGGCAACCGTGGTAGCTGATACAGCCAGTCCAGGACACCTGAAGTGTGATGCGGAAAAGAGCAAGAGTCTAGAAGCACCTTAAAGACCAGGCAAGCCCGATCTCGTAAGATCTCAAAAGCTAAGCAGGGTCGACCCCAGCAAGTATTTGGACGGAAGACCTCCAAAGAATACCAGGGCCAGGAGGCAGAGGCAGGCTATCAAGCCACTTGTCTGAACGTCCTCCGTGCCCCAGTAGGAGTTGCCAGAGGTCGCCATGACTTCCAGGCATGAGCGTGTGCACACACACACCAAAAGTACCCCAAAAATTGTGGCGGGGATGAGCTTTCACGAGTTGCTGCTCCCTTCTTCAGATACCAGATATAGACCGATTTCCCAGAAGCAGCGGTGCCGCCGTCACTCTTCTGTTTGGCCCGGTTGCATTGGTCAATTCCACCGTATTCACTGTGCAGCCGCATTTTGACCTGCAGCTCCCCCCTGATTTCCCCCGTGTCTTCTCGATCCTTATTTTTTGAGATCGAGAAGACATGGGGAAAACCGAGGAGAGCCGCAGGTCAAAATGCGGCCGCACAGTGAATAGTGTGAAATTGACGGATGCAAATGGAAGAGTGACGGAGGCACAGCTGCCTGTGGGAAATTGTCATAGCTGGTCCTGGAACTGGCACTTGTTGCTGGCACCATAGGCGCCATTCCCAATTTAAGAAATGCTGCATAACTTTGCAGGGCGTTCACTTCACTCTGTGTCTCTGTGTGGGGGTGCAATTCCCCCCCTCCACCATGTCCCCCGTTGGCCGGCTTGTTTTCCTCCATCTCTCAGAATCAGGTTGGTTCCGTGCAGAATTGCCTTCCGCAGTCTAAGGTGGTCCCATAAACTGCTGCCCTTAGCTAACACCCCCCCCCACACACAAATGCCTAGAGCAAAAGTGGGAGTTGCAAAAGTGTTTCTGGGCGGGTTGCAGGGAGAGGCTTTCCTCTTCCTCCCCACCCCCAGCCCCTCCTTTCCCCTTTAATCCAGGTGCGCTGACCCATCTCCAGGGCTGGTAATGAAAGACTCGGATTGCATTCCATCCCTAGGATGGGTGGGGTGGGGGAGGCCGCTGTGGGGCAGGGCAGCTGCCTTTCCTGGTTGGGGAAGCCCCCCCGCCCCGAAACATTCCCTTCCTAGAGGTCCAGCCTTCTTCTTCTGACCAGTTTCCCCCACTCAGTGGCAGAAAGATGACTGGAATTGGCTCCCTCCCACATCCTCTGCCGGGGGAGACTCAGACGAGTTTTGTAGCTTGAAGCTTAGAACAGCACTTATATTTGAGATGCCAGATGCAGGCCTTAAACAGATGGAAAAGGTCTTCTGTCTGCCGATAGGGGTGCCAACCCTGGGGTGGGCAATTCCTGGAGATTTGGGGGTGGAGCCTGCAGAGAGACCAGTTTGGGGAGGGGACCTCGGTGGGGTGTAATGGCATAGAGCCCCACCCTTCAAAGCAGCAGTTTTTCTTGGGGGTGGGGGCTGATCTCGGTCGCCTGGAGATCAGTTGTGATGCCTGGATATCTCCATACCCCACCTGGAGGCTGGCAACCTGACCTTTTGATGCTGCCTGTTCCTTTAAGGGAATTGATCTCTGTAGTCCGGAGACTGGGCGTAATTCCGGGAGATCTCTAGGCCCCGCTTGGAGGCCGGCCACCCTCATTTGTAGGTGACCCGGAGGCAGAAGAGATTGGATTTATACCCTGCCCTTCACTCCCCAAGGGAGTCTCAGAGCGGCTTACAAACTCCTTTCCCTTCCCCTCCCCACAACAGGCACCCTGTGAGGTAGGTGGGGCTGAGAGAGCTCTGACAGGAACTGCTCTTTTTCAAGAACAACTCTGACAGAACTGTGGCTTGCCCGAGGTCATCCAGCAGGTGCAAGTGGAGGAGTGCGGAATCAAACCCGGTTCTCCCGGATTGCAGTCCGCGCACTTTACCACGACACCAAACTGGCTGACTGCCCTGGCTTCTTTGCTACCATGTATCCACACTCTGCACATGCTCGGGGCACCCTTGCTTTCTTAATAGTTTGTGTGCTCCAGGACTGCCCTGGCTTCCAGTGAGACTCTGCAAAAGAATTCTCACATCTGGGGCTGACTCAAGAATGACGTTTGCCTTTTCCAAAATAGGACCCTTCCTTGTTTTCGGTAACCACATAGGATTATTGTTGTATACTGTGTGTATATTCTGAAGAAGAATTTCCACATTAATCACCCTCTGAAGCAGTCATTTTTCTGCAGGGAAACTGAGCTCTGTCGTCTGAAGACCAGTTGTGATTCCAGGAGATCTCCAGGCCCCACCTGGAGGTTGGCAAGCCATGCCTGGCCTCTGCAGATTTGTAAAGCTTCATCTCTGTGTGTGGGATGGAAGTGAGAGAATCCCGCTTTTCAGTGGGGAGCCGACCGGCTGGCTGGTTGGATGGAAGGTGCGGGGCTGCTGGCTGAGGTGGCCACAAAGCCACAGCTCTGGTCTGTGCAGGGAGAAAGCTAGCTCCCCAGGGGTGCCAGCACACCCCCTCCCACAATTAGAACTCTGCTGAGAAGAAGTTCTCCGGGTGGCGCCAGAGCAGAGGCCCCTCCCTGGGAGATCCAAAGGGTGGTGGTGGTGTGAAAGGTCAGCACATCCAGTCTGGCTGGCTTGGGGACTTTTATTGCCGGCCAATCCCCTTTGTGGAGCTTTGGTCCTGTAATGTCAGGAATGTGGCCGTGGCCAGAGGGAGGGGGCAGATGGGGGAAGGGAAGACAGTCTGCTTGGACAATACGTGTTGTCGATCTTCCCTGACTCCAGCTTAGGAACCTGGGATGGAATCAGAGAGAGCCTTCGGTCCTCAGTAGTCAGCCCCCAGGATCTGGGACACAGAGGTATACTCCCTCTGAACATGGAGGTTCCATTTAGCCAGTGCGGCTTTCACTCCCCTATATCCGTGGTAGAAAGTGCTACCAAGCTGCAGATGTCTTTTGACAACCCCATGAGGTTTCCAAGGCAAGAGATAATCAGAAGCGGTTTGCCGTTGCCTGCCTCTAGAGGCCCCGGACTTCCTTAGTGGTCTCCCATCTGAGTATTAACCAAGGACTATCCTGCTTAACTTCTGAGATCTGGCGAGATCAGGCTGGCCCGGGCAATCCAGGTCAGGGCATCCCTATATTATGCTCCTTTCAAAAAGCTATCTCAAGGAGCGGCTGTCACTGTACCTTGTGGCAGTGAGTTCCGTATGTGAACGATACCCTGTGGGAAGAAGTACTTCTGTTTGTAAGTGATGCATCTCCTGCCAGTCAGTTTTGCTAGGTTTCTCAGCTTCTCTGTTTTCAGCGCGAGGGAGTGGTTTAATTCCAAACTGCCAAGGACCGCTTCTCACATCTTCAAAGGTTCTAAGTGCATAAGAGTACGGATGGCTTGGCCTTGGAGGCCCACCGCTGTGTCTTTGCAGGAGTCAGCGATGTGTCTCTCCTGACTGGAAGGCGGCAATGCCGGAGGGGTGCCTTACGCAGAGACGCAACCAGCAGTCTTCGCTCCAGTTGGCTTTTTCCGTCTGGAGGAAGAAGACTTGCTTTTTTATACCCTGCTCGTGAGACAGGTGGATTTTGGCCACGGTGTGACACAGAATGTTGGACTGGATGGGCCACTGGCCTGATCCAGAATGGCTTCTCTTGTGTTCTTAGCTGAGGCTGAGCAAGTTCTGAGATAATTGTAGAAGGAGAAGAGTAGGTTTTTATACCCCACTGTTCTCTACCGTGAGGAGTCTCAAAGCCACTTACAATCACCTTTCCCTTCCTCTCCCCACAATAGGTACCTTGTGAGGCAGGTGGGGCTGAGAGAGTTCTGAGAGAACTGGGACTGGCCCAGGGTCACCCAGCAGGCCAGTTTGGTGCAGTGGTTAAGAGCGGCAGACTCTAATCCGGGAGAACCAGGTTTGGTTCCCCGCTCTTCCACATGCAACTACTGGTGTGACTTTGGGTCAGTCACAAGTTCTCTCCGAGCCGTTCTCTCAAGGGCAGTCCTCGAGAGACCTCTCCCAGCCCCACCTACCTCACAGGGCGTCTGTTGTGAGGAGAGGAAGGGAAAGGAGATTGTAAGCCGCTCTGAGATTCTGAGGGAAGGGTGGGGTATAAATCCAGTCTCCTCCTCCTCTTCCTCCTCCTGGAGCAGGGAATCAAACCCAGATCTCCAGATTAGAGCCTGCTGCTCTTAACCACTGCAACATGCTGGAGAGAGTGGATGGTGTAGGATCAGCCAGTGGAATTACCCTCCCCCACAGGAAACAGGCCCACCGGAACTGCATATCATGCAGAGACGCAGTGGGCACCCTCGGCCGGGCTGTTATCTCTCATGGCACTGCAGTGTGTCCAGGCACAAGGTGTTGGGACTCCTGTGCTACGTTGCTCATAGTTTTAGAGGCTTCTGCTTCTCTCTTCTCGGGGCAAAAGACAAGAGGGCCAGAATCAGATTGCTAGATGGGGGGTGTGTGTGTGTGTGTGTGTGTGTGTGTGTGTGTGTGTGTGTGGAGGAAGAATTGAAGCCCCGTGTGGGTGGGCAGGAGCCATTCATGCCAGTTTGGTGTAGTGGCTGAGAGCAGCGGACTCTAATCTGGAGAACCGTGTTTGATTCCCCACTCCTCCTCCACATGCAGCCAGCTGGGTGACCCCAGGTTACAAGTTCGCGCAGAGCTGTTCTCTCAAGAGCGGTTCTCTCAGTGCTCTCTCAGCTCGGGGAGGAGTAAAGGGCAGGTGTGGAAGGACTGCACACCCATCCCTCCCTCCCTTCCCCCCTTCCCCTCTGACCTGTCAATCTCCCCCCCTTCCCCCACCAATTGCTTTCCGGGGCTGTGGTGCCATCTAGGGGGGTCCCCCCGCTAGTTTTGCTCCCATCCCCCCTCCTTCGACCATAGTAATTCTCAGCTTGTGGGGCGTGGAATTCCAGAGAGAGCCGCTTGCATTTCTCCAGCAAGCCCTCCACATCTGGAAGGCATCCAGCTTTGGCTGCTGCCACCTCTGTCCCCTTTAGGGTGACTGCTCCAGGCAAAGAGTGCCCCCCCCACATTGGCCCAGGGCTCCTCTAGGCAGACTTCATGCAGGGCAGCAACACACAAGAAGAGTCCCTAAAACCAGCTGGACTCAAAGAAGGGTAAACCAATCTCCCCCCAATCACTAGCCAATTTTTTTTGGGGGGGGGGGAGGGATCCTCCTTCCAGAATCTTGGAATTGCAGCTCTGTGTGCCATTTTTATCCCGCCCTTCCTGCAAAGGTCGCGGAGCACTGCAATGACCGCCCCCTCCTCCGTATTATCCTCACAACAGCCCTGCGAGGTATGTATCTCAGGAAGAGAGAAAATATGGAAGACGTAACGGGGCCTGGAACCCAGCTCTCCCATAGTCCAGCCGTCTAGCTGCTCTCCCACACGGCCTCTTTAAATGGGACTAGAGACTGACCTACGGATCAGGAGGCGCCTGGTTCGAGTGTCGCCTCTGCCAGAAACTCATTGGCTAGCCTGGGGTGGGAGGCGTGCACCGTCTCTCAGCCAATGTGGGAAGCACAATCCTGGCCTACCTTGCAGGGGAGCTGTAAGAACGACAAGACAGCGGCTGCTTCCACATTGGAGTGAGGGTTTTTTTAACCTGCTCCATGACATAGTTCCTGAACTGCCCACTTTTCGTGTTTCTCCCTGCTGTGCTGTGGTTTTCCAGAGCTTGATGCAGGCTGGGGCAGGGGGAGGAGGTCATGATGGTCCTCCCAGAAAGATTACAGCCACAGCATACTTGCAGGCTGTATGGGTGGGAAAATGCACATTTTTGCATGTTCTGTCCACATCAGGGCCAGTTTTTCCACTGTAGTTGCCATCCCCCCTAGGCCATTGTAGGGCTTTAAAAATGGTAATTAACGTGTCTCTATAATATTATAACAGTCTGACTAGTCGTTCCTCTGAATTCCCTGTGTTCGTTAAAAACAACGACTCTGTGGCTCCTTTCATTACGCAGATATGCCTTTCCCCTTATATCTCCACAACAAAAACAGCTAGAGAGTTCCCCCCCCCCCCAAAAAAAACGAAAGCTTGGACTTTAAAGGAATTAGTAGATCACAGAGGCAGATCATGAGGATGCTGTTGCTCTGTTGCAGTGTGTCCATTAGAGCGTCCAACTGGGATCTGGTTCGAATCCTCCCTCTGCGATGGAAGCTGACCTTGGTCCAGCTCTCTGTCAGCCTAACCTTCCTCCCAGGGTTGTTGTGAGGCTAAAATGGAGGGGAGGAGAACAACGTAAGTCGTTTTGGGTTCTCATTGGGGAGAAAGCGGGGTGTAAAATGCGGCAAATGAATAAAATTGTGTGAAAATTTGAGGTACCTCCTTGGCTGTGACAGAAGCGGCCAGGTGCATTTATAGGCTGCAGACAGTTCTAGGCAGGCCCTAGCTACAGCGGAGCTATTCAGGGCTCTGCCCCCTTCCTTAAAGGGCCAGCCCCACAAGACCTTGGGCAAACCGTAGCTCTGTGCCAGCTGTTCTCTCAAGGACAGTTCTCTCAGAGCTCTCTCAGCCCCACCTCCCTCCCAGGGTGTCTGCTGTGGGGAGGGGAAGGGAAAGGACTTTGTAAGCCGCTCTGAGACTACAAGTGAAGGGCAGGGTATAAATCCAATCTCTTCTTAGATTATAAGATTGCCAGGTCTGGGTTGGCAAATACCTGGAGACTTTGGGGGTGGATCTGGGAGAGATCGGGGTTTGGGGAGGGGAGGGGCCTCAGCATGGTACAATCCCTCAATGCTCCCTCTTGTGAGCAAAAATTCTACTTTGTGAGCTCCTGGCCTTAAAGTTGCGAGCAAGCGACTTGGCTGCTGCACAGATCAGTTTGCTCGGGAGCCCTCCTTCCTGAGCTAGGACAAAAAATGTGTGAGTCAAGACCAATGCTCCCTCTAAGCTGTGGAGTCTTGTGAGCAAAAATTCTACTTTGTGAGCTCCTGGCCTTAAAAGTTGCGAGGGAGCAATTTGGCTACTGCCTAAATTAGCCTGCTCTGGAGCCAATCCTTTCTGGGCTGAGACAGAAAAGTGTGAGTTGGAGGCTAAAAAACTGAGAGCTAGCTCACACTAACTCAGCTTAGAGGGAACAGTGGTCAAGACTAGAGGCTAAAAGACTGTGAGCTAGCTCCCACTAACTCAGCTTAGAGGGAACACTGCATAGAGTCCACCCTCCAAAGCAGCTGTTTTTCTCCGGGGGGGGGGGGGGGGGAGCTGAACTCTGTCAGCTGGAGATCAGTTGTAAAAGCGGGAGATCCCCGGGCCCTGCAACCCTATCTCCCTGCCATCCTTGGGTCGGCATAAGGGGAGGGGGGGGAGAGGCACCCAGCCAGGCCTCCCTCCCCACCCCCCAGCCGTGGGGCTGCATCCTTTCAGGCCCCAATAAAGCTGTCTGTGGAACTGGAGCTGGGGGGAAGGGAAGCGTCACACATTGGGGATGGAAGTGTAAAAAGCAATCAAGGGTGTGAGAATTAAAGGGAGGCCTTTGTGTGGGGGAGGAATTGTAGGGCTCTTCCACAGAGAGGTGTGTGCGGGGAAGCAAAGGTGGGCGGAAAGGATAATCAGCATTGGAGGGGGAAGAGTTATTGCTCAACCCTGAAACACTCTGCCTTCTTGCGGAAAACTCTGCAATGAGTTCTCTTGCCTGATTTCCCCACCAAAGGGACAGAGGGCCAGAATCCGGGCACAGATTTCCCTGGGGCGATGTTGCAGGAAATTGTGATGGCAACTCCACAGGTGTGCGGCTTGTGCCTGTGCGCATGGAGCGCCTGTCTCCTTGGTGACCAGACAGTTCGGTTGGCCTGGATGTACGGTCGCCAGCTCCGGAGAGAGAAATTCCTGGAGCTTTTGGGGGGGGGTGGAGCCTGGGGAGGGTTGGGTTTGGGGAGGGGAGAGACCTCCGCGGGGGAGAAAGAGCTTTGAATCGACCATCCATGGCAGCCATTTTCTCCAGGGGAGCTGATCTCTATTGTCTGAACATCAGGTGTAATTCCAGGCGATCCCCAGGCTCCACCTGGAGGCTGGCAGCCCTATTTGGAGGCCATTCTCTGATGTAGAGCTAGTGGGATGTCTTGCTGTGGACACGTGCACAGTCTAGCTGTAAATATATTTGTAAGTAAGCACCGATGCGTGTTCATTTGTCTATTTATTCACTTGTGTTTCTCCCCAGGGGGAACCCAAAGAGATTCATGCCATTCTCCATTCCTCCATTTTATCTTCACAACGACCCTGTGAGGTAGCAGAGAGGGAATTTGAACCTGGGTCTCCCCCAGATCCTAGCCTGATACTCTCCAAGCAAGTTTGGCCAGGGATGCTGGAGGGTTTTTTTTTTTTTTTTTTGCACTCTTCTAGACATGGGACAGTAGTCCCTGCGGGCGTGGAGGGGGAGGTATTTGTGAATTTCCTGCCTTGTGCAGGGGGTTGGACTAGATGACCCTGGAGGCCCCTTCCAACTCTGTGGTTCTCGGATTCTTAACTACAACACTACAGTGGCTCTTTGACCCCCACGCAGGTAAACTGGTGAGTGTTTGTATTAAAAGTAGCTTGCGGGTGAAAATTTTTGAGCTGGCCTGAGAGGGCAGAGTCTTGAAAGAGCTGCAGAGGTCTACCCTCAGAGGCAGGACTCGAACCCCTGTTAGAGCTCCCTCTAATTTAACCCCCCCCATACTGAGCATAGCAATTCACATCCTGAGCCAGTTTGGTGTCGTGGTTCAGTTTGTGGACTCTAATCTGGGAGAACCAGGTTTGATTCCCCACTCCTCCCCTTGCAGCTGCTGGATGACCTCGGGCAAGCCATAGTTCTGTCAGAGCTGTTCTCTCAAGGACAGCTTTGAAAAGAGCTCTCTCAGGCCCTCCTGCCTCACAGGGTGTCTCTTGTGAGGAGGAGAAAGGAAAGGAGCTTGTAAACTGCTCTGAGTGACGGGCAGGGTATAAATCCAATCTCTTCTCCTCTTCTCTTCTCTGCTGTAATTGTCAAGTGGGCAATGGGCAGTGCAAGACCCTACCTGGCTCCAGATTGCTGCTGACTGGGGCTTCCTGGGTCAATGAGCGGCCACTCTTAGAGGGAACACTGATTACCTACTGCCAATTGCCGGGTGCTGGCTCCGGTGCCCAAGTGGGACCAGGCTGGCCTGTGCCATTTGGGCACGATCCAGTCCCTAAGCCCTGCTTGTTTCTGGAATGCCCTCCTCCTGGAGTCTTGCCTGGCACTTCCCGTGCTGTCCTTGAGGTGCCAACATCATAATTTGGACCAAGGGTTTTTATTTGAAGAATCCTGTCTTTCCCAGCCATTTCGGTGGCCTGCCTCTGGCCTGTTTTGTAGATATGAGGAAGAAGATGACATTGGATTTATACCCCACTCTTCACTACCAAAGGAATCTTGGAGCGGCTTACAGTGTGTGTGGGGGGGCAACAGTGGGAGGGCTTCTGGTGTCCTGGCCCCACTGGTGGACCTCCTGAGGGCACCTGGTGTTTTTGGCCACTGTGTGACCCAGAGTGTTGGATTGGATGGGCCACTGGCCTGATCCGGCATTGGCTTCTCTTATGTCCTTATTTTCTTAATCTCCTTTCCCTTCCCTTCCCCACAACTGACACCCTGTGAGGTAGGTGGGGCTGAGAGAGCTCTCCTGAGGACTGCCCTTGACAGAACAGCTCTGAGAGAACTTGTGACTGACCCAAGGTCCCACCAGCAGCTGCACGTGGAGGAGTGGGGAATCAAACCTGGTTCTCCCAGATTACAGTCCACGCTCCTAACCACTGCACCAAACTGACACCAAACTGGATATCACTTTAGGGTACTGAGTCTTATACCTCGATTTTTTTTTTTTAAGTGGCTTGCCTGAAACCGGTGTGGTGTAGCGCCTAGAGTGTCAGACTGGGATCCTGGAGACCTGGATTCAAATCCTTACTCTGCCACGGAAGCGTGCTGGGTGGCTTTGGGCCAGTTGCGCTCTCAGGGTTGTTGGGAGGTTAAAACGGAGGAGAGGAAAATGTTGTAAACTGCTCTGGGCGTCTGCTGGAATGGAAAATCCTCACCTTGGTTTTTTTCTTAGTCCTTCTATTGTATCTTTTCCCCATGCAAGAAGTGCCATATAAATAGAAGAAAGAACGGACGAGTGCCGAGATACCCTCCAACAGCTTTTGGGAAGTGGCATCAGCTCAAGCGTGGCGGCTGGCGTCACCCTTTGGGGGAGAGAGAGGGAACAGATGCTGTGATCACAGAGGAAGGAAACCTTAGAAACTTGTTGTCGGGAGAGGGCTGGTTGGGATGCTGGATTTATGGCCCTGTGTGTGTCTGTGTGGAGGGCAGGGTGCATTCCTTTCTGTGGCTGTGGCGCACTGGTGTTGTCAGGCGTTTGCTTCACTCGAGTGCCTGTTAAGTGACTGAATTATTAGCACCAGGACGTTTGTGGGAGAGCCGTAAAGGCCACTGTGAGCCCAAAATAGGCGGGGTGGGCTGGGGACAAACCTGTGCATCTGGAAAGTGGCTTTCTTTCCTCCTTGATCAGTAATACCAGCAATTGTTTTATTTTGTTTCGTTCTGTTTCCTTTGTTTCTTCAGGAGGCCCCTGCAAGGCCTGACCTGTTTGCCAGGGCTTTTGTGGGACTTTAAACTGGCTATTAGCCACAAGGTATAGATAGTGGCTCAAGTAGCTCAAGTGGTTAAGACGCTGAACTGCAGACCGGAAGATCAGTAGTTCGGCAGTTTGAGACCCGAGTGCCGCGTGACGGAGTGAGCTCCCGTCTCTGGTCCCAGCTCCTGCCAACGGAGCAGTTTGAAAGCAAGAAATTGCAAGTAGATAAATAGGTACCGCTTCGGTGGGAAGGGAACAGTGCTCCGTGCGCCTCGGCGTCTAGTCATGCCTGCCACATGACCTCGGAAATGTCTTCGGACAGCGCTGGCTTGTCGGCTTGGAAACGGAGATGAGCACTGCATCCCTAGAGTCGTATTCGACTGGCTTTCGACCGAGGGAAACCTTTACCTTTACCTATAGATAGGAACTCTAGGTCTGGGGCAAATGATGCTCTGTATTCTTGGTGCTTTGGGAGGGGGCAACAGTGGGAGGGCTTCTAGGTTTGCATGGCTTTGCCAGTGTTGCTGTGGGATCTCTGCTTTCCCAAAGAACCATTGGGGCAGAAACCTTTTTCTAATGAATCAAGAATAGCTATGCAGCAAAGAGCCAGCTGTTTGCACGGCTCACATCAATGCCACAGAGCTTTATGAGGCCGGAAGCATCAGGGAATGAATGTTGACCCCTTTCACAGATGGTGGATGGGATGAGACCATTGAGAGAAGGTCACCCACTAGTCTTGACCCTCGAGACATCCCCCCAAGGTCTCTCTGGAGGCATGTTGGGGGGGGGAAGGGGGCTTTTCCAGATAAGAACATCAGAAGAGCCCTGCTGGATCAGACCAGTGGTCCACCCAGTCCAGCATCCTGCCTCACATGGCGGCCAGTCAGTTCCTTTGGAGGGCCACCAACAGGGCAGAGAGGCTGAGGTCTTCCCCTGAGAAGAGCCTCAGAAGAACCCTGCTGGATCAGCCCAGTGAGGGTCCATCCAATCCAGCATCCTGCCTCACACAGTGGCCAGCCAGTTCCTCTGGAGGGCCAACAACAGGGCAGAGAGGCCGAGACCTTCATAAGAACATCAGAAGAGCCTTACTGAATCAGACCAGTGAGGGTCCATCTAGTCCAGCATCCTCCCTCACACAGTGGCCAACTAGTTCCTCTGGAGAGCCAACAGCAGCGCATAGAGGCCGAGGCCTTCCCCTGATACTTTGGCCAAACATTAGGAAGAACTTTCTGACAGGGTGGTTCTTCAGTAGCACAGACTTCCTCTGGAGGTGGTGGGCTCGCCTCCTTTAGAGGTTTTCAAGCAGAGGCGAGATGGCCATCAGACAGCAATGCTGATTCTGGGAAATTAGGCAGAACGTGGGAGGGAGGGCAGGTAGGGATGAGCCAGTGCCAGTTTGGCGTCGTGGTTAAGTGCGCGGACTCTCATCTGGGAGAACCGGGTTTGATTCCCCACTCCTCCACTTGCACCTGGCTGGATGACCTTGGGCAAGCCATAGCTCTGGACCAGCTGTTCCCTCAAGGACAGTTTGGGAAAGAGTTCTCTCAGCCCCACCTACCTCACAGGGTGTCTGTTGTGGGGAGGGGAGGGGAGGGGAGGGGAAAGGAGTTTGTAAGCCGCTCTGAGACTCTTAAGTGAGTGAAGGGCGGAACATAAATCCAATCTCTTCTTCTTCTTCTTCTTCTTCAGCTCCTGTGGCTGTTTCATACATTCCCTGGATAGTGCCAGTTACCCTTTTGGGGTCTGGAAGGAGGTTTTTTACCTTCTGCTGGGCATAGAGCAGGAGGTCAGTGGAGGTTGGTGGGTGGGGGGTGGACTGTTCACGGGGCGGGACAAGATAGCTCTCGAGGTCCATTCCGGCTCTGTGTTTCTATGGTGTTCCCTCCTGGGATTCAGAGGTTGACAGAAGAAGAAGAGGAGGAGGAGGAGGAGGAAGGATTCTGAGAGAACTGTGACTGACCAAAGGTCACCCAGCTGGCTGCATATGGAGGGGGTGGGGTGGGGAGTCAAACCTGGCTCTCCCAGGTTAGAGTCCACCACTCTTAACCACTGCAGCAAACTGACTGCTTCTGAATGGCCAGTGGCCACTGATTGACCTCTCCTTCCTGAATCTGTCGAATTGCCTTTGAAAGCCGTGTGGACTTGAAGCATCCCCTGGCAGTGAATGCCACATTTGGTGTAGTGGTTAGGTGTGCAGATTCTAATCTGGGAGAACTGGGTTTAATTCCCCACGCCTCCACTTGCAGCTGCTGGATGACCACAGGCTAGCCATAGTTCCGTCAAAGCTGTTCTCTAGTGAGTAGTTCTCTCAAGAGCTCTCTCAGCCCCACCTACCTCACAGAGTGTCTGTTGTGGGGAGGGGAAGGGAAAGGTTTTGTAAGCCGCTCTAGGACTCCGAGTGAAGGGCGGGGTATAAATCCAATCTCCCCCTCCTCCTCCTCCTCCTCCTCCTCTTCTTCTTCTCCACAGTGACACTGATTTTACCAATTGAAACATGGGGGGGGGGCTTTTTGGGGGGAGATCTGTATTAATATAAATCTGCCCTCTTCCAAGGCAGTGGTGCGCATGGGTGTTGCAGTGGGCAGTGGGGCGCATTGCATGCGTGATACAAACCAGGCTGAAATCGCAAGCCCAGAGGGAGGATTTGGGCTTCCATGCTGCTCCCTGCATTGCTGGAGCCGCACACGAGATCCCAGGAATGCTTGGCAGCCTGATGGAGCAGAGCGAGCCGTTGCTTGGATCAGCCGGTTCTTTCCGGGAAGGGCTGGAGGGGAATCCTCCATCTGTATTTATTTAGCTCTTTATATTCCGCTTTGCTCCATAGCGGCCTGCCACGTCGTTCTTCTCTCTTTGAGAGAGCCGGTTTGGTGTAGTGGTTAGAAGCACGGGCTCTAATCTGGGAGAACCGGGTTTGATTCCCTGCTCCTCCATATGCAGCCAGCTGGGTGATCTTGGGTCAGTCACAGGTTCTCTCAGAGCTGTTCTCTCAAGGGCCCGCCTTGAAAAAGCTCTCTCAGCCCCACCTACCTCCCAGGGTGTCTGTTCTGGGGAGGGGAAGGGAAAGGAGTTTGTAAGCCGCTCTGAGACTCCTTTGGGTAGTGGAGGGTGGGGTATAAATCCAATCTCCTCCTCCTCTAATCCGTTTTATCATCTCAGCCACAGCCCTGGGAGGGAGGCTGGGATGAGACAGTGTGAGCGGCCCAAGGTCACCCAGCGGGCTTCTGTGGCAAAGAGGGGATTTGAACCTGGGGACCTCCAGATCCTAGCCAGATGCTCGAACCATTATTCCACACTGGCTTAATACGTAAGAGAGTATCCCTTCCCCCTGTCCCTTCTCTGCTCTTGCGCTGTCATGATATCGCAGCGGGACGAGGTGGCGTGGCGTGGGCGGCTGCCACTTGAAAAGACAAATGCTTCTCCTGACACAGTACGGTTCATGTCTACAGGTGTATCTGTCACTTTGCTCAGTCCAATTTGATCGAGCAGCTGCAAATTCACTCTTGTCTTGCCCTTCCCCACCATCCTGGCTGGACAATTGTGGCTCTGGGGTTTAACGGGCAGGCATTTTTAAGTAGGGGCAGGGAGGGAGAGATTTACGGCTTGTTGTTTTATTTTGGTTGCAATTGGAAATGTTTTTAAACTATTATGGTCAGCCGCCTTGACTCCCGAGGAAAGGCAGGGTCAGATGTTTAGAATAAATAAAATAAAATAGAAGCCAATCATCTTGATTGCCATTGCTGGCTTTGGAGGTGGCGGGAGTCTGACCTGAGTTTTGCACATCTCACTGGTGTAGTGGTTGAGTGCCAGACGGGGACCTGGGAGACCAGGCTCAAATCCCCACTTGGGCCACGGGAGCCCGCTGGGTGACCTTGGGCCAGTCACAATCTCTCCGCTGAACTTACCTTGCAGGGTGGTTGTGCAGATGAAACGGAGGTGGGGGGAACCGTGTAAGCCGCATTGGATCCTCACCGGGGAGGAAGGCGGGGTATAAAGCAAATAAATAAATAAATAAATGATGAAGACATTCTGTGTCACACCATTTCAACTGTGCCCAGGGCGTGGTGGCGTTTAACCCTGCTCAGTCGGGACTCTGGAGCCCAGGAAAAGGGCCTTGAATTCGAAGTGGGCTTTTGGTTTTTTGCTTTCAAGGTCTGAGGGGGCTGGTGTAGGAGAGAGCCCTGCGAATTGGAATTGCTGTGCCAGGGGAGCGGTCAGGGGAGCTCCAGAGCAGCGGAGGCCCCAAGTTGGCTGTTTGCTCTGTAAACACTCCGGCTTCCCATTCAGTTAAAGGAAAGGAAGGGGAGTGCTTTAACCCTTTCTCTGCTGCACTTTGCTATTCTTTGTTTTGCGGATACTGTGGCCTGCCAGAAATACAAATGTGGTGGTGGTTGTAGATCAAATCAAGGCTGAATTCTTAAGTGGTTAAGTGTGCGGACTCTAATCTGGGAGAGCCGGGTTTGATTTCCCCACTTGCAGCTGCTGGATGACCTTGGGCAAGCCATAGTTCTGACAAGAGCAGTCCTCGAGAGAGCTTTCTCAGCCCCGCCTACCTCTCTGGGTGTCTGTTGTGGGGAGGGGAAGGGAAAGGAGATTATAAGCCACTCTGAGACTCCTTCAGGTAGTGAAGGGTGGGGTATAAATCCCATCTTCCTCCTCCTCCTCTTCTTCTAGAGCTGGAAAAGATGCAGGAAAGGGAGACCGAACTGATCAGGTCTCCTTGTGAGGAAAAGCTGAAATATTTGGGGTTTGTAGTCTAGAAGCAAACAACTCAAGACGGGGTGGGGTAGGTCATGAAGGGAGAAGTCATACCATTACAGATGGTATGGAGGCAACAAATGCAAATCTTTCCTCCCTAGAACTGGCAGTCACCTGATGAAGCTGACTAGGCAATATCGTCAGAACAGACAGAAGGAAGGGTCATTTTACACAAAGCATTGTTGACTGATGGAACTCACGGCCACTAGATGGGATGGAGCCCTTTGGCTTAGATAAGGGCTTTAGACAAATCAACGGTTAAGGCTTGTAAGGAGATTTCAGCCATGGAAAAGAGCAAGAGTCCAGTAGCATCTTAAAGACTCACAACATTTGTGGCAGGGTAGGAGCTTTCGTGAGTCACGGCTCACTTCTTCAACAGGAATGTGAGTCCATCTGTCCTATATATTGGAAAGTGGGGTGATTTCAGATGCCGAATGACAATAAGCAGGTGAATGATAACAGCAGGAGTGATTGGATTAGTTGTGATATGCAGAGGGGTCCTTGGTGTGTAGAAACCAGCATTGGCAACGAGACAGGAAACTGAGATCTTGATTCAGTCCAGGAGGGTGCATTGTCTTGAGCTTCATTATCAGTTGCAATTCAGCAGTCACCCTTTCTAATCTACCTTTGAAATTCCTTTGTTAGGGAACTGCTACTCTTAGGTCAGCAAGTGAATGTCCTGGAAGGTTAAAAAATGTTTTCCCACTTCCATGAACTTCTGTGTTCAGGGGCAGTCTACCTCTAAATCCCACGTGTTGGGTTTGAGCAAACACGAGGGCTGTGGCTTTCATGCTTTGCTTGTGGGGAGACATTGGAGAGAGGATTCTACCCCTTAGGTGCAATTCCCAGTGGCTTAAACCAGCCAGCATGGGGTGATGGAGTGCTAGACTAGGATCTGGGAGACCCATGTTTGAATCCCCACTCTGCCAAAAAAACTTGCTGTGTGACCTTGGGCCAGTCACATGCTCTGAGACTAACCTACCTCACAGGGGTGTCGTGAGGATAAAACGGAGGAGAGGAGAAAGACATAAGCCGCCTTGAGGAGAAAGGTGGGGTATAAATAAGACAAATTAACAAATTAAACTCTTGTCCGGTCCTCTTGGCTGTTAAGATGCTGACGTCTGAAATGTTTCATCTGCTGATGTCTACGTTTGCAGTTTCAAAAATCAAGTGGTTTGCATGTTGCATTGACTATACCATTTATGCCAGAATTTTTTTTGTTGTTGAATATGGTTCCAGAAACTTTTAACAAATTAGATAAATATCTGGTTATCCACGTAATAACTGCGGCTAGAATTCTTTATGCAAAGCACTGGGAAAGAGAACTTCCTTCTAAGGAGGAAATAATCTATAAACTATTGGAGACTGCAGGAATGGACAACTTAACATTGAAATTAGCAGGTAAAAGAGAGGAAATCTTCGAAAATAACTGGTCAAGGTTTTATAAATGGTTGGATGAACCCTATAAAAAATGAACCAACTCTAATTGTATGCTCCTATAAAACGAGAATAAGCTAATTTGGTGAAATAGATACTGATTTTAGTAGAAATGTTAATGGGGATACATATTAGAGCCAGTTTGGTGTAATGGTTAAGTGCGCAGACTCCAATCTGGGAAAACCGGGTTTGATTCCCCTCTCCTCCACTTGCACCTGCTGGAGTGACCTTGGGCAAGCCATAGCTCTATACCAGCTGTTCTCTCAAGGACAGTTGTCTCAGAGCTCTCTCAGCCCCACTTCCCTCCCAGGGTGTCTGTTGTGGGGAGGGGAAGGGAAAAGGAGTTTGTAAACTGTTCTGAGACTCCAAGTGAAGGGTGAGGTATAAATCCAATCTCTTCCTCCTCCTCAATATAGTACGGACTCCGTATCTGCTAGTGTGTTTTTTATCTTTGTATGTTTTTTCTGTTTTTTTCTCTTTTTTTTGTAAAAACTCAATTAAAAAAATCAAGTGGTTCACCACCTTCTGTGTACCATTTTGGGCTAGAAATGGGAGCTCGTCGCGTTCTCTTTCACCCGTGAAAAGCTGTTCTAAAGGTTCATCCGCTTGCAGGCTGCATCTGCCGTGTTCCTTTGGCGCTGGTGAGACCGGAATCTCGGGCGCCTGCCAGGTCTCTTATCAGAATGACCCCCCTCCCCCCATGAGCTGCTGCTTCCCAGGACGGGATCTCCCTTTCTGGAAACTGAGATCCTTCGCCTGCTTGGCTTATCCTGGCACGGCAAGCGACAGCGTCTGCCAACCCAGCTCTGGGGAATCCCCGCCGTGCTCCCGTCTGGCCGCCGGGGCATCGAGCGGCTTCTGTTGGGCACCGTGCCCTGTGCCTGCTCCATAGACATTGCACCCGGCTCCAGGATGGGCGCCTGCCAAGCTGTCTCCATCGTTATTGATGCTGGACTTCCCTTCTGGCTGCGTGTACCGCCTCATGTTTCTGGGCAGGGGAAACGATGTACCGGGTGCGGCTCACCCTCAGATTTGTGCTCCCAACTCCGGGCACCGCAGTTGGAACAAGACGGCGTAGGGGGCCAGTGTGAATGTTTCCAATGTAGTGGTGAAGGTGGGCAGAGGCTGAGAGCCAGTTTGGTGTAGTGGTTAAGTGTGCGGACTCTAATCTGGGAGAACCGGGTTTGATTCCCCACTCTTCCACTTGCACCTGGCTGGATGACCTGGGGCAAGCCATAGCTCTGGCACAGCTGTTCTCTCAAGGACAGCTTGGGAAAGAGCTCTCTCAGCCCCACCTACCTCACAGGGTGTCTGTTGTGGGGAGGGGAAGGGAAAAGGAGTTTGTAAGCCACTCTGAGACTGAGGTAGTGAAGGGCGGGGAATAAATCCAATCTCCTCCTCCTCTTCCTCCTCCTCCTCCTCCTCTTCTTCTTCTCTCTCCCTCCCCAGTGAGTTTAGAGTTTGAGCCCAGAGACTTCCGAGAGCTCATGTGGAAGTGATTTTAGGAAGGGGCTGGTGGCTCAGTGGCAGAGCCTCTGCTTGGCATGCAGAAGGTCCCAGGTTCAATCCCCGGCATCCCCAGTTAAGAGGACCAGGCCGTAAGTGATGGGAAAGACCTTGATCTGAGACCCTGGTTCTGTGGCAGAGCCTCTGTTTGGCACGCAGAAGGTCTCAGGCCCAATCCCCAAAATCTCCAGCTAAAAGGATTGGGCAGGAGGTGATGGGAAAGACCTCTACCTGAGACCCTGGACAGGCACTGCCAGTCTGAGTAGACAACCCTGACTCTGATGGATCGATGTTCTGGTCCAGTGTAAGGCAGCTTCCTCTCTCTCCATGTGGGTTTTCAAGGCGAGTGAGAAGCAGAGGTGGTTGGCCACCGCCTTCCTCTTCACAGCCTTTCTTGGTGGTCTTCCGTCCAAGTACTGACCCTGCTTGGCCTCCAGAGATTTAGTGAAAAGGGCTCTACCGTGCTGCCTTCCCTCCCTGCACATACATACAGTGTTTTAAACCAGTGTTTTTCAACCTTTTTCGAGCTAAGGCACATTTCTTTCATTGAAAAAATCCCGCGGCACACCTGACAATATCTCACGGCACAGTGGTTGAAAAACACTGAAATACAAGATAAATGGGCCGTTAGTTGCCTCAGCTCAAGTATTAACTATGACAGTATTACAAATACACGTAATAGCCACTCAACTCGAAATCGTAAGTTACAGATCCAAAGTGAGCCTCAACGGCGGCTCCCTCCTACCTCAGGCCGGCCACAGAGCGTGCGAGCGGAATCAGCGAGAGCACGCCACTGTTCTTTCTCGCATGCGCAAACGCGTCCCGGAAGGTCAGCCCGGAAGGCACATTTCTTTCCTTGAAAAAATCCCGCGGCACACCTGACAATATCTCGCGGCACACCAGTCTGCCGCGGCACAGTGGTTGAAAAACACTGTTTTAAACAATACAAAAGGCAGGTGGGCAGTGACTTATGGCCAAACCAGCATTTGGCTCCAGTACATCTATCCATCAATCAAACGGGAAAACCATGAGAAAGTCGGCAGGCACTGCAGTTACCGAACCGGCTGTGAGTTTGCTCTCTGAACGACGTCCTTCCTTGTCTGCTCATGCTGCTCAGCAGAGTTCCATGTTCATTAATGGCACTCTAGGAATCCGTCCAGATGTCAATGATGATCATTTCTACAGGACCTGGTGCTCCCTTGGGGTGAGGAATGGATGCGTGGGAGAACAGAAGCGGAGGTTGTCTCCTTTCGCAGAACGAGTATCCTTTGTCGCCGTCTCCAGTGAAAACCGCTTCCCGAGAAATTGCCCGAATTTTGGCCTGCACCTCTCCATCGGCGGAGCCCCCACTGAGGCTGATTTGGAGGTCTTTGGTCCCACCTGGGGAGGTGGCAGGTGGTTTGTGTCCTCCGTGGGGGAGTCGAGCCAGCTCCTGCAGGAAAGGGCCGGCAGTTACTTGATCTGGTCGGGCTGCACTGGCGGAAGACCTGGGGGAGGCTGGGTGGCTGTTCTTGAACCGGCGGAGTGGGAGGGGGGAAATGACCCCGCTGCCCCCCCCCCCCCGCAGACTGAAACTGTATCCAGGTGCCCAGTTTGTAGTGAAACATCTCTTGGTAGTTCAGAGGTGAAGATGCTGAGCTGCAGACCGGAAGGTCAGTAGCTCAGCAGTTCGAGAGACCCGAGTGCCGCGTGACGGAGTGAGCTCCCGTCTCTGGCCCCAGCTCCTGCCAACCTAGCAGTTCGAAAGCAAGAAACTGCAAGTAGATAAACAGGTACCGCTTCGGAGGGAAGGGAACAGTGTTCCGTGGACCTCGCCATCTAGTCATGCTGGCCACATGATCATGGAGAAGTCTTCAGACAGCGCTGGCTCTTTGGCTTGGAAACGGAGATGAGCACCCCCCCAGAGTTGTATTCAACTGGCTTTCGAGCAGGGGAAACCTTTACCTTTTATCTCTGAAGAACCCACCTGTGGTTTTCAAACTATGTTTCGGGAAGCTCAGTGGTTCCTCAAAAGAAGGTCAGCAGTAGTGCATGAACGTCCTTGAAGGGCAGCTTTAAGTCCCACCAGGACTGAACTCCCCCGGCAGTGCTGGTTGCATTCAGAGACCTGCTCTCTGTTTTTAGTTGCCAACACAGAGCAGCCAAACA
This sequence comes from Lepidodactylus listeri, assembly GCA_029233225.1. NCBI lineage: Eukaryota > Metazoa > Chordata > Lepidosauria > Squamata > Gekkonidae > Lepidodactylus > Lepidodactylus listeri. Next base: position 3,206,335 of record JARCFY010000004.1, on the reverse strand, counting down.
GGTCTGGCTGGTGTGCCCTACGTTGTTTTCTGGTTGTTCTTTGTTAAATACACGGTTAACCTGCCTCTTGTGCAAGGAGCTCAGGGCGACAAAGGCTGTGATCACACGATAGGCATGAATGCCCAACGGATCTAAAAGGTGCGATCAGACAGCAACATCTGGGAAGCATCCTGCAGTCGTCGGCAACCTACGCTGCTCTGTTGCAGAAGCAGAGTTAAAAGACACCAGAGAAAATCCAGTAGTAAATGGGTTGCGATGGGCCACTGTTGGGCTTCCCCCTGTCTGATCATGCAAGCGTGCACTCATGCCGTCGGGATGGTCTGATCAGGGCATCCCGGCTTGGTGCTGTCCCCCCCTCTTGCAGTATGTGCATCATTGCATGCTCCATAGGGGACCCTCCGTGCAGAGGTGCGAATCCTAGTTTATGCGCATGGGAAACAAACAGCCAAAAAACCCACCCGTGGTTGCATCTGATCACACAGTGATGGGCTGTGCCTGCTGCTACAAAGGGCTGTGTGATCTCGGAACTGCTGGTCAAATCCTTCTGGAGGAAATAGCCTCACTTCCCCTCCGCTTTAACTGGTGTATGTGACCGCAGCCATACAAGATTTTCCTTTCTTCATTTATGTCCTCACAACAACCCTGTGAAGTAGGACAGACTGAGAGAGAGAGTCCCTGGCCCCTGTGAGTTTAATGGCAGTGTGAGGACCTGAACCTGGCTCCCCCAGCTCCTAGACTGATACACTAACCACTACACCCCACCATCTCTCTATAAACTTATGTGCATGCCCAGAAGCTTTACTCTGCAAGTGGTTTAGATGTGGAATTTGCTACCAGAGGATATATGTATATATGTAGGTATTGTAAAGATGTATTAGTTGCCTTTCTTAATTGTGGAGCTGAAGGCAGTTTACAATATTAATAAAATGCATAAAAATATAGATGACCAACCCCCCCCCCCCCAACAACATAAAACCAAAAGTTAAAACCATTAGGGCTTCTAGTAACTTAATCAAATGCCTCCTAAAGATCAACAGGGGTTCTCAAACTGGCCAGGTGCACCTCCCTGGGGAGGTTGTTCCAGAATCCTGGGGCCGCCACGGAAAAGGCCCTCTCTAGGGGAACCACCAGACGAGCGTTTTTGATTGATGGGACAGTTGGGAGGGGCTCTCTCTGTGATCATAATACCCCGGCAGGAACATATGGAAGAAGAGGGTAGATGTGGTGATGGCCACAGACATAGGTGACTTGAAAGGGGACTGGACAGATTCACGGAGGAGAGATCCTTCAGTGGCTACGAGCCCTAGTGAGTAAAGGGAGCCTCCACATTCGGAGGCAGTCAACCTCCAAAGACCAGTCCTAGGAGACAACACCAAGGGAAGTCCTTGTCCTCTCTCTCCTTCGTGTTGGATTTTGCCCCTGACATTACTTCTGGAATAAGATGGAGAAAATGGCTGCTTTGGAGGGTGGACTGTATGGCATTGTAGCCTCCTGAGGTCTCTCCCTTCCCCAGACCCTGCCCTCTCCAAGGCCACACCCCCAAATCTCCAGGAATTTCCCAGCCCAGAGTTGGCAACCCTAGACTCAAGAGGCGGGGGTCTGGTGAGAAGACCTCCGTGCAAAAAAAGTTCCTTGCCATGCCTCCATCGCTGCAAGAGCCCAGCTTGGCCTCTAGGACAGAGGCCTCTCTCTGGCGGATCTGCATTCTTACCGCCCCCCAGGGGTCATTTCATAGAAAAAGAGGTGCAGGAGCTTATTAGCATAACATATTTGCATAACTCATTTGCATATGCCACCCCCCCTAACATGCCGGAAGTGTGTCAGAAGGCAACACCCCCCCCTCAGGCTCCACTCCACAGGTGAGTGAAACTGACCTGCTCTTCCTCCATTCCCTTCCCCATCCAATACTTTGTGCAATAAAAATAAGCGTAAAGAACACACCCTCATTCTCTTCCTGCTCCCTTGAAACCACCAGGTTTCAAGGAGACTTGAGATACCCAGGACATGTGCACCGCCCATCCCTTCCCCTTCCCCTCCCCACCACAAGACACCCTGTGAGGCAGGTGGGGCTGAGAGAGGTCTTTTGAGAACTGCTCATGAGAGAACAGCTCTGAGAGAACTTGTGACTTGCCCAAGGTCACACCAGCAGCTGCATGTGGAGGAGTGGGGAATCCAACCCGGTTCTCCCAGATTAGAGTCCAACTCCTGACCACTACATCAAGCTGATGGGGTGGAAGCTGCTGAAGTGTTGGTGAAATTTCTCCAGTACTTATGTGCCGTGTGCCCAGATAAAAAATGGTATACTTAGAAAAATTATATGCCACCTTGAGCAAGTCTCTGGAAAAGCAGCACACAGTCATAAAATGAACAATGATAAAATTTTCAATATTAAAACAAAACATTAAAAACAATAAAGACCCTAGCAGGGCTTTCCCCGGGGCGCTGCACCTCTGCACTGCTCGGGGAAGCCGAGGAGGGGGCGGGGCTTGGTCATGTGCCCACCCCCTGGGCTCCTCACTCCTGGAGCTGCGCTCCTGTGCGCTCCCGCTCCAACGGACCCCTGCCGCCCCCTTCCCCCCACCGTGGCTCTCCCCTCTAGGCTATAATTCAGGAGCTCAGTACATTTCTCGGTGCCCACTCCCATTTCCTGTTGGCAAGACCCAGCTGGTGGGGGTGGGGGTGCAGCCACCTTTTGTTTCTCTCCAGGGCTGTTGGGTGTTCCAGACTGACATCAGTTCACGGGCGCTGCTTGCTGATGTGGGTGGGTGGGTGAGGAAGGAGCCCGGCGGTCGGGAGATGCGGATGGAGAGAGAAGGTCCCTATTCCAGGCTCCTTCTTTTAGAATCTGGCTGACCAGACGGAGACAGGAGATGCGGGAGCGGATATTTTGAATCCCTCAAGTGGCTCGGCGGGAGGGGACACGGGGATTTGAATGACTTGGTAACAACAGAGAATCTGGGTGTGTGTGTGGAGGGAATGACACATGACTCACGGAGCTGCCTGCCATCGCGATCGGTATTGTCTACTCAGACCGGCAGCAGCTCTCCAGGGTCTCAGGCCGAGGCTCTTTCCCATCACCTCCTACCTGGTCCTTGGACTGGAGATGCCGGGGACTGAACCTGGGACCTTCTGCGTGCCAAGCAGATGCTCTACCACTGAGCCACAGCCCCTCCCTGAATGGGACAAGCAAGAAGGCGGTTTTTACTGGTGGAGGGACACACACGCCTGAATGCCCCTGAAGCTGCCGTCAATTGAATCAGACTATCAGTCCATCGATGTCAGTATTGTCTACTCAGACTGGCAGCCGCTCTCCAGGCAGAAGTCTTTCACATCTCCTACTGCCTGTGTCTCTACCCAGAACTACAGCCAATCGCCAGCTGACAGAGATCAGCTTCCCTGGAGAAAATGGCTGCTTGGAGGGTGGGCTGTATGGCATTGCGCCCCACAGAGCTTCCTCACCAACCCTTGCAGAATCCCCAGGGAGATGCTGAGTGGCCTTAAGCGCTCCTTTATCATGTTGTAGCAAAGTTCTTCAGCTTGTAGGGTTGCCAGTTCTGGGTTTGGGAAATTCCTGGTGAGCCTGAGGAGGGTGGGGTTTGGGGAGGGGAGGAGCCTGAGGAGGGTGGGGTTTGGGGAGGGGAGGGGCCTCAGTGGAGTATAAGAACATGTGGTTTGGACTTGGCGAGTAGACGCAGCTGTCTCTGGAACCCAGTCCGATTGTAGTCGGAGGAGGTACCCGTTGATGCTGACGCAGAGAAGTCAAAGCTTTAGTGAAAATGTTAACAGCAGAGGTTCATACAATATGCGTGGTGTAGAGAAAGTGGAAAGGGAAAACTGGCTTTCCGCCTCGCAACTTATGGGAACTTGCAAGGACCCCACAAAACCGATGGGCAGGAGATTCATGATGAGGGTTGCCATCCTCCAGGTGGGACCTGGAGATTTCCTGAGATTACGGTTGATCGCCAGGCGATGGCGGTCAGTTGCCCCGGAGAAAAATGGCTGCTTTGGAAGGTGGACTCTATGGCAGTGTACCCCATTGAAGCCCCTCCCCTCGCTCCACCCTCCTCAGGCTCCACCCCCAAAAGCTCCAGGTATTTTCCAACCTGAAGCTGGCAGCCCCAGTTGCCATCCTCCAGGTGGGGCCTGGAGATCTCCCAGAATTACGACTGACCTCCAGAAGAAGAAGAAGAAGAAGAAGAAGAAGAGGATTGGGTTTATACCCCGCCCTTCACTCACTTGGAGTCTCAGAGCGGCTTACAAATTCCTTTCCCTTCCCCTCCCCACAACAGACACCCTGTGAGGTAGGTGGGGCTGAGAGAGCTCTTTCCCAAACTGTCCTTGAGGGAACAGCTGGTACAGAGCTATGGCTTGCCCATGGTCATCCAGCAGGTGCAAGTGGAGGAGTGGGGAATCAAACCCGGTTCTCCCAGGTTAGAGTCCTCGCACTTAACCACTACACCAAACTGGTTCTCCAGGTGACATAGGGTTGTTCCTCGATAGAAAAGGGCCATTTTGGAAGATAGACTCCATGGCACTGTATCTCTCTAAGGCTGCTTCCACTCCCAAACCCCAGCTCCACCCTCAAACATCTATGAATTTCCCAACCCAGAGTTGGCAACAGTGCTCCCTCTAAGCTGCAGAGTCTTGTGAGCAAAAATTCTACTCTGTGAGCCGCTGGCATTAACGTTGTGAATGAGCGATTTGGCTGCTGCATCAGTTGGTTTGCTCTGGAGTCATCCTCCTTGAGCGAAGACAAATAATGTGTAAGCCGGAGGCTAAAAAACACACGAACTCAGCTTAGAGGCAACACTGGTTGGCAACCCAATTTCATTTCCATTTGGAGGCCCTCCGTTTTTGCCTTCCTTTCATCTCTGACCCAGCAGCTCTAGCAAGTTCGGGCCGTTGCTGGAAAAACCTGCCAGACTCGTTTCCCGTGGACGGAGTATACACACTTCGAGCTGCCGCCCACCCCTTCCAAACGGAGTCCTGCCCCTGGCTGTGTGCTGTGGCACATGATGGGGAAATGGATCCCTTCCCACAACTGTGGGCTGTTTCTGTCCCAAGCCTGTTCTTGGAGCGGCCTGTTCAGCAGTCGCAGAGGTACCAAATCGCAGAGGCCGAGGCGGTGGGAGAAAGGGGTCAGGGAGGTTAACTTGAACAAATCCCTTCATTGACTTCCTGTCAACTCTGGGCTGGGACGCATAACAGGAGCCAGGCGCTTGTGTGCATAGGGTGTGGGGGAAGGGGACCGCCCAGGGCAGGCCCCTGGGCAAGAGATTCCTCCTTCCACGACAGCACACCAAGGGGGACCAAGGGAGGGAAGGCAGCGCTACTCACCTGTGGTGAGCCAGACCCTGGATTGTGTACGGCAAGTTCTCTTCCCACATTCAAGGGCTTTCAGCAGTTGTAATTCCCGGGCCTGGGCTAGCCCGACCTCCGTCTCAGAAGCTAAGCAGGGATGGCCCTCGTTAGTACTTCGATGGGAGACCATCGAGGAAGTCCAGAGGCACTATGCAGAGGCAGGCAAGGGCAAAACCACCTCAGAACTTCTCTAGCCCTGACCTGGGTGGCCCAAGCTAGCCCAATCTCGTCAGTTTCCAGGAGCTAAGCAGGGACAGCGTGGGCCAGTACTTGGGTGGGAGACCACCAAGGAAGTCCAGGGTTGCTACGCAGAGGCAGGCAAGGGCAAAACCACCTCTGAATATTTCTTGTCTTGACCTGGGTGGCCCAAGCTAGCCCAATCTTGTCAGATTCCAGGAGCTAAGCAGGGACAGCGTGGGCCAGTACTTGGATGGGAGACCACCAAGGAAGTCCAGGGTCGCTACGCAGAGGCAGGCAAGGGCAAAACCACCTCTGAATATTTCTTGTCTTGACCTGAGTGGCCCAAGCTAGCCCAATCTTGTCAGATTCCAGAAGCAATGCAGGGACAGCGTGGGTCAGTACTTGGATGAGAGACCACCAAGGAAGTCCAGGGTTGCTACGCAGAGGCAGGCATGGCAAACCACCTCTGTATGTCTCTTGCCTTGACCTGGATAGCCCCTGCTAGCCCAGTCTCAGAAGCCGAGCAGGGTCAGCGCTGGTTAGTATTTGGATGGGAGACCACCAAGGAAGCCCAGGGTTGTCACGCAGAGGCAGGCAATGGCAAAGCACCTCTGTTCTTTCCTTGCCTTGAAAACCCCCAAACAGGGCTGCCATACATCAGCTCTGACAGGACAGCCCTTTCCACCACCAATGGCGTTCTGGTGGGTTTCCCCAAAATTTCCCAGCACCTCGAGCAGAGCGCCTCTAAATATGTCTGAAGGGCCTCTGCCCCACCTCCCCCCAAAGACTCGAGTTTTCTTTCAAAAAAGGACTGAAGGAGAAAGTGCTTCTGAGCATGTGCCGAGTATTTTTCCCTTTCGACAGGAGGCAATTAATAATAAAAAAAGAGCAAGGATGAAGTTGAGAGTCAGTACGGTATAATGGTTGGAGCAGGGGTGTCGAACTCATTTGTTAGGAGGGCCGGATCTGACATAAACGAGACCTTGTTGGGCCGGGCCACGTGCGTCATAAAATGTCATGCCAGGTAGCGGAGCTATAAACTTTATAAAGGACACAAACAGAAAGGGTTTTTTTTTTACTTAAAATAAAAACATGCTTAAAATATTAGCACGCTTGCAATATTTTGTTTATTTAACAGTCTCTGAGAACTGACACTTATTTTTTATTTATTTATTAATTACACTTTTACCCCGCCCTCCCCGCGAACGGGCTTCTGCTCTGAACTATTGCATCAAAATGTCCGTGCTGTTGCAATCTTGCGTATGCTGTTCAGGTGTGTATCTGTAAACTGCAATCCGACTTTCGATTTATTGACATTCATCACAGAGATCTCATGCTCAGAGTTCTGAGTCTAGGACCCCAGGGGGAAAAACATGAAATGGCTGAGCGACTGAGAGAGTCTGGCAAAGCAAGCTATGATGCAGCAGCAGTAACAGAACTAGAAGCAGGAGATGGCCAGTTCCACAGCAGGCCTGATAGAAGCCCTCTGAGGGCCTGATCTGGCCCCTGGGCCGCATGTTTGACACCCCTGGGTTAGAGTGTCAGACAGGGCCTGGATTCAAATTCCTCCGCAACCATGACGGTCACTATGGGACAGCAGGCAAGGCATGCTGTGACAAAGTGGGCTGCGAAGATAAAATAGGGAACGGAGGACAATCTTTCCTGGGTTCTTTGTTAGAAGGGCGGGATGAAAATACATTAGATAGATAATTAATCTTCTGGTGCACTTTTCTCCCCCAACACTCAATGCTCCCTCTAAGCCGAGTTAGGGTCAGCTAGCTCACAGTTATTGAGCCTCCGGCTCACACATTTCTGCCTTAACTCAGGAAGGAGGGCTCCAGAGCAAACTGATTTATGCCGTAGCCAAATGGCTCGCTCACAACTTTAATGCCAGTGGCTCACAAAATAAAATTTTTGCTCACAGGACTCCACAGCTTAGAGGGAGCAGTGCCTACCCCCCCCCCCCCTTGTTGCTTGTTTCTGGGAGGAAGATTTTTGTGCTCTAATTAGCCCTTCCTGGCAATGAACCCCCTCCCCCTATATGTAATGCTTAAGGGAGTCTGTTTTAATGAATCTGAAGAAGTGTGCATCTGCGCATGCCAAATCACTCAGTTCTTGCTTAAACCCAGAATTAAACTTTGTTGGTCTTAAAGGCGCCACTGGACTCAAACTTAGTTCTCACATCTGTTTAACTTTTATTTGTTCACTAATTTGCTGCTATTTGCAAGTCTTGCCGATTGCTTGAATCCAATCTCAGCTATACTTACGGCTCAAAGACTTACGCGTCTTGCCTCTAACTAGTCCTTCCTGGCAGCTCACCTACCTATATGTAAGGCCTGAGGAAGTCTGTTTCAATGTATCTGAAGAAGCGCGCATGCACACAAAAGCTTCTGCCTAGAATTAAACTTTGTTGGTCTTAAAGGCGCCACTGGACTCAGGCTTTGTTCTGTTGCTTCAGACCAACATGGCTACCCGCCTGAATCTATGAAGTGTGCCTGCACACGAAAGCTTCTACCCAGAATTAAACTTTGCTGGTCTTCAGGGTGCCGCTGGACTCAGGCTTTGTTCAACTGCTCAGCGTGTGAGCCCTGCAAAACGGAGTCGCCTGTCCCGCTCTGCCGCCTTCTTCCCCGGCAGTGGAGCGAGGGGCGTGCCCTGCCCCACTTCTAGACCCACAACCCGCTTGGCTTCCCTGCCCCCCTCCCCTCGGTACCACCAGGAAGCTGTTATTACTCTCGGCCCGGTGGATAACAGGGGGCTTAGCCCTGGGAGGCAAAGGTCAGGCTGTTGACTGTGTTTATTAAAGGGCTGGTCTTAAGACGAGTTTGGCGGCTTTCTCTCTTCGCTGTTTTGCGGAGAAACACAATATTGACTTTGGCTCGTTTAATGCAGGCGAAAAAGCAGCTGGCGAGAGACCCCCTCTTGTCACCTCCCTCCCCCCTCAAAGTTCTTCTGTGGGCCTCACAATTGTCAGTGCCGCCCCCCCCCCCCAAGACATTTTCCCCCCTGGCCCATGGAAAACGCTCTCTGCTTTCCCATCTGCTGTTCAACTTGCTTACCTGTCTGGGTTTATTCTAAATCACCGATCTCAGAAATAAGGGTGCGTTCAGACGGCTCTTTTGAGCCGTGCCAGGCACGAGTGCCTGGTGGATTTAAAGTGCACGTCCAGACCTCAACATCTGGGAATTGTGCCGCTTCCCTGAGTAGCCCGTCAATCCCTGTCGGGTATCCGTACTTAAAAGATAGTAGTGAAAGTCCGGTCTAAAGCTGGCCGACGGGCCAATGCCGGACTTTCCACCGTCAGGACATACCTCCATCGTGCAATTAGCCTGTAGGGATAGTCTGCAGACCATCCCAAACGGCCACCATTTTAAAAAGGTCGATGCGCGCATAACTGCTTAAACATGCAATGTCCCCAGAGCTCCGCTCAAGCGATCCAAACAATTTTATGTTTCTGATGGTCCCCTGAACTTTATCAACTTTATAAACTGAAATGGTACCTAGAGAAAAGTACCGCTGGCAGTGCTTTTACCATCTTAGTCTGCGCAAGCACGGAAAGACAACTATATGGTGAGGCGCAAATGCGCATGCGCAGACAGGATTTAAAAAAAAAAGCCGACTGCATGGCTCCTTACGGTGGATGCCATCTAGATAATGCACCGCAGGAGTCACATGTGGTAAAGTGCTTCACGGGTGAGCTGTCTGGTCATGCAATGCTGGATCAAAAAGTTCTAGCTCTCCATTAAACTCTATCCCAAAACACTATTTTGATATTATTTCATTGTTTTAAAGTTTAATATTGTTTGTTAGTTTTTAGGTTATGTAAGCTTTACAGTTTATTGTAATATATACGTATAAATATAACGTTCTTATTGCAAGTAAAGTCACATAATACCTACCTGTTAAATGTTATATGATATGTATTGAATATTATTTGAGTTGTAAAATTTATAAAAGTTATAAATAAAGTTATATATATATATAAAAAAGATCTAGCTCAAATTACACCCAAGCCAATGGCGGGATTAGCTGCCCGTCTGAACACCCCCGAAGACACTCGTGTTTCAAAGCCTCTTTGGCGGGGCATGCCGCCAGAACTCATGGAGGTGAGTTGTGTCATTGGCACGCTGTCCTAGCAGGAGAGATGCAGGAACTAAGGTCAGAGTGGAAAAAAAGACCAAGAGTCTAGGAGCACCTTAAAAAATGTGGCAGGGGAGGCGCTTTTGTGAGTCACTGCTCACTTCTTCAGGTACAGCTAGGATGTGAGTCCATCTGTCCTATTTTTGGAAAGGAGTGATTTCAGATGCCGAATGACATTAGCAGGCAAATGGCAATAGCAGGCATGATTGGATGAGGTGTCGAAAAGAGCCAGAGTCCTCCAGGAGCACCTTCAAGACTAACAAAATCTGTGGCAGAGGAGGAGCTTTCGGGAGTCACTGCTCACTTATATGAAAACAGCCAGAGTCCAGGAGCGCCTTCAAGATGAACAGCATGTGTGGGCAGGGTATGAGCTTTCTTGAGTCACTGCTCCCTTCTTCAGATACAGCTAGGATCAATGCGCTCTCTAAGCTGTGGAGTCTTGTGAGCAAAAATTCTACTCTGTGAGCTCCTGGCATTAAAGTTGTGAGTGAGTGATTTGGCTACTGCATGAATGAGTTTGCTCTGGAGGAATCATCCTTCCTGAGCGAAGACAAAGCTGTGTGAGCCGGAGGCTAAAAAAACTGTGAGCTGGCTCACACTAACTCAGCTTAGCGGGAACGCTGGCTAGGATGTGAGTCCATCTGTCCTATTTTTGGAAAGTGGAGCAATTTCAGATGCTGAATGACATTAGCAGGAAGATGACAATAGCAGGTGTGATTGGATGAGGTGTCGATAGACCAAGATGGGTTAGCCCTGTTAGTCCATCTGTAGCAGGAGAAAAGAGCCAGAGTTTGAATCCCCAGTTGTGCCATGGAAGCTCACTGGGCCACCTCGGGCCAGTCACACACACTCAGCCTAGCCTACCTCACAGGGCTGTTGTGAGGATAAAATGGAGGAGAGGAGAATGATGATGCAATAAATAAACAAACAAATAAATAATAAATGATAGAAGAGGAAGAAGAAGTAGAGGAAGAAGAGATTGGATTTATACCCCACCATTCACTACCCAAAGGAGTCTCAGAGCGGCTGACAAACTCCTTTCCCTTCCCCTCCCCACAACAGACACCCTGTGAGGTCGGTGGGGCTGAGAGAGCTCTGGCAGAAACTGCTCTTTTTCAAGGACAGCTGTGCCAGAACTATGGCTTGCCCAAGGTCATCCAGCAGGTGCAAGTGGAGGAGTGGGGAATCAAACCTGGTCCGTGCTCTTAACCACTACACCAAACTGGCACCTTGGGGTATAAACAAAGCAAACAGACAGTCAATACACGTCCAAGAATAAAGGCACCAGCAGCAACTGAGCTGCGTTTTTATTGGGGTGGGGGTGGGGGAGAGCCTGCCTGTCCCTTATCCTTTCAAGCAAGGGCTTGAAAAGTTGGGCACGTCTAGAGGCGGCAGCTTTGGCCTCGGGTCAAGATCCAAAGGGTCAGTGGAAGTGGCAACAGATTATACCTGGGCATCTATTTTGGTCAAAATGGCACCTTTGTGCTTTCTGTTTTGTAAGCCGCTTTGACTCCCTAGTTTGGGAGAGAAGCAGGTTTTAAGAATCCTCGGAGCAGCAGGCACGCAGGCACGATCACCAGCAAGCCAGCCAGCCAGCAAGAAAGCAAGATATTATGTTAGCTGTACGAAGGAGGGTTGCCAGCTCCAGGGTGGGAAATCCCTGGCGATCTCTGGGCGGAGCCTGGGGAGGGCGGGGTTTGAAGAGGGGAGAAACCTCATTGGGGTATGACGCCCTGAGCGTCCACCTTCCAAAGCTGCTGTTTTCTCAAGGAGAGTGGAGCTCTGTAGTCTGGGGGTCCATTGACACGCCAGACCTCCAGGCCTCACTTGGAGGCTGGCACAGGGTTGCCGGGTTCCCCCCTGGCCACTGGCAAAAGATGGGGGGGGGGGGTTGCCAGATCCTGGTTGGGAAACTCCTGGAGGTTTGGGGATGGCGCCTGGGGAGGGCAGGGACCTCCGTGGGGTACAAGGCCATAGATTCCGCCCTCCAAAGCAGCAATTTCCTCCGGGGGAACTGACATCTGTAGCTTGGAGATGAGCTGTAATTCCGGGGGATCTCCAGGTCGTAGAATCATAGAATCGCAGAGTTGGAAGGGACCTCCCGGGTCACCTAGTCCAGCCCTCTGCACAGTGCAGGACATTCACAAAGACCTCCCCCCGCCCACCCCCAGTGACCCCTGCTCCACGCCCAGAAGATGACAAAAAACCCTCCAGGATTGCTTCCTGACCCCAAAGTGGCGATCAGCATTCCTCAGGGTGTGTAGGAAAGGGCCAGGAGAACTAAGCCCCGAGGCAACCCTTCCTGCCCTCCCTTCTCATGATCTGCCTGAGTTCACAGAATCAGCACTGCTGTCAGATGGCCATCTAGCCTCTGTTTGGAAACCTCCGAAGAAGGAGAGCCCACCACCTCCCGAGGAAGCCTGTCCCACTGAGGAACTGCTCTAACTGTCAGGAAGTTCTTCCTAATGCTTAGCCGAAAACTCTTCTGATTTAATTTCAATCCGTTGGTTCTGATCTGACCTTCCGGGGCAGCAGAAAACAACTCCTCACCATCCTCTATAGCAGGGGTGGCCAACCTGTGGCTCGGGAGCCACTTGCGGCTCTTTCACACATATTGTGCGGCTCCTGGCAGGGCGGCTGGGGAAGCAAAGGGGAGGCATGCTTTTTCTCTCTTTCTCCCTTCCTTCCTTCCTTCCTTCCTTCCCTCCTCCCTCCCATCTATTTGCTTTCCTAGTTTCTCTCTCTCTTTCTTTCCACTTCTTTAATTCATTCTTTCTATCTCTCTCTCTCAATATCATTAGCAAACAAGTAATATCATTATCAATAACCGGTTTTCCTCGTTTGTTTTTATTTTTGGCAGTCCCATTTAACGTTAATAAAAAGCAAATTTGCATATTTTTAAAAATAAAAACGTGTGTGTGATATTTGTTCCTGTCTTGCGGCTCTCAGACATCTCTATGTGGCTCTTATGTTTATTCTATGTGGCTCTTACGTTAAGCAAGGTTGGCCACCCCTGCTCTATAGGACAGCCCTTCAAGGACTTGGAGATGGTTCTCCTATCACCTCTCAGTCGTCTCCTCTCCAGGCTAAACCTACCCAGAGCTCCTTCAGCCTTTCCTCATCGGACTCGGTCTCCAGACCCCTCACCGTCTTCGTTGCCGTCCTCTGGACACCCTCCAGCTTGTCTATATCCTTCTTAAACTGTGATGCCCAAAACTGAACACAATACTCTAGCTGAGGTCTAACCAGAGCAGAGTAAAGGCTGGCATCCCTATCAGATTGATTAGTCCAGGGTCAAGAAGGGTTCCCCCTCCTTCTGTGAGCCGTTCCTTTTAAACTGCCCCCTCCCTAGCCCTCCTCCCTCCTTATACACCGGTTCCATCTTGATTGTAACCTCCTTGGGGCAGGAGTCTGAGGTTGCTCTGCAGAGGGCCCCCTTGGGCAGAGTTTTCCCCTCTCCCCTCCCACCCGCATCCCTGGACTTACACCTCTGCCCGTCACAGCTTCCCCTGGCTTGGAGCCATGCCTCGTTCAGCCCCCTCCCCAGTCCAGGCCTGGTTAATCCACAGCCAGTGCAAAGACCCCCACGCATGACCTTGCGCGTGAGGGCTGTGGTGGGGGAAACTGAGGGACAAAAGCCAAATCTCCCCCCCCCCCCCACCCCCCAATTAACAGTGAATGGCTGCGGGGGCCAGACAGAGGCTGTTAATAAGTTAATGTTTGTAAGGCTGTTTGATTTTATTAGCATTCATGGAATCAGGCCCAGGGGTGGGGGTGGGGGTGGGGGGACGCTTTGGAGCCAGGCGGCTGAGCTCCGTTGGACACACAAGTACAGTTGCCAGCCTCCAGGAGGGGCCTGGAGACCTCTGGACTGCAGATCAGGGTGGGCATCTGAAGAAAGGAGCTGTGACCCTCGAAAGCTCCTCCCCTACCACAAATTTTGTTAGTCTTTAAGGGGCTCCTGGACTCTGACTCTTTTCTCTACTACTGCAGACTACAGAGACCGCTTCTGCTGGCAAATGGCTGCTTTGGAGGGCGGACTCTGTCGCATTATACCCCGCTGAGGCCCCTCCCCACCCCAACCCTGTCCTTCTCCCAAATCTCCAGGTATTTCCCAGCCCAGAGCTGGCAACCCTATTCACTGATTAGTCTGGTGGGATGGATTCCCTGTCCCATTCCAAAGACTCAGGATCGTGACCACCATTAAAAGCCCCATGGAAGAAAGCACATCAGTAACCATTGCTTGATTCATTCAAAGTAGATTCGGGTGGGTAGCTATGTTGGTCTGAAGTGAGAGGACCAAGTTTGAATCCAGGGGCACCTTTAAGACCAAGAAAGTTTAATTCTGGGTAGAAGCTTTCGTGTGCATGCACACTTCGCCAGTATCTGAAGAGGTGTGCACGCACACAAAAGCTTGTACCCAGAATTAAACTTCGTTGTTCTTAAAGGTGCCGCTTGGACTCAGACTTTGTCCCACTGATTTGTTCAAGCAACTAAAAGCTGGCTTGTTTTAAAATGTTTCTGCAAAACGGTCAACTTTAAACTTCCGTATGTTTCCAGAGGCAGGGAGTTCCCCAGACTCCTTAGTGGGACGTACCTGCAACCGGCCTCTTTTCGTACCCTCATAACGTGAACATGGTCGCCAGGGGAGTCTTGGATTTGACACCCTGAAAATCTTGCATTTTTAAAAGATGTTTCCAGCAATCATTTGCTTTGCAAACTTTGATTGTTTTGTTATGTTTTCCCATCCACCACAGCTCATCACACAAATGTCCCAAGCAGTGCTCCCTCTAAGCTGTGGAGTCTTGTGAGCAAAAATTCTACTTTGTGAGCCGCTGGCATTGAAGTTGGGAGCGAGCGATTCGGCTGCTGCATAAATGAGTTTGCTCTGGAGCCGTCCTTCCTGAGCGAAGACAAAAATAAGTGAGCCAGAGGCTAAAAAACCTGTGAGCTGGCTCACACTAACCCAGTTTAGAGGGAACACTGGCTCCCAAGACTCCAAATGCACAGCTGCTGGAGCGGGGCCTGCTGCCCCAACCCCCCTCCCCTACAGTCTCTCTCTCCCCCCCCCCCCCCAACCCTCCGGCATCCTGTTCCCCAGCTGGGCTCTTTGCGCTTTCCCAAACGGCAGGGGTGACCTCTTTGCCTCCACACCCCCCTCCCGGCGCTAAACAGAACCTTTAATCTGTGCTTAATATTTAACATCATTTTATAGAGCAGCAAATTTAATAAGTGCTGATAATGCAGCCAATCAGACGGGTCATTAAAGGAGGTGGGGGGGGGGGGGGTGCCAAGGCCTCCATTTGCAAACATTAACCCAGCTTTGGGAATGATGGTGTGGGGGGGGGGTGACCTTGGGAGTCGAGTCCCCCCAGCCCCTGGGTTCTCTTCCGCCCACATTCTCCTCGCTTTGCCCCCCTCCCCCCAACTGTGGGGTAGGAGTTTAAATTAGATCCAACAGACATTTGTTACGTTCCTTTACTGCTGCCGTTGTGTCTTTCTGCCGTGCAGGAAATGATTTGCCAGTTTGGTGTCGTGGTTAAGTGCGCGGACTCTAAGCTGGGAGAACCGGGTTTGATTCCCCACTCCTCCACTTGCACCTGGCTGGATGACCTTGGGCAAGCCATAGCTCTGTACCAGCTGTTCCCTCAAGGACAACTTGGGAAAGAGCTCTCTCAGCCCCACCTACCTCCCAGGGTGCCTGTTGTGGGGAGGGGAAGGGAAAGGAGTTTGTAAGCCGCTCTGAGACTCCCTTGGGGAGTGGAGGGCGGGGTATAAATCTAATCTCTTCTTCGTCTTCTTCTTCTCTGGAGAGCTGGAGAACCTGGGCAAAGTGATTGGGCGTATCTTGGTTGGGCCGATCTCATCCCTTTAAATTTTTTTTTTTAAATTAAGTTTCCGCAGAAGAGAAAAAATAGAAAAAGGAAAAAAACAAGAAAAAACATTCAAAGATAAAAACATACTAACAGATACAGAGTCCGTACTATACATATCCATATTAACATTTCTGCTAGAATCAATATCTAATTCACCAAATTAGCTTATCTCAGTTTTACAGGAGCATACCGTTAAAGTTAGTTCGTTTTTAAAAATATTCTTCCAACCATTTATAAAACCTTAACCAGTTATTTTCAAAAATTTCCTCTCTTTTATCTGCTAATTTCAATGTTAAATTGTCCTTTTGTGCAGTCTCTAATAGTTTATATATTATATCCTCCTTCGAGGGAACTTCTTCTTCTTTCTAATACTTTGCATAAAGAATTCTAGTAGCAGTTATTACACAGATAATCAGATATTCATCTAACGTGTTGAAAGTTTCTGGAATCATATGCAACAAAAAAAAAATCTGGCACAAATGGTATAGTCCAGGGGTGGGCAAACTTGCTCAGCGTAAGAGCCACCTAGAACAGGGGTGGCCAAACTTGCTTAACGTAAGAGCCGCATAGAATAAACATCAGATGTTTGAGAGCCACAAGACATGAACAAATATTACCTGCTTTTATTGGAAAATAATCAGATTTGCTTTTTATTAACATTAAGTGAGACTGCCAAAAATAATAACAAAAGGGGTAAAAGCAGATGTTGATAATGATATTAATTTGACAATGATATTTGTTTGCTAATGATATTTAGCTTCCCCAGTTGCCCTGCTGGGAGCCACATACTATATGTGAAAAGAGCCGCATGCGGCTCCCGAGCCACAGTTTGCCCACCCCTGGTATAGTCAAATGCAACATATTTTGCAATATTTCGTGAATCCAGGTCCAATATTTTTTCACACATTTACACGTCCACCACATATGAAAAAAGGAACCAACAGTTTGTTTACACTTCCAACATTCATTCGACATATTTGGATACCACTTTGCTGAATTCTCATCCCTTGAACCGGCCTTGCTGGGAGGACTGGCCAGAGCAAGTACAGCGCAAGGGTAGAGCGCTCAAGGCCCTGACCTGGTCGGCCCAGGCTAGTCTGATCTTGTCCAATCTCCGAAGCTAAGCAGGGTCGCCCCTAGTTAGTACTTGGAGGGGAGACCACCACGGAAGAAGTCCAGGGTCTCTCTCCAGAGGCAGGCCACGGCAAACTACCTCTGTTTGTCTCTTGCCTTGCCTTGAAAACCCCATGAGGGGTTGCCATCGTGGTTAAGAGCGTGAACTCTAATCTGAGAGAATGGGGCTTGATTCCCCATTCCTCCACATGCAGCTGCTGGGGTGACCTTGGGTCAGTCACAAGTTCTCTTGAAGCTGTTCTCCCGAGGGCAGTTCTTGAGCAAGCTCTCTCAGCCCCACCTACCTCACAGGCAATGCTCCCTCTAAGCTGTGGAGTCTTGTGAGCAAAACTTCTACTTTGTGAGCTAGTGGCATTAAAGTTGTGAGCGAGCAATTTGGCTACTGCATCAGTGAGTTTTCTCTGGCGCCACCCTTCCTGAGCTAAGACAAAATTGTGTGAGCCGGAGGCTAAAAAACTGTGAGCTGACTCACACTAACTCAGCTTACAGGGAACACTGCTCACAGGGTGTCTGTTGTGGGGAGGGGAAGGGAAAGGAGATTGTAAGCCGCTCTGAGTGAAGGGCAGGGTATAAATCCAATCTCTTCTTCATAAGTGGACAGCACTTTCTGCGCGTGTGGCAGCCAAACAGTCAGATACGCACACCCCTTTGAACAAGTTCAGAGTCAACCCAGTGGGTCACTTTGCAGAGGAAACCGGCTGTCCAAGTTTCAGTTGGACTGCTGCTTCCTTCCCATCCTCAGGGAAGCCTTGCGTCTCCTTGAAACATGAATCCCCTTTCTTTAAAAATAAATAAGTGAATGTTTGTGCTGCATTTGAAACTCTGTGAGGTACAGTGTCGTCAAATCCACCCTCCAAAGCATCCATCTTTTCCAAGGGGAATTGATCTCTGTCAGTTGGCGATCCCTTGTAATACTGGGGGATCCCCAGACCCCACCTGGAAGTTGGCAACTGTACCACAGCTAATGCCCCCCGATTAAAAGCTATCAAAGGCCATCCTCTATTCTTGCGACAATGAATTCTAAGGCAACAGTTAACACTCCCATCTCTCTCTCTCTCTCACACACACACAGAGTCACGAAACCCGATTAAACGGCATGTCTGAACGCACCCTCAGTCTGGGGCAAGTGATGCTCGGTATTCTTGGTGCTTGGATGGGGGGAGGCGACAGTGCAGCTGGAAGTAAGCAGTGAAGCGGCTAAACTTCAGGGTGGTGGGAACCAGGGAGAATTGTGAGGCACTCCAAAGGGATCTGTCGAGGATGGGCGAGTGGGCATCAATGTGGCAAATGGGGCTTAATGTGGCCAAGTGCAAAGTGATGCACATTGGAGCCAAAAATCCTAACTGTAAATACACGTGGATGGGGTCCGAACTGGCAGAGACTGACCAAGAGAGAGATCTTGGAGTCGTAGTAGATAACTCAATGAAAATGTCGAGACAGTGTGCGACTGCGATGAAAAAGGCCAATGGTGTGCTGGGGGTTATTAGGAAGGGAACTGAAAACAAAGCAGCCAGTTTCATAATGCCCCTGTATAAATCGATGGTGCGACCTGATTTGGAGTACTGTGTACAGTTCTGGTCGCCACACCTCAGGAAAGATATCATAGCATTGGAAAAAGTGCAGAAAAGGGCAACTAGAATGATAAATGGGTTGGAACACTTTCCCTATGAAGAAAGGTTGAAGCGCTTGGGGCTCCTTAGCGTGGAGAAATGATGGCTGAGGGGTGACATGATCGAGGTTTATAAGATTGTGCATGGGATAGAGCTGGTAGAGGAAGAAGTCCTTTTCTCCCTTTCTCACAATACAAGAACTCATGGGCACTCCATGAAATGGCTGAGCAGTCGGGTTAGAACAGATAAAAGGAAGTCCTTCTTCACCCAAAGAGTGATTAACAGGTGGAATTCACTGCCACAGGAGGTGCTGGCGGCTACAAGCATGGACAGCTTCAAGGGGGAATTAGATAAACTTATGGAGCAGAGGGTCCATCAGTGGCTATTAGCCACAAAGTATAGATAGCTCTCGGTCTGGGGCAGGTGATGCTCTGTATTCTTGATGCTTGACGGGGGGGGGGGGGGTAACAGTGGGAGGGCTTCTGGTGTCCTGGCCCCACTGCTGGACCTCCTGAGGGCACCTGGTGTTTTTGGCCCCTGTGTGACAGAGTGTTGGGCTGGATGGGCCACTGGCCTGATCCTACATTGGCTTCTCTTTATGTTCTTATGTCCTCATATATGGTTCCTTTTGTGCATTTGTCACTTTGATTGCATTATGATGCTTTTCTTGGGCCCCAACAAGGCTTTTAACTGTTATTGCAATAAACACCTGTACTTTTGTCTATAGTTATTGATGTTTTTAACTTCTGGCCCCTTTCTAGTTTTCTAAACTTCCATTGGAGGTTTTGGCCCTTAACAAACAAGGCCAGCATCCGGAAGCGCAGGAAAGATGAAAAGTGACCAATGGTTTAAAAGCATCCCCCCCCTGGCGTTTCCACCCAGACCTGTGTCATCTGTATGGGCTTGAAGCGGTGCTTTGGGCAAGGATTGCACTCACAAGCTGCCTGATCCTCAGGAAGGAGTTTGCTTCTGGTTCAGTCTGGCTAGAGGGAGAGGGGTATTGTTATTCTGTGTCTCCTGTGGTTTGGCTTACTTGCTCGAGCCTCCCATTATGTGCAGCATCCCTGGCAATGCACCTGCTTTCTCCTTTGTGGCCTTCTGTGGTCTGGATTGCTGGGCTGGGTCTGTCACAGGGAAGGGGAAGCTGTCGGGGCCTCTCTGTCTTCGGAGCAGGAGTTGTTTAGATTAGATAACCTTTGGGTGGTTCTCGGAAGCAGCAGTTCTCTCTGTGTTTTCCTGAGCCCCAATAGACTTGTGAAGCTTTGCCCGAGTCCTGAACGCAGTAAGAACATAAGAGAAGCCATGTTGGATCAGGCCGGTGGCTCATCCAGTCCAACACTCTGTGTCACACAGTGGCCAAAAACACCAGGTGCCATCAGGAGGTCCACCAGCAGGACGAGAACTCCAGAAGCCCTCCCACTGTTGCCTCCCAAATACCAAGAAGACAGAGCATCACTGGATGCATTCAGACGGGCAGCTAATCCTGCCATTGGCCCGGCTCTAATTTGATCTAGATCTTTTTTATCCAGCATTGCACAACCAGACAGCTCCCCCATGAATCGCTTTACCGTGCGTGACTCCATGGTGGATTGTCTAGACGGCATCCACCTTAAGGAGCCGTGTGGTCGGCTGTTTTTAAAAAAATCCTCTTTGCACATGTGCATATGTGCCTCCCTGTTTGCTTGTTTTTCCATGCAGGCACGGACTTAAATGGTAAAAGCACCGCCAGCAGTGCCTTCCTCTAGGTACCATGTCAGTTAACAAAGTTCATATCACAAATATCACAGGACCGTCAGAAACTCTGTGGGGGTTGCATGTTTAAACAGTTATGTGCGTATCGCTAAGGCTTTAAAAATGGTGGCCATTTGGGATGGTCTGGAGAGCGTCCCTATAGGTTGATTGCGCGCTGGTAGGAAGACCAGATGGGGGAAAGCTCACCATTGGTCTGTCAGTGAATTTAGGACTGGACTTTCACCACTATCTTTTAAGTACGGCTCCCCAATGGAGACCAATGGGCGAATCACAAAAACAGCACGTTTCTGTCTGCACATGCCCTTTAAATCCACCAGGCACTCATGCCTGGCGCAGCTCAAAAGAGCCATCTGAACGCACCCACTGCCCCAGACATCTATCCCTTGTGGCTAATAGCCACTCATGGACCTCGGCTCCACTTGTTTATCTAGTCCCCTCTTGAAGCTGTGTATGCTTGTAGCCACCACCACTTCCTGTGGCTGTGAATTCCACGTGTTAATTCCTCTTTGCTTGAAGAAGTACTTCCTTTTATCCGTTCTAAACCTACCGCTTCATTGGGTGACCAACCAGCTCCTCTGGACAGCCAACAATAGGGCTCGGAGGCCGAGGCCTTCCTCGGATGTTGTCTCCTGACTCTGGCATTTAAAGGCTTAGTGCCTCTGAATGTGGAGGTTCCCCTCCATCACCACAGCCGGTAGCCATTGATAGTCGATCCTCCATGAGTCTATCAAATCCCCTCTGGCAGCGGATTCCCCCTTTTAATCACTCTCTACGTAAAGTAGTATTTCCTTTTCTTTCTCCTGAACCTACTGCCCATCAGTTTCATTCCCCTCTAGTACTTTGGGAGAGGGAGAAAAATTTCTCTTTAGCGACTCTCTCCACTCCATGCATAATTTGATAAACCTCTATCATGTCCCCCCATAGTCATCTCTTTTCTAAACTGAAAAATCCCAGACTGGTCACACTGGCGGCTTGGTGCAATATGGTGCCGCCTCTAATTGAACCAGTTTAAAGTGTTGCGGGGCACATCAGCCACACAGCACACCCTGCTGCAGGTTGTTGTTGTTGTTATTATTATTATTATTATTTTAGATTTATACTCTGCCCTCCCTGCGAATGGGCTCAGGGCAGCTTACAGGGCACATAGTGCCAGATTCAATACACCGTGAAATTACCATAAAACATTTTAAAACCACACAACACAACAGTAATAAGACCAGTTTAAAGTGCTTCCAATATTCCATATTCAGATGGTTTCCCAGGTTTTTTTTGCCTCACCAGGGTTGGAGTCCAGCTCCCAAACTGCCTGGTCTGGGCTACTTCCAGGGCCGCCCCCATTGCGAAGATACTAGCAATGGTAGATGACACTAGTGGTGGTGGCTCCTAGTCGAAAGCCTGGTGGAAGAGCTCTGTCTTACAGGCCCTGCGGAACTGCATAAGGTCCCGCAGGTTACCCACAGAGGCATCCGGTGATAAAGCATCTACATTATTGGAGCGTCTCAGCCACAGAGCATGCTGCCAGTTTTTTTCAAAATTCATGCACACGCATAAGTGTGCATGCGCACACATGCGCACACATGCGCATATCGGCATTAAAAAAAAACCCTCCCTAGTGGCAGAACGGATCTGCAAGTTCAGACTGCCAAATCCGTTCTGCGCACGCTCCCCCGTGTTCAGACATCCGGCCATGCACAATGACTGTGCGGGGAACCGAAAACGCCACTTGTGATGTGGTGCCTTTTTAACCCGGCTCTAAGCCGCGGTCACACGGCCCCTTTAAATCCGGGAGGCTCCCGGATTTAAAGGGGCCACATTTTTCAACAGCGGGTTGGGATGTCTATACATCCGAACCCCTGCGCCAGCGGGATCAGCGGCCGCGGCCGCTGAACAGGCGGCCGCAGCGGGAACAGCGGTTGCGGCTGCGGCAGCAGCTGGGGCAGCCGCGGCAGCCGCGGCGGCGGAAACGGTGGCGGCGGCAACGGTGGTGGCGGCCGCCGCTGAAGAGGCAGCGGCGGAGGCAGCCCCAGCAGCACTGGAAGCGGCGGTGGCGGCCTCCGACCCGCCATCTGCCTGGGTAAGTCGGGGTTTGGTTTTTTTCACCCTTTTACACTTGGGCGTATGGATAGCCATGCTCCCAAGTGTAAAAGTGGGGGGGAAATGGCCGGCGGGGCTATCTGGACAGCCCTGCTCTCACAATGCATGCGAGAGAGGGTTGTCCAGATACCTCCAATGCGGGTTCCTCCCGCAACACCCGGGAAAATACTTGATTTTCCCGGGGTCTGAAAATGCGGGAGGAACCCGCATTGGAGCCCGCTTTGGCACGGGACTAGGGGCTGGCCGTCTGGTCGGCCCCTTTAAATGCGGGAGGAAATTGCCCTTCCTCCCGCATTTAAGTCCCGTGTGACCACAGCCTAAGTCGTCCTATGGTGGGATAAATATGACTGGGGAACACCTGAGAGATGCGGCTGTGTGACTGCACCCATTTGATCCAGAGGGGAGAAGTGGCTGCGTCGGGCCAAACTGCCCGTGTGATCACAGCCCGACTCTTCAGCCTTTCCTCATAGGGAAGGTGCTCCAACCCCCTAATAATCATAATTGCCTGGAAACCAGTTGTAATTCCAGGAGATCTCCAGGCCCCACCTGGAGTTTGGCAACCCTAGCTGAGATTGGGGGGAAACCCCCCCACTTCCAGTGTGGCGACAGGGAGGCGACAGGCAACCTCTTTCCCCCCTCTCGCCTCCGAGTTTGTGCAGAAGGGAGAGGCGAAACCCTGCTCTCGGAGATTGTATTGATTCCTGGGCTTGACAGTTTAATTCTTCTGTTTATAGAGGAATATAGCTCTATCGATGGCGTTAAATGTGTTACTAATTATATCAATACAAACATGATTAAAAAGGGGGCGCCTTGCCTTGAAGGCCTCTATCAAGGAGAGACAACAGCATAATTGTTGCCCAATTGTGTGGGGGAGATTGTGAGAGAGCGGCGCGCTCCACCTGAACAAAGTACAGCACACTGGCTGCTTACAAAAAACGCCCCCCCCCCCCTCCCCGAGCCACAATGAAAGGGAACTTTACTGGCAGATCTCCACCTGAAATCCCAGCTCCAAATTGTGGGGAAGCTGGAAACCCAGGCCCCTTAAAGCAGTAGATGGGGAAAGGGGACGCTTAGAGTTGCCAACTACAGGTTTGGAAATTCCTGGAGGTTTAGTGGTGGAGCATGGGGAGGGTAAGATTTGGGGAGGGAGGGCCCTCCATGAGGTCTAGTAGCATAGAGTCCATCCCCCAAAAGCAGCCGTTTTATCCAGGGGAACTGATCCCTGTCACCTGGAGATCTGTTGTGAATGCAGGAAATCTCCAGGCCCTACGTGGAGGCTCACGTAATAAAAAATATACACTGCAAGAAACTTTTGAAAATTAACGTGTTCTATGGTCCCAGCTCCTGCCAACCTAGCAGTTCGAAAGCAAGATAAATAGGTACCACTTCGGGGGGGGGGGGGAAGGTAACAGCGTTCCGTGCGCCTCGGCATCTAGTCATGCTGGCCACATGACCACGGGAAAAGTCTTCGGACAGCGCTGGCTCTTCGGCTTGGAAATGGAGATGAGCGCCGCATCCCTACAGTTGTATTCGACTGTCTTTCGCGCAAGGGAAACCTCTACCTTTGCCTATTTGTAACTTATCATTCTGTAAAGTGCATTATGTGCTGTTTATAACATCCTTGTCAGAATGACAGGAGCGCTCCATCCATGAATCTTAGCTGCACAATGTGTCTTTTGCAGGACCGGCAATAAGCATCAACACAACTATAAATGAAAGCTTCTTGCCCTTTTTGGAAGACTTCGTGCAAGTAGAAGCGGGCGTGTAATTCTGGAAACTCCCGTTGGGGCTTGACTTTTAAAATACTGATGCAAAATTGACTGGTAGTTGTCAAATTGAATGGAACTGAATGGTATTGTTATTCTGAATGTTCTGAATATACATACCTGACAAGGATGTTATAAACAGCACATAATGCACTTTATAGAATGATAAGTTGCAAACTGAACTCGTTCATTTACAGAAGTTTCTTGCAGTGTATATTTTTTGTTACTCGACTCTCCCAGCACTGCAGCCTGGGTTGCTACACCCGCCAGGAGGCTGGCAAGCCGAGAGATACTTCCAGGCTGGGGGTAGTGTGTGTGTGGGGGGGGGGCGGGGAAGGGCTGTGGCTGTCTTCTTCCACCAGGTTCTCCCAGCTGCCCTTTGGCCACCTTTTCAAACTCAGGACTGAGTCTCTGCTAAGCAACTTCTTCGGAGCCAAGGGGATGAGGGGTTTGGAGCCCCTTCCCTATGAAGAAAGGCTGAAGAGTCTGGGACTTTTCAGCTCAGAAAAGAGATGACCAAGAGGGGACAAGATAGAGGTTTACAAAACTCTGCACAGGGTGAACATTAATGAAGAGAACTGTTTCTCCTTCACCCAAAATACTGGAACTCGAGGGCATCCGTTGAAGCCGATGGGCAGTAGGTTCTGGATGGACAAAAGGAAATACTACTTTACACAGGGAGTGATGAAAAGGTGGAATTCACTGCCAGAGGAAGTAGTGATGGCCACAGGAATAAACAGCTTTAAAAGGCAATTAGATAGATTCATGGAGGAGAAATCTGTCAATGGCTACTAGCCACAGTGACTATGGGAAACCTCCACATTCAGAGGCACTAATCCTCTGAATCCCAGGGACAGGAGGCAACATCAGGGGAAGGCCTCGGCCTCTATGCCCTGCTGCTGGCACGCCAGAGGAACTGGTTGGCCGCTGTGTGAGAAAGGATGCTGGACTAAATGGACCCTCACTGGTCTGATCCAGCAGGGCTCTTCTGATGTCCTCATCAGGGGAAGGCCTCGGCCTTCCTGCCCTGTTGTTGGCCCTCCAGAGGAACTGGTTGGCCACTGTGTGAGGCAGGATGCTGGACTAGATGGACTTTCACTGGTCTGATCCAGCAGGGCTCTTCTGATGTTCTTCTGAAGGCCTCCGCCTCTCTGCCCTGTTGTTGGCCCTCCAGAGAAGCTGGCTGGCCACTGTGTGAGACAGGAGGCTGGACTAGATGGCCCCTCACTGGTCTGATCCAGCAGGGCTCTTCTGATATTCTTGTAGACAGATTCATGGAGGATAAGTTGGTGAATGGCTACTAGTCATGGTGACTGAGGGGAACTTCCACATTCAGAAGCACTAATTCTCAGAATCCCAGAGCCAGGAGGCAACATCAGGGGAAGGCCTCTGCCTCATAAGAACATAAGAGAAGCCAATGTTGGATCAGGCCAATGGCCCACCCAGTCCAACACTCTGTTACACAGTGGCCAAAAACACCAGGAGCCCTCAGGAGGTCCAGCAGTGGGGCCAGGACACTAGAACATAAGAGAAGCCAGTGTTGGGTCTGGCCAGTGGCCCATCCAGTCCAACACTCTGTCACACAGTGGCCAAAAACACCAGGTGCCCTCAGGAGGTCCAGCAGTGGGGCCAGGACACTACAAGCCCTCCCACTGTTTATTCCCCCTCCAAGCACCAAGAATACAGAGCATCACTTGCCCCAGACTGAGAGTTCCTATCTATACTTTGTGGCTAATAGCCACTGATGGACCTCTGCTCCATGCCCTGTTGTTGGCCCTCCAGAGGAACTGCTTGTCCCATGTGAGACAGGATGCTGGACTAGAAGGACCATTGGTCTGACCCAGCAGGGCTCTTCTTATGGTCCTACCTGTAGTAGGCACTTTCAACTCTCTCGCTGGCTCTTAACCCCACTTCGAATACCTGCCCACCGTATTTGAACCTGCCTACCTGTGCCTGTAACCATGGAGGGGGGGAAGTTTTCAGTAGATTCTTTGTATCACATATCCTTGTGGCTTTGAGTTCCACAGGTCAACCACAGCTTGGTCAAAACGGTTCTTTCTTTTTTAAAAAAGATCTATTTGGAGTCTGATATCTTTCATTCTTGTGCGTCATGTGCTTGTCAGACGACAAGGGAGATTAGTAAACCTGTCCCCCCCCCCTTTGCCTTTTCTCCTCTGTCCATAATTTTATAGGCTCCTGTCACCTTCGGTTTTATCAGTCTCCTGTCCAGGGTAAACAGTCCCCGACGCCGGCAGACCTTGGCCTTCACGCCTTGAACCTTTCACCTCTCTCCCAATCTTTGCCTCTTGGACATGTTCCAGCTTGGCTGCCTCCCTCGCCTTTATTTCTCCCGTACCTTCAGCTCAGAGCGGGATCCCTCTCTGGTTCAGCTCCGCGTGCTCTTGGCAAATGTAGACTTTTATAGCAGTAGAAAATAGCCAGAGTCCAGTAGCACCTTAAAGACTGACAAAATTTGTGGCGGGGAGGAGCTGCTCGTGAGTCACAGGCAGTGTTCCCTCTAAACTGAGTCAGCGTGAGCTAGCTCACAGTTTTTTAGCCTCCGGCTCACGCGTTTTTGTCTCACCTCAGGAAGGACGGCCGCAGAGCAAACTAATGTATGCAGCAGCCAAACTGCTCGCTCGCAATCTTAATGCCAGTAGCTCACAAAGTAGGATTTTTGCTCACAAGACTCTACAGCTTAGAGGGAGCATTGGTCCCAGGCGTTCCCTCTAAGCTGAGTTAGTGTGAGCTAGCTCGTTGATTTTTTTAGCCTCCGGCTCACACATTTTTGTCTTTGCTCAGGCAGAATGGCTCCAGAGCACACTAATTTGTGCAGTAGCCAAATCGCTCGCTCACAACTTTAAGGCCAGCTGCTCACAAAGTAGAATTTCTGCTCGCAGGACTCCATAGCTTAGAGGGGGCATTTCACAGCTGACTTCCTCAGATATTTCTTGTGACATTTCGGTCCTCCCTAATTTCTGAAGATCCAAACTTGAAAAATGCAGGCTGCAATTCTGAAGGTGCTTACTTGGAACTGAGTTACATTAAGACTAATGAAACTGGCTTTGAAGACAATGGATTAGGAGTCTTAGAAAAATATTGTGATATTATCATACAGTGTTTGAAATAAGGCTGCCAGCTCCCGGCGGGGGAATTTCTGGAGTTTTGGGGGTGGAGCCTGGAGAGGGCAAGGTTTAGGAAAGAGAGAGACCTCAGGAGGGTATAATGCCACAGAATCCACCCTCTAAAGTGACTGTTTGCTCCTGGGAACTGATATCTGTAGTCTGGGGATGAGTTGTAATTCTGGGAGATCTCTAGGCCCCGCCTGGAGGTTGGCAGCCCTAGATTGAAAGTTCTTATCTAGGCACTTCCTATACAAATGAGCTAATGGCAAACCCTTGCTTAACCTTAGCAGCCGTGTTGTTTGCACCTCAGGTCTTGCAAGATCTAACCTCACAGCTATTGGTGTAAAGCGGCTCCAATTTGATGAAGTCAGATTCAGTGAAATTTGTTCATGTGCAAAGATTGACTTGTCTTCCAGGGTTCACAGTACTCCTTGCAGCACTCCAGCACCGGCAGAGGACTGGGATTCCAAATGTGTACATTCTCAATTCATAGACTGTACTTTCATGAAATGAGCCTCCTATTTACCTGGCAGATGAGTCCCCTTAAAGTAAATTTGACAGATTTTTCAGCATCATATCAACTTGGTAGATAGTCCTTGTTGCCAGACTTAAAAAGAATAAATATCTACATATGTACAATTTATGGTGACCCCCAACAAGGGGCTTTCAAGGCAAGTGATCAAAGCAGAGGTGACTGCCCATTGCCTTCCTCTGCAGTCTTCCTTGGGGGTCTCCCGTCCAAGTACTGACCCTGCTTAGCTTCCGAGATCTGATGAGACTGAACTATACCACGCCACCTTTTTCCCACCAAAAGAACAAATAAAGGTTCCCCTTGCTTGAAAGCCAGTCGAATCCGACTCTAGGGATGCGGTGCTCATTTCCGTTTCCAAGCCGAAGAGCCAGCGCTGTCCGAAGACGTCTCCGTGGTCATGTGGCTGGCATGACTCGACGCTGAGGCACACGGAACGCTGTTCCCTTCCCACCAAAGCGGTACCTATTTATCTGCTTGCAATTTCTTGTTTTCGAACTGCTAGGCTGGCAGGAGCTGGGGCCAGAGATGGGAGCTCACGCTGTCATGTGGCACTCGGGTCTCGAACGGCTGAACTGCAGAACTGAACTGAACTTCTGGTCTGCAATTCAGCGTCTCAACCTCTGAGCCACCGTGGCCCTCAAAAGAACAAATAGAAAGCCTTAATTTTTTTGATGCCCTGATTTTTTAACATTAATCTACAGCTGAACTCTTGCAAAGCGTAACTTGCTTAACTTTAACCCCAAACCCAAGAGCCCAGTTGCAGAGATCTGGGAGGGATGTTCAATGCGTAATTAATTTATGGAATTCTCTACCACAAGATGGCCACTGGACAGCTTTAAAGGAGATTCCGTCCATGGCAGGTAGATCTGTTAACCACTATCCATTATATCTTAATGGAACCTCCAGGTTCAGATGCAGGATACCTTTGAAAATCAGGTGCAAGAGATGAACCAGTGCAGAGGGCTCTTCCCTTGTGGGCCAGTTTGTTGTAGTGGTTAAGTGCGCGGACTCTAATCTGGGAGAACCGGGTTTGATTCCCCACTCCTCCACTTGCAGCTGATGGATGACCTTGGGCAAGCCATAGTTCTGTCAAAGCTGTTTGTGACAGAGCAGTCGTCGAAAGAGCTCTCTCAGCCCCACCTACCACACAGGGTGTCTGTTGTGGGGAGGGGAAGGGAAAGGAGTTTATAAGCTGCTCTGAGACTCCTTCAGGTAGTGAAGGGCGGGGTATAAATCCAATCTCTTCTTCTTCCTCCTCCTCTTCTGGAATCATTGTGGGGAGAGGGTGCTGGGCTAGATGAACCACAATCCATCTGCGTTTATCTTACATTCTTACGTCTGCCATATAATATTTCTCCAGACTGCAAGGCTCAGAAATTCACTTGATAAGAAGCAGATTATATCAGTTTCTGGATTCTAGGTTGGAATGCTGGGTGTGGTGCAGACAGGCATATAAGTCCACAGAACTAGTACTATTTTGGCCTACAGGGAGGGGCCGTGGCGCAGTGGCAGAACATCTGCCTTGCATGCAGGAGGTCCCAGGTTCAATCCCCGGCATCTCCAGTTAAAAGGAACAGGCAGGAGGTGATGGGAAAGACCTCCGCCTGAGACCCTGGAGAGCGGCTGCCAGCCTGAGTAGACAATACTGACCTTGATGGACTGGCAGTCTGATTCAGTATAAGGCAGCAGCATCCCCCTGTATAAATTGATGGTGCGACCTCACTTGGAGTACTGTGTACAGTTCTGGCCACCACACCTCAAAAAAGAAGAAGAAGCAGAAGAAGAGATTGGATTTATACCCCGCCCTTCACTCACTTGGAGTCTCAGAACAGATACAAACTCCTTTCCCTTCCCCTCCCCACAACAGACACCCTGTGAGGTGAGTGGGGCTGAGAGAACTCTTTCCCAAGCTGTCCTTGAGAGAACAGCTGGTACAGAGCTATGGCTCTCTAAAGATATTATAGCATTGGTAAAAGTGCAGAAAAGGGCAACTAGAATGATAAAAGGGTTGGAACACTTTCCCAATGAAGAAAGGTTAAAGCACTTGGGGCTCTTTAGCTTGGAGAGACGACGGCTGAGGGGTGACATGATCGAGGTTTACAAGATTATGCATGGGATAGAGCAGGTCGAGAAAGAAGTCCTTTTCTCCCTTTCTCACAATACAAGAACTTGTGGGCACTCCATGAAATTGCTGAGCAGTCAGGTTAGAATGGATAAAAGGAAGGACTTCTTCACCCAAAGTGTGATTAACGTGTGGAATTCACTGCCACAGGAGGTGGTGGTGGCTACAAGCATGGACAGCTTCAAGAGGGAATTGGATAAACATCTGGAGCAGAGGTCCATCAGTGGCTCTTAGCCACAAAGTATAGATAGGAACTCTCAGTTTGGGGCAAGTGATGCACTGTATTCTTGGTTCTTAGGGAGGAGGCAACAGTGGGAGGGCTTCTAGTGTCCTGGCCCCACTGCTGGATCTCCTAAGGGCACCTGGTGTTTTTGGCCACTGTGTGACACAGAGTGTTGGACTGGATGGGCCATTGGCCTGATCCAACACTGGCTTCTCTTACGTTCTTATGTTCATGTTTGTGTCTGTACCCAAGATGGCAAAATCCCATATCTTCCAAAGTGATCACGATCATCCGGCAAAGAAACACGGAGGAACGAAATGCTCAAGGCGACCCGCTCTGCTTGTGGGGACATGTGAGAAAGTCTCCCTCGGTGGCGGCCCCCTAACTTTCCCCCCATTAAAGGCCAGGATGAAATTATCAAAGGCTTTTCGGAACCTGCTGATCAATCCGTTTCAGGAACGCCTGAAGAACCTCCCCGCCCGCCCGCCCTCTGTCATTTCGCTCCGGCAATGGTCTCTGCTTAAAAGGCGACCTTTGCCCCCAGCTTGATGAAACATGTTTATGCGTCTCCAGGCACGCCCCCTCCCCCCCCAGATAAAAGGTTAGAGGTTAATAAATGGTGGAAAAATAGATACCAAAGCTTTGAGGTCACACCTGTTTTTGCTTCTTCGAGTTCCAGGCTGAGAGCATCGGGCGGGGCGGTGATTTGCGGAGGGCTGGGGTGGCTGTGCATTCCTGCCTTTATACGGCGTAATTGGGTGGGGCGGCCCCGAGGGCGCAGAGAGACGAGCGAGTCCAGATGCTTCCAAAAAAGATGGCGTGACCCCAGCCCTCCTCCCCTAAAACATCTCTCTGCTGCTGCCCCGGGGGGGGGGGGGGTGGGCGGCCGGACAAGGATCTGCGGCCATGTGTGAATGTGCTTGGGGGTACCAGTTTGGAGTCGGGGTTAAGAGCGGCGGGCTCTAATCTGGAGAACCGGGTTGGATTCCCCACTCCTCCTCCACATGCAGCCAGCTGGGTGACCTTGGGTCAGTCACAGTTCTCTAAGAGCTATTTTCTCAAAAGTAGTTCTCTCAGAGCTCTCTCAGCCCCACCTACCTTAGAGGGTGTCTGTTGTGGGGAGGGGAAGGGAAAGGAGATTGTGAGCCGCTCTGAGACTCCAAGTGAGTGAAGGGCGGGATATAAAACCAGTCTCCTCTTCTTCTTCTTCTTCTTCTTCTTCTTCTTCTTCTTCTTCCTCTTCTTCTTCTTCTCCTTCTTATGTCGGATCCAGTGAATTGTACTGTTCTCATGAATGAATAAAGTCCTCTGATCCAAACACAAATATATTTATGAAAAGTCCGATCCAAGTGCCTGTTAGACAACCAGATGAGTAGGGAAAACAAGGTATCTAGATAACTTGTAGCTCATTTCAAGTAGTAGAACTTTTCTTCAGCCAAAAATCCAGGATGGACTGACGTCGAAGGTTAGGGGGTATTAGAAGAAGAAGAAGAAGAAGAAGAGATTGGATTTATACCCCGCCCTCCACTCCCCAAGGGAGTCTCAGAGCGGCTTCCAAACTCCTTTCCCTTCCCCTCCCCACAACAGACACCCTGTGAGGTAGGTGGGGCTGAGAGAGCTCTTTCCCAAGCTGTCCTTGAGGGAACAGCTGGTACAGAGCTATGGCTTGCCCAGGGTCATCCAGCAGCTGCAAGTGGAGGAGTGGGGAATCAAACCCGGATCTCCCAGATTAGAGTCCGCGCACTTAACCACTACACCAAACTGGCTCTCTTACCTGGACTTCATTCCATATTCATTATGAACTGGTCATGCTTATGATAATTTGCGTATGTGATTTGCACACAATTCTTCCTACATAAAACTATTCTGGCATTTAGCATGTTAAGATTTTCAAATTATAGTAACCGATAACGCTTTTAAGTTTTCCCATAATTTTTGTTTTATATTCTTCAGTAGTTTGTTTGTCCATCGCAGTTTCTTGTTCTCACTTCTCATGTTATATTGACTGTGATTCCTCTTTATTAATCCTAACATGAATGCATTCTGTACATGCTCTTGTTTTTCTGATGTCTACCTCTATTTTAAAACATGCATAACTTGACTTTTGGAAATAAAGAATCTTGATGGTGATCTTGCCTATTTGGCCGTTGGCACCCCCCCCCCCTCATTTCCATCAGGCCTTCCCTCGGCATCAGGGTTTTGGTAATCAAAAGTGGACAGCCTCACTACACAGTAAAGGTAAAGGTTTCCTTTGCTTGAAAGCCAGTCGTATCCGACTCTAGGGGGCGGTGCTCGTCTCTATTTCCAAGCTGAAGAGCCAGCGCTGTCCGAAGACTTTTTCTGAGGTCATGTGGCTGGCATGACTAGACGCCGAGGCACGCGGAATGCTGTTCCCTTCCCACCAGTGTTCCCTCTAAGCTGAGTTAATGTGAGCTACCTCACAGTTTTTTAGCCTCCAGCTCACGTTTTTGTCTTAGCTCAGAAAGGATGGCTCCAGAGCCAACTAATCTATGCAGCAGCCAAATCACTTGCTCACAATGTAGAATTTTTGCTCACAAGACTGCACAACTTAGAGGGAGCATTGCTTCCCACCGAAGCGGTACCTATTTATCTACTTGGAATTTCCTGCTTTCGAATTGCTAGTTTGGTAGGAGCTGGGGCCAGAGACGGGAGCTCGCTCCATCACGCAGCACTCGGGTTTTGAATTGCCGAACTACTGATCTTCCCGTCTTTAGCTCAGAGTCTTAACCTATGAGCCGCCACGGCCCTCTATGCCATACAGTAGTGAATGCTAAATCACAAAACCACTCAGTACAAACCTCATAAAAGGCTTCAGAATGATAAAATGGAGAATCCCAGAGAGGCCAGCCCCTGGGCATCAGCAGAAGAGGAGCACGGCCGGGTTCGGCCCCGGAAGGCTGCACAGTCTCTAGCCTGCCGCTCATCTTGGTTGGCGGAGGCTCCCCAGAGCAGCAGCACAACTGGTGTCATATTTCATTTCTTCTTGTGTGTGTGTGTGTGTGTGTTGGGAAGGCTTTCTTGGCTTCCAAGCCTTGGTCCACACAGGCTGGGAGGAACACAGGGGGTTGGATCCTGCAGATTCATCGCACCGGGGTGGTGCTTTCCTCTGGTGCGACTATTCGTGAAATAGATCCACAGGATCCAGTCCACTGCGCGTGTGTCTGTGTGTAACCTAGACTTGCCAACCTCCAGGTGGGGCCTGGAGTTCTCCCAGAATTACAAATGATGTCCAGGCTAAAAAGATCAGTTCCCCTGGAGGACTTGGGAATGTTTAGTGAGAGCCAGTCTGGTATAGTGGTTAATTGGTGTAGTGGTTAAGTGCGCGGACTCTAATCTGGGAGAACTGGGTTTGATTCCCCACTCCTGCACTTGCACCTGCACCTGCTGGATGACCTTGGGCTTGCCATAGCTCTGTACCAGCTGTTCCCTCAAGGACAGTTGTCTCAGAGCTCTCTCAGCCCCACCCACCTCACGGGGTGTCTGTTGTGGGGAGGGGAAGGGAAAAGGAGTTTGTAAGCCGCTCTGAGACTCCAAGTGAGTGAAGGGCGGGATATAAATCCAATCTCTTCTTCTTCTCCTTCTTCTTAGTGGGACTTGTGAATGTTTAGTGGGACTTGTGAATGTTTTGTCTGGGGAAGAGGAGGTTGAGGGGGAACATGATTGCTCTCTTGAAGTATTCGAAGGGCTGTCACTTGGAGGAGGGCAGGGAGCTGTTCCTGTTGGCAGCAGAGGAGAGGACTCACAATAATAGGTTTAAATTACGAGTGGAAAGGTTCCAGCTGGATCTTAAGGGGGGGAATTATAGTAAGAGTGGTTTAGCAGTGGAATCGGCTGCCTGGGGAGGTGGTGAGCTTCCCCTCCCTGGCACTCTTCAAGCAGCGGCTGGACAAACACTTGTCAGGGATGCTCTAGGCTGATCCTGTGTTGAGCAGGGGGTTGGACTAGCTGGCCTGTATGGCCCCTCCCAACTCTGTCATTCTAGGATTCTATGATTGCCTGCCTCTGCATAGCAACCCTGGACTTCCTCTGTGGTCACCCATCTAAGTACTAACCAGGGCTGACCCTGTTCAGCTTCGAAGTTCTGACAAGATTGGGCTAGCCATCCAGGTCAAAGCCCGAGATGAGCAGAGGTGGTTTGGCATTTGCCTGCCCCTGTGTAGGAACCCTGGAGGGCCGACCCTTTTTAGCTTCCAAGATCAAGCTAGTCTGAGCTATCCAGGTCAGGGCATCTTGGATAGGGATGGGAACAAAAGGCATTTTTTGTGGACCAGTTCATGGTTCATGACTGGACCATGAACTGAACCACAAACCAAACATGAGTTCATGAACCAAACTGGTTTGTGTCGGCTCTTGAGCCGTTTAAAGTTTAAACTCCTGCTTTCTACTCCCTGTAGCTTTTTGAGGGGAGCAGAAAGCAGGGGTTTCCAAAAAGCTGAGTGGCGGGGAATGTTGCTCAGGTTTTTAATTTAAACCAAACCGCTGAGTGGCAGTCCCCATCACTCATCTGTTTGGAAACCCCCTGCTTTCTGCTCCCTGTGGCATTTCAAGTGGAGCAGAAAGCAGTGGTTTAAATGGCTCCATTTAAACCAAACGGCTGTTTTTCGTGTTTTTCATTCACAAACTGCCACAAACCGCCACAGACTGCGTCAAAATTCGTGGAAGTTCATGGCAGTTCTTCAGTTCGTGAACATTGCTTCGCAATCTGCAAACCACCCAAGATTCGTGACAAACTTTCGTTTGTCAGCCAGTTCATGCCCATCCCTAATCTTGGACCCTGCTCTTTCCCCAAAGATTTGAACAAGGTTCCAAAAATGTGGGTGCTCTCAAAAAGTGCTTCACTTTGGAAGCCAAACACAAGAAAATCCTCTGTGTATCAAAGCAGCCCAAGATTTCAAAGTCTTTGAGGCATCTTTTTGCATGGACTGTCAAAGAAGAGAGGGACAGTTGGACTTTCTAGACCAATAGTGGAGAGAGCTTGGGTGTCGTGGACCAAGTGCCCTGCCGGGGTGGCAGATAAGACAATAAGATTATCCATTTCTCCACATGCAGCCAGCTAGGTGACCTTGGGTCAGTTACAAGTTCTTTCAGAGCTGTTCTCTACCGAGCAGTTCTCAAAAGAGCTCTCTCAGCCCCCCTACCTCACAGAGGGTGTCTGTTGTGGGGTGGGGAAGGGAAAGGAGATTGTAAGTCACATGAGAAGGGCGGGGTATAAAACCAATTTCCTCCTCCTCCTCCCTCCTTCGTTGCTTACCACAAAAGTCATTTAGCTAGTTTCAGAGCGTAACCATGTGGATCTAGTAGCTGAAGAAGTGAGTAGTGACTGACAAAAGCTCCTCCCCTGTCACAAATTTTGTTAGTCTTTCAGGTGCTCCTGGACTCTGGTTCTTTTCTACTTCTGCAGACAGACAAACATGGACACCCATCTTGATCTTGCAGTACAACATAGATTTGAGTCCAGTAGCACCTTAGTAGGGGGCTGCGGAGGCTCAGAGGTTAAGATGCTGAACTGCAGACCGGAAGGTCGGTTGCTCGGCAGTTTGAGACCCAAGTGCCGCGTGACGGAGTGAGCTCCCGTATCTGGCTCCAGCTCCTGCCAACCTAGCAGTTCGAAAGCAAGAAATTGCAAGTAGATAAATAGGTACCACTTTGGTGGGAAGGTAACAGCATTCTGTGCACCTCGGCGTCTAGTCATGCCGGCCACATGACCACAGAAACATCTTTGGACAGCGCTGGCTCTGCGGCTTGGAAATGGAGATGAGCACCGCTCCCTAGTGTCGCATTCGACTGGCTTTCGAGCAAGGGAAACCTTTAACCTTTACCTTTTAGCACCTTAGAGGCCAACAAGATTTTCAGGGGATAAGCTTTCGAGAGTCAAAGCAGCCTTCATCGAGCTCTGCCTGGCTCTCAGAAACCAGAGGACTTTGTGGAAGAGTTGAGGCCCAACAACTCTTGCCCCAGTTCTGGCGGCTGCTGTGTTCCAGCATCTCTTTTGACGCATTGCCCAAAGGAAGTTTGCTCGCTGCTATTCATCCAAGCAGTTGCCTGTTCGGGGGTCTGTTAGGAGCGCAATTGTTTCTGCAAACGATTCCGTTTTGTCCTCAGCTCTGTTGTTGGGCCTGGATTCCTTTGTGTGCGTGTTGGAAATCCATTCCGGGTTGCTGCGTCTGTTTCTTTTCGGCGGCCTTTAAATTCTCGCATGGGTTTCCTGGGAGGGATTGGTGTCTATAGCACCTTCGATTAACACTAATTTTTCCTTCGTGTGCTCTGACTTTTATGGCCGGAGCATCGATCTCCCGTCTTGCCGTTTGTCACGGTCAGCGGAGCATCGGTTAGTGGCAAGCCGGGTTCAGAGCTGTAAACCCCAACCGTCTCGGCGCCGGTCCGGAGCAACTGCCGCGATTCCATCTCCCGTCCTGAAATTTCCTAAGCCAGTTAGTGGCATTACTAACCTGGCATACATGCCTAGATCATGGGAGATGCCAGCCTCCAGGCGGGACCTGGGGATCCTCTGGAATCACAGCTCATCTCCAAATTACAGAGATCAGTTCCCCTGGAGAAAGTGGATGTTGTGGAGGATGGCCTCTGTCATGGCAGTTGTGCCTCACTGAGCTCCCTGTCCTCCCCAGGCTCCATCCCCAAATCTCCCAGAGTTTCCCAACCTGGAGCTGGCAACCCTGCCCCCCCCCCCACCAGTAGCCAGGGGGGGACTAGGCAACCCTACCCTCCCACGTAAGAAAGAGCAGCGGCCAAGTCCGGTGACAGATCTGGGGTGCCTTAAGAAAGAGGAGGTTCCGCTTCCCAGAGCAAACTCCGTTGCAAAGCCTCATGGAGATGATTGGAAGCTGCATGGTGGGGCTTGTGTGGAAGAGGGGCCTGTGGCTCAGTGGCAGAGCATCTGCTTGGCGTGCAGAAGGCCCCAGGTTCTATCCCCGGCATCCCCAGTTAAAAGGACTGGGCGGCAGGTGATGGGAAAGACCTCTGCCTGAGACCCTGGGGAACCGCTGCCAGTCTGAGGAGATGGTATGGACCTTGATGGACCCAAGGTCTGATTCAGGATAAAGCAGCTTCACATGTGTATGCTGAGGAGGGGCCGTGGCTCATCAGAAGAGCCTTTGCTTGGCATGCAGAAGGTCCCAGGTTCAATCTCCGGCATCTCCAGTTAAAAGGACCAGGCAGGAGGTGACGGGAAAGACCAAAGCTTGAGACCCTGGAGAGCCACTGCCAGTGAGTAGACAATACAGAACTCGATGGACCCAGGATGTGATTTCTGTCTAAGGCAGCTTCATGTGTTCACGATGGCCTGATGACCTGGAGACCAAGCCCTTTTGAGGAAAGGCCGAGGGACTTGGGGATGTTCAGTCTGGAGGAGAGGCGGCGGAGGGGGGACATCATTGCTCTCTTGAAGTATCGGAAGGGCTGTCGCTTAGAGGAGGGCGGGGAGGTGTTCCTGTTGGCAGCAGAGGAGAGGGCTCACAAAAATGGGTTGAAACAAAGGGCGGGAAGGGACCGGCAGGATCCTAGGAAAGAACTTTTTGACTGTCAGAGTTGTGCAACAGTGGAATCGGCTGCCTAGGGAGGTGGTGAGCTCCCCCTCCCTGGCAGTCTTCAAGCAGCGGCTGGACCAACACTTGTCAGGGATGCTCTAGGCCAGGGGTGTCGAACTCTTTTGTTATGGAGGGCCGGATTTGACATAAATTGGACTGTGTCCGGCTGGGGCACGTGGTTCATAAAACGTAATGCCAGGTAGCGGAGATATACATTTTACAAAGGACACAAACGCAAAGATTTTTTAAAACTTAAAAACATGCTTGAAACATTTGCGTTCTTGCAATATTTTGTTTATTTAACCGTCTCCGATAACTGACATCTCTTGCTCTGCATTATTGCGTCAAAATGTCTGTGCTGTAGCAATCTGGGAGGGGGAGGAGCCTCAGCCCAGTGCAGGGAGCAGAAGCTTGCCTATCTATCTCTCCTGAGCGATTGAGAGAGTCTGGGAAAGCAAGCTATGATGCAACAGCAGCAGCAGAACTGGAGGAAGGAGCAGGAGACAGCCGGTCCCTTGCGGGCCTGATTGAAGCCCTCTGCGGGCCTGATCCGGCCCCCGGGCTGCATGTTTGACACCCCTGGCCGATCCTGCACTGAGCAGGGGGTTGGACTAGATGGCCTGTATGGCCCCTTCCAGCTCTGTGTGGTTCTGTGGTTCTGTTCTATGATGGGCTCAGTGGGGAGAGATCCCTGCGAAAAAGTGGCACAAAGGGGGAAGACCTATGGGTGCCTCCAGCCCCCCCCCCCAACCCAGGATCAGAGGGAGCAAGATCTGGGAGGGACTTTTCCGTACCTGAGGTCCCAGAGAGCCCCGGCCATTCTGACCGAGATGGACCGAAGGCATGACCTGGGTTAAGGAGAAGAAGAAGAGAAGAGATTGGATTTATACCCCGCCCTTCACTCACTTGTAGTCTCAGAGCGGCTTAGAAACTCCTTTCCCTTCCCCTCCCCACAACAGACACCCTGTGAGGTAGGTGGGGCTGAGAGAGCTCTTTCCCAAGCTGTCCTTGAGGGAACAGCTGGTACAGAGCTATGGCTTGCCCAAGATCATCCAGCCAGGTGCAAGTGGAGGAGTGGGGAATCAA
The DNA here is from genome assembly GCA_029233225.1 of Lepidodactylus listeri. Lineage (NCBI taxonomy): Eukaryota > Metazoa > Chordata > Lepidosauria > Squamata > Gekkonidae > Lepidodactylus > Lepidodactylus listeri. The sequence continues at coordinate 3,167,769 of JARCFY010000004.1, read as the reverse complement.
ACCCAGTTCTCCCAGATTAGAGTCAGCGCACTTAACCACGCGCTGTGCTTCATCTGCACAGAGAGAGGGACTTGCCCAAGGCAGTTTGGTGCATCTGTAGCAGAGGTGGGTCTTCCACACGGCCAGCTGCTAAACCCCAGCTGCTAGCAAGTAAGTGGCGGCCCTGGGTCCAGGAGCCTCTCCAGCTGGCTGTTTCCCAGAGGGAGTGCCGTCTTGCCCTCGTCTCCACCTTTTTACGGCTACCGCGAGAGCCACACTTATCGGATCATCAATAGGTCCCCCTTGGGTCACAGCTCTGGCTTCCGGCTCACGCCCCCTTGGAGATGTGCGCTCCCGGGACAAGCGACCAGCTCTGACCTCTGACCTCCCAGGGCATGCCAGGGTCCCTGGGGATGGTGTGGATTCAGGGGGCAGGAGTTCCCTGCAAAGGCCTCATCATGGGATCCTGAGATATCCGCACTGCCGTTGCCTGGCTGAACAAGAGAAGCCTTCCTCTGGCTGTCAATTACTGTTGCCAACTCCAGGTTGGGAAATTCCTGGAGATATGGGGGGTGGAGCCTGAGGAGGGTGGGGCTTGGGGAGGGGAGGGTCCTCAGCAAGCTAGTACCATCGAGTCCACCCTCCAAAGCATCAATTTTTTCTCTATAGGCTAAAGGTGAGTTGTAATTCCAGGCAGTGTCCAGACCCCAGCAGGAGGTCGGCAACTCTAGCTGTCATTATATGTAAGTCACCACAGAGTGGGTATTTCTCTGCCCCAAGGAACTTACAATATAAATTTAATCCGGGGTGGCAGAGGAGTGGGAGGGGAGAGATATAGTATGAGTTTTATGTAACTGAGGGATTCGTGTCATGGTGGAGCATCCTTTGAAGGAGTCGGATCAAAGATTCTGTTTTCAAACTTTCTGCTTTTGCTCACAAGTCAGAAGGCCGTTTCAGGGCGGATGATGGCTCAGTGCCGAAAAAGTCAATATTTAAATAGCCGAACGGTGTGCACAGATCCTAAATCCTTCATTGTGTTTGCCAATCTGTTTGCGTTGTATTTTTTTTAATGGATTATGAAACTTTTGGCCGGGTAGAAGGGAGACCAGGATATATTTCGCATTCACATGGGCATTCACATTGGGATCTTCGAAATGAATGAGTATGCGCGCGTGTGTGAGAGAGGTTCATCCAGGGTGTTAAATGTGTTCCAGCATCTTCTGCATACAGCTGGGCTTGCTTACTTGAGCCACCTTTAAAATTTCTTCCATTACTTCTTTCCCTTTGGGGCCAACCAAGAAATCGCCCCTGGATGCCTCTCCAAACCTGAGGGAAACCCAATCAATGGGCAGGGCCTATTATGGATACAGCTAGGGCTGAATGGGCTCCAATTGGGCCTCCTTCACCTGAGAAAACAGCATGCGAACCCACTAGGAATCAAAAAGACCAAACCGGAACGTTAATCTGTATCCAGGGTGGTTTAATACACTTTCTGCTGAGAGGCTGAATTCGGTTCCCTCGTTGTCGTGCTCGGTCCCATTGCTTCCGGCTTGGGTAACGTTCCTCTCCGTGCTGCAGTTGGCTCAATACAGGACCTTCTGATGCGTCATGGCAAGACAAGTCCAGGACGCTGCCCCTGAGAGCTCCGGTTGGAGTCCCTGTTACCCTAGCCCAGACCGGTAGCCAGGATTCTTTTGTTCAGGGGGCATTTAAATGTTTAAGGGGGCAGTTAGATCACAGTTAATTAAATTAAGCTGAATGTCTGTCTTTAAAGGGGGAGGCGCCGAGCCTGTTTCCAGCCCTTCCTTTCAAGCGACGGGGCAGTCAGTTCCTAGGAAAAAAACAGTTCGGAGGGCATTTAATTGCCTCCAGAAGGCATTTATATGCCTTTCGAGTTCCCTTCCACAGGGCAAGAAAGCTTCGCTCTCCAACCATCCCCCTTTCTGCTAGCCCAGTCCTGCTGCTGACGACTGAGGTCACGGTGAGTATTTTAGAAGAAGAAAAAGAAGAAGAGAAGAGATTGGATTGGATTTATACCCCGCCCTCCACTCCCCAAGGGAGTCTCAGAGCGGCTTACAAACTCCTTTCCCTTCCCTTCCCCTCCCCACAACAGACACCCTGTGAGGTAGATGGGGCTGAGAGAGCTCTTTCCAGAACTGTCCTTGAGAGAACAGCTGGTACAGAGCTATGGCTTGCCCAAGGTCACGCCAGCAAGTGCAAGTGGAGGAGTGGGGAATCAAACCCGGTTCTCCCAGATTAGAGTCCGCACACTTAACCCCTACAGCAAACTGGCTCCTAGAAGCATTTCCATGAGCCTCTGGGAAACACCCTCAAAAATAAGGTTTCTGGCATGGCTATTTGTGGTGCGGGGCTTTTAATTAAGGGGGCAGGGCCCTGACATGCCCACACTGTAGCGACGGGCCTGCTCTAGCCCTGTTCCCTTGGCATCGCCCCTAAGCAGGAGTGCCAGAAGAGGCTGGGATGGAATTGTTCCATACTGTGCTGCCGCCATGCATGCAAGCGGGAAACCAGTCTGTGCAAATGTACCCTGTTACCAGGTACAAGGAAGCCCTGCATGGAAGTTTGGAGGAATGCGTAAAAGTTGGGCTGCCAACCTCCAGGTAGGGCCTGGAGATCCCCCAGAATTCGATCTCTGGACGACAGAGATCAGTTCCTGTGGAGGGCAGACTTGATGGCATGGGCAACTGAAAGGAAGGAAGCCCATTTTTCTGTGAATGGAGCCAGGCAGGGGCTGGGATTTGGCCAGCATAAGGCAAATCTGTTACAAACATGGAGGCCAGGTATAAAGTACGGAGGTCAGAGACTTGCCACGGTGAATTCAAAGCATTAGTTTATTTGGTGGTCAGATGAACATGCCGGATGGAGGTTCGGGGCCCGGCTTATATACCCACTTTAGCCGCATCCCCCAGCCCCGCCCGATCATTCAGGTAGGGTGGGTTTCCCATGGTTGTGCACGATAGGTCTCCTGTAGGATCCTATGCACACTATTGGGTGGAATTAGGATCCGGACGGGCTGTTGTCTGCCAGACCGAAGCTCTGGTTACTAGCCCGGCCATGTGCGTTGAGCCGAACGCGTAGCGGTAGCCATTGAAGACAGAACACCAGGAAAGGCTTTGGACTTTTCTAACTGGAGCCTCTATGCCAGGGGAGGGGGAGAAAGGACAAATGGTTTCTTGACTTCCAGGGAAGGCTCAGATGCAGTTGGTTCAGGGTTGAGGCCTCCGAGGGCTGCCGTTCAGAGCCTGGATTTCGGCAGGGCCTTCCCACAAGCTCTTTCCAGCCGTGAATGCACTGTTCTTTTCAACCGGACTGGAAGTTCTCTCGCTAGAGAGGCCAGCCTCCAGGTGGGATCAAAGAAAAAGCCGCAGCCCCAAGCGAATCAGGAATGGGAATCCAAACAAAACTGTGCACGATGCGAATTCTAATAAAGTGCATACAATCAAAATGCAATGTAATAATCACAATATAAAGAATCTCCAGAGACCAGACTACAGAGATCAGTTCCCCTGGAGGGAATGGCTGCTTTGGAGGGCAGACTCTGTGGAATTATCCCCAAACTCTGCCCTCCCCAGGTTATACCCCCAAATCTCCAGGAATTTCTCAACCTGCAGTTGGCAACCCTATCTCTCACCCTTGGCTTCAGTACCATCGAAGGGCAACTGCCTCTTTTTTTTTTTCTTTTTCTTTTAGAAAAAAAGGGTTTCAGAAATGAGTACATTCATTTGATTGTTTGATTGATTTCTCAGGCTGATGGAAAAGGTAGATGATTCAACCCCCCAAATCCCTTAATCAGCTGACGGCTGCAGCGTTAATGAAAGAGCAAATGTCAGGTGGACACAGCCTGGCGAGAAGCGGTACCGGGCTATGTTGGGCCGCCCAGAAAGATCCGTCAGCAGGGCCAATGTGGCACAAAACCAGGTTTTGTTTTATCTGCCTCCTTGCTGCTTGGCCTCCCCTTCGTCCCCCAGTCTCTGAGTGCGTGCAGAGTCCAGGGGGATTCAGTTCAGGGGGTCGCCGAGGCATTGCTGACAGCTTTGTAATGCTCAGCTGTCCCTGGATGAGGCAATCGCCCCACAACTAGCGGTGCTGCTTCCTCCTTCTGCTGGGTCTTTCCCAAAGCAGACCTCAAGGAGGTGGGTCCTGGAAGGCGGAGGCAGCCGGCCAGCCCTGGTTCTAGTCAGTTTGGTGTGTATGAGTCAGTTTGGTGCATTGGTTTAGGAGCATGGACTCTAATCTGGGAGAACCAGCTTTGATTCTCCACTCCTCCACGTGTAGCTGCCACAGTTCTCTCAGAGCTGTTCTGGAAAGAGCAGTTCTGGAAAGAGCTCTCTCAGCCCCACCTACCTCACAAGGTGTCTGTTTTGGGGAGAGGAAGGGAAGGAGACTGTCACTCTGAGAATCTGAGTGAAGGGTGGGGTATAAATCCAATCTCTCCTCCTCCTTCCTCTTCTCCTTCTCCTTCCCTTCTCCCCAGAGAGCCAGTTTGGTGTAGTGGTTAAGTGCGCGGACTCTAATCTGGGAGAACCGGGTTTGATTCCCCACTCCTCCACTTGCACCTGGCTGGATGACCTTGGGCAAGCCATAGCTCCGTACCAGCTGTTCTCTCAAGGACAGTTGTCTCAGAGCTCTCTCAGCCCCACCTACCTCCCAGGGTGTCTGTTGTGGGGAGGGGAAGGGAAAGGAGTTTGTAAGCCGCTCTGAGACTCCAAGTGAGTGAAGGGCGGGGTATAAATCCAATCTCTTCTTCTTCTTCTTAGAGTCCGCGCTCCTAACCACTACACCAAACTGGTGGTTTGTGTGTGTGTGTGTGGGAGGAGAGTTTGGGAATGGAAACACATTTCCTTCATTAAGTGACACTGCTTTCTTAGCGCTCTCACACAGAATTTTGCGAGTGCGTAAGATATAATTCTCTGGTTATCACCTCATAAGTATACCCGAAGGGTTTCAGGGCTAAAATCTATATAATACTGTAGTGATTTGAATCTATGGAGTATGGGATAATTAATTGTAGCCTTTCTTCTTGATAAAATTTGCAGTGCGAAAGTATACGTGTGATCGATGCAGCCACTTTATTTGAACAGGGGCAGTAACGCTGCCGCAAGGGCAGGTGGGAGAAGGCAAATGCCAATCAGAGTTTCTCCTCTGCCAGGGTGTTTAAGCAGAAGACACAAAGCGTCCTTGGTTGGCAGCTGGTCTGCTCCCCTGCCTTGCCATCCCCTGGGCATCTGGGCACCGGCCCTCATCTGCCAGCCCCCCAGTTGGTTTGCAGATGTTTCTTGCACCTCCGGGCCTCTTGTGACTCTGTGGGAGCTGGGAAGAAGCACATATGAGCTGCCAGAGGCCAGGCGTGGAGTCAACCTGCTGGGAGCTCAGCCAGTTCAGTGGTTATCTGGACAGTGGCCAGGTGGTGTTGGGGGGGGGGGGGAGCTGGGAAACCTGCCCTGGGGGAAGTCACAGACGCAGGGCGGGAATGATCCTAGCTGCAAGCATGAGAAGCTCTGTTGGCTGGCACCAAGCAGCGGGTTCACTCATAAATGCCAGCTTCGGGGCAGGGGGTGTCTGCTGACCGGGGCAACAGGCAGGGCGCAATGAGGGCTAGCATCTTGCCTGAGCTCCTGGGGTAGTGGAGATGCTCCAGCTGGAAGTAGAGAGAGCAGAAAGTGATGCTTTGCAGGCTGATGTTTATGAGAGAGGGCCGTGGCTCAGTGGCAGAGCAACTGCTTGGCATGTAGAAGGTCCCAGGTTCAATCCCCGGCATCTCCAGTTGAAAAGGACCAGGCAGCAGGTGATGGGAAAGACCTCAGCCTGAGACCCTGGAGAGCAGTAAAGAGGGGCTGTGGCTCAGTGGTAGAGCCTCTGCTTGGTATGCAGAAGGTCCCAGGTTCAATCCCCAGCATCTCCAGTTGAAAAGGACCAGGCAGCAGGTGATGGGAAAGACCTCAGCTTGAGACCCTGGAGAGCAGTAAAGAGGGGCTGTGGCTCAGTGGCAGAGCAACTGCTTGGCATGTAGAAGGTCCCAGGTTCAATCCCCGGCATCTCCAGTTGAAAAGGACCAGGCAGCAGGTGATGGGAAAGACCTCCGCCTGAGACCCTGGAGAGCAGTAAAGAGGGGCTGTGGCTCAGTGGTAGAGCCTCTGCTTGGTATGCAGAAGGTCCCAGGTTCAATCCCCAGCATCTCCAGTTGAAAAGGACCAGGCAGCAGGTGATGGGAAAGACCTCAGCTTGAGACCCTGGAGAGCAGTAAAGAGGGGCTGTGGCTCAGTGGTAGAGCCTCTGCTTGGTATGCAGAAGGTCCCAGGTTCAATCCCCAGCATCTCCAGTTGAAAAGGACCAGGCAGCAGGTGATGGGAAAGACCTCAGCTTGAGACCCTGGAGAGCAGTAAAGAGGGGCTGTGGCTCAGTGGTAGAGCCTCTGCTTGGTATGCAGAAGGTCCCAGGTTCAATCCCCAGCATCTCCAGTTGAAAAGGACCAGGCAGCAGGTGATGGGAAAGACCTCAGCTTGAGACCCTGGAGAGCAGTAAAGAGGGGCTGTGGCTCAGTGGTAGAGCCTCTGCTTGGTATGCAGAAGGTCCCAGGTTCAATCCCCAGCATCTCCAGTTGAAAAGGACCAGGCAGCAGGTGATGGGAAAGACCTCAGCCTGAGACCCTGGAGAGCTGTAAAGAGGGGCTGTGGCTCAGTGGTAGAGCCTCTGCTCGGTATGCAGAAGGTCCCAGGTTCAATCCCCAGCATCTCCAGTTGAAAAGGACCAGGCAGCAGGTGATGGGAAAGACCTCAGCTTGAGACCCTGGAGAGCAGTAAAGAGGGGCTGGGGCTCAGTGGAAAAGCCTCTGCTTGGCATGTAGAAGGTCCCAGGTTCAATCCCCGGCATCTTCACTTGAAAAGGACCAGGCAGCAGGTGATGGGAAAGACCTCAGCTTGAGACCCTGGAGAGCTTGTCCCTCAAGCAGTGAGACCTTCATCCTCGGTTTCTTCAGGGCTTTTCATTTGGGGGGGGGGGGTGAAATACGCCGGAACGGCGTTCTGGAACCTCTTCGCCACAATTCTTTTAAAAATGTTTGAAAGTTCATGAGTTTTCAGTGTACGGACTGAAAACTTCATTTTCCTCTTGAGAGTTCCGGCACCTCTTTTTAGAAGAAGGAGGAGGTGAAGAAGAAGCGGCGGTGGCACCCCTGGGTGTATTTATTTCCTTGGCACACCTCTTCCTCTAGTTCTGGTCCCACCACGCCATGTGCCCCTTGGCTAGAGCCCCGTCCTTCTCTTCCGGAGCATTAGCTGCCCCTGCTTTGGCTTCAGCAGATGAGCAACACCCCTCCCCGCTGCCTTGCATTTGTGGGTCTTTGGCCTTTCCGGACGCACTTCCCCATTCCGGCTCCTAGAGGGCAGGAGGGAGCAGTCGTGTGCTTGCCAAGTGTTCATCTCGCCATCTCTGTTTGAGCCCGGAAAGCTGGACGGAAGCCCAGGGCGGCCGGCAGGCCAAGGGGTTAATCATGAAACAGCAGGTCTGCGCTGGCTGGCTACCTTCCAGCTGGCACGGTGCCCGTCCCCCACGAGCTGTGCCAAGCTGCCCGCCGACACTTCCTGCCGCCGATTCCGATCTAATGAGATGTGCTCCGCTGACAAAGCGTCTGAGGATCTCGGAGCTCCGCGACTCCGAGGAATGTGATTCGCTGGCAGTTTGTGCTGCAGAGACGCCGGCGCTGTTGCAGCTCCGGCTAGAGGGCGGATGGGACATACTGTCCGTCTGAAGACAGTGGCCGGGAACAAGTGGACGGCTGATTAGTGGGAAGAATCAGAGAATCATTCGGTCTCTAACAACTCTGCCATAGGGCAGACCAAATGTTAGGGAATTGGGTATTGGCTGCAAGGCATTTGCGAGCTATTTCGCGGATAAAGTCTTGTCGCTCCACCGCGACCTCTCCACCACAGTTGAAACGGTGAGCGAACTCGAGGCCACGAAGGGTTTCGAGGTGCCCTCAGGGAAATTATCAACAAGTCCCTCGTTGAGGGGCAGTTCTCAGGGGCACTCAAGGAAGCGATGGTCCACCCTCTCTTAAAAAAACCATCTCTGGATCCGGCCGAATTGGCCAACTACCGGCCGGTTTCCAATTTGCCCTATTTGGGCAAGTTAATTGAGAGGGCGGTGGCGACACAGCTGCAGGGCTTTATGGATGACACTTCCGTATTAGATCCCTTCCAGTCCGGCTTTCGCCCAGGATATGGGACGGAGATGGCATTGGTCGCCCTGACGGATGACCTCCGGAGGCATCTGGATCGGGGCGGTTCGGCGGTGCTGTTGCTGTTAGATCCGTCGGCCACGTTTGACATGGTCGACCATCGGTTGCTGACCCACCGCCTTGCCGACATGGGGATTCAGGGACTTGCCTCGCAGTGGCTTGCTTCCTTTCTCCAGGGTCGGGGACAAAGGGTGGCGCCCGGGGAACAGCAGTCCAGGAGACACCCGCTGGCGTGTGGTGTGCCTCAGGGGGCAGTGCTGTCCCCAATGCTATTCAGCATCTATATGCGCCCCCTTGCCCAGATTCCCTGGAGGCATGGGCTGTGTTGTCACCAGTACGCTGATGACACCCTGCTCTATTTGATGCTGGGCGGCCAGTCGGACTCCAGACCGGAAGATCTAGACCAGGCATTGCAAGCTGTGGCTGGTTGGCTCAGACTGAGTCGGCTGAAGCTGAACCCGACGAAGACGGAGGTCCTGTGCCTGAGTTGGGGCGGTTTGGGGTTGCGGGCCCCACTCCCGGTCTTTGGTGGGGCACAGTTGGTGCCAGCACCGGAGGCTAGGAGTCTGGGAGTGCTCCTGGATACCTCCTTAACAATGGAGGCCCAGGTAGCAGCCACTGCTAGGTCAGCCTTTTATCATCCATGGCTGATGAGGCAGTCGGTTTCCTTCCTTGGCCGCGATGACCTGGCTACTGTGATCCACGCGATGGTCACCTCGAGATTAGACTACTGTAACGCTCTCTACTTGGGGCTGCCCTTGTTGCAGATCTGGAAGCTGCAGCTAGTGCAGAATGCCGTGGCCAGGTTGCTGATGGGTCTCCCTAAATGGGAGCACATCTGGCTTGTGCTGAAGGCACTGCACTGGCTGCCAATAGCATACCGAATCCGCTTAGTATTGGTACTTACCTTCAAAGCCCTATATGGCCAGGGTCTGACATACCTGAGGGACTACCTTTCCCCGTACATACCCCAGAGAGCACTATGGTCTGGGGTCCAACATCGGCTGGCTATACCAGGCCCCAGGGAAGCCAGGCTTGCTGCCACTAGGGGAAGGGTCTTTTTGGTGGCGGCCCCTTACTGGTGGAATGAGCCCCCGGAAGAGATCAGGGCCCTGCGGGATCTTTTACACTTCCGCAGGGCCTGCAAGACGGAGCTCTTCCACCCGGCTTTTATTTAGGAGCCGCCATACCATTAACACCACCACTACTGACATCCGTGGTATGGGCTGTCCCTGGCCTGAAGACAGAGTTACACCATCATGCAAGCCTGAAGATCAGTGAACTTGTTGGAGATCACACGGTATACCATCTGTAGTACTGGAAGTTAACTATTATTACTAGCACTTTAAAGAACCTGTGATTGTTTTAATGTGAAGCCTTAATATGGAAGTTTTAACTCTGTTTATGGTTTTTATGATATTGATCACCGATTTGTAAGCCTCCCTGAGCCTGCTCGCAGGAAGGACGGGGTGTAAATTAAATAATCAATCAATAAATCAGAGAGCTGGAGGGGACCACAGAGGCCCTCTAGTCCAACCCCCTGCTCGATGCAGGATCAGCCTAGACCTGTCCTAGAGCATCCCTGAGAAGGGTTGGTCCAGCCGCTGCTTGAAGACTGCCAGGGAGGGGGAGCTCACCACCTCCCTAGGCAGCCGATTCCACTGTTGCACAACTCTGACTGTCAAAAAGTTTCTCCTAAGATCCAGCCGGTACCTTCCCGCCCTTCATTTCAACCCATTTTTGTGAGTCCTCTCCTCTGCTGCCAACGGGAACAGCTCCCTGCCCTCCTCCTCTGAGGGACAGCCCTTCAGATACTTCAAGAGAGCCATCCTGTCCCCCCTCAACCTCCCCTTCCCCAGACTGAACATTCCCAAGTCCTTCAGCCTTTCCTCGTAGGGCTTCTTGGTCTCCAGCCCCCCCCCCCCCCCCCCCGGTTAATCCTTGTCGCTCTCCTCTGCACCCGCTCCATTCTGCCCACATCCTTTTGGAAGTGGAGCCTCCAGAACTGCACACAAGACTCCAGGTGCGTCCTGACCAATGCAGTGGTTGCAAATTGCAATTTGGAGGGTTTTCAAGGCAAGAGGCATTCAAAGGTGGGTTGCCCTTGCCTGCCTCTGCATAGCAACCCTGGACTTCCTTGGCGGTCTCCCCTCCAAGTACTAATTGGTGCCAACCCTGCTTAGCTTATGAGATCTGACTAGATCAGTGATGGCGAACCTTTTAGAGACCAAGTGCCCAGACTGCAACCCAAAACCCACTTATTTATCGCAAAGTGCCAGCACGGCAATTTAACCTGAATACTGAGGTTTTAGTTTAGAAAAAAGAACTCATACATTAACATCTTTTGTCTTAGAAGAAAAACACAATAACAGAGTTTTCAGTGATACAGACCAACTTTTTATTGAAAGGTAAAAGTTTGCATTTGGCATGCTTTTGAACAATTAATGTGATTTTTGCTGTTGTATGCATGCTGATAATTTGTCTAACCTTGGCTCATACTTTGTAAGTTTGGGAGCAGCCCAGCCTCGAGTCTGTGTCGTCTTTTTCCTTTTAGAGACTGAGTGCCCAAACTGCGTGCGTGCCCACAGAGAGGGCTCTGAGTGCCGCCTCTGGCACGCGTGCCATAGGTTTGCCACCACTGGACGAGATCAAGCCAGGGCTGTGTAGGTTTTAACTCTTAAGAACTAGGACCCTGTTTGTTCTTTTCATTGCTAAAACAAGATCATTTATTCATCCATGGGCCCTTTGAGGAGTGTGACGCCTGCCACCAGCTGCTGGGCTTGCAGAATGCATTTGTGGGTGGGTGGGGGGAGGAGGAAATGCATAGCCCAGTTTACAACCCCACAGCTGCCACCTCGGAAGCCGCCAAGCGTTTTAATGGAAGCCCTTCTCTTCCAAATGCAGCATCCTGGCAAGGTTAAATCGAAGCTGCCGTGTCCGAAATGAGTGTGTGCCCCCCCAAGGCAAAATTACGGGGTTGCAGTCCTTTCTGGAGAGGCTGGATCCGAAGGGATGGGGGGAGAAGGGGGGAGGGGCCGGAGCCCCCCTCCCTCCCTGTCAATTTCACTCCTCCGGAGCCTGGATAATAGAGGTCAAAGGTCAGCAGAGGGCTGCCCCTATCTTGCTAATTGCCCTGATGTAGGGGAGGGGGAGGAAGGGGAGATGGATGAAATCCCTACAGGTGTCGGCCGAGGCTCAACAGAGATCAGGGAGTGCCATCAAATATTTATCTCCTCCACTCGTGCAAAGGTCAGAGGTCGCTGCTGCTGAGGGTGGGGAAGGGCAGCTACAGCTCCCGTGGGGGAAAGCCAGCAACTGAGCCCCGTCAAGGATGCTGGGAAGAGCCCCATTGCCAACCGGAGAATCTGCCATCCTGTTGTACGGGCAATGGGGCTCAGCTGGGGGAGAATCAAGGGGGGTGCCTCTTTCCCCATAACTATTTGGTGGGACAGATGAAGGGCAGTGTGAGAAGCAGGGTATAGTGCCTAGCTTAAACCCACTGCTGTCAAGCAAACAGGTAAAACCCTACACCAAAGGGTAAGTGGAGACATATCTGACATAAGGAATCGCAAGGCTGAGAAACCTCTAGGAGAGCACTTCAGCCTTCCAGGACATTCAGTGGGTGACCTCAAAGTAGCTGTTCTATTGCAAGGGAACTTCAGGAACAGACTCGGAAGGGAAATTGTTGAATTACAAATTATTACGACACTTAGAACAGCCCCCCAGGACTTAACAGGGATACTGGTTTCTCATCTCACTACATGTGCTAAACTCATTCAGTCTGTACTTCTGTATTCTCACCAAGAAGGGCTATACATCCTCTTTATTTTAGTGTATTTCTTATCTGGAATAGTAGATTAGAGCAGTGATTCTAATGTAATGCAATGAATATTAGAATGGAATATTGGAATGCATTTCTGTGGTCTGGTAACAGAGGAGACATACCACAGTACAAATCACTGTGCATTAAAAAAAAGGATACTATTAGTTACCTCCACGCTTGAGAGGAGACAGATGGTGCCTAACAATGTGGTCTCAGTTACTTACTCTTAGCACTCCACAATTAAAGAAGGATACACTTACACATCTATCTCCAATTCTGACATATTGATTTGCTTCACTTTTTTCCCCCTGGAATTCAATCCCAACAACGATGACCTTATAAACTTCGCTCGTTATTCCTGTTTTCATCTGTTAAAACATCTTCATTATGCTGTATGCTAATTTGCCGTTCAGCCTCTGCTGTATGTGTATGGACTGGTAAATTCCATTTCTTTGTATTTGAGGAAGTGTGCGTGCACGTGAAAGCTCATACCGTGAATAAAACTTTGTTGTCCTTAAAGGTGCCACTGGACCCAAAGTTTATTCTGCTGTTGCCATCAGTCACTGTGGGATCCTGCTGAGACTGAGATAGTTTGGAAAGGCCTGGAGAGAACAAACTCATTCCACAGCTTGTTGGCTGCTCTGTGAACAAAATGCTGGACTTGATGGGCCTCTGGTCTCATCCTGCAGGGCTCGTCTTCCTCTTTGGTTCAGCAGTGTAGTAGCTGAGAAACAGATCATCTGTGATTTTTTGGCAGTCTTTCAGACCCAAGCCCCAACCATCAGAAGAGCCCTGCTGGATCAGGCCAGTGAGGGTCCATCTAGTCCAGCATCCCAACTGACACAGTGGCCAGCCAGTTCCTCTGGAGGGCCAGCAACAGGACAGAGAGGCCGAGGCCTTCCCCTGAGAAGAACCTCAGAAGAGCCCTGCTGGATCAGACCAGTGAGGGTCCATCTAGTCCAGCATCCCGTCTCACAGAGTGGCCAGCCAGTTCCTCTGGAGGGCCAGCAACAGGGCACAGAGGCCGAGGCCTTCCCCTGAGAAGAACCTCAGAAGAGCCCTGCTGGGTCAGACCAGTGAGGGTCCATCTAGTCCAGCATCCCAACTGACACAGTGGCCAGCCAGTTCCTCTGGAGGGCCAGCAACAGGGCACAGAGGCCGAGGCCTTCCCCTGAGAAGAACCTCAGAAGAGCCCTGCTGGATCAGACCAGTGAGGGTCCATCTAGTCCAGCATCCTGTCTCACAGAGTGGCCAGCCAGTTCCTCTGGAGGGCCAGCAACAGGGCACAGAGGCCGAGGCCTTCCCCTGAGAAGAACCTCAGAAGAGCCCTGCTGGATCAGACCAGTGAGGGTCCATCTAGTCCAGCATCCTGTCTCACAGAGTGGCCAGCCAGTTCCTCTGGAGGGCCAGCAACAGGGCACAGAGGCCGAGGCCTTCCCCTGAGAAGAACCTCAGAAGAGCCCTGCTGGATCAGACCAGTGAGGGTCCATCTAGTCCAGCATCCCATCTCACACAGCGGCCAGCCAGTTCCTCTGGAGGGCCAGCAACAGGGCACAGAGGCCGAGGCCTTCCCCTGAGAAGAACCTCAGAAGAGCCCTGCTGGATCAGACCAGTGAGGGTCCATCTAGTCCAGCATCCCAACTGACACAGTGGCCAGCCAGTTCCTCTGGAGGGCCAACAACAGGGCAGAGAGGCCGAGGCCTTCCCCTGATAAGAACCTCAGAAGAGCCCTGCTGGATCAGACCAGTGAGGGTCCATCTAGTCCAGCATCCCAACTGACACAGTGGCCAGCCAGTTTCTCTGGAGGGCCAACCACAGGGCAGAGAGGCCGAGGCCGTCCCCTGAGAAGAACCTCAGAAGAGCCCTGCTGGATCAGACCAGTGAGGGTCCATCTAGTCCAGCATCCTGTCTCACAGAGTGGCCAGCCAGTTCCTCTGGAGGGCCAGCAACAGGGCACAGAGGCCGAGGCCTTCCCCTGAGAAGAACCTCAGAAGAGCCCTGCTGGGTCAGACCAGTGAGGGTCCATCTAGTCCAGCATCCTGTCTCACAGAGTGGCCAGCCAGTTCCTCTTCAGGGCCAACAGCAGGGCACAGAGGCCGAGGCCTTCCCCTGAGAAGAACCTCAGAAGAGCCCTGCTGGGTCAGACCGGTGAGGGTCCCAGCACCCTGTCTCACACAGGGGCCAGCCAGTTCCTCTTCAGGGCCAACCGCAGGGCACAGAGGCCGAGGCCTTCCCCTGAGAAGAACCTCAGAAGAGCCCTGCTGGGTCAGACCGGTGAGGGTCCCTCTAGTCCAGCACCCTGTCTCACACAGAGGCCAGCCAGTTCCTCTTCAGGGCCAACAGCAGGGCATAGAGGCCGAGGCCTTCCCCTGAGAAGAACCTCAGAAGAGCCCTGCTGGATCAGGCCAGTGAGGGTCCATCTAGTCCAGCATCCTGTCTCACAGAGTTGCCAGCCAGTTCCTCTTCAGGGCCAACAGCAGGGCACAGAGGCCGAGGCCTTCCCCCTAGAAGAACCTCAGAAGAGCCCTGCTGGGTCAGACCGGTGAGGGTCCATCTAGTCCAGCACCCTGTCTCACACAGAGGCCAGCCAGTTCCTTTTCAGGGCCAACAGCAGGGCATAGAGGCCGAGGCCTTCCCCTGAGAAGAACCTCAGAAGAGCCCTGCTGGATCAGACCAGTGAGGGTCCATCTAGTCCAGCATCCCAACTGACACAGTGGCCAGCCAGTTCCTCTGGAGGGCCAGCAACAGGGCACAGAGGCCGAGGCCTTCCCCTGAGAAGAACCTCAGAAGAGCCCTGCTGGATCAGACCAGTGAGGGTCCATCTAGTCCAGCATCCTGTCTCACAGAGTGGCCAGCCAGTTCCTCTGGAGGGCCAGCAACAGGGCACAGAGGCCGAGGCCTTCCCCTGAGAAGAACCTCAGAAGAGCCCTGCTGGATCAGGCCAGTGAGGGTCCATCTAGTCCAGCATCCTGTCTCACAGAGTGGCCAGCCAGTTCCTCTTCAGGGCCAACAGCAGGGCACAGAGGCCGAGGCCTTCCCCTGAGAAGAACCTCAGAAGAGCCCTGCTGGGTCAGACCGGTGAGGGTCCCTCTAGTCCAGCACCCTGTCTCACAAGGGGCCAGCCAGTTCCTCTTCAGGGCCAACAGCAGGGCACAGAGGCTGAGGCCTTCCCCTGAGAAGAACCTCAGAAGAGCCCTGCTGGATCAGACCGGTGAGGGTCCATCTAGTCCAGCACCCTGTCTCACACAGAGGCCAGCCAGTTCCTCTTCAGGGCCAACAGCAGGGCATAGAGGCCGAGGCCTTCCCCTGAGAAGAACCTCAGAAGAGCCCTGCTGGATCAGGCCAGTGAGGGTCCACCTAGTCCAGCATCCCAACTGACACAGTGGCCAGCCAGTTCCTCTGGAGGGCCAGCAACAGGGCACAGAGGCCGAGGCCTTCCCCTGAGAAGAACCTCAGAAGAGCCCTACTGGATCAGACCAGTGAGGGTCCATCTAGTCCAGCATCCCGTCTGTCTCACACAGGGGCCAGCCAGTTCCTCTGGAGGGCCAGCAACAGGGCACAGAGGCCGAGGCCTTCCCCTGATAAGAACATCAGAAGAGCCCTGCTGGATCAGACCAGTGAGGGTCCATCCAGTCCAGCATCCTGTCTCATACAGCAGCCGACCAGTTCCTCTGGAGGGCCAGCAACAGGGCAGAGAGGCTGAGGGCTTCCCCTGGTGTTGCCTCCTGGCACTGGGATTCAGAGTTTGACTGCCTCTGGATGTGGAGGTTCCCTTCCGTCATTGTGGCTAGAAGCCACTGAGAAGACCTCTCCTCCATGAACCTGTCTAATCCCCTTTTAAAGCTGTTCATTCCTGTGGCAGCAGGGAAACAGCTCCGTGCGTGAGTACTCGGCCAGCTACTCTGGCAGCAGATTCCACATTTTCATCTCTCTCTGCGTAAAGCAGCATTTCCTTTTGTCCGTCCTGAACCGACTGCCCATCAGCTGCACTGGATGTCCTCAGTCTCTAGTACTTTGGGAGCGGGAGAAGCATAGCTGCTTGAAAGGAAGTCTTACAGAGCTGAACCCACTAGGCTTCATAGCATTAATAAAAACAGCATCTGTTTATTTGGAAGTCCTTCTGCATGAGTTCCGTGATGCCTTCCCCTCCCTCCCCAAGAGGCAATGTTCAGGCTCTTGCACACTCGTACATTTCAGGGGCAGAAACAAGAACCTCTAAAACACTTCCAAGGATGACTTCATAGCCATGAGGACTGCAACCTTTTTTTTTTTTTTTTTAAATGAATGCTGTAGTGAGTGGAATCCTGCATTTCACACTTTGTTGTGCTTCTGCACAATCGGGTTGTGCGCACAAGTCTGTTGCAGGACGTACAAGAACGGGATTGCAATCTGGGGAAGGCAGAATGGCTTTGGGGGGGCACGCTCCCCTGTTTCTTGAGCAACACAATGGTGTACCCTGGGGGGGGGGGGTCTCCCGTCAATATCCCCTGAGCTAGGCTTGGTGGGCCTCGGGTGGGGGGAGGCGGGCCGTTCCCTGGGGGGATTTGCTTGAGCCTCTGGCTAATCTTTCTCCCCTTCTTCTTTCCCACGTGCAGCTCTATGAACTGGACAGTGACCCCAAACGCAAAGAGTTCCTGGACGACTTATTTGGTTTCATGCAGAAGAGAGGTGAGTTGGGGGACCTGAGGGGCTTCATGCTCCCAGGCTGGGGGAACTGTGGCACGCAGAAGGTCCCCGGTTCAGTCCCCAACAGCATCTCCAGTTAAAAAGGACCGGGCAGGAGGTGATGTGAAAGACCTCAACCTGAGACCCTGGAGAGCTATAAAGAGGGCCTGTGGCTCAGTGGCAGAGCATCTGCTTGGCATGCAGGAGGTCCCCCGTTCAATCCCCAGCGTCTCCAGTTAAAAAGGACCGGGCAGTAGGTGATGTGAAAGACCCCTTTCCATCTGAAACCCTGGAGAGCTGCTGCCAGTCTGAGCCTGCCAGTCCTGACCCTGACGGACCAAGAGCCGGAGTCAGTAGAAGGCGGCTTCGTGTGCTTCTTGGGGAGGGGCCGTGGCTCAGTGGTCGAGCATCTGCTTTCATGCACGAGGTCTCAAGTTCGATCCCGTCATCTCCAGTTAAACGGACCGAGTACTAGGTGAGATGTACTAGGTGATGTGAAAGACCTCTTCTTGAGACCCTGGAGAGCCGCTGCCAGTCTGAGCAGGCAATACCGCCTTTGTAGGACCATGGGTCGGATGCAGCATATGACAGCGTCATGTGTTCACCCTTCCCCTCCCCACAACAGACACCCTGTGAGGTTGGTGGGGCTGAGAGAGAACAGCTCTGAGAGAACTTGTGACTGACTGTCTGTTGCGGGGGGGGGGGGGGGGCGATGACCACCCACAAGGGACAAAGGGGGCTTCAAGGGAAATGCACATAAAGAGTGATATTAAATACAATTATGGCTATCAACCTGGCCAGGAAAAAGAACAAGGCAGACCAGATTTGAGTCCAGTAGCACCTTCAAAACCAAGACGATTATTTTTTTTGGGGGGGGATAAGCTTTCAAGAGTCAGAAGTCAAAAGCTCGGAGCTTTGAGTCTCGAAAGCTCATACAGCGAAAACCTGGTTGATCCCTAAGGTACTACTGGACTAGAATTTAGTATGGGCACTTTCACACACACACTCCACTTTCAGTCCATTTTGCAACTGGATTTTACTGTGTGAAATGGCAAAATCCACTTGACAACGGCCACTGGAGTGGATTGAAGCAGCATTATTTAGCATCTGTAAAAGAAGAAGAAGAAGAAGAGATTAGATTTATACCCCGCCCTTCACTCACTTGGAGTCTCAGAGCGGCTTACAAACTCCTTTTCCCTTCCCCTCCCCACAACAGACGCCCTGGGAGGTAGGTGGGTCTGAAAGAGCTTTTTCCCAAGCTGTCCCTGAGGGAACAGCTGGTCCAGAGCTATGGTTTGCCCAAGGTCATCCAGCCAGGTGCAAGTGGAGGAGTGGGGAATCAAACCCGGTTCTCCCAGATTAGAGTCCGCGCACTTAACCACTACACCAAACTGGCTCCTGGATCTTCTGTTGCTATCCTCGGAAACTTTCTTCAGGGCAAACCAGGGAACTGAAGAGGTTTTGCTTGGAGTTTTGCCCCTGGCAACGCTCCCTCCAAGCTGTGGAGTCTTGTGAGCAAAAATTCTACTTTGTGAGCGACTGGCGTTAACGTTGTGAGCGAGCCATTCGGCTACTGCATCAGTTAGTTTGCTCTGGAGCCATCCTTCCTGAGCGGAGACAAAAATGTGTGAGCGGGAGGCTAAAAAACGGTGAGCTGGCTCACACTCACTCAGCTTAGAGGGGGCCCTGCCTGGAGGACCCTGGGCAACTTTTCTCGAATGTCAATATTCCAGGGAAGCCTGAATTCCAGTTTCTTCAAATGCACATTTAACACACTGCAGGCAGCTGGAAGTCTGAGAAATATGCTCTCTTTTCACGCTGGGATTCCCGGTGAATGCAACCCCCCCCCCCCCCTTCCCTGTACCACTTTCCTCTTGGATTCCTGGATCGTGTTCCTTTAAACAACTCCAGCCTTCTTTCCCCCCACCCACCCACCCTCAGGCTCCCCCCTCGCAGTTAATTAGTGCAACATTAACCTCTGCCTGGGGTTTTATTTCCTATCGAGCGGCATGTTCATTAATCCAGAGGCTGGCAAAGGGCTCTAATTGATGGCAGCCTCCGGACAAGCATCGGCTGCGGTGGAGGGGGTGGGCTTTTGAAAAGTGTTCTGTGGCTCGATGGGGGATTGGGGGAGAGAGGTCAAAGGTTAAAGCATTTATCGAATCACCTCAATTGCCGGAGCTTCCTATTTATCCCGCCTGGCCCTGATAACAAAAACCCAGCACCGATTTCCGATGTGGGGAGGGCTGTCCGTCAAAGTCTTGCTGCCCTCCGCTGGCAATCTAGCACTCGGAATGCTGTGTGGGTCCTGGCCGACTCTCCCGGCGGACTGCGGTCCAAGAAAACAGGTTGCCGTCTTAGAATCAAGAGCGCATTAGAGCATGTGCAAAGTACCTTTTCATCCATTTGGAGCCACCCTGTCTTGGTACTGAGTTATTGCTCCAGTCAGAAGAAGAGATTGGGACCGATTTCCCACGAGGCGCTGCTCCGGCGTCATTCTTCCCTTTGCCCTGATTGCGTGCTTGAATTTCCCACTATTTGCCCTGTGCCACATTCTGACCCCTGGCTTCGCCCGAATTCTCCCGCAGCTTCAGCGATCCTCAAAAAACCAGAATCATTAAAGCCGCAGGGGAATTTGGGCAAAGCCGCGGGTCAAAATGCAGCACGGGGCAAATAGTGGGAAATTCAAGCATGCAATTGGGGCAAAGGAAAGAATGACGCCGGAGCAGCACCTCGTGGGAAATTGATCTGGGTTTTATACCCCACCCTTCACTACCCGAAGAAATCCCAGCGTGGCTTACAATCTCTTTTCCCTCCCCCTTCCCACAAGAGACACCCTGTGAGTGCTGATCCCTCTAAGCTGTAGGGTCTTGAGAGCAAAAATTCTACTTTCTGAGCTCCTGGTGTTAAAACTGTGAGTGAGTAATTTGGCTACTGCATAAATTAGTTTGCTCTGGAGCCATCCTTCCTGAGTCAAGACAAAAATGTTTGAGCTGGAGGCTGAACAACTGTGAGCTTCCTCACACTAACTCAGCTTAGAGGGAGCACTGCCTGTGAGGTGTTTGGGGCTGAGAGAGCTCTGAGAGAACTGCCCTTGAGAGAACAGCTCTGAGAGAACTTGTGACTGACCCAAGGTCACGCCAGCAGCTGCACATGGAGGAGTGGGAAATCAAACCCAGTTCTCCCAGATTAGAGCCCACGCTCCGAACCGCTACACCAAAACTGGCTCTCAGCAGGCTAAACGGAGAGGGGCTGATGAAGGGAGACAACCCGGGGCCCTGTGAAATGCTGTCCAGTGGGGGAAAGCTTGTGATAGGGTGAGCGGGTCGGGGCTGGTGGCTGTTCAAGCGGACCATTTCAGCCTTCGTGTTTAGCATTTTTTAAAAAACGAGTTAGTTACATACACAGTGGATAGCGGCTATCAGACAGATATGCTCCCGGAGAAGATCGGGGCCTTGCAAGATCTTGTACAGTTCCGCAGGGCCTGCAAGACGGAGCTCTTCCGCCAGGCCTTCAGCTAGGAGCTGCCCACCACTAGTAACACCAACTACCACCGTTAACATCTGTGGTATAGGGCTGGCCGTGGTCTGAGCGAAACCGCTCTGGGAAGCCACCGGATCACTGAGGTGGGAACTTTGGGCGCTGCTTCATTTAGTTCGCCATCATAATTTAATGAAGGATTGACTATCACTGTGAGCACTTCAATTGTCAACTGTATTGTTTTAAAGGGTTTTAAATGTTTTATGTGAACTCGGTACGTTGTGCCGAGCAATGTGAGCCGCCCTGAATCTGTTCGCAGGGAGGGCGGGATACAAATGCAACAAACAAACAAATAAGGTAGGAGGAGAACTTCCATGCTCAGAAGCAGTATACCTGTAAGTGTCAGATTTCCCAGGTGAGACAACGGTGACGATGGTCTCTTTCATGTGGGAGCATCCCAGACACATCTGTTAAAGGGCAGGGCTAGGAAGACTCAGGTCCCGGTCGCATGAGTGAGATAATCTGGGGAGGAAGTGAGGCTATTTGCTCCAGAGTAATTTGACCCGCAGTTGCGTGATCACACAGCCCAACACTGCATGATCAGACGCAATCGTGGGTGAGTTGGGGTTGGTTTTTTTTTTTTTTTTTGCCTTTCCCCCCCAGTGTGCTTAAACGGGGGATCGATGAATTGCATCTCCGCCCTGAGGGCTTCCTATGGCAGTATGCGATGATGCGCATACTGAGAAAGGGGAAAAAACAATGGCATGGCGTCGGGATAGTCTGATCAGACTATCCCTGAAGCCATGAGTGCGGGCTGGAGCGATCACATGGGGAAGGTCTGTCTGTGGCCCGTAGCAAACCTGTTTGATCCTGGACTTTCCCTAGTATCTTTTAACTCCGCTTCTTCGGCAGAGAGAAACGGGTTGCCGACGGGTGTGGGATGCCTGCCAGATGTTCTGGTGTGATCGGGCTCTTAAAATCCGCATGGCATGCGTGCCTGTCGCGCAGCTAATTCTGCGTGTGATCGGGGCCTCAGCTGGGAATTTCGGGTGTTCCCCTGCCTTTGCAGTGAGGAGTCCAGGGAAGGCCAATATGAGACAGTTTTGGTGCCTGAAGAGGGACATTGCACCGGGGATGCCACCCTGCAGGATCGTCCTGAGCATCTCCTGGAATTACAGCTGATCTTCGGACTACAGAGATTGGTTGTCCTGGAGAGGATGGCTGCTTGGGAGGCTGGACTGCATAGCATTCCACTGTCCTGAGATCTCTCCCCTCCCCAAACCACACCCTCCCCAGGGTCCACCCCCAAATCTCAAAGAATTTCTCAACCTAGAGTCAGCAACTGTACACCACACACCTGTCAACACAGGGCTCTCTTTACAGGGGGGGAACTCCTCTTCATCAGCCGCTCTGAAATTAATTGGGGCTGTGGAGGGGAGGTGGGGGGGCAATCGGTCGATCACTTTCAGACTGACCTTTCTTCCAAGGAAAGGCTGATATGGTCCCCCCCCCTCCACTGCGTCGCCCGCACAACAACCCTGCGAGGTAAGTGAGAGAGCATGACTGGGTCAGAATCTCCCAGTTGCTTTCGTGGCAGAGGGAAGACTTGAACTCGGGTCTCCTGGGGCCCGATCAGTATTCCGACCACTGCGCCACATGGCCTCTTCAGTGACTGCAAGTGGCAGGAGAAGGTGGGTACTCCCCTTTGGATCAGTGGGGCTTGCACAGCAGAACTTCCTGGGGCCGATCACCACAGTCAGATCTGGCTATCTCTCTTTAGAATTCCCTTTATGCCCCCTTAAAACCTGGGGGCACCGGCAGGGAGAAGGGGGGGCGGAGTGGAGTGGAGACCAGTGTTCCCTCTAAGCTTAGTTAGTGTGAGCTAGCTCGTGTTTTTTTAGCCTCCGGCTCACACATTTTCGTCTCAGCTCAGGAAGGAGGGCTCCAGAGCCAACTAACTTATGCAGCAGCCGAATCGCTCGCTCCCAACTTTAATGCTGGCAGCTCAGGGAGTAGAATTTTTGCTCACAAGACTCTACAGCTTGGAGGGAGCATTGGTCTGGCGAGCTCCCACTTTTACGGCTGATCTCCAGGTGACAGAGATCAGCTCCGCTGGAGAAAACGGCTGCTTTGGAGGGTGGACTCTATGGCAGGGGTAAGGGGGGCCTTGCCATTCCTTTGGAGTGGAGACCCCGTTTGCTTTCCCCCAAGCAAATGGTAACCCCCCCCCCCCCAATAACTTGACCGTAAGGGAGAATTCTTTCTGTAGCTCAACCCAGATTTGGAAGACCGGCCCCAAGTGTCACCTCCTGGCTGGATTGTCTGGAGGCCCGGTATGCCGCCTGGCTGCATTTGACGCATGATGCAGGGAGCCTCATTATTTCAGCGGAGCTAATTAACTGGCTCTCTCCTGGCGGAGATAAGGGTGCTAATTAACTGCTATTCTCCCTGGCTGCACATCTGTATCGGAGGGCCTTTGTGAGGTTCCTGCCATTGGGGTTGAGGGATCGAATCCTGCCGGGGGGGGGGGGGAAGCTGCTTCCCCCAGGGAGGGGGCCGGTCAATGCCTATAAATCCACAGCGGGGAGATAAGGGCCAAGACGTTCGGCCCCTCTCTTCCCAGGGCATCGATCTCGGGGAGGGATAAACGAGGTGAGTCTGGCAGCTCCCCTGTTGGCATTCATCTGCCTGCCGACCCTCCAGGCCCAGCTCAATCTCTCTGGGAGATCTGTGTCTCTATTAGGGCTGTGGCAGAACAGGTCTGCTTTGGCCCTGCGTTCCAAGGTTTTTCCCACACCTGGAGAGCCTTTTATTAAACCCTCAAATAACCCGCCACCAACACCTGACCTTTGTAAGGAATTGCCCCCTGGGAGGGACAGGACTCCCAGCTTCCCTTCCCAGTTCTGAGGCCTGGCCTCTGTGTCTCCTGAGGGCCAGCGCCTGGTCACCACGGAGACAGTTTACTGCCTTGTGTGTCCCCGGAGGAATAGCCACTTGCCAACTGCCTGCCTCCCCCCCCCCCGCACTCCTCTTAAAATAGCATGTCTGAGACCATGAAAGTCTGTGTGGTACAGAGAACCACTCCCAGCATCAAAAGTTATAAAGTATTTATTGAAAAGAAAATTGAGTCCAGTGGCATCTTTAAGACTAACAAAAGTTTACTCAAGGTATGAGCTTTCGTGTGCATGCACACTTTTTCAAGTACATTGGAATGGTAGGTGAGATTCAAACTTATAGACAGAGGCTGAACAGCAAATTAACATGTAACATGATGATGTTTAAGGTATGCTAAGTCAGAGCTAAATAACAAGCTAAGGTTATAACCTCGGCTCCCTCTCTGTAGCCTGGGTCACACTGCCTTCTGGCCATTGTTCTTCCTCTGCCCAGGTTTCCTCCAAAAGACCAGCCCATGCTCTACCCACTGGGCCTCTCTGCTTCATGGAGACTGTGAATAGCCCAGGGTTCCCAACCTCCAGGCAAGGTCTGCAGTTCTCCTATAAGGATAACTGTTCTCCAGAGATCAGCTCCCCTAGAGAAAAATGGTTGCTTTGGAGGGTGGATTCTGTGGCATAATCTCCTGCAGAGGGCAGGTGGTGGAGGTGGACGCTCCGGTGTGGCCTCCTAGACCCGTTCAGCCAGTGGTGGGAGAGCGCCATCACTCCTGCCTCTGCCCCCTTGCGTCACCCTTGCAAAGGAATAAATTTTCCTGGGAGGTCTGACTTGAGCAAAACCTCCCCTGTGCGTTTTTAATTTTTTTTCTCTGAGCAGAGAACAGGCAGGGGAGGGGGGGGGGGGAGTCAATTCAATGGCTTTCCAGACATATCTCAGCTCACCTTTATAAAAATGCTAATAGATCAAGCAGGAGAGATAATGGGGTGTTCCCCTTCCCCAAGCAGGGAACAGAGAGTTGGAGGAATAAGAATGTTACAGTCTCCAGGAAAGAGATTCCAGGAAATCTCCAGGAAAAGCCTCTGACCTGGCATGACTGGGTTAGTGGGTGGGGAGACAGATATGATAAAAACTCCTTGCAGCAGGGAGGCGGTTTCTTTTCCTTGGCTGTTGAGGACATGATTGCACACAGACCTCTCCATGTGCTGGCCTATAGAGCTGGAGAAAGCTTTAAGGTAATGACAACTCTGTAGAGATCTAGAACTCTGAAGCGAAAGAGGCTGTCCTGTTTTAAGAAGAAGAAGAGGAGATTGGATTTATACCCCGCCCTTCACTCACTCGGAGTCTCAGAGCAGCTTACAAACTCCTTTCCCTTCCCCTCCCCACAACAGGCACCCTGGGAGGTAGGTGGGGCTGAGAGAGCTCTGACAGAAACTGCTCTTTTTCAAGAACAGCTGTGCCAGAACTACGGCTTGCCCAAGGTCACACCAGCAGCTACAAGTGGAGGAGTGGAGATTCAAACCCAGTTCTCCCAGATTAGAGTCTGTGCACTTAAGCACTACACCAAACTGGCACTAACATCTGATGTATAGGGAGAGAGACAGAGGGCATGTATAGGGAGAGAGACAGAGGATTTGCATCTCATGCATTTCTTTTGGGCTCCCTCGCTCAAATTGGTTGCTGTGCTAAAAGTACACTTACGAACATTTTTTTTTATTAAAAAAAGATAGATCCAGGTGGTCAGCCATATTGGTCTGAAGCAGTAGAACAAATTTAGAGTCCAGTGGCACCTTTAAGACCAACAAAGTTTAATTCTGGGTATGAGCTTTTGTGTCCACTCACACATGATCCCCTGCAAAGGGGTGAAAACAGCTGGGGATTTCGCAAAGGGCCTCGGCTCGTTTCCTTTGCCTCTTGCGATATTTGCCCAAGATGGGCGTTTCCGGGGAAACTGGTTCTTCCTGATCTGCCTCCTTACAGAGCACTGGCCATTTTCTTCTGGATGGGGAGCATGAAGTGGAGTCCCGTGCCATCGTGTTGGCATTGCAGAGTTGGAGAGGGCATAGGCATCAAGGAAAGGGCCTCCAGGGATTGTGAGGTCACTCCAGGCAGGCCTGGTTCGCTTCACAAGGCAAAAGGGAGCCGCCCAGGCGCGGGCTCAGGTTTTCTTTTCCGACATACTTAGCAGTTTTGTCTCCCCACTTGGCCTAAACAAAATACGGCGAAAGCGCTCAGGTCAAGTTCAGCCATCCCAACTATTTATTTAAGACGGGCAGCCGTTCTTATCTGCAGCAGTAGAAAAGAGCCAGAGTCCTGTAGCACCCGAAAGACTAACTAAATTTGTGGCAGGGGAGGAGCTCTCATGAGTCACTGCAGTCACTTCTTCTGATACAGCTAGAATGGGAGTCCATCTGTCCTTATATCTTGGAGAGTGGAGTGATTTCAGATGCCAAATAACAATAGCAGGTGAATGACAATAGCAGGCGTGATTGGATTTAGGGGAGATGTGCAAAGGGGTAATAGGAGTGGAGAAAGCAGCATTGGTAATGGGACGGGAAACCTAGGTCTCGATTCAGTCCAGGTGGATGCACTGACTTGAGCTTCATTATCAATTGCAAAGGGATTTCAAAGGGAGATTAGAGAGACTGCTGAATTGCAATTGATAATGCAATATCAAACCTAAATCCAATCATGCCTGCTCTTGTAATTTAGCTGCTATTGTCATTTGCCTGCTAATGTCATTTGGCATCTGAAATCACGCCACTTTCCAATAAACAGGACAGATGGACTCCCATTCTAGCTGTATCTGAAGACGTGACCAGGGACTCATGAAAGCTCATCCCCCGCCACATATTTTGTTAGTCTTTCAGGTGCTTCTGGACTCTTGCTCCTTTCTTCTTTCTTTCTTTCTTTCTTTCTTTCTTCTTTCTTTCTTTCTTTCTTTCTTTCTTTCTTTCTTTCTTTCTTTCTTTCTTTCCTTCCCTCCCTCCCTCCCTCCCTCCCTCCCTCCCTCCCTCCCCTTCTTTCTTTCTCTTTCTTTCTTTCTTTCTTTCTTTCTTTCTTTCTTCTTTCTTTCTTTCTTTCTTTCTTTCTTTCTTTCTTTCTTTCTCTCTCTCTCTCTCTCTCTCTCTCTCTCTCTCTCTCTCTCTCTCTCTCTCTCTCTCTCTTTTTCTCTCCCTCCCTCTCCTTCCTTTCTTTCCTTCTTTCTTCCTTTCTTTCCTTCTTCCTTCCTTCCTTCCTTCCTCCTTCCTTCCTTCCTTCCTTCCTTCCTTCCTTCTTTCTTTCTTTCTTTCTTTCTTTCTTTCTTTCTTTCTTTCTTTCTTTCTTTCTTTCTTTCTTATGGGGCCCCAAAACAGCTTATATTACTCTCCTCCATTTTATCCTCTAACTAATACACCCCATTCGCTCTCACTACTGGTGCTCTACTAGAGGCGATAGATTTTTTGGGGGTGGGGAGGTGTTAAACAGGAGCATTCCAACAAATCCTTCCTGCGATCCCTAACAACATCACCGGCAAATTTGTGGGTTCTCTCCTGCGAGGAGTCTGCCAGGAGAGAGAGAGAGAGAGAGAAAGTTGTTCGGATCTTTGCCACGTAGATGACAGAACTGGAGCTTCCAGAAGGGCTGAAGGGAGAGCATTAAAGGCTGAAGGGAGAGCATTGAAGCGATTCCTCAGACCTGGAGATCTCAAGGGATCCCAGATAACCTGCTGGCTGAAAACGTTTGGCATGCTGCGGCTGTGTGTATCTGTGCCAAACTGATTGTAAGGCATGGTCCCAGAACCGCTGTTTAATTATTTCTTTTGCTTTTTGATAGCCAAGATGCTGTAGAACTTGAGGGGAGAGGCTGTGCTCCTGTCCCCCCCCCCAACAGCTCTTAGCTGTCAGCAAAGATCATTGAATTCGTTGTTTTATGTTTGCCGCATTGCATGCATTTTACTGTTTTTTTCTGGAGCTCATCTTGTATGAAAATTAAGTTTCAAAGTTCGACAAACATCACAGAGGATGTGGGCGGGGGGCTCAGCCCTTATTTTGTATGGAGCTGCCAGTTAGGGGACAAAACGTCATTGCACCCTGCCCCACAATGAATTAGTCCACTACATTTTGCCAAGTAAAGCAAATACATTCCAGTTTGCTTAATTTGAAGGATATGTAGAGACCACATACTTTGCCTTTGTTTGTGAGAGGCAGTTTGATGTAGCGGTTATGAGTGCGGACTCTAATCTAGAAGAACTGGGTTTGATTCCCCACTCCTCCACATGCAGCTGCTGGTGTGACCTTGGGTCAGTCACAAGCAATGTTCCCTCTGAACTGTGGAGTCCTGTGAGCAAAAAATTTGCTTTGTGAGCTGCTGGCATTGTAGTTGTGCGCAAGCGATTTGGCTGCTGCACAAATTAATTAGCTCTGGAGCCCTCCTTCCTGCACTAAGACAAAAATGTGTGAGCCGGAGACTAAAAAACAGCTAGCTCACACTAACTCTGCTTAGAGGGGACACTGGTTACAAGTTCTCTCAGAGCTGTTCTCTCAAGAGCAGTTCTCAGTCAGAGCTCTCTCAGCCCTGCCTACCACACAGGGTGTCTGTTGTAGGAAGGGGAAGAGAAGGGGATTGTAAGTTGCTCTCCTCCTCCTCTTGCTTCTTCTGCAATAGGCTCAGGATGGACAAAAGGAAATACTACTTTACACAGAGAGTGATTAAGAGGTGGAATTCGCTGCCAGAGGATGGAGTGATGGCCACAGGAATGAACCACTTTCAAAGGGGATTAGAGAGATTCATGGAGGAGAGGTCTATCAGTGGTTACTAGCCATGGTGGCTATGGGGAACCGCCACATTCAGAGGTACTAAACTTCTGAATCTAGGGTTGCCAGCCTCCAGGTGGGGCCTGGGGATCTCTCGCTTTTACAACTGATCTCCAGCTGACAGAGATCAGCTCCCCTAGAGGAAATGGCTGCTTTGAAGGGTAGTCTATGGCATAGTAGTATGCTGAGGTCCCTCCCCTCCCCAAACCCAATCTTCTCCTGGCTCCACCCCCAAAGTCCCCAGATATTTTCCAACCCAGACTTGGCAACCCTGTCTGAATCCCAGCATCAGGAGGCAACATCAAGGGAAGGCCTCGGCCTTTATGTCTTGTTGTTGGAGCTCCAGAGGAACTGGTTGGCCCCTGTGTGAGACAGGATGTTGGACTAGAAGGACCATTGGTCTGATCCAGCGGAGATCTTCTGATGTCCTTTCGAAGGCCTTGGCCTCTCTGCCCTGTTGTTAGCCCTTCAGAGGAACTGGTTGGCCCCTGTGTGAGACAGGATGTTGGACTAGAAGGACCATTGGTCTGATCCAGCAGAGATCTTCTGATGTCCTTTCGAAGGCCTTGGCCTCTCTGCCCTGTTGTTAGCCCTTCAGAGGAACTGGCTGGCCCCTGTGTGAGACAGGATGCTGAACTAGGTGGACCCTCACTGGTCTGATCCAGCAGGGCTCTTCTGGTGTTCTTCTCAGGGGAAGGCCTCAGCCTCTCTGCCCTGTTGCTGGCCCTCCAAATGAACTTGAGTGGCCACTGTGTGAGACGGGATGCTGGACTAGATGGACCCTCACTGGTCTGATCCAGCAGGGCTCTTCTGAGGTTCTTCTCAGGGGAAGGCCTCGGCCTCTCTGCCCTGTTGCTGGCCCTCCAGAGGAACTGGCTGGCCGCTGTGTGAGACGGGATGCTGGACTAGAGGGACCCTCCCTGGTCTGATCCAGCAGGGCTCTTCTGAGGTTCTTCTCAGGGGAAGGCCTCGGTCTCTCTGCCCTGTTGCTGGCCCTCCAGAGGAACTGGCTGGCCGCTGTGTGAGACGGGATGCTGGACTAGAGGGACTCTCCCTGGTCTGATCCAGCAGGGCTCTATCTGAGGTTCTTCTCAGGGGAAGGCCTCGGCCTCTCTGCCCTGTTGCTGGCCCTCCAGAGGAACTGGCTGGCCGCTGTGTGAGACGGGATGCTGGACTAGAGGGACCCTCCCTGGTCTGATCCAGCAGGGCTCTTCTGAGGTTCTTCTCAGGGGAAGGCCTCGGTCTCTCTGCCCTGTTGCTGGCCCTCCAGAGGAACTGGCTGGCCGCTGTGTGAGACGGGATGCTGGACTAGAGAGACCCTCCCTGGTCTGATCCAGCAGGGCTCTTCTGAGGTTCTTCTCAGGGGAAGGCCTCGGTCTCTCTGCCCTGTTGCTGGCCCTCCGGAGGAACTGGTTGGGGCCCCTGTGTGAGACAGGATGCTGGACTAGAGGGACCCTCACTGGTCTGACCCAGCAGGGCTCTTCTGGTGTTCTTCTCAGGGGAAGGCCTTTGCCTCTCTGCCCTGTTGTTGGCCCTCCGGAGGAACTGGTTAGGGCCCCTGTGTGAGACGGGATGCTGGACTAGAGGGACCCTCCCTGGTCTGATCCAGCAGGGCTCTCCTGAGGTTCTGATGCTCTCTCACTAAGAAGGGAAGCAGGGCCTGGAGGCATGCAGATGCTCGTTCGGCAGCAGGGTTGGGGGTGCCGAGAGGAAGCCCCCCCCCCCAGCGCTCCTCTTTTCCAAACAGAGACAAAACAAGCGAAATGGGCTCAGCAAAAAGAATAAAGGGAGCCATTTTTCAGGCTTACCAGGAGCAGGCCAGCCGATACCGGGGCCATAAATTAGGGGAGGCAGAAAGCGGCCCTGAGTGACGGGCGGCTCGGAGGCGAGGCCCCCAACGACCTCTCCGCTGCAAATGGATGGCTTTCCGATAGAGCCCCCCCCTCCCTTTCACGGCCACCCAGGAGAAAGGCTGGGGAATAAATTAAGAGCTTTTCTCCAGGTGTCAGCTGCTGCGTGACTCCCGGATGACTACGAGGCTGAGGCAGGGACTGGTGCTGGGAGATTTGGTTCATATAGCAGAGTTTGCCCAGTCCTAGACGGGTGAAACGGAACGCAGTGCATAAATCTCCCAAGAGGTATATTACAAAAGAGGTAAACTTAACGTTTATTCAAGTAGATCCAGTTCCCATTCAGGCTGAAATCAAAGGAGGAAAAGAAGAAGAGAGGAGATTGGGTTTATACTCTGCCCTTCACTACCTGAAGGAGTCTCAGAGTGGCTCACAAGCTCCTTTCCCTTCCCCTCCCTGTGAGGTAGGTGGGGCTGAGAGAGCTCTCTCGAGGACTGCCCTTGAGAGAACAGCTGGGAAAGAACTTAGGATGGGCCCACGGTCACACCAGCAGCTGCATGTGGAGGAGGAGTGGGGAATCAAACCCGGTTTCCCCAAATTAGAGTCCAGGCTTCTAACCATTACATCAGACTGGCAGATAGGCATCTCATTCAAGGAGATAACACCTGGTCCAGGAATGCTGAGTCACTGGCGCCAACAAACCCCAGGCAAAACTGGGGCTGGCGGGAATTAGGGTTGCCAACTCTAGGATGCAAAATGCCTGGAGACTTGGGACTAGAGCCCAGGGTGGGCGGGCTGTAATACCACGGGGTCCGTGCTCCAAAACAGACATTCCAGTCACCCTTGAGCAGCTCCGGTATTTCCGATGTGAGATTAGGAGGCGGACTTTCCAGGAAAGTGTTAGGGTTGCAACTTCGGGTTTCGAAACACCACAAAGTCTGAGGGAAGAGCCTGGGAGTTTGGCCTTTAGGGAGGGGAGGGACCTCAGCTGAGCTCCGTGCCATCCAGGACACCTTCCAAAGCAGCCGTTTGCTCCAGGAGAAGGGGAACAAATGCTTTAAACAAACAAACAAACAAATAATACAGAAGCAATCTGTGTTGTCTTTACAGAGAGTGATTAAAATGTGGGATTTGCTGCCAGAGGATGTCAGTGATGGCCGCAGGAATAAACAGCTTTCAAAGGGGACAAGATAGATCCACGGAGGAGAGGTCTATCAGCTACTAGCCACAGTGACTGAGGAGAACCTCCACATTCAGAGGCACTAGTCCTCTGAATCCCAAAGCCAGGGGGCAACATCAGGGGAAGGCCTTGGCCTCTATGCCCTGTTGTTGGCTGTCCAGCGGAACAGGTTGGCCACTATGTGAGGCAAAGATCCTGGACTAGGTGGACTTTCACTGGTCTGACCCAGCAGGGCTCTTCTGAGGTTCTTCTCAGGGGAAGGCCTCGGCCTCTCTGCCCTGTTGTTGGCCCTCCAGAGGAGCTGGCTGGTCCCTGTGTGAGACAGGATCGCTGGACTAGATGGACCCTCACTGGTCTGGTCCAGCAGGGCTCTTCTTATGTCTGGAGATGAGCTGTAATTCTTGGAGACCTCCATTCCCCCACCTGCAGGGTGGCAACCCTGGAAAGAGATTGCAGTTCTCCGGCAGACGTGGCACACCACCCGGTCTCCCTTTCCCAGAAATAACCACTGGCTGCAATGTGGTTGCAATATGGCAGAAGCAGGTGTGCATAGATTGTAGGCGCCAGCATCGCTTGTGGGCACAGACAGGGTTGAACTAGGCCTGGCAAAGGATAGTGGCTGAGAGAGCTGGCCACGAGCCAAGAGGTCCCCATTTTAAATTTCCCCCCTCTGGCATTTGTCAGACTCTCAAAACCTTCCAAAGGTTGTCTCCCCCACTCCCTTTTAATTGGCACTCAGCTATTCTTCCCTTTCTTGCCCAGGCCTCTACGGGCTGTTTTTGTGGGGTCCTCTCCTTTTTCTTGAGGCTGATTTACAAATATTTTCCCCTACGTACGTGAGATGGCCTCTGAGCATACAGAGATGCCTACCTGGGAAGCGGGTGGCTGAGTCAGGCTGCTTTCATGATCCATGTTGGGGGCCGGCCCCTTTCCTAGAGATTACCTGCTGAGATCACAGACCTTGGAAGATCAGAACGTGGAGCTTCATTGACCTTTGTTGACCTTTGTATCCAATCTCCTCCTCCTCTTATTATTATTCTCCTCCTCTGAAGGTGGCGGTTCCCTTTAGTCACCATGGCCAGTAGCCACTGATAGACTTATCCACCATGAATCTGTCTAATCCCCCTTTAAAGCTGTTGATTCCTGTGTCCACCACTCCATCCTCTGGCAGTGAATTCTACGTTTGAAGTACTCTCTGTGCAAAGTCATAGTTCCTTTGGTTCGTCCTGAACCCACTGCCCATCAGTTTCGTTGGAGGCCCTCAAGTTCTCGTATTCTGTATCTCTCCTGGGGTAACAGACAGCTTGCCTCTCCCATGCCAGCCCCTCCCTCCCTGCCTTGCTGGCTGCCAGCGGAGAAGTGGGCACCGCAGCACACTGAGATCTCGTCCCGGTGACCCAAGAGGCTGTTAATTAGCCTGAGAGAGTGCCGTGAAGGGCT
The DNA here is from genome assembly GCA_029233225.1 of Lepidodactylus listeri. Taxonomy (NCBI): domain Eukaryota; kingdom Metazoa; phylum Chordata; class Lepidosauria; order Squamata; family Gekkonidae; genus Lepidodactylus; species Lepidodactylus listeri. Next base: position 3,135,410 of record JARCFY010000004.1, on the reverse strand, counting down.
GTCAATGCAGCAGTGTTATTGGAATTGATTTCAGTTTAAACGTTGAGCCAGGCTGGTGGGGCAGAGAGCATGCTGGGAAATCCAGGCTGGGATCTGCCCAGCAGTAACCAGGCAAAATTCTGCTTTGGCCATAGGGCATCAAGCAAAAATACCATTTTCTTTTCCAATTTAGTGGCACAAGACTAAAAATGGTCTTCAGAGCTTCTGCCCGAGGACTCCACCCCTGAACAAATTGCAGCCCTGTGCAAAGCATGGTCAAGCTGCAGCCGACTGTATGGGGCATGCACACATACACATGCACACGTTGCCAGTGCTCAAAGCTTGCAGTGCCAGTGGGTTCTACTGAACATTCTGTACACTCAGTGTGTTCCCCCATATTATGAGCTCGTGAGACTCTCCCATTTTTCACAGTCACCAGTAACACAGCAGAAGATCCCCCAGTGCTCGGCAATATGGAAAAGGGGGCTTCACAGCTGCTCTTATCAGTTTCAGAAATAGTCTTGTCAGTTTCAACATGGGGTTTTCCTCCTTTGCCTGCGTTCTTTTGTGTTCCCTTTCATTCCACAAACGCTAAAATGCATGCACAAATCCTGAAGCACGAGGAAGGTGCTTGCTGGATGCTACTGCACAGCTGCAATAGGGCAACAGTGTAAATTAAAAAAGCCCTTTATTTTTATTTTTTAATTTATATATTAAATTTGTTAATCATCCAGTCCCTGCTAATATAGGTTCTGGGTGATGTACAACATTCATAAAAACATACCAAGATAAAACAAAACATTAATAACACATTTCAAACAGATCAGATGGTTTTTCAGACTGCTGGCTACATCATGGGCAGGGGAGAGGAGGGCAAGGCAGATATGAGAGGCAGCAGGAGCAGAAAAGGGTGCCAGCTAGGATGGAAACCGTTGTTGTCCTCAGCCCAAAGCCTGGTGGAACATCTCTGCCTTACAGGCCCTGCGGAGTTGCATAAGGTGCCATCGAGCCATGATGATATTTGGCAGAGAGTTCCATCAGGTTGGGGCCAGAACCGAAAAGGCCCTGTCCCTGGTCGAGGACAGCTGGATAGCTTTGGGGCCAGGGGACCACTAGCAAGTTGTTATCTGGATGCTACTCCCCATACATCACAAACGGCATTCCCTCCCCGATTGAGAAAAGTGCATATTTTTGGTCATAGCTGCAGAGTAAATACACCGGAGGAAAAAGAATGGTGTTTAAGGTGCTTAATCCAAAGTCAAGCTTAAAGGCATACTGCTCAGAAAAGCTGGTGTAAGCTGTGTGTAATGGACATACGTCTTTTGTCCTTATCTGGATGGCACAGGCTAGCCTGATGCCATCACATCTCAGAAGCTAAGCAGGGTCAGCCCTGGCTAGTTTTTGGATGGGAGACCCCCCCAGGAATTCCAGGGTTGCTACACAGAGGCAGGCAGAGGGGCTGTGGCTCCGCGGTAGAGCATCTGTCTGGCATGCAGAAGGTCCCAGGTTTGATCCTCGGCATCCCCAGTTAAATGGACCAGGTGGGAGGTGATGGGAAACATCCTTTGCCTGGGACCCTGGGGAGCTGCTGCCCATCTGAGTAGACAATACTGACTTTGATGGGCCAATGAGCTGCTTCAGTGGAAGGCAGCTTCCGGTGTTCACCTCTGAACGCCTCTTTCCTTGAAAACCCTGCTGGGGGGGGCGGAGAGGGTTGCCATAAGTCGGCTCCCCACCCCACCAGATTTGCAGATAATTGAAGCTGGGATCCAGCGCAGCTGCAGCCGTTCCCGCTCCATGCCGCCCCCGGCTCTCCTTGCATCGGCCGCCTGCCTCTCCGTAATAGAAATCCACGCGCAGAGACTGGGAATGATTATTGTAAACATTTCCAGGGGGAGCCTTTAACATTAACAAGCTTTCCGACAAGCCGACAATTTTATAAGCTGCTAACGTCTGGTTGTAGCTTCAGAAGCAGAAGGGAAGGGAGTAATGGATGACCCGCAAGGAGGAGGAAGAGGCATGGAGGAAGGTGAAACCGCCGGATGGGGGGCCCCGATGCAGAGGGAAGTCGCTTGGCTGCCCAGGGGGGTACGAGGCCATGCAGGGTCACCTGCTCCAAGGTGGTATATTCCTCCAGGTTGGGGAATCCCCACGCTGCCATGGAAGCTTGCTGGGGGACCTTGGGCCAGTCACACGCTGTAAACCTGATCTACCTCATAGGGTGGTTGTGAGGGTAAAATGGAGGACAGGGAAAGGATATCAGGGGGGGAATAAATGAAATAGCTGAACTGATAAATCGGCAAGCAACCTAGAGATCTTGCAAGAGGCGTTCTTCAATGAAAGCTTAAGGACTTTTAGAAGGTGAATTCTGCAGCGAATCCAACATGCTGGACCTCTCTGAACCCCCTTGCCTTTACATTGCATTTTTTTATTCAGGAGCCATTTTGGGGTAGTGGTTAGGAGTGCGGACTCTAATCTGGGAAAACTGGGTTTGATTCCCCACTCCGCCACATGCAGCTGCTGGTGTGACCTTGGGTCAGCCACAAGTTCTCTCAGAGCTGTTCTCTCAAGGAAAGCCCTCGAGAGAGAGCTCTCTCAGCCCCACCTACCTTACAGGGTGTCTGTTGTGGGGAGAGGAAGGGAAGGGGTTTGTAAGCCGCTCTGAGACTCCTTCGGGTCGTGAGGGGCAGGGTATAAATCCAGTCTCCTCCTCCTCTTCCTCCTCCTCCTTCCAACTCCCTCCCATCCAGGATTACAACAACAACCCTGCAATGTGGGCCCTTTAATCATATCCCCATTTTAACACTCAGTCTAGGAGGCCATGCTTACAGCTGATGGAGCTGGGGGTGGTTTTGCCAAGACCCCCCTCCTCATGAGGTTAGAGGGATACACTAGGGAAGAAGAGTCATTGACCTGGGGAGGGGGCTGTGGCTCACGGGCAGAGCCTCTGCTTGGCATGCAGAAGGTCCCAGGTTCAATCCCCAGCATCTGTAGCTAAAAAGAACAAGGCAGGAGGGGATGGGAAAGACCTCTGCCTGAGACCCTGGAGAGCCGTGAAGAGGGGCTGTGGCTCAGTGGCAGAGCCTCTGCTTGGCATGCAGAAGGTCCCAGGTTCAATCCCCAGCATCTCCGGTTAATAAGGAGCAGGCAGGAGGTGATGGGAAAGACCTCCGCCTGAGACCTTGGAGAGCCATGCAATGGGGCTGTGGCTCAGTGGTAGAGCCTCTTGCTTGGCATGCAGAAGGACCCAGGTTCAATCCCTGGCCTCTCCAGTTAAAAGGACCGGGCCGGAGGTGATGTGAAAGACCCCTGCCTGAGACCCTGGAGAGCTGCTGCCGGTCAGAGTAGCCAATACTGACTTTGATGAACCAAGGGGGTCTGATTCAGCACAAGACAGTGTCGTATGTTCAATGGGACCTCCCCCCCGCCTTCTTTCGTTCATAGGAACGCCTGTGAACCGGATTCCTATCATGGCCAAGCAAGTGCTGGACTTGTACACCCTCTACCGGCTGGTGACGGAGAAAGGGGGTCTGGTGGAAGTCATCAACAAGAAGATCTGGCGGGAGATCACCAAGGGCCTCAACCTGCCCACCTCCATCACCAGCGCCGCCTTCACGCTCCGCACACAGTGAGTGGCCGGGGGGGGGGGGGACTCTGGGTTTGATGGGGGGCGGGCCTGCCGCCTCTCGCACCCATGGCACATCCTTCCAGTAGGGGGCTGGTGTCGACTGAGTGTTCCTTATGTCCACCCAGGCTCCCCGGTAGCCAGGGTGGAGCTTAGGGTTGCCAACTCCAGGTTGGGAAATTCCTGATTATTTGGGGGGGGGGTGGAGCCAGGGGAGGGAAGGGGAGGGACCTTTGTAGAGTAGAATGCCACACAAGAAGAAAAAGAAGAGATTGGATTCATAGCCCGCCCGTCGCTCAGAATAACAAGAGTGGCTTAAAAACTCCTTTCCCTTCCCCGCCCCACAACAGACACCCTGTGAGCAGTGTTCCCTCTAAGCTGTTAGTGTGAGCTAGCTCACAGTTTTTTAGCCCCCGGCTCACACGTTTTTGTCTTAGCTCAGGAAGGATGGCTCGAGCAAACTGATTTATGCAGTAGCCAAATCTCTCACTCACAACTTTAATGCCGGCAGCTCACCAAGTATAATTTTTGCTCACAAGACTCCACAGCTTAGAGGGAGCATTGCCTGTGAGGGAGGTGGGGCTGAGAGAGCTCTCTCGAGAACTGCCCTTGAGAGAATAGCTCTGACAGAACTACGGCTTGCCCAAGGTCATCCAGCAGCTGCAAGTGGAGGATTGGGGAATCAAGCAGATTAGAATCTGTGCACTTAACCACTACATGAAACTAGCTCTCAACAAAGTCTGAGTCCTGGGGCACCTTTAAGGCCAACAAAATTTAATTCTGGGTAGAAGCTTTCGTGTGCTTATTGCTGGAGAGCCGGTTTGGTGTAATGGTTAGGAGTGCAGACTCTAGTCTGGGTTTGATTCCCCACTCTGCCACATGGAGCTGCTGGTGTGACCTTGGGTCAGTCACAAGTTCTCCCAGAGCTGTTCTCTCAGGAGCAGTCCTCGAAAGAGCTCTCTCAGCCCCACCAACCTCTGTTGTGGGGAGGGGAAGGGAAAGGAGATTGTAAGCCACTCTGAGTGAAGGGCGGGGTATGAATCCAATCTTTTTCTCCTCCTCCCTCCCTCCCCTGCATGGAGATACAGAGAGGGTGGAGCTCCACCTGTTGGATTTCCACCTGCTGGGATAAGCCCCGAGCCTCCCTTGAGGGAACGTCCCTGGGCATGGTGCTTCCCCCAGCAGGGCTCCAGAAACGATCTTCTCGCCCTCCGCCTCGCAGGTACATGAAATACCTCTACCCTTACGAGTGTGAGAAGCGGGCGCTGAGCTCTCCCGGGGAGCTGCAGGCGGCCATCGACAGCAACCGGCGGGAGGGCCGGCGGCAGACCTTTGGGACCACGCTGTTCAACTACTCCCCCGTGGGGACGCCGGCCGTCTTGTCCTCTCCCAAGCTCCCCATGCCCGCCCTGACCATCTCCACCCACAGCTGCAGCCAGATCAGCCAAGTCCACAACATCAAGAAAGGTGAGAGGCCCCGCCAGGCTCTGATGGTGCCCGGGGCGAGGGCACGGATGAGGGATGGGCATATCAGCAGGGCAGGGCAGGGCAGCACCTCAGGGAGGGGGAGGAGGGGGAGAAGATGCTGGGCACCAATGCTCCCTCTAAGCTGCGGAGTCTTGTGAGCAAAAATTCTACTTTGTGGGCTACTAGCATTAGAGTTGTAAGCAAGCGATTTGGCTACTGCAGGGGTGGGCAAATGGCGGCCCGGGGGCCACATGCGGCCCGCCACAGAGTTTTTTGCGGCCCGCCAAGACACTTGGCCACTGTCAGCACCTGAGGAGCTGCAGCTTGAACTTATTGACATGCAGTCAGATCACACTGTGGAAGAAATGTTTAACGCTGTGACATTAGTTGACTTTTACAAATCTTTGTCTGCTGAACAGTTTCCATGTATGAAGAAATTTGCTGGGAAAATGTTCTCTGTATTTGGGTCTACAGATATTTGTGAGCAAAGTTTTTCTTGCATGAAGATCAACAAGAGTACATATAGACATTAACAGACATTTGACAGACATTAACTTGCAGGCTATGATGAGAATCTCAACAAGCCATCTCACTCCTGATTTCCAAAAAATTGTAGAAAAGTGTGATAGGGTACATTTGTCTCATTAAACGGATTCTAAAATTAAATGTGCTTGCAGCTATAGATGATATAAAATTAGCACAATAAATAAATTGAATAAAACTACCACTATTTCATTTAATTTATATTGATTGATTTCTATGATACAATTTATACCTTTTCTGAAATGCAAAGTTAACTAATGAATGCAATCATTTTAAAAGGTGCGGCCCTCTGCTAACCTCCGCTCCCACAAAGCGGCTCCCGAGCCAAAACAATTGCCCACCCCTGGGCTACTGCATAATTTAGTTTGCTCTGAAGGCATCCTTCCTGGGCTAAGACAAAAATGTGTGAGCCAGAGGCTTGAAAGCTGTGAGCTACCTCACACTAACTCAGCTTAGAGGGGACATTTCCGGGCACTGCTCTTTGCAGGACTGAATGGCAACGGAGTAGGCAGGGTTTCTTATTCGCTGAAGAAACCGGTTGGCTTTATGGATTCACACTCCTCCTCCTCCTCTTCTTCGGCTGTCTGTCCGAAGCTGGATGCTGACCTTGTTGGACAACTACCTGTAGGACTCATTTACTCCTGTTCCCCTGTAGACAGCTTCAAGAGGGGATGGGACAGGCCCGTCGCCAGGATTTTGTGGCTTGTGGGGCAGATTTTTTTCCTGGTGGGGCTGAAGTTCTCAGTGCAGAAAGAAAAGCCAGTTAGCCAATAGAAAGCTGTTGCCAGGAGAGATCTCTAAATTGCAAGTTGTCAACTACTTTAGATGACAGTTCACAGCTGCTGCAAGTTAATCACACCTGCCAGCTGAAGCAGCAATTCGGTTAACAAGCCGACAGGTGGGGGTGATGACTTCTAGAGTCAAGAAAGCTAACACTTGGGCAGAAAACACCTCTTAAAGGAGACCGGTGTCTTGACCCAGAGTTAGAAGGGATCCTATTTATTTATTTATGTATTTATTGTTTTTATTTATACCCCGCCTTGCCAGACAAGCTGGCTTAAGGTGGTTTACAAAAGTTAAAATATCATAACTTAGAGGTCCCCTACTCCAACCCCCTTACTCAGTGTGAGTAGTCAACTACAGCACCCCACTCTGCTTAAAGGAGCGCACACCTTTAAAAAAACGTTTTAAAATTATTGAAAAAAGCATGAACGGGAGAGATTATTGTGTGCTGTGCCTTTATGAAAGGGGGCAGAGCACCCAAAAGCCCCTGTGTAGCTATGAGCCTGGGACTGGATAAACGTCTGGAGCAGAGGTCTATCAGTGGCTATTAGCCTCAAGGTATAGATGGAACATTCTGTTTGGGGCAAGTGATGCTCTGTATCCTTGGCGCTTGGGAAAGCTTCTGGAGTTCTGCCCCCACTGGTGGACCTCCGGAGGCACCTGGGTTTTGGCCACAGTGTGACACAGGGTGTTGGACTGGATGGGCCACTGGCCTGATCCAGCATGGCTTCTCTTATGTTCTTATGAACAGTGATCTAGGCCTTCGTTGCATCTAGACTGGGCTACTGCAGTGTCTTGTATTTGGGGCTACCCTTGAAGAGTGTTCAGAAGCTGCACCTAGTGCAAAATGCTGTGACTAAAATGCTAGGTGGGGGCAGCTATTGGGGGCATACAACTCTGATATTCCAGCAGTTACACTGGCTGCTGATCGGCTCCCCAGCCCAACTCAAGGTATTGGCTTTGTCCTTTGAAGCCCTTCAAGGCTTGGGACCGGGGTATCTGAAGGCCCCTCTTTTCCCACAGATCCCCGCCTGGGAACTGATTGCAGGGAGAGGCCCTCCTGACTGTCCCACAAATCCAAATAGCTCATCTGGTGGACACATGAGAGAGAGGGCCTTTTTGGTCTTTACAGAACAACATCCCGTATGGAGGTGCATCCCAACCCCTCACTTTCAGTCTTCAGGAGGCAGCTGAAGACAGTTTAATTTAGAACGGCATTCATTTATTGGCAGTCCTAATTGGAAATATTTAAATTGTGGTCTTTTCGGTGTTTTTAAAAATCACCGTTGTTGTTTTTTTACCTTGTAAGCCGTGTTCCCTCTAAGCTGAGTTAGTGTGAGCTAGCTCACATTGTTTAGCCTCTGGCTCACAAATTTTTGTCTCCGCTCAGAGAGGATGGCTCCGGACCAACTAATTTATGCAGTACCCAAATCGCTAGCTCACAACTTTAATGCCAGTAGCTCAGAAAGTAGAATTTTTTTCTCACAAGACTCCACTAGGGTTGCCAAGTCCAGGTTGGAAAATACCTGAGGACTTTGGGGGTGGAGCCAGGAGAGGGTGGGGTTTGGGGAGGGGAGGGGCCTCAGCAGGGTACAATGCCATAGAGTCCAGAGCAGCCATTTTCTCCAGGGGAGCTGATCTCTGTCAGCTGGAGATAGGGCTGCCAAGTCAGCCCGGGGGGTGGGGGATCCCTCGCTACAGGGGTTCCCGATCCGCCGGCCAGCATTCGGCTGGTGGGGAGAACCCCAACCCCGAAGTACTACCCCAGTGTAATGACGTCACCTGGAAGTGACGTCATCACGTTGGGGACGTTGCTGGGACGACGCTCTAGCAATCGCCCCGAAACCTCTATGGTACCATAGAGTTTTGGGGCGATTGCCAGAGCGGCGCCCTGGCAACGCCCCAACGTGATGATGTCACTTCCGGGTGACACTTCCGGGGAAGCTCCCAGACCGAGGAGGACTCCCCACCGCCGGTAAGTCTCAACGACTTGGCAACCCTAGCTGGAGATCAGTTCTAAAAGCGGGAGATTCCCAGGCCCCACTTGAAGGCTGGCAACCCTAGACTCCACAGCTTAGAGAGAGCATTGCTTGTAAGCTGTCTTGAGTTCCACAAGATGGAAAGGTAGTTAATAAACGTTTTCCAGGGGAGAAATCTAGATCCAGAGGACTTGAGTTACAGAAGGAAGTGTGGCACAGAACAGTAGAACAGAACTTCCTCCCACTGAGAGAAGGGCCGCAGTGAAACCAGCTGCCTAACAGGGTGAGAGGGCTCCCCCTGGTGGCAGGTCTTCAAGCAGAGGACAGGCAGCCACCGGTCGGGAATTCTGGAGCTTTGGCTATCCTGCAATGAGCCCTCAAAGGCCCCTCCCAGCTCTATGTTCCTCTGAGTGCAGCTTCCTCTTTTCAAAACCTGATTGTATCGGTCAGCATGATGACCTCAGGCTGGGTCTGCCATGCCACTGAATCATGCGCTCGAAGAATCATTCATGGAATCGGAGAATCATGGAGTTGGAAGGGACCTCTAGCGTCGTCTTGATGACCTCTTGATGACCTCTAGGGCCACCGAGAGCCAGTTTGGTGTTGTGGTTAAGTGCGCGGACTCTAATCTGGGAGAACCAGGTTGGATTCCCCACTCCTCCACTTGCAGCTGCTGGATGACCTTGGGCAAGCCATAGTTCTGGCAAAGCTGTTCTTGAAAAAGAGCAGCTTCTGTCCGAGCTCTCTCAGCCCTACCTGCCTCACATGGTGGCTGTTGTGGGGAGGGGAAGGGAAAGGAGTTTGTAAGCCGCTCTGAGACTCCCTTGGGTACTGAAGGGTGGGGTGTAAATCCAATCTCCTCTCCTCTTCCTCCTCCTCATCTAGTCCAATCCCCTGCACAATGCAGGAAATTCACAACTACCTCCTCCCCCACTCCCCTAGCGACCCCCATTCCATGCCCAAAAAATAACAAAAGGCCTCCAGGATCCTGGCAAAAATGACCTGGAGAAAAATTGCTTCCTGACCTCAACGTGGTGATCGGCATTTCCCTGGGCAACGAGAACTAAGCACTGAGGCAACCCTTCCTGCCCTCCCTTCTCACAATCTGCCTAAGTTCACAGGATCAGCATGGCTGTCAGATGGCCATCTAGCCTCTGTTTGAAAACCTCCAAAGAGGGAGAGCCCACCACCTCCCGAGGAAGCCTGTTCCACTGTGAAGCCGCCCTGTCAGGAAGTTCTTCCTAATGTTTAGCCAAAAACTCTTCTGATTTCATTTCAACCCGCTGGTTCTGGTCTGACCTTCTGGGGGCAACAGAAAACAACTCCGCACCATCCTCTATAGGACAGCCCTTCAAGTATCTATTTATTTAATTCAATTTTTATCCCGCCCTCCCTGACGCAGCAGGCTCAGGGCGGCTCACAGAACAGGAGGCTAAAAGGCTTTGAGCTAGCTCACACTAACTCAGCTTGGAGGGAACATTGGTGCAAAGGGGCCCAGGGGCTCAAAAAGGTTGGAGACCCTTGCTCTGAAGAGATACCCACAGCCCTGAACGCAGCAGCTGAGAGGCCGGGCAGGGCCTATGGGTGTGGCCAGCTTGAAAGGGGGGAGGGACAAAGAAGACGCTGGATATGTGCCGCAGTCTCCATAGCGCCGACTGGCCATCGCCTGCTCTACCCCTCTTCTCCCCTCCCCTTTTGTTACAGAAGAGAGCCTCCTGGCCTCTGCCGTGCCCAGCCGCATCGCCATCCCCGTCAGCCTGGCCGGGCATCACTTGGCAGCGGCGCAAGCGGCGGCGTCTCAGGCGGTAGCGCTGGAGCAGCTGCGGGAGAAGCTGGAGACGGGGGAGCCGCCGGAGAAGAAGATGGCCCTGGTGGCAGAGGAGCAGCAGCGGCTTGTCCAGCACGCCCTCCAGCAGAACCTCCTGGCCGTGGCCTCCCAGTTCCCTGTCAACATCAAGATCAACAACCGCGGAGGCAAGTCCCCTTTAGTTGGAGAAGCGGACCTGGCACCTCCCCAGTGAAGGGATTCCCCAAAAGAATGCCGAGCACCCGTTCAGGGAATCCCTTCTCGGCCAGCCGAATAAGATTAGGGAATCTGATTTGGCCTCTAGGATGCCCGAATAATGCTGAATAGGCATTATTTGGTGTTTATTGCAGTTCGTCCGAATTGAATGCACATCCCTACGCTGGGGAGTATCCAGTGCGGGGGGGGGGCATTTCTGATTAGGTTTGAGGTGTTGGGAGGGGTAAACCTCCCCCACTCTGCGCCCTTTTCCTGGTCTCAAACAGCCCCAGGGAACCTCTATGAGATTGTCTTAACATGTGAACGCTCCTGAAGCTGTCTTATGAATACTCATGAAGAGTATTATGCCTTATGAATACTTATAAATACTCATGAATATTCATGAAGAGCCAGCTTGGTATAGTGGTTAAGAGCGGCGGACTCTAATCTGGAGAACTGGGTTTGATTCTCCACTCCTCCACATGCAGCCAGCTGGGTGACCTATGGTCAGTCACAGTTCTCCCAGAGCTGTTCTCTCAAGAAGTTCTCTCAGAGCTCTCTCAGCCCCACCCACCTCACAGGGTGTCTGTTGTGGGGAGGGGAACGGAAAGGAGATTGTAAGCCGCTCTGAGACTCCAAGTGAAGGGCAGGGTATAAATCCAATCTCCTCCCCCTCCTCCTCCCCCTCCTCCTCCTCTTCTTTTGTCCATTGGTCCATCAAGGTCAGAATTGTCTACTCAGACTGGCAGTGGCTCTCCAGGGTCTCAGGCAGAAGTCTTTCACATCATCTCCCACCTGATCCATTATAACTGGAGATGCCGGGGATTGAACCTGGGACCTTCTGTATGTCAAGCAGAGGCTCTACCACTGAGCCATGGCCCCTCCCGCACTAGTATCCTTGTAAAGTGGGGTTCAGTCCATAAAAGCTCTTTTATAATATCACTCACATGAAGGGGCGGGCTAACATAACAAAATATTTGAATTCGTTATACTGAACAGGACGAAACAAAGGTTTGAGTCCAGTGGCATCTTTTAAGACCGAAAAAGTGCCGCTGGACTCAAACTTCGTCCTGCCGCTTCAGACCAACACAGCTACCTGGGCCGAAAAAAGCTGGCCCTGAAAAACTGGGGAATTTGCAATTATTTTAGCCATCTCTCCAGAACTCCATAAAAGGGGCCCACTTGTTCATCAGTGCATTGCGGTTTTCTCACCCGTTTCCAAACATGTTCATGTATGATCTCATTTTGCCCCGCCTTTTCCCTCCAAAGAGGCTCCAAGGTGGTTTACAAAATGAGAACACCCAGACCTCTGGACAAACCCAAGAAAATTTCACTGGGCAACGGGGTTGATGGAAGAGGGCCCCAAAGCTTGTGAAACGTTCGGATCGTAAGCGAGCTCTTTCGTCCTTTTTATTTACCTTCAAGGCCCTCTTCCATTGACCAGCTGCATTATTGCCCCTTCGGATTACGAGCGTTTGACGGTTGTAATTTTCGCAAGGGCTAATGAGTTTTCAGTAATTGTCTTATGCTCCGTTCTGTCTGAACTGTTTAAATGCTTTAATCATATTTCGAAGCGGGCTCGTTTCAGATTACAGCCCATTACCTGAATCGTAAAACGTACTCGTGGAACACCAGGCGTTTCCATCTCCTGCGCACAAATCATGCCCCGATCCCCTCTAATCAGCCTTCTCACTTAATAGGGTTGCCAACTCCGGGTTGGGAAATTCCTAGTGATTTGGGAGCAGGGCCTGTGGAGGGTGGAACTTGAGAAAGGGAGGGACCTCAGCAGGGTGTGACGCCATAGAGTCCACCCTCTGAGGATGCCGTCTCTACAGGGGAACGGATCTCTACCGTCTGGGGATCAGTTGCAATTCTGGGAGAACTCCACCCCCTGCTTGGAGGTCAGTAAACCTACCTCACTAGAGCCATTGATTCTCCGGGCCCCGGGTGGGGTAAATTGCCGTCGGCCCCATGAGTTAATTTGGATCTCCTTTATCTATATGAATAGGAAGCCAGGTTGAATGCCGGGACCTATTGGGTTTCTTTTCTTCCTTTTTAACAAGCCCTTACAAATGGAGAATGCCTGATGAATGCATCCTTTCGAAAAAAAGGGATACCAATAATTTTCGGAATGATTTATCACTCGCGGTTGATAAAGTGCACCATCCACTGGGGAATTCACAAAGCTCTGCATTCGTATTAAGGATATCCAAAGCACTTCCCATCACTCAGTGATCCCTGAGAGACTTGCGTCCCGTACAAGAAGGCTTGCCAACTCTGAGCAGGGAAGTTACTGGAGATTTGGGGGTGGAGCCTGGGAAGGGCAAAGTTTGGGTGGGGAGGGGAGCCCACCCAACGAAGCTGCCATTTTCTCCAGGGGGGCTGAGCTCTGTGGTCTGGAGGGCAGGCAGAAATACAGAACTCCAGGCCTCTCCTGGAAGTTGGTAACATCATGTACAAGGTGGGCTGTTGGTTCGTTGCAGAGTCTTTGCTCCACGTGCCGAAAGTTCCTGCGCCAGTCCGTAGCAGGGAGGGGTGGTGGGTCTTCGTGATTCTGGGACTCTGGGGGAGACGGGGGGATTGGGCCTCAGGCTGACTCGGGCAGTGGGGGAGGGAGATCGGGGGGAGGGAGGACAGCAGAGGCTCCCATTGTGTCCCCCCCCAACATGGGGCCCGGGGAAACTACCCTGGAAGCAAGGGCGTAGACTTTCCAATTTCCGGGGGGGGGGGGGGGCTGGGGCTGGGCCAGAGACATTACCGGCCATTGTCTCCGGGGGAGGCTCAGCATGTCCTGGAAAAGTTCGGGGGGGGGGGGCCTCCAGCTCCCCAGCCCCCCTGAAGTTGAAGCCTATGCCTGGAAGCCCGGTGGCTAAGACCACCCCTGCGGGCAGCGTCTGCATTGGAAGCACTGGGGGAACCCCTGCTCTGCTGCCGTCAGGCAGGGCTGAAACAGGCTGTGTCCAGAGGACTGTGTCTTTTCCGACCTGGGAAAAGGAAAGGGGTGCTCGTCTGTCATTCAAACAGGAGCCAGGGAAGAAGGGTCTTGACCCCTTAAGCACTGCTCACTTTCTCTTACTGAAGCCAGGATCCGCCTCAGTGGAAAGACCAGGAGTCGTGCCCTTTGGGAACCTGCCCGCTCCCCCTTTAGAACATCGACTGCCGTGCAAGAAGCCCAGCCTGGGTTAGCAGGGCCGAGCATGGCTTGAAGGGTTGTGTCCCCTTTTCCCATTCCTGCCCAACCGGGATCTGATTTGCCGCCGTGCGTGCAGGCAGTTTGCGTTTTAACCGGCTGACCGTGACCGGTGAACTCCATCTGGTCGGGGGAGGCCGGACTTCCCGGGGAGCAGCAGGCAAGGAGGCGATTGATAGAGTGCAGGGGAAGGGGCGGGGTAGAACTTCTCAGGCTCTAGGAAGGAGGAGTGCCCTCTGGAGTGCTCTTCTGGATGCAGAAGCTCCCTGCAAGCAGAAAGCGAGCCCCCCAAGCAAAAATAAGAGGGAGAAGCTTTTTCCCTGGGTGGGGATGGGGGGGGGGGGCGCGCTAGCTTTTTTATTTGAGATTTGTGTGAAGGGGAATGCTCAAAACTGGGATCCACCACCTGAAGAGATGTCCTCTATCCACCCCCCATTCCCCTGTGTGCACAAATCCAACCTCAGAAAGTAGAAGGACTTAGCACAGGCATCTCCAGCCTGGTGCTTGGGGGGGACCATGGTGCTTGCTGATACATTTCCTGGTGCCCCCAAGTGTTTCTAGGAAGTGGCTGGGACCAGGTGGGACTTTTGCCCAGCGAGGCTTCTGATTGGCCGCTGGAAGTTTGATTGGCTGCACAGATTTTTTTAAAAATGTTCTTTTGGTGACAGCTGCCTCTACAGCACAAGGATCTTGGCTGTGTGTCTGAAGGGAATGGCAGCCACTTTGTGGTTGGCTCCGCTTCCCGCAGCAGCCATTTTGCAGTTGGTTCCGCCTCCTGCGGCAGCCATTTTGCAATTGGTTCCGCCTCCTGCGGCAGCCATTTTGCAGTTGGTTCCGCCTCCCGCAGCAGCCATTTTGTGGTTGGCTCCGCTTCCCACAGCAGCCGTTTTGCGGTTGGCTCTACCTCCCGCAGCAGTCATTTTGTGGTTGGCTCCGCTTCCCACAGCAGCCGTTTTGTGGTTGGCTCTGCCACCTGCAGCAGCCATTTTGTGGCTGGCTCTTCCTCTTGCATTTTGTGGCTGTGCCTGCCTCACTCTGTCAGAATTCCAGATGTGTTCACAGTCTCACAAAGGTTGGGGACCCCGGACTTAGTACAAGGTAATTTCATAAGTTGAGGGGGGGTATGTAGCCAAGAGCACGTGGTCCATTTGTGACAAGAGATATGTTTTAAATGGGGGGTACAATGCTCCCTCTAAGCTGTGAGCAAAAATTCTACTTTGGGAGCTACTGGCATGAAAGTTGTGAGCGAGTGATCTGGCTACAGCATAAATTAGTATGCTCTGGAGCCATCCTTCCTGAGCTCAGACAAAAATGTGTGAGCCGGAGTCTAAAAAACTGTGAGCTAGCTCACACTAACTCAGCTTAGAGGGAACACTAGTTAGGGTCCTGTTTCCAGTACAGGCCCTTGGCGGCTGCTTTGCGTGTCCTTCCCATGTGCCCCACTCCACTCGTCGGACTTTTGGCCTAATCAGGCGCCTGGTTTGTGCTGAGCGATGCAGACGGTCACTTTTGCTCCAGTCCCGAGAGCACCTCGCACCCTGGGCATTGAACTCACTGCTTTGCTTGCCCGTCTCCCTGGCTGGCTGCTGTCTTTCTAACTCCCCCCATCGGTGTTTCTTCTCCCCCTTCCAGATGACAGACAGGAGGCTGCATTGAACCTGTCCACCAACGGCTTTAGCAGCATCAACATGTCAATAGAAATAAATGGAGTTGTCTACACAGGTAAATGGAAGGGCCGCTCGCCCTGTGTAATTGCAGCCGGGAAATCCAATAAGTTATCACTGTGGCCTGGCTGCCCGAGCCTCTCCCCTCCGATCTGAGGCTTTCATCTATCGCCTGGGAGCAGCAGGTCCCGGGATCTGCCAGAGGGATCGTGCTTGGGGAGTGCGTGTGTGTGAGTGTGTGTTTTGTGTGTGTGTGTGTGATGCGGATGGCACAGATGTGGGGGTTCGCACCTGCAGTTCCCTCTGGATTGAGACCCCTGGCACACGTCCATACCTTTCCTTCTGCCAACAGTGGCTGAGAGCTGCCTTCCCCTGATCCTGCCTCGGCCTCTCTGCCCTGTGGCTGGCCCTCCAGAGGAACTGGTTGGCCTCTCTGTGTGAGACAGGATGCTGGACTAGAGGGACCCTCACTGGTCTGACCCAGCAGGGCTCTTCCGATGTTCCTCTGGAGGGCCAACAACAGGGCACAGAGGCCAAGGCCTTCTCCTGATAAGAACCTCAGAAGAGCCCTGCTGGATCAGACCAGGGAGGGTCCATCTAGTCCAGCCTCCTGTCTCACACAGGGGCCAGCCAGTTCCCCTGGAGGGCCAACAACAGGGCAGAGAGGCCGAGGCCTTCCTCTGACACAAACATCAGGAGAGCCCTGCTGGATCAGACCAGGGAGGGTCCATCTAGTCCAGCATCCCGTCTCACACAGTGGCCAGCCATTTCCTCTGGAGGGCCAACAACAGGGCAGAGAGGCCGAGGCCTTCCTCTGACACAAACATCAGGAGAGCCCTGCTGGAACAGACCAGTGAGGGTCCATCCGGTCTAGCCTCCTGTCTCACACAGTGGCCAACCCGTTCTTCTGGAGGGCCAGCAACAGGGCAGAGAGGCCGAGGCCTTCCCCTGAGGTTGCCTTCTGGCTCTGGGGTTCAGAGGCTTAGTGCTTCTGAATGCGGAGGTTCCCCTCAGTCACCATGGCTAGTAGCCATTGATAGACTTATTCTCCATGAATCTGTCCAATTCCATTTCCAAGGCCATCACGCCATCCTCTGGCAGCGAATTCCACATTCTCGTCGCTCTCTGTGTAAAGTAGTCTTTCCTTTTGTCCGTCCTGAACCTACTGCCCATCAGCTCCACTGGATGACCTCGAGTTCTAGTCTCTGGGGAGAGGGAGAAACGTTTCTCTCTTTAGACCCGATTGTGTGGTCACCTGGACCAGTGCATGCAGCCCTCCCTCGATCATTTTTACTTTGGCCCGGAGATTGTCATTCAAAGCACGAAACCACTTCTATCCCCTGTGGCGTCAGGGGTCCCCGAGACAGCACCCATGAGTGGCCATGCCCCCAGCCCGTACCTTTCTGGGTGCCCACCAAGTGTTTTTAGAAAGTGGGTGGGGCTCTTGCCCAGCAGGGCTTCTGATTGGCCACTGAAGATCTGGTTGGCTGTGCAGATTGAAATAGCGTTGTTTCAGTGGCCACTGCCACCACAGGGTTGGTTTTGTTACCTCTCATTCCCAGTCTAATTTTTAATTATACCCCCTTCTCCGCTGCACTGGGGCTTCCTCCATGCGTGTAACTCTGCCTCCAGTGGTAGCCATTTTGTGGCTGTGCCCACCGCCGTGTCAGAATCAGTGTTCCCTCTAAGCTGAGTTAGTGCGAGCCAGCTCACAGTTTTTAGCCTCTGGCTCACGATTTTTTTTTGCCTCACCTCAGGAAGGAGGGCTCCAGAGCAAACTAGTTTATGCAGTAGCCAAATCGCTCGCTCACAGTTTTAATGCCCGTGGCTCACAAAGTAGAATTTTTGCTCACAAGACTCCACAGTTTAGGGAGAATGTCAAGTGTGCCCACGGGCTGAGAAAGGTATGGGGCATCTGCCCTATGGTGACAGAGACACCGCCCATCTTGGACGCCAGCGGGGCGAGGGTGGGGCACCGGGGCCCCACATCGCAGAGCGCCATCCTACTCTCCCCACAGTGGCTTATATAAAACAGGAAGGATACAGTAATACCCATCATTTTAATTGACCTTCAAGGATGATTTGGCCAAGTCATAGAGGTAGAGGGTTCACCAGAGAGTAGTAACTGGGAGGACCAGGGGTCATTTCGTAGAAAAAGAGGCGAAGGAGCTCATTAGCATAACTCATTTGCATAACTCATTTGCATATGCCACACCCCCTAACATACCGGAAGTGTATCAGAAGGCAACACCCACTCCTCAGGCTCCACTCCACAGGTGAGTGAAACTGACCTGCTCTTCCTCCATTCCCTTCCCCATCCAATACTTTGGGCAATAAAAATAAGCGTAAAGAACACACCCTCATTCTCTTCCTGCTCCCTTGAAACCACCAGGTTTCAAGTAGACTTGAGATACCCAGGACATGTGCACCACCCATCCCTTCCCCTTCCCCTCCCCACAACAAGACACCCTGTGAGGTAGGTGGGGCTGAGAGAGGTCTTTTGAGAAGTGCTCATGAGAGAACAGCTCTGAGAGAACTTGTGACTGGCCCAAGGTCACACCAGCAGCTGCATGTGGAGGAGTGGGGAATCAAACCCGGTTCTCCCAGATTAGGGCCCAACTCCTGACCACTACACCAAACTGATGGGGTGGAAGCTGCTGAAGGGTTGGTGAAATTTCTCCAGTACTTATGTGCCATGTGCCCAGATAAAAAATGGTACACTTAGAAAATGTATATGCCACCTTGAGCAAGTCTCCGGAAAAGCAGCACACAGTCATAAAAGGAACAATGATAAAATTATCAATATTAAAACAAAACATTAAAAACAATAATGACCCTAGCAGGGCTTTCCCTGGGGCGCTGCGCCTCTGCACTGCTCGGGGAAGCCGAGGAGGGGGCGGGGCTTGGTCATGTGCCCGCCCCCTGGGCTCCTCACTCCCGGAGCTGCGCTCCTGTGCGCTCCCGCTCCAACGGACCCCTGTATAAGACAGGAAGGGTACAGTAATGCCCAGCATTTTAATTGACCTTCAAGGATGATTTGGCCAAATCACAGAGGTAGAGGGTTCACCAGGGCATAATAGCTGAGAGGACTAAAGCAAGCCACTGTGTTCAGAAGCAAAATAACTCCAAATACTTGTGCTGGGGGGCGAAAAAGGGATCGCCTTGACCTTTCTGCTCTGCTGCTGGATCTCCGAGGAACACCTGAACGGCCGCAGTATGAAATTCCTACATTGGAAATAAAATAAATTATATATAATGGCAAATACATTTCAAATTGATTCCAGTCACCAAACATAGATTTCCAAAGTCTCTGTTTTGCTGCTAGTGGCCTGAATTGCCCAGGCTGGCCCAATCTCGTCAGATCTCAGAAGCCAAGCAGGGCCGGCCCGGGTTGGTACTTGAATGGGAGACCTCCAGGGAAGTCCAGGGTCGCTGTGCAGAGGCAGGCAAGGGCAAACTACCTCTGTGTCTTTTGCCCTGACCTGGATAGCCCCGGCTAGCCCAATCTCGTCAGATCTCAGAAGCTAAGCAGGGTCGGCCGTGGTCAGTATTTGGATGGGAGACCACCAAGGAAGAAGTCCGGGGTCACTGTGCAGAGGTGGACAATGGCAAACCACCGCTGAACATCTCTTGATTTGAAAATCCTATGAGGGGTTGGCATCAGTTGGTTGCAACTTGATGGGGCTTCTGCCACTTGCCCATGGCTGCACTAGAGAGGTTCCCTGTTTCCCCTCAGCTGGGCTGAGATGGGTCATCTACCCTACAGAATGCCCATGCTAGAGGTGCCATATCAACATGTCTCAAATTGTGGGGAAGGCCACCCTCTGGTCACCTCTGTGGAGGTCCATTTCCTGCCCTCTACTCTTGAGGTTTATGGTGGCCCGCGGTACCGATTGTGCCATGGCCCCAGGCTATCCTCCTAGGGTGCAGTGGTGCAGAAGAACATCAGAAGAGCCCAGCTGGATCAGACCAGGGAGGGTCCATCTAGTCCAGCAAATCCTGTCTCACACAGCGGCCAGCCAGTTCCTCTGGAGGGCCAAAAACAGGGCAGAGAGGTTGAGGCCTTCATAAGAACATCAGAAGACTCCTGCTGGATCAGACCAGTGGTCCATTTAGTTCAGCATCCTGTTTCACCACAGTGGCCAACCAGTTCCTCTGGAGGGCCAACAACAGGGCAGAGAGGCCGAGGCCTTCCCCTGAGAAGAACATCAGAAGAGCCCTGCTGGATCAGACCAGTGAGGGTCCATCTAGTCCAGCATCCTGTCTCACACAGAGGCCAGCCAGTTCCTCTGGAGGGCCAACAACAGGGCAGAGAGGCCGAGGCCTTCCCCTGAGAAGAACCTCAGAAGAGCCCTGCTGGATCAGACCAGTGAGGGTCCATCTAGTCCAGCATCCCATCTCACCCAGTGGACAACCAGTTCTTCTGGAGGGCCAACAACAGGGCAGAGAGGCCAAGGCCTTCATAAGAACATAAGAAGAGCCCTGCTGGGTCAGGCTAGTGAAGGTCCACACTGGTCTAGCATCCTGTCTCAGACAGTGGCCAACCAGTTCCTCTGGATGGCTAATAACAGGGCACAGAGGCCGAGGCCTTCCCATCATAAAAATATCAGAAGATCCCTGCTGAATCAGACCAGTGAGGATCCATCCAGTCCAGCATCCCGTCTCACACAGGGGCGAGTCAGTTCCTCTGGAGGGCCAGCAACAGGGCAGAGAGGCCGAGGCCTTCCCCTGTGATTGTCTCCTGGCCCTGGGGTTCAGAGGTTATTGCCTCTGAACATGGAGATTCCCTTTATTCACGTCGGCTAGTACCAGTTTGGTGTGGTGGTTAAGAGCGGCAGACTTGAATCTGGAGAACCGAGTTTGATTCCCCACTCCTTCTCCACAGCTGGGTGACCTTGGGTCAGTCACAGTTCTCTCAAGAGCAGTCCTCAAAAGAGCTCTCTCAGCCCCACCTACCTCACAGGGGGTCCGTTGTGGGGAGGGGAAGGGAAAGGAGTTTGTAAGCCGCTCTGAGACTCCAAGTGAGGGAAGGGCGGGGTATCAATCCGATCTCGTCTTCATCTACTCACTGATAGACCTCTCCTCCACAAATCTGTCTGATCCCCTTTGAAAGGCCTCTACGCCTGTGGCCATCACCGCATCCTCTGGCAGCAAACCCCACATTTTAATCACTCGGGGTGCGGAGAAGTGTTTCCTTTTTCCCACCTAGGAAGCACGGTATTGAGGCCCGAGGCGCTGCCGTGCGAGGGTCTTCGATTTTTTGTTCCTGGTGCTGTAAAAGCTGGCTTGCCTCCAGTGTTAACTCCCGGTCTCTCTTGCCCTGACAGGTGTGCTGTTTGCCCGGCGATCCAGCGTCGCAGGCAGTGCCGGGGGAGCCCACGGCCACGGCAGCCCCATGACGTCACAGAGCCAACTGCTGTCCGTGGGGTCACGGGGTCAGGCTCCGGCCAGCACCTCGGCATGAGGGGGACGATCCACGAGCCGCCCCCTCCAGCCCCTCATCTCAGACTGCAGGGCTGTGCTTTGGCAACCGACTCCCCCCTTCCTCGAGGACCAGCAGAGGGCCTCCCTTTCCTTGCAGCCGCTGCAATCAGCTGCCGGGCGGCCCCCACCTCTTTGTGGCGGGGGGGGGATTTTGGGGCAGTGGACAGGTGGAGATGCTTTGATGTGGAGGCGGAAGAAGGATGCTTTGGAGAGGCGGGGGGGGGGGTGGTGGTGGTTTGAGGTCGGGCAGGCCGGGGGGGGGGGGTCAGCCACATTTCCAGCTGCTGCTCCTTCCTTCCCAGAGACTCTGGAGGGGGCTCCATTCTGGACTCGGTTTCGACGCCAGAGAAGACACCTCTTCTCCGAGGCCACCGTTCCCTTCGTCACATCTGCAGCCCCACACGTTCCACACAGCATCCTCCAAAGCCCGGGACGCACATGCCCCTCTCTCGTCTCCCCCCCACCCCCACCCCACTTCTCCCTCCACCTCCCCTGCGGGGAAGAAACGCTCACATGGGAAGGAAGGGGGCAGGGCAGGATCCCAGCTGGATGCGGGAGCACAGAAGACTCAACGTTTGGGGGGCATTATAGGGTGGCCGGCTCTGGGTCGGGAAAACCCTGGAGATTTGGGTGGGGCGGAGCCTGGGGAGGGCAGGGTTTGGGGAGGGGAGGGACCTCAGCTGGGTACAGTACCATGGAGGCCACTCTCCAAAGCAGCCATTTTCTCCAAGGGAACTGATCTTGGTTGTCTGGAGGTCCGCTGTAATAGCGGGAGATCTCCAGGCCCCACCTGGAGGGTGGCAACCCTATCAAATGTGGGTGGGAAAAAGCAGAGCACTGGAAGACATGATGGTGGGTGGTTGCGAAGCCAGAGATGGGCGGGCTTTGCCCAGGCCACCTCCCTCTATCTTCTCCTCCTTCCTTGCCCTGGTGCGTTCTGGGGATTGTAGTTCCCGGAACATCTGGCCTCAGTGATGAAAGGAGACCACCAAGTCCAGAGCGGAGAGTTAGCTGATGCGCCTCGCAGAGAAGTTTGGGCACGGAGGTGGGGTCCAGTGGGAAGAATCATTCCCTCCAGGGGAACTGATCTCTGTAGTCTGGAGGTCAGTTCTGGACAATCTCTAGTCCCTACCTGGAAGTTGGCAACCCTGGGATATGGTGATTAGTGTGGGCCAGAGTCTGGATTCCTGCATGGGGGAGGCTAGGGGGATGACTCTCACTCAGTGGTGGAAACGGATGGACAGCCTTGTTTCCCTCTTCCTTGGCTGTTGTCTTTCTCTTTCCCCACCCTCTCTTTGCCCCCTCGGCCCAAAGCAGATGCCTCTCCTTCCCCGGATCCCCTCTCTCACGCGATGGACACTGGAGCCCCATCAGGGAACAGGCACACGGCTCACCCCCTGGCGCACTTTCCTTACGCCGTTCCTGCAGGGAGGGGCTGTCTCTCCGCATGGCCCTACTGGAGGCTGCAGCTGGGTTTGACCTCCTCTCGAATCACTATGTGGGGATGTGGGTGGGCAGCTGGAGAACCTCTTTCGTGCTAGTGCAAAACCCTCAATTACCAAAGAAGGGACTGACTTCATCTACCTCATGTTTGTGAAGATGTGCCAAGAGGTGGGCGGGCTCTGGGAACAGCCCTGGGAAGGGGGACTGCAGCAATACAGGCCGACGGTCATCCAGGCACTTATTGGCAATGCTGGTTTCCCCCGCAGTGGCGGAGATGGACAGCGGTAGAAAGGCTGCGTCCCACTGGTTTCCCTTGCCCAAAGGGTTTGGAACAATCATGCGCTTGACCAAAGAAACTCTCTTCCCTCCTTTCATGGGCTACGGAGCCACCTGCTGCGTCAGGCTCTGTGGCAGTGCCCACGGTGATGTGACCACAGGCGCTGGACGTGGCCGGAAGTGGAGAGATCCATTTTCAGACGTGGACATTGCCAGGACTCCCCTGGAAGAGGTCCTTGAGATGACCCTTGGATGGACAGAGCCAGGGGTTCGGGTGCTGCTGCGGGTGGCGGTTTTTAAGCTCTTGAACCAAAGACAGGATGCACTGGGCGGTTGGCGGTAGGGACCGCAGCGCACCAAGAAGGCGAAGAAAGCCACCGGCGATCTCATTGCCTCTTTGTCTTTCTGTCTCTGCTGTTCTTCTTTTGCTACGCTAAGCTGGACTCTCGGTCTCTGTGTGGGGAGCTTTCTTTGTTGGCCTCGCTTTCAGCTTTGGTTTGTTCCTCATTCTCTCTCTCTCTCTCTCTCTCTCTTTCCTACATGCTCTTTTAATCTCTCTTGTACGTTTTTGGAGTTGATCCAGTGCACTGAATGGGAACTGGATTGTGGCGCTCAGGGGAATGAAAGGTATCGATGAGATGAAAAAAAAAGAAAAGAATGAAAACAATTTTTAAAGCTACAATGGACGAAAAGGGACGTGTTTTCCTTTGGTTGCTCTGAATTCTAGCACATTTTCACAATTAAAGAGAAATGCTGCTTTTCGGTCACACCTGATTGGCTGGGATCTTGTTTTTGCGTCTGGCGTGCCCAGCAGGGACTGGGTTTGGGTTTTGTTTTTGTTTTTTACCCAAAATGCATTTCACTTCCTTTGTTAGAATAATAGAATCATAGAGTTGGAAGGGACCTCCAGGGTCATCTAGTCCACCCCCTGTCCAAGGCAGGAAATTCACAAATACCTCCCCCTCCACACCCCCGCTTACCCATGCCCAGAAGATGACAAAAAAACCTCCAGGATCTGCAGCCAAACTGGTCTAGAGAAAAATTGCTTTCTGACCCCAAAGTGGCGATCAGCATTTCCCTGGGTGTGTAAGAAAGGGCCACAAGAACTAAGCACTGGGGCATCCCTTCCTGCCCTCCCTCTCCTGATCTGCCTAAGTTCACAGAATCAGCATTGCTGCCAAATGCCCCTGGAAACCCCCCCCCCCCCAGGAAAAATAAGGCATGGTTTCCTGTCCTGAAAAACACAAAATGCTCTGTATCTTGCAGTGCACTACAGATAAGATTAGAATTTCAACAGCCCATCCAGATGCAAAAGAACCTCCTCAGGAAAGCTCCTATATTAGCATGTCACAGCCTGGGAAACTCCTGCAAGATAATGACTCAGCCCTACCCCACCTTCCTGAGTAGATACAAATTACCTGCTTACCATTTTCCTTCTCACATTGACACAGAGAGTACTCCCATCTTTCTGTGTTATACCTCTGAGGATGCCAGTCACAGCTGCTGGTGAGACATCAGGTACTACAATGCCAAGAGCACGGCCAGACAGCCTGGAAAATGTACAACAACTAATGAACTTCAGCCATGAAAGCCTTCGACAACATAGTCTCTTAACTGACTGCGAGCATAAGAATGTAAGAGGAGCCATGTTAGATCTGGCCAGTGGCCTGTCCAGCCCAACGTTCTGTGTCACACAGTGGCCAAAACCCAGATGCCATCAGGAGGTCCACCAGCAGGGCCAGAACTCCAGAAGCCCTCCCACTGTTGCCCCCCCTCAAGCACCAAGAGTACAGAGCATCCCTTGCCCCAGACCGAGAGTTCCTATCTAGACCTTGTGGCTAAGAGCCACTGATGGCTCCATATGTTTCTCCAGTCCCCTCTTGAAGTTGTCTGTGCTTGTAGCCACCACTACATCTCATGTGCAGAAAGAGGGGACAATATCCTTTGGAAACCTGAAAAAAAATGGTCCAGTTGGGTGTCTGAAACATGGGGAATCCTTGCTGTGAACACAGCCGTAGACAGACATATCACTGAACAAGTATAACTTCAATGGTCACCCGAAAAGATTTTCCCGTATTAGAAAATAGTATTGCGTAAATTCAGCATTCTGTATTTATTTACTTACAGTATTTATAGCCCACTTTCCTGCCCAATCGGGTGCTAAGGAGGCCAACATGTGTGACAAACATGGACAAAAATACATTGTATGAACAGTCAAGTTCAGAGCTCAAATACACACGTAAGACCCAAAACGGCAACTGAAAAGAGGCAGGAAGTAGGGATAACAGAGGAAACTCCAGATGGGGCAAAACAAGTCTTCACCAGTGATCCCTCTAAGCTGAGTTAGTGTGAGCCAGCTCACCGTGTTTCAGCCTCCGGCTCACACATTTTTGTCTTCGCTCAGGAAGGAGGGCTCCAGAGCAGACTAATGTATGCAGTAGCCAAGTCGCTCGCTCACAACTTTCATGCCAGGAGCTCACAAAGCAGAATTTTTGCTCACAAGACTGCGTGGCTCGGAGGGAGCATCGTTCGTCACCAGTGACAGAAGGGGACGGATTTAATATCCCCGGGGTGGGAATCTTGGTGCCGGGATCAAAAAAAGCCCTTTCTCAATTTGTCACCTGACTAGCCTTCGAAATCATAGTTTATGGGTGCACTCCTGAGAAAGGCCAATAGGGACATAAGAACATAAAAGAAGCCAGTGTTGGATTTAATTAATTAATTAATTAATTAATCCGACTTTTAGGCCGCTCTCCCCGCACAGCAGGCTCAGAGCGGCTTACATAATTAGGTGAACCTCGTTTACAATAAAACAGTTAAAAACAGTTAAAACATTATAAGTCATTTATTGACATTATTACACAATACAAATATTAAAGTGCTCAGTGCTATCTGATGGCGTATCAACTGATGTTACACACAATCTGATGTTGGGAGCACACAGGGTCCTCAGCGACTAGATGGTAGTAATTGTGTTGCGCGTTGGTAGTCACTGGGTGGCAAGGGGGGGGGGACAAAAAGGACGGCGGCGGCCCCTATTCAAATGCCTGGCGGAAGAGCTCCGTCTTACAGGCCCTGCGGAACTGCATCAGATCAGGCCAGTGGCCCATCCAGTCCAACACTCTGGTGTCACAAAGTGGCCAAAAACACCAGGTGCCCTCAGGAGGTCCAGCAGTGGGGCCAGGACACTAGAAGCCCTCTCACTGTTGCCCCCCCAAGCACCAAGAATACAGAGCATCACTTGCCCCAGACTGAGAGTTCCTGTGTATACTTTGTGGCTAATAGCCACGGATGGACCTCTGCTCCTGATGTTTATCCCATTCCCTCTTGAAGCCGTCCATGCTTGTAGCCTCCTCCTCCTCCTGTGGTAGTGAATTCCACATTTCTGCCCCTCTTCAGAAGCCAGATGAGGGAGCTGCACAGCCAAAGGCTCACACATGTAAAGAAGAGGAATTCACTGTTCTTGGAAAACGATCCAGTCCTGGCAGAAAGACACAGGCCTCTCACCCTGGCTGTGGTAATTTCCCACATGCATGGAAGGCCTGCCTCTTGGGTCCAAACCACGCTTGTCTTCCCCGTATGAGGGAAATGCATCAGGCAAAGAGGCTTCCGGCTTCCAGAAACGTTCCAGAATGATCTATGCATTTACTTATTTATAGTCTGCTTTTCTCACCGGGCAGATTACACAGAGGGGTCCAGGAAAATCCATAAGCAGTGCAATAGGATCAGGGCTGTAGAAGTCGGGATCGAACTAGGAATCCACAAGACAGCTGTTCTCTCAAGGACAGCTCTGGAAAGAGCTCTCTCAGCCCCGCCTACCTCATTGGGTGTCTGTTGTGGGGAGGGGAAGGGAAAGGAGTTTGTAAGCCGCTCTGAGACTCCGGGTGATGGGCAGGGTCTAAATCCAATCTCTTCTCCTCTCTTCTAGATTACAGCCCCTATTCACTTATCTGAGTAACTGTGAAGTGTTTTGTACAGTGCAACCCTGTGACCTGCGTAGAAAAGCCGTCTTGAATCATTCAGATTTGCGTAGTTTGAGGAAAGCCAGGAGAGGGGGGGGCTCCCCTGACCATCTGAGGCGGGCCATTCCACAAAGGGGGGGGGGGCTACAAAGCAGCACGCAGGTGCCTTTTGCCCATTTGCAAGTTAGCCTTTAATTTGCCACAAGACTCTTTTATTATTCCCCTCTGGAATTTGCCCCGGGGGTGGGTGGGTGGGTGGGTGGGACGACAGGTGTGCAGAAGATCAAAGCCTGCATTTTCTGATGTGGCCCAGTCTCCTCTGCGAATCCTTAACCACAGGCCCTTGGAGCAAAACCATCTTTTACCTTTCAGAGCACGAGTAGCCCCCTCTCCCCACACTGTCCCCAGAGAGGAAGAAAGGGGAGGGAAGACAAGGGCTATATCTACTGATAAATGTGCGGCTCGGGGGGGGGGGGGTTTGAAACGGAGACAAATTCATGGGCTCCTACAAAGAAAGAGATTGTCCAGGGCTCTAAGAACATGGGACTGGAACTCCTGGGTCCATTGGGCCACAGTTGGTCTTTCCTTCTGAGCACGTCAGAGGCCAGTTTGGTGTCGTGGTTAGGAGTGGGGGGCTCTAATCTGGGAGAGCCGGGTTTGGTTCCCCACTCCTCCACGTGCAGCTGCTGGTGTGACCTTGGGTCAGTCACGAGTTCTCTTGGAGCTGTTCTCTCAAGAGCAGTCCTCAAAAGAGCGCTCTCAGCCCCACCTACCTCACAGGGTGTCTGTTGTGGGGAGAGGAAGGGAAAGGAGAGCGTAAGCCGCTCTGAGACTCCGAGGGAAGGGCGGGGTATGAATCCAATCCCCTCTTCTTCTCCTTCTTCGCAAAGGGGAAAGTACCCTGTGCCGGTAGAAGCACCCCAGGAGCAGAACGGATCTGCAGGGTTCAGCCCATAGTAATTGCCCTTATTGGAAAGGAATGGGGGTTTCTCTTGATCTCGTCCCAAGAGCATCCAGCCCAGGGATCCCCAACTGTGGCATTCGCCAAGTTCTGTTAGAAAGTGGGTGGGCCCAGATGAGGCACTTGTGCAACTGGCCTTCTGACTGGACGCTGGCAATCCAATTGGCCGGGTGGATGAAACTAAGGTTTCAGTGGTGGCAGCCACCACTGAAACCTTAGTTTCATCCACCTGGCCAATTGGATTGCCAGCGTGTCAGTTTTATTCTCTCATCACTCCTCTTTTCCATTGTATTTTTAAAATAACCCCCTGCACGGGTGTGTGTGTGTGGGTGTGTGTGTTCCTCTCTGTGTCTGACTCCGCCTCCGGCAGCACCTCTTTTGTGTTGGCTCCCCCTCCTTTGATGGCGGCTCAGAGGTTAAGACGCTGAGCTGCAGACCAGAAGGTCGGTAGCTCGGCAGTTCAAGACCCAAGTGCCTCGTGAATGGAGTGAGCTCCCATCTCTGGCCCCAGCTCCTGCCAACCTAGCAGTTCAAAAGCAAGAAATTGCAAGTAGATGAATAGGTACCATTTTGGTGGGAAGGGAACAGCGTTCCGTGCGCCTCAGCATTTAGTCATGCCGGCCACATGACCCTGGAAAAAATCTTCGGATAGCATTGGCTCTTCGGCTCGGAAACGGAGATGAGCACCGCCCCTTAGAGTCGGATTCAACTGGCTTTTTCGAGCAAGGGAAACCTTTTACCACCTCCTTTGGCAGCTGTGTTGTGGCTGCACCCACCGCCCTGTATCAGAATTCCAAAGGTGTCCACAGGCTCAAAAGGGTTGGGGACCCCCCCTCCAGCAAAATGCTTCCAGGAAGCCAGAATGGCTCAGGAGCCAAATCGCAGTGAAGTGCTCCATCCGCAGTGAAGTGGATGAGGTTTCTGGTGAAACTCCGGGGGAGGGAAGTTCAGAACCCGGGGGGGGGGGCAGCCTCCAAGTGGAGCAGCAAGCAGTGACAGTGCTTTCTCTGGTCCTGCGGATCATGACCTAATCGGCGAAGAAGGTCTTGGAAGAATGGAGAACCCTTAAGAGTGGATTATTTGTTCATTCATTCAGTTACGTTATTCACAGTCCACATTTCCCACTGAGACTCAAGGGGGATGACGCTGTAGGTCAAACACTGTCCGCAGGAGGGGATATCCAGTGAACAAAGCAAGAAGGTTTGGGTTGCAGACATCTGAAAACAAGCCGAAATCTGAAAAATAGAGCTCGGGATGGGGGTGGGGGGCTGTGGCTCAGTGGGAGAGCCTTCGCTTTGAATGCAGAGGGCCTCAGGCTCTGTCCCCAGCATCTCCAGCTAAAAGGCTCAAGTAGAGGTGTTGAACACACACACAAAGCTGCCTTATCATGAATCAGACTCTTGGTCCATCAAAGTCAACGTTCAACTGTTTCCTTCAAGTTCTAATTTGGTGTAGTGGTTCGGAGCGCAGACTCTAACCTGGGAGAACCGGGTTTAATTCCCCACTCCTCCACACGCAGCTCCTAGTTTGACCTTGGGTCAGTCACGAATTCTCTCAGAGCTGTTCTCTCAAGGGCAGTCCTCAAAAAAAGAGCTCTCTCAGCCCCACCACCAACCTCACAGGGTGTCTGTTGTGGGGAGGGGAAGGGAAAGGTGCTTTGAGACTCCTCTGGGTAGTGGAGGGCGGGGTATAAATCCAATCTCTTCTTCCTTAAATTTAGGGGAGGGGCCACAGCTTGGGGACAGAACCTCTGCTTGGCATGCAGAAGGTCCCAGATTCAATCCTTGGCATCTCCAGTTGAAAGTATGACCGAGCAGGTTATGTAAAAGACTTCCACCTGAGACCAATGCTCCCGCTAAGCTGTGGAGTCTTGTGAGCAAAAATGATACTTTGTGAGCTCCTGGCGTTAAAGTTGTGAGTGAGCGGTTTGGCTGCTGCAGAAACCAGTTTGCTCTGGAGCCCTCCTTCCTGAGCGAAGAAAAAATGTGTGAGCCGGATGCTACAAAACTGTGAGCTAGCTCGCACTAATTCAGCTTAGAGGGAACACTGCCTGAGACCCCGGAGAGCCACTGCCAGTCAAGAGGAAACAATACGGACCCTGATGGTCTGATTTGGCGTAAGGCAGCTTCGTGTGTCCATGTGAAACAAAGCAATAAGCATTAACATGAGGTGTTACAGATATTACACAGTAGGATCATACTTACATCAACAGATAGTACGTACTGTACACAGTAAGGCAGCCCACATCTGGCTGGAGCAGATACCAGGAAGAAGTTTATGTCGAGGGGCAGCACAGAAATCTAACTTGGGAGGTAGCAGGGGTTCTCCGCCTCATTTTGGCCTTACAGCACCTCGCGAGGTACATCAGACGACAACTGTAGGACAGCCTGAAGTTCGCCCAGTGAGCTTTGTCGGCGAGGGGAGATTCGAACCCAGCTCTCTCACGTCCTAGCCCAACTAATCACTGCACCACACTGGCCTGTGGCTGGAACCAACAGAGAGGAAGCCACAGCTGACTTACCAAAATAAGCTCACGGAACCTAATGCACCACAAAGCTCATTGTTATTGTACGAACTTTGTGGTGCGTCAAGGTTTCTGAGCTTAATTTTCACATTGTATACATTTTGACTACTTTTGCTTATTTTTATGATTATTACATAAAACACATATATATCATATAAATTCTTAATCATTTATTAAAATTAAGAGCACAAGAACATAAGAGAAGCCAGTGTTGGATCAGGCCAGTGGCCCCTCCAGTCCAACACTCTGTGTCACACAGGGGCCAAAAACACCAGGTGCCCTCAGGAGGTCCAGCAGTGGGGCCAGGACACCAGAAGCCCTTCTCCCACTGTTGCCCCCCCCCCCCCAAGCACCACGAATACAGAGCATCACTTGCCCCAGACTGGGAGTTCCTATCTATACCTTGTGGGGCTCATAGCCACTGATGGACCTCTGCTCCATGTGTTTATCCAGTTCCCTCTTGAAGCCGTCCATGCTTGTAGCCGCCACCACCTCCTGTGGCAGGGAATTCCATGTGTTCATCACTCTTTGGGTGAAGAAGGACTTCCTTTTATCCGTTCTAACCTGACTGCTCAGCAATTTCATGGGAGTGCCCAGGAGTTCTTGTATTGTGAGAAAAGGAGAAAAGGACTTCTTTCTCTAGCTGCTCTGTCCCATGCATAATCTTATAAACCTCGATCATGTCACTCCTCAGCCATCATTTCTCCAAGCGAAAGAGCCCTAGGCACTTTAACCTTTCTTCATAGGGAAAGTGTTCCAACCCTTTTATCATTCTAGTTGCCCTTTTCTGCACTTTTCCCAATGCTATAATATTTTTCTTGAGGTGTGGCGACCAGAATTGTACACAGGACTCCAAATGAGGTTGCACCATCCATTGACACAGGGGCACCATCCATTTACACAGGGGCAGGGGTCATTTGGGGCCGCAGCGAGGCAGACCCATGCTCTGCCAGCCCAGGAGTGGGCACTAGGGCAGCCACCGGCTGAATCAGATTCTCGGATCTGATTTGGCCTGCTGCCAAATTGCCGCCGAAATTCGAAATTCGGTGGTGGCTTAAAAAGCAGCTGGAGGGGAGCGGGTTTAAGGAAGAAGCTCCAATCTTGCAGGATTGTTGCTGGAGCCTCTCCCCCAAATACCCACCAAGTTTCAAGAAGATTGGACCAGGGGGTCCAATTCTACGGGCCCCCAAACAGGTTGCCCCCATTCCCTCCATTGTTCTCTATGGAGGGAATAAGATTGGCTCCCCTGGGAGAGATGGATGCTTTTTGGAGGGTGGACACCTCAGGCTGGGGGCCAAAAAGGCATCTTAAAGCATCTTCTCCTCCCCAGTTAACTCTGTGTCTCCCTTCCCCACAGCTGGCTTGTGAGCTGTCAGGGTTCTGATTTATTGACCAAAGCCGGACCTGAGTCAATAGGGTTGGTAAATTGTCATATTGACTCTGGGATGGGGGGAGAGGGGAGAAAAGAGGAAGCGTCTGGTGAAGGATCTGTTTGCAGCCTGATTAGAAATGGGATGAGCCTGGGAAGTGGAAAGGGTGGCTGCAGGGTGGGGGGCGGGCAGAAGAGTAACCCAACCTCAAGAAAAACTGAGCTGTTTTCACATGTCCTCTTGAACTTAGTCATGCAGCACTGTCCCTTCTTAGTACTGTTGAGTCTGGCCTGCAGGACATCCAAGCCCAGAGCAGGGGGGGTCCTGTCGTGGTTTGGTATCAAATCATTCCTTCAAGAGCCGGTGGAAGAGAATCAGGGTAGTGCAGAATGCTGAACTTGGTTTCCCTTGCTCGAAAGCCAGTCGAATCCGACTCTAGGGGGCGGCGCTCATCTCCATTTCCAAGCTGAAGAGTCAGCGCTGTCTGAAGACGTTTCCATGGCCATGTGGCTGGCATGACTAGATGCTGAGGCGCACAGAGCACTGTTCCCTTCCCACCGAAGCGGTACCTCTTTACCTACTTGCAGTTTCTTGCTTTCGAACTGCTAGGCTGGCAGGAGCTGGGGCCAGAGACGAGAGCTCACTCCGTCACACAGCACTCTGGTCTCAAACTGCCAAGCTACCGACCTTCCGGTCTGCAGCTCAGCGTCTTAACCTCTGGGCCACCACAGCCCTCAGAGTGCACAGAGCTGGATTCAAATCCCCACTCAGTTGCAATGCTTATTAGGGGTTCTAGGGCCCAATCAGCCTCTCTCAGCCTAGCCTACAGGGCTGTTGTGAAGATAAAGAGGGGAGGAGAGAACCAAGTATGCCACCTAGGGTTGCCAGCTCTAGATTGGGAAATACCTGGAGATTCTGGGGGCAGAGCTGAGGGAGGGCGGGGTTTGGGGAGGCAAGGGACCTCAGCAGGGTATAAATTCCATAGAATCCACCCTCCAAAGCAGCCATTTTCTCCAGGGGAACTAATCGCGGTAGTCTGGGAATCAATTGTAATCTCCAGGAGATCTCCAGGTGCCACCTGGAAGTTGGCAGCCCTTATGCCCCTCCATCCTTAGTAGAAGGAAATGGAATTCCTTCCTTCCTTCCTTCCTTCCTTCCTTCCTTCCTTCCTTCCTTCCTTCCTTCCTTCCTTCCTTCCAGTTGTACGCAATCCATTTTAACATTATTATATAAACCACAATTGTACAAAACAATATTAGTTAGTTAATTTATTTGGCTTATATCTCGCCGTCTCCGCCAAAGCAGGCTCAGGGCAGCTTAAACAATGTTATAGCAGATAAAACAATTAATTACATAAAATTACAATACATAGATCTTTAAAAATACATAAAGGGCTAGTGATAGTACAATGTAATGATGGCGGGACGCCGGCAGTCAATTAACAACATGGTCTGGGTCATATCACCTGAGCAGAGGCTATTCAGTCGGGGCCAGGGCCTCAGATGGATAAGTGTGGCTCCTTAATCGAAAGCCTGGGGGAAGAGCTCTGTTTTACAAGCCCTGCAGAACTGTGAAAGGTCCCGCAGGGCCCTGACATCTTCCGGGAGCTCATTCCACCAGTATGGAGCCACCACTGAAAAGGCCCTAGCCCTCGTCGCTGCAAGCCTGGCTTCTCTGGGGCCTGGAAGAAGCAGGCGATGTTGGGACCCAGATCGAAGTGCTGTCTGGGGAACATATGGGGAAAGGCGGTCCCTTAGGTACGTAGGCCCCTGACAATAAAGGGTTTTAAAGGTAAGTACCAGCCCCGTTTGAAAGTCAGTTGATTTACTTTCATTTCTAGCTGGCAGACCACACTATAGCATGCATTACTCTATTACTAAACTTAAACATCTCATTAAAGGTTCACAGAATCATAGACTTGGAAGGGACCTCCAGGGTCATTTAATCCAACCCCCTGCACAATGCAGGGAATTCGCAAATACCTGACCCCAAAGTGGTGATCAGGATTTCGCTGGGCATGTGAGAAAGGGCCACGAGGAGGAGGAGGAGGAGGAGGAGGAGATTGGATTTATACCCCGCCCTTCACTCTCTTAAGAGTCTCAGAGTGGCTTACAAACTCCTTTCCCTTCCCCTCCCCACAACAGGCACCCTGTGAGGTAGGTGGGGCTGAGAGAGCTCTTTCCCAAGCTGTCCTTGAGGGAACAGCTGGTACAGAGCTATGGCTTGCCCAAGGTCATCCAGCCAGGTGCAAGTGGAGGAGTGGGGAATCAAACCCGGTTCTCCCAGATTAGAGTCCGCGCACTTAACCACTACACCAGACTGGCTCTCACTGAGGCAACCCTTCCTGCCCTCTTTTCGCCACCTTCCTTCTTCATACCTCACGTTCCCAAAACGTTGCAGCACAGTTAATTCTACCATTTGCAGAATGTCACAAACTTTTATCAGCCATTCTTTCTTATTGCAACTTATCTGGGGCTTCCTTTTTTCGTTCCTTTTTTTTTTTTTTTTTTTGCTGTTGAGTGACAGTTGACCTATGGCGACCCTGTGGGGTTTTCAAGGTAAGACACATTCAGAGGTGGTATGCTGTTGCCTGCCTCTGCCTCTCAGCCCTGGACTTCCTTGGTGGTCTCCCATCCAAGTACTAATCAAGGCCATCCTGCGAAGCTTCTGAGATCTGATGAGATCCGGCCAGCCTGAGTCATCCAGGTCAAGGCGGGTCTCCCTATCCCTAGGGAAAATAATTCTAGCCACTGACAAGGAATTTAGCACCAGTTCCCTACGAGCCAATGGAATTATTTCAATTAAGTTAAGTGGAATTCGTCGTTGCAGGGGAGACAGTGCAGCTCCAGAGGGGAGAAGAGACCCATTTTAGTCTTCCTGGGCTAAAATAAGTGGGCAGATCTCAGGCTTTGACCGGCAAGAGGGACACAGCCTCCGAGAGATCTTGTCTTTCATGAGCCTGCTATGCGGGGAGAGCGGCCTAGAAATTGAATTAAATAAATAAATAAATAAATAAATGAACTTCCCAGCCCTAAGCGTGGCAAATATTTATTTATTTATTTATTTATTAGATTTCTATCCCACCCTCCCCGCCGTTCGGCAGGCTCAGGGCAGCTGCCAACAAGCCCATATACCGTAAAATTCCATAAAAATAATCACCATGTAAAACATACAATACACAGTTAAAAATCACAATGCAGGATGGCGAAACTTCATCCCCCTCGTCCGAGCGGCATCAGCGGGCATTTATAAAACTTCCAGTTGGTGCAGATGGTCAGACTGGGAGCTTTCAGTGGTTGGGCCAGGGCTATAAAATCGAGGCGGCCCCTACTTGAAAGCCTGGTGGAAGAGCTCCGTCTTACAGGCCCTGTGGAACTGTGAAAGGTCCCACAGGGCCCTGGTGTTATCTGGGAGCTTGTTCCACCAGTGTGGGGCTGCCACTGAAAATATCCTGGCCCTTGTTACCGCCAACCAGGCCTCCTTAGGCCCTGGAAGAACCAGGCGGTTCTGGGAGCCCGATCGTAGTGCTCGCTGGAGAGATGGTCCCTCATACGGGGAGAGATGGTCCCTCAGGTGGATAGGTCCCTGGCCATATAGACCCAGAGGTGCGTTAACTTCCTTGTCCCTCCCCACTGCAACATTTCGGGTCTACTGCCTCGACATAAACCGCTTCTTCCACTTCTGGGAGTGGATTTTTAGTGGACTAGCAGGCCTTTCTTCCTGTTGTCCGCCTGCTGAGCCTCAGAACAGTCGTCCGATGAGGCAAAGACAGCTTGCACCTGGGCTTGCCAACCTCCAGGCAGGGCCTGAACTCTCACAGAATCACAGCTGACCTCCAGACCAGAGAGATCCACCTGCTGAGCCTCCAAGTCATAAAAGTGGTCCAGTGGTCGGTCGGGATGCCAGCCTCCAAGGGGGACCCGGGTATCTCCTGGAATTATAGCTCACCTCCGGACCGTAGAGATCATGTCCCCTGGAAGAAATGGCTGCTTTGGAGGGTGGACTCGATGGCATTCTGCCCCAGGGAGACTCGGCCTCTCACCAGCCTCCAATCGCCAGGGATTTCCTAACCTGGAGACGGCAACTGTACTTGCATGTAGAATCATGGACTCATAGAACCACAGAGTTGGAAGGGACCTCCAGGGTCATCTAGTCAAACCCCCTGCACAATGCAGGAAATTCACAAATACCTCCCCCTCCACACCCCCGTGACCATGCCCAGAAGATGACGCAAAAACTCCAGGATCCCCACCCAAACCGGCCTGGAGAAAAATGACTTCCTGACCCCAAAGTGGAGACTGGCATTTCCCTGGGCGTCTCAGAAAGGGCCACGAGAACTAAGCACTGGTGCAACCCCTCCTGCCTTCCCTCTCATGATCTGCCTGAGTTCACAGAATCTGCATTGCTTTCAGATGGCCATCTAGCCTCTGTTTGAAAAGCTCCGAAGGAGGAGAGCCCACCACCTCCCCAGGAAGCAGTCTCTTGAGCTCCATTCCCTGGATGCTTGCCTATCGTCAAAAGGCAAGCCGCTTTAGCGACTTTAGCTTTTCAGCGTCACATCCTGGTCCAAAGGCACATGGCCGCCAGTGGCAGAAATATGTGGCTTCCAATGAGTCAAAGCTAATGCTCTGCAGTTTCCCCAGCAGGTGTAACCGCAGCAACCTTACTTGGTGCTTTTAAAAAGCAAGACATGGCATCAAAGAGAGTTTTTTAAAAAAAGAATTTTCTTGAGCTAGATTCGAGTCCAGGCGCCCCTTTAAGACCAGCCAGATCTCCAGGGTGGGAGCTTTTGAGAGTCAAGGCTGCCTTTGCCTGGTACCTCCGAAACCACTGGTGTTTTATTCAGGTTTTAAAGTCTATAGGCCGTATACCATAATTTAAGGATGAAGAATAACAACGAAGCAAAAAATGAGCCACATCAACAGTAGAAGGAGAAGGAGGAGGAGGAGAGATTGGATTTATACCTCGCCCTTCACTTGGAGTCTCAGAGCGGCTTACAAACTCCTTTCCCTTCCCCTCCCCACAACAGACACCCTGGGAGGTGGGTGGGGCTGAGAGAGCTCTGAGACAACTGTCCTTGAGAGAACAGCTGGTCCAGAGCTATGGCTTGCCCAAGGTCATCCAGCAGGTGCAAGTGGAGGAGTGGGGAAATCAAACCTGGTTCTCCCAGATTAGAGTCCACACACTTAACCACTACACCAAACTGGCTCTCTATACCAAACTGGAGGAGAAAGAGGAAGAGGAGGAGGAGGAGGAGGAGGAGATTGGATTTATACCCCGCCCTTCTCTACCTGGAGGAGTCTCAAAGCAGTTTACAATCTCCTTTCCCTTCCCCTCCCCACAACAGACACCCTGTGAGGTAGGTGGGGCTGAGAGAGCTCTTTCGAGGAATGCTCATGAGAGAATAGCTCTGGGAGAACTTATGACTGACCCAAGGTCACACCAGCAGCTGCATGTGGAGGAGTGGGGAATCAAACCCGGTTCTCCCAGATTAGAGTCTGCGCTCCTAACCACTACACCGAACCAAGTTTTGTTGTGGCCACTCGGAAGTAATCTTAGCTTCTTGGCCTTTTGGCAAAGACCAAGCGTGGTATCTGAAAACATCGTCAGTTCCCTGTGTTGCTGGACAGAGCTGGTGCCCCCCCACTAGGGCACTGAGGTGTAAAATTAACATTGCAGCAAAAAAAGTCCCCCCCCTCCACCCGCCCCACAAAGATATCCATCAGGGCCTGACAGACCAAGCCGGGCCAAATGGTGGTTGCTAATTCGTTTGTGTTTATTCTGGGTGTTAATGAGTCTTCTCCTGCAACCCAATAATAAGTCCATTAGCTGCAAATTGTGGCAAGCAAACACACCCGCCCGCTTATCGTCAAGACTACAAATCTCTGTTAGTCCTAATTAAAACAACTGCTCAGCCTTTAATTAAGTCATCTTTTTTCCTTCCTCTCCCCCCCGGCCCCCTTTTTGCCATTTTCCACTCTCCTCCTCCTCCTCCTCAAAGGCCAAATCATGCCGCATTGGGCGCAATCAGCAGAGCTCGACTGGGAGCCGGGTGTTCCGACTAGGAGTTCATCTTTGAGCACCTGAAGTGCTGATGAAGTGGAATGCGCTTCTGAGCACTTGCAGTCAGCATTTCTTTCACTGCCCCTAAGCAAGACACAGGTGGGGTAGCCGTGTGGGCCTGAAGCGGCAGGACTAAGTTTGAGTCCAGTGACACCTTAAAGACCAACAAGGTTTAATTCGAAGACGTGTGCATGTGCAGAAAAACTTACACCCAGAATTAAACTTCATTGGTCTTTAAGGTGCCATTGGGGCCGCGGTGGCTCAGAGGTTAAGACACTGAGCTGCTGACCAGAAGGTCGGTAGCTCAGCAGTTTGAGACCCGAGTGCTGTGTGACGGAGTGAGCTCCTACCTCTGGCCCCAGTTCCCGCCAACCGAGCAGTTCGAAAGCAACCAGGTTCTCCCAGATTAGAGTCCGCGCACTTAAACACCACACCCAGATTGAAGGTGAAAGGAGAAGGGGACGGCAAAGGATGAGATGGCTAGACAGTGTCATCGATGCAATGAACATGAAGTTAAGCAAACTCCGGAGCACGATGGAAGACAGGAGGGCCTGGCGTGAGGTGGTCCGTGGGGTCCCGAAGAGTCGGACTCGACTGTGCGACTGAACAACAACAAAGAGCAGGTCGAGAAAGAGGTCCTTTTCTCCCTTTCTCACAGTACAAGAAGTCGTGGGCACTCCATGGAATTGCTGCGCAGTTGGGTTAGAATGAACGAAAGGAAGGACTTCTTCACTCAAAGAATGATTCACACCTGGAATCCACTGCCACAGGAGGTGGTGGCGGCTACAAGCATGGACGGCTTCAAGAGGGAATTAGATAAACATCTGGAGCAGAGGTCCATCAGTGGCTATTAGCCACAAGGTATAGATAGGAACTCTCAGTCTGGGGCAAGTGAGGCTCTGTATTCTTGGTGCTTGATGGCGGGGGCGGGGGGCAGCTTCCCCCACTGCTGGACCTCCTGAGGGCACCTGGTGTTTTTGGCCACTGTGTGACAGAGTGTGGGACTGGAGGGGCCCTTGGCCTGATCCAGTATTGGCTTCTCTTATGTTATGTGAGCCAGTTTGGTGTAGTGGTTAAGTGCGCGGACTCTAATCTGGGAGAACCGGGTTTGATTCCCCACTCCTCCACTTGCACCTGGCTGGATGACCTTGGGCAAGCCATAGCTCTATACCAGCTGTTCTCTCAAGGACAGCTTGGGAAAGAGCTCTCTCAGCCCCACCCACCTCCCAGGGTGTCTGTTGTGGGGAGGGGAAGGGAAAAGGAGTTTGTAAGCCGCTCTGAGACTCCAAGTGAGTGAAGGGCGGGGTATAAATCCAATCTCTTCTCTTCTTCTTCTGTTATGCTCAGGCTTCATTTTTGCCAGAGTTCCACTGTCCAAGGTGCTGAAGCTGGAGCCAAATCAGCGAGGCATAACCTGGTGAAAGAGGAGTCTCCGAACAGTGCTTTGAGTAACAAATTGCTTTTGGAAGCAAGGAATTTCTTGGCTGCACAAATAATATTAACAGTTATGCAGATTCATGCCATTTGGCAAGAGGAAAGGTCACCTATACCTGACTGCCTGATTAAGGGCTCTAGGAAAATGCAAAAACGTCGCCAGTCTTGGAGCAACGAGAAATTTTTCCTCCCTCTCCCCAAATACCGGATCTTGAGGTCATCTAATGAAGCTGATGGGCAGTAGATTCAGGACAGACAAAAGGAAATACTACTTTACACAGTGAGTGATTAAAATGTGGAATTTGCTGCCAGAGGATGTCGTGATAGCCTCAGGAATGGATAGCTTTAAAGGGGGATTATATAGATTTATGGAGGATAAGTCTTATCAATAGATAGTAGCCATGGTGACTAAGGGGAACCTCCCCATTCAGAGGCAGTCAACCTCTGAATTCCAGTGCTGGGAGGCAACATCAGGAGGAAGAATACCACTTATGCTTTCTGGCTGTTCCTCTGTGCTCAGATTTATGTGTTTATCTATAAACAGACACCACAAGAACACCACAGGTCTTTCATACCCTGCCTTCACACAAAAAATGGTCATCGTCTCTAACAAACCTTCTGCAATCTGGCTGGTTTCTTGGCTGTAACTATCAGCTTGTTCTGGAATCCGAACTGTGAATTTTGAACCCGAAGTCTCGATTATTGATGGGATTTTTTTGTCAGTAAATAAAATCAACAATGTCAACAATGCCCCCTCGGTTCTCTAAGAGCCAGTCTGGTGTAGTGGTTAAGTGCGCGGACTCTACTCTGGGAGAACCGGGTTTGATTCCCCACTCCTCCACTTGCACCTGGCTGGATGACCTTGGGCAAGCCATAGCTCTGGACCAGCTGTTCCCTCAAGGACAGCTTGGGAAAGAGCTCTCTCAGCCCCACCTACCTCACAGGGTGTCTGTTGTGGGGAGGGGAAGGGAAAGGAGTTTGTAAGCCGCTCTGAGACTCTTAAGTGAGTGAAGGGCGGGATATAAATCCAATCTCTTCTTCTTCTTCTTCTAACTAGGACAAACAGGACAAACCCTGTGCTGGAGGATAAATGCTCACACATCTGACATCAGGAACCACAAGACTGAGAAACCTGTAGGAGAACACTTTAACCTTCCAGGGCATTCAGTGGGTGACCTCAAA
Source organism: Lepidodactylus listeri (assembly GCA_029233225.1). Classification (NCBI taxonomy): domain Eukaryota; kingdom Metazoa; phylum Chordata; class Lepidosauria; order Squamata; family Gekkonidae; genus Lepidodactylus; species Lepidodactylus listeri. The sequence continues at coordinate 3,095,479 of JARCFY010000004.1, read as the reverse complement.
GTAGCTGTTTTATCACAAAGGAACTTCAGGAACGGAATGGAAAGGGAAACGGATGAATTACAAGTTAACAGGGCTTAACAGGGATATTGGTTTCTTATCTCATTACATATGCTAATTCATTCAGTCCTCACATTTTGTTGTTGTTCAGTCACACAGTCGAGTCTGACTCTTCGCGACCCCCATGGACCACATCGCACCAGGCCCCCCTGTCTTCCGCTGTCCTCCAGAGTCCACTCAACTTCATGCTCGTTGCATCGATAACACTGTCTAACCACCTCATCCTCACATATGTATTCTCTCATTTCATCCTCACATATGTATTCTCAACAAGGACTATATAAAATAAAGAGGATACATTTCTTTTTCAGAGTAGTGTATTAGAATACTGAATGTAACGCAAGGAATATTGGGATATTTTGCTGCAACCACCTCAAAAAAGAAAAAAATGCCGAGAGAGTGGACAGTATAGTTTACTTCCCACAATTATTTGGTTTTGCCTTTGCACATCTCCATCGTGTTGCATGTGAATTTGCTGTTCGGACCCTGTCTATAAGTTTGAACCTTACCTACCATTCCGGGTATTTGAAAAAGTGTGCATGCACATGAAAGCTCATACCTTGATTAAACCTTTGCTGGGAGGTTTGTTTGTTGGGAGCCAGTTTGGTGTACTACACCATCAGGGGCTCATTCGCTTGATCTTCTAACCCTGTATATGCCATTAAATGTCAACAATGCCCCCTCGGTTCTCTAAGAGCCAGTCTGGTGTAGTGGTTAAGTGCGCGGACTCTAATCTGGGAGAGAGCCGGGTTTGATTCCCCACTCCTCCACTTGCACCTGCTGGATGACCTTGGGCAAGCCATAGCTCTGTACCAGCTGGGAAAGAGCTCTCTCAGCCCCACCTACCTCCCAGGGTGTCTGTTGTGGGGAGGGGAGGGGAAAGGAGTTTGTAAGCCGCTCTGAGACTCCCAAGTGAGTGGAGGGTGGGGTATAAATCCAATCTCTTCTTCTTCTTCTTCTTCTTCAAGGTGTCACTGGAGTCTCAATTTGTTCTACTGCTTCATTTCTCATAGGACATTACCCACTCTGATCTGAAATTCATGGTGTATTTTTGTAGGACATTACCCACTCTGATCTCCCCGAAACGGGTCCTCTATAAGTCTCGTATATATCTCGTATATATAAGTCTCGTATATATCTCGTATATATAAGTATACTTATATATAAGTATAACGGGTCCTCTATAAGTCTCGTATATATCTCGTATATATAAGTCTCTATAATTTCTCGTAGGACATTACCCACTCTGATCCGAAATTCATGGTGTATTTTTGTGCTCCGGATTCGTGGGACGATTTTCTGCACACGCTTACTACAGACACTGTTCTTTCAATGCACAGCCAATCTGAGGGTCTCCCACACAGCAGCCAAGGTACATAATATCAACAAAAACCACACAGAACCACTCCCCCCTGTCCTCTCCAGACCCCCCCCCATCTCAGCCATACATGGCGAAATAGCTTCGTTTTACTGGGCTCCCCCCAGTAGATCATTTGTGCACACACCGACCTCTCCATAGACCGCTAGGGTGGGAAAACGATGGAGTGCGTGGCTGTGCCTCACAGTTGGGCATTTAAAATAAACCCTTCTTCACTGAGGAGGTTGAGGGGGGGCATGATTGCTCTCTTGAAGTATCTGAAGGGCTGTGTCACTTGGAGGAGGGCAGGGAGCGGTTCCTGTGGGCAGCAGAGGAGAGGACTCGCAAGAATGGGTTGAAATGAAGGGCGGGAAGGGACCGGCTGGATCTTAGGGAAAACTTTTTGACAGTCAGAGTTGTGCCACAGTGGAATATGCTGCCTTGGGTGGTGGTGAGCACCCCCTCCCTGGCAGTCCTTAAGCAGCGGCCGGACAAACCCTTGTCAGGGATGCTCTAGGCTGATCCTGCACTGAGCAGGGGGTTGGACTGGATGGCCTGCCTGGCCCCTTCCAGCTCTGTGATTCTCAAATCAGGGATCAATTAGGGGCCGAGAGAGCCTGCATTTTCGATCTCCCCGAAACGGGTCCTCTATAAGTCTGTTTCAGAGCACGGGTTCCCAAAGTGGGCAGTACCACCTCCTGGGGGGTGCTGGAACGATCCAGGTGGGTGGTGGGTGCAACTGGGGGGCGTTGAATAAAAATAAGGGGGGCGGTGGAAACATAAAGAAAGAAGAGTCCAGAATCTACCTAAAGCGGCTTTTTCCTGCCTTCTCCTGGGATCCGGGAGGAAGGGGAAGGTGGAGAGGGGTCCCCACAGCCAATCACAGCCATGCACTTGCAAATTGCAAATGCCTGTGCCCCCTTGCAAGGCTGGTGTTGCTGCTGGGCTCTTGGGTGGTGGCTGCTGCTGGCCTCTGGCTTCAGGCCTTCAACTGCTGCTGCTGCTGCTCTGTGCCTGCCTTGGCCTGCCTGCCTGTGCGGATTGCAGTGGACTCTACCTGCATCTTCTTGCACACTTCTTGAAGGTAGATTTCCAGGGGGGGAGGTGCTGAGTAATTTTTTTCTGAAAAGGGGGCAGTAGGCCAAATAAGTCTGGGAACCTCTGTTTCAGAGGGATCCCTCCCCACCCGAGCTTTGCTTTAAAAAAAGGATTCTCAACTACCCTGAGCTATCCAGAGAGATCAGGATAGAAATGAAGGAATGGGTGGGGGAGAGCCCACATAATCCAGACATCCATGTTTCACTTGACGGTACCAGGCCCTTCTCGCTCCGATGTGATCCATATACTGGAAACCTGCTGGTCGATGGCCCCTTAATAAGCCGCTGACACCTGGTGCCGAGAGACCGGCCTCTGTTTCTTAGGGTGCTGAGCATGAAAATGCCCCCCCTCCCCCCGCCCAACCCATGGCAGCGAAACCAGCCTAACGAGCCGGAGTGTCTGGTGCCAGCGGCCGCGGAGTCCACGGGAGGTCCGCAGAGCAGCCATTGATCCAGGGGATAATTGGGGGTCTCACCTCGGCTTCTGGCTGCCAATCAGCTCCCAGCGGGGCGAATGGAGCACGGAGGCCTGGAGGCAGGGCTCGCAGGTATCGCATGGGTGCGTGTGAGACTCAGCCTTTGGAGCATTCATTAGAGGCCTGGGGGCGGCCTGACCTCCTGGGGAGGCGGGTGGAGGGGGACAGGGACAGCCAGGGCCACCTGCTGGCTCCGGAGCATCAATCAGAGCTGATCTTTCGGCCTCCTGCTGAACTCGTAATTGTCCGCAAGGGCTGGGATGGCAGGCAGGGGAGGGAGCGAGGGGGCCATCCAAGGGAGGGGGGGAGCATGCAGGTATCAGCAGGAAAGTCCGGGGGACGGGAAGGGGTATTTGCTGCAGGGCAGGAGGCCCCCTTTCCCTGTGGGTTGTACCTTTGTGAGTTGTGAGGTGCTGTGGCCCACTAGTGGATAGAGCACTGAACGTGGCCGCATTTTCTGCCACAGTCAGCAACCAATCTTGAGCCAGTCTCTGATCTCCAGATCTAAAATAGGGGTTGTGCCTGGGCTTGTCAGATCCCAGAAACCAAGAGGCAGAAGAAGAAGAGGAGGAGGAGGAGGAGGAGGAGGAGGAGGAGGAGGAGATTGGATTTATACCCCGCCCTTCACTTGGAGTCTCAGAGCGGCTTACAGTCTCCTTTCCCTTCCCCTCCCCACCACAGACACCCTACGCAGAGGCAGGCATGGCAAACCACCTCTGAATGTCTCTTGCCTCGACCTGGATGGCCCAGGCTAGCCCAGTCTCAGAAGCCAAGCAGGGTCAGCGCCGGTTAGTATTTGGATGGAAGACCACCAAGGAAGTCCAGGGTTGCGACGCAGAGGCAGGCAAGGGCAAAAGCACCTCTGTTTTGCTCTTTACTTGAAAACCCTCCAGGGTCCACATAAGTGGGCTGCGATTTGATGGCCCTTTCCTCCACCACCGCCAGCACGTGGTCTTGAACTGGTTTCACTCCTTCAGTGCTAAAACAGGGGGTTTGCCCTGACCTTGTCCAGGCCAGCCCAATCTCATCAGATCTCTTCATGTTCTTACGAAGAAGTGCTTCCCAAATTCCAGGGTTGCCACATGTCACAGCAAAGGAATTGATCCCCACAGGAAAACAGGCAGGCTCTTTGGAGCTGGACAAAGACAGAGCTGGGGATCGCATCGATCTTTCTCCGCTCCTCAGAAGGGGGAAGTTGACTCACATCTTTCTTTCTCCTTTTAATGATACGCTGTGGATTGCCTCAATCAATGTCCATGGAAGTAAAACCAGAACACTTTCTTTTCTCACACAGTTTTATTACTTTACTAATGTCAGTGCTGGTTCTTACCTATAAAGCCCTATAAAGCCCTATATGGCCAGGGTCCAACATACCTTAGGGACCGCCTTTCTCCATATCAACCCCAGAGAGCACTACGGTCGGGGTCTGAACACAGGCTACGTGTTCCTGGCCCCAGAGACGCCAGGCTGGCCAGAACGAGGACCAGGGCTTTCTCGGTGGCGGCTCCTATCTGGTGGAACGAGCTCCCGGAGGGGATCAGGGCCCTGCGGGACCTGATGCAGTTCCGCAGGGCCTGCAAGACGGAGCTCTTCCGCCAGGCTTTCGAATAGGAGCCGCCACCGACGACACTAGGTAACCATCTCGATGTGCCCTGGTCTAACACGGTCCAACACGGTCTCAGCGGTGGCCGAGGGGGGGAGGTAGATCTGCCACTTGGTCGCCATCGAACGCTGTTTTAAGGAAGCTTTTAAGAGTATTTATTGCTGTATGTTATTTATTGTTTTATTGTAATGTTTTAATCAATTTTATAGGTCAATGTACCAAATAGGCCTTTGGCCCATGTAAGCCGCCCTGAGCCCGCACGCAGGGAGGGCGGGATATAAATACGAAATAAATAAATAAATAAAATTTATAGTTTGCCTTTCTCCCTTGGACAGATCAGCCAGCGTAGGGCAACACAATCGACAAGACGAGGGGGGTAGAACCGATCAGAAATCGAAAAACAACTTATGCTGAAGCCAGTTTGGCGTAGTGGTTAAGTGCGCGGACTCTAATCTGGGAGAACTGGGTTGGATTCCCCCACTCCTCCACTTGCACCTGCTGGATGACCTTGGGCAAGCCGTAGTTCTGGCACAGCTGTTCTTGAAAAAGAGCAGTTTCTGGCAGAGCTCCCTCAGCCCCACCTACCTCGCAGGGTGTCTGTTGTGGGGAGGGGAAGGGAAAGGAGTTTGTAAGCCGCTCTGAGACTCCCTTGGGGAGTGGAGGGCGGGGTATAAATCCAATCTCTTCTTCTTCTTTTTAATACAGTACATTAAATGATGTGAAAATAGGAGTGAGTCAGTATGCTTGAACAAAGGAACATAAGAGAAGCCAATGTTGGATCAGGCCAGTGGCCCATCCAGTCCAACACTCTGTCACTCAGGGGCCAAAAACACCAGGTGCCCTCCGGAGGTCCAGCAGTGGGGCCAGGACACTAGGAGCCCCACTTGGCGGGGGGCATTACATCAATCTAAGGGTGTACAGGTGTTATCTCTGAATGGGATGCCTCTCTTTGTCTTACACCTGGGAGCTGCCCTCTGACCCCACTTCTCTCTCTTGCTTTGTCCTCTCCTTCTCTCACATGGCCTTCTGTGAAGACACACGTCTCTGCAGGACTCTCCTCTATGGACAATGCTCTCTTACTCCTACGCACGTGATGCCGGACAAGCTTGAATAAACATAAGTTTACCTTTTGGGCAATACATGTCACTTCTTGGGCGATTTCCTGCACTAAGGATACACTTCACTTCTACGACTGGGCAAAACTCTGCTATCTTGACCAAATTTCCCAATAAAAATTACATCGTTTCAGCAAGTTAATCACAGAAGTACAGATCACAGTCCTTAATAATTTATCTAAATAACTCCATGAATCATAGAATCATAGAGTTGGAAGGGACCTCCAGGGTCATCTAGTCCAACCCCCTGCACAATGCGGGAAATCCACAAATGCCTCCTCCTCCACACCCCCAAACATATCAACATAGTAGCATATTCTATGAATCAAATGTTTGTATAGAACCCACAATTTTTCTTCTTCAAGAGGATGTTGGCTCCATCCACACAATCTCAAACACAAACGGGCATCTTAGGCTTCAAAAGGCTGGGGGGTGATTTCTCCTCTCAAGGGAGACCCCCGCCACACCCACTTGGTCCCCTGTGCTGTTCTTGAGCTTCCACTGATGCCAGGAACAAAATTTCAGGGGGTCCAGGAGGGCTGCAAAATGAAGGGAGTGTGAGAACGCCCTGCTCTGTGAGGTCTGTGGATTGTTGGGTAAGTGCCACTATGTGAATTGGGCAAGACCTGCTTTAGCACACGAAGCTGCCTTCTACTGAGTCAGACCCTCAGTCCATCAAAGTCAGTATTGTCAACTCAGACTTGCAGCAGCTCTCCAGGGTCTCAGGCTGAGGTCTTTCACATCACCTACTGCCTGGTCCTTTCAGCTGGAGATATGAGGGATTAGACCTGAGAGCCAGTTTGGAGTAGTGGTTAAGTGCACGGACTCTAATCTGGGAGAACCGGGTTTGATTCCCCACTCCTCCACTTGCACCTGGCTGGATGACCTTGGGCAAGCCATAGCTCTGTACCAGCTGTTCCCTCAAGGACAATTGTCTCAGAGCTCTCTCAGCCCCACCGACCTCCCAGGGTGTCTGTTGTGGGGAGGGGGAGGGAAAGGAGTTTGTAAGCCGCTCTGAGACTCCAAGTGAGTGAAGGGCGGGGTATAAATCCAATCTCTTCTCTCTTCTTCTTCTTCTTCTGCATGCCAAGCAGAGGCTCTTCCACTGAGCCACAGCCCCTCCAGTATTTTTTTTCAAGTGCTGTGTGAGTAACCCTGCATCTCATTTTGATTTTTCTTTATATTATTTATTTGCAAAGTTTTTATCTTTTAAGACCGTGGTTCTTAACCTTGTTGGTGGTACCGAACCCCACCAGTTTCATATGCGCATTCACCGAACCCTTCTTTAGTGAAAAATAATTCTTAGTACTTAGTAATAGTACTAAGTTGGAGGCCCCACTGAACCCCTGAGACTGACTCGTCGAACCCCTAGGGTTCGATCGAACCCAGGTTAAGAACCACTGTTTTAAGAAAACCCTCCCTCCCTCCCTCCCTTCCTTCCTTCCTTCCTTCCTTCCTTCCTTCCTTCCTTCCTTCCTTCCTTCCTTCCTAAAGGTAAAGGTTCCCTCACTCGAAAGCCAGTCGAATCCGACTTTAGGGATGCGGCACTCATCTCCGTTTGTCTGAAGATGTTTCCGTGGTCATGTGGCCGGCATGATTAGATGCTGAGGTGCATGGAATGCTGTTACCTTCCCACCAAAGTGGTACCTATTTATCTACTTGCAGTTTCTTGCTTTCGAACTGCGAGGTTGGCAGAAACTGGGGCCAGAGACAGGAGCTCACATTGTCACGCGGCACTTGGGTCTTGAACCGTTGAGCTACCGACCTTCTGGTCTGCAGCGCAGCATATTAACCTCCAAGCCACCACAGCCCCCCTACCTACCTACCTACAAATAAACAAAGAAAGATCAAGAAAGGGGAGAAAACCCTCAAAAGAATGAAAAAACCCTAGCCACTCTTGTTATATTCTTTGTTTCTACTTTATATGTACTCCCCCCCCCCCCTTACTTATTTGCCAAGTTTATCTATCTCTGTTTTTCTTGATGGGGTTGCCTGCTCTGGGTTGAGCAATTCCTTGAGATTTGGGAGTGAAGCTTGGGGAGGAGGGATTCTGTGGGAAGGGGAGAGACCTCAGCAGGGCCATGCAGTCCACCTGTGAGACTTCTGATGAGAACCAATAAGCCAGGCCTCGTGCTAAAACAAAGTCCTTTATTTTCTTAATGGTCTTTCAGGAACACTTTCTTTGTTCGTGATACCAGATCAATGAGACTAGGAACTCTTATACAGTATTCAAAAGGCACTTGACTGATAGGCACCAATCGGTGTAAAACCTTGAAGCGCGAAAACCCACAACCGTTATGCTCTCATGAAAAAGGCGCGCAGCTAAAGCATAACTCTCTCTCCCCCCCCCGAATGCCCCTTAGTGCACTCTACTTGCATTCCCACGCATAGACACCTGGAAGAGCCCAGAGCGAGACATCTCAAGGCTAACAGTTCAGTAAGAGAGATAAGCAGAGCTGGCAAAACAAATTAGCAACACAGGGATGGGAGGGGGCAGGGGTGACGTGGACTGGATCTGGACACCAACCCCCCGACTGGAGGACCTGGAAATAAAAAGGGGAAGAGCCAGGAAAATGACAGGGAACCTGACACCACCATCCAAAGCAGCCATTTTTCTCCAGGAGATCAGCTGTAATTCTGGGACATAGGCGTAGAGTACGGGGGGGGGCTTGAGCCCCCCCTGAAATTTCCCGGGGGGGCTCAGCCACCTCTGGCATAATGGAGCACCTGCTGCCACGCCTCCCCAGGTCCTTCTGAGGCCTGGCTGCTGCTCTCGCACTCTCTCTCTTGCATGCGCTCTCTCTCTCTCTCTCTCACGCGCACGCTCTCGCGCTCTCTCTCTTGCGCATGCTCTTGCTCTCTCTTGCGCGCTCTCTCTCATGTTCTCTCGCGCTCTCACTTGTGCTCGCGCTCACTACTGCGCTCTCTCTCGTGCTCTCTCCCTTTCTCTCGCGCTCGCGCTCTCTCTCTCTCTCACGCATGCTCTCGCGCACTCTCTCTCTCGCATGCTCTTGTGCTCTCTCTCTCTCTCGCACTCTCTCTCTCTCACACACGCGCTCTCGCTCTCTCATGCACACGCGATCTCACGCTCTTTCTCTCTCACGCGCTCAAGCGCTCTCTCACGCGTGCTGTCTCTCTCTCGCGCGCTCTCTCTCTCTTGCGCTCCCTCATGCGTGTGCGCTCTCGCACTCTCTCTCGCTCTTGCGCTCTCTCTCTCGCGTGCACGCTCTTGAGAGGGAAGGGGTGGCCGGGGGGTGGGGAGAGGCACCGTCAGCAGTGGCTGGCGGGCCTTGGAAGGGCCCGGGGAGGCGCGGTGGTTTCCCGGGGGGGGGGGGAGAGAACATTGCCCCAGTAAGCGCACGCGCTATGGAGCCCCTGCCCCCCCCCCGGAATTTCTAAAAGACTACGCCCCTGTTCTGGGAGGTCTCCAGGCCCTGCCTGGAGGATGGCAACTGTATTGCTTGAGCATTGTCCCATGTTGCATCACACTCAGTGCTGTCACATTGCCAGCACATTGTGCCAAACTCAGCCCCAGAAACTCATCAAACTGTCTTATACCTACTGTTAGCTGAAGAAGTGAAGAGAGACGGAGAAGAGAAGAAGAGATTGGATTTATACCCCGCCCTCCACTACCCGAAGGAGTCTCAGAGCGGCTTACAATCTCCTGTCCTTTCCCCTCCCCACAACAGACACCTTGTGAGGGAGGTGGGGCTGAGAGAGCTCTTTCAAGAACTGCCCTTGAGAGAACAGCTCTGAGAGAACTATGACTTGCCCAAGGTCATCCAGCAGCTGTGTATGGAGGCGTGGGGAAGCAAACCCAGTTCTCTTAGATTAGAGCCCGCAAAAACCGATTCATATAAAGAAAACATATATAAAATGTTTTATAGGTGGTATATGACCCCGGGAAATTTTGCTAAAGGGTATCCTAATATGTCGAACTTATGTTGGAAATGTAAAGTAAAGACTGGTTCTTTTTATCATATGTGGTGGTCTTGTAAGATAGCTAAAACATTCTGGGTATGGATACATGAGGTATTACAAAAAACCCTAGACATAAACCCTAGACATAAATATACCATTTATACCTGAACTGTTTTTATTAAATATAGTACCACAAAATTACATGAAACAAGATACCTATCTGATGATACTGGGTTACGATAGGCACAATACTGGAAGAAGGAAGAAACGCCAACAAAAGAAGAAATAATTTACAAACTACTGGATGCGGCAGAAATGGACAAATTAACTTTACAGGTATAAGACAAAGAAGAAGAAATCTTTGAAATAAAATTATCTTTATAAAAAAAAATAGAGTCTGCACTCCAAACCGCCACACCAAACTGGCTCACATGGAAACTGGCACTGGCTCAAACTGGCAGTGACTCACGGAAACTCGCGCCCTGTCCCAAGTTTTATTAGTCCTTAATGTGCTCCTGGACTCTTCCTCTTTTCTTCTTATACCTAGTCGAAGAAGAAGAAGAAGAAGAAGAAGAAGAAGAAGAGATTGGATTTATATCCCGCCCTTCACTCACTTGGAGTCTCTGAGCGGCTTACAAACGCCTTTCCCTTCCCCTCCCCACAACAGGCACCCTGTGAGGTAGGTGGGGCTGAGAGAGCTCTTTCCCAAGCTGTCCTTGAGGGAACAGCTGGTACAGAGCTATGGCTTGCCCAAGGTCATCCAGCCAGGTGCAAGTGGAGGAGTGGGGAATCAAACCCGGTTCTCCCAGATTAGAGTCCGCGCACTTAACCACTACACCAAACTGGCTCTCCACCTAGTCGAGCCACCTAGGGCCCTCTGTCTCTCCTCTGATCGATGGTGACCCCTCCTGACCCTTGGGGAAGCATTTGTCCTAATCCTTTTGTGGGAGATCTTGACCCTTGGGACTGCACCTATGACCTTACGCATGCAGAACACATGCTCTACCATGAGCGGTGGCTGTGGTGTTCAGAGTGCCGATACACAGGAGCACCGGTGAAGGGACCCTCCTTCTAGACAGAGAGTAATGGGAGCGGCAGGAACAGCACGCTCCTCTCTTTGTACCCTGGCAGACAGACCCCTTTCCCGCTCCCTGGTCTCCTGCAGCCCCTCTGGCCTAACCGGGATGTGTTTTGTGCTTTGCACCCAGAGGCTCAGCTTCTACGGAGCCGCGCGCCTTCCGGCTCTCTGGAAGGCACACGAGACACAGCCCATCACTGATTAGGCACAGATTAAGTGCCATTGATTTCCTTTGCTCATTAAATCTTCCGCGGGAGGCTTTGGAGGTCCCCGTCCCAGGCCCTGGCCTAATCCCCCAAGGCCGGCCTCTTTGCTTCTCCCGCATCAATATTTTGCTGACAATGGCAGCTTCTGCTCAGCCTCTTCCAGCAGCAGCTGAACGGCACCACATTGCGGAGTTGAGGGGGCCCGGGGTTGTCAGCTCCGGGTTGGGAAATAGTGGGGCTTTTGGGGGGTGGAGCTTGCAAAGGGAGGGGCGGGACCTCAGCAGGGTAGAATGCCGTAGAGTCCGCCCTCCAAAGCAGCCATATTTCCCCCCCAGGAGAACTGATCTCTATTACCTGGTGATCAGTTCTAATTCCAGGAGACCGCCAGACCCAGCTGGAGGTTGGCAGCTCAGGGTTTCCAGTAGCTGAGGGCAGCTGGTTCACTCTGAAGACCTCTTGGAAGCAGAGGAGGTGCTCGACAACTGAATCACAGGCCCTCCTTCTTGTTGGGTGTGGCCGAATTCACACACACGCCTGCATCGTGGCCTTCCAAGTCCTTGTGCTAACTGACGTGCGATTGTGTGAACGTCTGTCAAACCTTGCACTGCTCAGTTCGCCATGGACGCTGGGGGAGGGGAATTCCTTAGCAATGCTCCCTCTAAACTGTGGAGTCTTGTGAGCAAAAATTCTACTTTGTGAGCTGCTGGCATGAAAGTTGTGAGTGAGCAAATTAGCTGCTGCATGAATTAGTTTGCTCTGGAGCCATCCTTCCTGAGCGAAGACAAAAAGTGTGTGAGCCGGAGGCTAAAATGCCACGAGCTAGCTCACACTAAGTCAGCTTAGAGGGAACACTGCTCAGCAAAGCTCCCTCTTAGCTGTGGAGTCTTGTGGGCAAACGTGTGAGCCGGGGGCTAAAAACCCGGTGAGCAACCTCACACTAACTCAGTTTAGAGGGAACACAGGTGTGTGGGGTGTTTGAGTGTGGCGTGTGTGACACCACTATCTTAGCAGCGTAACTCTTCTGAAGAAACCTTCCTCTCATTCCCAGAGGAATGTCCGTGAGAACTCTTGGTGCCAGCTTGCTCAGTAGATAATGGGACCATATGGGCCTTAGTGTGAGAGTCCTACAGAGTCAGTCAACAACAAGTGTCCTTAAACAGGAAAAGCTTTATTGAGAAAGGTCTGCTGTGGTCATCTGCACGTCTTGTGTTAGTAATGGCCAGGGGTCCTTTCGTAGAAAAAGAGGTGCAGGAGCTCATTAGCATAACTCATTAGCATTACTTATTTGCATATGCTACACCACCTGACATCACCAGAAGTATGTCAGAAGGCAAGAAAGAAACGAGAGAGAGAAAGAAAAAGAAAGTAAGAAGAGAGAGAGAGAGAGAGAGAGAGAGAGAGAGAAAGAAAGAAAGAAAGAAAGAAAGAAAGAAAGAAAGAAAGAAAGAAAGAAAGAAAGAAAGCTGGCAGAGAGGGGACAGCTACTAAGAAATACTCAGAAATACCACTATTCCGGGAGGATAGCTTCAGAGGTGGCTGAAGCCTTCAGAAGGCTGGTTGGAGGAACAAGGACCTTTCCAGGGGACGGGGTCATTTTGCTGCAGCCATGACACAAGCAGGCATTCCCCCACGGGGTGGGGGGCTGGCTCCAACTCCCGGAGCTGCGCTCTCCCGAGCTCCTGCTCGAAATGATCCCTGGTAATGGCGGGTATTAGTGCAACCGGAACAATTATACAGAATTCAAAGAGAGGTCTAGTAGTTCATTGTAACCAATCATTAAGTCAGGAAAAAGGCGCTCAAAGTACTGGTTTACAGTTCCCAGAGAATAAGCGGGAAGGCTTAGATATAAGAAAAGATACGTGAGCCGGCACCAACTGGTTGGAGCAGTAGGGAGAGCGATAAGCATGCCATGAGAACTATAACATAAGATTCCACAGTACTGACGTCACGGGTTCAGCCATCCCTTCTTCTGGGCAGGGGGTGGCAGCATTAGCTGACACTTAGGAGGGGTTACATTTGAATCCCCTGTATCTTTGACTGTACACGCCCAAACCCTCCAAACTGACACACTGCTGTTAAGACCAGGAACTTGCTTATATCTCAGTAAAGCATGTCACTGCCAAAGAGAGTGTGGCTGAGGATAACTTGTCCAGGAGTCTGACAACGCCATTGCCCTGGAGTCCAGGGAAGATCAATGCACGTTCTGATCGTGGCGGGATATCGGCAACGGCCGTTGCTCGTCGTCACCATTGCAAATCTGCTTGGCTCCAACCTCCTGGCTGCAGCTGGTGCCCCCAGACCTTGCCCTGTGATGGAGCACAAGGGAAGCAGACATGAGCTTCAGCCGTGTGGAGGTAGGAAGTTGCAATCACTGATGAAGACGTTCGAACGTGAAGAGCTCTTTGGCAATTAGAGATGTCTCTTGCGGCTGGAGAGACCCCCATGGGGCTCTGTTTCCCACTGTGGGCCTGGCGGGGGCTTGGCCTTTCTCCTTCCTGGCCTCTGGGTCCCTGAATGCCTCAGGCAGCCTCCCAGTTCCCGGTGGAGGGACTGCGCCTTTCCCAAGTGGGAGCAGCAATCTCACCCCTGGGGTTCCAGCCACCCGGGGGGGGGGGGGGGTTGAGAGGTGAGCAGTCGGGTTAGAACGGATAAAAGGAAGTCCTTCTTCACCCGAAGAGTGATGAACACCTGGAATTCACTGCCACAGGAGGTGGTGGCGGCGACAAGCATGGACGGCTTCAAGAGGGGATTGGAGAAACATCTGGAGCAGAGGTCCATCGGTGGCTGTTAGCCACAAGGAATAGATACCTGAGCCACGGTGGCCCAGAGGTTAAGATGCTGAGCTGCAGACCGGAAGGTCGGTAGCTCGGCAGTTCAAGACCCGAGTACCGCGTGATGGAGCGAGCTCCCGTCTCTGGTCCCAGCTCTGGCCAACCTAGCAGTTCGAAAGCAAGAAATTGCAAGTAGGTAATTAGGTACTGCTGCGGTGGGAAGGGAACAGCGTTCCGTGCACCTCGGCATTTAGTGATAATGGCCACATGACCATGGAAAAGTCTTCGGACAGCGCTGGCTCTTCGGCTTGGAAACCGAGATGAGCACCACGCCCTAGAGTCGGATTTGACTGGCTTTTGAGCAAGGGAAACCTTTACCTTTATAGATAGGAACTCTCAGTCTGGGGCAAGTGATGCACTGTATTCTTGGTGCTTGGGGGGGCAACAGTGGGAGGGCTTCTAGTGTCCTGGCCCCACTGCTGGACCTCCTGAGGGCACCTGGTGTTTTTGGGCGCTGTGTGACACAGAGTGCTGGACTGGATGGGCCACTGGCCTGATCCAACATTGGCTCCTCTTATGTTTTTAGGTGGAGGAGTTCTCTCATTGCAAGAAGGAAAGTCTGTGACTCAGTGGGCGGGTGTCTCCTTGTCATGGAAAAGGTCTCAGGTCTGATCCCCAGCCCCTGCCTGTAAAAGAGTCAGGTCACAGGTGATGTGAAATACCTCCACCTGAGACCTTGGAGAGCCTTCTTGGAAAAAAATACTGGGTCCTAGGGTTTCCGGCCTCCAGGTGGTAGCTAGAGAGCTCCCGGAATTACAACCAGTGTTCCCTCTCAGCTGAGTTAGTGTGAGCTAGCTCACAGTTCTTTAGCCTCCGGCTCACACATTTCTGTCTCAGCTCAGGAAGGAGGGTCTCCCAAGCACACTAATGTATGCAGTAGCCAAATCGTTCGCTTACCACTTTAATGCCGGTAGCACACAACGTAGAATTTTTGCTCCCAAGGCTCCACAGCTTAGAGGGAGCATTAATTACAACCAATCTCCAGGGAAGAGAGAGTTCTCCTTGAGGAAACAGCAGCTTTGCGGGGTAGACTCTATGGAACCATAACCCCGCTGAGCTCCTTTCCTTCCTTAAATTCTGCTTCCTTCCGACTCTGCCCCCAAATCCCCAGAACTTTCCCGAACAAGAGCTGGCATCCCTCATCACTGACCTCAGTGTCTGATTGACTCCTTATAAGGCAGCTTCATCCGTTCAAACGCTTCTTTCTCTTCTAGAGTCTCCAATGGCCCACGTTGGCCACACGAGTTTTATTGAAGGTAGGTAAAGTGGCAAAGGATTCAGCCCTCGAAACCGAGGAATGTCGGTCCGTCAAGGTCAGTGTTGTCCGCTCAGACTGGCAGCGGCTCTCCAGGGTCTTTCACATCACCTACTGCCTGGTCCAGTGGTTAAGAGCACAGACTCTAATCTGGGAGAACCGGGTTTGATTCCCCACTCCTCCACTTGCACCTGCTGGTGTGACCTTGGGTCAGTCCCAAGTTCTCTCGGAGCTGTTCTCTCAAGAGCAGTCCTCGAAAGAGCTCTCTCAGCCCCACCTACCTCACAGGGTGTCTTGTTGTGGGGAAGGGAAGGGAAAGGGGATTGTAAGCCACTCTGAGACCCCTTCAGGTAGTGAAGGGCAGGGTATAAATCCAATCTCCTCTCCTCCTTTTATACTGGAGATGTCGGGGATTGAACCGGGGACCTTCTGCCTGCCCAGCAGAGGCTCCATCTCTGGCTCATGGTCCCTTCCCATCTCTCCTCTTGATGGCTGGGAATCCACCCAGCCCCTCTGCAGTACTGGTGCCTCCCTCGCTGTGGCGTCTCCAACACCCACTTTAGTGACTTAGCCTGAGAACCAGCCATGGCTACAGAAATGATAATGCTGAATTTTTGGGAGGCCCAACTTTTCAGACGGTTGCCCTCTCAGCTGTGGACCCTGTTAAGGCGCCACCCAGAGTCCCCTACTTGGCCGTACGACTTAGTGATTCTTGCCTCGAGAACACCCCCAAATCTTGCTGGGACCGGCCTCGGCTGCGGGCTGCATCGATGGCATGCTGGAAACTGCGACGATTGATTATCCCAAGGTTATACCCTCCTTATATCACAGCTCCTTTTGCTAGCCTTGCCATTTTTAATTGTCACCCTTTGTTGAACAAAGCTTTTATTTATCCTCCCTTTCTCTCTCTTTTTTTTTTGCCATGGCGTCTCTTTCAATAAAACTATTGAGCGGGCCGAACAAAGGAGGCGCGGACCTGCTTATCTCCCTCCCCATCTGATACTTCCTCGCCTCCCCCATCGAACTGGAATGGAACTTCTTCTCCACTAATTACTGCGGAGTTTTCGGCAGAGAGTTCTTCCAGGGCTCCGGATCTGGGAGGGAACTTTGGAGAACTTTCCCTTCTCCTTCGGTGGCTCTTCTCTTGGAGGCCGCCTGGAGTCTATCCTGGCCGGTGTCTGTTTTGGCCCGGGAGCAGCAGAAAGGTGAGGAGAAGTCAGCTATCAGGAGCAGGTAGGCTTGCCAGCTCCATGTTGGGAAATAACTGGAGATTTGGGGGTGGAGCCCAAGGAGGGTGGGATTTGGGGAACGACTTCAAGAGAAGAAGAGATTGGATTGATACCCCGCTCTTCACTACCCGAAGGAGTCTCAGAGCGGCTTACAATCCCTTCCCCTTCCCCTCACCGCAACAGACACCCAGTGAGGTAGGTGGAGCTGAGAGAGCTCTTTCGAGGACTGCCCTTGAGAGAACAGCGCTGAGAGAACTTGTGACTGACCCAAGGTCACACCAACAGCTGCATGTGGAGGAGTGGGGAATCAAACCCGGTTCTCCAAGATTAGAGTCCGCCGCTCTTAACCACTACGCTAAACTGGCTCAGCGGGGTCTAATGCCATAAAGTCCACCCTCCAAAGCAGCCATTTTCACCAGGGGAACTGATCTCCATAGCGTGGACATCCACTGCAATCCTAGGGGATCTCCAGCCATCACTTGGAGCTGGCAACCCTAGGTGCATGTGCTGCCTATACTACAACAATTGCACTGACTACCCATTTGCTCCTGTGCCCAGTTAGAGGTTTTGACCTTAAAAGCCCTCTATGGCTTGGGACTGGGGTATCTGAAGGTCTGTCTCCTCCCATACCTTCCTGCCCAGAAACTAAGATCCCAGGGAGAGGAGCTCCTGACTGTCCCACCAATCCAAGAAACTCATTTTATAGGCACAGGAGACAGGGGCTTTTCAGTGGCAGCCCCACGATTACGGAACAACCTCCCCAAGGAGGTGTGCCTGGCTCCCTCACTGTCGATCTTTAGGAGGCAGTCGAAGGAGGTTTTATTTAGGATTGCACTGGATGAAACAGTCCTTGGTTGTGATTATATAAATACTGGTGTCAAGTATTACCAAAAAAATTGTTCACCAGAACAATACATCAGAGAGCAGGTTTTCGCTATGTTCAAACATTCAAACAGCACCTTGTCCGTTTCACAATCACTAGTCCCACTGGACTCTAGTAATTTACTCATATCAAATATAAGCTTTTTCAAGGACAGTGATATACATACAAGACATAAGGCACAATAAATTCTCTTTATGAGCATAAAGTAGCAGCATTTTTCTAGGGTCCCATCGGAACCCTTGCGACAAACATAATAACTTATCTAGGAGAATATATCTCTCAAGTTCTATCAGGCAGCCTGACAGAATTTGAGAGATACGTTCTTCCGGCTTGGGAAGAGGAAATGGGTGAAGTTTACATTCATTACTATTGGTTGGATCCACAGCAGATACTCACTTTGGCTTCCTCCTGAGCCATCTCCTCTCCTGCCAAACACAAATCCTAAACAGCTGGAAGAAGCAATGAAAAGAAGTTTTAGAGTTTCTGTACAATCAGCTAGAGCTGTGGTTCCCAACTTTTCCAGTACATTGACCCATAATTCCAAAGTTACCTGTTACAGTGACCCCTCCAAGGCTGTGGCACCCCAAGCAAACTATGACCTTGGCACCCGTCTAGTTCAGCATTCCATTTTCTACAGTGGCCAACCAGATGTTTTTGAGAAACCACCAAACATCACACAGTGCTGCCCGCACTGTGAACCCCAAGTAGGTGACAGAAGAACATAACATGAGACCATAAGAGAAGCCAATGTTGGATCAGGCCAATGGCCCATCCAGTCCAACACTCCGTCACATAGTGGCCAAAAACACCAGGTGCCCTCAGGAGGTCCAGCAGTGGGGCCAGGACACGAGAAGCCCTCCCACTCTTGCCCCCCCAAACACCAAGAATACAGAGCATCACTTGCCCCAGACCAAGACATCCTATCTATACCTTGTGGCTAATAGCCACTGATGGACCTCTGCTCCAGATGTTTATCCAGTTCCCTCTTGAAGCCATCTGTGCTTTTAGCTACCACCAACTCTTTTGGCAGTGAATTCCATGTGTTAATCACTCTTTGGGTGAAGAAGTACTTGGGTGAAGAAGTAGAGAGCCAGTTTGGTGTAGTGGTTAAGTGCGCGGACTCTAATCTGGGAGAACCGGGTTTGATGCCCCACTCCTCCACTTGCACCTGCTGGATGACCTTGGGCAAGCTGTAGTTCTAGCTCAGCTGTCCTTGAAAGAGAACAGTTTCTGACAGAGCTCTCTCAGCCCCACCTACCTGTTGTGGGGAGGGGAAGGGAAAGGAATTTGTAAACCACTCGGAGACTACAAGTGAAGTACGTCCTTTTATCCGTTCTAACCCGACCGCTCAGCAATTTCATGGGAGTGCCACCGAGTTCTTGTCTTGTGAGAAAGGGAGAAAAGGACTTCTTTCTCTACCTGCTCTGTCCCATGCATCATCTTGTAAACCTCGATCATGTCACCCCCTCAGCCATTGTTTCTCCAAGCTCAAGAGCCCCAAGCGCTTCATCCTTTCTTCAGAGGGAAAGTGTTCCAACCCTTTTATCATTCTAGTTGCCCTTTGCTATAATATCCTTTCTGAGGTGTGGCGACCAGAACTGCACAGATCCCGGCATACACAGCCTTTGCAAATGGAGGTTACATTCCAGCCTCTGGCCAGCCTCTCCTTCTCCATTATCTATATGTCTAATTCCGAGAGTTTTTTTTCTGTGTGGGTACTTATATCTGCCAAAAGAGAGCTCACTCTCCCCTAACAGCTTTTCCTACATACTCAGGCCCCTTTCTCAGTCTGCAGAAAAATCCAAAAAGTTAAAAAAAAACTTCAGGGACTGTTGAATTCCCCCAAATACCTTTTGAAACGGCCTCAGCTCCAGGCGTCAACTGTGAGGAGATTAGAATGTTCGGGGGAGGGGGGGAGGCTCTAACTGTTTTTGTCAGTAAAAAGCAGGGTTTTTACTGGCAGCAGTCTAGGGTTGCCATGTACCCCCCTGGCCACCAGATCCAGATCCAGATCCAGGCTGGGAAACTCCTGGAGATTTGGGGGTGGAGCCTGGGGAGGACAGGGACCTCGGTGAGGTACAATGCCATAAACTCCAAAGCATCCATTTTCTCCATGGAAAGTTATCTCTGTAGTCTGGAGATGAGCAGTAACTCCAGGGGATCCCCAGGTCCCATCTGGAGGCTGGCATCTCTAGGCAGCACCCTCTGGGTGACTTGATACCACCTGATTTGCATGACTTAATTAGGCCCAGCTGCTTTGCTACAGTTCATCAGCAGCCACCCTATGAAAGCCATTGTGGTGCAACAGTTCGAGCTTCAGACTGGGATCTGCGAGACCCAGGTTCAGATCCCCATCTTGCAGTGGAAGCTGACTGGGAGATTTTGGACCAGTCACATACTTTCAGCCTAACCAACCTCACAGGGTTGTTGTGCAGATAACAAAGAGGAAATAATAATGTAAGCTGCTTTAGTCCCCATTGTGGAGAAAGACTGTAATTCTCCTAGGTAGAGGCTGCAGGGGAGGGGGGTGGAGAGAGAAAGCTGAAGACAGATAAAGGTAGGTTGGCTGTTGGGTGGGAAGGAAATAGGGTTGCCAACTCCAGGTTGGGAAATTCCCAGACATTTGAGAGGTGGAGCCTGGGGAGGGTGGGATTTGAGGTGGGGGGCAGAAAGAGAGAGAAAGAGTGATGAGGTGGGGAGGCAGAAAAACAAAGGGAATGATGATAGGTCAGAAAGAGAGAGGAAGTAACATACATGGAGGAGAGAGAGAGAGAGAGAGAAGGGGGGGCAGAAGGGAGAAAGAGTGTGAGAGAGGGAGGGGGAGAAGGGAGGAAGCAAAGGTGTGAGGAATGGGATAACCATCCCGCAAGTTTCTTGTTCCCTCTAATCCTCTCTAAGATTCTAAGAAACTCTCGTAACCATCAGGACACATTTTGCTTAACGTGTACATGCAGTGAAGAGAAAGCACCAGCTAATGTACGACCCGGAAGATGCTGTGTCCAGGGTCAGATCTTGGCTTCCAAAATACAAAAGAGAGCCATGGAAAGGGCAGGGCGGCCACTGGGAGGGATGGCCTACAGCCAGTGTTCCCTCTAAGCTGAGTCAGTGTGAGCTAGCTCACGGTTTTTTTAGCCTCCAGCTCACACATTTTTGTCTTAGCTCTGGAAGGAGGGCTCCAGAGCAAACTGCTTTATGCGGCGGCCAAATCGCTCACTCACAACTTTAATGCCAGCAGCTCACAAAGTAGAATTTTTGCTCACAAGACCCTACGGCTTAGCGGGAGCATTGCCTGCGACCCACTTTCAGAGGCTTCGCAACCCACTTTTGGGTCCTGATCCACAGGCTGGTAAGTGCTAAGCTAGAGCACTGGCCAGACTGATCAGCACATAGAATCATCGAGTCAGACGGGACCTCCAGGGTCATCTAGTCCACCCCCCTGCACAATACAGGGAATTCACAAATACCTTCCCCACACAAGCCCCAGTGACCCCTGAGCCATGCCCAGAAGATGCAAAAAAAAGCCTCCAGGATCTCCAGCCAAACTGTCCTGGAGAAAAATTGCTTCCTGACCCCAAACTGCTTCCTGAGCGTGGTGGCTCAGAGATGGAGCTACGGACAAAATCACATTTCTTTTGATAGAGCTGATGAGAAACTGACATCAGATCCCTCCGTGCTTTTTGGCCTCGGCCACCAAATTCCGCTTGGAAAGATGAACTCAAGACTTCTTTTGCTGAGCCCTAATTGGAATGCTCAAGGCCTCGAGTTCCAGACACTTTCTTTCAGGGGCTTTTAATTAATCCAACTGGATCCCTTCCACTAAAGGACTTTGTAATTATGAGATACCAGTTGGATGCTCTGATGGACAACGGGGCAGCTGTGGCATTCATTAGCTCCTCTGTTTATTAATTAGTGTCACCTATTACGATCAATAGGATAGATCGGGCCTCGCACGCGGGGCTTTGGGAGAAGTTCCCAGCAGGCGGGGCGATAAGATTTCAAAAGCCGCAGCTCCCAGTTACTTGCAATCGCTATATCTATTTTGTTTAAACTATGTTTGAGCTACTCTTTGCTGAAGGAATGAAGCGCCCATCGATCTATCGGGCAGCGCGCGGTCCTCGGCACAGGAATGCAAATCGGCATCGATTTACGTTAACTTTTTGAGTCTTTGGCTTTGAGATTGGCTTCACATCTCGCCCTCACTTGGAACAGGGAAAGAAGAAACCCAAGGCCCACCTCTGTCAGCTTTTCCGTCTTGCCCCTTCATGGCCGCGTCCGTTTTCATGAAACAGCCTCTGAAGACGGGCCTGCGTCGGCTGGGGCCTGCGTCGGCACCTGAGCCGGAGAAGTTGCCCACGTCCTTCAACACTGAAGGGTCGAAACAGTACTAGCTGTGGCAACTGGAGGTGAGGCATGCCTGAAGGGCTGGGACAGCTTGGGGAACCTTTGAGATGCCGGCACTGGGAGGGGCTGTGGCTCAGTGGCAGAGCCTCTGCTTGGCATGCAGGAGGTCCCAGGTTCAGTCCCCGGCATCTCCAGTTGAAAGGACCAGGCAGTAGGTGATGGGAAAGACCTCTAACCTTAGACCCTGGAGAGCTGTAAAGAGGGGCTGTGGCTCAGTGGCAGAACATCTGCCTGGCATGCAGGAGGTCCCAGGTTCAATCCCCAGCATCTCCAGTTGAAAGGACCAGGCAGTAGGTGATGGGAAAGACCTCTAACCTAAGACCCTGGAGAGCTGTAAAGAGGGGCTGTGGCTCAGTGGCAGAACATCTGCCTGGCATGCAGGAGGTCCCAGGTTCAATCCCCAGCATCTCTTGTTGAAAGGACCAGGCAGGAGGTGATGGGAAAGACCTCTAACCTAAGACCCTGGAGAGCTGTAAAGAGGGGCTGTGGCTCAGTGGCAGAGCATCTGCTTGGCATGCAGGAGGTCCCAGGTTCAGTCCCCGGCATCTCCTGTTGAAAGGACCAGGCAGGAGGTGATGGGAAAGACCTCCGCCTGAGACCCTGGAGAGCTGTAAAGAGGGGCTGTAGCTCAGTGGCAGAGCCTCTGCTTGGCATGCAGGAGGTCCCAGGTTCAATCCCCGGCATCTCCAGTTGAAAGGACCAGGCAGGAGGTGATGGGAAAGACCTCCGCCTGAGACCCTGGAGAGCTGTAAAGAGGGGCCGTAGCTCAGTGGCAGAGCCTCTGCTTGGCATGCAGGAGGTCCCAGGTTCAATCCCCGGCATCTCCAGTTGAAAGGACCAGGCAGTAGGTGACGTGAGAGACCACCACCTGAGATCCTGGAGAGCTGTAAAGAGGGGCCGTAGCTCAGTGGCAGAGCCTCTGCTTGGCATGCAGAAGGTCCCAGGTTCAGTCCCCGGCATCTCCAGTTGAAAGGACCAGGCAGGAGGTGATGGGAAAGACCCAAGACCCCAGAGAGTGGCTGCCAATCTGAGTAGGCGTTACTGATCTTGATGGATCGAGGGTCTGATTTAGTATAAGGCACTTTCAAGGGGCATGAGTCGCTTTTATCAGTTCTAAGCCTACTGCTCACCCAAAGAGTCACGGGCATGTGAGATTCACTGTTGCAGGAAGTGGGGGTGGCTACAAGCATAGAAAGCTTCAAGAGGGGATTGGATAAACATGTGGAGCAGAGGTCCATCGGTGGCTCTTAGCCTCAAGGTACATTCTGTCTGGGGCAGTGATGCTCTGTACTGTTGGTGCTGGGGGGGGGCAACAGTGGGAGTACTTCTAGAGTTCTGGCCCCACTGGTGGACCTCTTGATGGCCCCTGGGTTTTGGCCACTGTGGGACAGAGTGTTGGACTGGGTGGGCCATTGGCCTGATCCAACATTGGCTTCTCTTATGTTCTTAACCAGAGAGAGTGTGGGGTTTTTTTTAGCAACTGCACACACTTGTTTCCAGATTATCGACTTTCCAGGCTTTCCCTGGTCTTTTTATCTGTTCTATGCCTACTGCCCATTACTGCTCTGTACACCCTTCCCCATGTCTCCCGCAGCAAAGCAGGGTGTGCTTACATGTGCCTTGCAGGGCCATGGAATATCTCTGCCAGCAGAGGGCGCTGGACCCATTAGCCCAGAGGAGAAGTTTGGGGGGCTTAGCTTGGAGGATGAAAACACAACTCACTTCCCTTTGGAAGTTTGGTGGAGTGGTTAAGTGCGCGGACTCTGATTTGGGAGATCCAGGTTTGATTCCCCACTCCTCCACGTGCAGCTGCTGGTGTGACCTTGGGCAAGCCATAGTTGTGTCAGAGCTGTTCTTGAAAAAGAGCAGTTTCTGTCAGAGCTCTCTCAGCCCCACCTACCTCACAGGGTGTCTGTTGTGGGAAGGGGAAGGAGTTTGTAAGCTGCTCTGAGACTCCTTTGGGTAGTGAAGGGCGGGGTATAAATCTTCTTCTTCTGCCACTCCAAGGAGACACCAAGCTACTAGAGAAGCAGCTAGTGAAACTCTTGGGTTGGGGAATACTTGGAGATTTTGGGGGTAGAGCTTGGGGAGGGCAGGGACCTCAGCCGGAGGTAACTTACTTACAAATAGAGTGGCTCCCCCAAAGTGTAACTTACTTACAAATACAGTGGCTCCCAGCTGGTGCTCAAGTCCAATCCACAGGGCCGGTGCCCAGTGTTCCCTCTAAGCTGAGTTAGTGTGAGCTAGCGCAGTTTTTTAGCCTCCGGCTCACACATTTGTCTTAGCTCAGGAAGGATGGCCCCAGACTGTGGAGTGGGAGCTGCAAGTGGCTCTTTCACATGTACTGCATGGCTCTCCATCTATTTGCTCTCGCTCTTTCTTTCTGTCTCCCTTCCTCCACCCCCATCCATTTTCTTTCTTTCTTTCTTTCTTTCTTTCTTTCTTTCTTTCTTTCTTTCTTTCTTTCTTTCTTTCTTTCTTTCTTTCTTTCTTTCTTTCTTTCTTTCCACTCCTCCCCTCTCACTCAGACAAATAAATATCACTGGACAAATAAATATCATTATCAATATTTGTTTTTACCCCTTTTGTTTTTTATTTTTGGCAGTCTCATTTAATGTTAATAAAAAAGCGAATCTGCATATTTTTTTTGATAAAAACGTGTAATATTTGTTCATGTCTTGCAGCTCTCACGCATCTGACGTTTATTCAGTGTGGCTCTTGCACTGAGCAAGTTTGGGCACCCCTGCTCCGGAGCAAACTAATTGATGGCAGTTGCCAGATTGCTTGCTCACAACTTTAATGCCAGTAGCTCACAAAGTAGAATTTTTGCTCACAGGACTCCACTGCTTAGAGGGAGCATTGAAAATCCTCAAGGATTTTGGTCTGGGGTACCTGCCGGACCGCCTCCGCTGAGCTCGGCCAATGATCCCAAATATACAAATAAAAGATCCCAAATATACAAATAAAAGATCCCAAATATACAAATTCCACTAGTAAAACACCATCAAAGGCTGCCAAAACAATGTATTAAACAATTATAAAGTTGGTGGTGTCACAACAACACAAATGCATACTGCATACTGAAAATAAGATTCTATGTAATCAGCGTAACTTGATAGGAGCCCACATACCCATAACATTTTCCAAACACTCTTTGCAAAGACGCCTGTCCCAGATACTTCGAAGATGTGTTTCCTTCGACTTCTTCAGTTTGCTGGCTGTGTAAGTGGAACCTGATTCCAGCAGTTTCAACAGACCACAAGGTTTATAGTATAAGAAGCGAATCATAGGTTACACGGACTTCACGACTTATTTTCAAAGGAGGAATTATTGTATCTTATGCCTTATTAGAGTTAACAGTATGCATGGACGTTGTTGTTGTGACACCACCAACTTTATAGTTGTCGAATACATTGTTTCGGCAACCTTTGATGGTGTTTTACTAGTGGAATTTCTATATTTGGGACCTTTGTGACACAAGTCTGTTTCCCTTGTTGTCTGGATCTACATAAAAGATCAGCATAGTGAGAAAGGACTCATTGCCTTTGCAAAACTGGGCCCCAAAAGCTTATGCTGAAATGCAGTTTTGTACATTTCTGAGGTGCCACAAGACTGGCAATTACAATACAATCAGAATTAGAAAGTTTCTTCTCCATCCCCCTTCTGTGGGCTGCAGTGACTCTCCGTCTGTCAAGTGGTGAAGGAAGGAATCAGTTCCACAGAAAGGTGCGGAAACCAGTTCAAAGAACTCCCCGGTGGAGCCACATCTGGCCTTGAAACAGAGCACTACTGCCACCTGCTGGATCTAAGTAATGAGAGAGTGAATGCTTTTTGTTGTTCAGTTGCACAGTTGAGTCCGAGGCCCTCCTCTCTTCCACCGTCCTCCGGAGTTTGCTCAACTTCATGTTTGCTGCACCGATAACGCTGTCTAACCACCTCATCCTTAGCTGCTGTGAGAGTCCCACAAAGTCATTCAACAACAAGTGTCCTTAAACAGGAAAGCTTTATTGAGAAAGGTCTGCTATGGTCATCGGCACTTCTTGTGTTAGTAATGGCGGGTACGATTGAGCCCAGGACAATTATACAGAATTCAAAGAGAGGACTGGTAGTGTAATGTAACCAATCATTGGGGCAGAAAAAAGGCGCTTAAAATACTGGTTCCCAGTTCCCAGGGAAAAAGCGGGAAGACTTATAGTCAGACAGTAGAAGATACATGAGCAGGAACCAGCAGTCTCTCAAGGTCGAAGGAGAGCGATACGCCTGCCATGAGAACTACAACATAACATTCCACAGGAGTGACGTCACAGGTTCAGCCATCCCACCTCCCGGGCAGGGGATGGCAGCATTAGTTGACAGCTGCCTCCTCCTCCTTTTACTTTCAATCACCCTTTTAAATAAACTTTTACTAGAAACTTACTGCAGTAGAAAAGAGCAAGAGTCCAGAAGCACCTTCAAGAGTAACAAAAGTTGTGGTGGAGTATGAGCTTTCGGGAGTTACTTATTCAGATACCTGAAACTTACTGCCAGAGAACTGAAACATACTGAATTATCCACACTTGATCTTGGCCAGGAAAGACTCTGCAAATGTTCCAGGATTGCCCCAGATTCAGTTTTCCAGATCATTCTGGACTGCCAGCTGCACACATCCTCACGGATGAAATTCTTATCCCGTGGGCGCTTACTAGTAATCTTAAAACTGTTCAGCATTTTTTGAATGATGTTAATACTGATACGACAATCATGGTTGCCAATTTTGTAGCAGAATCAGCCGCACTGAACAGATTTTTTAAATATAATATGCATATTTTATTGTCCTACCTTACTCACTGGAATGGAATACATCCTTTAAATGTATCTGCCATACTATTATGCCATTAAAGGTGTCTGAACTGGTCTGAACTGAACTACTGAGTTATCCAGAGCAAAGATTTGTATTAAAAAGGATGAAATTAACAACGAACATGAAACTGAGTAAACTCCGGAGGACAGTGGAAGACAGGAGGGCTTGGCGTGATGTGGTCCGTCGGGTCGCGAAGAGTCGGACATGACTGTGCAGCCGAACGCCAACATTAAAAGGGACAAGGCCCCCCCCCCGCGATATTCACGGGGGGGGGAAAGCTGACAGCTGCTCCTTCTTCCTCCACCCCCCTTCCCCCCCGCATTCCAGCCTGCCCGAGGCGAGGCCCCTCCGGCGCAGAGCCGTGGGCCTCGCCATATCTTCTCCACCTCCCGCGGGAGGGGGGGTAGGTGAGCCTCTTCCCCCTCCTCTGGCCCCACCTCCCGAGCCTCTACCCCGTCCCCCCTCCAGGCAGCTTCCCCCCCGCCTTCAAAACGATGGCGGCGGCAGGGAGACAGCCGCCCGAGGCTCCCCCCCTGTAAGGCGGTGGCGGCAGGGACACCCGCCGTCCACTGAGGCTTCCCCCTCCCTCCCTGCTTTCAAAACGGCGGTGGGGGCATACAGACCTGCCGCCCACCGAGGCTCTTCCCTCCCTTCCCCCCCCGCAAACGGCGGCGGCGAGTCCTCGTCACACCGCTTCCCACCCCCTCCCCTACAGCGGCCACAGCGTTCTCTGCGCACGCGCGGAGAACACTTTAACTTTTCGGGGGATTTAAAGATCCCCCGAAAAGTTTTTTAAACATTTAGGATTTTTCTGCACATGGGGGGAGTGCCCCCCGTGTATAGAAACCCCACCCCACCCCCAAGTGCCCCCCCCCCGCAGATTTAGGTATCCGCATGGGGGAGGGTACTTGGGAATTAGATATATAGATATAGCTTATCTTGAAATTTATCAGTGAATTCATTTCCTCACAACGCTTTATGCAGTTAAGCCACTAAGTCACACGCTGACTGTGTCAGAGGCTGTATTCTGGATTTGAATATAACCACCTGTAGTTCCAGGAGCACCTTCTTGGCGCTGGTTTGCAATAGAAAAACGGGAAAAGCCCCCTTTCGTGCTTTGACGATAAAAACCCTTTCCTTTAGGAACATTCTACCGATTCTAAAAGAGAAAATATTTCACTGGGGTTTCTTTCGAGCGCTCCCTGACATTTTCCAACTGCTCCATTTGAAAAACGGGGAAAGGCTTGGAAACAAAACAACTAGGGGAAACCTGTTTTTCCTCTGAAATGTTCTATTCCTGGCCCCCTACCGGTCCCTCACTCCTCTAGGATTCCTCCAAGTACAGAGAAACCCCCATTTTTGTCTCTGAGTGGCTCCACCTGATTGTCCTGTTGCTAGGACCAGGCCATAGAGCTCTCTGGGAGATTAAAAGCCCAACAGCATTTTGAAGATACTCCCCGGGAGCCTGGCGGACAGAACTGGCACACAGTAACCCTTTCCGTAGTCCCCCGCCCCCGGTCATTGCCTGAACCAACAAGAGAGGTGGGGGGCTGTTGGCACGAACAAGGCCCCAGGTCGAATCCTCAGCATCTTGAGCAGGAGGAGTTTGGGGTGCTGCAGATACTGACGAAGGCCTTTCTCTGCCAGCTGGATGAGGCAATCCTTGGCTGGGTGGACTAAAGGTCCTACCTGGTATGAGGCAGCTTCAAATTCACGCAGGAGCAGAGGCGACGGCAGCCAAAAACCTTCCCAGCGGAGCCCAAGACACCCGCAGCGTCTCGGTTTAACTACTGAGCGAGAACGCGAGCCCAAACCCTAGCTGCTCATTTTAGTCCGTGGCACAGAAGACGTGAACTGCGTGTTTGCAGAAAGCCAGAGTGCTGTTGTCATCACACAGGGCATCTTAGGTGAACCCAAGCCTTTGGCACCTGGGCAAATCCGCATCTTGGCCTCGGAAAGGATTCCTGCTTGGCCCGGGCTGGCAAAGCGATCGAGCAGCACGACTCTCAAAGCCTTATTGCGGCAAGTCTCTCCTCGGTTTCCAGCCAACAAGGATGACACCTGGGGCGGACAGATGGCTCCTGGGAAAGGGAAACCGCCAGAGTGGCACCTCGGGAGATAGTGTGTGTGCTGGCCGTGTCGTCTTTCACAGCCAAGAGATGCAGAAAATGCCCCAGAATCTCTGTACAGGTGGACTGAGAGACTGCAGCGGACAAACTGTGCCAACAAGGCGAGAACGGAAGGCATTAGGCGCCTTCTGGGTTGCTAAATGCAGACTCAACTACTTTTTAAAAAAGTGGCAGGAACATAACAGAGACAAAATCAATACATTTGCTAGGGCAACATATGAACATGGTTTCTTTCCCAGAAACTTCTGATCACACAAAGATGGTCCTGTGATTTCCACCCAGCTAGCAAGGAAGATGAGTACAAGGGTTCTTAAGAGCAAACATTTGCAGCTCCGGCCAGGCCCCCGCTTTCCGAGCAGGCAGCCCTGGTCTCAAGAAGACCCTTTTGTCCCACTCGGAAAAGGGTCAAGGGCAGGCAAAAGAGCAATTAGGGTGCCCAAAGTGCAGAAGGTCCAGGAGCAGGGCTGGCTTCTGCCACAAAGAGGCCTTGGGTATACATTCACACCCTCAAAGGGAAACGAGGCCTTCTGATCTAAGGCGTTCAAGTAGTACAGTACGTCGGGGCTGTTGAACAGGAACAGCGGAGAGCCCTTGGTACCAGAAGGGAAGGAGGTCTGGTATTTTCGCCAGAAGGGTTCAGAGATTCTTATGGGCACTGAGCCCCAAGAAGGGGTTTTGCATCCCCAAGACTTTATTCTGAATTATGTCTCCTCTCCTGGGCGAGGCAGTTCCATCACTACTCCCCCCCCCCCCCATCCTTGTTAAGAAAATCTAAGTTCTGGGACTATGATCAGCAGATACACGGCCCGTTGCTACGTACAGATCTTGCGCAGCTGGGTCCCTGCAACAGGAACGTGGGGGTACCGTGGGTGCTGTTGGGCTGGTTTGGGACATGGACGTGAAGTTGATCCTAGTCTGGGCTCCCTACATCGATGGCAAGGTTATAAAGGATGGCTGAGCGGTAGCTGCCCTTACGAGAGGCCAAGCTGCTCAGTCTGTGAAAATCTGAAATCCACTGGAAGCTGGCCTCCAGCAAAAGAGCCAAGACCTTTGTTTTCTCCCTTTGTCGATGGACAAACGCAAGGAGCGGAGCTGTGGACAAATAAAACCTGGCTTAGCTCTGAAAACAAACCACCAAAAAAGAAAATCGAAGTTCTGCGCTCACTTGTTTTAAGTGGATACATATCTTACTTCAGAGCCCCAGCCCAACACCAGGCTTTCCCTCCTCGTGGTCTGGAATATACTGCAAAATGGAACCTGAAAGCCCTAAATAAACGGGGGGGGGGGGGGGGGAAGAGAACAGGGTCGGTTGCGCTTCATGCTAAAAATCCAGTCCGAAGCTGTTTCGAGGCTAAGATTCAGGTTTGCCTGGACTTCTTTTAAGACTTGAAGACTCTTTCTCCCCACTGCAATGGCTGCAAGATTCCAGGACTGCGCATATCATACAGGAGCTATTCTGCAAGCTTGGAAGTCAGACAGAGATCTGGACAAGAACCCATCCTGAAAATGACCCCCACAGACTGTTCAACGTCACTTCGCAGCCTGCAGACCCTGATCCAAAGCCAGTTTGGTGTCGTGGTTAAGTGCGCAGACTCTAATCTGGGAGGACCGGGTTCGATTCCCCACTCCTTCACTTGCACCTGCTGGATGACCTTGGGCAAGCCATAGCTCTGAGCCAGCTGTTCTCTCAAGGACAGTTCTGGAAGGAGCTCTCTCAGCCCCACCTACCTCCCAGGGTGCCTGTTGTGGGGAGGGGAAGGGAAAGGAGTTTGGAAGCTGCTCTGAGACTCCTTTGGGTAGTGAAGGGCGGGGTATAAATCCAATCTCTTCTCTCCATCATATCATTCCAGCTTGGATCCACCTTCACCGGCTTCCCACGTCCCCTGGCTGGTGGGCTGTTTGAGGCCTCCTGGTTTGGAACCAAGGCACCTTGAGGGCCCCCTCTCCCCCACTGCCGAAGCCCAGCTGGAGGTCCCAATTCATGTCCCACCTCCATCGGCCATTCAGCAGGTAGATATGTGAAAAAAGGCCTCTTGTAGGGGCAACCACTCCAGAGCTCCCTCTTTAAGCCACGGCTTTGGTCCCAGCCACTTAACAGTTTGAGAAATGTGGTGGTGTCCGGCTTGCCTCTCTCAATATGCCTGAGGAAGAGCATCACACTCTAGCAATAAGAACCTTCCTTGGGCCCCCGGCCCGAGTGAGGTCTGGCTCTTTTCGACTAGGGCCAGGGCCTTTTCAGCCCTGGCCCCCATCTGCTAGAACTCTCTGAGAAGAGATTATATTTATTTATTACCTTCCCATAGGGCCTGCAAGGCAGAGATGTTCCGCCAGGCCTTTGGTTGGGGATAGTGTTGGTCAGCTTCCTCACACCCTCCTGCTCACCCCTCCTCACCCCATTTACCCAGGGGGCTGGAGGGAAGAGAAATTTCTTGTCATCTTAGACCATGAAATGTAGTGCTTGATTAATATATTGCTTTTTTTAGTAGTTTTTAATGTTATTTAATGGATTATTATTGTGTTGGGTTCAATGTCAGCTGCCCCGAGCCCTGCTTGCAGGGAAGGGGGGGGGGGGCCGAACGAGTTGAATTGAATAAATAATAAATAAAATTAACGCTTGGATTTTCATGAACTCTGGCTCCCTTGCACGGCTGTTATATTTTTAACCCGCCTTTGTGCTAGCTGGAAGTCTTATTATGCATCAGTTTTACAGTTTGATTTGCGCTTTTTGGTCTAAACAGTTTTGGTTAAAAAAAACAACTAGAGTGTAATTTTTAAGTACACAAATACTGTAAACGACAGTTTTTGTGAGAACATGAAGCACAGAGTTCCAAACTCTGAAGGTTTTCACTGAAAAAGACACACACACATCAAGGCAGGTTTATTCCTGGTTCGTTATATTTCTCCTTCTGTCACAGAATAACACTGATCTGTTTTTCCCAAACACGGCATGGCAAAACAGGCCGAGACCAGACGTGTACAGGAGCCACAACTATTGCATCCGAGAGACAAAAAACAACAACAACCGGGGTTCATGCGAGACGCTGGGCGGACAGTTCTGAGACTACTGCACCCAGGAGACAGATGTTTCCAAGGCCACCCCCCCCCCAAAGCAAGGAGCTAATGCTAGCCCGGGGACAGCAGAAACTGAGGCATGGGTGACTCAGAAACAAGACTGTCTGAAATCCAGCACCATGTTCCGACCCAAACAAAGAGTTGCTCGCCCTTATGGGAAGCAGAAAGACTCTGTACCCTTCCAGGTTCGCAGAGCGCCAATTGGCAGCAACCACCGGGAAAGCTGCCCCTTTGCTGCAGAAGTCTGAGACAAACTAGAAAGGTCGCACATCAGCACATTGTTTGGGAGATCCTTCAAAGGATCGATGTGGTTCTTTCCGGGAAGACTGGAGTTGGGCACCTCCCAGTGGGCATAGCCAAGGAAGGAGAACCTCGTGGCCCAAGAAAAAGCCTCGTGGCCCCAAGAACCAGCTGCCCTCCCGCACCCCCACTCTACAGCCAAACCCCTTTCTGCTCCCCAGCTGAACGGCTGGCCGAAGTCCCGCGGGGCCTGCTGCCATCGCCCTGAATGCAAATCGAGAGCAGGTTTCCCCGCCCACCTTGGCAGAAAGCATCACCAGCCACCAGAAGTGCAAGAAGAACCAGTGTCGATTATTGGAAGGGGAGGGTGTCCCCAAGGAAAAGATGAGCAGCCCGGCTGTTTCCGACCACGTTTTAAAAAAGAAGAAGCCCAGACTCAGGGAAAGTTGGGATGGACAAGCTACGACAGCTTGACCTACCTGGGGAGTTATTTTGGGAGGCAAAGAAGATGCTCGCCGAGGCTGGCAGACAGAACTTCTGCACCCTCCGGAGATTTGGGGTGACTCGGACCAGCACTTGGGCTTCCACTTGGGGAGGGAAGGAGGACAGGGGGGGGGGGGTGGGGTCTCTTGGGCATAGACGGGGAGCTAACGGATGACACAAACCCGCGCTGAGAGCAAGAGGTTGGGGCAGGGATCTCTCACATTTGTAGAAGAAGAATAAGGGGCGGGTGGTCCGCAGGCTCCGACCAACCAGGCTGGCTTGCCGGGGGGGCTCAGCTTAAAAGCCCCCCCTGAAGGCAATGGCCAGCCCCTCGCCCGCCCCATTAAAAATATCGACACTAGGAGGTATATACATGCGTGCATAGCTGAAGAGGCCACCAGAGTAAGGCTTGAGGTTAAGGCGATGGAGGGCGGCTCTCTTGCGTTACAGGACTGTCCCTCCTGACCTCCGAGGACGTGCAACCCACTTCGACGAAGAGGGTGGGAGGAGGTTTCCTCCCAGTCTTTGGCCCTGCAGGATCCTCCCCCCCCCCCCCCCGGTCGGGTTAGAGAGGCCAATCGTACGTATTGCGTATTAAGACGTATGGGGGAAAGTCATGTCACACGCATACCCACAGACCCTGAAAGCTTACGCCGCCCTGCAGCTGGACGGATTCAATGAGCTCTGCTGCAATAACGCTTTCCAAGTCGGCCCACCGGGGCCAAGGAGACCACGATTCACAAGCCGTAGAGGTCCTATTTCTACAGGGAAGGGAAGGCGTCTTGCTGGTTACCCGCACAGGAAGCGGAATGCAACGAAATCCCTCCCTGGGGGCTAGAGCCCAATGTAAACAGGGCTTAATGCATGCCACACAACTGGGGGGGGGGCAGGCCTGTCCCTCCCTCCTCTGGTGCTTCTGCCTTCCGTCATTGCTCAGCTGCTCTTTCCCTGCAGTGCAACAGCCCTGGTTCAGTCCCAGGATCCGAGCTAAGCCAATTCAGCAGGACCTGTCTGCATTATACAGTAGTGCAAATAAGACCCTCTGTGTGCACTGCAGCTGCGCCGCCATCCCCGTGAGAACGAAGCACGCGCAGGAAAAAAAACAGGGGCCACACAGCCACAGGGTCTGCAAGCCCAGAGTGTGGAAATGGATAATGGCACGGTCTTTCTCTAAGACAGCCTATCTCCACCTCTCCAGGGAACAGCTGGGAAGAACCCTTGCAAAGCCCGGCGAAGATGGCAGATGTCTATTTAAAGAAACACGCGGGAAATGTTCAGGTACCGAGACAGTATTCTGGGAAGATAATGTACCACTGCCCTCATCTGTTTGTTTGTGGATCTCCCAGCCTCGTGGGGGTGAGAGGATGCGAGTCCCTCCGGGCTTCCTGGGACAAAACACGGCCAAGGGGAGGCGACGAGCGAGGAGCTCTTTCCATTCCAAAGGGTTAAGGTGGGGAAGGATGGGTGCTTAGTGCCCCGAGTCACTGAAGTAGGTACTGGCCTCCAGGAGTAGCCCCTTGACGTAGACGCGCGCCGTGTAGAAGAGCGTGACGAAATCCTGAGTGCTGAAAACGGAGTCGGCGAGGGCGAAGCCGAGCGTGGAGGGGATGAACCCCCGGCCGTACTCCACCATCCATGTGCCAGCGCTCCACTGCACGGCCGTGGCCTCTCCAGAGCGGTGGACGATGGTATCTCCTGCGCACAGATAAGCAGATGGTGCTTGGTGTCTCACACGGCCCATTCCCCTGCCCGGACTTACCCGGAAAGCACTGCGTGGCTTACCTGGGTAATAGATCTCACTTTTGGTCGTTCCTTCCTTCCACTGTCGGAAGGTGCCCGAGATGATGGTGTCGTGGATGTCGGCCCAATAGCGACCTGCAAGGGAGGAGATGAAGCAAAGACATTGGTACGGCAAAATTTATAGAGCAAAGTTTACGGGGAGGGCCCACTGCTCAGGGGTACAGAATCTGCTTGGCTTGGAAAAGAAGAAGAAGAGATTGGATTTATACCCCGCCCTTCACTACCCAAAGGAGTCTCAGGGCAGCTTACAAACTCCTTTCCCTTCCCCTCCCCACAACAGACGCCCTGTGAGGGAGGGGGGGCTGAGAGAGCTCTTTCAAAAACTGCCCTTGAGAGAACTGCTCTGAGAGAACTATGGCTTGCCCAAGGTCATCCAGCCAGGTGCACGTGGAGGAGTGGGGAATCAAACCCGGTCCTCCCAGATTAGAGTCCGCGCACTTAACCACGACACCAAACTCAGGTTCAATCCCTGAGCCGCTGCTTGAGACACCTGGATTGCTGCTGTCAGTCCAAGTAAACAAGACTGGCCTTGACGGGCTGATTCAGTGTAAGGCAGCTTCGTGTGTTCAAGGGTTAATGAACAGAAAGAGCAGAGAGCCATGTACTGTTGAGAACTGATGGCAACTATGGCTGTTCTGAGTGGGTGGGTGGGGGGGCAATAATAAGAATCCTCGTCTCAGTCAGCTTCAAAGGTTTCATTCGTTAGTGCTGGTTGATAATGACCAGCATGGGGAGGGGCTGTGGCTCAGTGGAAGAGCCTCTGCTTGGCATGCGGAAGGTCCCAGGTTCAATCACCGGCATCTCCAGTTAAAAGAAGCAGGTAGGAGGTGATGTGAAAGACCTCCGCCTGAGACCCCGGAGAGCCGCAGCCAATCTCAGGAGACGACAATGACTTTGACGGACCAAGGATCTAGTTCTGTACAAGGCCGCTTCGTGCGTTCATGCCATCCCTTTTTTAACATGTGGAATTCACTGCCGCAGGAAGGGGTGGCGGCTACAAGCTTAGACAGCTTCAAGAGGGAACTGGGGAAACAAAGGGAGCAGAGGTCCATGAGTGGTTATTAGCCACAAGGTATAGATGGAACACTCTGTCGGGGGGCAGTGATGCTCTGTATCACTGGTGCTTTGGAGGCAACAGCGGGAGGGCTTCTGGAGTTCTGGCCCCACTGGTGGACCTCTGTGTTTTGGCCACCGTGTGACACAGAAAAAGAAGAGATTGGATTTATGCCTCGCTCTTCACTACCCGAAGGAGTCTTGGAGTGGCTTACAATCTCTCTTGAGAGAACAGCTCTGGGAGAACTTGTG
The DNA here is from genome assembly GCA_029233225.1 of Lepidodactylus listeri. Classification (NCBI taxonomy): domain Eukaryota; kingdom Metazoa; phylum Chordata; class Lepidosauria; order Squamata; family Gekkonidae; genus Lepidodactylus; species Lepidodactylus listeri. The sequence continues at coordinate 3,060,101 of JARCFY010000004.1, read as the reverse complement.
ACTGACCCATGGTCACACCAGCAGCTGCATGTGGAGGAGTGGGGAATCAAACCCCGTTCTCCCAGATTAGAGCCTGTGCTCCTAACCCCTACACCAAACTGACATAGAGTGTTGGACTGGATGGGCCAACATGGCTTCCCTTATGTTTTTAAGGCACAAGGAGAGAGCCGAAGGGAGGCTGCTCTAAGCAGAGAAGTGCCCTTTATCCCATGGGAAAGAGCCGGTGTGCAGAAAGACTCATTGTTTCCCTTGTCTTTTGCCCACACTATGTGAGCACGACCTTGAAAGGGCAGGGGAATCTAAGCATGACCAAGGAACAGATACCCTTTGATAGCTGGCTGATGTATGCAGCAGAGTGGTAAAATGCTGGCGTCAAGCACGGTCCTTAGAACTAGTTTTTTTTGGCTGTCTCTAGCAGAGTCCGCACTGCAGTCACCCCCCCCCCCATGATCTGTTATAATCTCCAAATACTGAGCCTTTGTCGCTTGTTCTTAGCCAAAGGTACAGGCAGAGCCTGGGCTTCTATACAGTTAGGATTTATGTAACAGCAGAAGCGCCTGTCCAACTGGAAAAATGCTTTGCTACACCAAGGCATGACACAGACTGGAGGCTGCTTCAAAGTGTACAACTATCAGTGTCTGGGCCCTGTTTAGGTGATTGTCCTAACTGGAAGTCAAGTTGGCTGCCTGCTCCTTCCCAGGCAATGGAACTGGCTGTGACTACCGTCGTCTTTGGAAGACTGCCTTCTGAGATTAGGCGGATGGCAGCCTGGGGGAGGACCTTCTTGGCCAGGCACCAAAGCCCTGGAACTCCCCCCCAAAGGAGATTCATCTGTCCCCTTCTGTTGCCTTCCTCCGCCATCAGTGAGGAATTTTTTTGTTTACTTTGGTATCCAGGGCTAGGACTGGTAGACCACCCCCAAAAATGGAGAGAAAAGAGACTTATTCTGAAAAACAAAGAGACTTTAAGGGACCAACCCAGAAATAAGAGAATAAAAGCTAAAAAAGAGACCCGCTCCTAGGCTGGAATTCCTTAAGCGATCCCTCCTTCCTGGCCAATGTTCTAATTGCTGCTTTTATGTCTTTGAGACAGTTTGGTGCAGTGATTAGGAGCGCAGATGCTAATCGGGGAGAACCGTGTTTGATTCCCCACTCCTCCACATGCAGCTGCAGGTGTGACCTTGGGTCAGTCACAAGTTCTTTCAGAGCTGTTCTCTCAAGGGCAGTCCTCAAAAGAGCTCTCTCAGCCCCACCTACCTCACAGGGTGTATGCTGTGGGGAGGGGAAGGGAAGGAGATTGTAAGCCGCTCTGAGACTCCTTCGGGTAGCGAAGGGTGGGGTATAAATCCAATCTCTTCTTCTTTATACATACGTTAACACTGTTAATATGTTTTACTGTTGACTGATAGGCGGGTTGATTTTAATGCTTTAAGCTGTTAACCACCTCGGTGGCCCTTGTAAGGACAGAAAAATAAGATACATGTTTTGTAAATCAGCGGATAAATATATAATACAATAGAATGGGAGAGAAAGTGGAGAGGGCTGAGAAAGGCTGGACAAAGCAAGAGGGATTTTCCTTTCCAAGGTGTTAATTCCTCAGTTCATCGTTTTTCTCCACAAACGGCCCCCACCTCAGTTTGACACGTGGACTCGCGCTGAGAGCGCGCAACTGAGCCAGGACCACATGTGAGCAAGGGGCCCTTTGAGCCCAGATCCAAATGCCCCTCCTTGTCACTGAAAGAAGGAGCCAGGCTACCGCTGAAGTCAGACAGCAGAGGCCAGCGTCAGCCTCCCTGATATACCAGAGGGAAAAAAAATGTCTTCCTCCCCGTGCCAATCCTACCTTGGCTCCCCGCCTGTTTCTCGCTGGCTTACCTGAGTGTCCCCCGGTGTCAATGGCGGTGCCAAAGAGCAGCACGTACTCGGAGAGGGAGGCGTGCAGCAGGCACATAGAGCCCATCCAGCCGCCAGCGTTGACAAACACCCACTGCAGGTCCTCGTCTGGCAAGATGTGCCCGGGGTGCTTCTTGCGCAACTCCACAATGATCTTGGAGAAGGCCAGCTCGTGGTCCAGGCCTGTGGGGGGTGGGAGACACAGCCACAGCTGAACCATGACTTTCCCAGTGTCAAAAAGGCAAGAATGATTTGATGGCTGACAAAAGAGAGATGGGAGGAAGAATGTGTAGAAGAGATGACAAAATGCCTTCGTCAGACACTAGGAAGATTTGCACGGAGCCTTACCAACACCACTTGGGTATCGTGTTATATATACAATATTCAGCCTTAGTGTGCAAGGAATAATTGTCAAACTAATGGCTAGAACACGATCTCTGTGCCTGGACCAACTGATTAGCCAAACAGCAACTTGGCAAACGTCTGTACGAACAGCCAGATTAGTCAACTGCAGCAAAAACAAACAACACGCCACCTTAAAAGAAAGAAAAACCGTAAAGAGCAGGTCATGGGGCCATCTATCCCTTTATGTCACCACCTTTTGAAGCTCCTGTTGGCCATTTGTCTTCTTCATAATCACACGCATAAATGCCTGCCTTAAGAGGAACCAACACAAGCATCTAAAAAAGTAGACATATGTTACCGTAAGAATGTAACTCTTGAAAAAGGCACAAGACTCCTCTGTGATATTGCTAAAAGGCAGCAAAGGAGCAACAGCTTACTGTGACTGAAGCGCACACTGTGGCAAAGGGTTCCACAGCCATTCATTACTCAGCAAAAGAATCAGAAATAAGGAAGGACTGCATAAAACTGAGAGAAGTAAAATTAGGAAGTCTAGAGACTGCATGATGTATTTAGATTTTTTGAAGCCAGAACAAAAAGATGGCCATTTGACAGCAATGCTGATTCTGTGAACTTGGGCAGATCATGAGAGGGAGGGCAGGAAGGGCTGCTTCAGTGCTTTGTTCTCGTGGCCCATTCTTACATGCCCCGGGAAATGCTGATTGCCACTTTGGGGTCACTGGGGGTGTGGTATTTGTGAATTTCCCGCATTGTGCAGGGGGTTGTAGCAGATGACCATGGAGGTCCCTTCCAGCTCTATGATTCTACGAAAACCTAGTCTGTTAAGAAGTCCTATAACTCATTATTTACTAAACATGGCATGCAAAATATATACGTGAAGTGCCTTCTATCCATACAAACACGTTATCTGCAAGCTAAAACAGAATGGGAACACACACTGCAATCCTAAGAACCCTTTCCTGGGAGTAAGCCCCAATGAACAGAAAGCTGAATTTAGAGTCGACCTGCTTTGGATTGCTCTCTAAGAGCCTGAGCTGGAACCAAACAGGTGCCTGATGCAAACTGGACCATGATTTCAAGAGATGGCCCTGGGCAAGCTGCACTCTCCTTCCTTCAGTCTCCCACCAGCAACAAGGCAACAGCAAGCCTCCCTCCCCCCCCAAAATTATTGAAATAAAAAGGTGAGGTTTTCCTGACATCCAGGGCTCAGCATAAATATTTTATTTATGTTATTTCTAGTCTGCCTTTCTCACTTGGACTCAAGGCGGATTACAACAGAGTGAGTCAACACAATCGACGGGATGGGACACTCAATAACCAATGCAATAGGATTAGGGTTCTAGAACCAACCAGAAGCCTAAAAACAGAAGTGAAGCAAAGCATGACACGTTAAAGGATGCAAAAATCACACAGAAGAATGGTAGCTTCCACAAGCAGCCAAGACCTCCCACTGTTCTTTTATTGCTGTTTACATGAAACAGACTTCTGCTGGTCCAGGACTAGGCTCATGAAAACATAAAAAGAAGCCAATGTTGGATCAGGCCAGTGGCCCATCCAGTCCAACACTCTGTGTCACACAGTGGCCAAAAACACCAGGGGCCCTCAGGAGGTCCAGCAGTGGGGCCAGGACACTAGAAGCCCCTCCCACTGATGCCCCCCCTCCAAGCACCAAGAATACAGAGCATCTCTTGCCCCAGACAGAAGAACGTAAGAGAAGCCAGTGTGGGATCAGGCCAGTGGCCCCTCCAGTCCAACACTTTGGTGTCACACAGTGGCCAAAAACACCAGGTGCCCTCAGGAGGTCCAGCAGTGGGGCCAGGAGACACTAGAAGCCCTCCCACTGCTGCCCCCCCAAGCACCAGGAATACAGGGCATCCCTTGCCCCAGACATAAGAACGTAAGAGAAGCCAATGTTGGATCAGGCCAGTGGCCCATCCAGTCCAACACTCTGGGTCATGCAGTGGCCAAAAACACCAGGTGCCATCAGGAGGTCCACCAGGGGGGCCAGGACACCAGAAGCCCTCCCATTCTTGACCCCTGCGCCCAAGCACCAAGAATACAGAGCATCACTTGCCCCAGACCGAGAGTTCCTATCTATACCTTGTGGCTAATAGCCACTGATGGACCTCTGCTCTTAAGAACCAAAGAGAAGCCAATGTTGGATCAGGCCAGTGGCCCATCCAGTCCAACACTCTTGTGTCACACAGTGGCCAAAAACACCAGGTGCCCTCAGGAGGTCCAGCAGTGGGGCCAGGACACTAGAACAGAAGAGAAGCCGTTGTTGGATCAGGCCAGTGGCCCATCCAGTCCAATACTCCGTGTCACACAGTGGCCAAAAACACCAGGTGCCCTCAGGAGGTCCAGCAGTGGGGCCAGGACACCAGAAGCCCTCCCACTGTTGCCCCCCTTCCCCAAGCACCAAGAATACAGAGCATCTCTTGCCCCAGACAGAAGAACGTAAGAGATGCCAATGTTGGATCAGGCCAGTGGCCCCTCCAGTTCAACACTCTGGTGTCACAGAGTGTCCAAAAACACCAGGTGCCCTCAGGAGGTTCAGCAGTGGGGCCAGGACACTAGAAGCCCTCCCACTGTTTATTCCCCCCCCCCCCCAAGCACCAAGAATACAGAGCATCACTTGCCCCGGACTGAGAGCTCCTACCTATACCTTGTGGCTAATAGCCACTGATGGACCTCTGCTCCATATGTTTATCCAATTCCCTCTTATAAGAATATAAGAGAAGCCAGTGTTGGATCAGGCCAGTGGCCCATCCAGTTCAACACTCTGGTGTCACACAGTGGCCAAAAATACCAGGTGCCCTCAGGTGTAGCAGTGGGGCCAGGACACTAGAAGCCCTCCCACTGCTGCCCCCCCAAGCACCAGGAATACAGGGCATCCCTTGCCCCAGACATAAGAACGTAAGAGAAGCCAATGTTGGATCAGGCCAGTGGCCCATCCAGTCCAACACTCTGGGTCATGCAGTGGCCAAAAACACCAGGTGCCCTCAGGAGGTCCACCAGTGGGGCCAGGAGGACACTAGAAGCCCTCCCACTGCTGCCCCCCCCCCCAAGCACCAGGAATACAGGGCATCCCTTGCCCCAGACCGAGAGTGCCCCATCTACCCCTCGTGGCTCATAGCCACACACCCCGCCCCGGCACAGGCACCCAGCAAAGCGCTGGTCTCCAAAGAGCCAGGGCGGCCTGCAGGGTCACAACCGCCCTGCGAGGGAGGCTGGCGTGTCACGGAGGTAGACTGCGCCCGCGCAGGGGAGGCTCTCCGGATACGGACCGGCGTGGTGCTTGGCGAGGCGCGCGATCTCCTCGGGCTCGAACTCGAAGCGCCGGCCGGAGGCAGCCCAGCTGCGCAGCGCCTGGATCAGCAGCGCCGCCGCGGCCACCGCCAGCCCGACGCGCAGGCCCCGCCCGGCCCAGCTGGGCCCCGCCAGCCACCCCATCGCCGCCGCCGCCGCTTCAGGGCCGCCTGCCGAGGAGCAGCGAGAGGGGCCGAAGACCGCGGCTCAGGCGAGAGGGAGACGGTGCCGCCCTCGGTCAGGCCGGCCAATGGGAGCCGCGCCCTCGTGCCCGCGCGCTCCGAAAAGAGCCAATGGCAGGCCGCCCCGCCTCCCGGCCGCCCTCGACGGGCGCGCACAGACCGCCGCGGCCAATCACAGCCCTCGCCGCACCACGCCGGGCCTCAGCGCCTCGCCGCCGCCGCCGGCGACCAATCGCGGCCTCGCCGCCCCTCCTCCAATCCCGAACCTCGACCCCGGGCCAAGGAGCGGTGTCACGTGACGCGGGCAAAGCCACCCCCCCCCCTCCCGGCGCGCGTCGCCTCACAGGCTCGACCAATCGGCGCCCGCGGCGGGGAAGGGGCGGGGCGCTGCCCTGTGAGCGCAGGTCACGTGAGAGGCTGAGGCGGGGGAGGGACGTTGTCCGGGGTCTGAAACGGGAACATGGAGCGGGTCGCCGCGGGGGAGAAATTCAATCCGAGCGGTAACTGAGAGGCCGCGGTCTGGACTCCGGGCGCGCTGCCCGTCTCTAGTTGCTAGGGCAGGGCCTGTTGCTAAGGCGGGAGGGGTTCAGCAGCGGGGCGTGGCTTGATGCGTTTCTCGGGGTGTGGCCTGCCAAAGCAAGGGGAGGGGTTTAGGACTAGCCGTAGGTAGAGGGCGCTAGCTGCCAGGGGGCGTGGCCTCTCGAAGGATGGGGCGGGGCCTGATGCTGTTCCCTGGGGTGTGGCCTGCCAAGCAAGGGGCGGGGTTAGTGCTAGCTGTAGGTCAAAGAGGTGCTTTGCTGGGGGAGTGGCCTGTCAAGTGAAGGGGCGGGGCTTGATGCTAGCTGCCAGGGGGCGTGGCCTCTCGAGGGATGGGGCGGGGCCTGATGCTGTTCCCTGGGGTGTGGCCTGCCAAGCAAGGGGCGGGGTTAGTGCTAGCTGTAGGTCAAAGAGGTGCTTTGCTGGGGGGGAGTGGCCTGTCAAGTGAAGGGGCGGGGCTTGATGCTAGTTGCCAGGGGGCGTGGCCTGCCAAGCAAAGGACGGGTCCAACTGGGTTCGAAGGTGCTGGTTGCCCTTTCAAGCAAGGGGTGGTGGTGGTGGGACTGATTGCCCTTCCTTCTCCCCCTCTGCGCAGAGCACCAGCACGTCCGCTACAACCCCCTGCGGGATGACTGGGTCTTGGTCTCTGCCCATCGCATGCGGCGCCCCTGGCAGGGGCAGGTGGAGAAGCCCCCCCAAGAGGACGTGCCACGCTGTGACCTGGCCAACCCGCTGTGCCCTGGGGCTACGCGGGCCAATGGAGAGGTACCTGCTTGCGGTGTCTATTGCAGGGCTCCCCGACACGGCGCCCACTGACACCTTCCCTGGCGCCCACCAGGTGTTCTTATAAAGCAGGTGGAGCTTTTCCCAGCAAGGCTTCCTATTGGCTGTTGGAGATTTGATTGCCTGTATGGATTTCTCCCACAGTGCAAAAGTTTTTAACTCTGTGCTTGAAGGTAAGCTGTGGCAGCCGCTTTGTGCTGGCCCTACCTCCTGTGGCAGCCATTATTGGCTGCACACAACATCCTGGGTTGGTCTTAGGGGGTGGTCTCCCTGCCCAGGTAGTTCTCTGGGTTAGAACTGTGTAGACTGCGCCAGCTCCCTTCTCCTGAAAGTAGTTTCTCCCATCCCTGGATCTCCTTGCTCAGAAATGTCTGTTATTTGAAGAACACCTATCTCTTCTGTGTGACCCTAAGAGCAAAGAACCTCTGAAAGGAGCTCTGTCCCTGACTTGATAGCAAAAGGGAGCTTCACTGAGGCTGCCAGCCCCCCCCCCCCAGCTCTGTAGGGCAGTGTCTTTAAATGTGGGAGTAGGGAGTACATTTGAAAATATATCTGTGCTGTATCCTCCATCTGTATCCTTGGTGATTCTTTTCTCCCATTCCTCTGAATACTCTGGTTCTTAATCATCTTTGTATCCCATTTGAAAGAGTCATAGAATCATGGAGTTGGCAAGGATCTCCAGGGTCAGCTAGTCCAACCCCCTGCACAATGCAGGAAATTCACCAATAGCTCCTCCCCACACCCCCAGAGACCCCTTTTCCATGCCCTGAAGATGACAAAAAACCCTCCAGGATTTCCAGCCAAACTGCCCTGGAGAACAATTATTTCCTGACCCTAAAGTGGCGATCAGCATTTCCCTGGGCGTGTGAGAGAGGGCCACAAGAACTAAGCATTGAGGCAACCCTTCCTGCCCTCCCTTCTCGTGATCTGCCCAAGTTCACAGAATCTGCACGGCTGTCAGATGGCCATCAAGCCTCTGCTCGAAAACCTCCAGAGAAGGCGAGCCCACCACCTCCCGAGGAAGCTTGATCCACTGAGGAACTGCTCTCTCTGTCAGGAAGTCCTTCCTCGTGTTTAGCCGAAAACTCTTCTGATTTCATTTCTATCCATTGGTTCTGGTCCAACCTTCTGGGGCAACAGAAAACAACTCCACACCGTCCTCTACATGACAGCCCATCAAGTACTTGAAGATGGTGTTTGCATCACCTCGTATCCAGAGTCAGGACCCAAAGCCTGGTCCTACTGAGTAAGGGTTGGCGGTCTTGTAGCCTGGAGGTCCGAGTGATAATTCTGCTCTTGCTGTGTCCGCTGTAGGTGAATCCCGAATACGAGAGCACGTTTGTCTTTGACAACGATTTCCCTGCCCTGCAGCCAGATGCCCCCGTGCCTGGTAAGAGACCGCTCAGTCCTGGTCAGTTTTTCTTGGAGCCATTTGGGGAATGGGGTTTGGTCCTCTCAGGGGAATGCCTCTTGACCGTGGATGGAGCGATGGCCACAGGAATAAAAAGCTTTAAAAGGGGATTCGATAGATTCATGGAGGAGAAGTCTGTCAATGGCTACTAGCCATGGCGACTGAGGGGAACCTCCACATTCAGAGGCAGTCAACCTCTGAATCCCAGAGCCTGGAAGCAACATCAGAGGAAGGCCTCGATCTCTGTGCCCTGTTGCTGGCCCTCCAGAGCAACTGGGTGGCCTCTTTTTGTGAGACAGGAGGCTGGACTAGATGGACCACTGGTCTGATCCAGCAGGGCCTCTTCTTATGCTCTTATCAGGGGAAGGCTTCGGCCTCTCTGTCCTGTTGCTGGCCCTCCAGAGCAACTGGTTGGCCACTGTGTGGGACAGGAGGCTGGACGAGATGGACTCTCATTGATCTGACCCAGCAGGGCTCTTCTGATGTTCTTTTGAAGGCCTCGGCCTCTCTGCCCTGTTGCTGGCCCTCCAGAGCAACTGGTTGGCCACTGTGTGAGACGGGATGCTGGACCAGATGGACCCTCGCTGGTCTGACCCAGCAGGGCTCTTCCGATGTTCTTCTCAGGGGAAGGCCTCGGCCTCCCTGCCCTGTTGTTGGTCCTCCAGAGGAACTGGCTGGCCATTGTGTGAGACGGGATGCTGGACTAGATGGACCCTCAGTGGTCTGATCCAGCAGGGCTCTTCTGAGGTTCTTCTCAGGGGAAGGCCTCGGCCTCTCTGCCTTGTTGCTGACCCTCCTGAGGAACTGGCTGGCCGCTGTGCAAGACACGATGCTGGACTAGATGGACCCTTGTCTGATCCAGCAGGGCTCTTGTTATGTTTTTATTTAAAATATATATTGGAGCACAAAAATCTCCGTTTGGTTGGGGGGGATACTGTTGATTTGTCCAGGGTATGTGGTTGAGGGTTAGGAGGGTCTTGGGCTGGTTCAGACAATGCTCGTGGGGTCCGAGGGCTGACACCTCTGCTGTGCAGCTTCAAGCTCCTGCCTTCCCGTGATTGCGCCCGTCACCTTCTGCCTTCTTACCCGCTTCTCCCTGGGTTTCCTCTTCTTCCCCAGATGCTGGCGACCACCCGTTGTTCCGTGCAGCGTCTGCTCGAGGCGTGTGGTAAATGGAGCCTTCACTTTCCAGACCGGTGCAGCTGTTCCCAGGGCAGCTCCTGAGCACTGCTGCTTCCCACCAAGGTTCACGACGACACCCCTGTCCAGCTAATTGGAGGGGGCAGCCAGGGTGTGCTCTGTGTCTAAACTGCCTTCCTCTGCACCTCTGGCTTGTGGGGGCAGAGGCAGATGGGGGGTGGTGGCCCCACTCATAAGAACACAAGAGACGCCAATGTTGCTCTGTCACACAGTGTGAGACTTCTGAATCTAACCAATAAGTCAGGCCTTTGGTAAAGCAAAGTTCTTTATTCTTAATGATGGTTCAGGTACTTCATGTTTGTTAGAGATGCTTGGTTACAGACAGCAAGGATTAATATACCCCCCACCTTCAGGTACAAGCAGGCAGAGGGCCAATAGAAATGGTTACAAAAAAGCACGAAATCCTCAGGACCGTTTGGTTCTCACCAAAAGGCCGCTAAGGCACTAAAAATTCCCCCCCATGTTCCCCAGTGACCTCTAAGTGTAGATTGCAGACCAGACACCTGGTTAGACAAACAATTCCTCAGTTCTCCAAGGTTACAAAAGCAGATAAAACAGTCAGGCATTCGGAGAGGGAAAAGGGAGGTGACAATACAAGATAGCTGGGCTGGTTTATGACATGAAGGAATGTAGCAAGCCACTCTCCCGGGGAGAGAAAGATACTTTAAGCGAGACAGACTAAGACATCAAGGCAACCAATTAATCAAAGGAGATTAAATCAAAGGAGATCTGGAGAACTACAGAGAGAAACAACAAATGGCAGAGGTTGAATTGAAACAGACTCTGACACACAGTGGCCAAAAACACCAGGTGCCCTCAGGAGGTCCAGCACTGGGGCCAGGACACTAGAAACCCTCCCACTGTTGCCCCCCCCCCCCCAAGCACCAAGAAGACAGAGCATCACTTGCCCCAGACTGAGGGATCCTGTCTATACTTTGTGGCTAATAGCCACTGATGGACCTCTGCTCCAGATGTAAATCTAATTCCCTCTTGAAGCCGTCCATGCTTGTAGCCGCCTCCACCTCCTGTGGCAGTGAATTCCACGTGTTCATCCCTCTTTGGGTAAAGAAGTCCTTCCTTTTATCTGTTCTCACTCAGGGTGGGTGGGTTGGCACCCCAATCTCAGCCCATGGGACTTTTTTCTAGCAGCCTCAGTGACTGCTCCACCCGATTCCATCCTTCTGTTTCACACCCTGACCAGCCAGGTGTTCCTCAACGGCCTAAAAATGAGATGCAAAAAGGATGCTGAGCAGTGTCCCCTCTAAGCTGAGTCAGTGAGCTAACTCAGAGGTTTTTAGCCTCCAGCTCACACATTTTTGTCTTGGCTCAGGAAAGACGGCTCCTCCAGAGCAAGCTAACTGATGCAGTAGCCGCATCGCTCGCTCACAACTTTAATGCCAGGAGCTCACCAAGGAGAATTTTTGCTCACGAGACTCCACGGCTCAGAGGGAGCATTGATGCTGGGCTAGATGGAGCATTGAGACCCTGGGTGGGGTCGTGGTTGGGGTACTGAACTGAGCTCTGGGTGAGTGAGGTCCAAATCCCTGCTATGCCGTGAACCTCGGTCCAGTTACCCTTCAGGCTAGACACCTTGTCAATAAAATCCTGCTTTACTAGTTCCAGGCCGGTAGCTGTGGTGGGGCTTTTGGGGGCTCCACCCCCTTTCTAAAAGGCACAGCCCCACAAGAATTTCTCCTGTGCAGCAGGTATATCTCCTGCTGAACATATTACCGGAAGACTCGGGGGAAATCGGAACAAAAATTAGTGGCGTGTGCATTAACTGCAGCCTGTATACTGCGGGCGAAACACCGGAAATCATCCTCTTTACCAAAAAGAGAAGAATTAGTTAACAAACTGTTGGAATGGGCAGAGATGGATAGACTCAGCTATCTAATGAACATGGAAAACAAAGTTGATCCTTCCGATGTATGGTCCAAATTTTTTACATGGCTGGAATAATTGTTGCGCTCGTAGGGCAAGCGATTGTTTTGGATGTTTGAATGTTATGTAAATACTGAAAACCGCAATAAAATTTAATTAAAAAAAAAGAAAAGAAAAGAATTTCTCCCGTAAATGCTCCAGTGTCCTAGGTAGAGTCAGGTAGAGGTGCAAGGTTCAAGCCCCAGTAGCACCTTAGCGACTAACGAGATTTCCAGCGTATAAACTTTCGAGAGCCAGCGCTTTCCTGTGTCAAATACTGACAGACAAGAGGCTCATAACTTTTTCCTGCTCTCATGATTGCAAAGTCTGGGGTCAGAGGTCTTGATATTATGCACACGGGATTTTGGGAGCGGTGAATTGGTACAGCCGCGATGAAGCTGGACTTTTGTTGCTTCCTTAATCACTGGAGGAGGAGGAGGAGGAGGAGGAGATTGGATTTATACCCTGCCCTTCACTTGGAGTCTCAGAGCGGCTTACAAACTCCTTTCCTTTCCCCTCCCCACAACAGGCACCCTGTGAGGTAGGTGGGGCTGAGAGAGCTCTGAGACAGCTGTCCTTGAGAGAGCAGCTGGTACAGAGCTATGGCTTGCCCAAGGTCATCCAGCAGCTGCAAGTGGAGGAGTGGGGAATCAAACCCAGTTCCCCCAGATTAGAGTCTGTGCACTTAACCACTACACTGGGCCTCAGCTGTTCTGTCAGGGAATGAGTAAGACTTCTGAGACTGGAGAGACAGAGATGTTCCGGGGGGGCCTCCACTACTCTTTCCCTTTGGGTAATCATTGCTAATGATCTGGAAGGTGGGGGGGGGGTTCTTTTGGTTTTTTGCTTCTGCATCCCATGCTCTTATAATCTTCTGGAGTTGTTTTTCTATAGCAGGGGTCCTGGGTTGTCCACGGGCAGCTGCTGGTGTGACCTTGGGACAATCACAAGTTCTCTCCGAGCTGTTCTCCCAAGGACGGGGTATAAATGCAATCTCCTCTTCTTCTTCCCTCCCCGGATTTCTTTCCTTCCCCCCCCAGCAAGGTCATGTGCTTCCATCCCCGGTCCGACCTGACTCTGCCCCTCATGTCGCTTGCCGAGATCCGGGCCGTGATTGACAAGTGGACAGAGATCATGGTGGAGTTGGGAGCCTCCTATCCGTGGGTCCAGGTTAGTGTCTGTTAACAGGTTGCCTGGTTGGGTGGGGAAGGGAACTCTCAGCCGGTCGAGCAGACAGACAGGCACGGCAGGCACGGTTACTCTATTTATTTAGTTATTTATTACATTTCTATCCTGCCCTCCCCGCAAGCAGGCTCAGGGCGGCTTACGCGCTTTACGCTACTTACGGCCTGCCTTTCTCACTGGAGCCCGAGGCGGATGGCGCAGAATGAGGCCATACAGTTGGCAGGATGGGACATTCGGTCAGCAACGCAAGAGGATTTGGGCTGTAGAGCCAACCGGAACTCTAAAACAACCAGAACCGAAAGAGAACAGGGATGTTAACGCAACATATTAAATGATGCAAACGTACATCGTTGACCTAGTAGGCTCCAGCTTACAGCAAACTCTACGAAGCTGTATAGACTGCTGTGTAGACTGTATAGGAGGCACGGACTCTAATCTGGGAGAACCGGGTTTGGTTCCCCACTCCTCTTCCACATGCAGCCATCTGGGTGACCTTGGGTCAGTCGCAAGTTCTCTCAGAGCTGTTCTCTCCAGGGCAGTCCTCGAAAGAGCTCTCTCAGCCCCACCTACCTCACAAGGTGTCTGTTGTGGGGAGGGGGAGGGAAGGGGATTGTAAATGGCTCTGGGACTCCTTTGGATAGTGAAGGGCGGGGTATAAATCCAATCTCCTCCTCCTCCTCTTCTTCTTGCATTGTTATTCATTTTGTCAAGCACAATCTATCACTTGCGTAGAAAAGCCCTCTTGGACATGTCAAGTTTGCATAGTTCATGGAAAACCAGGAGCGTGGGAGCTTTCCCGACCTCCTCAGGCAGGCCGTTCGACAAGGTGGGGGCCACAGTGTAGAAGACCTCGTGCATGGGCAGTTGTTGACTTTGCCCATTGGCCGGCTGGCCCCTGCAGGAAGCCCTGCTCCGATGAGCGAAGCTGTCATGGCGGAGGATAGGGGGAGAGGCAGCATCACAGATACGAGGATCCAAGGCCGTAAAGGGCCTTGTGGTAGTTTAGGAGGGCTGCCCTTTCCCAAGGACACGCAGATGGGCACCGGAGGCCATCGAGATGCGTTTCTGGAACGAAAGGCCGCACTTGCGTCGAATTAGTTGGCGTCCCCAGGCCTTGTGTTCAGCGCCCACCGTCTGTTACAAGCTGCTCTGATGTCTTTGCCACGATTGTGCTGGGTATTTTATTTATTCGAGACGCCCCCCCCTTCCCTGCTGAAAATGTCCAAGGCACCATTCAGTTCATCCAGCCGTAAAAAAAATAACAAACTCCAAAGCGAAAATCCAGCGGCCCTCATAAAACAGAGAATAAAACCGCAAAGCAAGAGATAAAAGCCAAACGGGCAGGGGGTGCAGATTAATTAAAAGCCATTTGGACGGGAAAGTCTTTGCCAACAGAAAAATAGCTAGAGGAGGCGCCGGGCCCAGAGAAGAAGGGATGGCGTGGCTGAGCCAGTTTGGTGTAGTGGTTAGGAGCATGGGCTCTAATCTGGGAGAACCGGGTTTGATTCCCCACTCCTCCACATGCAGCTGCTGGATGACCTTGGATCAGTCACAAGTTTTTTCAAAACCACAAGGTATAGATAGGATCCCTCAGTCTGGGGCAAGTGCTGCTCTGTATTCTTGGTGCTGGGGGGGGACATCCTGGGGTGGGAGATCTCCCCTGGCAAGTGGGACAGCGCAGGAGAAGCGCTGCTCTGAATCTGCTGAAGGGTCCCGTTTTTCTCTCGACAGATCTTCGAGAACAAAGGAGCCACGATGGGCTGCTCCAATCCGCACCCACACTGCCAGGTAAGGAAACGCCTGTGGAGATGGAGGGGAAGACTTCCCCAAGTCCCTTAAAGGGACTGGACGCAAACGGCCGCTCAGTCTTGTTGACCGAGGCCGCCCCGCTTTGCTCCTCAGAGGCCGGCTTACTGATTTATTCATGCTATTGATAGTCCAGCTTTCTCAGCAGGCAGATTACACGGAGTGAGCTGGTGCAGTCAACAAGACGGGGCATTCAATAAACAATGCAATAGGAGACCTGACCTGGATAGCCCGGGCAAGTCGGAGCTTGTCAGATCTCGGAAGCTAAGCAGGGTCAACTCTGGCAGGTACTTGGATGGGAGACCTCCTTGGAATACCAGCAGCTGGGAAGGCGGGGGCAGGCTTCACTCAGCCGCCTCTCTGAGTATCCTCCAGGCCCCCAGTAGGGGTCAGTCACCAGAGGTCGCCATGACTTCCAGGCGCGTGCACACACATGCGCATATGAAAAATACAAAAAAAAAAGCATTAGGATTGTAGAAGTCTGGAACCGCTGGAAAGAGGTGAAGCCTAGCATATAAGTATTCACACAACGCGTTAAGTGGTACAAAAATTCCATAGTAGGATTGTACTGACAGCAAGTGATACACCAGTATGGCCCAGTTTGGCGTAGTGGTTAGGAGCGCGGACTCCAATCTTGAAGAACTGGGTTTGACTCCCCACTCCTCCACATGCAGCTGCTGGTGTGACCTTGGGTCAGTCACAAGTTGTCTCGGGGCTGTTCTCAGGAGAGTTCTCTCAGCCCCACCCACCTCACAGGGTGTCTGTTGTGGGGAGGGGAAGGGAAAGGAGATTGTCAGCTGCTCTGAGACTCCTTTGGGTAGTAAACGGCTTCCTCCTCCTCCTCTTCTCGTTCTTCTCAGCACTGGAGACCACTGTCCGTAGCCATTTTATCCACGTGAGTTTGTAAAAGCCCTCGTGAACGTTTCAGCTTTGCGGGAAGTCAGAACCGGACTTCTTCCCCGTTCTTTCCGAGCGGGCCTTTGGAGTCCAGGACTCGGGGGGAAGACAGATGGGTTTTGGCTTCCGTGTGTTGGAGTTCTACACATTTGACGAAAGAAACGTCCACGCCCACGTTTCAATCTCGGACAATTCGGCTCCCCCTGACCACCAGGTGGAAGGTGTTTCTGGGCCAGCAGTAGGGCAACTTGGCTTCCCGGACGCAGCCGTTTCCCAGCAGTCATTCTGATCCTCCGCAGGTGGGTTTGCCCCTGCCAGGGAAACGCTTGCGGGACAAAATGATGCCCGGTACCATCATTATTAGTAAGAGAGCCCCATAGCCGTCAGCGGGAAGGGGGCAAATGCCATCTGTGCAACCTGGTATTGGTTAATTAGCATGCGCCATTGTGAGTTCCAGCTCTAGCGTTGTTGGTGCTAATAAATGGCTCTGCAGCCGGTGCTTTGGCAGCCGGCGCTGTACGGTGCAGCGGGCCTGGGGGAGGGAGGTGGCGCCCACCTGTGCCACTCTCGTTCCTTTGCCAGGGCCATCTGGGAGAGGCCCTCCTGCTCCGTCCAGCCTGCGTTTGGCTCTTTTGCAAGACGTGTTCGTCTGGACGTCCGCACACTGGCCTGGCTTGTCTTATTATTTTGTCATTCCATGTGTTTGGAGAGTGGGGTCCATCCATGTATTCTTGCGCACAGACAGTGTGCAGACTGCACAGAGTAAGGCAGAGCATCCCCAGTGAACATTAGTGAGAGATACAAGTGTGTGTGTGTGTGTCTTTGTGTTAAAGAGAGCCAGTTTGGTGTAGTGGTTAAGTGCGCGGACTCTAATCTGGGAGAACCGGGTTTGATTCCCCACTCCTCCACTTGCACCTGGCTGGATGACCTTGGGCAAGCCATAGCTCTGTACCAGCTGTTCCCTCAAGGACAGCTTGGGAAAGAGTTCTCTCAGCCCCACCCACCTCACAGGGTGTCTGTTGTGGGGAGGGGGAGGGAAAGGAGTTTGTAAGCCGCTCTGAGACTCTTAAGTGAGTGAAGGGCGGGGTATAAATCCAATCTCCTTCTTCTTCTTCTTAAATGCCGCCCAGTCACTTCTGACTTACGGTGACCCTGTCAATTTATGACCTCCGGAACATCCGATCATTAACAGCCTTGCTCGGGTCTTGCAGACTGAGAGCTGCGTCTTCCTCGACTGGGTCCATCCATCTTATGTTGGGTCTTCTGCCATTTTGGTGTCACAGTTAGGAGTGTGGACCAGTGTTCCCTCTAAGCTGAGTTTAGTGTGAGCCAGCTCACAGTTTATTAGCCTCCGGCTCACACAGTTTTGCCTTAGCTCTGGAAGGGAGGGCTCCAGAGCAGACTTAATTTATGCAGCAGCCAAATCGCTCGCTCACAACTTTAATGCCCAGTAGTTCACAAAGGAAAACTTTGGCTCACAAGACTCCACAGCTTAGAGGGAGCATTGGCACGGACTGGGAGAACTGGGTTTGAGTCCCCACTCCACATGCAGCTGCTGGTGTGACCTTGGGTCAGTCACAAGTTCTCTCAGAGCTGTTCTCTCAAGGGCAGACTTGGAAAGAGCTCTCTCAGCCCACCTACTTCACAGGGTGTCTGTTGGGAGCCAGTTTGGTGTCGTGATTAAGTGCGCGGACTCTAATCTGGGAGAGCTGGGTTTGATTCCCCATTCCTCCACTTGCACCTGCTGGATGACCTTGGGCAAGCCATAATTCTGGCACAGCTGTTCTTGAAAAAGAGCAGTTTTGTCAGAGCTCTCTCAGCCCCTCCTACCTCACAGGGTGTCTGTTGTGGGAAGGGGAAAGGAAAGGAGTTTGTAAGCCGCTCTGAGACGTCTTCAGGTAGTGAAGGGCGGGATATAAATCCAATCTCTTCCTTTCTTCTTCTTCTTCTCCTCCTAGCATTATTGTTTCCAATGACTCTTGCCTTCTCAGAGTGTGACCAGAAAAGCTAGAGAAGGGGC
Source organism: Lepidodactylus listeri (assembly GCA_029233225.1). NCBI lineage: Eukaryota > Metazoa > Chordata > Lepidosauria > Squamata > Gekkonidae > Lepidodactylus > Lepidodactylus listeri. Next base: position 3,042,596 of record JARCFY010000004.1, on the reverse strand, counting down.
TCATTGTTTGATGGAGACCGTCTACTCTTGCAAACATGCGCGCGCGTGCGCGTGTGTGTGATTTTCCACATGCTGCACTTCCAAATATTGGGGCCGGGTTGCCGATGTCTTGTTGCTCGGCAGAGCTTGCAGCCCTTGGCCTGCTGGGGCGGAGAGCCGGATGAGCTGAAGGGAAGGATATGCCCCGCTGTTACTCATCCTGGCCTAAAGTGTGTGTGGCGACTGGGCTTGGGAAGACACAGAATCTCGGGCGCGCTTCCTGTTTGCTCTGTCCTCTTCCACCCTTGAAGTGTGGGTGTAGTGGACTGCCCCGTTGCCATTTGAAAGGAGCGGGTGTGCTCCCGTGTGCAAAGGGTGTAGGATTGGCCCCTGAAGACCAAGATCAGAGTCCAGCACCACCTTCAAGACCAGCGAGATTTCCAAGGTTTTGAGCACCAAAGCTTGTACTTACAGAATGATAGAATCACAGAGTTGGAAGGGGCCATCGAGTCCAACCTCCTGCCCAATGCAGGATCAACCTAGAGCATCTCTGAGAAGGGTTTGTCTGGCTACTGCTTGAAGAGTGCCAGGGAGGGGGAGCTCACCACCTCCCCAGGCAGCTGGTTCCACTGTGGCACAACTCTGACCGTCGAAAAGTTTTTCCTTAGATCCAGCCGGTACCTTCCTGCCCTTGATTTAAACCAATTAAATGATTTTTTTTATTTGTAATTTCTTTTTTATTAAGATCACTTACATAACATAGTACTTACAATTTGAGCATTAACGTTTCTTATATAATAACTACAAAGTGAAAAACTGCGAATACAGCTAGAAGAAGTGTAATATCCAAAGTTACAGCTATAAGTGAGTAAAAGTGCAATAAATAGCAACATTACCTGAATTGCCGGTTTAAAAGCTCCAGAATTCGGATAGCCAGGTAGTAATTGTTTGACAAAGGCAAAGCTAGGTGATTGTCTTTTTAGTGCAAATACGTAGTGTAGTTTCAGACAAAGTCACAATAGAGATAGAATAGTAAGAAGGGTATACCACCATTTCAAGAAAAGTTAGGTCCAGGAATGGCATACATTAAATCTCTTAAAGGAAGCGCGTGCTCACCACCACTTCTGAAATTCGGACTAACTTGGCGGGTGCAAAGCCATCTCTTGTTAGAGGCTCCAGTATTGGTTCCCATTTTGACATAAATGTAGACTTTTTTCGGGATATAGAAGCGTTGTTTAGTTTGTTTGTAACACAGTCCATGAGGAACTGATCCCACAATATGCGGTAGCAGAGGTGGATCGTAGGAAGCTCAGGATCTTTCCAGCAGGTAGCTATGGATGTTCTTGCTGCAAAAATCGTAACATCTAAAGATTTGTTGTATTTATGGCGTTTAATATGTTGTGGCCACAATCCAAGAAAGAGGTTTTCCAGGCTGATAGGTATATCTACGGCAGTGATTTCATTAACCAATTAAATTAAACCACACCCATGATTGCACGTCCTCTACTCTGCTGCCATCTGTCGAAGGGAACTCTGACTCTCGAAAGATCACGCCGTGGAAATCTCGTTGGCCTCTTAAGGTGCTCCAGGTCTCGAATCTGGATGTTCTACCGCAGACCAGCGTGGCTGCCCGCCCGAGACTGGTCCCTGAAGATGTGCTGCTTCCAAGCCCCATTTCCCACTTCCGCTTTCCCCTCTGAAACGTTTGTGGGTTCTGCGATATTATGACATGTCCTTCCAGAGGTGGCTGACTTGGGTCATGGTGGAGGGTGTGCTTTGCTTCTCCAAAGCTGGCCACCAGGGGGCACCACAAGCCCGCAAACGGCCGCCCGGCCGGTTGCTCATTTTCCAGTAAAGGCCCCTGGCTAGATCAATTTCGGCAGGTGGGTTTCTGGGACTCCGCCGGCCACATCCGTACCTGTTGCCTTTTCTTCTCTCCCCCGCCCCAGATCTGGGCCAGTAACTTCCTCCCCAACGAAGCCTCTCTGGAAGACCGGACGCAGCAGAAACACCACTGTGAACGGGGCGTTCCGATGCTCCTGGAGTATGCCCAGCTGGAGGCGGAGAGAAAGGTAGTGGTCCCCTGCGAGGGGGGAGGGCGGCGAGGGTCTCCTCTGTGTCTGAGCTCTCTCGTGGCCCCTTGCAGGAGCGGATCGTGGTGGAGAACACGGAGTGGCTGGCGGTGGTCCCCTACTGGGCGGTGTGGCCTTTCCAGACCCTCCTGCTGCCCCGGCGGCACGTCTCCTGCCTCCAGGACCTTCGCAACAGCGAGAGAGAGAGTAGGTGCCCGGGGCTGCCCCCCTCGTGGTCGATCAGGGTGTGTGTGTGCTGCAGCTGATGATGCGATGCCAGCCCAGATCGTGGGTATGGGGAAGCAGAGAGGCAATGGGGGGATTTTCAAATTGGCTGGGTTAGTTAGGGTGGGGGGATCTCAGACATCCCTAACGATTGCCTGAGATGAAAGGCTGTGCGATTTAATAAGCATAACAGGGCGGAATGCTGGAAGAGCCGTGGAAGGGGCCGTCTACTCTCCCGCTCAGGGCAGGATCAGCCTCAGGCATTTCTGGCAAGTCTTCGTCCAGCCGCCGCTTGAAGAGGCCCGTAATTTAAACCCTTTATTGCAAGTTTGGTGTAGCGGTAGGGAATGGCGGACTCTGATCTTGGAGAACTGGGTTTGATCCCCCACTCCTCCACATGCAGCTGCTGGTGTGACCTTGGGTTAGTCACGAGTTCTTTCAGAGCTGTTCTCTCAAGGACAGCTGTCTCAGAGCTCTCTCAGCCCCCCCTCCCTCACGGTGTCTCTTGTGGGGAGGGGAAGGGAAAGGAGTTTGTAAGCCACTCTGAGACTCCTTCAGGTAGTGAAGGGCGGGGCAGAAATCCAGTCCCTTCGCCTGCTGCTGCTGTGGTTGCCGGGATGCTTCCCCATTGGGCCCTGCAGCCTCGCGCTGCTCTGTGGTGGCCTGTTGGTCACCACTACGTTGGGAGAAACGAGGTGAAACTCACCTGAAGGGTACCCGCTGCCCACGCACCCGCTGTGGCTCTTCTTACCAGAATCTAGATGTGAAGCTAGATCCCCCTCCCCCGGGGGGTTACCGGGAATGGTCGCTGGTTTGGGTCGCTTGAGATACAGTTGCAGCCAGGTGGGAGGCGCTGCTTGTTTGAGCCAGCCGGGGAAGAAGGCCAAGTTCCTGTTGTTTGTACCAGTCGAGAAGTGTCCCTGGGCCCGGAAAAAGCTTCAAAGTGGATGCTCCTGCAGGCCCCAGGTTGCTCAGTTTGGTGTCGTGGTGAGGAGCGCGGACTCTGATCTGGGAGAACCGGGTTTGATCCCCCACTCCTCCACTGGCAGCTGCTGGTGGGACCTTGGGTCAGTCACAAGTTCTCTCAGAGCTGTTCTCTCAAGGGCAGTCCTCGAAAGAGCTCTCTCAGCCCCACCTGTCTCACAGGGTGTCTGTCTGTGGTGGGGAGGGGAAGGGGAAGGAGATTGTCAGCCGCTCTGAGACTCCTTTGGGTAGTGAAGGGCAGGGTATGAATCCAGTCTTTCCACTGCCCTCAGTTGCAGGCTTGGGCCTTGGGGTTCCTGGCCCCAGCCTCGCGGTCCTGGCAAAAAATGGCCGGATCCAGTTTTCATTTGCTAGAAGCGAGCGCGGATGGTTCTTTCCCGCCTCAGGCGGCACTTTTGCTACCTGCAGAGGCTGGGGCTTGCGGAGGTCCCTCACAACACCAGTGATTTGGATGAATCACGGTGAGGGCCTTCCTGGGGAGGCTGCGGGCGCAGGGAGGGGCTGACTCCTCTTGTCTTCCAGGCCTGGCGTCCATCATGCAGCGGCTGCTCACCAAGTACGACAACCTCTTCCAGGTCTCCTTCCCCTACTCCATGGGCTGGCACGGTAAGCGCCTGGGAGGGGCACGGGGACCCTCTGAGCATCGCCCGGCCCTGGTTTCCCCCCTCTCCACAGCCCCATTTACGCCATCCCTGCCCCAGGTTTTGAGCCTCAAGGGTCCAGGTTTTCCCAGCCTCGATCCAGAGGCTGATTTGAGGACTCATCGGCAATGCTCCCTCTAAGCTGTGGAGTCCTGTGAGCCAAAACCCTACCTTGTCAGCTACTGCCATTAAAGCTGTGAGCCAGCGATTTGGCTGCTGCATGAATTAGTTCGCTCTGGGGCCCCATCCTTCCTGAGCTGAGACAAAAACGGGTGAGCCGGAGGCTAAGAAACTGAGCTAGCTCACGCTGACTCAGCTTAGAGAGAACACTGCCATCGGTGACCTGAGACCCGTCCTGCTCTCAGGCTTGTCAACGGAACCAGATGTGCTTCAGTAGAGGCATCATAGTGGGAAGGCGGGCTTGGTGGGAAAGGGAGGGAGTCTTCAGGTTCCCCGTATCTGATGCTGGCTCTCAGAGGCTGTGTGCGGAGAAGCCTGAGACGAGTGCAAAGGGATGCTGGCTGGAGCAGCGGCTGCCCCTTCTGCCCGAAGCTGCCCAGCGGAGTGTTTCTGCCTCGGCCAAGGCCTCTTAAAACCAGCCCTACAAGGAGGGGGGGTGGAAGAGCAGATCAAACTGCTCATGTTCATTCCAAGTTTGACGCCACATTGATTCCAGGGAGAGGCCTGGTGGCTTCTCAGGCTTTTGCTAGCTGGAGCGTATCTGGTCTCCTTCAGCTTGCTGAGGATGTGGACAGAGTCATAAGAACATAAGAGAAGCCAATGTTGGATCAGGCCAGTGGCCCATCCAGTCCAACACTCTGTCACACAGGGGCCAAAAACACCAGGTGCCCTCAGGAGGTCCACCAGTGGGGCCAGGACACTAGAAGCCCTCCCACTGTTGCCCCCCCCCCAAGCACCAAGAATACAGAGCATCACTTGCCCCAAACCGAGAGTCCCTATCTGTACCTTGTGGCTAATAGCCACTGATGGACCTCTGCTCCATATATTTATCCAATTCCCTCTTGAAGCCGTCCATGCTTGTAGCCGCCACCCCCTCCTGTGGCACTGAATTCCATGTGTTAATCACTCTTTGGGTGAAGAAGTACTTCCTTTTACCCATTCTAACCCGACTGCTCAGCAATTTCAGGGAGTGCCCACGAGTTCTTGTCTTGTGAGAAAGGGAGAAAAGGACTTCTTTCCCTCCCTTCTCTATCCCATGCATAATCTTATAAACCTCAATCACGTCACCCCTCAGCCGTCGTTTCTCCAAGCTAAAGAGCCCCAGGCGCTTCAACCTTTCTTCACAGGGAAAGTGTTCCAACCCTTTTATCATTCTAGTTGCCCTTTTCTGCACTTTTCCCTATGCTATAATATCTTTTTAGGCATGGCGACCAGAACTGTACACAGTAGGTTGCATCACAGTAGGTCGCACCATCAATTTCTGCAGGGGCATTATGATACTGGCTGATTTGTTTTCAGTTCTCTTCCTAATAACCCCGAGCATAGCGTTGGCCTTTTCATTGCAGTCGCACACTGTCTCGACATTTTCACTGAGTTATCTACCACAACTCCAAGATCTCTCTCTTGGTCAGTCTTTGCCAGTTCGGACCCCATCAACGTGTATTTATATTAGGATTTCTGGCCCCAGTGTGCTTTACTTTGCACTTGGCCACATTGAACCCCATTTGCCACATTGATGCCCACTCGCCCATCCTCGACAGATCCCTTTGGAGTGCCTCACAATCCTCCCTGGGTCTCACCACCCTGAACAACTTCGTGTCACCTGCAAATTTAGCCACTTCACTGCTTACTCCCAACTCCAAATCATTAATGAACAAGTTAAAAAGCATCGGACCGAGTACTGATCCCTGCGGTACCCCACTGCTTACCACCCTCCACTGAGAAAATTGCCCATTTATACTCACTCTCTGTTTCCTATTAATTAGCCAGTTTTTGATCCACAAAAGCACTTGTCCTTTTATCCCATGACTATTGAGTTTACTTAGGAGCCTTTGATGAGGAACTTTATCAAAGGCTTTCTGGAAGTCAAGGTAAACAGCATCCTTCAGTAAACCTTTTACTTCTTGGTCATCGAAGAGCCCCATTGCCTCCCTGGCTGGTTTCCTGCTTTTACTGTATTTGAAGAAAGTTTTATTGTTGGTCTTTATGGTTTTAGTGATATGCTACTCATATTCCCTTTTTGCCTGCGTGATCACAGACTTGCATTTTATTTGCTACAGCCTGTGTTCCCTTTTATCAGCCTCACTGAGATTAGCTTTCAGCACTTAAAGGAATCCTTCTTACCTTTTATAGCTTCCATTACTTTGTTTGTTAACCATGCAGGCTTTTTTTCTATTGTGCCTTTCCTAACCTGTGGTATATATTTTTTCTGAGTTTCTAGGATTGTAGTTTTAAATAGTCTCTAAGCTTCCCCAATGGTTTTGTCCCTTTCTACTTTTCCTTTCAGTTTCCTCCTCACATGTCCCCTCATATCAGAGAAGTTACCCTTTTTAAAGTTAAAAATGATCGCGTCAGTCTTTTTGGGCAACTACCTATTTTTAACAAATGTTGAACTCAATAACTTTATTTATTTATTTATTTATTTATTTTGCGATTTATATCCCGCCCTCCCCGCAAGCGGACTCAGCGCAGCTTACATGGGCCAACGGCCAATCAAAACATTAAAACCTATAAAATCCATAAAACATTCATAATAAATACAATTAAAACATATAAAAGCTTCCATAGTATCACTGTTATGATACTATGATATTATGGTCACTGTTCCCAAGCGGTGCAATCACTTTTACATCTCTCACCAGGTCTTGGGCATTACTTAGGACCAAATCCAGGATCGCCTCTCCCCTGGTAGGTTCTGTGACCATCTGCTCCATAGCACAGTCATTGAGAGTGTCTAGGAACTCAGTCTCTTTTTCCTGACTTGAACACATACTGACCCAATCAATGTGTAGATAGTTAAAATCACCTATTATGACAACAGTTTTTTTCGTTTAGCCGCTATCTTTAATTCATTCATCATTTTATAATCCTCCTCTACCTTTTGATCTGGTGGGCGATAACAAACTCCCAGTGTTAAGCTTCCTTTTGGGCCCACTAGTTCAACCCACAGCATTTCCAGAAGTGAATCCAATTCTCTCACCCTCTCAATCTTACTGGACTGTGTACCCTCCATTCAGAGCCACCCCACCTCCAACCCTTCCCCTTCTGCATCCTTCCGATATAATTTGTAACCCGGAATCACCGTATCCCACTGATTTTCCTCATCCCACCAAGTTTCTGAAATACCCACAATGTCTATTCCCCCCCCCCAAGATCAAGCATTCCAACTCCCCGGGAGTCCCGAAAGACACGAGGCCTCCTGCTCGTTTGCTTGACTTGTGTCCCTCCTGGCCGATCGGAGTGCAGGAGCTGGGGGGTGGATGAGAATTGCCTCTCTGAGGGAGGGGGGAGGTCCTTGCTGCATGGAAAGAGGCGGTGGTGGGGCTGCTGGGGGCAAAACCAGTTGCTGAACTTTTCATTCTCCGATATTGTGTTCTTGGCCAAGGTGGTAGATTGTGTGATGGCTGCTGCTGCTGCGATTCCTGGGGCTTCCAAGGCAAGGGAGAAGCAAGGGGGTTGGCCATGGCCTTCCTCTGAAGAGCCTTCCTTGGAGGTCTCTCTTCCAAGTACCGACTCTGCTTAGCTTCCACGATCTGTTAAAGTCGGGCTGTCCCACGCTGCCTTCTCTCCAGATAGTCATTAGTTGCTCGTTATTTTTTAAAAACAAATCCATCAGATGTCTTGCTGGTGTGACATCTTCTGCCTATTAAAAGGGTAGCACAGAAAACACATTAACCCAGCCATTATAACTATGATACGCAAATTGCTATTTATTTATTTACGTTATTTATAGTCTGCTGTTCTCTTTTGAGGCCCACGGCAGTAGTCATTTGGAACACTGTGTGTAATTCTGGTCACCACAGCTCAGGAAGGATATTGTAGCACTGGGGAAAGGACAGAAAAGGGCAACTAGAATGATAAAAGGGTTGGAACACTTTCCCTATGAAGAAAGGTTGAAGCGCTTGGGGCTCTTTAGCTTGGAGAAATGACGGCTGAGGGGTGACATGATCGAGGTTTATAAGATTATGCATGGGACAGAGCAGGCAGAGAAAGAGGTACTTTTCTCTCTCTCTCACAAGACAAGAACTTGTGGGCACTCCATGAAATTGCTGAGCAGTTGGGTTAGAACAGATAAAAGGAAGTCCTTCTTCACCCAAAGAGTGATTAACACGTGGAATTCACTGCCACAGGAGGTGCTGGCGGCTACAAGCACCGACGGCTTCAAGAGGGAATTGGATAAACATCTGGAGCAGAGGTCCATCAGTGGCTATTAGCCACAAGGGATAGATAGGAACTCTCAGTCTGGGGCAAGTGATGCTCTGTAGTCTTGGTGCTTGAGGGGGGGGGGCAACAGTGGGAGGGCTTCTAATGTCCTGGCCCCACTGCTGGACCTCCTGAGGGCACCCGGTGTTTTTGGCCATTGTGTGGCACAGAGTGTTGGACTGGAGGGGCCACTGGCCTAATCCATTATTGGCTTCTCTTATGTTCTTATTGCACACTGTAGGTTAGTGAAATCGATAGAATTAGATATCTGGTAAGCAAAACAATAGGGCTCAGATGACAGAAGGCTTCAAACAAAGCATAAATATTAGACGTGATAATTAGACAGTGCCAAAAAGTAGAATTATGTAGGTCAGGAGGGAGTAGCAAAAATGAGCTGAAATGCTGTGGGCTGTCTTGCATTCTTGTTTTCCTTCTGAGGAGGAAGTCCTGGAGACCATGTGACGCCCACTTCCGCTCCTTGTTCCCAGCTCATTCCTGGGGTTTAACGCTCATGTCCGCCTCCAGTCTCTCTCTGATGTCATTGCTGGGCCCTTGAGACAGGGCGGGGAGACCTGCCGAGGTGTCCTGAGTCGGAAACATGACTGTACATTAATTGGAGCAGACTCTCCCCCAGAAGCCGTGATGCACACTTTGGGGACGCAGCTGGAGCCATCACCACTCCACTTTATTAGCTTTGGCTGGTACACCAGCGGTGTTTGTGGGTGTTGTAGACGTGTGGAATGTGGGCAGGGTTGCTCATGCCTCGGTGACATCCACACCAAACCATTTAACCTGTCCAAGGAGGGATTCCCCTGAACAGAAGCTGCTGCTGGTCCCGAATGTGGCTTCCAGATTGCCGACCTGGGCAACACGACCCCCCCCCCCCCCCCCGAAGCCTGGGCCCCCTGTCTGGTTTCATCTGCTCCAGCTGCGTTTTAGTTTCTGGGCCCAATTCCAAGTGTTGGTTCCGTTAAAGTTCTAATTGGTTTGGGGCTGGAGCCTCGTGCAGATCTACCCAGACATGAAAGTTTCCTTTGGAGGTTCTTTTCTGTTCAGGAGTGAAGCCTGGACTGGGGAGTGCCACCTTCACTTTGCCCTCCGAGAAGGTCTGTCTTGTCCCCCCCGACTCTGGTGCCAGGGGTTTATTGCTACGTCTTGGGCCTTCGATGCTTCTTTCTCTGTTTCCCTCCCTGCCCCCATTCTTGTAGTCTGCCTGCTCTGGACTCCTTTACAGTCCTGCCCACCTCATCCTTTTCGCTTTGCTTTTGCTTTTTAAATTTTGTTTTAATAAGACAAACAAATAGGAACAAACATGTATATGTATACATTGGGGGATTTCCATACATCATTAGACTGACAAATCAAGGACCTCATCTATATATCTAATTCCCAAGGCGCCCCCTGCGTGTGGATATCTAAATCCGCATGGGGGGGCACCTGGGGGCAGGGAGATTGTGCTGCACACTTGGGGGGGGTCCCCACACGTGTGCAGAAAAACCTTAACATTTTAAAAACTTTCGGGGGGATTTAAATCCCCCCAAAAGTTAAAGAGCGTTCCCTGTGCATGCGCAAGGAACGCTCTGAGAACTCTCCAGTGGCCCGGCAGCTGAGAGCCGCTCGGGCTGAGCCGGGAGAGGGGGAATCTCCGGCCCGAGCGGCTGGCCTTGGAGCCAGAGAGGGAATCGCCAGCCTGAGCAGCTGGCCTTGGAGCCAGGGGGAGGGGGAATTGACGGCCGAGTGGCCCTCAGCTACTCAAGCCTTGGAGCCGGGGGAGGGGAATCACCAAGGGGGAGGGGGAGTCACCGAGGGGGAGGGGGAATTGCTGGGGGGTGGGATGGGGTGGGGGAAGAAGACTTACGTGGAGCTGTAGCCTTCAGGAATCTTCCCCCCTGCGAGTATCGCGGGTCCCCGTCTCTTGTACACTTATATTTATCTTCTAAATTCCAATGTATATTCCTATGTGTATCTTTTGCAGTAAGTTTAAAAATAAAGAATTCCTTCTCATCTAGATTGGCTATAAATCTATATACTTTATATAATACGTTCTCCAAATGGTTTTTAAAATCGTAACTATATATTTTCAATTTTTTTTTGTTCAGTATCCTCTTTTTTCAACGCTTTGGAGCCTTTTATTGGTTATTTTTTATCTTATCACATTTTCAGTATTAATGTCCGTTCCAGCTCTTTATATTTTTTTCAGATATTTAAGTTTCTAAAACATTGAGGTTTTTAAATTTAATGTGTATTGTTGCTTATTTTAGGAATATTTTCAGGTCTTCTTCTGTGTCGGTACCAGTCCAGCTCTTTCTTTTATGTGTCTTTATAAGTTTTATTCTTGGTCTCCTGTTCTGCCATATGAATTATATCTTCACTGTCACATGGTCTTTAAAGTTATTTTTATTTGGGGGCCTTCGATGCTGCTTTCTCTGTTTCCCTCCCTGCTCCCATTCTTCTACTCTGCCTGCTCCGGATTCCTTTACAGTCCTGCCCAATGCTCCCTCTAAGCTGTGGAATCTTGTGAGCAGAAATTCTACTTTGGGAGCTACTGGCATTAACATTGTGACCGAGCGATTTGGCTACTGCATAAATCAGTTTGCTCTGGAGCCCTCCTTCCTGAGCCAAGGCAAAAATGGGTGAGCCGGGGGCTAAAAAACTGTGAGCAAGCTCACACTAACTCAGCTTAGAGGGAACGCTGGTCCTGCCCCCCTGATCCTGATCCGCTCTTTGTCTCCTGCTCGGCTGCCCAGCGGTGGTCCCTTCTCATCACCTCCTGTTTCCGGCAGGCGCCCCGACAGGGCCATACTTGAATGCCGACTGCAGCCACTGGCAGCTGCACGCCCATTACTACCCGCCCTTGCTGCGTTCTGCCACCGTCCGCAAGTTCATGGTCGGTTACGAAATGTTGGCGCAGGCTCAGAGGGACCTGACGCCAGAGCAGGTGAGTGGGGATTGGGCGGGGGGGAACAACTGCAGGCATTAGGAGGGTCTCTCTAAGACGGCCTACAAAGACGGCCATTCCCAGAAACGGGAATGACAGGCTCTCATGTCAAGAGAACGTACATAAGCCTCCTGGATAAAGTCAGCTGACAGGAAGGGGAGGAGCTGCATGCCCAGAGGGGTTTGGCGTCAGAGGGGAGCGAGGGTCGCGGGACCAACGACAAAGGCCACAGCAGAGGGAACTGGACCAGGAGGTCTGCTGTGGGCTTGTCTTGCTCTTGGCTTCTGTTCTTCTCTGCAGAATGGGATCCAGAAGCGCCTGCCCCGCAGGGGTCGTAGTCATGGCTGCCTGTTAGGAGTGCTCCTTAGGCACGTGGGTCCAAGATCAGGGGCCATTTCGAGCAGGAGCGCGCAGGAACGCTGTTCCGGGAGTAACTTATGGTGCTGCGCTGTGGAAAAAAGCAAAAGCATACTAACTTGATCTGTATTTTCATGCTTGTTGTAGGGGAGCTTCCCTGCAAGCCCTGCAAGAACAAAGGAAAACTAAAGTGTCTTTAGTCAAAGTGTAAAGCTGGCTCGCCAGCTCTGAGTTGGGAAATGCCGGGAGATTTTTGGGGTGGAGCCTGAGCAGTGGGTGTTGCCTTCTGACACACTTCCAGTGATGTCAGGGGGTGTGGCATATGCAAATAAGTGATGCTAATGAGCTCCTGCACTTTTTTTTTTTTTTTTTTACAAAAGGACCCCTGCCTGGGGAAACGGGTGTGTGTGTGTGTAAAAATTTGCAGAAATGAGGGAGAAAGGAAGGGAAGGGTAAACAAGAAGAAGAGAAGAGATTGGATTTATATCCTGCCCTTCACTCACTTGGAGTCTCAGAGTGGCTTACAAACTCCTTTCCCTTCCCCTCTCCACAACAGACACCCTGGGAGGTAGTGGGGCTGAGAGAGCTCTTTCCCAAGATGTCCTTGAGGGAACAGCTGGTACAGAGCTATGGCTTGCCCAAGGTCATCCAGCCAGGTGCAAGTGGAGGAGTGGGGAATCAAACCCGGTTCTCCCAGATTAGAGTCCGCACACTTAACCACGACACCAAACTGACCCTCAGAAGGAGAGCAAAAGGTTTCTGTGGCAGGGGAAGGACTCTGTCCCCGGGCCTTGCCTGGTCCCACTCATCCTCCTCCTCCTCCTCAGCTCTCTTTGCCAGTTTGGTGTAGTGGTTAAGTGCGCGGACTCTAATCTGGGAGAACTGGGTTTGATTCCCCACTCCTCCACTTGCACCTGGCTGGATGACCTTGGGCAAGCCATAGCTCTGTCAGAGCTGTTCTCTCAAGGGCAGTCATCGAAAGAGCTCTCTCAGCCCCACCTACCTCACAGGGTGTCTGTTGTGGGGAGGGGAAGGGAAAGGAGTTTGTAAGCTGCTCTGAGACTCCCTTGGGGAGTGAAGGGCGGGGTATAAATCCAATCTCTTCTTCTTGTTCTCTCTCTCTCCCCACAGGCTGCCGAGTGCCTGAGGAACCTGCCCGAGGAGCACTACCGGCTGAATCGGAAGGACGCTGCGTAGGGCAGAGCACAGTGGGGACCTCGTGGGGCTGGGGCGGTCGGACACCGTGGGGATTTGCGCAGGCCAGCCTCCCTGCTCTGCATCATTCCTGGGAGGGGCTTTCCTGTAATTTTGGGGGGCCGTTATAGAGGGCTGCTTGATTGGTAATTGAAGCTGAGCTGGGGAGCTCCCTGCAGTGCGGGATCCATGCCTCGTAAAGCTTGGGGGGGGGGGGCAAGCCTCTAGAGCCTGCAGGTGCCTCTCTTGGTTCAAGCTGCTGCAATTCAGCAAATGTGGGGTGGTGGTGGTGGGGTGAACGCTTCCTGCATAAGACTTTTGGCCTCTCACTGGTGGTCCCTTTATCTCATGGTGAGCTTCCTAGGATGGAGAACCGGTGCTGTCAAGGGGGAACCCTGTACAGAAGCTGTACCTATACAAGGTAACCAGCAAGTCTTTTCCTATGCAATTCTTCAAGGCTCCCCCCTGGGGCCAGGAACAAGAACTGTGCAGAGCTGCAAGTCTCAGAGTTCCCGGGCCTCATCGCTCAGATAAGACTCACTTTAGGAAGGAAGAAAATGGCTGGAGGTGCTTGTTTTTGAAATGCTTGGGGCGGGGGGGCGGGCAATGCAAGTGGCAGCTTTGTGTGGATGGAAGTGGTTCTGGGAGGTTCTCCTCTCTCCATGCACACACATCTGGCGCGTCCTCGACCTGTGTGCCGACAAATTCCCCACCTGCCTTTTGAAGATGTGTGCGGGGATGATCTCGGGCCAACATTAGAGGCCCCCAGGGGACCAGCGCTTGCCCTGTTTCCCAGCCTGTTTTGACTTCCGGACCATGGCTGTTTGCAACTTCCCCTGAGCAAGAAGGGTGTGGTGGGTCGGCCACGAAGAGGAGTCGGCGTCCCGTCCCCCCCACTCCCCGGGTGATGCTGGATCTGCTCAGTTCCCGAGGACCTAACCGGTTTGATGAAGGCAAACTGCAAATGGGGGAGGATTAGCTTCACGGCAGAGCCCTGTCCCGTATCCGTCGTCTTCCGGAGCCTGAAAGGGAATGGCGATCAGCGGAGACTCCCAGCACAGAGGCTGGCACTTTGTCCCTACTTGGCTGTTTTTCTTCTGTTTTGTTCCTAATCCAAATCTGATTAAAAAAAAAAAATTAAAAATGAAAATCTGTTTCTGGGCCTGTTGGCCTTGTGGGTGTTCATCAGCGCGGGTATGGAAGAAACGCAGGGGCTGAGTCAAATCCGTCTCACCCGCTACGGATCATCTTTGCCGAAGCTGCGAGTCCTTTGGGGTGGTTGAGTTTCTCCCTTCCTGCTCCGCTTTCCCTCCACACGAGGCCGTGTACTCAGAGCGATAGAATGCACATGATCAGTGGTGCAATAAAGCAGAATTGCAAAATTAGACGGCAGTGCATAAAAAGAGTATACTACGAACCATAAAATGGAAACGCAAACAACACCGGGATTACAGATTTCGAGAAATGGTGCAGCGGCGTAATGTACCCAACGGGCTAAGCAGCGAAAATGCTCAGCTTTTACAGGCATTAAGTACGACCCTGTTACCTTTGCAGAAAGGCGGCCCTCAGCATTTCTGGTTGTACACATTCCGTGGAACGGTAAGAGTGAGGAACACCTTCGAGACCAGCAAGGGTTTCAGGGCACCGGCGTCTCAGAGTCAAAAGCTCCTTTTCTCAGACCGAAAGCTATGCCAGTGTTGATTGTACTCATTTGCAGTGGGGCCAATTTGCAGCTGATACGGCACTCATTTTTGGGGGGTGGGGGGGTGGGATGATGGCTATTGACCAGGAGAAGACGAGATGACTGAGGGGTGATATGGTAACCATCTTTCAAGGGCTGTCATCTAGAGGATGGGGGCGGAGTTGTTTCCTGTTGCCCCAGAAAGTCAGGCCAGAACCAACGGGTTGAAATTAAATCAGAAGAGTTTTCGGCTAAGCATCAGGAAGGATGTCCTGACAGAGCGGTTCCTCAGCGGAACAGGCTTCCTGGGAAGGTGGGGGGGGGGCTCTCCTTCTCTGGAGGTTTTGAAGCAGAGGCTCGCTGGCCACCTGGCAGCAATGCTGATTCCGTGAACTGAGGCAGATTGTGAGAATAAGGGTGGGAAGGGTGGCATCAGTGCTTAGTTCTCGCAGCCCTTTCTTACACGCCCAGGGAAATGCCAGTCGCCACTTTGGGGTCAGGAAGCAATTTTTCTCCAGGCCAGTTTGGCCGGGGATCCTGAAGGTTTTTTTCCCATCTTCTGGGCATGGAGCAGGGGTCACTGAGGGTGTGTGTGTGTGTGGTGTGGGGAGGTATTTGTGGACTTCCTGCACTGTGCAGGGGGTTGGACTAGATGACCCTGGAGGTCCCTTCCAACTCTATGATCCTATGACCTAGAAGCCTGTAGGCTGGTTCCCTGCTCTCCTGGAGCTCCTTCCAGGTTTTCTCAAAGTTCACCTTTTCAGGTCTTTGCCATCTCCTCCTGTATGCATTCCACTTTGTGCTGACCAAACTCCCCCCCCCCTTCTTTACCTGTCTGATGTCCAGAGCTGCAGGTCCCAGGCGGAAACAGCCTCTCCCATCGCCCCCAGTGTTGTCAGTAGGTCACACTGGTACTTTCAAATTATGGTGCTGGAGAAGACACTTGAGAGTCTCTTGGACGGCAAGGAGATCAAATCAGTCAATCCTAAAAGGAATCAACCCTGACTGTTCTCCCTGGAAGGCCAGATCCTGAAGCTGAAGCTCAAAGACTTTGGCCACCCAATTGAGAAGGGAGCACTCCCTGGAGAAGACCCTGATGCTGGGAAAGACGGAAGGTCAAAGAAGAAGGGGATGAGATGGTTAGTGTTATTGGTAGGGTTTTCAAGGCAAAAAACGTTCGGAGGTGGTTTGCCATTGCCTGCCTCTGCATAGTGACTATGAACTTCCTTGATGGTTTCCCATCCAAATACTAGCCAGGGCCAACCCTGCTTGGCTTCCAAGATCTGATGAGATTGGGCTAGCCTGGGCTATCTAGCTCAGGGTTATGCTGTGATGTAGCAAGAGTTGGACCATAAGGAAGGTTGAGCGCCAAAGAAGAGATGCTTTCAAATTATGGTGCCGGAGAAGACTCTTGAGAGTCCCCTGGACGGCAAGGAGATCGAATCAGTCAATCCTAAAAGAAATCAACCCTGACCGTTCCCTGGAAGGCCAGATACTGAAGCTGAAGCTCAGATACTTTGGCCATCAAATGAGAAGGGAGCACTCCCTGGAGAAGACCCTGATGCTGGGAAAGACGGAAGGTCAAAGAAGAAGGGGATGAGATGGTTAGTGCCATTGATGCAACAAACATGAAATTAAGCAAACGCCGGAGGACGACGGAAGACAGGAGGACCTGGCGTGATGTGGTCCGTGGGGTCGCGAAGAGTCGGACTCGACTGTGCAACTGAACAACAACAAGAAGAAGTGAAAAAACTGATCCGAAAGGAGCAAAGGTCCATTTTTTGGCAGTTCTCTTCCCTCTTTAAATCCATCAGAGTCAAAGGTTGATTTTCCTCAGGCAAAAGACAGTAACACTAACCCATTCCCCCACCTGGGCTTCCCTTCCCTGGTTATCCTTTGTGAGTCTATAGTCAAAACCATTTTAATCCCACAACACCCCTTTGTGATGATTTGCTGTCCTGGCAATCAGAGTTCACTGAAAACACAATGGGTATTTTCACACGGGAATTTCACATGGACGTCACATGACATTCGCAAGCCCTGGGAATACAACAAAGCTTCCTGGCCCAATACACGCTTTTTTTCCAGTTCTCATTCGGAGCAACTCCGACATGCCCCGAAAGGGTATAACTAGCCACTCTCTGTTCAGGAGAATGTGTGCATTATCTGCAATGTCCACTAAACTTACACCCCCAACACGAACTTGGGTAATTCTCTGAGTGGAATGCTGGTCCATTTTGCTTATCTTCCCCCCCCCCCCCCCGAATCTCTGTTCCCTGAATAGGTAAATATACCGTATTTTTCGCTCCATAAGACGCACCTGACCATAAGATGCACCTAGCTCCGCTCAGTGCTGTGGCTTGGGAATGGTGAGGGGGGTTTAAGATGCACACACTTCCCCCCCCCCACTTTTTTTGGGAGAAAAAGTGAGTCTTATGGAGCAAAAAATACAGTAGTCCCATAAAATAAGTTCCCCTCTCTGCCTCTATAAAGTTTTGTTGTTGTTGTTCAGCCGCATAGTCGAGTCCGACTCTTCGTGACCACATGGGCCACATCACAGTTTGCTTCATCAATAACACTGTCTAACCATCTCATCCTTTGCCATCCCCTTCTTCTTTCACTCCTGTCTCTGTGGCCAATGACTGCCTGGCTTCTTAAGGTAAGCACCAGGAAGCCAAAGAGGAGGTGGAGGGCGGAGAGGCACAAAGGCCAGCCGATTGCTCTCCCAGCCAAAAGTAATTGTGGCTAATTAATTCCTACAGCTCCCTTCCCCCCCCCAACCCCGGAGCGGTCTTGAGCGCACCCTCGCTGATGTGCTGGAGGCAGATATCCTGGCGCCGCCACATGTCGCTTTCGAATGCTGTTAACACAGTGTATTTAGAAGTCATCTTGCTCCTAATGGGAGCCACAGTTTTATTTCTCTCTCTCCCCCTCTGCATCTAAATTGTCAAATTTATTTTAGAAGGCCCATGTGTAATTAATCGTTACACCGCCTGAAGGAATTGGGATTCAGCTGCTGCCTCCAACCCGTTGCTCTCCGCCCCGAAACAGATGCCTTGTGTGAAGACCCCCCCAGGGTGCGAGAGAGACATTTTTGTGGCTGGAAACACAAGGGAGGGGAGGAGGACAGCTTCCTTCTCCGTTCAGACACCGGTTCCTGGCTTGACCTTGGAGAAGTCCTTGCAGTTCCTGAGCCCACGTGCCAGGGCAGAAATCCACCAACACTGACAGCCTAGGTTTACTGGAGGGTCCCAGGATGGCATTCTTGGTATAGTTTAATGCCAATTGAAATATCATCTCTGGAATCTCGGCCGGCTGGTTTCGAAAATATGGTTGTTGACATAGAAACGAGCCCTGGGAACTGCTTGTCTCCCCTCTGATTCCATACCCAGCAAATTCTGAGAGATTTTTTTTCCTCTTTGAAGATCGATGCTGTTTCTGTCTTGGCTTTCTTTTAAAGATAAAATTCATAATATATCATGCATAAATAAAAGTAAAAGTCGCAGTAACACGATCAGCAATGGCATACTGTTAGCAGGCTGGAACCGGTTGGCTGCTGTATTTGGCAGGATGCTGGACAAAATGGACACCTAGTCTGATCCAACACAGCTCTTCTGATGTTCTTACAAAGGCCTCGGCCTTGGTGCCCTGTCGTTGGCCCTCCAGAAGAATTGGTTGGCCACTGTGTGGGACGGGATGCTGGACTAGATGGACCTTCACTGGTCTGATCCAGCAGGGCTCTTCTGATGTTCTTATGAAGGTCTCGGCCTCTCTGCCCTGTTGCTGGCCCTCCAGAGGAACTGGTTGGCCACTGTGTGGAACGAGATGCCGAACTAGATGGATCTTCACTGGTCTGATCCAGCAGGGCTCTTCTGATGTTCTTATGAAGGCCTTGGCCTCTTTAAGAACATAAGAGAAGCCAGTGTTGGATCAGGCCAATGGCCCATCCAGTCTAACACTCTGTCACACAGAGGTTAAAAACACCAGGTGCCCTCAGGAGGTCCAGCAGTGGGGCCTGTCGTTGGCCCTCAAGAGGAACTGGTTGGCCACTGTGTGGGACGGGATGCTGGACTAGATGGACCCTCACTTGTCTGATCCAGCAGGGCTCTTCTGAGGTTCTTATGAAGGCCTTGGCCTCTTTGCCCTGTTGTTGGCTCTCCAAAGGAACTGGTTGGCCACTGAGAGAGATGGGATATTGGACTAGATGGACCCTCACTGGTCTGATCGAGCAGGGCTCTTCTGATGTTCTTACGACTGAGCGCACAGAGCTGCTGAATCAGACTCTTGGACTATCAAGGTCAGTCTTGTCTACTCAGACTGGCAGCAGTTTTCCAGGGTCTCAGGCTGAGGCCTTTCACATGACAAACTCCCTGGTCCTTTAAACTGGGGATAGCAGGGTACTGAACCCGGGACCTTCTACATGTGAAGCAGATGCTCTGCCACTGAGCCACGGACCCTCCCTGCTGCATCCTGAAATGTGGCTTCTGGAAGATGGGGGACCCAAATTGGGGGGGGGGGGGTCTGCAGTGGGAGGGGGAATGGGTGAACATTACTGCCCTCTTTCTTTAGTTCTCAATCCTGCCCCAGTCTAAAAATTCCATTTCAGCAGCAATAAAAAAGGAGAGACAACCAGTTGTCATCCAGAGAATCTCTGTAGGGAGGTCACCCAGAGAGAAAGGTGTGGAAGAGCTTAATTCATAGTAGCTTGACAAGGGAGGATAATCGGATCCCAGACTGTTTGGAACTCGGAAGAGGCAAAATTACTTCAGACTGGGTTTCTGTCTGTGGATCGTATGTTCCCGAGCCAAAAAAGAAAAGAACACACGAATGGAATCTCAGTGAGGAGAAAGTTCTTTAGGTATTTTATTGCAAGAAATACTGCAAAACAGTTAGGCCAAAGTTGCCTGCCCAGAATTAACTGCTTTCTGAATAATACGAAGAAGTACATGAAGTTTTATACCCAAAATGACATAGGCGAAAGATAACATAACAAAAATCATAATTGGTTACAAATGGCAGAGCATCATTTGAGTGGGCATACGTTCACTGGTCAGTTACAGCAAAAGGTGTGACTACATGATATCTTAAAATGTTTATTTAACCTAACGTTATTCAACTTCACCCAAAGATTCTCTAGGTAAAGGTTTCCCTTGCTCGAAAGCCAGTCGAATACGACTCTAGGGATGTGGTGCTCATCTCTGTTTTTCCAAGCTGAAGAGCCGGCGCTGTCTGAAGACTTCTCTGTGGTCATGTGGCTGGCATGACTAAACGCCAAGGCGCACGGAATGCTGTTACCTTCCCATCGAAGTGGTACCTATTTATCTACTTGCAATTTCTTCTTTTCGAACTGCTAGGCTGGCAGGAGCTGGGGCCAGAGACGGGAGCTCACTCCGTCATGCAGCACTCGGGTCTCGAACTGCTGAACTACCAACCTTCCGGTCTGCAGCTCAGCTTCTTAACCACTTGAGCCACTGCAGCCCAAGGATTCTCTACACCCAAGCAAAAAGTGTTGTTGTCAGATAACGAACTCTATAATTGAGTAAAAGTCAAGCAAATGCCTCCGTTAAAAAAACCCATTCCTATGCTACACTTAAGACCCATTAGAACTGCCAGACAGCTAACACAGCTATTCCATCCAAGCAACTGGATAAAAAAGAATGTTTGCTTCTTGCCAGCTAGCATCAGCTAAAAAGACATTCTCACCTACAAAGAGGAGGCCTTCCAACTTAACAGGCTCTTATTCAAGCCTAATAAAATCTTAATATCAAAATGTATAAAACCATAAAAAATATGTATATGAATAATCTGAATTAAAAACCATTCTATATTCCCATCCATGCTACATTCCTAAGCAAGGCAGTAACTACTGAATATCATTCCGTCCTGCCAAGCACGATAATTTTGGGGCATGCCAGCTCCCATGTCCTAGCCCGGTTGATGTTCTGGATCTCTTTCGAGGACAGTTCTGCACATAACACCTACAGTAGCCAGATCCAGGCTGGGAAACTCGTCGGGATGGCGCCTGGGGGAGGAAAGGGACCTCCGTGGGGTACAGTGCCACAGAGTCCACCCACCAAAGCAGCTGTTTTCTCCGGGGGGACTGATCTCTGTAGTCTGAACTGTAATTCCAGGGGCTCCCCAGGTCCCACTTGGATATCACGACTGAATGGGAGCAGAGCCTGAATAACTGGGGATTGCTTATAGTCTGCCGAGGTGGATTACATAGCAGCCAACAAAGTGGGACAGCCGATGAGCAAGAGCCATAAGGGTTGGACTACGGAAAAGCAAGCAGAGACCTAAAACAGCTGAAAGCAACCCGAGACAAGGCGTAAGCCTTTGAACCTGGCGTGTGAAACGACGTCGAAGCTACATTTTTGGAGCATGCCGCGATAAGCCGCAATACAGGTAATGTACAGGTAATGTACGCAATACAGCTCCTGCCAGCCTAGCAGTTCGAAAAGAAGAAATTGCAAGTAGATAAATAGGTACCACTTCGATGGGAAGGTAACAGCATTCCGTGCGCCTTGGCGTTTAGTCATGCCGGCCACATGACCACAGAGAAGTCTTCAGACAGCGCCGGCTCTTCAGCTTGGAAAAAGAGATTCGCACCACATCCCTAGAGTCGTATTCGACTGGCTTTCGAGCAAGGGAAACCTTTACCTAGAGAATCTTTGGGTGAAGTTGAATAACGTTAGGTTAAATAGGTAAAGAGGCCGCAATCCCTATCCCTCGACCAAAGCAACTTTCTGAGCCACTGCATTCCAGAACAGTCCTATTAGTGGTGACAAAAAGCTCTGTTGAATAATTCCCTTTTGCATAATAAGAACATAAGAGAAGCCAATGCTGGATAAGGCCAATGGCTCTGTGTCCAATACAGGTGCCCTCAGGAGGTCCAGCAGCGGGGCCAGGATACTAGAAGCCCTCCCACTGTTCCCCCCCCCCCCAAAGCACCAAGAATACAGAGCACCACTTGCCCCAGACCGAGAGCTCCCATCTATACCTTGTGGCTAATAGCCACTGATGGACCTCTAGTACATCACAGATGAACTTGCACGTTACATCAGCCAGACATCGAGGGTTTCTTCACGCTTTTATTTTCTTTTGCAGAGATCATGTTCATGGAGGGACGTACATGAAAGCCAGGTGGGGCTCAGCTTCGGGGACAAAACATATGCAGCAAAAAGCAAATATTTGCATGAAATTGTCCCCTGCAAAGATCCCTCTGCATCTTTCATGCTAATGCTTTCTGGATGGCTAAATTGTAATGGCTGAAGCAATCAATCCGCTGGGTCTGTCTGCACCAGCTGTCTTCCAAGCAATGCGCATAAAATATCTTACATAACTCATGCAGGCTGATGCTTTTTTTGTTTATTTAGAAACCACCTGTGCCTCTTGTCTCCTGAAAAGGACGCAAGGCCGCTTACAAAGGAAAAAAAGGGAAATGGTGATGCATGGCTTCAGAGGGTGGCTGCATTGGATTGCAGAAAAACAGCCAGGTTCGAGTCCAGTAGTTCGAGACCAACAAGATTTCTGAGGTATAAACTTTTGAGAGTCTAGGGATGCCAGCCTCCAGCTGGGACCTGGAGACCCCCCTAGAATCAGAGCTCGTCTCCAATCAAGATCGGTTCCACTACGCATGAATCTCCGTGTCCACGTGTAAGCAGGAGAGGGTCTCCATAAAAATGACCTGTGCAGATGAGGGAGAGTGAAGCCGGCTTCCCTAACTTCCTGCCCCGAATGCTCTTTGAAGCGTGTTTTTCTGCTTCCCAGCCCACACTCTGTGGGGCTTTTTAATTGCTTCTGGGCACAGAAATATAGAGCTGGAAGGGACCCCAAGGGTCATCTAGTCAACCCCCCTACACAATGCAGGATATTCACAACTACCTCCCCCCCCACACTTCCAGTGACCCCTGCTGTAAACCCAGAGAAGGCAAAAAAAAAACCTGCGAGTCGCCAAAAACTGGAAGCCCGAGAGGTGGACATACTGAATCAGACTCTTGGTCCATCAAAGTCAGTGTTGTCTACTCAGACAGGCAGCTGCTTTCTAGGATCTCCAGGCTCTCAGGCCATTCATTCATTCATTCATTCATTCATCCTGTGGCAGAATTACACACAGAAAACATAATGATATAAAATACGTAACCAAGTTGATACAAGGGGCATGCAGACTGACTGGGCAATACCTCTGAATGCCAATATCTAAATTTTCAGTCCACTCAGTCGCAGCTGGGGAGGGTTCAAAGAGCTCCGTCACATCTCCCTGGAAAGCACAACGCTCACATTCCTGTGACAGACGGAAAATAGTTTGGTGGGCTGCACCACAATCGCGTTTGGGGCCTGGCGTTTTGCCCCATTTAAACAACAGGTCTGCACAACCGCCAAAGCCTGTTCGTGTTATATTAGCTGTCTTCCATACTTTACGGAGCAAGCCAAACCCTGCGGGCCGCTCGTTGGTGTTTAGCAGGTTATGGGTATCGAGTGGAACTGACCGCACCCATGTTCGCGACCCTTCATTCCCTAGATTGAAATTTTGTGCTTGCCGGATTTGAGCAGCTCTTCTTACTGGGTGTCGGGACTTTGGATAGGCCAGCATCAGCCATGTCTTTCACATCACAGAACTTTCAGACCCTTTACCTGGAGGTGCCGGGGATTGAACCTGGGACCTTCGGCATGCTGAGCAGCTGCTCTACCACTGAGCCTCAGCCCCCTCCTCAGAATGCACACGTAGCTGCCTTCTCGACTCTGTGGCATCGTACCCTGCTGAGGTCCCTCCCTTTCCCAAGCCACACCCTCCCTGGGCTCTGCCCACAGAATCTCCAGGGATTTCCCAGCACAAGAATGCAAGGAGCCCAGCAGAAAGCATGATGAGGGTGGTAGGTGGTTTAGAGCTGGGGCGAAGGCCGGCAGGTGAAGGCTGCAGTGCAAAGTTCCAGGCTGGCTTCTGGCTGCCATTTGTGGTGGGAGCCACGCAGACCCCTCTTCGCTCCAGAAACGCTTTGGGAACTGCTTTCCGGAGACCCGGGTGTGCCTCCTGCTGTCCTGTACCAGCGCCTCTCTCCCCTCTGCCAGGGAAACAGACAAGCTTGGTTGGCCTTGAAGCAGCCTCCTCCCCCTGCTGAGCCGTCTCCTGCCTCGAGAGTTGCCAGATCCGGGTTGGGAAATACCTGGCGATTTGGGCGGGGTGGGGGCCGGGTGGGGGCGCGGTGAAGCCTGAGGAGAGCGGAGTTTGGGGAGGGGAGGGAAGGACCTCAGCAGGGTACAGTGCCACAGAGCCCACCATCCAAAGGAGCCGTTGTCTCCAGGGGAACTGATCTTGATTGCCTGGAGATCCGTTGTAATCCCAAGAGATCTCCAGCCACCACTTGGAGGTTGGCAACCCTACTGTTCCCCCAGAGAGCCCCTTGCGACCCACTGTGTCTCTGGACCTGCCATGGCAAGGGGGTCCCCTGGGGAAGGTGGCTTCATTGGCAGCTGAGGCTCGTGAAATAGGGCTGCCACCCTCCAGGGGGCACCTGGAGATCTCCCACTATTATGATTGATCTACAGGTGACCAGGATCAGTCCCTCTGGAGAAAATGGCTGCGTTGGAGGGTGGACTCCAGGGCACCGTACCCCACTGAGGTCCCTGCCCTCCCCAGGCTCCATCTGCCGGGGATACAGATGGCTGCCGACTTTGGGTAGGAAAATTCCTGGAGATTTGGGGTGGGAGCATGGGGGCAGAGTTTGGGGAGAGCAGGAACCTCAGTGGGACACAATGCCGTAGAGTCCACCCTCCAAAGCAGCCGTTTTCTAATCTCTTTCATCTGGAGATCAGCTGTAATTCCAGGATATCTCCAGGCCACACCTGGAGGTTGGCAGCCCTGGCCAGGGATTGAACCTGGGGCCTTCTGTGT
This sequence comes from Lepidodactylus listeri, assembly GCA_029233225.1. Lineage (NCBI taxonomy): Eukaryota > Metazoa > Chordata > Lepidosauria > Squamata > Gekkonidae > Lepidodactylus > Lepidodactylus listeri. Next base: position 3,018,250 of record JARCFY010000004.1, on the reverse strand, counting down.
CCCAGGGTCCCATGCCCTGTGACTGCAGGCGCAGGTGCCCCCATAAATTTCCACCTCTACGGGCATTCATGGCTTCAGCCGTCCTGCTTATAACGTCTCTCTTCCAAATCTATTAACTCTCCCAGCAATGGATTCCGCAGGGCCAACGGGGTCGTTGGTTTGGAGGACGGGAAAGGGGAGCGCCTGGGGATGGACAAATGAGTCCGGGGCCATGCGCAGCAAAACAAAGATAATGCCCAATCAGTCCGAGGACACAATCAGAGGGTCCCTGTCTGTGCTGTGCTCCCGTGAACAACTGCTTTGATGGCCCTGCGCTCCCTGCGTCCCAGAGCAATTATGGAGTGGACAAAATGTTCCTGTATTTTTTTTAAAGAACTTATCTGTCTGGTGAATGGATCTCCAGACAATAAAATGTGCTGTGATTGGACGAGGCTGAAGCAGGTTCCCATTTTCCAGTTGCCTATTCGCAGGGGTCCGTTGGAGCAGGAGCGCACAGGAGCGCAGCTCCAGGAGTGAGGAGCCCAGGGGGCGGGCACATGACCAAGCCCCGCCCCCTCCTCAGCTTCCCCGAGCAGTGCAGAGGCGCAGCGCTTCGGGGAAAGCCCTGCTAGGGTCTTTATTGATTTTAATGTTTTGTTTTAATATTGATCATTTTATCATTGTTCCTTTTATGACTGTGTGCTGCTTTTCCAGATACTTGCTCAAGGTGGCATATAAATTTTCTAAGTATACCATTTTTTATCTGGGCACATGGCACATAAGTACTGGAGAAATTTCACCAACCCTTCAGCAGCTTCCACCCCATCAGTTTGGTGTAGTGGACTCTTCCGGCAAGACTTGCGAGCATGGCGGACGTGCTCCTCCGCATCTGCGGGGAGCGCGAGCCGTACCCGGCGGGAAGAAGGGGCTCTGGACTGGTGCCGAGCCCCCAGAGACCCCAGTGAGGGGGCTCTGCCTGGGGTGGCCCGAAGGGGATCTCTCCCTACGGTGGCGACCGAGGGATAGAGATCCCTTTTCATCACCCCCATAGGTTCCCCCGCCGTGGGAGTCGTATGGCTGAAAGCGCAAATCCGAGAAGCAGCAGAGAGTGCGAAGCAATGAGGCTGGAACTGACAGTTACGCATGGAGAAAACGTGAGTTTGAAGTAAGAAAAGCAGAACACAGTGGGAAGACGGCGGGAGGAGTGAAACCCACCCCCCCCTCTCCGGGATTAGCGTACTTACGAGACTCTTTACGTGGCGTTACTGCAGGAATAAAAGCCCATCCGCGTTGCTAGATGGCAGCATCGCTCACTTGGAGATATAAACTTTAGAAGGACATAAGTGCTGTTTGAAAATTTGCTCCTTTCGTTCATCTTATCTATCTATAAACAAAGAGCGTAGCCTCAACAATGACGGGGAAACCGAAACCTTCCCCCAAACTAGGAAGTACAGCTCCGAGTTCAAAGGTTGATACCATGGAGATGAGTGCGGTGTTCTCCTCGTTATTGCGACCTCTAGTGGACCAAATGACAGCTCTCAACGTTAAGATGGACAAAATGCAGCTAGAACTAAAAGAGTCGTATAAAACCACAGAGAAGCTGCAGCGAGAACTTCTGGAAGTAAAAACTTCAGTAAAAAACCAAGACGTAAGACTACAAAAGGCAGAGAAGGAAAAGGCCTTCCACCACGATCAGCTTTTGAAATTACAAATGGATAGATTGAATTTTTTCCTAAGACTTCAGAATGTGCCAGAAAACACAGGAGAAGACCTTAAAAATTTGCTAAGTGAAGCACTTGAACCAGTGACAGGCATGAAAGCAGCGGATATAAAAGCGATATGGATATGGTTTACAGAACCTATCCAGATTATACTAAAAAGAAAAGCCTGCCTGGTGAAATTATGATAAGGTTCTCCAAAAAATCTACAAGAGACGTGGTGCTTAGGACCACAAACAAAGCAGCTCTGAAGATCCTGGGAGAAGAAGTAAAAGTGATGAAGGATATCCCATTTGAAATAAGGAAAAGAAGGAAAGCCTATGGAAAATTGACATCTTGGCTCCAGTCTGAGTCTATCATCTATCGTTGGAATACTCCAGAAGGACTATGCTTCAGCATCAAAGATAAGAAGTATAAGATTGACTCTGTTCAACAAGCGAAAAAATTTCTGGAAAAAAGCAAAGAGCAGAAAACTGGGAGAGACTCAGATGGTTCACTGGCCTCGCAAGAAAGCATGTATGGATTTGATAGCTCAAAGAGTGAAGAAGAAGTGTCTGACTCGGAAAAAGGAGCTGCAACTCCAAAAATAGTTGAGACTGTTAAGACAAGAAGAGGACGAAAGAAGAAATAGTGATTAAACTGTTTTATTAAGCATTGCACTTATGTATTATAAATTGTTTAATTAACCGTATTTCTCTAGGTGGGCGTGCCTGCCAAATAGTTTTGATATTTTTTATAGTAGCAGTAACAAGTAATTGAAATTTATCCAAGGTTTTAAATGCTTCATAATTATATTATGTAATAAGGTAGTATTAAGCAAATGATAAAGTACTCTCTGTATAAGGTATATGTAGCTTAGATTGTAGGGTTATAGTTATAGGGAAAAATCAATAAAAATTTATAAAGAAAAAAAAAGTTTGGTGTAGTGGTCAGGAGTTGGGCTCTAATCTGGGAGAACCGGGTTTGATTCCCCACTCCTCCACATGCAGCTGCTGGTGTGACCTTGGGCCAGTCACAAGTTCTCTCAGAGCTGTTCTCTCATGAGCAGGTCTCAAAAGACCTCTCTCAGCCCCACCTACCTCACAGGGTGTCTTGTTGTGGGGAGGGGAAGGGGAAGGGATGGGTGGTGCACATGTCCTGGGTATCTCAAGTCTACTTGAAACCTGGTGGTTTCAAGGGAGGAGGAAGAGAATGAGGGTGTGTTCTTTACGCTTATTTTTACTGCACAAAGTATTGGATGGGGAAGGGAATGGAGGACGAGCAGGTCAGTTTCACTCACCTGTGGAGTGGAGCCTGAGGGGTGGGTGTTGCCTTCTGACACACTACTGGTATGTTAGGGGGTGTGGCATATGCAAATGAGTTATGCTAATGAGCTCCTGCATCTCTTTTTCTACGAAATGACCCCTGCCTATTCGCATTTCCCAGCTCCTTCTTTGTGAACCTGACAACAAACACCCTTCCCCTCCCCACCACAGACACCCTGTGAGGTAGGTGGAGCTGAGAGAGCTCTTTCGAGGACTGCACTTGAGAGAACAGCTCTGAGAGAACTTGTGATAGACCCAAGGTCACACCAGGAGCTGCATGTGGAGGAATTCAGTTCTTCCAGATTAGAGTCTGCGTTCCTAACCACTACACCAAACTATTAAATAGTGGGTTCCATGGATGAACAGCCTCCAAGCCTAGTGATCAGCTCTACTTTGTTCAGTGATTTCAGCAAGAACCAGGCTGCAGACCAGACCCTCAGCTCAATTATATTGCATGCAATGGCCACACCCCAAACATGCCCCACTCCCAACGATAGGCTATTTGCATAACATTACTGCTTGACTGGTTACTACCAGAATCCTAGTGGGCTATTGTTCTTCTGCTCCAAGCTCACCTTGTCGCTGGCAGCACAGTCCTGCAATGTTTCAGTCCCAATACATAACACAAACTATACACTCGCTCCTTAAAGGCAATTAGAAGGAGACATTCCCTAAAATTTCTTCAAAAATTTCTTCAAAAATGCAAGATTTCCTCCCCCCCACGTTTATTTTAGGTTTTTACATGTTGCACACACACTTATTGTTACAATAGATATTTTTGAGTCTATTACAGATATTCAAGCCAATTATAAAACACCGACCAAATTTTCCAAAATAAAGTTTTATCCTTTCCTTGCATTGTGTGGCTTAATTTGTCCATTTCTGCCAGTTCCAGTACTTTAAACACAATTTCTTTTACTGGGGGTATTTTTACACTTTTCCAAAGTTCTGCCCAGCAAATTCTTGCCGCTGTCAATATATATATAATCAAGGTTGTTTTACATAATTTTAACCCGTCCGGAATTAGATTTAATAGAAAAGTTTCTGGAGTCAATAATAAATCCACACCCAATATTTCACGAATTAACAGTTGCAGGGAGTGCCAGAAATTTTGTACTTTCTTGCAACGCCACCACATGTGGAAAAACGTTCCCACGTTCTTACCACATTTCCAGCAAAGGTTGGAAGCGTTTTTATAGCATTTTGCCAATTTCACCGGGGTCCAGTGCCATCGATAGAACATCTTGTATAGGTTTTCCTTAAATGGTATAGCCCGCATATACTTCACCATTTTCCAGATTTTACTCCATTCTTCTGTTTCCAACAAGTGTCCAAAGTCTTGCATCCACGGTATCATATTCGCTTTCATCGTCTCTTCGTGCATTTCCTCTGTCAATAAAAATTTATATAATGCAAAATTTATATAATTATTATATAATGTTATAAAAATGCAAGAAGATTGACGAAGACGGAAAGAAGCTTGTGTCGCAGGAATCCCAACTAGGGCTTGGGGCAGGTGAACCGGAGGGAGCTGGGTTCCAGATGATCCCGTGAGCAGCAGATCGCTGAGCACCATCCGCAGGTTTTGCCCAGGCTGGTTTCAAAGGGATTGTCCGTGGCGCCCAGATCAGAAGCAGGCTGCCCGGTTTCCTTGTTAACAAATTTCATGATTGCCAGAGAGCTGGAAAATAGCGCTCTGAAGCTTACACACATCTGGACAGTAATTGAGTTAATCTCCCGGCGTGGCTGCTCCCTTTAATTAGAGCCGGAGGACTGAAAAGGAGCGAATCTATTACGGAGAAGGGATTGCACTGTGGTCTTTGGAATGCAAAGCCTCTGATGGGCAGGCAGGCAGCTGCTGCGGCTCTCTAACAGAGCTGTCCTCTTGGACCACCTCTCAGCAATCCAGAATGCCTCTTCAGGCTGCCTGGACCCTGGAGACCTCCTCCGTCTCAGGGCTGTTTCGCCCCTGGTTGTTTTAAATGACACTTTCTCTCTCTCTTGCAAATGCAGCCTCCAGGATTGCTTTATCAAAGGAGGAGGATGGTATGGGGAGGAAGGAGAACTTTAACCCTTTATTCCACTGCCATTGGGAATTAAAAAAGCACCCCACAGATCTGCTGGAGGGGAGGGAAATGCATGTACCTTTACGTTTTCCCAGGCCACCTGGGGGTGACTTAAGCTTGCCAGCTTTGGGTTGGGAAATACCTGGAGTTTTTTGGGGGGGGGGGAGGAGTCCAGTGAGGGCAGGGTTTGGAAAGGGGAGGAACTCATGGGCACTCCATGAAATTGCTGAGCAATCGGGTTAGAACGGATAAAAGGAAGTCCTCCTTCACCCAAAGGGTGATTAACACGTGGAATTCACTGCCACAGGAGGGGGCGGCGGCTACAAGCATGGACGGCTTTAAGAGGGCATTGGATGGACATATGGAGCAGAGGTCCATCAGTGGCTATTAGCCACAAGGTATAAATAGGAACTCTCAGTCGGGGGCAAGTGACGCTCTGTATTCTTAGTGCTGGGGGGGGTGCAATGGTGGGAGGGCTAATGCAGAGGAGAATTTCTGTTCCAATGTGGGTTTTGTAAAACAACAGACGGAAAAGCCCCTCAGAATCGCCTTATGTGTGTGGTTCAGAAATCTGGATCAAGGAGTGGAGGTTTGGGAAGGCAGGGCTAGAAGGCCTGATTTGGTTCCTGGGGTCACCAGCTCTGGATTGGGAAATACCCAGAGATTCCGGGAGCGGAGCCTGGGGAGGGGCAGGGTTTGGGGAGGGGAGGGGAGGGGCCTCAGCAAGGCCCAGTGCCATAGAGTCCACCCTCCACAGCAGCCATTTTCTCCAGGGCAACTGACCTCAGTCATTTGGAGTTTCAGTTGGAATTCTGGGATATTACTGGGCCCCACCTGGAGTTTGGCAACTCCATGTGTTCACATCCCGACCCATCACTAGCTACTTGATCCTTTTTTAAAAAATTAGTAATGCTGGGGATCAAACCTGGTACACTCTGCATGAAAAGCAGATGTTCTGCTGCTGTGCCGTCGTCTCCTTCCCCAGGGTCTGTCCTGTGGATTGAATGAATGCTGTGGAGGCTGGAGTCCATGGCCTTGCACCCCATAGAGATCCCTGTCATCCCCAGGTTCCAGCCCCTCCACCCCCTAATCTCCAGGAATCTGCCAATCCTGGATCTGGCAACGCTACCCCCAATCCCCCGCTGGTGGCCAGGGGGTCCCTGGGAACCCTAGCACCATGCCTTCCTCCCTACATTTGGACAGGGACCTCAGTGGGGTACAATGCCATAGACTCCACCCCCCAAAGCATCCATTTCCTCCAGGGGAACATGTCATGGAATTAGGGCTGGATTGAGCCTCAGTCCTCTGGTACACCTATGATATTTTAATTTCTATAGTAATTAGCCTCTATAGTTGAAACTTTGGTTCTGTCCTGCTCCCAGGAAGCTTCAGGACTCTGCTTAGCGCCATGGCCCTTAATGAATACGACTTTGACTCATGTGGCTTTTGAATTCTGGAAATGTTTATACCCTGCCGCAGTCAGAAGTTACTATCAAATTCTAAAGAGACAGAGTATCTGCAGCTAGCTTCCTGGGGTTCTTTTAGGCTGCGATCACACGTGCCAGTTGAAGCAGTGGGGAAGCGAGGCTATTTCCTTCAGAGGGATTTGACACGCAGTTGCAAGATCACACAGCCCTTTGAAGCCGCGGGCTTAGCCCATTAATGTGTGATCAGACGCAACTGTGGGTGAATCGTGGGTTTTTTTTTGCCATTTGTTTCCCTTGTGCATAAACAAGGATTCACACCTCTGCTCTGGGGGCCCCCTATGGAGTATGCGATGATGTGCATACTGTGAGGGGGGGGGGACAACAGCACAGAGTTGGAATGGCCTGATCAGACCATCCCGACGGCATGAGAGCATGCTTAAGCAATCAGACAAGAGAAAGTCTGTCCGCGGCCCACAGCAACCTGTTTACTATCAGACTTTCCCCCGTGTTTTTTAACTCCGCTTCCATGGTGGAGCAGCATGGGTTGCTGACAACTGCGGGACGCTTCCCAGATGTTGCTGTCTGATCGCTCCCTTTAGATCCGTCAGGCCTTTGCACCTATGTCAGATCTAAAGTAGTGTGTGATCTCAGCCTTAGTTAACCTTGACTCTCCGAGTCACCCTAGCTTAACCCAGCTTTCCTTGACTTTCTTGACCCCAGAGATAGAAAGAAAAGGGCTGACTTTGTTGTATACGTCAGATGTATGTCAAATGCTCGCCACGGATTTGACTGATAGTTACATTAGCTTCAATGGGTGACAGAGGGTACTTAATGTCTGAATCAGTTTGGGTCAGGGTTGTTCTGATCAATTACCCTCAGTTAACGGTCTTGGCAGAACAACCAAGGATATCCTCTCAGCCCCACCTACCTCACAGGGTGCCTGTCTGTTGTGGGGAGGGGAAGGGAAAGGAGTTTGTAAGCCACTCTGAGACTCCGAGTGAGTGAAGGGTGGGGTATAAATCCAATCTCATCTCATCTCATCATCTCATCCTTTACAGAATTATAAGTGCGCTGTTTACGAACTGGGGTTGCGTTGAAATATTCTGTGTTGAATATTGAAATGCTACAGTAATGTTTTCTGACTTCAGAGTGTGTCATGGAATAAATTGTGTCTTGATTTCGAACAAGTGTGGCCAAACTTGCTTAGTGTAAAAGCCACACAGAATAAAGGTCAAATGTTTGAGAGCCGCAAGACATGAACAAATATTACACACACGTTTTTGTTGGAAGACATGCAGATTTGCTTTGTATTAACATTACATGAGGCTGCCAAAAATTAAAAAAGAGGTAGAAACAGATATTGATAATGATAATTTATTTGTCCAATTATATTTGTTTGCTAATGATATTTATGTGTCTAAGAGAGAGAGAAAAGTGGAAAGAGAACGAGGTGGAAAGAAAAAGAGAGAGAAAGAAACAAAGAAAGGAAATAGATGGGGAAGGGATGGGGAGGGATGAAGGAAGAGAGACAGAAAGAAAGAGAGAGAGGAAATAGATGGGGAGTCTCCTGGGAGCCACATAATATGTGTGAAAGAGCCGCATGTGGCTCCCAAGCCACAGTTTGGCCACCCTTGATTTAGAACAACTCTTTGGGGGCAGGAGCAACAAGAAATATGCAGGAAACGTAGAAGAAGAGGAGAAAGAGAAGAAGAGGTTGGATTTATACCCCACTTTCCACTACCTGAACAAGTCTCTCTCTCTCTCTCTGCAATTGGTTCTTGCACCCCTTGTCTCCCCAACAGAACTTATCTCTGTAGTCTGGAGATGAGTTGTGATTCCAGGGGATTCCCAGGCCCCACCTGGAGGCTGGCATCCCAACATGGCGCTCAGTCAAAAGATGGGAGCTTGTTGCAAGGGCCCAAGAGGGCTCTTGTTTTGCTCTGGCAAACAGTGGAGAGGATGCTATGAAAGGCTGTCTAGTTCCCAGTAACCGTGCCTTCATTTGCATTCCGTCCCTGGAAAGCTTGCGCCTGAGCTGTCGGGTTGAGCACCGGGTGAAGGAGAGATGAGGCTGACCAGAACCGGCCAGGATGGGCATGGCAGTAGGGAACATGGGCTCAGTGTCCGCTCCGGTGGGAGAACAGGTCGCCAGCCGGGGGAGGAAGGGGGGACAGAAGGCCTATCGATACCAGAAGGGGAAGGATGAGCTGAGCATTAAGCAGGTTGGTCGGTTTTCCACTGACATTTCTAAACGTGTTTGGGGGGCAGGAGCAACAAGAAATACCCAGGAAACGTAGAAGAAGAAGAGAAAGAGAAGAAGAGGTTGGATTGATACCCCACCTTTCACTACCTGAACGCGTCTCAGACTGGTTTACAATCTCCTTTCCCTTTCCCTCCCCACATAGGGTTGCCAGCCTCCAGGTAGGGCCTGGGGATCTCCCGCTTTTACAACTGATCTCCAGCTGACAGAAATCAGCTCCCCTGGAGAAAATGGCTACCTTGAAGTGTCGACTCTATGGCATTGTACCATGCTGAGGCCTCTCCCCTCCCCAAACCCCGCCGTCTCCTGGCTCCACCCCCAAAGTCTCCAGGTATTTCCCAACCCAGGCTTGGCAACCCTATCCCCACAGCAGGCACCCTGTGAGGTAGGCGGGGCTGAGAGAGCTCTTTCGAGGACTGCTCCTGAGAGAACAGCTCTGAAAGAACTTTTGACTGACCCAAGGTCACACCAACAGCTGCATGTGGAGGATTGGGGAAATCAAGAGCCAGTTTGGGTGTTGTGGTTAAGTGCATGGACTCTAATCTGGGGCTGCGGTCACACATACTAAATAATCCACTTTCAGTGCACTTTCAATGCACTTTCAAACTGGATTTTTACTGTGTGAACTGGCAAATCCAGTTTGAAAGTGCACTGAAAGTGGATTGAAAGTGGATTATTTAGTATGTGTGATCACAGCCTGGGAGAGCCGGGTTTGATTCCCCACTCCTCCACATGCACCTGCTGGATGACCTTGGGCAAGCCATAATTCTGCCACAGCTGCTCTTGAAAAAAGAGCCGTTTCTGTCAGAGCTCTCTCAGCCTCGCCTACCTCACAGGGCATCCGTTGTGGGGAGGGGAAGGGGAAGGAGTTTGTCAATCACTCTGAGACTCCCTTGGGAAGTGAAGGGTGGGGTATGAATCCAATCTGTTCTTCTTCTTCAAACCCGGTTCTCCCAGACTAGAGTCCATGCTCCTAACCGCTACACCAGATGGGCTCTCGAATAAGGAACCTGGCTCATGAGCCTCTTGCCTCAGAAGTAGGCCCCCTGCACTGGGGGAGAAGCACCGCAACTGGTAGACCAGATCCCCAGGATCCAACTCACTGGATCCAACCTAGCAACTTCTCCAGTGGCAAAAGTGGAGGAGGTAAAGCTGTTTGACCACTGGAATGGCCGTGCCAGGGATCGTGGGACCCGCATTGGACAAAACCACACAGGACAGTGGCTTTGCTCTGACACAAATACAGAGACTGCCCGGGAAGTTGCTAAATCTCGCTCTCAAGCCATTAAATTGCGCTCCGCTCAGATCTCTCATACTGACGCTGAGGCGATAGATTGTAATTTTAATTAATGTATTCTAGATTACACTTCGCTGGACCAACATAATTTTATTTTTTTTTAAACCTTCTATTATATGCGACTAGTTAGGCGATGGTAGATTAGAGTCGTATTGTATTTTATTTGTAATACATTGTTATTTCTATTAATGTTTAATTTTTTCCCAGTCCTATTTTAAAATATTTTTATACGCCTTCTATTTCACTCATTTGTTTGTATGTTTATTCTTACATTTCTCTGTGGTTGATCTTGATTTGAGTTGTGAATCTGGTCATGAAGAAGAAGAAGAAGGAGAGAAGAAGAAGAAGAGGAAGAGATTGGATTTACACCCCGCCCTTCACTTGGAGTCTCAGAGCGGCTTCCAAACTCCTTTCCCTTCCCCTCCCCACCACAGACAGCCTGTGAGGCAGGTGGGGCTGAGAGAGCTCTTTCCAGAATTGCTCTTGAGAGAACAGCTGTGCCAGAGCTATGGCTTGCCCAAGGTCATCCAGCAGCTGCAAGTGGAGGAGTGGGGAATCAAACCTGGTTCTCCCAGATTCAAGTCCACACATTTAACCACTACACCAAACTGGCTCTAATAATAAATGTGAATGCGGCTGCAGTGAGCAGGGGGTCGAAAGCAGGAAAACTGGCGGGATCCAACCTGTTGTTCCTAGGAAGTTTCATGCGATACTAGAGGGTCACAAAATGATTTGTCCACAGAGGAGAACATGCAGGGGTGGGCAATTGTTTTGGCTGGGGGGCCACTTTGTGGGAGCGGAGGTTAGCAGAGGGCCGCACCTTTTAAAATGATTGCATTCATCAGTTAACTTTGCATTTCAGAAAAGGTATAAATTGTATCATAGAAATCAATAAATATAAATTAAATAAAATAGTGGTAAGCCAGGAGAGAGTGGGAGCCTTCCTGACCTTCTCAGATGGAGGCCTGACTGAAGCCACGTGGCCGACTGTCTCTGCGGGCCACAAAAAACTCTGTGGCGGGCCGCATGTGGCCCCCGGGCCGCAATTTGCCTACCCCTGGGTTATGTGTGGGGGACTTACCAGTAGAAAGAAGAAAGCCTAGGCCGTGTTGCCAGCATCTCACAGGAAGTGACATTGTCACACCAGTGACTTCCTGGAGACACTGGTATCTGGGCAAAACCTTTATGGTAAAACCGGCTTCTACCATAGAGTTCTTGCCCAAACCCCAGAGCGTCGCCTGGAAGTTGCTGGCACAATGACATCACTTCCTGTGCAACACTGGCAACATGGACCATGCCTCCTCCTTCCTACTGGTGAGTCACCTGCTGGCCAGCTGATCGGTGGCTGGGGGTAGGGGGAACTTAACACGGTTCCTTTGTGCAGCATGTGAAGTTTGCAAGCATTTCCCCCCAAGGACGGGAGAAGCAACGCTGGGTGTTCAGAAGTGTGTCAATCCAGACCGTAATAATCACCCAGCAAACCGGTGGTAATGAACTCCGTCATCTCTTCCGGCACGCACAGTTAGCACTGATTTAACAGGCCAGCGGCTCTTCTGCTTTGGGTCGGGCAGGATCGGCATCTGGTGCGGTAAATGAAACTCACAATAAGTCAAGCGGTATTAAACTTTACGGCCACCGTATTTAACAAGGAGACACTTTCCCCGATCAATCAGCGCGAGCGGAATTGTAAATATCAAGGCAGGATCCATGTTGCTTAATTAAACAGCCGCTAATGAGCACTGTGGTTGTTGGGCTGTGATTTAGAACAAGGATTATGCAGATGGCGGGGGGGGGGGGGGCTGGAGAGCTTCACAGGAAGGAGCTGAACTGCAGAGCAGAGAACAGGGCCCCCCTCGAGCGGGAGGAAATGCAAGTCAGTGGAAAATCCAGTGTCTCCCGCATTCACACACGCATGTGAGGCTGCTTTATACAAAACCAGACCCTTCATCCACCTCGGTCAGCAGGGGTCCGTTGGAACGGGAGCGCACAGGAGCGCAGCTCCGGGAGTGAGGAGCCCAGGGGGCGGGCACATGACCAAGCCCCGCCCCCTCCTCAGCTTCCCCGAGCAGTGCAGAGGCGCAGTGCCCCAGGGAAAGCCCTGCTAGGGTCTTTGTTTTCAATTATTTGTTTTAATATTGATAATTTTATCATTGTTCCTTTTATGACTGTGTGCTGCTTTTCCAGAGACTTGCTCAAGGTGGCATATAAATTTTCTAAGTATACCATTTTTTATCTGGGCACATGGCACATAAGTACTGGAGAAATTTCACCAACCCTTCAGCAGCTTCTACCCCATCAGTTTGGTGTAGTGGTCAGGAGTTGGACTCTAATCTGGGAGAACCAGGTTCGATTCCCCACTCCTGCACATGCAGCTGCTGGTGTGACCTTAGGCCAGTCACGAGTTCTCTCAGAGCTGTTCTCTCATGAGCAGTTCTCAAAAGACCCCTCTCAGCCCCATCTACCTCACAGGGTGTCTTGTTGTGGGGAGGGGAAGGGGAAGGGATGGATGGTACACATGTCCTGGGTATCTCAAGTCTACTTGAAACCTGGTGGTTTCAAGGGAGCAGGAAGAGAATGAGGGTGTGTTCTTTACGCTTATTTTTATTGCACAAAGTATTGGATGGGGAAGGGAACGGAGGAAGAGCAGGTCAGTTTCACTCACCTGTGGAAGGGAGCCTGAGGGGTGGATGTTGCCTTCTGACACACTTCCGGTATGTTAGGGGGTGTGGCATATGCAAATGAGATATGCCAATGAGTTTTGCTAATGAGCTCCTGCACCTCTTTTTCTACGAAATACCCCTGTCGGTCAGTATTGTCCACTCAGATTAGCAGCAGCTCTCCGGGGTCTCAGGCAAAGGTCTTCCACATCACCTACTGCCAGATCGTTTAATTGGAGACATCGGGGATTGAACCTGGGACCTTCTGCATACCAAGCAGATGCTTTGGGGGGGAACAGTCCCCGTCTGACCCATTTTCATAACACCTGGAGGGTCTTTTTCTCTCTCTCCGATCAACCACCGCCACCACCTGGCATTTGTAGGAATTGCCCACTAGGAGGTCATAAGAACATAACAGAAGCCAATGTTGGATCAGGCCAGTGGCCCATCCAGTCCAACACTCTGTCACACAGCGGCCAAAAACACCAGGGGCCCTCAGGAGGTCCATCAGTGGGGGCAGGAAGCCTTCCCACTGTTGCCCCTTGCCCCAAACACCAAGATTACAGAGCATCACTTGCCCCAGACTGAGAGTTCCTATCTATACCTTGTGGCTGATAGCCACTGATGGACTTCTGCTCCAGATGTTTATCTAATTCCTTCTTGAAGCTGTCCAGACTTGTAGCCGCCACCACCTCCTGTGGCAGTGAATTCCACGTGTTAACCATTCTAATCCAACTGCTCAGCAATTTCATGGAGTGCCCACGAGTTCTTGTATTGTGAAAGGTCCAGGACTCCCAGCCTCCCTTCCAAGTTCTCAGGCCTTGCCTCTGTGTCTCCTCCTATCCAGCGCCTGGTTATCATGGGGACAGTTTACTGGCTTGTGCACCCCTGGGGGAGGAGCCACTCGCCAGCTGACTGCCTCTCCCCTCCCTCATGGTGCTCCTTTCAAAATGGCATGTCCAAGACGGTGGAGGTCTATGAGGCAAAGAGAACCACTACCAGGACCCAAAGTCCTAAAGCATTTATTAAAAAAGAAAGTCCATAAGCATACTCTCAGCACTGCACCAGACTGAGCAAGGGATTCCAAAAGAAAAGAGTAAAACGCAATTCCTTTGTCCCTCCCTCTATACATGCCCTAGCAGATGTGAAGGCTCCTTAGCTTAGAATATTACCAGACGTTCTACCGAGTTCCCATTATCTTCAAGCCTCTTTCAGGAGTGCAGGCCAGCCCAGGCTAATGACTGTCTCCCATAGACCTCAAGAGTTCTCTCTGCCTGGACAGAATCCACACCAAAGAGACCCTCCTCCTTGCTCCCAGGAGTTTTACCATTTCTCTTGATCCTCCCACAGACCAGGTCAGAAGAAGCTCTTCCTGAAGTCTCTAGGAGATTTTTCCTGAAGTCTTCCTGGCACTTAATTCCTCCAAATCTCTGTTCCCTGCTAGCCCTATTAGCCTTTCCAAAAGGGTGACTAAGGTGAGACTGGAAAGCCATTGAAGTGACTTTCCCCCCTAGTGCAGAGGGAACGACTTTTTCAAAAGCCAGGGACACGTTCTGCTCCAAAGACAAACACATTTCTGCACATGCTGTATTACTGAGCCATGGCCCGGACTCCGAACATGAAGCTGCCTTATACTGAATCGGACCATCAACCCATCAAGGACAAAACTGTCTACTCAGACTGGCAGCGGCTCTCCAGGGTTTTGGGCAGAGATCTTTCACATCACCTCCTGCTTGGTCCTTCTAACTGGGAATGCCAGGACTGTGGCTCAGGGGTAGAGGATCTGCTTGGCATGCAGAATGCCCCAGGCTCAGTCCACAGCATCTCCGGCTTAAAAGGACCAGGTAATGGATGGGGTGGAAGAGCTCTGCCCAAGACCCTGGAGAGCCACTGACAATCTGAGTGGGCAAGACTGACCTTGATGGACCAGGGGTCTGCTTCAGTATATGGCAGCTTCGTACATGTGTGTCTGTGTGTTCAGTTAGGACACAACAGGGGTCTCTTGTATGTGCTTTAACAGCATCTTGGAAACTTGGTGCTCGTGGTGACCGGCTTGGCTTCCTGGCCAATAGGCCAGCCAAGCAGAGAGCCAGTTTGGTGTCGTGGTTAAGTGCGCGGACTCCAGTCTGGGAGAACCGGGTTTGATTCCTCACTCCCCCACATGCAGCTGCCGGTGTGACCTTGGGTCAGTCACAAGCAGGGCCGGACTACCCATAGAGGCAACTCGGCAGCTGTCTAGAGCACCACCTTGAGAAAGAGCACCACGCAGGCCTGCCTGCCACACCGTGAGAGGAAAAGACCGGGGCGAGGGTGTGGAGGGTGTGAGCAAGGGCGGGCAGGCGGGAGATTGACTGACTGAGGCGAGGAGGAAAGAATTTGGGCCGCCCCAAGATCGACGAGGGTGTGTGTGTGGGGGGGCACATTCATTCGGAGAGGGAGAGGGAAGCCCCTTCTCTGTTCGTCTCCTGCTGGGGCTGGGCTCAGTGCTGGAAGGGAGAAGCAGGCAAGCTGCGCGCATCTCTTCTCTTCTTTTTTCTCCCCCCCCCATCTCCCGCCAGCCCTCACTTCCGCGGTCTCGGGTTCTCTTTCCAAGTTCTTTCGGAGCAGTTCTCTCAGAGCTCTCTCAGCCCCGCCTACCTCACAGGGTGTCTGTTGTGGGGAGGGGAAGGGAAAGGAGATTGTGAGCCACTCTGAGACTCCTTTGGGTACTGAAGGGAAGGATATAAGAACCAACTCCTCTGCCTCCTCCTTCTTCAGGGCTGACCCATGTTTTGTGTTACTGCGTGGTTCATAAACACATCCGTGCCATTCCTGTGGCCTGGAGGCTGAACAGGACTCCTGAAGTGGGCAGTTCTTAATGGCCACAGGTGGAAGGATGGATTTGGGACACGCGTTCAGGGAAGCACGGAAACACCTGAAGCTGCCTTCCGCCCCGTCTGTTCCCGGAGCTCTGGGTTGCCTTCCCTGACCAGGTCCCATCCAGAGAAAGATCTTTCCTAGCAGCTTTGACCTGAAGACCAAGCCTGGGACCTTCTTCAGGCAGCCAAAGTCCCGTGTGCTAACCACGAATCAATTGTTTCAGCAACTGATGGGACATCTGATCAGCGCAACCACAACATTTGGGATCCACAATGCAAAGCCCACGGCATGATTCAACTGGCAGACGGCACTCCTTTCCTGACAGATGGCAAGCGAGGACTTTTACCGGGTTCCAAGAAGCGCAAGCACATAGAACAGCCTCAGGGTGTATGTTGGAACAGGATAAATCTGAAAGTGTAGGCTAGTTTTAGGCAGGAAGACGTGTCGTTGTGCGGGAGAAGACAAGCAAGATTTGAGTCCAGTGGCCACTGAGAGACCGACAAGATTTCCAGGGTGGAAGAAGAAAGAGTTGTTTACACCTCGCTTTTCTCTACCCGCAAGAGTCTCAAAGTGGCTTACAACCGCCTTCCCTTCTACTTGCCACAACAGGCACCACGTGAGGGAGGCGGGGCTGAGAGAGCTCTGAGAGAACTGCTCTTGAGAGAACAGCTCTGAGACAGCCGTGACTGGCCCAAGGTTGCCCAGCTGGCTGCATGTGGAAGAATGGGGAATCAAACCCAATTCTTCAGACTAGAGTCCCCTGCTCTTAACCAGTACACCACACCAGTACAAGCTTTTGGGAGTCAGAGCTGTCTTCGTCAGTTTGATTCCCCACTCCTCCACATGCAGCCAGCTGGGTGACCTTGGGTCAGTCACAGTTCTCTCAGACTCTCTCAGCCCCACCTACCTCGCAGGGTGTCTGTTGTGGGGAGAGGAAGGGAAAGGAGATTGTAAGCCACTCTGAGACTCCGAGTGAAGGGCAGGGTATAAATCCAATCTCTTCTTCTTCTAAGTTTTGACTCTCGAAAGCTGACACCCTGGAAATTTTGTTGGTCTTTGAGGTACTAACTGGACTCAAGTCTTGCTCTGAAAGTGTGGGAGTTTCTCTGCCCACAGGGCTCCAAACGCAGTTAGCTCAGACATTTCCCTCCCTCCGAATCGATGGCCACTTTGCAGAAATATATGGGAATCATAATTGTATTGAATCTGAGTGAGATTGAGGAGAGGAAATCACTGTCAGTGATAAAGGAAGAGATATGAGGGCGCTGGGAAAGGTGAAACTATCGCTCTTGGGCCGCATTGTCCCCACTAAATTGAACGTTCCGGCTAGATTTCTAAAAAAAATTCAAGTAATCCCCATATCAGTCTCAGAACAAAGATTAAAAGAGAGGCAAAATTTACTTAATGGTTTCATCTGGATGAGTAAAGAGCCTGCGCAAGGAAGCAAAAAGCAAAGATGTCTAGAAATTATTATCCATTTATTATCTTTTATTCCTTGCCAAAAACGGGCTCCCAAAGAGGCTGGCGGCAATCAAGTGCTAATAAAATGATGCTTAAAGTTAAGTGCAAAATATTCTTTCCAGGGGAGGGGGCATGCCTGACTTCTTCCCTCCCTTCTCACGACAGCTCCTTCACTGGCATTTGGAAGAGGAGGCAGTCTGGTGTCTAGAATCTGGGAGACCTGGGCTCGAATGCCCGCTCTGCCATGGAAGCTTGCTGGGTCAGTCACACCCTCTCAGCCAAACCTGTCTCACAGGCGTCTTGTAAGGATTAAATGGAATGCTGTGTGCGATTCTGATCACTACACAATATTACGGGTGAGGCTGAGAGAGCTCTTTCCAGAGCTGTCCTTGAGAACAGCTGTGACCGAACTGTGGCTTGCCCAAGGTCATCCAGCAGGTGCAAGTGGAGGAGTGGGGGATAAACTCGGTTCTCCCAGATTAGAGTCCGCGCACTTAACCACAACACCAACTGGCCCTGGTCCTCATCAGAGCCGTCGACTTTTAAAATCCCCGGGGGAGGTGGGGGTTCTTGTGCTTGTGTGCACGCGCAGAGACCATGTCCCCGCCGGCTCCCCCACCCCCCGGACTGGCCTAGCCTGGCCACTCCTGCCTCCGTGGGGCCAGGTCAGTCCCGGGGGGGGGGAGGCGGCAGCCCAGGTCAGTCCTGGCGGCCCAGTCCCGGCGGCCCAGGCGGCAGCGGCAGCAGGTCAGTCCCGGGGGGGAGGTGGTGGCCCAGGTCAGTCCCAGCGGCCCAGTCCCAGTGGCCCAGGTGGCGGCGGCAGCAGGTCAGTCCCGGGGGGGAGGCGGTGGCCCAGGCGGCAGCCTGGTCCTGGGGGGGAGGTGGCGGCGGCAGCAGGTCAGTCCCGGGGGGGGAGGCGGCGGCCCAGATCAGTCCTGGAGGCCCAGGCAGTGGCCCGGTCCCGGGGGGGGAGGCGGTGGGGCAGCCGGCCAGCCAGCCGGCCTGGGCGCTCCATTTTCCCGGGGGTGGCTGAGCCCCCCCCCGGGAAATTTCGGGGGTGGCTCGAGCCCTCGAGCCCCCCCGTAGTTTACGCCTATGGTCCTCATCACAGGCAACCTGGCTTCTCTGGGGCTCAGAAGGGCCAAGTGGTTTTGGGACCCTGATCGTAGTGCTCTCTGGGGAACATGTGGGGAAAGGCGGTCCCTTAGATATGCAGGCCCCTGACCATACAGGGCTTTAAAGGTAAGAACCAGCACCTCAGACCGAATTCGGTATGTTATAGGCAGACAGTGCAGTGCCCCAGATAGAGTGCTCCATCCAGTGTACCATCAGGAGGTCCACCAACGGGGCCAGAACTCTGGAAGCCCTCCCACTGTTGCCCCGCCCCCCAAAAGCTTCAAGAAGACAGAGCATCACTTGCCCCAGATGGTGTGTTCCATCTCCATGCCCCACCAGGAGGCTGGCATCCCTTCCAGGTTTGGCAGCCGCTTGGACCGCAAAGGCTCAGCTGGAAACCATCTCTGCTGCCCCTCCCGCCGCACTTGGCCTGCAAGGCTGGGATTGTCAGTGTGTATTGATGTGCAAGAAGGTGGTTTCAGATACGATTTAGATGCTGCTTCAGCCCACCCTGGTGAAAATGCAATTTGACTGGATCTTTTGGGTTGGATTTGGGGGACAGATAGGCCTGCCCTGACTGACATGTGCCGATGCTGTCTGAGTCTCTGCCAGAGATCTTCTGCAGAGAGAAAACTCCGGAGCTCCACAAGGAGAGATTCCTTTCGAGACCATCTACCTTGGGCAAGAGACTGAAAATTGCTGGCGTGTCTGTTATTAGCAGCCAAGCAGGTGATCGCCAGGTTTTGGAAAGCTGAAATGATCCCGACAGGGGGGAATTGGCTCTCTAAAACCCGGGATCTTTGGACAATGGAGGTGCTTTCGCACCAATTAAAAGTCGCAAGAGGTCAAGCAAGCCGTCGTCTAACGCTCGATATGGATCCCTTTCATCTCTGGCAGCGAGAGGTAGCCAGAGACGGGATTAAATGAAACGGCACATGGCCGTGAGTTAGACTTTGCGCGAGGGTGGCCGTTCCGTCCACTGCATCCAAAACAACAAAGACTCTTGATGCACCTTAAAGGATAACAGATTTATTGCGGCATAAAATGACTCCATAAACTCGTTAGTCTTTAAGCTTCCAAAAGAGACTTTCTTATTTAAACTTCTGACTGCCTGGAAACAGGGCTTTATTTCTTCATTGCAAGTTTATTTTCTTTTGATTATGTTCTTTTTTAAAGTTCCAGAGGGTAGCCATGCTGGTTCGCCGTAGAGCAACAAGATTTGAGTTCCAGAGCACCCAAGAGGCCAATGGAATTTTGGGGTAGAAGCCTTTGAGAGTCCAAGAAGGTTATCTGACAAAGGGACTTTTGACTCCTGAAAGCTCGCACCCTGAGAATATTGTTGTTCTCTAAGGTTCTGGACTTGAATACAGCTCGGTTTTTTGGGGAGGGAGAGTTATTTCTTAAATTTGCTATACAGTTTTTGGCGACAGCTAGGGTTGCCAGCCTCCAAGTGGGGCCTGGAGATCTCCTGCTTTTACAACTGATCTCCAACTGACAGAGATCAGCTCCCCTGGAGAAAATGGCTGCTTTGAAGCAGGGGCATCGAGTTTTGAAATCCCCAGGGGGTGGGGGCTCTTGCGTGCATGCGTGCGCGCATGCCGGGACCATGTCCCCCCCTGCCGCCACTGCCTCCCCCCCCCCCCGGCCTGGCCACTCCTGCCTCCGTCCCTCCCTCCATCCATCCAGGGGCCACCTGGGCAAATGCCCAGCGTGCTGGCGTCACCCAGAAGTGACGCCATCACGCTGGGCACGTTGCTGGGGTGACACTCTGGCAATCGCCCTGAAATGTGATGGCATCACTTCCGGGTGACGCCAGCACGCTGGCCCCTGGACGGACGGAGGGAGGGACGGAGGCAGGAGTGGCTAGGCTGGGGCGGGGGAGAGGCGGGGGGGAGAGGCAGCGGCGGCCGGCAGGCAGGCAGGCAGGCCTAGGAAGGGCCCGGGGAGGCGCGGCGGCGGGCGCTCTGTTTTGCCGGGGGGGCTCAGTCCCCCCAGGAAATTTTGGGGGTGGCTCGAGCCCTCGAGCCCCCCCCCCCCCGTAGTTGAAGCCTATGCTTTGAAGGGTGGACTCTATGGCATCATACCTAATTAAGGCTAATTAAGAATCTTTGTATGTAGCCTTCATTTGAAAGGTCTTGAATGATATAGATTGAGTCTTTTGCACCTGGTGATGTATTGATAACGATGCTTACTGTATGCATCTTGCAACACAACACATTTTCCTGGTTGGATGAAGTCCTCGTGGGATGAAACGAGAGTAGATAGTCTGGAAAACCTCGTCAAATTAAAAAAAGGAAAACTTTGGAAGTCTGTGGAAACTTTAAATAATGAACTGTATTTTGTATCACAGCCTTATTTATTGAAATATGTATTATTATTACACAGTAGTGTTTTCACAACCTTTGATTCCTTGTTCTGTTCCTGCTCTGCAGGGTTGTGGTTTTCTTAGTTGCTTGTGTCATGGCTGCAGCAAAATGGTCCCCTGGAAAGGTCTTTCTTCCTCCAACCAGCCTTCTGAAGGCTTCAGCCACCAATGCAGCTGTCCTCCCAGAATAGTGATATTTCTGAGGCTCGGATTAATAGCGGTCCCCCCCCCCCTTTTTCTTTCTTGCCTTCTGACATACTTCCAGTGATGTCAGGTGGTATGGCATATGCTAATCTTGTTATGGGCAATATCTCTCTATTCCCAAGGAGTCCACAACAAGGCAGTTGGCAACAAGCAAAGCTTTTATTCTGGATACAGGCTTGCAAGCATGGAGAGAGAGCACCGGGATGCTGTCTCTGAGGTCCGTGACGCAGCACAGCTCAATTTAAGGCTCCCGACGCATCACTACATTCCTGCCCCTCTGACCAATTGCTGGTCACGCGGAGGGTGCACAATCTACCTACCCCCGACGCAGGTTTCCATGGTAAACTCTAAAAAGAAAAAAGCAAACTGGTGTAAAGGCTTGGAATGCAGCTCTGCCTAGCACCGTTATAGATAAGAGAGGCCCTACTTTCAAGCGCATGCGTAGATAATAGCTTAGCTTCTGCCTCCCCTTCTCTCCCTCTTCAGCCTGTTCCCCACAAACATTTAGAAACATGATTTCTCATATCAACTCCTCCCTTTTTCTTTTTATAAACCCTTTTTGGGGAACACGACATCATCACACCTCATTTAGTCCTGCAGTACTTGTATCAGAGGTTATATTATTTGGAATAATAGTTATCAAGGCCATCTGGGTAATATTATCCTTAGGCAAGGGCCTAGATTTCTACTTTAGTTTACACCATAAGAACACTACAAGTGCAAGCAGCAGCACATTACAATCCCTATCAGGACCAGAAGGGCTCCAAGGCTGACCAATGATTTTAACCATGATAAATTTGGGAGCCAAGAGGTGAGCCAGTCCCAGGGGTTTCCTGTTCCTTCGATATTGTGGCTTTCTAATTCTGTTAGTTGCTGCAATTGCTCATTTATGGTCTTATTCAGGCTGTGGAACTTCACATGACAACGCTGACCTACTACCTTACAGAATCCACCATCCTGAGCAAAGAAGATAATCAAGAGCCAACCTGTGCTGAATAATAACCTGGTTTAGTTCCTCAATCTCAGCCTGTAGTTCCCGTATGATCTGGCCCGTAACATTCACACTTTTTTCTAAGCGACATGTCAAGCCTAGAATGCTATATTGATTCTCCTGTGCTACAATTCCTGGGTATGATCCTAATGTTAACACACCTGTTACAAGACTCCCCCCCCCCCACTCTACCACTTTCAGTCTGAGACAGTTATTTCCCTATTATCACCTCATTAGAACAAGAAGGGCCAAGAGGCCCAGTTTGAGTTCCTTTCCCACTTTGGACAGCCCGCCGGGCTCTGGATTTGGGAGGAAGAACTTGGACTAGGAAAGTAAGAAAGCCTACCCCTACACAAGCCCCTCCTGAGAAGCCGGAGTGATAATTAGTGGCCCATCCATCAAAGAAAAACCATAGATTCTCATCAGCCATCGTCCACCCACTACAGATTGATCCACTACCAGTAAAATTCACAGAAAACATTGGAATATGGGGTATATGTCCCTAGGTGTGTTATTACCTCCTATACTCAGGTTTCCATGTGTCTGATTTCCTGGGGTGCTTAGCCAACATTTATCTGTACACGCAGTGTAATTCTGTAGCCGTCTCATCCATGACTCACTTCTATTATAATTCATGATTTTACCATTCCAAGTACCAGTATGTATACAGCAGAAACACAAACCCTTTGTAGCCCTACTGTACTTGAACCAGCGTAGTTTGCTATTACTATTATTTGCAGCCTTCTGAGGCGCTTAAAACAGTGTTTCTCTTGCATTCAAATCACTGAGGGCCCCTACCACCAGAAGTGGTTCCCGGATTAACCTAGGTAGGAGACTGGCAGAGGCTACGGTTTGAGGGGGCTCATATACCAAAGTAATGTTCTGACCATGTTGTTTGAACATATAGGTGGCATGTCTGATCCATACGTTACCGCCAGTGCCTGGTGCATAGCTTAAGTTGAGCTCCTCCTGGGTTATGAGTCCAGGATCCCCGAAACCCCTTTTATTACATTCCCACACATGTACCTTGGAAAACCACTGTGATTGCCGGAAAGTGAACCTACACTTCCACTTTTGATGCTTGTAGGGGTCCCTGTGTTGGAAGAAGAAGAAGAAGAAGAAGAGATTAGATTTTTACCCCGCCCTTCACTCACTTAAGAGTCTCAGAGCGGTTTACAATCTCCTTTCCCTTCCCCTCCCCACAACAGACACCCTGTGAGGTAGGTGGGGCTGAGAGAGCTTTTTCCCAAGCTGTCCTTGAGGGAACAGCTGGTGCAGAGCTATGGCTTGCCCAAGGCCATCCAGCCAGGTGCAAGTGGAGGAGTGGGGAATCAAACCCGGTTCTCCCAGATTAGAGTCCGCGCACTTAACCACTACACCAAACTGGAACTCTACCCAGCCAAAGTGAGTTTGAGATTCTCCCCCCCCCTTTTCACTCTTCCCCTATAGAATTGGCAAAAGAGTCCTTCCCACACAATAGGAACTGAGCTGTCAGAGGTAAGGCAGTTCCCTTGGTAGACACCACTCATCAGCAGACCTGGAGTGTAGAGTTCAGTTTTTGTAGAGTGCACCGGAGAGGGTTTTCAGGATCAGGGAATGACCTCCACTCCGCCTCGTCAGTGGGAACAGGAACCGTTTTTACCCGGGTATGATGTGTCCACCCTGCCTCCTTCGTCCGGATCGCTGTCTCCGTCGGGAGGAGGACTTGGTAAGGGCCTGTCCATCTGGGCTGGAGGGGTTCATCCTTCCACTTCTTCACAAGGACCCAGTCTCCGGATAGGATAGAGTGCACTGCTACTTCGAGGGGTGAGGTCTGATGTAGAAGACCTTGTTTCCTGCAAGCAGGGAGAATAGAGAAGAGGGACAGCACACACTTCTGCAAAAAGACATCTTTCATTTCATGGATGCCTTCTGGTGGCTGACCAGGAGCAACTTAGTGACCACCCCTGCTATAGTTTTTGCAGTGGGGAACGCTTCCACCCACCCTGTAAGTTGATCAGTAATTACCAGGCAATGCTTGAGTTTGCCTACAGGGGGCAGATCTATAAAATCCACCTGGAGGTTCTTGAATGAACGCAATGCTAGAGGCTGGCCTCCAATGTGAGTGGCACGGCCTCCCCTTTTATTAACCTTTTGGCACACTAGACGAGGCTGGACTAGCTGCTTGGCCAAAGTCCAAACCCTGCAGCCCACGAATTTCTGAAGAAACGCATCTACAAGGGCCTCTGTTCCCTAATGTCCACCTTTATACAGAGCTTTTCGTACTTCCCTAGTTACCCCCTCAGGGAGCCAAGAGGTGACCATCAGGGAGCAGAAGTTTCCCTCCTTCGTCTTGTGCACCCTGTGCTTCCGTTTTTTCCTTCTCTCGGTGTGTGTAGCTAAATGGTGGGCTTCAAACAAGGGAGGGGCAGAACAATAAGCTACCTACACCCAAGTACTCCAGTATGAGGATTCAGACTAGGGGTGTCAGGAGCCCTTGAGGTATCCTTTTAATGCCCCTTCACATGTATCATTGCAATCTGTGCATGTCAGTCCCTGACGTGACAGTTTTGCACTTGTTCTCACCTGCTGTATGAAATACACAAAATATACTTTCACTTTCTTCTTAGTTGCTTTCTACACGATGTTGCATATCTAAAGGCTTAATCCCCTTTTGCATATGAAGATGTTTGTTACTAAATCCCGACCGGGAGATGGTATCTCAACATACACCCGCCCCGAAGGAATCTCTCTCTCACTCCACCCGTTCCCCCTCCTTTAGCTCAGCTTACATCAACATCATTAACACAGTGGAATGTCTTATCTGAAGAGAGAAAAAGAAGGAGGAGGGAGGAGGGGGATCTGTGTGAGCTGCGCCTGTTGTTTTTTTTTTGTTAAGCAAGTTTCGGGAACCTGCAGAATGTAGTCTTAATACATCCTGAGAACTAATTTTCTCCGCGTTTTTTTTTTTTTTTAAATGAGAACTGCTAGCTCAGGACACCGACTTCCCTCTTGAGTTTAGCAATCCTCTCTCCGCCCATATTTCCCCAAACACATGAACCACCCCACAGGCATACTTCGAATCAGAGTAAACATTTAGAATTTCCCCAGCAAATATCTCCAAGGCTCTTTTTAGAGTATACAGCCCTGCAGTTTGTGCAGACATAGAGGGCATAGAGGGGGGGCTCCTGACTCAATTTCTTGCCCCTCCCTCTTTTACCACAGCATAACCACCATGTCTTTTCCCATTTATGACCTGGGAGGACCCATCTATAAATATTTTTAGCACTTTCAATGGGAACCTCCTCTAAATCCTCCCTTTTCAATTTGCAAACTGATTAGTTCCACACAAGGATGTTCTTGTCCCCCCTTTTCTTTTTTTCTTTTCTTTTTTCTTATTCAAGACAGAAATCATAAACCCCTCTTGTGCTGTTACATACAGATGAAAGGGTTTCTGCATATTAGGAAGTCCCAGGGCCGGAGCGGACAGGAGGCCAGCCTTTAGGCTCTGGAAAGCTGCTTTTTCCTCCTTTACCCACTCAAGCCTGTCAGGCTGATCGTCCCGCAGTTTATTGGTAAGAGGGGTAGCAAATTCCTCTATCCAAGTCCTGCAAAAGTTCACAGCCTCTAAAAACAACAACAACAAAACCCTCAATTGTTTCTTTGTCAGAGGGAGGGGGGAGATCCTGAATGCCCTGGATTCTCTCGGGGTCCAGGAGCTTCTTTCCCTCCCTCAGCAAATGCCCTATGTATTTCACTTGAGTCCGGCAGAATTGAATTTTCTTTTGAGCCACCCTGAGTTCCTTTCTAGCCCGAAAATTAAGAAGGCTAACAGACCCCTCCCTAACTTGTTTTCCCTCTTTCAGCAAAGCAATAAATCATCCACACTTTGGGTCAGGAACACCCCTGAAGGGGGAGTCCACTCTTTCAATACCTGGGTCAAAATTTCTCCAAAAATTGTAGGGAATCCTGTATACCCTTGAGGGAGCACTCGCCACTGAAAGCGAGTGACCACCCCGTCTCCCCTTAAAATCCCCTGAAAAACCGTACACTTTCCATTCACCAAATGAACACACATTTCCAACTTATTTAACAAATCTTTCCCCAATAAATTTACCCCTCTCTGAGGCATCCACAAAAATCATGAAAAACACCCCCGCCCTGCAGTGGGAGAGTCACAGGCAGGGGTGCCAAAATAGGCACCTCAGAGACCAAACCACTAACCCCCATCACCTTAAGTCTCCCAGCTGTTTCCTTCATGTTTCTTATATTTACAGACAACATGGACCTAGATGCCCCAGTATCAACTAAAAAGCTTACAGATTCTTTGAACATCCCCACCTCCAAGGTTATCATGGGCTCTGTGGAGGACGGGCCACTAAACAAAAGCTCCTGACACCCCTAGTCTGAATCCTCATACTGGAGTACTTGGGTGTAGGTAGCTTATTGTTCTGCCCCTCCCTTGTTTGAACATTCCCGCCTCCAATGCCCAGGGTTTTTTTTTTGCATATTGCACAGACATTTCTGGAGAGAGAGACCCCTTCCCCCCATATGTCTGGGTCGTGTCTCTTCCCCAGTTTCCCCTTGCAGCACCTCCTCCTTTTCTTACTCTTTCTATTCCTTTCCATCCATTCTCGCGTCCCCCTCCCGTTCCTTCTGCATGCACTACCTCCTTAACCGTCTAAACCATTAATCCTACTTTCTTTTTCTCCTTCTCTTCATCCCTCCTAACCATGACTTTCTGAGCCTCATTCATCAACTCCTGCATAGACTTGTTCGCCAACCCATCAATTTTTTGTAACGTCTTCTCATCCCTTCCTTCAATCTCTCAAGGTATTCCACAGGAATTTCCTCCCTATGTCATCATCTCCCTTTCCCCACATCTGGTCCCGTTGTTTCAAGCCTCATAACTCCCTTTGGAGACCGGAGTGGAGAAGCTCTGTGTCTCCACTCTCAGCCGCCTCTTCACATCCCTCGCTTTTCTCCCCTTCAGTTTTCTCTCCCTCATCCTCTGAGCTGTTTCGTACACCCACTCCCGGCACACCAAGCACTCCTCCTCCTCCTCTCCCTCCGTCTCCCGGAGCCAGATAGGGAGGGGGAGAAAGATGATTAAGGGGGGTGCACTAGACTTGGTCTCATTTTTAGAATCAGGGCAGCGAGCCAGCGCCGCACAAAGCCTAGGTTTTGCTTCCTTGTTTATTTTACAACGCTTTGATCCCACAAAATACATGAACAGTAGGATTTAAGGCACTTCATAACCCATGGGCGTCAACTACGGGGGGGCTCGAGGGCTCGAGCCTCCCCCGAAATTTCCCGGGGGGGGCTCAGCCACCCCTGGCAAAATGCTCGCCCAGCCGGCCGTCGCCGCCTCTCCTTCACCCCCGGCCTGCCCTGCCTCCCTGAGGTGGGGGGGGGAGAGAGGCGGCGGGGACATAGTCGCCCGCACGCTTCGCGCGGGCGGCAGTCCCGGCCAGCTGGCTGCCGTCGCGGGTCTGCCTCCCTGGGCCGGGGGGGGGGAACGGAGCGGCCGGGACATAGTCACGCGCGCGCACTTCGCGCGGGCGGCAGTCCCGGCCAGCTGGCTGCCGCCACGGGTCTGCCTCCCTGGGCCGGGGGGGAGGGAGCGGCAGAGACATGGTCCCGCGCGCGCGCACACAAGAGAGCCCCTGCCCCCCCCCGGGGATTTAGAAAGTCAACGCCCCTGTCATAACCTGCCTTTGGGCTAGGATCTAACTCTAGCAAATATATGTGGACCTCTGCGCACAAGTTATAGTCGCAGGATCCATACCATGGCCATCACCGTAGCCAAGCCACACCCCAGTACGCAAATGAATCATTTCTTCCTTGAAGCAATCCCCTTTCCCTTGAATTGCCTCCCATTGAGTCCACAACTAACCAAAGGGACTCTTTTCAGGGATCTCTACCTGTTTCCGTCCAGGCGGGGCGTCCCCCACGAGATCCCTCCTCAAGCGCGCTTTGGAACCCTTGTTCCCCATGTTCCTACGTGTAGCTAACTTCACCAAAGCTACTCACCACCAAAGTAGGAAGTCCCTCGCAGTCCTGGACCTCCTAGCCTGGTTGTTGCCACTGATTGTGGGTTCTTGACCTAGCGGGGGCGAAAACCAAACAGCCTGCAAGGACCGACTAAAGAAAGCCGGGGCGCGCCTTCATTGCAGGGAGTCCAGAGTCTACCCCAGGCAGGTCAACGGAGGGCTGATCTGCGGATCCCCCTGCAGGGCCCACCGGTCCAAAAGGACTGTCACATCCCACTTCTGACACCAAGCTGTTATGGGCAATATCTCTCTATTCCCAAGGAGTCCACAACAAGGCAGTTGGCAACAAGCAAAGCTTTTATTCTGGATACAGGCTTGCAAGCATGGAGAGAGAGCACCGGGATGCTCTCTCTGAGGTCCGTGACGCAGCACAGCTCAATTTAAGGCTCCCGACGCATCACTACATTCCTGCCCCTCTGACCAATTGCTGGTCACGCGGAGGGTGCACAATCTACCTACCCCCGACGCAGGTTTCCATGGTAAACTCTAAAAAGAAAAAAGCAAACTGGTATACAGGCTTGGAATGCAGCTCTGCCTAGCACCATTATAGATAAGAGAGGCCCTACTTTCAAGCGCATGCGTAGATAATAGCTTAGCTTCTGCCTCCCCTTCTCTCCCTCTTCAGCCTGTTCCCCACAAACATTTAGAAACATGATTTCTCATATCAATGTTATGCTAATGAGCTCCTGCACCTCTTTTTCTACAAAATGACCCCTGGTTACATCACATCAGGAGGTCTGTACTGTGTCCAGTTCTGGATGCGGCGCTTGAAGTGGGATGAAGACAAATTTGAATGGGTTCAGAAGCAGATAGCAAAGAGGGCTGAGGAGATGGAAAAGAAGCCCTAGCAGGAAAGACTGAGAGAACTAGGTGTGTTAGGCCTGGCGAAGAGCGGTACCTAGGTTGGGAAATAACTGGA
Organism: Lepidodactylus listeri; assembly: GCA_029233225.1. NCBI lineage: Eukaryota > Metazoa > Chordata > Lepidosauria > Squamata > Gekkonidae > Lepidodactylus > Lepidodactylus listeri. The sequence goes on along the minus strand of JARCFY010000004.1, from coordinate 2,989,595 downwards.
GCTTTTGGGGGTGGAGCCTGAGGAGGATAGAGTTTGGGGAGCAGAGGGACTTCGACTGGGTATAGTGCCATAGAGTCCACCTTCCAAACTGTGTTCCCTCTAAGCTGAGTTAGTGTGAGCTAGCTCATGGCTTTTTCAGCCTCCGGCTCAGACATTTTTGCCTGAGCTCAGGAAGGAGGGCTCCAGAGCAAACTCATTTATGCTGTGGCCCAATCTCTCGCTCACAACTTTAATGCCGGTAGTGCACAAAGTAGAATTTTTGTTCATGAGACTCCACAGTTTAGAGGGAGCACTGCTTCCAAACCAACCCTTTTCTCCAGGTAAACTGACCTCTGTCGCCTGTAATCCCGGGAGAACTCCAGCCACCCCCTGGAGGTTGGCAGCCCTGCTTCGTAGCCCTCTTCCAATGCCTGAAGGGCTGCCCCATGGAAGAGAATCAAGAGAAACTTCTGAGTGGTGAGAGGAATTCACCAATGGAATGAACGGGCGAGTGGGAGGGGCTGGGCTCTCCTTTCCTGGAGGTCTTCAGGCTAAGGCTAAGCAGTTTCTCTCCAGGATCTAAATACGGATTTGCTGCCATGAACTCAAGGTCAGATTTGATGGTTTGGAAGGCCCCTTCCAACTCTGGGTCTATGAAACACTTCCAGGCAAATTGGTTTGGTGCAGTGGTTAGGAGCGCGGACTCTACTCCAGGAGAGCCAGGTTGGATTCCCCACTCCTCCACATGCAGCTGCTGGAGTGACCTTGGGTCAGTCACAAGTTCTTTCTGAGCTGTTCTCTCAAGAGCAGTTCTCGAAAGGGCTCTCTCGGCCCCACTTGCCTCACAGGGTTTCTGTTGTGGGGAGGGGAAGGGAAAGGAGATTGTAAGCCGCCCTGAGGCTCCTTCGGGTAATGAAGGGTGGAGTATAAATCCAATCTCTTTTCATCATCTTCAAATTAACTTCTATGTCACTTTCTGTGTCCCAAAGAGGAGACCTGCTTTAGCTTCCATTGTATAGTTGTGAGACTCAAGGGCTCCCTAGATGTTCTTTGCTTGGCAGTGAACTCAGGAACACTCATGAACCTGCCTTCTACTGAATCAGGCCCTTGGTCCATCAAGGTCTATATCGTCTACTCAGACTGGCAGCAGCTCTCTGGGGTCTTTCAGGTCCCCTGCCGCCTAGTCCTTTTCACCGGAGATGCTGATGACTGAGCCTGGGACAGTCTCCGGGCCGAGCAGCTGCTCTACCACTGAGCCTGTGTCCCGACTGTGAGACCCCACTAGTAAGATCTTTGCTGTGTCCGTCTCGGAAGCTGCTGTCTTCAGAAACCTGTGTGTTGGTAAAGCACCGGGTCTTCATTTGTACTATCACCCCTCAGCCACTTTGAATTTCACTTAGTCATTGAATGAAAGTGAGTTTGGTGTAGTGGTTAGGAATGCGGGCTCTATAATCTGGGAGAACCGGGTTGGATTCCCCACTCCTCCACGTGCAGCTGCTGGTATGACCTTGGGTCAGTCACAAGTTCTTTCAGAGCTGTTCTCTCAGGGGCAGTCCTCGAAAGAGCTCTCTCAGCCCCGCCTACCTCACAGGGTGCCCCGCCTACCTGTTGTGGGGAGGGGAAGGGAAAGGAGTTTGTAAGCTGCTCTGAGACTCCTCCGCAGCCCCTCCCCAGGCAAAGGAATGTAGTGAGGCAATAGAATTCACGATCCCTCCTCCTCGATTTGATTTTGCCACTTAAAGGAAAGAATTCCTGCCAACTCTCTTTCCTCAATCCGGCCTCCCTCTCAGGAAGAGAACAGTCCCTGTTCTATATGAACGTTGATGGATTAGCACCAAGAAATAGACTACAGTTCAGGCCCCCGGCTTTCCCGGATCTCAGGTGTGTCAAAGTTTTCCTTCTTCCTCAAAAGCAACACAAAACATTCAGGTACCCAAGGCAGAAAAGCTGCACGGTGTTCCCAGAACAGCTACAATACGATTTCGTTGCTGAGATTGTGTTGCTTTTAAATGGGATTCCCCAAACAGCCTTATCTTTGTGGCCTTTCTGAAGGGACAGCCCCTAGGTTTCCTGGAGTCCCATTTCTCTCTGCCTGGCACAGAAATGTCTGGAGCTTCTCCAGTCACACCACGAAGCTCCTTGGAGATAGGGTTGCCAGCCACCAGGTGGGGGCTGGAGATCTCCTGGGATTACAACTGATCTCCAGATGAGCGAGATCAGGTCCCCTGGAGGAAATGGCTGCTTTGGAGGGTGGATTCTATGGCATCGCACCCCCCTGAGGTCCCTCCCCTTCCCAAACTCCACCCTCTCCAGTTTGGTATAGTGGTTAAGTGGCCAGTCTGGTATAGTGGTTAAGTGCACGGACTCTAATCTGGGAGAACCGGGTTTGATTCCCCACTCCTCCACTTGCACCTGGCTGGATAACCTTGGGCAAGCCATAGCTCTGTACCAGCTGTTCTCTCAAGGACAGCTGTGGAAAGAGCTCTCTCAGCCCCACCTACCTCCCAGGGTGTCTGTTGTGGGGAGGGGAAGGGAAAGGAGCTTGTAAGCCGCTCTGAGACTCCAAGTGAGTGAAGGGCGGGGTATAAATCTAATCTCTTCTCTTCTTCTTCTTCTTCTTCTTCTTCACCCCCCAAATCTCCAGGAATTTCCCAGCCCAGAGCTGATAACCCTATGGGGAGATCAGGCCTCGGATTCCAAATATGGCAATGGAATTGCAAAGCACTGTATCAACAGACGTATAGTGTCCAGATCACGCAGAGTGATGGTACCGCTTTACTCTGCTCTGGTTAGACCTCACCTAGAGTATCGTGTTCAATTTGGGGCATCACCATTTAAGAAGGAGATAGACAAGCTGGAATGTGTCCAGAGGAGGGCAACGAAGACAGTGAGGGGTCTGGAGACCGAGTCCTATGAGGAAAGGCTGAAGGAGCTCTGGGTATGGAGAGGAGACGACTGAGAGGTGATATGAGAACCATCTTCAAGTACGTGAAGGGCTGTCATATAAAGGATGGTGCAGAGTTGTTTTTCTGCTGCCCCAGAAGGTCGGACCAGAACCACTCTGTCACACAGTGGCCAAAAACACCAGGTGCCCTCAGGAGGTCTAGCAGTGGGGCCAGGACACTAGAAGCCCTCCCACTGTTCCCCCTACCCAGCACCAAGAATATAGTGCATCCCTTGGCCCAGACAGAGAGCTCCTATCTGTACCTTGTGGCTAATAGGAGAGCCAGGAGGCAGCCCTGTGGTAAGGAACAAGCTGATCAGGACGATTGTTTCGGCAAGATCTGGCGGCATCCCCTGGAAAGATTTTGCTCACTGACATGGCCGCTTTTGATGCCGCAACCTCGTTATGATTCATTTGTTCTATTTGACACAACTGGGGAAAAGAAGAAGAAACAGAGATCAGGTAATTCTAAGAAAGGTACCAGCTCAAGTGTTTAATCTCTCTTAGTCTCGGGTCCAAAGGCAGCAACCCTATCAAAATTCTCATAAAATAAGAATTTATGATTCTTCCCCATCCCCTTTTCTGCCACCCCCTGGAGGAAAACTCAATTACTGGCCAGAAAATTGCACGAGCTTATCAGAGTTAGTTAAAGCTCGCTGTAAATCAATCATTTAATTAACACTTACAAGAAAAGATTACAACTAGACCCCAAATGAGTCTGGGGTATTTCCCAGCGGGGTCCCATTTCCGAAGAAATTCTGAAATTGCCTTCCTTTTTGTCACGAGATGAAAAATCAGAGAGTATCACAATACCAGAGTGAAACTCGCTCTTCCAATGGCATGGGGTGCTGGCGAGAGGCATTGTGAACCCTGCTGGTGCTTATGGGATATCTTTCATACTGGAAGAAGTGGATTCTGCAAGCGTTGCTCACTGCATTTGTCTGGAGCAGCAGGAAAGCAAAAAGTGCTTCTCATGGAACATTTTATTAACTTCTAGTGGCTTCCGTGAAACAGCCGAAGTGGTAAAATATGGGGTTGCCAACTCTGGTTTGGGAAACCGCTGGAGATTTAGGGGTGGACCGTGTGAAGGGTGAGGCGCCGGGGGTCAGTGGTAGAACATCTGCTTGTATGTTAGAAGGACTCAGGTTCAGTCCCTGGCATCCCCCGTTTAAGGTTCAGGTAGTAAGAACATTGTGGAGCTGCCGTGGCTCAAGTGGTTAAGACGCTGAGCTGCAGACCGGGAGGTCAGTAGTTCAGCAGTTCGAGACCCGAGTGCCGTGTGACGGAGTGAGCGCCTGTCTCTGGCCCCAGCTCCTGCCAACCTAGCAGTTCGAAAGCAAGAAATTGCAAGTAGATAAATAGGTACCACTTCAGTGGGAAGGGAACAGCATTCCGTGTGCCTCGGCGTCTAGTCATGCCAGCCACATGACCACGGGATAACAATACAATAAGAATAAAAGTAAAATCTATTAAAAAAAAATAAAAACATACGACATAAGGACATAAGAGAAGCCAGTGTTGGGTCAGGCCAATGGCCCATCCAGTCCAACACTCTGTATCACACAGTGGCCAAAAACACCAGGCGCCATCAGGGGGTCCAGCAGTGGGGGCAGGACACTAGAAGCCTTCCGTCCACTAATGGCTCAAGGACCGACCAGATTTGGGGCTGTAATCATCCCGAGTTCCTTCTTTGCAAACCCCCATCCCGCTTTCTGACTGGGGCAAGAGGAGCCCGAGATCCCCATTCCACCTCCAAATGACAGAGGTCAGTTCCCATGCAGAAAAAGGCAGCTTCAGCCAGTGGACTCTACAGCGTCACATCCCTGCTGACCCCCCCAGGCTCTGCCCCCCAAGCTCCAGGAATTTCCCAACCCAGAGCTCCATCCCTATATCCCCAAAGAAGCCAGTTTGGCTGGGGATCCTGGAGGTTTTTTGTCACCTTCTGGGAGTAGAGCAGGGGCTTACATCCCTCTAAGCTGTGTCATCTTGTGAGCAACAATTCTACTTTGTGAGCTACTGGCCTTAAAGCTGTGAGCGAGTGATTTGGCTGCTGCATAAATTAGTTTGCTCTGGAGCTGTCCTTCCTGAGCGAAGACAAAAACGTGTGAGCCAGAGGCTAAAAGCCTGTGAGCTAGCTCACACTAACTCAGTTTAGAGGGAACACTGAGCAGGGGTCCTTGTGTGTGTGTGTGTGTGTGTGTGTGTGTGTGTACGTATTTGGGACTTTCCTGCATTGTGCAGGAGGTTGGACTAGACTAGATGACCCTTGAGGTCCCTTCCCACTCGATGATTCTAAGATTCTATGCTCTCCTTGCGTACAATGAAAGCTGCTCCCAGGCGAGTGTGAGTAGGACAGCAGATGCCCGAGTGCTCTAACAGCCATGGAAATGAAATCTAGGCAGCTTTGGCAGCCGGCCCCGGTCCTTCCTATCCCTCCATCCTTCCACCCAAACACTTGCTGGCAAACAGCCGCTACCAGTGGGACGGAGACCGGCCCATCTGCTCAGGCTGTTTTCTCCAAAGCGCTGGAGGGAGAGTCTGTTCTCGGCAACGGCTGAGCAGTTTGCTCTCCCTGCCAGGCGATCCGACAACAGAGCCGTACTGGAGAGGCAGGGGAGTGCCGCGCTCCTTCTGCCAAGATGGCGCCGGAGAAGGCCAGCACCGGCTGTGACAGGAGGAAGGAGCCGAGATTCCCAGATGGCTTTGGACATAGGTGGAGGCACTGCTCAGAAAGAGCGCGGCGCCCACGCAGGGCAGAGCTTCTGATCCACGTTTGAGAAGGCAGGCAACTGGGGTTGCCAGCTCCAGCTTGGGAAATTCCTGGAGATTTGGGGATGGAGCCTGGGAAAGGGCCGCAGTGAGTGTAATGAAGAAGAAGAAGAAGAAGAGATTGGATTATACCCCGCCCTCCACTCCCCAAGGGAGTCTCAGAGCGGCTTACAAACTCCTTTTCCCTTCCCCTCCCCACAACAGACACCCTGTGAGGTAGGTGGGGCTGAGAGAGCTCTTTCCCGAGCTGTCCTTGAGGGAACAGCTGGTCCAGAGCTATGGCTTGCCCAAGGTCATCCAGCCAGGTGCAAGTGGAGGAGTGGGGAATCAAACCCGGTTCTCCCAGATTAGAGTCCGCGCACTTAACCACTACACCAAACTGGCTCTCCACAATGCCACAGAGTATTGGGTAGGAGGGGCTGTGGTGGCTCAGAGGTTAAGATGCTGAGTTGCAGATCGGAAGATCAGTAGGTCAGCAGTTCGAGACCCGACTGCCGCGTGACGGAGTAAGCTCCCGTCTCTGGCCCCAGCTCCTGCTGACCTAGCAGTTTGAAAGCAAGAAATTGCAAGTAGATAAATAGGTACCACTTTAGTGGGAAGGTAACAGCGTTCCGTGCACCTTGGCGTTTAGTCATGCTAACCACATGATCACAGAGACATCTTCGGACAGCGCTGGCTCTTCGGCTTGGAAACGGAGATGAGCACTGCATCCCTAGAGTCATATGTGACTGGCTTTCGAGCAAGGGAAACCTTTACCTTTACCTTAGTGGTTAGGAGCGTGGACGCCAATCTGGGAGAAGTGGGTTTGATTCCCCACTCCTTCACATGCAGCTGCTGGGTGACCTTGGGCAACTCACAGTTTTTTCAGGGCTGTTCTCTCAAGATCAGTCCTTGAAAGAGCTCTCTCAGGGTGTCTATTGTGGGTAGAGGAAGGGGATTGTAAGCCGCTCTGAGACTCCCGAGTGAAGGGCAGGGTATAAATCCAACCCCCTCCTCCTCTCCCCCGACTGCAAAGTTTTGTGCCGCCGTTTGTAAAATTCACCAGATACTGAGGGCTTAAGTTTTTACGTATACATATTGCAGAATTTTAATAATTTTATCCATCCTTTTGTTCAACTTGAATTTACCTTTGAATTATAAGCTAATTTATGGGTGGGAGTTCATTTTAATTTTTCTCTTACCCGTTGCGGTGGTCGGGAATTTTGCTTGTGTGACCACCATATTAACAAAGACTTTGACTTTGAGCCCTCCCTCCAAAGCAGCCATTCTCCCCGGGGAACCGATCTCTGTCATCTGGAGATCTGTTGGAATCCCAAGCGATCTCCAGGCACCACCTGGAGGTTGGCAACTTGACAAATCTCTCCTGAGTCATTGTAAAAGAACGCTGATGAGAGCTAGTCTGGGCAACCGCAAGGATTTCTTAGAATTACAAGTCTGAAAAGGGTCTGATGACAGTATTGTCTCGGGCATCCATGAACCGGCTCCAAATTACCCGAAATTAGTTAGAGCCTCGGCCTACCAACAGCAGATGAGGTGCAAAGCTGTGTTCGGGCTTTACCACATCTGAGTCTCCAACAGAAGGCAGGGGAATCAACGCACTGAATGCAAAACCAGGGGAAAAGTATGTGCATGAGCCAAGGCTAGCCGCTTTCTTCCTGGCCCGCTCGTTCTCTAAGGGAAGACAACTTTTTTGCATGGAAGAGTATTCAGCCAGTTGAGCCCTGTTGGAGGCAGCAAAGTCCACATGCAGGATTACCACCTCGTCTGCTGTATCTGAGAACCAGGTGTGAGGACAGAGTTCCCAACCTCTGGAAGGGGCCTGGAATTCTGGAATAAACAATGATAAATGTGATAAATGCATTATTCGTTAAGGTTTTTTTTTTTTTTTGGCCTGGCAGTTTCTTCACGGATAAGAAGAAGAAGAGAAGAGAAGAGATTGAATTTATATCCTGCCCTTCACTCACTTGGAGTCTCAGAGCGGCTTACAGACTCCTTTCCCTCCCCCTCCCCACAACAGACACCCTGGGAGGGAGGTGGGGCTGAGAGAGCTCTTTCTAGGACTGCCCTTGAGAGAACAGCTGGTACAGAGCTGTCGCCTGCCCAAGGTCATCCAGCAGCTGCAAGTGGAGGCATGGGGAATCAAACACAGTTCTCCCAGATTAGAGTCCGTGCGTATAACCACACCAAACTGGCTCACAATGGCACAGTTGCACAAAATGATACAGGATCAATTGTATGCCGATGAAATTCGAACTGGGGGAGCCTGAAATGCAAAATCCTTTGATTCCACAGCGCCCACCCTGAAGCAAGTCATGTCTATACCCTTTACATGAAAAGGCTTAAAAGGGGGGGGGGGGGAGGAGGTAAAGCTGGAGGTGTTCTGAAAAAACTAAAGCAGTATGGGGGGGGAGGCAGCATGGTAAAGCCTGATCTTGTCTGATCTTGGAAGCTAAGCAGGACTGAAACTTGGAAGGGAGACCACCAAGGAAGACTCTGCAGAGGAAGGTGATGGCCAACCACCTCTGCTTCTCACTTGCCTTGGAAGCCCCTTGCTGGGGCCACCATAAGTCTTGGATGGGAGACCACCAAGGAAGGCTCTGCAGAGGAAGGCAATGGCCAACCATCTCTATTTCTCACTTGCCTTGAAAGCCCCTTCCTGGGGTCTCCAAAAGTCTTGGATGGGAGACCACCAAGGAAGGCTCTGCAGAGGAAGGCGATGGCCAATCGCCTCTGCTTCTCACTTGCCTTGGAAGCCCCTTGCTGGGGTCACTACAAGTCTTGGATGGGAGACCACCAAGGAAGGCTCTGCAGAGGAAGGCGATGGCCAACTGCCTCTGCTTTTCACTTGCCTTGGAAGCCCCTTGCTGGGGCCACCATAAGTCTTGGATGGGAGACCACCAAGGAAGGCTCTGCAGAGGAAGGCGATGGCCAATCGCCTCTGCTTCTCACTTGCCTTGGAAGCCCCTTCCTGGGGTCTCCAAAAGTCTTGGATGGGAGACCACCAAGGAAGGCTCTGCAGAGGAAGATGATGGCCAACCGCCTCTGCTTCTCACTTGCCTTGGAAGCCCCTTGCTGGGGTCGCCATTAGTTGACTGCGACTTAGTGGTACTTTGCACACCCACACCCAGCATTGAGGAGCAAGTTAAGCATCTGAGCAATGAGAAGGTGGATGTTAAAGGGCAACCAGGAACTAGAGCACTGGGTGGGTTGTGACCAGTCCACCCAAGTGCCTGCTTGGGGTGGGGTGGAACAAGGGTTGCCAACTCCAGGACAGGAAACTCCTGAAGATTTGGTGATAAACCTTGGGGAGGGCATGGTTTGGGGTTGGGAAAGACCTCAGAAGGGTAGAAGAGAAGAAGAGACTGGATTGATACCCCGCCCTTCACTACCTGAAGGAGTCTCAGAGCGTCTTACAATCTCTTTTCCCTTCCCCTCCCCACAACAGACACCCTGTGAGGTAGGTGGGGCTGAGAGAGCTCTTTTGAGAATTGCCCTTGAGAGAACAGCTCTGAAAGAACTTGTGACTGACCCAAGGGCACACCAGCTGGCTGAATGAGGAGTAGGAGTCGGGAATCAAATCCGATTCTCCCAGATTAGAGTCCGCACACTTCACCACCACACCAAACTGGCTCTTCTAATGCCCTAGAGTGCAATGTCCAAAGCGGCTATTTCCTCCAAAGAAATTGGCCTTTGTAGTCTGAAGACCAGTTGTAAGTCTATGGCTGGGCAAAAGGGATTGTGAGCAGGCCAAAGTGGTCGACTGCTCCCAACCCATGCACAGTCTTCACATAAAACCAGGGGTCCGTTGGAGCAGGAGCGCACAGGAGTGCAGCTCCGGGAGTGAGGAGCCCAGGGGGCGGGCACATGACCAAGCCCCGCCCCCTCCTCGGCTTCCCCGAGCAGTGCAGAGGCGCAGCGCCCAGGGGAAAGCCCTGCTAGGGTCTTTATTGTTTTTAATGTTTTGTTTTAATATTGATCATTTTATCATTGTTCCTTTTATGACTGTGTGCTGCTTTTCCAGAGACTTGCTCAAGGTGGCATATAAATTTTCTAAGTATACCATTTTTTTATCTGGGCACATGGCACATAAGTACTGGAGAAATTTCACCAACCCTTCAGCAGCTTCTACCCCATCAGTTTGGTGTAGTGGTCAGGAGTTGGACTCTAATCTGGGAGAACCGGGTTTGATTCCCCACTCCTCCACATGCAGCTGCTGGTGTGACCTTGGGCCAGTCACAAGTTCTCTCAGAGCTGTTCTCTCATGAGCAGTTCTCAAAAGACCTCTCTCAGCCCCACCTATCTCACAGGGTGTCTTGTTGTGGGGAGGGGAAGGGGAAGGGATGGGTGGTGCGCACATGTCCTGGGTATCTCAAGTCTACTTAAAACTTGGTGGTTTCGAGGGAGCAGGAAGAGAATGAGGGTGTGTTCTTTACACTTATTTTTACTGCACAAAGTATTGGATGGGGAAGGGAATGGAGGACGAGCAGGTCAGTTTCACTCACCTGTGGAGTGGAGCCTGAGGGGTGGGTGTTGCCTTCTGACACACTTCCGGTATGTTAGGGGGTGTGGCGTATGCAAATGAGTTATGCAAATGAGTTATGCTAATGAGCGCCTGCACCTCTTTTTCTACGAAATGACCCCTGCATAAAACTGATCTGAACCGTAGCAGGAAGAGGAAATCCATTCCAGAACTGATATCTGCATACCCGAAAACAGAAACACATCATCTGTTGGGGGAAAGTACCTACCATCGTTGTGTTGCAGAACGCATCACAGAATGCGTGGAACCAGAAGAAAAGAATGGCGCATGTTTCTTGCCGGCCAGGTCCATCACTGGGCCGTGAGGGTGCCATAACATGCACACCGCATGTGGCCAGAGATATGCCTTCCTGTTCTTGCTCCACATATTCCAAGGCTGAGCCCGGGCACGGAACACGGATTTTGAGATTAATTCATACACATGAACACACATGAACATCTACCCTGAGTCTACAGGGTCTCAGGCGGAGGTTCTACCCACCCCCTCTGAACTGGAGATGCTGGGGACTGAACTTGGAACCTTCTGCATGCCAAGCAGAGGCTCTGCCACTGAGCCACGGCCCCTCCCTAAATGCATACTTGAACACATGAAGCTGTGTTCTACTGAATCGGACCCTCCGTTCTTCAAGGTCAGCCCTGTCCACTCAGTCTAGCAGTGGCTCTCCAGGGTCTCAGGCAGAGGTCTTCCACACCACCTCCTACCTGATCCTTTTAAGTAGAGATGCTGGGGATTGAACCTGGGACCTTCTGCGTGCCAAGCCGAGGCTCTGCCACTGAGCCACAGCCCTTCTCCCTCGTGAGAAGCAGCTGAAATGGAGCTGTTCTCAGATCTCCCAGGCTGTGTACTTCCCAGAACCTGTTTTCATGGAAAATCTCCAGATCTCCCCTGCCTTGGGTTTCCTTCCTTTCCTTTCTCCCACTGCTGGCTCCTCTTTGTGGTGTAATGACCTCACCCCACAGGTCGCAATCATGGCTTCGGAAGACAAATGTTTAATTTGCACTCTCCGAGGTAACCTAACACTCAGCAGTTAACCACAAACTGCTTTCACAGGTAGGCAAAAGGGTGTCAGTCTATTTCCCCAGCTGGCATTCCTCCTGCTTGGGTGTTGGGGATGTGATGGGAAGGTAGGCTAACAAAAACGTTGCTTTCTATGGTCCCAGGACTCTGGGCTATTTCTCTGAACTTCTCCCCTATATGGTAGAGCCAGTTTGGTGTAGTGGTTAGGAGCGTGGACTTGAATCCGGGAGAGATGGGTTTGATTCCCCACTCCTTCACATGCGGCTGCTGAGGTGACCTTTCGGTTAGTCACAAGTTTTTTCGGAGCTGTTCTCTCAAGGGCAGACCTTGAAAGAGCTCTCTCAGTCCCACCTACCTCTCAGGGTGTCTGTTGTGGGAAGGGGAAGGTGTCAGGCCATCTCCCGCGTTTTCTATCCTGAATGTGATTGGTTTCATGGCGGGTTCAAACAAGCGGGAGGGTATATTAACTCTGACTGTTTTCTACCTGGCATCTCTAACAAACATTCGAGAACCTGTCAAGCAGTATTAAGACTAATAAAGAACTTTGCTTCATCAACAAAGGTCTGATCTTTTTGCTGTTAGTACAGAAGCCTCACAGAAGGGAAAGGAGATTGTAAGCCGCTCTGAGACTCCTTTGGGTAGTGAAGGGCGGGGTATAAATCTAATCTCCCCCTCCTCCTTTCTCCTCTACACGGGTGCTCCATAATTGGTTATAAGGTATTTTCTACTCTTTCCCTTCTTTATTGTTCTAGTACTGACCTAGAAGGATACCTTCTCAGTGGGTCAGTCTAGATCTTCCCAGGAGGTCCCTGAGTGGTGGCAGCCAGTTAAAGGTAAGGTAAAGCTTTCCCTTGCTTGAAATCTAGTCAAATCCGACTCTAGGGTTGCAGTGCTCATCTCCGTTTCCAAGCTGAAGAGCCAGCGCTGTCCGAACACATCTCCATGGTCATGTTGCTGGCATGACTAGACGCCGAGGCGCATGGAACACTGTTCCCTTCCCACCAAAGCGGTACCTATTTATCTCCTTGCAATTTCTTGCTTTCGAACTGTTAGGTTGGCAGGAGCTGGGGCCAGAGACGGGAGCTCACTCCGTCACGCGGCACTCGGGTCTCGACCTTCCAGTCTGCAGTTCAGTGTCTTAACCTCTGAGGGCAGCCAGTTATCAGGGTACTTTTCAGGGAACCCTCGGTCTAATGGAGTTTCCGAGCAACGAAGGCACCTTCCCCTCCCTCCTTCTGTAACAACTGTTGTGGGGTGCTGTTCCAGAAGCATAGGGAGGTTATTGAAAAGGCTTGAGCTCAGATGCTTGCAGAATGTCTCTTGGACAAGCAGGTTGGAGCCCCTTCCCAATGAGGAAAGGTCGAAGCGTCTGGGACTTTTCCATTTACAAAAGAGATGACTAACCGGGGGGGGGGGGGGACGGGACATGAGAGTGGTTTACAAAATTATGTGCAGGGTGTAGAGAGTTGACAAAGAGAAGCTTTTCTCCTTCTCCCAAAATACTAGACCTTGGGGCATCCAGGGAAGCTGATGGGCAGGAGGTTCAGGACAGACAAAAGGAAATACTTCTTTACGCAGCGAGTGATGAAAATGTGGAATTGGCTGCCACTGGATATTGTGATGGCCACAGGAATGAACAGCTTTCAAAGGGGATTACATAGATACATGGAGGAGAAGTCTGTCCATCGCTGCTACCCATGGTGGTTGAGGGGAACCTCTGCATTCAGAGGCACTCATCCTCTGAATCCGAGAGGCAGGAGGCAACACTGGGGGAATGCCTCGGCCTCTCTGCCTTGTTGTTGGACCTCTAGAGGAACTGGTTGGGGCCCCTGTGTGAGACGGGATGTTGGACTAGAGGGACCCTCACTGGTCTGATCCAGCAGGGCTCTTCTGATGCTCTTATAAGGGGAAGGCCTCAGCCTCTCTGCCCTGTTGTTGGCCCTCCAAAGGAACTGGTTGGCCACTGTGTGAGGGAGGATGCAGGACTAGATGGACTATTGGTCTGATATAGCAGGTCTCTTCTTATGTTCCTTTAAGAACATAAGAACATAAGAGAAGCCAATGTTGAATCAGGCCAGTGGTCCATCCAGACCAATACTCTGTGTCACACAGTGGCCAAAAACACCAGGTGCCACCAGGAGGTCCAGCAGTGGAGCCAGGACACAAGAAGCCCTCCCACTCTTGTCCCTCCCCCCCCAAGCACCAAGAATACAGAGCATCACTTGCCCCAGACTGAGAGTTCCTATCTATGCCTTGTGGCTAATAGCCACTGATGGACCTCTGCTCCATGTGTTTATCCAATTCCCTCTTGAAGCCGTCCATGCTTGTAGCTGCCGCCACCTCCTGTGGCAGTGAATTCCACGTGTTAATCACTCTTTGGGTGAAGAAGCACTTCCTTTTATCTGTTCTAACCCGACTGCTCAGCAATTTCATGGAGTGCCCACGAGTTCTTGTCTTGTGAGAAAGGGAGAAAAGGACTTCTTTCTCTACCTGCTCTATCCCATGCATAATCTTGTAAACCTCGATCATGTCACCCCTCAGCCGTCGTCTCTCCAAGCTAAAGAGCCTCAAGAGTTTCAACCTTTCTTCATAGGGAAAGTGTTCCAACCCTTTTATCATTCTAGTTGCCCTTTTCTGCACTTTTCCCAATGCTATAATATCTTTTTTGAGTTGTGGCGACCCGAACTGTACACAGGACTCCAAATGAGGTCGCACCATTGATTTAAGTACTGTCAGGATGTTTCTCCTGATGGTCAACCAAAATCTTCCCTCCTGTTGGGGTGTCTGAACACCCACCAGTTTGGCATCTGGTATGTTCGCTGGTCACATACAGGGAGCCAGATTTTCCTCAAAAAACTGTTTTGCTGTTTGTGAACAATTAGGACTCATTGGTTCATTGGGATACTTTTCACACATTCAAACAGTACAGTACTTGAAGCGTAATCTGTGTCCTACCTGAGTCTCTTAGTGCCTCTCGTGATCCTTCAGAAGTTCTCAGCGTCAGAGATGAGGAACAGAGGATCTGGAAGTACCACACCAAAGTTCCTTTACCATCCGAGTTTGTACTTCATCCAGCCCCGAAGACTTGCTCATAGTAGGTAGGCATTCACTGATGGACTATTTATCTATCCAGTTTAGTGTAGTGGTTAGGAGTGTAGACTTTAATCGGAGAGAACCAGATTTGATTCCCCACTCTTCCACATTCAGCTGCTGGTGTGACCTTGAGTCAGTCACAAGTTGTCTCAGAATGGTTCTCTCAAGAGCAGTTCTTGAGAGAGCTCTCTCGGCTCCACCTACCTCCCAGGGTGTCTGTTGTGGGGAGGGGAAGGGCAAGGAGATTGTAAGCCGCTCTGAGACTCCTTTGGGTAGTGAAGGGCGGGATACAAATCCAATCCTCCTCCTCCTTCTTTCCTGGGCTGTGGGGTAAAAATTTTGCAGCAGACTTGCCTTAAAAACTCTGAGTCAGACTTTGATTCTGAGAATCTAGCAGACTGCCTGAATGGAGATCAAATACGGAGGTATAAATTATGGCATTGGGTAACGTTTTCTATTTGGACTTGAACAAAGTAATGGAAATACGTCAGGCAGCTGAAATGAATCCATTAACAATACAGGGTTTTGGAAACAACAGAAACCATGACAATCACACGGAAGAAAGAAGAGCTGGTCGGCATAGAGGGCGATGTAAGAACGCAAGAAAGCCTAGCGCAAGTGCAGGCAATTATGAAGTGAAGGAAGTTGTCTGTGAAGGAAGTTGTCTGGGAAGGAAGTTGTCAGGGGCAAGTATATCCAGCACACTGAAAGATGTGCTACAGACATCATGGGTACAGTGCTGTTTACATCAGTGAGTGCAACCCCAAACATTATACAGGGACCAGGAAGAAACAACAGATAACAGTCGACACAAAAGCCAAAGTTCGTAGCAGTGAAAGGAAACAGCGTTATCAGTGCAAGGTTTACAAACACGCTGGGTGCTAACTGGAAGGGCATATAACGTAGAGCGTGATGTTAATGTTGAAGATAAATAGCCAGATGTGTGGTAGAACACAGTGGGTAGCCATGTTAGTCTTTCTGTCGCAACAAAAAAAGAGCCAGAGTCCAGGAGCACCTTAAAGACGAACAAAATTTGTGGCAGGGGAAGAGCTTCCGGGAGTCACTGCTAGTTCTTCACTGTCCTGCTGAAGTGGGCAGTGGCTACCCTGCCACAAAGTTTTGAAGGTGCTCCTGGACTCTTGCTTTTTTTTACAGCCAGGGTGGGAAGGTACCAGCTGGATCTTAGGAAAATCTTTTTCACAGAGTTGTGTAATTGTGGAATAAGCTGCCTAGGGATCCCCCGCTATAGGGGTTCCCGATCCGCCAGCCAGCATTCGGCTGGCGGGGGGAACCCCGCCCCAGAAGTTGTCCGGTGAGGACGACTTCCCCCATGTAATGACGTCACCTCCGGGTGACGTCATTACGTCGCCGGCACATGCGCAAAAGCGCACGAGCCAGAAGAGCTCCCGGGGGGAGAACAACTCCCCCCCGCCGGTAACTCGCCGGCACTTGGCAGCCCTGGTAGGGCCCCTTCCAACTCTGTGATTCTATGATCCTATTCTATAATTCCATGATGTATGGTTAAGAACAGGGGAACTGAATACAAGGAAATCAAATACGAAACAGGAATGCAGAGAATTCAAGACTAGAAGGTGTAGATCGGGGTGGCCAAACTTGCTTAACGTATGAGCCACACAGAATAAACATCAGATGTCTGAGAGCTGCAAGACATGAACAAATATTGCATGTTTTTACTGGGAAATATGCACATTTGTTTTTTTATTAACATGAAATGAGACTGTCAAAATAATAATAAAAGGGGTAAAAGCAAATATTGATAACGACTTTATTTGTCCAATGATATTTATTTGTTTGCTAATGATATTTTGCTTCCCCAGCCACCCTGCTGGGAGCCGCACAATATGTGTGAAAGAGCCGCATGTGGCTCCCGAGCCACAGGTTGGCCACCCCTGGTGTACACGATAGCCACCAGTTTAAATGGATTTTCCAAATGCATTAAATGAATTCCTGGATGATAGGTCAGACCTATCAATGTCTACAGAGAACCTCCATATCCAAGCACAGTATATCTTGCTGGGAACAGCCAATACAGGCCAGGGATAAGAACATAAGAACATAAGAGAAGCCAGTGTTGGATCAGGCCAGTGGCCCATCCAGTCCAATACTCTGTCACACAGCGGCCAAAAACACCAGGTGCCCTCTGGAGGTCCAGCAGTGGGGGCAGGACACTAGAAGGCATGCTGATTCTGCAGGATTCATACGACAATGAGTGAAATGTCAGGAGCCGGCATCCGTGGGGCTCCTGGGAGATGGCAAAGGCGCTCGAAACCCGTTGAAATCCAGAGGAGCTGTCAGCCCGCCTTGGCTGTAAAACATCCACAACCTTTTCATGCAGCAGAAGGAGCGACTCAGCGCCGCTGGGAAAGCAGTTCACAGCAACTGCTGAATAGGCACATGGCCCTAATAACGGTCCAGAGACTCGGATGGGAGCTGGATGCCACAGAGGGCAACTTTGGCAGAGGCCTTTCCTGCCCGCGTCTCATCCTGGCATCCTGATGCAGCATCCAGTCAGTGTGGCACAGGGCATCTGCTCTCCACTTTCACACATACTAAATAATGCATTTTCAATCCACTTTCAGCACACTTTGCAACTGGATTTGACTGTGTGAAATGGCCAGAGCCCCTTGCAAATGGTTGCTGAAGTGGATTGAATCAGCATTATTCAGCATGAGGAGGCTGTGGCAATCATCTCCCTAAGTCACTTTGGTGTAGTGGTTAAGTGCACAGACTTTAATCTGGGAGAACCGGGTTTGATTCCCCACTCCTCCAATTGCACCTGCTGGATGACCTTGGGCAAGCCTTAGCTCTGTACCAGCTGTTCTCTCAAGGACAGTTGTCTCAGAGCTCTCTCGGCCCCATCTACCTCACAGGGTGTCTGTTGTGGGGAGGGGAAGGGAAAGGAGTTTGTAAGCCGCTCTGGGACTCTTAAGTGAGTGAAGGGCGGGATATAAATCCAATCTCTTCTCTTCTTCTTCTTCTTCTAAGTCCTGCCTCTCCTCCAGGGCTCTGAACCAATCCTTATGACTGTAAAGGTAAAGGTTTCCCTGGCTCGAAAGCCAGTCAAATCCGACTCTAGGATTGCGGTGCTCGTCTCAGTTTCCAAGCCGAAGAGACAGCGCTGTCCGAAGATGTCTCCGGACATGTGGCCGGCATGACTAGACACTGAGGTACACGGAAAGCTGTTCCCTTTCCACTGAAGCAGTACCTATTTATCTACTTGCAATTTTTTGCTTTCGAACTGCTAGGTTGGCAGGAGCTGGGGCCAGAGATGGGAGCTCACTCCATCATGCGGCACTCAGGTCTCGAACTGCCGAACTATTGACCTTCCGGTCTGCAGTTCAGTGTCTTAACCACTGAGCCACTGTGGCCCTCCTTATGACTGTACCCTCGGGTAAATCCAAGCCCAGCCAATCAGAGCCCATGGAACTCGAGTGGATGGGAGGGGCTGAGAAAGCCTCAGTTTAAAAAGGGTGAGGAAAAACGTCTGTCCGCAGAGAGGCGCTTGGAGGCTCAGGTGAAAAGCATCAGATTAGCCAAGATTTTTTATTTCTTTATTTCCTGGTAGGGTGGGTAGGCTCAGGGAAGAAAACTAATCTTGGAGTGATAAATAAGCACTCCGGTTAAAAAACGGAAGCACCGGATATGTCTGGGCAGTTTCTGAGAGAGTCACTGGGAGGTGAAACGGAAAATTGTCACCTTCAAGGGAACCTGCATTTTGGTAACCAGGTCCTGGAATCTCCAAACCTGAGCTAAACTTTATGAGGAACGGATGCAAGAACCTCTCCTCAGGGTTCAGTTCCTTTATTCACTTCAGCCCAGTTACAAAACACTCAGTCTTGTGGGCAATGCTCCCTCTAAGCCAGTGGTGGCAAACCTATGGCACGCGTGCCAGAGGTGGCACTCAGAGCCCTCTCTGTGGGCACGCACGGCATCGCCCCAGCACAGAGTTCGCAAGATTGGACAGCAAAAATCACATTAATTGTTCAAAAGCATGCCAAATGCAAACTTTTACCTTTCAATAAAAAGTTGTTTGTCTCATTGAAAGCTCCGTTATTGTGTTTTTCTTTTAAGACAAAAGATGTTAATGTAGGAGTTGTTTTTTTTAAAAACGAAAACCTCGGTATTCAGGTTAAATTGCCGTGTTGGCATTTTGCGATAAATAAGTGGGTTTTGGGTTGCAGTTTGGGCACTCGGTCTCTAAAAGGTGCACCATCACTGCTCTAAGCTGTGGAAGAAGAAGAAGAGATTGGATTTATACCCCACCCTTCACTACCCAAAGGAGTCTCAAGAGCGGCTTACAAACTCTTTCCCCTTCCCCTCCCCACAACAGACACCCTGTGAGGTAGGTGGGGCTGAGAGAGCTCTGACAGAAACTGCTCTTTTTCAAGAACAGCTGTGCCAGAACTCTGGCTTGCCCAAGGTCATCCAGCAGCTGCATGTGGAGGAATGGGGAATCAAGTTCGGTTCTCCCAGATTAGAGTCCGTGCACTTAACCGCTACACCAAACTGGCTCTCACACCAAACTGGAGTCTTGTGAGCAAAAATTCTACTTTGTGAGCTGCTGGCATTAAAGTTGCTGAATAAATTAGTTTGCCCTGGAGCCATCCTTCCTGGGCTAAGACAAAAATGTGTGAGCCAGAGGCTAAAAAACTGTGAACTAGCTCACACTACCTCAGCTTAGAGAGAACCCTGCTTGTCGGATAGATCACGATGGGTAGCTGTGTTAGTCTGTAGCAGTAAAAAAGAGCAAGAGTCCAGTGGCAACTAAAATATATTTGTGGCAGGGGGAGGAGCTTTCGTCAGTCTCTGCTCACTTCTTCAGATACAGCTAGAATGTGAGTCCATCTGTCCTTATATCTTGGAGAGTGGAGTGATTTCAGACACCAAATGACATTAGCAGGTGAACAACAATAGCAGGCGTGATATAATTAGGTGTGATATGCAAGGGGGAAAATCAGCATTGGTAATGAGACAGGAAACCTAGGTCCTGATTCAATCCAGGGGGGTGCATTGTCTTGAATAATAGAATCATAGAGTTGGAAGGGACCTCCAGGGTAATCTAGTCCACCCACCAGCACAATGCAGAAAATTCACAAATACCTCCCCCCACAACCCCAGTGACTGCTGTTCCACGCCCAGAAGATGCCCCCCCCCCCAAAAAAAACCCAACTCCAGGATCTCCAGCCAAACTGGCTTGGAGAAAAATTCCTTCCTGACCCCAAAGTGGCAATTGGCATTTCCCTGGGCATATAAGAAACAGCCACAAGAACTAAGCACTGGGGCAAACCTTCCTGCCCTCTCCTCTCATGATCTGCCTAAATTCACAGAATCAGCATTGCTGTCAGATGGCCATCTAGCCCTCAAGGAGAGCCCACCACCTCCTGAGGAAGCCTGTTCCACTGAGGAACTGCTCTAACTGTCAGGAAGTTCTTCCTCATGTCTAGCTGAAAACTCTTTTGATTTAATTGCAACCTGTCGGTTCTGGTCCGACTTTCTGGGGCAACAGAAAACAACTCTGCCCCATCCTCTCGATGACAGCCCTTCATTATCAGTTGCAATTCAGCAGTCGCTCTTTCTAACACACTGAATCCAGTCCTGCCTGCTATTGTCATTCATCCGCTATTGTCCTCCGCCTGCTATTGTCCTTCCGGCATCTGAAATCACTCCAGTCTCCAAGATACAAGGGCAGATGGACTCGCATCCTAGCTGTCTCTGAAGAAGGGAGCAGTGACTCACAAAAGCGCATGACCGGCCACAAAGGTTGCTAATCTTGAGGAAGAAAGGCTGTGACTTCTGGCTCCCAGTAAACTCCCAGTGACTTCTGGTTCTCTCTTGGGTGGGTGTTTTTGAGTGTTGTGGTGCTTAATGGTGGATTTCTGTCCGTTGATTCTTTGGCGGCAGTCCTCAAACAAAGAAATGGCCAAGGGAAATGCGTCAAGTGCATGCGTCAAGTGCCCGCCGAGTCACTTCTGACTTAGGACGACCCTGACTGGAGAGCCAGTTTGGTGTAGTGGTTAAGTGCACAGACTCTAATCTGGGAGAACCGGGTTTGATTCCCCACTCCTCCACTTGCACCTGCTGGATGACCTTGGGCAAGCCATAGTTCTGTCAGAGCTGTTCTCTCAAGGACAGTTGTCTCAGAGCTCTCTCAGCCCCACATACCTCCCAGGGTGCCTGTTGTGGGGAGGGGAAGGGAAAGGAGTTTGTCAGCCGCTCTGAGACTCCAAGTGAGTGAAGGGCAGGATATAAATCCAATCTCTTCTCTTCTTCTTCTTCCTATGAATTAATGACCTCCCACAGGTCCTTGCTCAGGTCTTGGAACCTGAGGGTTGCGGCTTCCTCGATTGAGTCAATCCACCTCCTGTTGGGTCTTCCTCTTTTCCGGCTGCCTCCAATTTTTCCTCACATGATTGTCTTTTCCAGTGACTCCTGTCTTCTCATAATGTGGCCAAAATGATAGCCTCACTTCAGTCATTTTCGTTTCCAGGGAGAGTTCAGGCTTGGTTTGATCTAGAACCCACTGATTTGTCTTTTTGTCAGTCCGTGGTATCTGCAAAAATTTGTCAGTCCGTGGTATTTGCAAAACTTTCCTCTGACACCACATTTCAAATGAATCAACTTTCTCCCTGTCAGCTTTCTTCATTGTCCAACGAAGAAGAAGAGGAGGAGGAGGAGATTGGATTTATACCCCACCCTTCACTACCCGAAGGAGTCTCAGAGCAGTTTATAATCTCTTTTCCCTTCCTCGCAACACGACACCCTGTGAGGTAGGTGGGGCTGAGAGAGCTCTTTCTAGAACTGCTTGTGAGAGAACAGCTCTGAAAGAACTTGTGACTGGCCCAAGGTCACACCAGCAGCTGCATTTGGAGGAGTGGGGAATCAAACCCAGTTCTCGCAGATTAGAGTCCACACTCCTAACCACTATATCAAACTGGCTCTTCCCAAACATAGTAATGGGGAATACTATGGCATGAATTTTCTTGATCTTGGTCATCAGCAGGGGTCATTTCGTAGAAAAAGAGGTGCAGGAGCTCATTAGCATAACTCATTAGCATAACTTATTTGCATATGTCACACCCCCTGACATCACCAGAAGTATGTCAGAAGGCAAGAGAGAGAGAGAGAGAGAGAGAGCGCGAGCTGGCAGAGGGGGGACAGCTACTAATCCAAGCCTCAGAAATACCACTATTCTGGGAGGATAGCTTCAGTGGTGGCTGAAGCCTTCAGAAGGCTGGTCGGAGGAACAAGAACCTTTCCAGGGGACGGGGTCATTTTGCTGCAGCCATGACCCAAGCAGGCATTCCCCTGCCCGGGGTGGTGGTGGTGGTGGCACAAACTCCCAGAGCTGCGCTCCCCCGAGCTCCTGCTCGAAAGGACCCCTGGTCATCAGCAATACATCCCTCCACTCATGGGCGTCAACTACGGGGGGGCTCGAGGGCTCGAGCCTCCCCCGAAATTTCCCGGGGGGGGCTCAGCCACCCCTGGCAAAATGCTCGCCCAGCCGGCCATCGCCGTCTCTCCTTCCCCCCCACCCCGGCTTGCCCTCCTGCCTCCCTGGGCCGGGGGGGGGACGGAGCGGCGAAGAGATAGTCGCGCGCACGCGCTTTGGGCGGGCGGCAGTCAGCCGGCCAGCTGGCTGCCGCCGCAGGTCTGCCTCCCTGGGCCCGGGGGGGGGGGAGCGGCAGAGACATGGTCCCGTGCGCGCGCACGCCCGTGAGAGCCCCTGCTCCCCCCCCGGGGATTTAGAAAGTTGACGCCCCTGCCTCCACTTAAGAATCTTTTCTAGCTTCTTCATGTCTGCCCTTCCCCACCTCAACTTCCTTTTGGTTTCTTGGTTGCAGTCTCCCTTTTGGTTGGCGATGGAGCCCAGGAATAGAAATCTTTGAACAGTTTCAATTCCTTCATCGTCAGCTTTAAAGTTGTGTAATTGCCCAGTTCTTTCATTACTTTCGCCTTCTTGATGCTCGGCTGTAATTCTGCTCTGGCACTTTCTGCTGTAACCTTCATTAGCAGTCGTTTCAAGCCTTCATTATTTTCTGCCAGTAATGTGATGTCATCTGCATATCTCAGACTGTAAATGTTCCTTTCACCAGTTGCCACTCCACCTTCATCTAACTCTAACCCAGCTTTCCCGACGATTTGTTCTGTGCATAGATTGAAGAATCATAGAAACACAGACAGCAAGATAAAATGTATCCTTGTCTTGCACCTTTGACAGTGGGTCTCCCAAGAACCTATCGACTCACCTTGGACTAATCTCATCTACGCTCAGCCTCACTTCCTTGTGCCCATTTACCTTAATTAGGCAACTTTAATTCTATTCACCAAACCTAGTAGCTTTCCCCATCTAGTGGGTCCCATCTGGTACTTACAGGGTACGGATTTTATATTGAAATGTATACTGTTTTATTGGTTTATGTAAGCCTCGGTGAGCCTGCCTTGGTGGGGAGGACGGGGTAAAAGCTAAATCAATCAGTCAGTCAGTCAGTCAATCAATCAATCAATCAATCAATCAAGCCCTGTTCACTTCACACCTATAGTCCATCTCAGAAAAACCCATCGAGCCTCTCCCATCTTTTTGTCCAACTTAGGAAAAACCCATTAAGCTACTGTTTTTCTCGCGAATACTTCAGCTTGCCCCGGGGAACATTTTGCCCTATATCAAGAGCACTTAGCCACCCATGCAGTGTGTCTGTTCTTGGATCCATACCCACTCCCCCAATTCATTGGGTCTTCTCTCTGTGAAATGCTGGTCGTTTTGCTGCTAACTCCATGGGCCTCTTTCTTCGAGACTGGTAAACCAGTTTGGTGTAGTGGTTAAGTGTTTGGTGTAGTGGTTAAGTGCACATACTCTAATCTGGGAGAACCAGGTTTGATTCCCCACTCCTCCACTTGCAGCTGCTGGATGACCTTGGGCAAGCCATAGTTCTGTCCTTGAAAGAGCAGTTTCTGTCAGAGCTCTCTCAGCCCCACCCACTTCACAGGCTGTCTGTTGTGGGGAGGGGAAGGGAAAGGAGTTTGTAAGCCACTCTGAGACTTCAAGTGAAGGGCGGGATGTAAATCCAATCTCCTCCTCCTCCTCTATCTCCTCCTCTAATCATCATCTTCCTTGAAGTCTCTCTCCCCTCTCCTCCCTGATTTCTTCTTAGCTAGCCTTTGTATGTGTTTGCACTGTGTGTGTGTATGCTTTTTGCTCATTCTTATTTTCTTTCAATAAAATACTTTCCGGTTGAACATCTGCCTGGTTTGTTTCAAGAGTTCTCTAAAGGGAAAAAACCCTGGATACATAGGCAGAGAATCCCAGTAATCACCCGCTCGCTCTGTCACCTTAAAGCTAATTTCCCCAGCTAATTAAGAGACTGCCTATTTGGGTAACATGGAGGCACTGGCAGTTGATGGGGCTGCAGTAGCAACAGTGATAATGGGGGCAGGATTTGACCATCACCCTCCCCTGCGCCATTGCCAGCTGATCGTGACCTAGGAGGAGGTAGAATGGCCCTTCGAGGGCACCCAGTGCTGTTGGTGTTCACCTCAACTTGCTCCTGCCCACCCACCTAGAACATTTGCAGCGGCCAACCCACCTCCATGCTGCTCCTCCATAATTCATGGGTCCCAAGCTTTTCTGAGCCTGTTGACACCTTTGGAATCCTGCTGACATAGCATGGTGGGCACAGTCACAAAAGGGCTGCTGCAGGATGTAGAGCCAGCCACAAAACGGCTGCTGCAGCTTACCTTGAGGGGCTGTGGCTCAGTAGTAGAGCATCTGCCGGGCATGCAGAAGGCCCCAGGTTCAATCCCCAGCACCTCCAGTTAAAAGGACAAGGCAGTTGGTTATGTGAAAGACCTCTGCCTGGGACCCTGGAGAGCTGTCGATAGTCTGAGTAGTCAGCACTGACCCTGAGGGACCAAGAGTCTGATTCGGTACAAGACAGCTTCCTGTGCTTCTTGGGGATGCAAACGGGTCACTACGGGCCACAGACGGACTTTCCCCATGTGATCGTTCCAGTGCGCACTCATGACATCAGGATAGTCTGATCAGGCTATCCCGACACCGTGCCATCGTTTTCTTCCCCTTCTCAGTACGCGCATCATCACATACCACCATAGGAAGCCCTCAGGGCAGAGATGTGATTCATCGATCCCCCGTTTAAGCAAATCGGGGAATAAATGGCAACCCCCCCCCCCAGACTCACCCACAGTTGTGTCTGATCACACAGTGGCGGGATGCACCCGCATCGACAAAACTCTGTGTGATCATGCAACTGTGGGTCAATTTCCCCCAGAGGAAATAGCCTCGCTTCCCCCCCCCACGCTTTATCTCGTGTGTGTGACCGCCACCTGCGTGTATTTCAGCAACTGTGAATCGTTGGCATTCAAAACACCTAGACTAAGAACAGTAATTTTTTTCCCCCAAGCGCAAAAGCTTTTATTTATAATGAACACCTTTCATAAACAGCAGCTTCCTTAAATTACCCCCTTGAGAGCGGCCTGTCATTCCCACCTGTAGGAGATTTAAGGGAAGTCCCCCCCCCTCCCAAGACTGGTGGAGTGGAAAGGCAACAGGGACCCTGAAAAATCCACAGGGGTAAGTGTGAAGAAATATCACATTCCGGAGAAGGGGGCCTTAAAAAAACACACACACACACACACACACACACACACACACACACACACACACACACACACTTTTTCCGTCTTAATGGACATCCTTATTGTTTATGTGAAAATGCCACAAAAGTTAAAATCTGTGATGCCTGCTCCAGTCTCAGCCTCTGACCCAGCGGACTTGGCTCCTTTAACAGAAGAAGGCGCAAGTCTTGGGGAGTCAAGCCTGCAGCTAGAAGCCGATCAGGCTCTGTCCGGCCCAAGTTTATCACCTCCAGACTCTCCCCTACCTGTAAGCCGGCTGCGTGAACGGAGACGGCAAGAACTCAGAGTCAGGAGAAAAACAGCACGCCTACGGGGAACGCAATCTGTGAGTCCTGAGTACTAGCATGAGCCAGGACAGCAGGTAATGAGCTAACAAGCCAGCACGCTACTTTAGGAGACCAGCTGCTGTGAGCAAATCGTGCCGGCAACTTCGTTGGCAGGACCAAACTCTGCGTCTCGAACCCTCGGAACTGACTTGTCTCTCTGGCATCTGACCCGGCTTGTACTTTGACTCCCGTCTGCTCCTGGCTTTGTATTCTGGCATCCCTGACCTCGGCATTCTTGGACTACGGTATCAGCCCTGTCCCTTGGATTCAGGTTTGATTTATGGTTATGATCTCCGGCACGTCTTGACTCTGCTTGCTCTCTTCAATCACGGACTGGTTTGCACCTCTCTTGCTTGAACTGAACTCCCCGCTGACTCGGACTGTTGACAACGTCTCTTGCCTGCTGTGAACCTTGTGGCCCAGCCGTGACAAAATCTGCTCTTTAAAGACTTCGTGGTGGTGATGGTGGAAAGGGCCATCAAGTCGTGGCTGACGTACAGTGACTCCAAAGGGTTTTCAAGGCAGGAGAAGCTTAAAGGTGGTTGGCCATTGCCTGCCTCTGAACAGCAACTCTGTTTCTCTGTGGTGGTCGCCCCTCCAAGTCTAACCAAGGCCCACCCTGCTTAGCTTCTGAGATCTCACGAGATTGGCTTTGCCTGGGCCACCCAGGGCAGGGCAGAAGAACAGAGATGGTTTGCATTTGCCTGCCTCTGCATGGCAACCCTGGACTTCCTTGGTGGTCTCCCATCCAAGTATTCACCGGGGCCGACCCTGCTTAGCTTCTGAGATGTGATGAGACTGGGCTAGCCTGGGCCATCCAGGTCAGAAAGACTTCCTAGGTTCAGCCAACCCATGCTTCCTTTGGGGCAGACTGCACACGGACCACATCCCGGCAACAGCCGTATCTACTTCCCCTGTCTCTTGACTTCCGACTTCCTTTCTGACGTTGGCCAGGAAACAGCTAGGCAGATCCTATGCCTATTTCTTCCAGACTATTCTTGTTCTAGGGCTGCAGTGGCTCAGAGGTTAAGATGCCACGCTGCAGACCGGAAGGTCGGTAGTTCAGCAGTTCGAGACCCAAGTGCTGCATGACGGAGTGAGCTCCCATCTCTGGCCCCAGCTCCTGCCAGCCTAGCAGCTCGAAAGCAAGAAACTGCAAGTAGATAAACAGATACCGCTTCGGTGGGAAGGTAACAGTGCTCCATGTGCCTCGGTGTTTAGTCATGCCGGCCACATGACCACGGAGAAGTCTTTGGACAGCACTGGCTCTTTGGCTGGGAAACGGAGATGAGCACCACCTCCTAGAGTCGGATTTGACTGGCTTTCGAGGAAGGGAAACCTTTACCTGTTCTCTTCTTATGAGGACTCTTTGCTGGTTTCACAGGCAGTGAAAAGGTAGGATTCCTCCACCCGCCCTCTCTCCTACCAGCTTTCGAATGCCTCTTATGTCCCCTACGGGGAAGCTCTCATATTCCTGCTCGGTCTTCTTCAGAGAGATGGGAAGCCGGTTCCTTTCCTGGAACCTGTTATTCAAATGCTAAATAAGTTTGTTACTAGGCAAGCCGCTGCAGTTATCTCGCTCAGCTCTCATTAGCATGAAGAATAGGAGCCTCTTATTAGCATAAGCATCCCTGCTTGGCTTTTTACAAGCCCTGCGGGTCGTCTTCCTGCACAATATTGATCGGCCCTCTCGTTGCAAGGGAAGCTGATACCCTCTCATCTGAGGCTGGAAGGTTTTCATTCTTCAACTTCCGGGACTCTTATGCCAGGGGGAGTGAGGTGGAGATCCAGGTTGGGATGGACATCCTTTGGGGGGCTCTGTTCTTGCCGTGTAGGGAGCTTCTTTGTTCTCCGGCTGACATGTGATCTGGTTTTTTGGAGGTTGAACACCTGAAGCTGCCTTCTACTGAATCAGACCATTGGTCCCTCAGCGTCAATATTGTCTACTCAGACTGGCAGCAGCTCCTCAGGGTCTCTGGCAGAGGTCTTTCATACCACCTGCTGCCTGGACCTTTTAACTGGAGATGCCAGGGATTGAACCCGGGACCTTCAGAACCTGGGACCTTCTATCACTGAGCCGTGGCCCATCAGGTTGCTTGATTCCCAGGTCCAGGAAACTGGCTGTGGATAATGGACTTCTAAACTCTTAGAATCTTGTAACCTGACAAGTAGGTGCCTTGTCTCTTTATACAGTACTAGCAGGAAGAAAAAGTCAGGTGGGTAGCTGTGTTGGTCTGAAGCAATAGGACAAAGTATAAGTCCAGGGGCACCTTGAAGATCCACAAAGATTAACTCTGGGTATAAGCTTTCATGTGCATGCACACTTCTTCAGACACAAAAGCTCATACCCAGAATGTTGATCTCAAAGGTGCCACTGGACTCAAACGTTGACCCCGATCACATGCAGAATTTGCCATGCGAGAGGCACGACTCCCTGCTGGATTTTACGGGCGCGATCACAAGAGCACATCTGTGAAGTGTCTCGCACCCGTTGGCAAGCTGTTGCTCTCCGCCGAAGAAGCGCATTAAAAAAACAGTAGGCCAAATCCAGTATCAAACAGACGGACTTTCCCTGTGTGATCGCTTCAGCGCACACTTGTGGAGTTGGGGATAGTCTGATCAGGTTATCATGACGCCATGCTGTTGTTTGTTTCCCCTTCTCAGTATGCACCATAGGCGTCAACTACGGGGGGGCTCGAGGGTTCGAACCTCCCCCGAAATTTCCCGGGGCAAAATGGAGCGCCCGCCGGTGGGGGAGGCGGGGAGGGCCGCCGGGAGCCCGGGGGTGCCGGGCGCGGCAGAAGGCAGCCGCCGAGGAGGGGGGTGGAGGAAGGGCGAGAGCCGGCGCGATGGCACAGGGACTCCACTGTGCCGGCCGGCCCCCCGACCCAGCCGGCGAGCGGGCTCTGGGGCTGGGGCAGCGGCCTGGTGGCCTGGCGTTGGCTCTGGGTGGCGGGCAGCTGCAGCGTTGGGGGAAGCGCGCCACCATGGCCCGCTGGCTCCACGACTGCCTGCTCTTCCACAGCGCCAAGCCGGCGCCGCCGCGGCCCGACTACACACTGGCGGGGGCCGGGGCCCGAGCAGCCAGACCTCCTGGCTGCCTACCGGCTGCAGCAGGACCCCGCCAGCCGCCCCCCGTGCAGCCCGACCTCCTGGCCGCCTACCGGCTGCAGCGGGACCCCGCCACTGCCCCCCGCTCGCCCCGCTGCCTCATCCGTGTGGAAGCTGCCACCGAGATGGAGCTCGGGGAGCGCCCGCAGCAGGAGAAGGTCGGCGGGGGGGGGGGGGGAGAGAGGCGGCGGGGACATGGTCCCGTGCTTGCGCGCACACAAAAGAGCCCCCCCCCAGGGCTTTACAAACTCTACGCCCCTGGTATGCACATCATCGCATACTGCCATTGGAAGCCTTCAGGGTGGAGGTGCGATTCATCGATCCCCCGTTTAAGCAAATCGGAAAGGAATGAAAAAACACCCCCCACTTGCCGTGGTTGCGTCTGATCACGCAGTGGTGAGTTGCAACCGCAGCTTCGCCGAAATGTGTGACTGTGCAACTGCGGGTCAAAGTACTCTGGCGCAAAAAAGCCTCGCTTCTCCCCTCCCCCCCCCCGCTTTATCTCACTCGTGTGGCCGGGGCCTTTGTTCTAGCACTAAGAAAGCCGGCTTTAAGCCAGATTGAGAAATGCCTTCCTTTTGTTTAGGTTTATATGTTTCGTAGTTGTGATTTCCTGATTAATATAAACCTAACTTTCACCATTGCATAATATGCCTACAAATTTGTACTCACTGACGCTCTATTGTGCTACAGGCTTAGAGAAAACTAGAATAAAAGGAAACTGGGCTTAGCAAAGAGCCTCAATGGATGATTGACGAAACTCTTCAAATTGCTAAAGACAGATGAGAAGCAAAAGTAAAAGGTGACCGAAATAGAACCAGAAGTCTAAATGCAACGTTCCAGCAACTGGCTCATAGGGAAAAAGAGAACTATTGTAATAAGCTGTGAAAAGAAATAAAAGAAAACAATAAAAAAGGAAGAACAAGAGATCTGTTCCACGAGATCCAAGAAATCAAGGGGAAATGTAAAGCAAGGTCAGCATGGAAATACATTAAGTGAACAGGACAAATTAAAGAAAAGATGGGTACAATACACTGACGAACTATACAGAAGAGATGAAAGGGTGCAAGGTTCCTTCCAAGAAAAATCTTTTGAAGAACCTAAAGTTTTAGAAAGTGACGTGAAAGCTGCAGGTGGGGGAAACAAGTCACCAGGAGTAGACGGGATATCAATAGAGCTATTCCAAGCCACAGAAATGGAGCCCGTCATAATCGTAAGAATATGCCAACAAATATGGAAAATAAAACAATGGCCCGCCGTCTAGAAACACTCAATTTACATTCCAGTTACCAAAAAGGAGATGTCAAAGACTGCAGCAACTGTCGGACCATCTCACTGATTTTTCATGGAAGTGAAGTGATGCTTAAAATCTTACAGCAAAGACTGTTACCATCTATGGAACAAGAAATGCCAGACATTCAGGCTGGATTCAGAAAAGGAAGAGGCACTTAGAGATCCTCAAGCAAATTTACAGTGGTTACTGAAGCATACAAGAGAATTTCAGAAGAAAATCAGCTTGTGTTTCATAGGTTACAGCAAAGCTTTTGACTGTGTGGATCATGAAAAGCTGTCGCTGGTTTTCTTAAAAATGGGTGTGCCACATCATCTGATTGTTCTTATGCGCAATCTGTACTGTGGACAAGAGGCTATTGTCCTAAATTATGCATCTCTCGGGGGCATGGAGGAGGTAATTAGCTAGCCAGCCACTTTTACTCACATTTCTAAACTACATGTCCAAGGTTGTTTCTGGCTGCCATCCACTTTATGTCGTTTGGGGCTAGGCAGCATCTTGCACTTACGATATTTGAGATGATATTTTAATAAGGGTGTTTATAGTTATTCTAGCTATAAACTGCCCCTCAGTGAAAGGAGAGTTCTGACTGCTAACAGCTGGGCCCGGTCAGCTTGGTTTGCTCATGGGCTTTTTAAAATTACCCCTGGAAGGGTGGATTACATCCAGAAGGTAGGGGTCACAGAGAGTTAGAAATTCAGCAAGGGGGTATCTGCTGCCATGGGAACTTTGGAGACGAGGGTATGGTAACCACAAGCAGAACCAAACATAATATGGAGGAAAGGAGAGAAATGCTAGAAGCGGATATTTATTTATTTATTTATTATTTCAATTTATATCCCGCCTTGCCGGACAAGCTTTGGAGTTCCACAAGGAAGCTGGGACTATAGAGAAATCTGGATCCCCTTTGAACACACACCTCAGTTTGCCAGTTTGGTGTAGTGGTAAGGTGCGCAGACTCTAATCTGGGAGAACCGGGTTTGATTCCCCCACTTCTCCACATGCAGCTGCTGGAGTGACCTTGGGTCAGTTACAAGTTCTTTCAGAGCTGTTCTCTCAAGAGCAGTTCTCGAAAGAGCTCTCTCAGCCCCACCGACTTCATAGAGGTAAAGGGATTGTAAGCCATTCTGAGACTCCTTCGGGTAGTAAAGGGTGGGGTATAAATCCAATCTCCTCCTCTTCCTCTTCTTCCTCTTCTCCTTCTTCCCAGTGATGGACAAAGCTTGTGGAGTGGAGCCACTTAGGTGGACTTCAGGGTACTGGGGTGGGGGTCCAGTTGAGTAGAGGCAGTCCATCCAGTCTAAGAGGTTAAAAACAGCACGATGAACTGGGCCCACACACTAACCAGACACCCTGGGCAGTTTTCGGAGCACAAGTGCATGCTTTCTATGGCCAGAGTGTGTTAATGAACTGGCTGCCGCATTCTGGGCTAGTGGCTGGTTCCAAAACACCTTCAAGGGAAGCCCCAGGAGAAGCTCATTGTGGTAGTCTAGTCTGGACATTACTAAGGCATGGAGTTTGGCAACCAGATTCATGTCCAGAAGGAGAGGATGTTTTCCTCCCCTATTCTCCTGCCTCTTTTCCGACTTGTAAGGATTCTGTGATCCAAATATGAATTCACATCTGGAAGCGAGTGATGTCATATTCTGCTCTGGCTAATAATTTTCTTGGAGATAAAAGCCCGAGAGTGCCTGTCGAAACCAGCCTTTGTTCTCTGCCTGTCACCCTGCCATTTAAGAGTTGTTTTGTTCTGTTGGATTTATCGAATGGACTTTGCTAGGCAGGTATCCGTTTCCCCATTTTAAACCGGGGGGGGGGGGGAGAGATGAGAATGAAGGCATAACTTTTTAAGCCGAGCGGGGAATCAAACAACCACCGGCTTTAAAGTTTATGCAGGTCTGGTTTAAGCCTCTCCGAGTGGAGATTCATGGCTGCATCTGAGATCAGCTTCGCTGTAGATTTCAAAAATCAAAGAGCGGCCGTAAAAAACCCTGACTCCCCCTTTATGTGGGGTTGGTTATAATAAGGAAGCGTGGAGATGGTTTATGGGGACGTTTTAGTGGATTCCTGGAGATTGCCGTAGTCTGGAAGCCGTGCTGCGATGCTTATCAAAATGCATCTTTCAAAAGAGGCTGAGGCAAGCAGAGCTACGCTGCACAGTGGCTACAAAAAAATGGATTCTGTTGGTGGCGTTAGTGGCAGTGTGTGTGGAGGGATCATTCTCCGCAGTTCAGCCTAGGATTGCCAGCTTCCAGGTGGAGGCTGGAGATCTCCCATAATTCCAACTGGTCTTCAAACGACAGAGCTGAGCCCTCCTGGAGAAAATGGCTGCTTTGGAAGGTGGACTGTAATGTAGTATGCTCTGTGTAGCAACCAGCCTGCCATGTGCTCCCAGGTAATGACGCCCGCCGCATGGCCAGAGCACATGGTCAGGCAGAGAGGGGAGTTTGAATCTGGAGGAACAATAGACATCCAAATTGAAAGCCTCCACCAATGTGGGACCTGGGTTCTCCCTGGGGAGCCTATGACAAACATGCGCATATGTTAAGCCCCTATCAGGTCTTTTGGGTGCGGCCAGAGGTGTGGCTCCGGCCAGCATATAATGAGGGCCCTGGAGCCCTGGAAGCATGCTTGTTCTGACCATCTCCTGGGCATGCTGAATCACTCAATAAAGGCTTCGTGATTTCACCGTTCCTGGTCTCCTGAGTCCAGTACTCTTCATGGACTCTGTGACATTATACCCTGCTGAGGTCCCCTCCCCTCCCCCAAACACTACTCTCCCCATGCTGTACCCCCCCCCCCCAAAAAAAATCCCCAGGAGTTTCTTAACCCAGAGTTCGCAACCCTGCCGGTTCTCAGGAACTGGGGCTTTTAACTTAAGCATCGTTTTGGGGTGAATCTGAACGTTCCTGCATGGATACCGTTACAGCAAAGATTTCAAGCGGAGCAAATAGATTTTTGATAAGTAGGAAGAAAATCTTTCTGTCGCAAGAAAGGGGGAATGAACTTTCAAGAGTCATTCCTCACTTTGTATCCCAGCCTTTCTCTTTAGGGTTGCCAGGTCCTGGTTGGGAAATACCTGGAGATTTTGTGCTGGAGTCTGAGGGGGGCAGGGTTTGGAGAGGAGAGGTACTTCAGTGGGCCATAACGCCATAGAGTTCAGCTTCCAAAGCATCCATTTTCTCCAAGTGAATTGATATCTGTTGTCCAGAGATCACCTGTACTAGCAGAGGATCTCCAGCCACCACCTGGAGGTTGGCAACCCTGTTCCCCCATTTACAGAGAGTTGCCCTCGCAAGTCTTTGCTTAGATGTGTTAAGGTGGTTTTGTGGGTGGAAGATCTAAGGATATAGAATCATAGAGTTGGAAGGGACCTCCAAGGTCATCTAGTCATCTAGATATGTTGGGATCAGGTTCAAAGGCCTGGTGAAGATCTCTGGAGGTCTTGGAAAACTGCGTCCAGACATTACTGGCCGAGATGATCCAGAGGTCTGGCTGAGAACTGGCATCTCTGTACATCCAAGACTAAAGCAAACGATAGTCACAGAGAAGATTGGAGAAATCTGTGCTTCCGGGTTCCTAGAGTCGCTGCCAGTTTCCCCTTCGAGACTCACAGAATCATAGAATGTTAGAGTTGGAAGGGACCT
The DNA here is from genome assembly GCA_029233225.1 of Lepidodactylus listeri. Taxonomy (NCBI): domain Eukaryota; kingdom Metazoa; phylum Chordata; class Lepidosauria; order Squamata; family Gekkonidae; genus Lepidodactylus; species Lepidodactylus listeri. The sequence continues at coordinate 2,956,207 of JARCFY010000004.1, read as the reverse complement.
TGCAGGTCATCTAGTCCAACCCCCTGCACTCTGCAGGAGCATAGCTGAAGAGTACTGGACTCGGGAGACCAGGAACGGTGAAATCATGAAGCCTTTATTGAGTGATTCAGCATGCCCAGTAGATGGTCAGAACAAGCATGCTTCCAGGGCTTCAGGGCCCTCATTATATGCTGGCCGGAGCCACACCTCCGGCCGCACTCAAAAGACCTGGTAGGGGCTTAACATATGCGCATGTTTGTCATAGGTTCCCTGGAGGAGCCTTTGGCCGCATTGGCTCTCCAGGGAGAACCTAGGTCCCACATTGGTGGAGGCTTTCAATCCGGATGTCTATTGTTCCTCCAGATTCAAGCTCCCCTCTCTGCCTGACCATGTGCTCTGGCCATGCGGCGGGCGCCATTACCTGGGAGCACATGGCAGGCTGGTTGCTACACAGAGCATACTACATTACAATAGCCGAAAGATAGCCCTACAACATACCCAAAAGATGGTCGTCCAGCCTCTGCTTGAAAACGTCTAGCAAAGGAGCATCCACCTCCTCTCGAGGCAGTCTGTTCCACTGCTCAACCACTCTTACAGTTAGGGAGTTCCTCCTGATATTTAGCCGGTATCAACTCCCTTGTCATTTCCACCCATTAGATCTAGTCTTGCAATCCAGAGCCAGAGAGAATAGATCTGCTCCATCTTCTACATGACAGCCCTTCAAATATTGGAAGACTGCAGTCATGTCCCCTCTAAGCCTTCTCTTTCCCAGGCTAAACATACTCACCTCTTTCAGCCTTTCCTCATAAGACTCAGCACTTTTGTGGCTTGCATTTGCTCAGCGTTTCAGAATTTCTTTTAATCTTGCTCCTTCTTTCTGCAGTGGTGATCGGTGGCAGGCCTGGCCCTCCCTGTCTTGTGCCCAATTGCTAACCCTTTAAAACCGCAGATAACCTGAGCTTGTGCCAGATATCCATCCCTTGCCACTCTTGTTTGGTCATCTTCCAATCAGGCTGTGAACAGGTAAATCAGAGGCTGTGCATAATAACAGGGGAGGTGATGTGGCTCAGGGGTAGAGCACTTGCTCTGCGCGCAGAAGGTCCCAGGTTCAATCCCCGGCATCTCCAGTTAAAAGTATCAGCTGGTTGGTAATACTTTCTCTGCCTGGGACCTTGGAGAGCCGCTGCCAGTCTGAGTAGACAATACTGACCTTGATGGACCGAAGGTCTGATTTCAGTGTAAAGTAGCTCACTGAGGCCCGAACGGAAAGAATCTCTTGAGTTAGAAACGATACTGCCAAGTCTAAAAGCCAGTTTGGTGTAGTGGTTAAGTGCGCGGACTCTAATCTGGGAGAGCCGGGTTTGATTCCCCACTCCTCCACTTGCACCTGCTGGATGACCTTGGGCAAGCCATAGCTCTGTACCAGCTGTTCTCTCAAGGACAGCTTGGGAAAGAGTTCTCTCAGCCCCACCTACCTCACAGGGTGTCTGTTGTGGGGAGGGGGAGGGAAAGGAGATGGTAAGCCCCTCTGAGACTCCCTTGGGGAGTGGAGGGCGGGGTATAAATCCAATCTCTTCTTCTTCTTCTAAAAGGATGCCTGTGCGGTTAACGAACTGAGTCAAGGACGCCGTAAGAGGCAAAACGGCTTTCTTTAAAAAGTGAAAGGTGTAAAAGCCTTATAAACTTTGAGGGGAATTATGCATATTATTAGCTGCTCTTCCCCCCTCTTTTTCTCCCTCCCTCTGAGGAATTCTAAAACGTGGCGATTAAGGCTTCATTTCGACGGCTGTTGAATTGCGAGTTTGATATTGTGAGGTAAATTTTATTGCTCTTTAAGGCCACTAAAACAGTGGAGGCAGGTTTACGAAAGAACAGCAGTTGTGGTTTATTTTTTCTTCTCAAAATAGTTCCTGTGCTTAAACGGTTGCAGGCACGGCATACGGCAGATGGAACGATGCACCTTCACAGCCTTGGCTGAGGTGTACATAGAATCACAGAGTCAAAAGGGGAACCTCCAGGGTCATCTAGTCCAACCCCCTGCACAATGCAGGAAATTCACAAATACCTCCCCCTCCACACCGACAGTGACTGTTGTTCCACACCCAGAAGATGACCAAAAAATGCCAGGATCATATATGTCCTTCTAGTCCACAGGTTAGTTTCATGAATGACTTAAATAAAAATTAACTCAGGTTGCGATCACATGCACAATTAGCCCTGATGTAGACGTGAATGCTGGGTGGATTTAATGTGTGTGATCAGACAGTAATATCTGGAAAATGTCCCGCAGTCGGCAGCAACTGGTGCTGCTCCACCGCAGAAGCGGAGTAAACAGGCACCGGGGAAAGTCCGGTAGCAAATGAGTTGCTACGGGCCGACTTCCCCGCATCTCATCGCTCCAGTGTGCTCTCATGGACTCCATGCCATTGTTTCTCCCCCTTCTCAGTATGCGCATCATCCCACACTCCATTGGGAGCCCTCAGGGCTGAGGTGCGAATCATAGACCCCTCGTTTGAAGACATCAGAGACAACGGCAACCCCCCCACACCTGACTCACTGGCGGTTGCGTCTGATCACACAGTGGCGGGCTGTGCCCGCAGCGTCATGCAACTGCGGGTCAACTTCCGCCGGAGGAAATAGCCTCTCTTCCCCCTGCTTTTTCCTCACGTGTGTGACCACAACCTCAGTTGCTCTGAGAGAACGTTGAGGTCATTTCACCCCTAAATGGTACCTGTTCAGTCAGAAGTCAATCATGGACTTCCCACTGAAAAAGCCCTCTCTCCTGTTCCTACTAAAGGAGTGTGTTTGATGGATGGGACATTCAGGATGGCCATTTTTTGCGGATCTTAATTCCTGGGCAGGAAAATATGGGTGAAGACGGCCCTTCAGATACCCCAATCCCAAGCCATGGAAGGCTTTAAAGGTCAAAGACCTGACCTGAGATAGAACCAGTTTGGTGTAGTGGTTAGAAGTGCGGACTCTAATATAGGAGAACCGGGTTTGGTTCCCCACTCCTCCACATGCAGCTGCTGGTGGGACCTTGGGTCAGTCACAAGTTCTCTCAGAGCTGTTCTCTCAAGGGCAGTCCTCGAAAGAGCTCTCTCAGCCCCACCTACCTCACAGGGTGTCTGTTGTGGGGAAGGGAAGGGAAAGGAGATTGTAAGCTGCTCTGAGACTCCTTTGGGTAGTGAAGGGTGGGGTATAAATCCAATCTCCTCCTCCTCCTCCTCCTCCTCTTCCTCCTCCTCCTCCTCCCTGGTTGTACTTGCCCAGCACCTGCCATGCTTTCCTTTAGTCTTTCTGCATAGATTTATGGCCATTCAAAGGTGACCTCTCAGTACATCATTGCCCTGTGGTATTTGAATGTGGTTTTGAGCTAGGGTTGCCAAGTCTTACCCGGCTTGTGGCAGGGGGTCCCAGCCCCTCTTCAGGACTTTTTCAGTGTGCGCGCTTTGCATGTGCACTGCAACAACATTACCCGGAAGTGACATCATCACGTCAGGCACGTTGGGGGTGGGGCACTGCCACCTGAGGGGAAAACCATAGAGTTTTCCCTCAAATGCTAGAGCGTCCTCTGCAACGTGCCCTGGTGTCATGCCAGTCTCTATGCTTGAGGGGAATTATGTTCCAAGGTGGGTTTGGTTAAACAACGGAGGGAAACACAAAGGCAGAATCACCCACAGTCCAGCGAAGGAGCCTTAGAGCTTGGGCACAAGGCTGTGGGGAAGTTTAATTCATAAGATTGGAATTAAATTCCTGGTGGGAGCGCTATATACCTAGAGAGAGAGGGAAATATCAAGAAAGTTAAAGATGCACCATAACTAACTGCACAAATTAAAAGAGAAGTTGCGACGGAGTCCAGGAGCACCTTGCAGACCAAGATTTTCAGGGTATGTGCTTTTGAGGGTCAAAGTTCCCGTTGTCAGGTATCTGGTGATGGGTATCTGACAAAGGGAAACTTGGATTGATGCTCAGAAACACTTGCTCCCAAAATCTCGCTGGTCCCTAAGGTGCGCCCGGACTCGAATCCAGATGAAAGCATGAATATGTTAGGCAAACAGCTTGTGTGACTACAAATAACTTCAAATGAGGCCCGAGAATCAAATGGAGGCTGAAAGAAACATACGGCGTTTTCATGTTTAGGAGGAGGCACCTGCTTAGTGCAGGAACAAAACAAATCAACATTACAGGAATACTCGTTATAACTTCTGGTTCACAGAGAAAAGAAAAAGAAACAGGGGATGCCAGTAACTGCTTGCTGTACGTTTCAAAACACGTTGCGGGCAAAGAGAATGGAATCAAATATGGAATGAGGGCGGTTAACCTGTATCCGGCCCGCTTTGATAAAAGGAGAGAGAAATCATCTCGGCCTTTTCGGCCAGCCCCTGCCAAGCTGTGGTTTTGGTATCGTTCACAGCGAGAAGTTTAGGGGGCCGTTTCCCGGTCCTGGTTCTCCTTGCTTGCCCCGGACTGAACAGAATTGTCTGGCAGGAAAAGTGCTGAGCTGTCCGGATCAAGAGCTGGGCCTTCCTGGAGCACCAGAGATCAGGGAAACAAGGTGCTGTTCTTAAACCTTCCTCCCAAAATGGCAGATGCCACCCAAATTTGCCAGAGTAGCCCTGAGAAGTGTTTGTCCAGATGCTGAAGAATGTGGTCATGTCCCCGGTTAGTCTTTTCCACACTAGTTTGGAGCCAGTTTAGTGTCGTGGTTAAGTGCGTGGACTCTAATCTGGGGGAATCGGGGTTTGATTCCCCATTCCTCCATTTGCAGCTGCTGGATGGCCTTGGGCAAGCCATAGTTCTGTCAGAGCCGTTCTCTCAAGGGCAGTTCTGTTGTGGGGAGGAGAAGGGAAAGGAGTCTGTAAGCTGCTCTGAGACTCCTTTGGGTAGTGAAGGGCGGGTATCTCCTCTTCCTTCTCCACAGTAAACCTATCCAGTTTGAAGGCCTCCAGTGGAACTGATGGGTAGTAGATTCGGGACACAAAAGGAAATACTTCTTTACACAGTGAATGATGAAAATGTGATGGAACAATGGTCTGATTCAGAATAAAGCAGCTTCATGTGCTTGTTGGGAAGGGTCTATGGCTCAGTGGCTGAGCCTCTGCTTGGCATGCAGAAGGTCCCAGGTCCAATTCCCGGCATCTCCAGCTAAAAGGATCAGTTGAGAGGTGATGTGAAAGACCTCAGACTGAGTCCCAGGAGAGCTGCTGCCAGTCAGAGCATACAGATGTTTTAAAACATCCCAGGAATAAAAGTATTGTTCTGAACATTTGACATCTGCTATAAATGTGAAAACGATGAAGATTCCCTGCTTCTTCCATGAATTGATGGGGGAAAGGCAAACTGTCCCTTGGTCACCAGCAATGTGACTTCTGTCACCTGCAATATTTGACTCCAGTCCCTGTTTTGGCAAATTTGGGTGGCGTCTGCCATTTTGGCTGTTGTTTCTTTTAAAGAGAAGAAGAAGAAGAGAGAAGAGATTGGATTTATACCCCACCCTTCACTCACTTGGAGTCTCAGAGCGGCTTCCAAACTCCTTTCCCTTCCCCTCCCCACAACAGACACCCTGGGAGGTAGGTGGGGCTGAGAAAGCTCTGAGAGAACTGTCCTTGAGAGAACAGCTGGTACAGAGCTATGGCTTGCCCAAGGTCATCCAGCCAGGTGCAAGTGGAGGAGTGGGGAATCAAACTCAGTTCTACCAGATTAGAGTCCGCCCACTTAACCACAACACCAAACTGAAGGCACAGCCCAAACCTGTCTCTGTGGCTCCGGTCTTCACCCCCCTTGGCCAGGGGAGGTTTGGAGTCTAACCTTGCATCAATATTCACCTTGCCCTTTTGATCTGCTTTTTCCAGCCGGGGACTTGGAGCACGGCGGGCGGCCGATAAATAATTCAAGCCGGCCAGCTGTCAAAACAATCAGCCAGGGCTCTCGTCTCCTCTTGTCTCTTCCTGTGGTCTTGCTGCAGCCACTGATCATAAACAGCTGCTTGCCTGCAGCGGATCTGAAGGGTCTTTAAGTATCCTACTGTTGGATATTCTCCATTGCCCAGTAGAAATGGTGGGACTCTGCACAGAGAGCTGCAGATCTCCTTAGGCACTTAAGTCAGGGTGTGTGTGTGGGGGGGGGGGGGGAAGATTGCAGAGGTTGTAAGTACCGCAAAGATCATGTGTGAAGAACATTTTTGCATGCTTAAGAAGAAGCACATTGGATGCATCTAACAAAATTTTTGGCAGGGTATGAAGGGGTTGTGGTGGCTCAGAGGTTAAGATGCTGAGTTGCAGACCAGAAGGTCAGTTGTGAGGCAGATTTTCCCACCAAAACACATTATGTAACTGAAAAGTACTGGACTCGGGAGGCCGGTGAAGTGATTTCAAGCATAGCTCAGCTTATTAGATGGTCCAGCTCAAAGATATCTTTGGTGGGCCGGGGGTCTGCTTTTATGCACAGACAAACCGCTCCCCTGACCTCACCCATACAGCGTGATAGGACACCTTTCCCACCAGAGACTCTGGTTGGTACATTTGAATATTCTGAGCCTCTGGTAGGTAGGTGTCCAGGATCCTAGGGCACTATTGTTTCCTGGCCTCAAGCTCTGGCCACTTTCCTGACCATGTGCTTGGACTGCATGGCGGTCGCCATTACCTGAGCACATGGCCAGCATTTATGTTACACAAGACATATTGCAAACGGTGTATTTAATCACAGAACATAACAGTAACTCAGCAGGAGCCCTCTTATAAACCCCTTTGGAAATTATTTATTTATTTGATTTATATCCCGCCTTCCTCATCAGAGCAGGGGACACTTGGCGCTTGACACAAAGTAAAGTTAAAACAAAAAGGTCGATCTTATTGAACAGGTACCGTTGACTTAGGAATAGGGCAGAGGATGAGAAGTTGAGGTAAGTTTGGTTGTTTATACAATCATAATATTTTGAACAGGCAACATGGGTAAAGTTTATATTTTTAGATGCTCAGTTCTTAACTGTGAGAGGTTTGTTTGTCTTGGAGATTTCTTTCATCAACAATGTGTTTTATCAACAACTATCTCAGTTTCTTGGAAGCTAGTACTTTCTTCCTCTATTTAAGTACTTTCCTTCTGGGATTATAACTTTCCCCCTTTTTTAACTCTTGAGGAGTCTAAGACCGTTTCCCTTTTCACACAAACCAGAGGTCCCTTCTGAGTTGAACCCTCTGGATAACTGGGTAAGATGTATCCTCCTCTTTCTGGGAGCGATAATCCTTTTTCTGTTTGGCTAGACTGGCAGTTCCCAACCTCCTGTCCAGTCTCTTCTGTCAAACCTAAACCCAAGTTCTGGAGACGGTGAATAAACAGGATTCAGCTAGGGCTGACACACTTAGACTTTTAAGTTCTGATTTTTGAACTTCTCCTCAATTGTGTTGGTGCACAGTAAGGGCAAGGAGTTGTGTCCCTTCACTTCTCAAGTGACGTGGCTTTCCCCCTCAGACCGACACACACGCCCTCCGCCTGACTGGCGACTGCCAAGCCAAAGTCCCAACCAGGACTGACTCCCTTCTGACAAGACTGACAGGACTTTATACAACTCTCCTCAGCTGGCGCTGGCCAATCAGAGAGAAAGGGGGGGGGCACACAGGCAGCATTCTGTCAATCAAACTGTAAGGTAAAGGTTTCTGTTGCTCAAAAGCCAGTCGAATCCGACTCTAGGGATGCGGTGCTCATCCCCATTTCCAAACCGAAGAGCTAGCACTGTCCAAAGACTTCTCTGTGGTCATGTGGCCAGCATGACTAGACACAAAGGCAGATGGAACACCGTTACCTTCCCACCGAAGTGGTACCTATTTATCTACTTGCAATGTCTTGCTTTCGAACTGCTAGTTTGGCAGGAGCTGGGGCCAGAGATGGGAGCTCACTCCGTCATGCAGCGCTCGGGTCTTGAACTGCCGAACTATTGATCGTCTGGTCCGCTGTTTAGTGTCTTAACCACTTGAGCCACTGCAGCCCCCAATCAAACGGTGCTTAACCCCTGATCTCCCAGCTCTCTGACTTGGATGCACCGAGCATCCTGGTTTTGGAGGTCAGTTCAGCACACCTTCCTTCGCGGTCTCCCTTCCAAGTACCGACTCTGTTTAGCATCCGAGATCTGACTAACTACCTGGTTGTTGTTGTTCAGTCACACAGTCGCGTCTGACTCTTCGCGACCCCACATCACACCAGGCCCTCCTGTCCTCCAGAGTGTGTCCAGCTTCATGTCCACTGCATCGATAACACTGTCTGACCATCTCATCCTTTGCTGTCCCCTTCTTCTTTGACCTCCATTCTTTCCCAGCATCAGGGTCTTCTCCAGGGAGTGCTCCCTTCTCGATTGGGTGGCCAAAGGATCTGAGCGTCTGCTTCATTTTCTGGCCTTCCAGGGAACAGTCAGGGTGGATTTCTTTTAGGATTGACTGGTTTGATTTCCTTGTAATCCACGGGACTCTCAAGAGTCTTCTCCAGCACCATAATTCAAAGGAATCTATTCTTTGGCGCTTGGCCTTCCCCATGGTCCACCTCTCGCAGCCATACATCTCTCCTGGGAATACCATGGCTTTGACCATATGGACTTTTGTTGTCAGGGTGACGCCTCTACTTTTTATTATGCTGTACCTGGTTCCTTTTAACTGGAGATGCCAAGGCTTGAACCTGGGACCTTCTGCATGCAAAGCAGAGGCTCTGTCATTGGGTCACAGCCCCCCCCCCAATTAATTTAGCAATTACAAGGCCACAGCCCGGAGACTGATTGCTGGATGGTTAGTTTTACTTGTTCCATGCAATAATCACCTCACGTCTTGACCACTGTAACGCTCTCTACTTAGGGCTGCCCTTGTCTCAGATCCGGAGGCTGCAGCTGGTGCAGAATGCCGCGGCCAGGCTGTTGACGGATCTCTCGTTGAGGGACCATGTCCGGCCTGTGCTGCGGACGCTGCACTGGCTGCCTATAGCATACCGGATCAGGTTCAAGGTGCTGGTGTTGACCTTTAAAGCTCTTTATGGTCAGGGGCCGGCCTACTTGAGGGACCGCCTTTCCCCATATCAGCCCCAGAGGTTACTGAGGTCAGGCACTCAGAATCGCCTGACCTGCCCCGGTCTGAAAGAAGCCCATTTGACTTGCACCAGGGCCAGGGCTTTCTCAGTGGCGGCTCCTTACTGGTGGAACGAGCTCCCGGATGACATCAGGGCCCTGCGGAATTTATTACAATTCCGCAGGGCCTGTAAGACGGAGCTCTTCCGCCAGGCTTTCAAATAGGAGCCGCCATCGGGTGGAGAACTGGCTATTAACATCGCCCTGGTCCTGGGGGAGTACCCCCGCCGCATTCGCTTACCGGGAAACTCTGAAGTCGCCATCTTTGGGAAAATTTTATGGGAATTTTATTGCAATTTTAATGATTTTATATTGTAAACCTTTATGGTATTGGGTTTTTGTTAGCCGCCTTGAGCCGGTCCGCTGGCTAGGCGGGATATAAATAGAACAAACAAACAAACAAACAAACAAACAAATTGTTTCATGTTGAATGCTCCCTTGAGCAGTTCTGGGAGGGCAAACTGTGTCAGGTGCAATGCTCCCTCTAAGCTGTGGAGTCTTGTGAGCAAAAATTCTACTTTGTGAGCTCCTGGCATTCAAGTTGTGAGCCAGCCACTTGGCTACAGTATAAATTAGCTCGCTCTGGAGCCATCCTTCCTGAGCTGAGACAAAAAACGTGTGAGCCGGAGGCTAAAAAACTGTGACCGAGCTCAGCTTAGAGGGAACACTGGCTCGGCGTCCCCATAGCTGGGGGGCGGTGGTGAATGAAGCTCCCCCTCTTTAAACGGTCCTTCTGAGCAGAGCAATGGTGGCCACGGCAGCTTCTCGGAGGGTCCGCGGATGGGGAAGCGGGCTTTACTGGTTGCCATGGTGAGCCGTGCCGCCAGATGCCTCCTCTTTGTTTGAGCTGTCAGGGCGCCCATCGCGTGCGCTGGCCCAGATAAATGCTACCTGTCTCGCTGAGGCCCAAATTACAGCGTGGAGATGGCAACAAGTCCCTTCTGACAAAGACAGTGTGTGGACGGGGTGTAATTGGTACAATTACTTCTCTCAGTGGGCAAATGCCTCGCTGGGTGGGTGGGTGGGTGGGGGCAGCAAGGGCATCACTCGGAGGAAAGCACAGGGTGGGTGGGAAACAAATCATTTGGAAGGATCCTGGGGCACCACAGGCCGAAGGAGGAGGGCAGGGGGGGACATAATAGTCTCTGCACTTACGTAGGGCCCGCCATTGCTTTGGAGAGCAATTTGGCGCCCACTAATTACCCGCTGCATGAAGAACGGAGATCTGCGAACCCGTGAGGGGGGCGATGCAATGGAGTCGGATGCTCACAAGGCTTTGCTTTCACCTCACCATCGACAGACAGATCAGGAGCTTTAAATAAAACAAGGAAACCAAGGTGCAGGGTGGAAGGAAGGCGGGGGACTCAACGGACTGGGTGAGTGAGCAACAGTGTGGCAGATGGAGTTCGATGTTGCTAAGTGTAAGGCGATGCACACTGGGTGTTATGTCCTAATGGCAACCGCACACGCGGTCAGAGAAATGCACATGGCCAGGCTGGCTACCGGAGCTCTGCTTTGGGAGACAATAGCCCGGCCGGATTGTAAGTTAGACCAAGCAGCCACCCAGGTTCCACCAGGGGACCTCTGGTTTAAGGTAACCCACGACTAATCCTATCAGGGAGTCATCCTATCAGGGATTTTGGGTGTAATCTTATCAGGGTAATCCTATCAGGGAGTTTGGGCAAGGCCGGGGGTGCAGTTTAGACATGTATTTAAGCAGACCTCCGAGCCCCGTTCAGCAACCTGGAATTGTACCATCAATAAACTTATGCGCTGATTTCACTGCAATGCGTTTCTGGACTCAGTACTCTACATTGGGACAAACCCCCCCCCCCCCCCCAGCTTCAAGTATGGACTGAAGGGGTCCGAACTTGCTGAGACTGAGAGGGGAAAAGATCTTGGGGTTGTAGTGGACAGCTCAGTGAGAGTGTCAGCCCAGGGCGCTGCTGCGGTGAAAAAGGCAAACTCTGCGCAAAGGAGGAAAGGGACTGAGAATTAAACAGTAGATATTGGAATACCCCTGTACAGATCTCGGTGCAGCTTTATTTGGAATACTGTGTGCAGTTCTGGTTGCCGTCTCTCCAAAAGGACATTGCAGAGCTGGGAAAAGGGCAGAGGAGGGCGACCAAGGCAATGAGGGGGTTGGAGCCCCTTCCCTAGGAGGAAAGGCTGAAGAGTCTGGGATTTTTCAGTTTAGAAAAGAGCCGACTGAGGGAGCACATGAGAGAGGTTCATAAAATTATGCACGGGGTGGAGAGAGTTGAAAAAGATAACTTTTTTTGCCCTCTCCCCAAAGACTAGAACTTGAAAGTATCCCATGAGGCTGATGGGCAGTAGGTTCAGGAGGGACAAAGGAAATACTACTTTACATGGAGAGTGATTAAAATGGAAAATTCACTGCCACAGGCACAGACAGCTTTATAAGGGAGACTGATGTATCCTGGAGAGGTCTATCTGTGACTGCTAGCCATGGTGAATAAAGGGAGCTTCCACATTCAGAGGCAGTCAGCCTCTGAATCCCAGTGTCGGGAAGCAACTGCAGGGGAAGGCCTCAGCCTCTCTGCCCTGTTGTTGGTCGTCCAGAGGAACTGGCTGCCCACTGTGTGAGACAGGAGACTGGACTAGATGGACCCTCACTGGTCTGATCCAGCAGGGCTCTTCCGATGTTCTTATGAAGGCCTTCGCCTCTACGCCTTGTTTTTGGCCCTCCAGGGCAACTGGTTGGCCACTGTGTGAGGCATGATGCTGGACTAGGTCTGATCCAGCAGGGCTCTTCTGATGTTTTTCTCAGGGGAAGGCCTTGGCCTCTGTGCCCTGTTGTTGGCCATCCAGAGGAACTGGTTGGCCATTCTGTGAGACAGAATGCTGGACTAGATGGACCACCGGTCTGATCCAGCAGGGCTCTTCTTATGAAGGACTTGACCTCTATGCCCTGTTGTTAGCCCTTCAGAGGAACTGGTTGGCCACTGCAGGATTCTGGACTAGGTGGACCCCTGGTTTGATCCAGCAGGGCTCTTCTGATGTCCTTATAAAGGCCTTGGCCTCTGTGCCCTGTTGTTGGCCCTCCAGAGGGACTGGCTAGCCCCTGTGTGAGACGGGATGCTGGACTAGATGGACCCTCACTGGTCTGACCCAGCAGGGCTCTTCTGAGGTTCTTCTCAGGGGAAGGCCTCGGCCTCTCTGCCCTGTTGTTGGCCCTCCAGAGGAACTGGCTGGCCACTGTGAGAGACGGGATGCTGGACTAGATGGACCCTCACTGGTCCGATCCAGCAGGGCTCTTCTGATGCTTTTCTCCGGGGAAGGCCTCGGCCTCTCTGCCCTGTTGCAGGCCCTCCAGAGGAACTAGCTGGCCACTGTGTGAGACAGGAGGCTGGACTAGATGGACCCTCACTGGTCTGATCCAGCAGGGCTTTTCTGGTATTTTAAACAGTGAGTGGATTTTTTTGCTTCTCCTTTCCTTCAAAAATGAGCCGTGATGGAGCTGAGGCTTCCTGGAAATAACACTGGCTGACAGGGAATCCCAGAAATACCAGGGCTGTTATTATATTTGCAGTTGGAGATTGACTTTCTGCATATGCTCAAAGACACAGCTGAACTCTGCACCAAAACCCAGGACAACTACAGCCTTTTTTGGTGTTGCTGTCGCAAAAATTGTACATGGAACAGAAGGCTCATTAATTATTTGCCTTAATTTTTGGAATTTGTATCTCTCCCTTCTCCCCAATGGGGACTGAAAGTGGCTTACGCCATTCTTCTCTCCTCCCTTTTATCCTCACTATAACCCTGCAAGGTAGGTGAGGAGGAGAGTGCGTGAGTGGCCCAAGGTCGCCCAGCAAGCTTCCTTGACACAGTGGGAATTTGAACCTGGGTCTTCCAGACCCCAACTGGGCACTCTAACCACCACACCACACCAGCTGTTAATATTTATCATTGATAGAGAACTACCGGTTTTCAAATATGTCCCTACAGACATTAAAGCTTTTGCTGTACTCTGGTTTGATCCCCAATTTATGGACAAGGAACTGAAGCAGAGAGATTTGCCCAAGGCCAAAGAGTCAGTAAGTGCCATGAGTAGGCTTCTGACCCAGGCAGGGATGTTTGGTTGTTGTTGTTGTTGCTGAGTCACACAGTCGAGTCCGACTCTTTTCGACCCCATGGACCACATCACGCCAGGCCCTCCTGTCTTCTGTCATGTTCCGGAGTTTGCTTAATTTCATGTTTGTTGCATCGATGACACTGTCTGACCATCTAATCCTTTGCCGTCCCCTTCTTCTTTGACCTCCATTCTTTCCCAGCATCAGGATCTTCTCCAGGGAGTGCTCCCTTCTCTTTTTTTTTTTTTTAAATTTTTATTAATTTTCTCTATATCTAATTCTACAACGCTACTTTTCTAAGCTATGTTTACCTTATACAGAGTGTGCTTTATCATTTGCTTAATATTGCTATGCCATTAATACATATGAAGCGTTTTAAACCTTGGCTAATATTCAGATAACATTGTTACTGATGATACATGAAAAATAAAAAAAGCTGTTTGACAGACATGCTCTTTTGAAGGAATGCTTAATTATACAAATTATCTATTATATATAAGTGCAGTTTCAAAAAACATTTTATCCTTTATTTCTTCTTTCGTCCTCTTCTTGTCTTAACAGTCTCTTCTTGTACTTTTGGAGCTGCTGCTCCCTTTTCCGAGTCAGACGTTTCTTCTTCGCTCTTTGAGCTATCAAATCCATACATACTTTCTTGCGATGCCAGTGAACCATCTGAGTCTCTCCCTTTTTTCTTTTCTTTGCTTTTTTCCAAAAAACTTTTCGCCTGTTGGACAGAGTCAATCTTATATTTCTTGTTCTTGATGCTGAAGCTCAGTCCTTCCGGAACATTCCACCTATAGATAATAGATTCAGACTGTAGCCAAGATGTCAATTTTCCATAGGCTTTCCTTCTTTTCCTTATTTCAAATGGGATATCTTTCATCACTTTAACTTCTTTTCCTTTGATCTTCAGAACTGCTTTATTTGTGGTCCTAAGCACCACATCTCTTGTTGACTTTTTGGAGAACCTTATCTGAATCTCACCAGGCAGGCTTTTCTTTTTAGTATAATCTGGATAGGTTCTGTAAACCATATCCATATCGCTTTTTATTTCCGCTGCTTTTAAGCCCGTCACTGGTTCAAGCGCTTCGCTTAACAGATTTTTAAGGTCTTCTCCTTTATCCTCTGGTACATTCTGAAGTCTTAGGAAAAAATTCGATCTTTCCATCTGTAGTTTCAAAAGCTGATCAGAATGGAAGGCCTGGGAGTGCTCCCTTCTCAATTGGGTGGCCAAAGTCTTTGAGCTTCAGCTTCAGGATCTGGCCTTCCAGGGAACAGTCAGGGTGGATTTCTTTTAGGATTGACTGATTTGATCTCCTTGCAGTCCACGGGACTCTCAAGAGTCTTCTCCGGCACCATAATTCGAAAGCATCTATTCTTCAGCACTCGGCCTTCCTTATAATCCAACTCTCGCAGCCCTACATCACTACTGGGAATACCATCGCTTTGACCAGGGGTGGGCAATTGTTTTGGCTCAGGGGCCACTTTGTGGGAGCGGAGGTGAGCGGAGGGCCGCACCTTTTAAAATGATTGCATTCATTAGTTAACTTTGCATTTCAGAAAAAATATAAATTGTATCATAAAAATCAATAAATATAAATTAAATAAAATAGTGGTAGTTTTATTCAATTTATTTATTGTGCTAATTTCATCTCATCTATAGCTGCAAGCACATTTAATTTTAGAATCAGTTTAATGAGACAAATGTACCCTATCACACTTTTCTACAATTTTTTTGAACTCAGGAGTGAGATTGCTTGTTGAGATTCTCATCACAGCCTGCAAGTTAATGTCTGTCAAAGAGCATCTATATTTACTCTTGTTAATTTTCATGTCTTGGCGGGCCGCAAAAAACTCTGTGGCGGGCCGCATGTGGCCCGCGGGCCGCCATTTGCCCACCCCTGGCTTTGACCATATGGACTTTTGTTAGCAGGGTGTTTAGACTTTGTGCTTAAAACCCAATTAGAATTTTGCATCCAAGCGGTCCAAATTCTTTACCGAGAAAAGCCTCGTAATCCGTTTTCTGCATTTTTTAGGAGACAGCATGCCTTCGGCAGAATCTTGTTTGCTTTGCCTTCCGATTCTGCAGGCCTGTGACTGGTTTGCTGAATGCCTTATGCTGTTTGATTGCCTTGTTCCTATATCTTGTCCTCCGCCTGAGGTCTGAACCAGAAAGGTGGGCTTATAAATAAACAAGCGTGTTAAATGATGCAAGCCGAACAAACTTGCATATGTACTTTGCATAATTCAGTTACTGTTTAATTTATTTACTTTATTTATTTACTCACTTTAGTTATTATTTATTTACTACCTTGCACAACGCCGGCTTTGGTAACCGGGGTAGGGGAGGAGGCAAAACAGGGCATGGAAGTCTCATCTCTCATTCTCGTCTTCGCGATCCTCAGGGCTAGGCTCTTTCCAAAGTAGTAATAATGAACCAGAGATTCTCAGGAAGTGGACTGTCATGGGCAATGCTCCCTCTAAGCTGTGGAGTCTTGGGAGCAAAAATTCTACTTTGTGAGCTACTGGCATTAAAGCTGTGAGCAAGCAATTTGGCTATTGCATAAATTAATTTGCTCTGGAGCCATCCTTCCTGAGCAAAGACAAAAATGTGTGAGCTGGAGGCTAAAAAACTGTGAGCTAGCTCGCACTAACTCAGCTTAGAGGGAACATTGGTCACGGGTACCCCATATACCAGAGATAACCAGGGTCCTGTGGTGGTTAAAGTGTCGGACTAGCACTGTTCCCTCTAAGCTGAGTTATTGTGAGCTAGCTCACAATTTTTTAGCCTCCAGCTCACACCTTTTTGTCTTAGCTCAGGAAGGAGGGCCCCAGAGCAAACTGGTTTATGCAGTAGCCAAATTGCCTGCTCACAACTTTAATGCCAGTAGCTCAGAGAGCCAGTTTGGTGTGGTGGTTAAGAGCGCGGACTCTAATCTGGGAGACCCAGGTTTGATTCCCCACTCCTCCACTTGCACCTGCTGGATGGCCTTGGGCAAGCCATAGCTCTGTACCAGCTGTTCTCTCAAGGACAGTGTTCCCTCTAAGCTGAGTGTGAGTTCGCTTACAGTTTTTTTTAGCCTCCGGCTCACAGATCTCTGTCTTAGCCCAAGAAGGATGGCTCCAGAGTTATGCAGCAGCCAAATTGCTCGCTCACCGCTTTAATGCCGTTGGGCACAAAGTAGGATTTTTGCTCACAAGTGGGAGGCTTCTGAGCTGACACTATCAGACCAGACCTTTGTTGAAAGCAAAGTTCTTTATTTCCAATAATGGTTCAGGTTCTCGATGTTTGTTAGAGATATATGACAGCAAGCAACAGGGATTAATATACCTTCAGTCACAGTTGAATACAGGTACTGGGCCAATCAGAATGGATACAAAGAAGCGGGAAAAAGTGGCAACCGTTTGGTTCTCACAGGAGAGGTGGGAAAGTAATAAAAATTCCCTTCCTGCCCTGAGTGACCCAAATGTGTGAACGATAGGCTAAACATTGGGTTAGAAACAATCCCAGAGTCTCCAAGGTTAAA
This sequence comes from Lepidodactylus listeri, assembly GCA_029233225.1. Lineage (NCBI taxonomy): Eukaryota > Metazoa > Chordata > Lepidosauria > Squamata > Gekkonidae > Lepidodactylus > Lepidodactylus listeri. The sequence goes on along the minus strand of JARCFY010000004.1, from coordinate 2,939,504 downwards.
ACAGCAAGATAAAATACTTCGAGCCTCAAAGGCTAGGGGGAGTGGACGGATGCGATAGCCCAGTTGTTTATGTGATGTTCAGGAATGCGACAAGCCACCCTCCCGGGTAGAAGACAGTTACATTCAGCAGGGCAGATAATATACTTCAAGACAAGCAGTAAATAACACATGGCTACAATGTAGAACACAGAACTGGAAAAACAAGCACACTATTGTCAGATCCTGACAACAAGACTCCACAGAGAGCCAGTTTGGTGTAGTGGTTAAGTGTGCAGACTCTAATCTGGGAGAACCGGGTTTGATTCCCCACTCCTCCACTTGCACCTGGCTGGATGACCTTGGGCAAGCCATAGCTCTGCACCAGCTGTTCTCTCAAGGACAGTTGTCTCAGAGCTCTCTCAGCCCCACCTACCTCACAGGGTGTCTGTTGTGGGGAGGGGAAGGGAAAGCAGTTTGTAAGCCGCTCTGAGACTCCAAGTGAATGAAGGGCGGGATATAAATCCAATCTCCTCCTCCTCCACACAAAGCAGAATTTTTGCTCACAAGTCTCCACAGCTTAGAGGCAGCATTGGTTCTGGGAGACTCAGGTTGGCGTCCTCACTCTGCATGGAAGCTGATACGATTTGAGCCCATCTCGATACTAATAACGGCCGCAAAGAACGTTATAGCCACACATTGGAAGATGCCAAACTCCCCTTCAAAAGAAGCCTTGTAAGCCAGCAAGGCATATTACATGCTCTTATGAACTGCTAAAATCATAAGTTTGAACTTTGGGTTGTTATTCTTCTGCAAAGGGCGAAATGCGCCCTCTATTGCAGTGAGAGACTCCAGCCCACAGCAGGAAACTTCCTCCATAGTTCACACTAACATGGAGACCAGGACACCATTTCAAAGAGTCCTTCTGTCTCCTTTATGCTGGCCAATTCACACCTGCCCCCAAAGTTCCTGCAAGAGATTATGTTAAGTGACGTTACCTGGCAACTAATCGTCGACCATCAAGTGACCTGGCCAGAGCCATCACGAGACAAAGGATGGGAGCCATGAATCCCAACAGCTCGCCCAGGTGTCAGTTCCTGCTTAGCGCCCAGATTTGCAATATTGACCACTCCTTCCTACCTCCTCCTCCTTATTACACTGACCAATGGTAGGGCTAGTGGGGACGGACCTACTAGTAGGTGTGTCAATGGGATGTGGTCAGCGCAGCCCGCCCCAATACTACCTGATAAAAGCTCTTGCACAACAGAAAATCATTGCCTTGACCAATGCTCCCTCTAAGCTGTGTAGTCTTGTGAGCAAAAATTCTACTTTATGAGCTACTGGCATTAAAGTTGTGAGTGAGCGATTTGGCTGCTGCATAAGTTAGTTTGCTCTGGAGCCATCCTCCCTAAGCTGAGACAAAAATGTGTGAGCTGGAGGCTAAAAAATTGTGAGCTAACTCACACTAACTTAGCTTAGAGGGAACATTGGCCTTGACCCCTATCTTCTTTACCATCCTCTCACGCCCAGCTTTCTATCCCATTACCTTGCCTCCATCTTTAATCCCCGGTTTGAGCAGCCAGGACGAAGCATGTATCTGCAGGTTTAGATCGCCCTCCCCATTTTCCCTTTCTACCTCCCCTCAATCTTCTTTTGGAATTGGACCACCTATCTCCAGGACAGGTAACGTATTACCCCTCAACGAAACTCCTGCTAATGCAACAGTGCTGTTTTCTATCTAAGTTTCCTAGATCTTGTGTGTATGTGTGTGTGATTCCGTTTTTGTATGCTTGAACAACATTTTATAGTAAACATCATTCAAAGAAACCACTCAGCCTCATTGCCTATTTTCTGGGAACTCCTGGAAGGGGCGGGACCTTGGTATAGCTGGCAAGGACCCAGTATTTCGCCAATTGCTAACCTCAAATTAAAGCAATTCGGCTAACAGCCTGGTATTCTAAAATCTTATGCCATTATGGACAAAATAAGAGAAAACATTAGGAGATTGGAAAACCCCTCGGCTACTTCAGACTACCTGGAGAAATGGTACCTTTTTTGGGGAGAAAAAATGTTGTTTTGATCGAGAAAACCCAAATTCTTTTGAAAAGAACAGAAATAGTAAATTTATAGCCCTGTTGTAATAAAAGAGTTAATGCTGCAGAGAACTATAGATCGACGAAACTCAGTGTTGTGCAGTGAAAGCTATTTTTTTAAATGTTTGACTATTATTGTATTATTGTTGTATCTGTTGAAATGATTAATAAAACACTTTTTTAAAAAAGGATTGTCTGCTCAGACTGGCAGTGGCTCTTCGGGGGCTTAGATGGAGATCTTTTCCATCGCCTCCAGCCTGGTCCTTTTAACTGGAGATGCTGGTGATTGAACCTGGGACTTTATGCCTGCCAAGCAGAGGCTCTTCCACTGAGCCACAGCCCCTCTTTGCAGCTCTCCAGGGTCTCAAGTGGAGGTCTTTCCCGTCACCTGCTGCCTGGTCCTTTTTAACTGGAGATGCCGGGGATTGAACCTGGGGCCTTCTGCATGCTGAGCAGATGCTCTACCACTGGGCCACAGCCCCTCTTTACAGTTCTCCAGGGACAGGCAGAGGTCTTTCATATCACCTGCTGCCTGGTTTTTTTAACTGGAGATGCTGGAGACTGAACCTGGGACCTTCTGCAGGCCAAGCAGGGGCCCTTCCACTGAGCCACAGCCTCACAGCTGCCATGGCAGCAACTGCGCATAATGCCTGAGACTCCAGAGAGTGGTAGTTTGCAGCTGTGCAAAGGTGAAGCAGCATCTCACGGCTGAGGGGAAGGGTAGGCCGCAGAAGCCCCTGGCCCTGTGCTACACGGGATATACATGGGATGCCGACCAAAGCCGGGAAGCATGACTGGTTGTTGAGGCTCCACACGGCGTAACCTTTCCCAGCCTCGGCACTCGGTAATTTGTAGAGCAAAAAGCAACAAGGTCTGGGTTGGCCTGGCAGCTGATCACGGAGAGTTAACCTTTCGTTCTCGGTCAAGATCCATCAAGCCACAGGGAGCCCGCCGAGCGAGTCGTAGCAGAAGAAGCGCAGTGCCCAGCTGTGACTGATAGGTTAGCAGACCTTTGCGTCTGATGTGATGCTCTTTCCCCACCCTGGGCACTCTCGCAGACCCTGGAGAGACAAGGTGAGGCTGGATGGATGTAGCACGTTTCACACTCTGGTGCCGGAGAGGGTCAGGGGTTAGAAGCTACCTGGATAGCTCAGACTGAACCTCATGCATCATTCAAGCCTTCCTGGGAGGGCTGCAAGGTGAGCGGGAGGGCAGGCTCCCCATGTAGAGTGAAGGCGAGCGCTGGTTGCTTCCTAGGGTTGCCAAACTCCAGGTGGGGGCTGGAGATTTTCCAGATTTGCAACTGATCTCCAGACCACATGAACCACTTATTTATTTATTTAAAGCATTTATTTGGGAGCCAGTTTGGTGTAGTGGTTAGGAGCACAGACTCTAGTCTGGGAGAACCAGGTATGATTCGCCACTCCTCCACGTGCAGCTGCTGGTGTGACCTTGGGTCGGTCACAAGTTCTCTCAGAGCTGTTCTCTCAAGAGCAGTCTTCGAGAGGGCTCTCTCAGCCCCACCTACCTCACAGGGTGTCCATTGCAGGGAGGGGAAGGGAAAGGGATTGTAAGCCACTCTGAGACCCCGGTAGTGAAGGCGAGGGTATAAATCCAATCTCTTCTCTTCCTCTTCTCTTCTTTCTCTTCTCCTGCAGAAAATGGCTCCTTTGGGAGGTGAACTGCATGGCATTGTACCCTATGGAGGTCCCTCCCCCTCCCGAAATCCAACTCTCCCAGGTTCCACCTTCAAATTTCCAGGCATTTCCAAACCTGGAGTTGGCAACCAGTGTTTCCACTGCACTCCCAGGATGGAAAATGGCTCTGTGGACATGACTGGTTGGTTTCCCTTTTTTTTTTTTGCCTTCCCCCATAACATGTAACAGGGCTCAGTTGCTCGAGTCATCTCAATTGGATTTGCCCTGAAGAAACATCTCTCAGCTTGAGGCAGGGGTCCGTTGGAGCGGGAGTGCACAGGAGCACAGCTCCGGGAGTGAGGAGCCCAGGGGGCGGGCACATGACCAAGCCCCACCCCCCTCGGCTTCCCCGAGCAGTGCAGAGGTGCAGCTCCCCGGGGAAAGCCCTGCTAGGGTCTTTATTGTTTTTAATGTTTTGTTTTAATACTGATAATTTTATCACTGTTCCTTTTATGACTGTGTGCTGCTTTTCCAGAGACTTGCTCAAGGCGGCATATAAGTTTTCTAAGTATACCATTTTTTATCTGGGCACATGGCACATAAGTACTGGAGAAATTTCACCAACCCTTCAGCAGCTTCCACCCCATCAGTTTGGTGTAGTGGTCAGGAGTTGGCCTCTAATCTGGGAGAACCGGGTTTGATTCCCCATTCCTCCACATGCAGCTGCTGGTATGACCTTGGGCCAGTCACAAGTTCTCTCAGAGCTGTTCTCTCATGAGCAGTTCTCAAAAGACCTCTCTCAGCCCCACCTACCTCACAGGGTGTCTTGTTGTGGGGAGGGGAAGGGGAAGGGATGGGTGGTGCACATGTCCTGGGTATCTCAAGTCTCCTTGAAACCTGGTGGTTTCAAGGGAGCAGGAAGAGAATGAGGGTGTGTTCTTGACGCTTACTTTTATTGCACAAAGTATTGGATGGGGAAGGGAATGGAGGAAGAGCAGGTCAGTTTCACTCACCTGTGGAGTGGAGCCTGAGGGGTGGGTGTTGCCTTCTGACACACTTCCGGTATGTTAGGGGGTGTGGCATATGCAAATGAGTTATGCTAATGAGTTATGCTAATGAGCCCCTGCACCTCTTTTTCTATGAAATGACCCCTGGCTTGAGGTAAACTGTGGACTGGATCACACAGGAGGATCTGGGAGGAAGTGGAGAGATAGATGGAGTGTTTTTCCATTCACAGAAAGGGGGTAGGAGTAGGACCTGAAGGCCTTCACAGCTCTGCCTTCTTCATCTTTCAGCCTCCGCCGCAAAACGGACCAGAATCGCTCTACGTTCAGTTTCATTATTTCTCTCTCAAGTTTTAGAACTCATCCTTTTGAATGCAGATGGTAACATTTAAAAACAAAGTGCTCCCTCCAACACAGAGGTAGGTGTGCTTGAGCCAATTGGAATCCAAGGGTTTAAGGCAGCTTAGTTTTCTGTTGGATTGTGGCCACAGTAAATAGTGCAGAAAAGAGGCCTTTTAAACAAACCGGGGGGAGATCCAGCTGTTCAATGCTTGCTTGGATGAAAGCATCTCCCATCTCTTCCAGAATGTCATCAGGCTTCTAAAAAGGAAAGAGGTTCAGAAGCTTAAGTCTATTTGTTTGCTTCTTAAATGTAAAGGCTTCGGCGTGACGGTTTGTGTTCCTTCCCAGGAGCGGCCTGTTTGTTCTCCGTGCTGCTGCTGGTGGGGCTGCGTAATGAAGGATCGCCGGCTGCTTGAATCCGCTTTGATTGATTTTCTGGGTAGATTTGTAGTGCCCTTTCATCTATTTTGAGATGCATGTGCAGTAGTATTGGGACCCACTCTGAGTCATCTTGAGGAGAAAGCTGGGTTACAGGCATATGAAATATGTATTTATTTCATGATGACACTGTATCTCCTGTGTTTCTTTCTTTATGGCACCCAAGGCTGTGTACAGGGTGTGTGGTGGGGTGTCCCAACAGGTCTCCTGTGCGAGATCAGAACATAGGTACATCAGGAGAGCCCTGCTGGCTCAGACCAGTGAGGGTCCATCCAGTCCAGCATCCTGTTTAGTGGCCAGCCAGTTCCTCTGGAGGGCCAGCAACAGGGCAGAGAGGCTGAGGCCTTCCCTTGAGAGGAACATCAGAAGAGCCCTGCTGGATCAGGCCAGTGAGGGTCCATCTAGTCCAGCATCGTGTCTCACAGAGTGGCCAGCCAGTTCCTCTGGAGGGCCGACAACAGGGCACAGAGGCCGAGGCCTTCCCCTGATAAGGACATCAGAAGAGCCCTGCTGGATCAGACCAGTGAGGGTCCCTCTAGCCCAGCATCGTGTCTCACACAGCAGCCAACCAGTTCCTCAGGAGGGACAACAACAGGGCAGAGAGAAAGTTTAAAGAAGAGAACATAAGAGCATAAGAAGAGCCCTGCTGGATCAGACCATTGGGCCATCTAGTCCGGTCTGTCTCATACAGGGGCCAACCAGTTCCTCTGGAGGGCTAACAACAGGGCATGGAGGCTGAGGCCTTCATAAGATCATCTGAACAGCTCTGCTGGATCAGGCCAGTGGCCCATCTACTCCAGCATCCCATCTCACACTGTGGCCACCCGATTTCTCTGGAGGGCCAACAACAGGTCACAGAACCTGATGTTGCCTCCTGGCTCTGGGATTCAGAGGCTGACTGTTTCTGAATGTGAAGTTTCCCCTCAGTCACCATGGCTCATAGCCATTGATAGACTTATCCTCCACTATTAAACAATCAAGACTCAGCGAAGTTCTCAGAAGATTGGAAAGATATCCTCCACTATTAAACAATCAAGACTCAGCGAAGTTCTCAGAAGATTGGAAAGATTTGAAGGAATATATGGAACGAGAATGGAATATGAAAGACAATATTTTTACACTTTCTAACTACTGAAAGGAGGGACAGAATTATAACACAAAAAATGATTTATTAGTTAGCTGCAAAACTAAACCTCCTTTCCTTTTTAATTAATATAATTTTTAAATGTATAAAAGTTATAGTAGCTCAAAATGTTACCTTAGGTGGCAAATACTTTTGAAATATATGTTTACCGGTCGATATATATGAAGGTGCAGGTGGGATGGGAAGTCATTTAATGTTTATATCTTTTTAACTAAATATGCAACTTTATAAAAAATGGAATATGTATAAAAGCTAATTGCATTTGAGAATAATGGAAAAATAAAAATTTTATTATCAAAAAAAAGAAGAAGATAAGACTTATCCTCCATGGATCTATCTAATCCCCTTCTAAAGCAGTTTATTCCTGTGGCCATCACTGCATCCTCTGGCAGGGAATTCTACATTTCAGTCACTCTGTATAAAGTTGTATTTCCTTTTCTCTTTTTTTCACTGGATGCCCTCACATTCTAGTCTTTGGGGAAAGGGAGAAAAAGTCCTCTTTGTCCTCTCTCTCCACCCCCTGCATCTTTGGACAAACCTCTCTCGTGTCAAGGTGGGAAGAACTCTTTCCCCAGATTTCCTTACAGGATTTATGACGCCCCTTTGCAGTTTCATCTCCTCCTGTGAACCCAGTCCAAGGGAATCCTCCCTCCTCCCTCATATTCTCTTGCAATTAGAAGCACAGGGCAGTTTGCCTCATCTCTGCACTGAAAGATCCATTTGCATAGGAACTCCCTCCATTGGGATTAAGCAGCGGTGGGGGTGGACAGTGCCCTCAAGTCACAGCTGATTTATGGAGACCCTGTAGGGTTTTTCAAGAGGGGATGTCAAGAGACATACAGAGGTAGTTTGCCATTGCCTGCCTCTGCAATGCAACCCGGGACTTCCTTGGTGAACTCCCATCCGAGCCCCACCCAGGTCCGACGCCGCTTAGTTTCCGAGATCTGAGAAGATCAGGTTAGCCTGGGCTGTCCACGTCAGGGGATTAAGATGATGCATGGGATAGAGCAGGTAAAGAAAGAAGTCCTTTTCTCCCTTTCTCACAGTACAAGAAGTCGTGGGCACTCCGTGGAATTGCTGAGCAGTCGGGTTAGAATGAACGAAAGGAAGGACTTCTTCACTCAAAGAATGATTCACACCTGGAATCCACTGCCACAGGAGGCGGTGGCAGCTACAAGCATGGACGGCTTCAAGAGGGAATTGGATAAACATCTGGAGCAGAGGTCCATCAGTGGCTATTAGCCACAAGGTATAGAGAGGAACTCTCGGTCTGGGGCAAGTGATGCTCTGTATTCTTGGTGCTTGGGGAGGGGGGGGCAGCAGTGGGAGGGCTTCGAGTGTCCTGGCCCCACTGCTGGACCTCCTGATGGCCCCTGGTGTTTTTGGCCACTGTGTGATGCAGAGTGTTGGACTGGATGGGCCACTGGCCCGATCCAACATTGGCTTCTCTTATGTTCTTATAAGAGGGATTCAGGTAAACATATGGAGCAGAGGTCCACCAGTGGCTATTTGCCACAAGGTATAGATAGGAACTCTCAGTCTGGAGAAAGTGATGCTTGGTGCTTGGGGGGGGCAACAGTGGGAGGGCTTCTAGTATCCTGGCCCCACTGGTGGACCTCCTGATGGCATCTGGTGTTTTTGGTCAGTGTGTGACACAGAGTGTTGGACTCAGTGGGCCATTGGCCTGATCCAACATTGGCTTCTCTTCTCATCCAAGACTTATGGAGACCCCCATCAAGGGGCTTTCCAGACAAGTCAGAAGCAGAGGTGGTTGGCCATTGGCTTCCTCTGCAGAGCCTTCCTTGGTGGTCTCCCTTCCCAATCAAGGTCACTTGCAATCCGTTATGGTGACCCCAGCAAGGGACTTTGAAGGCCAGTGAGAAGCAGAAGTGCAGACTCTAATCTGGGAGAACCGGGTTTGATTCCCCACTCCTCCACTTGCACCTGCTGGATGACCTTGGGCAAGCCATAGCTCTGTTCTCTCAAGGACAGTTGTCTCAGAGCTCTCTCAGCCCCACCTACCTCACAGGGTGTCTGTTGTGGGGAGGGGAAGGGAGAGGAGTTTGTAAGCTGCTCTGAGACTCCAAGTGAAGGGTGGGGTATAAATCCAATCATCTCCACCACCACCACCACCACCACCACCACCACCACCTCCTCCTCCTCCACCTCCTCCTCCTCTTCTTCTTCCTCTTCCTCTTCCTCTTCTCATTGCTTTCCTATGCAGAGTCTTCCTTGGTGGTCTCACCTTCCAAGAACCGACTCTGCTTTGCTTCTGAGATCTGACAAGGTCAGGCTGTACCATGGCGCCTTCCTTCCCAATCAAGGTCACTAGCAATCCAGTATATTCACATGTTCCTATAGCCTGGACACACCGAAGACAGGAAATATCTAGAAGCCAAAGGGACACTGTACAACTCTGGTGCATTTGGGTAGCACTTCTCTGGACCTGAAAGAGCCTTACACGAAGTCTTCTCAGTACAAAACATAAATGGTCTCATTTTAACCTTTTCTTATGGTCATATGATCCTAGGGAGGTGGCGAGCTCCCCCTCCCTGGCAGTCTTGAAGCAGCGGCTGGACAAACCCTTGTCGGGGATGCTCTAGGCCAGGGGTGGGCAAATTGCAGCCCGGGGGCCACATGCGGCCCGCCACAGAGTTTTTTGGGGCCCGCCAAGAAGATTTCAGGACTTCAAGAAAATTGAGCCTAAATTCAATTTGCTCTCTTATCCCATCATTGCTGATATTGATACAGCACCTGAGGAGCTGCAGCTTGAACTTATTGACATGCAGTCAGATCACACTGTGAAAGAAAGGTTTAATGCCGTGACATTAGTTGACTTTTACAAATCTTTGTCTGCTGAAAAAATTTCCATGTATGAAGAAATTTGCCGGGAAAATGTTCTCTTTATTTGGGTCTACATATATTTGTGAGCAAAGTTTTTCTTGCATGAAGATCAACAAGAGTAAATATAGATGCTCTTTGACAGACATTAACTTGCAGGCTGTGATGAGAATCTCAACAAGCCATCTCACTCCTGATTTCAAAAAAATGGTAGAAAAGTGTGATAGGGTACATTTGTCTCATTAAACTGATTCTAAAATTAAATGTGCTTGCAGCTATAGACGATATGAAATTAGCACAATAAATAAATTGAATAAAACTACCACTATTTTATTTAATTTATATTTATTGATTTTTATGATACAATTTATATTTTTTCTGAAATGCAAAGTTAAGTAATGAATGCAATCATTTTAAAAGGTGCGGCCCTCCGCTCACCTCCGCTCCCACAAAGTGGCCCCCCGAGCCAAAACAATTGCCCACCCCTGCTCTAGGCTGATCCTGCACTGAGCAGGGGGTTGGACTAGATGGCCTGTATGCCCCCTTCCAGCTCTGTGATTCTGTGATTCTATGAATATCTGCTACCTTTAATCCTCATTTTCCCAATACATGTCACCTAAATAAAGGCTAGCACTGCAAAAAACATAATCGCTTAATTTTCAGCTTGTATGCTCAGCTTCTGAATCCAACGATGGGGCCAACAAAAGCTGACACCACAATAACCCTGCTGGTCTAAATTGCAAACAGCCACATTGGCCTGCGCAAAACACAGAAGAAGAAACAAAATTCACATGATGTATTTCCATTAGGGCCAGCCAAAACGACACACACTTCTAATGGTTTTAGATGCTGACAGGCATGTGGATTAGTTCCATAGCCGTCAGCCTTGGATTTCTGAACCTGTCTCATGGGAAGAAGTAATCAGGGGAAGCACTCCTCAGCGGAAACAATGGAATCCAGCGGCTGGACTAACCTGTGTGCCCCCGAGCATCTAACGCCCGCCATCAGAGCTGGAAGGAAGCCTGCCTTTTCCTCCTTGAATCTTTATTTTTGTAACAGTTGCCTGGCGGAGGGTTTGGATGACGTCGCTCACACAGTAATTGTTTGTCATTTTGGCTGGCCTAATAAGAAGTATAAGATAACAGACTCTTTGATAGAATTTCTTTCATAGAATCGTAGAGTTGGAAGGGGTCTCCAGGGTCATCTAGTCCAACCTCCAGCACAATGCAGGACATTCCCAACTACCTCCTCCCGCACACCCCCAGTGACCCCCCCCCCCGTTCCACGCCCAGAAGATGACAAAAAACCTCCAGGATCCCCGGCCAAAGTGGCCTGGAGAAAACCTTCTCCCTGACTCCAAAGTGGTGATCAGCAGTTTGGTGTAGTGGTTTGGTGTAGTGGTGTAGTGGTTAAGTGCGCGGACTCTAATCTGGGAGAACCGGGTTTGATTCCCCACTCCTCCACTTGCACCTGGCTGGATGACCTTGGGCAAGCCATAGCTCTGAACCAGCTGTTCTCTCAAGGACAGCTTGGGAAAGAGCTCTCTCAGCCCCACCTACCTCACAGGGTGCCTGTTGTGGAGAGGGGAAGGGAAAGGAGTTTGTAAGCCGCTCTGACACTCCAAGTGAAGGGTGGGGTATAAATCCAATATCCTCTCTTCTTCTTCTTCTTCTTCTTCCCTGGGTGTGTCAGAAAGGGCCACAAGATCCTAAGCCCTAAGGCAACCCTCCCTGCCCTCCCGCTTATGATCTGCCCAAGTTCACAGAATCAGCATGGCTGTCAGAGGGCGATCTCGCCTCTCTTGTCTGACCTCATCAAATCTCAGAAGCCAAGCAGGGCTGGACCTGGTCATTACTTGGATGGGAGACCACCAAGGAAGTCCAGGGTCACTATGCAGGTAATGGCAAAGGACCTCTGAATGTCTTTAGCCCTGGCCTGGATGGCGCAGGTGAGCCCGGTCTCACCAGATGTCAAAAACTCAGCAGGGTTGACCCTGGTCAGTGTTTGGTCAGAATTCCCAGCCACCAAGGAATTCCGGGGTCACTAAGCAGAGTCAGGCAATGGCCAACCACCTCTGTTACCTTCTCACCTTGAAAACCCTACAGGGTCACTTTAAGCCAACTGCAACATGAAGGCCCTTCCCACCAGTAAAAGGTATTGTGAGGATTGGGTTTCTCATCTAAGAAAGGGCCAGTCAACCTTTCTGGCCCGAGTGCTGTAAAAGCACTATGTCATAAGAACACAAGAGAAGCCAGTGTTGGATCAGGCCAGTGGCCCATCCAGTCCAACACTCTGCATCACACAGTGGCCAAAAACACCAGGTGCCATCAGGAGGTCCAGCAGTGGGGCCAGGACACTAGAAGCCCTCCCACTGTTGCCTCTCCCCCCCGTCAAGCACCAAGAATACAGACCATCGCTTGCCCCAGACCGAGAGTTCCTATCTAGACCTTGTGGCTAAGAGCCAGTGATGGAATTCTGCTCCACCAGTGGAGAGCCAAAAAGAGGGGGTGGGAGACTCTATACTGCATATGTTGTATACAGATCTCCATCCCTCTTTTTATACGTACATGCAAGGGACTAAAATAAGACTGGTTATTCATTCAGTGTGCATGCTTAGGAATGGTAGAATCTCTCTTTCCTGGTTTTCAGAAGGTCCCAGGTCCCTGGCATCTCCAGTTGAACAGGATCAGGTAGCTGGTGAGCAATGTTCCCCCTAAGCTGAGTTACTGTGAGCTAGCTCACAGTTTTTTTAGCCTCCAGCTCACACATTTTTGTCTTCGCTCAGGAAGGAGGACTCCAGAGCAAACTAATTTATGCAGCAGCCAAATCACTCGCTCACAACTTTAATGCCAGGAGCTCACAAAGTAGAGTTTTTGCTCACAGGACTCCACAGCTTAGATGGAACATTGCTGGTGATGTGAAAGACCTCAGAGACCCCGGAGAGCTGCTGCCAGTCTGAGGAGACAGTGCTGACCTAGAGAGACCAAGGGTCTTATTCAGAATATGGCAGATCCATGGGCTTGTTGGGGAGCAGCCATGGCTCATAGATAGAGCCCCAGCCTAGTATGCAGAAGGTCCCTGGTTCAATCCCTGGCATCTCCAGTTAAACAGGATCTTGTAAGAGGTGATGGGAAAGACCTCATCCTGAGACCCCGGAGAGCCGCTGCCAGTCTGAGTAGACAAGATTGACCTTGATGGTCCAATTCAGTGTATAGCAGCTTCATACGTTCACATGAATAGGACTGCAATGGTTGCAAAAAAAAAAAACACCCTAGCAAAATATTTGGTCCTAAGAGATGCTTTGTGAGCAGCAGGGCCCTAAGGGCACACCAATGGAAGAGTGCACATTTCCTCTCGTGGCTCGAGGGGGCTATATTTTGTAGCCTGCCTTGAGTTTCCGTGAGAAAAAACAGGTCAGAAACTACACAAAATAGCCTTTCGGGGTTAGTGTTGTCTGGCTGGCAGTACTGTTCCAGGGTCTCAGGTGGAAATGGGTCATGTAAGCCACCTGCTAGGACATGAAGCTGCCTTATCCTGAATCAGACCATCGGTCCATGAAGATCAGTCCTGCCTACTCGGACTGGCAGCAGTTCTCCAGGGTCTCAGGCAGAGGTCTTCCATATCACCCACTGCCTGGTCCTCTTAACCGGGGATTGAACCTGGGACCTTCGGCATGCAAAGCAGAGGCTCTACCACCGAGCCACGGCCCTCCCCTAAAACATGGAGCTTCCTTCTGCTGACTCAGACCCTCGGTCCATCAAAGCCAGTGTTGTCCACTCAAACTGGTAGCAGCTCTCCAGGGTCCCAGGCAGATATCTTTCACATAAACTCCTGCCTGGTCCCTTTCAACTGGAGACGCTGCCGGGGACTGAACCTGGGACCTTCTGCATGCCAATGAGAGGTTCTTCCACTGAGACACAGCCCCTGCTAGCAGAACCTTTAGATCAGTGGTTCTCAACCTTTCTAATGCCGCGACCCTTTAATACAATTCCTCATGTTGTGGTGACCCCCAATAATAAAATTCTGCCAACACACACAACAATGAAGCTACTTTTTCAGATGTTTTCTCTTGCATGGCAGTTAGCACCAAACAACTTTAATACAGACTTTAGACACACATATATTTGCAAGCTAGTCCCAACAAGACACAACAAACACTCAGGCTTCAGACTTACTTTTCTTCAACAGAAGATGCCATGAGAAAACAAAGGTAGGTGGGAGGGAGAGGCTGTTGCAGGTAGGGGGGAGAGGGGGGGGAGAGAGAGAGAAAGGGGGGAAAGGGGGGAAGACAGAGAAAGAGAGAGAAAGGGGGAAGAGAGAGAGAAAGGGGAAGAGAGAGAGGAGAGAGAGAAAGGGGGAAGAGAGAGAGAGAAAGGGAGAGAGAGAGGATGGAAGGAAGATAGGTAGGTGGGGGAGCTTTTGCCGCTTTTCCTGGGCTCTGCGCCTCAGCCCAGGGAATGTGGCGGGGGGGCTTTTGCCACCTTTCCTGGGCTCTGCGCTTTGGCGCAGAGCCTGGGGAAGGCAGCAGGGGGGCGGCTTTTGCCACCTTTCCTGGGCTCTGCGCTTTGGTGCGGAGCCTAGGGAAGGCGGGGGGGCTTTTGCCGCCTTTCCTGGGCTCTGCACTTCAGCGTGAAGCCCAGGGAAGGCGACAGCAGAGCACCCTAAAGGTGGCGGCGGGGAGGGGGAAGTGGCCATTGACTTACTGCTGAAAGGGCTGCTGGAAGCAGGGGGCGGGGCTCCGGCCCCAACCAACCCCTGCTCTTTGCCCTTAAAGGGAAAGCTCCCTTTGAGGGCAAAGAGCCGGGAGGCCAGACCTCGCACTCGATAGAGTGCAGGGCCATTTCCTGTTGGTGGGGAGGGGAGGGGCGGGCTCAGACGCCAGTCGGCGACCCCTGTGAAATGGTCATTCGACCCCCAAAGGGGTCCTGACCCCCAGGTTGAGAACCACTGCTTTAGATGGAGAAGACAGAGAATAATCCTGGGACGCTCCGCATGCAAAGCTGATGCTCAGCCACTGAACCAGTGGTCCTTTTCCCTTGTAAACTGGACACGCCATGGACTGACCTGCGGTCTTGTATGGGCTTCTGCTCTGCCAGTAGATACTGGGCCTTCAGACACAGACGGAGCCTCGAGAGCAAGCAGTAATGTCCTGCTTACTAATCCTTTCCAAAGGGACGGGACAGCAGGATGCCTACAGTGAAAAACTGAGCCTGGGCCGACTCAGAGGGCGGCCGCTTTCCAAGGTGCTGAAACCCCCCTCTGTGTCTCTCTGTGCTTGAAAGGAGGGCTGCCTCAGCAGTAATAGAAGCTGCCGCGTCCCAGTACGAAACAAGGTGCGCAAGATTTCGGTGCACCTGAAATGTCTGCAGCACTAATCCAAATTAAATCCTGTGTTTGCTTTCCAGGGAAGGCACAGAAGAACTCCCTTTAGGCACACTCCCGCAATACCATTAAAAAAGCTGAAGGATTTCAGCTATCTTTTCAGCCACGCGGCTTACGGCCGGCTCCAAAGTAACAGCTTCCTTGTAAATGAGGCTGACTTGGGAAGAGAAGAGGAAGGGGGAGGGGCTGTGGCTCCGTGGAAGAGCCTCTGCTTGGCATGCAGAAGACAGAGAATTCCCAGGTTCAATCCCCGGCATCTCCAGTTAAAAGGACCAGGTAAGAGTTTATGTGAAAGAAGAAGAAGAAAAGATTGGATTTATACCTTCACTACCCAAGGGAGTCTCAGAGTGGCGTACAATCTCCTGTCCCTTCCCCTCCCCACAACAGACCCCCTGTGAGGGAGGTGGAGCTGAAAGAGCTCTGACAGAAACTGCTCTTTTTCAAGAACAGCTATGCCAGAACTATGGCTTGCCCAAGATCATCCAGCAGCTGCATGTGGAGGAGTGGGGAATCAAACCGGGTTCTCCCAGATTAGAGTACACGCACTTAACCACTACACCAAACTGAAAGACCTCAGCCTGAGACCCTGGAGAGCTGCTGCCAGTCTGAGTGGACAATACTGACTTTGACAGACCGAGGCAGTTTCATGTGTGTTCATGTGAAGAAGGGTTAGGTGTTAGGTGTGTATACGGAGCCAAAAGAAGCTGGGGATCGCTCAAGCTTCTCTTAGGGTCAGAGGAAGAGAAGGAGTATGTGATAGACCAGCTCTCTCCCTCCTTTGGTGGTCTTGGGACATGGTTGGGGTGGCCAGGAAGGGAAGTCCAAGAGTCTCAACTTGTGCGTGAGGCAAACCACCCTTCATCTTGCAGAACTGGGCACCAATTAATATTAAACATGGGTTTTTGAGTCTAAGAGGACAACCAGTCAGTGGTAATAGAGATGTTATAAAGATTAAAAACATTCCAAGGAGAATCAGAATGGGCAGAACTGGAATTCGGCAGCCAATCTGGCAGCACGGGGGCTAAACTAGACACTGCGATTAATACAGGGCACCTGCAGGACCTTGCAGTCAGGCGGCAGATGCGTGTTCTCCATGGGAACTCACTGCTTCTTCTTTTTTTTTTGGCGACTTAATAATCTTTTATTTATATAATTTAACAACAATTTACAGTAGCACATACTATTAGGAAACCACAACAATAACAACCTAATTACAAACATAAGAGCAATAGAACCAAACAGCTATTCAATATATAGCTATAACCTTCAAAATATCAGGAAATGTCTTTTTAAACTTACTACGTCCTTCCATCTATTCAAGAAAAGGGAACCAATGCTCCAAATAATCTGAATGAGAGTCCAGGTTCTCCACCAAGGAAACAACGTCTGATATTTTGTCTGTGACCAGGTATTCCCATTACGTAACTGAACCACATATTTGATGAGGGCGGTATACTATTTTGCCAATGCCTAGCCACTAAACTCTTGGCTGCCACCAACATATAAGAAATGAGAGCTTTCCTGGCAGCAGGAACCTCGATCACCTTCCATAAATTAAGCAAGACAAGTTCTGGCTTCGTAGGGGTACTGTGCCCAGTAATATCACATATCAGTCTCAGAACAGTGGTCCAATAGTGTACCAGAAAGGGCATGTCCACCAGCAGTGAATGCAAGAGCCAGGCTGCCCACATCCCCCCCAACAATCGGGGCTATATGAGGGTGAAATGTGGTGTAAATGTAGAGGGGTCAAATGACATCTAGGAACATTTTTTCGGAATTGAATTCTTATATTAATAGCCCTCATGCAGGGGTCATTTCAAACAGGAACGCACCGGAACGCCGTTCCAAGAGTAAGAAGCCCAGGAGCGGGCACATATGGTGATGCGCGGTGGAAAAAAGCAAAAGCATGCTAACATGATCTGTATTTTCATGCTTGTTGTAGGGTAGCTTCCCCGCAAGAGCAAAGGAGACCTAAAGTGTCTTTAGTCAAAGGGTAAAGCTGGCTCGCCAGCTCTGAGTTGGGGAATGCCGGGAGATTTTGGGGGTGGAGCCTGAGTGGTGGGTGTTGCCTTCTGAAACACTTCCAGGGATGTCAGGGGGTGTGGCATATGCAAATAAATTATGCTAATGTGTTATGCTAATGAGCTTCTGCACCTCTTTTTCTTCAAAATGACCCCTGCAGTAGAGAGACTGTAGATGACCAATTTTTTCCCCCCATTGATACTCGGTGACATCCATTGCAGAGTCCTGTTGCCAGCATTGTTGCTAATTTGCCATTTTGGTCCAATTTTTATAATTTAACCACTTGTAAATCAATGAAATGAGCCCTCTACTACCTATGTTTCTTTGTGTAACTCACTTCTGCAGAACCGCAGGGCTCAGCTGGGGTTGGGCCTGCAGTGCTGGGGGAGGACCTCCTCCTCATTCCATTTCTCCAACCCCAAATGCCCTGGGAGGGGCATTGTTTGCCCATCAGGAAACTGCACATGTACAGCATTTCCAATCTGAAGCGGTCCCTGTGACACTGCAGAAGTCAGGTCCCACAGGGAACTTTCAGTAGCTGACTGACCGCAAGTCTTTTTGGCAGCTACAAGCACAACACATGATGCTGCCTTCTACGGAATCAGACCCTTGGTCCATCAAGGTCAGTATTGCCTCCTCAGACTGGCAGCGGCTCTCCAGGGTCTCAAGCAGAGAAAGGTCTCTCCCATCACCTCCTGCCTGGTCCTTTTTAACTGGAGATGCCGGGGATTGAACCTGGAACCTTCTGCATGCCAAGCAGAGGCCCTTCCACTGAGCCACAGTCCCTCCCCTGTGAAAAATAACATCTACTTTGGTTCTTGTTCAAGGTTCAAATGAGGATTCATTATTTATGTTGAAAATGTATATGCCGCCTCTCCATAAATCAGCAACGAAAAGTGTCAGGGTTAAAAGCAAGCCACTAAGAAAAAGAAAAGCTGCATAAAACAAACATGGGACAGGCTAAAAATGACCATAAAACCATTTTCAGGCTAGAAGGAGACCATAAAAGAACTTTAAAAGGATAAACCTCCTGAGTTCAAAGCCTGCATAAGGAGAACTGTTTTGGCCTGGTGCCTAAAGGAGAGTAGAGAAGGTTCTAGGCAGGCCTCCAAGGGGAGGGCACACCGAAGGTGAGGTATCAGGAAAGACAGTCCTAGTTCTGTTCTGTCAGGGCACCAAGCCCTTGCTTACATGCTCGGTGAGTAGGGTTGCCAAGTCCGGGTTGGAAAACACCTGGGGACTTTGGGGGTGGAGCCAGGAGAGGGCGGGATTTGGGAGGGGAGGGGCCTCAGCATGGTACAATGCAATAGAGTCCACCCTTCTGAGCAGCCATTTTCTCCAGGGGAACTGATCTCTGCCAGCTGGAGATCAGTTGTAAAAGCAGGGGATCCCCAGGCCCCACCTGGAGGTTGGCAACCTTATCGGTGAGGCTCTGGAGAAGCGGTTGGTACATCGCCTGGGGGCAACAACAGACCTTATTTATGCCTTTTATATCCCACCTTGCTCCCCCATGGAGACCCAAATCAGCTTACATCTTTTCCTCTCCTCTGTTTTCTCCTCACACCAGCCCTGTAAGGTAGGTTAGGCTGAGTGTGTGTGACTGGCCCAAGGTCACCCAGCGAGCCGCCATGGCACAGCAGGGATTTGAACTTGGGACTCCTGGATCCTAGTGTCACACTTTTTCGCCACTCCATCTGACAAACGCTCCCTCTATGCTGTGAAGAAGAAGAAGAAGAGAAGAAATTGGATTTATACCCCGCCCTTCACTCACTTAAGAGTCTCAGAGCGGCTTACAAACTCCTCTCCCTTCCCCTCCCCACAACAGACACCCTGGGAGGTAGGTGGGCTGACAGAGCTCTTTCCCAAGTTGTCCTTGAGAGAACAGCTGGTACAGAGCTATGGCTTGCCCAAGGTCATCCAGCCAGGCGCAAGTGGAGGAGTGGGGAATCAAACCCGGTTCTCCCAGATTAGAGTCCGCGCACTTAACCACTACACCAAACTGGCTCTCTGTGGAGTCTTGTGAGCAAAAATCCTACTTTGTGCCCAACGGCATTAAAGTGGTGAGCGAGCAGTTTGGCTGCTGCATAACTCTGGAGCCATCCTTCTTGGGCCAAGACAGAAATCTGTGAGCCGGAGGCCAAAAAAACCTGTAAGCGAACTCACACTCAGCTTAGAGGGAACACTGCACCGACTGGCATTGAACCAGCACAGCTATACTGAATATTTATTGGTTCCTCTCAAGTTCCTGACAGGAAGTATTGCCAGTTTCCACCCTCAAAATCCCACCAATCTGAGGCCCAAAAATTATTAAAAATGGGAAGATGGTGTTTTCGCCCAAGAAGTGTGGTGTTTTGCAAAGGAAACTGATATATTTTTCTTGCCATCTTCGAGGAATGAAGTCCTAACACGCTGCTGCATTCACTTCTGATGTCAACGACCCATGTTTTCTGAACAGATTATATGCAAATCTGTTTTTTCTCCAACTGGGATAAAAATGAAATTGACCCAGGGCTCAGGGAGAATTGGAGGGGGGGGGGTCTCAGATGAAGAGGCAACCCACCGGGGGCCTCTCAGGCCCTTAAAAAAAGGCCCAGACTAATCGATTTGGACAGGTTTCCCTGAGGGGGAAGCAACTTACGTGGCTCTAGTGGAAGTTTAGATTTCTTTTTCTTTTTTGGCTTTGAATTTATATTTAGTCCTCCAGTGATCGGGATGAGGGTTTTTCAGATTCATGTTCTCTTTTGGTACTGCCTCTGTTACTCAGGAGCCAGTGGTAGAAAGAAGAGAGGGCAAATTCAGCCCCACATTTCCACCTGCCTGCTCCTCAGGGGGGTTAATTTAGCTGGTAAACTGGGGTTGCTTTTACCTCTCTGTCTGAATGTTGGAGATTTTCTTAGGGGAGGGCTAGAACAGGGGTGGCCAACCTTGCTTAACGTAAGAGCCACATAGAATAAACATAAGAGCCACAAAAAGATGTCTGAGAGCCGCAAGACAGGAACAAATATCACACACACGTTTTTATTTTTAAAAATATGCAAATTTGCTTTTTATTAACGTTAAATGGGACTGCCAAAAATAAAAACAAACAAGGAAAACCAGTTATAAGAAAGAGAGAGAGAGAGAAACTAGGAAAGCAAATAGATGGGAGGGAGGAGGGAAGGAAGGAAGGAAGGAAGGAAAAGCATGCCTCCCCTTTGCTTCCCCAGCCGCCCTACCAGGAGCCGCACAATATGTGTGAAAGAGCCGCGTGTGGCTCCCGAGCCACAGGTTGGCCACCCCTGGGCTAGAAGAAGAAGTGTACCTTTTTATACCCTGCTTTTCTCTGCCTGAAGGAGTCTCAAAGCAGCTTTCTTTTATGGAAGAAGAAGAAGAGAAAAGACTGGATTCATACCCCGCCCTTCACTACCTGAAGGACTTTCAGGCTGCGGTCACACGGCCCCTTTAAATCCGGGAGCCCTCCCAGATTAAAGGGGCTGCATTTTTTTACCTCAGGTTGGGATGTCTACACATCCCAACCCCTGCGGAGGCCAGCAGTGGCGGGGGCAGCAGAGCAGCGGCGGTAGAAGTGGCAGCGGCAGCAGAAGCCACGAAAGAGGCAGCAGAAGCCGTGGCGATGGCGGCAGAAGCCGGGAAGGCGGCGGCGGCAGAAGAAGCGGCGGCGGTGGAAGAAGTGAGAAGGCGGCGGCAGCGGAA
This sequence comes from Lepidodactylus listeri, assembly GCA_029233225.1. Taxonomy (NCBI): domain Eukaryota; kingdom Metazoa; phylum Chordata; class Lepidosauria; order Squamata; family Gekkonidae; genus Lepidodactylus; species Lepidodactylus listeri. The sequence continues at coordinate 2,918,932 of JARCFY010000004.1, read as the reverse complement.
GAAGCAGCAAAGGACCCACCAGCCGCCTGGTAAATTTGGGGTTCCCCCCCCCCCTTTTTACACTTGGGCGCTTGATTGACCAAGTGCACAAGCGCCCATGTGTAAAGGGAAAAAAATGGCCGATGGGACCATCATTGAGAGAGCAGGGCTGTCCAGATAGCTTAAATGCAGGTTCCTCGCGCAACTCCCAGAGTCAGAAAATGCGGGAGGAACCTGCATTTGAGCCCGCTTCAGCACAGGACTAGCCCCAGCCTTTGTAGACGGTCCCTTTAAATGCTGGAGGAAACAGCCCTTCCTCCCGTATTAAAGGGCCGTGTGACCGCGGCCTCAGAGTGGCTTACAATCTCCTTTCCCTCCACACAACAAGACTGTGAAGGAGGTGGGGCCGAGGGAGCTCTTTTGAGAACTACCCTTTCTAGAACAGCTCTGAGAGAACTTGTGACCAACCCAAGGTCACACCAGGAGCTGCATGTGGAGGAGTGGGGAATCAAACCTGGGTCTCCCAGATTAGAGTCCATGCACTTAACCACTACACCAAACTGGCTCTCAGATTCTATTCCTGGGGCATACATAAGAACATCAGAAGAGCCCAGCTGGATCAGACCAGTGAGGGTCCACCTAGTTCATCCTGTCTCACACAGTGACCAACCAGTTCCTCTGGAGGGCCAACAAAAACAAGAGGCTGGATTTATACCCCGCCTTTCACTGCCTGATGGAATCTCAGAGCGGCTTACACTCTCCTTTCCCTTCTCCTCCCCACAACAGATACCCTGTGAGGTAGGCGGGGTTGAGAGAGCTCTCTCTGACTCAAACTGCCCTTGAGAGAACAGCTCTGGAGAATTCATGACTGGCCCAAGGCCACGCCAGCAGCTGCATGTGGAGGAGTGGGGAATCAAACCCAGTTCTGCGCTCCTAACCACTACGCCAGGGGTGGCCAAACTTGCTTAACGAAAGAGCCAAACAGAATAAATGTCAGATGTTAGGGAGCCACAAGACAATGAACAAATATCACACAAACACATTTTTATTGAAAAATATGCAAATATTTTTCATTAACATGAAATGAGACTGCCAAAAATAAAAACAAAAGGGGTAAGAACAGTGATTGCTATTGCTATTTATTTTCCTTCTCCAAGCTTTCTTTCTCTGCTCCCCCATACACACACCTCAAACTGGGAAAGGGAAGACCGATCAGGGAGGCATGGCACCCCTTCACTTCCCCAGCTTCCCTGCCAGGAGCCACTCAATATGTGTGAAAGAGCCGCATGTGGCTCCCGAACCACAGTTGGTCACTCCTGCAGTACACCAAACTGGCTAGACCTGCGCAGTCTGGGACCGACATACCGGAGGGACCACTTCTCCCTCTATGTGCCCCAGAAAGCTTTGCACTCCATGGGTCAAGACCTGTTGGTGGTCCCCAGCCCAAGAGATGCCCGCTTAGCTTCGACCGGGGTCAGGACGTTCTCTGCCCTGGCCCCCAACTGGTGGAACATGCTCCCACTTAAGATCAGGGTCCAGCGGACTTGTCACCACCCCGCAGGACCTGCAAAATGGAGCTGTTCCGCCAGGCCTTTGGCTGAGGCAGCGAGCATTTAATAAAACCTTGGCCTCCCCTGCTGAAGCCGCCATCTCCATGTGGCCCAGGGTAGGAAGGTCTAGAGACCGATGGCACCAGCTGGAAATCTCCACCCAAGGATAAACAGTGCGTTCTGTTTTAACCTATGCTGTTTTTAAACTGACTTCACTGTTTTATATCTACATTTAATATGTACTGAAGTTTTTGATATGTTCCAGCTATTGCGGGGTTTTTAAAAAGTTTTTTATGATTTCCAAAAGGAAAAGAAAGATGGTACAAAGAACAACAAATACACAAAACAGAAAAACAAAAAAACAAACCAACATACAATAGCAGTGGACCATATACTTTTGTTTATAAGTAAATTTACCTCTATGTAATTGAATCAAGTTCTGATACACTTATCATGTTGGTTATGTCTGTTAAAGCACATTCTTTAGCTTTGGTACTTAGTTGATAGTTTTCCAAGATAGTTCTCAGTCCATTTATGTAGTCTCGACCAGTTATTCGCAAATGCTTCTTCTTTGTTATCGCTTAGTTGCAAAGTTAATTTATCCATTTCTGCTGCATCTAAGTTATGTATTATTTCTTCTTCTGTTGGTGTTTCTTCCTTCTTCCAATATTTTGTGTACAATATCCTAGCAGTCATTAACAACATGTATAATCATATACATACGTTTTTTCATAAAATTCTGTCGTACAATATTTAATGAAAAAGAGTTCTGTTATAAATGGTACAGTCATGTCTCATGTATCCGTATCCAGGGGTCCGTTGGGGCCGGAGCGAGGCGGAGCGATGCTCCGCCAGCTCAGGACTGGCCACTAGGGCAGCCATGGGCTGAATCAGATTCTCTAATCTGATTCAGCTCGCCGCCGAATTGCTGCCGAAATTCGGCAGCAAGTTTAAAAGCCACTGGAGGGGAGGGGGTTTGAGGGAGAGGCTCCAAACTTGCAGGGTAGCTGCTGGGGCCTCTCCTCGAAATACCCACCAAGTTTCAAGAAGATTGCACCAGGGGGTCCAATTCTATGGGCCCCAAACAAGTTGCCCCCATTCCCTTTATTGTTCTCTATGGTAGGAAAAAAGTTAACATTTTTTCTCACCATAGAGAACAATGGAGGGGATGGGATAATCTGTTTGGGGGCCCATAGAATTGGACCCCGTGGTCCAATCTTTTTGAAACTTGGTGGGTATTTCTAGGAGAGGCCCCAGCAGCTACCCTGCAAGTTTGGAGCCTCTCACTCAAACCCCCTTTCCTCCAGCCCCTCATATACCCTATGTGTTTTTGCCATTGATTTCAATGGCCCATAGGATATAATGGGGCTGAAACTGACATTTCCTTCCTGACACACTTCTGGTGATGTCAGGGGACGTGGCATATGCTAATGAGTTATGCTAATGAGCTCCTGCACCTTTTTTTCTACGAAAGGACCCCTGTCCATATCCAATACGTTTTAGCAATCTTGCAAGTCTACCACATGTGATAAAAGGAACCAGTTTTTAGCTTACATTTCTAACATAAATTTGACATATTGGGGTACCATTTAGCTAGATTTTCAGAAGTCATATACCATCTATAAAATATTACATATATATATATATTCTTTATAGGAAACTGCTTTATAGGAAACTGCTTTAGTGAATTTCATATTTATTTTCCAAATTTTAGACCATTGATCCAATTGATTATTTCATCTTGCATTTTCATATCTAGTAAAAAAAAATTATAAAAAAAGATTTCCCTTCTACAGAAAGCAGAATTTTATCCAGATATTGTGTTTGTGAGTCACCCTGAGCCCACTTGTGGGGAAGGTGGAATATAAATTTAAATAAATAAATAAATGCAATCACCTTCCCTTCCAGCCAGTTTGGGGTAGTGGTTAAGTGTGCGGACTCTAATCTGGGAGAACGGGGTTTGATTCCCCACTCCTCCACTTGCACCTGGCTGGATGACCTTGGGCAAGCCATAGTTCTGGCACAGCTGTTCTTGAAAAAGGGCAGTTTCTGTCAGAGCTCTCTCAGCCCCACCTACCTCACAGGGTGTTTCTTGTGGGGAGGGGAAGGGAAAGGAGTTTGTCAGCCGCTCTGAGACTCCCTTGGGTAGTGAAGGGTGGGGTATGAATCCAATCTCTTCTTCTTCTTCTTCCTCTCCCCCCAACAGGCACCCTGTGAGGCAGGTGGGGCTGAGAGAGTTCCGACGGGACTGTGACTGGCCCAAGGTCACCCAGCAGGCTTCATGCGGAGGAGGAGTCGGGAATCAAATGTGGTCTGCTGCTCTTAACCAAGATACCGCACTGGCTACAGTCCTGGAGTATTCCATCCCTATTGTGGCATCGATGGGGAGTGACAGGTGGGAAACCATTAGGGTTACCAACTCCAATTTGGGAAATTCCTGGAGATTTTTTTTTTGGGGGGTGGAGCTTGGGGAGGGAGGTGGTTGAGGAGGGGTGGGACCTCGGAGGGGTATGATGCCATAGAGTCCACTCTCCAAAGCCGCCATTTTCTCTACTGGAATTGATTTCCGTAGACTGGAGATCAGTTGTAACTCTGGGAGAGCTCCAGGCCCCACCTGGAGGCTGGCAATCCAAATAAAAACGGCCAAACTGATGAAGTCATCCAGCCCCATGTCGTTAGGTACCTAGGCAAAATGCTTCATGAACAAAACAATCAGAACCACCCCAGAGTTCCTGGGAGCATTCCTGATTTGCTGGTTATGACCTTTAACGCCCTCTACAGTCTGGGACCCACAGATTTAACATTGCCAGGTCTGGGCTGGGAAATACCTGGAGGTTTGGGGGGGTGGAGCCTGAGGAAGGAGGGGTTTGAAGAAGGGAGGGACTTCAAGTGGGTCAATGGCCATTTTCTCCAGGGGAACTGATCTCTGTTGCCTGGAGATCAGTGTAATCCCAAGAGACAGGCCTGTCATTATGGTGGGGCATCTTGGGGCTGGGCCCCCTGAATTACCCCCCAGGCCCCCCCAGGCCTCCAGCTGGTTTACTTTATTTTTCTTGTGCACCGTGGCCATGCCAATGCCAAGCCATTTCCCTGCCCTGCCTGTCGGCAGTGTACCTTTGGATGGCTGTGGGCGCCAACCCTCCCTCTCGTTGCTTTTCACAAACTTTTACTCTCTCTAATCGCTCCTGACACTGTGCCCCCCCCGACCTCTGAGCGATGGAGTCCTGTGAGCAAAAATTCTACCTTGTGAGCTACTAGCAGCTGTGAGCAGGTGATTTGGCCATGGCATAAATCAGTTTGCTCTGGATCCGTCCTTCCTGAGCAAAGACAAAAACGTGTGAACCGGAGGCTAAGAAACTGTGAGCTTGCTCATACTAACTCAGCTTAGAGGGAACACTGCCCCTGAGAGCCAGTCTGGTGTGGTGGTTAAGTGCGCGAACTCTAATCTGGGAGAACCGGGTTTGATTCCCCACTCCTCCACTTGCACCTGGTGGATGACCTTGGGCAAGCCGTAGTTCTGGCACAGCTGTTCTTGAAAAAGAGCAGTTTCTGTTGGAGCTCTCTCAGCCCCACCTACCACACAGGGTGTGTGTTGTGGGGAGGGGAAGGGAAAGGAGTTTGTAAGCCGCTCTGAGACTCCAAGTGAGCGGAGGGTGGGATATAAATCCAATCCAATCTCTTCTCTTCTTCATCTTCTTTAAACCCCCCTGAAGTCAAAAATCCTGGCTACAGCCCTGGGTGGTGGGATCCCCCACCCACCCATTCAGGGCAATGAGGAGTGGGCATTTCCATGCCAATTCTGTGTGGTCCAAAGAGGGTGCTCTAATGCGCGATCCCGGAGTTTACATTTCATGTCTGCTGAGGATGTTTTCTCACATAGAAAGGGAGAGGAAAGGGCTTCTGCCGCTGCTGGTGGTGGGGAGGGAATTTCATTTTCCGAAGGCCGTCATAGCACACCACTTAACCACCAAAGCCGATGGCAATTAAAAGCAGATGCCAAGTATTCCTTTCCTCTTACCCAGCCACTGTGAGGCTAAATTTGCCAGAGATTTGTTGATACAGGAGGAAACTTTTAACTAACACAGGGAGAGAGCGAGAGAGAGAGCTAGAGGGAGGGAGGAAAAGGTCACAATTCAATACCCAGTGGAGCGCATTAATGTCCTGCCGGTTTGACTGGCGCTTGAGCCAAAGGTTTTATATCCAGATTCACCGTAAATGGACTTTGCTGGCAGATGCAATACTCTGGCAGGCCCCCCCCCCCCCCCGGAAAAGTGCAGATTTTCTCTCTGAGGAATGCAGTGAACTGTGCCAGCCTCTGAAATCGGCCAAGGCTGCCAAGTGGGAGGGGGGTACAGCTTATCAGTCCACCTGGAGGTTGGCAACCCTCTTGGCTCTCTGGCAGGCCAGCCTGGCTGGGGAAACCAGGGTTACCAACCTCCAGGTGGGGCCTGGGAATCTCCTGGAATTGCAACTGATCATGCAGGTGAGAAGTCAGTTCCCCTGGAGAAAATGGCTCCTTAGGAGGGAGGTCTCTATGGCATCATACCCCGATGCGGTCCCTCTGTTGGGTATAGCAAGTTAAAACACTTCAGGGTATCTACTGGGTTGCTGTTGTTTGTATCAGCCGTAGGAAGTCACATGTTTGTTTGTAACCAATCTGTGTACACAACAGTTTGCCTGGGAAAGTTTGTTGGGACCCTGACTCCCTGCGTGGAAATGATATACTAAGTATTTGCATTTTATGGTTTCTTTCCTCTGCCTTTGTTGTGGCTTGGAGGGGAGACGCCATCTCTCTTGCTGTTTGGATCTCTAGCTGTAAGGATGTAGAATTTAGCTCTCTTGTTATTTTGTATCCCGTTTATCTTTTTCCCATGATAGGTGTACAGTAAACTTTTACCTTTTAAATACACGTGGACTCAGACTCTTAATCAGCTCTTAATTAAGCTGATGCTTAGGTATTTTTCTCTGCTGGGAACATATTCCCTAACAGGAATATCCAACACCCTCCCTTCCCCAAACCCTGACCTCCCCAGGCTCCACCCCCCCAGTCTCCAGGAATTTCCCCACCCACAGCTGGCAACCCTATGCAAAGCTTTCCAGAGCTGGCGATGGGCCAGTGGAATGCATGAGAACATCAGAAGAGCCCAGTGAGGGTCCACCTAGTCCAGCATCCTGTCTCACACAAGGGCCAAACAGTTCCTCTGGAGGGCCAACAACAGGGCAGAGAGGCCAAGGCCTTCCCCTGATAAGAGTATCAGAAGATCCCTGCTGGATCAGACCAGAGAGGGTCCATCTCGTCCAGCCTTCTGTCTCACACAGAGGTCAACCAGTTCCTCTGGAGGGCCAACAACAGGGCATGGAGGCCGAGGCCTTCCCCTGAGAAGAACATTGGAAGAGCCTGGCTGGATCAGACCAGCGAGGGTCCATCTAGTCCAGTATCCTGTCTTACACAGTGGCCAATCAGTTCCTCCGGAGGGCCAACAACAGGGCTGTGAGGCCCAGGCCTTCCCGATGAGAACATCAAAAGAGCCCTTCTGGATCACACCAGTGGTTCACCTAGTCCAGCATCCTGTTTCACAGCATGGCCAACCAGTTCCTCTGGACGGCCAACAACAGGGCATGGAGACTGAGGCCTTCCCCTAATAAGAACATCAGAAGAGCCCTTCTGGATCACACCAGTGGTCCACCTAGTCCAGCATCCTGCCTCACACCATGGCCAACCAGTTCCTTTGGAGGGTCAACAACAGAGCACAGAGGCTAAATTTCTTCATAAGATCAGAACAGCCCTGCTGGATCAGACCAGTGGTCCATCTAGTCCAGCATCCCACCTCACACAGTCCAGTGGTCCATCTAGTCCAGCATCCCACAGCATCCCGCCTCACACAGTGGCCGAGGCCTTCCCCAGTGTTGCCCCCTGGCTCTGGGATTCAGAGGCTGACTGCCTCTGAACATGGAGGTTCCCTTTAGTCACCATGGCTAGCAGCCACTGATAGATCTTTCCTGCATGAATCTGTCTAATGCCCTTTTATCGCTGCCTATGCCTGTGGCCATCACTACATCCTCTGGCGGTGCATTTCACGTTTTCTTCACTTGTGGCATTACAGCTCTCAAACCTCCAAAAGGGGGTGGAGAGAGAGCTCCTGTAGAGGAACGGACTAATAAAGTCGTAAATAATAAGGACAACAAACAAACAACAACATCCGTTCCAATCTCCACTTTCCCAAATTCTTTTCCAATGCAAAAAGCTGCTGGTTTCCTCTGCACAAATTATATAAATATGCCTCTCTCTGTGTGTACGTGTGTGGGGGAAATCAGTCACTGTCTATACAAATTGCCTGTGCATTTATTTCTGCAGTGGGGCATTCATTCCCTACCCCCTCCCCTGTGTTCATTTCTTCTGTCCCTTTACAGACCTTCTGGCCGTTGGAAGGCGTAGCTGTGGAGCCTGATCCGTTCCATGAAAAGCGAGTCCCATTTTCTTCAGCAGGGCTTCCTTGGAAGTAAGGACACCAAGCGTTGCAGCCCGAGGGCCTTGCTGGGACATGAACTGGCCACGTGATCTTGGGGAAGTCACCCATGGATGGGGTCCCTCTCTCTGTCCCCTCAAGTCAAGACTCTCTGTCCCCTCGCGAGAGGGCCAAATACAATTTAATGGACTTGATTTAATCGTCCCTGGAGGAAATTAAATTGGCTGGAGCTAACGAAGTTGACATGAGTGATCCCTTCCTCTTTTCAAATCTGTGCACCCTGCCGGAACATCTCCATGTTTATGCTGCTCTTGGCAGGCTGCCGAAAGGGAAGGAGACATCCCAGAACTGACGCACTTCCAATGGCGTAACAATAGTTGGACTTGAGTAAAATCAGCCGGGGACACAAGGATGTCTCATAGCTCAGATTTTAGGAGAGTGTGCTTCAGACCTTTTGTGTGGTGACTGTCTGAGGAAATTTCTCCAGCAAAATCTCAGTCGTAGGCAGGGTACAATGCCACAGAGTCCACCCTACAAAGCACCTCTTTTCTCCCGGGGAACTGATCTTGGTTGGCTGGAGAGCAGGTGTAACAGTGGGAGATCTTCAGGTGCCAACTGGAGATTGGCAAGCCCACTCATTCATGCTACAAATGCTGCCTTCTCCTATTCCCTGCAAGGAAATAGGACTCTCTTTGGTAGATCTCCTGTTCTCTGCTATTTGCTTGAGGACACTTTAGCTTCGAGGACACTAAGATATTTGCTATTTGCTTGAGGACACTAAGATAGCCACACAGATGCTTTTTGGACCAAAATTGGAAGTTTTTTTGGAAATATATTTTATTTTTTTGATGTTCTAATTCAGCAGCTGTGCATTTGGCACGAGGCACATGGCTGTCGTCTTTAGAGGCCTCACACACATCTTTGTCTTGTGTCTATTGCTCTTGCTGCTTAACTTTCCTTTCCTTGGTCCTGTATTATTAATTCATTGGTTATCTTTATTGTAATATGTTATATTGTAACGTGTGTGCCTCAAACTGTTTGACCTCTGAAGAAAGCCCCTGATAGGGATGAAATGCGTCAGGTCGTTTGTATTGGCCCTTGTGTTTGGGCCACTTGAACTTGTCTACGAGGCTTCCATTGGGCCCTTATTGGTTTTTAACTACCTTTCTAATAAATACATCTATTTTTGTATAAGTTTTAACTCGGTTTTTAATACTGGCCCTATGTTAAGACTTCTTTCTTTCGCTTGAGAGCCAGTTTGGTGTCGTGGTTAAGTGCACGGACTCTAATCTGGGAGAACCGGGTTTGATTCCCCACTCCTCCACTTGCACCTGGCTTGGATGACCCTGGGCAAACCATAGCTCTGGACCAGCTGTTCTCTCAAGGCCAGTTCTCTCAGAGCTCTCTCAGCCCCACCTACCTCACAGGGTGTCTGTTGTGGGGAGGGGAAGGGAAAGGAGTTTATAAGCCACTCTGAGACTCCAAGTGAGGGAAGGGCGGGGTATAAATCCAATCTCTTCTTCTTCTTCTTCTTCTTCTTGTGGTTCTCAATTCTGGTTTTTGGGTCAAGTTTGTGTCCCCCTCCCTGTGTCTCATTGTCTCTGAGCAAAAGTCAAACACTGACACGAACAGTACAAGATAGACACGAAAGCGATGTATGAAAACCACCTCAGGTTCTGCGGGGGAAGGCTTTGTGAAAACACAGTGAGATCCCAGCGCCATCTTGAATGTTTGAGCTGCGAAAAAGATGGAGGGCCGCACACCCATGCCACACACCAACCCACACTTTCCCTTTCCCAGCAATACGTTAACGTTAATAACAAAGCATTCCAGGCTAATTTGGGGATATTTATCCTACACTTCGGCACCCAGCCCAGTGTGTTCCATATGCGCTCGCTTCCTTCCTGCTTCCCCCCCGCCCCCGCCCCAAATCGGTAATTCTCTGCGGAAGGGAAGATCGAAATCCTAATGCCATATGTTCATTACAGATTCCACTAATGAAAATATATCTTCCCGTCAGGCCTGGTGATGAATGGGGATTGTTCCTGCGGAGCCTATGAAACCCTGAGATGAAACAAGCAGGCTTCTTAAATGTACCTTTGCATTTCCCAACAATGCATTCAAACCGCTCCCTACAGACATCAAAAGAGCGTGTGGGGGAAACTTTCCTGTTTGGTCTCCTGCTAGAGAAGAAAGGCTCTGAATCCTTTCCTTTCGAGTGTGCGGAAGGAGGGGAAGAGACGCTCCTGTCTCTTTTTGGCGGGGGAGGGGGGCCTGCTGTTGGAATGCACACCAGTTATCATGGGCTGAAGGGACTGGGGTGTCAGTTAACTGCCATAAATCCTTCCCAATACCTGTATGACTGCTACTGGCCATATTCAAGGACCTCTCGTTGCAACCTCCAGTTCTCCTTAGATAGGCACAGCATGCATACAGCCCCCCACGGGGCAAAGAGTTCCTCCCTGGGGATGTTCTGGGCTCAGAAAATGGCTCCATGAAGCCGAAGCCCTTCATTCCCACACCCTATCATCTCAATCTGAATCGGGCCCCTGCGGCACTTCAGAGCTGAGTTCCCGCAGGTACCTGCGGGCATGAGCTGGAGGTGCTCGCGTCTTCACAGACTCCCTGGGTTCGTTAGCTAACCTTGTTGCACTGAGAAGATGAAAATGTTTTCAGGGGAGAAAGCTGTTGAAGAGCTTCAATAATAATAATAATTCTGAAGTCTTAGGAAAAAATTCGATCTTTCCATTTGTAATTTCAAAAGCTGATCGTGGTGGAAGGCCTTTTCCTTCTCTGCCTTTTGTAGTCTTACGTCTTGGTTTTTTACTGAAGTTTTTACTTCCAGAAGTTCTCGCTGCAGCTTCTCTGTGGATTTATTCGACTCTTTTAGTTCTAGCTGCATTTTGTCCATCTTAACGTTGAGAGCTGTCATTTGGTCCACTAGAGGTCGCAATAACGAGAAGAACACCGCACTCATCTCCGTGGTATCAACCTTTGAACTCGGAGCTGTACTTCCTAGTTTGGGGGAAGGTTTCGGTTTCCCCATCATTGTTGAGGCTACGCTCTTTGTTTATAGATAGATAAGATGAACGAAAGGAGCAAATTTTCAAACAGCACTTATGTCCTTCTAAAGTTTATGTCTCCAAGTGAGCGATGCTGCCATCTAGCAAGTCGGATGGGCTTTTGTTTCTGCAGTAACACCACGTAAAGAGTCTCGTAAGTACGCTAGTCCCGGAGAGGGGGGGGGGTTCACTCCTCCCGCCGTCTTCCCGCTTTGTTCTGCTTTTCTTACTTCAGACTCACGTTTTCTCCATGCGTAACTGTCAGTTCCAGCCTCATTGCTTCGCACTCTCTGCTGCTTCACGGATTTGTGCTTTCAGCCATACGGCTCCCACGGCGGGGGAACCTATGGGGATGATGAAAAGGGATCTCAATCCCTCGATCGCCACCGTAGGGAGAGATCCCCTTCGTGCCACCCCAGGCAGAGCCCCCTCACTGGAGTCTCTGGGGGCTCGGCACCAGTCTAGAGCCCCTTCTTCCCGCCAGGTACGGATCGCGCTCCCCGCAGTTGCGGAGGAGAGCGTCCGCCATCATCGCAAGTCTTGCCGGAAGTCGGGAAAGAACTTCTTGACAGTTAGAGCAGTTCCTCAGTGGAACAGGCTTCCTCAGGAGGTAGTGGGTTCTCCTTCTTTGGAGGTTTTTAAAAAGAGGCTAGATGGCCATCTGACAGCAAAGCTGATCATGTGAACTTAGGCAGATCATGAGAGGGAGGGCAGGACGGGCTGCCTCAGTGCTTAGTTCTCGTGGCCCTTTCTTACACGCCCAGGGAAACGCTGATTGCCACTTTGGGGTCAGGAAGCAATTTTTCCCTAGGCCGGTTTGGCCAGGGATCCTGGAGGGGTTTTTGTTGTTGTTATTTTCTGGGTGTGGAACAGTAGTCACTGGGGGTGAGGAGGTATTTATAAATTTCCTGCATTGTGCAGGGAGTTGGACTGGATGACCTGGCGGTCTTTTCCAACTCTATGATTCCATGAACTGCTCTTGAGAGAACACCTCTGAGAGAACTGTGACTGACCCAAGGTCACCCAGCTGGCCATGTGGAGGAGGAATGGGGAATCAAACCTGTTTCTCCAGATTAGAGCCCGCTGCTCTTAACTTCTACACCAAACTGCCTCGAGATGGGTTGCTAAGTTTGTCTGTAGCACTAGAAAAGAGCCAGAGTCCAGGAGCACCTTAAAGACTAACAAAATTTGTGGCAGGGGAGGAGCTTCCGTGAGTCACCGCTCACTTTTTCAACCATCCCAATTAAGTGGAGGAAGAAGTTGCATCGACATGTTCTCTACACCTAGATGCTGTGTCCACAAGCTGAGTTTTCTGCAGAGGTGGGGCTTATGTCTGCTTGCCCTCCCATCGGGCTACATGCGAATGTACTTGTGTGAAATGCCACAGATCACGCCAGACTGTATTGCTTAAGAATGGAACCCACAAAACTGACTCAAGGTGCTCACTGGCAGTCAAACTGCTCTACCAAAAAATCAGCTCCATGTTTGCAACCGGCAAGCAGAATGCGAGCTGAACCATCAGGCATTCAGGTATCCTTGGGCCATACTAATGCACTCAGGGTGCGTTCAGATGGGCAGCTAATCCCGCCATTGGCCCAGCTGTAATTTGATCTAGATCTTTTTGATCCAGCATTGCGTAACCAGACAGCTCGCTCGTGAAGCGCTTTACTGCACGTGACTCCTACAGTGGATTGTCTAGACGGCATCCACCTCAAAAAGCCATGCGGTCGACTTTTTTTTTTTTTTTAAATCCTGTTTGTGCATGTGCATATGTGCCTCACCATCTACTTTTTGTTCTGCACATGTGCAGACTAAAAATAGTAAAAGCACCGCCAGCGGTACCTTCCTCTAGGTACCATTTCAGTTAACAAAGTGCATAAATATCATGGGACCTTTAGAAACATTAAATTGTTTGGATCGTTTGAGCGGAGCTCTGGGGACGTCACATGTTTAAGCAGTTATGCGTGCATCGCTAAGACTTTTTTAAAATGGCAGCCATTCAGGATGGTCTGGAGACCATCCCTATGGGCTAATTGTGCGCTGTTGGAACGACCTGACGGGGGAAAGTCCACCATTGGCCCATCGGCCAGCTTTAGACTGGACTTTCAGCACTGTCTTTTAAGTATGGATCCCCGATGGGGATTGATGGGCTAATCACATAAGCAGCACAATTCCCAGATGTTGTGACCTGAACATGCACTTTAAATCCACCAGGCACTCGTGCCTGGCGCTGCTCAAAAGAGCCGTCTGAATGTGACCTATGACATCATTTCTGATCACAGCATTCTGAACGGGCAGACCACACAAACAGACCCAGCCAGGTCAGAATGCTGTGATCAGAGACAAACTTTTGTGACAAGGTTCTGTTCAGAAGAAGTCCCAACAACACAGTACGTTATTCCGGGGAGCTTCGTTAACCATGGAAGACTGGATCTTTTTCATACTTCTTTGTATTTTTCTATATTTGTAGTAGAATAGTATATATACTGTATTATACGAGTGTTTAAGCACACGTTATACACATTTATTTATTTATTTATTTATTTTGCATTTCTATCCCACCCTCCCCGCAAACGGGCTCAGGGCAGCTCACAACAGTATGGCAACTTGTACCTAAAAGACGTACAGCCATTTAAAACCCATTAAACATTAAAACACTCCAGTAACAGCAAAGTTTATAATAAAGTGCTCACAATCAAGATGGCACACTACTGATTTCCCTTTACTGGACGGCACCCTGGGTCCCGGTTTGGATGTAATTTCAGCCTTCCACGATTTCATGGCTCATTCTTCCAGGGCCAGACCCCATAGGCGTAGAGTATGGGGGGGCTCAAGGGCTTGAGCCACCCCCAAAATTTCCCAGGGGGGGGGCTCAGCCACCGCCGGGAAGATGGAGCGCCTGCCGCCGCGCCTCCCCAGTTCCTTCCAAGGCCCAGCCACAGCTGCTGGAGAGGGAGAGGGAAGGGGTGGCGAGAGGGGGAGAGAGAGGCACCGGCAGCAGCAGCTGGTGGGCCTCAGAAGGGCCCAGGGAGGTGGGGCAGTTTCCAGGGGGGAAGACCATCGCTCCAGCTAAGGAGCCCCCGCCCCCCTGGGATTTCCAAAAGTCTACGCCCCTGCCAGACCCTCATCACAGATGGCAATAGTGATGGTAGATGCCATTGGTGGTGGCTCCTAATCAAAGGCCTGGTGGAAGAGCTCCATCTTACAGGCCCTGCGGAACTGCATGAGGTCCTGCAGGGCCCTCACTTTCCTGTGAATCGTTCTTAGTAAGTGTTATTGTGGCTGTTATCCATTGTATCTCTTCTGCCCTGACATCTTCAGCATACAAAGTTCCTTCTGCAAAACTCAGTAGAGCGATCTCATGTTTGTCCCACCCCTCCTCCAGCGAGTGCAGGCCAGTGTGCATGGTTCTCATTTTCCTGAATTATCCTCACAACAACCCTCCGAGGTAGGTTAGGGCAGGCCAAGGTCACTCAGAGAGCTTCTTGGGAGAGCAAGGATCTGCCTGTGGCTCCTCCAGGCCCAGGCCCAACAGGGACCCTGGCGTCCCTCTGGAGGTCAGAGGCAATCGAGCTTTGCCATGAAAGAGGCTCTCTGTTAATGAGCTTCAGTATTAATCCGGGTTGCCTGGAAACTTGGGCGAGAAGTTGAGCTTTGATTAATTTGCTTTGTTCACAATTTCATTAAAGTCAGACTTCAATGCCAATTAGTTCAACCAGTTCATTTGAGGCTGAACTAATGAAACGACAGTGATTAAAACTGATGTTTGGGACCCTGATTAACATGTGAACCTGGGGAATCAAGGGAAAGAAAAACCAGAGCCGGAGTTCCTCTGATCCAAATGGCTCAAGGGCTGCTTTCGGGCACGCCATGTTTATTTAGAGTTTACAAAATTTATATCTTGCCTTTCTGCCCCCCCCCCCCGGGGGGGGGCATCAAGGTGGCCAAGAAATTAAAACCTGCATAATAAAATCACATTTGGAAACCATTCAGATGAACCAAAAAGAACAGCAGCCATGGTCAGAAAACCCTCAGGCAATTCAAAGCGTTTCCTGACAGACAGCAGGAAGCAGAAGGAAATGCGGCCTTATGGGAACATTGAACCAATCGACATGTTAATTTGCATCTGGATGAGCGACAATATTTGCCAAGAGAGATTTGGAGAATTCCTAGAGCATCGTCCAAGTACTGAATACCGGATCCATTTCAAGGCGCTGGTGCCTAGCTTTTACAGCCAGGGGCCTGCATATCTTCGAGACTGCCTCTCCCCATATGAGCATCATAGAACAGGGGTGGGCAAATTGCGGCCCACGGGCCACATGCGGCCCACCACAGAGTTTTTTGCAGCCCGCCAAGACAGCCAAGACAATTTCCAACTTTAGTGAAGCCATTTTACCAAAAAAAGGTAAAATCGATGATGAATGTTGATTTTAATGAAGAATGGACAAACAAATATTTCTTTGGTAATACAGGGAATAAAGCAGTGTGTTTACTGTGTCATGAAAGAAATGTTTAATGCTGTGACATTAGTTGACTTTTACAAATTTTTGTCTGCTGAAAAATTCCCATGTATGAAGAAGTTTGCTGGGAAAATGTTCTCTATATTTGGGTCTACATATATTTGTGAGCAAAGTTTTTCTTGCACGAAGATCGACAAGAGTAAATATAGATGCTCTTTGGCAGACATTAACTTGCAGGCTGTGATGAGAATCTCAACAAGCAACCTCACTCCTGCTTTCAAAAAAATGGTAGAAAAATGTGATAGGGTACATTTGTCTCATTAAACTGATTCTGAAATTAAACGTGCTTGCAGCTATAGATAATATGAAATTAGCACAATAAATAAATTGAATAAAACTACCACTATTTTATTTAATTTATATTTATTGATTTTTATGATACAAATTATACCTTTTCTGAAATGCAAAGTTAACTAATGCATGCAATCATTTTAAAAGGTGCGGCCCTCCGCTAACCCTCCGCTCCTACAAAGTGGCCCCCGAGCCAAAACAATTGCCCGCCCCTGCCATAGAACATTGCATTCTGCCACTCAACACCTCCTGGTAATTCTTGGCCCTAGAGATGTCTGACTTACCTCAACTAGGGCCAGGGTCTTCTCGGCCCTGGCCCCTGCCTGGTAGAATGAGCTACCTTACAAGATCAGGGCCCTGTGGGACCTATTACAGTTCTGCAGGACCTGCAAGATGAAGCTCTTCCACCAGGGCTTTGGTTGGACAGCAGGCATCCATTTTGATTAGGCCTTCCCCCCCCTCCAAGTGACCACAGATCCTGAAAGCCAGGCTGGGACCACACTACTTGCTGTTGATGCACGTTGCTGTTTTAAAAGCCGATGGTATTAAGTGAATCAAAGTTGATGATTTTAGGGATTTTAATTGATCGTGGTAATACGTTTTAATTTGTAAATCTGCTTGAGAGGAACACAGCAAGTAGAACAGATTTTAAGACAAAAATATGAAGCTGTTTATATGCTGCTAGAAACTTTTTTTATATACCAGAAAAAAACTGCTACTACCACTACTACAATCCTACAAATTATAGAAAAATCTGTAATAATTAAAGAATCATGAAAAACACTGATGTTTCGATTAATTGTTGTTGACAAAAGTGGTTGGCAGAATAATCCCTGGAATAATGTCCCCATTTCGAATCACAAGATCTTCATCCGAACCATGACATAGAAAACCACAGTGTAGAGAATTGTTCATACATCAGGCGCAGAGCAAAAACAGCCCACCTTCATATAGTTAACATCCACAAAACAAAGGAATCATACAGTCTTACTTCATAATTGCAATTACAGTCGGGTCATCCAATACCTCTCCAACACCAAAGAGTCTTTTCCCCCTATCCCAAATGGCCAGCTTGTCCAGCATCATGTGTGAGGGAGTATGACAGCCAGTTTGGTGCAGTGGCGAGGAGTGTGGACTCTAATCTGGGAGAGCCGGGTTTGATTCCCCACTCCTCCACTTGCACCTGCTGGATGACCTTGGGTCAGTCACAAGTTCTTTCAGAGCTATGTTCTCTCACGAGCAGTTCTGGAAAGAGCTCTCTCAGCCCCACCGACCTCACAGGTTGTCTGTTGTGGGGAGGGGAAGGGAAAGAAGAGGAGGAGGAGGAGGAGGAAGAAATTGGATTTATACCCTGTCCTTCACTCGGAGTCTCAGAGCATCTTACAAACTCCGTTCCCTTCTCCTCCCTGTGAGGAGACACCCTGTGAGGTAGGTGGGGCTGAGAGAGCTCTTTTCAGAACTGCTCTTTTCAAGGACAGCTTTGACAGAACTATGGCTTGCCCAAGGTCATCCAGCAGCTGCAAGTGGAGGAGGGGGGGGGATCAAACCCAGTTCTCCCAGATTACAGTCCGTGCACTTAACCACTACACCAAACTGGCTGTAAGTTGCTCTGAGACTCCCAAGTGAAGGGCAGGGTATAAATCCAATATCCTCCTCCTCCCTGCAGAGGCATGTGTCTCCATGGAAGGCCATGTACAGAGGGAGAGGACAAAGGGAGGGAGAGGAAGGGTCAGAGGGCAGGTTAAGACAAAGAGAGGCACGTCCCATTCAAGGAGATAACACCTCAGAGTGATGTAGCACCCCCCAGTGTCCAGGCATGTTGTGTCGCTCACTCCAACAAAATAAAGTTGTCAACAATATGTGCCTTGACCCCCTGGGAGTCTGCCAAGCCCAGTATTGTCCACTTGTGTGAAATAGAGTGGAGTTGCCGGCTCCTCATCTCCACATCATCTCCTTCTGCAAATCTCATTACAGCCAGATGCTGATTGAATCCTAGCTTATGGGGACGGGGTTGATCAGGAGCTGCGCCGTGTCCCCTTTTTGGCTGGGATCTTGGGAGGCCCGCCATCCCTTTACTCCCAGAACGCAAGGTCCAGGGCAACTCTTTCCATATGAATCTGGAATGCGGGAGGGTCCCCGCCTCTCTGTTGACAGAGCGAACCAATGCCCCCCCCCCCCGCGTGTCCTGGTGCCAGCCATTTCTCTCTGGCTCGCTGCCACCCAGACCGAGAAAGCTCCCTGCTCCCTTTAATAACTGCAAAATTGCTTGCTTCAAAAATAGCCTTTGTCCAGAGGGAAGCTGGAGGAGAGGAGAGAGGGAAATTGCACAAAAGTCGGTTTCTGTTTCCAGCCAAACACTGCCAAAGGACGCACCCCCCTGGGAACTTCTGCATCAGCTGCGTTGGAATGAATGCAAGCGGCACGAGAGCCGGGCTTGGCTCGGAAACTGCTTTGCAAAGAAGGGGGGCCATTTGGATCTCTCTCTGTCCCCCCCCAAGCTGTTGTGTTGGTCCCTTCATTGGGGATACATTCAGGGGTCATTTGGGGCCGGAGCGAGGTGTAGCAGCGCTCCGCCAGCCCAGGTGTGGGCACTAGGGCAGCCACAGGCCGAATCAGATTCTCGGATCTGATTCAGCCCACTGCCGAATTGCCGCCAAAATTCAGCGGCGGCTTTAAAAGCGGTTGGAGGCAAGAAGGTTTGAGGGAGAGACTTCAAACTTACAGGGTAGCTGCTGGGACCTCTCCCCCAAATACCCACTAAGTTTCAAGAAGATTGGACCAGGCGGTACAATTCTACAGGCCCCCAAACAGGTTGCCCCCATTCCCTCCATTGTTTTTCCCACCATAGAGAACAATGGAGGGGATGGGGCAACCTGTTCGGGGGCCTGTAGAATTGGACCCCGTGGTCCAATCTTCTTGAAACTTGGTGGAGATTTCGGGGAGAGGCCCCAGCAGCTACCTAACAAGTTTAGAGCATCTGCCTCAAACCCCTTCTCCTCCAGCCCCTCATATATCCTACGAGTTTTTGCCATTGACAATAATGGGGCTGAAACTGACAGTCGGCCAAAACTGACATGCGGGGGTCATTCGGTAGCTGGAACATATGTGGCCTGATTTGGTCCAATCTGAACTGGGCCCAAAAAAAATTATTTGCACACCCCTAGGGGGCACAAATGACAGTGGTGGCAAGCCCCTCCCCCAGCTCCCAGCAGGCCTGTGGAGGAAGCAAAGCGAGAAGGGGTTTAAAGTTTAAACCCCTTCTGTTTAGAGTCGTGCAGCAGTGGTGGCCTGCTCTTTCCATTGTATTCTATGGGGCCCTTCTCGCTTCGCTCCCCCCCCCGCCCACCTTGGCAGGCCAGCTGGGGAAGGGAAGGGGAGGCTTTGGAAGATGTCCCCCCCCCTTTTGCTTCCCTTTTTGACACACTTCCGGTGATGTCAGGGGGCGTGGCATATGTTAATGAGTTATGCTAATAGGTATGCTAATGAGCTCCTGCACCTCTTTTTCTACGAAAGGACCCCTGCCTATTAGCGTAACTAATTAGCGTTTGTTCCGCTGCTTCAGACCAACATGGCTCCCCCACCTGAATCTGGTAACCGACAGTTACCGTTTCAAAATGAGACTACCTAATTCAGCCTTGTTAGCAAATTGTCATACAGCAATTATATACCCAAATAGGGCGAATGGGCCACTGGAAGGGGAAACAGGGGTCTGGAGCTGAGACCGAAGGCCTCGGAGCACCTGCCTGGGATGCAAAGCAAAGGTTGGTATGAGCCACGCCGCTGCTGAATTTCACCCTCCTAAACTTGAGCTTTATAGCAAAGAATTCAGGCAACCAACCCCAATTTCGGGCTTTTATGCAAACTGTTCTGGCAGCTGGCCCAGAAAATTAAAAGAATCTGGCTAGGATGTTAACATTGCAATTTCCTTCCCCTGGAGACTTGCCAAACCATAAGTGTTTGTGATATGTGTTGGGGGGAGGCCACAGCTCAGGGGCACGAAATGTGCTTTGTAGGCAGAAGGTGCCGTGTTTGATTTCTGTCACCAGCTCTTGGAGAACTGGGGTAAGACTCTACGAAGCTATTGCCAGGCGGAGCAAGAGAGGCCAGGATAGATGGACCAGTGGTCTGACTCAGCAGAAGACGCGTATAAACATAGACAGACGAAACTGCCTTATCCTGAATCAGACACTTGGTCCATCAAGGTCAGTATTGTCTACTTAGACTGTCAGCCGCTCTCCAGGCTGAGGACTTCCGTATCATCTCCTGCCTAGTCCTTTTAAGTGAAGATACCAGGGATAGAACCTGAGACCTTCTGCATGCAAAGCAGGGGCTCTTCCACTGAGCCACAGCCCCTCCCTTTAAAAACACACATGAAGCTGCCATCTTACTGAGAGCCAGTTTGGTGTAGTGGTTAAGTGGGCGGACTCTAATCTGGGAGAACTGGGTTTGATTCCCCACTCCTCCACTTGCAGCTGCTGGATGACCTTGAGAAAGCCATAGTTCTGTCAGAGCTGTTCTCTCAAGGACATAAGAACATAAGAGAAGCCAATGTGGGATCAGGCCAGTGGCCCATCCAGTCCAACACTCAGTCATACAGTGGCCAAAAACACCAGGTGGACCTCAAGAGGTCCAGCAGTGGGCTGTGGGACAGTTCTGGAAAGAGCTCTCTCAGCCCCACCTCCCTCCCAGGGTGTCTGTTGTGGGGAGGGGAAGGGAATGGAAATTGTAAGCTGCTCTGAGACTCCGAGAGAAGGATGGGGTATAAATCCAATCTCTGCTTTCTTCTTCTTCTTCCCATCAGTCCATCAAGGGCAGTATTGTCTACTCAGACTGTCAGTGTGTGCGGACTCTAATCTGGGAGAACCGGGTTTGATTCCCCACTCCTCCACTTGCACCTGCTGGATGACCTTGGGCAAGCCATAGCTCTGTACCAGCTGTTCCCTCAAGGACAGCTTGGGAAAGCGCTCTCTCAGCCCCACCTACCTCACAGGGTGCCTGTTGTGGGGAGGGGAAGGGGAAGGAGTTTGTAAGCCGCTCTGAGACTCCCAAGGGAGTGAAGGGCGGAGTATAAATCCAATCTTTTCTCTTCTCTTCTTCTTCCCTTTCCAGGTTTGATTCCCCACTCCTCCACTTGCACCTGGCTCCACTCCTCCACTTCCCCACTCCTCCACTTGCACCTGTTTGATTCCAGGTTTGATTCCCCACTCCTCCACTTGCACCTGGCTGGATGACCTTGGGCAAGCCATAGCTCTGTACCAGCTGTTCCCTCAAGGACATCTTGGGAAAGCGCTCTCTCAGCCCCACCTACCTCACAGGGTGTCTGTTGTGGGGAGGGGAAGGGGAAGGAGTTTGTAAGCCGCTCTGAGACTCCCAAGGGAGTGAAGGGCGGGGTATAAATCCAATCTCTTCTCTCTTCTTCTCTTCAGTGGCTCTTCAGAGTCTCAGGCAGAGAAAGGTCTTTCACATCACCTACTACTTGATCCTTTTAGCTAGAGATGCCAGGAATTGAACCTGGGACCTTCTGCACACCAAGCAGAGGCTCTACCACTGAGCCACAGCGCCTTGCCTTCATGAGTTCATACAAAAGCCTTTTGGCGGCGGAGGTAACTACTGGTTTCATGCATACTTGTACTGAGGAGGGAGGACAATATGGTGTAGTGTGTATATTTTAAAAAGGGTACGAGGGGGGCATAAGCCGACAATCTACAAAATGCACAGTAACCCAGAAATTGTTGGGGAAACAAATCAAGTATATTCCAGAAACGTATGTCATCCAAATAAAGCAACGATCCTTAAATCGATAAAATATTCATAAGTAATAAAGCATTCATATGAACAGTCATATAGGGAAAAGGGCATTTTGACTGAACGCTCTTCGCTGAGAGAACACATTAAATGCTCTGTCCTTTCACAGATATATCTTTGTACCAAATCGATGCAAAGGAAAAAGATACCAATATCCAACTGAACTACTGAACTATAATTATAAAGTAACTCTCCCAACAAAAAACATTAGAAAGATAAAATAGTGGGTTTAAAAAAAATTATACAGGCTTCTGAAAGGCCTGTAAAGAATGATTGAAACGGCACGGTTCAATAGTTCAGTGTTTCATCACTTATGAATATTTTGTGTATGTATTAACTGACGTATGTTTCTGGAACAGTGGGAGCCAGTTTGGTGTTGTAGTTAAGAGCGGCGGACTCTAATCTGGGGAACCGGGTTTGATTCCCCACTCCTCCACATGAAACCAGCTGGGTGACCTTGGGTCAGTCACAGTTCTTTCAGAGTTCTCCCAGCAACTAAAACAAGTCTAGATCACCACTATCACAATGTTAAGAGCTAGAACTTGGGCTGCCAGACAATCCTAGGATCTCCTGGCTATTCTACACACAATGCCAATGATAATTATTAAATATAATTTCTGGACCAGTGGCAAGAAGAAAAAGAAGAAGAGGGGGAGGAGGAAATTGGATTTATACCCCACCCTTCACTCTGAGGCTCAGAGCGGCTTACAATCTCCTTTCCCTCCCCCTCTCCACAACAGACACCTTGTGAAGTTGGTGGGGCTGAGAGCGCTCTTTTGAGGACTGCTCTTGAGAGAACAGCTTTGAGAGAGCTTTTGACTGACCCAAGGTCTCACCAGCAGCTGTATGTGGAGGAGTGGGGAATCCAACCTGGTTCTCCCAGGTTAGAGTCCGCAGATTAAAGTTAGCGTGTCACACTAGAAAAAGAGAGTCTGGGATCCAAATTCCCTACTCTGCCAGGATGCTCACTGGGTGAACTTTGCTTAGTCTCTCGATGCCTCACCTACCTCACAGGGTGGTTGTTCCAAGGACAAAACTGGGGACGGGAGAGCCACGTGTGCCACCGTGAACTCCACAAAGGAAGGGCAAGATAAGAATCTTTAGGGAAAAGTTTCCTGCTGACTGTTTCCAGCTGCATCTCACAACTGGCTCTAGATCTTGGGTCCAGAAGGAAATGAGGAGCGCCCTGGCCAGGAACTCTAAGTGGACGTTTGATCAGCTGGCCGACTTTCCCTGTAGGAAAAGAACTGCCAACCTGGTGAGGGATGCAAGGATGCAACGAGTGTCAGGGGGGCGGGGACTGGAGGTTGCCAAGCAGATCTGACGGCTTTCTCGAACGGAATTATGCTGCCGAAGGAGAATGTGGGCAGGTCATGTTGCTGGGCTTTATTAAAGTCTCACAAAAACATCACTCTCCAAATGAATTTAGATTGGCTTAGGGGAAAGTGCTTGTCAGCAGGCCAGGATAAAGCTGGGACACCTGGGGATTTTGGGGGGGGGGTGATTCTGGAGTGCCTTGCCCTCAAATATGTTTTTGAGGTTGCATTCAGATGGCTCTTTTGAGCCACGCTAGGCATGAGTGCCTGGTGGATTTAATGTGCATGTCCAGACAACAAAATCTGGGAATCGTGCCACTTCCGTGATCAGCTCGTCGATCCCCGTCAGGGATCCGTACTTAAAAGATAGTGGTGAAAGTCTGGTCCTAAGCTGGCCAATGGGCCAATGGCAGGCTTTCCCCCATTTGGTTGTTCCACCAGCACACAATCAGCTCATAGGGATGGTCTTCAGACCATCTTGAATGGCCGCCATTTAAAAAAAGTCTTAGCAATGCACGCATAACCACTTAAACATCTGATGTCCCCAGAGCTCCGCTCAAGTGATCCAAACAATTTCATGTTTCTGAAGGTCCCGTGATATTTATGCCCTTTGTTAACTGAAATAGTACCTATAGGAAGGTACCGCTGGCGGTGCTTTTACTATTTTAGTCCACGCATGCGTGGAAAAACAAGTATACAGTGAGGCGCATGTGCAAACAGGATTTTTTAAAAAACAACCAACCACATGGCTCCTTACGGTGGATGCCATCTTGACAATCCACCACAGAGTCATGTGCGGCGAAGCGATTCACGGGGGAGCTGTCTGGTCATGCAACACTGGATCAAAAAGATCTAGATCAAGTTAAAGCCAGGCCAATGGTGGGATTAGCTGCCCATCTGAATGCACTCTGAGTGCATTGATATGGTCTAGGGATACCTGAATGCCCGACGGTTCAGCTTACGTTCTGCTTGCCGGTTGCAAACATGGAGCTGATTTTTTGGTACAGCAGTTTGATTGCCAGTGAGCATCTTGAATCTGTTTTGTGGGTTCCATTCTTAAGCAATACAGTCCAGTGTGATCCATGGCATTTCACACAAGTACATTCGCATGTAGGCCGATGGGAGTCCTGAAGTTCCCAGCCAGAGACTTGTCACCATTCTTTGCTTTTCCACAGCCAATTGTTTAAATAAAGGGTGAACGAGCCAGCCCATCAATTAAGTATAAATATTGTGATTTAAAAATAAAGTCTTACCATTGAGAGTCTACATCTGTGTTACTGAAGTTATTTTGTGTGTGAATGTTTTCACGCAGCCTTACAGGAGCTGTAATTCCCCATCCCTGGAAACTTTGACAGTTGAAAAGGGTCTGTTTGGCTGCTGTGCCGACTGTATTCACTGCAAGGTTCTAAGCATCCCTAATGTGCACGAAGGATGCCACAAACTTTATGACGAACATTAGGGCTGGGCACAAACTGGCTTACGAACTAAAGTTTGTGATGAATTTTGGCCAGTTCGTGGTTGGCGAACTGAAGTTCGTGGCAGGTCAACCAGCACGAACTCTCTGCAAACTTTCAAGAGGTTCCTGGCAATTCGTAAATGAATACATTTCCAGGCAGACTGGAATACATTCCCAGGCAGACTACAGTCCAAATGTTTACCAAACTTCAAAGGCAGAGTGAGGTTCCCTGAGCATTTGATGTGTGTAGCTTACAGGGGGTCCATTCTATACACTTTTGAATCTGCACTTGACATTTCCCCCAAAAGCACTATCTTGGGGGCATCTTCTATGGGTCCCATAACTCGGACCTCCTAAATTCAATCTGCACATAACTTGGAGGACATATAGAGGAGAATCAGGGGGAGGTCCTGTACAGGTTTGATGTCTCTGGCTTGCACAGGGTTTGTTCTGTGCACTCCTGAACCTGTGCCTTTCATTTCCCCATAAAGCACTTTCCTTGGGGCACCTTCTTTGGGGGACGGTAACTCGTACCCCAAAAATCCAATCCTCACCAGACTTGGAGGGCAAGTATACAAGAGTCAGCTGGAGATCTCTGGAAAGTTTGGCGGTGCTACTATAGTGGGGCCCCATTTTACTACATCATGAACCACATGAACTGAACCAGTTCATTTGGCGCTTAAAAGTTTGTGACAGTTCATGGCTCAAAAACTGGGCACACCACGAACCATAAACCGGAACAAACTGCATTTTCCTGGTTCGTGCCCATCCCTAGTGAACATTTCCCATTCTTCCCTTTCTGTTTCTGCCTTCCAACTCACATTCAAAGTTGAGATGGAAATTATTAAAAATAAAGCCTGACTTGAGGGCCAGTTTGGTGTAGTGGTTAAATGCGTGGACTCTGATCTAGGAGACCCGGGTTTGATCCCCCACTCCTGCATTTGCAGCTGCTGGGTGACTTTGGGCAAGCCATAGGTCTGTCAGAGCTGTTCTCTTGAGGGCAGTTCTGGAAAGAGCTCTCTCAGCCCTGCCTCCCTCACCGTCTGCTGTGGGGCGGGGAAGGGAAAGGCCACTCTGAGAGTCCAAGTGAAGGGCGGGGTATAAATCCAGTCTCCTCCTCCTCCTTCTGTTACCCCATTCCCTCTCATAGTAACACATCGGAGCTGGAAAAGCCTCGAAATCCAGACATGTGTGCCATTCATTCTCTGTCCACTGGACATAAATTGGTCCTCATCAATCAGAACTGACCTCCAGACTCAGAGCTAATTCATTTACGGATTAACCAATTAATATGAACAACCTTATGATTTAACCGTGAGACCAAGGCTCTTCAGAAGCAACACAGTCCCTGCTAAGAAGTCTTACAGTGTGACCTGGGCCAGACAGACAGGATATCTGTCGGAGAATGGACAAGGATGAGTCCAGAGGGGTTCATGGTCCTGTTGGTGAATAGCCAAGACCAACATGCCACAGGAGTGGGTAAAGAAGACAAATCCTATATTTGGGATTATTTACAAATTGGGTGAAAAATTAGAAGAAGAAGAAGAAGAAGGAGAAGAAGAAATTGGATTTATACCCTGCCCTTCACTTGGAGTCTCAGAGCGGCTTACAATCTCCTTTCCCTTCCCCTCCCCACAACAGACATCCTGTAAGGAAGGCGGGGCTGAGAGAGCTCTTTCAAGAACTCCCCTTTCAAGGACAGCTCTTGTCAGAACTATGGCTTGCCCAAGGTCATCCAGCAGGTGCAAGGGGAGGAGTGGGGGAATCAAACCCGGTTCTCCCAGATTAGAGTCCGCGGACTTAACCACAACACCAAACTGGCTCCAAAGAAAGATCACAGAACATTCACACACAGGGAGAAGAGCTGAACTGTCTGGGAGGAAACAAAATAAAATGGACAGGCCTGTAGCCAGGACTTCTTTTTAGTCAGGGGGCATTTAATTTTCTTAGGGGGCACTGGCCAATCAAATTAAAGGTAATTTAATTATAGTTGAATAGACTTTCTGGGGGAATTTTCTGGCTCTGCACTGCCATCATAGCCGTCCCTTCGCGCCAGACAGCTGTGCAGGAATACCCGGCTTCTTCCCCACAACTGCCGTCACTTGGGGGCCTGGGCTGGATGGGAAGTTGTGGGGTCTTGCCGGGAAGTTGTGGGGAGCTAGCCCCAAGATGCCCCATTGTAGCTATGGGCCTGAAAACAAAAAAGAAAACTCGAGATAAGAAGAAGAAAAGAAGAGATTTGATTTATACCCTGCCCTTCACTCGAAGTCTCAAAGTGACTTACAAACTGCTTAAACTTAACCACTACATCAAACTTAAACAAACGCCATTGTAATGCTGCCTCTCCGATGTGGCTGCATTTGGAATGAGGAAGGGCCCAAGTCAGCTCCATGTGTGTATGTGTGTAAAGTGTCTCCAGGTCGCAGCCAGCCCTAGCGATGGGCTTCCAAGGGAAGTGAGAAGCAGAGGTAGTTCGCCATTGCCTTCCTCTGCAGAGCTTTCCTCGATGTCATGGTGTAGTGGTTGACAGCCACAGACTTTAATCTGGAGAACCCAGTTTGATTCCTTCTCCTCCTCCACCTAAGGCCTGCTGGGTGATCTTGAGCCAGTTACAGTTCTCTCAGAACTCTCTCAGCCCCAACTTCCCTCACATGGTGACTGTTGTGATGAGAGGAAGGGATGGAGATTGTAAGCCACTTAGAGTAGAGATGGGCATTTTTTGCGGTTCGGTTTGTGGCTGAGCTGTGAACCAAACCATGAGCTGATAGGCTGGTTCACAAACTGAATTGGTTCATATCCATTGGTGATCCATTTGAAGTTTAAGCCCTGGCTTTCTACTCCCCACAAAAAGCAGTGGGGAGCAGAAAGCAGGGATTTAAATGGCTCTGCACCATTTCACCCCCAGCTTTCAGCTTGCCACGGCTTTTGACGGTGAACAAAAAGCAGGGGGTGAAATGGCTGGGAGGCATTTCTCCCCTTGCTTTCTGCTGGCCATGATTTTTCATGGCCAGAGGAAAGCAGTGGTTTAAATGGCTCAGAGCTATTTTTCGTGAAGAGCTCAGAGCCAGATAAATTCCACTTTTCTGCTCTTCATGAACCACCAGGAATTCCATCAAAACTCATTGAAGTTCGAGTTGGCTCTTCAGTTTGCAAATATCGTTTTGCGAACCATGAACCGGCCAAAATTCATGATGAACTAAAGCTGATTTGTTCCCGTCACTAGCTTTGAGACTCCTTAAAGTAGAGAAAAGTGGGGTATAAAAAAGTGCTGACTTGGCTTAGCTTCCGAGAGCTGATGAGATCGGGCCATATTTTGTTGTGAGCCGCCCAGAGCTGCCGTTTGATGGGGAGGGTGGGATATAAATCCCAAAAATAAATAAATAAATAAATATCATGCTTTCTTCCCTCCCAATGTCACCTGTAGGGCCCTAAAATACTCAATGGACTCCTGGACCGATTCCCCACAAGCAGCTGTGCTGCCCTTGCTCTTCTATTTTCCCTGGATGCATTGGTTAATTTCACACTCGTTGCTGCGCGGCTGCATTTTGACCTGCATCTCCCCCCGATTCCCTTTGCATCTTCTCGATCCTTGTTTTTTAAGATTGAGAAGACATGGAGGAAATTGGAGGAAGACACGGATCAAAGTGTGGCCGCACAGTGAAGAGTGTGAAATTGACCAGTGCAACTGGGGGAAACAGAAGAGCAAGGGCGGCACAGCTGCCTGTGGGGATTTGGTCCTGGACTTTGTGAACAGGTAGCAGAAGTTTCAGTTCACTTTGAGAAAACCACTGATTTCCCATTCTAGTCTTGGAAGTCCCACCTGGGGAGCTGGCAGCCCTTCCTAGGCAACTGCGTTATCATGGCAATAGAGCCATCACTTGCAATGGGGTGGGTTTGCCTGCCAAGAAAAATCCACTTGCCAACAAGAGGTATAGCAAGATCACAGTGTGAAAGAAGAAGAAGAAGAAGAAGAGATTGGATTTATACCTCACCCTCCACTCCCCAAGGGAGTCTCAGAGCGGCTTACAAACTCCTTTTCCCTTCCCCTCCCCACAACAGACACCCTGTAAGGTAGGTGGGGCTGAGAGAGCTCTTTCCCAAGCTGTCCTTGAGAGAACAGCTGGTACAGAGCTATGGCTTGCCCAAGGTCATCCAGCCAGGTGCAAGTGGAGGAGTGGGGAATCAAACCGGGTTCTCCCAGATTAGAGTCCGCGCACTCTTAACTACTACACCAGACTGGCTCTTAACCACTACACCAAAGCCAATAATGCTCAGATGTTGCCCTACTGAGAAAGGCTGGCTACAGTTGTGGAGTGAGGCTCTCGCGTCAGTGGATGGCCTCTTGCAATGGAAGAGAGTGCCACCGCTAGTGGTCCAGCGTTACAGGACCCATCCCAATGTCTCTTACGGAGCTTGTGCATTGTCTGTTCAGACTGCATGAGGTGGAGAGGGAAGGACTTTCAGCCGCCCAAGAAGGGCAGTTCAGAGCTGCCGTTCGCAGGCAAAGTCGAACCTGACATCATGAGGGAAATAATGATCCTGAGAGCCCTGTGCTAATGGGATGAGTGGGGCTGGGCGGAAATGTAGACACTTGGGAGAGGGAGTAAAAATCTATATTTATGAATATCCGAGTAATGAACGAGGCGGTTGGATAGCACTCCGATAAGACAGCTGCATGTGAGAGAGACGCCATCAATCAAGTGGGACGACTCCTGGTGGAAGGAGACAATGGCCACGCAGAAGACTGTCAGAATGGATGTCGGGGAGGGCTGGTCGGGGGCTGGAAACACGATAAGGAAATAAGACACCCAGCAAATGGATAGATCAAAGTGTCTGAGGATTGTCATGTTATGACTGCCATTGTTATCCGGCGGGAATCAAATCAATCAAAGCTGAAGCCTATTTGGAATTAGCATGACTCTCGGGAGTATTTGAGTCCCTGTGCTGCGTGTGCTAATGCCCCCAAAGTACTTTCGTTTGCAGAAAACTAGCTCGGGGCGGAGGGAGGATTGCTTGAAAACACAGAAAAGGGTCGTAGGGGGACCTATCCTTCCTCCCATTTGCCCTTTCAGAGCTCCTTTTGAGAGGACCTGCCAAAGCTGCTTTCTGGCTGTCAGAGTTCAAGGACTTGTTTGCCAGAGTGTATGTAGTTTGTCAGTGGAGCCTCCATGTTCAGAGGCAGTGTATCAGACATTCCATGGCTGAGTTCAGACTGGCAGTTTGGCCTGATATAGGCACGTTTCTCAAGCGGATTAAGTAGGCTGGTTCACACAGCCACAGCTGTTTGGCGTTCCCATGCCATACTCACCCCGTCCTGAAGCATTTTGATTCGGCTTTTAAAAAGTACCAAGTGAAAGCCAGGGCAAGCTGTTTGGGTGCACTTCCTGGAAGTGTGGGCGCAAATAAGCCGCAATCAAGCAGCGCCGGTAATGTGAACCTGCTGATCCAGCAGGCATGCATTTATAAGCTGCCTTGGGCCCATTTGTGGGGAGGGTGGGGTAAAAATGTGAATAAATAAAGTAATAATAAAATAAAATAAATAATAAATAACCGCCCATGTGGACTGTGTGCTTGAGCGCACAACTGCCCACGGGGATGCTTCCGGCTCATGGAGTTAAAGCTCCCAGCCCACAGCCTCCTGGGAGACAGTCCGGCAAAATGGCAGCTGAGCGAGGAGCGTCCTGGAAAAGGGCGGGGTGGGGGCGGGCACCACGAGACCCTGCCCTGATTTCTGCTGTGCCTATGCACCCATGCACCCATGTGCCTGTGCGCAGGTTGGCGAAGCAGGCCAAACCCGTGCACAACTGCGCCGCCGGCAGGGGCCGCCCCATAGTGCGACTGCTCCATTCCGCCTCCTCCCCAGTATGGTGCCACATTAGTCGAGTGTGACTGGAAAGCCCTGCGGCAACTTGGGCCAGGTCTTTTTGCCCCGCTTCTCTTGTACTTCATTCTGCCAGTCTGTCCTCTGCCCATATGGGGGAGGCAGGGTCAAAACATGCCAAGGAGTTTCCTCGGGGAATGCTGGACTAAATTGACCTTGGTAGGATCCAGCAAGGCAATGCTAGTGTTCTCAGCTAGATTCGAGTCCAGTAGCACCTTAGAGACCCACCAGAGTTTCAGGGTATCAGCTTTCAGGAGGCAAAGCTCCCTTTGGCAGGTATCTGATGAAGGAAGGGAACTTTGGCCCCGTCCACACGAGCAAGATAAGCCGGATGGAAAGTGACTCAAATTTGTGCCGGCGCAATTTGCGCCGCTTTTGCAGGATCACACAGGTCCATGGACCTGTGAGGGCGAACCGCCGCTGCGTGATCACACACAGCCGCGGGCGAGTTGGGGTTTTTTCCCTGGCCGTTTTCAGTGCACTTATCTGCTTCTACAAGGGATTGATGACTTGCCTGTCCACCTTTGGGGTCATCCGATGATGCGCATAGCGGGATGGGAGGGGAAAAAAAACCAAAAAGCCCGCTCCCCAACGCCACTTGTTTGTGCTGGCGTGATCAGACCAGGAAAGGTCAGTTCTGGACTGTCTCAAACCATTTGAGACTGCCTTTTCACTGGTAGCTAAATAAGCTGATTCCCCACCGGCTCAAAGTGGTTTGTGACCCTTTGACACCGGCTGCATAACGCTTCCCAGATGTGCTTGTGTGATCACGCCACTTTGAGCCGGCGGGGAATCGTCCTTCTTGTGTCGCAAATGGGTGCATATGATCGCACCCTTTGACTCTCAAAAGCATATACCACGAAAGTCTTGCTGGTCTCGAAGGCGCTATTGGACTCGAATCTTGCTCTTCTAGGGCAGACCGACATAGCCTCATTTCAGAAGGTAGACATGTTCACAGTAGCCATTGCTACACACACACACACACTCCTGGTTAAGGTATCTTGATTGGTTGCTGAAATCCAGAGATGCGACGTGAGTAGCACAGCCTATGCAAATGTAGCTCCAAGAAGCAGTGTGAGACCTAGAATGGTCCAATGGACGGTTCCATTTCAGACTGCAGGTCGGACAAATGGGTATTTCTTAAAATGCTCCTCTCCATAAAATAATCTTCCTGCAAGCAGAAATCTACCACACAGAGAGACTGTTAGTCTAGAACAGAGAAGGAGGAGGAGGAGACCACATTTAAACCCTGGCCTTCACTTGGTGAAGCTGTGGTGACTCAGTAGTTAAGATGCTGAACTACAGACTGGAAGGTCAGTAGTTCAGTAGTTTGAGACCTGAGGACCGTGTGATGGAGTGAGCTCCCATCTCTGGTCCCAGCTCCTGCCAACCTAGCAGTTTGAAAGCAAGAAATTGCAAGTAGATAAATAGGTACCACTTTGGTGGGAAGGTAACAGTGTTCCGTGCACCTTGGCTTCTGGTCATGCCAGCCACAGGACCACAGAAATGACTGCGGACAGTGCTGGCTCTTCAGCTTGGAAATAGAGATGAGCACCACACCCTACAGTTGGATTTGACTGGCTTTTGAGCAAGGGAAACCTTTACCTTCACTTGGAGGCTCAGAGCAGCTTACAATCTCCTTCTCTTCCCCTCCCCACAACAGACACCCTGTGAGGTAGGTGGGGCTGAGAGAGCTCTTCTGAGAACTCCCCTTGAGAGAACAGTTCTGACATAACTATGGCTTGCCCAAGGTCACGCCAGCAGCTGCATGTGGAGGAGCAGAGAATCAAACCCGGTTCTCCCAGATTACAGTCCGCGCTCCTAACCACTATACCAAACTGGCTCAGAATAGATTCAGGTGGGTCGCTATGTTGGCCTAAAGCAGCAGAACAAAGTTTGAGTCCAGCAGTCCCTTTAAGACCAACAAAGTTTTATTCAAGGTATTTATTTATTTATTATTTCATACTTATACCCCGCCCTCCCCGCAAGCGGGCAAGGTACAAGCTTTCGTGTGCATGCACACTTCTTAAAAATGCCACTGGACTCAACCTCAGTCCAGAACAGATTTTTTTGTTTGCAAGTAGGTTTTTTAAAATGTAGCTGAGCATTAAAATAAATTGCACCTCTGGCTTTTCCATTGTTTGCCTCCCTCCGTTGTGGAAACCACCCATCCCCTCTGCTTCCTGACTTTCTTTCAGCTGCGATCCATAAGGAGACCTCCCTTTCTAACCCTGTACTGCCTTTCATGAAGGACTTTGTCAAAAGCTTTTTGAAAATACACATTTGATGTGTTGTTGGCTTCCTCCCAGAAGTCACTTTTAAAAGCTGCTCTCCCTCTCCCTCTTTTTCGTTTTCAGTGCCAACTAAGCTATCAGATTCCATTACAGTTCACCTGGAGCCCGTCTCTTTGAAATTGGCTCCCTTTACCCGCAAATGTTCTCACTGCCTAACAAACAGAATGCTTCCTTCCAAATCCACCTTCTCACCCATAAATGTTAA
Organism: Lepidodactylus listeri; assembly: GCA_029233225.1. Lineage (NCBI taxonomy): Eukaryota > Metazoa > Chordata > Lepidosauria > Squamata > Gekkonidae > Lepidodactylus > Lepidodactylus listeri. Next base: position 2,886,106 of record JARCFY010000004.1, on the reverse strand, counting down.
GACCCTCAAATTTGCTTATTTTGGGTCAAACAAGATATAATAAGAGGAACCATGTTCCCCTCCTACCTGTATGTAAAGTGAGGGAGAGGAGTGGGTGTATTTTTAATTAAGGATGCAGCAGATTTCACAGTGAATCTGCTCAACAGGTGAACTTACCATGGTGAACAGCCACAATCACTCATGAGCTGAGCCTCGAATCGCTGCACTGTCTGACCTGAGCAGTTAAGAAACTCAGGAGGGCTCTGCTGGATCAGACCAGTGAGGGGCCATCTAGTCCAGCATCCCGTCTCACACAGTGGCCAACCAGTTCCTCTGGAGGGCCAGCAACAGGGCAGAGAGGCCCAGGCCTTCCCCTGAGAAGAACCTCAGAAGAGCCCTGCTGGATCAGACCAGTGAGGGTCCCTCTAGTCCAGCCTCCTGTCTCACACAGGGGCCAACCAGTTCCTCTGGAGGGCCAGCAACAGGGCAGAGAGGCCCAGGCCTTCCCCTGAGAAGAACCTCAGAAGAGCCCTGCTGGATCAGACCAGTGAGGGTCCCTCTAGTCCAGCCTCCTGTCTCACACAGGGGCCAACCAGTTCCTCTGGAGGGCCAGCAACAGGGCAGAGAGGCCCAGGCCTTCCCCTGAGAAGAACCTCAGAAGAGCCCTGCTGGATCAGACCAGTGAGGGTCCCTCTAGTCCAGCCTCCTGTCTCACACAGGGGCCAACCAGTTCCTCTGGAGGGCTAGCAACAGGGCAGGGAGGCTGAGGCCTTCCCCTGAGAGGAACATCAGAAGAGCCCTGCTGGATCAGACCAGTGAGGGTCCATCAAGTGCAGCATCCCGTCTCACACAGTGGCCAACCAGCTTTTCTGTACGGCCAACAGCAGGGCACAGAGGCCAAGGCCTTCCCCTGATAAGAACATCAGAAGAGCCCTGCTGGATCAAACCAGTGAGGGTCCCTCTAGTCCAGCATCCTGTCTCACACAGAGGCCAACCAGCTCCTCTGGAGGGCCAACAGCAGGGCATAGAGGTCGAGGCCTTCTTAAGGGCTCTTCTGATGTTCTGAGAGCCAGTTTGGTGTGAGAGCCAGTTTGGTGTAGTGGTTAAGTGCACGGCCTCTAATCTGGGAGAACCGGGTTTGATTCCCCACTCCTCCACTTGCACCTGGCTGGATGACCTTGGGCAAGCCATAGCTCTGTACCAGCTGTTCCCTCAAGGACAGCTTGGGAAAGAGCTCTCTCAGCCCCACCTACCTCACAGGGTGCCTGTTGTGGGGAGGAGAAGGGAAAGGAGTTTGTAAGCCGCTCTGAGACTCTTAAGTGAGTGAAGGGCGGGATATAAATCCAATCTCTTCTCTCTCTCTCTTAAGAATATTGGAATAGCCCTGCTGAATCAGACCAGTGAGGGTCCATCCAGTCCAGCATCCTGTCTCCCACAGTGGCCAACCAGTTCCTCTGGAGGGCCAACAGCAGGGCAAAGAGGTCAAGGCCTTCCCATGATAAGAACAACAGAAGAGCCCTGAATCTTTCTAACCCTCTTTTAAAGCCATCTGTGCTTGTGGCTATCACTACACCCTCTGGCAGGGAATTCTATGTTATAATCACTTGGAAAAAATTTTTATCACTTGCAGCCAACTTATGGCGACCCCATAGGGTTTTCAGGACAAGAGACAGTCAGAGGTAGTTTGCCATTGCCTGCCTTTGCACACCATCCCAGACTTCCTTGGTGACCTCCCATCCAAGCCCTAATCAGTCCTGACCCTGCCCTGAATGCCAGAGGATCTGGGAGGGAAAGGGTTAAGATAGGGTCACCCTATTTTGAAAAGCAAAAAAGAGGACATATTTCCTGACTGACCATTCCAAACAAGTGATCATGATGACAAGTCTCATTTGAAATACCCCCTACTACAGGGGTGGGCAATTGTTTTGGCTCGGGGGCCACTTTGTGGGAGCGGAGGTGAGCGGAGGGCCGCACCTTTTAAAATGATTGCATTCGTTAGTTAACTTTGCATTTCAGAAAAGGTATACATTGTATCATAAAAATCAATAAATAGAAATTAAATAAAATAGTGGTAGTTTTATTCAATTTATTTATTGTGCTAATTTCATATCGTCTATAGCTGCAAGCACATTTAATTTTAGAATCAGTTTAATGAGACAAATGTACCCTATCACACTTTTCTACAACTTTTTTGAAATCAGGAGTGAGATTGCTTGTTGAGATTCTCATCACAGCCTGCAAGTTAATGTCTGTCAAAGAGCATCTATATTTACTCTTGTTGATCTTCATGCAAGAAAAACTTTGCTCACAAATATATGTAGACCCAAATATAGAGAACAATTTTCCCAGCAAATTTCTTCATACATGGAAATTTTTCCAGCAGACAAAGATTTGTAAAAGTCAACTAATGTCACAGCATTAAACATTTCTTTCACAGTGTGATCTGACCGCATGTCAATAAGTTCAAGCTGCAGCTCCTCAGGTGCTGTATCAATATCAGCAGTGATATTATAAGAGAGCAAATTGAATTTAGGCTCAGTTTTCTTGAAGTCCTGAAATCTTCTTGGCGGGCTGCAAAAAACTCTGTGGCGGGCCGCATGTGGCCCCCGGGCCGCCATTTGCCCACCCCTGCCCTACTATTTAAGCTGTGATAATCGCAACGAACTAGGAATATTTTTAGCCTTCCAAACCCAAAAGAGAACGTTTTCATCAGTTTTTCAAAAAAGAGCCCGAAAGACGACAGACACCCAAAAAAGAGGACGTGGTCTCTCAAAGGAGGACATCTGGTCACCGTAGTTAAGAAAATTCTCTCCCCCGGATACACTTGGCAGTTACTGGCCCAAACCTCTGATTGCTTTAATTGCAACAACAGGGGCCACTTTGCAAAAGACTGTCAAGAGCCACCAGCTAATGGCAGTTTTTCTAAGATGCACAGGAACAGCACACGAGCTATCAACAAACAGAGAGGTAATTTTAAAAATCAAACGCACGATGGTCCTACTGCAGCATACAAAGGAAAGAGGTTTTTCCTAATTGACCAGAAAAGCCTTATTTACGATGATGCTGAATCAGAATAAAAGGAGAATAAGTGGCTAATAGATGGCGGAGCATCTAGCTGAGCACATACGGCAAAGATTTCTTTTATGAACTTAATGAAAGGGAGAAAGGCGAAATAAAAATTGCCAATGGTGGATACATACAGATTCAAGGCATAGGTGCTGGAACTTTATGCTGTAGCGCACCTCACAAAAATTTCCATCAGTAACGAAGGCCAGGGCCTTTTCTGTGGTGGCCCCTTACTGGTGGAATGAGCTCCTGGATGACATCAGGGCCCTGCAGGACCTTTTACAGTTCTGCAGGGCCTGTAAAATGGAGCTCTTCCACCAGGCCTTTGATTAGGGGGCGCCTTTTCAACAACGAGGCCCTGCCCCCCCCCTAACATTGGCACCAATTTACTATCTAATTACCTGGTAAGAACTCAGACCATGGTGGTAGTTTGGCCATCTTGATGCTGAGGCAATGCTGCCATCATCTATTAGTACTGCGTTTGCTAGCACATATTTGCACATGTCATGGTTTTAACGTTATTATTGTTTTGATGTATCTCGCTGTTTTAATATACTTATGTATACTCTGTTAGCCGCCCTGAGCCTGCTTTGCAGGGAGGGTGGGATACAAGTCAAACAAACAAAGTTGGAGATATCCTGTACATGCCTGAATCAAGCTGTGATTTATTGAACATAAGAACATAAGAGAAGTCAATGTTGGATCAGGCCACTGGCCCATCCAGTCCAACAGTCTGCCACACAATGGCCAAAAACACCAGGTGCCCTCAGGAGGTCCAGCAGTGGGGCCAGGACACTAGAAGCCCTCCCACTGTTATCCCCCCATCAAGCACCAAGAACACAGTGCATCACTTGCCCCAGACTGAGAGTTCCTATCTATACCTTGTGGCTAATAACCACTGATGGATCTCTGCTCCATATGTTTATCGAATTCCCTCTTGAAGCCATCCATGCTTGTAGCTGCCACCACCTCCTGTAGCAGTGAATTCCACATGTCTGCATTTGACCATAAAGGCTTTGACATATGTTTTGGAAATAAGAAACCCTCTGAGGGGTTAGATGCTGGGCCTCCTTGCTCATTGATTGCCTTCTCTGTTTCATCCTATATAGGACCTCTCTGCTTCTCTTTCTTATCTGGGCTTGGAGCTGTAGCAAGTTAACCTTTTTGTGGTTAATCTGATCACAATAAGTTAAACATACCTACATGAATAGGTCATGTAAGGTGTGCTTCTATTTTTGTACATAAAATTTCTTTCTCTTGTTACCACTGGCGTCAGATCATCTCTGTAATTTGTTTGAGCAGCATTTTCCCCTTAATTGGGAAACATGGCAGATTGGAGATACCACGTAAAGCTTCTGTGCCTCCAAGGCAAATGATGATTTTTTAAAAAAATTAACCCAATACTATCCCCCTACAAAAACTCCCCCAGGGAATAGCTCAAGTGTGGAAAGCGAAAGTGGGGGGGGGGGGGGGGAAGCTGGAGAGTTCTCTGGACACCTGGGGCGTTGCTGTAATTTGGGCTGTCTAAATGTTAATCAGAATAATGACGCCTGTTGAGACAGCTGTTTTAAAGAAGACTGTGATGTCGGAATAAAAATGGCAATAAAAGTCTATTAGACGTTCCCCATTAGGCTAATGGCATTTGCCGCTGAAAGCCCCTTTCTGCAGACATCCGTATTAATGGACTTATTACAGGAAATAAAATCCACAAGACGAGCATTACAGCAATGGGCTGATTAATTCGGCAAGGTAATTCTTTCCCTTTTTTCCTCTCAAATTTAATTTTACTTAATGAATGCCTTCTCTGAATTGCCACCTCTTTTTGCTTATTGAGGGTTTTTTAAAAAAACGTGCATGTGCACACGTCCTGTGACAATTTCCAGCTTATTTAATCAAGCAAAGTTAATTTTGTTCTCAGATTTCATATTAAAGTGGAGAGAATGTCAATCCAGACTCCAGGAAGGGGGAAAGGCACCTCCGGAATCTCTCTGCAGAGGCTCTGGAATTCACTGTTGACAGCCAACTGTGTGCTACTGGAGTCTGTGTGGTTTGGGTTCAAATCCTGTCTCGGTGTTACCTATGGGATTCTTTACTGTAATGTGCTTTTGTGTGCAGCTTCCCTTCGAGAGAACTTGATGCAGTTTAGTGCAGAGTAGGGATGAGTTGGAATTTCTCGACTCTGATTGGTTTTGGCTAAAAATCCCTGTGTTTTTGTTATGTATTGACCATGCGGTCGCCATGTGCTCCAGTAATGGTGACCGCCATGTGGCCAGAGCACATGGCCAAGAAACTACCTGAGCTTCAGCCAGGTAGAACAAAGGCCAGGTGGATTCAAACCGGCCACCAATCCTGTACCTAGGTTTCTCCCAGGGAACCTATGAGATGTAAATAGACTGATAACAGCCTATCAGGCCAGTTGGGTGAGGTCAGGGGATTGTCCCTGACCAGCATAAAAGGAGGGCTTCGAGCCCTGGGTTGTATGCTTCATCCGGACCAGCAATAAAGATCTAGCTGTTTCACTGTTCCATGGACTCCCGACTCCAATACTTCTCAGTTTTTTTGGGTGGGCTTTTGGAAATTATTTTTATTAGTTTTCAAGTAGTAAGCAGATAACTAACAGTGTACATAAAACGTTGTTTGAATTTGAGAATGTATCAACAATGTTACACTATTGATATGCTAGAATCAGTTTTAGCTGTTACAATAAAACAGTTTAACAGATATCTCAAACTCATCTATGAGGACAAATAGGACACTAAAGCTAGAGGGCAATCGTTCTTAACTTTTCTGGAAGTAATTTAACATTAACGCACTAGGCATTGTGAATTAAGTGTTGTGGAGTTTATTACTGATGTAGTAAGCTTAAGTATGTAGGGTTATGTGGTTGTAGATCTGAGGCTGAAAGAAATCCCATAAAAAGGGAACCACTTTCCTGCAAAGTTAGAGGGCTTAGGATAGATTTCTGATTGACGAAGGTGATCCGTAATTTTTTCTAAGATTAGGTTGTCCCAGACTTTAGCAAGCCAACAAGAATGTGTAGGGGCCTTATCTGCTTTCTATTTGGATACTATCAATGAGCCCGCTTGCGGGGAGGGCGGGATATAAATGCGAAAAATAAATAAATAAATAAATAAATGTTTTTGTAGTAGTGATGAGCTCACAATGAAGCGTTGGAATTCCCTTTATGTTCCATATATCCAAAAATATCAAATTTGGATCAAATGGGATATCATATCCAGTCATAATTTTTATTTGAGCTAGAACATCTTGCCAGAACTTCTTTATGTATGTGCATTTCCACCAGCTGTGGGTGAAGGTTCCCACTTCACCACACTTCTTCCAGCATAGGGGTGAGTGTGAGGATGTCGCTTTAGAAAGTCACTCAGGCGTAAGGTACCAGTGTGTAAATAGTCCAATGTGGTTGCAGTTTTGTCGAAATGACAGGGGAGGTCATCTGTCTGGAGGCCCAGATTCTCGACCACTGTTCGGTTGTTAGATCTTTTCCGCAGTCTAGCTGCCAGTGTTTTTGGTGTCTCAGTGGGCTGTCGCCATTTTGACGGATCAAAATGTCATATGTTATCGTGATGAGGCCCTTAGAATGATGATTCAAAATCCCCATTTTGAGTGTGCAAAAAGAACACTCAATTCTTTACTTCCAAGTTGTTGTCTGTTTCCTTGCATGGGGGGGGGGTGTCTGTAAAGTGAACACATTTTTCAGTGCAAGGTGTGCGTCAATCAATCAGCACAGGGTCCCTATGTATAAACACAACATAAATGGTGAATTAAAAAATATCATATTTATTGTACGGGTACAACATGCCTACATGTTGAGAGCCAGTTTGGTGTAGTGGTTAAGTGCACGGACTCTAATTTGGGAGAACTGGGTTTGATTCCCCACTCCTCCACTTGCACCTGGCTGGATGACCTTGGGCAAGCCATAGCTCTGTACCAGCTTGGGAAAGAGCTCTCTCAGCCCCACCTACCTCACAGGATGTCTGTTGTGGGGAGGGGAGGGGAGGGGAAAGGAGTTTGTAAGCCGCTCTGAGACTCTTAAGTGAGTGAAGGGCGGGATATAAATCCAATCTCTTCTCTTCTTCTACACAATTGAAACAGATCGACAAAGCCAGTTATAGAAAGCAGAGAAGTGACACCATTGACAAAAATATAAAGAAATTAAAAAGAGAGAGAAAGAAATGGAACTGGGAATATTTATTTGTCGTTTCTGGGGCAGAAGACAACTGCCAGCTTCCAAGGAGATGTACGGAGACAGGAATACACCCCAGAGCTTTGCAGTGAGGACAGCGGCTTTTGAGCCCAATTCACAGGACTAGTTCTGGCCTCAAAAGCCCTTCACAGCTTTCAGCTTGCATTGCCAACTTCCAGGTGGGGCCTGGAGATCTCCCAGAATTACAGCTTACCTCCAGCGGACAAAGATGAGTTCCCCTGGAGGAAACGGCTGCTTTAAAGGGTGGGCTGTTTGACATTATATCCCGGCGAGGTCCCTCCTCTTCCAACACCCCCTCTTCAGGCCCCACTCCCAAATCTCTAGGAATTTTCCAAGTTGGAGTTGGCATCCCAATGTGATCCATACCAAACATTTGCATTCTATTAGGACACTCAACAGGTGGAACGTGAAGATGCCCCCCTCTTTCCACTCCATCCCTTTGCCCCATCGCCAGTTCTGTTCTTCCCACTCTGTGTAAATATTTCTGTGCCTTTCTCCCTGCCCCATAGCAGCCATCTCTGGCATTGGCCTTCCCCATCCCTGATTCTCTCTGATTCCACGCCCCAATACCTAGGGGTCCCTTCCAATGCTCCCTCTAAGCTGTGGAGTCTTGTGAACAAAAATGCGACTTTGTGAGCTCCTGGCATTGAAGTGGTGAGCGAGCGACTTGGCTACTGCATCGATGAGTTTGCTCTGGAGCCCTCCTTCCAGGGCGAAGACAAAAATGTGTGAGCTGGAGGCTAAAAAACTGTGAGCTAGCTCACATTATCTCAGCTGAGAAGGAATCATCCTCCAGAAGGTTCCCGGAATTCTCAGTTCCTGGGGAGGAAACGTCCACTTTGGAGTGTGGACTCTGTGGCATTACACTCTGCAGAGGGACCTCTCCTCCCCAAATCCCACTCTCCCCAGGCTCCACCCCCCCCCCCCCCAATCTCCAGGAATTTCCCAAACTGGAGTTGGCAGCCGTTCCAACACCTCTGGGACTCTCTTTTGCCTTCCTCATCAATATTCACCTTTCCCCCTCTATTCCCCACCCCACCGTTTCTGTAATTCTCCCCAGTACGATGTTTTATTCCGCCCTCCAGCAACATCCATTTCAACACAGAGGGGTTGCGTACTGGGGCCTCAGTCTTCGCCCCTGAGCCTCATTCTGCCAACCGTTGAGAGTCAGTTTGTTTAAGAAGAAGAAAAAGAAGAGAAGAAGAGATTGGATTTATATCCCGCCCTTCACTCACTTAAGAGTCTCAGAGCGGCTTACAAACTCCTTTCCCCTCCCCTCCCCACAACAGACACCCTGTGAGGTAGGTGGGGCTGAGAGAACTCTTTCCCAAGCTGTCCTTGAGGGAACAGCTGGTACAGAGCTATGGCTTGCCCAAGGTCATCCAGCCAGGTGCAAGTGGAGGAGTGGGGAATCAAACCCGGTTCTCCCAGATTAGAGTCCGCGCACTTAACCACTACACCAAACTGGCTCTTAAGTGGTTAAGAGCATGCAGCCTAATCTGGGAGAACCGGGTTCGATTCCCAATCCTCCACATGCAGCCAACCTTGAGTCAGTCATAAGTTCTTTCAAAGCTGTTCTCTTAAGGGCAGTCCTCGAAAGAGCTCTCTCAGCCCCACCCACCTCGCAGAGGGTGCATTCAGACGGCTCTTTTGAGCTGCACCAGGCACAAGTACCTGGTGGATTTAAAGTGCATATCCAGACCTCAACATCTGGGAATCATGCCGCTTTTGTTAGTAGCCCGTTGATCCCCATCGGGGATCTGTACTGAAAAGATAGTAGTGAAAGTCCAGTCTAAAGCTGGCCGATGGGCCAATACCAGACTTTCCACCATCAGGTCATTCCACCAGCGCGCAATCAGCCCATAGGGATGGCCTCCAGACTACCCCAAACAGCTGCCATTAAAAAAAAAAACTCTTAGTGATGCTTAAACATGTGACATCCGCCGACAGTGAGGCGCATATGCAGATAAGCACATATGCAGTCAGCCCATGGGGTGGTCCCTGAATGGCTGCCATTTTAAAAAACTCTTAGCGATACATGCATAACTGCTTAAATATGCGACGTCCTGCAGATGGCGAGGCACATAAGCACATATACAGATAAGCACATATGCACATATGCATATATGCACATGCACAAACAGGATTTTTTTAAAAAAATAAAAGCAGACCACATGGCTCCTTACGGTGGATGCCATCAAGACAATCCACTGCAGAATCACGCGCAGTAAAACGATTCACGGGGGAGCTGTCTGGTTGTGCAGTGCTGGATTAAAAAGATCTAGCTCAAATTACAGCCGGGCCAATAGCGGGATTAGCTGCCCATCTGAACACACCTGGGGTGTCTGTTGTGGGGAGGAAAAGGGAAAGGAGATTGTAAGCCGCTCTGAGACTCCTTCGGGTAGTGAAGGGTGGGGTATAAATCCAATCTCCTCCTCCTATTTATTTTTCGTATTTGTATCCCGCCCATCCTGTGAGAGGGCTCAGGGCGGGTCACATCATCTTTCAAGAGTTACAATAAAGTTTAAAGACACAATGTAAACATTTAAAACCAGTGGTTATAGCAACTGGTGAAAGTTTTGACCCATTAATACAGATGGATATGGTCAGTTGCCAATGGAGGGATGGCAGGTAGGAGACTGCAACCTCGGGGAGGCCATATGTGAATGCGCGCTGCCTCAACCAAAAACCTGGCAGAACAGCTCCATCTTGCAGGCCCTGTTGAACTGAGTAAGATCCTGCCGGCCCCTGATCTCGATGGGGAGCATGTTCCACCAGGTGGGGGCCAGGGCAGAGAACGCCCTGGCTCTGGTCTAGGCTAGACAGACATCTTTTGGGCCAGGGACCACCACGGAGTGTTGATTATTCCCAGGGCTCTTCTTGTAGAAAAAGCTCAGCAGGAACTCATTAGCATATTAGGCCATACCCCTGACAGCACAACTCATTAACATATTAGGCCACACCCAGTGTTCCCAGAAGTGTGGTCATCCAGCCACATCCACCTTTTGCTTCTTATTCTGTTTACCTTGTCAAAACAGTTTTGACAAAACCAATAAAAACATTATTTTCTGTCCCATCTATACAGGCAATCTCCAAAGTGCAGCTGACCATGCTCATTTTTAGTTACGATTCTGTTTCTCTGCAGATGTCCCCCAAAGTGCCCCATGCAATAGTCAAGTGTTCTGCCAACACACACAACAATGAAGCTACTTTTTCAGATTTTTCTCTTACATGGCAGTAAGCACCAAACCACTTTAATACAGACTTTAGACACACATATATTTGCAAGCCATTCCCAACAAGACACAACAATGAACTCAGGCTCCAAACTTACTTTTCTTAAGCAGAAAATGCCATGAGAAAACTAAAGAGATTCTCAAAAATTAAAGATACTGTCAAAACTAGCATTTCCTGTTACATCCCCCCTTTTCAATAATTTTTAAAATAAAAACAGAAGGAAGGAAGGAAGGAAGGAAGGAAGAGGTAGGTGGGGGGAGAGAGAGAGAGAGAAAGGAAGGGAGGAAGGAAGGAAGGAAGGAAGGAAGGAAGAAGGAAGGAAGGTAGACAGACAGAGGAAGGAAGGAAGGTAGGTAGGTAGGTAGGTAGGTGGAGGAGAGAGAGAGAGAAAGGAAGGGGGGAGGGAGAAAAGACAGAAAGAAAGGTGGGGACAGAGAGAGAGAAAAGGAAAAGAGATGGGGAGGCACTTACTGGAGCAGGAAAAGCCACGTGACGTGGGCAAGCCAAATGCAGAAAGCCTAGCCCCTGTGCTTAATCTCTGGGCGGGGCTTTCTCCTGCTGGCTGTTTGCTCTTAAAGGGAAAGCACTCGGTGGAGCTTTTTCCTGCCGGCTCTCTGCAGGAACTTTCCCTTTAAGTGTAAACAGCTCAGGCTGGGCAGGGAGGGGAGGGGGTGGGGCAGGCTCGACCGCCAGCCGGAACGGTGTTCCTGTGCGTTCCTGCTGAAATCAAGCCCTGATTATTACAGTGTAAAGCTCTTTGAGGCATGTACAGGAAGAGACGTATATGGGAAGAGGCGGTCCCATCTCTTTCTCCTTCAACAACCAAGACTGCTGCAATTTGCATAGCTCCACCTCTTCATTTGCATACACACTCCCAGGATCTGTTTCTTGGTCACACCAGGGTGTGACAGAAAATGGGAAGCGGGCTTTTGTGTCTGTCAACTGCCATCAAGTTGCTTTGAACTTACGGCAACCCTTGGGATGAATGTCCTCCAAAACATCCCGTCCTTAACCGCCTCGCTTAAGTCTCGCTGACTGAGACTCCTGGTCTCCTTGATTCATTTTATGTATTTAGGGTCATCTTAGAATGGCTTTCAATTATCATTCCCGAGACAGTCAATAGCGTGAAATTAAATCATTGTTAAGTCCTAACATGCAATTAAAATTAAATGGAACAAGGAATCATCGTCAGCAAAGACGACGAGAGCCAGGGTCCAGCACTGACCAGCGTGACAGGTGAAGGTCTGAAGCTCACTGGGTGACCTTGGACCACTCACTCTTAAGAGCATAAGAACATACGAGAAGCCAGGCTGGATCAGGCCAGTGGCCCATCCAGTCCAACACTCCATTTCACACGTGGCCAAAAACACCAGGAGCCCTCAGGAGGTCCAGCAGTGGGGCCAGAACTCCAAAAGCCCTCCCACTGTTGCCCCCCCCCGTCAAGCACCAAGAAGACAGAGCATCACTTGCCTCAGACTAAGGGTTCCTATCTATACCTTGTGGCTAAGAGCCACTGGTGGACCTCTGCTCCAGATGTTTATCTAATTCCCTCTTGAAGCCATCCATGCTTGTAGCCGCCACCACTACCTCCTGTGGTAGTGAATTCCACGTGGTAATCACTGCTGGACCTCCTGAGGGCACCTGGTGTTTTTGGCCACTGTGTGACAGAGTGTTGGACTGGATGGGCCACTGGCCTGATCTAACATTGGCTTCTCTTATGTTCTTATGAAGGACTTCCTTTCATCCGTTCTAACCCAACTGCCCTCCCGGATTAAAGGGGCTGCATTTTTTTTACCTTGGGTTGGGATGTACACACATTTTAACCCCTGTAGGCAGCATCAGCGGCGAAGGAGGCGGCAGCGGTGGAGACCGGAGGAGACTGGGGGCCGCGGTGAAGGAGGCGTTGGAGGAGGCGGCGTTGGCATCAGTGGGCGGCATTGTAAGGCATGCGTCGGCAGCTGGCGGGGCCTTTTTCTGGTGGCAGCGGTGGCACCCTTCCCCGAGCCCTGCCAGCCGCCTGGTAAGTTTGGGTCCCCCCCCCCCCTTTTACACTTGGGCGCTTGAATGGCCAAGCACCCAAGTGTAAAAGGGGAAAAAAATGGTGGGTGGGACCATCTGGACAGCCCTGCTTTCACAATGATTGCGAGAGAGGGCTGGCCAGATGGCTCAAATGCAGGTTCCTCAGTCGATTTTCCTGGGGTCAAAAAATGCGGGAGGAACCTGCATTTGAGCCCGCTTTGGCGCGGGACTAGCCCCGGCCTTTGTAGATGGTCTCTTTAAATGTGGGAGGAAAAAGCCCTTCCTCCCGCATTAAAGGGCTGTGTGACCACGGCCTCTGTATCACACAGTGGCCAAAACCCAGGGGCCCTCAGGAGGTCCACCAGCAGGGCCAGAACTCCAGAAGCCCTCCCACTGTGCCCCCCCAAGCACTGCCCCAGACATAAGAACATAAGAGAAGCCATGTTGGATCAGGACAGTGGCTCATCCAGTCCAACACTTTGCATCACACAGTGACCAAAACCCAGGTGTCACCAGGAGGTCCACCAGTGGGGCCAGCACTCCAGAAGCCCTCCCAATGTTGCCTCCCCTCAAGCACTGCCCCAGACATAAGAGAAGCCAATGCTGGATCAGGCTAATGGCCCACCCACTCCAACGCTCTGTGTCACATAGTGGCCAAAACTCAGGTGCCATCAGGAGATCCACCAGTGGGGCCAGAATTTCACAAGCCCTACTTCTTTGCCCCCCAAGGATACAGAGCATCACTGCCCCAGGCAGAGTGTTCCATCTATGTGTTGTGGCTAATAGCATCACCCACCTCACAGGGTCGCTGTAAGAATGAAATAGAGGGAAGAAAGGCATGCCACGTGGGATTCCTTGGAGAAATTATGAGATGGAACTAAAACAAATGAATAAAACCAAATCATAGACAACAAAGTAAACCAACCCAGAAGTGTTGTTGTTAAGTCTCTAATCTGGGAGAACCGGGTTTGATTCCCCACTCCTCCACCTGCACCTGCTGGATGACCTTGGGCAAGCCATAGCTCTGTACCAGCTGTTCCCTCAAGGACAGTTCTCTCAGAGCTCCCTCAGCCCCACCTACCTCACACAGTGTCTGATGTGGGGAGGGGAGGGAAAGGAGTTTGTAAGCCGCTCTGAGAATACAAGTGAAGGGCGAGGTATAAATCCAATCTCCTCCTCCTCCTCTTCCTGGGAGGAGTTACTCTCTCTGCTCTGGGCCATTTTGAGTTTCAAATGTCACAACCAGCTCCTTGAATTGAGCATGGAACACAGTGAAGTCCAGTGCAAAAGGTTTACAATTGATACAAAAAGACCACAGTATCTTGTGCCCATTAAAAATCAGGTGGCCACCTTCTGAACCCCTTGAATTTTCCTGTCCATCTTCATTGAGAATAGCCATGGGACTCACTGGCAGAAAAGAGCGAAGACTTGAAACAATTCCTGATGGAAGGTGGATCAGAAAGTGCCACAGGAGGACTACAGCTGAACATCGAGAAGGCAAAATCAATGACAACTGGGGAGCTAGACAAATTTAAGGTTGACGGTAAAGAAATTGAGATTGTTCCAGATTTTCTATTCCTTGGCTCCGTCACCAGCCAAAAGGGAGACTGTAGCCCAGAAGTCAGGAGGTGATTGAGGAGGGCAGCCATGAATCATAGAAGCATAGAGTTGGAAGGGTCCTCCAGGGTCATCTAGTCCAACCCCCTGCACAAGACAGAAAATTCACAAATACCTCCCCCTCCACACCCGCTGTGACCCCTGTTCCACGCCCAGAAGATGACAAAAAACCTCCAGGATCCCTGGCCAAACGGGCCTGGAGAAAAATGGCTTCCTGACCCCCAAAGTGGCGATCAGGATTTCCCTGGGCATGTAAGGCAGGGCCACAAGAACTAAGCACTGAGGCAACACTTCCTGCCCTCCCTCGCATGATCTGCCTAAGTTTACAGAATCCGCATTGCTGTCAGATGGCCATCTAGCCTCTGTTTGGAAACCTCCAGAGAAGGAGAGCCCACCACCTCCCAAGTAAGCCTGTTCCACTGAGGAACCGCTCTAACTGTCAGGAAGTTCTTCCTCATGTTTAGCCGAAAACTCTTCTGGTTTAATTTCAAAGGGCAACTAAAATGATAAAGGGGTTGGAACACTTTTCCTATGAAGAAAGGCTGAAGCGCTTGGGGCTCTTTAGCTTGGAGAAACGACGGCTGAGGGGTGACATGATCGAGGTTTCTAAGATTATCTATGGGATAGAGCAGGTCGAGAAAGAAGTCCTTTTCTCCCTTTCTCACAGTACAAGAACTTGTGGGCACTCCATGAAATTGCTGAGCAGTCGGGTTAGAACAGATAAAAAGAAGTACTTCTTCACCCAAAGAGTGATAAACACGTGGAATTCACTGCCACAGGAGGTGGTGGCGGCTACAAGCATGGATGGCTTCAAGAGGGAATTTGATAAACATATGGAGCAGAGGTCCATCAGTGGCTATTAGCCACCAGGTAGAGATAGGAACTCTCGGTCTGGGGCAAGTGATGCTCTGTATTCTTGGTGTTTGACGGGGGGGTGGGCAACAGTGGGAGGGTTTCTCGTGTCCTGGCCCCACTGCTGGACCTCCTGATGGCACCTGGTGTTTTTGGCCACTGTGTGACACAGAGTGTTGGACTGGATGGGCCATTGGCCTGATCCAACATTGGCTTCTCTTATGTTCTTAATCCGCTGGTTCTGGTCCGGCCTTCTGGGGCAACAGAAAACAACTCTGTACCATCCTCTATATGCCAGCCCTTCAAATACTTGAAGACGGTTATCATCTCACCTCTCAGTCATCTCCTCTCCAGGCTAAACATACCCAGCTCTTCAACCTTTCCTCAGAGGACTTGGTCTCCAGACCCCTCCCCATCTTCCCTTAGCCTTCCTCCGAACACATTCCAGCTTGTCTATATCCTTCTTAAATGGTGGTGCCCCGAACTGAACACAGTACTCTGTTCGGAGGAGCTAGAAAAGATCCTCAAGAGTACGGTGGCCAAAGCTCAAGACAATTCATGCCACAGTATTCCCCATTAGGTGGGGAGCACTTTTTTCCCCCTGGGAGAACGTGCCGGAACAGCGTTCCGGATCCTCTTCAATAAAATCATTTTAAAAATGTTTCAAAGTTCGTGTGTTTTCAGTGAGTTTGCTCTGGAGCCATCCTTCCTGAGTGAAGGCAAAAATGTGTGAACTGGAGGCTCTTCTTGAGAGTTGAAGAAGAAGAAGAAGAAGAGATTGGATTTGTATCCCGCCCTTCACTCACTTGGAGTCTCAGAGCGGCTTCCAAACTCCTTTCCCTTCCCCTCCCCACAACAGACACCCTGGGAGGTAGGTGGGGCTGAGAGAGTTCTTTCCCAAGCTGTCCTTGAGAGAACAGCTGGTACAGAGCTATGGCTTGCCCAAGGTCATCCAGCCAGGTGCAAGTGGAGGAGTGGGGAATCAAACCCGGTTCTCCCAGATTAGAGTCCGCGCACTTAACCACGACACCAAACTGGCTCAGTTCCAGCATCTCTCTTTAAAAATAATTTTTAAAAGCCCTGTCCATTACTATGTATGGGTGAGCAAGCTGAGGAAAGCTGACAGGACGAAAGTGGATCCCTTTGAAACATGGTGCTGGAGGGAAGTTTTACAGATACCATGGACTGTTAGAAAGACAAAGCATGGGGTTCTAGAGCAAATCAAGCCTGAAATCTCCCTAGAAGCTCAAATGACCAGACTGAGGTTATCTTCCTTTAGTCACATGATGAGAAGACAAGAATCGCTGGGAAAGACAATCGTGCGAGGAAACCTTGAAGGCAGTAGGAGGAGAAGAAGACCCAACATGAGATAGACCGACTTAGTCAAGGAAGCCGTGGCCCTCAGTTGGAAAGACCAGGGCAAGGCCGCTAACCCGAGGGCTTTTCGGAGCTCATTAATTCACAGGGTTGCTGTCAGTGGGATGTGACTCAATGGCACTTAACCCCCCCCCCCCCCCAAAAAAAAGAGGGCTGAAAGATGGGTGGCAAAATCCCTCGGAGGGAGGTGACTCATGTATTATTACAGCCTCTTTTGCAATTTGAACTTTAACAGTAATTCAGCCTTGTGTTGTTTTTGTTTAAATCCATTCATTAAAATCTTACGGATGTTTGTTTGGATTTGACTGGTGAAGGGAAATATGCTGAGATGATGTATGTTTGGATGCAGCCATTTACTTATCCGGCGTGTGTACTGCTGCTGTGATCCACCCTGAGCCCACTTGGGGGAGGGTGGAATATGAGTCTGAAGAGTACTGGACTCAGGAACAGTGTTCCCTCTAAGCTGAGTTAGTGTGAGCTAGCTCACCTTTTTTTAGCCTCCAGCTCACAGATTTTTGTCTTTGCTCAGGAAGGATGGCTCCAGAGCAAACTAATTGATGCAGCAGCCAAATCACTCGCTCACAACTTTAATGCCAGCAGCTCACAAAGTAGGATTTTTGCTCACAAGACTCCACATCTTAGAGGGAGCATTGCTCAGGAGACCAGGAACGGTGAAATCATGAAGCCTTTATTGAGTGATTCAGCCTGCCCAGTAGATGGTCAGAACAAGCATGCTTCCAGGGCCCTCATTATATGCTGGCCGGAGCCACACCTCCGGCAGCACCCAAAAGACCTGATAGGGGCTTAACATATGTGCATGTTTGTCATAGGTCCCCTGGAGGAGCCTTTGATTGCATTGGCTCCCCAGGGAGAACCTAGGTCCCACATTGGTGGAGGCTTTCAATCCGGATGTCTATTGTTCCTCCAGATTCAAGCTCCCCTCTCTGCCTGACCATGTGCTCTGGCCATGCGGCGGGCGCCATTACCTGAGAGCACATGGCAGGCTGGTTGCTACAGAGCATACTACATTACAGAGCCCAAATTAGGAGGGGCAGCATACTGAGAGGAGCTGAGATTCAGTTGAAAGAAAATGAGATGGAAGGAGAAATCAGGCTAGTCGAGGCACAAAGACCCCCTCGGCGGCTGTCCTTTGTGTAACTGACCTTCAGAGGTACAGTGCCTCCAGACAAGGAGGTTCTATTGATCCATCAGCAGCTGGACAAACCAGGGATGCTCTAGGCTGATCCTGCATTGAGCAGGGGGTTGGACTAGATGGCCGGTATGGCCCCTTCCAACTCTGTGATTCTATCGTTCTATGATTCTATGAATAGACATTGATGGGTCTATGCTATGAAGCTCTGCAGTTTCTGGGAGCAAGGCATTTCCACAATGCCTCTTCCCATATGAAGAAAAAAGTCTGTGGATTAAGATCTGCCCTGTGGTCTCTCTCACGTCTGCCCTGTGGTCAAGACAATTGTCTCAGATCTGCCCTGTGGTCTCTCTCACCTTCACTCTGGATTAGGGTTGCCAGATACCCCAATGGCGGGGTTTGCCCGCCGCCTGGCCCTGTACTCAGCCATCAACCTGCTGGCCTGCAGGGAGACTTACCAGGACAAAGGCGGCGGCCTGGGCCACCATGTTAGCATCACAGAGGACGTGATGTCCTCATGCCAGCTACTTTCTGGGTGACGTTCTGGTATTTGAGCAAAAACTCTATGGTAGAAGCTGGTTTTACCATAGAGTTTTTGCCCAGATATCAGAGTGTCACCTGGAAGTTGCTGGTATGATGATGTCACTTCCTGTATGATGCCAGGGACATGGGCTGGGCCTTTCTCTTTTTTCTGGTAAGCCCCCCCCCCCCAATCTCCTGCCAGGTTACCAGGAAATCTCCACTCTGCCATAAAGCAGACACGGCCTCTCAGTCTCGCCCACCTCACAGGGTTGTTTTGTGAATATTCTATGCACACTCCCCTGACTTGTTTGGAGGAAGGGAAGGATCAATGCAAGTAAATAAAATAAGTGGAAACTGCTGGGATATCAGTTATTTAGAAAATGAGCAGCTGTTGCTGATATAAAAATTGATTCTTCAGCAGGGACCACTGGCCATTGGATATCCCCACCCCCCGCTTCTTCCAAACAGGGATCTTTGCCGAAAATAATTGAACATAGTGAAATGCTGGTCCTGTGATAGATGGGGGGGAAAGGGGAAACACTCAAAAGGTATGCTTTGTAAGGTATTGCAAGCATGCAGAGAGGCAGAAGAAAGCCAGTTGCAGGGAACTGAGATAAAAACGAAGGAATAAAGATACGACAAAGCACGCTGTCCGATTAAAAGAGGATTAAAAAAGGAAAATGATAAAGAGGGAGAGGACAGTGGCTGAGGAGGATTGGCGAAAGGTTTGGGGAGGAACTCTGTGTCCCCCCAAGAAATGGGGCTGCTTCCCCTTCCTGTAATGCAACATGGGGTGTTTTGAGGCAGGGCCCAGGAGCCATTCCCTGCAATCAAGTCATCACTGTCACAGAACCAGCCTCACACGTAACTGCAGTGGGGGATCCACATGTGGGGGGATACTGCCCTTCTGAAGCCATTCACTGGCCGTATTTCCCCATCCAAAGATGGAGCTCCGTGCATAACTGATTATGAATTCCCTTCCCCATTAGGTGTCGTGGTTAAGCATGCAGACTCTAATCTGGGAGAACCGGGTTTGATTCCCCACTCCTCCACTTGCAGCTGCTGGTGTGACCTTGGGTCAGTCAAAAGTTCTTTCAGAGCTGTTCTCTCAGGAGCAGTCCTTGAAAGAGCTCTCTCAGCCCTGCCTGTGGGGAGGGGAAAGGCAAAGGAGTTTGTATGCCACTCTGAGTGAATGGCGGGGTATAAGTCCAATCTCTTCTTCCTCCTCTTCTTCTCACAAGGATTGCTGGTGTCAGCCGTACTGTAGTGGTGGAAAATGCCCTCAAGTCACAGCTGACTTATGGCAACCCCATTCTGGGGTTTTCGCGGCAAGAGACGTTCAGAGGTGGTTGGCCATTGCCTGCCTTTGTGTGGCCACCCTGGACTTCCGTGGTGGTTTCCCATCCAAGTTCTAACTAGGCCCAATCCAGCTTGGCTTCTGAGATCTGATGAGATAAAGCTAGCCTGCGCCAGTACCCTGCAAACAATGCTGAATATGAGATTACAAACGTGCAAGGCAATGCCCTATTCATGCCATAGTGTCCCCCATTACAGAATCCTAGAATCCCAGAGTGGGAAGGGGCCATTCAGGCCATCTAGTCCAACTCACTGCTCAGTGCAGGGTCAGCCTAGAGCAGTGGTGGCAAACCTATGGCACGCATGCCAGAGGCGGCACTCAGAGCCCTCTCTGTGGGCACGCACGCAGTTTGGGCACTCAGTCTCTAAAAGGAAAAAGACGACACAGACTCGAGGCTGGGCTGCTCTCAAACTTACAAAGTATGAGCCAAGGTTAGACAAATTATCAACATGCGTACAACAGCAAAAATCACGTTAATTCTTCAAAAGCATGCCAAATGCAAACTTTTACCTTTCAATAAAAAGTTGTTTGTATAATTAAAAGCTCTGTTATTGTGTTTTTCGTTTAAGACAAAAGATGTTAATGTAGGAGTTCTTTTTTCTAAACTAAAACCTCAGTATTCAGGTTAAATTGTCGTACTGGCACTTTGCGATAAAATAAGTGGGTTTTGGGTCGCAGTTTGGGCACTCGGTCTCTAAAAGGTTCGCCATCACTGGCCTAGGGCATCCCTGACAGGTGTTTCTCCAGCCGCTGCTTGAAGACTGCCAGGGAGGGGGAGCTCACCACCTCCCCAGGCAGCTGATTCCACTGTGGCACAATTCTGACTGTCAAAAAGCTTTTCCTAAGACCCAGCCGGTCCCTTCCCGCCCTGAATTTCAACCCATTCTTGCGAGTCCTCTCCTCTGCTGCCCACAGGAACAGCTCCCTGCCCTCCTCTAAGGGACACGGCCCTTCAGAGACTTCAAGAGAGCCATCATGTCTCCCCCTCAACCTCCTCTTCTCCAGACTGAACCTTCCCTAGAAGTCCCTCAGCCTTTCCTCCTGGGGCTTCTTGGTCTCCAGGCCCTCGATCCTCCTCGTCACTCTCCCCTGCACCCGCTCCGTTCTGTCCACATCCTTTTGGAAGTGAGGCCTCCAGAACTGCACACAATAACTCCAGGTGCAGCCTGTCTGACCTGTACAGAATTGATGTACAGAAGGACCATGACAACTTGTGATTTGGATGTGGTGCTTCTGTTGATACAGCCCAGGACTGCATTGGCCTTCTCTGCTGGTTCACAAGGGAAGGCATGGCACAGTAGCCCAGTGTCCAGCTTCCGTGCAGCAGAGCTGCTTCGAGTGGTGGTGGTGGGGGCGACCAAGAGGAAAGAGGCGGCAGGGGAGAGGGGGCGCGTTTAAATGCTGTTCTGGCCTTCCCACTCCAAATTGCCTCCTTCCCCATGACATGTCCCCCTGGGGGCTATTAAAGATCACGTTTCCCCACATTTAAAACTTCAAAAGTGGGAAGATGTCAGGGGGCAATTTGGAGTGGGCAGACGGGGGGGTGGGGGTGGGGGTGGACACGCCATTTCCTTCCTCCGTCTCTGCCTCCTACTTTCCCCACCTGGAGCAGATTTTCCTTGTCCCTGTGAGCCATCACAAACGCTCAGTGCCTTTGCCTGCCATGTGTCACTCAACCCCACCACATGATGAGCGGAAAGAGCTCCGCAAGTGGCGCAGCTACCATTAATGCCAGTTATAAATAGTGCCTTTGGCGCTGCTGAAGACGTCTTCGCCCCCCCCTGACCCCTCTCCACCCACCCGCCCGTGGCTGCCAATGGGGAAGCGGGTGACTTTGCATTTACGAGCCACTGGAAGCCGGCTCGGCTTGTTTCAGGCGGCCGCGGTCCCACAGGTGTCCTCGCTTCTTTCCTTTCTTAAATACCCCTTTGATTCACTTCTCTCTTGCCAGATCTTAATTACCACTTTGCTCCCATTGTCTGGAAAGAAGCAGCGGCCCAGAGATCCATCATCGTAAAAAAACCCGAGACGCTGGAGGAAAGATAAAATAAGTATTAACTGGCTATAAAAAGAAGTCCACGTTTGCCAGGATGGTGGCTTCGAGCCTTGTGCTGGTCGGCTCAGACTACAAAGTCCTGGATGGGCAGCTCACCACTGGGATGGGCACTGCCCTTGAGTTACCCTCCCTCAAGGCTGGAGGCCCAGCGAGCTGACGGGATGGGAGGGCGTGACTCACAGGCCGCACTCGGAGAGCAGCGGCCTGGTGGAAAGGGACTAGCCAAACAGAACTGCCGACTCGGCTACAACGTGTCCCACCCCTTTACGACGGCCAGTTGTGCAACTGTTATCCCACAGTCCTTGAAACCAGTGCTCCCTCTAAGCTGTGGAGTGTTAAGAGCAAAAACTCTACTCTGTGAGCTGCTGGCATTAAAGTTGTGAGCGGGCGATTTGGCTGCTGCGTAAATGAGTTTGCTCTGGAGCCATCCTTCCTGAGCTGAGACAGAACACGTGTGAGCCGGAGGCTAAAAACCTGTGCGCTAGTGCACACTAACTCAGCTTAGAGGGAACTGTTATGTATTGACCATGCGGTCGCCATGTGCTCCAGTAATGGCGGCCGCCATGTGGCCAGAGCACATGGCCAAGAAACTACCTGAGCTTCAGCCAGGTAGAACAAAGGCCAGGTGGATTCAAACCGGCCACCAATCGTGGACCTAGGTTTCTCCCAGGGAACCCATGAGATGTAAATAGACTGATAATAGCCTATCAGGCCAGTTGGGCGGGGTCAGGGGATTTTCCCTGACCGGCATAAAAGGAGGGCTTGGAGCCCTGGGTTGTATGCTTCATCCGGACCAGCAATAAAGATCTAGCTGTTTCACTATTCCATGGACTCCCGACTCCAAAACTTTTCAGGACACTGTTTGAAACTGGCTTCAGTTGACCCAGATAGTTTCTTAACTGTGCCGGCGTGTCCAGTGATCAGAAGCTACCAGAAGCAGGGTATAAATGAATTAGTTAATAATAATAATACTTAATAAATTCTGGCTGTGTGCGGACCACCCTGAGTGAAGGTTGAGAACTCTGGGTTGGGAAATTCCTGGAGATTTGGGGGTGGGCTCTTGGGGAAGGTATTTATTTATTTATTTATTTATTTAATTCGGCTTTTAGGCCGCTCTTCCCGCACTGCAGGCTCAGAGCGGCTTACATAATTAGGTGAACCTTGTTCACAATAAAACATTTAACAGCAATTAAAACATTATAAAGCAATATAACATTATTACACAGTAATATTAAAGTGCTCAGTACAATCTGATGGCGTATCAACTGGTGTTGCGTACAATCTGGTATTGGGAGCATACAGGGTCCTCAGCGACAAGATGGAATAATTGTATTGCGCTTTGGTAGTCGCTGGGTAACGGGGGGGGCAAAGGGAGGCAAAGGGAGGTGGCGGCCCCTAGTCAAATGCCTGGCGGAAGAGCTCCGTCTTACAGGCCCTGCGGAACTGCATCAGATCCCGCAGGGCCCTGATCTCCTCCGGGAGCTCGTTCCACCAGTGTGGGGCCACCACCGAGAAAGCCCTCCCCCTGGTGGCAGTGAGCCTGGCTTCTCTTAGGCCAGGTATGGCCAGGCGATGTTGGGCCCCTGACCGAAGTGCTCTCTGGGGTACATACGGGGAAAGGCAGTCCCTTAGGTAGGTCGGACCCAGGCCATTTAGGGCTTTAAAGGCCAGTACCAGCACCTTGAAGCGAACCCGGTACACCACTGGCAGCCAGTGCAGTGCCTCCAGCACTGGTCGTATGTGCTCCCGCTTCGGGAGACACATCAACAACCTTGCTGCCGCGTTCTGCACTAGCTGAAGCTTCTGGATTTGCCCCAAGGGCAGCCCCATGTAGAGAGCGTTACAATAGTCCAGCCTCGAGGTGACCATTGCATGGATCACTGTAGCCAGGTCAGCGCGATCCAGGAAGGGGACCAACTGCCGCACCAGCCTCAGATGATAAAAGGCTGATTTGGCAGTGGCTGCTACCTGGGCCTCCATTGACAAGGAGGAATCCAGGAGCACACCCAAACTCCTAACCACCGGCGAAGGCACCAATGGCGCCCCGTCGAAGGTCGGGAGTGGGAGCCCCGACCATGGGCCACCCCGACCCAGGCACAGGACCTCCGTCTTTGTCGGGTTCAGCTTCAGCCTGCTCAGCCTAAGCCAACCAGCCACAGCGTGCAATGCCCGGTCCAAATCGTCCGGTCCCGAGCCAGACCGGCCCCCCAACATCCGATAGAGCTGGGTGTCATCAGCGTACTGGTGACAACCCAGCCCTGCCCTCCGGATAATCTGGGCAAGGGGGCGCATATAGATGTTAAAAAGCATCGGGGACAGAACAGCCCCCTGAGGCACACCGCATTCAAGCGGGTGTCTCCGGGACTGCTCCTCCCCAAGCACCACCCTTTGTCCCCGACCCTGGAGAAAAGAGACAAGGTAGGGTTTGGGGAGGGGAGCTCAGATGATAATGATTAAGAGACTGGATTTATACCCTGCCCTTTACTACCTGAAGGAGTCTCAGAGCGGCTTACAAACTCCTCTCCCTTCCCCTCCCCACAACAGACACCCTGGGAGGTGGGTGGGCTGAGAGAGCTCTCTCTCGAGGACTGCTCTTGAGAGAAAGGCTCTGAGAGAACTTGTGACTGACCCAAGGTCATCCAGCAGCTGCAAGTGGAAGAGTGGGGAATCAAATCCGGTTCGCCCAGATTACAGTCTGCCAGTGTTCCTCTAAGCTGAGTTAGAATGAGCTAGCTCACAGTTTCTTAGCCTCTGGCTCACACATTTTTGTCTTAGCTAGGAAAGATGGCTCCAGAGCAAAATAATTTATGCAGTAGCCAAATTCCTTGCTCACAACTTTAATGCCAGTAGCTCACAAAGTAAAAATTTTCCTCACAAGACTCCACCGCTTAGAGGGAACATCTAACCACTACACCAAAGTGGCTCTCAGGGTTGTGATACCATAGAGTTTGTCCTACAGGACAGCTGTTTCCTCCAAGGGAACTGATCTCTGCTTTCTGGAGATCACTTTTAATCCCAAGGGAATGCCAGAACCCTCCTGGAGGATGGTTATCCTGTGGCCTGAGCATGGCTCCTTTTAGGAAGAAGAGGAAAAAGAAGAGAGTGGATTTATACCCTGCCCTTCACTACCCGAGGGAGTCTCAGAGCAGCTTACAGACTTATATAAGAACATAAGAGAAGCCAATGTTGGATCAGGCCAGCGGCCCATCCAGTCCAGCACTCCGTTTCACACAGTGGCCCAAAACACCAGGTGCCCTCAGGAGGTCCAGCAGTGGGGCCAGGACACTAGAAGCCCTCCCACTGTTGCCCCCCCAAACACCAAGAATACAGAGCATCACTTGCCCCAGACCGAGAGTTCCTATCTATACCTTGTGGCTAATAGCCACTGATGGACCTCTGCTCCAGATGTTTATCCAATTCCCTCTTGAAGCCGTCCATGCTTGTAGCCGCCACCACCTCCTGTGGCAGTGAATTCCACGTGTTTATCACTCTTTGTGTGAAAAAGTACTTCCTTTTATCTGTTCTAACCTGACTGCTTAGCAATTTCATGGAGTGCCCTCGAGTTCTTGTCTTGTGAGGAAGGGAGAAAAGGACTTCTTTCTCTACCTGCTCTATCCCATGCATAATCTTATAAACCTCGATCATGTCACCCCTCAGCCATCGTTTCTCCAAGCCAAAGAGCCCTAAGCAATTCAACCTTTCTTCATAGAGAAAGCGTTCCAACCCTTTTATCATTCTAGTTGCCCTTTTCTGCACTTTTTCCAATGCTATAATATCTTTCTTGAGGTGTGGCGACCAGAACTGTACACAGTACTCCAAATGAGGTCGCACCATCAATTTATACAGGGACATTATGATCCTGGCTGATTTGTTTTCGATTCCCTTCCTAATAACCCCCAGCATAGTGTTGGCCTTTTTCATTGCAGTCACACACTGTCTCGACATTTTCATTGAGTTATTTACTACAACTCCAAGATCTCTCTCTTTGTCAGTCTCCGCAAGTTTGAACTTCTTTCCCTTCCCCTCCCCACAACAGACACCCTGCGAGGTAGACAGAGAGCTCTGAGACAATTGTCCTTGAGAGAACAGCTGGTCCAGAGCTATGGCTTGCCCAAGGTCATCCAGCAGGTGCAAGTGGAGGAGTGGGGAATCAAACCCAGTTCTCCCAGATTAGAGGCTGTGAACTTAACCACTACACCAAACTGGCTTCCAGTTTAGAGAAGTACAATGCTGGGTACAGCCTAGCAGCATCGCGTCTATGTGGGCGAACAGCCCACACATCCCACTAGGGTTGCCAGCTCCAGGTTGGGAAAATCCTGGAGATTTGGGGGGGGGGTGGAGCCTGGGATTTAGGGAAGAGATGGACCTCAGGGGGATATAAGGCCATTGAGTCCACCCTCCAAAGAAGCCATTCCCTCCAGGGGGACTGATCTCTGTCGTCTCGCGATCTGTTGAAACCCCAGGCGATCTCCAGCCACGACCTGGAGGTTAGCAACCCTTCTGCCCAGGCCTCAGACTCGCTCAGGAGACTTGCCTCCACCCTCTCCAATGGCTACTAGACCGGAGCCCACTTGTGGGGCTTCTGACCGGCAGGAATTCTGAGTTCTCCTGAATAATTCTTTTTCTTCTCTCGGAGAGCGTTCATTTGATCTGACAATGGGCTCAGCGGGGGGAGGCCCCCGCCCAGCACGGAGCAGGCAACATGAAAGGGAATCCAGGGCCCCCGCCAGCACATTTTTTCCACTGCTCCTTCTCCTCTCCCCCCTCCCCTTCCCCGTTTTCTTGGCAGAGGAGAAGAAAAGAGCCCCCAAACACATTTCTCTTTTCAAAGCCTGATTCTTTAAATATCGGATTGGGGCTGAATGCCCTGATTGTCGGCAGGCTCAGCCCCCCCCCCCCCCGGCCCTCCTCTCCTCCCCCCTCCCTTCTGGGCGATGCCTAAACATTCACAGCTGGGGTACTGTGGGTCTTGGGGGGAACAATGGGGTTTTGTGCCTGGCGTGAGACAGGAAGGCAGTCCGGTTCTGCAAAGGATTCGCTGGGGTCTCTCAGGACTCTCTCCTCGTCGCCGGTCGCTCTCACTTTGACTACCCACAGCTGGATCAACAATCCCAGGTTCCCATCCCAGGCTCTATCCTATCCGAACAAAGGTTCCCCCTCCCCCATACCATCTCACTCGGAAACCCCCGAACTACCTGTCTGCCAATTGCACCCTCTGGCTCCAGTCTGACGAAGCACCTGACACTTCGGATTTCCATCACCGGAGGTGTCCGAGGCCGGGATGACTTCTCCTGAGAAATATGCAAGTGGGAGACACAGCCCGATTTCCCACGAGGCGCTGCTCCGATGTCGTTCTGCCCTTTGCCCCGATTGTGTGTTTGAATTTCCCACTATTTGCCCCACACCACATTTTGACCTGCGGCTTCACCCGAATTCCCCCACAGCTTCAGTGATCCTGTTTTTTGAGGATCACTGAAACTGTGGGGGAATTCGGGCAAAGCTGTGGGTCAAAATGTGGCGTGGGGCAAATAGTGGGAAATTCAAGCATACAATCGGGGCAAAGGAAAGAATGACGCCGGAGCAGCGCTTTGTGGGAAATAGGCCTGTAGCCAGGATCTTTTTCATCGGAGGGGGGAGCATTTAAATTTCTTAGGGGGAACTTAAGTTAATTAATTAATGACAAATATTTTAGAATGCTTTCTGGCATGGGTTTTGTGGGGGTGTGGCTTTTAATTAAGGGGGCATAGCGCCAAAATTACCTACGGCTGGTTAGGCAGTTGGCTCCCTTCCTCGAACGCGAAGACCTAGCTACAGTGATCCATGCTATGGTCACCTCACGTCTTGATCACTGTAACGCTCTCTACTTGGGGCTGCCCTTGTCTCAGATCCGGAAGCTGCAGCTGGTGCAGAATGCTGCAGCCAGGCTGCTGATGGGTCTCTCTTTGAGGGGCCACATCCAGCCTGTGCTGCAGTTGCTGCACTGGCTGCCCATAGCATACCGGATCCGGTTCAAGGTGCTGGTGCTAACCTTTAAAGCTCTGTATGATCAGGGGCCTGCCTACTTGAGGGACCGCCTCTCCCCGTATAGGCCCCAGAGGTCACTGAGGTCAGGCACTCAACATCGCCTGACTTGCCCTGGTCCGAAAGAGGCCCGGTTGACTTGCACTAGGGCCAGGGCTTTCTCGGTGGCGGCTCCCCACTGGTGGAACGAGCTCCCGGATGACATCAGGGCCCTGCGGGATCTATTGCAATTCCGCAGGGCCTGTAAGATGGAGCTCTTCCGCCAGGCTTTCAACTAGGAGCCCCACCGGGGGGAGGAATTGATCTGGTAACATCGCCCTGGTCCTGTTGGTAGCACCCCTTGCTGTTCTGTTCGCCACGAGAACTCTGAAGTCGCCATCTGTTTTGTGTAGGATGTGGTATGGATTTTAATTGGGTATTTTATATTGTAAACCTTTGTTGCAAAGGTATTTTATGCTTGTTAGCCGCCTTGAGCCGGTTCGCTGGCAAGTCGGGATATAAATATAGTTAGTAAATAAATAAATAAATAAATAAATAAATAAATAGACAGACTGCCCCGGTGTTGCTATGGGCCTGCAGTGATTGCCCTGGAAATGAGAGATTGGAGAGTTTCCCCTTTAGTATATTAGTCCCCTATGGGGCAAAGAGAGACCTCTCCAGTGAGAAAAACAGTGGGTGGAACATAGAAGCATAGAGCTGGAGGGGAACCCAAGGCTCATCTAGTCCACCCCCTTGCATAATGCAAGAAATCCACAGCTACCTTCCCCCACTGATCCCTGCTCTATGCCCAGAGGAAGGCCTGGAGGAAAATTCCTTCCTGACCCCAGAGCGGTGATTGGCATTACCCTTGGCATATAAGAAATAGCCGCAAGAGCTGAACCCTGACTCACAGTCCCCTCGGGGCTCTCTCAGCCCCACCTACCTCCCAAGCAACGCTCCCTCTAAGCTGTGGAGTCTTGTGAGCAAAAATTTGTGAGCTGCTGGCATTAAAGTTGTGAGTGAGCGACTGGGCCGCTGCATAAATTTGCTCTGGAGCCATCCTTCCTGAGCTAAGACAAAAATGGGTGAGCCGGAGGCTAAAAAACTTGTGAGCTAGCTCACACTAATTCAGCTCAGAGGGAACAGTGCTCCCAAGGAGCCTGCTGTGTGGGGAGGAAGGAGATTGTAAGCTGCTCTGAGACTCCTGAAGGTAGAGAACAATGAGGCATAAAACCTACTCTTTCTTCTCTATTCCTTAGACGGTTTCCTCCCCAGGCTTCTCCCCTAAATCTCCAGGAATTTCCCAACCTGGAGCTGGCAACCCTAGGGGGACACACACCTGTGGGAATCCTCCTTCTATGCCTACACTTGAGAAAGGACATTGGAAGAAGGAACCCGTTCATTAGAACAAGAGGTAAAGATCACAATCTGCTCAGCTTATCAAAGGGGAAGGTGAAAAGGTGACTTCCGCAAGGTCTGCGGCATCTGTGACAGCTCATTAAACTTGCAGATCGACTTGCAAATGAGGCCGAAGAGATGGCCGGAGAGGAAGGAAGAGCCTCCATCATGCTGAGGACTCGTCCCCGTCACAGCGCTTTCTGCAATAATTCCAGAGGAGAAGCCGTGTCAGCCTGTGGCAGCCGAAGAAATGAGGAACCTAACAGCTCCTTAAAAATTAACAAGGTTTTATTCGGGCGGCAGCTGTCATTGATTAATGCCGGCTTTTGCTGCTCCAGTCCCCGAAAGCGTCTGATGGAATGAAATCCTGCTAGACGTTAAGAGACCGCTGGACTCCTGTTGATCTGTTTACTGTACGTTTGCTGTGAGGCAGAGATGGATTGCCAGTGAAACACACACTTGCCTGTGTGCATGTGTAGACGGGACAACCTCGCCAGCAAATTGGGCCTAGCTCAGAATGACATGCACTTCTGGGGGGAGTTTGGGCCGCCTTCCTGGGTGCCCCTTTCGGAGTCTTGTAGGCAGGGCCGTAGCCAGCGGTGGGGCTTTGGGGGCTGAGCCCCCTATCACATACCTCAAGGCCCCACCAGGGGCCCTAAAGACCCCATCCCACCGCCTTCCCAAGTTGCACCGCCTTGAGCCACTGCCAGCCTCATAGCCAGCTTGAAGCCCTTCATTTATGCTCTTGTAAAGCCAATAGCCGAAGGTGGAGGGAAGCAGCCGGCCGTGCATCCCCCGCTCATCGGTCCAACACACCCATCTATATATCTAATACCCAAGGCGCCCCCCTGCATGCGGATATCTAAATCCACATATCAGGGACACCTCAGGGGCAAAGAGATTTTCCTGCACATTTGGGGCAATCCCCAGATGTGCAGAAACATCTGAAATCTATAAAAAACTATTGGGGGATACTTAAATCCCCCCCAAAGTAAAACAGCATCCCCCGCGCATGCGCAGAGAACACTCTGAGAACTGCCTCGCTGCTGTTGTGGCCCCTGCTACCACTGCTGGGGGGGGGGAGAGAAGGCTTGGTGGGCTGGTGGCTGTGAGCTGCTCAGCCCTCACCACCGCTGCTGGGGGGGGGAGGAAGTCTTGGCGGGTCGAGCTCAGCCCTCGCTGCTGTCACTGGGGGGAAGGAGGTGGCTTGGTGGCTGGGAGCCACGTGGGCCTCGCTGTTGGTGCCGGGGGGGCATGGGAGAAGGGGAGAAGGCTTATCTGCAGCTGCTTTCTTCTCCTTGGTGGGCTGGCAGCTGGGAGCCACTCGGGCCTCGCCACCGGTGCTGGTGGGGGGGAAGGATTGTGGGCCCGGCTGAATGGGGGAAGCTTACCTGTGGCCACTTCCTCCTCAGCCATGTAGTAGTAGCTACTTTTAATTTAATTCAATTTAATTAGAGCCCCACCTGGCACCCCGGAGCCCCTCCTGAAAAAAATCCTGGATATGGGGCTGCTTGCAGGCTGATTAGAAATGAGAACTGCTAGGAGGTAGTTGGGCAGTTTGGATTTGGGGATGTAACCCGGTTCACAGGGTTGCTAATTGTGGGTTGGAAAGGATCGGGAAATTCTGGGGGTGGGGCATGGTTTGGGAAGGGGAGGGACCTCGGCAGGATTCTAATGCCATAGAGTCCCCACTCCAAAGCAGCCATTTTCTCCAGGGGGATTGTCATGGGTCCCAGCTCAGCCGAGGCTGACTGTTCTTCAGGCGAGGAAGAAGCACAGAGCAACCCAGCCTCCTCCGGAGTTGGCCCCGAAGAGGAACTTTTGCCAGCACCTGATGAAGGAGAGTCTCCAGCATCTGAGGTGTAGCAAGGCAAAGAGCCAGAGGAAAAGCCTGGGGGATGCCTCAAGGCAGGAGTCTCCACCGAGCTCACCTGGATGTCCCAGACAGAAGCAGGGCATGCCAGCGTCTGGAGGTGCGAGAGAGACCAAGGAGAGCCAGACTTCAGCTGATGCAAAGGCAACATAAGGGGTTGTGAGTCTTTGCAGGTCGCCTCCCAGGGAAGGGAGGACTGGAGTATAAGCAACCACGCTCACCTGCCTCGGTGTGGACGCAACCGTGCAATCTCGGATCATGTCATAAGAACATAAGAACCTAATTGAGCCAATGTTGGATCAGGCCAATGCCCATCCAGTCCAACACTCTGTCACACAGTGGCCAAAAATTCCCTCTTGAAGCTGTCCATGCTTGTAGCCACCACCAGTGTTCCCTCTAAGCTGAGTTAGTGTGAGCTAGCTCACAGTTTTTAAGCCTCCGGCTCACCCAATTTTGTCTTCGCTCAGGAAGGAGGGCTCCAGAGCAAACTAATTTAGGCAGTAGCCAAATCGCTCGCTCACAACTTTAATGCCAGTGGCTCACCAAGTAGAATTTTTGCTCACAAGACTCCACAGCTTAGAGGGAGCATTGGCCACCACCACCTCCTGTGGCAGTGAATTCCACGTGTTAATCATTCTTTGGGTGAAGAAGGACTTCCTTTGATCTGTTCTAACCCGACTGCTCAGCAATTTCATGGAGTGCCCACGAGTTCTTGTATTGTGAGAAAGGGAGAAAAGGACTTCTTCCTCCGCCTGCTCTATCCCATGCATAATCTTGTAAACCTCGATCATGTCACCCCTCGGTCATCGTTTCTCCAAGCTAAAGAGCCCCAGGTGCTTCAACCTTTCTTCATAGGGAAAGTGTTCCAACCCCTTTATCATTCTAGTTGCCCTTTTCTGCACTTTTCCCAATGCTATAATATCTTTGTTGAGGTCTGGCGACCAGAACTGTACACAGTACTCCACATGAGGTCGCACCATCTTTTTATACAGGGGCATTAAGATACCGGCTGCCAGCCTCCGCTCTTTGCTCCTGAGGACTCGGACTGATTTCCCGGCATTCTGACCCTTGGCACTGTTTCTCCGCTTGCTTTTGGACTGTGTATCTAGCTTCGGCAAAGGGTATCTGTGGCGACCGACCAGACCCAGCACTGGAGACCAATTGTCAACTGGAGATCAATTGTAATTCTGGGGGGGGGGGGGGTCTCCAGGCCCCACCTGGAGATTGGTAACCCCACCAATTCATGCATTCCTCCACATCGGAGGAACATGCTCCAGGGAAACAGGATGACACCTGCTGGCCCTGTCCAACCCCCTCCTTGCGTTCCTCCAACCCGAGGAGCAGAGCCCCTGGGTATTTTTCTGAGTCTGGGCTCTGTAGATAGGATGGGCAGGTATGACCCCCTCCCCCCACATAATACACATTCTAAGCAGATGACCATGGGAACAACCCTATGGAGAGGCACAAAACCAGCTGGAGGTGAAGCCACCTTGGGCTGCAGGGAGGCTGACGCAGGAATCCCAGTCATGCCACTTGCTTCTAGGACCTGCTTTGCGGACACTTATCTTTGCTTGCCCTTATCGACTGAAAAGATTTCTACCCTGCCTTTCTCCAGAGGTGCTAGGCGGCTTCCAAAGGCCACGCCAAGTTGCAAGACAATGCTCGAATCAGTACCAATAATCCTAGCAAACACATACACCAAGTCGGTCAAGTCAGAGCTGATTTATGGCAGCCTCAGAAGGTTTTCAAGGCAAGAGATGTTCAGAGGTGGTTTGCCACTGCCTGCCTCCACGTCACACCCCTGGTATTCCTTGGGTCCAAATACTAGCCAGAGCCAACACTGCTTCTGAGATCTCATGAGACTGGGCGAGACTGGGGTATCCAGGTCAGGACCAACACAAAGTAGAAGCAGTCTAAAACTATACTACAGCCCCACTATAATTAATCAGTCAGATTTTTATTCATACCAACAGCCTGGTAAAATACCTTTGACTGAGAATGCCATCGTCTGGACCAAGGAGGGGCAGACATAGCTCTGACCCCATCAGGCCCTCAGAGGAATATAATACTCAGAAATTAATAAATACATGTTGAAAACTGTATCTCTTTTAGGACAAAGTTTGGGTCCAGTGGGGCACCTTGAAGACCAACAAAGTTTTATTCAGTGCATAAGCTTTCGTGTGCAGGCACGCTTCCTCAGAGACAGTGAAGCAGAATCTCCTCAACCATTACACACAGAAAGGGAGAAGGTGGGGGGCTTACACCTTGAACTTTGTTGGTCTTCCAGGTGCCACTGGACTCAAACGTCATCCTGCTGCTTCGGACCGCCATGGCCGCCCCGCCTGAATGTATCCCTTTTAGTTATTCTACTTCATTTACTCCCCTGGGGATCTAAAGCGAATTACACCATTCTCCCTTTTCTCCATTTAAATTTATTTATTTATTTGTTCCATTTATATCCCGCCTTGCCAGTTTTTCAACCGGCTCAAGGTGGCTAACAACACAAAACAGCATAAAACAAGTTTACAATATAAAACATTTAAAACAACGCTACACTACAAATCCACAAGATGGCGACTTCCTAGCGCTCCGGTGGGTAGAGGCAGCAGGGTGCGATCAACAGGGCCAGGGAGATGGTATAGTCGGCTTTCTCCCCGATGGCGGCTCCTATTTGAAAGCCTGGCGGAAGAGCTCCGTCTTACAGGCCGTGCGGAACTGCAACAAATCCCGCAGGGCCCTGATGTCATCCGGGAGCTCGTTCCACCAGTAAGGAGCCGCCACCGAGCAAACATTTCGAAGGTGTCATACACCGCCAGTGCTTTCCTATCCCAATTGAAAACAAAAGGGCATTCCTAGGCTGGTCTACTCAGAAGTAAGTCCTATTTTATACAGTGGAGCTTACTCCCGAGGAAAGAGTTTTTAGGACTGCAGCCTAAACCTGGTAGCATTGAACTGTAAGGCCCATAAATGTAAACCTGATAGTTTACAGAAGAAGATGATGAAGAAGAAAAGGATGAAGATGAAGAAGAGGAGGAGAAGGAGATTGGATTTATACCCCTGGCCCCTCACTCCCCAAGGGAGTCTCTGAGTGGCTTACAAACTCCTTTCCCTTCCCCTCCCCACAACAGACACCCTGTGAGGTAGGTGGGGCTGAGAGAGTTCTGACAGGAACTGCTCTTTTTCAAGAACAGATGGTACAGAGAGCTATGGCTTGCCCAAGGTCATCCAGCAGGTGCAAGTGGAGGAGTGGGGAATCAAACCCGGTTCTCCCAGATGAGAGTCTGCGCACTTAACCACTACACCACGCTGGCTCTCCAGTAACGTAATGTCATGTGAACTTATAGTTTAGCTTATAGTTTACAGAACCAGGGTTTCTGGTTGTGACTGTTACGATCGCTGAGCTCAGGTGCTGAGCGCCAGCTGCTGCTACCAAAGAGGGTGCAGGGAAGCCAATGCTTTCCAAAACTCTGCCCTTTGCAGCGACCTCTGAGTCCCGCAGCCTTTCCATCACTCCCCAGGGGAGCGGGATTTGTTTTTAACCTGGTGTTTAACTCTGACCTTGAATCGATTTCTCTCTCTTAAAGCATTTCATTTTTCCACATGACAGGGAGTTGGGATGATGAAAAATTGACACCCTCTAATAGGAGAGAAGTGCCATTGGCTTGTCGCTTCCCCCGGCCCCCCTGCTTGGCGTGAATCGAATGTTTTGCCCGACACCAGATTCCCAAGCAAATGCTGTATTCTCCCCCAGATTAGTACGGGCGCATTAACATTCTTCTCCAATTTTGTTGTGCAGTCTGGCCGTTTGGAAATATGGCTGGAGGGTAATGGAAGTCAAACTGTTTTTATTTGTTCTTGCCATAAAACTGATATCTCCATATTAAGTTCGCAGGGCAATATCAATTTATGTAGCACAATAAAGTTGATGGCGGATTTCATAGCCTTGTTAAGCGATTCTTTTTAGAGCCCTGGAACACGTTGCCAGAAAGGTATACACAGAGGCCCAACAGTTACGCAACCACACCCGCTTGGCAAGAAGAGGGCCAAGGAAAGCTTCATTTTCCATGGAAACACAACACTGGGAAAGATGTCTAGGGGAGCTGCCTCGGGAGGTGGTGAGCTTCCCATCATTGGCAGCCTTCAAGCAGTGGCTGGACAAACATTTGTCAGGGATGCTCTAGGCTGATCCTGCACTGACCAGGGGGCTGGACTAGATGGCTTCGTGGCCCCTTCCAACTCTGTGATTCTATGACTCTATGTGATGGTGGATAGTACTTTTTATGGACTCAGGTCTGGGGAACAACGGAGTGGATCAATTAATCCAAGTGACCAGATTTGTCCCAGTTTATTTTAAACTTCCAGAAAGCTTTTGATAAAGTCCCTCATCAAAGGCTCCTAAGTAAGCTCAGTAGTCACAGGATAAAAGGACACGTCCTCCTGTGGATCAAAAACTGGCTAATTAGTAGGAAACAGAGAGTGAGTATAAATGGGCAATATTCTCAGTGGAGGGAGGTAAGCAGTGGGGTACCACAGGGATCAGTACTCGGTCCGATGCTTTTTAACTTGTTCATTAATGATTTGGAGTTGGGAGTAAGCAGTGAAGTGGATAAATCTGTGGATGACACAAACTTGTTCAGGGTGATGAAAACCAGGGAGGATTGTGAGGCACTCCAAAGGAATCTGTTGAGGATGGGTGAGTGGGCATCAACGTGGCAAATGGGGTTCAGTGTGGCCAAGTGCAAAGTGATGCACGTTGGAGCCAAAAATCCTAACTATAAATACATGTTGGTGGGGTCCAAACTGGCAGAGACTGACCAAGAGAGGGATCTTGGAGTTGTAGTAGATAACTCACTGAAAATGTCGATACAGTGTGTGACTGCAACGAAGAAGGCCAACGCTATGCTGGGGATTATTGGGAAGGGAACTGAAAACAAATCAGCCAGTATCATAATGCCCCTGTATAAATCGATGGTGTGACCTCATTTGGAGTACTGTGTACAGTTCTGGTTGCCACACCTCAAAAAAGATATTATAGCATTGGGAAAAGTGCAGAAAAGGGCAACTAGAATGATAAAAGGGTTGGAACACTTTCCCTATGAAGAAAGGTTGAGGCGCTTGGGGCTCTTCAGCTTGGAGAAACGACAGCTGAGGGGTGACATGATCAAGGTTTATAAGATTATGCATGGGATAGAGCAGGTAGAGAAAGAGGTACTTTTCTCCCTTTTTCATAGTATAAGAACTCGTGGGCACTCCATGAAACTGCTGAGCAGTCAGGTTACAGCAGATAAAAGGAAGTCCTTCTTCACCCAAAGAGTGATGGACACATGGAATTCACTGCCACAGGGGGTGGTGGCAGCGGCTACAAGCATGAATGGCTCCAAGAGGGAATTTGATAAACATCTGGAACAGAGGTCCATCAGTGGCTATTAGCCACAAAGTATAGACAGGAACTCTCAGTCTGGGGCAAGTGATGCTCTGTATTCTTGGTGCTTGGAGGGAGCAACAGTGGGAGGGCTTCTGGTGTCCTGGCCCCACTGCTGGACCTCCTGAGGGCACCTGGTGTTTTTGGCCACTGTGTGACACAGAGTGTTGGACTGGATGGGCCACTGGCCTGATCCAACACTGGCTTTTCTTATGTCCTTATGTAAAACTTGGAATAGTTGCTCAGTACAGCTCTGAAAACTTTTAAAAGCTGGTTCCTCAAGTCCCTGTTCTTTCCCTGTGGAACTGCTCTTAGAGAAAAGAACTTTCCACCACTCATACCATTGCTTCTGCTAGATTTGAGTCAGGTATCTAACTAAGGGATCTTTGACTTCTGAAAGCTTGTGCCCCCTGCCCCAATCTCTAAGGTGCTCCTGGGTTTGAATCTAGCTGTACTACTGTCAGGATCCTTGATCCTAACAGAGTATTCTTTATGCATTGTGTAGTATGTTTGTGCAGATGTCATTTCACTCCCTTGCTATCTCTTGCCAAGCTGTCTCAGGTTTCCTCCCTTCCCTTTATTGCCTTGAGTTATATTGCTTTGTGAAGGTCTGGTCAATGTAACAGTTTCATCCGGGAGAATGGCGACCTCAAACGCTGACACGTCACCCGAGACCAAATGGCCTCTTCCCCCCTGCATTCCTCCGCTCCCCCGCCCTCCGAGACACGGAACTTTCTTATCGCTGTGAGAAGTCCTTGGGATGGCCTTTGTTATGGATATACGGGGCACATCTGTGGCGCCTAATTCAAGAGGGGAAAATTTATAACTTTAACACCTCACCTTTCCTGTGGGAAGTCAAATGGCTAAAGATCTTTAACCGCGCTTTCCCCCTTTTTGTGATTGGTTGAATATCGGGGTTTCAAACTGTACTGGAGGGTATATTAACCCTGACTGTTTTGTATATGGTATCTCTAACAAACATTCGAGAACCTGTCATGCAGTACTAAGAAAATAAAGAACTCTGTTTCATCAACAAAGGTCTGACTTTGACTGCCTCGGGCAGAAGCCTCACAACTCCTGCTGACCAGCATGGCTGCCCCCTGGAACTTGCTTTGCACTGTGTCTGCAGTCAACAGAATAATCTTGCTGCCCTCTTCGTTGAGATAGGAAAGCTGCCTTATAGTATGCTCGAAGTGAATACCCTTTCCCCACAGAACTGAGACGCATCCTCTTGTGTACTAAGACCACGGTCGCCTGGTCTCCCGTAATGGTGACCGCCATGTGGTCAGCGCACATGGTCAGAATCTACCTGAGCTTCAGCCAGGTAGAACAATAGCCAGTTGGATCCTGAGTGACCACCAAGTACGAGCCTAGGTCTCCCGCTGCGGGACCTATGAACTACAACCACGGACTTAAGGTCCTATCAGGACCTGGGGACGAGGTCGGGGCATTGTCTCCGGCCGGCATAAAAGAGGGCTCTGAGCCAGGGGGTCCCCATGTTCCATCTGACCCTCAATAAAGAGCTTTACTATGAAATCACTTCCACTCGCCTCCCGACTCCAATACTTTTCATATCCCCTATGCAGTTGACACTGAGTAGCTAGCAAAAATTCCCCGCTGATTATTACATTCCACTGTTACCCTTGTTCGCTGCTGTCTTTTAAAAAACAGAGGACTTGGGGCGATTTTTCGGACTGGCTGCCGCCTTCGAGGGTTCGTTGTGAACTAGCAAAGCAATATTGACCCAGCTGGTGGGAGGTGTGGTGAAGCAACTGACCACCTGTTGTTTTTGGCCACTGGTGTTTTTGGCCACTGTGTGACAGAGGGTTGGACCGGATGGGCCATTGGCCTGATCCGACATTGGCTTCCCTTATGTTCTTATGCTTTCTTCACTGCCCTCCTGCCCATTTTCCGATGGGGAAAACTGTACGGTCCAGTTCTCTCTTACTTTGCACCGAATCATCAGTGCGTTCCTGGGAAACAAAGAAAACCGGATCCTCTTTTGAAACTGACAAGGCAGGAAGGCTGCCATGCGATCCGTCCCACTCTCCTCTTAGCCTAGCGGAAGCTGTTGCTCGATACAGATTGGTAGCCAAAGCCGCTCATGCTTAGGTGGACCGGGACTCTCCCCTTTCCAGTCTTTGTTCCCTCCCTCCTCCGGCTTGGCAGTGACAGCCACACAGAAGGAGAGGTGTGTTGCTGCCACCACAAAGACAACCATACTCGTTGTCGTAGACGCTGCCTACAATGACGTGGGCATCAACCCACGAAAGCTTAGACCACAATAGCTTTCCCAGAACAAAGTTCGCGTCCGACCGAAAGGGCTACCCGCCCGAATAACTTTCCTAGTCTTTTATTCAGGGCTGTTTTGGGGCAGGAACGCACAGGAACGGAGTTCCAGCTGGCTCCTGAGTTGGCCACGCCTACAGCCGAAAGCTCTGGGCATACGTGGCTACAGAGCACACTGCCCGCCCCACAGTAAAATGCCTCCTTTCCCTCTGGGGAGCGCCTTGGGATTGCCTTGTCAATTTCACTCCCTGCCTGTCAGCTGAGAGTGAAATTGACAAGGAAAAGCCTCTGTCTACCTTCCCTTCTCTAGCTGACATGTCCCAGCTGGAAAAGGGCAGGCAGGGAACCCACGTCTGCCGCGGCAGGCAGGCTGGGGAAAGAGGGCAGGCATGCAGGCATGCCTGGGTTCCCCTCAGGATCTTCTCCAGGTGTGAGAATATCAAGAGGGGAACCCAGGCATGTTGAAAATGTACCTTTTGGCCTCCCTTGAAATGATAATCTGTCTGCACCGCGGTTCCCAGAGGTGGTGGGGCTGCTGGCTCCTCCCACCAGAATCCCTTTAGCACACAGTGAAGAAGTCACAGGTGTAAACCACATGAGCAGGTGAGCGTGATGGAAGGCCTTGGGTGGGGCAGCTGAGACAGCTGGGTTTCCCTGCTTTGGGTCGCGAGAGACTTTTGCAGGTAAATATTGTGAAGAGAAGAGAAGAAGAGATTGGATTATACCCCCGCCCTTCAATACCCAAAAGAGTCTCAGAGCAGCTTACAAACTCCTGTCCCTCCCCTTCCCCACAACAGGCACCCTGTGAGGTGGGTGGGGCTGAGAGAGCACTGAGAGAAACTGCTCTTTTTCAAGAACAGCTGTGCCGGAACTATGGCCTGCCCAAGGTCACCCAGCAGCTGCATGTGGAGGAGTGGGGAATCAAACCTGGTCCTCCCAGATTAGAGTCTGCGCACTTAACTACTATGCCCAACTGGCTCTCAAGAAGAAGAGGAGAAGAAAAGGAGGAGGAAGAAGAGATTGGATTTATACCTTCCCTTCACTCGGAATCTCAGAGCGGCTTACAAACTCCTTTCCCTCCCCCTCCCCTCCCCTCCCCACAACAGACACCCTTTGAGGTAGGTGGGGCTGAGAGAACTCTCTTGAGAACTGCCCTTGAGAGAACAGCTCCGAAAGAACTTGTGACTCACCCAAGGTCACACCGACAGCTGCATGTGGAGGAGCGGGGAACCAAACCCGGTTCTCCCAGATTAGAGTCCGCGCTCTTAACTGCTACACCAAACTGGCTCTCAGGACTGGCTGTCAATCTCACTGCACACGAAGCTTCTCTTCTGGTGCAAAGGCACTCTGGGGAAATCTGATGGCTGGGTCAGTTTGGACCTCCCCGTTGCTTTCACCCCGACTGCCCCTGAGACCTGAACCGCATCCCCCAGTTGAAAAGGGGTGAAGTCTCTGTAAATCGCCAGATTTCCCATGCAGGTTGACCCTCTGACCTTCTGAGCCCAGAGCTTTCCTTCTGAGCTGCCAAGATGGCCCAGACGTTAAGCCTAACAAGCATTCACATGAGCTTTGCGGGGGGAGGGATCCTGCGAGTCGAAGACAAGCGCCACCAAAATCCCAAAGAGCTTCTCGTGTCCTCTTCTACAATCTGAAATTATCTAGCTATATCACTGAAGCATACTGGACTCGGGAGACCAGGAACAGTGAAATCATGAAGCCTTTATTGAGTGATTCAGCATGTCCAGGAGATGGTCAGAACAAGCATGCTTCCAGGGCTCCAGGGCCCTCATTATATGCTGGCCGGAGCCACACCTCCGGCCGCACCCAAAAGACCTGATAGGGGCTTAACATATGCGCATGTTTGTCATAGGTTCCCTGGAGGAGCCTTTGAGTGCATTGGCTCCCCAGGGAGAACCTAGGTCCCACATTGGTGGAGGCTTTGAATCTGGACGTCTATTGTTCCTCCAGATTCAAGCTTCCCTTCTCTGCCTGACCATGTGCTCTGGCCATGTGGCGGGTGCCATTACCTGGGAGCACATGGCAGGCTGGTTGCTACACAGAGCATACTACATTACAATCACGGAGGGCAAAGGGTCGGCGCTCAATGGACATGAAACCCCCCCTTCCCAACTCCCTCCCTGCCCTCAGCTGCCCTGCTGTCTCCTTATTCAAACCCCCCCCCCCCCCCCCCCCAATGTTACCTGCTCCCTGGCTGTGGACAGACAACAGAAACCATTTTAGAACTGCCTTGCATAGATTCCGGCCCAGTATTGCCTGGCGCCGGCGAGTGGCAACTGGGTCAGATCCTTCCCTGCCTTGATTCTGGGGTGCGTGAGCTCTGGAGACCCCAGGAATTGAAAGCAGACCCAGATCTCGATACCAGCAGCAGTCTAAAAATTTCCCAAATCACTGCGGTTTTTAATCATATAGATTTGGGAAATCCCTACATCGTCTTGTGGAGCGTGGACCTTGTGACGGCTGCCCATCACGTAGGGCTGCCAAGTCCAACTTGGGAAATATCTGGGGACTTTGGGGGTGGAGCCAGGAGAAAGGAAGTGACATCATTTTGTGATGTCAAATCCTGTGATGTTGCTTCCACATGCTGACACATGAACTCATGAAGTTTCCTAATACTGAATCAGGCCATTGGTCCATCAAGGTCAGTATTGACTACTCAGACTGGTAGTGGCTCTCCAGGGTCTCAGGCTGAGATCTTTAATGTCACCTATTACCTGATCCTTTTTTAGCTGAAGAGGCTGATACCTCCTGCATGTCAAGCAGATGCTCTTATCACTGAGCAACGGCCCTACTGAATCCTTCCTCATCTCGGCAGAATATGAAGCACTAAGTGCTACACAAGTGCTGAATATGATTTTCAGATCATAAGAACAGGAGAGAAGCCACAGTGGATCGGGCCAACAGCCCATCCAGTACAACACTCTGTGTCACACAGTGGCCAAAAATACCAGGTGCCCTCAGGAGGTCCAGCAGCGGGGCCAGAACTCCAGAAGCCCTCCCACTGTTGCCCCCCAAGCACCAAGAATGCAGAGCATCACTGCCCCAGACAAAGGGCTCCATTTAGACCTTGTGGCTAATAATAGCCACTGATAGACCTCTGCTGGATGGGGACAGAGAGAGAGACAGACAGACAGAAAAAAGAAAGAGGGAGAGAGAGAAGGGAAAAAAAACTGGCAGAGGCACTTACTTCCATTTAGACCTTGTGGCTATAATAGCCACTGATAGACCTCTGCTGGATGGGGACAGAGAGAGAGAGAGAGAGAGAGACAGACAGACAGACAGAAAAAAGAAAGAGGGAGAGAGAATGAAAAGAGCTGGAAGAGAAACTCACCTTGCCAGCCACATGCAAAAGCAGCTCCTTCAGTCCCTCTGGGCGGACCTCTCTCGCTGTGGAAGCTCTCTTGCTGACTTCTTAAAGGGGAAATGTCTGGCGAGGCTTTTTACTGCAGGGCAGGCTCTCTGCAGACATTTCCCTTTTAAGGCAGCCATTTTGTCCCCCGGGTGGGCAACTTTGGAAAAGCGGGAGGAAGGACTAAAAATCAGTGTTTCCCCCGCCCTATCGGGGGACTTGGCAGCCCTACCATCACGGCATACAGCCTAGCCGCCCCACGTGGAGTTGCCAGCCTCCAGGTAAGGCCTAGAGTTCTCTCAGAATTAAAACTGATCTCCGTCGTACAGAGATCAGTTTCCCTGGAGCAAATGGCAACCTCAGAGGGCAGACTCTGGCATACCATCGATTCCAGGTGAAATCTCTCCCAAATAATAATAATAAGAAGAAATAAGAAATTACCCCCTCCACAAGCACCATCCCCAAATTTCCAGGAGTTTCCCAGGCCAGAGTTGGGAACCCTAGTGGCACTGCAGCATCTCTACTGTGTTGTAAGGTAACATGGGGTCCAGTCTCTCAATATTCCTGTTCAGGACCAGCTGCTGCCCGTCTTTTAGCTTGCAAGGAGGATTACAGCAGGTCCTAATTTCTTTCGCTTGGGAGCCTTCCTCTGTCATTTTCTTCTCTACAGTGCACAGTTGGTGCCAAATATATTGTTTCAGACTTCCCATTATTCCCAGTCCCAGGGGCGCATGATTAGCTCATGAAGAGAGAACAGTGGAAAGTGAAAGACGTATGCAAAGCTTATGCAAAATGGAATTATTCAAGAGCTCTTCTTGCCCAGGTAAATAGGAGGAGACTGTAATGAAAAGGTCAGCAAGCTGAATTGGAGGAGGAGGAGGAGGAGGAAGAGAAGAAGAAGATGATGAAGCAGCAGCAAATCTTCACTCAGAGCAGCTTACAGTCTCCTTTCCCTTCCTCTCCCCACAACAGACACCCTGGGAGCAATGCTCCCTCTAAGATGTGGAGTTTTGTGAGCAAAAATTCTACTTTGTGAGCGAGCGCAGGGGCGTAGAGTTTAAAAACTCCCAGTGTGTGTGTGTGGGTCTTCCGTGCGCACGCGTGAAGTGCATGCGCCCGCCAGGACCATGTCCCCACCGCCGCCTCCCCCCCTGCCTAACCACTCCTGCTTCCGTCCCTCTGTCCATCCAGGGGCCAGCTGGGCATTTGCTTAGCTGGCCCCTGGACGGACGGATGGAGGGAAAGTCGGAGTGGCCAGGCGGGGGGGGGGAGAGACTGTGGTGGCGGCGGCCCTAGGAAGGGCCGAGGGAGGCGCGGCGAAGGGCACACCATGTTCCCGGGGGGGCTCAGTCCCCCCCGGGAAATTTCGGGGGTGGCTCGAGCCCTCGAGCCTCCCCGTAGTTGACACCTATGAGCGAGCGATATGGCTACTGCATAGATTAGTTTGCTCTGGAGCCCTCCTTCCTGAGCTAAGACAAAAAATGTGAGCCGGAGGTTAAAAAACTGTGAGCTAGCTCACACTAACTCAGCTTAGAGGGAACACTGCCTGGGAGGGAGGTGGGGCTGAGAGAGCTCTTTTGAGAACCGCTCTTTTGAGAACCACTCTGAAAGAACTTGGGACTGACTCAAGATCACCCAGCTGGCTGCATGTGGAGGAGAAGTGGGGAATCAAACCCGGTTCTCCAGATTAGAGTCCACCACTCTTAAGCACGACACCAAACTGGGA
The DNA here is from genome assembly GCA_029233225.1 of Lepidodactylus listeri. Classification (NCBI taxonomy): domain Eukaryota; kingdom Metazoa; phylum Chordata; class Lepidosauria; order Squamata; family Gekkonidae; genus Lepidodactylus; species Lepidodactylus listeri. The sequence goes on along the minus strand of JARCFY010000004.1, from coordinate 2,842,574 downwards.
TGCGGACTGTGGCCGACCCTACCAAAGAGCCAGTTTGGTGTAGTGGTTAAGTGCGCGGACTCTCATCTGGGAGAACCGGGTTTGATTCCCCACTCCTCCACTTGCACCTGGCTGGATGATCTTGGGCAAGCCATAGCTCTGTACCAGCTGTTCTCTCAAGGACAGTTGTCTCAGAGCTCTCTCAGCCCCACCTACCTCACAGGGTGTCTGTTGTGGGGAGGGGAAGGGAAAGGAATTTGTAAGCCGCTCTGAGACTCCCTTGGGGAGTGGAGGGCGGGGTATAAATCCAATCTCTTCTTCTCCTTCTACTGTACTGCTGCCTCTCACTGTTAAGTCTCCTCCAGATGGGGCTAGTCTCTACCCCACTTAATGCGCCATGTTTAAAAGCTCATGCTGTGTTTCAGCTCTGTTGGAGATTTCTGTCTGTGTTCAGATTTCTGGGTTCCAGATCCGATTATACCGTCCATTGGCTGTCCCATCCTGTTGATTGTACTCTGCTTACCCTATGCCATCTGCCAAAAAAGTGGCCAATAAATAACCAAAAAACCACCACAATATTTACCAATGTAAGAGCGGAGGAAACAGGCCCCCAGACAGACCAGGCTAGTCTAATTGTCGTGGATTTGAAAGTCCTTCAATCAGTGTCCATGCCCTCAAAGCGCCACCGTAACCTTAGAGCCGCCCCCCCCCCCCCGGTTCCAGTCACCTTCACATTCTACATCCCAACCCCAAACGCTTTTGCGCCAGCTGTCACTCCAAGCTGCTGGGCATATGATAGCCAGGAAGTCACTAGCTATCAAAAGCCAGGGAAGTTAACATCTTCCAGCCAGCACTGCCCACCAAAGAGACAACTTTGTACAGAGGAGGGCAAGAGGATTAGGGGATTGGAGCCCCTTCCCGATGAGAAAAGGCTACAGAATCTGGGATTTTCAATTTAGAAAAGAGAAGACTAAGTGGGGACATGAGAGAGGTTTATACAATTATGCATGAGGCAGAGATAGTGGACAAAGAGACATTTTTCTCCCTCCCCAAATACTAGAACTCGAGGGCATCCAATGAAGCCAATTGGCAGTAGGTTCAGGATGGACAGAAGGAAATACTACTTTACACAGAGAGTGAATAAAATGTGGAACTTGCCGCTAGAGGATGTAGTGACAGCCACAGGAATAAACCGTTTTAAAAGGGGATTAGATAGATTCATGGAGGAGAAGTCTATTTGTGGCTTCTAGCCCTGGTGATTAAAGGGAACCTCCACATTCAGAGGCACTAATCCTCTGAACCCCAGGAGCCGGGAGACAACCTCAAGGGAAGGCCTCGGCCTCCGTGCCCTGCTGTTGGCCCGCCAGAGGAACCGGTTGGCCACTGTGTGAGGCAGGATGCTGGAACAGATGGACCACTGGTCTGAGCTACTTCTTAACCTGAGCTATTAACTTGACAAAAGATAGGAGAAAAGTTCAGCTCCTCCGTTCAAGCAACACAACACCACAGTATCAGTGCTGAGATGACTGGCCATACTAGCTGAAACTGTAATTAAGGAACATCAGGCAATCTGGCTGGGGGGGGTAGTTTCTGGGAACAGGGTGAGGCCCACAGCTGCTGCCCATGCCGGCTTCCCCTCTCCTCCCCTCGGCTACCCTCCTTATCTCTCCGAACACTCGAAGCCATTGAGACTGGCAGGTGCGCACACAGAGGCGGATTTTCATCTCCCCTTGCCTTGTTCTTTATGTTGAAGATTTTCCATGGCAATTTGGGCCAAGTTCCCATAAAACTTCTGGCCGAACGAGCTAGTGTGCCGGGGGTGGGCCAGCGTGTCTACAGGATGCTATTTATAACCCAGATGCCATTTTAGAGATAAGCTGGGGGAATTTAAGCAGGATTTAAGCTAAGCAGTTATCTGTGACCGGCGGACACGGTGCGCATTACATTAGATTTAGCGGTGAACGAGATGGGAGGGAATTAAAAAAAACAAACCCGCTCGAAAGGATACCTGTTGCCAAAGCAACCATCCGGAAACACAGGCGCACTTGTATTGCCATTCGGGCTGTGGCGAACAGCTGTGATGTCCCCCCCCCCCCCGCTCCGCCACTCAAGTCCCCGGAGAAGCAGGAGTGTAAATATGTCCTCAATCTCCATTTGCAAGAGAGAAACTGATGTGCTCGCTCGGTGCGCTGAACAGCCACAGTAATTCTGGGCGGATTCTTTTTGCTTCGTTCCATGTTTATTTTCTCCTCTTTGATGGGAACAGCTGCGGCCTCCGTTATTTTCAGCGGTTTGAGGCCAAAAGGTAGCATCAAGGACACAATTTGGGAGCTTCAGCTGGGACAGGCCTCTGACCAGCAAGGGACTTCTGGGACCTTGACCTCTGGATTTCTGGAACTTGACCCCCAACAAAGTCAAGTTAACATTAGGGCAGGAAATCGCTCTCCATCTCCAGTAACACTGGGACTTGGAGGCCCCCAATGAAGTTCACAGGAAGTAGGTTCAGGGCAGACAAAAGGAGATACTTTACCCAATGAGTAATGAAATGGTGGCATTCACTGCAATTTAGGGCTGCCAAGTCCAACTTGGGAAATATCTGAGGACTTTGGGGATGGAGCCAGGAGACTTTGGGGGTGGAGCCAGGAGAAAGGAAGTGACATCATTTTGTGATGTCACATCCTGTGATGTTGCTTCCACATGCTGACACATGAACTCATGAAGTTTCCTAATACTGAGCTTCTGCTGCTGCCTTGAGCTTTATAGGCTTGCAAGCAGCATTACCCAGACTGTGACTTTTATGCCACTGTTTTTTGTCGCTGAACAAGAGTCAGTGTTATGTAGCAGTCAGTTTGTTTGGCTGGGATCTGGGAGAGCCTGGCTCAAAACCCTGCAGTGCCATGGAATCATTTTATTTAATACTGAATCAGGCCATTGGTCCATCAAGGTCAGTATTGACTACTCAGACTGGTAGTGACTCTCCAGGGTCTCAGGCTGAGATCTTTAATGTCACCTATTACCTGATCCTTTTTTAGCTGAAGAGGCTGATACCTCCTGCATGTCAAGCAGATGCTCTATCACTGAGCAACGGCCCTACTAAATCCTTCCTCATCTCGGCAGAATATGAAGCACTAAGTGCTACACAAGTGCTAAATATGATTTTCAGATCATAAGAACAGGAGAGAAGCCACAGTGAATCAGGCCAACAGCCCATCCAGTACAACACTCTGTGTCACACAGTGGCCAAAAATACCAGGTGCCCTCAGAAGGTCCAGCAGCGGGGCCAGAACTCCAGAAGCCCTCCCACTGCTGCCCCCCAAGCACCAAGAATGCAGAACCTCACTGCCCCAGACAAAGGGTTCCATTTAGACCTTGTGGCTAATAATAGCCACTGATAGACCTCTGCTGGATGGGGACAGAAAGAGAGAGACAGACAGACAGAAAAAAGAAAGAAAGGGGGAGGGGGAGAGAGAGAGAAGGAAAAGAGCTGGCAGACCCCAGCAGCTTACCCCAAGCAGCTTACTCCAGCAGCAGGCCACATGCAAAAGCAGGCCCTTCAGCAGAAAGAGCCTCTCTGGGCGGGGCTCTCTTGTTCTCTCTTAAAGGGGAAATGTCTGTTGAGGCTTTTTACTGCAGGGCAGGCTCTCTGCAGACATTTCCCTTTTAAGAGGCCAGGGCAGCCTCCGACGTTTCCCTGCTGGCAGCCATTGCCTCCCCCGGTGGCCAATTTTGAAAAGGCGGGGGAAAGCTTTAAAAATCGGTGTTTCCCCCGCCCTACCGGGGGACTTGGCAGCCCTACTGCAATTGGCTGCTGTAATGGATGTCCGCTGACTGCCACAGGGCACAGCGGCATACTGCCCGAGCTTGACTCCTGGGAACAACAGGAGTCAAGGATCCTAGACCACCACTAGCCCTCCAGTAAGAACTCTGGTGGGCAATTCAAACCCGCCAATAAGTCTTTTGGGTGTGTCCTAGGGACTGTATAAAGTTGGCCATCTCAGCTGTTATTGCATGCTCAGCTGTGTACCTAATAAAGAATGCTGACCGCTGCATCGTAGTCCAGCTCTTCAATGCAACGAACCCGGTACACAATAGGCCAGAAGTGGAGAGCTTTAAAAAGGGGGTAAGATAGATTCATGGAGGAGAGGTATATCAGTGGCTACTAGCCATAGTGATTAAAGAAAACCTCCACATCCAGAGGCAGTCACCCTCTGCATCCCAGTGCCAGGAGGTAACATCAGGGGGAGGCTCTGGCTTTTATGCCTTGTTATTTGCCATCCAGAAAAAATGGTTGGCCACTGTGTGAGAGACGGGATGCTGGACTAGAGGGACCCTCACTGGTCTGATCCAGCAGGGCTCCTCTGATGTTCTTCTCAGGGCTCTTCTGACGTTCCTTGGCAGGAGGAAGAGTGATGCTGGGGGACAGGCTGTGTGGAACAAAGCTTCGGGAGAGAGAAGGGTTTGCTACATGAAGAGTCCTGGACTCGGGAGACCAGGAACGGTGAAATCATGAAGCCTTTATTGAGTGATTCAGCCTGCCCAGTAGATGGTCAGAACAAGCATGCTTCCAGGGCTCCAGGGCCCTCGTTATATGCTGGCCGGAGCCACACCTCCGGCCGCACCCAAAAGACCTGATAGGGGCTTCACATATGCGCATGTTTGTCATAGGTTCCCTGGAGGAGCCTTTGATTGCATTGGCTCCCCAGGGAGAACCTAGGTCCCACATTGGTGGAGGCTTTCAGTCCGGATGTCTATTGTTCCTCCAGGTTCAAGCTCCCCTCTCTGCCTGACCATGTGCTCTGGCCATGCGGCGGGCACCATTACCTGGGAGCACATGGCAGGCTGGTTGCTACACAGAGCATACTACATTAACTACATTTCTCCACGCACCCTTTGGATCTTTAAATTGGACCCTTACCGGTTGCATGATAGAAGTGTGGCATAGCGACTATATCTCAAGCTAGAACCGGGGAGACCAGAATTCAAATTCAGCTAAGCTTGCTGGGTGACCATGGGCCGCTCACTGAACCTGAGCACAACCTACCACACAGAGTGTTGTTGCCAAGATAAGGGGAGGAAGGGGAGAGCCACGGATGCTGCCCTGAGCTCACTGGAGAAAAAGCAGGGTCAAAATGTATAGAGACAGATCCAGGGTTAATGTGCACAGACCAGGGAACCGGCGGGGACCGGCTGGACCCGTAACACCTTCTGCTGCCACTGCTGACTCTCCCGCTTTGCATAAGCCATTGAACGCCTGCCAAGTGTCTTGAGGGTGCTGGATCTACAAGTGTCCTCCTCCCCAGGCCCTGCAACTGAGGCCACTTCTCCAAGAGCCCTTCTCCTTTTACCTTCCACTTCAGCCTTCTTGGGGCTGGTAATTACGACCACTCTGGGGCGCCAGCTGGCTCCCCTTGTCCACATCTTGGGCCTCCCTGTGGCTCTGTGGCTGTTTCAGGGCAGCTTGGAGAGGCTTTTTGCATTCAGAAGGCCCTCCCACAAGACCTCTCACCAAGCAAGATCTTTTGCTCGGAGGCCGTGCTCTCTACACTCCTGGCCGTGCCTCTGCTCCGAATCCCACACTTGTTCCCTCTTTGTCCTCTCACAGCTGTGCCAGAAGAAGAAGAAGAAGAAAAGATTGGATTTATACCCCACCCTTCACTACCTGGAGGTGTCTTGGAGCGGCTTACAATCTCCTTTTCCCACAACAGACACCCTGTGAGGTAGGTGGGGCCTGAAAGAGCTCTTTTGAGGACTGCTCTTGAGAGAACAGCTCCGAGAGAACTTGTGACTGACCCACGGTCACTCCAGCAGGTACAAGTGGAGGAGTGGGGGAATCAAACCTGGTTCTCCCAGATGAGAGTCCGTGCTCCTCACCACGACACCAAACTGGCTCTCCAAACACACGAAGCTGCCTTATACCTAGGGCTGCCAAGTCCCCCGGTAGGGCGGGGGAAACACTGATTTTTAGTCCTTCCTCCCGCTTTTCCAAAGTTGCCCACCGGGGGGACAAAATGGCTGCCTTAAAAGGGAAATGTCTGCAGAGAGCCTGCCCTGCAGTAAAAAGCCTCGCCAGACATTCCCCCTTTAAGAAGTCAGCAAGAGAGCTTCCACAGCAAGAGAGGTCCGCTCAGAGGGACTGAAGGAGCTGCTTTTGCATGTGGCTGGCAAGGTGAGTTTCTCTTCCAGCTCTTTTCATTCTCTCTCCCTCTTTCTTTTTTCTGTCTGTCTGTCTGTCTGTCTGTCTCTCTCTCTGTCCCCATCCAGCAGAGGTCTGTCAGTGGCTATTATTAGCCACAAGGTCTAAATGGAAGTAAGTGCCTGTGCCAGCTCTTTTCCTTCTCTCTCTCTCCTTTCTTTTTTCTGTCTGTCTCTCTCTCTCTCTGTGTCCCCATCCAGCAGTGGTCTATCAGTGGCTATTATAGCCACAAGGTCTAAATGGAACCCTTTGTCTGGGGCAGTGATGCTCTGCATTCTTGGTGCTTGGGGGGCAACAGTGGGAGGGCTTCTGGAGTTCTGGCCCCGCTGCTGGACCTCCTGAGGGCACCTGGTATTTTTGGCCACTGTTGTGACACAGAGTGTTGTACTGGATGGGCTGTTGGCCCGATCCACTGTGGCTTCTCTCCTGTTCTTATGATCTGAAAATCATATTTAGCACTTGTGTAGCACTTAGTGCTTCATATTCTGCCGAGATGAGGAAGGATTCAGTAGGGCCGTTGCTCAGTGATAGAGCATCTGCTTGACATGCAGGAGGTATCAGCCTCTTCAGCTAAAAAAGGTAATCAGGTAACAGGTGACATTAAAGATCTCAGCCTGAGACCCTGGAGAGCCACTACCAGTCTGAGTAGTCAATACTGACCTTGATGGACCAATGGCCTGATTCAGTATTAGGAAACTTCATGAGTTCATGTGTCAGCATGTGGAAGCAACATCACAGGATGTGACTTCACAAAATGATGTCAGTTCCTTTCTCCTGGCTCCACCCCCAAAGTCTCCTGGCTCCACCCCCAAAGTCCCCAGATATTTCCCAAGCTGGACTTGGCAGCCCTACTTATCCCGAATCAGACCCTTGCTCCATCACGGTCAATATTGTCTACTCAGGCTGGCAGCAGCTCTCCAAGGTCTCAGGTAGAGAAAGGTCTTCCATATTTATTTATTTATTTGGATTTATATCCCGCCCTCCCCACCTCTCAGCAGGCTAAGGGCGGTTACCAACATGAAATATACAGAGTACAGTATACAGATCATTAAAACATTTAAAATACAGATCAGACACGCCCTGTTTCAAGATGGCATCTTTATCAGAGTGGCGTCTGAGATGCCAAACCAATCCAGACGGTGGAAGCCATTTAGGCTGGCGGATTCCCAATCAGGCCAGGGTCAAAGATGTCACTGTCAGGCGGCCCCTACTTAAAGGCCTGGCGGAAGAGCTCCATCTTACAGGCCCTGCGGAACTGTAACAAGTCCCACAGGGGCCTGATGTGATCCGGGAGCTCGTTCCACCACTGTGGGGCCACCACTGAAAAAGCCCTGGCCCTTGTGACCGCCAGCCGGGCCTCCCTCGGCCCTGGGAGAACCAGGCGACTCTGGGATCCTGACCGCAGTACTCGCTGGGGAACATATGGGGAGAGGCGGTCCCCTCAGCATATCACCTACTGCCTGCTCCTTTGACTGGAGATGCTGGGGATTGAACCCGGGACCTTCTTCATGCCAAGCAGAGGCTCTGCCACTGAGCTACAGCCCCACTTCATGGCTCTCCAGGGTCTCAGGCGGAGGTCTTTCATATCACCTCCTGCCTCGCCCTTTCAACTGGAGATGCCAGGGATTGAACCTGGGACCTCCTGCATGCCAGGCAGACTAACCTCCCTCAAACATAGGTTTGTTGCATGGATAATACTGGGGTGGGAAGAGAACCTATACGGCAACCTGAGCTTGGAGGAAGAGTGAGATAGAAATAATTAAAATGAGAGAAGTCTCATGTGATGAATAGAAAATACCCACTGGGTTTTCTACCCCAGAGGGGCCTTCTGTTTGTTTGTGGGCAACCTCGCCATGCTATTCACCTCTAGAGTGAGAATCTAGTGTATTGTAGTGGCTAAGAAGATGAACAAGTGCAGAAGAAGAGGAGGAGGAGGAGATTGGATTTATACCCCACCCTTCACTACCTGAAGGAGTCTCAGAGCAGCTTACAATCATCTTTCCCTTCTCCTCCCCACAACAGACACCCTGCGGCGGGACTGAGAGCGCTCTTTTGAGGACTGCTCCTGAGAGAACAGCTCTGCGACAACTTGTGACTGACCCAAGGTCACACCAGCAGCTGCATGTGGAAGAGTGAGGAGGAGCGCCTGCTTCTCCCAGATGAGAGTCTGTCCTCCTCACCACTACGCCAAACTGGCCCTTGGGCTGGTAGTGGCGGGGAACAGTTCTTCCGTCAGCTGCACCCTGGACTGTGAGTGGCTTTTTCACTGTTAGGCACTGGTGATCTTTTCCAATGCCATCCTACTTGAAATGACGAGAAGGAGTGTCCGAACATGGGGTGTTCACAAAATGGCTGCCACAGGACATGCAGCCAATCACAAAATGGCTGCCACAGGAGCCCGAGCCCACTGCAAAATGTTAAATTTAGTGTCCAGTGGCACCTTTAAGACCACTGGACTTTAGGTTGGTTCTACTGCTTCAGACCGACATGGCCAACCACCTGGATCTAGAGGTCAATTCGAGCAGGAATGCACAGGGATGCCGTTCCAGGAGTAAGAAGCCCAGGAGTGGGTCACATATGGTGATGCGCTGTGGGAAAAAGCAAAAAAGCCTACAAACTTGATCTGTATTTTCATGCTTGTTATAGGGTAGCTTCCCTACACTTTAGTCCAAGTGTAAAGCTGGCTCGCCAACTCTGAGTTGGGAAATACCGGGAGATTTTGGGGGCGGAGCCTGAGCGGTGGGTGTTGCCTTCTGATACACTTCCGGTGATGTCAGGGGGTGTGGCATATGAAAGTAAGTTATGCTAATGGGTTATACTAACGAGCTCCTGCACCTCTTCTTCTATGAAATGACCCCTGCCTGGATCTATCTGCAAAATGTCAGGAAGTGAGGCAATATATCATAGTACCTCTTCAGCTTTTCAGGTAGAAACTCTGTTTAACGGGATGCCTTTTAATCCGCACAGCCAACCACCTACAGGCACCACGTCCGAGACGCCTGCCCTACGAGAACTCTAAGTGTCTTGCCCCGATAACAGCTGGGGTGTGGGAGCAGTCCAGCCCCTGTGCTTCTCACTGGAGAAATGAAGATGCGTGAGCGGCGTGCTTGCTCTCTAAGGGCTGCTGGAACACTCTGCCTTCTCAGAGCTTGCTCCAGATGCAAATTTGTCTGCAGAGCACTGAAGCTGCACGCGGCGGGTGGCTGATCTTTGCTTTGTGGCCCGGGAGAACCATTTTGGAAGGGCTCCTTCTCCCTCGGAGCCATCTCTGCAACAGCTGCAGACGAGTGAGGTCTGCTGGGCTCCCGCTTCTCTTTGCCAAAAGACCTTCTTCCAATGGGGAGAGCATTGCCGCTGCTTGGCAATTTCAGCGTGGCATCGTGGCAAAGAGCAGCAGGTGGGAGAGGCACCCACCTGAATGCGGAATGAGAGGAGGCTGAAGAGTGTGGAGCTGGGACTTCTCCATTTAGAAAAGAGATGGCTAAAGGGGGGGGGTCTATAAGGGCATCCAGTGAAGAGAAATGGGCAGAAGATCCGGGACAGACAAAAGGAAATACTGCTTGACACAGAGAGTGGTTAAAATGGGGACCTCTCTGCCAGAGGGTGTCGTGGTGGCCACAGGAATAAACAGCTTCCAAGGGGAGTTTGAGAGATTCATGGAAGAGAGGTCTATCAGTGGCTACCAGCCTTGGTGACTGAGGGGAACCTCCGAATCCAGAAGCAGTCAACCTCTGAATCCCAGAGCCATGAGGCATCATCAGGGGAAGGCCTCGGCCTCAATGCCCTCTTGCTGGCCCTCCGGAGGAACTGTCTGGCCACTGTGTGAGGGAGGAGGCTGGACTAGATGGACCCTCACTGGTCTGATCCAGCAGGGCTCTTCTTCTGTGATATGAGAACCATCTTCAAGTACTGGAAAGGCTGTCATATAGAGGATGGTGCAGAGTTGTTTTCTGTTGCCCCCAGAAGGTCGGACCAGAACCGACGGGTTGAAACTAAATCAGAGGAGTTTTCGGCTAAACATGAGGAAGAACTTCCTGACAGAGCGGTTCCTGAGTGGAAGAGGCTTCCTGGGGAGGGGGTGGGCTCTCCTTCTCTGGAGGTTCTAAAGCAGAGGCTAGGTGGCCATCTGACAGCAACGCAGATTCTGCAAACTTAGGCAGATCACAAGAAGGGAGGGCAGGAAGGGTTGCACCAGTGCTTAGTTCTTGTGGCCCTTTCTTACACGCCCAGGGAAACACCGATTGCCACACTGGGGCTAGGGAGCAATTGTTTTCCAGGCCAGTTTGCCTGGAGATCCTAAAGGGTTTTTTTTTTTGCCATCTTCTGGGTATGGAGCAGGGGTCACTGGGGATGTATGTGTGTAAAGGGGGAAGTATTTGTGAATTTCCTGCATTGTGCAGGGGGTTGGACTAGATGACCCTGGAAGTCCCTTCCAACTCTGACTTTATGTCCTGAGTGTGGTCACAGTTCCTCACTCTGCCTCAAGGTCACCTTGGGCGCCTTGGTGGTGAGGAAAGGCCACTCCCGGAGCCGAATTTGGGCCAAACGCGGGGTCTTAGCAGCATAGGGCTGCCAAGTCAGCCCGGGGGGCGGGGGATCCCCCGCTAAAGGGGTTCCCGATCCGCCGGCCAGCATTTGGCCGGCGGGGGGAACCCCACCCCTGAAGTCGTCCAGCAAGGATGATGTAATGACGTCACCGGAAGTGACATCAGCACGTTGGGGGCGTTGCCAGGGCGATGCTCTGGCAATCGCCCCAAAACTCTATGATACCATAGAGTTTTGGGGAGATTGCCAGAGCGTCGCCCTGGCAACGCCCCCAACGTGCTGACGTCACTTCCGGTGATGTTGCTGGGCGTGCGTGCTTCACGGGCGCGCCAGGAGAAACTCCCGGCCGGAGGAGGACTCCCCCCCCGCCGGTGAGTTTTGAAGACTTGGCAACCCTATTGCAGCGTCAAAACACGTTTCCAAGATGGAAAAAACGATCCCGTGTGGGGGGGGGGGGCTGGAGGGACCAGCTCAGAGCTGCTACTTTTGGAAGGGAAACCTGTGAAATTCGACGCAGGAACAAAAGTGCATTGGAAAAGCCAGAGCTCTGCTGGCTTTAGGGTGTTCATCTCTCCCCCCCCCCCCCCCCTATTCACTGAACTGTTCTGCCTGCAGATTAACTCAGTTCCCTTCTCTCTTTATTTGTTTCAGACCAGATACTAAATCCCAAGCAGGCTCAGCAGGGAGCTTCTAGCAAAAACCAGGAGGGGGGGTGGGGGGGGGGCAAACAGCCCTGAGAAATGGCTGCAGTATTTTGGATGCCGGCTTTTAAGAGGAGGGGAAATATAGCGCAGGGAGACAGTTAATTGCCAGAGCTCCCTCTCTTTCCTCTCTCCCCGCATCGGAGGGCTGCAATTTGCTTTAAGAGTAGCGGCTCTCGGGCCCAGCCGTTGAGAGAAACTGCCGATTTATAAGCTCGACTTCGGCACAGTTTAATAGCCTACCTGCAATTGCTTGGGGCAACGATATATTCCGGGAGAGTCAAGGATGCAGTCTGCAATCTGAGAGGCACGCCCAGGCTGAGAAGCTAACAACTGTGCTCTCTCTTTCCCTGCTGAACTTATCGTTGCCAGCCTCCAGGTGGTGGCTGGAGTTCTCCTGGAATTACAGTTGGTCTCCAGACAACAGAGATCACTTCCCCTGGAGAAAATGGCTACTTTGGAAGGGAAAGCGTATGGCACTATATCCTATTCAGATCCATCTAGGGTTGCCAGCCAGTTTGGTGTAGTGGTTAAGTGCGGGGACTCTAATCTGGGAGAACTGGGTTTGATTCCCCACTCCTCCACTTGCACCTGCTGGATGACCTTGGGCAAGCCATAGTTCTGGCCACAGGCGTCAACTATGTGGGGGCTCGGGGGCTCAGGCGACTCCTGGAATTTTCCAGGGGGGACTGAGCCCCCCTGGACGAAATGGAGCGCGTGCCCACCGCCGCGCCTCCTCGCCTGCTACGGCCTCAAGAAGCCGCCGCTGCAAGAGTCGGAGTGCCTTCCCCGCCCAGCTCCCTCACACTCACTCCCTCTCCGGGGGCTCCGGACGACTGCCCAGCGTGATGACATCACCCGGAAGTGATGTCATCACGCTGGGCACATTGCCGGGGCGACGCTCTAGCAATCGCCCTGGAAACTCTATGGCACCATATGAATGACTCTTCTATTCTTATGTTCTGAGAAGGCCCTAGTACGTAGGTTGCTGCCAGCTCCCTGATGTTGGTGGCAGATAACATTTGAGAGGCTCGCTCTCCAGGAATTTGCCTGGTCCAAAGAGTCGGCACAAAATCCAGTCTTACGCAAAACTGAAAGCAATTTAACAGCATGACGCAGCCATTTTGAAGTATCAAAAGGAGGTCAATAATCCCCGGGCGCAGCTGACATCTATGTGGGCAGAGTTCTTCCAAAATGAGCTCTTCTTCTCTTTCCCCCATCATCTACAGGGTACAATTGAACTTCGCCTACAACCCCCATTTCGGAGAGCCCAGAGCCATTTTCATGATGCCACCGAGACACCTTTCCCAATATTTCAATGTTGAAATGATGTTCTGTGGCCACCTGAAGCCAAATTTTTTAGGGTCAAATGCACCCAGCTGACCAATCAGTTAAGCACGGCCTCCTTCTTCAGAGAGCAGCATCCAAACAAACGATACAATCATGTCTAGATGCAATGCTAAACATAGTCTTTCCTGGAAGCTGTATGTAATAGCCGTGGTAAAAAGTTGTTGTTGTTCAGTCGCATAGTCATAAGACATAAGAACATGAGAACATAAGAGAAGCTGGTGTTGGATCAGGCCAGGACAAGGCCTCCATAAGACCATCAGAAGAGCCCTGCGGGAGGGTCCATCCAGTCCAGCATCCTGTCTCACACAGGGGCCAGCCAGTTCCTCCGGAGGGCCAACAACAGGGCAGAGAGGCCGAGGCCTTCCCCTGATAAGAACATCAGAAGAGCCCTGCTGGATCAGACCAGTGAGGGTCCATCGAGTCCAGCATCCTGTCTCACACAGGAGCCAGCCAGTTCCTCTGGAGGGCCAGCAACAGGGCAGAGAGGCCGAGGCCTTCCCCTGAGAAGAACCTCAGAAGAGCCCTGCTGGGTCAGACCACTGAGGGTCCATCCAGTCCAGCATCCTGTCTCACACAGTGGCCAGCCAGTTCCTCTGGAGGGCCAACAACAGGGCAGAGAGGCCGAGGCCTTCCCCTGAGAAGAACCCCAGAAGAGCCCTGCTGGATCAGACCAGTGAGGGTCCATCTAGTCCAGCCTCCTGTCTCACACAGAGGCTAACCAGTTTTTCTGGAGGGCCAACAACAGGGCAGAGAGGCCGAGGCCTTCCCCTGATGTTGCCTCCTGGCTCTGGGATTCAGAGGTTTGCTGTTCCTGAATGTGGAGGTTCCCCTCAGTTGCCAGGGCCAGGAGCCACTGATAGACTTTATCCTCCATGAGTCTACCCAGTTCCCTATTAAAGCTGTTTATTTCTGTGACCATCACTCCATCCTCTGGCAGCAAATTCCACATTTTAATCATTCTGTGTAAATAAGTATTTCCTTCTGTCTGTCCTGAACCTACTGCCCATCAGCTTCATTGGAGGCCCTCGAGTTCTAGTCTTTTGGGAGAGGGAGAAAAAGTTCTCTTGGTCAACTCTCTCCACGCCCTGCATCATTTGATAAACCTCTCTCATATCTTCCCTTAGTTGTCTCTTTTCTAAACTGCAACCCCCTAATCCCCCTGGTTGCCCTCCTCTCTGTCACAAAGCCTCAAGCTCTCCTTGGAAGGATGCATATTCACACACCCTCCTGTGACTCAGGACGGGGACTGTCCCTTGCAGCTAGCGGCTGGGGGAACTCTCCTCCCCGTAGCTGTATTAATGAATTCAGCAGCAGATGCCCTGAACAGTTGCCAGACGGTAGCAGGCCTCTGGGACTCTTCCCACGGCTTGATGGCTTTCTTGTCTTCTGAGAAATGGGAGATGCTGCAGCTTTGATAGCAGGATGAAAAAGCTGTCCCTACCTTTGCAGAAACATCTACAAAGGTCCCTTGGATGAAGCGAAAGCTTTACAAACGCACTCAAAAATCGTATATTTTAGTTTATTATTAAGGATACGGGGCAACATTGGCTCTTGCTAAATGGTCTGGTCTGAAAATCCCAAGGTCCAAAACACGGATGGCTTCAAGAGGGAATTAGATAACCATATGGAACAGAGGTCCAACTGTGGCTGTTAGCCACACAAGGTTTAGATAAGAACTCTCAGTCTGGGGCAAGTGATGCTCTGTATTCTTGGTGCTTGGTGGGGAGGGGGCAACAGTGGGAGGGCTTCTAGTGTCCTGGCCCCACTGCTGGACCTCCTGAGGGCACCTGGTGTTTTTGGCCATCGTGTGACAGAGTTTTGGACTGGATGGGCCACTGGCCTGCTCCAACATCGGCTTCTCTTACGTTCTTATTGAGCTTAGGTTTGCCATATAATACTAAAACCAGTTCCCTGGGAGTAAGCCCCATCAAGTAGACTTCAATGGGATTCTGAGAAGACCTGTTTCGGATTGCACTATAAGGAGGACATGAAGTGGAAAGACGACATAATTCTGACTGGGATTTAGCCACACTCTTCCTTACATGGAGCTAACCTGGAAGTAAGTCCCACTTTACTAAGAACCTACTCATAAGCCCTGATCTGGATAGCCCAGGCAAGCCCCTCAGAAGCTAAGCGGAGCCAACCCTGGCAAGTACTTGGATGGGAGACCTCCAACAAATACCAGGGCCGGGACGCAGAGGCAGGCAATGGCCAGCCACGTTTCTGAAATGTCCAAGCCCCACTACTAGGGGTCTCCAGAAGTCAGCCATGACTTTCAGGCACACACACATACATGCTCACCACAACCTACTCACCAAAACACAAACAAACATGAAACTAATAATAAAACAGGAGCTTAGAGGGGCACATCACGCCAAGCCCTCTCATGACACGACTAACAAAATTCAGCCAACACGTGGCGCTAACCTGGAACCCACTTTATTAACAACCTAATAATAAAACTGAAATCCAGAAATTCTTTAATTACTAACAAAAATTAATCCAACAAAGTCTGAGTCCAGTGGCACCTTTAAGACCAAGGTGGTTTAATTAGAATCGTAGAATCACAGAATCATAGAGAGTTGGAAGGGGCCATGCAGACCATCTAGTCCAACCCCCTGCCCAGTGCAGGACCTGCCTAAAGCATCTCTGGCAAATATTCGTCCAGCCTCTTCTTGAAAGCTGCCAGTGAAGGGGAGCTCACCACCTTCCTAGGCAGCTGGTTCTGCCTTTGACCCACTCTGCTACAAGGTATAGCCACAAAGTGTCAGCTAAACGTTGCCATTCCCAGGTGCATAGGCGTCAACTATGGGGGGGCTCGAGGGCTTGAGCCCCCACCCGGGAAAACGGTGCGCCCTCCGCCGTGCCTCCCCGGGCCCTTCCTAGGGCCGCTGCCATCTCTCTCCCCCTCCCCTGCCTGACCACTCCGTCCCTCCCTCCGTCCATCCAGGGGCCAGCTAAGTAAATGCCCAGCTGGCCCCTGGACAGACGGAGGGAGGGATGGAAGCAGGAAAGGTCAGGCCGGGGGGGCGGCGGGGGGAACATGGTACAAGCGGGCACGCACGCTTTGCGCACACACTCAGAAGAGCTCCCCCCCGCCCCCCCCCCAAGGATTTTGAAAACTTGACACCCCTGCCCAGGTGGGAGGTGGACTCCCACACGTCTTCACACCACAGCCCCTCACCCCCCTCCTTTGGAATGTGTATCGCTTCTCACAGCCTGAGTTTTATCTATCAAGCCTCCCTAACTTTGGAGACGGAAAACTTTCTCAACAGTTTAGCTTCTTTGCATTTGCAGGTGTTTATTGTAACTTTCCCCCGCTTTTAGCCTGAGAACAAAACGTCTAGCATATCTGAATGTATTTTTTCTGCTCCAGGATTGGAGGGGCCCCTATGCGTACCCAGTTTGAATGCACTATAACCCCTCAACCCCTTTCTTTCATTACTGACTCAAGAACGTTTAGACGACTATTTGATCCACTGGAATAAAGAACTTTATGGTTAAGAACTTTGTTGACAGTTTGAAATTTCTTAGACTCTTACACAAAGTATAGAGAGGAACTCTCAGTCTGGGGCAAGTGATGCTCTGGATTCTTGGTGCTTGGGGGGGCAACAGTGGGAGGGGCTTCTAGTGTCCTGGCCCCACTGATGGACCTCCTGAGGGCACATGGTGTTTTTGGCCACTGTGTGACACAGAGTGTTGGACTGGATGGGCCATTGGCCTGATCCAACATTGACTTCTCTTATGTCCTTACGTTCTTAGCACACTAGGGATTTCCCAGATCTTTATCTCGGATCATCACTGTGACGCCGTGATGGCACTTCTGAGTGGATAACTGGAAACGGCGTCACAGGGAGGCTGGCGGGGTCACTTCCCAGTCATGACCCTTTTCTCTTGTTTCTCTCCCGCTGTTCCACCGGGGTCTTTCAAAAGCCTTCCAGAAGTCCAAGGACATGATGTCTCCTGGATCCACCTTGTCTACATGCTTGTTAAGAATTCCAAACCCAAGGCAGGACTTCCCTTGGCAGAAGCCATGCTGATTTCCCGACGGCAGGCTCAGTTCCGTGATGTGGTAAAGAATTCTCTTGAATATGAGTTTCTACCAATTTACCTAGAGCATTACAGTAAGCGAGGAAACAGGGGAGGGGCTGTGGAAGAGCCTCTGCTTGGCATGCAGAAAGTCCCAGGTTCAATCCCTGGTGTCTCCAGTTAGAAGGATCAGGCAGGAGGTGATGGGAAAGGCCTGTTGAATAGTGGGTTCCATGGATCAGCAGAGTCACTGCTAGTGATCAGCTCAGCTTTACTTGTGATTTCAGCCAGAACAAGTCTGAAGACCAGGGCCACCTGCCTTGTTTAAATAGCACGCAATTGCCACACCCAAACATGCCCCACTCCCAATGACAGGCTATTTACATAACATTACTTCTTGATTGGTTATGGCCAGAATCCTAGTGGGCTATTGTTCTTAGGCTCCAAGCTCAACTAGTCTCTGCTAGCACAGTCCTGCGATGTTTCAGTCCCGATATATAACAGGATGGAGGTCCACTGCGTCTGAGCAGACAATACTGCCCTTGATGGTCTGATTTCAGTGCAAGGCCGTTCCCTGTGTTCGTGTGTGTTCACAGGGATTATATGATGTGTAGATGGCCTGCAAGCAAAAGGGAACATCACACCTGTATGCCCAGAGCTCCATGCAGTGTGTAGCTTGACTTTTCCAAAGCCAATCCCCATGCGCATGGCCATCGTGCAACTTCCGGAGTCGGTTAGCAGGTGCGAACGAGGCGATCCAGGTCGGCCATCACTGCATCGCTCACAACTGAATCTAGGGCTGAACTCCTTTGAAAAGCGTTCTTACGCCCGAAGGGAGGTGATGCAATTGGAAAGTCTGTTGATGCTGCAGTTACCGAGCGATAAACATGGGTATGCGTGCTGGCACTGGGAGAAAAAAAGAAAGACGGAGGGAGGAGGAGGGAGAGAGCGGGACGGAAAGAGATTCTCTTTTGACCAGTTTCCCCATGGAATGAATGTTTTGTTCCTGGCTTCCATAATTAGCCACCTTGCAAGGCGACGCTGGACAAATAGCCAGATGATGATCTTGTTAGAGCAGTGACCTCCGGCGCCCCCGGAGAGGGGATGAAAAGGAAGCTTTTGTTTGGGTGCCCATTCCCTCGGGTGACACCCCCACAGCCTGTGCAACCGGTGCTTAATGGGAGCGGGCTCGACTGGCAACAATAGATGCTTGATTGGGGGTCAGACCCGGGGGACGCAGGCCCACCGGGCGGTATCCTACAGCTCAGGGGAACCGGGAGAAACAAGAGACCCCACTGCTGGGCCCAGAGGGGGTCCTTTCTCAACTCAAGGGAGGAGGGGTTGCCTCCCCCCGCCCCACAAGCAAGCAAAGAAATTACCCAGACTGGGGCCGGCAGATCAGATGCTGGTTCTCAGCAACAAAACCCCTCCACAGAAGGCAGAGGGGGAAGTTCTCTCTCAGCCAGGACAGATTTGCGCTGGGCCTCACAAGCTCCTTCATCCCCTTCGGCTTGAGGACAGCAGTAAAATCGCTCCGGGTGGGCAAGCGGGTGGGATTTCCCTCCGCTATGTCCTGGATGCGCATCCACAGACAACCAGGCTGCGATTCTCTAGGGGTACACTTGCATGATTCTTTGAGGTGACCAAACATGTAAAGGCACCGACCATGCGGTCTGACCGCATGGCCTGGAAAAGGCACAAGCTTGAGGTAAAAGAACAATAGCAGCCAGGCTCCTAAAGATCCACCTATCAGGGGCTCAGCACATTCAAATGAACCAATGTAAATCTCTGGTGGAAAGATTAACCTATCCCGCGGTGTGGGTGCGGACAGGGGAGAGGCTTTTCTGTGCATATCAGCTGACCCCCAGACCACCTCAGGTATGCTTGTTTCTGACCTCTAATAAACTCCACTATGCTGAAACTCACTCCACCGGCCTCCCGACTCCAGTACTCTTCACCCCCCGGGCTGACTTGGGAGCCCTACTCTAAGAACATAAGGACAGCCCTGCTGGATCAGACCAGTGAAGGTTCCTCTAGTCCAGCATCCCGCCTCACACAGAGAAGCCAGCCAGTTCCTCTGGAGGGCCAGCAACAGGGCAGAGAGGCCGAGGCCTTCCCCTGATAAGGACATCAGAAGAGCCCTGCTGGGTCAGACCAGTGAGGGTCCCTCTAGTCCAGCCTCCTGTCACACAGCGGCCAACCAGTTCCTCTGGAGGGCCAACAGTAGGGCAGAGAGGCCGAGGCCTTCCCCTGAGAAGAACCTCAGAAGAGCCCTGCTGGGTCAGACCAGTGAGGGTCCCTCTAGTCTAGCATCTTGCCTCACACAGTGGTCAGCCAGTTCCTCTGGAGAGCCAACAACAGGGCAGAGAGGCCGAGGCCTTCATAAGAACATCAGAAGAGCCCTGCGGGATCAGACCAGTGAGGGTCCATCTAGTCCAGCATCCTCTCTCACACAGTGGCCAATCAGTTCCTCCGGAGGGCGAAAAACAGGGCAGAGAGGCTGATCCTTTCCCCTGATGTTGTCTCCTGTCCCTGGGATTCAGAGATTAGTGCCTCCGAATGTGGAGGTTCCCCTCAGTCACCAGGGCCAGAAGCCACTGATATACTTATCCTCCATGAGTCTATCCAATCCCCTTTTAAAACCGTTTATTCCTGTGGCTGTCACTACATCCTCTAGCGGCAAGTTCCACATTTTATTCACTCTCTGTGTAAAGTAGTATTTCCTTCTGTCCATCCTGAACCTACTGCCCATTGGCTTCATTGGATGCCCTCGAGTTCTAGTCTTTCAGGGGAGGGAGAAAACATTCTCTTTGTCCGCTCTCTTCGGCTTGGCAATGGAGATGAGCACCACCCCCTAGAGTCGGATTCAACTGGCTTTCGAGCAAGGGGAAACCTTTATGTTTACCTCTGTGTAGCCACCCCAGACTTCCTTGGCAGTCTCCCGTCCAAGTGCTAACTAGGCACAATCTTGCTTAGCTTCTGAGATCTGATGAGATCAGGTTAGCCTGGGCCATTCAGGCCATCGCCATGGAGTAGGTCAGGGGTGGCCAACCTTGCTTAACGTAAGAGCCACATAGAATAAACGTAAGAGCCACATAGAGATGTCTGAGAGCTGCAAGACAGGAACAAATATCACACACACATTTTTATTTTTAAAAATATGCAAATTTGCTTTTTATTAACGTTAAATGGGACTGCCAAAAATAAAAACAAACAAGGAAAACCAGTTATAAGAAAGAGAGAGAGAGAAACTAGGAAAGCAAATAGATGGGAGGAAGGAAGGAAGGAAGGAAGGAAGGAAGGAAGGAAGGGAGAGAGAAAAAGCATGCCTCCCCTTTGCTTCCCCAGCCGCCCTGCCAGGAGCCGCACAATATGTGTGAAAGAGCCGCATGTGGCTCCCGAGCCACAGGTTGGCCACCCCTGGAGTAGGTGATTGGCATCGAGGGTAACAGCCTCAGCTGGATTCCTGCAAGGGACAGGGGGCAGAGGCCGCTTAATTGTCCTGCATCATTAACCCAACCAGAAAGTCCATCGATGAAGAAAGGTTGAAGAAACGATGCAGAAAGGCTGAAGCGCTTGGGGCTCTTTAGCTTGGAGAAACGACGGCTGAGGGGTGACACGATCGAGGTTTACAAGATTATGCATGGGATAGAGCAGGTAAAGAAAGAGGCACTTTCCTCCCTTTCTCACAAGACAAGAGCTCGGAGACACCCAATGAAATTGCTGAGCAGTTGGGTTAGAACGGATGAAAGGAAGTCCTTCATAAGAACATAAGAGAAGCCAATGTTGGATCAGGCCAGTGGCCCATCCAGTCCAACACTCTGTGTCACACAGTGGCCAAAAACACCAGGTGCCCTCAGAAGGTCCAGCAGTGATTACCATGTGGAATTCACTGCTATAGGAGGTAGTGGTGGCAGCTACAAGCATGGATGGCTTCAAGAGGGAATTAGATAAACATCTGGAGCAGAGGTCCATCAGTGGCTCTTAGCCACAAGGTATAGATAGGAACCCTTAGTCTGAGGCAAGTGATGCTCTGTCTTCTTGGTGCTTGACGGGGGGGGGGGGGGGCGGGCAACAGTGGGAGGGCTTCTAGTGTCCTGGCCCCACTGCTGGACCTCCTGAGGGCTCCTGGTGTTTTTGTGTGAAACGGAGTGTTGGACTGGATGGGCCACTGGCCTGATCCAACATTGGCTTGTCTTAGGTTCTTATAATCCATTGGTGATATTGTTCAATCTGCTCTTCAGCCCAAACTCCTGCCTTCAAAGCCGATGACAATGAATCCACAAAGTACGCGCTGAGTGAAGCAGAAATAATAAAACCCCAATCAATTAAAACGCCAGTTTAGTAGCGCTTTTTAAAACCCCCTATGAATAATTCAGTCAGCAGTTCTAGCGTCCACCCCAGGGGACCACAACCTTTCCTTTAATAAGACCTACTTCTGAGCAATGCAAAACACGCCGAGCTACTACGACAACATGCACACACAAAACATACATATTCAAAACTCCCTGTTAATATATAAAACTTGTTTCCCACCCACTGCCACCCGCCCCCTTGGCGGCTTAGGAAGTTTTGCTTTGTGTTATACACGGAATGCGGACAAGGCAAAGCACCATAAATGACAGTATCAGCTGAACAACACAAAGGGGGGGGAAATCAAACAAAATAAAAGCTTTAACCCCCCCCCCCCGCTCTGAGCAGTGTTTCCACAAAAGCACAGATTAATGTGTTGCAGCACTTTGCTGAGAGAAAGGGAGGGGAACCCACAACCCAACTGGGGCCAGCACATTTGCAAAAATAGTTATGAATCAGAAAGCCCACATTTCTGATCGCAGCAGTCTTGGGAAAAGGCAGAAATGATGATTATCGTTGCAAAAACGGCAGCCCTTTGGCTCCCCAGAGGATGATTTTTCTTCACATACCTGAAAAGCTAGATTCGAGTCCAGTAGCAGCTACAAGATCTTCAGGGTATAAGCCAGTTTGGGGTAGTGGTTAGGAGCGCGGACTCTAATCTGGGAGAACCGGGTTTGATTCCCCACTCCTCCACTAGCATCTGCTGGATGGCCTTGGGCAAGCCATACTTCTCTCAGAGCTGTTCTCTTGGGAGCAGTCCTAAAAAGAGCTCTTTCAGCCCCACCTTCCCCACAGGGTGTCTGTTGTGGGGAGGAGAAGGGAAAGGAGATTGTAAGTAAGCTGCTCTGAGACTCCTTCAGGTAGTGAAGGGTGGGGTATAAATCCTTCCTCCTCCTCCTCCTCTTCTTCCTCTTCAGCAAGGCCATGGGACATGCGGACACTCTCAGCTGCTTCCCGCTGCCTGCCTGTGACCCTGATCCCACCCCAGCGTACCACATCGCCCTGCTGGAGGACCTGCCTTACTGGCCAGTACAGGTAGCAGAGGTGGCCCGCCATAGGGCCCACGATCGCCTCCTCGCCCAGGTCCTGCACTGCGTGGGGAGGGGGTGGCCCACCACAGCAGGACCAGATTTTGCCGCGTTCTCGTCCAAAAGAGACGCACTGTCAGTGCACAAGGGGTGCATTCCTGTGGGGGAGCAGAGTTATCGTCTTGAGGAGTTTCGCATGAGTTGGCTCCCTTTTATGTAGACAGTCATGCTAAAAGAGAAGAAAAAACACAGAAGCCGGGAAGATACAGAGCGACGGATTAAATGTTTTACGCAACCGTCAGAAATGCTGACTATCAAGACGAGCTTCTTGTTGTAGCTGAATTTGAAATTGTTGGATTTCTCCACTGGGTTTTTTCTCCCTTACCTGTCAGGGGTTGTGGAATGGATTGGGCTGGTTTCTGTGTTCAAAAGCTGACGCACATTTCTTAGTGCACAGCAATGGCTTTAAAATATCTTTAATAAACTAAACACTTTATAATAAGCAGGGGTCATTGCGCGGAAAAAGAGGCGCAGGAGCTCATTAGCATAACTAATTTGCATAACTCATTTGCATATGCCACAACTTCTCACATACCGGAAGTGTGTCAGGCTCCACTCCACAGGTGAGTGAAACTAACCTGCTCTTCCTCCATTCCCTTCCCCATCCAATACTTTGTGCAATAAAAAGAAGCGTAAAGAACACACCCTCATTCTCTTCCTGCTCCCTTGAAACCAACAGGTTTCAAGTAGACTTGAGACATCCAGGACATGTGCACCCCCCATCCCTTCCCCTCCCCACAACAAGACACCCTGTGAGGTAGGTGGGGCTCAGAGAGGTCTTTTGAGAACTGCTCATGAGAGAACAGCTCTGAGAGAACTTGTGACTGGCCCAAGGTCACACCAGCAGCTGCATGTGGAGGCGTGGGGAATCAAACCCGGTTCTCCCAGATTAGAGTCCAACTCCTGACCACCACACCAAACTGATGGGGTGGAAGCTGCTGAAGGGTTGGTGAAATTTCTCCAGTACTTATGTGCCATGTGCCCAGATAAAAAATGGTATACTTAGAAAGTTTATATGCCACCTTGAGCAAGTCTCTGGAAAAGCAGCACACAGTCATAAAAGGAACAATGATAAAATTATCAATATTAAAACAAAACATTAAAAACAATAAAGACCCTAGCAGGGCTTTCCCCGGGGCGCTGCGCCTCTGCACTGCTCGGGGAAGCTGAGGAGGGGGCGGGGCTTGGTCATGTGCCCGCCCCCTGGGCTCCTCACTCCCGGAGCTGCGCTCCTGTGTGCTCCCGCTCCAACGGACCCCTGATAATAAGCATAAGAGACTAAACACCCCAGTCTGTACATCACCCCTTATTTACAGAGTCCTTGTCTTGCTCACCTTCTGAATTTTAGTCGAAAATCCAGGAACCCTGACTTCAAATTCACCTCCACACTTGAGAAAGGGCTTATGAGAGGGGCTGTGGCTCAGTGGTAGAGCATCTGCTTGGCATGCAGAAGGTTTTGGGTTGAATCCCCAGCTCCGCCAAGATGCAGCTCTGGAAGATCAGACAAAGAACATGCTGGGGAGTACGAGAAGACAAACTAACCCCTGCCTGTTTGCCTACATTTTGGAGAAGAGGCAGGGTAGCATTGGCTCATGGTTAGTGTCTCTGTCGACAACTGGAAAGATCCAAATTCCCATTCAGCTAAGAAGCTCATTGGTTGGCCATTGTGCCAGTCGGTTTCTTTCAGGCTAACCTTCCCCACAGTGGGGAGGAGAAAGGGTTGGAAATAGGGTTGCCAGCCTCCAGGTGGGGCCTGGAGATCTCCAGCTTTTACAACTGATCCCCAGCTGACAGAGATCAGCTCCCCTGGAGAAAGTGGCTGCTTTCAAGGGTAGACTCAATGGCATTGTACCATGCTGAGGCCCCTCCCCTCCCCAAACCACACCCTCTCCTGGCTCCACCCCCAAAGTCTCCAGGTATTTTCCAACCCAGACCTGACAACCCTTGTTGGAAAATGCCTGGAGTCTTTAGGGGTAGATCCAGGAGGGGGCAGGTTTGGGGAGAGGAGGGGCCTCAGCATGGTACAATGCCACAGAGTCCACCCCTCAAAGCAGCCTTTTTCTCCAGGGGAGCTGATCTCTGTCATCTGAGGATCTCCAGGCCCCACCTGGAGGCTGGCAACCCTAGGAGAATAGGACCATGCATGTCCCCCTGAGCTCCTTTGAGGAAGGGCAGGATAGAAATAAAATTCACCAGCACATTTTCTGGGTCAGACTTCAGTCCTGGCAGTTGTAAAAATAAATGGGCTTTTGTTTGCTAGGCCTGCTAATTGGAAGCAGGGTGATTGAGATGTGGGGTGACTGAGAAACGCAGCCTGATCGTGCCCCTTCCATGCAATTATCCTAAGAACATAATAGCAGAAGAGCCCTGCTGGATCAGACCAGTGAAGGTCCCGCTAGTCCAGCATCCCATCTCACACAGTGGCCAACCAGCTCTGCTGGATGGCCAACCACAGGGAACAGAGATTGAGACCTTCATAAGAACATCAGAAGAGCCCTGCTGGATCAGAGCAGTGGTCCCTCTAGTCCAGCATCCCATCTCACATAGTGGCTGACAAGTTCCTCTGGAGGCCCAACAATGGGGCATGGAGGCCAAGGCCTTCCTAAGAACATCAGAAGAGCCCTGCTGGATCAGAGCAGTAGTCCATCTAGTCCAGCATCCAGTATCACAATGTGGCCAACCAGTTCCTCTGGAGAGCCCAACAACAGGGCAGAGAGGCTGAGGCCTTCCTGTGATAAGAACATCAGAAGAGCCCTGCTGGATCAGACCAGTGAGGGTCCATCTAGTCCAGCATCCAGTATCATACTGTGGCGGCCAACCAGTTCTTCTGGAGAGCCAACAACAGGGCATAGAAGCCAAGGCCTTCCCATAATAAGAACATCAGAAGAGCCCTGCTGGATCAGACTAGTGGTTCCTCTTGTCCAGCATCCTGTATCACACTGTGGCCAACCAGTTCCTCTGTAGAGCCAACAACAGGGCATAGAAGCCAAGGCCTTCCCATGATAAGATCAGAAGAGCCCTGCTGGATCAGACTAGTGGTTCCTCTTGTCCAGCATCCAATATCATACTGTGGCCAACCAGTTCCTCTGTAGAGCCAACAACAGGGCATAGAAGCCAAGGCCTTCCCATAATAAGAACATCAGAAGAGCCCTGCTGGATCAGAGCAGTGGTCCATCTAGTCCAGCATCCTGTCTCACACAGTGGCCAACCAGTTCCTCTGGAGAGCCAACAACAGGGCACAGAAGCCAAGGCCTTCCCATGATAAGAACATCAGAAGAGCCCTGCTGGATCAGAGCAGTGGTCCATCTAGTCCAGCATCCAGTATCACACTGTGGCCAACCAGTTCCTCTGGAGAGCCCAACAACAGGGCACAGAAGCCAAGGCCTTCCCATGATAAGAACATCAGAAGAGCCCTGCTGGATCAGAGCAGTGGTCCATCTAGTCCAGCATCCTGTCTCACACAGTGGCCAACCAGTTCCTCTGGAGAGCCAACAACAGGGCACAGAAGCCAAGGCCTTCCCATAATAAGAACATCAGAAGAGCCCTGCTGGATCAGACCAATGGTCCATCTAGTCCAGCATCCTGTCTCACACAGGGGCCTTCCCCTGACGTTGCCTCCTGGCTCTGGGATTCAGAGGATGAGCGCTTCTCAGTGTGGAGGTTCCCATCAGCCACCTTGGCTAGCCACTGATAAGACTTATCCTCCATGGATCTCTCTAGTCCCCTTTCAAAGCTATTTATTGCTGTGGCCATCGCTAGGCTGCAGGAAGAAGTACAAAAGGCCCGTCGGGTGAGTTTCCGCCAAAGTTTCTATGCAGTTTGCATTCAGTCGGGAAGGAAAGCAACACTGCCGGGGCACTCCTTCTGCCTCCCCTGTTTGGCGACTCCCCAACCTGCTTGCCTGGCCTGCCGCTCCTGGTTGGCCAAACAAAACAGAACAAAAGCATCTTTTTGAAGAGTGAGAGCAAGGTGGTTTCCTTTCCAGCGGGTGTCGGTGGTCCGACATTTCCCCTGCTGGGGAGAAGTGATTATCAGTTGCCTTTCATTTCAAGATGTCGGTTGGCTGGCTTTCTACTTTAATGAGTTTCCAAGTCCTCACAGCTGGCTCAGCAAACTTCCAATGATGATGAAGTCAGAATTATTTTTACACCTCTTGGTTTCTTTGCTCAGTTGCTTGCTTTTGAGCTGTGTTTTCAATTAAAAAAAACACCACTGTTGTTCTTCTCACATGTGTGTAGTTGCTCAAGAAGCGTTACTTCTTGGTGCTCGAGGACTGCGATCACATGCGCGAGATAAAGCGGGGTTGGGGGGAGGGGGAAGAGAGGCTATTTCCTCCGGCAGAAGTTGACCCGCAGTTGCGTGATCACACAGTCTTTTGAAGCTGCCACCACTGGGTGATCAGGTGCAACTGTGAGTTCGTCGGGGGGGGGTTTGGTTGCCGTTTCGTTTCCAATGTGCTGAAACGAGGGATTGATGATTCGCACCTCGGCCCGGAGGACTCCCCCATGGTGTGTGCAACGATGCGCATACTGAGAAGGGGGAAAACACTGACACGGAATTGGGATGGCCTGATCAGACCATCCTGATGCCATGAGAGCGCGCTGAAGCGATCAGACAGGGGAAAGTCCATTCGTGGCCCATAGCTACTGGACTTTCCCCGGTGCCTGTTTACTCTGCTTCGGTGGTGGAGCAACACGGGTTGCTGCCAGCTGTGGGATGCTTCCCAGATGTTTGTGTCTGATCGTGCACTTTAAATCCGCTCGGCATTCACGCCTATGTGGGTGCTAATTGTGCATATGATCGCAGCTTGGAAAGACTGCTCGCAAAACAAGTGTGAGAGACAGCTGTGATCACACGGGCTAAATAATCCACTTTCAATGCACTTTCCAATTGAATCTTGCCAGTTCACTCACAGTAAAATCCATTTGGAAAGTGCACTGAAAGTGGATTGAGAGTGGATTATTTAGTGTGTGTGACCACAGCCTAATTAGAGATGTCCACTGCCAGGGGAGGCCCTCAGTGCTGTTCTCTCAGGAGCAGTTCTGGAAAGAGCTCTCTCAGCCCTGCCTACCTCGCAGGGTGTCTGTTGTGGGGAGGGGAAGGGAAAGGGATTGTAAGCCGCTCTGAGACTCCTTTGGGCAGTGAAGGGTGGGGTATAAAACCAATCTTCTTCCTTCCTTCTTCCTGCTGGCATTTGCTGGGTCAGAGCTGAGTATCCCCAGAAATTTAGCCAGCGCCTCTGGGCCTCTCCTTGGACGACTCCTCAGCTGTTTTTGCTTCCCAGCCTGCCAAGAGCTCAAGAAAAATCTGAAGTCCCCAATCCCCGGGAGGCCCATCATTGGAGGGATACCAATAACAACCGGGCAGAATTTAATTTCCGCTCCGAGGCAAAAGAGGTCCCGTGTGAGGAAGGGGAACGACGGCTGGGCTTTGTTTTTCAGATGGCGGCCCCGTGATTAGAACGATCCCCGGGTGCAGATGTTGTGTGTGAGCAAATAAAAAACTCGCGGATGATTGCTGTGTTACCGTTGGCCCACCCAAAGAAGAATGACGTCTCCCCACTGGATCAATAAGTGCGTCTTCCATGGTCGTTTCACGGAAAAATAGCTCTCCAGGCGGAGGAGGGGGGGAGGTTGGATGGGCTTGGTGGAAACATACGTCAACTCCCTTCTAATTTTCTTGTTATCGACCGCAGTTGGCGCTAGAACCAGCATGCCCATTTAACAGGCATCTTTACACCTGCCGGAGCGTCTTGTGTGGGTTTTGTGGTCCCCGTTTCATTAATCTCTCTGGGCCCAGTGAGAGGCACAAAGAGGTCCCATCCGTGGTGTCTTCCTGCAACTGACATCTTGCTTTCTTGAGAAACTTTCCAAAGTATCTCGTTTCTACGGCAAGTTGTGCCTTAACGACCCTTTGAGTCTGCCGCCTCTCAGTCTGCAGCGGCTGTTTGCTGTCTGTAGTGAACACCAGCATCTCAGCTACTTCTTCCAATGAGAAGATATTGATGGATGGGTGTACCTGGAAAGAGCAGAGGGCACGCTTGGAAACCTGTGATGATCAGGGTTCCCATTCACCCGCTTGTGGCAGGAGACCTCCCGGCAATTGCAGGCCTTGTCTACCAAAGCTCAGTTGATCGACTGGCGGAAATTGGGGTCAAAGTGGGAGGTGTGATTGTCCTGAGGAGAAAAGTTCAAAGATAAAACAAGGCTTTGGATACTTATAGGAAATTCTGACCACAGAGTTTCTGTTGATTCCTAGAACTACTAGAAAGTGAAAAGGGTAGGTCTAGGAATTGCCATAAACTCTATGGCCAAAAACTTACCATGGAGTTTCTGCTGATTGCTAGAGATATCCTTGTCATTTCTCGGTCACTCTAGGAATCAACAGGAACTTTGTGGTCAGAACTTCATACAAACATCCAAGGTGAGGCTGATAGTACCCTTTCCCTGGAGAAGGAGGAGGAGGAGGAGGAGGAGAAGAAGAAAAAGAGATTGGATTTATACCCCACCCTCCACTCCCCAAGGGAGTCTCAGAGCGGTTTACAAACTCCTTTCCCCTTCCCCTCCGAAGGAGTCTCAGAGCGGCTTACAAACTCCTTTCCCTTCCCCTCCCCACAACAGACACCCTGTGAGGTAGGTGGGGCTGAGAGAGCTCTTTCCCAAGCTGTCCTTGAGGGAACAGCTGGTACAGAGCTACGGCTTGCCCAAGGTCATCCAGCCAGGTGCAAGTGGAGGAGTGGGGAATCAAACCCGGTTCTCCCAGATTAGAGTCTGCGCACTTAACCACTACACCAAACTGGCTCTCAGAAGGAGGAGATTGGATTTATACCCCACCCTTCACTACCCGAAGGAGTCTCAAAGCGGCTTACAATCTCCTTTCCCTTCCCCTCCCCACAACAGACACCCTGTGAGGTAGGCGGGGCTCAGAGAGCTCTTTCGAGAACTGCCCTTGAGAGAACAGCTCTGAGAGAACTTGTGACTGACCCAAGGTCACACCAGCAGCTGCATGTGAAGGAGTGGGGAATCAAACTCAGTTCTCCCAGATTAAACCACTACATGCTCTTAACCACTACACCAAACTCCAGTCTAGGACCGGACATTTATTTTTATTTATTTATTTCTTGAGATTTGTATCCCACCCTCCCCGCCATATGGCGGGCTCAGGGCAGCTAACAACAGAACCAAACAGTAACATATACAATATCTTAAAAGCATTAAAACATAAAACAACATAAACATCATACAGATGGCATATCTTCAATTTGGTGTATCAGAGCAGCGCCCAGATGTTAACCACTGTATGCGGTCACACAGACTGGCAGATAAAGTCGGGCCAGGGCCAAAGATGTAAGTATTAGGCAGCCCCTACTTGAAAGCCTGGTGGAAGAGCTCCGTCTTGCAGGCCCTGCGGAATTGTAGGAGGTCCCGGAGGGCCCTGATGTTATCCAGGAGCTCGTTACACCAGTGCGGGGCCACCACTGAAAAAGCCTTGGATCTCGTAACCGCCAACCGAGCCTCCTTCAGCCCTGGGAGGACCAGAGTGTTTTGGGATCCAGACTGAAGTGCTCGCTGGGGAACATGTGGAGAGAGGCGGTCCTTCAAGTAAGTAGGTCCCAAGCCACATAGGGCTTTATAGGTAAGCACCAGCACCTTGAACCTTATCCGGTATGCTATAGGCAGCCAGTGCAGTGCTTTTAAGGTGGGCTGGATGTGTTCCCGTACGGGGAGGCCCATCAACAGCCATGCCACCACATTCTGCACTAGCTGCAGCTTCCGGATTTGGCACAAGGGCAGCCCCATGTAGAGATTGGATTACTGTAACAACCTTGAGGTGACCAGAGCATGGATCACCGCAGCCAGTTCGTTGCATTTAAGGAAGGGAACCAATTGCTTGATCAACCATAGATGATAAAAAGCTGACCTCGCAGCGGCTCCTACCTGGGCCTCTGTCATTAACAAGGGGCCCAGGAGCACTCCCAGACTCCTAACCTCTGACGCTGGTACCAACGGCACCCCATCAAAGGCCAGGAGAGGGATCCCTACCCTTGGTCCACTCCGACTCAGGCATAGGACCTCCGTCTTTGTCGGATTCAATTTCAGTTGACTCTGCCTGAGCCAACCAGCCACGGCTTGCAACGCCAGGTCCAGATTACCCAGACTGGAGTCTGACTGTCCACCCAACAACAGATAGAGCTGGGTATCATCAGCGTACTGATGACACCCCAGCCCATGCCTTTGGGCAATCTGGGCGAGTGGGTGCATATAGATGTTAGACAGCATAGGGGAAATTACTGCTCCCTGTTGGACACCACAGATCAGCTGATGTCTTTGGGAGAGTTGTTCCCCTACCACCACCCTCTGTCCCTGATCTTGGAGAAATGAGGAAAGCCACTGTAAAGCTAACCCCTGGATCCCAATATCAGCGAGGTG
The DNA here is from genome assembly GCA_029233225.1 of Lepidodactylus listeri. Lineage (NCBI taxonomy): Eukaryota > Metazoa > Chordata > Lepidosauria > Squamata > Gekkonidae > Lepidodactylus > Lepidodactylus listeri. The sequence goes on along the minus strand of JARCFY010000004.1, from coordinate 2,811,907 downwards.
GTGGACTAGTAGCTGATGGTCGACCGTGTTGAACGCTGCCGACAGGTCCAACATCAGCACCGCCGTACCACCTCGATGCAGATGCCTCCAAAGGTCATCTGTGAGGGCAACCAGCACCATGTCTGTCCCGTGGCCTGGTTGGAAACCAGACTGAAAGGGATCTAACACAGAGGTGTCATCCAAAAAGCTCTGCAGCTGGTCCGCCACCACCTTCTCGATTATCTTACCCAAATAGGGTAAGTTAGATACCGGTCGATAGTTGGCCAATTCGGCTGGATCTAATGATGGTTTTTTTAGGAGGGGACGTACCACAGTCTTCTTTAGGGCACTAGGGAACATCCCCTTTACAAGGGATGTATTGATGATCTCCCTAAGTGCCCCTCGTCCCCCTTCATGGCTCGCTTTAATTAGCCATGATGGGCACAGATTGAGTCTACAGGTGGTTGGACGGACCAGAGAGAGCAAGTTGTCAATCTCCTCCAGACAGAGTGGACTGAAATAATCCAAAATATGACCAGAAGACATGCTTGGAGCCTCAAGTTCTGCTACTGTATCAACTGTGGCAGGGAGGTCCCGGCGGAGCGACAGGACTTTATCTGTGAAAAAGTTCCCAAAGGCCTCACAGCCGATATCCAATTCTCTATCATTTGGTCTGCTCGCTGGCAGAGTCGTTAGTGACCAAATTGTCCTAAATAATTGGGCTGGGCGGGAACTCGCAGATGCTCTCTCGGGTGTGTAATAAGCTTTTTTCACAGCCTTGACAGCCATCTCATAGGCTTTCATAAACGTCCTACAAGATGTTCTTGCTGCCTTGTTGAGAGCGCAATGCCACCGTCTCTCTAGTCATCTGAGTTCCCGCTTCATTCCCCTCAGCTCACCCGTATACCGAGGGGCAAGTTGGGAGCGAGGGTGCAGAGGACGCGTGGGAGCGATCTCATCGATGGCTGCCAAAAGACGACGTTGCCAGTCCTCGACCTGCTCATCCAACAAGCCACCAGGGGGCATCGGATTCTGCAGAGCTTCTTGGAATCGAACGGGATCCATCTGGCGCCACAGGTGAGCTAAAATCTGCTCGCCACCCAAACGGGGGTTGGAGCAGCAAGTTCACCCGGGCCTCCAGAATCTGATGGTCGACCATGGTACAGCCATGGCCGTAATCCGATCCACCGTAACCTCGCCATAAAAATCAAGTCAAGTGTGTGGCCGGCTCTGTGTGTGGGGGTCATAACAAACCAGGAAAGTCCCAGTGCTGGCATGGATGGCGCTAGGTCCACTGCCTGCATGGAGGTCGCATCCTCGGCATGGACGTTGAAATCACCCAAGACTAATAGCCAAGGGTGCTCAAGTGCCCAGCCTGATACAGACTCCAGCAGGGATGGCAGGCTTCTTGCTGGTGCGTTGGGTGGTCGGTACACCAGCCAAACAGCCAAACTTTCCCCGGCATCCCAAACAAAGCTGACACACTCCATGCCCACAAGATTCCACGGCGGTAGCACCCGTAAGTTCTAACCCACCCGGATGAACAGTGCCACACCTCCCCCCGCCCCTGAGTCCGGGATTGGTGGAGGACCGAAAACCCAGGTGGTGCCATTTGGGAGAGGGAAACAGCCTCTCCCTCCTGCACCCAAGTCTCGGTCACTCACGCCAGGTCCACATCCTGCTCTGACAGAAAGTCATAGAGGATTCTGGTCTCGTTATTTATGGACCTGACGTTACACATCACCAATGTTGGAGTGGGGTTCTGCCTCCTAGGCCCACAACCTACTACTTTTGGGATGAGATGCAGATTGGAAGGCGGCCGAGCTCGTCCATGTCTCCGTCTCCTTCCTGCCCTCCATCTGGTCCCACCGCCATACCTCCCCTTCCCCAGGAGCACAGGGATCCCTTGACCACTCATGTGTCCATTGGTGACCTTTGCCTACCAGCCTCGGCTGCCATTGGACCGCTTCACAGTAACGACAGAACCACCGCTCTGGCCCTCCCACCCACTGACCGTCCAGTAACAGGCGCTACCTAATACCCATCCAAATTCGGCTATGCAATTTAATTAGGAGAAGCCCCCAATCAGCAAAGCTACACGCTGTGCTGTCGATAACAACAATTTCCCACCCAGACCCCAACCCACCTAAAACTACCTAACTAATCTAACCAAATTAAGGGGTGGGAACAAACTACAATACAACTTCTAGGGCCACTACACTAACTACTAAACTAACCTATCCTAACTAACACTAACAATTAAAAAGAGAAAAGGGAGAAGAGGGGCCGAGAAGACAGCCCCTATTCCTAGCCCCGCTTCTTGGTTGTGCAGGTGTCTTCGATGACTGTACAGATGTTATCCTCTCGGGGGCAAGGGACAAGTCTAAGCTCGGCCAGTGTTGTTGTTGGCTTGCTAGGTACCTCCTCCGTCTCCCAGTTCCACAAGCTCACCCCAAATAAGTCACCTGCCACCTCCAGTCCGTCAAAATGTGCCAAATGGCCCAGAAAGATTTGGCTATCGTCCAAAGGTCAAAACCAGTCGGGCTCGACCAGACTTGGCTACCAAAAGGCCACATCCAGATCGAGACCAAGACTGTCCGAGGGCCAGAAGATCAATGTTAACTCGATGCCAGTCCGTCAAAACACCCAGAACCACCAAGGGCCCAAAGAGGACATAGGACCTTTAGCATGCAAACCACATGTTCTCTCATGAAGCCACTCGCCTGCCTCTTTGTGGAGAGAAAGTCCCGAGTAGTATGGCAGAAGGAAATGTGGAAGTTACTGATGGAGAAATTCAAATTCGGAATGTGGGCTTGTGTTGTAATAGCGAGGGTAATTGGGTATGGGGCAGCACATATGGGACCCTGGACCCTCAGCTCATCAACTTCTTGTGGAAGTAGGGCAGAGAGGTCAGAATGGTCTACTGAGACTGGCAGTGGCTCTCCGGGGCGCCAGACAGAGGCCTTTCACTTCACCCACGACCTGATCTGCTTCTCTCTGGAGATGAAAACAGAACCCAGGGCCGCCGGCCTGAAAGGTTGGTGCTCCGCCACAGAACCATCCCTCCTTCCCAGCCTCTAGGATGCAGGCAATTGGCTTGCATTAATCCCCCCTTTGCTACTATTGGCCACCTCAATTTCTTCTATTCTTGCCTCACCCTCAAGGTGAGAAATTTGCTTGTCAGATAAGGGACATGTTTTTGATGATACTACTCAGTGCACTGATGCCGCTATAAGCCAGCGAGCCAGTTTGGTGCAGTGGTTAGGAGCGCGGACTCTAATCTGGGAGAACTGGGTTTATGTAAGAACATCAGAGAAGCCAATGCTGGATCCGGCCAGTGGCCCATCCAGTCCAACACTCTGTGTCACACAGGGGCCAAAAACACCAGGTGCCCTCATGAGGTCCAGCAGTGGGGCCAGGACACTGGAAGCCCTCCCACTGTTGCCCCCCCAAGCACCAAGAGTACAGAGCATCACTTGCCCCAGACTGAGAGTTCCTATCTATACTTTGTGGCTAATAGCCACTGGTGGACTTCTGCTCCATATATTTATCCAGTTCCCTCTTGAAGCCGTCCATGCTTGTAGCCGCCACCACCTCCTGCGGCAGTGAATTCCATGCGTGAATCACTCTTTGATCCCCCACTCCTCCACATGCAGCTGCTGGTGTGACCTTGGGTCAGTCACAAGTTCTTTCAGATCTGTTCTCTCAAGGGCAGTTCTCAAGAGAGCTCTCTCAGCCCCACCTACCTCACAGGGTGTCTGTTGTGGGGAGGGGGAGGGAAAGGAGATGGTAAGCCACTCTGAGACTCTTTGGGGTAGTGAAGGGCGGGGTATAAATCCAATCTCCCCCTCCTCCTCCATAGCAGTAAAACAGTAATTTCCTCCAAAGAAGTCTGATAAGGCAGCTTCTGAAGCGCTACCTTAACACTGGTTTCCCCCCCCCCACTCCCTCCAGAGGAGGCTGACCATGGGGAGGCAGTGAAGAGAGATGAGGAAGAGGCGGGGGTGACTGGAGGGGGGGGATCCTGAGTCTTTCCCCTGATCTGATTGATCTTTAAGACAGGGTGCCAGGTGAATACTTCATTACTCAGGGCCAGTTCTCGTGACCCAACAGATGTGCAGCACATGATTGTGTGAAGGCTGTGCCAAGCATCTGACGCCCCCCTACTGACCTGGCATTGACTGATGACTCAGGAATTAGGGGGCCTGAACAGACCTAAACGAGAGCCGTCTTTCCCACATTTCTTGGACTGAGGAGAAATGTCCACTCTCGCCGGGGACTGAGGAGGGATGAAGGGTTCTGGGGCTGACGTTGTCACCTCACCAAGACAAGCATATGAATTAACTGTTTTTTGGGGGGTGGGGGTTGAACAAATAGGATGGGGGTCCTTTTTGAACCTTGGGCACCTTTAGAATTTTGACACTGGACAGTGGACACAATCACAAAATGGCTGCTGCAGAAGGCAGGAGCGATCACAAAATGGCCGCTGTGTAAGTCGGGGGGCAGTCACGAAACTTGCGGGGACAGCAGGGTATAAGTTGTGGCCCCTGCTCTGCGGAATGCTCTCTCGGGTGGCACCCGCGCCCTCCCAGACTTTGTTTAATGCCTGCGGGGCATGCAAAACCGGATTATTTGGGTTGGCCTTTGGAGGGTAACCACATGTTTGGGCTATTTTAATAGTGGCATTGAGCCTGAACTCTCCCTAGAAGCTAAAAAGACCAAACTGAGGCTGTTGTATTGACTGCGATGGACCAAGAGTCTGATTTAGAACAAGGCAGCTTCGTGTGTACTTTGGTCACATTATGAGAAGACAGAAGTCACTAGAAAACAGAATCACGCTAGGAAGAGTTGAAGGCAGCAGGAAAAGAGGAAGGCCCAACACGAGATGGACTGACTCAGTCAAGGAAGCCGCGGCCCCCCAGTTTTCAAGACCTGAGCTCCAGAAGCCCCCCACTCTTGCCCCCTCCCCCAAGCTCCAAGAATACAGAGCATCACTTGCGCCAGACTGAGAGTTCCTATCTATACCTTGCGGCTAATAGCCACTGATGGACCTCTGCTCCATATGTTTATCTAATCCCCTCTTGAAGCCGTCCATGCTTGTAGCCGCCACCCCCTCCTGTGGCAGTGAACTCCACGTGTTGATCCCCCTTTGGGTGAAGAAGGACTTCCTTTGATCAGTTCTAAACCTACTGCTCATCCATTTGAGTGCCCACGAGTTCTGTAGCATGAGAAAGGGAGAAAAGGACTTCTTTCTCTACCTTCTCTATTTCATGCATAATTTTGGAAGGCTCTATTGTGTCACCTTTAATCGCCGTTTCTCCAAGCTGAAGAGCCCCAACCTCTTTAAACTTTCTTCACAGAAAAGGTGTCCCATCCCCTTAATCATTTTATTTGCCCTTTACGGCACCTTTTCCAAGGCTATAATATATTTTTCTTTTTCTTTTTTTGAGGTGCAGTGACCAGAGCTGTGCACAGCATTCCAAATGAGTCCGCACCACAGATTTATACCGGGGGGGGGGGAGGGGGGATGAGGTGCTAGAAGTCAATGTTCCCTCCAAGCTGTGGAGTCTTGTGAGCAGAAATTCTACTTTGTGAGCGACAAGCATTAAAGTTGTAAGTGAGTGATTTGGCAGCTGCGCATAAATTAGTTTGCCCTGGAGCCCTCCTTCTGGAGCTGAGACAAAAAAATGTGTGAGCCAGAGGCTAAAAAACTGTGAGCTAGCTCACACTAACTCAGCTTAGAGGGAACACTGGTTGCGATGCCTTTTTAAAGTTTTGGAAGGATAAGGTGTAGGAGGGTGCACTTTTAGGAGGAATGAGAAGTCCAAATACGTGCCCGCGTGCAGGTGGGGTGATTGTATCGGCGGGGGCTAGACTGGCTAAGACTGAGCAGTGGTTTGATGACATTTCCTGGGCGAGTGATTGAATTACTGGGGCAGGCTATATTTGCGAGGCAGGTTCTTTCGTCTCCTGTTATTGTCCAGCAAACTTGAGTGGATTACTTGCGACCGTGGGGGGGGGGGGGGGGCTGGGGAGGCTGTAGATCAAAGGTCTGAAATCGATATGCTCTTTGGAGCACGCCAGCAGATGAGAGATCTTCCTTGTCTGGAGATCAATTGTAATTCTGGGAGAACTCCAAGCCCTGACTGGAGGTTGGCATCTCTAGCTGTGAATGCACACTATGTATTCAGCAGCCATTCTCCTACCAAGACACTCAAGTACTGTACATTCACTGAACTAGTAATACTTCTTTCATGTTCTTTTTATTTTTTTTAGTTGTACCTAAATCTGTCTCATAGTTACAGTTGAGTTTGTGCCTTGTATTTAATAATGTTCTCGCACGTGGTTAAGTGTAGCGGTTAAGTGCACGGACTCTAAATCTGGACGAACCAGGTTTGATACCCCACTCCTCCATTTGTACCTGCTGGATGACCTTGGGCAAGCCGTAGCTCTGGGACAGCTGTTCTCTCAAGGACAGTTGTCTCAGAGCTCTCTCAGCCCCATCTACCTCCCAGGGTGTCTGTTGTGGGGAGGGGAAGGGAAAGGAGTTTGTAAGCCGCTCTGAGACTCCCTTGGGTAGTGAAAGGCAGGGTATAAATCCAATCTCCTCCTCCTCTTCACATGAAGCTGCCTTATACTGAATCAGACCATCAGAGGTGGTTTTCCTCTGGAATTCACTGCCACAGGAGGTGGTGGCAGCTACAAGCATGGACAGCTGCAAGAGGGAATTGGATAAACATATGGAGCATTTCAAAGAAGTGTGCCTTGCACAAGAAAGCTTTTACCTTGAGTAAACCTTTGTGGGTCTTAAAGGTGCCACTGGACTCTAAATTTGTTCTACTGCTTCAGACCAACATGGATGATCACCTGGAACTATCTTCATAAGAACATAAGAGAAGCCAATGTTGGATCAGGCCAGTGGCCCATCCAGTCCAACACTCTGTGTCACACAGTGGCCAAAAACACCAGGTGCCCTCAGGAGGTCCAGCAGTGGGGGCAGGACACTAGAAGCCCTCCCACTGTTGCCTCCCCCCCATCACGCACCAAGAATCCAGAGCATCACTTGCCCCAGACTGAGAGTTCCTATCTATACTTTGTGGCTAAAAGCCACTGATGGACCTCTGCTCCAGATGTTTTTCTAATTCCCTCTTGAAGCCATCCGTGCTTGTAGCTGCCACCACCTCCTGTGGCAGTGAATTCCATGTGTTTATCACTCTTTGGGTGAAGAATTACTTCCTTTTATCTGTTCTAACCTGACTCTAACCATGAATTCTTGTATTGTGAGAAAAGAAGAAAAGTACCTCAAATGGTCTGTGCTGTTGCAATCTTGAGTATGCTGTTCAGGTGTGTCTCTGTAAACTGCAAACCTACTTTCAATTTATTGACATTCGCCGCAGAAATCTCATGCTCAGAGTTCTGAGTCTAGGACCAGGGGAAAAACATGAAGTGGCTGAGCGATTGCGAGGGTCTGGCGAAGCAAGCTATGATGCAGCAGCAGCAACAGAACTGGAAGCAGGAGATGGCCAGTTCCACGGCAGGCCTGATAGACGTCCTCCAGGGGGCCTGATCTGCACCTGGGGCTGCATGTTTGACACTCCTGATTTAAACCATCAACCCGGTATCATTTAAACTTTTATACCATAATAGACTGACTGTTATCCAGCCCATATTCTTTTACAGTATCAGCTCTGCAACTGATTTTTGTTGAGAAGCATTGACACGCCAACCTTCGTGGTTTCAGTCTTGTGCACAGACATTTAAGGGTTAAAGAAAACACAAAAATTGCAGGCACAGACACCTCTGGAATTTACAGGAAAGAAATCCATATCATTCAGTTGTTTAAGCATTTAATGTTTTATATCCCTAATGGCTAGTAGCCACTGATGGACCCCTGCTCTATAAATCAGTCTATTTCCCATTTAAAGCTGTCTGTGATCGCAGCTGTACTTTCATCCCCTGGCCGGGAAGTGTTTCCTTCTACCTGTCCCGAATTGATTGACCTCCAACGTCATTCTACCGGCCTAAATGAATCTGGGATTGGCTGAGCCAGCCCCTCCTGTCCCTCTTTCGTCTCTACCCCCAATTTTCCCTGTAAAGTCTCCAACACCTTTTGGATCTCGTCTGCTCCAATGATGTCCAGACATACCGGACAGCAGGCTTGATGCCCACTGATGCCAACAACCTCTGCTTTTTGTCAGGCCAGGAAAAGGGACACTCCTGAAGTGGTGCGCATTTGTAAAGGATCGTCTAGGGCAGCAGTCCCCAAACCTTTTGAGCCCGTGGGCAGCTTTTGGTGTAGTGGGTAGGAGCACAGACACTAATCTGGGAGAACCGGGTTTGATTCCCCACTCCTCCACTTGCAGCTGCTGGTGTGACCTTGGGTCAGGCTCAAATTCCTTTGGAGCTGTTCTCTCAAGGGCAGTTCTTGAGAGAGCTCTCTCAGCCCCACCTACCTCACAGGGTGTCTGTTGTGGGGAAGGGAAGGGAAAGGGATTGTAAACCCCTCTGAGATTTTTCAGGTAGCAAAGGGCAGGGCATAAACCCAATCTCTCCTTCTCCTTTTGATTTATTATTTTATTTTTATTTATTTATTTTGACTTATATCCCGCCTAGCCAGCAAGCCGGCTCTAGGCGGCTAACAACATAAAATCATAACAATCAAAGTTAAACACATCATATAAAATCATTTAACTCACATTAAAAGGCGGCTTAAACAATAAAATCACAGATGGCAGCAAATGCTAGACCAGCACCAAAACCAGCAGCCTGCTTTTTCCTGGCCAGGAGGCTTCCACCACAGATGTTCTGAAGGTGGCTCACCAAGCCCACTACTAAGGGCCATTCCCTCCGGTGGCCGCCCCATAAGCCTGGTGGAAGAGCTCCGCTTTGCAGGCCCTGCGGAACTGCAAAAGGTCCCGCAGGGCCTTGATGTTCTCTGGGAGCTCATTCCACCAGTGGGGAGCCGCCACCGAGAAGGCCCTATTCCTGGTGGTTGCCAGCCTGGCCTCCCTCAGGCCCGGAAGGGTCAGGCGATGTTGAGTGCCTGACCGGAGTGCTCTCTGGGGAGTATACGGGGAAAGGCGGTCCCTTAGGTAGGCAGGCCCCAGACCATATAGGCCTTTAAAAGTTAAAACAAGCACCTTGAACCGGATCCGGTACGCTATAGGTAACCAGTGCAGTGCCCTCAGCACAGGCCGGATGTGGTCCCTCACCCAGAGACCCATCAGCAGCCTGGCTGTGGCGGTCTGCACTAGCTGCAGCCTCTGGAGCTGGGTCAAGGGCAGCCCCATGTAGAGAGCATTACAGTAGTCTAGCCTCGAGGTGACCATAGCATGGATCACTGTCGCCAGGTCATTGCGTTCGAGGAAGGGAACCAACTGCCTAATCAGCCGTAGATGGTAAAAGGCTGCCTTGGCAGTGGCTGCTACCTGGGCCTCCATGGTTAAGGAGGCATCCAGGAGCACTCCCAAGCTCTGGACCCTCGGCCCTGGCACCAATGGTGCCCCCCCCGAAGGCCGGTAATGGGATCCCTACCCCCGGTCCACTCCGACTCAGGCATAGGACCTCCGTCTTTGTTGGGCTCATTTTCAGTCGGCTCAGCCTGAGCCAGCTCGCCACGTCCTGAAGCACCCGCTCCAGGTCATCCAGGGTGGCTCTGGACTGGCCGCCCAACAACAGATCCAACTGGGTGTCATCAGCGTACTGGTGACAGCCCAGCTTATGCCTCCGGGCAATCTGGGCGAGAGGGCGCATATAGATGTTAAACAACATGGGGGATAGCACTGCCCCCTGAGGCACACTGCATACCAGCGGGTGCCTCTGGGACATCTGCTCCCCCAGCACCACTCTCTGTCCCCGACCTTGGAGAAAGGAGACGAGCCATTGTAGGGCAAGCTCCTGAACCCCTTTGACGACGAGGCGGTGGATCAGTAGCTGGTGGTCGACCATGTCAAACGCAGCCGACAGATCTAACAACACCAGCACCGCCGTTCCACCCCAATCCAGATGCCGTCGGAGGTCATCCGTGAGGGCGACCAGCGCCGTTTCCATCCCATGCCCTGGCTGGAAGCTGAACTGAAACGGGTCTAGCACAGAGGTGTCATCCAGGAAACTCTGCAACTGAATCGCCACCGCCCTCTCCAAAATCTTGCCCAAATAGGGCAAGTTGGAAACCGGCCGATAGTTGGCCAATTCGGCTGGGTCCAGTGATGGTTTCTGACAGTATGGTGGGCACAGCCATAAAATTGCTGCCACAGTGAAGATCCTTCTGCTGCAGTGGGAGCAGCTGCCAAAGCAACTTTATTTAAAACTAGGAATAAGGCCCGTTGTGGGAATAAATACAAGGGGCTCTAGAAAGAGGCTCTTGTGGGAATAAATACAAGGGGCTCTAGAAAGAGGCTCTTGGAGAGTGTCAAGGCCTTGGGCACTCAGCGTCAATTTGCAGTCGCAACCTCAGCAGGATATAATGACACAGAGTCCACCATTTTCTTCAGGGGAACTAATCTCTGCTACCTGAAGAGCAGTTGTAATTCTGAGTGATCTCCTGCCCTCACCTGGAGATTGGCAGCAGTGGTTCCCCAAGAGGGAATAGCTGGTTTGGAGGGCAGAGTCTATGGCATTGTACCTGTCCAAGGCCCCACCTCTCCTCAAACCTCACCCTCTCCAGGGTCCACCCCTCAAATCTCCAGAAATTCTCCACCTGGAGTTGGCAACCCCCTCTCCTTCCCAGCCAAGCATCAACCTACCTTAATTTCTCCCTCACTCTTCAGGTTTCCATCCCCTCCACCTGCTGCCTCTACTGTGCTCTGAAGCCCCTCTTATAAACACAGGTAACTGCCATTTCGTTTCACCTACTAACAGCCACTGAGGTAACAGTTAATCCCCCCACAGGAAGGAAGCAGGAGAAGTGTCTTCGTCAAGAGAGAAAGCCATCTGCCAAAAATTCTGACCGGGCACAGAGGCTGAAGGACTGGGTGGGGAAGAGGAGCAGACCCAGCCAATATAGCATGCAAGTATTCACAGCCAGTGGATAGGGACAGCTTCTGATTGACAGGTCAGGGGACCAAAGGCTGGTGTGGTGTATGGAATGTTCAGGTGCCACCACCAACAGAGAATCTCTCTTTTTATATAAAGCTGTTTTCAAGTGACAAGATTCCATGGGGCACCAAAATCAGTTGGCTGGAAGGACTGCCACTCAAAAGGGGTCCCTGGCCACATTCCCTCGCTGCTCTGCCTCAGTCCTGCCCACAGAGCCACCAGCTAGTGTCTCAGTCTCAGTCTGGAGGAAGCCAGTGAAGGGGAAGGACTGGGTGCTGAATCCACCCTTCTCCTCCGCCCACTGCCAGGTGGGTGACTTTCAGCATAACCCCCTCCCCCGCACACTGCCAGTTTGCCCAATTTCCTGTCAGAATAAACTGTGAAAAAGGCTCTCCTCTTTAGTTCCACCATGGCTGGCTGGCTAATGAGGTGAGCCAGCGACCATCAAACCATTTTCTTCAACCTCTTGCTGTGTGGCTGACTTTCCCCTAGGGTTGCCAATCTCCAGGTGGGACCTGGAGATCTCCTGCTCTTACAATTGATCTCCAGACGACAGAGATCAGTTCCCCTGGAGAAAATGGCTGCTTTGGAGGGTAGACACTATGGCATTATACCCTGCTGAGTCCTTCCATCCCCCCCCCCCAAAATGCTGCCCTCCACAGGATCCACCCCCCAAATCAATCAGGTATTTTGGAGCTGGCAACTTTCTCCTCAGTGCCTGTTGCTAGGCAACCAAGCTTGCTTCTCTGAAAGCCCCTTTCCACACCTATGTTGGCCTCTGGGAGAAAACTCATTGGGGCCAGCTGAACAGAATGCCATAGAGGCCACCCTCCAAAGCAGTCATTTTCTCTGGTGGGGAGGAAGAGATCTGTTGTCTGGAGTTCAACTGTAATACTTGGCGATCTCCAAGCTCCACCTGGAGGCTGGTAACCCTAGGTGTAGCAGTCAGCACTTCAGAGCAGGATCTGTTAGACCCAGGTACTTGCTGAGTGGGTGATTTTGGGCCAGTCACAGACTTTAAGCCTAACCTACCTCACAGGGTTGTTATGCAAGTCAAAAGGGAGAGAGGAGAAAGATGTAAGCTGCTTTGGTCCCCACTGCAGAGAAAGACTACTTTTCCTCCAGGGGAACTAAGATTGTCAATCTCCAGGCAAGGGTTGGAGATCACTCAGAATTACAAGTGCTCTCCAGATGGCAGAAATCAGTTCCCCTGGAGAAAATGGTGGACCCTCTGTCCTTATACCCTGCAGAGATGGACCCCTTATGACAGCCAATGTGACATAGCAGTCAGGACTTCAGAGCATGGTGGAGACTGCGGGGGGGGGGGGGGGGAGAGATGGAAAGTTGAAGAGTGAGGTTGATGGTTGGCTGAGAAGGAGGTAGGATTGCCAACTCCAGGTGGAAAATTCCTGGAGATTTGAGGGATGGAGACTGGAGATGGTGAGATTGGAGGAGGGGTGGGACCTCAGACAGGTACAATGCCATAGACTCCACCCTCCAAGCCAGTGAGTCCCTCACAGGGAACCATTGTTGCCAATCTCCAGGTGGGGATTGGAGATCACTCAGAATTACAACTGCACTCTAGGGGGGAGGAGCTAGAAAGCTGAAGCCAGGTGGGAGATTACGATACATTGATGGTTGGCTGGGAGGAGGGTTGCCAACTCCAGATTGGACCCTGGAAGCCAGCTGGGAGAATCTTCTCTTTGGCCTGAGTTCTGTCAGCCAAGATGTGGTTCTCCTGGCCTCCCAGCAAAAGCCAGTGTTTTAAGCCAAGCCTGGCCTCATAGGGCACTGCTTGTGGAGGTTCAGAGGTTGTTTTGGAGTGTCTCTCTTGGGAATGACCACCCCGGGTACAGGGCTGAGGATGCTGGCAACAACAACACTTGCACACTCAGCACTAGGACCCTCCCAAGTAACCAAAAGCAAAAAAGCAGAACTTTTAGAAACAAGACCTTCACAAATCACAATGGAAAACCACAACAGCACAACACCAGAGCACTCTCAGGGACAACAAATGCACAACACTGAACCCACAAACAGCAGCTGATCAAAAAAAACCCAGCTAACCAAAAACACAAAGGAAACAACAGTACAGTCTCAAAAAAAATATTTAAAAACCAACCAGAAAATTAAAATATTTAAACAACCACCAATAAGTTGAAACACAAAATTAAAAACATTGAGCAAAAATCCTCACCACCACAACAAGCAACTACTAGTTAATTTTAAAAAAATCCAACAGAAATACTTTTAAATGCAAACCAAACTTTTAAAACGGCCACCAATTTTTCAACTTTAAATGACTAAGCCAAACCCTCACCCCACCAAGCAACTACAGTTAATTTAAAAACAATTATACAGTAATACTTTTAAATGCAAAACAAACTACTACAGTTAATTAAAAAAACAATCCAACAGAAATACTTTTAATTGCAAAAGAAACTTAAAACTTTCCCCCAAAATTATTAACTGTAAGAAAGTAAGGTTTAGCCAACCCCCACCCCACAGCCAACAGAACCATAACCCAAAGCCACCCTGAGCAGGCTGCCCAATTTAAAAAATCCTTTTACTAATATCCTCCTTTAAAAATATATATTTATTCCAAATCTTACCTTTTAGATGTCTTCTTCAGTCCAGGTAGAGTCCACCATGATCCACGCAGCCAGGCAGGCCAAGGCAGGGACAGAGCAGCAGCAGCTGAAGGCGTGAAGCCAGAGGCCAGCAGCAGCCGCCACTACACAAGAGCCCAGCAGCAACACCAGCCTTATAAGGGTGCACAGGCATTTGAAATTTGCAAATGCATGGCTGTGATTGGCTATGGGGACCCCTTTCCCCCTCCCTCCCTGATCCCAGGGAAAACCAGGAAAAGGCAGGGGGGGAAAGGCTGCTTTAGATAGGTCTCCTACCGCCCACCTGGATCATTCCAGCAACCACCAGGGGATGGTATTGCTCAGTTTGGGAACCAGTGCTATTTATGCTGTACCACATGGAAAATAAATAATATATAAATGCTTATTTACCACTACCAGAACCACCACCACCCCACTTGCTTATTTATTGCTTGCATGGAGGCTGCTTGGCAGTGCAGCCAGCCTGGAGAATCTTCTCTTTGGCCTGAGTTCTCACAGCCAAGATGTAGTTCTCCTGGCCTCCCAGCAAAAGCCACTGTCTTAAGCCAAGCCTGGCCTCATAGGGCACTGCTTGTGGAGGTTCAGAGATTGTTTTGGAGTGCCTCTCTTGGGAATGACCACCCTGGGTACAGGGCTGAGGAAGTTGGCAACAACACTTGCACACCCACCACCAGGACCCTCCCAAGTAACCGAAAGCAATAAAGCAGGACTTTAAAAAACAAGACCTTCACAAACCACAATGGAAAACCACAACAGCACAACACCAGAGCTCTCTCAGGGACTACAAACACACAACACTGAAGCCACAAACAGCAGCTGACGAAAAAACTCCCCCAGCTAACCAAAACGCAAAGGAAACAGCAGTACAGTCTCAAGAAATATATTTAAAAACCAACCAGAAATATAAAATATTTAAACAACCACCAATAACAAAAGTTGAATCAAAAAATTAAAAACATTGAGCAAAAATCCTCACCCCACCCCAACAAGCAACTACAGTTAATATAAAAACAACCTGACAGCAATACTTTTAAATGCAAAACAAATTTTTAAAACTTTCCCCCAAAATTATTAACTGTAAGAGAGAAAGGCTTAGGCAACCCCACCCCACACCTAACAGAACCATAACCCAAAGCCACCCAATTTACAAAGTCCTTTTACTAATATTCTCCTTTAAAAAAATATACGTATTTCCCCAAAATCTTACCTTTTAGATGTTTTCTTCAGTCCAGGTAGAGTCCACCACGATCCACACAGCCAGGCAGGCCAAGGCAGGGACAGAGCAGCAGCAGCTGAAGGCCTGAGGCCAGCAGGAGTGACCACACAAGAGCCCAGCAGCAACACCAGCCTTACAAGGGTGGACAGGCATTTGAAATTTGCAATTTGCAAATGCATGGCTGTGATTGACTGTGGGGACCTCTCTCCCCCTCCCTCCCTGATCCCTGGGAAGACCAGGAAAAGGCAAGGGTGGAAAGGTTGCTTTAGATAGGTCCTGGACTCTTTTTTCTTTATGCTTCCATTGCCCCCTTTTTTAAATTCAACACCCCCCCCCTAATTGCACCCAAGGCTCCTACCACCCACCTGCATCATTCCAGTGCCCCCCAGGGGGCGGTATTGCCCACTTTGGGAACCAGTGCTATATATGCTATATCATATGGTATATAAATAATAAACACTTATTTACTACCACCAGAACCACCACCACTTGCTTATTTATGGCTTGCATGGAGGATGCTTGGCAGTGCAGCCAGCCAGGAGAATCTTCTCTTTGGCCTGGGTTTTCTCAGCCAAGATGTGATCCTACTGGCCTCCCAGCAAAAGCCAGTGTTTTAAGCCAAGCATAGCCTCATAGGGCATTGCTTGTGGAGGTTCATTTTGGGGTGTCTCTCTCGGGAAAAACCAGCCTGGGTTCAGGGCGGAGGATGTTGGCAACAACACTCGCACATCCACCACCAGGACCCTCCCAAGCAACCAAAAGCAGTAAAGAAGAACTTTTAAAAACAAGACCTTTACAAATCACAATGGAAAACCACAACAGAACAACACCAGAGCATTCTGAGGGCCAACAAATGCACAACACTGAGCCCACAAACAGCAGCTGACAACCCCCCCAGCTAACCAAAACACAAAGGAAACAGCTGTACAGTCTGAAGAAATATATTTAAAATCCAACCAGAAAATTAAAATATTTAAACAACCACCAATGACAAAAGTTGAATCAAAAACATTAAAAACATTGAGCAAAAATCCTCACCGCACCAACAAGCAACTACTACATGCAAACTAAACTTTTAAAACAGCCACCATTTTTTCAACTACTAATCCAAACCCTCACCCCAACAAGGAACTACAGTTTCCTCCTTTAAAAAATATATGTATTTTCCCCAAATCTTACCTTTTAGATGTCTTCTTCAGTCCAGGCAGAGTCCACCATGATCCATGTAGCCAGGCAGGCCGAGGCAGGGACAGAGCAGCAGCAGCCACCACACAAGAGCCCAGCAGCAACACCAGCCTTACAAGGGTGCACAGGCATTTGCAATTTGCAAAAGCATGGCTGTGATTGGCTGTGGGGACCCCTCTCCACCTTCCCCTCCCTCCCTGATCCCAGCGAAGACCAGGAAAAGGCAGGGGAAAAAAGTCTGCTTTAGCTTTCAAAGACTACTAAGTCAAACTCTCACCCCACCCCAACAAGCAACTACAATTTGTTTAAAAAGTATCCTACAGTAATACTTTTAAATACAAAACAAACTACTACAGTTAATTACTGTAGCAGCACAGAGCAGCAGCTGAAGGCCTGACAACACCAGCCTTACCAGGGTGCACCTGCATTTGCAATTTGCAAATGTATGGCTGTGATTGGCTCTCCCCCTCCCTCCCTGATCCCAGGGAAGACCAGGAGAAGGCAGGGAAAAAAGGTTCTGGACTCTTCTTTCTTTATGCTTCCACCTCCCCCCTTTTTAAATTCAACACCCCCCAATTGCACCCAAGGCTCCTACTGCCCACCTGGATTGTTCCAGTGCCCCCCAGGGGGCGGTATTGCCTGCTTTGGGAACCAGTGCTATATATGCTGTACCATATGGTATATAAATCTCTTTTATATATAAAGCTGTTTTCAAGTCGCAAGATTCCATAGGGAGCCAAAATCAGTTGGCTATAAGGACTGTCACTCAAAAGGGGTCCCTGGCCACTGGCTGCATTCCCTTGCTGCGTTGCCTCAGTCCCGCCCACAGAGCCACCGGCCAGTGTCTCAGCCTCAGTCTGGAGGGAGTCGGCTAATGGGAAGGACTGGGTGCTGGGTCCACTCTTCTCCTCCGCCCACTGCCAGGTGGGTCTAACTGTCCCCTCAGTGTCCTGCTTCTGTCAGTAAAAGAACAATGGACTTTCAGCATAACCCCCTCCTCCTCCCACTGCCAGCATGCCCATTTTCCTGTCAGAATAAACTGTGAAAATGGCTCTTTCTCCTTCTTAGCTCCTTCTTACTGTGTCTGGCTGGCTAATGAGGTGGGCCAGCGACCATCAAACCATTTTCTCCCCCCCCCCATTGTGTGGCTGACTTTCCCCCTAGGGTTGCCAATCTCCAGGTGGGGCCTGGAAATCTCCCGTTATTACAATTGATCTCCAGATGACAGAGATCAATTCCCCTGGAGAAAACGGTGGACTCTATTTCCTTATACTCTGCTGAGATGGACCCCTTATGACAGCCAATGTGTCACAGCAGTCAGGGCTTCAGAGTATGGTGGAAGCTGTGGGGGGCAGGGAAATGGAAAGTTCAAGAGTGAGGTTGATGATTGGCTGGGAAGGAGGTAGGATTACCAACTCCAGGTGGAAAATTCCTGGAGATTTGAGGGATGGAGCCTGGAGACGGTGGGGTTGGAGGAGGGGTGGGACCTCAGACAGGTACAATGCCATAGACTCCACCCTCCAAGCCAGTGAGTTCCTCATGAGGAACCATTGTTGCCAATCTCCAGGTGGGGACTGGAGATGACTCAGAATTACAATTGCTCTCTAGGGAGAGGGGGGAAGAGTTGGAAAGCTGAAGCCAGGGGGGAGATAATGATACATTGATGGTTGGCTGGGAGGTAGGGTTGCCAACTCCAGGTTGGGAAATTCCTTGAGATTTGAGGGGTGGACCCTGGAGAGGGTGAGGTTTCAGCACAGTTGGGATCTCAGACAGGTTCAGTGCCATAGACTCCACCCTTCAAACCACCTGTTCCCTAATGGGGAACCATTGTTGCCAATCTCCAGGGGAGGGATGGAGATCATGCTGAATTACAACTGCTCTTCAGATGGCAGAGATCTGCCCCTGGAGAAAATGGTGGACTCTGTGTCATTATACCCTGCTGAGGTAACCACAGCAAATTGATGCTGAGTGCCCAAAGCCGGGGCACTCTCCCAGAGCCTTTTTCTAGAGCCCGTTGCATTTATTTCCAGAATGGGCCTTATTTCTAGTTATGTATAAAGAGAGATCTACACAGCCAATCAAATCTCCAGTGGCCAGCCAGAAGCCCTCCTGGGCAACAGCCCCACCTGGCCCCACCCACTTTCTAAAAAAAACACTTGGTGGGCACCAGGAAAGGTGTTGTTGGGAGCCAAGACAAGGGGAAGTATCAAAGAGGATTGTGGGGTGCTCCATAGCCTTGTGGGGTGAACTCAGAGCAGAGTACATGAAGCTCCTGTGCGTGCTTCAGTCCTGATGCTGAGTTTAAGGACATAAGAGCAGTTCTGATGGCTCAGACCAGTGCTACATTCTGTTCAGCATCCTGTTTCCCAAAGTGGTCAGCCAGATGCCTGGGAGATTAAGAATTACAAGAGATCACAGGAGAAGCTGATGAACCAATACAAACAACTGTGGTATAACGACTAAGAGGTTTTTTTTTTGTAAATTTCTATGCAGATCTCTTACATTACTTAGACCTTATAATCATAGGTCCAGAGGAGTCAGCCGTTTTAGTCTGTTGCTGCAAAAGAGTAAAAAACCCAGTAGCCCCTTTCAGACTAAGGTTGTGGTCACACGTGCCAGATAAAGTGGGGGGAGGGAAGGAAGGCTATTTCCTCCAAAGGAATTTGATCCGCAGTTGCGAGATCACACCTCCCTTTGAAGCTGCAGGTGCAGCCCATCAGTGTGTGATCAGACGCAGCTGCGGGTGAGTTGGGGCCTTTTTGCCATTTGGTTCCCATGTGCTTAAATGAAGGATTGATGAATCACACCTCCACACTGAGGGCTCCCAATGGGGTTTGCGATGATGTACATACTGAGGAGGGGGGGAACAATGGCATAGAGGCAGGATGGCCTGATCAGACTATCCTGACACCATGAGAGCACGCTGGAGCAATCAGACATGGGAAAGTCTATCCGTGGCCTGTCGCAACCCATTTTACTACCAGATTTCCCCCAGTGTCTTTTAACTGCTTCTGCAGCAGAGCAGAATGGGTTGCCAACGGCTGCAGGACACTTCCCAGATGTTGTCTGATCGCTCCCTTTAAATCTGCCTGGCATTCATACCTATGTTGGGTCTAATTGTGCGTATGATTGCAGCCTAAGAAACATGATTGTAGCACAAGTTTTTGAGAAACACAGCACTCTTCGTCAGATGCATCTGATGAAGAGAGCTGTGTTTCTCGAAAGCTTATGCTACAATCACGTTTCTTAGTCTGAAAGGTGATACTGGGCTTTTTACTATTTTAGACCCTATAAAGATCTTTAACAATGATAGATACCAAAGAATTCTACAGTACATGCAACTTTTCTATATTTTCAATAGCCAACTTCTTCATCCGTTCCAAGTTCTACGTGATGAACCCTCCTGTTTATGTTGTAAGCGTTGGTCAAAGGCACATTCTTTCTCCTCTTCTATTAACAGCACATTTGCGGCTCTGTGTCTTTGACCGATGCTTACCACACAAATAGGAGGGTCACATAGAACTTTGAATGGATGAAAAAGTTGACTATTGGAAGTTCAGAGTGAATATGTGGACTGGTATTCAACCTAAGCGCTTTATTCAATATGGAAAAATTACATGTACTGTAAAATTCTATGGTATCTATTATTGTTAGAGATCTTTATAGGGCCTAAGTAATATAAGAGATTTGCATAGAAATTTACATAAAATAAGTTCTTAGTAATTATGTCACGGTTGTTGATCTGATGCCCGGAAGAGCCAGAAAAGGGCACAGAGGCCTCAAGAAGAGCTTCGGTAGGTTTCCAGACAACTTCACGCACCCCCGGGCCCGGCGACGGTTCTTTCCCCTTCTGGGAAACACAGTTACCCACACTGCTCTTTGATGCAGCTGATTTCCCAGCTCCAAATCTGTATGCTGCCTTTCAAATCCAGGCCAGCCAAAAGAACGAGAACTCTCCTCCCAACAATGCCAGGGTCCAGTAGACCCAGGTGTTTCCTTGGAAGGTGACTCAAGGGGGTCTGGGCCGATGGCAACGGCCGCAGGCTGGCCGATCCATCTGTTGGTTCTGCCGCTCCTTAAATTTAAATTATGCCAGCAAGATATGGGAAACAATTAGAGGGCAATTAATACACAGGAGGTACGTCGAGATAATTAGGCATGAGTTTAGCAGGATGGATGTGACGACCACATTCCTTGCTAATTGATGTTTAGTTAATTCGCCAGCGGCTGTCTTGTTAAGCCGTTATGAATGGCGTAAGAAACCCTTTACAAGTTGGAACATGCGAAAAGGGACGCAGTGGCATGTGCGTGGTTATCAGTGCAAGCAGCAGAAACTCTGCCGCTCTTTTTCTTTTGGGTTCTCATTTCAAATCTCCCCCCCTTTTTTTATTATCCATCAGATCCATTCCTTGCCCCCCAAGGGATTTGGAATCAGAACTCAAATGAAAGAGAGCTGCGGAGTTGCTGTCCAATTTTACCTTCATAGCAGCCTTGGAAGATAGGTTAGGCTGACTTGTTCAAAGCCAATGAGCAACACGTTCCACGGCAGAGGGGGGAATTATCTATATCAAGTTATTCTGAGACTATAAAAACATTATTTATGTGAAAGCTTTTTATGCTGCTTTTCCACCCAGCTTGGCGTGGAATTATCAAAAAACATTGAAAGGCAAAGGATAAAATTTATACTTTGAGTGATCAAATTATCAAAAACATTAAAATACAAAGTATAAAAACAATTAAAAACAACACTTAAACAGACCACATACATGGTTTAAACACATATGCAGGAAGGAGAATGCCAGATGAAACCAATCTTCTCTAGGGATTCTGCAAATTTTGCCACAAACACGTTTGACTGATGAACTTGTTTGAAGGTAGTAATCGGGCGAGAGCTGATCTCTCAGTCTGTTTGGTTTATATTTATTTATTTATATATATATATTTAAATATTTATACCCCGCCTTGCCAGACAAGCTGGCTCAAGGCAGCTTCCAACAGTTTAAAATCTCATAGACCATAAGTTACAAATTTAAAACAACATCATAATTTACAAATGTAGTAAAGTGTCGTTTAGTGTGGTGGTTAAGTGCGCAGACTCTAATCTGGAAGAACCGGGTTTGATTCCCCACTCCTCCACTTGCAACTGCTGGATGACCTTGGGCAAGCCGTAGTTCTGTCAGAGCTGTTCTTGAGAAACAGCAGTTTCGGTCAGAGCTCTCTCAGCCCCACCTACCTCACAGGGTGTCCATTGTGGAGAGGGGAAGGGAAAGGAGTTTGTAAGCCGCTCTGAGACTCCTTCGGGTAGTGAAGGGCAGGGTATAAATCCAATCTCCTCCTCCTTCTCTTAGTCTTCTTCTCTTGTGTTGAGCAGCCATGAATGCCTGCTGAACTAGTTTGCATCAGGTTTTCCCCAAAACTGCTCATGTGCTGATGTTGCAAGTCCAAAAACTGCCCTGCAGAACCAACTTCCTAACATAAGATTGCAATATTTGTCATATTTCTGGGTCCACTCGCTACCAAAATGGGGAATGGATTCAAACAACTTTAATAGAAAGAGCAATTAAAACCCGCTTGTACAGCAGGATTGTAAGCCTTTAAGCTAATTAAGGTCATCCGGTCTTAGAGCAAGTCCTCAAACCGCCAGTTCCTTGGGTGTGTCAAGTGCCATCACATTGCTTCTGACTGATGGTGACCCCATGATTTCATGACCTCCAAAATGTCCTGTTGTTAACATTTTGGAGGTCACTGATTCACAGGGTCACTAGTTCCTGAACGCTGTTAAAAATTGCCTCTGTATGATAAATTCTATCACTACGGTGTCCGCCCGCTGCTCCTGCCGTGTTCTGAAGGGTATCTGCTCTATTAAAGATGAAGTATGGATCAAGGTGTTGTGACCCACACAGAAGGAAAGGAGTATGGAGCGATTGTCCGAGCAATCGCCTGCCATCCCTTAGAACTACACTACAATGCCCACAACTCAAGGCAAGAAAAAAGGAAGCCAATTTAGGACTGTTGATTGTTTTAAAGAAATCTGTTATCTGAGCATGACCCAATCGGTGTTCCATTTATGAAGCCAGCCATGAGAGGCCATCGTTAATGATCGAATGCAGGACTCTGAACTGGGCTTGGTTGCCAACCTCCAGGTGAGTTGTGGAGTTCTCCTGGGATTACTACTTCTGTCTCTTCCTGGTAGCGCTATGAATCACCAGGAACTCTTATAGTTAGAACTTAGAATCATAGAATCATAGAGTTGGAAGTGGCCTCCAGGGTCATCTAGTCCAACCCCCTGCACAATGCAGGGAATTCACAAATGCCTCCCCCACAAACAACCCCAGTGACCACTGTTCCATGCCCAGAAGATGACAAAAACCTCCAGGATCTCCAGCCAAACTGGCCTGGAGAAAAATGGCTTCCTGACCCCAAAGTGACAATCAGCATTTCGTTGGGCGTGTAAGGAAGGGCCACAAGAACTGATGCAACCCTTCCTGCCCTCCCTCTCATGAACTGCCTAAGTTTACAGAATCAGCATTGCTGTCAGATGGCCATCTAGCCTTTGCTTAAAAACCTCCAAAGAAGGGGAGCCCACCACCTCTCGAGGAAGCCTGTTTCACTGGGGAACCACTCTAACTGTCTGGGAGTTCTTCCTAATGTTTAGCCGAAAACTCCTCTGATTTAATTTCAACCTGTTGGTTCTGGTCCAACCTTCCGTGGCAACAGAAAACAACTCCTTTTCAACCTCTACATGACACCCTTCAAGTACTTGAAGATGGTTCTCATATCCCCTCTCAGTCGTCTCCTCTTCAGGCTAGACATACCCAGAGCTCCTTCAACCTTTTCTCACAGGACTTGGTCACCAGACCCCTCCCCATCTTCGTTGCCCTCCTCTGGGCACGTCCCAGCTTGTCCGTATCCTTCTTACATAGTGGTGCCCAAAACTGAACACAACACTCTAGGTGAGGTCTAACTTCCTATAAGTAACCCTCAGAATTATCCAGAAGTCCAAATATGGGGTGGGTGGGGGTGGGGATACAGCTGTTCTCTGCAGCCCTGTTGCATCTTCTGCTTCTGGGACCCCCTTCCTTTTTTTTGGCCCACCAGTCATTTATTGGCAGGTTGGGATGATGGACAGGGGCATCGAGTTTTTATTTTTCCGGAGGGGCGGAGGCTCTTGCGCGTGTGAAGCACGCACATGCGCTGGAAGGATGTCCCCCCTGCTGCCGCGAGCCTCTCCCCCCCCACCCACCCAGCTCCCCTGCACTCCCTCCCAGGGCCATCGGGGCAATGTGCCCAGTGTAATGGCGTCACCCGGAAGTGATGTCATAATGCCGGGCACGTTGCCAGGGCAACGCTCTGGCAATCGCCCTGAAACTCTATGGTACCATAGAGTTTCAGGGTGATTGCTAGAGCGTCGCCCCGTCAACATGCCTGGCATGATGACGTCACTTCTGGGTGACACTATTACGCTGGGCACATTGCCCCGATGGCCCCCGGGAGGGAGGGAGTGCAGGGGAGTCAGGCGGGGGGGGGAGAGGCTGTCATTGGCGGCGAGGAAGGTGCAGTGATGGGGAGGCATGGCAGTGGGTGGGCACTCCGTTTCACCGGGGGGGGGGTCTCAGTCGCCCCGGAAAATTAAAGGGGTTGCCCCAGCCCCTGAGCCCCCCCGTAGTTGACGCCTATGGTGATGGCCTCCCCCAAACTTGCCTTTTCAGTTGTTGGAATTGGCTGCTGAGGGAGGTGGCGAGCTCCCCCTCCCTGGCAGTCTTTAAGAAGCGGCTGGACAAACGCTTGCCAGGGATGCTCTCGGCTGATCCTGCACTGAGCAGGGGGTTGGACTCGATGGCCTGTCTGGCCCCTTCCAACTCTGTGATTCTAGGATTCTATGACTAGAAGTATGTTACCCTCTGTCTTCCTTCTTACCCCCCTTTGTTGGCTCAGATGGAGCCCAGAATAATGGCTTCATGAATACCTGGGTACGATGTTTTCCTTGTTGTGTGGTGCAACGCGGGGCAACTTTGCGTAGACATCCATAACAAATTCTGCTTTATTTCTGTAATGTGGGGACCCACAAGACTTGTAGAGGGGAATCCCCCCCCCCCCACACTGCTGGACCCAGAGGGCCTCCGGGACGCTGCTATTGCTGGGCCCAAGAGCAGTTCCTGGATTCCTCTGCTACTGCCAGTCCTGGAACTGCTCCCGAACTCTCCCGCTACCAGCTCTCCAGAACAAAGCTAATTCTGTTGTCTGCATATGCACAGACAATGATCTTTTATTCAGGGGGGGATTTAACCCCCCATATATATATATACTTAAAGTTTTTAGATTTTTCTGCAAACCTGGGGAGTCCCCCAGAACTATCTGTTTTCTGTCACTGTGGGCCCAATCTACAGATTTAAGAATCCACTTATCAGCCCTCACTTTGTTACTAGAACACACAGATTAGAATATATCTGTAGTTGTGACATAAGAACATAAGAGAAGCCAATGCTGGATCCAGCCAATGGCCCATCCAGTCCAACACTCTGTGGCACACAGTGGCCAAAACCCAGGGGCCCTCAGGAGGTCCACCAGGGGGGCCAGAACTCCAGAAGCCCTCCCACTGTGGCCCCCCCAAGCACCAAGAATACAGAGCATCACTGCCCCAGATATAAGAACATAAGAGAAGCCAGTGTTGGATCAGGGCAATGGCCCATCCAATCCAACACTCTGACTCACACAGTGGCCAAAAATACCCGGTGCCCTCAGGAGGTAGGATAGATCATGGTCATAGTCATGAGCTAGTAGCCTGGTCTGAGCTCTCTCTTGACCTCCAGGGTCCAGCAAGCATGCCCATTTCTTTCCCATCACCGTGTTTGGCCCTGTTCGGTGGAGCATGGCTGGAAAACCATTAAATCCAAGACTATCTCCCGGTTGCTTAACCTACAACCCAAGAGTTAAGATCCTCTTCCGTCCATGGTACAGAAAGCTGTTCCACAGCAAATCATCCCCTGATTCCACTTGCATTCCGTTTATCCTAACAAGAAAGTGCTGTTGGAAACGAGTCTTTTTTTGGGGGGGGGGGGGTTTGCCTGAATTCCTCCAAGGACGCAATGCAGCTCTGACAGCGCATCCTGGCGGTTCCATTACTTGTCAGATGGAAAGTGAAGGGTGAGGACAAGCCAGCAGATCCATCCTGTTTGGTTTGGCTCGGAGCAGAGGGGACATAATTAGAAATCTTTGGTTCCTTCCCTTCTTTCAAAGGCTTTCTTCTTCCACCCCGCTTTGTTTTTTTAAAGTTTCTTTTTTTCTTTTTTCCCCTAGATTATCTTGAATTATTCCAAGATGGTGAAAGAGGCAAACTCATCTTTTTCTTGAGTTGGCTTCCCTCGCAACAGATGTCGAATGAAAAAGTCTGGGCAAGGAATCGCGCATCCCCAACAGCAGCTGGGGGAGTTGTGGGGCCGGGTTGCTCTGTGGGGAGAGGAAGGGCAGAGAGCTGTGGTTGCTGTCTGCTGCGTTTTCTCCCCAGGAATGAAAGAATGTCTTCTCTTTGGTTTCTCTGCCGGGGACCCCAAGTCTTCGGTTCCTCACTGAGACATCTGCTCTGAGTTTTCCCAGGCTGGGGCTCCCGCAGCGTGGTCGGCCTCTTGCTCGAGAAGGTGCAATTTCATTTGAAGCAATGGAGCAAACTCCAGCGTTATGTGTCAGAGCAAAATCCATCATGTCTTTGAGGTGCCAAAATATCCCCCTTCCACTCGCATATCTTCAGTCAAATAATTCTCCCTGCCCCTCCTCCATGGAAATACGTGAGACCCTGATGCAACCAACATAAGAACATAAGAGAAGCCAGTGTTGGATCAGGCCTGAAAAGTACTGAGGTTGGAGATGTGTTGAGTGGAAACAGCTCATAGTTTATTGATAGGTCCGAACAAGACTAGTCTGTTGGACTCGCAGGTCCGCTTTTTATCCCTGTTCTCGACCGCGCCCATGCCCACACCCAGCACCCGTGATTCGCTGTTTACTGCGTCCCTGCACCCTGTTTGTCTATCCCAGGGTGCAGACTCGCTCATGGGTCCCTTTTAGGATCTGGGGGATCTATTGTCTCTGGAAGCGAAGCTCAACAGCTTCTCCTGGCCACGTGTTTGGCCGACCGCGTGTACGGGTCCTTGGCCAGAACATAACAAGGCCAGTGATCCATCCAGTCTAACACTCTGGCCGATTTCGCACTAGCATTTGCCCCAGGTTTGCCCTCATGCTTGCACCGGAGCTTCTGGTCGATTTCACACCAGTTGCTCCGGGCTCACGTTTTGCTCTGGAGTATCGCCCTGCTGCACCGGAGTTTCCCTGGAGCAAACAAATCCTGTTTTTAGAGGATTTTCCTGTTTGCTCCGGGGGAGAACCCAAAATGAAAACACGCCCACTCGCCCGCCTTTCATCAGGGCCGCCCCATTGTGGGAGTTTCTAATTTTTTGTGGAGAAAACCCTTCATCATGCTATATTGAAAGGGCTGAGGTTCCAAGTGGGAAAATGAAGAAAATACTCCAGAGGAAACTGGGAGGGGAAATTCCGGAGAGAACGAGAGGCAACTGGCCAGTGCAAAATCAGCCTCTGTGTCACACAGTGGCCAAAAACACCAGGGGCCCTCAGGAGGTCCAGCAGTGGGGCCAGGACACCAGAAGCCCTCCCACTGTTGCCCCCCCCCCAGCACCAAGAATACAGAGCATCACTTACTCCATGATTGAGAGCTCCTATCTATACTTTGTGGCCAACAGCCACTGATGGACCTCTGCTCCATATAAGAACGTGAGAGAAGCCAATGTTGGATCAGGCCAGTGGCCCATCCAGTCCAATACTCTGTGTCACACAGTGGCCAAAAACACCAGGTGCCCTCAGGAGGTCCAGCAGCGGGGCCAGGACACTAGAAGCCCTCCCACTGTTGCCCCCTCCCCTCAAGCACCAAGAATACAGAGCATCACTCACCCCAGACCGAGAGATCCATCTATACCTTGTGGCTAATAGCCACTGATGCAACTCTGCTCCATATGTTTATCTAATTCCCTCTTGAAACCGCTTATGCTTGTAGCTGCCACCACCTCCTGTAGCAGTGAATTCCACATGTTCATCACTCTTTGGGTGAAGAACATGTGGAACTGGCTGCAGGGTCAGGTTTAGAGGTTTGTCCCGTTGAGCTCATTATGAGTCGAGTCGGTGTGGATGTAGTTTGGGCTTGGGTCACAGTGGGCTTGCTGCAAGTCCCGATTCTCACCTCCTTTCCCAGGCACCTTTCTGAGGCCTGGGGGAAGCTGCAGCAGACAACATTTGCTGGTTCCAGCCCAGAAGGCCTCCACGTCTCTATGGCTGATGGGAATCCGGTTGCCAACTTCCAGGCGGGGCCCCACTGATCTGCAGATGACTCAGTTCCCTTGGAGAAAATGGCAGGTTTGGGTGGTGGGCACGCTGGCATTGCATCTTCACTGAGCTCCCTCCACCCCCCAAACACTGCCATCCATTGGCGCTGCCCTCAGGGATTTCCCAAGCCCAATTTGGCAATGGTAGCTGGAAAGGATAGGAACTGTAGCATGCACTGAGCCAGATACGACCGTGACCATTTGTCCCGTTTGGTGTAGTGGTTAGGAGCACGGAGAACCGGGTTTGATTCCCCACTCCTCCACATGCAGCTGCTGGGTGACCTTGGGTCAGTCACAGTTCTCTCAGAGCTGTTCTCCCAAGGACAGTCCTCGGGAGAGCTCTCTCAGCCCCACCTCCCTTGCAGGGTGTCTGTTGTGGGGAGGGGAAGGGAAAGGAGATTGTAAGCCACTCTGAGACTCCCTTGGGTAGCGAAGGGTGGGATATGAATCCAATCTCCTCCCCTCCCCTCCCCCCCATGACAATGGGCATTCCCGAGCAGAGCGTCAAGATCAGTTTGCTCTTCCCTTCCCTTTTCCTCCCTCTGCAAATACAGGTTTCCTTCTCTTGCCCCTGTAACCTCCTTGTCAAGAACAGCATCTTCTGTTGAATCTCTCCTTGTCGCACACGACATTAGAGGCCTCTGACAGGGACCCTGATCAGAGCGATAAAGCTCATTACACAGCCAAACTCCTGCCAAGCTAACGAGATTAGTAACCACGAGGAGGCAATCACTAGGAGGCCAGCAGACGGCTCCGGAGCTGGGAAGCCACTGCGCGTGGCTCAGAGGCGGCCTGGCTCCGAGGCAGGCAGGGCCGGTTCAAAGTGTTTTGTCACCTCGAGCAAGCAGTGCTCAGCGCATCCGGGAGCCACACTGCCAGCCAGATCTGTGCCCGGCCCTGCCCTGTGGTCTTCCTGCTGGGGGGGGGGGGTCTTGGCCAGCCAGGGAAGGTGTGGTGGGCGAGGAGGGGAGGACAGCCGCCGCCAGAGACGGCCGAGAACATTGCTCGGAGTGAGCCTCCCTCCTCACTGCGCTTCTTCAGGCCCGGATGGAGAACTGTCCTGGGATTAGCGTTGCCAGCCTCCAGGTGGGGCCTGGAGATATCCCAGCAGTTTGATATAGACTGTAATCTGGGAGAACCGGGCTTGATTCCCCACTCCTTCACATGCAGCTGCTGGCGTCACCCTGGGTCAGTCACAAGTTCTCTCAGAGCTGTTCTCTCAAGGGCCGTTCTCTCAGAGCTCTCTCAGCCCCACCTCCCTCCCAGGGTGTCTGCTGTGGGGAGGGGAAGGGAAAGGAGACTGTAAGCTGCTCTGAGACTCCGAGCGAAGGGCAGGGGGTATCAGTCCAATCTCTTCACTTCAGTCCCTCCTTCCTCTTTCCAGGCATTTAGATTCCTGCCGTGGCTCTCTTTTAAATGGAACCCATCTCGCTCGAGTGCAACGCAAACAGAGAGAGAGCCCGGAGTCACACGCTTCACCAGAGGACTTTAACTCAGCATAATGAAAACCAAACAGCCGTAGACCCAACCACCGAGGAGCTATTTATCCAGGCTAATAGCTCTCAGGTAGTTATACACCGGCGTCTGACTGGAGAGAGAGATACAGAGGACTCCAGTTGCAGCTTCATTCAGGGTAAGAAGAAGGAATAAAAGTACGTGGGGCAGCAGCAGCCGGGGGGGGGGGGGGGAGAGAGAACATGGGAGCTGCTGCAGGCCCCTGAAGGACTCTGGGAAAAGGAGCTCAGACGTTCAGGCTGTGTGTGTGTGCCTGAGTGGACTGTTCTCTCAAAAGCAGGGCAGTTATTCAGTCCTAGTAAGATGATCTGTACCCAGACCCGGATAGCCCAGGCTAGCCTGATCTCCTCAGATCTCAAAAGCGACGCAGGGTTAGCTCTGGTTAGTGGTTGGATGGGAGGCCACCAAGGAAGTCCAGGATCGCTACTCAGAGGCAGACAGTGGCAAATCACCTCTGTATGAGAACACAAGAAAATAAGAGAAGCCATGTTGGATCAGGCCAGTGGCCCATCCAGTCCAGCACTCTGGGTGAGTTCAGACGACGTGCTGGAGCCAGTTGCGGCCAGCTCAAAACGGCCCACTTTGAAGCACCTCACATCGCGATCACACAGGAGGGCTGGTTGGGTCTCTTTGGTTCCCCCCCCCTCCAAGTTTGCACATGCACACAGGCAGTCATCTGGAGATCTGGAAAACGAAAAACTTGCGCATGTGCAAAAGCAGTAAGCAAACCCTCTCAGTTCCGCAAGCACCGCGATTTCACAGCCCGGACAAAACACATCCCTTTAATCTTTTCGCCCGAAACTGGCCTCCTTGGGATCCCGATGTCAGAAGTAGTGGCCATTTAAATCTTCGCTGTATTTAAATCTTTGCGGAGAAGCGCCTATGCACATATCGCCGACGCACAAAAAAATGGTGGACGAAAAGTGGAAGCCAGAGGCTTCCACGGGGGTGGGTGAGGTTAAAGACTAGGAAGCGGCTCAATGACGGCTCCGCGATCACACGCGAAAAAGGCGGCTTGAGCCGGAAGAGGACGGGAGAAACCACCTCGGGACCTGGTCTCAAAAATGTGATGCTTCGAGCCAGTATTTGGTGTGGTAAGCGACGGCTGGGGACGGGAGGCAGCTGTGGCTGTCTGAACGCGCACACATTTGAGCCATCTCGAAACGTTTTGAAATGGCTAAAATGTGCGCGTCTGAACACACCCTCTGTGTCACACAGTGGCCAAAACCCAGGGACCCTCAAGAGGTCTACCAGTGGGGCCAGAACTCCAGAAGCCCTCCCACTGTGGCTCCCCAGGCACCAAGAATACAGAGCATCACTGCCCCAGACAGAAGGACATAAGAGAAGCCATGTTGGATCAGGCCAGCGGCCCATCCAGTCCAACACTTTGTGTCACACAGTGGCCAAAACCCAGGGGCCATCGGGAGGTCCAGCAGTGGGGCCAGAACTCTGGGGGACTGGATGGGCCATTGGGCTGATCCAACATTGCCTTCTCTTTCATTCTTATGGCTGTTGAAAATGGCTACGCAGCCAACGAGCGAACTACTGGCTAGGTAAAAAAGCCCTTCATGGCCTTGAACTACCATATCTGTGCAACTGCTTCCCCCCCCCCCCCCATGCTCTTCCACAACATCACTCATCTGATCAGGCCTTCTGCGTGTGCCACCCAGCAAATGGGCAAAATCAGCTGCCCATAGATGTGCCATTACCAAGGTTCTGATTCAGCAGAAGGTCTTTTCATGTGTATAAAGTCACAGAAACCTGGTAAGGAAACCAAAGCAGAATTCACAGGGTCAGGTAAAGAAAGGATGCCTCGGATTTCCAATGAACATTGCAGGAGTGACAAATCCTAGTTTCGCCTGAGAGCCAGTTTGGTGTTGAGAGCCAGTTTGGTGTAGTGGTGAAGTGCGTGGACTCTAATCTGGGAGAACCGGGTTTGATTCCCCACTCCTCCACTTGCACCTGGCTGGATGACCTTGGGCAAGCCATAGCTCTGTACCAGCTGTTCCCTCAAGGACAGCTTGGGAAAGAGCTCTCTCAGCCCCACCTACCTCCCAGGGTGACTGTTGTGGGGAGGGGGAGGGAAAGGAGATGGTAAGCCCCTCTGAGACTCCAAGTGAGTGAAGGGCGGGATATAAATCCAATCTCTTCTTCTTCTTCTCTTTTACTGTCAAGGCAGATATTTTTCACCCCAAACAGCCAATAGAACTCTCTCTCTCTGCCTGTTCTTGTCCTTTCATTATCCTCCTCTTACGGTCTTTGTGAGGCAACAGAGTTTTGATGGATAATAAACAATGCAAAACATTTGGGCTCTAGGCACCTTTTAACTGTTGATCTGTTTCTGTTTTTCAGACCTACAGTTATTTTAATCAGTTGAATATCCAAAGACTTGGTACTGGGTAAGCTAGAAAAAGAAAAGCGAGGGAACCAGCCAACTATCACCTCTCCATTTATATTAACTTATTTGCCAGCGTTTGTACCAGGCTGTTATTCTCATTCATATATTTTGGTTCATAAAATTGTAACTAAAAAGAAATATTGACTACGCCACTGAAGAAAATACAAACCCTACAAGAGCCCTGCGCCGCTCTCCCCTACCATGGGGAAAATGGTGATCGTGCCCTCCAAAAGTGCCTAGATATCCACAGATCCACATGAAAAATTGCATTCCATCCTCCTGTGGGGTGGCGGGAGCCCTGCTGAACTAAACGCATGGCAAAAGCAAAGACCAAACTTCCCCCGCCCCCCACCCACATCGGTTTTCATGGTGGAGAAGTAATGAA
Source organism: Lepidodactylus listeri (assembly GCA_029233225.1). Classification (NCBI taxonomy): domain Eukaryota; kingdom Metazoa; phylum Chordata; class Lepidosauria; order Squamata; family Gekkonidae; genus Lepidodactylus; species Lepidodactylus listeri. The sequence continues at coordinate 2,780,178 of JARCFY010000004.1, read as the reverse complement.
CGTCATAAGAATACAAGAACACAAGATAAGCCAACGTTGGATCAGGCCAAGGGCCCATCCAGTCCAACACTGTCACACCATGGCCAAAAACACCAGGTGCTATCAGGAGGTCCAGCAGTGGGGCCAGGACACCAGAAGCCCTCCCAGTGTTGCCCCCCCCCCCCGTCAAGCACCAAGAATACAGAGCATCACTTGCCCCAGACCAAGAGTTCCTATCCATACTTCGTGGCTAAATAGCCACTGATGGACCTCTGCTCCAGATGTTTACCTAATTCCCTCTTGAAGCCGTCCATGCTTGTAGCTGCCACCACCTCCTGTGGCAGTGAATTCCACGTGTTAATCACTCTTTGGGGGAAGAAGGACTTCCTTTTATCCGTTCTAACCCAACTGCTCAGCAATTTCATGGAGTGCCCACAAGGAGTTCTTGTATTGTGAGAAAGGGAGAAAAGGACTTCTTTCCCGACCTGCTCTATCCCATGCATCATCTTGTAAACCTCGGTCGTGTCACCCCTCAGCCATCGTTTCTCCAAGCTAAAGAGCCCCAAGCGCTCCAACCTTTCTTCATAGGGAAAGTGTTCCAATCCTTTTATCATTCTAGTTGCCCTTTTCTGCACTTTTTCCAATGCTGCAATATTCTTTCTTGAGGTGTGGCGACCAGAACTGTACACAGGACTCCAAATGAGGTTGCACCATCGATTTATATGGGGGCGTTAGGATACTGGCTGATTTGTTCAGAGGTCAGAGGCTGGCATTGCTCAGCACCACCACTGGGGGGCACTCGAGAATGCGCTACAAGGATTTCCAGGCACTGACTTGTCCAAAGTACCTTGTTGTTTGCATCCCCCCCTCCTTGTCTCCCTTTGCCCCCCCTCCTGAAATTAGCCCTTCACACTGAACAAACCTCAGGAAAGAGGGCTGGCGTATGGAATCACTTGTGCCTAGCCACATTTGTCTTGGCTTGTCCGTTGGCTTCTTCCCATCACTCCCCCTCCCCGTGAGTGACAAGGGGCACATATCCTGTCCTGATTGAATTAGGGGACTTCAAACACAGCAGCACCCTGCGGAGACCACCGAGAGTCTCGGGTTTTTTGCTCCTCTCCCACTTCTTGGCCTGTTTTCATTGAAACAAAGACACGTTTTATTAATTTCACATACATACACATGCATGGGCGCACACAAAAGATGTTACAAACTGCGGTTGCATTGTCGTCTTGTTCCCTGTCGAGAGAGGGGACAGGCTGAAGGATGCTGACGAGGACCACATGTGTTCGCAAGGCGAAGTTGACAGCGCCCGCCTCTCCGCTGCCGGCTGCTACCAGAACTGCTAAGCAGGGGGAGCGTTGGTGGGGTCCTTTAGCTGGCCATCCCCAGGACAGCCGAGGAAAAGTTTCCCAGGAACTGCAGATGTGGAGACAAGCATCATCCCCAGCTCTTGCAAGAATGTTCAGCTTTGCCTCTGCAGAGTTCCCTAGGCAAAGTTCGAGCATGCTCAGTCCTTTGACTTGAACGCCCAAAGCCGCCTTATACCGAAACAGACCCTTGGCCCATCACAGTCAGTCTTGTCTATTCACTCTGGCAGTGGCTTCCCAGGGTCTCAGGTAGAGAAAGGTCTTTCACATCACCTCCTGCCTGGTCCTTCTACCTGGAGAGGCCGGAGACTGAACCTGGGACTTTCTGCATGCCAAGCAGAAGCTCTGCCACTGAGCCACAGCCCCTCCCCTGTGGGTTTGATTTAGTAGTTAAGTGCGCAAACTCTTCTTTTTTTTTTTTGTAAAATTTTTTTATTTTTCAAAACATTAAAATTAATACTTTTATCTTATACAAATCCTTTTTTCCATATTATATAACATTTTGTTCTATTTGTATAATCTTATTTTTATCTTGTATTGGCGGTTTCCCACCACATCTGAAGCATAACACATTTTCCACTTTATCCAAAATAGTAATACTTATATCTATGTTTACATTTCTGGTAACAGTCATATATCTTAAAAATACTTATATACTAATTCTTACTTTCTATATTCTTATATAATTCTAAAATAAAAAACAACTTCATTATCTAATTATCCTTAGTACATTCATATACTCTAATTCTATTGCTTTATGTTATTATAACCATGTATAAATGTAGTTTTTCATGTCCCAGTATTTTTCAACATATTCCTTCAGATCTTTCCAATCTTCTAAAAAGGTCTCTGAGTACAGATCATTCAACTTTCTAGTCCATTTATCCATTTCAGCCATATATAACAATTTTTTCAACCATTCCCACACCTCTGGTATTTTTTCATTTTTCCAATTTTGTGCATACACCATTCTTGCTGTTGTTATCATATACCATATTATTGTCCTTTTCTTTACATTTATCTCTTCTAGTTTAAGTCCAAGCAATAACATTTCAGGCAACTTCTTAAATGTACATTTCAAAAAAATTTCCATTTCTGCATGTATTATAGACCAATAAGTCTTTGCTTTATCACAAGTCCACCACATATGATAAAAAGAACCTTCTTTCTTTTTACATTTCCAACATTTGTTAGACATATTCTGATTAATATTTGCAATTTTTTTTGGTGTCATATACCATCTGTACATCATTTTAAAACAATTTTCTTTTAGGTTATAACATGTAGATATACTCATAGCATTTTTCCATAAAAATTCCCAAGATTCCATTTCAATGTCTTTGTTAAAGTTTATCGCCCATTTTACCATTTGTTCTTTTACCATTTCATCAGCGTTAAAGCATTTTAACAAAATTTTATACATTTTAGAGATCATTTTTTCCCCACCTTCCTCCCAAACTTGTTCTATTTCATTATTTTTTTCTCTAAAACCAGATTTTTTATCACTTCTATACATGTCATATATTTGTCTATATCTTAACCAACCATAATCAAAGTCCATCTGATGCTGCTCCTTCAATATAAAGTCTTTACCATGTCTTGTTAATAAGTCTCTATACTTCAACCAATCTTGTCCTTTGTAACGTGATGCTGGATTTAAAACTTCTGCGGGTACAATCCACATAGGTATCTCTTCTGGAAAAAAGTTTTTATATCTTGTCCATGTATCCATTAACGTTCTTCTCAAATAATGATGTTTAAACATATTGTCCATTTTTGCTTTACCATAATACAAGTATGCATGCCACCCAAACCTACAATCATGGCCTTCCAGGGACAATAACTTTCTATCTTGTAGCATAGTCCATGTCCCTACCCAAGTCAAACATATTGCATCATGATATAGCCTTAAGTTTGGTAATTGGAACCCACCTCTATCTTTAGCATCACACATTATTTTCATCTTGATTCTTGGTTTTTTCCCTCCCCATACAAACTTAGACAATTCCTTCTGCCAGCATTTGAATGTTTTTACGTCTTTTACAATTGGAATAGTTTGAAACAAAAACATTAATCGTGGTAATACATTCATCTTAACCACCGCAATTCTACCCAACAATGACAAATTTAATACATTCCACTTTTTAATATCTTGCATAATTTGCAGCCATAATTTCTCATAGTTATTTTTATAAAGATCAATATTTTTCGTTGTTAGGTTCACACCTAGATATTTTGTCTTTTTCACCACCTCACATTCTATAAGATTTTGTAACTCAGTTTGTTTGTTATTTGACATATTTTTACACATCACTTTCGATTTGTTCTTATTTACATAAAATCCAGCCAAGTCACCAAACTCTTTTACTCTCTGTAACAAATATGGTAGTGTAGTCATAGGGTCTTCCACTATAAACATCACATCATCTGCAAAGGCCCTATATTTGAAAGAAAAACCTTTGATTGTTAAACCTTTAATATCTTTATCTTCTTTCACATTTATTAGTAGAACTTCTAGAATCCAAATAAATAGCAACGGCGAAAGTGGGCATCCTTGTCGTGTTCCTTTTTCGACTTTAAAATCGTCTGTCTTTTCAGTGTTAATTATTAAAGAGGATTTCTGTTCTTTATAAATTGACTTAATGAGGTTAAGCATATATTCACCAATTTCAAGATGTTCTAGAACCTCAAACATAAAATCCCAATTTAAATTATCAAACGCTTTTTCCGTGTCTAAAAAGAAAAAACCCACTTCCTTTTCAGGATGTTTATCGTAGTATTTTATAGCATCCACTACTACTCTTAGATTGTCCCTTATTTGGCGATTGGGTAAGAACCCTGCTTGTTCTGTTTGTATAGTTTCTTTGAGGTGTTCTTTTAGTCTGTCAGCTATAATTTTAGCAAAAATCTTATGATCATTATTTAGTAGAGAAATCGGTCTGTAGTTCTTAACATTAGTTAAGTCTTGATTTTCTTTCGGGATAAGTGAGATGGTTGCGTCTTTCCAAGTTTCTGGGACCTCGCCAGTGACTCCTATATCATTCATTAATAGCAGTAACGCTGGTGAGATCGACTCCTGTAGCGTTTTATAAAACTTCGCTGTAAATCCATCTGGTCCAGGTGCTTTTCCTAATTTTGAGTCATTTATTGCATTTTTAATCTCTTGTAATGATACTGGATTGTTAAATAGTTCTTTAATTTTCTCTGTTGGTTTTGGTAACTTTAATGTTTGCAGGTATTCTTTAATCTTTCTTCTGTCTTTGTTTTCCTTTTTAAACAGTTTTGCATAATATTAAAAAAATTCTCTCATTATTCCTTTGTTGTCTATTATCTCAATGTTATCTCTTATCACTTTAGTGATAAATTTGTTTTCACGTTTTTTTCTTTAATTGCCATGCTAAATATTTTCCGGATTTATTTGCACCTTCAAATGCCTTTTGTTGGAGTTTTTTTAGGTTCCAGTATGTCTCTTGGTTCAAAATAGCTTTTGCTTGGTCTTGTAACATCCAGATTTCCTTTTGCAGTTTCTTTTCCCCTGGTCTACTCTTCAGTTCTTCTTCTTTTGTTTTAATGGCTTGTACGATATTTTCATATTGTTCTCTTTTCTTTTTATTATCTTTTGCATTTAATGATATCAATAGTCCTCTCATCACTGCTTTATATGCATCCCATACGGTTTGAATTTTTACTTCTTTCTGTATATTTGCTTGGAAGTATAGGTCTGTTTCTTCCTGTAATTTTTTAACTATTTCTTGGTTATCTAGTAAGTCCTCATTTATTCTCCATCTCTTTTGTTTTTTTACCTGGCCAGCAGTCCATAAACACGGATTATGATCTGAAATTATTCTGGGTAGAATTTTCACTTTTCTTGTTTTAAATGTTAAATTAGTAGTCATCCAAATCATGTCAATTCTTGAATGTGAGTCATGTCTATTAGAATAAAAGGTAAAATCTTTTCCTTGTGGGTTAGCTTTCCTCCAAATGTCTTCCAGCTTCTCTTGTTTTATCAGTTCAAAAAAGTTTTTTGGAAGCTTCCCTAATGCCTCATCCTTTCTCTTAGAGCGCCTGTCTAATTTGTTATTCACAGTTCCATTAAAGTCCCCCAACATCATGATTTGATCATAATTTACGTTATCCATTTCCACTTGTAATTCTTTAAAAAAAATTTCTTTGGCTCCATTTGGGGCGTAAATATTCACAATCAAAGTTTTCTGTCCTTGTAGTGAAATTTCAATAGCTAAATATCTTCCTTCTTTGTCTTTAAATATTACTTTAGGTTCCAAATCTTTTTTGATATATGTTACAACACCATTCTTTTTATTGCTTGCTAAGGAATAAAATTCTTCTCCCAATTTTTTCCTTATTAAATATTTGTGGTCTTGTTTTTTAAGATGAGCTTCTTGTATGCAAATTACACTACATTTTTGTTTCTCCAGCCAATGCCCTACCATTCTACGTTTTTGGGGTGAATTAAGTCCATTTATATTCCATGTAAGTACTTTGTAATCCATCTTGATATATTCTTAAATATCACCGAGGCATCTTTATTCTCTCCAAGAAATGCGTACATTTCTCCTGTGCTTTTAATCACTACTCTGGTGTTGCCATAGTAAAAGCTTAATCCTTGAGGTATTTCCCAGTGGAATCTAATTTTTTTCTCCTTCAATTTATCCATCAGATGCTTGAATTTTTTCCTGTCTTGCAGTATTGCTCTAGGCAGTTCTTTCATTACTATAATTTTCTTTCCATCTATTTCAAAAGGATCAGTAAAACACTTCTTGTAGATTTGTTCTTTTGTCCTTTTCATTGTAAATTGGACAACCACGTCTCTTGGTATATTTTTGTCTCTTGCGTATGTAGAATTGACTCTATAAACAAGATCCATGTGTTCTTTAACAACCTCTTCCTGTTCTTGTAAAAAATCTGCTAATGCTTCTTGCATTCTTATAAAAATGTCTTCACTCATTTTTTCCTCAATCCCTCTGAATCTCAAATGGTTTTGCATATCTTTATAACGCATCATCTTTTCCATCCTGTCATTGTCTCTCATTGTCTTTTGAGTACTTTCTTCCAGTTCTTTTACTTTAGTTTCAATTTCTTGTGTTCTTGTGGTTAATTTTTGAAATTCTGCTTTTAAGTCTATAAAGTTTTTGTCTGCTTGTGCAGCTATGCCATTCATTTTAACATTTACCTCTCCTATAGCGTCTAACATTTTTTTTCCCATTGCTTCCATAACAGCTAGTAGTTCTTTTTCTTTTTTTGCTGCCATTGTAGGAGAGGACCATGTAGCTGCTCTCGATCTTAGTCCGCGGTCCGTCTTGTCTCTTTAAAAAAGATCGATTTTATTTTATTTTCCAAATCAAACACCAATTAATGTGATCACACAAGCTAGTCTTGCCAAGTCAAATTTCGTTGGTTTCAGCCTTCTAAGTTATATAGTTTATGAGATATTACTGTTTAAAAATTTTATAAATCCAAAATGGCGGGCGCAACTTCTCTATGGTTTGTGTCAAAGGTTATAGTCTTTTTACCTTGCTTCTGGCTTGCCGTAGTTTCCTTTTGTCCCTTCCTCTTGCTTACTTGTCTGCTCTCCGCACGTCACTTCCTGTTGTAGTCCTTTTGGTCCGGCAGTTTTTACAGTCCCCTTTGCTCTCTTCCGGTTCTTCTCCGTTTCCCTTCTTGTCTGCTCCTCAAGCCGTCACTTCCTGTCTCAATCCTCACAGCTTGATCTCGCGATGCTTGGTTCCCTCCTCCCCTCTTTGTCTCGCGATGCTTGGCTCCCCCTCCCGACTCTTCTTAACCACAGGAATGTTAAACAACTTGTTTTTTTGGCTTTTTAAATTCAAATTCAGCTGTTTAACGTTTCAAAACTGCACTCATCCAATCTGCAACAGTCTATTGCTTCACCAGATCTGCTTTTCGTCTTTCAAAACGTGGTAATAGTAAGGCAAAAACTTTTTTTCCGTTACCTTATGTTGTTACTTCGCTTCAGATGTGGTCCCAACGTTTAAACTTTGTCTTCTTTGTTAAGGAATCAGGGGAATTGGAGATTTTATGCTGATTTAATCAGCTCAGCTCGGCTCCTTAGAGATACTTGCAGGAATCTTCTTCGGCTGCAGTGCTCAAGGTGTTGTAAAAGTCTCCTCCGAGACTTTTTCTTCACCGAGCTTGCTCAAACCTGGATTATATTGCTTGCTAGTCCTCACACTACCTGTGTGAGGTTGCGTCAGGTGGATTGATCCACCCGAGCTGTCAATAAGAGCCACTGTTCGCCTTGCACACTTGCAAAGCATGTCAGACCTCCATTCCTCCAACTGGAAACCCCCCCCGCAAACTCTAATCTGGGAGAACCGGGTTTGATTCCCCACTCCTCCACTTGCAGCTGCTGGATGACCTTGGGCAAGCCATAGTTCTGTCAGAGCAGTTCTTGAAAGGACAGTTTTGGAAAGAGCTCTCTCAGCCCCACCTACCTCACAGGGTGTCTGTGGTGGGGAGGGGAAGGGAAAGGAGTTTGTAAGCCGCTTTGAGACTCCGAGTGAAGGGCAGGGTATAAATCCGATCTCCTCCTCCTCCTCCTCTTCTTCTGTAATTTCTAGACAGTCTTCAAGTTTCTCATTGTTGACTACAGCAAAGAACCATGAATGTAATTCTGAGTTGTTCTCCAGAGACCCAGGCAGGCTTCAGTCTGTTCATTTATTTATTTTATTTATATCCCGCCTTTCACCCCAGTGGAGACCCAAAGTAGCTTACATTGTTCTCCTCTCCTCCGTTTTACCCTCACAACAACCCTGTGAGGTAGGTTAGAGTGTGCCACCACCCAGCAAGTTTCCATGGCACGAGTGGGGATTCAAACCTGGAGTCCCCCAGATCCTCGTCCAACACATTGACCACTATACCACACTGGCTCCCTCATGAAGCTGTGGCACAAGCTAAGATTCTCATTTTTGTCCTTGAAAAGGGTAGCTTTGTGTGGGTATCTCTTTCCAGGAATGGAGCTGCTGTCTTGCATGATCAGGAATGGAGAAACTCTTGAGGCTGGGGTAGCTATCTTCTGGGCATGGAACAGGGGTCACTGGGGGTGTGGAGGGAGGTATTTGTGGATTTCCTGCATGGTGCAGGGGGTTGGACTAGATGACCCTGGAGGTCCCTTCCAACTCTAGGATTCTAGCCTCCTACACATGGTAGGGAACCCCGGTCTCTGCAAAAAATGACAGGATGGAAAAGTTGCATCCTCCTTAGCCACAGCTGAACCTGACCGAGAAGCATACTGCACGTTCACCTTACACTTGAGTAGCACCTGATGGGAACTCTGCAATGTGGGTGTTGCGTAGACCTGTTTGCTTCTTCGTCTTTCCCCAAGGGTGGTGATGTAATGTTCCTAATACTTCTCCGGTTGACTGCTAGGTTCCCGCTTCCTCTTTCAGTATTTCTTTTACATTTTAACCCATTCTTTAACTCAGACAGGACGCAGTATCTTATTCCGAGACACTGAAATGGTGGACAACACCTCCAATTACCATGTCAGATTACACAGGGAAGCTATTGAGATTCATAAACACAATTTCAACAGGAAAGAAGAGAGTTTAAAAAGAAATAGGGCATGGCTTCTAGTCCTGAAAAACACAAAATGCTCTACATCTTACAACAGCACTACAGAGAAGATTAGAATTTCAACAGCCCATCCAGATGCAAAAGAACCTCCTCAGGAAAGCTCCTCCATCAGCCTGTCACAGCCTGGAAAACTCCTACAAGATAATGACTCAGCCCTACCCCACCTTCCTGAGTAGATATAAATTATCTGCCTACCATTTTTCTTCTTCTCACATTGACACAGAAAGTACTCCATCTTTCTGTGTTATACCCCTGAGGACGCCAGTCACAGCTGCTGGCAAAACATCAGGTGCTACAATGCCAAGACCACAGCCACACCGCCCAGAAAATCTACAACAGCTAATGAACTCCTGCTGTGAAAGCCTTCGACAACCCATTCTCCAGTTCATATACCCTCCATTCTGAACCCCATCAGGTTAAAGAAAGTCTGCAGCTCTGTAAAAGCAGAAAGCAGAGGGCAGCGTCTTCCCACACTTCAACCAAAGCCCCAGTAGGTAGAAAATACACAATATTAAACCCACATGGATCCAATCCCTCCCCCGCTTCCCCTCCTATCCCAGGGCAGGGTTCTTAAGGGAGGCACCGAAGTCAGTGGATTCTTTAATCTTAGCTTTAAGTATCATGGGAAAAGGTTTACCCAAACATCTTCACTGCCTGGGAATGAGCAAACTCACAGATTAGGCAGAAGGCAAACAGAGTCTCCTATACCTGATGGCGATCCCCGTCTCGGAGAGGATCGAGACCACTGTTACAGCAGAATGTTTGCATTGTCTAGCAGGGAATGCCTGAAAGACAGAAGAACCACACGAAGGAATGCCAGCTGGTTCTGGAAGTTCTCAAGCGAACTGAGAACTTGCTCAGCTGGGGCTGCGGTGAATGCTGACAGCTGCATATAATGAGTTCAGCATGTTCACGGAGGGGCCGTGGCTCAGTGGTAGAACATCTGCTTGGCACAGAGGTCCCAGGTTCAATCCCTGGCATCTTCCACTAAAGGAGGAAGCAATAGGTGATGCGGAAGATGAGGACTTCTACCCAAAGCCCTGGAGAGCCGCTGCCAGTCTGAGTTGACAATACTAATCTTGATGGACCAACGGTCTGACTTGGCAGAAGGCAGCTTCATGCGCTGACCTTTCTACAAGTTCTTGGCCTTCGTCGTTTAAAGGACCAAGCTGAAAGCTGGATGGTGGAATCCATGCACTGGTGAAGAGCGAAGCATTGACAGGGCCAAGCGTTTCTGTTTTGGAAGTGAGGGTGGCAGGGATGGAATGTCAGAGCCTTTTCTGAAAGATGAATGTCGGAAATCAATACGCAAGGAATGCCACAAGTCAAACAAAGATGAAAATTCGTTCCAGTTAAGAAAGAGAGAGGATTCTGGTGGGCTTTGTAGGACACTGAAGCGGCATGAGAAGGACAGAATCATAAAATCATCTAGTCCCACCCCCTGCTCAGCATGGGATCAGCCTAGACTGCAGGGGTGGGCAAACTGTGGCTCGGGAGCCGCATGCGGCTCTTTCACATATATTATGTGGCTCCCGGCAGGGCGGCTGGGGAAGCTAAATATCATTAGCAAACAAATATCATTGGACAAATTAATATCATTATCAATATCTGCTTTTACCCCTTTTGTTATTATTTTTGGCAGTCTCATTTAAATGTTAATAAAAAGCAAATCTGCTTATTTCCCAATAAAAGCAGGTAGTATTTGTTCATGTCTTGTGGCTCTCAAACATCTGATGTTTATTCTATGCGGCCCTTACGTTAAGCAAGTTTGGCCACCCCTGTTCTAGGTGGCTCTTACACTGAGCAAGTTTGCCCACCCCTGGCCTAGAGCATCCCTGACAAGTGTTTGTCCAGCCGCTGCTTGAAGACTGCCAGCGAGGGGGAGCTCACCCCCTCCCCAGGCAGCCGATTCCACTGCTGAACCACTGTTTACTAGAAATCCCCCTCCCCAATATCCAGCTGGTACCTTCTTGCCCATAATTTAAACCCATTCTTGTGAGTCCTAGTCTCTGCTGCCAGCACACACTAAATAATGCACTTCCGATCCACTTTCAATGCCCTTTGCAACTGGATTTTACTGTGTGGAAGGGCAAAAGCCACCTGCAGACCACTGCAGAAGTGGATTGAAACCGCATTATTTAGCATATATGGAAGTGTCCTAAGTGGCAGCCCTTCAAAGACTTCAAGAGAGCAATCATGTACCCCGTCAACCTCCTCTTCTCCAGACTGAACCTTCCCAAGTCCCTCACAGCCTTTCCTCCTGGGGCTTCTTGGTCTCCAGGCCCCCGATCCTCCTCCTCGCTCTCCTCTGCACCCGCTCCGTTCTGTCCCCATGTTGAATGATGCTGAAGTCATCTCAACAGGAAGAGACTTAGGCTGATTTTACATCTGACTTTCCCACTGGAATCATTCTAGTTCCAAAAAAACCTGCCCACACCTCTGTGCGGTGTGAAACCATGCTGCTACTGAAATGTCCACATCTACTAATTGCCCTCCTGTGGTCAAGCTAGTATTCAACCGGCTTGATTCTGCTTTAAACAATTGCTGTTGATTAGTGCACTTAGACCCCCTGGAGTGAAATTTCACACCACTGTGAAATCAGCTCAGGAAAAGACAGCAGTCAAACTACTTTAGAGGGGAGGTGTAAAATCAGCCTTAGACTGTTTCTACATGGAGGTTTTGCTCTGCCTTGACTTCCGTTTACAGCATCAGCAATACTGTTTTCAGAAGTCCAAAATCCTCCAAATCTAGAGTCCAGTGGCACCTTGAAGGCCAACAAAGGTTTATTCAAGGCACGAGCTTTTGTGTGCAAGGCACCCTTTTTCAAATACATTGGACTGGTCGGTAAGGTTCAAACTTATCGACAGAGGCTGAACAGAAAATTAACATCTCCATGCCTGGGAGGACAGAATGGAGATTCTCGGTTTGCTTCCCACACTTCGAAAAGACACCTTTAGACATTTATCTGCTATTTTGACACGTTCATTGCTTTACAACGGTTGACCTTATAACCTTAGCTTGTTATTTAGCTCTGACTTTGCATCATGTTACATGTTAATTTTCTGTTCAGCCCATTGAAAAGTATTGGAGTCGGGAGTCCATGGAATAGTGAAACAGCTAGATCTTTACTGCTGGTCCGGATGAAGCATGCAACCCAGGACTCGAAGCCCTCCTTTTATGCTGGTCAGGGACAATCCCCTGACCTCACCCAACTCACCTGATAGGCTATTATAAGTCTACTTACATCTCATAGGTTCCCTGGGAGAAACCTAGGTACAGGATTGGTGGCCGGTTTGAATCCACCTGGCCTTTGTTCTGCCTGGCTGAAGCTCAGGTAGTTTCTTGGCCACATGACGGTCGCCATTACTGGAGCACATGGCGACCGCATGGTCAATACATAACACCATCTATAAATATGACCCTTTCCATTCCAATGTATTTGAAAAGGTGTGCCTTGCACACAAAAGCTCGTGCCTTGAATAAACCTTTGTGGGTCTTAAAGGTGCCCCTGGACTCCAGATTTGTCCTGCTGCTTCAGACCAACACGGATGACCACCTGGACATTGTCCTCCATTCATCTTGTGTTCTGCCTACCCTGTTTTGCTGTGATCTTTCCCCAAACAATTCAAACAATCCAATCTTTTTTTTAAAAAACCTCTCGTTCTTCTCAGTGGGGACAGAACTAGCTCTTGCAAGGAAAACGGGGCCTCTGGAGGGGCCCCAGCTTCATGCTAGAGCACCTGCTTGGCTTGCCTAGAGTGCCAGTTGCCGTGGCATCTCCCGTTAACAGGAGGCAGGAATGTCTCCTTGCAGACTTCTGCTGGTCCATCTTGCTCCCTACAGCCTCTTTGGTTGAGAGGTGACTCTCTAGGGCAGGGGTCCCCAACACAGCGCCCATGGGCATCGCGATGCCCACTGACACCTATCCCTGGTGCCTACCAAGTATTTTTAGAAAAGTGGGTAGGGACAAGTGCTGCTTTTATTCATCAGGAGGTCTGATTGGCTGTGCAGATTAAAAAACGTTTCGGCAGCAGCTGCCACCAGAGCTTTGGTTTCATTCCCTCACACACATATTTCCCAGGGTATTTTAGAAAAATTACTCTTATTCATCCCTGCTCTTGGGCTTCCTCTATGTGACTGGCTCCGCCTCCTGCAGCAGCCATTTCAGCGGCTGGCTCCGCCTCCTGCAGTGGCCATTTTGTGGCTGCGCCCACCACCCTGTGTTAGAATCCCAAAGGTGCCCACATGCTGAAGAGAGCCAGTTTGGTGTAGTGGTTAAGCGCGCGGACTCTAATCTGGGAGAACCGGGTTTGATTCCCCACTCCTCCACTTGCACCGGCTGGGTGACCTTGGGCAAGCCATCGCTCTGGTAAAAGCCGTCCTTGAAAGGGAAGTTCTCTCAGAGCTCTCTCAGCCCCACCTCCCTCACAGGGTGTCTGTTGTGGGGAGGGAAGGGAAAGGAGATTGTCAGCTGCTCCGAGATGCCGAATGAAGGATGGGGTATAAATCCAATCTCTTCTCTTCTTCTTCTGAAAAAGTTGAGGACCTGCTGCTCTAGGGTCTCTGGCTGAAGGTTCGTTAAACTGGGATGTCAGAGATTGACTCCGGGACCTTCGACACACCCATCAGCTGCACTCCCGCTGAAACGCAACCACTCCGGCAGGACTTATCCAGGTGGACCCAGAACCTGACCCAGAAGAAGACACCTTTTGTTCCTTTTTGCTGTAGAGTCTATTTAAAAAAAAAAAAAAGTAAACAGAAAAGTTCACAGAACAAAGGGGCAGAGAATGAGCCAGGCATTATAACAGACAGGCCCATAAAACCACGTATACCTTCCCTGCAAGGTCTGGTTCTGCTGTTAGCGAGTCGCCATTAACCTCCCTTTCGGAGGCCTTCCCATAAAGCTCGCACAGCTCCATTATCGGCCTCGCCAGTCCCTCTCCTCCATCACCCTTCTCGTTTGTCAACATCCACCTGTCGTTTGAGATGGAGTCGTTCAATATGTCAGCAAGTTGGATGGCTCCGGGCGGCAATCCAGAACTCCCCCCCCCCCGACCCCGCTTCCCTGCTTCACGGCTGCTGGAGCCGGCCTGGCCGGGCCTCTTGTATTTTCCGCTCATATTTTGGAACGATGTCACCGGCCTCCGCTAGGACGTGGCGACGTTTTCGATAGCGACCGGCTGGGACTGTGCAAAAGGTGTCGGGGCCTTCGGCAGGGCACTGCCAGGGGTCCGTTGGAGCGGGAGCGCACCGGAGCACAGCTCCGGGAGTGAGGAGCCCAGGGGGCGGGCACATGACCAAGCCCCACCCCCTCCTTGGCTTCCCCGAGCAGTGCAGAGGCGCAGCGCCCCAGGGGAAGCCCTGCTAGGGTCTTTAATGTTTTTAATGTTTTGTTTTAATATTGATAGTTTTATCATTGTTCCTTTTATGACTGTGTGCTGCTTTCCCAGAGACTTGCTCAAGGTGGCATATAAATTTTCTAAGTATACCATTTTTTATCTGGGCACATGGCACATAAGTACTGGAGAAATTTCACCAACCCTTCAGCAGCTTCCACCCCATCAGATTGGTGTAGTGGTCAGGAGTTGGCCTCTAATCTGGGAGAACCGGGTTTGATTCCCCACTCCTCCACATGCAGCTGCTGGTGTGACCTTGGGCCAGTCACAAGTTCTCTCAGAGCTGTTCTCTCATGAGCAGTTCTCAAAAGACCTCTCTCAGCCCCACCTACCTCACAGGGTGTCTTGTTGTGGGGAGGGGAAGGGGAAGGGATGGGTGGTGCACATGTCCTGGGTATCTCAACCTGGTGGTTTCAAGGGAGCAGGAAGAGAATGAGGGTGTGTTCTTTACGCTTATTTTTATTGCACAAAGTATTGGATGGGGAAGGGAATGGAGGAAGAGGAGGTCAGTTTCACTCACCTGTGGAGTGGAGCCTGAGGGGTGGGTGTTGCCTTCTGACACACTTCCGGTATGTCAGGGGGTGTGGCATATGCAAATGAGTTATGCAAATGAGTTATGCTAATGAGCTCCTGCACCTCTTTGTCTACGAAATGACCCCTGGGCACTGCGATGTCCTTTGGGAAACCACTGGCTTGCTTCCGCCCCCTGCCCGAGAGAACACGTAGGCTCCTCTAATCAGGCCCCAGAGCCCTCTCCGCGCGCCTTCCCTCCCTCACCCGCCATGTCCTCCCTCTCCCCGTTCCGACTTGACTTCCTCAGCACTCCTGCAGGAAGAAAGTCGTGCAAATTTTATGGGCATTGTAGAGAGCGCGCCTGCCTGCCTGCTGCATTACCGTTTCAAAGTGCTGACACACGTCTCACTGGGATGAAAACTCCTCTGCCCTTTTGTAGTTCTGCTTCAGAAGGGGCAGGGGAAGCCGGGCGAGAGCCTTCCTGCTGGCATTCATCTCCTGGATCTTGCCATCTTTAAAGGGTTCTGCAGAGACAAACACATCCCTGCCACCCTCTCCCCGCTTTCCCCCAAAATCCTATTCCGCAAAGGCGGATTGCTAATCTCCATTGTCTGTTTTATGCACATTGCCTTATGACACATTCTCTTCCCCCAGAACTTGATTCCGATACTGTTGACAGGTTTAGGCCATTGATATTTTGAGGGTGCGTGATGGCAGGCAGGCAGCGGCATTTAGTGTCGGATGACAGCCATTGGGACTCTGACAGCCGGGAAGAATTGACGGCTGGAGAGTTGACACCTGATATTTGAAACGTTTAGACAGCCTCTGAGACTTGATTAGAAGCCTGACAGTCAGTTTTTGAGCACGCTCGCTGTTCTGTAAATAAGATTTAATTTGCCTTTGATCATTTGCAGTCAGTATTTCATACCCATTGTTTGATAGCTGGTATTGAATATCAGCTGGTGGCAGCATTGCATGTGGGGGGGGGGTGAAATAAGAAGAAGAAGGGATGGTGAAGGAGGAGACTGGATTTAGACCCCGCCATTCACTACCCAAAGGACTCCCAGAGTGGCATACCACCTCCTCTCCCTTCCCCTCCCCACAACAGACACCCTGTGAGGGAGGTGGGGCTGAGAGAGCTCTGAGACAACTGCCCTTGAGAGAACAGCTCTGACAGAACTTGTGACCCAAGGTCACACCAGCAGCTGCAGGTGGAGAAGCAGGGAACCAAACCTGGTTTTCCCAGAGAAGAGTCTTTGCTCTTAACCACTACACCAGACTGGAGTTCTGGAGGCACAAGCCCGCCTTGGGGACATTTAACATAAGAACAGAAGAGAAGCCAGTGTTGGATCAGGCCCATCCAGTCCAAAACTCTGGGTCACACAGTGGCCAAAAACACCAGGGGCCCTCAGGAGGTCCAGCAGTGGGGCCAGGACTCCAGAAGCCCTCCCACTGTTGCCCTCCCCCCCTCAAGCACCAAGAATACAGAGCGTCACTTGCCCCAGACTAAGAGAGTTTCTATCTATACCTTGTGGCTAATAGCCACTGATGGACCTCTACTCCATATGTTTATCTGAATCCCTCTTATAAGAACATAAGAGAAGCCAACGGTGGATCAGGCCAGTGGCCCATCCAGTCCAACACTCTGGGTCACACAGTGGCCAAAAACACCCAGGTGCCCTCAGGAGGTCCACCAGTGGGGCCAGGACACTAGAAACCCTCCCACTCTTGCCCCCCCCCCCAACCACCAAGAATACAGAGCATCACTTGCCCCAGACCGAGAGTTCCTATCTATACCTTGTGGCTAAGAGCCACTGATGGACTTCTGCTCTTAAGAACCTAAGAGAAGCCAATGTTGGATCAGGCCAGCTGCCCATCCAGTCCAACACTCCGTTTCACACAGTGGCCAAAAACACCAGGTGCCCTCAGGAGGTCCAGCAGTGGGGCCAGGACACTAGAAGCCCTCCCACTGTTGCCTCCCCCCCCCCAGCACCAAGAATACAGAGCGTCACTTGCCCCAGACTAAGAGAGTTTCTATCTATACCTTGTGGCTAATAGCCACTGATGGACCTCTACTCCATATGTTTATCTGAATCCCTCTTATAAGAACATAAGAGAAGCCAACGTTGGATCAGGCCAGTGGCCCATCCAGTCCAACACTCTGGGTCACACAGTGGCCAAAAACACCCAGGTGCCCTCAGGAGGTCCACCAGTGGGGCCAGGACACTAGAAACCCTCCCACTCTTGCCCCCCCCCCAACCACCAAGAATACAGAGCATCACTTGCCCCAGACCGAGAGTTCCTATCTATACCTTGTGGCTAAGAGCCACTGATGGACTTCTGCTCTTAAGAACCTAAGAGAAGCCAATGTTGGATCAGGCCAGCTGCCCATCCAGTCCAACACTCCGTTTCACACAGTGGCCAAAAACACCAGGTGCCCTCAGGAGGTCCAGCAGTGGGGCCAGGACACTAGAAGCCCTCCCACTGTTGCCTCCCCCCCCCCCCCCCAGCACCAAGAATACAGAGCATCACTTGCCCCAGACTGAGAGTTCCTATCTATACCTTGTGGCTAATAGCCACGGATGGACCTCTGCTCCAGGTGTTCATCCAGTTCCCTCTTGAAGCGGTCCATGCTTGTAGCCGCCACCACCTCCTGTGAAAGGGAAAAGTCAGCTCCTAGAGCTATGGGATGCAATGCCTGGTGGGGTTTCTCAGGGTGGTGACAGAAATCTACTTTGCACATGCTCAGGAGGAATGAGCCAGAAAGACACACATGGGCGGAGGGCCGGCTTAAAGGAAAGCCTCGGACGAGAAGGACAGATGTGCTGGAATCGAGCTGCTGGTTAGCCATTCGCCTTTTATGTTTTTGGAGCTGCAGAAGATAAAACAGAGCGGGTTGCCAGGGAAATGGCTAGTCCAGAAATTAAAGGGAGATGGGACCTTGCAGCTGCCAGTCTCATGGAAGACGAGCCACAGCATCAGACGCGGCGGGGGGGGGGGGGGGGTTGCTCCTGCCTGGAGCACAGCATGAAACCCGGGGATGGGGTGGGGGGAAGTCAGCGCAGCTTGCAATGGAGCCCATCTCGGCACATCTGGAACAGAACTGTTCTCTGCTGCGAGACTCTCTCGTCCAATGAGGCTGAACTTTTTTGCTGCGTTCGGATTTCAGTTTGAAATGCAGAAGGTTTGGGGGAAAATATATGCATACATTCTTGGTGAGAGGCTGAGAAAATTCCATGGTTTGTTGCATTTGCATACCCACTGCACTACACAACAGCCCCCCCCCCCACGGCCCACATCCTCTTGATATTCTGTTCCTGTATGTATGCTCTGAACATAGGAAGCTGCCTTCTACTGAATCAGAACCCCCCCCCCCCCCAGTCCGTCAAGGTCAACATTGTCTGTTCAGACTGGCAGTGGCTCTCCAGGGCCTCAGGCGGAGGTCTTTCCCATCACCTACAACTGTGGTCCTTTTCAGCTGTAGATGCCGGGGATTGAACCTGGGATCTTCTACATGCCCAGCAGAGGCTCCACCTCTGAGCCACAGTCCCCTCTTTACAGCTCTCCAGGATCTCAGGCAGAGGTTTTTCCCATCACCTCCTGCCTGGTCTTTTTCAACTGGAGATGCCGGGGATTGAACCTGGGACCTTCTGCGCGCCAAGCAGATGCTCTGCCACTGAGCCAGGGTCTCAGATCAAGGTCTTTCCCATCACCTCCTGCCTGGTCTTTTTCAACTGGAGATGCCGGGGATTGAACCTGGGACCTTCTGCGCGCCAAGCAGATGCTCTGCCACTGAGCCAGGGTCTCAGATCAAGGTCTTTCCCATCACCTCCTGCCTGGTCTTTTTCAACTGGAGATGCCGGGGATGGAACCTGGGACCTTCTGCGCGCCAAGCAGATCCTCTGCCACTGAGCCAGGGTCTCAGATCAAGGTCTTTCCCATCACCTCCTGCCTGGTCTTTTTCAACTGGAGATGCCGGGGATTGAATCTGGGACCTTCTGCGCGCCAAGCAGATGCTCTGCCACTGAGCCAGGGTCTCAGATCAAGGTCTTTCCCATCACCTCCTGCCTGGTCTTTTTCAACTGGAGATGCTGGGGATGGAACCTGGGACCTTCTGCATGCCAAGCAGATGCTCTGCCACTGTGCCACAGCCCCTCTTCACAGCTCTCCAGGGTCTCAGGCAGAGAAAGGTCTTTCCCATCACCTCCTGCCTGGTCTTTTTCAGCTGGAGATGCCGGGGATTGAACCTGGGATCTTCTGCATGCCAAGCAGAGGCTCTGCCACTGAGCCAGAGTCTCAGATCAAGGTCTTTCCCATCACCTCCTTCCTGGTCCTTTTAACTGGAGATGCCGGGGATTGAACCTGGGACCTTCTGCAGGCCAAGCAGAGGCTCTTCCACTCAGGCACCCAGCCCCTCTTTACAGCTCTCCAGGGTCTCAGGCTGAGGTCTTTCCCATCACCTCCTTCCTGGTCCTTTTTAACTGGAGATGCCGGGGATTGAACCTGGGACCTTCTGCAGGCCAAGCAGATGCTCTACCACTGAGCCACGGCCCCTCCCAGGTGCACAGCTATGGTGAGGCATTTGGGGGCCATGCCCCTCACCTGTTAGCCATGCCCCACTGTCCCTGCTTCACCACTCCTGCCCCAGCACATGGAAGGGCCCCTCCACCACCCACAACCGTCCGAGAGACTCAGGCCGCACTCTTCTTCCTGCTTCTGTGGTTGACTTTTGTTATTGCTCATCTGGATTGATATTATAGGGTTGCTAACCGTATCGCTGCCAGCCACAGACTGAGCGGAAGCGAGCTTCAGACATGTTGCAGGAGAAGACTTCTGTTGAGGGCATTTGTATCAAGCCAGTGTGTTGTACAGGCAGGGCCGCCAGCTCTGAGTCAGGGAATGGAGACTTGGGGGGTGGGGGGTGGAGCCTGGGGAGGGAGGGGTTTGAGGAGGGGAAGGACCTCAGCAGGGAATAAGGTCATAGAGTCCACCCTCCAGAGCAGCCATTTCCTCCGCGGGAACTGATCTTCATTGTCTGGAGAGCAATTTGGTGCAGTGGTTAAGTGCGCGGACTCTAATCTGGGAGAACCGGGTTTGATTCCCCACTCCTCCACTGGCACCTGGCTGGATGACCTTGGGCAAGCCATAGCTCTGTACCAGCTGTTCTCACAGGGACAGCTTGGGAAAGAGCTCTCTCAGCCCCACCTACCTCACAGGGTGCCTGTTGTGGGGAGGGGAAGGGAAAGGCGTTTGGAAGCCGCTCTGAGACTCTTAAGTGAGTGAAGGGCGGGCTATAAATCCAATCTCTTCTTCTTCAATTGTAGTAGCAGATCTCCAGCCACCAACTGGAGGCTGGCAACCCTCATCTCTTAGCCCCACGTCTAATGGGGAGGGGGCGTTCTGCCATGTTAGCGATCCTGCCCGTCCATGCAAGCAGGTGATGTAGTCCTTGGAAGGTTACCAGGCCTAGTGTCTGTGTGCATTTATTTATTTCGTTTACAGATGTTCTGTAGCTTGGTCTTAAAGTTAGACGCTCCTGGTTGGGAAATTCCTGGAGATTTTGGGGGGATGGAGCCTGGGGGGGGCAGAGTTTGAGGAGGGGAGGGACCTCAGCAGGGCATAGTGCTATAGGGCCCACCAGGGCTTTCCCCCCCTGGGAGAACAAGCTGGAACAAAGATCCGGAACCTCTTCTTTTTAAAATGTTGAAAAGTTCATGAGTTTTCAGTATACAGATTGAAAACTTCATTTCCCTCTTGAGAGTTCCAGCACCTTTTATAGTGTTCACCTTCCAAAGCAGCCATTTTCTCCAGGGGAGCTGATTACTATAATCTGGAGAGCATCGGAGTGCAGGCAATCTCCAGGTGCCACCTGGAGGTTGACAACCCCACAGGTGTGCCACTTGCTGTGCTTTGAGTGCCCCAATCTGTACCCCAGTCTTTCCAAGCTAGGGGCCTTGCAGCTGGGATCCAAGCGGGATGCTTTATATTTGTTTGCCTTTCCCCTCTTTGGGACCGGTCTGGTTATAAATTCAGAGCGGCGTGAAATTTCTTTGGACACCACTGCAAACCCGCTGACATTTTTTTTTGAGAAGGAGCAACTGAAAACTTTCAAATCAAGAGCAGATTGGGACCACTTAGAGCAATTTCATCACAACAGCCCCGGCTTTCTTTCCTCGCTGTCGGGTGCCTCTTTCCCCTCGGCTTCAAATGATGGCCCGAACCCCAGCGGATAATGTTATTCATATGGTCTCTCTGTGGTAAAGCGGATCACACGGAACTCGTAAGCAGTGCTCCCTCGAAGCCGTGGAGTCTTGTGAGCCAAAATTCTACTTCTTGAGCGACTGGCGTTAAAGTTGTGGGCGAGTGATTTGGCTGCTGCATAAATCAGTTTGCTCTGGAGCCAGCCCTTCCTGAGCTAAGAAAAAAAAACTGTGAGCCGGAGGCTAAAAAACTGTGACCTAGCTCATACCAACTCAGCTTAGAGGGAGCACTGCTTGTAAGCAATGCCCCTACTAAGGTGTGGAGTCTTGTGAGCAAAAATTCTACTTTGTGAGCTACTGGCATTAAAGTTGTGAGCGAGCGATTTGGCTGCTGCATAAACCAGTTTGCTCTGGAGCCAGCCCTTCCGGAGCTAAGACCAAAATGTGGGAGCTGGAGGCTAAAAAGCTGAGCTAGCTCACATTAACTCAGCTTAGAGGGAACACTACTTGTAAGTGGAATGACACAGAAGCAGTCTTCATCTGAGCCAGTGATCCGCCAAGCCTGCTCTTACCTGCTCCGGCTGGCAGCAGCTCTCTAAGCTCTGCAACTTGCGTTTTGTGAAGGGTCCTTCAGCTGCAGGTGTGGGATCTGAATCCGGGACTTCTGCATGCATCTTAGCTTTGAGTGACAGGAACTCTTCCCAGACATGCCGCTGGCCTTGCGCAATTTTATGCAGAATTAAGCCTTAGACCGGAGTAGTCTCCAAAGGGGAGGGGTCATGATGACTAAGGGTCATTCTGCTTCTAGCATTCGCTCCACATTTTCTCAACCAGGAAGAAAAAGGGCTGCTCAAAACCACATTCAAATACCCCGGGCCAACGCCACATTGACTGCAAAGTCACCCCTGAATGGCCATCAAATGGCCACAAATCTATGCAGAAGGTACCATAAAATCCAATGAG
Source organism: Lepidodactylus listeri (assembly GCA_029233225.1). Taxonomy (NCBI): domain Eukaryota; kingdom Metazoa; phylum Chordata; class Lepidosauria; order Squamata; family Gekkonidae; genus Lepidodactylus; species Lepidodactylus listeri. The sequence continues at coordinate 2,758,146 of JARCFY010000004.1, read as the reverse complement.
CAGGGCTAGTTTTGGGCAGGAATGCACAGGAACGGAGTTCCGGCTGGCTCCTGAGTTGGCCACACCCAGCAAAAACTGATTAGCATAACAGGCCACACCCAACAGCAGAGACTCACTAGGACTGGCTACATTAAGGGTATGTGGCCTAACATGCAAATTAATCCCTGCTACAAAAAAAAGCCCTGGGTTTTGACGACAAACAAGGAAAACAGAATAAGAAGCAAAAAATGGGTGTGGCTAGAGGACCACTCTTCTGGTAACATGGGGGTGTGGCCTCATATGCTAATAAGCCGTGCTGTCTGTGGTGTGGCCTAATATGCTAATGAGTTTCTGCCATTGGGTGTGGCCTATTATGCTAACGAGTTCCTGCTGGGCTTGTTCTACCAAAAAAAGCCCTGCCAATGAGGAAAGAAAGCGGCGTGGAGTGTGGAAGCGACCATCAAACCAGAAGTGAAAGCAGCATGCAATGCAGAGGGGAATTTCTGTAAAACAACGGAAGGAAAAGACAATGCAGAACCAGCTTAAACGGCAGAGCAGCTGCAAACGGCATGCAGGAAATCCCAGTTTCGATCCCCAACATCTTCTATTAGAAGGACCAGGCAGCAGGTGATGGGAAAGACCTCTTCTCAAAACCTTGGAGAGCCACTGCCAGTCTAAGTAGACAATACTTAGATGTGTTGGACCAAGGGTCTAATTCAGAATAAGGCAGTTTCATGCGTGTGTTGCGGAGGGGCTGTGGCTCAGTGGGAGAGCCTCTGCTTGGCAGGCAGAAGGTCCCAGGTTTGAAAAACAGGAACTCCAGTTTTAAGGACCGGGCAAAAGGTGATGGGAAGAACTTAACCTGAGACCCTGGAGGGCTGCAGGCCCAGTCTGAGTAGATGATGCTGATCCTGGTGGCCTGATGGCCTGATTGGGTTCAAGTGTTCAAATGCCACGTGTTCAGCTCTGCCCGGGATTGCCCTGTCATTCCAAACTAGAGAAGAAGAAGAGGAGATTGGATTCATACCCCGCCCTTCACTTGTAGTCTCAGAGCGGTTTACAAACTCCTTTCCTTCCCCTCCCCACGACAGACACCCTGTGAGGTAGGAGGGGCCGAGAGAGCTCTGAGACAACTGTCCTTGCGGGAACAGCTGGTACAGAGCTATGACTCGCCCAAGGTCATCCAGCAGATGCTGGTGGAGGAGATCCCCTGGAACTACAGCTCCTCTCCAGGCTACAAAAATAATTCCCCCTGGAGAAAATGGCTGTTTCATCGGGCAAACTCTAGACAACATCATATTCCCGCTGAGGTCCTCCAACCTCACCCCCCCCAAGGCTCCACCTCCAAATCCCCAGGAATTCCCCAGCACGGAGTTCGTGATCTCCATCCCGCAGATCCATTCCACTATCTGTGACAGGCAAGTCTAGAGGGAGACCCAACCCAATAAGAACTGATCGAGGACAGAGTCTTCCTGGAAGTGATCTTCACCGGCCCAGTCCCTTGACCCTCTCCGGGGGGTATTCTTGGGCTTTCAGAGCAGGAGGTAAGGAATATGGATTCCAGACACAATTCCGCCATTACTTATTGGGAAGAACTTCCTGACAGTTAGCGTGGTTCTTCGGTGGAACAGGCTTCCTCAGGAGGTGGTGGGCTCTCCTTCTATGGAGGTTTTCAGACTGAGGCTAGATGGCCGCCTGACAGCCCTGCTGATCCTGGGAACTCAGGCAGATCCTGAGAAGGGAGGGCAGGAGGGGTTGCCTCAGGGCTTGGTTCTTGTGGCCCTTTCCGACACGCCCAGGGAAATGCTGGTCGCCACTTTGGGGTCAGGAAGCAATCCTGGAGGTTTTTTGCCATCTTCTGGGCGTGGAACAGGGGTCACTGTGGGTGTCTGTGTAGGGGGAGGTATTTGTGAATTCCCTGCATTGCACAGGGGGTTGGACTAGATGACCCTGGAGGTCCCTTCCAACTCGATGATTCTATGTTCCTGTCCTACAGAAAATGATGGCTTTCTGTGGATACTGCTCAGGTGTTTTCTATGCTCAAGCTGCCAGGCTCCAGGTAGGGCCTAGAATCTGGGATTCCTGACCTGGCTAGCCCAGGTGAGCCCAGTCTCGTCAGATCTCAGAAGCTAAGCAGGGTCAGCCCTGGCCAGTATTCTGACCTCCAAGGAATATGTGAGACTTCTGAGCTAACAGCAATAGATCAGACCTTTGGGTTAAAGCAAAGCTCTTTATTTCTAATACTGGAACAGGTACTCGATGTTTGTTAGAGATACATGAAAAGAAACAACATGGGTTAATATACCTTCAGGCATAGGTGCTTGAACATAATTAGCCAATCAGAGAACATACAAAAAAGCGGGAAGAAAATGGCGACCGTTTGTTCTCACCAAAGGTGGGAAAGTTATAAAAATTCCCTTCTTGCCCTGAGTGACCCAGATGTGCGAACTCTAGGCAAAACATTTGGTCAGTAACAATAAAATAGCCTCCAAGGTTGAAACAACTTTGATAAACATACTTCAAGCCACAAACGGGAGGGGGAGTGAACAGGATGAGATAGCTTCGGATGTTTATGTGACGATCAGGAATGTGGCAGGCCATCCTCCCGGGAAAAAGTAACATTAAGCAGGACAGAGAGCTGACAGTTTTTTCTACTTCAAGGCAAGTAATAAAACATTGGGGCACAAAGAAACCGAAAGTAACAGTAGGACAACCAGACTATTGTCAGATTCGGACAGAATACCAGGGCGGTGATGCAGAGGCAGGCCACCACAAACCGCCTCTGAAATGTCTCTTGCCTTAAAAACAAGTCTAGCTCGCCACCTAATGGTGCATAATGCTAAAAGAGCTAGAACTTCTGGCTGCCAGACAATCTTAGGCTCTCCAATCTTAGGCTCTCCTATTCTACACACAATGCCATATGATAATTAACTCAGCAGGGGATAATGCCCTATAGTCCACCCTCCAAAGCAGCCGTTTTCGACAGGGGAACTGATTTTGGTTATCTGGAGAAGAGTTCTAATAGTGGGAGATCTCCGAGTGCTACCTGGAGGTGGCAGCCCTTGGAGGGGCAGAATGTACCAGGCTTTCCCTTCTCCCTGTAAGGAGCGCAAGGCGCATATTTAAGCACTGCTTAAAAAGTACATTCCTGTCTCCGAGCTCCAGACATCAAAGCCACTCAGCCGATTTGCAGAAGGTTGGACCCAGTCTGTGGCTCCAGCCAAGTTCACAGTGGCTCCCTGAACACTCGGGTGTCCCTGTTCCCCCGCCCCCAGCGACCCACCCTCCTTGCTGCTTTCCACATCCCCCCCCCCCCCATTCTTGCCAGCACTCGTTGGGAGTTTTGCTGGGAGCCGAGCGTCTGCGTTCTCGGGCAATTAAGTCAATTTCTACAAAACGGCATAATTCACACAAGCGAGAAGATTGCCAAGGGCCAATTTAGATACAGACGACGTTGAGTGCTGCCGTAATAATAAGCCGCTCTTGCACTCGGGGAACAAAGTATCATTTCTTGAGACGTAAAGGAATAAAGTGGCATCGTGGCTTCTCACACAGGCACAAAGACACTCTCCTGCGCCCACGTGGGCCACGGCCTCTCCTCATGCTGTTGGCCACGCTCCGTTCTCCTTCCCTCCTTGACTCTTCCTATTCGGCCATTGCCCTGTGACCCCCGGGGCACCTGGGAGTGTTGCTGTTTGCGGATCGTCCCCTTTCCACCTTTGCTGGCTTCCCGGGGCTGAGGTCCCACTTTAATTAAAAACTCTCCAGCGTCTTTCATTGGCCAATCACCTAGAGTTGCCAATGTCCAGGTGGGGCCTGGAGATCCCCCAGAGTTCTGATTCATTTCCTGAAACTGCCTTATCTTGAATCAGATAGTCAATGCTCCCTCTAAGCTGCGGAGTCTTGTGAGCAAAAATTCTACTTTGTGAGCTGCTGGTATTGAAGTTGGGAGCGAGCGATTTGGCTGCTGCATAAATCAGTTTGCTCTGGAGCCCTCCTTCCTGAGCTGAGACAAAAAGGTATGAGCCGGAGGCTAAGAAACTGTGAGCTAGCTCACACAGTCCATCAAAGTCAGGATTGTCTACTCAGACTGGCAGAGGCTTTCCAAGGTCTCAGGCAGAGGTCTCTCATATCACCCACTGCCTGGTCCTCTTAACTGGAGATTCCTGGGATTGAACCTGGGACCTTCCACCTGCCAAGCAGATACTCTACCACTGAGCCATGGGCCCTCCCACAAAACATGAAGCTGCTGTACACTGAACAGACCCTTGGTCCGTCAAAGTCAGTATTTACTCAAGCTGTTAGGGGCCCTCCAGGGTCTTTCACATCACCTTCTGTCTGGTCCTTTTAACTGGAGATACCGAGGATTGAACCTTTGACCTTCTGCATGCCAGGAAGATGTACTTTCCTCCTTTTCTCACAATACAAGAACTCGTGGGCACTCCATGAAATTGCTGAGCAGTCGGGTTAGAACAGATAAAAGGAAGCACTTCTTCCCCCAAAGAGTGATGAACACGTGGAATTCACTGCCACAGGAGGTGGTGGCGACTACAAGCATGGACGGCTTCAAGAGGGAATTGGATAAACATCTGGAGCAGAGGTCCATCAGTGGCTATTAGCCATAAGGTAGAGATAGGAACTCTCGGTTTGGGGCAAGTGATGCTCTGTATTCTTGGTGTTTTTTTTGGGGGGGGGGCAACAGTGGGAGGGCTTCCTGCCCCCACTGCTGGACCTCCTGAGGGCACCTGGTGTTTTTGGCCACTGAGTGACCCAGAGTTTTGGACTGGATGGGCCACTGGCCTGATCCAGTGTTGGCTTCTCTTAGGTTCTTATGTTCTCTTATGCTCTACCACTGAGCCACAGCTCCCCCTACAGAGATCAGTTCCCTCAGAGGAAATGGCTGTGGATTCTATGGCACTGTACCCCCCCCCCCCCGGGGTCCCTCCCCACTCCAGATCTAGGGTTGACAAGTCCAGGTTGGAAAATACCTGGGGACTTTGGGGGTGGAACCAGGAGAAGGCGGGGTTTGGGGAGGGGTGGGGCCTCAGCTTGGTACAGTGCCATAGAGTCCACCCTTCAAAGCAGCCATTTTTTCCAGGGGAGCTGATCTCTGATCTCTGGAGATCAGTTGTAAAAGCGGGAGATCCCCAGGCCCCACCTGGAGGCTAGCAACCCTATCCAGATCCCACCTTGCCCAGGCTCCACCCCCAAACATCCCGGTGTTTCCCAAGCCAGAGTTGGCAGCCCTCGGGAAAGCTCCACACTGAAAGCCTCACAACGGCAGACATGATTGTATTGTTGCGCAGGGGTGGCACATATTTCCATGCCGGAATCAAGACAAAAGAGTCTGGGAGGGCTGCCAAGCTGAAGGCCATGCTGGTGAGGCTGTCTGCGGACACGATGATAAATCCCACTTTCGGGAGCAGTTTGCGGCTTCTTTCTCCCCAGTTCATTGTCACAAACGGGCAAGAAGAGGAGACGGGGAGAGGAGAATGCAGGGAGGAGGGAGGAACCCGCCGAAGGCCTCCAGGAACCCGCTCATAGCAGCCTGAGCAGGGGAGGCCTGGGGGGTCCAAATGGTTCCGGAGAGAGCCAAGCCGAGAGGCGGCACCAGTCCCACAGGGAAAGCCTTCAGCTTGGACTGGGCAAGTGCCGATAGGGCTGCCAGACTCCAGATGGGGCCTGGAGAACTCTCCTGATTACGACTGATTCCCAGACCACAGAGACCAGGTCCCCTGGAGAAAATGGCTGCTTAGGAGGGCGGACTCAGTGGCCTTGTTCCCTGCTTAGGTCCCTCCCCTCTCCCAAATCCTGCAATCCCCAGGCTCCGCCCCCTTCGAATCTCCAGGCATTTCCCACCCAGAGCTGGCAATGCCGTGTGGCCAGCTTTTCCCTTTCCTTTTAGCCACATGGAATCGTACACTTGGATCCTATGAACATGCTGGTCTTTTTTTTACGGTGAGTATTTTGTTTGTGTGTGTGTGTGTGTGTGTGTGCCTGGAAGCTAAGCAGGGTTGGCTCTGGTCCGTGCTTGGAGGGGAGACCACCACGGAAGTCCAGAGTCGCCATGCAGAGGCAGGCAGTGGATAAAACCAGGGGTCTGATGGAGCGGGAGCGCACCGGAGCGCAGCTCCAGGAGTGAGGAGCCCAGGGGGCGGGCACATGACCAAGCCCCGCCCCCTCCCCGGCTTCCCCGAGCAGTGCAGAGGCGCAGCGCCCCGGGGGAAGCCCTGCGAGGGTCTTTATTGTTTTGAATGTTTTAATATTGATAATTGTATCATTGTTCCTTTTATGACTGTGTGCTGCTTTTCCAGAGACTTGCTCAAGGGGGCATATAAATTTTCTAAGTATACCATTTTTTATCTGGGCACATGGCACATAAGTACTGGAGAAATTTCACCAACCCTTCAGCAGCTTCCGCCCCATCAGTTTGGTGCAGTGGTCAGGAGTTGGACTCTAATCTGGGAGAACCGGGTTTGATTCCCCACTCCTCCACACGCAGCTGCTGGTGTGACCTTGGGCCAGTCACAAGTTCTCTCAGAGCTGTTCTCTCATGAGCAGTTCTCAAAAGACCTCTCTCAGCCCCACCTACCTCACAGGGTGTCTTGTTGTGGGGAGGGGAAGGGAAAGGGAGGGGTGGTGCACATGTCCTGGGTATCTCAAGTCTCCTTGAAACCTGGTGGTTTCAAGGGAGCAGGAAGAGAATGAGGGTGTGTTCTTTACGCTTATTTTTATTGCACAAAGTATTGGATGGGGAAGGGAAGGGAGGGAGAGCAGGTCAGTTTCACTCACCTGTGGAGTGGAGCCCGAGGGGTGGGTGTTGCCTTCTGACACACTTCCGGTATGTTAGGGGGTGTGGCATATGCAAATGAGTTATGCAAATGAGTTATGCTAATGAGCTCCTGCACCTCTTTTTCTACGAAAGGACCCCTGGATAAAACCACCTCTGTTCATCTGCCCTGATCTGGATGGCCCAAGCTAGCCTGACCTTCTCAGATCTCAGAAGCGAAGCAGGGTTGGCCCTGGTCAGTACTTGGAGGGGAGACCACCTAGGAAGTCCAGGGTTGCTATGCAGAGGCAGGCAAAGGCAAAACCACCTCTGTCTGTCCCTGCCCATGAATGGCCCAGGCTAGCCCGATCTTGTCAGATCTCACAAGCTAAGCAGGGTCGGCCCAGGTTAGTACTTGGAGGGGAGACCACCAAAGAAGTCCAGGGTTGCTATGCAGAGGCAGGCAAGGGCAAACCACTTCTGCTTGTCTGACCTGACTAGGATGGCCCAGGCTAGCTTAACCTTCTCAGATCTCAGAAGCTAACCAGGGTCGTCCCTGGTCAGTACTTGGATGGGAGACCACCACAAAAGTCCAGGGTGGCTACACAGAGGCAGGCAAGGGCAAACCACCGCTGCTCGTCTCTTGCCTTGAAAGTCTGATGGGGGTTGCCATAAGTCAACTGTTGCAGCATTGTGGGACACCTGTTGCCAACGTTTCTCCCCCCACCCAGTCGCCCCAGTGTTGCTAGCCAATAGCCCTACCCTGCACCAGCGTGAGGAAGGCCAGCAAACTGTCAGTCAAGCGGCCAAGTCTCAAGTTAGCAGGGGCTTCTGAAGGTAGAGGTGAAGGTTTCCCTTGCTCAAGAGCCAGTCAAATGCGTCTCTAGGGATACGGTGCTCATCTCCGTTTCCAAGCCGAAGAGCCAGCACTGTCTGAACACTTTTTCCATGGTCATGTGTCCAGCATGACTAGACACCAAGGTACACGGAACGCTGTTCCCTTCCCACTGCAGCGGTACCTATTTATCTACTTGCAATTTCTTGCTTTCGAACTGCTAGGTTGGCAGGAGCTGGGACCAGAGACGGGAGCTCACTCCATCATGCGGCACTCAGGTCTCAAAACTACTGAACTACCAACCTTCCGGTCTGCAGCTCAGCATCTTAACCACTTGAGCCACCGCAGCCCACCATCTTCTGAAGGTGCCAACCTGCAAATGGGCAAAACCAACCATGACTTTCTCCGCCGTGGCTACCCCGCCTTGTGGCCTGGGCCTCCCGCTCTCCTGGCCTCCCGCAAACCATGCAAAACAGAACTATTCAAGGAAGGCTTTCCTGCCCAGGCCACAGGGTTGCCCTGCACAAAATGGGGTTGCGTTTTTGTTTTTTTTTTAACAAACTTGCTTGGATAAATGACGAGGCACTGTGGTCTCTACTGCTGTGTACAGCTTATTGTAATAGGATCTGTGCCGCTTAAAGAGTCATGTGAATAATACTTGGTCGTGCTTCAGTTCCGTCTGGCGGTTCCAGGCCTAACGCACTGGTTGTTGAATGTCCCCTTTTGTGCGTGTGATCGTACTGGCTCACTCTGTGCAATCTACCTCGAGTCCTTGGGAGAAAGGCAGGCTATGAAGAATGCCAGTAATCAAATAAAGAAATGAAATGCACACAATAGAGGAGCGGGTAACGCACAACGCACACTATTGATATCGAATGGTGCACAACCTGCCCACAATTATCACGTGGCTTGTGGCACCCAAGCAGACTTATTTGTTTGTTTATTTGGCTTCTAGCCCAACCTTTTTTGAAAGTAGGCCCAGGCCCGCAGCTACGGTAGGGCTTTTTGGGGCTCCGCCCCCTTTCTTAAAACGACAGCCCCACAAGAGTTTCTTTTGAAAGTCCTTCCCCCCGCTTTTAAACATTTTTAAAGGTGCGTGCCTTTCCTTCTCGGGGGTGTTTGTGTGACATCATTTCATTGTGCTGGTTGAATTGGGGGGGGGGGTGAATTTTGTGTCATTCCCTTTTTCCCAGGAAAACTGAAAAAGGAGAAGAAGAAGAAGAAGAAGAGATTGGATTTATACCCCGTCCTTCACTATCCAAAGGAGTCTCAGGGAGGCTTACAGTCTCCTTTCCCTTCCCCTCCCCACAACAGACACCCTATGAGGGAGGTGGGGCTGAGTGAGCTCTGACAGAAACTGCTCTTTTTCAAGAACAGCTGTGCCAGAACTACAGCTTGCCCAAGGTCACACCAGCAGCTGCAAGTGGAGGAGTGGGGAATCAAACCTGGTTCTCCCATATTAGAGTCCGCGCATAGGCGTCAACTACGGGGGGGCTCGAGGGCTTGAGCCTCCGCCGAAATTTCCCGGGGGGGGGGCTCAGCCACCCCCAGCAAAATGGAGCACCCGCCGGTGGCCAGTCAGCTGGCCAGCTGGCTGCCGTCACCGCCTCTCCTTCCCCTCCACCCCCGGCCTGCCCTCCTGCCTCCCTGGGGCGGGGGGGGGGGGAGAGAGAGGCGGCGGGGACATGGTCCCGCACTTCGCGCGCGCGGCAGTCAGCCGGCCAGCTGGCTGCTGCCGCCGCCGAGACTGTGCTCATCTGCGCCCCCCCGCACGCCCCGAGGCAAAGAAACCGGGTCTGCCTCCCTGGGGCGGGGAGGGGGGGAGAAGTGGCGGGGACATGGTCCCGTGCACGCGTGCGCAAAGCGCGCATGCACAAAAGAGCCCCCGCCCCCCCGGGGATTTACAAAGTATACGCCCCTGAGTCCGCACACTTAACCACTACACCAAACTTGGAAGACGCCTGAGGCATGTTGGTGTGCGACACCTTTACAAACTGAGTAGAACAGAGGAAGGATTGAGGAATGAACCAGGTGTCTTAAGAAAGAGAGAATTAGCAAGGCAAAAGGCAGTAGAGGAGAGTCTTCACTGAGCAGAAACCTGGGGCTAAAAGACCAAGAGAGTTTCTTGCAGGCAAAACACCTGGAGTTGTGTCCAGACAGCAAAAATGATGGCAGAACTGATAGAAAGGCCTTAAGGTGCTGATCGTACAACATGTTTGATTCAGATATAAGCATGGCAAACCGTATCAACCATATTTCTCACAAATTTTTGCAGCACCCCTGGTTTCAGCAGGCTTTTGTTTTAGGCTACTAGCCAGAAAAATCAGGGCACAAGATTGGGGCCAAAACCCAGGTACCATCTGGAGGTTCACCAGCAGGGCCAGAAGCCCTCCCACTGTTGCCCCCCCCCTTCAAGCACCAAGACTACAGAGCATCCCTTGCCCCAGACTGAGAGATCCTATCTATACCTTGTGGCTAATAGCCACTGGTGGACCTCTGCTCCAGATGTTTATCCAACCCCCTCTTAAAGTTGTCTGGGCTTGTAGCTGCCACCCCCTCCTGCGGCAGTGAATTTCACATGTTAATCACTCTTTGGGTGAAGAAGTGCTTCCTTTGATCTGTTCTAAGCCTACAGCTAATTAATTTCATAGAGACCGATTTCCACGAAGCGCTGCTCCGGCCTCGTTCTTCCCTTTGCCCCGATTGCGTGCTTGAATTTCCCACTATTTGCCCTGCTCCACATTTTGACCCGCGGCTTCGCCCGAATTCCCCCGCGGCTTCAGTGATCCTCAAAAAACAGAAATTGTGAGAAATGGAGGAAAGTACGTCTGCCGGGAATGAATTCCATGGTGTATTTATTCCTTAGATAATCTTTGGGTGAGTAGACAATGTTCAGTTGGCACTAGGGTTGCCAAGTCCGGGTTGGAAAATACCTGGGGACTTTGGGGGTGGAGCCAGGAGAGGGCAGGGTTTGGGGAGGGGAGGGGCCTCAGCATGGTTCAATGCCATAGAGTCCCCCCTTCAAAGCAGCCATTTTCTCCAGGGGAGCTGATCACTGTCAGCTGGAGATCAGTTGTAAAAGCGGGAGATCCCCAGGCCCCACCTGGAGGCTGGCAACCCTAGTTGGCACCATCAACTGATTTGCCAGATATTTTTAGGCTCCTCCCCCCAGGCACAGCCCAAACTCCACCCCAAGGAGCGCGCTTAGCCCTTCCTGCCCTCCAGATAGCAAGTTTTGTTTGCTTGTTTGTTCATTTCAGGTCTAGGTTTTGCCTTCCTTTCAGCATAGAGCTGGGGTGACTGGTGGAGTGGGGGGGGTGGGTAGCTGTGAATTCCCTGCATTGTGTGTGACCTTTGGCGTCCCTTCCAGATCTATTTCTATGTGTCTAGGCAAACTGTTACATGAACAACACAAAGGGTTGCCTTTTTGTGGTTCGTTACATGGGTGAGGCACGCGGGAATATTTTAACTTCCTCCGTTCATGCTGTCATTTCCTCCTTAGGCCTTTGCTTTAATATGCAATGGCGTAATACTTGTGATAACTATGCACTGCCACTAGGTAGCGCTACAGTGCTTCTTGCATAGCGGCCGCATTGGCTGCTGGGAGAAACAGGGGGGCCTCATTTGGAAGCCTGGCTGCCCTTAATTTCTCCTTTGTGGTTGGGCGTATGTGACTCCTCTAGGTCCTTGGGACGTGACTGAAAATATATTAATATAAAACAAATCTGGGTGAGACTCCAAAGAGATAACTTCCATGGAAAGAGGAGGGGTCCCATGTATGGATGGAGCATTTTCAACCACAGGGTCTTGAATTCAACCGATCAAAGAATTAGGTGGGATACCCATTAAAAAAGCTAACTCAGATGTGGTTCTTCAGTCATGTGCATTCATCTTCAGAGTGCTGGAGATGCAAGAATGGGGCGGGCGGGCAATGGTGCTCCACCACAGATGGTGACTCCTTATTTGTGTATAAAATGCAGCCCTCAGAGGGAGGCCTTCAGAAAAAAAGATCTTCTTAGATAGAACTGTCTACTTGCCTTCCCTGAAAACTGGAAGAGGCGGAGTTTCCCGTTGCACTTCTGAGCGCCCATTCCACAGGATGGAAGCCACGGTGACGCCTGTCCTCTCTAGGAATCACCATAAACTCAGTGGTTCCAGTCCAATGTATACATGACTTCCAAAATCAACCTGAAATATGGATAGAAATAGAAGGGAGACAAAGAACTCTACCTGCAGGTCTTTGTATTACTCCAACAAAGTTCGGATTTAAAGGTGAAGGTATGAAAAGAAAGTAAAGCAAAACATACAATAAACCAGGGGTGGCCAAACTGTGGCTTGGGAGCCACATGCGGCTCTTTCACACATATTGTACGGTTCCCAGCAGGGTGGCTGAGCAAACCAAGGGGAGCCATGCCTTTTTTTCTCCCTCCCTCCCTCTCTCTCTCCCTCCCTCCTATTTGCTTTCTTCGTTTCTTTCTCTTTCCACCTCTTTCATTCTTTCTTTTCATGTCTCTCTCTCTCTCTTAGACAAATAAATATCTTTAGCAAACAAACAAATATCATTATCAATGTCTGTTTTTACCCCTTTGGTTTGTATTTTTGGCAGTCTCACTTAATGTTAATAAAAAATCAAATTTGCATATTTTTAAATAAAAACATGTATGTAATATTTGTTAATGTCTTGCGTCTCTCAAACATTTGATGTTTATTCTGTGTGGCTCTTACGGTGAGCAAGTTGGGCCACCCCTGCAATAAACCATAGCCCGACTGTCTTGAAGTAAAGGGTTTCAGTGCCTTAGTGTTCTGTAGCAAGCGGAAGACAGCGGGAGAAATGTCTGCAAAGCAGGAGGGCTGGGACTGCCCTTCTCGTACCCCTCAATCTACCTGGAGGCTTGTAGGGAAAACGGCTCTTGGTCCAGAACATTGAGGTCTGGTTTTGGTTGATCAGCTCTATACCCAGGGGTCATTTCATAGAAATAGAGGCTTCAGGAGCTCATTTGCATAACTCATTTGCATATGCCACATCCCCTAACATACCGGAAGTGTGTCAGAAGGCAACACCCACCCCTCAGGCTCCACTCCACAGGTGAGTGAAACTGACCTGCTCTTCCTCCGTTCCCTTCCCCATCCAATACTTTGTGCAATAAAAATAAGCGTCAAGAACACACCCTCATTCTCTTCCTGCTCCCTTGAAACCACCAGTTTTCAAGAAGACTTGAGATACCCAGGACATGTGCACCACCCATCCCTTCCCTTCCCCTCCCCACAACAAGACACCCTGTGAGGTAGGTGGGGCTGAGAGAGGTCTTTTGAGAACTGCTCATGAGAGAACAGCTCTGAGAGAACTTGTGACTGGCCCAAGGTCACACCAGCAGCTGCATGTGGAGGAGTGGGGAATCAAACCCGGTTCTCCCAGATTAGAGTCCAACTCCTGACCACTACACCAAACTGATGGGGCGGAAGCTGCTGAAGGGTGAAATTTCTCCAGTACTTATGTGCCATGTGCCCAGATAAAAAATGGTATACTTAGAAAATTTATATGCCACCTTCAGCAAGTCTCTGGAAAAGCAGCACACAGTCATAAAAGGAACAATGATAAAATTATCAATATTAAAACAAAACATTAAAAAGAATAAAGACCCAGCAGGGCTTTCCCTGGGGCGCTGCGCCTCTGCACTGCTCGGGGAAGCCGAGGAGGGGGTGGGGCTTGGTCATGTGCCCGCCCCCTGGGCTCGTCACTCCCGGAGCTGCGCTCCTGTGCGCTCCCGCTCCAACGGACCCCTGTCTATACCTGTTATTGATTGGACAACTGGACATTTCGATGCCCGTTGGTGCAGACCTTGGGGTATAGCCTCTAAGAGGATAATGAAACTGACCTATAGAGAAGGGACCTTGGAGAACTTTTGATGGTGCAGGAAAGGTGGTTGGAATTGACTCAAAATGGCTTTTACTGTGTTGGGTACCCTGACCTAGTTGGCCCAGGCTAGCCTGACTGCATCAATTCTCAGAAGCTAGGCAGGACTGACGCCATCTAGCATGTGGATGAGAGGCAATTTGGTGTAGTGGTTAAGTGCACGGACTCTAATCTGGGAGAACCAGGTTTGATTCCCCACTCCTCCACTTACACCTGGCTGGATGACCTTGGGCAAGCCATAGTTCTGGCACAGCTGTTCTTGAAAAAGAGCAGTTTCTGGCTGCGGTCACATACACTAAATAATCCACTTTCAATCCACTTTCAGTGCACTTTCAAACTGGATTTGCCAGTTCACACAGTAAAAATCCGGTTTCAAAGTGCATTGAAAGTGCATTGAAAGTGGATTATTTAGTGTGTGTGACCGCAGCCTCTGTCAGAGCTCTCTCAGCCCCACCTACCTCCCAGGGTGTCTGTTGTGGGGAGGGGGAGGGAAAGGAGTTTGTAAGCTGCTCTGAGACTCCTTTGGGTAGTGAAGGGTGCGCTATAAATCCAATCTCTCCTTCTTCTTCTTCTCCAACAGATTTTCAGGGTATAAGATTTTGAGACCGATTTCCCACAAGCAGCTGTGCCGCAGTCACTCTTTTGTTTGCCCTGGTTGCATTGGTCAATTTCACACTATTCACTGTGCAGCTGCATTTTGACCCGCAGCTCCCCCCGATTCCCCCTGTGTCTTCTCGATCTTCAAAAAACAGGATCAAGAAGACACAGGGAAAATCAGGGGGGAGATGCGAGTCAAAATGCAGCTGCACGGTAAATAGTGTGAAACTGACCAATGCAACCGCGGCAAATGGAAGAGCGACCGTGGCGCAGCTGCTTGTGGGAAATTGGTCTGAGTGTTAGAACTCCCTTCATCAGATCTCTAAGGTGCTGCTGGACTCAGATCTTGGTCTTCTACTGCAGAACAACGCAGCTAGATACCTTTCGAATCCGTCTACTTGGATGGGAGACCACCAAGGAAGTCCAGGGTCGTTACACAGAGGCAGGCAGTGACAACCCCCCCCCCGGATATCTCTTTATCTATGGGGTGGGCTTAAGTCAGCAGTGACCCTGGTGGCAGTTTCCACCCCCACTGTGTTGGGCAACAGAAGACGGTCTTCCTCTTTCTCCCCCATTGCTCCTTCTGCACTTAGTGAGAAAGGAAAGAGGCGCTCCATTGTGATTAGAGAAGCCGGCCTTCCCCTGGGAGATGAAAGCCAGAGATGGTGATGAGTCCTCTAACCACAGTGGCTGCCTTCGTGGCCAGCTGCTTCCCAGGCAGAGCTTCTGGCCCAGCATCTGGTGAACAGGAACCGTCTGCCTGGTTCCCACCAGGCCTCAGCACATCAACGGCAGATTTCAGCCCCAGCCATAGTCATCAGTACCGGCTGGTCCCAGGAAGCAGGGACTCTTCCCACGTTGGTGCTCAGAGCGTCTTGAAATGTTGCGGTGAGCAGCTCAGACCAAAGTGAGGCAAGGCTGTTGGCAGCCAGCTTTTAAGGGACGCAGGAGTCTCCTGCATGCCAGATCATAAGGGAAAACAAAAACGAACCTGGAACTGGACAAAATAGTTTACAAAGTTACTAGGGTGAATGATTAGGGACTGTGGTCTATACACCAGTGTATATAGCTTGCTGTGAGTAGGATCCTGTTACGTCACATTTGCTCTACTTCATGTGAATACTTAGAGAGAGCCAGTTTGGTGTAGTGGTTAGGAGCATGGAGTCTAATCTGGGAGAACCAGATGCGATTCACCACTCCTCCACATGCAGCTGCTGGTGTGACCTTGGGTTAGTCATAAGTCCTCTCAGAGCTGTTCTCTTAAGGGCAGTTCTCGAAAGAGCTCTCTCAGCCCCACCTACCTCACAGGGTGTCTGTTGTGGGGAGGGGAAGGGAAAGGAGATTGTAAGCCGCTCTGAGACTCCCTCAGGCAGTGATGGGTGCGGTATAAATCATAAGAACGTAAGAACATAAGAGAAGCCAATGTTGGATCAGGCCAATGGCCCATCCAGTCCAACACTCTGTGTCACACAGTGGCCAAAACACCAGGTGCCCTCAGGAGGTCCAGCAGTGGGGGCAGGACACTAGAAGCCCTCCCACTGTTACCCCCCCCCCCCCGAAGCACCAAGCATCACTTGCCCTAGACTGAGAGTTCCCATCTATACCTTGTGGCTAATAGCCACTGATGGACCTCTGCTCCCCATGTTTATCCAATTCTCTCTTGAAGCAGTCCATGCTTGAATCAAATCTCCTCCTCCTCCTCCTCTTCTTCTTCTTCTTCACTTCAGTTCAATTTTTTAAAGATTTTTGGTTGGTTCCAGACTTTGACAGTCCTACTCTTATTTCATTATTCACTGAATGTCCCGTTATTAACTGAAAGCCCTCCTGGCTTTCCACAAACTGTGCAAAACTGATCCAGGTGGTCAGCCGTGTTGGTCTGAAGCGGTAGAACAAAGTTAGAGTCCAGTGGCACCTTTAAGACCAACAGAGTTTGATTCGAGGTATGAACTTTCGTGTGCATGCAAACCTTTTCTGTGTAGAACTGAATTATTCAAGTGTGCTTTTCTATGCAGGCAACAGGGCAGTGACACTGTACAAATTGATTCACAAAGTTACTTGGGCAGATCATTAGCTACTGTGGTCTGTACTGCTGTGTGCAGCTTGCTGAAACTGGAATCTTACTATGTAACTTTTGCATCATCTAATGTTTCAGGTTAATCCTTATATGCTGTGCTTCAGTTCTGTTCTTAGACTTCCGGTCGGTTCCACAGCGCTAATTC
Source organism: Lepidodactylus listeri (assembly GCA_029233225.1). Taxonomy (NCBI): domain Eukaryota; kingdom Metazoa; phylum Chordata; class Lepidosauria; order Squamata; family Gekkonidae; genus Lepidodactylus; species Lepidodactylus listeri. The sequence continues at coordinate 2,741,833 of JARCFY010000004.1, read as the reverse complement.
CTATTGCATTGTTCACTGAACGGCTCGTCCTGCCGATTGCGTTGACTCAGTCTGCGGGATCCGCCCTGAGTCCCCGTGAGAAAAGTGGACCATTATTTGTGCATTTTTTAAAATGTTCCAGACTGCAAAATGGAAGTGGAGAAGGCCCTTCTGTCACTGCTAAAAGACACACTGGTCAGTTTTCATATTCCACCAGAGCTCCTTGCAAAGTCCCTTTCCTTTTCTAAACTCATAGCCTCCTATTTTCTCTGCAGTGATGGCAACCAGAATTTTGCTCAACCCCCCCCCCCCCCAAAAAAGGGGAAGCATACTTTCTAAGTATACTGAGGCGCTCCAAAGGGATCTGTTGAGGATGGGTGCATGGGCATCAATGTGGCAAATGGAGTTCAGTGTGGCCAAGTGCAAAGTGGTGCACATTGGAGCCAAAAATCCTAACTATAAATACACGTTGATGGTGTCCCGACTGGGAGAGTCTGACCAAGAGAGAGATCTTGGAGTCGTAGTGGATAACTCAATGAAAATGTCGAGACACTGTGTGACTGCAATGAAAAAGGCCAACGCGATGCTGGGGGTTATTAGGAAGGGAACTGGGAACAAATCAGCCAGTATCAGAATGCCCCTGTATAGATCGATGGCGCGACCTCATTTGGAGTACTGTGTACAGTTCTGGTTGCCACACCTCGACAAAGATTTTATAGCATTGGAAAAAGTGCGGAAAAGGGCAACTAGAATGATAAAAGGGTTGGAACACTTTCCCTATGAAGAAAGGTTGAGGCGCTTGGGGCTCTTTAGCTTGGAGAAACGAGGGCTGAGGGGTGACATGATCAAGGTTTACAAGATTATGCATGGGATAGAGCAGGTCGAGAAAGAAGTCCTTTTCTCCCTTTCTCACAGTACAAGAACTCCTTGTTGGCACTCCATGAAATTGCTGAGCAGTCGGGTTAGAACGGATAAAATGATATCTCTGGGAGCCTCTGCTCAGTGATGCACTGCTGCCTCTCCAGTCTGTGTGATTTCCTCTGCAACCCCCTCCTAGCCCAGGGGGCCTTGCGGTGTGGATACACCAACCTGAAGCTTAGCAGATGCGGTTCTTTAGACAGTTTCTATTTCCGGTAGCTGGCATTACATTTCATGGCACACATGGCCGGGTCCGACAAAGTGACATTTATGTCAGATCCAGACCTCATAACAAATGTGTTTGATGCCTCTGGCTTAGAGGGAACACTGGTCAGTACTGGTTAGTACTTGGATGAACACCCCCCTCCAAGGAAGTCCAGGGTTACTCTGTCGAGGAAGGCCACGGCAAACCACCGCTGTTCACCTCTTGCCTTGGAAATCCTATGGCCCCGGAGTTGCCATGAATTGGTTGTGAGTTTTCATTTGTTTGTTTATTCACCGTTCATCTTTCTCACATGGACTGAAGGTGGGTTGCACATAAGGAGTTGATAGACAATCAACAAGATGGGATACTCATTAACTAATGCATTAGGGTATTCGAAGACTGGAATTCCCTGCAAGAACCAGAGTATAGAGTAAGTATTCACATGACACATTAAGCAGTGCAGAAATGACGTGACAGGGTCTTACGGACAATGTGCTACATACAGCAGTAAAGACCACAAGTCCCAATCATCTATCGAAGAAGAAGAGGAGGAGGAGGAGATTGGATTTATACCCCAACCTTCACTCCCCAAGGGAGTCTCAGAGCGGCTTACAAACTCCTTTCCTTTCCCCTCCCCACAACAGACACCCTGTGAGGTGGGTGGGACTGGGAGAGCTCTGACAGCAACTGTTCTCTTTCAAGAACAGCTGTGCCAGAGCTATGGCTTGCCCAAGGTCATCCAGCAGGTGCAAGTGGAGGAGTGGGGACTCAAACCCGGTTCTCCCAGATTAGAGTCGGTGCACTTAACCACTACGCCAAACCGCTACTCCAAGTGAGTTTGTGCAACCATTTTTTACTGTGCTGTCTTACTGATGGCGTCTAGTGATTAGTCCTGCCCGGGATGGCCCAGGCTAGCCTGATCGCCGAAGTTAAGCGGCGTTAGCCCTGGTTAGTATTTGGGTGGGAGACCTCCAAGGAATCCCAGGGTTGCTACACAGAGACAGAAAATGGCAGTCCATCTCTGCGCGTCTCTTTCCTTGAAAACCCTCTGGGGTTGCCAGCTGGTTGTCACTTTAACAGCACTTAGTTAATATTATTAGTTGCCCTTTTGCCCAGTCCAAGACAGGGCCTTGGAAGAAAGGCGATGGCTAGTGCCGCCCCCTTGGCCCTTCCTTCCGGAACATTCTGGCAGCTCCTTTTCTGCGGGGGGGCTGCTTGGGAGTGCCACCCCCTCCTGCCACCTCACGCAGGCGGTGACGACATCGGCTCCCACATGTTGCGAGCATTCCAGGAAACCAGATCTGTCTCCTTCCAATGGCTCCACTTCCAAGAACAATAAATCATCCTGTCAGAGACCCTCAGATCACAAGGAGCTGCTGAGTTTCTCAAGCACAGGAAGGCGGCCTGGATCAGAGCCCCTTCCGAGCCACTCAGAGTCAGCTGGCGTGGCAGCTCTTTCCCAACCGCCCCCCCTCCAAGTCTTGAAGTGGGATCATGTCATGAGGGCAACAGGGCATGGAGGGGGAGGGCTCTATTGGGGGCTAAGGCGGCGGGGGGGGGGGGGCTGTCCGTGCAGATTAGTTTCAGTGGCTAAGAAGAGAACCTCCCTGTGGAGTGACTATGAACCCAGAAGAACCGGCTCCCGCCCTGATGGGCAACCATCCTCTGACGGGGCCGCCCAGCTGTGCTGTTGTGACTCAGAGAGATTGCACGGCGGAGCGGGAAGTCCCGGGTTCAGATCTCACCATGCACAGGCTGGGTCGCAAGCCGCTGAACTGCAGCCCCTGCCTCCCGCCAGGGGAGGATGACATCAACGCGCTTCACAGGGCTGTGGAGGCGGCGTGATCTGGGGTATGTGTGCAGTCTTTGGAACTGGACGGTTAAGGGTTACTGTTACGGTTGCCAGCTTCAAGCTGGGAAATCCCTGGAGATGTATTTATTTATTTATTTATTTTATGCAATATGTATCTTATGCACTATTTTAAATTCTGAATTTTTGTGCAACTCTTGTCATTTTATCATGGCAGTATGACACCCAGAGCACTGTTTCGCAGGGGAAGGCAGCCTAAAAGTCTAACTAACTAACTAATTAACCAACCAACGAACGGTGATGTGCAGTGAGTGGAGTTGCCAACCTCCAGGTGAGGCCTGGAGATCTGGAATTACAGCTGATGCCCAGGTGACAGAGATCAGTTCCCCCTGGAAGATGAGGAGGAGGAGGAGGAGGAGGTGAAGGAGGAGGAGGAGGAGGAGGAGGAGATTGGATTTATACCCCATCCTTCACTACCCGAAGGAGTCTCAGAGCGGCTTACAATCTTCTTTCCCTTCCCCTCCCCACAACAGACACCCTGTGAGGTGGGTGGGGCTTAGAGGGCTCTCTTGAGAACTGCCCTTGAGAGAACAGCTCTGAGATAACTTGTGACTGACCCAAGGTCACACCAGCGGCTGCATGCGGAGGCGTTGGGAATCAAACCCAATTCTCCCAGACTGGAGTCCGCACACTTAACCACTACACCAAACTGGCTCTCAAAATGGCTGCTTTGGTGGGCGGACTCTGTCCCTCCCCAAACAGCACCCTCCCAAACTCCACCCCCAAATCTCTAGGACTTTCCCAAGCTGGAGTTTGCAGTGAAATAAGAAAGTGGCAAAAGATCTCTAGGTTCTTGGACCTGAGCACTTTCGCCTTTCAAATGGAGATGCCAGAAGGCCGGAACTTGGGATCTTCCACCAGCCAAGCAGGTGCTCTGAGCTAGGCCCCCTCCCCAGTTGCCTGGTTTCTATTTCTTGGCCAAGCTCAGGTTGCCAGCTCTGGGTTTGGGAAATACCTGGAGATTTGGGGGTGGAGCTTGTGAAAGGTGGGGTTTGGGGAGGGAAGGGATCTTTTCAGGGTATAATGCCCTAGACTCCGCCTTCCAAAGCAGCCATTTTTCTTCTGGAGACCAATTGTAATTCCAGGAGACCTCCAGCCACCAGATGGAGACTGGCAACCTCATTCCCAAGGGACTGATAGAATGCTGAGAAACCAGTTTTCCACCAAGCCATCTCAGGCCGATTTCTGGCACTGAAAACGCTTCCAGGGGCTGAACCTTGGCTCTGATTGCAAAATCCCTTTGGAGACGCGATCGGATACTCTCATCTTCTCCCCATAGCCAGTGCTAGACTGCCTGTTTGAGGGCCCAGACCTCCTTCCCTGCTCTGCTATTTGGTGGTGAGTGGGCTGGCCTCAGCGTCGGCTCCTGAGCCAGGAGCCCTTTTCTGTGATTCAGAGATCTGAGTTTTAATTAACGGAAAGTGGCGCCTGTTCCGCTCAACGCAGCACTCTTAAAAGTTCAATTGTTGATTGAGGCGAGAGCCATTTCTCACCAGGTAGAGAGAATGCAATGTGGATCGGAACATAAAAGATTGTTTTAATTAAACCTGGCATTTCCAAGGCTTCGGCTGACAGGCGGATAATAGTGTAACTGAGGTTCAAAAAAAAAAAGGGATTAGACAAATTTATGGGGAATAGAGACATCAGTGGCAATTAGCCAGGCGAGCCTGCCAACCGGTGTCTGTTGAAACGGGCCCCCTCCCCGCCTTCCAAAAATTGCCTTTTCAAAATCTCCCTTCGCTCTCTTTCTCAAAACATTCGGCGTTAATTTCCCGTCCAAATGATCTGCCGTATTGATGCTTTGTGATAACCCATCACTTTTTGTTTTGTGCAATCGCTCGTGGCATTGACGCGCCACTGCACAATGTGTGCTGAATACAATTGGTGGGTGCGGCCCTTCTGATGGGGTTGTCCGGAATTCAGAGCCACGGGGTGGGGTGGGGACTAGTTGCTTCTGGGCTCCCTGCTGCGAGGCTTCTGCCCTAAGATCAGACCTTTGTTGATGAAACAGAGTTCTTTATTTCTTTAATGCTGCATGACAGGTTCTCGAATGTTTGTTAGAGATACCATATACAAAACAGTCAGGGTTAATATACCCTCCAGTACAGTTTGAAACCCCGATATTCAACCAATCACAAAAAAGGAAAAAGTGCGGTTAAAGATCTTTAGCCGTTTGACTTCCCACAGGAAAGGTGAGGTGTTAAAGTTATAAATTTTCCCCTCTTGAATTAGGCGCCACAGATGTGCCCCGTATATCCATAACAAAGGCTTTTCCATGGACTTCTCACAGCGATAAGAAGGTGCCGGGTCTCGGAGGGCGGGGGAGCGGAGGAATGCAGGGGGGAAGAGGCCGTTTGGTCTCGGGTGACGTGTCAGCGCTCGAGGTCGCCATTCTCCCGGATGAAACTGTTACATTGACCAGACCTTCACAAAGCAATATAACTCAAGGCAATAAAGAGTAGGGAGGTAACCTGAGACAGCTTGGATAGAGATAGCAAGGGAGTGAAATGACATCTGCCCAAACATACTACACAATGCATAAAGAATATACTGTTAGGATCAAGGCTCCTGACACCTGCTACCTCTGAGAAGCACCCAGTCCCATTGTTGAATGTGAGATGAGACAGAACAAAACTGGATGGCCGCTGCCATTTCAAAGGCAAACAGTGACACACAGCACTGAGAAGGACGCACAGCGGCTCAGAGGAAGAGCCTCTGCTTGGCGTGGAGAAGGTCCCAGCTTCGATCCCTGGCATCTCCAGTTAAAAGGACCTGGTGGAAGACCTCTGCCTGAGACCCTGGAGAGCTGCTGCCAGTCTGAATAGACGGTAGTGACTTTGATGGACTGAGGGTTTGACTCAGGGTAAGGCAGCTTCATGTTTGAGGTCTGGGCTATGGCTCAGTGGTAGGGCTTCTGCTGGGCATGCAGAAGGTCCCAGGTTCAATCCCTGGCATCTCCAGTTAAAAAGGACCAGGTAATGGGTGGTGTGAAAGCAGGGTGCCAGATCTTCTCTGCCCACTGGCGGGGGTGAGCCCCTGCAGAGTTGCTGCCAATATGACAAGCTGGGGTGTCTCCAGAGGAGGGCAACAAAGATGGTGAGATGGTCTGGAGACCAAGTCCTATGAGGAAAGGTTGAAGGAGCTCTGGGTAAGTTTCGCCTGGAGAGGAGACGACTGAGGGGTGATATGAGGAGGAGGAGAGGAGATTGGATTTATACCCCGCCCTTCACTCACTTGGGAGTCTCAGAGCGGCTTACAAACTCCTTTCCCTCCCCGTCCCCACAACAGACACCCTGTGCGGTAGGTGGGGCTGAGAGAGCTCTTAGAGAAATTGCTCTTTTTCAAGGACAGCTGGTACAGAGCTATGGCTTGCCCAAGGTCATCCAGCAGGTGCAAGTGGAGGAGTGGGGAATCAAACCCGGTTCTCCCAGATTAGAGTCCGCGCACTTAACCACTACACCAAACTGTATATGATACGTAACCATCTTTAAGTACTTGAAAGGCTGTCCTACAGCAGATGTGCAGAGTTGTTTTCTGTTAGCCCAGAAAGTCTGGCCAGAACCAACGGGTTGAAATTAAATCAGAAGAGTTTTCAGCTAAACATTAGGAAGAACTTCCTGACAAAGCGGTTCCTCAGTGGGACAGGCTTCCTCGGGAGGTGGTGGGCTCTCCTTCCCTCGAGGTTTTCAAACAGAGGCTAGATGGCCATCTGACAGCAATGCTGATTCTGTGAACTGAGGCAGATCACAAGAAGGGAGGGCAAGAAGAGTTGCCTCAGTGCTTAGTTCATATGGCTCTTTCTGACATCCCCAGGGAAATGCTGATTGCCACCTTGGGGATCAGGAAGCAATTTTTCTCTAGGCCACTTTGACTGGGGATCTTGGGAGGGTTTTTTTTTGTCATCTTCTGGGCATGGGCATGGGTGTGTGTGTGTGTGGGGGAGGTATTTGTGAATTTCCTGCATTGTGCAGGGGGTTGGACTAGATGACCTTGCCGGTCCCTTCCAACTCTATGATTCTGTATTATTATTATTATTATTATTATTATTATTTATTGCGTTTCTATCCCGCCTTTCCAGCGAACTGGCTCAGAACCAGTTCTATGGTTCTGTATAAGACAGCTTCATCTAGTCATGTCTTGTGCTGTGCGGGAGCAGCTGTGGCTCAGAGGCAGAGTGTCTGCTTTGCATGCAGAAAGGGCCAAGTTCAATCCCCAGAATCTCCACTTAAAAGGACCAGACCAGTAGGTGATGGGAAAGACCCTTTTCTGCCTGAGACTAGGGATGTGCATTCGGTTCAGATGAACCCAAAACCAAACCGAATAACGCCGGCCTGCCGAAAGCTGAATCAGATTCCCTAATTTGATTTGGTTGGCCGAACAGGGATTCCCCGAATGGATGCCATATATTTAGCATCCATTCAGGGAATCCCTTTGCCGGGCGAGGAAGGGAAGGTGTTTAAACTTAAAACGCTTTCCCTTGCTCCTGGGGCTCATGCCGCCTCAGCAGAGCGACTCCTCAGCTCCCCTCAATCTTCTTGTGGAAGTGAACCACCCATCTCCAGGATAGGTACCGTATCACCCCTCAATGAAACTCCTGCTGATGCAACAGTGCTATATTCTGTCTGATTTTCTTAGATCTTGTGTGTATGCGTGTGTGATTACGTTTTTGTATGCTTGAACAACATTTTATAGTAAACATCAATCAAAGAAATCGCCCAGCCTCATTGCCTATTTTCTGGGAACTCCCGGAAGGGGCGGGACCTTGGTATAGCTGGCAAGAACCCGGTATTTCGCCAACTGCTAAGTTTAAATTAAAGCAATTCAGCTAACAGATGGCCCAGTCTAGCCCAGTTTTGTCAGATCTCAGAAGCTAAGCAGGGTCAGCCCTGGTCAGTACAACATAGAGTTGCCAGCCTCCAGATGGGTCCTGCAGATCTCCCGGAGATCAGCTCCCCTGGAGAAAATGGCTGCTTTGTAGGTAGGGTTGCCAAGTCCGGGTTGGAAAATACCTGGGGACTTTGGGGGTGGAGCCAGGAGAGGGTGGGGTTTGGGGAGGGGAGGGGCCTCAGCATGGTACAATGCCATAGAGTCCACCCTTCAAAGCAGCCATTTTCTCCAGGGGAGCTGATCTCTGTCAGCTGGAGATCAGTTGTAAAAGCAGGAGATCTCCAGGCCCCACCTGGAGGCTGGCAACTCGATTTGGAGGGTGGGCTCAAAGGCACTACTCCCTGCTGAGGTCCCTCCCCTCCCCAAGCCCCGCCCTTCCCAGTCTCCACCCCCAAATCTCCAGGAATTCCCCAACCCAGAGATGGCAACACTAAAAAAAGGCATTGTTTTAATACCCCATAAGCACCTTCCCCAGCATGTCAAGAATAATTCTCCCCCCCTTTCTCATGGCTGATTGCAGTGAGACAAAGACCACTGCGCACCTAGTTATTAATCGACTCCTGAACAACATTGCCAGATTGTCGAGACTCCGAGGGCTTCAAGGTGAGGAAGAAACATCAAACCAAACAATCACGCCTAGCCGTCCCACCTGGGGCTATCACGCCTCCAGCCGAGAGCATCAGAAGAAATCAGGAAAGGGCTTTAATCAATGCAAAGGCTATTATTACATTGTTATGTTTAACAATAAGCGCAGGCAGCCGGGCCCCCGAAAAACAGTTTTGTCTTCCGTGAAATGAAAGAACTGGAAATTCAGGGTCCTTGGATGTGCACACAGCAACGTCCTTCGCGGTGCGCCATCATGGGTGAACTGCCGACCGCAGCTGCAAATCCAATTAGCGTTGCACCGAAATCTCACTCGGCTTGTATTTTCCATTTGCATATGGATTACTTTGAAGTTTGGGGCTTCAGAGGGAAAAATAACTGTAGGGCAAGGTTGCCAACTGCAGATTGGGAAATTCCTGGAGAGCTGGGAGGGTGGAGCCTGGAGAGGGCGGGGTTTGTGGAAGGGAGGGACCTCAGCAGGGTACAAAACCATAGAGTCCGCTCTCCAAAGCGGCCATTTGATCCAGGGGAGATTGGTGGTAATTCTGGGGAATATCCAGGCCACACCTGGAGACTGGCAACCCTAATGTAGGGCAGAACCCTGACCCGTGCCATCTTTGCAAGGGCGTCTGTACCCTCTGCCTTGGTCTTCTTGCCACCCTTGAGTTACCCAAAGAGTGATTAACACATGGAATTCACTGCCACAGGAGGGGGTGGCGGCGGCTACTAACATGGACGTCTTCAAGAGGGAATTAGATAAACATCTGGAGCAGAGGTCCATCAGTGGCTCTTAGCCAGAAGGTCTAGATAGGAACTCTCAGTCTGGGGCAAGTGATGCTCTGTATTCTTGGTGCTTGGGGGGGGGGAGCAACAGTGGGAGGGGCTTCGAGTGTCCTGGCCCCACTGCTGGACCTCCTGGTGGCACCATGACTCCAGAGCAAAGCGGTGAGCGATGTCCTGTGGGGCGGTCGGCAGTGCCGGGTGGTGCTGGAGCCAGGCGTTGCTCGGTTGCTGGAGGATCGGTGCTTGACGCGATGCTGGAGTTGGAGTTGATGTTGCTCATTGGGATCCCATCCTCATCGCCAGTATAAAGTACTGGGTCCAGAGACGCATTGAAGTGTGATCAGCTCATAAGTTCATTGATGGTACAAAACACGACTGGAGAACGGGCCTCGGGGGGGGGGGTGTCTGCTTAAATGTCAGTCTAAAGCACACCCCTGGCTTCGCCTAGTTTCCCCGACAGGCTTAATTACAGGTGACCCTATACCATAGGTCCCCTTGCGGATCTTGGGTGGCTGATTGGTCTGATTTACAATCCACCTGGGCTATTGTCTCCCGAAGCGAAGCTCCGGTAGCCAGCCTGGCCACATGCATTTCTTTGACCGCATGCACGGTTGCCATTAAGACACATTAAGTCCTCCCCCCAGGCTCTACCCCCAAATCTCCAGGAGTTTCCCAGCCTGGATCTAGCAACCCTACCCCCCCTTCCCCCACCAGTGACCCTGGCAACCCTAGTTTTCCTCCAGACCAAGATGGGCACCCTCTGAACCTGTCTCACCCTGCCCTACCCTGATCTTGTCAGATCTCAGAAGCTGAGCAGGGTTGACCTTGGATAGAACTTGGATGGGAGACCACCATGGAAGACCAGAGTTGCTATGCACAGGTAGACCGTGCCAAACTACCTCTGCTTGTCTCTTGCCTGGAAAAGCCCAAGAAAAGTCACCATAAGGTTCTGTTCATATAAGTTCTTTTGAGCCATGCCAGGCATGAGTGCCTGGTGGATTTAAAGTGCACGTCCAGATCACAACATCTGGAAATCATGCCACTTCCATGATTAGCCTGTCGATCCCCGTCGGGGATCCGTACTTAAAAGATAGTGGTGAAAGTCTGGTCCTAAGCTGGTTGACAGGCCAGTGCCAGACTTCCCCCGTCTAGTTGTTCCACCAGCACACAATCAGCCCATAGGGATGGTCTCCAGACCATCCCAAACAGCTGCCATTTTAAAAAAGTCTTAGCGATGTGCGCATAACTGCTTAAACATGCAATGTCCCCAGAGCTTGCTCAAATGATCCAAACAATGTTATGTTTCTGACAGCCCTGTGAACTTTATCAACTTTATTAACTGAAATGGTACCTAGAGGAAGGTACTGCTGGTGGTGCTTTTACCATTTTAGTCTGCACATGCGTAGAAAAACAAGTATTTGGTGAGGCGCATATGCGCATGCACAAACAGATTTTTTTTTTTAAAAAAAAAAGTCACCCACATGGCTTTTTGAGGTGGATGCTGTCTAGACAATCCACTGCAGAGTCACACATGGTAAAGTGATTCACGGGGGAGCTGTCTGGTCGTGCAACGCTGGATCAAAAAGATCTGGATCAGATTACAGCCGGGCCAATGGCGGGATTAGCTGCCCGTCTGAACGCACCTATAAGTCAGCTGCTTGATGCCACTTTCGACAACTGTGGTTGATCTCATGGAGGCTAGAGAGGCACTGTTTGTGGGAGGGCACCATTGCGGCTGGGGGTGTTTTCGCTGGAGAATTGGTGTCATTGTCTGACTTCCTGCATGATCCATGACTGGGCAAGAGCATCACCCATGTGGCTAATTTAGGAGAAAGGAAGAAGTGGACACTGGGGGAATAGTTGTGCTGAAGGGGGGGGTCTAATAAAGCAAATATTTGCATAAACATCTGGACAATGGTCAGCTAGAATTCCGAGATGTCCTTGTGTTATTACATCAGGCTATATTTTTCGATTGGTTACGTTTGTACGGTTAAACAAATAAAGCCGGCTTTCTTTGGGGAGATTTTTCTACCCTGCCCAAATTGCTCTTTTTCCATCTGGCGACTGAAGCCGGGAAATATTTCTCAAGGTCTTAGAAGCCAACAATCATATTCCAGCTTGTGAAGCAGAAAGGGATGCTGAAGACATCCGGAGAGGCCCCGAACAGATTTTTCATTTTGTAAGTGTGATGGACACAAACAGACACGGAGGCGCACGCTGGTGCCTGCGGTGTTGTATCTGAGGAAGTGAGCCGTGACTCACAAAAGCGCGTCTAGAAATAAATGTTGTTAGTCTTTAAGGTGCCCCTGAACATTGCCTGTAGCTTGCAGTAGCAGCCACTGTAAAGTGTGTTCTGAAATGTGGGCTTATAACCATGTGCTAGGTAGCTGGAACCAGGGCTATTTTGGGGCAGAAACGGACGGGAATGGAGTTCCGGCTGGCTTCTGAGTTGGCCATGCCTACAGCTCCCCCCCTCGTGTTTCCAAGGCACCTCGCAAGCCGTGGGGGCACCTGGGGGAAGCCAAGCTGATCCAGGGAGGGAAGGCAGTTCAAACTCCCTCCCCTCCGTGGGTTCCCCAGGTGCCCTGCAGCTGTGGGGCACCTGGGAACCCGATCTTGGGAGGGAGCTGCAATGCCAGGGGTGTGGCCTTATATGCTAATGAGGTCCTGCTGGTTTTTTTCTACAAAAAAACCCCTGGCTGGATCCTAGGGCTGCCAAGTCAGCCTGGGGGGGCAGGGGATCCCCCGCTACAGGGGTTCCCAATCCGCCAGCCAGCATTCGGCCGGTGGGGGAAACCCCGCCCCCGAAGTCGTCCAGCCTGGACGACTTTCCCTCATGTAATGACGTCACCCGGAAGTGATGCCATCACGTTGGGGGCGTTGCCAGGGAGACGCTCTGGCGATCGCCCCAAAACTCTATGATACCATAGAGTATTGGGGTGGTTGCCAGAGCGTCGCCCTGGCAACGCCCCCAACGTGCTGACGTCACTTTTGGTGACGTCAGCCGGCACACGCGCTTCGCGCGTGCACCGATGAAACTCCCGGTCGGCAGAGGACTCCCCCCCGCCGGTAAGCTCGAGGGACTTGGCAACCCTACTGGATCCACTGGATCTCCCTGCTGTGTGTCTAATCTGATTCCTTGCAAAGTCCAGGCTCTGGGATCTCCCTCAAGAGCCAGTTTGGTGTAGTGATTAAGAGTGCGGACTCGGGTCTGGGAGAAATGGCTTTGTTCCCCACTCCTTCTCCACATGCATCCAGCTGGGTGACCTTGGGTCGTTGACCTTTAAAGCCCGATATGGCCAGTGTCCGACATACCTGAGGGATCGCCTTTCCCCAGACATCCCCCAGAGACCACTACGATCAGGGTCACAACACTGTCTAGTTATCCCAGGCCCCAGGGAGGCCAGGCTCGCTGCTACCCGGGCCAGGGCCTTTTCGGTGGCAGCTCATCTCTGGTGGAACGAGCTCCCGGAGAAGATCAGGGCCCTGTGGGATCTTGTGCAGTTCCGCAGGGCCTGCAAGACGGAGCTCTTCCGCCAGGCCTTCAACTAGGAGCCGCCCACCACTACCATCAATGGCCACCACCACCACCATTGGTGGCATAGGGCTGGCCATAATGGAGATTGAGTCCTACCATCCTGAGGCGTGGGGAGACCGCTATGTGGAGGCTTTGGGGTGCTGTCTCTAGGGCACGCCATCTGATTGAAGGATATTGTGAGTATTTTAACTATAAATTGTTTGTTTTAACTGGTTTTAAATGTCTATATGTACTTGGTACAATTTACCAACAGTGTAAGCTGCCCTGAGCCTGCTTGCGGGGAGGGCGGGATGAAAATATAATAAATAAATAAATAAATTTACATGTTCTGTCAGAGCTGTTCTCTCAGAGGCAGTCCTCGAAAGAGCTCTCTCAGCCCCACCTACCTCACAGGGTGTCTATTGTGGGGAGGGGAAGGGGAAGGAGATTTTAAGCTGCTCTGCGACTCCTTTGGGTAGTGAAGGGCAGGGAATAAATCCAATCCCTTCTCCCTCCATGGAGCTTTCAACTGCCAGCTATGCCAACACAATTATTTGTGGGGCGAAGCCATGAGATTTCTTCAGCCAGGCACATCTGTGGCGCTGATTCATACTGATGTTACATTGGCCCTGGTAAGGTGGTTGTACTCGTAATCTTAGTACATCAACACAAGTTAAAATGGAACCCCGTGTTTATTTTCTGCTTTCCACAGTGACTTAAGGGAGGAAATATTTCGTCTGAATGGATGTTGTTAACATATCCAAAATGAAGACAATGGGTTTAACATGAAAGCCACCATTGTGTAGAGAAAACAAATACGTTGGTAGTTGCAAAACATGTGAGAAAGAGAGACTTTGTGGGAGGGAACATGGCGGTCAGTAAGGAATCTCCCTTGTTGGGAAGGCTGTTTCGGATCACTCAGTGTGAATCCTGATTTTATGCTGATCAATGTTATGTTGCATTGCTTTAACGACTCAGTTGGTAAAGCAATATAACGCTACTGGATATTTACAAACATTTGTTTCTGTTTCTTATTCAAAATGCTGATGTTGGCTTCTGCTGGCTGGACAGATGAACTCTGCATGCTCCCAGATCTCATTTAAATGAGGCTGCTGCATAGGCGGAGGTAATGGCAGAGGTGCCCAGCTGGAGCAAGACTCTGGGTGTATGCATGCTCCACCAGCCTTTAGCTCAGGGTCCCCAGCGTGGTGCCCGTGGGTGCTATGGATACTCATCAACATCCTTTCTGGTGCCCACTAAGCGTTCTTAGGAAGAAGAAGAAGAAGAGATGGATTTATACCCTGCCCTTGACTACCCAAGGGAGTCTCAGAGCGGCTTACAAACTCCTTTCCCTTCCCCTCCCCACAACAGATTCCTTGTGAGGTAGGTGGGGCTGAGAGAGCTCTGACAGAAACTGCTCTTTTTTTCAAGAACAGCTCTTGTCAGAACTATGGCTCGCCCAAGGTCATCCAGCTGGCTGCATGTGGAGGAGTCAGGAATCAAACCCGTTTCTCCCAGATTAGAGTCTGCGCTCCTGAGTGGGTGGGGCCAGATGGGGCACTGACCTGACAGGGCTTCTGACTGGCCACTGGAGATCCAGTTGGCTGGGCAGATTAAAATAAAGTTGTTTCAATGGTGGCTGCCGCCACAGTGTCAGTTTTATTCTCTCTCACTCTCTTGGTGTGGTGGTTAAGTGCGCGAACTCTAATCTGGGAGAACTGGGTTTGATTCCCCACTCCTCCACTTGCACCTGCTGGATGACCTTGGGCAAGCCACAGTTCAGTCACAGCTGTTCTCAGCCCCACCTACCTCACAGGGTGTCTGTTGTGGGGAGGGGAAGGGAAAGGAGTTTGTAAGCCGCTCTGAGACTCTAAGTGAAAGGCAGGATATAAATCAAATCTCCTCCTCCTCTTCTTCTCCAGTGTATTTAAAAAAAATTATCACCTTTTCCCCTGCACTGGGGCTTCCTCTGTGTGTGTGTCTCCACCTCCTGCAGCACCCCTTTTGTGGCTGGCTACACCTTCTGTGTCAGAGGAGGAGGAGGAGGAGGAGGAGAACTTGTGACTGACCCAAGGTCACCCCAGCAGATGTATGTGGAGGAGTGGGGAGTCAAACCCGATTCTCCAAGATTAGAGTTTGTGCTCCTAACCACTACACCAAACTGGCTTTCCATTTTGTGGTTGTGCTCACCACCTTGTGTCAGAATTCCAAAGGTGCCGACAGGCTTAGAAGATTTGAGGACCCCGGCCATTGCCTAAATATCGCTACACAAAAATGAGTGCTGGTCCTAACAACTGCAAGGTGCAGGTAGGACTATGGGATCAAGGCCACTTCCATGGCCACGCCTCCTTTTCCGGGCAGGGTGAGTATGCTGGGCTATGCCAAGATGGGTTGCCAACTCTGGTTTGGGAAATTCCTGCAGATTTGGTGGTGGAGTCTGGGGAGAGGCCTCAGCAGGGCAAAGCGCCACAACATCCAAAGAAGCCGTTTTCTCTGGGTGAACTGATCTCTCTCATCTGGAGATCCGTTGTAATTCCGGGAGATCTCCAGGCCCCACCTGGAGGCTGGCAGCCTTGTGCCAAGGCCAGAGTCCCACAGCCCACAGAAGTTCTGTGCTCAGATGTAACTCAAGATGATCCCTTTTTCCTAAGGGCAGGAGTCATTTCGTAGAAAAAGAGGTGCAGGGGCTCATTACCATAACTCATTTGCATAACTCATTTGCATATGCCACACCCCCTAACATGCCGGAAGTCTGTCAGAAGGCAACACCCCCCCCTCAGGCTCCCCTCCACAGGTGAGTGAAACTGACCTGCTCTTCCTCCATTCCCTTCCCCATCCAACACTTTGTGCAATAGAAATAAGCGTCAAGAACACACCCTCATTCTCTTCCTGCTCCCTTGAAACCACCAGGTTTCAAGGAGACTTGAGATACCCAGGACATGTGCACCACCCATCCCTTCCCCTTCCCTTCCCCACAACAAGACACCCTGTGAGCTAGGTGGGGCTGAGAGAGGTCTTTTGAGAACTGCTCATGAGAGAACAGCTCTGAGAGAACTTGTGACTGGCCCAAGGTCACACCAGCAGCGGCATGTGGAGGAGTGGGGAATCAAACCCGGTTCTCCCAGATTAGAGTCCAACTCCTGACCCCTACACCAAACTGATGGGGTGGAAGCTGCTGAAGGGTTGGTGAAATTTCTCCAGTACTTATGTGCCATGTGCCCAGATAAAAAAATGGTATACTTAGAAAATTTATATGCCCCCTTGAGCAAGTCTCTGGAAAAGCAGCACACAGTCATAAAAGGAACAATGATAAAATTACCAATATTAAAACAAAACATTAAAAAGAATAAAGACCCTAGCAGGGCTTCCCCCGGGGCGCTGCGCCTCTGCACTGCTCGGGGAAGCCGAGGAGGGGGCGGGGCTTGGTCATGTGCCCGCCCCCTGGGCTCCTCACTCCCGGAGCTGCGCTCCTGTGCGCTCCCGGCTCCAACGGACCCCTGCCTAAGGGGATTTGTTTTTCAGATCTCGACTCCTCAAGAGCCCCCCCTCCCGCTTCTCAGACACTTCCTTAAAGATTATTTGTATCCAAATAGTGTCCTTCAGAGAGCCTCAGACTCCCGAAAGAGCACTGCTGAGGCTGACAGAGTCAGAAATACCGAGGCAGTGACAACCACCTCCAGGAATGATGGCTGTCATTTTTCTCGGGTGATTGACAGGTCACTCAGCTCTGCTGAGTAAACTCTTGACACTGTTCCACGGATTGGGGGGTGGGGGAGAAGAAGGGAAAAAATGCTTTGTGTAATGCATGTCTGGGAATGTATTGTGACGCTCGGAGAAAAAGAAATCTGCTTCCATTTAACCATGCCGTTATTAGGCCTCAATGCTCAATCAGGAGGTTTCAGAATGCTGCTCATTTGCATGAGTTCATTTATTTAAAGGTGGGCAGATTTTGAATTGCTCGTTTGCTGGCACTAAAGGAACAAATACGTCTGGCAATTTAATTGGTAATGGGCTTTCAGACCACGCCGAGGTCTCTTTACTCAAAAGTCAAGGCCGTGGACAGTTTATTCCAAAGCAGTTGAGTAGGTCTCATAGGGTCTACTCCTGTGTAGGCTTGCTTAAACTCAAGCTGGCCCAAGTGCCCTGGAAAATAAGACTGGGCATGTTAATTCACTCACAGAGAACAAGATCTGAGTCCAGGAGCACCTTAAAGACCAACCAAATTGGGGGGGGGGGGTGTTAGAAGGTTTCAAGAGTCAAAGCTCCCTTCGGCAGAAACAGGATCTCAAAAGTTTGTGTGTTAAGTGTGTTAAGTGCTGTCAAATCACCTCCAGACTATGGTGACCTGGCCGATAGCGACAGTGGGGCAATTGGGGGCGCCACCCCCTTCCTTAAAAGGCCAGCCCCACGAGATTCCTTTTTGAAAATGGAGAGGGATTTCATTGCTTTAGGCCAGGGAACAGTGGGGGGGGTTGCATTTCATTTATGTCTGGGGTGGCTGTTTGTGCTGCATTTAATTACATTTATTGTTAGTATTATTGTCTTTATTATTATTTAAAAGTAGGACTGTTTAGGGGCAGACAGAAAAATAATGGCAGCCCCACCAGAATTTTTTTTTTTGCCCCACAAGCCACAGAAGAAGAAGAAGAAGAAGAAAAGAGAAGAGAAGAGAAGAGATTGGATTTATACCCCGCCCTTCACTTGGGAGTCTCAGAGTGGCTTACAAACTCCTTTCCCTTCCTCTCCCCACAACAGACACCCTGGGAGGTAGGAGGGGCTGAGAGAGCCCTTTCCAAAGCTGCTCTTTCAAGAACAGCTCTGACAGTACTATGGCTTGCCCAAGGTCATCCAGCAGGTGCAAGTGGGGGAGTGGGGAATCAAACCTGGTTCTCCCAGATTAGAGTCCATGCACTTAACCACTACACCCAACTGGCTATAGACCTGATGGTGACCCTGTGAATTAACGACCTCCAAAACGTCCTGTTGTTGACATCCTTGCTCAGGGCTAGCAAATGGAGGTCCTCTGGGGCTTCCTTGACGGAGTTAATTCATCTCCTGCTGAGTCTTCCTCTTTCCCTCCTGCCTTCTACTTTCCCTGGCTTCTATAACAAATACTGCATCCGACCAAGGGAGCTTTGGCTCTTGAAAGCTCAGACTCCCCAAGTCTTGCTAGCCTCAAAGGTGCTTCTGGACTTGAATTGAGCTCTGCTGCTGTTGACCAACCGGGCTGCCCTCCTGAAACCAATTTATTCATCAAGATAAGTCTCCTCTCCTTGTTAGTCTGTTTGTCGCAGTAGAAAAGAGCAAGAGTCCAGTAGCCCCTTCCAGACTAGCAAAATATGTGGCAGAGGAGGAGCCAGACTTTTCATTGCAGTGGGGCTTTGGGGGGCTCCGCCCCGTTCCTTAAAGTCACAGCCCCACAAGAATTTCTCCTGCAAATGCTTTTTTCTATCTTTTTTTTTAAAATTAAAAGCATGTGCTCCTTTAAGCAGAGTGGGGTGCTGTAGTTGACTGATTCCCACACTGAGCAAAGGGGTTGGAGTAGGTGACCTCTAGGATCCCTTCTAACTCTATGTCAAGAAACTGGTCTTCTTTAACAGAGTTTTCCTGCGTAAGTGTTAGCTTTCTTGACTCTAGAAGTCATCACCCCCACCTGCTGGCTTATTAGCAGAATTGTTGCTTCCACTGCCAGAAGTGATTAACTTGCAGCAGCTGTGAACTGTCATCTAAAGTGGTTGACAGCTTGCAATTTAGAGATCTATCCTGGTACTAGCTTTCTGATGGCTAAATAGCTTTTCTTTCTGCATTGAGAACTTCAGCCCCACCTGGAAAAAATTTGCCCCACAAGCCACAAAATCCTGGTTATGCACCTAGTATGAGCTTTCATGAGTCACTGTGGTATCTGAAGAAGTGAGCAGTGACTCACAAAAGCTCCTCCCCTGCCACATATTTTGTTAGTCTTTAAGGTGCTGCTGGACTCTGGCTCTTTTCTACTGCAATTCATTCATGTAGTCCTTGTTAGCTGCAAAGTGGTTTACAAACTCTGACAAGGACCTTGAAGAGTACTGGACTCGGGAGACCAGGAACGGTGAAATCATGAAGCCTTTATTGAGTGATTCAGCATGCCCAGTAGATGGTCAGAACAAGCATGCTTCCAGGGCTCCAGGGCTCTCATTATATGCTGGCCGGAGCCACACCTCCGGCCGCACCCAAAAGACCTGATAGGGGCTTAACATATGCGCATGTTTGTCATAGGTTCCCAGGAGGAGCCTTTGGCCGCATTGGCTCCTCAGGGAGAACCTAGGTCCCACATTGGTGGAGGCTTAGAATCCGGATGTCTATTGTTCCTCCAGATTCAAGCTCTCCTCTCTGCCTTACCATGTGCTCTGGCCATGCGGCGGGCGCCATTACCTGGGAGCACATGGCAGGTCAGTTGTTACACAGAACAGACTACACTACAGACCTGGAGATGACCCCACTCCAGACTGTGGACACCCCCCCAGGGAGATCTTAAAAAATAAACCCAAGCCCTTCCTGCTGGTTTCCAAAGCACTTTGGGAGAAAGGCGGCTGCTGAAGAAGCACGGAACCGGAGTCCGCTCTGGAAATGCCGGGCTAATTCCCTGGGCTTCCATCTTGGGTCAGAGCTGTTTCGCTAACAGCGGCCCTTTCCCTTGTTGCAAAGCGTCTTCTCCTGTAGGGGAGCCACCTGTATCAGAGGGAGGTGTAGCAAAGAGCAGAATGGATGAGGAAGATCCAGCCCCCTGAGCTTTCTACCTCACGGCTTCCTTTTCAGGCCTCACTAAAACCTGAAGGGCAAAACAACAACCAGTGTCAGAACATCCAAGTTCCCAGGCGTTTGTATGCAAAGATACCTTGGGATGGCCAGGCATTCACCAGGCAGGAGGAAGGGAATCTCCACGCCAGTTGCCAACCTTCAGGTGGGGCCTGGAGATCTTCTGGTGTTACAACTGATCTCCAGATGACAGAAAACAGTTGCCCGGGAGAAAATGGCTGCTTTGGAGGATGGCCTCTATGGTGTTATACCCCACTGAGGAGGACCCTCCCCTCCCCAAACCCTGCCCACCCCAGGCTCTACCCCTAAAACCTCTAGGTATTTCCCAACCAGTGTTCCCTCTAAGCTGAGTTAGTGTGAGCTACCTCACAGTTTTTTAGCCTCCGGCTCACACATTTTTGTCTTAGCTCAGGAAGGCTGGCTCCAGAGCAAACTTAATTTATGCCTTAGCAAAATCGCTCACTCACAACTTCAATGCCTGTAGAATTTTTGCTCACAAGACTCCACAGCTTAGAGGGTACATTGTTCCCAACCCAGAGTTGGCACTAGGGAGGGCAGGGTTTGGGGGGAACCTCAGTGGGGTAGAATGCCATGGAGTCCACCCTCCAGAGCAGCCATCTTTTCCAGGGTAACCGACCTATAGAGTAAGCCAATTTGGTGTAGTGGTTAAGAGCACGGACTCCAATCTGGGAGAACCGGGTTTGATTCCCCACTCTTCCACATGCAGCCAGCTGTGTGACCTTGGGTCAGTCACAAGTTATCTCAGAGCTGTTCCCTTGGGAGCAGTCCTTGAAAGAGAGAGCTCTCTCTGTCCCACCTACCTTACAGGGTGACTGTTGTGGGGAGGGGAAGGGAAAGGCCACTGTAAGCCACTCTGAAACTCCTTCAGGTAGTGAAGGGTGGGGTAAAAATCTAGTCTGTTCTCTTCTTCTTCTAATTCTAGGAGAACCCCCGCCTTCATCTGAAACGTAGCAACCTTAAAAATGCACATATTTTTAAAAGGGAAAAAAATCAGCAGGAGGGGAAGGTAAAAAAACCCCACCAAGGTTTGCTTCTCATGAGAGAGAAGAGAAATGGAAACGGGGCCGCTGAAATTGAGCCAGCATGCTTGCAAAATTCAATTCGTCAGTATACTTGACATGTCAGTGTACCTGACAGGCCGAAATTTCAAGCCACTGCTCCAAGCATTTCCTTACATATGTTAAACAGCTCGGGGGAACCACTCTGTGTGGCTTCAGAGCGCAAATGAAAGGGAGCGCAGCAGGAATTTGCCTCCGCACCAACGCTCCCTCTAAGCTGTGGAGTCTTGTGAGCAAAAATTCTACTTTGTGAGCTACGGGCATTGAAGTTGTGAGTGAGTGATTTGGCCACTACGTAAATTAAGTTTGCTCTGGAGCCATCCTGCCTGAGCTAAGACAAAAATGTGTGAGCCTGGAGGCTAAAAAACTGTGAGGTAGCTCACACTAACTCAGCTTAGAGGGAACACCGCTCAGCACCAGTTCCTAGGACCAGTCAGCCCGATAAGACCCAAACCCAGGCCTGTAGTTACAGTGGGGCATTTCGGGGCTCTGCCCTCTGAATTAAAAGTCACGCCCCACAAACAGCTATGCAAAAAAACCCAACCCTAATTTTGCCAGAATGAGATCATTACAGCTTGCCCTCTGGCTTCCCTCCCCCTCCCTCTGTGGAATTTGGGGAGGGGGACATCATGGGACCTGGGAAAAGACAGCTCAGAAGGCTTTTACATGTCTTTTGAGTTCCCTTCCACAGGGCAAGAAAGCTTAGAAGGGCAAATCAGTTTGCATGTTTCCCAAAGGCTCATAGGAATGTTTCTAAAAGACTCACCGTGACCTAAGTGGTACACAGCAGGACAGGGCCAGCAGAAAGGGGGATTGTTGGAGAAGGGCAGAAGGTGCCACTTCTTGAGTGCCCTTCTGAGCTTTCTTGGCTTGAATGAAACGCCCTCTAAGCTGTTTGTTCCTAGTGGGAACTGATGTGCTTGCTGCCCTGTCCCTTGAAGAAGAAGAAGAAGAGATTGGATTTATACCCTGCCCTCCACTCCCCAAGGGAGTCTCAGAGCAGCTTAACAAACTCCTTTCCCTTCCCCTCCCCACAACAGGCACCCTGTGAGGTAGGTGGGGCTGAGAGAGCTCTTTCCCAAGCTGTCCTTGAGAGAACAGCTGGTACAGAGCTATGGCTTGCCCAAGGTCATCCAGACAGGTGCAAGTGGAGGAGTGGGGAATCAAACCGGGTTCTCCCAGATTAGAGTCCGCGCACTTAACCACTACACCAAACTGGCTCTCTCTCCTCTTGAAAGGAAGGTCTAGAAACAGGCTAGGAGACCCCCCCCCCCCCCCGCAAACTTTAGGACAGGCATTCAAGTTAATTTAATTAACTGTAATTTAACTGCCCCCTTAAAAATTTTAACGCCCCCTAAACAAAAAAAATCCTGCCCAAACCACCTGACGCTGATCGTGCTGTCCGGAGGTGTGGGAGAATCAACAGAAGCACACTTTCCTGTTTCTTGTCCATCAGAAACTGGGGAGGAGAGAGGGATGGGATGCTGGGATAGAAAGAGAACTGGGGAGGGGAGCGGGAGAGATGAAGGAGGGAGTTGTGCCCACTCTTGGAGACAAGTTTTTCCAGGGGCCGGCCTTCCGTCGTTTTTGTGGAGGAATCTTCCAAGATGCAATGAGCTCCTCAGCATTCTTCATAAATGCTGTAGGGGAAGAGCTGGGGGTGGGAGATTCTTCCATGAGAGCCCAGTGTAGGTATAAGAATGGCTGGCCTTTCTTTTCTTTTTTTAACATTTCATTCCTCTTTGTTATATTTTTAACATTAACATAGAGATACAGATAGTAATATAGACTGTTGCAAAGATAAGTTGATTCAGGTTACAATTCATTACCTATTTAGAATTTAGAATTGGGGGGGGAGCAATAAGAAATAGTTCATATAATATATAAAAAGGAAACTTTGCAATATAAGAACAAGAGAAGCCAATGTTGGATCAGGCCAGTGGCCCATCCAGTCCGACACTCTGGGTCACACAGTGGCCAAAAACACCAGGGGCCCTCAGGAGGTCCAGCAGTGGGGCCAGGACACTAGAAGCCCTCCCACTGTTGCCCCCCCCCCCCCCCAAGCACCAAGAATATAGAGCATCACTTGCCCCAGACTGAGAGTTCCTATCTATACCTTGTGGCTAATAACTACTGATGGACCTCTGCTCCATATGTCCATCTAATTCCCTCCTGAAGCTGCCCATGCTTGTAGCCGCCGCCACCTCCTGTGGCAGTGAATTCCCCATATGTGATATGCGATCTCCAAGTCTTAAGCTAACTGGTGAACAATGCTGTAGCTATTGGTGCATCACAACCAGGATGTAGATGGGTTAAAGAATTAAAGAGTTTGGTTATTGTTTAATATGTTTGGTGATGTGGTTGAATATTCACTGTAGTTGTGAAATCTAGGAATGGAAACCATTTCTGAAGAAGACAAGATCGTTTGGGAATTGGTTCGGTTTGTCATACGTGGTCTGTAATCTTTTTCTATGATAAATTGATCCCAAACTTTCGTGTACCAGAGATCAATCGTGGGAGCCTCTGAGGGAATTTCCACCATGAAGTTATGCATGTCCGTGCTGCAACAATTGGGCTCAAAATTAAATCATGTTGAATGTATGGAACAGAGAGGTCATGCCAAATATTTAGGAAAAGGATTTCCAGTGAAAATGGTACGTCATAGCTGGCCTTTCTTGACACGCTAGTCAAAGGCAGTCGGATAGACCACCAGCCTTCTGGGCGTAAGGTTGTGCATTCTATACATGGTTCCAAAGCTCCAGGTGGGACCTGGTGTGAGAGCCCACAATCAACAACAAATGTCCTCAATCAGGAATACTTTATTGAGAAAGGTCTGAGATGGTCATCAGCACTTCTTGTGTTAGTAACCGCGGGCGTATGCGGATCCAGGAAGGTTATACAGAATTCAAAAGGCCCCTTAAGTGTAAAATACCCAATCATGAAAAGGAATAGAAGGCACTTAAAATACTGGCTTTTGGTTCCCAAAGTACAGGCGGGAAGATATACAGCCAGACAGTACAAGATACAGCAGTTGGCATCCCAGTCTCCCAAGGTCAGAGAAGCAGGCAAAGCGATAAGCACGCCATAAGAACTAATGAGTAAAACATTCCCCCAAGATGAGGCCCACCAGGACCAGGAACCACCCCCCGCCCGGGGGATGGCAGCATCAGCTGACACCCAGGGATCTCCTGCTATTACAATTGATCTTCAGATGATCAAGATCAGCCCCCCCCCCCCGGAGGAAACGGCTGCTTTGGAAGGTGGACTCTTGGGCATTGTACCCCTCTGAGATTCCTGGTCTCCCCAACCCCAGCCCTAAGGCTCCACCCCCAAATCTCCAGGAATTTCCCAACCCAGAGCTGGCACATCAGCATGGTAGCTCTGGCGTCATTGTGAAATTGAGAAAAAACCCCACCCCCACCCATTGCCTTACTCAGGGGTCATTTCATGAGAGCCAGTTTGGTGTAGTGGTTAAGTGTGCGGACTCTAATCTGGGAGAACCGGGTTTGATTCCCCACTCCTCCACTTGCACCTGGCTGGATGACCTTGGGCAAGCCATAGCTCTGTACCAGCTGTTCTCTCAAGGACAGCTTGGGAAAGAGCTCTCTCAGCCCCACCTACCTCACAGGGTGTCTGTTGTGGGGAGGGGAAGGGAAAAGGAGTTTGTAAGCCGCTCTGAGACTCTTAAGTGAGTGAAGGGCGGGATATAAATCCAATCTCTTCTCTTCTCTTCTTCTTCTTCATAGAAAAAGAGGTGCAGGGGCTCATTAGCATAACTCATTTGCATATGCCACACCCCCTAACATACCGGAAGTGTGTCAGAAGGCAACACCCACCCCTCAGGCGCCACTCCACAGGTGAGTGAAACTGACCTGCTCTTCCTCCATTCCCTTCCCCATCCAATACTTTGTGCAATAAAAATAAGCGTAAAGAACACACCCACATTCTCTTCCTGCTCCCTTGAAACCACTTGAGATACCCAGGACATGTGCACCACCCATCCCTTTCCCTCCCCACAACAAGACACCCTGTGAGGTAGGTGGGGCTGAGAGAGGTCTTTTGAGAACTGCTCATGAGAGAACAGCTCTGAGAGAACTTGTGACTGGCCCAAGGTCACACCAGCAGCTGCATGTGGAGGAGTGGGGAATCAAACCCGGTTCTCCCAGATCAGAGTACAACTCCTGACCACTACACCAAACTGATGGGGTAGAAGCTGCTGAAGGGTTGGTGAAATTTCTTCAGTACTTATGTGCCATGTGCCCAGATAAAAAATGGTATAGTCAGAAAATTTATATGCCACCTTGAGCAAGTCTCTGGGAAAGCAGCACACAGTCATAAAAGGAACAATGATAAAACTATCAATATTAAAACAAAACATTAAAATCAATAAAGACCCTAGCAGGGCTTTCCCTGGGGCGCTGCGCCTCTGCACTGTTCGGGGAAGCTGAGGAGGGGGTGGGGCTTGGTCATGTGCCAGCCCCCTGGGCTCCTCACTCCTGGAGCTGTGCTCCTGTGCGCTCCCGCTCCAACGGACCCCTGGCCTTACTCCTATGGAAGCATTGTGGTGGTAGACTTCATTTGCAATTGGGAGATAGTTAAGTGTTCTTCTTGCTCTTATGCCGGGTTTCCAGCTCTGGCTTGAGAAATTCCTGAAGATTCGGGGAGAGCAGAGTTTGGGGCAGGGGGACCTCAGTCACATTATAAAGCCAGTTCTATTTCCAAGTGTTCTCTAGGCCTCACCTGGAGGTTGGGAAGCTTAGTCCTTTGTGCCTCTGACAGTGAATGAGTATGTGTGACTCTTTGGCGTCTCCCCTTGCCTAACTACCCAGATTCCCAGTTTTATTTTATTTGTTAAGATCTATTTAAAACACCTTTATGCCACCCTTTCACCTGGACAGGATCTCCAAGGAGACGCATAAATAAAAAAACATTTACACATTTGTACAATTAAAAACAATTTAAAATTATAACATAATTCAATAAAAACACATAAAAAAATACAAGAGGAGGGCCAGTAATGGTAATTGGAGGTATGTCAGATGAATCAAAAAAGCTCTTCACCTGCTGGTGAAAAACACTGATAGAGGGAGACAGATGAATCTTCCTTTGGAGGGAGTTGCGAAGTTTGGGTCCCACCACCGAGAAGACCCTTTCTTGGGTTGCCAGCTGGCTCGCCTCAGATGGCAGTGGCAGCTGAAGCAGGGCCTCTGAAGATGAACGGAGTGAGTGGGTAGGATAGAGTTGCTGTCTCTGGGTGGGAAATACCTGGAGATCTTGGGGGTGGAGTCTGAGGAGGAGAGGGGGTTGGGGAGAGGAGAGTCTTCAGTGGGGTATAAGCCCATAGATTCTACCTTCCAAAGTTACAATTTTGTGCTGGTGAACTAATCTCTGTCACCTGGAGGTTGGCAACTGTAGGGTAGGTTTGTATGGGAGAAAACAGTCCTTCCGGATCTTCCCAACTCAGCCTAGAAACAGCCAAGTAGCTAACAGAGATCAGCAAACATCTCTTGTTTAGGAGCCGTTGCATTCAGAACCAAATGGAATTTCCTAGCTGTTTCCAAGGGCAGCTCCGTATACAACCTCCTTGCAGCTGCCAACTCCCCAGATATTTTATCATGCAAAGAGGACCCTGGCAGCAGTCTACCCATCATGCCTTGCTGCTGAGCATTGCAGCAAAATCTCTTCCGGTGGGGGGAGACGCAGATGTGCCCTAGGCCAGTGTCCAAAGGGTGCTGCAATCATGTTCATCAGCTGATGTATTGATTCGACACCATTTACGCCGCACTTTTCACTCCAAAGGGTGTGTGTGGGGGGGTGTCTTAAACTGGCTTACAACATTCTCCCATGTTCCAATTTATCATCACAACAACCCTGTAAGGTAGGTTAGGCTGAGCATGTGTGAGTGGCCCAATAGGGTTCCATGGCTGAGCAGGGATCCGAACCCGACTCTTCCGGAGCCTAGTCCTCTAACCACTACACCGCCCTGTCCCACAAGCCGCCTCCCCTGTGTTCCTGCACCCCGTGGACTTTTGCAGTATGGCGGCAGAAGTGGTTAAGCTTCAAGAGGCACGGGAGAATCCGTCTGCTGAGGATTCACCGTTCAGTCCGCCTGTTTTCTTCCTCCCTAAATGCTATCAGATTAGGAATTAATTATAATTGTGAATAGGGACAGGACAAGACAGGCCTCCTTTGTGTGTGTGCGTTTTTAAATAAAGTATATCAGCCCAGTGCTCATTAAAAGGAAATTATGCTCAGCAGCGTGGTAAGGCACAGCCTGGGAGGGTAGACAGCGAGAAAAGCGGCCGGCAAGCAATGAATGGAGGATCAAGGGCGAACATTTGTCAGAGATGCTTTAGGCTGGTCCTGCAAGGGGCAAGGGGTTGGACTAGAATCAGGGGTGGGCAATTGTTTTGGCTCAGGGGGGCCACTTTGTGGGAGCGGAGGGTTAGCGGAGGGCCGCCCCTTTTGAAACGACTGCATTCATTAGTTAACTTTGCGTTTCAGAAAAGGTATAAATTGTATCCTAAAAATCAATAAATATAAATTAAATAAAATAGTGGTAGTTTTATTCAATGTGTTTATTGTGCTGATTTCGTACCGTCTATAGCTGCAAGCACATTCAATTTTAGAATCAGTTTAATGAGACAAACGTACCCTATCACACCACGTGGCCGACTGTCTTGGCGGGCCGCAAAAAACTCTGTGGCGGGCCGCATGTGGCCCCCGGGCCGCAATTTGCCCACCCCTGGACTAGATGGTCTGTATGGCCCCTTCCAACTCTATGATTCTATGATTCTCTGTGTGGGAATCCTGAGTGCCTCACAACTGGGCCTAGGGGGCAAGGTGTGGTTGCCAATCTCCAGATGGGGACTGGAGATCATCTGGAATTACAGCTGCTCTCTAGAGGACAGGGATCAGTTCCCTAGGAGGAAATGGCTGATTTGGAGGGTGGACGGTATGACATTATACCTCGGTGAGATCCCTCATCTCCCAAAACCCTGCACTGAATTCTCCTGGCTCCACCCCAAATCTCCAGGAATTTCCCAACCCAGAGTTGGCAACCCTGAAGCAAGGAACTCCGGGAGGGAGTTGCCTCTAACATACTTGGCTGCCTGGGCTCAGCAGTGGTTTTGGGCGAGGAACCACCTTCCGCCTGAGGTGAATCTGCTCTTTAAGCCAAAGACTGATGATTTGAAGACAGACTTCCAAAGGATGAGACGTGACTCGACTTCCAGCCAGGGAGCGCTCTGTAGGCCGACTGCAGCCACAGAAGGAATGAGTGCATCTCTGGGCATGCACAGAATGCCTTTCCCATTGCAGTATGCTGCGTCTTGCCTCACACAAGCAAAGAACTTGCTCCTTGGTCTCCAGGGACGATTCTGAATTTCTTCTCTCTGATGCGGAAGACTGAACATCTCTGTTTTGATTCTGCTTCTACTTTGTGTGATTCAAAAGGAGGATTATTTATATGTATGTATATATATATGTATATAGGGAGATATAGATATATACACCCCACACACACTATTCATTGCATATAAAACGTGCAGTAGGCATGAGCAATTCAAAGGGAGCTACGAAGCTAACCGTGGAAACAGAGAACCAAAGCCAACAATTCAAAAAGAAATAAGTGCAAAAAAGAAATAAAAATCCTGATCGGAATGTCCCAGGCTAACCTGCTCTCATCACATCTAGGAAGATAAGCAGGTTTGGCCCTGGCTAGTATTTGGATGGGAGGCCAGCAAGGAAGACCAGGGTCATGACTCAGAGGCAGGCAATACCAAACCACCTCTGAACGTCTCTTCATTTGAAAACCCCACTCGGCTTGCCATAAGTTGGCTGCAACTTGGATGGCAGAAGGAAGAAGAAGAAGTAGAAGAAGAAGAAGAAGAAGAGATTGGATTTATATCCCGCCCTTCACTCACTTGGCGTCTCAGAGCAGCTTACAATCTCCTTTCCTTTCCCCTCCCCACAACAGACACCCTGTGAGGTAGGTGGGATTGAGAGAGCTCTGAGACAACTGTCCTTGAGAGAACAGCTGGTACAGAGCTATGGCTTGCCCAGGGTCATCCAGCAGGTGCAAGTGGAAGAGTGCATCCAGCAGGTGCAAGGAGAAGAAGGAGAGACTGGATTTATACCCCGCCCTTCACTTAGAGTCTCAGAGCGGCTTACAAACTCCTTTCCCTTCCCCTCCCCACGACAGACACCCTGTTGTGAGGTAGGTGGGGCTGAGAGAGCTCTGACAGAAACTGCTCTTTTTCAAGGACAGCTGTGCCAGAACTATGGCTTGCCCAAGGTCACACCAGCAGATGCAAGTGGAGGAGTGGGGAATCAAACCCGGTTTTCCCAGATGAGAGTCTACGCACTTAACCACTACACCAAACTGGCTCTCCAGTTGGGAGGGAGGGAGGGAGGGAGGAAAAGGAAGGAAGTGGGAAGGTAAGAAACATGGAATAGCCCATTCTCATTAGATCTTGGAAGCTAAGCAGGGTCATCTTTTATCAATACTTGGATGAGAGACCACCAAGGAAGTCCAGGGTCTCTATGCAGAGGCAGGCAATGCCAAATTACCTCTGAATGTCTCTTGCCTTGACCTGGATGGCCTAGGCGAGCCCAATCTCATCAGATCTCGGAAGTTAAGCAGGACTGAAACTTGGAAGGGAGACCACCATGGAAGACTCTGCAGAGGAAGGTGATGGCCAACCACCTCTGCATCTCGCTTGCCTTGGAAGCCCCTTCCTGGGGTCACTATAAGTCTTGGAAGGGAGGCCTCCAAGGAAGACTCTGCAGAGGAAGGTGATGGCCAACCACCTCTGCATCTTGCTTGCCTTGGAAGCTCCTTCCTGGGGTCACTATAAGTCTTGGAAGGGAGACCTCCAAGAAAGACTCTGCAGAGGAAGGTGATGGCCAACCACCTCTGCATCTCACTTGCCTTGGAAGCCCCTTCCTGGGGTCACTATAAGTCTTGGAAGGGAGACCACCAAGGAAGACTCTGCAGAGGAAGGTGATGGCCAACCACCTCTGCATCTCGCTTGCCTTGAAAGCCCCTTCCTGGGGTCACTATAAGTCTTGGAAGGGAGACCTCCAAGAAAGACTCTGCAGAGGAAGGTGATGGCCAACCACCTCTGTATCTCGCTTGCCTTGAAAGCCCTTTCCTGGGGTCACTATAAGTCTTGGAAGGGAGACCTCCAAGGAAGACTCTGCAGAGGAAGGTGATGGCCAACCACTTCTGCATCTCGCTTGCCTTGAAAGCCCCTTCCTGGGGTCACTATAAGTCTTGGAAGGGAGACCACCAAGGAAGACTCTGCAGAGGAAGGTGATGGCCAACCACCTCTGTATCTCGCTTGCCTTGAAAGCCCCTTCCTGGGGTCACTATAAGTCTTGGAAGAGAGACCTCCAAGGAAGACTCTGCAGAGGAAGGTGATGGCCAACCACCTCTGCTTCTTGCTTGCTTTGACAGCCCCTTGCTGGGGTCGCCAAGTCAATTGTGACTCGATGGCACTAACTCATATGGAAAAAAAGAACTGGAACTCGGGGGATTCTCTTATCTTTCCTGCAGACTTCAGTGTGCCCAGGATGCAGGCCTCCGCCGTCCCTCTGCCGAAGCTGACCCAGCCCCTGTCTTGCTCCGCTTTCCCCTGCCTGTTTGCCCTTCGGGGCTCCCTTCCCCTACACACTTGATGCCGTACACTTGCTGCTTGGCCCTGCCTGCGGATCTGGGTTGGACCAATGAAAGAGCAGAAGCCCCGAGAGCGCAAGAAAAGGAGGAGGGGCATAACCATTGTGCCTTCGCTCATCGATTCACTTGAATCGGAGCCCGCCTTCCTCACTGAGACTCCAGGCAGCTCACACGGTCGCATCAGGCAGCAGAAGGCATCCGATGAGCCAGGCCAGATGACCAGGAGTACCAAAGAATGCAGAAAGAAAGAGATCAACAGTGCAGAAAACAGTATTACAAAAGCAGAAGTCAGTGCAGTCAGGACCGGATAAAAACATAAGAACGTAAATCCCCAGGAATTTTCCAAGTTGGAGCTGGCAACCCAACACATAAGAACATAAGAGAACACAAGAGAAGCCAATGTTGGATCAGGCCAGTGGCCCCTCCAGTCCAACACTCTGTGTCACACAGTGGCCAAAAACACCAGGTGCCCTCAGGAGGTCCAGCAGTGGGGCCAGGACACTAGAAGCCCTCCCACTGTTGCTTCCCTGTCAAGCACCAAAAATACAGAGCATCACTTGCCCCAGACTCAGAGTGCCCCATACAAAGCCACTGATGGACCTCTGCTCTATATGTTTATCTAATTCCCTCTTGAAGCCGTCCATGCTTATAGCCGCCACCACCTCCTGTGGCAGTGAATTCCACGTGTTCATCACTCTTTGGGGGAAGAAGGATTTCCTTTTATCTGTTCTAACCCGACTGCTCAGCAATTTCACGGAGCGCCCCCGAGTTCTTGTCTTGTGAGAAAGGGAGAAAAGTACCTCTTTCCCTCCCTGCTCTATCCCACGCATAATCTTATAAACCTCGATCATGTCAGCCCTCAGCCGTCGTTTCTCCAAGCTAAAGAGCCCCAAGCGCTTCAACCTTTCTTCATAGGGAAAGTGTTCCATCTCCTTTATCATTTCAGTTGCCCTTAATAATTTCAGTTGCCTTTGTCTGCCCTTTTCCGATGCGCCCTTCTGAACCGTTCCTTCAGGTGGGTGTGGATAATGTGCCATCATCCTACATCCCTCCTCCCTTTCTCAAAACGCCCTCCTGAACTTCCCACAACCACCTGTGGCAGGACTGAGGTGTGGGGGCTTTCCTGAACTTCCCACAACAGAATGGTCAGGTGTGGCCAGGGAGTTGTCGATCTTACCCATGTTGCACTGGGGCACATTTGCACAGATGGGCACACCTGTTGCCCTGGAGCATGTTCAAAAGCAAACAGCAGGTGGGAAAAGTTGCTTGAGCCCCACCCCACCCTGAACCTAGGGCCACTTCTCTGTTGCTTTCCCCAGTAGAATGGTGGCTAAGATTGCCATCCTCCAGGAAGGGCCTGGAGACCTCCCAGAATTACAAGCGATCTCCAGAATACACCAATCAGTTCCCCTGGAGAAACATGACAGCTTTGGAGGGTGGACTTTATGGCATTCCATCCCACTGAGGTCTTTCCCTCCCCAAACTGAGGGGAGCTGAGCAAGGCTTTTGAGCCAACAGCCCAGAAGCACCTGTGTCCCCCCCCCCCCCCCCGGTTCTGTCCACCAAGCCCTGCATTTCTTTGTTCTCTTGGCTTTCAGTTTTCTTCAGTTGGGAAGAGAATGAGGTGCCCCCGGCCTCGCAGCTGAGACAGGCCAGGAACTTAAACAAAGAGCATGTTAGCTGTTGTGTATTGATGTTGCGGTCGCCATGTGCTCCTTTCGCACGCGGTCGAACCTACCTGAGCTTCGGCCAGGTAGGATAATAGACCGTCGGATCCCGAACGTCCACCAATCCTGTGCCTAGGTCCCCCCCGGGGGACCTATGAACTGCAACCGTGAACTTAAGGTCCTATCCGGGCATTTGGGCGAGGTCGGGGGACTGGCCTATCTCCGACTGGCATAAAAGCGAGCGCGAAGCCCGGGGTTTTCATGTACCATCTGAACCCGCAATAAACTACCATGCTGTTTTCACCATTACCGGCCTCCCGACTCCAGTTTCTATCATTAGCAAAACCCACAAACACACACTGACACTCCAGTCTGGCATCTCTGAGCCGGGGCTGTCCAGGGAAGGCGCCCCCCCCCCCCCCCGCCCACCTGACGGGAGACGGCACCCCATGCCCAGAGCTGCCGAGAGCCAAGCGAGCGGCGTGTTAAAAACAAGACAAACTAAGTAAAGCTGGCACAAAATCCATGCCGTACATTGAACTGTAATGATTCTGACAATAAAGCCAGCCAATAAATATTATGAAATGAAAACAGCCCAGCGGGAGCTCTGTATCGATTGGCCGGGGCGGATGCGCTGCGCTGTTCAGCACCAGGTGCGGCTCTGCCTTTCGCGGCCGGCTTTCGAGCACTGCCTGCAAAAGAGCGTCTCTGGGAGAGAGGGCTGCCACCCTCCAGGTGGGGCCTGGGGATCCCCCGGAATTTCAGCTCATCTCTAGACCACAGAGACCAGTTCCTCTGGAGAAAATGGATGCTTTGGAGGGGGGACTCTTCGGCATCGTACCCCACTGGGATCCCTCTCCTCCCCAGGCTCCACCCCCAAATCATCAGGAGTTTCCCAGCCTGGATCTGGCAACCTCCCCCCCATCCTCGACTGGTGGCAACTAGGGATGCCAGCCTCCAGGTGGGACCTGGGGATCCCCTGGAATTTCATCTTATCTCCAGACTACAGAGATTAATTCCCTTGGAGAAAATGGATGCTTTGGAGGGCAGACTCTGTGTAGGATTTAGGGTTGCCAGCTCCAAGTTGGGAAATACCTGGAGAACTGGGGGGGGGGGAGCTGAGGAGGGCCGGGTTTGGGGTGGGGAGAGATCTCAGCAGGGTATAATGCCATGGGGTTCACCCTCCAAAGCTGCCATATTCTGCAGGGGAACTGATCTTGGTTGCCTGGAGATCAATTGTAATAGTGGGAGATCTAGGGTTGCCAAGTGTGTAATACTCACTGGCGGGGGGGAGTCCCCCGTCCGCCAGGAGCTTCCTCAGTGCGCGTGCTTTGCGCGCGCGCCCAGCGACGTCACCAGAAGTGACGTCAGCATGTTGGGGGCGTTGCCAGGGCGACGCTCTGGCAATGCCCCCAACGTGATGACGTCACTTCCGGGTGACATCATTACGTTTGAGAGGTCATCCTGGCTGGACGACTTCGGGGGTGGGGTTCCCCCCACTGGCCGAATGCTGGCCGGCGGATCAGGAACCCCTGTAGCAGGGGATCCCCCGCCCCCCGGGCTGACTTGGCAGCCCTAGGGAGATCCCAAGGTGCCGCCTGGAGACTGGCAACCTTACCAGGGTTGCCAGCTCAGAGTCTGAAACTACCTGGAGATTTGGGGGGTGGAGTCTGAGGAGGGCAGGGTTTGGGGAGGGGACGGGAGGGCCTTGAATGAGGTAGAATGCCACAGGGTCCCCCTTTCTTCCACCTTAGCTTCTCGGCAATAACAGCCCTGTGCAACAGGTTAGGCGGAGAGCCTTGTGAGTGGCCAGGGTCACACCCAGTGAGTTTCCATGGCAGAGGCGGGATGTGAACCTGCCTCGCCCAGATCCTGGTCCAGGAGTCTCCACCCTTTGTGGTCCTGCCTGTACCTGACACAGCATGGTAGGCACAGGCAGAAAGTGGCTGCCACAAAATGGCCGCTGCAGGAGGCGGAGCCAGCCACAAAATGGCTGCCACAGCTTCCCTTCAATCATTCAGTGAAGATCCTTGGGCCATGGTGGCAGCTGCTGCCAAAGCAATCCTTTTAAAAATCCACACAGCCAATCAAACCTCCAGTGGCCAATCAGATGCCTTGCTCTGCAAAAGCCCCACCTGGCTCTTCCCACTTTCTAAAAACACTTGGTGGGCTCCAGGAAAGGTGTTCGTGAGCACAGCAGCACCCATGGGAACCAAGTTGGGGGCCCCTATTGTTGTCTGACACTCTGGCTCTCATGGATTTTTCCCCCAGAACTTGTTTTCTCTAAGCTGAGTCAGTGTGAGCTAGCTCCCGTTTTTTTAGCCTCTGGCTCACACCATTTTGTCTTAGCTCAGGAAGAAGGGCTCCAGAAGAGCAAACTAATTTATGCAGCAGCCAAATGGCTCGCTCACAACTTTAATGCCCACAGCTCACAAAGTCGAATTTTTGCTCACAAGACTCCACCACTTAGAGGGGGCATTGTTTGCCATGTGTCACGGACTTCTGGCTTTAAAATGCCCTTCCAGACAAAGCTGGCAGAATTCTGAGACCCCCCCAGGGCACAGTATAGTGAATTCCCTTCCGGTCATTCTCGATGGCTTTGGAAACTCTGGGCCCAGAGGCTCTGCTCCTGACCATCCTGTCCTGCCATCCTGATCCAAATACTGGATTTAACCTTAATATATTGTGAGACTTCTGCTCAAAGTAGTCAAGGATCAGATCTTTGTTGATGAAACACAGTTCTTTATTTCCAATCTCTACATTGGTACAGCTTCTCGGATTATTGTCAGAGATAACACAGATGGCAAAAGCGGGTCTATTATACCTTTCTAAGCAGTTTGAATTACCCATAGGTAGCCAATCACTACAAGGGAAAAACGGCGGGCAAAAGGGGCTCTGGCCGTTTGCTTCCCACAGGAAAGAAAGTGAGGTGTCAAGTTGTAAATTTCCCCTTCCAAACCAGACCCTTCAGATGTTACCAGTTCACATAACAATCCATGGCCTCGAGGCTTTCGCACATTGATAAGAGATGAGACTTGTCCTCCCTTGGAGTCTCAGCCGAGATGAATGGAATGCGGAGGTAGGAGTGTGAGAGGCCCATTGTTCCCATACTTTGAAGTTGTCATCCTCCCGCTTTGACAGTTACACAAACCAGGCCGGTCAGGGTCATAAACCTGGGGTTACACATTCTACATACATGCTAATACATACTGGCCAGAATGAGGGGTACATGACAGGTGTTCATGAGGGCAGCAAGCATACATACAGTACTATGAAAAGCAAAGCAGCAAACACAAAGTGAAACATGGCTGTAAACAGCAAGATACACTGTCTGAATCAGCAGATTCTGACATATATTTGCTTATTTATTTAGCCCCCAGTTTCAGTTTCAGTTTCGAAAGTTTCAGTTTCAAAAGTGGCCCGGGCAGGATATCAAAAGCAGGATACCAACTAAGCTGAAAAACGATACATTTCTTTTAAAAATACAATCAAACCAGAAGCAAGTGGAGCGTTTCATATTTCTATCCTGCCTTTTGCTCCCATATGAGACCCCGGAAGCCCTAACAGTCTACGTGGTTTGAAAGGGTGCATCTAAATAGCAAATTAAAATTAATGCAGAAGGGTAAAAATAACCAGGGGCAATATTTTTTTTAAAACAACCCACAAATATTATAGTAGTAAATTAAAATTACTTCAACTAGCTCCAGCCCCTCCGTCCTCAACACAGGCACATAATTTCCAAAAGTCTGGTAACACCATTTTTTTATTTTATTTTATTTTATTTTATTTTATTTTATTTTATTTTGAAAATGGTTCTGCCATCAGTCTAGGAAAACTGCCCCGGGCAGTTCACAAAATCAAACATAATAAAATGTAAAACATTAAAATATTAAGACTCAGATTAAAAACAGCAACAGCTGGAGTATAAAACCATAAACCACTGTGAGTACCATAAAGGTACGGTTTCCAGACTCAAAAATGATCTTGAAAAATCACCCTCTTCATTAAAAAACCAGGGAACATGGAACAGAAACATCTTGGCCTGGGGCCTTAAAGAGAGAGATGTGGATGCCAGGCGAGCCTCAGTGGGAAGGGCGTTCCATAGATGAGGAGCCACCACTGAAGAGGCCTTGCCTTGGGTGGCGACTTGCCTCACCCAGGGTTGCCAGCTCCAGCTTGGGAAACGCCTGGAGATTTTTGGGGGTGGAGCCTGAGGAGG
The DNA here is from genome assembly GCA_029233225.1 of Lepidodactylus listeri. Lineage (NCBI taxonomy): Eukaryota > Metazoa > Chordata > Lepidosauria > Squamata > Gekkonidae > Lepidodactylus > Lepidodactylus listeri. The sequence goes on along the minus strand of JARCFY010000004.1, from coordinate 2,705,632 downwards.
GTGGTGCTTGGGAAGGGGAGGGGCTTCAATGGGGTACATTGCCACAGAGTCCATCTTCCAAAATGGTTGTTTTCTCCAGGTGAACTGTTCTGTATTGCCTGGAGATCAGCTGTAATCTTGGGAGATCCCAGCTACCACCTGGAGGTTGGCAACCCTACCCTCACCCCTGAATGCATTGGCACAGAGAGCGGACTTGAGAGGCAGATCTTGACTGAAAAGCTGGACTGCGCAGGAAGAGGCGGTTGTTCAAGTGCCTCAGCCTCAAGCCATTTAGAGCTTTAAAGGTAAGAGCCGGCAGTGTGAACTGTGTGCCCAGAAAAAAGCGGGCAGCCAGCACTGGAGTGATATGACTCCTGTATCCTGCCCCTGACAGGAGCCTGGCGGCAACATTTTGGACCAGCTAATGTATCCAAGGATGTAGTTTCATGCTTCTTAAATTCTGTCACGGCTCTTGGGACAGGAGGAGGAGGGGAGGAGATTGGATTTATACCCCGCCTTTCACTACCCAAGCGAGTCTCAGAGCGGCTTACAAACTGCTGTCCCTTCCCCTCCCCACAACAAACACCCTGCGAGGCTGGTGGGGCTGAGAGAGCTCAGACAGAAACTGCTCTCTTTCAAGAACAGCTGTGCCAGAACTACGGCTTGCCCAAGGTCATCCAGCAGGTGCAAGTGGAGGACTGGGGAATCAAACCCGGTTCTCCCAGATTAGAGTCCGTGCACTTAACCACGACACCAAACTGAGAACTGTGTCTAAAAAGATAATGATTCTAACCAGCCCAGCTACGGTTGGCATTACAGTGCTCCCTCTAAGCTGAGTTAGTGTGAGCTAGCTCGCTGATTTTTAGCCTCCGGCTCACACATTTTTTTTAGCTCCGGAAGGATGGCTCCAGAGCAAACTGATTTATGCAGTAGGCAAACTGATCACTCACAACTTTAATGCCAGCAGCTCACAAAGTAGAATTTTTGCTCGCAAGACCCAGGCAACAGAGATCAGTTCCCTGGAGGAAATGGCCACTTTGGCTGCTGGACTCTATGACACTATTCCTCACGGAAGTCTCTCCCCTGCTGAACCCTCCCTCCTCAGGTGCCACCCCCAGATTTCCCAGGTATTTGTCAACCTGGAGATGGCAACCGCAGACCGGTAGGCCCCCTTTTGGAAGTCAGAACTAGGGATGCACTCCCGAAAATGGCCCATTCAGCCCCCTTTCGGGCAGCCATGGGCCGAATCAGATTCTCTAATCTTATTCAGCCCACCGCTGAATTGCTGCCAAAAGTAACATTTTTTTCCCTGCCATAGAAAACAATAGAGGGGATGGGGGCAACCTGTTTGGGGGCCCATAGAATTGGACCCCCTGATCCAATCTTCTTGAAACTTGGTGGGTATTTGGGGGAGAGGCTCCAGCAGCTACCCTGTGAGTTTGGAGCTTTCCCTTAAGCCCCCTCCCCTCCAGCCCCTCATATACCCTATGAGTTTTTGCCATTGACTTCAAGGGCCCACAGGGTATAATGGGGCTGAAACTAACATTTGGCTGGCCAAATGACTCCAGATTCCCCTTGCATTGCCGAAACTGACATGCGGGGGTCATTTGGTGGCTGGAACAGATGCGGCCTGATTTGGTCCGATCCGAATCGGGCTGCATTTTATTTATTTATTTCTGCACGCCCCTCGTCAGAACCAGGAGGGCTCTATCGATACCGTCCCTCAAGCTGATCAGCATTCTTCCCTGCATGGGAGCTTGGCTGGGATCCCGCGTTTATTGTCTCTGAACATTCCTCTTCGACTGCGAGGCAAGCTCTGCGCAATTTTCTCATTAACCCGTCGCAAAGCACAATTACCTTTGATGTCTCTGCATGCCAGCGAATCAGGTATGCCGTTCCTGCGGCCCCTGCGTGTGCAGCCAGTGGAATGTTCTCACGCTGAACAAGCTAGACGCATGCATCACCCACGACAGTGGAAAGATACAAGCTTGATGAGGCTGAACTGATCCAAAACAAACGGTTGGGGGGGGGGGGGATGCTCTTGTCCAAAATAGCAGGCAAGGCAAACAACACACGGGATAGCTGGGCTCAGGGGTGGTTCTCGCAAAGGCCCCGTTTCTGTCTGGGGGGAGTTCAAGAACTCTGAGGACATCCCAAACCACTGCCTGTTAGGGTCACCAACTTCCAGGAGGGGACTTGCTTTGGAGGAGGGACTCTGTGGCATTGTACCCGGCTGAGGTCCTTCCCATCCTCAAACCCCGCCCTCCCTAGGCGCCATCTCCTCAGATTTCTCAGGCATTTCCCCACTCAGAACTGGTAACCCTGCTGCCTGGCGATGCCCTTCACTCCCTCACCCCCGTATTAAGTCTTTGTCTCCCTGCATTTCTGCTGCCACCACCTGATTGTAAAAGGCTCCCCCGCCCCGGAGGATCGGGATTCTCTTTCTAGGGTTGCCAACTCCGAGCTGGGAAGTTCCTGGATATTTGGGGAGTGGAGCCTGCAGAGGGCAAGGTTTTGGAGACGGGAGGGACCTCAGGGGGGTGTAATGCCATAAAGTCCCCACTCTGAAGGAACCCTTTTCTCCATCTCTCCCTTTTCTTCATCTCTGTAGTCTGTAGATCAGTAGATTTCCAGGCCCGATCTGGAGGTTGTTGGCAACCCTGTCTCTTTTGTGGAAGGATTGACCTGCCCCCTCCCCTTATTTCTTCTTTGGTAAACATGACTAACAGTGCAGTACTCAGAACACTTTCCTGGGAGTAAGTCCCATTTAATAGAACTGCCTAGACTCCTGAGGTGACCTGTTTAGGATTACTCTCTAAAAAAGCTTTAATAAAAGAGTAAAGCACACACATGCACACAATTTCTGAGCTGAGCAAAGATTAAAAGAAAAGTAGATAAATCCCTTAAACCCACAACTCTTTACTTTTCCTAGACAATGTTTAATTAGGATGTTAGGAGAGTAAATCTGGAAGCTGCAGCCCTGAAGTAGCAGTGAGCCTCATGAAAGAGTAGGGATTCGAATCCAGGGTTGCGATCATACACACAATTAGACCCGACATAGGCATGAATGGCGGGCAGATTTAATGGGAGCGATCGGACAACAACATCTGGGAAATGTCCCGCACAGAACGGCGACCTGTTTTGCTCCACCGAAGAAGCGGAGTTAAAAGACACCAGAGAAAAAACCAGTAGTAAACAGCTTGTGATGGGCCATGGGCAAATTTCCCCTGTCTGATTGCTCCAGCATGCTCTCATGGCATCAGGATGGTCTGACCAGGCCATCCCGATTCTGTGCCATTCCCCACCCCTTCGCAGTACTCACATCACTGCAAACTCCATAGGGAGCCCTCAGTACGGAGCTGCGATTCATCAATCCCTCATTTAAGCGCATGGGGGGGGGAAGGGACAAAAAAACCCATGACTCACCCACAGTTGCGTCTGATCCCTCACTGACGGACGGCACCCACAGCTGCAGAGGGAGGTGTGATCATGCAACTGTGGGTAAAATTCTGCCGGAGGAAATGGCTTCTCTCCCCACCCCCACCCCCGCTTTATCTTGGGTGTGTGACCGCAACCCTCTCTGCTCCTAGCTTGACACGCTAACCACTACACCACGGGAGCTCCTTTGTTGGTTTTTCACGCTTTACTTTTTGTTCTCCTTTCCGTGGCATGTTTAATCAGTTTTATTCGGTTTGGAAATGGGAGTATAAAACCTTGTAGGTCACACTCCGCTGCCCTTTTCCCCAGCGTTTCAGTGTTACGGATAACTTTATTTGCATTGTTTGAACTATCTTCATTAAATCATATATACGTGTGTGTGTGTGTGTGTGGATTTCCAATAAGCAAACCAAGAAATAGATCCATTAGGAGCTCTTTCTCCCTCACACAAAGTCAGTCCCAACATTTTGCCCTGCTCAAGTTTATGCAGGAAGCCAAATTCAGGAGGGTGGGGCTATAAAATAGAGGAGCAGGCAGGAAGCAGGATTGAGAACTTCCCTCCGTGGTTTCCCTGAACTGTGTCCCTCGACCTGAATGACTGCCCTCTCACTTAGGGTTGCCAAGCTCCAGGTGGGGCCTGGACATTTCTCAAAATGGCAACTGATCTCCAGACTACTTCCCATGGAGAAAAAGGGCTACTTTGAAAGGTGGGCTCTATGTCATTCTGTACCAATGAGGTCCCGCCCTTCCCTCCTCAGGCTCCACCCCCAAATCTCCAGGAATTTTCCAACCCAGAGTTGGCAACCCTTCTCTCACCTGATGAGGGAAAATAAACCAGGTCACCAAGCTCCCCCTGTCCACTGGTGGGTTGGGGGAGGGTTGCCAGCTCTAGGTCAGAAAATTCCTGGAGATTTGGGGGTGGAGCCTGGGGAGGACAGGGACCTCAGTGGGGTAAGCAACATTCTCAGGACCAGGGCTTTCTCGGTGGCGGCTCCATCCTGGTGGAACAAGATCCCAATAGAGATAAGGGCCCTGCAGGACCTCTTACAGTTCCGCAGGGCCTACATGACAGAACTCTTCCACCAGGCATTTGGCTAAGGAGCCACAGTACACACTGGGACCTTTTACAGTTCCGCAGGGCCTGCAAGACAGAACTCTTCCACCAGGCATTTGGCTAAGGAGCCGCAGTACACACTGGGGAATGTCCCTGCACCCTGCCTTTCCAGCCTGTAACCTGGGTCCTACCATTGAAGTTCCTGGCCTGCCCTCGCCACATAATAAAATGAGAACTGTACTGGTGTGCAATACAGACATCCAACAGTCACCCAAACTATGTTATAAGAACTGCTCTGCTTGTTGCTTGAGTGTGTTCCAGCGTTCTATATATCTGTTTTAGCTGATCGTTATTTTAAGTAATGTATAAGCTTATGGTCGGTTTTATTGTATTTCACTGTGTTTAATTGTATTTTTGAATTGTTTGTAAGCCGCCCTAGGCCCACCTCAGCAGGGAGGTCAGGAAATAAATAAATAAATAAAAAAAAAAGAATCTACCTTCCAAAGCAGCCATTTTCCCCGGGGGAACTGATCTCTGTAGTCTGGAGATGAGCTGTAATTCTAGGAGATCCCCAGGCCCCACCTGGAGGATGGCATCCCTAGATTATGCGTTTGGATAAAAAGCCGTCCCCCCCGCCTTCACATCGGGTGGCCCAGCTGCAGTAGAAGTCCCGCCCCAGAGCCACGCACCCTGCTGGATGGATCGCTGAGTATTGGAGAGCCCTTCTCTGAAGGTTTGCAAGAAGTTCTCAAAATGGGTCAAATCAGGCCAGAGCTGCTCCTCCTCGTGTCCCGGGTCTCGGCAAAGAGGCTGGGGGAAGCGGACGAGAATTCACCTTGCCTCCCCCTTCTCACTTGACAACAGACCTTTGAGTCAGTAAGCCCATGAAAATCCCTTCACGGATCACGGCCTCCGTCACTGCCAAGCCCGAGAATCTCCTGAGATGTTCAGTGGGCCCAATCCTCTCGCTCTCTCAGGTCCTCTCAGGCCCTCCTTGTTGCACAGCCTCCGGCTCCCTTCCGAGGCTGCCAGCTCAACTTTATTTTTACCGACGCTGTCAGGCCCGGGGAGCCAATCGCCTCCTCAAAAGGTGTTATTATCTTCCCAGGATTATTGGCTTATTTGCTCCCCGGCACAAAAAATCCGCCATTAAGAGAAATAAAATGTAAAAAGCGATGGTGGCACGAAACCAGGCATCCTGGAGCACAGAGCCCCGTCGATTGCATTGCGGCTCCTACTCAAAGAGATATTTCGGTCCGGCCAAAAGCTGATTGCCATTTGCCAAACGCCAGCTTTGGATCACGGGCCGCCTCCGAGATAGCCTCCTGTCAGAAAACGGCTCTCAGGAGCAGCTCAGTCAGGGAGGGGGGCGTGCCGAGACAAGACTGCGAGGCAGAACAGGTTGCTTGGACCTTGGCAGGCCGGGCCCAACAGGCCTCGCAAGGGCTACTCGAGGGGAACGCGGAAGATTTACACCTGCCCGGCTGAGAAACGCATTCAAGCGCATGTTGGTTGCTTACTCAACTCCCACGGATGTGGCCGCTTCATAAAGTTCAGCTCAGAAATGGATTTTCGAGAACAAACAAACGGACGGCTGTGCCGGGCTCAAAGCTGCAGCTGAAACGGGGAGCAGTGACCTTTGGCGGGATGAAGGCGGTGGTCGCTCGTGCCTCTGGGAAGGGCCTTGCAGCAGAGGAGTCACAGCGGGTTGCCAGACTCCAGGTGGGGCCCAGAGATCTCCAGGTATAACAATTGGTCTCCAGGTTTAGGGTTACCAGGTCCCTCCTGGCCACTGAGAGGGGGTGGGGGCATAAGGTTGCCATCTCCAGCTTGAGAAACTCCTGGAGATGTGGGGGGTGGAGCCTGGGGAGGACAGGGACCTCAGTGTGGGGTACAGTGCCACAGATTCCACCCTCCAAAGCAGCCGTTTTCTCCAGGGGAACTGATCTCTGTCGTTTGGAGATGAGCTGTAATTCTGGGGGATTCTCAGGCCCCACCTGGAGGTTGACATCTCTATTAGACTACAGAGATCAGTTCCCCTAAACAAAATGGCTGCTTTGGAGAGTGGACTCTATGGCATTGTACCCTGGTAAGGTCCCTTCCCTTCCCAAACCCCACCCTCTCTAGGTTCCACCCTCAATTCTCCAGGAATTTCCCAGCCCAGAGTTGACAACCCTAGGAATTGCTCCTTATTCCTTTTCTTCATTTTTTTCCCCTGGGGAATGGGGGAAGAGAGGCTAAACCAGTCCAAACTCAGAAGAAGAAGAAGAGGAGGAGGAGGAGGAAATTGGATTTATACCCCACCCTTTACTACCCAAGGGAGTCTCAGAGCGGCTTACAAACTCCTTTCCCTTCCCATCCCCACAACAGACACCCTGTGAGGCAGGTGGGGCTGAGAGAGCTCTGATGGAAATTGCTCTTTTTCAAGAACAGCTGTGCCAGAACAACGGCTTGCCCAAGCAGGTGCAAGTGGAGGAGTGGGGAATCAAACCAGGTTCTCCCAGATTAGAGTCTGCGCACTTAACCACTACACCGAACTGGCTCTCTCTCACAACCAAAGAGGAAGGATCTTTCCGTACTTCAGATAGCGGAACAGTTTTCAGACAGCCACTTTCCGTTCTTTTCATTTCGGGACACTCTCACGGGGCTGCCGCAAAATCTCCCCGAATGCAAAATTCATCACAACCTTTGTGATCCTGTAAACAATAATATACCGAGGCATCTGGCATGCGTTCCCTTTAGATCCGCGAAGGGCTCTGCCATTCGGTATGCCGCCATCAGCAAGCATTCTGCATCCCGGCGCTATCTCTCTCCTCCAAATATTTAATCCTTTTGCTCCAAAGTCCCTCCTGTAATCTCGCCGACTCCTGTAATCTATTTTTCCCCCACCACGACCCATTCCCCGTTCATTCCCCGGGGCTGTTGAGCGCCTTTGCAGAGTGTCTGTGACAGAAATCATTCATGTAGGGGTGAGAAGGTCTAACTTTTTGTTCAGCAAAAAAATAAATAGATCACGATGCAGGGAGACAGTGAGCAAAACACTCCAGTACGTTCAACCGGGCCAGGCTTTCGCTGGCAGGAGCCTCCGATAATGGGAGGAAGGAATGATAGCACAAACAGAACTGGCTGGAATTCTAATGGGCAGCCGGCTATGTAGCCCCTGGGAATCTGCAGCTCACAGCCAGAGAACCAGGTTTAAACATGTTGATTTGCAGTGGGAGAGCTAGTTTTGAGTCCAGTACAACACCTTATCATAGAATCATAGAGCTGGAAGGGACCTCCAGGTCCAACCCCCTGCACAACGCAGGAAATTCACAAATACCTTCCACACCTGTGGTGACTGCTGTTCCATGCCCCAAAGAAGAAGAAATTAGATTTATACCCTGCCCTTCACTTGGAGCCTCAGAATGGCTTACAAGCCCCTTTTCCTTCCTCTCCCCACAACAGACACCCTGTGAGGTAGGTGGGGCCGAGAGAGCTCTGACAGAAACAAGAACAGTTGTGCCAGAACTATGGCTTGCCCAAGGTCATCCAGCAGGTGCAAGTGGAGGAGTGGGGGATCAAAGCTGATTCTCCCAGATTAGAGTCCGCACACTTAACCACTACACCAAAAATCTCCAGGATTCCTGTCCTGGAGAAAAATTGCTTCCTGACCCCAAATTGGCAATCAGCATTTCCCTGGGCATGCAAGAAAGGGCCATTTGCATTTGATTTTTTCCTCCCTAATGTCAGGTTCCCTGTCGTGTTTTTCCCTCTTCCCCACTTTTGTACTGGGTCTTCCTGGTGGGAGATTGTCACCCTGTTTAATTCCACGTCAGAGTCACTCACCCATGCCCCCTCCTTGCCCGTAAGTCTTGCCGATTTAGCTAATCTGTTTTTGCTGTACTGTTAACCTTGAGATGTTTCTGTACTGGTTTCTTCTAGGTGTCTATGCATGGGAATGCAAGTAGAGTTCACAAGAGGGGATGGGGGGGGAGTAGTTTTGTAGCTTGCGTGCCTTTTTTCCTGGGAATGTAACTGTCGGGGATTTCCGCGCTTCAGAATTTTACCCTGATTGGTGCCTGTCATTCATATGCTTTTTGAATACTGTATAAGAATTCTCAGCTTTATTGATCTGGCATCACTAACAAAGAAAGTGTTCCTGAAAGACCATTAAGAAAATAAAGGACTTTGCTTTCACACTAAGGCCTGGCTTATTGGATCTTATCGGAAGCCTCACACCTAAATGTAGAACTTTACATTTATCGCCACTGAAATTCATTGTATTTGTTTTAGCCCAGTTTTCCAGCCTGTCAAGATCATCCTGTATCCTGACTCTGTCTTCTACTATATTTGCTACCCCTCCCAATTTAGTGTCATCTGCAAATTTAATAAGCATTCCCTCTGTTCCATCATCCAAATCGTGTATGAAGATTTTGAACAAAACAGGTCCCAGGACAGATCCTTGAAGCTCTCCACTTGTCGCTCTTCTCCAAGAGGACGAGGAACCATTCCCAAGCGCTCTTTGGGTGTGATCTGTCAACCAGTTACAGATCCACCTAACAGTCATAGGATCCAAACCACATTTTTCCAATTTGTCTACAAGAACCTTATGTGGGACCTTATCAAAAGCCTTATTGAAATAAGATAAACTATGTCCACAGCATTCCCCTGATCCAGCAAGATCTTAGAGACCAACAAGATTCTCAAGATCCTTCGAGGGTCAGAACTCCCTTCACCAGTTCTCTTTGTCAGATGTCACCAGAGAGTAGACAATTACTCTCAAACCTCACACCCCCAAAATCCTGGTGGTTTCTAAGGTGCTCTACTGAACACAAATCTAGTTGTCCCAGAGGGGTGTAATCCTTCCCAATGACAATTCAGCACCCACTCCCAGGTCACTCATCTTTCCCATCAAAAGCAGCTCTGACAGTTCAGCTGGGTTCAGTTGTTTGCCTCTGTCTTACCTAGCCTACCTAGGTGTCAGACTCCTGGTCAAGAGACTCCCAGCAACGCTCTCTTTGGCAGTGATTTGTTTATTGAGAGATCAGCATGATTTAGGTTAGAACAGTACTGTGTCAGAACTGAGGTCCGAGTGGGAAACTCCACAGATATAGACAGTTCAAATGAAGCCCCTCAGTAATTGCACCAATCGCACATTGCAGACCTCTCGCCTAATTTTCGTGCTTCTACACCCCCCCCCTTGGGAATATATGGCTCCTTTGTCTATGAAAGCGAGAAAGGCACAGATTTGGCTTCAAGGTTGTCCCTGGCATTTAGAGAGGCATCTTGCAGGAAGCGTTTGTCAGAATCTAGCAATTGCTTGCTTATTCCATGCTGTTCTGAAAAAGTTACTTTCTGTATTCTGAAAATTGCATGCTTGTTTCCATGCTTGGTCTGGAAAGTTACTTTCTGTTTCTTTGTGCTTGCTATCACCCAAATGTTTTATTGCTTGCCTTGAAGTAGAAATAGCTGCCCTGCTTAGTGTTACTTTTTCCCCGGGAGGATGGGTCCTTACATTCCAAGGCGTCACATAAACAACTGCTGTCTTGCCATAGCTTCCTCCCCCTCCTGCTTGAGACTCTCAGGGTGCTATCAGAGTGGGTATAGCCTTGAAAGTTGCTTTATTGTCAATGGCCAAATGTTTTGCCTAGAAGTTAGCACATCTGGGTCACTCAGGGCAAGAGGGGAATTTTTATAACTTTCTCACCTTCGGTGGGAACAAACGGTCGCCATTTCTTTTCCCGCATTTTTGTGTGTATGCTGATTGGAGGGAATTGTTTATGCATCTATGCCTGTAGGTATATTAACCACTAGTCCTCTTTGTTCTGCATCTCTAACAAACATCGAGACCCTGTTCCAGTATTTGAAATAAAGAACTCTGTTTAATTACAAAGGTCTGATCTCTTGCTGATAGTACAGAAGCCTCACAGAGTTACAGCTGCAGCATCTACAGCCCTGCGGTTCACACACTCCAGCACTCACCCACCCCCCGGAATTTCCCATCTCCCAGTCATCATGGCAAACTAAAGACAGGGTTTGACACTGGGTTACTAAATCCAGATATGGGTTTTCAAGAGTCAGAGCTCCCTTTGTTGGTATCTGAAAGCTCATACCCTGAAAATCTTGTTCAGAGAATCATAGAATAGAATCGTAGAGTTGGAAGGGACCTCCAGGGTCACCTAGTCCAACCCCCTGCATGATGCAGGAAATTCACAAATGCCTCCCCCTCCACACCCGCAGTGACTGCTGTTCCATGCCCAGATGATGACAAGAAACCTCCAGGATCCCTGGCCAAACTGGCCTGGAGAAAAATTGCTTCCTGACCCCAAAGTAGCGATCAGGATTTCCTTGATGCGTAAGAAAGGGCCACGAGAACTAAGCACTGAGGCAACCCGTCCTGCCCTCCCTGTAGCTGTCAGGAAGTTCTTCCTCATGTTTAGCTGAAAACTCTTTTGATTTAATTTCAACCTGATGGTTCTGGTCTGACCTTCTGGGACCTTCTTCGTTTCTAAGTTGCTACTGGGCTCAAATCTTGGTTTTAACATGGAATTCCTTCTGCAGGAATCTCATAACGGGGACCTTTTTATTCACCATTGGTGAGGTGCAGGGGTCTCAGAGGTGGGATCAGGGGCTGACACACACCCCAGTGCCCCTCAGGCCAGAGAGGGAATGCTCCCTCTAAGCTATGGAGTCCTATGAACAAAAATTCTACATTGTGAGCTACCGGCATTAAAGTTGTGAGTGAGCAATTTGGCTACTGTGTAAATTAGTTTGCTCTGGAGCCATCTTTTCTTTTCTTTTCTTTTTTTTAAAAATAATTTTATTTTATTTTATTTTCCCATTGTTAACATACATTTAACTTTTATAGACATATCCAACTCTATTGAATTACTTATTTGGTTATAAAAAAAGAAAGAAAAAAAAATCAGATATTAAGTGGTTTCCCACTCCCCCTGCACCATCTCATATATCACTCGATAAACATATCTTTAAAAATATTCTTATCCTAGTTATTTTGCCTACTAACACCATGATACCTTTTAAAGAAAAGTGATATCAATTAGATCAGTTTGGAACAGTTTAAATCCTAACCTTTTACTCTTACATCTTACAATATATAGTCTAAATAACTTTAGTCATCATTTAACTTTAAAATACAGACATCTTTTAACTTTTCTGTCTTTTCTGAGCTAAGACAAAAATGTGTGAGCCAGAGGCTAAAGAACTGTGAGTTGGCTCACACTCACTCAACTTAGAGGGAACACGGGAAGGGGGCTGTGCGCCTGAGTCCTCCCCCCACTCTGAACTCCTGGCCTCCCTCAAAGATCCCCATTTCCTCCAGGGAAACTGGGCTCTGTATGTCTGGATATGAGCCGTAATTCTGGGAGGACTCCAGACCTCCCCTGGAAATTGCCCACCCTGCCATGCTCTGCCCCCAAATCTCCAGGAATCTTCCATGTTGGAGCTGGCAACCCAACACCTATCAGCTGCTGCTGGTGATGCCCACTGCTGATGCCAACCAGGCCATGGGTTGGGCCCACAGGAAGGGGCCTCCCTCTTGTCCTTCACTGCCTAGGCTGCCAGCAGAAGGCCAAGAGAGACAGCAGCCCCCAGCTGGGGATTGGCTCCTTTCGCCCCTCCCTGGTCCCCAAGAAAGGTTCGGTGCTGCCAGGACTGCCTCTGGACACATGACAGCTTCTTACGAGATAAAGGTGTCCGGAACTAGATGGCTCAGGCTAGCCTGAACCCATCTGGTCCCTTGGAAGCTAAGCAGGGCCAGCCCAAGTTAGTCCTTGGATGGGAGACCATCAAGGAAATTCAAGGTTGCTCTGCAGAGGCAGGCGATGGCAAACCACCTCCAAACGTCTCTTGCCTTGAAACCCCTACCGGAGTGTCACCATATGTTGGCTGCGAGCTGACGGCACTTTCCACCACCACCATATAAAGGCGGCTGTCCGGTGACTGCTGAGGTATGGATGGACTCAACGGGCAAAGGAGGTTCACTGTTTATTGCGATGGGCATGGGGACAGCTTCCCTTTGCCCTGGGCATCTCAGGATGGGAGAACCGCATGGGGAGACAAATGACACAGTTCCTCCCACACGAAGATTACCCTGATTTGGGGAGAATCGGGGGGGGGGGGGAAGAAACTATTAAGAGTTGATCATTCGCAGAGACCACAAAAAACAGCCACCGAGTGCGCCCAATCTGGACGGCACCTTGATGATGGAGAAGTTTCCCTGACTCTCCAGACAGCTTTGGTCTGCAAGATTTGACCAGCCCCCGAGGGAGGGAGGGAGCGAGTGGATTTATACCCTGTCCTTCACTACCCGAAGGAATCTCAGAGCAGCTTACAATCTCCTTTCCCTTCCCCTCCCCACAACAGACATCCTGTGAGGTAGGTGGGACTGAGAGAGCTCTTTCAAGAACTGCTCCTGAGAGAACAGCTGTGAACAGGGGTCATTTTGTAGAAAAAGAGGTGCAGGAGCTCATTAGCATAACTCATTAGCATAACTCATTAGCATAACTTATTTGCATATGCTACACCACCTGACATCACCAGAAGTATGTCAGAAGGCAAGAAAGAAGAGAGAGAGAGAGAAAGAGAGAGAAAGGAAGGAAGAAAAGGCTGGCAGAGAGGGGACCGCTACTAATCTAAGCCTCAGAAATACCACTATTCTGGGAGGATAGCTTCAGTGGTGGCTGAAGCCTTCAGAAGGCTGGTTGGAGGAACAAGGACCTTTCCAGGGGACGGGGTCATTTTGCTGTAGCCATGACACAAGCAGGCATTCCCCCGTGGGGGGGGGGGGCTGGCACCAACTCCGGGAGCTGAACTCCCCCAAGATCCTGCTCGAAATGACCCCTGGCTGTGAAAGAATTTATGACTGACACAAGGAAGGAAGGAAGGAAGGAAGGAAGGAAGGAAGGAAGGAAGGAAGGAAGGAAGGAAGGAAGGAAGGAAGGAAGGAAGTTAATGGATCTCTGGACAGTGCAGGGCGTTAGTTGCTTTATTTGGAAGGCGAGGGCTTTATTTAACCTTCCACAAATAAAAAAGTATGCGCACTTTGGGAAAGACAAAACTCAGATCTCCCTTGTTTACACCAACGGGAAACACAGAACTTGGAATAAACAGTCCTGGCTTCTCTAAACTGTACAGAATGGCCAGACATCTTGGTGGGGCTTCAACATCTGCTCAGCATGCCTGCTTTCTGGCTGGCGTTGAGCCCTGCGAGGAGATCTGGGCCAGCAGCTTCAGAGTGATTGAAGGGTGGGGGAGGAAGGGCTGTGGCTCAGGGGAAGCGCCTCCGCTTGTCATGCAGAAGGTCCCCAGTTCAATCCCCAGCATCTCCAGTTCAAAGGATCATGCAGGAGGTGATGTGAAAGAACTTTTCCCTGCCTGAGGCCCTGGAGAGCCGCTGTCAGTCTGAGCTGACAATGCTGACCTTGATCGGACTCAGGATGAGGCAGCTTCACCTGTGGAGGTTCCCGGTGCTCATTTCCCTTTTCTCTTCAACCCTCAAGGTACTTGGATTCAGCTGCGCTCCCCATCAGAGGGATAAAGATATTGCTTTTTCAGAAAGTGGTATCTGAGACTCAGCATGCCTGCAGATATGTCTGTGCAAAGCCTAGAACATAAGAGAAGCCATCTTGGATCAGGCCAATGGCTCATCCAGTCCAACACTCTCCCACTGTTGTCCCCTGAGCACCAAGAAGACAGAGCCTCGCTGCCCCAGACATAAGAACATAAGAGAAGCCATGTTGGATCAGGCCAATGGTCTATCCAGTCCAACACTCTGTGTCACACAATGGCCAAAAATACCAGGTGCCATCAGGAAGTCCCCCAACAGGGCCAGAACTCCAGAAGCCCTCCCACTGTTGCTCTCCAAACACCAAGATTACAGAGCATCACTGACCCAGACATAAGAACATAAGAGAGGCTGTGTTGGTTCCAGTCCAACTCTCTGGACACACAGTGGCCAAAACCCAGGTGCCATCAGGAGGTCCACCAGTGGGGCCACAATTCCAGAAGCCCTCCCACTGTTGTCCCCCAAGCACCAAGAAGACAGAGCATCACTACCCCAGACAGATTCTTCCATCTATACCTTGTGGATAATAACCACTCATGTACCTCTGACAGGTGATCATTTTGATACACGCAGCTTCAAAAGTTTCAGGAGTCTATAGAACGGATCCTGCGCAAGCTAGAGACATCAGGCTTGACGGGCATGTAGAGGAGCATCTGGGGGAGGTCCCCTGTGAGCTTGGTGTCTTTCAAAATTGTGGCAGAGAAAAAGAGGACTTGTGTCTTGAAGTCACAATTGTTTTTCTATTTGCAGACATTCCAGCTGAGATACTTCTCGCAAGAAGAAAGCTCCGAGACACAGCAAAGAAACTGAGAAAAACGGGATCAAATATAGATGGCTTGCTTTAGGCCATCTAATGGTCAATCTTAATGGCAAGACATTTACAGCATATGATGAGCATTCTGGAAAGCAACTACTGGAAGTGGTGATTAAACAATTAGACAGAGACACTTGAAAAGAGATAGTCTGTTCAGGTTATCAGTTTAATAGACTTTCTTGAGAGCAATTAAATCAGAACAAGAAGGGAACTTAGAATTATATCCAAAGTGACAATTATGTATTAATAGTAAATAAAGTGGCATCTAATATAAAAGTATAGCAGTCAATAATTAGAGGGAAGGAGGTGGAGGGAGTAGACCTGGCAGTAGGGAAAGGGAGGAGGGATTTGCCTTCCTGCTGAAGGGGTTTACCTCTTCAGTCATCTGTATCAGAGGCAACCCCGTCCAGCTTTCTTTTTAGGTATAGAAGAATAACTCCCCCCACATTTACATGAGAAAGAAACGGTGGCTTGGGCGTAGATCGGTGGATGCTGCCAAAAGAGCCAGATGCTCCAATTTGGAAGGCAATCCCTGTAGAAGGCCAGCTCATTAAAGCGAGAAATGGATGTATTTACAGGGAAGAGGGGCATCATGCAAGCCATGCTGATCAGGTACCGGCTTCCCAGGGCGGGTGCCAAGGCCCCCTCCCAAAGCACCAGCCCTGGATCCAGAGACAAATGTTTTTTGTTGTTCCTTTTGTAGCGGAAGTCAGGAGAGCAGCAAACTGGCAGGCCTCCCTGTTACCGGCGCAGAATCCTGCCAGACTTCCATGCACCCGTCGCCCTGCTCCTCCGTAATAATGTGCTTTGCATAAGCTGAGCCTTACGCAGATGAATTGTGCTTTGTGTCTGGAGGGGGCACAGGAGTTGCACACGACTAAGGTTGACAACTTCCAGGTCAGGCCTGGAGTTCTCCCGGCATTACAACTGATCTCCCGATGGCATAGATCAGTGGAGATACTGGCTGCTTTAGAAAGTGGACTCTATGGCATCATACCTTGATCATGCCCCTCCCCTCTCTGAACCTGGCCTTCATAGAACCACACAGAGCTGGAAGGGGCCCTACAGGCCATCTAGTCCAACCCCCTGCTCAATGCAGGATCAGCCTAGAGCATCCCTGACAAGTGTTTGTCCAGCCGCTGCTTAAAGACTGCCAGGGAGGGGGAGCTCACCACCTCCCCAGGCATCCGATTCCACTGTGGCACAACTCTGACTGTCAAAAGGGTTTCCTAAGATCCAGCTAGTACCTTCCCACCCTTAATTTCAATCCATTATTGTGAGTCCTCTCCTCTGCTGCCAACAGGAACAGCTCCCTGCCCTCCTCTAAGCAACAGCCCTTCAAAGACTTCCAGAAAGCCATCCTGTCCCCCCTCAGCCTCCTCTTCTCCAGACTGAACCTTCCCAAGTCCCTCAGCCTTTCCTCAGAGGGCTTGGTCTCCAGCTAATGCTGCCCTCCCCTGGGTGGGAGGTGGTTTCTTAGCTGGATGGGCCTCATGTTTGTGGAATGTCTTACCCGCCCCATTCTCATGGCGTGCTTATCACCTAGCTTGCTTCTCTGACCTTGGGAGACTCTGATGCCAACTGCTGTTTCATTTTAGGTCTAGCCATGTATCTTTCCCGCGTATAGTCTGGGAACAATGAGCCAGTATTTTTAGCGCCTTTTCTTCTCCCCCTTGATTGGGTGTATTATCTTAGTGAACTCTTTTGAATCATGTCTAACCTCCCTGGCCCTATACCTATTCGCCACTACTAATGCAAAAAGTGCAGATGACCAGTAAGACCTTTCTTCAATAAAGATTTATTTTGGGAAGAAAATAATTACAATGGGAATATCCATGGATTCTTTGTATATGCTACCTCTTACAAATGCATATCAGTTAATTAGATGCAGAATCCTGGACAATGAAATGCAGAAACTAGTTAGTGATGCAAATAAATCCTGCTCCCCCCTGAACTTTGGAATTCTCCCACTTACTGGCCATCTGCCTTCTTACTTATCGGCCCTCCATGCCCCTCACCTGCGCCGAGCATTTGAACTTGCTAGATGTAACGCCATTCCATCTGCTGTCACTCATGGTAGATATAAAGGGGTTCCATACTCAGCAAGACTCTGTGCATGTAGTCTAAATCAGGTCGATTCAGTTTTCCATATTCTCCTATACTGTCCCTGGTACGACGATATAAATTTTACTCTTTTAGACCCAATTCTATCTAATATGATAGTTGCCCAGATGTTTTGAAGGTGCGTCATCTCCTAAACGACCTGTCACCTGAATTTGTTAGCCAAATTGCTTTAATTTACGTTCAGCAATTAGCGAAATAACGGGTTCTTGCCAACTATACCAAGGTCCCGCCCCTTCCAGGAGTTCTCAGAAAATAGGCAAGGAGGCTGAGTGGTTTCTTTGAATGGTGTTTACTGCAAGATGTTGTTCAAGCATACAAGGAATAATAAGAAAACCGCATACACACAAGATCTAAGGAAATCAGACAGACAATAGCACTGTTGCATGAGCAGGAGTATCGTTGAGGGGGAGTACGTTACCTGTCTTGATGGTGGGTGATTCACTTCCACGAGAAGATTGAGGGGAGATGAAGAGGAAAAATAGGGGGAACGAGATCTGAACCTGCAGATACACGCTCCAGTCCTGGCTGCGCAAACCAGGGATTAAAGATGGAGGCAAGGTGTTGGGTACAGGAAGCTGGACATGAGAGGTTGGTAAGAAGATAGGGGTCGAAGGTGGCTAAGCAATGTGTTTCTGTTGTGCAAGATCTTTTATCAGGTGGCATTGGGGTGGGCTGCGCTGGCCACATCCCATTGTCACACCCACTAGGTTGTCCATCCCTACTAGCCCTACTATTGGTCGGTGTCATAGTGAGGAGGGGGCAGGAAGGAGTGGACAATATTGCAAATCTAGGTGCTAATCAGGATCTAACACCTGGGCCATCTGGTCGGTCTTCTTGGCGCCAATCTCTGGTCTCGTGATGGCTTCGGCCAGGTCACTTGATGGTCGGTGATTAGTTGCTGGGCAACCTAATCTCTTACTGGAACTTTTGGGGGCAGGTGTGAAGGGGCCAGCATAACGGAGAAAAGGACCCTTTGAAATGGAGTCTTGGTCTCCCTGTTGGTGAGAACATGTGAAGTAGATGTGAGAGCTCTTTGATATGGAATTCTGGTCTCCATGCAAGTGTGAACTCTGAAGGAAGTCTCCCGCTGTGGGCTGGAGGCTCTCATAGCAATATAGAGTGCCTTTGCCTCAAGCAGAAAACCAACCCAAAGGTCAAACTTATGATTTTAAAGTTCATAAGAGCATATAAAATGCCTTGCTGGCTTACAAATTAACTGAAAAGGTTGCTCTATTTCTAAGTTTGGTGATCAAGGATCGTTTGCACAACACATAGCTACATATGATTAACTTATTTTTCCTTGTTACCTCTCTTTCCGTTTATGTTTCTTTCTGTAACCTGATTTATGCCAATAAAGGTATATGTATGTATGTACGTATGTAATAAAGATTTCTTGTTTAAGGACACTTGTTGTTGATTGACTCTGTGGGCCCTCACACCAGGCCCCTGATCAACTTCTGCACCCGCTCCATTCTGTCCACATCCTTTTGGAAGAGAGGCCTCCAGAACTGCACACAAGACTCCAGGCGCAGCCTGACCAGTGCAGTGTCCAGCGGGACAATCACATCTTGCCATTTGGATGTTATGCCTCTCTTGATACACCCCCAAGATCATATTGGCCTTTATTTGTCACCGCATCACACTGGCTGCTCATATTTAACTTATGGTCCACCTATACCCCAGATCTATGGTCCACCCATACCCCAAGATGACATAGATCAGTTCCCCTGGAGGAAATGGCTACTTTGGAAACTGGACTCTATGGCATCATATCTTGATCATGTCCTTCCCCTCTCTTAATCTTCAGGCTCCACCCCCACCTCACTTCTCCAGAAATCTCCCATCGTGAAGTTGGCAACCCTGGATAGGGTTGCCAACCTCCAGGTGATGGCTGGAGATCTCCTGGGATTGCAACTGATCTCCAGGCAAGAGAGATCACGTCACCTGAAGAAAATGGATCCTCTGGCATTATGCTTATTGAAGTCCCTCCCCTTCTTAACCCTTCCTCAGGCCCTACCCCTGAAATCTCCAGGTATTTCCCAACCTGGAACTGGCAACCCCAGCAACTGGTAACATGGCCCGCCCTCCAGATCTTCCTCCAAAGGGACTCTCTTGGATTGCAGGGGCCTCCATGGTTCCACTCCACTCCCATATTTTTTAGACTGTCTACCTGCTGGGATCATATCCCAGAACCGTGTGCCTTTCGAGAAAGCCTGTCCGCCATCACTGATTTCCTCACATGTAACTCCAAGAAGCATCCCAGGACACAGGCTGAAAACCACCACCATCTCAGAAGAAGCTATGACCTTGCATCTCCATACTTGTGATGAGCGCTGCACCCAGCTGATGTGCGCAGAAGTTGGGCCAGGGTGACACAAGAAACCTCTGGTTTGCAGAGGTGGAAGGGATGAAGGAGGAGGAGGAGGAAGAGGAGGAGATGAAGATGAAATTGGATTTATACCCTGCCCTTCACTTGGAGTCTCTGAGTGGCTTACAGTCTCCTTCCCTTGCTCTCCCCACAACAGACACCCTGTGAGGTAGGTGGGGCTGAGGGAGCTCTGAGAGGACTGTGACTGACTCAAGATCCCACAGCAGGCTGCATGTGGAGGAGGAGTGGGGAATCAAACCCAGTTCTCCCAGACTAGAGTCCGGGCTCCTAACCACTACACCAAACTGGGCGGCCTCTAACCCTGAGAAAGCGTCAGCCACTTCCGGAGAGAGCTGCATCCAGAAGCTTCCATGAAAATAGTTCCAAAGGGTAGCCATCCTGGTCTGCAGAAGGAAAGTTTGCTCGAGGCCAGCAGCACCTCAGAGGCCAGCAAGCTTCAGGGTGGGAGCCTTTGAGAGTCAACAACGAAGGCGAAAGCCTCAGGCCTGAAGCTCTGGTTGGTCTCTAAGATGGTAATGGACACAAATCTAATTGCCCAGAAACTGGCATTCAGAGGTGATCAGACATCAGTGGGAGGAGGAGGAGGAAATGGGATTTATACCCCGCCCTTCACTACCCGAAGGAGTCTCAGAGGATGCAGTTCTGTGGCGACCAGAACTGCTCACAGTACTCCAACTCCAAGTGAGGCCGCACCGTCGATTTATACAGGGGCATTATGATCTCTCCCCCTGGAGAAAATGGCGGCCTGAACTCCATTTCTTTCCTGCTTAATTATTTGAACGATAAGCTCCAAATTAGCAGATAACTCGTAATGGCAGCCCTTGATTCACCACACTTAATGATCATTTTGTGATTGTTTTCGTTTATGCTTTACCAAGCACTGTGTTGCATTTTATTTCAATCTTCAGTAAACAGTTTAAAATTGGGGGGGGGGGGGGGAAGGAAAAGAAAACAGCGGCTCTGGAGGGTGGACTCTACAACATCACACCCCACTGAGGCCCCTGCCCATTCCAAATCCCACCCCCCAGCCAAAAGATCTCCAGGAATTTCTCAGGTGGGAGTTGGCAACGCTACCACCACTGGATGGACGCTTATGGAATTGGCTGCCTCAGGAGACAGAGACGATGGCCCTTGGCTTAAATGGAACTATTCCCAGTGAACATGTACTGTTGCCAACTCCAGGCGACTGTGCTTGTCTTACTTCTCCTAAGAAAACTGCCTTCTGTGAGCCAGATACGAGACAGCAAGCTAAAAAGGGGAGACTTTCCTTGGTGTAGTGGTGTAATGGTTAAATGCGCGGACTCTAATCTGGGGAAACCAAGTTTGATTCCCCACTCTGCCACTCACAGCTGCTGGATGACCTTGGGCAAGCCATAGTTCTATCAGAGCTGTTATCTCAAGGGCAGTTCTGGAAAGAGCTCTCTCAGCCCCAACTGCCTCACAGGGTTCTGTTGTGGGAGGGGAAGGGAAAGGAGTTTGTAAGCCGCTCTGAGACTCCGAGTGAAGGGTGGGGTACAAATCCAATCTCTCCTCCTCCTCCTCCTCTGATCTGGGAGAACTGGATTTGATTCCCCACTCCTCCACATGCAGCTGCTGGTGTGACCTTGGGTCAGTCACAAGTTCTCGCAGAGCTGTTCTCTCAAGGGCAGTTCTGGAAAGAGCTCTCTCAGCTCCACCTACCTCACCGGGTGTCTGTTGTGGGGAGGGGAAGGAGATTGTAAGCTGCTCTGAGACTCCTTTGGGCAATAAAGGGTAGGGTGTAAATCCAATCTCCTTCTCCTTTTGAAATTACCTTGTTCTGCTCCGTGTTTCTCTGGACGCCTATTGCTCTTCTAGAGGGGGTTCTGACCCCCCCCCCCCCGATTCTCCTGGGAAGTACAACCTTTGGCTAGGGTTGCCCCATCCCCTCTGGCCACCGGGTTGCCAGCTCCAGGTTGGGAAACTCCTGGAGATTTGGGGGTGGAGCCTGGGGAGGGGAGAGACCGAAACATCCATTTTCTCCAGGGGGGGCTGATCTCTGTAGTCTGGAGATGAGCTGTGATTCCAGGAGATCCCCAGACCTCACCTGGAGGGTGGCATCCGTACAGGGCCTTGGCTGTCACTTCCCGGGCCTGCTGCTGGCTCTCGCAGCCCCTCCCCGACTCGACTCGCTCTTCAGACCGTGTTTTGATTCCACCTCTCAGACAGTCATTAGGCGAAAAGAGCAGGCTGTTTAGCAACACAGCCATTATTCCTCACAGACGGCAAGATGAGATCAGCGCCGAGTCCTTCAGACTGCTCAAGCGGCACATGCCAGCTTCCCCCAGCCCCTGAGAGAAAGGGAGAGATGTCTATGGTTGAGACTCAGAGGCCAATTGCTGTGGCACAGCAACAGTTGCCAACTTCTTGTCGGGCAGTTCCTTAAGACTTCGGGGTGGAGCCTGGGGAGGGCAGGGTTTGGGGAGGGATGTCAGCATGGGATAATGTCATAGAGTCGCCCCCTCCCCTTCCAAAGCTGTCATTTCCTCTAGCCAGGGGAATAGATCTCTGTCATCTGGAAACCAGGTGTGATTCTGGGAGATCTCCAGGCCCCACCTGGAGGTTGGCAACTCTGGGATGCAGCACGGGGAGGGCCGAGCATGGACGCGGTGGAGTGTGGGGCGGGGAGGGAGTTCAGCTGAGATGTGATGCCATTTATTTCACCCTCCAAAGCTTCCATTTTCTCCAGGGGCTCGTCTCCGTAGTCTGGCGTTGAACTGTAATTCCAGGAGATCGAATCATAGAATCACAGAGTTGGAAGGGGCCATCCAGGCTATCTCATCCGAGATCTCCAGCCCCCAGCTGGAGGTTGGCAACTCTGGGTACAACAAGCCGGTGACTTCAGCTGGGATCCCTCGGCTGCTTCCACCTGGAGGCTTTTCTCCATCCCGGCTCTCAAAACTGGAGTGAGGTTTTTCAGAGCATCCACTTGTCCTTGTCCTCCATCCATGCTCTCTCTGTCATATTCTGCGGTTTCCAGAGGTTTGCCTCCACGTTTCCCAAGCACACTTTGCTCCATTCGTTGATGGAAAGACTGAAGCCAAGCACATTTGCAGACATGTAGCCAGAAAGGTGCACATTTCTGACTCTCCCTGCCCAACGGATCTGTCCAGACGCACCTGGCTGCAAATGTTGGGAATGGGAGGCTGGGTGCCATGACCCTTTGATCGGATCCCTCAGAGGTCTGGAGATGATCTCCAGTGTCCTGGTCCTGAAGACGGCTGGGAGCTTTGTTCTGGGGTTGCCTAGCAACCGCAACCGTACTTCTGGCTTCCCTGCACCTTGCGCCGTCGTCTCTTCTCGCAAAAGTTGTGTTTAAGAGCTTTTTACTGAATATGTTGCCAACTCAACTCCGGCACGTCCACATTTCCCCACATTTTGCTCAAACAGCGCAGTAAGGTCTAAAGTAGAAGATACCCCCATTCAGGGGTCATTTCATAGAAAAAGAGGTGCAGGAGCTCATTAGCATAACTCATTAGCATATAGGGTTGCCAAGTCCGGTGAACTTACCGGCGGGGGGGAGTCCTCCGTCGGCCGGGAGCTTCACTGGCCCGCACACTTTGTGACGTGACCAGAAGTGACATCAGCACGTTGGGGGCGTTGCCAGCGCTTCGCCCTGGCAACGCCCCCAACGTGCTGACGTCACTTCCGAGTGACGTCATTACGTGTGAGAAAGTCATCCAAGCTGGACAACTTCGGGGGCGGGGTTCCCCCCGCCGGCCGAATGCTGGCAGGCGGATCGGGAACCCCTGTAGTGGGGGATCCCCCGCCCCCCGGGCTGACTTGGCAGCCGTATTATTAGCATAACTTATTTGTATATACTACACCACCTGACATCACCAGAAGTATGTCAGAAGGCAAGAAAGAAAGAAGAGAGAGAGGGAGAGAAAGGAGGGAGGGAGGGAGGGAAGGAAGGAAGGAAGGAAGGGAGAGAGAGAGAGAGAGCGAGTGGGTAGAGAGGTGACCGCTACTAATCCAAGCCTCAGAAATACCCCTATTCTGGGAGGATAGCTTCAGTGGTGGCTGAAGCCTTCAGAAGGCTGGTCGGAGGAACAAGGACCTTTCCAGGGGACGGGGTCATTTTGCTGCAGCCACGATGCAAGCAGGCATTCCCCCATTGGGGGGGGGGGGGCTGGCTCCAACTCCCGGAGCTGAGCTCCCCCGAGCTCCTGCTCGAAATGACCCCTGCCCCAATTGTTATAGTGGCAGTATGCACTTCTTTCCACTGCCCAAAAGCATTTGCCAAAAGGTCCCCCCTCCTTTTCCTGTTGGATATTGTCACTCTGCATGCAAGAGGATCTGGGAGGGAGAGGGTTAAGAGGATTCTCTCACATGGGTACACTGGGCAGATGCCCCCTCCTGCTCATCGATTAGATGCTGAGCCTCTTTGACCTTTGCTGGCCTTTTGTGTTTCATCTTATCTGGGACGTCTCTTCTTCTCTCTTTTTCCCGGGCTTGGAGCTGTAGCAAGTGAACCATTTTAAAGTCAATCTGTTCACAATAAGTTAAATGTACCGACATGAATCGGTCATGTAAGATGTGCTTCTGTTTTTGTAAGTAAAATTTCTTTCTCTTGTTACCACTGGAGTCAGATCCTCTTTGGAATTTGTTTGAACAGCATTTCTCCCGAAACGGGGAAACGGGGAGGATCAGAGATACTGCCTAAAGCTGTTGTGCTTCCAAGGCAAATGATTTCGTTTCTACATTTAACCCAATATTTCCCGCTCAGTCCTTGCATATTTTATAAGCTCTTCGGATATAAGAAGGGAAGATTTTTGAAGAGGAGAAAGTGTCTATACCCATCCAGCTATCTCACAAATACACAAAGTTGGCCACAGTGCCCAAGAGGTACGTGAAGGGAAAGGTGAGGGTGCAGAAATATCTGTACTTCTAGAACCCTTTATTCCTACTCTGAAGAGAAAAGAAGAAGCAGTGTTTTCAAACTGGGAAAGAAGGCAGAGGTGGAATTTTGGGGGAAGGGAGAAATCTTAATTGAAGCAGAGTTCTATGCTGAGTGTGTGTAGCTCTGCCTCCTGCGTGTTTGGCTCCGCCTTTTGTGTTTGGCTCTGCCTTTTGCGGCTGGCGGCTGGCGGCAGCCATATTGTGACTGGTTATGCCCACCACCCTATGTCAAGATTCCAAAGGGGCCAACAGGCTCAAAAAAGGTTGGGGACCCCGGCTTAGAGGTTCCCTTTCTTCCTCTGCTCCTGTGAAATGTTGCTTCCTGTCGCAACGCTTTCCATTAGAACAAATTTATAGTCCAGTAGCGCCATTAAGACCGACAAAGGTTTATTCAAGGTATGAGCTTTCGTTTGCATGCAGACTTTATCAGATCCATTAGAATGTATTTGATAATGTATTTGATAAACTAGAACGTATTTGATAAAGCGTGCATGCTCACGAAGGCTCCTACCCTAAATAAACTTTTGTTGGTCTTAAAGCTGCCACTGGACTCTAGAAGACTCACTAGAAGCCCTCCCACTGTTGCCCCCCCATCAAGCACCAAGAATACAGAGCATCACTTGCCCCAGACTGTGAGTTCCTATCCATACCTGAAAGAGCTCTCTCAGCCCCACCCACCTCACAGGGTGTCTGTTGTGGGGAGGGGAAGGGAAAGGTAAGCCGCTCTGAGACTCCTTTGGGTAGTGAAGGGCAGGGTACAAATCCAATCTCTTCTCTTCTCTTCTTCTTCTTCTAGTGTTCTGGCCCCACTGGTGGACCTCCTGATGGCACCTGGTGTTTTTGGCCACTGTGTGACAGAGTATTGAATTGAGTGGGCCATTGGCCTGATCCAACATTGGCTTCAGATAAGAACATAAGATTTCGGGTTTGGGGAGGGGAGGGGAGGGAGGGACCTCAGCAGGGCATAATGTCATCGATTCCAGCCTCCAAAGCAGCCATTTTCTCCACGGGAACTGATCTTGATTGTCTGGCGATCAATGGTAATAGCGAGAGATCTCCATGTGCCACCTGGAGATTGGCATCAAGCCTCCCGCTGTGGGCCTTTTCTCTCTCCCATCCTGCATCCTTCACTTCAGCGGAGTGTGTGAGGCCGGCTTGTTAGCGAGCAGAACTGCTGCCTGACCGTTGGTAATTCACCCTCTTCCCATCTACTGAAGCAGCACCAGCTCCAAATGAAGCTTTTTATCTGGCTCCACGGGGCATCAGGAGCACGGAAGGAGCTCTCGACCACCCGCCACTTAATGCCGTGACAACCTGAAGAGCTCCCAGTAAGGATTAGGCCCTGTCTCTGGAGTGGAGCCGCCGTCTCCTTGGCCCATGTATTTCTTTCCAGAAATGAGGACATTACACGGCTGTTAACAGCTTGTTCTGAAGGGGCGTCTGCGGAGTTGGAGCGTGAGACAAGATAACCCCATTTAGGCTTCGTCGTTTTACGATTCTACCCGTGTTCCTGGCTTACCGAGCACAGCCCGAGGGCCATTGCGGCTAATTTTAGACACTTCATCCAATAAAGACACTTCATCCAATAAAGAGGCTGGCTACGTGGGCAGTGGCAAGTCCATACATAGGGGGTGTTCGTTCCTTGACGTCAGAGTGGGAGATGCCAAAGCCGGCTTCCCACTGGGAAGCCAAGCTCCGCACCCCCGAACTGAAGCCATTCATATCTCAGATACGAGCAGAGGGCAGTCATGGGATTTCCAGATCTGGCTTTGGAAAATCCTGGAGATTTGCTGGGAGGTTAGAATTAGCATTGCCAGGTCCGACTCAGGAACTATCTGGGGACTTTGGGGGTGGAGCTGGGAGACTTTGGGGGTGGAGCCAGGAGCAAGGATGTGACATCACTTTTGTGATGTCACTAGGGTTGCCAGGTGAGGCTGAGAGGCTAGAAGGGACCTCTGGCCGTCGTATTTATTTATTTATTTATTTATTTATTATTTTACATTTATACCCCCCCTTCCCTGCGAACGGGCTCAGGGCGGCTGAGCATTCCTTTGAAAAGCCTTTCTTTTCAATGCTTTCCCTTCATTGGAAATAATGGAGGAGGGGGGCACCTTCTTCAGGGGCTCTTAGGATTGGACCCCCTGGTCCAATCTTTATGAAACATGGAGGGTTTTTCCCCCCATGAGAGGAACCACCAGCTATGCTGAAAATGTGGTGCCCCTACCTCAAAAAAGCCCCCATTCCACCCCAGATACCCATAGATCAATTCTCCATTATACCCTATGGGGACCCATCTCCATAGAGTATAATGGAACATCCAGCACCCATCCCTTCCTGCTTTCTGACAGCCCTGAAGTGGGGGGGGGGCTCCAAACCTTGCCCCCAACTGGTGATTGGCAACCTTTGGTTGACTTTGAAGAGGGAGGGAAGCCCAGGAGGGATGTGATGCCTCAGAATCTGCCCTCCAGTGGCGATGAGTCCCATGGGATGGGGAATACCTGGAGATTTTTTGGCAGGAGGGGGCTAGGGAGGAAAGTTTTCAGGGTGGAGAGTAGAGTCACCAGTTCCAGGTTCAGAAATCCCTGGTGATTTTGGGAGTGGACTCTGGGGCGAGCAGGGTTTGGGGACAGGAAGGACTTCAGAGGGGTATAATGCCATACGGTCCCAGGATATCTCCAGCCACCAGTTCAGGTGGTGAGTGGTTCAGAGCGGTGGACTCTAATCTGGAGAACTGGATTTGATTCCCCACTCCTCCACACACAGCCAGCTGGGTGACCTTGGGTCAGTCACAGTTCTCTCAGAGCTGCTCTCTCAAGACCAGTCCTTGAAAGAGCTTTCTCAGCCCCACCTAGCTCACGGGATGTCTGTTGTGGGGAAAGGAAGGGAAGGTGATTGTAAGCCACTCTGAGTGAAGGGTGGGGTATAAAACCAACTCTTCTTCTCCTCCTCCTCCTCCTCTTGCTCCTTCTCTTCCTCTTCTTCCTCCTCCTCCTCTTCCTCCTCCTCCTGGGGGTTGGCAAACATAGAGGAGAAGGACCTCTGCAGGGTACAATGCCACAAAGTCCACCCGCTAAAGTAAGCATTTCTCCCAGGGGAAATCATCTCTCTAGTGTGATAAGATGTGGTTCTGGGAGACCTCCAGGCCCCACCTGGAACTTGGCAGCCCTAGGGGGTCCTGGTTTCTCAGGTGGGGGGAGAACGAAGGCAATGTGTACCCGCTCCCAAAATGCAGCACCCTCGACTCCAGCTGGGATGGTGGCCTTCTGTGTCCACACGGGCTGCTTTCTTCTCCAGATGGTCCTCTGAGCCCATGCGTATTTTGCGGCTGAAACTGGCCGTGTCAAGATACTTGTGCTCCGTTATATGTCTGGCACAGTTTAGCAGGCTTGTCTTGGCTGTCATGGAGCGATAAAGTGTGAAAAGCCATCTGTTCCTTACAAGTTAATTCCTCTCATTATCTGGTTGAGAACTGTGGGCAAACTGGCCATCCCGTGACGAACGTCTCACTGGGCTGCCGGGGGCATGTGGAATAGTAGAGCTGCCAACTCCAGCTTGGGAAATTCCAAGAGATTTGGGGGAGGACCCTGGAGAGGGGAGGGTTTGGGGGAAAGGAGGGACCCCAGCAGGGTATAAAGCCATTGAGTCCACTCTCTGCAGCAGCCCTGTTCTCCTGGGGAACTGATTTCTGTCGTCTGGAGAGCAGTTGTAATTCCAGGAGACCACCTGGAGGTTGGCGACCTGACATATAAGAGTTGCCACAATCTGCTGGATCTGGACGCGGCAGTCACATGACCAAACGGAAGCTTGGCACAGTGGATTTATGTACTTACTTGTATACTTCATTTATACCCCGCCTTTCTCCCCAGTTGACTCCACCCCACTGCGTCTCAGATTGGGCGAACCTTGGGTTGCCAACCTCCAGGTGAGACCTGGATGCAATTGATCTCCAGACGACCGAGATCAGTTCCCCTGGAGAAAATGGCTCCTTTGGAGGCTGGGCTCCATGGCCTTGTACCCCTACTGAGGACCCTCCCCCTTGAAGCCCCACCCTCTCCAGGCTCCACCCCCAAAGTCTCCAGGTATTTCCCAACCCAGAGCTGGCAACCCTAGGTGGACCAGAGCAGAGATTCACATTGGTCTGTTTCATTTATTTGTTTATTTGCCATGCTTATGAATCTGCCTTTCTCCCTGGGACTCAAGACAGATCACGCAGAGTGAGTCAAGACACTCAGCGGGATGGGATATTCAATAAACGATGCAATAGGATTTGGATTGTAGATCCAAACAGAAATCTACGAAGCAGAACTGAAGCAAAGCATAAGTGCTGACACAGCATACTCCATGATGCAGAAGTCCACAGTAGAACCAACTTACAGCAAACTATATCCGTTGATATGCATGGGATAGAGCAGGTCGAGAAAGAAGTACTTTTCTCCCTTTCTCACACTACAAGAACTCGTGGGCACTCGATGAAATTGCTGAGCAGTCGGGTTAGAACAGATAAAAGGAAGTCCTTCTTCACCCAAAGAGTGATTAACATGTGGAATTCACTGCCACAGGAGGTAGCGGCATCTACAAGCAAGGACGGCTTCAAGAGGGAACTGAATAAACATCTGGAGCAAAGGTCCATCAGTGGCTATTAGCCACAAAGTATAGATAGGAACTTTCGGTCTGGGGTGTTAGAAGTGGAGGACTTGGCGCTATCTCCTGTCTCGGACTTGAGAAGATGGCACCAGAGAGTTTAGACAGATAGAGAGGTCAGGACACACAGAGCATCCTTTCCTTTCCTATGTTAAACAAGTCTGGCTGATCTTGCATTGAACAGGGGGTTGGACTAGATGGCCCGTATGGCCCCTTCCAACTCTGTCATTCTGTGATTCTAGGTTCTTGGAAAGATGACGGATCATAATAACATAGGAACATAAGAAGAGACCTGCTGGATCACACCAGGGAAAGTCCATCTAGTCCAGCATCCTGTCTCACACAGTGGCCAGTAAGAGGGATGGCCAATTGGATGGCCAATAAGAGGGATTTAGAGGCTTAGTGCCTCTGAATGAGGAGGTTCCCTTCAGTCACCATGGCTGGTAGCCAGATAGACGTATCCTCCATGAATCTGTCTAATCCCCTTTGAAGGCTGTTTATTCCTGTGGCCACCACGATATCCTCTGGCAGCAAATTCCACATTTTCATCTCTCTCTGTGTAAAGTAGTCTTTCCTTTTGTCCGTCCTGAACCGACTGCCCATCAGCTTCATTGGATGCCCTCAAGGCTTAGTATTTTAGGAGAGGGGGGAAAAAAATCTCATTGTCAACTCTCTTGTTATTGTTTTCAGTTGCACAGTCGGGCCCGACTCTTCGTGTGACCCCACGGACCACATCTCACCAGGCCCTCCTGTCTTCCACCACCCTCCGGAGCCCACTCAACTTCATGCCCATTGCATCAATAACGCTGTCTAACCATCTCATCCTCTGCCGTCCCCTTCTTCTTTTGCCTTCAATCTTCAACTCTCTCTACCCCATGCATAATTTCATAAACATCTTTCATGTCCCCCCCCCCGCCCCACTTAGTCATCTCTTTTCTAACCTGAGACATCCCAGACTCTTCAGCCTTTCACAATTCCCAATGAACAGATGAGGAACTGAGATTGTCGAACATTGGCTTGCACCTGAGGCCACAGAGAGGCCTAGGCTGGACCCGGATGCTCCCAGGTGTAAGTTTGACACCCTCCTGCCATTAAACTGCACTAGCTTTGAAGGGTTTGAGGAGCGCTGGTAGGCACACATGCGCCTAAAAGGATGTTCCCCATCTCCTGGCCGGCTGCTCTCTGCCTGGACTCTGAAAAATCCCATTTGAGCAGAAGGAGGAGAAGTCAGCAGACCAAGCAGCCAGAGACTTGGGAGACAGGCGTCCCCTGGAGCCCTGGTATAAAATACTGAGTTCTAGGCACAGTGATTCAGCTCAGATCTTTATTAGATGAAGATCAGGAACGAAGATAAAACTCTGGCCGAAAAGGGCCAATTACATACAACTCCTGAACCCCACCTCCAGGTCCCATTGGCGGGCTTAAACTTCCTGCCAAAGTTCCTTTTGGTGCCCTGTTGTAAGTTCAGGGGGTTTGGCCCCTGTTGTTCCACAGAGCCAAGGTCGGGTTGATTCTCGCTGGCGCCTAGTGGCAGTCGGCGGACATAACACCTGAGATACAGAAGAACCGCACGACAGCTCAGCCGCCTGAAGAGTCAGTTTCGTGCCTGAAATGAGAAGAGGGCCACCGCGGTGTCAGAAGGGATCCGTCTCGCCTCCTACACCCATGCAAAGTGCAGGGAATCCAAATGGGAACCGGCTGGGACGCAAAGATAAACCCGACGGCTGCCGACTTGTTGATGCGCCGACGGGATTTGGGGGCTTTTTGTGTCTTGCCTGAGGACATCAAAATAAAAACAAGATTTGTCATTGCAGATTAAAGGGGACTCGGATTAATGTGGAATTTGCATGTGGAGGACGGGAAAAAGACACATCCCAGCTTCTGAGCTGCACGGCGGGAGCTGCTCGGTTGCCGTCCTCCTGCCAGTGTTCCACCTGCCTCTCTGGAGCTGGGAGGCTGGGCTCATCCATTGGCAGAAAAAGCCCTCCCAAAGAAAACGGGCTCTTCCGTGGCTTCTAAGAGGCCCTCACCCGGCCACACAGGAGACAGAGGGATGCCATGTGCATCCTTGAAAGCAGGAAACCAAAAGACGTGGAAAGAATGCCATCGTCAACAACAAACACAAATTTAAAAGGGCATATATCCAGGGGTCCATTGGAGCAGGAGCGCACAGGAGCGCAGCTCCGGGAGTGAGGAGCCCAGGGGGCGGGCACATGACCAAGCCCCGCCCCCTCCTCGGCTTCCCCAAGCAGTGCAGAGGCGCAGTGCCCCGGGGAAAGCCCTGCTAGGGTCTTTATTGATTTTAGTGTGTTGTTTTAATATTGATAGTTTTATCATTGTTCCTTTTATGACTGTGTGCTGCTTTTCCAGAGACTTGCTGAAGGTGGCATATAAATTTTCTAAGTATACCATTTTTTATCTGGGCACATGGCACATAAGTACTGGAGAAATTTCACCAACCCTTCAGCAGCTTCCACCCCATCAGTTTGATGTAGTGGTCAGGAGTTGGACTCCAATCTGGGAGAGCCGGGTTTGATTCCCCACTCCTCCACATGCCGCTGCTGGTGTGACCTTGGGCCAGTCACAAGTTCTCTCAGAGCTGTTCTCTCATGAGCAGTTCTCAAAAGACCTCTCTCAGACCCCACCTACCTCACAGGGTGTCTTGTTGTGGGGAGGGGAAGGGAAGGGATGGGTGGTGCACATGTCCTGGGTATCGCAAGTCTACTTGAAACCTGGTGGTTTCAAGGGAGCAAGAAGAGAATGAGGGTGTGTTCTTTACGCTTATTTTTATTGCACAAAGTATTGGATGGGGAAGGGAATGGAGGAAAAGCAGGTCAGTTTCACTCACCTGTGGAGTGGAGCCTGAGGGGTGGGTGTTGCCTTCTGACACACTTCCGGTATGTTAGGGGGTGTGGCATATGCAAATGAGTTATGGTAATGAACTCCTGCACCTCTTTTTCTATGAAATGACCCCTGCATATATCCATATCTCTGTTCACAGTCTGTTTTGGTTGAGAGGGGCCCTGGCTCCATCGAAGAACCTCTGCTTTTCATGCAGGAGGTCCCAGGTTCAGTCTCCAGCATCTCTGGTTAAAAGGACCGGGCAGGAGGTGATGCGAGAAACCAAAGACCCTGGAGAGCTACTGCCAGTCCGAGCAGACAGTATCAGAGTTCCCTCTAAGCTGAGTTAGTGTGAGCCTGCTCACAGTTTTTTAGCCTCCGGCTCACACATTTTTGTTTTAGCTCAGGAAGGATGGCTCCTGAGCAAACTAATTTATGCAGTAGCCAAATCGCTCACTCACAGCTTTAATGCCAGGAGCTCACAAAGGAGAATTTTTGCTCATGAGACTCCACAGCTTAGAGGGAGCTTTGGACAGTATTGACCTTAATGTGTCACAGGCTGGGTGCCAGTAGGTCAGGAGCCCAGTCAAAGTCTGAGACAGTCCAAGGTCAAGCCAAATCAGGAACGAATTACCAAGTCCAAAACACGCCGAAAGCAGTCAGTCCAAGCCGAGGTCAGAGAGGGAAACTCACGAGCAAACCAGTCCAAGGAGTCAACCAAAAGCCGAAGTCAAACAGAGCTGAAGTCACGAGCCAGAGGGTTCAGAATCAAGCCGAAGTCAGACAGAGCCGGAGTCACGAGCCAGAAGGTCCAGAATCAGGTTTAGCTGATGCAAGCCGAGCAGGTGCAGAGCTTAGCCAGAATGACTTGTTGCTAGCACGAGTTGTTGGTCTTTGTGCTGTGCCTAAATACCCAGCCACTTCCTGCGCTTGTTAGCAGCTGGCAGTGAGGTCCTGGCTCCCTCTAAAACTCAGGGCTGAGTGATCTGCGACTGCGCATGCGGGCCTCTTTTCTCCTAGCAGCTAAGTCTTGCCTGAATCGTGACCTTAGCCGTTCCACCCGAGGAGGTGAATCAGGTGGGCCTGAGCTTGGCTGTGCCTCCGCTGGTGCTGGGGTAATGCCCTGAGAGGTGCTTGCTTGAGCCTCCTCTGGTTCAGGTGGAGGCTCCTCTGGAGCTGGGGACTGATCCTCCACCGCACTTAGGTCTGCAAGAGGCAGGTCTTCAGAGGCACTCCTGACATAATGGACCTAGGCTCTGCCTCAGTATCATGAGTGTTCTTGCCATCCGGAATAATTTGGTGACCTCTGCCAACCTGGCCGTGTCTCTGCTTACCCCTGGTTCCAGATAATGAATGATCATATTTAATAGCATCAGTCCCCATGCTGATCCCTGCAGACCCCCACTGCTTTCTTCCATCGATTGCAAGAACTGCCCATTTCCTCTTACTCTCTGCCTCCTCTTGTTTAACCAATCTTTTAACTAACCAGAGGACCTGATTTGTTGAGCTTACTCAGGAGCAGTGTTCCCT
Source organism: Lepidodactylus listeri (assembly GCA_029233225.1). Taxonomy (NCBI): domain Eukaryota; kingdom Metazoa; phylum Chordata; class Lepidosauria; order Squamata; family Gekkonidae; genus Lepidodactylus; species Lepidodactylus listeri. The sequence continues at coordinate 2,672,334 of JARCFY010000004.1, read as the reverse complement.
CAAAGCTGAGTTAGTGTGAGCTAGCTCACAGTTTTTTAGCCTCCAACTGACACATTTTTGTCTTCACTCAGGAAGGATGGCTCCAGAGCAAACCAATTTATGCAGAAGCCAAATCGCTCGCTTACAACATTAATGCCAGTAGCTCACAAAGGGGAATTTTTGCTCACAAGACTCCACAGCTTAGAGGGAGCATTGCACAGGAGGCTTTGAGGAGGGGTGCTTTGGTGCCAGATATTTCTGGTAGCCCAAGGGTGCGTTCATACGGCTCTTTTGAGCCATGCCAGGCACAAGTGCCTGGTGGATTTAAAGTGCACGCCCAGATCACAACATCTGGGAATCATGCCACTTCTGTGAGTAGCCCGTCAATCCCCAATGGGGATCTGTACTTAAAAGATAGTAGTGAAAGTCCAGTCTAAAGCTGGCCGATGGGCCAATGCTGGACTTTCCATTGTCAGGTCGTACCTCCAGCATGCAATCAGCTAGTAGTTGAGAGCCAGTTTGGTGTAGTGGTTAAGTGCGCGGACTCTAATCTGGGAGAACTGGGTTTGATTCCCCACTCCTCCACTTGCACCTGGCTGGATGACCTTGGGCAAGCCATAGCTCTGTACCAGCTGTTCCCTCAAGGACAGCTTGGGAAAGAGCTCTCTCAGCCCCACCTACCTCACAGGGTGTCTGTTGTGGGGAGGGGAAGGGAAAGGAGTTTGTAAGCCGCTCTGAGACTCCCTTGGGGAGTGGAGGGCGGGGTATAAATCCAATCTCTTCTTCTTCTTCTTCTTCTTCTTCTTCTTCTTCTTCTTCTAGTAGGGATGGTCTGGAGAACAACCGCCATTTTAAAAAAAACTCTTAGAGATGTGCGCATAACCGCTTAAACATGTGACGTCCCCAGAGCTCCGCTCAAGCGATCCGAACAATTTAATGTTTCTGATGGTCCCCTGAACTTTATCAACTTTATAAACTGAAAGGGTACCTAGTGGAAGGTACTGCTGGCGGTGCTTTTTCTATTTTAGTCTGCGCGTGCATGGAAAAACAAGTATATGGCGAGGCGCATATGCGCATGTGCAGACAGGATTTTTTTTTAAAAGAACAAAAAAGCCAACTGCACAGCTCCTTATGGTGGATGCCATCTAGACAATCCGCCGCAGAGTCACACACAGTAAAGCGCTTCATGGGTGAGCTGTCTGGTCGTGCAATGCTGGATCAAAAAGATCTAGCTCAAATTACAGCCGGGCCAATGGCGGGATTAGCTGCCTGTCTGAACACACCTCAAGTGTGGCATTTTATGTTTTATTTTGCTCGCACGCAGAGGTGCTTCTACACCAATGAGATTTCAAGCAATCCCCCCTGCAAGGCCCCACACCTTTCCTAGGGATCCACCGACTCCCCCTGGATCACAGCAGGCTGCTGCAGGAAGGAAGTCGAATGTTCTGCTTAATGGGTGCTGCTGTCCTCATTGTGTTTAGGATGCAGCCGGGGTTTCCAGGTCCCCACTAGCCACTGGCAACGGGTGGGGGAAAGGGGTAGGGTAGCCAGTTCCAGGTTAAGAAATTCCTGAGGAGTTGAGGATGGAACCTGGGGAGGACAGGGACCCCAGAGGGGTACAACACTATACAGTCCACCCTCCAAAGCATCCATTTTCTCCAGGGGAACTGATCTCTGTAGTCTGGAGATGAGCTCTAATTTTGGGGGATCCCCACGCTGGTCCAGCTCAGGATCTAATGATGTCTACTAGATCACCCGCCTACCCAAAACGAGTGTCCAAGAATTCTAAAAGGCTGGCTTCCTTTTGCAGAAGATGTGCCGACATCTTCTCCAGTGGGCCTTATTCTTCTATAAGCTTATTCCATCTCCGTCTCCAGCAATTCATGTCAGGCTCACTGGCCTAAAATTCCCTGGCTTTCTACTGGATTCCTTCAAAAAATCAAGGAAAATAGATCCCCAGCCTGGCTTCAGTGTGTCAAGAGGGTTGATGGTCGTATGGGTCCCATCAGAGAACAGTGGTGGTGGTAGAAAGCACTGCCATCAAGTTGCAGGCAACCTATGGCCACCCTGTGGTTTCTTAAGACAAGAGACGTCCAGAGGTGTTCTGCCATTGGCTGCCTCTGCGTAAGGACCCTGGACTTCCTTGGTGGTCTCCCATCCAAGTACTAAGCAGGGCCGACCCTGCTTAAATCCCAAGATCTGACAAGACTGGGACCGATTTCCCACAAGGCACTGCCCCCGCGTCGTCCTTCTCTTTGCCACGATTGCCTGCTTGAATTCCCCACTATTTGCCGTGGGGTGCATTTTGACCCGTGGCTCTGCCCGATGTTCTCCGATTTCCTCCACGGCTTCAGCGATCCTCAAAAAACCAGGATCACTGAAGCCGCGGGGGAAATCATGCGAAGCTGTGGGTCAAAATGCGCCCCACGGCAAATAGTGGAAAATCCAAGCAGGCAATTAGGGCAAAGAGAAGGATGACGCCGGGGCAGTGCCTTGTGGGAAATCAGTCTGGGCTAGCTTGGATCATCAAGGCAGATGATCAGAAGTGGTTGGCCGTTGCCTGCCTCTGCATAGCAACCCTGGACTTCCTTGATGGTCTCCCATCCAAGGACTAACCAGGGCAGACCCTGCTTAGCTTCTGAAGTCTGATGAGACTGGGCCAGCCTGAACCATTCAGGTCAAGCACCCACCAAAGGGGCAATTCCGAAAAGAGGTATTTAAGAAGAGAAGAAGAAGAGAAGAAGAGATTGGATTTATACCCCGCCCTTCACTCACTTAAGAGTCTCAGAGCGGCTTACAAACTCCTTTCCCTTCCCCTCCCCACAACAGACACCCTGTGAGGTAGGTGGGGCTGAGAGAGCTCTTTCCCAAGCTGTCCTTGAGGGAACAGCTGGTACAGAACTATGGCTTGCCCAAGGTCATCCAGCCAGGTGCCAGTGGAGGAGTGGGGAATCAAACCCGGTTCTCCCAGATTAGAGTCCGCGCACTTAACCACTACACCGGAAGGGAGGAGGGAGCCCAGATGCCCCCCTCCCCGCAGCCCAGGACTGAGCAGAACTGCCTCCCCAGTACTGGATGACTCTCCAGGAGCAATTCATCTGAAGAAATGTTCGGAGAGCCATTCCTGACATCATTCCCATGTTCCTTCATCCTCCATTAATTGGCTTGGAAGAGAGCCCCTTCCCCATGAGAGACCCCCCCTGTTCTCTCTCCACCCCTCTCTCTCCTTCCAGGCCTACTATAGCTTGCCCCCCGATGCTTCCTGCATTTAATGGTAGGCAGAATTAACAGGACCGCCAAGGAAGATGCAAAAGCCGTCCGGGAAGGGGCGTGTGCATGCGTCGGCGAACGCACGGCTCCGTCTGAAATTTCCACAGGTCTCCAGTGAGAGATCCGATTAAAATCCACCCTTTTCGGGACTTTATTGTGCTCAGTTTGAAAATTAATGAGGTCTCTCGGCTGCACAGGAGGGGAGTAAGGGCTCCTCAAAGTGGGGAGCCGGAGATGGTGAGCAGAGGGGAGAACCTGGCCGTCGGGAGGGCAGGAAAGGTATTTGGGGGGGCGGTTGCAGGAGAGACAGATGGGGAAAGGAGACCAAGCGTGGGGATGGAACGGGAGGCGCCCCTGACAGAAAAGGCAATTAAGATCCAAAGAAACAAGAAAGCGAGAAGCTACGAGGTAACTGAGTAGAAAATTAAAATTATTCAGCTACAGAAAATGTATCTAATGACTTAAAGTCGAGGTAGACCTGCGAAAAGGGTTTCTGGAGCAGGGGGTGGCAGTACAGGTTGGGGGGGGGTCTTTTGTAAGGAAAAAAAATGGCAAAGAGGTGGGTCAGAGGGATGGTGAAATGAGGCGGCGGGGTCCCTTGGGTCACCCTGACGTCAGACTTACTCATCCTCATGGAGAAGAAAAAGGGAAAGAGCAGGGAAACGGGGCTCTATTTAGACTGCAAATCCTATCTCGTGAAAAGACGGGACCAGGGAGTTTACAGGGATGTACAGCCAAACCCCCAAATTAATTTACACCGTTCTTTTGCATCCTTCTTAAAACTGATCAAAAGGCCAGGAGGACTGCGTGACCTGGCATATCGCAGGGAAGTGGGACTGCCCCTCAAGCTTGAGGCATCTCTGGAGGTATGGGGGGGGGAGCAGAGCCTGGGGAGGGTAAAGTTTGGGGATGGAGGGAGAGAGCTCGGTGGGGATATGAATCCATAGTGTCTGTGGGGGCTGGAAGAACATAAGGACATAAGAGAAGCCAATGCTGGATCAGGCCAACGGCCTGTGGTGTCACACAATGGCCAAAAACACCAGGGGCCCTCAGGAGGTCCAGCAGTGGGGCCAGGAAACTAGAAGCCCTCCCACTGTTGCCCCCCCCCCCCCAAGCACCAAGAAGACAGAGCATCCCTTGCCCCAGACCGAGAGTTCCTATCTAGACCTTGTGGCTAATAGCCACTGATGGACCTCTGCTCCATATGTTTATCTAATTCCCTCTTGAAGCCATCCATGCTTGTAGCCGCCTCCACCTCCTGTGGCAGTGAATTCCACCTGTTAATCACCCTTTGGGTGAAGAAGGACTTCCTTTCATCCGTTCTAACCCAACTGCTTAACAATTTCATGGAGTGCCCACAAGGAGTTCTTGTCTTGTGAGAAAGGGAGAAAAGGACTTCTTTCTCGACCTGCTCTATCCCATGCATAATCTTGTAAACCTCCATCATGTCACCCCTCAGCCATCGTTTCTCCAAGCTCAAGAGTCCCAAGCACTTCATCCTTTCTTCAGAGGGAAAGTGTTCCAACCCTTTTATCATTCTAGTTGCCCTTTTCTGCACTTTCTCCAATGCTATAATATCTTTCTTGAGGCGTGGCGACCAGAACTGTACACAGTACTCCAAATGAGGTCGCACCATCGATTTCTACAGGGGCATTATGGTACTGGCTGATTTGTTCTCAGTTCCCTTCCTAATAAACCCCAGCATAGCACTGGCCTTTTTCACTGCAGTCGCACACTGTCTCGACATTTTTATTGAGTTATCCCTTTGGAGTGCCTCACAATCCTCCCTGGTTCTCACCACCCTGAACAACTTTGTGTCACCTGCAAATTTAGCCACTTCACTGCTTACTCCCAACTCCAAATCATTAATGAACAAGTTAAAAAGCATCGGACCGAGTACTGATCCCTGTGGTACCCCACTGCTTACCTCCCTCCACTGAGAAAATTGCCCATTTATACACACACTCTCTGTTTCCTTTTAATTAGCCAGTTTTTGATCCATAAAAAAACTTCTCTGGGTCTGTGGCTCAGTGGCAGAGCCTCTGCTTGACACACAGAAGGCCCCAGGTTCAATCCCTGGCAGCATCTCTAGTTAAAAGGACCAGGCGGTAGGTGATGAGAAAGACTTCAGCTTGAGACCCCGGAGAGCTGCTGCCAGTCTGAGGAGGCAATACTGACCTTGATGGACCAAAGGTCTGATTCAGTATAAGGCAGCTTCATGTGTATGTCAGGGAGGATCCGTGGCTCAGCAGCAGAGCCTCTGCTTGGCCTGCAGAAGGTTGCAGGTTCAATCCCCAGCATCTTCAGTTAAAAGGACCAGGCAGGAGGTGACTGGAAAGACCTCCATCTGAGACCCTGGAGAGCTGTAAAGAGCAGCCGTGGTTCAGTGGAAGAGCCTCTGCTTGGCATGCAGAAGGTCCCAGGTTCAATCCCCGGCATCTCCAGTTAAAAGGACCAGGCAGGAGGGGATGGGAAAGACCTCTGCCTGAGACCCTGGAGATCTGCTGCTGGTCAGAGTAGACAATACTGACCTTGAGGGACCAGTGGTCTGATTCAGCAGAAGGCAGTTCCATGTGTGTCCATGTGCCCTCTGAAGCTGCCATTCCCTCCAGGGGAACTGACCTCTGTAGCTGTTATTCCACCCCCCCACCCCCCGAAGGCTGGCAACCCTAGTGAGATCTGTGGGGACTCAAGGCTGAACCCTGAGCCCCTCCTTCTGTGGACCCTCAACATGGGTGCTGCCATTCAAAACCAAACTCTGAGTCCCAAACCAGCTTTCACAACTCGGGGACAGTCAGTGGGACGGCAGGACACCGAATGGACCCCTCATCTGTCTCTTGCGCCTGGAACCAGGTTCCGACTCTTGAAACTCGACCTCGGATGACTCGCACCTGGAAGAGGTGATGGGCCCAGCAACTCACTCGCCCACATTAGACAATGTTGACCTTGATGGACCAAGAGAGAAGAGGAAGAAGAGGTTGGATTTATACCTCGCCCTTCACTACCAAAAGGAGTCTCAGAGAGGCTTTCAGACGCCTTTCCCTTCCCCTCCCCACAACAGACACCCTGGGAGGTAGGCGGGGCTGAGAGAGCTCTGACAGAAACTGCTCTTTTTCAAGGACAGCTGTGCCAGAACCAAGGGTCATTTTGTAGAAAAAGAGGTGCAGAAGCTCATTAGCATGACTTGTTAGCATAACTCATCTGCATATGCCACACCCCCTGACATCACTGGAAGTGTGCCAGAAGGCAACACCCACCACTCAGGCTCCGCCCCAAAAATCTCCAGGTATTTCCCTACTCAGAGCTGGTGAGCCAGCTTGACACTTTGACTAAAGACACTTTAGGTTTCCTTTGCTCTTGCAGGGAAGCTACCCTACAACAAGCATGAAAATGCAGATCAAGTGAGTATGCTTTTGCTTTTTTTCCATAGTGCATCACCATATGTGCCCGTAGGCATCAAAGTCAGGGGGCTGGGGAGCTGGAGCCCCCCCCCCCGAACGTTTCCAGGATGTGCTGAGCCTCCCTCTGAGACAATGGCCTGTACTGTCCCTGGCCCAGCCCCAGCCCACCCACCCCGGGAAACTGGAACGTTTACGCCCTTGTATGTGCCTACTCCTGGGCTTGTTACTCCCGGAACGGCGTTCCTGCGTGTTCCTGCTCAAAATTACCCCTGGCCAGAGCTATGGCTTGCCCAAGGTCATCCAGCAGGTGCAAGTGGAGGAGTAGGGAATCAAACCCAGTTCTCCCAGATTAGAGTCCGCGCACTTAACCGCTACACCAAACAGAGCCTGATTCAGCAGAAGGCAGCTTCATGTACCACGTGTGACATTGTTAGCAGCCATAACCTTTTAGGAAGTTTCTGGAAGTGCACATTTGGACTGCGTCACACCTGGTTAGCCCCCTGGAAGTCCTGGGGGATCGTGTTGAGGGGTCAGCCCCCCTCCTTGGTCCAGCTCTCGTGGCCCTCTGTCTCATCCAGAGCTGCATTGGGGATGAATGCTGTTTTTTAAGAGACCAGCCTGGCGTGCCGCATATGTATCACACGTTCTGGTATGCACATGCATTATTACGCTGCAAATTCGATGTCAGGGCTTAGCATTACCCGCTGGGAGCAGATGGGCTTGAGTGAATCTCTAGCCTTCGGCCACCTAGTGAGTTTGAAGTGGAGCAGGAGAGGGAACCTGGTTTCTCTAGATTGCCGGCTCGGATGCACCTGTATGCCGGCCGCCCGTGAATTTCTTAGGGAATTATGCTGGCGGCTGGACCCAGAATATTGATTTTGCAGCCAGGAGGGGATCAAATGGGCAAATGTGAGGAGCTGGAAGATATCATTATGGGAACTCGTCCTTAACAAATTCCGCCTGCACACAGGGCTCTCTCGTGCACATACCAATGATAGGGTTGGGTTGTGTCCACGGGAAGGAAGGGAAAGATAACAACCACATTCTGTGCGGAACTTTCTCTCACAAAGAACTTGCCCGACAAAACTAGCAAGGGGGTTCTTTTCCTTCCAGCACCACAACTGGAGGGCGCTGGTTATTTCAGCTCTGTTTGGGGGAATCTGGCTGAATCACCCAGTTTCCGAAATGGGAGCATAACGGGTCAGCCACGTTGTTGGGGTCCTTTTGGATCAATGAGCAGACATAAGAATATAAGACCTCAGAAGAGCCCTGCTGGATCAGACCAGTAAGGGTCCCTCTAGTCCAGCCTCCTGTCTCACACAGTGGCCATCCAGTTCCTCTGGAGTAGGGCTGCCAAGTCCAACTTGGGAAATATCTGGGGACTTTGGGGGTGGAGCCAGGAGACTTTGGGGGTGGAGCCAGGAGAAAGGAAGTGACATCATTTTGTGAAGTCACATCCTGTGATGTTGCTTCCACATGCTTCCACATGAACTCATGAAGTTTCCTAATACTGAATCAGGCCATTGGTCCATCAAGGTCAGTATTGACTACTCAGACTGGTAGTGGCTCTCCAGGGTCTCAGGCTGAGATCTTTAATGTCACCTATTACCTGATCCTTTTTTAGCTGAAGAGGCTGATACCTCCTGCATGTCAAGCAGATGCTCTATCACTGAGCAACAGCCCTACTGAATCCTTCCTCATCTCGGCAGAATATGAAGCACTAAGTGCTACACAAGTGCTAAATATGATTTTCATATCATAAGAACAGGAGAGAAGCCACAGTGGATCGGCCCATCCAGTACAGCCCATCCAGTACAACACTCTGTGTCACAACAGTGGCCAAAAATACCAGGTGCCCTCAGGAGGTCCAGCAGCGGGGCCAGAACTCCAGAAGCCCTCCCACTGTTGCCTCCCCTCAAGCACCAAGAATGCAGAGCATCACTGCCCCAGACAAAGGGTTCCATTTAGACCTTGTGGCTAATAATAGCCACTGATAGACCTCTGCTGGATGGGGACAGAGAGAGAGAGAGAGAGAGAGAGAGAGAGAGACAGACAGACAGCTTTTTCACTTACTCTTGCCCAATTCCCAGGCTTTATTTCTGGCCCTTGTTTCACCCAGCTGTTGTCCATGTAAGTCCCATAACTTCTCCCCCCCCCCAGCATAGGCTTTTTGGTGGCTAAAGAGGACCTTTGTCCTCCCCTTTTCGCCAGCAGAAAAGCTAGCTGGATCCATCCCTAATTTAAAATACCGGTTACTTGATGTACAAATGCTTTTAAAAATGCAGATTTTTACTGCCGGAGGGGGGGACACGGTTGAAAGAAACAGAAAATTGGCATAAAAATGAGGAATCCCAACTTTTATTTGCAGAAGGGAAATGAGGATTGGGGGGACCCAAACAGCCACGACAAGACATTTTAAACAATCCCACTCCCAGACCTTCTACAGGCAACCTCTCCTTGTGATGTTTACCTCTTTGGAAGAGACAGTTTATTCCTTTGACAAAACCACAGTGGACAGACAGACAGAAAAAAGAAAAAGGGGGAGGGGGAGAGACAGAGAAGGAAAAGAGCTCGCAGACCCCAGCTTACCCAAGCAGTTTACTCAGCAGCAACCTTGCACGCAGTAGAAAGAGCTTAGTCCCTCCTTAATCTCTGGGCGGGGCTCTCTTGCTGGCTCAGCTCTTAAAGGGGAAATTTCCCTTTTAAGAAGTTCAAGAGGCTGGCCAGGGCAGGCTCCGAGGTTCCCCTGCTGGCAGCCATTTTGTCCCCCCGGTGGCCAATTTTGGAAAAGCGGGGGAAAGCTTTAAAAATCGGTGTTTCCCCCACTCTACCGGGGGACTTGGCAGCCCTACTCTGGAGGGCCAACAACGGGGAAGAGAGGCCGAGGCCTTCCCCTGAGAAGAACCTCAGAAGAGCCCTGCTGGATCAAACCAGGGAGGGTCCATCTTGGCCAGCATCCCGTCTCACACAGGGGCCAGCCAGTTCCTCTGGAGGGCCAACAACAGGGCAGAGAGGCCGAGGCCTTCCCCTGAGAAGAACATCAGAAGAGCCCTGCTGGATCAGACCAGTGAGGGTCCCTCTAGTCCAGCATCCTGTCTCACACAGTGGCCAGCCAGTTCCTCTGGAGGGCCAACAACGGGGAAGAGAGGCCGAGGCCTTCCCCTGAGAAGAACCTCAGAAGAGCCCTGCTGGGTCAGACCAGTGAGGGTCCCTCTAGTCCAGCATCCCGTCTCACACAGGGGCCAGCCAGTTCCTCTGGAGGGACAACAACAGGGCAGAGAGGCCGAGGCCTTCCCCTGAGAAGAACCTCAGAAGAGCCCTGCTGGGTCAGACCAGTGAGGGTCCCTCTAGTCCAGCATCCCGTCTCACACAGTGGCCAGCCAGTTCCTCTGGAGGGCCAACAACGGGGAAGAGAGGCCGAGGCCTTCCCCTGAGAAGAACCTCAGAAGAGCCCTGCTGGATCAGACCAGGGAGGGTCCATCTTGGCCAGCATCTCGTCTGACACAGGGGCCAGCCTGTTCCTCTGGAGGGCCAGCAACAGGGCAGAGAGGCCGAGGCCTTCCCCTGAGAAGAACATCAGAAAAGCCCTGCTGGATCAGACCAGTGAGGGTCCCTCTAGTCCAGCATCCTGTCTCACCCAGAGGCCAACCAGTTCCTCCGGAGAGCCGACAGCAATGCATACAGGCTAAGACCTTCCCCTGAGAAGAACATCAGAGGAGCCCTGCTGGATCAGACCAGTGAGGGTCCCTCTAGTCCAGCATCCTGTCTCACCCAGAGGCCAACCAGTTCCTCCGGAGAGCCGACAGCAATGCATACAGACTAAGACCTTCCCCTGAGAAGAACATCAGAGGAGCCCTGCTGGATCAGACCAATGAGAGCCTATCCAGTCCAGCCTCCTGTCTCTCACACAGGGGCCAGCCAGTTCCTCTGGAGGGCCAACAACAGGGCAGAGAGGCCCAGGCCTTCCCCTGGTAAGAACCTCAGAAGAGCCCTGCTGGATCAGACCAGTGAGGGTCCATCCAGTCCAGCCTCCTGTCTCACACAGTGGCCAGCCAGTTCCTCTGGAGGGACAACAACAGGGCAGAGAGGCCGAGGCCTTCATAAGAGCATCAGAAGAGCCCTTGGTGCTGGGGGGAGCAGGACCAGGGGGCAACCTCAGGGGAAGGCCTCGGCCTCTATGCATTGTTGTCGGCTCTCCGGAGGAACTGGTTGGCTGCTGGGTGAGACAGGATGCTGGACTAGATGGACCACTGGTCTGACCCAGGTGAGGAGAAAGAGGAGGTTGCCGGCTATGATGGAACTGTTGCTGTTGTGTTTGTGTTTTGAATCATTGAAGCAGCAATAGCTTGAAAGGGCTCTGGTATCCTAAAGCTCCACATCCTATTGGCTGATGAATAAAGACTCCCATTGGTCCTAAAGCCAATCTAGATATCCAATCGCTGAGCCCTGCTTGGGTCCAATAGTATTGCTTGTATATAGTTACTTTGTTGAAAGTTATGTGTTGGAACAGTATAAAGTAAGGTGCCGCTCTCATAGAGCTGTCTTTGGAGCTGAGCAATATCACTGAATAAAAGCCTGTTGTTCGAATTCATCGCCTCTCGCTCAATATTTAAAAGTTGCTGTCCTCAACCAAAGGCCTGGTGGAACATCTCTACCTGCGGGTCCCACAATCCCTAGCATAACCTTTTCAGTCGTCAACAATGGTTCTCTTCTCCCTCCTTTGCCAGCTGGAAAAGTGGGTAGGATACATCCCCGGGTCTTTGGGGCTGTGGCACTTTAAACACCCATGCCACATCTTCTGAGAGCCAGTTTGGTGTAGTGGTTAAGTGCACGGACTCTCATCTGGGAGAACCGGGTTTGATTCCCCACTCCTCCACTTGCACCTGGCTGGATGACCTTGGGCAAGCCATAGCTCTGTACCAGCTGTTCTCTCAAGGACAGTTGTCTCAGAGCTCTCTCAGCCCCACCTACCTCACAGGGTGCCTGTTGTGGGGAGGGGAAGGGAAAGGAGTTTGTAAGCCGCTCTGAGACTCTCTTGGGGAGTGGAGGGCGGGGTATAAATCCAATCTCTTCTTCTTCTTCTTCTTCTTCGCCTGAGCTCCAAATGAAAAAGAACAGCGGCCCTTTGAAGGCCAGCGACATTTATTGCAGTATGAGCTTTCCTGAGGCAGCGCTCATTTCTTCCGCTACAACAGGAGAGAGAAACTCTTTTAACTAACTTCCACAGAAAATTACAGAAAGAGAGGGGGGAAAGAAGGAGGAGTCGAGCGGAGAGACACCAAAGATAATAGATCAGATGAGATTCTCTGTCTGGGGAGTTGGAGCATGTGGGTAATTTAACGAACATTGGGACAGATCACAGGCTGGGGCCTCTCTCACATGCGGCAAAGGTGAAGAAACGTGCAATAAAGTAGGGTAAATAACAAACTCATTAAAGAGGAGAGAGCAACTGACCGACATCGGTAAAGGATTATGGTACGATACAGCACGTTACGTACGGTCTATTGAAGTTAATAAAAGGAGGAACCTCTTGGGTTATTAGAATTTATGATGAGTGAAGAATTCCAAGTCTCAGTTTAAACCAGGGCGACAGAAGGTGTTTAGTTTCTTGATGAGCTCTAATTGAGCACTTTCGCATTGTGCATTCCTTTTGAAGTCTTTTTTCGGTAAGACGGTGACTTTCAGATCGGGAAAAGTATGTCCGGGAAGACTGAAAACTTCTGCCGACGGTTGCTGAATGTTGCAATTGCCTGTGTCAGATTTGTGTTCATTGATTCCTTCGTGTCGGGACCGACTTGTTTGTCCAGTGTAGACAGAAGAAGGGCACTGTTTGCACATCATGATGATGATGATGAGAAGAAGAAGAGGAGGAGGAGGAGGAGGAGGAGGAGATTGGATTTATACCCCATCCTTCACTACCCAGTTTGAGAGCGAGTTAGGTGTAGTGGTTGAGTGCGCGGACTCTAATCTGGGAGAACCGGGTTTGATTCCCCACTCCTCCACTTGCACCTGGCTGGATGGCCTTGGGCAAGCCATAGCTCTGTACCAGCTGTTCCCTCAAAGACAACTTGGGAAAGAGCTCTCTCAGCCCCACCTACCTCACAGGGTGCCTGTTGTGGGGAGGGGAAGGGAAAGGAGTTTGTAAGCCGCTCTGAGACTCCCTTGGGGAGTGGAGGGCGGGGTATAAATCCAATCTCTTCTTCTTCTTCTACCCAAGGGAGTCTCAGGGTGGCTAACAAACTCCTTTCCCTTCCCCTCCCCACAACAGACACCCTGTGAGGTAGGTGGGGCTGAGAGAGCTCTTTGGTGAGCCAGTTTGGTGTAGTGGTTAAGTGCGCGGACTCTAATCTGGGAGAACCGGGTTTGATTCCCTACTCCTCCACTTGCACCTGGCTGGATGACCTTGGGCAAGCCATAGCTCTGGCACAGCTGTTCTCTCAAGGGCAGTTCTCGAAAGAGCTCTCTCAGCCCCACCTACCTCACAGGGTGTCTATTGTGGGGAGGGGAAGGGAAAAGGAGTTTGTAAGCTGCTCTGAGACTACAAGTGAGTGAAGGGAGAGGTATAAATCCAATCTCTTCTTCTTCGTCTCTTTCCAGAACTGTCCATGAGAGAACAGCTCTGACAGAACTATGGCTTGCCCTAGGTTATCCAGCAGGTGCAAGTGGAGGAGTGGGGAATCAAACCTGGTTCTCCCAGATTAGAGTCCGCACACTTAACCACTACACCAAACTGGATGATGTGCAAGTGGATAAGCCCAGGATGGCATAGCTCAGGGGTCCCCGGTGTGACACTGGTAGGCACAATGGCACCTGCCAACATCTTTTCTGGTGCCCACCAGTATTCCCTCTAAGCTGAGTTAGTGTGAGCTAGCTCACAGTTTTTTAGCCTCCGGCTCACATATTTTTGTCTTAGCTCAGGCAGGATGGCTCCAGAGCAAACTAATGTACGCAGCAGCCAAATCGCTCACTCTCAACTTTCATGCCAGTGGCTCACAAAGTAGAATTTTTACTCACAGCATTCCATAGCTTAGAGGGAGCATTGGTGCCCACCATGTATATTGAGAAAGTGGGCAGGCGGCAGCGGCAGGGGGAGGGGCTTCTGTCCAGCAAGGCTTGTGATGGAGCACTGGAGAGGCTAGAATCCTAGAGTTGGAAGGGACCTCCAGGGTCATCTAGTCCAACCCTCTGCACAATGCAGGAAATTCACAAATAATACCTCCCCCCCCCCCACACCCAGTGATTCCTGCTCCATGACCAGAAGATTACAAAAACAATTACAAAAAAGATTCCCCCCCCCGGGGGGGGATTAAGACCCTCATTGCCCTGGAACCGTTGGTCCAGCCTTTGTCGCTGCTCTGTGTGACTAGATTTTGCCACCAGAATGTTGTGGTTTTATCTGTAACTGTTACGTTTTAAATTGTAAACCATTATATTTTTTGGTATTTATTTGTTGGTGGCCACCTTGAGCCGGTTCGTCTGGAAAGGCGGGGTATAAATACAATGAATAAATAAATAAAAAGCCTCCAGATCTCCAGTCAAATTGGCCTGGATTCAAGTAGGTTAGAAAACATTAGGTGAATGAACTAACAGAAGCAATATGGGTGGAAATGTTGGGTCCTTATGGTTACTTAAAAGCAAGGCCGTACTATTGTTCACCTGATCAAACACTTGAGGCTGACCTCGAGATGGAGAAGGAAGTAAAGGTGACTAAAACAGATGTTACTGTAATACTGGGAGGCTTCAACAACCCTCACATTGACTGGGTAAACATGTGCTCAAGTCATGCTGTAGAAATTACGAATGTCTAGGCATCTAATGACAGCGCACATGCTGCAATATATAGATGTTGTTGCACCAGTTAGGAACAGTGACTGCGATACAATTAAGTTCACATCGTTCACATCAATGGAAAAGCCCACAAAGCCCGAAACTGTCACCATATTTATATATTTGGTTCAATTTCTGTTCTGCCCTGCCTGCAACCTTTAACGTCAAAGGAGGAAAACATGAGAGAACCAGACAGAAGGAGGTTAAAAAGGTGAATGGGGGCATCATATCTCTCCATGATGCTTGGAAACTATTTTAAACCACATTGACTGAGACCCAGACAGACGGCATCCCCCTGGTTAGGAAAGCTACAGCCAAGTCAAAAAGGAGGCCTGTGTGGCTAACAGCCCAATTCAACAGCACCATAAAAAGCAAAAAAAAAGGGCTTCTTTTACAAAGTGGAAGGTCAGCCAGCTCCAATTAAGTGAACAGAAGGGAGCACAGGGTGTTAAGTTAATAATAATTATTAGAGTTATTAATAAGTTAATAATTAGGCATGCAAAAAGAGAATTTGAAGAGCAGATTGTTAAAAGTATCAAGGCAAAGAATAAGCCAGTTTGGTGTAGTACTACAGTGCATGGACTCTAATCTGGGAGAAGTGGGTTTGATTCCCCACTCCTCCACTTGGATGACCTTGAGCAAGCCATAGTTCTATCAGAGATGCTCTCTTAAGAGTTCTCTCAGCCCCACCCACCTCACGGGGTGTCTGTTGTGGGGAGGGGAAGGGACAGGAGATGGTAAGCCACTCTGAGACTCCAAGTGAAGGGCAGGGTATAAATCCAATCTCCTCCTCCTCCTCCTATATCAGAAGCAAGAAACCAGCCAGAGAAGCAGTTGGGCCTTTGGCTAACCAAGGAATGAAAAGATTGCTAAAAGAAAATTGGGAGAAGGCAGAGAAGCCAAATTAATCCTTTTCATCTTTGTTCACTGTGGACCATGTGGGGAATTTTGGGGAAACATCTGCTTTGCATGCAGAAGGCCCCAGTTGAAAGAACCAGGCAGCAGGTGATGGGAAAGGTCTTTCTCTGCCTGAGAGCCCAGGGAACTGAGTAGACAAGACAGACCTTGAGGGACCGAGGGTCTAATTCAGTAGAAGGCAGCTCCATATGTCTGCGTGTCTACCCAGGCCTCAGCCACTATTTCCAGGAAGGGAATTTGAATAACAGAGCAGAGTTGAGATGACTAAAGATGAACCAGACTGGGGGATATGGTCCAGCTACTTCAGCTGGATCAGTCGCCTTCAGTACCATCAACTGGATCAGTTGCCTTCAGTACCATCAACCACAGCATCGTGCTGAGTTGCCTCTCGACATGGGGACTGGTGGACACCTTGTTATGATGGTTCAAGTCTGAATTTGGTGTAGTGGTTAAGTGCGCGGACTCTAATCTGGGAGAACCGGGTTTGATTCCCCACTCCTCCACTTGCACCTGGCTGGATGACCTTGGGCAAGCCATAGCTCTGTACCAGCTGTTCCCTCAAGGACAGCTTGGGAAAGAGCTCTCTCAGCCCCACCTACCTCCCAGGGTGTCTGTTGTGGGGAGGGGAGGGGAAGGGAAAAGGAGTTTGTAAGCCACTCTGAGACTCCCTTGGGGAGTGGAGGGCGGGGTATAAATCCAATCTCTTCTCTTCTTCTTCTTCTTCTGATCTGGGGTGGAGCAGTCTCAGAGGGTGGTGCTGGGGGATTCATGCTCTGCCCCATGGCTATTGACCTGTGGGGTTCCGCAGGGTTTGATCTTATCCCCCATGCTATTTAATATCTACATGGAGCCTCTGGGAGAGGAGAGGAGAAGAAGAGATTGGATTTATACCCCGCCCTTCACTACCCAAAGGAGTCTCAGAGTGGCTTACAAACTCCTTTCCCTTCCCCTCCCCACAACAGACTCCCTGTGAGGTCGGTGGGGCTGAGAGAGCTCTTTCGAGGACTGCTCTTGAGAGAACAGCTCTGACAGAACTTGTGACTGACCCAAGGTCACACCAGCAGCTGCATGTGAAGGAGTGGGGAATCAAACCCAGATCTCCCAGATTAGAGTCCGCACTCCCAACTTGTATACCAGACTGACTACGAGAGGTCATCAGGAGGTTTGGGCTGTGGTGACACCAATATGTTTTGTTGTTTTATTTAGGTTTGAAAGCCTGAGCTCACTTGTGGGGTAAAGGTAAAGGTTTCCCTTGCTCGAAAGCCAGTCAGATTTGACTCTAGGGGGCTGTGCTCATCTCTGTTTCCAAGCTGAAGAGCCAACACTGTCCAAAGACATTTCCGTGGTCATGTGGCTGGTATGACTAGATGCCGAGGCGCACGGAACGCTGTTCCCTTCCCACCGAAGTGGTACCTATTTATCTACTTGCAATTTCTTGCTTTCGAACTGCTAGGTTGGCAGGAGCTGGGGCCAGAGACGGGAGCTCACTCCGTCATGCAGCACTCGGGTCTTGAACTGCCGAACTACCAACTTTCCGGTCTGCAGCTCAGCTTCTTAACCACTGAGCCACCACAGCGCCCCACCCCCCACCCCTTGTGGGGTAGGGTGGGATATAAGCCCAATAAAATAAAACAAATAGGCCATACACCGTAATTTAAGAAGTAAGAATAACAACAAAGCAAAAACTAGTCACATCAACAGTACCAGTTTTGTGGTGGCCACTTAGAAGTACTCTTAGTTTATGAGGGTCCACATTAGCAGAATATTTTTGATAACCATTTCAAAAGAAATTTCTCCCTGGCTTCAGCATGTTTTGGGCAAGACAGAAAAACAGGCATTAATGAGGCAACAGCCGATAAAGAGCAGTCACAAAAGGGCTGTTCTGGAGATGCCGTGAGAAAGCGACCCTTCGTCTGAGCTGTGGATCATGCAATAAAGTGTGCAGTCATGTACAGCTCTCTCAGTTCAGATCACCAATATGTGGATGACACCCAACTTTACCGTTCTTTTCCACCTAATTCCAAGGATGTTCTGAACTGGTGCTAGGGGTCAGCAATGGGCTGGAGGACCATGAACAACCTGGAACATCATCCTAACAAGGCAGAGGCTCTCTGAGGTCGGAGAAAGGCAGACAAGGGACTTCAAATCTCTTGTGTCTTGGAGAGGGTTCTACTTCCCTTGAAAAGCCAGTTTGGCAACCTGGGAGTGCTGCTTGATACAGTGGCCACCTTAGAAAACCAGGAGGCTGTGGTGCCCAGTTTCAGCTGGCATGTCAGCTGCACCCGTTCCTGGGCCAGTCAGATCTAACCACTGTGATCCATGCCTCCGTTACATCTAGGCTGGGCTATTGCAATGTAGTTTGGTGTCATGGTTAAGAATGGCAGACTCTAATCTGGGAGAACCGGGTCTGATTCCCCACTCCTCCTCCACATGCAGCCAGCTGGGTAACCTTGGGTCAGTCACATCTCTCTCAGAGCTGTTCTCTCAAGGGCAGTCCTCGGAAGAGCTCTCTCGGCCCCACCTACCTTCACAGGGTGTCTGTTGTGGGAAGAGGAAGGGAAGGTGATTATAAGCCACTCTGAGACTCCAAGTGGAAGGTGGGATATAAATCCAATCTCCTCCTCCTCCTTCATAAAGGTTTATTAAGAGCTTCTTTCCCATGCATCCTGATAGGGTTGCCAAGTCTGGTCTGGAAATACCTGGAGATTTCAGGGGGTGGATCCTGGGCAGGGGGGATGGGGGATGGGAGGGACCTTAGCAGAATATAATGTCATAGAATCCATCCTCCAAAGCAGCCATTTTCTGATCTCCAGGTGCCACCTGGAGGTTGGTAATCCTCCATCCAGATGTTGATGGTTTCAGAAGGTAGCCATTTGGTCTGTAGTAAAGTGCGGCAGCACTTTAGGGATCAACATGAATTTCAAGGGATGAGCTTTCAAGAGTCAAAACTCCCTTTCTCAGACACCTGAAACTCTCTCTCTCTCTCTCTTTCTCTGTGTGTGTGTGTGTGTGTATGTGAAGGAATGGGGATACAGAAAAAAAGAAATGTGGAATTTAAAAGGATTTTCAATTTTTCAAGTTAAGGACTTTCAAGGGTATAGATAACGCATAATATATAAAACCTATGTGACAAATGTAAGCTTAGTCAAGAATATTTCCATTCTTTGCTGTTTTCTATTCTTGTCATTGTAGCTACAACGAAAATAGGAAGAGATCTAATTCCATTTCCATACCCTATCCCCCTGTTTATTTTAAAAGACTGTATTAAAGTAAAACTAAGCGTTCTGTAATCTTCAAATATAAAATACATAACCTTAAAATAACAGTCGTGCTACATTCTTCTAAATTGAACCACACCAATCCTTAGATAATTTTAGGCTGTGATCACAGACACTAAATAATCCACTTTCAACCCACTTTCAATGCCCTTTCCAACTGGGTTTTGCCAGTTCACACCGTAAAGGTGCACTGTTGGAAGGTGCACTGAAAGTGGATTGAAAGTGGATTATTTAGTGTCTGTGACCACAGCCTTAAAGTATTATTTTAAACTAGAAGAGAAGAAGAAGAAGAAGAGATTGGATTTATATCCCGCCCTTCACTCACTTAAGAGTCTCAGAGCGGCTTACAAACTCCTTTTCCCTTCCCCTCCCCACAACAGACACCCCGTGAGGTAGGTGGGGCTGAGAGAGCTCTTTCCCACGCTATCCTTGAGGGAACAGCTGGTCCAGAGCTATGGCTTGCCCAAGGTCATCCAGCAGCTGCAAGTGGAGGAGTGGGGAATCAAACCCGGTTCTCCCAGACTAGAGTCCGCGCACTTAACCACTACACCAGACTGGCTCTCTAAGAGTTCTGTAAAACTATAGTTGTAAAACCATATGAAGTGTAACAATGAAGCATTTTAATAAAATAAACATATGTGGAATATTGAGTATATTGACGAATTTAGATTTCTGTAACAAACTAACAGCAATATTTGAGTTACTTCTTGCAACTCAGATCCTATTTGATAGTTGCTTGTATCTTCTTTCGTCAAGGTTTATTTAAGGTAGGCATATTGGGCTTTCCATTTTTCCTCACGTCCTTTAATCTTTTTAAAAATTCAGATGGTTCGTTAGTCTTGCCATTACCACAGATTCCACCATTTTGTCTTTCCAGTTCTCATGGTTTGGGCATTCTTCTGTTTTCCACTTTTACTATTATTTCTATTTATTTAATTTTTACCGTGCCCTATCCCACGAGTGGCCTCAGAGCGGCTTACAACACAAGATTCACAACACAATAAAAGCGATAAAACCAATAAAGGAACAGGTGGCACAATAAACAATAACAGAAAGGACCCGTGCCTCATGTCAGGTGAATAAAAAGCTCCAGTGCCGAAGTGATGTTCTCTAAAGCAGCAGGGCACTGGGAAAAAACCATGAACGGGGAGGCCGGGATGGCTGAACGTCCACTGCCTCAACCGAAAGCTACTCTAGCTGCAGTTAACATATCTCTAAATCATTCTAGACACCTGAAACTCTTGTCGGTCTCTGAATCCCAGAGCCAGGAGGCAGCATTGGAGGATGGCCTCGGCCTCTCTGCCCTGTTGCTGGCCCTCCGGAGGAACTGGTTGGGGCCCCTGTGTGAGACAGGATGCTGGACTAGATGGACCCTCACTGGTCTGATCCAGCAGGGCTCTTCTGAGGTTCTTCTCAGGGAAAGGCCTCGTCCTCTCTGCCCTGTTGTTGGCCCTCCAGAGGAACTGGCTGGCCACTGTGTGAGAGACAGGATGCTGGACTAGATGGACCCTCACCGGTCTGATCCAGCAGAGCTCTTCTGAGGTTCTTCTCAGGGGAAGGCCTCGACCTCCATGCCCTGTTGTTGGCCCTCCAGAGGAACTGGCTGGCCACTGTGTGAGATGGGATGCTGGACTAGATGGACCCTCCCTGGTCTGATCCGGCAGGGCTTTTCTGATGTTCTTATCAGGGGAAGGCCTCGGCCTCTATGCCCTGTTGTTGGCCCTCCAGAGGAACTGGTCGGTGTGAGTTGAGCATAGGCTAACTGCCATAAGCCTGGGTGGCTGTCTTGCCATGATCAATGAAGTCGCTGTGTTACCTGTTGCAATACTTCCTGAGTTGCCTTGACGTTTCCTGCTTAATTCACAATGCTTTGTGTTCCAAGGTTTCATTTAACCTCTGCAGGTCCTGCCCGGGAGATAGCATCGGGAACCTTTGGAATGCACTTTTGGAATGCACGCCTCGCTGGCTTTGCTTTGCTTTGCTCATTTGCTTTCTTTTCCCTTTTATCTCTAGCCTCCTTAGCAAACGACCTTGAACAAACGTGCCTCCTGTTATGTGTTACATGAATCACAGGTGTTATGTATTCCTTTTGCTTAGTTTCTCTGGGAACTTCCCCCCACAAAATATTCAACAGTATTTCTCCCTGAGAACTCATTTTGCCACGCTTTCTATGGGAATATTGGGCCAGCATTATTTGGGCGCCAAGAATTCTCCCTATTGATTGGTAGAGGGTAGTTAGGCCATATTTCATACCAAGTAAAATTGTAATTGCAATTCCAAGCTTGAGCATTACTAACAGGGAAAGTGTTTGACCAACATGATCTTTTCTGCAAATAAAGGACTTTCTGCTTAAGGAGACCTGTTGTGGACTATATCTCACAGTCAGCCACTGTGTGAGACAGGATGCTGGACTAGATGAACACTCACTGGTCTGATCTTGCAGGGCTCTTCCAAGGTTCTTATCAGGGGAAGGCCTCGTCCTCTCTGCCCTGTTGTTGGCTGTCCAGAGGAACTGTCTGGCTACTGTGTGAGACAGGATGCTGGACTAGCTGTACCACTGGTCTGATCCTGCAGGGCTGATGTTCTTATGAAGGCCTTGGCCTCTCTACCCTGTTGTTGGCCCTCCAGAGGAACTGGTTGGCCACTGTGTGAGACAGGATGCTGGACTAGATGGCCCACTGGTCTGATCCAGCTGGGCTCTCCTGATGTTCTTATGAAGGTCTTGGCCTCTCTGCCCTGTTGCTGGCCCTCCAGAGGAACTGGCTGGCCACTGTGTGAGATGGGATTCTGGACTAGATGGACCCTCACTGGTCTGATCCAGCAGGGTTCTTCTGATGTTCTTCTCAGGGAAAGGCCTCAGCCTCTCTGCCCTGTTGTTGGCCCTCCAGAGGAACTGGTTGGCCACTGTGTGAGACAGGATACTGGACTAGAGGGACCCACACTGGTCTGATCCAGCAGGGCTCTTCTGATGTTCTTACGCTCTTGAGGCACTACAGGACTCAAATCTAACAATCCAGATGATGAGAATGCCATCAATAAACCCTGAGCACCGGACAGGTATTAATGGGCGGAAGCTGAAGAAGCGTTGCTCTAAGTCAGCCATGGAAATGTTTGCATACTGTGGTGCCATAGCTGAGCCATTAATCTGAAGGCCTCAGTGTGCATAAAGTGCTGTCAAAGTTGCGGCTGACTTATCGCAGCTCCACGTTTGTCCCACTGCCTTTAAACACTATTGTATCACCTGGTAAATTCACGAAATTGTGTTGTTCCTAACAAAAGCTCTTAGACGGATTTGATTCTTATTTTTAGAAATGTTGTGGATGTGTGTTGACTGGGATGGACATGGTTGTTTACAACGTTTTCCCTAGTTTGAGTGCTGGAAAGTGAGAAGAAATCCCCAGCACGCAGCTTGCTTTGGGTGAATGACGGCTGTTTTAAAGATTCCCCCCCACCCGCACTCTCCTTTCACTCCATGTTCACCGTGGTGTCCACGAAGCAAGTCTGCACTAAAATCGAATCCAACCTTCTTTTAAATCCAGGTTTCCCCCCACCCCCATTCTGCTTAAAAATCGGGTACATAATCCAAGCTTCCCCCCATTTTGCATTACTTTCCCTCCCTTCAGTGGTCAGCCCGGTTTCAGGTTATTTGGATGCTGTTTTGCCATGGGCTTAAATTGCTTCATCTCGAACACTGAGACCGATTTCTCACAGCCGCTGCTCCGCCACCGCTCCTTCCTTTGCCCCGATCATAAGTGTCCATTTCCCACTATTTGCCACACAGCTGCATTTTGCCCCGGAGCTTCAGCCAATTTCCACCACGTCTACTCAGTCCTCAAAAAACAGGATTGAGTAGATGCGGCGGTAATCGAGCAAAGCTCCTGGGCAAAATGTGGCCGCGCGGCAAATATGGGAAATTGACACGATTGGGGCAAAGGGAGGAGCGGGGGTGGAGCAGCGGCTGTGGGAAATCGGTCTGAGAAAAACCGGAGTGGCAGGCAAATGCAGAAAGGATGGTCTAACTGTGGTCCATTCTGCATCTGGCATTTGTTCCACATTTTATCAGAACTTGACCTGGTTCTCCCTTGCCTTGGAATATGTGTTTTCATTGCATTGCCTCGGATCCTGGTTTCTGCATTGGCTAGTGTCAGCTTGCCATCTATTTTGTTTTCTATGCTCGCTCCTGCATTGATATGCAGATTTTCCTGTGTCAGTACTTGCCTCAGCAGTCATTAGCGGCTTGAGCCAAATAATTCATGGTAAGGTGATAAATACAGAGGGGGAAATAGGGGTGGAGGAACTGACAGAGATCAAGGAAGCCCTGTCAAGTTGTCTGCTTATTGTTCCCTTCGAAGCGGAGGAAGGAAAAGGTGCCGCTCAAAGCCACATTCAGATACTCTGGGGCAATGCCATACTGACTGCGAAGTCACCCCTGAATGACCATAAATTGATGCAGAAGGTACCATAAAACCCGATGAACAAAGAAAGCGAAAGCAGCATGCAGTGCAGAGGGAGATTAACCTCCTGATGAGGCTGTGGGAAAACTGCAAGGAAACAGAGGGGTGCAGAATCAACCCGGGTACTCTTATCCCGAACTCCCTCTCTGCATCTGAGCCCTGCAGATCTTGGGTCACGCCTACAGGGCAGCAAGACCCTGTGCGCTTTGCATGCAAGATCTCAAGTTACCACATCTCCAGCTGAAAAGAACGCAGGTCATAGGACTCACTCAGGGAAAATCTCCGTCCGGGAGCCTGGAGAGACCTGGAAAGTGTGCTGAAATATACTGGGTTCAGATGCATTGTGTGATCAGCTCATCATTTATTGTGATTACAGCTCAGCTCAAAGACAATGCTAGCAGGGCTGAAGCCTGGCTTATATGCATGCAAAACACTTCCCCACCCCACTCCCCATGATAGGCTATTTACAAAACATTACTACTTGATTGGTATACTCCAGAGTCCTGGTTGGCTACTGTTCTTGTGCTCCAAGCTCAGCCAGTCTGTAGGGTGATTCAATCAGGGATGATTCAATCCCAATACATAACACGGGCCATATGTGGTCCATATGACTCCAGTCTCTGGTTTGTATGGACCAACGGTCGGAGGACATGTGCCGCTTAAAACACACCAAGTCTCTGGTCGTTTTTTCCTCCCAAGGAAGCAGGAAATGCAATCCCTACAATTTCTTAACCGTTCAGGGTAGGGAATGCAAAACAATATATATGCAATTGGGTTTGAGGACGGGGGAGGATTTAAATCAAGTGGATTTGCTGGAGCACCAAAATGCCTTTTGCTCCTGCCTCCACTTTTATGATGTTGTTTGAATGCGGGGAGGGGGGGGGCCTTGTGAATTAAGCGGCGAGTAGGTCAGCTAACACAGCCGGGTGTGTGTGTGTGTGCACAGCCTTGCCAAGATGGATAGCATTGTAGCTTTAATTTGCACAGCAGTGTAAGACAAACAGATGAAGTTTCAGAGCGGTGCCTCCAATTAATCAGGGCTTTGACAGCTGTGAAACTGGATGTTATTCATCCCCCCCCTCCCTGACAGGCCAAAAAGGGGAATAATTACACTTAGACAGTGGGTGCCCCTCACCCCCACACCCAGCACGGCTCTTGCTGTTTGCTCGATGGCATTCACGACACTAATTCCAAACAGCCTCGGCCACTGCAGAAGGGCGAATGGAGGGAACCCAGGCAGGGCACTCGGCGTGGGCTTCGACTCGGCCAGCCTAAAGGAATGGAGATGCTGTCGGGAAGTTCTGCTTCCCTGGATCAACAGCTGGCTGGATCCTGATCAGCGACGTGAAAGATACCTTGCGTGGAACTGGAGATAGCAGGGGGACCCCTTAGGTGAGGAAAGGGTGGCCAGCTCTGGGCTGAGAAATCCCCAGAGATTTGGGGTTGGATCCTGGGGGGGGGGGGAGAGAGAAGGGGTTTGGGGAGGAGAGGGACCAGTTTGGTGTAGTGGTTAAGTGTGCAGACCCTAATCTGGGTTTGATCCCCCACTCCTCCACTCGCAGCTGCTGGATGACCTTGGGCAAGCCATAGTTCTATCACAGCTGTTCTTGATAAAAAGCAGTTTCTGATAGAGCTCTCTCAGCCCCACCTACCTCACAGGGTGTCTCTTGTGGGGAGGGGAAGGGAAAGGAGATTGTAAGCCGCTCTGAGACTCCAAGTGAACGGCAGGGTATAAACCCAATCTCTTGGGCCAGTTTGGTGTAGTGGTTAAGTGCGCGGACTCTAATCTGGGAGAACCGGGTTTGATTCCCCACTCCTCCACTTGCACCTGGCTGGATGACCTTGGGCAAGCCATAGCTCTGAACCAGCTGTTCTCTCAATGACAGCTTGGGAAAGAGCTCTCTCAGCCCCACCTACCTCACAGGGTGTCTGTTGTGGGGAGGGGAAGGGAAAGGAGTTTGTAAGCCGCTCTGAGACTCCAAGTGAGTGAAGGGCGGGATATAAATCCAATCTCTTCTCTCTTCTTTTCTTCTTCTTCTTCTTCTCAGTGGAGTATGCTGAGACAGGAACATGAATGTGCTGTTCTCATAACATAATCCAAGAGAAAATCAGGGTTGCCAACTCTGGGTTGGGAAATCCCTGCAGATTTGGGGGTGGAGCCCAGGGAGGGTGGGGTTTGGGGAGGGGAGGGGAGGGGCCTCAGTGGGGTATAACACCATAGAACCCACCCTCTGAAGCTGCCCTTTCCCCCAAGGGAACTGCTCTCTGTAGTCTGGAGATCAGATGAAATGTCAGGAGATTTCCAGATCCCTACTGGAGGTTGGCAACCCTATGGATAACAGGGCTGGGGAAGATCCAGGGCCGGGGCTGTACCAAGCAGTTGCACCGGGGCTGCTTTTGCCCTTTTTCAACATGCAGCCAGGCACAAAATGTTCTCTTGTTGCTCCTGAAACCTGTTGTGTGAAGCCGAAATAGAAGAATTCTCTTTTGCCTGAGGGCTACCAGAGTCTCAGGGCTGAGCATTTTCTCCCATTCTAAGCGGGTTACTAAATGTCCTGCAAAATGACTCTAAGAGGAGGTGGTGGTTCCCAGCCTTTTGGGTTAGGTGACCCACAAGTCCAAATCTACTTGGTACATGGCTGCCAATCCAAGGCTGGCCCAAGGTTTTTGGGCACCCTAAGCAAACTATAGCCAGAAGATAGAATTGAAGAAGATCTGAACACCCTGGAAAAGAGGGCAAATGTGAACAAGATGCCATTTAACAAGGATAAGTGCTGAGTTCCACATCTGGGTAACAAAACTGAGGAACATGTGTACTGGATGGGGGATATGCTTCTGCGCAGCAGTGTGCGTGAACAAGATCTTGGGGTACGGGTGTAGTGGTTAAGTGCGCGGACTCTAATCTGGGAGAACCGGGTTTGATTCCCCACTCCTCCACTTGCACCTGGCTGGATGACCTTGGGCAAGCCATAGCTCTGGACCAGCTGTTCTCTCAAGGACAGCTTGGGAAAGAGCTCTCTCAGCCCCACCTACCTCACAGGGTGTCTGTTGTGGGGAGGGGAAGGGAAAGGAGTTTGTAAGCCGCTCTGAGACTCCAAGTGAGTGAAGGGCGGGATATAAATCCAATCTCTTCTTCTTCTTCTTAAGTTAAATATGAGCAGCCAGTGTGATGCAGTGGCAAAAAATGGCTAATGCGATCTTGGGGTGTTTCGACAGAGGCAGAACATCCAAATTGCAAAATGTCATAGTCCTGCTGTACACTGCATTGGTCAAGCTGTACCTGGAGTATTGTGTGCAGTTCTGGAGGCCTCACCTCAAAAAGGATGTGGACAAAATGGAGGGGGGGGGGCAAAGGAGAGCGACGAGGAGGATCAGGGGCCTGGAGACCAAGAAGCCCCAGGAGGAAAGGCTGAGGGACTTCTTGGGAAGGTTCAGTCTGGGGAAGAGGAGGTTGAGGGGGGACAGGCTGGCTCTCTTGAAGGATCTGAAGGGCTGTGTCCCTTAGAGGAGGGCAGGGAGCTGTTCCCATTGGCAGCAGAGGAGAGGATTCACAAGAATGGGTTTAAATTAAGGGCCGGAAGGTCCCAGCTGGATCTTAGGGAAAACTTTTTAACAGTCAGAGTTGTGCCACAGTGGAATCAACTGCCTGGGGAGGTCGTGAGCTCCCCCTCCCTGGCAGTCTTCAAGCAGCGGCCGGACAAACCCTTGTCAGGGATGCTCTCGGCTGATCCGGCATCGAGCCGGGGGTTAGACTAGATGGCCTGCCTGGCCCCTCCCAACTCTGTGTGATTCTATGATTCTATCTTGGCGCCCATCTAGTTCGGCATTCCGTTTTCTACAGTGGCCCACCAGATGTTTCTGAGAAACCAACCAACGTCTCTCAAAGCTCGCAGCTGCCCCACTATGACTTAGCGACGGTGACCCATGCGACGGTCACTTCCAGGCTTGATCGCTGCAACTTGCTCTACGCAGGCTCAGCCCTGAAGCTGATCTGGGAATTACAGCTGGTACAAAATGCGGTGGTGGTGAGCCTGCTGACGTCGACGCCTGAGTGGGCTCACGTTCAGCACGTGCTTTGCCAGCTGCATCGGTTACCAATTCCGTACCGGATCCGCTTCAAGGTGCTGGTAATAACCTTTAAAGCCTTATACGGCCTGGGACCAACATACCCGAGGGACCGCCTCTTCCTGGATACGCCTCGGAGAGCATTATGCTCTGAGAATCAACATCTCCTGGAAATCCCTGGCCCAAAGGACGTCCGCCTAGCCTCGACAAGGTGCAGGGCTGTTTCTGCCCTGGCCCCCACTTGGTGGAACATGTTCCCTGTTGAGATGAGAGCCCTGTGGGATCTTCTTCAATTTCGCAGGGCCTGCAAGACCGCCAGGCCTTTGGCTGAGGCAGCGGGCGTCCACATATGCCCCCCCTGAGGTTGCTGTCTCCCATCCACTGATAACCGGCCATCCCCACCTACATCAGCTGTACCAGCTGTTCCCTCAAGGACAGCTTGGGAAAGAGCTCTCTCAGCCCCACCTACCTCACAGGGTGTCTGTTGTGGGGAGGGGAAGGGAAAAGGAGTTTGTAAGCCGCTCTGAGAATCCCTTGGGGAGTGGAGGGCGGGGTATAAATCCAATCTCTTCTTCTTCTTCTTCTACATTGATGGGCTGGACTCTCCCTATGGCAAGCTATGACTACTGATTTTATGTGCTTATAATGTGTTTTAAAATTTTATTGTATGGGCAGGATATAAATGCAATAAGTAAATAAGTAAATGAATAAATGCGAGTGGCATTTTGACATCCACAGCCTTTGCATATGGAGGTGACATTCCAGACTTTTACCCCCCCCCCTCCTTCTCCATTCCTCCCTCTAATCCCCCCTGAGATTCTAAGAAACTTACTTTAGTGACCATCAGGATGTGATTGACTTGATCAACATGTATATGCAGTGAAGGGAAAAAATTCCTATTAATGTATGGCGGTGGAAAGCATTGCCAATAAAACTGATTTATGACAACCCCATGGAGTTTTTAAGGCAAGAGATGTTCAGAAGTGGTTTGTCCTTGCCTGCCTCCATGTCATGACTCTGGTATTCCTAGGTGGTCTCCCATCCAAATACTAGCCGGGGCTGACCTGGCTTAGCTTCCAAGCAGTGTTCCCTCTAAGCTGAGTTAGTGTGAGCTAGCTCACAGTTTTTTAGCCTCTGGCTCACACATTTTTGTCTTCGCTCAGGCAGGATGGCTCAAGGTCAAACTAATTGATCCAGTGGCCAAATCGCTTGCTCATGACTTTAACGCCAGTAGCTCACAAAGTACCATTTTTGCTCACAAGACTCCACAGCTGAGAGGGAGCACTGCTTCCAAGATCTGACAAAATCGGGCTAGCCTGGACAAGCCAGGTCAGGGCAATTATATATGGAAGATGCTGTGTCCAGGGTCAGATCTTGGTCTCCAAAAGACAAAAGAGAGCGATGGAGAGGGCAGGGATGGCTACTGGGGAGGGCTGGTCCACCACCCATGGGCTGGGTAACACTGCTCTAAGCAGCAAAGGATTTATGTGCACATTAGGAACATGTGTAGGTGTGTTGTATACATGCAACTGCACACTTCCAAGTTCCCCACAAACTAGCTCTGCCTGGGCTCAGTGGACCAACAGCCTGACTTAGCGCATCTTAAGGCAGCTACCCGTGTCCGAGTTAAATTCCCTGGAGATTTTCCCCGCAGAGCTAGCTTTGTCCCAAAGTTCAGCAGCATCTTAAGTAGACAGCTCCGGCAGGAGCTCCTGTCTTTGCTAAGCCCCGGTGTGGAAGATTTTCATGCACTCCAGACAATGTCAACTGCACGCTGTCCAGGAGACATCTGAAAAGGCGAAGGTCTGGGAAAGAAGAGCTGGGGGGGGGGGGGGGGTGAAGAACAGGCTCACAAATGAAAGAGATCAGAGGGAAAGCGGTTTATCCCCCCCCCCCAATTCTGTTATGTTCCTCGGCCTTCAGTTGCCGCTCATGTAAATACCAGGATGAGCTGCGTTTATTCAGAGGGGAAGGTTTTATTTGACAGCTTTGCCATTAGAGCATCTGAATAAACTGACATTGCCTCCGGCCACGGAGAAGCTCCCCTTCCCGTCCACGGAGCCTTGTTAGAAATCTGCTGCGGCTCTCTGGTTAGCAAGAGCCGGAGATGGAGCTGCTGTTGGTGTTTGAGTGGAAGCTGGGAGTCGGCCTCAATGGGGGGGGGGGTGGACAATTTTCAGGTGTGTGAGAAGCAGGCTGGAAGGGGGGGGGGTCATCAGCGCCTCCCCATGGACACAAAGGCTTTGAAGGAATCCCCCTGGTAACATTTTGATCAGGGAAACATGCTTGCGTGTGTGAGGTGCCGTCAAGGAACGGCTGACTTATGGTGACCCCATAGGGTTTTCAGGGCAAGAGACATTCAGTGGCCGTTTGCCAGCCATGCTCCCTCTGTGCGGTGGAGTCTGGCTGGCGAGCTAAAATTCTACTTTGTGAGCTCCTGGCGTTAAAATTGTGGGCGAACGGTTTGGCTGCTGCGTCAACGAGTTCGTTCTGGAGCCAGCCCTTCCTGAGCCGAGACAGAAATGTGTGAGCCGGAGGCTAAAAAACTGTGAGCTACCTCACGTTCGCTCAGCTTAGAGGGAACACTGCTGGCAACGCATTTCGATCAGTGTTCCCTCTAAGCTGAGTTCGTGTGAGCTAGCCACTACCTGCCTGCCTCTGTGTAGAGACCTTGGACTTCTCTGGCGGTCTCCCATCCAAGGACTAACCCGGGCCGATCCTGCTTAGCTTCCCAGATGTGATTATCTCAGGCTAGCCTGAGTCATCCCAGTCAAGGCAGGAGATGTTCAGGGGGAGGTTTGCCATTCCCTGCCTCCGCCCAGCAACCCTGAAATTCCTTGGGGGTCTCCCATTTATTTATTTGTTTATTTGTTTGATTGATTGATTGATTGATTGACTGATCGATTTATACCCTGCCCTCCCCGCTGAAGTGGGCTCAGGGTGGCTTACAAGGCCATTGACAACATAGAAACAATAAAAACAGTTAATATCATAAAAAACACATTCCAAAGGTGCTACAAATATGTGATGGCAAAGATTGCCAGTTCGGTGTCGTGGTTGAGTGCGCGGACTCTAATCTGGGAGAACCGGGTTGGATTCCCCACTCCTCCACTTGCAGCTGCTGGATGACCTTGGGCAAGCCGTCGTTCTGGCACAGCTCTTCTTGAAAAGAGCAGCTTCTGTCAGAGCTCTCTCAGCCCCACCTACCTCACAGGGTGTCTGTTGTGGGGAGGGGAAGGGAAAGGAGTTTGTAAGCCGCTCGGAGACTACAAGTGAAGGGTGGTGTAGAAATCGAATTTCCTCCCATTCTTCCTCCTCCTCCTCCTCCTCCTCCTAATACGCAGTAAAATCAGCAATACTTGTATGGCTGGTGTCTAGCTCCTAGGCACATTGTTTCACAGTCTGGGCGTGGATATTAAAGCAGGCAGCCAGGATGGATTATAGAGCCTAGCTAATGTGGTTGTTGTTAGGAGTTTCATATGGCTTCTACTAAGGAATCAATCCTGCTTAGCTTCCGAAATCTGATCAGATCAAACTGGTCTGGGCCATCCAGGTCAAGGCAAGAGAGATTCAGAGGTGGTTTTGCCATTGCATTGCATTGCATTGCACTGCATTGCAGAAGAAGAAGAAGATGAAGAAGAGATTGGATTTATACCCCACCCTTCACTACCCGAAGGAGTCTCAGAGCAGCTTACAAACTTATTTCCCTTCCCCTCCCCACAACAGGCACCCTGTGAGGTAGGTGGGGCTGAGAGAGCTCTGACAGAAACTGCTCTTTTTCTGACAGAACTACAACTTGCCCAAGGTCAACCAGCAGGTGCAAGTGGAGGAGTGGGGAGTCAAACCCAGCTCTCCCAGATTAGAGTCCGCGCACTTAACCACTACACCAAACTGACTCTAGGAAAAATTGAAAGGCAGCAAGGAAAGCGGAAGCCACAAAGGCCCTCCTTTGGCAAGACCTGAGCAGGGCTGCTAACAAGAGGACATTAATTCATAGGGTTGTTATAAGTCAGAAGCAAATTGGTGGCACTTCACCGACACCCCCTCTTCGTCCACCCTCTCTCTCTTTTTTTCCATTAACACAGCAGGTGGGCCACCGTGGCCAGAATCCTGCCAACATTATAGAGGGGTAGCCCTCTGTCCTAGCAATTAAAAAAAACCCTGTCCAATTGTACCTTATAGACTAACAACGTTTATTTCTCCATAAGCTTTCATGAGTCACAGCTCATTTCTTCCAACGGAGGCCCTGCTGCTCAGTTGACACTTCGAACCACGAGAATTCCTCCTTGCAAAGAGACCAGCATGCATAATCTCAGACCCCTGGCTCTCTTTCCCAGGCAGTTCATGAACCCGGCAGATTTCCAGCTGAAATGGGAGCTCTTCTCTCCCCTCAACAACTCCTTTGAAATCAAAAACAAAACAAAATGGAAACGGCCCCCCACTCCCGGCTCTCCGGCTTACGAGGTTAAGGTTTCACTCATTTCCTGTCCGTTACAAAGGAAGGTGCGGGGATTATAAAGCTGAATTTAAATTAAGTCTCAATTTAAAGGCTTTGTATCTGGGTCAAACTGGGGGGAAGGATGGGCCCAGCAGTGGGAAGTGAACAGCTCCACTTAAAGGTTTGGACAACGAGGAAGGGAGAGTGTACGTCCGGTGGTGAAGTTGCTTGCTGTTTTCCCCAAAGAGTTCCTGTTCAGTTTGTCTCCTTATACAAACGCCTGAAAACTATTCACCGAAACGGACAGGCAGCGTAGAGCTAGATCTGAGTCCAGCGGCACCTTTAGAGACTGGCAAGATGCCCACGGTAGGAGCTTTCGGGTGTCAGCCCTCCCTTCGTTAGATAGCAGGGCAGACAGTTGAAGCCAAGTACATTCAATCCCTTGCACTATGGGTAAGATTGCCAGCCTCCAGGTGGGGCCTGGAGACCTCCTGCTATCAGAACTGATCTCCAGACAATAGAGATCCGTTCCCCAGGAGAAAATGGCAACTTTGGAGAGTGAACTCCGCTGGTGGACTTCCTGATGATGCCTGGGTTTGGGCCACTGTGTGACACAGCGTGTTGGACTGGATGGGCCATTCTGGAGTTCTGGCCCCGCTGGTGAACCTCCTGAGGGCACCTGGTGTTTTTGGCCACTGTGTGACACAGAGTGTTGGACTGGATGGGCCACTGGCCTGATCCAGCATTGGCTTCTCTTATGTTCTTATGTCTGGGGCAGTGATGCTCTATATTCTTGGTGTTTTGGGGTGGTGGTGGTAATAGTGGGAAGGCTTCTGGAGTTCTGGCCCCACTGATAGGACCTGGGTTCTGGCTACTATGTGACACAGAGTGTTGGACTGGATGGGCCACTGATCACTGGCCTGATCTAACATGGCTTGTCTTATGTTCTCTTACGTTCTTTTGCTCTTAAACTGCTGAGGTCCCTCTCCTCCCCAACCTCGCCCTCAGCAGACTCCCCCCCAAAAGCTCCAGGTATTTCCCAACCCAGAGCTGGCCACCCTATGGGACTCAATGACACTGGGAATTCATAAGGGCCACCAGAATGAATTCCTTCTTAAAAGGAGGCAGGGAATGATGCCCCCTTTGGTGCCGTCCATGATACATAGCAAACTTTGGGTTTTCTGTGTGAGGTCTACTGTTGGCAGCCACCAAGCTCCAAAAGTAGTAGAAGAAGAAGAGATTGGATTTATACCCCACCCTTCACTCCCCAAGGGAGTCTCAGAGCGGCTTACAAACTCCTTTTCCCTTCCCCTCCCCACAACAGACACCCCGTGAGGTAGGTGGGGCTGAGAGAGCTCTTTCCCAAGCTGTCCTTGAGAGAACAGCTGGTACAGAGCTATGGCTTGCCCAAGGTCATCCAGCCAGGTGCAAGTGGAGGAGTGGGGAATCAAACCCGGCTCTCCCAGATTAGAGTCCGTGCACTTAACCACTACACCAAACTGGCTCTCTGGAAAAGGACTAAGGCCCCCACACAAGCATGGAGCTGGCTATTAGCATCAATGGCTTGTTCTGGCTCTGAGAGTCAGAGATACAAATTGCCCGTTTTGGCCACTGTGTGACAGTGTGTTGGACTGGATGGGCCATTGGCCTGATCCAACATTGGCTACTTTTGTGTTCTTAAGAGCAGAGGTCCATCAGTGGCTATTAGCCACAAGGCATAGATGGCACCCTCTGTCTGGGGCAAGTGATGCTCGGTATTCTTGGTGCTTGGGGATGGCAAGAGTGGGAGGGCTTCTAGTGTCCTGGCCCCGCTGCTGGACCTCCTGAGGTCCCCTGGTGTTTTTGGCCACTGGGTGACACAGAGTGTTGGACTGGAGAGGCCACTGGCCTGATCCAACATTGGCTTCTCTTAAGTTCTTATGTCTGGGGCAGTGATGCTCTATATTCTTGGTGTTTTGGGGTGGTGGTGGTAATAGTGGGAAGGCTTCTGGAGTTCTGGCCCCACTGATAGGACCTGGGTTCTGGCTACTATGTGACACAGAGTGTTGGACTGGATGCGCCACTGATCACTGGCCTGATCTAACATGGCTTCTCTTATGTTCTCTTACGTTCTTTTGCTCTTAAACTGCTGAGGTCCCTCTCCTCCCCAACCTCGCTGAGGTCCCTCTCCTCCCCAACCTCGCCCTCAGCAGACTCCCCCCCCAAAAGCTCCAGGTATTTCCCAACCCAGAGCTGGCCACCCTATGGGACTCAATGACACTGGGAATTCATAAGGGCCACCAGAATGAATTCCTTCTTAAAAGGAGGCAGGGAATGATGCCCCCTTTGGTGCCGTCCATGATACATAGCAAACTTTGGGTTTTCTGTGTGAGGTCTATTGTTGGCAGCCACCGAGCTCCAAAAGTAGAAGAAGAAGAAGAAGAAGAGATTGGATTTATACCCCACCCTTCACTCCCCAAGCGAGTCTCAGAGCGGCTTACAAACTCCTTTTCCCTTCCCCTCCCCACAACAGACACCCTGTGAGGTAGGTGGGGCTGAGAGAGCTCTTTCCC
This sequence comes from Lepidodactylus listeri, assembly GCA_029233225.1. Classification (NCBI taxonomy): domain Eukaryota; kingdom Metazoa; phylum Chordata; class Lepidosauria; order Squamata; family Gekkonidae; genus Lepidodactylus; species Lepidodactylus listeri. Next base: position 2,638,152 of record JARCFY010000004.1, on the reverse strand, counting down.
AAGCTGTCCTTGAGAGAACAGCTGGTACAGAGCTATGGCTTGCCCAAGGTCATCCAGCCAGGTGCAAGTGGAGGAGTGGGGAATCAAACCTGGTTCTCCCAAATTAGAGTCCGTGCACTTAACCACTACACCAAACTGGCTCTCTGGAAAAGGACTAAGGCCCCCACACAAGCATGGAGCTGGCTATTAGCATCAATGGCTTGTTCTGGCTCTGAGAGTCAGAGATACAAATTGCCCGTTTTGGCCACTGTGTGACAGTGTGTTGGACTGGATGGGCCATTGGCCTGATCCAACACTGGCTTCTTTTGTGTTCTTAAGAGCAGAGGTCCATCAGTGGCTCTTAGCCACAAGGCATAGATGGCACCCTCTGTCTGGGGCAAGTGATGCTCGGTATTCTTGGTGCTTGGGGATGGCAAGAGTGGGAGGGCTTCTAGTGTCCTGGCCCCACTGCTGGACCTCCTGATGGCCCCTGGTGTTTTTGGCCACTGTGTGACACAGAGTGTTGGACTGGAGGGGCCACTGGCCTGATCCAACACTGGCTTCTCTTATGTTCTTATGTGACATAGAAGGTCAAAATGGCTGTTTGAGAGCCAACCGCGCAGGGTGCTGTGATAGTTGCTTTCGGCCTGACTTTGAACCCTCCAAAAGGGACCAGGACGACATTTGCTGGTGCTTCCTGCATGGTAACCGGCAAGGTAGAGAGACACTATGCCTTCAGGTAAGGTGTTTGGGTGAGCGCCACTATCCAGCTTGCAAGTAGGGTTGCTAGGTTTCACCTGTGTCTTACCTGAATCCCAGCAGAGGGCTTCAGAAGTGATTTCATTGTGCCGGGCATGTTGTTCAGGGGACGCTCTAGCATTTGGGTAAAAAAACCCTCTATGGTCACCATAGAGTTTTAACCCAAATGCTAGAGGTGACGTCATTCTGCCATACATGTCAGGCACAATGGGGCTCTTCGTGGGGTGCAGTTCCCCCACTGGCCAGTGGCATACTGGGGGGCCCCAAAGTGGGGGAAACCCCGCCCTTATCAGGGGCGGTGGCAACCTTTCTTGCAAGGCACAGGAACAATCGCTATACTAACGGTGGGAAACCATGGCTCAGAACTGTGAGGTTCTCCCCTACGCCGGAGTGCCATGATCACTTCCACGAACAAAGAGTTCAAACGCTTGTTTCGCTGGGTGAGGGTCTGTTTCTCAGCTCCACATTTGTAGCAAGTAGTTCCAAAAGCAAGGCAGGCTTCGGGCTTGTGACTGCAGCGACAATTCTTGCAAGGGTATCGCTGCGCAGACGAGCTATCTCTTGCGGCTGGAGTGTTGCTTGGAGACTTCGCTAATTTGTGTCCTGGCTGCTTTTGTTCCTCTGCTATTGCATGCAGTCTCTGGAGCCTCTGCAACCATTGCTAGGTCGTGCAGGAGCTCAGGTTGGAAGCTCTGCAAATATCAGTGGCTTTTGGAAGGGGGAGATCAGCATGTCCTGGCAGCCTGTCCTTTAGCTTATTGTCCCCAAGGCTAAAGACAATGTTGTCCCTAATCAGACTGTCCTCTGCTGCTCCAGAGTCACAGCCTTGAGCTTTGCACCTCAGTTGTGTGACAAAACTATCAATTTTGCTTCCTTGAACCTGAGCTGCCAAAAGTGGTCATGTTCAAAGGCAAAGGTTTCCCTTGCTTGAAAGCCAGTCGAATCCAACTCTAGGGCTGCGGTGCTCATCTCCGTTTCCAAGCTGAAGAGCCGGCGCTGTCCGAAGACTTCTCCATGGTCATGCGGCCGGCATGACTAGACACCGAGGCACACAGAACGCAGTTACCTTCCCACCGCAACGGTAGCTATTTATCTGCTTGCAGCTTCTTGCTTTCGAACTGCTAGGTTGGCAGGAGCTGGGGCCAGAGACGGGAGCTCACTCCGTCACGTGGCACTCGGGTCTCGAACTGCTGAACTACTGATCTTCAGGTCTGCAGTTCAGCGTCTTAACCACTGAGCCACCAAAGGTAGGATAATATGCAGGCTGTTAGGACTTCTTCCAGGGTTTTCCTGGCTGGCTCCACAAGCCCATCCTGCATATTACTGTATATTTCCAAGGTGTTCTCAGCGATGCAGGGCAGTAGGACAGCCATCTTATACTCTTCTGGTTTATTTATTGCATCAGATTATGTGAGGTAAAGATGAAACTTGAGCTCCCATCACCTCCAGTTCTCCCCCAAACTGCCAGTCGAGATGGCGCCTTAGAATCATAGAGTTGGAAGGGACCTCCAGGGTCATCTAGTCCAACCCCCTGCACAAGGCAGGAAATTCACACATGCCTCCTCCCACACCCCCAGTGACTGCTGTTCCATGCCCAGACGATGGCAAAAGCCTCCAGGAACCCCGGCCAAACTGGCCTGGAGAAAAATTGCTTCCTGACTCCAAAGTGGGAATCAGCATTTCCCTGGGCGTGTAAGAGAGGGCCATGAGAACTAAGCATGGATGCAGCCCTTCCCTCTCTCCCTTCTTGAGATCCGCCTAAGTTCACAGAATCAACACTGCAGACAGATGGCCTTCTAGCCTCTGTCTGAAAACCTCCAAAGAAGGAGAGCCCGCCACCTCCCCAGGAAGCCTGTTCCACTGAGGAAATACTCTGTCAGGAAGTTCTTCCTCATGTTTAGCCGGAAACTCTTGGGATTTAATTTCAACCCACTGATTCTGGTCTGACCTTCTGGGACAACAGAAAACGACTCTGCACCATCCTCTCAATGACAGCCCTTCAAGTGCTTGAAGACGGGTTATCATATCACCTCTCAGCTGTCTCCTCTCCAGGCCTGCAAGACTGCATCTTACAGATCTGAGCAGAAACCACCAGCTCTGGGAGAGCTGTGTCAGGCTTGATGAAGGAGCAGACCCACTTCTGACCCCCTATGGTGTTCGGCTTCTCTAGGAAGTGTACTCAGTGCGGAGGTGGGGAAATGGTCTGCCCTAAGGCCAGAGAGACAGATGTCTTTGAGAACCTTCTTTAACGTGCTGAACAGCAAGGAAGGGAATAGCATGGACTCAACATGGGCTGGAGTCCTAATGACCAACAACCCAGTTCTAATTAGTCTATTCCAGAAGACATCCCCATTCATGGGAAGGAGGGAGTTAATGCTCCCTCTAAGCTGTGGAGTCTTGGGAGCAAAAATTCTACTTTGTGAGCTTCTGGCGTTAAAGTTGTGAGCGAGCGGTTTGGCTACTCTGTATGCTCTGTATTCTTGGTGCTTGGGGGGGCGGGGAGCAAAGTGGGAGGGCTTCTAGTGTCCTGGCCCCACTGCTAGACCTCCTGAGGGCACCTGGTGTTTTTGGCCCCTGTGTGACAGAGAGTTGGACTGGATGGGCCACTGGCCTGATCCAACACTGGCTTCTCTGATGTTCTTATATTCTTACTGCATCAATGAGTTTGCTCTGGAGCCATCCTTCCTGAGCCAAGACAGAAATGTGTGAGCCGGAGGCTGAAAAACTGTGAGCTAGCTCACACTCACTCAGCTTAGAGGGAACACTGCTTAGGACCTAAGCCGGTCTTTTAAAGAGACAGATTCCATATACTACATAGAGTAGGAGGAGATCTAAGCTCGAGTTTTCTGCCCTCCCCAAATGAGCAACCACAAGGCAAAGCTAATTCAAGGCCTGACGGCTTGGCCGTCTCCCTTGAGACTTGGAGCAGGTGACATCATGCTGCCTGCTTCTAGGAACTTCCGTGCTTTCCCACCCACTCACTAGCTCATGACAACCCTCCCCCCCCCCCAATCACCTAGCCGAGGCTTGGCACAACCTCAATCTGCACACACATGCACACCCCCCCAATGTCACATCACAACTTGGTGTGATTTATCCCTTCGTGTTATTTCAGGAACATTTCCTTCCATAAGCTCCGACGCTGATTAATACCACTTAGCACTTTCCATCTCCAAAGCTCTTTGCAGACATTTGCTAATTAATCCACGCAACTTCTCTCCAGAAGGAGGAAAGGCTAAGCCAGGGGAGCTGGCTGGAGTGCCTGTCAGCCCTCTTGACTCCAGGGAGCAGAATGTCTCTGCTGCCAGGTCGTGGCCTCCCGGCAACTTCTGGACAAAGCAGATCCTCCAGCTTAAGCTCACAGCCTCTCAGGCCAACTTCTGCTCCCCTTGTCTCCTGTCCCGTCTAGGATTAACCATGGGCACTTGACTCCTCAATGCGCTTCTTATTACCTTCCATGAAGAATGCAGGGCTTGCTTGAGAGGGCTCTCCATGAAGTGAGTCGCCAGTCCTAGAGTGGAATGGTCCTTGAGGACCATCTGGTCCAATTCCACTGCGGAGTGCAGGGAATCCATGGCGACAGCATCCTTAACAGAGCCGCTAAGCAGCCTCAACTTGGAGACCTCCTTCAAGGGAGACCATACGCCAATAACAACAACAACAACAACAACAACAACTAACATAAGAACGTAAGAACACAAGAGAAGCCAATGTTGGATCAGGCCAATGGCCCATCCAGTCCAACACTCCGTGTCACACAGTGGCCAAAAACACCAGGTGCCCTCAGAAAGTCCAGCAGTGGGGCCAGGACTCCAGAAGCCCTCCCACTGTTGCCCCCCCTCCCCCCCAAGCACCAAGAATACAGAGCATCACTTGCCCCAGACCGAGAGTTCCTTTCTAAACCTTGTGGCTAAAAGCTACTGATGTGTTAGAAGTGGAGGACTTGGAGCTGTCTCCTGTTTTGGACTTGAGAAGATGGCACCAGAGAGTTTAGACAGATAGAGAGGTCAGGACCCACAGAGCACCCTTTCCTTCCTGCTATCTGATCCTTTCCTTTGAAGTAGAATGCTACTCTCAGGGGCAATTTCCTCTGCTTCCGTCTCCCCCACTCTCTCACACTCTCTCCTCTCTCACACACGCTCACAAAGAAGGTGCATGATCTCTCCATCTTGCACCACGGAGGCTGGACATGCGTCCAGCACCCAACACCATCTAGCTAGTTAGAGTAGGTGATCTATCTCTGTCCCTTACCTGCACTCTCAACCATGTATTTCCTTTAATAAATGTTACTTATTAGTTTTTAGACTGACTGCTGACTCCGTGTGACTTTGTAAGTCTGTTGCCACACCCAGCCCCAAGCTTTGCTGCGTTTCAGCCACTGAGCACTCTGCTATATTTTTCGTGGTTCCCTAGCAGTACTTAGTCCAGAGAATCCAACATGATGGACCTCTGCTCCATATGTTTATCGAACTCCCTCTTGAAGCCGTCCATGCTTGTAGTTGCCACCGCCACCCCCTCCTGTGCTAGTGTTAGTCACTCTTTGGGTGAAGAAGTCCTTCCTTTTATCCGTTCTAACCCGACTGCTCAGCAATTTCATGGAGTGCCCACGAGTTCTTGTGTTGTGAGAAAGGGAGAAAAGTATTTCTTTCTCGACCTGCTCTCTCCCATGCATAATCTTGTAAACCTCAATCGTGTCACCCCTCAGCCATCACTCCTCCAAGCTAAAGAGCCCCAGCTGCGTGCCATCCACTCAAGGCAGCCCAAGAAGCATGGGGTTTCCAGGCCAGAGATGAGTAAAGGTGTTTTGCTGTTGCTGGCCTCTTTCTTGGTGGTCTCCCATGAAGCTCTGACTGGCAGAAGCTCTCCAGGGTCTCAGGCAGAGAACTCTCCCATCACCTACTGTCTGATCATTTCAACTGGAGATGTTGGGGATTGAACTTGGGACCTTCTGCATGCCAAGCAGAGGCTCTACCGTTGAGACATAGCTCCTCCCTTCCAAGTTCTAACCAGGGCCAACTCTGCTTAGCTTCCAAGCGCTGATGAGATGGGGCTAGGATGGGCTGTCTGGCTGCTCCTCTACCCCCCTGCCATGGGCCAGCTTGACCAGCCTGAGTCCAGTGTGGTTTAAGACTCCTCAGGAGTCAAGGAGCCACAGGCAGGCAGCTCTGAACCAGCTAAAGTTAGTGACTTAGAGACACAGAGGCATTGCTGGCAGCTGACCTTGACCCACTCATGCCCAGCTCTGAAGCAGCCCACCAGGCTCCCCCTCATTAATTGAACAGCGAAGGGAAAAGCTGTGACAAGACTTAAGGACACACAGACGGAGTGCTCGCCTCTTGGCTCAGTGCCAGGTGCTTAATAATAGCAGTTTTGAGTAAGTGCAGGAGCACCTCTGAGCAGATGGCTGTAAACCAGGCTTGTTAAGGGATGCCTATACAAATCAGACCTGGAGAACTGTGGATTGTGGAAGCAACTTGTCAATACCTTGCAAACTTTGCAACCACAACTCTGGACCCTGCCTGCTGTGACTGTTGGACTGACCTTTGACTCTGCTTTTTGGACCTGCCTGAACCTTGCTGATCAATGACCTTGGACTGCCTTGACTCTGCTTTCCTGAATAACCCATGAACTCTGACTGCTGCTAAACTGATTATTTGATCCTAGGACTGCACTCTTGACTGTGATCTAGCTCTGTTGTCTTGCTCTGGCCCCACTGGTGGACCTTCTGATGGCACCTGGTGTTTTTGGCCACTGTGTGACAGAGTGTTGGACTGTATGGGCCACTGGCCTGATCTAACATTGTCTTCTCTTATGTTCTAGTGTCCTGGCCCCAGTGCTGGACCTCCTGAGGGCACCGGGTGTTTTTGGCCACTGTGTGACACAGAGTGTTGGACTGGATGGGCCACTGGCCTGATCCAACACTGGCTTCTCTTAGGTTCTTATGTACTCGGTGGCCTAGCTCTGTTGCCTTACTCTGCCTGTATTCTAGGACATCCCCCCGTCCCCATAGTCAGTTCCATTGGTGAACCACTCTATGAGGACATTTCTCCTAGAGTTCAACCCAAACTTATGGGTTGGATCCAGATAAACCTTTCCCCCCACTAATGCAAGGGGAGTTGTACTTTCTGGCAGTTCCCTCTTACTGCTGCAGACCCCCACCCAATTTGCCCCTGATGCCATTCCTGAGGCCTTCTTTCACCCCAGAGGAGCATTTCAGGGAGATCAGCAGACTGGGAGGGGGCAGAGACAGGCCTGTTCTGTGCAGCTGACAGAACTGAAGTGAGGCTTTTGGAGTGGGGAGGGGGATACAGTGTGCAAACAGCCGCCAGCAGAAAGAGTTAAATGTGAAATTGGTGCGAGACCAAATTTGGAGCTGGCAGCCCTGCCCACAATCACCCAATCAGATGGCAGAAGGAGAGGAGGAGGAGGAGGAGGGATTGGATTTATACCCCACCCTTCACTCAGAGTCTCCGAGCAGCTTACAATCTCCTTTCCCTTCCCCTCCCCACAACAGACACCCAGTGAGGTAGGTGGGGCTGAGAGAGCTCTTTCCAGAACTGCCCTTTCCAGAACAGCTCTGACAGAACTATGGCTTGCCCAAGGTCACTGAGCAGCTGCAAATGGAGGAGTGGGGAATCAAACCTGGTTCTCCCAGATTAGAGTTTACACACTTAACCACTACACCAAACTGGAGCCTTCTGGGCTGGCTTGCATTGATAAGAATGAGACAGCCCCTCCATGCCCCTACCATCCGTGGACTCCTCAGTCCAGGCATTCATTTGCATGTCCTTCACAAGTGGCTGGCCAGCCAGTGACCTCTCTGCCCTTTGCCCAGCCTCTCCTGGTGCTCTCTTGACCCTGGAAGGCTCTCCGAAGGTCTCTTGCGCCAGCCTGCTGTTGAGTTTCCTTCCCCTTGTCTCCCAGGAGGACCCTTGTGGAGGCAACAGGGGCAAGAGAGCTCTGGTGGCGAGATGTTCTCAGCTACTGACTTGTTCTCCACAGCTTCCTGCTCCTTCCCAGCCAAACTCTGGAGAGCGATTTCCAAAATTAGTTGCTCAAACCTCCCTTGAAGTTCTCATCTCATTGGTGATTGTATGCACATTTGAATTGTTTTACATGATTTCATGTCAATTTTAATGGTATTTATGTACCAACTGATGTAAGCTGCCCTGAGCCTGCTTGAGGGGAGGGCGGGGTATAAATTAATTAAATAAATAACATACATAAATAAATAAGTTCCATTTGCCAACCAGGAATCCTTTCCCCTAAACCTACATACTCGGGAGCTGGTGGTAGCTGTTGACTGATGAAGGGAAAGCAATCCACATATGCTTTGAAGCAGTCTCGGTTTCCCTCTTTTCTTTCACCTGGACTGATTTTACACAAGCCGCTGCTCCGCCCGCGCTCTTCCCTTTCCCCCGGCTGCATGTGTCAATTTCCCACTATGTGCTGTGTGGCCACATTTTGATCTGGAGCTTCCCCCGACTTCCCCCAAGTCTTTGCGATCCTGTTTTTTTGAGGATCTAGAAGACGTGGAGGAGATCGGGCGAAGCTGTGGGTCAAAATGCAGCCACGCTGCACATAGTGGGAAATTGATGCATGCAGTTAGGGGGAAAGGGAACAGCGGGGGCAGAGCAGTGGCTTGTGTGAAATTGGTCCCGGTGAGTTCTGGCTTAGGTTAAACACTGATCGTGCTGAGTGGATTGCTACCAGTTTCGGGGAGGAAGGGCAGAGGGAAAAGCTGAGGTTTACGGGAGAGCAGAAACAAATTGTGGGCAAGTGTGGGCAGGGAGCTTCACCGGGGTGTGTGTGTGTGTGTGTGTGTGTGATTTCCAACACAGTCTTGGCAGCTGGTTGTGATGCATGCATGAAACTGCCTTATACTGAATCAGACCCTTAAGAATATAAGAACATACGAGAAGCCAATGTTAGATCAGGCCAGTGGCCCATCCAGTCCAACACTCTGTGTCACACAGTGGCCAAAAACACCAGGTGCCCTCAGGAGGTCCACCAGCAGGGTCAGAACTCCAGAAGCCCTTCCACTCTTGCCCCCCACAAAGCACCAAGAATACAGAGCACCACTTGGCCCAGACATAAGAACATAAGAGAAGCCAGTGTTGGATCAGGCCAGTGGCCCATCCAGTCCAACACTCTGCATCACACAGTGGCCAAAAACACCAGGTGCCCTCAGGAGGTCCAGTACTGGGACCAGGACACCAGAAGCCCTCCCACTGTTGTCCCCCCATCAAGCACCAAGAATACAGAGCATCACTTGCCCCAGACTGAGAGTTCCTATCTATACCTTGTGGCTAATAGCCGCTGATGGACCTCTGCTCCAGATGTTTGTCTAATCCCCTCTTGAAGCTGTCCAGGCTTGTGACCTTGGTGCATCAAGGTCAGTCTTGTCTACTTAGGCTGGCAGCAGCTTTCCAGGGTCTCAGGCTGAGGTCTTTCACACCGCTTATTGCCAGATCCTTTAACTGGAGATTGCCGGGGTTTGAACCTGGGACCTTCTGCAGGTCAAACAGATGCTCTGCCACTGAGCCACGGCCCCTCCCCTGCATAGAACTCTCCCATGTAGCTGCCTTCTACTGAATCTTATTCTTGGTCCATCAAGGTCAGTCTTGTCTGCTCAGACTGGTGATGTGGCTCTCCAGGGTCTCAGGCTGAAGTCTCTCCCATCACCCATGGCCTGGTCCTTTTTGCTGGAGTGAGTGACTCAGCATGCCTGGACTCTAGAGCCAGTTTGGTGTAGTGGTTAAGTGCACGGACTCTAATCTGGGAGAACCGGGTTTGATTCCCCACTCCCCCACTTGCACCTGGCTGGATGACCTTGGGCAAGCCATAGCTCTGTACCAGCTGTTCCCTCAAGGACAGCTTGGGAAAGAGCTCTCTCAGCCCCACCTACCTCACAGGGTGTCTGTTGTGGGGAGGGGAAGGGAAAAGGAGTTTGTAAGCCGCTCTGAGACTCCCTCGGGGAGTGGAGGGCGGGGTATAAATCCAATCTCTTCTTCTTCTTCTTCTAAGTGTTATCTCCTTGAATGGGATCTCTCTTTGTCTTAACCTGGGAGCTGCCCTCTGACCTTTCCTCTCCCCGCCCTCCCTGGGTGCTTTTCATGGAGTCACAGGTCTCCACAGGTCTCTCCTGTAGAAACAATGTCCTCATGCTTCCTTACACATGATGTTGGATTATCTGGCCACTTATGATATGGAAAGCATTTTTTTAGATCAGGCTTCTCTCTCTGTTGTGGATCCTGGTTCTGCAGAGGCTGACTACTCCTCAGATGAGGAAGAGGCAGGGAGCAACCCAGCCTCCTCTGGAGTCAGCCCAGAAGAAGAACCTCCAACAGCACCTGAGGAGGAAGAGTCCCCAGCAGCTGCACAGGAGGTGCAGCCAGAAGGAGAGACGGACCCTGAGCCTGGCTCAGCACCCCCAGTTGCAGACACCCCGAGGCTAGACTCCCCGCCTAGTTCTTCTGAGTGCCCCAGACGGAGGGCACGCCAGAGGTTGACTTTGCAGGAGCGAAGAAGGAGTGCCGGACTGCAGCTCCTGCAAAGGCAACGGGAGGAATTGTAAGCCTTTGCAGACTTAACTCCCAGGGAAGGGAGGACCTGCTCAAAAACACTCTGTGCACCTGTTTCAGTGTGGCAGCAACTCTGCACGTTCAGACCTGCTTCTGTGTGTGTAGCAGCCACTCCTTGTCACCTTGAATTGACTTCCTGGCTATCCGACCTTTGGCTTTGTTATTTACCTTGACTCTGGACTGTGTTTCCAGCTTGCCATGTGTAGTCTCTGCAGCAACCAGCCAAGACAGCACACTTTCTCTCATGGAGCTGCTTTATACTAACTCAGGCCATTGGTCCATCAAGGTCAGTATTGTCTACTCAGACTGGCAGCTGCTCTCCAGGGTCTCAGGCAGAGGTCTTTCACATCACTTACTGCCTGATCCTTTAACTGGAGATGCCGGGGATTGAACCTGGGACCTTCTGCATGCCAAGCAGATGCTCTGCCACTGAGCCACAGCCCCTCTTTACAGCTCTCCAGGGTCTCAGGCGGAGGTCTTTCCCATCACCTCCTGCCTGACCCTTTAACTGGAGATGCTGAGGATTGAACCCGGGACCTTCTGCATGCCAGGCAAATGCTCTGCCACTGAGCCATCGCCCCACCACTCTTTTCGACTGCAACTTGAATATGAAACTTTTGCAATATACTTCTTGAGAGAGTTATTCGCTGCACGCAGTATCACACTTTTACGACTGGGCAACACTCTGCTGTATTAACCAACTATCCCAAAACTTTTAAGTGGAGATGCTGGGGATTGAACTGGAGACCTCCTGCGTGCAAAGCAGAGGCTCTCCCGCTGATCCCTAGCCCACCTCTGTGTGCCTCCATGGAAAGCAGACGGAAGCACATGCTCAAAGGCGCCCTTTCTATTACTTTGCCAATTGCAGAATGGAACCTGTACTTGTGAGAGAGACTCTAGAGCTGCCCCCGTCTGAGAATACATCCCATCACCTCCTCCCAGATTTGTGTGTGAGTGTGAAGTCAGCCAGACTGAGCTTTGTTCGTAGTGGAAATGAAATCCATTTTGTACGAAAGCGCCTTTGATTTTACTAAAGTGCCTGCACTTCTGCTAAACTACCAATTTTTCATAATAATGCAGGAAACATCCTCTCGCAAGGATCAGAAGCACGGGAGAGAATTAAGGTGATCCGGAGAAGATTAAGCGGCTTTCAGTGTCGTTGTTTATGTCAAATTTTTAAAAGTAATGTGGATAGATAGAATAAAAAAAAAAATGCCTGAGATCTTGGAACAAACACAATTACTCACAGCGGCGCACGGAGCACAGCCAAGAGGATGGGCTTATCATGGGTCTATTTTGAGAACACAAGGGCCTTAAGATCAGGGGAGAAAACACTCCCCGAACAGCCTAGCGTGGGCTTGTGTAGAATCTCCTGGAGGAATTCAGTTTCACACTTGGAGTTCTAATCTTGCATGGAAAATCCAACGGCCAAATCTAGTTTTGCAGAGTTCTGCTTGCTTGTTAATTCCTTCTGCACAAGCTAGTCTTTTCTTTGGGTAAATAACACCCCTGTTACTTCTGCCTGTGCAGTCACACTGCACCATGGGCTTTGTAGTATTGAGCCTGCTTAACGAAACGGTGAGTTTTCTTGGCCATAACCACCTCTATATGGAAGGGCATACTTAGAATCATAGAATCACAGAGTTGGAAGGGGCCCTACAGGCCATCTAGTCCCACCCCCGGCTCAATGCAAGATCAGCCTAGAGCATCCCTGACAAGTGTTTGTCCAGCTGCTGCTTGAAGACTGCCAGGGAGGGGGAGCTCACCACTTGAGAAATGCCTTCTGTGCTTAGGCTACACAAACTATTCCTGTGTGCCATTGTCAGCCGATAAGGGTGAACACAAATTTTTGGATTTGACTGTAGGAAAGAAAGAATAGTCTATCTCCCCATGGTGTTTGTATGTCATCCTTTGACATTTTCAGTATTGCATTTCTGTAGTTTTACAGAGGAGCTCTGTCATGGCTTCTCTCTCCCTTTGTTGTGTTTCTACTGTATTGCTTCTCTAGAGTAGTGGCAGAGGCTTTGAACACAAATGCCAGGGGGGCATAAATCTTTCAGGTAAATAACTATGTATTTGGTTCAGGAAAAGAAGGGGTAACGCAGGTGGTTACCAGTTGCCTTGCTGCCCGTTTGCAAGGAAGCACTAATGGATTTGTAGGGACACATGGAGACACACACACTGGATCAGACCCTTGGTCCATCAAAGTCAGTCTCATCTACTCAGACTGGCAGCCACTCTCCAGGGTCTCAGGTAGATAAAGAGAAAAAGAAGAGAAGACATTGAATTTATACCCCGCTCTTCACTTGCAGTCTCAGAGCAGCTTACAAACTCCTTTCCCTTTCCCTCCCAACAGCAGACACCCTGTGAGGTAAATGGGGCTGAGAGAGCTCTGAGACAACCGTTCTTGAGAGAACAACTCTGAGAGAACTATGGCTTGCCCAAGGTCATCCAGCAGGTGCAAGTGGAGGAATGGGGAATCAAACCCGGTTCTCCCAGATTAAAGTCCACACACTTAACCACTACACCAAACTGGAGTAAAGACCTTTCACATCACCTCCTGCCTGCCTGGTCCTTTCAGCTGGAGATGGCAGGGGTTGAAACTGAGACCTGTGTGCCAAGCAGATGAAGAAGAAGAAGAAGTTGGATTTATACCCCGCCATTCACTCCCCAAGGGAGTCTCAGAGCGGCTTACAAACTCCTTTCCCTTTCCCTCCCAACAGCAGACACCCTGTGAGGTAAATGGGGCTGAGAGAGCTCTGAGACAACCGTTCTTGAGAGAACAACTCTGAGAGAACTATGGCTTGCCCAAGGTCATCCAGCAGGTGCAAGTGGAGGAATGGGGAATCAAACCCGGTTCTCCCAGATTAAAGTCCACACACTTAACCACTACACCAAACTGGAGTAAAGACCTTTCACATCACCTCCTGCCTGCCTGGTCCTTTCAGCTGGAGATGGCAGGGGTTGAAACTGAGACCTGTGTGCCAAGCAGATGAAGAAGAAGAAGAAGTTGGATTTATACCCCGCCATTCACTACCCAAGGGAGTCTCAGAGCGGCTTACAAACTCCTTTCCCTTCCCCTCCCCACAACAGACACCCTGGGAGGTAGGTGGGGCTGAGAGAGCTCTTTCCCAAGCTGTCCTTGAGAGAACAGCTGGTACAGAGCTATGGCTTGCCCAAGGTCATCCAGCCAGGTGCAAGTGGAGGCGTGGCGAATCAAACCCGGTTCTCCCAGACCTGAGTCCGTGCATTTAACCACTACACCAAACTGGCTCTCAGATGGTCAGCTGCACTGGAGCTGTTGTTTTAGCAGTTGTCTGGAACCTTACAGCAGTCATTTTAGGCAGTTAAGGAAAAGGTGGCAATCTTCCATCTGCCTGGGCTCCAGGTTACAGGAGCTGATCGCAGGAAACCAGAAGTAACCCAAGCCAAACCGTGCTTGGACGGCTGGCAGTACCAGAGAAAAGCTTAGCTGGGGGCTTCAGCCACAGGAAGAATGACAAATGGGATTAAATCATGATAACCTTACGAATCTCAGTTCTTACAAGTTCATCTTGTGTGTGTGTGTGTGTATACAAACACACACACACACACAAATATATATACATTTACATATATTTAAATGAACAATGCAATACCTATAACAGGAAAATCATAAATAAATTTCATAGAAAAATACAGTCTTTTTCTTTGTGTACAGAAATCCAAAGCCTTTTGAAAAAATCATCAATAGGAACTAAGTCACACAGACACAGACCTTTATTGGCATAAGAAGGAACGAAGTCCTTATATGCGGAAAGTTCATCAAATGGGAAGACTCTTCTTAGGGAGAAGAAGATGCATTTCACACCTCATTAAGGCTTCCCTTGTTCAAAAGCCAGTCGAAGCCGACTCTAGGGGGAGGTGCTCATCTCTGTTTCCAAGCCGAAAAGCCAGCACTATCCGAAGACTCCTCCGTGGTCTTGTGGCCGGCATGACTAGACGCTGAGGTGCATGGAGTGCTGTTATCTTCCCGCCAAAGTGGTACCTATTTATCTACTCACAGTTTCTTGCTTTCAGACTGCTAGGCTGGCAGGAGCTGGGGCCGGAGACGGGAGCTCAATCTATCATGTGGCACTCGGGTCTCAAACTGCCGAGCTACAGACCTTCCGGTCTGCAACTCAGCGTCTTTAACCTCTGAGCCACCGCGGTCCCCACACCCCATTAATGTATCCTAATTAGAAGAACGTCAGGCCCTGCTGACACAGAAGCCAGCATAAAGCCATGTTTCAAATATTTTTTTTTTCCAAAGCAGGAAACACTCAGGATACAAGCATCATGTGTTGCAAATTAATAGCAGCAATTTAAACACGAGAACTTTCTGCTTGCTTGTTCATTCCTTCTGCACCAGCTAGTCTTTTCTTTGGGTAAATAACGCCCCTGTTACTTCTACCTGTGCAGTCACACTGCACCATGGGCTTTGTAGTATTGAGCCTGCGTAAAGAAACAATGAGTTTTCTTGGCCATAACCACCTCTATACGAAAGAGCATACTTAGAATAATCGAACCAGCAATTTAAACACGAGGACTTCCTCTGACGCAGCACCCTTCCTGGCTGCCCACTGAATCTGAGCTGTGCAGCCCTGTGCTGCTGCCAACGCCTCCTGGGCCTCAGCTTGACTTGCTCCTGGACCACAGGGTCCTCCAGGGCAGTGGGCCACCAGGAATTCCCACACAGGTTAAGGAGCTGATCTGCCTCTGCCTGGATACATTCCTCTTGTGTCCCACCTGGGATTGTCCCCAGAGCAAGCAGAAGATGAACGCTGCAGTACCCAGTGAGTGTGAAGAGCCATCAAATGGCTTCTGACTCAGGGCAGCCCTATGGATCAACACCATTAGCAGCATTGCTCAGGTCTTGCAAACGGAGGAGGGCCTTTGTAGCTTCCTTGGCTGAGTCAGTCTCTCTCCTGTTGGGTCTTCCTCTTCCCCCGCCGCCTTCAGTTTCTCCTAGCGTGATTGTCTTTTCCAGTGAGTCTCGTCTTCTTATAATGTTACCAAAGTACAATAGCCTCGGTTGAGTCATTTGCGCTTCTAGGAAGAGTTCAGGCTTGGCTTGGTCTAGGACCCTCTGATTTGACTTTTGTGCTGTCCACGGTATCTGTAAAACTCTCCTCCAACACCAGATTTCTGTCTACTTTCATCCTCTCAGCTTGCTTCATTGTCCAACTTTCATAGATTCATAGAATTATAGAGTTGGAAGAGGCCCTACAGGCCATCTAGTTCAACCCCCTGCTCAGTGCAGGACCAGCCTAGAGCATTCCTGATGAGAAGAAGAAGAAGAGATTGGATTTCTACCCCGCCCTCCACTCCCCAAGGGAGTCTCAGAGCGGCTTACAAACTCCTTTTCCCTTCCCCTGCCCACAGCAGACACCCTGTGAGGTAGGTGGGGCTGAGAGAACTCTTTCCCAAGCTGTCCTTGAGGGAACAGCTGGTACAGAACTATGGCTTGCCCAAGGTCATCCAGCCAGGTGCAAGTGGAGGAGTGGGGAATCAAACCCAGTTCTCCCAGATTAGAGTCCACGCACTTAACCACTACACCAAACTGGCTCACCAAACTGAGGGTTTTCTCCAGCTCCTGCTTAAAGACCGCCAGGGAGGGGGGGCTCACCACCTCCCTAGGCAGCTGATCCCACTGTTACTCTTACTATAAAAGTTTTTCCTAATATCCAGCCAGTCCCTTCCCGCCCTTAATTTCAACCCATTCTTGCGAGTCCTCTCCTCTGCTGCCAACAGGAACAGCTCCCTGCCCTCCCATGCATAGGGAATACTATGGTAAGAATTGCCTTATTTTGGTCACCAGCAATGCATCCTTCCACTTAAGGATCTCACCTAGTTTGTTCACCGCTGCCCTTCCAAGGTTGCGTTCATTTGGCTCTTTTGAGCCGTGCCAGGCACAAGTGCCTGGTGGATTTAAAGTGCACATCCAGATCACAACATCTGGGAATCATGCCGCTTCCGTGAGTAGCCCGTCCATCCCTGTTGGGGATCCGTAATTAAAAGATAATAGTGAAAGTCCAGTCTAAAGCTGGCCGACGGGCCAATGGTGGACTTTCCCCCATCTAGTGGTTTCACCAGCATGCAGTCAGCCCACAGGGATGGTCTCCAGACCATCCCGAACGGCCGCCATTTTTAAAAAGTCTTAGCGATGATTGCATAACTGCTTAAACATGCGACATCCCCAGAGCTCCACTCAAGCGATCCAAACAATTTTATGTTTCAAATGGTCCCCTGAACTTTATCAACTTTATAAACTGAAATGGTACCTAGAGGAAGGTACTACTGGTGGTGTTTTTACCATTTTAGTCCGTGCATGTGCGGAAAAAACAAGTATATTGTGAGGCGCGTATGTGCATGCGCAGACAGGGTTTTTTTAAAAAAAAGCCGACCGCCCTGCTCCTTGCGGTGGATGCCATCTGGACAATCCACCACAGAGTCATGCGCAGTAAAGCGCTTCATGGGCGAGCTGTCTGCTCATGCAACGCTGGATCAAAAAGATCTAGCTCAAATTACAGTTGGGCCAATGGCGGGATTAGCTGCCCGTCTGAACACACCCCAACTCTCAATCTCCTTTCTCGGCTGCAGGATGCAATACTCTGTGTGTAAAGTGCCACAGAGTCACAGCCAACTTATTGCATCTCCGTCAAGAGGATTTCAAGGCAACTGAGACGCAGAGGTGGTTGACTGTTGCCTTCCTCTGCAGGGCCTTCCTTGGCAGTCTCCCTTCCAAATACCGATGCTGCTTAGCTTCTGAGAACTCATGAGATCAGCCTATACTATGCCATTTTCCCCAGTAATGTGTACGAAGGCCAGACTAGGCCTTTTGTGCAAATGTGTGATTTACCCGATGGCCTGGAAGGCAGCCTGGAGCAGAGAGCTAGGTGAAGGAGGCCTGCTTTTCGCACCAGCAATTGTTTTCTGCTCCAAATGAGCCCTTTTCCACAAACATCATTGGAACCCACGTGGGAAATGCTATTGGAGGGGAGCAATTTGGAGTGCAAAAATGGCCGGTAAGGAATGCCCCTCTTCTCTACTCCCAGTCCCGCGCCCCCCGCTGCCGCTCTTTGGATTTTTCAAAGGCCACGAAGAAGGTGATGTTACATGGGCAGCTTCCCTGAAGGTGCCATTTGCACAGGGTTTCCGGCTTTCAGTTCAGGAGGGGCTTCAGAGTGCATGGAGGAGCAGAGAGAAGGAGGCGGCCACAGCCATTCCACTCCCCAGTCTGGACAGATCCGACATGTGTTCCTCTGTGGCAAAGATGAAAATCAGCAAGCCAAGAATGTGACTGTCTTTTTTTGCAGGAACACAAGGACGGGAGTCCAACAGATCCTTCGAATTACGGAGTCACATCTGGCGGCTTTGCACATTACATACTGCATCAATCATATTCACGAGGGCTCTTTTTTATTATGATTTGTAAAGCACACAAATGCACACAAAACCTCAAGCTGGCCACGACCGTGCATTCTTTGTGAAGTGGAGGGGGGCTTTAACTAGACCCGCACCTCCTGGCTTCCCCACCAGCGTCTCATCCTTGGGTCGCTTCTGTCCCGCTACCTGCCCCAATGCCCGGTTTCCGGTTTCTGACCCGCAAAGGTGCCAGCTGTTCAGCTCCTCTGTGCAGCTGTGCTTTCAAGAGAAACTTGGTTTGCATGCATGAGGAGGTGGTAACATTTTCAAAGAATCGTAGAAGTGGGAGGGGCCAGTCAGGACATCGAATCCAACCCCCCACTCAATGAAGAAGAAGAAGAGATTGGATTTATACCCCGCCCTCCACTCCCCAAGGGAGTCTCAGAGCGGCTTACAAACTCCTTTTCCCTTCCCCTCCCCACAACAGACACCCTGTGAGGTAGGTGGGGCTGAGAGAGCTCTTTCCAGAGCTGTCCTTGAGGGAACAGCTGGTACAGAGCTATGGCTTGCCCAAGGCCATCCAGCGAGGTGAGGAGTGGGGAATCAAACCCGGTTCTCCCAGATTAGAGGCCGTGCACAAACTGGCTCTCTACACTACACCAAACTGCTCTGGGGCAGGCTCAATGCAGGATCCCTGGCAAGAGAGAACCAGCTTTGATGCCCCACTCCTCCACATGCAGCTGCTGGTGTGACCTTGGATCAGTTACAGGTTCTCTCAGAGCTGTTCTCTCATGAGCAGTTCTGGAAAGAGCTCTCTCAGCCCCACCTACCTCTCAGGGTGTCTGTTGTGGGGAGGGGAAGGGAAAGGAGATTGTAAGCCGCTCTGAGACTCCAAGTGAAGGGTGGGGTATAAATCCAATCTCCTCCTCCTCCTTATAGAATCATAAAGTTGGAAGGGATCTCCAGGGTCATCTTGTCCAACCCCTGCACAATGCAAGAAATTCACAAATCCTTCTTCCTCTTCCTCCTCCGGCCACTGCTTGAAGATTGCCAATGAGGGGGAGCTCACCACCTCCCTAGGAAGCCGATTCTGCCTTTTCCTCCAGGCCAGACTGGCCCAGGGATCCTGGGGGGTGGGGAGGTAGCTCTGAATTTCCTGCATTGTGCAGAGTGTTGGCCTAGATGACCCTGGGGGTCCCTTCCGGCTTTAGGTTTCTATGTCCATGCTATGAAAAGCTTTACCTATGTATCTCCTCCCACCACTATGCCAGAAAAGCTCAGCTGTTCAGGCCAGCCGAAAAGACAGGAACTGTGTTTGGTTTCGGGACACCTTTTGAAGCTTTCTGACCAAGTTTCGCCAGCTCCCTCCTCCACTCCTGTCTAGTTTCACCAGGACCTGCTTGCTACTGTCTCAGAGTCTATAGGCAAAAGATGCTTTTTCCACAATTTTTGGTTGTGATGTAAATAAGCAACTGGGCAGAGGTCAGGTGATGGCACGTCCTAAGCTCCACCCGTTCTGATGATGTCACATCCCACACCAAACCCCCTCCCCTTCCTGTGATGTCACGTTCAGGCTACTCCCCTAACTCACCTCTTCCTCCAAAGTCACCTTGAGGCTCTTGAGCTTCTGACATTTAGTCTATGTGACTCTTACATGAAGCAAGTTTGGCCACCCCTGGTCTATGGTCACAGCCCTGCGAGTACTTTACTCAAAGGTAGCAGTGCCAACCAACAGGTGGTGGCTGGAGGTCTTCTGCAACAGCAACTGATCCCCAGAAGACAGAGATCAGTTCCCCTGGAGAAAATGGATGATTTGAAGAAGAAGAGATTGGATTTATACCCTGCCCTTCACTCACTTAAGAGTCTCAGAGCGGCTTCCAAACTCCTTTCCCTTCCCCTCCCCACAACAGACACCCTGGGAGGCAGGTGGGGCTGAGAGAACTCTTTCCCAAGCTGTCCTTGAGGGAACAGCTGGTACAGAGCTATGGCTTGCCCAAGGTCATCCAGCCAGGTGCAAGTGGAGGAGTGCATCCAGCAGGTGCAAGGAGAAGAAGAAGATACTGGATTTATATCCCACCCTTCACTCAAAGTCTCAGAGCAGCTTCCAAACTCTTTTCCCTCCCCCTCCCCACAACAGACACCCTGTGAGGTGGGTGGGGCTGAGAGAGCTCTGAGACAACTGCCCTTGAGAGAACAGCTGGTACAGAGCTATGGCTTGCCCAAGGTCATCCAGCAGGTGCAAGTGGAGGAGTGGGGAATCAAACCTGGTTCTCCCAGATTAGAGTCCGCGTACTTAACCACTACGCCAAACTGGACTCTATGGCCTTACATCGCATCGAAGTCCCTTCCCTCCCCAAACCCCGTCCTCCTTAGGCTCCACTCCCAAAATCTCCAGTTATTTATTATTTTTAAGGACTGCCCCACAAAATGAGAAATCCTGGTGACGGCCCTGTCTGCATGCCGAGCAGAGGCTCTTCCACCGAGCCACAGCCCCTCCCAATGGCCCTGATCTCGGAAGAACTTCCTGCCCTCCAAGTCCAAATTCAGCAAGCAGTGACTGAGCCACAGTGCTTGATGACAGCACACGAGATGCTCAGTGCTTTGTTGCACGCAGCAAAGGGGCCTTAGCAGAAGGAAATCAAAATGGCTCCACACTGTGCAGCTTCATCCCGACTCTTAAGCTTAAGAAAACCCAAATCACATCTTTCTCTCCTCCCCAGCCAGATCCACAGATGGCTGTACAGCGCCCGAATCACTAGCAAGGTGAAGCCCTAATTCTGCCTCTCCTGCGTCTTAGTTTGGTGTAGTGGTTAAGTGTACAGGCTCTAATCTGGGAGAACCGGGTTTGATTCCCCACGCCTCCACTTACACCTGCTGGATGACCTTCCGTCAGTCACAAGTTCTCTCGGAGCTGTTCTCTTAGGAGCAGTCCTCCGAAGAGCTCTCTCAGCCCCACCTACCTCACAGGGTGTCTGTTGTGGGGAGGGGAAGGGAAAGGAGTTTGTAAGCCGCTCTGAGACTCCAAGTGAGTGAAAGGCAGGGTATAAATCCAATTTCTTCCTCTTCTTCTCTTCTCCTGGAATTTCTCCACCCAAAGCTGGCAACCCTGTGACTGATGATTCAGCTGACCTTGCCAGCAACTGTCCCCCAGCTTTCGGGGATGGAAGATTCTCAGCCGACTTGGGCCTTGTCAGAACTTAGTGGCCCCTCCTCCACCTGTCCCCTCCCTACATCTCATCATTGTCTAATGGGAGTGATTTGAACTAGTTCTAACAAATTAAAAAAGCCCCAAAAGAATAGAAATAAAGCCGAGGAGAGATTGGGAGGCATTATTACTCTTTCATTTAGACGCAGACCGGATTGCTTGGAGTGTGTCTCCCTCCAGGCCTTTTCATCAGCACAACTGATCAGCAGCTCTCTTTGAAGGCCCGGGGAGGTCTGCGTTTTGCAAGGAAGCTCGGGGGGAGAAGCCGCCTGCTGATGAGGAAGGGAAGATGCTGACACCACGGGGCCTGCTTGGCTCCCCCCCCCAGCTCCCCCCCCCCAGAAGTTTTATTTCTAAACCCAAAGCTATTTGCATGGGAAGGAGAGGAGGGGCCTTCTGAAGAGCAGGTTGGTTCCTGCTGCTCATTTCCCATCTGGAATCTTAATCCCCTTACTTCTGATATTGCAGCTGGTTGCTGTGGCAATCAGAGACACAGGCTGCAGCAGCAGCAGCAAAGTTGGCATGCCTGGCCGTGGGGCGGCGGGGTGTGTGGTGAGAATGGGGGCACAGCACAGGCTGGAATGGCAGGTAGAGTTGCCAACATCCAGGAAGCAGGTCTGGAGTCCTCCTGGAACTGCAGCTCATCTTCAGAAGAAGAAGAGATTGGATTTATACCCTGGTCTTCACTCAGAGTGGCTTACAGTCTCCTTTCCCTTGCTGTCCCCACAGCAAATATGGAGCAGAGGTCCATCAGTGGCTATTAGCCACAAGGTATAGATAGGATCTCTCAGTCTGGGGCAAGTGACGCTCTGTCTTCTTGGTGCTTGATGGGGGAGGGGGGCAACAGTGGGAGGGCTTCTAGTGTCCTGGCCCCACTGCTGGACCTCCTGATGGCACCTGGTGTTGGACTGGAGGGGCCATACGCCTGATCCAACACTGGCTTCTCTTGTGTTCTTACGTTCAAACAGCCTTGTTTATTTTTATTTATTTATTTATTTTGCATTTTTACCCCACCCTCCCCACAAGCGAGGCAGGGGGGGGGGGCGAGACAGCTTTTTTGAGGACTGTTCTTGAGAGAACAACTTTGAGAGAACTTGTGACTGACCCGAGGTCACACCGGCAGCTGCATGTGGAGGAGTGGGGACTCAAACCCAGTTCTCCCAGATTAGAGTCCGCGCACTTAACCATGACACCAAACTGGCTCTCCACACTCCCTTCGATAGGATCTGATAAAGGTTATACCCTGAAAAGTTATACCCTGGAGAATCTTGCTGCTCTTTACAGTTGCTCCTGGAGCTGAATCAGGTCTTGCATTGTTTAACATGTCATGTCCGATCGTCTAGGTTCTGTTTCAGCTTTCAGCAATGCCGCTCCTATTGCATTGCTTATTAGATGTCTCGTGCAACTGATTCTACCCGTAGACGTTGCACAATGCACCTTGCGTCTCAGAGGGAAAGGCCGGCTATAAATAACGAAAATAAAGCTGAAACAATAAGAATGAAATAGTCAAACGGTATGGAAAAATGGGCCATGTTTCACGCATGTGTATCCTCACTCAGCCAGAGGAGGGGTCTCCTTTCCCCCTCCTCCACAGACCTGTTATCACTTTGAAGTGCTTGGCAGTGAATTGTATAAACAGTGATTAAATCAAGCAGCCAGCCAGTGCTGATAAATACACACCTGAGTGCTGTCAATTTGCAGCTGACTTATAGTGACCCCAGCAAGAGGCTTTCAAGGCAAGTGAGAAGCAGAGGTGGTTGGCCATTGCCTTCCTCTGCACAGCCTCCCTTGGAGGTCTCCCTTCCAAGACTTATAATCAGGGGTCCGTTGGAGCGGGAGCGCACAGGAGCGCAGCTCCGGGAGTGACGAGCCCAGGGGGCGGGCACATGACCCAGCCCCGCCCCCTCCTCGACTTCCCCGAGCAGTGCAGAGGCGCAGCGCCCCGGGGAAAGCCCTGCTAGGGTCTTTATTGTTTTGAATGTTTTGTTTTAATATTGATAATTTTATCATTGTTCCTTTTATGACTGTGTGCTGCTTTTCCAGAGACTTGCTCAAGGTGGCATATAAATTTTCTAAGTATACCATTTTTTATCTGGGCACATGGCACATAAGTACTGGAGAAATTTCACCAACCCTTCAGCAGCTTCCACCCCATCAATTTGGTGTAGTGGTCAGGAGTTGCACTCTAATCTGGGAGAACCGGGTTTGATTCCCCACTCCTCCACATGCAGCTGCTGGTGTGACGTTGGGCCAGTCACAAGTTCTCTCAGAGCTATTCTCTCATGAGCAGTTCTCAAAAGACCTCTCTCAGCCCCACCTACCTCACAGGGTGTCTTGTTGTGGGGAGGGGAAGGGGAAGGGATGGGTGGTGCACATGTCCTGGGTATCTCAAGTCTACTTGAAACCTGGTGGTTTCAAGGGAGCAGGAAGAGAATGAGGGTGTGTTCTTCACGCTTACTTTTATTGCACAAAGTATTGGATGGGGAAGGGAATGGAGGAAGAACAGGCCAGTTTCACTCACCTGTGGAGTGGAGCCTGAGGGGTGGGTGTTGCCTTCTGACACACTTCTGGTGATGTCAGGGGGTGTGGCATATGCAAATGAGTTATGCAAATGAGATATGCTAATGAGCTCCTGCACCTCTTTTTCTACGAAATGACCCCTGATATGAAGTGTGGATGTAACTGTATGCTCTTCGGAAAAAAACCCTTTGCAAGTTTTTCCCGCTTTTGCTAGCCATAAAGCTACACTTGGAATCTTCCGGATCTCTGACTCCCTTGTGTTTCCTAAATTAGGATACAGGTACATGAGGTCTCTGTTGAGATAACAAATGTTTGATTTTTGTTTGTTCCATTTATGAAGTGTCGTTTGTATTTCTTGGAATTTTCTTAAATGATTAACTTTGACTAGTTCTTGGAGTTTGTTTGATATCTGTATGCCCGGGTCCGGTAGCGGTTTTTCTGACCAGCGGTAGTGATATGAGTGGCAAATTTCTTGCTTGTCTGTTTATGTTAGGTTGATTGGTTTTATACTAGGTTTTGCTCGGTTCACTTGTAGTCCAGAGATCTGTCCAAAGGTTTGTAGGCACTCTTGAAGTCATTTTTAGGGATATAATTGGTTTGGATAAAAGCATATCATCTGCAAACATATTTAATTTAAGTGTGTTTGATCCCAATTTGATGCCAGAAATGTTTTCTTCACATCTTATTGCTGTCGCCAGTGGTTCTAGTGCTGATGCAAATAGTGAGGGTGATAGAGGGCATTCTTATCCGGTCCCTCTACTCAGACAGAAGGGCTTCGACGTGATGCCATTAGCATTTAGTTGAGCTGTGGATTTGGAGTAAATAGCTTTTATTGTTCTTGTGAAGGTTTCCCCGAAGTTCGTGTATTTGAGCAATTCTAGTAGGTATGTAGTCTCTAAGGAATCGAATGCCTTTTTCTATATCAAGTGAGAGTAATAGTGATCTTGGGTGTTTTGAGTCGCAGGCAGCTAGTATGTGTAATATTTTGTGAATATTGTCGGTTATATCCTGCCCTGGCATGAACCCAGATTGGTCTTCGTGTACATATTTTGTTATGAAAGAGTTGAAGCATTTGATGATGACAGACGTAAAGATTTTATAGTCTTGGTTGAGTAGTGAAATGGATTGGTATGAGGCCGAGTTGGTTGGGTCTTTCTCTGGTTTTGGAATTACTATAATTGTTGCTGAATTCCATGATGTGGGTAAGATTCCTGATATCAAGACTTCATTGCATGTGTCTATTAGTGGGGGTACTAGGGTGTTTAAAAATTTCTTATAAAATTCTGCTGGAAAGCCATCTGGTCCCACTGTTTTATTGTTTTTTAGATTCTTGACAAGAAGGGGGGACCCACAATACTTGGGGGGGAGAAGGAGCTCCACCAAGTGGAGTCTTCTTCCCCACCCCATACCACCCTGGCACCCATGGCAAGGCCTGGGCCTGCCAATCCTTCTCCCCCCCACATACTGACAATAAGGCCTGAGGCTTCTAGCCCCCAGGCCTGCTGCTTCTTCCCCCCCACAGACACCAGTGAGGCCTGAGTGGCTCTCGCCAGGCCCACCAATTTCTACCCCACCCCACTCCTAAATTAGGCAGTACACAGTCCTTGTATACACTGTGGTCTTCTTGGCTGTTTTTGTTGGCTTATTTAGGTCTTGCTTGGGAAAGTTTTTGGACATGTATATTTGTTTTAAGCATTAGTGCTTTAATAAGTTATATTGAGACATATACCTTTAAGTAAAACTTTGTGTTATTAGACCTTGAGCTGTTTGTTATTTCCACGGGGAATTTTTGTTTTGTCATTGTATTCGGTGCCTCTGTGGTCCCACTGTGTTCAATGAAATTAAAAGATGTCTGCTCCTTGGGAGGAAACTATGGCAAACCTAGACAACATAATGAAAAGTAGAAACATCACCCTGCCAACAAAAGTCCATATGATCAAAGCGATGGTATTCCCAGTAGTAATGTATGCTTGCAAGAGTTGGGCCATAAGGAAGGCTGAGCACTGAAGAATAGATGCTTTTGAATGATGGTGCTGGAGAAGACTCTTGAGAGTCCCTTGGACTGCAAGGAGATCAAATCAGTCAATCCTAAAGGAAATCAACCCTGACTCTTTCCTGGAAGGCCAGATCCTGAAGCTGAAGCTCCAATACTTTGGCCACCAAATGAGAAGGGGGCACTCCCTGGAGAAGACCCTGATGCTGGGAAAGATTGAAGGTCAAAGAAGAAGGGGACGGCAATGGATGAGATGGTTAGACAGTGTTATCGATGCAATGAACATGAAGTTGAGCAAACTCTGGAGGACGATGGAGGACAGGAGGGCCTGGTGTGATGTGGTCCATGAGGTTGCAAAGAGTTGGACTCGACTGTGCAACTGAACAACAACAACAACAGCAACAAGGTGCTCCTGGACTCTTGCTCTTTTCTACAAAGCAGTTAGTAGCTAAAGGATAACTTGACAAGCAACCTAGTCAATACCTCCTAGTCAATGTAACCTCCCTTGGATTAGGAAAGAAGGTAAGGGTAGATGTGTTTTTAATACACTAAGAAACAGGGCAGGGGTCCCCAAGCTTTTTGAGCCAGTGGGCTCCCTTGGAGTTCTGACTTAGGGTGGTGGGCGCAACCACGAAATGGCTGCCACAGGGGGCAGAACCAGACTCGCGGAGGAAGCACAAATGCAGGGGAAGGGGGCTAATTTTAAAAATACCCTGGGAAAGAGGAGCGAGAGAGAATAAAACCAAGCCTGGGGTGGCAGCTGCCACCGAAACAACGTCACTTAATCTGCCCAGCCAGTCGGATTTCCAGTGGCCAGTCAGAAGCCCTGCTGTGCAAGTGCCCCACCAGACCCCACCTGCTTTCCAAAAAACACACGGAGGGCACCGGGAAATGTGTCCGTGGGTACCATGGCACCCACGGGCACTGCGGTGGGTACCCCTGAAATAGATCAGCACTGCAGTCCTGATGCAACCTGGATCCTGCAGATTCCGTACCTCTGGATACTGGATCCAGTACCTCTCTCTTATTTTGTGTGGTTAGACGTGAAGTCGTTTTAAATTTCCTGTTGTTTCTTTCTCTCAGAAACTCTAAATATTCTGGACGGGGACTTTACTTTCCCTCGGGGTCTCTCTCAGCTGTGGTTCTACTAGTCTCCGCACAACTGTGTACACATTTTGAGGGGGAACGAGCAGGAATGGCGTTCTGGGAGTAACAAGCCCAGGAGTAGGGAACCCGGGCATGCTGGCATGCTTGCCCACTGTTTCCCCAGCCAGCCTGCCATGCCGGGTTGGCTGGGGAAGGGCAGGCAGGCAGGCAGACATGCCCCCTTTTCTTCCCTCTCTCCACTTTTGCGGAGAAACTCAGGGAAGGGAGGCGGTTTAAATGCCTTTATTTCCCTTCCCCCAGATGGGGAACATTTTAAACATGCCTAGGTTCCCTGCCGGATCTTCTCCAGGTGCCCTGCAGCCGCAGGGCACCTGGAGAAAATCAGGCAGGGAACCCAGGCCTGCTTGCGTGCCTGCTCTTTGCTTCCCCAGCCAGCCCACCACGGCAGGTTGGCTGGGGAAAGGAAGGGCAGGCATAGAAGCACGCCTCCTCCCCCTCTCTTCCCTCTCTGAGCTTCTCTGCTACTGCGGAGAAACGTGGAGAGTGGCGGGAAAGTGGGGGAGGGGATGATCCAATGCCTTTCTTTCCCTCCCTGGATCAGGGAAGGGAAAGAAAGCCATCTTAAACATGCCTGCCCTTTGTCAGGGGGGCGTGGCATATGCAAATAGGTTATGCTAATGAGCTCCTGCACCTCTTTTTCTAAAAAATGACCCCTGACTCTGTATAAGAATAACGCTCCGCTCTTCTACACTCTTCCCCCCATGAGCCGCCTAGAGCCACTATGTTGGTTAGGCGGGATATAAATTTAAATAAATAAATAAATGAGGTAAATTTAATTTTTTGCACTTCTGGATCAGAGCCCCCTTCTACGTTCCTAGAAACTCGGCCATTTTTCTCTCACAGTTTTCCTTCCTTTCCTCCCAGGATTGTCTATCCTTTGGGACAAGTCCTTCGCCTCAGAATGTTTTACATCCCTTGAGTCTTTCCCCCTTCCTCAGAATGTTTTATATCCCACCACTGCTAAGGTTGGTCTTCAGCGAGGAGAACCAAAGGTGCCCCACACACAACTACCTGGGAAAGGGGCTTTTGGCCCAAGGCCGGAGCTCTTTTCGCCTTGATCCTGGCAGACCCGTGCCTGAAGTGGGAACCCTTGCAGGAAAGAGGAATTAATTATTATCTTCTCTAACAATTTCCCTGCGACTCCCGCTACGGATCACCTTGCTGTTCTGCAATTTGCTCTCCCTGCACGATGCCTCTTGCTGAGATGCAAGGATGAGATGAAGCCCAGCCAGCCATTCTCTGCTCACACTCATCTGGAGCCTTCCTGGCCGCACAGCCACAGCGGATAATCCCAGCAGATAAGGAATAAGTGGGCAGAAGAGATTTAGCCAGCCGTGGGAGGGGAATGGATGCAGCTGCTTTGGCTTTCGAGAACAGAACTCTTCTCTGTGTTTCTCCCCAAATATTGAAGATTATTAAGAGAGGGAAAACATAGCAGGTGCTAGGGAATATAAGAAACTTTAGTTGTTGTAGATTTTCCGGGCTGTACGGCCGTGCTCTTGGCATTGGCTCTCTACATGGGGCTGCCCTTGTGCCAAATCCAGAAGCTGCAGCTGGTGCAGAATGCAGCAGCGCGGCTGTTGATGGGTCTTCCTGTGTGGGAGCACATCCAGCCCGCCCTAAAATTACTGCACTGGCTGCCTATAGCGTACCGGATAAGGTTCAAGGTGCTGGTGCTTACCTATAAAGCCCTATATGGCCTGGGGCCTACCTACTTGAAGGACTGCCTCTCTCCATATGTTCCCCATCGAGCACTTCGGTCTGGATCCCAAAACCATCTGGTCCTCCCAGGGCCGAAGGAGGCTCAGTTGGCGGTCACAAGAGCCAGGGTCTTTTCTGTGGTGGCCCCGCACTGGTGGAACGAGTTCCCGGATAACATCAGGGCCCTGCGAGATCTTTTACAATTCCGCAGGGCCTGCAAGACGGAGCTCTTCCACCAGGTGTTTAAGTAGTGGCCGCCCAATATATGCATCTTGGCCCTGGCCCGATTTATTCGACCTTATCCGTCAGCCTACTGTGATCATCTATAAGGACTACACCTGGGCGCTGCTATGATATATCAAGTTGAAGACATGCCATCTGTATAGTGTTATGCTGTTTTATATGTTTTATATGTTTTAGCCATAGCTCTGTACCAGCTGTTCTCTCAAGGACAGTTGTCTCAGAGCTCTCTCAGCCCCACCTACCTCACAGGGTGTCTGTTGTGGGGAGGGGAAGGGAAAAGGAGTTTGTAAGCCGCTCTGAGACTCCAAGTGAGTGAAGGGCGGGATATAAATCCAATCTCTTCTTCTTCTCTTCTTCTTCTTCTTCTTCTTCTTCTTCTAATGTAGATGTCATTTTTGCACGGTGGCAAAACCATTTGTTATGTGTATTGTTTATAATTGTAATTTGAAGAAGAAGAAGAAGAGAAGAGATTGGATTTATACCCCGTCCTTCACTACCCAAGGGAGTCTCAGAGCGGCTTTCAAACTCCTTTCCCTTCCCCTCCCCACAACAGACACCCTGTGAAGTAGGCAGAGCTGAGAGAGCTCTGAGACAACTGCTCTTGAGAGAACAGCTGGTACAGAGCTATGGCTCGCCCAAGGTCACCCAACTGGCTGCATGTGAAGGAGTGGGGAATCAAACCCGGTTCTCTCATTAGAGTCCGCGCACTTAACCACTACTCCAAACTGGCTCTTAGAATGGTACAAGAAGATGGAAGTCTCTAGTGTTATTTGTACAGCATAACAGATTATTCTATTTGTTTGCATAACCTCCAGGTGGTGGCTGGAGATCTGGGTTTACAATGGATCTCCAGGCGACAGAGGTCAGATAACCTGGAGAAAATGGCTGCTTTGGAAAGTGGATGCTATGCCATTACACCCCGCTGAAGTCCCTCCCCTCCCCTTCCCAGACCCCACCCTCCCCAGGCTCCACCCCCTTAATTCTCCCGTTATTTCCCAGTCTGGAGCTGGCAGCCCTAGCAATGCACCCTAGAGAATGACAGCGCAAGCCATGCACACCCAAAAGGCCAAGAGGGAGGCTGATTTAGCAGGGGCAGGAAACGGGCATTGTCTCTGGTCCCACGGAACTCTTGTAATGTCCCAGGGGCTGTGCCGTACAGGTATACCTTCAAACCAGTTCCCATCAGCTGGTTTGAGATGGGCTCTCCCACTCCATCTTCCATGGTCCTCGTGAACTCCGTTGTGAGAATGACACGTTCACGTTCCCATCTCAGGATTTTGTGTTGTTGTTTTCCCAGCAAGTCCCAGCTGACTTATGGCAACCCAGTAGGGTTTTCAAGGCAAGAGCGGAGCGGAGCTGGTTTGCCCTTGCCTGCCTCTGCGTAGGAACCCTGGGCTTCCTTGCTGGTCTCCCGTCCAAAGACTAACCAGGGCCGACCCTGCTTAGCTTCTGAGATCTGGTGAGATTGGGAGAGCCCCAGGCCAGCCAGGTCAGGGAGGGGAGTTCGGCCTCCTCTGAGGGATCTTGCATCCTTCACCCCCACCACCTCCATTAGACTCAAGATTTTTAAAAAGGGAATTCCAAGTAAACAGGATGTGTATGTGGAGATATGCGTTTCTTCTGTTCATAGCCATAAATGTGTGCAACACACGAAACCAATAAGTTCCCTGTTGCCAGGTTGAGGACTGCTCGGTCAAGTCATCTGATGGCAATGCTGTCTGGCAAGCCAACAGAACCATTGGGACACCGGAACTATCTGGCAACGCTGCTGGCGTTTCAGCTAGCAGCTGAGGTTTCAGCAAAATGTAGTGTGGACTAGGAAGAGAAGGGATGCCAGCCTCCAGGTGCGGCCTGGGGAATCCTCCGGAATTACAGCTCCTCTCCAGACTACAGGTATCAGTTTGCCTGGGGGGAAAGGATGCTTCGGAGGGTGGACTCCATGGCAACGCATCCCACTGAGGTCCCTGTCCTCCCCAGGCTCCATTCCCAAATCTTCAGGAGCTTCCCCGCCTGGATCTAGCAATCCTATCTGCCCATCCCCTGCTGGGAATACCTGGCAACTGTGGGGTGGGGAGGGATAAATTTAGAGCCTGAAATCCCAGAACAGCTGCTGCTCCTGAGCCAAAGAAAGGGTTTCCCCCCACCCCGCTGCCTTCTTTCTCCCCTTGCCGGCCTGAGACTGGGGAGTGAAACCAAGGCCCTCTGTCAGGGATTCACAGGCGCAGAGAAGGAGGAGAGAGGAGTCGAGGGCTCTTCGGGAGTGTTTGCACAACGAGCTGTTCTTTGCTTAGCCGGCCAAGTGGAGCGGAGAAGCGCAGCCGGTCGAAGGTTCAGTGTCCGAGCAGACCCTTCCAGCCACAGCTGTCTGAATCAGCAGCTACCGTGTTGAACACAGCAAGTCCCACCGGGATCCTTTGCTTTATGGGCCCCCCCTCCTGATAGGGATGCCAGCCTCCA
This sequence comes from Lepidodactylus listeri, assembly GCA_029233225.1. Classification (NCBI taxonomy): domain Eukaryota; kingdom Metazoa; phylum Chordata; class Lepidosauria; order Squamata; family Gekkonidae; genus Lepidodactylus; species Lepidodactylus listeri. Next base: position 2,607,158 of record JARCFY010000004.1, on the reverse strand, counting down.
AGGGGGACCTGGAGATATCTTGGAGTTACAACTCATCTCCAGATGACATAGATCAGTTCCCCCTGGAGAAAAGGGCTGCTTTGGAAGGTGGACACAGTGGCATTGTACCTCACAGAGGTCATAAGAACATAAGAACACAAGAGAAGTCAATGTTGGATCAGGCCAGTGGCCCATCCAGTCCAACACTCTGAGTCACACAGTGGCCAAAAACACCAGGTGCCCTCAGGAGGTCCAGCAGTGGGGCCAGGACACTAGAAGCCCTCCCACTGTTGCCCCCCCCCAAAAAAAAAACCCACCAAGAATACAGAGCATCACTTGCCCCAGACTGAGAGTTCCTATCTATACCTTGTGGCTATAGCCACTGGTGGACCTCTGCTCTTAAGAACATAAGAGAAGCCAATGTTGGATCAGGCCAGTGGCCCATCCAGTCCAACACTCTGTCACACAGTGGCCAAAAACACCAGGTGCCATCAGGAGGTCCAGCAGTGGGGCCAGGACACTAGAAGCCCTCCCACTCTTGCCCCCCCCCCCTGCAGCACCAAGAATATAGAGCATCACCTGCCCCAGACTGAGAGCTATCTATACTTTGTGGCTTACTTTGTGGCTTATATAGAGCTATCTATACTTTGTGGCTGGTGGACCTCTGCTCCATGTGTTTATCTAATTCCCTCTTGAAGCCGTCCATGCGTGTAGCCGCCACCACCTCCTGCGGCAGTGAATTCCAGGTGTTAATCGCTCTTTGGGTGAAGAAGGACTTCCTTTTATCCGTTCTAACCCGACTGCTCAGCAATTTCACGGCGTTGCCCACAAGGAGTTCTTGTCTCGTGAGGAAGGGAGGAAAGGAAGAGAGGGAGCAGGAGGTCCCTTCTCCCACGCCCCACATCACCCCAGCTCCACCTCCTCCCAAATCTCCAGGAATATTCCAAACTGGAGCCGGCAACTCTACACCCAGCCATATTTCCATATTGTCTTCCTAAGCCCTCACCTTTCCCTTTGCTCCCCTTTATTTCTTGGATATCAAGAGCTAGGGATGCCAGTCTCCAGGTGGGGCCTGGGGATCCCCCGGAATCACAGCTCATCTCCAGACTACAGAGGTAATTTCCCATGGAGAAAATGGATGCTTTGGAGGGTGGCGTTTATGGCACTGTACCCCACTGAGGTCCCTGTCCTCCCCAGGCTCCACCCCCAAATCTCCAGGAGTTTCCCAGCCTGGATCTGGCCACCCTTCCCCCTCCTCTTCTGCCAGTGGCCAGGGGGGACCTGTTGCTGTTGTTAGCCATGCAGTTGTGTCCAACTCTTGGCGATTCTCTAAGCCAGCTCTCTCCACGTTTTCTGATCTTGCACTGTTCCTTTGAGCTGTTCCGTGCTCAGGCCGGTGTTGACTTTGATGGTGTCTAGCCACCGTGTTCTTTGGTAGCCCGGCTTCCTTTTGCCGCTAACCAATCCAAGCATAATTGCACTTTCTAGTGAGTTCTTCCACATGACGTGGCTGGAATAAGTCAGTCGCAGTTTTATGATTTTTCCTTCCGATGACATGTCTGGTTTTATGTGCTCCAATGCTTGCTTGTTTGTCGCTTTTGCTGTCCAAGGAATGTGCAGGAATGCTGTGCAAGGAATACCTGGGGACTTTGGGGTGGATCCGGGAGAGGGCGGGGTTTGGGGAGGGGGAAAGGCCTCAGCATGGTACAATGCCGTAGAGTCCACCCTTCAAAGCAGTCATTTTATCCAGGGGGGCTGATCTCTGTCCGCTGGAGATCAGCTATAAAAGCGAGAGATCTCCAGGCCCCACCTGGAGGCTGGCAACTTCAGGCCTAGGACTGCCAATCACCAGGTAGGGCCAGGAGTTCTCCCAGAATAACTGGTCTCCAGCCTCCAAAGAGCAGTTCCCTTGGAGAAAAAGTCTGCTTTGTTGGGAGGACCCTGCGGTATACCATACATCCTAGGTGCAATCCCTCCCCACATTCCCGCCTCCACAGGCACTGCCCCCAAATCTCCAGGAATTTGCCAGGCTGGAGTTAGCAACCCTAGTGGAGCCACAGGTGACTGGGGCCCTCCAGGGCAGGGCCCCTCCGGTTGTTTGAGCCTTCCCCTGAGACCAGAAATAGAGATCCGGTTCCGAGCCAGAGAACCTGACATATAGCAATTTGTAACTACTAGCCTGCCTCAAAAAGCAGTTTTGGATGAACGAACTATTTTGCTGTGATTGACGCTAATACAGTGAGCCGCGCACTGTACTGAGCGGGACTCTTGCCCCTTACAGGTTCGTTGTCTTAGCAACTTGACAGGAAGGCAGGCCAAACTGCCTTCTGTCTCCCCTTCTGAGCTCGTTTCAGACCTTGACTGGCGTTGGGAGCATTTTTCAATGTGCGTTTATGAGCTCTCTCTCGCTCTCTCTCAATACTCTTCTTTCCTTTACCGCCCAGTCCAGAATGGCCACTTGCCCTGCTTGGCTGCTGCCTCTGATGCCTCCCTCCATCCCCTGGTTTTGCTCAGGACCTCAAGGTTTTGTCTGCCGCAACTTGCCATCCAGATCTGCAGAAAGTGGGGGTGCCAATCCACTACCTTCCCAGCAAACTGTAATCACCAAATTGTTCAAGGGATAATTACGGCTTGATAGCAACACGGTAGTAACTCTTGCTTTTATTGCCGTTTGTGTTAAATATAATTGCCATGTAAATTATAGCGGGGAAAGGGGCCGACCATAAATGATTATGGAGAACGTGTGGCGTGCAGGAGCGGGGCGGGGGGGGGGGGGAACGGCGTTTGAGGGTAACAGAAAGAGGCAGATGCGGGAGGGGGAAATGGTGCATTGAACTTCAGAGCTGGGAAAGATGAAAGGAGTCAGAGCTCAGGCTGGAAGAGGGACGTGGCTGCGGTCTTCGCTTCTGCGATGGACTCGTCATATGTGAATTTCTAGAGTCTGATTGCCACGGCTTTTGATAGTCAGCTTCTATAGCTCTCCACTTGGGACACATTTATAGGTAGCAGAATATGCAGGTAAACCTTCCTGCCCTAAGGGGAAGGGCTGGGGCTCAGTGGAAGAGCCTCTGCTTTGCATGCAGAAGGTCACAGGTTCAATCCCCGGCACCTCCAGGTTAAAGGCCCAGGCAGGAGGTGATGTGAAAGACCCCTGCCTGAGACCATAGAGAGAGCCACTGCCTGTCCGAGTCGGCAATACTGACCTTGATGGACCGACAGTCTGATTCAAGATAAGGCAGCAGCTTCATTTGTGGCTGGGACAGTTCTTCACGTGGGGACTTTGTCCACCATACCTCCCCATGGGATGCTTCCGTATGAATCCCATTGTTATTTATAAAACAGCAGCAACTTGCATGGCCCTTCACAGAATGCCAAGCTGGCCATGTCTCTGATACAAGGAGCTTCCGTTCCAGAACTGGAGAAGAGATGGAGATTGGCAGGGAAGAATCTGTGGCTATCTTGGCTCTTGGAGCTTAGGCTCTGTTTCAGTCAGTCTCCCATGTTTCATTTAGGTCAGTCCTGTAATAATAATGTTAAAATCAGGGGTGAGTCAAAAGGAATGTGGGAGACGTCTGTGAGCAATTGGCATTCTCTGTCATTACCATGTGCAGGGCTCTTTTTGTAGAAAAAACCCAGCAGGAAGTCATTAGCATATTAGGCCACACCCCCGACAGCACAGCTTATTAACATATTAGGCCACACCCGATGTTACCAGAAGTGTAGTCATCCAGCCACATCCACCTTTTGCTTCTTATTCTGTTTACCTTGTTGTCAAAACAGTTTTGACAAAACCAATAAAAACATTATTTCCTGTCCCTTTGCTGGCCCATTAAAGGCAGATGTCGGCCCAGTGGCAGGAGAAGAGGGACAATCATCTTCTTCAGAAACTCTGCCCACTTCTTAAATTTCACAAAACAGGCAGTCTCCAAAGTGCTGCTGACCATGCTCATTTTTAGTTACATCTCTGTTTCTCTGCCGATGTCCCCCAAAGTCCCCCAAAGCAACAATCAAGTGTTCTGCCAACACATACAATGAAGCTACTTTTTCAGATGTTTTCTTTTTCATGGCAGTTAGCACCAAACAACTTTAATACAGACTTTAGACACGCATATATTTGCAAGCCATTCCCAGCAAGACACAACAAACACTCAGCCTTCAAACTTACTTTTTTAAAACAGAAGATGCCATGAGAAAACTAAAGAGATTCTCAAAAATTAAAGATATCATCAAAACCAGCATTTTCTGGGCTCTCTACTTTTTTACATCCACCCCTTTTCAATCATTTTTTTTATAAAAATACAAAGAACAAAATGAAACAGAAAGAAAGAGAGAGAGAGAGAGGTAGGTACGTGGGGGGAGGGGAGAGAGAAACAGAAGGAAGGAAGGTAGGTAGGTAGGTAGGTGGGGGAAGAGAGAGAGAAAGAGAAGGATAGATAGATAAATAGATGAGAGAGAGGAAGGAAGGAAGGAAGGTGGAGAAGAGAGAGAGGAAGTAAAGGAGGGAGGGAGGGGGAGAGAGAGAAAGGAAGGTGGGGACAGAGAAAGGAAGGAAGGAAGGAAGGTAGGTAGGTAGGTGGGGGAGAGAGAGAGAGAGAGAGAAGGAAAAGAGATGGGGGAGGTACTTACCTGAGCAGGGAGAGCAACGCTATGTCAGCAAGCCAAATGCAGAGAGACCAGGCCTTTCAGTGCAAAAAGCCCAGCACTGGTGCTTAATCTCTGGGCGGGGCTTTCTCCTGCTGGCTCTCTGCACTTAAAGGGAAAGCTCCAGGCGGGGCTTTTTCCTGCCGGCTCTCTGCAGGAACTTTCCCTTTAAGTGTAAACAGCTCGGGCTCAGTGGGGAGGGGGCGGAGCAGGCTCGGACACCAGTCAGAATGCCATTCCGGTGCATTCCGGTTGAAAAAGAGCCCTGACCATGTGACATTTCAGGGTACTAGGTGTAATGTCCCCCTTTGGCTGGGGGTTCCCACATTAGAGTACTCTCTCAGGCTCCCACTCTCAAGTCCATTCAGCAGAGACCAGCTGGCTCAAAACATCAGCCGTTTATTTGCAAGAAGACAACTCCAACAACCAGCGACTTCAGCTACCATACAAAACTGGAGACTGAAGCCTTGTAGAAATAGGACCAAACCAAATCACACAGATATTAGGGGAGGAGCAGACTGTTCCACCACATAACGTACATACCGGGCTCATAGCTTCAGTGGGGCATTTTGGGGCTATGCCCTCCTAATTAAAAGCCATGCCCCACAAAAGCCATGCCAGAAAGCATTTAAAAATATTTATTAAATCATTAATCAACTTAGATTAACTTAAATGCCCTCTAATTTATATGCCCCCAAATGAAAAAATCCTGGTCAAGGCCTGATATATACAATAAGTATACCACACTAAGAGGGGACAGAAGGCCTACCAGTTCTTCAGGGGAATTTGTGGCCAGCACTATTCATCCCTTGCCTTGAAAACCCTACTGGGTTACCATAAGTCAGCTGTGATATTTTAGGGGGGGGGGATTTTGTGTGTGTTTGTGAGTTTGGCAATCCTGGCAGCTTCTAGGTGACCCCTAGTGACCCCTAGTGGGGCTAGGATGTTTTAGAGAGGTGACTTTGATGTTACCTGCCTCTGCATCCTGGCCTTGGTATGCCTTGGAGGTCTCCCATCCAAATACTTGTCAGGGTCGGCCCTGCTTAGCTTCCAAGATCTGACAAGATCAGGCTTGCCTGAGCGATCAAAGCCAGGATAAGTCAGCTGTGACTTGACGGGACTTTCCACCACCACCAAGCCTATAGATCAAACAATGGGTGGGAGATCATAGTTTGTGGTTGCACACAAGTATGGAAGGCAGAAGAGGGAATCAATGGGGAGTCCCCCAACACCCTCTGGCCCCAGCGGAGGCACACAGCTGATGGTGGCTATGAATGTTGCTGACTCCTCTCGACAGCTGCCACCCCTTGGGAGCTCCTAACTGATAGATTTTTAATTGTGGGAGGGGGAAACGTGACCTTTTCAAACCACCAGCAGGAGAAAAAACAATAACCGGAGCGCCTCTGAGAAATGTGGCGTCGAGGCGTCATGCCACCGATTCAATTACAATCCTGCACACATGGTGAGCGGGTCCCTCCCTCCTTCCCTATATATCTGCACCGTCTATGCGAGGTTTATTATTATTGCAGTGGGGATGTGGATGGATTCCAGCGCCTTACGTCAGACCTTTAACATCATTTAAGCACCGCACGCTGAAGGCTTTTCCTTGCTATTTAAGAGAACCGATTCTGCCAAGACAGCTGAAGGAAAGTAATCTCCAGGTAGAAAGACACATCTGGGAATCATGCCGTAATCCCTTAAGAGTGGACTCTGTTGGGGGCTGGAAACAGATTTGGAGGGGTAATTTGTCCTCTCTGGCGGGGACTGAGCAGTAAGTCCAGCATTGCCAGCCACTGCAGCTGTTCAGAACCCCACTGAAGCCAATATCAGGGCGCGTTCCTATGGCTCTTTTGAGCTGCACCAGGCATGACCGCCTGGTGGATTTAAAGTGCATGTCCAGATCACAACATCTGGGAATCGTGCCGCTTCGGTGAGTAGCCCGTCGATCCCCATCGAGGATCCGTACTTAAAAAGATAGTAGTGAAAGTCCAGTCTAAAGCTGTCCAATGGGCCAATGCTGGACTTTCCACCATCAGGTCATACCTCCAGCGTGCAATCAGCCCATAGGGATGGTCTCCAAACCATCCCGAACAGCCGCCATTTTAAAAAGCTCTTAGTGGTACGCACATAACCGCTTAAACATGCGAGGTCCCCAGAGCTCTGCTCAAGCAATCCAAACAATTTTATGTTTCTGACAGTCCCCTGAACTTTATCAACTTTATAAACTGAAATGGTACCTAGAGGAAGGTACCACTGGCGGTGCTTTTACCATTTTAGTCCACGCGTGTGCGGAAGAACAAGTATATGGTGAGGTGCATATGCGCATGCGCAGACAGGATTTTTTTTAAAAAAGCCGACCGCATGGCTCTTTATGGTGGATGCCATCTAGATAATCCACTGTGGGAGTCACATGTGGTAAAGCGCTTCACAGGCGAGTTGTCTGGTCCTGGTCAAAAAGATCTAGCTCAAATTACAGCCGGGCCAATCGCGGGATTAGCTGCCCATCTGAATGCACCCTGAGGGTAACAACCGACATCCTAGACGAACGGAAAGTACCGACAGCCCTCTCTCCACGGGGTGGTGACTGCCACAAATCAGGGAGCCACTGTGCAATCAGGGCAAGGCTCAGAGAGTCTCTGCTTCACTTTCCCCATCCTCAGCACCAGAGGTTATCAACTACAGCAGTACTGTCCACATGAACACACGATGTTGCCTTATACTGAATCCATCAAGGTCAGTATTGTCTACTCAGACTGGCAGCAGCTCTCCAGGGTCTTGGGCAGAAAAGAGTCTTTCACATCACCTACAACTCTGGTCTGCTAACTGGAGATGCCGGGTATTGAACCTGGGACCTTCTGCCTGCCAAGCAGAGGCTCTGCCACTGAGCCACAGCCTCTGATCCAGCTCAGAGGAAAACTGCAGGATGCCTGTGGGTAGAGTGTCTGTGTGGACCCTCTCGCCCAGCTCACGCATTACAGTGAGCACAAGTAGAGCCTACCTGCCTGCAGGTTGTGCTCTTTTTACTTTGGATTGTGCTGTTTTTACTTTGCAATTCAAGCCAGGGACCAGTACCTGGGGAAATGTGGGGTATATAGTGTTAGGACTTTTGTCCAATAATCAAGAATATTCAGGGTAATGGATCTTGCTTTTCTGGAAAGAAGAGATTGCTTCTTTTAGTTTAAAAGAAACTTTATTACTAAAGGAAAAAGGGAAACGGGATTAGCTACAAATAAACAAAACATACTTCCTAAGCAGCATTGGGCTGCATCAGCACACTAAGACATCCTACTACAGAGTGAGAGAGATTACAATGGAGGATCTCTCCTTCTTCTTGACCCCTGAAAGGAAACACCTGATATCAGTAACCAATTAGCACAATAGTACACCTTTAGGTTTCCCGGGCTTAGTGTTAATTGGCCAGCCACCAGGTATCACTTCCAGGCTAACAAAGGTAAACAAACAAGTTGCATAGATTAACCCTATAATGACTGAATTTCTCAGGCCTTGTGTTACATACTCATTTCTCCAACGTATAGCACGTGTTCAGTTCTCCGTGCATCGAATGTAACATGAGAATCACCTAATATAAGTATTTAAAAAAATTCAAGTGTACCCTGTGCACAGAAGCACTGTTCACATGTTTCAGTGAATGCACGCGCAACTCGTGTGTGCATGCATACACTTGTTTGTGAGAAACAGTCAACACGTGTTCACTTTACAAATTGAACCAGGGACCAGAGTCAGGCAAAGCATCTCTGTGGGCCTCTGCCCTAACCTGGCTGCATAGCCCAGTCTCGTCAGAGCTTGATGGTAGGGCTCTGAAGAAGTGAGCCATGTCTCAGGAAAGCTCCTGTTGGTCTTGAAGATGCTCCTGGAGGACTCTGGCTCTTTTCTCCTGCTACAGACGGACTAACATGGCTGCCCATCTTGATCTATCTGAAGAAGCGAGCAGGGACTCCCAAGAGCCAGTTTGGTGTAGTGGTTAAGTGCATGGACTCTAATCTGGGAGACGCTAATCTGATTCCCCATTCCTCCACTTGCACCTGCTGGATGACCTTGGGCAAGCCATAGCTCTGGCACAGCTGTCCTTGAAAAAGAGCAGTTTCTCTCAGAGCTCTCTCAGCCCCGCCTACCTCATAGGGAGTCTGTTGTGGGGAGGGGGAGGGGAAGGAGTTTGTAAGCCGCTCTGAGACTCCCTTGGGTAGTGAAGGACGGGGTATAAATCCAAGCTCTTCTCTTCTTCTTCTTCTTGATTCCCCACTCCTCCACTTGCACCTGCTGGGTGACCTTGGGCAAGCCATAGTTCTGCCACAGCTGTTCTTGAAAGAGAACAGTTTCTATCAGAGCTCTCTCAGCCCCACCTACCTCACAGGGAGTCTGTTGTGGGGAGGGGAAGGGAAAGGAGTTTAGAAGCCGCTCTGAGACTCCTTTGGGTAGTGAAGGGTGGGGTATAAATCCAATCTCTTCTCTTCTTCTTCTTCTTGATACCCCACTCCTCCACTTGCACCTGCTGGGTGACCTTGGGCAAGCCGTAGTTCTGGCACAGCTGTCCTTGAAAAAGAGCAGCTTCTCATGGAGCTCTCTCAGCCCCACCTACCTCACAGGGAGTCTGTTGTGGGGAGGGGAAGGGGAAGGAGTTTGTAAGCCACTCTGAGACTCCCTTGGGTAGTGAAGGGCGGGGTATACATGTACAATAATAAATAAATAATAAACAATAATAATATAAATCCAGCCTCTTCTCTTCTTCTTGATTCCCCACTCCTCCGCTTGCACCTGCTGGGTGACCTTGGGCAAGCTGTAGTTCTGGCACAGCTGTCCTTGAAAAAGAGCAGCTTCTCATGGAGCTCTCTCAGCCCCACCTACCTCGCTGGGAGTCTGTTGTGGGGAGGGGAAGGGGAAGGAGTTTGTAAGCCGCTCTGAGACTCCCTTGGGTGGTGAAAGGCAGGGTATAAATCAAATCACTTCTTCTTCTTCTTCTTCCCCTGCCACAAATTTAGTGAGGATTAGTGACTCTGAATGTGGAGGCTCCCCTCAGCCGCCATGTCTAGCAGCCATTGATAGACTTCTTCTCCATGACTCTATCTAATCCCCTTTTCAAGCTGTTTATTCCTGTGGCCGTCACTTCACCCTCTGGCAGTGAGTTCCACATTTTAATCCCTCACTGTGTAAAGTAGTATTTCCTTTTGTCCATCCTGAACCTACTGCCCATCAGCTTCACTGGATGCCCTCGAGTTCCAGTCTCTTGGGAGAGAGAGAGAACTTTATCTTTGTCAACTCTCTTACAATTGTATAAACCCCTCTCATGTCCCCCTTCAGCCATCTGTTTTCGGAACTGAAAAGTCCCAGACTCTTCGGCCTTTCCTTAGAGGGAAGGGGCTTCCACCCCCTCATCATCTGGGTTGCCCCCCTCTGAAGGGCATGACCATCCCTGTACTGATAAACCCTGGCTAAGTCAATGGTACCAGCTATTTCCAACACCCCTCCCCAGATAGCCCTCCCCTCCTGACTTCCCCGCACTGTCTCAAAAAGAACAAGCAAAAAAATCAGGGAGCTGCTGTCTCCCTTTTCAATATTATAATTTTAATAATCCAAGAAGATTTGAATTTGCAATTTCCTTTCTGAACTTTGTTGAATATGACTTTAGTGCGTTTTGACTGCATTTAATTCAGCTTCATTAAATGGGCCACTCACACAATCAACCGTTCACAGGAAGAAGAAAAAAAAATATTTAATTTTTTTTTTAAATAAAATCTCATATCAAACCCGTGCTCATTATATTTCCTTTGGTTCCGTCTCCCAAAGGTATTTCAAGACCGAATTAACTGTTATTCAGTTAACAGAATTCACCTCCCCCACCCCACCCTGCCGAGCGAGCCTGGAATATTAAGAACGGCTTCCATTTTGGTTCAGAATGGGGAGGGGGCTCAGAAAGGTGTGTTTCCAGCATGGCCATCTGCCATGTCCCCCCCTTGCACTGTCCTGTGCCAGCAGTTATCCTGTGTTAGCCTGGACTTTCCCTCTCCATTGCCAGCTGTCACCCACATACCCTGCATCAGCTTTCAGGGAGCCCCCCCACACACACACACACACTCACATTTCTGTAGTGTATGAAATCCATACAGTCATCACTTCCCACAGTGGCAAAAAATACCTGATTTATTTACTTTTTCTTAAGTGTTTTTAAGCTACCTGCCAAGAAAAAGTTCACAGAGAGTCTTAAAACAAAGCATAACCAGCGTGGTTAATGGTAGAAGTGACAGGGTGGAATCTGGGAGAGTCACGTTCAAATCCCAGCTCTGCCGTGGAAACTTGCTGGGTGACCACAAAGTATAGATAGGAACTCTCAGTCTGGGGCAAGTGATGCTCTGTATTCTTGGTGTTTGGGGGGGACAACAGTGGGAGGGCTTTTAGTGTCCTGGCCCCATTGCTGGACGTCCTGATGGCACCTAATATTTTTGGCCATTGTGTGACCCAGAATGTTGGACTGGATGGGCCACTGGCCTGATCCAACATTGGCTTCTCTTATGTTCTCATAAGAGGGAATTAGATAAACATCTGGAGCAGAGGTCCATCAGTGGCTCTTAGCCACAAGGTATAGATAGGAACTCTCAGTCTGGGGCAAGTGATGCTCTGTATTCTTGGTGCTTGGGGGGGCAACAGTGGGAGGGCTTCTAGTGTCCTACCCCCACTGGTGGACCTCCTGTTGACACCTGGTGTTTTTGGCCACTGTGTGACAGAGTGTTGGACTGGATGGGCCATTGGGCTGATCCAACACTGGCTTCTCTTATGTTATGTTCTTATGACCTTGGGCCATTCACTGTCTGAATTTCACCCCAACCTTCTTTCCCTTCCCCTCCCCTCCCCACAACAGACACCCTGTGAGGTATGTGGGGCTGAGAGAGCTCTGACAGAAACTGCTCTTTTTCAAGAACAGCTGGTACAGAGCTATGGCTTGCCCAAGGTCATCCAGCAGGTGCAAGTGGAGGAGTGGGGAATCAAACCCGGTTCTCCCAGATTAGAGTCCGTGCACTTAACCACTACGCCAAAATGTCATCAAGTTCACCTTCCAAAGCAGTCCTTTTCTCCAAGGGAACTGATCTTTGTTGTCAAGAGATCTGTTGAAATTCTCCTGCCACCACCTGACAGTTGGAAACCCTATGTGATGCCACTGGTGGAAGGGTGGGATTAAAAATGTAGTAAATAATAAGCAATAATGAGGAGCATCCCTCTAATCAATACAGTTGCAGCTGTCATTAAAATGCCTGCAACATAAACCCGACCCCTGAGCCGAACCAGCAAAACTGACCGGTTGACACCATGAGCAGAACAGAATATCGGCTGCTCGAAAGGGCAGAAGCAAAATGAAGAATTTTATTTTCCACGAGAGATATCGCCAAGTTTTATGACATTTCTGATTTGATCTGAAAAATCAAGTTTCAGTGAGGATTCGTTTTAAGATGAAAGTGAGGTCAACCCCGCCCGGTTTGATAGACTCTCATACTAGCAAAAATAAACTGGTGAAAAGTGATACCTGGTTTTAGCCTCTGTTGCATATGAATGTCATATAAATGGCATAAAATTGGAGCATAATGTAAACACGGCACAAAATAGCTGTAAAGGAAGGAAATGAAGGGATTATTTATTTAAATTGTTTATTTAAAATGAGTACAGTGTAGTCTTCCTTCCTTCCTTCCTTCCTTCCTTCCTTCCTTCCTTCCTTCCTTCCTTCCTTCCTTCCCCTCTCTCTTCCCCTCCCCATACTTAGCTCACAGGAAGGCAGGGGCTGGCTGGGTATTGGGGGTGAGCTATTAAGCCCCAAGCACAAAGTACCTCAGCACTTACATAGGCTAATGGCTCTGGCTCAAATAGGACAAAGGTTTACCATCTCACATCTTTGCTGGAATGTTGCATCTCAAGAGACAGAGAGGGAAACAGCCAAATGACTTCTGGCAGGAAGATCAAGGTGCGATGGACTCTCCCAAGGGGAGATTATTTACTCTCTGGACTCGGAGAAGAAGCTCTTCTCCTTGGATGGACACAAGCCATGAAAGAATAAACATGTACTATGTCTTGCCTACAGGGCGAGGGACAATGGGGAGAAACTCCAAGCATGAGAACTAAAGTAATGTTGAACTTTAAATTACTGCAACTTCAATGTATACGAGCCTGTCCTAATTAAACCTTGTTTAGGACAAATACTGAGTACAGGGAAAGGGGATTGCATGTTTCCACCTTTTCTTTGTACCCTTGCTCAGCCTGATACTTGAACAGGACAGGTATATTTTTAAAATTCATTTATTAAACTTTCTCATATTTTGAATTTCTCCAAGTCTGATCTCTGGAACTCACCATCAGTGTTCCCTCTAAGCTGAGTTCGTGTGAGCTAGCTGACAGGTTTTTAGCCTCCAGCACACACATTTTGGTCTTAGCTCAGGAAGGATGGCTCCAGAGCAAACTGATTTAGGCAGGAGCCAAATTGTTTGCTCACAACTTTAATGCCAGTAGCTCACAAAGTAGAATTTTTGCTCACAAGACTCCACACCTTAGAGGGAGCACTGCTCACCATGCCTATTCAGTCTTGCTATCTGAAATGCAGTAATGGGGAGGGGCAGAGGGTAAGCTCACCATCTCTGGAGAGCAACGGCTTCAAATTGCAAAAGGGTGACCAATCATCCGCAGCAGCTTGTAGGAGCAAATCAGGAGATACAGCAGTTAGGCGGAACCTCTACAGGGCAACACAGATGCTAAGCCCCAGATGTGCAAATCTATCCAGGAGGAGATACTGTCTGATTTGCTGGTGGTGGCAGTTACTATCCAATTTGGCTGGGTTCCTCCCCCCAGTAGGGGTGCCATACTACAGAGATGAGTTTCCCTGGACAAAGGGTATGCTTTAGAGATGTCAGGTTCCCTGTCGTTTGTATATTTTCTCCTGGCTGGGGAATGGCAACCCAGCTTCCTCTACGTCATAGTGCTCTCTACCGCCCCACTCCCTGTTGCTTTGCTTCTGTTAATCTGGCTCTGTGAAGTTTAGCCTTGAATTGTTTATGTAACGAAGGAACTCCAGGTGGCTGAATGTGTGAGAATAACGGGGAAGGAGTTGTGGGAGAGGGAGGCTAGCCGCCAAGCCTAATCCTTGCAGGCTACGCGCCTTTTTGGTGAGAATGCAACTGCTAGTAACTTCCGCGCCTTTGCTGTAGTTGCCCTGATTGGTGACAAGCTTTGATCCTGCTGCTTGAAATGTGTATAATTGACTCTTGCCACATTCACTGGCATCACTAACACTGGACGTGTATACTGAAGACCATTAAGAAATAAAAAGGACTTTGTTTCACATTAAGGCCTGGCTTATTGGATCAATCAGGTTCTCACAGGAGAGCGGACTCTATGGTATTGTACCCCACTGAGGTCCCTCTCCCCCTTAGGGTTGCCATCCTCCAGGTGGGGCCTGGGGATCTCCCACTTTTACAACTGTTCTCCAGCTGAGAGAGATCAGCTCCCCTGGAGAAAACAGCTGCTTTGAGGGGTGGACTCCATGGCATTGTGCCATGCTGAGGCCCCTCCCCTCCCCAAACCCCACCCTCCCCTGGCTCCACCCCCAAAGTCTCCAGGCGTTTTCCAACCCAGACCTCGCAACCCCTAGTCCTCCCCCCAGGCTCCACCCCCAAATCTCCAGGAGTTTCCCAGAGTGGATCTGGCACCCCTACCCCCCACCTCCCACCGGTGGACAGGCTGGAGCTTGCAAACCCTACCCCTGGGAGTAAAGGAAACGGGTGGCACCACCGAATGGAGACTTGGGACTAATATGGGATTTCCGGCCTCCTGGGAATCTGAAGGACTGGGGGCTTGCAAGTGCCTTGCCTTCACAACTAGGTAAAGGTAAAAGGTAAGGGTTTCCCTTGCTCGAAAGCCAGTTGAATACGACTTTAGGGATGTGGTGCTCGTCTCCATTTCCAAGCTGAAGAGCCAGCATTGTCCGAAGACATTTCCATGGTCATGTGGCCGGCATGACTAGATGCCGAGGAACACAGAACGCTGTCACCTTCCCACCAAAGTGGTACCTGATTATCTACTTGAATTTCTTGCTTTCGAACTGCTAGGTTGGCAGAAGCTGGGGCCAGAGACGGGAGCTCACTCCATCATGTGGCATTCGGGTCTTGAACTGCTGAACTACTGACCTTCTGGTCTGCAGTTCAGTGTCTTAACCACTTGAGCCACTGCAGCCCCTCCCCACTTCTTACTCCACCACAAAAGAATGTGTGGAAAACCAGAGTGCACCAAGAGAGGAGGGACTCATCAGGGTCACACCAGGCTCAGAAAGGACCACACTTGGAGCGAGACCCTACCTGGAACAAGTTTCCAACCTACCAGGGGGGCTCTGGAGTTCTTCTGGAAGTACAACTGATCTCCAGAACGAAGTTTCAGTCCAGTTGCACCTTTACGACCAACAGTTTTATTCAAGTATTAAGCTTTCAAGTGCATGCATGCCTCTTCAGATGCAATGAAATGGAAGTTACCACTTCATACTTAATAAGTAGAGGGTGAGTAGTAAATTGGCATAGAAACATATAATCGCAGAGTTGGAAGGGGCCATACAGGGCATCTAGTCCAACCCCCTGCTCAATGCAGGATCAGCCTACAGCATCCATAAGAACCTAAGAGAAGCCAATGTTGGATCAGGCCAGTGGCCCATCCAGTCCAATACTCTGTGTCACACAGTGGCCAAAAACACCAGGTGCCCTCTGGAGGTCCAGCAGTGGGGCCAGGACACTAGAAGCCCTCCCACTGTTCCCCCCCCCCCACCCAAAAGCACCAGGAATACAGCGCATCACTTGCCCCAGACTGAGAGTTCCTATCTATACTTTGTGGCTAAGAGCCACTGATGGACCTCTGCTCCAGATGTTTGTATCTAATTCCCTCTTGAAGCCCTCCATGCTTGTAGCCACCACCACCTCCTGTGGCAGTGAATTCCACATGTTGATCACTCTTTGGGGGAAGAAGGACTTCCTTTTATCCATTCTAACCCAACTGCTCAGAAATTTCATAGAGTGCCCCCGAGTTCTTGTATTGTGAGAAAGGGAGAAAAGTCCTTCTTTCTCTACCTGCTCTGTCCCATGCATAATCTTGTAAACCTCGATCATGTCACCCCTCAGCTGTCATTTCTCCAAGCTAAAGAGCCCCAAGCGCTTCAACCTTTCTTCATAGGGAAAGTGTTCCAACCCTCTTATCATTCTAGTTGCCCTTTTCTGCAGTTTTCCCAATGCTATAATATCCTTTTTTGAGGTGTGGCGACCAGAACTGTACACAGTCCTCCAAGTGTTTCTCTATCTGCTGCCTAAAGACGGCTAGGGAGGGGGAACAATGATTCCATTGTTGCACAGCTCTGACTGTAAAAAAGTTTTTCATAATATCCAGCCAGTCCCTTCCCGCCCTTAATTTCAACCCATTCTTGCGAGGCCTCGCCTCTGCTGCCAACAGGAACAGCTCCCTGCCCTCCTCAAAGTGACACAGCCCTTCTAATACTTCAAGAGAGCCATCCCGTCCCCCTCCTCAACCTCCTCTTCTCCACTCAACATAATGAAGATGTTTAACAGATTCAAGGACCAAACAGGAATAACAAGCTTAGTTTATTTGGGCACCATTTGTTTGGGTTCAATTCCAGGGAGAATGCAGTAAAGGAAATAAATATATCTTAATTGGAGACTGATGGCTAGATCTGCCCTTCTTAATTGTGGAATGCTGAGTCCTTGCATCGGTTGTACACTGTTTATTATCCTTATGCTAATTGGCTGCTCGCCCTGGCAACTTCCATGTCATTGTATCTGCAGAAGTGTGAGCGCACATGAAAGCTTATCCTCAGAATTAAGCTTTGTTGGTCTTAAAGGTGCCCCTGGACTCAAACCGTGTTCTGCTGCTTCAGACCAACCCGGCTGCCCGCCTGAATCTGGCTTCATGGAAGGTTCTAAAAGAGTTGGATTTGACTCCAGCAGCACCTTAGAACCAGCAAGGTTTTCAGGTACAAGCTTTCAAGAGGATCTCCTATTTTGATAGGTTTATTTCCTTCACTATGTTTCCCCTCAGAATTAAACCCAAACAAATTGCGACCATATCACTTGTGATTCCAGTTTGGTCCTTGCATCTGTCAAGACAATTTTAAAATGCTGTATGCTAATTTGCTGCTCACCCGAGATCTACTAAGAGACAAAAAATATTCTTATTGTTCTCCTTACAGATAGATCACACCAGACCACGGAGAAAGTTGCAAAGTGTTGTACTAAAGTAAGCTCTTTCCAAGCCTTACTGGGGAAACAAAATGCACACCACAGTTTTAATAGTATTGCATTTCCGATCATAATGGTTTTTTGTTTTTATTTTTGCTGGTCAATCAATTGATCAATCAATCAAAGAGTTTTAGGAGGCACCTGCTTCTTTGAGTTTTAGGAGAAGACATTTCTATTTCTTTGATAGCAGGCAGGGGTCATTTCGAGCAGGCGCTCGGGGGAGCTCAGCTCTGGGAGTTGGAGCCCCCCCCTTCCCGTGGGGGAATGCCTGCTTGTGTCCTGGCTGCAGCAAAATGACCCCCTCCCCTGGAAAGGTCCTTGTTCCTCCGACCAGCCTTCTGAAGGCTTCAGCCACCACTGAAGCTATCCTCCCAGAATGGTGGTATTTCTGAGGCTTGGATTAGTAGCGGCCCCCTTTCTACCAGCTTTCTCTTTCTTTCTTTCTTTCTTTCTTTCTTTCTTTCTTTCTTTCTTTCTTTCTTTCTTTCTTTCTTTCTTTCTTTCTTTCTTTCTTTCTTTCTTTCTTTCTTTCTTTCTTTCTTTCTTTCTTCTAAGAGAGCCAGTCTGGTGTAATGGTTAAGTGTGCGGACTCTCATCTGGGAGAACCGGGTTTGATTCCCCACTCCTCCACTTGCACCTGGCTGGATGACCTTGGGCAAGCCATAGCTCTGTACCAGCTGTTCCCTCAAGGACAGCTTGGGAAAGAGCTCTCTCAGCCCCACCTACCTCACAGGGTGTCTGTTGTGGGGAGGGGAAGGGAAAGGAGTTTGTAAGCCGCTCTGAGACTCCCTTGGGGAGTGGAGGGCGGGGTATTAATCCAATCTCTTCTTCTTCTTTCTTTCTTTCTTTCTTTCTTTCTTTCTTTCTTTCTTTCTTTCTTTCTTTCTTTCTTTCTGACATACTTCCGGTGATGTCAGGTGGTGTGGCGAATAAGTTATGCTAATGAGTTATGCTAATGAGCTCCTGCACCTCTTTTTCTAGGAAATGACCCCTGATAGCAGGCACTTGTGAAGGCAAGGGGCTGCAGTGGATCAAGTGGTTAAGATGCTGGACTGCAGACTGGATTGTAGTAGTTCAGCAGTTTGAGACCCGAGTGCCAGAAGAACTCCAGAGCCCCCCTGGTAGGTTGGAAACTTGTTCCAGGTAGGGTCTCGCTCCAAGTGTGGTCAATTCTGAGCCTGGCATGACCCTGATGAGCCCCTCCTCTCTTGGTAGTTCAGCAGTTCGAGACCCAAGCGCCGCGTGACGGAGTGAGCTCCCATCTCTGGCCCCAGCTCCTGCCAACCTAGCAGTTCGAAAGCAAGAAATTGCAAGTAGATAAATAGGTGCCACTTCAGTGGGAAGGGAACAGCGTTCCGTGCGCCTCGGTGTCCAGTCACGCCGGCCACATGACCATGGAGAAGTCTTTGGACAGTGCTGGCTCTTCGGCTTGGAAACGGAGATTAGCACCACATCCCTAGAGTCATGTTTGATTGGGTTTTGAGCAAGGGAAACCTCTACCTTTACCCAAGGAGTGGAGAAGGAATCTGACCAAGTGACTGGAAAGGCGTCTCTTGCAGACAGCAATCGGAGCTTGAAGCCTGGGGGGGGGGGGGTGCGGTGGAGGCATCTGCCCTCCCAGCTTGCATTTGCCGGCATTTTTTAGCATAATCAGTCAAGGGAGAGACCATCCACTTGTGGTTCACTCCCTCTTCTCATCCTGATTATTATGATCATTACTGTCTCATTCCAAGCCGTAAATCAGAAATATTGTGCCTCATATTTTTCCTCTCTGGGGATAGCGCAGCTGAGGCGGCGATAGACTCAGAAGTTCAGCGCCATTCCATTGAAAAATGGGCTTGGCAAATGGAAAATGTTGCCCATCTCTTTTCTTCCTTTGGCTTATCCCCCCCTTTCTCTGTCGTCTTCTTTTTTTTCCGGAGGAGAAGTTTTGATTGGAATCAATCTTTTTTTTTTTTTTTATGGGTAGAAAATGGGAGTAGTTAAAAGTAAGATTTATTCCAAATTCATCTTATCGGCTCCCAGACATTCAATTTCGTAATCAATTCCCGCTGGGTCCTCACCAAGAAACCCGTATTCAGAATCAATCTTGTATTTCATTAGGTTATTTCTGGTGTTAAAAAATAAGATTGATTTGTACTTTATGTTATAGTGCTCCTGCAATTTATTTTTTAATGATATGAGGTAAGAATCAATCTTGGCTCAAGACTTTTCTCCTCCTCTCCTCTCTCCTGCTCCCCTTTTTTTCCTGGAGTTGGGACCATAAAGAATTCTCAAATACCATCTGGCAAACTGCGTCTCCCCCCCCCCCCCTCTAGATTTGCAGGGCTCCTGACAGTGATCAATTGCTGAAAATATACGACTTTTACTCTCTGTTGTCTTTTGCACCAAATCTCAAGTGCCGTGTCTGACTCAGAAAGCCCCACCACCCTAACGCTGAGGCAGTCAAAGCCTGAGCATTTCCAAGAAGCCATCTGCAAGAGAAAAGAAGCTCATGGGTGTGTTTTGCTACACAGAATCAATGAAATACAGGGCTGAATGGAACAGGACAGGACACCCGGAAGGTCTCTGGAGTAGTGGCAGATATACCTTCTCAGTAAAAAAATCCGAAGAATGCAAGAAAAGGCCTGTTGGATCAGACCAATGAGGGTCCATCTAGTTCAGCATCTTTGCCTCACACAGGGGTCAGCCAGTTCCTCTGGAGGGCCAACAACAGGGCAGAGAGGCTGAGGCCTTCCCCTGAGAAGAACATCAGAAGAGCCCTGCTGGATCAGACCAGTGAGGGTCCATCTAGTCCAGCATCTTTGCCTCACACAGTGGCCAACCAGTTCCTCTGGAGGGCCAACAACAGGGCAGAGAGGCCGAGGCCTTCCCCTGAGAAGAACATCAGAAGAGCCCTGCTGGATCAGACTAGTGAGAGTCCATCACGTCCAGCATCCCATCTCTCACACAGTGGCCAACCGGTTCCTCTGGATGGACAACAACAGGGCAGAGAGGCCGAGGCCTTCCCCTGAGAAGAACCTCAGAAGAGCCCTGCTGGATCAGACTAGTGAGAGTCCATCACGTCCAGCATCCCATCTCTCACATAGCGGCCAACCATCTCACCACAGTGGCCAACCGGTTCCTCTGGAGGGACAACAACGGGGCAGAGAGGCTGAGGCCTTCCCCTGAGAAGAACCTCAGAAGAGCCCTGCTGGGTCAGACCAGTGATCCATCTAGTCCACAGTGGCCAAGCAGTTTCTCTGGAGGGCCAACAACCGGGCATAGAGGCTGAGGACATCAGATGAGCCCTGCTGGTCAGATCAATGAGGTCCATCCAGTCCAGCATCTTTTCTCACACTGGAGGAGGAGGGAGATTGGATTTATACCTCACCCTTCACTCGGAGTCCCAGATCGATTTACAAATGCCTTTCTCCTCCCAGTTGAGAGCCAGTTTGGTGTAGTTGTTAAGTGTGCAGACTCTAATCTGGAGAACCGGGTTTGATTCCCCACTCCTCCACTTGCACCTGCTGGATGTCCTTGGGCAAGTCATAGCTCTGTACCAGCTGTTCTCTCAAGGACAGTTGTCTCAGAGCTCTCTCAGCCCCATCCACCTCCCAGGGTGTCTGTTGTGGGGAGGGGGAGGGAAAGGAGTTTGTAAACCACTCTAAGACTCCAAGTGAGTGAAGGGCGGGATATAAATCCAATCTCTTCTTCTTCTCCCCACAACAGACACCCTGTGAGGCAAGTGGGGCTGAGAGAGCTCTTCTGAGAACTCCCCTTGAGAGAACAGTTCTGACATAACTACAGCTTGCCCAAGGTCACACCGGCAGCTGCAAGTGGAGGAGTGAGGAATTAAACCTGGTTCTCCCAGATTAGAGTCCGCGCACTTAACCATGACACCAAACTGGCGGTTCCTTCAGAGGGCCAACAACAGGGTTTGCAGGCTGACACCTTCCCTGCTGTTGCCCCACGGCACTGAAATTCAGGGGCTGATTGCCTCTGAACATGAAGGTTTCCTTTAGTCACCAGGGCTAGTAGCCATGGATGGACCAGTCCTCCATGGAGCCGTCTAATCCCCTTTTAAAGCCATTCATGCCTGTGCCCATCACTACATCATCTGGCAGTGAATTCCACATTTTAATCACTCTCTGAGTAGAGAAGCAGAAAAAGAGCAAGAGTCCCATAGCGTCTTAAAGACTGACTAAATATGTGGCAGGGTCTGAGCTTCCGTGATTCACCGCTCACTTCTTCTGATTTCCTGTTGTCCATCCTGGATCGGCTGCCCCTCAGCTTCATTGGATGCCGTCAGGTTCTAGTATTTTGGGAGTGGGAGGAAAAGTTCTCCTTGTCAACCCTCTTAACCCTGTACATAATTTTATAAACTGCTTACAGGGTCACCACGTCAGCTGCAATTTGATGGCACGTCAACCGCCCTCCCCCCCAAGGCAGCCGGTTCCTTTGCTATTCTGCTCTGATGGTGCCAGAAATCCTTCTAAATCAGCACGCCAGTAACTTCAGTTCACTTCTCCCTTTCCCATGCGCAGAGAGGAAGAAGGCGCACATGTATCTTTTCTTTTTTCTGACATCCTTTCATGGGCTTATAGTGGACTGTCATGTTCCCTCTTAATCATCTGGCTTCCTCGGTTGAACGTTCCTGGGTCCCTCAGCCGCCCACGTGGGTTTTGCTGCCAAGAACTTTCATCATCTTATGAGGTCCCCCAAGTCTGAATCCTCTCTCGTTGCTCTTCAATTTGCAGTGCCCCAAACGGCGCACAGCACGGCTGTTCCCACGTGGAGGACTCCCCCCCCCCCTCCCCGCGCCTGAGACACACACAGGGAAAGCAGGATACGAAATTTAATCTAGAACAGGTAAAAGGAAGCACTTCTTCACCCAAAGAGTGATGAACACGTGGAATTCACTGCCACAGGAGGTGGTGGTGGCTACAAGCATGGATGGCTTCAAGAGGGAATTAGATAAACACAAGTGGAGACCTGCAAGAAACTTGCAGGATAGTTATCCCATTCCTCACACCTTTGCTTCCTCCCTTCTCCCCCTCCCTCTCTCACACTCTTTCTCCCTTCTGCCCCCCCTTTCTTACTCTCTCTCTCTCTCCTCCATGTATGTTACTTCCTCTCTCTTTCTGACCTGTCATCATTCCCTTTGTTTTTCTGCCTCCCCCCCTCATCACTCTTTCGCTCTCTTTCTGCCTCCCACCTCAAATCCCACCCTCCCCAGGCTCCACCTCTCAAATGTCTGGGAATTTCCCAACCTGGAGTTGGCAACCCTATTTCCTTCCCACCCAACAGCCAACCTACCTTTATCTGTCTTCAGCTTTCTATCTCCACCCCCCTCCCCTGCAGCCTCTACCTAGGAAAATTACAGTCTTTCTCCACAGTGGGGACTAAAGCAGCTTACATTATTATTTCCTCTTTGTTATCTGCACAACAACCCTGTGAGGTTGGTTAGGCTGAAAGTATGTGACTGGTCCAAAATCTCCCAGTCAGCTTCCACTGCAAGATGGGGATCTGAACCTGGGTCTCGCAGATCCCAGTCTGAAGCTCAAACTGTTGCACCACAATGGCTTTCATAGGGTGGCTGCTGATGAACTGTAGCAAAACAGCTGGGCCTAATTAAGTCATGCAAATCAGGTGGTATCAAGTCACCCAGAGGGTGCTGCCTAGGGATGCCAGCCTCCAGATGGGACCTGGGGATCCCCTGGAGTTACTGCTCATCTCCAGACTACAGAGATAACTTTCCATGGAGAAAATGGATGCTTTGGAGGGGGGAGTTTATGGCATCGTACCTCACCGAGGTCCCTGTCCTCCCCAGGCTCCACCCCCAAATCTCCAGGAGTTTCCCAGCCTGGCTCTGGATCTGCTGCTGGTGGCCGGGGGGGGGGGGGGGTACTTGGCAACCCTAGGCTGCTGCCAGTAAAAACCCTGCTTTTTACTGACAAAAACAGTTAGAGCCTCCCCCCCTCCCCCGAACATTCTAATCTCCTCACAGTTGACGCCTGGAGTTGGTGCCGTTTCAAAAGGTATTTTGGGGGATTCTACGGTCACTGAATGTTTTTTTTTAACTTTTCGGATTTTTCTGCACACGGGGGGAGTGCCCCCCATGTGTAGGAAAACCTCCCTGCCTCCCAGGTGCCCCCCCCCCCTGCGCGGAATTAGGTATCCTCACACAGGGGGCGCCTTCGGAATTAGATATATAGATATGGAGCAGAGGTCCATCAGTGGCTATTAGCCAGAAAGTATAGAAGGGAACTCTCAGTCTGGGGCAAGTGATGCTCTGTAGTCTTGGTGCTGGGGGGGGGGGCAACAGTGGGAGGGCTTCTAGTGTCTCCTGGCCCCACTGCTGGACCTCCTGAGGGCACCTGGTGTTTTTGGCCACTGTGTGACACCAAAGTGTTGGACTGGATGGGCCACTGGCCTGCTCCAACATTGGCTTCTCTTATGTTCTCTTAAAGGGAAACATCTCCATGAGATTGTGCTCACCCTGGGCTCCTGATTCATAAGATCTTTGCTGACCTGTTTATTGTTTAGAGATGACAGGTCCGCTTTGTGTGTCCCTTGGCTGCCTCCTCACACTGGTGTGCCTCGTGGAAGGGCAAAAGCCACAAGCTGACTCTGTCCGCCACTTTGGTCTCCTGTTTGATTCATCAGGGAAACCGTCACTCTCTCTCCCCCTCCAACTGTTCCCGGCAAAGCTCTTTTGTGCTCCCCTGGTGGACCCCCCTCCACATTTGGGAGAACTGTTCAGAAGGAGGGGAAGGGCTGTGGTTCAGTGGTAGAGCCTCTGCTTGGTATGCAGAAGGTCGCAGGTTCAATCCCCGGCATCTCCAGATGGAGAATCTGGCAGTAGGTGATGAGAAAGACCTCTGTCTGAGACCCTGGAGAGCTGCTGCCAGTGGACAAGAGCCAGTTTGGTGTAGTGGTTAAGTGCACGGACTCTAATCTGGGAGAACCGAGTTTGATTCCCCACTCCTCCACTTGCACCTGGCTGGATGACCTTGGGCAAGCCATAGCTCTGTACCAGCTGTTCTCTCAAGGACAGCTCTGGAAGGAGCTCTCTCAGCTCCACCTGCCTCACAGGGTGTCTGTTGTGGGGAGGGGAAGGGAAAAGGAGTTTGTAAGCCGCTCTGAGACTCCAAGTGAGTGAAGGGCGGGGTATAAATCCAATCTCTCCTTCTTCTTCTCTTCTTGGTGGACTGATGGACTAATTCAGTATAAGGCAGTTTCATGAGTGTGTTTTGGGAGGGGCTGTGGCTCAGAGGTAGAGCCTCTGCCTGGCATGCAGAAGGTCCCAGGTTCAATCCCCAGCATCTCCAATTAAAAGGATCAGGCAGGAAGTGACGTGATGTGATGTGAAAGACCTCTGCCTAAGACCCTGGAGAGCCATGCAGTGGGGCTGTGGCAGAGCATCTGCTTGGCATGTAGGAGGTCCCGGATTCAATCCCCGGCACCTCCAGGTACCACTTTGGTGGGAAGGGAACACCGGCATCTAGTCATGCCGGCCACATGACCATGGAAATGTCTTCGGACAGCGCTGGCTCTTCAGCTTGGAAATGGAGATGAGCACCACATCCCTAGAGTCGTATTCAACTGGCTTTCGAGCAAGGGAAACCCTTACCTTTTACCTTTACCTAGTTGTGAAGGCAAGGCACTTGCAAGCTCCCAGTCCTTCAGGTTCCCAGGAGGCCGGAAATCCCAGAGTCAAGGCTGAGCAGGGGGTTGGGCTAGATGGCCTGTGTGGCCCCTTCCAACTCTGTGATTCTAGGATTCTCCATGGGCCCTTACCACTATGAGCTTCACACTTCCCAGTGTTCAAAGAGTAAGGTAAAGGTTAAAGGTTTCCCTTGCTCGAAAGCAAGTCGAATATGACTGTAGGGATGCAGTGCTCATGTCTGTTCCCTAGCCGAAGAGCCAGCGCTGTCCAAGGCCATTTCTGTGGTCATGTGGCTGGCACGACTAGATGCCGAGGCACATGGAATGCTGTTACCTTCCCACCAAAGCAGTACCTATTTGTCTACTAGCAATTTCTTGCTTTCGAACTGCTAGGCTGGCTGGAGCTGGGACCAGAGACGGGAGCTCACTCCATCATGCGGCACTCGGGTCTCAAACTGCTGAACTACTGACCTTCTGGTCTGCAGTTCAGCATCTTAACCACTTGAGCCACTGCAGTCCCTTGTTCAAAGGGTACTGCACTGCTAAGTTGCTGCAGGAATAGACGCCTGCTTCTCGAAATGGTTAGTACAAATAGACCCGTATCTATTAGGAGGGTCCTTTTCATGCACAAAGCTTAGATCACCTTTGTGCCTCTCTCCTGCTCTTTAAAGTCCACGATCATTGTTCATGCAGAACACAAAGTGGAATTTGTAATGCAAATGAGCATTCTGGTCAATGGAGCTTTTGCATTCAGGGAACAGACCAGATTGCTTCAAAAGCCACTTTCAAACTCTGCTGCTATGAAGAAAAGCCCTGAGTCAAGGGACTGGCACCCCAGGGACCCTCGAATATGCTGAGCGCCAAACCGGGGAATTAAAGAGGGTCTGCTGTGAGGGCAGAGAGGTGTGAAGGTCACACAAACAGCTCGGAGATATGCAGTCTCTTTCGAACGGCAGGAAGATCTGACGGTTTTTGGAGAGCGGCTTTGTTGTTCATGAAACAAATGACAGGATATGAAATCCCTGCTGCCCCGTTTGGTGTATTGTTGGATTATTTATACGGAGCGATTGATGACACAGATAGGGCCCTGGCAATTAATGTGCCCGCTGCCACAGGGGTGACAATCTCTTATGGCCGGGAAGGTTTAGCCCCAGGGCTGGGAGGTGGCTCTCGCAGCTCGGAGAGTGCTGGCATTGGTATGCAAGGCTGTTCCGCAGGTAACTGGCTTTTAGGGAAATGGCCTGGCTTTGTGATGCGAGGGAACGATCTGTTTCAGGGTAACTTTAGTCATAAAAACATAAGAACCAAAGAGAAGCCTATGTTGGACCAGGCCAGTGGCCCATCCAGTCCAACACTCTGTGTCACAGAGTGGCCAAAAACACCAGGTGCCCTCAGGAGGTCCAGCAGTGGGGCCAGGACACTAGAAGCCCTCCCACTGTTGCCCCCCCCCTGTCAAGCGCCAAGAATACAGAGCATCCCTTGCCCCAGACCAAGAGTTCCTATCTATACCTTGTGGCTAATAGCCACTGATGGACCTCTGCTCTTAAGAACCTAAGAGAAGTCAGTGTTGGATCAGGCCAGTAGCCCATCCAGTCCAACACTCTGTGTCACAGAGTGGCCAAAAACACCAGGTGCCCTCAGGAGGTCCAGCAGTGGGGCCAGGACACGAGAAGAAGCCCTCCCACTGTTGCCCCCCCCCCCCCTTCAAGCACCAAGAATACAGAGCATCCCTTGCCCCAGACTGAGAGTTCCTATCTATACTTTGTGGCTCATAGCCACTGATGGACCTCTGCTCCATGTGTTTATCCAGTTCCCTCTTGAAGCCGTCCATGCTTGTAGCCGCCACCACCTCCTGTGGCAGTGAAATGTCTGTAACTCAAGAGGATCCCCAGTTCCCCCCTGTAAGTTGGCATCCGTGTGTTCAATTCTGCGTGCAGGTCTGGTGCGACACCTTTCTCCTTGCAAGGAGGGGCAAACCCTTTGTCTGAAGGCAGAAACTACAGACTAGGAGAGGAAGGAACTGGAGGCAGAGGCAACATCTGGCTCCAACAGCAGATTCAGGAGCTGAGTACTGGGTCCAGTCTCATGGGCAGCATGGAAACCTGCCAGCCAGCCAGCCATATGGAGTGGTTGAACCAGCCAAGCTCTCTGTTTAGCCTGGGGCTTAAGCATCCGGGAGGCAAGAGGCCCCACCTGTTCCTGGGCTTCAGCTGTCCGGCTGGGTCTTGACTGAGCCCTGATCCTGCAAAGCACTGTCATCTGGCTCAGGGGCTGGAACATGGGCTCCCAGCCTGGGGCTTCTTCAGTGCCCAGTTGCTTGCTTCTGGGCCCCTTGTCTCTGCCCCTATCACCGGTGTGTGTGTGGGGGGGGAGAACTCAAGGTAGTGTCCAGGATCTAGCACTAAATACTTGGGGACTGGCTGCTGGGAGGTCTCCAGGTCTCACCTGTAGGTTGGCAACACTGCATGTACTGGGAACTGAGAAAATTCTGGAGATTTGGGGGTGGAGCCTGGGGAGGACAGAGACCTCATCGGGGCACAGTGCCATAGAGTCCACCCTCCAAAGCCTCCATTTTCTCCTGAGGAACTGGTTTCTGTAATCTTGAGATAAACTGTAATTCTGGGCAGGGGTCATTTGGAGCAGGAATGTGCAGGAACTCTGTAGTTTGGAGCTCAGTTATAATTCCAGGAGATCTCCAGACCCCACTTGTAGGTTGGCAACCCTAAAAAATCATATTCAGCATACTAGTTCTGGAGGAAGGCAACCAGATTTCCATGGGAACCTAACCCTTAGGAATTGATTCCAATCCAGTGTGGGAATAATTGTTGGACATAAGATATTGGTTCAGGCAAGGTTTTGTATAGATGGGACAGAAAATAATGTTTTTATTGGTTTTGTCAAAACTGTTTTGACACACAAGGTAAACAGAATAAGAAGCAAAAGGTGGATGTGGCTGGATGACCACACTTCTGGGAACATTGGGTGTGGCCTAATATGTTAATGAGCTGTGCTGTCAGGGGTGTGGCCTAATATGCTAATGAGTTCCTGCTGGGCTTTTTCTACAAGAAGTGTGCCAGTCTATATCACTGTGTGCCAGTCTATATCACTGTAACGCTCTTTACATGGGGCTGCCCTTGTCTCAGATCCGGAGATCTGTGTGCCAGTCTAGATCACTGTAACGCTCTTTACATGGGGCTGCCCTTGTCTCAGATCCGGAAGCTGCAGCTGGTGCAGAATGCTGCAGCCAGGCTGCTGATGGGTCTCTCTTTGCGGGACCACATCCGGCCTGTGCTTCAGTCACTGCACTGGCTGCCTATAGCATACTGGATCCGGTTCAAGGTGCTGGTGTTAACCTTTAAAGCTCTATATGGTCAGGGGCCTGCCTACTTGAGGGACCGCCTCTCCCCATATAGGCCCCAGAGGTCACTGAGGTCAGGCACACAACATCGGCTGACTCTCCCCGGTCCAAAAGACGCTCGGTTGGCCTGTACCAGGGCCAGGGCTTTCTCAGTGGCGGCCCCTTACTGGTGGAACGAGCTCCCGGAGGACATCAGGGCCCTGCGGGACTTGTTGCAGTTCTGCAGGGCCTGCAAGACGGAGCTCTTCCGCCAGGCTTTCAACTAGGGGCCGCCACCAAGGGGGGGGGGGGAGAAGGTTTTGTAACATCGCCCTGGTCCTGTTAGCCGCACCCCCTCATTATCTCTCTTCGCCAGGAGGACTCTGTAAAACTGAAGTCGCCGTCTTTTTAGAGTTTTTGGGTAGGATATGGCTGTGTTTTAATGTGTGTTTTTATATTGTAAACCTTTGAGGGTATTTTATGTGTGTTAGCCGCCTTGAGCCGGTTCGCTGGCAAGGCGGGATACAAATATAATAAATAAATAAACAAATAAATAAACAAATAAATAAATAAATGGGGACCAGATCCTGTGGACTTTGAGCTTTGTCCTCTGCTCCAAGCTCTACTTTGCCTTATCTAATGAGGCCATCACCATCTTTATGTCCCGGGTTTGCCACTGCCTCCGGACCGTCCCCCACTCCCTCTGTTTTCCTTTGGAAAGCGGGAGCCCGTTTGGTTTCATTATCCTCCCTCCCCAGTCTCGCCCCTCTCCGTCTCTTTCTCACTGCATTTTCTTCCCATGTTTTCATTAGCTATTTCCATATTGCCATGCCGACTCTCTCTCTCTTTCCCTCTCTTGCAATGAAAGGCGAATATGATCAAGCCGCCTCGGCTGGCCTCCCAAACTACAGCCTGAAAATTAGGCCGTTCTGCAAAAATAAAGGACTCCCCCCCCCATCCATTACTCTCCCCTTGCCACAAGCGGGGAGGGGAGGAGGGGTAATTGATCTGTGTCCATTGCTCCCACACAAAATGAAATCCTTCCAGCAATTACGGGCAGATAATGGTCTGAAATTAAACAGTCTTTTTTTTTTTTTTTTGCTTTCTAACTAGAGAAGGTTTCTTTTTTTAAAAAAAAAACAACCAAGTCCATTGCATAATAATAATCGGCTGTGCATTAGATCGTTCAGTCTCCAGCTACCTGAGACATTAAAGCAAGCATACATTGGAAGGCCATTATAAGCATTTATTGTTAATTATGCAAAATTGGGCTAGCTAACTGCTGCAAAGAACAGAGAAAAAGACCTCAGGCACCGCTGTGGAACAAAGGAACTGTCTTGTGACACGGGAAGGGGCCTTGTGACGCTGGAGAGACACTGTGGCATCGCAGAAAGAGCAAAGAAGTCTTTCCTGGGTCTGGCATGACCGGTTGTGGTTGTTGTTGTTGTTCAGTCGCACAGTCGAGTCCAACTCTTCATGGACCCCATGGACCACATCACTCCAGGCCCTCCTGTCCTCTGTCGAGCTCTGGAGTTTGCTTAATTTCATGTTCGCTGCATCGATGACACTGTCTAACCATCTCAACCTTTGCCGTCCCCTTCTTCTTTCACCTTCAGTCATTCCCAGCATCAGGGTCTTCTCCAGTGAGTGCTCCACAGCTTAAGAAGAAGAAGAGAAGAGATTGGATTTATACCCCACCCTCCACTCCCCAAGGGAGTCTCAGAGCGGCTTCCAAACTCCTTTTTCCCTTCCCCTCCCCACAACAGACACCCTGGGAGGGAGGTGGGGCTGAGAGAGCTCTGAGACAACTGTCCTTGAGAGAACAGCTGGTACAGAGCTATGGCTTGCCCAAGGTCATCCAGCCAGGTGCAAGTGGAGGAGTGGGGGATCAAACCTGGTTCTCCCAGATTAGAGTCTGCGCACTTAACCACTACACCAAACTGGCTCCACAGCTTAGAGGGAGCATCGGCAGAATTGGGTTCAAATACTACCCAAGTCCTGGGCCAGTTGCCTTATCACTGGCAGTCCTCAAGCAGCAGTTGGATGAACACTTATGGTAGGGTTGCCAACATCCAGGTGGCACCTGGGGACCTCCTGCTCAATGTTCCCTCTAAGCTGTGGAGTCTTGTGAGCAAAAATTCTACTATGTGAGCTACTGGCATTCAAGTTGTGAGCGAGCGATTTGGCTGCTGCATTAAATTGGTTGGCTCTGGAGCCTGAGCTTCCTGAGTTTGGTATAGTGGTTTGATGGCAGTTTGGTGTAGTGGTTAAGTGCATGGACTCTAATCTGGGAGAACTGGGTTTGATTCCCCACTCCTCCACTTGCACCTGCTGGATGACCTTGGGCAAGCCATAGTTCTGACAGAGCTGTTCCCTCAAGGACAGTTCTGGAGAGAGTTCTCTCAGCCCCACCTCCCTCACAGAGAAAGAAGAAGAGGAGGAAGAGGAAGAGATTAGATATATACCCCGCCCTTCACTACCCAAGCGAGTCTCAGAGTGGCCTACAAACTCCTTTCCCTTCCCCTCCCCACAACAGACACCCTGTGAGGTAGGTGGGGCTGAGAGAGCTCTGAGACAACTGTCCTTGAGAGAACAGCTGGTACAGAGCTATGGCTTGCCCAAGGTCATCCAGCAGGTGCAAGTGGAGGAGTGGGGAATCAAACCCGGTTCTCCCAGATTAGAGTCCGCGCACTTAACCACTACACCAAATTGGAGATTGTAAGCTTCTCTGAGACTCCTTCATTTAGTGAAGGGCAGGGTATAAACCCAATCTCCTCCTCCCTCTCCTCCTCCCCCTTTTCTTCTTCTAGACAAAAATGTGTGAGCTAGAGGCTAAAAAACTGTGAGCTAGCTCACACTTAGAGGGAACACTGCTCCAGCTATAACAACTCATCTCCAGATGACCAAGATCAGTTCCCCTGAAGAAAATGACTGTTTTGGAGGCATTGTACCCCACTGAGGCCTCCGCCTTCCCCATGCCCCACCCCCCCAAATTTCCAGGTATTTCCCAACCCAGAGCTGGCAACCCTGCTTGTCCGGGATGCTTTAGGCTGATCCTGCACTGAGCAGGGGGGTTGGACTGGATGGCTTGCATGGCCCCTTCCAACTCCCGTGATTCTACAATTCTGTCTCTCACCTTCCACTGCAAAATCAGAATACTGGGACCCAGCTGCACACAGGAGCTGATGTGACAAACAGAACTCACATTTTAAATTATGGTGTGTCATTAGTGCCAATAAAGGGGGGCGGGGGGGGGCGGGTTTGACCTGAAGACTTGCTCTGCCCTCTTTCCAGCACGGCCTTCAAAGACGCAGGTGGAGAAGCAGCGGGTTCTGCACCACCGACAGAAACTTCTGTCAATCAGCAAGTGTCTCTCCGTTATTTGTGGCAGAAAGGTGTCCGGTGAATGCTAAAACTTCACAGGTGTTCAGCTGCTTATAATGGAAAGCTCGAGTCCCATCCACCCCTTTCTTTAGGGTGACAGCGATCTGGAAAAATCAACCCCAAGTCAATAAAATTCTTGAGTTGAGCCATGAGAGTCAAGGGGATAGTGTGTGGGGTACTACAACATTGGGGGGGGGGGGGGGGTTGTGTGTGTGCAAGCTTGTATTTTTAAAGTCTTGATATTTTCCTATTTTTTAAAAAAACACGTTCTTTAGGTGAAAGCTCTCCCATGACAAATGTGGATTATTATTATTTTTTTAAAGGCACAGTGAAGCAGAGCTCCAAACAGGAGGGAGCAGGGTGTCTTCACAATCCACTCAGGTTGCCAACTCTGGGCTGGGAAATTCCTGGAGATTTGGGGGAAGGCCCAGGGAGGGACATCAGCAGAGCATAATGCTACAGTGTACACCCTCCAAATCCGCTGTTTTCTCCAAAGGAACTGATCTCTGCCATCTGGGGATCAGTCATGACTCCAGGAGATCTCCAGGGCCTGCCTGTAGGTTGGCAACCGTACGCCCCCCCCCCCCAGATGCAGCCCTGAAACAATACAGGCGTACAAAAAGATTGGTTTGGGAGACGTTGAAAGCCTCCCAAATCCACCAAGAGTGGGGAACGTTTATAGGAAAACTGGATTTCGTGAAAAACTTTGAAGCTATATGGAAACCTTCATCATCAGAGCCAGGTTTGAAGTGGCCAACGAACGGAACCCTAGCCATGGCCTTTCCATTGAAGAACGGCATAAAAGGGTTTGGAATGCTTTGTTTATGATCAAATGAGCTCACCCTGGTAACGTTCAGAGGGGGAAAAGGAGGGAACAGGGAAGATGTCATGTCGATTTGAGAGCAGGGATTTGTTCATTAGACATTGGAAGAGACCAAAACCTCCCTCCCTGGGGATATTTTGGTGTTTTGAAAACCTTTGTTCTGCTGCCTTTGATGGTGTATCCCCATTGCATTTTGTCTTGACAATCCCCGCGATGCCATTGGCTGATCTGCTGTGATGTCACAGTGGGCAGGGGCCACTCTTAGAAGGGCCAGTGGGGATCACAGGCCCGCCTGCTGTGACGTCACAGAGGCGACTACTCGTCTCCACCATGCAGCGGACAACACAGGGGCAAAGGGGGGAAAGACCTTTGATTCTGAATTTTGAACTCTGTGCCTTAATCTCATTATTACCCACACACCAAGGATGCAAATTGGCTTGATGCACTGGCAGCTCTTCAGAGGACAGACCGAATCACGTTTCTCATGTCATTGAAAGCCTTCTCATTTGCATTTCTAATGTTTCGTTGGCAGCAGAGACCCATCCGGCCCCCTGAGCAACCGAGGGCAAAGAGAGGAGGGAGAAGCCTTCCCGAGCGGGATCATAGGGGCCACAGAGCGATTTTTGGGGTGCCTCTGAGGCAGCGAAAGGTTGCAGAGGTGAGCACCCACATATCGCCTAGAGGGGTGCAGACGTAGACCCAGGCGAGAGAGCGATGAGGTCAGACTCCAGCACGGGGGTTAACAAGACAGCCAAGAGATGAGAACCGGTGGCTATAATTTATTTAAGCTTTCCAAAAGCTTTTGATAAAAAAAAAAAACCCTCACAGGAGGCTATTAAGGAAACATGCTTAACCACAGGATGAGAGGGAAAGCCAAGTCACGGATTTAAAATGAGATAAGCGCTGGAGAAGAGCGGCAAAGGAACAAATGGGTGATTCTCCAGGGAGAGGCCAAGGTTAATAGTGAAGTGACCCCTCTGATCAGAATTGGGGCTGGGGGTGTGCCACGTATTCATTAGCGCCAGCTCCGGGTGGAGAGCGGGTAATGAGATGGCAGAGGAGGAAGATCACTCACCGCCGTGCGCGTGGCGGGGTCCAGACCTCATGGAACCAAGCTGGACAGCTTCAGAAATCAGACCTCTCTGTTCCCGCAAAGCGGAGGCAGGAGAATGTCCCAGCAAATGGCGCCTTTTGTTATGCTGGTGGGAAAGAAGCTGGGGGGGGGGGAGGGGGGAGAGAGTGAATTCACCTCTTCTTCAGTGTGCCAGGAAGCCTTTCAGGGAATGAGGTTTTCCCACCATTTCCCACCTGACATTATGCTTTTCGCTTCCTAGGGTGGCCAGGAAGTAGAGTGTTCCCTTTGAGATCTTGTCTTCACCCCTGCTCGTGTTAGTCCTAAGGACGATAATCCAACTCTTTGCAGCATCCATACATTTATTAAGATATATATATTCATGTGACAGAACAGAACAGCTGATCTGAGGCTTTGGCCCTTCTGTGCACCGGTGGCCACCCCAAATCCCCACCCAGCCATGATGCTCTCTCCTGGACTTTCCAACCCTTCGAAGGGTTTCTCTGTCTTTCTTGCTTCTCCTTTGGGAAGCTGCCACCAACTAGCATAACCCCCCTCCCCCAAGAGGGCCACTACTCCCAGCTTCAGTTCCCATATTGCCATTCCAAGGCTCTGCCTAGCAGCTGCATCTCCTTCTACCCTGTGACTGGTTACCACACTTGTGTATCTCCAGAGAAAGAGCTGCTTACCAACTGACTACCTCCCTTTCCCTCCTGCCCATTTTTGAATAGCGTGTTGGAATGGAGTTCAATGTGGTATGGGAAACAGCTGTCAGAATTTAGAATTTATTAAAAGCAAGAATTCTACACATATACTCTCTGCACATCAATGGACTGAGCAAGGGAAACAACAGAAAGGCGCAAATGGGCAGTTCCCTTGTCTTTCACTCTATTTTATTTTTTTTTATTTATTTATTTCATGTGATTTATATCCCGCCCTCCACGCCATTTCATGTGATTTATATCCCGCCCTCCCTCTATACATGCCCTAGCTGGTCTTATGCTAAGGCAGGCTCTTCTGCCTAAGCAGTTACCGTGTTCTAAAAGCTTCCCATTACCTTGGAGTCTTTGTCCAGGCAGCCTGCTCTTTGTGGAATTTTCTCCCTCTGTGCTGAAGGATTTTCTGTCTTCTCTTTTCCCACTACCTTGTAGGTCAAATAATTATTTCCTGAAACTTCCAGGAAGATGCCATCTATCCCGTCGCATGTACACACACACACACACACACACACACACACACACACACACATTGGTCTCTGTGTCCTTTCCAGGGGTCAGATTGTCCCTTCTAGGTGTGAGCTGGCCATATGAAGCTGCCTTCTCCTGAATCACACCCTTGGTCCATCAAAGTCAGGCTGGTCTATTCAGATCAGCAGTGGCTCTCCAGGGTCTCAGGAGATGCTGAGGATGGACCTGGGACCCTTCTGTATGCCAAGCAGATACACTGAGCCAGGGCTCCCTTTTCATTGTCTTCAGCCAGAAGGGCAGTTGGCATTAACAAGGTTTTGATAATCGGTGCTTGTTGGAGCTATGGGTAAGATAAGCAATGCTTGGGAGTGATTGACTTCCCCCTTCCTGCTTCTCTTCTGCTAAACCAGAAAACTTTTGGAACAAATTTAGAGTCCAGTGGCACCTTGAATAGCAACAAAGGTTTATTCAAGGTATGAGCTCACGTGTGCGAAGCACACTTCTTAAAATACGTTGGAATGGAATGTAAGGTTCAAACTTATAGACAGAGGCTGAACAGCAAATTAACTCCTAACATGGTGACGTTTAAGCTATGCAAAGTCAGAACTAAATAACA
The DNA here is from genome assembly GCA_029233225.1 of Lepidodactylus listeri. Classification (NCBI taxonomy): domain Eukaryota; kingdom Metazoa; phylum Chordata; class Lepidosauria; order Squamata; family Gekkonidae; genus Lepidodactylus; species Lepidodactylus listeri. The sequence continues at coordinate 2,572,191 of JARCFY010000004.1, read as the reverse complement.
AGCTAAGGTTATAAGGTCAACAGTTGTAACGCTATAAATATGTCAAAATAGCAGACAAAATGTCTAAAGGTGTCTTTTTTCTTATCGTGGGAAGCAAACCAAGCATCTGCATTCTCTCCTCCTTTTGAGATCCAAGTGTGAACGGGGGAGCCCAGAACTCAAAACGAAATGCATTCCTCCCCAATTGTTATGTCAAAACCCATGAAGCAGGCTGAAAGTATAAGGCAAATAAATGAATCAGGGGCAGGAGCTGGGTTGGCTGGTGTAGAGGAGTGATTAACATGTGGAATGAAGAGTGATTAACATGTGGGATTAAGAGTGATTAACATGTGGGATTCACTGCCACAGGAGGTGTTGGCAGCCACAAGCATGGACGGCTTCAAGAGGGAATTGGATGAACATATGGAGCAGAGGTGCACCAGTGGCTATTAGCCACAAGGTATAGATAGGAACTCTCAGTCTGGGGGCAAGTGATGCTCTGTATTCTTGGTGCTTGGGGGGGGGGGCAACAGTGGGAGGGCTTCTGGGGTCCTGGCCCCACTGCTGGACCTCCTGAGGGCACCTGGTGTTTTTGGCCGCTGTGTGACACAAGAGTGTGGGACTGGAGGGGCCACTGGCCTGATCCAACATTGGCTTCTCTTCTGTTCTTAAGAGCAGAGGTCCATCAGTGGCTCTTAGGCACAAGGTACAGATAGGAACTCTCGGTCTGAGGCAAGTGATGCTCTGTATTCTTGGTGCTTGGGGCAAGGGGCAACAGTGGGAGGGCTTCTAGTGCCCTAGCCCCGCTGCTGGACCTCCCTCCTGAGGGCCTCTGGTGTTTTTGGCCGCTGTGTGACCCAGAAGAGTGTTGGACTGGAGGGGCCCCTGGCCTGACCTCCAGCACGGGCTTCTCTCTGGTGTCCTTATAAGAGGGATTCTTTCTTGGAGACTCCTCTGGGAATACCAAGGGATGCCGCAAAGGAGGATTCTACACCTGAGACACAAAGCTTCTAATATGTGTGGCCGAGGCCGGGTTACTCGGGGTGTCGCAAGAAGACATTCTGTGCGGGTCCCGGGAAGCTCCCTCCCTTTCCCCTTCACGAGTTTCAGAGCAGAGTCCTGGCATGCCAAAGCGGTTCTGGGCCGGAGCTCTGGGGAGCCTTTGGGGGCAGAAGCCGCCAACAGACAAAGTAATAGGATTAGCTGCACCGTGGTTCAGCTGGGGTTTTAAATCAGCCGTGGCTGGGAGCCAAGCACAGCGAGAATGCCAGCAATAAAGCTGCTGGTGGTGTGGAGCCTCTGGGCCGGTGGATGAGCCGAACAGCTATTGCTAATCATCCCTTAATGAGGAGAGGTTGGGCCGTGCCCCCGAAAGCCCGAGAGCATCGCTGGCCTCAGCAGAATATCCAAAGTCACTTGAAAGGCCTCCCCCGCCTCTCCTCCCGCCAAGGTGAACACTTTGCCGCCAACCCCCCCCCCCCCCAGGCAGGACGGCGGGCCCACGGGGAGCACCTTCTTTTGCAAATCTGGTCCCGGGTCGTGTCCCGCCTGCCATGCTAATTACCCATTAGGCAGCGGGCAAGCCAGCCGCCTCCCTCCCCAAGGTGACCTGTCTTTGAAAGCCACAAGCAGAAAGCATCCGGCCTATCGCCATCTCCAAGGCAGGAGGGGGTAGCAGGAGACAAACAAGATCTCCCCCCCCCCTCCCTCGGTTAGCGCATAATTGGCGAGATTGCAAATTGAAACAAAGATCCGTGGAAGGAAGGCGCGCTCATTAGTGGAGGGCCTGCCCTTCCCCCCTCGGGTCTGGTTAGAAAAGGCTCCCTGCGACAGCCAGCGATATGGAGGCCTTCGACAGGAACGCTCACCGTGATCGAAGTGTTCTCGTGAACACACACGAGGCTGCCCTGGACTGAATCAGACCACTGGTCCATTGAAGTCAGTATTGCCTGCTCAGACTGGCAGCTGCTCTCCAGGGTCTCGGGTGGAGAGGTCTTCCACACCACTGCCTAGCTGATCCTTTTAACTGGAGATGCTGGGGACTGAACCTGGGACCTCCTGCCTGCCAAGCAGAGGCTCTGCCGCTGAGCCACAGCCCCTCCCCTGTGGCACAAGCTCCCGGTCGCCAAGTGCCTTGATTCCTGCTGTCAGATTTCACCTAGAGCTAGGGTTTCCAACTCCGTGCTGGGAAATTCTCGGAGATTTGGAGAGGGTCTGATTTGGAGAGGGGGGAAGAAGAGAGAAGAAGAGATTGGATTGATACCCCGCCCTTCGCTAACCGAAGGAGTCTCAGAGCGGCTTACAGTCTCCTTTCCCTTCCCCTCCCCACAACAAAGACCCTGTGAGGTAGGTGGGGCTGGGAGAGCTCTGAGACAACTGCCCTTCAGAGAACAGCTCTGACAGAGCTTGTGACTGACCCAAGTTCGCTCCAGCAGCTGCATGTAGACAAGTGCGGAATCAAAGCCACTTTTCCCAGATTAGAGTCCGCGCTCTTAACCACTACACCAAACTGGCTCTCAGGGACTTCTACAGGTTATGATGACATAGAGCTGAGCCTCTGAAGCAGCCATTCCCCCCTGGGGAATTAATCTCTGCTGGCTGGCAATCAGTTTGTTGGATAATTCTGTAAATCTTCAGGCCCCACTTGGAGGTTGGCAACAATACCTCAAGCACAGAGCCAAGCAGCTTTGCCTGTACAGTGACGGCTTGTGGTACAGGGTGGTAAGCAGGTGAGGTCTTGGTAGGAACAAATTTCTGTTGCATTTCAAGGACAACTTTGTGCTTCCGCAGTCCACGAACTAAAGTTTCCTGATCACTAGAGAAAGATAGGCAGTTGGTTCCCTTTCTCGAACGCAACGACCTGGCAACAGGGATCCACGCAATGGTCACCTCAAGGTTAGACTACTGCAATGCTCTCTTCATGGGGCTGCCCTTGTCTCAGAACCGGAGGCTGCAGCTAGTGCAGAATGCTGCGGCCAGGCTGCCGATGGGTCTCTCTGTATGAGACAACACTGCATGGGCTGCCTATAGCATACCGGATTTGGTTCAAGGTGCTGGTTTTAACCTTTAAAGCCCTATATGGTCAGGGCCTGCCTACCTGAGGGACTGTCTTTCCCCATATGTGCCCCAGAGGGCACTGAGGTCAGGCTCGTAACACCGCCTGACTCTTCCTGGTCCAAAAGAAGCTAGGCTGGTGACCACCAGGGCCAGGGCCTTTTCAGTGGTGGCTCCATGCTGGTGGAATGAGCTCCCGGAAGACATCAGGGCCCTGCGGGACCTTTTACAGTTCCTCAGGGCCTGTAAAATGGAGCTCTTCCACCAGGCCTTCGATTAGGAGCCGCCACTGATGGATGGGCCGGTGGAACTTCTTCTCGCCTGGGACAATTTATGCTGTTTTAATTGATGTTCTATGATATTTAAATATAAATAATAAATAAAATAAATATAAGAGGCTCGTACCCTGCTGGATTGTACTCAAGTTCTAACAGTGACATACTCGTCAAACAGATAACCAGTCACACTTTGTCCTGCCTTTGTGTCTGTGAAGTCAGACGTCTCCTTTAAGTAAAACTACAAAGGATCAGGGCGATTTTGGGGCAGGAACGCACAGGAATGGAGGTCCGGTTGGCTACTGAGTCGGCCATGCCTACAGCCTCCCCCCCCCCTCAGGTTCCCCCTGCGCCCCACAAGACACGGGGCACCTGGGGCAGCCGATCCTGGAAGGGAGCTGCACTGTCAGGGGTGTGGCCTAATATGCTAATACATTTCTGCTGTTGGGTGTGGCCTGTTATGCTAATGAGTTCCTGCTGAGCTTTTTCTACCAAAAAAAGCCCTGCGAAGGATTCATGGCATGCCTTAAAGAAAAATCTGCAGTCAGTAGCATCGATCCTGAAGTGATCTCAAGAACACATACGCTTCCTGTGTGTAACTCTGCCCCATGATAAATAGTAATAGGACTTGGATGGGAGACCACCAAGGAAATCCACGGTCACTACGCAGAGGCAGACAATGGCCCATAAATGACTCTTGCCTTGACAATCCTATGGATTCACTATAAGTCAGCCACGAGTTGAGAGCAATGAGAAGAAGCCCTTTCCCAGCAATGCAAAATACTTTCTTAGGAGTCACAGGCAACCAGAGAGCTGAGGAGGGCCTGAGGGGGGAAACCCCAGCTGCTTTTGAACTTCCTAGATGGGGTGCTGGGAGGAGCCGTTGGCCAGAAGCCTTCTGGAGTATTCTGAGCTGAGCAGGCTAACCTACCAGGCCGCGCTTCCTTTGCTTGGGGCCTCAGCTTTCTGCGGCACCGTTCTTGTTCCTTCCATAAAGTCATGGGGGGGGTGTGTGTCTGTTTTCCTCCTCTCCCCACAAAAGAACTCTGAGGCTGCAGGACAACCTCTCTCTTTCAGTCTCTTCCAAAGGAAACTGGCCCTCCGAGTCCGCTTTGAACTTCCCACGGCTGGGAGAAAAGGCAGAACGAGGGCATAATGGGTCACAGCCAGGTTCCTCAGCTGACCTCCCTCCAGCTTCTTTTCAGCTCCGAAAGGCCGCATCTGCTCCCGGCGGCCCCCTCGGGGTCTCAGCATCACGCTCATCACATCCATCCGGGTAAGGTACACCCAGGTGCCAAGGAGGTGAAAGAGCAAGGGAGGGGAGAGAGAACCAATAAGGTTCCCTTGGCAGCTCAGAAGGGACCCTGGGAAGATGATAGAGCTCCTCTCTGGCCTGTGAGGGGAAGTCTGAAGGAACAGCAGGGGCTGATAAGGAAGGTGTTTGCTGTGCCCGGGGGTGCCGAGCTCTTGTTTGTCGGGTTTATAAATGATGTGGAAGTGGAAATAAACAGCTTGCTAATGGCCCCGTCTGATTAAATGGGGAGGAATTCGAGACGAGAGGAGGGGGCCTCGGAGAGATCCTCAGAAAGCCAAAGCTGCCCAGAGCAGAGATGTTCAGCTGGCGGTGGAGCAGTGCTGATAAAGAAGTCTCCTGTCTGAGACAGTTGCAAGGGAAAGCCAGGTGAAGGCTGGGAGGCACAAACGTTGTTTTGCAGAGTATACGGAAAGCACGGAAACATTCCCCGCGTGGAAGTGTCGGCATCTGGAGCTGCCTGTTTATTGCTCTCCAAACTCCTTGCTGTTTTTCAGGCAAGGTTTCAGGGGGCCCTTCCTCATGAGACACATGTCTCCTCCCTTGTTCCTGGGATTGCTTTCTTTCTTTTATTTAGTTGCTTGGGGCAAGCCATTATCTGGACTTTTGCACAGCCAGTGCAATGGGTACTTTGGCGAGGTTGGGAGATCACCCACCCACAGCTTCCCTTGCCCACCATCGCTCCAAGCAGCGGCAGGCGCAGTTTTCAAAAGGCAGTGTTGCATGCGGCACTGTGTCCCTTCTGGTAAAACCTGGAAGTGGCACAGGGTAGCTCTAGGAATTATTGGAAGCTCTATGGTAAAACTCTAGAAACCATAGAGTTTCTGGCGATTCCTAGAGCTACCCTATGACACTTCCAGGTTTTACCCAAAGTGACAAAGTGCTGCAGTCATGTCCCCGCCCACAACTCTCCCACCATTTGCCTGGCAACCCTACTTCCAACTTCCCTACGTCCAACTACAGCTCAGGCCAGTTTCTGCTTGGATGCAGTAGGAGCAAAAAACCAGGAATCTGGGGCTCAACTACAGAAAGGGGATTTTGCATCTGGCCGGCAAGACGCAGCTCCTGCCTCTGGGACTTTCATGAAGTTAAAAATGTCTCTTGCTCAACTCATACAGATATCTGGCTGCAATATTGTCTCCTCCCAGGGATCATGGAATCATAGGATCATAGAGTTGGACGGGACCTCCAGGGTCATCTAGTCTAACGCCCCTGCACAATGCAGAAAATCCACAAATACCTCTCCCTCTACACCTGCAGTGACTGCTGTTCCACACCCAGAAGATGACAGAAAAACCTCTAGGATCTCCAGCCAAACTGGCCTGGAGAAAAATTGCTTCTTGACCCCAAAGTGGCAATCAGCATTTCCCTGGGCATGTAAGGAAGGGCCGCAAGTTCTAAGCACCGAGGCAACCCCTCCTGCCTTCCCTCTCATGATCTGCCTGAGTTCACAGAATCAGCATTGCTGTCAAATGGCCATCTAGCCTCTGTTTGGAAACCTCCTTGTATATTAACCTTGCAGCACTTGCTTTGGGGTATCCTTTGGCCCCTCAAAGAAATGAAGATTGCCAGTAATGTCCTTTGGGAATTGCCAATAATGTCTTTTGGAAATGAATTTTGAAAACATAACCCATCTTCGATGTATGTGTGTGTGAACGACACAAAATCCAGGAGGCTGCAAGAAGAAGTTAGTGCTTTGAAACGTGGGGATGGGGCCCCGGGTCTCAGTTCTGCTGGGCTGACTGTTCCTCACCAGCTCGAAAGCCTTGCGAAAGGGGAAGTGTTGTGAGCGGATTTGGAAGCCTGGCAGGAGGCAGCATCTATTTGCTTTATGGGCAAAGATGAAAAGAGCTCAGCATGTCTCTCCCTCGCCTAAGTGCCGCCTCATGAGGCAGATGATAATAACCGGCAAATATTTGAACAGTGGAACGCTCCAAGCACTGGAGAGATGGTGGACAGTAAATAGCAGCCTGGAAGCCAGTGTCATGTTGAGACAGCAAAGAGAACACACTTTCCCTGCAGAGTGTATCAATTGCTAATCACACCACGGAGCAGGGAAGCTGACAGCAAGGCCACGAGGCACACCATTTTGTGGGTGTGGTGATGCTGAAGGCGTTTGGACCAGGGGCTGATGCACTGCCCCAGATGCCAACAGATTGCATTATTTCCCCTGTGCTCTGGACCTGGGCTGATATGGATGAGATGAAGATTGCACACCTTGTTCCATCCATTAAATGCAAAGTACAGGTTTCTACAGCCTCAGTTTGCCTTGGGACTGTGCAGGAAAGAGAGAGAATTTAGCTTTCAACCTCCGCTCCATGCCTTGCCATCAGCATTTTGAAGAGAAACAGGTCCATCCTTTAAAAACATGCATTTTCCTGTTAAAATGCAATTAAAATAAGATGTCCAGCTTGTCAAATGTGGTGTCTTGTTTGCCGTGAAAATCAGTGTTATGGGATCTCTCTAGCTGGAATTCCCGAGGGGGGGGTGTGTGAATGTGGGTGCGCATGAGAATGGCTTTGTTGCAGTGGCTGGGCAACTATTTCCTAAGACGCCTCCCTTCCCTGGGAAGGAGAGCAACGACCTTGGATGCTGTCTCTGCTTGCTCCGCTGACATAGATAATGTAACGGTCGTCTTGCAGGTGGGGGCTGGAGCGCATGAAATCTAGGCGGGCTGAATGTTGGATGTGATTGGACTGGACCCGGGGGGGTGGGGGGTTAAACTTTGTATAACTTTGGGTCTTGGCGCCAGAACATCAGTTCTGACACAGAGAAGCCTTAGCTTGAATCATCTCTACTACTCAATAAACTAATCACTGCCAAGAGAGTGTTGTTGAGAGCAACCTTGTTCAAGAGTCTGACATAGTTTCAGAACTAACATCTTGGTGCCAAGGCCCAAAGTTATAAAAAGTTCAAACAGCCCCCCCCCCCCAGGGTCCAGTCCTATCACATCCAACATTCAGCCCACCTAGATTTTGCACACTCCAGCCCCTACCTCCAAGACTTCCGTTACATTATCTATGACAGCGGAGCAAGCAGAGTCAGCATCAAAGCTAGCTGGTCATTTTGGGTACCTAAAGACTTTGCACCTCATCCAAAGACAATTTTGGTGGCCATACATGCGGGCTGATATCTCTCGATACATGTCCTCCTGGCTAGTGTGCCTGATAGGAAAGAGGCTAGGAAAGCCCTGGGTTTCTATACCCCTGGAGACCCCTGAACAGCCATGGTCAGTCATCTCAATGGACTTCATAACTGACCTACCCCCTAGTATGAGGAAGACTGTAATTTGGTTGGTGGCACATTTTGTCCCATGTAAGCAATTGCCCATGACAAGAAAACTAGCCCAATTGTTCATGCAGCACATTGTGAGATTACATGTAGTGCCACAGAAGATCATATCTGACTGGGGGTCACAATTTGTGGAAGAAACTATTACAGCTGCTAGGGGTGGAGCCGGGGCTTAGTAGCGCTTACCACCCAGAGACCGACAACTAAACAGAAAGGACAAATCAATTCTTGGAACAATTTTTGAGATGTTTTATAAACTACCAACAGTAGTAAACTACCTTCAGGCAGTATGCCATGGTCTGAATTGCATGGATCTGCCGCTGGTGGTTGGTTGCGGCCTGCAAGAAGTCAGGTACAATGGATTGGTTGCCCTTCAGGAGACTTCCTTATGCAATGGCTCTGTGAGGGTTGAAAAGGATTAATGGATGAGTGCATGCCTCCCTCCCTCTCTCTTTCTCTCTCTCTCTCTCTCTCACACACACACATGTTCCCCACCTCTTCTGAGTCGATGGCTGCTGTTAATTCATCTCGCACTGGTATTTGTCATCTCCCAAGTGCTTAGCAGGCATTAAAAATGCATCACATACGAACTCTTCTGCCACAATAAATACCCAGTCTCTTCTTCTCCATCTTCATTTTCAGACTCAGCTGCTGGAGTGGATTAGGAAGGTAAAACGGACTACAAACAAGCTGACCTGCAGTGGAAAGGGAGGCTGGAGGCTCCACCATCACCTCCTCCCTGATTTAAACCTGATTCAAATCCACGTTGGGTCTCTTTGACTTCGTCTGCCAAACCAGCACAACGATACAGCTGGCCATGCCATGTCTCCCTGGACAGGTGGTGGCTCTCTAGAATAGCCCATTTGGGCTGTGGCCGTGGCTCAGGGGGACAGCCTCTGCTTGGCATGCAGAAGGTCCCAAGTTCAATCCCTGGCACCACCAGTTGAAAGGACCAGGCTGTAGGGGATGGGAAAGACTTGAACCTGAGGCCTTGGAGAGCCACTGCCGGTCTGAGCAGACAATACTGACCTTGCTGGTGTGAGAGCCAGTCTGGTGTAGTGGTTAAGTGCGCGGACTCTAATCTGGGAGAACCGGGTTTGATTCCCCACTCCTCCGCTTGCACCTGGCTGGATGACCTTGGGCAAGCCATAGCTCTGTACCAGCTGTTCCCTCAAGGACAGCTTGGGAAAGAGCTCTCTCAGCCCCACCTACCTCACAGGGTGTCTGTTGTGGGGAGGGGAGGGGAAAGGAGTTTGTAAGCCGCTCTGAGACTCTTAAATGAGTGAAGGGCGGGATATAAATCCAATCTCTTCTTCTTCTTCTTCTTCTTCTTGCTGGCAGCTTTGTGTGCAGTGGCAGACCTACATTTTTGGGGCCCTGAAGCTTGAACTGTTATGGGGGCCCCTTCTCAACCAGCAACAACAGGGCAACAAGGTCATAGAATAATAGAACATTATACTTGGAAAGGACCTTGCAGGTCATCTAGTCCAACCCCCTGCACTCTGCAGGAGCAGAGCCAAAAGATAGCCCTACAACATACCCGGAAGATGGTCGTCTAGCCTCCGCTTGAAAACGTCCAGCGAAGGAGCATCCACCACCTCCCGAGGCAGTCTGTTCCACTGCTCAACCACTCTGAAGGTCAGGAAGTTCCTCCTGATATTTAGCCGGTATCGACTCCCTTGTCATTTCCACCCATTAGATCTAGCCTTGCAATCCAGAGCCAGAGAGAATAGATCTGCTCCATCTTCTACGTGTTGTTGTTGTTGTTCAGTCGCACAGTCGAGTCCGACTCTTCGCGATCTCATGGACTACATCACGCCAGGCCCTCCTGTCTCCTGTCATGCTCCAGAGTTTGCTTAATTTCATGTTTGTTGCACTGATAACGCTGTTGACATGACAACCCTTCAAATACTGGAAGACTGCAATCATGCCCCCTCTAAGCTTTCTCTTTCCCAGGCTAAACATACCCACCTCTTTCAGCCTTTCCTCTAGGGCTGCCAAGTCGAACTCACCTACTGGCGGAGGGGAGTCCTTCGCCCGGGAGCCGCCCGGGAGCCTCCCTGGCACGCGCGCTTTGCGCGCATACCCGGTGACATCACCTGGAAGTGACGTCACCACGTTGGGGGTGTTGCCAGGGCGATGTTCTGGCAACGTCTCCAACATGGTGACGTCACTTCCAGGTGACGTCATTATGATGGGGAAGTCGTCCACGCTGGATGACTTCAGGGGTGGGGTTCCCCCCGCTGGCCGGCATTCGGCCGGTGGATCGGGAACCCCTATAGCAGGGGATCCCCCGCCCCCCGGGCTGACTTGGCAGCCCTACTTTCCTCACAAGACTTGGATTCCAACCCTCTCACCATCCTGGTTGCCCTCTGCTGGACACACTCGAACTTGTCAACATCCTTCCTAAAACGTGGTGCCCAAAACTGGATGCAGTACTCCAGGCGAGGCCTGACCATAGCAGAATAGAGTGGAACTACCACCTCCCATGATCCGGATTAACAATGCTTCTGTTAATGCATCCTAAGATTGCATTAGCTTTCTTTGTAAAGGACCTTGTTACTCTTTCAAGGACTTCGAGGCCCAAACGGCGGAGAATGGGGTGGCGGGGTGAAAATCTATTTTTTTGTGTGTGTTAAAATGCACAGACGAGACTAGTGCAGCCTGATTTGAGAATTCTGATGTCTTTTTACGGTTCTGATTGGCTAAGGGCTGGGCTGTAGAACTATGAAGCCGTGCACCAACAAAGGATTTGAGGCTCCAGCTGCCAAAATGTAGGCTAGGAATAGATTCTGGCGAGATCAGTGAGCCCATACAGCTGTGGGTGCGGGTGCTGCAAGCCCCTGAGAAAATGTTCAAATCTGACCAATTGCAGGGACATTTTGAGGTCATGGTAAATATTCTAAGGTCTATATTAAGCACTTCAACCCATTGGCTTATGATTCTGTCATTAATAGAAGAGAAGAAGAGGAGATTGGATTTATACCCCGCCCTTCACTTGGAGTCTCAGAGCGGCTTACAAACTCCTTTCCCTTCCCCTCCCCACAACAGACACCCTGGGAGGTAGGTGGGGCTGAGAGAGCTCTTTCCCAAGCTGTCCTTGAGAGAACAGCTGGTACTGAGCTATGGCTTGCCCAAGGTCATCCAGCAGGTGCCAGTGGAGGCGTGGGGAATCAAACCCGGTTCTCCCAGATTAGCGTCCACGCACTTAACCACTACACCAAACTGGCTCTCAATATTTTATTTTGTTGAAAAATGCATTCATTAAAAAAAAATTGCTTCCGGGCCCCTCCGGGATTAGGGCCCCTGAAGCTTAAGCTTCATTCGTTTCATAGGAGCTCCGTCCCTGTGCATTTGCGTGAGCTCTGCTGTCTTGATTGAAGAAGTCAGGGTTTGCACACAGGTCTCTGAACATGCAATGTGTGTGCTCTGCCATTCATGTCTGCCCCCTTCCCAGACTCCAGCACTGAATCGTGCCACTCCATGAGGCTGAACCGTTGACATAACAGGCTGAATAGACGCACCGCTCCTCTTTGCAATCATCCGCTGCTGTTAGAGACCGGCTCCTTTGCCCTGATAATGGCATTCTGCTCATAATTTACAATCCAGAGCACTGATTTGGGCCCTGTGTGGCTTGCATTCCTCTGGGCGCTCCAAAGAGGCAGCTGCTGTGTTGACGCACATCCACTGATTGCTGGAATTGGCTCGAACTTTTAAAAAAATGGGCCTCTAATTTCCAGAACAATAGCCTGGCTTCTGTGACTTAAGCAATCAAGGGAGCCAGGGAGTTTCTCACACAGCCCCGGGCAGGGCTTGCGTCCTGTAAACGTGACCTTTGCAGATGGAAATTAAGAGCCCAGCCACTGGAGGGGGAAAAATACCCTCAGCTCCCAAATAACAAACTAACAGACCCCTTGAAACATCCGGGGTACTGACCAATGGGCGTGTTGTACAGTTGCTTCCATCACGCACTACCTTTCCCACCCCTCCCACTACAGTTCCCAAGCAGCAGTGCAAGAAATGCTTTCATGCACTCAAGAAGCAATCCAGTTTAGAACCCTCAGTAAAAGCATCTATATACTAATTCCCAAGGCGCCCCGCCATGCGCATGTCTAAATCCACACAGAGGGGGCACTTGAGGGGCAGAGAGATTTTTCTGCACATGTGGGGGACTCCCCAGGTGTGCAGAACAATCTAAAAAGTTGAAATCCATTTCAATCCCCCCAAAGGTTAAAGAGCGTTTCCTGCGCATGTGCAGAGAATGCTCTGGCTGTTGGGGGGGGGGCTCGGTGGGCCCGGCAGCTGTGAGCCGCTCAGGCCTCGCCACTGCCAGAGGGAGAAGGCTTGGCAGGCCTCAGGCCTCACCGCTGCTACTGGAGAGCGGGATGGGGTGGGAGAAAGCTTGGCGAGCTGGTGGCTGTGAGCAACTCAGGCCTCGCCGGTGCCGGGGGGGGGGGGAGGGAGAAGGCTGCTGCCTCCTCTGCACTCCGCCAGGCCCGGTGCCTGCCTACTAGGGCTGCCAAGTACCGGCGACTTACCGGCAGGGAGGAGTTGTTCTCCCCCCGGGAGCTCTTCTGGCGTGTGTGCTTTGCGCGCGTGCCACGGCAACATAATGACGTCACCCGGAGGTGACACCTTTACACGGGGGAAGTCGTCCTCACCGGACGACTTCTGGGGTGGGGTTCCCCCCGCCGGCCGAATGCCGGCTGGTGGATTGGGAACCCCTATAGCGGGGGATCCCCCGCCCCCCGGGCTGACTTAGCAGCCCTACTGCCTACCCCACCACAGGAGGCTGCCGCCTCCACGGCGCTGGGGTTCCTCGTCGTCCTGCCAGCCCCTTGGTCTCCTCCTCCACCCCGCAGGAATGGTCAGCTCAAGCTGGTCGCGCTGAGCCCAGGGGCTGCCCTCCGCCACCTGCTGGCCCCATGGCCTGCTCCCCAGGCAGGCCCTGCACCAACCTCTGGCTTCCCCGCAGCGACAGGGACCAAGACGAGCAAAAGTTGCAGGCTTTGGAACCGCACAAGCTGGGATCCCAAAATGCTGCTGGGGGGGAGGGGGCGGGAGAAGGCTTGGTGGGCCCATGGCTGTGAGTGACTCAGGCCCACAGCTAGGGCTGCCAAGTGCCGGCGACTTACCGGCGGGGGGGAGTTGTTCTCCCCCCGGGAGCTCTTCTGGTGCGTGCGCGCCACGGCGACGTAATAACGTCACCTCCAGGTGACGTCATTACACGGGGGAAGTCGTCCTCACTGGACGACTTCTGGGGCGTGGTTCCCCCCGCCGGCCGAATGCCAGCCGGCGGATCGGGAACCCCTATAGCGGGGGATCCCCTGCCCCCCGGGCTGACTTGGCAGCCCTACCCACGGCTGTGAGTGACTCGCCACTGCCGGGGGGGAGGAGGGAGAAGGCTCACCTGCTGCCACTCCCTCCTCATGCAGAGCTCCTCCTGCTTCTGCAGGCCGGGAACTGTGGGGAATACCCCCCCTCCCTGCAAGTATCACAGGCCCCCCTTCTTGTCCCTCCTAATTCCAGTGTTCACTGTCCCCAGTTGTCAGGGCTCATTTCATAAAAAAAGAGGCGCAGGCACTCATTAGCATAACTCATTTGCATATACCACACCCCCCTGATGTTACCGGAAGTGTGTCTGAAGGCAACACCCACCGCTCAGGCTCCACCCCCAAAATCTCCAGGTCTTTCCCAACTCAGAGCTGGCGAGCCAGCTTTACACTTTGCCTAAAGACACTTAAGGTTTCCTTTGCTCTTGCAGGGAAGCTACCCTACAACAAGCATGGAAATACAGATCAAGTCAGTCTGCTTTTGCTTTTTTCCACAGCACATCACCATATGTGCCCACTCCTGGGCTTCTTACTCCCGGAACGGCGTTCCTGCTAGAAATGACCCCTGCCAGTTGGTGAACCATCTGCAATTCAAGCGGAAGGGAATTAAACCCTCACACAACGGCCACCCAACAAATATAATCAAGGGAGATTGACTGTAAGATTTTCCAGGTAGCCATGTCATCAAAAAACGCTCTGAGGAAACAGAAAATGCAAGATATAAATGCCTAAGCGTACAAATCTGAACCAACGCATAAAACAAAGACGAAGATTCTCAGTAGTCTTGCAGCTGACTTTAATCATGTTGGAAGGGAGAGGGGTGCGTGTAAAATGTATCTTGGACGTGGGGCGGTGGTGGAAGGAGCTGTCCAGTCACACAGCTGACTTATGGAGACCCTGTAGGGCAGTGATGGCGAATCTTTTAGAGACCAAGTGCCCAAACTGCAACCCCAAACCCACTTATTTATCGCAAAGTGCCAGCATGACAATTTAACCTGAATACTGAGATTTTAGTTTAGAAAAAAGAACTCATACATTAACATCTTTTGTCTTAAAAGAAAAACACAATAACAGAGCTTTCAATTATACAAACAACTTTTTATTGAAAGGTAAAAGTTTGCATTTGGCATGCTTTTGAAGAATTAATGTGATTTTTGCTGTTGTATGCATGCTGATAATTTATCTAACCTTGGCTCATACTTTGTAAGTCTGAGAGCAGCCCAGCCTCGAGTCTGTGTCGTCTTTTTCCTTTTAGAGACTGAGTGCCCAAACTGCGTGCGTGCCCACAGAGAGGGCTCTGAGTGCCACCTCTGGCACGCGTGCCATAGGTTTGCCACCACTGCTGTAGGGTGTTCAAGGCAAGAGATGTTCAGAGGGCTGCCTATCTTTTCCAGCCTCCAAGTGAGGCCTGGCGATCTCCCAGAATTCCAGACTACGGAGATCAGATCCCTGGGAGAAAATGACTGCTCTGAAGGGTGGAATCCATGGTATTATAGTCTGCTGAGGTCCCGCCCCTCCCCAAACCTCATCCTCCCCAGGCTCCACCCCGCCCCCCAAATTCAGCCTGCCTGCCTGCCTTCCAGAGAGTACAAGCAAAACATTTGCCTCTCACTGCAGGCGCCATGCATGTCCCAAGGGCAGGGAGTGATGGCCTAAGACCAGCCTCCAGCAACCTGGCTTCCAGAGAGGACAAGCACCCTGCAGGGGTGCTGCCTCTCGCAAGGAGTGTCCTGAGCTCAGAAGGGGCTCGGGAGCAGATTCCTCAGGTGACGACAAGCCAAAGTTCATTCTGAAGGAAGACCAGGAGGCTCAGAGCACCTGCGACCACTGGGCCCCCTCCAGACCCAGAGCCTCGTCTAGGTGCAGAAGCCATGGAGCCCAAGGCCTCCACTGAAAGACTTGTCCCTGAAAACTTAGCTCCAGAACATGCTGTCAACATGGTAGAATCCCAGGCAGCCAGTCCCTGGGCATTTAGGGCCAGATCCTGGACTGACAGTCCCCCGAGTTCTCCCCCCACCACCACCCGGTGAGAGCGGCAGAGACAAGGGGCCCAGAAGCAAGCAACTGGGCACTGAAGAAGCCCCATGCCGGGAGCCCGTGTTCCAGCCCCTGAGCCAGATGACAGTGCTTTGCAGGATCAGGGCTCAGTCAAGACCTGGCCAGACAGCTGAAGCCCAGGAACAGGTGGGGCCTCTTGCTTTCCAGGATGCTGAAACCCCAGGCTAAACAGAGAGCTTGGCTGGTTCAACCACTCCATACAGCTGGCTGGCTTCCATGCTGCCCGTGAAACTGGACCCGGTACTCAGCTCCTGAATCTGCTGTTGGAGCCAGATGTTGCCTCTGCCTCCGGTTCCTTCCTCTCCTAGTCTGTAGTTTCTGCCTTCAGACAAAGGGTTTGTCCCTCCTTGCAAGCAGAAAGGTGTCGTACCAGACCTGTTCATAGAATTGAACACAGGGATGCCAGCCTCCAGCGAATCCTCTTGAATTACAGCTCATCTCCAGACTACAGAAATCAGTTCCCCTGGAGAAAATGGATGCTCTGGAGGGTGGACTCTTTGGCACTGTACCCCACTGAGTTCCCATTCTCCCCAGGCTCCATCCTCAAACCTCCAAGAGTTTCCCAGCCTGGATCTGGCCAACCTACCCCCCATTCCCCAGAGACAGTCATGGGGGACCTGGCAACCCTCACTGAAAACCAGACAAGTGGGATCCACTTCTACTTTTATAGAATGTAGAATGCCTCTCCAAGCCAGTGGAGGATAGGCAAGGATTAGTGGAAATGCTGTGCATAGAAATGCCTGTGTTCTTCTTCGGTGGGAACACCTGCTTGCTCTTACAGTTGGGAGACACCCCTATCAGTTATAGTGAATCACTCTCCTCAATACCTCTCCTGCTGCTACACTGTGTGGCTGAAAAAAAGCAAACAGCACAGGTCAGAAGTTACCCACGACACTTCCAGTTATTACTGATCATCATTGTTCCTCGTGTTGGCTATGGAATATTAAGTATATTCAAGTGAAGAGATCAAGTTACTCGCCTAGCGTCATCCCCAGAAGCTTGTCAATGGGTAGCTAACCTGCTGTTTCCAGCTAACACTCTCTAAAGTCTACCTGGGCTTTTTATCACTTCAGCAGTATTAAAACCAACCTGACTATCTAAGGAGAACTCTGCCTTTAATTCGTTTAATGGCGTCTAATACTCGAGTTCTGAATGCAACGTTTTCTTCAAATGTTATCCCTGACATCCACACAGCAGTGCCATTGACGCTCACTGCCAGCCAAATGGAAATGGAACAAAACCTGTCACGCCAGGAGCCCGCCAGCTCTGGAAGTGTTGATTTGGTCCCGTAAAATTTTGTTTTATAGGACTTTAGAGCAGGGAGGGATCCAGAACCTGTCAAGCCCGAAACAGCTAAGGGAGGCTGGCCAAGTATATCTGCCTTAAAAGTGTGGGGCTGGCTGCCCTCTGCGTCACGATGAGAGTGGAAGAGGCACCTTGGCCCTGATATCACACCAGAAGGAAGAACAGCCTGCCTGGAGTGATCCAATGGGAGCTGCCAGGACCGGCAGACTGAAGAGTCCCACACAATCCAGCCTGAAGGTCTCAAGTTGCTGCCTCCAAGCTTGAGGGAGGAGCCTCTGCTTGACAAGCAGATGGTCCCAGGTTCAGTCCCTGGCACCTCCAGTTGGAAGGACCAGGCAGAGGGTGATGTGGAAGACCTCTGCCTGAGACCCTGGAGAGCAACTGCTGGTCTGAGTAGACAAGACTGACCTTGATGGACCGAGGGTCTCGTTCAGCAGAAGGCGGATTCACGTGGGACCTTCTGTCAGAGCTACTTGTCTGTGAAGCAAACCATCAGTTTTGAGGCTCCTGGCCCTTGACCACTGGCTGTGTTGACCTTGCCTTTGCTCTGGGCTGCCTCACAGGTTGTTGACCGCATGCCTGACTCCAGCCTTGCTTCCGCCTAATCTTGGGCTCTTTCTCCACTGGACTGTCCTAACCCCAGAGTTATTTTGTTGAGTAAACTGGCTCTGACCCTCTGCCTACCAGACCCTGGCCTGCTTCAGAGTCTTCTCTTCCGCCTGCCCGGCCAGACCCCTCAGTGCCTGACAGCAGGACAGAGGTAACTACGGCACTTCTCATGTTGCTAAGACCAACCTGGGAAGGACCCAAAGTTGAGCAGAGACCTCTCCTTTCCTGGAAGCCTCTAGAGGTGGGGGTGGGGGAGGAGGAGGAGAAATGCCATCAAGTCACAGCTGACTTTCGGCAACCCCAGAGACTTTTCAAGGCAAGAGATCAGCAGAAGTGGTTCGCCACTGCCTCTTTCTGCATAGCAACCCTGGACTTCCTCGGTGGCCTCCCATCCAAAAACTGTTCCTGTTGGCAGCAGAGGAGAGGACTCGCAATGATGGGTTGAAATGAAGGGCAGGAAGGTCCCAGCTGGATCTTAGGAGAAACTTTTTGACAATCAGAGTTGAGCAACAGTGGGATCGGCTGCCTAGGGAGGTGGTGAGCTCCCCCTCCCTGGCAGTCTTCAAGCAGCGGCTGGACAAACCTTTGTCAAGGATGCTCTAGGCCAGGGGTGGCCAAACTTGCTTAAGGTAAGAGCCACACAGAATAAACATCAGATGTCTGAGAGCCACAAGACATGAACAAATATTGCACACAAGTTTTTCTTGGAAAATATGCAGATTGGCTTTTTATTCACATTAAATGAGACTGCCAAGAATAAAAACAAAAGAGGGGGGGGGGGGGACGGATATTCATAATGATATTTATTTGTCCGATGATATTTATTTGTTTTCTAATGATATTTATGTGTCTAAGAGAGAAAGAGGTGGAAAGAAAGGATAAAAGAGGTGGAAAGAAAGAGAGAGAGAAACAAAGAAAGCCAATAGATGGGGGAGGGATGAAAGAAGAAAGAAAGAGAGAGAGAGAGAGAGAGCAAGTGCAAATATATGGGGGAGGGAGGGGGAGAGATGAAGGAAGAGAGACAGAAAGAAAGAGAGCGAGCAAATAGATGGGGAGCGTCCCGGGAGCCACACAATATGGGTGAAAGAGCCGCATGCGGCTCCAGAGCCACAGTTTGGCCGCCCCTGCTCTAGGCTAATCCTGCACTGAGCAGTGAGTTGGACTAGATGGCCTGGATGGCCCCTTCCAACTCTATGATTCTCTGTCTCACCTGCCTCGGGAGGTGGTGAGCTCCCCCTCCCTCTCCGTCTTGAAGCAGCGGACTCTGCTTAGCTTCAGAGATCGGATGAGATCAGGCCAGCCTGGCTCATCCAGGGCAGGGCAAGAAGTGGGGCACCCTCAAGTGACAACCAACTTATGGCAGCCCCATCAGGTTTTCAAGGCGAGAGAGGAGCAGAGGCAGTTTGCCATTGCGTGCCTCTGCATGGCCATCCTGGACTTCCTTGGTGGTCTCCCATCCAAAATCTAACCGGGGTCAACCCTGCTTAGCCTCCAAGATCTGAGCCATCCAGGGCAGGGTAGACGCTTGTCGTCCCTTCTCGTCTTTCCCGTCCTGTTTCCTGAACCTCGAGAAAACCTCCTCGTGGCTCATTCTCAGCCCCAGCTCTCTCTCCTGCGGCGTGGTTCTATATTCTGTACAGCATCCGGCACAGAGCTGGCGCTGCATTAATGCCCACGGAAGTGTGGCGCTCCATGAAAATAACCCTCCAAGCCTCCCCACAGCCCATAAATAATTATATAATATGCACGGACACTTTTTTTTTTTGGTCTATTTAGATATTTTTCATCCCGTTCTCCCGGAGGCTTGTGGGGCGAGACACAACATTTAAAAACAATAAGGAAGCACTTAGAATATAAATGTCAGGTAGATGACAGTGAATAAACACCACACCGTTTGTTCACCAATTCATGGGGTTCTGGTTTTCTAAACTTACCCACCTCAAACTTTCCTGCTAGCCGGAACGTCTCCCCCGATTTGGCATTCAAACAAGCACGCCCTGCGTCCTGAAGGCAGTTCCAGTCTTGCGTGTATTAATTCTCCCTGGTAGAGAGTAATTTCCTTCCCTCAGACTGCCGGCTCTTCCCTCACACATCTTCCTCTGGCCTACCATTCCGCTTCCTGCAGTAATTTGCTTGGCTTCGAAACTGGTACTCCATTGTGGGTTATTTCTTTTCATTCCTTCTACCAATTTGCTTGAGATTCCTCTGTTAGCAATTAGAACACTTTGTTTAAAGACACATAAGATTTGGTGCAATCTTCTCCTTCCCCCCCGGCGGCCTCCTCAACAGGAGAGGCTTTTAGACTCCTTGCTGCCGATTGCACCGTACAATTGCACAAATGCCAAGTCTTGGTGGGGGTAGGCCTTTGTTGTCCCTTGCTGATCTTCTCACAGTAGTTGCGGTCTCTGACCCCCACGGTATAAGGTCACCTGCTTCCCCTTCTGATTCAGTACTTTCTTGTGAAGGGGGACCTGCCTGTTCCCAGGTGGTCTCTGCAGGTTGCCAAATGACCCGGCCGCTGAAAGAAACTTTTGTAGTGTGCTGATAAGTTTGCACTGTGGACTCAGTTGGTCTAGGGACTTGTAACACACTATTTCCATCTGTCTCAGGGGTGGCCAAACTTGCTTAACGTAAGAGCCACACAGAATAAACGTCAGATGTTTGAGAGCCACAAGACACAAACAATATTACACACACGTTTTTATTGGAAAATATGCAAATTTGCTTTTTATTAATATTTAACAAGACTGCCAAAAATAAAAACACAGATATTCATACTGATATATATTTGTCTAGTGATATTTATTTGTTTGCTAATGATATTTATATGTCTAAGGGGGAGAAAGAGAAAGGAAGGAAGGAAGGAAGGAAGGAAGGAAGGAAGGAAGGAAGGAAGGAAGGAAGGAAGGAAGGAAATAGATGGGGAGGGAGGGGGAGGGATGAAGGAAGAGAGACAGAAAGAAAGGGTGACCTCCAAGGAATACCAGGGTTGTGAGGTGGAGGCAGGCAATGGCAAAGCACCTCTGAAACATCTCTTGTCTTGAAAACAAGTCTTGCATTGGTGCCTTTTTGTAACTGTTCAAACAGGTATTCCATCAGTTTGAATACCAGTTTGAATAGCTGCAAAAAGGCACCAATCCAAGATCTATTTTTAATACATCCTTTCTTGGTTAATTGTAATTAGAAGTCTGCTTCACAGTGACCGGTTTTTTCCTATTGCATTCACACCCTGTGATCCCATTTTTGTATACTAAAAACAGCTCTAGCTCGCCACCTTGTGGTGCATAACGCTAAAAAGCTAGAACTTCTGGCTGCCAGACAATGTTAGGATCTCCTGGCCATTCTACACACAATGCCATGTGATAATTATTACTATTCTCCAGGGGAACTGGTCACTGTCATCTGGAATCCAGCTGGAATCCCAGGGTATCTCCAGCCGCACCTGGAGGTTGGCAACCCAACAGAGCTCACAGGGCGTATTGTAGTCCTGTAGCTCTTTTGGTTGATGGCAGAGGGGCACGTGGCTCTCGGTGAGCCATGGAGGGAAAACAGAGTCCTCCCAGGATGCTTGGAAGCTATTTTGAGCTGCACCAATTGAGGGCCAGATGTACGGCACATTCCAGATGAAGGCAGAGCACCTCCAAGTCAGAAAGGAATGCCTGCCTGGCTAATGATCCGGTTCAAACAAGCCATAAAAGGCTTCTTTTAAAAACGGGAAGATTCGCTCCAATAAGAGCAACAGAAAGGAACAC
Organism: Lepidodactylus listeri; assembly: GCA_029233225.1. Classification (NCBI taxonomy): domain Eukaryota; kingdom Metazoa; phylum Chordata; class Lepidosauria; order Squamata; family Gekkonidae; genus Lepidodactylus; species Lepidodactylus listeri. The sequence continues at coordinate 2,551,223 of JARCFY010000004.1, read as the reverse complement.
AGAGTCTAACCCATCAAAGTTGGAAATGAGGCAAACCAGCAGAGATTGTGAAGAGCAGTTGCTAAAAACATTCAGACACACAAAGAGCCTTTTAAATGTTTTAAAATGTCAGCAAAAAAAAAACAAACCCGGCCAGGGAGGTGTTTGGGCCATTGGATGATAAAAGCATGAAATGACTGCTTATTAGTTTACTAAGTGATAAGTATTGGAGTCGGGAGTCCATGGAATAGTGAAACAGCTAGATCTTTATTGCCGGTCCGGATGAAGCATACAACCCAGGGCTCCAAGCCCTCCTTTTATGCTGGTCAGGGACAATCCCCTGACCTCACCCAACTGGCCTGATAGGCTATTAGAAGTCTATTTACATCTCATAGGTTCCCTGGGAGGAACCTAGGTACAGGATTGGTGGCCGGTTTGAATCCACCTGGCCTTTGTTCTACCTGGCTGAAGCTCAGGTAGTTTCTTGGCCATGTGCTCTGGCCACATGGCGGTCGCCATTACGGGAGCACATGGCGACCGCATGGTCAATATATAACACTAAGTTTATTGACTTTATACCTCCCCTTCTTCTCCAGTGGGGAGTTCCAGTGTTCCCTCTAAGCTGCGTTTGTGAGAGTTAGCTCACAGCTTTTTAGCCTCCAGCTCACACATTTTTGTCTCAGCTCAGGAAGGAGGGCTCCAGAGCAAACTAATTTATGCAGGATCGTAAATACTCCATGATTCTGTGATTCTATGAGTCACTGCTCACTTCTTCAGATTCACAAAAGCTCCTCCCCTGCCACAAATTTGGTTCATCTTTCAGGTGCTCCTGGACTCTGGCTCTTTTCTCCTGCTACAGACAGACTGACACGGCTCCTCATCTTGATGTAGCTGCTTTGTGTTTCCTTTGGAAACGGCTTTCACTCCCATGCTCCTCTGCGCTTAAGATACTCCCTTGGTAATCAGAGACGGAATATTCTGTGACCAGCCTTCAGCAGACAACCCCCCCCCACACACACACACACACAATTGCCCAGTCACCTGGGATGAGGGTTACCAGGGCTCATTTCGTAGCAGGAGCTCCTCTGCATATTAGGCCACACACCCCTGGTGTAGCCAATCCTCCAAGAGCTTACAGTAGCCCCTGTAAGAAGAGCTCTGTAAGCTCTTGGAGGATTGGCTACATTAGAGGTGTGTGGCCTAATATGCAAAGGAGCTCCTGCTACAAAATGAGCCCTGAGAGTTACCAAACTTCAGGTGGGTCTCGGAGCTCTCCCACAATTACAGCTGACCTCCAGAGTCCTGAGATCAGCTCCCCTGGAGGAAATGGTCGTTTGGGAGGGCGAGCTTCATGGCATCGCACCCCCCTGAGGAGCTCCTTCCTCTCCCCAAGCTTCGCCCCCCTATCCCCAAAAGAATTCCCCGAGACAGACATGGCCGCCCTACCTTGGGTTCTGCTGGAGGAGTCATCCAGTTATTCAACCCGGTTGCCACTTTTGGCTCCCTGCATTCCAGCAGTTGGACTTATGGAATCAATTTCCTCCTGAATATTTGACCGGTGCCCATTTATTCAAGTTGCTGTCATTAAACTGCAAACCAGTGTATGTGATTCGTATGTACAAAGAACCAACACATGACTACTGCATGCAATTTGCTTCTGAGGAAGTCAGCGCACAAACCTTACCTACATTTATGAGTAATCATTTTTATACTCATTGTAGTTGGGGTGATTTGTTCCACGGTGAATTATTCTAGTATTGTATTATTTGCTTCATTATATAAAGTGTTTAGCATTTCTTTCTCAGCTGTTTTTCTGTCTTCGCACGTCAGAGGCTCTGCATGAGACAGAATCACCGTGTTGTTTTAACCCTCCCCCATAGGTGAAGAAGAAGAAGAAGAAGAGAAGAAGAGATTGGATTTATATCCCACCCTTCACTCACTTGGAGTCTCAGAGCAGCTTACAAACTCCTTTGCCTTCCCCTCCCCACAACAGACACCCTGTGAGGTAGGTGGGGCTGAGAGAGCTTTTTCCCAAGCTGTCCTTGAGAGAACAGCTGGTACAGAGCTATGGCTTGCCCAAGGTCATCCAGCAGGTGGAAGTGGAGGAGTGGGGAGTCAAACCCGGTTCTCCCAGATTAGAGTCCGCACACTTAACCACTACACCAAACTGGCTCTCTAGGTGCCCCAGAGACCTTTGTGCTTTGCTGATCAAGAACTGCTGGTCATCCCCACCCGCCTTGTCCAGGACCAGGGCTTTCTCTGCCCCAGACCGGAGGTATGTACTCCCACGTGAGATCAGGGCCCTGCGGGACCTTCTATTGTTCTGCAGGGCCTATAAAAGGGAGCTCTTCCACCAGGCCTTTGGTTGAGGTGGCGGGCATCCAGGAAAATAGTCAGCCTCCCCTGCTGAAGACGCCATTTCTATGTGGCCCGGATTCAACCAACTTAGAATCCAGTGGCGCCGAAATACAGAAGGACTTAGAAAAATGAAATACAGAAGGACTTAGAAAAATGGAAGGATTTACAATTATCTTTACTCGGCCGTATAGCTACGATTAAAATGAATATTCTTCCTCGACTAATATTCATGTTCCAAGTATTACCTATCCTTAAAAATCAGAACTTTTTTCGAGAATTAGGGAAAATTATCTCACGTTTTATTTGGTCCGCCAGAAAACCCAGAATTAGGTTAAAAGACTTGCAGGACAAACAGGAGAGGGGGCGGATTGGGACTTCCAGACTGGTATTTATACTACAAAGCCTCTGTTATGGTGTGGTTGAAAGACTGGGCAAATTTAAATGACAGGAGATTATTAATAATAGAAGGTCATGACTTAGCACTAGGATGGCACTCCTTTGTTTGGTATGGCCAAGAAAGAAATTATTTTAAACATCATACTATCAGAGGCTCCCTTATGAAGATTTGGGATGAAGTAAAACCTACCGTTTATGCCAGAACTCCACGTTGGATTTCACCCATGGAAGCTTTTATTATGCCCATCCTATTAGTAGAGGGAAAGAAAATCACCTACCAAGAGTTACTAGATAAGGATAACAACCTAAAATCCTACCAAACTTTAGCCCATCAAGGTATTTCACTGACTTGGTGGGAAAGGAACCAATTACAGTCCAGGTTTAACTTAGACAAGACAAAAGGATTTGAGAAAGACTATACAGGTTTTGACAAAGTTTGGCTGAATTCAGATGTAAAATGTATCAAGAAACGTTACAATTTTTTTTTTGGAATATAAGATGGTGGAAGAAACCGTTAAACCTACAATGGTGTCGTGGGCCAGAGACATGGGCCATAATATAGAATTGGAAGATTGGCATAGAATATGGATGACTAATATAAAAATAACAAGATCCTACTCCTACAAAGAGAACCTTTATAAAATGTTTTATAAATGGCATCTAACACCAGTAAAGTTAGCAAAGTTTTCGCAATCCTCGAGTAATTCTTGTTGGAAATGTAAACAAAATCCTGGTACATATTTCCACATGTGGTGGCGTTGTAGGAAAGCACGTAAATATTGGAAAATGATACAGAAACTGCTTTTTGAGATAACCAGTGTAAACTTACCTTTTGAACCTGAAATCTTTCTTCTAAATATATTACCAGAGATACGTAATAAAGACGACAGGAAATTGATTCTGCATGCCTGCACTGCGGCAAGAATTATATATGCCAAATACTGGAAAACTGATAAGGTACCTGACAGAAATGAATTTGTGCAGAAGCTATTGGATGTAGCAGAGATGGACAAACTTACTTTGATTCTAAAGGATAAAAAAGATGAGTTTCTAAATTCTTCATGGTCCAAGTTGTACAGTTGGTTAAATATGAGTTCATGAACGTTTGTTTAATCTTATATTGGTTCACCGTTCTCTATGACCTTTCTTTTTTGGTTCTTGTTAAGTTTGTTTTTGAGGATGCTTTTGATTGTGTAAAACAACAGCATGAGTTTTATATTTGGGAAAAAATATAAATAAAAGATTTAAAAAAAAATAGAATCCAGTTGCGCCTGTATCGGAGACTGTGCAATAATTGGTGCAATCTGTTTTTAAATTCCTTGTTTTTAATGTGTTACTGAACTATTTCATATTGACTTTTTTGTGATTTATTTATTTACTTATAGTTCATTTTTATTCCCCGCAAGCGATGCCGAATGGCCTGATCCTTTGTCGTGATCCGCCCTGAGCCCGTTTGCGGGGAAGGCGGAATATAAATCTGGAACTGGGAAATAAATAATTAAACAAATAACCCCAACAGCTTCGATGATTCGGAATGTTGCTGTTGTTAAGAGAAAAAAAAGGATAGCCTACCCGTTTGTTTTAGAGGAATATAGATTCACATTTTCTTGAGTGCCGTCTGAGTTAACAAAATCGTATCTGATCTGTCCCTCTGCCAAAAGAGAATTCCTTTATGTTCTACTCCCTGATTTTCTTATCTTTCTTTCAATTTTGTCTGACAAAGAAGCAGCCCACCCCACACCCCTGCTTGGCCAACGGAGATCTGTCCAGTGATGCAAATGGCTCACCTTGATTGTCTGGTACAAAGGCTTTCCAGTTACGATCTTGATAACAGACAAGAATCACGGCTCTTGTTCTGACAGGCCTAAACAGGTCTCTTTCATTTGTCAGGGCACTGCTTGCTCGATCAGTTCTCCTTGCAGATGAAATGCGATTCTTTGAGTTTCCTTCCTTTCCTCCCCGGCGAAAAGCCCTAAATTCTTATGCCAGCCATCAAAATGGAACACGTCCTGGCTGGAAATTCAGTCCAGTAGAGCCGAAATATATCCCAGCCACTAACCCTGCGTTTCCTTTGCGGAACACAAAAGGGATTTGATTCTCACTTTTCAAAGCAACGTGTTGGGGCCGCGGCTCCCAACTTCCCATGGATGTATGCAGCCCCGATCTGCTCTCTCTCACACCAGGGAATGCACACTGTCAAAAAAATATTTATCTTTTAGAACCTTTTGACATTTTGGCTCAGCGTACCCAGGTAAGTTTTGCTATTCCGTGACATGCGGTCTTAACAGCACGGATTTCCTCCGCTGCTTTGATGGACAGCGCTGAACTGCTGAAGCAGAAAGAAGGCCCAGTGGAAAGCGTCCGGATGAGCAGAAGACATCGCAAATGCACTGCCGGAGAGGTCCAGATAATCTCTGCCTAGCTCGGGTGGGCTGACTGGTGCCCCTGGGGGGGGAACGGCATACCGTCAAGGGCCAGAGACTTTTGTCCAACAAAACCTGGAGGGACAACTTCTGCTGGAAGGAACAAAGGCTCCTGCCCTTCCGTGGTGGCCGTGGCCAAAGCTAAGTGGAGTGGCTGTCAGCTGGAGCATGGTGATATGGGGGGGAGGCCAGCTTCATCTAACAGACTCCTGGAGAAGGCACATAATTGGGTTAAAGACTAGGGCCACAACTGTGGAGAGTCAGTTTTCGTCTCAACTACAGCAGTTTTGAAAGGCTAGAAATATGGATCACACAAAAATATTGTTTATAAGGATCTTTGCCTGTTTGAGATCCCACCCTTTCATGCCCTCAGACCCTCAGAGCCAGTTTGGTGTCGTGGTTAAGAGCGGCAGACTCTAATCTGGAGAACAGGGTTTGATTCCCTGCTCCTCCTCCACATGCAGCTGCTGGGTGACCTTGGGTCAGCCTCAAGTTCTCTGAGAGCTGTTCTCTCAAGAGCAGTTTCTGTCAGAGCTCTCTCAGCCCCACCTACCTCCTAGGGTGTCTGTTGTGGGCAGAGGAAGGGAAAGGAGATTGTAAACTGCTCTGAGACTCTGGGGGAAGGGCAGAGGATAAATCCTATCTCCTCTTTTTCTCGTGTTTGCGAGACCTCCTCTCCCCCCCCGTGCACCGTTTATACCCTGAAAATTTTATTGGCTTCTGAGGTGATCCTGGACTCGTGTATAGCTGCCCCATCTCACAGGAGTAAACAAACAGCTTGACTTGCTAGAATTATAAAATATTTTCTAGTGGAAGGCATGGAGAAAAGCTCCTGTAAGTGTCGTGTTTGGAGGAAAGAGCTTTGGCGAACAGAGACATCAACAGTCTGAGAGACAGTTTGGTGTAGTGGTTAAGTGTGCAGACTTTAATTTGGGAGAAGTGTGTTTGATTCCTCATGCCTCCATTTGCAGCTGCTGGTGTGGCATTGGGTCAGTCACCAGTTCTCTCAGAGCTGTTCTCTCCCAAGCAATTCTTGCAAGAGCTCTCTCAACCCCACCGGCCTCACAGGGTGTCTGCTGTGGGGAGGGGAAGGGAAAGGAGTTTGTAGGCTGCTCTGAGACTCCTTTGGGTAGTGAAGGGCAGGATATAAATCCAACTTTCTCTTCCTCCTCCTCCTCTTCTTCTTTTTCTTCTTCTTTTACGGGACTGTTTCCAACATTCTAATTTGGTCACAGAACAACTCCAGGCATTCCTGGGTGATTCAACTGTCCTTGACCCACTTCAGCCTGGTTTCAGATGGGGATGGAGACACTTTTGGTTGGTCTGGAGCAGTGTTCCCTCTAAGCTGAGTGAGTGTGAGCTAGCTCACAGTTTTTTAGCCTCTGGCTCACAGATTTTTGTCTTCGCTCAGGAAGGACGGCTCCAGAGCAAACTAATTTATTCAGTAGCCAAATCACTCGCTCACAACTCTTTAATGCCAGTAGCTCACAAAGTAGAATTTTTGCTCACAAGCTTAGAGGGAGCAGCAGTTTGGAGGATGGTGTCCAAGTTCAAATGGATAGCAGCCATGCCTCCCTGCTCGTCTTGCTAGAAGAGTCAACTGCTATTTGACACCACAGACCATCAGGTGTTTCTGGAGCGTCTTGATGGAGAAGAGTGAGTTATGGATGTTGCCCTCTGAGGGTTTCACTGGGTTTTGTGAAAAAAGGTGCACAAATAGTGTTTTAAAAAATTATTATTAAGAGAAGAAAGTAAGACACAGTGCATATCAAAAAAGAACGTAATTAAATGCATATGATGAATCATAAAACAAGATGGGTTAGAGAGTGCCTAGGTAATAAATGAGAAAAGCAATAACCAGGGTTAAATACAAACTGAATTAACCTATATATTAACCCCTGCTTCAGCGGGGAAGGCAGGGTATAAATCAAATAAATAAATAAATAGATATATTCACCTAGATAAATATATTCACTACCCAAGGGAGTCTCAGAGTGGCTTACCAACTCCTTTTCCCTTCCCCTCCCCACCACAGACACCCTGTGAGGTAGGTGGGGCTGAGAGAACTCAGACAGAAACTGCTTTTTTTCAAGGACAGCTCTGACAGAACTTCGGCTTGCCCAAGGTCATCCAGCAGGTGCTGGATTCTTTATATTATATAATTCATTATATTATATAATGAGTATTGGAAAGGTGCAATCATCAGTGTAGAACTTAAGAGATGGAGTCTCTCAGGACTCTGTCCTCTAGCCATTACTCCACCCTCCAGAGAATCCATTTTCTCAAGGGGAACTGATATTCGCAGTCTGGAGATGTGCTGTAATTCCAGGGGATCCCCAGGTCCCACCTGGAGGCTGGCATCCCTAAAGGGGAGGGAAGGAAGGAGCAGGTCCAGTCCAAGTCCCGTTTTGACGGAGGGGAGAAGGAAGGATTAGGTTTGCCATGGCCACTTCGTGCGGGCGGGGCCTCTGGCTTGCAGCTGCAGCCCCTCACAGCTGTGAAAGTGTTGGCAATAAGGGGTCTTTTTGATGAGAAAGGGATCCGAGAGCCTTTCAGAGGTCGTTCTCTTGAAAATGGGAGTGATTCCTGTCCAAAAGAAGAAGGAATTGTAGGGGGGGGTTTGCCTTCCCCTGGGCACTGAGGGAGTGTGTGTGTGCATGTGTGTTCGGGGGCAGGGGGAGGGAAGCTGTGAATTTCCCACATAACGAAGGGGGCTGGACTAGATGACCCATGGGGTCCCTTCCAGCTTTGTTTCCTGTGACTGACTACTTTGCTTCATTCTCAGACAAGTGCCAACTGATTCAGACACACTTGCATATTGGTGGATCAGCTTTAATCTGACACCTCTTGAAAGAACAGCTGAAACTGTCTCTGTCATAAGAACATCAGAGAAGCCCCGTTGGATCAGGCCAATGGCCCGTGTAGTCTAATACTCTGTGCCACACAGTGGCCAAAACCCAGGTGCCCTCAGGAGGTCCCCCAGTGGGGCCAGAACTCTAGAAGCCCCCCCCCACTGTTGCCCCCCAAGCACCAAGAAGACAGAGCATCACTGTCCCAGACACAAGAAAAAGCCATGTTGGATCAGGCCAATGGCCCATCTAGTCCATCTGTGTCACCAAGTGGCCAAAACCCAGGGGCCACCAGGAGGTCCACCAGCAGGGCCAGAACTCTAGAAGCCTCCCACTGTTGCCCCGCAAGCCCCTAGAACCCAGAGCATCACTGCCTTGGACATAAGAACATAAGAGAAGCCATGTTGTATCAGGCCAGTGGCCCATCTAGTCCAGCACTCTGTGTCACAGGGGCCACCAGTGGGGCCAGAACTCCAGAAACCCTCCCACTGTGCTCCCCCCCCCCCCGTGCCAAGAATACACAACATCAAAGCACCAGACAGAATGTTCCATCTAGACCTTGTGGCTAGTAGCCACCCATGGACCTCTGCTCCATATGATTCTCTAATCCCCTCTTGAAGCTGTCTGTGCCTGTAGCCACCACCACTTCCTATGGCAGTGAATTCCACATGTTAATTTCTCTTTCGCTGAAGAAGTACTTCCTTTGATGTGTGCTACCTTCCTGGGATCCAAGATCACTGCAGATGGAGACTGCAGCCAAGGAATTAAAAGATGCCTGCTCCTTGGGAGCAAAGCGATGGCAAACCTAGACAGCATGACAAAAAGTAGAGACATCACCCTGCCAACAAAAGTCCGTATGGTCAAAGCCATGGTTTTCCCAGTAGTGATGTTTAGCTGTGAGGGTTGGACTATAAGGAAGACCAAGCACCGAAGAATAGGTGCTTTTGAATTGTGGTGCTGGAGAAGACTCTCGAAAGTCCGTTGGACGGCAAGGAGATCAAACCAGTCAATCCTAAAAGAAATCCACCCTGACTGCTCCCTGGAAGGCCAGATCCTGAAGCTGAAGCTCAAATCCTTTGGCCACCAAGTGAGAAGGGAGCCCTCCCTGGAGAAGACCCTGATGCTGGGAAAGACTGAAGGTCAAAGAAGGGGACGACAAAGGATGAGATGGCTGGACAGTGTCATCGATGCAACAAACATGAAGTTGAGCAGGCTCCAGAACATGACTCGGACTCGTTGACGCCTGCTGGGGTGAAATTCCCATCTGTCCTGGTTCCACGAGTGATGGCCATGCATCTGTCAATCAGGGCCAGGATCCTCCAGGGACACACAATCCATTCGACTTGCCAGAGATAACAACCTGGTGAGACTTTCAGCCCAAACACTTTATCTCACAGTGGAGGCGGACATCGGGAGCCGCTCATCTGGGGGGGGGGGGGGGGGGATTGCTGATTTCTTGACAGTCCTCTGAAGCTGCTGAATTGGCTCCTTAACCTCGTAAACAAACCAGACCTTAGAGAGAGGTCGGGAGCTGTTGGACCAGAAAAAAACAATCATGTAAGCAAGGCCTTAATGGCATCAGAAGAGCCGGGGAGACTGGGGTGGGGAGGGAGAGGGTGTTCTCCAATCCGGAGTGGTTGGAGGGATGACCACAATAGACAGTTTTATAAGGGGATGAGGTAGATTCATGGAGGAGAGGTCTATCAGTGGTGACTAGCCGTGGTGACTGAGGGTGACAGAGGCACTAAACCTCTGAATCCCAGAGCCAGGAGGCAACATCAGGGGAAGACCTCGGCCTCTCTGCCCTGTTGTTGGCCCTCTGGAGGAACTGGCTGGCCACTGTGTGAGACGGGATGCTGGACTAGATGGACCCTCACTGGTCTGATCCAGCAGGGCTCTTCTGGGGTTCTTCTCAGGGGAAGGCCTCGGCCTCTCTGCCCTGTTGCTGGCCCTTCAGAGGAACTGGTTGACCACTGTGTGAGATGGGATGTGTGACTAGATGAACCCTCACTAGTCTGATGCAGCAGGGCTCTTATCAGGGGAAGGCCTTATTAGAGGTTCTTATCAGGGGAAGGCCTTGGCCTCCCTGCCCTGTTGTTGGTCCTCCAGAGGAACTGGCTGGCCCCTGTGTGAGACGGGATGCTGGACTAGAGGGACCCTCACTGGTCTGATCCAGCAGGGCTCTTCTGATGTTCTTCTCAGGGGAAGGCCTCGGCCTCTCTGCCCTGTTGTTGGCCCTCTGGAGGGACTGGTTGACCACTGTGTGAGACGGGATGCTGGACTAGATGGACCATTGGTCTGATCCAGCAAGGCTCTTCTTATGAAGGTCTCGGCTTTTATGCCCTGTTCTTGGCCCTGCAGAGGAACTGGTTGGCTACTCTGTGAGACAGGAGGCTGGACTAGATGGACCATTGATCTGATCCAGAAGGGCTCATCTTATGTTCTTATGGAGTTGAACTGCTACTTTCATTGGCTCTAGCATTACCAGTATAAGTGACTGTAGCCGAATATGCAGCCTGGTTTGTTTCTACAACTTCAAGATTACTTTTCTACTTTAAAAAAAATACAGAGCCCAGATGGATCAGTCCAAAGGTCCATCAGGTCCAGCATTCTGTTTATATGGTGGCCAACTGGTTGCCTCTAGGAAGTCCACAAGCAGTATGACTATAGCTGCTTCTTTCCACCTGTACACCCCAGCAACTAGGGTTACCCGGTTCCAAGTGGGACCCAGAGATCTCCTGGTATTGCAACTGATCTCCAGACCACAGAGATTCATTCCCCTGGAGAAAATGGCTGCTTTGGAGGTTGGACTGTGTGGCACTGTACCTTGCTGAGGTCCCTTCCATGCACAACCCCACCCTCCCTACCCCTAACCCCCCCGTATCTCCAAGTATTTTCCAACCCAGAGTTGGGCAACCCTACCAACAACTGATATGAGAGGTACTCCATTCCATTTCTCAGCCGAACTGACTGCCCAAGCAAGCTTACAATTGTTATAGCTTCACAAATCCATCTATTAAAATCCACCAGGATCCATCAGTGTAGAAGAAGAAAAAGAGAAACAGATTGGAATTAAACACTACCCGAAGGCGTCTCAGAGCAGCCTAAAATCTCCTTTCCCTTTCCTTCCCCACAACCACCCTGTGAGGGAGGTGGGATGAGAGAGCTCTCTCAAGAACTGCCCTTGAGAGAACAGCTTTGAGAGAACTTGTGACTGACCCAAAGTCGCACCAGTGGCTGCATGTGGAGGAGTGGGGAATCAAACCCAGTTCTCCCAGATTAGAGTCCACTGCTCCTAACCACTACTCCAAACTGGCTGTCTAGTAGACTATAAGTTTCCTGGGACAAGGCACTGTCTTTTCTTTTCTTATCGGTTTGTTTATTAGCCACTTTTCTACCTTGCGGAACACAAGGCAATTTACAATGTAACTTCGCTCCATAAAATGCTACCTGCATTGATAACATTCTGACGATGACGGTCAATAACACATCCTCCAGACAATCAGTGGAAGCCTTTGTACACCTGAGGATCTGAGACGGGCCGCAGGTAAAGAGATGCAAAACCCAGATCTCCAAATGTCAAAACTATTTCAGGAGACTCGATCAGCTGGTTCTCCTGGCGGAGGTTGAAACCAATCAATCCTTGCTCTAAACCTTGGGGATGAATCATTCCAGCCACCTCCGGTACCAATAAAAGGAAGAAATGAAACATGGAAATATAAATCCTGGAAAGCTTTCAGAGGGGAACTCTAGATGTCGCCTCATCAGGGGTGGCTCAAGGCCGGTCATCCGGAGGTTCCAGCGCCATTATTTGTGACTGTGTAATTGCGACTGCCAATAAATAAATGCCAAAAGAGGTAACCAAGACGGCGCCCAGAGACACTTGTTGAAAATGCAAACATCCGTCAGCAAGAAGGGGAGAAGCAGACATCGGGTTGCTTCTCTGGTAGCACAACTTGTTAGCTGGTTGCAAACAGGATTAATTGCCAGCTGGATGTGCAATGCTGACTAATTAGCCAAGAACCCACTCCTCGAGTGCAAATTTAGGCCTGACCCAGTTCCGGAGAATAATAATTCCTCCTTGATCTGGGGCAAACCAACTATAACAGGGGGAAACAACAGATTAAAATAAACTGAGTATGATTGGGAGGAAGGAGAACCTAAACCGGATGCGATGGGAGACACTGCAATACCATCCACACTTTATTCAGAGATGGAGAGAGAGAAGGGGATGAAGAAGAAGATGAAGAAGAAGAAAAGGAAGAGGAGGAGGAGGAGGAGGACTGGGGTCTAGAAAAGGTTCCTCTGGGACATTCTGCAAGCTCTATCTACTTTGGTGGGTTCAATTTTTAGAGGAGGAGGAGGAGATTGGATTTACACCCTGCCCTTCATTACCCAAAGGAGTCTCAGAGTGGCTTACAAACTCCTTTCCCTTCCCCTCCCCACAACCGACGCCCTGTGAGGTAGGCGGGGCTGAGAGAGCTCTTTCAAGGACTGCCCTTGAGAGAACAGCTCTGAAAGATCTTATGACTGACCCAAGGTCACACCAGCAGCTGCATGTGGAGGAGCGGGAATCAAAGCTGGTTCTCCCAAATTAGACTCCACGCTCCTAACCCCTACACCAAATGGTAGGGAGAGAAGGGGGGAAAGAGAGAGAGAGAGAGAGCAGTATAAAAAGAATAAGGCCAGCTTTGGAAATAAAATATGTCTAGCAAATGAAACCAATTCATGTAACTCAATATTTGCTGCTGGCATCTTCTCAAGTATCTTGAAGCAGGATTTACATGAGATTAAGAAAATTATTTACTTCATTTGTACCCCACCTTTCTCCCCAATGGGGACTCGCGGCAGCTTATGTCATTCTCCTCTCCTCCATTTTATCCTCACCACAACCCTACGAGGTAGGTTAGGCTGAGGGAGTATGACTGGCCCAAATTCCCATGGCACCAGTGGGGATCTGAGCATGTCTCTCCCAGATATTGGTCCAAAACTCTGAACCACCCCTCCACTCTGGCTCTCTAATCACACCCTCCCCTTAAGGGGGTACGCCTTCCTTGGCAGTCTCCCATCCAAGGACTAACCCGGGCTGACCCTGCTTTGCTTCTGAGGTCTGATGAGATCTAGCTAGCCTGGTCCAGCCAGGTCAGGGTCATAAATACATAAGAGAAGCCAATGTTGGATCAGGCCAGTGGCCCATCCAGTCCAATACTCTGTGTCACACAGTGGCCAAAAACACCAGGGGCCATCAGGAGGTCCAGCAGTGGGGCCAGGACACTAGAACATAAGAATATAAGAGAAGCCAATGTTGGATAAGGCCAACAGCCCATCCAGTTCAACTCTCTGTGTCACACAGTGGCCAAAAATACCAGAGGCCATCAGGAGGTCCAGCGGTGGGGCCAAGACACTAGAAGCCCTCCCCTAAGGGGGGCCCCTAAGCACCAAGAATACAGGGCCTCACTTGCCCCAGACTGAGAGTTCCTATCTATACCTTGTGGCTGGTAGCCACTGATGGACCTCCTGAGGTCATCTGGTGTTTTTGGTCATTGTGACACAGAGTGTTGGACTGGATGGGCCATTGGCCTGATCCAACATTGGCTCCTCTTATGTTCTTATGTTCTCTGCTCCAGATGTTTATCCAATTCCCTCTTGAAGCCGTCCATGCCTGTAGCTGCCACCACCTCCTGTGACCAAAGGTGGCTTGCCATTGCCTGCCTCTGCACAGCAACCCCCTACTTCCTTCGGAGTCTCCCATCCAAGGACGAACCGGGGCTGACTCTACTTAGCTTCTGAGCTCTGATGAGATCTGGCCATCCAGGTCCAGCCAGGGAATATGATGTCGGAAACGGTCATGAAAAAGCCCTCGTCAGCTCCAGTTTAGCGATGAGGAGAAAATGAAGTCGGTGCTTTATCAAGGCAACACAAAGAGCGGTCTTTCTCCAGTCATCCCATAGCCAGTCAATTCCTGGAATGATTGATGTGTGGGCAACGCAGTCATGACCACTGATAACAGCTAATCAGATTGGGGCATTCTGCAGGTTCGTAAGTAAGCAAGAATTGCTCTGGGTTTCCACTGATCTGGGGAAGGAAGCCCAAACAGGCCCGTACCCAGGATTTTGTGGCTTGTGGGGCAATTCCCCCCCCCCCCGATGGGGCTGGTGGGGCTGCCATTATTTGCCATAAGAAAGGGCGGGTGGCAGGCGCCCTCTCCTTCCCTCCTGCAAAATGATTTAAAGAGCTCTCCAGCTGATTGGCAGGCCACGTGCTCCCCGCTTTAAGGTAGGGGGCTGGCTCTTTAAGGAAGGGGGCGGAGCCCCCAGTAGCCCCCATTGTAGCTACGGGCCAGAGCATTCCTTTTGGGGCTGTTGGAAAGTATCTCTCCCTTCTTTGGATGGTGAGAAGTTCAATGGCAGCAGCCTGACACCAACCTAGCGATAACCATCACCTGTGCCCTATAGGGAGTCCCCCTTTGATCCTGCAGCAGCCCACCTTGTCCATCAGACTCCGCTCCAGTGCCGAGCTGTCCCGCTACCTGATGGTGAAAAGGAAAAGGAGAGAGGAGTTGTTGTCGAAGTGGCCTCCCATCTCCGCTGGCACGACGGATGCTTATTAGACACTTTCCTCCTTCTTCCTGCTGCAGAATTCCCATATGGACCAACCAGCCTCTCTCCAGCTCATGTTTCTGCCTGTCCTAGCCAACACTTTGATGAGGGTTTTCCAAAACCCAAGAGGAACAATGGGCTCAAACACCGTTTCTTGTCTTGTACTTCTGTTTTTATCTCAAAATCCAAAGAAGAAGCTGTCTCCTTCGGGCATGCCGGGGCTTGCCATAATTGCCTTGGCGCAGTTGGCCCAAGGCTGTTCCTCTGGACCCGGAGCATCCTCTCTGGCCGGCAGCCCAGTGAAGGCATGTCAAGACAGAGTCCCCCCACCCCATGCCCGCCCCCACAGCCAGGGAGCACTGCTTTCGCTCAGCCTCAGAAAGCACCCCTTCAGTGGCAAAGCTCATGTCAGGAACCGCCGAAATAGAGAAAAGTGTTTTTAAATTCTTCTAGTTAATTGCACTTAATGTAATTAGGTTCGGGGCTTCCTTCAATCCTTTCCCTCTCCAATTTCTCTAGTTTGATTTTCCTCTCTTAAGTATCTGCCTGATCTTAGGCTGGCCAAAGGCAATGTCTTCCTTGGCCCCTTGTACAGTGGATTATATCTCTGTCCGTATCGCCACCACGGTCCGTAGAGACCTGCAATCAATAGGTCCCCTCTGGCCCCCAGCAGAGGATGGGGGGTCGGGTTGCCAGATCCAGGCTGGGAAACTCCTGGAGATCTGGAGATGGAGCCTGGGGAGGACAGGGACCTCTGTGAAATATTGTTGTGTCCTAATGGCAACCACGCACACGGTCAGGTAAGCTACCGAGGCAAGCTACCGAGCTCCGCCTCGGGAGACAATAGCCCGGCTGCATTGTAAATTAGACCAATCGGCCACCAAGGATTCACCAGGGGACCGATGGTTTTTGTTGACTCATGAATGACCCTGTTAAGGTGTGTGGGTGAGGCCAGGGGTGTGGTTTAGACGTGTATTTAAGCAGATCCCCGAGCCCGTTCAGTATGCGTTTTCTGTACCATCAATAAACTCATGAGCTGATTTCACTGCAACGCATCTCTGGACCCAGTACTTTATAGATATAATGCCACAGAATCCACCTTCTGAAGCATCCACTTTCTCCAAGAGGGAACTGATCTCTGTAGTCTGGAGATGGGCTGTAATTCCAGGGGATCCCCAGGTCCCACCTGGAGGCTGGCATCCCTGAAAGCTCTGGCAGATGAATTTGGATCAATATGTGTTCTCTCAACACCCCCCCCCCCGGCTCTTCCATTCCTCTGCTGCCCTGTTCTCCTTCCTACCTTCCAGTACCCATCCATGTACTGGCTGGTTTAAACATTTATAACACTCCATTCCCCACAGTTCAAGGCAGCTCACAGAAACTGTTAAAAACATTCTCAGTTAAAACCAAGAACAAATTAGCCAACCGCAAATCTCTCCCCCTCCCCCCCCCCCTTAAAAGTGGCCTGCCAATCCAAGCACCATCAAAATCCTTGGCAACCAGACCGTGCAGCGCTTCCTGAAGATCTCCAAGGAGGGGGTCCCCCTCGCCACATCAGATAGCCCCTTGCACAGTACCCGCGGATGGTTTGTGACCAGCGAACTCAGCGTCGTGACGACCACTTCTCCGGATCCTTGGATGGCCGCTTTGATTCCCTATTTGCAACAAGAGAATCACACCCTAGGACATCAAATGAATGCAAGATAGCAAAAACGGTGTAGTGCACATAAATAGACTTATAATAAATTCAATATCAGTGATTTACAAATAATACAGAAAGGATACAAAACAATTCAAGGTCCTATTTATAAGCTGTGCTAGATGGTAGCTTGATGTAGTTGACGGAAATTTCTGGAATAAGGTTCCGTTTCGAAAATCCTTCCTCTGAACATTAGGACCAATCAAAATCACAAAATCTTTGCATTTACATGGACATGTATATAGCCTCCTGGGAATGTTTACAGCAATGGCTTAGCCTTCGAGGTTATAGGGAGTTTTGCTGACCGTTTACTGAGATGGTTTGCAGTATGTACTGATGGAATTAATGGTATGCCTGGAAGAGGCTATAAACATGCCCTTCCCTTCCCTTTCCTCTCCCCGTAACCATCACCATGTGAGGTAGGTGGGGCTGAGAGAGCTCTGAGAGAACTTTGACTGGCCCCCAAGGTCACCCAACAGGCTTCATGTGGAGGAGTGGGGAATCAAACCCGGTTCTCCATATTAGCGTATCCCACTCTTAATCCCTACACCATGCTGGCTCTTGTAGAATCATAAAGTTGGAATAGAGTCATAGACTTGGAAGGAGTCATCCAGGCCCTCTAGTCCAACCCCCTGCTCAATGCAGGATCAGCCGAGAGCATCCCTGACAAGGGTTTGTCCAGCTGCTGCTTGAAGACGGCCAGTACTGAGGGGGAGCTCACCACCTCCCTAGGCAGCTGATTCCATCATTGCACTACTCGTACTGTAAAAAAAATTCCTAATATCCAGCCAGTATATTTCTGCCCATAATTTAAACCAGGGGTTATTTCGTAGAAAAAGAGGTGCAGGAGCTCATTAGCATAACTCATTTGCATAACTCATTTGCATATGCCACACCCCCTAACATACCAGAAGTGTGTCGGAAGGCAACACCCACCCCTCAGGCTCCACTCCACAGGTGAGTGAAACTGACCTGCTCTTCCTCCATTTCCTTCCCCATCCAATACTTTGTGCAATAAACATAAGCGTAAAGAACACACCCTCATTCTCTTCTTGCTCCCTTGAAACCACTAGGTTTGAAGTAGACTTGAGGTACCCAGGACATGTGCACCACCCATCCCTTTCCCTTCCCCTCCCCACAACAAGACACCCTGTGAGCTAGGTGGGGCTGAGAGAGGTCTTTTGGGAACTGCTTGTGAGAGAACAGCTCTGAGAGAACTTGTGACTGGCCCAAGGTCACACCAGCAGCTGCATGTGGAGGAGTGGGGAATCAAACCCGGTTCTCCCAGATTAGAGTCCACCTCCTGACCACTACACCAAACTGATGGGGTGGAAGCTGCTGAAGGGTTGGTGAAATTTCTCCAGTACTTATGTGCCATGTGCCCAGATAAAAAATGGTATACTTAGAAAATTTATATGCCACCTTGAGCAAGTCTCTGGAAAAGCAGCACACAGTCATCAAAGGAACAATGATAAAATTATCAATATTAAAACAAAACATTCAAAACAATAAAGACCCTAGCAGGGCTTTCCCCGGGGCGCTGCGCCTCTGCACTGCTCGGGGAAGCCGAGGAGGGGGCGGGGCTTTCTCATGTCCCTGCCCCCTGGGCTCCTCACTCCTGGAACTGCACTCCTGTGCGCTCCCCCTCCAACGGAGCCCTGATTTAAACCCATTCTTGTGGGTCCTCCTTTCCTCTGCTGCCAACAGGAACAGCTCCCTGTCCTCCTCTAAGGAGTTGCCTTCCACTCGATGTGGCAGTCGTCAGATGGTGAACATGTATAAGGATCCATGCAGAGGTGACCATTGCCTGTTTCTAGGCTTCCTCCAAGGGCCCGTCTGTCTGGCCTCTTTTGGGAACAGGATGCTGGGGGAGGCAGGGCATTTGTCAGATCTGGCAAGGCCCAGATTCTCTAATGTGCAAGTTCAGCTGAGGCCCTGACCTGGATAGCCCAGGCAAGCCTGATCTCATAAAAGCAGGGTCAACTGTGGGTACTACTTGGATGGGAGACTTCCTTGGAATACTAAGTCAGGAGGCAGGGGCAGGCTTTATTTAGCCACTTCTCTGAATATCCTCCAGGCCCCCACTAGGGGTCAGTCCCCAGAGGTCAACATAACTTCCAGGTGCAGACGCACACACGCACACACACAAATACCAAAAATACCACCCCCCAAGTTCAGCCGAGAACTCCACGGTCATGGGGGCTCCACCACTTCTCTGAATAGTCAGTGAACCAGTGTGGTGCTGAGCAGGAGCGTAGAGTTTAAAAACTCCTGGGGGGGGCGGGGGCTCTTCTGTGTGCGCACGCGAAGCGCGTGCGCCTGCTGGGACCATGTCCCTGCCACCGCCTCCCCCCCCGCCTGACCACTCCTGCTTCCATCCCTCCATCCGTCCAGGGGCCAGCTGGGCATTTGCTTAGCTGGCCCCTGGATGGACGGAAGGAGGGTCGGAGTGGCCGGGGGAGGGAGAGATGGCGGCGGCCCTAGGAAGGGCCGAGGGAGGCGCGGCGGAGGGTGCACCGTTTTCCCAGGGGGGGGGCTCAGTCCCCCTGGGAAATTTCGGGGGTGGCTCGAGCCCTTGAGCCCCCCCCATAGTTGACACCTATGGTGCTGAGTATCAGGCCAGGGTCTGGAAGACTCAGGTTCGAATCTCCACTCTGCCGCGGAAGCTCGCTGGGTGACCTTGCAACAAACACACCTAATCAGTTTCCCTGGGTTGTCCTGAAAATAAAATGGAGCAGAGAAGAATGATCTAAGCTGCTGTGGGGGTCTCCTCTGGGGGGGGGGGGAGGCTGGGTCTAAGGGAAGTCAGTCAGTAAGTTAAGGATATCCTTGGAGGCCAGGCTTGGCTTTGTGTTCAGTTTGGTTTCTATCAGACTCGTTGCCCACTGATCAGTTCCACTCCATAACGAAGCCTGCGCAAAAAGATTAATCAGCTGCTTTCCTGAGACTAAACAAACCCTTCTGGTTAATTTAATTCCTTTTTTTTTTTTGCAAACAGGGGAAAAAAAATAATTGCCAGGAATGACTCTCCCAAAATGTGCCACGATAAAGACCTGAGCTGCACATTGCCAAATAATCTCTCAGGCCCGCTTCTGTGGAGAGTGATAAAGCATGAGACGCCCGACTACCTGGGCGCTGGCATCACCCCAGCTGGCATGCGGCAGAGATAGGGAGCGCAATTATTTCCTGCCGTTTCATGAGGGGTTCCGAACATAAAGGGTGAGCAATTTCAAGACACCCCTTGTTGTGTTGGAAATAAAAATGCACTCCGGTGATTGCCTGCCTGCTTCATGAGCAATGGCAGCACATGGGAATGAAGGGGGGGAGGGGTAACATTTCAAGCGACCGCAAGCATGAAAGCAGAGAGAGCATGGCTGAATGTGATGGGGCTCGACTCGCCAGGAAGGT
Organism: Lepidodactylus listeri; assembly: GCA_029233225.1. Taxonomy (NCBI): domain Eukaryota; kingdom Metazoa; phylum Chordata; class Lepidosauria; order Squamata; family Gekkonidae; genus Lepidodactylus; species Lepidodactylus listeri. The sequence goes on along the minus strand of JARCFY010000004.1, from coordinate 2,531,512 downwards.
GTCTTGTGCAAGGCTCTTTGAAAGGAATGGGATTATATTTCAGCTCCAGCTAGTATCTGGCGCTGGGCAGGGGCCCGCGTCTCCATGGCAGAGCACACGCTTTGCATGCAGAAGGGCCCTAGTCGCTGTTCCCAGCATGTCTAGGTACAAAGATCTCTGGCTGGAAGGTTAGGGGAAATCCATCTCGTTCGGAGGCATCAGAGAGCGGGTGTAGCATATTGCTTACCGCGTTTCAATCCTCACTCTGCGGCAGAGGCTGGCTGGGCCACACACACCCCTACATCGCAGGGCTGCTGTGAGGACAAAACGGAGCGAAGGAGAATGAGGGCCAGGGCCTTCTCAGGGGTGGCCCCTTACTGGTGGAATGAGTTCCGGGAGGAGATCAGGGCCCTGCGGAACCTATTGCAGTTCTGCAGGGCCTGCAAGACAGAGCTCTTCCACCTAAGGTTGCCAAGTTACTTACACATCCGAGCGGGGAAGTCCCGCTCCGGGTCTAGGGCCCTCATGTGTGTGCAAAGTGGCGTGGTGACGTTCCCCGGAAGTGACATCATCACGCCAGTCACGTCACTGGGCGACGCTCTGGTAATCACCCTAAAAACTCTATGGTACCATAGAATTTTCAGGGCAATTGCTAGAGCGTCACCCTGTGGCACGTCCAGCGTGATGATGTCACTTCTGGGCAGTGTCATCATCATGTCCAGCGTGATGATGTCACTTCTGGGCACGTCAGCCTGATGTGGCCATTTCGGGGGTGGGGTTCCCCCCGCCAGCCGAATCCAGACCGGATTGGGAACCCATTTAGCGGGGGAATCCCCGCCCCCCCCCCGGGGGGACTTGGCAGCCCTGCTTCCACCAGGCCTTCGATTAGGAGCCGCCCCCCACCGTACCATCACCAAACTGCAGCCGGACAGCTGGCTTGACTGTAGAGGTCAGGGAAACTTCAGACCGTCTTTGAAATAAGAACACCAACAGGACTGTTATTAGTAGTATGCTTAGATTTTATGATGTTTTATTGGTTTTAAACTGTTATTAACGATTTATGTATTTTGTAAAGATGTTTTAAGAATCTGAGCTGCCCGGAGCCTGTTAAGCAGGGAGGGCGGGGGACAACTACAACCATAAATAAATAAATAAAATGATGTGAGCTGCTTTGTGTTCCTGTTGGCAAGAAAGGCAGGGTATGAATGAATGAATGAATGAATGAATGAATGAATGAATGAACAAACAAACAAACAAACTAACAAACACCCATTCTTCCCCTGTGTCCTCCCGTCTCCCCTTCCCTCTCCCACTTGCTTGAATAACCAGCACATTCACGACACATTATAATAATAGTAATGGCTCAAGTGGTTAAGATGCTGAACTGCAGACCGGAAGGTCGGTAGTTCAGCAGTTCGAGACCCGAGTGCTGCGTGACGGAGTGAGCTCCCGTCTCCGGCCCCAGCTCCTGCCAACCTGCAGTTCGAAAGCAGGAAATTGCAAGTAGATAAATAGGTACCACTTCGATGGGAAGGGAACAGCATTTCATGCGCCTCAGCATTTAGTCATGCTGGACATATGACCACGGAAACGTCTTTGGACAGTGCTGGCTCTTCGGCTTGGAAACGGAGATGAGCACCACATCCCTAGAGTCATATTCGACTGGCTTTTGAGCAAGAGAAACCTTTACCTTTACCTAATAACAAAAATAATATCAGAGACTTGAGGCTGTTCAGAGTGAGAAAGATCCCCCCCTCCATTCCACTGTGTCTGAAGAGGCGTGCTTGCACTCGAAAGCTCATACTCCGAATAAAACTGTGTTGGTCTTAAAGGTTCCACTGGGCTCCAACTGTTCTTAGGATTTGAGAGTAATCAGTAAAAGTAGCATACATTTCTCCAGAGTCAGTGGTAATCTTGCTAATGGCATCTTCCTTTTTATGGGCTTGGAACCGGTTCCGTTGCTGAGCTAAGATTGCTGCCCAGCTTGGAACAGAGCTGCCTAGCTGAAAGACAGTCTCAGCCTAGCCGACCTCGCTGGGTTGTTGTGAGGGCAAAATGGAGGAGCGAATGATAGAAGGGGCCATACAGCTCAGCTTCTCAGTGAGGTCGAGGCCTTCATAAGAACTTCAGAAGAGCCCTGCTGGATCAGACCAGTAGTCCATCTAGTTCAGCATCCTGTTTCACACAGTAGGCCACCAGTTCCTCTAGAGGGCCAACAACAGGGCAGAGAGGCCGAGGCCTTCCCCTGAGAAGAACACCAGAAGAGCCCTGCTGGGTCAGACCAGTGAGGGTCCATCTAGTTCAGCATCCTGTCTCACAAAGCAGCCAACCAGTTCCTCTGGAGGGCCAACAACAGGGCTTCCCCCTCAACCGCCTCTTCTCCAGGCTAAATGCTCCCAGTTCCCACAGCCTTTCTTTGTAAAGCTTAGTCTCCAAAAACTTAATCACTATCTATCACAGTTGGACAATATCAGATAATAAATGCATCACACCAGACTCCATTCCACCCTCCCATATGAATCGCCTTTGTCAGAAGTTAATAAAGAAGTGTTTTGGTCCAGCTGCGGTTGGAGGCAGGTCTCTCTTCCCTTGACTGAATATTCTTTTGTGATAGCTGAGCCTTCAGACCAAATATTTGACTCTAATTGTTTTTAGACACAATGGGCCTCAAAGCTTTGAGGACTACTCAGACAGCAACCTGAGCAGGCTTTCCTTTCAAGCAAAGACTTAAGTGTTAAAAGGGATGGGAATTTCCTCTTGGCTTCCTAAAATGCTTCTTTCTTAGCAAGAATAACCTCAGGCACTTCCGTGTGGATGAATTTCCGCCACGTGGAGGAACTTCCACCACCTGAAGGTAAGATGCAGCCTGACAGATGCCGCTGGCCAAAGAAATCCTGCCAGCTGGGAAGGAGCAAAACCAGCCCGTGCCCTTTAGGACAATTGACTGAAGTGATGCATAGCCAGTTCCTTGTGTCCCAAACCCGTATCTCCTCAGAGCAAACGGGAGCATGCATCAGCACCAGCTAACTGGCCAGTCGCCATGCTGACTGTTGCCATGGTGCCCGTGCAAAGCTCCCTGGAGTCCTGCTATTTTTGAATTGCGAGCAAAATGCTGGAATGACCTCCTATGATCAACTTGGCCATGAACATGCCTTGTGAAAGAATGGAGTGCCGTTTCTGAACAGCTGCTTGAACACACCCATTAAGCACCCAGGATGGTGAGAGGGCTGGAATCCTTATGAGGAAAGGCTGAAAGAGCTGGGTATGTTTAGCCTGGGAAAGAGAAGGCTTAGAGGGGACATGATTGCAGTCTTCCAATATTTGAAGGGCTGTCATGTAGGAGATGGAGCAGATCTATTCTCTCTGGCTCTAGATTGCAAGTCTAGATCGAATGGGTGGGAATAACAAGGGAGTCGATAACGGCTAAATATCAGGAGGAACTTCCTAACTGTCAGAGTGGTTGAGCAGTGGAACAGACCGCCTTGGGAGGTGGCGGATGCTCCTTCACTGGACGTTTTCAAGTGGAGGCTGGATGACCATCTTTTGGGTATGTTGTAGGGCTATCTTTCGGCTATGCTCCCGCAGAGTGCCAGGGGTTGGACTAGATGACCTGCAAGGTACCTTCCAACTCTAACATTCTATGATTCTGTGATAAGCTTGGTCCATCAGGGCAGTGGCTCCCCAGGGTCTCAGTCACCTACTGCCAGTTCCTTCCACTGGAGAGTTCAGGAACGGAAGCTGCGAGCTTCTACATCCCAAGCAGATGCTCTACCACTGAGCCATGCCCCCTCCTCTCATTCAAGCCAGCTCTCCACATTGTGGGGGTCCACAAGGGGAAAGCACAAAAGTGCTTTGGTGGCAACCGTTGGAGACACACTGGGACCAGGGAACATGAGAGTGGAAGTCTCCCTGATGTATCAAATGGGAGATAGCTGGAACATTCAGACAGATTCTGCTGGTGGCTTTTTGAGAACATCAGAACATCTCTGTCTGCTATTCTAGGCTGTTTTCTTTCCTGGCATTCCCCAGTGGGGAAGACAAAGGGCTCAGTTGAAAGCTATGTAAAGCTGTTCTGTGCTGCTGTGGTGCTGGCTTCCCATTCGGCTCAGTATAACGCTCTCCTCTATCTGCATGAAGATGTAAGTTGTTTAGGGAAAGCGCATGCGAGAGGGGGGAGGAGTGGGATCCTGGGGGTGCTAGCAGGGCATGGTGCTGCAGGGAGGAAATGGCACCCACAACCCTCCCCAAGAAAGTAAAGGGGGGGTGACCTGGTGAAGGGGGAGGGAGGGAGGAAAGATGGAATGAGCTGGGAAAAAACCTGAAACACCCAGCGGTTGCCAGGCAGGGCATTCTGGGGACTGCCCCAGGAAATAACAAATGGTTCAGGGGTGGGCGTGCTTCCAACCCCCCTCCATAAAAAAATATGATTGCAGAAAAATGTTCCCTGGCTACTTTTAAATGCAGACGACTGGATTTTCAGCTAACTTGTTTCCTTTGTGACAATTTGCATATCTCCTTAGAAAATATGGGGGTGGGGGGAGAATTCGGCTCCGGTTGTCTGCTTTTTGCTCACAGTGGCCCCCCAGAGGGTGGGGAGGAGCAACTGTACCACCTTAAAACTAAATCCAGATGAGGCGGCAAGATGCCATAGTGACCTTGTAGTCACCATGAAATGGCAATGAAATGATGCAGACAGCCAGGGCTGAGATGAAACAATAGGAGAGTGGATGCGGCATGAGATGCAGACAGAAATTCGTGAGACGATGTGAGCGAGTTGGCTCAATAGTGGGAAAGACCAATGGAGGAGGAGAGGAGATTGGATTTACACCCCGTCCTTCACTACCCAAGGGAGTCTCAGAGCGGCTTACAATCTCCTTTCCCTTCCCCTCTCCACAACAGACACCCTGTGAGGTAGGCGGGGCTGAGAGAGCTCTGACAGAAACTGCTCTTTTTCAAGGACAGCTGTGCCAGAACTATGGCTTGCCCAAGGTCATCCAGCAGGTGCAAGTGGAGGAGTGGGGAATCAAACCCGGTTCTCCCAGATTAGAGTCTGTGCTCTTACTGCAGATTGGACCTTTGCCTTCCTGGAGACATACGGACTTGTGGTGAAACTTTAGGCTGTGCTGGTATCGGCCTTTTTGCTCTTGGAGCTCTCCAAGGTCCTGCAGCCCTTGACCAGTCTTGCTACCTGAAAGCTGAACCCTTCCCCTGCAACCTGCTATCTGCACTGCTGGTGCTGCTGGACTCTACCTGCTGAATTCCCCTCCAGGTGTTGCAGCATGCCACACCGGCCCCCTGCCTAGCCAAGCACGGGATTCTGCAGTTCTTGAATGTTTATGTCCCATGCCAGCTGGCTGGACCCAGGTGGGAAAGGGATTTAAGTGTTTGTGCTTCTGCGTTGAGCGTGAACTGGCAGGAAGCAGCCGCATCGCGAACAGTGTTTACATCAGGATTTGTCCTGGCGACGCACTTCCTACCTGTCCCCCTTTGGTGGGGATAACAAGCAGGCTGATGAAAGAAAGAATTACATGATAAGAGGACTTCCGTGCCTTGTTCGAGGTGTTTCATTACTATGTGGTTTCAGGTTCTTTTTCCCCCTTCTGAATGACATCAAGAAATGCGACTTTACATGGAGTGTGATTAAAATGTGGGATTCGCTGCCAGAGGGTATTCTGATGGCCACAGACATAGAAAGCTTTAAAAGGGAATTAGATTCGTGGAGGAGAATTTTATCGGGGGCTACTAGCCATGGTGACTGTGGGGAACCTCCACCTAAACCCCAGAGCCAGGAGGCAACATCAGGGGAAGGCCTCGGCCTCTCTGCCCTCTTGTTGGCCCTCCAGAGGAACTGGTTGAGGCCGCTGTGTGAGACAGGATGCTGGACTAGATGGACCCTCACTGGTCTGATCCAGCAGGGCTCTTCTGAGGTTCTTCTCAGGGGAAGGCCTTGGCCTCCCTGCCCTGTTGCTGGCCCTCCAGAGGAACTGGTTGGCCGCTGTGTGACAGGAGGCTGGACTAGAGGGACCCTCACTGGTCTGTCCCAGCAGGGCTCTTCTGATGTTCTTCTCAGGGGAAGGCCTCAGCCTCTCTGCCCTGTTGTTGGCCCTCCAGAGGAACTGGTTGAGGCCGCTGTGTGAGACAGGATGCTGGACTAGATGGACCCTCACTGGTCTGATCCAGCAGGGCTCTTCTGAGGTTCTTCTCAGGGGAAGGCCTCAGCCTCTCTGCCCTGTTGTTGGCCCTCCAGAGGAACTGGTTGAGGCCGCTGTGTGAGACAGGATGCTGGACTAGATGGACCCTCACTGGTCTGATCCAGCAGGGCTCTTCTGAGGTTCTTCTCAGGGGAAGGCCTCAGCCTCTCTGCCCTGTTGTTGGCCCTCCAGAGGAACTGGTTGAGGCCGCTGTGTGAGACAGGAGGCTGGACTGGATGGACCCTCACTGGTCTGACCCAGCAGGGCTCTTCTGGGGTTCTTCTCAGGGGAAGGCCTCGGCCTCTCTGCCCTGTTGTTGGCCCTCCAGAGGAACTGGTTGAGGCCGCTGTGTGAGACAGGATGCTGGACTTGATGGACCCTCACTGGTAAATTCCAGATCAAGTTCAAGGTCTTGGTTCTTACCTTTAAAGCCTTATGTGGACTGGGATCAACATATGTACGGGGCCATCTCTCTCTGGAGAGCCAGTTTGGTGTAGGGGTTAAGTGCGCAGACTCTAATCAACTGTGTGAGAGACTGGATGCTGGAGTAGAGGGACCCTCACTGGTCTGATCCAGCAGGGCTCTTCTGAGGTTCTTATCAGGGGAAGGCCTCGGTCTTTCTGCCCTGTTGTTGGCCCTCCAGAGGAACTGGCTGGCCCCTGTGTGAGACAGGATGCTGGACTTGATGGACCCTCACTGGTCTGATCCAGCAGGGCTGTTCTTAGGGTCTTATCAGGGGAAGGCCTCGGCCTCTCTGCCCTGTTGCTGGCCCTCCAGAGGAACTGGCTGGCCCCTGTGTGAGACAGGGTGCTGGACTAGATGGACCCTCACTGGTCTGACCCAGCAGGGCTCTTCTGATGCTCTTATCAGGGGAAGGTCTCGGCCTCTCTGCCCTGTTGCTGGCCCTCCAGAGGAACTGGCTGGCCCCTGTGTGAGAGACTGGATGCTGGAGTAGAGGGACCCTCACTGGTCTGATCCAGCAGGGCTCTTCTGAGGTTCTTATCAGGGGAAGGCCTCGGTCTTTCTGCCCTGTTGTTGGCCCTCCAGAGGAACTGGCTGGCCCCTGTGTGAGACAGGATGCTGGACTGGATGGACCCTCACTGGTCTGACCCAGCAGGGCTCTTCTGGGGTTCTTCTCAGGGGAAGGCCTCGGCCTCTCTGCCCTGTTGTTGGCCCTCCAGAGGAACTGGTTGAGGCCGCTGTGTGAGACAGGATGCTGGACTTGATGGACCCTCACTGGTAAATTCCAGATCAAGTTCAAGGTCTTGGTTCTTACCTTTAAAGCCTTATGTGGACTGGGATCAACATATGTACGGGGCCATCTCTCTCTGGAGAGCCAGTTTGGTGTAGGGGTTAAGTGCGCAGACTCTAATCAACTGTGTGAGAGACTGGATGCTGGAGTAGAGGGACCCTCACTGGTCTGATCCAGCAGGGCTCTTCTGAGGTTCTTATCAGGGGAAGGCCTCGGTCTTTCTGCCCTGTTGTTGGCCCTCCAGAGGAACTGGCTGGCCCCTGTGTGAGACAGGATGCTGGACTTGATGGACCCTCACTGGTCTGATCCAGCAGGGCTGTTCTTAGGGTCTTATCAGGGGAAGGCCTCGGCCTCTCTGCCCTGTTGCTGGCCCTCCAGAGGAACTGGCTGGCCCCTGTGTGAGACAGGGTGCTGGACTAGATGGACCCTCACTGGTCTGACCCAGCAGGGCTCTTCTGATGCTCTTATCAGGGGAAGGTCTCGGCCTCTCTGCCCTGTTGCTGGCCCTCCAGAGGAACTGGCTGGCCCCTGTGTGAGAGACTGGATGCTGGAGTAGAGGGACCCTCACTGGTCTGATCCAGCAGGGCTCTTCTGAGGTTCTTATCAGGGGAAGGCCTCGGTCTTTCTGCCCTGTTGTTGGCCCTCCAGAGGAACTGGCTGGCCCCTGTGTGAGACAGGATGCTGGACTTGATGGACCCTCACTGGTCTGATCCAGCAGGGCTGTTCTTAGGGTCTTATCAGGGGAAGGCCTCGGCCTCTCTGCCCTGTTGCTGGCCCTCCAGAGGAACTGGCTGGCCCCTGTGTGAGACAGGGTGCTGGACTAGATGGACCCTCACTGGTCTGACCCAGCAGGGCTCTTCTGATGCTCTTATCAGGGGAAGGTCTCGGCCTCTCTGCCCTGTTGCTGGCCCTCCAGAGGAACTGGCTGGCCCCTGTGTGAGAGACTGGATGCTGGAGTAGAGGGACCCTCACTGGTCTGATCCAGCAGGGCTCTTCTGAGGTTCTTATCAGGGGAAGGCCTCGGTCTTTCTGCCCTGTTGTTGGCCCTCCAGAGGAACTGGCTGGCCCCTGTGTGAGAGACTGGATGCTGGAGTAGAGGGACCCTCACTGGTCTGATCCAGCAGGGCTCTTATGTTTTTATGAAGGCCTCATCCTGTCTGCCCTGTTGTTGGCCCTCCAGAGGAACTGGCTGGCCCCTGTGTGAGACAGGATGCTGGACTAGATGGACCCTAACTGGTCTGATCCAGCAGGGCTGTTCTGAGGGTCTTAAGATCAGGTTGACTTTGGAAAATCAGTTTGGAAGACAGACTTCTTTTGACTTGTAAAACTAGGGGGCGAGCAGGTTGGAACAGGGCCCCCAAACGTCTCACCCGTTTCCTGGGCACAAGATGGGAAAGCTGTATCTTTGTTGCTCTCCGTCATTACTGATCCATGCCTCACGCCATCCTTTTTCAGGTGGGTGTCCCAGCCTGGGAAAGCCCTCTGTGCATTGATGTTGTCTTGCAAAAAGGAGAATTTATGGACTTTAGCTGAAGGGCCGGGGAGGGAGGGGGATCAGCCAAGCAGTATTTCTGTTGTCTGTTGATATGAAAACCACTCTCCCTTGGGAATCAGGGAAATATTCTGTATCTGTCTCTGAGCCAGACTCCTGTGCGGATGCATAGACCCGGAGAATGGGGCAAGGTTCAGATCGAGGGTAAGTCAAAGTCAAAGTCAAAGTCACTTATTAAGGTATTGCACCAGCATGAAACACAGAATAAAATAAGAGGGTACTCTCCTGTGGACCTGAGCAAACCCCCCATCCCCCCTACTTGCAACTCGGCCGTCTGAGTGCCTGGGAAAGTGAGAGTGCCACATGGGGATCACAGCTCTTCAGACTGACTTCCTTGTGTAAGAGTTTCACAGGAGCTGGTGCAGAGGAGGGGCCGTGGCTCATTGGAAGGGAACCTGCTTGGCATGCCGAAGGTCCCAAGGTGTACTTGACTGCAGAGGTCAACCCATATTTTCAGAAATTGTTATCTGACCCCCCAACCCCCACCCCAATTGCCTCTCGGCCTCTTTCCCTGACCCTTAATGAATCAGAGGTCTAAAAACAGGGGGAAAGGCTGATGGTGCAAATGAGGAAGAATATTTTATTATCCAGATTATCCAGTTCCCTCCCGGTCTTGCATTCTCTCTGTAAAGACTGGTGGCTGTGTTAGTCTGTCTGTAGCCATAGAAAAGGGCCAGAGTCCAGGAGCACCTTCAAGACTAACAAGATTTGTGGCAGGGGAGGAGTTTTCATGAGTCACTGCTCACTTCTTCAGATAACAGCTAGAATGTGAGTCCATCTGTCCTTATATCTCAAGGTTGATGGCTGAATGTGGTGCCTTCCGTGGACATGGATCAAGATGGGTAGTCGTGATGGTCTGTCTGCAGCAGTAGAAAAGAGCCAGAGTCCAGGAGCACCTGAAAGACTAACAAAGTTTGTGGCAGGGGAGGAGATTTTGGGAGTCACTGCTCACTTCTTCAGATACAGCTAGAATGGGAGTCCATCTGTCCTTCTATCACAAGGTGGATGGAGTTCCATTCTGTAAGGCTGAATGTGGTGCCTTCCATGGGAATGGATCAAGATGGGCGGCCATGTCTGTCTGTAGCATAGGATTGCCAGGCCTGGGTTGGAAAATACCTGGAGACTTTGGGGGTGGATCCAGGAGAGGGCGGGGTTTGGGGAGGGGTGGGGCCTCAACAGGGTACAATGCCATCGAGTCCACCCTTCAAAGCAGCCATTTCCTCCAGGGGAGCTGATCTCTGTCATCTGGAGATCAGTTTTAAAAGCAGGAGATCCCCAGGCCTCACCTGGAGGCTGGGAACCCTAATGTAACAGTAGAAAAGTGTAAGAGTCCAGGAGCACCTTAAAGACTAAGAAAATCTGCGGCAGGGGAGGAGCTTTCGGGAGTCACCGCTCACTGCTCTTGAAGAAGTGAGCAGTGACTCACGAAAGCACCTTCCCTACCACAAATTTTCTTAGTCTTTACGGTGCTCCTGGACTCGCTCTTTTCTACTCTCGCTGTACAAACGTGGAAAGACTAGCAGATTCCCCTGAAGAAACTTTATTGCAAAATGAGCAATTAATTTTTATTCTGAAAAATAAAATATTCTTCCTCATTTTCATCATGGGCCTTCTGTCTGCCTTTTCATCTCTGTTGTTGGTGCAGCCCTTCTGTCTCAGAATCACAGAACCACCGAGTTGGGAGGGGCCCTACAGGCTATCCAGTCTACCATCCTAGATGTTGTTTACACAATAGATGTTGTTTACCTTGACTTCCAGAGAGCTTTTGATAAAGTTCCTCATCAAAGGCTCCTAAGTAAGCTCAATAGTCACGGGATAAAAGGACAAGTCCTTTTGTGGATCAAAAACTGGCTAATTAAAAGGAAACAGAGAGTGAGTATAAATAGGCAATTTTCTCAGTGGAGGGAGGTAAGCAGTGGGGTACCGCAGGGATCAGTACTCGGTCCGATGCTTTTTAACTTGTTTATTAATGATTCGGAGTTGGGAGTAAGCAGTGAAGTGGCTAAATTTGCAGATGTCGCGAAGTTGTTCAGGGTGGTGAGAACCAGGGAGGATTGTGAGGCACTCCAAAGGAATCTGTCGAGGATGGGCAAGTGGGCATCAACATGGCAAATGGAATTCAATGTGGCCGAGTGCAAAGTGATGCACATTGGAGCCAAAAATCCTAACTATAAATACACTTTGATGGGGTCCAAACTGGCAGAGACTGGCCAAGAGAGAGATCTTGGAGTCGTGGTAGATAACTCAATGAAAATGTTGAGACAGTGTGCGACTGCAGTGAAAAAGGCCAGCACTATGCTGGGGGTTATTAGGAAGGGGATTGAAAACAAATCAGCCAGTATCATAATGCCCCTGTAGAAATCAATGGTGCAACCTCATTTGGAGTACTGTGTACAGTTCTGGTCACCACACCTCAAAAAAGACATTATAGCATTGGAAAAAGTGCAGAAAAGGGCAACTAGAATGATAAAAGGGTTGGAACGCTTTCCCTATGAAGAAAGGTTGAAGCGCTTGGGGCTCTTGAGCTTGGAGAAACGACGGCTGAGGGGTGACATGATCAAGCTTTACAAGATTATGCATGGGATAGAGCAGGTAGAGAAAGAAGTCCTTTTCTCCCTTTCTCACAAGACAAGAACTCGTGGGCACTCCATGAAATTGCTGAGCAGTCGGGTTAGAACAGATAAAAGGAAGTCCTTCTTCACCCAAAGGGTGATTAACACATGGAATTCACTGCCACAGGAGGTGGCAGCGGCTACAAGCATGGACGGCTTCAAGAGGGAATTAGATCAACATCTGGACCAGAGGTCCTTCAGTGGCTCTTAGCCACAAGGTAGAGCTAGGTACTCTCAGTCTGGGGCAAATGATGCTCTGTATTCTCGGTGCTTTGGGGGGGGCAACAGTGTGTTAGCCTGGCTGTTCTCTTATGTTATCAATATTTGGGGGGATATTAGCTCTTATCAATATGCAGCAGACTTACGGGACCTTTCACCAATGTATACAGAGGCGGCGCTAACCGATACTTCTGAGGAACTGACACAGACTCAATTTAAGATGTAAAATAGTTCGTTTACTAAAATATAATAAAAAGTTGTACAAGACACTGCTGTTCTGTCATTCAAACATACATACAGTGCTAGGAAATTAGATAGAAATTATAGAGACGTGCACATGAGCAGGTGATTGATGGTTTCCGTCGAGGGTGATATTCACCTCTATAGAAGCAGTGGAATTCGGCTGGAAAAACAGGGATGAGAAATCCTTGAGGAGGAGATACGGGATTGTGGCTCTGAACCTGCAGAAGACCACGTGGCAGACCCCAGTGGAGCACCCAGGGGTCCGTGAAGGAGGGCAGGTGCTAGGACAGGAACTAAGAAGCAGCTAAAAAGAACAAGAACTAGAACTACTTTGAAATCTTGGGGAGCAGCTTTTATTGGGGGGTGGTACCTGGGAGGGGAGGTGGTATCTGGGAGGATGGCCTGATATGATGCTATCCCTATAAACACCTATAGAAGGTCCGTTTGCTATCACTAGCCACTAAGGGAGTGCTAAAGGAGTGGTCAATATTCAAATCTATCTGATGGTCAGGGCAGGATGTCGCTGCCAGCAGGATCTGGCGCCGATCTTCTGGATCACAGGAATGCTGGCCATGGGAACCGATCTTCAGGAAGCATCCCGGTGTCTTTGCACCCAGGTGTGAAGTCCTTTGATGTAGCAAATGGAGATGAAGGCTGGCAGGAGGGGGCACAAGCAGGCATACGTGCCAGGAGTGTATATCTGTATGGAGTTGCTGGTATGAGTCTGTAACCTCATGGCTTTGTATGAGAGAGTGTCTTTGTTCTATGTGTCAACCTCCCACCTGGAGGTGGCAACCTCAGAAAATGGTACTCTGGTCCTGTAGTGTAGGCATCTATTCCCATCTTCCCACTGGTCACCTAGTGTACTCTCATGTCCCATATAACTGATGGCATAGTCCATATGCTGCCCCTATAAATCAGAAAAGTCCATAAAGATGCTGCGCAGCCTTAGAAGTGGGAGGGCTTCTAGTGTCCTGTCCCCACTGCTGGACCTCCTGAGGGCACCTGGTATTTTTGGCCACTGTGTGACACAGAGTATTGGACTGGATGGGCCACTGGCCTGATCCAACACTGGCTTCTCTTCAATGTTCCCTCTAAGCCGTGGAGTCTTGTGAGCATAAATTCCACTCTGTGAGAAAGTTGTGAGTGAGTGATTTGGCTGCTGCATCACTGAGTTTGCTCTGGAGCCCTGCTTCCTGAGCGAAGACAAAAATGTGTGAGCTGGAGGCTAAAAAACTGTGAGCTAGCTCCTGCCAACTCAGCTTAGAGGGAACACTGCTTCTCTTATGTTCTTATGTTCTTAACCCCCTTCTCAGCGCAGGATCAGCCTAGAGCATCCATGACAAGGGTTTGTCCAGCCGCTGCTTCAAGACTTCCTCTAATGACTCAGCCAGCTCCGCCTCACCCATGTGAGAAGGTCGTTTCAGAGGTCACTCATGCTTGTCTGCAGTACAACATTAAATTTCAGTGCCCCTGGACTGGAATCTGACTGTTCATATGAGAAGCCACATGCGCCACTGTTTGTGCGGTAAAACTGTTGCTTCAATAAACCGATGCTCGGATTTTGCTTACGGCCCAAGGAGGAGAAGTTTCCGGCTTCCTATCGCCAACGCATCCCTTCCTTCCACGACCTTTCCCACTCTCCTCCTGCAAGGTGTTTATTTTCCACACGGAAAAAAAAACAGGCGTGATGGGAAGCCAGGCGGGAGAGTAACAATTATACCCAATGAGGTGACACTTGGTGGTTATAATTATTTCGCTTCATTCATGGAGGCGAGGGGGTGGGCGAGTGGGTGGAAAAAAGAAGCAAGAATGAAAAGAAGCCATTAAATCTCTTTGGTGTTTATTCTCTGTCTGACTGGCTGAGCCAGCGGTTCCGTCGCTCCCCATCTTGCCGTACCTGCAATTCAGGAAAATTGCCTTTCCAAATTACCGTCTTTAGTCAGATATCCACACACAGCTTCTCTGTCAGAAGCAGACGGAAATGAAATGGACTAAAGCGTTCATCCGGCCAGGGGCTCGGGAGGCTTTTCAAAATGCCCAGCGTCCAGAAGCAACCCCCCCCCCCCCCACACACACTTATTAAAAGGTCACAGAGACTGGTGATTGGGGTGCTGAGGAAGTCCAGGAAGCACCAGGTGTTTGGAGCAGGGGCGGTTATTGAGATGTCTTCGGCCTTCCAGCGGACTGAGGCTGCGAGGGAATTAAATGTGTCTCCTCGTTCCATGATAATGTTAACCCTGGACAAATCACTGCCAGGGGGGGGAAAGCAGTATTTTGCTTCCCCTTTCCTTGAGCGATGGGCAGCGATGGGCAGCTTTGCAGGCACCGCTGGCTTCTGTTGCCAGAGCTGCTCCCTTTACTCTTGGGAAGCCCCAATTTCAAAAGGCACCCCACTTCTAACCTGAACCAGAGACCCACGAAACTTAGGCCAAGGAAGACCTGAAAACACAGAGCAAGTCAAAGCTCTGGAAACAGGGGATTCATATTCAGGTGACAAACCAAGACAGCCCTCAGCAAGCCTCCCGTCTTCCCCCTCCACCCAGCAGAGAGATGCTTATGGAATAACAATGGGTTCCACCAGGTGAAGCATCTACATTTCTAAAGGCTATCCAGAGGCCACCTGGCGAATAGGCCTTCTGTCTCCAGAACCTCGCCCAGCCCTTTTCTGTGTCTTGTCCTTCCTTGTTTGAGCCAGTTTGGTGTAGTGGTGTAGCCAGTTTGGTGTCGTGGTTAAGTGCGCGGACTCTAATCTGGGAGAACCGGGTTTGATTCCCCACTCCTCCACTTGCGCCTGGCTGGATGACCTTGGGCAAGCCATAGCTCTGTGCCAGCTGTTCCCTCAAGGACAGCTTGGGAAAGAGCTCTCTCAGCCCCACCTACCTCACAGGGTGTCTGTTGTGGGGAGGGGAAGGGAAAAGGAGTTTGGAAGCCGCTCTGAGACTCCCTTGGGGAGTGGAGGGCGGGGTATAAATCCAATCTCTTCTTCTTCTTCTTCTTCTTCTTCTTGTTTCATCCCTCAGGATACCAAGATAAACCAATCAAACATTCAAATTATCCAAGATCCTTCCTGACGCTGATCAGGGGCCCATCTCCCTCTTTTGTCTGTATCTGGGACCCTATCCAGCTGCCTTGGCAGAACCATCAGCAGTCATAAAATCCAGTCAGCCAGCCCCAGTCCAGACACCCAGCACCGGGCTTCTGTTGTTAAAGCCTGACCCTGCCTCTCTGAGAGCTCATTGGTCCCATCTAGGCCTTGCCCGTCCTGAGGCCACGCACCCCCGGGACTCATCACTGGCCCAGGTAATCTATTGTTCTCACCTGAGACCAGCCCCCAAGGCCTTCCATTGGTCTTCATTGTTTTCCCATGTCTATATCCGTCAGGTACATGGGTTTCAGACCATGTGCTTCTGCCCTGATGCCAACTGGCAGTCCATCCGTAAACCCTTTGGGTTTAGGCCATCATCCTTTCTTCACAGACCTCTGCACATCTGGACAGGCAGTGTCACCCCATAACTGACCCCCCCCTCTATTCCCTATAAATCACCTCTGCTTCCTTAGTTCTGTATCGGGTGTGAGGATGCTTGGTCTTGTGTTTGTCTGTTTAAGAACCCTTCAGGAAAGAAACCATTATTTTAGCCACCCAGTCTCTGTGTCTGTTCCTGGGTTCTTAGGAATTCTGACTCCAGCATACACAGGTCTGATCCTATAGTTATGCCAATTCCTCATTAATATCATAATCCCCCATCTTTATTAAAGAACAGAGCAATTTGGCTAACACTTCCCCTGGATAAATGGAGAAATTTATTATTTCCTTCATTTATGTGCCATCTTTCTCCCCAACGGGGACCCAAAGCAGCCAGAATCATAAAAACATAAGAGAAGCCAATGTTGGATCAGGCCAATGGCCCATCCAGTCCAATACTGTCTCACACAGTGGCCAAAAATACCAGGTGCCGTCAGGAGGTCCAGCAGTGGGGCCAGGACACTAGAATCACAGAGCTGGAAGGGGTCATAGAGGGCACCAAGTCCAATCCCCTGCTCAGTGCAGGATCAGCCTACAGCATCCCTGACAAGGGTTTGTCCGGCCGCTGCCTCAAGACTGCCAGCTTGCATCATTAAAGCTTGCATCATTCTCCTCTCCTCCATTTTATCCTCACAACAAACCTGTGAAGTAGGTTAGGCGGGGAATGGCCCAAGGTCACCCAGCAAGCTTCCATGACAAAGTGAGGGTTCGAATCTGGGTCTCCCAGAACCAAGTCCACCACTCTAACCACGATGCCTCACTGACTCTCAGTGAAATGAAATTCTGCAGGCATCATGGTTAGAGTGGTGGACTTGGCTCTGGGAGACCCAGATTGGAATCCTCACTCTGGGAGACCCAGATTCGAATCCCCCCATCCCATCCCATGTTTGGCAACCCCAGTGCTTGCCTCCCTTCCTTTGCGGGAATGGCTAGGGAAGCTGCCTGTTGGGTGAATTTCACCAGCCTGTCAGGACAAAAAAAACAGAAATGAATCCTCATTTCAATCTATTTGGACAATTCCCATCTCGATACAAAAATCCTCATTGTGATTTCCTTTCTGCGTTGTGTTAATTGAGCCCGAGGCGTTCGTTTTTGTCCTCCTTTCTGTTTCTCCTTGCCCACTTTCGCCAAAGAAATGTATACAATCGTTAGCACTGCTCTTTATTTTTCCCCCCATCGATTGTGTTCCAGCAGCATGCAAACGGCATGAAAGGAAGCGACCCGTTGGGAGG
Organism: Lepidodactylus listeri; assembly: GCA_029233225.1. Taxonomy (NCBI): domain Eukaryota; kingdom Metazoa; phylum Chordata; class Lepidosauria; order Squamata; family Gekkonidae; genus Lepidodactylus; species Lepidodactylus listeri. Next base: position 2,514,706 of record JARCFY010000004.1, on the reverse strand, counting down.
GCTGTGCTTGCAATGAAGAGTGCCAAACACAAAACCCCAAAGGGCCTCTTTCTTCATCCCCTGGGATGACCAAGGCCAAGACGAGAATGTTCAATCTGGAGGTTGAGGGGGGACAGAATTGCTCTCTCTAAGTATTTGAAGGGCTGGCACTTGGAGGGCGGCAGGGAGCTGTTCCTGTTGGCAGCAGAAGAGAAGACTCGCAAAAATGGGTTGAAATTAAGGGCAAAAAGGTACCAGCTGGATATTCGGAAAAACTTTTTAAGAGTCAGAGTTGTGCAAGAGTGGAATCGGCTGCCTGGGGAGGTGGTGAGCTCCCCCTCACTGGCAGCTTTCAGCAGCGGCTGGACAAACCCTTGTCAGGGATGCTCTAGGCTGAACCTGCACGGAGCAGGGGTTGGACTAAATGGCCTGTAGGGCCCCTTCCCCCTCTGTGATTCTAGGATTTTATGACCACAAAGGGTTGAGGACTTAGAGATAGCAAATACAAATGCCGGTGTGCAAAACTGTTCTGCCTGCTTTAAATGTTGAGAGCAACATCAGCTCATAAGAAGGACGGGAGGTAGGTTTGCCTCAGTGCTTATTGCTCATTGCTTTGTTCTCATGGGCCTTGCTTACAGGCCCAGAGAAATGATGGTCACCACTTTGGGGTCAGGAAGCAATTTTTCTCCTGTTTGGACAGTGATCCGGGAGGTTTTTTGTCATCTTCTGGGTGTGGAGCAGGGGGTCGCTGGGGTGTGTGTGTGGGGGGAGGTATTTGTGAATTTCCTGCATTGAGCAGGGGGTTAGACTAGACTTGCAGGGGTGGGCAAATGGCGGCCCGGGGTCCACATGCGGCCCGCCACAGAGTTTTTTGCGGCCCGCCAAGACAGTTGGCCACTGTCAGCACCTGAGGAGCTGCAGCTTGAACTTATTGACATGCAGTCAGATCACACTGTGAAAGAAATGTTTAATGCTGTGACATTAGTTGACTTTTACAAATCTTTGTCTGCTGAACAGTTTCCATGTATGAAGAAATTTGCTGGGAAAATGTTCTCTATATTTGGGTCTACAGATATTTGTGAGCAAAGTTTTTCTTGCATGAAGATCAACAAGAGTAAATATAGACATTAACAGACATTTGACAGACATTAACTTGCAGGCTGTGATGAGAATCTCGACAAGCAATCTCACGCCTGATTTCAAAAAAATTGCAGAAAAGTGTGATAGGGTCCATTTGTCTCATTAAACTGATTCTAAAATTAAATTGTGCTTGCAGCTATAGATGATATGAAATTAGCACAATAAATAAATTGAATAAAACTACCACTATTTTATTTAACTTATATTTATGGATTCTTATGATACAATTTATACCTTTTCTGAAATGCAAAGTTAACTAATGAATGCAATCATTTTAAAAGTTGCGGCCCTCCGCTAACGTCCGCTCCCACAAAGCGGCCCCCGAGCCAAAACAATTGCCCACCCCTGGACTAGAGGACCCAGGAGGTCCCTTTTAGCTGTACGATTCTAACAACCTGGGGGACTACAGGGTATCTCTAGAAGAGGAACAGTCCAGCTACTCCACACCCCAGATCTCCCCCTCAAGCCTTAGGGAGCTCTCAGGGCCTAGGATGGGTCAGTTGTTCCCTTCCTCCCATTTTCCTTCCATTGGTCTCAGCATTTCATGCAGCCAAAGCACCTGCAGACCTAATTAAGGCCACTGTACACTGGGCACCCCCCCTCCAAGTAAATTGAGACCCCCCCTTGTTTGTGGATGGACATCCCATGCTTCCTTCATTGCCTACATGAGGGTTCGGCCCTGCCAGATCCAACCAGTGGTCCATCTGGTCCACCATCCCATTTCACACAGTGGACAGTGTTCTCTGGAAGGTCAATATAAGAACATGAGAAGAGCCCTGATGGATCAGACCAGTGGTACACCTAGATCACCATCCTGTCTCACACAGTGGCCAAAGAATTCTTCTGGAGGTCCAACAACAGGGCTTAGAGGCTGAGGCTTCATAAGAATATCAAAAAGGCCCTGCTAGATCAGACTGGCGGTCCCTCTAGCCCAGCATCCTGTCTCACAAAGGGGCCAGCCAGTTCCTCTGGAAGGCCAACAACAGGGCAGAGAGGCCGAGGCCTTCCCCTGATAAGAACGTCAGAAGAGCCCTGCTGGATCAGACCTGTGAGGGTCCCTCTAGTCCAGCATCCCGTCTCACATAGTGGCCAGCCAGTTCCTCTGGAGGGCCAACAACAGGGCAGAGAGGCCGAGGCCTTCCCCTGAGAAGAACACAAGAAGAGCCCTGCTGGATCAGACCAGGGAGGGTCCATCTAGTCCAGCATCCTGTCTCACACAGGGGCCAGCCAGTTCCTCTGGAAGGCCAACAACAGGACATAGAGGCCCAGGGCTTCATAAGAACATCAGAAGAGCTGAGCCCTGCTGGATCAGACCAAACAGGGGCTGAGGCCTTCATAAGAACATGAAAAGAAACCTGCTGGATCAGAACAGTGGTCCATCTAGTCCAGCATCCTGTCTCATACAATGGCAACCATCTGAATTAGTGGAGACCGTTTGAATTAGCTTTCTGTTTCCTTTCCCTTCTTCTGGGTAGAAAAGAAGTTGTCAGAGGCAGGAGAACCTGAACAGCAAAAGCAGACCACCAGAGAAGAAAGGAGGAGGAGATGATGATGAAGAAGAAGATGATGATGGAGAAGGAGGAGGAGGAAGGATCTATACCCCACCCTTCACTACCTGAAGGAGTCTTGGAGCAGCTTACAAACTCCTTTCCCTTCCCCTCCCCACAACAGACACCCAATGAGGCAGGTGGGGCTGAGAGAGCTCTGAGAGAACTGTGACTAGTCCAAGGTCACTCAGCTGGCTGCATGTGGAGGAGGAGTGGGGAATCCAACCTGGTTCTCCCGATTAGAGTCCTGCACTCTTAACTACCACACCAAGCTGGCTCTCCCACCTGACCCGCTGCAACCCCCTGAAGTGAAATCTGCAGCCTCGCCAGCCTGCATTTCCTTTAAAAACCCAGCTGGGTGCCTGATATCAGCTCTCCTGTTTCCCTCTGCGATGAAGCCTTCATATTGCCGGCAATATGAAGCGCAAAATTCTGAACATGCTGCCGGGCTGAGGGCTACGGCAAGGTGGGCTGGATGGGAGGGAGAATTAGCTTTGCATTGCCTTTTTCTCAGAGCATGTGTTCGCCTGCCTCTTCGTGCACCTACTGCTGCGTGGGGATTGTGCAAGCAGAGAGCGGCTGGCTCCGGGCGACTCTCAAAATGTCGTCTCTGGCTGAGCTTGAGATGAGTCAGAAATAAACTGAAAGCATCGGCAGATGGCTTTGTGCATCTCATTCCGCCGTTAATGCGTTTGTTTGGGAGCCTGGGAATGGCAGACGAAGTTGCCTTTGGCTGAGTCTAGCAAGGTCGGTATTGCTTACCCTGACAGGCAGCAGCTCTCTGGGGTCAGCAGCAGGGCTATTTTTGGGCAGGAACACACAGGAACGGAGTTCCGGCTGGCTTCCGAGTTGGCCATGCCTACAGCCTCCCCCCCCCCCCCCAAAAAAAGCGGAATGCACCATGGCTCTAGCAGAAATTGTCTAGGATGAAACACACCGTCTCCAGGCTGAAAATGAGCAACTAAATGTTAAGATTCTTACTTTAGACATGGAACAATGTAAGAATAACATTAAATTCCATGGCTTCCCAGAGCAACTCAATACAAATGAAGAATTACATGTATTGATGGCGAACTGGCTTGCTGTTATCTTGAAATTAGAAGCTGAGGTTGTTCCGGTTATTACAAAAGCCGCCAGGATTGGTTCTCCAAAAAATGCCCAACGAAAAGGTCCTAGGGATATAATGATTTCAGCCTTAGGCTATAGGGCATGAAAACGGATTTTAGCTGAAGCAAGATCACAAGGTGCATTTGATTTTGAAGAATTTTTTTCTCTTTCTTCCAAAATACTAGAGGTTGAGGGCATCCAATGAAGCTGGTAGTTAGTAAGTTCGGGGCGGACAAAAGGAAATACTTATTTTCACAAAGGCTGCAACCACACACACTAAATAATCCACTTTCAGTGCACTTTCAATGCACTTTCTAACTCGCTTTTGCCAATTCACACAGTAAAACACAGTTGGAAAGTGCATTGAAAGTGGACTATTTAGTGTGTGTGGTCGCAGTCAAAGGGTGTGTTTATACAGCTCTTTTGAGCCACACCAGGCATGGTGGATTTAAAGTGCACATCCAGATCACAGCATCTGAGAATCATGCCACTTCTGTGAGTAGCCCGTCAATCCCCGTTGGGGATCCGTACTTAAAAGATAGTAGTGAAAGTCCAGTCTAAAGCTGGCCGACGGGCCAATGCCGGGCTTTCCACCATCAGGTCGTACCTCCAGCATGCAATCAGCCTGTAGGGATGGTTCCCAGGCCATCCCGAACAGCTGCCATTTTAAAAAAATCTTAGCAATGCGCGCATAACCGCTTAAACATGTGATGTCCCCAGAGCTCTGCTCAAGTGATTTAAACAATTTTATGTTTCTGATGGTCCCCTGAACTTTATCAACTTTATAAACTGAAATGATACCTAGAGATAGGTACTGCTGGCAGTGCTTTTACTATTTTAGTCTGTGCATGCGTGGAAAAACAAGTATATGGTGAGGCCCATATGCACATGCACAGACAGGGTTTTTTTGGAAAAAGCCGACCACACGGTTCCTTGTGGTATATGCCATCGAGACAATCCACTGTGGGAGTCACGCACGGTAAAGCGCTTCACAGGCGAGCTGTCTGGTCATGCGGCACTGGATCAAAAAGATCTAGCTCAAATTACAGCTGGGCCAATGGCGGGATTAGCTGCCCATCTGAACACACCCAAAGAGTGATTAAAATGTGGAATTTGCTGTCAGCAGACGTTATGATGGCCACAGGCACAGACAACTTGAGAAGGGGATTAGATAGATTCATGGAGGAGAGGTCTTATTAATGGCTAGTAGCCGTGGTGAGCGAGGGGAAGAAAGAGGCCTAATGAAGGGCCAATATTAAAAACCTAGTTAAAACTTATAACATACAAAAATGCATGTATTTATTAGAAAGGCAGTTAAAAACAAATAAGGGCCCCATGAAAGCCTTGTTGAAAAGTTCAAGTGGCCTGAACACAAGGGCCAATGCAAATTATCCGATGCATGTCAGTCCTATCGGGGGCCCTTCTTCAGAGGTCAAACAGTCTGAGGTATACATTACACTATTACACATTATAAGAAGATAACCAGTAAATTAATACTGGTCCAAGAGAAGGAGAGTTAAGCAGCAAGAGCAATAGACACAAGACAAAGATGTTTGTGAGGCCTCTAAAGATGAAAGGCATGTGCCTGGTGCGAAATGCACAGCTGCACCTGTGTGGCTATCTTAGTCAGAGCTAGAGTGTCCTCAAGAAAATAGTTCCACATTCAGAGGCACTAATCCTCTGAATTCCAGAGCCAGGAGGCACCATCAGGGGAAGGCCTCAGCCTCTACACCCTGTTGCTGGCCCTCCAGAGGAACTGGTTGGCCACCGTGTGAGACAGGATGCTGGACTAGATGGGCCCTCACTAGGGCTGCCAAGTCCAACTTGGGAAATATCTGAGGACTTTGGGGGTGGAGCCAGGAGACTTTGGGGGTGGAGCCAGGAGAAAGGAAGTGACATCATTTTGTGATGTCACATCTTGTGATGTTGCTTCCACATGCTGACACATGAACTCATGAAGTTTCCTAATATTGAATCAGGCCATTGGTCCATCAAGGTCAGTATTGACTACTCAGACTGGTAGTGGCTCTCCAGGGTCTCAGGCTGAGATCTTTAATGTCACCTATTACCTGATCCTTTTTTAGCTGAAGAGGCTGATACCTCCTGCATGTCAAGCAGATGCTCTATCACTGAGCAACGGCCCTACTGAATCCTTCCTCATCTCGGCAGAATATGAAGCACTAAGTGCTACACAAGTGCTAAATATGATTTTCATATCATAAGAACAGGAGAGAAGCCACAGTGGATCGGCCCATCCAGTACAGCCCATCCAGTACAACACTCTGTGTCACACAGTGGCCAAAAATACCAGGTGCCCTCAGGAGGTCCAGCAGCGGGGCCAGAACTCCAGAAGCCCTCCCACTGTTGCCCCCCAAGCACCAAGAATGCAGAGCATCACTGCCCCAGACAAAGGGCTCCATTTAGACCTTGTGGCTAATAATAGCCACTGATAGACCTCTGCTGGATGGGGACAGAGAGAGAGACAGACAGACAGACAGACAGACAGAAAAAAGAAAGAAAGGGGGAGGGGAGAGAGAGAGAAGGAAAAGAGCTGGCAGACCCCAGCAGCTTACCCCAGCAGCTTACTCCAGCAGCAACTTTGCAGGCCACATGCAAAAGCACGCCCTTCAGCAGAAAGAGCCTAGTCCCTCCTTAATCTCTGGGCGGGGCTCTCTTGCTCGCTCTGCTCTTAAAGGGGAAATGTCTGTTGAGGCTTTTTACTGCAGGGCAGGCTCTCTGCAGACATTTCCCTTTTAAGAGGCCAGGGCAGGCTCTGACGTTCCCCTGATGGCAGCCATTGCCTCCCCCGGTGGCCAATTTTGAAAAAGCGGGGGTAAGCTTTAAAAATTGGTGTTTCCCCCACCCTACCGGAGGACTTGGCAGCCCTAACCCTCACTGGTCTGATCCAGCAGGGCTCTTCTGATGTTCTTATGAAGGCCTTGGCTTCCGTGCCCTGTTGTTGGCCCTGCAGAGGAACTGGTTGGCCACTATGTGAGACAAGATGTGGACTACATGGACCACTGGTCTCATCCAGCAGGGCTCTTTTGAAGTTCTTATCAGCTGAAGGCCTCAGCCTCTGTACCCCCAGTTGTTGGCCCTCCAGGGGAACCGGTTGGCCACTGTGTGAGACGGGATGCTGGACTAGATGGACCCTCACTAGTCTGATCCAGCAGGGCTCTTCTGATGTTTTTCTCAGGGGAAGGCCTCGACTTCCATGCCCTGTTGTTGGTTGTCCAGAGGAACTGGTTGGCCCCTGTGTGAGACGGGATGCTGGACTAGATGGACCCTCACTGGTCTGATCCAGCAGGATTCTTCTGATGTTCTTATGAAGCCCTGGGCTTCCGTGCCCTGTTGATGTTCTTATCAGCTGAAGGCCTCCGCCTGTGTGCCCTGTTGTTGGATTTCCAGAGGAACTGGTTGTCCACTGTGTGAGACAGGATGCTGGACTAGATGGACCGTTGGGGTTATCATAAGTCTGGACTGGAGACCATCAAGGAAAACTCCGCAGAGAAAGGCAATGGCCAACCACCTTTGCTTCTCACTTGCTCTGAAAGCTCCTTGCTGGGGTCATCGTCAGTCATACACATGCAAAGCTGCCTTATACTATATCAGACCACTGGTCTCTCATCTCAAGGTTAGTATCGTCTGCTCGCACCGGCAGTGGCTCTCCTGGGTCTCAGGCTGAGGTCTTTACATCTCTCACTACCCGGTCTTTTTAGCTGAAGATGCTGAGGACTGGACAAGGAAGAAAAATCAGGCAGGGGTTCCCAAACCTGAGAGCCCGTTTGGTGTAGTGGTTAAGTGTGTGGACTCTAATCGGGGAGAACTGGGTTTGATTCCCCACTCCTCCACTTGCAGCTGCTGGTGTGACCCTGGGTGAGTCACAGTTCTCCCAGAGCTTTTCTCTCAAGGGCAGTCTTCAAAAGAGCTCTCTCAGCCCCGCCTACTTCACAGGGTGTCTGTTGTGGGGAGGGTAAAAGAAAGGAGATTGTAAACCGCTCTGAGACTCCTTTGGGTAGCGAAGGGCAGGGTATAAATCCACTCTCTCTCTTTCTTTCTCTCTCTCTCTCCCCTTTCTGAGCCTGTGGGCACCTTTGGAATTCTAATACAGCACTGTGGCCCCAACCACAAAATGGTTGCCACAAAATGGCTGCCACAGCTTGCCTTCAGTCACACAGTGGAGATCCTTTTGCTGTGGTGGTGAAGGACAAGGGGAAAAGAACGTGATTTCTGAATGTGATTTCTGACACTTTCTCCTTGAGATATATATATTGACAGCTGTCACTGTGCCTTCAAAAGTTTAATCATAATAAACCCAGATCCTGGTATGTAACCAAGAAGCTTCTGATTAGAGAAACTTATAACAGAATATATATATTTTATAACTGCACTTTTTGGATAGAAAGCCTCTGTGGAAGGAATTAGGATGCAATAAGAATGGAAGGCTATTTAGAAGTTGCAAGGCCGCCGAGAGCAAAGTTTAATGTGATTCAGAAGCCCTTATCAAGAAGCTCTCCCCTCTGCAAGCCCAGGAAGTCCCCCAGTGTTCTGAAGACAAGAGAAACAAATGAAATTGCTGACACCACTAAGAGATGCACTGAGTCAAATTATGCTTGTATGGTGTTAGCTGCCTGGTACCAATTAGAGACCCTTTAAAATATATGTGATATCATTTGGGGTAGAAGAAGAAGAAGAGATTGGATTTATACCCTGCCCTTCACTCACTTGTAGTCTCAGAGTGGCTTACAAACTCCTTTCCCTTCCCCTCCCCACCACAGACACCCTGTGAGGCTGGTGGGGCTGAGAGAGCTCTGAGACAACTGTCCTTGAGAGAACAGCTGGTACAGAGCCATGGCTTGCCCAAGGTCATCCAGCCAGGTGCAAGTGGAGGAGTGGGGAATCAAACCCGGTTCTCCCAGATTAGAGTCCACGCACTGAACCACTACACCGAACTGGCTCTTCTGCTATGGCAGAATACAGCTTTGGAATCGCTGGAGTGCTAAGGCACTCATCAGCCCTGTATTCCCTGTTATGAATTCATTAAACAGATATTCATCTAACTCTCTGGATTCCGACTGTGTGATTTCAGTTAGGCAAAGGGGTCATGCAGGCACAGGTTTGTGCATCAGTGGAAGCCAGTCAAATCTCCAGTGGCCAATCAGATGTCTTGTGGGGCAGATGCCCCTCCTGGCCCTGCCAGTTTCTAACAACACTGGGTGGGGTCGAGAAAAAGGTGTCCAGAGACACCATGTTGGTGAACTCTACTCTCGAGGAACAAGCAGGCTTTCTTATCTCCCACCTGACCAGTGCAGGTAAAGGTAACTGTCGGAATGGGATGAGTGGCAATCTTATGGCTCTGGGTGGTGGACCAGTTTTGTTTATTTCTAAAGCCCACTTCCAGACGACATGCAAGAAGCCACGAAGGAACCAGCCCTGCAGCTCTTCACACAGCACAGTCCAAATGTTGACGCCTGGCGGTGTCGGCCCGGTAGCGGAAGCAGAGAAAAGTGCCTCGAATTAGAGCCACTTAAGGGACTTTTCCCAGTCTGAGCGTTCATTAACAATGCAAATATTTCAAGCTGCCAGCAGGTACAGAACTGTCTTGACAAGTCCCCTTTTGCACTTCAAAAAAGTATCAACAATGCCTCCAACAGCAGGACTGCAGCCGCCAACAATAGACTGGGAACCAAAGTCGAGGCTTGATCTATTCTTTCAGCTTCCTGCTGCAATTGCAGAAGGAGGCTTTTGGAGAACAATGTGCTGAGATTCTAATTTGCATGCTTTCTGCTGGTTTCTCTCCCCCCCCCCCCCCTTCTTTCTTGTCTCCCTCAAGGCTCCTCTTTCCTGCCTCCGTTCCTCAGAGTCTTGCATCCCCCCCCCCCCCCCAGCTCTCCTCTCCTGGCTTCACCCGTCTCTATTGCCTTTGGTGTCATGCTCTGGAGATGCAAGATGCCCTCCTGCCCCACGCCTCATGCATTCGGAATATCACCATTCAGAATCTGATCCAAAGCACCTCATTTCTTAACCTCAAATGAAATCACCTCTGACTTTCAGCAAGGCACCGAATAGGCCACATTGAATATTATCTTGACAGGTTACACAGTGTCTGCCCTTTCTGTCTCTAGCACCTCCGGCAGCCATTAAACTTTCCCTTTCCTTGGGGACAGTGAGAGGAGGCAGAGGGGAAGCAAAGGACAGAAAGTGAGGAAGCAGACTTGTGACTGACAAGCACCTTGTCCAACCAGAACTCCGAGCCCATGTTTGTACCAGACAACAGGGTTGTCTCAATTAGTGTCCCTGTCACAGTAAACATTCTTCTCTGTAAGCCCTTTCCACAGAATTTATAACCTCCTCTCTGAAAGTCAACCTTTCTCTGCGATTGTTTCCATCTCCCTGCCTCCAGAGGAAGAAAATTACTTCCTAACCATTTGACAGCTCAAGTCTCTGAGGTGTGACACTCCAGCAAGATGGGTGATGGTAAACTTTTTGTTCTTACTTTGACCAGAACCATTTTGCATTTCTAAACATCAAGTTGCTCTGTGGTTGGTGCTGGATGTCTCATCCATGAACCCACTCTTTTCTAGCAGCTTTGAGTTTGCATCTGGGTTTCAACACACCTTCAGAGTGCCATCCCAATGTCTGAGTTACTGGGATAAATTCTACGGTGGAGGGCATTTTTTCAGATCTGAAGAAGCAGGCAGTGACTCATGAAAGCTCCTACCCTACACAAATTTAGTCTTTCAGGTGCTACTAAACTCTTGCTCTTTTCTGCTGCTCCAGACAAACTAATACAGCCACCCATCTTGATCAGTCAGTGATGCAGTTCGGGTAATTGAAATTGCTGAGCAGTCAGGTGAGAATCGATAAAAGGAAGTCCTTCTTCACCCAAAGAGTGATTAACACGTATAATTCACTGCCACAGGAGGTGGTAGCAGCTACAAGCATGGATGGCTTCAAGAGCAAACTGGATAAACATCTGGAGCAGAGGTCCATCAGTGGCAATTGCCACAAGGTATAGATAGGAACTCTCAGTCTGGGGCAAGTGATGCTCTGTATTCTTGGTGCTGAGGGGGGGGGGGGGGAGACAGTGGGAGGGCTTCTAGTGTCCTGGCCCCACTGCTGGACCTCCTGAGGGCACCTGGTGTTTTTGGCCACTGTGTGACACAGAGTGTTGGACTGGATGGGCCACTGGCTTGATCTCAACATTGGCTTCTCTTATGTTCTTATGTTCTGGTGTCTTGGCCCCACTGGTGAACCTCCTGAGGGGCACCTGGTATTTTTGGCCACTGTGTGACAGAGAGTGTTGGACTGGATGGGCCATTGGCCTGATCCAACATTGGCTTCTCTTATGTTTTTTAATTTTAGACACTGATGGGAGCTATTTCAAATAGGAAGCACAGATTTAACATTCCACAAGCTTGTTCCATCCTCTCCTGTCTCCACCGATAAATCCAGATGGTGTATCCTGATTCAGTCCTGGTTTTTTGACAAAGTGAGCTTTGACTCATGAAAGCTTGTACCCTGGACATTTTAGGGGGGAGTCTTTAAGGTGCTAACTAGGGCTGGGGGTGAGGGATTCCCTGCCCCCTGCTCCAGTGCTCTGAGCAGAGGTGGGAGGCAAAAAAAACAACAACAATGTTGGCTGTGGCATTATGTCACTTCCGGTGGGAAAAAAATTGGAAGTGACATAGGGTTACTCTAGGAATTGATGGAAACTCTATGGTAAAACCATAGAGTCTAGAGCAGGGGTGTCAAACATGCGGCCCGGGGGGGGTGGCTCAGGCCCCCGGAGGGCTTCTGTCAGGCCCACCCAGGAACTGGCCATCTCCTGCTTCCAGTTCTGTTGCTGCTGCTGCATCATAGCTTGCTTTGCCAGACTCTCTCAGTTGCTCAGCCATTTCATGTTTTCCCCTGGGTCCTAGACTCAGAACTCTGAGCATGAGATCTCTGTGGTAAATGTCAATAAATCAAAAGTAGGTTTGCAGCTTACAGATACACACCTGAACAGCATACTCAAGATTGCAACAGCACAGACATTCTGATGCAATAATTCAGAGCAAGAGGTGTCAGTTCTCAGAGACTGTTAAATAAACAAAATATCCCAAGAGGGCTAATGTTTTAAGCATGTTTTTATTTTAAGTTAAAAAAAACCCTTTGTGTTTGTGTCCTTTATGAAGTTTATATCTCCGCTACCTGGCGTAACATTTTATGACACACGTGGTTCAGCCCAACAAGGTCTCATTTATGTCCGATCCGGCCCTCAAAACAAATGAGTCCGACACCCCTGCTCCAGAGCCTACGATTTTGCCAAAGAGTTTGTGGCAATTCCTAGAGCTTTCTATGCCACTGCTAGGGGTTGGAGGGTTTTAACCACAATTGACATGGTGCTGCCACCAGCATTGTACGCACACACACACACACACACACACCAACAATCCCGTCAGCAGTCCACGCTGCCTGGTTACCCTATTTCCGTTTTTGTTCTGCTGCAAAAAATGACATGGCCACCCACCTGAAAGCTGTCCCGATTCTATGGATTTTTTATGCACTGGGATTTTGCACTGGGATTTTTATGCACTGGGATTTTGCTGCACGCGATAGAGCTTGCTATCTCCAGCCTACACTGGGGCCCCCCACCGAACCCGTGATCTGGGGCTCAGGGTGTTCCCTGCATCCCATCCCCTTCCGAGAGCTCACTTCTTCCAGGAAGCCTTCTGGGCTCTCCATGACCCCCTCCCCGCCGCTCCCTGCCTCCAAAAGATGTGATGCAATTTGATTCATTGCCCCCCCTTGAGCCTCCTGCTGTCACGGCCACTGCATGTTGGGCCTGATGAAGAGAGAGGAGGAGGAGATGTAGGGCTGCAGGTCTCAGCAGCTGAAGTGTTCCTTGCCTCTAGCCAGAGACTATGAGACAGTGGCTCCTGTATAGAGTTCATGGCTTCAGGAAGACTGGAACCGGGACAGGGTTGCCAACTCTGGGTTGGGAAATTCTTGGAGGTTTGGGAGAGGCGCCTCCACAGGGGTTTGTGGAGGGGAAGGGCCTCTGTGCCATAATGAACTTTCCCCACTCACCAAGGGATTTAAGAATCTCTCTCCATATCATTTTTTCTAGGGGAAAGAAAGAGAGAAAGAGAGAAAGAGAGAAAGAGAGAGAGAAAGAGAGAGAGAAAGAGAGAGAGAAAGAAAGAAAGAAAGAAAGAAAGAAAGAGAGGAGAAAGAAAGAAAGAAAGAAAGAAAAGAAGGAAGGGAGTGAGGGAGGGGATGGAAAGAAAGCAAATAGATGTGGAGAGGGGGGAGGGGAGTGAGGGAGAGGCAGGGAGGCAGGGAGGCAGGGGAGGCAGGAAGGAAGGAAGGAAGGAAGGAAGGAAGGAAGAGAGAGAGAGAGAAAGAAAGAAAGAAAGAAAGAAAGAAAGAAAGGAAAGAAAGAAAGAAAGAAAGGGAGTGAGGGAGGGGATGGCAAGAAAGCAAATAGATGTGGAGAGGGGGGAGGGGAGTGAGGGAGAGGCAGGGAGGCAGGGAGGCAGGGAGGCAGGGAGGCAGAAAGAAAGAAAGAAAGAAAGAAAGAAAGAAAGAAAAGAAAGAAAGAAAGAAAGAAAGAAAGAAAGAAAGAAAGAGAGGGAGGGAGGGAGGGAGGGAGGGGATGGAAAGAAAGCAAATAGATGTGGAGAGGGGGAGGGGGAGAGAGGGAGAAAGAAAGAAAGAAAGAAAGAAAGAGAGAGAGAGAGAGAGAGAGAGAGAGAGAGAATGGAAGGAAGGAAGGAAGGAAGGAAGGAAGGAAGGAAGGAAGGAAGGAAGGAAGGAAGGAAGGAAGGAAGGAAGGAAGGAAGGAAGAGTTAGGGAGGGAGGCCCAATTATTTAAAACACCCCAGTTTCAGTCCCCAGCATCTCCAGTTAAAAAGGACCAGGCAGGAGGTGATGTGAAAGACCTCCACCTGAGACCCTGGAGAGCTGCAAAAAGGGGCTGTGGCTCAGTGGTAGAGCATCTGCTTGGCACGCAGAAGGTCCCAGGTTCAATCCCTGGCATCTCCAGTTAAAAAGGACCAGGCAGGAGGTGATGTGAAAGACCTCCACCCTGAGACCCTGGAGAGCTGCAAAAAGGGGCTGTGGCTCAGTGGTAGAGCATCTGCTTGGCACGCAGAAGGTCCCAGGTTCAATCCCTGGCATCTCCAGTTAAAAAGGACCAGGCAGGAGGTGATGTGAAAGACCTCCACCTGAGACCCTGGAGAGCTGCAAAAAGGGGCTGTGGCTCAGTGGTAGAGCATCTGCTTGGCACGCAGAAGGTCCCAGGTTCAATCCCTGGCATCTCCAGTTAAAAAGGACCAGGCAGGAGGTGATGTGAAAGACCTCCACCTGAGACCCTGGAGAGCAGCTGCTGGTCTGAGTAGACAAGACTAACCTGGATGGACCAAGGATCTGATTCCTAGAACTATCTATAACTATCTACGCCACTCAGGCCCATAGTTAGGATTTTGTGGCTAGTGGGGCAAAAAAATTTCAAGGAAGGGCTGATATTATTTGCCATAATGAAGGGGGTCGGTGTGCACCCCTCCCCTCCTGCAAGATTTAAAGGGCCTTCCAGCTGAATGGTGGGCTACATGCTCCCCACCAATCAGCCAAAGGGTCCTTTAAATCTTGCAGGAGGGGAGGGGTGCACCCCCAGCTTCTTCTCACAAGAAAGAAGCAGGGGGGTGGGTGGGTTAAAAAGGGGGGGCTGGCCCTTTAAGGTACGGGGCAGAGCCCCCAGTTGCCCCCACTGTATCTACGGGCCACTTATATCAAAGGCCAGTTGACTCAGGACTAGCTCTGCTCCGCTGTGCTGTTGAGGGGAAGAAGAAGAGAAGAAGGGACTGGATTTCTACCCTGCCCTTCACTTGGAGTCTCAGAGTGGCTTCCAATCTCCTGTCCCTTCCCACAACAGATACCCTGTGAGGTAGGTGGGGCCGAGAGAGCTCGGAGAGAGCTGCTCGTGCGAGAGCTGCTCTCAGAGAACTTTGACTGACCCAAGATCACCCAGTTGGCTGCATGCGGAGGAGTGGAGAATCAAACCCGGTCCTCCAGATTGGAGTCCACCACTCTTAACCACTACACCAAAACTGGCTTCTCGGACCCTTCCAGGGAGAAAACTGGACCGCTGAACACCCATGAAGGTGCTTCTACCGAATAAGACCCTGGGTCCATCAAGGTTAGTTCTGTCAACTTTGACTGGCAGCCGTTCCCCAGGGTCTCAGGCAGAGGTCTTTGACTTCACCTACTACTTGATCCGTAACTGGAGATGCTGGGGGTCGAACCGGGGACCTTCTGTATGCCATGAAGATGCTCTTCCACTGAACCGCAGCCCTTTTGTACATAGTGCGGTTGCTGTAGGGCCAGTCACCGCCTTACAGGAGCAAGTGCTGGGGAGGAGGTGGAGATGAGAGAGACTCCGTCCACCCTGCCCTGCCTCTAGCTGAATATTTCATCCTCTGCCCCCTTTTTCCAAAAGGAAGTGTGCCATAAATATTCATCCCGCCAGCACTTAGGGGTCTATTAAAAGCCGCCTCTCCTCTCCCCGAGGTGGGCTTCATCCATTCCGATTATGCTAACGGCCTCCCACTAAATATGCCGCTGTCCCCCCCCCCCCCCCCCCCGTGAACAAATGCAGCCCGCAGAGAGGGTCCATCCTGGCACTAATCGAAGGCCTTAATGAAGTCGGCATGTGGCTTGTGCACATTTGCAAAGATGCGCTGGAGCGGGCCCAAGAGACCTGGTGGCGGCAGTGGGGGGGGGGGGGGCTCAATGTGTGTGCGCCAGGGGTAGAGAAAGCACTTAAGGACTCCTGCTTGGGGGGGGGGGGGGGTGGATGTGAACATGTAATGGATTTTTTATTGTCAGTCAGCCTTTTAGTCTCGGTCTTTTCCCTCCCCACCCCCACTCCAGGTATTAATGGCCTTTCGCTCCCCCCCCCTCCTTTCCCTTCTAGATGTTGGGGCTAAACTAGCGTCTGTTTGTTTTGCTTCCTTTGATTTCTGAAGCATTCAACAGCTTGCTCTGCTGGATTCGTGCCCACCTTCCCGCCCCCCCTCCACACATATCTTCTGATCTCCATGCTAAATTTGCTCTATTTCACAGGGCAGGCAGCTTTGCAGGACTGGGGGGGGGGGGGGTATGCAGAAAAAGGAGAAGAAGGAGTTTCTGGGATGCATTTGCTGGGGCTGCCAACTCCAGCTGGAGAAGTTCTTGGAGGTTTGGAGAGGGAGTTCAGCTGGGGGGGGGGGGGGGGGGAGAGCTCCATAAAGACAGCCCTCCAAATATGTTTGACAAAGGGAGCTTTGACTTGCAAAAGCCTACGCCCTGGAAAGCTTGTGGCTCTCTAGTTTATTTATTCATTTACATTATTCATAGACTTATAGAATCACATAGTGGGGAGGGACCTTCCAGGGTCATCTAGTCCAACCCCGTGCAAATGCAGGAAATTCACAAATACCTCAACCCCACAACCCCAGTGGCCACTGTTCCACACCCCAGAAGGTGACAAAAAACCTCCAGGACCTCCAGCCAAACTGGCCTGGAGAAAAAATTGCTTCCTGACCCCAAAGGGGCGATCAGCATTTCCCTGGGCGTGTGAGAAAGGGCCACAAGAACTAAGCACTGAGGCAACCCTTCCTGCCCTCCCTCTCATGATCTGCCTAAGTTCACAGAATCCGCATGGTTGTCAGATGGCCATCTAGCCTCTGTTTGAAAAACCTCCAAAGGAGGAGAGCCCACCACCTCCCGAGGAAGCCTGTTCCACTGAGGAGCCGCTCTAACTGCCAGGAAGTTCTTCCTCATGTTTAGCCAAAAAACTCTTCTGATGTAATTTCAACCTGTTGGTTCTGGTCCGACCTTCTGGGGCAACAGAAAACAACTAGTCTGCACCATCGTGTATATGACAGCCCTCAAAGTACTGGAAGATAGCGATCATCTCACCTCTCAGTCGTCTCCTTCTTCAAGCCAGACATACCCAGTTCCTTCAACCTTTGCTCACAGGATTTGGCCTCCAGACCCCTCACCATCTTCATTGCCCTCCTCTGGACATGTTCCAGCTTGTCCGTATCCTTCTTAAATTGTGGTGCCCCAAACTGAACACGATACTCCAGGCAAGGTCTAACCAGAACAGAGTAAAGTGATACCATCATTTTGCGTGATCTGGACACCATACTTCTGTTGATACAGCCCAAAATCGCATTTGCCTTTTTAGCTACCACATCACACTGCTGACTCATGTCCAGTGTATGGTCTACTAAGACCCTTAGATACTTTTGACACATGCTACTGCCAAGACAAGTCTCCCCCATTCTATAATTATGCATTGGATTTTTCCTACCTACACGCAGAACTTTACACGTATCCCCACTGAAATACATTAAATTCATTTTAGCCCAGTTTTCCAGCCTGTGAAGATCATCCTGTATCCTGACTGTCTTCAACCATATTTGCTACCCCTCCCAATTTATCATCATCTGCAAATTTAATAAGCATTCCCTCTATTCTTTCATCCAAGTCGTTGATAAAGATGTTGAACAAAACAGGTCCCAGGACAGATCCTGGAGGCACTCCACTCACCACTCTTCTTCAAGAGGATGAGGAACCATCCAGAAGCACTCTTTGGGAGCGACCTGTCATCCAGTTACAGATCCACCTAACAGGATCCAAACCACATTTTACCTAACAGTAATAGTTTGCCTTTCCCATGGGGACTCAGGGCAGATTACACAGAGTGAGCCAGTCCAATCGGCTTCCATCTCCAGGCCGGCAAATATCTGGCGATTTTGAATTTTTATTTTTATTACTTTTTAAAGTTAGCATTCAGTGAAAGGTAAGTTCAAACATAAATACTTTGAGATAGTGGTATACGTAAGAAAACATTTCCAGCTTGAGCAATGTCTAAGGGTTACACTAATTGAGATTTGAGGGAGATTGTCTCTAAGAAAACAATTAGATATCTGGTGAGCGTATCTGTGAATGTCAGTTGTATTTGTTGAGGGTGGTGTGGTACAGTTGGTAGAGGGTCAAAGTGTTTTCATAGATATTCGAGATCAGTGTCATGTTTTTAAAGGTCCTGTTCTAATTGAGATATGTATTAAAGAGTTAACCATTTGTGGTAGATAGGGTTTGAGTTTGCAAGAGTTGGACCATGAGGAAGACTGAGCGCCAAAGAATAGATGCTTTTGAATTGTGGTGCTGGAGAAGACTCTTGAGAGTCCCTTGGACTGCGAGGAGATCACATCAGTCAATCCTCAAAGAAACCAACCCTGACTGTTCCCTGGAAGGCCAGATCCTGAAGCTGACGCTCCAATACTCTGGCCACCAAATGAGAAGGGAGCACTCCCTGGATAAGACCCTGATTCTGGGAAAGACTGAAGGTCAAAGAAGAAGGGGACGGCAAAGGATGAGATGGTCAGACAGTGTCATCAATGCAACAAACATGAAATTAAGCAAATTCCAGAACACAACGGAAGACAGGAGGGCCTGTGTGATGTGGCCAATGGGGGTCGCGACTTGACTGTGTGACTGAACAACAACAACAAGGGTCTGAGGGGATTAAGTCAAGAATTTGCAGATAAGAAAAGACTGGGAACCAGGTTGCCTCAGACTTAGAGAAGTGTGTTGTTATTTGTTTCCGATCTGCAGACTGAATCGGGTTACCTTTGCCATAGCAAAGTGTTCCCATCATTTGTTTTGCCATGTTGAAATCGATGGAGGGGAGGGGGATTTCCAGCAGGTCCCTATTATCAGACGAGCAGTTGCGAGGAGTAATGAGGTAAGGGTCTTTCATTCTGTTGTCAATAGAGTTCGCCCCATGGTTCAAAAGAAAGATTTCTAGTTTAAAGGCGATGCTTAGTGATGTGATATCATTAATTTGTTGTTTTATTTGTTTCCAGAATTGACAGCTCCTTGGACAGCTCCAACAGCAATGCAGGTAAGAGCCCTCTTGCCTCCAACCTGGAGACTTTGGAGGTGGAGCCTGAGGAGGGTGGGGTTTGTGGAGGGGAGGGGCTTCAGTGCTGCCTATTACCATAGAGTCCACCTTCCAAAGCAGCCATTTTCTCCAGGTGAACTGATCTCTGGTCCCTGGAGGTCAGTTGGAAGAAGAAGGAGGAGAAGATTGGATTTATACCCTGCCCTTCACTACCCAAAGGAGTCTCAGAGCAGCTTACAAACTCCTTTCCCTTCCCCTCCCCACAACAGACACCCTGTGAGGTAGGTGGGGCTGAGAGAGCTCTGACAGAAACTGCTCTTTCTCAAGAACAGCTGTGCCAGAGCTATGGCTTGCCCAAGGTCATCCAGCCAGGTGCAAGTGGAGGAGTGGGGAATCAAACCCGGTTCTCCCAGATTAGAGTCCGCACACTTAACCACTACACCAAACTGGCTCTCATAAGAACATAAGAGAAGCCAGTGTTGGATCGGGCCCATGGCCCATCCAGTCCAACACTCTGTCACACAGTGGCCAAAAATACCAGGTGCCCTCAGGAGGTCCAGCAGTGGCGCCAGGACACTAGACATGAATAGTGGGAAATCCTCCCTTAGCTGGCACCTGGAGGCTTGCAACCCTACAGTACAATCACAAAAACTTGACACTCAGTAACCAAGGCCTTAGGACTGTAGACGTCTGGAACCACCAAAAAGAACTGAAGCGTCACGTAAGCAGGGGTCCGTTGGAGCAGGAGCGCACAGGAGCACAGCTCCGGGAGTGAGGAGCCCAGGGGGCGGGCACATGACCAAGCCCCGCCCCCTCCTCGGCTTCCCCGAGCAGTGCAGAGGCGCAGCGCCCTGGGGAAAGCCCTGCTAGGGTCTTTATTGTTTTGAATGTTTTGTTTTAATATTGATAATTTTATCATTGTTCCTTTTATGACTGTGTGCTGCTTTTCTAGAGACTTGCTCAAGGTGGCATATAATTTTTCTAAGTATACCATTTTTTATCTGGGCACATGGCACATAAGTACTGGAGAAATTTCACCAACCCTTCAGCAGCTTCCATCCCATCAATTTGGTGTAGTGGTCAGGAGTTGGACTCTAATCTGGGAGAACCGGGTTCGATTCCCCACTCCTCCATAGGCAGCTGCTGGTGTGACCTTGGGCCAGTCACAAGTTCTCTCAGAGCTGTTCTCTTATGAGCAGTTCTCAAAAGACCTCTCTCAGCCCCACCTACCTCACAGGGTGCCTTGTTGTGGGGAGGGGAAGGGGAAGGGATGGGTGGTGCACATGTCCTGGGTATCTCAAGTCTCCTTGAAACCTGGTGGTTTCAAGGGAGCAGGAAGAGAATGAGGGTGTGTTCTTTACGCTTATTTTTATTGCACCAAGTATTGGATGGGGAAGGGAACGGAGGAAGAGCAGGTCAGTTTCACTCACCTGTGGAGTGGAGCCTGAGGGGTGAGTGTTGCCTTCTGACACACTTCCGGCATGTTAGGGGGTGTGGCATATGCAAATGAGTTATGCAAATGAGTTATGCTAATGAGCTCCTGCAGCTCTTTTTCTACAAAATGACCCCTGCACGTAAGTATTCACATGACACATTAGGCAGTACAGAAATTACATAAATAGGTTCCTACTCCCAGTAAGCTAAAACACAGCAGTACAGTCCACAGTCCCTAATCATTTATCCAAGCAAGTTTGTAAACCCCATTTTGGACAGGGCTACCCTATGACCTGCCCAGAAAAGCCCCTTTTGAACAGTTCAATTTTGTAAAGTTTCCGGGAAACCAAGGAAGTGAGAGCTTCCCCGACTCAGAGATAGACTCTGCCTACTTCTTATTATTGTGAATTCACTCTTGTCAGTTTCACCCCTGAGGAGGCTCCCTTCTTGCTCACAGTTCAAAGTAAGGAAATGGAAAATGACACACAGCGGTGTGGTTGCACAGATCTTCACTTTGCATCAGTGACAAGAGGGCCTGAACTGGCTATAAATATCCACAGAGAGACCAGGCGATCGCAGGTCTCAGAGAAAAAGCTGATCAGGCTCAACCGCATGTGCGTTTGGGGGGGGGGGGGGGGTGGCAGGAAAGAACCAGTTTTGTGCTGGGAATCATTAGGAAGGGAATGAAAAGGAAGAGGTTGGTGTCCTGATAGAAATCTGTGACCTGGAATCCTGAATACAAGCTTGACGCGTTTACCCTCCTCCCCGTCTTTCAAGTGAGTCCGAGGGAATAAGGCAAGACAGAAACACTTTAAATACACAGATGATATAAGTCTTAGAAAAGGGGGGAAGAAGCAGGCAGCTAAGAGGATCCAGGGGTTGGAGCACTTTCCCCACAAAGAAAAAGAAATAGTAGAGGTTTGAACTTTTCTAATTTGGGGAAGGGGGGAAGATCACTGAAGCGTACTGGACTCGGGAGACCAGGAACGGTGAAATCATGAAGCCTTTCTTGAGTGATTCAGCATGCCCAGGAGATGGTCAGAACAAGCATGCTTCCAGGGCTCCAGGGCCCTCATTATATGCTGGCCGGAGCCACACCTCCGGCCGCACCCAAAAGACCTGATAGGGGCTTAACATATGCGCATGTTTGTCATAGGTTCCCTGGAGGAGCCTTTGGCCGCATTGGCTCCCCAGGGAGAACCCAGGTCCCACATTGGTGGAGGCTTTCAATCCGGATGTCTATTGTTCCTCCAGATTCAAGCTCCCCTCTCTGCCTGACCATGTGCTCTGGCCATGCGGCGGGCGCCATTACCTGGGAGCACATGGCAGGCTGGTTGCTACACAGAGCATACTACATTACAATCACTAAAGGGGGAGATGATATTTCTTTTAATTGTTTTATTTAAAGCACTTATTAGCTGCCTTTCTTCCTTACATAATATTCATTAAAAATATAAAAAACAGAATTTAAAATCTCATTCAGGACTGCGAGTACAGTGTTTCCTGACCTCTGGGTTGGGACAAACATAAGAGAAGCCAATGTTGGGTCAGGCCAGTGGCCCATCCAGTCCAACACTCTCTCTGTCACACAGTGGCCAAAAACACCAGGTGCCCTCAGGAGGTCCAGCAGTGGGGCCAGGACACTAGAAGCCCTCCCACTGTGCCCCCCCCCCCCCGTCAAGCACCAAGAATACAGAGCATCACTTGCCCCAGACTGAGAGTTCCTATCTATACCTTGTGGCTAATAGCCACTGATGGACCTCTGCTCCAGATGTTTATCCAATTCCCTCTTGAAACCGTCCGTGTTTGTAGCTGCCACCATCTCCTGTGGCGGTGATCAAAAAGCACATGCAAACAGCTGAGCTGTTTTTCACGAAGAGCAAAAGACAAGAGTTTTTCTGTTCTTTTCAAACCACCACGAACCGCATCAAAATTAACAGATGATACATTGTATATCTTTGACACACTGTCATCCCACTTGTTATATGAAAGAAGTTTTTGACTTGTATACTTTACTCTATGTTTATATTAATAAAAAAAATATTTTAAAAACAAAATTCATGAAAGTTCATGGCGGTCTGCAAACCACAAACTGACCGCAATTCGTGATGAACTTTAGTCCATCAGCCAATTTGTGCCCATCCATAGGGCAGATTGTATGGCATTGTACTCCACTGGGCTCCCCGAGCTCCATCTCCAAATCTCCAGGAGTTTCCCAGCCTGGATCTGGCAACCCCACCCCCCATCCCCCACCAGTGGCCAGGGGGGACTTGGCAACCCTATGGAACACAGCTGAGTGAACGAAAGGAGACCAGGGGACATCTAGAACAAAAGCTTGGACTAGACAAGGGGGTGTATAAAGCTCTTTGGAAGTCCTGCCATGTGGCATTGAAAGCACAAAAGAAATCCTGCTTCTCTACTGCCGTCAGCTAGTCCGTGTCCAGCTTGGCTGCTTAAAGTGTTTCAGCACCTGTTGACTCCGAAGCCTGAACTTTTCCATTCTGAGGATCTGATCATTAGCTGTGAAGCTCTTGCCGCATGAAAGAAGAAATGGGCATAAATCTGACATCAAAGATTGCAGCGCTCACAAAGCAGTGGGAGAAGATTTCCATCTTTCAGGACATTCCATTGCTGACCTAAGGTTGTGGTCACATGCACCAGGAAAACCGGGGGGGGAGGGAGAGAAAGGCTATTTCCTTGGGTGGAATTTTTTTTTTAAATAAATTTTATTAAGTTTTAAAGTTAACAGTAGTACAGTTTACAAAGAAGGAGACGGAAGGTAATGTTGGTGAAAACTACCCCAGGCTTACATCTAAACTGAATCAACAGTAACTTAACAAGACATTGAAGAAAGTTAAGAGGTGTATCCTAGAGCTCAAGAGCAAGGTGGCACTCAAGTGTATATTTAACCCAGTAGGCAGTGTGAGTGAGGAGTGTAGGTGCTCAGCGCGGGGGGATCCAAGCTAACTCCCTTGCAAACAATACAAGCCGCTGCGCTCAAAGTCCTGCACAGATGGTACCTAACCCCACCCACTGTGCCGGAAACTCTGTGACACCAAAGCTACCTTCTTTCATAATTGGTGGGAGTGTACACACATTAAAAAATTCTGGAACGATGTAGCCGCGTTCATCAAATCTTTGACAGGCTACACCAGAACACCACAGCCAGAGTTATTTCTACTCCATCTGTGGTCCCACTCTCCCCAACCTCCACCCGTCACGAGAGACTTAGTTAATATATTGCTGATCGCAGCTAAAGTGGCAATAGCGCGGAAATGGAGGGACCCCCCCCCCCACAGAACACCAATGGATCAACAAAATATGGGAATTTTTTTCTGCTAGAAAAGTGTATCACTTGTTTTGATACCAACCTAAAAACACGAGAGATCTTTAGCCCGCTTGAAAAGTGGTATCCCTTCCTACAAAAACTCAACGCAGTTGCACGATCCCACCTCTCTTTGAAGCTGTGGGCACAGTCCGTCAGTGTGTGATCAGATGCAACTGTGGGTGAGCTGTTTTTTTGTCCCTTTCCCCCCCCCCCATGCGCTTAAACGAGGGACGGATGAATCGCACCTCGGCCCTGAGGGCTCCCTATGGAGTTTGCGATGATGCGCATACTGCAAAGGGGAGGAAACAATGGCATGGAGTCAGGATGGCCAGATCAGACCATTCTGACACCATGAGAGCGTGCTGGAGTGATCAGACAGGGAAAAGTCTGTCCGTGGCCCATCACAACCCGTTGCCACCAGTTTTTCCCTGGTGTCTTTTAACTCTGCTTCTGCGGCGGAGCAAAAACAGATTGCCGACAGCTGCAGGGCACTTCCCAGATGTTGTTGTCTGATCGCTCCCTTTAAATCCGCTCGGCTTTCGTGCCTATGTTGGGTCCAATTGTGCATATGATCGCAGCCTAAGAAGTCAAACAGAGAAGCTTCAAGGGGAGATTAGGCCGTGAGATTGCTGAACATGAATTCGTTCACAAATTCAGAACAATGGACACCCTCCCCTCCCCACCCTGGATACATAGGGCCATAACCTTCTATCACACTACAGATTCTAACTTTCTGCTCCATAAAGATAGATTCAGGTGGGCAGCCATGTTGGTCTGAAGCAGCAGGACAAAGTTTGAGTCCAGTGGCGCTTTTAACTGAGAGCCAGTCTGGTGTAGTGGTTGAGAGTGTAGACTCTCATCTGGGAGAACTGGGTTTGATTCCCCACTCCTCCACATGCAGCTGCTGGTGTGACCTTGGGCCAGTCACAAGTTCTCTCAGAGCTGTTCTCTGATGAGCAGTTCTCAAAAAACCTCTCTCAGCCCCACCTACCTCACAGGGTGTCTTGTTGTGGGGAGGGGAAGGGAAAGGGATCGGTGGTGCACATGTCCTGGGTATCTCAAGTCTACTTGAAACCTGGTGGTTTCAAGGGAGCAGGAAGAGAATGAGGGTGTGTTCTTTATGCTTATTTTTATTGCACCAAGTATTGGATGGGGAAGGGAAGGGAGGAAGAGCAGGTCAGTTTCACTCACCTGTGGAGTGGAGCCTGAGGGGTGGGTGTTGCCTTCTGACACACTACTGGTATGTTAGGGGGGGTGGCATATGCAAATGAGTTATGGTAATGAGCTCCTGCACCTCTTTTTCTATGAAATGACCCCTGGATGGAGAAGTATGTTCTGTGCAAATTTGGTGCCATTATTTTTACAAGCAGCTGCCCCAGAGCCTCATATCCATTTCCTATTCAGAATGATGGTCCTGAACTCCAAAAGTGCAGGGATCTGAATCCCAAACAGATAACATCCTCCCTGCAAATAAGCTGTCCTGGTAACAGTCTCTCTCCCCACCCCCTGCCGCCCCCATCCCGGCCAAGTTCTGATGTTATCATGGGATTTTTGTTGATGCGTGCCCCTACCAGCCAATCCTGGGGAGCAGCTCTGGCTGGAGCCATGCTGCTGGATCCTTTCCAAAGGGGGGCTGCCGCCAAGCCCCGGCTGGTGTTCCCACCAGTTCCAGCCACCTGTGCTGGTAAAAATGTTAGCTGAAAGTTCACAGAGCCCGCAAGGACGGGAAAGTGGAAGAGCAAATGAGAGCGAGGCCAGGTGATCTGGAAGCCGTGTTCTTCCATGGAGGCCACGGGAGAGCGGAGCCCTTTGCAAAGCGGCTTCTCCTGTTTTCTCATGCTCAGGCTGGGGACTGTGGCCTTGGCTCGAGAAAGAGGCTTCTTACGAGAGCTGGGACCTTTGCGAGAACTCCCTCTGGGCCCCACCTTTCTTTTGTAAGGACCAAGTGTGTGGGAGAAGCAGCCTCTTGGGAGGACCTGCTCATAAACACTCCACGCACCTGCCTCAGCAGGGTAGCAACTCTGCATGCTCAGATCTGCTTCTGGTGTGTAGCAACTCCTCCTTGTTCCTGACTCCTGCAACCTTGGACTGATTTCCCTGGCTATCCGACCTTTGGCTTTGTTGTTTATCCTGATTCTGGACTGCATTTCCAGCTTCCAGTGTGTAGGCAACCGTGGTACCAGCTGAGCAAGCACAGTTATAATTCTGGGAGAATACCAGTGCAACCCTACTTCCCTGAGAATACCATCCCATTTGGAGTGTGGTAGCATGGGAAGCATACAACTAGAGTTCCCAGGTGAGGCTGACAAGCCAGTGGATGACTTTCCAGGAGCCTCCGGGAGAGGAGAGGGAAGAAGCATGATTGAACTCCGAAGGGAGTTCTGGTCGTTCCCTCCATTGGAAATAATAGAGGATGGGGGAACCTTCTTTGGGGGCTCATAGAATTGGTCCCCCTGGTCCAATCTTTTTGAAACTTGGGCTTGTGTTTGTTTTTTTCAGGAGAGGCACCGGCAGCTGTGCTGTAAATTTATTTATTTATTGGATTTCTACCTTGCCCTTCCCGCCAAGGCAGGCTCAGGGTGGCTTAAATAAAAATTCTAAAAATGGGTTGAAAATACTGAGGCAAAACAGTATAAGCACAAGCTCTTGTTCTCATAGATCAGGCTAGTGAGAGTTTCTTGAATGATTCACAGTTATTATAGTTCTTTTACTTTGAGAGGCTTTTGCTCCTGAGTTTCCCCAAACCACTCCAACACACTTTACCTGTATGATAGCAGACTCTATTGGTGCCCAGAAGGCTGGGGCCCTTTTCCCAGCACCCAAACCCCTTCTCTCAGAGCACCAGAAATCTTCATGGGCTCTTAACTGACTTTTAAATGTCCCCACAAGCAACTTCCAATCACACCAGACCAGGGAATCTCTACTCCTCAGAGAGAACTTTCCCTGTGTGACCGGGAAGGGATTCTTCTTCCCTCTCTAAAAGATTTATCCCCTCTTCCTTTGGCCTGAATGGGAGACTTCTTGTGCTACCCAAACCTCCTGGCCAAACTTTCCCCCAGTTCTCTGTCTGTGTTCAAAACTGCTCTCAGCTAATGCTGAATTTAGACTATAGTCAGTCACGGAAGAATTCTGACTTTGTCAGCACTAAACCCTTTTTCTGTCAGAGCTAGTCTAAGACTGTCTCCACACATGTCTCTCAACACAGTTAAGGAAGGAATCTGACTGACTCCTCTCAGCGTCCAGCTCTCGACAGACTTTCTTTGCTCAGCTGATGCCAACCAATCAGATTGCCTGAAGCAGCCTGTCACTCAAGGCTCTCTGGCTCTGTGAAGTATTAAGTAGTTTTAGGTACAGAACTTTTAAGCCTCTTAAAAAGTGCAGTCTGTCACACTTATCCTCCATGAATTTAACCTCCTCTTGAAGCTGCCAAAGATCACTTTTTCAAATGGGGCTCAATTCATTGTTTATTTGCTTCACTTAGCTCCTTTTCTCACTGAAAGTCCAGGCAGATTCCAAAAAAAAAAAAAAAAACCCCAAACCCCCCCCCCACAGTTCTATTAGACAGCATAAAACATCTAATAAACAAGGCAATAAGACTAGGATTACAGATTTAGAAAATAATGCAAACAGTAAGCTGTTTAAGGCAAAACATTGCATAGAGTAGAGATCAGATTGCAAAGGTAGAAGACAATGCAGGAAGAGGATTATGCCTAGAAATAATCATTGCAGTAGATTACGACCCTGCTCCATCATAAAGGTGCCCTTCTGACCACTTCAGTTTTGCAGAATGATGGGAAGGGGGCAGCCTTTCTGACCTCTTCCAACACCTGATCTGCAACCAATGGGTGTGATACGTCTGCCACCCCGAGCTCCAGATAGTATTGTTTGTAACACAGCTGTGGCATTCTGTACCAATTGGAGTATCCAAGTTAACATTTAGGGCAGATTCTAGAGGATTAGAGACTGGGAGATAATTAGCCACATCATTCTTATCTACTGACGTTTTAAAAATGATGGGCAGATGATCACCTGCTTTAGTGACTGAATAAAGGCTCCCAGGGTATTTAACTGGTTTATGATGGCCATCAGGGACTCATTAATATGATGGTTACCTGATTTCAGGAACCAGGATGGGCAAGGATCCAAAGCAAAGGCGGTGGCCTTCACAGATCCCAAGTTCCTGGCACCATCCCTCATGGAAACGGGGTTAGAATGATCCATGGGGAGGCCAGATGTTGGACTGGACATTGCTAGCTTCCGAGGGTAGCTGTGTTGGTGTCCAGTAGAATAGCTGGAATGGAGTCCAGGAGGACCAACAAGAGACCAACAAGAGTTTCAGGGTAGAAGCTTTTGAGAGTCAACACTCCCTTCATCAGGTACAAGTTGGAATGGCGATCCCTGAGCAGAAGGGGGGGAAACAGTGGGAGGGCTTCTAGTGTCCTGGCCCCACTGGTGGACCTCCTGGTGGCACCTGGTGTTGTTGGCCACTGTGTGACAGAGTGTTGGACTGGATGGGCCATTGGCCTGATCCAACATTGGCTTCTCTTATGTTCTTATGCTCTTAAGGTGGGAAAGGGGTTGCAAGGAAGGGAGTACAGATGCCAAGGTACAATGAGAAATGTGATCAGCATGATTAGAGCAGGGAAGAAATGCTATGGAACAGAAAAATCAAGTTTGGGTCCAGTGGCGCCTTTAAGACCAACTCAAGGTATAACCTTTTGTCTCTTAAAGTCCACACCATTAATGTCTCCCTTCTTCATAGCCTGGCACCCCCAAGCCCATCCTTCTCCTCTTGTTGGTGAGTCAAGAAGTCTCCCGCTGAACACTCCGTGCCCGGGCTTCCAAAACGAGGGCCCCATTTCAACTCCCCACTAGGTGACACAGCCCAGCCCTGAAACAATAATTCTAAACTTTACAATTTAGAACAAAAGTCTCCCTCCCCTACCAGTGTCCATCCAGAAATCGTAGTTACCTTAAACAAGGTGTCAAGAGCCACTGGTTAACCTTCAAGCTCCCCAGCAGGGCAGTCTGGCTTCCCTCATCAGCTCTCCACAAGGGCTGCAGCAACACCACCAACCTTGCAGGCTGCACGTGCATTTGCAAGCAGCAAATGCATGGCAGTGATTGACTGTTACTGTCCTCCTCCCTGGAACCAGGGAAGAGGCGGGGAAAGGCCAGTTTAGGTGGGAAAGGCAGCAAAAGGCTCTTGCTGGCATTCCTTGCTGCTTTTCCTGGCCAGTGGCCGCTTTTCACGCTACCGCTGAATTGCAGTGGTGGATTGCAGCAGCGGGCTAATTCAGATTATCAGAGAATCTGAATTGGCCCACAGCTGCCCGAAAAGGGGCCGAATAGGCTATTTTTCCCGAGTCTTCACCCTTCTGCGTCTGGAGACTCCACCCCTTCCTGGCTCATTCCATTCCATTCCCAGCTAGGGGGTTACACTTGCACATGAAAGCTTATACCTTGAATAAAAATTTGTTGGTCTTAAAGAAGAAGAATTAGAAGAAAAGATTAGATTTATACCCCATCCTTCACTACTTGAAGGAGTCTCAGAGTGGTTTACAATCCCTTTCCCTTCCCCTCCCCACAACAGACACCCTGTGAGGGAGGTGGGGCTGAGAGAGCTCTTTTGAGGACTGCCCTTGAGAGAACAGCTCTGAGGGAACTTGTGACTGACCCAAGGTCACACCAGCAGCTGCATGTGGAGGAGTGGGGAATCAAACCCAGTTCTCCCAGATGAGAGTCTACACTCTCAACCACTACACCAGACTGGCTCTCAGTTAAAAGCGCCACTGGACTCAAACTTTGTCCTGCTGCTTCAGACCAACATGGCTGCCCACCTGAATCTATCTTTATGGAGCAGAAAGTTAGAATCTGTAGTGTGATAGAAGGTTATGGCCCTATGTATCCGGGGTGGGGAGGGGAGGGTGTCCATTGTTCTGAATTTGTGAACGAATTCATGTTCAGCAATCTCACGGCCTAATCTCCCCTTGAAGCTTCTCTGTTTGACTTCTTAGGCTGCGATCATATGCACAATTGGACCCAATTGGACCCAACATAGGCACGAAAGCCGAGCGGATTTAAAGGGAGCGATCAGACAACAACATCTGGGAAGTGCCCTGCAGTTGTCGGCAATCTGTTTTTGCTCCGCCACAGAAGCAGAGTTAAAAGACACCAGGGAAAAACTGGTGGGGAATCAAACCCGGCTCTCCCAGATTAGAGTCCAACTCCTGACCACTACACCAAACTGATGGGGTGGAAGCTGCTGAAGGGTTGGTGAAATTTCTCCAGTACTTATGTGCCATGTGCCCAGATAAAAAATGGTATACTTGGAAAATTTATATGCTACCTTGAGCAAGTCTCTGGAAAAGCAGCACACAGTCATCAAAGGAACAATGATAAAATTATCAATATTAAAACAAAACATTAAAAACAATAAAGACCCAGCAGGGCTTTCCCCGGGGCACTGCGCCTCTGCACTGCTCGGGGAAGCCGAGGAGGGGATGGGGGCTTGGTCATGTGCCCTCCCCCTGGGCTTCTCACTCCCAGAGCTGCGCTCCTGTGTGCTCCCCCTCCAACGGACCCCTGTCTCCATCTAATCTACCCCCCACACACACATTTTTAAGTGAATTGGACCAAGGGGGGGGGTCAAGTTTATAGATCCCCCAAAGGAGAGGCCACTCAGCACAGACTCATTTCCCTCCACTGATACCTAAAATGACAATCTTCCCCATTCTCCTCCTTCTCCTTCTCCTCCTCCCCCCCCTCCTCCTCCTGCTCCTCTTCTTCGATGTAGTGGTTAGGAGTGCAGACTCTAATCTGGGAGAACTGGGTTCGATTCCCCACTCCTCAACATGCAGCTGCTGGGGTGACCTTGGGCTAGTCACGAGTTCTCTCAGAGCTGTTCTCTCAGGAGCAGTCCTCGAAAGAGCTCTCTCAGCCCCACCTACCTCACACAGTGTCTGTTGTGGGGAGGGGAAGGGGAAGGAGATTGTATGCCACTCAAAGACTCCAAGTAAAAGTGAGGTGTAAATCTAATATCTTCTTCCTCTTCCTCCTCCTCCTCCTCCTCCACCACCACTCTGGGAGCTGTCATTCCAGTTCCTGTGCATGGATCTGATGTCAAGCCTGTTTCTGTCAATCTATTTATCTGCTGCATTTTTATCCTGTTCTTCCTCCAAGGACACCCGGGTTGCATCGATTGATCTAGACGATTTCTGCCCTGCTCTTCTCCAGCAGAGGAGGAATCAAAGCGGCTTAGAAATCTAAAAACATAAAACATCTGAAATCTCAGTACAGCAACAGGATGAAAACAGTCCCTCGTCCGCTGCATAGGTCATATTATCCAGGTAGATATTTCAGGCCAAGAAATGTCTACGACTTGCAGACATTCAGACCCTGAATATAGAATTTGGGCTTTCACACAGCTCCCCCGGGCTTTGAGTGAGACGCAGAGCCAGTGTTCCCTCTAAGCTGAATTTGTGTTGGCGAGCTCACCGTTTTTTAGCCTCCGGCTCACGCATTTTTGTCCTAGCTCAGGAAGGGTGGCTCCAGAGCAAACTAGTTTATGCTGCAGCCAAAGCGCTCGCTCGCAACTTTCATGCCAGGAGCTCACACAAGTGGACTGTTTGCTCACAAGACAGCTTAGAGGGAGCATTGCACCCAGCACCAGGTAGCAGTCCCCTTTCAGCCTTGAATCGCCGGGAGGTGGGGCAGAGCAGGGGAGAAGCTCTGGGGCAGCATCTCCTCGCCTACGACACAGCGGCACAACAAGATTCTCTCTTCTTCCATTTGATCCTCACAGCAGCCCTGTGAGGTCGGTCAGGCCAAGAGAAGGTAAGCGGCTCAAGGTTACCCAGTAAGCTTCAAGGCCAAGGAAGGGTCTGAACCTAGATCTCCAACACACCTCTTACCAGCCCCCTAATTACTCCCCTGCACTGCCTTCTTCCCATTTCCTAGGGTTGCCAACCTCCAGGTGTTTGCCGGAGATCTCCAGGTGACAGAGATCAGCTTACCTGGAGAAAATAGCTGCTTTGGAAGGCAGCATCAATAGCATTAGACCCCACTGATGTCCCTCCACTCCCCAAATCCTTTCCTCCTCAGGCTCCACCCCCCAAATCTCCAGGTATTTCCCAACCTGGAGCTGGCAACCCGATCCCTTCCTTACTGTCAGCAGAGGTGGGCTGAAGAACATCTCTCCTTGGATCGCCGCCTGCAAGGAGCGTTCTCCAAGAACAATCATTGCGGTTTCTGAAAACGTGCACGAGGTTTCCCAAGGGCCCCTGGGTACACATACATAATTAAGAAGGAATTCGTGAGGAAGATAACTTTGAAAATATGCGCAAGCTCATTGCCCGCATTTTACTGACGCCTGACCTTCTAGATACGTGTCTGGTGTGTAGCCGAGTGACAAACTTTAGTGCTGGAGTGTTTGATATTATTTTGACTTCTTACAGGACTGGGAAGCTTAGAATGTCCGGCTAAACTGTTTCCTCTAAGTCCCACTGAATTCGGCAGGACTTGCAGAGGGGCTGCGGCTCAGTGGGAAAACCTCTGTTTTGCATGCAGAAGGTCCCAGGTTCAATTACTGCAATCTCTGGCCAGAAAGGACCAGGCAGTCAGTGATGGGAAAGACCTCCACCTGGAACCCTGGAGAGCTGCTGCCAGTCTGAGTAGACAATACTGACCTTGATGGACCGAAGGTCTGCTTTGGGATAAGGCAGCTTCATGTGTGCTCATGGGTGACTTCCAAGGAAAGGCACATAGGATCAGGCTACATGTATGTTAAGATAGAGGCCCCAGACACTGTACCCACAACCAGGTCAAAAGACCCCTTTCCCTCCACCAAACAGTTGGTCATGAGAACTAAGCCCTGAGGCAACCCTTCCTGCCCTCCCTCTCATGAACTGCCTAGGTTCACAGAATCAGCATTGTTGTCAGATGGCCATCTAGCTTCTGTTTGGAAACCTCCCAAGAAGGAGAGCCCACCACCTCCCGAGAAAGCCTGTTCCACTGAGGAACCGCTCTAACTGTCAGGAAGTTCTTCCTAAGGTTTAGTCGAAAACTCTTCTGGTTTAATTTCGACCCGCTGACCTTCTGGGGCAATAGAAAACAACTCCTCTATATCCTCTATATGACAGCCCTTCAAGTACTTGAAGATGATTATCGTATCACCTCTCAGTCATCCAGGCTAAACAAACTCAGAGTTCCTTCAACCTTTCCTCAGAAGACTTGGTCTCCAGACCCCTCCCCGTCTTCGTTGCCCTCCTCGGGACAAGTTCTATATCCTTCTTAAATTGTGGTGTCCAGAACCGAACACCATACTCCAGGCGAGGTCTAACCAGAGCACAGTAAAACGATACCATCACTGCGCGTGATCTGGACACTGCACTTCTGTTGAGACAGCCCAAAATCACATTTGCCTTTTTAGCTACCACATCACGCTGCTGACTCATGTTCAGCGTATGGTCTCCAAAGACCCCTGGATCCTTTTCGCGCATGTTACTGCCAAGACGAGTCTCCCCCTACCTGTAATTATACATTTGATTTTTCCTGCCTAAATGCAGAACTGTACATTTATCCCCATTGAAATTCATTTTATTTGTTTTAGCCCAGTTTTCCAGCCTGCCAAGATCATCCTGTATCCTGACTCTGTCTTCTACCGTATTTGGTACCCCTCCCAGGAGGTGATGTGAAAGACCCCAGCGTGAGACCCTGGAGACCCGCTGCCAGTTGGAGGAGATAAGACTGACCCTGATAGGCCGATGGTCTGACTCAGGAGTAGGCAGCCTTGTGTGTTCCCCTCTCCCCACCACTGCTGTAGCATCCAATGGCATAAGTGGAATGAGATATCTATAGTCAGAGTCCCTTGAACCAAAAGGATCTATTGCTTTGTATACACAACTTGGGCCTTGCAGGTGGACATGGTTGTTACCAGCCCTCCAGAGGAACTGGTTGACCACTGGGTGAGACAGGATGCTGGACTGGATGGATGACTGGTCTGATCCAGCAGGGCTCTTCTGATGTTCTTATGGAGGCCTCATTCTCTCTGCCCTGTTGCTGGCCCTCCAGAGGAGCTGGTTGGCCACTGTGTGAGACAGGATACTGATGGATCACTGGCCTTATCCAGCAGGGCTATTCTTATGTTCTCTTCTTAAGCCCATATCCTCTAGCCCAGCTATTGGCCCTCCAGAGGAACTGGTTGACCACTGTATGAGATAGGATGCAGGACTAGGTGGACCCTCACTGGTCTGATCCAGCAGGGCTCTTCTGAGGTTCTTCTGAGGGGAAGGCCTCGGCCTCTCTGCTCTGTTGTTGGCCCTCCAGAGGAACTGGCTGGCCATTGTGTGGGATGGGATGCTGGATTAGAGGGACCCTCACTGGTCTGATCCAGCAGGGCTCTTCTGAGGTTCTTCTCAGGAGAAGGCCTCGGCCTCTCTGCCATGTTGCTGGCCCTCCAGAGGAACTGGCTGGCCCCTGTGTGAGACAGGATGCAGGACTAGGGGGACCCTCATTGGTCTGATCTAACAGGGCTCTTCTTAGGTTCTTATGGAGGCCTCGGCCTCTCTGCTCTGTTGTTGGCCCTCCAGAGGAACTGGCTGGCCATTGTGTGGGATGGGGTGCTGGACTAGAGGGACCCTCACTGGTCTGATCCAGCAGGGCTCTTCTGAGGTTCTTCTGAGGGGAAGGCCTCGTCCTCTCTGCTCTGTTGTTGGCCCTCCAGAGGAACTGGCTGGCCATTGTGTGGGATGGGGTGCTGGACTAGAGGGACCCTCACTGGTCTGATCCAGCAGGGCTCTTCTGAGGTTCTTCTGAGGGGAAGGCCTCGTCCTCTCTGCTCTTTTGTTGGCCCTCCAGAGGAACTGGCTGGCCATTGTGTGGGATGGGGTGCTGGACTAGAGGGACCCTCACTGGTCTGATCCAGCAGGGCTCTACTGAGGTTCTTCTCAGGGGAAGGCCTCGGCCTCTCTGCCCTGTTGCTGGCCCTCCAGAGGAACTGGCTGGCCACTGTGTGAGACGGGATGCTGGACTAGAGGGACCCTCACTGGTCTGATCCAGCAGGGCTCTTCTGATGTTCTTATGACATATTCATGTTGGAGATCTCTCCAGCATGTCATCTCTAAGATAATTCTGTGCTTTGCTAATATGATTTATGCAGTATGCTTTCCAGACCATGGAAATGGGGGATAGGATGACCTTACAGTTCAACCCTCTTCCCCGAAGATATCCACGGGTCAGGCGAGGCAATTCAGATGACTGCTTGCCCCAAGCAGGGAACAGGTGTGTGAAGATGTCCACAGAGCTGCAGAGGACTTGAGGAAGCCTGTAGCCCTTCTGCTGCCAGGAAAGCCGCTCCCTTCACCTCCTGGTTCTAATTGGGTGGCTTAGACCAGTCACATTGTACAGCACAGGGGGCCTGGACAACAGTCACTTGCAGTGTGTTTGGTCTCGGGTGGTGGGAAGTACCCTCAAGTCACAGGCGACTTAAGGCAACCCCGTGGGGTTTTCAAGGCAAGAGACGTTGAGAGCTGGTTTGCCATTGTCCGGCTCTGCATCATCACCCTGGTATTCCTTGGAGGTCCCCCATCCAAATACTAGCCA
Source organism: Lepidodactylus listeri (assembly GCA_029233225.1). Classification (NCBI taxonomy): domain Eukaryota; kingdom Metazoa; phylum Chordata; class Lepidosauria; order Squamata; family Gekkonidae; genus Lepidodactylus; species Lepidodactylus listeri. The sequence continues at coordinate 2,479,632 of JARCFY010000004.1, read as the reverse complement.
GGGCCGACCCTGCTTAGCTTCCGAGATCTGAGGAGATCAGGCCAGCCTGGGCTGTTTTGACGCTGCTCCCTGTGAATTTAGGCAGATCATAACAGGGCGGGTGGGAAGGGATGAGTCAGTGTTCATCTCTCGTGACTCTTTCTTACATGCCCACAATAATGCTAATGGTCACGTTGGGTCAGGAAGGAGTTTTCCTCCTGGCCAGGATGGCCCTGGGATCCTGGAGGTTTTTTCCCCCCTATGAAGAAAGGCTAAAGCGCTTGGGGCTCGTTAGCTTGGAGAAACGAGGGCTGAGGGGTGACATGATCGAGGTTTACAAGATTATGCCTGGGATAGAGCAGGTAGAGAAAGAGGTACTTTTCTCCCTTTCTCACAATACAAGAACTCCTGGGCACTCCATGAAATTGCTGAGCAGTCGGGTTAGAACAGATAAAAGGAAGTCCTTCTTCACCCAAAGGGTGATTAACATGTGGAATTCACGGCCACAGGAGGGGGTGGCGGCTACAAGCATGGATAGCTTCAAGAGGGAACTGGATAAACACATGGAGCAGAGGTCCATCAGTGGCTATTAGCTACAAGGTATAGGTAGGAACTCTTGGTCTGGGGCAAGTGATGGGTCTATATTCTTGGTGCTTGGGGGGGGTGTAACAGTGGGAGAGCTTCTGGAGTTCTGGCCCCGCTGCTGGACCTCCTGATGGCACCTGGTATTTTTGGCCACTGTGTGACACAGAGTGTTGGACTGGATGGGCCACTGGCCTGATCCAACATTGGCTTCTCTTCTGTTCTATGTTCTTTTCTCTGGGCATAGAGGAAGGGTCACTGGTGGGAGAGGGTAGCTCTGAGTTTCTTGCATTGTGCAGGGGATTGGACTAGATGACCCTTGTGGTCCCTTCCAGCCCTATGTTTCTGTATTTCCCTACCTCAGGCACAATCCCCTGGGAAGCCCTAGGAGAACGACTGGGGAAATGAGCAAATCCCATCCAGTTCAGTGGGGCTGACTCAGGAGATAAGCAGGTGCCGATGGTCAAGGAACCCTTTGCAATGTTCTAGGCTTATCATAGAATCATAGAGTTGGAAAGGACCTCCAGGGTCATCTAGTCCAACCCCCTGCACAATGCAGGGAATTCACAAATACCTCCCCCTCCACACACCCAGTGACCCCTGTCCCACTCCCAGAAGATGGCAAAAAAACCCTCCAGGATTCCTGGCCAAACTGGCCTGGAGAAAAATGGCGTCCTGACCCCAAATCCAGCTTGGAACGTTCCTAGAGATTTGAGGACGGAGCTGGGAAAGGGCAGAGTTTGGGGAGTGAGCTTATCAAGTGTGTGAGGCCATGGAGCCTGCCCTCTGAAGTTTCAATATCCTCCAGGGGAATTGATCTCTGCAGGCCCCCGCTGGAGGTGGTAACCATAGATGTGGCCTACACACAACTTTGTGAGCTGCTGGACTGGTTGGGAACAGAATTAAGAATGTATTACTCCAAAAGAAGAAGAAGAGAGACGAGATTGGATTTATACCCCGCCCTTCACCCAGAGTCTCACAGCGGCTTATAAACTCCTTTCCCTTCCCCAAGAGAGCCAGTTTGGTGTAGTGGTTAAGTGCGCGGACTCTAATCTGGGAGAACCGGGTTTGATTCCCCACTCCTCCACTTGCACCTGGCTGGATGACCTTGGGCAAGCCATAGCTCTGTACCAGGTGTTCCCTCAAGGACAGCTTGGGAAAGAGTTCTCTCAGCCCCACCTACCTCACAGGGTGTCTGTTGTGGGGAGGGGAAGGGAAAAGGAGTTTGTAAGCCGCTCTGAGGCTCCCTTGGGGAGTGAAGGGTGGGATATAAATCCAATCTCTTCTTCTCTTCTTCTTCTTCCCCTCCCCACAACAGACACCCTGTGAGGTAGGTGGGACAGAGAGAGCTCTTTCCCAAGCTGTCCTTGAGAGAACAGCTCTGATAGAACTATGGCTTGCCCAAGGTCATCCAGCAGCTGCAGCTGAAGGAGTGGGGAATCAAACCCAGTTCTCCCAGATTAGAGTCCGCGCTCTTAACCACTACATCAAACTGGCTCCCCCAAGCATCTTTGGCCAGCTTCTATCACTTCCTCTTTCACTTAAAAAAAATTTGTTGTTGTTAACAAGAGAAAAATGCAAATGTATCAGTCATTACAAAGATCCCAAAAACCACAAAAGGAGAAAAGCCATTGTCAACATTCCCATCCCACGACCTTATAAACAAAGCCTATCTTTCCGTGAACGTCAGCCCTTGTAGCGTCTTGGCCTTTGATTGCATTTCAGCACATCGGCTGAGAGGCGAGAGCAATTCTCCGTGCTCTCATAATCCGTAATATGGGGGACCGCGGAGGATTTGCAAGAGAACGTGACCCCATTTTCTTGCGGCAGTTAACAAGCTCATTAGAAGCATCCATTTGAGGCAGGAACACATCCTTTAATGGAATATAACACCAAAGCAGTCGCAGGATTGAATGGTAAACCACGGCCCGTGAATTTCAGCATAAACCCAAAGAGACGTGGCCGGAACCGGAGACATCTACCTGCTTCTTACGCGGCCCTCTCTTCCATCCCAGCAGCCTCCCAGAATAAATGCAGAAGACACCTCCTTCTCCATGTGCTCTTGCTAGCGCACGCCATATTCAGCCAGCCCATGGAGGACGACAGAGGCCCACCCCCTGCCCGCGATCTCCATGCCTGCGTCATTCCTGTGCATTCCACCTCCCTCGCCTTTGCGTGTGCTTCATCGTCTCTGCAAGAAAAAGGCAGAGAATGAAGAAGAGAGGAATGCCAAGGGCAGGTAGTGGAAGGGAACAAATGCGGAAGAGGGACAGATAGGGGCGCCAGCCTCCAGGTGGGGCCTGGGGATCTCCAGCTGACAGAGATCAGCTCCCCTGGAGAAAATGGCTACTTTGAAGGGTGGACTCTACAGCACTGTACCATGCTGAGGCCCCTCCTCTCCTTTCCCCTCCTCAAACCCCGCCCTCTCCTGGATCCACCCCCAAAGCCTCCAGGTATTTTCCAGCTCAGACTTGGCAACCCTAGGGACAGACTCCCAGGCTAGCCTACCTCACAGGGCACTCGTGAGGACAAAATGGAGGAGGGGAGGATGAAGTAAGCCACTCTGGATCCCCACTGGGGTGAAAGACGGGGTTAGGGTTTCCAGTCTCCAGGTGGTCGCTGGAGGTCGCCTGCGATTACAACTGATCTCCAAGCGACAGAGGTCAGTTCACCCTGGAGAAAATGGCTGCTTCGGAAGATGGACTCTAAGGCAATAGACCCCACTGATTTCCCTCCCCTCTCCAAACCCCGCCCTCCTCAGGCTCCACACCCCATATCTCCAGGCATTTCCCAACCCAGAGCTGGCAACCCCAGTTCACCTGGAGAAAATGGCTGATTTTGGAAAGTGAAGTATATGGCATTATACCACACTGAAGCCCCTCCCCTCCCCAAACCCCACCCTCCTCAGGCTTGACCCCCCAAATTTCCCAGTATTTCCCAGCCTGGAGCTGGCAACCCTAGCCAGGGTATAAATTAAGAGAGGGGTCTGGAGACCAAGGCCTAGGAGGAAAGGCTGAAGGAGCTCTGGGTGTGTTTCGCCTGGAGAGGAGACGACTGAAAGGTGATATGAGAACCATCTTCAAGTACGTGAAGGGCTGTCCTATAGAGGGTGTGGAGGAGTTGTTTTCTGTTGCCCCAGAAGGTTGGACCAGAACCAACAGGTTGAAATTAAATCAGAGGAGTTTTCGGCTAAACATGAGGAAGAACTTCCTGACAGAGCGGTTCCTCAGTGGGCTTCCTTGGGAGGTGGTGGGCTCTCCTTCTTGGGAGGTTATCAAGCAGAGGCTAGATGGCCATCTCTGGCAGCAATGCAGATTCTGTGAACTCAGGCAGGTCATGAGAGGGAGGGCAGGAAGGGTTGCCTCAGGGCTTAGTTCTTGTGGCCCTTTCTTACATGCCCAGGGAAACACTGATCGCCACTTTGGGGTCAGGAAGCAATTTTTCTCCAGGCCAGTTTGGCCAGGGATCCTGGACTTTTTTTTTTGTTTTTGTTTTGGTCATCTTCTGGGCATGAAACACCAATCACTGGGGTGGGGGTGGGGGTGGGGGGCAGTGTTCCCTCTAAGCTGAGTTAGTGTGAGCTAGCTCACAGTTTTTTTAGCCTGTGGCTCACACATTTTTGTCTTAGCTCAGGACGGAGGGCTGCAGAACAAACTACTTGATGCAGTAGCCAAACGGCTCGCTCACAACTTTAATGACAGCAGCGCACGAAGTAGAATTTTTGCTCACAAGACTCCACAGCTTAGAGGGAACATGGGTGGGGGGAGGTGTTTGTGAACTTCCTGCATTGTGCAGGGGGTTGGACTAGATGACCCTGGAGGTCCCTTCCAACGATGATTCTATGATTCTACGGTTCTATGATTCTAAGTATATAAATATAAATAAATAAATTTAAGCACAAGCTAAGTAAGCTATAGTTTGGGGCCTCTGATTATGAGGGGGCCTCTAAATAGACCTCTCCCCCCCCAAAAAAGTACTCACCAATCCTGGTAATTATATATGTCTGGGGCAAGTGATGCTCTGTATTCTTGGTGCTTGGGGGGGCAACAGTGGGAGGGCTTCTAGTGTCCTGCCCCCACTGCTGGACCTCCTGAGGGCACCTGGTGTTTTTGGCCACAGTGTGACATGGAGTGTTGGACTGGATGGACCATTGGCCTGATCCAACGTTGGCTTCTCTTATGTTCCTATATAAGGCTTCTTTGGTGTAGTGGTTAAGTGCCAGTTTGGTGTAGTGGTTAAGTGCGCAGACTTTAATCTGGGAGAGCCAGGTTTGATTCCCCACTCCTCCACTTGCACCTGCTGGATGACCCTAGGCAAGCCATAGCTCTGTACCGGCTGTTCTCTCAAGGACAGCTTGGGAAAGAGCTCTCTCGGCCCCACCTACCTCGCAGGGTGTCTGTTGTGGGGAGGGGAAGGGAAAGGAGTTTGTAAGCCGCTCTGAGACTCCAAGTGAGTGAAGGGCGAGGTATAAATCCAATCTCTTCTTCTTCTTCTTCTTCAACTTGACAGTTGAAGGCCACAGGATGTCTTAATCTGACACAAGTGGGTGGGGGTGTGTGATTCTGTGAATGGCGGGGGAATAGCTAGTAGAGACCGGCTGGGGTGGGGTGGGGATGCCAATAAAGGCCACAGATGATCACACTGCAAGTTCATTGACCAGAGCTGCCATCTTCAAATGCTCCCTCCTCGCTAGGCAGACATTCTGTGTCGGAGGAGGCATGGGACCCAGGCAAGGAAGCCATTTGCTGCTATACAGTGTTGGCTGCTTTTTTCAGTTCTCTAATGGAGAAAGACACCCTGGGCGCGCCCGTGTGTGTGTGTGTGTGTGTGTGTGTGTGTTGGGGGGACAATAGCCATTCCAATTTTCTGGCCTTCCATAGGTCACCTTTGGCCCCCTCTGGAGAGAGAAAATTAAACTTAAAGGGGAACCGGTATTGGAGGGCTCCAATTCCTCCTAACAATGGACCGTGTTCCATTGGTCTAAAAATCCAATTTACGTTCCAGCAGGTGTCCTGCCCAGGATGAACAGGAGGTGAGAGGTGAGGCCAAATTGGTATATATAGATATATATATATTTGAAAAACTAGGTCCATGAAGAAGGAAGGCAATGTGAAGAACTGACCCGAGTGTTCGCTTCACATTCTTCAAATATTACAGGCATTTATTCATTACTAGGAGTCAGGCCCCTTGTGGGAAGAAATACAAAGGCTTCGAGAAAGAGGCTGCAGGTGAGTGTCCTGGCTGTGGCTGGTGGGGTGGGGGTGGAGGAGGAAAGGGGAAGACAGAGGGAGGCCAGCCATGTTTATTTCCTTCTGCTTCGCTATAAGGCAGGGTTGTCTCAAGTCATTTTGCTGCCCCAAGTGGACAGCCTCATGGTAACAGGTATGGTTCCCTCCACTCCTGACTTAGGTTGAGTTGGGGCTCTGCAGTGGCAGCTAAGGTAGAGAAGCACCTCCTCCTGTGCCATGCCTTCTGAGTTCCAAGGGTCTGGAAAGCAGTTCCATAGCCAGGTACAGGGTAGGTAGGGAAATACCTGTAGATTTGTGGGGTAAAGCCTGGGGAGGGCCGGGTTTGGGGTGTGGAGTGACTTCAGCAGGGCATAGTGTCATAGAGTCCACTGCCCAAAGCAGCCATTGACTCCAGGAGAACTCATCTTGGTCATCTGGAGATCAGTTGTAATAGCTGGGAAATTTCCTGTAGGGGAAATGATCCGCTGTGGCTGGGGGACACGGCGATTGGCAACTTCAGTAACCACTGAAGGGAAGACTGGAAGATGTATTTTACCTCAGAACATGTTCAATGACTCCCAGCTCCCAACAACAAACTGTTTAGAATGTTAGAGGCAAAGGCCAATCAGGCCACATATGAAAACCTCTGTGTTCTGACTGGCTATTGGGGTGGGGGAGGAACAGCAAACTGTTTAAAATGTTGGAGGCGGGACTCAGGCAATGCAGCCAGTGGATAGGGACAGCTTGAGTGACACATCATGGAGCCAACTGATATAGGAGCATGTAGAATGTTCAGGAGAGTCCATGACCAAAACCCAATTATTATATAGAGAGACTGCCATCCCTTTTGCTGTACTTAATGTTTGCAAAAATATTTCACAATTGTAATGAATAGTAAAATAATGGCAATAACAAACACAGCAATAACATGAAGCATAGAACCACTAGGCATCATACAAAAAGTTTGTTCAACAGGATGCCCGGTCTGCAGGTTTGTAACCGAGAAAATCAACAGAGAGGTGCATGAGAGAAAAAAGGGGACTGAAAAGGAATCTGAGAGAGCGAAAGGCTAAGCAGAAGGTCAGAAGTGACGGAGAAGGGCTTGTGTTGACATACTGGAAAGAAGGAAGGGGAGTTAAAAAGAATGGTAGAAGGTCACCTTTGACCAGAGTTTGGTGTAGTGGTGAGGAGCGCGGACTCTAACCTGGGAGAACCGGGTTTGAGGCCCCACTCCTCCATGCCCAGCTGCTGGTGGGACCTTGGGTCAGTCACAAGTTTTCTCAGAGCTGTCTTCTCCAGAGCAGTTCTCAAAAGAGCTCTCTCAGCCCCACCTACCTCCCAGGGTGTCTGTTGTGGGGTGAGGAAGGGGAAAGAAGATTGTAAACTGCTCTGAGACTCCTTCAGGTAGTAAAGAGTGGGGTATAAACCCAATCTCTTTTCCTTCTCTTCTGCACACGAAAGCTTCTACCCAGAATAAAACTTTGTTGGTCTTAAAGGTGCCCCTGGACTCAAACTTTGTTCTGCTGCTTTGGACCAACACAGCTACCCACTGGGATTAATCTTTTGCTGTTGCATTTAATTGCTTTTATTGCCTAACGGGCCATTCCCAAAATGCACCTTTGATATTAGGATTCCAGTACCCCCCCCCCCCACCTCCTGCAGCGTTGCTCACCTGTCTGAGAGTGCTGGAGGCTTCCTGTAACGCAGACACTCAAAGGTAAGGTTTCTCCTAGCAACCGGCCTTATGATTTGCCTGCATTTTGGTGATTAAAACATCTCAACTCAATATGGCCTTGAGGAGAGCTTGTCCGTTATGATTTGAGTCAAAAATGTGTGTTTTTTTTAAAAAAACCCTGTCTTTTAGCAAAAGCCAGGAGTTAAAGAATTCAGCTTAAACTCGTCCAAAACATTTAGTGTTTTAAAAAAAAAAAAAAAAAAACGAAAAACCTTTAAATAAATGTTCTGGTTTTTTGGGGGGAAATACCCGTGACACTTCTAAGGCAAACAAGAGCGGGCGTCTTGTCTTTAAGTCAGCTCCAAATCTGAGGATTTTATCTGGATAAGATGTGGAACATTTAACAGGCACTGGAAGGTTTTCAGACAGAGAAACTCACCTGGGATCCAGCCGCTCTGGAATCTCCCTTGCTCTGCGTGATCAAACTGACAGTAGGTTTGCTTTCACAAAGCAATATTTGAAAGCTAATTGTGTTTCGGGGTAATTATTCCAGCCTAAAGATGCTTATTAATTCCTGTCTCTCTAGGACACCCAGCAACCAAAAGTGCCATATTTCGTGTAATTTAATCTCCCACGTCAAGTGACGGGCAGCCACGCCGAAGTACCTTGACAGGGTCAGTGGCCCGAGTTTATTGACTGTGTGAGCGATCGGCCTGCCACTTACACCTGCCAGAAGGGAGTCTGGGGCTGGGACCCCCTCTCCCCCCAGCCCGAAACTGACAAGACGCCGACATGGAAATTGACACACTTATTTGTTGCTGTCAACCGCAAGTAGGAAGACTTCGGAAGAGTTCTGCTGGCATAATTGAGCCCTTAGCGAGATTTCGGTGCCATTCAAACCACCAGCAAGCCCCACGCTTGACAGAAATTGGGCCAGAGGAGGTAGCCGGGTTCATTTCCCATCTTTTGATTACTGGGAGCACTCAAATGGAAATCAAAAGAGTGACTCGTCTGTGCGGCGATCGGTGGACAAGATGTGGTTGATCGTGGGTCGGTGGTAATTAATTTAATATGATAAAACCAGAGAAGATGTTCTGCCACCCACAAACTTCAGGTTGCGCAAAACTTTTGGGGCACACCTCTTCCCAGTCCTAGCACACTGTACTTCTCTTTCTCCTGTGCTTTTCTCAGGGCAAGCAGGGAAGGCCGGATAGATCCCACCATGTTAGTCTGTCTGCGGCAGTCGAAAAGAGCCAGCGTCCCGGAGCGCCTTCAAGGCTAACAGAATTTGTGGCAGGGGAGGAGCTTTCGGGAGTCACTGCTTGCTGAAGTTCCTGCCCTGCTCACAAAAGCTCCTCCCCTGCCACAAATTCGGTGAGTCTTTATTTAGTCCTTCATTTATTTATGTTATTTATTTATTGTTTCTATTTATAGCCCGCCTTGCTGGGCGAACTGGCTCAGGGTGGCGTAAAGGCATTAAAAAGTCATAAAACAGCAAAGACAAGTAAAATCACAGATACAGCATAAAGTGCTGACACGCGCCACATGGCTACAAATAATGGCAGCATTCAGCGTACAGTCGAGGATGACAAGCAATATCCAACAGTATGTCAGGTAAGGCATTCGGGCCATAAGGTGTTCCCATGACGTGTTCGATGGTCATGAGTTCGTCAGTGGCGGCGCTTAATCAAAAGCCTGGTGGAAGAGCTCCGTTTTACAAGCCCTGTGGAAATGCAAAAGGTCCCGCAGGGCCCTGATGTCTTCTGGGAGCTCATTCCACCAGCATGGAGCCACCACTGAAAAGGCCCTGGCTCTAGTGGTGGCCAGCCTGACATCTCTTGGGCCAGGCGTTGTTGTGCTCTTCTGACCTCAGTGCTTTCTGGGGCGCATATGGGGAAAGGCGGTCCTTCAGGCAAGCAGTCCCCTGACCATATAGGGCTTTAAAGGTCAAAACCACCACCTTGAACCGAATCCGCTACACTATTGGCAGCCAGTTCAGCACCTTCAGTGCAGGCTGGATGGGCTCTCGTATAGAGAGACCCATCAACAGCCTGGCTGCCATATTTTGCACTAGCTGCAGCTTCCAGATTTGAGACAAGGGCAGCCCCATGTAGAGAGAGTTGCAGTAGTCTAATCTCGAGGTCTTTAAGGGAAGGCCAGAGAATGGTGAAAATCTATACACTTCACACAAAATCCTGAGACCTCTTCAGTGAGAACAGAAGGTAGCAAAAAGGGGGGGGAGGGTGAGACAATCTCCTGTGAGGGGTGCACAGACCGTTGTTCACCAGACTGCCCCGGGACATGGCTTGCACAGGTGCTCCAATGCTCCCTCTAAGCTGTGGTGTCTTGTGAGCAAAAATTCTACTCTGTGAGCTACTGGCATTAAAGTTGTGAGCAAGCAATTTGGCTACTGCATACATTCATTTGCTCTGGAGCCATCCTTCCCGAGCTAAGACAAAAATGTGTGAGCTAGAGGCTAACAAACTCTGAGCTAGCGCACACTAACTCAGCTTAGAGGGAACCCTGAATTGCTGACGGGTGCCGGAGAAGGGAGACCGCAGGCTCTGCTGGGACTGATAGGGATCCCTTCACACAAGGAAGTATTGTGTCCTTTTTGATTCCTGCAAAATCCACTTAATTAATAAATAATTGGATACTCGTAATGGTTTTACATTTTACCACATTGTTCAGTTGTGCCTTTCTACGAGCAAATGCAATGTGCTAAAGAGTGATTAGCAGCCTGAATAACCCAGAATACCCCATTCTCATCAGATCTCAGAAGCTGAGCAAGATCAGCCCTTGTTAAAAGAAAATATATGTGGCAGGGTCAGAGCTTTTGTGAGTCATGAAAGCTCAAACCCTGTCCCTGACACACATTTCTGTTCGTCTTTCAGGTGCTCCTGGACTCTGGCTCTTTTCTACTGCTGCAGACAAACTGACACGGCTACTCACCTTGGTCCATCCCCATGGAAGGCACCACATTCAGCCGTATAGAATGGAAATCCACCAACCTTGTGATAGAAGGACAGATGGACTCCCATTCTAGCTGTAGCTGAAGAAGTGACTGCAGTGAGTCCCGAAAGCTCCTCCCCTGCCACAAATCTTGTTCGTCTTGAAGGTGCTCCTGGAGGACTCTGGCTCTTTTCTACTGCTACAGACAGACTAACCTGGCTACCCATCTCGATCCAGCCCTGGTTAGTACTCGGATGGGTGACCACCAAGGAAGCTCAGTCTAGCCTGATCTCCTCAGATCTCAGAAGCTTCGCAGGGTTGGCTCCGGTTAGTCCTCGGATGGGAAACTGCCAAGGAAGTCCAGGGTTGAGGCAGACAAGAGCAAACCATCTCCGTTCACCTCTTGCCTTGAAAATGCCATGGAGTCACTGTAAGTCAACTGTGACTTGTTGGCAAAAAAAAGAGGTTGGTATGTATTTTAGTGCATTACGAGCACTTTGTGGAGAGGGTAGCCCTTGCCGCCATCCTGTTAGGAGGTGGTAGAAAGCACCGTCAAGATGCAACCGACCCACGGCAAAACTGAAGGCTCTTGAAGGCCACAGGTCCGGGTCACATGAGCAAGATAATCGTGGGGGGGTGGGGGGAGTGAGGCTTTTGCACTGGAGAAAAATGAAGCGCGGTATTAGGATCACACCAGGTTTTGTAGATGCAGGCACAGCCCGCCACTGCTTAATCAGACGCAACCATGGGTGAGTCATGGGGGGGGAGGTTGCCATTTTTTCCGATGCACTTAAACAGGGGTTCGATGAATTGCATCTCTGCCCTGAGGGCTTCCTATGGCAGTATGCGATGATGCACATACTGAGAAGGGGGGGAAAACGGCATGGCATTGGGATAGCCGGATCAGACTATCCCCGATGCCATGAGTGCGCACTGGAGTGATCACACAGGGGAAAGTCCATCTGTGGCCCATAGCAACCCATTTGCTACCGGACTTTCCCTAGTGTTTTTTTACTCCGCATCTTCGGTGGGACGATACAGGTTGCCGACGGGTGCAGGACAGTTGCCGGATGTTTTCGTGTGATCGCGCCCTTAAAATCCAGCTGGCATTCGTGCCTATCGCATGGCTAATACTGCGTGTGATCAGGGCCTAGAGACATTTAGAGGTGGCCTGCAACTGCCTTCCTCCACAGAGTAACCCTGGACTGCCTTGGCGGTTTCCCAACCCAGTACTAACCAGGGCTGAACCTGAACGTCTCTTGCCTTGGAAATTCCTTGGGGGGTTGCTGTCGGTCAGATGCAACTGGATGACACTTAGTTGAGGGGCCCCCAGCATCTCCTGGATATATTTATTTCTCCCATCACAATCGAATCACAAAAGGTCACCTGCTACTCGCTCATGGAAGTTTTAATGCCACTCGGTTCAATATTCTAGTTCACCATTCTTTATCACTGCTTTTTAAAAAAATATATCCCTTGGTTTTAAGGGAAATTGCCCACATATGTTTCAGGCACCATCTGGGATGGTTTTAAATCTGAAGATTGGGGGGGGGGGTTAGCTCCCCCCTCATCTTCTCAAAAAAGGAAGGAGAAAGATGTGTGACCGGTGGATCAGCCGCACCAGATTGCCACTTTGGAGTAAAAGCCAGGTATGTTCCGGCTGCGCAGAGTATATGAGAAAGCCAATTCATTAAGGGGACAGCTAAATTTACTGGAGACCATGAAAGCTCCACAATCCCTCTTTTTATGCTGGGCAGCACTCTATTCAAAGCTTGGCAGCCATCCGGGTAGGATCTTAGCTTGGCAATTAAAACAGCTCCAAGCCCGTAAAGAGGAAGAAGCCATTAGATGTCCTGCTGGCGAGAGTATCACTAACTCCGGAGAAATGTGTGCTGCTTTCACTGATTACTCTGAAATTTTTATCACCCTGAAAAGCCTCAGGTCTCAGTACTATTATTGTTATTATCAGCACTGCTGTCTATATTGTGTTGTTATCACGGTTCCTCAGTATAGCTGCCTTATCCATCTCCCTATAGGGGATCCTATAGGGGATATTTTCAATCATTACAATTACAGGTTGGGCCCCCACTCCCCCAGTGGGGGCAGGGAACCCCCCTGCCCTCCCAGCTTCTGTGGCCTGCAGCCACTCAGAAAAGCAGCAGGACAAATTTAAAAAAAACCACCAACAACAACAACAACACCATTGTTGATGGACTGCCATGTCACTTCCGATGAAAACCCAGAAATGTCATACGAAATGTCACAAATGACACTTCCCCTGTGAAGAAAGGTTGAAGCACTTGGGGCTCTTTAGCTTGGAGAAACAACAGCTGAGGGGTGACATGATCGAGGTTTATAAGATTACGCACGGGATAGAGCAGGTAGAGAAAGAAGTCCTTTTCTCCCTTTCTCACAGTACAAGAACTCCTTGTGGGCACTCCATGAAATTGCTGAGCAGTCGGGTTAGAATGGATAAAAGGAAGGACTTCTTCACCCGAAGAGTGATTAACACGTGGAATTCACTGCCACAGGAGGGGGTGGCGGCTACAAGCATGGACAGCTTCAAGAGGGAACTGGATAAACACATGGAGCAGAGGTCCATCCGTGGCTATTAGCCACAAGGAACTTTCGGTCTGGGGCAAGTGATGCTCTGTATTCTTGGTGTTTGGGGGGGGGGGTGTAACAGTGGGAGGGCTTCTGGAGTTCTGGCCCCACTGGTGGACCTCCTGATGGCACCTGGTATATAAATATTTACAACACTTCAGAACCTTGTTGGTTAACAATCAGAAAGTGTTGTAAATATTTATTTACTAGATGTTTTGTTTGCTTTATTGTTTATATCAGTCCCACAGAATATTGGCTCTGAAGAAGGGAATCGAAACCCTCTCGGCCGACAGGAGACATCAGCCTGGTGTTTGGCCTCCCTGCAGACCTGGAAGGTGGCAACTCAGAAACAGCCAAGAAGACCACAGTGTATACAAGGACTGTGTACTGCCTATTCAGGTCTTGCTTGGGAAGGTTTTCTGGATATGTATATTTGGTTTAAGCATTAGTGCTTTAATAAGTTATACTGAGACATATGCTTTTAAGTAAAACTTTGTGTTATGAGACCTTGAGCTGTTTGTTATTTCCAGGGGGTATTTTTGTTTTGCGATTGTCTTTTAATTTCATGGCTGCAGTCGCCGTCTGCAGTGATCCTGGATCCCAGGAAGGGGAAGTCTGTCACTGCTTCCATGACTTCCCCTTCTATTTGCCAAGGAGCGATGGGGCCGGATGCCAGGATCCTAGGTTTTTTTTTAATGTTGAAGCAGTGCTTAGTGTTCATCTTTGAGGTGCCACCAGATACCTTGTTATGTTGGCTGCAGCAAACCAAATTCCTTCTGAACCAACAACCCCCCCCCCCCCCGGAGAAATCAGGTGACGGCAGCTGCGTGCCCCTCTCCGGAGCCAAACTCTCCTTGGCAACTCCCCAGAATTCTTAGTGTTCCTGAAGGAGCTGCTTTCAGCCACATTAATGGCGCCCTTCTGGTTGCCAGTGTGGAGAAAGCATTACACATTTGCTCTCTCTCTCTCATGCACAAAAAGCTTCTCTTGGACGAGATGGAAAGCCAGTTTGCCAGCCTGCAGATTTTGGCTGGGGAGACCTCGCTATTTCGAGCTTCTCCCAACGTGAGCCGTTCACCAGGCAATGCACATTCGGCATCTTCATCAGGGAGGCTCCTGTGATGCGGAAGATCGTTCCAGGGTGTCCGTGCTGGTCTCCAGTAAAAAGGCTCGATTTGAGTCCAGCAGCAACTTAGGCTGTGGTCACACGGTCCTTTAAATCGGGATCCACTGCTGTTCCCTCACGGATTTAAAAAGGCTGATGAGACCGGCTGATCCTACTCTCGGGCCGAAGCAGGCTCACTCCCGGGTCCCTGGCGCATTTTCCGACCCCGGGAAAATCAAGTATTTTCTGCCTTCTTGCGCTTTAAATGCGTGATTTCCCCGATTTGGACAGCACTCTCTCACAATGATTGCGATTAGGGCTGTCTGATGGTCCTCCCGTGAGTTCCCCCCCCCCCTGCATTTGAGCGCATGAGCACTCAAGCGCCTGCCGGTCCTGGTTCCTTGCTCCGGGCCTTGAGCTCCGCCAGCCGCCACCTGGCACATACACTCCCAGGATGCTTCTCCCTATTTTCCATCAGGCGGCAGCCAGCAGGGCTCGGGGCCCAGAGCAGAGCGTGGGGCAAGCCAGCCAGCCAGTTCCTACATGCAGCGTTCAGAGGAAGGCAGCCATGCAGAGGCATGAGGGTGGCCCTCGCCTTGCCTCCCCCAGCCACCGCCGCCTCTCCCAGACGCCTACCCAACAGCTTGCTGAGTACTATGGAAAACAGTACAAAGTTCAAAGGTGGTCTGCCCAGGATAGGGGAAGGGGGGGGAGCATCAGCCAGCATGCGGTTCGGGGAGGGATGTGTGATCATCCCAACCCGAAAGAAAACATTCCAGATTTAAAGTACAGTGGGATAAAATCGTGATTAGGGTGCCGTGTGACCAGGAGTCATTTCACAGAAAAAGAGGTGCAGGAACTCATTAGCATAACTCATTTGCATAACTCATTTGCATATGCCACTCCCCCTAACATACCGAAAGTGTGTCAGAAGGCAACACCCACCCCTCAGGCTCCACTCCACAGGTGAGTGAAACTGACCTGCTCTTCCTCCATTCCCTTCCCCATCCAATACTTTGTGCAATAAAAATAAGTGTAAAGAACACACCCTCGTAGACTTGAGATACCCAGGACATGTGCACCACCCATCCCTTCCCCTTCCCCTCCCCACAACCAGACACCCTGTAAGGTAGGTGGGGCTGAGAGAGGTCTTTTGAGAACTGCTCATCAGAGAACAGCTCTGAGAGAACTTGTGACTGGCCCAAGGTCACACCAGCAGCGGCATGTGGAGGAGTGGTATACTTAGAAAATTTGTATGCCACCTTGAGCAAGTCTTTGGAAAAGCAGCACACAGTCATAAAAGGAACAATGATAAAATTATCAATATTAAACAAAACATTAAAAACAATAAAGACCCTAGCAGGGCTTTCCCCAGGGCGCTGCGCCTCTGCACTGCTCGGGGAAGCCGAGGAGGGGGTGGGGCTTGGTCATGTGCCCGCCCCCTGGGCTCCTCGCTCCCGGAGCTGCGCTCCTGTGCGCTCCCGCTCCAACGGACCCCTGCGTGTGACCATAGCCTTAGAGACCAACTAGATTTGGGGGAGAGGGGATATAGGTTTCCGAGAATCAAAAGAATCTTTCAAGAGGCAAAGGTATCTGAAGAAGAGAGCTTTGACTCTTGAAAACTTATACCCCCAAAAAACTTAAGGTGCTCTTGCACTTGCATCTAGCGGCTTCAAAGAAGGCTGACTGTGACTGACTTTCAGTCAAACTAGACATGACACAGGACACTCCTAACCCTATATTTGTAACGGGGGAAAGGAGCAAAGTTTAGTTTTAAAAGGGAATGGCGAGGACAGAGCTGAATTCTGCTCCGTTCCTCACCTTTCCTCCCTGCTTTCAGCTTTTTCCCCTCCCAGTTTGGCAGTAATGGATCACACCAAAGGTCCATCTTGCCCAGCCATCTCTTTCATAACACGATGCCAGAAGAGGAGGAGGAGGAGATTGGATATATACTCTGCCCTTCACTCAGAGCTGTTTACAGTCTCCTTTCCCATCCTCTCCCCACAACAGACACCCTGTGAGGGAGGTGGGGCTGAGAAAGCTCTCTCAAGAACTGCCCTTGAGAGAACAGCTCTGGAAGAACTTGTGACTGACCCAAGGCCACACCAGCAGCTGCATATGGAGGAGTGGGGAATCAAACCCGGTTCTCCCAGATTAGAGTCCGCACTCCCCACTGAGTCACTGTCCTGTCTGTTGCATACAGAGAGACTCACAGCACCTATAGGGCACACATTCACGCAACCTAGAGTGGGAGCAAAATGTTCTTTAGGTAAAAATAAAGGTAAAGGTTTCTCTGGCTCGAAAGCCAGTCGAATCTGACTCTAGGGATGCAGTGCTCATCTCTGTTTCCAAGCCGAAGAGCCAGCACTTTCCGAAGATGTTTCTGTGGTCATGTGGCCGGCATGACTAGAGGCTGAGGCGCACGGAACACTGTTACCTTCCCACTGAAGCGGTACCTGTTTATCTACTTGCAATTTTTTGCTTTCGAACTGCTCAGTTGGCAGGAGCTGGGGCCAGAGACGGGAGCTCACTCTGTCATGCGGCACTCGGGTCTTGAACTGCTGAGCTATCAACCTGCAGTTCAGCGTCTTAACCACTTGAGCCACTGTTCTTTACCCTGTGTCTTTACCCTATGTTCTTTACCCTATGTCAAAAGGGCTGATAGAAACAGCCCTGACCTGGATCGCCCACGCAAGCCTGATCTCACCAGATTTCAGAAGCAATGCTCTCTCTCAGCTGTGGAGTCTTGTGAGCAAAAATTCTACTTGGTGAGCTGCTGGCATTAAAGTTGTGAGCGAGTGATTTGTCTGCTGCATAAAGGAGTTTGCTCTGGAGCCCTCCTTCCTGAGCAAAGATAAAAATGTGTGAGCCAGAGGCTAAAGAACTGTGAGCTAGCTCACACTAACTCAGCTTAGAGGGAGCACTGCATGGTGACTTTGGCTTAATTGGTTTCCCGCATCCCCAGGCCTCTTGCTCCTGGTGCCAGGTCTACCTCAGTCAAAGTCATTCTTCAAAAATCTGTGAGTTTCGTCTTCTGAAGGGCTCATTACACATTCTTTCTGAAAACCCATAATCAGTTCGAGAGGGGATCCTCGAGTGTATGGTAATTTTCCTGTCTATTGAATTTGGTTGCCGAGAAATCAAACTCTCTCTTCTTTTTAACCATAACTGAGGTTAAGTCTGGAAAAAACTGAAATTTCGCTCTCATCAATGCTGAGTTTTATAGTGTACCAGTACTAAGAAGAAGAAGAAGAGAAGAGATTGGATTTATACCCCACCCTTCATTACCTGAAGGAGTCTCAGAGCAGCTTACAACCTCCTTTCCCTTCCACTCCTCACAACAGACGCCCTGTGGGGCAGGTGGGGCTGAGAGAGCTCTGACAGAAACTGCCCTTTATCAAGAACAGCTGTGCCAGAGCTATGGCTTGCCCAAGGTCATCCAGCAGCTGCAAGTGGAGGAGTGGGGCATCAAACCCGGTTCTCCCAGATTAGAGTCCGCACTCTTAACCACTACACCAAACTAAATGTGTGTCTCTTATCAGCTGAGTTGGGTTCCAGTCCCCAAATAAGAGAAGACTTATGTATTCATGCATGTAGACCCTGTTGGGTTGTTCAATATATGTTTAAACCCTGCTGGGCTGTTGTATTGTATTGGTCCCATTTAAAGAAGAAGAAGAAGAAGAAGAGATTGGATTTATACCCCACCCTTCCCTTGTAGTCTCAGAGTGGCTTCACAAACTCCTTTCCCTCCCCACAACAGACACCCTCTTGTGAGGTAGGTGGGGCTGAGAGAGCTCTGAGAGAACTGTCCTTGAGAGAACAGCTGGTACAGAGCTATGGCTTGCCCAAGGTCATCCAGCAGGTGCAAGTGGAGGAGTGGGGAATCAAACCCGGTTCTCCCAGATTAGAGTCTGCGCGCTTAACCACTACACCAAACTGGCTCCTCCTTTGTGAGGACTGTGAATCCTTATATTGTTTCTGAATTATTGTCTGCGTTAAACAGTGTTTTTTCCCTCCATTATTTTAAAACAAATTAACGTTTCATTAATTTCATTTCCCTCCATTATTTTAAAACAAATTAATAGAAGCATCCTTACTTATCAGATCCCACACAATCTGGGGGAAAGCTCTTCAGTTTTCCTTTCCCCCCCCCTTCCCCCCAGTTCTGGGGAGCTGCCATGAGAATGTGATTTTTCATGAATCTTTTGTCAACATAATATCATACATCTCATCTGCTGATCCTTCTCCAACAATCTAAAACTTTTTTCTGATTTAATCTCTCCCCCCCCCCCCATAGTTTGTTCCTTCATTATGCAAAATTCTGTTTGAACTTCCAAAATGGCCCATTTATTCTCAAATCTTTTTCGGTGATTCTAGGGTCTTTTCAATTGCTGCCTTAAATTGTATAATTCATTATCATTTTTTAAAAAATATATTCTGTATGTTTTTTTAAAGCGGCATAAGACCTTTCCCAGCTTTTTAAAAAATACTTCGAGTATTTGCGTTTTCAAAGCCTAAATATGTTCTAATCAGCCTGTTAGCAGCTTGTAATTCTTTCCCCTTTTGCATAACGATCAGAATGTGCATATCAAATGCTTGTCAGGTCACCAACTTTTGGCAACCCCCACGGGGGTTTTTTCTAGGCAAGTGATGAAGCAGAGGTGGTTTTCCATTGCCTTCACCTGCAAGGTCTTCCTCCCATCCAAGGACTGACCCTGTTTAGCTTCCAAGAGCTGAAAAGATCAGGCTACCCTGCAACTTTCCACATCCCCATAATCAGTACACCTAATCCATATATATACTATTTAGTATTCCTCCTCCATAGAACCAGAACACATGCAGAATTAATGTGTGTGCGAGAGAGAGAGTGTGTATGCTTGTCTTCACTTACCAAGCTCAATTATATAGTGCTCTCCCATCTTAATCTGTCTTGCTCATGAGCTTAACGCAGTCTCTTAAATTATAAGTATTCCATATGTCTTTATCCGGTTTTCTCAGTTCAAGTATCAAGAGACGGAAATCTTAAAATAACAACCCTCACGGAAAAGCTCGGCAGCGACAGGCAAGGGATATGTCATGTTTCAGTTACGCTGCAGCCTCCGAAGAAGCCGGGCTCTAAGTAACAAAGAGCGGATTCAAGAGGGCCCCAGCGCCACTTGACCGAAAGCCGCGTCTAAGAAGGCGCACGGTGCCGTCACGAGTAACTATTACTCGATCGAAGCTATAGATTTACCAAAAGAAAAAAGACAGAGAAATGTCAGATCAGAAATGTCTGTGTTAAATGCCATCAAATTGCTTCTGCCTTATGGCAACTCTATGAATTAATGACCTTGTTAGCGGCCTTGCTGGGGTCTTGCAAACTGAGCGCCATGGCTTCCTTTATTGAAAGCCTGCACAGAGCAGTGGTAAAGTGCAGCAGACTCTAATCTGGAGAGCCGAGTTTGATTCTTCACTCCTCCTTCTCCAGATGGAGTCTACTGACCTTGGGCCGGTCAGTCCTCTCGGGACTCTCTCAGCCTCACCTGCCTCACAAGGTGCCGGTTGTGGGGAGAGGAAGGGAAGGCGATTGTAAGGTGCTTTGAGACCCCTTAGGGTAGAGAAAAGTGGGGATTAAAAACCTGCTCTTCTTCTTCTTCTCAAGTCCATCGGGGGATAAAACACAAAATAGTGTCAAAGTGATGAGATCTCATCTTGTGAGGCCTCAGCTTCCATTTTGGATTGCCTGAGCCACCTTAAACTGGCTGCCAAGATCTAGCATGGAGTCTGGTGAGGTCCTGGCCATCTTTTATTCCGATAGGAAACAGAAAAGGGGGAGGAGTGGGCAGGCAGGATGAGCAGAAGGGAGGAGAAAGGGGCGGGGGGGGGCTTGAAGCAAAAGAGAAAATGCTACAGGAGTCCAGAAGGAAATTTCCTTCCCCTGCAAGTACACACAGATCCATTGCTTGTAATACTGATGTCTTCCCAAAAGTGGAGAAGAACTGCTTTCTAGGCTTCCCTATCAGGGACCCTCGAACAAGAAGGCCCTGCTCCTAGCACAAGTAATCCAGATTTTTTTTTCCCCTTTCCTTTTCCTTACAAAATCCATATGCTCTCTCTCCAGAGACCTGCTTGCGGTGACACATACAGTAAAAACAGTATAACAAAATAACAAAAACAACCAGCATAAAAACATATTTTAAAATAAGCCATAAAAACAAGCCAAGATAATGAAAACAGCATAAAACAATGGTCAGCTAAATCAAATGATATCCATAAAAGACCCCTCAGGCTAAAAGCAGGCCATAAAAACAGATTTACAAGGTGGAACACCTCAGTTTAGATAAAGAGAAATGTGTCCTAGGAGAACCTGAAGTCAGGTTGCCAACTCTGGATTGGGAACTACCTGGAGATTTTGGGGCTGGAGCCTGAGTAAAGCAGAGTTTAGAGAGGGGAGGGACTTGAGAACATAAGAGAAGCCAATGTTGGATCAGGCCAGTGGCCCATCCACTCCAACACTCTATCACACACAGGGGCCAAAAACACCAGGGGCCCTCAGGAAGTCCAGCAGTGGGACCAGGATCCTAGAAGACCTCCCACTGTTGTACCCCCCCCCCCCAAGCACCAAGAATACAGAGCATCACTTGCCCCAGACTGAGAGATCCTATCTATACCTTGTGGCTAAGAGCCAGTATGCTGGACCTCTGCTCCATATGTTGATCCAATTCCCTCTTGAAGCCGTTCATGCTTGTAGCCACCACCACCTCCTGTGGCAGTGAATTCCACGTGTTAATCACTCCTTGGGTGAAGAAGTCCTTCCTTTTATCTGTTCTAACCCGACTGCTCAGCAATTTCATGGAGTGCCCACGACTTCTTGTCTTGTGAGAAAGGGAGAAAAGTACTTCTTTCTCTACTTGCTCTATCCCATGCATAATCTTATAAACCTCGATCATGTCACCCCTCAGCCGTCGTCTCTCCAAGCTAAAGAGCCCCAAGTGCTTCAACCTTTCTCCATAGGGAAAGTAATCCGACCCTTTTATCATTCTAGTTGCCCTTTTCTGCGCTTTTTTAATGCTATTCAGTATAACGTCAGGAGAACGAAATATGAGAACCATACTGAACAGGGAGAACAAGATGACCACGTATCCACCCTGGATTTCAACAATCTCTGCAGAGGGGGAGTCCAAAATCGCAGTCCTACCCAGTCTCTGTGTGTGGCTTCTGGAGCCTTCCCTTAGATCCTGCAAGATAATGTGTTTATAAAACGAAAATTAATGCCACAGCGTCCACCTTCCAAAGCGGCCATCTTCTCCAGGGGAACTGATCTGTGTTGCCTGGAGACCAGTTGTAATCCCAGGAGATCTCCAGCCACCATCTGGAGGTTGGCAATGGAAACCCTACCCCTGTTTCCAACCGCCCCCCCCCCCCCCCCCCAGCATAGCCTGGCTGCTGCATTTTTGACTGACAGATGTTTCCGGACAGGTTTCAAAGGGAGTCCCACGTGAAGTGCATTACCGTAATTTCATCTGGATGTGATCAGCACAGCTTCTGTGAAGGACAGACATCGAGAGGAGGCCTGGGTGGAAGATCTCAGACTACACAGAGGATCTGAATCCCTTAAAGCCTAGGCACATTTCGGGACCCTGCACCGCGGACAATAACATTAGGGGAGAGGCATCTCGCAGAACTAGACATGAGAACTGTCCTGAACAGAGAGACTAGCATAGCCCAGTAAGTGTCCTGAATCCCCATGATCTCTACACAGGGTGAGTCCAAAATCGCAGTCCTGCACAGTCCTTGTTTGTGGTTTCCAGAGCCTTCCCTTGGATCCTGCAAGATAATTTGTTTATAAAACGAGAGTTAATCCTCTCCTAGTCTTTTCAGAGTCCTTCTTTTGCGTCTCCAGCCGAAGGGTCCACGGGGTCTTGATGCAGTCTGGAAGCTGACGTCAGGAGGGGCCTTCGCTAATTGGATTATGGTTCGTTTTCTCTGGCGCAGAGTATCAGAAACAAGCGCTCACGCCCCCCCCCTCCCCTTCTTTTCGGCCAAGGAGATCAAATGTATCCGGAGGCATTCCGTAATGTTGCTCCATCTGTGCCCTTTGGCCCTCCCCGACGGGCGGAATTCAAACCCCTCAAGCCGCCCCGTCGGTGCTGGGATATCATGCTCCTCTTCCAAGTTAGTTCTGCGCCAGTGTTTGTGGGAGGGAATCAGCACCATTCCTTGGAGCTCAGTGGGGATTATGATGCGGAAAAGGATCAGGCCGTGAGAAAAGAGGAAAGGGGGGACAACTCGAAAGTTGTTATTAGAAGTGCAGTTTGTTGGTAGACCAGAGGGGGTGACAAAGCTCACATATTCCCAAAGGCTGAACACACCTGGAGCTGCTTTAGAGGGAATCAGACTCTTGGTCCATCAGGGTCAGTCTTGTCTACTCTGACCGGCAGCAGCTCTCTAGGGTCTCAGGCGGAGGTCTTTCACATGACCTGCAGCCTGGTCCTTTCAACTGGAGATGCCGGGGATTGAACCTGGGACCTTCTGCATGCAAAGCTAAGGCTTTTCCATTGAGCCACAACCTTTACCCATATATTCAAAATGGCTGGAGAAAGAATTTCTTATGTTACTGAGGCCTTCTGGTGCTAGGGTTGCCAGCTCTGGGTTGGGAAATCCTTGGGGATTTGGGCGGAGGAGCCTTGGGAGGGAGGGGTTTGGGGAGGACATGGACCTCAAAGGGATATAATGCTATAGAGTCCACCTTCCAAAGCAGCCATTTTCTCTGGGGGAACTGATCTTGGTCATCTGGGGATAAACTGTAATAGCAGTACAGCTGCCAACCTCCAGGTAGTATCAAAAACAAGACAGGCTTTGATGTGAATACGATAGGAAAAAATGAGCACCAAAGAAAATCACTCTTCTATAAACATGTGGAGCCAAGGAAAGCAGGAGATAAAGCGAACACAACTCTATCTTTCTATTGGTGTTTGTCACCAGTCTCTTGACTGAGCACAGCAGGAATGACAATTCTCTAATGATGTGTTGATCCCCACTATTGTCATTCCTGCAGTGCTCCGTCAAGAGATTGGTGCCAAACACCATCAGAGAGATAGAGTTGAAGAAGATATACGAAACAGCTGTTTAATCCTAGGAAAGCATGTTCTCTTCATCTCTTGCATTCCTTGGATCCACATGTTTATAGAAGAGTGATTTTCTTTGGTGTTCATTTTTTTTCTAACCTCCAGGTAGCAGCTGAAGATCTCTTGGGATTACAACTGATCTCCAGGCAATACAGATCAGTTCCCCTGGGGAAAATGGCTGATTTGGGAGGTGGACTCTATGGTGCTGTGTCCCACTGAAGTCCCTCCCCTCCACGCTCCTTATTCCACCACCCAAATCTCCAGGTATTTTGCAACTCAGAGCTGGCAACCCTAAATAGCAGGAGAACTTCAGGTGCCACCTGGAAGTTGGCAACCCAATGTGGTATGCACTTCTTTGTGAGAGACCAGATACACAACACCTGGACTTCATGTTTCTATTCCCTTGTGCTACCCAAGGGTTTGCCATGGTGGGTTTGATGTGAGGTATTGTCCTTTGGTGTAGTGGTTAAATTCGGTGTAGTGGTTAAGCGCACGGACTCTAATCTGGGAGAACCAGGTTTGATTCCCCACTCCTCCACTTGCACCTGCTGGATGACCTTGGGCAAGCCATAGCTCTGTACCAGCTGTTCTCTCAAGGACAGTTGTCTCAGAGCTCTCCCAGCCCCACCTACCTCACAGTGTGTCTGTTATGGGGAGGGGAAGGGAAAGGAGATTGTAAGCTGCTCTGAGACTCCGAGTGAAGGGCGGGGTATAAATCCAATCTCTTCTCTTCTTCTTTCTCTTTCGTCATCTGGTTTCTATTGCACATGCAAATTCTTCGAGGCCAACCAAACTCTCCTTGGGATCCTCTTGAGAGGCCATGCATCATCCCCAGCCTTCTTTCCGCTTCTGTCTTCAGCCGCTTCCTCGGGGCCCAACCCCTTTTTATAACCTCTCCACACACAAGCAGCTCAATAGGCGGGTGATTTACAGCCTGCTTTGATAAGAACAAATTTGTTACATTAATGGGCCCTGTTCTGATTTATTGCCTCACAGATTCCATCTGCACATCTGAGAAATTGTTCTCAGGTGGACATGGGGGGGGGGGGGGAGGAAGTGTGAAGCACCGTGGCCTGAGGCAGAGAGTCGTCTAAAGAGCACAAATGAAGAGGACGCCTCAAAGAGAAGGGCGATTCCGGAACTTCAGCGGCATGAGATTCGAGCCATGAGTCAGAGGAATTGAGTTCCTAGATGCCATGCTCGAAGAATTAATGCTTTGAGGAATGCTTCCAAATCGCAAGATGGGATAGTCCCGCTGTACACTGCACTGGTGAGGCTGCACCTGGAGTCTTGTGTGCAGTTCTGGAGGCCTCACTTCCAAAAGGCTGTGGACAGAACGGAGCGGGTGCAGAGGAGAGCGACGAGGAGGATCGGGGGCCTGGAAACCAAGAAGCCCTGTGAGGAAAGGCTGGGGGACTTCTTGGGAAGGTTCAGTCCGGAGAAGAGGAGGTTGGGGGGGGGACACGATTGCCCTCTTGAAGTATTTGAAGGGCTGTCACCTACAGGAGGGCAGGGAGCTGCAGGGCCGGCTCTATCACTAGGCCAACTAGGCAGCTGCCTAGAGGCGCAGCTGGCAAACGGGGCAGCGGAGAGACAGAGAGAGACTCAAACCAGGAGATAGTGTTCATTATGCAAACCATGATTTACCGTTATGTCTGAATGCAGCTTTCCATTCAGGCTAAGAACCAAACTTCGCCTTGGGCCAATGCAGATAGACTTGTAGGCGCTGCAGCCAGCCGGTGCAGGTGGCTGCCAGTGGGGCTGGAAAGTTCGTGAGCCCTGGCAGGCGGGCCGGTGCTTGGGGGGGGGGGGGGCTCCGGCGGTGGAGAGGATGGCTGTTGTGGTGATGGGGGTGCTACGAGGCAGCCTCGCCTGGGGAAGGGGGCGCCACAAAGTAGCCTCGCCTAGTGTGCAAAAACTCTGGGGCCGGCCCTGGGGAGCTGTTCCTGTTGGTGGCAGAGGAGAGGACTTGCAAGGATGGGTTTAGATTAAGGGCGGGAAGGTCCCAGCTGAATCTTAGGAGAAACTTTTTGACAGTCAGAGTCGTGCCACAGTGAAATCAGGTGCCTGGGGAGGTGGTGAGCTTCCCTACCCTGGCAGTCTTGAAGCAGAGGCTGGACAAACACTGGTCAGGGATGCTCTAGCCTGATCCTGCATCGAGCAGGGGGTTGGACTAGATGGCCTGTCTGGCCCCTTCCAGCTCTATGATTCTAGGATTCCATAAGAGGCATGGCAATGTTAGCCGAATTGCTTCAATTTATGTTTAGCAATCAGCAAAATACACGGGTTCTTGCCAACTATACCAGGGTCCCACCCCTCCCGGGAGTTCTGAAGGAAGGAGGCACGTGAGGCGAGTTCCAAGTTCAATGTTGTTTACTGGATCATGTAATCAAGCATACAAAAATCATAATCACACACACAATCTTACAGGTCTAATAAAATAAAGAGAGAAAATAGCACTTTTGCATGAGCAGGTTTCGTTGGTGGGGAAAGCACGTTACCTTAGATGCGTTGTCCGATGTCAGGATGAATTGGATTTGGAAAGAAAGGTATAAAAGCTATGGGGCCACGAGGCTTGAACCGGCAAGACCACGTGGTTCTCCTGGATCGCGAGTCCAGAGAGAGAAAAAGGGGTTTAAAGATGGAGGCAAGGATTGGGGACAGAAAGCTGGACTGAAGGGTCAATAGGTAAGATAGAGGGCGACGGCTCAAGAGACCGAGTGACTCTCGGTTTGGACTTTTATTGGGGGTCTTGGGGCGGGCTTTGCAGACCACAACCCACTAACACTCCTACTAGGCGGTCCGTCCCTGTTGGACCTTGCTATAGGTTAAAGGTGAACAAAGGGAGGAGGTCCAGGGGTTTGGTCAGTGTTGCAAAAGTATGACTTCACCAGGAAACAGACACTGAGTCTGGGGTCCGATGACTCACCTGGCCATACCTATTGTCAGTTGATGGTTTTAGCCAAGTATCTGATGGCTGGCACAGTAGGTGCTAGGCAGTCTCGTTAGCATGACTATCCAGATGTGTAGTGGGGGAGTGGGGGTCAGCCAGCGGATGTCTGACAGAAGGAGGCCTCATGGCAAGAGGAATCCTTTGTCTTTGCCTTGGGTGAACTGCTTGGGGTGTCAGCCTCCTGGCTTGGGCTGGAGCTGGCTCCTATGTGAAGAAGAAAGCACAAGTCCCTACCACTGCTGGCGACACAGAGTTCAAACTTATGGATAAAAATCCATAAGAGCACAGAAAAGTGCCTTGCTGGCTAACAGCAAGAAGAGGCATGGGCCGTGAAACAGAGGAAGCCAGCGGTCTACTCTTGTGATCAGTGCAATGTTAGCAGAGAAAACTCCCGGGACTTTCCATCCAGAAGCATGTTAGTCTGCCATCTAGTCCTCCCCACCCCCCCTGCATTACATGGCTTCGGTCAATTGGCCAATCAAAGGAACAGATAGAAGGAGAGGAAAGCCAGTCAGTGCAGCAGAGTGGTTAAGGAGCCTTGGACTGGGAAACGGGGGAGAGAGAGTCTCAAATGCCCACTCTGACCTCGAGCTTCCTGTGGTGCTTTTCTTCCGCTGTATGTGTCTACTTCATTTGTACCCCACACTTCTTCCAAGGAGATCCGGGTGGACTGTGTTGTTCCCCTGGCCCTCACAACAGTCCCATAAAGTTGGCTGAGCTGCGTGAGCATAACTGGCCTAATGAACTCAGGGAGTGCCACTGCAGAGCGGGGAATGGAACCCGGGTCTCTCAAACTGGAGTCTAACGGTTACACCGCACTGGCTCACCACACTCAGGCCGTCTCTATCTCAGCCCAACCTACACCACAGGAATGCTGCAGAGGAGGAGGAGGAGGAGGAGGAGATTGGATTTATAACCGGCCTTTCACTACCTGAAGGAGTCTCAGAGCGGCTAACAATCTCCTTTCCCTTCTCCTCCCCACAACAGATACCCTGTGAGGTGGGTGGGGCTGAGAGAGCTCTTTCAAGGACTGCTCCAGAGAGAACAGCTCTGAGAGAACTTGTGACTGACCCAAGGTCACACCAGCAAGTGGAGAAGTGGAGGAGTGAGGAGTGGGGGAGTGGGGGAGTGAGGAATCAAACCCGGTTCTTGCAGATCCGCACACTTAACCACTACACCAAACTGGCTAGTTGGGGCTGAGAGAGCTCTGAGAGAACTGCCCTTGGGAGGACAGCTCTGAAAGAACTTATGACTGACCCAAGGTCACACCAGCAGCTGCAAGTGGAGGAGTGGGGAATCAAACCCGGCTCTCCCAGATTAGAGTCCGCATTCTTAACCTCTACACCAAGTAGGGCAGGATAGATAGGTGGGGCCTGGGGATCCCCCGGAATTAAAAGTGATCTCCAAACCCCTGGAGGAAACGGCTGCTTTGGGGGGTGGACTCTATGGCATTATACCTCACTGAGGCCCCTCCCCGCCCCAAACCCGAGGATCCCTGTGGTCCACCCATAAGCCTCTTTTATTTCCTGACTCAGAGTTGACAAACCTAAGATATGAACATATCTAAGGCTCCTTCTTTGGAGGTTTTCAAGCAGAGGCTAGATGGCCATCTGTCAGCAGTGCTGATCCTGTGAACTCAGGCAGATCACGAGAAGGGAGGGCAGGAAGGGTCACACCCAGGAGTCCGTTGGAGCAGGAGCGCACAGGAGCGCAGCTCCGGGAGTGAGGAGCCCAGGGGGCGGGCACATGACCAAGCCCCGCCCCCTCCTCGGCTTCCCCGAGCAGTGCAGAGGCGCAGCGCCCCGGGGGAAGCCCTGCTAGGCTCTTTATTGTTTTTAATGTTTTGTTTTAATATTGATAATTTTATCATTGTTCCTTTTATGACTGTGTGCTGCTTTTCCAGAGACTTGCTCAAGGTGGCATATAATTTTTCTAAGTATACCATTTTTTATCTGGGCACATGGCACATAAGTACTGGAGAAATTTCACCAACCCTTCAGCAGCTTCCACCCCATCAGTTTGGTGTAGTGGTCAGGAGTTGGACTCTAATCTGGGAGAACCGGGTTTGATTCCCCACTCCTCCACATGCAGCTGCTGGTGTGACCTTGGGCCAGTCACAAGTTCTCTCAGAGCTGTTCTCTCATGAGCAGTTCTCAAAAGACCTCTCTCAGCCCCTCCTACCTCACAGGGTGTCTTCCTGTGGGGAAGGGATGGGTGGTACACGTGTCCTGGGTATCTCAAGTCTACTTGAAACCTGGTGGTTTCAAGGGAGCAGGAAGAGAATGAGGGTGTGTTCTTTACGCTTATTTTTATTGCACAAAGTATTGGATGGGGAAGGGAATGGAGGAAGAGCAGGTCAGTTTCACTCACCTGTGGAGTGGAGCCTGAGGGGTGGGTGTTGCCTTCTGACACACTTTCGATATGTTAGGGGGTGTGGCATATGCAAATAAGTTATGTAAATGAGTTATGCTAATGAGCTCCTGCACCTCTTTTTCTACAAAATGACCCCTGGGGCTAACTATCTTTAGCTAAACCTGCATGAAGCCCGGAGTTGTCAACTTCCGCGGGGGGGGGGGGGGGCTGGCGATCTCCCAGAATTATGACAGAGATCAGTTCCCCTGGAGAGACAGCCTGCTTTGGAGGGTAGGATTTGTAGCACTGTACCCCACTGAGGTCCCTTTCCTTGCCAAGCTCTGCCCTCCCCAGGCTCCACCCCCAAAACTCCAGGAATGTCCCAGTCCCGGGCTGGCATCCTTGACCTCGTTTCTCCTTCCAACTGCATTGCCTTCTGCTCACGGACCTGAGCACTCCACATGCCCAGAATATCTAAATTAGCAGGGGATGATTTATTGAAAAAAAATGAATAAATTGAACCTTCCCTGGTATAATTGGAAGTTTCTGGCTTGCAAATTATTTTAACCACATGAACCTGAAATGTGTAAATTAGCTAGAACTAGTATAATTAGCAAAAAAGGGAAAGAAAGTTAAACAGCCTCCTTATTTGTTGAGCCATTCCTGGGCTGGAACTCGCGTGAACTGCGTGACCCTCAATTACCTGGAGTTAATTTGTTTGGCAGATAAATACATTTTGCCTGCCTCGCTGTAATTAGCTCCTTTAGAATTTTTTGGAACACCGGACCGTGTCAGAAAATAGCAAGCTTATTACCATCCATGCACCAAATCAGGCACGCGGGTGGGTGTTCACAATCCAGTGCGTGAACTCAGTAACCTGAAAGTCTAACCTAGAGTACACACCAAAAGTATCCTGGATTTCCTAGTGCTTGTAAAGAAGAATGGATAATTTTGGTTAAATGAGTGCCGAGTTCTAAACAATTCCCAGACTTTGGATTGAAGCCTGAAACTTTTATGTAACTATGTGGGGGTAGGATAACTCAGGGGTACAGCATCTGCTTGGCCTCCAGACGGTCCCAGGTTCAGTCCCTGACATCTCTAGCTAAAAGGATCAGGCAGGAGGTAAAGTGAAAGATCTTTTCTCTGCCTGAGACCCTGGAGAGCTGCTGCCAGTCCGAGTAGACAATACCGAACTTGATGGACCAAGGGTCTGATTCAGTAGAACATAGCTTCATGTGTTCAAGCATGCATTTAGGGAGGGGCTGTGGCTTTGTGGTAGAGCATCTGCTTCGCAAGCAGAAGGTCCCAGGTTCAATCCCCGGCATCTGCAGTTAAAGGATTTGGCTGTGGCTGATGGGAAAGACCTCTGCTGCCAGTCTGAGTAGACAATACTGACTTTGAAGGACCAAGGGTTTGCTTCCGTATTCAGGCAGCCTTGTGTGCTTGCTGGGGAGGAGCCGTGACGCGGTAGAAAGTCCAAAGTCCAATCCCTGGCAGCTTCTCCAGTTAAAAGGGGCAGACAGCAGGTAATGTGAAAGACTTTTCTCTGCCTGAGACGCAGGAGGGCGGCTGCCAGTCAGAGCAGACAAGACTCACCTTGATGGACCAAGGCTCTGATTCAATACAAGGGAGCTTCGTATGTCCGTATGACCATTTGTATATCCCCTGTCCTTTACAGCTCAAAGCAGAGCTTAAAATGAGATCTATGCACGCAGATATGAGCTTGTGTACGTACATCTGTGTGCAGGAATACAGGTACAGGTTTGGGGGGGAGCATCTCTGGAAAAATACTGGAGAAGCCCACAAACTTTTTTTTCCCAGAAAAGTTTCTGATGTCTTGATTGTAGATCTGACTAGACAGGCCCCATCAAATCACAACCTGATTCAGAACACATCAGTTTCTGTTCCAGGCTCCATGTACACTTTGATGTGTGCACAGAGACCAAATCAATCATGGGCATCTTTCTCTTTAGTGACAGATGTCATGCCACATCAGGAACTCCTGGGATACATGGGAGCTCCACAGGTTCCTGTGCCTACATTTCATCTGTATCAAGCCTGAGTTTGGGAAGCAAAGTCCTTGGATTTGAGTGGGAAAGGAGGAGGAGGAAGAGGAGGAGGAGATTGGATTTGTACCCCGCCCTTCACTGATGAAGTCTCAGAGCAATTTACAATCCCCTTCCCCTCCCCACAACAGACACCCTGTGAGGCAGGTGAGGCTGAGAGAGCTCTCTCAAGAACTGCCCTTGAGAGAACAGCTTTGAGAGAACTTGTGACTGACCCAGGGTCACCCCAGCAGCTGCATGTAGAGGAGTGGGGAATCAAACCCAGTTCTCCCAGATTAGAGTCCGCACACTTAACCATGACACCCAACTGGCTCTTAACCACTGCACCAAATCCAGAGGTCTCAATGTACAGATTGTGCTCTGCAGGAGAAGTCATATCCACGCACATCCACTTTGTGTGCGTGTGAGCTCTGTGCAGCCCGGCTTTGAGAATGGGGACAATCAGGTTAGGATCCAGCTGGCAGCACAGGCTGAAACTCCACGCTCCGCTTTCAGAAGCAATTTTCTTAAAAGGATGTTTCTTTCCAAGGGGAAATTCCAGACTCATTTTCCTGGTGCAGACAATGGAAATACCCGCCGCTTTCATCCAAAAGAAACTGTCCGGTGCTTTTTTAACTAGAAATGTCATTTCAGATTTATGCCTTGACACAGAATGTTGGGTTTTAAATAGCGACAACAACCTGGGTTTTTATTTTAGGCTGAGAAATGGATGCAAATCTCTTGGAAATGGGAATTGAAATGCTCGCGCAAGTCATTTCTTCGCCGAGGAGACTTTCCTCCCTTGCAACTCGAAATGTGCAAAAAGCGCCCCATGAGAATTTTCACTAAACATAATGAAACTTTTAACTTCCCTTGACTTCTTTATAGACATTTCACCTGAGCGTTCCAAATTCACATCAAAACGTTGCTTGAGGGGAAATTTGCTGACAATTCTATCATTTCCAGCCTTCCCTCTGCTCTGAAATTTGCACTAAATTTTGCAATTATAAGAGGCCCTGCAGACGGAGGTGAAAAGAGATAACCGTCGTAAGCGGTGTGTAAAAATAAGCAGTTCTGCTACACGTCGGAACTAGCAAGATTTTTTGCTTTTGCAGAATAGAACCTACCTGGGATCTAGTCTGTGAAAACTGAAGCCAGGATCAGACCGCCTGCATCAAGAAGGCGCCAGAAAACTCCTGTTTAGTGTGTGTTGCAACAGACAAACCCCAGCTCCCTCTTTGGATAATTTGGATGGTTATAGGCTCAGGATTGGAGGTCCCCAACGTGTATGCCCAAGGATATCATGATACTGGTCAGCACTTTTCCTGGCACCCAAAATATGTTTTTAGAAAGTGGGTGGGGCTTGGTGGGGCTTTTGCCCAGCAACACTTCTAATGGGCCACTGGAGATCTGATTGGTGATACAGATTTTTAAACATTGCTTTGACAGCAGCTACCGTTGCAGCACAAGAATTTTCACTATGTGACTGAAGATAAGCTGTGGCAGCCATTTTGTGGCCGGCTTCAGCTCCTGCAGCAGCCATTTTTGTGTAGGGTTGCCAGCCTCCAGGTGAGGCCTGGGGATCTCCTGCTTTTACAACTGATCTCCAGCTGACAGAGATCAGCTCCCCTGGAGAAAATGGCTGCTTTGAAGGGTGGACTCGATGGCATTGTACCCTGCTGAGGCCCCTCCACTTTCCAAACCCCGCCCTCTCCTGGCTCCACCCCCAAAGTCTCCAGGTATTTCCCAACCCAGACCTGACAACCCTAATTTTGTGGTTGTGCCCACCATGCCATGTCAGAATTCCAGAGATGCCCACAAGGTCAGAAAGGTTGGAGACCCCTGCAGTAGATCCACATTTCCCGGTTCTTGTTGGACTTCAGTGACAGAACATCTCAATGAGAGAATATCTGCTTGGCCTGCAGAAGGTCCCAGGTTCTGTCCCCGGCATCTCCAGCGATGAAGGACGTGTGGGTGATGTGCCACCTCATTTTCTGCCAGGTGCCAATCAGGCATCATGTAGGCGTGTCTTCACACAGAGTCAGACCGTTGCTTCATCCAGCCCAGCGCTGGACTCTTAGCTCAGCGAGCTCAGAGCCTTTTGCTGGACGTGCCAAGAGGAGTCCGAGCTGGGCCTTTCAACATGCCGAGCATGGACTGTATTGGAAAGGACTATTGGTGCCAGCGCCGAGGGTTAGGAGTTTGGGAGTGCTCCTGGACCCCATGTTAACGATGGAGGCCCAGGTAGCAGCCACTGGCAAGGTCAACCTTTTACCAACTATGGCTGATTAAGCAGTTGGTTCCCTTTCTCAAAAGCAGTGACCTGGCTACGGTGATCCATGCATTGGTCACCTCAAGACTGGTCTACTGTAATACTCTCTACATGGGGCTGCCCTTGTACCAGATCCAGAAGCTGCAGTTAGTGCAGAATGCAGCAGCCAGAGTGATGTTGGGACTCCCTGTGGGGGAACACATTCTCGTGAGGTTCGCTTCGCACAGTGAAATTCGCCCATCCGTTCGTGAAAATGGTTGCCGAAAAGCAAAACACAAATGACCTTCTTCTCTTTGGTGCATTTCCTCATGTCTGGTCGAAGCCATTTTTCCTCTGCTCCTCTGCTGTTTGCAAAGGAAGAGGGAATTGGCTTGTCCCCTTCGTCAAGTCAACCGGCTGCTGTTTGGTGTGGTGCCAGTTTGGTGTAGAGCCAGTTTGGTGTAGTGGTGAAGTGCGCGGACTCTAATCTGGGAAAAGCGCGGTTGATTCCCCACCCCTCCAGTTGCACCTGCTGGATGACCTTGGGCAAGCCATAGTTCTGGACCAGCTGTCCTTGAAAAAGAGCAGTTAATGTCAAGAGCTCTCTCAGCCCCACCCACCTCACAGGGTGTCTCTCAGTGCCGCTGCCCACAGCTACCCCGAGTTCACTGTTCTCTCTCACTGCTGCATGCAGATGAAACCTCCTTTATTTATTATTTATTTATTTATTTATTCGATTTTTATACCCCGCCCTCCCCGCAAACAGGCTCAGGGCGGCTTACAAGGGCACAATGTGCCTTATCCAATACAACGACATTTAAAATCAATTTAAAACTCATGAATTAAGTCATAAGAACAATAAAATTTCAATAAAGTGCTTCCAGCCATTAAAATTCAGATGGCATCAGGGTCGGAAACGACCTTCCCTGGTCGTCAAGCCTGGGCTGCATCCAGGGTGGCCACACATCGTCGGCTGTCAGTCACGATGTGGGACCAATGGTGGCGGCTCCTATTCAAAGGCCTGGCGGAAGAGCTCCGTCTTGCAGGCCCTGCTTGCCGCCTCTCTCTGACCTTGGTGTCTGGTGCCGCTTCTTCCCTTGGGAACCTGTAGCCATTATTTTAGGCACTTTGCTAGCTTAATATGATTGGGCTCTCTTGGTGCCCCTTTCTCGAATACCCACAGCGGGGGACTTGTCCTCTGTCCTTTCAAACCCAGCTCAAAGGGCACCTTTTCCAGGAAGCCTTTTCCATAAGCCCCTCATTCTCACCCAGATGGTGCAACATCTGAGTTCCCATGCCTGCACCCTCGTCCCAGGTCAAACACAGAAACACAGAGCTATAGAAGGGATGCCAAGGGGGCATCTAGTCCAACCCTCTGTGCGATGCAGAAAATTCACAGCTATCCTTCAGGACCACCTCTTTCAATATGTCCCTGGAAGAGCATTAAAGGTAAAGGTTTCCCTTGCTTGACAGCCAGTCGAATCCGACTCTAGGGGGCGGTGCTCATCTCAGTTTCCAAGCCGAAGAGCCAGCGCTGTCCGAAGACTTTTCCCATGGTCATGTGGCCAGCGTGACTAAATGCCGAGGTGCACGGAACACTGTTACCTTCCCATCGAAGTGGTACTGTCAGCTAATGCTGCCATCTCTCCCGAGCGGGAGTTCCCATCCATCTCCTTACTACGTAGACTGGGTGGAATGTTAAATTTCGTCTCTTGTCCAGCTGCCTTATCGCTTGCCGCCTCGCTCTGACCTTGGTGTCTGGTGCCGCTTGTTCCCTTGGGAACCTGTAGCCATTATTTTAGGCACTTTGCTAGTTTAATATGATTGGGCTTAATCGGCGGGGGTTTTGCATTGAATTCTGTATAACTGTTCCTCTCTTGGCGCCCCTCGCCATTACTGACACAAAGCGTGTGCAGATGACCTGCTCCTTTCTCAATAAACTACTTCTGGTTAAGTAACGTTGTTGGGACTGCCTTTGTGGGACTCTGACAGGTACCTGTTGATCTACTTGCCATTTCTTGCTTTCGAACTGCTCGGTTGTCAGGAGCTGGGCCCAGAGGCGGGAGCTCACTCCATCACGCTGCACTCGGGTCTCGAACTGCCGAGCAACTGGTGGTCCCCGGCCCGAGAGAGATCTGGCTGTCCTTAACTAGAACCAGGGCCTTTTCGGCCCTGGCCCCCTCCAGGTGGAACTCTCTGCCGCAGAACATCCATGACCTATGGGATTTAGTTCCTTTCCGTAGGCTTCTTGTTAATTTTTTATTAGTTTTCTCTGTTTAACAACCAAGCAAAAACAGCAATTTATTTGCTCTTAAAGTAAGAAGTTTCCCCCAAATTCTCATATCAAAAGCATTCTAACATTAATCAAACCGTAACCAACATCAAATCATTAACAAAATAAATATATAATACAAAAAACGGTAAAGTTCAATATCCTTTCTTTTTCCTTTTTTTTTTCACCCTTGTTGCTATCTATTTTTAAGCCAGTTATAAAATTTCTTCCATATAGTTTCATAGACTGACTCTTTTTCTCCTTTAAGAGTAGAAGACAGTTTGTTCATTTCTGCTACCTCAAACAATTTGTTAACAAAATCATCTCTATTTGGGACCTTATCTAGTTTCCAGTATCTTGCATACACCAACCTTGCTGCGGTTATAGCATGTATAATTAATAACTGATCATTTTTGGAAAAAGTTTCTGGGATTATACTTAAAAGAAACAACTAGGGGCTGAGAGGAATTCTACATCCGATTATTTCCTGTATAATTTTTTGCACCATCCGCCAATACTTATTTACTTTTGGACATAACCACCATAAGTGATAGTAAGAGCCAACATTTTTTTTACATTTCCAACAATTTTTTGATATTTGCGGGGAGAACTTAGCCAATTTTTCGGGCGCAAGGTGCCATTGGTAAAACATTTTATAAAGATTCTCTTTGTATGCTGTTGCTCTTGTTATTTTTATATTTCTTTTCCAAATTTTTAACCATTTATCCAGCTCTATGTTATAACCAAAGCATCTTGCCCACTTCACCATTGCCGGCTTAACTATTTCATCCTGCATTTTATAATCTAGAAGATAACCATAAAGTTTCTTAATGTTTTTAACCTCAGATCCAAGCCAAATTTTATCAAAATCTGTCGGTTCTCTAAAAAACCCCACTTGTTTATCCTTTTTGAATCTGGAGTTCCTTTCCATAGGCTTGTAAGGCAGAGATGTTCCACCAGGCATTCAGTTGAGGACTGCGATGTTCTGGCACTCTCCCACTTCAGTCCCCCCCCCCTTTATTCTCCACCCAGGGGGCTGGTGGAAAGTACCATCATCTTGGAGTTAATGCTGTTTTGGGCTGATTTATAACTATTTTATATGCTGTTTTCACTCAATATTATTGTATTTGTTTCTGAAGTAAGCCGCCCTGAGCCCTCTTCGCAGGGGCAGGTGGCCGATAAATTGAATGTAATAAACATTCCAGGATCCCTGGGCCAGTCTGGCCAGGTCGACCTGGCTCTTTTTGGATCTTGTTGGCTCAGAGTACAGTTGGTTCTTGAAGGCTCAGAGCACTGAGTGTTTCCAACACTGGCCAGTCTGGTACTCCAAGGAAGCCCACAAGCGGGGCCTGAAGATAACGGCCTGGGCGCCACTCCCCAGCACCTGGCAAGCAGAGACGTTCCACCTCAGAACCGCAAAGTCCCATCTGGCTCTCATAGATGAAGAAGAAGAGAGAGAGACTGGATTTACACCCCGCCCTTCACTACCCAAAGGGGTCTCTGAGCGGCTTACAATCTCCTTTCCCTTCCCCTCCCCACAACAGACACCCTGTAAGGTAGGTGGGGCTGAGAGAGCTCTTTCCAGAACTGATCCTGAGAGAACAGCTCAGAGAGAACTGGTGACTGACCCGAGGTCACACCAGCAGCTGCACATGGAGGAGGAGTGGGGAATCAAACCCGATTCCCCCAGATTAGAGTCTGAGCTCCTAACCGCTACACCAAACTGTCTCTCGGCATGTTAAACGGAGAGGGGCCGAAGAAGGGGAGGGATTTCAATGGGGTTTAATGCCACAGAATTCACCTTCCAAAGTGGCCATTATCTCCAGGAGAAGGAGAAGAGGAGGAGGAGGTTGGATTTATACCCTGCCCTTCACTACTCGAAGGGGTCTCAGAGCGGCTTACACACTCCTTCCCCTTCCCCTCCCCACAACAGACACCCTGTGAGGTCGGTGGGGCTGAGAGAGCTCTTTCGAGGACTGCCCTGGAGAGGACAATTCTGAGAGAACTTGTGACTGACCCAAGGTCACACTAGCAGCTGCACACGGTGGAGGAGTGGGGAGTCAAACCCGGTTCTCCCAGTTTAGAGTCCGCGCACTTAACCACTAAACCAACCTGGCTCACATGTTGTTAGGTGGTACAAAACTTACACGCAAGTGAAGGCCTCTGATCAGCGTAGACTACGATTTCAGCAGTTGCCAAGCATAGACTCAGGCCTCCATCTGTGAGGCCTCAGACAGGTAACTAAGCTCCTGAAGGGATATTATAACGATGATATCAGGTGATGGGCGTCATCCAATCCTTTGATAACTTCTCTGCCAAACTGCCTCTCAAGACCCTCCAGCAGCAGCAGCTCCTCCCTCTCCTGCCCCTTCTCAGAGTCCATCTTGTCCCGAATCTTGTTTCCCACAGCAGCCATTCAGTTGCCCAGGAGGGTTAGCAAAACCACAGAAGCTCTGATGTTGCCTCCGTGCACTGGTATTCGGAGGTTTGCTGCCTCTGAATGCAGAGGTCCCCTTTACCCCACCGAGGTCCTGCCCCTCCAGAAACTCCAGCCTCCCCGTGTTCCACCCCCACCCCCCAAACATCCAGGAATTTTCCCATCCTGAAATTGCCAAGCCTAGAGGGCCAAACGAGCAGGGACATTTGTCCCGTGTTCTCCGGGGGGCGGGGGGGGGGGGGAGACTGGCAGCCAGATGTCAGCTGGCGGTCCCTGTGGAGAACTCCTTCAAAAAATGCCCAAAGGGTAGCATGATTTTGGGTCGAGACAATGGCATGGGTGGAGGCAGGAGACCCCCCCCCCCTCCCCACCGTGCTGCAGTCCTCACCAGAATCAGGGCCCCTAGGGCAGGGGTGGGCAAATTGCGGCCCAGGGGCCACATGCGGCCCGCCACAGAGCTTTTTGCGGCCCGCCAAGACAGTTGGCCACTGTCAGCACCTGAGGAGCTGCAGCTTGAACTTATTGACATGCAGTCAGATCACACTGTGAAAGAAATGTTTAATGCTGTGACATTAGTTGACTTTTACAAATCTTTGTCTGCTGAACAGTTTCCATGTATGAAGAAATTTGCTGGGAACATGTTCTCTATATTTGGGTCTACATATATTTGTGAGCAAAGTTTTTCTTGCATGAAGATCAACACGAGTAAATATAGACATTAACAGACATTTGACAGACATTAACTTGCAGGCTGTGATGAGAATCTCAACAAGCAATCTCACTCCTGATTTCAAAAAAATTGTAGGAAAGTGTGATAGGGTCCATTTGTCTCATTAAACTGATTCTAAAATTAAATTGTGCTTGCAGCTATAGATGATATGAAATTAGCACAATAAATAAATTGAATAAAACTACCACTATTTAATTTATATTTATGGATTTTTATGATACAACTTATACCTTTTCTGAAATGCAAAGTTAAGTAATGAAAGCAATCATTTTAAAAGTTGCGGCCCTCCGCTAACGTCCGCTCCCACAAAGCAACCCCCGAGCCAAAACAATTGCCCACCCCTGCCCTAGGGCACTTTAAAGGCATTTCTCCATGAGGTCCAGCTGCTGGCATCTGGCTGCCCATCTTCCTGAAGAACACATGATCATGTCGCACATCTTGGCCCTGGGTTTTGTGCTCTCCAGGGTCCTGGCATCCTCCTGGCCTTGCTTCTTTGGCTGATGAAGCCAGGGCTCACGTCAGCCAAGGAGACTGGACCAGTGTTCCCTCTAAGCTGAGTGAGTGTGAGCTAGCTCGCAGTTTTTTAGCCTCTGGCTCACACATTTTTGTCTTAGCTCAGGAAGGAGGGCTCCAAAGCAAACTGATTGATGCAGCAGCCAAATCGCTCGCTCACAACTTTAATGCCAGGAGCTCACAAAGTAGAATTTTTGCTCCACAGCTTGGAGGGAGCAATGGCTGGACTGTGTGGACACTCTCTCTCTCTCTCTCTCTCTCTCCCTCTCTGCCCTGGATGCTCTTTGCTCCTCGCCTCCAGAGCAGCCACTGTGTCCTTTCACCATGGGCATTCCGTTCTGCTTTTAAAGTCTAATTTAAGTACCTTATAAATATTGAAGGATTATGATTATTTAAACACGAAATTAGTTCATCGCTGATGAGCTATTAACCTTAACACAACGTCCCTCTGTGTTTGCAGCACAGTTTTGGTTGTGCAACTAAGGGGAGGGGGGAGGCGCGAGATGGGAGGCTTCAGAAACCCGGCCCAACTCCAGCTTCACCTGGGGCCTGCCTGGCTAGTTTCACAGCTCCCCCCCACCCCCAGCCAGGTCTCCCACATTTGCAATGTTCAGAGCAAATGAAAAGGGGAAGATGGGTGCAGGGTTGTGGCTCTGCTATGCCAGTGTTTGTCAAGATAAGAGTTTGTTAGACTCAGATAGACTGCACAGAGACAGGGGGGGCAGCATGGGACAGTCTGAGGTGGACTAAACAGAATAAGTCAGTACATTCGACAGGACGGGGCATCCAACAGACGGAGCAACAGGGCTCGACTTGTAGAAATCTGGATGGGGCTCTTCTGCTGTGTTTTGTGCTGCTATTCATATTGTTGTTTTTATCTTCTGTAATTTTATGTAAGGGTGCGTTCATACGGCTAGAGCCGCGCCAGGCACGGACCTGGTGGATTTAAAGTGCACGTCCCGACCTCAACATCTGGGAATCGTGCTGCTTCCGTGAGTAGCCCATCGATCCCCATCGGGGATCTGTACTTAAAATATAGTGGTGAAAGTCCGGTCTAAAGCTGGCCGACGGACCAATGCCGGACTTTCCACCATCAGGTTGTTCCACCAGCACACATTCGGCCTATAGGGATGGCCTCCAGACCATCCCGACCAGCCACCATTTTTAAAAAGTCTTAGTAATGCACACATAACCGCAGAAGAAGAAGAGGAGGAGGAGATTGGATTTATACCCCAACCTTCATTTGGAGTCTCAGAGCGGCTTACAATATCTCCTTTCCCTTCCCCTCCCCACAACAGACACCCTGTGAGGTGGGTGGGGCTGAGAGAGCTCTGAGACAACTGTCCTTTTTCTTTTTTTTTCAGTAAATCTTTTTATGTTTAAATGTTACTTACATATTTTCCCCATAACTGATCTTTGTACATTTGTTACAAGGTGAAAAATTGAACATTTATACAAGTCAATTTTATCAAGTTACCTTTTAGAATTTTTGTATCAAGTGGTGAGTTTGCTGCTATGTGAACTTTTCATTTTCCGTTTCTAATTGTAATTCTAAGTGTGCACGTGTAATACCAAAAGTGATTTTTACTCTTTTAGTACTGAAGCCATTTTAAATAATTTGTGTTAGAAGGTAGGTTATTGTGTTCTGACATATATTCTATGAAAGTGGCCCATTTGTTTCTGAAGGATACGTGTGATTTTAAGGCGTTTGTTGCCCTCCCTTCTATATTGTCCGCTATTTTGTCCATGATGTAATGTTCCCAACTTTTATTTCTCCATGCTTGGACACTTGGGGGGTTATCTGATTTCCATGCTGTCGCTATTGTGATTCTTGCTGTTGCTAGTAGTGTGGATGTCAATTTGGATATTTCTATCTCCGGATCTATTCCTTCCTCCAGATTTAATAGCAGGACTTCTGGTTTTAGTGGAAGACTCTGCATTATGATTTGTTTTATTTCATCTAAGACCTTTTCCCAGAACTCTTGAATTTTTGCGCATGACCACCAGCAATGTATGAAATCGCTTGGTTTTCCGCAACCTTTCCAGCACTCTATTTTGTAATTTGGGTGCATATGTTTTAGTCTTGAGTACTTGAGGGAACAGCTCTTGTCAGAACTATGGCTTGCCCAAGGTCATCCAGCAGGTGCAAGTGGAGGACTGGGGAGTCAACCCCGGTTCTCCCAGATTAGAGTCCACGCACTTAACCACTACACCAAACTGGCTCTCTTAAACATGTGACATCCACAGACAGTGAGGTACATAAGCACATATGCACATAAGCAGATATGCACATATGCATAGGCACAGACAATCCACTGTGGAGTCACACGCAGTAAAGCGATTCACAGGGGAGCTGTCTGGTCATGCAATGCTGGATTTTAAAAAATCTAGATCAAATTGCAGCTGGGCCAATGGCGGGATTAGCTGCCCGACTGAACGCATCCTAAGCTGCCCTGAGCCTGCTTCGGTGTGGAGGGCAGGGTACAAATCTAATTAATTAATTAACACGACACACTAATCAATATGAAAATTACATAGCAGGGGCCATGGTGGCTCAGTGGTTAAGACACTGAACTGCAGACCAGAAGGTCGGTAGTTCGGCAGTTCGAGACCTAAGTGCCGCATGATGGAGTGAGTTCCCATTTCTGGTCTTAACTCCTACCAACCTAGCAGCTCAAAAGCAAGAAATTGCAAGTAGATAAATAGGTACCACTTTGGCAGGAAGGTAACAGCATTCTGTGTGCCTTGATGTCTATTCATGCCGGCCACATGACCACGGAGACATCTTCGGACAGCGCTGATTCTTCGGCTTGGAAATGGAGATGAGCACCACCCCCTTGGAGTCGGATTTGACTAGCTTTCGAGCGAGGGAAACCTTTGCCTTTATTTTAATCTACTTAAAGCAACAGGCAATGAGGTCAAACAGACCAATTTTATGTTCAGGATTATTAAAAAAGGGATTAAGAATAAAACAGCCAGTATTGTAATGCTCCTGTATAGATCTATGGTGCAGCTTCATTTGGAATACTGTGTACAGTTCTGGTCCCCGTATCTCCTAAAGGACGCTGCAGAGCTGGAAAAAGTGCAGAGGAGGGCAACCAAGGTGATGAGGAGGTTGGAGCACCTCCCCTAGGAGGAAAGGCTGAAGAGTCTCCGGGACTTTGCAGTTCAGACAAGAGACAACAAATAGGGCGTATGAGAGAGGTTTATTAAATTATGCATGAGGAAGAAAGAGCTGACAAAGAGAACTTTTTCCTCCCTCTACCAAAAGACTAGAACTCGAGGGCATCTGGTGAAGCTGATGGTTAGTAGGTTCAGGATGGACAAAAGGAAATACTACTTTACACAGAGAGTGATTAAAATTTGGAATTTGCTGCCAGAGGATGTAGCGATGGCCACAGGAATAAACAGCTTTCAAAAGGGGATTAGATAGATTCATGGAGGAGAGGTGCATTCGTGGCTACTAGCCATGATGACTGAGGGGAACCTCCACATTCAGAGGCACTAATCTTCTGAGTCCCAGAGCCAGGAGGCCACATCAGGGGAAGACCTCAGCCTCTCTGCCCTGTTGTTGTCTGTCCGGAGGAACTGGTTGGCTACTGTGTGAGACAGGATGCTGGACTAGGGGCGATTCTGCATTGGCTTTTCCCTCTGTATTTTTATGAAACCCACAATGGAAGAGAAATTCCCCTCTGCATTGCATGTTGCTTTCAATTTCTTTGATCATTGGGTTTTATGGCACCTTTTGCATAGATTTATGGCCGTTCAGGGGTAACGTTGCAGTCAGTAGTGCGTTGCCCCAAAGTATCTGAATGTGGTTTTGAACCTTTTCCTCAGTGTTGAGAAAATGTGGAGCGATTGCTAGATGCAGAATTGCCCTAGATGGACCACTGGTCTGATCCTGCAGGGCTCTTCCTAGGTTCTTCTCAGGGGAAGGCCTCTATGCCCTGTTGTTGGCTGTCTAGAGGAACTGGCTGGCCCCTGTGTGAGACAGGAGGCTGGACTAGATGG
Organism: Lepidodactylus listeri; assembly: GCA_029233225.1. Lineage (NCBI taxonomy): Eukaryota > Metazoa > Chordata > Lepidosauria > Squamata > Gekkonidae > Lepidodactylus > Lepidodactylus listeri. Next base: position 2,436,836 of record JARCFY010000004.1, on the reverse strand, counting down.
ACCCTCACTGGTCTGACCCAGCAGGGTTCTTCTAGGTTTTTATCAGGGGAAGTCTCAGCCTCTATGCCCTGTTGCTGGCCCTCCAGAGGAACTGGCTGGCCCCTGTGTGAGACGGGATGCTGGACTAGATGGACCCTCACTGGTCTGATCCAGCAGGGCTCTTCTGAGGTTCTTCTCAGGGGAAGGCCTCGGCCTCCATGCCCTGTTGCTGGCCCTCCAGAGGAACTGGCTGGCCTCTCTGTGTGAGACAGGATGCTGGACTAGAGGGACCCTCACTGGTCTGATCCAGCAGGGCTCTTCTGAGGTTCTTCTCAGGGGAAGGCCTCGGCCTCTCTGCCCTGTTGTTGGCCCTCCAGGGGAACTGGCTGGCCACTGTGTGAGACGGGATACTGGACTCGATGGACCACTGGTCTGATCCAGCAGGGTTCTTCTGAGGTTCTTAAGTAGATTAAACTATATGCAACAGGATTGTCCACAGACTAAAGGGAATTTAGAAAGATCTTCCAGGTTCCCCAAAGAATATAACACTTTTGAGGTAACTCAACAGATTTATTTCCATATTATACAACTTGGGCCTCTGGAGCCCTGGCTTCAACAACTCCAGCTAGAGCTGCCAACTTCCAGGTGGGCCCCCAAGATCTCCCAGAATTTCAGTTGACCTCCCAGTGACAAAAATCACCTGAGTGCAGCCCAGAGACCACGATCAACATTGCTGAAGGCAACCTCTTTGAGCCTGTGGGCACCTTTACAATTCTGGCACAGTGTGATGGGCACAGCTGCGAAATGGCAGCCACACAGGGTTGCCAACCTCCAGGTGGGACTTGCAGATCTCCTGCTATTACAATTGATCTCCAGGTGACCAAGATAAGTCGCCCTGGAGAAAAGGACTCTGTGACAGACTCTATGGCATTATGTACCATGCTGAGGTCCCTCCCCTCCTTAAACCCCGCCCTCCCCAGGCTCCAACCCCCCAGAATCTCCAGGTATTTCCCAGCCCAGAGCTGGCAACCTTACAGCCACAGCACATCTTGAGTCAAACCATGAAGACGGTTGTGTGGTGGTGGTGGCTGTTATCAAGGCAATATTTATTTTAAATATTGGATGCACTGTGTGGATCCAATCAGAATCCTTGCTGGGAAGAAGAGGAGGAGGAGGAGGAAAAGGAGGAGGTTGGATTTATACCCCGCTGGGGCGTCTCAGAGTGTCTTACAATCTCCTTTCCCTTCCCCTCCCCACAACCGACACCCTGTGAGGTAGGTGGGGCTGGGAGAGCTCTTTCAAGGACTGCCCTTGAGAGAACAGCTCTGAGAGAACTTGTGACTGACCCAAGGTCACACCAGCAGCTGCATGTGGAGGAGCGGGGAATCAAATCCAGTTCTCCCAGATTAGAGTCCATGCTCTTAACCACCACACCAAACTGGCTCTCAGAAAAAGACCTACATGACCCTGCCTACTTTCTAAAAAAAACTTGGTAGTCACCAGAAAGCGCGTTGGTGGGTTGCGGACCCTTGGTTTAAGGAGACAAATGGCGGAAAGTGCCCCAGAAATAGGAGGTAAGAGAGGCAGAGGGTGACTGCAGCATGAGAGGCCCAGCTTTCTTTCCCACACCTTGCCCTAGCTGGCATTTGCAGAGTAATCACGAGGGAAAGGCCAGCGGTCAAGTGGAAAATGTCTTCTTCGTCTGCCTCAGCAGACAGCGCAGTAATCCGGAGCGCCTGCCCCCTTTCCTTGCAGCTCTAACTTTGAAGGAATAATCGTCCCATCACTCATTATTACGAGATGGGCTTTCAAGGGAGAAAGAGCACCTGTGTCTCTCCTTTGCCGCGAGACCCGTCTTGACTCTGGCAGATTTTACACTTCGCTCCGTCTCTTCCTCTCCCCCTTTCATCTGCTCATTCTTCCTCCTTTGTTTCCTGGCTTCTCTGCTACCCTCCGCTTTCTGGTCTGTGAGCTGAGCTCCTTTTCAAACGCCTGCCTTTCATTTGGATTCACTAAATGTGTCTATTATCTGGCCTCTTTCAATGAAGACTGGCATATTTACCGCGCACTCAATTGCAGAGGGATCACTCGCTCAGGGGAGTTCAGAGTTCATTTCCCTCCAGCCTTGGCTTTTTCTTGTGGTCTGCATCCTTCAGAAAGGACCCTTTCCTTTCAACTTGGCACTCCGTCCCTTCCCTCGTGTCCTCTAATCTTTTCTTTCCTTCTTTTTGGCCAGAAGTTGCAGCTAAGTGCTTTGGGTGATTTATGTTATCAAGTGTCCTTGTCACATGTTGTATGCTGGAAAAATATTGAGGCATCTGAAAAACACCCACCTTTTTTTTAAAAAAGCATGTTAATTGCTCATTAACAGGGGTCATTTCATAGAAAAAGAGGTGCAGGAGCTCATTAGCATAACTCATTAGCAAAACTTATTTGCATATGCCGCACCTCCTGACATCACTGGAAGTGTGTCAGAAGGCAACACCCACCGCTCAGGCTCCGCCCCCAAAATCTCCAGGTATTTCCCAACTCAGAGCTGGCGAGCCAGCTTTACACTTTGACTAAAGACATTTTAGGTTTCCTTTGCTCTTGCGGGGAAGCTACCCTACAACAAGCATAAAAATACAAATCAAGTTAGTATATGCTTTTGCTTTTTCCCACAGTGCATCACCATATGTGCCCACTCCTGGGCTTCTTACTCCCGGAATGGCATTCCTGCGTGTTCCTGCTCAAAATGACCCCTGCTCATTAATCACCATCCACTAGCTAGTCATAATGACTAAAGTGATACTCAGAAAAGAGGCTGCATGGATTCTGAGGCTCAGGTTCCTCATGGGTTAAATGAGCAAATGGATCTTGTATTGTTAGCAATGCTCCCTCTAAGCTGTGGAGTCTTGTGAGCAAAAATTCTACCTTTGTGAGCTGCAAGCATTGACATTGTGAGCAAGCCGTTTGGCTACAGCATTAATTAGTTTGCTCTGGAGCCCTCCTTCCTAAGCTGAGACAAAAATGTGTGAGCTGGAGGCTAAGAGGCTGTGAGCTAGCTCACACTAACTCAGCTTAGAGGGAACACTGATTGTTAGCACAGGTAAGAGATCCGTTGGGTTCAGTTCAGCAGCTGGGTAAAAGCACTGGAAATAAATGTTTAGAGATAAGTTCTGTTTTACATCCCCCCCCCCCAAAAAAAATCCACTGGTCCGAGTATTATTATGTGATCTATTATGTAATCCATTAGGATCTCAACTATGTGATTTTTCGGACAAAGCTCTATATTGTTTTTCTAGAGTATTTTATCGTCTGCACTTTGATAATGTTTTCAGTTACTGCTTCTGCTCATTTATTTCTGTTTTTTCCTTATGTGTTTTTAAAATCTTGTGTTTTGATTGGTTTCCGGTTATTTTGTTTGTGTGGCTTTTATATCATGTTGCAGATTGCCTGAGAGCGCTCCATGCGAAGTATGTAGGGGCTTTTTTAGTTTCCGTACGATCCATTTTCATTTTCCTGATGCTGCATTTGGCTGTGCTTTCTTTCTTCTCGGTGACTGATGCAGTGCTCTTCTTTTCCTGTTCTCTGTGCAGTTTCTCCTAAACCAGAAGTTGCAGTAGGGCTGCCAATCTCCAGGTGGTACCTGGAGATCTCCTGGATTTGCAAGAGATGGCCTGGATGGCCCCTCTCAGCTCTGCGATTCTATGATCTCAGGATAACAGAGAGAAAAGGGCTGGACAAAAAGGTTGCTTTGGGTTGCATTATGGCGCTCAGAGTCCCTGCTTCTCCCCGGATCCCACCCACCCCCCCCCCCCAGGTTCCAGCCCGTAGTCTCCAGGAATTTCCCAACCTGGAGTTGGCAACTCTAAATTGAAGTCAACTGTGTGGATCGAAAGCAAAATCAAAATGCAAAACCCGTGTCATACCTTTGATTGAGACCAGCCAAAATAATTCAAAACTGTGTGAGCTTTCCAGTTCTACAGAACCCTTCGTCAAAATGGATGGGGGAGGCCTACAAAGAGATCTGGAGAACTTGAAAGCTTGTGCAGTTTTGTCTCATTTCTGTTTGATGAGGAGGAGGAGGAGGATGAGAAAAAGAAGAAGAAGAGACTGAATTTATACCCCATTGTTCACTACCTGAAGAAGTCTCAGAGCGGCTTACACTCTCCTTTCCCTTCCCCTCCCCACAACAGACACCTTGTGAGGTAGGTGGGGCTGAGAGAGCTCTTTCCAGAACTGATCCTGAGAGAACAGCTCAGAGAGAACTGGTGACTGACCGAAGGTCACACCAGCAGCCGCATGGGGAGGAGTGGGGAATCACACCCGGCTCTCCCAGATTAGAGTCCGTGCTCCGAACCACTACACCAAACTATTTTTTGTTTTGGACCATCACGGCAACCTCTGCCTGCTTTGGAAATACCTGACTTCAGCTCCCCAGAAGACAAGGGTTCTTGGCCTGGAGTGTAAAGTGCCCGGGAAGAAACACCTCGTGTGGCCAGGCGGATGCCCCTCTTTTTGTAAAAAAAGAAAAGAAAAGAAAACGCAGGCTTCCACACAGTGCTCTGCTTTTTCTGTGCACAACAGGTTTGGGTCCCTTTTGATCTGATTCAAAAGAGAAACTGTAGGGTGACTGTGGACAGTGAAGGGTGAGGTATAAATCCAACTCTCCTTCTTCTGCAATGCGGCTTCTGATTTGCCACAAGGTCTTATTGGCTGTGCAGATTAGAATAATATCATTTCAGTGGCAGCTGCTACCGCAGGGATTTCAACCCCCAGGTGGGACCTGGGGATATTCCTCCTGCTTTCTTGACTGGACGGGGATTCCAACCTGGGTCTCCCAGATTCTAGATCAACACTCTAGCCCAGGGGTGTCAAACATGCGGCCCGGGGGGCCAGATCAGCCCCCCCCCCAAGGGCTTCTATCAGGCCCGCACTGGAACTGGCCATCTCCTGCTTCCAGTTCTGTTGCTGCTGCTGGTGCACCACAGTTTGCTTTGCCAGACTCTCTCCATTGCTCTGCCATTTCATGTTTCCCCCTGGGTCCTAGACTCAGGACCCTGAGCATGAGATTTCTGTAGTGAATGTCAATAAATCAAACGTAAGCTTGCAACTTACAGACACACACCTGAACATCATATTCAAAATTGCAGCAGCACAGACATTTTGATGCACTAATTCAGAGCAAGAGGTGTCAGTTATCAGAGACTGTTGAATAAACAAAATATTGCAAAAGTGCTAATGTTTTAAGCATGTTTTTATCTTAAGTAAAAGAAAACCCACTTTATGTTTGTGTCCTTAATAAAGTTTATATTTCTGCTACCTGGCATTACATTTTATGACACACGTGGTTCAGCCCAACAAGGTCTCATTTATGTCAGATCTGGACCTCATAACAAATGTGTTCGACACCCCTGCTCTAGCTCAGCGTGGTGCCCACCCTCCAAAGCATCCACTTTCTCCAGGGGAACTGTAGTCTGGAAATGAGCTGTAATTCCGGGGGATCCCCAAGTCCCACCTGGAGGTTGGCATCCCTATGCTCAGCCCACCACCCCAAATCTGGGTTTGCCCAAGGCTGAGACTGACCCCGGGACCCTCACAATCCCCTCCCTACCTCTGGCATTCCTTGAACCAGAGGGACTCCCTTCCTAGCCAAAGGCCAACTCATCTACCCACCCACCACAACTGCGGAGGACACTTCTGCCAGTGGCCAATGCTTTTCAACAGAGCTCGTGGTTGCTGAGGGTTGTTAGGAACACACGGGAAGCATTTATCATTGCATGCTCACACACACACACACGCACACACACACACACACACACACACACACACACTCTTTTGTTCTAATGAGCTGCACCATATATTTAAATAACATGCGAAGTAGCCAGTTTGTGTGATGTTTGAAGTCTATCTCTTGGCTTGTCACATATATTTTCGAGAAGTCTGCTATAAATTTAGATCAAACGCACACAGCAAATGGATGGGAACGGGGTTCTTTTCTTCCCATCTGGGGCTAATCTCCGGGAGGTGACGGAGACACATGGTAGCAATTCTCGGAGGTTTTGGCTGGAAAGTCAGGCTGGAGGGGAGCCGGGGAGATGGGAGGGTTCCCCACTTGCCGGCCATCCCTCTCTGCCCCCTTCTCCTGAGTTCTTCCAGACGGCGCAGCTTTTGCTCAGACTTTAAGGAGAAGGGAATATAGGAGGCGATTAATCAAAGGCAATTAGCTCTTGGATGGGGAGAACTCCTGATGGAAACCTAAAGAAATTTTACGCTTGGTGGCAAACCCCTGGAGAAAGCGGCTCTGTTAATCTTAGCCTGTTGTTGTTCTTGGCAATATTGACTGCCATGTGTATTTGCACAAGCTTCAGGCCCCGAGTTGCAGGGATGGAGAGATCCAGACCCTTCCCAACTCCACCCACCCCCCACATCAGAAACAAACCCCTTTCTCCCCCCCCCCCACGTTGAAGGGTCTGTTAGGGGCAGGAGGAGAGGCCCTCCTGTTCTCGGAGAATTCGGGGGGGGGCAGGTCCCTCAGCTGTCCAATGTGTGTGGGGGGGTTAAGCCACAGCCAACATTGCCCCCCCTCTTCTGTGGCTTTTTAAAAGAAATAATAGTTTTTAATTTCTTTTATTATTGTAGTTGTAAGTTGCCCAGAGCAGGCCTCTGGAAAGGTCGTAGGGTTGCCAACTCAGGGCTGGAAGATTCCTGGTGATTTTGACAGAAGAGCCTGGAGAGGGTGGGATTTGGGGGAGAGATCTGAGGGGGATGAAATGCTGTGCAGCCCACCCTCCAGAGCAGTCATTTTCTCCAGGCAATTGACCTCTTTTCTCTTTTCATTTTCTCCAGGCAACTGAGAGTAGTGGTTAGGAGCGCGGACTCTGATCTGGGAGAACCAGGTTTGGTTCCCCACTCCTCCACATGCAGCTGCTGGTGTGACCTTGGGTCAGCCACAAGTTCCCTCAGAGCTGTTCTCTCAGGAGCAGTCCTTGAAAGAGCTCTCCCAGCCCCCCCTACCTCACAGGGTGTCTGTTGTGGGGAAGGGAAAGGAGCTTGTAGGCTGCTCTGAGACTACTTCGGGTAGTGAAGTGTGGAGTATAAATCCAATCTCCTCCTCCTCCTCCTGTTTTTCTCCTTCCTCTTTTGGAGCTCAGTTGAAATCCCAAGAGATCTCCAGTCTCCAGGAATTTCTCAACCCAGAGTTGACAACTCTGGTTCTTGATCTCTGGAACAACCAAAGACTTAACAGTTCCATTCTCTCATTATTCGATCCCAGCATGTGTGTGTGTGTGTGTGTGTGTGATTTTTGTTTATTTCTACCCAGCCATAATGTGGCTCATTGCATCATTCTCCCCTCCTGCCCTCCCACCAACCCTGTAAGGTAAGTTAGGCTGAGAGATTGCGATGGGCCCAGGGTAATCCAGCAAACTTCCATGGTCGAAGTCAGGATTCGAACCAGAGTCTCCCAAATCCTAGACTGACACCCTGGCATACCTATAGTACATTCCAGTCTCCCTCACCCTGAGAGCCAGTTTGGTGTAGTGGTTAAGTGCGTGGACTCTAATCTGGGAGAACCGGGTTTGATTCCCCACTCCTCCACATGCACCTGCTGGATGACCTTGGGCAAGCCGTAGCTCTGTACCAGCTGTTCCCTCAAGGACAGCTTGGGAAAGAGCTCTCTCAGCCCCACCTACCTCACAGGGTATCTGTTGTGAGGAGGGGGAGGGAAAGGAAATTGTAAGCTGCTCTGAGACTCCCTTGGGGAGTGGAGGGCGGGGTATAAATCCAATCTCTTCTTCTTCTTCTTCTTCTTCTTCCATCAAACCCAGAAAGACGCTGCCCAGCTATTACCACGGTGAGCTGAAATCCCATGACTTACCCCCCGCCCCATTTTTAAAGAGCATCTTCCACTTACGGCCGTTCTGGGTGGGGAAACGGAGCAAAGGACAGGCCCAAAGCACCCCCAAATGCATGCGGGACTGAGCTGGCTGAGACTGAAGGGATGTAGCTTAACTTCAGACACCACGGCCCTGCTGGGGCCCTCGGCCCACGGTTTCCACGGAGCTGCCGGGTGACATAAATCTCTGCCACGCAGCAGCCGTGCTCCAGGTGAGTGTGAGGAGCTCTCCCCGGCTGAATTCTCTTTATTGCTCCAGAGATTAATTTGGCAATGAGTTTCACTGCTCCTTAAGTCTGGTTTATCGGAGACGAGTTATATAATTAATTCCATGTGTGGTCTCCCACAGTCTTCAGTTTCTTCGGTTCATTGGCACCGTCCCCCATTGACTCACATCGCCAACACATCTCTATTATCTATCATACATTTATCTATTCAATCCATATATCTTTTCCCCAAATGTGGCCCCCATCTGTGGATATCTAAATCTGTGGATCGGGTCCACACTTACCGCGAACAGATTTTTCTCCATACGTGAGGGGGGAAAAACAGGTTTGCAGAAAAATCTGAAAAGATTTTTTTTTTAAATTATTGGGGGATTTATTTATTCATTTATTTATTTTTCAATTGAAGGGAAGAGGAGGAGATTGGATTTATACCCCGCCCTTCACTCTGCTCATTCAGAGCAGTTTACAAACTCCTTTCCCTTCCCCTCCCCACAACAGGCACCCTGTGAGGTAGGTTGGGCTGAGAGAGCTCTGAAAGAAACTGCTCTTTTTCAAGAACAGCTGTGCCAGAACTATGGCTTGCCCAAGGTCACACCAGCAGCTGCAAGTGGAGGTGTGGGGAATCAAACCCGGTTCTCCCAGATTAGAGTCCACGCACGTAACCACTACACCAACTGAAGGAAATGGAAGGATTTAAATCCCCCCTAAAATTACATAAAGCATTATTTGCACATGCACAGACAACCCACTCTCTGTTGGGCAGCTGGAGAGAAGCCTCGCGGAAGCTGCAGCACAACTGGTGCCGGTGGAGCCCAGGACCCACTCCTGGCTCAGAACAGCTTCCAGACGCTGCCACCCCCACAGCTGGGCTCCTAGGTGAGTTGCACTAGACAGCGATTGGGGGGGGATGAGATTCCCCCCTTCTCAAGTGTTGGGGGCTCCCCACTCGTTTAGATTATCATACATTTTTTTATCCCTTCTGTTCTACAAGGAGGCAGATCATGATGGGTGGTCATGTTGGTCTGTCTGCGACACCAGAAAAGAGCATGTGTCCCGTAGCACTTTCAAGACTAACATAATTTGTGGCAGGTGGGAGCTCTCGTGAGTCATGGCTCCCTTCTTCAGATACAACTAGAATGAGATCAGATCTAGCTGCATGTGAAGAAATGAAATCTAGCTCACAGTTTTTTAGCCTCTGGCTAACAGGTTTTTGTCTTGGTTCAGGGAGGATGGCTCCAGAGCAAACTAATTTAATGCAGCAGCCAAACCGCTCGCTCACAACTTTAATGCCAGTAGCTCACAAAGTAGAATTTTTGCTCACAAGACTCCACAGCTTAGAGGGAGCATTGCTCACAGGGTGTCTGTCATGGTGAAATGCAGTGGTGTCGAACGCATCGAAATATCCAGGAGCGGCAGCCATCGTCTCCGGAACAGTGTGAATCGCGGGGTCTTGGGCCTCGTCGCTCTGTGCAGTTCTGATTGGAGCCAGCTCGCTCATCTGGATCCCATCCTCCTTGCCAGTGAAATATACCGGGTTCAAATGCATATAGTGATCAGCTCATAGTTTATTAGTGATTTCAGCCACGTGGTCGAAGACAAAGACTGCCTGGCCGAAGCTGGGTATTTATGTCCTAAAAGGTTACACACACACACACACTCCCAATGATAGGCTATTTACATTACATTGTTTCTCCAGTGGTTTATTCCAGGATCCTTGTTTCCCCACTGGTCCCTTTTTGGATCCTAGCAAGCTTTTGTTATGCAACCCCAAACTCAAGCGGGTTTTGCCATCCCAATGGAATAGCATCAACTCAGTACATTACACATGTATACACATGGATTATAAATCCAATCTCCTCCTCCTCCTCCTTCTGTATACTTGGTTCCAGGGGTCCGTTGGGGCTGGAGCGAGCCGCCACCAGCCGAATAAGATTCTCTGATCTGATTCGGCCCGCTGCCGAATTGCCGCCGAAATTCAGCAGCAACTGTAAAAGCAGCTGTAGGGGAGGGGGTTTGAGGCAGAGGCTCCAAACTTGCAGGGTAGCTGCTGGGACCTCTCCCCCAAATGCCCACCAAGTTTCAAGAAGATTGGACCAGGGGGTCCAATTCTACAGGCCTCCAAACGGGTTGCCCCCATTCCTTCCATTGTTCTCTATGGCAGGAAAAAAGTAACATTTTCCCCCACCATAGAGAACGATGGAGGGGATGGGGCAACCTGTTTGGGGGCCCATAGAATTGGACCCCGTGGTCCAATCTTTTTGAAACTTGGTGGGCATTTGCGGGAGAGGTTCCAGCAGCTATCCTGCAAATTTAGAGCCTCTCCCTGAAATCCCCTTTCCTCCAGCCCCTCATATACCCTATGAATTTTTGCCATTGATTTCAATGGCCCATAGGGTATCATGGGGCTGAAACTGACATTCCCTTTCTGACACACTTCCAGTGATGTCAGGGGACGTGGCATATGCTAATGAGTTATGCTAATGAGTTATGCTAATGAGCTCCTGCACCTCTTTTTCTACGAAAGAACCCCTGCTTGGTTCTCTGACTCTTCCATTTTATCTTTCCAACATCCCCATGAAACAGATTTCGTCTGAGAGTGAACGGCCGGTCCTTGGTGACGCAGTGGGTTTCATCAGCTAGAGGTGTTTCAAACCCAGGCCCCCCTGGTCCTAGTCTTACGACTCTAGTCTCCCTACCCTGACTTTCATGGGTGAGGAGAAACACGGCAAAAGAACTCAGCGAGAAAAGGAGTGAATTGTTTGCAGTAGAATTGCTTCTTTTAGTGCACTCGAATACAGGTTTTATTTGTTTGTTCCATTTATACCCTGCCTTCCCAGCGAACGGGCTCAGGGCGGCTTACGACACTGGCACCAGTTGCCGATACAACCATATAAAGCATCAAAACATTATAAAGCAATACAGTACGAATAAATTATAAAGTCATAAAATCATCGGTGCTATTGGTGTAACATTCATCACTGGCGATGGCGTACTAGCTATGTCCACAGCTGCTGAGTTCCAGTTCAGTGTTGTCCCGGGTCACTCGCTGTAGGGAGCCAGATGTTAAAGCTGAGGACCAGGCTCCTTGAGGGTAATCGTGGGGCAGCTCCTGTTGGAAGCTTGGTGGAAGAGCTCCGTCTTGCAGGCTCTGCTGAACTGCAAGAGGTCCCACAGGGCTCTGATCTCCTCTGGGAGCTCGTTCAACCAGTAAGGAGCCACCACTGAAAAGGCCCTGGCCCTCATCGTGGTGAGCCTGGCATCCTTGGGGCCTGGGAGGGTGCAGATGTGCATTGGGGAAACCCTACACCAAAAGAACCTTGATGCGAACATACAGACAATCTCACCAGCAAGGGGTTTTTTTGCAGTGTGTTTATTAGGGCATGTGTGTACAGATATTATTTATTTCATTTCTATCGCACCTTTCTCCCCAGGGGGCACTCAAAGTGGCTGACCTTGTTCTCCTCTCCCCCCCCCCCGATTATCCCCAAAACAACCCTGAGAGGTAGGTGAGGCTGAGAAGGTGGATCTAGCCCAAGGTCACCCAGCCGATTTCCAGGGCAGAGGCAGGATTCGAACATGGGACTCCCAGAACCTAGTCAGGCACCCTAACGCCTACACCACGGGGTCTGTCTTTTTGACTGTATTGTTAATGCCGAGGAGAAAGAAACAGATACATGAACTGACGTAACAAACAGCCATGACAAATGGCACATCTGCCGTGTGCAACGTTTGGAAAGAGGCACAGATCTTGGAAATAGGAGATTTGGAATCTGAAAATCTAGGCGAAACTTCAGAGGAAAGAGTCTTTTGGAATCTGCCTTTTTCCCAGGTTTCCTGAGGTCCAGGAGTTACTTCTGGGGTCCTCTACTGGCTCAGCGTTTCTGGGGAGACCTTCCACAAGTTGGATATTGTAACTCTGCATGCAAAAGGATCTGGGAGGGAAAGAGTTAAGGGAATTCTCTCCCTCCGGTACACTGGGCAGTTGTCCCCAACTCTCACGTGGGTTAGATGCTGAGCCTCTTTGGCCCTTGCTGGCCTTCTGTGTTTCATCTTATATGGGACCTCTCTTCGTCTTCTTCATCTCTCTCTCTCGCTCTCTTTTTTAAACAATTTTTATTTTCTTCGTCTCTCTCTTTCCTTGGCTTGGAGCAGTAGCAAGTTGACATCTTTGAAGTTAACCTGTTCAGAATCAATCAATCAATTAATTAATAGTTCGATTTATACCCTGCCCTTTTTGCCAAGGCGGGAAGTTAAATGCAGTGACATGAATCGGTCATGTAAGATCTGCTTCTAATTTTGTGAGTAAAATTTCTTTCTCTCCTTACCACTGGAGTCAGGTCATCTTTGCAATTTGTTTAAAGAGCCTTTTCCCCTGAACCAGGAAACGTGGAGGGTTGGAGATATCGCATACGTTCTCTGTTCTTCCGAGGCAAATGATAATGTATTTATTTATTTTACACGTAACACAATGTAAACTTTGTACATTAAGCTGGGTTTAGAGAAAGGTTTGCTACGTTTTTGGCCTGGATCTTGTAGACAGATTTGTTTTGTCAATAAACGCATGAAAGCATCGCAAAGGGCACCCACGGCATCCTGCACTGAGCTGTGGCAAAGGTTGCAGAAAAGGGAAGCAATGGTCCGGCAGGCAGTCAGGAGATTCCCCCACAGCCTGTCCATCAAAGATCCAGTGGGACTGAGCAGCTTCTCTCACTTGTCACTCTCCAGTCCCTCCCCGGGGAGGACCTGCTCCATCCCGCTTGAACAACAAGAGTTAGGAGTGGCGGACTCCAGTCTGGAGAACCGGGTATGATTCCCCACTCTTCCTCCATGTGAAGCCAGCTGGGTGACCTTGGGTCAGTCACGGTTCTCTTTAGAGCTCTCTCAGCCCCAGCTACCCCACAGGGTGTCTGTTGTGGGGAGAGGAAGGGAAGGAGATTGTAGGTTGCTCTGAGACCCCTTCAGGTAGTGAAGGACGGGGTATAAATCCAATCTCCTCCTCCTCCAGGAATGGCCTTCATATCAGGAACTCCCTTGGGAACCCTTGGGTCTTGTAGAGAACTGGAAGGCCCATAACAAAGCCATTCACTCCACTGACACTGTGGTAGCCCAGCCAATTGTACGGAACCTCCTTTAATAATGTATTTCATTTATACCCTGCCTTTTCCCCCAACTGTGACCCAAAGTGGCTCACATCGCTCCCCTCTCTTCCATTTTACCGTCACAACAACCCTGTGAGGTAGGTTAGGCTGAGAGGGCATGACTGGCCCAAGCTTCCATGGCGGGGTGGGGATTCAGACTTCTAGGTCCTAGGCCAATGCTCTTAACCACTACGCCACATAAATGAGGGGGGGGAAAGAATACCCTTGCCAATATAGTTTGCTGGTCGGTAGGATTGCCAGCCTCCAGGCAGGAGCTGGCAACCTCACGCTATTTCTAGATGATCAAGATCAGTTCCCCAGGAGAAAATGGCTGCTTTGGAAAATGGACTGGATGGCATTGTACCCTGCAGAGGTCCCTCTCTTCCCCAAACCCCGCCTTCTCCTGGCTCCACCCCCAAATCTCCAGGTATTTTCCAACCTGGAGCTGGCAACCCCATTGGTAGAAGAGCAACATAATCCCCTCCCTATCCTGAAACGTCTTTAGATATTTGGATGGAAGCCAAAACATTTTCTACCGTGAGGTAGGTTACGCTGCAAGGGGGCAACCACCAGCCCAAGTGGTAGGGTTGCCAGCCTCCAGGTGGGGCCTGGGGATCTCCCGCTTTTACAGCTGACCTCCAGCTGACAGAGATCAGCTCCCCTGGAGAAAAGGGCTGCTCTGGAGGGTGGACTCTATGGCACGGTACCCTGCTGAGGCCCCTCCCCTCCCCAAACCCCACCTTCTCCTGGCTCCACCCCCAAAGTCTCCAGGTATTTTCCAGCCCAGACCTGGCAACCCTAACACTCCTTGACAAACTGAGACCATGCCCAGCAAACCAACTGCCCTCCCCATTAACTACAAGCGGCATGCAGGAAGAATCGGAGTGGAGGGTCTTGCTGTCTTCCAGGGAAGTGGCTCTGTCACCACCGGCCTTTGCTTGCAATAACCCCTGGACGCTTCCAAGGAATTCCAGGGGCAACAATGACACCCTGCCACTGGATACTTCCCCCCACTTTGCCCAAGGGCCCCGCCCCTTGGTTGAGGAGAAGGGCGGAGGGGGGCACCGCCAAGTACTTGCCCCCACAGGGGTCAGGCGAAACGGTGAAAAGATAATTCCATCAAGTTCAGCCGGGGCAAAGCTGGGCTGGGTCCCAAAATGCCAAAATAGCTTCGCCGAGCTCTTTAACTCTGCATAAATTACGGCATAATTTCGGTGCATCCTATTTCACGCTCAATTAGTGCCACTTTTATGGGGAGACAGTGCCGAGTGCAGGGCACAGCACGGGAATCTCACTCAGGGCTCGGGGAGGATTGTCTCTCTTAGAGGTAACCCCGTCGCCATGGAAACCAGGCACAGAAATCTCCCGGTGCACAGGCGACAGATATCGACTGTGTTCGAAGGCAGATAAAAAGACCGGGCGCCAATAAGGGCTTATTGGGGGAAATTGGATATGCTTATCAGAGGAACAGAGTGGCAATGACCTGGTTGCAGAAACAGCTGGGGAAAGAGGGTTTGCCACATCCACCAGAAGGGAGTACTCTCCAGCAAAACTTGAAGGCTGTGGCTCAGTGGAAGAGCCTCTGCTTGGCATGCAGAAGGTCCCCGGTTCAGTCCCCGGCATCTCCAGCTAAAAAGGACCAGGCTGGAGGTGATGGGAAAGACCTCAGCCTGCGACCCTGGAGAGCCACTGTGAGTTTGAGGAGACCAGAGTGACCTCGAATGGACCGAAGGTGTGGTTCAGTATAGGGCAGCTTCATTGATGAACACACAGAACTCTGCTTTACCCAGGGGTCATTTCATAGAAAAAGAGGTGCAGGAGCTCATTAGCATAACTCATTTGCATAACTCATTTGCATATGCCACGCCCCCTAACATACCGGAAGTGTGTCGGAAGGCAACACCCACCCCTCAGGCTCCCCTCCACAGGTGAGTGAAACTGACCGGCTCTTCCTCCATTCCCTTCCCTATCCAATACTTTGTGCAATAAAAATAAGCATAAAGAACACACCCTCATTCTCTTCCTGCTCCCTTGAAACCACCAGGTTTCAAGTAGACTTGAGATACCCAGGACATGTGCACCACCCATCCCTTTCCCTTCCCCTCCCCACAACAAGACACCCTGTAAGGTAGGTGGGGCTGAGAGAGGTCTTTTGAGAACTGCTTAGGAGAGAACAGCTCTGAGAGAACTTGTGACTGGCCCAAGGTCACACCAGCAGCTGCATGTGGAGGAGTGGGGAATCACACCCAGTTCTCCCAGATTAGAGTCCAACTCCTGACCACTACACCAGACTGATGGGGTGGAAGCTGCTGAAGCGTTGGTGAAATTTCTCCAGTACTTATGTGCCATGTGCCCAGATAAAAAATGGTATACTTCAAAAATTTATATGTCACATTGAGCAAGTCTCTGGAAAAGCAGCACACAGTCATAAAAGGAACAATGATAAAATTATCAATATTAAAACAAAACATTAAAAACAATAAAGACCCTAGCAGGGCTTTCCCTGGGGCGCTGCGCCTCTGCACTGCTCGGGAAGCCGAGGAGGGGGCGGGGCTTGGTCATGTGCCCGCCCCCTGGGCTCCTCACTCCCGGAGCTGCACTCCTGTGCGCTCCTGCTCCAATGGACCCCTGGCTTTACCCATTATACATAACAAGTGGAGACCTGCAAGAAACTTGCAGGATAGTTATCCCATTCCTCACACCTTTGCTTCCTCCCTTCTCCCCCTCCCTCTCTCACACTCTTTCTCCCTTCTGCCCCCCCTTTCTTACTCTCTCTCTCTCCTCCATGTATGTTACTTTCTCTCTCTTTCTGACCTGTCATCATTCCCTTTGTTTTTCTGCCTCCCCCCCATCACTCTTTCGCTCTCTTTCTGCCCCCCACCTCAAATCCCACCCTCCCCAGGCTCCACCTCTCAAATGTCTGGGAATTTCCCAACCTGGAGTTGGCAACCCTATTTCCTTCCCACCCAACAGCCAACCTACCTTTATCTGTCTTCAGCTTTCTCTCTCCACCCCCCTCCCCTGCAGCCTCTACCTAGGAGAATTACAGTCTTTCTCCACAATGGGGACTAAAGCAGCTTACATTATTATTTCCTCTTTGTTATCTGCACAACAACCCTGTGAGGTTGGTTAGGCTGAAAGTATGTGACTGGTCCAAAATCTCCCAGTCAGCTTCCACTGCAAGATGGGGATCTGAACCTGGGTCTCGCAGATCCCAGTCTGAAGCTCGAACTGTTGCACCACAATGGCTTTCATATGGTGGCTGCTGATGAACTGTAGCAAAACAGCTGGGCCTAATTAAGTTATGCAAATCAGGTGGTATCAAGTCACACAGAGGGTGCTGCCTAGGGATGCCAGCCTCCAGATGGGACCTGGGGATCCCCTGGAGTTACTGCTCATCTCCAGACTACAGAGATAACTTTCCATGGAGAAAATGGATGCTTTGGAGGGGGGAGTCTATGGCATTGTACCTCACCGAGGTCCCTGTCCTCCCCAGGCTCCACCCCCAAATCTCCAGGAGTTTCCCAGCCTGGATCTGGATCTGCTGCTGGTGGCCAGGGGGGGTACTTGGCAACCCTAGACTGCTGCCAGTCAAAACCCTGCTTTTTACTGACAAAAACAGTTAGAGCCTCCCCCCCTCCCCCGAACATTCTAATCTCCTCACAGTTGATGTCTGGAGTTGGTGCCATTTCAAAAGGTATTTTGGGGGATTCTACGGTCACTGAAGGTTTTTTTTAACTTTTCGGATTTTTCTGCACACGGGGGGAGTGCCCCCCATGTGTAGGAAAATCTCCCTGCCTCCCAGGTGCCCCCCCCTGCGCGGATTTAGGTATCCTCACACAGGGGGCGCCTTCGGAATTAGATATATGGATAGTTTTTGAGTTATCCTTGTTTAGGCACCATGAGGAAGACAGGCTAAAAATGTCAAAAGGAAGGAAAGGAGGGAGGGAGGGAGGGAGGGAGGGAAGGAAGGAAGGAAGGAAGGAAATAAGTTTGTGGCTTTGGCTCTTGAAAACTAGTCTCAAAGGTGCTCCTGGACTCAAATCTAACCTAAAAATTAGCTCTCCACCACCGACCTTCAGCTCCTGGCAAAATCAGGGACTTCTGGTGTTCGTTCTTGCAAACCACAGGCAATTATTTACAGCTTGGAGAATTGGCGGCCTTTCCTCTACAGGTATCAGAACTCGGGACAGCAGACTTTGCATAAACTTTGCTTTAAACATAGGAGAATGCAATGCCAAATTTTTATTCAATGCTTGGCAGGTCAAGACCTTGGTTTCAGATTCACAGGGCCTCGCTCCTGTCCTTCCTCACCACCTGTGATGCTGTGGTGTTTCAGATTAGACCTCACCTAGAGTACTGTGTTCAGTTTTGGGCACCACAATTTAAGAAGGATACAGATAAGCTGGAATGTGTCCAGAGGAAGGCAATGAAGATGGTGAGGGGTCTGGAGACCGAGTCCTGTGAGGAAAGGCTGAAGGAGCTCTGGGTATGTTTAGCCTGGAAAGGAGACGACTGAGAGGGGATGTGATCACCATCTTCAAGTACTTGAAGGGCTGTCCTCTAGAGGATGGTGCAGAGTTTTCAGCTAAACATTAGGAAGAATTTCCCAACAGTCAGAGCAGTTCCTTGATGAAACAGGCTTCCTCAGGAGGTGGTGGGCTCTCCTTTGGGGGTTTTCAGACAGAGGCAAGATGGCCTTCTGACAGCAATGCTGATTCTGTGAACTTGGGCAGATCACGAGAGGGAGGGCAGGAAGGGTTGCCTCAGGGCTTAGTTCTCGTGGCCCTTTCCTACACACCCTGGGGAATGCTGATTGCCACTTTGGGGTCAGGAAGCAGTTTTCATCCAAGCCGGTTTGGCTGGAGATCCTGGAGGTTTCTTGTCATCTTCTGGTAGTGGAACAGTGGTCACTGCGAGTGTGGAGGGGGAGGTATTTGTGCATTTCCCACATTGTGCAGGGGGTTGGACTAGATGACCCTGGAGGTCCCTTCCAACTTTATGATTCTACCTCTCTGAATCCCTCCTTCTCTCTTCCAAAGGAGGTAAATCAATCTGCAAACTTCCCCTGGGTGCTCCTTCCCAGGACATCCAGAGTCCTGATCAATTCAGTTATCATCTACAGGTGTTATTAACCATCTGTTTACTTCCCCTTCCACACTATTAATAAAGATGCTGAACACACACACCCATCAAACCCAAACGCGTCCCCCCCAAAACCCATGATTGGCTAAGATTGATGCCATTTATCAGCCATGATTTGTCAATTGTACTTAAATTGCTTTACAAGCTGAGGGGGAGGAGGGAGCTCCAAATCAATCCGATCGGAATTAATTCCTCTGGAAAGACTTGAGAGGCACTTCATCAAAACTGTGACTCGGAGTGGCCCCATGGCCCTCGAAACTTCCCTTCTCCTAGGAGAAATCGCTCCGCCGGAAGAGATAACACGCAGGTAGGACAATACGCAGAGGGGCCGGTGGTTGATAGATGGGCACGGCTCCGCCACAGACCAATACCAAAAGAGCCCCCCATCCCTGTGCGTTTATCTGGATCCTCTTGGCTCCATATTTCAGGTGGTATCAGAGCTCAAGAGCGCTTCTGGCTGTTTGAGATTAGACGCGTCTGGCAGAGCTGCCAGCAGGAGTGACGATTCCGTCTGCGGCCTACGGTTTGTGGGGTTTCGGGAGCAAACATGCCTGACAAACTTTGGAGGCAGATGAAGACTTGTTGTTGTTGTTGTGTTTGGCCTTCCCTCGGTGATCTCTCCTGCCTAACCAATGCTTTGTATGTATTTTGGGTGTATTCTAACTCTGGTTTTCAACCTTTTTAAAAGATGTTTTAATGATGTCCTTTTGGAGATACAGGGACCAGAACTGTACACAGTATTCCAAAAGAGGCCGCACCATAGATCTAGGCAGTGGCCTTACAGTATCGCCCGTTTTGTTCTCAGTTCCTTTTCTGATAACCCCCAACATAGAGTTTGCCACTGCAGCATGCTTGGGTTGACAATTTCATTGAGCTATCGACTCCCACCCCAAGATCTTTTCCCCACTCAGTCTCAGCAAGCTCAGATCTCATTAGCCGATACTTGAAGTTGGGATTTTTTTGTCCCAGTATGCATCCCTTTTTACGAGCACCGAACTTCATTGGCCCCATTGCCACCCACTCACCCAGTGGAGGTCCTCTTGGAGCTCTTCACAGTCAGCCTTGGTTTTCAACATCCTGAATAATTTGGTGTCAGCTGCAAACCTGGCCACTACACTGCTCCCCCCTAGTTCCAGATCACTGATGAAGAAATTAAGTAGTGCCAGCTCCAGTACTGATCCCTGTGGGACCCCATGGCTGACTTCTCCCCATAGTGAGAACTGTCCATTGATTCCCACTCTTTGCTTCCTGTCATTTAAACATTTTTTAATCCATACGAGAACCCGTCCTTTTATCCCATGACTGCTTAAATTTACTCAGGAGTCTTTGGAGAGGTACCTTGTCAAAAGCCTTTTGAAAGTTCAGGTATATAATGTTTGGTGTAGTGCTTAAGTGCACAGACGCTAATCTGGAAGAACCGGGTTTGACTCCCCACTCCTCCACTTGCACCTGACGGATGACCTTGGGCAAGCCATAGTTCTGACAAGAGCTGTTCTTGAAAAAGAGCAGTTTCTGCCAGAGCTCTCTCAGCCCCACCTACCTCACAGGGTGTCTGTTGTGGGGAGGGGAAGGGAAAGGAGATTATAAACCACTCTGAGACTCCTTTGGGTAGTGAAGGGCGGGGTATAAATCCAATCTCTTCTTCTTCTTCTTCTTCTTCTTCTTCCGGGTCACCATTGGCTACATGCTTGTTTACTTTCTCAAACAACTCCAAAAGGTTGGTGAGGCAGGATTTTTCATTGCAGAAGCCATGCTGATTTTCCCTCAGTAGGCTTTGTCCCTCAATGTGCTGAAGAATTCTATCCAGGGGTCATTTCGTAGAAAAAGATGTGCAGGAGCTCATTAGCATAACTCATTTGCATAACTCATTTGCATATGCCACACCCCCTAACATGCCGGAAGTGTGTCAGAAGGCAACACCCACCCCTCAGGCTCCACTCCACAGGTGAGTGAAACTGACCTGCTCTTCCTCCATTCCCTTCCCCATCCAATACTTGGTGCAATAAAAATAAGCGTAAAGAACACACCCTCATTCTCTTCCTGCTCCCTTGAAACCACCAGGTTTCAAGTAGACTTGGGATACCCAGGACATGTGCACCGCCCATCCCTTCCCCTTCCCTTCCCCTCCCCACAACAAGACACCCTGTGAGGTAGGTGGAGCTGAGAGGGGTCTTTTGAGAACTGCTCCTGAGAGAACAGCTCTGAGAGAACTTGTGACTGGCCCAAGGTCACACCAGCAGCTGCATGTGAACCCGGTTCTCCCAGATTAGAGTCCAACTCCTGACCACTACACCAAACTGATGGGGTGGAAGCTGCTGAAGGGTTGGTGAAATTTCTCCAGTACTTACGTGCCATGTGCCCAGATAAAAAATGGTATACTTAGAAAATGTATATGCCACCTTGAGCAAGTCTCTGGAAAAGCAGCACACAGTCATAAAAGGAACAATGATAAAATTATCAATATTAAAACAAAACATTAAAAACAGTAAAGACCCTAGCAGGGCTTTCCCCGGGGTGCTGTGCCTCTGCACTGCTTGGGGAAGCTGAGAAGGGGGCGGGGCTTGGTCATGTGCCCGCCCCCTGGGCTCCTCACTCCCGGAGCTGTGCTCCTGTGCGCTCCTGCTCCAATGGACCCCTGATTCTATCTGTCATGTATTTTTAAAATTATTAGCCCCCTTGGCAGCCCTTCTAAGGGCACAAGGCAGGGTATGAATATTGTAAACAAATAAAATAAAATATCCTTGCCCAGAAGGAAGTTTGCATGCATCTTCTCACCAGCGCTGACAGACAGGATTCTGTGCTCCCCGCTATAATAAGTCAAGGGCTTACTCTTGCAGATGTTCCAGTTGGCAGTCCAGATGCAACCAGAATTCAGATGGGCAGGCAGGTAGTTGAGCCAGAAAGCAGGTGGGCAGGCAACTTGGACAACACCTCCTGCAAGTTTCGCTAGCCAGAGAACAATGCGGCCCTCCATACCTGCGGGACTTCCTCTTCTCCTGTGATCTGCCATGCGGCTTCCGTCGTCTGTGCCGGCAGATTTATTTATTTATTATTTATTCATTTGCCTCTCTTTGTATCCCACCCTCCCTGCCGAGGCCGGCTCAGGGTGGCTCCCATTAAAAATTTAAAAATATATTAAAACGTAGATATATATAAACACCCTTTCTGACACGCCCAGGGAAATGCTGATTGTTGCCACTTCGGGGTCCGGAAGCCTTTTTTCTCCAGGCCAGTTTGGCTGGAGATCCTGGAGATTTTTTTTCATCTTCTGGGCATGAAACAGGGCAGTCACTGCGGGTGTGGAGGGGGAGGTAGTTGTGAATTTCCTGCATTGTGCAGGGGGTTGGACTAGATGACCCTGGAGGTCCCTTCCAACCCTATGATTCTATGAATGCATTGCCTCGTGTGTGTGTGTGTGTGTGTGTGTGTGTGTGTGTGTGTGTGTGTGTGTGTGTGTGTGAAGTGCCATCAAGTTGCTTCTGACTCATGGCGACCCTATAGAGTCAACTGATCTCATGTTGGGTCGTTTCCTTGCTGCCTTCCACATTTCCTAGCATTATTGTCTTTTCCAATGAGCCTAGTCTTGTTATGTGACCAAAGTACGATAGCCTCAGTTTAGTCATTTTAACTCCAATCAAGGAGTTCAAGCTTGATGGGATCTATAGTCCACGCATTTGTCTATTTGGCAGTCCATGGTATCCATCTCTCGTCCAACACCACATTTCAAAGGAATCTACTTTCTTTCTGCCATCTTTCTTCATTGTCCAGCTTCCACACCCATACATAGTAATGGGGAATACTGGGGCATGAATATGGCATTGTCGTGCATGTTTGTAATCTCATATTCTGCGTCGCTTGCAGGGTACTGGCCTGGGAAGCTTGCTTTTCTCATTGTCATTTAATTTTACATTCCTAGTCCTCTTGCATCAGTTCTGGCACACATTTCTGCATTCCAAGGTCTACCGCATTGTTCATTTACAGCATTCATTGTATATCTCGCACTGTATGTTCACACTGTTGCTCGCATTGCCATTCAGTCTTGCACTCCTAGTTTTATGGCATTGTTCATTTGATGTCCTCTCCTGTCTGATTCGACTGTGCAGGGTACAGAATCTTCTCAGTGAGAAAGGCGTGGTAAAAATAAGCGAGAGGAATAGGCACACAAGACCGCAGCCAGCAGCTGCATAGGGCAGGTAGAAGCTGGCTGGCCTCAGTGCTCCTTTAGACTCCGGAGCGGATAGCGACAATGCTGCTCTTGGCTGAGACCAACCTAGCACCCTTCTGCACTCAGGACAATCACTCTGACTTTCTGCTGGAACTGTCAGGCGCCACTAAGGGAGTCATAGAATCGCAGAGTGAGAAGGGGCCCTACAGGCCATCTAGTCCCACCCCCTGCTCAATGCAGGATCAGCCTAGAGCCTCCCTGACAAGGGTTTGTCCAGCCGCTGCTTGAAAGCTGCCAGCGAGGGGGAGGCTCACCCATTCCCTGTGCAGCTGATTCCACTGCTGAACTACTCTTACTGTAAAAAAAAAAAAAATCCTAATATCCAGCCTGTTGTGTACTAGGACCACGATCGCCTGGTCTCCCGTAATGGCGACCGCCACGTGGTCAGCGCACATGGTCAGAATCTACCTGAGCTTCAGCCAGGTAGAACAATAGCCAGTTGGATCCTGAGTGACCACCAATTACGAGCCTAGGTCTCCCGCTGGGGGACCTATGAACTACAACCACGGACTTAAGGTCCTATCAGGACCTGGGGGCGAGGTCGGGGCATTGTCTCCGGCCGGCATAAAAGAGGGCTCTGAGCCCGGGGGTCCCCATGTTCCATCTGACCCTCAATAAAGAGCTTTACTATGAAATCACTACCACTCGCCTCCTGTCTCCAATACTTTCCACAGCCGGTGCCTTCCCGCCCTGAATTTCAAGCCATTCTTGCGAGTCCTCTCCTCTGCTGCCCACAGGAACAGCTCCCTGCCCTCCTCTAAGGGACACAGCCCTTCAGATATTTCAACAGAGACCAATCAGGTCCCTCCTCAACCTCTTCTTCTCCGGACTGAACCTTCCCAAATCCCTCAGCCTTTCCTCCTAGGGCTTCTTGGTCTCCATCCTCGTCGCTCTCCTTTCCCTCGGCGGTACCCTCCCTGTCCCAATCCCAAGCTAGCACCTTCCAAGGATCTCAAAGCAGAGTACATAGTTCTCCCTCCTTCCATTTTGTCCTCACAACAACCCTGTGAAGTTGGTTTGACAACCCGACATGGCCAGAATCGTTTGTTTGGGAACCTGACCCAGTTTTCCTGGGCTTGATAACGTCGTCTCTTTAACTCAGATCTGACCCTGCCTTCTCTCCCATCTGGCGCCACTTCTGTCCCAGCCAAATAGTTGGGATCTTGTACATAGTTCTTGTACATAACCCTTCATGCACGCACATCCTAATGTGGTGGAGGTTGTGTGTGTCAGCAAAAGAGGTAAAGGTAAAAGTTTCCCTTGCTCAAAAGCCAGTCAAATCCAACTCTAGGGATGCGGTGCTCATCTCTGTTTTCAAGCCGAAGAGCCAGCTCTGTCTGAAGACATTTCCGTGATCCGGTGGCCAGCATGACTAGACGCCGAGGCGCATGGAACGCTGTTACCTTCCCACCAAAGTGGTACCTATTTATCTACTTGAAATTTCTTGCTTTTGAACTGCTAGGTTGGCAGGAGCTGCAGCCAGAGACGGGAGCTCACTCTGTCAGGCGGCACTTGGGTCTTGAACCGCTGAACTACCAATCTTCCGGTCTGCAGCTCAGTGTCTTAACCGCTGAGCCACCACGGCAAAACTGAGAGCAGAGCTGTAAGGGGTCTAGACTCTGTCAAGAGGCCGAAGTCCAAGCAGGGTCAGTCAAGGTGGAATGGTCACAGCTGAGACACCAGACGGATGCATCCACCGCCTTCAGGGATCAGCGGGAACATCAGCAGAAGAGACCGGGCAGTTCCAATGAAGATGAAGGTGGGGGAAACCTTGCAGGGCAGCAGCTGGGTGGTGGGAGGCGGCCCTGGAGGAGGATCTTTTGCAGGCAATGGCCGTGCGATCTAAGAGGGTCAAGCTAACGAGTAGATTAATATAAAAAAATACAAATATTTATTAGGGTGTACCCATAAATAAAATATAATGAGGTTAAAAGAAACAGTCTATATTTCAGACTCTAAACGCTTATTTCATTCAGAACTGATTCTTATACATATCCAATTGATGGATAAAACTTTTGACCTAAGGACCATACGCGTTTCGGACCCTATCGGCCTTTCTCAGTGGTCAATATGCCTTATTTTACAATGGCACACATCCAGAATTACATGCACAAAGAATTTTGTATATATATGTGTATGTGTGTGTGAGAGAGAGAGAGAGAGAGAGAGACCAGGTGTTGCTTTCTTAAATGCTATGCAGTAGCTACAAATTTGTATAATGGGCCTGAATAGTAGCTATACAAATTCTTCAAATTATTCTGGCACCAAATGTCCCATTTGTCAGGATGTGTGTCACTTCCATCAAGGGTAATAGTCAGTGCCCCTTCAGCTAACCCCAGTTAGTGCTGTGCAGAAGGGAGCAACAATAAACCACATCTGGAGAGCCAGTTTGGTGTAGTGGTTAAGTGCGCGGACTCTAATCTGGGAGGACCGGGTTTGATTCCCCACTCCTCCACTTGCACCTGGCTGGATGACCTTGGGCAAGCCATAGCTCTGGACCAGCTGTTCTCTCAAGGACAGCTTGGGAAAGAGTTCTCTCAGCCCCACCCACCTCACAGGGTGTCTGTTGTGGGGAGGGGAAGGGAAAGGAGTTTGTAGGCCGCTCTGAGACTCCAAGTGAGTGAAGGGCGGGGTATAAATCCAATCCCTTCTCTTCTTCTTCTTCTCTTCATCTGATCATCTCTTACCTGGAAAACCCTATGAGACAATCCAAAAGGGGGAAAAGAAGATGTTTCGGAGGTTATCAGTTCACAGGGTCGCCATAAGTCAGAAGAGGCTTGACAGGACTTTGCACCCCTGCTTCTGGGTCCAGCTCCCATGGGTCTGCTGGAATCCTGTTCCTGAGCTGCCCCCCCCACTCACGGACCGGCCAGCCCAGTCTGAACTCCGGGTAGTCCCTATCTGAATGTCTTCTCCTGACAGCAACACTTCAAAGCCAGTTTGGTGTAGTGGTTAGGAGCGCGGACTCGAATCTGGGAGAACCGGGTTTGATCCCCCACTTTTCCACATGCAGCTGCTGGTGTGACCTTGGGTCAGCCACAAGTTTTCTCAGAGCTGTTCTCTCGAGGGCAGTTCTGGAAAGAGCTCTCTGGGCCCAGCCGACCTCCCAGGGTGTCTGTTGTGGGGAGGGGAAGGGAAAGGAGATGGAAAGCCACTCTGAGACCCCTTTGGGTAGTGAAGGGCGGGGTATAAATCCAATCTCTCCTTCTTCTCATTCAACATCAGTTTGGGGAAATGAAGTGTCTTGCACGGAATCTGTTCCAGGCATGATCGGGGCCTCGAGCGACGCACCCATTACCCAGGCCTCAGAAAGCCAATTATGCACCATGTCCTTCTCTTTCGCATTCAGTGTTCAGCCTGTCTTCTCGTTCCTTCTTGCTTCTTGTTGTTCAACCCCTCTCCTTATTAACTGGCCCCCTCCTTCTGCTCCCTCGCCAGTCAACAGCCTGTCACCATGATGAGCCACCGCTGCCCGGTCTCTCCACGTGTGGCTGCCCCTCACGTCGTCCCATCAGCCGGGGGCGCCTCCTCGGCATGCTCACCTCCGCCATCATTAGCGACGGGTCTCTAAATGGCCTGACAGCCTCGCCTCGCTGGAGGAGCGGGAGACGCCGGCAGGACTCTCCTCCGGGAGATGAAATCTATTTGTTTAGATGCATAATGACCGATTCGTCTTCAAACACGACGACTGTCAAGCACGGAGGACGGTTAGTTCCAGTCGCAGCCCCCCCCCCCCCCCCCCGGAGCGAGCCTCTGTCTGCCACGGCCTCCGCAACTTTGTCGAGAAGCACCAGGCGGCTCCTCACGCTTCCTGGGAGATGAACCATCAAAACGTGGGATTTGCTACCAGGGGGTGTAGTGATGGCCACAGGAATAAACAGCTTTTAAAGGGGATCCAATAGATTCACGGAGAAGAAGTCTACCAGTGGCTAATTAGCCATGGAGGCTGAGGGGAACTTCCACATGAAGAGACACTAAACCTCTGAATCCCAGAGCCAGGAGGCAGCATCAGGGGAAGGCCTCGGCCTCTCTGCCCTGTTGTTGGCCCTTCAGAAAAACTGGCTGGCCACTGTGTGAGGCGGGAGGCTGGACTAGATGGACCACTGGTCTGATCCAGCAGGGCTCTTCTGATGTTATGAAGGCCTAGGCCTCTCTGCCCTGTTGTTGGCCCTCCAGAGGAACTGGTTGGCCATTGTGTGAGACAGGATGCTGGACTAGATGGACCACAGGTCTGATCCAGCAGGGCTCTTCTGATGTTCTTATTAGGGAAGACCTCAGCCTCTCTGCCCTGTTGTTGGCCCTCCAGAGGAACCAGTTGGCCACTGTGTGAGACAGGATGCTGTTCTAGATGGACCCTCAGTGGTCTGATCCAGCAAGGCTCTTCTGATGTTCTTAGGAAGGCCTCGGCCTCCCTGCCCTGTTGCTGGCCCTTCAGAGGAACTGGCTGGCCACTGTGTGAGACACAATGCTGAACTAGATGGACCACTGGTCTGATCCAGCAGGGCTCTTCTGATATTCTTATTAGGGGAAGACCTCAGCCTCTCTGCCCTGTTGTTGGCCCTCCAGAGGAACCAGTTGGCCACTGTGTGAGACAGGATGCTGTTCTAGATGGACCACTGGTCTGATCCAGCAGGGCTCTTTTGATGTTCTTAGGAAGGCCTCGGCCTCTGTGCCCTGTTGTTGGCCCTTCAGAGGAACTGGCTGGCCACTGTGTGAGACAGCATGCTGTTCTAGATGGACCACTGGTCTGATCCAGCAGGGCTCTTCTGATGTTCTTAGGAAGGCCTCGGCCTCTGTGCCCTGTTGTTGGCCCTTCAGAGGAACTGGCTGGCCACTGTGTGAGACACAATGCTGAACTAGATGGACCACTGGTCTGATCCAGCAGGGCTCTTCTGATGTTCTTAGGAAGGCCTCGGCCTCTGTGCCCTGTTGTTGGCCCTTCAGAGGAACTGGCTGGCCACTGTGTGAGACACAATGCTGAACTAGATGGACCACTGGTCTGATCCAGCAGGGCTCTTCTGATGTTCTTAGGAAGGCCTTGGCCTCTGTGCCCTGTTGTTGGCCCTTCAGAGGAACTGGCTGGCCACTGTGTGAGACACGATGCTGAACTAGATGGACTACTGGTCTGATCCAGCAGGGCTCTTCTGATGTTCTTAGGAAGGCCTCGGCCTCTGTGCCCTGTTGTTGGCCCTTCAGAGGAACTGGCTGGCCACTGTGTGAGACAGGATGCTGTTCTAGATGGACCACTGGTCTGATCCAGCGGGGCTCTTCTGATGTTCTTAGGAAGGCCTCGGCCTCTGTGCCCTGCTGTTGGCCCTTCAGAGGAACTGGCTGGCCACTGTGAGAGACAGGATGCTGAACTAGATGGACCACAGGTCTGATCCAGCTGGGCTCTTCTGATGTTCTTAGGAAGGCCTTGGCCTCTGTGCCCTGTTGTTGGCCCTTCAGAGGAACTGGCTGGCCACTGTGTGAGACAGGATGCTGTTCTAGATGGACCACTGGTCTGATCCAGCGGGGCTCTTCTGATGTTCTTAGGAAGGCCTCGGCCTCTGTGCCCTGCTGTTGGCCCTTCAGAGGAACTGGCTGGCCACTGTGTGAGACAGGATGCTGAACTAGATGGACCACTGGTCTGATCCAGCAGGGCTTTTCTTATCAGAGGAAGGCCTTGGCCTCTCTGCCCTGTTGTCGGCCCTCCAGAGGAGCTGGCTGGCCACTGTGTGAGGCAGGATGCTGGACTAGATGGACCCTCACTGGTCTGATCCAGCAGGGCTCTTCTGATGTTCTTCTCAGGGGAAGGCCTCGGCCTCTCTGCCCTGTTGTTGGCCCTCCAGAGGAACTGGCTGGCCACTGTGTGAGGCAGGATGCTGGACTGGATGGACCCTCCCTGGTCTGATCCAGCAGGGATCTTGTTATGTTCTTACAGGGAGGATCATGCCGGGAGGGGTGGCCGTTCAGGTATGAGGGTCCTAGGCCATTTAGGGCTGTTTTCCTTGGAAGAGGCAGATAGCAGCTCCGATGCAAGGGGGGGGGGGAGTCAACAGCACATTCCTTTCCCATCCAGATCAGGGGTTCATGTGAGCTCGCCCAGGGGAGGCCAGCAGGAAGTGGTGCTGGGGTTCTCTTTTCCCCATCCACAGATGTGGGGGCATCATGGAGCTCCTGTGCACCAAAGAGAAAGGGGGGAGAGGCTGCTGCAGTGGCTTGAAAGGGCAGGATGAGAAAGTGAGGACACCCGGCACAGGAGGAGGGGTGGACAGAGCTACTGTTTAATTGCTTGGGGGGTGAATGTCAGCTACGCTGCCATTTCCCGGGCGGGGGTTGGGACTCAACCAGGAACCCCACCCACAGGAATGCGCTCATGTGCCGTTTTGCTGTCTGGGTTTTTTATCTTGGCCACTAATTGCATAAACATTGGAAACGGCCAAGGCAGACTACAAAAAGCATGCAGACAAGGGGAGAACGCCGGGATGGGAACTTTCTCCCGGGGACTCGGTCTGCCTCTCCCCCACAAACATTAAAGGGCTGCAGCCTAGCAGAAAATTAGGATGGAAGTACGTGGGTCCTTTTCCGGGGGTCCGATGCATTATCAATGTGACGTTTGAACTTAAATTGCCGAAATCACTAAGATTTGTTCACCCCGTTTTTCATTACGGTCTGTTGAAGGAAGATCCAGGACCTAATCCATGGAGACCCTCCTCTTCCTCTCCTCCTCCTCTGATGAAGGATGACGAGCCTCATTATGAAATAGACCAAGTTCTGGACTCCAAATTAAAAGGGGGTCGATTGTTTTATCTTATTAAATGGTTGCATTTTGGTCCTGAAGAAAATGAATGGGTTGAGGCTCCTCATGTACATGCACCTGCCAAAATGTGTGCCTTCCATAAACTGTACCCGTTAAAACCTAAGGCCTATGGGGGGGTCTACTTTGAGGAGGGCAGAATGTCAGCTACGCTGCCATTTCCCGGGCGGGGGTTGGGACTCAACCAGGAACCCCACCCGCAGGAATGCGTTCATGTGCTGTTTAGATGTCTGGGGTTTTTTATTGCACCCCACTTCAGCTTGCTTTGCTCTCAGCTTGCTCAAGGTCTGGGATGAATCCTCCCTAATGTGCTTCGCTCCCAGCTTGCCCCTAACGTGCTTGCCCCAGCTGGCTCCAGATCTGAGATGATTCCTCCTAACGTTTTGCTCCTTTGCAGCTGCCATCGAAGACATGTAGTAGAAGTGGCTTGGGAACAAAAAGCATAATAAAATACTAGTTGCCATTTATGTGAGAAACCTGTTCAGGGGGTTGGAACCACTACTGACGCTCTATGTTTGGGGTAGACGTAATGAGGAGGAGCACAATTGCTTAGTATAATACTAACTGTTTATTTACATTAAAGTCATTACTAATAGGAAAAGTGTAATAATTCCAATAAGAACCTCTTTGCAAATAAAAGACTTTCTCTTTAAGAAGACTTATTGCAGACTGCATCTTTTGGGACAATCTCACAGTGACTTTGCCAGTTTGATGTGGTGGTGAGCAGCACGGACTCCTGCCACTGGCCTGATCCAGCATTGGCTTCTCTTATGTTTGGTGTAGTGGTTAAGTGCGTGGACTGTAATCTGGGAGAGCCAGGTTTGATTCCCCACTCCTCCACTTGCACCTGCTGGATGACCTTGGGCAAGTCATAGCTCTGGCACAGCTGTTCTTGAGAAAGAGTTGTTTCTGTCAGAGCTCTCTCAGCCCTGCCTACCTCACAGGGCGTGTCTGTTGTGGGGAAAGGAAGGGAAAGGAGGTTGTAAACCGCTCTGAGACTACAAGAGAAGGGTGGGGTATAAATCCAACCTCCTCTTCTCTTCTCTTCTCTTCTCTTCTCTTCTCTTCTCTTCTCTTCTCTTCTTCTCTTATATTCTTATGTTTCTCCGAGCTAAAGAGTGCTTTGACTCCCTCTTCTTCCTCCTCCTTCACTTTAGAGAGATCCTTTTCGACCTCCTCACAATCCACCTCGGTATTTACCATCCTTAATAATATGGCACCATCCACAAAGCTGCCCTCTAAAGTCTAAACTGCTCACCCCTGATTCCGAATCACTTGGGAACAAATTAAATAGCCCTGGCCCCAATACCGATCCTTTTCGGACCCCGCCGCTCACGTCCTTTCATCGTGAGAATTGTCCATTTATTCCTACTGTTTGCTTCCTGTCATTTTGCCAACCTTTAATCCATAAAACGACCTGCCTTCTAACCTCATGACTGCACTAAGCTTATTCACAGGTCTCATTCAGGAGTCACAAATGTGAACACAGCAGCGTGGCGTCGGACCGCACACATCCAGTCCGTTTCACTCGCCTCTTCTCCTTTCCCTGTGGCTTTCCCCTGTGTGGGATGTCTAAGTTCATGCTTCTCCAGCCAAGACAGTTTTAAAGGGTAGCCGCGTCGGTCTGCTGGGCTCAAATCTAACTCCCCTCCTCCAGTCAAAGACCTGCCTTTTCTGTGATGCTGTAAGACCACCAGGGATATCAGTAGTTCTAAATCAGGGGTCCTCAAACTACGGCCCGGGGGCCACATGCGGCCCGCCAAGGGCATTTTTCTGGCCCGCCGGGTGTGCCGCTGCCTGTCCTCCAATTCCCAGCAACACACAAAGCAGCGGAAAAATTGCAGCCGACTCGTCCCGGGCCACATGACAAAGCCCCGCCCCCCTGCTTCCAGTCAGCCAGGAGGAGGCAAAAGGAAGACTGGAAGAGGGTAAGTGTGGGGTGGCAGGCGCTCCGGCTGGCCCCAAGTCTCCTAGCCGGCTGAGAGGCCTCTCAGCCGGCTAGGAGACCTGCGCCAGACCCAAGAGCCGGGCAGGGGTCTTTTTTGAGGCTTTTTGTGCTGCTGGGAATTGGAGGGGGAGAGAGAGAGAGAGAGGTTTCTCTTTCCCATCACGATGCCTGCAGTAGTGGAGTTTCAGGGAGGAGCAGCTGGGGGCTTGCTGCCTTTAAAAGTTTGTGAGGATGCCGAGTTCTTTGTTTCATCGGAGAGGGAAAGAAAACAGCCCCGTCAAGGGTGCCTTGCTTGCGCGCGCACCCCCTCCCCCCGGTGCGCCTTCCCTACCCGCAAAATAACATCTGAAATCTCCAACCAGATCTAGACTAACTGATGCACACTTGCATCACTTGTTACGACTAGCAGTGACAAATATGGAACCGGACATTGACCATCTCATTAGCCAAAAGCAGGCCCATAGCTCCCATTGAAATACTGGTAAGTTTGTTGATTTAACTTTACTTGTTCTTCATTTTAAATATTGTATTTGTTCCCATTTTGTTTTTTTTTTACTTCAAAATAAGATATGTGCCGTGTGCATAGGAATTTGTTCATAGGTTGTTTTTTTTTAAACTAGAGTCCGGCCCTCCAACGGTCTGAGGGACAGTGAACTGGGCCCCTGTTTAAAAAGTTTGAGGACCCCTGCTCTAAATAAATATCCATTGGCCAAAAATGGCAAACAGTTGCTGGGGAGGCCTATGAAATGTAGTGGTCAGGGGAAGGACTAGGGAAATCATGACTGGGCAGTGAGTGGGTCCTGTTATTGGTAGAAACATGTGAGGAAATTGTATTTATTTGCTTAGTTTACACCTGTCTTTCTCCACAGTGGGACCCCAGGCAGCTTCACATCATTCTCGTTTCTCTCATTTTTTTTTTCCTTCTCAACAACCCTGTGAGGTCAGTTAGGCTGAGAGAGAGACCCAGAGAAGTCAGCCGTGTTAGTCTGTTGGCTGCAAAATAGTAAAAAGCCCAGTAGCACCTTTAAGACGAACAAACTTTTTTGTAGCACAAGCTTTCGAGAAACACAGCTCTCTTTGTCTGACGAAGAGAGCTGTGTTTCTTGAAAGCTTATGCTACAATGATGTTTGTTCGTCTTAAAGGTGCTACTGGGCTTTTTACTGTTAGGCTGAGAAAAGGATGCCTCGCCCAAGGTCACCCAGCAGGCTTACATGGTAGAGCAGGGATTCGAAGTTGAGTCTCCCATGTCCTCATCTGACACGCTGGCCTCTACCCCCTCAGTCCTGGTGGTACAACTTCAAAAGCTCACTTTTATTTTTGGCTCTGCCTTGTGGTAGTCAAATCTATTGTGTGTGAGAGGGAGAGCCGGTGTGGCATACTAGTTAAGAGTGTTGGACAAGTACCTGGGAGACCCAGGTTCAAGTCTCTCAGTCTAACCTACTTCACAGGGTTGTTGTGAGGATAAAATGGAGGAGCAAAAAACAGTGTGAGCTGCTTTGGGTCCCCATTGAGGAGAAAGGTGGGGTACAAATGAATTAACCAGTTTGGTGTAGTGGTTAAGTGTGCAGACTCTAATCTGGGAGAACCGGGTTTGATTCCCCACTCCTCCTCCACATGCAGCTGCTGGTGTGACCTTGGGTCAGTCACAAGTTCTCTCAGAGCTGTTCTCTCAAGGGTAGTTCTCTCAGAGCTCTCTCAGCCCCACCTACCTCCCAGGGTGTCTGTTGTGGGGAGGGGAAGGGAAAGGAGATTGTAAGCCACTCTGAGACTCCCTTGGGTAGTGGAGGGTGGGATATAAATCCAATCTCTTCTCTTTTTCTTCTAAATGGGTGAATTCACTGCCACAGGAGGTGGTGGTGGCTACAAGCATGGACAGCTTCAAGAGGGGATTGGATAAATATGTGGAGTGGAGGTCCAGCAGACTGGCTATTAGCCACAAGGTACAGATAGGAACTCTCGGTCTGGGGCAAGTGATGCTCTGTATTCTTGGTGCTTGAAGAGGGGGGCAACAGTGGGAGGGCTTCTGGTGTCCTGGCCCCACTGGTGGACCTCCTGAGGGCACCTGGTATTTTTGGCCACTGTGTGACACAGAGTGTTGGACTGGAGGGACCACTGGCCTGATCCAACACTGGCTTCTCTTATTTTCTTATGTCTGGGGCAGTGATGCTCTGTCTTCTTGGTGCTTGGGGGGGCAACAGTGGGAGGGCTTCTGGAGTTCTGGCCCCACTGGTGGACCTCCTGAGGGCACCTGGTATTTTTGGCCCCTGTGTGACACAGAGTGTTGGCCTGATCTAACATTGGCTTCTTCCTATGTTCTTCTGTTCATAAATAAACAAATCAGCAAATATTTTGCTCTCCAACGTCTTCTGTTCCTCCCACTTATTTTGCTCAGTAACACATTTCTTTCCAGAGGACTTTTTGCATCCGCTACATGGTTTTTCTAACAGCATAAAAATAACATGTGAAAACATGGTTTTCTAGTGGCATAAAAAAATCAAACTAAAAAACAGTGACACCAGTAATAAAAATGGGATGAACGAAGAGTCTCAGAACACAAATATTCCGAAACAAGCGACGAAAAGGGCAGATTCATACATCCTCCATCAGGACCCTGAATGTCAGGCAAGGAATCAGGACCCTGGACAGAGCACAGGGGGAGGGGAATGCCGGGACTCAGGGCCCTTAGTCCGCAGCTCAGAGAGTTGCTCCAGCCAAGAAGGAGAAGCTACCCAGGGGGCCGCAAAACAGCTGCATCGAATGTGCGCTTGTGGGTTCACCCCCCACAGCCTCTGCTTCTGGGGCCAGTGCTCTGGCTTGACTGGGAAATGTTCTCGCCCCGGCTGACCCTTGGAAATATTGTGCCAAAGGTTCAGGGACAAAAATCCATGGAACGCTTTTTATGAAGCCCAGTCAGAACGACACAGAACAGCATGTAAACAGGAGGGCTCCTCATTGGGCTGGGTATTGAAGGGTGAGTGTGTTTTATTTATTTAATGACCACCATGGTCGCCAAGTCCAGGCCCCCGCCAACGCAGGAACTACAACTATAATAGCTCCGACTAGTACAGGAGTGGCCAAAGTTGCTTAACGTAAGAGAGAAGAAGAAGAAGAGGAAGAGGAGGAGGAGATTGGATTTATATCCCGCCCTCCACTCACTTGGAGTCTCAGCGGCTTACAAACTCCTTTCTCTTCCCCTCCCCACAACAGAGACCCTGTGAGGGAGGTGGGGCTGAGAGAGCTCTGACAGACACTGCTCTTTCAAGATCAGCTCTGACAGAACTATGGCTTGCCCAAGGTCATCCAGCAGCTGCAACTGGAGGAGTGGGGAATCAAACCTGGTTCTCCCCGATTAGATTCCATGCAATTAACCACTACACCAAACATGTCAAATGTTTGAGAGCCGCAGGGCATGAACAAATATGACGCATCAGTTTTTATTGAAAAATATGCACATTTGCATTTTATTAACATTAAATGAGAATGCCAAAAATAAAAACAAAAGGGTTAAAAATAGATATTGATAATGATATTTATTTGTCCAATGATATTTGTAGGCAGGGGGTGGGGGCTTTGAGAACGCATTTAAAGTTAAAGTTGCTTTCTTTCTCTGCTCCCCCCTGCCTCAAGCCTACCCAGGGAGGGGAACACTAGCTGGGGGAGCGAAGACCGATCGAGGAGGCATAGCTCCCCTTCATTTCCCCAGCTGCCCTGCTGGGAGCCGCACAATATGTGTCGAAGAGTCGCATGTGGCTCCCGAGCCACAGTTTGGCCACCCCTGGTGTAGACCTACTGGGGAAATTAAAAACTGATAAATCTCCAGTCCTGATGGTATACACCCAAGAGTTCTTAAGGAACTTAGATGTGAGATAGTTGATCTACTAACCCATATATGTAACCTATCTCTAAATTCAGCCACTGTACCAGAAGACTGGAGAATAGCAAATGTTACACCAATTTTTAAAAAGGGATCCAGAGGGGAACCAAGAAATTACAGGCCAGTCAAAGACAGAATTGTTAGGCCCATAGAGGGACAAAGCTTGCAGAGGGAAAATCGGCATGGCTTCTGTGAAGGGAAGTCCTGCCTCATGAACTTTTTCGCGTTCAATGAGAAAATGAACAAGCAAGTAGACAACGGTGACCCAGTAAACATTATACACTTGGACTTTCAAAAGCCTTTTGACAAGGTACCTCACCAAAGACTCCTGAGTAAACTTAGCAGTCATGGGATAAGACAGGTTCTTTTATGGACTAAAAACTGGTTAAATGACAGGGAGCAAAGTGCAGGAATCAATGGGCTGAATCAGATTCTCTAATCTGATTCAGGTTGCCGCCGAATTGCCGCCAAAATTCGGTGGCAATTTTAAAAGCCACTGGAGGGGAGGGGGTTTGAGGGAGAGGCTCCAAACTTGCAGGGTAGCTGCTGGGGCCTCTCCTCGAAATGCCCACCAAGTTTCAAGAAGATTGGACCAGGGGGTCCAATTCTACGGGCCCCCAAACAGGTTGCCCCCATTCCTGCCATTGTTCTCTATGGTAGGGAAAAAGGTAACATTTTTTCCCTCCATAGAGAGCAATGGAGGGGATGGGACAATCTGTTTGGGGGCCCATAGAATTGGACCCCGTGGTCCAATCTTCTTGAAACTTAGTGGGCATTTCGAGGAGAGGCCCCAGCAGCTACCCTGCAAGTTTGGAGCCTCTCCCTCAAACCCCCTTTCCTCCAGCCCCTCATATATCCTATGAGTTTTTGCTATTGATTTCAATGGCCCATAGGGTATAATGGGGCTGAAACTGACATTCCCTTTCTGACACACTTCTGGTGATGTCAGGGGGCGTGGCATATGCTAATGAGTTATGCTAATGAGTTATGCTAATGAGCTCCTGCACCTCTTTTTCTACGAAAGGACCCCTGAGTGTTGGTAAGTGTCAGGTGATGCACACTGGGACTAAAAAAATCCCAACTTCAAGTAGAGGCTAATGGGGTCTAACTTGCTGAGACCGAGAGGGAAACAGATCTTGTGGTCGCAGTGGATAGCTCCATGAAAGTGTCAACCCAGTGTGCTGCAGTGGTGAAAAAGGCAAACTCTGTGTTAGGGAGTACAAGAAGTGGGGACCCGCGAGACTCGCGGGGCGGGGAGAGAGCTCCACACAGAGAAGGAAGCTGCAGCAGGTGAGCCTTCTTCCCTGCCCCTGCCAAGGTCTCTCTCCCACAGCCCCCTGGCAGTGACGGCGAGGCCTGTGCGACTCCCAGCCACCGGGCCCACCAAGCCTTCTCTCCCCCCCCCAGGACCAGCGGTGAGGCCTGAGCTCAGCCCGCCAAGCCTTCTCCCTGGCAGCAAAGCAGTTCTCAGAGCGTTCTTGGTGCATGTGCCAGTTTGGTGTAGTGGTTAGGTGCGCAGACTCTAATCTGGGAGAACCGGGTTTGATTCCCCACTCCTCCACTTGCACCTGGCTGGATGACCTTGGGCAAGCCATAGCTCTGTACCAGCTGTTCCCTCAAGGACAGCTTGGGAAAGAGCTCTCTCAGCCCCACCTACCTCCCAGGGTGCCTGTTGTGGGGAGGGGAAGGAAATTGTAAGCCGCTCTGAGATTCCCTTGGGGAGTGGAGGGCGGGGTATAAATCCAATCTCTTCTTTTTCTTCTTCTTCTTACTTTGGGGGGGATTTAAGTATCCCCCCTATTGTTTTTTTTAGATTTCAGATTTTTCTTCACATCTGGGGATTGCCCTAAATGTGCAGGAAAATCTCTTTGCCCCTGAGGTGCGGATTTAGATATCCATTCACAGGGGGTGCTTTGGCTATTAGATATATAGCTTAGGAAAGAGATTGAGAATAAAACAGACAGTATTGTAGTGCTACCGGTCTCTAAGGTACTCCTGAGCTTGAATCGAGCTTTTCTACAGCAGACCCACACAGCTACTTTCTGAAACCAGAATTCACTGCTGGGGCTCATTTGTTTTGTGTTGAGTGAATCATATGTAAATTGATCTGCTTTGTTTCAGAACTGCCTTTTCCAAGCGTTTGAGAGGTCTTTCCTTGAGCGTGTCACAGTTCCTGGCTCTTCCCTCGTGTAAACAGCTATAATAAAATCTAATTTATGCATTAGATT
The DNA here is from genome assembly GCA_029233225.1 of Lepidodactylus listeri. Classification (NCBI taxonomy): domain Eukaryota; kingdom Metazoa; phylum Chordata; class Lepidosauria; order Squamata; family Gekkonidae; genus Lepidodactylus; species Lepidodactylus listeri. Next base: position 2,399,393 of record JARCFY010000004.1, on the reverse strand, counting down.
TGTAGCATGACTCATCAGAGTGGGAAATAATGGCCTCATTTTGTGTTCATTTCCATGAGTGTCCAAAGTGCCTTCCATTTTCAGGACCGGCTGCAAATATATTCATGTTGCTCTGACGCCGTTCTTGAGCCCATCTTTCTTGTTCATCCTCACCGCTCTCCCTTTTTATTTGCCCTTGCTCTTTGACCCAACTGATTTTTAGCAAGGCGTGTAATTTAGCTAATCGTGTCACCATGCTACATCTTATGGGATGAACTCCTGGCTGTCTGTGAACAAAGTCATGTGGATTGCTCAGCCAATCACATTCAGTGGCCAGGTGGGCGCTTGAACTGAGGATGGTGAAGGTGAAGGATGAGGAAATTAAGAGAGCAAAAGAGCCTCCAAGCAGCCTTAAAGGAATAAAAACATTCATCAAAATAAATCTTTGGGGTAATCCACATCGATGTCCTAATGTAGGGGGGATACATTCAAAACAGACAACATTTGACAAAATCTAAATTGCTATGTACTACTTTAAGACCCATCTAGTTAGAACAGATAAAAGGAAGTCCTTTTTCACCCAAAGAGTGATTAATATGTGGAATTCACTGCCACAGGAGGTGGCGGCAGCTACAAGCCTGAACAGCTTCAAGAGAGAATTGGATGAACATCTGGAGCAGAGGTCCAGCAGACTGGCTATTAGCCACAAGACATAGATAGGAACCCTCAGTCTGGGGCAAGTGATGCTCTGTATTCTTGGTGCTTGACGGGGGGGCAACAGTGGGAGGGCTTCCGGTGTCGTGGCCCCACTGCTGGACCTCCTGAGGGCACCTGGTGTTTTTCGACCACTGTGTGACAGAGTGTTGGACTGGATGGGCCACTGGCCTGATCCAACACTGGCTTCTCTTATGTTCTTATTGGGCTCAGGTACTAAGTTTTTACTCTGTGTGTGTTGCCATTAAGTCATAGCTGACTTGTCGTGAGCCCAGAGGGTTTTCAAGGCAGGAGACATTCAGAGATGGTTTGCCCTTGCCTGTCTCTGCATAGTGACCCTGGGCTTCCCTGGTGGTCTCCCATCCAAATGCTAACCTCGGGTGATCGATCGATCGATCTGTCTGTCTGTCTGTCTACCATCCATCCATCCATCCATCCATCCATCATCTATCTCTCCCTCCCAGCCATGAACAAGTGCCCAAAATAGTTCCCTGTCATCTCCAAGATGACTTGCTGGCTCTGGATTCAGGCCACCACCTTCATCAAATGTCTCCTGTCCCCTGACTTCAGAAAATACCGAAGTCAGAGGGGGAGCAATTTGACTACCTTGGAGGTTGTGGCCTGAATCCAGCAAAAGTCACCTCGGAGACCTGAGGGAATTTTTAATGTCTTCTTAATGTCCGTTGCCATAGAAACGGCAAAAGGATTCCGACCCACAGAGACGGCACCTGAGCGGCTGACCTGCTAAAAGCGCCCTCTCTGATACACACGCACATCCACTCCGGCACACGTGAAGCAACTTCTGAGACTCCAGGAACTAAAAACACAATGGCCGTGATTGTCCTCGCCTCCAGAAAGGAGCTTCATTGGACAAGGTACTGTTCTGATGTCGCGGCAGGCAAAAGTCAGCTGACTCACATGTTATTTTTACGACTTTTGTTTTACGGCCCAGGGAAAATGGCCATGTTCCACCAGTCTGATTTTTTTTGTGTGTTTGGGCTTCTTTTGATCTTCCCGCCCGGCCTTCCATCTCCCTGGGCTTCCGTGGCTGATTGTTGGCCTGAATGAAGGGGAGGCTTTCCCGCTCCCATCAGTGGTGAGGGCCTTTGAAATATTCCCAGCCTTTGAAAACCACAGCTACGGCACCGAGCCATTCCGGAGACTATTTTTGGAAGCCGTACGCCGCACCGTCCTGATCTGGGGGAAGGCACAGGAGAAGGGGGAAGGGGGACCTGAAAAGCAACCGGGGCCATTTTAAACAGAAAAGAGGAACACTCAAGCCACCAAGAGTGGCACTCCTTGGAACACAACGGCTTGGCCTAGTGGCCTAGAAAAGGGCAACTGGAATGATAAAAGGGTTGGAACACTTTCCCTATGAAGAAAGGCTGAAGCACTTGGGCCTCTTTAGCTTGGAGAAATGGCAGCCGAGGGGTGACATGATCGAGGTTTGTAAGATTATGCATGGGACAGAGCAGGTAGAGAAAGAAGTCCTTTTTTCCCTTTCTCACAATACAAGGACTTGTGGGCATTCCATGAAATTGCTGAGCAGTCAGGTTAGAACGGATAAAAGGAAGTCCTTCTTCACCCAAAGAGCGATTAACACGTGGAATTCACTGCCACAGGAGGTGGTGGTATCTACAAGCATGGATGGCTTCAAGAGGGAATTAGATAAACATCTGGAGCAGAGGTCCATCAGTGGCTATTAGGCACAAGGTATAGATAGGATCTCTCAGTCTGGGGCAGGTGATGCTCTTGGTGCTTGACAGGGGGGACAACAGTGGGAGGGCTTCTAGTGTCCTGGCCCCACTGATGGACCTCCTGAGGGCACCTGGTCTTTTTGGCCCCTGTGTGACACCAGAGTGTTGGACTGGATGGGCCACTGGCCTGATCCAACATTGGCTTCTCTTATGTTCTCTTATGTTCTTATGGTATTGATGTTGTCTGGAGATCAGTAGTAATATTGGGAGACCGCCAGTTCCCACCTGAATGTTGCCAGCCCTAGAAAGCATTGTTTTCTTTTTGTTTGTATTTATCTGCTAGTGTATTGTTAATATTTCCTGTTTGTGAATGTGGCACACTGTTAATATTTGAAATGTGGCATCGGAGGAGAGTTTTACAGATACCATGGAGTGCCGACAGCCAAATCAGTGGGTTCCAGATCAAATCAAGCCCAAAGTCTCCCTTTAGAAGTGAAAATGACTAAACAGGGGCTATTGTACTTTGGACAAACGATGAGAAGCTATACTTTGGACACATGATGAATCAGGAAAAGAGGAAAACAATAATTCTAGGAATAATTCTGGGAAAAGCTGAAGGCAGCAGGAAAAGAGGAAAACCCAACAGGAGCTGGATGGACTCCGTCAAGGAAGCCACAAAGGCCCTCAGTCGGCAGGACCTGAGCAAAGGGGTTAACAACAGGGTGTTTGGGAGGACATTAATTAATAGGGATGCCATAAGTTGGAAGCAGCTTGATGGCACTAAACACAGAGACATTTTCCCTAATGAACCCTATCCTGTCCATTGCTTCCAAACCCCAAAGAACTTCTGTCATTTGGGGTTTTTTTAAAAAACCCTTTGGCAGAAGTTGAAGTGGAGGAAGAGGAGGAAGAGGAGGAGATTAAATTTATACCCTACCCTTCACTACCCGAAAGAGTCTCAGAGCAGCTTACAATCTCCTTTCCCTTTTCCTTCCCCTCCCCATACCAGACACCCTGTGAGGCAGGTGGGGCTGAGAGAGCTCTCTCGAGAACTGCCCAGGAGAGAGCAGCTCTGAAAGAACTTGTAACTGACCCAAGGTCATGCCAGCAGCTGCAAGTGGAGGAGTGGGGAATCAAACCCACTTCTCCCAGCCTAGGGTCCGCCCTCCTAACCACAACACCAAACTGGCTCTCTCCTGGTTAGTTACCAGCGCTCAGCTCTGTCCGTTTCCTGGCTACAGGTGTTACCTGCTCGTTATGGTGATTTCCCTCCTCCCCACTTTGATATCCAGTCGCCTGACTTTGTTGTTCACCTTCAGCGGTGGTTGCTAAACAGCGTCTCGGTGTCCGGAACAATTAACCACACAAGACCCGAGCATGGTGGAGCAAAGCCAAACATTTCGCGACGCACCTCCTTTGCAAGTTGATTGTTTAGAACTTGCCGGCTCAGCTCTCGGATGTTAATAAATCTTTCAGAAGCTTGCCACCGCTAGATCAAAGCCGCTTATAAGAGACCTCAAGTCCTTCGCAAATTAATTAAGATAAACGTGATGCCTGAGCAAGAAGATAGCTCACGTCTAAAATTCCAACGGCAAACTTCAGAGGATATGCCCGGTTCGTACTTTGCTAGCACTGCAGAAGGATGAAGATTTAATTCTACCGTTAAGCCTCGAAACCTCTCAGCGTCTTAATGATTTTGCCTCTGGAACACACTTAGGAATAGGATACAAATGAATGCAGGTATTAAAATATTTACTGTGATTTCCATGCTTGTCCTTGGATCATAAGTCAGATAGTGAGAACAAGGATGGAATCCTAGAATCGTGGAATCATGGAGTTGGATGGGGCCATACAGGCCATCTAGTCCCACCCCCTGCTCAATGCTAGATCAGCCGAGAGCATCCCTGACAAGGGTTTGTCCAGCTATTGCTTGAAGACTGCCAGTGAGGGGGAGCTCACCACCTCCCGAGGCAGCCGATTCCACTGTGGCACAACTGTTACTGTCAAAAGGTTTTTCCTAATATCCAGCTAATACCTTCCCACCCTTAATTTAAACCCATTCTTAGAATCACAGAATGTTAGAGTTGGAAGGGACCTTGCAGGTCATCTAGTCCCACCCCCTGCACTCTGCAGGAGCACAGCTGGAAGAGAGCCCTACAACATTCCCGAAAGATGGTTGCCCGGCCTCTGCTTGAAAACGTCCAGCGAAGGAGCATCGACCTCCTCTAGAGGCAGTCTGTTCCACTGCTTAACCACTCTTACACTTAGGAAGTCCCTCCTGATATTTAGCTGGTATCGACTCCCTTGCAATTTCCACCCATTAGATCTAGTCTTGCAATCCAGAGCAAGAGAGAATAGATCTGCTCCATCTTCTACATGACAGCCCTTCAAATATTGGAAGACTGCAATCATGTCTCCTCTAAGCCTTCTCTTTCCCAGGCTAAACATTCCCAACTCTTTCAGCCTTTCCTCATAAGACTGGGATTCCAACCCTCTCGCCATCCTGGTTGCCCTCTTCTGGACACGCTCGAGCTTGTCAACATCCTTCCTAAAATGTGGTGCCCAAAACTGGACACAGTACTCCAGGCGAGGCCTGACCATAGCAGAATAGAGCGGAACTACCACCTCCTGTGATCTGGACACAATGCTTCTGTTACTGCATCCTAAGATTGCATTAGCTTCCTTCGCAGTCACATCACACTGCAGGCTTATGTTTAGCTTGTGATCAACCAGGACACCTAGATCCCTTTTACATGTGCTGCTGTCAAGCCAAGTCCCTCCCATTCTATATCTGTGCCCTTGATTTTTTTTTTGTAGCTAAGTGTAGGACTTTGCACATCTCTCTATTGAAATTCATTTTATTTGTCTCAGCCCACTGTTCCAGCCTATCTAGATCATTTTGAATCCTGACTCTGTCTTCTTCAGAATTAGCAATCCCACCCAGCTTCGTGTCATCTGCACAAATTCTTCCAAGTCCTCTGCTGCCAACATTAACATCCAGGGTCTAAACATACCAGTGAAGTTTATTTGTTTATTTTTTTGGACTTCTATCCAGCCCTCTCTGCCTAACGGCAGGCTCAGGGCGGCTACCAACACATTTCATACATGATAAAATTCAATAAAAGCACAATATAACACATGCAGCATACATTATACAATACAAGATGGTGCTTCATCACCTGGGCAGCATCAACAGGCACTCCGCTAAATTCTCACTTGGTGCTGATGGTCTGGACAGTGATTTCAATTCTCGGGCCAGGGCTGTAGAGTCGCAGTGGCCCCTCCTTGAAAGCCTGGTGGAAGAGCTCTATCTTGCAGGCCCCGTGGAACTGTGAATGGTCCCACAGGGCCCTGATGTTATCCGGGAGCTTGTTCCACCAGTGCAGGGCTGCCACTGAAAAGGCCCTGGCCCTCGTTGCCGCCAGTCGGGCCTCCCTGGGCCCTAGAAGAACCAGGAGGTTTTGAGAACCCGATCAAAGTGCTCGCTAGGGTACATACGGGGAGAGGCGGTCCCTCAAGTAAACAGATCCCTGGCCATATAGGGCTTTATAGGTAAGTACCAGCACCTTGAACCCGATCTGGTATACTATAGGCAGCCAGTACAGTGCCTTTAGGGTGGGTTGGATGTGTTCCCGCATAGGAAGACCCAACATCAGCCTCACCATTGCATTCTGCACTAGCTGCGGCCTCTGGATCTGGGACAAGGGCAGCCCTATGTAGAGAGAAGATGGAAGAGAAGAGGAGATTGGATTTATATCCCACCCTTCACTCACTTGGAGTCTCAGAGCGGCTTACAAACTCCTTTCCCTTCCCCTCCCCACAACAGACACCCTGTGAGGTAGGTGGGGCTGAGAGAGCTCTTTCCCAAGCTGTCCTTGAGAGAACAGCTCTGCCAGAGCTATGGCTTGCCCAAGGTCATCTATCCAGGTGCAAGTGGAGGAGTGGGGAATCAAACCCGGTTCTCCCAGATTAGAGTCCACGCACTTAACCACTACACCAAACTGGCTCTCAGAGAGTGTAATCCAGTAATACAGTAATCCAGTCTTGAGGTGTTAGAGTAGAAATGTTTCAGAGGGTCACCCTGTCGGTCTGCAGTAAAACAGTAAGATTTGAATCCAGTAACCCCTTCAAAACCAACACAAGTTTAGAGGTATAAGCTTTTGAGAGTCAACGTTCCCTTTATCAGGCACGCCTTTGCCTCTTGAAAGCTCATGCCCTGAAACACGAGTTGGTCCCTAAGGGTCTACTGGACTCGCATCTCACTCTTTTAGAGCAGAAATGAATTTGTTCAAGGAAATCTCTCCTATGAATTCTGATGGCAAATGTTTCCCAGCTGCCCCCCAGCCAATACTTGGTATTCCATCTCGGCATTCGCCATCCGAAGACTGTGGGATGCGTGACAGTGTCTGACAGCTGCCACGCAGAAGCAGTCAGTATTTTGACACTGTCCCTGCATTTAGCACTGTGCATTTGATGGGAACAGACAGCTGCTCTGCAGTTGTGGGCAGTCGCTGAGAGAATCAGACCCGGTGCAGTAGGTATTTTGACCAGGTTTGACAGCCGACACTGGTACGAGTCACTGTTTGATGGAGTCAGACGGGGACCTGCTGTGCAATTGGGGAAGTGTGACATAAGGCCGGAGGGGGAGCCATGCTAGTCAGTGGCAGCAGACGCAAGCAAGACCCCTGTGGCATTTTAAAGACCGGCAGGGGCTGATGTTGGCAGAAGCTCTGGTGGACTGATGCGTTTCGTTGCAATCCACAAAAACTTGTGCTGCAATAAGATCTTGTTAGTCATCAAGATACCTCGATGCTGCTACCTATTTACAATCTGCTCATCTCACAGAATTGTGAGATAAAATATGGCTACAAGCATGGACGGCTTCAAGAGGGAATTGGATAAACATCTGGAGCAGAGGTCCATCGGTGGCTATTAGCCACAAAGTATAGAGAGGAACTCTCAGTCTGGGGCCAGTGATGCTCTGTATTTTTGGTGCCGGGGGGGAGGGGGTGACAGTGGGGGGCGCTTCTAGTGTCCTGGCCCCACTGGTGGACTTCCTGAGGGCACCTGGTGTCTTTGGCCACTGTGTGACACAGAGTGTTGGTCTGGGTGGGCCATTGGCCTGATCCAACATTGGCTTCTTTTTATGTTCTTGTGTTCTAGTGTCCTGGCCCCACTGCTGGACCTCCTGATGGCACCTGATGTTTTTGGCCACTGTGTGACACAGAGAGTGTTGGACTGGATGGGCCACTGGCCTGATCCAACATTGGCTTCTCTTATGTTCTCTTACGTTCTTATGGTATTGATAGCAAGCTTATCATATTGTGTTTTCTGTTGAATATATTATCTGTGTGTAAAGAATTTTAAAAATGAAGATATCTAGATAGATTTTTTTTTTAAAAAAGCAGGATACCATTGCATACATTAAACATAAGAACATCAGAAGAGCCCTGCTTCATCAGACCAGTGGTCCATCTGGCCCAGCATCCTGTCTCACACCGTGGCCAACCAGTTCCTCAACCATGAATTCTAGTTTCAGGGAGCAGCTGAGCTGGTCGGCAGTTGAAGAGCGAGATTAGAGTCCAACAGAAGAGAAGCCATGCTGGATCAGGCCAATGGCCCATCCCGTCCAACACTCTGTGTCACACAGTGGCCAAAAACACCAGGTGTCCAGTAGCAACTTAGGTGCCAATAAGATTTTTGGGGCACAAGCATTCGAGAATCAAAGTTCCCTTCGTTGGATGCAAGTAAGAAAAGGAATTCTGTCACCCTAGCACCTCAGGAAGGTACCTGAGTGTAGCCATTCACACATGCATTTCCAAGTCTGGGACTCTTGAGACCTGAGCCTTTTATACACAGATAGCAGATTGGTGTGGCAGTTTCCTATACAAGAATGAGACCTCAGTTTTAAAAGAGTTATCACTTAAGAACATAAGAACACAAGCACCCTGGCTGGATCAGACCAGTGGTCCATCTAGTCCAGCATCCTGTCTCACACAGGGGCCAACCAGTTCCTCTGGAGGGCCAACAACAGGGCAGAGAGGCTGAGGTCTTCATAACAACATCAGAAGAGCCCTGAGGATCAGACCAGTGGTCCATCTAGTCCAGCATCCCGTCTCACACAGGGGCCAGCCAGTTCCTTTGAAGGGCCAACAACAGGGCAGAGAGGCCGAGGCCTTCCCCTGTTGTTGCCTCCTGGCTCTGGGATTCGGAGGCTCAGTGCCTCTGAATGTGGAGTTTCCCCTCAGCTACCATGGCTACCAGCCACTGATAGACTTATCCTCCCTGAATCTCTCTAATCTCCTTTTAAAGCTGTGTATTCCTGTGGATTTCAAAGCTAGGCTTTTAATGCAAGCATCAAATTCTCAAAAATTGGATGATTTTTATCATTTGTATTTCAATAAATCCAGTGGAAATCCACTTGGTTCCTTGTTGAGCAAAGGCAATAAGTCGCAGGTCCGGAGAGTGAGACACACTGCGTCACTCGGTCTGTGATCGGGGACACATTTCTCAGTTTCAGGAGATTGCTAGACAGTAGCAGCTACTACGGACTAGGTAGATCCTTTGATCAAGTGACCTCCTGCAGGTACAAAAGCGCTTTCTGGCCATTAGAAGAGAGAAGAAGAGATTGGATTTATATCCTGCCCTTCACAACTTAGGGAGTCTCAGAGCGGCTTACAATCTCCTTTCCCTTCCCCTCCCCACAACAGACACCCTGTGAGGTGGGTGGGGCTGAGAGAGCTCTGACAGAAACTGTTCTTTTTCAAGGACAGCTCTGACAGAACTATGGCTCCAGAGGTGCAGAAAAATCTGAAAACTTTAAAAAACTTGGGGGGGATATTTAAATCCCCCCCCCCAAAGTTAAAGAGTGTTCCCTGCACACACGCAGGGAATGCTCTGGGAACTCTGCGGCAGCCCAGTGGCTGAGAGCCGGGGGGGGGGGGGGGAATCAGCGGCCTGAGCGGCTCTCAGCCGCTCGGGCCTCACTGCTGGAGCCTGGGGGTGGGCGGGGAAATCGGCAGGCCTGGCGAGAGCCACGTGAGCCTTGCCATTGCCTGTGGGGGGGGGGGGGGAGAAGCAGTGGGCCTGGTGGCTAGAACCCTCAGGCCTCATCGTCAGTATGGGGGGGAGAAGGATTGATGGGCCCAGGGTGCCAGGGTGGGGGAGAAGACTCACCCGTGGCTGCTTCCTTCACTCGGGGGAGCTCCTTTCCCCCCCCCCCATGAGTATCGTGGGTCCCCCTCCCCTTCTTGCTAACTTCAGAAATGTCAGTCAAGTTATGCTTTCGTTTTTAGCTTGTGTCAAAACTAATGGTGCTGCACTGCGTATTTGCTTTATTAAGCTCTTAACTCTCTATAAATAAAGTGGATTACAATGTAAATTGGGACAGAAAAAACTCTGAATATGTTCAGGCCAGTGTTCCCTCTAAGCTGAGTTCGTGTGAGCTAGCTCACAGTTTTTCAGCCTCCGGCTCACACCTTTTTGTCTCAGCTCAGGAAGGATGGCTGCAGAGCCAACTAATGTATGCAGCAGCCAAATCACTCGCTCACAGCTTTAATGCCGGTAGCTCACAAAGTAGAATTTTTGCTCACAGGACTCCACAGCTTAGAGAGAGCGTTGGTCCAGGCAGGTGTGGATATTTAGGCAAAGTGTACAGAAACCATTTTGAAAAGGACACGTTATACAATGGAAGAACTGGGGAGAAAATGGCTCTTGGGCTGTTTGTGGGGAGTGGAGAACCATTTGGGTCATTGCCAAAGATGCTTGTCTTGGACTGGAGGGAAGGGGAAGGATACAGAACCCAGTGTCTGTTCTTTTCCCTAAGAGTAACGAGTCAGTAGCTCCTCCACAGCCGCACCCCCCTAAATATGTGTGCCTTCTTGGTTTCCCGGTCCCTGATCCTTTGATGCCTGAACATCTGAAGAGAGGAAGCCCCGCCCTCAAGTCCCTTGGGACACGGGTGGGGGTCCATGCCAGCCTCAGGAATTGCACTGCCCCTCAGACACCACCTTCCCACCTCCCAAGTTCTTCATCTGTGAAAAGGTGACACAGATATCAAGAAAAAGATCCAGAGACATTTGGTGTGCTTTGGTGATGATGTATCAAGAGATTCTAGTAATGATGTATCAAGGGCTTCCGGTGTCGTGGCCCCACTGCTGGACCTCCTGAGGGCACCTGGTGTTTTTGGCCACTGTGTGACAGAGAGTTGGACTGGATGGGCCACTGGCCTGATCCAACATTGGCTTCTCTTAGGTTCTCTTATGTTTTTATGTTCTGGACATAAATGTTCTTTGCACGGGGCTGTCTATCCTCCCCCAGCTTTGAATTTATGTTTATTCTCACTGGGGGGGAAGTCAAGCAAGGAAATATGACAAGATCCAAATGAAAGGGGTGAAAATGTCGCCATTGTAATCTGCAGGAATGCAAAATATTTTATATATGATGGTGGAAAGTGCCCCCATATGGTTCAGCACGCTCCCTTTAAGGGCAGGGAGCTGAAAGGCCCCGATCTCCGCATGGAGACCGGGCGTGCAGCGCCCTTTCCCACTGGCAAAGAGGGGAGGGGAGGGGCAGACGAGACACCCACCGGAATGCCGTTCCAGTGCGTTCCAGCCCCACAATAGCCCTGGTCTAACAGAAGATGCAAGGTAGGTTCTCCTGTGACCATAGCTGTTTAAGGCACTGGGATCTGGGGAACTCCAGAGCCGTGGCTCCCAGCAGGGAGGTTGTAACCCCACAGGTGGACAGTTGAGGGCTGCGGTAGAGCCAGGGGCCCCAATCGTGCCCCTCCCTCAGTGCCTCCATTCAGCATACAGGTGTTAGTCGAACTGGGCACGTGAACAGGAAAAACTGCTTCTCTCTCTCTCTCTCAGCTCCTAAATTTACCTTTAATGTGTCCCCATGAAATGAAAAGGGTCAAAGACCTTGACGCAACAGACGCGCCGTCTTCCTGGCAGCTCATAACCCTGAATGATGGTGTCTCCTCCAAGGCACAGTACCACCCCCCCCCCTTAAAGATAAATTAGACTCATTTCCAATTTTATGGATGAGCGCAGAAAAGGGATGGGGGGTGGGGAGCGATCTGGAGGGAGAGAGATAAATGATCTTCAAATGGAACAATTAAGAATCGATTGTGACACGGTAGCAGAAAGCCCAATAATTTGGACTTATCTCTGATTAATAAAGAGGGAGGCTGGGAGGCCCTCTGGGGCTGTGGAAAGCCGCCCCCCTCCTCATGTCACGAATAATCAGCAATTGTTCCATCTCAACATTATTTATCTCTTCTTTTCTTTCTGGAGACCGCTCCCGTAAATAGGAGGCAGCAAACAGCAGCGACCTCTGCAGAATTTCTCTCCTTGGAGTTCTCCAAAGTTTAAAGATCTCTAGATAGGAGGTCTTTCAAATATGTTACATTTTCAGACCTGCAAGTTGCCCGGTGGAAAAGCTGTTCCCCTTGATTCTTTCTTCAAAATCAGACTCCCCACGTTTCCCCTGGGGCTGGCCGGCTGAACTTCAGGCTTCCTAAGCATTTCCATTGGCAACTCGAAAAAACTTTCGGAGAACTGCCAGATCCAAGCCAAGGTACTTTGGAAGATGGAGCCGCTTTTCTGCCAGTTTTGGGAAACCTCCTTGCAAACTGTGGCGGAAGGAGGCATTAAGTCATAGAATCCTAGAATCAAGTTGGACGAGATCTCCAGGGTCATCTAGTCCAACCTCCCGCCCGATGCAGGAAATTCACACATACCTCCCCCTCCACCCCCTCCATGCCCAGAAGACGACGAAAAACTTCCAGGATTCCTGGCCAAATCAGCCTGGAGAAAAGTCGCAGCTGACTCATGGCGACCCTGCAAGGTTTTCAGGACAAATGTCATTCAGAGGTGGGTTGGCTCCAGGGGTCATTTAGTAGAAAAAGAGGTGCAGGAGCTCATTAGCATAACTCATTTGTATATGCCACACCCCCTAACATACCGGAAGTGTGTCCGAAGGCAACACCCCCCCCCCTCAGGCTCCACTCCACAGGTGAGTGAAACTGACCTGCTCTTCCTCCAGTCCCTTCCCCATCCAATACTTTGTGCAATAAAAATAAGCGTAAAGAACACACCCTCATTCTCTTCCTGCTCCCTTGAAACCACCAGGTTTCAAGGAGACTTGAGATACCCAGGACATGTGCACCACCCATCCCTTCCCCTTCCCTTCCCCTCCCCACAACAAGACACCCTGTGAGGTAGGTGGGGCTGAGAGAGGTCTTTTGAGAACTGCCCTTGAGAGAACAGCTCTGAGAGAACTTGTGACTGGCCCAAGGTCACACCAGCAGCTGCATGTGGAGGAGTGGGGAATCAAACCCGGTTCTCCCAGATTAGGGTCCAACTCCTGACCACTACACCAAACTGATGGGGTGGAAGCTGCTGAAGGGTTGGTGAAATTTCTCCAGTACTTATGTGCCATGTGCCCAGATAAAAAATGGTATACTTAGAACATTTATATGCCACCTTGAGCAAGTCTCTGGGAAAGCAGCACACAGTCATAAAAGGAACAATGATAAAATTATCAATATTAAAACAAAACATTAAAATCAATAAAGACCCTAGCAGGGCTTTCCCCGGGGCGCTGCGCCTCTGCACTGCTCGGGGAGGCCGAGGAGGGGGCGGGGCTTGGTCATGTGCCCGCCCCCAGGGCTCCTCACTCCCGGAGCTGCGCTCCTGTGCGCTCCCGCTCCAACAGACCCCTGGTTGGCTCTGTCCAGAACCTTGAACTTCCTTGGTGGTGTCTGATTTGAGTACCAACCTGGGCCAGCCCTGCTTTGCTACTGAGACCTGACAGGACTGGGCCAGCTTGGGCCATCCAGGTCCGGGCCCTTGCAAACGAATGAAGATAAGTTTGTTGAACCCGATTTGATACACAGCTCTCATTTTCACTTGTGAGTTACTGGAGGATATGGAAGAGTGGAACGTTTCGGGATCCCCTGTGTTCCCTCCAGGATGGCTAGGAAATTTTTTTAAAAAACCCTTGCCCAGCTGAGAGAGAACAGCCCAGTCCCTGCTATGGGACTACACAGGATGATGGCCCAAATACCCCCCCAGCCCATTTCTACAAGGAAGGGAGGGTCTTTTTCCCCCCCTGCTATCAAGTCACAGCCAACTCATGTCAACTTCACGGGGTTTTCAAGGCAAGAGACATTCAGAGCTGGTTTGCCCTGGCGTGCCTCTTGTCAGCTAATGCTGCCATCTCCCGCCCGGGAGGTGGGACGAGCGGACCCTTTACGTCAGCCCTGTGGAATGTTATGCTATACTTCCCATACACATGCTTATCACTCTCCCCACTGCTTTGACCTTGAGAGATTGTGAGTACCAGGCCATGTATCTTTTCTCCTGTCTGGCTAGAATGCTTCCCACGTTTTCCTTGGGAACAAAGGAACCAGTATTTTAAGCGCCTTTTTCTTGATATGTTGATTGGATGCCTTACACTGCCTGATTTCTCTTGAATTCTGTTTAACTGTACTGGATGCCATAGTGCCCACCATTACTAACACAAGAAGTGCAGATGACCATTACAGACTTTTCTCAATAAAGTTTTCCTGTTTAAAGACACTTTAATGTCTTGACTGACTCTGTACGACTCTCACACCTCTGCGTAGTGACCCTGGACTTCCTTGGCGGTCTCCCATCCAAGTACCACCCAGGGCTGACCCTGCTTCGCTTCTGAGACTGGGCTAGCCTGGACTATCCAGGTCAGGAAGAATGATTCCCGACAGGGTTTCAACATTCTTCTCCTTGCACTGACCACCGAAAGGCGTGTGGCAGGACAGACTTAAGGACCAATACATGTGAGGGTGCTTTCTCTGCAGACATCTCCTGCCCGTCTATGCCCTGCATTTCACAATAAAGCTTCTTTAGGGTAATCTGCTAATCTTTTGATCATTTTTTTTTATCAGTAGCAGCAGGAATGCAAGATTTCCATTTGTACCATTGGCCTTTTAAAAAAATCTCTGTGATTAGTGAGGCCTTTCTGTTTTCTCCCTCTTTCTGGTTCAGCTTTCAGATGCAGACTGGGCAGCCCTCTGAGCAGAGAAGAAACACTTCTGTGCCCTGAGGAGCACCTAGGACTCACTGGGGGCACATCGTTTTTAAAAGATGCTTTGTACCCCTCCTCCTACGGGGTTCCCTCTAGCCTCCATGGGGAGGGCAGCGGCAAGTGAGAAAGCCAAAATCCGATTAGTTAGTGCTAGGGTCACCAACTCCAGGTTGGGAAATCCCTAGAGATTTGGGGGTGGAGCCTAGAGAGGGTGGGGTTTGTGGAGGGGAGGGGCCTCAGCAAGGCATAATGCCATACAGTCCATCCACCCAGGCAGCCATTTTCTCCAAGGCATCTGATCTCTGGAGTCCCGAGAGATGTTGTAATATTCTGGAGGTCTCCGGCCCTCACCTGGAGGCTGGCAACTCTAGTTAGTGCAGCATGGGAAGTTGAGTAAAAGAAGCAGGGGTCATTTTGTAGAAAAAGAGGTGCAGGAGTTCATTGGCATAACTCATTAGCAGAACTTATTTGCATATGCCACACCACCGGAAGTATGTCAGAAGGGAAGGAAGGAAGGAAAGGAAGGAAAGGAAGGGAAGGAAGGAAGGAAGGAAGGAAGAAAGGAAGGAAGGAAGGAAGAAAGAAAGAAAGGAAGGAAGGAAGGAAGGAAGGAAGGAAGGAAGGAAGGAAGGAAGGAAGGAAGGAAGGAAGGAAGAAAGAAAGAAAGAAAGAAAGAAAGAAAGAAAGAAAGAAAGAAAGAAAGAAAGAAAGAAAGAAAGAAAGAAAGAAAGAAAGAAAGAAAGATAGAGCTGGCAGAGAAGGGACTGCTACTAATCCAAGCCTCAGAAATACCACTATTCTGGGAGGATAGCTTCAGTGGTGGCTGAAGGCTTCAGAAGGCTGGTTGGAGGAACAAAGACCTTTCCAGGGGACGGGGTCATTTTGCTGCAGCCATGACACAAGCAGGCATTCCCCCGCCGGGGGGCGGGCGGGGGGCGCTGGCACCAACTCCCAGAGCTGAGCTCCCCCGAGCTCCTGCTTGAAATGACCCCTGAAAAGAAGTGTTCTCAAGGAGGTGGGGGAGAAAGTGACCCCTTCTTCCCAACGTAGCCTGCCATGGGACAGTTGCTCAACAGGCAGACGTTCAACAAATGAAGAGTTCCTCCCCTAAGGACCTAAGTTGAAAAAATGGCTCTCATCCATGTACCTGCAGGGGATGGTGCGGAGTTGTTTTCTGTTGCCCCAGAAGGTCAGACCAGAACCAACGGGTTGAAATTAAATCCCAAGAGTTTTCAGCTAAGCATTAGGAAGAACTTCTTGACAGTTGGAGCGGTTCCTGAGTAGAATAGGCTTCCTCGGGAGGTTTGGGGGTTTTCAAACTGAGCCTAGATGGCCATTTGACAGCCATGATGATTCAGTGAACTTGGGCAGATCATGAGAGGGAGGGCAGTGCTTAGTTCTTGTGGCCCTTTCTTACACACCCAGGGGAATGGTGACCGCCACTTTGGGGTCAGGAATCAATTTTTCTCCAGCCCAGTTTGGCCAGGGATCCTGGAGGCTCTTTGTCATCTTCTGGACATGGAACAGCAGTCACTGGTGGTATGTGGAGGGGGAAGTATTTGTGAATTTCCTGCATTGTGCAGGGGGTTGGACTAGATGACCTCGGAGATCCCTTCCAACTCTATGATTCTAAGAGGGCGCCAGGTATCCCCGCCGGCAGGCCGTGCCTAAGAGCTTTGTGGCAAGAAAAGGGTGTGCAGCTACTGGGGAGAAAGCGAATCTTTCACTCCCTGGCTCCATTTGTCAAGGGAAAGCAAGGCTCACTTGAACAAAAGCATTATTCAAACTTCTTTAACAATGGGCTACAGTAAATGAAAAGTGTCTGCCTCAGACAAAGGCTTCTGAATCTTAATGCCACACTTAATGGCCTCCATTAAGAATGGTCTACATTCATTCATTCTCTCTCTCTCTCTCTCCCATCCCTCTGTTCTCCCGCAGACCGTCTTGGAATTTGACTTGACTTTTCACTGGAAGAAGAACACCGCTAAGCAGGGACAGAGGGCCCAAAGGACAGCTTTGAAGACTGAGAAAGGGTCGCCTGAGGAGACGGCGTATAGCCCTTTCCTCTCACGCCTATTCCTTCGCTCTGAGAATCAACATGTGGCAGTGGTTAACGTGTCAGATGAGGACCTGGGAGACCCAGGTTCAAATCCCCACCCCTCTGCCACGGAAGCTTGTTGGGTGACCTTGGGGCAATCACACTCTTTCAGCCGAGCCTCCCTCACAGGACTGGAGTGAGGAGAAAACGGAGGAGAATGACACAACCCACTTCGGGCTCCTGTTGCAGAGAAAAGCAGGGCATAAATAAAGTGAATAAATGCATAACTTTTAAAAGACCTTCCAAAGCCCCAATTAGCAGTGTTTGGTGGGGGGAAGAGTCCCTTGAGCCTCTCAGCTTAATCAGGGGTCCTGCGGAAACCAAGGCAACACCAAGTCACTGTGACATTTTAAGCAGCCAGATGTGAGGACTCCTCTTACTGTCCCCAACCATGGCAAAAATATTTTCCCAGGATCATTTGGGCGCATGCATGTGCTTCTGTCAAATGTGTGCAATCGATATATATATATGCCTCGATTAAGAGGATATTCAGGAAAAGAAAAGCCACACAGTGTCTACAATTCCAGGTGGTAAGATGCCTTGGGAGAATGCAGGAGCCCTTTCCCCTGGCAGATTCAGGCATGGGAGGTTTGACTTGGATGGCATGAAACGACTCAATGGAATCGAAAGACTCCAATCTTTCATGAAAATGAGAAGGTGCTTCTGGGGGCGATCTTTGAGAAACGAAGCAAAATACTAGAACCCCCCAAAATACTAGAACTTGATGAAGATGTCGGGCAGTAGAGTCAGGATGGTCAAAAGGAACAATTATAAAGTTTATAGAGATAGTGATTAAAATGTGGAATGCGCTGCCAGAAGATGTAGTGAAGGCCACAGTAATAAATAGCTTTAAAAAGGGATTCGATCATAGACCTATTGTCCATGAATCTATCAATGGCTACTGGCCCTGGTGACTGGGGGGAACCTCCACACTCAGAGGTACTAAATCTCTGAATCCCAGAGACAGGAGGAAACATCAGGGGAAGGCCTCGGCCTCTCTGCCCTGTTGTTGGCCCTTCAGAGAGACTGGCTGGCTGCTGTGTGAGACAGGAGGCTGGACTAGAGGGACCCTCACTGGTCTGACCCAGCAGGGCTCTTCTGAGGCTCTTACGTAAGCTTCACAGGGTGGTATGGTATTTAGCTGTAGATACCCTGCTGCTCTCCCTAATGGCTGATTTCAGCATCTTTCTAAGAACATATAAGAACAGAAGAGAAGCCAATGTTGGATCAGGCCACGGGCCCATCCAGTCCAACACTCTGTCACACAGTGGCCAAAAACACCAGGTGCCCTCAGGAAGTCCACCAGGGGGGCAGGACACTAAAAGCCCTCCCACTGTTTATTCCCCCCCCCCCCCCAGCACCAAGATTACAGAGCATCACTTGCCCCAGACTGAGAGTTCCTAGCTATACTTTGTGGCTAAGAGCCACTGATGGACCTCTGCTCCATATCTAATTATCTCCATATCCATTATCTATGTCCATGCTTGTAGCTGCCACCCCCTCCTGTGGCAGTGAATTCCACGTGTTAATCACTCTTTGGTTGAAGAAGTACTTCTTTTTATCTGTTCTAACCCGACTGCTCAGCAATTTCATGGTGTGCCCACGAGTTCTTGTATTGTGAGAAAGGGAGAAAAGGACTTCTTTCTCTACCTGCTCTATCCCATGCATAATCTTACGAACCTCGATCATGTCACCCCTCAGCCATCGTTTCTCCAGGCTAAAGAGCCCCAAGCGCTTCAACCTTTCTTCATAGGGAAAGTGTTCCAACCCGTTTTATCACTCTAGTTGCCCTTTTCTGCACTTTTTCCAGCGCTATAATATCCTTTTTGAGGTGTGGTGATGAGAACTGCACACAGTACTCCAAACTTCTGCCATCTTCCATTTCATCCTTACAACAGCTGTGTAGTGTAGGTAGGTTTGAGAGAGAGAGAGAGAGAGATGGCTAGTCTGAGGTTACCCAGGAAGCTGCCCGAGCAGAGGGGAGTGGAGATTCAGACCTGGGTCATCTAAATCTTAGCCCCAATACAATGACCGCTTCACCAGACAAAGACCATTGAACAAGGTTGCCAACCTCCCTGTGGGGCCTGGAGATCTACTAGAATTTCAAGAGATCTCCAGACTAAAGAGAGCCGTTCTCTCTGCTTCGGACATGGACTCTATCCCATTGAGGTCACGCCCACCCCAAATGTCCACCCCTTCAGGTTGCCAACCTCCAGGTGGGACCTGGAGATCTCCCACTATTAAAACTGATCTCTAGGTGACAGAGATCAGTTCTCCTGAAAACAATTGCTCCTTTAGGGTGGAATCTATGGCACTGTACCCTGCTGAGGCCCCTCCCCAGTTTCCAACCTCAAAATCTCCAGGTATTTCCCCACCCAGAGGTGGCAACCTTGCCTCCTTAGGCTCCTAACCCCAAATCTCCAGCAATTTTCTAACCCAGACTTGGCAAACCTTCCAATCAATCAGAAGAAGAAGAAGAGAGAAGAGATTGGATTCATACCCTTCACTCCCCAAGGGAGTCTCAGAGCGGCTTACAAACTCCTCTCCCTTCCCCTCCCCACAACAGGCACCCTGGGAGGTAGGTGGGGCTGAGAGAGCTCTCTCGAGAACTGCCCTGGAGAGAACAGCTCTGACAGAACTTGTGACTGACTCAAGGTCATCCAGCCAGGTGCAAGTGGAGGAGTGGGGAATCAAATCCAGTTCTCCCAGATTAGAGTCCACGCTCCTCACCACTACATCAAACTGGCTCTTCAGGGTAACGAAAGCACCAGCTACCACTCGGTCATTCAGTATTTGCAGTTTTACAAAGAATATCATTATGAATGATGCCGAAACGAGAGAGCCACATTACAGAGTGCGCGAACTCTAATCTGGGAGAGCCGGGTTTGATTCCCCACTCCTCCACTTGCACCTGCTGGATGACCTTGGGCAAGCCATAGCTCTGTACCAGCTGTTCTCTCAAGGACAGTTGTCTCTGAACTCTCTCAGCCCCACCTACCTCACAGGGTGTCTGTGGTGGGGAGGGGGAGGGGAAGGGGAAGGAGTTTGTAAGCCAGTCTGAGACTCCAAGTGAGTGAAGGACATGGTATAAATCCAATCTCTTCTTCTTCTTTTTCTTCTACACGAAGGGAACAGGAGGCAGATTTCCATGGGAGCTGCAGAGAATGGGTTGCATTTCAAAGGTTTGCACATTTCAGGTTTGCTCCTCTTTCCGACCAACATTACACCCCCCAAAAAAGCATGCAGATGTGTTAACCAGTCGCGGTTATTCCCACGTCTGCGTTGTCTCCCTGAACTGTGTACAGTCTGCAGTGCCTCAGTATCCTTTCAGAAGCAAAAGGTTTCTGCGACTGACGCCCATCGCCGTCTCAAATGACTCCGCTGCGGGGCCTTCTCAGTTGTGCTGCTGAGTCCTATTAGCGGTGATGGGTGTCTGGAGCCCGCCGTCCCTACCAGCGGGGCCATTAATCCTGCCGTTTCCCCTGCTGAACCCTGTAGGGCTTTCAAACAAGCCAGCTGGAGAGACCCGTCCATTGTAGGCTGCCGGATCCTGTCTCACATTAGGAGTCTCAGCAAGCACACAGGGTGGGTCTAGCCCTTTCTGCTGACCCAAGTGATTGGGTGACCTCATTTGGAGGACTGTGTATCATTCTGGTCGCCACACCTCAGAAAAGAAGAAGAAGAAGAGATTGGATTTATACCCCGCCCTCCACTCACTTGGAGTCTCAGAGCAGCTTCCAAACTCCTTTCCCCTCCCCTCCCCACAACAGACACCCTGTGAGGTGGGTGGGGCTGAGAGAGCTCTTTCCCAAGCTGTCCTTGAGAGAACAGCTGGTACAGAGCTATGGCTTGCCCAAGGTCATCCAGCCAGGTGCAAGTGGGGGAGTGGGGAATCCAACCCGGTTCTCCCAGATTAGAGTCCGCGCACTTAACCACTAGACCAAACTGGCTCCCATTATGGAAAAGATATTATGGTACTGGAAAAAGTGCAGAAAAGGCCAACTAGAATGAGAAAAGGCTTGAAACACTTTCCCTATGAAGAAAGGTTGAAGCGCTTGGGGCTCTTTAAGCTTGGAGAAACAACGGCTGACATGATCGAGGTTTATAAGATGCATAGGATAGAGCAGGCAGAGAAAGAGGTATTTTTTCCCTTTCTCACAAGGCAAGAACTCGGGGGCACACCATGAAATTGCTGAACAACCAGGTTCGAACTACCTTCACTCAGAGCGGCTTACAAACAACTTTCCCTTCCCCTCCCCACAACAGACACCCTGTGAGGTCGGCGGGGCTGAGAGAGCTCTGAGAGAACTGCCCTTGAGAGAACAGCTCTGACAGAACTATGGCTTGCCCAAGGTCATCCAGCAGCTGCAAGTAGAGGAGGGGGGAATCAGACCCAGTTCTCCCAGATTAGAGTCAGCGCTCCTAACCGCGACACCAAACTGGCTGTCCGTTGTGAGTGAGCAGTTTAGCTGCTGCATAAATTAATCAGCTCTGGAGCCATCCTTCCTGAGCTAAGACAAAAATGTGTGAGCTGGAAGCTAAAAAACTGCCAGCTGGCTCGCACTAAGTCAGCTTAGAGGGAACACTGATTACAGCCCATCTCCAGACTACAGAGATCAGTTCCCCTGGAGAAAATGGCTGCTTTGGAGGGTGGACTCTAAGTAGGGATGCCAGCCTCCAGGTGGGACCTGGTGGAGAGCCCCAGGAATTACAGCCCATCTCCAGACTACAGAGATCAGTTCCTCTGGAGAAAATGGCTGCTTTGGAGGGTGGGCTCTGTGGCCTTGTACCCCCACTGAAGTCCCTTGCCTCCACACACCCTGCCTTCCCCAAGTTCCATCCACCCAAATCTCCAGGTGTTTCCCAGTCCCAAGCTGGCCAATAAAGGTATGTAGATTTTGGGGTGGAAAAGAAGGCATGGGGGGGCAGATGGGGGACCCTGGGAAGTGTCTCCCCGGGGCTCCTCAAAGCTGTAACCAGCCCTGGCGCAAGCTAAAATTTCCCACAAGGATGACGACACCAGGAGCAGTGGGGGGGAAGGGGGGGGGGTTCCTCTGCTCATTTCCATGACAATTGCAGCCATTCATCGACTTGGCTCCATTTTACATTATCCTAAAATAATGAGAAAACTGAAAATAAGAATAGACGCGCAGAAGTAATATTCAAAATCCCGAGCCAGGCACACTGTTATTTCTGGAAGGATCATCGGGACTAGATTTTATTTCAGCGGCAGCAGAGTTAGTACCTTCTGCAGATGAAAGGATGGTGTTTTTAAAAGGATTTGAAAACTTTCCCTCTGAACTGCCCGGAGAGTTAAATGAAGTTTTATACCTTTTCTTTTGGGGGGAGAAATGTTTTTGTATCGGAGCTGGAAGTCGGATACGTAATCCTGGTTGCAGAGAGAGCCGGAGCAGTGGCTGGTATTTACTTATTTATCTTTTATCGCGTCGATATCTCACTCATCAGACATTAATTGCCTCCTGAAGCGGATAACGTCAGTCAAGAGGCGTGGGCCTCTGCTCAAAAGCTGGCAAACAAGAAAGACGAGATGCCCCAGAGAGGGGAGGAAGGGGCGAGGTTAGAAGAGGGAGATCAGAACTGAACAGGCCAGATTGCTTTTATATTTCCAGGCTGAAACTCCCCCGGTGGTGTTCCTCCTTGGATAGTGGTATTGTTGCCCTATGCTGGGTCCCCGGGCCCTTTGACCTTTTGGAATTCTGACACACTGAATCTATGGAAATGTCAAGGAGTGAGGTTATGTGAAACTCTGACAGTAACTCTTCCCCCTGAACTGGATGGCCCATGCTAGCTGGATCGCATCAGATCTTGAAAGCTACGCATAAGAACATAAGAACGTAAGAGAAGGCAATGTTGGATCAGGCCAGTGGCCCATCCAGTCCAACACTCTGTGTCACACAGTGGCCAAAAACACCAGGTGCCCTCTGGAGGTTCAGCAGTGGGGCCAGGACACTAGAAGCCCTCCCACTGTTGGCCCCCCCCCAAGCACCGAGAATACAGAGCATCACTTGCCCCAGACCGAGAGTTCTTATCTATACCTGACGGAGCTCTGCTCCATATGTTTATCCAATTCCCTTTTGAAGCCATCCATGCTTGTAGTTGCCACCCCCTCCTGTGGCAGTGAATTCCATGTGTTAATCACTCTTTGGGTGAAGAAGGACTTCCTTTCATCTGTTCTAACCCGACTGCTCAGCAATTTCACGGAGTGCCCACGAGTTCTTGTCTTGTGAGAAAGGGAGAAAAGGACTTCTTTCTCTACTTGCTCTATCCCATGCATCATCTTGTAAACCTCGATCATGTCACCCCCTCAGCCGTCGTTTCTCCAAGCTAAAGAGCCCCAAGCGCTTCAACCTCTCTTCATAGGGAAAGTGTTCCAACCCTTTTATCATTCTAGTTGTCCTCTTCTGCACTTTTTCCAATGCCATAATATCTTTTTTGAGGTGGGTTTTTGGGTTTTTTTGTCACCTTCTGGGCGTGGAGCAGGGGTCACTGTATGTGTGTGTGTGGGGGGGGGAAGGTATTTGTGAATATCTATCAGTTAGCACTGCTAATAGTCCTGTCACGGTCATGTCAGTTACCACTGCCAATGGTTTCTATTGCCTTTTCTGATGGTCTCTTAACATTGCCTTTGCTTCGAGTTCCGTATCTACTCCTCTAGGTCCCAGACGGGAGACAGCATCGGTAGAGTGACTCCCACCACAGGAATGTGTTTCTTGCTCGCTCTGCGCATGCTTGCTGCTTATTAGCTTTTCTTAGCTCTTATCTCTCTTTCGCTTCTCGCCAGCTCACAGCCTTGAGCTGGAATCCTCCTGCTACATGTTATTTTATTCATAGGTGCAAATTACTCCTTTGCTTGATTTTACCCTGGGGAACATCCACCCCACAGATCCTGACAGTGTCTTTGCTTGGGAACCTGATTTGCCGCGCTTTCCTTGGGAACAATGGGCCAGTATATTTGGGCGCCAGTAATCCTCACAATTGATTGGTGGATGTTAAGGGGGGCATATTTCGTATCAAGTATATAATTGTAGTTGTGTTCCTATGCTTAGGCATTACAGAAGAAGTGTCTTTGACCAACCAGATCTTTTCTGCAAATAAAAAACTTTCTGTTTAAGGAGACCTGTTGTGGACTACATCTATTGGCGCAATCTCACAATGTCCTGCATTGTGACAGGGGTTGGACTAGATGACCCTGGAGGTCCCTTCCGACTCTATGGTTCTATGACCCCGTTTTCTGAGTCATGCATCTCTCCAGGGCAAGGAGGGGGCAGTAGCCAGCCAGCCGCTCCGACTTATGTCTTGACACCGCTTCCCCAGGGCTCTGCCTGACCAGCATCCATCTTGGTTCACTTTAGCCCAAACAATGCCTTGCACTTAGGGTGTTGGGGTGGTGTACAGAGTGGTGCTTCTGCCTCTTTAAGCAAGAAGGAGGAGGAGGAGGAAGAAGAGGAAGAGGAGGAGGAGATGGGATTTATACCCCACCCTTCACTCAGAGTCTCAGAGCAGCTCACAAACTCCTTTTCCCTTCCCCTCCCCACCACAGACACCCTGGGAGGTAGGCGGGGCTGAGAGATCGCTTTCGAGGACTGCCCTTGAGAGAACAGCTCTGACAGAACTACAGCTTGCCCAAGGTTACCTTGGTTACCAAGGTTACTGGTTACCGATTTTTGTAAGCCGCCCTGAGCCTGTTCGCGGGGAGGGCGGGGTATAAATTAACTAACTAAATAAATAAATAAGGTCACCCAGCTGGCTGCATGTGGAGGAGTGGGGAATCAAACCCGGTTCTCCCAGATTAGAGTCCGCGCACTTCACCACGACACCAAACCAGCTACACCAAACAAATTGCCCCTCAGTGGGAGGAGGGGTCTGACTGCTAACGGGAGACCTGATCCCTTTAGTTTGGAAATGGATTAAAATTCTGGGAGATGGGCAGCCCTAGGAGCAAGGGACAGTGGTACGCCACATGTGTCTCCCGTATGTGCGTGTTCTTCCTCCCCCCCCCACACACACACAGAGACTCACACCCATGACCAGGGGTCATTTCGTAGAAAAAGAGATGCAGGAGCTCATTAGCATACCTCATTTGCATAACTCATTTGCATATGCCACGCCCCCTAACATACCAGAAGTCTGTCAGAAGGCAACACCCACCCCTCAGGCTCCACTCCACAGGTGAGTGAAACTGACCTGCTCTTCCTCCATTCCCTTCCCCATCCAATAGTTTGTGCAATAAAAATAAGCGTCAAGAACACACCCTCATTCTCTTCCTGCTCCCTTGAAACCACCAGGTTTCAGGTAGACTTGAGATACCCAGGACATGTGCACCACCCATCCCTTCCCCTTCCCCTCCCCACAACAAGACACCTTGTGAGGTAGGTGGGGCTGAGAGAGGTCTTTTGGGAACTGCTCATGAGAGAACAGCTCTGAGAGAACTTGTGACTTGCCCAAGGTCACACCAGCAGCTGCATGTGGAGGAGTGGGGAATCAAACCTGGTTCTCCCAGATTAGAGTCCAACTCCTGACCACTACACCAAACTGATGGGGTGGAAGCTGCTGAAGAGTTGGTGAAATTTCTCCAGTACTTATGTGCCATGTGCCTCGATAAAAAATGGTATACTTAGAAAATTTAGATGCCACCTTGAGCAAGTCTCTGGAAAAGCAGCACACAGTCATAAAAGGACCAATGATAAAATTACCAATATTAAAACAAAACATTCAAAACAATAAAGACCCTAGCAGGGCTTTCCCCGGGGTGCTGCGCCTCTGCACTGCTCGGGGAGGCCAAGGAGGGGGCGGGGCTTGGTCATGTGCCCGCCCCCTGGGCTCCTCACTCCCGGAGCTGCGCTCCTGTGCGCTCCCGCTCCAACGGACCCCTGCCCATGATGCTTCCAGGCTTGCAGGAGGGAGGTCTCTTAGCCTGAAGCTGAAAGATGTTGATGGTATCCCAGAAAGCTTTGTTTGGAGGTGGAGGGAGCTGAACTCTTGGCGCTCTGTTCGAGCGCAGGGGATCTTTTCTGCAGTGCTGCATTGATGCTTAAAAGGCCAGGTACAGTCCCTACCTCCTAACAAGCCTGGAAGGGACAGGAGGAGGATGGCCAAAGGTAATGTGGGGTATTTTAAAAGTTCACCCTACACCTTTTAAGTTTGCATTTGAAGGAAATGCATGCAGACGCTTTAAGATGGAGTAATTTCTCACTTCATCACATGAAGCTACACATGAATATATGAAGCTGCCTTATACTGAATCAGACCATCAGAAGAACATAAGAGAAGCCATGCTGGATCGGGCCAGTGGCCCATCCAGTCCAACACTCGAAGGAGGAGGAGGAGGAGGAGATTGGATTTATACACCACCTTTCACTACCCGAAGGAGTCTCAGAGTGGCTTACAGACTCCTTCCCCTTCCCCTCCCCACCACAGACACCCTGTGAGGTCGGTGGGGCCGAGCGAGTTCTGACAGAAACTGCTCTTTTTCTAGAACAGCTGGCCAAAAAAACAGGTGCCTCCTGATCACCGTGTGACACAGAGTGTTGGACTGGATGGGCCATTGGCCTGATCCAACATGGCTTCTGTTCTCTTGGGCCCAGCAGCAAGGCCTAAGCTCCAGAAGCCCTCCCAGTGTTGCCCCCCCCCCCCCCCCCGGCAAGCACCAAGAATACAGAGCATCCCTTGCCCCGGACTTAGTGTTCATCTATACCTTGTGGCTAACAGCCACTGATGGACCTCGGCTCCAGATGTTTATGCAGTCCCTTCTTGAAGCTGCCTATGTTGGTAGCTGCTGCCACCTCCTGCAGCAATGAATTCCACACAATAATTAATCTTTGGTCGAACAAGTACCAGAAACGAACAAGAGCCAGTTTGGTGTCGTGGTTAAGTGCGCGGACTCTAATCTGGTAGAAACGGGTTTGATTCCCCACTCCTCCACTTGCACCTGTTGGATGTCCTTGGGCAAGCCATAGCTCTGTACCAGCTGTTCTCTGAAGGACAGCTTGGTAAAGAGCTCTCTCAGCCCCACCCACCTCTCAGGGTGTTTGTTGTGGGGAGGGGAAGGGAAAGGAGTCTGTAAGCTGCTCTGAGATTCCAAGTGAGTGAAGGGTGGGATATAAATCCATTCTCTTCTTCTTCTTCTTCTTCTTTTCTCTTCCTTTTATCTGTTCTAAGCTTACTGCTCATTACTTTCATTGAGTGCTATTGGTCCATCAAGGTCTGTCATCTTGACTCAGACTGGTAGCAGCTCTCCAACGTCTCAGGCAGAGAAAGGTCTTTCGCATCACCTCCGGCCTGGTCATTTTAAAGTAGAGATGCCGGGGATTGAACCTGGGACCTTCCGCGTGCCAAGCAGCTGCTCTCCCACTGAGCCATGGCCCCTCCCCTCACATCATAACTATGTACTCAACGACTGCAAAATCTCCATCACTTAACTAGGCTTCATCAAACGTTGTCACGATCAACATCTCCCTCTGAAAGCAAAGGGTACGTTTTAGTGTTCTTCTTTCAAGCTTTTTCATCAAAGGACTCCTGTGCGCACGGCACAATACGCACAAAACTTATTCTCCCAACAATTCCCTGGCAGAGAATACCTGAGCGGTTGTCTCCATTTACTGGTACAAGGAATCCCTTCTTGAAAGGAGCCCGTGGGCAATAACAGATTGCAGCCCCTTCCCTGAACAATGCTAATAAACCATTTAACAAAAGGCAATAAAAGCACGCTCTCCATAGAAAACAAGGCCTCTTTATTTCTTTCCTGTAGCTACAAGATTATTTCTTGCTACCTGTTCAATAAAACTCCCTTCACCCATTTTGTAAGAATCTTTGACATATACATATGCACAGAAACCTGAAGGCCCTTTGTTTGGGCTTCTCAAGTGATTGGATTTGATCTTGTGAAGCTTCTCCTTCCCAGGCGCTTTCGCAGAGCTGCTGAGAGAGCTCCTTGTAGTGGGGAAAGCCCACCTTGATCGGGTTTTTTGCACTCTCAAGTCCCAGGCAATTTATGGTGAGTCTGTAGGCTTTTCAAGGCAAGAGACCTTCAGAGGTGGTTTTATCCATTGCCTGCCTCTGCGTAGCAACCCTGGACTTCCTTGGCGGTCCCCCATCCAAGTACTAACTGGGGCCGACCCTGCTTAGCTTCTTAGCCTGGGCCATCCAGGTCAGGGTGCCCCAAACTTTAACTGAATGCAGATCCATCTCCATCAGCTGGAGATCAGTTGCAATTGTGCAGGATCGCCAGGCCCCACCTGGAGGCTGGCAACCCTGCCTCCAACCTGCTGAGAGACAGGGGCCTGGAAGTGGCCACCAGGAGGGGTGTAACAACCAGCACAGTGGGTTGCCTGAACAGACAACAGAGTGACAGCAAGGGATGGGGAAGGTTTGGGAAATGTGACCTGGAGGTTTCTCCCCAAGGATGAGAAGAGTTGTCTTCTGCAAAGAGAGCTCACAGCCAATGCCTCGGCCCCGGGTGAGCGGTGCTTCCTCCTGGCTCTGTAATCAAAATGCAAGATGGACATCAAAGCTAATTGAATGCCCCACTGCAGAGTCCGGGGTGACCTCTCCACGACTGCTGCCAGGCTGTGCACTTTTCTTCTGATTTTTAAAAGCACGGCATGAACATTCTGGCATGTACCTATTCATTAGTCATCTTATTCATAATTTTTTTAAATCATAAAAATATGAACCTGTTCCAAGAACCGGGGGGAGGCTTCTTGAAGACATATGGGGGGGGGGGGGAGCCAATCAGCTCGGCATCTAGCCCTTAAGAGAAACGTGAGCAGAATTTTACCTCCTGTGATGGAGTCGGGTGTTAACCATTGGTTCTCTGTTACACATGAGTCTGCGCACCTTCGAAGAAGATCATCAAAATCAATGCTCCCTCTAAGCTGTGGAGTCCTGTGAGCAAAAATTCTGCTTTGTGAGCTACTGGCATTAATGTTGTGAGTGAGTAATTTGGCTGTTGCATAAATTAGTTTGCTCCAGACCCATCCTTCCTGAGCTAAGACAAAAATGTGTGAGCCGGAGGCTAAAAAACTGTGAGCTAGCTCACACTATCTCAGCTTAGAGGGAACACTGATCAAAATGCATTGGCATATTTGTGAATTTCCTGCATTGCGCAAGAGGTTGGACAAGATGATCCTGGAGGTCCCTTCCATCTCTGGGATTTGATGAGTCTTACCTCCTAAACATCAAAAGAAACCCCTGGGGAGGGGGTTTGCATAATTGTGGGGCTGCCACCAAAAAGATCTTCTCTTGTGTGCCCACTGGACAAGTTTCTTTGGTTGATGGGACAATCAGGAGGGCCTCTCCTTGCAATCTTAATTCCCGGGGAGGAACAGATGGGGGAAGACAGTCCTCTAGGTACCCCGGGGGGGTCCCAAGCCATGGAGGGCTTTAAAGGTCAAACGCACCACCTTAAATTGGTCTTGGAGATGGATCAGTCACCAGTTTAATTGCTGCAATATCAGGGTTGCAACCAATGCTCCCTCTAAGCTGTGGAGTCTTGTGAGCAAAAATTTTACTTTGTGAGCTCCTGGCATTAAAGTTGTGAGCGAGCGACTTGGCTGCTGCATGAATTAGTTGGCTCTGCAGCCATCCTTCCTGAGCAAAGACAAAAATCTGTGAGCTGGAGGCTAAAAAACTGTGAGCTAGCTCACACTAACTCAGCTTAGAGGGAACACTGGTTGCAACCAGGTGTCATTGGTCCTTTCCACACTAGACCTTAAATCCTGGCTCAACCCTGTCCCCGAATTTACATTCTACACGACACGCGAGTTCACCCCTGGGATTATCTTGGGGTATTTTTTGTTTCCACATTACAGTGAGGTCACCCCGGTTTCTCCCCAAACTTGTCCCGAGATAAACGGATGCAGTTATAACAAGGGATAAATGCATGGTATTGTGTCATGAGTTGAACGCTGATAAAACCAGTGATGAGATCCAAGTGCGGGACGGACAGTCACCACTGGGGTTGGAAGAGCCAACCTGTTTGGGGGGGAGGGCACAGTTTTGGGGTGCTGCTGGCAGTTCCAGACCTGCAGATGAACGGGTGGATCTCTCCTGCAGCCGACAGCACCTGAAGGAGCTCCGGCTGGAACACCGGCTGCGCGCCTCCTGTGCAAGGCATGATGCTCTGAATGCATCCAGGTATGACTGCAGCGATGGGCTTTACATGGGAGTGTCTCAGAGGCTGGCCAGAAGATGGTGAGCCTTCAGGGGTGAGCGGCAGGTGGTCACTCGTTTTAAAAGCGCTTCTCGGGTTGCTGGTGTGCTTTTGAGCACCTGTCAAGCGCTTCACAATCTGGGACCAAGCAAATATGAGGACCGCTTTCTCCCTTGAGTAGCAGCCGGTGTGTCTAGTGGACAGGATGGGGGAGACCCAGGCTCAAATACCCACTCTTGCAGCCCTTTGATGGAAACACATCTGAAATCAGGGAATCACACAGAGTTGGGAGGGCTCCTAGAGGCCATCTAGTCCAGCCCCCTGCTCAATTCAGGATCAGCCTAGAGCATCCATGACAAGGGTTCCTCCAGCCGCTGCTTGAAGACTTTCTTTGAGGGGGAGCTCACCACCTCCCCAAGCAGTCAATTCCACCGTTGCACTACTCTAACTGTCAAAAAGATTTTCCTAAGATCCAGCCGGTACCTTCCAGCCCTTAATTTAAACCCGTCACTGTGAGTCCTCTCTGCTGTTAAGAGGAACAGCTTCCTGCCCTCCTCCAAGGGACAGCCCTTCAAAGACTTCAAGAGAACAGTCATGTCCCACCCACCCACCCCTCCACCTCCTCTTCTCCAGACCAATGTTCCCTCTAAGCTGAGTTAGTGTGAGCTCCCAGTTTTTTAGCCTCCAGCTCACACATTTTTTGTCTTAGCTCAGGAAGGATGGTTTCAGAGCAAACTAATTAATGCAGTAGCCAAATCGCTCCCTCCTAATTTTGATGCAAGTAGCTCACAAAGAAGAATTTTTGCTTACAAGACTCCACAGCTTAGAGGGAACATTGCTCCAGACTGAACCTTCCCAGGCCCCTCAGCCTTTCCTCCTAGGGCTTCTAGGTCTTCAGCCCCCACCCCCCTCCGTCATTATCCTCGTCGCCCACCTCTGCACCTGCTCTATTCTGTCCACATCCTTTCTGAAGTGAGGCTTCCAGCTTCTCTTTAAACCACCCCATTAGCATTCCCGGGCAGCTGTGGCCCCCTTCAGAGCCTCTGCCACATCCAGCAGCAGAGCTTGTTTCAGCTCTTGCAAGAGCAAAGATGCTTTCCTCTGAGGCTGTCCAGGGAGGGGTGGGTTCCTCGTGTCACCTTGGAGATGGGATGCAAGCAGGGATGGTGTGTGTATGTGTGTACATTGAGGGGTCAGCCCTCCTTCATGCAGATTTCCCTTATCGATTGGACTCAATTGCTAGCTTTGGCAGATTATTATAGGGGGCTTCAGTTCTCTCCAGATGATCCCTGAAGGTCTTGGCTGCAGAGAGAGTTAGGTGCTGAACAAATGCATGCACACGAAAGCTTCTACCTGGAATAAAACTTTGTTGACCTCAAAGGTACCGCTGGACTCAGACTTTGTTTTGCTGCTACAGCCTGGATCTTTTTAAAAATGCTGTGGTTGCTGTCAGCAGACAGAAGGTCCGGGTTCAAGGTACTTTGCGTGTCCATCCAGCAATGCAGAGACTAGCTTCAGACCCAGCCAGGGTTGGAGGGGGGGGGGCCTTCGCTGGCTGAAAGCCACGCCCATGGCCGTCTCCCCCCCCCCAGCAACAGAGGAAACCAAACCACGCCCCAGTGGCAGGTCAGCTGCCTCCTGTTCATGCCTCCCATGCGAAAACTGCCCAGAAGTAAAAGTCAATACGGTGAACTTGGACAGGTTCTGGGGGGGGGGGGGGGGGGGGACTTAGCCTCTGTTCCACCCTTGACCTCCACTAGGGTTGCCAACCTCCAGGTGGGGACTGGAGACCTCCCAGACTTACAACTGATCTCCAGACAATGGTCAAACACTGTCTTTCCTTTGCCACGATGGATGGGGGAAGGGAAATTCCGGGCCGGGGCGGGGGGGGGATGACTGGCTGAGTGTGTGAACTGCTGGGCTGTCGATGCTGTAACTCTTCTTAAGATACCTCCCTCTTGCCAGGGACGAGCTTGAAGCCAAAGCTGTGCCTGCTTCCTTGTCTCAGATAAGGGATTCATACATTCCCAGTTGCCGGGGTAGTAATGTAGAAGAAGAAGAGGAGGAAGAGGAGATTGGATTTATACCCCGCCCTCCACTCACTTGGAGTCTCAGAGCAGCTTATGATCTCCTTTCCCTTCCCCTCCCCACCACAGACACCCTGTGAGGGAGGTGAGGCTGAGAGAGCTCTTTCCCAAGATGTCCTTGAGGGAACAGCTGGTACAGAGCTATGGCTTGCCCAAGGTCATCCAGCAGGTGCAAGTGGAGGAGTGGGGAATCAAACGTGGTTCTCCCAGATTAGAGTCCGCGCACTTAACCACGACCCCAAACTGGCTGGCAGAAGCGCAAAAGTTAGGCGGAATGAATGCAGAGTGTGATAGGTGCAGTGGGGGGCGGGGGCCTTTGGACCGTCTATATCTTTGGATTTTCCCACCAGATCCTCAGTTCTGACATGGTACAGGTCTGGCGTGGAACATGATTATCCCTCAATAAACAAATCACTAAAGAGAGAGAGTTGTTGAGAGTAACTTTGTCCAAGAGTCTGACCACAGCAGAGATTGGTTCCCACAGAGAAAATGTCTGCTTTAGAGGGCAGACCCTCTGGTTTTCTATCCTTCTAAGGTACCTAATTTCCAAAAATTCCCCAGCCTGGAGCTGGCAACCAAACCTCCAGGTGGGGCTTGGAGACCTCCAGGGGTTATAGTCAGGGGTCCGTTGGAGCAGGAGCGCACAGGAGCGCAGCTCCGGGAGTGAGGAGCCCAGGGGGCGGGCACATGACCAAGGCCCACCCCCTCCTCGGCTTCCCCAAGCAGTGCAGAGGCGCAGCGCCCCGGGGAAAGCCCTGCTAGGGTCTTTATTGTTTTTAATGTTTTGTTTTAATATTGATAATTTTATCATTGTTCCTTTTATGACTGTGTGCTGCTTTTCTAGAGACTTGCTCAAGGTGGCATATAAATTTTCGAAGTATACCATTTTTTATCTGGGCACATGGCACATAAGTACTGGAGAAATTTCACCAACCCTTCAGCAGCTTCCACCCCATCAGTTTGGTGTAGTGGTCAGGAGTTGGACTCTAATCGAAGAGAACTGGGTTTGATTTCCCACTCCTCCTCATGCAGCTGCTGGTGTGACCTTGGGCCAGTCACAAGTTCTCTCAGAGCTGTTCTTTCATGAGCAGTTCTCAAAAGACCTCTCTCAGCCCCACCTACCTCACAGGGTGTCTTGTTGTGGGGAGGGGAAGGGGAAGAGATGGGTGGTGCACATGTCCTGCGTATCTCAAGTCTACTTGAAACCTGGTGGTTTCAAGGGAGCAGGAAGAGAATGAGGGTATGTTCTTGACGCTTATTTTTATTGCACAAAGTATTGGATGGGGAAGGGAATGGAGGAAGAGCAGGTCAGGTTCACTCACCTGTGGAGTGGAGCCTGAGGGGTGGGTGTTGCCTTCTGACACACTTCCGGTATGTCAGGGGGTGTGGCATATGCAAATGAGTTATGCAAATGAGTTATGGTAATGAGCTCCTGCACCTCTTTTTCTACGAAATGACCCCTGGTTATAGTTGATCTCCAGACAACAGAGAAAATGGCTGCTTTGAAAGGTGGACTTGATGCCACTGTACCCCGCTGAAGTCCCTCCCCCAACCTCCCCCTCCCTAAGCTCTACCCCCAAATCTCCAGGAATTTCCCAGGTTGGGGTTAGGAACCCTAGATCCCATGGCCCACTGGGCTGGAGACATGGGGAGCTCATCTCCTCCCCCTCCGTGCTAGCCCCAGCCACATGGAACATGTCAATGAGGATAGGTCCAGTTGGTCAGCCATGCTGGTCTGAAGCGGTAGAACAAATTTAGAGTCCAGCGGCACCTTTGAGACCAACAAAGGTTTATTCAAGCTATGAGTTTCCGTGTGCAAGGCACACTTTTTCAAAGTCACTGGAATGGTAGGCCAGGCTCTGAACCTATAGCCAGAGAATGAACTGCAAACTAACGTGTAACATGATGATGTTCAAGATATGTAAAGTGAAATCTAAAACTAAATTGTTGTTTAGTTGTCACGTTGCGTATCTTGAACATTATCATGCCACACGTTAATTTGCTGTTCAGTCCCTGGCTATTCAGTCCCTGCTGTTCAGTCCCCTTGAGAGCCAGTCTGGTGTAGTGGTTAAGTGCGCGGACTCTAATCTGGGAGAACCGGGTTTGATTCCCCACTCCTCCACTTGCACCTGGCTGGATGACCTTGGGCAAGCCGTAGCTCTGTACCAGCTGTTCTCTCAAGGACAGCTTGGGAAAGAGCTCTCTCAGCCCCACCTACCTCACAGGGTGTCTGTTGTGGGGAGGGGAAGGGAAAAAGGAGTTTGTAAGCCGCTCTGAGACTCCCTTGGGGAGTGGAGGGCGGGGTATAAATCCAATCTCTTCTTCTCTTCTTCTTATAAGTTTGAACCTCAGCTACCATTCCAATGTATTTGGAAAAGTGTTCCTGCACACGAAAGCTCATACCTTGAATAAACCATTGCTGGTCTTAAAGGCGCCACTGGACTCTCAATTTGTTCACGTTAGTGAACCCATCAACATGTGCCAGGGCCTCTTTACAATAAATCCCGCTCTCCAAATAATTACACATTGGAGTCTCTCATTAGAGGTCGGAAGGGGCCAGCTCTGCCCATGCCTGCAAAAAATAAGAGAGAATTACTTTCTCCATGCCCCGCAAGGCCTCGGCAAGACCTTGTCAGCTCACGACAGAACTGCTGAAGAAGTTCTGAGACTGGCGGGCACAGCTCAGTGCTGTTTGCGGGCGCCGAAGTCACCCCCTCCCGAGTGGAAAAGGGGGCGGCGAATCTGACAGCTCTGCGGTTGCCTTCTCTCATTTCCACTCACCCAGCAATCCTGGCACTCTCGCAGAAAAGCCATTGCGAGCGCGGTGGCACAAGGTGTTATTCTGCCTTCCAGGTTACAGCACTTGATGTGATAATTATGCCAGACTCAGTGAAAGTCTCCGCTTTTCCCCCTGTTCGGTGCTCTGCACTCAAAGAAAATAACAGATTGTCTCAGATTGCCCAGACTTTGTCAGTGTCTCCCAGCAATCTGCAATCAGGATGTAAACGCGAGCAAGCAGAAGATGTTCGGCATCAAGGAGCTGGAGATTAGGGCTGCCAGCTCTGGGGTGGGAAATACCTGGAGATTTCAGGAGTGGAGCCTGGGGAGGGAGGGGTTTGGGGAGGGGAGGGGCCTCAGTGGGGTACCATGCCCTAGAGTCACCCTTCCAAAGCAGCCATTGCCTCCAGGGGAACTGATTTGGGGGGTAGAACCTGGGGAGGGCAAGATTTGGGGAGGGACCTCAGTGTGGCATAACGCTACATCACACCCCCCCAAAGGAGCCATTTTCCTCAGGGGAGCTGATCTCTGTCGTCTGGGAGGTCAATTGTAATAATAAAAGACAGGGGTCATTTTGTAGATAAAGAGGTGCAGGAGCTCATTACCATAACTCATTTGCATAACTCATTTGCATATGCCACACCCCCTAACATACCGGAAGTGTGTCAGAAGGCAACACCCCCCCCTCAGGCTCCACTCCACAGGTGAGTGAAACTGACCTGCTCTTCCTCCATTCCCTCCCCCGTCCAATACTTTGTGCAATAAAAATAAGCGTCAAGAACACACCCTCATTCTCTTCCTGCTCCCTTGAAACCACCAGGTTTCAAGGAGACTTGAGATACCCAGGACATGTGCACCACCCATCCCTTCCCCTTCCCCTCCCCACAACAAGACACCCTGTGAGGTAGGTGGGGCTGAGAGAGGTCTTTTGAGAACTGCTCATGAGAGAACAGCTCTGAGAGAACTTGTGACTCACCCAAGATCACACCAGCAGCTGCATGTGGAGGAGTGGGGAATCAAACCTGGTTCTCCCAGATTAGAGTCCAACTCCTGACCACTACACCAAACTGATGGGGTGGAAACTGCTGAAGCATTGGTGAAATTTCTCCATTACTTATGTGCCATGTGCCCAGATAAAAAATGGTATACTTCGAAAATTTATATGTCACATTGAGCAAGTCTCTGGAAAAGCAGCACACAGTCATAAAAGGAACAATGATAACATTATCAATATTAAAACAAAACATTAAAAACAATAAAGACCCTAGCAGGGCTTTCCCCGGGGTGCTGCGCCTCTGCACTGCTCAGGGAAGCCGAGGAGGGGGCGGGGCTTGGTCATGTGCCCGCCCCCTGGGCTCCTCACTCCTGGAGCTGCGCTCCTGTGCGCTCCCGCTCCAACGGACCCCTGATAAAAGAAGAAGAGAGGAGATTGGATTTATACCGCGCCCTTCACTTGGAGTCTCAGAGCGGCTTACAAACTCCTTTCCTTTCCCTTCCCCTCCCAACCACAGACACCCTGGGAGGGAGGTGGGGCTGAGAGAGCTCTGAGACAACTGCCCTTGAGAGAACAGCTCTGAAAGAACTTATGACTGACCCAAGGTCATCCAGCAGATGCAAGTGGAGGAGTGGGGAATCAAACCTGGTTCTCCCAGATTAGAGGCCGCGCACTTAACCACTACGCCAGACTAGCAGGAGATCTGTAGGTGCCATCTGGAGGCTGACCTGCACTGGATCATGAGTATCATTCGCCAGAAGGTCTCCTGCTCAAGAGATGCTCTCCCAGTAATTTCTTTGGGGCTTCGCAGGAGTAAATTGCCAGTGCATTGAGCCTGAAGTCAACGTGCGTGTTTCTGATGAGCTGCCGTTCCCAAGAGTCCCTCCAAGGACCTGAGTGGCAGCAGGACCCAAGCTAGCCAGCCTGGTGTCATGGTGAGGAGCTCCAGCAAGCTAGAAACAGGATGCTGGTGTGGCTGGACTCACTGGGGCATTTCTCCACTGATAGGACTGAGAATTATGACACTTTAAAGTCGAGAGCCCGCATGGTGTAGTGGTCAAGAGCACAGACTTTAATCTGGAGAACCAGGTTTGATTCCCCACTCCTCCACATGAAGCTGCTTGTGTCACCCTGGGTCAGTCACAAGTTCTCTCAGAGCTGTTATCCCATGAGCAGTTCTCAAAAGAGCTCTCTCAGGGGAAGGACCTGATCAAGGTATGATGCCATCGAGTCCAGTTTCCAAAGTAGCCATTTTCTCCAGGGGAACTGATCTATGTCTTCTTGGGGTACGGGTGGACCATAAGTTAAATATATGCAGCCAGTGTGATGCGGCGACAAAAAAGGCTAATGCAATCTTGGAGGTGTATCAAGAGAGGCCTAACATCCAAATTGCAAGATGTCATAGTCCCTCACTTCAAAAAGGATGTGGACAGAACGGAGGGGGTGCAGAGGAGAGCGACGAGGAGGATCGGGGGCCTGGAGACCAAGAAGCCCCAGGAGGAAAGGCTGTGAGGGACTTTTGGGGAATGTTCAGTCTGGGGAAGAGGAGGCTGAGGGGGGGCATGGCTGTTCTCTTGAAGTATCTGAAGGGCTGTGTCCCTTAGAGGAGGGCAGGGAGCTGTTCCTGTGGGCAGCAGAGGAGAGGACTCACAAGAATGGGTTTAAATTAAGGGCCGGAAGGTCCCAGCTGGATCTTAAGGGGGGGAATTATAGTAAGAGTGGTTTAGCAGTGGAATCGGCTGCCTCAGGAGGTAGTGAGCTCCCCCCTTCCCTGACAGTCTTTAAGCAGCGGCTGGACAAACACTTGTCAGGGATGCTGTAGGCTGATCCTGCATTGAGCAGGGGGTTGGACTAGATGTCCTCTATGGACCCTTCCAACGCTGTGTGATTCTGTGATTCTACATGTTGCTAGGACAACAAAGAAGGTGGACGAAGCTTCCCAGCCCAAGTCCCGTCCTCCTGCCCCTACAGCATACGCACCCACCCGCCTCTGACCTGCTCCATTTGCTCCTTGTGACCGGGGTTGGGGTGGGAGATGATGCAGTCATCACGTCCCAAACACCCCTCTGCTTAGGACCACCAACCCTGAGTTGGAAAATTCTGAGGGATTTGGGGGGGTAGAACCTGGGGAGGGCAAGATTGGGGGAGGGACCTCAGTGTGGCATAACGCTACAGCACCCCCCCCCCAAAGGAGCCATTTTCTTCAGGGGAGCTGATCTCTGTCGTCTGGGAGGTCTCCAGGCCCCACCTAGAGACTGGCAACCCCTAGCTCTGCTTCCCACCGGCTTAATTGTTCCTCCAGTAATATACTGACAGGGGCTCAGCCCTGCGGGGAGATTGACTGAGCAGCAGGAGCCAAACAAATCTAATCGATGTCGAATCGGATGTGATTCCCGCCCCCCCGCCCCCCGCCCGCCCCTTTAGCTTGCTTGCAGACAGCTGTTGCCTGGCTTCCGTCCCTGGCCGGCCGACTCTTCCTCCCCCCCAGTCTGGAATGACTCCATGCGCCCTGGCTGCCACTCCTCTGCCCCCGGCCGCCTGCCCTCTGGCCGCTTTGGTCCCAGAGCCGGTGACCCACAGCATCCGAGAAGGGAAATGTGTTATTACTATAAACACCCTCAGCAGCAGTGCCCTCCCCAACTGTAACAGAAGCCAGCAAAGCATTTCTTCGGTTCCAGGCCAAGCATCCCCTTTGGGACAGTCCCAACGGCTTGCTTCTGAAATTGTACTCTGTGACTCCGCAAAGGCCTGAAATCTAGGCCTGAAACCAATTTAGGATTCCCTTCTGTGCCTGTGGAAGCAGAGGGCAGCTGGGGGCGGAAACCTGAGAGGGGCAAGGCTGGAACTTCTTCCAGATCAAGGTCATCCTAAGGGAAGAAGCCTTTCGGATTATGGTATGTTCCTCCACAGGGAGACAATGGGGCAACAGGGCCGCAGCAGCTCCAGGTTGGGAAATTCCTGGAGATTTGGGGGAAGGCAGGGTTTGAGAAGGGGAGGGAATTCAGCATGGAATCTCGGACGGATAGAATGCCATACAGTCGACCCTCCAAAGCAGCCATTTTCCCCAGGGGAACTGACCTCTGTTGTCCAAAGATTAGCCGTAATTCCCGGGGTTCTCCAGACGCCACCTGGAGATTGGCAGCCTCTTTGTGGCTGTCCTCAGCTGTCCTTTGGGCAAAGCCACATCCCTTGCCATGATGGTTGCTCTCTTGTTTTGGCATCCATGGAGGCCCCATATGGGCCTCTGCTCATGGGCAGCTTGTCGACCCCAGCTTTTAAAATATTGTGGCAATGGCTTTTGGAAAGGGTTGGTATTTCACAGTAGACGGGTTTGGAGGACCTTGAATTTCATACACAGTGGCCTCCTACAGCGATAGCCGAACACGCTGGAAAAGTGGGCGGATGTGAACAAGATGCAACTTAACAAGGGTAAGTGCCAAGTTCTACATCTGGGTAACAAAACTGAGGAGCACACATACCGGACGGGGGTTATACTTCTGGGTAGCAGTGTGTGTGAACAAGATTTTGGGGTACTGGTGGAGCAAAAGTTAAATATGAGCAGCCCGTGTGATGCGGTGACAAAAAAGGCTAACATGATCTTGGGGTGTATCAACACAGTCATAACATCCAAATCGCAAAATGTGATTGTCCCGCTGTACGCTGCATTGGTCAGTATTGTGGAGCAGTTCTGGAGGCTTGTGTGCAGTTCTGGAGGCCTCGCTTCAAAGAGGATGTGGACAGAACGGAGCGGGGGCAGAGGAGAGAGACGAGGATGATCGGGGGGGGGGGCCTGGAGACCAAGAAGCCCCACGAGGAAAAGCTGTGAGGGACTTGGGAATATTCAGTCTGGAGAAGGGGAGATTGAAGGGAGACAGGATTGCTCTCTTGAAGTCCTTAAAGGGCTATGTCCCTTAGAGGAGGACAGGGAGCTGTTCCTGTTGGCAGCAGAGGAGAGGACTCGCGAGAGTGGGTTGAAATTAAGGGCGAATAGGCAGGGATCATTTCGAGCAGAAGCTCGGGGGAGCTCAGCTCCAAGAGTTGGTGCCAGTCCCCCCCCCACACACACACACAAGGGAATGCCTGCTTGTGTCATGGCTGCAGCAAAATGACCCCGTCCCCTGGAAAGGTCCTTGTTCCTCCTTGTTCCAGCCTTCTGAAGGCTTCAGCCACCACTGAAGCTATCCTCCCAGAATAGTAGTATTTCTGAGGCTTGGATTAGTAGCTGTCCCCTCTCTGCCAGCTTTCTTTTTCTTTCTTTCTTTCTTTCTTTCTTTCTTTCTTTCTTTCTTTCTTTCTTTCTTTCTTTCTTTCTTTCCTTCCTTCCTTCCTTCCTTCCTTCCTTCCTTCCTTCCTTCCTTCCTTCCTTCTGACATACTTTCGGTGATGTCAGGTGGTGTAGCATATGCAAATAAGTTATGCTAATGAGTTATGCTAATGAGCTCCTGCATCTCTTTTTCTACAAAATGACCCCTGCAAATAGATACCAGCTGGATCCTAGGAGAAACTTTTTAACAGATTTGTACAGCAGTGGAAACAGCTGCCTTGGGAGATGTTGAGCACCCCCTCACTGCTCATCTTGAAGCAGCGTCTGGGCAAACCCTTGTCAGGGATGCTCTCAGCTGATCCTGCACGGCCTGTATGGCCCCTTCCAACTCTGCGATTCTCTTATTCTAACCCTACTTAGCTTCCAAGAGCTTACAGTTTGGTTCACCACACCTCAAGAAAGATATTATAGCATTGGGAAAATGGCAGAAAAGGGCAACTAAAATGATAAAAGGGTTGGAACACTTTTCCTGTGAAGAAAGGTTGAAGCGCTTGGGGCTCTTTAGCTTGGAGAAACGACGGCTGAGGGGTGACATGATCGAGGTTTATAAGATTATGCATGGGATAGAGCAGGTAGATAAAGATGTCCTTTGCTCCCTTTCTCACAATACAAGAACTCATGGGCACTCCCATGAAATTGCTGAGCAGTCGGGTTAGAAGAGAAGTCCTTCTTCACCCAAAGAGTGATTAACACATGGAATTCACTGCCACAGGAGGGGGTGGCAGCTACAAGCATGGATGGCTTCAAGAAGGAATTAGATAAACATCTGGAGCAGAGGTCCATCAGTGGCTATTAGCCACAAAGTATAGAGAGGAATTCTCAGTCTGGGGCAAGTGATGCTCTGTAATCTTGGTGTTTTGGGGGGGCAACAGTGGGAGGGCTTCTTCTAGGGTCCTGGCCCCACTGCTGGACCTCCTGAGGGCACCTGGTGTTTTTGGCCACTGTGTGACACAGAGTGTTGGACTGGATGGGCCATTGGCCTGATCCAACATTGGCTTTTCTTGTGTTCTTATGAGGTTGGGCTAGCCTGGGTCATCCACATCAGGGTCTTCTTCAATCTAAGGCAGAAGAACAATTTTTGCAAGGCTGAATGCATCACGAACACTGACAAACAAATGTGCAGAACTTTCCCGATCACGTCTGGGTCAAGCCCATGCAGCAGCTGAGTCCTGGCTGCCATATTCGGATATTATGACGACTGAGAGAAATTGGCCCTTCTTCCCCTCGGCACCCCGACGGAAAACACTGAGTGCCGCAGGAGAGGCAACCCATCAATCCAGCCCTGGAACCGTAACGAAAGGCCCCTCCCAGGCTTTTTGTTTTTCAAAGCTTGCAGCTTTGCAGGCGACCCCCAGTTCAAGGGCTGTGCGGGAACAGCTCTTTACGAGCGCCACGGAGTGTGACAGAAAGAGCCAGGTGATCTGGAGCCGGAGGGGAGGATGGAGAGACGGCAGGCCCGGGACGGAATGACCCTCTCCCAACCTGCCCAGCAGGTCTGTGTCACAGTCCCAATTAGGGCTTTATGCAGGGTTGTCAACCTCCAGGTGGCAACTAGAGATCTCCTGGGATTACAGCTGCTCTCCAGGTGACAGAGGTCAGTTCCCCTGGGAATTGGCCAGGGATCCTGGAGGGTTCTCTCTACCTTCCAACTCTATGATTCTAGATAATGACCACTCTGGAAGATGGACTCTATGGCACTATACCCCTCTTCTCCTCAAACCCCGCCCTCCCCAGGCTCCACTCCCAAAATCTCCAGGTCATTTCCCAACCCAGAGCTGGCAACCGTAGCTTTATGTCCCGCTCGGGTGGGGGCAGCATAGGCACAGCAAGGAGATCCGTTGCGCGAGCCCTTCCCCTCAGCTAGAGATGCAGGCTCCGGGGTCTTTTGCCAGAGCTCCATTCCTGGCAACACCCTGCTGAGAAGTGGGGAAGGGGAGTGAGATGAGGGGGACTGGCAAGAGTTTAGCTTTGAAATCACAGCTGCTCCCTAAGGGCATGCCAAAATACTACCTGAGATATAGCACTAGATTCAGGACACGTTTTGGCTTCCATCCAAACTTCTGAAGATGGTTTAGGATCCGGAGGGGATTTCAGCATTCTTCCACCAATGAATTGTATGGGCAAGGTGACCATTTTTTCCTGGTGTCTGTCCGGTGCTGGATCCCATAGAACCAGAATGGGGCTCCTTTAGACTTCACGGCCACTTTGCCTACCCCAGAGGCCCAGAGATGTGGGGGAAACCCTTGTAAGAAAGGAGGCCAGGTAGCATAGTGGTCAGATTGTCAGGCTAGGGTCCAAGAGAGCCAGGTTCAAGTTGCCAGACTGCCGTGGTGTTTACCCACAGACCTCTCAGCCAGGTATTCCTCTCAGCCTATCCCGCCTCACAGGGTTGTTGTGAGGAGAAGGAGGGGAAGAAAGAGCAGTGTATGATACTTGGAAGTCCTGGAAGGAAAGAAGGGCTGGAGTAAAATGGGATTGTTGCTTCTTTGCTCACAGTTCCCCTGGCTCCCTTCAGAATCTCTCTAGCATTATGTCTAAAGAGGACTTTCCAAATTATTTGGATTTTGTTTTAGGTGAAATCCGGTGACAACCTAGGGGTGTACAGAAGATCATAGGGGAACATTTCTATCACTGCCACAGTGCTTTTGGATCCCTCTCAGAATGCTTTTATGAATGAATGAGAGCCAGTTTGGTGTGGTGGTTAAGTGCGCGAACTCTAATCTGGGAGAACCGGGTTTGATTCCCCACTCCTCCACTTGCACCTGTTGGGTGACCTTGGGCAAGCCATGGCTCTGGCACAGCTGTTCTTGAAAAAGAGCAGTTTCTGTCCGAGCTCTCTCAGCCCCACCTCCCTTCCAGGGTGTCTGTTGTGGGGAGGGGAAGGGGAAGGAGTCTGTAAGCGGCTCTGAGACTCCTTCAGGTAGTGAAGGGCGGGGTATAAATCCAATCTGTTCTCTTCTCTTCCTCTTCTTCTAGTTCCAGGTGGTCAGCTGTGTTGGTCAGAAGCAGTAGAACAAATTTAGAGTCCAGTGGCACCTTTAAGACTAAAAAAAGTTTATTCAAGCTATGAGTTTCTGCATGCGCGCACACTTTTACAAATACACTGGAATGGAAGGTAGAGTTCAAACTTATAGACAGAGGCTGCACAGCAAATTAACATGCAACATGATGAAGATGTTTTAAGATATGCAAAGAAAAAACTAAATAACCAGCTAAAGCTATAAGGTCAACTGTTGTTTTGATTTAATTAAGGGGGGAAAGGACAGCAAAGCAATAAATATGTCAAAATAGGGGATAAATGTGTAAAGGTATTTTTCTCATTGTGGGATGTAAACTGAGACTCTCTGTTTGTCTCATCTCAGACTGTTGCATATTAATTTGCTGTTCAGCCTTTGTCTATAAGTTTGAACTCTATGTATGTATGTATGTATGTATTTATTTATTTATTTATTTTTCGCATTTCTGTCCCGCCTTTCCAGCAAACTGGCTCAGGGTGGCTCACAACATGACATACCACCAAAGTGGTTTACAATTTAAAAGCATAAATGAACAACATTATAAAACGACACACATAGCCGTACTGGCGGCATCTCCGTGCTCGTGGAGAGCAGCGGCAACAGAAGGTTTGGCTTGTGGATCCAGGGCGATGTTGTCCTGCCATCTCCCCGATGGCGGCTCCTATTCGAAAGCCTGGCGGAAGAGCTCCGTCTTGCAGGCCCTGCGGAACTGCAACAAATTTCACAGGGCCCTGATGTCATCCAGGAGCTCATTCCACCAGTATGGGGCCACCACCGAGAAAGCCCTGGCCCTGGTACAGGCCAGCCGCGCATCCCTCGGACTGGGAATAGTCAAGCGATGTTGAGTGCTTGACCTCAGTGCACTCTGGGGAACATATGGGGAAAGGCGGTCCCTCAAGTAGGCAGGCCCTTGACCATATAGGGCTTT
Organism: Lepidodactylus listeri; assembly: GCA_029233225.1. Classification (NCBI taxonomy): domain Eukaryota; kingdom Metazoa; phylum Chordata; class Lepidosauria; order Squamata; family Gekkonidae; genus Lepidodactylus; species Lepidodactylus listeri. Next base: position 2,355,534 of record JARCFY010000004.1, on the reverse strand, counting down.
AAAGGTCAACAACAACACCTTGACACCACCTATTGGAAAATGCAGGCATACCTGATCCCTGTATACTGTTAACAGCTACAAAACTGCATGGGTTACGCTGAGGTAGCTTCAGATCAATGGAGGGGCAAGAGAAAAAGATTCCCTCTTGGGAACTGCAGTCTTTCAACAAGAATTTGTAATAGAAAACACCTCAGAAAGCAGATTTATTCTCACTACTCCTACTCGTCATGGAGTGAGTTTTTAATTCATTTCTACAGATATTTTGAATTCATCAGATTAGAAATGTCTACAATGCTTTGTAACTTCTGGGAGGTGTACCCATGGCCGCCTACTATGGAGAAATCTTGTTATCTCTCAGCCTGCTGTTAAAAATCTTTGCATACATTCAGGGTGACATCCCTCGGTCAGTGCAAATGTGATACTGCAGCTTGCACTGAGAAACGAATCAGATCGACAGCTGAAAGTTTTTGAGCTCAGAAGTGCCTGTAAGATTGCCTTGCATGCTGAACCAGACTGAGCGCCATCCAGTCCAGCATTCTGTTTCCATCAGTATGCAGTCAGTTGCCTCTAAGATGACAAGGAAATCTTGAAGTGGGTGGCCTGAAATTTATCCTTAGTGTCTAGTACTCAGAGGTACACTGCCTTGGAACATGGAGGCTCTATTGACTGTCCTGGCTAATAGCCTTTGATGTACATCCTTTGTGAATATACCTAAGAGAAACTCATGAGGAAATGAATAGAAGTGGTACAGAAGACAGCAAACCCAACATTATCTCATTTAAACACACTAACAAGTCAATGGCCACGTAGTCGTTCCCTTGATACATTCTAGAAACAGAAATAAAAATTACTAGCTTTCAAAAAAAAAAAAAAAAAAACACCAACACCTTGAACCGGATCCGGTATGCTATAGGCAGCCAGTGCAGCAGCCGCAGCACAGGCCGGATGTGGTCGCCCATAGGGAGGCCCATCAGTAACCTGGCCGTGGCATTCTGCACTAGCTGCAGCCTCCAGATCCGAAGCAAGGGTAGCCCCAAGTAGAGAGCGTTACAGTGGTCTAATCTCGAGGTGACCATAGCATGGGTCACTGTGGCTAGGTCATCACGTTCGAGGAAGGGAACCAACTGCCTAATCAGCTGAAGATGGTAAAAGGCTGCCTTGGCAGTGGCTGCTACCTGGGCGTCCATGGATAAGGAGGCATCCAGGAGCACTCCCAGACTCCTGACCCTCGGCGCCGGCACCAATGGCACCCCCCCGAAGGACGGGAGTGGGGTCCCTATCCCCGACCTGCTCTGACTCAAGCACAGGACCTCCGTCTTCGTTGGATTCAATTTCAGCTGACTCAGTCTGAGCCAGTCCCCTACGTCTTGAAGCGCCCGTCCCAAGTCATCTGGGGTAGAGCCGGACTGACCGCCCAACAACAGATACAGCTGGGTGTCATCTGCATACTGACGGCACCCAAGCCCGTGCCTCCGGACAATCTGGGCAACGGAGCACATATCGATGTTGAATATCATTGGGGACAGCACCACCCCTTGAGGCACTCCACATACCAGTGGGTACCTCTGGGAGGTCTGTTCCTCGAGCGCAACCCTCTGTCCCCGATCATGGAGAAAAGAAGCAAGCCACTGTAAAGCAAGCCCCTGTATTCCCGCGTCGGCAAGGCGGTGGATCAGCAGCTGGTGGTCGACCATATCGAATGCAGCCGACAGATCTAACAGCACCAGCGCCGCCGTGTCGCCCTGGTCCAGATGTCTCCGGAGGTCATCCGTGAGGGTGACCAGTACCGTCTCCGTCCCATGACCCGGCCGGAAGCCAGACTGGTACGGATCCAGCATGGAAGTGTCATCCATAAAGCCCTGCAACTGTAATGCCACCGCCCTCTCCAATACCTTACCCAAATAGGGAAGGTTGGACAGCGGCTGATAGTTGGCCAATACGGCCGGGTCCAGAAATGTTTTTTTTTCAGGAGGGGGCGGACCATCGCATCCTTGAGTGCTCCCGGAAATAGCCCCTCTGTGAAGGACTTGTTGATAATCTCCCAGAGAACACCTCGTAACCCCTCGCGGCCAGCTTTTATAAGCCAAGAGGGGCACGGATCAAGGTTGCACGTGGTTGGGCGCACGGCTGAGAGCAATCTGTCAACTTCCTCCAGGCTGAGAGGACTGAAATGATCCAGAATAGAACCAGAAGACATGCATGGGGCCTCGAGTTCACTCACTGTCTCAACTGTGGCCGGGAGGTCCCGGCGGAGTAGCAGGATTTTATCTGCAAAGTAGCTCGCAAATGCCTCACAGCCAATGTCCAATTCCCTAACATTTGGCCTGCCCTGTGGCAGCACAGTTAAAGACCGAATTGTTCTAAATAATTGCGCCGGGCGAGAGCTTGCAGACGCAACCTCGGCCGCGTAGAATTGCCTCTTTGCGGCTTTGACTGCCACCTCATAGGATCTCATAAACGTCCTATAAGATGTTCTTGATACTCGGTCGCGAGCTCGCCACCACCGTCTCTCTAGTCGTCTTAAGTCCTCGCTATTGTACTTTTGGGCCGCTCTCCCCGCAAGCAGGCTCAGAGCGGCTAACGTAGCTACCTCCCATTCCAGTGTATTTGAAAAAGTGTGCCTGCACATGAAAGCTCATACCTTGAATAAACTTTGGTTGGTCTTCAAGGTGCCCCTGGACTATGAATGAATGAATGAATGACTGGGCTCCCATCTGATGAAGCAAGCACCATTCCCTGACAGATCATGCTGGATAAAATGTTGTCAGCCTTTGATATGTCCTCAGACTTCTCTTTTGTTTCACCGGAGAAGCCAATGTCTTTGAATTCCACTCCAGGCAAGCCTCCCTCGCCAGCTTTAGAACGTGAGCCCGTACATGGAGGTCAGCTCTCGTAGCTCCAAGGTCAAGGCATTTGCGCACCATTCGTGCCCCACCTGGAGCCCCCCCCCTTCTCCTTTGATCTTTCTATCCAGCCCAAATCCGTCTTCCTCCTGTAACCCTTAGAACTGGGGAGGGGGATCCAATTCCAAGGTCCCGCTGGCCTTCATTCCCTGCCGTATCTTTTCCTTCTCTCTCTCCTCTCGTTTTGATTAAACCCTTCTGGTGTTTCTCATGATCCTTCGTAGCTTTTTTTATTATTATTATTATTTTTTTTTTAAAGGGTCTCTTTCTTTTTTTCAAAGGAAATACTTTCCCGTCACTTGCGGAGGTTTCATCACCTCTTGCGTCCTCCACTCCTTCCCAAGCGATCCGCGAATAGATGAATAAGCCGCACGGCTGGGCTGGGCTCTCGGGGTCCGGTCTCTCTGAACCCCCTTCCGCCCCCAAGGAGCCCCCCTCTCTGATGCTCTTTGTTTCCCAGCATGGGAACCATTTTTGACCCACAACAGGAGCCTGCCCCCTACCCTGCGGACATTTATTTTCTTTAATAGTCTCTGGTGAGGAACCTGGTCGAGGAAAAAAAGCAAGGAAGAATACCTTTGGAAAATTGTGCCCAGGAATTATCCAGAGTCTTTGCTTCCATTAACTCTTCCCTGACTTCCTGCCAGATGCAAAAAAAACCCCATAACTTGCTTTTGGGGCCCAGGGCCTGGCCGAATCATGCCGGACCCCACTGGTTGCCAACTTCAAGTTGATTCCTGGAGATTTGGTGGTGGGACTTGGGGAGGGTGGAGTGTGGGGAGGGGAGGGTCCTCAGCAACGCTCCCTCTAAACTGTGGAGTCCCGTGAGTAAAAATTCTACTTTGTGAGCTATTGGCATTAAAGTTGTGAGCGAGCAGTTCGGCTGCTGCACAAATTAGTTTGCTCTGGAGCCCCATCCTTCCTGAGCCAAAGCAAAAATGTGTGAGCTGGAGGCTAAAAAACTGTGAACTGGCTCACACTAACTCAGCTTAGAGAGAACGCTGATCCTGGCTGCAACGTTCTGTACCAATTATAGATTCTGGACACTCTGCAAGAGCAGGCCCACATACAGTGCATTGCAGTAGCCGACTCCAGATATTACCAGGGCATGCACTACAGTGGCAGGATTTTTGGGACCAGGAAAGACCCCAAACTGGCTCAGCATCTGCCAATGGGATTCTGAAAAAGGTCACAGAATCATAGAGTTGGGAGGGACCTCTGGGGTCATCTAGTCCCACCCCCTGCACAATGCAGGAAATTCACAAATACCTCCCCCCCCACACACACCCAGTGACCCCCGCTCCATGCCATGTTCCATGCTGTCTCGCAAGGAATCTGCAAAGCCAGACACGACCCAAATAAATGAGGTTTTGAGTCACACAAATCTCACTGTTGTTCTTTCTGATTCATGGGGTTTATGTAGCACGCAAGCTTCATAGATCATCACAAACATCTATTTTTTAAAGTAATGCTTGGGGGGGGGGGTTGTTTTCATTTTCCCCTTTGCAACGTTGCAGAAAGGGTGTCTGTCAGGCGCAAGAACTGGTTCTGAAAAAAATCATGATGCAGTCTGGAGAATGGGAAACTCCTGATGTTTTGGGATCGGAGGAGGGAGCAGAGGAGAAAGGGGCTGAGTGGGAACAGGGTCGCCAGCACTCGGCGGCCAGGAGGATCTCAGCGTTGGCTGGGAGCCCGTGTTTTTATTTGCCGTTTCTCTGCTGCTGGTTTTAATTACACAAGAAGCCGGCCGGTTCAGTGCCCATCAATCTTGATCACAGCTCTGCAATCTCTTTGCTATTAATCAACTCCACCCAAAGCCAGCAAGACTCCTCCACCGGCCTTTTTTCGGCAAAACTTTAGCAGAAAGAATGGTTGGCCTCTCCAGGTGGGGGAGGAGGCGACTTTTTCAGCCCAGAAGGGATGGCTGGGCAGGAGGATATCCCCACCACTGGGTCATAAGAACACCAGAAGAGCCCTGCTGGATCAGACAGTCCAGCCTCCTGTCTCACACAGTGGCCAACCAGTTCCTCTGGACGGCCAACAACAGGGCAGAGAGGCCGAGGCCTTCCCCTGATCAGAACATCAGAAGAGCCCTGCTGGATCAGACCAGTGAGGGTCCATCTAGTCCAGCATCCCATCTCACAGAGTGGCCAGCCAGTTCCTCTGGAGGGCCAGCAACAGGGCAGAGAGGCTGAGGCCTTCCCCTGAGAAGAACCTCAGAAGAGCCCTGCTGGATCCGACCAGTGAGGGTCCATCTAGAACAGCATCCTGTCTGACACAGGGGCCAGCCAGTTTCTCTGGAAGTCCAACTACAGGGCATAGAGGCTGAGGCCTTCATAAGAACATCAGAAGAGCCCTGCTGGATCAGACCAATGGTCCATCTAGTCCAGCATCCTGTCTCTCACAGTGGCCAGCCAGTTCCTCTGGTCAATCAACAACAGGGCACAGAGGGTGAAGCCTTCCCCTGATCTTGCCTCCTGGCTCTGGGATTCAGAGGTATACTGCCTCCGAACATGGAGGCTCCCTTTAGTTACCTCTCCTCCATGAATCTTTCTAATCCCCAGTTCAAGCTGTCTATGCCTGTGGCCACCACTGCATTTTCCAGGACCGAATGCCACATTTTAATCACTCTCTGGGTAAAGAGGCATTTCTTTTTGTCCCTCCCGGAGATCAGTTGTAATCCCAGGAGATCTCAAGCCACCACCTGTAGTCTGGCAACCCTAACCAAGGAGAGGGTGATGCGCCAAGAAGGAAGTCACGTCCAGGCCGTGCTGGAAGTGATGTCGTTGTCCCAGGCCTGCTAGTTGCCCCGCCCCCTGCAAGCCATGGGCCCCTGGTCTCTTCCATCTCCTGCTGGTTATACGGTTGTTGTAAGCATGACCATAAGGTTGCCAAGTCTGGGTTGGGAAATGCCTGGGATCTGGGGGTGGACCCTGGGGGGGCGGAGTCTGGCAAGGGGAGGGGCCTCCGCAGGGTTTAATATCACAGACTCCACCCCACCCCGAAGCAGCCATTTTCTCTAGGGCGACTGATCTCTGTCATCTGGAGATCAGTTGTAATTCGAAGAGATCTTCAGAACCCACCTAAAAGCTGGTAGACCTACAGATGTTGTGTAGCATTGCCAACCTCCAGGCAGTGGCTGGAGATCTCCTGGGATTATGGCTGATCTCTGCATGACAGAGACCAGTTCCCTGGGGGAAATGGCCGCTTTGGAAGGTGGACTCTATGGTATTAAACCCCACTGATGAAGTCCCTCTCCTCCCCAAACCCTACCCTCCCCAGGCTCCACCCCCAAAGTCCCCAGGCATTTCCCAACCCAGACCTGGCAACTCTAAGTTATGGGAAGTGCACTGAACATTCAAATGCCATATAGATGCTAATTTTACTATGTTTCCTCTTTATTTTTTATTTAACGGCTGTAATCACTGAGACACCAGGTGGGCTGCAGTACTAGCAAGGCAACAGCAAGTCTCAAACCTGCCCTCCCAACCACCTGTTGCCCTCAGCCAGTTTGGTGCAGTGGTTAGGAGCGCGGATTCTAATCTGGGAGAACCGGGTTTGGTTCCCCGCTCCCCCACGTGCAGCTGCTGGTGTGACCTTGGGTCAGTGACAAGTTCTCTCGGGGCTGTTCTCTCAAGGGCAGTTCTCGAAAGAGCTCTCTCAGCCCTGCCTACCTCACAGGGTGTCTGTTGTGGGAAGTGAAGGGCGGGGTATAAATCCAGTCCCCTCCTCCTCCTCCTCCTCCTCCTCTTCCTCCTCTCACACATTCTTGCCAAGCCCCAGTGGCCAAACTGGCAGCAGGAGCCAGTATGTGTGTGTGTGTGGGGGGGGGTATGCAGGGTTAGTCTGTGGCCTTCCGTCCCCCACCCAATGCAGGAAACATGGTCACATGCCACACTGTCCAAAATGGCATATGACGTGGCATGTAAGGAATGCAAAAACTGGATCACAGACATTGAAAACAATGCACTAAAAAGAAGCCGATGCGTGCAGCAATCAGCACCATAAAATACAGCCCATATCCCTGTATTAAAGTGCCCTCCTCAATAATTCCCTTTCCCTACAGCCTGATTTCCCTTTTGTACATCCTGTGGAACCACAGCAGCGTGGGAGCCCCCCCACCCCACCCATTCAGGCAGGCCGTTCCATAAGTTGGGTTTGGGGGGGCACAACAGAGGATTTTTTTGGGTACAGATGGTTGCTTTGCTGGGTGACTCTACCAGCTTTGCTCAGCTGCCTGTACCAGCTGGCGTTCCTGACCCAGGTTTCAGTGAGGGTGCCCCCACAAGTCTATTCAAAGGACTGTTGACCAAGCAGGTGAGTGCATTTGCTTCCCCCTGTCCCCTGGGGGAGTTCTGGCTCTAGTCCAGGTCTGTCGAGTGTATAATGCATCAAGCCGAACCCACGTGTGGGAGTAGGGATGCCAGCCTCCAGGTGGGACCCGGGAATCCCCTGGAATTACAGCTCATCTCCAGCCTCCAGAAATCAGTCCCCCCCGGATAAAAACGGATGCTTTGGAGGGTGGATTCTGTTGGCAGAGTAATTCGCACAGCAACAGTGCACAACCTGATTAAAGGGTAGATAAAGGTTTATTTAGGAACTAATATACTTGATAGGAAAGGAGAGAGAGAGAGAGGTTCCTAACTACATCTCTAGCTGAGAGAGAGGGTAAGACTGATGGGGCACTTCTGAGACGAAGGGGGGAATTGCCCTGAGAGTAGCAATTCGGAGACAGACCAGGACAGACACTTCACAGGAGAGAGAAGGCGCTGACCTCACGATCCCATCTAATGCTCTTCTTGTTGCTCCCTGCAGGGGTTCTTCTCTCCTTCTTGGTACCCCAGACGTTGCCTTTTCCAACAGATTCTAGGGAACTGTACCCCACTGAGGTCCCTGTCTTCCCCAGGCTCCCTCCCCAAATCTCCTGGAGTTTCCCAAACTGGATCTGGCAATCCCACCCACCCCCCGTCCCCTGCCAGTGGCCAGTGACCGGGGGGGGGGGGGTGTCTTGGCAACCCTTCATGGGAGGCTGTGCATTGGAGCTGGGCTTCACAGCCACGTCATTTGGTGCGAGAGCCAGTTTGGCATAGTGATTTGGAGCACAGACTTTAATCTGGGACAACTGGGCTTTGTTCCTCATGCAGCTCCTCCACATGCAGCTGCTGGTGTGACCTTGGGTCAGTTACAAGTTCTTTCAGAGCTGTTCTCTCATGAGCAGTTCTCGAAAGTGCTCTCTCAGCCCCACCTACCTCACTAGGTGTCTGTGGAGTTGAGGGGAAGGGGAAGGAGATTGTCAGCTGCTCTGAGACTCCAAGTGAGTGAAGGGCGGGGTATAAATCCAATGTCTTCTTCTTCTGCAGTCTTGAGCCCCTAACAATCTGGAGCTCTCTGTGGAAGGAAAATTTCTGCCCAGAATTATTTTTGCTTTGCCTATTGGGCTTTCCCCTTTCATCTTCCGAACAGGTGGGCCCATCAGTACATCGAGCCTCAAAATGCAGACTGCTTTCAAGATTTAAATGTGTGTGTGTGTTTGTGTGTGTGTGTTTGTGTGTGTGTGTCCCCATGGCCCACCCACATTCACCCCCAGGGAGCCCCTTCTCAATGGGCCTGGCCCATTCCCGGCCCCTCGCTGCGGGTTCTGGGGGGCGGCTCTGTAGACCTGTGCAGCAAGTCGACTGGGTCCCGGGGCGGCTGCTCCTCTATCGGAATGCAGGAGGGGAGGGTGCTGATGGCAGCTTGCAGACTGGAATCCAGCTGACAGCTATGAAGGGAGCCAATTCAGGATTTCTGCAAAAAAAGGACATATGCAAAAATCGGACAGGGGGGTGGTGGAGGCTTTGAAGTCTTTTGTTTTACACTTCCGCAAAGAAGACCACAAAAAAAGAGAAAAACCCAGAAGCACAACAATGAACAGTCAGGGTTTGAAGTCTGTGCATTTGAGATTCTCTTAGGTGGGGACTGGGGGAGTTCTCGGCATGTGGGTAGTGGGCGGGCAGCAGCTGCTGGCATCTGAGAGAGACCATGGGGAGCGGAAGCAGGGAGGAGATCCCCTGCCAGCCCCCTCCCCATACAGTGGCTCCCCGTCTAGAGCCTTCATCGTTAGGCTGGGCTGGAGAGGGAGGCATCAGTCTCTCCTGGCGGGCTAAGGGGAAGTCTAATCCCTCACTGTCCCTCACTGTCCCTGACCTGCATGGCCCAGGCGAGGGTGATCTTGTCAGAAGCTAAGCAGGGCTGGCGCTGGATGGGAGACCAGCAAGGAAATCCAGGGTTGCTACGCAGAGGCAGGCAATGGACAAAACCTACCTCTGAACATCCCTTGCCACGAAAACCCTCTGGGGTTGGCCTGTAGCCCGGACTTTTTTGTTCAGGGGGCATTTAAATGTTTAAGGGGGCAGTTAGCTCACAGCTAAAGAAATTAATCTGAATCCCTGTCTTTAAAGGGGGAGGGGCTCCAAGCCTGTTTCTAGCCCTTCCTGTCCAGGGACAGAGCAGTGAGCCCATCAGTTCCTAGAAAAATGAACAGCTCAGAGGGCATTTAAATGTCTTCAGAAGGCCTTTCGAGTTCCCTTTTGAGCCAGTTTGGTGTCGGGGTTAAGTGCGCGGACTCTAATCTGGGAGAACCGGGTTTGATTCCCCACTCCTCCACTTGCACCTGGCTGGATGACCTTGGGCAAGCCATAGCTCTGTACCAGCTGTTCTCTCAAGGACAGCTCTGGAAAGAGCTCTCTCAGCCCCACCTACCTCACAGGGTGTCTGTTGTGGGGAGGGGAAGGGAAAAAAGGAGTTTGTAAGCCGCTCTGAGACTCCCTTGGGTAGCGAAGGGTGGGGTATAAATCCAATATCTTCTTCTTCTCCTCTCTTTTCCCAGGTCTCATGATGCCCCTCGCAGATTCCACAGTGGGAGGGAGAGGGAAGGCCGAGAATAAACCGTGGTACCTTTGCCACTGCCAACAGCGAGGGTCTCGCCTCAAAAATAAGGTTTCTGGCATGGCTATTTGGGGGGGCAGGGCTTTTAATTAAGGGGGCAGGGCCCGAAATGCCCCCTGTCACTACAGGCCTGCTCTAGGGTCCTCATGGATCAGTTGCAACTTGACCGCAGTGTCCTGGATGGCCCAAGCTAACTTGATCTTGTCATATCTCAAAAGCTAAACATGGGCCGCTGGGGCTGCCAACCTCCAGGCGGTGTCTGGAGACCTTCCGGAATTACAGCTAATCTCCAGACAACACAGATCAGTTCCCCTGGAGAAAATGGCTGCTCTGGAGGGCGGACTGCATGGCATCCTCTCCTTCTGAGGTTCCTTCCCAAGCCCACCCTTCCCAGGCCCCACCAAAAGAAAATCTCCAGGTATTTCCCAACCCAGAGCTGGCAACCCTACAGGCTGCTCTGGTTAGTACTTGGATAGCACACCACCACAAAAGTCCAGGCTTGCTATGCAGAGGCAGGCAATGGCCAACCACTTCTGCTCATCTATTGGCTTGAAACCCCTACCAAGCTGCAACTCGATGACTCTCTCCAGACCACAAAAGTGTACATATTCTGCTCGACCTGGTTGGCCCAGGCTAGCCCTCTCTCGTCAGATCTCAGATGCTAAACGTGGTCGGTCCCAGTTGGTACTTGTGTGGGAGACCACCAAAGAAGTCCTGGGCTGATCGATACACAGCGGCAGACAGCAGCAAACCACCCCGAACGTCTCTTGTCTCAGAAAACCCTACAGGGATGCTGTCCGTGGGCCGTCACTTGACCAGACTTTGCACCCCCGACTTCTAGCTCCTGGTGGATGGGTGGGAAGCCTCTGGATTCGTGAAACAAGGGGCGATTCTGCATCTAGGATTTGCTCCACATTTTCTCCACTGGGAGGGGAAAGATGTGCCTCAAAACCACATTCAAATACCCCGGGCCAACGCCGTACTGATGGCAAAGTCACCCCTGAACGGCCATAAAGTGGCCATAAATCTATGCAGAAGGTACCATATGTTAGAAGTGGAGGACTTGGTGCTGTCTCCTGTTTTGGACTTGAGAAGATGGCACCAGAGAGTTTAGACAGATAGAGAGGTCAGGACCCACAGAGCACCCTTTCCTTCCTGCTAGCTGATCCTTTCCTTTGAAGTAGAATGCTACTCTTAGGGGCAATTTGCTTCCGCTTCCCCCCCCCCTCCCTCCTGCACACAAGAAGATGCGTCCAGCATCCAACACCATCCAGCTAGCTAGAATAGGTAATCTATATCTATTTCTTACCTGCACTCTCAACCATGTATTTCCTTTAATAAATGCTACTTATTCGTTTTTAGGCTGACTGCTGAGTCCGTGTACTTTGTGAGTCTGTTGCCGCACCAAGCCCCAAGCTTTGCTGCATTTAAGCCTTTGAGCACTCTGCTATTCTTTTCATGGTTCCCTGGCAGAACTTAGTCCAGAGAATCCAACACCATAAAATCCGATGACCAAAGGAAGTGAAAGCGGCATGCAATGCAGAGGGGGATTTCTGTTCCAGCGTGGGTTTGCGAAATCAGCAGAAGGAAAAGCCAGTGCAGAATCAGCCAAGATTGTTTGGGCGCAGAAGGGGGAGCTGACTTGATCCGCCTCGTCTTTTTATTGCGAGGGGAGCTCTTTTGCAGGCATCCGGCATTTTTATATTCATGAAAGTTATGAGCAGCTTCCCCTATTAAAGGAAAGTGCTGCAGGCAACATGCATAAAGAGGAGGAAACTCTAATTAAACGTTCCCTTTTTTTCCTAGGGCATGATTACCCTTAATGGTTTGTTGATTTAAATAAAATGTTTCTTCCTTAACATTCAATTTGTAGAAGTGTTAAAAATGGACGGGGACCTTGGAATGCGACTCGGAACCCCCGGGAGGAAGGGAAGGGAGAGAGGGAGAGGAAGAAATGGATCCTTTCACTGTTCTTGGGATCAGTTTTCTAGGCACTAGGAGTGGGTATAATGGACCCCTGCATTTTTGCATTTCTGTCTCTGAGTTTGCACCGGAAAAGGTCTCACCTCTTCTCTCCCTTTACCTTTAAACTAAATCTGCGCTTTTCAGTGAGAACTATCCGAGATGACAATCATAGTTCCAGTGTCGAATTATGCCAATGAGAGAGTCTAGACTGCTGGTTGCCTCCCTAGGGCTTGGAGAGTGTGCGCTCTACATTCTTTTTTCGGGATTGTGCTTTCTTCTCCACTCCCGTCTTATTTTTTTATCAGTGGGCTGTCCCCAGATATTGGAGGGCTTCTCTGTTGGCTAGGTGAAATGCTTTCCCCGCCACTGTTTTGATGAGGAGCTCCCAAGGAGCAGCTTATTTGGACAGACTCTTGTCCTTGTGGGTCTGGTGCCACTGAGACGTTGGCTCGTGTCTTGGATTGCATGCCGGTGGCCTAGGGTTGCCAGCCTCCCGGTGGGCAAATTACAATGAAGAGGAGCACAGCTTTGGAAATGTAAATCAGGTACAAAAATGAAGCTGCGCGATGATCTGCTGCCAATGTTTTATATATAATCCAAAGGAAACTTATGCAAAATGTCTACAGCACCACTTTCAAAATAATATAAATGTATAAGCACAAAGTTACAGTCCAATGGTTTTTGTCGTTGTTCCTATGTAAGTATTCATCAGCTGAGTAGATAGTTGGTGACAGCTGAGAAGAACAATAGATTCGAAACGGGAGTTATTCCGGAGAATCTCGTCTCACCAACTATCACCAACTATCTCCTCAGCTGATGAATACTTACATAGGAACAACTACAAGCCTCCAGGTGGGGCCTGGGGATCTCCCGCTTTTACAACTGATCCCCAGCTGACAGAGATCAGCTCCCCTGGAGAAAATGGCTGCTTTGAAGGGTGATCTCTATGGCATTGTACCCTGCTGAGGCCCCTCCCCTCCCCAAGCCCCGCCCTCTCCTGGCTCCACCCTCAAAGTCCCCAGGTATTTTCCAACCCAGACTTGGCAATCCTACGGTGGCCCCTTGGAGAGATTTCTCGATTCACCCAGGGACTGCTTCTGTTGCTTCTTCTGCGTCCCTGGCTTTTTTGCTGGCTGGTACTGATTTGGGCATCATGCTGGCTTGGGGGGGGGGGTGGAATTTGTCCCCAAAGGCTTGGTAAATGAGCCCTAAATGCCAGCAGGAGAGCTGTAGTCAAGCTACCCCATGGCTAGTGGAGGCGTGCGATGCTGGGAGAGAGCCGGGCCACTGTGGAGCTACGCATACGCACACTGACCACCTCCAGCATCAGTGCAAGCAGGGGAAAGCGGAAGAAAGAAATTGCAGCCCTCGGAACTGGGTGCAGCAGGTCCCAAGATCCCGGAAAAAGGGAAGAAAAAGATGCAGAAGAAGGAAAAAACAAAGAAGAAATAATTGTTGTAATGTTTATCTCTTTATGTTGCAATGTTTATCTCTTTAAAGTTTGGTTGTTTTATTTAGTTACCCACTGAATCTCAAAGATATTTGTATAACTTGCTTAGAACCTAGAAAAAGAATATGATATAGCCTGAATTATGTAACCATTCTTTTAAGAAAGTTTTGTAAGGCATAGACTAACTATTATCTGGACTCCTGTTACCTTAAAGGTAGTTTAGTCTTTCTTTTTTTTTAGTTAATGTAGTTTTGTTTTGTAGGTGGTAGTGTAGGGTAAAAAAAATCAATTAAAAACTTTTTAAAAAATTGCAGCCCTAACTAAGAATGCAAGGACATAAGAACAATCAGGACAGACCTGCTGGGTCAGGCCGAGGGTTGCCAGCCTCCAGGTGGGGCCTGGGGATCTCCTGCTTTTACAACCGATCTCCAGCTGACAGAGATCAGCTCCCCTGGAGAAAATGGGTGCTTCGAAGTGTGGACTCTGTGGCATTGTACCATGCTGAGGCCCCTCCCCTCCCCAAACCCCACCCTCTCCCAGACCCACCCCCAAAGTCTCCAGGTATTTTCCATTGCAGATCTGGCAACCCTAGTCAGGCCAGTGAGGGTCCATCTAGTCCCGCATCCCGTCTCACCCAGGGGCCAACCAGTTCCTCTGGAGGGCCAACAACAGGGCAGAGAGGCCGAGGCCTTCCCCAGATAAGGACATCAGAAGAGCCCTGCTGGGTCAGGCCAGTGAGGGTCCCTCTAGTCCAGCCTCCTGTCTCACCCAGGGGCCAACCAGTTCCTCTGGAGGGCCAACAACAGGGCAGACTAGAGGCCGAGGCCTTCCCCAGATAAGGACATCAGAAGAGCCCTGCTGGGTCAGGCCAGTGAGGGTCCCTCTAGTCCAGCATCCCGTCTCACCCAGGGGCCAACCAGTTCCTCTGGAGGGCCAACAACAGGGCATGGAGGCCCAGACCTTCCCCTGAGAAGAACCTCAGAAGAGCCCTGCTGGATCAGACCAGTGAGGGGCCATCTAGTCCAGCATCCCGTCTCACATAGTGGCCAGCCAGTTCCTCTGGAGGGCCAACAACAGGGCAGAGAGGCCGAGGCCTTCCCCTGATGTTGCCTCCTAGCTCTGGGCTTCAGAGGATTAGTGCCTCTGAATGTGGAGGTTCCCCTCAGTCACCACGTCTGGTAGCCACTGATGGACCTCTCCTCCGTGAATCTAATCCCCTTTGAATGCAGTGCCTGTGGTCATCACAACATCCTCCGACAGCGAATTCCATGTTTTAATCACTCTGTGTGAAGAAGTATTTCCTTTTGTCCATCCTGAATCTACTGCCTTTCAACTTCACTGGATGCCCTCGAGTTCTAGTATTCGGGGAGAGGGGGAGATGCTCTACTCCCTAAGGACAGTTGGAGGGCATTAATTCATCGGGTCACCATAATTTAGAAGCAACTTGATGGCACTGAACACACACACGTTGGGGAGAAGGGCATAAGAGCAAGTTTCAACATCTCTGACTTCCCCACTGGCTCCGAGACCATCGGGCCTAGCTCCTTGGCCCGGATGCCCACATGTTGGCCAAAATCTCTGGCAATTCCTCTTCAAGTTTTTATGGGTCCATGCATGACTGATGAGGAATCTTTGTTCACCTTCTAGTCCAGAATGGTCCACTGGTGTTTTATGAGTTAAGGCTTTTATCCAGATAGGTGGAGAATCTTTGTGTGTTTGGGTGGCTAACTCATCGGGCTGGGAGGAAGTCACAGAAGCACAGGTGTGCACTTGAAGACCAGAGCTTTTGAGCTTGGGAGGGAAGGCAGCCCAGTCTCGTCAGATCTGGGAAGCTAAGAAGGGCTGGTGTTTGAATGATGGACCACCAAGAACAGCAGTGCAGAGGAAGACCCTGGCAAACCTCCTCTGATTCTCACTTGCCCTGGAAGCCCTTGCCAAGGGTGGCCGTCACTCTGGTGAAACTTGACAGCACTGATATGCGTAGATAAAGCAAACCTGACCAAAACATTGTGAGTCTTCACAAGAAGAAGAAGAAGAGATTGGATTTATACCCAACCCTTCACTACCCAAAGGAGTCTCAGAGCAGCTTACAAACTCCTTTCCAAGGGTCATTTTGTAGAAAAAGAGGTGCAGGAGCTCATTACCATAACTCATTAGCATAACTCATTTGCATATGCCACACACCCCAACATGCCGGACGTGTGTCAGAAGGCAACACCCACCCCTCAGGCTCCACTCCACAGGTGAGTGAAACTGACCTGCTCTTCCTCCATTCCCTTCCCCATCCAATGCTTTGTGCAATAAAAATAAGCGTAAAGAACACACCCTCATTCTCTTCTTGCTCCCTTGAAACCACCAGGTTTCAAGTAGACTTGAGATACCCAGGACATGTGCACCACCCATCCCTTCCCCTTCCCTTCCCCTCCCCACAATAAGACACCCTGTGAGGTAGGTGGGGCTGAGAGAGGTCTTTTGAGAACTGCTCATGAGAGAACAGCTCTGAGAGAACTTGTGACTGGCCCAAGGTCACACCAGCAGCTGCATGTGGAGGAGTGGGGAATCAAACCCGGTTCTCCCAGATTAGAGTCCAACTCCTGACCACTACACCAAACTGATGGGGTGGAAGCTGCTGAAGGGCTGGTGAAATTTCTCCAGTACTTATGTGCCATGTGCCCAGATAAAAAATGGTATACTTAGAAAATGTATATGCCACCTTGAGCAAGTCTCTGGAAAAGCAGCACACAGCCATAAAAGGAACAATGATAACATTATCAATATTAAAACAAAACATTCAAAACAATAAAGACCCTAGCAGGGCTTTCCCCGGGGCGCTGCGCCTCTGCACTGCTCGGGGAAGCCGAGGAGGGGGCGGGGCTTGGTCATGTGCCCGCCCCCTGGGCTCCTCTCTCCCAGAGCTGCGCTCCTGTGCGCTCCCGCTCCAACGGACCCCTGCGTCCTTTCCCTTCCCCTCCCCACAACAGACACCCTGTGAGGTAGGTGGGGCTGAGAGAGCTCTGACAGAAAGTGGTCTTTTTCAAGAACAGCTGAGCCAGAACTATGGCTTGCCCAAGGTCATCCAGCCAGGTGCAAGTGGAGGAGTGGGGAATCAAACCCGGTTCTCCCAGATTAGAGTCCGCGCTCTTAACCACGACACCAAACTGGCTCTCAGAGCTGTTGTCCTACAACAGGAACCCAAAAAGGTGAACCCTGCCCTCTGGCGCGTAGCCCCAGCTGGGCACTTAGGGGCACGTGCCCTATCACTCATGGCCGGGACCCCACAACTCCTGCTGCCCCCAGCCACACCCTTACCTGCTGGCCCAGCAGTGGGCATGGGGGTGGAGGCTGCGTGGCTAGAGCATGGCTGGAGGGCTTGTTAGCGGCCTCACTGCCGAGTGTTAATCGCACCAGCCCCAGCGGGAATGCGTCAAGGTGCTTCACAGCTGTAGCAGCTCGAAAGCCAGACAAATCCCACTGTAGGGGGCGGTGCTCATCTCTGTGTCCAAGCCCAAGAGCCAGCACTGTCCGAAGACTTCTCCATGGTCATATGGCCGGCATGACTAAATGCCAAGGCACGTGGAGCGCTGTTCCCTTCCCACCAAAGCGGTACCTATTTATCTACTTGCAGTTTCTTGCTTTCAAACTGCTAGGCAGGAGCTGGGGCCAGAGACGGGAGCTCACTCCATCACGCGGCACTCGGGTCTCGAACTGCCGATCTACCGACCTTCTGGTCTGCAACTCAGCATCTTGACCTCTGAGCCAGCGCGGCCCCTGTTTCAGGGAAATGGTTGTGCCGTTTATCTTAGTGGTGTGTCCCCCAAACCTCCTATATGAAAAGGTTCCGAAAAAAGGCTGGCCTTGATTTGGGGAGGGGGGCGGCTTGACCTGGATGGCGATGGAGATTTATTACCAAATGTGACAAAGTACCTTGAGAAAACTCTGGGCTTCAGAAGGCAGTTTCCACCTTGGAGGGGGGGGGGGGAGGAGAGAGAGAGAGCGCCTCAGAGGCAAAATGGTTTCCTATTTCAAGACACCTGATTTGATTTTATTGTCTCTCCCCAGCTATTTGCATGTTGTTCAAGAGAAACCTTTTAGTGTAAATTACCCTGTCAGCCTCACACGTGAGTTGCTGGGAACAAAAGAAAACAATTATGAATTTACCGTGTTCGCAAAACAACCACATGGATTGGGGGAGATGCTTTGTTGCGATTGGCAGGGGGTGGGTCCCCAGCCAGCGAAACACTTTTGTTTTCCCCTGGAATGCGGTGATATTTTCCACCCCCAGGGGAGAACTGAAATTTGCCACCCACCGTTTCGTTTCTTAAGGCTAAGTTTGGCAGTTTTCTGAACGCTGGAACTGGAACTCTTCAGATCCATTTCAGGTGTGACGTGAGCGATTGCTGAGTTAAACTCCTCACTGGAGTGAGCGACTCAGCCTGCCTGGACACTGGGGGGGTTGCTACGTCACTCTCAGGTGTCGAGGTGTTATCTCCTTGAACAGGATGCCTCTCTTTGTCTTACACTTGGGAGCTGCCCTCTGACCCCTCCTCTCTCTCTCTCCCCCCCCCCATCCCTTTGTCCTCTCCCTCACTGCACATGGCCTTCCACAGAGATAATGCCCTCATCCTCCCACACACATGATGCTGGACAAGCTCGCCATTTGGGACAGGGAAAGGACTCTTTAGATTAGGCCTCCCTCTCTCCTTTTGACTGCAACCTGAATATGAACAGCAGGGCTGTTTGGGGGCCAGAATGCACTGGAATAGCGTTCCCGCTGGCGTCCGGCCCGCCCCTCCCCTTCCCACCGGTGGGAAAGGGCCCCACGTGCTGTCTCCGCATGGAGATCGGGCATCTGGTGCCTTTCAGCTCCCAGTAAGTGCTGGTGTGGCAGAGCCTTCTCCCCCCCCCCCCCCCCGCCATTCCTAGCTCGTGTGCCGAGAGGCAGGGGATGCACAAAGGCATTTAAATGCCTCCCTGGGGCTGCCCCTGCCTGCCCACTGAAGCCAGCAAGCAGGAGAAGCCCCACAGAGCCCCTTCCACCCCTCGGCATGCAAGCCAGGAGAGGAGGGAGGGGTGCAGAGAGGCAAGGGAGTGCAGGGAGCCGGCCTTGCTGGTGGGGTAGGGTGGTGGTGGCTTGAGCGGGGGTGGGAGAGCCTCCCTCCTTCCCCATCTCTTTGCCCTCTTTCTTTCCCTCTTTCCCTCCTTCTTTCCTTCTCTCTCTCTTTCTGCGCTGTCAGAGGTGTGGCCTATTATGCTAATGAGTTCCTGCTGAGCTTTTTCTACAAACAGAGCCCTGATGAACTGGATCTTCTTGAATAAATGTAAACCTTTGTTACAATATACTTCTTGGGAGATTTATTTACTGCACTCAATATCACACTTCTGTGACTGGACAAACTCTGTTATATCAGCCAAATATCCCAATACGTTGCCAGGGAATCGTGCTGTTCGAAGCGCATCCACCGTCAGGGTGCTGAATGTTCAAAAAGGGTTCAAATTATTGGATCCTGCAAAACAAAAAGCCAGTTGCTTGTGCATTTTCTCCCACAGCGTTCCTGCAGCTTCACCCCATTCCTGGCTGTTGGGACCTCCTCTCCCCATCTTCTGCTGGTGCTGTGTTTAAATACACAAAACATTAAAATTTCATAGTTTGTAGCTTACATTTGTGAGGTGTAGCCACCTGTCCCATATCACTGCCCAACCTGGCATTCATTAATGGCAAAAGTGGGCGAACTGTCTGGATGCAATTTTTGCACTGCATCATGGGATGCATGTCCTTGCACTGCATTATGGGAATTATAGTGTTTTTAAGGGGTGCTCCCCCTAGGCAACTGTGTAACTCTTGTTCTGCATCCTGGAAAGGAGCTGCTCTGACTGGCTGTGGCATGTATTATAAATGTCACATATTCAGCAAGTCAGGACTTGCCTATGTCCCTGCAGCTTACAAAGCTACTGAGGTAGTAGAGCATGTGGAAATGCTTTCAACCAGGGCTGCCCATTAGTTAGCTGGTTCAGCTCAAGGTACTGGCTACCCCATACAAAGACCTGCATGGCCTTGGAGCCTCATATCTGCAAAACCGCCTCTCCTCCTGTGTCCAGCCACAACAGCTTGGCTCATTCAAGCAGGCCCTTCCAGGGGCAACACCTTGCAAACAGGTAAGACTGGTAGCTAGCCCATCCACCTGTGTTTCCTGGAGTGGCCCCCACCTTGTGGAACAGCCTGTCTGACAAGCTGTTCAGGAGCACATTTCTATAAAGGTAGGTAACCAGGCACTACTATAAAGGACTGGTTCGAAAAAGTGATTTAAGAAGAGGAGGAGGAGATTATGATAACGAAGAAGAAGAAAACAATGATGAAGGAGAAGGAGGAACAGAAGAAGAGGAGGAGGAGGAAGAGATTGGATTTATACCTTACCCTTCACCACCCAAAAGAGTCTCAGAGTGGTTTATAATCCCTTTCCCTCCCTTTCCTCACAACAGACACCCTGGGAGGTAGCGGGGGCTGAGAGAGCTCTTTGAGAACTGCTCTTGAGAGAACAGCTCTGAAAGAACTTATGACTGACCCAGGGTCACACCAGCAGCTGCATGTGGAGGAGTGGGGAATCAAACCTTTCCTCCCAGATTAGCGTCTGCCCTCTTAACTGCCACCCAGCTTTGATGGAACTGATTCAGTATAAGGCAGTGTCTTCACAACCCGATGAGGAGGAAGAAGATCACCAAGAAGAAAAAAGTGGAGATGAATCAGAAGACGAGAGAAGACAACATAAGAAGAAAGATCGGAAGAAAAAAGAGGTGAAGACCCCTTCCCAGATCCTAACAAGAAATCAATCCAAAAATAGGACTGGGGTAATAAAAGATAAAGATGGAGCACCACAATAAGGAATTTAAGATATTATCCATAAATGTGAATGGCCTTAATGGCCCCCACAAAAGAAGGAGAATTATACACCAAGCGCTGAAACATAGAGCAGACATAACTTGTTTTCAAGAAACCCACATTAAGAAGGAACATATTAATTACTTACAAAATAAAAAACTAGGAACGGTCTTTGTAGCAGCAGATGAGGAAAAGAAAAAAAGAGGGGTGGCAATTTATGCCAAAGAATATTTACGACCACAACTTTACTACGCATCAAAAGATGGTAGAATTGTCGCTATAACAATAACAAGACAAGGAATAGAATATCAGATTATAAATGTCTATGTACCTAATAGTAATCAAAAAGGGTTTTTTGAAGAGCTAGCTGGTGTACTAAGAGAAAAAGATGGAAATAATATTTACCTTATTGGGGATTTTAATGCTGTATGTGATAAGAAAATAGACAGAGAGAGTACTAGAGGGTCTAGGGTAAGAGGACTGACACTACCCAAAATCTTTTTACAATTGGCTGATGAATTTGATTTGGTGGATTTATGGAGAAATAAACATAATAAAGAAAAAGGCTTTACTTTTTACTCTGCTAGACACCAGTCATGGTCGAGGATTGATATGATTTGGGCTGCAACATCAATCCTACCGGAGGTGTCAGAGATTAATATTTTGCCGATGTCTTTCGCAGACCATAACCCACTGGCACTAACATTAAAAGAAAACCCAAAAGAAAAGAGATGGATAATGAATAGATATATATTAAAGGACCAGGAATTCATCAAGAAAACAAACCTAGAAATTAAGGAATTCTTTCACATTAATATTCAACCAGAGGTATCGATAGATATTGTTTGGGATGCTTTTAAAGCATTTATTAGAGGTAGGTTAATTAGTTATACGGCTTGGAAGAAAAAACAAGAAAGAAAGGAATATGAGGATTTGCTACTACAACTTAAATCAGAGGAAGAAAAATTGAAAGGGCCAGTTAAGAGGGATAAAGGCTGTAAAAACAGAATTAAAGTTATTCAACATAAAATAAATTTATTATTAAATAAAGAAATTGCAGGTAAAGTTGAATACAATAAATTATTCTTTTTTTGAGAATGCCAATAGACCCTCAAGGTGGATGGCATATAAACTGAGGAAGGAGAAAGCTAAAAAATTAATACATGCACTAAAAAATGAGAAAGGTGAGACTAAAACTCAAATGAACGAACTTAAGGAAATAATTGAAAATTATTACAACGGGTTATATAAGAAAGGGCTAGAGAATGAGGACTTATTGGGAAATTACTTTACAATAAATAAACCTTTAAATAAATTTACAGACGTACAAAAGAAAACTCTAAATGACCCGATTTCAATGTGTGAAATCGTAGAAGCATTTAAAAGGCAGAAAAGAAACAAAACTCCTGGACCAGATGGACTTCCAGCGGAGTTTTACTTAACCTTTGAAGACTATCTTATACCTACATTTTAAGAAGTGATTAAAATGATAGGAGAAAAAGGTAAGATCCCGGAGTCGTGGAGCCAAGCACTTATTACACTAATACCTAAAGAACAAGGTAAGGAAGAGATGATTAGTAATTATAGACCCATCTCATTGTTGAATGCAGATTATAAAATTTTTGCTAATATTCTGGCTGAGAGATTGAAAAAGGTTCTAATGCATACAATCAATAAAGACCAAGCAGGGTTTTTACCACAGAGACAAATGAAAGATAACTTAAGAACATTAATAAATGTATTAGAATATTATGAAACTAAACCAGATAAAGCATTGTTATTAATGTTTATGGATGCCAAAAAAGCCTTTGATAACTTAGCATGGCCCTTCTTAAAACGAAAACTGCATGAATGCAACGCAGGAGAACAATTTCAGACCATGATAAATGCTATCTATTCCAAACAAAAAGCAAAGGTGAGGATTAATGGGGACATGACAAATGACATTAATATAGAAAAGGGTACCAGGCAAGGCTGTCCATTGTCTCCGCTACTATTTATTTTTGCATTAGAGACACTTAACGACCAGGTTAGAATGAATAATGAAATAAAGGGACTTAAGTGTAAAGGCCAAGAATATAAATTATGTGCATTCGCAGATGATTTGATGTTTATACTAGAGGAACCAGAAATCTCTCTCTACCACCTATTAGAGGAGATAGATCAATATGGAAAGGTGGCAGGGCTGAAAATAAATTTTAAAAAAACTAAACTTATAGCGAAAAACTGTACAAAAAGGAGAGAAGAAAAAATATATAAAACATTTAATATAGAAATAGTTAAGAAAATAAAATATCTAGGGATTATTTGTACTACTAGAACTAGCTCCCTGATCGATGATAATTATAAAAAACTTTTGAAGGAAATTAGAGAGGATCTGGAAAAATGGAAAAGATTTAACTTATCATTATTAGGCAAAATAGCAGCTATAAAGATGAATATCCTACCAAAATTTATATTTTTAGCACAAAATATACCCCTACTAAAGGAGAATGCTTCATTTTTCCAAGAAATTAATAAGATATCGAGAGATTTTATATGGTTCCCTAAAAAACCTAGAGTGAAATTAAAGCAGCTCCAAGATAAGAAAGAGAGAGGAGGAATGGCGTTACCCAATTGGAAACTCTATGGAAGATCAGCGGCGTTGGTTTGGATTAAAGACTGGGTGAGATTAGAAAACACTAGACTTCTAAACCTAGAAGGCCATGACCTATATATGGGTTGGCACTCATATGTTTGGTATGGGAAACAAACAGTACATTCAAATTTCCATTCACATATATTGAGGGCCGCTCTAATGAAAATATGGAGTAAGATCAAGAATGAACTATATACCAAGACACCAAGATGGGTATCACCATTAGAAGCCTTTATTAAACCTACACTACTAAATAGAAATAATATGGCCAATTATGATTCCTTGTTAGATAAAGTAGGCAACATTAAATCAGAAGAGAAATTAGAAAAACTAGATATCAAATTGTCGTGGTGGGAGAAAATCCAAGTTCAGAACATTTACAAAAAAGATAAGAAAATAGGATTCTATAAGGAACCAAATGAGCTAGATAAAATTTGGTTGAGTAACAATAATAAGCTTATTAAAAAGATATATAATCTGCTCATAGATAGAGAGATGCAAGATGAAGTAATTAAAAGTGTAATGGTAAATTGGATGAAAGATTTAGGGCATCAAATAGAAACGGATAGGTGGTCAAAAATATGGAAAGGAGTTAAGAGCTTGAAAGCAATAAACTTTAAAGAAAACATATATAAAATCTTCTATAGATGGTATTGGCCACCTGATAAATTAAATAAGTGTTACCCAAATGTTTCGAATATATGCTGTCTATGTAAAACAAAAATTGGATCTTTCTACCATATGTGGTGGCAATGCAAACAGATGAGACAGTACTGGTTAGGTATTAAAGATATACTTGATGAAATATTAGGGACAAAAATTACTATGAACCCAGAGACATTTCTGTTAAATATGACGCCAGACAGCATGGCTCCACAAGATGAGAGACTCTTAATTGCAGTTGTGACTGCAGCAAGAATAATTAGAGCCAAGCATTGGAAAGCGGATACAACTCCCAGCAGAGAGGAAGTGATTGACAAACTACTGGCATTAGCGGAACTGGAGAAAATGAGTTACATGTTAAATCCTGAAAAAACTAAAGACCCTGAACATATGTGGTCCAAATTTTATACATGGTTGAAAATGTATAAAGGCTCGAAATGATTTGTATTGAAAAATCTATGTTGTATTTTAGTTTGTATGTAAAAAACGCAATAAAATTTAATTAAAAAAAAAAAGTATAAAGCAGTGTCAGCTATGCTGCCATGGAGAATGTGGGAGGGAGGGTTTCTCAGCCTCTGGTATTCTGAGTTTCGCTTCTCCTGCATCCTTTAACTCCTGCTCTGACAAGGCCCGACCTTGGAGACTTGGGAAATGTTCCCTGCTTTCCCGCTGGGAACTGAAAGCTGTTAGTTTAAGCGTGAATGTAACCTGCTGCTTATTGGCTGGTATCCATCAGAAGACCCTTGTTTGAGCCTGGTCTATCTACCCCTCCCCGCCCATGTAACAGTAGTCTTAACACAAAAAGTGTTTAGAGCCGTGCAGTATACTGAATCAATCCACTGATCCTGTTTAAGGAACGTTGTTGGTTACTGATAACTGGGGACTCTGACAGGCAGCTTCTTCGGGTATTCAAGTGAATAAGATGACAATAGTCATTAAAATAAAGATAATAAAATAAGGACAGCGACCCTGTGAATGCCACAAACAGTGCAGAAGCAAAGATGTTCGACGTGTCATCAGTCTGACTTTGAACAGTGAGGCAGCCAGACAAGGGGTTTGATTCACATGCAAATGAACATTCTGATCATGGTTAATTTGCGTGCCAGTGGCCTTCCTTCCAAAGGCTGCGGCATCCCTGGCAGAATCCACTGGCGTTCCAGAAAGGGGAGAGAACCCCAGAGGGGCAGCGGAGTGCCAGAAGCACCGCCTCCCTCTTGCTCTCTGCCCTGCTACGGTTGAGCCAACCGGATGGGCAGAGGGCTCCCTCTTCTCCCAGGCCTCCAGCCCCAGTGCAGCCCCCCATGTGTGTGTGTGTGGGGGGTTCTCTAGGCCTGTTCACATGCCCTCCGGCTGGGTTCTGGTGCCATGAACTGCCAGGGGCCAAGCTGAAAGTCTGCAGACGGAGCTTTACCTACCTGCCAAATTTCAGACCCAGCTGCCAAAAGCTATGGCGAGATCCACCGTGGTGAAAAAAAAACACTGCAAGACAGGTTTTTTCTCTGTTGGCAGAAGGGGAACTGAGGACGAGCGAATCCACCCTGTGGCAAAGCCTCCCAAAGGGCTGCATGGATGCATAAGCTGGGCATTACATTCCCTTCCCCATGTCTCTTTACGGAATGAAATTTCCCTCCAGACACACCAGGATGGTATCGTGATGTGCGGGCACTCTAAGACCCACATTTGGCACCAGGAACCAGCGAAGCCCTCGACATGGGAGGGAGGGTGGTGAAGAACACCTGCGCACCCGTCTAAGGGGAGCGTTGATCAGAAGCTGCAGATGTTACTCACTGAAATATACCGGGTTCCGATACATTGTATGATCAGTTTATTGTGATTACAGCTCAGCTCAAAGACAAGCCCTGCTTATAGGCATGCAAAACACTCCACCACCACCCCACACACACACACTGCCCGTGATAGGCTATTTACAAAACATTACTACTTGATTGGTCTACTCCAGAGTCCTGGTCGGCTATTCTTCTTGTGCTCCAAGCTCAGCCAGTCTCTGGGGTGATTCAGTCAGGGATGATTCAATCCCAGTACCTAACACTCACTGTGTGAGTGCCTCCAGGATGTGCAAACATGATTTGTTTAGAAACTTCCTGTGCCACCTGTCTAGAGAGCCTGCTCCAGAGAAAATGCCTTAGAGCTACCAGTCTAACTTGGCACCTGTTATAGGATTACCAGCACCACCTTGGCAAATTCCAGGAAGGTGAAGTTTGGGGAGGATGTGACTCTATGGATTTCCCCTAATCTCTATGGTAAAGGCCTCTGTGGTCTTTGCCATAGAGATAAAGGGGAATTCCTAGACCGTTTGCTATGGAAGCTATTTTCTGGACATTTTTTCTCCCACTCTTCAATTTTGTCTAAACTTGAGGGAGAATTTTCTGACAGAGAGGTTTGTTTGATGCTGGAACAGTCTCCCTCGTGAGGTGGTGGATTTTTATTTTTATTTTATTTTTTGGTCATTAGAGGTTTTTAAAGTACCGATTGGATATCGACTTGTTCTGGTCGAGGACAGTTGGCTCTCTCTTGAGCTGGGGGCCACCAGGAGGTTCTGACTTTTGAGTAGAGCACTCTTCTGGGGGCACACTGGGAGAGGTGGTCCCGAAGGTATGTGGGTCCCAAACACTAAGACCAGGGGTCATTTTGTAGAAAAAGAGGTGCAGGAGCTCATTAGCATAACTCATTTGCATATGCCACACCCCCCAACATACCGGAAGTGTGTCAGAAGGCAACACCCACCCCTCAGGCTCCACTCCACAAGTGAGTGAAACTGTCCTGCTCTTCCTCCATTCCCTTCCCCATCCAATACTTTGTGCAATAAAAATAAGCGTAAAGAACACACCCTCATTCTCTTCCTGCTCCCTTGAAACCACCAGGTTTCAAGTAGACTTGAGATACCCAGGACATGTGCACCACCCATCCCTTTCCCTTCCCCTCCCCACAACAAGACACCCTGTGAGGTAGGTGGGGCTGAGAGAGGTCTTTTGAGAACTGCTCATGAGAGAACAGCTCTGAGAGAACTTGTGACTGGCCCAAGGTCACACCAGCAGCTGCATGTGGAGGAGTGGGGAATCAAACCTGGTTCTCCCAGATTAGAGTCCAACTCCTGACCACTACACCAAACTGATGGGGTGGAAGCTGCTGAAGGGCTGGTGAAATTTCTCCAGTACTTATGTGCCATGTTCCACTGCCAGAGTCCAGGAGTACCTTCAAGACTAACCAAATTTGTGGTAGGGTGGGAGCTTTTGTGAGTCACGGGTATCTGAAGAGGCAAGCAGTGATTCACAAGAGCTCCTACCCTGCTGGAAATTTGGTTACTCTTGAAGGTGCTCCTGGACACTTGCTCTTCTCTATCGTTAGAGACAGACTAACACGGCTACCCGTCTTGGGCCACGAAGGGATGCCCAGTTTCCTAACTGAAATATATTGGGTTCAGACTCGTAGAATGATCAGCTCATAGTTTATTAGTGATTACAGCAAGGAGAAAAGAAGACTGGCTAACCTTTGCCGAAGCCCGGTATTTATGCCTGAAAAGGATTACACCCCAAACACACCCCACTCCCAACGATAGGCTATTTACACACTATTGTTTCCCCGACTGGTTTCCTCTAGGATCCCTGTCTCCCTACTGGCCCATTCTCAGATCCTAGCGATCTATTGTCATGTGTCCCAAGCTAAATCCTTTTGCAAGTCAGTTCAGGCTCAATACATAACACTAACCAACATGCAAGGTTTCTCGCAGGCAAAGAGACAACCTTCCACCTCACCCCAAAGCACAGCACCAGAATTATTAGCATCTCTGAGTTTGTTTCAGACCCACAAAGGGGGGTTAAGTTGGAGGGTTAATTAATTAATGAGCAGTTTAACAGACGCTAATGGAGAGCAGCTGTTTCCCCTTTGCAGGATAAAAGAGGCATGAGCTGCAGCGGGAAGGGCAGAGGCCGCGGGCAAAACAGTTGGGTCAGTTTGCAAGGGAATCTTTTTTCTCTCTCCTGCCTGGGCCTAACTGGTCTGTGGAATTCATTGCCACTGGAAACGGAGGTGCGTAATAATACAGAGAACCTAAATGATCACACAAGAAGAAGAAGAAGAAAAAGAAGAGATTGGATTTATACCCCGCCCTTCACTACCCGAAGGAGTCTCAGAGTGGCTTACAAACTCCTTTCCCTTCCCCTCCCCACAACAGACACCCTGTGAGGTGGGTGGGGCTGAGAGAGCTCTGACAGAAACTGTTCTTTTTCAAGGACAGCTCTGACAGAACTATGGCTTGCCCAAGATCATCCAGCAGGTGCAAGTGGAGGAGTGGGGAATCAAACCGCTTCTCCCAGATTAGAGTCTGTGCATTTAACCACTACACCAAACGCCACTATTTGCCTGTAGAATTAGACTCCTGGCTCCAATTCACTTAGAATCATAGGCTAATAGAGTTGGAAAGAACCTCCAGGGTCATCGTCCAACCCACTGCACAATGCAGGGAATTCACATATACCTCCCCCACACACACCCCCAGTGACTGCCGTTCCATGCCCAGAAGATAATAAAAATTCCTCCAGGATCCCCAGCCAAACTGGCCTGAAGAAAACTTGCTGCCTTCTACTGAGTCAGACCCCTGGTCCATCGAAGTCAGCATTGTCTACTCAGACTGGCAGCCGCTCTCCAGGGTCTCAGGCAGGGGTCTTCTGCACCACCTCTTGCCTGCTCCTTTCAACTGAGATTGAACTCGGGATCTCCTGCATGCCAACCAGAGGCTCTGCCCCTGAGCCACAGCCCCCTCCCCTCATTATTCTCTCCAAGTATTGAAAAGCCACAAGGCAGCCATCAGAAGTCAGCCATCATCAGTCTTCTCAGGGCATTTGTTGCAGAAAAAGCTCAGCAGGGACTCATTCGCATAACAGGCCACACCCAACAGCTGAAACTCATTAGGATATTAGGCCACACCCCTGACAGCACAGCTCATTAGCATATTAGGTGGGGAGCTGGGACAGCACAGGGCAGGCATGGGAGCTTGCCTCTTCCCCCCCCCCCCCACCCCCCCGAGCTTCTCTGCCCCACTTCAGCATCACCTTTCTAGTCTCCTACCCCACCCCTCCGAAAGACTGGGAAGGGAAGCAGCCATGTTTGCCTGGCTGCCCTTGGTCTCCCCAGCCAGATGCCAAGGCACGCAAATATGCCCCGTTCTTTCCCTGAGCCTCTTCACTTTTGCTGAGAGACTCGGGGAGGTGCGGGGGGGGGATGGGTAAATGCCTTTCTCTCCCTCCCACAGCTCAGGGAGGGAACGAAAGACATGTTCAACATGCCTAGGTTCCCCTCCTGATCTTCTCACACCTGGGGAAGATCAGGAGGGGAACCCAGGCATGTCTGCATGCCTGCCCTCTTTCCCTAGCCTGCCCACCATGGCAGACAGGCTGGGGAAAGGAAGGCAGGCATGCCCCTTTCTTCCTTGAGCCTCTCCGCTATTGTGGGTTCCCTGCCTGCCCTTTTCCAGCTGCCACATGTCAGCTAGAGAAGGGAAGGCAGAAAGAGGCTTTTCCTTGTCAATTTCACTCTCAGCTGACTGACCGGGAGTGAAATTGACAAGGAAACCCTGAGGGCCCTCTTGTGTGGAAGGTGGGGAGGGCAGTGTGCTGCGTAGCCACACATGCCCAGAGGTTTTGGTTGTAGGTGTGGCCAACTCAGGAGCCAGCCGGAACTCTGTTCCGGTGCGTTCCTGCCCACCAATAGCCCTGAGTCTCCTGAACTAGGCATCTTTCAAGGATTTGGGACTGTACAAGAATGGCCAAGATCCCTGCAAACCAACTGGGTGGCTTTTCTTCTGAGGAGCCCGCATGGAATTAGGGTTTCCACTTACTTCCTTTTCAGGAAGCCATGTCCCCAGACTAGTGCTTTAAAGCTGGCTGTTGCGTGTAATGGTATCTTACAAATGTTACAGACTATTCCGTATGAAATGAAGACAATAACAAGACAAAATGCCAAAGACCTGGCGAGATTGCCTGCAGCTGCACACAGCGGCTTGTCTCTCCAGCCAGGCAAGCAGCTGCAGCTGGGACTTCAAAATCATCACGGGGTTTCCACACATGGTGTTGTTGTTTTTTGCCGTAGCCTCACATTGTTTCGCTGAATCACAGCCATGGAGAATGAGCGCTGCAGCTGCAGGTCAATATGGAACCCTCCTAAGTGGCTTCTTTATGGCCCTCTTCATGCTTCGGCTCTGAGATGATTTGTTTTGCCTCCCGTCTGCGAGGCTTGTTTAAGTGGACTCCGCAAAAGATTTACTTGGTGACAATATTCCTGAAATTGCCTCGGCAGTTTATGTGTTCTAATGGCCGCAAGAACCCACTCGAGACTGTAATTTGCAAGGGAACCTAAGAGGGTCGCGGCTGGATTCAGACGGCATGATGGGGAGCGGGGGGTGATGAAGTGCCATCTTGTATCGAAACTGTGTTTTTGTATGTTTTATCTTGTGGTTTTATAGTATTTTATTGTATGTTACATTATGTTGCTAGCCGCCCTGAGCCCGCTGCGAGGTGGGGATGGTGGGATAAAAATCTATAAATGAATGAATGAATGAATGATGAAGCTGCCGGGCTGGAGCTTCGACTTCTGCTCGTGGGGATTTCTCGTGCCCCCTTCAAAGCCGCCCGGGCAAGGCAGACAACAGTCTCTTGAAAAGTAGAAGATGAAGAGAAGAGATTGGATTTATACCCCACCCTTCACTACCTGAAGGAGTCTCAGAGCGGCTGACAATCTCCTTTCCCTTCCCCTCCCCACAACAGGCACCCTGTGAGGGAGGTGGGGCTGAGAGAGCTCTTCTGAGGACTGCCCTCTGAAAGAGCTTATGACTGACCCAAGGTCACACCAGCAGCTGCATGTGGAGGAGTGGGGAATCAAACCCGGTTCTCCCAGATCGGAGTCCGCGCTCCTAATCAGCTCTTGAAGCAGCAGTTCTCTCATATATCAAGAGACTACCTGATCTTGTCCATGTTTCCTGGTTAGGGAGGGGGTTCAGCAAAGCCATAGCCTCGGCCTTTCCCTCCCCCCATCATCTACAAGTCAGAGGGCATGCCTATTGCCAGGAAGAAGATGCACCTACCCCCACCCCCACCCAGACTCTGCAGCACTACCTGCCTGCCAGCCAGTACAAGCAAAGCATTTCCTCCATAGGACCAAGGGATTGGTTGTCCCTGTCTATGTATCCTGGAACAGGAAGAAGTCTCTGTTCCTCCTTCCTTTCCCCTTGTCTCTCCCCCCCCCCACCTGTCCTGACTGTCTGCCAGTGAGTACAGGCAAAGCCTTTCCCCCTGTCTGCCTAGCATCAGACAACAGAAGAAGAAGAAGAGAAGAGATTGGATGTATATCCCGCCCTTCACTCCCCAAGGGAGTCTCAAGAGCGGCTTACAAACTCCTTTCCCTTCCCCTCCCCACAACAGACACCTTGTGAGGTACGCAGGGCTGAGAGAGCTCTGACAGAAACTGCTCTTTTTCAAGAACAGCTGTGCCAGAGCTAAGGCTTGCCCAAGGTCATCCAGCAGGTGCAAGTGGAGGAGTGGGGAATCAAACCCGGTTCTCCCAGATCAGAGTCCGCGCACTTAACCACTACACCTAACTGACAGAACGTGTCAGCAAATCTGGCCTTGTGCTGAACATAAAGATATTCTGAAGTTAGTGAGACGCCAGGATGAAAGGTGGGATTAATGAGCAGAGAAGCACTGGTTGGCGCGATTCTGCTCCGAGGAGGGGTCTTCGGGTTGGATGGCATCCCCGCCACATCCCTTTATGCTGAAGCTGACTCACTCTCCCCTCTTGCTGATCTTGCCTGCCGGCAGCCTGAGAAATCAAATGCCAACAGCAAGGCACCAGAATAATGATCGTGTCAGGAGCTCCCACCCGCTGTCCAATGTCAGAATTAATTTGGTTCAGATTTGGAGCACAGTTGGTCATTTTCAGTGGGGTCTTGCTCAGGCTGGATCATGATTAGGAACATTTGGACATCGTATGTCGAGGCCGCTCGTGTGTGTGCCAAGTGCTGTCAAGTCGTGACCCATCTGTGGCAACCCCACCGGGTTTTCAAGGCAAGAGACGTTCAGAGGTGGCTGGCCATTGCCTTCCTCTGTATAGCGGCCCTGAAATTCCTTGGCAGTCTCCCCTCCAAATACAAAACAGGGACAGGGCCATTTAATCCACAGGAAACAAGACACTACGAGGGATGAACAGGTTTCCCTGACTCTGTTGTGTTATCCTTCATTGCTCTGCTAGGATCCTGGTTTTGCTCTGCCTTTCTTGCATTAAGCCAAGTAAAATTTCCCAACATTCACCTGTGCATTCACCCTTGTATTGTGCTTGCTGTAATTTACCACGTTTAATTTTTTTTTTACTATGTGTACTGGTACACAGGTGCTATCGGGGAGATATGAAGGAAATCGTCACAGCTTCATTGCTGATGCACTAGAGGAGAAATTTTTTGAAAAGTGATGACAAATGAACTTTCCCATCCACTCTTAAAATAACACTCGGGAAGAACAATGGATTCTGAGATAATCATTATCACCCTAGAAACACACCCAGGTCATTCTGATCTCCCAGATCCGAGGGACGGTTGAGGAGAGTTTGACAAACAACCCTAGAAAGGAGGGGCGCTAGGGCACTCACTGGGTTGGCTCACGTTCTGCTTGCTGTTCAAAAGCAGGAAGCCATTTTTTTGTTGAGCGGATTGGCTGTTTGTGAGCAGCGCCAGCTTGTTCAGCAGCGTGTGTGCATTGTGCCATCGCTTCCAACTCTGAGGCTCAGATCATGTTGAATGGCGACTATCAAACGTGATGTTTGTCTGCCGGACATGTTTCCTACAAAGTTCTCAGCATCTCAACGTGAAATGCTTTTTTTAAAAAAAGCTTGGAAAAGATGGGATTTTCTGAACGCTAAGCATGTGTATTTTCACTGAGCACTGAATTCTACAAGTCTGGATTGGGGAATTGCTGGAGATTTTGGGGTGGAGCCTAAGGAAGGCAGGTTTGGGGGAAGGGAGAGACCTCAGTGGAGTATCGTACTATGGAATCTACCCTTCAAAGCAGCCTTGAGAATGACAGGAGCGCTCCGTCCATGAATCTTACCTGCACAGTGTGTCTTTTGTAGGACCGGCAATAAGCATCAACACAGCTACAGATGAAAGCTTCCTCCCCCTTTTGGAAGACTTTGTGCAAGTAGAAGCAGGCTTGTAATTCTGGAAACTCCCGTTGAGGCTTGACTTTTAAAATACTGATGCAAAATTGACTGGTAGTTGTTAGACTGAAGGAACTGAATGTTATTGTTATACTGAATGTACGGAATATACGTACCTGACAAGGATGTTATAAACACACATCATGCACTTTATAGAATGATAAGTCGCAAACAGAACACGTTAATTTACAATAGTTTCTTGCAGTGTATATTTTTTGTTACTTGAAACTCCAGGTGGGGCCTGGATATTCCCCAGAATTCCAACTGCTCGCTAAAGAACAGAGATCAGTTCCCCTGCAGGAACTGGCAACTTTGGAGTGTGGACTTTGTAGAATTATACTCCAGTGAGGCCCCTCCCCTCCTCAAACTCCCCCCTCCCCAGAAAATCTCCAGGTCCCAGCCGAAAGTTAGCAACCCGAGAAGCAGCAGGGAGCTGGTGTCCTCTCCTGCCGGGTGTACGCCTGAGCAGATACTCTCGCTAAGAATCTGATTTATGGCTCACGCCTTCCCCTGTCCTCAGCTCGGGTAATAAATTGTGCCGCGGGCAGGAAGGAGATGTGGCATTATCTTTGCCACTTTGCCTTGGGCTTGCTGACAAGGGAGGAGGGCAGGATCCTGGGCACCCCCCCCTGGAAACAGGAAAGCTTCTGAGCAAAGGACATTTGCTGCATCCCGAGAGCGGAGAGCTGTCAGTCACCTGTTGGCATTTTGCTGCTCTCTAAAGCAGAGGAGGTGCCGGCCGGTCTGGAATCACAGCGCCCAGCAGTTTGGTTTTTGAAGGGAAAGACAGCCGCAGGGGTGGGGAGGTATAAAGTACTGAGGTCGGAGACTCTTCAAGTGAAATCAGCTCATAAGTTTATTTGGTTGGAGAAGATGACATGCAGGACAGAGGTCTGGGGGTCTGCTTATATTCGCACCCGGCCTCGCCCGATGAAGTGGATAGGGCTGGTTTCCCGTGGTTGTGTGCTATAGGTCCCTCGTGGGATCCTAAGCACCCAATTGGTCTAAATTACAATCCGGTCGGGCTATTGTCTGCCGGATTCAAGCTCATGCAGCTAGCCCGACCATGTGCGTTTCGGCGACCACATGGTGGTCGCCATTAAAGACCTTACAGGAGGGCAGGGTTACGAACAGAAGAGCAGAAGATGAGCCCTGCTGGACCAGAGTACAGCATTCTGTTCACACGGCGGCCGACCGCCTGCCTCCAGGAAGCCAACAAACTGGAAGAGTGCCACAGCACCCTCCCACCCATGCTCCCCAGGAACTGATATAAGGAGGCCTTCTGCCTCTGGCACTGGAGGGAATAGATCTCCCTCATGGTTAGTAGCCACTGATAGCCTTGCCCTCTCCGGTTGCCAGCTCCAGTTGGGGGATTTCTGTCGATTTGGGGGTGGAGTTTGGGGAGGCCGGGGTTTGAGGAAAGGACAGGCCTTAGCAGGGTATAACGGCAGAGATTCCATCCTCCAAAGCAGCTAGTTTTTTCCAGGGGTCTAGAGATAAGTCTTAAAGGTGCCCCTGGACTGTACATTTGTTCTACTGCTTCAGACCAACACAGCTGACCACCTAGAGATGAGTTGTAATTCTGGGAAATTTCTAGGCCCCTCCTGGAGCTTGGCCACATCCCTTTTAAAGACTTCCAAGTCGGCCCTCTCGACCACACCCTGTGACACCCAGTTCCCCAATTTAACCATGCATTGTGTGAAGAAGCGCTCCCTTGTCTCTGTCCACTTCAGCTTCAGTGGATGGCCCTGGGGGTCTAGGAGCATGGGAGAAGGAGAAAAACTGCTCTCTGTCCTCTCTCTCCACACCAGGCCTCATTTTACAGACTTCTGTCATGTTTCCTTTTCCTTGTCTTGTTCCTAAACTAAACACCCCTGAGTGTTTTAAGCGATCCTTATAATACAGCCGAAAGGGCTGCAGTGGCGCAAGTGGTCAAGATGCTGAGCTGCAGACTGGAAGGTTGGTAGTTCAGCAGTTCAAGACCCGAGTGCCATGTGATGGAGTGAGCTCCCGTCTCTGGCCCTAGCTCCTGCCAGCCTAGCAGTTCGAAAGGAAGAAACTGCAAGTAGATAAACAGGTACTGCTTCATGGGAAGGTAACAGCATTCCGTGTGCCTTGGCATCTAATCATGCCGGCCACATGACCACGGAAATGTCTCCAGACAGCGCTGGCTCTTCGACTTGGAAATGGAGGTGAGCACCACCCCCTAGAGTCAGATTCAACTAGCTTTCGAGCAAGGGATACCTTTACCTTTACCTGTAATGCAGCTGCTCTAGCCCCATGGTCATGGCTACGATGTTGGGGGAGGAGGTTTGACCCCTGTAGTATTTTCCCGGGCCAAATTCTCCCCCTGCCTCATAGTGGGTTTTCTTTAAACTTAAAAATTTTATTTTACCTTAGCGAGCATACCACAAACATATATCGTACATCCTACAGGTAAGTCTATGAGCTTGCAATTACCAAGAACTGAACAAAGGAAAGAAAAACATTGCAGGAATAATTAATCTGACAATACCGACAGGTTCAAACATGTGTGAGTACACTCTAATATTGCTTTGACTGCACCACTTCTTTTTAATGTGCATCAATGTGCATCAAGTATTCTAACACCGGAAACCATTGTCCCGCAAATTTGGGGTTACAATGAAAGGTCTCCAACCACAAAACCTGGACCTGCTGTCTTCTCCGTTATGAAATAATCCCACCGTTCCCAGTGCCGCTGCGTGACGGTTGGTGGATGAGCAGTTTTCCAGTTGGGTGCTATTACGGATTTTGCAGCTGTCAATAAAACACCAGTTGCCTCCCCCCCCCCCACACACACACACACATGCACCTCATAGTTACCATTTGCATAATTGTCTTCCACATTGCCCCCTCCTGCCCATGGCCACACCTGACTGGAAATTGGGGGAGACCAAATTGGGCAGGGCCGGACTTACTCGGTGATTTCATGCCTGCCATGATAAGCTCCCAGCAGCTGCCTGTACTGATGCCGTGTGTTGGGGGGGGAACGGCCTGTTTATGGACTCTGACGCTGGGCTGCCTTTGATTTGCAGCTTGCGGTGGGAACTGCTGGCTTGGCAGTTCCCTCCCTCTTTGCCGTCCTGTGATTCTGCTCTGCCAGACTTGGGCAGGGAGGGGAGAGCAAAGAAGGATAGGGCTTAGCCTTGGAGAAAGATGCTCTCTCTCCCCCCCCCCCCAGACATTTTTGCAGCCAAGTGCCACATCAAGAAGAGATGAATTGCAACAGTGCGGAATGAAGAGCAGCAGTATACGGAGAGAGTAGCGATGATGCAGAGAGGATGAATCTGGAGTATAAATGGGGGGGCGGGTTGATGTGTGTGTATCTTTAAGTGCAGGGCTTTCCATTCCATGGTGATGTATTTAACCTGATAGAACGGGGAGGGTCGGTGTACTCTCCGGCCCTGTGAGGTTGTTCTTCACCCTCCGTTCTTGGCATCTCCTTCTACTGAATAAAGCTGATTTATAAACGACGACTGGGTGTTGTTGCTCACCAGACGAGGCATATCGCCGCAGAACATTTCCCGGGGGGGGGGGATTAAGCCTCCCTCTTCTCCCCTTTCCCCCCAGGTCAAGCTGAAGGAAAGCAGGAGGGTCCCAACGTCTGGCTCTGTTGGCGCTCCTCTAACTTGTTTCTGGCTGCGGCCCAGATGGACATCATGGTGCTTCCACTTCTCCTCTTAAGCACAAAAGGTGACCAGCGGCCTTCAAGACTAACCTCAGCATTCATTACAGTGGCAGAACCAAGGGGCCCAAATTACAAGTGCTTGAGCGTGGGGGCCATGGGGCTGCCAGCCTCCAGGTGGGGCCTGGAGATCTCCTGGTATTACAACTGATCTCCAGGCAACACGGATAATTTCCCCTGGGGAAAATGGCTGCTTTGGAAGGTGGACTCTATGACATTATACCCCACTGAAGTCTTTCCCTTCCCTTCCCTCCCTACCCCAAACCCCACCCTCCTGAAACTCCACCCCCAAAATCTCCAGGTATTTCCCAGTCCAGAATTGGCAACACTACTGCCAAGGCCAGCGCCTATTCTGACTGTCCTCGGTCTCATGGGCCCTTCTTAACCCCTGCGGCCTGAGATCTTTCTAACTGAGAGCTGCCAAGCCCTTGAGTTTCTGGCCAAACCATGGAGTTTCCACCAGTTTCTAAGCTACCACTGTCATTTCCAGGCATTTCTGGAAGTGATGTCATCACACTCACTATACCACGCCCCCACCCTGTCCCCGCCCCCAACTCTCTCGCCAGTTGCCAGGCTCAACCCGGCAACCCTAGGAGAGGCTGTCAAGGAGCAATCCTGGTGCTTTTGTTTGCAGGACATAAAAACATAAAAGAACATAAGAGAAGCCAATGTTGGATCAGGCCAGTGGCCCCTCCAGTTCAACACTCTATGACTCACACAGTGGCCAAAAACACCAGGTGCCCTCAGGAGGCCCAGCAGTGGGGCCAGGACACTAGAAGCCCTCCCACTGTTGCCCCCCTCCCAAGCACCACGAATTAAGTGCATCACTTGTCCCAGACAGAGAGTTCCTATCTATACCTTGTGGCCAATAGCCACTGATGGACCTCTGCTCCATGTGTTTATCCAATTCCCTCTTGAAGTTGTCCATGCTTGTAGCCACCACCACCTCTTGTGGCAGTGAATTCCACATGTTACTCGCCCTTTGGGTGAAGAAGGACTTCTTTTTATCTGTTCTAACCCGACTGCTCAGCCATTTCATGGAGTGCCCCCGAGTTCTTGTCTTGTGAGAAAGGGAGAAAGTTACTTCTTTCTCTACCTGCTCTGTCCCGTGCATAATCTTATAAACCTCGATCATGTCACCCCCTCAGCCATCATTTATCCAGGCTAAAGAGCCCCAAGCGCTTCAACCTTTCTTCATAGGGGAAGTGTTCCAACCCTTTTATCATTCTAGTTGCCCTTTTCTGCACTTTTTCCATCGCTATGATATTTTTTTTGAGGTGTGTCGACCAGAACTGTACACAGTCCTCCAAATGAGGTCGCACCATTGATTTATGCAGGGGCATTATGATACTGGCTGATTTGTTTTCAGTTCCCTTCCTAATAACCCCCAGCATAGCGTTGGCCTTTTTCACTGCAGTCGCACACTGTCTCAAGATTTTCATTGAGTTATCTACTACGACTCCAAGATCTCTCTCTTGGTCAGTCTCTGCCAGTTTAGGCCCCATCAACATGTATTTATAGTTAGGATTTTTGGCTCCAATGTGCATCACTTTGCATTTGGCCACATTGAACCCCATTTTCCACATTGATGCCCACTCGCCCATCCTCGACAGATCCCTTTGGAATGCCTCACAATTCTCCCTGGCTCTCACTACCCTGAACAACTTCCCTTACAGAACCCATGCTGAGTCTTCCTCAATTGATTTTGTTCATCAATGTGCCTACTAATTCTTTCCTTAATAATAACAGTTTCCACCAACTTACCCGGTATCGACGTCAGACTGACTGGCCTGTAATTTCCCAGATCTCCTCTGGAACCCTTTTTAAAGATGGGAGTGACATTCGCTACCTTCCAGTCCTCAGAAATGGAGGCAAATTTTAAGGAAAGATTACATATTTTTGTCAGGAGATACACAAGTCCACATTTGAGTTCTTTCAGAACTCTCAGATGTATGCCATCCGGGCTCGGTGATTTATTTGTTTTTAAGTTGTCTATCAGTGGTAGGACCTCTCTCATCACCTCAATCTGACTCAGGTCTTTCAAGACCCTTCCCAGAATCAGTGGTTCTGGAGTGGGCAGGCACTTCTCATCTTCCACAGTGAAGACAGAGGCAAAAAATGCATTCAGCTTCTCGGCCATTTCCCTATCATCCTTCAGTACTCCTTTTACCCCTTGGTCATCCGAGGGCCCCACTGCCTCCCTGGCTGGTTTCCTACTTCTAATCTTTGAAGAAAGTTTTATTGTTGGTCTTTATGGTTTTTGCGATATGCTCCTCATATTCCCTTTTTGCCTGCCTGATCAGAGACTTGCATTTTATTTGCCACAGCCTGGGTTCCCTTTTATCAGCCGCACTGAGACTGGCTTTCCACTGCCTAAATAAATCCTTCTTATCTTTTTTACAGCTTCCATTACTTTGTTTGTTAACCATGCAGGCCTTTTTCTATACCTATTTGGGCCTTTCCTAGCCTGCGATATATATTTTTTCTGAGCTTCTAGGACTGTAATTTTAAATAGACTCCAAGCTTCCCCCGTGGTTTCGACCCCTTCTACTTTTCCTTTCAGTTTCCTCCTCACATGTTCCCTCATTTCAGAGAAGTTGCCCCCTTTTAAAGTTAAAAGGGGTTGTGTCAGTCTTTTTGGGCAACTCCCTATTTATACAAATGTTGAACTCAATAACATTATGGTCACTGTTCCCAAGCGGTGCAATCACTTTAACATCTCTCACCAGGTCTTGGGCGTTACTTAGGACCAAATCCAGGATCGCCTCTCCCCTGGTCGGTTCCATGACCATCTGCTCCATAGCACAGTCACTGAGAGCGTCTAGAAACTCAAATCTCTTTTTCCCGACTTGAACACATATTGACCTTTGAGTGGTTATGTCCCATATCAAAGGTGCTTGTGGCATAGCTGATAAAATTCACAGCTGCACAGTAGCCCTGGTGGTGGAGTTTGGTTTCCTTGCTGTGGTGGAGTTTCACATGAACACATGAAGCTGTCTTATACTGAATCAGGCCCTTGGTCCATCAAGGTTTGTACTGTCTCCTCAGACTGGCAACTGCTCTCCAAGGTCTCAGGCAGAGGTCTTCCACATCACCTCCTGCCAGATCCTTTTAGCTGGCGATGCTGGGGACTGAACCTGGGACCTTCTGCATGCCAAGCAGAGGCTCTGCCCCTGAGCCATGGTACCTGCCCCCACTCCAGTTCTTGCCTTGCAGGAGCTTTTAGTATATCTCTGTAATAGGCAAGGTGGTTTTTTGTCCTTCGTCACAGATGGTCAGGTCAGGTAACTTGGGCTGCGGCCACACGGGCCTTAAATGCGGGAGGAAGGGCAATTTCCTCCTGCATTTAAAGGGGCCGACCAGACGGCCGGCCCCTATTCCCGTGCCGAAGCTGGCTCCAATGTGGGTTCCTCCTGCATTTTACGACCCCCGGGAAAATCAAGTATTTTCCCGGGTGTTGCAGGAGGAAACCGCATTGGAGGTATCTGGACAGCCCTCTCTCGCAAGCATTGCGAGAGCAGGGCTGTCCAGATAGCCCCGCCGGCCATTTTTTCCCCCCTTTTACACTTGGGCGCATGGCTATCCATGCGCCCAAGTGTAAAAGGGGGGGGGGGGAAACCTGACTTACCAAGGCGGATGGCGGGTCAGAGGCCGCCACCGCCACTTGCAGTTCTGCTGGGGCCGCCTCTGCCGCCTCCGTCGCCTCAGCTGCTGTCTCTTCAGCGGCAGCGGCCGCGACCACCGCCACCCTTTCCGCCGCCGCTGCCACCACAGCTTCCTCAGCTGCCCCCGCTTCCGCCGCGGCCTCCACCGCCTCCGCCGCGGCTGCTATTCCTCAGCTGCCCCCACTTCCTCCGCGGCCTCCACTGCGGCCGCGGCTACCAATCCCAATGCAGCAGGGGTTGGGATGTTTAGACATCCTAACCCGCTGTTGAAAAAAGCGGCCCCTTTAAATCCGGGAGCCCTCCCGGATTTAAAGGGGCCGTGTGACCACGGCCTAAATGACACGAGGGGGAGCTAAGCATCCCGTAAGATTGTGTAAAAATGCACGTATGCAAAACAGTGTTGGTAACACGGACTTAAATGCCAGGGATAAGCCATTCTACAACTGCCATGCTTATAATTGCTGGTTGACTGGTTTTAATGCTATTTGTGAAATTAGTTGCTGAGTGGTGAGCAGTGAGTGTCGGGGTGGAGGAAGTGGGATTCCCACTGGACCCTGTGAGAATGTGCATGCAGGAACTACGATTGACTGCTTAGTGCAGCACTCTACTGGACTGTCTGCAGGGCTACTTTTGGGCAGGAACGCACAGGAACGGAGTTCCGGCTGGCTTCCGAGTTGGCCACGCCTACAGCCTCCCCCCCCCCACTCGGGTTTCCCAGGCGCCTCGCAATCTGCGGGGTGCCTGGGGAAGCCAAGCTGATCCAGGGAGGGAAGGCAGTTTAAACTGCCTCCCCCGCCCTCCGGGTTCCCCAGGTGCCCTGCACCTGTGGGGCGCCTGGGGAAGCCGATCCAGAAACTGCCTTCTTTCCCTCGGGTTCCCCATTTGCCCCACAAGCCACGGGGCACCTGGGGAAGCCGATCCTGGGGGGAGCTGAGCTGTCAGGGATGTGGCCTAATATACTAATGAGTTTCTGCTGTTGGGTGTGGCCTATTATGCTAATAAGTTCCTGCGGGGCTTTTTCTACAAAAAAAGCCCTGACTGAATATATGGGAAAGGAGCCTAATGAACAGGCTTGTGCTGTTTGTAAACTGTCAAACTGTCGTATGAAAAAACAGCTCTCAATTCATGATCGGCAAACAGATCATTAGCCAAACCAGCTGGTGTTGGAGCAGCCATATTTTTAACTGGTTTTCACTTTTTGTGTGGTGGTTTTGTTCTTTGTATTGATATGCATGCACACAAAAGCTCATACCTTGAATAAGACGTTTGTTCGTCTTAAAGGTGCCACTGGACTCTAAATTTGTTCCAGTTATTCTTTTTGTGAGCTTCCTCACTAAATGTTTGAAAGGAATACATAACTCCCCTTTTTCCACACCACCTGACTGCCTCTCCACTTCACCTGGCTGAAAATACCTTGTCCTGCTACTGTGAACTATATTTATGGGTTCTGCAAAATCCTCTCCCATGTGGGTTTCTAAAGAGGGTTTCTGGTATGCTGGGAAACGGTCTGTAACGGCCCCTTGTCTTTAAAAATTAAGTATGTTTGATACACTGTTTAATCTCACAGTGTTTCTGCTTGTAGTTACAAAATAGCTCAGCTAGATTTGAGTTCAGTCGCACCTTAGAGGCTGTGAAGAAATGCATTTTTTTTCCTGGGAGGTTTGAAATGAGCAAAACCTTCCATGCGCATTTTAACAGTTCCCGCCCCCCTCTGAGCAGAGAACAGGCAGTCCAATTGCTTTCTAGCTTACCTTCATACAAATGCTAATAGATCTAGCTAGAGACAATGGGATGGTCAAGCTTCCCCCCCCCTTCCCCACTCCCTTTTTTTTTTTGAGGACTTTAGACTAAAATGGATCCAGGAATAATCTCCAGGAAGAGGCCCTAGGAAATGCTTCTCTGACCTGGCATGACCTGGTCAGTAGGAAGAGAAACAGATAGATGGATAGACAGACAGACAGACGGACAGACGGACGATGGATGGATTAGGGCTGCCAGCCTCCAGGTGGGGCCTGGGGATCTCCCGCTTTTACAACTGATCTCCAGCTGACAGAGATCAACTCCCCTGGAGAAAATGGCTGCTTTGAAGGGTGGACTCTATAGCATTGTACCATGCTGAGGCCCCTCCCCTCCCCAAACCCCACCTTCTCCTGGCTCCACCCCCAAAGTCCCCAGGTATTTTCCAACCCGGACTTGGCAACCCTAGGATGGATGGATGGATGGATGGATGGATAGACAGACAGACAGACAGGCAGGCAGGCAGGCAGGCAGGCAGGCAGGCAGATAAAAAGCTTATACCCTGAAAATCTTGTTTGTCTCTGTGCTACTGGACTCGAATCCTGAACACAGCTGCCCTCTGAGACAATCCAGGGATAGCTGATGGTGTGGGGTTTGCTTTTTTTTAATGTCACACATCTTGTTCAAAATGGCTGGTTTGCCCCACTTGAGAGCCAGTTTGGTGTAGTGGTTAAGATTCCCCATTCCTCCACATGCAGCTGCTGGGTGACCTTGGGTCAGTCGCAAGTTCTCTCAGAGCTGTTCTCTCAAAAGTAGGCTCAGTCAGAGCTGTCTCGGCCCCACCTACCTCACAGGGTGTCTGTTGCGGGGAGGGGAAGGGAAAGGAGATTGTAAACTGCTCTGAGACTCCAAGGGAAGGGTGGGGTGTAAATCCAAGCTCTCCCCCTCCTCCCCCGCCTCCATTTCTGGGCCAACTGGGGAAATTATTTGCCTCTTGAAAGAGTCATAAAACAGAAGGCCACCTTCACCCTCTCCCTGGTGCCCTTGCGACTTGGCTGCTGCCTTGTTTGCGGTCTTTAGTCTGCTGGGATAAGGCCTGAAATAAATGTTTTTAGCAAATAAATAATATTTGCTTTTCCTGCAGTCCTCCAGACTTTGAGGACTCTGGATAAATTTGGGACTCCATTTTTAAAAACGCACACTGTGATTCATTTTACCTGTTAACACAATGCATTTTTCCATCACAACATGACCGCACAAGTCACCCTAAATGCTATTTTTAACCATTTTCTTTTGGCACCAACTGTGCAGGGAACTTCCACCAGTCTCTGAATCACAGCAGAGGGTCCCGTCTCTCCAGCTGTCCTTCTCTCTTGCCAGCGACAGGGTTGCCAGCTCTGGGTTCGGAAATACCTGGAGACTTTGGGGGTGGGGCCTCCGGAGGGATCTCAGCAGCGGGGTGCAGTGCCACAGAGCCCACCCTCCAAAGCAGCCATTTCCTCCAGGGGAACTGACCTGGGTCATCTGGAGATCAATTGTAGGAGGCTGGCATCTCCAGCTGCCGCCTGGAGGCTGGCAACCCCAGGTGACATTTGTTCTCTTGTTTGGGGTTTTCAAAGTATCACCGCGCTGGAATTAAATCTCCTCCTTGGCCTTTGCTTCACGCTCTTAATCCTTTCTGTAATCTTCCCGTAATTATCCCATATCCTCAAGTGAGCTCCCATTTCTGCTGTAGAGTCTCCTGACAGTGCCGCTAATGGCCATTGTGTTTTCTTTCGCAGTTGTTCAGGAAGACTTTAAACAGATTCAGGCCCAGCAGAGCTACTGACGCTCACCGTCATGGATGGCGCACTGTGGCTGCGTTTCCTCAGCCCTGACCTCATTGCATGGGGCTTCGTACGTGTGGCTTATAGGGTTGCCAGCCTCCAGTTGGGGCCTGGAGATCTCCTAGAATTTCAACTGATGCCCAGACTACAGAGATCAGTTCCCTTGGAGGAAATGTCACATTTGGAAGGTAGACTGTATGGTATTATGCCCCAATACGGTTTCCAGTTGAATGTCTGGCCACCGGCGGGGGGGGGGGGTAGGGTTTCCAGGTCCAGGTTGGGAAACCCCTGGAGATTTGGGGATGGAGCTTGGGGAGGACAGGGACCTCAGTGGGGTACAATGCCATAGAGTCCACCCTCCAAAGCATCCTTTTTCTCCAGGGGGGACTGATCTCTGTAGTCTGGAGATGAGCTGTAATTCTAGGGGAGGGGCCGTGGCTCAGTGGTGGAGCCTCTGCTTGGCCTGTAGATGGTCCCAGGTTCCCGTCCCTGGCACCTCCATTTTGAAGGACCAGGCAGTAGGTGATGGGAAAGACCTCAGCCTGAGACCCTGCAGAGCAGCTGCCAGTCTTGAGTAGACAAGACTGACCTTGATGGACCGAGGGTCTGATTCAGCAGAAGGCAGCTTCACGTGTTCATATATGTTCAGGTGGGATCCTCAGGTCCTACCTGCAGGCTGGCATCCTGGTACCCCACTGAGGCCCCTCCCCTCCACCAAACCCTGCTGCCCTCAGGCTTTGCCCCCCAAATCTCCCAACCTGGAGCTGGCCAACCCAGACTGGCTTATGATGCTGAAGACCACACCAGTTTGCGTGCTCAGAAGGGCCTGTGGCTCAGTGTCAGCTCAGCTGTGCAGCCTCATTTGGAGTACTGTGGACAGTTCTGGTCACCACACCTTCAACAGTGGGAGGGCTTCTGGTGTCCTGGCCCCACTGGTGGACCTCCTGGTGGCACCTGGTGTTTTTGGCCACTCTGTGATACAGAGTGTTGGACTGGATGGGCCACTGGCCTGATCCAACATTGGCTTCTCTTTATGTTCTTATGTTCTAGTGTCCTGGCCCCACTGGTGGACCTCCTGGTGGCACCTGGTGTTTTTGGCCACTGTGTGACACAGAGTGTTGGACTGGATGGGCCACTGGCCTGATCCAACATTGGCTTCTCTTTATGTTCTTATGTTCTAGTGTCCTGGCCCCACTGCTGGACCTCCTGAGGGCACCTGGTGTTTTTGGCCACTGTGTGACACAGAGTGTTGGACTGGGTGGGCCACTGGCCTGATCCAACATTGG
Source organism: Lepidodactylus listeri (assembly GCA_029233225.1). NCBI lineage: Eukaryota > Metazoa > Chordata > Lepidosauria > Squamata > Gekkonidae > Lepidodactylus > Lepidodactylus listeri. Next base: position 2,310,675 of record JARCFY010000004.1, on the reverse strand, counting down.
CTTCTCTTATGTTCTTATGTTCTAGTGTCCTGGCCCCACTGGTGGACCTCCTGGTGGCACCTGGTGTTTTTGGCCACTCTGTGATACAGAGTGTTGGACTGGATGGGCCACTGGCCTGATCCAACATTGGCTTCTCTTTATGTTCTTATGTTCTAAAGGAGGCATGCATACAGTCTGCCAGTTCAGCTAATCACAGCTGTTGAACCCTGTCTATTCATCTGTCAGACGTGTTCACTGATGACTTTGTGGCATCTCTAGTTAAAGGCAGCAGTTAAAGTGTTCTGCTCGTACAAACAGCCCTTCCATCACAGAAACAGGATGACAATCACAACACCAGTGGGGTCATGACAAAACACACAAAGTACTGACAAAACACAGTGCAAGGCAGGTCCCTGTGAGATTCCAGCAGATGTTCCCCAGTAAGTTCTGGTGTGGGAATCATGAAAAGCTATGGTTGGTTTTAAAGGAAAGGGGTGTGCCACAGCATTTGATTGCTTTTATGTGCCATCTATGTTCCAGACAAGAGGCCACTGTTGAGACAGAATATGGAGAAACAGAACGGTTTCCAGTTGGCAAAGGAGTCAGACAACGACACATTTTGTCTCCCTGTCTCTGCAGAACATATCGTAAGAAAAACTGGATTATATTTAGAGGAAGGTGGAGTGAAAATTGGTGGAAGGAATATTAACACTTTGAGTCATGCAGATGAGGTCACATTATTGACAGAAGACAGTGAAGACTTGAAATGACTCCTGAGGAAGGTTAAAGCAGAAAGCGCCCAAGCAGGATTGCAACTGAACATCAAGAAGACAAAAGTCACGACACCTGGGGAATTGAACAACTTCAAGGATGACAGTGAAGAAATTGAAATTGTTCGAGATTTTCTACACCTTGGCTCCATCATCAAAGTGGAGGCATGTGTCACTGGTGACCCAGATCAAGCTAATTTATGCCATGATGTTCCCTGTAACTATGTACGGGTGTGAAAGTTGGACAATGAAGAATAAGTCTATCAGTGGCTGCTAGCCACGGTGACTGAGTGGAACCTCCACATTCAGAGGTAGTCAGCCTCTGAATCCCAGAGCCAGGAGGCAACATCAGGAGAAGGCCTTGGCCTCTGTGCCCTGTTGTTGGCCTTCCAGAGGAACTGGCTGGCCCCTGTGTGAGCCAGGAGGCTGGACTAGATGGACCCTCACTAGTCTGATCCCACAGGGCTCTCCTTCTGCTCTTCTCAGGGGAAGGCCTCGGCCTCTCTGCCCTGTTGTTGGCCTTCCAGAGGAAGTGCCTTATGCTGAATCAGACTACTGGTCTATCAAAGTCAGTCCTGTTCACTTGGATAGACAGCAGCTCCCCAGGGTCTCAAGCAGAGGTCTTCCACATCACCTGCTGCCTGGTCCTTTTAACTAGAGATGCCAGGGATTGAGCCTGGGACCAGGTTCAATCTTATGTAGCCAGAGATTTTAAGATGGAGGGCCAGTTTGGTGGAGTGGTTAGGAGCGCGGACTCTAATCTGGGAGAACTGGGTTTGATTCCCCACTCCTCCACTTGCACCTGCTGGATGACCTTGGGCAAGCCATAGCTCTGTACCAGCTGTTCTCTCAAGGACAGTTCTCTCAGAGCGCTCTCAGCCCCACCTCCCTCCCAGGGTGTCTGTTGTGGGGAGGGGAAGGGAAAGGAGTTTGTAAGCTGCTCTGAGACTCCAAGTGGAGGGCGGGGTATAAATCCAATCCCTTCTTCTTCTTGTTGTTGTCTTGAGATACGGGGAGTGGCACCCCTACAGTCTGCATGAAATAGTTCAGCCCTGGAGGGTAGGCAGGTGATTGGCTTTTCTCGCCTGTGTGCATGAAATCTAGCAGCAGAAATTCCCTTTTTGAGTGGGTTCTCTTGTTTTCTAGCAGTAGATTTCTGTAAGGATCTGACTGCCTTGCTGAACAATGACCATTTCCATTTGTTTTGTCTTGTTCATTGCTTGCCACGTTTTCAGACCGTGCCTTTGACTCACAGTTACACTGCATCATGGGTCTCACGGCATTCATGGTTTATTTTGTTGGGGGTTAAACCTGGACTGTTCCCCCCCCCCCTAGGTAAAAGAGTGCTTTGGTCAAGTGAGATCACCAGGTTATTGTTCTGGACCCAAGGTGGACTAAAGTCAGAGCAGACTAACACCAGCACCAGAGAAACTGCCCTGGACCCCTCAAGGAAAAGCTGGGCCTGGAATTTGTTCATAGTCCATCAACCGCAGGGCAGGATGAAATGCATCTCTTTGCCCAGGCTGAAAGGGGGTGAGGTGGATGATGGGAGGGTGCCAGGGGGTCATGCCACAGTCTCTGACAGGTATCTGACATTCATGGGATTTGGGCTGCTTGGGGTTGCAATGGGTTGGAGTGCAGCTGTGGCTCACTTCAATCCCTGGAAGCATTTCCAGTCAAAAGGATCAGGTGATGTGAAAGACCCCTGCTTGAGATCCTGGGGAGCAGCTGCCTGCCTGAGTAGACAACGCTGACCTAGAGAGACCAAGGGTCAGACTCTGTATAAGGTAGTTTTGTGGATAGAGGGGCTGAGCAGGTTAAGAGGTTGGGTCTTCGCAGCGCCTTGACAGGTGACCATGTCCTGGGAACCTCTCATGTTCACCAACTCACCTGATGGAGGAAAGGTGGGGGTTTCAGTGCTAGTCATAGAAATCACAGAGTTGGAAGGGACCTCCAGGGTCATCTAGTCCAACCTTATCCACAATGCAGGAAATCCACAAATACCTTCCCCCTCACACACACACCCAGTGACCCCTGTTCCAAATCCAGAAGATGACAACAAACCTCCAGGATCCCCGGCCAAACCGGCCTGGAGAAAAATTGTTTCTGGACCCCAAAGTGATGATCAGCATTTCCCTGGGTGTGTAAGAAAGGGCCACACAAGGACTAAGCCCTGAGGCAACCCTCCCTGCCCTCCCTTCTCATGATCTGCCCAAGTTCACAGAATCAGCCCTGCTGTCCGATGGCCATCTCGCCTCTGCTTGAAAACCTCCCAAGAAGGAGAGCCCACCGCCTGCCTTGCATAGCATAGGCCAGGTGGAAGTCGGACTAGATGCCCTTTGGGTCCCTTCCAAGCGAATGAGTCCCCCATGCCCACAGCTCGACTGCCTTAGAGAAGTCGCCATGCATCCCAGGAGCCGGTCATTCTCCGGACGATTCCGGTTCAATCCAGTCTGCAGCTGAGATGGAAAATGAAATATCTGCTCAGTATGCATCGAGTTCCACTTGCTGGCTCACAGTGACAGCTCCGCCTTCCTCCGGGAAACAAAAAGCTAAAAAGGAAAAAAAGAAAAAAAAGGGGAGAGAGGAAGGAAGAAGGGATGTTATTGTAAAGAGATGTTAATAGCGCGACGGGGATCTCCAGAAGAAGACGGGCGGCCCTTTGTTGAGGGACAGCGGGCCTTCTTATCCGCCGCACTTTGTCTTGCCTCTGATTTCTTCAAGATGCTGAGCGGCAAAGCAGAAGGGAGGAATTCAGATGGATTTTGAAGGGCAGAAGAAGGGCATGGTGGCTGGCGCCTGGGGCAAGGGAGCCCCAATCTCCTGCGGGCAGGTTCTGCCCGCTTTATTAGATGCGCTGCAGGTACCTCCTGCCCTCCGCTATGATCTGCCCCCCCCCCCCCCCCGCAGGCCACAAATGCCAGCCAGGATTGGTTTCGAAGGCCAACTCTGACACAGAACCTCTCAGACAAAGTTCGTAAAGTCAGCAGGGTGTCATGGTTAAGAGCAGCAGTTTGGTGTAGTGGTGAAGTGCGCGGACTCTGATCTGGGAGAACTGGGTTTGATTCCCCACTCCTCCACTTGCACCTGGCTGGATGACCTTGGGCAAGCCATAGCTCTGTACCAGCTGTTCTCTCAAGGACAGTTGTCTCGGAGCTCTCTCAGCCCCACCCGCCTCACAGGGTGTCTGTTGTGGGGAGGGGAAGGGAAAGGAGTTTGTAAGCTGTTCTGAGACTCCGAGTGAAGGGTGGAGTATGAATCCAAACGCTTCTCTTCTTCTTCTAATCAGGAGAGCCAGGTTCGATTCCCCTCTTCTTCCACCTGAAGCTTGCTGGGTGACCTTGGGCCAGTCACAGTTGCTCTCAGACCTCTCTCAGCTCCACCTGATTCATGGAGGGACAAGCCTATCAGTGGCTACTCGCCATGGTGGCTAAAGGGAGCCTCCACATTCAGAAGCACTAATCCTCTGAATCCCAGAGCCAGGAGGCAACATGAGGGGAAGGCCTCGGCCTCTCTGCCCTGTTGTTGACCCTCCAGAGGAACTGGTTGGCCCCTGTGTGAGACAGGATGGTGGACTAGTTGGAACCAAACTGGTCTGATCCAGCAGGGCTCTTCTGAGGTTCTTCTCAGGGGTGGATGGCCTCGGCCTCTCTGCCCTGTTGCTGGCCCTCCAGAGGAGCTGGCTGGCCCCTGTGTGAGACAGGATGCTGGACTAGATGGACCCTCACTGGCCTGACCCAGCAGGGCTCTTCTGATGTTCTTATGAAGGCCTCGGCCTCTTGTGTGAGACTGGATGCTGGAATAGATGGACTATTAGTCTGTTCCACAGGGCTCTTCTGATGTTCTTGTTCCTTATGAGGGAAAAATAGTAAAACCAGCAACAGGCATTCAAATCAGAAGTAAGTGAGGAGCACGTCAGGGAACCAACTCCACTGTCACCAAAGAACATGGGGTTTGTTTGGTTTTCTCAGCTCTCCAGAAGTGAGGTGGCAAAATGTATGTCTCCAGATTATTTCTTTGATTAGCTACAAAATTTGGACACCCCCCCCCCCTTTCTGCCCTTACAAGGGCCACCAAGACAGCTAACAATTATAACACACGTGATGAAATCACATTTTTCAAGAACAACACACATTTGTAGCTCCCAGCATTGTCTGGCTCCCACATGGGACTCTCTCATGTACCTTCAGGTGGGCCCCATTCCATCCAGCATCGTCCTGAGAACTTGCTCATAGGTAATAATTATAATTATCATATGGCAGTGTGTGTGGAGAAGAAACAGAAACCAAAGAGGAGGAGGAGGAGAAGGAGGAGGAGGAGATGATTGAATTTATACCCCATCCTTCACTCCCCAAGGGAGTCTCAGAGCGGCTTACAAACTCCTTTCCCTTCCCCTCCCCACAACAGACACCCTGAGAAAGAGGTGGGGCTGAGAGAGCTCTCTTGAGAACTGCCCTTGAGAGAACCGCTCCGAGAGAACGTGTGCCTGACCCAAGGTCACACCAGCAGCTGCATGTGGAGAAGTGGGGAATCAAACCCTGTTCTCCCAGATTAGAGTCCGCGCTTCTAACCACGACACCAAATTGGGTCTCCCAGAACAGCCAGGAGATCCTAAGATTGTCTAGCAGCCAGAAGTTCTAGCTCTTTAGTGCTATGCACCACAGGTGGCGAGCTAGATTATTATTATTTCTTAAAGGGAAGAGACGTTTCAGTGGTGGTTTGCCATTGACTGGCTCTGTATAGCAACTCTGGTCTTGGTGTAGTGGTTAAGCATGCGGACTCTAATCTGGAAGAACCGGGTTTGATTCCCCCCTCCTCCACTTGCAGCTGCTGGCGTGACCTTGGGCTGGTCACAAGTTCTCTCAGAGCTGTTCTCTCAAGGGCAGTTCTCGAGAGAGCTCTCTCAGCCCCAGCTATCTCACAGGGTGTCTGTTGTGGGGAGGGGAAGGGAAAGGAGTGTTTAAGCCACTATGAGTGAAGGGCGGGGTACAAATCCAATTTTTCTTCTTCTCCCATCCTAATACTAGCCAGGGCCGACCCTGCTAATCTTCCAAGATATAAAGTACACAGTCCAGAGACACAGTCAAGTGAAATCAGCTCATGGTTTATTAAAAGCGTGTCACCAACTGAGGGGAATTTGCACCCAAAGGCTAGCTGCCAGAAGTCTGCCATGTACCCGGCAGCTGACTCACCAGTCTTCTGTGTGCGGGAGCAGAAGTCCATCCACAGCGCCATCTTAGACAGTTTTGGCACGAAATAGGTGGCCAGCGCTGTGATGAGTTCCTCGTAGCTGGCATCGTCCGGCGTCCTGGGAGCTATTAAGCTCTGGACCAAACTGTGGAGACACCACAAGAGCTAATCAGCCAAGCCTTCTTCTTCTCAGCGTCGGCTGTCTCCTAGACAAGGAAGAAGTACTTCCGGGTTGGCACCCAAGCTTCCCAAAACTCGGGACGAGCGGGGTCGAATGCGGAGAGCTGTCCCGGAGCAGCCGCCATCCTCTCAGGAATGGTGAGCGATGTCCTCCGGGGTGGTCGGCGGTGCAGGGAGGCGCTGGAGCCTAGCGGTGCCGGTTGCCGTCGATGCTGCCCTGGAGTCGGCACTGGTGTCGCTCAGCGGGATCCCACCTTCGTCGCCAGTATAAAGTACTCGGTCCAGAGATGCGTTCAAGTGAAATCAGCTCATGGTTTATCAGGAGGTTCAGGAACACATGTCTGAGGTGGGCTCGGGGGTCTGCTTATATGTGCATCTAAACCGCGCCCCCGGCCTCGCCCAAACAAGCTGAGAGGATTACGTTTAAGTCTCCCCAGGTCATTGGCCCCTATTTGTATCCTGGCTGACCAATAGGTCTAAACCACTATCCGGCCAGTCTATTGTGTTCTGGAGCGAAGTTCTGTCTGCGCCTGGCCATGTGCTTGCCCCGGACCGCACGGCCGGACTGCGCAACACAAGACCTGACAGGATCGGGCCAGCCTGCGCCCTCCAGGTCAGGGCTGCTTGCTCATAGAGACCCCTGTACAAACAGGAGATCCTCTAGCCTGACCGGTTGTTGCCCCTCGCCAAGGGGATTGCCCGCTTCCCCCACCTCCATCAGAACCAGCTCCGTTAAGTCTAGCCCAAGCTCTTCTGGTGAAGGAAACTTTGATTTACAGCCTGTGAGAGACTGGGGGGGATCCAACCCCACTCCACCCCTTGGGCAGCTTTTGGCTGTGGAAGATCATTCTCGCGGCTAAACATCTGGCCCTCATTTTGGATCTGCTCAGCTGAACCTCCCAGCTGCCAGCTTTCATGCTCAGTTCATCCATACCCTTTCTTTGGCACCCAATTGCCAGCAGCCCTCGTCTCCCACAAAGGGGCCCATGGGTCGGTTTCCCTCTCCGCAAGGCACAGCCTCACCTGTGCCCCAGGTTCCAGGTGTGTATGAAATCTAGGCAGAGACGGTCTGTTAACCCAGCGACATCTCTGTGGTCCCGGTGGAGAGTTCTCTCCCCCCACCCCGCAAGTGGGTAAGCAGCAGCTCTGGCACACCACAGAGAGCGTTATTGATTCCAAATTATTTGCATCCTGCATTTGCTATCATTCAAAGGTGGTTACAACAGAATCTGTGAAGCGCCTGAGCGTTGTTAGGAAAAAAACAACCCCTGAAATAGCAATCGGAAAACTACCCGGGTAAGCGCAATCAATACTCTGAGCTGCCAAAAGCCTAAACAAGCATTGAACGCTCTTCCCAAGTGCACTGATAAACCTCTGATAGAGCCAGTTTGATGTAGTGGTTAAGTGCGCAGACTCTAATCTGGGAGAGCCGGGTTTGATTCCCCATTCCTCCACTTGCACCTGCTGGATGACCTTGGGCAAGCCTTAGCTCTGTCAGAGCTGTCCTTGAAAAGAGCAGTTGCTGTCAGAGCGCTCTCAGCCCCACCTACCTCACAGGGTGTCTGTTGTGGGGAGGGGAGGGGAAAGGAGTTTGTAAGCCGCTCTGAGACTCCGAGTGGAGGGTGGGGTATAAATCCAATCTCTTCTTAAGAACATAAGAACGTAAGAGAAGCCAATGCAATGGCCCATCCAGTCCAATACTCTGTCACACAGTGGCCAAAAACACCAAGTGCCCTCAGGAGGTCCACCAGTGGGGCCAGGACACTAGAAGCCCTCCTACTGTTGCCTGCCCCCCAAGTACCAAGAATACAAAGCATCACTTGCCCCAGATTCAGGGTTCCTATCTATACCTTGCAGCTCATAGCCACTGATGGACCTCTGCTACAGATGTTTATCTAATTCCCTCTTGAAGCCATCCATGCTTGTAGCTGCCACCACCTCCTGTGGCAGTGAATTCCACGTGTTCATCACTCTTTGGGGAAGAAGGACTTCCTTTTATCTGTTCTAACCTGACTGCTCAGCAATTTCATGGAGTGCCCACGAGTTCTTGTCTTGTGAGAAAGGGAGAAAAGGACTTCTTCCTCTACCTGCTCCTGCTCCACCTCTTCCTCTTCTTCTCTTCTAAGCCTTTGAGACAGTACAAAGAAGGTCCTGCTATTCTGTGCTGCAGTCTTCACTATCGGGAGAAGAAAATATGGCCCTTGTTGAAGATGGGGAGGGGCGGTCAGTGAGGAAAAGCAGTCAGTGTGATGCAGTGGTAAAAGAGACTAATGCAGTCTCGGGGTGTATGCCTAGAAACATACTATCCAAATCGCAAGATGTCATAGTCCCGCTGGACACTGCATTGGTCAGGCTGCGCCTGGAGTCTTGTGTGCCGTTCTGGAGGCCTCACTTCCAAAAAGCTGTGGACGGAACGGAGCGGGTGCAGAGGAGAGCGATGAGGATGATCGGGGGCCTGGAGACCAAGAAGCCCCAGGAGGAAAGGCTGTGAGGGACTTCTTGGAAAGGTTCAGTCTGGAGAAGAGGAGGTTGGGAGGGGGCATGACTGCTCTCTTGAAGTCTCTGAAGGGCTGTGTCCCTTGGAGGAGGCCAGGGAGCTGTTCCTCTTGGCAGCAGAGGAGAGGACTCGAAGGAATGGGTTGGAATGAAGGGCGGGAAGGGACCGTCTGAATCTTAGGAGAAACTTTTTGACAGTCCGAGTTGTGCCGCAGTGGAATCAGCTGCCTGGGGAGGTGGTGAGCTCCCCCTCCCCGGCAGTCTTTATTAAGCAGCACCTGGACAAACCCTTGTCAGAGATGCTCTAGGCCATAGGTATGGGACTCATTTGTTACGAGGGCCAGATCTGACATCAGTGAGACCTTGTTGGGCCGGGCCATGGGTGTCCTGAAATGTCATGCCAGGTAGCGGAGATATAAACTTTATAAAGGACACAAACAAAAAGGGTTTTTTTAAAAACTGAAAATAAAAACATGCTTAAAACATTAGCACGCTGGCAATTTATTTAGTTATCTATTTATTACTTTGATTTCTATCCCGCCTTGCTGGGGAGGGTTGCCAAGTCCTACCTCGTCTGGCGCAGGGGGAGTCCATCCTTGTCCTGGAGTGTTGTGCCGCCGGGGGGAACCCCACTCCCAAATTGCCGGGCTGAGGGGACGTGCCTGGCGCAATGATGTCACCCGGAAGTGACATCATCGTGTGGGGCATGTTGGGGGCGGGACCTCAGTAACTTGAGGGAAAACCATAGAGTTTTCCCTTGGATTACAGAGCATCCCCCCCCCCCCGAAATGTGCCTGACGCGATGACATCACTTCTGGGTGACGTCATCGCGCTAGGCACGTCCCCTCAGCCCGGCAATTTGGGAGTGGGGTTCCCCCCAGTGGACCGATCCCGGCCGGCGGGCAGCTGGCCGCTGGAGCGGGGGTTTCCCCACCCCCCGGGGGGACTTGGCAACCCTATTGCAATATTTTGTTTCTTTAACAGTGTCTGCTAACTGACACCTCCTGCTTTGGATTATTGCATCAAAATGTCTGTCCTGTTGCAATCTTGAGCATGCTGTTCAAGTGTGGATCTGTAAACTGCAGACCTGCTTTTGTTGGTTTTTATCAACATTCACCACAGAAATCTCCTGCTCAGAGGTCTGAGTCTAGGACCGGGGGGGGGGGGGGGGGGACACATGAAATGGCTGAGCGATTGAGAGAGTCTGGTGAAGGAAGCTATGATGCAGGAGCAGCAACAGAACTGGAAGCAGGAGATGGCCAGGTCCAGGGCGGGCCTGATAGAAGCCCTCCAGGAGGCCTGATCCAGTGTTTGACACCCCTGCTCTAGGCTGATCCTGTATTGAGCAGGGGGGTTGGACTAGGTGGCCTGTCTGGCCCCTTCCAACTCTATCATTCTATGCAATCAAAGACTTGTCCCCTTCCTCCTATTTTGAAACCCTCATGCCCATTACCTTTCACTTCTCACAGAGGAGGTATGCTGAGAGACACAATTCTTTTGTGGACAGTTTCCTATGGAGCTGTTAGAGAGGTTATGAACTCTTTATGACATCACAGCAGCTAATGGTGTGCGCGGGGGGGGGGGGGGGAGAATCAGAGCAGAGGCCGGAGACATGCTTGAGGCCAGTTCCAAGCAATCTACAAGAGGCGCTTCTTGTGCCGCTCTGCATCACAAGCAACTCTCTGCCTGCTCTGGGAAGCCAAGCACAGACGGAGAAGGGCCAGCAGACCAGATGCCGGCTCTAAACAAGACGGACGGCATCATTAAATTCGGGAGACGCACACGCAAAGGCGCGCTCGAAAAAGTACACAGCGGCATGCATCCCAGCCAGGCGCGGCTCTCCAAAGCAGGCCGCCGGCCTTCATCTCCTCCTCTTTTGTACCCTTCCCGCGCAGCCGAAATGTCCAAGTCCTCGCAGCAGCTGCTGCCTCGTGACTCATCAGCCATTCCGTGTGCAGAAGAAGAGCGTGGCAGTTCATAACAAGAGGAGCGCTCGGGCCCCAGCAGGTGGAGAGTTGGAGAGAGCAGCCTCCTCTCCCAAGAAGGGTCCCTGGCCAATGCTTCCACTTTGGCTTGCCAGCCGCTGCTGCAGCCGTGCCAAGATCTGCTGTGTTCACTGCCAGATAAATCCTCCACGGGAGACAGGTGGCAGCTCCCAGGGCCTCCTTATTTACAGCAACTTCTGGGTGGAAGAGGAGGCTTGTAAAGTGCCCAAAGCACGTCTGAATTGACGCAGCTCCTTTCTTTTAAACGCCGCATTTCCCCCTCCCTGCAGATCAGGCTGGGCCCAAAATGCAAGGTGTTTGGACAGAGATGAAGCCTGCCTTCTGTCTCCGGAGCATTATTTGAGGACTGTCGGCAGCTCTGAGACAGAGAAGGCCGAGGTCAAGTGACTGATCCTGGCTCCAGCCCTTCTACAGCGTTCTTCACTGGCGCTAGGAAAAAAGTCAGGGGACGCACGCTTGCCAACCGAAGGGCAGCCAGCTGAACCACGCAAAGGTGGTGAATTCTCTCTGGAGCATCCACCCTCTCTGACTTTTCCATCTTTCCAATGAGGATCTGGTAATGATGATGGGGCCCCACTCCAGCCTGTTTGGAGGCCACTGACCGTCTGTCTCCCACCAGTGTAGGGTTGCCAAGTCTGGGTGGGAAAATACCTGGAGACTTTGGGGGTGGAGCCAGGAGAGGGCGGGGTTTGGGGAGGGGAGGGGCCTCAGCATGGTAAATGCCATAGAGTCCGCCCTCCAAAGCAGCCATTTTCTCCAGGGGAGCTGATCTCTGTCAGCTGGGGATCCGTTGTAAAAGCAGGAGATCCCCAGGCCCCACCTGGAGGCTGGCAACCCTACACCAGTGAGTAGGCTGGCGTTTCAGATTCTTCTTCTGAGCCGACTTTACTAAGAGGTTCTCTTCCTTTAGAACCAGGACATGTCCTTTATTGAGGAATACCATGGACTAGGGTTGTCAATAGAGATGCCAGCCTCCAGGTGGGGCCTGGGGATCCCCAGAAATGCAGCTCATCTCTGGACTACAGAGAGATCAGTTCCCCTGGAGAAAATAGCAGTTATGAAGGGTGGGCTCCGTGGCCAGTTTGGTATAGTGGTTAAGTGTATGGACTCTAATCTGGGAGAACTGGGTTTGATTCCCCACTCCTCCACTTGCACCTGCTGGATGACCTTGGGCAAGCCATAGCTCTGGACCAGCTGTTCCCTCAAGGACAGCTTGGGAAAGAGCTCTCTCAGCCCCACCTACCTCACAGGGTGTCTGTTGTGGGGAGGGGAAGGGAAAAGGAGTTTGTCAGCCGCTCTTAGACTCCCTTGGGTAGTGAAGGGCAAGGTATAAATCCAATCTCCTCTCCTCCTCCTCCTCATCGTACCCCACTGGGGTCCTTCTCCTCCCCAGGCTCCACCACTCCCAGATCTCCAGGAGGTTCCCAGCCTGGAGCTGGCAACTGTACCCCCCCCCCCCCCGCAGCAGCAGTCTGTGGGGGACCTGGAAACCCTAATTGTCTACCTCCATGTGGGGGCTGGAGAACTCCTAGAAATACAGGTCTCCAGACCACAGAATAGGGTTAACATAAGAACATAAGAGAAGCCATGTCTGATCAGGCCCATGGCCCTTCACACAGTGGCCAAAACCCAGGTGCCCTCAGGAGGTCCACCAGCAGGGCCAGATGTGAGAGTCCTACAGAGTCACTCACCAACAAGCATCCGTAAAGAAAAGGTAGTCTTTATTGAGAAAGGTCTGTTGTGGTCATCTACACGTCCTGTGTCAGTAATGGTTAGAACAATCCCTAGGCAGGGCAATTATACAGAATTCAAAAGGGTCTCAGAGAGGAATGCAACCAATCACATAAATATTTTTAAAAAGGCGTCCTTAATACTGGTCCCAGGTTCTCAGGGAAAAAGCGGGAAGATCCACAGCCAGACACTTGCAGGCACTCAAGGTCAGCACCAAGCAGTGAGCGATAAGCTATGAGAAAGAAAACAAAACATTCCAGACACCCGACATCACAGGGTGACTTATGCCACCTCCCGGGCAGGGGATGGCAGCATTAGCTGACACCAGAACTCCAGAAGCCTTCCCCCCTGCTGCCCCCACCTCCAAGCACCAAGAATACAGAGCATCATTTACCCAGACATAAGAACATAAGAGAAGCCATCCTGGATCGGGCCAGCAGGGACAGAACTCCAGAAGCCCTCCCACTGTCCCCCCCCCCCCCCAGCACCAAGAAAACAGAGCATCACTGCCCCAGACATGAGAACATAAGAGAAACTATGTTGGATCAGGCCAGTGGCCCATCCAGTCCAACACTCTGAGTCACACAAAACCCAGGGGCCATCAGGAGGTCCAACAGTGGGGCCAGATCCCCAGGAGCCCTCCCACCGTGGCCCCCCAAGCTCCAAGGAGACAGAGGGCCACTGCCCCAGTCGTCGAGGGTTGCCAAGTCTGGGTGGGGAAATACCTGGAGATTTGGGGGAGGGGGGAACCTGGGGAGGTGAAGGATTGGGGAGGTGAGGGACCTCAGTGGGGGTGCAACGCCACGGAGTCCACCCTCCAAAGCCGCTGTTTTCTCCGGGGGAACTGATCACCATCACCTGGGTTTGCATGAATATTTCTGGACTTATGGAGACCCCCAGCAAGGAGCTTTCAAGGCAAGTGAGGAGCAGAGGTGGTTGGCCATCACCTTCCTCTGCAGAGCCTTCCTTGGTGGTCTCCCTTCCATGTCCTGACCCTGCTCAGCTTAGGGTTGCCAGCCTCCAGGTCTCCTGCTTTTACAACTGAACTCTAGCTGACAGTGATCAGTTTCCCTGGAGAAAAATGGCTGTTCTGAAGGGTGGACTCTATGGCATCATACCCTGCTGAGGCCCCTCCCATCCCCAAACCCCACCCTCTCCTGGCTCCACCGCCAAAGTCTCCAGGTATTTTCCAACCCAGACCTGGCAACCCTAGCGTAGCTTCTGAGAACCTATGAGATTGGGCTATACTGTGCTGCCTTTCCTCCCAACGTCTGGATATCTGTTCTGATTCCGAAAGATCTCCACGTCCTACATGGAGGCTGGCGACCATACTACAGAGATCAGTTCCCCTGGAGAAAATGGCTGCTTTGGAGGGTGGACACTGTGGCACTGGACCTTGCTGAGGTCCTTCCCCTGCCAACCCTTTCCTCCCCAGGCTCCACCCCCAAATTTCCAGGAACTTCCCAACCTGGAGATGGCAACTCGATGGACCTTGCACACAAATATACACACACACTCACACTGCACAGGCACACAGACTTACTCTCCTTGGGCAGCAGCCCATCCAAGCCAGGGATGGAGGAACAATTTATCCACCGTTGCAACCCAATGAGAAGCAAGTGTGACCCTTCCCTTACCTGAAACAGCTACAGAGGCTCCATGCACTAGTGTAGCCTCAAAAGATGGGCCGCTGGGGTTATGGGAACCCACAAGGCCAAATTTACATGATATGGTGACCCTCTTAAAAAAACAACAACAAGGTATGTACAAATCAACAAAACTACACATTCTGGGATCCACTTTCACAGGCTTCTTGATCCACTTTGGGGGCAGGACCCACAGGTTGGGAAATGCTGGACTGCTGCAATGCATGGCGTGTGGGGCTGCCCTTGAAGGTGAACCAGTGATGCAAAATGTGCCTGCTCAAATTTCAAACAGGAGCTGTGGCTCAGTAGTGTAGAGCATCTGATTCACACGCAGGAGGTCTGCGGGTCAGTCCCCAGCGTCTCCAGTTTAAAGGACCGAGTGATGTGAAACCTAAGACATCCTGCTGGCATGGTGTCCTCAAAAATGGTTGCTAAATATACCCTTCCTGCTGGCTAATAAGGATGGTCTGAGCCCGACTTGTTCTATAGCAGCTGCTGTAGCAGGCAGAGGCAGGTGAGGTAAGGCGGAGCTTTCCATTTGGACGATAAGTCATTTTATTTAGCCTTGGAATGGGCACGTGTGTTTTCTGATGGTGTTCACCTTGGTCCGCTGTTTCGAGAAGGCTTTCTTGCACAGGTAAATAGGACTGTATCTCTGACCAGGCTAGGCTCATTTCCTCAGATCTTGGAAGCTAAGCAGGCTCGGTCTTGGTTAGTATTTGGGAGGGAGACCAACAAGGAAGTCCAGGGTTGCTACGCAGAGGCAGGCAAGGGCAAACCACCTCTGCTTGTCTGACCTGATCTGGAAGGTCCGGGCTAGCTGGATCTCGTCATCTCTCAGAAGCTAAGCAGGGTCGGCCTTGATTAGTATTTACACCAGGGGTCATTTCGTAGAAAAAGAGGTGCAGGAAATCATTAGCATAACTCATTTGCATAACTCATCTGCATATGCCACACCCCCTAACATACCGGAAGTGTGTCAGAAGGCAACACCCACCCCTCAGGCTCCACTCCACAGGTGAGTGAAACTGACCTGCTCTTCCTCCATTCCCTTCCCCATCCAACACTTTGTGCAATAAAAATAAGCGTGAAGAACACACCATCATTCTCTTCCTGCTCCCTTGAAACCACCAGGTTTCAAGTAGACTTGAGATACCCAGGACATGTGCACCACCCATCCCTTCCCCTTCCCCTCCCCACAACAAGACACCCTGTGAGGTAGGTGGGGCTGAAAGAGGTCTTTTGAGAACTGCTCATGAGAGAACAGCTCTGAGAGAACTTGTGACTGGCCCAAGGTCACACCAGCAGCTGCATGTGGAGGAGTGGGGAATCAAACCCAGTTCTCCCAGATTAGAGTCCAACTCCTGACCACTACACCAAACTGATGGGGTGGAAGCTGCTGAAGGGTTGGTGAAATTTCTCCAGTACTTATGTGCCATGTGCCCAGATAAAAAATGGTATACTTCGAAAACTTATATGCCACCTTGAACAAGTCTCTGGAAAAGCAGCACACAGTCATAAAAGGAACAATGATAAAATTATCAATATTAAAACAAAACATTAAAAACAATAAAGACCCTAGCAGGGCTTTCCCCGGGGCGCTGCGCCTCTGCACTGCTCCGGGAAGCCGAGGAGGGGGTGGGGCTTGGTCATGTGCCTGCCCCCTGGGCTCCTCACTCCCGGAGCTGCGCTCCTGTGCGCTCCCGCTCCAACGGACCCCTGATTTACACTATTGTACTGGTACCTATCACTGTACGTTTGCTCCAGACGAGGTAGTCTCTTCACCTCTTGAAGCCCCATGTCGAAAAGTTTCATTTCAGCCCTTCCTGAGAGTCTGTTTGGTCTCAGAGCTCTGTAGTCCAGGGCCTCTTGGATGTTCCTTGGATGTCCCATTCCACTGATTCTCAGCGAGAAAGGCAGACTGTCGGGAAGCTAAATAAAGCAAAAACAGGAAATGTTCTGTGTTGCTCAGATTTTCAGAGCTTCCTTGTGGGAGAAAGCACAGGACAGAACAATTGAAATAAATACATTGACTGGTCTTCGGTGAATATCTGTCTGGAGGTGTGATTGGCAACAGTGGGGCAAGTGTTCACAAGACTCCTTGCTCAAACAAAAGTTTTGGAAAGATAATTCAGGGTTCGTGTTTGTGTGTCTCTCTCTCCCTTTTCGACTGTGGGGGAAATGCATCTCCTCCGTTGCTCCGAGGAAGAGTCACCTCTTTGAGCTTTTGAGATTGTCTTTTTAAAGACACTATATCTATTGTTCTATTTTATTGTTTTAATATTGGACGCAAGCAGCTATTTGGAGAGGTGGGGTGTAAATTACTCACGTAAGCAAATAAATAAAATATTAGGTTGCGAAATCTTCCTAAACCCAATCATGTTCTTCTGCAGGGGAGGAAAAAACTCATCCTATACTCCACAGAAGGTAAGGGCTGAAAGGACCGGAGCAGAGAGACAGAGAGAGAGATTTATGCAAACACGGAAGAAAACACCCCCTTTAATGGGTGGATAAATAAATGATGGGGCTTGGCAATAATGCCACAAAATTACATTTGTGTAAACAGAGGCAGAAAAACTAATAGACATTTCCCTACCCAAATGGGGTATTGTAATGAATTTTCCAAAATAGAATCGCGCACGGCTGTGACTTAAATCAATCTTTTCTATTATTCTATTGCCGTGTGATAAAACTGCTATTGATATCTGTGCATTAATAATAATAATTTGTGTGAAGAAAGACTATAAGCCCAAATTCAGCTGCATCTAGCTGTTGTTTGAAAATGTAGATAAACTCTGAACAAGCCACAAAAGCAAAATATTTATAGTTCATCTAAAAGTATTAGTGATTTGCATTCTTGTTCTCTTAGCGGTTTCAAACGTGTTGTGTTCTGATGTTAGATTCACTGTTCTTATTTGCTTTTGTTGTTGTTGGTATTACATTTAATTTTGCATCGAGGGAAAAGCCCGGAGGACAGTTTCAGATCTCCTCTCCCTTCTGACTTCCTTGCGAATCTCTTCGGTTGCAAGGTGAGGTGACCAGGGTTAATACATGAAGACTCATGTAGCTGCCTTCTACTGAATCAGACCATCAGCCCTTCAAAGTCAGGATTGTCTACTCTGACTGGCAGCAGCTCTCCAGGGTCTCAGGCGGAGGTCTTTCGCATCACATCACCTCCTGCCAGGTCCTTTGAACCGGAGATGCCGGGGATTGAACTCGGGACCATCTGCATACTGGGCAGACGCTCGACCAATGAGCCACAACGCCTCCTCATCTTCAGCGGCTCAGCAGCCATGTGTGATCCTTCGACACATCGCCTGTGCATCCTCAGAGCACTGCAGCCCCGTGTTTCAGGGAAGGGGGCAAGGCTGTTCCCCGGTTTGGCTTGTGATGGCGTTATGTCCACTGACCGCCACCAGGTGCCAGCAAAACTCAACCTGACCTTGGCTCTGGAGAACAATAGGCCCAAGGATCCTGAACTTACAGCTAGGCACCAATCGGAACTTTGGCAGGAAGTTTAAACCCGCCAATGGGACCTAGAGGCGGAGTCCAGGAGTTGTATATAGTTGGCCCATTTCGGCCAGAGTTTTATCTTGTGTTCTATCTTTGTTCCTGATGTTACCTGAATCAAGACCTGAGCGACATCATCATGCCTAGAACTCAGTATTTTATACTGGCGACGAAGGTGGGATCCCGTTGAGCGAACCTGACTCCGACTCCAGCACCGCACCAGCACCGATCCACAGCCACCACGCACTGCCAGGCTCCAGCGCTTCCAGGCACCACCGACCACACCACCGGACCACACTCCTGAGTCATGGCCACCGCTCCGGGACACATCGAAGCTTTTGACCCCGCTCACCCTGAGTTATGGGAGGCATGGATGGAACAGCTCACGAATTACTTCTGCTTCCAAGAGGTAACCAACGAGATTTACAGCCGGGCAGCTGGTCCCCACCTTGAAAAAGCCACGGCTGGAGGGACTTGAGGAAGGGTCAGCTGTGAGACTCTCTGGGCCCAGGCCTCATGCCAGGAGGGCAGTGAAAGAGTTGCCACCTGCACCATTCCCTGCAGCCTCTGCACTCCTCTCCTTGCACCAGGGCAGCTGCCAGGGAGGAAGAAAACTGGCAGCGGAGAAGAGTGGGTGCAACAATCCTGGAAAAAAGCACGCTGGCCACGGGGGGGGGGGGGGGGGGCGGATTCTCCTTTCTCCATGACCAGCTTGCTCTCATCCCGGAGCCTTGGTAAACTTTCCCACTGGAGCCGCTGTGCCTCAGGCTTAGGGGAGGGGCCGTGCCTTGGTGGTAGAGCATCTGCTTGACCTGCAGAAGGTCCCAGGTTCAATCCCCGGCATCTCCAGTTGAAAGGACCAGGCCATGAGTGATGGGGAGACCTCTGCCAGATGCTGGGGAGCTGCCAGATGCTGGGGAGTCTGATTCAGGAGAAGGCAGCTTCGTGTGTGTCCATGTGCTCATGCTGACGAGGAAGCAAGATGGCCGAGATTGAAGTCCAGGGCACCTAGGCTTCTTACAAAGAGAGCCTTCGTGGTGTCACTGACCAGCTCGGGACAGGGGTCTGCAGTGGGATAAGTGAGCCCCCACTATTTCCTTTGCTGGCGTCTGGTTCTCTCCCTGGCCATCCTGCTCCCCTCAAGCAGTGAGTTTCATGCCAGGGAGAGGCTGAGAAGACCACAAGGGAAATGAGGGGAGCCCAGGCTCAACTGCAGTGGGGAGAATGCATGAAACTACTGCCTTCTACTGAGTCAGACCTTTCGGTCCATCGAGGTCCGTATTGTCCACTCAGACTGGCAGCAGCTCTCCAGGGACTCAGGCGGAGGTCTTTCCCATCACCTCCTGCCTGGACCTTTTAACTGGAGATGTCCGGGATCGAACCTGGGTCCTTCTGTGTGCCAAGCAGATGCTCCACCACTGAGCCACAGTCCTTCCCCACTGAGCACAGCCTGCCACTGCATGATCAGATGCAACGACGGGTGAGTCAGGGGTGGGGTTTTTTTTAAACTATTTGTTCCCAGTGCTCTTACATGAGGAATCGATGTAGCGCACCTCCGCCCCGAGGTCTCCCTATGGAATGTGCAGCAGTGTGCGCTGATGCGCATACTGCAACCGGGGTAAAAAAAAATGGCATGGAGTCAGGATAGCCTGATCAGACTATCCCAATGCCAAGGGACCACTCTGGGGTGATCAGACGCAGGGAAGTCCATCTGTGGCCCGTTGCAACCCGTTTGCTACAGGACTTTCCCAGGCGTTTTTTAAATCTGCTTGTGTGGCAGAGCAGAACGGGTTGCCGACAGCTGTGGGGTGCTTCCCAGATGTTGGTGTCTGATCACGCTCCTTTAATCCTCCCGGCATTCGTGCCTATGTCAGGGCAAATTGTGCGTATGATCGCCACCTCTGTTTGACTTTGCTGATTGGGAAGAGTCAATGTCACTGTTCGCCTCTCACCTGTCTGTCGATTCTTCTGCTGACCCTCTGGGATGTTTTAACAAGACTGCCGGTCACGAGGGAAATGAACTAAAATTGTCCACTTGTTATTTATTTATTTATCGCGTTTGTATCCCGCCCATTCCCGCCTGCCAATCATTAGTCGCATTTGTCTTCGGCAGGCGAAAAATAAATGTTTTCTGGGTTATTTCTCATTCATTTGGAAACTGAAGTATTTGAAGTGAGTGTACATTAGTATCTACCTCACAGAGTGTCTGTTGTGGGGAGGGGGAAGGGAAAGGAGATAGTAAGCCACTCTGAGACTCCTTCAGGTAGTGAAGGGCGGGGTATAAATCCAATCTCTTCTCTTCTCTATATTGGAAATGAATGTATTCGATAGGTTTTCGTCAGCATTCACAGAGGAGTTGAGAATGATGGTAGGGGTGCAGTACAGCTCAACAAAAATCTGCCAAATGTTTGCATTTTGTTGTCAAGGCTGTGAGTAATTCGGCCTTAAAATTTCCAATGCTGGAGGGAAACAATGCTTTCCTGAGGAGGAATGCAACCTAGCTAGTATAAACAAGATGCTACCAACAGACGGTGTCTCTTTGGCTGACGGCCCCTTTATCAGGGAAATACTCTCAAGTTTAATTAAGGTGTTGGAAGTTGTCAAGCCATGGAATTGCTTGGCCCAGCTAATTCCTTAAACTGCTCCCTGGCACCTTTCGAAACTTAACTCATGTAGCAAATTAAAAAATGCTAATAGCTGGCCAATAAAATACAGAAGCACATTCTGGTCTGTAATTTCAGCAGGTCTGCACATTAATTAACGCTGAGGAAATGAAGCCCATTCGATTCAGGAACAATTAGCAACAAAAGAGGCGTCCGGTCCTGTACCCTTATCGCTGAAAGCAGCACAGTTTCCAGCGCCTGATTAAAGTAAGATTCATGCGGCCATTTCCCCCCTGTCTTCTGACATGTCTTACCTGTGACAGAGGAGGGGGTTGGGGCCCACAGCCCTTGGGTTTCCACCCCGCTGCAAACAGAAAGCTTCATCTACTAGCATGACTCTAAGAAGGCCATCCAATCCTATAAAAGACGGGGCCTCTTATGCAAGACCCAGACTGGGCTGCAGAAGACAGCAGCCACTTGCTCACTTTGTGCACTGGAAAAGCTGCAAACAGAAGAAACTTACATTTTCCAGATTCGGCTGCCTCGTGTCGCAACCCTAATTAGGTTATTTAAACAACATCATTTGTATTTCATTTCCTCGAGGAACTTTCAGATTCCTGCTGCTCCTCCCCTCCCCACCAAAACCATTTCCCTTCAGAAACTCAGGCGCACATGCTGGAAATGGATGCGAGGGTGTGCCCGCTTGCTGAACTCTTTGCAGAAGGGGGGGGGGGGAGAAGCCCACTATTTGTTTAATGTGTGCCGTTGGATTTCTTGCCCGCCTCCCCCCTAAAGCTTGGGGCAGGTCTCCTTGACACAAACACAACCATCTTGCTTCCATGCATTCTTTCCCATCCTTTCAACGTTCCATCATCCTGGAGCGTGGTCCAGGAACAGAACCCTGGATACGGGTTATGCAGACAAAGTCAAGAGCTGTGCTACTGGGAGCAGGCCTGGGGCGTCATGGCTAGGGCAGCCAAAAATCAAGAGTCAGGTTTGCCCCATCTCAGTTTTGCCCCAGCCCTTTCATCCTTTCTGTCATTGTAGCCAATGCACCCTCTAAGCTGTGGAGTCTTGTGAGCAAAAATTCGACTTTGTGAGCTACTGGCCTTAAAGTTGTGAGCGAGCGGTTTGGCTCCTGCATAAAATTAGCTTGCTCTGGAGCCATCCTTCCTGAGCTGAGACAAAAAGGTGTGTGCCGGAGGCTAAAAACCTGTGAGTTAGCTCACACTAACTCAGCTTAGAGGGAACACTGAAATTTGTAGCCTGTCCAGGGAAACAAAGCTCAGGAGTTGGTTTCAAAGAAGGGAGGGAGAGGGGAAGATACACAGAGAGAGAGAGAGAGATTGGAGTGGAGCAGAGATGCCATGGTTTTCTAGCACTAAATTGTCTCATCATGATCTTCCATATTTGTCAGCATCATGAAATTGCTGGAATCTAGTGGGCTCTTAAGTCCAGTTGGCTGTCCTGGGCCTTCCCCCAGTGTTGTACCCTATGCGACACATGCTCAAAGTCATATGCTCAGGCCCACGGCACTGGAGAAATTGCTTTAAAAAAAAACAAAACCTTTCTCTCAATAGTGTTCAAGGTTTGGACACTCATTGGGGTCCTTTCTGCATTTGCCTGCCTCTCCAGATTTTCTCAGCGTTCGAATCAAGGCAATTTAAGCCCATGGCAAAACAGCACCCAAATAACCCAGGGCAACAGCAGGCTGAAACTGACCTGACCACTGAAGGGAGGTGATGTAATACAGAATGGGGGGAAAGCCTGGAATGAAAAGAAGATTGAACTCAGGTTTAGTGCAGAGGGGGGGGGGGAACCTGGATTAAAAAGAAGGTTGGGTTCAATTTTAGTACAGAATTTCTTGGAGTACACTGCGGTGACCATGGATTAAAAGAAGAGTGCAGAAAGGGCCTCGGACAGCTGAGCCATGCCTCTTGTTGGAGCAAAGTCTCTGCTACTTCGGAGCTGTCCCTAGTCCTGAAAACTGAGTCTTACCATCCCAGCACTTCCCTGTGCCCTCTTGACCACAGGCTCCTGGTTTCTTGCAAACTGCTGATCACTCCCTTCTATTGGGCATCTCCTTGTTTTAGCTTTAGAACTCTGTGCAACACCCCCCCCCCCAAGCCCATGTAGCTGGAAGACAACCCCAGTCTCATTCCGTTCTGCTTCTCCCACATGGACCTGTCTCACCACTGTGACCCAGATTCTGAGCCACCTGCTCCAGTGTCAGCAGGAACAGGACAGGAAGCTGCTACAAGTCCAAGCCTTGTCCCCTCCGAAATGCTGCAAAATGCTGTGTGGAGGCGGGCTTCTCATCTCCAGGACTAAGCCCATCATTTAGCAAAGGCCTCACATAGAGTTGAAAGGATCCGATTCTCATTTGTCCAGTAGCAAAGAAACCCTCAAATTGGTAGGCTGTGTTGATGCCATGAAATGAAAGGCTGTAAATAAGGGGGCTGCAATTAGTAATTGTGTAGTTGCCATTTGGACGCCGATGGCGGCAGCAATCAGAATTTGCCCCCCATCCCTATGAGAGATGCAAACGGTTTGAAACAGGAGACAGGCAAAAGCTTTTCTCTCATTCAGGCAAATTTCTAGGAGACCATTTTGCAAGGTGAGGTGGGGTGGACAGAAACGGTGTCTGCTTTGACAATGGTGGGGATTGCAAACCCTGCTGTTTCCCACATGGAGACAGGCTTGTGTGGTTTCCCTGTTGCTTCTCCGGTTGCTGATACAAAGCAGAGACACCAGGGCTTCCACACAGCAGGCCTGTTGTTTTCCTTTAAATCAGCAATTTAACATTATTACATCGATATATCATTATACTAAGCATCGTGTTCTCTGTGTTCCTAGCTTTCTTTTAAAAAAAACCCTAATTATCTAGCCCTTTTAATTGCGCAGATATGCTTTTATCTTTGTATCACCATAAAGAAAGGGACCAGAGATTTCATATCTGCTACAATGAAAGTGGGGAGCTTAGAGATCTGCTGCACACTTTGGGGTAGCGATATAGCGAGATAATGTGACTCAACGACTTGAAAAAACTTTTGCAGTAGGGAGAGGAAGTGGATACTGAGGGGGTGGCTTCTCTGTGGGCGGGAACAGGAAACTCCAGACTTTGCCATCCGCCCAACAGCCATCTGGGCATTTCTGCAGTCTTTCCCAAAACTTTGGAGGAAATCGGGCATGAGAAAGAGGGGAAGAGAGCTGGGAAACTCCAGGAATGCACCAGCATGCTGCAGGGAAGCAGAGAAAAAACCCACTCCCCAACCACATGGAATTCCATGCAGAAATACCCCCTTTGCTCTCTCCCATCAAAGACAGAAGGAGCCGTTGACTTCTGTGGCAGGGCAAGTCATCACATTGGGAGTGCACGCCCCCTACAGGCACACTAGAAACTGGCATGACAGCCACACACTTCTTGCGCTGGCTTCAACATCCGTATGTGTGATCCGGGTTTTCTGAATAAATGTGTTTGTGCTTCACTCACTCTCCAATGGAAGCTGTAAAAGGTAAGAAGGATTCCTTCAAGCAGTGGAAAGCTAGTGAGGTTGATAAAAGGGAACACAGGATGTGGCAGATAAAATGCAAGTCTGTGATCAGGCAGGCAAAAAGGGAATATGAGTAGCATATCACTAAAACCATAAAGACCAACAATAAAACTTTCTTCAAATACATTAGAAGTAGGAAACCAGCCAGGGAGGCAGTGGAGCCCTCGGATGACCAAGGGGTAAAAGGTGTATTGAAGGATGATAGGGAAATGGCTGAGAAGCTGAATGCTTTTTTGCCTCTGTCTTCACTGAGGAACATGAGAAGTGCTTCCCCACTCCAGAACCGCTGATTTTGGGAGGGTGTTGAAAGACCTGAGTCAGATTGAGGTGGCGAGAGAGGAGGTCCTACAATTGATACACAACTTAAAAACTAATAAATCACCCGGCCCAGATGGCATACATCCAAGAGTTCTGAAAGAACTCAAATGTGAACTTGTGGATCTCCTGACAAAAATATGTAATCTTTCCTTAAAATCTGCCTCCATTCCTGAGGACTGGAAGGTAGCGAATGTCACTCCCATCTTTAAAAAGGGTTCCAGAGGAGATCTGGGAAATTATAGACCAGTCAGTCTGACATCGCTCCGGGTAAGTTGGTGGAAACTGTTATTAAGGAAAAAATTAGTAGGCACATTGATGAACAAAATCTCTTGAGGAAGACTCAGCATGGGTTCTGTAAGGGAAGATCTTGTCCCACTAACCTGTTAGTGTTCTTTGAGGGAGTAAACAAACATGTGGACAAGGGGGATGCAATAGATGTTGTTTACCTTGACTTCCAGAAAGCTTTTTGATAAAGTTCCTCATCAAAGGCTCCTAAGTAAATTCAATAGTCACAGGATAAAAGGACAAGTCCTTTTGTGGATCAAAACCTGGCTAATTAATAGGAAACAGAGAGTGAGTATAAATGGGCAATTTTCTCAGTGGTGGGTGGTAAGCAGTGGGGTACCACAGAGGTCAGTATTCAGTCTGATGCTTTTTAACTTGTTTATTAATTACTTGGAGTTGGGAGTAGCAGTGAAGTGGCTAAATTTGTAGATGACACAAAGTTGTTCAGGGTGGTAAGAACCAGGGAGGATTGTAAGGCATTCCAAAGGGATCTATCAAGGATGGGTGAGTGGGCATCAACGTGGCAAATGGGGTTCAGTGTGGCCAAGTACAAAGTGATGCACATTGGAGCCAAAAATCCTAACTATAAATACACGTTGATAGGGTCCGAACTGGCGGAGACTGACCAAGAGAGAGATCTTGGAGTTGTAGTAGATAACTCAATGAAAATGTCGAGACAGTGTGCGACTGTGCAACCCTATAAAGTAGGTTAAGCTAAAAGTGGGTGAATGGCCCAAGATCACCCCATGAACTTCCACAGCAGAGGTGGGATTCAAACCTGGGTGTCTCAGATGCTAGTATAAAACTCTAACCACTATACAATGTTGGCTTTTGTGGGTTCGCAGCTGCAGAACAGTAGCAAGCAGTCAGTCCTGGGTGAGTCACAGTGGTATAGCAAGTAGCTGATTGGTTGCTGGAGAGCCTGGTCTAAATGAGTCCTCCCTCAAAGGCCAAAACAGTGCAGTAAATGTTCCTGCCCCTCTCCCTGTCTTTTCCTAACAGAAACCAAGGCTTGAAGGCTGGCAATGGTTGCCTAGCTACAGCCACTATGGCAACTGACAATGCCATTTATTTCTTAAAGCTAGACGCACTGCTTTTATTACTGGGGGATTAACCCTCTGATGCACTTTTTTTTTTTTAAGATTTCAGATTCTTCTGTAAACTTGGGGCTTTTTCAGGTTTATAGCAAGATCTGTCTTGTCTGTACACGGTCCCGTTCTCTGGATTTAAGTTTCCACAGATGAGGCCATGTTGAGAGTGAGGCAGATTGGTTTTCAGTGTAGCGTATATAGAGACTTGCCCCCTCCCAGCCTTCTGTAGAGGACAAGAGCACTGCAGAGGGAACCCCCCCCCCAAATTGGTAGGTGATTCTTTTGCAGGAAAGGGTTGGTCTCTTTTAAGGCTTGAATTGGGCAACTGTCCCTCATGGGCTCTTGTTTCCCTTGGTTTGCACTTCAGTGAAGTTGCATCCTTGTTGTCAGAAAGATTCAAATGAGGAAGGGGTGGAGGGGGCGGCATTTGTTGTTTGTCCAGAGAGGAACGAAACATCCTGACAGGAAGCTCTGCATTTGTTTCCTTGGTGACAACAACTTGTAATTGCTGGGTTCTGTCACGCATGTGCTGCAGGGCATCAGCCGCAACGGAAGAGAAGGGATGTTTGGGGAAGAAACACATCTTGAAAAGACAGCTTGTTATCAACGATTTATTTATTCATTACAGGCAGGGCTTAATTGGGGTCAGGTCTGGCCCGGGCTCCGTCAGGAATCTAGTCGGCGTGCTAAAAGTCGACTCCAGAACGAGTAAGCAAGTTTCTGCATGTGGAATTCTATAGAGTCCACCCTCCAAAGCAGCAGTTTTCTCCTGGGGAACTGATCTCCGTAGTCTGAGAGCCAGTTTGGCGTAGTGGTTAAGTGTGCGGCCTTGAATCTGGGAGAACCGGGTTTGATTCCCCACTACTCCACTTGTGGAGGTGTTCTTGAAAAAGAGCAGTTTCTGTCAGAGCTCTCTCAGGGAAGGGAAAGGAGTCTGTAAGCCACTCTGAGACTCCTTTGGGTAGTGAAGGGCAGAGTATAAATCCAATCTCTTCTCTTCTTCTTCTAGAGCTTAATTATAATTCCAGAAGAACTCCAGACCCCACCTGGAGGATGGTAACCCAGCCTCCCTGCAAAACCCCCATACTTGTTGTTTAGTTTGATGGTTCTCAAATTAAGAAGGGAGTAACTTTCCTGCCCTTTACACATACAGACACACATGCACATCATAGCCTTTCTGTACATTGTGTTGGTCAGGCTGCGCCTGGAGTCTTTTGTGCAGTTCTGGAGGCCTCGCTTCCAAAAGGGTGGGGGCAGAGGAGAGCGACGAGGATGATTGGGGGCCTGGAGACCAAGAAGCCCCAGGAGGAAAGGCCGAGGGACTTGGGAAGGTTTAGTCTGGAGGAGGCTGAGGGGGGATATGGTTGTTCTCTTGAAGTCTTTGAAGGGCTGTCCCTTAGAGGAGGGCAGGGAGAGGAGAGGGCTTGCAATCGTGGGTTTAATTTAAAGGCAGGAAGGGACCGGCTGGCTCTTAGGGAAAACTTTTTTATAGTAAGAGTAACAGTGGAATCAGCTACCCAGGAAGATGGTGAGCTCCCCCTCTGATAAGTATTGGAGTCGGGAGTCCATGGAATAGTGAAACAGCTAGATCTTTATTGCTGGTCCAGATGAAGCATACAACCCAGGGCTCCAAGCCCTCCTTTTATGCTGGTCAGGGACAATCCCCTGACCTCACCCAACTGGCCTGATAGGCTATTAGAAGTCTATTTACATTTCATAGGTTCCCTGGGAGAAACCTAGGTACAGGATTGGTGGCCGGTTTGAATCCACCTGGCCTTTGTTCTACCTGGCTGAAGCTCAGGTAGTTTCTTGGCCATGTGCTCTGGCCATGCTCTGGCCATGTGCTCTGGCCATGCGGTCACAATTAAGAGAGCACATGGCGACCGCATGGTCAATACATAACACCCTCCCTGGCAGTCTTCGAGCAGCGGCTGGACGAACCTTTGTCAGGGATGCTCTCGGCTGATCCTGCATTGAGCAGGGGGCGGGACTAGGTGGCCTGTAGGGCCCCTCCCCACTCTGTGATTCTATGAAACTCTGGGTCAGGGCCCAAAAGTGAATTACAACTCTCAGGGGTGTGTCGCAAGGATGGGAGAAAGAGAGGGTGAGCTAGGAGGATTGATGCAAATTGCTTCTGGGGACTGCCTCCCCTCCCCCACTTTACCAGTTCCAAGACTGGCTGCAGTGGGGAAGGCCCTTTTGTTCACTGCCTGGTGCGCATGCAACATCTCCATATGTAGTGTCCCCATTGTCCCCCCCCCCCCCCCCCCGTAACATCCCATGGCCTTCCCTTCCTCTGACTGCTTGAAGGGTTTCTCTTTTTTTGACTGTACCACTGGTGTCCCCAGCATTGTGTCCATGGGTTCTGTGGGGCCTGTCAACACCTTTCTGGGGGGCCACCAAGTCCTTCTTCTCCTTCTCCTCCTCCTCCTTCTTTTCCTTCTTCATCTTCTCCTCCTTCCTTCTCCTCCTTCTTCTCCTCCCTCTCCTTCTCCTTCTCCTCCTCCTCCTTCATCTCCTTCTCCTTCTTCTCCCCCTCCTCCTCCAGAGAGCCAGTTTGGTGTAGTGGTTAAGTGCAGGCAGACTCTAATCTGGGAGAACCGGGTTTGATTCCCCACGCCTCCACTTGTACCTGCTGGATGACCTTGGGCAAGCCATAAGTTCTGTCAGAGCTCTCTCAGCCCCACCTCCCTCACAACAAGGTGTCTGTTGTGGGGAGGGGAAGGGAAAGGAGTTTGTAAGCTGCTCTGAGACTCCAAGTGAAGGGCGGGGTATAAATCCAATCTCTCCTTCTTCTCCTTGCACCTGCTGGATGCACTCCTCCACTTGCACCTGCTGGATGACCTTGGGCAAGCCATAGTTCTGTACCAGCTGTTCTCTCAAGGACAGTTGTCTCTGAGCTCTCTCAGCCCCACCTGCCTCCCAGGGTGTCTGTTGTGGGGAGGGGAAGGGAAAGGAGTTTGGAAGCCGCTCTGATACTCCAAGTGAGTGAAGGGCGGGATATAAATCCAATCTCTTCTCTTCTTCTTCTTCTCTTTTTCCCCGTTCCTCCCCCTTCCCCTCCTTCTCTTCAGTATGCATCCACATGAAAGCTTATACCCAGAATTAAACTTTGTTGGTCTTAAAGGTGCCACTGGACTCAGTCTTCATAATAGTCAAGAAACAGCTAAAACCAAAAATGAAACATCAAGACCCAACTTGCTCCCACCTCCCCTCCCCTCCCTTAAAAGGTCCCTGTCATTCAAACCCGCCTAAGAACCCCGGGCACCTGGCAGGCCTGGGTGTGGTCCAGGAGACCATTTCTTCCATCCAGCCCATGCTTGGCCACCACGACACTCCTAGGTCAGCATTCCGTCTTTTGCCAGAGATCGACTTTCCAACTCTGGGCTGAGAAATTCCTGGAGGTTTGGGAGCAGAGCCTGGGGAGGGAGGGGTTGGGGAGGGGGGGCATGGTACAATGTCATAGACTCCACCCTCCAACGTAGCCGTCTTCTTCAGGGGAACTGATCTCTGTCACCTGGAGATCAGATGTAATACCAGGAAATCTTCAGGCCCCACCTGGAGGTTGGCAGCCCTGACGCCAGAGGCCCCTGCCAGGCCCCCCCCCCCCGATACTGTGCCCCTGACCTTTATTGCTGTAAGCAAACATCAGATCTCTGCCCTGGGCAACCCCCTATAAAAGTCATTGGAACTGAGCTGGCACAGTTTGGTGTAGTGGTAAGGAGCGCAGGCTCTAACCTGGGAGAACCGGGTTTGATTCCCCACTCCTCCTCCACATGCAGCCAGCCAGGTGACTTTGGGTCAGTCACAAGTTCTTTCAGAGCTGTTCTCTCAAGGGCAGTTCTCGGGAGAGCTCTCTCAGCCCCACCACCAGCCTCCCAGGGTGGCTGTTGTGGGGAGGGGAAGGGAAAGGAGTTCGTAAGCCGCTCTGAGACTCCTTCGGGTAGTGAAGGGCAGGGTGTAAATCCAATCTCTTCTCTTCTTCTTCTTCACATTTGGTGGTGGGCTGCGGCCATGGGTTCCGCTTGCTGATTATGCATCGTAGGCAGAAATGCTTCCCTTTTTATTTGTAGCCTCTCAGTTCCCCTGGATGAGCCTGGCGTTCTTTGTCTGTGGAGAGACAGTGTGTAATTTCCCCCCATTCACTCCTTTCGGCACTGCTCATGAGCCCATAAGCCTCTATTATGCAGGCTCTCCGGGCTAAAAAGCACCAGCTGTTTCCCACTGATCCGTCATCCCTCTGATCCTCGGGGCTGCTTTCTTCCCCAGCAGTTTCTCCCTCTCTGCCTTCTCCCCCACCCGCGCTTCGCGATGGGGCAGGGAGAACCGTAGACGGGGAAGCATTGCGGACCTGTGACGATGACTGCATAATACGTGTGGACTTGCTTTCTCTTCTCTCCCCTAATCATTCCCAAAATTGTATTTGCCTTCTCCTCTGCTGCAGCGCACTCACTTATGTTTTTAGTGCACTTTCAGCTATGGCCCCCTCAGGTACTACTTCAGCAGTCGCAGCCAATTTAAAAACCATCAGAGTACATTTGTACATAGCATTATTTGTCCCAATCAGTAATAGGCAAGCGCTCTGCTGTTCGAAACACAATTTGAGCACAAATTGCGAGTGGCACCCTTGAACACTGGAGAAACTGTTTGCTTTTTTTTACCCGGCGCTCAAAACTCCACTTGTGAAAGCTGGTGGGTACGCATTCACTAACTGCTTTTCTGTGACTATCCATGTCTCCTTCCCCCTCCACCCAACTCAGTAGCACACGGGGAGAAAAGATATTGACTCAGAAACAACTCTACATGTTTCCTTCTTTGTGTTGCTCTTAGCTGCAGGAGTGAGGAATCTGTGTCTCTCCTATTGCAGCCTTGTTTCTTCAGCCTCCCTGACTCCCACAGCTGTCTTGAGCTGCTTTCCACACAATGCACTTTCAATATAGTTTCTCACAGGAATATCCAGCTGCAAACCACTGTTAAAGTGCAATGAAAGTGCATTGTCCCACCTGTGTGGAAAGCAGCCTCTGTGTTTATAAAGTACTGGGTCCAGAGACGTGTTGCCATGAAATCAGCTCATAAGTTTATTGATGGTACAATTCCAGGCTACCGAATGGGGTTTGGGGTCTAAACCGCACCCCCGGCCTTGCCCAAACTCCCTGATAGGATTACCCTGATAAGATTACGCCCAAAATCTCTGATAGGATTAATCATGAGTTACCTTAAGCCATAGGTCCCCTGGTGGAAACTGGGTGGCCGCTTGATCTAATTTACAATCTGCTTGGTCTAATTTACTTTTTTTTTATAGACACATTTTATTAGGTTTTAAAGTTTAACAATTAATAATATTCCTTTATACAAAGAGCACACATATTATTCCAACCAAAGATAGAATTTGGGCCATATAGAAGTTGGATCCACCCTATTGTCCATATTGGTTAAATAGCTTAGTTTATCCATCTCCGCCCAGTCCAATAACTTATTAGTTAAATCTACTTTTCCCGGTAGCATAGAAGCTTTCCAACACTTGGCCCATAATATACGCGCTGCAGTTAATATATACGCCAACAATTTTAGGTCTGATTTCTTCAAACCATCCGGTAACATATTCAATAGAAAAGTTCCAAGTTCTAAAGGTAATTCATAAGCCAAAATTTCAAAAATCAACTTATTAATCATTTTTCAAAATTTTTGTATCACCTTGCATGTCCACCACATATGAAAAAAAGATCCCATATTGGTTCCACACATCCAACATAAATTAGAAACATTTTAAAAACATTTATTCAGTCTATCAGGAGACCAATACCAGCGATTAAAAAGTTTATACGTTTTCTTTGTAGTTTACCACCTTCCAATATTTAAGAGAGTTCCAAGTTTTTAACCACCTATCCATTTCTACACTATAACCAAAATCCTTCATCCATTTTATCATGACCGATTTTATTTCCTCTTCCTGCATTTCATAATTAACCATTAAATTATACATTTTTAATTAGCTTATCATCACTGTTTAACCAAATAGAATCCAATTCATTTAGCTTCTCACCAAACCCTATCTTTTTATCTTCTCTGTACCTGGTTTGTAGTTGTATATTTTCCCACCAGGACAATTGGATTCCCAGCTCGTCTCTCAGTTGACTTTCCGATTTGATGTTCCTGTCCTTATCTAATAATTATCCATAATTAACCAAATTATTTTGGTTTAGCAGGGAAGGTTTAATAAAAGCCTCCATCAGGGACACCCATTTAGGTATATTTGTGTAAAATTTTTCTTTAATTCTTATCCAATTTTTCATAAGAGCTGCTCTCAGGACGTGTGTAGAGAAATTAGAGTGTATTTTATATTTCTCATACCACACATAGGCATGCCAGCCCATGTAAAGATCATGGCCTTCTAAAACCAACAATCTTTGGTTTTCCAACTTTATCCAATCCTTTATCCAAACTAGGGCTGCTACCTTTCCATAAATTTCCCAATTTGGCACTCCTATTCCTCCCCTCTCCTTCCTATCTTGAAGTAATTTCCATTTAACCCTAGGTTTTCTTAGAAACCAAATAAAGTTTCTCGTTAGATTATTAATCTCTTTATAAAAGGCTGCCTTTTCATTCAGTAGAGGGATTGTTTGTGCTAAAAATAGGAATTTAGGAAGTATATTCATTTTAATAGCTGCTACTCTACCAAGACATGATAAATTTAGATTTTTCCACTTATTTAAGTCTTCTTTAATTTTGTTTAATAATTTTTTATAGTTATCTTCAATTAGCAAACTCACTTTGTACAAATGGTACCTAAGTATTTTACTTTCTTTACCACTGAAATATTGAAAGATGTCTGGATTTTATTTTCTAATTTTTTGAGCAATTTTTAGTAAGTAATTTAGTTTTCTGCAAATTAATCTTTAATCCTGCCACCTTTCCATACTTACTGATTACTTCTACCTAAAGATTCCTCCGGGTCTTTCATTATGAACATTACATCATCAGCATAGGCACAAAGCTTATATTCCTGACCTTTACATTTGAGCCCTCTAATTTTTAAATCTTCTCTGACTTGGTCATTTAGAGTTTCCAAGGCAAAGATAAAAAGTAAAGGAGAGAGCGGACAACCCTGCCTAGTACCTTTTTCTATATTTATCTCTTGGGACACGTCGCTGTTTATCATTATTCTGGCAGATTGTTTCTTATATATTGCTTCTATCATGGTTCTAAAACTATCCCCAGGGTTAGCCTCCTTTAATTTAAATAATAAGAATTTCCAGGAAATGTTATCAAACGCTTTTTCTACTTCCATAAACATCAAAATGGCAGATTTCTCTGGATGAGCCTCATAATATTCCAAGGCATCCATTAAAGTTCTCAGATTTTCCCTTAATTGTCTTCTAGGAAGGAATCCCACTTGATCTCTGTTGATTATCTGCTTTAGTATTTTTTTAAGTCTCTCTGCCAAAATACTTGCATAGATTTTATAATCTACGTTCAGCAATGAAATCGGTCTATAATTACTGATGCATCTAATTTATCTCAGTCTTTTGGAATTAGTGTGATAAGGGCATCCTTCCAGGATTCTGGGATAATACCTGTCATCCCTACCTTTTTTACAAGGTCTTTAAACACTATAGAGATTTGACCTTCACAAATCTGATAAAACTTGCCTGGTAAACCACCTGGACCAGGAGCTTTATTTCTTTTTTGCCTATTTATAGCTTCCACCACATCACACATGATAATAGGTTCATTTAATACTTTCCTTTGTTCCTCCGTAAATTTTTTAACTTTTACTTTCTCATTAAAATAGAGCCTGATTTTATCTTCACTTTCTTCTCCTTGTTTATATAAGTTATTAATTTACAATGAGCTGATTTCACTGCAATGTGTCTCTGGACTCAGTACTTTATACTGGCAACGAGGATGGGATCCCAATGAGCAACACCGATGCCAACTCCAGCATCGCATTGAGCACCGATCTGCCAGAAACCAAGCAACACTAGGCTCCAGCACTTCACAGCACTGCCAGCTGCCCCAGAGGACATCGCTCACTGCACCACTCCAAAGTCATGGCAGCCATGCCGGGACAACTCACCCATTCGACCCCATTCACCCCGAGCTCTGGGAAGCATAGTTAGAACAATTAAAGTACTTCCTCCTGGTCCAGGAGACAGCCAATGCAGGAAAGAAGAAAGCCTGGTTCATCAGCTCCTGTGGTGTCCATGAGCCAAAGCTCCAACAAAAGCTAGTGGCAATTGAGGAACTAAAGCCGGACCTGCTGCTTCCACAAAGCATCCTGCCAATCCTGCGGCAAGATGGGGCACATCACTTGGATTTGTCATTCCCGGGCCTCCCAATACACACAAGCCACACACCTGGAGTCATCAGAACTGCACTCCATAGCATCCACCCACCACCAGGTAATGAACTTGCCCTGGGACACCCACAACAAAATTTATGTCCCAGTAGTAATAGCGGGGTCCCCCTGTGAAATGGAACTGGACACGGGGTCCATGTTTTCCATAATCTCCATGGACACCCTTCAAAGACTCTGTCCACGGGGGGGGGGGGGGGATTACGGAAACCCATGGGACTGAAGCTACAGGATTTCCAGAAGAACCTGGTAGCAGTCAAGGGGTTGGGCAAGTTCAGGGTCCAATTCAAGGACTTTGATGAACTATTGGACCTCCTGGTGGTTGAGGGCAGGCTTTCCAGCTTGCTGGGATTATCGTGGTTTGGGCTCCTGGGACTGGGAGTGACGGGGGTGAATCACCTCCATGGCACAGACTTCCAGTCAATCAGTGGTGAGTTCCCAGCCATTTTTGACAGCACCCTGGGCAAGTATACAGGCACCCCAGTGTCCCTGGACCTAGACCCAACAATCCGGCCTATTCACACGGCAGCCAAATGACCCCCTCCCCAGCGGTCCGGCCCAAAATCAACAAAGAACTGAACAGGCTGGTCGACCAAGGGGTCCCTGAACCAGTCCCAAACGCTTGGTGGAAGACTCCCATTGTAACCCTGATGAAGCCAAATGGGGACGTATGCATTTGTGTGGATTACAAATGCACAATAAACAAGGCTCTCCAAGACCATGCTTATCCAGTGCCAGTAATAAGCCAGGTCCTGGCTTCGCTGGGTGGAGCAAAGGTATTTGGGAAGCTGGATCTGGCACAGGCCTACCAACAGCTCCCGGTGGACAACGCCACCGCAGAAGCACAGACCATTGCGATGCACAGCAGGGCATTCAGGGTATGGTACTTACAATTCAAGGTCAGCGTCACCCCAGGGATTTTCCAAAATCTCATAGACTCTTTGCTTAAAGATATCCCCAGGATCCAACCTTTTTTTGACGACATTCTGATAGCAGCCCCAGACATCGAGACCTTCACGGCCCAGCTATGCTCTGTCTTGCAGTGCTTTAACAATGCAGGCCTAAAGGTGAAAAGGGAAAAATGCCTGCTGGGAGTCCGTTCAGTCGAATTCCTCAGTTTCACAGTGGACGAGCAGGGCATCCATCCGACCCCCGACAAAATCTGCACCATCACCAAATCCCCCACTCCAACTTCAAAGGCAGAGCTCCAGGCATTTTTGGGGCTCCTCAACTTTTACCACTCATTCCTCCCCCCACAAGGCAGCAGTGGCAGAACCCCTCCCCAAAAGTTCAACACAATCAAATATAGGGAACTTTTTAAAAATAAGGAGACTATTCAGATGGAGAAATTAAAGTTAGATCTCTCCTGGGCACTTGGAGAGTGTGGATTTAAAACCACACTGAGACCCAGATAGAATGCATACCTCAAGTTAGGAAAGGTACCACCAAGTCAACAAAAGATGCTTCCATCTTGACCACTTATCAAAAGACAATGAGAAATCCCAACCCTGAGAACTAAAGACAAGAAGGACTGTTAAATGCTGCAACTTCAAGAAGTACTCTCTTACTTAAACATCATTTATGGTCAGTAGAGAATTTAGGGTCCACTGGTCGCCTGGTTTCACCTTTTCTTTATATCCTCGCTGAACCTGATGCTTGACCATACAATGTGTACTCTTTTTAATTTTGTTTATTAAAGTTTCTTATATTTTGAATGCTCAAAGCCTGGGCTCTATAAGCACCCATGCTTACTCAGTCTTGCTATACAAAAAGCAGTTAAGGGAAGGGGTGACAGGTGAGCTCACCATCCCTTGGGCACCATAATTCAAAATTGCCAAGGTGCACTTGATTGTCTCAATGCTAGCTGGTACAAGCTAAGTGGGAAACAGAGCGACTAGGCAGAGCCTCTAAATTGCAACAGAGATACAAAGAGCTAAATGTACAAAACTGTCTAGCAAGGACTGCTCTATCAGATTTACTACTGGTGCTGCTGCTGCTGGTTGCTACCCAGGCAGGATTTATAACCTTCTGGGAAATAGTTCCAGGTGGGTAGTCATGTTGGTCTGCAATAGAAGAGCTAGATTCAAGTCCAGTAGTTCCTTAGGGACTAAGAAGATATCCCGGGTGTGAGCTTTCAAGAGTCAAAGCTCCCTTTGTCAGGTATCTGTGGGCTTCTCTGACCTCCTGGGACCTGGGGGAAAGGGGCTTGCCAGCCTGTTCCTTCACAGGTGCTGCCAACCGGGCAGGCACAAAAGCACATGCACTCTGATTTTAAGTGCCACATGGCTTGCCCACAGCAACCCCAGCACATGTGTCAGCCCAGCAAGCCAATGACCCATGAGCTTGTGCCCACAGTGTCTTCCCACCCAGTCACTACGCCGAATGCCACTAACTGGGTAGACACAAAAGGGCTCAGAATACTTACTGCCAATGCTCCCTCTAAGCTGTGGAGTCTTGTGAGCAAAAATTCTACTTTGTGAGCTACTGGCATTCAAGTTGCGAGCTACTGCATAAAGTAGTTTGCTCCAGAGCCATCCTTCCTGAGCTGAGACAAAAATGTGTGAGCCGGAGGCTAAAAAACTGTGAGCTAGCTCACACTAACTCAGCTTAGAGGGAACACTGCTTACTGCTCGTTTTGAATTGTGAGCCGATCACAAATGTGATCCTAGAAGATGCCCTGCTCAAGAAATAATTGGTACTGTAAGCAAGATTTTTGTTTGTCTGTTTTTGAGCATTCCAGTACAGAGCCACCCCTCTGACCCGGAAACACAGGGGAAGTCTTCCCTCTGCCTTTAAGCCTGCACAACTTGGCGCCGTTTCTGCAAGCTCGCCTGTCACGCTGCTCAGCCCAGTCCCCCTATAGATCCTTGTGGGATTCGGCAGCTTGCCTCGTTCCTCCCTCTTGCCTATAATCAGTTTCCATCAATGTCATCCCCTCATATCCAATGACAGTCAGGCTAGGGGTAGATGATAGATTTCTCACAAGAGCTGAAGGTGATGTGAAACGGGAATGGCAGGCTGGAGGGCACACACACATCCCACCTCCCCCTCTAATGAGAAACTTTTTGCCAAAAGCTTTTTGAAAGTCCCATGCTGTGATGCTTGCAGGATCATCCCATCAACTTGTTTCTGGAGTTGGATTTTTGACAGATGGGTGATGGCTGTCATCAGTCTGCCGGAGTCCTTTTGCCTTCCTCCAGGATGCTGGGTTTCTTGATGTGCCCACCTGACCTTCATGAGAAGCTCTCTCTCTCTCTCTCTCTCTCTCTTTGCCTTTAAGACACAGCTGACTTATGGTAAGTCCATGGGGTTTTCAAGGCAAAAGACACTCAGAGCTGGTTTGCCGTTGCCTGCTTCTGTGCAACGACCCTGGACTTCCTTTGTAATCTCCTATCCAAATTCTAACCAGGGCTGACCCTGCGTAGCTTCCAAGATCTGGTGAGCTCAAGGTAGCTTGGGCCAGCTAGGTCAGGGCCCATCAATACTGGTGATGGAAAGAATTGTCAAGTTGGAGCCAACAGATGATGACCCCTTCTGTGGTGTTCAAGACAAGAGACAAGCAGGGGTGATTTGCCATTTCCTGGCTCTGTGTAGCAACCCTGGACTTCCTTGGTGGTCTCCCATCCAAATACTAACCAGGGCCAACTCTGCTTAGCTTCTGAGACCTGACAAGATCAGGCCATCCAGGTCAAGGCAAGAGAAGAGCAGAGGTGGTTTGCCCTTGGCTGCCTCTGCGTAGCAACCCTGGACTTCCTTGGTGGTCTCCCATCCAAGTTAGCTTCTCAGATCTGATGAGATTGCGCTGGTCTGGGCCATCCAGGTCAGGACAAGAGGCACTCAGAAGTGGCTTGCCATTACCTGCCCTGCAATAATAACCCTGGACTTCCTTGGTGGTCTCCCATCCAAGTACTAACCAGGGCAGACCCTGCTTAGCTTCTGAGATCTGGTGAGATCAAGCTATAGCCTGGGCCATCCAGGGCAGGTCAGGGCAGCCCTACCCCTAACCCTAAACCACCTCTCTAGTCTTACAGATACGCATGGGGACTTTCGAGTTCCTTTCACCTGGCAGTCTGGCTGGAACTACACACCAAATGCAGGTTAAGGTCACATGGGCGTGGAGGGCTTGGCCAATGAAAGACCAGAAAGGAGGAGGAGGAAGGAGTAATGCCAGTCTTCCCTACAAATCCCTCGGCCCCAGGAGGCCTTCCTGCAAACAGTCTTTACCTGGGGTTTGAGTCCCCACTCCTCCACTTGCACCTGCTGGATGACCTTGGGCAAGCCATAGCTCTGTACCAGCTGTTCCCTCAAGGACAGTTCTCTCAGAGCTCTCTCAGCCCCGCCTATCTCACAGGAGGGTGTCTGTTGTGGGGAGGGGGAGGGAAAGGAGTTTGTAAGCCGCTCTGAGACTCCCTTGGGGAGTGGAGGGCGGGGTATAAATCCAATCTCTTCTTCTTCTTCTT
Source organism: Lepidodactylus listeri (assembly GCA_029233225.1). NCBI lineage: Eukaryota > Metazoa > Chordata > Lepidosauria > Squamata > Gekkonidae > Lepidodactylus > Lepidodactylus listeri. Next base: position 2,272,500 of record JARCFY010000004.1, on the reverse strand, counting down.
CTTCTTCTTCTTCTTCTTCTTCTTCAAAACCATTAAAAAAAAAACCCAAGGGGGCATTTGCATTTGCAGGATTTCCCCCGCGGCTTCAACGATCCTGTTTTTTGAGGATCACTGCAGCCGCGGAGGAAATTGGAGAACACTGGGCGGAGCTGTGGGTCAAAATGCACCCCACGGCAAATAGTGGGAAATTCAAGCACGCAATTGGGGGGAAAGGGAAGAATGACACCAGGGCAGTGCCTTGAGGGAAATCGGTCTCCATGTCACACAGTGGCCAAAAACACCAGGTGCCCTCAGGAGGTCCAGCAGTGGGGCCAGAACTCCAGAAGCCCCTCCCACTGTTGCCCCCCCCCATCAAGCACCAAGAATACAGAGCATCACTTGCCCCAGACTCATCATCTCCCCCCACATAGGCACCATCTGCTTTTCATGGGCTGTGAAGTGGCTGCTGGGGTAATTTGGACGGAGAGCTGACCCTGTAATGAGAGAATTGCTTTGGAAGAAGACGTGAGATGCTCTTCCTAGGAGCAAGGGTCACTTCTGTCCCAAGCACGTGTCCTCGGAAAGACATGCCGTGGTGTTTAAATGGGGTCTCCCCAGAATGGAAGCAAACGTGCATGGAGCTGATGTCTTATTCTGCTGTGGATTCATAAACGCATTCCTTTTATTAAGTTTGCATATATGAGCTGTTGGAAGTAACGGAGCTATGAAAAGGAACAAACAAGGGAGTTCGTTAAACAGATAAAATTACATTTCAATCAATACCCGAGCCGGGCTGCTTAGTGATGCACAGTTTTTAAAAAGTTTCCATTTCGTATTAAAATAATTGCAAGACTCCTCCACCCCTCCCTTCGGTGAACCTAACCAAATCTGTCAGTTTTATTCCTCCAAAGTTGTTCCGTGTCCTTATTAACGTACCGTGGGCTTTTCTTTGGCGGGGGGGGAGTCTTTTGAGGAGAGAACCAAATATTTTACCCTGATCTCCTTGGAGGAAGGAGAAGACCGCAAAAATGGGCTACATAAATAAATAAATGTCCAGTTCTGGATCAAACTTCCATATTACCAAAAGTTGGTAAATTCATTGTAGCTTTAAAAATGAAGCTCCTGTATATTGAGTCAGGCCTTCGATTCTGGGGAGGGCAGCAGCAGAGCATCTGCTTGGCATGCAGAAGGTCCCAGGTTCCCATCCCCGGCATCTCCAGCTAAAAGGACCAGGCAGGAGGTGATGGGAAAGACCCTTTGCTTTCAGAGACCCTGGAGAGAAGAAGAAGAAGAAGAAGAAGAAGAAGAAGAAGAGATTGGATTTATATCCCGCCCTTCACTCAGAGTCTTAGAGTGGCTTACAAACTCCTCTCCCTTCCCCTCCCCACAAGAGACACCTGTGAGGTAGGTGGGGCTGAGAGAGCTCTTTCCCAAACTGTCCTTGAGAGAACAGCTCTTGTCAGAACAATGGCTTGCCCAAGATCATCCAGCAGCTGCAAGTGGAGGAGTGGGGAATCAAACCCAGTTCTCCCAGATTAGAGTCCACGCACTTGACCACGACTCCAAAACGGCTCTTAACCACTCCACCAAACTGGAGAGCCACTGCCAGTCTGAGTAGACAATACTGACTTTGGTGGACCGAGGGTCTGGTTCAGTACAACTCCTGGTGATCAGCTGTGTTGGTCTTCACATATCTTACAACATCTTTTATCATGTTACATGTTAATTTGCGGTTCAGCCTCTGTCTAGAAGTTTGAACTCTTACCTTCCATTCCAACATATCTGAAGAAGTGTGCGTGCATACGAAAGGCTCATACCTTGGATAAACCCTTGCTGGTCTTAAGGGTTCTACTGGATTCTACACTTGATTCAGCAGTTGAAGGCAGTTTCATCTATTCATGTCTTATGCGGTTTGGGAGGGGCTGAGGCTCAGTGGCTCAGTGGCAGAGCCTCTGCTTGGCAGGCAGAAGGTCCCAGGTTCAATCCCCGGCAGCATCTCTGGTTAAAAGGTCCAGGGAGCTGGTAATGTGAAAGACCCTTCTCTGCCTGAAACCCTGGAGAGCTGCTGCCGGACAATACTGACCTTGATGGGCCAGTGGTCAGACCCAGTTTGGGGCAGCTTCAATGGTCCATGTGTTCCATAAGTTCCATCTGTGTCCACCTGGCTACCTGTGGCCTGCTTGGTCTCACAACGTGGTTCTGCTGGGCAAAACCAGCACCTGATGTCACTTAACTGGCCATGCTGCCAGAGGTTCAAACCAGGGCATCCTATCTGCGTTCTACCAGTAGGTCAAGGGCCTCTCCTGCATTCACGCCCTTCATATTTACCAGTACCGCAAACAGATCTATAGTATAGTTTCTCCAGAGGATGGTAAGGAGTTTGGTATCTGTTAGGTGCCTTGATTTCTTTTCAATGAGACCCGCTCATGGTGGATAGGTCTATCAGCCACTAGCCATGATAGCTACATGGAACCTGGGTTGCTGTTATTATCCTACAGAGGGTGGGTTTATTGACATCTAGTAACCAAAAATGGAACTGCCATGCAAAGAGGCAGTCTCTCTGTAGTGCTGGCCACAAACAGCAAGGAGGGGTTGTTGCCTTCATGCCCTACTTGTGGGTTCAGCAGGTTCAGCAGGGAGCCAGTCTGGTGTAGTGGTTGAGTGCGCGGACTCTAATCTGGGAGAACCGGGTTTGATTCCCCACTCCTCCACTTGCGCCTGGCTGGATGACCTTGGGCAAGCCATAGCTCTGTACCAGCTGTTCTCTCAAGGACAGTTGTCTCAAAGCTCTCTCACCCCAACGTACCTCACAGGGTGTCTGTTGTGGGGAGGGGGAGGGAAAAGAGTTTGTAAGCCGCTCTGAGACTCTGAGTGAGTGAAGGGCAGGATATAAATCCAATCTCTTCTCTTCTTCTTCTTCTTCTTCCTTCTGCATGGCCAATGTCAGGAAAACAGCCATAGGGTGCTGGATTGGAAGAGCCCTTATTTCACCCTGACAGAGATTTTGTTGTGTTCATAATAATGTTATGCCGATTTCGTGTTGTCTTTCAATTTTTTTCCCATTTCAAATGATGGGACGAACAGACTGCAGGATTGTTGGGGGAAATAAGCCCCTGGGTTTCAGAGCCAGAGGGCAACATGAACGGCCAACGCCTGAGATAGTCCCCTGTCCTGGGACACGTCAGGGTTCACTACCTTCACAGAGTCCGGTTTCTTTAGAGGAGGAGTTGTGCCTTATCTTTTCCCACTTTTACAGACACCCTTGAAAAAAGAAACTTTTTAAAAGTGAAAAGGAAACTTTGACAAGACCCTCTTTCTGCAGCGAGAAAAGTTCACGATGTAATGGAGGCAGTCCGCTCAGAACGATCGCGTACATTAGAATTTTTTTTTGCAGAATCTCATGCTGTCAGCTGTTTTGAGCAATTACTGCATCAGTACCAAATCAGATGCCTTGTAGCCGATGAGATGCATTCATGGAACGGGCACTGCAGAAGAAGACTTCCCCACGTCCTCCTCCTGCCCCCACTCACTGAGTCCACACACACACACACACACACACACACAGACACACAACAACAAACACACATTTTTTTTGTTGCTGAGCATCAGCAGACTCTCGGCCACAAGATAAGAGGGACAGCTGGGGTTTGCAGAGGGGGAAAAAGAGCCAGCAAAACTGCCTGATCCTTCTCCCAAAAACAGACGTGCCCAGAAGTGTTGATCTCTGGTGTGCAGCACGCCATCAGAAGATGTACAGATCATAATCAGGGCCCGTGTGGAGCACGCCAGGCATGCAGCAAGATGAGCCATCACCAAAGGCCGCCTTCTTCAGAGGTTTTCTTAATCAGAGGCTAGAGGGCCATCTGACAGCACTGCTGCTGAGTCTGGGACTCACTGTGGACTGAGGCAGATCGTGAGAGGGAGGACAGGAAGGGGCAGGGCTTTTTTTGGAGGAAGAAGAAGAAGAAGAAGAGGAGGAGGAGGAGGAGGAGGAGGAGGAGGAGATTGGATTTATACCCCGCCCTTCACTACCCAAGCGCTTCAACCTTTCTTCACAGGGAAAGTGTTCCAACCCTTTTATCGTTCTAGTTGCCCTTTTCTGCACTTCCCCTAATGCTATAATATCTTTTTTGAAGAATGGCAACCCAAGTGGTTCAACTGGCCGGGGTGGGGTGGGGGGGAGACAACAAGGGTAATAAACATCTTAGAACTGGAGACTGACATGTCCTGATTTGTGAGAATCCCGTCTGTCCAAATCGCAAATCCAAATCGCAAGATGTCGTAGTCCCACTGAGCGCCGCATAGGTCAGGCCACGCCTGGAGTCTTGTGAGCAGTTCTGGAAGGCTTGCTTCAAAAAGGATGTGGACGGAATGGAGCGCGTGCAGAGGAGAGCGACGAGGATGATCGGGGGCCTGGAGACTTTGCAAAGGACTGGGCTTGCAGGGGGTTGTAATGCATCCTTTGCTTTGAGCCCCATAAATTTCTCTTGCAAAACTAACCGCTTGGCCTCAGATCCCCTTTCTTTGTGCCGTGAATTCCTCAGCGCTTTCCAAAGGAGAGCCAGCAATCAATTGGCATTCATGACTCATTTCCATGCCTCTTCTCCTCCTTTCTTCCCTGTGTCACAGATCTGAGGCACTTCTGGAGGAGCTGACTTGCACAGATTTACCAGCAGGCTCCAGCGATGATAAGGCTCCTTTGACAGCTTGAGCTTCTTGGTCGATAAGGTGTCTCTCCGGCGAGGGAGAGGAGGGGAGAAGGGGCAATCTCGGCCGTTCAGAGTGGAGATCATTATCTCCTGAGATGAGGGGGGTGATGGCTGGCCAAGGGGAAAGCCCGGGAGAACCGATCCCCAGTGCTGACGGCAACTAACAATCGCCTTCCTCCAAGCAGGTGGCGCTTCCTCGTGCCACACACACATCACCGCGCCGCAAGTTCTCTTGCCTTCCTCCGCGTTCAGGGCTCGGACTGCAGCGCTTGAGATTTGAATGGATTTGCACGGAATGACAAAATGAAACATTTAATGCTACCTTTCCACCAAGTCAGAGTCCAGAGGGTGGAGGGGAGGCATCACCTTCACACGTTGCTTATGAACTTTCCAGGGCATCTGGCTGGTTGCTGCTGGAAATGGGTGCTGGGCTAGATGGGCCCACGTCGGTCTGACCCACCACTGCTGATAAGAACATAAGAACATATGAGAAGCCAGTGTTGGATCCGGCCAGTGGCCCATCCAGTCCAACACTCTGTGGCACACCATGGCCAGAAACACCAGGTGCCCTCAATAGGTCCAGCAGTGGGGCCAGGACACCAGAAGCCCTCCCACTGCTGCCCCCCCCCACAAGCACCAAGAATACAGAGCATCACTTGCCCAATCTATACCCATCCTATCTATACCCAGGAGTCCGTTGGAGGGGGAGCGCACAGGAGAGCAGCTCCGGGAGTGAGGAGCTCAGAGGGCGGGCACATGACCAAGCCCCGCCCCCTCCTCGGCTTCCTTAAGCAGTGCAGAGGCGCAGCGCCCCAGGGAAAGCCCTGCTAGGGTCTTTATTGTTTTTAATATTCTGTTTTAATATTGATAATTTTATCATTGTTCCTTTTATGACTGTGTGCTGCTTTTCCAGAGACTTGCTCAAGGTAGCATATAAATTTTCTAAGTATACCATTTTTTATCTGGGCACATGGCACATAAGTACTGGAGAAATTTCACCAACCCTTCAGCAGCTTCCACCCCATCAGTTTGGTGTAGTGGTCAGGAGTTGGACTCTAATCTGGGAGAACCGGGTTTGATTCCCCACTCCTCCACATGCAGCTGCTGGTGTGACCTTGGGCCAGTCACAAGTTCTCTCAGAGCTGTTCTCTCATGAGCAGTTCCCAAAAGACCTCTCTCAGCCTCACCTACCTCACAGGGTGTCTTGCTGTGGGGAGGGGAAGGGGAAGGGATAGGTGGTGCACAGTGTTCCCTCTAAGCTGAGTCAGTGTGAGCTGGCTCATAGTTTTGTAGCCTTCAGCTCACACATTTTTGTCGTAGCTCAGGAAGGATGGCTCCAGAGCAAACTAATTTATGCAGTAGCCAAACCACTTGCTCACAACTTGAATGCCAGTAGCTCACAAAGTAGAATTTTTGCTCCCAAGACTCTACAGCTTAGAGGGAGCATTGGACTGGTGCACATGTCCTGGGTATCTCAAGTCTCCTTGAAACCTGGTGGTTTCAAGGGAGCAGGAAGAGAATGAGGGTGTGTTCTTGACGCTTATTTTTATTGCACCAAGTATTGGATGGGGAAGGGATTGGAGGAAGAGCAGGTCAGTTTCACTCAGCTGTGGAGTGGAGCCTGAGGGGTGGGTGTTGCCTTCTGACACACTTCCGGTATGTTAGAAGGTGTGACATATGCAAATGAGTTATGCAAATAAGTTATGCTAATGAGCTCCTGCACCTCTTTTTCTATGGAATGACCCCTGTCTATACCTTGTGGCTAATAACCACTGATGAACCTCTGCTCCAAATGTTTATCTAATTCCCTCCTGAAGCTGTCCATGCCTGTAGCCGCCACCACCTCCAGTGGCAGTGAATTCTATGTGTTAATCACTCTTTGGGTGAAGAAGGACTTCCTTTTATCTGTTCTAACCCAACTGCTCAGCCATTTCATGGAGTGCCCACGAGTTCTTGTCTTGTGAGAAAGGGAGAAAAGCACCTCCTTCTCTACCTGCTCTGTCCCATGCATAATCTTGTAAACCTCGATCATGTCACCCCTCAGCCATCGTTTCTCGAAGCTAAAGAACCCCAAGCGCTTCAACCTTTCTTCATAGGGATTTTCTTCAGTTCTTGGAATGTACTGGAGCCGGGAGGCCGGTAACAGTGAAATCAGCTTAGGAGTTTATTGCGGGAAAGGGGCAGGAGGGAGCTTCTCAGGGGCTCCTGCAGATTGCAAATTGAGATGCAGGCGGGGCACCCACAGCCCTGTGGCAGCATCCAAGCCCTGCAGGGGGTCCCACCATTTGCCAGCTCCCCAATGAGGGCAAGAATGGTGTAGTGGAAAGAGTGGCGAATTGGCACCCGGACCATCTGGGATTTGCATCCACCACTTCTACCATGGAAGCCTGCTGGGGGTGTTCTTGGGCCTGTCCCACACACTCTCAGCCTGGCCTGCCTCACAGGGTGGTGGTGGTTGTAAGAGAATGAAGAAGAAGAAGAAGAGATTGCATTTATACCCCGCCCTTCACTACCTGAAGGAGTCTCAGATCGGCTTACAAACTCCTTCCCCTTCCTCTCCCCACAACAGACACACCCTGTGAGGTAGGAGGGGCTGAGAGAGCTCTGACAAAACTGCTCTTTTTCAAGAACAGCTGTGCCAGAACTATGGCTTGCCCAAGGTCATCCAGCAGCTGCAAGTGGAGGAGTGGGGAATCAAACCTGGCTCTCCCAGATTAGAGTCTGCACACTACACCAAACTGGCTCTCTGGAGCCAGAATGGAGGAAGGGTGCATGATGTTCCACTGCTGGACCTCCTGAAGGCCCCTGGGTTTTGGCCACTGCGTGACACAGAGTGTTGGGCTGGAGGGGCCACTGGCCTAATCCAGCACTGGCTTTTCTTCTGTTCTTAAGCGGACTTGGAGAAAAGCGAGGGAGAAAAGCAGGTATAGGAATGAATAAATGCCTGCATGCAGATGCAAAATGGAAGCACTAATTCTGACCAGGGGCTCATCCAAGTCACTGCAAGATGCCTTAAAGGGAAAGCTCAGGGGTCTTTTAGGACCTGTTTCCCTTTTCCACCTGGTTCCTCTTCAGGTGGTGGTTTTTCATGCCAAGCGAAAGCTGAGGTTGCGTTTCAGTGATTAAAGTGCACTGCGGTACCAGATGAAAGGCCCGATTAAAACGATGGACTGCCGTGTCTCCTCACTGCCATAAAATACCTGGCTGGGCCTTCGAAGCACCCACCATCCATTTCAGTCGCTGCTGGAGATGGGGGAAGTTGGGGGGGGGGTGTCCTTCTGAACTGATATTGACTAGAACTGCTGTCACCTTATGGTTGCGGAATCTGTGACAAACTGAGCTCCAAAACCAAGATGCTCGGTGTATCCAATTCAGAGAGCTGGGAGATTAGGGGTTAAGCACCATTTGATTGGGGGCTGCAGTGGCTCAAGTGGTTAAGACACTGAACAGCAGACCAGAAGGTCAGTAGTTCAGCAGTCCGAGTGCCGATTGACAGAGTGAGCTCCCGTCTCTGGCCCCAGCTCCTGCCAACCTAGCAGTTCGAAAGCAAGACATTGCAAGTAGATAAATAGGTACCACTTCAGTGGAAAGGTGACAGCATTCCGTGCACCTCAGTGTCTAGTCATGCCAGCCACATGACCATGGAAAAGTCTTCGGACAGCGCTGGCTCTTCGGTTTGGAAATGGGGATGAGCACTGCATCCCTAGAGTCGGGTTCGACTGGCTTTCGAGCAAGGGAAACCTTTGCCTTACAGTTTGATTGACAGACCGCTGCCTGCGTGCCCCCCCCCCTCTTCTTTTTGATTGGCCAGCGCCAGCTGAGGAGAGTTGTATAAAGTCCTGTCAGTCTTGTTAGAGGGAGTCAGTCCTGGTTTGGACTTTGGCTTGGCAGTCGCCAGTCAGGCGGAGGGTGTGTGTGTCGGTCTGAGGGGGAAAGCCACGTCACTTGAGAAGTGAAGGGACACAACTCCTTGCCCTTACTGTGCACCAACACAATTGCGGAGAAGTTCAAAAATCAGAACTTAAAAGTCTAAGTGTGTCAGCCCTAGCTGAATCCCGTTTATTCACCATCTCCAGAACTTGGGTTTAGGTTTGACAGAAGAGACTGGACAGGAAGTTGGGAACTGCCAGTCTAGCCAAACAGAAAGAGGATTATTGCTCCCAGAAAGAGGAGGATACATCTTACCCAGTTATCCAGAAGGTTCAACTCAGTGTTCCCTCTAAGCTGAGTTAGTGTGAGCCAGCTCACAGTTTTTTAGCCTCCAGCTCACAATTTTTTTTTCTTAGCTCAGGAAGGAGGACTCCAGAGCAAACTGATTTATGCAACAGCCAAATGGCTCACTCACAACTTTAATGCCAGTAGCTCACAAAAGTAGAATTTCTGTGCACAAGACTCCACAGCATAGAGGGCGAATTGGAAGGGACCCCTGGTTTGTATGAAAAGGGGAATGTTCTTAGACTCCTCAAGAGTAAAAACAGGGGAAAGTTATAATCCCACGAGGGAAGTATTTAAATACAGGAAGAAAGTACTAACTTCCAGGAAACTGAGAGTTTTATGGAGCTTTATTAAGACATATTGTTGATGAAAGAAATCTCCAAGACAAATAAACCTCTCACAGTCAAGAACTGAGTCTCTAAGAATATACACTTCAACTATACTCTGTTGCCTGATCAAAATATTCAAATTTGTATAAACAACCAAATTTACCTCAATTTCTCCTCCCCTGCCCTATTCCTAACTCCACTGTGCCTGTTCAATAAAATCAGCCTTCCCGTTTGAACTTTACTTTGTGTCAAGCGCTGTTTCCAAAGGGATTTATAAGAGGGCTCCTGCTGATCTATGAAAAACATCTCTGACCTGGGGAAAAGCCAAAAAGCTTCTCTGTCACAGGGCGGGACATATAGAAAGTTATAATTCTATAATTCAAATACACTACTGTTATGTATTGGGATTGAATCATCCCTGATTGAATCTCCCTGATTGAATCACCCTAGAGACTGGCTGAGCTTGGAACACAAGAATAATATCCGACCAGGACTCTGGAGTAAACCAATCAAGTAGTAACGTTTTGTAAATAGCCTATCATGGGGAGTGGGTGGGTGTGGGGTGGAGTGTTTTGCATGCATCCCTGCTAGGGTTGTCTTGTTCTGGATTAACTCACTTAATAAACTATAAGCTGATCACTCTATGCGTCTGAGCCCAGTATATATCAACTACTAAGATGCTGCTCAAAAAGAGAGGGCAACAGGGTTTCTTGGTGGGAAAATCCACCTCACGGGGAAGAAGCAGCAGGGATCATTCCAAGTTTTGTGACTTAGAATGAAACTCCATCTGTCGCGGCCCTACACAACACAAAAACTGAGAGCATCCTTTGTATCGCTCGCACCCCAAAGCTCATGGGATGACCATGAGCCAGGAGCTCTCTCTTAACCTAGCCTACCTTACAGCGCTGTTTTGTGCATAAGAGACAGGGAAGAAGAAGAGAAGAGAAGAGATTGGATTCATACCCCACCCTTCACTACCCAAAGGGGTCTCAGAGCGGCTGACAATCTCCTTTCCCTTCCCCTCCCTGCAGCAGACACCCTGTGAGGTGGGTGGGGCTGAGAGAGCTCTTTCGAGGACTGCTCCTGAGAGAACAGCTCTGAAAGAACTCGTGACTGACCCAAGGTCACACCAGTAGCTGCATGTGAAGGCATGGGGAATGAACCCTGGTTCCCCCAGATTAGAGTCCATGCTCCTAACCACTACACTAAACTGGCTCTCATAGGGTTGCCAGCTCTGGGTGGGGAAATTCCTGGATATTTGAGAGATGGAGCCTGGAGAGGGTAGAGTTTGGGGATGGGAGGGACTTCAGCTGGGTATAAATGCCATAGCGTCCACCCTCCAAAGCAGCTGCTTTCTCCCTGGTAACTCATCTCTGTCGGCTAGAGACCCGTGGTGATTCCAGAAGACCTCACCTGGAGGTTGGCAACCCTAGAAGAACAATGTAAGCCACCATGAGCTCCTTGGAGGAATGGTGGAATAAAAGAACTGTGTTTGGTAGACAAGAGGCCGAGGCGTGTGTGAGAGAGAGACAGTAGTCGGACCTGATGACATTTGTGGCTGCAGCTTGCAACAACCCAGTTCCCCAGTTAAGATTTGTCTCTCAGACTCTGCCCTCTGTAGCCCCGCCTGCAGAGGGGAGGCAGATGACAACCAGAGACAGGGCTTCTTCCGTGGTGGCCCCTTCCCTTGGGAATGCCCTTCCCCTTGATTCTTGCCTGGCATTGATGATGTCTTTTAGGTGCCAGGCCAAAACCTTTCTGTTCGCCCACATGTTTAAGGAAGGGACTGATTTTAGAAACTGTTGTTTTAAACTCTCAGGGGTCTGTTCTTATGGTCTACTACGCTTTTATGCTGGCCTGGGTTTGATTTTGGGGTTGCCAACATCCAGGTGGTGGCGGGAGATCTTCCAGAACTGCAACTAGTCACTCAGAAACAGAGATCAGTTCCCCTGGAGAAAACGGCTGCTTTGGAGGGTGGACTCTGTGGCCTTGTCCCCTGCTGAAGCCCCTCCCCATCCCAAACCCCACCCTCCCCAGGCTCCACCCCAAAATCTCCAGGTATTTCCCAGCCCAGAGCTCGCCTTCCCTCATCAGTATGTCTTAATGTTTTATTGTTATTACTTTTTATTTTGCAAGCCACCCCAGGAAGCTTTCTGGAAAGGGAGCAAAAAGCTTTTCTAAATAAAGAAAGACGGAAAGGGAATAAAGAACTATGGAAATGAGGCTGTGCCTTTAAATAGGGAGGGTGGTAGCTCTTCTGGCGGGTTCCCCAGGTCACATGCCTGCATCACTTGATGTCTTCCTTTGCCTGCACTTGGTGGTACCAGACAAATTGGCCCCACCGAAGAGCATGGAGGATGACGAGGCAATAAGAAAATTCTGCCTGCGCTGTTCGATGATTTCAGTACAGGGACCCCCGGCACGATGTCGGTGAAGGCCACGAGGACATCCACCAATGCCTTCTCTGGCACCTGCCAGTGTTGTGAGAAGATGAGTGGGGCAAGGCGGGGCTTTTGCCCAGCAAGGCTTCTGATTGGTCATTGGAGAGCTGACTGGCCGTGCAGATTGTGAGAGACGTTATTTCAGCTGCCACCACCACGGCACAAGAATGTGGGACTGAAGGTAAGCTGTGGAAGCCATTTTGTGGCTGGCTCTGTCTTCTGCCACCGCTACAGTATGCTAAGCTCCACCTCCTCTGGCAGCCATTTTGTGTACCCCAGGGTTCATTCACCAATGCCAGCCATCAGGGCTCATTTCGTAGCAGGAGCTCCTTTGCATATTAGGCCACACACCCCTAACGTAGCCAATCCTCCAAGAGCTTACAGAGCTCTTCTTACAGGGGCTACTGTAAGCTCTTGGAGGATTGGCTTCATCGGGGGGGGGGGTGTGGCCTAATATGCAAAGGAGCTCCTGCTACGAAATGAGCCCTGCCAGCCATCAACTGGATGCTGCGTCCATCTCACAAACCCAGCCCTGAATGTTATTCTTCGGACTGAGAGATGGACGTAGACCTGGGTTCAAGGTGGGCCTTTGCCACGAATCCAGCTGGCAGCCTCGAATAAGGAGAGTTTCTGCTGGAAACTGAGCAGCTGGGCCAGTGGCCATCTGAGGCAGGGAAAAAGCCCGCGAGCCTGGCGCTGCTCCGCTCAGACGTCTCTCCTGCCAAGCGGGGCGTTATCAATACTTTGACAGCGGAAGCATCTGCTGCGGCTCTTGGGCTGCCAACGGTTTCTGGCCCGGAGCCTGTGCCTTTATCAGCCCCACACACAGAAATGTTTCGGGGATGGGGGGGTCATCTTGGCCCACCGTTTTAGCCCACCTGCTTAATTTCCGTGGGTCAGGAAACTAATCAAAGGCACCAGAAAATAAAGCAGCTGCTGGTGCCGTCGTGCCGACCTGTTGAGAGGGAGCCCCATCCCTTGATCTCCTTCCGTAGAGCTGATCTCAGAGGCAAGTCCGGTTGAAACGTCCCTGGAGCAAGTGGCGCCGAGCGCCTCCCCCTCCCACAGGGCTGGTACGGCCACCGGGGCTACTTGGCTTGGACCCAGGCTGTGGCTACAATGTTTGGGGGGGGCATTACTAAACCCCTTACTCACGTTGCCAAAGGCTGGGTCCATGTACTCCTTGGCCACGTGGCCCATCGGTTCAAACTCTCCCATTCAGTTAAAAGGCCTTCCAGTTAAAAGGACTGGAAAGGGCAAGAGTGGGAAAAGGAGACAAGAGGAGGCTGAAAGGAAAAGCTGTCCACCTTACTGAGAGAGCCAGCGTGGCATAGAAGAAGAAGAAGAGAAGAGCTTGGATTTATACCCCACCTTTCACTACCCGAAGGAGTCTCAGAGCCTCTTACAATCTCCTTTCCCTTCCCCTCCCCACAACAGGCACCTTGTGAGGTAGGCGGGGCTGAGAGCGCTCTGACAGAAACTGCTCTTTTTCAAGGACAACTCTGACAGAGCTATGGCTTGCCCAAGGTCATCCAGCAGCTGCAAGCAGAGGAGTGGGGAATCAAACCCGGTTCTCCCAGACTAGAGTCCGCGCACTTAACCACTCCACCAAACTGGTTAGAGTGTCGGACAAGGGTCTGGGAGACCCAAGTTCGAATCCCCACCTGTGCCATGGAAGCCGGCTGGTGACCTTGGGCCAGTTGCGTACTTTCATCCTATAGCCTACCTCCCAGGGTTGTTGTGATGGCAAAATGGAGTTATAAGCTGCTTCAGGCCCACCTTGGGGAGAGAGTCAGGAGACAGACTCGTAGATAGATAGGCAGGCAGGCAGACTTATATGCAGATCCCTGTCTTATAAGCTCCGTTCTCCATAGGGTTGCCAGGTCCCCCCCCTTGGCCACTCGCAGGGGATTGATTGATTTATTAAATGTATTGATTAAATGAGATAAAGTGGAGAGCCAGTTTGGTGTCGTGGTTAAGTGTGCAGACTCTAATCTGGGAGAACCGGGTTTGAGTCTCCGCTCCTCCACTTGCACCTGCTGGATGACCTTGGGCAAGCCATAGCTCTGGACCAGCTGTTCCCTCAAGGACAGCTTGGGAAAGAGCTCTCTCAGCCCCACCCACCTCACAGGGTGTCTGTTGTGGGGAGGGGAAGGGAGAGGAGTTTGTAAGCCGCTCTGAGACTCCCTTGGGGAGTGAAGGGCGGGGTACAAATCCAATCTCTTCTCTCTTCTTTTCTTGGCCCCTGTGTGACACAGAGTGTTGGACTGGATGGGCCATTGGCCTGATCCAACGTTGGCTTCTCTCTATGTTCTCCTATGTCCTTATCAATTTACTGGGCCGCCCTTCCCTACAAGTAGGGCTCAGGGTGGCTTACAACAAAACAATATTCAATCTCAGATCAAAAGTAAGTTGAAACAAGCCAATAAATACCAATACATAAAACAACTTAGTCAAAATGGCAAAAATACAGCATATCTAAGATGGCGGGGAAAATGCCAGTTCCCTAGCCTCCCTGGTGGGGAGGGGTCAGGAGGGATGGGGTCTTGGCTGAGAGTGCCAAAGGCTTCCCCCGTTGCTGTCCTCAGTCGAAGGCCCAGCAGAGCGTCTCTGCCTCGCATGCCCTGCGGGGTGGGGTTCCCAGATCCAGGTTTGGAAACTCCTGGAGATTTGGGGAGGGTGCCTGGGGGACTTTAGTTGAGTGCAATGCCATATAGCATCCATTTTCTCCAGGGGAGCTGATCTCTGTGGTCTGGAGATGAGCTGCAATTCCTGGAGATCCCCAGGTCCCACCTGGAGGCTGGCATCCCTAGTTCTCCACCTGTAAAAAAAATGGACATGCAAAAGGTCCACCTCATAGGCTTGTTGTGGATAATACCTGGAGTGAAAAGCCTAGCCTGATGAAGAGGATTTGCTGGAAACATGCCAACATTTCTGGGCTTTGGATGAATTCTGTCTGACTGCACCAACTGGCTCCACTCTGCTGGATCTCCCTTCAGAGAGCCAGTCTGGTGTGGTGGCTAAGTGCGCGGACTCTAATCTGGGAGAACCGGGTTTGATTCCCCACTCCTCCACTTGCACCTGGCTGGGTGACCTTGGGCAAGCCGTAGCTCTGTACAGGGGTCATTTCGTAGAAAAAGAGGTGCAGGAGCTCGTTAGCATAACTCATTTGCATAACTCATTTGCATATGCCACACACCCCTAACATACCGGAAGTGTGTCAGAAGGCAACACCCACCCCTCAGGCTCCCCTCCACAGGTGAGTGAAACTGACCTGCTCTTCCATTCCCTTCCCCATCCAATACTTTGTGCAATAAAAATAAGCGTAAAGAACACACCCTCATTCTCTTCCTGCTCCCTTGAAACCACCAGGTTTCAAGGAGACTTGAGATACCCAGGACATGTGCACCACCCATCCCTTCCCCTTCCCCTCCCCACAACAAGACACCCTGTGAGGTAGGTGGGGCTGAGAGAGGTCTTTTGAGAACTGCTCATGAGAGAACAGCTCTGAGAGAACTTATGACTGGCCCAAGGTCACACCAGCAGCGGCATGTGGAGGAGTGGGGAATCAAACCTGGTTCTCCCAGATTAGAGTCCAACTCCTGACCACTACACCAAACTGATGGGGTGGAAGCTGCTGAAGGGTTGGTGAAATTTCTCCAGTACTTATGTGCCATGTGCCCAGATAAAAAATGGTATACTTAGAAAATTTATATGCCACCTTGAGCAAGTCTCTGGAAAAGCAGCACACAGTCATAAAAGGAACAATGATAAAATTATCAATATTAAAACAAAACATTAAAATCAATAAAGACCCTAGCAGGGCTTTCCCCGGGGCGCTGCGCCTCTGCACTGCTCAGGGAGGCCGAGGAGGGGGCGGGGCTTGGTCATGTGCCCGCCCCCTGGGCTTCTTACTCCCGGAGCTGCACTCCTGTGTGCTCCCGCTCCAACGGACCCCTGGCTCTGTACCAGCTGTTCCCTCAAGGACAGCTTGGGAAAGAGCTCTCTCAGCCCCACCTACGTCACAGGGTGTCTGTTGTGGGGAGGGGAAGGGAAAGGAGGTTGTAAGCTGCTCTGAGACTCCCTTGGGGAGTGGAGGGCGGGGTATAAATCCAATCTCTTCTTCTTCTTCTTCTTCTTCTTCACCGATTGCTGCCCTCCCGCTACGCTGCAAGTCTTCCCCCCATTTGTTAAATGGCAACAAGTGCTTGAAAAAGCAGCCCTGCGATCTTACATAAACCAGCCCCATCCTTTGGGGTAAAGTAAAATGATCTTCGCCTCATGCCTGGCAAGGAGACATAGAAATAGACATGTGGGGGATCTTAGAGTGGAAAATATTAGTAATTTTTGAAGAAGAAAAAAAAAAGAACAGAAGGGAAGAAAAGAAGAGGAAAAAACATCCGAAGCCAAGAGCATCTGTGTTTTTGGGCCACCACGCATGGAAACTCTGGACAAAGAGCCAACCGGCCTATATTTTCAATCCGAAAAAAAAAAAATTATTAGAAAACAATCCAAAGCATCACTTTGAAATTAGAACAAAATCTCTCGCGGCTTCTTCTGTTTTTTCCACGAGCGTCTCTGAGGCTGCTGAAACAGAGTTCCAGGACACGCGCTCGAAACGGGGATGTGGCAGCGAAGGATGACTGGAGGCCTCTCCGCTCCATCACAGTGGCTTCTCTAAGGTGGCCAAGGTGAGCATCGGAGCACAGAGGCCCAGGAGGTGGGAAGCGACGGGGGTCAACAGAGGAGAACGGCCGGTAGGGCCCGGAAGAGGCTCACTCTGGTGAGTACAGATGCTGACCCTGGAAAAGGACAATGGAGGTTGCAGCACAGAGTTTGTATAGATGGTAGTGAAGTTGCCAGCTCTGGGTTGGGAAATTCCTAAAGGTTTCGGGGTGGAGCCTGGGGAGGGTGCAGTTTGGGGAAGGGAGGGTGTGTGCCATAGGGGTCTATCCTCCAAAGCTGCCGTTGTCTCCAGGGGAGCTGATCTCTGTCATCTGGAGATCAGCTGTGATTTTGGGAGATCCCCAGGTCCCACCTGGAAGCTGCCTCCACTGAGAAAGTTATGTGCAACCCAGCTATATGTTGCCTCTGCGGGGCATAGGGTTTGAAGGGCTTGTTGCTTGGGCAATCTATTCTTGTTATTTTAAACACCCAAGGCAGGTATTTCCGTCCTTCGCAACCTGGCGCTGAAGTGCTATAAAGCCAGCGGCCCTGGAGATCTCTGGGCCCCACCTGGAGGCTGGCAACCATAGATGCTAGTCTCCTCTAGCACCTCGCAGCATGCGATCTGGAGGCACAGCCCAGCCCACTCCCTGCGGAGCTAGCCTAATGGTTGTTAGGCACTCGAAGCACTGCACGCAAACGCCTTATTCGCAGAGCGGCATTCTACCACTTCCTTCCGCGTAATCCGTCCGCCCATCAGTGTCCTGCTATTGATGAAACCCTGATTGGCTCCTGACCCGGCTTCCTGATCGACCAGGGGGAGCTTGTACAAATGTCCTTTCCCCACAGCATCACCCATCAGTCCCAAAAGAGCCACTGGCCGGCCTCTCCCCGGCTCGGCTCTCCGCTTGGAGTTTGCCGCTGCTCCTTCCCCCACCCCCTCGCAGCTGCCAGAGATGAGCAAAGCCCGCTTTGAGCCAGGCCAGGCCAGGCCTCTGCTGAGGCTCGGCCCAGAGGGAGCTCATAAACCCCCTTTTGGCTTCTCTCCTTCCTTCGGAGGTGCAGCTCTGGCCATCCTCTCCTGACAGCTGCGAAGGGACACCGGAGGACAGCCTCTGTCCCCCGGAGCCAGTTTCCATTCTGGGGAGGGTCAGTTTGCCAGCTGCAGGCCAGCTGGAGCCCTGCCCCCTCAGCCTGCTTCCCCAGGCCGACTTTCCATGCTCACGTCAACCGCAAGGTTTAGAAATGGACCTCTGGAGGGGAATTTCCACCATGGAGGAGGGGGGGAGGTGGTGTGGTATAGCCCGATCTTGTCTGATCCCCAAAGCGAAGCAAGTGCTTGCAAGAGAGACCACCCAGGAAGACTCTGCAGAGGAAGGCATTGGCAAACCACCTCACTGGAGGAGGAGGAGGAGACTGAATTTATACCCCGCCTTTCACTACCTGAAGGAGTCTCAGGGCAGCTTACAATCTCCTTTCCCTTCCCCTCCCCACAACAGACACCCTGGGAGGTAGGTGGGGCTGAGAGAGCTCTCTCGAGAACTGTCCTTGAGAGAACAGATCTGAGAGAACTCGTGACTGACCCAAGGTCATACCAGCAGCTGCATGTGGAGGCGTGGGGAACCAAATTCGGTTCTCCCAGTTTAGAGTCCACGCTCCGCACCACTACACTACACCACTAAGTCGGCTGCAACTTGAGGGCACTTTACACACAATTGCACAAGGATTCTCCCATCAGATGGGGCTTGCTTGCGAGTTGATAGGCATTCAAATTACTCCCTGTACCTTAAGCGGCATGATCCTCTCTTACCAAGGAATGATGTTTGGTTGTACACCCCCCCCACCCCCCCAATAACAGGGGCATATGTGACTACACATGTAGCTGCCTTTATCTGGAATCAGACCATCGGTCCATCAGGGTTGGTATTGTTCACTCAGGCTGGCAGCGGCTCTCCAGGGTCTCAGGGGTAGGTCTTTCGCATCACCTCCTACTTCATCCTTAACTTGAGATGCTGGGGACTGAACCTGGGACCTTCTGCATGAAAAGCAGAGGCTCTGCCACTGAGCCACGGCCCCTCCCCAAAGTCTGTGCCTCTGATGATCACACGTGAAACTGCATTGTATTGAATCGGACCATCAGACTTAATTTTGCCCACTCAAACTGGCAGCTGCTCTCCAGGGTCTCGGGCAGAGATCTTTTACATCACCTCCTGCCAGATCCTTTGAACTGGAGGTGCCGGGGATAGAACCTGGGACCTTCTGCATGCAAAGCACAGATCCAGTTTGGTGTAGTGGTTAGGAGCACAGATTCTAATCTGGGAGAACCAGATTTGATTCCCCAACTCCTCCACATGCAGCTACTGGTGCGACCTTGGGTCACTAACAAGTTTTCAGAGCTGTTCTCTCAAGGGCAGTTCTCGAGCGAGCTCTCTCAGCCCCATCTACCTCACAAGCAACGCTCCCTCTAAGCTGTGGAGTCTTGTGAGCAAAAATTCTACTTTGTGAGCTACTGGCATTAAAGTTGTGAGTGAGCGATTTGGCTACTGCATAAATTAGTTTGCTCCAGAGCCACCCTTCCTGAGCCGAGACAAAAATGTGTGAGCTGGAGGCTAGAAAACTGTGAGCTAGCTCACACTAACTCAGCTTAGGGGGAACATTGCTCACAAGGTGTCTGTTGTGGGGAGGGAAGGGGAGGGAAAAGAAGAGTGTAAGCTGCTCTGAGACTCCTTTGGTAATGAAGGGTGGGGTATAAATCCAATCTCCTCCTCCTTCTTCCACTGAGCCACAGCCCAGTATGTCACTGCAGAGCTGAAAAGCCCCAAACCTCAAGTCAACTGAGCAAGCCTACAAAGATCTGGTTTTCAATGTTCAGAATCCCCAAGAGCAAATATCAAGGTGGATTCAGTGGAGTTTCCCAGGCTTCATGGCAGAGCCCCTGCTTGGTTTCCACTTCAATCCCTGGCAGCATCTCCAGTCAACGGATCTCAGATGGAAAAGACCATTTTCTTTCTCAGACCTTGGAAAGCAAGTCTGGGCAGTTAATAGGGTTGCCAAGTCTGGGTTGGGAAATACCTGGAGACTTTGGGGGTGGAGCCAAATTTGTAAATTTGTAATTTGTATTTTAATGTTTTATATTGTTTAATGTTTTAGTATGTTTTGAATCCTGGAGTACCAGGTCTTGTATGCCACTCTGAGCCTGCAATCGCAGGGAGAGTGGCTTAGAAATCAAATAAATAAATAAATAAATAGTAGCACACCTGCTCTGCCTAACATAAGAAGATCAGAAGAGCCCTGCTGGATTAGACCATCTAGCCCAGCATCCCGTCCCACGCAGCAGCCAGCCAGTCCCTCTGGATGGCCAACAACAGGGCAGAGAGGCCGAGGCCTTCCCCTGATAAGAACCTCAGAAGAGCCCTGCTAGGTCAGACCAGTGAGGGTCCATCTAGTCCAGCTTCCTGCCTCACGCAGTGGCCAGCCAGTTCCTCTGGAGGGCCAACAACAGGGCAGAGAGGCCGAGGCCTTCCCCTGAGAAGAACCTCAGAAGAGCCCTGCTGGGTCAGACCAGTGAGGGTCCCTCTAGTCCAGCATCCTGTCTCATCCAGTGGCCGGCCAGTTCCTCTGGAGGTCCCAACAACAGGGCAGAGAGACCTAGGCCTTCCCCTGATGTTGCCTCCTGGCTCTGGGATTCAGAGGGTGACTGCCTTTGAATATGGAGGTTCCCCTCAGCCACCATGGCTAGTAGCCATTGATAGACCTCTCCTCCATGAATCTATCTAATCCCATTTTAAAGCTGTTTATTCCTCTGGCCATCACTACATCGTCTGGCAATGAATTCCATATTTTAATCCCTCTTGGCGTAAAGTACTATTTCCTTTTATCCATCCTGAACCTACTGCCCATCAGCTTCTAGTATTTGGGCAGGGGGGCGGGATCTCTTGTTCAACTCTCTCCGCCCCATGCAGACTCCCTGACGCAAATAACCTGGTGCCAAGCACCTGTCCCTCAGAACCACCTTCTGGAGCTCTTCAGCTAGGGTTGCCAAGTCCGAGCTGGAAAATTCCTGGAGATTTAGGGGTGATACCTGGGGATGGCGGGGTTTGGAGAGGGGAGAGACTTCAGCAGGTACAATGCCATAGAGGCCCCCCCTCCAAAGCATCCATTTTCTCCAGGGGAGCTGATCTCTGTCGTCTGGAGATGAGCTGTAACTCCAGGGGATCCGCAGGTCCCACCTGGAGGCTGGCATCCCTAGCAGCCCCGGTGCATTTCGGCTCTTTCTGGCAGGGCTTGCATTTGCATGTTTGTACAAACGGGCACACACACACACACACAAACCGGGCAGCGGCACAACTGCAGGGAGGCCTCCCGGTTCTCAGCTGCAGCTTGTTAGCTGCCCCATCCATTCCTCTCTCTCCGCTCCTAAATTATTTCCTGAAGGCTTTTATTTCCTCGAGACTAAAGGGTGAGGGGAACTATCCCCCCACCTCAAGACAAAGTTGTGGGGGGGGGGTGGAGAAAGAGAGAGATGGTGAAAAGTTCAAACCCAACCTGGATGCCGAGAGAGGAGATGTGCGGCGTGTTGATACAAACGTCTGCCCGGGACTGGACTGTGAGAAAGGCCCCGGGGGTTATTTCCCTGCCTGTGACTTCTCCACAGTCCTGGGGAGACGTCTGTTTGAAGAGCGCGCAGTGGGAGGGGGGAGCAAAGTGCTGTTGACCTCCTTCTGAGCGCGGGGGGGGGGGGGGGGGAGGCCAGGAGTTTAGTCCCTCTGCCTGGAGGAAGGAACCTTTGCAAGACCGAGGCCCTGGCCGGACCCTGTGCTTCTGTCTGAGACAAGGCGCCTTGTTCCGAGAAGAAGAAGAAGAAAAAGACAAAGAAGAAGAGATTGGATTTATATCCCACCCTTCACTCACTTGGAGTCTCAGAGTGGCTTACAAATTCCTTTCCCTTCCCCTCCCCACAACAGACACCCTGTGAGGCAGGTGGGGCTGAGAGAGCTCCTTCGAAAACTGCCCTTAAGAGAACAGCTCTGAAAGAACTTGTGACTCACCCAAGGTCATCCAGCAGCTGCAAGTGGAGGAGTGGGGAATGAAACCCGGTTCTCCCAGGTCAGAGTCCATGCTCCCAAGAGAAGACCACCAGTGCCAGCCAGGACCTCTTTCAGGAGACTCCTCCAGACCTGAAAGGGAACCTGGTGGGTCATCCAGGTGTAGGAGTGCCACCCTCCAGGTGGGACCTGGGGATGCCCTGGAATTACAGCTCATCTCCAGCCTCCAGAGATCAATTCCCCTGGAGAAAATGGCTGCTTTGGAGGGTGGGCTCTACAGCATTCTACCCCACTGAGGTCCCTGCCTTCCCCAGGCTCCATCTCCAAATCTCCAGAAGTTTCCCAGCCTGGATCCGGCAATCCTACCCCACCCCCAGTCTCCCACCAGTGGCCAAGGGGGCGGATCTGGCAACCGTAATTCAACAGCATTCCAGCCTGCTGAGCCCCCTCCTCTTCCCCAGCCCTGCCTTTCCCAAGCGCCCTCTCAAAATCTCCAAGAATTTCCCTGGTCAGAGTTGGCAAGCCTTTGTACAGTTCAATTCTGTGATGTGACTTTCAGGGCTGAGTAGAACTGATGAATGAGGTTGCCACCTCTGGGTGGGGAAACACCTGGAGATTTGGGGGGTGGAGCCTGGGAGGGCGGGGTTTGGGGATGGGAGGGAAAAACACCAGGGTAAAATCGGGGTCACCAGTGCTGGGTTAGGAAATACCTGGAGATGGGGGGATGAGCCAGGAGAGGGTGGGGGTGGGGAGGGGAAGACTTCAAACAGGGCATCATGCCACAGAATCCAGTCTCCAAGGTTGAAGAGGAAGAAGGCATTATACATGATTTGGGAAGCTTGCAAACTTCAGCAAGTAGCTCTTCAGAGGACTCTGATTCAGCAAAAGGAGCAGCAGCCCCTAAGCCCCTGGCCGTCCAAAGGGAACCCGGCCAAACCAAAAAGAAGAGGGAGGAGGGGGAAATAGTTTTAAGCTAAAAGCTTTAATTATGTATTTTACCACATGCTTGAATTTGCAAGTGCATAGCCAACATTATCGTAAACTTATTATCACGTTTCACTAGTTTATAATTTCTTATAAGGGGACTTTCATTTATATGTATTTGAGAGGCGATTTTACATTCTTTGCTTTACGTAGGGATAGTTTTGTAGTTTTAGGGATAGTCTTCTTATATAGATGTAGAAATTGCAATAAAATAGTGTGTGTGTGCGTGTGTGTGTGTGTGTGTGTGTGTGTGTGTGTGTGTGTATATATATATATATATATATATATATATATATATATATATAAAGAATCCATTCTCCAAGGAAATCCATTCTCCAAGAGAACTAACCCCCTGTTGTCTGGAGATCAGCTGTAATTCCAGATCTCTAGGCCCCACCTGGAGATTGGCAACTCAAGTATGATGCCCTAGGGTCCACCCTCCAACACAGCCATTTTTGCCAGGGGGACTGGTCTCTGTCGTCTGGAGATAAGAGGTAATTCCAGGCGATTTCCTGGCCCCACCTGGATGCTGGTAACCCTAGATGAACAAGGCAGGAGAGAGACAGAAAGGGAGTGAGGAAAGCGAGGGAGTGGAAGGTCTTGGATGGTAAAGAGGACCACGCTCTCTGCGGCCCAGAGACAAGGTGTAGAGCAGCCATGCTGGGAGAAGCCTGCAATTTGTGTTTGGTTTAGGCAGGGCCAATTTAAGGTATTCCCCCCTCCCCAAGCAAAAGGTACACCCCCTCCCTCCTGGTCCTAGACTACCTCTAAAGTAAAGGTTTCTCTTGCTCGAAAGCCAGTAAAGGTTTCCCTTGCTCGAAAGCCAGTCGAATCCAACTCTAGGGATTGGTGCTTATCTCTGTTTCCAAGACGAAGAGCCAGCGCTGTCTGAAGACATTTCCGTGGTCATGTGGCTGGCATGACTAGACACCAAGGTACAGGGAATGCTGTTACCTTCCCACTGAAGTGGTACCTATTTATCTACTTGCAATCTCTTGCTTTCAAACTGCTAGGTTGGCAGGAGCTGGCGCCAGAGACGGGAGCTCACTCCGTCATGCGGCGCTCGGGTCTCGAACTGCCAAACTACCCACCTTCAGGTCTGCAGCTCAGCATCTTAACCTTTGGGCCACCGCAGCCTTAGGCTACCTCTGGCCCCAGGGAAACCACAGGGGAAGACAATGCCAGCCTTCCGTTGGGTTGCTTTGGCTGGGGGTTGAGTATAGGGATGCCAGGCTCCAGGTGGGACCTGTGGATCCCCTGGAATTACAGCTCCACTCCAAACTACAGAGGTCAGTTCCCCTGGAGAAAATGGAGGTGTTGGAGGGTGGACCCTATGGCGCTGTACCCCACTGAGGTCCTCCCCAGGCTCTATCCCCAAATCTCTAGGGGTTTCCCAGCCAAGAGCCAGCAACTCTGGCTCCCACCCACCCACCCCCCGCCAGGGGTCAGGAGGGACCTGACCATCCTGTTTCTCTTCCTGTGAAAAGGGAGGTTCCCCTCCCCCAGCTTCTCATCCCGGCACTCTCCAGCTGCCCATTTCAGCCCTGATGCAGTTAATGCAAAAAATGTCTTGCTCTAGCTGTAATTCCCAGTTGATGCTTTCCAAAGCATGCGGAATGTCATAGTGGTAGGTTTGCCAACCTCCAAGTACAGCCTGGATTCCTCCTAGAATTACAACTGATCTCCAGATCACAGAGATCTGTTTCCCTGGAGAAAGGATTAGGGATGCCAACTCTGGGCTGGGAAATACCTGGGGGTTTGGGGTGGAAACTGGCGAGCTGGGGGGGAACTCAGCAGGGGTTTAGTGCCTTACGGTCCATCCTCCAAAGCGGCTACTTCTTGTCAGGCGAATGGATTTCTGTTGTCGGTTGATCTGTTGTAATCCTGGGAGATCTTCAGGTCCCACCTGGAGGCTGGCAACCCTAGGGTGAGCTCGGTGGCATTATGTTCCCCCCCCCCCTCCGCTAGCTCCATTCCCATATCTCCAGGCACTTCCCAACCCAACACTGGCATCCCCGCATAATGGAGGATAGATCCTGTGAACTTGGCAGCTGCAGCTTCAAGAGGGGATTGGAGAAACATCTGGCGCAGACGTCCATCAGTGGTTATCAGCTGTAAATTATAGAGGGAACACTCTGTCTGGGGCAAGCGGTGCTCTGTATTCTTGGTGCTTGGGGGAGGGGGGCAGCAGTGGGAGGCAATGCTCCCTCTAAGCTCTGGAGTCTTGTGAGCAAAGATTCTACTTTGTGAGCTACTGGCATTAGAGTTCTGAGTGAGCGATTTGGCTACTGCATCAATTAGTCTGGTCTGGAGCCGTCCTTCCTGAGCTAAGACAAAAATGTGTGAGCCAGAGGCTTAAAAACTGTGAGCTGGTTCACACTAACTCAGCTCAGAGGGAACACTGGTGGGAGGGCTTCTGGAGTTCTGGCCCTGCTGGTGGACCTCCTGATGGCACCCGGGTTTTGGTCACTGTGTGACACAGTGTGCTGGACTGGATGGGTCACTGGCCTGATCCAACACAGCTTCTCTTCTGTTCTTAAGAGCAGAGGTCCAGCAGTGGCTATTAGCCACAAGGTTTATAAGATTATGCCTGGGATAGAGCAGGTAGAGAAAGAAGTCCTTTTCTCCCTTTCTCACAAGACAAGAACTCGTGGGCACTCCATGAAATTGCTGAGCAGTCGGGTTAGAACAGATAAAAGGAAGTCCTTCTTCACCCAAAGAGTGATTAACACCTGGAATTCACTGCCACAGGAGGGGGTGGCAGCTACAAGCACTGACGGCTTCAAGAGGGAATTGGATAAACATCTGGAGCAGAGGTCCATCAGTGGCTGTTAGCCACAAAGTGTAGATAGGAACTCTCAGTCATGGGCCAGTGATGCTCTATATTCTTGGTGCTTGATGGGGTGGGGGGCAAGAGTGGGAGGGCTTCTGGAGTTCTGGCCCCGCTGCTGGACCTCCTGAGGGCACCTGGTGTTTTTGGCCACTGTGTGACACAGAGTGTTGGACTGGATGGGCCACTGGCCTGATCCAACATTGGCTTCTCTTGTGTTCTTATGCTCTTAAGGTATCGATGGAACACTCTGTCTGGGGCAGTGATGCTCTGTATTCTTGGTGCTTGAGGGGGGCACAGTGGGAGGGCTTTTGGAGTTCTGGCCCCACTGCTGGACCTTCTGATGGTGCCTGGGTTTTGGCCACTGTGTCGCACAGAGTGTTGGATTGGATGGGCTGCTGGCCTGATCCAACATGGCTTCTGTTATGTTCCCTTATGTCTTTTCTCAACTGGATGGTTTGTTGCTGCTGGGATGCTCCAAATGGTTCACCATCAGCCTTTTGGGGCTTCTGGCATCTCCTGCAGTTTTTTGAGGCCGGTGGAGTCGATCTGTGGAAAACTGATCTGTCTGGCCTTGCTTCAGAGCCCCAGAGCTTGCCAAAACCTCTCAGCGCCCCTCACAAGGTCATCACAGCTATCTGGCCAGGATATGCCGTTTCACACCCTGCTGCGATCTGGGTCTTCCGTCAGCCTCTTTCAAGAGACTTGGTGATCTGCCTGCCTCGCATTTGGCACCACTCATTCTGGACCCGTTGTCCCCCCACCACCACCACCTTGGGGACATCTGGATTTGTTTCTCCCCTTTTCTTCCTAAAGCGCTCTCTCGTAGAAGAATGACCAGCGCTGTGCGGCTGCCCGCCCCTTTGAGCACTGTCAGGACGGAGAGGGCCTCCTGCTGCTGCTGCTGAGCGCAGGACGCTGAACATAGCCACCCGCAAGAAGCTCATTAGCACGGCTCAGATGCCGAGGGCAGTAAAACAACTCAGCAGTTGCAACTTCTGGCGGTGCGGCCTGCTTTTTGCAGCCAGTCACACGCATGCGAGCCGCCCAGCTGCGAGCACAAGTCCCCAAGGAGTTGAGCGAGAAGGCCAAGGCCAGCACGGCCACACAAGCAGATGGGTTGCCAACTCTGGGCCTGGAAATTCCTGGATGTTTTGGGGGTGGAGCCCGGGGAGGGGAGGAGCCATCGTGCCATAGAGTCCCCCCTCCAAAGCAGCCATTTTCTCCAGGGGAACTTATCTCTGTTGTGAGTTGTGATTTCACCAGACCTCTGGGCCTCACCTGGGGGCTGGCAACCCTGGGCCAGGGTTTGGATCCCAGGACTTTTGCTCGTTCTAGGATCCATTGGGTGAACGGATGGTTGGGCAGAGCCAAGGTGTCTTTTCCTTCTTCCGAGCTACAAAGCGAAGTGGCCCATTATAGCAACTTTGATGACAATCGTTCAGACAAAAATGTTAGCGTTTAATAACGCTAATCAGGTCAGCACACCTGTCAAGATTCTGCTTTGTAACCGAATACCTACAGAATTGGGGGAGGAGTCCAACTTTTTTAAAAATAGGACTGCTTTACAACATTATATGGAAAGCCCCACTGAGGGTTCTTTGAGAAAGTTTCTTTCCTGAAGGCTTAAGTGCTGTGTAGTTTAAACGCTTTCAGTTTTAATTGACGTTCTTTTGACTTAACGATTTTTAATTGTTTTCTTAGCTTGCCTCTGAAGTAGGGAGTGTGTCCTTGTGACGACAAGAGGAAGAACTGCTTTGTTCAGGAAAGCACTCACGCTTGCTACTCTTATTTATTTACTTCATTTATACCCCAGCGAGGACCCAAAGTGCTTACAACGTTCTCCACTTTATCCTCACAACAACCCTGCGAGGTAGGTTAGGCTGAAAGTGAGTGACTGACCTCAGGTCACCCGGCAAGCCAGGAATCCCAGCCTGGGTCTCTAACCACTCTGCCATGCTGGCTTACTTTTGTATCGTTGGTTGCTACTTCGGATTCCCTCATCCCCAAACATCTTGGGGCTTGTACAGTGTATGTGGGGGGCGGCCTTCAGGCCAAATGGGAGCAGCATTTCCCCCTGGAAATGACCCTTCCACCTGCCCATCCACGTGAGAACTGATCAAAGGTAATTGGAGGAACTTTGCCACAGGTGGGAAGACCTTGAGAAGTGCAGCAGTGTTCAAGGGAGTCTGTTCATGTATTTGGAGGGGGGTTGAGGAAATTGTTCCTGAATGGCTACATGGATACTTCAGTGCTCAAAGGACACACCCTTGCCATTTTCACTGATTCTCTTATTTGTTCATTTTATTTTTTTATTATTGAGAGCTAGTTTGGTGTAGTGGTTAAGAGCGGCGGAGTCTAATCCGGAGAACCGGGTTTGATTCCCCACCCCTCCACTTGAAGCCAGCTGGGTGACCTTGGGTCAATCACAGCTCTCTCAGAGCTGTTCTCTCAGAGCTCTCTCAGCCCCACCTACCTCACAGGGTGTCTGTTGTGGGGAAGGGAGGGGAAGGAGACTGTAAGCTGCTCTGGGACTCTGGCAAGATATAAATCCAACTCTTTTTCTTCTTCTGCCAGTTTGGTGTAGTGGTTAAGTGTGCGGACTGTAATCTGGGAGAACCAGGTTTGATTCCCCACTCCTCCACTTGTACCTGCTGGATGACCTTGGGCAAGCCATAGTTCTGTCAGAGCTGTTCTCTCAAGAGCAGTCCTCGAAAGAGCTCTCTCAGCCCCACCTACCTCACAGGGTGTCTGTTGTGGGGAGGGGAAGGGAAAGGAGTTTGGAAGCCGCTCTGAGACTCCAAGTGAGTGAAGGGCTGGGTATAAATCCAATCTCTTCTTCCTCCTCCTCCTCCTCATGCTGCACACCTATGAATACATGTGCATGTGTGTTATGTGCTCATCAAATAGCTTCCGACTGAAGGCAATCCCGTGAATGAATGTCCTCCAAAACATCCTGCTCGCGTCCTGCCAGCTGAGGGCCAGGGCTTTCTGGAGTGAGTCTATCCATCTCCTCTGGGCCTCCCTCTTTCCCTGCTGCCTTTTACCTAGCCTTATCATCTTTATGAAGACTTACTTGGGATTAGAACATAGTTGGGGTGCAGCGGTGTCTTTAAGGCCAGTGAAGCTGATACCCAGAATTGAGCTTGGTTGGTCTTAAAGGCGCCCCAGGACTCAAGCTTTGCTCTATAGCTTCAGACCAGCCTGGCTACCCCACTTGAATCTCACTCGGGACTTGATGGTGCTCACCTCCAAGTGAACCTACATAGGTTCAGGCTGTTAAAGAGCTGCATGGGAAAGGAAGGACAGCTTTTACAAACCGAGCTGGAAAACTCTCCCAAGTTGCATGGACCTGGTAAGTATGTATGCATGCGCCGCCCAGTTGCAACCGATGGCAAGAGATGTCCAGAGGTGGTTTGAAGAAGAAGATATTGGATTTATATCCCGCCCTTCACTCAGAGCAGCTTACAAACTCCTTTCCCTCCCCACAACAGACACCCTGTGAGGTAGGCGAGGCTGAGAGAGCTCAGAGAAAAACTGCTCTTTTTCAAGAACAGCTGTGCCGGAATTATGGCTTGCCCAAGGTCATTCAGCAGCTGCAGGTGGAGGAGTGGGGAATCAAACCTGGTTCTCCCAGATTAGAGTCTGTGCACTCAGCCACTACACCAAACTGGTTTGCCCTCGCCTTCAACTGCAGAGTCTTCCTTGGTGGTCTCCCATCCAAATACTGAGTCAACCCTACTTAGCTTCTGAGCTCTGCTGAGATGGGGATATACCACAGACACGGTAAGGGTGGTAATTGTAACAAATGCTCCATCTAAACTGTGGAGTCTCCTTGTGAGCAAAAATCCTACTTTGTGAGCTGCTGGCATTAAAGTTGTGAGCAAGCGATTTGGCTGCTGCATAAACTGGTTTGCTCTGGAGCCATCCTTCCTGAGTGAAGACAAAAAATGTGTGAGCCGGAGGCTAAAAAACTGTGAGCTAGCTCACACCAACTCAGCTTAGAGGGAACACTGATTGTAACCATTATCAGGTTGGAGTGTCAAGCTAGGATCTGGGAGACTCAGATTCGAATCCCTGCTCTGCCATGGATGCTTGCTGGGTGACCTTGGGCCAGTTACACATTTGTAGCCTAACCTACCTCACAGGGTCATTGTTGTGAGGAAAAAATGGGGGAGAGGATGATACTATCAGCTGCTTGGGTCCATTTTGAGGAGAAAGGCAGCACAGGCAAGGAGTGGGGGGGGAATATCCCCCTTTACAAAAAAAAAACAAACCAGGGCGGCGTTTAACCGCTCCGTGACTGCACAGGAAAGGGTGGGGTGTGGCAATGTAAACAGATAAAAGAAACAAAACCGAGAACTTTCCTGAACTTCCATAGCCAGTGTATTATAGAGGTTGGATTATCGGACTAGGATCTGGGAGACTCAGGTTCGAATCCCGTTTCAGCCACGAAAGCGTCCAGATGACCATAGGGCCAGTCTCTCTCTCTCAGCCTCACCTACCTCATAGGGTTGTGACTGAGAGGATAAAATGGAGGAGGAGACTGGTGGCAGCTGCTCTGGGTTCCGTGTTGGGGAGGAAAGCCAGATATTGGTAGAAGAAGAGATTGGATTTATACCCCGCCCTCCACTTGGAGTCTCAGAGCGGCTTACAAACTCCTGTCCCTCCCCTTCCCCACAACAGACATCCTGTGAGGCAGGTGGAGCTGAGAGAGCTCTGAGACAACTGTCCTTGAGAGAACAGCTGGTACAGAGCTATGGCTTGCCCAAGGTCATCCAGCAGGTGCATGTGGAGGAGTGGGGGAATCAAACCCAGTTCTCCCAGATTAGAGTCCGCGCACTCAACCACTACACCAAACTGGCTCTTACCATCTCCTTTCCCTTCCCCTCCCCACAACAGACACCCTGGGAGGTAGATGGGGCTGAGAGAGCTCTGTCGAGAACTGCTCTTGAGAGAACAGCTGGTACAGAGCTATGGCTTGCCCAAGGTCATCCAGCAGGTGCAAGTGGAGGAGTGGGGAATCAAACCCGGTTCTCCCAGATTAGAGTCCGCGCACTTAACCACTACACCAAACTCGCTCTCTTTAGATATTGGCATCTAAAAGAATAAACAAATAGGTACCCATGCCAACCACATTAACTTCTGTGTTCCAGGGTAGGGGGGGGCACTACATTTGACTTGCAACTAACACTCCCTCTAAGCTGTAGAGTCTTGTGAGCAAAAAAATCTACTTTGTTTATTTACTTATTTATTTATTACTTTAATTTCTACTCTGCCCTCCCCGCTGAAGCAGGCTCAGGGCAGCTCATGTAAAACCAATGAAACAATTAAACAACATATATCTCAATATAAAAATACACCTCAGTGCAAACAACATAGTAAACAATTAGTATCGATGGCGGTACGCTGAATAAAGTGCATTTTGACATGGTCGGCTGTACTACTGGCCTAGCTGGCTTCTAACTCAAGGCCGGCCCAGAGCATGGCTGATGAGGAGAGGCTCCTAGCGGGATGCCTGCCGGGAAAGCCCTGTTTTCACGGCCCTACAGAACTGTGAGAGGTCCTGCAGGGCCCTGATCTCACCAGGGAACTTGTTCCAGTAAGTTGGAGCTGCTAAGGAAAACGCCCTGGTCCTGGTCGATGTCAACCTAGCATCCTTCAGACCAGGGAGGGCCAGGCGGTTTTGTAATCCTGATCGAAGTGCTCTCTGGGGAACGAGTGGGGAAAGGCGGTCCCTCAGGGGCTTTGTGAGCTC
The DNA here is from genome assembly GCA_029233225.1 of Lepidodactylus listeri. Classification (NCBI taxonomy): domain Eukaryota; kingdom Metazoa; phylum Chordata; class Lepidosauria; order Squamata; family Gekkonidae; genus Lepidodactylus; species Lepidodactylus listeri. Next base: position 2,241,545 of record JARCFY010000004.1, on the reverse strand, counting down.
CTGGCATTAAAGCTGTGAGCGAGCAATTTGACTACTGCATAAATTAGTTTGCTCTGGAGCCCTCCTTCCTGAGCAGAGACAAAAATGGGTGAGCTGGAGGCTAAAGAACTGTGAGCTCGCTCACACTAATTTGGCTTAGAGGGAACACTGCTTGCAACCCCAAATTGCTGTATGAATGCTGAGTTTCCTGAAAAGCAGGTGCAAACAGGAGGGGACCACACCTGAATGTCCTTCATGCAAGGCATCACAGGAGCCCAGGTGTCCGGCCATGGTCCTTCTTTGTCCCATCCCCCCCTCCGGAGACCTTGCAGCTGGTTTTACAATTCATCTCCTCCCCCAGCGCACTGTTCATATTTGTTTTAAAGAATTAACAAGTAAAGCTCTCGCTCGATACATGCCGTTTGCTTGCTTGCGAAATGTTTTTTTCTATTCAAAATCAGCACCACATAATAAAATCAATACAAAAGTCCTACAAAGAAATATAAGAGAAATGTTCCAGGAGAGACAGCATCAGAAAACGAAGCCCGCAAACCAGGACTGGGGGAGTAGCTCTCTCAAACAGTCACACCTTGAAAGAAACCCAGGTGTCCTGGGGAAGGGGACATGCTAAAAATCAGTGCAACATAGGGCTGCCGATCTCCAGGTGGCACCTGGAGATCTCCTGCTATTCCAGTTGATCTCTGGATTACCAAGATCCATTCTCCTGGAGGAAACAGCTGCTTTGGAGGGTGGAGTCTATGGCATTATACTTTGCTGAGGTCCCTTCCCCCCAAACTCCACCCTCTCCAGACTCCACCCCCAAAATCTCCAGCCATTTGCCAACCCAGAACTGGCAACCATGGTGCAACACCTCAGGTAGGGTTGCCAGCTCTAGGTTGGGGATTACCTGGAGATTTGGGGTTTGGAGCCTGGGGAAGGTGGGGTTTGGGGCGGGGAAGGACTTCAATGGGGTATAATGCCATGGAGTCCACCTTTCAAAGCAGCCACCTTTAAAATAGTGTGTCCAAGACGGTGGAGGTCTATGTGTTACAGAGAACCACTCCCAGCATCAAAAGTTATAAAGTATTTATTTAAAAGAAAATGCTGATAATCATACTTTTAGCACAAACTGAGCAAGGGATTCAAAAGAAATGGGTAAAATGCAATTCATCTGTCCCTTTCTCCATACGTGCCTTATCAAATGTTAAAATATAGGACAGGCTCCTTAAGTTTAGGATGTTACAAATCTCTACCAAATTACCATTACCTTGAAGCTTGCTCCAGTTCTTTAGACAAACACATGGTCAATGGCTGCCTTCCCAGTGGAGAGTTTTGCACGCTCTCGTGGACTCAGCACCCTGGGGAAAAGACCTTCTTCCTGCTGCAAGGAGTTTTTCTTGTATCTGTTTCTCCCATTTGCTGACCCATTCATGCCAGGTCAAAAAGGCTTTTCCTGAATATCTCCAGGAATCTCCTTCCTGAAGACTCTCTAGCAATTTAACACCTCCAAATCTCTGTTCCCTCCTTGGGGAGAGTTTGACCTACCCATTATCTCTCCTGCCAGATGTATTAGCATTTGTATGAAGATTGGCTGAGGTACATCTGGAAAGCAATTGCACAGACTTTCCTCCTGCTGCCTGTTCTCTGCCCAGGAGAAAGAAAGAAAAACTTTTAAAATGCACAGGGCAGGTTTTGCTCATTGCAAACCTCCTAGGAAAAAATGCATTTCTTCACAGAGGGAAGAGTTAATTATTTGGATTTTAAAATATCATTGTTCTGTTGTGCTGCTCCGTTCTATGTTTTTGTTACATGGTATGATGTTAAGTGAAAAGCAAAAATGTCTTATTCTCTTTGGATTATTGCGAGTTTCATTCCAAGTTCGGTCCCACAGAACCCGCAAGCTGAGGTTGTACAGGCACCCCTGAGCCCTGGTGCCCAGCGTTTCAAAATTAAATACCTGAGCTGGGAATGCATCCCTTGCATGGCAGCTCTTGGCACACTGAGTGAAATACACATTAGCGATGCAGAAGTCCGGGCTGTTACCAAACATATTTGCCTTCTAGCTAATGACACGGATGTCTAACTGGCAGGGGCTGATTTGAATAACTGGTGCTAAGCCTCCATTTTTCATTAGTTTAGCAACATGTGCAATTAATTGAAATAATGGCCTCAAATGATCCCCCGCTGCGTCTGTCTGCTGCTTGCTTTCTGCATGCTGGGAAAAGACCTGCGGGTGTAGGCGGGGGGGGGGGGGGGGCGGAAGAAGCAAACCTCCATCCGTCAGCCTGTCTAAGGGTGCAACGAGCCATGATGCTGAGGGTCCAAGACCGGACCTCCGATGGGCAATTTAGCTGCACAACACCGCCAAAGAGGAGCCAAATAAGGACTGAGGCCAGGGTGCTGGGCGGGGGGGGGCGGTTTCAGTCTCCCATCCAAGGTACTTCCCCAATAAAAAATGTCTGCTTTAAGCTCCTGTAGAGGCAGGGCCTCTTCTCCAGCCCAGCAACTATGAGGGGGGTAGGTATAAGAGCATAAGAGAAGCCAATATTGGATCAGGCCAATGGCACATCCAGTCCAACACTCTGTCACACAGTGGCCAAAAACACCAGGTGCCATCAGGAGGGTCCACCGGTGGGGCCAGGTCACTAGAAGCCCTCCCACTGTTGTCCCCCCACCCAAGCACCAAGAATACAGAGCATCAATTGCCCCAGACCGAGAGTTTCTATCTATACCTTGTGGCTAATAGCCGCTGATGGGCCTCTGCTCCGTATGGTTATCCAATCCCCTCTTGAAGCCATCCATGCTTGTAGCTGCCACCACCTCCTGTGGCAGTGAATTCCACATGTGCTAATCACTCTTTGGGTGAAGAAGGACTTCCTTTTATCTGTTCTAATCCGACTGCTCAGCAATTTCATGGGAGTGCCCACAAGTTCTTGTATTGTGAGTACTGGGTACTGAGGCCCAGTTAGGGCTGGAATTGCTCTTTGGCTGATTTTACACCTCCCCTCTAAAGTAGTTTGACTGCTGTCTTTTCCTGTGCTGATTTCACAGTGGTGTGAAATTTCACTCCAGGGGGTTTAAGTGCACTAAGAAACCACAATTGTTTAAAGCAGAATAAAGCGGTATTATACTAGCTTGACCACAGGAGGGCAATTAGTAGATATGGACATTTCAGTGGCAGCACGGTTTCACACCGCACAGAGGTATGGGCAGGTTTTTTTGGAACTAGAATGATTCCAGCGAGAAAGTCAGATGTAGAATCAGCCTTTGTCACCTGGAGATAATTTGTAATCCCAGGAGATCTCCAGCCATCATCTGGAGGTTGGCAACCCCAGGTCCAGTAGTGACTCAGTTTGTGCTCAGCCATTGACAATTCCATGAGCAGTGGGCGGGAAGGGGGTTTCATTTCCTGGGTCTGCTCTGCTGCTGGCCGCTCCAAGCGGAGCTCCAGGGGAATTGCTGCAGTGTCTCCTCTTGGATCCAGTGAGCAGAGGGCACAGCAAGGGGGCAAGCCCTGGAGACAGAGCCTCTGCTTGGCATGCAGAAGGTCCCAGGTTCAATCCCCAGCAACTCCAGTTAAAAGGACCAGGCAGCAGGTAATGGGAAAGACCTTTCTCTGCCTGAGACCCTGGAAAGCGGCTGCCAGTCGGAGCCGACAATACTGACCTAGCTTCAGTTTAACACAGCCCCGTGGGTTCACGGGAAGAGCCGATGGTGGCACCTGGCTTGGGTGGTCGGTGCGCTTTTAATCATCTCCTCTTGTGGGGAGGAAAAAATGCTGGTCTCACTATTACACTCGGATCAGCCAGAAGAGGGAGGGCACTGCCGACCAAGAAACTGGTGCGAGAAGAGCTAGCCGCCCCTTGCCCACCGGCATGGCCCCGTTTGGGATTTGCCCCTCTCCGCTCCCATTTCATTCCTTTTATTAATTCAGTTTATAGTCTTCCCTCCCCACAAGCGGACTCAGGGCGGATCACCGGCAAAATCTAATCTAGCTAGCGTAAAAATCAAATGGATATCAAATCATTTACATGATGATTACAAACAGATTAGAAAGCAAAAGTTAAAAACAGGTCACACACTACGTATATTCATAAAGTTCAAGCTGGTGCTATTTCCGTCTACTTGCTCTGGGCCACAGAAGATGGAACACTTCAGCGCCGGGGGGGGGGGGGGGGAGCCAGGTTTTTTTGGATGCCCGCTGTCACAACCAAAAGCCTGGCAGAAGAGCTCCATTATACAGGCTCTGTGGACCAGTAGGAAGCCCCGCAGGGCCCTGATCTCAGATGGGAGCATGTTCCACCAGGCCTGGTCGAGGCTAACGTGGACCAGAGAACCAGGTCCGTCTGGGGCTGTGAATGCAGAGAGTCTTCCTCAGGTCGAGAAGAAAACGGGTGCCCAACATCAGCCTCCCAACTGGCCAGTGCTGGCATAAAGACCCAGCTCCACTCACTCCGTTTGCCAGCCTCTAGGTGGCGCCTGGAGATCTCATGGGCTTATAACTTCTCTGCAGATGACGGAGATCAGTTCCCCAGGAGAAAATGACAGCTTTGGAGGGTGAACATGATGGCCTGATTTCCTGCTGAGGTCCCTCCCCAAGACTGTACCCTCAAATCTCCAGGGATTTCCCAACCTGGAGTGGGCAACACTACAAGAGTGCCTGCTTCTAGCCTGCTTCCAGCTATAGCTGCCCCTGCGATGCATCCCAGAGCCCTGGGCATACCCAGAGTTACCACCTTCCAGGTGGCACCTGGAGAATTCCTGCTATTACTGTTGATTTCCAGACAACCAAGATCAGTTCCCCTGGAGGAAATGGCTGCTTCAGAGGGTGGACTCTATGGCATTTGGTGTCGTGGTTAAGTGCGCGGACTCTAATCTGGGAGAACAGGGTTTGATTCCCCACTTCTCCACATCCAGCTGCTGGGTAACTGAAAACTACTGGAGTCGGGAGGCCGGTAGCGGTGAAAACCGCATAGCAGTTTACCAGCATGGACGGCTTTGGTGCGAAGTAGTCCCCGAGCTGCTCGATCAGATCGTCATAGGCGACGTCCAGCAGGTCTCGGGGTGAGATGAGGCTCTGGGCAAGGCACATAGTTTCCATGCCACAGTGGCCCAGGAACCAGGCCTGCTTCATCTTGGCCTCGGTAATCCCATGCACAGTCAGGAGAAACCCGAGTTGCCTGGACCAGACGTCCCAGGTCTCGGGTTTGGAAGGGTCAAAGGGAGGGATTTGTCCCACAGCGGCAGCCATAGTTACCAGAGCAGGAGCGGCGCGGACCTCGCCCAAATATCCAGATAGGACCTTAAGTTCATGGTTGCAGTTCATGGGTCCCCAGGGGGGAACCTAGGCACAGGATTGGTGCATGTTCAGGATCCGACCATCTATTGTCCTACCTGAGCTTCGGCCTACGTGCGAAGGTCCACAGGGCGGTCGCCATTGCAGGAGCACATGGTGACCGCAGCATTAATACACAACAATAACCTTGGACAAGCCATAGTTCTGTCAGAGCTGTTCTCTCAAGGACAGTTGTCTCAGAGCTCTCTCAGCCCCACCTACCTCACAGGGTGTCTGTTGTGGGGAGGAGAAGGGGAAAGAGTTTGTAAGCCGCTCTGAGACTCCGAGTGAAGGGCAGGGTATACATCCAATCTCTTCTTCTTCTTCGTCATTGAACCCTGCTAAGGTCCCTCCCCTCCCCAAACCCCGCCCTCCCCAGGCTCCACCCTCCAAATTTCCAGGTATTTCCCAACCCAGAGCTGGCAACCCAGGGCATGTCTCATCTCAGGAGCCTGCTCTGCTACAGCGAACAAACATTCCTGCCCTTGGTGGGAGCTGCCCATTTGGAAGAATTACGCCAGCATTTTGAGACTGTCTCTCTTATCTCCCATGCCCCACTCCTTTGCTCCCTGCATGGTTTTTAATTTCCCTCCAGCTATAGAAGACCTATTGAGCTCCCCCACCCCCAAAATCCACCTGCCACCTGCCATTCATGACCGGCCAAGCCTGAAACACACACATTAAGAACTCTTTTTCCAGCCCTTATAGCCACTAAAGTTAAAACACACTCTGGCCATCCGAGCACAAAAAAAAAAAAAAATCCCGCCCAGCTTTCGGCTTTGTTTTGGGTGCATTTAAAGCCGGGGGAGGCACTGAAGGAGCCCTCTAGAAGAGGGACCCCCAACCAATGCTCCCTCTAAGCTGTGGCATCTTGTGAGCAAAAAATCTACTGTGTGAACTACTGGCATTAAAGTTGTGAGCGAGCCATTTGGCTGCTGCATAAATTAGTTTGCCCTGGAGCCTTCCTTCCTGAGCTAAGACGAAAACATGTGAGCTGGAGGCTAAGAAACGGTGAGCTAGCTCACACTAATTCAGCTTAGAGGGAACACTGTCCCCAACCCTTTAGACCCCTCAGGGACCCTTGGAATTGTGACACAGCACAGTGAGTGCGGCCTCGGGGTGGCCAAATCTGGGTTGGGAAATGCCTGGCGATTTGAGGGGGGGCTGAAAAGGGTGGGGTTTGGGGAGGGACTTAAAAGGTTACAATGCCATAGAGCAGTGATGGTGAACCTTTTAAGAGACCGAGTGCCCAAACTGCAACCCAAAACCCACTTATTTATCGCAAAGTGCCAACACGGCCATTTAACCTGAATACTGAGGTTTTCGTCTTAGAAAAAACAACTCCTACATTAACATCTTTTGTCTTAAAAGAAAAGCACAATAACAGAGCTTTCAATGAGACATACAACTTTTTATCGAAAGGTAAACGTTTGCATTTGGCATGCTTCTGAACAATTAATGTGATTTTTGCTGTCCAGTCTTGCGAACTCTGTGCTGGGGCGATGCCGTGCGTGCCCACAGAGAGGGCTCTGAGTGCCAACCTCTGGCACGCGTGCCATAGGTTTGCCACCACTGCCATAGAGTCTACCTTCCAAAGTGGCCATTTTCTCCAGGTATTCTGTTACCTGGAGAGATGTTGTAATAGCCGGAGATATTCAGCCACCGCCTGGAGGTTGAGTACAAAACAATAGAAATACAGTGATTTATAAACTGTAGCCAAAAAAACCCCAGTTCATAGACTGTTACACTGTATATATTTTACTCAGGAGTAAAAATTACTCTCCCAATTATTCTTAAAGGGAAAAAAGTTGTATATACAAGACTTCCAAAAATTATCTAGTTTGTGGACAATAATTCATTCACATGAAAGCAGCATATGAACTTGAAGGCAACACATTAATATACAGTCCCGCGACGACGGACCCAGCTTGTCCAACTCTCTGTTCCACTGATTCTGGTATATTCCAACTGGCTTCTGAACCAGTTCCCACTGTTATGGACTGTCTCCATACAGGACCAGGGGTCATTTCGTAGAAAAAGAGGTGCAGGAGCTCATTTGCATAACTCATTTGCATAACTCATTTGCATATGCCACACCCCCTAACATACCGGAAGTGTGTCAGAAGGCAACACCCCCCCCCTCAGGCTCCACTCCACAGCTGAGTGAAACTGACCTGCTCTTCCTCCTTCCCTTCCCCATCCAATACTTTGTGCAATAAAAATAAGTGTAAAGAACACACCCTCATTCTCTTCCTGCTCCCTTGAAACCACCAGGTTTCAAGTAGACTTGAGATACCCAGGACATGTGCACCACCCATCCCTTCCCCTTCCCCTCCCCACAACAAGACACCCTGTGAGGTAGGTGGGGCTGAGAGAGGTCTTTTGAGAACTGCTCATGAGAGAACAGCTCTGAGAGAACTTGTGACTGGCCCAAGGTCACACCAGCAGCTGCATGTGGAGGAGTGGGGAATCAAACCCGGTTCTCCCAGATTAGAGTCCAACTCCTGACCACTACCCCAAACTGATGGGGTGGAAGCTGCTGAAGGGTTGGTGAAATTTCTCCAGTACTTATGTGCCATGTGCCCAGATAAAAAATGGTATAGTCAGAAAATTTATATGCCACCTTGAGCAAGTCTCTGGAAAAGCAGCACACAGTCATAAGAGGAACAATGACAAAATTATCAATATTAAAACAAAACATTAAAAACAATAAAGACCCTAGCAGGGCTTTCCCCGGGGCGCTGCGCCTCTGCACTGCTCGGGGAAGCTGAGGAGGGGGCGGGGCTTGGTCATGTGCCCGCCCCCTGGGCTCCTCACTCCCAGAGCTGCACTCCTGTGCACTCCCGCTCCAACGGACCCCTGCAGGAGACCAAAAGCTGAACAATTTCCAAAACAGACCAGAAGGTCTACATCTTAATCTGGCTCTGTGGCTTCCTGCATTCAATTGTCAAACCTCCAGTGGCCGATCAGAAGCCTTGCTGGGCAAAAGCCCCACCTGGGTTGGCTCATTCTTTAAGAACTGCTGCTGAGCGTCAGGAAAGGTGCTGGCAAGCCCCACGGCACCCACAGGCACCCACAGCGGGGACTTGTTTGATCTGGGGGAAGCTGGTTCCTAGACAGGCCAGGATGAAGTGTGTGAGTGGGGGAATGATGCTGAAATATTTCTGCTGTGTATAATATTTTGTGAGCTGCCCTCGGTCCCCAGGACAGGATAGGAAAAAAATATCAGAACGCGATTTCACACACACTAAACAACGCACTTTCAATCCACTTTCAATGCACTTTGCAATTGGGTTTTTATGTGTGAAATGGCCAAATCCACTTGCAAACGGTCGCTGAAGTGGATTGAAACTGCATTACTGAGAGCCAGTTTGGTGCATGGACTCTAATCTGGGAGAGCCAGGCTTGATTCCCCACTCCTCCTCCACATGCAGCTGCTGGGTGGGCAAGCCACAGTTCTGTCAGAGCTGTTCTCTCAAGAGCAATTCTCAGTCAGAGCTCTCTCAGCCCCACCTGCCTCACAGGGTGTCTGTTGTGGGGAGGGGAAGGGAAGGAGATTGTAAACCACTCTGAGACTCTGGGGCTGTGGTCACACACACTAAATAGTCCACTTTCAATCCACTTTCAATTCACTTTCCAACTGGATTTTACCAGTTCACTCACAGTAAAATCCAGTTGGAAAGTGCACTGAATGTGGATTGAAAGTGGACTATTTAGTGTGTGTGACCGCAGCCCGAGTGAAGGGCGGGGTAAAAATCCAATCTCCTCCTCCTCGTCTTCCTCTTTTTCTTCTTCCTCTTCTTCTTCTTCTTCTTCTTCCAGCTTATATGAAAGATTTTCTTTCGGCCAGCACCAGCACCCAACCTGGTCAGAGGAAGATGCTGCTTGTCCAGACCAAACATTTGCGTGGCAGAACTCTGTGGCCCCTGCGGGGAAAGGGCTGCTTGTGGGGAGTTGGCATACGGCAAAGGCCAGCCTAGAGTTTCCAGCCCCAGGGTGGGAAATGCCTGGCGATTTGAGGACGGAGCCTGGGGAGGGGAGAGACCTCAGCCGAGTCTAGTGGCACAGAGTCTGCCTTTCAAAGCAGCTTAGGGTTGCCAGCCTCCAGGTGGGGCCCAGAGGTCTGGTGAAATCACAACTCATCTCTAGACAACAGACATCGGTTCCCCTGAAGAAAATGGCTGCTTTGGAGGGCGGTCTCTATGGCATTATACTTTTGCTCTAGTCCCTTTCCTCCCCAGCCTCACACTGCTTGCCTCCCTGAAGCAAAGCACATGAGAAAATCTCTCCCACCCAGCTAGGGCTGTCAATAGGGTTGCCAAGTCCGAGTTGGAAAATACCTGGGGACTTTGGGGGTGGAGCCAGGAGAGGGCAGGGTTTGGGGAGGGGAGGGGCCTCAGCATGGTACAAAGCCATAGAGTCCACCCTTCAAAGCAGCCATTTCCTCCAGGGGAGCTGATCTCTGTCAGCTGGGGATCAGTTGTAAAAGCAGGAGATCCCCAGGCCCCACCTGGAGGCTGGCAACCCTAGCTGTCAACTCCAGCTTGGGAAATTCTTGGAGATTGGGGGGGGGGGGGGGGCTGGAGAGATTCTAGGGATGCCAGCCTCCAGGTAGGACTGGAGGATCCCCCGGAATTACAGCTCCTCTCCAGACTACAGAGATCAGTTCCCATGGAGAAAGGGGATGCTTTGGAGGGCGGACTCTATGGCATTGTACCCCACTGAGGTCCCTGTCCTCCCCAGGCTCCATCCCCAAATCTCCAGGAGTTTCCCAGCCTGGATCTGGCAACCCTGCCCCCCCTTCCCCCGCAGGTGGCTGGGGGAACCTGCCACCCCTAGTGGGGTCTGGGGAGGGACCTCAACCAGATATAATGCCATTTCAAATATATTTTTTTTTATTTTAATATACAGTTTATTGCCTTTTCTGTTTATTGTTGCTACCTGCCCTGGAACACAGTTGCCCGGAGAAAGGCAGGCATATGAATGTTACAAATCAATAAATCCCACTCTGCGGTCTTGGGGAGGTGGACTCTTGATAATGGGTGATTTGATCTTCAGGACTAGAGAGCGAGAGTCATAAGTTGTCTCAGCTACGTCTCCCTTGGTGTCAGCATTCAGGGGGAAGGGATTTGAAATTAATTCAGATAACTGGCTGAGCCAGAACTAGGGAAGAGGCAGATTTAGCCTAATAGGTAGACAATTAGGAATAATGAGATAATTTTGCACGAAACTGTTAAAACAAAAAGTGAAGAAATGCTATCTGTTTTTAACTATCTTCAAATTAGAAGTCATTTGATACCCTTTAAAACACACACACACACACACACACAAATGCCAAAAAGAGAAAAGGAAAGAAATGAGACAATTTTGTAGGAAACTATTAAAACATAACATAAAGATATATCTATTTGTAATTTTCTTCAAATCATGAGAAGAAGAAGAAGAGAAGAGATTGGATTTATACCCCGCCCTTCACTCACTTGGAGTCTCAGAGCGGCTTACAAACTCCTTTTCCCTTCCCCTCCCCACAACAGACACAGACACCCTGTGAGGTAGGTGGGGCTGAGAGAGCTCTGAGACAACTGTCCTTGAGAGAACAGCTGGTACAGAGCTGTGGCTTGCCCAAGGTCATCCAGCCAGGTGCAAGCGGAGGAGTGGAGAATCAAACCCTTCTTCTTCTTCTTCTTCTTCTTCTTCTTCTTCTTCTTCCTGAGATATGTAAAAATGGGGGGGATCAGATTTGTTGTCATTGGCAAAACATTAGCAAAATATTGGTAACGGCTCAATCAGTGTGGAAGTGGGATGTGGGAGTTAATGGAACATGGGTCTGATCTGGCAGGGCACCTCTCATATTCTTAAGGGTGAAGTTTTTCTGTCGTTTCTGCAAAGGCAGACTCTTGGGTACCGTACTTGGTGGTGATGCCCTCAATTTGAAAATAAATGCTTGAACAGAAGAGAGTCTTGTTTAACAGGGAAGCGGCATGCAACTATGCTTTCAAAAACAACAGGCAAATTGCTCTGTGAGAATTCAATCAGTGCTGTTTTGTTTGTCGTTGCGGAGACCTGAAATTGCTGTGAGGGGTCATTTGAGACAATGTAGACTCAAGCACAATATCAAAAAAAAAAAAAATTAGCACAATAATCAGCAACAACATAACTTTTAGGATTATTACGGAGCTAAAGGTTCAGCATTTGGTTATAATTCGGAATAACTGTTTTCCAAAAGTTTTAACCACTGGAGAATTGCACAACTTTTAAGACTGACAATGAAGGAATTGAAATTGTTCACGGTCTTCTGTCCCTTGGCTCCAATATCAACCGAAAGGGAGACTGTACCCAAGAAATCAGAAGGAGATTGAAACTTGGAAGGCCAGCCGTGAAGGAGCAAGAAAAGATCCTTACCTGTAAGACCAAGATCAAGGTGATTCATACCATAGAATTCCCCATCACTATGCACGGATGGGAAAGTTGGACAGTGAAGAAAACGGACAGGAAGAAAGTTGATTCCTTTGAAATGGGGTGTTAGAGGAGAGCTCTACAGATACTGTGGGCCCCCCAAAAGACAAATCAGTGGGTTCTAGCCCATATCAGCCTGAACTCTTCCTAGAAGCTGAAATGAATGGCCGAATTGTGGCTGTTGTACTTTGGTCACATTGTGAGAAGACAAGAGTCACTGGAAAAGATAATGATGCAAGGAAAAGTGGAGGACATCTGGAAAAAGAAAGACCCAGTTTGAGATGGATTGATTCCATCAAGGAAGCCATGACCTTCAGGAGATTTTGGAGGTCGTTAATTCATAGGGTCGCCAGAAACCGAAACTGTCTAAATTTTGGTGCAGTGGTTAGGAGTGCAGACTGTAATCTGGGAGAACCGGGTTTGATTCCCCACTCCTCCACATGCACCTGCTGGTGTGACCTTGAGTCAGTCACAAATTCTCTCAGACTCTCTCATGAGCAGTTCTTGAAAGAGCTCTCTCAGCCCCATCTACCTCACAGGGTGTCTGTTGTGGGAGGGGAAGGGAAAGGAGCTTGTGAGCCGCTCTGAGACTCTGAGTAAAGGGCAGGGTATAAATCTAATCTCCTCCTCCTCCTCTTCTTCTTCCTCTTCCTCTTCCTCCTCTTCCTCTTCTTCCAATTCGTCGGCGTCTTCTTCCTCCTCCTCTGCAGGACATGAGCAAGGCTATTAATGATGGAATGTTTTGGAGGTCAATAATCCATGTCAGGAGCAATTTGACGGCGCCTATGCATGTGCACACACACACACAATTTTTGAACTACAGGACATATGCAAATAATTTGCTGACACCTTGTCTACCAGGATATGTGAAGTTGTTCCATATCACTTATTCAGCTCATGAGGCAATTGAAGACTCTGTTTCAGAAATAGCAGATTTCAACATTGATTCCCAACATCTGGGGAAACCCAGTTTATCAATCTTCCCAAAGAATAATACTTTGCAGAGGCCTCTGAGCTCCTAGATAGTTAAATGACACCCCTTCCAAAATCGTCAAGGCAGGGAACAGATGTTGTTTTCTAACCTTCTCTGCCATATAACTGGATAGCTGTAAATATTGGAGCCAACCTGGTGACGGAAGTTTCCCTTGTAATTCTAAGAAGGAGCGCCTGTCATGCTGCACATCAATAAACTGTGCGCTGCCTGAAGTATCTCACACTTGGATTAAATTTGTAATTTTGAAGTCAAAAATTTTATAGGGAAAATGACGGGCGAAATAGGCCGATACATTTTTTAATGTTTAGCCCAAACTTCTATTAACCCCACCCACCAAGGGGTTCACATACTGTATATGATTTCTTCTTTTTCTACTTTTTTTTAAAAAGTAGATGATCGAGTGGGGTTTGGGAACTATCTTGTTCCAGGCGGTGCCACAAACAGTTTGTGTTAGTTTGACATCATGTTTAATTTTGATGCCTGATGATGCACCTTCACGCTGGGACTCTGAACTCCTCCATCACTTCCTTCCGCTCCAGCGTGTCGTATAATCCATGGTGTGGATGCCTTTCCTCACCCTCCCCAGTCTGACTTAAATCAATAGATTTACTAACTAGAGGGAAGCCGCTGTTCAATCACCTTTTGCAAATGACCATGGACTGAATCGACTCAGAGCAAAAAAAAACCCCCTCAACCAAGCTGTTTTTTAAATGCACTAAACATTATTCTTGCTGTCGGTGTGAAGAGCCTTTCACTAAATTGAAAGCACCCCAGATACCCCCTTCGGGTTTCCCCAGATTCGGAGCAGACCCTGCCAGTAGGTGGCACCGCAGGAAAGGAGATCAAGCCCCTGGAGGGGGTGGTCCAACAGCATCAATATGCAGAAGGATTTTTCTCCCTTCCCTAAACACACCCACACACACCCACATACCAACAACTTCTCCAAAGACACAACTGGTGGATTTTTTCCCCCCTGTTGCATTTATAACCTGCTTCTTCACTGCTTTACAATCAGCTCCCTCTGCCAGGCTAGAAAACAGTGGCAATACGCAGAATGCATCTCTCTCTGTGTTGGTCTAAAGAAATAGGACAGAGTCCAGTGCCACCTTTAAGACCACCAAAGTTCAATTCTGGGCATAAGCTTTTGTGTGCATGCACACTTCTTGAGATTCGTACAAGTATACAAGAAGTGTGCATGGACACGAAAGCTTCTACCCAGAACTCAACTCTGCTGGTCTTAAAGGTGCCCCTGGACTCGAACTTTGTTCTTTCTGTTTGTGCTCATGCGCACATGTGTAAGAGAGTGAGGCAGGAAAGAATACCAAAAAGAGAGTGGCATATGCAACGGTTCAGAAGGAAAAGCAGAGGTGGGCTAGAGCGTAATGGGGCCAAGTCCAACCCCAGACCCCAGGAGACAGACTATAAATTATGTCAATAAATACATAAAAATAACCCATTTTTTCAGGGCCAAAGCTCTGCCTTAGAATGAGGGTCCTGTGATTTTTAGGGATGTCCATATTTGGTGAGCATATCGAAAGGAAATGTAGTCCAGGTGGAAATAGCTGATTGGCACAGAAGCAAAGAAGGGGCTTACGACAGACCCCCCGTCCCACTTCCCTCCCTCAGAGGCAAGATTTTCCTTCTGTTTTTCTTGTTGCGTCCCTTCATTGACTGAGCAGCCCTGGTAACCATGTAGTCTTCTTCTCAGAGTAGCTTTAGCTGTCCTACCCGGTGTCCGTAATATGCAATGGCTGTTTTCTCAGGCCAGGACCTGAGGGAAGGGTTAGGGTCTCCCTTTAACTTAAATGACAGAAAATAGCACTTTGGTGTAGTGGTTAAGCCAGTTTGGTGTCGTGGATAAGTGCGTGGACTCTAATCTGGGAGAACCGGGTTTGATTCCCCACTCCTCCACTTGCAGCTGCTGGATGACCTTGGGCAAGCCATAGCTCTGTACCAGCTGTTCCCTCAAGGACAGCTTGGGAAAGAGCTCTCTCAGCCCCACCTACCTCACAGGTTGTCTGTTGTGGGGAGGGGAAGGGAAAAGAGATATTGTAAGCCGCTCTGAGACTCCCTTGGGGAATGGAGGGCGGGGTATAAATCCAATCTCTTCTTCTTCTTCTTCTTCTTCTTCTTTTAAAATTCAAAAATAGCAGAAGGTTTTATTTCTCATCAAGGGGAAAAGGTTAGGTGAAGTCAGGGGTTGAAAAATAGTATAAGCACAAGCTCTTGTTCTCGGAGAGTTTCTTGAATGATTCGCAGCTATTATAGTTCTTTTATTTTGAGAGGCTTTTGCTCCTGAGTTTCCCCAAACCACTCCGGCACACTTTATCTGTATGATAGCAGACTCTATTGGTGCCCAGAAGGCTGGGGCCGTTTTCCCAGCACCCAAACCCCTTCTCTCAGAGCACCAGAAATCTTCATGGGCTCTTAACTGACTTTTAAATGTCCCCACGAGCAACTTCCAATCACACCAGACCAGGGAATCTCTACTCCTCAGAGAGAACTTTTCCTGTGTGCTGGGAAGGGATTCTTCTTCCCTCCCTAAAAGATTTGTCCCCCTTTTCCCTTTGGCCTGAATAGGAGACGTCTTGTGCTACCCAAACCTCCTGGCCAAACTTTCCCCCAGTTCGCTGTCTGTGTTCAAAACTGCTCTCAGCTAATGCTGAATTTAGACTATAGTCAGTCACGGGTGAATTCTGACTTTGTCAGCACTAAACCCTTTTTCTGTCGGGGCTAGTCTGTCTCCCCACACGTCTCTCAACACAATTAAGGCAGGAATCTGACTGACTTCTCTCAGCATCCAGCTCTCACCAGACTTTCTTTGCTCAGCTGATGCCAACCCATCAGGTTGCCTGGAGCAGCCTGTCACTCAAGGCTCTCCGGCTCTGTGAAATATTAACCCTTCACTGTCCTGTGGTTTTAGAAGGCACTTTTAAACAGTCCGTCACACAGCTATACTATACATTTGACAGAGATAAAGGCCTGTTTGCGGTGATGATGCATTTGCCGCTTTGATGGGCCGAATGGACCTTTGGTCTGGCTTGTGCTGACGCCACAGAAACTGCCAGCAGGGAAATTTCTCCCTGCACTGCGTATTTAAAGTAGCAAGAATAAATTGCCCAAGCAATAAGCCCTTGAAATCCTGTGCACCGGAGAGGCAATAATTTGGGTTGGGAAATACCTAGAGATTTTGAGGGTGGAGCCTGAAGAGGGCAGGGTATGGGGGAGGGGAGGAGCCTCAGCAGGGTATGAATGCCACAGAGCCCACCCTCCAAAGCAGCTATTTTCTCCAGGGGAACTGATCTCTGTTGCCTGGAGACAAGTGGTAATTTTGAAAGATCTCCAGGTCCCAGCAAGCATCATGACCAGATATGAATTAGAGGGCCCCTTCTCCTAATCTGATCCTTCAACCACTGCTGGTGTAATGCTTAAGAGCTGATGTAGCGGTTTGGTGAAGTGGTTAAGAGTGGTGGACTCTAAGCTGGAGAACCAGGTTTGATTCCCCACTCTGCCACATGCAGCCAGCTGGGTGACCTTGGGTCAGTCACAGTTCTCTCAGAGCTCTCTCAGCCCCGCCTACCTCACAGGGTGTCTGTTGTGGGGAGGGGGAGGGAAGGTGATTGTAAGCCAGTCTAAGACTCTGAGTGAAGGGTGGGGATTAAATCTAATCTCCTCCTCCTCCTCTTCCTCCTCCCAGTGTTTTTATTTTAATTTTTATAATAATTACAGTTCCCAAACAGAAGATATAATAACAACAAAGGCCAGTCTAAACATAAGCAAAATCGTTTCCAAATATCTAATGTCCATACACCACTATTATCCATATGCCCAATGCTTAAATGCTGATACGGTTGTATGTAAAGTCCTCAATCCACTGGATTACTGGAGGTGGGCATCCTCCCCCCCCCCCCCCCCGATGCTGTAATTTAGGTCTTTTTAGCCCCAGACTTGGAAATCCCTCACCTGGATAACCCAGGACAGCCCGATCTTGGAATGCAAGCAGGGTTGGCCCTGGCTAGTCCTTGGAAGGGAGACCGCCAAGGAAGTCCAGGGTCATGACACGGAGGTAGGCAGTGGCAGAGCCACCTCTGGGGCCCAGGGGGTCACCCTAAATCAGCTGTGACTTGGCGACAAATAAAGGAAGCAGGGTCCATTTTTGTTGACCTCCAGAAGGCAGGCAAATAGTTGAAAAGCACATCATAATGAGCATCCTCAAAGACTCATCAATAGTCTAATACAAACTAGTCCTGAGTCATTGGTGGTGGGACGGACCATCCAGTTGTCACTGACTGAGGGTGACCCTGTAGGGTTTTCAAGGCAAGGGAGCAGTCGGATTTGAGTCCAGTAGGTGCCTCAGAGACCAACAAGATGTCTGGGATATCAGCTTCCGAGATTCACAGCTCCCTTCATCAGATACAAGCAGGAAAGGAGATCTCGGAGTCTTTCTATCCCAGTCAGAACGTGGGAGAGGTGTTGTAAAGATTGCTTGGAAAGGATAGTGAGGTACCATACGTGCCGTAATCGGATGGATCAGAGCAGATGGGAAACGCTTGGGGGCAGAAGTTTAGCATTCGGTTGAGACTATGATTTGCCATTGCCTGCCTTTGCATAAGTTTTTGTTGTTGTTGTTGTTGTTCAGTCGCACACTAGGGTTGCCAGCCTCCAGGTGGGGCCTGGGGATCTCCTGCTTTTACAACTGATCTCCAGCTGAGAGAGATCATCTCCCGTGGAGAAAATGGCTGCTTTGAAGGGTGGACTCTATGGCATTGTACCATGCAGAGGCTTCTCTCCTCCCCTAACCCCGCCCTCTCCTGGATCCACCCCCAAAGTCTCCGGGTATTTTCCAATCCAGACTTGGCAACCCTATCGCACAGTTGAGTCCGACTCTTCACGACTCCATGGACCACATCACGCCAGGCCCTCCTGTCCTCCGTTGTCTTCTGGAGTTTACTCACTCCATGTTCATTGCATCGATAACACTGTCTAACCAGCTCATCCTTTGTTGTCCCCTTGCAAAAGTAGACACACCCAGGGGTCATTTCGTAGAAAAAGAGGTGCAGGAGCTCATTACCATAACTCATTTGCATAACTCATTTGCATATGCCACACCCCCGAACATACCGGAAGTGTGTCAGAAGGCAACACCCACCCCTCAGGCTCCACTTCACAGGTGAGTGAAACTGACCTGCTCTTCCTCCATTCCCTTCCCCATCCAATACTTTGTGCAATAAAAATAAGTGTAAAGAACACACCCTCATTCTCTTCCTGCTCCCTTGAAACCACCAGGTTTCAAGTAGACTTGAGATACCCAGGACATGTGCACCACCACGCATCCCTTCCCCTTCCCCTCCCCACAACAAAACACCCTGTGAGGTAGGTGGGGCTGAGAGAGGTCTTTTGAGAACTACTCATGAGAGAGCAGCTCTGAGAAAACTTGTGACTGGCCCAAGGTCACACCAGCAGCTGCATGTGGAGGAGTGGGGAATCAAACCCGGTTCTCCCAGATTAGAGTCCAACTCCTGACCACTACACCAAACTGATAAGGTGGAAGCTGCTGAAGGGTAAAATTTCTCCAGTACTTATGTGCCACGTGCCCAGATAACAAATGGTATACTTAGAAAATTTATATGCCATCTTGAGCAAGTCTCTGGAAAAGCAGCACACAGTCATAAAAGGAACAATGATAAAATTATCAATATTAAAACAAAACATTAAAAACAATAAAGACCCTAGCAGGGCTTTCCCCGGGGCGCTGCGCCTCTGCACTGCTCGGGGAAGCCGAGGAGGGGGCGGGGCTTGGTCATGTGCCCGCCCCCTGGGCTCCTCACTCCCGGACCTGTGCTCCTGTGCGCTCCCGCTCCAACAGACCCCTGCTTTTCACTACCCAAAGGCATCTCAGAGTGGCTTACAACCTCCTTTCCCTCCCCCTCCCCACAACAGACACCCTGTGAGGTAAGTGGGGCTAAGAGAGCTCTGAGAGAGAACCCCTCTTGAGAGAACAGCTTGGAGAGACCCAAGGTCACACCAGCAGCTGCATGTGGAGGAGTGGGGAATCAAACCTGGTTCTCCCAGATTTAGAGTCCATGCTCCTACCCACTACACCAAACTGTATCTGAACTCTGACAGAAACTGCTCTTCTTCAAGGACAGTTGTGCCAGAGCTATGGCTTGCCCAAGGTCATCCAGCAGGTGCAAGTGGAGGAGTGGGGAATCAAACCCAGTTCTTCCAGATTAGAGTCCGTGCTCCTAACCACTACACCAAACCACTACCCCAAACCACTATACTACATTAGGGAACAATTTTTCTCCAGGCCAGTTTGGACGGGGATCCTGGAGGTTTTTTGTCATCTTCTGGGCATGGAACAGCGGTCGCTGGGGATGTGAGGGGGGAGGTATTTGTGAACTTCCTGCATTGTGCAGGGGGTTGGACTAGATGACCCTGATTCTAAGATCTCCAGGCTCCACCTGGAAGCTGGCAACCCTAGCACTGCAGGTCCCGGGGGGGGGGGGGACAGTGACCTCCAACACCAGCAGTGACCAGAATCAAGCTGAGCCCCATGGTGTTTTGGAGAGCCCACTCTTTCCAGTGAAGCTCTGTGTCTGGGACGAGAGACGGTTTCTGTCCCCATCAGAACAGAGAAGCGCGGCAAGTTTTATGTTCTTCCTTGAGCGAGAGGCACTGTTAAAGGTCAGGGCTGATCCGCTGGCGAACATCCATCTTGGTAAACTGCTGGGTTTGCAGTTCCTAAACGCCCTCTCTGGGGTCTGCAAAATCCCCGTTGGGGATGCGGAAACTCCTGTGCGCCCCCTCCTGGCCACAAGGGTGCTGTCCAGAGGAAAGGCAGCCTCTGATAACCCTGGAGGGGGGCTCGGGCTGCGAGGGCTGGGTGGAGGGAGCGTGCAAATCCTCCGTTCATTTTACTTCACTTGTGCCCGGCTTTTCTCCCCAGTGGGGTCGCAAAGCAGCTGACATCGGCCCCCATCTCCTCCATTTTATCCCCGCAACAACCCTGTGAGGGAGGTCAGGCATCCCATCCTGTTAGGAGGGGAAGGGGATGCCTTTTGGGTCTGCCACTGTCAGTCTGTGGCTGCCTCCGTGGCTGCTATCCCTGTTCTGTGGGAAGGAACATTGTGTGGTATCATCTGTTCTCCTCAGCTCTTAGAAGCTCAGCAGGGCCAGTCCGTGAAAGGGAGACCACCAAGGAAGGCTCTGCAGGGGAAGGCAATGGCCAACCACCTATGCTTCTCCCTTGCCTTGGAAGCCCCTTGCTGGGATTGCCTTAAGTTGGTAGCAGGGGCGTAGACTTTTTAAATCTCCGGGGGGGGGGGGGGCGGCTCCCTTGTGCACGCGCGCGAAGCACGTGCGCGCGCTCAGGACCATGTCCCCGCCGCTGCCCCCCCCAGGGAGCCGCCGCCACCGCTTCCCTCCCCCAGGCCGTGCCCGCCCGGCCGCCCGCCGCGCTCCCCGCCCCCCTCCCTCCATCTCCCCGCTCACCTCGGGCGCCGGCGGCTGGCGCGTCGCCCTTGCGGGCCCCCGGCTCCCACTCCGCCTCGCGCTCGGGGCGTGCGGGGGTGGCGCAGATGCCTCCCCCCCCCCCGCCCTAGGGAGGCAGGAGGGCAGGCTGGGGGTGGGGGGGAAGGAGAGGCGGCGACGGCCGGCTGACTGGCCACTGGGCGCTCCATTTTCCCGGGGGTGGCTGAGCCCCCCCGGGAAATTTCGGGGGGGGCTCAAGCCCTCGAGCCCCCCCGTAGTTGACACCCATGGTTGGTAGTAACTTGACTGCACTTTACACACACACACGTCAGAGTCCCCCTGTACACTGCATTGGTCAGGCCACTCCTGGAGTCTTCTGTGCAGTTCTGGAGGCCTCACTTCAAAGAGGATGTGGACAGAACGGAGCGGGTGCAGATCAGAGCGACGAGGACGATCGGTGGCCTGGAGACCAAGAAGCCCCAGGAGGAAAGGCCGAGGCACTTCTTGGGAAGGTTCAGTCTGGAGAAGAGGAGGCTGAAGTGGGACAGGATGGCTCTCTTGAAGTCCTTAAAGGGCTGTGTCCCTTAGAGGAGGGCAGGGAGCTGTTCCTGTTGGCAGCAGAGGAGAGGACTTGCGAGAATGGGTTGAAATGAAGGGCGGGAAGGTCCCGGCTGGATCTTAGGGAAAACTTTTTGACAGTGAGAGTTGTGCCACAGTGGAATGGGCTGCCTAGGGAGGTGGTGAGCTCCACCTGTGTCTGGACAGGCACCTGTCAGGGATGCTCTAGGTTGATCCTGCCTTGAGCAGGGGGTTGGACTAGATGGTCCCTTCCAGCTCTATGTTTCTGTCCCTTTCCACGGAGAAACACAAACTAGGCATTCTAGGCAGCGGACTTTCTTGGTAGCAACGCATCTGTGCTCCATCAAGCTTAATGATCCCCAGCACGCAAAGAGTCCCAGATTTCATTTTCAGAGAAGCCCATCCCTACATCGTTCACCAAGAGAAAGTGCTTTAGAAACAAACCAAACACTGGGGTCGTGCTGGAGGGCTCAGGAGAACTTCCAGAGGGGAAGGCGGCTGGAGACGCAGTGCTTTGCCTTAACATCTTGTTCCCTCCCAAACTGAGGCTGCGGTCACATGGTCATTTTGATCCGGTTTCACCGTTGTCCCCTCTTGCATTTAAAATTGCTGATCAGACAGCTGTATCCGCCTCCCGCACCAAAGTGGGCTCACTTGCGCAACCCTCCCAGTTCCCTAGCAAGTTTTCCGACACCGGGAAAATTAAATACTTTCTGGGTATTTGCGCTTTGAATCCACGATTTTGCCGATCTGGACAGCCGCCTCTCACAATGACTGTGGTTAGATCATCTGACCATCCTTCGTGCGATGATGTTGTCCCCCCCCCCCCCCAGCAATCCTGCGCTGAATAAATTCAATGTTTAAACATTCAAGCGCACATAGAGACTCCACTGCTTGGTAGTTCATTGCTGGTTCATTTTGTTCGCTGTTCGGGGGGGGGGGGGGACGACCTGTAAAACAAGGGGGTACAGTGGGTCCAAGTGGGGGCAGTGATTTGGCCGTGTGCATATCCACATAGCAATTTTTAAAAATAAACTCATGCCGCGCCACCCAAGCAGGGGCACAGCTATCTAGACGGTGCCCAGAGCCTCATTGTGCAATGCTTGTGGTTCTGGGGGGGAATGTGTGGTCATCCCAACACCCCCCCAAATATTCCTGAACAAACCTATCGTGGGAACATATCGGGATAAACTTGCCGTGTCTAGTCAAAGCATCTACGCAAGTTTTCATAGTTTCTCCCTGCCCAAAAATGTTGCTGTTTTGTTTAGCACAAATCTTAGCGTGGCTTTGTCCAGCATCCATGCATCCCTAAGCTCTGGCATCCATCACAGTGGTGTGCAATGCTCCCTCTAAGCTATGGAGCCTCGTAAGCAAGATTTCTACTCTGTGAGCTGCTGGCGTTAAAGTTCTGAGCGAGCAATTTGGCTCCTGCATAAGTGAGTCTGCTCTGGAGCCCTCCTTCCGGAGCGAAGACAAAAATGTGTGAGCCAGAGGCTAAAAAACGGTGAGCTAGCTCACACTAACTCAGCTTGGAGGGAACACTGGTTGTGTGGCCGACTCCTTCATTTGAGCGCTGGTTGCATAATATCCCAAGCTTCTACAATTCAGACGGACATAAGGGGGGGGGGAGCCACTGGACGAAGGCAAGGGCTCATCTAGTGGAACGCTCTCTATCCAAGCCAGCCCACCAGCATGGCAGGAAGGAGACAGCCTTTGCGGACCATTTCTCCAAAGCAAGCGGCATTGAGAGGTATACTGCCTCTGAACACAGAGGCTCCATTTCACAGTCTTGGCTAATAGCCACTGATGGAGCAGTCCTCCGCGAATTGGTCCGAACTTCTTTTAAAGCCGCCTAAGGAAGTGGCCATCCCTACAACTTGTGGCAACAAATGCCTTATGTCTGTGGTTCTTTTCTAAGCTTACTGTGGGTTTGGGGTCTTGCGTGAAACCTAACTGCATGCCTCTTTCCCCCCCTTTAGCATAAAACGCACATATCTCACTTCAACTGTCAAGGAACAAGTTTTGTGCGTTTTCATGTTCACCATTTATTTAAAAATACGACATTACTGATGAGCAGGGTGTGCTGGGTGACCTTTTAACACACTGCGCAGAAGGAATCCCAAATTTAATATAAGGACACCAGAAGAGCCCTGCTGGATCTGACCACCGAGGGTCCCTCTAGTCCAGCATCGTGTCTCACACAGAGAGGCCAGCCAGTTCCCCTGGAGGGCCAACAACAGGGCAGAGAGGCCGAGGCCTTCCACCCCTGATAAGAACCAAAGAAGAGCCCTGCTGGGTCAAACCAGTGAGGGTCCCTCTAGTCCAGCATCCTGTCTCACACAGGGGCCAGCCAGTTCCTCTGGAGGGCCAACAAGAGGGCAGGGAGGCCGAGGCCTTCCCCTGATAAGAACCTCAGAAGAGCCCTGCTGGGTCAGACCAAGGAGGATCCATCTAGTCCAGCATCCCGTCCCACACAGGGGCCAACCAGTTCCTCTGGAGGGCCAGCAACAGGGCAGAGAGGCCGAGGCCTTCCCCTGAGAAGAACCTGAGAAGAGCCCTGCTGGATCAGACCAGTGAGGGTCCATCTAGTCCAGCATCCCGTCTCACACTATGGCCATCCAGTTACCCTGGAGGTCCAACAACAGGGCATAGAGGGCGAGGCCTTCTCCTGATGTTTCCTCCTGGCTCTGGGATTCAGAAGTTTGGCTCCCCTCAGTCACCATGGCTGGTGGCCATGGATAGATTTATCTCCCACAAATCTGTGTAATTCCCCTTTAAAGCTGTTTATTTCTGTGGCCATCACTCCATCCTCTGGCAGCTGATTCCACATTTCAATCACTCTCTGTGTAAAGTAGTATTTCCTTTTGTCTGTCCTGAGCCTACTGCCCATCAGCTTCACCGGAGACCTTCAAGTTCTGATCTTTTGAGAGAGGGAGAATCAGTTCTCTTTGCCAGCTCTCTCCACCCTGTGCATAATTTTATAAACCTCTGTCATGTCCCCCCTTAGTTGTCTCTTTCCTAAACTGAAAACCCCCAGACTCCTCCGCCTTTCCGCCTAGGGGAGGGGACTCCCAACCCCCAATCACCTTGGTTGCCCTCCCCTGTCACGAAGCTTCTTGGACCTCCTCCCCTTCCAGCTCACCCTGTTCCTTTTCCTTCAGCCACAGTTGGAGAACCGCACGCAGAAGTGAGTCACGAGCCTATTGTTCGTCACCTTTACTAGATCACCCCAACTTTTAAGGCAATGAGTCTAGGAGAAAAGCTTTCTCCACCCCACGTGTAGAGGTCTGTCTCTCTGCCTTCCCTGCCTCCTGAGCCCTGTTGCAAGCATGTCCAAAAGAGAAGAAGAGATTTGATCTACACCCCACCCTTCACTCCCCAAGGGAGTCTCAGAGGAGCTTACAATCTCCTTTCCCTTCCCCTCCCCACAACAGACACCCTGTGAGGTAGGTGGGGCTGAGAGAGCTCTGACAGGAACTGCTCTTTTCAGGGCCGGTGCCAGGCTTTTCTACACCCTAGGCAAAGCTAACTACTCGCACCCCCCCCCCATTAACCAATTATCAAAAAAAAGATGAATTATAGGGAAAATTAAAAGCACACAACTTGACCCTGCTAATTTTTAAAAAAATTGTGCGGGCTTGGGCAGGCAGGGTGCGAGGCAAAGCTGAAGGGAGCTGCTGCTGCTGCAGTTGCCGTGATTTTCTGGAGGAGAAAAAGCATGGGAGAGCCGGGGCTGGTGAGTGAATGAGTGTGAGAGCCTGTCGCCGGTTGGAGGGGCGCTGATTGTCCGTTTCTGCCCTCCTCTGAGGTCTGCGCCCTAGGCGGTCGCCTAACTTGGCCTAATGATAGCACCGGCCCTGGCTCTTTTTCAAGAAGAGCGCTGTCAGAACTATGCCTTGCCCAAGGTCATCCAGCCAGGTGCAAGGGGAGGAGTGGGGAATCAAACCCGGTTCTCCCAGATTAGAGTCTGCGCTCCTAACCACTCCACCAAACTGGCTCTCAAACTGGTGTTGTGCCCCCGGCCAGAGACCTGAGAAGTCAGAGGGGGTTATAGAGAAACCTCAATGCCAGCAGTGGGGAATCAAACCCAGTTCTCCCAGATTAGAGTCTGTGTACATAAACCACTAGGAGGAAGAAGAAGAAGAGGAGGAGGAGAAAGAGAAGGAGGAGGAGATTGGATTTATACCCCGCCCTTCACTTGGAGTCTCAGAGCAGCTTACAAACTCCTTTCCCTTCCCCTCCCCTCCCCTCCCCACAACAGACACCCTGTGAGGTAGGTGAGGCTGAGAGAGCTCTGACAGAAACTGCTTCTTTTCAGGAACAGCTCTGACAGAGCTATAGTTTGGCCAAGATCATCCAGCAGCTGCAGGCGGAGGAGTGGGGAATCAAACCCGGTTCTCCCAGATTAGAGTCCGCGCACTTAACCACGACACCAAACTGGCTCTCAAACTGGTGTCGTGCCCCCGGCCAGAGACCTGAGAAGTCAGAGGGGGTTATAGGGAAACCTCAATGCCAGTCCCGGATTTCCTCTTTTGCATGCCTAACATGCCTGGATCGGGGCCAGGGCAATGGGAAGGGAGGGCTGACCCTCTCCCCCTCCCACAAGGTGGAGAGATGGCCACTCCCTTAGACGACTTTAAAAGAAGTTTGGACCGATTCGTGGAGGACTGGTCCATCAGTGGCTATTAGCCAAGACTGTGAAATGGAGCCTCTGTGTTCAGAGGCAGTATATCTCTGAATGCCACTTGCTTTGGAGAAATGGCCAGCAAGAATGAGGGCTTAGACAGTGCAAATGGAAAGTGGAGAGGGTCAGCCCTCCCTTCCCATCGCCGTGGCCCCAATCCAGGCCTCAGATCTGCTGAAAGAGACTCCCTGAGAGCAAGAAGCCACCAGACAGGACAGTATTCAGATGCGTGAGGGGCTGCGGAGTTCCCCCTCTGAGAGAGAGAGAGAGAGAGAGAGAGAGAGAGAGAACTGCCAGGAACCAACTCACAGCATTTTTTTCCCCCAAAAAAACAACCCTTCTTGTCCTGGAGTTTTTGGAAGGCGGGCTGAAGTTGTCCTGCAGTAAATGCTCCACTGCCGGTTATTAAGAAAAATGCTTTTTTAATGATTTCATTTCAGGGTATTTATTGTTGAAAGCCACCTGAACTCTTTAAAAAAAGGCCGGAGAGGACAGAATGAAGGAATGACTGGCTGATTGCTTGAGGGTGTTCTGTTCTCCGCTCCCCTGTTCCCTCCGGAGGAGTGGCCCCCTCCGTACCTCCTGCGTTCCATGGAGGCAGGCAGCTCCCAGGTCGATGCTCTTGGGCCCAGGAGAGGCGGGCCTGCTCTCAACCCCCCACCCCGCTTCCTGCTTGCAACAACCCTCTCCTGAAGCTGGGAATGCCACACAGGAGAGTCAGACACAGAGACAGAGTTTACCTGTCTGGCGGGAGATAGAAGATGTCACATCCTGATCAGGAAACTCAGGAGGGCGGGGCATGTGCCTAGAGACATAGAGCTGGAAGGGATGACAAGGATCATCTAGGCTAGCCCCATGCGCAAGGCAGGGAATTCACAGCTACCCCCCCCACACACACACACACACCCCCACACACACACACTCCCCCAGTGTCCCCTGCGCTGTGCCCAGAGGAAGAGGGGAAAATACAGGATCCCCAGGCAAACTGGCCTGGGGGGAAATTCCTTCCTGATCCCAAAGTGGTGGTCAGCATTACCTTGGGTGTGTAAGAAAGGGCCAGGAGAGCTGAGCACTGCCTCATCCCTTCCTGCCCTCATTCTCATGATTTTGCCTAAATTCATGGTGAGTCATAGAACCGGCACTGCTGTCAGAGGGCCATCTAGACTCTGTTTGAAAACCTCCACAGAAGGAGAGCCCACCACCTCCCGAGGAAGCCTGTCCCACTGAGGAACCGCTCTGTCAGGAAGTTCTTCCTCATGTTTAGCCGAAAACTCCTCTGATTTAATTTCAACCCATTGGTTCTGATCTGACCTTCTGGGGCAGGGGTGGGCAAACTTGCTCAGCGTAAGAGCCACCTAGAACAGGGGTGGCCAAACTTGCTTAACGTAAGAGCCGCATAGAATAAACATCAGATGTTTGAGAGCCACAAGACATGAACAACTATTACCTGCTTTTATTGGAAAATAAGCAAATTTGCTTTTTATTAACATTAAATGAGACTGCCGAAAATAATAACAAAAGGGGTAAAAGCAGATATTGATAATGGTATTAATTTGTCCAATGATATTTATTCACTAATGATTTTTAGCTTCCCCAGCCACCCTGCCAGGAGCCACATAATATGTATGAAAGAGCCGCATGCGGCTCCCGAGCCACAGTTTCCCCACCCCTGTTCTGGGGCAACAGAAAACAGCTCCTCCACACCCTCTATAGGACAGCCCTTCACGTACTTGAAGATGGTTCTCATATCACCTTTCAGTCGTCTCCTCTCCAGGCTAAACCTACCCAGAGCTCCTTCAGCCTTTCCTCAGAGGACTCGGTCTCCAGACCCCTCCCCATCTTCGTTCTGCCTTCCTCTGGACATGTTCCATCTTGTCTGTATCCTTCTTAAATTGTGATGTCCCAAACTGAACACAATACTCCAGGTGAGGTCTAACCAGAGCAGAGTAAAGCGATATCAACACTGTGCGTGATCTGGACACACTATACTTCTGTCGATGTGCATCATCTCCACTGGCCCCCAGGGGGCAGCACTCACCTGTGAGCAAGAGATTCACCAAGAAACCTCCGACTAGCTTTCTGGGTGCAAGTTTCTTGGAGGGATGCTTTGCATCACAAGTCCCCCAAAGCCTCAAGTGAGAAGACCCCAAAAATACCTCCCCTGGATCCTCGGTTTCTTCTGCTTATGGGAATATCTCAGGTTATGATCTGTCTAAGATCCGCAGCTAAAAGTTTCAGGTGGGTGTTGGTCTGAAGCCATAGAACAAAGCTTGAGTCCAGTGGCACCTTTAAGACTGACAAAATTTAATTCTGGGTATTTCAAGTCTTAAAGGTGCCACTGGACTCAGACTTCGTAGTATTGAAAAGTCTAGGACAGAAGATGTGCAAATACACGTTTTTATTGGAAAATATGCAGATTTGCTTTTTTTATTAACACTGGATGAGACTGCCAAAAACAAAAGGGGTAAAAACAGGTATTGATAATGATATTTATTTGTTCAATGATATTTATTTGTTTGCTAATGGTATTTATTTGTCTAAGAGAGAGAGGTGGGAAGGAAGGAAGGAAGGAAAGTAAATAAGTAGGGAGGGAGGGGTGGAAAGAAAGCAACTTTAACTTTAAATGTGTTCTCCAACCCCCCCACCCATGCCTCCATGCCAGCCAGCTTGGCTTGGATAAGGGATTTAAAGAGACAAATGCCTTCTCCAAGCCAGGGGGGGGGGGTTGAGAATGCATTTAAAGTTGATTTCCAACAGCCTTTCCCTTCCTCTCTCTATAACAGGCTCCTTGCAAGGCAGGTGGGGCTGAGAGAGTTCCAAGAGGACTGTGACTGGCCCAAGGTCACCCAGCAGGCTCCATGAGGAGGAGCAGGGAATCAAACCTGGCTCTCCCGATCAGAGTCCACTGCCCTTAACCATGACACCATGCTGGCTCTCTTATCCAGGGGGGCTTCTGCATGCGAATCAGGTCCTCCTCCACTGAGCCACGGCCCCCTCCCCACAGGCCACCTCTGCTGAACATAGTCTAACTGAAAAGGCTGCGGTTGTTTCCAAGAGGATGCTTTGCCAAGCCCCTTAGTAACTGTGGGGCAGCTAGTTGGAGGGCTGGTTATGGGCGCCTGTGCTCATGGATCATTTGTGCGGGTTGTTCTGAGGGATGAACTCGAAAGCCTCCCTTTTGGCTTCATCCCCTGGACCTCTCTCACACACACACACGCAGCCCACAGCTGAGTTTTCTCCCCTTTCTCCCTTGCCAGTCTCTGCCCTCCGTAGTCTTTCCCTATTGGCAAATGTAAGCTCCTTGGGGGCAGGGACCTGGAGGGGAGGGGCCGTGGCTCAGTGGCCGAGCATCTTGCTTGGCATGCAGAAGGTTCCCCGTTCAATCACCGGCATCTCCAGTTAAAAGGACCAGCTAGTAAGTGAGGTGAAAGGCCTTTCTCTGCCTGAAGAGCTGCCGCCAGTCTGAGCAGACAAGACCGGCCTTGAGGGACAGAGGGTCTGACTCAGTAGGAGGCCGCTTCCTCTCTGTGTTCATGTGTGGTTTTATGTCAAATACTCTCTAGATGGATGGGTGTTCATGTAATTGTGAAGTGTTGTTCAGCCCTTCGTAAATGGACCCTAAGAATTTTCTTTTTTAGAAAAATGTTAAGAATGCTTCATCACTACGTATCTGGCTCAACAGGGCAGTGGCAACCAGCGTTCCCTCTAAGCTGAGTTAGTGTGAGCTAGCTCACAAGGTTTTTTAGCCTCCAGCTCACACATGTTTTGTCTCCGCTCAGGAAGGAGGGCTCCAGAGCAAACTGATTTATGCAAGAGCCAAATCGCTCTCTCACAGCTTTAATGCCAGTAGCTCACAAAGTAGAATCTTTGCTCACAAGACTCCACAGCTTAGAGGGAGCATTGGTGGCAACACAGTTACTTTCATGATTATCTACAGAGGAATCATGCCCCCCCCCTTTCAGAGAGTTTCCTTTCTTTCCTTCTTTTTAAGTGTCTCTGTACTGCTTCCGACGAGGGGGGGAAATCTGTCTGAAATGATTTGCAAGCCACCAATATCACAAAATGCAGAGCAGCTCAAAGAAATAAGGGGAAACCACACATTCCTGGCGTTTCCCTCTCCCAGCCTGACTACCATCCAAGGCCTTTGAATGACAGCCACGGGGATGGGAAATTGGGGGGGGGGGGGCTCTCTGGCTCTCTCAGCCCCTCCCTTTGCTGGTGACACCTGGTAGACTTCGAATGCAGCAGCTCCCCAAATTTCTGCAAAAGGCAGAAAGAGGACAGCAGAACCTGGGGGGAGGTACCAGGAAATTGGGGCTGCACTGGAAAATAAAGTCCATTGGAATATATAGGAAGGATGGGAGAGATTCGTTTTAGGGCTGTCAGCCAATTAATAAATTAGTTCATTCATCACCTGTTTTGAACAATTAATTTATTAAATTGATATAAACACACAGAGGAGCAACACTGCAATAAAGAGTGAGAGGAGGTTAATTGTCTGTTAATAAAACCCAAACAATTCTTTTACAGGAACGCACCAGACTCAACATAGCCTCGAGAGGGTGTACCCTTCAGTTTCGGCCCCACACACTCAAACAGGCTCTCCAGTGATGGAAACGGGCAGCCTCCACTTGCCGTTCAAGTCTGCAGCCTGAAGGTTCCCTTCTCTCCACCCCCCACCCCCCACCCCCCAGCAGAATCCATTTGGGGAGAAATTGCTCAAGAAATAATTTCTCCAGATGCATTCTATTCCCAGTGTCTTTCTGGCAGCCATCTAGTCACACTGGCTTCCTGGATTGTGTGATGTGCAGGCTCAGTGCTCAGTAGGGTTGCCAGCCTCCAGGTGGGGCCTGGGGATCTCCCGCTTTTACCACTGATCTCCAGCTGGCAGAGATCAGCTCCCCTGGAGAAAATGGCTGCTTCGAAGGGTGGACTCTATGGCATTGTACCATGCTGAGGCCCCTCCCCTCCCCAAACCCAAACTTCTCCTGGCTCCACCCCCAAAGTCCCCAGGTATTTTCCAACCTGGACTTGGCAACCCCAGTGCTCAGTCTCTTCTCCCCATGGCTGCAGTCCCACACGCCAATTGGAGCGGAGGGAAAGAGAGGCTATTTCCTCCGGAGGAATTTGACACGCAGTTGCGAGATCACATATCCCTTTGTAGCTGCGGTCTCAGCCTGTCACTGTGTGATCAGATGCAACCACGGGTGAGTTGAGGTTTTTTGGGCCGTTTCTTCCCCATGCGCATAAATGAGGAATTGCACCTCCGCACTGAGGACTCCCTATGGAGTATGCGATGATGTGCATATTGTGAAGGGGAGGGAAGAAATGGCACCTAGCCGGGATAGCATGATCAGACCATCCCGACGGCATGAGACCATGCTTGCATGATCAGACAGGGGAAAATCCATCTGTGGTCCATCAGAACCCGTTAGAGCTGGACTTTCCCCAGTGTCTTTGAACTCTGCTTCTGTGGCAGAGCAGTGTGGGTTGCCAACGACTGCAAGATGCTTCCCAGATGTTGCTGTCTGATTGCGCCCTTTAGATCCACCAGGCATTTGCAGTTATGTCGGC
This sequence comes from Lepidodactylus listeri, assembly GCA_029233225.1. Lineage (NCBI taxonomy): Eukaryota > Metazoa > Chordata > Lepidosauria > Squamata > Gekkonidae > Lepidodactylus > Lepidodactylus listeri. Next base: position 2,210,471 of record JARCFY010000004.1, on the reverse strand, counting down.
TTTAAAGGCGCATGTGATCGCAGCCTATGAGTATGTGACCCCTCAAGGTCTGGATCCTGGCTGGCTGTCTCCCTGTAAAACTGGCTGTGTCCTTTCCTGTATGCTTGTAGGTCCATCTCCCTCTTTCTTCCTCGACCCAGCAAAACCAGTTCTCTGGGTTTGACCCAGAAAGTGCATCAAAGAGCCAAATCTCACAGCAGATTTTAGCAAAACGGCATATTAGATAGATGGTTATGTTTAAACTCTGAAGCAAAACCACCTGAATTTCACCATTTCAGGTCCCAAACATCTTGGGATCGAATCCCGTGTTCCCTCTCTCTTAGCAGCTACATTTAGCTTTCTGATCTCGGGCTTAATGCCTCGTTTCTTCCAACCGTACCAGTTTTATTTGTGCCACTTTTCTGTGGGAAAACAGAGTCAACACTCACCAGGTAGAAAGAAACCAAAAACAGCGGTGGAAATTTCTTGGCGTACTGGGGAGATACGGTCACTGCCCCAGTTTACTGACTCCGTCAAAGCGTGTCCATTTTGCCACACATTCCACTGCACGTGGGCACCCATAGTGTGGCAAAATCCTGCTTCCCAGTTGTCCAGATGATGTGTGCAACCAAGCTGGTTGGGAGCAAGAACTCAGGGAAGTTTGGGCAGCAATACAGGCTCTGGAGACTGGCTTAACCACCAGATTCTTTGCCAGTTTACCTCGCAATAGACAGTCATTTATATTTTCATCACCTGACCTGGAGGCCCTGCTATATGGCCTTTTGCAGTTTTCAAATGTGCATTTATGCATGCATGAGAGAAAGGAAGAAGAGGAGGAGGAGATTGGATTTATACCCCGCCCTTCACTACCCAAGGGAGTCTCAGAGCAGCTTACAAACTCCTTTCCTTTCCCCTCCCCACAACAGGCACCCTGGGAGGTAGGTGGGGCTGAGAGAGCTCTGAAAGAGACTGCTCTTTATCAAGAACAGCTGTGCCAGAACTGTGGCTTGCCCAAGGTCATCCATCAGGTGCGAGTGGAGGAGTGGGGAATCAAACGTGGGTCTCCCAGATCAGAGTCCGCGCACTTACGCTGGAGCATATCAGATGCAGTGGCGGCCTAGGATTTATAAGGAGAAAAATCTGGAGGCTCAAGCTCACCTGGACCCCATGCCCCTGACCTCCAAAGCCCTCGAAGTGACTCGGATAACTCAAGAAAAGTCTCTTTGCTGTGCCCGAGATGCACACTTCTCCACAGGAAATCAGTGAATGCATGCCGGAACAACCAGGCCGGTATCCTGGGATATGAACTGAGAGGACCAACCTCCCAGTCTCAGCCAGCTAATAACAGTTTCTGAAATGTCCCCATCTCCCTCTTTGCCCCAGCTGCATTTAATTCATGAAACCAAGGGCCAAAACTTGGCATGCACCTTGTCGGGAGCGACCAGCAGTTCTCGGGCATGCAGAACCCTGCACACCAGGACCTGAGAATGGAGTTTAGACATTGCTAGGACCTCTGGATGCAGAATTTCCAGTGCAGGTCTAGTTGGGCACCCAGAGTGATAGGGAGCAGAGAGGAGGCAGGCTCATCTGTGGCACAACCCACAGGGGATCCAGCCCAGGCCTCCAGGTGCGTGAAAGCCTCAGTGCCATCTGTTGGCATGGTAGTGAATATGGTGCAAATTGCACAGGAAAGCATTCCGGATCCTATTATTTCAATGGGACTTGCATCGGAGATATGGCAGCCAGTGTGGTGTAGTGGTTAAGTGCGCGGACTCTAATCTGGGAGAACCAGGTTTGATTCCCCACTCCTCCACCTGCAGCTGCTGGTGAGATCTTGGGTCAGCCATAAGTTCTCTCAGAGCTGTTCTCACAAGGGCAGTTCTGGAAAGAGCTCTCTCAGCCCCACCCACCTCACAGGGTGTCTGTTGTGGGGAGGGGAGGGGAGGGGAAGGGAAGGGAAAAAAGACACTAGGCTGCTCTGAGACTCCAAGTGAAGGGCAGGGTAGAAATCCAATCTCTTCTTCTCCTCTTCTTCTTCTCCAGGTTGGGCAATTCCTGGAGATTTGGGAGTGGACCTGGGAGAGGGATCTCGGCGGGGTAGAAATGCCATAAAACCTGACCCCCAAAGCAGCCATTTCCTCCAGGGGAACTGATCTTGGTTGTCTGGAGAGCGGTCGCAATTCCCAGAGAATTCCAGGCCCCACCCAGAGGCTGGCAACCCAAGCAGGAGAACTGTCCAGTTCATCAGTGAGTGGGATGGAGGTTGCCTGGGCTTTCCAAGAAGAAGAAGAAGAGGAGGAAGAAGAGGAGGAGGAGGTTGGATTTATACCCCACCCTTCACTACCCAAAGGAGTCTCAGAGCGGCTGACAGTCTCCTTTCCCTTCCCCTCCCCGCAACTGTGAGGTAGGTGGGGCTGAGACAGCTCTGAGAGAACTATAGCTTGCCCAAGGTCATCCAGCAGCTGCAGGGGGAGAAGTGGGGAATCAAACCCGGTTCTCCCAGATTAGAGTCCGCGCACTTAACCACCACACCATAGGTAGTGACCCAAACGTCTCACAACAGCCCGGCCAGACTGTCTTTGAGGAAGGTGGCTTTGTATGATGGGTAAAAGGAAGCCCATTCTGTCCCCTTCTTGCCTTGGAGCAAATGTAGTTTGGTTTCTGGTTGGGCAACAAGGGAAGGCCGGGGCCTCCGAATCCCATCGGGGCTGCAAGAAGGACTGTGGGCCCCTGGCCCTCTTGGGGTCAGTGCCATGGGTGAGTCCAGGCTTTCAGACATTTCCAACTCCAGACATCTAGCTAGTGGGGGGGGGGGGGGTGTTGCCGAGGCAAAACCGAGGGGGGGGGCGCAAAAGCCCAATAAATTAATTTTAAGAGTGACAATCATGAGATAAAAATTTGCCCAGGTGACCCCACCCCACCCCCAGTGGAAGGCAGTCCCAGCCAATCCCAAGCCTTCCTGCTCAGTCAGCAACAGAGTGCCTCGGGCAGACAGCAGGCGTCCTTCAGGGGAAAGGCCAAGCTGTTGAGATGACTCGGACAAGAGAGCCAAGCTGGATGCCCGCGGGGATGGCATGAAGCCCCTCGGGACTCAGCCGGCCTCTATGTGAGATGTCTCCCTACCTTCCATTTGAGCATGCGGCACAGCTAGAGTGCTGTGTTAGAGCGGCTTTCATACACAGCGTGATAATCAGGGCTTTTTTTTGTAGAAGAAGCCCAGCAGGAACTCATTAGCATAATAACCCACACCCAACAGCAGAAACTCATTAGCATACTAGGCCACACCCCCGATGGCACAGCTCATTAGCATATTAAGGGGGGGCTGGGAATGCACAGGGCAGGCCTGGAAGCTTGCCTCTCCCCCCCACTTCAGCATCGCCTTTCTAGTCTACCTCCCTCCTCTGAACCAGACGGCTGGGGAAAGGCTGGGGAAAGGAAGGCAGGCCTGCACACATGCCCCTTTCTTCCCTGAGCCTCACCGCTATTGTGGAGAGACTCGGGGAAGTGCAGGGGGGTGGTGGTTAAATGCCTTTCTCTCCCTCCCCAGATCGGGGAGGGAAGGAAAGGCCTTTTCAAGGTGCCTGGGTTCCTTGCCTGCCCTTTTCCAGCTGCCACATGTCAGCTAGAGAAGGGAAGGCAGAAAGCAGCTTTGCCTTGTCAATTTCACTCTCAGCTGACTGACCTGGAGTGAAATTGACAAGGAAATCGGGATGGGCTCCCCAGAGGGAAAGAGGGCATTTTAACATGCCCCCTTTCCCTCTTGCGTGTAAGGTGGGGAGGGCAGTGTGCTCTGTAGCTGAACACGCCAGAGGCTTTGGTTGTAGGCGTGGCTAACTCAGGAGCCAGCTGGAACTCTGTTCCTGTGCATTCCTGCCCAAAAATAGCCCTGGGGATAATGCTCTTCCATTGCACTTTAGTGATCATTTGAAACTGGATTTTCCAGTGCAAAAAAAGGAAAACCCACTTGCAAACAGTCCCTAAAGTGCGTTGACGGTGATCTGCTAATCCCAGACTTGGCAGCCACTCTTTGTCCGGGTTATCAGAGCTGTAGTTCCCGCATTGGCAGGGGAGAGGAGAGCCAGAACCAGAACCAGAGCCAGCGCAGCGTAGTGGTTAAGACTGTCAGACTAGTGCCTGGGAGACCCAGGTTCGAATCCCCCTCATGTTGTGGAAGCCGGACGGGTGGCCTTAGACCAGTTGCACGCTCTCAGCCTCACCTACCTGACGGGGTTGTTGTGAGGATAAAATGGAGGCAAGGAGAATAATGTAAGGTCATTAAATGAATTAAATAATAAATAAGTAGATTTATTTATTTATTTTTGAGATTTGTATCCCACCCTCCCCACGAACGGGCGGTCCCTTCCAACTCTGAGGTTCAACACACACACACATATTCCAGGCAAAGGTCCCCCCCCCTGCTTTTTGCTACTTGAAAGCTAGAAGGAGTGTATGTTAACCCTTCCTGCTTATGCCATTTTCCTGCTAAGATCCCCCCAAGCTTCCCCCCCCCCCAGTTTGGTGTAGTGGTTAAGTGCACAAACTCTAATCTGGGAGAACTAGGTTTGATTCCCCACTCCTCCATTTGCAGCTGCTGGATGACCTTGGGCAAGCCGTAGTTCTGTCAGAGCTGTTCTCCCCGGAGCAGTCCTCGAAAGAGCTCTCCCAACCCCACCTACCTCAGAGGGTGTCTGTTGTGGGGAGAGGAAGGGACAGGAGATTGTAAGCCATTCTGAGACTCCAAGTGAAAGGCAGAGTATAAATCCAATCTCTTCTTCTTCCTCTGCCCCCCCCCCCCGAAGAAAGAGGTATGACTTCTAATGCTCAAATGATGGAGGGAAATGCGGGGGGAGGGTGTTTAATGAACTCCACAAGACTCGTCATGTACCTTGAATAACCCGAGGGGCTCAACTCTTACACCCCGGCCAGCCCCCAGTATATAGCTAAAAAAGAGAGCGAAGGCAGTTGTCACCAAAGGGGAGGGGGACAGATCCCCTGGGGTCCTTTCCAGGGACTGATGCACACCTGATTCTTTTCTCTTGAGGGCCAAAAAGCACTGCGGGGACGATCCACTCAGCTTGGAAAGAGTTTCAGTAGCCAACAGAGTATAGTGGTTAAAGTACTAGACCAGTGTTCCCTCTAAGCTGAGTCAGTGCGAGCTAGCTCACAGTTTTTTAGCCTCCAGCTCACACATTTTTGTCTTAGCTCAGGAAGGATGGCTCCAGAGTAAGCTAATTTATGCAGGAGCCAAATTGCTCATTCACCACTTTAACGTCCGCAGCTCACAAAGCAGATTTTTTGCCCACAAAAAACACAGCTTAGAGGGGGTATTGCAGAGGGCCCAGATCCGAATCCTCACTCTGCCATGGAACCTAGCTGGGTGACCTTGGGCCAGTCACACACTATCAGCCTAACCTACCTCACAGGGTTGTTGTGAGGATAAAACAGAGCAGAATGACGTAAGCCATCAGGGTGAAAGGCAGGACGTAAAGTAAACAAACAGACAAATAAAAGCAAGCCCACTCAGACACACACACCCATTTGCTCTTTCTACTAAGTAGCTTCTGTTGTTGTGTTGTGTTAAAAGTGTGATGGAACCCGCCCTGCGCCTGCTATGTGGGGACGGTGGGATACAAATCCAATTAAATAAAAAATAAATAAAATAGTAGATTTCAGGGACCCATTTTGGGTGACTAAGCCCTAAAACTGGGTTGGCACCTAGATGCTAGGTTTGAACTTGGAACTCCCTGCGTGCCAAGCAGGAGAGTCCACGTGGTGCACTTAGTGAGGACCAGAGAGACCCACTCTGTCACAGAAGTCCACTGGGTGACCCCAGCCAAGTCATAGGCCGTCCGCGTAACGCACAGGGTTGTTGTGAGAATAAAACAGAAGAGAGGAGAACAGCGTAAGCTGCTTCGGGGCCCCTTGGGGAGAAAGCCGGGGTACGAAGGAAGTAAACAAATACAAAAAAAATAAAATAAATAAGCAGGTGCCTGTGATCAAAAGGCAGGAGCGGAACCCAGTCCTCACCCCCAAGGAATCCCAAGGAGATTGTAACCGAACGCTTCTCCTCGCCATCAAACCAGCACTGATTCTTGTCTTCCCCACGGATTGCTTTTTTTCTTGCCTGCAACAGCTGAGGCATTAGAAGAGAGCAAGCAAAGTCCCCGGCAACTCCCCCTTACACCCAAGGAGACCATTCCATCATTCGAACCCACGCCTGTCACGGCCCGTTTCCTGCACCCACGGCATTCCTCGGCCTGGGCAGCTTGCCTCTTCTTGGTCCGTGTCTCCTCACTCGCATGGATCCATGACCGGGCTGGGCCTGGGAGGCGCATCCCTCTGGTGGTCTGGATTTTAATCTCATGTTTTGGCTTCCCGGTTTCAGCTCATTGCAAACCACCCTCACGGCATAGACTGTGCCTGATCCCTTTGCCTTTTTTTGCATTTCTTTCTCAATTTTGTCACCCTGCCTAGTCCTATGGCATGATTTGATTTCTTATGCCGTCTATGCTGTTGATCCGCCTCGAGTCTCCGGGAAAGGCAGACTGTGAATAAACAAACAGACATTGGATCACAACTGTATTTTATTGGCGACGACAACAAATGGGATTATTGCCGTTTCCCAGGGAAGTGTAATTTCAGGGCAAGCCATCTCCCTCCCCCCTCCTCTGGTTTTGGACATGAAATCCTGGAGGCAGGTCTGGCTCCTACAGTCAACAGTTGCTCTGGGTCAGGAAATTCCTGGAGATTTGGGGGCGGGGCCTGGGGAAGGCGGGGTTTGGGGGAAGGAGGGACCTTCGCAGGGCATCACGCCATGGCGTCCACCCTCCAAGGCTTCCATTTTCTCCAGGGGAACTCTGTAGTTTGAAGATTAGCTGTAATTCTGGGATACCCTCCCCCCCCCCCACTGGGAGGTTGGCAACCTTATTCCTTTAGCGATCCCCCTGCCTGGGGCTCCCCCAGAAAGTGTGTTCGGAGGGCTAATTCTGGAGAGGACAGGTGCTGGAGTTCAGGCCAGTTTTGAAGATGCCCTGGCCAGTTGGGAAAGCCTTTCCAGCTTGCTGTAGTGGTTGGGAGAGTGGCCTCGAGTCCGGAGAACCTGGTCTGATCTCCCACTCCGCCATAGGCAGCTGCTGGTGTGACATCCTCCCCCTCCCCCCCCCAGGTCAGTTACAAGTTGTTGCGGGGGGGGGGGTAGACTTAGCATGTGCTCAGAGGCACTCTGGTCATTCCACCTTCGGACTGCTGCAGACTCCAAGAAGGGGGGGGCAAGCCCTCCGGGCCCCCCCCCCTCGCTGGGCCTCTACCATCCTCATGTTTAATGTAGAGTTCTTCTGTCTCCCAGGCGGGTATTGATTTGTAAATGGACAGGGCAACCCCCCGCCCCGGGCGGGGGGGGGGGAGGTTGATGGGCAGTTCGCAGGCTTTGTCCCAGATGCCAAAGGCTGGGGGGGGGGCAGGGGGAGCGCCTCCAGAGGCCGAGGGGGGGCGGCGGGCGTCCGTCCCCCCCCCCCCGGTGCCCGGCTCTTTCGAAGCTCTCCCGGACCGTCCCGCGCGGAACAGAGGCCCCCTCTGGTGCCGGGGGCGCCGCAGAGCAGAAGGGCGCGGGGCGTCCGGAGCTCCGAACCCCGCGCCTTGGTCAGCGCCTCGTCGGGAGGGACACGGCAGCTGCCCGCGGGCGCCAGGCTGGTAGCGCGCCCTCTACCCGGCGCTCGGGGTGGCGTCTCTTCGGCCGCGGGGAGGGCGGGCGGGCGGAAGGGGGTCCCCACGCACGTGCCCTCCCTCGGCGGTAAGTGCCGCTCGCTGGCTCCGAGTTCCGCGCGGGTGGCGGCGGCAGGGGCTCCACGGGGCAGTTACGGCTTCCCGGGCGGGGCTCTCCCTCCTCCCTCCTCCCTCCCTCCCTCCCCTCCCCCCGCGGCTGGTCACATGGGGGGGAGGACTTGAAAAGCGCGGCGCCCGCCCGCCGCCGCTCTCTTCGCAGCCGGGGCACCCAGGAGCAGGAGGCGGCGGCGGCGGCGGCGGCGAGAGCTGCGCGCAACGGAGCGGCGAAGCAGCAGCGAGCGAGCGGGGGACGGAGGCTGGCCGCGCACCGCCCCGCCCCGCCCGGCCAAGCGCTGGCGGCACGGGGAGCTCCGCCGAGGGCGCGCGGTGAGTGCCGGCGGGGCTGGCCTTGGGGCAAGCAAGCGGGCGCCCCTTTTCCGCCGCGGCAAGCCCGGGAGGGTCCTAAGGGGGGGGGGGCGGGGGGCGAGCGCGCATCCTTTCCGGGGGGGGGGGGGTGGGCACCGGCCGGGGCGGGCGGGGAAGGATGGCGCGGATTGCTGCCGCCGTCGCCCAGCCGCTTCCTTCCCCGCCGGCGAGTGCGCCTCCAGCCCCGGCCGCCGCTCCGGCGAGGGCAGCCCCGTTGGGGTCCAGGCGCGCGGGGGGGGGGGTCCGAGGCAGCAACAGGTTTCTTCCGCCTCTCTCTCTCCCTCCCCCCCCCCCCCCCGGTTTCTTCCTCTCGGGTTCGGCGGAGGCAGGCAGGCAGGCAGGGGCTTCTCTCTCTCCCCCCCCCCCCCCCCGGCTGCCCGTCCCCTCGCCTCGCCGCCTCCCGCGGCTCCGCTGCTTGTCATTTTGACGGCCCCCCCCGCCCACAAAGCCCGACCACCACCTGGCGTCGTGGGACCCTTCTCATGCGTGGAATAATCCCGGCCCGCTGGAAAAGGGGGGGGGCTCCAGCGCCCTGCGTTGCACTTCTGACCTCCCCCCCCCCCCTCCCGAATGCAAAACATCAAATCAAACACTAAATTCACATTCCTGCTGTTGCAGGCTGGTGCGTGAACCCCAGTCGCTTTTCTCGTCTTCCCCCCCACCCCCAGTCTGCCCTCCCCCCCCCCAGTCTGCCCTCCCGGTTTTCCTTCCCTACTCCGAGTAGGAGGAAGTTGCAAATCTTTGCAAACGAGACAGCCCCCCCCCCCCGCCCAATAGAGCTCCCCGTTGTGGGTTTCCCCCCAGAGATGTTTCAATGGGGATACAAGCCCCCCCCCCCCCCCGCAGCTGAGTACAGAAATTGACGAGACCTAATCCAGATGGATTCCCTGGCAGTTTGAAGGAAGCCTTCCCTCTTTTTTTCTTTGGGGGGGGGGATGGGAAAAAATGTCATTTCTGTTCCCTCCCCTCTTTTTTTTTTTTTTTTTTAGCAAGGGGGTGTCGAGCGGAAAAACAGACAGTTTAACCTGCTTGGAATACAAGGGTTTGGGGTTTTGGCAGTTGCTAAAAGTTGCATTGGGGGGGGGGGGGAGTTATGGTTATGTGTGCAGCGAATTAAGTGTGAAGTCGGAGGTCTCTGCCTCAGTTTAATCTGCTTTTCCTGTTGTTTGGGAACCTTTTGAAAAAACATTCAAGCTGGACCTCTCTCCCCCTGGTGTGGGAAATGGGGCTGGTGACTGCATAGGGAGAGAAATCCCCCCCCCCATTTGTGCCTGGACTGTGCCCCCTTTCTCTCCCACCACTGATTCTGCCTGGGGCTGAGGAGTGGGGGGGGGGAGAGAATTTTTTAAAAGATCTCAATACACCAGTGGAAGCTGGGCTGGAACCCTCTCTTCCCCCACCCATAGTTGTGAAATAAATCAAGCCCCCACGCTGGCAGTTTCTGCTTTGCAACTCCTTTTTTTGGGGGGGGGGGATAAAAGGGCTAGCCTGTGGGACTTGTCTCTGTGCACGTGAAGGGCGAAAGTGAATTTTCTCGCACGGGTTTTTGTACAAGAAAGTTTAATATTTTTTTTAAAAAATGCACTCTTTTCCAGATTACCTGGGGGGGGGGGGAGATTAAATGCAAACTGTGCCTGGGGGACACTTTTCCTGACCTCCGGCAGAAAAAAGTCCCCCTTTTCTTCTCCCACTCTCTCTCCCCCACTTGCGATCTTGCTTCCCCTTCTTGCTTCCCCTTCCTCGATCTTGCTTCCCCTTCGTCTTTCGGATTCCCTGTGCAAGAACTTCCACTGCCAGTTGCCTCTTGCTCTGGGTGTTCGTTTAATAAAATATATCTTCGTAATCCAGGGGTACGGGTTAAAGAGGAGCAGAAGTCGGCTGGGAAGTAGAGCTCAGGGCAGAGCAGGGTCTTCCCTTGACCAGGACATGGATCCTTTTGGACTTGCTGTTTGAGTGCTGAGACCAGGTTTTTGGTTTCGAACACCCCCCCCCCCCCCTTTCATGCAAGGCATGCTTGCTTGGGCTTTAGCAGGGAGGGGAACTCGGCTGCCGGCTGTGCTGTCCCTTAGGATCTTTCGTGGAAGGGCAACATTGTTAGAAAGCCAGGAACCCCTGAAGTCTTTTCCGTGCCTCTTCCCCACAGCTTGATGCTGTCCTTAGTCTTGAATGTGGGCTGCTAGAGAGCTTTGCAGGAGCCCCGAGATCTGCCGTGTGTTTTCCCTCTCCTCTCGAAGTTGCTTAACCCTGTGGCTCCTTGATTTTTCAGATATTTGGGGACTGGGGAGGGGCTCCATTGTTCTCCCTCCGCTCCTGCGACCCCCTGAATGGGCCTGGTTCACGGAGTGCCATGTCGTGACCCCTGTGAATGCAGGGGAGGTGTGAGTGCAGAGCAAAGAAGGGGTGCTGGGACGCAGGCCCTCCTTCACAGTGGAGAGTCCCTGCCGATCGGATTTCTGGTGATCTGGTGGGCTCCATCCTTGCATTGATTACCTCAGGCAACGATCTCCTTAGTGGTGTGGCCTGCCTCCGGATGGACCGGCGCTTGGGCACTGATCTCACTGGCTGGATTTCTTGCAGCAGGGGCTTGCTCTTGGTCACAGGGACAAGAGCTGTTAGCGAAACCGTCTTTAGCACTGGCTGCTGAACTGTACGCTACACTGGTCTGTTCCTGCAGATCCTCTTTTGGGGAGTGACTCAAAAGCCTAAGCCGTTGCGCTTGAACCGTGCCGTTCTGTTTCAAGTTTGAGTCCAGCCACGCTGGTTCCCAGGGAGCTTTGGAAAGGTGGCGTCGAGACCAAAGGAGGGACTCAGCAGAACTGGCTCTTAAAAAATTATCCTCTCGGGAGGCCTGTCTAGAGCGTTGGCCCCGGGTTAGGGGTTGTTTTCCGTGGATCCCTTGTGATCTCGGGTCTGGAAATGTCTGCAGGCGCTGCCAGTCCCTATAAAAAGGCTTTCCAGAGAGAGTCCTGCTTCTTTAGGACTGATGGCAGGAATTTTCATTAAGATGAAGTGGCTTGTCTTGGCTGCGGTGAATAATTCTCTCGGAGGCGCGAGGGGAGCGGGAACCTTGCCGCCGCCGGCTCCGGGTGTCGAGGCTGGGGCTCCACACACCCCAGGCACCCGTTTCCCCGGCTTCATCCTTCACCATTACGGATGAGTCGGAGAGATGAGGCTTGCCAGGGAATGGGATGGCAACAGCCAGGGCCTCACGGCTGGGGGTTTGGGTCGTGTGGGGGCCTGAAAGACCACTCTGCCGGGGTGGCTGGTGCATAAATTTACTCAGATGTCTGTCCTTAGTTAATGTTTCTACTACAGAGAGACCAGGGTGCAGTGCTTCTGTTGCGGGTTTGCGCTGCATTTTTCACTGACGTTGCTTTAAGAAGAAGGGGCACGGGTTTGTTTGCTATCAACGGCTATTCCCCTGCTTGCGGGTTATAGCGACTACTTTTTAATACTGCAGTTTGGGATGGGTAAGAGGGACATGGGTCGCAGGGAATATCTCCAGGGCAAGGCCGGTGGAAAGAGGGGGTCCCATTCATCTTGAGGGGGTTTGTGCTGGAAGTCTTGCATTTGATGCTAGACGAGGAATGCCTTTGCCATCAAACTGTGTGTGTGTGTCTTTTGAAGAAAACATATGAAGATTATTTTTCATTGTGTTGAGCTGTGTTAATAATTTGCAGCCTTATTTCCTTACTGACCTCAGGAGTCAATGCCAAGTTTGGTTTTGCCTTGCAAAATTGAAGTTCAGGCTTCCAGCTTCTTTTTTAAAAAAATAAAAATAAAATAAAACCGAGCAGGCAGTCCAGGGGCAGTTTTGACTCACTGCGAGGGGGTTTGTGAAAGAGCATCCCGGCTAGGTGAGGCCAGTCGAAAGCCTCGTTCTGTCGGACCGGCCGTTCTGTTTGGCGAAGCGCAGATGCTCTGGGGGCGATGCACAACTTCCTGGAGGACAGGCAACCGTGGCCGAGTACCCTTCGGAGCCCTTCGAGCGTGGCCTGGCAGAGGAAAACTCATTTCAGGAATATCCATTTTTTTGAATAAACCCGGACTTGGTTCATGTGGGGCCTTGGACAAATCACAGAGTGCCAGAAGGTTATGCATCACCTGACTTTGGAATGAAGCACCGCTGCTTACCTGTCACAACTTGCAAAAGTGGCTTCGTGGCTTATCTTAAGCAGCCCTCCCTAGAAGGGTTGCTGTTTGCGTCTCACAGCTGAAGAAGCTGAATTTGAGACCAGGCAACGTGCCTAAGGTCACTTGGTGCGTCTGTGGCGAAGGAAGGACATTAGCCCAGGCTTTTCAGGAGCCGGCAGGGGTGCTCTGTATCTTGTAGTGAGGTTCCTTTGCTGAGACAACGCCGGCAGGTGCACAGCTACAGCTCAGATAAACATGCCGACGCTTTGCTCATGGCTGGCAGGCGGAGACCTGCTCTGCGTGGGGGAGGTCCCTCCCTGGTCCAGTCCCCAGCGTCTCTCGTCCCGGCGCCTTTAAGATCCCTATTTCTTCTCAGGTCTGATGACTGGAGCTTGGACCCTTGACAGCTTCTACCCTGAAAAGCTTGTTGGTCACTTAAGGTGCGGCTGGCCTCAAACCTAACTGTTTGGCTCAAAATTACCGGAAACGAATAAGCCAAGAGGAGTTGGGAGGACAAGGGCAAACCAGAAAGGGAAGGAGGTAGTAAGAAGGGAATGAGAAGAAAAATAAGCAGGGGAAAGAGGGAAGGAGGAGGCGTTTGGAACGAGTCCAAAAGGCATCAAGATAGAGAAGGTCCGGAGGCAAGAAGAAGTCGGGCAAGTCAGAAAGGAAGGAGCGCAGAAGTCAGGGTGGAGAGGCTGTGGTTCAGTGGCAGAGCATCTGCCGGGCACGCAGAAGGTCGCTGGTTCAATCCCTGGCCTCTCCAGCTCAAAGGACCAGGCAGCAGGAGAGGGGAAAGACCTCTGCCTGAGACCCTGGAGAGCGGCTGCCAGTCTGAGTTGACAAGACAAATCTTGAGAGACCAGAGCGTCTGATTCAGTGGAAGGCAGCTTTGTGTGTTCGTGTGGAGGGAGGAGGCAGGGGAAATGACTGAGCTGAGATCTCTGTGGGTCTGGATGGAGAATGCCCCCCCCCCCCCCGTGAGTTGTTCATCTCTCTTCTTTTTCCACGTGAGGAGCTCCAAGTGGTGCTTGACACGGTCAGCTCTGCTCCGTTTCAGCACAGGGCTGGACTGTTGAGTCTGGTGGTGAACCCCCAGATGGGAACAGCTGAGGAGGTAGATGGCACGGAGCTCCCGAGGCCCTCGCTGGGTCGAAGGCTGTGGCTTTGGAGCCGCCAGGCTAGGGATGGGGGGCTTTCCACAGTGGGGGGGACCCCAACCCGCCACTGCCGCTCACGTCAACAACCCACCGTTGAAGCAAACCTTTGTTGCTGCGTTGTATGTCTTTGCTGGAAATCTCAGGTGTTTATAGAGTTTTGGGAGCAAGAGGTGCGATGCGGCGCGACAGGTCTTCCCGGCTTGTAGAGAGGAGTGATTTTTGCAGAGTAATGTTATACGAAAAAGTAGAGCTAGGTAGTCCCGCAAACACTGGTGTCGTCAGCTCAAGACGTGAAAACAGAAGCTGCGTGAGGGCTCTTGAAATCGGAAGCCGTCTGCTCTGGAGTCTCAGAGAGCTCTTTGACTCTCTCTGCTTCCGTACAGTTAGGTTTGTTGCTTCACTTGTCCGATGCTTCAAGAAGCGACAGGGCCGGACCACACTTGGCAGCTGGCTAATCCAGCTCTTGTCCGGGGGTCAGGGGGGGGGGCTGTTCATGGTGGGGCACCCCTTGGATCCCTCGTGGCCAGGTGAGTCTTGGCTTGGCTGCACAATTTGGGGAGTGCCTGATAATGATGGGGTCAGCATCGCTATGAATGTCTGCTAGCGGGTGTTTGGGGGAGCAGGTTCAGGTCGCGGTGGGATGACCTCATGTCATGCTTCTGCAAGGTGACCTTGCAGGTCGAATTACACCTGTCCCTTGCCGCTTTCTCCTTTCCCTTTTGGGATCTTTTTTTTCCGGGGGATGCCGCATGCAGATCTCTAGAATTTGACGGATGGTATTTCCCCCAAAACGTGAGCACAAGTATTCCAGCCCGCTCCCCAAAAAAAAAGCCTCAGCTTAATCTTTCTGCGGAGCAAGAAGATAGAAAGAAATGACTTTTTTTGGGGGGGAGGGGGGAACCACAATTGTGTCATCCAGGTAATAGGAGACTTATAAAATCATCTGATCCATTTGCTCGAAATGCACAAGGGGAGACATTCTTTCTGTGTTTGGGGAGTGTGTTGATTTGTGCATGATGCTGTGTTGTGCTGAATCTGATCCATAGCTCACTGAGGTCAGTATTGCCTACTCAGGCTGGCAGCCGCTCTCCAGGGTCTCAGGCTGAGACCTTTCACATCACCTATTGCCTGCTCCTTTTAACTGGAGGTGCCGGGGATTGTACCTGACCTTCGGCATGGCAAGCAGATGCTCTACCGCTGAGCCACAGCCCCTCACATGAACCTGCCTTGTACTAAATCAGGACTTTGGGTCCATCAAAGTCACTATTGCCCACTCAGACTGGCAGCGGCTCTGTAGGGTCTCGGGCAGAGAAAGGTCTTTCGCATCACCTCCTACTTGGTCCTTCTAACTGGATCTGCTGGGGACTGAACCGGGGACGTTTTTGCATGCTAAGCAGAGGCTCTGCCACTGAGCCACGGCCCTTCCTGTATGCGTGGCTCCTGTCTAGTGCTTAACTCAGGGATGTTGTCATTCAGAAATGCTTGGAGGTCTTGCCTTCTTGCTGGGGTGGCTGTCTCATCAGCCCAAGAAAGTCTGAGGCTGGGTGCCACAAGACCTGTGCTGAGTTGAGGTAAGCCTTGGCCTGAATTAAGCTGTCCATGTTTCTGCTGAAGCAAGAGGGATTTTTTTTGGCTTTAAATGAAGTTTCGGGGCGTGTTCCGCTGTGGAGTGGTTGTCCTGCACGTGCGCCATTGAAATGGACGGAAGCGCGCGAGCACATGGTCGTCACGCTCTCCCATTCACCTCGGTGGAGCATGCGCAGGACAGCCACCTACCACTGGAGCGTGCCCTTGAAAGTATTTCCTTCTGTCCGCAAAACTCCTCTCCTCTGTCTAGGAATCTTTGAACATGCATGTGTATTCTGTGCGGATATGGACACCCGCTGTGTATTAAAGTATTTTCCTCCCCTCCTTGGTGCCAGAAAGAGAGAGCGCTGGAGACAGATGGGGAGGGAAACATTGTGTTCTAAATACAGTTCAGGGTTGGTTCAATATTTATCTTGAATTTCGATGCCGAGGAGCGCCTCTTTATTTGTTAATATCTCTCCCCCCCCCCCCCCCCGCCAGCTTGTTTAGTAACTTTCCTGTTACTGGCAGAGTCTTTGGTCCTTGCAGTTTGGTCTACATTTCACGAGAGCAGATGTTGGGATTCCAAACAGATTCCAAGCGGCGATCATTCCAGATGCATTTCTAAATCGTTAACTTTTAAATATCATATATTACGAGGCTCTGGACCTTCAGCTGCTGCTACTGCAAGTTTCCGTCCTCCCCACAGTGCCCCCAAAGTACAGGAGAAGAGATCGTGATCTCAAGTCGCCCTCCAGGAAAACGACCCCCCCCTTCAAAAAACTGCCCCTTTGTACTGTCACGAGCGTGCAATGTTAAGGTAAACGGAACGGACGGGGATTAGAATGGGTGGGGGGGGAGAAATGTCAGTTTTCCGCCTCTACCTTCGTTCCAAATGTTTGCCTTGCCAGGTCTGCCTTGGAAAGGCCGCCATAATTTCACGGTTTGCAGTGTGGAGTTGGCGCGGCCTCTCCCTCTTTCGACAGGGTGGACTGGTGGTTCAGCGGCAGAAAGTTCCAGCCCTGAGAGGTCTGGGCCTGGTCAGCTAAGTGGCAGGCCTGGGGGTGTTTGTGTATGGGGGGTGGGGGAGTCAGGCCTGTGAGTCTGGCGTTTATGGCATATACCCGGAGAACTGGGGAGAGGGAAGGGGCGTCTGATGGTTTGTCCCTGGAGCTTTGGAAGGGCCCGGGTGCCAGCGTGGGATGTCCTGTGAGCATTTATTGCAAACGGCGTGTGTGTGTGCGTGTCGGTGTGTGTGTTGGATGGGAAGGTGGGGTGAGACTTGTGGGGAGGATGCTTGGCGGTGCTCAGATGTGGGTTTTTGGCTTGTGGTATCTTGGGGGGGGGGAGTTGGGGGCTGGGGTGTCCAGGAATTTGCATGCACGCTCATTTACTTTCCCTCCAGAGTGTCCCGGGAGGGGGTTGCAGGCATTGGGGGTTTGGATCAGAGCAAGGCCATGAGACGGCCTCTTGTGGAAGAGGGGGCTTGCGGCTGCTTTTGAAGCCCATGCATGTCAGGCCGGCTCTGAACTTTTCCCGAGATAAAAAGAAGAAAGGATCTGCTAAAAGCCTCGTGCTGCCTGGCGAGATGGCTTCACCAGATACCCGGGGCTAGGTCGAAGAGCGGCTGCCGTTGCTGCGCAGCCTGTGATGTCACTGTTGGAAGCTGCTGGGCTTCTGAATCCTTCTGGCTAACATCTGGGGGCAGAAATGCTTTTCTCGGGTCCTTCGTCTTCAGCACCGCTCTCCCCCCCCCCCCCCCCCGCTGCTGGCTGAGTTTCTTCCACCCCAGACGCTGCTAAGTTCCTTCCTTCTTGTCGGGTCTTCCCAACGTTAGGCCCGAACCAGACGTGCGGTGAGTGTTTGGCTTGCGATATATTTTTTTTTTAAAAAAATCAATTCTCAAGGGAACATGGTCTCATGTGCCTGAGGCATCCGTTTTTTAAAAAATCACCAGGATTTCTGGATGCCAGCACGTGAGAAGTTTGGATGCTTGATGCTGGTCTTAAGTCTCTGCTGCATCCAGCGTGAAGGGGCCCTCGGAAAGTTCCTTTTTTTGGCAGCCGTGAATTCGGCTCTCCAGGAGGCGGCAATTCCTGAACCTGCTCCTTGCTCCGATTTCATTTGCTGATGTGCCGGTAGCCTCCTGGTTTCCTGGGCGAGTGCCGTAGCGCCCAATCGTGCGGCGAATGCCGGGTGCCACTTTTAAGGTGGGTCAGTTTCCTGGGACGGTTGCGTGGCCGAGGTGGGGAAACAGGTCACTTGCCGGGCGGAGCACGCACGCACTGGACAGGAGGGGCCGGTGGCCACAGCACTGGTGCTGACAGGCCGTGAATGATGCTTTTGGAAAGATCTGACATCCCACTCAGCCGGCTGAGCTTTCCATTTTATTCAGGTGTATTTGGAACAGTCATGTTTCTATAATTGCTGTTCAGTTTTCCAGCACCGGAGTGTAAGATTGGCCTTGCTGGGTTGGACCCGCCTGGATCTGGCCCTGCTAGGCCATGTAATCCAGCGCCCCATGCAGTGGCCCATCTGGTGCTGCCTGTGCAAATACCGGTCATGAGGAGACCTGGTCGGTACCTTTCTGGGGCTCCAAAGTCAGAGGCTTCATTTGCCTGTTGTGGCTAGTGGCCATTGTTACATCGCGGAGGGGTGAGCAGGGCCTGTTGGGGAGCGGCACCACTTCCTGGGCAAACGCCGCCGTGAGCCTAGACCCGGCTTATTTGAAAGGGAGGTGCCGCATCTCATGTGCGGCCCCACGCTCTCCCCGATGCGCCGTTTGCTTCATCCAGGTGATGAAATGCCAGTGTTGGGTGCACCAGTTGATTTCTGAGTCTTGAGGGGGTCACCGTGTTGCGCTCTCTCTCTCTTGCCCTTTGGAAGTGACGGAGCAGCTCTTGGAGCTCTGGGGGTGGGTCAGGAGAACTCTTGTTTTCCCGGAGCCCTTCCAGTGGGGACTGGGAGAGGGGGGCCAGGCCGGCCGTCTGGAATCTTCAGCGAATGTGTAGACTCCAGAGCATGCCAAGACTCCAGCCAGTCCCCCCCCTTGCAGTGGCTGGAAAAGGGTGTGGGGCAGGTCAGGCCTTTATTTAGCTCTCCCGCGTCCCAGCTGGTGTTTGAGTGGGGCGCTGGGTGACTCCCCCAGTCGAAACGGCAGCGGTGCTTTTTGTGTGCCTATCGATTGTGTCGTAATGTCTTTGTCTGGCCGGGGTGTGCCTGGAGCAGACGGCGGCTGGGCTTTTATTAGCTTGGGGTCTAAATCGAGAAAAAGGCTAAATATAGCAAGCCGATGCATGGACTGCCTTTTTGCCAAGCCTTGCTTCATGGGGGGGGGGGGGGGGTTCCTGTGTGACTTCAGACTTTGCCCCTCTGGGGGCTACCGTACAGGCCCCCTGGCACAGAGTTCTTGCCACTCTTGGGGGCTGGAAACCAGGCTGGATGGCCCTCCATTCCCATGGGTCCTAGAACCTGGACCTCCGCTCTGGAAGCCCGTTGGGCCTCCTCCCAGCAGGTGGCACGCGCCAGCCTCATATGCCCCGCTGCTTTGGTGGTGGTGGGAAGTGCCCCCAAGCCGCAGCTGATTTGGGGGGGCCCCCTTCATGGGGCTTTCAAGGCAAGAGAGGAACAGAGGCGGTTTTGCCATTGCCTGCCTCCATCTAGCGAGCCGGTGTGGT
This sequence comes from Lepidodactylus listeri, assembly GCA_029233225.1. Lineage (NCBI taxonomy): Eukaryota > Metazoa > Chordata > Lepidosauria > Squamata > Gekkonidae > Lepidodactylus > Lepidodactylus listeri. The sequence continues at coordinate 2,191,768 of JARCFY010000004.1, read as the reverse complement.
GGTTAGAGACTAGGATCTGGGAATCATAGAACCATAGAGTTGGAAGGGACCTCCAGGGTCATCTAGTCCAACCCCCCCCCCCCCCCCCCACACACACACACACAAGGCACAAATACCAGCCCCAACCAAACACACCCATGCCCAGAAGATGGCAAAAAACCTCCAGGATCTCCAGCCAAACTGGCCCGGAGAAAAATTGTTTCCTGACCCCAAAGTGGCAATCCGCATTTCCCTGGGCATGTTGGAAAGGGAGACCCAGGTTCAAATCCCCACTCTGTCATGGGAACTCACTGGGTGACTTTGGGCCTGTCACTTTCTCTCTGTGTTTAACCTACCTCACAGGGTGGCTGTTGTGAGAAGAAGAGGAGATTGGATTTATACCCTGCCCTCCACTCACTTGGAGTCTCAGAGCAGTTCACACATTCCTTTCCCTTCCCCTCCCCACAACAGGCACCCTGTGAGGTAGGTCGGGCTGAGAGAGCTCTGACAGAAACTGCTCCTGAGAGAACAGCTGGTACAGAGCTATGGCTTGCCCAAGGTCACCCAGCAGCTGCAAGTGGAGGAATGGGGAATCAAACCCGGTTCTGCCAGATTAGAATCTGCGCACTTAACCACGACACCAAACTGGGTCTGAGAGTAAAATGGAGAGTGGGAGAGTAGTGCTGTCAGCTGCCCTAGGTCCCCCTTGGGGAGTAGAAGCATGCCATAAATAAAATAAAAATAAATAACATACTTAAAAAAAAATACACTGGGGTGGTGGGGGTGGGGGTCTGATGCACCTGCTGGAGCTCCGCGCTGCATTTAGTTGTTCCCAGAGCAGCCGAATTGTGAGGAGGCTGGCTGTTGCACCTCTGCATGAATTGCTGCCCTGGATCTTCTTGGTACAACAAAGGCATCATAAGAACACAAGAGAAGCCAATGTTGGATCAGGCCAGTGGCCCATCCAGTCCAACACTCTGGGTCACACAGTGGCCAAAAATACCAGGTGCATCCCAATGAGTCTCATGCAGAAGGGTGTGGGGAGGATATTTAAGACTGAGTAAACTCTCTTTTGAAGAGGTAAGAGGTCCAGGCTGTGTCCCTGCTGCCGCTGGTGCTGCAAAGAGTTCTAAGCTCTGATCCCCGATCTGCACCAAAAAAAACAGCCAGTGGCCAAAGACTTCAGCCGGGGGCTGCGTCCATCAATCAGCCCTTTCAAGCTTCACCCTCTCAAAGACGTTTTTACAAACTGCCCTGGGCCAGTGGCTGCCTGACTCCGCCCCCGACTTCCAGGGGAATTCCTTCCCTTTTATCCTCGATTTCGCCAATTCCGAGAGGCGCAAAGTTCCCTTCTGTATGTGGCGCCCAGGGTGGGAGGAGGGAAAGAGCGTGGGAGCCTTTCTCACTGCTGCCACCTGTAGGGCATTGGGGAGAATGCCGGGCCGGAGCAAGGGTATGGTGAAAAGTTACTTTATTTGAAATTATTACCTTTATATACTTTCATGCTGCTGAGCTCGTCATGGGCTATGTAGAGTTTGGCAGTCTGTAGCATCCGTGTCCTGGGTAGAGAAACAAAGCAAAATGGATGAGCCGCTCCCCTTTCTTATAAGTTCCCAAGCTGGAAAAATAAAGATCGGGGTGTTTAATCAAAGGGGGTAGAGCAAGACCAGGATATGTGGGGTATTTTGAGTAAGGCATAGGGCTGTGGTGGCCCAGAGTTTAAGATGCTGAGCTGCGGACCAGAAGGTTGGTAGCTCGGCAGTTCAAGACCCGAGTGCCACATGATAGACTGAGCTCCCGTCTCTGGCCCCAGCTCCTGCCAACCTAGCAGTTCGAAAGCAAGAAATTGCAAGTAGATAAATAGGTACCACTTTGGTGGGAAGGGAACAGCGTTCCGTGCGCCTTAGCATCTAGTCATGCCGGCCACATGACCACAGAAAAAGTCTTCAGACAGCGCTGGCTCTTTGGCTTGGAAACGGAGATGAACACCGCCCCCTAGAGTCAGATTCAACTGGCTTTCGAGCAAGGGAAACCTTTACCTTAAGTAAGGCATGGAACGAGAAGATGTGGGGGGGCGAAACCTCTTCCCCTCCCCAGTTTCAAAGCTTTACACTGAATTCTTCTGTTCCAGACTTCAGGGTATACTTTACCGACCTTGAGAAATCTAGTATCACCTTAAAGACTAACAAAACATGTGGCAGGGGATGAGCTTCCGTGAGTCACCCTGCCACAAATTTTGTTAGTTTTGAAGGTGCTCCTGGACTTTTGCTCTTTTCCACTGCTACTGCGTGATGGGGTCCATGGGGTCGCGAAGAGTCAGACTCGACTGTGCGACAGAACAACAGCACTGCTACAGACAGAGTAACGCAGTTACCCATCTTGAGCTGGACCCTGAAAACATCCTCTCTTGAACAAAAGAGGGGGAAACTTGATTTATTTTTTATTTATTTAGTTATTTAAAACATTTATATGCCACCTTTTGAACCAACTCGGGACCTCATTCATTCATTCATTTTTTTTCTTATTTATAGCCCGCCCTTCCTGTGAGCGGGCTGAGTGTGGGTAGCAGCACTCAGTCAATATCATAAAAGCAACATTTCATTAATACAATGGATAAATGAAATATTAAGACACTGTCATATACACTTAAATGGTGGTCACGGCCCTACAGTAGAAAAATTAGTGGTTGTGAGAGGTCTTGATCCATGGTAAGATGTAAATAATGGCACAGATCCCAAGCATTAAAAAAAAATTGGCCACAACCAACTCCTGTCCGTGTTCTGACTGCAGCATTCTGTCGCCACTGAAGCTTCTGGGCAGTCTTCAAGGGCAGCCCCTTGTAGAATGCATTGCAGTAATCTAAGCTAGATGCTACTAGGGCATGCTAGATGCTACCATCAGTGGCACAATCATTTTTGCCCAAGAAGGGCTGCAGCTGTCTCACCAGCCAAACCTGGTGAAAGGTGCCCTTTCCCACCACGGCCAACTGTTTATCCAACGGGACCAGCAGGACCCCCCCCCCCCCAAAGCTAGGAACCTGTTCCTATAGGGTTCCAACAGGAGATACCCCAATTTCTGGGTCAAACCTTCCCTCTGCTGGATCTCCTGGATTTCTTTGTCTCTGTTTCCGAAACAGTGAGGGCTAAAGCTTATAAATTAAATCAGTTCTTCTTTGCCATGACAGTGGCGAGCTGTTGGACGGAGACTTGGGGAGACAGAGGTCAGAGTTTTCATTTAACCACAGACCTTATTGGGTGACCTTTGGCTAGACTGCAAGGGGTGAGGTGGATTTGTCGGCTTCTTGGAGGGGATGGCTTCTGGCTGCCTTGGGAAAAGACCATTCCTCTGGCCCCAGATTTCCCTGCAAGACAGGGGTCTCCTCTCCCCTTTGCTGGCCTCTTGGGTCCCTGTCCTGCTCATTTCACAAGTCAGGGGGGAGGCAGGAAAAGGCCTGGCCAATTTCCCTGCATGACTTGGATGTGCATTTGACAGCATCCCTAGGAACCCCTGGCCAGTCACCAGGGCCTCCGGGTTCGTTGGCAGCAGGTGAGTTGATGTGGGGAAAAGGTACCTCGGAGTCAGAGAGCTCGAAAACCAGCAGCCTTTCTGGGGGCGAACTCCCCAATTCCAGAAAGTGTGAGCTTTCTCCTTTAAAAGTCCTCCATGGCTTGGGACCTGGGTATCTGAAGGACTCTCCTAATATCCAGCCGGTCCCTTCCCGCCCTTCATTTAAACCCGCTTTTGCGAGTCCTCTCCTCTGCTGCCAAGAGGAACAGCTCCCTGCCCTCCTCTAAGGGACACAGCCCTTCAGAGACTTCAAGAGAGCCATCATGACCCCCTTCCAACGCATCCATTTTCTCCAGAGGAACTGGTCTCTGAGGTCTGGGGATTTTGGGGGCTCCCCAGGTCACATCTGGAGGCCGGCATCCTTGAACTCTGTAGGGAAGAAACACGGCCAGTCCACGTTCTAAATAAACCATACTACCCCCTGACTTTTGCCCACTGAATTCTGATGCCGTAGGGTTCAGCAAACGCCCCTGCCAATCTTGACCGGTTCAGAAGACCAGATTACCTCCCTTTTCACAGTTAAACTCTCATGGCCCTTGTGTGGGGCGATTTTCTTGACTGTAAACCGCTTTGCAGTGTAGTTGCTGGTCTCGGGGTCTGAGTGCAAAGGATGGCAAGGTTTCCGCAGGGTGGACTGTGCCGCCCCGAGTTCCCCCTTTCCCTTTTTGCATGGAGCCACACATGCTTTCAGTGTCCTCCCTCTATCGCTGCTCAAACTCCCGTTGACGGACAACTTTGCCAGCTCAGGTATCCTGTGCTGAGATAGTCTGGCCCAAACTGAGCTCATTTGCCAGCAAGCAGAAGATGAGTAGCCGGATGTCGGCCAAGGAATTGACTGGCTGGCCTTTCAGCATATGCCGGCAGGAAGCATCTTAATGGGTTTGCTTTTAGAATTACGATCGGAATTAAAGGTGGATATTAAAGTATCTCCTTGCAGCTTTTAGCTGTGCTTGCATTTGTGGCTTCTGGGATTGTAGATGGCCGGGTCCAGGGCAGTCGAGGCCTCCCCTTGAACCACATCTCCCCGGCTCCCGTCTTGAGGCAGGGGGGGGCTTCTTCAATCAAGGAAGTGGGAGGTGTTTTCTGGTGCGGGAAGGGCCCTGTGCTTGCGCTCTAGAGGAGTGTGGCGCAGGAGAACACAGGAAGGGAGAGCTTGGGATGAGTTGGTGTTGCCGAAAGGCTGGCTTGAGGCAAAGCGGGAGAGCAGAGATCCTTTGGGACTCAGTGACCCCTTCCTCTCTGAGCATGTCTGGGGGGCTGGAAGCTGTCCATGCCCCCCTCTTGTGGGATGAGTGTCACTTGCCAAGGATGCCAGCTGGGTATTTGGATCTGTTCGCACTCCAGCGCGCGCTATTGGTGCTTGTCCATCACCGCTTGTGTTAGCAAGCCCGGAGTAACAAATGGTCTGGATTCCCTCATATAGTAAAAGACCGCTTTGACAGATGAGGAAGGAGCGGTGAGACTGCTTTTCGTGGAGGGTGAAAATCCATTCTGGCATTTGACGATCTGGGGAACGTTGGACTCATTTCCGGCCTCTTTCCAACCAGTAGACGAAGCAAGCCATTGACTCGGCAACGCGTGAGATTCATGAACGGAGCACGTTTTCTGGATCCTTTCGCTCTGGCTTCAGCCTGGCTTGTGGTATGAAGATGGCCTCGGTTGTCCTGGGAGGTAAATGGGTATGTCTGTGTGTGTGTGTGTGAGACCCTGTTGGCTCTTTGGAAATGATCCGCAGTTTTTGTGTCTGACACCTGTGGAGTCCTGCTGGGCCAAATGACTGAGCTGGGAGTTGGGGGGTGCTGTCTTTGGGGAGGGGGTTGCTGGTATGTTCCTGCCTCATTGGCAGGGTCCAGAAGGTGGTCTTGGGGACAGAGTCTGCTGGTGGGGAGCTTTCATGAGGGGCTCTCCCGGTCTCTGTTCTCCTCCGTGCCTTTTAATGTCTTGTGAAAAAATTTTTGGGGGGTGGGGATTGTCTGGATCCAGGGTTCCAGTGTGCAGGCTGGGCTCTTGTCTCCGGAGTCAGGTGGGGCAATCTCTGAACACCAGTCTGAGGTCGGGCACGTTCTGGATTGAGGTGGACAATCTGAAGATGGCTTTGCGCATAGCGGTCAGGCCTTGGCTCAGACATGGTGAAACATGGCTGTTTGGGAGCTGTTTTCCCCGAGAGGCTCAGGGTCACGTTTGGAGAGGGCTGGCTTCTAGGGCCAAGCCTTCTTCTGTGGTGCCAAATAGGATCTGGGGCCAAGAACCCATTTTCCTCAGCAGTGTCTGATCTTCTGGCTGCACCCTCTCCTAGGCCAGAAGGATTTGGCCCCTTTGGTTCGTGCCTTGGTAACCTTCCCAGTCAACTACCTTAATGTGAAGATAAGAGAAGTCGAGCTGGATTGGGCCAGTGGCCCCGCCAGTCCAACGCTCTGTGTCACACAGTGGCCAAAACCTGGGTATCATCAGGAAGTCTACCAGAGGGGCCAGAACTTCAGAAGCCACCCCACTGTGGTCCCCCAAGCACCAAGAAGACAGAGCATCATTGCCCCGGATATATACCTTGTTGTTCCATATATACCTTGAGGCTAATAGCCAGCCATGGACCTCTCCTGCATATGTTTATCCAGTCCCTTCTTGAAGTCGTCTGTGCTTGTAGCTGCCACCGCTTCCTGGGGCTGTGAATTCCAGGTGATAATCACTCTTTGGGTGAAGAAGGTCATCTCTCCAAGCTAAAGAGCCCCAAGCGCTTCAACCTCTCTTCATAGGGAAAGTGTTCCAACCCTTTAATCATTCTAGTTGCCCTTTTCTGCACTTTTTCCAATGCTATAGTATTTTTTTGGAGGTGCGGCAGCCAGAACTGTGCTTGAGTTGGGACTGCCTTTGGAGGCATTCTGGTAAATTTTGGGGTTATTGCGACTCTCCTTGGAGCTACGTGGGCTACCAGTTTTTGTTTCAAAGCTAAATTCAAGAAGCTTTTTTAAAAAAAGCTTTTTTGGGCATCAGCCTAGGTACCCCAGAGCTTCCTCTCCCCGTCCTGACATTTTCTCTGGCTCTTTTGGGTTCCTGAGGGACAGTCCGTGGTTCTGGATCTACAGATTAGAGGCCGTTTTAGGATGGGCTTTTCTCCTTCTGGTGCCTGGTTGACGGGCTCCATTGCTGGTTGAACTCCATGGAATTTGGGATCTGGACTGGGTTGAAAACGGCCTTTGTGGACTTGATTGCTGGTTCAAATGTTGGGGTGGGTTTGGTTGCTGGTGGGTTTGAATCCATTTCCGGATGGCACTTAAAATAAAAATTCAACAGCGCATTCTGGAAGTTGCTTTGAGGATTGCCTGTTGGAAAGAAATCCTTAATCTAAAACCAGAATCTGACACTGTGGTTTGGAAGAGATTTTTAAATTGCTTAGGAGGGAACCTGGTTGCTGACCATGGCCAGATGAGCAAAGCAGAAGTAATTCTAAGCCTTGGTTAAGGTGGGCAAGGGCAGGGCAGGGGTGGGGAGCTTTTCCGGGGTCAGGGGGGAGGATTGCGTGCCCCCTGGGAGGACCTGAGGCACAGGCCAAATGTTGCAATGGCCAGCAGGGGATCAGTGCCCCTTTGTCTTGGTAGACTAGCCCCGTGCTTGGAATGACCCCCAGTCTCCCTCCTCCTCTCTTCCAAGATAGGCCTTTTCTTGCAGTTTTCCTACCCTTGCCTTCCTACTCCACTGAGTAAAGTGAGATGCCTTCCTCCAGGTGAAGGGGCACCCCCATGGGAGAAAGGCCCCTTTGAGGGTGGTCTTCCTGGGCTGGGTAGCCGGCTGTTGTTGTTAGCCACCCACAGGTCTCTGCTTTCTTGCTTCTAGCTTCAGAGAGAACCTCTCTTGGTTCCTGCTGCCTGGTAGAAGCGGTTGGTGAGAACAGGGAGGGTTTTTTGTGTTTGCGTGTGAAACTCCTGTGCGCTAGTGCTGTGTCCGAGCACAAGACTTTTCCTGCCCCCACTTATGTCCTTTTGTCTACCCCGTATTTCTCCCTCATGGCGACCCAAAATCATCTTACATCATTCTTCTCTCCCTCCACTTTATCATCCAAACCCCCCTGTGAGGTAGGCTAGGCCAGGGGTGGGCAAACTTGCTCAGCGTAAGAGCCACCTAGAACAGGGGCGGCCAAACTTGCTTAACGTAAGAGCCGCAGAGAATAAACATCAGATGTTTGAGAGCCGCAAGACAGGAACAAATATTACCTGCTTTTATTGGAAAATAAGCAAATTTGCTTTTTATTAACATTAAACGGGACTGCCAAAAATAACAACAAAAGGGATAAAAGCAGATATTGGTAATGATATTAATTTGTCCAGTGATATTTGTTTGCTAATGATATTTAGCTTCCCCAGCCGCCCTGCCGGGAGCCACATAATATATGGGAAAGAGCTGCATGCGGCTCTCGAGCCACAGTTTGCCCACCCCTGGGCTAGGCTGTGAGTGGCCCAAGTTCACCCGCGCAAACTTTCATGGCAGAGTGAGGATTGAAACCTGGATCTCCAATACTTGAAGTACACTGGGTCCCCCATACTTCAGCATTGCTACTCTAATGGACCCCAGCTGCTTTCCCTTCAGGCAGCTACACAGAAGTTTCTGTCAATCAGGCCACTGCATTGGAGCCCTTTCGGCTGATGCGCGCCCCCCCCCACCCACTTCCCCATCCTTTCTGGCTGCCTCCCCTGCTATATGTTGCTTGTAAGACTTTGGGGCCCAAATGAGGGTGGGCCACGGCTGTTCTAGGGTGCTTCTGTGGTGTGCAGCTCATAACATAAGAGAAGCCAACGTTGGATCGGGCCAGTGGCCCCTCCAGTCCAACACTCTGTGTCACACAGTGGCCAAAAACACCAGGTGCCCTCAGGAGGTCCAGCAGTGGGGCCAGGACACTAGAAGCCCTCCCACTGTTGCCCCCCCCCCCATCAAGCACCAAGAATGCAGAGCATCACTTGCCCCAGACGGAGAGTCCCTATCTATACCTTGTGGCTAAGAGCCACTGATGGACCTCTGCTCCAGATGTTTATCCAATTCCCTCTTGAAGCTGTTCATGCTTGTAGCCGCCACCACCTCCTGTGGCAGTGAATTCCAGGTGTTCATCACTCTTTGGGTGAAGAAGGACTTTCTTTTACCTCTTCTAACCCAACTGCTCAGCACCCGGCCCCTTGACCCTGTTTGCACCCATTTGAGCTGTTGCTGGGGTGCTGGTATATTCCTGAGGTGTGCATGGAGCACTGTGTAGCTACAGAGGCGCTCCCCAGCACATCTTAAGAACCCAAGAACATGCTGGATCAGACCAAAGGTCCGTCAAATCCAGAGCCCTATTCACACAGCAGCCAGCCAGCTGCCCCTAAAAAGCCCACAAGGAGGAGGACTGCAACAGCATCTTTCGGCCTGTGTTCCCCAGTGGCTGATGCAAAGAGGCATCGTGCTTCTGGCACTGCAGGGAGTAGCTGAGTGGTAGAGTGGAGGGAGTGGCTCAGTGGTTAGAGCATCTCCTTGGCGTTTAGAAGGTCCCCGGTTCAACCCCTGGCCTCTCCAGCTAAAAGGACCAGGCAGGAGGTGATGGGAAAGACCTCGGCCTGAAACCCTGGAAAGCTGCTCGCAGTCTGAGTAGACAATACTGACTTTGAGGGACCGAGGGTCTGATTTAGTACAAGGCAGCTTCGTGTGTTTATGACAACTGGTAGGCATTGATGGCCCCGTCCTCCATGGATTTGTCCACTCCCCTTTTAAAGCCTTCCAAGTTGGCCGCCGTCACCATATCCTGTGGCGGCGAGTTCCGCAGGTCCACGATGCGCTGTGTGAAGAAATGCTTCCTTTTGCCTGTCCCGAACCTCCCACCCTTCAGCTTCAGTGATGACCCCGGGCGGTACTATTATGGGGGCGGGAGGGAGGCCTCTCCCCCTCCTCTCTCCGCTCTGACCTTGTCTTGGAATCCCAGATTGGGTGTCCTCCTTTCAGCCCCATTGGCTAGAGATCTTGAGGTGCTTGGCTCCACCCTGACCGTGCCTTTAGCCCTGCAAGGCTCAATCGGTACATTTTGTTGTTGTTGCTCCGTCTCTTTTCCCCGGTCTTTCCTCCGTGCTGGAATGAGTTCACAGTCCCAGGCAATTTCCTCCGGGAGCTTGCTGAGCAGAGGGCCTGCTAGCTGTCTCTGATGGCTCTCTAACCTCGCATTAGAGTGCCATTTGCACACGTCCCGTGATTCCGCCACTGGGGTCTCAAGCCCTTGATAGCAATCCCACACTCTCCCCCCCCCCCTTGCCTGTTTACATCTCTGAGCTTTTCTGCTGACTGCCGAGCGAGTGGAAGGGGGCTCTCCACCCACCCGCCCGCCGTGGCGTTCGTAAAGAGAAGGGAAATAGAGGCCGCGTGCTGGACGGGGGCTCACCTGAGCTTTTATCGAGCTGGCTTCCCGGAACGACGATGGAGGCCTCTCCGTCTCCTGGATGCGCCAGCGTTTCAGGGCTGGCCGGCTGCTGTTTCTCCTGTACTGATAACATAATTACCTTGACAAGGCCCACGGGGGGTGCTGATGACGAGCACCGTCTGCATTCGCCTAAGTGGAACAAAGTAAATATAGATATAGAAGTGCATGCCGCCCCCCCCCCCCATGTCCTGCTGCTTTTCAAGCACTGTACAGAGAGGGTCCTGCTTCCAGGCCGGTGGTTTCTCGAGCAAGCCCTGCTCTGGGGAAGGAGGTAGCTATCTGTGCATTGTTTGTAGAGCGGTAGGATTTGGAATGCCTGTAAGGTAAAAGGTAAAGGTTTCCCTTGCTCGAAAGCCAGTCGAATCCGACTCTAGGGGGGGCGGTCCTCATCTCCGTTTCTAAGCCAAAGAGCCAGCGCTGTCCGAAGACTTCTCCGTGGTCATGTGGCCGGCATGACTAGACGCCGAGGCGCGTGGAATGCTGTTCCCTTCCCACCAAAGCGGTACCTACTTATCTACTTGCCATCTCTTGCTTTCGAACTGCTAGGTTGTTCTGTGGTCCTTCTGAATTGGGGTGTACTCACACGACCCAGGCTGCGACTGGTGCCATCCGCCCTGGAGAAGAACATTTCCTGGCTATGACCTTCGGACTGTAGTTTGCCCTGTCCTGTGCAGAAGGCGAGATCTGAAAACTGAGTCCGGAAACAGCCAGCCTGCAGATCTGAGTCTCAGCCTCCCGGCAGCCAGTGCGCTCTGCAGTTGCCCCTTGCCCGGAAGCTGGACAGGACCAGCTGAAAGCTCTGGCTGGTGGTTTTCTTCTTTTCCAGCCCCCCCTTCCCCCCCCCCCCCGGCCATTGTGATTCAAAGCACATATCAAACTTCCCTGCTTGGGTGCGTGCCTGGTTATTTTCCAGTCTGAGTTAACTGCGAGTCAAGTCGCTCGAGCATTCTCCCCAGGCGGGTCTGGCACCTCCAGAGTCTGGCTGTGTTGCCTCCGTCCACAGTCATGCGTGCATGCAGGAGGGACAGTGTCTGCTGCGGGGGGGGGGACGGGATTCCATGTAAAGCAAAATAGGTCCAGTCCTTCGGGCTTCTGCAAGCGATACCGCAGCGGAGCCGGCCAAAGACTTGGGAGCTCCTCCTCCCAGCGGGAGCTTAAAAGACGTATTATTGAGTTGTTCTGCGGTAAGGTTAAGTGGTGGATTGATCACGTTGTATAAGCAAAGCAGTTGCAAGAGGTTCCGTCTGTGGAAGGGCAAGCTTTGAACCGGATTGGCAAGTGGAACAGAAGGGAGCGGGGGGGGGGGGGGGGAAGCAAGATTGGTGTGGCCTAGAAACTAGAAGAAGAAGAAGAGATTGGATTTATACCCCACCCTTCACTACCCAAAGGAGCGGCTTACAAACTCCTTCCCTTTCCCCTGCACACCACAGACACCCTGTGAGGTAGGTGGGGCTGTGAGAGCTCTGACACAAGCTGCTCTTTTTCAAGGACAGCTGTGCCAGAACTAAGCTTGCCCAAGGTCATCCAGCAGGTGCAAGTGGAGGAGTGGGGAATCAAACCCGGTTCTCCCCCCAGATTAGAGTCCGCGCTCCTCACCACTACCCCAGACTGGCTCTCCTAGTTTGCGGCTCTGAAGCACAGGGCTTCTTGAAGCAGCCTGACTGTGCCATTGCAGGGTCTGGATCCAGCCTGGGGAGGTGGGCCAGGGTCTCTGGCATTGGGGCCCAGTGACTTGCTCTGCCTTGCGTGTCAAAAACGAGTCTCCCAAAGCACCTTCTGCCCTGAGTTGGATGGCCCAGGCTAGTCTTCTCAGACCTCAGAAGCTGAGCAGGGCCGGCCCTGGTTAGTGCTTGGAGGGGAGACCACCCGGGAAGTCCAGGGTTGCTACGCAGAGGCAGGCAGTGGCCAACCACCTCTGAATGTCTCTTGCCCTGAAATCTTGGACGCTAAGCAGGGTTGGATGTGCAATGATTATAGTATAGTCTAATCTTCTCAGATCTCAGAAGCTAAGCCGGGTCAGCCCTGGTTAGTGCTTGGATGGGAGACCCCCCAGGAAGACTGAGGTTGCCATGCAGAGGCAGACAATGACCAACCCCTTCTATTCAAAGCTCTCTCTAAGCTGTAGAGTCTCGTGAGCAAAAATTCTACTCTGTGAGCTACTGGCATGAAAGCTGTGAGTGAAGACTTTGGCTGCTGCATAAATTAATTTGCTCTGGAGCCATCCCTTCCTGAGTGAAGGCAAAAATGTGTGAGCCGGAGGCTAATAAACTGTAAGCTAGCTCACACTAGCTCAGCTTAGAGGGAACACTGCTTCTGTTCCTGTCTTGCTTTGAAAATCCTATTGGGGGGGGGCGCTTACCCCCACACCTGAATGACCCAGGCTTGCCCAATCTTGTTGCTTCTCCAAAGCTAAGCAGAATCAGCTCCGGTTCGTACGCGGATGGGTGACCACCAAAGAAGTCCAGGGTTGCTATGCAGAGGCAGGCAGCGGCCAACCACCTCTGCTCATCTCTTGCCTTGAGACCCCGACGGGGTTGCTCAAAGCTGAAGGTGGCTGGGCAGCACTTTCCGCCACTACCACCCAAGCGCCTGCTGCTGCCTTGAGTCCATTGGAAAGCTGTCCAGGTGCGATCTTCCCTTTCCGCTTCCCTTCCTGTTCGCACCCTCGCTTGCTGAGGTCGTTCAGTTCCGTGGGATGTGCGTGGCCCCTGCCATGTTGAGAGTGATGCCTTCATGCTGCACTGGGCAGGGTGACCTTACGGGTCCTTGTAAGCAAAATGTCCTGGGCTCTCACGGCTGCTCTCAGCGTGGGACATCCGAGGAGGCAGGAGCAGCTGAGAAGCCGCCCCGCGAGAGCCGTGAGCTGGTGTGTCTTCGGCAGAGTCCCGGCGTGGTGCAGGGCTGGAGAGGCCTGGCTTCAAACCTTCCCTCTGCCATGAAGTCCCCTGGGCTGCCACAGCCCATCGGTTGACTGGCCTAACCTACCTCACAGGATTGTTGTGATAAAATGAGCCCCGCGGGGTTATAAATGTCCTCGATGGGTCCCCTTCCTCTGCATGAATTGGTGCTGCCTTCAGAGAGAGAGTGACAGTCGAGAATCACCCCGGTGCAGTCTTAAGCCTTCGAAGCCACCTGCCGATCTTTCGAAGTCCCTTTCAAGCTGGAACAAGTCTTTTAGGGGCACAGCAAAGCCGGAGGTGGGAAATCGCCTGGCCAAAGGAGCCTCAGGAAAGCACAAGAAGGGCATTGGCTCGGAGGTCAAAGAGATGACAGCAAGTTCAGGGTTCCCAGTCGAGGCAGGAGTTGGTGGTGAAGCAGTGGGGCGGGGGGTGGGGGGGATTCATCCCTTGGTTCAGCACCAGGCAGAGCGGACTAGCAGGTTTCCCTGGAGTGGTCTCCTTGTGTGAGCAGTGTTAAGTAGAAGCAAGCTAGTTTTCAGAAGATGCTTCAGAAGTCTCCCTGTGCTGAGTCTGCCGTTGTGCATGTGTGTGCCACCAGTGCCGATTCCACGCTGTGTGAATTCTGTGTAAGTCTTTGGGTGTGGGTGCAGTCTCCCGGGAAGTTCTTCTGCAAAGAGCATGGCTTTCTGGGTGTGTCTCCACGGCTTGTGCAGGAGAACGCCTCCGGAAGACTGTGCTCATAATACGGGAAGACTCCCTGCGGTGGAGGGCTAGCCTCTGGGGGCACACAGAGTGCTTTTCAGGAGCCGATTCCTGCCCTCAGAGAGGGGCTGTTTCTCCTGTACCCAGCCAGGGGGCTGAAACCTTTTCTTTTAAAAAAAAAATCAACTGCCACCATTTCGCTTTTTTTTTAAAAAAAAAGGCTGGGGAGGGAGATATAAAACTTAAATTCTTTGACTCTTGAAGGCTGCCAATATTTCCCCCTCCCCTATAAGTGAACGACAACAAATGCTACAAGATCAGCAGCGTGGGGGGGGCGACCAGTGTGTAGTGTACTTAGGCAGAGGGTGAAGGCACAGTTTGGTATTCCAAAAGGACTTGACGTGGACATGGGATTTTAAAAGGTGGCAAGCAGAAAACTGATTAGCAGAGACTGCAGGAAGGAGAGCCACTATTGCGACACTGCCTGGTGCCCGATGATCTCCAGGCAGGGCCCAACAGTTGTGTTCTCATGGGTCTTGTCCCACTTGGGGAAGGTTTGTACATTCAGCCATGCTGGCATTCATTACAAAGATCACCAAGAACATTGCCACCAATGCTCCCTCTAAGCTGTGGAGTCTTGTGAGCAAAAATTCTTCTTTGTGAGCTACTGGCATTAAAGTTGTGAGCGAGCGGTTTGGCTACTGCATAAATTAGTTTGCTCTGGGATCATCCTTCCTGAGCTAAAAGTGTGTGAGCCCGAGGCTAAAAAACTGTGAGCTAGCTCACAATAACTCAGCTTGGAGGGAACACTGATTGCCACCAAAAAAAACTAGTTCTCATATTTGATTTTCTTAGCTTGCATTGTTGTTGTTGTTGTTGTTGTTGTTGTTGTTATTTCTATATAGACCATGCCGTATCTCACAAGCAGGCTCTAGCCTGAGAGCTAGAAATTTTGAGTTTCAGATGGATTAGTTTGGATTGGCTGTTATGCGTTTTTCTGTTCTTTCTTTTTTTCAAAATCCAATGAGAGAATGAGCTGAGAGCTGTTGATCTGTTTTTGGCTGAACGAGGCAAGACTTGTCTCACCAGCATCACACTGCATGGCTTCCAGTGGTCACCTTGTCCCAAATGGGGTGTAGGTCATGCGAAGCATTGATGCATGCTTAGCTTTGCCTGATAGAGGCCCACAGCCTTGCTGGTAGATCAAGGTGGGTCTCTGTGTTTGTCTGTAGCAGCCGAAAACAGCAGGGGTCCCAGAGCACCTGCAGGACTAACCCAATTTGCGGCAGGGGAGGAGCTTTTGAGAGTCACTGCTCACTTCCTTCGATACCTGAAGAAGAGATACTTTTACAGATACCTGAAGAAGTACCTGTTGATTTTCATATACCTGAAGAAGTGAGCAGTGACTCTCAAAAGTCACACGAGAGCGCCTCCCCCGCCACAAATGTTGTTAGTCCTTAAGGTGCTCTTTTCTGCAGGTACTGTGCTGGTGTGCTAACGAGGCGTGTGCGACTACTTTGCGCTGCTTGCAGTGTGGTTTGAATGGGATGCGAAACCTCAGGCAAATTGCTTGGGAAACGGCTTCGCCTCACTAGCTTCCCCTTTAAAATCAGGCTTCGCTGTGTCTTTCCAGGGCAGAAGCGTTCCTTGGCTGGCGAAGGGGGTGGCCCGCTGATAGGGAGACCACTCGACCAGCAAAATCTAGCATATCTCCAGTGAGCCGGGCGTGAAACTGGGGGAGGCACTGAAGGTTACTGTGGAGGGTGTCAGGCACAGGGAACAACCCTTCGGGGGGTGTGCGCGCGAAGTGCCCGTCAAGTGCTTCCGACTCATGGTGACCCTATGCATTAATGCCAGCCATATTCTTGAAGCTAGTCTGTCTTTTTAAATGTTGTATAGGTAGATCGATGCGTGTATACACCTTGACTGAAGAATGTCAGTAACATTTTTAAAATTGCCCTTTATATTGTGTCTTCAGTAATTACATTCCTTATGTGTTTTTCCCCTTTCCCCCTTTCCCCCCCTTCTGTATCCCTTAAAAATATTATTATTATTATTATTTTTTAAATATCCTCCAAAAAGTCATTTTGTTAACAGCCTCGCTCAGGACTTACAAAGTACTCGTCCATATTGCTTAAAACCCTCTCCAGCCAAGAGGAGGGGAAAGACTTTTGGCCTAGCCGTGAAGGTGGATGTGACGTTCCAAACTGACTTGACTAGTCATAGAATCATAGAGTTGGAAGGGACCTCCAGGGTCATCTAGTCTCAACCCCCTGCACAATGCAGGGAATTCACAAATACCTCCCCCTCCACACCCCCAGTGACCCCTGTCCCATGGCCAGAAGATGACAAAAAAACCCTCCAGGATCTCCAGCAAAACTTGGCCTGGAGAAAAACTGCTTCCTGTCCAGTGTTCCCTCTAAGCTGAGTTAGTGTGAGCTAGCTCACAGTTTTTTAGCTTCTGGCTCACACATTTTTGCCTTAGCTCAGGAAGGATGGCTCTAGGGCAAACTAATTTTTGCAGTAGCCAAATTGTTCACTCACAACTTTACTGCCAGTAGCTCACAAAGTAGAAATTTTGCTCACAAGTCTCTGCAGCTTTGAGAGAGCATTGTTTGATCCCAAAGTGGCGATCAGCATTTCCCTGAGGTGTGTAAGTCCTTTGAATGGCAGCTCAAGAAAGCAATCCAGAGTGGTGGTGGGTTTTTTTGTTTGAGTCCAGCGGCACCTTCAGACCAACAAAGTTTTATGCAGGGTATGAGCTTTTGTATGCGTGCACACTTTGTCAGGTACAATGAAATGCAAATGATCAGTCCGTACATGTAGGTAGAGGGTAAGCAGTAAATTAGCATACAGCATAAATGAAGATGTTTAACAGATGCAAGGACCAAGCTTATATTTTTGTGCCACTGACGGGTCCCTGCTCACTTGGGATGGTTGGGGAGTGACTGGCCCCTTCCTTGAAGAAGAAGAAGAAGAAGAGATTCCCTTCCCTTCCCCACAACAGACTCCCTGTGAGGTAGGTGGAGTTGAGAGAGCTCTTTTAAGAACTGCTCCAGAGAGAACAGCTCTGACAGAACTATGGGTTGCCCAAGGTCATCCAGCAGCTGCAAGTGGAGGAGTGGGGACTCAAACCCGGTTCTCCCAGATTAGCACTTAACCACTCCGCCTTGAGAGCGGCAGCCCTTGGGAAAAGAGGGAGCCGGGAGCTGCTGAGGCAGTGAAAAGAGACGAAAGTGGAACTCCCGATTTGCTTGTCCGATCCTGGCGCATCTTGCATTATTTAGGGTGGCATGGGAGGTCAGCAGCCCTCCCGATGATTTCCCCGAGATTAGTCGGAGAGGGTAATCGCTGGCTTGGGAGACGGAGGAGGCTGGGCACAGTTACTTGGGAGTTGCCTTTAACTGCAAATAAACAAAAGGCAGGAATTAATGGGATGGCCTTGAGGTCAGTCTCCCCCCCCCCCCCCCGCCATGTTTGCTCACGCTGTTCCCTCTCTTCTGGAAAGGGAGTCTTTTCAAAATTCAAAGGAAAAGCTTCATTGAGCTTAAAGGGAATTCGGCGGCACCTCGGCTGGTACGTGAGCAGCCTGGGAATAGCTAGGCAGGTACACAGCCCAGGGGCTGGGAGCCGCCGGAGGAGACCTCGCTCTGAAGGAGCACCCAGTTGATAAGAGGAGGAGGGGCCCCGGAGAAACAAACAGCCACGGGCAAGGGGGGGCGGGGGGGTGCAGCTCAGGGATGGGTAACTGGGGATGTGAGAAGACCTAAAATGCGGTTGCATTGAAGGAAGGGGAAGCTGTTCGGCGCGGAGTTTTCTCTGCTCTTGAGGAGTGTGGGTGTTGGTGTGCATGATACTTCTTTGCCCTCCAGGCTCTGCTGCCAGCTTTCGTGTGCTTCATGTGCAGGAGACGCCGCTTGCTACCCAGCCCGTTTTTATTCCCTCTCCCTGTTTCTCCAGTGAGGCCAGGGTGGCACCTGGGGCTTTGCCTTCCTCGTTTTATCTTCAAAACAACCCTGTGAGGTAGAGGAGGCTGAGAAAGAGGGTCTGGCCCAAGGCCGCTCAGCAAGCTTCGTGGTGGAGTGGGGATTTGAACCGGGGTCTTTCAGAGCCTAGACTAACACTACAGTACACTACACTGGCGCTTCTGGCTGCTCTGTATTTTTGGTGCTTGGGGGGGGGCACAGTGGGAGGGCTTCTGGAGTTCTGGCTCTGCTGGTGGACCTCTTGATGGGCCCTGGGTTTGAGTCACTGTGTGACACAGAGTGTTGGACTGGATGGGCCATTGGCCTGATCCAACATGGCTTCTCTTAGGTTCTTATGTCTGGGGCAAGTGATGCTCTGTTTTCTTGGTGCTTGGGGGGAAAGGCACAGTGGGAGGGCTTCTGGAGTCCTGGCCCCACTGCTGGACCTCCTGAGGGCCCCTGGTGCTTTTTGGCCCTTGTGTGACACAGAGTGTTGAACTGGATGGGCCACTGGCCCGATCCGACATGGCTTCTCTTAGGTTCTTATGTCTGGGGCAGTGATGCTCTGTCTTCTTGGTGCTGGGGGGGGGGGCACAGTAAATAAAGTAAAATAAATACTGAATGTGAGTTCTTCAGCAGCTGTGGAAAGCCTGGCGGGGACTGCCAGCCCCTGCCTTCTTCTTGCCACCTGTTGGTGCCTCCTTGAATGCCAGGAACCGGGTTCTCTGCTCACCTCCTTCTCTCAAAGGCGCCTGTGGCTCAGGAAGACACAGCAGAGAAGAAATTGGCTCTGGGCGTAGGTGGGGGGGGGGGGAAGAGCCCTTTGGTCCTTCTGCCACCGTCACTGTGCTCGATCACCTTACTTGTCTCTTGAATTCTCTTTGTGGGATTTACACCCCGCCCTTCACTACCCAAGGAAGTCTCAGAGCGGCTTACAATCTCCTTTTCTCTTCCCCTCCCCACAACAGACACCCTGTGAGGTGGGGGGGGGGGGCTGAGAGAGCTCTTTCGAGGACTGCTCTTGAGAGAACAGCTCTGAGAGATTATTGGGATGTTTGGCTAATATACCAGAGTTTGCCCAGTCATAGAAGTGTGATACTGAGCACAGTAAATAAATCTCCCAAGAAGTATATTGCAAAAAAGGTAGGCTTAACATTTGTGCAGGTCGATCCCGTTTACAATCAGGTTGCAGTCAAAAGAGGAGAGAGAGACCTGATCTAGAGAGTCCTTTCTCTATCCCAAATGGCCAGCTTGTCTGGCATCATGTGTGTGGGAGGATGAGGGCATTGTCTCAGCAGGAGGGAGACATGTGTCTCCATGGAAGGCCATGTGAGGAGAGGGAGGGGGGAGAGAGAGAGGAGAGGTCAGAGGGCAGCTTCCAGGCTAAGACAAAGAGAGGCATTCCATTCAAGGAGATAACTCCTCTACGCACTTAGAGTCAGGGGTCCTTTAGGGCTGGAGCGAGGCAGAGCAAAGCTTCGCCAGCTCAGGTCTGGCCACTAGGGCAGCCATGGGCTGAATCAGATTCTCTGATCTGATTCGGCCCGCTGCCGAAATTCGGCGGCAACTTTAAAAGCCACTGGAGGGGAGGGGGTTTGAGGGAGAGGCTCCAAACTTGCAGGGTAGCTGCTGGGGCCTCTCCTCGAAATGCCCACCAAGTTTCAAGAAGATTGGAACAGGGGGTCCAATTCTACAGGCCCCCAAAGAGGTTGCCCCCATTCCCTCCATTGTTCTCTATGGTAGGAAAAAAGGTAACACTTTTTCCCACCATAGAGAACAATGGAGGGGATGGGACAACCTGTTTGGGGGCCCATAGAATTGGACCCCCTGGTCCAATCTTCTTGAAACTTGGTGGGCATTTCGAGGAGAGGCCCCAGCAGCTACCCTGCAAGTTTGGAGCCTCTCCCTCAAACCCCCTCCCCTCCAGCCCCTCATATATCCTATGAGTTTTTGCTATTGATTTCAATGGCCCATAGGGTATAATGGGGCTGAAACTGACATTCCCTTTCTGACACACTTCTGGTGATGTCAGGGGGCGTGGCATATGCTAATGAGTTATGCTAATGAGCTCCTGCACCTCTTTTTCTACGAAAGGACCCCTGCTTAGAGTGATGTAGCAAACCCACCCCCCCCTTGTCCAGGCATACGGAGTCGCTCACTCAGAGATTCTGAAGAAATGAGCTGTGACTCATGAAAGCTCCTCCCCAGCCCCAAACTTCATTAGTCTTTAAGGTGCTCCTGGACTCTTTTCTACTGCTGCAGACTTACACGGCTGCCCATCGTGATCTTTCCTACATTTGTGACATTTGAAGTATAAACGCTTTATCTTTCCACAAGCAAAATTGTGAGAATACCCAATGCTGGAGAGAGAGAGAGATCCCTAAACGGTGATTCTCTGTGCTTTCTTAGTGCTTCTGTCTTCAAGTCTTTGCCATCTGAGGGGGCGGGAAGATAAAAGCTCAAGATGGGAAACATGAGTTTGGCAGTAAACAAAAGGAAATGTAGTATTTAGAGAGATCATTGTATATAGTTACAATATGACTAGCAGCGTATTTGGATATCGAGTTAACCTTTATACCACCGAAAAACTGAGCAGCTGAATACGATGATGCATGTTATATTTTAATTGTGGATGAAATCATTCCTATTTAGATGATAAAAATGGCCTGGAAAATAGACAACGGTGAGGCAACAGTATACATTGGAATGATCATTCTTTGACTCTGTAGATTGTTGTAGGCAATAAGCATCAACACACTACACACTTTCAGTAATTAAAACCTTGCCTTAAAAAGGGACTTGGTTCGTTGCAAAGAGCGAGACTATTTCGCCGTAGTTTTTATTTGTTTATTCTGATGCTCCTCCAAATTTCTGGGTTTTTTCCCCCCATTGGAAAAAAATTGAAAGTCAGATGGTGCCTGGGGGTGGGTGGGTGGGTGTCAGGAGGTAGAGCCGTGTTTTCCATTGTTTTTTCCCAAGCCTCCCCATTTTTGGTTGTGGCTCCTGTCAGGATGGCTCTAACGGCATCTGGTAACGAGAACTCCTCGTGGGCACTCCATGAAATGGCTGAGCAGTCAGGTTAGAACAGATAAAAGGAAGTCCTTCTTCCCCCAAAGAGTGATGAACAC
Organism: Lepidodactylus listeri; assembly: GCA_029233225.1. Classification (NCBI taxonomy): domain Eukaryota; kingdom Metazoa; phylum Chordata; class Lepidosauria; order Squamata; family Gekkonidae; genus Lepidodactylus; species Lepidodactylus listeri. The sequence continues at coordinate 2,171,100 of JARCFY010000004.1, read as the reverse complement.
CTGGAATTCACTGCCACAGGAGGTGGTGGCGGCTACAAGCATGGACGGCTTCAAGAGGGAATTAGATAAACATATAGAGCAGAGGTCCATCAGTGGCTGTTAGCCACAAGGTATAGATAGGAACTCTCAGTCTGGGGCAAGTGATGCTCTGGATTCTTGGTGCTTAAAGGGGGGGCAACAGTGGGAGGGCTTCTGGAGTCCTGGCCCCACTGCTGGACCTTCTGAGGGCACCTGGTGTTTTTGGCCACTGTGTGACACAGAGTGTTGGGCGGGATGGGCCACTGGCCTGATCCAACATTGGCTTCTCTTGTTTTCTTATGGGGTTGCCAACTCTGAGCTGGGAAATTCCTGAAGGTTTGGGGGTGGAGGGTGGGGCTTGAGGAGGGGATGGCCCTCAGCCATATGTAGACCCATACAGTCCTCCATTCCAAGGTAGCCATTTTGTCCAGAAGAATTAGTAATTGGGGGTGGGTTCTAATTCCAGCAGATCACCAGGCCCCACCCAAGGTTGGTGACCCTGCTTGCCGTTCCCCCAGAAGCGCGTGGGGGGCTGGGGAGGAGTCCTCCTCTTCCTCCTCTCGGCAGGACACAGAAATACCCCAGCGGCAGCTGGACTTTGGCTCAGAGAGGAAACACTGGGGTGCAGTTGGGGTGCCAACTCTGGGTTCAGATATACCTGGAGATTTGAGGGTGGAGCCTGGGAGAATGAGGGCGAGGGGGTTGAAGGACCTTGGTTAGGGTATCAGTCCCCCTTCCAAAGCAGCCATTTTCTCCAGCAGAAACAGAATGAATGGTTTAAATAATAAATACATAAGTAAGTGATTTATGTAGTCTGGAGATTAGTGGTAATTTGGGAGATGGCCAGCCCCTGCCTGGGGGTTGGCAACTTGATGTAGAAGAAGAGATTGGATTTATACCCCGCCCTTCACTCAGAGGGGCTCACAAACTCCTTTCCCTTCCCCTCCCCACAACAGACACCCTATTGAGGTAGGCGGGGCTGAGAGAGCTCTGACAGAAACTGCTCTTTTTCAAGAACAGCTGTGCCAGAACTATGGCTTGCCCAAGGTCATCCGGCAGCTGCAACTGGAGGAGTGGGGAATCAAACCCAGCTCTCCCAGCCCAGATTAGAATCTGCACACTTAACCACTACACCAAACTGTAATGCTGCTTTCCTGCTTTCCACTGTCTGTCCCTCCAGTCATGGCCTGGGATAAGGGCCTGTTTGCATTTTTTTGCCCATTGATTCCCTCTTGGAGGAAAGGTTCATCTCTCCCTCCCCCCCCCCCCCCCCCGCGGGTCCCTTGCTGGCGTGTCTGTCCGGAGGCCTGGGCCCTAATTGTCCCTCTCTGGGAGCTCTTGGCAGGCTGTTGAAGGGAAGCAATTTGCCGCCAGCCACAAGTGCCTTAACGAGAGTAATTTTTTGCCCTCCTGCTCCTCTGCAGCCCACCTGCCAGGCCGGTCACACCGGCGGATTTGGCCCAGCCCTCGGAGAAGGGCTCAAGGAGTCCAGCCGCTCACTCTGGCTGAGAGGTGGTGGGGCATGGGGAAAATCTCGCGTTTTTGCTTACAACCAAGGGTGCAGGGGGTGTGTGTGTGTGTGGAGGGGGCTTAGTTACTATCTGGAAAAATACATCCAGGCCATTGCTTTCCAGGTGCTTTTGATCTCTGGCGAATTTGCAAGGAATCAAAAGGCTCCCTCATTGCCGGCATGGGGGCCCAGCAGTTGAGAAAATTGCAGTCCTTTAATCAGATGCCACATGTCCCCCTGTTCTTGTCCCCCCCCCCCCGTGAACTGCTTAAAGGTGGGTTATAAAAATAGCCTCCCCCAGGTATACAAGCTATGCATTTCCAGTTAAAGGGTCTGGCAGTGTGTGTGTGTGTGTGTCTGTGTTAAGTGCCATCAGGTTGCTTCCAACTTAGGGCACCCTTATGAATTAATGACTTCCAAGACATCGTGTCCTGAGCAGCCTTCCTCAGGTAAGAACGTAAGAGAAGCCAGTGTTCGATCAGGCCAGTGGCCCATCCAGTCCAACACTCGGTGTCACACAGTGGCCAAAAACACCAGGTCTTCCAGACTGAGGGACGTGGCTTTCTTTCTTTGAGTCCGTCCATCTCAGGTTGGGTCTTCTGTTTTCCCCCACCCGCTTTCAGCTTTTCCAAGCATGATTGTCTTTTCCAGTGACTCTCATCTTCTCCTCGTGACCAGAGTACGATAATTTCAGCTTGGTCATTTGAGCTTCCTGGGGAGAGTTCAGGCCGGGTTTGATCTTGAGCCGGCTGATTGGTCTTTTTGGAGGTCCATGGTATCTTGTCAAACTCTCCTCCAACACCGCATTTCCAATGAATCGACTTTCTTCCTCTCAGCTCCCTTCGCTGTCCAACTTTCACCCCCTTCCATAGTAATGGGGATCACGGTGGCATGAATTATCTTCGTCGCCAGGGACGCCTCCTAACGCGTAAGGGTGTTCCCTAGCTCCTTCATGGCTGCCCTTCCCTGTCTCAGGGCCCTTCTGGTTTCTTCGTTGTGGTCTCCCTTTTGGTTGATGATCTGGCAGGAGGTGATGTGGAAGACCTCTGTCTGGGGCCTGGGAGAGCCCCTGCTGGCCTGAGGAGACAGGACTGGCTTTCAGGAACCGTTGATCTGATTCAGCGCAAAGAAGCTTCATGCGCTCCGCTGGATCTTGAGTGTCCAGTGCCTGAGATGACTGATGAGTCTAGCATTGAGCTGGATTTTGCATCTGTTTGCAAAGCTGTGGGCTCTCCCTGGGTTACGGCTTGCTTCCGGGTCTTGTCGAAGCCCCTCTTCAGTGCTTCTCTTTTTAGCCTCCTCCTGACCTGCAGAACAGGGCAACGGTGTGGCCTTTCTAATAAACAAAAGAAGCTGGAATAGCTGGGGGACAAAAGTCCCTGTCCCAACCCCGGGGGGGGGGGGGGGGAAGGACTTCTGGTTACAAAGGGGCTGCAGCAAAACAAAGTAACAAAACACCAGAGAGAGACGAAATCTCACCCTGGTCTCGGCAGGGGCCGCCAGTCCTTTCAGTCTGTCCCAACAGCCCAGGAGGGAAAGGACAAGTCTTCTGGCTTCTCAGGGAATTGATAAGAAAAGTCAGCCCTTCAGAGTGGGACTGCAGACTGAGGGCGCGGTGCGTTCAGGCGGGCAGCTAATCCCGCCATTGATCGAGATATTTTTGGTCCAGCATTGCACAACCAGACAGCTCCCCCGTGAATTGCTTTACCGTGCACGACTCCACGGTGGATTGTCTAGATGGCACCCACCATAAGAAGCTGTGCAGTCAGCTGTTGTTGTTTTTTTTAAAAAAGTCCTGTTTGCGCATGCGCATACGTGCCTCACCATCTTCTTGTTTTTCAGCACATGCACAGAGTAAAATGGTAAAGGCACTGCCAGCGGGACCTTCCTCTAAGTGCCATTTTGGTTAAGAAAGTGCGTAAATATCACGGGACCTTTAGAAACATTAAATTGTTCGGATTGTTTGAGTGGAGCTCTGCGGACGTCGCATGTTTCAGCGGTTATGTGTGCATCGCTAAGACTTTTTAAAAATGGCGGCTGTTCGGGATGGTCTGGAGACCCATCCCTACGGGCTGATAGCACGCTGGTGGAACAACCAGATGGTGGAAAGTCTGTCATTGGCCCGTCGGCCAGCTTTAGACCGGACTTTCACCTCTGTCTTTTAAGTACGGCTCCCCGACGGGGATCGACGGGCTGATCACAGTAGCGGCATGATTCCCAGATGTTGTTGTCTGGACGTGCACTTTAAATCCACCAGGCACTCATGCTTGGAGCGGCTCGAAAGAGCCGTCTGAATGCAAACTGAGTTTCCAAACCCAACATTGTTAGCTGGTGGGTGGTCAGAGGCCAAGGCTCTGGATAAAGGCTTTGAGGTCAATGAAGACAAAAACCACGACTGAATGAAAATATAGTTATTTATTTAAAGTGCAGAAATATTCAAAAAAGACAAGACTGTGAAGGGATAAAATAATGAAATCTGCGCTTCTCCAGCATAGCTAAAACATTGAGTCAGGGTTCCAGTTGCCATGTTCTGACGATCTCCGATGGTCTCCGGAAAGATTCCTGTAGGCCTCTCCGCAGCCTGAACCAAAGATGTTATTTCTCAGAGCAAAGCCCGGAAACATTTGTCTTTATACTGGGATGCCAGACTTTGCATCAAGCGCTTGCCCCCCTGAGAGTTTTCTCTGGTTGAGGTCAAAGTCTCTCAGGTCCAGTGGCTTCATCGTTCCCCCAAAGAAGAGAGAATGTTTTGTTTGCGACACTGCAAGCCCCCTCCACCCTTCTTTGACCTTTCTGTTTCCCCCATGCTGGGAGTGGGCTTGAAAAATTGTCGGTGCCAGAGGCTGTAGAGCTGGGCTGGAGTGGAGGTGGGGGGGGGACTCTTGTCTGACGGACAACCCTTTGGATGAGTGCTGGCAAACCACCCTCCCCCTTGCTCCACTCGGACCCCGCCCACAGCATCCGTCCCTCTGCATCTTCCCAGGCATCGACGCGACCGGTTATGGGCATGCCGGAAGGCCCCAGAAGAGTCTGTTTGGCTTATTTGCTGATTTGCATACTTCATTTGTAGCCTGCCCTGCTGATGCTCCAAGCAGATTCAGTTAATAACGTAATCGGACTAGGATTACAAAAAATTAGAATGAATGCAAAAAACCCCCGAAGGCATGCTGTAAACAGATACAGGAAATGGAATGATAAGGCAATGTGTTAAGAGCGAGATTATGAGGCGGTGTGTTAACAGCAAGATTGTATGTCCAATAAACAGCGAAACAGAACACAGTCCTGTTCCCTCTTGAAGATTTATGTTTTCGGCATTCTGTGAAATGTGGGAGCTTTCTGGAGGGGGGGGGGCTGTCTCAGATCCCATTTGCATTTCTGGAAGTTTTGAATCATAGAGTTGGAAGAGACCTCCAGGGTCATCTAGTCTAACCCCCTGCAGAATGCAGGAAATTCACAAATATCCCCCCCCCACACACACACACACACATGCAGTGACCCCGGTTCCACGCCCAAAAGATGACAAAAAACAAAACAAAACTCCAGGATCCCTGGCCAAACTGGCCTGGAGAAAAATTGCTTCCTGACTCCAAAGTGGCGATGACCCTCCCCACCCCGAGATTCTTAGATCACCTCCCCATTAAGAATCAGTGGTCCCACGCCTGATGTATCCTCGAGCTGGCTCCGAAAATAGGCCGGGGGGGGGGGACGACTCCACTATCTCCTGCTGCTAGCAAAGCAATATAATTAACTTCACATCAGATTGTCCTGTCTGGCGTATTTAAGGAACTGAGAAGTGTCAGGGCTGCATTTTTTGTCCAACAGACTTGCAGGTGCACCCGATGCTCAAGGCAGGAAGAGCTGCAGACTGCTGCACCATTCGCTTCCTTAGCACATGCATCTTAGCTTTGTGTGACCTAAGAGAAACCGGTGTGTGTGTGTGGCGGGGTGGAGAGATGAAAATAAAAAGGAGAAGAGGAGATTGGATTTCTACCCCGCCCTTCACTCGGAGTCTCAGAGTGGTTTACAATCTCCTTTCCCTTCCCCTCCCCACAACAGGCACCCTGTGAGGTAGGTGGGGCTGAGAGAGCGCTGAGATAATTGCCCTTGAGAGAACAGCTGGTACAGAGCTATGCCTTGCCCGAGGTCATCCAGCAGGTGCAAGTGGAGGAGTGGGGAATCAAACCCGGTTCTCCCAGATTAGAGCCCGCGCACTTAACCACGACACCAGACTGGCAAAACCACAAGTTTTGCAGTCAACGACAAGTATATAGGCAGAAACCATCTCAAACTGTCAGACTGGGACTGGAAGCATATTTGGATATCAAGCATAATGAGTGTGAAGATGTTGAACTCTGCAGCAGGATATAGCCACTGTTCAGCGTCAATTGCAGGGGTCCCTGGCTTGGTGCCCATGGAGCCCCCCCCCCACTGTTCCTGGCACTGCCAAGTGTTTTTAGAAAGGGGGGGCAAGTGGGGCTTTTGCCCAGCAAAGCTTCCAATTGGCCATTAGAGATCTGGGGGGCTGTGATGATTTTTTGGGGAGACAGGACTATAAATTAAATAAACAGTAAAATGCTTTAAAACTATATATTCATTGTAAAGGCATCCTCTTAAGCAGAGCTTCTGCCTGAGACATTGAAGAGTTATTACGACAGTTACATGGTACCTCCAGTGTTCCCTCTAAGCTGAGTTACTGTGAGCTAGCTCACAGTTTTTTAAGCCTCTGGCTCACACATTTCTGTCTTAGCTCAGGAAGGCTGGCTCCAGAGCAAACTGATTTATGCAGCAGCCAAATTGCTAGCTCTCAACTTTCATGCCAGGAGCTCACAGAGTAGAGTTTTTGCTCACAAGACTCCACAGTTTAGAGGGAGCGTTGTCCCTCTAAGCTGAGTTATTGTGAACCAGCTCACAGTTTTTTAGCCTCTGGCTCACACATCTTTGTCTTAGCTCAGGAAGGATGGCTCTGGAGCAAACTAATGTTATGCAGTAGCCAAATCGCTCGCTCACAACTTTAAGGCCAGTAGCTCAGTAAGTGGAGTTTTTGCTCGCAAGACTCCGCAACTTAGAGGGAGCTGACATTTTGTGGTTGGTCCACCTCCTGCGGCAGCCATTTTGCGGTTATGGCCACCGCCGTGCGTCAGGATCCCCAAGGTGCCCACAGGCTCAAAAAAGTTGGGGACCCCCGGGTATAATAGCAGATTTGTTGCGGACAGAATTAGCCGCATTTAAGCCTTGAAAACGTGCTGTAAATATCTGTGGTGTGCAAAGGAGTTACCTTGATATAATGCTGCAGGTTGTCGTACATAAAAACCTCATGTACTGCAGCGCCTCTGGAAAAAGAATGCCGCGGCCCCCGGAACTCTTAGAAGTCTGGCCTCTTAAAGTTAATCCTCCTCTTCTTGGCTTAATCTTGCCCTTTGTGGCGTTCCCGCAGCCTTTTCACCTTCAGCGCTTCTGCGCCGGCTGTAACTTTTTTTAAAAAAAAAACACCACACTTTCGAACTCTCAATTATGCATTATTAAGGCGTGTTCTGCCTCCTAACATGCATATCTTGATATGTCTGAAACGTTTGCAGTGTCTCGGCCTTCAGAGAGACTCTTTAAGCTGGAGAGAGAGAGAGAGAGAGAGAGAGAGATAATGTATTTTTTCTCCTCCCTTCAAGCTGCCCTAGCAAGCCTGAATCAAATGGGTATTTTGTAGCCCTGCGTGTCCAAAGAGATATGCCGGTGGAGGAGAGGGAAGGGAAGGGATGGGTCGAGCATTTCTCTCCACAGCGTGTGATGTGCTTGGCTCGGAAAGCATCTGAAACGGTTTAAATTCTGCCTTGCCAGTGTAACACAGTCGTTAAGACTATCAGACTGGGATCTGAAGGGACCCAGCTTCGAATCCCAACTCCGCCATGTAACTTTACTCAGTGACCTTGAGCCAGTCACTTTCCTTCTCAGTTTAGAAGAAGGGATTTATACCCCGCCCTTCACTGCCCAAAGGAGTCTCAGGGCGGCTTACAATCTCCTTTCCCTTCCACTCCCCACAACAGACACCCTGTGAGCAGTGTTCCCTCTAAGCTGAGTTTGTGTGAGCTAGCTCACAGTTTTTTAGCCTCCGGCTCACACATTTTTGTCTTAGTTCAGGAAGGATGGCTCCAGAGCAAACTCATTTATGCTGTGGCCCAATCTCTCGCTCACAACTTTAATGCCAGTAGCTCAGAAAGCAGAATTTTTGCTCACCAGACTCCACAGCTTAGAGGGAACATTGCGTAGGTGGGGCTGAGAGAGCTCTCTCGAGGACTGCCCTTGAGAGAACAGCTCTGAGAGAACTTGTGACTGACCCAAGGTCACACGAGCAGCTGCACGTGGAGGAGTGGGGAATCGAACCTGGTTCTCCCAAATTAGAGTCCGCGCTCCTAACCACTACACCACATTGACTCCTACCTCCCTAGCCTACCTACCAGGGTTGTTGTGATGATAAGATGGAGAAAGGGCGAATGTTATAAGCCGCTGTGGGTGCCCATTGTGGAAAAAGTTGGGGTGTAAATGAAATTAAAAAATCTATACACTGCTGATCCTGCATTGAAGAAGAAGAAGAGATTGATACCCCGCCCTCCACTCCCCAAGGGAGTCTCAGAGCGGCTTACAAACTCCTTTCCCTTCCCCTCCCCACAACAGACACCCTGTGAGGTAGGTGGGGCTGAGAGAGCTCTTTCCCAAGCTGTCCTTGAGAGAACAGCTAGTACAGAACTATGGCTTGCCCAAGGTCATCCAGCCAGGTGCAAGTGGAGGAGTGGGGAATCAAACCCGGTTCTCCCAGATTAGAGTCCGCGCACTTAACCACTACACCAGACTGGCTCTCTTGAGCAGGGGGTTGGACTAGCTGGCTGGTATGGCCCCTTCCAACTGTATGATTCTCTGTAGTCTTGCTGTGCTCAGGCCCCGCTCCTCCAGGGCTTTGGGGATTTTCTTCCCTGACATAATTTCCAAAGCTGTGGGAGAGACATCGTGGTTGGCCGGACCTGCTTGCTGCCTGCCCTCCTGGGCCGAGAGGAGCCGTTGGGCAGGCATGAGGGCATCCAGGAGGGCTGTTGCGAACCCCCTTCGGGAACCTGTTCGAATCCAGGCGTTCCCTCGGTTGCGGTTTCTGGCGGTCTGCAGTAAGAAGGGGGAGCAGGAGAACCGCAGCCCAGAAACGCATGGCGGCTGAAGCAGCGGTTGAGTTTTGCAGGGAACAACCAAGAGCCAGACAGAACGCGGCACAGAGAGAGCGCCAAAAGCTTCCCCCCTGAATTTTGCTGACGCTGTGTCCTGAATTTAAAATTAAATTTGAGAAACTCTTGGAAACACACACACACAAGTACAGAGGTGACATTGCTTTAACTTGGGCTTGTCTTTCTGGAAGATTTTAGATCAGGCTCTTCCCGTGGTTTTAGGTGGGTCGCCGTGCTGGCCTGCAGCCAAAGAGCAAGCATCCAGTCCAGTAGTACTTTGCAGACCAACAAGAAGTGCAAGGGGGGAGCGTTCGAGAGCCAATGTTCCCCCTTTGCCTGATTTTCTTCTTGGTCTTTTAAGGTTCTGTTGGACTGGAACCTTGCTCTCCCTGTGCTCAGTGGATTCTGTCCATTCAGGCTGGAAAAATCTTGGAACCAGTGCGAGCGGTGCTGTTGTGGGATGGGAGTTTTCCCCTCCAGATCTGAATGGTGTCTTATAACGGGAGGAAGGAGGAAAGGAGCAGATCTTTGCCGTGCTGCACGTGTGGCAGACCTCCTGGCTGTGGTCTCAAAGGGTGGTTGGCACACGGGTAACCCCCTTCCAACCTAGGGTTTCCAGTATTCTTCCCCTCCCGCTACCAGCAGAGAATTGGGGGGGGGGGGTCAGGTTGCCAGATCTAGGCTGGGAAACTCCTGGAGAGTTGGAGATGGACTCTGGGGAGGACAGGGACCTCAGTGCCACAGAGTCCACCCTCCAGAGTCTCCATTTCCTCCAGGGAAACTGATCTCTGTAGTCTGGAGATGGGCTGTAATTCCTGGGGATCCCCAAGTCCCACCTGGAGTCTGGCAGCCCTACTTAGAGTCCATCCTCCAAAAGCAGCCATTTTCTTCAGGGGAACTGGTCTCTCTAGTCTGGAGATGGGCTGTGATTCTGGGGGGTCTCCCGGTCCCACCTGGAGGCTGGACAATCAATTCTCCCTCTAAGCTGTGGAGTCTGGTGAGCTAAAATTCTCCTTAGTGAGCTACTGGCATTAAAGTTGTGAGCAAACGGTTTGGCTGCTGCATAAATTAGTTTGCCCTGGAGCCATCCTTCCTGAGCTAAGACAAAAATATGTGAGCCAGAGGCTAAAAAACGGTGAGCTGACTCACACCAAACTCAGCTTAGAGGGAACACTGCTGACAACCGTGTTCCAACCTGTGTCTGGTCGCCCTGGTCTGCTCAGGCTGGGCTCAAGCCCCTGGTTGTCCTGATCTGGGGCCAGCCATCTTCTCTCTAACCTCTTGAGCAGGGTGGTTACCAAACGTAAGTGGTCATGATGTGTGTGTGTGTGTGGGGGGGGGGTCCTTGGGGGTCCTTTTTCATCCTCCCTAAAATGGCTGGAGGGCTAGAAGAAGACTGACCTGCCCCCAAAGTCCTGCAAAGACAGGCAGTCATCTTGCTCTTCCCCATCAAGGCAAAACTTCCAGTTTAGTGTAGTATAGTGAGCCAGTTTGGTGTAGTGTAGTGGTTAAGTGCGCAGACTCTAATCTGGGAGAACCGGGTTTGACTCCCCACTCCTCCACTTGCACCTGCTGGATGACCTTGGGCAAACCATAATTCTGGCACAGCTGTTCTTGAAAAAGAGCAGTTTCTGTCTGAGCTCTCTCAGCCCCACCTACCTCCCAGTGTGTCTGTTGTGGGGAGGGGAAGGGAAAGGAGTTTGTAAGCCGCTCTGAGACTCCAAGTGAGTGAAGGGCGGGATATAAATCCAATCTCTTCTTCTTTTTTCTTCCTCTCTGCCTCCTCCCAACCTGTAATTAAAATGGATGTTTCCCCTTTCAGGGAAATCGGTTTAATTTGATTAAGTGACAGGTATTACAGGGAAATAGGTGGGAAGTCTTTCATCTAAAGTGGAGCTTTTTAATTAAAAGAAAAGGCTGTTTCCGACGAAGATGTGCAATCTGTGTTTGAGATTCTTGGATTGGACAGCTTGTTTGGGGGGGGGGGAAGTATTTGGCTCAGCCCTGGCGTCTGAGAGGGAGGCGAGGATTGTAAGGAGAGGAAGACGCAAACTCTGAAAGATGGTTTCGGGGGATACCCTGCGTGTTCTTTTCTGGAGTAGTTGGAAGTGCTGAGATTTCGACACTTGAAGGCCCCTTGTCAGCACTTCAGCACTTTGTCCAGGACAAGTCCCCATGAGTTATTACATAAATAAACTTCCTAAGAAAGAGTCAGTTGTTTGGTAATCTGCCTAATTCACGGGACTCTGCCTCTCCTCATAGGTGGTAGATGGACCGTGCCATGATGTGGAAAGGCAGCTGTCTTATTGCAGAATAGAGCGCACGCGCAATGGCCTCGGCCACCGGATACATGAAGCGGATTGAGAAAATGATGTCGCCGTAACCTGAGTATTGCCTAGTTGAAGGCAACTCCGGTGTTGGAGAGCGTTGGACTGAACTTCTCTCAAGGGCCTGCCACGCTAACAGTCTGCAAAGATGCTTGGAAGAATCCGCCTGCCGCACGAGCTCAGAGAGAGATCGAGTTTGGCAGCAAAGCATTGTGGGTGGGTTTTGTCAGAGACCTTCGGCAAGGAGAGGCGCTTTTTTTCTGATGAGGGGAGACGGTCTCCTGTGACAAGATGCTCTTCTGAGCATCTCCTTCAGCCTGTTGGTGGGATGGAGCTGTGGGATCCAAGCCATACTTTCCACGGAGAAGACTGCACATTTCATTCTCCAGTTCTGGGGTTCCCCAGCCTTTCTTTCTTTATGTTGTCGGGAGATCATTAGTAGTAGTTGTAGATTTTCCAGGCTGGATGGCCGTGGTCTTGACATCGTAGTACCTGACGTTTCGCCAGCAGCTGTGACTGGCATCCTCAGAGGTATAACACAGAAAGATAGAGTACTGGTTGGCCCCTGTGCAAGACAGGATGCTGGACTAGGTGGACCCTCACTGGTCTGATCCAGCAGGGCTCTTCTGGTGTTCTTATCAGTGGAGGACCTCGGCCTCTATATGCCCTGTTGTTGGCCCTCCAGAGGAACTGGTTGGCCCCTGTGTGAGACAGGATGCTGGACTAGAGGGACCCTCACTGGTCTGATCCAGCAGGGCTCTTCTGGGGTTCTTCTCAGGGGAAGGCCTCGGCCTCTCTGCCCTGTTGCTGGCCCTCCAGAGGAACTGGCTGGCCCCTGTGTGAGACGGGAGGCTGGACTAGATGGACCCTCAGTGGTCTGATCCAGCAGGGCTCTTCTAATGTTCTTCTCATGGGGAGGCCTCAGCCTCTCTGCTCTGTTGTTGGCCCTCCAGAGGGACTGGCTGGCCCCTGTGTGAGACAGGAGGCTGGACTAGATGGACCCTCAGTGGTCTGATCCAGCAGGGCTCTTCTAATGTTCTTCTCATGGGGAGGCCTCAGCCTCTCTGCTCTGTTGTTGGCCCTCCAGAGGAACTGGCTGGCCCCTGTGTGAGACAGGAGGCTGGACTAGATGGACCCTCAGTGGTCTGATCCAGCAGGGCTCTTCTAATGTTCTTCTCATGGGGAGGCCTCAGCCTCTCTGCTCTGTTGTTGGCCCTCCAGAGGAACTGGCTGGCCCCTGTGTGAGACAGGAGGCTGGACTAGATGGACTCTCACTGGTCTGATCCAGCAGGGCTCTTCTGATGTTCTTCTCATGGGAAGGCCTTGGCCTCTCTGTCCTGTTGTTGGCCCTCCAGAGGAACTGGTTGGCTTCTGTGTGAGTCAGGATACTGAACTAGATGGACCCTCACTGGTCTGATCCAGCAGGGCTCTTCTGAGGTTCTTATGAAGGCCTCGGCCTCTCTGCCCGGTTGTTGGCCCTCCAGAGGAACTGGTTGTCCACTGTTCGAGACAGGATGCTGGACTAGATGGACCCTCCTTGTTCTGATCCAGCAGAGCTGTTCTTACAGCACTGGTTTTGCACACCTCAGTGATCTGACTCTGTGTAACGCTGAGCAGTCGGGTTACAACAGATAAAAGGAAGTCCTTCTTCACCCAAAGAGTGATTAGCATGTGGAATTCACTGCCACAGGAGGTGGTGGCTGCTACAAGCATGGACGGCTTAAAGAGGGAATTAGTTAAACATCTGGAGCAGAGGTCCATCAGTGTCTCTTAGCCTCAAGGTATAGATAGGAACTCTCAGTCTGGGGCAAGTGATGCTCTGTAATCTTGGTGCTTGACAGGGGGGGACAACAGTGGGAGGGCTCCTAGTGTCCTGGCCCCACTGCTGGACCTCCTGGTGGCACCTGGGGTGTTTTTTGGCCCCTGTGTAACACAGAGTGTTAGCCTGGATGGGCCACTGGCCTGACCCAGCATTGGCTTCTCTTGTGTTCTTAAGAGGGGTGAAACTGCCGTGCAAACAGCATCTGCCCTTAGAACAGGAGCTGAGTGGCCGAGTGCGTGGGGCCGGGGATCTCTGGTTCAAAGGATGTTGGGAAACCTCTCCCTTAGCCTTGGCCCTCTTTTCCCTGCTCCAAATGTCTGCTCTACGCGTGAGAGAGTCGTGCTTGCCGGCATCCTCTCTCTCCTGGGATGCGCTCTTGGGTTGTTTGCGTGCCAGGCTCACTGGAAGACCTGATGCCAGTCGGTACAAAAAGCCTGAAGCTAGATGGCTTGCTTGGGCCCCCTTGGCGGCGGGGGGGGGGGGGAGAGTGTTCCTAAGGGGGAAGCTCCCTTCTGGCGATGGTTCTTGCCTGGCGCTCTCTCCCAGGCACCATTCCACATATGCAGAATTTGTAACACCCGTCCTCGCGTCTTAATTTGAGTGCTCCTTTTTCGGAGACTTGGGAATCCTGCGCCTCAGTTTCTTCTAGCCGATGGAAGTGTCTCAGCTGGGAAGGCAGTGGCACTTAAGCCGCCCGGCAAGGCTGGCTGGTTTGTCTCCTGTGATCTTCCGACTCTGGACGGGAGGATTGCCAAAGGGCATTTATCTCCTGAGTGGTCGGGAGGAGGGAGACGGGAGAGGCAGGAAAAAAGGCTGACGTGCGCCGGTTGCTGGCAATTGTTCATTTTAATTTCTCTAATGGACTGGGATCTTGCAGAGTTGGACGTGGTGTAAATAAATCACCAGTACAGAGACTGAGAGACTTGAGAGCATTGGGGGGGGGGACCTCTTAGGCCCCCATTGAGCTGGAGAGGCAGGTCCATGCTGGGCTCTTTGTGTGCTCAAGCCTGGTGCCTCTTCCCCCCCCCCCCCCCAGCATTTTTGCAAATGCAGAAATGCCCCCACGAAGATTTAGCTTTCACGTTGACCATCAGCTCCCCTTTAGGAAGGGCCAAAGGAGCCCGTCCAAAGGCCTCTAAGAAGATAAAGAGTCTCTGCCTTGCATCTGACAAACAGCAGCTTTTGGGGAGTGAAGAGACAAATTTCAAAACATTCATGTAAAGTTAACCCCAAATGCTTTTGACTGTAGAAATTGCACCACACCGATGCAACCCTCCCTGCATTTCTTCTGCCTGCATAGTCTTGACATGCTGAAGGGGAGTGTGGTTAAGGGACCGAGGGGTGGGTTATAGTCTCTGGTTGAAACTTACCTGAGGCATTCCTCTCTTCACAACTTATCCCCCACCCCCCCACCCCTTGGGGCAAGGATCACAGAATTTCTGTGCGGTGCAGTCAGGCACTCTTGGTATGCTTAATATTATTGGCAATGAATTTGGGTTCATGGATCCTGAGAAATTAACTCAAGACCACTAAATGGACATCATTTATCCAGTTTGGTGTGGTGGTTAAGTGCACGGACTCTAATCTGGGAGAACCCGGTTTGATTCCCCACTCCTCCACTTGCACCTGCTGGATGACCTTGGGGAAACCATAGTTCTGGCACAGCTGTTCCTGGAAAAGAGCTGTTTCTGTCAGAGCCCCACCTACCTCACCAGGGTGTCTGTGGTGGGGAGGGAAAGGGAAAGGAGTTTGTAAGCCACTCTGAAACTCCTTTGGGGCGGGGCATAAATCCAATCTCCTCTTCTTCTTCTTTAATGCCATTTAACTGTCCTGTCGGGTTTGCCATGGGAACAGCAAAAAGGACTGTCTCCCCCGCGCCCCAACTTTAAATACTACAGGTGAAGTAAGGTGCGTCTACATGTGTGAATTTGGAACCAGAGGCTGTTTGGTTTCCAGGATGGATTAAAGTTCTCTGTCTCTCTGTGTGTGTGCATAAGACACAGACGTCTCCTTGTGTTCGTACACTGCACACAGTTTCTTGTGTGTCTTGCAGCATTGGTCTGCAGTGGGCAATGCATTTGTTTGCTCCTCTCTCTCTCTCTCTGCCTTGTGTCTCGATGAGGGCTGGAAACGCTGGGCCGGGTGAAGGGCAGGTAGAGGGCAAGGCGGAGCATGTCTCCCTGCCTCCCCGTTTGGTATGCAGCCTGGCACCTTGGCGGGGAAAGGGCAATCTGGCTGCCCTGGCGCTGAGCGGAGGAGCCACCCTCTTGGGTTAATGAACAATTCCTTTTGATTATCTTGTGTTTTTTTCCAAGGGCACCATCTGTTTGAGCCTGCTGCGGGTGCCACGGTGATCTTTTTGTAATTATCCAGGTGAAATTTGTCGTGATGAAGTCCCATTGAAAGCCAAGGAGCAAATTGCTAGCTGCGCAGTCTCCTCGCTTCCAGTGGGACGTGCATGCGGGCGCTCTCTGTGCGAGCCAGAGCTCATTTGAGGGGGCTCGCTGCCAAAGAAGCATGCATACCAGGGCTCCTGTGCAGCCTGGTTGGATTGCTTCCGTGCATTTTGCATAGGGCTGCCTTGGAACACTGTCCAGAAACTCCAGTCGGTCCAAACTGAAGCATCCAATTGTCTGGGGCTGGATAGGGTAATCCTATCACCTCCATGATTAAAATGTGGAATTTGCTGCCAGACGATGTAGTGATGGCCACAGGAATAAACAGCTTTAAAAGGAGATTAGACAGATCTGTGGAGGAGAGGTCCACCAGTGGGTAGTAGCTATGGAGACTGAGGGGAACCTCCACATTCAGAGGCACTAATCCTCTGAATCCCAGAGCCAGGAGGCAACAACAGGGGAAGGCCTCGGCCTCTGTGCCCTGCTATTGACCGTCCAGAGGAACGTGTGGACTGACCCAGCAGGGCTCTTCTGATGTTCTTATCTGGGGAAGGCCTCAGCCTCTCTGCCCTGTTGCTGGCCCTCCAGAGGAACTGGCCGGTCGCTGTGTGAGACAGGATACTGGGCTAGATGGACCCTCACTGGTCTGTCCCAGCAGGGCTCTTCTGATGTTCTTCTCAGGGGAAGGCCTCGGCCTCTCTGCCCTGTTGTTGGCCCTCCAGAGGAACTGGCTGGCCCCTGTGTGAGACAGACGGGATGCTGGACTAGAGGGACCCTCAGTGGTCTGATCCAGCAGGGCTCTTCTGAGGTCCTTCTCAGGGGAAGGCCTCGGCCTCTCTGCCTTGTTGTTGGCCCTCCAGAGGAACTGGCTGGCCACTGTGAGTGACAGGAGGCTGGACTAGATGGACCCTCACTGGCCTGATCCAGCAGGGCTCTTCTGATGTTCTTCTCAGGGGAAGGCCTGGGCCTCCATGCCCTGTTGTTGGCCCTCCAGAGGAACTGGCTGGGCCCTGTGTGAGACAGACGGGATGCTGGACTAGAGGGACCCTCACTGGTCTGATCCAGCAGGGCTCTTCTGAGGTCCTTCTCAGGGGAAGGCCTTGGCCTCTCTGCCTTGTTGTTGGCCCTCCAGAGGAACTGGCTGGCCACTGTGAGTGACAGGATGCTGGACTAGATGGACCCTCACTGGCCTGATCCAGCAGGGCTCTTCTTATGGAAACCTCAGCCTCTCTGCCCTGTTGCTGGCCCTCCGGAGGAACTGGTTGGCCACTGTGTGAGAAAGGATGCTGGACTAGATGGACCCTCACTGGTCTGTCCCAGCAGGGCTCTCCTGATGTTCTTCTCAGGGGAAGGCCTTGTCCTCTCTGCCCTGTTGTTCCTCCTGAGGTATTGCTTGGCCCCTGGGTGAGACAGGAGGCTGGACTGGATGGACCTTCACTGGTCTGATCCAGCAGGGCTCTTCTGATGCTCTTATCTGGGGAAGGCCTGGGCCTCCCTGCCCTGTTGTTGGCCCTCCAGAGGAACTGGTTGGACACTGTGTGAGACGGGGTGCTGGACTAGATGGACCACTGGTCTGATCCAGCAGGGCTCTTACGTTCTTCTGCTCTATGCCGAAAGATCTCCACTGGCAGCCCGGTGGTTTCCAGGCACTGTTCAAAGTGCTATCATTTTAAGGCCCCTCGCGGGCTTAAGGCCAGGGTACCTGAAAGGGAGCTTCCTCCCGTGTTGTCCCGTCTTCCAGATGTGGCCTTTCCTCTGTGCTCCCACCTTCCGAGGTGAGGTGGGTGACAACCAGTGGTGGTGGAAAATGGTGCCAGATCACAGTTGACTGACTGCAACCCCGCAGGTTTTTTTGACAGTTGTTCTTAGGGGGAAAAAATACTTTGGCAGAGACAACCTCAGCAGAGCAGTGAGTCAGAGTCTCTTGGGTATGTTTGAAAAGGAAAACGTCTTTACTAGAGCTAACATGGGAAAAGGTAGACGCGCTGCAAAACAACAGACACCAGATCCTGCATCTTTACTGCTAGAAGATTCCTACAAGAAGGCATCTCTTCTTCCCCAAGCAAAAGACAAAAGGGAGGAAGAGACCTCAACATGCTAAAGAGCCAATACTTTGATTTCCAGTCGCAATGCTAAAGTTTATGTCATTTAACTAAGACCTCCTACAAGATTCGGGGTCTCACTTCTCACTTAGTGACAGATTGGATACAATAAGCACACACGTGACTTCTTGTTGACCAAACAAAGTTAACTCTATAATTACTGAAGTGGGTTTAACTTGTTAACCCCAACAGTTTTCAAGGCATGAGACGAGGCAGAGGTGGTTTTGCCCTTGCCTGCCTCTGCGCAGCAACCCTGGACTTCCTGGGTGGTCTCCCATCCAAATACTAACCGGGGCCGACCCTGCTTAGCTTCTGAGATCTGACGAGATCAGGCCAGCCTGGGCCACCCAGGTCAGGGCCTTTTCAGCACTGGCCCCTCTTTGGTGGGATGCCCCTCCCACTGAGGCTCGCCTGGCATCTGTGTCGCTTTCTTTTAGGTGCCATGCCAAACTATTTTGTTCACCATCGGAAGAAGAAGAAGAGACTGGATTTATACCCAAGGGAGTCTCAGAGCAGCTTACAAACTCCTTTCCCTTCCCCTCCCCACAACAGACACCCTGTGAGGTAGGTGGGGCTGAGAGAGCTCTTTCCCAAGCTGTCCTTGAGGGAACAGCTGGTACAGAGCTATGGCTTGCCCAAGGTCATCCAGCCAGGTGCAAGTGGAGGAGTGGGGAATCAAACCCGGTTCTCCCAGATTAGGGTCCGCGCACTTAACCCCTACACCAAACTGGCCTGTCTCCCGGTGGCATCTCTGTGGCACGTGCTGGCAGGGGGGAAGCGGACGTGTTTCTGGGACCAGATGGCAGACACCAGGCAGGGCATGGATGTGAAGTGGCAGACCTGTTGGGAGTGGGAGTGTGGGATTTCTCACTGAGCCATGTTGTGGAAGAGCAGTTGTGGCTTGCTCGAGTGGGTCTTTTTTTAAGGACTGCCAAGGCGTATGCTCCTCCTCCTCCTCCTCCCCGTCCACCCGAAGTCTGTTCCTTGTCCGGCACCTCCAGGTCTCCTTCTGTCAGACAGCCAAGAGGTTCTAGTAGAGATTATAGCTGCTACTCAGTGTTCGTTTTGTTTTCTTGTGGGTTAAAATAGGTTCATTTGTAAGTGTGTGTGTGTGTGTGTGTGTGTGTGTGTGTGTGTGTGTGTGTGTGTCAGAGGGAGCATTATTCTATTGCATTTGATATCAATGTTTGAAGGGCTGTGTTGGTTTTTTTCTGATTTTGGACTTTGGAGACCTTGAGGCACTCTTCTGAGTTACCTTGTGGCAGAAAAGGGATCTGTTATGGGAGAGTGATTCAGGACCATGGAGGTTGGCCATGGAAAAGACTGCGAGAAGAAGCCATATTTCAGTCATGGGGCAGATCTGGCCATGGGGATCGTGACCAGCAGTGCTGGGAAAGTCATTTCTCTGCCTGAGACTCTGGAGAGATGCTGCCGGTCCGAGTAGACAATGTAGAACTAGGCAAACCGGTGTGCTGAAAAGGAAGAAGGCCGTTTCTGATGTTGAAGGCCAAAATAGACATGTTCTGGGAGTCATGTGCCTGGAAATTTTTAAAAAAACCCCTCTGTTAGCCAGTACTTTGGAACACATGTTTGAGTTTTAAAAAACTGGGAGCTCTAGACAAGAGGGGCTGTGGCTCAGTGGAAGAGCCTCTGCTTGGCACGCAGAAGCTCCCAGGTCCAATCCCCGGCGTCTCCAGTTAAAAAGGACCAGGCCAGAAGGTGATGTGAAAGACCTCCATCTGAGACCCTGGAGAGATGCTGCCGGTCAGAGTAGACAATACTAACCTTGATGGACTGAGGGTCTGACTCAGTAGAAAGCTGCTCAATAGACTTGTGAATTCCATCTCCTGGACTGCTTGCCCATGAAACAGTTCCGGCACATTGTGGTCTGAATTGCCCAGGCTGGTCTGTGAAAGGAGGCACCGGTACCGCTGCTGCCCACACCGGAGCTGGCCTAGCTGCTCTCTGGGTCCTTTTTGGTGCCGTGATTCTTGGATCTATGGGGTGAAGGAGCATGAGAGCACCTGAGCAAAGGAGAGGTCAGACCCGCCTGGAATGTGCTGCTGGAGTGGAACATCGATGGGGAAGCCTAGCAGGCTCTCTCCAGGAGTGACGGGGACAGAAGCCGAGGTGGCAGCGTCTGTCGGCTGTGCTGTACTTAGCTGCGTGGTTCCGATAAAATTTGACAGCAAAGAGTGTGGGAGGGCGATGGAAAACGAGAGTTCCTTTTTTGACTGGGGCCTGAAGAGCAGCCCCGAAATTGCATCCAACAACTTGCACCTGCCAGTTGTCCCGCTAATAAGGGTCTTTAGCTAGACAAGCGCTCTGCCACAAGCCCATCTAAATGAGGCGGCGCTTTCAGATAACAGGCGGGCGGCTTCCAGGGACTCCAGCCAGAAGACGGCTTGTGTTGGGGGGGAAACAGACGCTTACTAGTAAGGAAATGGAAAGCACAGCATGGCAGTCCGGAGGAGTTGGGCGGTTTGGGGGAGTGTCGGTTGGCACCGCGAAGACACAGACTGTTGAGGGGCTGTGGCTCCATGGAAGAGCCTCGGCTTGGCAGGCAGAAGGTCCCAGGTTCTATCCCCGGCATCTCCAGTTACAAAGGACCAGGCAGGAGCTGCTCCTTTCTCAATAAACTACTTCTAGTTAAGTAACGCTGTTGGGACTGCTTCTGTGGGACTCTTGACATTTAGGTGGATTCTGGACGCTCTCAAGTGGGACACGGGCGTGATGGCCACCTCCTCGTCTGCCTCCCCCTTCTTGGTCCCCAGCGTCTTTGGTCCTCAGAGATCTGCTTCCGACTAAAGGCTGCTGGGGTAGATAGATGGCGCCAAGGGAAGATCAGCTTGCAGGCCTGTAGCCAGGGTTTTTGGGTTCGTGGAGCAGATATTTTTCTGGTGGGGCTCCCATTGTTTTTATGTCAGCTCCAATCTGCCCCCAAGCCTGACCGCCACCCCTCTCCCCCCACTTCCTGCAAGATTTAAAGGGCCCTTCAGCTGATTGGTGGGGAGCACAGGGCTTGCCAATCAGCTGGAGGGTCCTTTAAATCCAGCAGGAGGGGGGAGAGGGGGGCGTGCCATCCCCTGCTTCTTCTCAAACGCATTTAAAGGATCCCTTTAAATGTTTTTGAGAAGAAGCCGGGGGGGGGGGGGGTGTTGTGTACTAAGACCACGATCGCATGGTCTCCCGTAATGGCGACCGCCACGGGTCAACGCACATGGTCAGAATCTACCTGAGCTTCAGCCAGGTAGAACAATAGCCAGTTGGATCCTGAGTGACCACCAATTACGAGCCTAGGTCTCCCGCTGGGGGACCTATGAACTACAACCACGGACTTAAGGTCCTATCAGGACCTGGGGGCGAGGTCGGGGCATTGTCTCCGGCCGGCATAAAAGAGGGCTCTGAGCCCGGGGTTCCCCATGTTCCATCTGACCCTCAATAAAGAGCTTTACTATGAAATCACTACCACTCGCCTCCCGACTCCAGTACTTTCCAGGGGGGATGTGCATGCCCCCCATTCTTCCCCCAAAAACCTTCTTTAAAGTCTTCTCAAAAAATCTTGTGGGGCTGGCTGTTTAAGGAAGGGGGTGGGGCCCCCAATAGCTCTACTGTAGCTACAGGCCAGCCAGCATTGGCTTCTGGTAAAGGAGAAAACACTTTTCCTTTCTGCCACCCCCCTTTTCTTTCTACTGGCTCTGTCATGTTGATACATGTTGATGGGGTCCGAACTGACAGAGGCTGACCAAGAGAGAGACCTTGGAGTCGTAGTGGATAACTCAATGAAAATGTCGAGACAGTGTGCGACTGCAATGAAAAAGGCCAATGCTATGCTGGGGGTTATTAGGAAGGGAATAGATAACAAATCAGCCAGTATCATAATGCCCCTGTATAAATCGATGGTGCAACCTCATTTGGAGTACTGTGTACAGTTCTGGTCGCCACACCTCAAAAAAGATATTATAGCATTGGAAAAAGTGCAGAAAAGGGCAACTAGAATGATAAAAGGGTTGGAACACTTTCCCTGTGAAGAAAGGTTGAAGCGCTTGGGGCTCTTTAGCTTGGAGAAACGAGGGCTGAGGGGTGACGTGATCGAGGTTTATAAGATTATGCATGGGACAGAGCAGGGAGGGAAAGAGGCACTTTCCTCCCTTTCTCACAATATAAGAACTCAGAGGTCCATCCATGGCTATTCCTCAGTAGATTTTGTTCATCAATGTGCCTACTAATTTTTTCCTTAATAACAGTTTCCACCAATTTACCCGGTATCGAGGTCAGACTGACTGGCCTGTAATTTCCCGGATCTCCTCTGGAACCCTTTTTAAAGATGGGAGTGACATTCACTACCTTCCAGTCCTCAGGAATGGAGGCAGAGTTTAAGGAAAGATTACATATTTTTGTCAGGAGATCCACAAGTTCCCATTTGAGTTCTTTCAGAACTCTCGGATGTATGCCATCCGGTGACAGGGCATGAAGATATGAGTTTCAGATTCCAGATGGTGCCAATCTAAGTGACGGCTAAGTGACAGCTAACAGCTCCAAGGCTAGCAGTTCTAGTTGGGGCAAAGCCCATGCTGATTGGACAGTCAATGTATATATGTGATTATTGTACAGTCTATCTTTCCCTCCAATGTATTCCAGTGTGGGCGAAGCGCTTTGTCAGTCTGTTTGCTGTTTTGCTGAACTGCGTATACCTGCATTGAACAACAGGACTTTGTAAATAAACCTTGTATATATTCCTTCCCTACTTGGCTGTGTGGACATTGGACTCTGTGGGACTTAAGCTCTGCACTATACTGTGCACGTTTCTGTTAATCTCTGCTCTGGTGCTAACACGCCAGCTCAACAGACACCACTCCCTAACATCCGGCCCCGGTGATTTATTTGTTTTTAAGTTGTCTATCAGTCGTAGGACCTCCTCTCTCATCACCTCAGTCTGACTCAGGTCTTTCAAGACCCCTCCCAGAATCAGCGGTTCTGGAGGGGGCAAGCACTTCTCATCTTCTACAGTGAAGACAGAGGCAAAAAATGCATTCAGCTTCTCAGCCATTTCCCTATCATCCTTCAGTTAGAAGAGATAAAAGGAAGTACTTCTTCACCCAAAGAGTGTTTAACACATGGCATTCACTGCCACAGGAGGTGGTGTTGGCTACAAGCATGGACGGTTTCAAGAGGGAATTAGATAAACATATGGAGCAGATGTCCATCAATGGCTATTAGCCACAAGGTTTCGATAGGAACCCTCAGTCTGGGGCAAGTGATGCTCTGTAACCTTTGTGTTTGGGGGTGGGGGGGGCAACAGTGGGAGGGCTTCCTGGCCCCACTGCTGGACCTCCTGAGGGCACTTGGTGTTTTTGGCCACTGTGTGACCCAGAGTGTTGGACTGGAGGGGCCACTGGCCTGATCCAACACTGGCTTCTCTTATGTTCAGTACACCTTTTACCCCTTGGTCATCCAAGGGCCCCACTGCTTCCCTGGCTGGTTTCCTGCTTCTAATGTATTTGAAGAAAGTTTTATTGTTGGTCTTTGTGTTTTTTGCGATATGCTCCTCATATTCCCTTTTTGCCTGCCTGATCAGAGTCTTGCATTTTATTTGCCACAGCCTGTGTTCCCTTTTATCAGCCTCACTGAGACTAGCTTTCCACTGCCTAAAGAAATCCTTCTTACCTTTTATAGCTTCCATTACTTTGTTTGTTGACCATGCAGGCTTTTTTTCTATAACTGTTTGTGCTTTTCCTACCCTGTGGTATATATTTTATCTGAGCTTCTAGGATTGTAGTTTTAAATAGTCTCCAGGCTTCCCCAATGGTTTTGACCCTTTCTACTTTTCCTTTCAGTTTCCTCCTCACACGTCCTCTCATTTCAGAGAAGTTGCCCCTTTTAAAATTAAAAGTGGTTGTGTCAGTCTTTCTGGGCAACTCCCTGTTTATACAAATGTTGAACTCTCAGCCTAACCTACCGCGCAGGGTTGTTGTGAGGGTAAAATGAAGAAAAGGTGAATTATGGGTCCCCGTTGGGGAGAAGTGGGGTATAAATGAAGTAAATTAATCAGACCATATAAAATCACCAAACTGAACACATTAAAACATAAACACCCATTAAATCCTTCCGGTAAAATCTTCTCTTACACCTCAGACAGCTCCAAGCACTCCGCAGAATTGCTGTTTTTACAGCTTCACCAGAGAGCCAGATGGACGGAAGTCCCCTTTCCTCTCAGGAGGCTTTCCGTAAATATATGGCACCACTGTAGCACAGACCCTAGACCGAGGGGGCCACACAGCTCGGGGAACCCGCTGGGAAAAGCGAAGCCATGGCATGGGGACATGGAGGGAGAGGCGGCTCTTCAAGTCTGTGTGCCCCTGGGAAGTCTTGGACTGGGCCTGGGAAGGGATGGGCAGCCTCAGAAGGGACCTCAGAAAAAGAGTAAAATGGTTGAACAAACAGAGATTTCACTGCCTGAAGATCCCGGATTGTCTTCAAGGGCAGCCCCACCTAAAGCTTCTTTCCGAAGCCTAGCCGCAGAGTTTTTGAACTACAGCACAGCCGGATCCGACCTTTACAAGTAGTTAACTGGATTCCTGAATCAAATGAAGGTGGGAGAAAGCATTCGCTCCAGCTCGATGCTGTCCCTTTTGAGACGAAGCAACCGGCACGGTATGCTGTATTCCAAAACTGCCCATGCCATAAAGACATCAAGGTATCGGCCATCCTCGCTGCCGCCACAGCCTTCTGAGAGAGCCCCCGACTGATAACAAATGCACCGAATTAGGGCCGCTGTCAGTCGGCTTAACAATTTGTAGCTGTGTGACACAGGACTGATCAATTGCTTTTAAACTTGTGTGGAGAATGGCAGCATTAGGTGCTGTTGAGAGAATCTGAAGGGAGGTGACATGCCCAGCTAATGAAGCTGCCCCTCTCGCTGTTACAAGAGGCAGCGTCCCCGATGCAAGAGGGAACAGCAAAATATTAATCACTGCCGAACCAGAATGGCTTAAAAATAGCGCGGAGGACTTTCATTCGCAGCCCACCAAATAAAGTGTGCCAGGAGAGATCAAAGTTGGCTTCCCGCAATCCACCCGAATCAATTAATCACCCCATTAAAGGCTTGCCTCTCCCAACTAACAGCAGCACTTTCCTGTAAACCCACCAAAACTTTCACTACCCAGACCTTCCGCAGTAGACTTAACAAATTCGACAGGTTAGCAGGAATGTTCCCTCTAAGCTGAGTTAGTGTGAGCTAGTTCAGTTTTTTAGCCTCCAGCTCACACATTTTTGTCTTTGCTCAGGAAGGATGGCTCCAGAGCAAGCTATTTATGCAGTAGAAGAAGAGATTGGATTTATACCCCGCCCTTCACTACCCAAAGGAGTCTCAGAGCAGCTTACAAATTCCTTTCTCTTCCCCTCCCCACAACAGACACCCTGTGAGGTAGGTGGGGCTGAGAGAGCTCAGATAGAAACTGCTCTTTTTCAAGAACAGCTGTGCCAGAACTATGGCTTGCCCAAGATCATCCAGCAGCTGCAAGTGGAGGAGTGGGGAATCAAACCTGGTTCTCCCAGATTAGAATCTGCACACCTAACCACTACACCAAACTGGCTCTAGTCAAATCACCCTCTCACAACTTTAACGCAGGTTGTTCACAAAGTAGAATTTTTGCTCACAGGACTCCACAGCTTAGACGGAGCATTGGCAGTTTCCTTCCACATCAGAAAGTCGCTGGAACTGTAGGGACAGTGTGGTATAGTGCTCAGAGTCTGCCTAGTATCTGGAAAACCCCGGGTTCAAATCCCCATTCTGCCACGGCGCTTGCAAGGCAACGTTGGGTCCATTGCACAGCCAGCCTAGCCTGCATCACAGGGTTGTTGTGTCCGTTATAAAAAGAGGAAGGGAAAACTATGTACAGCACTTTGAGCTCTTGGGATGAAACAAGGATCTTTGCCCCTTTATAAGTCCTCTCCCACCCAAAAAAGTCCCTCTAGACACCCCACACACTTTATGATGGCAAAGAGACAGGTTGTTTTTTTTCCAGAGTGGGGAATGGAGGCCAGGGTTAAGCAGCACAACAATTCTCTGACCGAGAGAACTTTCTCTCCCTCTCCCAAAATACTAAAACGCGAGAGCATCCAAGAAGTTGATGGGCAGTAGGTTCAGGACAGACAAAAGGAAATACTACTTTACACAGCAAGTGATTAAAATGTGGAATTCGCTGCCAGAGGACGCAGTGATGGCCACAGGAATCATCAGCTTTAAAAGCGGATTAGACAGATACATGGAGGAGAGGTCCATCAGTGGTCACCAGCCCTCATGACTTGGGAGAACTTTCACATTCAGAGGCAGTCAACCTAGACGGACCACTGGTCTGGACCACTGGTCTGTTCTGATGTTCTTACCAGGGGAAGGCCTCCGTCTCCGTGCCCTGCTGTTGGCCCTCCAGAGATGCTCGACGAGATGGACCCTCCCTGGTCTGATCCAGTAGGGCTCTTCCTAGGTTCTTACCAGGGGAAGGCCTCGGCCTCTCTGCCCTGTTGTTGGCCCTCCAGAGGAACTGGTTGGCCACTGTGTGAGACAGGATGCTGGACTAGATGGACCCTCACTGGTCTGATCCAGCAGGGCTCTCCTGATGTTCTTCTCAGGGGAAGGCCTCAGCCTCTATGCCCTGTTGCTGGCCCTCCAGAGGAACTGGCTGGCCCCTGTGTGAGACAGGAGGCTGGACTAGATGGACCCTCACTGGTCTGATCCAGCAGGGCTCTTCTGAGGTTCTTCTCAGGGGAAGGCCTCGGCCTCTGTGCCCTGTTGTTGGCCCTCCAGAGGAACTGGTTGGCCACTGTATGAGGCAGGTTACTGGACTAGATGGACCTTCACTGGTCTGATCCAGCAGGGCGCTTTGTACATTCTTAGGAAGCCCTCAGCCTCTATATGCCCTGATCTTGGCCCTCCAGAGGAACTGGTCAGCCACTGTGTGAGACAGGATGCTGGACTAGATGGACCCTCCCTGGTCTGATCCAACAGGGCTCTTCTGATGTTTTTTATGAATGCCATGACCTCTATGCCCCGTTTCTTGGACCTCAAAGGCAACTGGTTGGCCCCTGTGTGAGACAGGAGGTTGGACTAGATGGACCCTCCCTGGTCTACTCCAGCAGGGCTCCTCTGATGTTCATAACCCAGCCCCACCCACAACCTACAGTGTCCAAGGCCACAGGGAGACCTTCCGTGTCTCCTTCTGTGCAAGCACCGCTTTGGCTAGGCTTTGCATCGAGATGCCAAGTGGCACAGCCTCCCACCGAGAGAGGAAAGGGTGCCTTCTGCCAGCTGCCTGAGTCCTTCCTGGCCTTTGCAAGCAAAAGTCAGCCCTGGACCAGCCGCCACCCCCTCGAGTCATCCCACAAAACCGATTTGCCGTGCCTGTCTCCTTTGCTTTCCATCAAGCCCTCCAGATTCTGCTTTGGTGGAATAAGCGAATTTACTTTAACACCCACCTTTGTGTGAGAACTGCTCAAATGACAGTCTTTCGGCAGCCATCCCATTTCCCTGCACGGCGGGGGTTGAGCGTGTCTCGTTTTCTGCCCTGAACCTCTCCAATCTTTAGAAATGCATGAAAACTACCAAGGGGGGTCAATTTCCCCAGAAAAGATGTTGCCGAGGGACAATTCTTATTTACTCCTCGCTTTGCAGTGAGTTTAGCAATTTCCGAGGCGAGGAGGTTCGGGCTCTTGGAAAACGCTGCCGCAAAGGACCAGAACACGTTCCTGGCAAGCCTGAGCGTCGTGACAATGTCCGATTAACTCTCCCTCCTCCCCTCTGCCTGCTGCCTCTTTCATGCCAAAGACCACCCTCCTCTGCCAGTCCTGCCAAGAACTTGGCCCTGGAAGGCTCTGCAAATACAGCTATTGCAGCGCGTGTTCTTGATCCGGCTCCACTGGATCAGCTCCTGGGTTCTGCACAGAAGACCAAAGACATCATGCCTTGCATAAATCGATAGTGCAACCTCATTGGACTGAGGAACTCAATAACATTATGGTCACTGTTCCCAAGCGGTGCAGTCACTTTAACATCTCTCACCAAGTCTTGGACGTTACTTAGGACCAAATCCAGGATTGCCTCTCCCCTGGTAGGTTCCGTAATTATCTGCTCCATAGCACAGCCATTGGGAGTGTCTAGAAACTCAATCTCTTTTCCCCCGACTTGAACACATATTGACCCAATCAATGTGTGGGTAGTTAAAGTCACCTATTACAACACAGTTATTTCTTCTAGCCGCTATCTTTAATTCATTCATCATTTTATAATCATCCTTTATCTTTTGATTAGGTGAGTGATAACAAACTCCCAATGTTAAGCTTCCTTTTGTGCCCACTAGTTCAACCCACAGCATTTCCAGAAGCAAATCCAATTCTCCTCCCCTCTCAATCTTACTCTCAGTCTTATGCATGGGATAGAGCAGGTAGAGAAAGAAGTGCTTGTCTCCCTTTCTCACATTACACGAACTCATGGGCACTCCATGAAATTGCTGAGCAGTCGGGTTAGAACAGATAAAAGGAAGTCCTTCTTCACCCAAAGAGTGATTAACATGTGGAATTCACTGCCACAGGAGGTTGTGGTGGCTACAAGCATGGACAGCTTCAAGAGGGAATTAGATAAACATATGGAGCAGAGGTCCATCAGTGGCTGTTAGCCACAAGGTATAGATAGGAAGTCTCAGTCTGGGGCAAGTGATGCTCTGTATTCTTGGTGTTGGGGGGTGGGTGGGCAACAGTGGGAGGACTTCTGGTGTCCTGGCCCCACTGGTGGACCTCCTAATAGCACCTGGTGTTTTTGGCCACTGTGTGAGAATGTGTTGGACTGGATGGGCCACTGGCCTGACCCAACATTGGCTTCTCTTATGTTCTTGCTAGATGGACCACTGGTCTGATCCAGCAGTGCTCTTCTGATGTTCCTCTCAGGGGAAGGCTTCAGCCTGTATGCCCCGTTGTTGTCCCTCCAGAGGAACTGGTTGACTGCTGTGTAAGACAGGATGCCGGACTAGATGGACCCTCCCTGGTCTGATCCAGCAGGGCTCTTCTGATGCTGTTATCAAGGGAAGGCCTCGGCCTTTCTGCCCTGTTGTTGGCCATCCAGAGGAACTGGTAGGCCACTGAGTGAGTTAGGATGCTGGACTAGATGGACCCTTACTGGTCTGACCCATCAGGGCTCTTCTGGGTTTCT
This sequence comes from Lepidodactylus listeri, assembly GCA_029233225.1. Lineage (NCBI taxonomy): Eukaryota > Metazoa > Chordata > Lepidosauria > Squamata > Gekkonidae > Lepidodactylus > Lepidodactylus listeri. Next base: position 2,142,523 of record JARCFY010000004.1, on the reverse strand, counting down.
TCTTGGGAAGGCCTTGGCCTCTGTGCCATGTTGATGGGCCTCCGGAGTAAATATTTGGACCCTGGAGTGGATGAACCACTGGTCTGATCCAGCAGGGCTCTTCTGAGGTTCTTCTGTTCTCAGTGGGACCCTGTATCCAGGTGCACAGTCAGATAATCCCCAGCGTAACTTGAGGAGGCAGCCTGCTCTCTGTTTCTGGCTTCCTCTGTGGATGAAGGCAATAATGAAATACTACTTGCTGGCCTGCTCTTGGGAAGCCTCTTTTTCTCTCCCTTTCCCGTCAGGCCAGGGAAGAGGGACAACCATGCTGGCCCAGGGAGTATTCGGCTGGGTGCCTTCCCCTCATCGTCTCCTAGTGTCACGGCCTCCTTGGAGGGAGGGCAAACGAGAAAGAGGCCTTTCCCTCCCCCTGGAGGAGACTGGGACGTGCTCTCCCGCTCACCCCTTCCATCCCGCCCTTCCCCTTCGCTGGCAGAATGAATGTCCTCATTTCGATGCTAATCTTCTCCACGCTTCTTGCTTCACAATTTAGCTTTCCCCTGAACTTTCCCCCTTCGGAAGTTGGCTGGCAAACGCCAGGAATGGCTTGAAGGCTCTCAAGGCCTGGAAGAAAGAGCCATGGGGTGGGGGCGGGCCTGGCTGGCCCTGGTCGGAAGAGAAAGGGGTGTGTGTGCACTGCAAAGCCTCTCCTGGCAAGGGAACTTTATGCCCATTCATGATCTAGATTAGGAGTGGAGAGAGGGAGAAGACAGACGGATCAGAATCAAAGGGGACCTTTATGCATGAAGCCAACAGCAAATACTTCCCCCATAAGAACCTAAGAAGAGCCCTGCTGGATCAGTCCATCTAGTCCAGCAGCCCGTCTCACACTGTGGTCAACAGTGCCTCTGGAGGGCCAACAGCAGGGCAGAGAGGCTAAATTCCTTCATAAGGACATGAGTCCTGCTGGATCAGACCAGTGAGGGTCCATCTAGTCCAGCATCTCGTCTCACCCAGTGACCAACCAGTTCCTCTGGAGGGTCAACAGCAGGGCACAGAGGTTAAATTCCTTCATAAGGACATGAGTCCTGCTGGATCAGACCAGTGAGGGTCCATCTAGTCCAGCATCTCGTCTCACCCAGTGACCAACCAGTTCCTCTGGAGGGCCAATAACAGGGCAGAGAGGCTGAGGCCTTCATAAGAAGATCAGAAGAGCCCTGCTGGATCAGTCCATCTAGTCCAACATCCTGTCTCACACTGTGGCCAACCAGTTCCTCTGGAGGTCCCACAACAGAGCATAGAGGCTAAATTCCTTCATAAGAACATAAGAGCGCTACTGGATCAGACCAGCAGTCCATCTAGTCCAGCATCCCATCTCACACAGTGGTCAGTCAGTTCCTCTGGATTTTGGGTTTTGTCTCCAGCCTTAATTTTAAAAAAAAATTGTTTGCATTATTTATAGTCCGCCTTTCTCACAAGGTGGAATATACTCAGCGAGCCAGCAAAAACCAACAAAATGGGACATCCAGTAACGAGTGCGTAGTCTGGAACCACCAGAAAGAAACTGAAGCCTAGCATATGTATTCACAGGACCCATGAAGTCGTGCAGAAATTACATAACAGGATCCTACTTTACAGTAAGCTACACCAAGCAGTCTAGTGCATGGTACTTCATAATTTATTCAAGCAAATTTGTAAAACCATTTTGTGCCGGGCAACCAAGCAGAAAATACTTCAGTTTTCCATATGCTGGCCATTGAACCACACTGTCTCTGCTAAAGTGCATATTCCATCACGTGCACAATCCAGTTCCACCTTTGGCATTACTCTGTATATACATGACATTCCACATGCCAACTCATGTGACAGAGGGCCCATTCTGCAGGATACTGGGGCAGTGGGACAGAGGCACTTAATGGGCAGCCTAAGAGGAGCCATGTTGGATCAGGCCAATGGCCCATCCGGTCCGACACTCTGCGTCACACAGTGGCCAAAACCCAGGGGCCATCAGGAGGTCCACCAGTGGGGCCAGGACGCCAGAAGCCCTCCCACTGTTGCAATCTCTTTTGGGGGGTGTGGTGACCAGAACTGTACACAGTATTCCAAATGAGGAGCAGTCCTATTTAATGCCCATACTTTATAAGGTGCCTGCAGGGCAACACGGCACCATAGATTTATACAGGGACATTATCACAATGTGTGATTTGTTTTCAGTTCCCTTCCTAATAACCCCCAGCTTAGTGTGTGCCTTTTCTATTGCAGTCGCACGCTGAGTTGACATTTTTGGTTATCTGCCACGTCTCCAAGATCTCTTTCCTGGTCAGTTACGGCCAGTTTTTGGCTCCAATGTGCATCACTTTGCACTTGCCCACGTTGAACCTTAATTGCCACGTCGGCACCCACTCGCCCAGCCTTGACTGATCCCCCTGGGGCATCTCACACTCCTCCCCGGTTCTCACCACCCTGAAGACTGCCTCACCAATGTGGGGATTCATGGGACATCCTTGAAATGGTTTGTCTCATTTCTCCACCGTTGGGGACAGAGGGTGGGACTTGGGGAAGAATTTTCGGCATGACACCCTTTGGTGGGCGGTGTCCCCCAGGGGGCAATCCGCCTCCTAATGTTATTCAATATCTGTGTGTGCCCTCTCGCCCACCTGATGCGGAGCTTTGGATTGGGATGTCGTCAGTATGCTGATGACACCCAGCTGTAGCTGTTGATGGACAGATGGCCCAATGCCATCTGGCCAGGGTTCTTGAGGCTGCGGTTGGTTGGCTGAAGCAGAGTTGGCTGAAACTAATCCCGTCAGTGACGGAGGTCCTGTGGCTGAGCCAGGGGTATCCCTTGACCGTGAGCCGCTGACACCAAGGCCGCTTGTGAAGAGCTTAGGAGTGATTCTGGATGCCTCCCTTTCAGTAAAGGCTCAGATCACAAATGCTGCCAGACTGGCGTTTTTCCAGCTGCGCCAGATTCGGCGAGTGGTTCCCTTCCTGCCATGCCCCATCTTAGCCACAGTGATGGTGCAACGGTCACCTCCAGACTTGACTACTGTAACTTGCTCTACACAGGGCTACCCGGATCAGATTCAGGGTTTTGGTTCTAACCTTCAAAGCCCTACATAGCCTGGGACCAACACATCTTCGGGACCCTCTCGGCTCTGGCCCAGCGTGGTGGAATGCCCTTCCAGATGAGATCCGGGCCCTGCAGAATCTGATTCCGTTCCACAGGGCCTGTAAAACAGAAATGTCCCACCAGGCATACGGTTGAGGCAGCAAAGATCCCATCTACTTTGGCCTTCTCCAGCCTCCCTCCTCACCACTTAGAGAGCCAGTTTGGTGTCGTGGTTAAGTGCGCGGACTCTAATCTGGGAGAACCGGGTTTGATTCCCCACTCCTCCACTGGCACCTGGCTGGATGACCTTGGGCAAGCCATAGCTCTGGACCAGCTGTTCCCTCAAGGACAGCTTGGGAAAGAGCTCTCTCAGCCCCACCTACCTGACAGGGTGTCTGTTGTGGGGAGGGGAAGGGAAAAGGAGTTTGTAAGCCACTCTGAGACTCCAAGTGAGTGAAGGGCGGGATATAAATCCAATCTCCTCCTCCTCCTCCTCCTCCTCTCCACTTATTTTTTGTACCAGCTTCACAAATGCACAGATGGCACAACCTCACTCGGGTAAAGACTGCTGTTAGTGCCTGTTGCCATCTGATTTTTACCTTGGACTACTGTTATATTAGGGGCTGCAGTGGCTCAAGTGGTTAAGATTCTGAACTGCAGACCAGAAGGTCGGTAGTTCAGCAGTTCGAGACCCGAGTGCTGCGTGACGGAGTGAGCTCCCGTCTCTGGCCCCAGCTCCTGCCAACCTAGCACTTCGAAAGCAAGAAATCGCAAGTGGATAAATAGGTACCACTTCGGTGGGAAGGTAACAGCCTTCCATGTGCCTCGGCGTCTAGTCACGCCAGCCACATGACCACGGAGATGTCTTCGGACAGCGCTGGCTTTCGAGCAAGGGAAACCTTTACCTTATCTTTACTATTATATTAGTTTGTTTTTAATAATTAATTGTATTATCGTTTTAACTTGTTACCCACCCTGAGCCTTGCAGCACAGGAGAAGGTGAGCTAAAAGCCTAATAAAATAAATAAATAAAACAGCTTAGCCTCATCCACAAACTTAGCCACTTCACTGCTTACTTCCAACTCCAAATCATTAATGAACAAGTTAAAAAGCACCAGACCTAGCACCAAGCCCTGCGGTACCCCCACTGCTTACCACCTCCCACTGTGGAAACTGCCCATTTATACTCACTCTCTGTTTCCTGTTCATTAACCAGTTTTTAATCCACAAGAGGACTTGTCCTCTTATCCCATGACTGCTGAGTTTACTCAGGAGCCTTAGGACTTTTTCAAAAGCTTTCCGGATGTCTTCGTAAACAACATCTTCTGGGTCCCCCTTTTCCACATGTTTGTTCACCCCTCAAAGAACTCTAAAAGGTTAGTGAGACAAGATCTCCCCCTATAGAATCCAGGCTGATTCTTCCTCGATAGGTTTTGTTCATCAATGTGACTACTAATTCTCTTCTTAATAATGGATCCCAGCCTGTTGCTCTTGCATTGGAACTGTTGTGGGCAGTATTTTGTGTTCTGATGTCAGGACAAGTGGCACGTGTTCTGTTCTTTGGGACGGTGGACTAGGGCCAGGGAGAGCTGGGTCATTCAAAACCCTGCTGAACCGTGATGCTCACTTTGAATCTAACCTACACCACAGGGCTGTCGTGAGAGTGCAGTGAGTGGAGAAATATGCACCCGGAGATCTCTGGAGGCACGGGGAAAGCATATGGACCAGGACCTTGGCTTTCACTCCTTGCTTGTGCGGCAGACCTCATGCCTTCCTTGACGCAAGAATGAAATAGAATTGGCTCAATTCAGTCAGTTTGGTGTAGCGGTTAAGACTGTGGACTCTAATCTGGAAGAGCTGGGTTTGATACCCAGTCCTCCACATGCAGCTGCTGGTGTAACCTCGGGTCGTCACAAGTTGTCTCGGAGCTGTTCTCTCAGGAGCAGTCCTCTTAAGAGCTCTCTCAGCCCCGCCTGCCTCCCAGGATGCCTGTGGTGGGGAGGGGAAGGGAGAGGAGATTGTGCCGCTCTTGAGACTCCGAGTGAAGGGCTGGGTGTAAATCCAGTCTCTTCTTCTTCTTCAAGTTGGAAAGATAACATGAACACATGAATCTGCTTTGTACTGAATCGGACACCTTTGGTTCATCAAAGTCAGTATTGTCTCCTCAGACTGGCAGCTGCTCTCCAGAGTCTCGGGCAGAGAAAGGTCTTCCACAGTGCCTTTTGCTGGGTCCTTTTAACTGGAGATGCCAAGGATTGAGCCTGGGGCATTCTGCATGCCAAGCAGTGGCGCTCTGTCACTAAGGCACAGCCCCTCCCCTGGCATGACATGTGAGGAAAGCAGTGGGCACCCATCTGGCTATGTCTGGGGGTTTCTTTTCAACCTCTTGTGTGCGATTCCCTTGTGTGTGTCCCCCCCCCCCCCCCCCGCACAACTGTCTTGACCCATCGAAGGTCTCTGTGCCTTCTGGAAGTGCCCTTTCTGCCCTGCCAAGAGAGGAAGGAAAAGAGCACCTTAAGTGAACTTTGCAAGCTGATTGTAGACGCTTTCCCCGGGCTAGACCACTGGCAGCCCTGCTCACTGGCTCTCAGGGGGGGCTGCTTTTCTCCCCCCTCCCTTTCCCCCCAGATGGGCAGCAGGTGTCATTGCAAATCTCTCTTTGGAGGACGGAGGACAAAGAAGGCGCCTGAGCGGGGGAGGAGGGGAAGGCGGGCTATGCAAATGGGCCCTTTGATCTGCCTAGCGGGGCTCCCCAGCCCGGCCTGTCGGCTTTGCATTCCAGGGGCCGGAGCCGCATAAAAGGAGCAGAATGTAGGATGAATTGCTCTCTTGACGTGTTGGGGAAGTGGAATGTCCTCCTTTCCTCCTCTCTGAATGCCGGGCAGGCTTTGCGGGGTGGGGGCCGAGGGGGGGAGGGTGGTTTTCTTTGGAAGGCGGAAAAGTCCTTGGGAGGGGGAGGGGGGCTTGCTGGCATCTCTGTCTCCTCCTTTGAACTTGCCTGGGGGGAGGGAACAGAATGGGTCAAGGAGCTGAAATGCAGCCGATTGGGAGGGGAGCCTCTTTGATCCGAAGCGACATCTCCTTACCTGTGAAATGGGAGCAGTGCGAGATGGGCTACAGAGGGCAAGAGGCAGAGACCGTATTGGAGACCCCTGCATTAAATGATGCAAAACTACATAGCAGGGTCCTACTTTAAGCAAGCTAATCATAAGAACATAAGAGACGCCGATGTTGGATCAGGCCAGTGGCCCATCCAGTCCAACACTCTGGTGTCACACAGTGGCCAAAAACACCAGGTACCCTCAGGAGGTCCAGTAGTGGGGCCAGGAGGACACTAGAAGCCCTCCCACTTTTGCCCCCCCCCCCCCCAAGCACCAAGAATACAGAGCATCACTCGCCCCAGACATAAGAACATAAGAGATGCCAATGTTGGATCAGGCCAGTGGCCTATCCAGTCCAACACTCTGTCACACAGTGGCCAAAAACACCTGGTGCCCTCAGGAGGTCCAGCAGTGGGGCCAGGACACTAGAACATAAGAGATGCCAAAGTTGGATCCCACTGTTGCCCCTCCCAAAAAACACCAAGAATACAGAGCATCCCTTACCCTAGACCAAAAGTTCCTATCTATACTTTGTGGCTAATAGCCACTGATGGACCTCTGCTCCATATGTTTATTTAATACCCTCTTGAAGCCGTCCATGCTTGTAGCCGCCGCCACCTCCTGTGGCATTGAATTCCACATGTTAATCACTCTTTGGGTGAAGAAGGACTTCCTTTTTTTCTGTTCTAACCCGACTGCTCAGCAATTTCATGGAGTGCCCACGAGTTCTTGTCTTGTGAGAAAGGGAGGAAAGGACTTCTTTCCCTACCTGCTCTATCCCATGCATAATCTTGTAAACCTCGATCATGTCACCCCCTCAGCCGTCGTTTCTCCAAGCTAAAGAGCCCCAAGCGCTTCAACCTTTTTTCATAGGGAAAGTGTTCACATCAGTATAGACCACAGGCAGTGCTCCCTCTAAGCTGTGGAGTCTGTGAGTGAAAATTCTACTTTGTGGGCTACTGGCATTAAAGTTGTGAGCAAGGGATTTGGCTGCTGCATAACTTTAGTTTGCTCTGGAGCCATCCTCCCTGAGCTAGGCCAAAAATGTGTGAGCCAGAGGCTAAGAAACTGCGAGCTAGCTCACACTCACTCAGCTTAGAGGGAATGCTGGCAGTCCCTAATAATTTATCCAAGTAAGTTTGTGAATCCTTTTGTACAGTGCAACCTACATAGAAAAGCCCTCGTGAATAATTCAGTTGTCTTAGAATCGCAGTCGGGAGGGGCCATACAGGCCAACCTCTCGCCGAATGCAGGATCAGTACAAGATTTTGTGTAGCGTGTTTCAGCCGCCTCAACTAATTTAGACTCCAGTGGCACCTTTAAGACCAATAAAGGCTTGTTCAAGGTATGAGCTTTCGTGTGCATGCACACTTTTATCAAATACGTTAGACTGGTAGGCGAGGTTCAAACGTATAGCCAGGGAATGAACTATAAGTGTGCCTTACACACGAAAGCTCATACCTTGAATGAACCTTTGTCGGTCTTCAAAGAGCCACTGGACTCTAAACTTGTTCTACTGCTTCAGACCAACCCAGCTGATGAACTGGATCTATCAACCATCTCAGGCATCGTGTGCAGGAAGACCACTTTTATCGAACACTTCTTCGGGCTGAGCTGCTTAGAGCCAAAAACACTGAAATTAAAGAAGTCGCTGGGCCTGGCGTGTCTTGCCCACGCCAGATGGTTCCAAGAAGGTGGACATTTTGGGGGGACATTCAAGTGCGGGGTTGGTTCTTCTAACAGAAGAAGAAGAAGAAGAGATTGGATTTATACCCCGCCCTCCACTCCCCAAGGGAGTCTCAGAGCGGCTTACAAACTCCTTTTCCCTTCCCCTCCCCACAACAGACACCCTGTGAGGTAGGTGGGGCTGAGAGAGCTCTTTCCCAAGCTGTCCTTGAGGGAACAGCTGGTACAGAGCTACGGCTTGCCCAAGGTCATCCAGCCAGGTGCAAGTGGAGGAGTGGGGAATCAAACCCGGTTCTCCCAGATTAGAGTCTGCGCACTTAACCACTACACCAAACTGGCTCTCTAATAAAGGCGTTGACATGGATTGTGTTTCAAGGCGCAGCCAGCCCTCTGGTCGGAGACCTTAAAAGCATTCTCAGAAGCACCATCAAATATGTCGAAAGTGTCTCGAGAGTTTCTTTCCATCCACGGAGGCTAGAAGCTCGCTGGGGTCTCTTGAAGCAGCAACTGTTCTGTTTCACGAAGTGTTCTGATGACTCGGTCTGCAAAAACCGCCGTCCTGTTGGAGAGCCCCAGCCTTCCGTCGCCCTCTGCTCCTTTTCTGTCGCTCTTCCCCAATCCTTTCAGTCTTGACTGACACTCTTCTCTCCCTCCCCCCCTCAAAAGCCTGACCCTCCCCCTCTGGGCCTCTCCTGATGAAAGGCTGCCAGTCAAGCTGAATTGTCCGGTGGTTTTGTGATGTGGGAAGACTCCCACCAAGGAGTCAAGGGCCAAGCGGGGATCTTTCAACTCTGCCTTTCTGGGGACTTCAATCAAGGGGGGACCCGGGGCTTGAAAGGCGAGGGGGCAGAGGAAGGAAGGGGGAGGGGGCTCATCCGGGGAGCCGCTGGATGCTCCTCTTGGCTCACAAAGAGAGGCACCGGCTTTAAAGAGGAGGGAAAGGGGGATTTGTGGTTCCCGGCCTGGCTCCGCCGCCTGCAGATAACAAGATGGTTGCTCTCCTCTGCCATCTTCACAAAGCACAAAAGATGGGAATGAAGCTGGAAGTCCTGCATTTGGTCTCCTCTGCTTGAAAACAGGGCGTGTGGCTTAGCAGTGGCAGGGGTCCAGTTCACATTCCTCACTTGATGGCAAAAGCTGTTCTGTTTTGGCTTTGCAGAATGCTTCGAGCTAGGGCGGCTTTTGTGGCTCCGTCCTGGATGTCTCCTCAGTAGGTTTCAGATTTAGGGTAACCCACAGCGTCTGGGCATTCCCAAGAGGATTTATCAGGCTGGAGCCCTTTCCTTCCCCAAAGAGCAGAAGTCTTCCAAGGGAAGGGAGCTGTTTCCTGGCGTTTGGGTATTTGGCCAAACAACGGAGGCCAGGGCGAAGGGGAGACGGACGAGGGGGGGGCATGCAAAGTGGGAGGGAGAGGGGTTTTAAAAGGGGGCATTCCCCTTAATACCCATCAAGTCTGTGCTTAATGGGTATGAAACTGTAGACTCTGCGGAAGGCAGTGGGGGTGAGGCGCATGCTGTCCTGCTCGCCTGGGAGAAAGAAATGCTGCCCTTCGCCCCTTATAGCTGAACACCTGAAGCTTTCTTTTGCTGAGTCAGACCACTGGTCTGTCAAGATGAGGATCGTCTCCTCTGACAGGCAGCGGCTCTCCAGGGTCTCAGGTGGAGGTCTCCACTACGGGTGGAGCCATTTTATCCTCAGCCCCTTTTGTAACATAGAGTTTGCCCTTTTTACTGCTGCAGCACGCTGGGCTGACATTTTCATTGAGCTATCCACTATGGATCATCATCATCATCTTCTTCTTCTTCTTCTTCTTCTTATATTCAGCTTTCAGGCCACCTTCCCCCTGAAAAACGGAGCTCAGGGCAGCGCACAACAGTGATGAAACAACATCTCCCCCTCAGGCCCCGTTTAGCCTCTGCTTGAAGCTGGGATTCTTTTGTCCCAGTCGGCAGGGGTCATTTCGTAGAAAAAGAGGTGCAGGAGCTCATTAGCATAACTCATTTGCATATGCCACGCCCCCTAACATACCGGAAGTGTGTCCGAAGGCAACACCCACCCCTCAGGCTCCACTCCACAGGTGAGTGAAACTGACCTGCTCTTCCGCCATTCCCTTCCCCATCCAATACTTTTGGAATAAAAATAAGCATAAAGAACACACCCTCATTCTCTTCCTGCTCCCTTGAAACCACCAGGTTGAGATACCCAGGACATGTGCACCACCCATCCCTTTCCCTTCCCCTCCCCACCACAAGACACCCTGTGAGGTAGGTGGGGCTGAGAGAGGTCTTTTGAGAACTGCTCATGAGAGAACAGCTCTGAGAGAACTTGTGACTGGCCCAAGGTCACACCAGCAGCTGCGTGTGGAGGAGTGGGGAATCAAACCTGGTTCTCCCAGATTACAGTCCAACTCCTGACCACTACACCAATCTGATGGGGTGGAAGCTGCTGAAGGGTTGGTGAAATTTCTCCAGTACTTATGTGCCATATGCCCCGATAAAAAATGGTATACTTAGAAAATTAATATGCCACCTTGAGCAAGTCTCTGGAAAAGCAGCACACAGTCATAAAAGGAACAATGATAAAATTATCAATATTAAAACAAAACATTCAAAACAATAAAGACCCTAGCAGGGCTTTCCCCGGGGCGCTGCGCCTCTGCACTGCTCGGGGAAGCCGAGGAGGGGGCGGGGCTTGGTCATGTGCCCGCCCCCTGGGCTCCTCACTCCCGGAGCTGCGCTCCTGTGCGCTCCCGCTCCAACGGACCCCTGCCAGTCGGCATCACCACCTGCTTGCTAACAGTGAATTTTCTCTGCCAGTCTCAGATGTTGGGCAGCAGTTGGCATCCCCACCTGGGCTTGTGCCATTAGAGTTTACCTTCTTTGGGGAGATAGAGTACCTTAAGCCGACCCTGCTCGGGAGGCAAGGCTTTGATCAGGGAGCTGGTACAGGGAGAAGCTAAAAGCCCCTTCATATTTTCTCCCCTCCCTCCGGTACAAACTAGGGCCAAGACACATGGGGGGCTCCAGTCCTAGAATTTGGGGGTCTTGTTGGGCTTGTTGAAGCTCAAGCCAGGGCCTCTCTTTTGGCCGAGTGCCTCTCCTGAAGCCAATGGCTGTTTTCGTCCAGTCCCACTTGGTTTTCCTGCCGTCGGCTTCTGGCCTGGAATGGTTTGCACACTGGTTATAAGTCTTGAGTTCCAGCTGATGCCAGTTCGTCATTGGCAGACGTGTTGTGAGGTTCCTGCCTTGGCACCCGGTGCTGTGATGTGCAGGTTCTTGGGAAGGGGGGGGACGGACCTGAGAGCAAATCAGGCGACAGTTCAGTCAGTGTTCTTATGAGTGCCGCCAAGGGGTGACAAATCCATTAGGTGAAATGAAGACTCCGGAGCAGAGATGAGGCTGGGGGCTCTCTGAGCAGAGCCGTCTCCACTCCCCTCATCCGTTTTAATTATCCGTGGAGTGGAGCGGAGTAGATGTGAGGCGAAGGGGAGGACAGGGTCCCGTCTTTGCCTCGGGAAGGTACCTGCCACCGGGCACTGGGTCGCGTGGGGGAAATGTGTTCTGCGGCAGGTAGGCAGGGGATGCATTTTATTTTATTTATTATTATTTATTATTACCCCGAAAAAGATAGCAAATATTGGTCAAAATATGTCTAACCAATGTTGGAAGTGTAAAGAAAAAGAAGGATCGTTTTACCATATGTGGTGGACTTGTGATAAGGCGAAATCTGTTTGGTGTATGATTCATGCTGAAATGGAAAAAATTTTGAAATGTAAATTTAAAAAACTACCAGAAATGTTATTGCTTGGTCTTAAGCTTGAGGACATAAGTATTAGTAAAAGAACAATGATATGGTATATGGTAACTACTGCAAGAATGGTCTATGCGCAAAATTGGAAATGTGAAAAAATTCCGGAACTATGGGAATGGTTGAGAAAACTTCTATTTATGGCAGAAATGGACAAATGGACAAGAAAATTAAACGATCATGACTCCGCAAACTTTTTAGAGGGGTGGAAAGATTTGAAAGATTATATGGAACAGAATTGGGATATGAAAAATAATATTTTTACATTTTCTAACTACTGAAAAGTTAAAAGATGTCTGCATTTTAAAGTTAAACGATGATTAAAGTTATTTAGACTATATATTGTAAGATGTAAGAGTAAAAGGTTAGAATTTAAACTGTTCCAAACTGATGTAATTGATATAACTTTTCTTTAAAAGGTATAATGGTGTTAGTAGGCAAAATAACGTTACCCTAGGATAAGAATATTTTTAAAGATATGTTTACCGATTGATATATGAAATGGGTGCAGGGGGAGTGGGAAACCACTTAATATTTGATTTCCCCCCCTTTTTTTTTGTAACCAAACAAGTAATTCTATAACCCATAACTACTCAGAACATAGATACCGTGAAAGAGGGCAGCGTTCTCCTCAGCATTGGAATGGTTGCCTGCCCCCTAATCTAGGCTCCTGCCAGGCTGCTGATCGTCAGGTTAGTGTTGGTGTTGGTATTAGCGCCAGGGCCATGATGTTAAAAGGCGGCACCCTAATCGAAAGCCTGGCGGAAGAGCTCCGCTCTGCAGGCCCTGCGGAACTGCAAAAGGTCCCGCAGGGCTCTGATATCATCCGGGAGCTCATTCCACCAGTAAGGGGCCGCCACAGAAAAAGCCCTGGCCCTCGTTGCAGCCAGCCTGGCTTCTTTAGGGCCTGGGAGAACCAGGTGATTTTGGGAACCCGATCTTAGTGTTCTTTGGGGGACATATGGAGAAAGGCGGTCCCTTAGGTAAGTAGGTCCCTGACCATATAGGCCTTTAAAGGTAAGAACCAGCACCTTGAACCGAATCCGGTATGCTATAGGCAGCCAGTGCAGTGCTCTTAGGGCGGGCTGAATGTGTTCCTGCACAGGAAGGCACAACAACAGCCTCGCCATTGCATTCTGCATCCATCGCTTCTCTCCCCCCTCCCAATACAGGGTGGATGAGGAGCTGAGGAGTTTGGGGGCTGGAGGCCTCCTTCCTTTTCCTCTGTGGTAGAAAGGCTGTGGCTCAGTGGCAGAGTATCTGCTTGGCAGGCAGAAGGTGCCCGGTTCAATCCCCAGCATCTCCAGTTAAAAAGGACCAGACAGGAGGTGATGGGAAAGAACCTCCGCCTGAGACCTTGGAGAGCCGCTGCCGATCTGAGGAGACGATAATGACTTTGACGGACCAATGGTCTGGTTCCAGGTACAGCCGCTTCATGTGCTCTTCACAATTGCTGACCCCTTTTCCCCCCTGACTGTGGCTCTCTTGAATGGTACGATGGCCCTTCCCTGTGGCACTCCACAGCTTGCCAAAGTCTGCGCAGAGGGTGACCTTTGTCTCGAGATTCCCACAGGGGACCAAGGGCAAAGGGAACCGGGTGAAAATATATGCAATATGTCCCAAACATACCAGCTTGACTCTCTGCTCTCAGCAAAGCAAAGCTCCCGGCAGAGAAGCGAGTTTGCCTGCTCCTCTTAAGAGTATCGGGCTAGGATCTGCGAGGCCCGGGTTTGAATCCCTGTTTGTGCCACAGAAGCTCGCTGGGTGACCTTGGGCCAGTCACACTCTCTCAGCCAGAACTACCTCGCAGGGTTGTTGAGAGGAGAAAACGGAGAAGAGGAGAAGGATAGAAGCCACTTGAGGGGGTGAACGAGGCAGGGTACAAATGAATTAAAGAAATTGAAGAAAGAACATAAAGGGCAGAAAAAGGACAACTGGAGCCTGATCAGGCCATGACTTCTCCACCGAAAGAGTGATTAACATGTGGAACTCACGGCCACAGGTGGTGGTGGTGGCTACAAGCATGGATGGCTTCAAGAGGGAATTAAATAAACACATGGAGCAGAAGTCCATCAGTGGCTATTAGCCACAAGGTATAGGTAGGATCTCTCGGTCTGGGGCAGGTGATGCTCTGTATTCTTGGTGTTTGGGGGGGGGGGCAACAGTGGGAGGGTTTTTGGTGTCCTGGCCTCACTGCTGGACCTCCTGAGGGCACCTGGTGTTTTTTGCCACTGTGTGACAGAGTGTCGGACTGGATGGGCCGTTGGCCTCATCCAACATTGGCTTCTCTTACGTTCTTATGTTCTTACGACATCGTGTGGCTGCGTAAAGAGCAAGGCTGCCGTTGGGTGGCAAAAGCCAAAAGAATACCCTCTGTGCGGAAGCAGCCTTGTAGATTCGATCCTCACAAGAGTCCTGTGAAGCAGGTTAGTGCGGGGAGAGTGACGGGCCCAAGGTCACCCAGTGAGATTGCGTGGCAGAGGGGGGATTGGCGCCAGTTTGGTGTAGTGGTTAAGTGCACGGACTCTAATCTGGGAGAACCGGGTTTGATTCCCCACTCCTCCACTTGCACCTGGCTGGATGACCTTGGGCAAGCCATAGCTCTGTACCAGCTGTTCTCTCAAGGACAGCTTGGGAAAAAGCTCTCTCAGCCCCACCTACCTCACAGGGTGTCTGTTGTGGGGAGGGGAAGGGAAAGGAGTTTGTAAGCCGCTCTGAGACTCCCTTGGGGAGTGGAGGGCGGGGTATAAATCCAATCTCTTCTTCTTCTTCTTCCTGTGCTAGGCTGCACTTGCTGAGGTCAGTTCTCAGAGTACCTTCAAGGGCAGGTTTTGGAAGACCAGCGGCTGAGCCATAGAGTGGAATAACTTCTTAAGGTGGGATATTGTCAGCTGATTAATAATTCCCAGGCGATCAGGAGACCTCTGAACTATGATGGCCCTGGGAGGGGCCGCCCCTTTCGGCAGGCTTGTGCAGGGAGCTCCTGGGGGCGTTTGCCCTCCCTCCCCTCCCCTGCCAGCTTCTTTTCTCGGTGCTCCCCAAGGCCAGCCCCCCCCCCCCCCCGGGAGCTGGTTGCTTTCCATTCTCTAGCGGCCCCTTTGTGCATTTGTGTGTGTGAGGGAGAGAGCTTGCTAGGCTGCTAGGCTGTGTCACAATATGGGTCACGCCGAATCTAATTTTCTGCCTGCCTCTAGGTCAATCGGCCTGGCGGGCTGTCACCCTGCCCCACGTCTCGAGGGGAGGCTCCTTTCAGGCTGCACAATGCCCCCCTTTGAACTCCCGGGGCTCTTCGTCCTGCCATGAGAGAGGTCCTCAGAAATCTTTCCCTCTGTCGCCAGAGCCCTCCCCTGCCGAAACAGGCGCCTCCGTCTCCTCCAGCGTTCTCGTCTTATTCAGAAAGATATCTGGCCAGCCAGATGCTCTTGGGAATCGTACCGACCAGCTTCCAACGAGCTGTCTCTGAATGTGGAAGTTCCATTTAGTCCTTGCGCCAAATCGCTCTTGCTCTGGCCTCCCTTCATGTACCTGAGATCTCTTCCGGAGGGTGTAGTAAGCCTGCAGTGCTGAATTCCAGAAGGAAACGGTGTGATGCTTGAAGAAGAGCCAGTTTGGTGCAGTGGTTAAGTGCGCGGACTCTAATCTGGGAGAACTGGGTTTGATTCCCCACTCCTCCCCTTGCAGCTGCTGGATGACCCTGGGCAAGGCATAGTTCTCTCAGAGCTGTCCTGGAAAGAGCAGTTTCTGTCAGAGCTCTCTCAGCCCCACCTACCTCACAGGGTGTCTCTTGTGGGGAGGGGAAGGGAAAGGAGATTGCAAGCTGCTCTGAGACTCCGAGTGAAGGGCAGGGTATAAGTCCAATCTCCTCCTCCTCCTCCTTCGCACTGCAGAGGATTCTGGGAGCATTCAGGATGGGAGGTGGGCTTGATGGGTATTGCTGCCACACTGCCCTGGGCCCCGTGAGCATGCATAGCGAGGGGGTGGTGGTTAAGGGACAGCAGGGGTCTGGCCTTCTCTTTGGGGAGCCAGTTATAATCTTGTGTGGTTCTTCAGGGGAGCCATGCCTGCCTATGTGCCCTGCCAGCCCTGTGCTCATTAGACTAACATTTAGCTGGTGATCCCCAGCTAAAAAGACATCCATCTGGCCTCGACCAGGGCCTTTTCAGCGCTGGCCCCAACCTGTTGGAAAGAGATCCCGCTAGAGATCAGGGCCCTGCGGGACCTTTTACAGTTCCGCAGGGCCTGTAAAATGGAGCTATTCTGCCAGGCTTTGGGGCGAGACAGGGGATATCAAATATCATCATTTTACCTCTCTGTTACCATCTGTATTATGGTCTTCAGTTTTCAAGGACACAGAATGGCAGACACCTTGGTCTATCCAAGGTCGGGTATTCATAGCCTGGAATCCCCCCCCCCCCCCGGGGATCTAGCCCTTTCTGTCTTTAATTGTCTAACACCAGGGTACCTTTAATGCCAAAGTAGAATTTTTGCTTACAAGATTTCCACGCACAAGAGGCCTCCAGAACTGCACACAAGACTCCAGGTGTGGACTGACCAATGCAGTGTACAGCGGGACTGTGAAATCTTGCGATTTGGATGTTGTGGCTCTGTTGATACACCCCAAGACTGCATTCGCCTTTTCTGTCAGCACGTCACACTGGCTGCTCCTATTTACGGTCCACCTGCACCCAAGATCTTGTTCACACACGTTGCCACCCAGACGGCCCTGCCCACCCCCCACCTTTCCCTTCTGTTCTCGGCCTATTAAAGGACCCTTTGTGGCCTTTCTGGAATCGGGGAGTCTTCAGATTTGCCACTGCTTTTTATGTCCTCCTGGGAGGTGCTTCCCATTCCGCTTGGAAGAGGGCCTGAGACCAGCTCTGTTCAGGAACAAGAGGAACAAGACCACAGCTTGCTTTCTCCTCCACTGACCTATAGGATGTGTTTCCTTTTAAGCATTCAGCCTAACCAAGGGTTTGGCGGAACTTGGAAGCGGGAGCCCTGAAGTGTCGTTTGGGCAGGGCTTAGTACAGGGCGTTACACGGCTTATGCTTTTGGTCTCTTGAGGGCTAGGATGATTCCTGGATTGTGAGCAGGGGAAATGTGATGCGCAAGAGGAGAGGGTGGGTCTCGCTGGACCGCTGCTCTTGTAATGACAGCCCCCCCCCCCGCCACCACTTGTGGCTCAGAATGCTGTATCTGTGGGCAGCGGCAAAGACCAGAAATTGTAGCCTCGACCCTCTTCCCAGTCGGTGATTTCCATACTTTAGAGGGCAGAGTAAAGGCGAAAGACGCAAGTTTTCAAAAATTGCTTTGCGCCGCTCAGTGATCGCGATACCCGTTTTGGCTTTCTTTCTCCCCCCCCTCTCTTCCCGCTCTCGACTTTGTATCTAAATTGCTTGTTTGTTCCCTTTCAAGGCCGGCTTTCAGTCCGCAAAGCCCCATAATGAGGGGCAGGAGTCAAGTTAATTTTCACGGAGAGCTGCCAGCGCTCCAGCGTGTCTCGGATCTTCAAACAAGACTCTCTTTGGTATGCGGCTTGTTGGCATTGAAGGCTTGTGAAAGGGCAGCTGCGCCCGGGGAAGAGAGAGCCAGGGCTGAGGCGTGTGAATGAGGAGTGTGCCGCTCCATAAACGGGGGGCCGTTATCTCTGTCGCAGCGCAGGCCAGAGTCCCCTTTGCCGGCAGATTCATTGCGCTGGGGGTGGAGGGGGAGATGTGCTCAAAGCTTCCAACTTTTCCGGAAGGCTGGCTAATGATCTCTTCTGGAAGAGTCCTCCAGCGCATGGCACTTCTTCGCCCTGGCAGGAGCTGGTTGGAGGGGAGTCGACTCGGTAACAGGTTCCTTCTGGAAAGGTTGTGTGCAGTGTGCTTGCAGATTGGGCCCGTAGATCAGGCCAGCAAAGCGCTTGATGGTTGGAGTGCTAATGGGATCTGGAAGATTCGGGAAGGATTACAGCAACACCTGGGTGCGTGGCGTGTAGAAAGTTCAGATATTCCCATTTTGCCTGCCCCTGTTCCTCTTGGAACCATTCTGCCGGGCCATTGGAAGGTCTTTTTAAACCAGCGACTGAATATTGTTAGGTTGTTTTAATGTTACGTAATAATCTGTTTATCAGGTCCTTTAAATTTCCAGCTTGCATCAAAAAAGCAAAGTAAGGCACTGTCCCTTTTGTTTCAGAGACGCACCTGAGACCCAGTTTGGTGTAGTGTTTCGGAGCGGTGGACTCTAATTTGGGAGAACCGGGTTCGGTTCCCCCACTCCTCCTCCACTTGCAGCCAAGTTCTTTTTTTCATATGTGGTGGACATGTAATGTAACAAAAAAATATTAGATATGGATTCATGAGATACTGCAAAAAATAATAGATACAACTATACCATTTGAACCAGAACTGTTCTTATTAAATATTATCCCAGAGATATTTTTTTAAAAAACCAGATATATACATGATTGTACATGTTATAACGATGGCTAGGATTTTGGATGCAAAACACTGGGAAAAAGAAGGAGTACCGTGAAAAGAAGAAATAGTTTATCAATTATTAGAAACAGCAGAAATGGATAAACGAAACTTACAGTTACAAGGTAAAGAAGAAGAAACCTTTGATAAGAACTGGTCAAGGGTATGTAAATGGCTAGAGGACTATCTCAAGAAGACTTAAGAACTGGAATATAAACTCAGATTCTTGGAAGTTTAAACTGTGCGTAAAAGACTGATTCTATGTAGACTATTTTAAGTAGTTATTAGGAGTACAGACTTCATGTTGGTTGTATGTCGATTTTCCTTTTTTGTTTGTTTGTGTTGCTATGTATTGTCTATTTTTTCCCCTTTTTTCTTTTCTTTGCTTCTGAAAAATAACAAAATTGTCTTACAAACGCAGCCAGCTGGGTGCCCTTGAGTCAGTCACAGCTCTCTGAGAGCTCTCTCAGCCCCACGTACCTCACAGGGTGTCTGTTGTGGGGAGAGGAAGGGAAGGTGATTGTAAGCAACCCCGAGACTCCTTTGGGTAGTGAAGGGGAGGATATAAAACCAATCCTCCTCCACAATGAAAGGGTCTGGGGACTTTTTTAAAAAAGCTGAGAATTCAGAGTATCTGATGCACAGATTGTTGTAGCATGATGATAATCCGTTGTCAATTAAAAAAAATAAAAACCTGACAAATTCCCAGTGGTCTTTGGGTGGGGGGTGGGTAGATGGCTGCTGCTGGGAGAGTGGGGCAGGGGAACTGGAAAGGAACCTGCAATGAGGAAACCACATAAGCTTGTCTGTGTGGGGAACAATCAGGTAGCTTCCATGCACTGAGGCCTTTCCAGGTTCCCCAGAGTAATGAAGTATGCCCCTTTCTGCTCCATGGTAGAGGCAAAGCAGAGTGATGCAGACTCGTTTGGGTTCTGGAAGTGCACCAGGGGCCGAGCTGGAGTGGTGTAGTGGTTGAAGTGTCGGACTAGGATCTGGGTAACCCATTTTTAAAATCCCCACTCTGCCATGGAAGTCTGCCAAGTGACCTTGGGCCAGTCACAAATAAGAACCTCAGAAGAGCCTTGCCGGATCAGACCAGTGAGGGTCCATCTAGTCCAGCATCCCGCCTCACACAGTGGCCAACCAGTTCCTACGGAGGGCCAGCAACAGGGCAGATGCCGAGGCCTTCATGAGAACATAAGAAGAGCCCTGCTGGAGCAGACCAGCGAGGGTCCATCTAGTCCAGCATCCTGTCTCACACAGTGGCCAGCCAGTTCCTCTGGAGGGCCAGCAACAGGGCAGGGAGGCCGAGGCCCTCATAAGAACCTCAGAAGAGCCCTGCTGGATCAGACCAGTGAGGGTCCATCTAGTCCAGCCTCCTGTCTCACACAGTGGCCAGCCAGTTCCTCTGGAGGGCCAGCAACAGGGCAGGGAGGCCGAGGCCCTCATAAGAACCTCAGAAGAGCCCTGCTGGATCAGACCAGCGAGGGTCCATCTAGTCCAGCATCCTGTCTCACACAGTGGCCAGCCAGTTCCTCTGGAGGGCCAGCAACAGGGCAGGGAGGCCGAGGCCCTCATAAGAACCTCAGAAGAGCCCTGCTGGATCAGACCAGTGAGGGTCCATCTAGTCCAGCCTCCTGTCTCACACAGTGGCCAGCCAGTTCCTCTGGAGGGCCAGCAACAGGGCAGGGAGGCCGAGGCCCTCATAAGAACCTCAGAAGAGCCCTGCTGGATCAGACCAGCGAGGGTCCATCTAGTCCAGCATCCTGTCTCACACAGTGGCCAGCCAGTTCCTCTGGAGGGCCAGCAACAGGGCAGGGAGGCCGAGGCCCTCATAAGAACCTCAGAAGAGCCCTGCTGGATCAGACCAGTGAGGGTCCATCTAGTCCAGCCTCCTGTCTCACACAGTGGCCAACCAGTCCCTCTGGAGGGCCAGCAACAGGGCACAGAGTCCAGGGCCTTCATAAGGACATCAGAAAAGCTCTGCTGGAACAGATCAGTGCGGGCCCATCTAGTCCAGCATCCTGTCTCGCACTGTGGCTGACTAGTTCCTTTGGAGGGCCGCAACATGGCACAGAGGCCAGGGCCTTCATAAAGACATCAGAAGAGCCCTGCTGGAACAGACCAGTGAGGGCCCATCTAGTCCAGATTTCTGTCTCACACAGTGGCCAACCAGTCCCTTTGGAGGGCCAACAACAGGGCACAGAGGCCGAGGCCTTCCCCTGAGGTTGCCTCCTGGCTCTGGGATTCAGAGTCTTAGTGCCTCTGAATGTGGAGGTTCCCCTCAGTCACCATGGCTGGTAGCTGTTGATTAAACTTCTCCTCCATGAATCTCTAATCCTCTTTTAAAGCTGTTTATTTGTTGTGAGGATAAAACATAGGACAGGACACTGATATAAGCTACTTTTGGTCCCCACGGGAGGGAAAGGTGGGATGTTAATAAAGTAAAATAAACTAAATGAAAGTAAAATAAAATAGAAGGGCCGGGGAGGTCCCTTCTTCCCATTCCCCTGCCCCAAAGGGCTTTCTGTGAGGGCTGTCCCCCACCCCTCCCTTCCAGTCAACACTCTCCCCAACTTCTGCATTCTTTCAAGGCTTGAGGGAAGAAGAGGTTTTTGTAGAACCCTTTATGCTCTGTTTTTGAACTCCACACATTTTAATGACTAGAAAATGCAAATCCAGCCCAGAATCATCGCCACGTTTTACAGAAGCAGTTTGCAAATCTGTTGTCACTCTTTGGTATGTCGAAGCGTCACTTTTAAATTTTGCTTTTATCACCTATGGCTGTCACGTCGCGTGTATTCTTAATCTTAGTGTGTTCCTCCCGCCCTTTAAACAACTATAGTTGATCTGGCAGAAGGTGCCTGAACGCTTCCCCCTTCTTACCCATCTGGAACAATCGTCTTGGCTGTTTGGGGCTACAAAGCTTGCTAGTGTTATATAGCCTGGCTCACCGGATGCCTGAAGCAGGAAAGAGCAAATTCGCACCTTTTAAGCAGCATCTTAAACAAAAAAGTTCTGGCGTTTTTGCTGAAGTTCAGTACGGAAAATTTCCAAACTACGACGCACTGAACTTTCAAATGTGATTCATGAGCATCTCCTTAAAAGCATGGTGCTTGTTCCAGCCTTTAGAGCTGCTGGGAGGCACTGCTAAAAAAACACGAGCTACTTGGCAAGGCGTGGAAGCCAGCCGGAGAGCACCTACAGTTGGAGCTGGGGCCAACCGAATATGTACCTCTCTGATCCCTCTTTCTGCCCCCAGGAGGAATGAGGGGTTCTATACACAGGGGAGAAAAGAGTGGATTTATACCCCGCCCTTCACTACCCAAAGGAGTCTCAGAGCGGCTTACAAACTCCTTTTCCCTTCCCCTCCCCACAACAGACACCCTGTGAAGTAGGTGGGGCTGAGAGAGCTCTGAGGGAACAGAGAACTTGTGACTGACCCAAAATCACACCAGCAGCTACATCTGGAGAAACGGGGAATCAAACCTGGTTCTCCCAGATTAGAGTCCACGCACTTAACCTCTACACTAAACTGGCTCTTACTTAAGATGTTACTTGCTGCCCGGGGGGGACACACACAGTCATGAATCCTAGATTCTTACCAGATTGAGATTTTTCCTGGCTAAGAGGCCCCAGAGCAGGAATCTGTGTTTCACATCTCTGCCCCTTCTGTACTACTCGAGTTGGAGGAAGGTTTACGACTGTTCATCTCTCTGTCTTCCTAGTATATAGACATGTACGGATCACAAATTCTCCAAGGAAGCTAAATATCAGGGCTCGCCTTTCTGACCGGCCAATTCATCACTGCCAAATCCACAAGCCAGGCCCCCGTTGTTGGCAAGGGCATGGCGGCATTCCTGGGCGTGGAGGAATCCTGGGTGCTCAGGGACGGGCGGGCAGCAGTCAGAGACAGATGGGTATCTGGCACAGAGACAGGGAGCGCGGCCTCTTTGCAGATATAGATATAAGTGGGGAGGCACTGGGGGGGGGGGGGAGAGAAGAGCCTCTAATGCCAGCGAGACAGCCGCAAATGAGGCTTTAGTTCAGCGGCGGAGGGAGCCAAATTGTCTTTCGAAATCTTGTATCAGTATTCACATTACGGAGGCTCTTTCCAGCTATTTCAGCATATTAATAATAAATGCTCCATAATTACAGCCGTGCGCCTCGCCGCCTCCTCCTTCCCCTCTGTCAACGTCTGCTTAAATCGGTGCAGCCCGAGGACTGAGCCCCGCCGCCACAGCAGCCAAAGAGCCGGACGGGGATCCCTCACAAAGCCCACCGCGGCCCCCCTCTCTCGCCGCTGGCAGCCCAGGCTGAAGGAGCCACTAGAAGCCGCTTCCTTTCACCAGGATGGCTCTGCTGGGCTTCTCCCCGCAGAAGGGAACCTGAGCAGGTGCCCAGATCAGGTCCCCCAACCATCTCTGAAACAGCCTCCAGACTTCAGCATCTGAAAGAACTCCAGTTCCCATAATGCCTTGAGGGCTCTTTCTTGGAGAACTGCTCAGTGGTACGATTCCCCACATCTCACACCACTGTGTGTCGTGAAATGGCTGCACGTCCCATTGGCTACAGAGGCCGCGCAGCCCACACCACATATCAGGGCCCCCCGACCTTTCTCAGCCTGCAGCCCCGTTTGGAACTCCAACTCGAGAGGGGGCCCCTGTCTGCTTGCTCAACGCAAGCCCGGCGGCTCTAGACGGAGCTGTGGCTCGAGAGGGTCTCCAAAAGCCCCCCTTAGGCTGAGAAACCTCTCTTTCCCGGTCAGGGAACCAAATGAAGCACTATGAACCAAGAATAGAGATTTCCCAATGATCCTAAGGTCCGAACATCAGGTAGAGAAGAAAGCCTTTATTTTTATGACGTCAGTCTCGGCAATGGTAATCCATTAAAGTTACCGAGCCCAGATTTTACTGAGGCTTGGCGTTTTATACCAGGGGGTGGGGACGCACAGAAAGGAAGGGGACAGTGTCATACAGCATCATATTTGTTAACAAATCATACGATATAACTCCGCCTAACTAGCTGCTCAAGTGTTAGGAATGTTTCTATCTAAATGTTGCTAATTGCTTGCCGTTCCCATGGTTCTTTAGCCCAGCCTAAGAGCAATAATGTTGCCCACTAAACAATGTAAGACTGTTAGCTAGATGTTGTTAGTGTTCTATGTAACAGCAAAGAATCTTGTTTCATTGACCTTGCATTTCAAAGCTTCTGACTTACTAAGCAATATGCAGAGTTCTATTCAGCATAATTATTGATTAATTTTTCTTATTGCTTCACTGAGCCATCAGGGTCTGCCACAAAATGGCTGCAACAGGAGGAGGAGCCAGTGACAAAATGGCTGCCACAGCTGACCCTCAGTCACTCGTTGTAGATCTTCATGCTGTGGTGGCAGTTGCTGCCGAAGCAACATTTTTAAAAATCCGCACCGTCAATGAAGTCCCCAACGGCCAATCAGAAACCTTTGAAAAACACCTGGCGGCCACCTTGCCGCCCGTGGGCACCATGCTGAGGAGCCTCGTCTAGCCCTCTATAGTTGCATCCATCAAGTGAAAACCAGAATCTGGTGTAGTGGTTAAGTGCGCGGACTCTAATCTGGGAGAACCGGGTTTGATTCCCCACTCCTCCACTTGCACCTGGCTGGATGACCTTGGGCAAGCCATAGCTCTGTACCAGCTGTTCTCTCAAGGACAGCTTGGGAAAGAGCTCTCTCAGCCCCGCCTACCTCACCAGGGTGTCTGTTGTGGGGAGGGGAAGGGAAAGGAGTTTGTAAGCTGCTCTGAGACTCCCTTGGGGAGTGGAGGGTGGGGCATAAATCGAATCTCTTCTCCCCTGTGTATAGAACCCCTCATTCCTCCTGGGGGCAGAAAGAGGGAGCAGAAAGGTACATTTTCGGTTGGCCCCAGCTCCCACTGTAGGTGCTCAGGGGTTGGATATTCCCAGGCTTTCTGGCTGTGCTGTATCCTCACCCTGTGAGATCAGATCCAGGTAGGCATTTGCACCAGAATCTACTGGCATGCTTAAAGGGAGATGCATTTGGGAGGCTTGAAATACATGGGGAATGTTCTATGTAAAATGTAGTGTTGGCGAAGAGAGAGGGCAGCTCACAGCCAGAGGGTCCCAGGTTCAAATCCTGCCTAAACTGCAATCTCTCCCCTCCCCAGGATCAAGGAAACCTCTTCTAAGGGAGTTTTGTAGGATGTGAACTTAAGAACATAAGGGAAGCCCAATGTTGGATCAGGCCAGTGGCCCATCCAGTCCAACACTGTGTCATACAGTGGCCAAAATTAGCAGGTACAAAAATTAACAAAAAGGCTTGAGAGTAAGATGCTAAATATAGCTTGTGTTATATTACATACACAAATAACACAAGTATCATTTACAATACATCATCAAGAAGTAAGTACTAACTATACAGTTTGTAACCTATTTTCTCATTAGTTCTAGGAGCAGAAAGCTCTTTAGTTCCAGGAGCAGAAAGCTTCACCATTTAAATGGAAACTTCAGTGTAAAACAGGTAAGTGCTAACTATACAACTAGTAACTGACTACCAGTTTTTCTTAATTCCAGGAGCAGAATGCTTCAAAACAGCTGCAGCCATAAAGAGACCAATTTTTCTTAATTCTAGGAGCAGAATGCTTCAAAACAGCCATTCTGTTTTGAAGCATTCTGCTCCTGGAATTGAGCTCTTGTGATTGCAGCTGTTTTGAAGCATTCTGCTTCTGGAATTAAGGAAAACTGGTAGTCAGTTACTAGTTCTATAGTTAGCACTTGCCTGTTTTACACTGAAGTTTCCATTTAAATGGTGAAGCTTTCTGCTCCTGGAACTAAAGAGCTTTCTGCTCCAAGAACTAATGAGAAAATAAATTAGTTAGGTTACAAACTGTATAGTTAGTACTTCTTGATTGTGTACTGTAAATGATACTTGTGTTATTTGTGTGTGTAATATAATACAAACTATATTTAGCATCTTACTCTCAGCCATTTTGTTAATTTTTGTAGCTGTTATTAGCTGAGGAGTCTCTAATTGTTTCTTCAAAAATAGCAGGTGCCCTCAGGAGGTCCACCAGTGGGGCCCTGTCCTGCCCTTTCTTGCTCAAGCTAGCCCCGTCTTGTCAGCTTTCAGAAGATAAGCAGGGTCAACCACAGATGGTACTTGGATGAGAGACCACCAAGGCATTTCTATGCAGAGGCAGGCCATGGAAACCACCTTTGGTCGTCGCTTGCCTTGACCCGGATGGCCTGGTCTAGCCCAGTTTTGTCAGATCTCAGAAGCTAAGCAGGGTCGGCCCTGGTTAGTACTTGGATGGGAGACCACCAGAGAAGTTCAGGGTTGCTGCGCAGAGGCAGGCAAAGGATAAAACTACCTCTGAATGTCTCTTTCTTCTAAATCCCCATGAAGGGTGGCCATAAGTCTTCTGTGACTTGACGGCGCTTCCCACCAACAAACTTCTGTCCCACTGCCCAGCTCCAAGATTCCTGGAGAGTAATGGTTCTTGAAGATGGATTTGTTGGAGGAGGAGTAGGGGCTGGGTCAAACCCCCTGCAGCTCCAGAAGGACACCCTGATGCCATCAAAAAGTCCTCCTTTTCTTGTAGCACAGAAACAGCCGCTGTGAGCCACTCAGTGACTAGGCCTTGGCAGTGGAAAGTGCTATCAAGTTGCAGTTGGCTTACAGGAACCCTGTAGGGTTTTCAAGGTAAGAGATGCCCAGAGGTAGTTTTATCCATTGCCTGCCTCTGCGTAGCAACCCTGGACTTCCTAGTGTTCCTCCATCCAAATACTAACCAAGGCCGACCCTGTTTAGCTTCTGAGAGATTATGAGACCAGGCGAGCTCGGACCATCCGGATCAGGTCAGATCAACAAGGGTGGTTTTATCCATTGCCTGCCTCTGCGTAGCAACCCTGGACTTCCTAGACTGTGCTTCAGTCACCCCTAATTCTCACCACATTTGAGTGGTTGCTGTGAGCCTTTGCTGAATGCTAGTTGCTGCTGCTTGCTTATGGTCCTCCACAGAGTCCACCCTCCAAAGCAGCCAGTTTGATTTGATTTGATTTGACTTGATTTATTTGATTTATAGCCCTCCCTCCCTCCCTCGCAAGCAGGCTCAGGGTGCGGGTCACAACAGTAACAATGACAACATCTGAAACAATAAATCTAAATTAACATTAGGAACAGTGTCTGATATCAGTATCCGATGCCAGCTGAAACATTAGAACAGATTAATACACCCTAGAGGGGTTTTGCATCAAGTGCAACGGTAGACGTTAGAATAAGACAGAGGAGCAAACCAAACGGAGAAGGAAGAGAGAGCCGGGGGGGGGGGGGGGGGGCGCGGTCCAGATGGTTACCACAGCCTCAACCGTAGGGCTTGGTAGAACAGCTCCATTTTGCAGGCCCTGCAGAACCGCATTAAGCCCCGCAGGGTCCGGATCTCACCTGAGAGAGGGTTACACCGGGCTGATGCCTGAGCCGAAAAGGGAACTGATCCAGGTAATTCAAGGGAACCGATCCAGGTAATTTGGAGGTCACTGTGCAAGAGTGGAATCAGCTGCCTAGGGAGGTGGTGAGCTCCCCCTCCCTGGCCATCTTTTTTTGAAAAAAAACTTTATTGGTGTAAAGTGTATACAGCAATAGAAAGCCAATACATGTCAACCGAATTTAGCAATTACACATTGATCAATGATAATAATCAGCAAGAGTCAACTTAGCGTTTACATGACCAAAAACAACTTTTCAAGTCTGATTCGTATAAAACGTGTACAGTGAAGACTAAATGTTATAGTAAGCTGACTTTCGTATAACTGTAAACATAGGTATATGATCTGGTGTACAACTCAGTAAGGGGATAAAGATCGCAGTTATTTTGGCAGAAGATAATTTCTAAAGTAACCTATATCAAGAGGAACAGTCCATAACCATGGTTGTATTTGAGACCAGGAAGGAGATAGAGATTCCTCATTTGAAAGAAAAGCTAGCATTGGGAACCATTTCTCATTAAATGTTGATTTGGCAGATTTCTGTAGAATGTCATTTATTTTGTCTGTGACACATTCCATGAGGCATTGGTCCCATAGCCTGCGAAACCATGTTTGTATAGATGGTGGATTGGCATCTTTCCAGCAAGAGGCAATAGACGATCTCGCTGCAAAGATCATTGCGTCTAGAAGTGACTTCTATCTATGTTTGGTGATATGAACTGGCCAACATTCTAAGGAAAGATTCTCTGGTTGTACCAAAGCTTCAATACCAGTAATCGTTTTGATATAGTGGAAGACTTCTACCCAGAAGGTACGAATCTTATCGCATTTCCACCAACAGTGGTCGAAAGCGCCATTCTGCTGACACCCGTTCCAGCATAGTGGGGAAGATGGAGAAATGGGAGATTTTATGGGGTGTAAAGTCTCTCTGGCCGTCTTGAAGCAGAGTCCGGACAAACTGTTGGTTATTCTGGTAAAAATATATTCAAGCAGAGTAAAATAGTTAAGCATCAGCAGAGCACAGAGTTGAGAGTCTGAGTCCATGTGTGTTTAAAAGGTAAAAGTTTACTATACACCTATCATGGAAAAAGGTAAACAGGATGCAAAATAACAACAGAGCTAGATTGCTTCATCCTTACAGCTAAAGATCTAAACAGGAATCATGGCGTCTTCCCTCTCTGAACAAGAACAAAAAGCAGAGGAAAGAAACCATAAAATGCAAATATCTTAGTACCTGGTTTCCAATCAGGAAGTCAGGGTCCCAACAAAGTTTCCCGGGCTAACTGTTATGTAGACAGATTGGTTACAAACAAACATGTGACTTCCTGTTGACTAATACAAACTACATTAACCCAGTAAATACATTGAAGTGTTTTAAACTTGTTAGACCCCACACAAACACTCTCCAGGGATGCTCTAGGCTGATCCTACATTGAGCAGGGGGTTGGACTAGATGGCCTGCATGGCGCCTTCCACCTCTGTGTGATTCTGTGATTCAGTTGTAATCGCAGGAGATCTCCAGGTGCCACCAGAATGACAGTGCTACGCACTGAACATGACACGCCAGTCTGGCTGTGAGTGAGTGCAGGACTGTGGCCTGTGTGCTGGACGTCGGCCAGAAAGAGTCACAGGTCCAGGTGCCTGCTTGGCCACCAAACTCGGCCGAATCCCTTTCTCTCGGCCTGCTTCTCCTCCCCGTGTAGGGAGTCTGCTGTGGCTGGTGGAAGCCAGAAGGTGACTTGGACATCTTCTGAAAGTCATGGGAAGCCCCCCCCCACCCCCGGAGGGTGGGGGGAGGTGCAAGAGGCAAGGCGGTGGCAGTCAGAGGCCAAGGCCCGGCCCCGCAAGTGTGGTGTGAGTGGGTCGCCTGACAGGACTGGCAGGGAGAGATGTAGAGAGTCCCTCTGCCAAGATGTGGGAACATGAGAATTGCGGCTGATCCCGAGCTGCTTTCAGAGCCTGGTGTGTGTTTCTGTCTGTGCTTTGACTGCCAAGCCGAAAACTAGAATGTGTGGACCCCTTCCAGCATGCACAGAAGACTTTCCGTGCCATAAGATTGTCACTTCTGATAATACAGTCAGAGTCTCTGTGCGCACTTGATGGCTGTCTTGAGGCCAGTGTCGTAGAGCTCCGTCCATGTGTCTGGCGCTGGTCAGTCCCGGCCCCCCCGGGGGACCGTTTTATGCCAAGCAGCGTTCCGTGGGGAGGGGAAGAGGTGGGGGAAGAGCATACAACCAAGAGGCCACTGCTGTGCTGCTCGGGTGACCTCCTTGACTGGGGCACCCGCCCTGAGGTTGGTTCTTTCCGTGACAGCCAGAATGAGGCCATTCTCTGTCAAGGGGGGGGGGCGGTTCTTTGGAGCGGCTGCCAGGATGGGGGAGGAGGGCAGCTGGGCTGCCCATTTTCTGGAGGCAAGCAAGAGCACTGGATTTCAGAGAGCATTTTGTGCAGAAGGCAGCAGCTTGGAAGGCTGGACTGTGATTTTGCTCCGCCATGAAGTTGTGTTTCATTGTGGCGGTGGTTGCTGCAACTTCTTGTTGGCTGTGTCTTAGACAAAGACCTTTCGGGAGAGGCTCTGGCTCAGTGTGGTAGAACCTCTGCTTAAGAACCTCAGAAGAGCCCGGCTGGATCAGACCAGTGAGGGTCCATCTAGTCCAGCTTCCTGCCTCACACAGCGGCCAACCAGGTCCTCTGGAGGGACAACAGCAGGGTAGAGTGGCCGAGGCCTTCCCCTGATAAGAACCTCAGGAGAGCCCTGCTGGATCAGACCAGTGAGGGTCCACCTAGTCCAGCATCCTATCTCTCATACAGGGGCCAGCCAGTTCCTCTGGAGGGCCAACAACAGGGCAGAGAGGCCAAGGCCTTCCCCTGATAAGAACATTAGAAGAGACCTGCTGGGCCAGACCAGTGAGGGTCCATCTAGTCCAGCATCCTGCCTCACACAACGGCCAACCAGGTCCTCTGGAGGGACAACAGCAGGGCACAGAGACCAAGGCCTTCATAAGAACCTAAAAAAGCCCTGCTGGGTCAGACCAGTGAGGGGCCATGTAGTCCAGCGCCTTGTCTCACACGGGGCCAACCAGTTCTTCTGGATGGCCAACAACAGGGTATAGAGGCCAAAACTGTTAAGGAACATTGGAAGAGTCCTGCTGGATCAGACCAATGAGGGTCCATCTAGTCCAGCATCCCGCCTCACCCAGTGGCCAACTAGTTCCTCTGGAGGGCCAACAACAGGGCAGAGAGGTTGAGTCCTTTCTCTGATGTTGCCTCCTGGCTCTGGAATTCAGAGGATTCATGCCTCTAAATGTGGATGTTCCCCTCAGTCGCCATGGTTAATAGCCATTGATAGACCTCTCCTCCATGAATCTGTCTAACCCCCTTTTAAAGCTGTCTGTGCCTGTGGCCATCTATCCTCTGGCAGCGAATTCCACATTTTAATCACTCTCAGCGTAAAGTTGTATTTCCTTTTGTCCATCCTGAATCTACTGCCCGTCATCTTCATTGGATGTTCTCGAGTTCTAGTCTTTTGGGAGTGAGAGAAAATTTTCTGTCAACTTTCTTCATCCCATACATAATTTTATAAACCTCTATCATGTCCCCCCCCCCCAGTCATCTTTTTTCTAAACTGAGAAGTCCCAGACTCTTCAGCCTTTCCTCCTAGGGAAGATGCTCCAACCCCCTCAACATCTTGGTTGCCCTCCTCTATACTTTTTTCCAGCTCTGCAATGTCCTTTTGGAGATACGGTGACTAGAATTGCCCACAGTATTCCAAATGAGGCTGCACCATGGAACCACTGCTGACTTCCCAATACTACTGCTGACTTCCCTCTGTTGTGAGAACTGTCCATGCATGCCTACTCTCTTCATGTCATTTAACCAGTTTTTAATCCATAAGAGAACCACTCCTCTTACCCCAGAACTGCTAGGCATGCGGAAGGCCCCAGTTCTCTAGGCGATGTGAGAGAGCTCAGCCTGAGAACCTGGAGAGCGGCTGCCAGTCTGAGTAGGCAATACTGACCTTGATGGACCAAGGGCCTGATTCAGTAGAAGGCAGCTTCATGTCTGGCTGTTGGTGAAAGGCAGAATATAAATGTTTTGGAGGAATAGCAGGCAAAAACCCTCGCCATTCTGACCGTCTGTAACAGGGGTGGCCAAACTTGCTCTGTGTAGGAGCCACACAGAATAAACGTCAGACATTTGAGAGCCACAAGACCTGAACAGATATTAAGCACACATTTTTATTTTTAAAAATATGCAAATTTGCTTTTGATTAACATTAAATGAGACTGCCGAAAATAAAAGCAAAAGGAGTGAAAATGGATATTGATAATGTCCAATGATATTTATTTGTTTGTCTCTTAGAGAAATATCATTAGCAGAGAAAAAGAGAGAGGGGGGGGTGGAAAGAAAGAGAAAAAGAAAGCAAATAGGGGGGAGGGAGGGAGGGAGAAAAAGCATGGCTTCCCTTCGCTTCCCCAGCTGCCCTGCCGGGAGCCACACAATATGTGTGAAAGAGCCACACAGGGTGTCTGTTGTGGGGAGGGGAAGGCAAAGGAATTTGTAAACCACTCTGAGACTCTTAAGTGAGTGAAGGGCGGGATATAAATCCAATCTCTTCTTCTTCTTCTTCTCTCCCGAGCCTCGGTTTGGCCCCCCCTGCTCTATAAATCTGGGACCCACATGAACAGAGGGGAGAGGTCTAAACAGGCAGGAAGGGACATGTGGCCATCCCTTTAGAAGAGGTGGGATAGATTCATGGGGGAGCGGCCCATCGTTGGCTACTCGTCATTTGGACTAAAGGGAACCTTTATATTCAGACAAAGACAACTTCTGAATCCCCAGTCAGGAGGCAACATCAGGTGAAGGCCTTGACCCCTGAGCCCTGTCTATCAGTCCTCCAGAGTAATTAGTTGGCCACTCTTTGAGACAGGAGGCTGGACTAGATGGACCCTCACTGCTCTGACCCAGCAGGGCTCCTGTGATGTTCTGATGCCGGACGGTTCAGCCAGGTGGCCTGTACTGAAGGTGTGTGTTTCCAGGCCTCAGAGGGCTCAGAGAACACAGAAAATACGTTTGGGGAATATATATATACACGAGCAGAAGGACCCACGATACTTGTGGGCGGGGGGGGGGGGAGAGAAGGGGCTCCTCGTCGAGGAGGAGGAAGCATCTGCAGGTGAGCCTTCTCCCCCACCCCCCAGCACTGACAGTGAGGCCCGGGCCCACCAATCCTTCTCCTCCCACACGGGCACCAGCGGTGAGGCCTGAGCAGCTCTCAGCCACAGGCCCGCCACAGCTCCCAAAGTGTTCTCTGCACATGTGCAGGGAATGCTCTTACTTTTGGGGGGATTTAAAAAATAGTTTTTTTTAAAGTTTTCAGATTTTTCTGCACATCTGGGGATTGTCCCAAGTGTGCAGGAAAAGCTCTCTGCCCCCCAAGTGCCCCTGATGTGTGGATTTAGATATCCGCATGCACAGGGGACACTTGGCTATTAGTATATACAAGAAGGGGGACCCGTGATACTCGTGGGGGGGTATCCCAATCCTTCTCCCACCCACCCCTCCCCAGTGGCAAGGCCTACCAAGCCTTCTCCCTCCTCCCCTACCACACCGGCGAGGCCTGAGCGACTCACAGCCACTGGCCCACCAAACCTTCTCCCTTCCCCTCCCCTGTGACAGTGAGGCCTGAACAACTCACAGTTGCCAAGTCCACTGAGCTCCCCCTCAATGGCCAGAGCGTTTCCTGCGCATGCGCAGGGAATGCTTTTACTTTTGGGGGGATTTAAATATCCCCGAATATTTTTTTAACTTTTCAGATTTTTCTGCACATCTGGGGAGTCCCCCAAGTGTGCAGAAAAATCTCTGCCCCCCAAGTGCCCCCTCCGCATGGATTTAGATATCCGCACGGAGGGGGCAACTTGGGAATTAGTATATAGATATATATCTCTTGCCTGGCGGGAGAATGCCCAGATCTTGTAAGAGAGGCCTGATGTGTGGATCGGGGGAACCAAAGCGTTTCATGGCATGGAGGTAAATCACATCACCTGGTAAATAACACCCCATTAAGCCTCTGCTAAAGGGAGAGGGCATTTTTCTCCAGGCTGGCTGACTACCCTGAATATATAGCGCGAGGTGTCGTGAACCAAAGGTCTTGCCCATGGCGGCAGGGGTGGGGTGGGGGTTTCGCACATTTGTGGTCAAGCCTCGTGGCGGTGAGCAGGCCCAGGAAGGGGATCCGGCACCTGATTCGCTTGTGCCCCCCCTTCCTGCACGGCTTGAGGTCAGGGAGCTAAAAGGGTGGCCAGGAGGAGCAAGGTGGAAAATCTGCCCTGGGCGGCTGCTTCTAATTGTGTCCCCCCCTCCCCCCCCCCCCCGCCCCAGCATCCTCCAGAGCCTGCAGCTGTGTGACACAAGCCCTTTCTGGGAAGAGGCTGGCCGTGTACGATCATCCCCTCTCCAGTGGCCGATGAGGCATCTCTGACACAGTCATGCTCTGCTCGCTGACTCACCCCAGCCTCACTCCAGCAGCTGCACCAGAGATGGTTATCGCGGCGGCAGGGAGCAGGCGGGACAGCGCGCATCACCCTCAGCTGCACTGGGACATGTGGGGGGCGGGGGGGGGGGGAGAGCATTTCGACTGCGATTTGATGCAGAGACCTGGAGTTGAGTGTCCTCCCTCCTGGGACATTCGTTTAATACAGCAGAGGTTTGCCCAGTCATAGAAGCGTGACACGGAGTGCAGTAAATAAATCTCCCAAGAAACATATTGCAAAGAAAGGGCAAACTTGCATTTATTCAAGGGTAGCAGTCAAAAGAAGGGAGAAAAGCCTCATTTAAAGATTATTTTCCCTATCCCCGATGGCCAGCTTGTCCGGCATCACGTGTGTGGGAGGATGAGAGTGTTCTACAGGAGAGACCTGCGGAGACCTGTGTCTCCATGGAAGGCCATGTGCAGAGAGGGAGAGGACAAAGGGACAGAGAGAGGAAGGGCCAGAGGGCAGCTCCCAGGTTAAGGCAAAGAGAGGCACATCCCGTTCAAGGAGTGGTGTAGCGCCCCCAAATATCCAGGAATGCTGAGTCGCTCACTCCAACACCCCCCCCCCCCGGTATTCCTGGAGAGAATGATGAAAACTCCCCCTCCCCGTCTCAGAGGGGAGGGTGGGATGAAAAGGCGTACACCACAGAAGCAACAGGTCCAGCCTCTCAGCAGATCTGATGGAGCCCGCTCTGGTCCCTCCAAAAGGGAATAGAGTTGCCAGTTCCAGGATGGGAAATAACCTGGGGATTTTTGTGGTGGATCCTGAGGAGGGTGGGGTTTGGGGAGGGGAGGGACTTTAATGAGGTATAAGGGCATAGTGTCCCTCACCAAAGCAGCCATTTCCCCCAGGGGAACAGATCTCTGTCGCCTGGAGATCGGTTGTAATCCCAGGAGATCTCCAGCCAAAACCTGGAACTTGGCAACCCTAAAAGGGCAGGACGACCCAACTTGAGCAAAGGGGTGGGCACAGGGGGTTTGCTGCCTGCTGGCCTCAACTTTCCCTCTCTCCCTTGTAAAGAGTCTGGCTTTCTTCTGTGTGTGTGTCTAATTCATGGTAGGGGGTTTAAAAAATAAATAAATAGATAAATAAATAAATAAATAAAATAACAAAGCTGATTTTCTCGATCACCTGAGTCTGGGCGTGGTTGGAACCAATTGGGGCCATTCCAAGTGTGCCACGTCCCAAAGGTCTTCATACCCCCTCGGCATGTTGACAGAGTTCCGCCTCTCTGGGGGGGGGGGGGGGGGTTTGCTCAGCCACGCCGCTGGGACTCCTGGTGGTCAGTTTGGTAGGGGAGCCAGTCTGGTGTCGTGGTTAAGTGTGCAGACTCTAATCTGGGAGAACCGGGTTTGATTCCCCACTCCTTCACTTGCATCTGCTGGATGACCTTGGGCAAGCCATAGCTCTGTACCAGCTGTTCTCTCAAGGACAATTGTCTCAGAGCTCTCTCAGCCCCACCTACCTCACCAGGTGTCTGTTGTGAGGAGGGGAAGGGAAAGGAGATTGGAAGCTGCTCTGAGACTCCCTTGGGTAGTGATGGGTGGGGTATAAATCCAATCTCCTCTTCTTCTTCCTGGCTCATCCATGCCTTCTTCTTTCATCCATGCCTTGTGACATCCACAAAGCATCCAACGTTGGGAAGTGGCAGGTGGCTTGTTTTGTTCCTTTACTTCTTCCTTTTGCTTCTCTTCCCACCAGAATCTCGCTTTTGGTGGGACGTGAGGTTGAGAGGGTGAACAGGGTCTTGTATTGTGAGAAACTGGTGGACCTCCTGATGGCAGCTGTTGTTGTTGGCCACTGTGTGACAGAGTGTTGGAGTGGATAGGCCACTGGCCTGATCCAATATTGGCTTCGCTTATGTTCTAGTGTCCTGGCCCCACTGCTGGACCTCCTGATGACACCTGGTGTTTTTGGCCACTGTGTGACAGAGTGTTGGACTGGATGGGCCATTGATCTGATCCAACATTAGCTTCTCTTATGTTCTTATAAGAGGGAATTGGATAAACATCTGGAGCAGAGGTCCATCAGTGACTGTTAGCCACAAGGTATAGATAGGAACTCTTGGTTTGGGGCCAAGTGATGCTCTGTATTCTTGGTGCTTGGGGGGGGGCAGCAGTGGGAGGGCTTCTAGTGTCCTGCCCCCACTGCTGGACCTCCTGAGGGCACCTGGTATTTTTGGCCACTGAGTGACACAGAGTGTTGGAATGGATGGGCCACTGGCCTGATCCAACATGGCTTTTCTTATGTTCTTATGTCTGGGGGCAGTGATGCACTGTATTCTTAGTGCTTGTGGGGGGCAGCAGTGGGGCTTCTGGAGTTCTGGCCCCACTGCTGAACCTCCTGGTGGCACCTGGTGTTTTTGGCCACTGTGTGCTACAGAGTGTTGGACTGGATGGGCCATTGGCCTGATCCAACATGGGCTTCTCTTGTGTTCTTATGTTCAGAGCCAAGCCATAGGTGTGGGCGGGATGGGGCAGGGTGGGGTGTTTCCTGAGCACAGCAGCACACACACCCCGGGAGGGGGGACAGTCAGGCTAGCCGAGTTTCCCTCCTCGCTTCAACAATTTCATTTTACCTTTTTTATTTCCCCAGATTTATAACCTGGCCTATCTACAGCGGCTCAGAGTGTATAACAACCTTTATAAACACAAGGATATTGCAACATAAAAATATTAATTATAACGCAATCAAGAGACAAGGGGAAAAAATTGCAAGATAAAACATGACCATAAAACACATACCTCTTTAAAATATACTGCTCAAATAAACCCCTTGGTTATTTTCATCCAGTAACTGGTTTCCCTGCCCCCCCCCCCAACAGAAGAAGTTGAAACTGTGCGTTGGGAGAGGGTGGGACTTGCTGATGGGCCACCGTGGGCTTCTCTGAGCCCTAGTTCCAGAGAGGACCCTTCTGCAGCAGATGCTCTTGGGCGATCGAAGAGGCCTTCATGAGAAAAGATCTGTTGGGGTATGCAGGAGCCAAGCCCCGGTCCAGATTTCCTGGTAATTGTCGTCAGGGTCATGCACACATTGCATCTGGGGTCTTTTCGGGTTTGAGGCAGTTTCAGAACATCACTGAGTTCTTTAGTGTGAATTAGAATCTGTTGTTTGAGAGATCTTCCGCAAGTTCCTCAGTTGGGTCATCATTTGCGTCTTCCTTGATCTCCATCATTGGTCAGCCTATAGAATGGCAGTGGCCGTATTCTGCTGTCCATTCTCTGAATCCTGAGCCTTCCCTTTCCCAGGAAGAGCTCCTACAAGAGCAGCCGAGGGGCCTTCCTGCTTCTCTTGGCGATGGGAAGTTCTGGGGAAAATGTTTTATTCCTGATTCGGAAATTAGGTGGAGCCAGCACGGTGTAGTGGTTAGGCACATGGACTCTAATCTGGGAGAACTGGGTCTGACTCCCCACGCTTCTGCCTGTAGCTGCTGGATGACCTTGGGTCAGTCACAAGTTCATTCAGAGCTGTTCTCTCAGGAGCAGTCCTTGAAAGAGCTCTCTCAGCCCCACCTCCCTCACAGGGTGTCTGTTGTGGGAAGGGGAAGGGAAAGCAGCCGCTCTGAGACTCCTTCGGGTAGTGAAGGGTAGGGCATAAATCCAATCTCTTCTTCACTGGAAAAAAAATCCTGTGAAATTTTTTCTCATACATTGGCCAACCAGTTCCTTCCCCTCCTGGCTCTGGGGTTCAGAGTGCCTCTGAATGTGAGTCCCCCTCAGCCACTATGGCTAGTAGCCATTGGTAGACTCAGGGGTCCTTTGGGGCTGGAGCGAGGCGGAGCGAAGCTCCACCAGCTCAGGAGTGGCCACTAGGGCAGCCACGGCCGAATCAGATTCTCTGATCTGATTCGGCCCGCTGCTGAATTGCTGCCAAAATTTGGTGGCAACTTTAAAAGCGACTGGAGGGGAGGGGGTTTGTGGGAGTGGCTCCAAACTTGCAGAATTGCTGCTGGGGCCTCTCCTCGAAATACCCACCAAGTTTCAAGAAGATTGGACCAGGGGGTCCAATTCTATGGGGCCCCAAACAGGTTGCCCCCATTCCCTCCATTCCCTCCATTTGTTGTCTATGGTAGGGAAAAAGTAACACTTTTTCCCACCATAGAGAACAATGGAGGGGATGGGACAACCTGTTTGGGGGCCCGTAGAATTAGACCCCGTGGTCCAATCTTCTTGAAACTTGGTGGGTATTTTGAGGAGAGGCCCCAGCAGCTACCCTGCAAGTTTGGAGCCTCTCCCTCAAATCCCCTTTCCTCTAGCCCCTCATAATACCCTATGAGTTTTTGCCATTGATTTCAATGGCCCATAGGATATAATGGGGCTGAAACTGACATTCCCTTTCTGACACACTTCTGGTGATGTCAGGGGATGTGGCATATGCTAATGTTATGCTAATGAGTTATGCTAATAAGCTCCTGCACCTCTTTTTCTACTAAAGGACCCCTGGGTAGACTTATCCTCCATCAAGATAGATTCAGGTAGGTAGCCGTGTTGGTCTGAACAAAGTTTGAGTTGGTCTTAAAGGTTCCACTGGACTCAAACTCTACCCTCCATGAATCTATTTAATTGGCCTTTGAAGCTGTTTATTCCCGTGGCCATCCCTACACTCTCTGTCAGCGAATTCCACTTTTTAATCTCTCTGTGTGTAAAGAAGTATTTACTTCTGTCCCTCCTGAACCAGTTTCATTGGATGCCCTTGAGGTTTAGTATTTTGGGGGAGGGAGGAAAATTTCTCTCTGTCAGCTCTCTCCCCCCCATGCATGGATATATGGCAAAGCTGTCTCAAAGCCTTTCTCCCTAGCTGGTCTGTCCTCATATTCCAGTCCATCCTTTTTGTAACCAGAGGTGTCCTCTGTTTTCTCATATCACCCGGTCCACGTTTCGGTTAAGCAAGGTCTGCTTGAGGGAAGTTAGCAAGGTTGATGCCGCCAGCGATCGTGTCCTGACCTCGAAGCCTGGCATGGATATTTGCAGGGGTCCTTTCGTAGAAAAAGAGCTGCAGGGGCTCATTAGCATAACTCATTAGCATAACCCATTATTAGCATATGCCACGTCCCTTGACATCACCGGAAGTTTGTCAGAAAAGGAATGTCAGTTTCAGCTCCATTATACCCTATGGGCCACTGAAATCAATGGCAAAAACTCATAGGGTATATGAGGGGCTGGAGGAAAGGGGGTTTGAGGGAGAGGCTCCAAACTTGCAGGGTAGCTGCTGGGGCCTCTCTTCGAAATACCCACCAAGTTTCAAGAAGATTGGACCACCGGGTCCAATTCTACGGGCCCCCAAACAGGTTGTCCCATCCCCTCCATTGTTCTCTATGGTGGGAAAACCCTTTTTTCTACCATAGAGAACAATGGAGGGAATGGGGGCAACCTGTTTGGGGGCCTGTAGAATTGGACCCCCTGGTCCAATCTTCTTGAAACTTGGTGGGTATTTGGGGGAGAGGTCCCAGCAGCTACCCTGCAAGTTTGGAGCCTCTTCCTCAAACCACCTCCCCTCCAGTCACTTTTAAATTTGGTGGCAATTCAGAAGTAGACTGAATCAGATTCGGCCCATGGCTGCCCTAGTGGCCACTCCTGAGCTGGCGGAGCTTCACTCTGCCTCGCTCCGGCCCCAACGGACCCCTGGATATTTGGCCCCCCAAAGTGAGAGCAAAGTTCACGGGATGGCTGAATAGCTGAATGAGTCTGTCAAAGAGCACAAGTTTCTTAAGGCGTGGCAAGCCTGAAAAACGTTCCTGCCTCTGCTGCAGTTTCAGGCTCCAGATTTCTGCACTCCTATTCCACACGCTGCATTGTGGTGTGACCCCGTGGTGTTCATAGAATCGTAGAGTTGGAAGGGACCTCCAGGGTCATCTAGTCCAACCCCCTGCACAATGCAGGAAATTCACAAATACCTCCCCCTCCACACCCCCAGTGACCGCTGTTCCATGCACAGAAGATGGCAGAAACCCTCCAAGATCCCTGGCCAAACCTGCCTGGAGGAAAATAAGGTGACATAATTGCAGCACAGCATCCTGGCCAATCTTTAGGGGAGGGGTCCCGACTCAGTGTTGGAGTGCCTCCGCATGCCAGAGCTCCTGGGTTTAGAAGAAGAAGAGCTGGATTTATACCCTGGCCTTCACTCAGAGTCTCAGAGCGATTTACAATCTCCTTCCCTTCCCTTCCCACAACAGACCCCCTGTGAGGTAGGCGGGGCTGAGAGAGCTCTTTTGAGGACTGCTCTTGAGAGAACAGCTCTGAGAGAACTGTGACTGCCCCAAGGTCCCCCAGCTGACTGCGTGTGGAGGAGGAGAGGGAAGCAAACCCAGCTCTCCAAATTAGAGTCTGCCGCTCTTAACCACAACACCAAACCAAATCTCCAGGTTAAAGGATCTCTGGCAGTAGGTAGGGCTGGGGCCGACCGGAGACCTGGGAGTGCTCTTGCCAAACCCAGCAATGGAGGGGCCATGGCTCAGTGGTAGAGCATCTGCTTGGTGTGCAGAAGGTCCCAGGTTCAATCCCCAGCATCTCCAGTTGAAAGGATCAGTTAGTGGGTGATGTGAAAGACCTCTGCCTGAGACCCTGGAGAGCCACTGCCAGGTCTGAGTGGAGAATACTGACCTTGATGGACCAAAGGCGGCTTCGCATGTTCAACAGTGTTGACTAAATGGGCCAGTGCTCTAGCTCTGCATTGGGGCAGCTTTCTATCCTGCCTCCTGGAGAGGTAATCCCGACTTGCAAGAGATATGGAGCTGTGCCTAACTGGAATATTTTGATCAGGACCTCACTTATACATGTGCATTCATTGCATGTTAATGAAGACTTACCTGATGAAGGAATAGATCTGAAACGCTGATTATATTATCTGGAACGGCATAGTTTCCGCTTGAAACAGATCTTATTTACTACAAGCCACAGTATATAGACGTTTGGACTTCAATTTGAGGACATGTGATATAAACAAAAACAAATTCTTTGTGTACTACTTGTTCCGTTTATGAAGGAAGTCTGCTGCTTCTGAGATCTGCTGTGACTTATTGTGGGTTTGAGTTTGTTACCACCCACTTTTGGATAGTCATTCTTTATTATGATCGTGATTCTACAATTATATATATATGAGTTTGGCATTATTATTGACTTTGCTTTCTAGATAATTATTGTTACGTTTATTTAGCATGCTTTGACGACAGATTTGTTTGTGATTTCATTGAGTCGGAGTCTGCCACAGTTTCCTTGGGTGGCCTCAGATGCGATCTTCCTCGGCTTGGACCAAAGCACGGCCTACCTTGCAGGGGCAATGCAGTGATTGCATCGAGATAAGGTGCATGGGATGTGCCAAAGTACTCCATTAATGTTCAGTACTGTGGGACTGGAGAAAGGGCCCATCAGTGTTTCGTCAAGTCTGTGGGGGATGTTTCTATGACTCACAATTTGCCACCTGACTAACTGCAGCTTCTCATGTGCCCAGCTGTTTGGATCCTCCCAAATTCGGGGAGTGGGAAAGGTTTCCACGTTCTCCAAAGGATGCTTCCTAGGGTTGCCAGCCTCCAGGTGATGACTGGAGATCTCCTGGGTTTACAGGTCATCTCTGGGTGACAGAGATCCAGTTTCCCTGGAGAAAACGGCTGCTTGTGGGGGAAGGTGGGATACAAACAGAATGAAAATAAATAAATAGATAAGTAAATAAATGGGAGGTTGGCTCTATGGCATTATTCCCCGCTGAAGTCCATCTCCTCCTCAGACCCTTCCTCCCCCAGACTCCACCCCCAAATCTCCAGGAATCTCCTAACCCTAATGTTCCTGCCAAGGGGCAAACCACACAGTTGATGTGGATGTGGTGGCAGCATCCCTCGCGTGGACATGGAAAGTGTGAATGGGTGCAGGCCCTCCTTGACTGTCAAGAGGTCAGAGTTGGGGGGGGGGGGCTTGAATTGAGCTGGGCTGGAATTTTCCCAGGCATTCCCCCCTTGTGCCCTGTTGTGGGCCCTCCAGAGGAGCTGGCTGGCCCCTGTGTGAGACGGGATGCTGGACTAGAGGGACCCTCACTGGTCTGATCCAGCAGGGCCCTTCTGATGCTCTTATCAGGGGAAGGCCTTGGCCTCTCTGCCCTGTTGTTGGCTCTCCAGAGGAACTGGCTGGCCCCTGTGTGAGACAGGATGCTGGACTAGAGGGACCCTCACTGGTCTGATCCAGCAGGGCTCTCCTGATGTTCTTCTCAGGGGAAGGCCTCAGCCTCTCTGCCCTGTTGTTGGCCCTCCAGAGGAACTGGATGGACCCTGTATGAGACAGGATGCTGGACTGGATGGACCCTCCCTGGTCTGATCCAGCAGGGCTCTTCTGAGGTTCTTCTCAGGGGAAGACCTCGGCCTCCATGCCCTGTTGTTGGCCCTCCAGAGGAACTGGCTGGCCACTGTGTGAGATGGGATGCTGGACTAGATGGACCCTCACTGGTCTGATCCAGCAGGGCTCTTCTGAGGGTCTTCTCAGGGGAAGGCCTCGGCCTCCATGCCCTGTTGTTGGCCCTCCAGAGGAACTGGTTGGCCCCTGTGTGAGACAGGAGGCTGGACTGGATGGATAATTGGTGTGATCTAGAAGGGTCTTCTGATTGTCATATGCCAGCTTGTTTTTCTTTCAGAAGCCATAATGAGGTCTGTGAGCTTGGGGGGAGGGCAACAAGAAAACAAGGCACGAGGGGGGGGGGAGATGGGAGGGACAGGTTTTGTCCCATTTGTCAATCACCGCTTTGGTGCTCCTGGCCGTCACCGTGGAGTGTGTGCTGTGACTGATGGGGTGCCCAGTGGGAAGGGGAAGGCACAGTTAAATTTTTTAGTGGCTGACACCTGACAAGCATGATGAATGGCGGGCAGGCGGGGCGCTGCCGGCGTGACAAACGGCCCCACGCTCCCTCCTTCAAGCGCTCGGGAAACTTTGCAATTATTTCCCAGGGCCCTGCAAATGACTTTCTCAATCAGCCTCGCATGGGAGTTTCCCTTATTTACTCTTGTTTAATGGTCCTTCTAAAGATCACATCCGAAAGCCCGGTGTGGAAGTCAATGCAAGGACTCCCGCGGACTCCCAAGTGCTGGTGGGAAAAGTTCTCTTCCTGGGCTCTTTTGACGCACCCTGTGGCCGGAGTTCTGCAGAGCAGCTGATGCCACCGCTGTTGGCCGGCAGACAGCCAGGTTGACCAGACTGGGAGAGCGTCGGATGGCTGCTGGCGTTTCCACAAGGCACCTGGGGACAAAGTGGCCCTCCCTGCATAGTCTTTGCCAGGCCTGGTTGCCAATCCCAGAACAAGAGTGGTCTGCCTTCGAGGCCTGTGGTAAAAGTGGACAGTAAGAGGTGGAAAAAGTTCAAGTCCGGGGGCACCTTTAAAACCAACAAAGTTCAATTCTGGGTCGAAGCTGTCGTATGCGTGCACACTCCTTCGGATCTGAAGAAGTCTCTGAAGAAGTCGGCATGCCCACGAAAGCTTCGACCCAGAATTAAACTTCGTTGGTCTTAAAGGTGCCCCTGGACTCGAACTTTGTCCTGCTGCTCCAGACCAACAGGGCTACCCACCTGAACGTCAGAAGCGGGGGAGGCTCTGCAGCTTGACTTGGGCGTGTGAATTGCAGGTCTGCATCTTGGTCTCATTCGAGTAGTGTCATTTGAGTGTTGCTGTCCTTCCTTGGTGTAAGGATGACATGAACCAGGTGGGGGATGAGAAAGGGGTTCAAAAACATTCTGCACCTGGGGGGGGGGGGAAACTACATGCAGTTTTAGGATCCCTGGAATGTGCTTGCTGTTGCGGGGGGGGGGGGGGGGCAGTGCTGGGAAAACACCTTTCGTGGCTGGCCTTGTTGCTTATCTGCAAAGAGTTTTCCTTTTGGAAGTCCACGGTGCCCCCCCCCCCCGGGTTCAAGAATG
Source organism: Lepidodactylus listeri (assembly GCA_029233225.1). NCBI lineage: Eukaryota > Metazoa > Chordata > Lepidosauria > Squamata > Gekkonidae > Lepidodactylus > Lepidodactylus listeri. The sequence continues at coordinate 2,099,476 of JARCFY010000004.1, read as the reverse complement.
TCTGGAGGTCCTGCAGAAGCTTTTGCTATTGGGTGATGATCGGGTTGTCTTCCAGAGGAACCTTTGTCTCTCTTCTATTTCATTGAGTCTGTAAGTGTGTGTGTGTGTGTATGTGTGTGTGTGTGTGAAGTGCTGTCAAGGCACTTCTGGCAACCCTATGCATTAATGACCTCCTAAAAACACTGTCGCAAGGGGGAATACTTTTGCCCTTCCCAGGTTTCGTCTCCTTCTGACTCAGTCTCCCTTCTGCTTGATGGTGGAGCCAAGAACAGTTTCCGTTTCTTCACTGCCACACCTAAAATTGCGCGGTTCCCCAGTCGTCATTACTTCTGTCTTCTTGATGTTCAGCTGTCTTTAAGTTGTGGGGGTTTTGTATCGGGTTATTTTTAGTAGATTTGCATTATATGCGACGTTGAACAAAGTGTGAAAAGTTGGGAGGATAGCTTTATTAAATAAAACTCTACAATAAAAGTATCCCTGACAAAACCAAAACCAAGTGTAAACGGAGTTCCATCCTTCTAAGTCCAGGGAAGCCGTAGGTACAGAAGCACTCTCAGATGTCTGTAGGAGTCTTGGCCCATGACACATTTGTTCTCTCTCCATCTCTCTAGAAAGCCCTGGATTTGGAAGGAAAGACCCCAGGACAGGCCGACTCTGGAGAAGCTGAGAAGCGTTTGATGAGACACAGGGGCTGCCCCTTGGCACCTGGGACAGCAGAGAGGTAGGAGGCTGTGATTTATCCTGCAAGGTTGATGGATGGACAGGAGCGGCAGGTTCCATGCTACTTGGCCGGATGGGGGGTGGGGGGGGGTCTCCTGATGCAAAAACCTGGAATGCGTTTTAGTCTGTTTTCATCTAGAAGGGCACCGTTTCTCCCTCCCTCCACCCCCTCCTGCTGGTGGCTTCTTTGCAGGGAAGGAAATGCAAAGTTCTTACTAACCAACACAGGATGTATCCAGAAATCCTTCTGCGCTGTGGTCCTTCCTCAAGGAATCGCTATAACTTCGTGAGATTATACTGCTGCGATGACCGCTAGCCCGGTTTGCATACTGGGAAGTTCTTAGCAGCCTAGACTTTGGGTTAGGCCTTTTCCTGAGCTTTGGGCTAAGTATTTGCTCCTTCCTGTAGAGCAGGGGTCTTTAACGTGCCCACTGACATTTCTTCCAGGCACGCACCAAGTGTTTTTAGAAAGTGGGCGGGGCCAAATGCGGCTTTTGCCCAGCAAGGCTTCTGATTGGCCATTAGAGATTTGATTGGCTCTGCGGATTTTTTAAAAAGTTGCCTTGGCAGCAGCTGCCACCGCAGCAGAAGGATCTTCACCGTGTGACTAAAGGTAAACCGCAGCAGCCATTTTGTGGCTGGCCCCATACTCCTGCGGCGGCCATTTTGGGGCAGCCATTTTGGGGCTGCACCCACCGCACTGGGGCCCTCTGCTGTAGAGAGGCATTGGGTGTGTTCCAATGGGTGAGCTCTCTGAGCTTTGTACGGCCTCTTCCATAAGGATGTCATGACGCAGGCTTCCCTTTGAGTCATCATTACTAGTGGTGATGTCACGGCTGCGTTGGAGAGGATGGGAGGCTGTTCTTGTGGGGCGTGTGAAAATGCTGATAACCATGAAATTCCCAGGGGGTCTGGGGATCATTCAAAAGTTCATCTGCATTTTATCAGATAAGTGCCTCATTTGTGCTGCGTCGCCTGTCAGGAACATATTAAAAGTCTGCGAAAGTGCATGCCAGCCTGGAAGCTCCTTTGCTAACAAACGGGGAAATGATATCTCAGAGGGCTGTGGGGGGATTTCATTGTTCTGACATTCAAATTCTCGGCTGTTTTTTTTTTTTTTTTAATGCCCTCATCCGATATATATATATTTTTAAAAATATCCTAGTCTGTTTGTGTTGACTTTTATTTGAAACAAAGGGTGCCATTCTGAAAGTGTTCCCATAAATCCCTTGTGAGATCTCATGAAAAAGGAATTAGGCATTCTGCTGTTTTGACATCATAGGAGAGGAATGGAAGAGGAAGTTACTGTCGACTAAAATTATTTGTTCTTATAACTTAAATATTATGCTACTTCAAGTGAGGACCCGATATCGCCGGGGGGCGGGGGGAGACATGATCCTCCATCGTTGCCCATTCCCCACACCCAGCTCCCTCCTTATGGCGCGGGGAGGCAGGAGACTTGTGGGGGGGAGTCCCATATTTCCACCATTGCGAAGACTGGCGTGGCTCCAGACCACACCCCCTTCTATTGAACATGCGCCGATGAGGCAAGTGTATTTGGGGGAAGAATTTAACCCTCCCTACATATTTTATATATAGTGGTTAAGACACTGAACTGCAGACGGGTAGTTCAGCAGTTCGAGACCCGAGTGCTGCATGATGGGGTGAGCTCCCGTCTCTGACTCCAGCTCCTGCCAACCTAGCACTTGGAAAGCAAGAGATTGCAAATAGATAAATAGGTACCACTTCAGTGGGAAGGTAACAGCGTTCCATGTGCCTCGGCGTCTAGTCATGCCGACCACATGACCATGGAAAGGTCTTTGGACAGAGTTGGCTCTTCGGCTTGGAAACAGAGATGAGCACCGCATTCCTAGAGTCGTATTCACTTTACCTTTACCTATATATTTTATTTTTGATTTCAGATGTTTTTGCAGACTTTTGAGGAGCCCCCCAAGTTTGAAGAAAAATCTGTTTGGCATCGATGTGGCTCCACTCTGCAGATTTAGGTATCCGCAGATGGGGACCACACTTCACTACTAGTATATAGAGTAATGGAGCCTAAAATAACAGCAGCATTTTTGGCAGCTGTGGGGGGGGGGGCAGGCTCTATGCCAAATGTGCACCCCCCCCCCCCACCGCATCTTCCCAGCTTGGCAGTCTGAACAAAGGGATTCTCATTAGTTGTTGTAGATTTTCCTCTGTAATTTGAAAGAAACCCACTGAAATCTTTAGTATCTTTTTTTACAAGGCCTCCTTGCTGGAGTGGGATCAGAGACACTTTCTTTTGTCAGTAAGCTGGACATTTGTGCTGGATGTGGCTTCTGGGTAGTGGGGGGGGGGGCGTGAATCAGAGGAGAGAGGCCCAGTCTGTGTGTTTTTGTGGAGCAAGGCACCGGCTCTCTTTTCCCCACCCATAAAAACATCAGGATTGTACAAGGGAAAGGACACAAGGATTGTTTGCCTAAGACCACGTCCTGGCTTGCCTCTTAGAATCATAGAGTTGGAAGGGACCTCCATCATTAGAATCATAGAGTTGGAAGGGACCTCCAGGGTCATCTATTCCAACCCCCTGCACAGTGCAGGGAATTCACAAATACATCCCTCCTCTCCCATTCCATGCCCAGAAGATGACATAAAACATCCAGGTTGGCCTCTGGTTGCTCTGCCATTTCCTCTGCTGTGGCGGTGAGGGGCATGCCCGGGGGACCTCTGGCCTGTGGCAAGGAACCTGGCAGAGATCCTGTGACCAAGCCCTCTTTGTAATTCCTCGCGTGATGGTTCAGTAGCTACATACTTCGTCCGGGTTGCCACCAAGTGATAGATGCACCTCGATGTTGCCATCCAGTGACAACTACACTTTAGCTAGTGTTCAGGGAGAGGTCAGGTCTGGTTGAGGCGGCGAATGGTGGGTGTGGGGAGGCTTTGCCTCCTCCTCCTCCTGACCCGGGGTCAAAAGAGTGCAAGAGCTACATCAAAGGATTGCGTCTTGTGTCGACAGACATCTGCTCCAGGTCCGGTTTCCCGCTGGAGAGCTTGCAAGAGGGCAGGGAGCTGCCCGCCATCCCTTGGTTTCCAGTCTTCCGAGATGAGTCGCCCTAGGGATTCCAGTGGTCAGTCTAGGATCCGGGAAGCCCAGTTCCAGCCCCTGTTCAGACACAAAGCAACCCGGGGGTTCTTGGACTAGGGACTCTCGGCCTCGTCTGCCTTGCAAGGTTGTTCTTGTGAGGATAAAAGGGAGGAGGGAGACCCGAGGGCACTGCGCTGAGCCCCTTGGAGGGAGGGTGGGGTTGGGTGCAAACACGCTGAGCATCTTCTGCCCCATCTCCTGACCCTTCTGGCCGGGCTTCTTCCTCCCACGCAAACATCACCTTTCCGGTCTCCCGGAGCTCAGCTGTCCTTTTGCCAAGCCGCGAGGACACAGAAGCCACAGTCTCCGAAGTCCTCCCTCGTCTCCAAGAATTTATCTAGTCCCCTTTTAAGGCCCTCTAAGCCGGCGCCTCCCCTGCCACTGCAGCTTATAGCAGTGAGTTCCACGAGTTCGAAGGTCTGCAGAGAGGTACTTTGGTTGCAGGGCCGGGCTAGAACTTAAGAAGAGAGGAAGAGCCACAAATCGGGTTTGATTCTTGACCTGGCCCTGGGTTCCTTAATGCCCTTTTGGCCTCAGCCCCTCAACAGCCGGATGGCCGTACGTCTACCCTCCCAGGATCTTATGGGTCAGGCGCACGAGGCCCCTCCGCCCTCCTCTTTGGGTTCCCCTTCTGCCGGTGCTCCCCTCGCCCCGTACCTGGCATCCTCGCTCTCGCCTCTGGCAGCGTCTGCCTTCCCCCTTCTGCGGCGCCAAGCCCGCCCTGGCCCTCCGCCTCCCATCTTTCTTGCTCCCTTTATTTGTGGAGCAGCTCCAGCGCACGGTACATTGCTAATAATAGCAATTACCGTTACACGTTGGCTACAAGGTACGGCAGCGGTAATGGGATCCAGAGGGACGAAATTAAAGCGATATAATATGCTAAGATAAATTAACGTTGTAAAATTAGCCACGGGTCTAGTCGGAGATCTGACAAATGTCTCATGGCCTTGTTACGAGCCTGGAGCTCGGCTCAATTGGATTAGTGGCCCAGAGCGAGAGAGACGGGAGGGAGCGTGTGTGTGGGGTGTGTGTGTGAAGGGGGCAGATCTGGGGGTCTCTTTGCCCTCTTGCTACAGCTTTGGCACAAGACCGCCTCCCCCAGGTGCTCTCGGAGAGCTTAAACTCCAGTTTCGGTTTCACTGCACTGGGAAGAAACGCGGCCAGCTGGAGAAGGCTGGAAGAGCGAGGAGATATTTGGGGCAGCCCCTGTCTGTAGCCTGGAGTGGAACACCACTGAATCTTTGAGCAGGGAGGGAGCTTGTGTGGCCAAGGGTCAGAGAAGGCTGGCTGGCTTGGGGAGAGATTGAGGAGGGGTTCTGGAGCCGTGCTGCTGGCTCCTAGGGGCTCTGCTTGGTTTGATCTGCAGAAAGATAGAACTTCCACAGTCCAAGTAAAAGCTGGGCTCAGTGTGGAAACTAGGGTTGCCAGCCTCCAGGTGGGGCCTGGGGACCTCCCCCTTTTACAACTGATCTCCAGCTGACAGAGATCAGCTCCCCTGGAGAAAATGGCTGCTTTAAAGGGTCAACTCTATGGCATTGTACCATGGTAAGCCCCCTCCCCTCCCCAAACCCCTCCCTCTCCTGGCTCCACCCCCAAAGTCTCCAGGTATTTTCCAATCCAGACTTGGCAACCCTAGTGGAAACACATGTGGGAGTTCAAGAGGGGATTGGATCAACATCTGGAGCAGAGGTCCATCAGTGGCTATTAACTACAAGGGATAGATAGGAACTCTCAGTCTGGGGCAAGTGATGCTCTGTCTTCTTGGTGCTTGGGGGGGCAACAGTGGGAGGGCTTCTCGTGTCCTGCCCCCACTGCTGGACCTCCTGCGGGCACCTGGTGTTTTTGGCCACTGTGTGACACCAGAGTGTTGGAGTGGATGGGCCACTGGCCTGCTCCAACACTGGCTTCTCTTATGTTCTTAAGGAGCACATTCAGAAGGCCCCTAGCACCTCCATTGAGAAGTCTCTCTCTCTTCTTCTTCTTTCTTCCTCTTCCCATTCTGCCTCTAGCATTTGCTCTGTTGTTTTACCAAACCCACGCTGGAACAGGAAAAGATGCGGCTCAAAACCACATTCAGATTCCCCGGACCGACGCGTGCCATCTAGAGGGGAATTTCAGTTCCAATCTGGGTTTGGTAAAACAGCGGAGCGAAGGCTAGATGCAGCATGGGCCTTTCTCTCAGCGAATGGGAAGACTTTCCTCTGCTCGAGACCCCGGAGAGCTGCTGCCATTCTGAACTGGCCTCACTGAGCTAAGGGGACTGCTGGTGGCAGCTTTCGATATTTATAGCTAGCGGTAGGTCAGAGTGCCCAAGAATGCTTGTCAGGCCTGAGCAAGATGGGTACCCCCTGGGCAAATGAGGGGCAACAGGGCAGGCGTGCCCCAAGCTGCAGGGGCAGCATCGCCCTCCCTTTCGCGCAGCAATTTGGAGCGGCAGTTCCCCGGTGCCTTGCCCCGGTTGAGCTGCTCCTGTTTCTCAGCCTGCGGTCCTCGCGGAGCATCGGAGCGACGAGTCGCCCTGGTTACGAACGGCTCCCTGGGAACTGATCTCGTCCTCCCTGCCTCTCCTGCCTTGCTGGAAGGGCTCCAGCCCTGTGCCCCTGCGGTGCCAATCATGGAGCCCACTGGCAGCCTCGGAAGGAGATGTGCTTGCGTCAGCACGACTGGGGCTCGGAAGGGTTGGATCTCGGCAGGGAGCATGGCCTGGAAGCGGGAGCTTCGTGCTCCGAGGATGGAAATGTAGGTGAGTGAGATTCTGATGCGCATTCAGACGCACTCGTTGTGCATCTGGCCAGGCCGGGTGTGTGATGTTGAAGAACAGTGCAGTGGATTGCAAGGAGGATCCCTGGGTCAGAGAGCACCCACCCTGTTTCTGGCTTCAGGTGAGGGCTGCCAGCAGTCCTGGATTTGGCCAGGAAGTGTCACTTCCTAGAAGGCCTGGGAGGAAGAGGTCTCTGATATCTTGAGCCACTTTGGTGTCGTGGTTAAGTGCGCGGACTTTAATCGGGGAGAGCCGGGTTTGATTCCCCACTCCTCCACTTGCACCTGGCTGGATGACCTTGGGCAAGCCATAGCTCTGACACAGCTGTTCTTGAAAGAGAGCAGTTTCTGTCCGAGCTCTCTCAGCCCCACTGACCTCACAGGGTGTCTGTGGTGGGGAGGGGAAGGGAACGGAGTTTGTAAGCTGCTCTGAGACTCCCTTGGGTAGTGAAGGGTGGGGTATAAATCCAATCTCCTCCTCCTCCTCTTCTTCTTCTTCTTCTTTCTTTCCTGCTGAGTTCCTTGTCGTCAAGAGCTTTAAATCGTTGGTGCTCGGAGCTTCTCAAGTGGGGACCTGCTTCTCAGCTCTGCTCTTTAGGACTGGCTTTCAAAGTAACTCCCCTGTCCCTCAGCCGAGGGTCAAATGCAAGAAGCTCTGGTCAGTTTAGGTTTCCCTGTTAGTATTCACAGATATATAAGACTGTCTCAGGGATACTTTGCACATGATAGGAACATCAGAAAAGCCCTGCTGCTTCATAGCAAAAGCCCGTCAAGTCCAGCATCCTGTCTCACACGGTGACTGTCCAGCTGCCTCAAGGGAGCCCACGAGCAGGGTGACTGCCACATCATCTCCCCCCCCCCCCCGGAACCAGTTTAAAGAGGCATACTGCCTCTGGTACTGGAGGGTGTAGATCTCCATCATGACTAGTAGCCACTGATGGCCCCCTCCTCCACAAATTTGCCTCACTTCCCTTTGAAAGCCTTCTAGGTTGGCGGCTACCACCCCATCCAGTGGCAGCGAGTTCCACAGTTTAACTGTGTGCTGTGTGAAGAGGTGCTTCCTTGTGTCTGTTGTGAACTCCCACCCGCTTCAGTGGGTGACCCCAGGATCTGGCGTTCTGTCCGCTCTCTCCACACTGTGTAATCTTGTAGACCTAGAATCACAGAGTTGGAAGGGGCCACAGAGGCCATCCAGTCCAACCCCCTGCTCAGTGCAGGACCAGCCTAGAGCATCCCTGATGAGGGTTCTGCCTCTCACGTCTCCCCTTACTCGCTAAACAGCTTAGCGAGTCCCCGGTCCGAAAGATGCTCGGCTGGCCTGTACCAGGGCTAGGGCTTCCTCTGTGGCGGCCCCATACTGGTGGAATGAGCTCCCGGATGACATCAGGGCCCTGCGGGACTTGTTGCAGTTCCGCAGGGCCTGCAAGACGGAGCTCTTCCACCAGGCTTTCAATTAGGAGCCGCCACCGGGGGGAATTTGCAGGATAACATTGCCCTGGTCCCTTCAGTCGAATCTTGTACTGCCATCTGTTCACCATGAGAACTCTGATGCTGCCAGTTATGTTCTTGCGCTAATGTTTGGTTTTATGCTAGTTTTAACTTGTTTAATTTGTAAACCACTCTGATGGTATTTTATGGTTGTTAGCCGCCTTGAGCCAGTTCACCAGCAAGGCGGGATAAAAATGAAACAAACAAACAAACAAACAAATAAATAGATGCGCAGAAGCATATCCAGCGTCTCCTGTCAACTGCCTCTGCCTGACTCAGCCCATTTTTCCCCCTCTCTCCTGACCTTGCGACCCACCGTGGGAAAGCCACAATCTGTTTTGGGGCTTGTGGGCCCGCAGTTTGAGAAGGTGCGCTCTGAATGTTTGAAGCGGCCTGGCTTCTCCCTGTAGGGCCCGCCCCAAACGACTGTGGGGCCCCATCGCATTCGCTCCCCACTGCTCACTGACAGAGAACCAAACGACCCGAACCGGGTGCTTTTGGTGAAGTGGCCAGAGTTTCTTGAGCTTGACCTCAGGCTCACGGTCATAAGAGGAACAGTTTATTATTTGTTATTTATTACTTTCCATTGATATCCCACCTTGCCGGGCAAACTGGCTCAAGCCGGCATACAACAATTAAAATGCGATGAACAATAAAAATACAATAAATAAAATAAAATTCACATAAACAAAGTACAGATGGCGGTTTCTGTTAACCGGTCTGATAAAGAAGGCAGTCTCCAGCGCTGTAAGATGGGGCCATAGCGTGTTCAGTGGTGGCGCGTTCATCAGTGGCGGTGCCTAATCAGAAGCCTGGTGGAAGAGCTCCGTTTTACAGGCCCTGCGGAACTGCAAAAGGTCCCACAGGGTCCTAATGTCTTCCGGGAGCTAGTTCCACCAGTGTGGAGCCACCACTGAAAAGCCCCTAGCTCTAGTAATGGCCAATCTGGCGTCTTTCGGACCAGGGAGAGTCAGGCAGTTTTGCAACCATGACCTTAGTCCTCTCTAGGGGACATATGGGGAAAGGCAGTCCCTCAGGTCAGCAGGACCCTGACCATATAGGGCTTTAAAGGTCAGAACGAGCACCCTGAAACGAATCCGGTATGCTATCGGCAGCCAGGGCAGCGCCTTCAGCACAGGCTGGACGTGATCTTGTATAGAGAGACCCATCAGCAGGCTGGCCGCTGCATTTTGCACTAGCTGCAGCTTCTGGATTTGGGACAAGGGCAGCCCCCTGGAGAGAGCACTGCAGTAGTCTAATCTCAAGGTGACCATAGCATGAATCACTGTCGCCAGGTCATTGCGTTCAAGGAAGGGAACCAACTGCCTAATCAGCTGTAGATGGTAGTTGAAAAGTCGCCGGATCCTGGCCGTTGCAACTCTGTGTGCTTACCCCCCCCCCCCCAGCATTAAGTCTGAAACTGCAAAAAGCAGAGGAGAGGCCCAGATGCCTGCCATGGGTTTGGGGGGTGGGGGGAGCCGGTTCCAGCGGGCGCTGCTTCGTGGTGTCTCATTAGGCAACCGAATGGGACGGGCTCAGCTGGAGGGAGAAATAATCCCCCTTTCTCGTCCCCCTGCCCCTCCCCGCCCCAAGCGGTGGCCCTCAAATGGGCAGCTGGAGTATTTTTTTACAGATTTGTAAATGCCGGCTAATTGCCGGGTTTAATGGCTGGGTGCATTCCGAAGGGCCCTGGTGGGGCAAGCATGATTTACATCTTGCTTAATAAAGCATATGATCTGGCCCATTAAAAAAAAAAACAACAACTAGCGCGAGGCACGCCGCAGCTGTGCTCCGATCGGCCGATAAGGCCTTCCGGAACCGGCCAAGGAAAACAGGACAGGAAACCGGGAGAAGGGAAGGGGAGGAATAGGGGAAGCCCTTGGCTGGGCGGCTTTTCTCCTTCTATACTGGGCAGGGGCATCTCCAAAGATGGGGCAGGGGCAGTTGCCCCACAGCTAGGGAAGAGGGGCCACTTGGGGGGGGCGGCCTGCACTAAAGGGCAGCTGGGGAGCGACAACAGCTTCTGATTTGCTCAACAGGATGTCCCTCAGAACTGTAGAAGCACCAGGGAGACTTGGCTGAAGGGCAGAAAGCTTTGAGGGACATCATGGGGCAGGGCCGTGGCTCAGTGGCAGAGCATCAGCTTTGCATGCAAAAGGTCCCAGGTTCAAGCCCCGTCATCTGCCCTTTCAAAGGACCAGGCTTCCTCATGTACCCCATTCAGGGAGGGGCTGTGGCTCAGTGGCAGAGCATCTGCTTGGCATACAGGAGGTCCCAGGTTCAGTCCCCGGCATTTCCCGTTAAAGGATCTGGTAACAGGTGATGGGAAAGGCCTTTCTCTGCCCGAGACACCCTGGAGAGCCGCTGCCAGTCCGAGTAGATAAGACTGACCTTGATGGACTGAGGGTCCGATGCAGCAGAAGGCAGCTCTGTGTGTCCTCGTCTTCTTTCTTCACATCCACATCTTGAGCACAGGCTCCCATTCCTCACGAACTCTACCTTTTGGCCCTGTGTCCTGACCTCTGTGCCCCTTAACTCTGTCAAGCTGCAAAAACTGTAGGGAGAATTTGTTTCCGGTTTTCAGGGGAAACCTGTTGGGGCCTGTGCTTCCAGGTCTTCAGGTCTTTCTCAGTAGTTCATGCTGGCTCCTTGATTCTTAGGGTGCGTTCAGACGCACAGAATTTGAACCGGTTCGAAACGCCTCGAGCTGGCTCAAATCTGTGCGTCCCCAGCAGTCACCTACCATCACAGATACCGTCGCCAAGCGTCCCATTTCAGAGACCAGCTCCTGAGGTGGAGCCTCCTGTCATCTTCCGTCTCCAGCCGCCTCCAAGCCACTTCCGAGAGCTTCCCCCGCCCCCCGCGGAAGCCTCTGGCTTCCGCTTTTTGCCCGCCATTTTTTTGGCTGCGTTGGCGATATGCGCATGGGCGCTCATACAGACTAATGTTTATGAAACAGATATTTAAGGGGTCACGTGTTTAATCATTTACTTAAGTTAGCGGTCATGCGAAGTCCACATTTGGGGCAAAATTTCAAAGTGTCTTGTGTAAAGGCCGGTTGGGTTGTTGGGGAAAATAGTGCCTAGGCGTGCGCGAAACTTTTTTCCTGAACCTATGTATGAGCGCTCGTGCGCATGCATAAGCAGTGAAATTTTTTTTTAAAAAAAGGACGGCTTCCGGTCTCACGCGTCGGTAGTGTAGACGCCGGGAGGACGCATCGAGGCGCTTTTTTTTGAGCCAGCTCCAGCCGCTTAGAGCCGGCTCCAGCCCCCCGTCTGAACGCACCCTTAGATGAGAGAGGGAGAGGGAGGCAGGGGGTGTTTTTCCTAACCATTTCATTTCTTGCATATCTCTTTCCCTCTCCATAGTTCTGCATTATTTGTAGTCTGCTGTTTTCAGCACTTCATCATTGCTTGGCATGCATATCTTTTGGCATGCCTCCCTGGTCATGGGATCTGGGCAAATTAGTGGGGAAGGGGTGGCATGGAAGAGTCCAAACAGTGGCACGGAGGCGTCATGCTCCTTGCTCGGAGGGCAGCAGACCTTCTGTTCCAGAAACGGGCGTGAGCTGGCATGGCAGAATTCCCGCCCTGACAGCTTAGCGCTGAGTGTGCCCCCCCCCCCCCGGTGACTCTTGTGGCCCCATCGATTCAGCACAGACTTGTGTTGTGACTCCCGCCCGCCTCTTGTGCCCTCGGGGTGTTGGTGTTCGCTAACGCTTGTGACGATGGTCAAAAACCAGTTCCAGGATGAATGTTCTCCAAGAAGTGCTTGTTCCTCCTTGGCCATTAAAGGCAGGACCACACGCACAGCCTTGCGCTTCTTCCAGAATGGGCCTTGGGCAGGCCCGTAGCCAGGGGTTTTTTTAGTCGGGGGACATTTAAATTCCTTAGGGGGCACTGGCTAATCGAATTAAAGGTGATTTAATCTGGCCCTTTGCACCGGAACACCCGGATCCTTCCCCACACTCACTGCCACTCGGGGGCCCTGAGCTGGATGGGAAGTCGGGGGGGAGGGCCTAGCCCCGAGATGCCCCACGGTAGCTACAGACTTGAGTCTGGCCTCTGGAGGAAGGCTGAGGAGCACCGACCCCAAATCCACTTTGCTGAACTTCCTGGCTTGCTTCCTTCCAGTAAAATCCAGGCGGGTGGCACTTGGTGCGAAACTGCGCGTTTGCGGAGCACGTGCTTATCGTGTGCTTGTTAAGTACTGTCAAGTCGCTTCTGTCTTGCTGTGACCCTGTGCATTAGGGGCCTCCAAAAGGTCCGACGGTTAACAGCCTTCCTTGCTCAGGGTCTGCAGACGGAGGGCTCCTGTGGCTTCCTGGATGGAGGCAGTCCCGTTGGGTCTTCCTCTTCTCCTGCTGCCTTCAACTTTCCCTCGCATGATTGTCTTTTTCCACTGACTCTTGTCTTCTTAGAATGTGACCAAAGTGAGATCCAGGTGGTCTGCTGTGTTGGTCTGAAGCAGTAGGACAAATTTAGAGTCCAGGGGCACCCATTAAGGCCGACAAAGGTTTATTCAAGGTATGAGCTTGTGCTATAAGTTTGAACCGTGCCTGCCATTCTAACGTCTTTGATAAAAGTGTGCACACACACAAAAGCTCATACCTTGAATAAACCTTTGTTGGTCTTAATGGGTATCCCTGGACTCAAAGTGAGATAGCCTCAGTCTGGTCATTTTCGCTTCCAGAGAGAGTTGAGGCTTGATTTGGTCTCGGACCCACTGATTTGCCTTTCTTGGCAGACCACGATTTCCATAACGCTCCCCTCCAACACCACATTTCAAAGGAATCCACTTTCGTCCTGTCAGCTTTCTTCACTGTCAGGTTTTCACACCTGTTCATAGTAACGGGGAATACTCTAGCATGAATTATCCTGGGTTGCGTTCAGACGGCTCTTTTGAGCCGCGCCAGGTATGAGTGCCTGGTGGATTTAAAGTGCACGTCCAGACATCAACATCTGGGAAACATGCTGCTTCCGTGATCAGCCTGTTGATCCCCTTCGGAGAGCCATATTTAAAAGATAGTGGTGAATGTCCAGTCCAAAGCTGGCCGATGGGCCAATGCCGGACTTCCCGCCGTCTGGTCATTCCACCAGCGCGCAGTCAGCCAATAGGAATCGTCTCCAGACCATCCCAAATGGCTGCCATTTAAAAAAAGTCTTAGCGATGTGTGCATAACCACTTAAACATGTGACGTCCGCAGAGCTTGGCTCAAAACGATCCGGACAATTTAATGTTTCTGAAGCTCCCCTGATAATTATGCACTTTATTAACTGCACTGGTACAGGTACAGGAAGATACCGCTGGTGGTGCTTTTACCATTTAAGTCCGCGCATGCGGTGGTGAGGCATGTATGTGCATGCGCAAACAGGATTTTTTTTTTTAAGCCAGCTGCATGGCTCCTTACGGTGGATGCTGTCTAGACAACCCACTGCAGAGTCACACGTGGGAAAGTGCTTCACGGGGCAGGTGTTTGGTCGTCCAGCACTGGATCAAAAAGATCTAGCTCAAATTACAGCCGGGCCGATGGCGGGATTAGCAGCCTGCCTGAACGCACCCCTGATCTTGGTCCCCAGTGACACATCCTTACCCTTAAGCATCTTTTCTAGCTCCTTCATGGCTGCCCTTTCCATGAAAAATGGTAAAATGCAGCCATGTGCCCCGAAACCTTCCGGGTCAGACAGTGGACATGCCGAGGTGGGCTGAGTCTCCTTGATTCGTGACGGAGGCATGTTTGGAGATGCACGGCTCCTTTTCCTGTTGTGCGCATCCTCTGCCGCCAATGCCCCTTCAGTTGCATGCAAAGCGACTCTTGGTGTCCTGGCCTGTCCCCCTCGCATGGGCTTCATCCTGGTGCTCTGCATGGGTGGGGATGCATCTGCACAGGTTGCATTTCCAGGATTTTCTAGCGGGGGGGGGGATAACTGCAGGAACCTGGGCAGAGCGGGCAGGGGACTGAAGCCCCGAGGTGCAGCAGGCATCAAAGAGGTCACTTGCATGAGAAAGCTGCCTTCGGAGAGCTGCCGTCCTGCCTCTGGCCCATCTGGGAGGGTTGCGTTTCTTGCCGCTATCGATAGGGAATCCAGACAGTCGCCGGTCTCCTCCTGAGAGCCGTGCACTGAACGGAGCTGTGTGGGGGACTTGATTGAGCCCTCATTGGCTGTGTTGTATCTCCTAATGCAAACAGACAGCTTTCCCTGATAAGGCCCATCTTGCAGGACGGATGGCGCTCAATCGTTAAGGCGCAGCGGCAGGTTTTGTTCGGAGGGAAAGTGGGCTGGTTAGATGACGTTCAGCGGTGGAATCGGCTGCCTAGGGAGGTGGTGAGCTCCCCTCGCCCTGGCAGTCTTCAAACACTTGTCAGGGATGCTCTAGGCCACTGCTTCCCAAAGTGGGCGATACCACCCCCTGCGGGGTGCTGGAATGATCCAGGTGGGCGGTAGGAGCCTTGGGTGCAATTGGGGGGGGGGGGCGTTGAATAAAAATAAGTGGGGCAGTGGAAACATAAAGAAAGAAGAGTGCAGAACCCATCTAAAGCAGCCTTTTCCCTGCCTTCTCCAGGTCTTCCCTGGGATCAGGGAGGGAGGGGGAGGTGAAGAGGGGTCCCCACAGCCAATCACAGCCACGCACTTGCAAATTGCAAATGCCTGTGCCCCCTTGCAAGGCTGGTGTTGCTGCTGGGCTCTTGGGTGGCGGCTGCTGCTGGCCTCTGGCTTCAGGCCTTCAACTGCTGCTGCTGCTGCTCTGTGCCAGCCTTGGCCTGCCTGGCTATGTGGATTGCGGTGGACTCTACGGGCATCTTCTTGTTCACTTCCTGAAGGTAGATTTCCAGGGGGGCGCTGAGTAATTTTTTTTTCTGAAAAGGGGGCGGTAGGCCAAATAATTCTGGGGACCTCTCTGCTGGGGGGATCCTGCATTGAGCAGGGGGTCGTTCTAGGTGCAGGCGCGTGGCTCCTTCCAACTCTGGGACTCCAACTCCCCTCTGGGTCAGTGGGACTGGCCAATTCCTGCATCGATACGAAGGGCAGAACCAGGACTGTTCCTCTAGGAGCTGGCATCCAATTGGTGCCGGCCTCTATCTGTTCCAGCCTGCCTCTCTGGAACAGAGCGGACCCTGCGTCAACGATCTGCAGCTGGCTGTGGGCTGCTTCTCTCACAAGCCGCCCCGTGCCTGGCAGAAGACTGCCCGCTGGGGACAAGTGGCACCGAGGGGCAGAGGCTGGGGTGTGTTCTCCTGGCTGCCCCCCCCCCCACCGGGCATGTGGATGTGCAGGAGGTGCCCCCGCCCAGCCTCAGCCCCCTCCACTCCCTTTGCAGCATTCTTCTTCGCCTTCTCTTTCTACCGGGCGTGTTCCCCCAGAGAACAGGAGCTTTATTTATGCATTTACAGTATTTATAGTCCTCCTCTCTCACGGGGACTCGGAGCCGATTACGCAGACTAAATCAGGACAGTCGCCAGACCAGAGGTGAACCGCAGCACAAGTATTAAAGGTGGCAACATTAAATGAAAGCAAAATATTACATCGGTGTGTTCAGTACCGTCGAGCTGCTTCTGACTCAAGGCTCCCTATGAATTAATGACCTCCTGTTAGGTACTGGGACTGAAACAGTGCAGGACTGTGCTACCAGAGACTGGCTGAGCTTGGAGCCCAAGAACAATAGCCCACCAGGACTCTGGCAGGAACCAGTCAAGAAGTAACGTTACGTAAACAGCCTATCGTTGGGAGTGGGGTGTGTTTGGATGTGGCAACTGCGGGCTATTTAAACAGAGCTGAGGCTCTGGAGTCTTGTCTTGCTGAAATCACTAATAAAGTAGAGCCGGTCCCTAGTAGTGAGTCTGCTGGTCCATGGAACCCACTGTTTAACACCTCCCAAGTGTCTTATCGATAACCGCCCTGCTCAGGTCTTGCAGACTGAGGGGCGTGGCTTCCTGGATGGGGTCCACCCATCTCGCGTTGGGCCTTCCGCTTTCCCTGCTGACTCCGGTGTGCAGCCAGCAGGAGTAGGGGACAGCGCAAGGCGATGCCACGGGGCCAGTAGAGAGCAGGCGCTATCTCATAGGAGGGCTGGAAGGACTCAGTGCCACACTGCGCTTCTCTGCCGAACTGCCTGGGTTGCTTCCCACCGTAGGAAACAGCCCGAAACCACAGAGAGAGGCCCTGCTTCAGGCGCCCTACCCCGACAGAGACAGGGCCTTCCCTGGTACGGCTCCTTTTTGTGGCTCTTTTGGCACCTGATCTTTGTAGTTTCAGTCACTAGGCTGAGACTTGTCAGGGTAGAGGGGGCTTTAAAGAGCACCTGATGTGTTGGTTTTACTGACACGTCATCTTATGTTTTTCTTGGAAGTCATTTTTGGAAGCCTAACAGCTGTGGGGCAAGGCAAAAGAACTTCAGGAGAGCCCTGCTGGATCAGACCCATGAGAGTCCATCCAGTTTATTTATTTATTTAGATTTATAGACCCCCCCCCCCATACAGAGGGCTTAGGGCAGTGAACAACATTTCATTAAACGCGTTTCAGAAAACCACATTTCAATAAATAAATTGAAATCTTGTCTCACACAGCGGCCAACCAGTTCCTCTGGAGGGCCAGCAACAGGACACAGAAGCTGAGGCCTTCCCATGAGAAGAACATCAGAAGAGCCCTGCTGGGTCAGACCAGTGAGGGTCCATCTAGAACAGCATCCCGTCTGACACAGGGGCCAGCCAGTTCCTCTGGAGGGCTAGCAACAGGGCATAGTGGCCGAGGCCTTCATAAAAAGAACCCTGCTGGATCAGACCAGTGGTCCATCTACTCCAGCGTCTTGTCTCACAGAATGGCCAACCAACGCCTCTGGACTGGCAGCAACAGGGCATAGAGGCCAAGGCCTTCCCTTGATGTGGCCTCCTGGGGAATTCACAAGGTCTGAATGTGGAGGTTCCCCTCAGTCACCGTGGCTAGCAGCCACTGATAGACTGATCCTCTGTGAATGTGTTTAATCCCCTTTGAAAGTTGTTTATTCCTGTGGCCGTGACTAGATCCTCTGGCAGTGAATCCCACGTTTTAATCACCCTCCGTGTAAAGAAGTTTTTCATTTTGTGTCTCCTGCATCTACTGCAATAAAATAAAGTACAAGAAGACTTTTTCTGTGGTAGCCTGTGTGCTGGGGACCAATGCCCCCTCTAAGCGGTGGAGTCTTATGAGCAAAAATCCTACTTTGTGAGCTACTGGCATTAAAGTTGTGAGCAAGCGATCTGGCTGCTGCATAAATTAGTTTGCTCTGGAGCCCTCCTTCCTGAGCCAGGGCAAATACATGTGAACCGGACTCACACTAACTCAACTTAGAGGGAACACTGCGGGGGACGCCCTTCCTCAATAGCTTGGTTGGTCTACAGACCTGCCACATTGGGGGAGGGGGGCGTGTTCTGACCTCCCTCCTAACCTGTTTGGTGTACATGGTGCAGGGATGCATCAGCTGCATCGAATTGCGTTTTGCGGAAGGGAGCCTGAACTATCCTTGCCGACTAGCACTGCGTGTTGTGAGCCGGTGCCAAGGCCTGCCGCGCTTCCTCTGGCCAGTTCTCTGCTCGCTGAATGTGTCTGATGCACAAGCCTCTCCCTGGGTGCGTTCAGACGGGCAGCTAATCCTGCCATTGGCCCGGCTGTATTTTGATCTAGATCTTTTTTTATCCAGCTCCCCTGTGAATTGCTTTACCGCGCGTGACTCTGCAGTGGATTGTCTAGACAGCATCCACCTTAAGGAGCTGTGTGGTCGGCTGTTTTTTAAAAAAATCCTCTTTGCGCGTGTGCATATGTGCCTCACCATCTGCTTGTTTTTCTGCGCATGTGCGGACTAAAAATGGTAAAAGCACCGCCAGCGGTACCTTCCTCTAGGTACCATTTCAGTTAACAAAGTGCATAAATATCACAGGACCTTCAGAAACATTAAATTGTTCGGATCATTTGAGCGGAGCTCTGCGGACGTCGCATGTTTAAGCAGTTATGCACACATCGCTAAGACTTTCTTTAAAATGGTGGCCATTTGGGCTGATTGTGCGCTGGTGGAACGACCAGGCAGGGGAAAGTCCGCCGTTGGCCCATCGGCCAGCTTTAGACCAGACTTTCCCTGCTATCTTTTAAGTACGGATCCCCTACGGGGATTGACGGGCTGATCACGGAAGCAGCATGATTCCCAGATGTTGTAGTCTGGACGTGCCCTTTAAATCCACCAGGCACTTGTGCCTGGCACGGCTCGAAAGAGCCGTCTGAACACAACCTCTGTCTCTGTCTCATTTACCAGTTTTCTTTCCCTCCTTTACTCAGTTGTTGGCGCTTACAGGAAAAGCAGAAACCAAATTAAATGTTGGGGGAAAGGGATGGGGGGGGGGGTGTGAGAGAGAGAGGGAGAGAGAGAATCAAGGCGTGCACAGACTGCGATTTATGGATCAGAGATTTACACGCTGTTGGGACGCTGTATATTTCCCCTGCTGTGACAGTTCGTTGCCGCAAATTACCTGGCAGGCAAAGGTTTGCAAGTCTGACAACCAGCAGCCCTGCTTGCGCGTCACGGCAGAGAAGAGGAATCAGGAGTAGGAAGGGGGGGCGGGGGGCAGGGGGGGATGTTGCTCAGGGAAACAGCAGCAGGAGACCCTCCCTCCCCACAGCTGGGTTCTCGTTTGCCTCTTCCCAAGTAGCCTTCCCCATCCTTTGCTTAAAACCCAAGGAGGCTCTTCCGGGGAAGGCAGCCAGAAGAGAAGAAGAGAAGAGATTGGATTGGATTGATACCCCGCCCTTCACTACCCGAAGGAGTCTCAGAGCGGCTTACAAACTCCTTCCCCTCCCCCTCCCCACAACAGACACCCTCCTGTGAGATAGGCGGGGCTGAGAGAGCTCTCCTGAGAATTGCTCCTGATAGAACAGTTCTGAGAGAACTTGTGACTGACCCGAGGTCACCCCAGGAGCTGCATGCGGAAGAATGGGGAATCAAACCCGGTTCTCCCAGATTAGAGCCCGTGCTCCTCACCACGACACCAAACTGCCACTATCTGAGGCACCGGGCATCACTGCCGGGGGTGTTTTCAGTTGTGAACCTCTCTTCCTAGAAAGGCCAACCGGTCAGTGGAGGCATGCTTGGTCAGACTGCAGGTTCAGGGCAGCTCATCCAGCTGCTGCTGAAAGACTGCTAGTGAGGCGGAACGCCTCCCCAGGCAGCTGATTCCACTGATGCACAACTCTGATTGTAAAAAGGTTTTTCCTAAGATCCAGCCGGTACCTTCCTGCCCTTAATTTAAACCCATTCCTTTGCTGCCAAGAGGAACAGCTCCCTGCCCTCCTCCAAGGGACACAGCCCTTCAGATCCTTCAAGAGAGCAGTCATGCCCCCACACCTCCTCCTCTCCAGACTGAACCTTCCCAAGAAGTGCCTCGGCCTTTCCTCCTGGGGCTTCTTGGTCTCCAGGCCCCCAATCATCCTCGTCGCTCTCTTCTGCACCCGCTCCGTTCCGTCCACAGCCTTTTGGAAGTGAGGCCTCCAGAACTGCACACAAGACTCCAGGCGCAGCCTGATCAATGCAGCGGGACTATGATATCTTGCAATTTGGTTGTTGATACGCCCGGAGATTGCATTAGCCATTTTGTTACCACATCACACTGGCTGCTCGTATTTAACTTTCAGTCCACCCAAGATCTTGTTGACACACACCGCTACTCAGAAGTGTATCCCTCATCTGGTATGCGTGTTCCTTATTTTTGGTACCCAGATGTCGAACTCGGCACTTATCCTTCTTAAATCACATCTTGTTCCCATCCACCCACTTTTCCAGTGTGTTCAGATCTCATTGAATTGTATCTCTATCTTTTGGTGTGTTTTCTGCTCCTCCCAATTTGGGGTCATCTACAAATTTAATGAGTAGCTCCTCCATACCCTCAATGAATCAATGATTCACTATGAATTTAGACAGATCATGAGAGGTAGGGTAACTCCAGTTGCCACTTTGGGGTCAGGAAGGAGGAGGAGGAAGAAGACGAGGAGGAGGAGGAGGAGGAGATTGGATTTATACCCCGCCCTTCATTCACTTGGAGTCTCAGAGCGGCTCACAAACTCCTTTTCCCTTCCCCTCCCCACAACAGACACCCTCCTGTGAGGTGGGTGGGGCTGAGAGAGCTCTTTCCCAAGCTGTCCTTGAGGGAACAGCTGGTCCAGAGCTATGGCTTGCCCAAGGTCATCCAGCAGGTGCAAGTGGAAGAGTGGGGAATCAAACCCGGCTCTCCCAGATCAGAGTCCGCGCACTTAACCACTACATCAAACTGGGTCCAGAATTTTCCTCCAGGCCAGACTGGTGAAGGGATCTGGGGGGGGGGGGGAGTTGCCATCCTCTGGACATAGAGCAGGGGTTGCTGGGGGGGGGGGGGAGTTTGCTGTGAATTTCCTGCATTGTGGGGGGGGGGGGGGTTTGGACTAGGTGACCCTTGAAGTACCTTCTAGCTCTGTTTCTATTTTATTTTCACAACCACCCTGTGAGGTGACTGTGTGTGACTGGCCCAAGGTAACCCAGCAAGCTTCCAAGGCAGTGAGGGGAATCGACGGTGGGTCTTCCAGGTGGTCGTCGGACAATCTAAGCAACCCCCCCCCCCCCCAATTGGCTCTCCCCGGCATGTCCTTTTAGTCCTTTTCTCTACACCCTGCCTTCTAACCGGTTTCCTGATCCAGGAGGGTTCCCCCCCTTTTATCCCATGACTGCGAAGTTTGCTTAGGACTCTGGTGTGGGGTTTTTCAAAAGCTTCTTATGTACTATCTTTATATTGAACTATCTACATAATGTGTCCTAAGAAACCTTAAGACAGAAGCTGGGTGCAAACTGGTGAACATCAAAGCTTAAATAATGACAAACAACCATTATCAAAACATCAGAAGATGTCTAGTGAGACAATTTTGAAAGTGGACCAAATTAGATTTGACACTGCTTAACCTAATAAGAAACAGTTGCAAAACATTACTTGTCTAACTCCGCGCTTACCTTAACGGAATAAACAGGAAGGTTTCTGACACCGTCAGCTTCCCTTTGTTGTCTACCGTCTTTCTGTTTAATGATCTCACTTAATTTCCCAGCCTGTCATCCATTCTTTAAATCGTTGGAGCTTTGGAATGGTGCCAGTGCTTAGCTATTATCTTTGCCGCAGTCAACAAATCAGTAATAATTGGATAATGAAGATTGGAAGTGCATTCTTTTTAGAAAACTCAAATGTAGCTTTAGGGTCTGGTGGCAGTTCACAGACTAACCTGATTGATTTCTGTGAAGATTCTCCCCCCCCCCCCCCATGTCCTGTGTTTTAGGGCATTTCCACCAAATGGGCATGCATATGGTTGTTGACTTTCCATTGGCAGATACTGAAATAATTAGTATGATAAATGGAATGCAATATATTTGGCACTGAATACCGCAATAAAGAATTAGCTAAACGTTTACTTTTATCCTGGTGAGAGCAGTGATGGCTGAGTGCTCCTCCGTGCAAATTTGAAGCCACACTCTCAAACTCTGTTCATAGGAACATTAGAAGAGCCCCGCTGGATCAGACCAGTGAGGGTCAACCTAGTCCAGAAACCTGTCTCACACAGTGGCCAACCAGTTCCCCTGGAGGGCCAACAACAGGGCAGAGAGGCTGAAGCCTTCCCCTGATAAGAACGTCAGGAGAGCCCTGCTGGGTCAGACCAGTGAGGGTCCACCTAGTCCAGCATCCCATCTCACACAGTGGCCAGCCAGTTCCTCTGGAGAGCCAACCACAGGGCAGAGAGGCTGAGGCCTTCCCCTGATAAGTACGTCAGAAGAGCCCTGCTGGATCAGACCAGTGAGTGTCCACGTAGTCCAGCCTCCTGTCTCACACAGTGGCCAACCGGTTCCTCTGGAGGGCCAACAACAGGGCAGAGAGGCCGAAGCCTCCATAAGAACCTCAGAAGAGCCCTGCTGGATCAGACCAGGGAGGGTCCATCTATTCCAGCATCCTGCCTCACACAACAGACAACCAGTTCCTCAGGAGGGCCAACAACAGGGCAGAGAGGCCGAGGCCTTCCCCTGACATTGCCTCCTGGCTCTGGGATTCAGAGGTTTAGTGCCTCTGAATGTGGAGGTTCCCCTTGAGTCACCATGGCTAGTAGCCACTGATAGACCTCTCCTTCACGGATCTGCCTAATCCCCTTTTGAAGCTGTCTATACTCGTGGCCATCACTACATCCTCTGGCAGCGGATTCAACATTTTAACCACTCTTGGTATAAAGTAGTGTTTCCTTTTGCCTGCCCTAATTCTACCGCCCATCCGCTTCATTGGCTGCCCTCGAGCTAGTCCAGGGGTGGCCAAACTTGCTCGCCGTAAGAGCCGCGTAGAATAAATGTCAGATGTCTGAGAGCCGCAAGACATGAACAAATATTACACACACGTTTTTATTTTAAAAATATGCAAATTTGCTTTTTATTAACTTTAAATGAGACTGCCAAAAATAAAAACAGAAGGAGTAAGAACAGATATTGGTAATCATATTTATTTGTCCAACGATACTTATTTGTTTTCTAATGATATTAATCTAAGAGAGAGAGGTGGAAAGAAAGAATGAAAGAGGTGGAGAGAGAGAGACAGACAGACTGGGACCGATTTCCCACGAGGCGCTGCTCCGGCGTCGCTCTTCCCTTTGCCCCGATTGCGTGCTTGAATTTCCCACTATTTGCCCTGCGCCACATTTTGACCCACGGCTTCTCCTGAATTCCCCCGCGGCTTCAGTGATCCTCAGAAAACAGGATCACTGAAGCCGTGGGGGAATTCGGGTGAAGCCGTGGGTCAAAATGCGGCGTGGGGCAAATAGTGGGAAATTCAAGCATGCAATCGGGGCAAAGGGCAGAACGACGCCGGAGCAGCGCCTCGTAGGAAATTGGTCAGAGAGACAGAGGGAAACAAGGAAACAAATTGATGAGAGGGAGGGAGGGAGAAAAACTATGCCTCCTCTTTGCTTCCCTAGCTGCTCTACCGGGCCACACAATATGTGTGAAAGAGCTGCATGTGGCTCCCAAGCCACAGTTTGGCCATCCCTGATCTAGACCCTGAACATACCAATATTCCCTCCAATGTTGATTTTAAACAGCGTGCCACCTGCCTTCAGGTCTGCCTCCTGGTGACAGTGGGGGCTTCTTCCTGCCATTTTGGGGCAGGACTGCCTTGTAGAGGGTGAGTCTCATATCTCTTGGGGCCGGATGGCGTGCGGGGCGGGGGGCACCACCCATGCCATCATCACCCATGAGGGCTTTTCCTGGTGCCCTTAACGGCCAATCCACTTCCATTGATGGGTACTGAGAACAACCACGTTATCTCTTAAGTACAAGCGGAAGTTCCTGCTCCAGTTACAAAGGTTGGTTTCCTTTTCTGCTTCTTTGAGAGTTCTACCCAGGTTTTTTTGCCCAGTGGACGATTAAATTCTTGTCTCTGGGAAGTGCCCAAAAAGTCAGTTCTGATTTATAACAACTCTTATGAATCGGTGTCCTCCAAAACATCTGTCATTAACAGCCTTGCTCAGTTCTTGCAAAGTGAGGGCCTTTGTGGCTTCCTGGACGGCCCTCCATCTCAGGTTGGGTCTTCCTCTTTCCCTGCCACCTTCAGCTCTTCCTAGCGTTTTTGTCTTTTTCAGTGAATCTGGTCTCTTCATAATGTGACCAAAATATGATAGCCTCACTTTAGTCATTTTAGTATCTAAGGAGAGTTGAGGCTTGATTTGGTCTCAGACCCACTGATTTGTCTTTCTGGCAGTCCACAGAATCCATAAAACTCTCCTGCAACACCACATTTCAAATGAACCAAATTTCTTCCTGTCAGCTTTCTCCACTGTCCAGCTTTCACACCCATACCTGGTAATGGAGCATGCTAACGGCATGGGTTATCTAGACCAGGGGTGTCAAACATGCGGCCCGGGGGGCGGATTAGGCCCCTGGATGTCTCCTGTCAGGCCCGCATTGGACCTGGCCATCTCCTGCTTCCAGTTCTGTTGCTGCTGCTGCATCATAGCTTGCTTTGCCAGACTCTCTCAGTCGCTCGGCCATTTCGTGTTTTCCCCTGGGGTCCTAGACTCAGAACTCTGAGCATGAGATCTCTGTGGTGAATGTCAGTAAATCAAAAGTAAGTTTGCCGTTTACAGACACACACTTGGACAGCATACTCAAGATTGCAACAGCACAGACGTTCTGATGCAATAATTCAGAGCAAGAGGTGTCGGTTAACAGAGATAACTAAACAAAATAAATAAATAAACAAAATATTGCAAGAGTGCTAATGTTTTAAGCATGTTTATTATTTTAAGTAAAAAAGAAAACTTTGTGTTTGTGTCCTTTATGAAGTTTATAGCTCCGCTACCTGTCATGACATTTTATGACACACATGGTCTGGCCCAACAAGGTCTCATTTATGCCAGATCCGGCCCTCCTAACAATTGAATTCGGCACCCCTGACCTGGACCCTAGATTCAATGGCTCAGTATTTTTCTAATTTTATAATCCCTCTTCATCGCAGAGCCTTTATACTGGCTAGGTTTAATCTATTTATTTTGGCTTTTTTTGATGGGTAGATACAAGGGTACCCCCTATAAGGACAGAGTTTGCACCTGCTTTTATATAGGGAACCTGATTCTGTGCAACACATCCTTCTTCGTTGCCCCCAGTATTCTTTTCTACGCCATCACTTGATTCGTCCTGTTTTGCCTTCTGCAAAGGCTGCTGATAAATGAGTTTGAGTTCTTGCTTTCTGAAAAATTCCCCCAGATCACTGCCTCTGTAGCGGAGTTCCTCTCACTTGCATGGAAGCTAAGGGCAAGTTTTTTTTTAACACTTCGTTTTTAATGTACAGTTTTATTTTGGGATATGTTATTTTGAATCTTTTCCAAACCCTTCTACTTCTGTGGCATAAAACCCTCAGTTTTATCCCATTTTTAACTTACCGTTACACCATGCCATGCTAATAAAGGCCTATGATGATGATGATGGCTACCCTCCCCAGTTTTGGTCTTCTTCTGGAGCCAGTCTGGTGTAGTGGTTAAGTGTGCGGACTCTAGTCTGGGAGAACCGGGTTTGATTCCCCACTCCTCCACTTGCACCTGGCTGGATGACCTTGGGCAAGCCATAGCTCTGGACCAGCTGTTCCCTCAAGGACAGCTTGGGAAAGAGCTCTCTCAGCCCCACCTACCTCCCAGGGTGTCTGTTGTGGGGAGGGGAAGGGAAAAGGAGTTTGTAAGCCGCTCTGAGACTCTTAAGTGAGTGAAGGGCGGGATATAAATCCAATCTCTTCCCTTCTTCTTCTTCTTCTTCTCTTCTGACTTCTTGAGTGCCATCTCCCTTTCGGTTGGTGATGGAGCCAAGAAATGGGAAACAATTGAACAATTTCAGTTTCTTCATTGTCAGACTTGAAGTTCTGTCATTTATTATTCAGACCAGTTTCTTTTTAATACTTTGAAATCTCTTAACACTTGATAATAAAGTGTTTGGGTATAAAAGGGATATTTTTCCAAGTTGGACGGTGCACGTCTCAGTTGTCATTTTTTTTTAGTCTTATAGCTGGAACTACTGCCATTTCCGCAGGGCTTCTTGGTCTGATTTCTGTTTAAGCTCTTTTAAACTCACATAATGATCATGTTTAACACAGCAGTGACTCGCGTTTAAACTCCATTTTCCCCATCAAAACCAGGGGGGGGGGTTGTTGGCTGTTTTTAAATCTTGATGATAAATGCCAAGTTGATGGGCTTGCTGGTGGACTACAGATTTCAGAAGCACATAATATTATCTCCAATATAAACATGCTATTATTTCAGCTAAAGATTTCCGAAAAGCCTGAAGCATATAATATTTACAGGGACAAGAGACTTCCTGACACTTTCAGAGAATTCCAAGAGCAGAACTTCTGATTTTGCTTCGTGAGCAAGGTTTGTTCTTGCATAAGAACATAAGAGAAGCCATGCTCGATCAGGCCAGTGGCCCATCCAGTCTGTGTCACACAGCGGCCAAAACCCAGTGGCCCTCAGGAAGTCCACCAGCGGGGCCAGAACTCCAGAAGCTCTCCCACAGTCGCCCCCCCCCCCCAAGCACCAAGAAGACAGAGCATCACTTGCCCCAGAGAGAGTGTTCTATACCTTGTGCCTAATTTTCACTCATGGACCTCTGCTCTGTATGTGCCCATAATCTTAGTTTTTAATAACAGCTTCCACCCAGTTGACCTTGAAAAGCCATTATTATGCTGGCTGGCCTTTTGATTTCTTGGATCTACGTATTTAACTAATTTCTAAAATACCCTGTTAGGGAGGCTGGTTTTAGTGATACTGAATGTTTTTTTTTTCTTTGTTTGTTTTGTTAGGAGAGCAGCATATTTTGCACCTTGGAACATTTGGGCACATATTTTCTGGGCTTGGTTTGTGTTTATTATTGGATTTGTTTGTTTGCTTGACTTGGCTTTGTTCCTGATGTATTTTAAAGCAATTGTATCTGTAAAGCAAACCCCCCCCCCCCCAGTTTTGCTGCCGTCGTATCAGCTTCCATTTGTTTTGTGTTCCTTCCTCTCGCTCTCCTCTTATGGGTAAGAGTTGCACTTTTTCCAGAGTTTGCCCCCTCGCCTTTTATGGCTTCCTTAACTCTGCTTGTTGACCATGTTGGCATCGTAACTTTCTTAATCTGTGGCGTGCGTTGGAGCTAAGCGCCTATTGTTAGGGTGCCCCCAAACAGCCTGCAGTCATCTGTCCAGCTTGATTCTCCCAACCCCTTCATTCTGAAATCAGATGGAACCCTGTTGGATGTTCTGGGCAGCTCTCCACTTGCGTACGGAATATGCTGGATCAGAGAGGACGGTTGTTGGGCGCTCTGCGGGGCTGCACAGCCCTGGTGTCTGCTCCTGTGTCCTGGCACTGTTCAAGATCCGGGCCAGAGTCACCTCCTCTCTGCTCGGTTCCCTGACTTGAGTGTTCCAAAGTACAGCTGGATTTGAGCACATGAGCACCTTCGATGCCAACAAGGTTCCCGGGGTATCAGCTTTTGAGAGTTTAAGGGTGCGATCATACGCACCCATTAGCTACGGAAGAGGGACGATTCACCGGCGGATCAAAGCGGCGCGATCACACCAGCACATCTGTGAAGTGTCCCACAACCGTCGGCAAGCCGTCACAAGCCGTTTTGATCTGCCGGAGAAGCGGAGTAAAAAACTACTAGGGGAAATACAGCAGCAAACGGTTTGCTGCGGCCCACAGCCAGACTTTCCCCGTGTGATCGCGCCAGCACAAACTTGTGGCGTTGGGGATAGTCTGATCAGGCTATCCCGACGCCATGCCACTTCGCTCCCCCTTCTCAGTATGCGCTTCATTGCATACTGCCAGCAGACGACCCCAGGGTGGAGAGGCAACTCATTGATCCCATGTTTAAGCAAATCGGAAACAAACCCCCCCCCCCCCAACTCACCCACAGTTGCATCTGATCTCACAGCGGCGAGTTGCACCGGCAGGTCCACAGACCTGTGTGATTGCGCAACTGCGGGGCAAATTGCTCCGGGTCAAAATAGCCTCAATTCCCCTCCGGATTATCTCGCTCGTATGGCCGGGGCCTAAAGCTCCCTGTTTCAGATGCAGGCATCTGATGAAAGTAGCTTCTGTCTCTCAAAAGGTCAGACCCTGAAACCCTTGTTGGTCGTTAAGGTGCTGCGGGACTGAGCTCTTCTGCTGTGGACCGACTTCGTGGAAGGCGGCACCACAGTGCAGGGCTTTTATGCGTCTGAGTATCCGGTCTCCTTGGACTCACACAGCTGTAGTCAGCTTGTGTGTATTTGTCAAGCGCTGTCAAGCCACTTCCGATTTACGGCAACCGTATGGATCAAGGACCTCCCGAAGCAAGCATCTCACCCAGTCGATAGGAGGGCCTTGAAATTCCCACTTAACAGAACCTTTTCTCCTCTGAGCGCCTCCCTCTTTTCTCTTCTCCATCGGAAGAGCTATCTGTTTTGCTCATAGAAGCGAGAAAAACATATCCCCCACTTAGCATCAGTGTTCCCGGTACGCTGAGTTAGTGTGAGCTAGCTCACAGTTTTTTAGTCTCCGGCTCGCACATTTTTGTCTCGGCTCAGGAAGGGTGGCTCCAGAGCAAACTAATTTATGCAGCAGCCAAATCGCTCACTCACAACTTTCATGCCAGTAGCTCGCAAAGTAGAGTTTTTGCTCACAAGACTCCACGGCTTAGAGGAAGCATTGTCCCTCTAAGCTGAGTTAGTGTGAGCCAGCTCACAGTTTTTTAGCCTCTGGCTCACGCATCTTTGTCTTAGCTCAGGCAGGATGGCTCCAGAGCAAACTAATTTATGCAGCAGCCAAATTGCTCGCACAAAACTTTAATGCCAGTAGCTCACAAAGTAGAATTTTTGCTCACAAGACTCCCCAGCTTAGAGGGAGCATTGCTTATCATATAATTTTATTCTTGGTTTGGTTCGCTATCCCCCCCACCCCCCCAGTGGTTCTGTGGAGGAGTTTCTCTTAAGCTTTCCAGTTTAATGGATACTTAGCTACCTTTGGCATATAGAGCAATACCACCTCTGGTGTGACTTTCCCTGCCTTTTTGTGTACATTTGAAACCCCGAGGTAACTGTACTGCATTGATTTTTGCCATTCCCCAAAATTCATGGTATGCACACACCAAATTTCTGTCCAGTAAAGCGCTTCTGATTCCCCCCCTTGTGGCCAGGAGGCTTCTGGCCAGCATTCCCTCTAAGCTGAGTTAGTGTGAACTAGCTCACAGTTTTTTAGCCTCCGGCTCTCACCCATTTTTGTCTTGGCTCAGGAAGGATGGCTCCAGAGCAAGCTAATTTATGCAGTAGCCAAATCGCTCACTCACAATTTTAAGGCCAGTAGCTCATAAAGTAGAATTTTTGCTCACAGGACTCGGCAGCTTAGAGGGAGCATTGCTTCTGGCGTTAGGGCAGGGACGCCTCTCCGTTTAGCCCTTTTTGGGGCAGCATTCAAGCTCTTCCCAGAGAGGCCCTTGCCACTTTTTGCTCGTTGCTGAATTATTATTCAAATCATTTTTCATGCTGCCTTTTCCACCCAGTCAGGCGCCACAAAGTGGCAAAGACAGAAAGCAATCAAACCCTTGAGCAATTAAAAGTACGGTGAAAAATTGTAAAATATTTTAATAAAACACTGCAACAATGCCAGCACCAGAGAGGAGGGACTGTAACAGTTATGGGGGGGGGGGGGGGGTTAGTCCAACTGAAACAAAAAAAACAGTCTTCACCAGCTGGCAGCAGACACCAATAGAGGGAGACAGATAAACCTCCCTGGGGAGGGAATTCCAAAGTTTTGGTGCTGTTCGTATGGGAGGAGGCCGTTCGGAAGGTATGTTGGTCCCAGGCTGTACAGGGCTTTCGAGGTCAAGACCAGCACCCTAAATTCAGGCCCAGAAGCAAACTCGAAGTCACCGTCGATGCAGTAGGCAAATGTTTCCCTCTCTCCCTCTCTCCTTGAGAGCCAGTTTGGTGTAGTGGTTAAGTGCGCGGACTCTAATCTGGGAGAACCGGGTTTGATTCCCCAGTCCTCCACTTGCACCTGGCTGGAGTACCTTGGGCAAGCCATAGCTCTGTACCAGCTGTTCCCTCAAGGACAGCTTGGGAAAGAGCTCTCTCAGCCCCACCCACCTCACAGGGTGTCTGTTGTGGGGAGGGGAGGGGAAAGGAGTTTGTAAGAAGAAGAAGAAGAAGAAGAGATTGGATTTATATCCCGCCCTTCACTCACTTAAGAGTCTCAGAGCGGCTTACAAACTCCTTTCCCCTCCCCTCCCCACAACAGACACCCTGTGAGGTAGGTGGGGCTGAGAGAACTCTTTCCCAAGCTGTCCTTGAGGGAACAGCTGGTACAGAGCTATGGCTTGCCCAAGGTCATCCAGCCAGGTGCAAGTGGAGGAGTGGGGAATCAAACCTGGTTCTCCCAGATTAGAGTCCGCGCACTTAACCACTACACCAGACTGGCTTGTAAGCCGCTCTGAGACTCCCTTGGGGAGTGGAGGGCGGGGTATAAATCCAATCTCTTCTTCTTCTTCTTCTTCTCCACACTGAGGGCCTGCAGTGCCTTATACCGTCATTCCAAAAAGCTGGACAATCCCAGTTTGGATGTTCTGGAAGTGGAGAGGGGAAGAAGCGCAACATGAATTCCGGGTCAAGAGCAATGGTCCTCCCCTTCTCCATTTACAATTTCTTGCTGTTTTCCTAGGGCCTGCAGCATTTGTCCTGCGACGAAGCCCCAGAGAACTTGAGCTGGTGTGCATGCCTTGGAATCATCTGTTGCAGACACTACAGGGTCAGTGTACCAGTCATGTGCCAGGCCCTCCCCCTCTACGTGGCTCATAGGAAGGTCCCCAGTCAAGGCCATGGGGGGGGGGTGTTCTGTCCAGCACTCCCCTCGCTGCCTGATGACAGCCCCCCCCTCGGAGCAATTCAAGTCCCCTCTCCTTTCTGTGTAGTGGTTAATTTTGGCGTAGTGGTTAGGAGCACGGACTCTAATCTGGGAGAACCGGGTTTAATTTCCCACTTGTCCACATGTAGCTACTCGGTGACCTTGGATCAGTCACAAGTTCTCTCAGAGCTGTTCTCTTAAGAGCAGTCCTTGAAAGAGTTCTCTCAGCCCCATCTACCTCACAGGGTGTCTGTTGTGGGGAGAAAAAGGGAAGGAGATTGTAAGCCACTCTGAGACTCCTTCGGGTAGTGAAGGGCGG
Organism: Lepidodactylus listeri; assembly: GCA_029233225.1. NCBI lineage: Eukaryota > Metazoa > Chordata > Lepidosauria > Squamata > Gekkonidae > Lepidodactylus > Lepidodactylus listeri. The sequence goes on along the minus strand of JARCFY010000004.1, from coordinate 2,068,650 downwards.
GGTATGAATCCAGTCTCTTCTTCTTCTTCCTGAGACAACGGCTTCTCATTCTCCATGCTCAAGACATCAGGGGGGGAGGCGGCAGAAACAAATAAACTTGACGTGAGCCAGGAAGCTTGATGGAAGGAGCCCATTGGAGGTTTGGAGATGGCCGTTAATGGAGAGCTCTGTCTAATTGCTTTTGTGTAATTGGCGGCTGCTAGGCGGAACTGGGTAATAAATGAAATCCAATTACATTTTCTCTCCGTATTTATTTTATTAAGTAGAATTCGTCAAGTGAATGAAAGGCCCCCTTCAAAGTAATGGCTCGTGACCAAGGCGCGGGCAAGCTTCATCCTCCCGCCGGGCAAAGCACGCCAGAAGCTGCCATCGCCTGTTACCAACACAGAGAACTTTGCCTGTGCCAAGCATGGGAGCTCGAGATGTTCAGCTGGGCTTTGGGGAGAGGCCGTGGCTCAGTGGCAGAGCATCTGCTTGGCACGCAGAAGTCCCAGGTTCAATCCCAGCCATCTCCAGTTAAAAGGACCAGGCAGGAGGTGATGGGAAAGACCTCTGCTTGAGACCCTGGAGAGCTGTAAAGAGGGGCCATGGCTCAGTGGCAGAGCCTCTGCTTGGCATGCAGAAAGTCCCAGGTTCAATCCCCACCATCTCCAGTGAAAAAGGATCAGGCAGGAGGCGATGGGAAAGACCTTTCTCTGCCTGAGACCCTGGAGAACCACTGCCAGTCTGAATAGACAATTCTGACCTTGAAGTCTGATTCAGTAGAAGACAGCTTTATGTCACATGGAATTCACAAGGAATTCACTGCCACAGGAGGTGGTGGCGGCTACAAGCATGGACGACTTCAAGAGGGAGTTGGATAAACATCTGGAGCAGAGGTCCATCAGTGGCTATTAGCCACAAGGTATAGATAGGAACGCTCAGTCTGGGGCAAGTGATGCTCTGTATTCTTGGTGTTTGGGGGGCAACAGTGGGAGAGCTTCTGGTGTCCTGGTCCCACTGCTGGACCTCCTGAGGACACCTGGTGTTTTTGGCCACTGTGTGGCACAGAGTGTTGGACTGGATGGGCCACTGGCCTGGTCCAACATTGGCTTCTCTTCTGTTCTTATGTTCTCTTACATGTGTTCATCAGAAGCACGATTTGGGGAGTGGCCCTGGCTCAGTGGCAGAGCCTCTGCTTGGCATACAGAAGGCCCCAGGTCCAATCCCCGGCATCTCCAGTTTAAAGGACCAGGCAGGAGGTGATGCAAAGAGCAATGCATGAAACCCTGGAGATCCTCTGCCTGCCTCAGTAGATAAAACTCACTTTGTTGGAAGAGGATAATATTAAAACAATTACTGGATGTGACACTGCAGTCAATTCAATTAAATACCTTGGAATAAACGTCAGGGAAAACGGCACACTTTTTCAAGAAAATTATCAAGCAGTGGGGAAGAAAATAGGGAAAAAAATTGGAAAGATGGCCCAAATTAAAGTTGTCTTGGCTTAGTAAAATCTCCACAATAAAAATGAATGTTTTGCCAAAAATAAACTTTTTTATTTCAAACGCTTCCAACAGAGATTTCTGGTAAAACACTAAAGAATTGGCATGTGGAGGAGTGGGGAATCAGACCCGGTTCTCCCGGATTAGAGTCTGCGCTCCTAACCACGACACCAAACTGGCTCTCGAGCATCTAGCTGGGGCACCAGGAAATCTGGAATGGGAATCTGTCTGTGGACTGGCTGTGGAATCCCAGGTTTATTCCCACACTATATTTCAGGATTTAAAGGGCTGTGGCTCAGGGGTAGAGCCTTTGCTTTGCAAGTAGAAAGTCCCGAGTTCAATCCCCGGCATCTCCGGTTGAAAGGACCAGGCCGGAGGCGATGTGAAAGACCTCCGCCTGAGACCCTGGAGAGCTGCTGCCAGTCTGAGTAGACAATACTGTCCTTGATGGATCAGGGGGTCTGATTCAGTGTGCTTAACGTGTGTTCAGAATGCTTTTGGAGCTCAGTTTTGAGTGGGCAGCTCGTTGCTTCATGCACAGAAGGAGGGGACTTTGGAGCTCTCTTGTTGGAAAGGACATCTGATTAGAACTGGCCCTCTCTTGCAGTGGAGATACCGAGTGCCTCCTGCAGAAGTGCATGTATAAGAAATTATTCCTAAATGTTTGAGTGAGAGGCAGTGTGTTGTAGCGGTTAGAGCATCAGACTAGGATTTGAGAGGCCCAGGTTTGAAACTCCATTCTGCTGTAGGGGGTCACTGGGTGACCTCAGCCCAGTCCCACATTCTCAGCCTGATCTACCTCACAGGATTGTTGTGCGAATAAGTGGAGGAGAGGAGGAAGGTGTAAGCCACCTGGGCTCCCACCGGGGAGAAGGGCGGGATATAAATGAAGTAAATAAGTAAAACAAACGCAAGAGTTTCAGTCTGGTGTGATGTTGGATTTGGCTGTCAACGGAAGGGGTGGATTGACCTGCAGGAAGCAAAGGTACTTGCCGTCTTCTCTGGTCACAGGAACACATCTTCAGCTGCCTTCTGCTAAGATCTCTTAATCCTGGTTTCCACGTAATCAAGGTTTCAGCACCTCACCATTCCTTCCTTGATGTTTGAATCTGGAAGGTGAGCAAGTTAAGGGGGCGGGGGGGGGTGTCACAGGCCTGCCTCTTTTTGCCCTTTGTGCTGGGGCTGTAGAAATGTGCTTATTACCCACAAACACCTCCATGTCGGTCACCCCCGAGTGGTCGCCACAGGTGAATGCTCGAATGCCAGCAAGAATTCCATCCCAAGTTCTCAGTTGTTCTTTCTTAATCTCTCTGCCTTTGAACATTTGAAAGCCAGCTGCTTGTGTGCCGCTGGGCATTAAGCATTGCCCTGAAGAAGAGGAGAGAGAGACAGAGAGAGAGAGAGAGAGAGACTGACTCACCGGGGAAGGACATGCTGATGTGAGAGTTTTGCTGCATGCCTAACATTTTATTTCACTCTTGCTGACCAGAACAAGGCACTTCCGCTGGGAATTGGGCATAGATTGCTGAGCTCTGGAATTGTCTTTCGGAGGCCGCTGAGCTGTGGCACACAGAAACACCAGTGGCTTCGAGAGCAGGACTGACGGGCTGTTGTGCAGGAGGGGAATTGCGGGTGGGTGGGTGTGAAGTGCAAGGTGAGACGGGCCCAGTGTGAGCAGCTAATACCTGGCAATGGGGCAGATGTCTGGCCAAATGGATCCCACGGCCTTACTGTGTGGAATGCACCGCAGACCAATGGATTTATCCAGGCCATGCGCTCCTGGTATCTTGTGGGGATGGATCCTGGTGGAACCCGAACCTGGTGGAACAAATGCCTTGTGCGAAGCGCCTGTGTTCTTCTGTCCCGAACTGAGTTTCCAGTCGCTTTTGCTGGATGGACTCTTCGCCCCAAGCCCAAGAGTGTGTGTGTGCGTGGAGAAAATTTTTCCCAGAGCATTCATCTTTATGTAGAAGAAGTCTGTAATCCACCTTCGGAGTGATGCTTCTCAGCACGGTTGCATAGCTGATCTCAGCTGGCACCAGACTTTACACGCCCAGGCTCTGTATTGAAGCCCAGTCTCTACGCTAGGCCACGTGATGCCAAAGCAGTATTCATCAAGAGTGCCTCTGGGCACATACAGCATGCATTTCTCACAGTGCTAGGAAAGTAAGGAGATGTCACCTGGACGAGACCAAGGCACACATCTCTATGCGACGTGGGGCGGCTTCTTCCCTCGCCTTTTTATTTTGGCTCTCCGTGGCTCAGAAGCATCACTGAACTGAGAGCCGCTTTTTAAAATTGCTCTGCAGCCGCTGGCCCCGGCTGGATCTTGAGTGCGTTGATCGATTTCCTTTGCAGTATACAAATGCCAAATCAAGCTGCTGGCCCGCCCAGCTCCATATGGCTTCCTCTGACCAGCCATGCCTCTTTGGGGTCTCTGCAGAGAAAGGCCTTTTTCCGGAGCCTTTACCAGGAGACACAGAGGCTTAAATCTGGGCCACCAAGCCATGCCCACCTCCTGTGGGCATGTTCTAGAAGCCTCTGATGCTTCAGCATTTTCCTCTGTTCTTCGAGGCCTCCTTAGAATCCCCCCTGTGTACTGTTGGTAGCCTCAGAACCGGAGATGCAAAGCCCAGAGGATTGGGGAAGCCGGACTAGTGAAGGCAGGAAGGGGGGGGGGGGAGAACAGCCTGCCTGGTTGCCACTCCTTGGCTGGACAGGGACCTGGGGAAACCTGTGTTTCGGATGAAGGCTGGTGGCACCTTAAAAGGCTAACAAGTAGGGTTGCCAACCTCCGGGAGGCACCTGGCAATCTGCTATTGCAGTTGATTGCCTGATGACCATGAGCCATTTCTCTGGAGATAATGGGAGCTCTGGCGGGTGGATTCTATGGTGCTCTGCCCCACTGAGGCCCCTCCTCTCCCCCAAACCCTGCCCTCCCCACCCATGCTCCACCCACCCCCCCAAATCTCCAGATATTTCCCAACCCAGAGCTGACCACCCTCCTGACAAAAGTTGTTCTTGCTTAGACCTTTCCGAGCCTGAGCTCTTTTGTCCGGCAGGCGGTTAGCATCCAGAACTGATCAGGCTGCTTTTCAGTTGGAGGCTGCATTTCAGAAACAGGGCAGGCTGAATCCCTCTCAAAGTGAATTTTCCTTTCTGAACCTATTTGCAGGCTATATAGTTAACTGAGGCACAGTGAGGTTTACATGACAACATCAGAAGAGCCCTTCGGGATCAGACCAGTGAGGGTCCATCCACTCCAGCATCCCGTCTCACACAGGGGCCAACCAGTTCCTCTGGAGGGCCAACAACAGGGCAGAGAGGCTGAGGCCTTCCCCTGATAAGAACCCCAGAAGAGCCCTGCTGGGTCAGACCAGTGAGGGTCCCTCTAGTCCAGCATCCCGTCTCACACAGAGAGGCCAGCCAGTTCCTCTGGAGGGCCAACAACAGGGCAGAGAGGCTGAGGCCTTCCCCTGAGAAGAACCCCAGAAGAGCCCTGCTGAGTCAGACCAGTGAGGGTCCCTCTAGTCCAGCATCCCATGTCACATAGCGGCCAGCCAGTTCCTCTGGAGGGCCAACAACAGGGCAGAGAGGCCGAGGCCTTCCCTGGTAAGAGCATCAGAAGAGACCTGTTGGATCAGACCAGTGAGGGTCCATCTAGTCCAGCATCTTTGCCTCACACAGTGGCCAACCAGTTCCTCTGGAGGGCCAACAACAGGGCAGAGAGGCTGAGGCCTTCCTAAGAACATCAGAAGAGTCCTACTGGATCAGACTAGTGGTCTGAAGCCTTTCCTTGATGTTGCCTCCTGGCTCTGGGACTCAGAGGCTTCGTGCCTCTGAATGTGGAGGTTCCCCCTCAGTCACCATAGCTAGTAGCCAAATTTATCCTCCATGAATCTGTGTAATCCCCCTTTAAAACTGTTTATCCCTGTGGCCATCACAACATCCTCTGGCAGCAAACTCCACATTTTAATCATTCTCTACGTAAAGTAGTATTTTCTTTTGTCCGTCTTGAATGCAGTGCCCATCAGCTTCATTGGATGCCCTTGGGAGCAATAATGTTGCAACTGTAGCTGGAAAGCTGAGTTTGAAAACTGGCCTCCCTAGGATGACCTTGAGCCTGAGTGCTGGACCTCCTGAGGGCACCTGGTGTTTTTGGCCACTGTGTGACACAGAGTGTTGGACTGGATGGGCCGCTGGCCTGATCCGACATTGGCTTCTCTTGTGTTCTTATGTTCTCATGTCTGCCTTATTTTCCTTCTCAGGGCTGTTGTGTGTGTGAAGGGAGGAAACGATAATTTACTGTTGTGTTGTGCAGGCAGAAAGTTGGCATGCAGACGTCTTAAATAAAACGATAGAGCTTGGCTCTGATAGAATCGTGAAGAGCTCTGAGGAAGCCCAGCCATCCAAATGCTGCTCGCTCCTGAGGAGGCATGGTCCCGAAGAGCTGGGGATGGTTTCCGGGTGAGGAGGCAAAGCTCAAGAAGCATCTCCCACTGAGAAGAACGGTGAAGGACGGGCAAGATAGCCTAGCCCTGGAGCTTCTAATCGGACAAGCTGTTCCTTGGCAGTCAGTTGGGTGAAGGACGGCCGTGGCGTGGCAGTTGTGGTTCATCTGTACTGATGGTTAGGCCTTTGTTTATGGCACTGAGCAAAGACAGGGACTGCAAAGATGGTTAGCGGGGGGGAGGAAGAGGTGACGGGAACTGGATTGCAATGGCGAGCTGCCGACAGAAGCCGCTCAGACCACTGTGTGCGTGAGCAGGAGTGCATTGTGGGAATGACGACGGGGTTCATTAAATGACGGGCAGGAGAAGCAGGGGAGGGAGAAGGGGAGCCTTTGATCCGGCTGAGTCTCAAGTGCCATCGGCAAACGTTAACTAGCAGCGCTGTGACGGAGCCCCTCGTCTTGACTTCAGGCTTCAAGCAGGGAGGGAGTCTGTTAGAAGATACCTCCCACTTGTGCTGTAATGGCCCGGACCTGCCGCCTTGGCCTCTGCACCGTTTTCTGGCCACTGCGGAACGCAGCTGGACTCACTGGTATTTGGGGCATCTGTCTTTACGAATGCCCTGCCCTGGGTGGCCCAGGCCAGCTCAATCTTGGAAGCTGAGCAGGATCAGTTCTGGTTAGTACTTGGATGGGAGACCGTCAAGGAAGCCCAGGGCTGCTGTACAGAGGCAGGCAAAGCAAACCATCTCTCAAGGCCCCTGGCCTGTGGGTCACCAGAAGTTGGCTGCCTTGATGGCGCTTTCCATTTATCATTTCTTTACAAACCAGCTCCAGTCTACAGCCCTGCACTTATCCTCCTTGGAGAGCCAGTTTGGTGTCGTGGTTAAGTGCACGGACTCTAATCTGGGAGAACCAGGTTTGATTCCCCACTCCTCCACTTGCACCTGCTGGATGACCTTGGGCAAGCCATAGTTCGGTCAGAGCTGTTCTCTCAGGAGCAGTTCTGGAAAGAGCTCTCTCAGCCCCACCGACCTTCCAGGGTGTCTGTTGTGGGGAGGGGAAGGGAAAGGAGTTTGTCAGCCACTCTGAGACTCCGGGTGAAGGGCGGGTATAAATCCAGTCTCTTCTTCTTCTTCTTCTTTATAATTTTATGATTCTAAGAAGGAGGAAGAGGAGGAGGAGGAGGAGGAGGACATTGGATTTATACCCCACCCTTCACTACCCAAAGGAGTCTCAGAGCGGCTTACAAACTTCTTTCCCTTCCCCTCCCCACAACAGACACCCTGTGAGGTTGGTGGGGGCGAGAGAACTCTTTCGAGGACTGCCCTTGAGAGAACACCTCCGAGGGAACTGTGACTGACCCAAGGTCATGCCAGCAGCTGCACATGGAGGAGTGGGGAATCAAACCCAGTTCTCCCCAACCAGAGTGTATGCTCCTGACCAGGACACCAAACTGGCTCCATGAGCTTCCAGAAGTGCTTCCTTGAGAAATGGTGACTTTGGTGTGTGGGGGTTAAAAACAGTCTCTCCCCTAAATGCAACACAGGAAAGGTCTCCGTTGTCTGTGTGTGTGTGTGTGTGTGTGTGTGACCCAGTAGTACTTTCACTAGCCGGTTGGGGGGCTGGAGATTGAGGGGCCATGCCTGTGCTCTCCCGTGGCGGCATCCCTCAGTCACTCGCAGATCAGATGACAGAGTGGCTTCTTTTTCTGGCATTTGATCAAGTCTAAGTGGCTCAGTGGGGGACACCCTCCGCTCTTCCCACTGTGCCAGGACCTGCCGTCGCTCCTCTCCCACTCCAGCCACATCCTTCGGTCCCTCCTTCAGTGCCTTGCTGCCCTTTCCCCTCTTGCTTCCAGTTCTCCTTCCGCTACTTATCTGCATCGCAGGTAGCTGGGAAAAAAAGATGTTGAGGGCTGCGGCTGCCTCCGAAGTACACAGACCATATAATGAAGAGCTTACAATTCTCATTAAAGCAAAATGCCACACGAGGATACAGGGACATTAAAGATGGTTCACTGAAATTAGAAATAAAGCGCAGGATTTGGGGGGGGGGCGTTGTCCTCCCCCCCACCACCAATGCACAATAGAGGATAAGCTACTAAGGAAAAAAGGCTGAAGGCTTCCTTTCTTCCTTTCTTTTTCTCTCCGCCACTGGAGATCTGAAAACCAGAAATTGAACCAGCCACACCAACTACAAGGGTGCAATCATCATTTCATAATACACTTTTAATAAGTTCTGTGGCTTAGCCACGTGCATTGCATATGTAAATCCCTCCCGTCATCGGTGAGGTTTGCTTTGAAACACTAAGCAGAGGGCTGGGATTAAGGTCTTTCTGTGGTCAGTAGCACACAGGCAGCATCAGGCCCACAAGCAGCAATAGCGACACCTAGTGACAGAACAGAGCATTAGGCTCGCTAAGACTTGGGGAACACAGAGAAGCCCACCCTTCAAGTGCCCTTAGCACGAGGCTGGACTGACTATGCAGCAATGTGTGTGTGTGTGCTGCATACGCAAGTGTGGGTGCGGAGAGAGGAAGCCTTTACAACAGCAATCATGCGACTGAGTTCCAAATTAAAGCACTCTTATCTGTGTGCTGTTTGGTTCGGAAACTGGATTAGTGTGGAATGCAGATACAGGAGGTTCTTACTCTTGTGTGCATATGCACACACACACACACACACACAAGCTCCCTGGGCAGGATCGGCACAACAGCACATCTTTGGATGTTTTCAAGGACAATACAGAGCTAGCTTGAAGAAGGTTATAATTTTGTGGCCCAAATGAGATCCTTCGAGGGACTTTTTTTTACCCTGGGAGGCCCCTTGCGCAAAGCCTGTCGCTCAGAGGTGAGTCTACTTGTGGGGGAACAGCCAGATCTATAGGCCCACGCTCTCCGCAGCCTGCATGTGTGTCTGTTTGGGGGGCGGGGATGGGGGAGGAGAATGCAAAGAGGCAAGGGTTCTCTGCAGCTGGGTAGGAAGTTTGAGCGCTCAGCCACAATAAATATTTAACAGGCTTTTAGTGGTGGAAGATCTTGCCGGGAGGCTCTTGCCCTCTCCTGTGAAGGCCAGCCTTGATTAATGGGCCAAGGTACTCCCGTTTATGGGAGGCTGGGATCAGTCCCAGTTCTCGGCTAATTTCCTCCATCTTTAACGCTCTTTTACTGGGGGAGGATTTACTTGGCAAAGGCTAAAGTTTTAATAGGGCCACTTTGACCGCATAGATTTTAAAGAGGTAAAGTCCCCCCCAAAAAAAGAGAGAACCCTTTTATTTAAGTAAGATTTAAATGTTAAAGATGTTAAATGAAAAAGGGAATTAGGCAAAAAAGTTCCACTTAGCTCGAGCCATTTTTCCTTCCCAGCGGTTTTATGGCATGCTGGCTTCCCCCTCTGCTCCTCAGAGCTTCCATTTACAATCTCCTCCTCTGCAGCGCCCCCAACCCATGGAGAGCTAGAAAACTTTCTGGTCAGTTGTGAAAAGTGATTGGACTGGTCTTTTAGGGCGGTGGCCGTTTCCCCTCTTGCATAGTCTTGGCCGCTCTCATCAAAGCAAATTATATTGATGGGAGAGGCACAGAAACCTTTTTCTGTAGTTGGATGCAAAGGGGGGGGGGGGGGAATTGAGTTCCTTCTAGTTCAGCTGGCGTGCTGCTCGCCGGAGGTGAGCAGGGAGGTGGTGGTTGTTCGTCAGGAAGTTTGGCTGTTTCTGATCCACTCCGGCCTGTTTGGCAGGTTCCATTTCATGTTTTCAGAACGAACTGTACAGTGGAATCGGCAGCATTTCACTCATGTGTGTTTTCACTCAGCCTCATGGGGATCCTAGTTTCCCTCCTCCAAGGACCTGTTTCAGAGGGTAGAACAAATCTGGAGTCCAGTGGCACCTTTAAGACCAGCAAAGGTTTATTCAAGGTACAAGCTTTCGTGTGCACTTTTTCATATATGTTGGAATGGAGTAACAGTTCAAACTTATATAGACAGGCTAAACAGCAAATTAGCATGTAACATTATGAAGATGTTTTAAGATACGCAAAGACAAAACTAAATAACAACCTAAGGTTATAAGGTCAGCAGTTGTTTTGATTTAATTAAGGGGGGAAACAGTGAGGAAATAAAACAAAATAGGAGATAAATGTGTAAGGTGTCCTTTCTAATTGTGTGAAGTAAACTGCAATGCTCCATTCATCACCTCTCAAGTGTGGAGGCAACCAACAGCATTTTTTTTTCTTCTTTAGGGTGTCAGCAAGACATTCCAATATTCCTTGCATTTCATTCAGTATTCTAATATATTATTCTGAAAAAGAAATACACTAAAATACAGAGCATGTATAGCTTAAAACATCTTCATCATGTTACATGTTAATTTTCTTTTCAGCCTCTGTCTATAAGTTTGAACTCTTACCTTCCATTCCAATGTATTTGAAAAAGTGTGCATGCACATGAACGTTCATACCCTGAGTAAAACTTTGTTGGTCTTCAAGGTGCCACTGGATTCCAAATTTGTTCTACTGCTTCAGACCAAAACGACTGCCTACGTGAATCTATCGTCATAGAGGGTAGAACAGTTAAGCATTTCTCCTCTGCAGTAATCTAGCTGATTCCATTTTCCATTGTTCCTCTGCATCTGGAGTTCCTTCTTTGCAACCTCTCTCCCGTGTTCTGATTGGGATGCTAGGGTTCAGGGATCTACATGCTTTTTTGTGTCTGACAAAGGGAGCTTCAACTCTTGAAAGCATCAAAATCTCCAGGCATTTTCCAACCTGGAGCTGGCAACCCTAGTCAGGACTGGCCCCAATGAATTCCCCACAAAGGCCAAAGTAGGCCTGGAAAGGGCCTCCTGCCCCTGCCTTTTTAGTGACAGAACCAAGCTTGGTTGCCTAGCAACAGCCACTGAGGGGAAAGTGAGTCACACAGCAGGAGGAGAAGAGAGTGGTTTGACGGCCACTGGCCCACCTCAGTAGCCAGCCAGCCACGGATGAGCCAAGCAGTAGAAGCCTCTTCGTCAGGAGAGACAGCCATTTTGGCAGTTTATTCTGACAGGCAACAATAGCCAAGCCAGCAGTGGGCGGGGGAGAGGAATAGACCCAGCATGCAGCCAATGGGAAAGCCAGAAAGTGCCAATCCATTGGGCTCTTATATATATATAGGATGGGGAATACTATGGCATGAATTAATTTACAGCCTGAAAATTTTGTTGGGAGCCAGACTGGTGTAGTGGTTAATTGCGCAGACTCTAATCTGGGAGAACCAGGTTTGATTCCCCACTCCTCCGCGTGCAGCTGCTGGCATGATCTTGGGTCAGGTACAAGTTTTCTCAGAGCTCTCTCAGCCCCGCCTACCTCACAGGGTGTCTCTTGTGGGGAGAGGAACGGAGAGGAGATTGTAAGCTGCTCTGAGACTCCCAAGTGAAGGGCAGGGTATAAATCTGATCTCCTCCTCCTCCTCCTCCCTCGAAACGCCGTTCTCCATCGACCTGACACATTGATGTTCACTATTGTAAGTAGTCAGCTATTTTTAAGCACTGCTTTAAACAAGAAGAAGAAGAAGAAGAAGAAGAAGAAGAAGTCTTACCATTCGGTCTTTGTCCATGTCTATGATATCAAGGTTATTCCGTCCTCACACATTTTTGCATAGCCTTGTGGGCATTGTAGTTCTCCCCCCTCCCCACTATTTAAATACTGCAAGGGGAGCCACAAAGCAAAGTTGCTCCACCGCAGCTGCTGCACCGCTGCAGAGCTGCTCAGCAGCTGCTTGAAACAGATGGCAGCCCCGTCGGAAGACCTGAGGCTCAGCTCAGGAGAGTTGGTGGGTATCAAACGGAAGGTCAGCTCGCTTAGCCTGTTGCAGTCCTGGTTTGGACACAGGGAAAGAGCCACAACTTGTTCTTCGGGCAGAACCATAACTAGAGAACCACAAACAGCAACGTACAATTTGCTAGGAAAGTCTTTCCCATCGCCTACTGTCAAGTCCTTCTAAATGGAGATGCCGGGGACTGAACCTGGGACCTTCTGCATGCCAAGCAGAGGCTCTGCCGCTGAGCCACAGCCCCTCCCCAAACAAACCGCAGTTTGTTGCACCCCAGCACGTCACAGCAAGTGACATCGGAGAGCTTGACGGGGGCGGGTAGGCAGATGCCCTGGTCGACGTTCTGCTTCCAGCCCAGGAGGTGCAGGTTCTGAATTCCTGCGCTAGACTGAGTGGTGGGAGGACGGACTTCTCAGGGCTTTTCCCGCAAGGGGCTGACAGGCCTCCTGCGGGAATTAATGGGGATTTTGCTTGGCTCCGTTGTCCATGTCAGATCAAAGGCACTGTGAAAAATTGGCTTGAGCGAGGCTGGATCCCAAGCCGAGTGGCTCTTCTGCGGCCATATTTGTTTCTGTCTTCCCCCCTCTTTTCCTGAAGCTGCATTTGTCACACACCCGCGCCTCTCCCCCAGCATAGCGGCGGAATCAGCGAGACCTTGTTAAGCGCTCTCGGAGAAAATGTGTTTCATTAGCTATGTATCAAAGTTGTTTTGCTGCTGTCACGCAGCCGAAAAAGTTAAACATGTCTGATCAAAGGCACGTAAACACAGCTTCAAAACAAATGCCCCTGGGGTCCTGCCAGAGAAAACGGGAGAGCTGTCAAAGACGGAGCCCCCTCCAGACACCCGTCCCGCATTCCCACATGTGTGGCTCTCAAGGCCATGTGATCCCCCCCCGCCCCCCTCCCTTTCCAAGAGCTATTTATACTCCCTGCTTTGTACACAGCTGGGCATGCAAAAGTGCATCAAAAGCTCCTTGCTGCTCACAAACGATGCATGCCTAGGGCAGAAACTGGGGGGTGTCCGAATGTCTGCAGGGGGCACTGTGGGTGGTAGGAGCGTGTTCATACTCCTCCGTGCTTGTCCCTTTTTGTTTCTGTCTCTCAGTCGCTGGACTAAAATTAGACCATTCTCTGTGTCCTTTGGAATTCTGGAAGAAGCTCAAATTGAGCCTGTTTCCCCCAAAAGGCTTTCCCAGAACATCATAAGGACATAAGAATACCCCTGCTAAGTTGGACCAGTGGTCCCCCTAGTCCAGCCTCCTGTCTCACACAGGGGCCAAGCAGTTCCTCTGGAGGGCCAACAACAGGGCAGAGAGGCCGAGGCCTTCCCCTGATAAGAACATCAGAAGAGCCCTGCTGGATCAGACCAGTGAGGGTCCCTCTAGTCCAGCCTCCTGTCTCACACAGTGGCCAGCTGGTTCCTCTGGAGGGCCAGCAACAGGGCAGGGAGGCCGAGGCCTTTCCCTGATAAGAACCTCAGAAGAGCCCTGCTGGGTCAGACCAGTGAGGGTCCATCGAGTCCAGCATCCTGCCTCACACAGCGGCCAACCAGTTCCTCTGGAGGGCCTACAACAGGGCAGAGAGGCCGAGGCCTTCCCCTGAGAAGAACCTCAGAAGAGCCCTGCTGGGTCAGACCAGTGAGGGTCCATCTAGTCCAACATCCTGTCTCACACAGAGGCCAACCAGTTCCTCTGGAGGGCCTACAACAGGGCAGAGAGGCCGAGGCCTTCCCCTGAGAAGAACCTCAGAAGAGCCCTGCTGGATCAGACCAGTGAGGGTCCATACAGTCCAGCATCCTGTCTCACACAGGGGCCAGCCAGTTTCTCTGGAGGGCCAACAACAGGGCAGAGAGGCCGAGGCCTTCCCTGAGAAGAACCTCAGAAGAGCCCTGCTGGGTCAGACCAGTGAGGGTCCATCTAGTCCAGCATCCTGTCTCACACAGGGGCCAGCCAGTTCCTTTGGAGGATCAACAACAGGGCAGAGAGGCCGAGGCCTTCCCCTGATAAGAACCTCAGAAGAGCCCTGCTGGACCAGACCAGTGAGGGTCCATACAGTCCAGCATCTCATCTCACATAGTGGCCAACCAGTTCCTTTGGAGGTCCAACAACAAGATATAGAAGCCAAGACCTTCATAAGAATATAAGAAGAGCCCTGCTGGATCAGACCAGTGAGGGTCCACCTAGTCCATCCTCCTGTCTCACACAGTGTCCAACCAGTTCCTCTGGAGGGCCAACAGCAGGGCACAGTGGCTGAGGCCTTCCCCTGAAGTTACCTCCTGGCTCTGGAATTCAGAGGCTTAGTGCCTCTGAATGTGGAGGTTCCTCTTGAGTCACCATGGCTAGTAGCTGCTGACAGACATCCTCTGTGAATGTGTCTAATCCCCTTTGAAAGCTGTTTATTCCTGGGGCCATGACAACATTGAGCCGGTAACCCGGCTAGGCAGGATATAAATCTAAATAAATAAATAAATAAATAATCCTCCGGCAGCGTATTCCACATTTCAGTCATTCACTGTGGAAAGAATAGTTCCAGGTGGGTAGGCCTGTTGGTGCTGAGGCAGTAGAATAAAGTTTGAGTTCAGTGTGTAAAGAAGTATTTCCTTTTGTCCATGCTGAACCAACTGCCCATCAGCTTCACTGGGTACCCTCAAGTTCCAGGATTTTGGGAGAAGTCGAAAAAGTTCTCTTTGCCAACTCTCTCCACCCCGTATATAATTTTATAAACCTCTGTCGTGTCCCCCCTTAGTTGTCTCTTTTCTAAACGGAAAAGGTCCTGGACTCTTCAGCCTTTCCTGACAGGGAAGGGGCTCCAGCGTCCCTCCAGTGCTTCCTGCTAGCGGCACCAGCCTCGATCCAGCGCTGCCGCCACTACATCCACTGCGCAGTATCATGGCATGGGGGTCTCCTTTGCCAGGGTCTCTGGGAGCTGCATAATTCGGTCCTGGAGAAAGGGTGGGGTCACATCTGCAGAAGACAGAGTGGAGGAGGTGGGGTGGAAATCGTGTTGGAACTGAGAGGTGATGTGGGTGGCTTAGGCCGGAGGCTGGGACGAGCCTCATGTGGAGAGGGGCTCAGAAAACCTCTTTGTCCATCTGGACAAAAACTGAAGGCTGCTGATTCCTGGACTGTGCTCCAACCCCCGAATCTCAACATGAACGCGGGGAATGGTGGAGACCAGCCAGTCACGGAGGCGGAGGTTCCCGTCTCCACAGCGATCGAGACCCCCGTGTCAGGGACCATGGGCGTCAACTACGGGGGGGCTTGAGGGCTCGAGCCTCCCCCGAAATTTCCCGGGGGGGGGGCTCAGCCACCCCCGGCAAAAGGGAGCGTGGCCAGTGCGCAGCTCACAGCACCCGCCCCGCCGAGGCCGCTGTCCAGGAGCCTCAGCAAGGCGAACCAGGGCAGGAAACGCAGCTCGTCGCCGAGAGGGGACCCGGCCTTTTCCTCCCGGGCCGCCTCCTCCTCCTCCCCCCCCCGAAGCGCCACTGACCCGAGGCCCCGAAGACCTTGGCGAAGGCGCGCTGGAAGGGGTGGCAGGGGACCAGCACCAGGAGTTCCGCGTCATGGCACTCCAGGCCGCTGGGGGCCTCCTCCGGGCCACCAGAGAGCGGGTTGAACCTCACGGCTGGGAAGCTGCCCTGCCACTGCGAGGCTTCGTCGGGCCAGCGGAGTCCAGCAACGTCGCCGCCGCCGGGCCGGAAAACGCGAATGCGGAGGTCTGGCAAGAAGCTGCCGGCAAGCAGGGCTGCCGGCAAGCAGGGCTGCGCGCTGGGACCAGTCGGGGCGCTCCGACGCCAGCAGAAATGGGGAGAAGATCGCCCCGTGGCAGAGGACAACGGCCGGGCTCGGCGACATGCTCCCACGCTTCGCGACTGCGCCCCGAGCAAAGGCGAGCGCGAGGCGAGCGCGGGTCTGCCTCCCTGGGGCCGGGGGGGGAGCTGTGGGGACATGGTCCTGTGTGCGTGCCCGCGCTTTGCGCGCACGCACGAGATAGCCCCCCCCCCCGGGGATTTATAAAGTCTATGCCCCTGTCGGGGACACAAACACCGGCTACGGATCGGGGGCCGGTGGGAGGTGCTTGGCCTCGAGGGAGGGGGCAGTACTTCTGGGCGCACCTTTCTTTTTCTTCTTAATTTTATTTTCATTTTCTAAGTAATACAAATATCCACTTGAAAGACATCCAAACAGAATTACAGTACACAGTCACCATAACGTTTCATAATTTCTATATCTTATCTTTCAGTAGCCAAGTTCTACTTCGATTTCCTACCCTAGACCTCCTCTTTTAATAAGGATATTCAAGGTAGGGCCCCTACAAGCCGCTACCTCCAATACTATACATATTTAAGTCTATAATTCATTTACTACAAACTCAGCAATGTTGTTTATATTCTATTCCATGTCTTTACATATATTATACTTTCCAAAATCTAGGGCAGGGCCCACACAGGCCACTGTCTTTAACACTCAAATTACATAAATTATTATTTCGAGTCTGTTATTCCTTTTGAGTTTCTAACGTCATTTTCTGCTGTCCATTCACACTTCTTAAACATTATCAACCCAAACATAAAATCTCGACCATATTCCCGTAAAATATGTTGTATTTTTCCTATGCAGAATACTGCTCACTCTGTCTGTTTCTACTAGCTCCATGAGTTTATATTTTAATTCTTCCGTGGTAGGAGAAGTGTCCGCCTTCCAATATCTAGCCCACATTATTCGGGCTGCTGTCAATGTATAAACCAAGAAGGTTGTATCTTTGCAATTAAAACTCTCTGGTATTATATTTAGCAAATAAGCTTCAGGAGTTAATGGTAAGTTAATGTTTACTATTTTTAATATCATCCTTTGTATTTTTCACCAAAGGTAGAAAGTACCCACATTTGCTCGACATTTCCAGCAGAGATTTGACACATTAGGATAGCATTTAGCAATCCTGTCTGCCCCAAGAGAGTCGTGGGTGCTGACTCCTCGGGTGGCTGTGCCAAGCCGCTGTGACCGGGCGATCCCCAGCCGTTCAGAGTTGCTGGATCGGAGTGGAGGCGACGAGGTCGACACGCTGGTCGAGCGCATGGGAACGCGCTTGTGGGAGCTGCATACATGC
Source organism: Lepidodactylus listeri (assembly GCA_029233225.1). Lineage (NCBI taxonomy): Eukaryota > Metazoa > Chordata > Lepidosauria > Squamata > Gekkonidae > Lepidodactylus > Lepidodactylus listeri. The sequence continues at coordinate 2,051,803 of JARCFY010000004.1, read as the reverse complement.
GGGACTGTTGCCTGTAGGCAAATGGTATCTGCATACAAGGAGGGGCCATGGCTCAGTGGCGGAGCATCTGCTTGGCATGCAGAGGGTCCCAGGTTCAATCCCCGGCATCTCCAGTTATAAAAGACCAGGCAGTGGGTGATGGGGAAGAGCTCTGCCTTGGACTCTGGAGAGCCGCTGCCAGTCTGAGTGGACAGTACTGACCTTGAGGGACAAAGGGGCGTCTGATTCAGTATAAGGCGGCCTCGTGTGTTCATCCAGAAAGGTCCATGATTCTGCCCCCCCCCCAACCCCATGCAAACGATTGAAGCCTTGTCTGGCATTCCACGGCCGCCCTTCTTGTGCACCCTCATGGGCAGGGACATTCCAGGGGCATCGTGCCAGCCTCCCATCAAAGCAGTCCCTCTCCCAAATGCCTGCCAGCCCTCCCAGGGAATCTAGGCTGCTTTTCCTGGGCTGCCCTTGCCCACCCCCCACCCCCAGGCAGAGGGAAAGCAGTGAAAAGTCAGCGGCCCTGTTGGCTTCCGTAAGTCAAGCTTAACCAGACCCAACTGGGCCCGCATCACAGGGGGCTCTGAGCTGGGAACCTGGGAGCCTTTCGAACCGGGCCCCTCTCCCTCATTACTCTTTGCTTCCAAGTGAAGGGGCAGGAGAGAGAGAAACAGAAGTGTTTGGGTGTGGGGCAGGGAAACACTTGTCTGATTGTTGCATCTCGCAGGGCCAGTTCAGTACATGCTGTACCCGTTTCTCCTAGATATCTTGCGGTCCGTGGCCGCCTAGAGCCTGGCCCTTGATTGGCATATTTTGAGAGCCAGTTGGGTGTCGTGGTTAAGAGCGCAGACTCTAATCTGAGAGAACCGGGTTTGATTCCCCACTCCTCCACACGCAGGGTGTGACCTTGGGTCAGTCACAAGTTCTTTTGAAGCTGTTCTCTCACTCTCTCTAAGCCCCGCCTACCTCGCAGGGTGTTTGTTGGGGGGAGGGGAAGGGAAAGGAGATTGTAAGCTGCTCTTGAGACTCTTTCGGGTAGAGAAAAAGTGGGGCATAAATCCAGTCTCTTTTCTTCTTCTCTATATCCACTGCTCTTCCCCTCCCCCTGTCCTTTCTAGTCCGTGGACACGGACATTCCACAGCAAAAGTTGGCTGCGCTGTTTGATCGGATCAACCCAGAAAGGTGTGTTTGCCACCCATCATGGCTGGGCCGCTTCCTGTGCATCTGAGTAGGTCGAACCCCCCCCCCCCCCGGCCACTGGTGCACAGGGTTGCCAGCTCCTAGCTGGGAAACTCCTGGAGATTTGGGGATGGAGCCTGGGGAGGGCAGGGACCTCAGTGGGGCACAATGCCACGGAGCCCACACTCCAGAGTACCCGTTTCCTCCAGGGGAACTGATCTCTAAAGTCTGGAGATGAGCTGTGATTCCAGGGGGATCCCTCCAGGTGCCGCCTGGAGGCTGGCATCCCTCCACAAACCAAAGACTGTTTGTGCCACGGGGTGGTGGGGTAGTGGAGAAGGACTCTAGAATAATGGGGAACCTGTGGCAGATCCACGGACTCCTTTCTGTGGGAGGGCTGGCTTTAAGGAAAGGAGATGTTAGGAGACAGCCTATCCTTCCTGTGTACAGCCTGATCTCAACATGTACTAAGTCCCATCTGTGTGCATGATGATGTAGAGGTGCAGTGAAACAGAGGTCCCTGCCCCGAGGAGCTTACCCAGAAGTTTCCCCAGCAAGGATAAAAGCAGTTTTGGGGTGTCCGTGTTGACTTGCGGCCTGGTTCCCAGCAAAAGGGTTAAAAAGCTGGCTTTTTTCTCTCTGGTACATGGTGGCTGGGGACATTTAATTTAACTTGCTTGAACAAATGATTTAGGGCTGCCAGCAGCGTTTGTTTGTTTATTCAATTTATACCCCGCCCTCCCCGCAAGCAGGCTCAGGGCGGTGTTCCCTCTAAGCTGAGTTAGTGTGAGCCAGCATACAGTTCTTTAGCCTCTGGCTCACATATTTTTGTCTTAGCTCGCTTATTGTAAGTAGGATCCTATTATGTAATTTCTGTGCCGCTTAAATGTGTCATGTGAATACTTAATGCTCTGCTTCAGTCCTGTCTGGTGGTTCCGGACTTCTACAATTCTCATGCGTTGGGTTACCAAATGTCCCATGTTGTGGATTGGAGCGGCTCACTCTGTGTAATCCGCCTTCAATCCTTGGGAGAAAGGCGGACTAGAAATCATGCAAATGAATAAACAAAATTTAAAATTCTGTAAAAACAGGAACGGATCTACACTCCATGCATAATTCCACTTGGAGGTCTGCTCAAAGAGTGCAGTCCCAAGAACACTTTCCTGGGAGTAAGCCCCACTGAATATACCTGAGTAGGATTCTGGGTAGCCCTGTCTAGGATTGGTCTTTGTTGCACACTGGGGTTATATGGGACCCCCCCCCCCCAGTCTCTGCCCACAGCTGGCCTGTGTAGGCTCAGTCCCAATGTGTGTTTGTAGAGAAGGTGTCAATTAACAACTGTTACAGGTGCGTGTAACCAAGTTTTCACACGTGTTCATGTGAGTAACAGAAACAGATTCAGAAGTGTGCATGCTGCATGACTAGTTGTGGGATCTAGTTGCCCAATAAGGCAATAACATCCTTAATAATGTTCTCAGCCATGTCGGTCTGAAGCAGTAGACCAAATTTAGAGTCCAGTGGCACCTTTGAGACCATCAAAGGTCTTCTTCTTTTTTAAGGACCTTTTCAAAAAAAGACCTTTGTTGGTTTTAAAGGTGCCGCTGGACTCTGAATTTATGCTTAATTCTGGGCTTTGACTTGATCCTACGTCTCGTTCTCTTTTTTTCATTTTTATTTTGCTTGTCCTCTAAGCACCTCCAGGTGGGGAACAGGACAGTATTCGCCTTTCTCCTGTTTTATCCTATTCGGGGTCTACGTAACATTACTGCGCTCTTTCTCATGCTCTCCCTCCCTCCTGGTTTCCTAGAACTCTAGACCAGACAGCCAGGCACAAGATACACATTTTTATTTGGATTAGTTATGAAATGAATGCATGAGTTTTTGATCCCCCAACAAGCAGGGCTTTTAATTTATTCTTGCAAATAAAACTCAGATTATCACACCAAAAGGGCCACCTCCGCCCTCCTCTCCTTTCTTTGGCTCCTTTTGTGCTCGAGTAGCCATGTCCAGAGGATGGTCTGTGTCTCCCCTGGCCTCAGCCGTGTGCTTATCTCCTAGTGCCTTTGGTACGTAATTATGCCTGGACCCCCGGAAGGTTTGCTAAGCCTTTGGTCTCTCGCCCTAATCCTCTGTAGCTCAGTCTCCTGTGACAGTCACTTGATGAAAAGCTGCTTAAGTTTTTAACACACTTCCTTGCCTACTTGGTCTGAGACATGGAAGGAAAGAGGGAGTTCTTCTGGAAGCTGAGTCAACCCCTTCTTCGGACGGATGCGCCGAAACTTTGTTGGCTTCATGTTTCAGGACCAGAATCGGAGAGTTTCAGAGGAAGAGCTGTTTGGGTTGATGGGCTGGCACTTCTGTCAAATCATTATTAACTCTGTTCTGTGTTCTGTATTGTTCCGCTTGCTGCAGAAACTACAGTTCCCATCAGGCTGTTCTTCTTCGTCCGCCATTGCTGTTCCCTCCTCCCACTGCCAGCTGTCCAGAATGTGATGCCCCCAGCTTATACTGGTAATTTCACTGATGCCTTCAGAATCCAAGAGTAACGATGGGGTGGTTGATATTGTGGATGCTGTGGAGTGGAGGAGCAACCCCCTACTTTCATCCGGAGCACATGTGGCTCGCAGGCCACAGCAGGTGGCTCCAGGTATCTCCTCCAACAACTAATGGGCAGCCTTCCTTAGTTAGGCTGCCCCATCTCAATTCACTGCAAATGCCTACAAAACGTTTGCCGCACTGGTGGCCAGCGTTAGTGGCTAATGTCAGATTAGAACCCAGGAGACCGGGGTTCAAGTGACACACACATAAAATGTCCTCCTATTGAATCAGAGCCTTGGTCCGTCAAGGTCAGTATTTGTCTGCTCGGAATGGCAGTGGCTCTTCTCCAGAGTCCCAGGGAGAGGTCTTTCATATCATCTGCCACTTGATCTTTTAAAGTGGAGATGTCGAGGATTGAACCTGGGACCTCCTGCATAGCAAGCAGATGCTCTACTGGGACCTCCTGGGACCTCCTGCATAGCAAGCAGATGCTCTACCACTGAGCCACGGCATGCTAGTCCTCACTCTGCCATGAATCTTGCTGGGTAACCTTGGGCTCTTTCTTAGCCTAACCTACCTCACAGGGTAGTTGTGTGTGGTAAAACGATATATACCTCCCTGAATTCCTTGGCAGCGGGGTGTATTGATGTACTAAACAAATAAGCAAGCAGCATGGTTTAGAATCAGCTAGTCAGAGGGAAACGGCTCTGCCTTTGTTTGCTTCCCCCCCCCCAATTAAAGCAATGATAGAGTTACTTACATGACTGCTTCGTGCATGCCGAAGTTTCGGGTACTGAAAATTCTGAGTCCTTGCAGAACCTACCACACAGGGTGTCTGTTGTGGGGAGGGGAAGGGAAAGGAGTTTGTAAGCCGCTCGGAGACTCCAAGTGAGTGAAGGGCGGGGTATAAATCTAATCTCTTCTTCTTCTTCTTCTTCATATATAAGAAAATTCTACTGGGGGAGAGAAATATCTTGGTGTCATTTTGATGGTGAAGCAGTGAACATAAGAACCTAAGAGAAGCTAATGCTGGATCAGGCCAGTGGCCCATCCAGTCCAACACTCTGGTGTCACACAGTGGCCAAAAACACCAGGTGCCCTCAGGAGGTCCAGTGGCAGGGTTCGTCCCACGGCTGTGCTTGTTGGTGGGCTTTCCAGCTCAGGAAGGTGATAGGAATGGTGTCCATCACCTCCTTAACCCCTGGAGAGAGGAGGGTGCCAGCGGTTTGGCTCGCTCTGCCAAGGCCCTTCCATCTCTGGGCAAGCCGGATCTCTCTCTTCAGGGCTGAAGTCCTGCTAGGGCTGCCAGGCCCAGGTTGGGAAATACTCGGAGGTTTGAGGGGTGGAGTTCGAGGACGGCAGGGTGTGGGGGAGGGAGGGACCTCAGTCGGGTATAGTGCCGCAGAGTCCACCTTCCAAAGCAGCCGTTTCCTCCAGGCGAACGGATCTCTGTCACTTGGAGACCAGTTATAATTACCGGGAGATCTCCAGCCACCACCTGAAGGCTGGCAACCCGAAGTTCTATCCATCTGTCATGGACATAATTTGAGCTGTCAGTGCCTTTGGGTTGGCCGCCTCGCCGAGGCAGATAAAGCACCCGCTTTCTGTCTGATAAATCTGATCCCTTGCTGACTTTGGGATAAAAAGGGATCCTGGCAAACGAGGGTTTGTAATCTGGCCAGGCTGACGTGGTATCTGTTGGCTTTTTCCTCGGGTATTAAGGATGTGACAATTTAATTGCAGGCTCTCCCCTCGAGGAGGGGGGCACTAATCAATAGATGTCAGGCCAGGCGGTAGTTTTCAGATAAAATCGCTTTGCAAATTACAGTCATTTGTCTCCTGGCTGCGTCAGAAGGAGTTAATTGCAATCAGTTGTGCTGGAGCTCCAGGGTGGGGCCTGCATTTTCCTTCCCTTCCACCCCCACCAAGACCCTGCCTGCATACCAGAGGGGTGCCAAGAGGTGCCAGCCTGCCAGCTGCACCTTGCTGGCATAGGGCTCGGCTCTGGGCCCCTTAATTATTTTTATAAATGATCTGGGTGAAGGTGTGAAGGAGCTAGCCATTACATTTGCAGATGACACCAAATTGGAAGGAGCAGATTGGAAGGACCAGCAAACCAGAAGATAGAGATAAAATTCGCTGAGATCTGAACAGGCTGGGAAAGTGGGCGGATGCGAACAAAGTGCAATTTAACAAGGATAATTGCTGAGTTCTACATCTGGTTAAGAAAAATGAGGAACACGCTCACCAGATGGGGGATACACTTCTGGGTAGCATTGTGTCTGAACAAGATCTTGGGGAATGGGTGGATTGTAAGTTAAATATGAGCAGTCGGTGTGATGTGGCGACAGAAAAGGCTAATGCGATCTTGGGGTGTATCAACAGAGATATAACAGCTCGCAATATGGGATAGTCCCCCTGTACACTGCATTGGTCAGGCTGCACCTGGAGTCTTGTGTGCAGTTCTGGAGGCCTCACTTCCAAAAGGCTGTGGACAGAATGGAGGGGGTGCAGAGGAGAGCGACAAGGATTAACCGGGGGGGCCTGGAGACCAAGAAGCCCTACGAGGAAAGGCCGAGGGATTTGGGAATGTTTACTCTGTAGAAGAGGAGGCTGAGGGGACGTACTGCATCCTTCTGGCTCGGTACAACTTGGTGATCTTTCCCTACCACTCACAGATTCTGGGGCTGTTGAACTGCTGGCTGTTTATTATGCTTTGTCCCAGGTGAGAAGATCCACTCTAAGTGGTAGAGATCTGGGGTTGCCAGCAACCGGCAGGAGAGGGAACGGCTGGGGACGGGATGGAGGGGATGACATCATTCCAATGGTGCAGTGTTACTTCCGGCCTGAAGTGATGTCACCACATCGGCATGGCGCTCTAGGATCTCTCCAAAACCAGGGCTATCTTTGGGCAGGAACGCCCAGGAATGGAGTTCAGGCTGGCTTCCCCCCTCAGGTTCCCCAAGTGCCTAACAAGTTGTGGGGCGCCTGGGGAACCACGTTGATCCAGGGGGGGAAGGCAATTTAAACTGCCTCCCCTCCTCGGGTTCTCCAGGTGCCCCACAAGCCGTGTGTGGCCTAATATTCTAATGAATTCCTGTTGGGCTTTTTCTACAAAAAAAAGAGCCCTGTCTAAAACCATTCCTCCTGTCCCGTCCCCCCCCCCCCCGGCCCTCTGCTGAGCACAGGCAAGGCGGGTGGGCAGAGGGTGGGAGGTCTCTTTCAAAAGGCTGTAGTCATATCAGCTGAGCTGCCACAAGATGGCTTCTTTGGGTTCCCCCCAAACATACCCTTGCACGCCCGAACCTCTTTATTCCATTTTCCCAAGAGTAATCCCTCAAAACTGTTTCTGTAGAATACAGGAGACCAAGATGGTAGTTGTGGCCATCTTGGCCTCTTGTATTGTCCAGAAACAGTTTTGAGGGATTGCTCATTTGCCTGTGATCCAGAAGACTTAAGATGCCCTTCAGTTGTTACATGCTTGGAAGGCAATTTTGAAATCAGTCAGCCTAAAGAGGCTGAGCAGCAGGTATGTGGGGGTGATGATAGTTCAGTCTTGGCAAGAAAGGCAGGCCGGACATTCATTCGTTTTTATTTACCTTATTTATAGTCAGCCTTTCTCCTTGGGACTCAGGGCAAATTAACCAGAGTGAGTTAAGACAATCAACAGGACGGGACATTCAGTAAATAATGAAATCGGATTTGAGCTGCAGAACAACCAGAAACAGGCCTGTAGCTACGGTGGGACTTTTGGGGCTCTGCCCCCTTTCTTAAAGGCTCAGCCCCACAAGAATTTATTCTGTAAATGATTTTTTAAATCATTTTAAAACATTTTTTTAAAGGTGCATGCTTTTTTTAAGCAGCGTGGGGTGCTGTAGTTGACTAATTCTTGCACTGAGCAATGGAGTTGGAGTAGGTGACCTCCAGGATCCCTTCTAACTCTGTGTCAAGAAAGTGGTCCCCTTTGAGAGAGGTTTTCTGCCTAGGTGTTAGCTTTCTTGACTATAGAAGTCATCAGGGCTTTTTTTGTAGAAAAAGCCCAGCAGGAACTCATTAGCATAATAGACCACACCCAACAGCAGAAATGCATTAGCATATTAGGCCACACCCCTGACAGTGCAGCTCCCTCCCGGGATCAGCTTCCCCTGGTGCCCCGCACCTTGTGGGGTGCCTGGGGAACCCAAGGGAAGGAAGGCAGTTTCTGGATCAGCTTCCCCAGGTGCCTGGGAAACCCAAGGAGGGGAGGCAGTTTAAACTGCCTTCCCTCCCTGGATCAGCTTGGCTTCCCCAGGTGCCCTGTGGCTTGCAAGGCACCTGGGAAACCCAAGCGGGGGGGGGGGGGGGGGGGGAGGCTGTAGGCATGGCCAACTCAGAAGCCAGCCGGAACTCCATTCCTGTGCGTTCCTGCCCAAAAACAGCCCTGGAAGTCATCACTCCCCAGCTGCCTCCTTGTTCTCAGAATTGTTGCTTAGGCTGGCAGAATTGATTAACTTGCAACAGCTGAGAACTGTCATCTAAAGTGGTCGACAGCTTGCAATTTAGAGATCTCTCCTGGTAACAGCTTTCTAGTGGCTAAATGGCTTTTCTTTCTGCACTGAGAACTTCAGACCCACTAGGAAAAAAACTGCTGCACTAGCCACAAAATCCTGGTTATGCACTAGCCACAAAATCTTGCTTCTCACCCCCCCCCCCCCCGCTGAAGTATACCACCTTTATGTGGCCCAGATTAAGAAGAAGGAAATGGCACCAGCTTGAAATCTATGCATACAAATAGTGTGACCTGTTTTAATATATGTTGTTTTATACTGTATTAATTGTTTGTATATTTTAATAATGTATTGAAATTTTTATGATGCCTTGATTTTGCTCTGTGATTTGCCCTAAGCCTGGCTGCAGGGAGGGCGAAATATAAATTGAAACAAACAAATGACAGAGCTGAAGCAGAGTAGGCGAGTTAGCAGGACACATTAAATGATGCAAAATTATGCAGTAAGATCAATGCTCCCTCTAAGCTGTGGAGTCTTGTGAGCAAAAATTCTGCTCTGTGAGCTACTGGCATTTAAATTGTGAGTGAGCGATTTGGCTGCTGCATAAACTAGTTTGCTCTGCAGCCATCCTTCCTGAGCTAAGACAAAAAAATGTGTGAGCCGGAGGCTAAAAAACTGTGAGCTAGCTCACACTAGCTCAGCTTAGAGGGAACATTGGTGCTCCCTCTAAGCTGCAGAATCCTGTGAGCAAAAATTCTACTTTGTGAGCTACTGGGATTAAAGTTGTGAGCAAGCAATTTGGCTGCTGCATAAACTAGTTTGCTCTGGAGCCCTCCTTCCTGAGCTAAGACAAAGAATGTGTGAGCCGGAGGCTAAAAAACTGTGAGCTAGCTCACACTAACTCAGCTTAGAGGGAACCCTGATCCAACTTATAGGAAATTGTATGCAGTGGTGTGGACCACAGTCCCTACTAATTTATCTAAATAACATTGCAAATCATTTTGTACAGTGCCACCCTGTAGCTAGCAGAGAAAAGCCCTCTTGGATAATTCGGTTCTGCATAGTTTGAGGAAAGCCGGTAGACTGGGGGCCTTTCTGACCTCCTCGGGTGGGCCGGTCCACAAGGTGGGGGGGGGGGCACAACGGAGAAGGCACATGTGCGGGCAGCTATTTTACCCATTTCCCAGCTGGCACCTGCAGGAGGCCTTGCTCCCGTGACCGAAGTGGTCGTGGCCGAGCACAGGGGGAAAGGTGGCCTCCCAGATAGGAGGGCCCAAGGTCAGGAAGGGCTTTGTAAGGGGCAGCCAACACCTTGAAGCAAGCCTAGGAACTGATGGGCAGCCCGTGGAGTGACTGCAGGAGGACAGGAGAGAAGGATGCTCAAGAGAGGTGCCGGCACACGGGAGCTTCTACCCAGAATTCCGCTTCGTTGATCTTAAAGGTGCCACCGGACTCCAGCTTCTGGCAGCTCACATGAGAGAGAGCGGGGCTGGGTTTCGCCCAAAGCAGTGGCGGCCATAATGGAGTGGGGCAAAGCAGTGGCTAGCCTTGCCCCACAGCCAGACAAATGACATACATAAATAAGTGAATAAGTAGTGACTTGGAAAGGTGAAGCTGGAATGTTGCCGCTCCCTGTGCTCGTCTGGTTGGGAGTCTGTCTCATTTCCCTCAGTGTGACTTTCTTAGGGGGGCAGGGTGGGAGGCCAAAAGGGCCCTGCCCCCTCCTGCCCCCCCCCCCCGATGGGAGCCCAAGAGCAGGCTCCTTCCACCCTTCTCTTTGCTGGCCGCACCACATTTGGCCTGGAGTGGGCCACGGACTGGCACTGCTGACCCCAGTTTTGGACTCCTTTCAGGGGGATCCTCTGGGATAGGTGGTTTTCCAGGGCAGCCACCTCTGGGATTTCAGCTAGTAAAAATAAGTGGCTGGTGTGTCCTAGACTTACTTCTAAGTGGCCGTGCATAGGAGTGAGCAGCTTTTTTGGGCATGTGTGATTGCAAGAACAGAAATAGTCGATGGTTGCTTCATGCTGGCTCAGCTGAATGCTGGCAGGTGCCGAATCAATGAAGCTGTATGGAGATAGGATTTCCTATTTTTCTAGTCCCCCCCCCCTTTTTATCTATTGTCAATTTGTCACTATAAGTATTTTTCTTTTTGCACATTTTCATTGTCGGAGGTTAACAGGTTTTCTTTTACATTTTTTTTTTTAACGTGACAGACTTATGTTAAAAATTGTGCTGGTTGAAGGAGAGGAAAGTGTGAATGGTACAGAAACAGGAGCCCTGTGCGGTGGGTTAGATTGAGACGGAGTGACTGGCCCATGGTCACCCAGTGAGCTTCCATGACAGAGTGGGGATTCGAACCCGGGTCTCCAAAGGACTAATTGCACTCTCTTTAACCACTACACCATGCTGGCACAGGTCCCAGATCCCATCTGTACTGAGGCTGGAAATCTGCGCATTCAGAAGAAATGGCTGTTGCGCCTATCCAGAGGACTGTTTCTAGCCCATTTATTGCATATACACATTCGCAGCACCAGAAATGTGACATCTGAAAAGGGCTAAAGACACCTGAGCTTGATTAGCAAAATCAACTCAGAGATGACCGGGGGGGGGGGGGGCATGATACAGGTTTATACATTTATGCCTGGGGTGGAAAAGGTTAACAAAGAAAACTTTTTCTCTCTCTCCCAAAATCCTAGAACTTGAGGCTGTCCAATGAGCTGACGGGCAGTAGGTTCAGGACAGGAGGAAATACTTCTTTACACAGAGAGTGATTAAAATGTGGAGTTCGCTGCCAGAGGATGATTGGATGGCCACAGAAATAAACAGCTTTAAAAAGGGACTAGATAGATTCATGGAGGATAAGTCTATCAAAGGCTGCTAGCCATGGTGACTGAGGGGAACCTCCACATTCAGAGGCATTAAACCTCTGAATCCCAGCGCCAGGAGATAACATCAAGGGAAGGCCTCGGCCTCTCTGCCCTGTTGTTGGTCCTCCAGAGGAACTGGCTGGCCACTGTGTGAGACAGGATGCTGGACTAGATGGACCACTGGTCTGATCCAGCAGGGCTCTTCTGAGGTTCTTCTCAGGGGAAGGCCTCGGCCTCTCTGCCCTGTGGTTGGCCCTCCGGAGGAACCAGTTGGCCCCTGTGTGAGACAGGATGGTGGACTAGTTGGAACCACACTGGTCTGACCCAGCAGGGCTCTTCTGAGGTTCTTCTCAGGGGAAGGCCTCGGCTTCTGTGCCCTGTTGTTGGTCCTCCAGAGGAACTGGCTGGCCACTGTGTGAGACAGGATGCTGGACTGGATGGACCCTCACTGGTCTGATCCAGCAGGGCTCTTCTGGTGTTCTGATGTTCTTAATAGGAGTGGGATTTTTCAAGTGGAATGAGCTCTTGGGAATCCTCCCTACAAACCAACTAGAATAAAGAGAAACAAGAAACCTGTGCCTGTTGGGAGGTAACAATAGGGTTGCCAAGTCTGGGTTGGAAAATACCTGGGGACGTTGGGAGTGGAGCCGGGAGAAGGTAGGGTTTGAGGAGGGGAGGGGCCTCAGCATGGTACAATGCCATAGAGATCACCCTTCAAAGCAGCCATTTTCTCCAGGGAAGCTGATCTCTGTCAGTTGTAAAAGCGGGAGATCCCCAGGCCCCACCTGGAGGTTGGCAACCCTAGGTAACAAGCTTGTGGACATCGGAAGAGAAGTCCATATTTCTGCTGATCAAAGGGTTCTCTCTCTCTCTCTCTCTCTTTTACGATGCTTTTAAAACTAAGGTCTGAAACACATGGGGGTTGTTTCTTTTTCATTATTAGCTTTTTACAAAATGTCCCGTGCGCCCAGAGGAAGTTCTTGGTGGACTGTGCCACCCGAGTGCTCTGTTTTGTGTGAAAAAGAAGGTGTTGCTGTCTGACGTTCGTTCCGTTTACTACTTCAGGTTCCAGCGCAGAGTTAAGGCCCCAGCGTGGGCCGTTGGAGGGGAAAGAAACACTCCGTTTTACAAAATGCGATTAATTCTTTTATTGGCTTTTATTTATCAACGTAACAACCTTATCCATCCAAGACATAACCGAGATGACTCTCCGCGGCTTCATTTGCTCTTCATACATTCTTGATCGTTTGCAGATTGTACATTTTACGGTGCGAAGAACACGCCGGCGAATTACGGCTCCGTTGAAGTTGTAAACTTTCGGAATTAAACTGGGTGTTTGGGCGAGCAAGATCAGTAAGAGAATGACAAGACTGTGCCTCCTTGGCAGCAGCAGAGGTGGATGCGGAGCGGAACAGCAGTCCCCGGAAGTTCCGCCATTTTCAAAACGAGGACGCGAAGTCGGAGGCTCAGCCAGTTCCCTCATTGAAGTCGATGGCCTGGCTGGCTCCGCTGTTGACAGAAGGTGTTGGTGGAGCAAACCTTCCTGTGCCTTCTCTTTCCCCAAGTGGCCATGCAGTGTGTCCCCAAACTCCTCTCCGGGACTCAGGAGATCCTCTCCAGCCAAAGTGCTGCAGGCAAGGGAGCTGCCGTGAAGAAGGAGGATCGATTCAGGTCACCCTTTCCCCCCTCTTCTGTCCATGGCTTGAAGCTGCAGAAGGGGAAGAGACCATTTTCATGGATCCCCTCCCCCACGTCGTGGCAGCCCACTTGCCGATGGTGCATTTTGCTTGCCCGACTGCCCCCGACCCTCCGAGAGGAATTTCGGGACAAAGGGGAAGGGAGAAAAAATCCACACCTTCTGCCGACCCTTCTAGTGGATCCAGCCCACAGCTTCGAAAGTCCTTAACGTTGCCGGGATTGTGCCTGTTGCTGAATTATCGCTACATTTTGTTTGGTGTCGTGGTTAAGTGCGCGGACTCTAATCTGGGAGAACCGGGTTTGCTTCCCCACTCCTCCACTTGCACCTGCTGGGTGACTTTGGACAAGCTGTAGTTCTGGCACAGCTGTTCTTGAAAAAGAACAGTTTCTGTCAGAGCTCTTTCAGCCCCGCCTACCTCACAGGGTGTCTGTTGTGGGGAGGGGAAGGGAAAGGAGTTTGTAAACTGCTCTGAGACTCCGTGAGTGAAGGGCGGGATATAAATCCAATCTCTTCTTCTTCTCTTCTTCTTTATTCATTTTGTACTAAGCATGATCAAGAAATCCTGTTAGAGTGGATTTCATGATTGAATCGCACCTCTCTCCTAACCCCTGACTGCCTTTTGGGTTGAAACCCAACCTAGGAGATCTCGTGAACAGGCCAGGAGGACCAGGAAGGAAGAGAGTTTAAAAATAAATGGGTGATGGTTTCCAGTCCTGAAAAAGACAAAATGCTCTACATCTTACAACAGCACCACAGAGAAGATTAGAATTTCAACAGCCCATCCATATGCAAAAGAACCTCCTCAGGAAAGCTCCTCCATTAGCATGTCACAGCCTGGGAAACTCCTACAAGATAATGACTCAGCCCTACCCCACCTTCCTGAGTAGATATAAATTACCTGCCTACCATTTTTCTTCTTCTCACATTGACACAGAGAGTACTCCCTCTTTCTGTGTTATACCTCTGAGGATGCCAGTCACAGCTGCTGGCAAAACGTCCTGTACTACAATACCAAGGCCATGGCCATACAGCCCGAAAAATCTACAACAATTAATGAACTCTGGCCGTGAAAGCCTTCGACAACATATTAGGCCAGGAAGAGTTCATACTCCCTTCCTCACAAGAAACCTTCTCACTGGAATCTGCAGAGACACCATTTCCTTAAATCCTAAAGGTGCCCACTGCTTAGGGGTTGCTGAGCCCGGGTTCACAAAGACCTGGAGGTTTTGGGGATGGAGCCTGGGGAGGGTGGGGTTTAGATAGGGGAGGGACTTTAGCAGGGCATTCTGCTTCACCTTCCAAAGCAGCCGTTTCCTCCAGAGTGAGTGGCCCACAGTTGCCCAACGAGGTTCCGTGGCACGAGCGGGGATTTGAACCCGAGTCTCCCAGATCCTAATTTGACACTCTTAATCACTACACTGTGCTGGCTCTCCAGCACTCTTTCTTAAGGGCTTTTACAAAAAAAAAAAAAAAAAAGCATGGTACAAGTTTTCTGAATTAATAAAATAGTCTCTCTTTTCCCGAAGAATGATTGGAACCCCCTCCCCTTGTCGCCAAAAGGACTGGGGTTGGGTGGAATTGAGTTCTGGGGTTTCCAGCCACATGGCCACAGTTGCTCCTCCTCCTCTGATTATTTCTGCACTCGACTCAGTACAGACTGGAAGCTCTGCAGACGGGTGAAAGCTACCCGGTGGCGTGATGAAGGGGTACCCACGCCAGGTGGCACTGCCCTCTTAAACTGCCTGGTTTTCCAAATTGGCATCAAAATCGGAACAGATCTGAGAGATTTTATCATCAAAGAGCCATGCAAAAAAAGATGACCGCTAATGGCCCAATTACTATCACCCAGAGTCACCGACTGCTGAATTACTTGAAGCAATTGAGCTGGCGGCAGCGAAGTGCTGCTTATTGAACGATACACGGGGAACAGACACACCTCTGCATAACGGGCGCAGTCTAAATAGCTTTCTTAATTACGTATTTAATCATCAAGAAAATCTCTCTCCCAGATAAATGATACACAGCAGCAGAGAAAATAAATAAGTTGCACAGACGTTAATCATTCAAAGAAAAGGGGGGAATAAAACTCCCAAGTACATTCTGAGATGACTTTCTAGTGGGTTACTGTGGGGAATTTCACACTACACCTTTAAAAATGTTACTGAACCGGCTTGGAATAGACCGGGACAGTGATGGCTGTTTCAGACAGCCCTTCCACTACTGTTTTGGAGCCGTCTTCGAAGCAGTTTGCCATTTCAGACTGCCGCTTTCTTTTCAAGCCTCTTTTCACCACACACACACACACACACAAAGAGAGAGAGAGCGTTTTAAGACTCAGCCTGGATCGGCTCTTTAAAAAAAAAAAATTCACGGAGATCGCCCACATGGGTGAAAAGAGGCGCGAAAACACTCCTCATCGGAGGAAGTGCTTTGGGGGCGTTTCACACAGCACCCGTAGCACTTCAGGACCGGTACAAGAACAAGAAGAAAGCTTGGGAGGAGGTTTCAAGGTAAACCGGCTCAGGAACGCTTCCCCAACGGGAGAGGCATGTTTCTGTGTGAAGAGTTAATAAATGCAGCAGAACACTTGTATTAGCTTTTAAACAAGAAAAATTTCTTTACTAACGAAGGAAGGGTCGCTTGGAAATACTACGAACAAAACAAAGGACTAACATCCCCTCTGACGGTACTAACTTATATCTTGACTCTGTGAAGCAGGGGTGTCAGACTCATTTGTTGTGAGGGCCAAATCTGACATCAGTGAGACCTTGTTGGGCCGGGCCATGGGTGTCATAAAATGTGATGCCAGGTAGCGGAGATATAAACTTTATAAAGGACACAGACACAAAGGGTTTTTTTAACTTAAAATAAAAACATGCCTAAAACATTAGCACTCTTGCAATATTTTGTTTGTTTAACAGTCTCTGAGAACTGACACCTCTTGCTCTGAATTATTGCATCAAAATGTCTGTGCTGTTGCAATCCTGAGTGTGCTGTTCAGGTGTGTCTCTGTAAGCTGCAAACCTACTTTTGATTTATTGACATTCACCACAGAGATCTCCTGCTCAGGGTTCTGTGTCTAGGACCCAGGGGAGAACATGAAATGGCTGAGCGATTGAGAGAATCTGGCGAAGGAAGCTATGATGCAGCAGCAGCAACAGAACTGGGAGCAGGAGATGGGCAGTTCCAGGGCAGGCCTGATAGAAGCCCTCCGGGGGGCCGGATCTGGCCCCCGGGCCGCATGTTTGACATCCCTGCTCTAAAGCCTAACCCACATGTACTAGCCCCAGGCAAGAGTTAGGACAAAGAGCCATAACCTTTCTAAGCCTCCACCCCTGGGACATCTTCTGATCTATTGATTACCCAGTTGGAGAAACCCAAACCTAACCAATTATGCCTTTTAACACCTTGCTCTGAACATATTGGGCCGTCTTCCAAGTAAACGGGTTTAGAATCAAGCTGCCAACCAAGCTCTTTCCTCCCGGGGGGCGGATGGGGCGGACGGTAAAGAGTGCTTCGGTCCTGGGGAATGAAGTCGACTGTGGATGACCCCCTTTTTCTCAATAATGAATCTTTAGCTTCTTTAAAAAGTCACACCGCAGGTTTCCTCCCCCTCAGCTTTTCAAAGCAAGGCTTTTGTTAGCGTGCACATCGATTTAAATTTAATTGGTTAAAAGACAGATGATTAATCCGCTGAAATTTCTTCTAATTGGTTGACGGCCAGAATTATAATTATAATGAATAATTTTATACGTGTGTGTGTGTATAAAATTGCTGTTGTTCATTACTGTTATTTGCAAGTTGATAATTGAGTGACAAGAAAGAGAGGCTGAGAATTACTTTGTTTGAAAGTCTGTGCTTCTTCCTCTGGTTGGATTTGCAGGCAGTTGTTCAAGGGCTGGATGTCTGTGGGGGGGTGAATTAGGTGGCTGAGGGGGCTGAGGAAGACGAGGGGGACTCAGCAGGGCGCCACTTGCAAAGAAGGTGCCGGAGAACTTTAAAAAACAACACAGCTATAAGCACAGGTGAGGATTTAAATTATCTCCAAGGTAAGACTGGTGAATCTCCAGCCTTTCCGTGCTGATTTGAATGTTCCAGGTTTTTCTCCTGAAATGATTTCCAAGCCAGAGAGGCTAAGGCCGTTGCAATTAAAATGCCTCGCAGCTGGTCATTTTTGTGCATTTGGGGGCAGCTTGCTGACACCGGGTACCTGGAATTGGCAGAGACTGGCTGGGGCTCTTCCCCCAGCATCCAGCATGTGCGCACCCGTGGCGGGGCACTGATGCTCTGAATGGCCTATTTCATTAAAGGGCTTTGCCTTTGCTGGCTCTCCGGCACAGACTTTTCCAGCCGTCTGGCTGCTGAAGCTGTCTGCTTCCTTTGGGCTGGGTCCAGGATTCGTGAGCGCACATGAACACACACGGAGCTGCCTTCTTCTGAACCCCCCACCGGTCCATCAAGGTCAGTGCTGTCTACTCAGACTGGCAGTAGCTCTCCAGGGTCTCCGGCGGGGGTCTTTCCCCTCACCTACCTCCTGGTTCTTTGAACTGGAGATGTCGGGGATTGAACCTGGGTCCTAAGAACATAAGAGAAGCCGATGTTGGATCAGGCCAGTGGCCCATCCAGTCCAACACTCTGTGTCACGCAGTGGCCGAAAACACCAGGTCCAGCAGTGGGGCCAGGACACTAGAAGCCCTCCCACTGTTGCCCCCCCCCCCATCAAGCACCAAGATTACAGAGCATCACTTGCCCCAGACTGAGAGTTCTTATCTATACTTTGCGGCTAATAGCCACTGATGGACCTCTGCTCCATATGTTCATCCAATTCCCTCTTGAAACCGTCCGTGCTTGTAGCCGCTACCACCTCCTGTGGCAGCGAATTCCAGGTGTGAATCACTCTTTCGGTGAAGAAGTACTTCCTTTTATCTGTTCTAACCCAACTGCTCAGCAATTTCATGGAGTGCCCACGAGTTCTTGTATTGAGAGAAAGGGAGAAAAGTTCTTCTTTCTCTACTTGCTCTATCCCATGCATAATCTTGTAAACCTCGATCATGTCACCCCCTCAGCCATCGTTTCTCCAAGCTAAAGAGCCCCAAGCGCTTCAGCCTTTCTTCATAGGGAAAGTGTTCCAATCCTTTTATCATTCTAGTTGGCCTTTTCTGCTCTTTTCCCAATGCTATAATATCTTTTTTGAGGTGTGGCGACCAGAACTGTACACAGTACTCCACATGAGGTTGCACCATCGATTTATACAGGGGTATTAAGATAATGGCTGATTTGCTCTCAGTTCCCTTCCTAATAACCCCCAGCATAGCGTTGGCCTTTTTCACTGCAGTCGCACACTGTCTCGACATTTTCATTGAGTTATCTACTACGACTCCAAGATCTCTCTCTTGGTCAGTCTCCGCCAGTTCGGAGCCCATCAACATGTATTTATAGTTAGGATTTATGCATGTGTTACGTATCAA
Organism: Lepidodactylus listeri; assembly: GCA_029233225.1. Lineage (NCBI taxonomy): Eukaryota > Metazoa > Chordata > Lepidosauria > Squamata > Gekkonidae > Lepidodactylus > Lepidodactylus listeri. Next base: position 2,033,573 of record JARCFY010000004.1, on the reverse strand, counting down.
GCCAAGCAGAACCCCTCCCCATGCTTTTAGTTCAGAGTTCACAAGGAACTGGGGTAGGCATAGAGGCTGGTGGGATGCCAGGAAAGAAGGGATGAGGTTACTGCTATGCCTTGTCTCCTTCATCACCAGGGGAGGCTGGAGAGAGGCTGGAGGAGATCTTCCCCAGTGAGGGACGTAGCCTTCTTTGCCCAGTTCGCCCTTGCTTTTGCCGAGTCTCTGGGTGGGATGGAAACTTGGGGGCAGGACAGGAGTGGTGTCTGGGAGGTTCTGTGGGATGGAGGCATTGCTGGTAGCTTACCTCTGCAATTTTAGTGTTTGACGCAGTTTTGGTTCTGCTTCTTGTAAGGAGGGGCAAAGGCTGTATGGAGAATGGAAGCGCTGTCCCCATCCACACTGGAAGTCTTATTTATTTATTTACTTCATTTATATCCCACTTCTCTCTCCAGTGGAGACTCAGCGTGGCGCACATAATTCCACTTGCTCCCGTTTTATCCTCATAACAACCCTGCGAGGTAGGTTCGTGCCTGAGAATGTGTGACTGGCCCAAGGGCATCCAGTGAGCTTTCCCTGGCCGAGTAGGGATTCAGACCTGGGTCTCCCAGGTCCTAGTTCAACGCTCTGACCGCTGCGCCACACTGGTTCTCAAATCTCCCCCCCCCCCCCCCCCCAATGCCTCGTGTTTTCCCAGGCATCATCCTATGTACTTTCCAGCAGCATTTTTTTCAGCCACAAGGACTAGAAACACATTTTCTGTTTTGTAGCAGGAGATGGAGATTATCTAGGACCTGGGTTCCACACACTCCTCCAGAAACACACGCATGCGTGCGTACACGCACACACACACACACACACACACAGTCATTTTCTATTTACTTGTGCATCTAGAAAACGTGTCTGCAGTCTCTCCAGAGACTGGCATCTTCCCTGTACTTTTGTGGGGTTGCCAGTAGCCTTGCTTTTAGTGCATTTTGAATAAGTGTTTTTGCTTTTAAGGAACCGGAAACAGGGATCCCATGCCATTCTCCTAGCTTTGCTTTCAGTAGGGAGCGCTGAAGGCCTCAATCCACTTTTGGGGCTTCCAGATCTTGGCTAAGATGCCAGGGAGACCCCTCTCAGCTTACCAGTTGTCTTCGGCTGCCCTCTCCGGGAGCACTGGAGAGGAAGACCCCTGCAGGTGACAGAAGACGTGGGCACAGTGTAAAGGTGTTCAACTGGGTTTCAGTCCATGCCCCTCTGAACAGCACCGGCTTCGCTATCAGAGATTAATGTCCCAAAGAGCCGCCTGGTCACGTCTGCCTTGGCAGGGGCCTTGATCCCCCGGTCCCACGCAGACTGTAGAGAAGGCAGCATCCCAGGGTGCATCTGGGCGGATGGGGAGAAACGCAGGCAGTTCTCTGGGTGGTGGGGAGGAAGCACCCACCCTCATGGAGAGACCGTCCCCCAGATCTGCCCCCCCAAATCCTATTGTCAAATAGTAAACTTGACAGGGCCCAGAAAGTTCCTGCCCCCTGATTAACCTGCCCCAGGCCTACACAGCTGTGCCCCATTGAGCTGAAGGGAGCCCGCCAGCTGTGGCTGCAAGGAGTTGGGCATCCCAGCTGGCAACCATGTTCTGGCAACCGTTTCTGGGTCTGCAGTCTAAGGCAAGCATCAAGGCCAGGTGGCTTCCTGCGTGGCTTTCGAGCTGCATTGGAAAGGGGTGTGTGTCCCATGCTTTGCAGGCCAGACCCATGCCAATCCAGAGCCCACAATTTGAGGTTGTCACTAGGCAAGAGAAGGTGTTTCGTGGTGGAAAGACTGCAGGGTTTCTGGCAGCAGCAGGTAGCTCTAGCAAGTGAGCCAGTTTGCATGTGGCAGAGAGTCCTGCTGGTCTGACCTTTAAGGGAAAATTAATTCCTGATCTCTGAAATGACCAGTGGTCTGTGCCTGAGCGCAAGCCAAACTCCTCTACAGCTTCTGATTAGGGAGGATCGTGCAAATCTGTTCCTCTAATGATGTTGCTTTCCTGAAATACAAGGAGCCTTCACGCTGGGGTGGGGGAAGCACCATGCGCCGTGTGAAACCCCACCATGAGCTAAATCTGCGTTCCCCATCCACTTCACGGTATGCAATCTGTTCTGTCCCACAGCATCAGGAACGCAATCTTGTGTCATCGGAAGGAATCGTGCCGATTTCCAGTGTTCCTGACTCCGTAAGTGGAACAAAATGCTAGTTTTTGCCACAAATTCGCCCCTCAGAACGATTCTTCCAGGTCTCCCACCCCCCACCCACGCACCCCTCGCAATCACAGCCTGTCCTGGCGAGACTTTGTTTTCTGGATCCCTTGGCCGGGGGCTGTGGGAACGGCGAGGGACGCACGCACACACCGACATGTGACTGCATCCACGCCTTGCACGTTACACGTCCTGATCTCATGCGCTGAGCCGCTCGCCGGACCCAGAGGAGCCATTGAGAGAGCGCTGAACGCCGTGCGCTGCCAAAAATCTTCTGGAATCCTCTCCCTTGCGTGGTCTCCTCGCAGGTCAACGTCAGAGTTCAGTTCAGCAGGTGCTGGGCTCCTCGCCTCCCCCCCGCTCAGCCTGACTTCAGCAGCACCTTCCCTTTCCCAGGCTGGAGGGGGCCCTTAAGAACATAAGCACATAAGAGAAGCCAGTGTTGGATCAGGCCAGTGGCCCATCCAGTCCAACAGTCTGTGTCACACAGTGGCCAAAAACACCAGGTGCCCTCAGGAGGTCCAGCAGTGGGGCCAGGACACTAGAAGACCTCCCACTGTTGCCCCCCCCCCCCAAAACACCAAGAATACAGAGCATCACTTGCCCCAGACTGAGAGATCCTATCTAGACCTTGTGGCTAAGAGCCACTGATGGACCTCTGCTCCAGATGTTTATCTAATTCCCTCTTGAAGCCGTCCATGCGTGTAGCCGCCGCCACCTCCTGTGGCAGTGAATTCCACGTGTTAATCCCTCTTTGGGTGAAGAAGGACTTCCTTTTATCTCTTCTAACCCGACTGCTCAGCCATTTCATGGAGTGTTCCCGAGTTCTTGTCTTGTGAGAAAGGGAGAAAAGTACCTCTTTCCCTCCCTTCTCTGTCCCATGCATAATCTTATAAACCTCGATCATGTCACCCCTCAGCCATCATTTCTCCACGCTAAGGAGCCCCAAGTGCTTCAACCTTTCTTCACAGGGAAAGTGTTCCAACTCTTTTATCATTCTAATTGCCCTTTTCTGCACTTTTCCCAGTGCTATAATATCTTTTTTGAGGTGTGGCGACCAGAACTGTACACAGTACTCCAAATAAGGTCGCACCATCGATTAATACAGGGGCATTATGATACTGGCTGATTTGTTTTCAGTTTCCCTTCCTGATAATTCCCTTCCCCCGGGTTGGGCTTTATGTCACCAAAACATTATGGGGGAGAGAAGGGAACAGCCTGGATGTGCCCTGCTGTGGCGGATCTCAGTGCAAACTGGGGTGCTTCTAAACACACAAACTGTCGCCTAGCAGGACCCACAGACACGTCTGAACACTTTTATGCTGCTAACTGGTTGGAAAGGCAAAAATGCAGGGTGCCTTCTGCAGTCTGGGGCAAAAGCCTCTTCTTGGCACACAGAAGGTCCCAGGTTCAATCCCCTGCATCTTCAGTTAAATAGAACCAGGCAGTAGGTGATGAGGAAGACCTCTTCTCAAAACCCTGGAGAGCGGCTGCCAGTCTGAATAGACAGTACACATCTTGATGGACCGATGCTCTGATTCAGGATAAAGCAGCTTCACATGTGTATGTTGGGGAGGGGGTGTGGCTCAGTGGCAGAGCGTCTGCTTGGCATGCAGAAGGTCCCAGGTTCGATCCCCGGCACCTCCAGCTAAAAAGAACCAGGCAGCAGGTGATGGGAAAGGCCTTTCTCCACCTGAGACTCCGGAGAGCCGCTGCCAGTCTGAGTAGCCCATACTGAGCAGTGTTCTGTCGCAGCTTCATGTGTTTAGCTGGCTCGCGGAAATGAAGTCTCTTATTTCTGTGCCTCCTTCGCTGTTCCCGCGTGTTTTACTTGGACAAAGACGAGCAGCTAAGTTGGCCGAAACATGCTCTGTTTCAAGCACAGTTGGTCTGTGTGGTGCTCAGAGGGTCCAGCTACATTTCGATGTTGCAGTGGCAGGTACCAAGCGATGTCTGTGGTACCCCTGGCCTCCCACGGACCCCCGTGGGCCTTCTCCAGGAGCTAGCGCTGCTCCCCCCAGTTCAAGGGAGACGGGAGTGCCCCAGGGTGGGGGAGCAGGGGTCGTGGGGCAGAGGAGGGAGGGACAGCCTGCTGGGGCCTCAGGGCTGTGCCACTCAGCCAGCTCTGGTGAGGCTGGTTTGCAGCAAGGGAGTGGGAGGGCAGCCCCTTCGGAGAAGCGTTCCCCCCCCCCCGCTTCCCTCTGCACTTTAGCGAAGAGATGCAGGCTTGACACACACCCCCCTCCGACTCTGGGCGTGTTGTTGTCGAGAGCGGAGGTTTGGCAGGCACGCTGGAACTCTCTCCTGGGGAGGGTGCTTCGGCCACGCAAGCCCCAGGAGTGAGGAGCTCACGTCACCTAGACAAAAGTGGCCATGGGGCATGAGCAGAAAGCCGCCCCTCCCTCTTGGCAATGTCCCCTCCCCAGCCCAGGGCAGGCCAGGCCAGGCCAGGGCAGCCCTCCCCTCCCACTGCCTGGAGCCTGACCGGCTCTTTCCTTGACTGTCCGGTGCAAGAAAAAGGGCTCGGAAACATCTGGGAACAGTGTCAGGCGCCCGTTCAGCTGAGGCGCAGGGCCTTGGATCTGTAGTGGCCATGCTAAGCAAGGTGGAGCCTGGAGATGTCCTTGGCTTACAGCTGATCTCTAGATTACGGAGACTGGTTCCCTGGGAGGAAAAAATGACTCCGTGGTGTTATACTCTGCTGAGGTCCCTCCTGCCTCCAAACCCTGATCTCCCCGGGCGCCATCCCAAACCTCTGGGAATTTCCCAACCCACAGTTGGATACTTAACATCCGTGCTTCAGAATCAACCACCTGCCCTTGAAGGAGGCAGCCTCAGCTGGGGGCCTGGATCCGAGGGTTGTTGCATGCGTGCACACAGTGGACAGTACCCCTGAAGTAGGGTCGTTGTCAAGGGAACCCCTCCTAAAGGTATCTCCTTGGAGAAAAAGAGACTTTCCCTAGAAGTCAGGGCACATTGCTATTTGTCGAGCTCGCACAGAGGCGAGTGTTGATGCGAGCGGCGCTTGTATGTTCTCACCAGAGGGAACGCCTGCCTATGAAATCTGCATGGTGGAAGCACACAACATGCCTTTTCCAAATGGAACAAACAGGAGGAATGCACCGTCTTGATCATATATATTTTTCTTCCATCACGAGAAAATCGATATTAGTATGCCTTGTTTTAAAAGAGGGAAGGTTACAAGATGCGTGCATGTCTTTGAGTTTGATTACCGTGATTGGTGTAGTGGTTAAGTGTGCGGACTCTAAACTGGTAGAACCGGGTTTGATTCCCCACTCCTCCACTTGCAGCTGCTGGTGTGACTTTGGGTCAGTCACAAGTTTTTTAGGAGTTGTTCTCTCAAGGGCAGTTCTCGAGAGAGCTCTCTCGGCCCCACCTACCTCACAGGGTGTCTGTTGTGGAGAGGGGAAGGGAAAGGAGGTTGTAAGCCGCTCTGAGACTCCAAGTGAAGGGCGGGGTATAAATGCCATCTCTTCTTCTACTTCTTCAAAGTGAGAACCAACTGGCTCAAGAGCTCTTGCTGGGGAGAACCCTTTCTCTTCTAATTGGCTTCTCACAAATCTTCAAATATTTGGACACTGGTAGGTCCACCAACAAAAAGAAACAGAAGTTGGTGATTTCCACCAACTTCATTCTCCTAAACCATTTTTGCAAGGGGGGGAGGGCTCTCTTAAGTGTGTAGTTTCAGTACTAAGCGTATTGAAATAAAGCTGGTCTGTGTATCAAAGTTAAGCTTTGTACATATTGGAGAGGCACTTCTCCTCAGCAAAACGACTCCCTAAGCCGCTGAATGAAGACGGTATTAGCAAAAGTGGATTGACAGGTTGTATTTGCTCAGGCAGATTTGAGTTGGTCTGTTTAATCGTTAAATAAATACCTTTTGTAATATGGGACTGTGGACATGTTCAAGTACAGCTAAGAATGGGGAGAATGTGTGGATATTGTGCTTAATTGTCTAGAATCAGGGTGCCCAACGTGGAACTCGTGGGCACCGTGGCACCTGCTATCACCTTTCCTGGAGCCTGCTAAGTGTCTTTAGAAAGTGGCCAGGGGCAGGCGGGGCTTTTGCCCTGCAGGGCTCCTGACTGGCCACCGGAGGTTTGATTGGCAGTGCTGATTTTTTTAAAAATGTTTCTTTGGCAGCAGCTGCCACCACAACACAAGGATCTTCCCTTTGCAACTGGAGGTCAGCTGTGGCAGCCATTTTGTGGCTGGCCCCGCCTCCTGAAGCAGCCATTTTGTGGCTGTGCCCAGAATACTGCATCAGAATTCCAAAGGTGCCCGCAAGGCTCAAAAAGATTGGGGGCCCCATGGTCTAGATAGCATCCCCCTCCTCCCAAAATTATAAAAATACATGGTTACCAAATGCAATGAAATTTCTCTGTTCTTTCTTGGGTGCTACAAACATTTTTGCATTACTGAAGGTCACACCTTAGGCTGTTTCCTGCTTTTGTTGCTTTCTAATTCTGTAATCCGAGTCCTGTTGCATTGTTTATTGGGAGTCTTGGGCTGCCTGAATAGTTTTCTGTATTTTGTAATCCTCCTGGCGTCTTGATGAAAAGACTGGGCTATAAAGGCGGTAGATCAATACATTCTGGGTGGGAACTGTGCAGCCTCAACCCAGGGCCCAAGACGGAAACAACATTCATTTGTGCAGTTGTTTGTGCCAAAGAGCTGCAGTGGCTCAGTGGTTAAGATACTGAAACTGCCAACCAGAAGGTTGGTAGTTCGAGACCCGAGTGCCACATGATGGAGTGAGCTCCCGTCTCTGGTCCCAGCTCCTGCCAGCCTTGCAGTTCGAAAGCAAGAAATTGCAAGTAGATAAATAGGTACCACTTCAGTGGGAAGGTAACAGTGTTCCGTGCACCTCGGCATTTAGTCATACTGGCCACATGATCACGGAAACTTCTTTGGACAGTGCTGGCTCTTTGGCTTGGAAACGGAGATGAGCACCACATCCCTAGAGTTGGATTCGACTGGCTTCCGAGCAAGGGAAACCTTTACCTTTACCTTGTGCCAAAGAAGGACTTTCAGCTGGTGCCTGGTTAGTTAGTTATGCATTTAAATCTGTGTTTTGCCAACTCTAGGGCTGCCTAGCAGGCAGCGTTTTCTCCAAACCGCCTTTGTTCTCTTCCCAGCCACTGTTGTCCGCTCGACCCACTCCGGTCTCCCGCCTTCCCTCTCCCCTTTCTTGCCTGCTGCTTTCTTTCCTCCAGGGTGGACACCTTGGGATGTGTCTAGTTCTTATGTTCCCCCCGCACACACACACACACACACACACACACACACACACTTCTTTTATAAGAGATGTTTCTCCGGAGCGCTGGGAAGACACGATGTCTGCAAACAAAGGCACCTTTCATGGAGCGGCAGGGTGGAAATCAGCTGCTCGGCACTTGATCAGAAGGCTCATATCAGTCATGGGACCGCCTGCTGGTGAATTTCCCACCTTCTTGCTGCCTTGAAAGTAGAAACCTTCTCTAGGGCAGCTTTTACGAATGTGTAAGAGCAGCCCCGCTGGCTCAGATCAGGGCCCCCGATTCCCACAGGAGCCAGCCAGGATCCTCCACGAAAGTGTCTTGGTAGCCTCCCTCCAATGGTGGTCCAGCAGCTGTGGGAATGCAGAGAGATGCTGCCCCATCTGATCCCCCACCGTGGGCCCATGTTGCTCAGCCTTTGCGTTTGCCACCAAGGCTGACCTGGGAATCCTGGGCGAGGGAATCCTGCCCTCTGCTTCGGAAGGGCTCAGGGTCCCTCCAAAGCACAAGGGAGGAGTCCAAGATGAGTCACCGCCACTTGCCAAAGCTAGGGAAGGAATGCAGAATTGATTTAACCTGGGTGGGGGGGTGGCTGCCTCCATTTAGGGTTGCCAACCTCTAGGTGGGGCAAATGTAGAAAAACACCGTGTTAGAACAAAACACACAATACTAATATGCTACTATATCTCCATATATTGATTTACTCCAAGGGGATCTGTCGAGGATGGCGAGTGGGTGTCAACATAGCAAATGGGGTTCACTGTGGCCAAGTGCAAAGTGATGCACATTGGAGCCAGAAATCCTAACAATAAATACACGTCAATGGGGTCCGAACTGGCGGAGACTGACCAAGAGTCATAGTAGATAACGCAGTGAAAATGTCGAGACAGTGTGCGACTGCAATGAAAAAGGCCAACGCTATGCTGGGGATTATTAGGAAGGGAACTGAAAACAAAGCAGCCAGTATCATAATGCCCCTGTAGAAATCGATGGTGCGACCTCATTTGGAGTACTGTGTACAGTTCTGGTCGCCACGCCTCAAGAAAGATATTATAGCAGAGGTCCATCAGGGGCTCTTAGCCACAAGGTCTAGATAGGAACTCTCAGTCTGGGGCAAGTGATGCTCTGGATTCCTGGTGCTTGGGGGTGGGGGGGGGGAAGAGTGGGAGGGCTTCTAGTGTCCTGGCCCCACTGCTGGACGTTCTGAGGACACCTAGTGTTTTTGGCCCCTGTGTGACACAGAGTGTTGGACTGGATGGGCCCTTGTCCTGATCCAACATTGGCTTCTCTTATGTTCTTATGTTCTTACACCATATATTTAAATACAGCAGATACCCTAGTGTATCTTATTCATTATAGTACAAAATCTAAAGAATTAGCATCTCTTCAAAGTTCCTTGAAAACTGACTCTCATTAGCACTGTACAGCTGCATATCTTCCGTTAGCCCCTGGACATGATCTTCTTGCAGACGGGTAGCTGTAGATGCCTCGATCGGGGGGGGGGGGGGGGGGGACCTGGCTGGCCAGGGACACAGTCCTCCTCTCTTCATATGTGCAGTTTATAACTGATCTCCAAGTTGCAGTGATTCGTTTTCCTGGAGGCAATGGCTGTTTTGGAAGGCGGATTCTACGCCACTATACCCGACTGAGGTCCCTCCCCTCCCCCCCACCCTGCCGTCCTCGAACTCCACCCCTCAAACCTCCGAGTATTTCCCAACCTGGGCCTGACAGCCCTAGCAGGACTTCAGCCCCGAAGAGAGAGAGACCTGGCTTGCCCAGAGAGGGAAGGGCCTTGGCAGAGCGAGCCAAACCGCTGGCACCCTCCTCTCTCCAGGGGTCAAGGAGGTGATGGACACCATTCCATCGTGTATAGGAAGTCCCACTTAGACACTGATTACCTGTCATGTTTCCAGAGTTCGTTTCTAACTGTGAAATCTCTGCATGAAAAGGAGGGTGGAAAAGAGAGAGGGGGGCAGTCGGCAACAAACTGGATGCGTGCACTGGTGTACTTCTTCCCAGCTGTAGGGAAAACGGTTCCAAGGGTTATCTGAATGCTGCTGTTGTATTGGGGATGGCTCTTTGGCGTGAGCGAGTCCCTGCGAAGAAATCTTTTCTGCGGCAGATTGCAAAAACACATTCGTTGTTTTGTTCAGGGTTTGGACTCTCCCCCCCCCCCCCCCCAAGTCAGGCACTGAGTTGACTCTCCAGTGTTTCGGGCAGAGATTGAGCAGTTTTCATTTTGTTAAAAAAAGAAGAAGTGATAACTTCATTGCTGTCATGTTTATCTTGGCACTTGTCAATCTGGCGTTTCTTGAATCGCTTCAGTTGCCCACAGACACTTTGGATCCGGCTCTTCTGCGGTTTAACTAGCAAATTGTCTGCCCGATCGTGGCACTTAACAAGTTCTCAAGAAATAAGAGAGGGAGGGATCCCCGCTGAAGCCTTCTGGGCTCGTTTTTGCAAGCTGTGCATGCGCATGCAGACTGTGGCTGGTCTGGGTCATGCGCCTGCTTGGAATGCAGCGAGGGTTGCCACCTCTGGGGATTTCTGGAGATTTGCAGGTGGAGCCTGGGGAAGACAGGGTTTGGGGCAGGGAGAGACCTCAGTTCGAGTCCAGTGGTGCCTTGACAACATAAAGTAGGATTACCAACCTCCAGGTGGCACCTGGAGATCTTCTACTATTACAGTTTATCTCCACACAACCAAAATCAGTTCCCCTGGAGGAAATGGCTACTTTGGAGGGTAGACTCTACGGCATAGTGGACTCTTTGGTGTAGTGGTTAAGTGTGCGAATTCTAATCTGGAAAAAACGGGTTTGATTCCCCACTCCTCCACTTGCACCTGCTGGATGACCTTGGGCAAGCCATAGTTCTGGCACATCTGTTCTTGAAAAAGAGCAGTTCCTGAGAGAGCTCTCTCAGCCCCACCGACCTCACAGAGTGTCTGTTGTGGGGAGGGGAAGGGAAAGGAGTTTGTAAGCCGCTCTGAGACTCCCTTGGGGAGTGAAGGGCGGGGTATAAATCTAATCTCTTCCTACCCCTCCTCCTCCTCCTCCTCCTCTTCTTCTTCTTTGTACCACGCTGAGGTCCCTTCCCCAACCCTGTCCTCCCCAAACTCCACCTCAAAATCTCCAGCTGTGTCCCAATCCAGAGCTGGCAACCCTAAAAGGAAAGAGATGCTCCCTCTTTCTGTGTTCTCTGCGATTTCACCACTAAAACTTTGTAAGTTCTAGTGACAATCACTAAGCTTAAGGTTGATCCATAGTTTTTTTGGGGGGGGAGGGGGTGGTTGTTACTTTAGGTATAATTTGATTTAAGGTAAGTATTTTCTTGTAACAGACACTAAAAATAATAGGGAACATGACTTATTGCATTCATGAATTGACAGGGGTGTTTTGAGCCAAGTATTTATAATTTCAGAGGGATTTTTTTAAATAATGCAATTCAATAGGAAAAAAAAGTATAAAACTTGATCGATTTTTTCACATAATTTATGCACGCGCATAGACTGGCACTTAAGGCAATCGATATCTGTTATTAATGGGGCCTGAGATAATTTTTGTTTCTTTCTCTGAAAGGATTTTGCGGTTGGCTTCCATGGTGAGATTATTGACTGACACGTGGAATTTATTTTGCAAATTCAATGTTTCACACACCGGGGGGTAATCACTTCACAACCTGTGACTCAGGAGAGGAGCGGAGAGGGGCCTTTGCAGAAATCTACTCTCAGGGAGAACTGTTTGATCAAAACAAGCATGCATTTTTTTAGCCCCACTTCCTTGAGGAACCAACAGCAGCAAAGAAGAATGTAAGCTGCCTTGAGACTCGAGTGAAGGGTGGGGTATAAATCCAATCTCTTCTTCTTCTTCTTCTTCTTCTTCTACTACTTCTTCTTCTTCTACTTCCTACTCTTCCTCCTCCTCAGTCCAGGGTTGTCAGGTCCCTCCTGGGAGCCACTAGGGAGTGGGGAGGGGTGGGGCATACCAGCAGCAGAGGGAGGCCTCGGCTGGCATCGTAGTGGTGTAACCGGGGGCATGGCAATGCCACTTTATCCAGTGTGATGCAGCTGCTAGAATGTCAGACTAGAATCTGGGAGACCTAGATTCAAGTCCCCGCTCTGCCATGGAAGCTTACCGGGTGGCCTTGGGCCAGTCACGCATTCGCAGCCTGGCCTACCTCACAGCGTTATTGTGGGGATAAAATGGAGGAGAGGAGAACGATGTCAGCTGCTTTCACTCCCCATTGGGGAGAAAGATGGGGTGCAAATGGAGTCAATAAAATGACATTATCACCTTGCTGGAAACGTGAGATGCATTGGTGTTCGGGCAAAACCCTGTGGTAGAGATCCCCCCCCCCCCCAAATACTAGAGTGTCCCCTATTGCTGGTGACGCAATGACGTCATTTCTGGTGTCCACTGGAAGTGATGTCGCTGACTCCGCTCCTTCCCCTGTTGCCAGGAAGTCCCTGACCAGCCCGCTGGTTGATGGGGGTGGGGGTGGCAGCTGGGGGGCAGGGGGTGTCCCACCTCTTGTGGGGGCCTGGTAGCCCTGCCTCAGCACAATATATCATGATATAACAGTTCATTCTCCAGTTTGGAGAGCCAGTTTGGTGTAGTGGTTAGGAGCACGGACTGTAATCTGGGAGAACCGGGTTTGATTCCCCACGCCTCCTCCACTTGCAGCTGCTGGTGTGACCTTACATAAGAACACGAGAGAAGCCAATGTTGGATCAGGCCAGTGGCCCATCCAGTCCAACATTCTGGGTCACACAGTGGCCAAAAACACCAGGTGCCACCAGGAGGTCCAGCAGTGGGGCCAGGACACTAGAAGCCCTCCCACTGTTGCCCCCCCCCCCATCAAGCACCAAGAATACCGAACATCACTTGCCCCAGACTGAGAGTTCCTACCTATACCTTGTGGTATAAACTGATAGACTTCTACTACATATGTTTATCTAATTCCCTCTTGAAGCCGTCCATGCTTGTAGCCGCCACCACCTCCTGTGGCAGTGAATTCCACGTGTTAATCACTCTTTGGGTGAAGAAGGACTTCCTTTTATCTGTTCTAACCCGACTGCTCAGCAATTTCATGGAGTGCCCACGAGTTCTTGTCTTGTGAGAAAGGGAGAAAAGTCCTTTCTCTGCCTGCTCTATCCCATGCATAATCTTATAAACCTCGATCATGTCACCCCTCAGCTGTCATTTCACAAGTTCTTTCTGAGCTGTTGTCTCAGGAGCAGTTCCTGAGAGAGCTCTCTCCGCCCCACCTAACTCACAGGCAGTGCTCCCTCTAAGCTGTGGAGTCTGGTGAGCAGAAATTCTACTTTGTGAGCTGCTGGCATTAAAGTTGCGAGCAAGCGATTTGGCTCCTGAATAAATTAGTTTGCTCTGGAGCCATCCTTCCTGAGCTAAGACAAAAATCTGTGAGCCGGAGCTTAAAAAACTGTGAGCTAGCTCACACTAATTCGGCTTAAAGGAAACACTGCTCACAGGGTGTCTGTTGTGGGGAGGGGAAGGAAAAGTAGATTGTAAGACGCCCTGAGACTCCTTCCAGTAGAGAAGGGCGGGGTAGAAGTCCAATCTCTTCTCCTCCTTCTCCAAAGCAGCCATTTCCTCCAGGGGAACTGCGCTCTGAAGTCTGGAGATCAGTTGTATTTCTGGGAGATCTCCACCCCCCCCCCCGAAAGTTGACAACCCTACTAGTTAGTAATTAGGGCTGCCAAGTCAGCCCGGGGGGCGGGGGATCCCCCGCTACAGGGGTTCCCGATCCACCGGCCAGCATTCGGCCGGCGGGGGAAACCCCGCCCCCGAAGTCGTCCAGCCAGGATGACTTCTCAACCGTTATGACGTCACCCGGAAGAGTTTTGGGGCGATTGCCAGAGCGTCGCCCTGGCAACGCCCCCAACGTGATGACGTCACTTCCGGTGATGTTGCTGGGCGTGCGCGCCAAGCGCGCGCCGAGGAAGCTCCCGGCGGACGGGGGACTCCCCCCCGCCGGTGTGTATTACACACTTGGCAACCCTATTAGTAATCCAAGCGCCCTGGTAAGCTCTGAGGTGGAGCACAGTGGGTGGGGGGGTGTCACATTATCTTGAATTTGAAAATACATCCTAGTTCCACACTTTCACTTGGATTCTGTCTGTGAATTTAGAGGGCTGAGGTGTGCAAGTCGGGAATATGGAAAGATGGAAACTGACCCACAGGCCCGGCCTCATACTGAGCTAGACTATCGGTCCATCAGGGTCAGTATTGTCTACTCAGACTGGCAGCGGCTCCCCAGGCTCTCAGGCAGATGAAGGTCTTTCATATCACCTCCTGCCTGGTCCTTTTACCGGAGATGCCGGGGATTGAACCTGGGACCTTCTGCATGCAGACAGAGGTTCTTCCACTAAGCTACAGCCCATCCCCATCTAAAGGGAGGCCTCTTAAGAAGACCCCCCTTCCCCTTCGTGGTGATCAGGTAAGGGCTGTGGGGAGGGCCCAAAGCTTAGTGGCAGAGTATACTCTTTTCATCCGCCAGCTCCTTGTCATGGTCCCCAAGTAGAGATGTAAGTTGTCTGGAAATTTTGAAACCATGGAGAGAGAAAAAACTACAAGGGAGTGGGCAGGGGGAGAATTAAGATATATGCCGTCAAACCTAAACTTATTTTACTACTTTAAATTCATAAAACATATCATTTACAAGTTAGCATATAGAAGAGTTCTCCTTGGCATAGTTATGAAATTTCAAAGCATCCTCTTTCCCCAGAAGCCAAATTGCAAATATTCCCAATCCTAAAGTCAGAGAACGTTACAAACTGCCTTAGTACGTGCATTGGGCTTTGCCGTCCGAGAGGCAGGGGGAAAAAATAAACGTTGAACACAGAAAATACAAATTATTTTGCAGTAAACACGCAGTGTTGTTATTGCTGAGGCAGAAATGTGCCGTTCCAGGGAGACTGGCAGCGTATTTGGGCATCAAGTCCAGCTCTCCAGCGCTGCAAGCACTGAGCTATTCAGCAGGGCCCTGTCCTCAGCCACATTCTAGCACATTAATTCCTGCCAAAATTAGTCACAATTTAAATAAGAAACCTATCCTGGAAAGTACATTGAGTATGCAAATTTGTTTAATATAAAAAAATCTTCATTATGCACATTTTGAGTGAGTCAAACTTTGCCGGAGAAAGCATTTTGCTCTTTCCAGAAGAAAAAATGTTTCATAGTGTTTCCCCCCCCCCTCCTAGTGCTGCCCCAATTTTTAAATTTTCCACTGGGGGGGGGGGACTGTTTTTAAGGGGATGGGGGCGTTCTTTCCCTGGGCTTTCACATCTCAGTTTTCGGGCATCCCCAGTCAAAAGGTTCTGAGAAGGACTCTTCTGCTGGCGGCTGGAGCCCGCCGCCTCCGTGGACCCAGGTAGATTGTTTTTCCACGTTCAGCCCTGCCAAGGCCGAGCGGGAGAGCCAGGTTTAGCACTGTGCTGTTGTACTTCCCAGCTCATTTTTTTTTGGGGGGGGGGGGAGGGGCGGGGGTTATCTTCTTTTCCACAGCAGCCCTTGAATGGTGTGAAACAGGACCACGGGGACCAGGCGGAACAAGAGCTCTGCGTGTAAAATACCGGCCGGCCATCTGCCAAGCGGGGGAGACGGGGAGGGGGGATTGTTTTCCTGCTGGAAAGTGCGGGGGAAGTTCCAGAAGGAGATCTGTCTAGGACAGCCACACCAGAGAACGGACTCTCCGAGGTGCCTGAGTGTCACGACACCCCCAGGCGTAGAGGCATGGCGCCCTTTTGTTTTTAGGAGAGCTAAGCGGAACCCCGGACCTCAGTGGCCCAGGCGGGCCCGATCTTGTCAGATCTCGGAAGCTAAGCAGGGTTAGGATGGGAGACCACCAACCGGGTCCAGAGTTGCTGCGCAGAGGCAGGCAATGGCCTTGAAAACCCCAAGGGACGGGTTGCTTGCTCTGGGTTTGGAAACCCCTGGAGGTTTTGAGGGGCACAGCCTGGATAAAGTTGGGGGGGGGGGGGCTCTGTAGGGTTGCCCACTCTGGGTTTGGAAATCCCTGGAGAGCTGGGGAGTGGCGTCTAGGGAGGGACGTCAGCAGGGTATAATGCCATAGAGGCCACCCTCCAAAGCAGCATTTTTCTCCAGCAGAACAGATGTCAGACATCTGGAGATTAGTTGTCATACCTAGATATCTCCAGGTGCTCCCTGGAAGTTAGCAACCCTACCCTACTTGAGGGGCTGCCATAATTTGGCTGTGGCTTGAGGGTCCTTTTGACCAGTATGTAGCTACTGTGACCTGAACAGAACGTGGCATGGAACAGGAGTCACCGGGCGGGGGGGGGGGGATTTGTGAATTTCCTGCAATGTGCAGGGGGTGTGAGAGTCCTGTTCAAAGTAGTCAAGGATCAGATCTCGGTTGGTTAACCACAGTTCTTTATTGCCTATTCCTACATTAGTACAGCGTCTCGGGGTATTGTCAGAGATGAGACAAATAATACAAGCGGGTCTATTATACCATTCCAAGGAGTTTGAATTACCCATAGGTAGCCAATCCCCAGGAGGGAAAATTGGCGGGCTAAAAGGTGTCTTGACCGTTTGGTTCACACAGGAAAAAAGTGAGGTGTTAAGCAGTAAATTTCCCTTTCCAAACCAGACCCCTCCGTTCACATAACAATTCATGGCTCCAAGGTTCTTTAGCATAGATAAGAGATGAGAGCCTTTCCTCCCCTTGAAGTTACTGCCGGAGCAGCTGGAATGCGGAGGCAGGGATGAGAGGCCTCCTTGTTCTCACCCTAGGGGTTGTCACCCTCCCGACCAAGAAAGGAGAAAATACAGGTCCAATACATAAAGAAATAACAGAATACATAGTGTGCATGCAAGATTACATTGACAGAATTAACTGATTCTGACACCCTGCCCTCCCCATGATTCCCTTCACCTAGCTTTTTCAGGGAACATTTTATGGAACAGTTTGGTTAACTTGGGGGCATGAACATGTTCAGAACGAATCCATTCATTGTGTTCCGGGCCAAAATCTAACCATCTAACTAAATAATACAAATGGCCCCTCTTTGTCTTGGAATCCAGGATTTCAGTTATCTCGTAGTGTGGACTCCCCTCCTTCATCAGTGGAGGAGGAACTGGAGGAACTGGATGCCATGCATTCGGCCCAGGATCTTTCTTCAGCAAGCTGAAATGAAACACAGGATGTATAGAACTTAGTGATTTAGGCAGATCGAGTTCAAAGGAGACATCAGAGATTTTTCGTAGCACTTTAAAAGGTCCAACATATTTCCATCCTAATTTTCTGCTGGGCTGCAGCCCGTGGATATTTTTGGTAGAGAGATAAACTGAGTCCCCGGGTTGAAGGTCCCATCCCGGTGCTCGGCCACGATCAGCATATTTCTTATAGTCCTCCTTGGCATGGTCCAAGGCTTTACCAATCAACGGCCAGGAGTCCTGGAGACTGGACCACCAGTTTTTAAAGTCTGAGGGGGGAGCCTGGGGGTCTTCCTTGAGGGTGGGGAGCGGTTTGCCTTCAAAGCCTCCCACTGCCATGAAAGGTGAGACCCCAGTGGAAGAATGCACTGCATTGTTGTAGCTATATTCTGCAAAGGGTAATAATTCCACCCAGTTATCTTGGTGGTAGTTGGTGTAGCACCTTAAGAACTGTTCCAGAATTTGATTAGTTCGCTCGGATTGGCCATCGGTTTCTGGATGGTAACCCGAGCTCAAGGCAGGTTCTATGTCCATTAGTTTCAAAAGCTCCCGCCAGAAGGTGGCAACGAATTGACTTCCGCGATCGGATACCACCCTTCTCGGAAAAGCATGTAATTTTATCACCTGGTTAAAGAAGGCTTTAGCCATCCCTTTGGCGGTGGGTAACTGTTTGAAGGGAGTGAAATGGGCTTGTTTGGAAAACGTGTCTACCACTACCCAGATCACTGTTTTTCCTTTTGATGGGGGCAAATTGGTAATGAAGTCCATGGCTATGTCTTCCCAGGGCCTGGAAGCCGTGGGTAGGGGGTGTAACAATCCCGGGACTTTGCCTCCCCGTTTTTTACACATTAAGCAGGTTTGACATGCCGAGACGAAATCCGAGACGTCTCGACGCATGCGCGGCCACCAGAATTGACGTTGGATTAGGTTAAGAGTTTTTAGGAATCCAAAGTGCCCGGCGAGCTTGGAAGAGTGACAATTTAGCAGGATTTCTTTGCGTTTGGTTTTTGGCACCACTAATTTGTCTCCACGGAGCCAACAATTGTCCTCTCTTTTTTCGCACTCTCCCCCCGCTTCCAATTCCTCTATTTCCTCAGGGGCATATTCCCCCCCCCATTGACAGTCCCCAGTGGTTAGCTCAGTTTTCTTTGCTTTGCTCCTGGTGACCACCGCTCCTCCCAGCTGCTGGGGGGAGAACATGGAATCGAATACCTCCTCTTTCAGACTCTCGTGTTGGGGCAATCTGGACAACGCGTCTGCCAGGGAATTAGCCTTCCCAGGAAAATGCTTTAACACAAAGTTAAATTTTGAGAAGAAGTCAGCCCAGCGCAGTTGTTTGGCGTTGAGGGACCGCTGTGTGCGCAAAGCTTCTAGGTTCTTATGATCCGTCCATATTTCGAACGGAGTCTGCGCCCCTTCTAACCAGTGGCGCCAGGTAGTGAGCGCCAATCTAATGGCCGCAGCTTCCTTGTCCCACACTGACCAATTCCTCTCTGTTTCATTAAACTTCTTTGAGATGTACGCTAAGGGGTGCAGTTTCCCTTCCGAGTCCCTTTGTAGGATGGCCCCCCCCATTGCTACATCCGAGGCATCAACATGGATTATAAAGTCTTTAGTCTCATCCGGGTGCGCCAAAATGGGCTCTGAGGTAAAAAGAGTTTTTAAAGCCTCAAATGCCTTCTGACACTCCCCGTTCCACGCCAGTTTCTCTCCCGGCTTTCCCGCCTCGGGACCCCTCCCCTTGGTTTTCAACAAGTCCGTTAAGGGAAGGGTGACTTTGGCAAAGTCCTTGATGAAAGTTCGATAGAAGTTACAAAATCCTAACAGGCTCTGCAGCTGCTTTCTCGTTCGCGGAGCCTCCCATTGCACCACCGCTTCCACTTTCCCCGGGTCCATTTCCAACCCCTTCTGAGAAATGCGGTAGCCCAGGAAGTCCACAGACTCGCGGTGAAACTCGCACTTAGACAGTTTCACAAACAGCTGGTTTTTTAGTAATGTTGACAGTACGTCTCTGACCAAAGTCACATGTTCGTTCTTATCAGTGGAATAGATCAAGATATCATCTATGTAACATAACACGCCCTTAAATAGGTGCTTGTGCAACACTTCGTTGATTAAACTCATAAAGACCCCGGGCGCGCCACTTAAGCCGAACGGCATCACGAGGTATTCAAACTGCCCCAAGGGGGTGTTAAAAGCAGTCTTGGGTTCATCCCCCTCCCTTATGCGCACCCTGAAGTAGGCATCTCGCAGATCCAACTTGGTGAAAATCTTCCCCTTGGCTGCCTCCGCCAAAAGGTCTTTTATTAACGGGAGGGGGTAAGCATTAGAGGTGGAGACTGCGTTTAGCCCCCGATAATCCGTGCACAATCGCAAGCCGCCATCCTTTTTCTTTCGGAACAGCACGGGCGCCGCAAAAGGGGACTTGGCGGGGCGGATAAACCCCCTGGCCAGATTTTTGTCCAAGAACTTCCGCAGCTCTTCCCGTTCCGCCGGGCTCATGGAATACAATTTGCCCTTTGGGAGTTTCTCGCCCGGGAGGAGCTCTATGGCACAGTCCGACAACCGGTGGGGGGGCAACTCGTCCGCCTCGGTCTCACTGAACACTTCCAGCAAGTCTCTATACTCCTTAGGCACCATGGCAGGGACGAGAGCGAGGGCGGCCGCAGGAGACGGCGGGCTGGGGGGCCCGGGACCCCATCCTGGGTCCCAGCGGTGGCTCTGGCAGCGTTCGTCTACCCACGAAATCTTCCCCTCGCTCCATTTTATGTAGGGGTCGTGCGCCCCGAGCCAAGGGCTACCCAACACCATAGGGAATTGGGCATTAGGGGTGATGACGAAAGCTCTCTTCTCCCAGTGGTCCCCCGTTCCCAAAATTAAGTTCTCAGTCTCTGCTATGCACTCCTCCTTCATTTCGGACCCATCCATCTGGGTAAACTTCAGGGGTTCCGCTAACGGGGTGACTTTAGGTCCTAGCCCCTCCACTACTAGGGGGCTGATTAGGTCTCGCGCGCACCCAGAGTCAATTAAAGCGCGGACCCTCATGTGGGTGCCTGATCCTGGGGTCACCACAGTTACTACCATATATAACAAGGGGCCGGGGATGCTCACCGGAGATGGCGCTTCGTTGTGGGGGACCTGCAGCTCTGCGCCGCTCACTGCAGGCCGTTGGAGTTTCCCGACATCTGGGTTTCCATCAGCTCCAGCTCTCCCTGCTCACTCGTTGCCCCTTCCAGCTGCAAAGCCCGGGGTTTCATGGGGGTCTTCCCCCGAGTCGGGGTGCTCGCAGGTCCTGGGGTTGAGGTCTTCGGGCCCTTCCCCCCTCCTCTTGGACACGCTGAGGCGAAGTGGCCACTTTCCCCGCACTTCATACACAACCCTTGTCGGAATCTCGAGTCGCGGACGTCTTGTACATTGGATCGGGGCTTCGCTCGTGGGCCCGCTCTGATAGCGGCGGTTGCGGATGCTCCCATCTTGATTAGGGCGAAGTGTTCTTCCATGTCGGTGGCCGCCCTCATCCAGGTAGTCAGCGTGCCTGGACGGCCTCCCAGTAGCACGGTCTCGTAGATTTCCGGGTTTAGACCCTCCCAATACTTCTCCATGAAGAGTTCCTCCGGCCATCCGTGGATTTTGGCAGCGATGCGCCGGAACTTTTCAGTGTATTCTCTCACTGACGATCTTCCCTGGAACAGCTTTCTCAGTTGATTTCTGGCTTTTTCCTCACCCAGCGGGTCTTCGAACTGGTGCCGAAGAGCCTACATGAAGTTGTTCAAGGAACGCAGCTCAGGGCCAGGGTTGTCGTGCAGGCTCACATACCAATCGCTGGCGGTGTCTTTCAGTTTGGATCCGATGTAGCCTATGCGATCCTTCTCGGTAGGATACAGGTGGCCCCAACTGTCCAGGAATCTCCCGATCTCGAGTGTGAAGAAACGTAGCTTCTCGGGGTCCCCATCGAAAGTAGTCGTCAGCGGGTCGGAAGGGGGTGGGCGAGCGGCCGGCGCGGCCGGGACTGGGGCCGGCGCGGGAACGGGCCCCGGGACTGGAGCCGGGACGACCGGCGGAGCTGGCTGCGCCGGTAGAGCGGGCGCCTGCGGCTGAGCCGGAACCCCTCCGGGTGCTGGCTGCTGTTGTGGGGCTCCGACTCCTTGACCGAGGAGGGCGCCTTGCATCGCCACCATAGCGTCTCGAAATTGGTGCTGGAGATCGAGGGCCAACTCGCGGAGCTCGGAGGTGAGTTGCAGCCGCAGGTCTCCCATCATCTGATCCAGCGGGACCGTCTGCTCCTCTCGATACGGATCGGGCCCATACAAATCCAGTGTCTCCTCTTCGGGAGGCTGGCGACGCGGTCCTCCACGGCGGATCGGCTCGCGGTCGTCTCCTAGGTAGCTCGGTCTCCCTCGATCGAGCTGGTCGCCGGTGAGCGGAACTCTCACCCCTTTCCTGTCGTGCACCCACGAAGTCACGGATCGGCCCCCGAAGTGGCTCCAAGTGTACTGGGGGGTCACGCTCTGATGGGTAATCGGGCGGCGCGGGATGTAGTAAGCCCCCTGGCTCATGGTCACCGGCACCTCGGGACCTCCTCCGCCGCCGCCACCCCCGTTCCCCGGATCCGCCGGGGTAGCCGGGGCCTCCTCTGGAGTGGTAGGTTTGAGGGGGACGAGATCGTCTTCTGACATGGTCAGGAACGATTGAATCCCAATCAAGGATCTCTGACAATCTGTGAGAGTCCTGTTCAAAGTAGTCAAGGATCAGATCTCGGTTGGTTAACCACAGTTCTTTATTGCCTATTCCTACATTAGTACAGCATCTCGGGGTATTGTCAGAGATGAGACAAATAATACAAGCGGGTCTATTATACCATTCCAAGGAGTTTGAATTACCCATAGGTAGCCAATCCCCAGGAGGGAAAATTGGCGGGCTAAAAGGTGTCTTGACCGTTTGGTTCACACAGGAAAAAAGTGAGGTGTTAAGCAGTAAATTTCCCTTTCCAAACCAGACCCCTCCGTTCACATAACAATTCATGGCTCCAAGGTTCTTTAGCATAGATAAGAGATGAGAGCCTTTCCTCCCCTTGAAGTTACTGCCGGAGCAGCTGGAATGCGGAGGCAGGGATGAGAGGCCTCCTTGTTCTCACCCTAGGGGTTGTCACCCTCCCGACCAAGAAAGGAGAAAATACAGGTCCAATACATAAAGAAATAACAGAATACATAGTGTGCATGCAAGATTACATTGACAGAATTAACTGATTCTGACAGGGGGCTGGACTGGATGATCTTGGAGGTCCCTTCCAGCTCTGTGATTCTAAGATTCTGTGAATGGCCCAGGCTAGCCCCATCTCATGAGACCTTGGAAGCTAAGCAGGGTTGCCTGCCTCTGCTTATCAACCCTGGGCTTCCTTGGTGGTCTCCCATCCAAGTCCTAACCGGGGCTGTCCCTGCTTGGCTCCTGAGATCTGGTGAGGTCAGGCTATGCTGGGCCATCCAAGGAAGAGTTTACATGAAAAAACGGAATGCAATTCAAGACAGTGTGTCATTCTCCTTTCCCTCCGTCCCAGGGCTTAACAGAGATCTGGGATTCCTGACTTACTTTTTAGGTGCTCCTGTCTCCCATCTCCTGCCTGACCTTTACTGTTTGTTCTACTGTCCTCGTTTCAGCCTGCATTCGATTTGATGCTCATTCTCCTTTGCCTTTCTCAGTTGGCAGAATCTCATAGCCCTTTGCAGAAATCTGGTTTTATCTTCCGATGGGATCTTGTTTTACGCTTGGTCTCTCGTTGTGACACACACACACACCCCCTTCCCATTTCTGCTTGGTATTCGAGCAGGCCTCATGGCTGTGCATGTCCATGCAAGTGAGGAAGAGAGCCCTGGCTCCCCAAGGTTCATGCGGAAATCAATTTGGTTAACCGTTAAGGGGCCACTGGACTTCGGAGTGATGCTGCCACAAACAGGCGACCACGGCCATTCACCCTGGTGGCGTCTCTGTTCTGCATTTTGGTCACTGCTGGCTTGTTTTTAAAACTTTGCCGTTTTCAAACTGAAACTGCCGGTTTTCATTTTTTCCAGAAATAGTCCAGAGCTGTATCGGGGCAAGGCCTTTTTTTTTAAAGGAATTGGTTATCTCCCCTTCCACCTTGTTGAGATTAAAAAAAAAAAAGATTAATTCAAAATGTTGGGGTTAGTTTATTTCTTTGGGGAATCGTCTTAAACAGCTGGATCGACCTCTTCTTCTTGTCCCAGTTTGGACATGTACAGACCACTCTGTTCCTCGCTCTTCCTCAAACACCCCCCCCCCCCAATACACAGAATGCATCAGCTTTTCCGCATCCCAGTCCTCCTGCCCCACTGGAGAACCAAATTCCATCTGAACTGATTTCCAGGCCAAATCCCTCCTAATTTATCGCATTTTGGAAAATTTGGGATTGCTGAGGGCGGGATGATTGCAGGTTCCCTGGCTGAGAAAACCGGCCTACGACAAACAAGCAGTCGGGTGTTAACGGCCAAGTTTCTCTGCAGCGAGAGACGTCTTCATCCTGGGCTGGTAATGGCGTGTTAAATTTGGATAGCTGTGCGGGAGTCAGGGCTCCCAGGGAAGGCATTCCTGAGTTGCTTGACATTAGCGTTCCTTAACTTTTGAATAATCCCTCCAGGAGGGGCAGAGGAAGTCTCCGAACAGATATGAAATGTGAACAAGACGAAAAGGGCAATTGTAAAGACAGAGACGGGGGGGGGGGGGGGGGGGGGTTACTTAAATCTGAGAGACATTAAGGGGATGGAAAGGATGCTGGAGTCGCGGAGCGGATTCTTGCACTCACCATGTCCTGTGCACCCTTAAGGCTGTGCCTGTGTTTGTAACTGCGCTGGTTTGGAAACCGCCTCCTTAAGAATGTAAGAAAAGCTCAGCGAGGGTCCACCTGGTCCAGCATCCTGTCACACACAGTGGCCAACCAATTCCTCTGGAGGGCAAAAAACAGGGCAGAGAGGCCGAGGCCTTCCCCTGAGAAGAACCTCAGAAGAGCCCTGCTGGATCAGACCAGGGAGGGTCCATCTAGTCCAGCCTCCTGTCTCACACAGTGGCCAGCCAGTTCCTCTGGAGGGCCAACAACAGGGCAGAGATGCCCCGGCCTTCCCCTGAGAAGAACCTCAGAAGAGCCCTGCTGGATCCGACCAGTGAGTGTTTCTCTAGTCCAGCCTCCCGTCTCACACAGTGGTCAGCCAGTTCCTCTGGAGAGCCAGCAACAGGGCAGAGAGGCCGAGGCCTTCCCCTGATGGTGCCTCCTGGCTCTGGGATTCAGATGTTCAGTTCCCCTCAGTCACCGTGGCTAGTAGCCATTGGCTGAGGACCGACTGGCAGCTTGCCGCGATATAGTGCCACCTCTAATTGACCCAGTTTAAAAGGTTGCGGGACATATCAGCCACACAGCACACCCTACTGTGGGTTACCCACGGAGACATCCCATGGGAAAGCGTCCACATTATTGTAGCGCATCAGCCAGGGAGCGCACTGCAAAAAAAACAGCCAAAAGTCATGCACGTGCATATGCGCATGTGTGCACATGGGCAATTCTTTTAAAAAGCCGCTTCCCTAGTGGCAGAACAGATCTGCAGGTTCAGACTGCCAAATCCGTTCTGTGTGCGCTCCCCCGTGTTCAGATAGCTGACCATGCGCGATGGATGCACCAGGAAACAAAACCTCCGCTTCAGAGGCAGTGGCTTTTAAACCCGGCTCCAAGTCGTCCTCTGACGGGGTGAGGACACCCGGGAACGCCTGACAGCTGTGGCTGTGTGAACGGCTCCATTTAATCCATTTGTGAAAGGTGCCTCTGTCGGGCCAAACTGCCTGTCTGAACGCAGCCATTGATAGACTTCTCCACGAATCTGTCTTATCCCCTTTAAAGTTCTTTATTCCTCTGGCCATCACTACATCCTCTGGCAGCGAATCCCACATTTTAATCACTCTCTGTGTAAAGCAGTACTTCCTTTTGTGTGTCCTGAACCCACTGCCCATCAGCTTCTGTGGGTTAAAAGTGAGCTTAGAAGTAGCTCCAGTGTAAACAATTGCTCCCATTTTGCAGAGAGAGGGCCTGAAGCTGTGTGAGAGTTGACTGAAGGGGCCTGGTTTTCCCCAGGGCTGAGCTGGTTTTTGTCCCGAGGATCTGACCCTTCTCCGCTGTTATCAGGCGGAAGGAAATGGCTGGGTCGTCCAGAGGGCTGTGGGTAGGGCAGAGCCTGTGGCTCAGCAGGGGAGCACCAGTTTTGCATGCGGAAGGCCCTTGGTTCGCGGAAGTCTGACTCGAAAGAGGTATTCGGTTGCAAGTGCTGGGGGAGAAAACTGTTGTGTGCCGGAAGTTCTAGGGAGCCCCCACCTGCCAGGGGAGGCCATGCTGAGCCACGGGAAGCAGCTTTATAAGTCTGTAAGGAGACGGCACCAGAGTTGCACCATTGCCTTCTGCAGGGACATTCCTGCTGATTTGTACTGTGCCTTTTCCCCCACAGCGGCCCACCTCGTTCTCCTCCCCTCCATTGTACTCTCGCCAGTAATGCAATGGTACTTGGGTCTTCCTCACCGGAGGTAGCAATCGCACACCCAGGCACCATTCAGGTATTCAGTTCTAAGGCAGTATCCCGAGTACTGTGAGGAAGGGGGGTGGGGGTCTTGACAGAAAGGGTGGAGGAATCATTCAATCAGCTCAGCCTGTGTTGCAGTTTATCCGCAAGATTTGCTGCGTACCAAGCTATGTTTTGGGTACAGCTTTTAGAGCTGAGTTGGCCCAGAATTCCTTGGAAACTCACACATGGAAGGAGGAGGAGGAGGAGATTGGATTTATACCCCACCCTTCACTACCGGAAGGAGTCTCAGAGTGGCTTACAATCTCCTTTCCCTTCCCCTCCCCACAACAGACACCCTGTGAGGTAGGTGGGGCTGAGGGAGCTCTTTCGAGGACTGCCCCTGAGAGAACAGCTCTGAGAGA
Organism: Lepidodactylus listeri; assembly: GCA_029233225.1. NCBI lineage: Eukaryota > Metazoa > Chordata > Lepidosauria > Squamata > Gekkonidae > Lepidodactylus > Lepidodactylus listeri. Next base: position 2,007,911 of record JARCFY010000004.1, on the reverse strand, counting down.
ACTTGTGACTGACCCAAGGTCACACCAGCAGCTGCATGTGGAGGAGCGGGGAATCAAACCCAGTTCTCCCAGATTAGAGTCCGCCACTCTTAACCACTACACCAGACTGGTTCTCATTGTTGGATTGTGACATTTAAATGAAAGCAAAAAAATCTCCCCAAAATAACAGCACTGCTTCCCATTGCACACATTTTGCCAGTCTTTGTCATACTTGGAAGCGTGCAGCATTCATATGACGACAGACTGTATAGAGTGGGGCAATACATGTGCACCCACATGTAGAAGAAGAGAAGAAGAGATTGGATGTATACCCCGCTTTTCACTACCCGAAGGAGTCTCAGAGCGGTTTACAATCTCCTTTCCCTTCCCCTCCCCACAACAGACACCCCGGGAGGGAGGTGGGGCTGAGCGAGCTCTTTCAAGGACTGCCTTGAGAGAACAGCTCTGAGAGAACTTGTGACTGACCCAAGGTCACACCAGCAGGTGCATGTGGAGTAGCGGGGAATCAAACCCAGTTCTCCCAGATTAGAGTCGGAGCTTTTAACCACTACGCCAAACAAACTCTCGTACAGATGCAAGGGTTACCGGCTCTAGTTTGGGAAATACCTGGAGATTTGGGGGGTGGAGCCTGGGGAGGGTGGGGCTTGGGGAGTGGAGGTTCAGCAGTGTACAGTGCCATAGATTCCATGCTCCAAAGCAGCCACTTTTTTCCCCCAGGGGAGCTGATCTTGGCCATCTGGAGACCAGTTGTAACAGTGGCAGGTTTCCAGGTGCCACTCTGGGCGGGGGGGGAGCGGGTTGGCTACCCTAACGGATGCTTCAGGCGTATTTCCTTTATATTTCTGGGAAGGGAGACCGTCTACTTCCAACCTCAGTCTCAGGGTATGGGATGCCGGGGCCCTAGGAAATGGAGAAGGAAGACTCAACTCTGTGAAAGTCAAAGTGGGAGATGCCCCTCCCTGTCCTGTCCTGTCTTTTTCTGGCGGAAAGTATGACGACTTCTCACCCGGCTGTGGATAGAATCGCCGTTAGAAGGTTCTGGAGCGGGAGGAGCTCAGCAGGTCTCCAGTTTGCAAGAGAGACTCCCCGCAGAGAGACAGAGAATAAAATGACCGCGCTTGGCGGCGGAAGCTGGCCGAATTAGCGGAAAGGTTGCCTCTCTAATAGACTTCTTCTGAACTCCGCCTGCCTTCGGCCAGCGCATCCCATCTCACCAGCAGCGCGCCACACGGGGGTCTTTGGAGTGCTTTTGAAAAGTGACTAGGCTTGATCCTCCCCCCCCCCCCCCAAAAGAAAGCCTGAATTTGCCTTGGCTGAACTCGGAATAATAGGGCCCCCCACCGCAGAGCCCTGTTAGCCAGGGCGGGCATGGTGTGGACTTTGAAGCACTGTCGGCATTCAAATTGCTTCGTAAATTTGGTAAATAGCAGCAGCAGGGAAGGTGGAATTGGACCCCCGCAGGCCAAAGCTGGTGGACTTGAAACAAAGGCCAGTCGGTAGCCCTGTCAGGTGCTGGTGAGTTCTGTCCAGGGTAGAGTAGAAAGTTGGTAGGCCATGCTCTTTGCGTGCTGCTCTTGGCTAGAGGAGGTGGGGAGAAGACCCCTGCTGGGGACTCAGAGGCCGGACTGCTTTGGGCTGGAAGGACCACCGGCCGGCCTCTATGAACGGCAGCTTCATATGCACTGACAGACTCCCGCAGGCGGTTTGCTCAGCCTCTTTCATATTATCGATTTCCCCTGCCTTTTCGGCCACCCTCTCAGCCTGAAGGATTCTGAGGTGGCTTGAACAGAACAAGATCAAAACAACACCGAATGCTAGCGTTCCGACAGAAGCGGGGAGAAGAAACCAAGGGCGATGGAGCAAACGCGTAAAAAGCACTTCGGCCCATTAGAGCGCATTCTGAAGCGGCAGCAAGCTTAGACACAGCGAGAGTCTGTTGGGCCGGTTCTTAAGGTGTCGGGAATTCAGAATCATATAAAAAGGCTGCCCCAAGCTTTCTGGCAGGGGATGCTGAAAGGCTGGGTAACTGAAAGCAAAAAGGGGCTTGGAAACTGGTGCCCGGAACGTGAGGGGCCTGGCACCGGCTGAATACTTTAGGGGGCGATGGAGAGACTGACCGGACCTGGATGGCCCAGGCAAGCGTGATCTCCTCAGCTCTCAGAAGCTGAGCAGGCTCGTCCCTGGCCATTATTTGGGTGGGAGACCACCAAAGAAGTCCAGGGGTGCTATGCAGAGGCAGGCAACCCACCTCTGAATATCTCTTGCCCTGCCCTGGATGGCCCCAAGCTAGCCCAGTCTCGCCAGATCTTAGAAGCTAAGAAGGATCAGACCTTGCTAGTGCTCAGGTGGGAGACCCCCAGGGAGGTCCGGGGTTGCAACGCAGAGGCAGGCAATGGCGAACCGCCTCGGTTGGACTCTTGTCTTGAAAACTCTACGGGGTTGCCCAGAGTCAGCTGTGACTTGAGGAGACTTTCCACCACCAGATCTGAAAGACAAGATTGGTATCATTTGGAGAAACAGTGTCATCTGTGCATAGTGTGCCTTCCCCTCCAAAAATGTACACATGTACAGCTGCATGTCTTCAGTGATCCCCATGCACAGTCTTCTTGCAGATGGCTGGCTGGCAGTCGTGTGAATGCCCCAATCCCACCATGCGTAGGACTTAAATTTTGCATACCTGGAAGCAAACTGGCCAACCGTGTGGAACTTTGGCGGAAGATGCCCCGTAACTCACACTAGCCACCTGCCGGTACGACCAAATTTTGGGTCCACTGAAACTTCCAAAGGTTTTTCAGAGATGGCTTATTTGGTGGGGAAAGGGGTTAATTAATTAATTATCATATGGCAGGAGATCCTAAGATTGTCTGGCAGTTAGAAGTTCTGGCTCTTTAGTGTTATGCACCACTAGGTGGCAAGCTAGACTTGTTTTTAAAGCAAGAGACATTTCAGAGGTGATTCGCCACTGCCTGCCTCTGCATCATGCCCCTGGTATTCCTTGGAGGTTGCCCACTCAAATACTAGCCAAGGCCGACCCTGCTTAGCTTCTGAGATCTGATGAGAAGTGGGCTAGCCTGGGCTATCCGTGGCAGGGCGAGAGCTTGGTAGCGTTCCATTAAAAAAAAACACACCTTGCAATTGATCAGTTGTGTGAATGGTCTAAGGTGAAGAGTGTTGTGTGTGAATTGCCATCTGGCCACCAGTGTCCTAAGTAGGAGTTGGGTGGTTTGGCCAGGCAGATGGCCCCTCGTGTGCCCAGCGCACGGGGTGTATCCAAAGCCCAGCTTGAGAGCGAGGGCCTTGCCAACTCAGCGCCACAGCAGCAGGGTGTCTTGCACAGCACTCCGCAGCATCTTGTAGCCTTTACGAAAACCCTTTCGGGTAGGCCAGTGATGTTCCTATATACGTTAAGGATCTGGGGTGGGGAAGGGGATGAAGCAGGGTGAATGGCTTGCCCAAGTTTACCTGGCTGTCCCTTGGCAGAAGCGAGATTCACACTGGGGACATCCTAGTATGCAGTTTGGGCTCTTTGCCACTATTTATTTATTTACACAATCTCTGCCCCCCCTTCTGCCCTCCTAAGCACCACCAAGGCAATGTAAAACAATTTAAAACACACACGATAAAAGTCACATTTTAAAGCCATTAAAATCAAGCTGTTCCGGATCACACGTCATTAGAACAATTTTTAAGAGCCAAACGGAGTTAAAATACATACAGAACTCGACAAATACATCCAAAACATTTTTAAAAAATGGTTAGGAAAGAGGGATTGGGGAGGGCATGCCAGACGGATCAAAAACATCGCCACCCGCTGGTGGGAGTCGGCAACAGAAGGGTACGGGCAAATCTCCCTTGGGAAGCGAGTTCCAGATCTTTGGTGCCGTGACTGAAAAGAAGGCCCTCTCCCAGGTTGTCACCCGCCCAGTCCCTTATGGCGGGGGCATCCAAAACAGGTCCTCTGAAGGTGACCACAGTGGTCGGGCAGGTTCACCAGGTAGCAGGTGGTCCTTCAGGTACGTTGGTCCCAAACCATACAGGTCTTTGAAGGCCTTAAATTGTGCCTGGAAACAAACTGGGAGTCAGTGTAGATGGGCCAAGAAGACCAGAGTGGTGTGTTACGTTATTCCCACCCCAGCAGGTTTTTTGCTGGTGAGAGGAAGAGAGAGAGAGAGATGACTTTTCACCTTGCAAAGAGCTTCCTGACCCCCGATACACACACACGAACGCATGCACACTTTGCAGGCCAAGTTTCCTGGAGTCCCACCAGGTTCCCCCTCCCCGCGGTGGCTTTTTGGTTTGTGGGCCTTCTCCGTCCCGTCCTCTGCCTCACAAACTCCCGCTTTGACCCAGTCATCGACCGCTGGGCTCTGTGCAAGTTCATTAGAGTTCCACTATCATCTGCTCATTAATTCGTTTTGCATTTTGCCATTGTGTGGGAGGAGATCGATAACTAAGCAGAGCGTCCCAGTTATTAATTTACAAATAAACGTGGCCGGGGTGGATGGGAAGCAGGAGGAATGTTAATTTACCATGCCGGTGTTATTACAGGTGGCCTTCAAAGAGGCTGTGTCCCCCCCCCCCCCTTATAATTTAGCAAATCAGGGACACCAAAGATGGCTTTTTCTTTGGCTGGGGAGGGGAAGGGTGGGGAGGGGACCACACCAATTCCCTGTAAGTTTGCTGAGTGTGTATGGAAGCAGGGCAGGGGAATGAGAATTTTACAGCCTCTCCAGAAAGAAGTTGCCCCATCTGTTGGGCTGACCAGAGCCTCTGTTTTGCATGCAGAAGGTCACAGGTTCAATCCTCGGTGTCTCCAGGTAAAGGCTCAGGTAGGAGGCAGTGTGGAAGACCTCCTTCTCCATCTTGTCCAATCTTCATCTCAGCATTTATTGAAAGTCTCTGGTCCACAAACTGCCCGCCTTGTGTCAACAAGGGCCAGGGGCTTCTCGGTAGTGGCCCCCGTCCTGCGGAACCAGTTCCCCGAAGAGGTGGATGCCTCGCGAGACCTCCCTCAGTTCCACAGGGCATGCAAGGCTGCTCATTTTGGGGCGGCCTTTGCGTGATTCTGACCCACCAGACAGCTGGTTATACTTCAGCCGTGTCTTCGCCCTCTCCTGCTTGATGGTGGATAGATTTTAATGCGGATAGATTTTTAACTGTTCTATATTTTTATGATTATTTATGGTATCTTTGTAACACGGTGTCTAGAGGCCATAGAAGTCGACACCAGCTTGAGCATGGAACGCCTCAAAGAAACAGGACAAGATCAGAAAACGTGGCGAGAGCTGGCCCAGAGAATCGCCAAGCGTCAAACAGGACTGAATGGCTGACAACCGCCACCATCGCTTTGTATTGGGTGTGTTTTCTATGCTGTCGGCCGCCATGACTCCCGTTCAGGGGAGGGGGAGCGGGATAGAAATTTGACCTCCGCCTGAGAACCCTGAAAAGCGGCTGCCCGTCAGAGCAGACACCACTGACTTCGATGGGGGACCAGTTGGTCTGATTCAGTAGAAGGCAGCCTCATGTGTGCATTCTTTGGGGAGGAGTTGTGGCTCAGTGGCAGAGCACCTGCCCGGCACGCAGGTGGTCCCCGGCTCAATCCTCGGCATCTCCAGTTAAAAGGATCTGGCAGGAGGTGATGGGAAAGACCCTTCTCTGCCTGGGAGCCTGGAGAGCCGCTGCCAGCCTGAGGGTACCGTACTGACTTATTGCAATTCCGCAGGGCCTGTAAGACGGAGCTCTTCCGCCAGGCTTTCAAATAGGAGCCGCCATCGGATGGAGAACTGGTTTTAACATCGCCCTGGTCCGGGGGGGGAGTACCCCCGCCGCCTTCGCTTACCGGGAAACTCGGATGTCGCCATCTTCGGAAATTTTATGGGAATTTTATTATGTATTTTGTATTTGTATTTTAATGTTTTTATATTGTAAACCTATAAGGTACTGGAATTTGTTAGCCGCCTTGAGCCGGTCCCCCTGGCTAGGCGGGATATAAATGGAACAAATAAATAAATAAATGAATAAGACTTTAATGGACCAGCGACCTGATTCAGGGGAAGGCGGCTTCACGACTCTGTCCACATTCCACACCCAACTCAGAGTGAGTCAGCTCAGCAGCGCCTGGGTTTGAGCCGTTTTCTGTGTCCTGGGCAGACGTTTCTGCCTCTCTGCGGGGCCTCGGGGCGGCCGTGGCTGTCACACTCGCGGGGGGGGGGGGGGTTCCGGCAGGAGAGTGGAAAAGGGAAAGAAGAGGGAGGGGGGTTGCCTCCATCCAGGAAAGTGGCAGAGCACTAGGATTGGTGTTTGGCTGCCGAGCATGAGCCGATGGACCTGCTCCACGGCCCGGCGGGGCTGACATCTCACTCCCTATGAGGCCATGCTGTGTGCATGCCGAAAAAGCACACTCGAGGCCCCGGCCTGGGAATCTTGCATCCCCTCTCCCCCGAGTGGCTGCCCTGGACCAGACAAGTGGCGCTCAAGTGCTCTCCAAGCGGCGACATGATAATCTCCGGGCCGTGGAGCATCGAGCTTAGAGTGCTGCTCTTCATGTGGTGAAGAGCGAATGGAAGGGGGGGCGGCCTTGAAACTGGGGTGGGCTGAGCACTCACTAAGAGGCCCTTGAATCCAGCACCAGAGCCCCACAACAGGTGGCCGCGGGATATACTCCTGTAGCAATCAGTTCAAATCTCTCAGAGGCTGACCTTCCCTGGGGAGGTGGGGAGGATATTCCCCCCCCCCCCCACAACATATTCTGGTTTCTGTGTTCGAACTGATTGTGTCTCTATTTTTTCACCCACTCCCAAAAGACTAGAACTCGAGGGCACCCAGTGAAGCTGATGGGCGGTGGATTCTGGACAGACAAAAGGAAATACTTGTTTACATAGAGGGTGATTAAACTGTGGAATTTGCTGCCAAAGGATGGAGTGATGGCCACAGGAACAGACAGCTGTAAAAGAGGATTAGATAGATTCATGGAGGATAAGTCTATCAGGGACTGCTCGCCATGGCGACTGCAGAAATGCATTTTTTCTTTGGAGGTTTGAAATGAGCAACACCTTCACTCTGAGTTTTAAAGTTGTTCTTCCCCTCTGAAGGGAAGGAAGTGCATTCAATTGCTTTCCAGACTTACCTCAACCCACCTTCATACAAATGCTAATAGGTCTAGACGATGGGATGGTGAAGGTCCCCCCCCCCCCCCAAGCAGGGAGCAGAGAGGTGTTAAATGCTAGAGAGACTTCAGGAAGGAAATTCTGGAGACTTCAGGAAAAGCTTTTCTGACCTGGCCTGACTTGGTCAGTGGGTGGGGAAAAGAGAGGTAATAAAGCTCAGGGGAGCAAAAAGGAAGGGTTTGTGCTGAGTCAAATCAGAGCAGACAGAACTCTTAACTGAGGTCTAGAGGAGGCGGCCATTAGCCATGTGCTGGACTTGGACAGCTGAAGAAAGCTGCAAAGTAATGGCATCCCTGTAGAGCTCTGTAACTTCCTAAGCTCAGGAGCCTACCCTATATTTTAACATCTGAAAGGGCATGTATAGAGGGAGGGACGGAGGAGTTGCATTTTACCCATTTATTTTGAATTCCTTGCTCAGTTGGGTGCTGTGCTAAAAGTACGGCTGTAAACATTTGCTTTTTAATACATGCTTTATAACTGTTGTTGCTGGGAGCGGTTCTCTGTACCACGTAGACCTCCACCATACCGGACATGCTATTTTAAAAGGAGCGCCAGGGGGAAGGCAGGCTATTGGCATGTGGCTGTACCTCCAGGCCCGCTTCACCACAGGGAATAAAGAGAACCTCCATGTTCAGAAGCAGACAACCTCTGAATATCAGTGCCAAGAGATACCAAAAGGGGGAGGGCTTGGCCTCTGTGCCCGACGTGATGGCCAGTAGAGCAGCCGGTTGGCCACAGTGTGAGATGAGATGCTGGACTCAGTGGACCACTGGTCTTATCCAGCAGGGCTGTTCTTACTGTCTTCCCCTGGGGTTATATGTTAGATCAGGGGTGGCCAACCTTGCTTAACGTAAGAGCCACATAGAATAAACGTAAGAGCCACATAGAGATGTCTGAGAGCCGCAAGACAGGAACAAATATCACACACACGTTTCTATTTTTAAAAATATGCAAATTTGCTTTTTATTAACGTTAAATGGGACTGCCAAAAATAAAAACAAACGAGGAAAACCAGTTATAAGAAAGAGAGAGAGAGAAACTAGGAAAGCAAATAGATGAGAGGGAGGAGGGAAGGAAGGAAGGGAGGAAGGAAGGAAGGAAGGAAGAGAGAAAAAGCATGCCTCCCCTTTGCTTCCCCAGCTGCCCTGCCAGGAGCCGCACAATATGTGTGAAAGAGCCGCATGTGGCTCCCGAGCCACAGGTTGGCCACCCCTGTGTTAGATTGTAGGCTTCTTGAGGCAGGGTTCTGTCTGTTTCACTTCGCCTGCTCTGCAAAATGTCCCCCTCAGAGAGAGAGAGAGATCCAAGAAATACGTCTTGTCGGGATTGTCCAGATCGGCGGCAGCTGATTTTCACGGGGGAAAGAACCACACAGCTCCGCCACCCGAATTTCGCACCCTGACCCAGTCAACCATCTGCTTGTGGTTTCTCGGCTGTAGAATGAAGCCCTCTCCCAGGAGGTCCTGCCCCCCCTTCTGTCTGTTGGGCGGGTGTCATGCTGGGCACCCTGGCCTTCCATCTCCTTCTGCTTGAAGGTACAAGACATCAGGCCATAGAAGAGATTTTGGACTCTCTCTGGCTGTAGAAACTTGACTAGGGATGCCGTGGGCATCTCGGGAGTGGAGGGGGCTTCTCGGGACGGCTGCACCGTGTCTCTTCTCGGTTGAACCAGCTCCCTACTGGGCCAGCCTTTTGGCTGTCCAAAGAAGGGCTGCAGTACCCCTTGTGGTGTCTAGGGAGGCCAGGAAGGCCAGAGGCAGGGAGGGAGGGGTCCTTCAGGTCCCTGGCGGGTGGCTTTGTGGCTCCAGGTGGCAATGGGAGGGTTACAGAATCCCACTTTTAACTCTTAATAATTATGATTATTTCATTTTTATCTAGATTAATTTGGAGAATTTGCACAGCTACCACAGGCTCATTTTACTAGTTGTAGCAAATACATTGCGTTTAAGGTAATCCCAGCATAAATTTCTTTCTAATTCTTATATTATTACTACATATATTTATTGTTTATACAAAAGTAATCTGGGTTTTTTTTTTTCTCCCCCCCCCTTCCCCCCCCCCTTTACAATTTCAGAAAGCAACACCTGGTCTCATTTATATATGTATATACAAAATTCTGAATGCATGTATTTTTGGATGTGTGTCATTGTATAATAAGAAATATTGACCACTGAGGAAGGCCCATAGGGGCCAAAATGCGTATGGTCCTTAGGTCAAAAGTTTTATCCATCAGTTTGAGATGTACAATGATCAGTTCCTAATGAACCAAGTTTTAATTGCCTGATATTTAGACTGTCTTTTAATTTTATTATGTTTTATTTATGTATACACCCTAGTAAATGTCTATATTTTTCTTTTGTTAGCATGACCCTCTCGGTTCTCAGCTATTTTGGGGGTTGAGCCCCCCCCCCCCTTTTCTCCACTTTTTATGAGGCCTGGGATGATCCCTGATCTCTGGGCTACAGAGATCAGTTCCCCTGGAGACAAAATGGCTGCCTTGGAGGGGGGCTCCTATGACTTTATATCCCAATGAGATCTCTCCCCTCCCCACACCCTGACCTTCCCAGGCTCCACCCCCAAAGCTCCAGGAATTTCCTAACCCAGAGCTGGCAACCCCAGGCAGTGATGAACACAAGTCATCATGCCCACCTTGGGCCCAGCAGTGCTGCCCGCGATCTCCTTGCCGAGAGAGGTGGCTCTGCGTGCCAAGCAAAACAATCGGGCATGTCTGTTGGGCCTCTGAGGGTCCGTTTGGGTTCTGCATCCCTGACAGTTGTTCCACTCTTTTCCCCTGTGGAGGGGCGGGGGGGGGGGCTTTGGACCTGTCAGTGAGACTAGAGAGGGGGAGTAGAATGGCTGCGCCTCTCGCTTCCTCTCTGCCCCCAGCCAGCTGCTTGCGCAAGGTCTTGGATCGTTGGCCCCTGCGCAGTGCCATGGCTTGGGGATTTCAGGTTTGTGTGTATGTCTGTGTGTGCGCGCGCGCACGCACAAAGGCCTCTGAGCAGGACAGTAGATCCAGCGACAAGCCGAAGACCAAGTTTCAGGCTGCAGTTTGAATTCTGCCCTGAAGGCTCCTGGGAGAGAAGCGTATATGTGCCAGGCCACTTGGGTGCTTGCTCTGGGACCTTTTTGCTCTGGCCGACAGGGCCTTCCCTTTGTCCCTGGCTTCTTCCTGTAAGGCCAAAACATTTCATTTGCAAATGGTGTTCCTCACCCCCTGAACTCTCTCCCTTGGCCCAGATTTCTGCTGATCCAAGGCTTTGCGGAGTCTAGTGCCGGAGTGAACTTTGTGCAGCCGGCAGAAGCGCAGGAGTTTTTGCTCTGGAGAGGAGAGCCGGAGTTTTATTTGACACGCAGCCGTTTCCAGAGCAAGAGGGAAGACTTTTACAGACCCCCTGAACTGGGCAAGGCATTGGAGGGGAGGGCCGGCTCTCGAGAGGACCTGTGGAGGGGGGGGGGGGTTTGTCAGAAGTGTTCCGTCTTTTGTTCTGAGGACTCTTTTTTGCATTCGCTGCAGCTCCATCACGGGGACTTGCTCGGCTCTGACTTCTGGCTGCCCTGGAGGCGTCTGTTCTGTTTCGTAAAACTCTCCAAACTTTCCACTAGTTCAACTGAAATCGGCCAAAGGAAAAGGCTGGGGGGAGAAATCAGCCTGGAAGTGAGGGTCTGTAGAGCGTGTGATGGCCCTTGCAGAAGAGGGGAAGGAAACTCCCCACACACACACACACACACACACTCCAGGGAAGCGCTTCAGAAATGGTTCCGCCTCACCTGCCACTCAACCGTTGGGGTGAAGGCAATGGTGGGACCTGCCAGGGAAATCCAAATAAGAGTGTCGCTCCCCTGGGGCAAGATCAAGCACTTTGCAGGGGTTGTCACTCCCCAGGTCTTATCTGCCAAGTCAGAAATCCTCTTTTCCTGCACCTAGACCAAGAGGGGGAGGGCCCCGTCCTCCTGGGGTTGCCAATCCCCAGGTAGTGGCTGGAGACCAAGAATTACAAGTAATCTCCAGATGACAAGGTAAATTACAGATGTCCAGACTAGAGGGGTCACTTCCCCTGGGAAAAATGCTTATTTAGGATGGTGGAGTCTATGGCATTATAACTTGCTAAGGTCTCTTCCCTCCCCAAATCCTACCCTTTCCAGGCTCCACCCCCAAATCTCCTGGAATTTCCCAACCCAGAGCTGGGAACCCTAACTTCTTTTCTAATCCGTCTTGAGGAAGGCACCAGTGGCCAGAGCCCAGGGGCCGTTAGGCGGTCCACCAACAGGGCCAGAACTCATAAGAACAGAAAAGAAGCCAATGTTGGATCAGGCCAGTGGCCCATCCAGTCCAACACTCTGTCACACAGTGGCCAAAAACACCAGGTGCAACAGGAGGTCCAGCAGTGGGGCCAGGACACTAGAAGCCCTCCCATTGTCCCCCTCCCAGAACCAAGAATACAGAGCATCACTTGCCCCAGACCGAGAGTTCCTATCTATACCTTGTGGCTAAGAGCCACTGATGGATCTCTGCTCCAGATGTTTATCTAATTCCCTCTTGAAGCCGTCCATGCTTGTAGCCGCCACCCCCTCCTGTGGCAGTGAATTCCACGTGTTAATCACTCCTTGGGTGAAGAAGGACTTCCTTTTATCTGTTCTAACCCGACTGCTCAGCAATTTCATGGAGTGCCCAGGAGTTCTTGTATCGTGAGAAAGGGAGAAAAGTACCTCTTTCTCTACCTGCTCTATCCCATGCATAATCTTATAAACCTCGATCATGTCACCCCTCAGCCCTCGTTTCTCCAAGCTAAAGAGCCCCAAGCACTCCAGAAGCCCTCCCACTGTGGGCCCCCCCCCAAGCACCAAGAAGACAGAGCATCACTGCCCCAGACAGAGGGTTCCATGGATACCTTGCGGCTATGAGCCACCCATGGACCTCTGCTCCACATGTTTCTCCAATCCCCTTTTGAAGCTGCCTATGCTTGTATCCGCCAGCACTTTCTGGGGCAGTGCATTCCCCGTGTTAATGACTCCTTGGGTGAAGAAGCGCTTCCTTTGATCTGTTCCAAGCCTACTTAGTCTCCTTAGGTGGCAAGAAGGGGTTCGGGAAAGGCTACTTGGGTGGGCTGCAGGACAAACGCGGTGCGCTCTGGGAGTTTGATGTCCAGAGCAGCCAAAGACATTAAAACACACACGCACACACGCACACACACACCCCACCTCCTTTCTAAGACCTGCATGGGGTTTGGGCCACAGACGGCAATTGCTGTTTCAGCACCCAGTGCAACTTTGGTTTTTCTTCTCCATGCTTTCTGCATGGTTGTTTTATTGCTCAGCTGTCTGGTGGGATATTTACTGCCTCTTAATTAGCCCTGGTCAGATATTCCCTGCAGCCAGCCGTGGCCCTGCCTAGGCAGCCGCTTCCCTACATTTCATTCTGCTCTCTTTTATTGGGGGGGGGGGAGTGAAGGGTGCTGGGCCCTTTGCCTGGCCTCTGCCGTAGTTGGGGGCAGACCCCTCCCCGCAAAGCCACAATGCTGATCTGAACACAGCTGGTCCTCAGCAGCAGAGGCCCCACCCTGGGATGGGCCAGGGCTCCATCTAGGTTGCCATTTCCAGTCTAGGTAGTTCCTGGAGATATAGGGGTGGAGCCCGGGAAGGGGGGGGGGTTCCAAGGGGGGGGGGTCTGTGTGGTATAATGCCATAGAGTCCACCCTCCAAAGTGGACCTTTTCTCCAGGGGACCTGATCTTTGTTGTCTGGAGATGTGTTGGAATTCTGGGAGATCTCCAGGCCACACCTGGAGTCTGGCAACCCTTCTGTCCTCCCTCTGCAAGATCTGCCTGTCTGCTCTCCAAAGGATAGGACTGCCAAATCCAGCTTGGGAAATTCATGGGGATTTGAGAAAGGTGCCGGGGGGGGGGGGAGGGGGCGGTGTGGAGCTCAGCAGGGATGTGGTTGCATAGAAGCCACCCTCCAAAGCTGCTGCCGCTTCCAGGGGAACTGATCTGCGTAGTCTGGAAAAGAGCTTTAAGCCTGGGGAAACTCCAGGCTCTACCTGCAGGTTGGCAACCCAATCTGTGAACGACTGGATTCAGGTCTGGTAGAATTGGTCTGCTGCTGCTGACTTAACACCTACTGCAATTTAACTTTTAAAACAATACTCACGGCTACTTCACTTTTTCAGTTTCAGTTTGTCCCCCCCTTTTGTCTAATGAAACTGAACTGGACAGAAGAGGGCAAAAGCCCCAAAGAGGAACTGTTATACTAATGAGTAGTTCGAGACGGGCAGCTGTTAGTCTGTTCGTAGCAGTAGAAAAGAGCAAGTGTCCGGTAGCACCTTGAAGAGGAACAAAATTTGTGGTGGGGTAGAAGCTTTCATGAGTCACTGCTCACTTCGTCAGATACAGCTAGAAAGGGGTCCGTCTGTCTTCTTTATTGGAAAGTGGAGTAATTTCAGATGCTGAATGACATTAATAGGAAAATGACAATAGCAAGTGAATGACAATAGAAGGTGTGATTGGATTTATGTGGGATATGCAGAGGGGTAATAGGCGTGGAGAAATCAGCCTTGGTGATGAGACAGGAAACCTAGGACTCGATTCAGTCCAGGTGGATGCATTGTCTTGAGCTTCATTATCAGTCGCAGTTCAGCAGTCTCTCTTTCTAATCTCTCTTTGAAACACCGATAGTGTAGAGCTGCGTCCTTCTAAGACCCATTGGCTTCACGTGATGTTGAAGGGTGTAATTATGTTTAGAACTGTACTGTGAATAATGCATATTTTTTTGTTGTCACAAATAACGCTATTATTCAACAGTCTTTTTGAAGTTAGCTGCTCTTAACAAACACTGAATCCAGTTGGTTCATTCTGCAAACGGGTTGATGAGTAGTTTTATTATTGCTTTAAATAAAATAAATCTTTCAGAAATGCTTCATTTTTTGACGAACTGCTGAGTTGGCCAAACCTTTGTTGACTAGTCAGATGCCCAATCCTAATTTTAAAGTCCAGTTGTGTGTTTCCGGCAGTTCCTTCTCTTTTTACTGAGTCTTGACTCTGGAGCAGAACTTCCTGGTGGGATTTGCCACTTGGGTCTCATAACACCCCGAGTCGTGGGGAGAAGAGACGCCTTGAGCGTTCCGACTAATTCTAAAACGGATGTGTCCCTCGAGTGCTCATTGAAAGCCTTCCTGGTTCCCCAGGTATCCGGAGTTTAAGGACCCCCCAAGCTAATCTGTTGGGCTCTTAACTGACGCTAAAGTGATTTTACATCCCAGTTTTAACTGCTGCTGCCTGGCTTTTATTTGATTGTAACGTGTTATTTCAGTTGATTTTATTGGGATTTTTACTGACTTCTCTTAATGGTTAGGAACTGCTTTTTGAGAGAGCCTTCCGGCTACGAAGCAGCACAGAAATAAGTTGAATACACTTTAGACAAAGCTTTGTACCATTTGGATACTGTGGGCTAGCGTTTCCTGCGTTCATTCATGCTTTCGTTCATGTATCTTATTTATAGCCCTCCTTTCTCACTGGGACTCAAGGCAGATGACACAGAATAAGTCAGGACGCTCAACAGGGTGGAACACCCAACCGGCAGGGCTATAGGATCCGAGTGGTAGGAATCCGGATGCAAGCAGAGTTAAAGCAAAGCATTAAGTATAAGAACATCAGAACATAAGCCAGTGTTGGGTCAGGCCAATGGCCCAGCCAGTCCACCACTCTTAAGTATTAAACTAGACACACTAAACAAATGCAAACATTACATAGTAGAAACCTACTTACTGCAAGAACAAGTAGTACGAATTATACCCAGTGGTGTTGTCTACAGTCTAACGCTTTACCCCAGGCTCCTTTACCTCAGGGTTTCTTCTCTCTGAATGCTGTAGCTGAGCTCTGGCAGTCAGGAGTATTTGGATAGTCTCGTCCACACCAGGGAAATCCACTTACAGATGCTTACTAAACAACAACAGTTGCATAGTACCTTGCAGCATGTGGGCAGAGTGTCTTTATCCTTCCCCTGTGGCTGAATCAGGTGGCAGAATCCAGTGGTGGTAGAATGGGCTCTACCACTTCAGATGGTAGGTGGGGAGAGGCATATTTTTAACACTTCCCCATGGAAAGGCTCCCTGCAGCCGGAAAAAGAGCATGCCAGGGAGAAGAGGTTAAACCTAGTTCTTGACCTGTGGGGCTAGTTGGGTGGAGTGGTTAAGTGCGTGGACTCTAGTCTGGGAGAACCGAGTTTGATTTCCCATTCCTCCACTTGCACCTGCTGGATGACCTTGGGCAAGCCATAGTTCTGTCCCAGCTGTTCTTGAAAAAGAGCAGTTTCTGTCAGAGCTCTCTGAGCCCCACCCACCTCACAGGGTGTCTGTTGTGGGGAGGGGGAGGGAAAGGAGTTTATAAGCCGCTCTGAGACTACAAGTGAGTGAAGGGCTGGGTATAAATCCAATCTCTTCTTCTCCTCCTCCTCTTACGGGGCAGTAATCATGCCAGGTGGGAGTGGTAGACCCTCCTCTGCAGTCTGGTGTGGGATAGACTGGTCTACCGTGTGGACTCTCTGCCCCCGGCTTGTTCTGCGGTGTGTGCCTTTGCGGTGTGTTCTGGTTTTGTGTGCTGAGTGGGCCTGGAGCATGTCGGTGTGTGCCAAATGCGCCTGTGTTGACATTTGATGTTGCGACGTGTGGGGCCAGTCTGACTAACAGTGCCGCAGCCATCGTGCTTATCGATTTGTCCTTGTTCACCCTGCTCTTCCGACTCGAAAAGGGCCTCTAGAGGGCTCCTGTAAAAATCACAGCAGGATAGTTAAAAACCCTGATAAAATATCAACCAATACAGCCCAGGAGAAGCTGTCAAGCCAAGCTGGCTGACGGCACCTTCGGAAGGTTTCCAGATTGCAAGCAAAGCCCCTTGGCTGGGGGCTTCCAAAGTCCGCTAAACAACAGTGCTCCGGAGGCAGGACCTTCCACCCAGCAGGTGCTTTCACAGTGCAATGGCTACTTCTGACAGGAGGCCGATCTATAGGAGGCCAGCGCTTAAAGCGCAAGAGGAGGTTTGGATGAATCGCACAACCCAACACACACATACACACACACACCCCGCATTAATCTGTATCCAGAATCTGTAGGGCTTTCAAGGCCAGTTCTTGCTCTTCCGTGATGACGTTTTGCTCCTGACCTCTTATCAGGAGCCAACAAACAGGCCTTTGCTACTTCCCTGTAATTGCCGCGGCTGTTGGTCCCTGGAGGCGTCGCTCGTGGACTTGGCCTGACTCTTGGGCAATAGCCGGCTGGCCGGGTCACACTTTGCCGCCTGCCCAGCCCTTTCTTTTCACTGATCTGACCTCCCCTAGGCAAGCGGAAATAAAAGGGCTGTCAGTCTATTGGAGTCCTGGAAGGACTATCTGCTCTGGAAGAAAGATAGGGCGAGACGCACTCTGGTGAGGGAAATGGTACCGGCCAGTAGAGCTTTTTGGACAGCAAAATCCAGGGGGAAATAACAGGTGTGTGGCCAGACTCCTATGCCGTGTTCTCTGCTCAGTCAGTCTTGGTTGAGTGTAACACCTCTCTTTCTTGTAGTAGAAAGTTTTGCAAGCCTGCCCTTCTCTGATTGGTGGGTTGTGACGGGCTTTCCTCTGCTGCACGTGCCTGGGCTCACTTGCTTGAGCAAACTGTTTCAAGTCCCTAGAGTGTCTTTCCAAAACAAGCTGCAACAGTTGGTGCTCCCCCAAAACTAATTTGCTCTTCTTTGCCCAGCACTGCAGTCAGTCGCGGGAGGACAGTTTCAGGGGTGTGAGTGATGCTGGAAGGGGCAGATGAGTGCAAACCCCCCTGGATTTTTATACATGGGCAAGACAATCTCTACTGCAGGGGTGGCCAAACTGCGGCTCAGGAGCCGCATGCACCTCTTTCACAGATTTTGTGTGGCTCCTGGCAGGAGAAGCGAAGGGGAGGGATGGCTTCCTGATTGATCTTCCCTTCCCCAGCCAGTGTTCCCCTCCCTGGGTGAGCTTGAGGTGTGTGGGAGGGGGAGCAGAGAAAGAAAGCAACTTTAACTTTAAATGCATTTTCAAAGCACACACAAACCTCAACTTGGAGAAGGCATTTGTCTCTTTAAATCCCTTCTCCAAGCCAAACTGGCTGGCATGGAGGCATGGGGGGGGGGGGGGGGGTTGGAGAACATATTTAAAGTTAAAGTTGCTTTCTTTCCTCCTTTCCCTCCCTCCCTCCCCATTTATCTGCTTTCTTTCCTTCCCCCCTTTTTCTTTCTTTCTTTCTTTCTTTCCACCTCTTTCATTCTTTCTTTCCACCCCTCTTAGACAAAAAAATATCATTAGCAAACAAATATCATTGAACAGAAGATTGGATTTATACCCCACCCTTCACTCACTTGGAGTCTCAGAGCGGCTTACAAACTCCTTTTCCCTTCCCCTCCCCACAACAGACACCCTGTGAGGTAGGTGGGGCTGAGAGAGCTCTTTCCCAAGCTGCCCTTGAGGGAACAGCTGGCACAGAGCTATGGCTTGCCCAAGGTCATCCAGCCAGGTGCAAGCGGAGGAGTGGGGAATCAAACCCGGTTCTCCCAGATTAGAGTCCGCGCACTTAACCACTACACCAAACTGGCTCTCCAGATAAATATCATTATCAGTACCTGTTTTGACCCCTTTTGTTTTTGGCAGTCTCATTCAGTGTTAATAAAAAGCAAATTTGCACATTTCCCAATAAAAACATGTGTGTGATATTTGTTCATGTCTTGCACTCTCAAACATCTGACGTTTGTTCTGTGCGGCTCATATGTTAGGCAAGTTTGGCCACCCCCACTCTACTGTTTGCAGCGACAGCACAATAGATGTTGAGGATGCGGCCTCAGAAGAACCCCAGAAGAGCCCTGCTGGGTCAGACCAGGGAGGGTCCACCTAGTCCATCCTCCTGTCTCACACAGTGGCCAACCAGTTCCTCTGGAGGGCCAACAACAGGGCAGAGAGGCTGAGGCCTTCCCCTGAGAAGAACACCAGAAGAGCCCTGCTGGGTCAGACCAGTGAGGGTCCATCTAGTCCAGCATCCCGTCTCACACAGTGGCCAGCCAGTTCCTCTGGAGGGCCAGCAACAGGGCAGAGAGGCTTGAGGCCTTCCCCTGAGAAGAACCTCAGAAGAGCCCTGCTGGGTCAGACCAGTGAGGGTCCATCTAGTCCAGCATCCCGTCTCACACAGTGGCCAGCCAGTTCCTCTGGAGGGCCAGCAACAGGGCTCTGGGATTCAGAGGCTGACTGCCTCTGAACATGGAGGTTCCTCTCATAAGAACATAAGAACATAAGAGAAGCCAATGTTGGATCAGGCCAGTGGCCCATCCAGTCCAACACTCTGGGTCACACAGTGGCCCAAAACACCAGGTGCCATCTCTCGGTCTCCATGGCTAGTACACACTGATAGACTTCTCCTCCATAAGCCCATCTAATCCCCTTTTAAAGCCATCTTTGCCTGTGGCCATCACTACATCCTCTGGCAGCAAACTCCACATTTTAATCGCTCTCAGTGTAAAGTAGCATTTCCTTTTGTCTTTCCCGAACCTACTGCCCATCAGTTTCACTGAATGCCCTTGAGTTCTAGCATTTTTATCAACTCTTTTTACCTCATACATAAACCTCTATCATGTCCCCACTTAGTTGTTTCTTTTCCAAACTGAAAAGTCCCGGAGACCCTTCGGCCTTTCCTCCTAGGGGAGGTGCTCCAGCCCCCTCATCATCTTGGTTGCCCTCCTCTGCACTTTTTCCAGCTCTGCAGTCTCCTTTTGGAGATATGGTCACTAGAACAATATGAGGCTGTGCCATAGAGATATACAGGGGCCTCAGAAGTAAGTGTCGGGGGGTGGGGGCCAAATGCCTGGAAGCATTTTTGGTGCTCATGGATTTTTGTTGTTCAGTCGCACGGTCGACTCTGACTCTTTCCAGCCCCAGGGACCACCTCACGCCAGGCCCTCCTGTCTTCCGCCGTCCTCCGGAGTTTGCTCAATTTCATGTTTGTTGCATCGATGACACTGTCTAACCATCTCGTCCTTTGCCGTCCCCTTCTTCTTTGACCTTCAGTCTTTCCCAGCATCAGGGTCTTCTCCAGGGAGCGCTCCCTTCTCATTTGGTGGCCAAAGTATCTGAGCTTCAGCTTCAGGATCTGGCCTTTCAGGGAACAGTCAGGGTGGATTTCTTTGACGATTGACTGAATTGATCTCCTTGCAGTCCAAGGGACTCACAAGAGTCTTCTCTAGCACCAATAAAGCTCGTGGATAGCCAGGTTCTTATTTGGGGAAAGCTCTGTACCAAAATATTTCAGAGTCTGCAGGAGCCTGAAGAGGGAGGTGGGCAGGGGCTGGCTTCCTTGGCTCACCAGGTCGAGGAAACTGGCCTGAGAAAGCATGCCAAGAACTGCAGGCACTTTTGCCCCAAGGAGCTGGTTGCCAGGAAGGCCCAGGCGGCTTTTTCAAATCCATTTGTCCACCACAATTGTGGGGAGTGGAATGGGGGAGTGGAAAAGTCAGGGGGGTACAAGAGGCCAGGTGGGTGGACAGACAAGTGGGAACTCAACCTCTAGGGTTGCCATCTTCGGGCTGGGAAATAACTGGAGATTTGCGAGTGGAGTCTGGGGAGGGTGGAGTTTGGAGAGAGGAGGGAGGCCGGCAGGGATACAATACCACTCTGCCCTCCAGAACAGCCATTTTCTCTAAGGGAACGGGTCCCTCTTGCTTGAGGATCAGTGGTAATTCCAGGAGAACTCCTGGCCCCACCTGGAGGTTGGCAAGCCTATCCTCCCTCTTCAGATGACCTATGAGGGACGCGTGGAAGAAAGGCGAGGGAGTGAAGGGAGAAAGCAAAAGGTAGAGTTGCACTCCGGTCCCCCCCCCCCCCCCCAAAAAGTCTTGAGGCTCCAGGTTGAGGATTGCAAATTGAACTTTCAACTCTGGAGGGTGGTTCTGCTGCTGCTGCTGCGCATCCAGAGGCTTAACGGGCACCCGAGGTGGCATTTGGCACCCTTTAATGAGGCAGTGTGAACATACACCCCCAATCAATAGTAACGGCAGATGAAGTGAAAAAGTACCCACCTCCTCCCCGCTTTGCTTCAGGACTTAAAACTTGAGAAATCTCACATTCCCTAACCCTCGCTCTCGGTGGCTGAAGCAAAACAGGTTTCTTGTGAAAGGAGCTGTCTGAAAGATTGGGGGGGGGGGGTGTTTCTCAGGATGGAGAGGGGGGAGGCAGGCGGTGGTGTGATTTATTCCCTCTCTGGAAAGCCAACATCCCCACAGGAAGCCTTTGTCTGTGTTCTGCAACGGTGACATTTCGCCTCCTAAACTTCTCCTTGCGGGCTCACACACTTCCTCCTGTGGAACTGCGCTGGATAGTCCTGCACTTCTGTCACAGGCAGTGTTCCCTCTGAGCTGAGTTACTGTGAGCTAGCTCACAGTCTTTTAGCCTCTGGCTCACACATTTTTGTCTTAGCTCAGGAAGGACAGCTCCACACTGTTCTCTCTAAGCTGCGTTAGTGTGAGCTAGCTCATGGGTTTCTAGCCTCTGGCTCACACATTTTTGTCTTAGCTCAGGAAGGACAGCTCCGCACTGTTCTCTCTAAGCTGCGTTAGTGTGAGCTAGCTCATGGGTTTCTAGCCTCTGGCTCACACATTTTTGTCTTAGTTCAGGAAAGATGGGGCTCCAGAGCCAACTAATTTATGCAGCGGCCAAATCGCTCGCTCACAGCTTTAATGCCAGTAGCTCACAAAGTAGAATTTTTGCTCACAGGACTCCACAGCTTAGAGGTAGAATTGGTCACAGGAGCAGGTGACTGAGGCCTCCACCTGCTGCAACCTGCCTCCGATGCTGGTGCAGAGATAGCAAAGCCCTGCGAACACGGGTGGCATCCGCCGGGAGGCTCTTTCAGACGCCTGACTGGCAGGACATCAATGGGCCATCCTGTGCCTCGGGAAGTCCTGGGGCAGGGTGGAGTGAGGCTGTATTCCAAGCAGGGCTGCCACGACAAGTCGTGTATATGTGAGTGACGTGTTGTCAAGCAGCAGCCAAATCGTGGTGACACCCCCCCCTCCCAAAGCAGGGCTTTCAAGGCAAGAGGTGGACACAGGTGCCTTGCCATTGCCTGCCTCTGCATAGCGACCCTGGGCTTCCTGGGACAGTTCTGGTCGCCACGCCTCAAAAAAGATACTGTAGCATTAGAAAAAGGGCAGGAAAGGGCAACTAGAATGATAAAAGGGTTGGAACACTTTCCCTGTGAAGAAAGGTTGAAACGCTTGGGGCTCTTTAGCTTGGAGAAACGACGGCTGAGGGGTGACATGATCGAGGTTTACAAGATTATGCGTGGGATAGAGCAGGTTGGGAAAGAGGTACTTTTCTCCCTTTCTCACAAGACAAGAACTCCTTGTGGGCACTCCATGGAATTGCTGAGCAGTCAGGTTAGAACAGATAAAAGGAAGTCCTTCTTCACCCAAAGGGTGATTAACACGTGGAATTCACTGCCACAGGAGGGGGTGGCGGCTATAAGCATGGACGGCTTCAAGGGGGAATTAGATAAACATCTGGAGCAGAGGTCCATCAGTGGCTATTAGCCACAAGGTATAGATAGGAACTCTCGGTCTGGGGCAAATGATGCTCTGTCTTCTTGGTGCTTGGGGCGGGGGGGGGGCAACAGTGGGAGGGCTTCCGGTGTCGTGGCCCCACTGCTGGACCTCCTGAGGGCACCTGGTGTTTTTGGCCACTGTGTGACAGAGTGTTGGACTGGATAGGCCACTGGCCTGATCCAACATTGGCGTCTCTTATGTTCTTATGTCTGGGGCAAGTGATGCACTGTATTCTTGGTGCTTGGGGAGGGCAAAAGTGGGAGGGCTTCTTCTCGTGTCCTGGCCCCACTGCTGGACTTCCTGAGGGCACCTGGTGTTTTTGGCCCCTGTGTGACACAGAGTGTTGGACTGGATGGGCCACTGGCCTGACCCAAGATTGGCTTCTCTTGTGTTCTTATGACTAACCAGGGCTGACCCTGCTTCGCTTCTGAAATCGAATTAGATCCGGCTAGCTTGGGCCACACAGGTTAAGGCAAGAGGTGGGCAGAGGTCTTTTGCCATTGCCTGCCTTGGCATAGGGATGCTGGCCTTCTTTGGTGGTCTCCCATCCAAGTACTGACCAGGGCTGTCCCGGCTTCGCTTCTGAGATTTGAGAAGATCGGAATAGGTCAGGGCTCTAAACTGCTATTGGACTCGGATGTAGCTACTGCGGACCACCACAGCCACCCTCTGGGGCTATCACGGGGAAATGGGCAGTGTGACCTAGCCCTCCACAAAGACCACAATGAAGTGGTACGCAAACCGACAGGCCGGCGCTTTGTCCAATTGGGCTGCAGTCCTGCACACACTTACTTGGGAGTAAGCTGCACTGAACTCAGGGGACTTAGCCCTCTTTTGCATGTTCAGGATCGATGTCCGAGTGCTCCGATCCTGCCCAGGTAAAGCAACATCACCCAGTCAAGCCCACCACAGTCTTGGCAGGGAGGCTGGTCCGCCCAGCCCAAACCATCGCCCTGGGTACGTTCTCTGGTGTTTCCCAGCCCTACAGATAGGGGGACAGCACAACGGCCGGTTTGGGAGAGAACCATGCAGGGGACGTGGACTCCAGTGGAACGTTTGCCGCCCACCCGCTCCTGGCCAAAGGAGACCCTTCTGTGGGCCTCACTGCGGGACCTGCACTCCAGGAATTCCGTGCACCTCCCGGAGGTTCCTGTGGAGACCTCGGCTGCAGGAAGATGGATTGCCGAGCGTGGCGGAGCCAGGAAAGAGGGGGAGAGGGAAGCGCTCTGGTTTTGCGCTTGCTGCATCTTCCATTCAGGCAGCTCGCGAGGGATGGGCCCACCGGGAGGAAGGAACGGGGCTTGGACTCATCTGCGAAGGCTCATCCAGTCGTTCGCTTGGCTGGTTTGCAGGGCTTTTGCTGGGTGGGTGGACAGCTGCAGAGCAGGCAGCTGGCTGCAGCCCTCGCTTAGGGGTGGAACAGATCACTTAAGTACATGGGGGGCTTTCTGACATGATAGTGTGAGGGTCCATGTGACTCCCCAATGCTTTGTCATATCCCCCTCCCTTTTTATTTTTTCAGTTCACTCATACCCCACCATAAGAACATTAGAAAAGCCCTGCTGGATCAGACCAGTGACCCAACATACACCAGTTCCTCTGGAGGGCCAACAACAGGGCAGAGAGGCCGAGGCCTTCCCCTGAGAAGAACCTCAGAAGAGCCCTGCTGGATCAGACCAGTGAAGGTCCCTCTAGTCCAGCCTCCTGTCTCACACAGGGGCCAGCCAGTTCCTCTGGAGGGCCAGCAACAGGGCAGAGAGGCCGAGGCCTTCCCCTGAGAAGAACCTCAGAAGAGCCCTGCTGGATCAGACCAGTGAGGGTCCATCTAGTCCAGCCTCCTGTCTCACACAGGGGCCAGCCAGTTCCTCTGGAGGGCCAGCAACAGGGCAGAGAGGCCGAGGCCTTCCCCTGAGAAGAACCTCAGAAGAGCCCTGCTGGATCAGACCAGTGAGGGTCCATCTAGTCCAGCATCCCATCTCTCACAGTGGCCACCCAGTTCCTCTGGAGGGCCAACAACAGGGCAGAGAGGCCGAGGCCTTCCCCTGAGAAGAACCTCAGAAGAGCCCTGCTGGATCAGACCAGTGAGGGTCCATCTAGTCCAGCATCCCATCTCTCACAGTGGCCACCCAGTTCCTCTGGAGGGCCAACAACAGGGCAGAGAGGCCGAGGCCTTCCCCTGAGAAGAACCTCAGAAGAGCCCTGCTGGATCAGACCAGTGAGGGTCCACCTAGTCCAGCATCCCATCTCACACAGGGGCCACCCAGTTCCTCTGGAGGGCCAACAACAGGGCAGAGAGGCCGAGGCCTTCCCCTGAGAAGAACCTCAGAAGAGCCCTGCTGGATCAGACCAGTGAGGGTCCATCTAGTCCAGCATCCCGTCTCTCACAGTGGCCACCCAGTTCCTCTCGAGGGCCAGCAACAGGGCAGAGAGGCCGAGGCCTTCCCCTGAGAAGAACCTCAGAAGAGCCCTGCTGGGTCAGACCAGTGAGGGTCCATCTAGTCCAGCATCCCGTCTCTCACAGTGGCCACCCAGTTCCTCTCGAGGGCCAGCAACAGGGCAGAGAGGCCGAGGCCTTCCCCTGAGAAGAACCTCAGAAGAGCCCTGCTGGGTCAGACCAGTGAGGGTCCATCTAGTCCAGCATCCCATCTCTCACAGTGGCCACCCAGTTCCTCTGGAGGGCCAACAACAGGGCAGAGAGGCCGAGGCCTTCCCCTGAGAAGAACCTCAGAAGAGCCCTGCTGGATCAGACCAGTGAGGGTCCATCTAGTCCAGCATCCCGTCTCTCACAGTGGCCACCCAGTTCCTCTGGAGGGCCAGCAACAGGGCAGAGGCCTTCCCCTGAGAAGAACCTCAGAAGAGCCCTGCTGGGTCAGACCAGTGAGGGTCCATCTAGTCCAGCATCCCATCTCTCACAGTGGCCACCCAGTTCCTCTGGAGGGCCAGCAATGGGGCAGAGAGGCCGAGGCCTCATAGGCGTAGAGTACGGGGGGGCTCGAGGGCTTGAGCCAGCCCCGAAATTTCCCAGGGGGGGCTCAGCCGCCCCCGGGAAAACGGAGCGCCTGCCGCTGCGCCTCCCCGGGTCCTTCCGAGGCCCGGCGACCGCTGCTGGAGAGGGAAGAGAACAGCGGCTACCGGGCCTCGGAAGGGCCCGGGGAGGCGGGGCGGTTTCCCGGGGGGGGGGGGAGAACATCATCCCAGCCTCATGCACGTGCTAAGGACCCCCCCCCCCCGATTTCTAAAAGTCTATGCCCCTGCCTCCTTATTGCTGCATGTGAGGGCAAACGGGGGGGGGGGCACTCCCGAGAAGCCACAGCCAAGCGCCTCTGAGCTCCCAAAGCACCTGCTGATGGGCCGTCACAATGCTGCACAGCCACGACTCCCGCCTCCGCCCGTCACAAGAGCCGCTGCCTCTGCCACCCCCGTCTCTTTGTCAGCGACCAGGGGCTGCAGCCCAAAACGAGCCAAGGCCCCCTCTTCAGCCTGTGTGCTCCTGGCATGGCCCAGGCTGAGGCGGGCACGGCAGAGCAGCTGGGGCGCCATGGGACAGGCTGCGGCCAGACTACTCGGCAGACATTGCGGGGTCTCCCTCGCCGCCGCTCAGGTCAGCCTTGCCTGAGGGACGACGACAAGACGGGGGGGGGGGGTTGGTTTGAGAAAGAGGCACCCTCCGGCAGGCGCGAGGGGCCAGCGCCGAGTTGCGGAAGCTTCAGCTCTGGCCTACTTCGAAGAGTTTAGAGGAGCGGGGAAAAGAGCTGGCTGCTGTTGGAGCACAAACGTGATTTCGCCTTTAAGGACGCCTTGCGCATGCTGGAGGTCACCTGGAGCTCCTTTCCTCCTGATCCTCCCGAGAAGGAAGTGGAGCTGGTGGGCCCGCCGGCCAGGCCCGGGGACAGCAGCCAGCCCGGCCCCGTCTGGAGGAGACACATGTTAAGGGGGAAGGGGGGAAGAACATTGTCCCAGTGCACGTGCGCGCTTTGCGTGCGCACTAAGGAGCCTCCGCCCCCCCCCCCCGGGATTTCCAAAACTCTACGCCCCTGCGAGGCCTTCCCCTGGTAAGAACCTCAGAAGAGCCCTGCTGGATCAGACCAGTGAGGGTCCCTCTAGTCCAGCCTCCTGTCTCTCACAGTGGCCACCCAGTTTCTCTGGACAGCCAGCAGTAGGGCAGAGAGACTAAGGCCTACCCCTGATGTTGCCTCCTGGCTCTGGGATTTATTGGAAAATATGCAAATTTGCTTTTTATTAACACTGAATGAGACTGCCAAAACAAAAAGGGTAAAAACAGGTATTGATAATAGTATTTGTTCAGTGATATTTATTTGTTTGCTAATGATATTTATTTGTCTAAGAGGAGTGGAGAGTGAGTGAGTGAGTGAGTGAGAAAGAGAAAGAAAGAAAGAGAAAGGAAGGAAGGAAGGAAGGAAGGAAGGAAGGAAGGAAGGAAATGGGGAGGGAGGAAGGGAAAGGAGGAAAGAAAGCAACTTTAACTTTAAATGTGTTCTCCAACCCCACCCCACCCCACGCTTCCACGCCAGTCAGCTTGGCTTGGAGAAGGGATTTAAAGAGACAAATGCCTTCTCCAAGCCAGGGGGGGGGCTTTGGGAATGCATTTGAAGTTAAAGTTTTTTTCTTTCTCTTCCCCCCCCCCCCCCAAGCCTACCCAGGGAAGGGAACACTGGCTGGGGAAGGGAAGAAAAATCGGGGAGCAATGCCTCCCCTTCACTTCCCCTGCCAGGAGCCGCACAAATCTGTGAAAGAGGCGCATGTGGCTCCCAAGCTGGAGTTTGGCCACCCCTAGGCTAGAAAAACACATAATTAATGATCCGTGGCTACAAGCCGTAGTATCTAAGAAAGGTACCGTAAGGTCAGTGTTGTGAGGGGACAGGGTCAGGCTGATTCCTGAACATCTCAGGGGGTGCCTGACCGGCCAGCGTGGGAGAAGTTTCCTTGGGCTTTGGGCCCGGGGCTGGTCCTGGACACCAGCTTTCATATCCACACCTGGCATTCAGGGCGCCCTCCAGAGGTGAACCTCTGGGCATATAATGGGTGGTGTGGAGAGTTTGGCACTCCAACTTCAGCAGGGACAACGCGACATTAGCGGCAGCCTCAGTGTCAGAGAGGAAATCAGTCTGAGGGGAAAATGACAGATCTGGCGGCTGCCGTCGGGCCTGGCTTCGCCCGCCTGTGCTGATGAGGCAGGCAGGTGATTTTTCCAGTGAGTGATCCATCAGCCTTGCCTGGGCAGAAGCCGTCCTTCTGGCGGGAGTCACTTTTCCCTTATCGCTCAGCTTGACAGGGACTTTTGTCTCGGCTGCTGAGAGAGAGAGAGAGAGAGAGAGAGAGAGAGAGAGAGAGAGAGATCAGGCACCTGGGGAAAGGTATCTCTGGCGCAGGGGGATCCAGGCAATGTTTCCCGGAGAGACTCATTTGTCCTCTCGTTATGGTCGCTCTTGTCTGTCTCCTCATCAACATCTTGCTTTGCATGGAATGTCTTTCCAAATTTAAACACCGTGTTTGGTGACATGAAAGCATTCCCCAAGGAACTTTGCATGTGCTCAGTGGACTTATGTGAACAAGGTTAGAACATCAGAAGAGCCCTGCTGGATCAGACCAGTGAGGGTCCATCTAGTCCAGCATCCCATCTCACACAGGGGCCAGCCAGTTCCTCTGGAGGGCCAGCAACAGGGCAGAGAGGCCGAGGCCTTCCCCTGAGAAGAACATCAGAAGAGCCCTGCTGGACCAGACCAGTGAGGGTTCATCTAGTCCAGCCTCCCGTCTCACACAGGGGCCAGTCAGTTCCTCTGGAGGGCCAACAACAGGGCAGAGAGGCAGAGGCCTTCCCCTGATAAGAACCCCAGAAGAGCCCTGCTGGACCAGACCAGTGAGGGTTCATCTAATCCAGCCTCCCGTCTCACACAGGGGCCAGCCAGTTCCTCTGGAGGGCCAACAACAGGGCAGAGAGGCCGAGGCCTTCATAAGAACCTCAGAAGAGCCCTGCTGGACAGGATGCTGGACTAGATGGACCCTCACTGGTCTGATCCTGCAGGGCTCTTCTTCAGCTATAGCAGTTTTATTTATTTAAAACATATATATGCCTGAGCATCTCAGGACCCTCAGGAGAGGTTGCAACTCTTTCTCAAGTGTTGGGCATTTGCAGTTTTCTTACGTTTGTGTGTGGGTGGGTGGAGATATATTGATGGCAAATAGGTATGGCAAAAATAGTAAGATTTTACATGCTAATTCTGTCATTAGTGATGCATTTTATTTTAAGTTAGTAAAAATTAGTTTAAGTTTAATAAGAAAGTATGTATTGAATATATTTCAATCCCACCAAAAAATTCTGGGTTTTTTTTGTTGTTATTTAAAGAATGGGGGAAACCCTATATTTCCCCACAGCTTCAAAATATCCTGAAATTTTATTTCCCTGGGGGAAGACGGGTCCCTGTCTTAATTTGGGGATAGGAACATTGATGTAACTTGTTCCATGTACAGCCTTCTGTTCTATGGTTGCCAACTCTGGGTTGGGAAATACCTGGAAATATGGGGGGGTGAAACTTGTGGGAAGTGGAATTTGGGAAGGGAGGGACACCTCAGCTGGGTGCAACGCCATGGAGTCCCCCCTCCAAAGCAGCCATTTTCTCCAGGGGAACCGACCTTGGTTGTCTGGAGATCAGCTGTAATTTCAAGAGATCTCCTGGTCCTGCCTAGAGGCTGAGTAAAACGTGGAAAATCACTGTGTAACAACACAAACAAAGCACACGATCTAATATGCTAATATAACTTCATTAATTAATTAAGTCATGTACTTATAATATGCAATAAAGACCCTAGTGTAAACTGATTGTTACAATACACTAGCAACAGTGGTATAAAGTATATAGATGAACACAACAATATTCAGTCTTAAATGAATGTCCAAAGTTGCAGAGATGAATACGCAGACAAGGTTCTGTGTTGCGGCTGCCTTGCCTTCGCAAAAGAGATGCCGCAAACATCATGCAGCAGGCAAAAGTGGCGTGTTTCGAGAAATTCTTCTTCAGGCAAATAATTTCTCCTGGAATCAAAGTTCACAATGCTACAGCGCACAAGTCAAGAAATTCTATACGTGGCTTCTCCGGTTCTCCATCATGATTTAATTAATGAATGAAGTTATATTTGCATCTTAGAACTGTGTGCTTTGTGGTGTTACACGGTGATTTTCCACGTTTTACTCAACCTTGCCGTGGTTTCCCGTGTGTTTGTTGCCCACCTACAGGCCGGCAACCCTGTCTGTGTCACCGTGAGCAGGGAACGAACTTAACAACTGCCTGGGAGCGTTGCAGTGTTTGCGGAAGCCGGGCATGTTCCCAATCAGGCGCAGAGAAATCATTTTCACCCTTGAATTGATTTTGTAAAAATCTCCTTTAGATTGAAATCGATTTTGTAAATTTTAATAACAATGAATAATTGGGGAAATAAGAATCAATTCCCATATTTTTTGATTGCAAATCAGCCGGCTGTGGGGGAGAGAATGGGGAAATGAACACAGTTGGGTCGGGAGCAGTGTTCCCTCTCAGCTGAGTTAGTGTGAGCTAGCTCACTGTTTTTTAGCCTCCAGCTCAGACCTTTTTTGTCTTTGCTCAGGAAGGATGGCTCCAGAGCAAACTAATTTATGCTGTAGCCAAATCATTTGCTCACAACTTTAATGCCAGTAGCTCACAAAGCGGAATTTTTGCTCACAAGATTCCACAGCTTAGAGGGAACATTGGTCGGGAGCCACGCGTGGCTGCTGCGGCAGAGATGTAGCGGCTTGGTGGTCCAAGATGGCCATATCTAGGCTCTCTCGCCAGTATGTGTGGCCAGGAAGGGGAGTGAGTGCGCTGGCCTTGTTTATCACTGCGGATCTGGGCCGTCTCCTCTCTCCCTCCGTGCTTTTTCTCGGCTCTCCCGATAGCTCCCGGAGGGAAGGCAGGCAGTGACGGATAGCCAGCCTCACTCGTGACCCAGGCTTGGACATCTCGATTTGTAAAAGCCGTGGGAAAAGATCTGCTCTTCTGGCAGACCCAGGTGGAAAGCAATTTGTCAGCGGGCTCAGGAGGAAGCAAATCAGCTCTATCTCTCTCCTCCTCTCTGCGAGATGAGAAATTTCCAAGGGAGAATGAGCAAACAAAAGCCAATTCCGCAAGACGAGCCTGGGTTTCTACAGTCTGAGAAACTGAGCCTGGTTTAAGCCAGGGAAAGAGACTCTTTTGCCTGCCCGTGCCCTTCACCTCCCAACACCCAAGGGTAGTCCTTTGTCCTCTTGGAACTCGCCTGAGCAGTCCCTAAACCCTGAGTGAGAGCTGCCCTGTGTGTGGGGGGGGGGGAGGTGACGAAATCCAACTTTGTGAAGCAGTAAGGGGGCTTCCCTTGAACTTGTTCATTAACAGTTTGGACTTGGGAGTAAACAGTGAAGTGGCGACGTCTGCGGATGACACTAAGTTGCTCTGGTTGGAACACCTTCCCTATGAAGAAAGGTTAAAGAGGTTGGGGCTCCTTAGCTTGGAGAAATGATGATTGAGGGATTACTTTGCACTTGCCCACGTTGAACCTCACTGGCCCCACTGACGCCCACTCGCCCAGCCTCGACAGATCCCTCTGGAGCGCCTCACAGTCCTCCCTGGTTCTCACCGCCCTGAACAACTTAGAGATTGGATTTATACCCCGCCCTTCATTCACTTGTAGTCTCAGAGTGGCTTACAAACTCCTTTCCCCTTCCCCTCCCCACAACAGACACCCTGGGAGGTAGGTGGGGCTGAGAGAGCTCTTTCCCAAGCTGACCTTGAGAGAACAGCTGGTACAGAGCTATGGCTTGCCCAAGGTCATCCAGCCAGGTGCAAGTGGAGGAGTGGGGAATCAAACCCGGTTCTCCCAGATTAGAGTCCGTGCACTTGACCACTCCACCACACTGGCTCTTGACAGTTTAACAGAAAAGGCTCCTTCAAAAACCCTGGACCAGATACAGATATGACAGAAAAGGCTCCTTCAGCTACCCTGGTCCCAGCCGGTCCCACACCGTCACTGTGTTGGGAAGGTCGGATGACAGCCTTTTAAGTAAGAACATTCATCACACCACTCATGGGATCCTCTGCTACAAACGGTGGTGCTAGCCATTCATTCATGTGGCTTTTTAAAAAACGATGCAGTCCTAGAGGACAGGTTTGTTAACAACATGGTAGCGGAATAAAACCTCCATGAAGGCAGAGGTCAGAAGCATGTAACTTGGCAAGACAAACCATCAGACAAACCCATGACATTCTTACGCTTTGAGGCCATCAAATGGTCCAAGTCAAATTTTCCCTGGTCAAGCAATGAGCAGTGGACCCTGGGCCTTTCACCCTTGGGGATCTGCAGTGTTGAGTGTCCAGTGACTGTGTGGCCCCGGACTGTGTGAAGTGGGTGGATTGTCTTAGTGTACAACTCACTTAGTGTACAACTCACTTAGTGTACAACTTCAGAACAGTGAGCCAAAGTGTGTGTGTGTGTGTATGAGTGTTAAGTGCCCTCAAGTTGCTTCCAACTTATGGCGACCCTATGAATGAATGTCCTCCAAACCCCAGAAAGGATATTATAGCACTGGAAAAAGTGCAGAAAAGGGCAACTAGAATGATAAAAGGGTTGGAACACTTTCCCTATGAAGAGAGGTTGACACGCTTGGGGCTCTTTAGCTTGGAGAGATGACAGCCGAGGGGTGACATGATCGAGGTTTACAAGATTATGCATGGCATAGAGCAGGTAGAGAAAGAGGTCCTTTTCTCCCTTTCTGACAATACAAGAACTCGTGGGCACTCCATGAAATTGTCTGAGAATTTTGTAACCTTGTTACAGCCAATGGCTAATTACAATAAACTGAACTGACCTGAACGATGAAATTGCAGAGCAGTCGGGTTAGAACAGGTAAAAGGAAGTCTTTCTTCACCCAGAGAGTGATTAACACGTGGGATTCACTGCCACAGGAGGTGGTGGCGGCTACAAGCATGGATGCCTTCAAGAGGGAATGGGACAAACATATGAAACAGAGGTCCATCAGGGGCTATTAGCCACAACATATAGGTAGGAACTCTTGGTCTGGGGCAAGTGATGCTCTGTATTCTTGGTGCTTGTGGGGGGGCAACAGTGGGAGGGGCTTCTAGTGTCCTGGCCCCACTGCTGGACCTCCTGAGGGCACCTGGTGTTTTTGGCCACTGTGTGGGCCACTGGCCTGATCCAACATGGGCTTCTCTCATGTTCTGAAACCATTGTATTGTTAACGGCCTTCCTCAGGTCTTGTAGATGGAGGGCCGTGGCTTCCGTCTCCTGTTGGGTCTTCCTCTTTTCCTCCTGGCTGCAACTTTTCCTAGCATGATTGTCTTCTCTTCTCATAACGTCATGAAAGTACAATCGGCTGAGCTTGGTCCTTTTAGCTTCTTGGGAGAGTTCAGGCTTGCTTTGATCTAGAACCCACTTCAGTTGTCTTTTTGGGGGTCCGTGGTATCTGCAAAACCCTCCTCCAGCACCGCATTTCAAATGAACCAGATTTCTTCCTGTCAGCTTTCTTCACTGTTCAACTTTCAGACCTGTGCCTTGTAATGGGGAATACTGTGGCATGAATTAACTTGATCATGGTCTGCAGGGACACCTCCTTACACGTAAGAATCTTTTCCAGCCCCTTCATGGCTGCCCTTCCCCGTCTCAGTCCCCTCCTGATTTCTGTGCTGCAGTCTCGCTTTTGTTGATGATGGCGCCAAGGAGTAGAAGATAGAAAAAGGCCAAAGTAGTCTACTAAAAAGAATGTGTGTGGATGAGGCCCTTGGAGTGTTGCCTCTGTCTTCGAGCTAGGTCTGATCCCCCCCCCTTTAAATCGGCGTTTGGGCTTTGGGGGTGTTGTCGGAACCTGTGCTTCAGGCCACGCTCCTTGATTTATGACCCAGTTGGGACTGCTGAGGTTCCCCGATCCTTGTATATTAAGGTGCATAGGGCAGGAGGAATGGTCCTCTCTACAGAGGGTCGGGGGACGGCTGTGTTCAGAAGCCACCTGAGATGAGAGGAACTGCACAGCTGTAGCAGAGGACCTGGGAAGCTCCCCCCCCCCCCCCCCGTTTGCTCCGCCAGCTGGAATGCCGTCCATCGCAGCCTCCGGAGACCTCTCTGGTTCCATGTCTCAACTGGACTTCTGGGTTTTGCAGCACTTCCAGATGCAACTCAGAGATGGAGGAAGCATCAGAAATCTTTGGGGGGGACGTTCGTTCTCAGAGAGTTTCCAGATCAGCTCTGCAGATGCTTCCAAACTGGACGGCTTTCACCGGGATCCAGTGACTCTTGTTTGCCTCTCTTGCAGCGTATGAAGCAAAGGCAGGAGGAGGCCGGCCCCAAAAACTCACTGCTTAAGTGAATGGGCCCTGTACAAGAGCACAAACTGAGTAGAGGTTGCTCCAGAGAGAAACTGCTAGAGAACTGAGCTCTGATGTAACATGAGTGGCTGTGGCTCAGTGGTAAAGTGTCTGCTTGGGATGCAGGAGGATCCAGGTTCAATCCCTGGCATCGCCAGTTAAAGGGATCAGGTAATAGGAGATGTGTAAACAGAGGGAGAGAGCCGCTGCCAGAGGGAGAGGGCCGCTGCCAGTCTGAGCGGGCAATACTGACCTTGATGGACCCAGGGTCCGATTCACCATCAGGCAGCCAGATGAGTTGAGTATTTATTTGGACAAGTAGATCTACTGTGTTCAGACCAGTCTGCTTTTGGACCTTATGAAACCAAAAGCTGGAACGATGAGGCCTCCTGTGGAATCCTGCATTTCAGTCTTCGCGTATAACAGCTCCCAGTTTGCCGTGTGCACTCGCCCCTCTCTTTTAGAGCTTGTTCTTATTCCTTGCAAGATTACACAAGCGGCCAAGAGGGTTGAATAGCCCAAGCAGTCAATGACATCACCAAACAAAGATTCGGGGGGGGGGGGGGGGAAGCACGGTGTGGGTCTGAAGCAGCAGAACAAAGTTTGAGTTCAGCGGCACCTTTAAGACCAACAAAGTTTCATTCAAGGTGTGAGCTTTTGTGTCCACACACACTTCTTCAGATAAACAAAAGTAAGATTTATTCATGAAAACATTTCAACATTAGGGGCGTGTGTGTGTGTGTGTGTGTGTGTGTGTGTGTGTGTGTGTGTGTGTGTATATATAAAATGAATTTAGCAGGAGATGTTAACCTGTACGACTCTATTGGGTGCACAGGTGTATTGGGGGGAAATGCAGCATTTAAAAAAAATCTCTATAATGGAAGAGGATCAGGATGATAATCCAGAGGATGGGTAGCAGCAGGGGTTTTTTTTCTGGAGGAATGCACTGGAACAGAGTTCTGGAACCTCTTTGACAAAATCCTTTAAAAATGTTTAAAACTTCATGATCGTTCAGAATGCAGATTAAAAACTTCATTTCCCTCTTGAGAGTTCTGGCACCTTTAAAAAAAAAAATCCAACACCTCCCCCGGCAGGAGTTTCATTTCCATATATTCCCTCTTTCATGAGATGCAAATTTCCATGCAAGGAGCTGGGCCTCAGAGAGCCAGTGTGGAGTAATGATTCCAATATCAGACTACAGTCTGGGAGACCCAGGTTCAAATACTCACTCGGCCTTGATGTTAGCTGGGTGATTTTAGGCTCTCCCCCCCCCCCCCCCCTCTTTCTCTCTCTCTCTGTCTTCCATCATTGACAGTGATGAAATGGTGACATAGAGCAGGGCCTTTCCAGTTGTGGCTCCTTCCGTTTTGGAGTTCTTTGCCAGGCTCGATCTTTCCTACTTGCAGCTCAGGATACCTTTCACTCTCACACTTTTGCTGTTTGTGATGGACCAGGGGAGGTGAGGGAGAATCTGAGGGCAGCTCAATTGCTCTGAATCACAAAGGGCTGCCCCTCTTCCTGGAGCCTTGGGAGGCTGGGCCTGCCCCCTGATCAAGAGGCACAGGCCGCCCCGTGGAGACGCAGGGAACGAAGGCGACGCAGAAAACCACGACACCATCTCTGTCCCAGGCTCTGCTCAGGATCAAGTGATGCTCCTCCTGGCATCATCGGGGCTTTCCCCTTCCCCTTCTCCAGCGCTGTGCAGTGGCCTGCTGCTCTCGGCCAGCGGATCAGCAAAAGAATAGACAAGCAAAGCCAGACATGGAAATGGCACGAGAAGGTCTCAGCATTCCCCAAGGCTTCAATGAAGACCTGCCTTTTCTTGTCCAATCCAGGTGTTAATAACCAGCTGAGCAAAGCAAGAAATATGATTCTCACCAGTTACATCAGAAGAGCCCTGCTGGATCAGACCAGTGAGGGTCCCTCTAGTCCAGCATCCCGTCTCACACAGGGACCAGCCAGTTCCTCTGGAGGGCCAACAACAGGGCACAGAGGCCGAGGCCTTCCCCTGAGAAGAACCTCAGAAGAGCCCTGCTGGGTCAGACCAGTGAGGGTCCCTCTAGTCCAGCATCCCGTCTCACACAGGGACCAGCCAGTTCCTCTGGAGGGCCAACAACAGGGCACAGAGGCCGAGGCCTTCCCCTGAGAAGAACCTCAGAAGAGCCCTGCTGGGTCAGACCAGTGAGGGTCCATACAGTCCAGCATCCTGTCTCACACAGGGACCAGCCAGTTCCTCTGGAGGGCCAGCAACAGGGCAGAGAGGCCCAGGCCTTCCCCGATGTTGCCTCCTGGCTCTGGGAGTCAGAGGTTAGCTACCTCTGGATCCCTTCAGACACCATGGCTAGTAGCCACCGACAGATTTCTCCTTCATGGATCTGCTTAATCCCCTTTTAAAGCTGTCTATGCCCATGGCCATCACTCTATCCTCTGGCAGCAAAGTCCACATTTTAATCACTGTGTGAAGAAGTATTTCGTTTTGTCCGTCCTGAATCTACTGCCCGTCAGCTTCACTGGGTGCCCTCGAGCTCTAGTCTTTGGGGAGAGGGAGAGAAATTTCTCTTGATCAACTTTCTCTGCCCTGTGCCTAATTTTATAAACCTCTATCATGCCGCTGCCACCACCCGCCACCCCCGGCATCTCTTTTCTAAGCTGCTGTACTGCGCGACTTTTTTTGTGGCCTATCGATAAATGCGCATGAAGTCACATTCTGTACTACTTGTGTATCTGGCCTTTTGACCTGGCTGTGTACCATTTTTTGTCCACTGCCATGTCTGCCAACCTGATCTCCTCCTTGCCTCTGACAAAGCGGCCTCTAGCCTACGAACGCTGATGCCACAACCGATCTCTTTGTTCTTCCGGATGCCTCGAGACTCCTGAGGAGGTCAGGAAGGCTCAAACGATGCAAAACTGAATTATTCAAGAGGGCTTCTCTGCCCAGGTAGTCGAGTTTCACTGTGCAAAATGGTTCACAGAGTTCCTTGGGCAGCTGCTTAGGGACTGTGGTCCATGGTGTTAGGGACGAATTTAAGACCCCCAACACTCTATAGATAATCAGAGGTGAAACCAGAGAGTGGAGAGATCTACAAAGCTTTATATATGTAACCTCTGCAGATGGGAACCCCTCCATGGAGAGTTTTAAGTATTGAGCGGGAGGCGATGAATTCAAACAACAGGCTTTTATTCAGTGATATTGCTCAGCTCCAAAGACAGCTCTACGAAAGCGGCACCTTAATTTATACTGTTCGAACACATAACTTCCAACAATGTAACTATACACAAGCAATACTATTGGACCCAAGCAGGGCTCAGTGATAGGGTATCCAGATTGGCTTCAGGACCAATGGGAGTCTTTATTCATCAGCCAATAAGAAATGGAGCTTTAGGATACCAGAGCCCTCTCAAGCTATTGCTGCTTCAATAATCCAAAACACAAACACAACAGACAGATTCCTCAAACCATCATTTTACACAGGATTATATAGGTATGCATTTGACCATGTGCAAAAGTCCTGCCCTAAGCCCAACCGCAAGGCCCTCCCCCTTTCTCCATTGGCTGAGATACTTGGGCATTACAATCTCCTTCCATTACGCCTTCTTCATACCTTCTTGATATGTTCCCCCCTTCCTTTACATACATTGCATGTTCATAAGGCATTAGCTATGCAGAGGTATGTCAGTTAATATTCATCAGATAATTACGCCTGCATGGTACCCAAAGTTACTTGACCCGTCTGTCACTAGGCTTGATATGTCCCAAGTCTAACCACACTTGTTGTCTTAGTCAGGACTTCTCCGTTCCGCTCGTCTGGTTGCAAAAGGAAAGTTCTCACTGTCTGATGTGTTTGCTAATACTTCATTGCTGACATTAACCACAGGTCTAGTTTTATGTTAGCTAAAGGTTCTTTGTCTAATTCAACAAGTGCTGAGCAAAGTGAAAAGGATAAATACGGTTTAAGCACATTTCAAAAGGAGGGAGAATGCCCCTTCATGATGAGTTCTCCCCAAAGGCCACTTTTCTCTCCCCACAATGGGAATTTGTGTAGCTTGCTGTGAGTAGAATCCTGTTTTGTAATTTTTTGGATCGTTCAGTGTGTCATGTTCCTACTTACGTTTTGCCTCAGTTCTGTTTTTAGATTTCTGGTTGGTTCCAGATTTCCGCCACCCTAATCTTATTGCACAATGTATTGAACATCCCATCCTATTTATTCTGCATCCTCCGTCTCGAGTCCCAGTTAAAAAAGGACACGTATGAATAATATAAATAAATAAAAATCTGTTCTTGATGGCAGGGGTGCTCCGTGAACAATCTCTGCAGCCAGTTGGGGTGCTGTTTGTTTTCCACAATGCAGGAGCTGCCTGTTACCAAAAGGACTGGCTACGGAGATGGAGGGACATACACACCAACTGTGTTGAAAGTGAAAACCGATCCCACTCCTGCAGCTTTTTGAAACAGTCCTGTGGCTTGGATTTCAGATGAGGGGGGTACCCCGGACTTGAGGGCTTGCCGTCTGGGGGGCTGAGGTTCCTGAGATGTCTGTGCCTCTTCCCGTCTGTCCGTAGGGAGAGTTTTCATTACTCTTTTTAGCGTGAGAGAAAGCTTTGTGGCCTTATAAAAAGTGCCACAGACACGGTTGTGAAGGCAGTAATTTAGTAGTAAGGGCTCCGGCCCACTGGGAGCATCTCCTGCACAAACCCCGCTGACAGGAGCCAGCCGTGTGCTGGAGACAGAGCAGAAGTCAGGGCCGCTAATAGACATGGCAGATGGGAGTCTTATTGGAAGTGAAAAGTCTAAGGAGGTGTTCTTTTCCTCTTTCCCTGCGATGGGCCTGTGACAAACGATGTGCTCATTCAGAGAGAGAAATTATCTAAGCTTCGAGTGACTGCAGGAGTGATGGCCATAAACAGATTAGCGTCTGAGAATTTTAAAGGATGCCTCGATGGAAATTGGTACCCAAATCACGGCGTCGTATCAAATACAGAAATCCATTATCTTAGAAACAACAAGAATTGTCTGACTCGCACGGGATGGATGATGCCCTGGGTGGTTTTCTGGCTTGCCTCTGTGTGTGTGTGTGTGTGTGTGTGTGTGTGTGTGTGTGTGTGTTGCTCTTTCTTTCCTTCCCGAGTCAAACTTGAATATTTAAGCAGGAGGCAGAGGTGATGATAAATAGCAGCCAGAGGTGGTGTGTGGTGAGTGTGTGTGTGTGCAACTTGGCAGAGAATCCACACCAAAATGTAATTTGGAGGTGACTCCCTGAGCCTCTTCCCCAGCCATTGATCCTCAGCTCTTTCCATCGTCCGAAGCTATTTGTTTATACATTATATGTTCCTTCCCAGGAATTATGAAAGCAGGTAGAGGCCCTTCTGACTGTCTCACCAATCAAACACGCTGCGTACAGGAGACACGGCCTTTTTGGTGGCGGCCCCACCATCATGGAGCAGCCTCCCCAGGGAGGTGCCTTTCAATCCTTAGGAGGCAACTGAAGATGATTATACCTAGGGCCACATCTGGTGAAGTTTACTAGCGGTCTTGAGTGGTGATATTAATTTTTGCTTTTTGTGTTTATTTTCAAAATATATTTTGTTTTGCCTGTGTTTGTGTTCTGTCTGTGTTGTGTGCTGCCTTGAGCTCAGTAAGGAAGAAAGGTGGCTAATAAACGCTTTAAATAAATAAATACTTATTTAAAACACTTGTGTGCCCTTTCCCCACCCAATTCAGGGTCTCCAAGGCGCTGAATGCTAAAACGTTAAAATATTAAAACATTTCAGACATTAAAAAAAAACATTTTAGATGCATCGGGTCTGGGAGAGTCAGGTTCGAATCCTGTCTCTGCCATGGAAGCTTGCCGGGTGACCTTGGGCCAGTCACACACTCTTAGCCTAACCTACCTTGCAGGGTTATTGCGAGGACAAAACTTGAAGAGAGGCAAACAATGCAAATCACTTTGGGCCCCCGTTGGGGAGAAAGGCAGGGTGTAGATAAAGTAAATACACAGAGAGAGAGAGACAGAAAGAGACTTCTGGGTGGACAAAGGGGAACTTGAGAGTTCTGCCCTTCGGCTCCTCAGGCTTTTCCATCAGGTGCACTCAAAAGCAATGAAGAACTTGGCTCAAGTAGATCAGACCGAAGGCCCATCTAATCCAGCATGCTGGTCACACAGCAAGCCATCCAACTGCCTCTGGGAAGCCCACAATCAGGAAGATTGCGACAGCATCCCCCCCACCAGGGGTCATTTCGTAGAAAAAGAGGTGCAGGAGCTCATTAGCATAACTCATTT
Source organism: Lepidodactylus listeri (assembly GCA_029233225.1). Lineage (NCBI taxonomy): Eukaryota > Metazoa > Chordata > Lepidosauria > Squamata > Gekkonidae > Lepidodactylus > Lepidodactylus listeri. Next base: position 1,968,493 of record JARCFY010000004.1, on the reverse strand, counting down.
GCATAACTCATTTGCATATGCCACGCCCCCTAACATGCCGGAAGTGTGTCATAAGGCAACACCCACTCCTCAGGCTCCACTCCACAGGTGAGTGAAACTGACCTGCTCTTCCTCCATTCCCTTCCCCATCCAATAGTTTGTGCAATAAAATAAGCGTCAAGAACACACCCTCATTCTCTTCCTGCTCCCTTGAAACCACCAGGTTTCAAGTAGACTTGAGATACCCAGGACATGTGCACCACCCATCCCTTTCCCTACCCCTCCCCACAACAAGACACCCTGTGAGGTAGGTGGGGCTCAGAGAGGTCTTTTGAGAACTGCTTATGAGAGAACAGCTCTGAGAGAACTTGTGACTGGCCCAAGGTCACACCAGCAGCTGCATGTGGAGGAGTGGGGAATCAAACCCGGCTCTCCCAGATTAGAGTCCAACCCCTGACCACTACATCAAACTGATGGGGTGGAAGTTGCTGAGGGGTTGGTGAAATTTCTCCAGTACTTATATGCCATGTGCCCAAATAAAAAAATGGTATACTTAGAACATTTATATGCCCCCTTGAGCAAGTCTCTGGAAAAGCAGCACACAGTCATAAAAGGAACAATGATAAAATTATCAATATTAAAACAAAACATTAAAAAGAATAAAGACCCTAGCAGGGCTTTCCCCGGGGCGCTGCGCCTCTGCACTGCTCAGGGAAGCCGAGGAGGGGGTGGGGCTTGGTCATGTGCCCGCCCCCTGGGCTCCTCACTCCCGGAGCTGCGCTCCTGTGCGCTCCTGCTCCAACAGAACCCTGCCCCCCCCACACACCCCGGTTCTCCCAAGCCACTGACACAGAAGGCACAGGGAGTAGCTGAGTTGGTAGTGGAGTGGCTCAGTGGTAGAGCATCTGCTTGGCATGCAGAAGGCCCCAGGTTCAGTCCCTGGCGTCTCCAGTAGAAAGGATCAGATAACAGGAGATGGGACCTCTGCCTGACACCCTGGAGAGCCACTGGAGGTCTGAAGAGGCAGTCACTGACCGTGATGGACCGATGGTGTGATGCGCTAGAGGGCACCTTTATGTGCTTATGACGAGTAACCACTGATAGCCCCGTCCTCCTTGACTTTGTCCCGTCCCCTTTAGAGCCTTCCACATTTTACTTCTTCACCCAAAGAGTGATTAACACGTGGGATTCTCTGTCACAGGAGGTTGGTGGTGGCTACAAGCATGAATGGCTTCAAGAGGAGATTAGATAAACATCTGGAGCAGAGGTCCATCAGTGGCTATGAGCCACAAGGTATAGATAGGATCCCTCAGTCTGATGCTCTGTATTCTTGGTGCTTGGGGGGGCAACAGTGGGAGGGCTTCTAGTGTCCTGGCCCCACTGCTGGACCTCCTGATGGCACCTGGTATTTTTGGCCACTGTGTGACAGAGTGTTGGACTGAATGGGCCATTGGCCTGATCCAACATTGGCTTCTCTTGTGTTTTTGTGTTAGCTCAGGATCCTGCCCATCTGGGTGCTTACAGAAACCTTGCAGGGTGCCCCTGGAAAGCTGGCATTATCCACCCTTGACAAAGTAGTTTTTTCTTGCTTGCTTGCCATTCCATCCAAGCCCTCTCAAACGCTGCTGTGATTATTTATGGGGCATACAATGTATTTGGAGCGGTTTTCACACCTTTTAGATCATTGGCTGTTTACTCCCACGTCAAACTCATCATTGCTGCCTTGAACTGCTGCTGATCCCTTTCTCCCCCCCCCCCCCGCCCCCCGTAGAGAGCCTAAGGGGGCAGCTCTGCCTCGCTTGCTAGCACTCAGAAAGAAGCAGCTCTCTCTGAAAAGGGCAGACCTATTTATTTTTTGCCATGCTAACGCAACCATCATTTGAAATGTTGTGTTGGGGGAGTTTTATGGATACTTGTGGACCACCAAAAAGGCAAATCATTGGTTTCTAGACCAAATCAAGCCTGAACTCTCCCTCAAAGCTCAAATGACCAGACTGGGGCTATCATACTTTGGTCACATGATGAGAAGGCAAGACTCACTGGAAAAGACAATAATGCTAGGAAAAGCTGAAAGGAAGGGACAGGAGATGGGCTGACTCCTTCAAAGAAGCCACAAAGGCCCTCCGTTTGCAAGACCCGAGCGTAGCTGTTAATGACTGGACTTTTTGGAGGACAGGATTCATACGACCATCTGCACTGTCACTTTGAAGCAGAGATCATCTTCTCCGCTAACTCAGGGCAAGTGCAAAACTCTACCATAGGGGGGCAGAGGCTGGAGTGAATAAGTAGGTTTTTTTTTTGAGAGAGAAAGAGAGAGAGAGAGAACCTTCCTTTCCCTGTGGCATTAGGCGAGGGCTTCCATTTTGTTCATTCCCACACAAAAATCTGACCATGTGGGCAACTGGCATGCCAGGGGAAAGGATCCTAATCTAGCCTTCGCTGAGACGCAGTGGCTTTCTGTGTGCATGGACTTGTTTCTTTTTTGGAGGGGTTTCTTTTTAGGAATCTTCCAGAATGTGAGCTCCCTGTGTGCAGACTCCAGCAGTACAACCCAGTCACCCATTTGCCTCTTTTCCTCAAGGCACTGAACAGGAGGCTTCAAGAAATCCATTCTTGCAAGCACAAAGAATGCTCGGCCTTAACCCTCTGGTTTCCATTTTACAGACAGTAAGATTGAAGGGTCTCCTTTCGAGAAACCGGTCATGTTCCCACTAGCCCCAAAGAGGGTGCCGGAGGGCTGCCTTTCTCAGGGGCACCAAGCTACACTTCCGCTTGCACTCCGAAACGATAAGGAGGAGGGTTGCCAGGGGCTTGGGGACCGGAGGGACCTCAGCCAGGCACAATGCCTTAGAGTCCACCCTCCAAAGCAGCCATTTTCTCCAGGGGAGCTGATCTCTGTGGTCTGGAGGTCAGTTGTAATTCTGGGGCCCTCCTTGGAGGTTGGCAGCCCTAATGGGGACTTGGCTGCTCCCCTGGGGCCAGTGGCTGCTGGGTCAGGGGGGAGGACTCTTAGCCCCAGAGGCAAGGGTCACCACAAGCATGGGCTCTAGCCCTGAGGCGGCCTGTGTCTTCCATAAGGCCACTTAGGAGGCTTTCAGCTGGCTGAGCTCAGAACTGAACAATGCTGCATCTGCACATTTTTGGATATATTGTGCTAGGGGTGTGCATTAAAAAAACCCCTGGGCCATGGTCAGACCCAACTCAGCTGTGAATGCCTGATGGGTCTAAAGGGTATGATCAGACCGCAACGTCTGGGAAAGGTCCCTCACTCGTTGGCAACCCATGCTGCTCCACCACGGAAGCCAAGTTAAAAGACACCGGGGAAAGTCCAGTCTTCATGTTTGCCGAAGGCCCATGGACAGACTTTCCCCTGTCTGATTGCTCAAGCGTGCTCTCATGCCATCAGGATGGTCTGCTCATTCCATCCTGACTTGGTGCCATTTCCCCACACACACACACTTAGCAGTATGCGTGTAACCACATACTCCATGGGGAACCCTCAGTGTAGAGGTGCGAGTCCTCGTTTATGCGCAGGGAAAACAAAAGGCAAAAAACCCCCAACAACCCACCACTCGGCCAAACGTGCTGTCTGATTGGGCAGTGATGGGCTGAGCCCACAGTTACAAAGGATGTGTGATTAAGCAACACTGTGTCAGTTTCAACCAGGGAAAATAGGCTCGCTCCCCCTCCGCACCAAATGGCACATCTGACCGTGGCCCTGGAGGATTTTTTTTTTTTGGGGGGGGACATATTGAAGCTGTAAAATATCAGTATTCCTGATTTTCCGGGGTCCAAAAACTGGTATGGTATTCAGATCAGGGGTTTATTCAGGAATCCAAGATTATTTGTCTCCATTATAGCCTGTGGGGAATCTATAGAGCCAGTTTGGTGTAGTGGTTAAGTGCGCGGACTCTAATCTGGGAGAACCGGGTTTGATTCCCCACTCCTCCACTTGCACCTTGCTGGATGACCTTGGGCAAGCCATAGCTCTGTACCAGCGGTTCCCTCAAGGACAGCTTGGGAAAGAGTTCTCTCAGCCCCACCTACCTCACAGGGTGTCTGTTGTGGGGAGGGGAAGGGAAAAGGAGTTTGTAAGCCGCTCTGAGACTCCAAGTGAGTGAAGGGCAGGGTGTAAATCCAATCTCTTCTCTTCTTCTCTTCTTCTCTATCCAGGGGGCTGGGGGGGATCTGTTTTCAAAGCTAGAGGCATCACAATTGTGCGGTACCGAGTCCCCAACCTTTTTGAGACTGTAGGCACCTTTGAAACTCCGGATGCAGCAGGGTGGGGGCAGCCACAAAATGGCTGCCACAGGTTACCTTGAGTCACACAGTGGAGATCCTTGTACTGCAATTGCAGCTGTTGCCAATATTTTTTTTAAAAAACCCTGCATCGCCAACTAAATATCCAGTGGCCAGTCTGAAGCCTTGCTGGGCAGAATCCCTACTGGGCCGTGCCTGCTTTCCAAAGACCCTTGGTGGGCTCCGTGGTACCCACAGCAACCGCGATAGGGACCCCTCTGCTGTACCAATCGTTTGCCCTCGATTCCCTGATCTGCTTACAGCTGCTGTTCCAGCGCAGCATCAGTTGGAGTTGGGATGCGGCCGCATCTTCTGCCCCTGCTGGGTCTTTGAGGTTTTTTGCGGCGTGGGCTTGGCTGCAGCATCTCCCCTCGCAGGTTTATCACCCTCTCAATATTGCCTCGGGAACCGGCCGGAGCGGGCCAAAAAGGAAGTCTGTTTGTTTAGTAAATACATTTTACAGAACTGCGGTTTTGATTTACAGGCACCTCGGTGGTGCTCCCAGGAAGACTCGTAGAGCTTTAACTACATTTTCTCAGCATCACACCAAGCCCCATAAAAGGGCGCACATGTGCACCGCACAAATTCTCACTCCCGATATAAAAAAGGTTTTACGAGAGCGGAAGGCGAGCCGGAGCGGAGCGCCTTGGCCCGAGCCTCCCCCCCCCCCCCCCCACCAGGATGGACTCTTGCTCCCCCCTTCGGCTTGTCAGACTCCAGTGACGTTTACAGCTCTTTAGCTATCAAACTTTACGGGCAGCTCGGAGACAGGACGTGTCTCTTAACTACCGCGATGTCATAAATGGCAGTCTGTTAAACCCCCTCCGTCCGTTTGGCCAAGCCCCGGCTCGGATTGGCTGGGAAGGCTCAAGAGGGGGAGCGCGCACCAGCCATCTGCATTGAATTGGTCGGCATCGGTCTTTGGACAAACCCGGCGGGTCTTGAGGGCTGCCTTGGGAAGCCTTCGGGGGTGTCTTTCAGGGCCAAGTGTGAGTTTGAGCAGGCGGGGCAAGCCCAGCAAAAAACAGTCAGGTGCTGTTTCTTTGTTTCCCCCATCCCCACGGCTCCTGCTTGCAGACCCCAGCTGCCCATCGTGGCCATCCCCAAGTGGTACCTCCACCACTCCTGGCCTTCACGGATGCCAGGTGCTTTGTAGAAGAGAATGAGGTGGAAGCGCTCTGGGCGAGGGCGAGGGCCAGGCCGATCTGGGAGCAGGGGTTCTCCCAGTAGGGGGTAGGATGGCATTCCCCCAGAAAGATCAGGTGCACAGGTTGGAGGTACAGTTGACTCAGTGTTGTCTTCCAGGGTCAGAAGCTGTGGTGACCAGTGTTCCCTCTAAGCTGAGTTAGTGTGAGCTTGCCCACAGTTTCTTTAGCCTCCAGCTCACCGATTTTTGTCTTAGCTTGGGCAGGGTGGCTCCAGAGCAAACTAATTTATGCAGTAGCCAAATTGTTCACTCACACCTTTAATGCCAGTAGCTCACAAAGTAGAATTTCTGCTCACAAGACTCCGCGGCTTAGGGGGAGCATTGGTGATGACCCATTTTACCGGCATCGGTTTTCCCAGGAGAAAGATGGCCTGACCAGAGACGCACATTGCTCGGTATCAGTCAGACTTGACGACCACGACACGGGCTGCCCTGAAGATGTTCCAGAAGCTTTGATTAGTCCAAAATGTGGCCGCACCTGGCAAAGTGAGCCTATGAAGCCAGCGTTAACACCATCTGCATCTGTTCCCAAGTGCAATACAAGCTGTGGGTCTTGCCTTTGGAAGCCCTAACCTGGTTTGAGCCCAGAGCGCTTGAAGGGCCGCTTCCTCCCATGCCAACCAATCCAAGACCTCAGGGTGACCCAGTGCGGCTTTCTCTGGCAATCAACTTCAGCAGAGGTTCAGCTGATAAACATACAAAGCTACCTTGTACTGAATCAGGCCCTTGGTCCATCCGTGTCAGTCCTGTCTTCTCAGACTAGCAGCCACACTCCAGGATCTCAGGCGGAGGTCTTTTAGATCACTGTTCTTTACTGGAGGTGTTGGGGATTGAACCTGGGACCTTCTGCATGCCCAACAGAAGCTCTCCCGCTGAGCCACAGCTGTCCACCTTAGAAGCTCAGGGAATGGCTGCTTCCCTAAGGGCCTGCTGGATAGGTCTGAAGGTCCTTCGGAGGGCCTTTGGGAAGGCGTGGTGCTATTGGGAAACTGAATGTAACTTAATTGTATTGTCGCTTGCTGGTTTTATTGACTTGTGTTCATTCGGCTGTAAACTGTCTTGGGGACTTTTTTAAATGGAAAGGCTGTCCATAAATGAATTAAATAATAACAACAACAACAAGCCAGTTGCATTAGCATGCTTTACTTAGGCTACGGTTGCCAGCTCTGGGTTGGGAAATTCCTGGAGGTTTTAGGGGTGGAGTCTGGGCAGGGCGGGGGTTGGGGAGGGGAGGGACTTCAGTGGGGCAGAGAGCCATGGAGCCCACCCTGCAGAGCAGCCGTTTTCTCCAGGGGAACTTCTCTCTCTCCTGGAGATAAGTTGTCATCCTTAGAGGACTCCAGCTACTACCTGGAGGGTGGAAGTTGTAGCCGAGGTCTTGCCTGCACCATCGGGAAAACGTGGCGGTGGCGTTCTCAGGCGGCAGAAGGGGGCCGTGCCTCAGATCTTTGGGTTTCTCCAGTCCCAGTGGCATGTAGAGTTTCAGCATCCCCAGGGGCAGGATTTTCCCCAGAGCGTGCCCCAGTGTCTGTAACCACGCAACCAGTGGGGCGTGGGAGCTGGCAACTCATGTCCTACAGGCAATCTGAATTGCCCTCCAGTGATAGTTGTTGGCCTTTTGGTGTAGTGGTGAAGTGCGTGGACTCTAATCTGGGAGAACCGGGTTTGATTCCCCACTCCTCCGCTTGGAGCTGCTGGATGACCTTGGGCAAGCCATAGCTCTGTACCAGCTGTTCTCTCAAGGACAGTTGTCTCAGAGCTCTCTCAGCCCCACCTACCTCACAGGGTGTCTGTTGTGGGGCGGGGAAGGGAAAAGAGTTTGTAAGCTACTCTGAGACTTTGAGTGAAGGGCGGGGTATAAATCCAATCTCTTCTTCTTCTTCTTCTTCTGACCATATGTTGCATTGGATTGCATCTCAGCATGCAGACACAACGATCCCCGCATGTGAAATCCCCATGATGTTTGAGCCAGCCAGGAGAAAAAGCCCAAGTCCCACTGGCGGAATCAGGGCTGTCGAACTCATTTTTATGGAGGGCCGGATTTGACATAAATTAGATTTTGTCGGGCCGGGCCATGTGTGTCATATAATATAATACCAGGTAGCAGAGAGATAAACTTTATAAAGGACACAAACACAAAGATTTTGTTTAACTTAAAATAAAAACATGCCTGAAACACTAGCACTCTTGCAATATTTTGTTTATTTGACAGTCTCTGATAACTGGCGCCTCTTGCTCCTTATTATTGCATCCAAATGTCTGTGCTGTAGGAATCGGGGAGAGGGAGGGGGAGGAGCCTCAGCCCAGTACAGGGAGCAGAAGCTTGCCCATCTATCTCTCCTGAGCGACTGAGAGAGTCTGGGAAAGCAAGCCGTGATGTAACAGCAGCAGCAGAATTGGAGGAAGAAGCAGGAGACAGCCAGTCCCTTGCGGGCCTGAGAGAAGCCCTCTGGGGGCCTGATCTGCCCCCCTGGCTGCATGTTGGACACCCCTGGGCTGAATCAAGGGTATGTTAGGGGTATGTGTAGGGTACATTTATCCCACTGCTCCACTTTCATGGATATTTCTGCCTTCCTCACTCCAGCATTTCCAGTTTTGGGACACCGAGCTGCAAAAGCAGATGCAAGGGGTTGCACTTAATTGTGCGCCACGTCCCCAATTCAAAGCACATACAGCGGTACAAGTTGATTCGGGTTTCTTTATCAGTTTGCTCATTACAAAATTGACTTAATGGTACAGTGGCTCGTGCAATTAAATAAAGCTCTGCTCTCAGGTCCGGCAAGAGTCACGAACTTGCTGGCTGCTTGGGACACTCATTGCTTGGGTGGGACACTCGTTTTTTATATGTCAGGTTGCCAGCCTCCGGGGGGGACTGGAGATCCCCTGGCATTAGAACTGATCTTCAGACGACAAAGATCAGTTTCTCTGAAGAACGTAGACCCAGATGCGTTAGCTGTGTTAAATAGTAAAAAGCCCAATAGCACCTTTAAGGCTAACAAACTTTATTGTTTATTGAAGAACGTGGCTCATTTGGAGGGTGGACTCTATGGCAGTGTTTTTCAACCACTGTGCCGTGGCACACTGGAGTGCCGCGAGATATTGTCAGGTGTGCCGCTGGATTTTTTCAATGAAAGAAATGTGCCTTCCAGGCTGACCTTCCGGGACGCGTTTGCGCATGCGAGAAAGAACAGTGGCGCGGTCTCGCTGATTCCGCTCGCACGCTCTGTGGCCGGCCTGAGGTAGGGTGATTTGCACCAAGACATTCCAGTAAACATTAATATGTTTGATGGTAACAGCTAGCTGTTTCTGTCAGGGTGGGGTTCAAATCAGTAACTGTCCCTCAGCGAAGAATGGGTGTACTGTGCTTCTCTTCAAATCACTTACGGTCAGCGGAATGCCGTTCACATAAGGGTAAGAGTTTAAACTCTCTATTTGAAAAACTTTAGCAGAATCGCAGTATTAAAATACATCCACCTTATATTTCTTCTGAAACTCAGGTCAATGTTATGGGAAGGAGCCATTACACTTTGGATCTGTAACTTACGATTTCAAGCTGAGTGGCTATTACGTGTATTTGTAATACTGTCATAGTTAATACTTGAGCTGAGGCAACTCATGACCCATTTATCTTGTATTTCAGTGTTTTTCAACCACTGTGCCGTGAGATATTGTCAGGTGTGCCGCGGGATTTTTTCAATGAAAGAAATGTGCCTTAGCTCGAGAAAGGTTGAAAAACACTGCTCTATGGCACTATACCCCACTGAGGCACCTCCCCTCCCCAAACCCCACCCTCCCCAGGCTCCACGCCCCAAATCCCCAGGCCTTTCCCAGCCCAGAGCTGGCAACCTCATTTATTTGGGCAGTGGAAACTGAGGCTTGTGAGTCAAGTGTAAAAAAAATCCTTGCTTGGTCAGAGCTGGACTTGAGGATTCAGCGAAGGCGTCTCTGTCTTTCTGCTTCTTTGTTCCCATCGGTGGCCTTTTAGCAGAAGCTTCGTTTCCAGAAGTGACTCGCTTCTGCTAATTGCCTGTCACTCACTGTTCTTCCTCGCCCAGCCTCCTCCTCCTCCTCCTCTCCCGGCAGGGCTGACCAAGCTCAGTGCACACGCTCGGCATTCTAGAGACAGGCTTTTGCTCAGTGGTTAATAATTCAGCTGCATGCCAGGCAGCGCCCTCCAGGAAGGGCCTTCCTTTTGGCACGCAGTTGGGTGGGAAGAGGGCTCACTTAGAAAAAGAGCCAGTTTGGTGTTGTGGTTAGGAGCGCAGACTCTAATCTGGAAGAACCGGGTTTGATTCCCCACTCTTCCACTTGCACCTGCTGGATGACCTTGGGCAAGCCATAGCTCTGTACCAGCTGTTCTCTCAAGGACAGCTTGGGAAAGAGCTCTCTCAGCCCCACCTGCCTCACAGAGTGTCTGTTCTGGGGAGGGGAAGGGAGATTGTAAGCTGCTCTGTGACTCCAAGTGAAGGGTGAGGTATAAATCCAATCTCTTCATCTTCTTCTTCTTCTTCTTCTTCTTCTTCATCCAATCTCTTCTTCTTCTTCTTCTTCATCCAGTCTCTTCTTCTTCTTCTTCTTCCTCCTCCTCCTCCTCCTCCTCCTCCTCCTCCTCCTCCTCTTTTTCTTTGAATTTTCTGTAGAAGTACCTGCTGGGGGGTGGGGGTGGGAATCAAGTCGCTGCAGATCCGTCTCCTCCCCCAAGGGCTTGGTTGGCAGCTGTGAGTTGGGAAATTCCTGGAGATTTGGGTGGGGGTGGAGCCTGGGGGAGGTGGGGTTTGAGGAGGGAAGGGACCTCAGGAGTGTACAGTACCCCCGGAGTCCACCTTCCAAGGCTACCATTTTCTCCAGAAGGATAGCTCTGCCGCCTGGGGAGTAGTTGTAATCTCCAGCCACCCCCTGGAGGTCGGCAACATTGTGGGTCAGGAACAATCAGTTGATGAGATTTCTCCTATCTGGGCGAGTGGGGGGGGGCAGCACTCCAGCCAGCCCCCCACAGAATCTCTTCCAGCTCCTTGCTCTTGCAGTCTCGTAGAACAAGGCCACGAGGGGCCGCCTCTTACCTATAGAGCTGGTCTGCTCTTCTTTGTTTTAGTTCTGATGTACAGCCTGGTGACAATCATGGTGTTCTCTGCCTAGGAACCACCCTCCTGGCCCGGCATGGATTGTTTCCCCTGGTTCCTGACGTCCTTGGCATCCCGTCCCCCCCTCTGACCACCCTGTTTCCCACCTCCAAAGGGGAGCTCCGTTCAAAGCATATTTGGATAGATGGTTGCCCTTGAGCTTGCTGCTTCTGAATCCCAGGGCCAGGAGACACCATCAGGGGAAAGCCTCGGCCTCTCTGACCGGTCTGTTTGACTTTCCAGAGGAACTGGCTGGCCCCTGGGTGAGACGGGATGCTGGACTAGATGGACAAGTGGTCTGACTCAGCAGGGCTTTCATGATGTTCTTATTAGGAAAAGGCCTCGGCCTCTCTGCCCTGTTGTTGGCCATCCAGAGGAACTGGCTGGCCCCTGTGTGAGACAGGAGGCTGGACTAGAGGGACCTTCACTGGTCTGATCCAGCAGGGCTCTTCTGAGGTCCTTCTCAGGGGAAGGCCTCGGCCTCCATGCCCTGTTGTTGGCCATCCAGAGGAACTGATTGGCCACTGTGTGAGACAGGAGGCTGGACTAGATGGATCCTCACTGGTCTGATCCAGCAGGGCTCTTCTGATGTTCTTCTCAGGGGAAGGCCTCGGCCTCTCTGCCCTGTTGCTGGACCTCCAGAGAAACTGGCTGGCCACTGTGTGACACAGGAGGCTGGACTAGATGGACCCTCACTGTTCTGATCCAGCAGGGCTCTTCTGAGGTTCTTCTCAGGGGAAGGCCTCGGCCTCTCTGCCCTGTTGCTGGCTCTCCAGAGGAACTGGCTGGCCCCTCTGTGTGAGACAGGATGCTGGACTAGAGGGACCCTCACTGTTCTAATCCAGCAGGGCTCTTCTGAGGTTCTTCTCAGGGGAAGGCCTCGGCCTCTCTGCCCTGTTGCTGGCTCTCCAGAGGAACTGGTTGGCCCCTGTGTGAGACAGGAGGCTGGACTAGATGGACCCTCCCTGGTCTGATCCAGCAGGGCTCTTCTGAGGTCCTTCTCAGGGGAAGGCCTCGGCCTCCATGCCCTGTTGTTGGCCATCCAGAGGAACTGATTGGCCACTGTGTGAGACAGGAGGCTGGACTAGATGGACCCTCACTGGTCTGATCCAGCAGGGCTCTTCTGAGGTCCTTCTCAGGGGAAGGCCTCGGCCTCTCTGCCTTGTTGTTGGCCCTCCAGAGGAACTGGCTGGCCCCTGTGTGAGACAGGATGCTGGACTAGAGGGACCCTCACTGGTCTGATTCAGCAGGGCTCTTGTGATGTTCTTCTCAGGGGAAGGCCTCGGCCTCTCTGCCCTGTTGCTGGACCTCCAGAGGAACTGGCTGGCCACTGTGTGAGACAGGACGCTGGACTAAAGGGACCCTCACTGGTCTGATCCAGCAGGGCTCTTCTGAGGTCCTTCTCAGGGGAAGGCCTCGGCCTCTCTGCCCTCTTGTTGGCCCTCCATAGGAACTGGCTGGCCCCTGGGTGAGACAGGATGCTGGACTAGAGGGACCCTCACTGGTCTGATCCAGCAGCTCTTCTGAGGTTCTTATCCAGGGGAAGGCCTCGGCCTCCCTGCCCTGTTGCTGGCTCTCCAGAGGAACTGGTTGGCCCCTGTGTGAGACAGGAGGCTGGACTAGATGGACCCTCACTGTTCTGATCCAGCAGGGCTCTTCTGAGGTTCTTCTCAGGGGAAGGCCTCGGCCTCTCTGCCCTGTTGCTGGCTCTCCAGAGGAACTGGCTGGCCCCTCTGTGTGAGACAGGAGGCTCAGTGGGGCTCTTCTTAGTGGACGCCTCTTGTGCAGGCGGCCTGCAGTGGTGTTGCTTACTATTCACGCCACGATGATCACAGGGAACTAGACTGGCTCAGCAGGGGATGTTCCACTGGGCTGGCTGTGTGGATTAGCCCTCTTTCCTTTTATGCTGGTGTATATTGATCGTTCTTGTTATTATACTTTTAGAAATTCATTTCAGTTGTTAGCTGCTTTGGGAGCCACGTTTTGGCTAGAAAGCGGCATCAGAATAAAACGGGGGGGGGGGGGGGCTGTAGAAACCCCGTTTCAGAAATGCGTGGCTGCACTGACTTAAGGTGAATGGGAAGTGGCTGTCTGCAGGGGCTGCAGTGCAAAGTTTCTCTGCAGGAGCGCTTGGGACCAGAGCTGCCGCCTCCAAGGACAGTTCTTTGCAAGACCTCAGCTAGTTTGCTTCTGAACAAAGACCAAAGGGTGGTTTTTGGGGGGCAGGCAGCGTTGCAGCAGCCACTTTTGGAATACACATAGAGGATGCACTGCTACTGCTAAAGTTGCCAACCCTGGCTTGGGGAATTCCTGGAGATTTGGGGAGTGGAGCCTGCGGTGGGTGGGGTTTCGAGAGGCGAGAAATCTTATCAGGGTACGATGGCAAACAGTCCATCCTCCAAAAGCAGCCATTTTCTCCAGGAGTCGAAAAGAGCAAAAGCCCCGTAGCACCTTGAAGACTAACAAAATTTGTGGTGGGGGAGGAGCTTTCTTGAGTCACTGCTCAGTTCTCCAGATATCTGAAGAAGTGATCTGTGGCTCACAAAAACTCATCCCCCAGCAATAATTTTGTTAGTCTTTAAGGTGCTCCACGACTCTTGCTCTGTTGTACTGTTGCAGTCAAAACACGGCCACCCGTCTTGATCTGTCTCCACGGAAGGCACCACATTCAGCAATACAGAATGGAAATCCAGCAACAGATAGACTCACATTCCAGTTGTAGAAGAAGAAGAAGAAGAAGAAGAAGAAGAGATTGGATTTATATCCTGCCCTTCGCTCACTTGGAGTCTCAGAGTGGCTTACAAACGCCTTTCCCTTCCCCTCCCCACAACAGACACCCTGTGAGGTAGGTGGGGCTGAGAGAGCTCTTTCCCAAGCTGTCCTTGAGGGAACAGCTGGTACAGAGCTATGGCTTGCCCAAGGTCATCCAGCAGGTGCAAGTGGAGGAGTGGGGAATCAAACCCGGTTTTCCCAGATTAGAGTCCGCGCACTTAACCACCCCACCAAACTGGCTCTCTTGTATCTGAAGAAGTGAGTAGTGACTCATGAAAGCTCCTCCCCTGCCACATATTGTGTTAGTCTTGAAGGTGCTATGGGACTCTTGTTCTTTGCTACTGCTACAGACAAACAGGGCTACTCATCTTGATTTTCTCCAGGGGGACTAATTTCGGTTGTGTGGAGATCCCTGATGATTCCAAGAGATCTCTAGGCCAAAACTGGAGGATGTCAACCCAATCTACAGCCCAGCCTGAGAACAATGCCAGCAATCAACAGTTTTGTGTTTCTGCTGCTAGTAGAATGTTCTGACTGAATCTACGAGCTGTTCATCTCAGCTCAGGTGACAAACACCTAGAGTGAGAGGGAAACCTCCATATTCAGGGGCACTACACCTCAGAATCCCAGAGCCAGGAGGTGACATCAGGGGAAGGCCTCTTTGCCCTGTTGTTGGCCATCCAGAGGAGCTGGTTGGCCACTGTGTGAGACAGGATGCTGGACTAGATGGACCCTCACTGGTCTGATCCAGCAGGGCTCTTCTGAGGTTCTTCTCAGGGGAAGGCCTCGGCCTCTCTGCCCTGTTGTTGGCCCTCCAGAGGAACTGGCTGGCCCCTGTGTGAGACAGGATGCTGGATTAGAGGGACCCTCACTGGTCTGAGCCAGCAGGGCTCTTCTGGGGTTCTTCTCAGGGGAAGGCCTCGGCCTCTCTGCCCTGTTGTTGGCCCTCCAGAGGAACTGGCTGGCTGTTGGATATTCCTGTTAGGGAATATGTTCCCAGCAGAGTAAAATAGTAAAGCATCAGCTTAGTAGAGATTAAGAGTCTGAGTCCATGTGTATTTAAAAGGTAAAAGTTTACTATACGCCTATCATGGGAAAAGGTAAACAGGATACAAAATAACAACGGAGCTTGATTCCGACATCTTCACAGCTAGAGATCCAAACAGCAAGAGAGATGGCGTCCTCCCTCCAAGCCCGAACAAAGGCAGGGGAAAGAAACCATGAAATGCAAATACTTAGTACATGGTTTCCAATCAGGGAGTTGGGGTCCTAACAAAGTTTCCCTTCAACTTCTTTGTTCGGCTCATTTGCTATTTCTTGCACATCTCCTTGTTCTTGACAACAAACAATCAAGTCATCAACGTAAACAAGTAGGTATTGATAATGGCCATTTCTAAGTCTTGTGAACAAGCAAGGTTCTGCTATTCCTTGCTGAAACTTCTGTTTCTGTAACAGCTTAGTCCGCTTGTCATCTGTTTTGACATTCAGATGCTCCAGACGCATGCCCCTTGAGGCGGCTAGGCTTAGAAGTCCTGAAGATTGTGTAGGTTCTCTTGATGTCCTTCCCTTCAGAAGATTCCTCTTCTGGTTGCACAAATTCCAAGTCTAGGTGGTGGTACTCCTCTGTTGCTTCTTGCTGACTGTCTCACAGTGTTTGTGTCCCCTTCACTTGGCGTAGGCTTTCCTGGTTCCCCTTCTGAGCGAGAACTCTCTTGTGGAGATGGACCTGCCTGCTTACAGGTGGCCCCTGCTGGTTGCCAAGCAAACAAGTTGTTAAAGGAAACTTCTGCAGATTCCTGTGTGGGTTGCACTGTGGACTCAGCTAGGTTAGAAGCTTGTAGGATATTGCTTTCAACAACATGTACCACATTATTTTCCTTTATTCTCCAAGTTTTAGGGTCTAAGATTCTGTACCCCTTTCCTCCTGTAGCGTACCCCAGTAGGATACCAGTTTCTGCTCTTGGGTCTAGTTTGCCCCTTCTCTCCTTTGGTATGTGGGCATAAACTTTAGATCCAAAGGCTTTTATGTGTTTAAGTCCAGGCTCTCTACTGTACCATAATTCAAAAGGACTTTTGTTTGTGACCTTTGAAGGAACTCTGTTATGAAGATACACGGCTGTATTCACTGCTTCAGCCCATAGAGTCTCTGAAAGTCCAGACTGTATCAGCATAGAACGTGCCATTTCTTGAATGGTTCTGTTTAAGCATTCTGCATTTCCATTTTGTTGTGGCGAGTAAGGAATTGTAGTCTTATGTTCAGTTCCTTCTTGTTGCAAGAATCTCAGGAACTGCTTGTTGCAGTACTCTGTGCCATTATCTGTAAATAGCACCTCTGGCACTTTGCCAAATTTATTTTTAACAATTGCAACATAACATTTAAACTTGTCAAGTACCTCACTTTTGCTTTTAAGTAGGTATGTATAGACATATCTGGACTTTGCCTCCATAAAACTGAGAAAATATTTGCTGCCTCCAGCAGATTCTTTTATTGGACCAGCAAGATCTGAGTAGACAGTCTCTAGAAACTTTACATTTGGCTTAAGAGGTTGACTTTTGTAAGAAGGAGCTGTGCCTTTTGATTTCAAACATGTATCACAACCATTTTTCATAATATCACATTCAACAGCATTGATATTACAGTCCTTCAACAGTTTCTGCACACTCTTCTCATTTCTGTGTCCAAGTTTCACATGCCATCCGTAGACACATTTCTTGTGGTCACACTCAGGTGATTTAGTGTGGCACACTGGTCCTTCAGTGTCCACTTTATTATCATTAGCAACAGCAATGTCTCTTAGGTAATGAAAACCCTCATGTTCTTCAACCATAAGATTAATGCCATTTTCATGCCAAATTCTGCCTTGGCCCATTTTAAGATTAACTTCAAAACCATTCTGTATAATTCTCTTAGTAGATATCAGACTAGTTGTGGCTTCTGGGATAAAAATGCAATCTTTTAGTGTCACCTTCTGAATTTCATCATAGGCATTCAATACATTTATCATAACAATCCCAGATCCCTGTACAGACAGAGCTTTACCATTGACTTGTTGCAAACTTGGTTTTCTTTCTCTATCAAGCTCTATAAAATATTTTTCTGAATTTGCAATGTGGGAACAACTTCCCGAATCTATGAGCCACATTTCCTTATCCCTAAAGTCTTTCTCATTTGCAGAATTTACTGAATGCTCATTTTGGCTTTGATGCTGTTGAGCAAACAGTTTGGTCTCTGTGAGGCAGAAGATTGCCCCCTCCGCATTTGATCTTTTATGGCCCCTGTTTGCTCTCCCCCTCCCACGTCCTGTAGAGGATCTTGTTTCAGCGGGAGTCTGGGTGTTTCCGCTGTGGCCATTCCCATTGTGATCAGATTTAGACCTACATTCTTTTGCATAATGACCAAATCTTAAGCAGACAAAGCACTTCACATTTTTCTTCACATTTCCCTTCTTATATGCATTTACATTCAGAACAGACATGCTTTGAGATAATTCAGACACATTTTGAGATAATTCAGAAGATCCTTCTCTTCTAAATCCTTCCTCTTGCAAATAAGAAATTGCATATTCAAGTGTTATATCTTTAGTACTGTTTAACACAGCAACTTCGTGCCCGTATTCAGGAGAGAGTGAGTTCAGCAAAATTGCAATTACAGTGGTCTCAAGAGGGGGGGATCCTAAGTCCTTTAACTGGGCATAAGTTTCCATTAGTCTATTCAAATGCGCAAGTAAGGATTCTCCAGGCCTCATCTTTATGTTAATTAAGCATTTTTTGGAGAAATACTTGGTTGGCTCGAGATTGCATATTATATTTTTGAGTAAGCATAGTGCACATTTCCTTTGCTGTTTTGCATGTTAAAATCTGTACGTTCTCACTCGGAATTAGACTGCTTAGAATCAAAGATCTCACGAGGCCATCCTTCTCTTCAAACTTAAGTTTTGGCACTCCATCTGCGGGAGCTATTTTTGTTAAAGTATGCAGAGCTGACTGAGACTGCAAAGCACTTTCTAGCGATGCTTTCCACTGTGCAAAATTAGTTTTGGATAAGGTTGGAATGTTTAAGAAAGGACTCTTTGGGGAAGCCATTCTCAGGTCTCAGTACTTTACCCAATCCATGGAATAGCAAGCAGGCGATTTGCACACAGCAGGGATCCTTTGTTCCCTCCCACCACTACGGCTCTCCAGCAGCAGGATGATCCACTCCGGAATGGTTCAGCCGGCAGGAAAGGCAGCTGAAATGATTCCTCTGTCCCTTCTCTGTGTCCTGCAACTAACAACAAATTGCAGGCTCTAGAGATCAGATCAAAGGCAAAGCGTCTCTCTGCTTCCACTGGTCCAGCGTGAGATAAAAGTTTCAAACAAGTTGCCTGTGCTATTCTTAAAAACTTACTTAGTAAACTTCACACATGCTCAGCTCTTGCATAGGGAACATCTGGCACCCATAACCTTTATGTTGGATATTCCTGTTAGGGAATATGTTCCCAGCAGAGTAAAATAGTAAAGCATCAGCTTAGTAGAGATAAAGAGTCTGAATCCATGTGTATTTAAAAGGTAAAAGTTTACTATACGCCTATCATGGGAAAAGGTAAACAGGATACAAAATAACAACGGAGCTAGAGTCTACATCCTTACAGCTAGAGATCCAAAAAGCAAGAGAGATGGCGTCTTCCCTCCAAGCCAGAACAAAGGCAGAGGAAAGAAACCATAAAATACAAATACTTAGTACATGATTTCCAATCAGGGAGTCAGGGTCCCAACAAAGTTTCCCGGGCAAACTGTTGTGTACACAGATTGGTTACAAACAAACATGTGACTTACTATGACCAATACAGAACAACCCAGCAGATACACTGAAGTGTTTTAACTTGCTATACCCAATACTGACCCCTATGTGAGACAGGAGATGCTGGACTAGGTAGACCCTCACTGGTCTGATCCAGCAGGGCTCTTTTCATGTTCTTCTCAGGGGAAGGCCTCGGCCTCTCTGCCCTGTTGTTGGCCCTCCAGAGGAACTGGCTGGCCCCTTGTGTGAGACAGGATGCTGGACTAGAGGGACCCTCACTGGTCTGATCCAGCAGGGCTCTTCTGAGGTTCTTCTCAGGGGAAGGCCTTGGCCTCTCTGCCCTGTTGTTGGCCCTCCAGAGGACCTGGCTGACCCCTGTGTGAGATGGGATGCTGGACTAGATGGATCCTCACTGGTCTGACCCAGCAGGGCTCTTCTGAGGTTTTTCTCAGGGGAAGGATTTGGCCTCTCTGCCCTGTTGTTGGCCCTCCAGAGGACCTGGCTGGCCACTGTGTGAGATGGGATGCTGGACTAGATGGACCCTCACTGGTCTGATCCAGCAGGGCTTTTCTGAGGTTCTTCTCGGGGAAGGCCTCGACCTCTCTGCCATGTTCTTAGCCACCCAGAGGAACTGGCTGGCCACTGTGTGAGACGGGATGCTGGACTACATGGACCCTCACTAGTCTTCTTATGAGAGAAGTTTCCACCTGTGGCCACCAGGCCATCCTCACCATACCTCTGGTCGTCTTGTGGGCACTGCTCAGTCCTAAACAGCGCTATCTTGTTGCACAGAACTTCCGCAGCCATTGGGTCAAAGCTCTGAGAGAGAAAGCGCAAAGCCCACGGTCTGTTCATTTGCACCCATCGCTGTGCTCAGAAGTTGTCAGTTCCTAGGGATCTCTTGAGGGTTGCATCCATCCTCTTCACGGCACAAGCCAACCCAATTTCCTGCCTTTCTTTCCACCACCTTCTCATCTTTGCCGCCTCTGACACTAATCTGGCCAGCCCCTCTTCTCCTCGGCCACAGCTCAGCGAGTCTTTGGCTTACTGCTTGGGTTCCCATAACAACTGCCCTTGGCCCGAAATCCATTCTCAGCTTGTAGTGGCACAGATGGGCCAGTGCCCCCCCCTTTCCCTGTCAGTCTAGCCCCCTGAAACCTCCCCCCCCCCCCCCATCCTTCTTGGCTGGCAGAGACGTGCAGTTACAGTAACTCGTCAAAGGTGATGTGGACGACTTTGATGGAATATTTCCCCCTCCTTTAATTCTGCAGAAGGGCATTAGCGAAAGAATGCGCCCGGCTTTAATGGATTGTCTGACTAATATGGTCTGAAAGGGCTGCGCCGGAGGGAATAGATTTCTAATGGTCTTGTCAAACTCTGAAGTGAGGCAGGAAAGGAATCGGGAGTGGGGGGGGGAGAGAGGGAAGCCAGGAGGGGGAAAGGGGCAAAGGGGAGGGGGGTTTTGCAAAGAAAAAGTTTATAACGTGCCGCAGATCAAAAGCCCCCCAGCCCACCTCTGTGCCCCAGCCTCTCTCGTTCACAGGAGTGGGAGGCCATGGAACCGGGCGCTGGTTTTGGTTCTAAATTGAAACCGTCTTTTGTCCTCCCTCGGCAAGGTTGGAAAGAAGGGCACACAGGTCAGCACCAGTTGGAATGTGGCCCCTGCTGGGTGCGTCATCTCTGGGAAGATGGAGCAGTGAGGAAGGGGCGCGGGCAAGAGAAACCAGAGGTGGCCACAACCAGGGAGGGACGGGAACATTATCTTACAAGGGTAGCTGGTAGTGCTGGCAGTGGCTCAGGGTCCCTTGGTTATGGTGGGGATGGCACCATTATCCAGGTCTGAGCCAAGCGGACTCTCCGTGTACTTTCAGCACTGCAGGGGCGCTTGGCTCATCTTCTTGCAGGGGCGTCCAGCATGCCAGGCTGCTGCTGGTTCCCCTTCTCAGACACACATAGGCAGGACCTCGAAAAAGAGAAGACTCGAGGGGCTTTTTGCCCACAGTCATCTGTGCCTGGGAAACTGCCGGGCTAGGCTACTGCACCACACACTGTGTAGAGCTGCCCTTGAAGACTGTGGTTGATCCCAGTGTGCTGTTGCTTGCCTTTCGCCAGAATCTCATTGCACATATTTTGCATCATTATCGTTGGCTGTCAGTCTGCTTCTGGGCCCGATCCTAAGCCTTGACTTTGACCTTCAGACAAAGACCCCAGGGTAGGCTGTGCCTGGCATGCAGGCGGAACAGTGCTGAGGCTGGTCTTGTCTTAGGCTCCTGTTCCTTTTTTCTTGTTTACACACTGACATCTTCACTGGTGGCTGCTGTGGTTTGTTGGCGCTTGAGCCCAAAAGGTTGTGCACTCCTAAACTCATAAATGGCCTGGATCCAGAATGCCCAGGAAGCATCACCTCCTGTATGGACACTCCCCCTATGCCACACCTTTAGGTCTTCCAGCAAGGGCCTCCAAACTGGGAACCTCCACACTCAGAGGCAGTCAACCTCTGAATCCCAGAGCCAGAATCCCAGAGCCAGGCACCATCAGTTGAAGGCCTCGGCCTCTCTGCCCTGTTGCTGGCCCTCCAGAGGAACTGGCTGCCCGCTGTGTGAGACGGGATGCTGGACTAGATGGACCCTCACCGGTCTGATCCAGCAGGGCTCTTCTGAGGTTCTTCTCAGGGGAAGGCCTCGGCCTCTCTGCCCTCTTGTTGGCCCTCCAGAGGGACTGGCTGGCCCCTGTGTGAGACGGGATGCTGGACTAGAGGGACCCTCCCTGGTGGGATCCAGCAGGGCTCTCCTTATGTTCTCTGAACACCATTGTGTGTGAATGCACAAGCTGCACGTGCTCAGAGCGGGGCTTATCCACAGAAACCGGATATGTGGTTTGTGCAAGGGCAGGAAGGAGCTGCCGATTTGCATGCGTTTATTTTTGCATTTTAGATTGCCTGTTTGGATTTCTGCGATTAGCATGCATTGTTTTCCATCCCTTTGACTCGTGGAGACTTTAATTAGTTCTTCTGCATAAGCGCACGTGCTTCCTCCTCCTTAAAATAAATACTGAAACCACTCGAGGGATGGGGAGAAATAACAAGTGCATCTTTCCCGAACTGAAGCCGAGACTGATTTCCCCAAAGAACTGGCTTGTTAGCACCCCCGGACTGTCGCTGGCAGATCACTGTAAGCAACTGTTTGTTTCACAGGATGTAGTGTGATGTCACACACACTCACACACACACACACACAAAAACACACCTTTCCTCTCAGTTCATAATGACCTTGCCGGACCTTGTTGTATTTATCTCAGGATGCTTCTGGGAAGCCACGTACAAGCAACGTTTGCTTTGGAGCTGCAGTGACCCCCCCCCCCCCCATCGCGACTCTAATAAGAAGAATGCGTTCGGTCTCTGAGTGCATTGTTTAAATGGTAAAAAGGGCTGGTGCAACCCTAGCCCTTTTAAGAAAATTAAACTGCGGTTCCAGAAGGCAGGGCCCTTTGCAGATGTCACAGCCTCCTCCTGTCCCCCCACTTCGCTCACTCCCTCCTTCTGGAAAAGGGGATATATGTAGCGGCCACCGCAGTGCTGAAAGGGGAGGTGGCCACCTTGAAGTGACCAAGTTCAAAATAGATTTGAGTCCAGTAGCACCTTGGAGACCCAAGACCAATTTCACACAAGCCGCTGCTCCACCCCCGCTCTTCCCTTTCCCCTGGTTGCACGTGTCAATTTCCCACTCGGTGCTGTGCGGCCGCATTTTGACCCACAGCTTCACCCGATCTCCTCCACGTCTTCTAGAACTTCAAAAAACAGGATCGCAAAGACGCTGGGGAAATCGGACGAAGCTGCGGGTCAAATTTCGGCCGTGAAATTTGTCCAAGAAGAGTTTCAGAATGTCAGTTTTCGAGAGTCAGCTCCCTTTGTCAGGCACAGTAGAATAGAAGTGGAGTTCTCTGAGTTGCTGCCGGACTCAAATCTAACTGTTCTACAACAATACCCAAGACAGATGCTTGGCCTGTCAGGATCCTCTGCCTTCACCTGCTACCTGATCCTTTTTTAACTGGAGAAGCCAGAAGTTGAACCTGGGACCTTCCGCATGCCAAGCAGAACATAAGAACATAAGAGAAGCCAATGCTGGATCAGGCCAGTGGCCAAAAACACCAGGTGCCCTCAGAAGGTCCAGCAATGGGGGCAAGAAGCCCTCCCACTGTCCCCCCCCCACCCTTTAAGCACCAAGAAGACAGAGCATCACTGGCCCCAGACTGAGAGATCCTATCTAGACCTTGTGGCTAAGAGCCACTGATGGACCTCTGCTCCAGATGTTTATCCCATTCCCTCTTGAAGCCGTCCATGCTTGTAGCCGCCACCACCTCCTGTGGCAGTGAACTCCACGTGTTAATCACTCTTTGGGTGAAGAAGGACTTCCTTTTATCTGTTCTAACCTGACTGCTCAGCGACTCTTATCACTGAGCTACGGCCCTTTTGCCTTGGGCACAGTAAAATCAGGGTAGCCACTGATCCCAGTGTAGCATTGGTGTGGTGTTTTCCAGGTGGTGCATACCCTTGGCTGCAAAGCTGAGAGGAAAAGGACATCACTAAGATAAGGCAGTGAGGGGAGTGGCCCTGGCTCAGTGGCCGAGCCTCTGCTTGGCAAGCAGAAGGTCCTAGATTCAATCCCCAGCATTTCCAGTTCAAAGGACCAGGCAGCAGGTGATGGGAAAGACCTCTGCCTGAGACCCTGGAGACCCAGCCCAAGCAGATGATGCTGACCTTGATGGGCCATTGGTCTGATTCAGTACAAAGCAACCTCGTGTTTGTTAGAAGTGGAGGACTTGGCGCTGTCTCCTGTCTCAGACTTGAGAAGATGGCACCAGAGAGTTTAGACAGATAGAGAGGTCAGGACCCACAGAGCACCCTTTCCTTCCTGCTAGCTGATCCTTTCCTTTGAAGTAGAATGCGACTCTTAGGGGCAATTTGCTTCCGCTTCCCCCCCCCCCTCCCTCCTGCACACAAGAAGATGCGTCCAGCATCCAACACCATCCAGCTAGCTCGAATAGGTAATCTATATCTATTTCTTACCTGCACTCTCAAGCTGCAAGCTTTGCCGCATTTAAGCCTTTGTACACCCTGCTGTATTTTTCGTGGTTCCCCGGCAGTGCCTGGTCCAGTGAATCCAACAGTGTTCGGGTGTATTCTTGTGCACAGAGCCATGGCCGTGTTGCTGGCACTCTCCTCCCTGTCACAGCGTGGCGTACTGGTGGTGCTTTCACGTGAGCCGGGAGGGGGAAGGCAGCCCAGGAGGGGCAAAGCAGGAGCAGGCCCAGGTGGTGCTCCTCGGGGGCTCTGCCTGACCACAGCTCGCTTGCTTGTCGTGTGGTTGCGGCGTGCCAGAGAGTCCAGTTTGCAATCCAGTTTCCTTCCCTGGAGAAGCCTCCTTCTCCCTCCCCTGCTCCTCGCCCCGGCCCTCGTGGGGAAAGTTGGACTTTGCTTCTCGTGAGCCTTTCCGGGGTTGAGCACAGCCCCAGCCAGGTGCACCGCAAACATCTGTCCTTGCTCTTGCCAGCCTGCCTGCCAGGTCACGTTGACGGCCTTCACCCTTGTGGAGAACCAGCACTCTGCTTACATTGGTCTCGTCTGCAGCAGTCCAAGAGCCAGCGGCAGCAGACGCCCCGGAGGAGGCCTGGTGGGGCAGGGGCCAGGATCCGTTTGTGGAGGACGGCGTTTCCTCCTTCCAAGCGGCTGAGATGCCCTGTGTCCTGCTCGCCTTCCGTCCTGTCCTTCGTGAAGTGTTCCTGGCCTTCTCCAAGGGCATCCGGGCGCCAGCCATGCAAGGGGAGCTATGCCAGTGTGGCTGTCACCTGAATACTGAATCAGACCTTTCGGGCCACAAAAATCAGTGTGGTCTACTCAGACTGGTCACAGCTCGCCAGGGTCTTCGGTCTTTCACACTGCCTAATCCCTTTAACTGGAGATGCCGGGGATTGAACCTGGGACCTTCTGCACTCCAGCAGATGCTCTACCACTGAGCCACCGCCCCTCCCCAGCACACACACGAAGCTGACTTATACTGGATCAGACCATGGTTCCATCACGGTCAGTCTTGTCTACTCAGATTGGTAGCAGCTCTCTGGGGAATCAGGTGGAAGTCTTTCACATCACCCACAACCTGGTCCTTTTCAGCTGGAGATGCTGGGGATTGAACCTGGGACCTTCTGCTTGCTGAGCAGAGGTTCTACCAGTGAGCCACAGCCCCTCTCCTGTCCAGGGAGCTTCTTGGCTGAGCAGGATGTTTGGGTCAGGTCCAGTCCCGTCTCCTCCCTGTCCGAGGCAGAACATGGCATGTCTGAATTGCACCCTGGTAAGCGTCGAAGCATTCTGTCCTCGGCTTCTCTTCTGAGAGGAGTGGGCCCCCACAGGGGCAGCTGTGGATGTTCA
The DNA here is from genome assembly GCA_029233225.1 of Lepidodactylus listeri. Classification (NCBI taxonomy): domain Eukaryota; kingdom Metazoa; phylum Chordata; class Lepidosauria; order Squamata; family Gekkonidae; genus Lepidodactylus; species Lepidodactylus listeri. The sequence continues at coordinate 1,943,915 of JARCFY010000004.1, read as the reverse complement.
GGGCACTTGTAGGGTGGGAGGACATAACAAGGTGGGCTAGGGGTGTGGCTTCGTGGTCTCCCACTCCTCCAAAGACTGTGCAGGATGCAGAGAAATGATCTCAGCTCTGGTTTATTCAGGGATTCACGCTTGCTTAACCCCCTGGGTCACTTCTCTCCCGTAGTGGACTTTCGCCTCCCCGCCCTCCCCTGTCCACCCCGGGCTGCCCCTGAGCCCTGCCTTTAGTGCCTGCCCCGGCATCTGGACTCCCTGCCCTCACCTAGACCGATTTCCCACAAGCAGCTGCTCGTGTCGATTTCCCATTATGTGCTGCGCAGCTGCATTTTGACCCGCAGCTTTACCCGATCTCCTCCACGTTTTCTAGATCCTCAAAAAACAGGATCGCAAAGATGCAGGGGAAATCAGGTGAAGCTGCGGGACAAAATGTGGCTGCACAGCACAGAGTGGGAAATTGACGCATGCAATCCAGGGAAAGGGAAGAGCGGGGGTGGAGCAGCGGCTTGTGTGAAATCGGTCCTAGTGTCCACGCCCTCCTTAATCTCTGCCCCCACCAACTGTGAGGGCCAGCCCCCCCCCTCTTAAAGGAGTCGCTGTTTAGCTTCCCAGCCTCCCCCCCCCCCCCAGACCTGCTCCTTTCCTGTGCCTCCTTGCTGACAGTGCCCTGGATCTGGCTGTTCCCTGACTCCTTCATGCTGGGTGGGGATCTAGTGATCGATTGACTGATTGGTTTGCTTCATGCATATCCTGCCCCCCACCCGAAGGGTGCCCAAAGAGGCTGACATCACAAGAACAACCCCGCGAGGTAGGTGAGGCAGAAAGAATGTGACTGGCCCAAGGTCACCCAACAGGCTTCTGTTGGAGTGTGGGGTTTGGACCTGGTCCTCCCAGATCCTAGTCTGAGAAGCTCTTCACCAGTAGACCACACCGGCTCTCTAGTCTCCCCGTCGACATGGACCCAAACGACATGTGATCCTGGGGACCCGAGAGCAAGCCCTCCCCGGCATCTCCATCAGCCATGAGAAGCCTGGAAGGGGTGGGGCTGGCATCACACAGGTTGGGGGTGGTCTTCCTACTGCCCCATGGAGCTTCTCCAGTGGGGAGAGGAGAACTATGCAGAACTGAAGCCTGCCTGGCAGTCTTGGAAGCTCTCCTCTCCTTTCTCCCCTCCTCCCCTCCCCTCTCCTGTCCTTTCCTCCCCTCCCCTCTCCCCTCCCCTCTCCTGTCCTTTCCTCCCCTCCCCTCTCCTTTCCTCCCCTCCCCTCTCCCCTCCCCTCTCCCCTCCCCTCTCCTGTCCTTTCCTCCGCTCCCCTCTCCCCTCCCCTCTCCTGTCCTTTCCTCCCCTCCCCTCTCCCCTCCCCTCTCCTGTCCTTTCCTCCCCTCTCCCCTCCCCTCTCCCCTCCCCTCTCCTGTCCTTTCCTCCCCTCTCCCCTCCCCTCTCCTTTCCTCCCCTCCCCTCTCCCCTCCCCTCTCCCCTCCCCTCTCCTGTCCTTTCCTCCGCTCCCCTCTCCCCTCCCCTCTCCTGTCCTTTCCTCCCCTCCCCTCTCCCCTCTCCTGTCCTTTCCTCCCCTCTCCCCTCCCCTCTCCCCTCCCCTCTCCTGTCCTTTCCTCCCCTCTCCCCTCCCCTCTCCTTTCCTCCCCTCCCCTCTCCCCTCCCCTCTCCCCTCCCCTCTCCTGTCCTTTCCTCCGCTCCCCTCTCCCCTCCCCTCTCCTCTCCTGTCCTTTCCTCCCCTCCCCTCTCCCCTCCCCTCTCCTGTCCTTTCCCCTCCCCTCTCCCCTCTCCTGTCCTTTCCTCCCCTCCCCTCTCCCCTCCCCCTCTCCCCTCCCCTCTCCTGTCCTTTCCTCCCCTCCCCTCTCCCCTCCCCTCTCCTGTCCTTTCTCCCCTCTCCCCTCCCCTCTCCTTTCCTCCCCTCCCCTCCCCTCTCCCCTCCCCTCTCCTGTCCTTTCCTCCCCTCTCCCCTCCCCTCTCCTGTCCTTTCCTCCCCCTCCCCTCCCCTCTCCCCTCTCCTCTCCTTTCCTCCCCTCCCCTCTCCCCTCCCCTCTCCTGTCCTTTCCTCCCCTCCCCTCCCCTCTCCTGTCCTTTCCTCCCCTCCCCTCCCCTCTCCCCTCCCCTCTCCTGTCCTTTCCTCCGCTCCCCTCTCCCCTCCCCTCTCCTGTCCTTTCCTCCCCTCCCCTCCCCTCTCCTGTCCTTTCCTCCCCTCCCCTCTCCCCTCCCCTCTCCTGTCCTTTCCTCCCCTCTCCCCTCCCCTCCCCTCCCCTCTCCTGTCCTTTCCTCCCCTCCCCTCTCCCCTCCCCTCTCCTGTCCTTTCCTCCCCTCCCCTCTCCCCTCCCCTCCCCTCTCCTGTCCTTTCCTCCCCTCCCCTCTCCTGTCCTTTCCTCCCCTCTCCCCTCTCATGTCCTTTCCTCCTTTCTCCCCTCCCCTCTCCCCTCCCCTCCCCTCTCCTGTCCTTTCCTCCCCTCCCCTCTCCCCTCCCCTCTCCTGTCCTTTCCTCCCCTCCCCTCTCCCCTCCCCTCCCCTCTCCTGTCCTTTCCTCCCCTCCCCTCTCCCCTCTCCTTTCCTCCCCTCCCCTCTCCTCTCCCCTCCCCTCTCCTGTCCTTTCCTCCCCTCCCCTCTCCCCTCCCCTCTCCTGTCCTTTCCTCCCCTCCCCTCTCCCCTCCCCTCTCCTTTCCTCCCCTCCCCTCTCCCCTTCCCTCTCATGTCCTTTCCTCCCCTCCCCTCCCCTCTCCTGTCCTTTCCTCCCCTCCCCTCTCCCCTTCCCTCCCCTCTCCATGTTTCCTAACCATGGACACACCTGAGTGCTTAGGGCCACCCTGTAAGAAGGGACAGGCACTTTGCACATGGCCAGAGAGCGCTTGTTTCACAATACCGGCGTGACATGGTCTGTGTGAAGCCCTGCTTGGAGAGAGATGCCAGGCCTGAGCCTCGGTTGAGCCAGGCTCCAGTGAAACCCCCTTGGAGAGGTTCTTCTGTTGGGCTTCCTGGGGAGCCCCCTGAGGGCAGAGGTGCCCTTTCAGTCCTGTTCCAAGCAGGAAGAGGCCAGGACCAGAGGCCTGTCAAGGGGCTAAGGAGAGGCAGCCAGTCCTGCTGGGTGCTGCCAAAGCCAGGCCCGCTGGGTCTCAGAGGCTCAGCATGATTCCCATGGCACTCCGGCTTGGGCCTCTCAGCCCCTTCCCCTGGTTCCGAGTCTGCTTCCAGATGCTGGAGTCCTCGGGTGAGCCTCGGGGATCCTTCCTTGCCCTCCCTAGACTGAGGGGCTGTGCGAAGAGCAGGGGACACGAAGCGGTCCTTTACTCATTTGCATGCATTAATACACCGTGCGCGTGCGGTGGGTGGCTGCCAGGGTCACCCGAGAGCGACCCTGCTAAGAATGCCATCTGTGCCCCTCCCCTTGGAACATCAAGGACACTTACCTTGTTTATGCTAATCAACTTTTATGTTCCTTGTGTTAAGTTAATTAGGTGGGAGAGGAATGGGGCTTGCGAAGGGTGCGTGGGGAAAGCACCTGATGATTCTCCGGCTGATGCAGCCAAGGCAGGGGCCGTCTGTGATGGAATTGTGGGGACAGATTCTCCGGGCGATATTGGCAGCGCTCAAAGAGCAAAGAGTGGTGGCCGTGCTCACCCCAGCAGAGCTTCATCCCACCAATATCCCACCAATTTAGCAAAAATGTTCCCGTTCATATTGGCTGGGACCAGATCATGCTAAACCAGCCCCGTGGGGCAGAGGGCTTGACCTTCAGGGCCAGTGGGGCACGCTTGGAGAAGGTCCGCTTAGCAGCAACAGGTTTGCGGGGGAGGGGAGCAAATACTGCAGGACGTGGTTCTTCCGCCACGCCCGGTTCAGTCGGACTGAGGAGCAGAGTCCGAGGCGGACGTGCAGTGGTGCTGTGGCTCAGATCTCAGTTCTGGTCAAATGATCGTAGCAATAAAGAACTAGAACCAGATCTCAGTTGCTCAGCTCGCCCCTCTGTGTGTGTGTGCTGGTGGGAAGTGCTCCCTCTAAGCTGTGGAGTCTTGTGAGCAAAAATCCTATTTTGTGAGCTACTGGCACTAAAGTTGTGAGCCAGCGATCGTGGCTTCTGCAGACATTAGTTTGCTCTGGAGCCCTCCTTCCAGAGCTCAGACAGAAATGTGTGAGCCGGTGGCTAAAAAACTGTGAGCTAGCTCACATTAACTCAGCTTAGAGGGAACACTGCCTTCAAGTCACAGTGGACTTCTGGTGACCCGTCAAGGGCTTTTCAAGGCAAGAGAACTTCGGAGGTGGTTTCCTCTTGCCTGCCTCTGCACAGCAACCCTGGACTCCCTTGGTGGTCTCCCATCCAAGGACTAATTAGGGCCAACCCTCCTTAGCTTCCAAGATCAAGAGGGAACTGGATAAACATCTGGAGCAGAGGTCCATCAGTGGCCCCTATGAGCCACAAGGCATAGATAGGAACTCTCAGTCTGGGGCAAGTGATGCTCTGCATTCTTGGTGCTTGGGGGGGGCAACAGTGGGAGGGCTTCTAGTGTCCTGGCCCCACTGGTGGACCTCCTGAGGGCACCTGTGTGACAGAGTGTTGGACTGGATGGGCCACTGCCCTGATCCAGCATTGGCTTCTCTTATGTCCTTATGAGATCCGGCTCTCCTGGGCCATCCAGGTCAGGGTTTCTGGCTGCTTCTGGCCCTGCTTCCAAGGGTTCTGTGTTCAAGACCCCGGGACCTGACCTTGGAGTTGTCTCTGTATTATGTCCCGGCCGTTAAACCATGCACGTAGTCAACCCCACACGTGGCCAGGGGAAGCCGTCGAACTTCACTCCCAGGACAACAGACCCGGAGGATCCTAGCCGGGGACCCATGGGGAAGCCCACAATCTGTAGGGAGGCCTCTAGGTGGCAGGGGCATGTAAATAACCAGTCACAGGTGTTGGGTGTGTGCATGGGGATGCAGTCACAAAGGGGAATATAAGCGGACCTGCGAGTCTGGGTTGTCATCCTGATCTCGACCTCTCAGTAAACTACGAGCTTTAATCACTCAACGGGTCTCCGAAGCCAGTACTTTACACCCTGCCTCCCCAGAGGAAGACTGGGCCATCGAGAGAACAGCCTCTCTCAACTTTCCCTGGTCGCCCATCAGTTACCCACAGCCTGCCTGGCCGTAGCGATTTTGCGCTGGGTGCCGGGCGCCACGGAGAGCCATGCCTGTTTCTCAGGAGAAGCTGAAAGCAGAGCCGAGAGAGGCAGACGGGATTGCTTCCCTCCCCAGGAGGCTGCAGCCCAAGTCCTTCCTTCCTGTTTGTGAGTTGTCCTAAAGCGGGGTGTGTGTGTGTGTGTGTGTGTGTGTGTGTGTTTGCAGTGCAGTGCAGCAGCTGGACAGCAGCCGGCAGAGCCAGCAGGCCTCTTGCCCTGTCAAACCCCATGAGCTCAAGCGCCTTGAGGTGTGCCAGGCGAACTCCCTGGGGGAGGGAGGGAGGGGAACAGTCCACAGCTGTGGAGGTGGGGGGGCTGCAGAGGAGGTTCTCTGCAACTGTAGCAGCAAATGACATCTTCGCAAGTGAAGCACCCAAGTGTTGCGTGGGGAGGGCAGGTCTGTTTTACTGGAGCCTGGGAGTCCACAGTGGGATGGGGTGGCCCTGCAAATTGTCACCCTATAGCACTCTCTCTGTGTGTATTAGTGCTTGCGTGTGCATTTGAGCATGCTTTTTTGGGGAGGGGGAGCTGGAAGGGGTCATCTAGCCCAACAGTAAAGTACAATGCAGGACGTTCACACAGCTACCTTCTCCCATCACTCCCCCCAGGGACTCCTGCTCTGTGCCCAGAGAAAGGCATAAAACCCCTCCAGGATCCCTGGGCCAGGCTGGCCTGGAGGAGAATTCCTTCCTGACCCCAAAATGGCAACCAGCATTATCCTGGGCGTGTATGAGAGGCCCAGGAGAGCCGAGCGCTGGCTCATCCCTTCCTGTCCTTCCCCCTCTCACCAGTGCCTGAATCTTCTGGAGAAGATTTTGCACCACTGGAATTGCTAATGTGTGCGCCTCAGCGTCTAGTCATGCCGGCCACATGACCATGGAAACGTCTTTGGACAGCGCTGGCTCTTCGGCTTGGAAACGGAGATGAGCACCGTGTCCCTAAAGTTGTATTCGACTGGCTTTCGAGCAAAGGGAAACCTTTGCCTTTACCTTTGCCTTAAAATCAAAACTGAAGGCTATTTTGCACAGCAACACTTCCCCACCCCCTTGTGCATGCGTATGCGCCCGCTTCCTTTCTCGCACACTCGCAGGAATGCACCCGGTCCTGAATGCTGTGAAATAAAACGCTTTCATTTTGGGGATGACATACACATTATTACAGGGAGTCATAGGAATTGTGAAGACAGGAAGGCCATTAAAATCCAGAAACAAAACACTTTTGTGAAGGGAAGCCTTTTTTTCGGCGCTGATGATAATGTGAGAAAAAGGAATCATATTGGTTCAAAATTCTAGGAAGAAAGAAAGAAGCCAAGGCTGAGGAGTTTTTTTTTTTTTGGGGGGGGGGGGGGAGGATCTTCTTCCTAGGGATTTGGTGGCCGAGCCGATTCTTAATGGGGCTGAGCTGCCATCATGCCTCCTTTGGACCCTGGCACTGCCGAAATCCTTCTCTCCTCACCACTTCCTTCCTCGGTAGCACCTTTGTATTATTTTATGTTCTCAACGTCTACTTATTTTAATTGCTCCAGATGGAGAGAGAGGAATCAAAAAGAGCCAGGGGGGATGCACGTGTGATTATATAGGGATGCCACCCTCCAAGTGGGACTTGGGGATCTTCTGGAACTACAGCTCACCTCCGGACTACAAAGATCAGCTCCTCTGGAGAAAATGGGTGCTTTGGAGGGTGGGCTCTATGGCACCGTACCCCACTGAGGTCCCCGTCTTCCCCCCAGGCTCCATTCCCAAATCTCCAGGAGTTTCCCAACCTGGATCTGGCAACCCTGAAAACCCCACCTGGCAACCCCAAATAGAATTAGGGAGGGCTGTGGAATAATCCGCAAGTTGGAAATGAGAACTGGAAACCCCCTTTCCCCTTGGAAATCCCTCCCAAAGGGGGAAACGGGTCTTCACAGTCAGCCCACCTGAAGCAAAGCTTGGTGTCTCTTGGAGCCAGTTTGGTGTCGCGGACTCTAATCTGGGAGAACCGGGTTTGATTCCCCACTCCTCCACTTGCACCTGCTGGAAGACCCTGGGCAAGCCGTAGTTCTGCCTGTTCTCTCAAGGGCGGTTCTTGAAAGAGCTCTCTCAGCCCCACCTACCTCGCAGGGAGTCTGTTGTGGGGAGGGGAAGGGAGAGGAGTTTGTAGGCTGCTCTGAGACTCCTTTGAGTAGTGAAGGGCGGGGTATAAATCCAATCTCTTCTTCTCTTCTTCACTGCTTCCTCCCCCCCTTCCCCGAATTCTCTTCTGTGTGCCCGTGACCTCTAACAAAAATGGTATGTTGAAAAGTCGCCTCCCGACAGAGGTGGGGCCATCCCTCCGAGCAGATGGTGCCCGTGTCCTTGAAGAAGAAATTTCCTTTGTACGTTGGAGTGAGAGCCTGGGTGCCTTTTGATTCCTGCCCAGCTGTTCAGTGCGCGCCAGGTCTCTCGTCTCTGCTTTCCATTTGCCCTCCGCATCACGCCGACTTTATGGCTTCCCTCCCTCTGGTGCTGTGGGCCAAGGATCTCTGATGGGCTGATGCGACCGCTTCCTCTCTCTCTTGAGTCGATACCTGGGCGCAGCATCCTGTTGAAAGAGGGGCTCTAGCCAACGGGGGGGGGGGGCAAGCGAGAGGATCCCTGGGCCCCAGCCAGGGCAGGGCGGGCACTGTTCCCCTCCTTCCGGTGCTTGTTCCAGGAACAACGGCTTCTTCTCCGCCTTCTGTGCCCCCTTGATTCCTGACCAGCTTCCCTAGCAAGTGCCCTAGCTGCCCGATGTGGGGATGCCAATCTTCAGGCGGGGCCTGGAGCGTCTCCAGAAGGACAGCTGACCTCCAGACAACAGAGATCAGTTCCCCTGGAGGAAACCGCTCCTTTGGAGGTTAGACTCTATGGCATTGTACTGTGCTGTGGTCCCTCTATTCCCCAAACCCCGCCCTCCCCAGGCTCCACCCCCAAATCTGCAGGAATTTCCCAACCTGGAATTGGCAACCGGAGCTGGCTGTTATGTTTCCCTTACGCCTGTCTCTGCTCTTCCACAACTCTTCCAGCAGATGCTGCTGGCTTGGCTTGGCTTCTGTGGTGGGTGGATTGGCTGCTACCCTCCACAGAGCTGCTTTCTCTCTCTCCCTCCCTCTCTCTGGCCCTCCTCTTGCCCCCCCCCCACCCCCGGGCAACCTCCAGACAGATTAAGAATATAAGAACATAAGAGAAACCAGCATTGGATCAGGCCAATGGCCTATCTAGTCCAACACTCTGTGTCACACAGTGGCCAAAAACATTAGGTGCCCTCAGGAGGTCCAGCAGTGGGGCCAGGACACTAGAAGCCCTCCCACTGTTGCCCCCCCCCCCCCCAAAACACCAAGAATACAGAGCATCACTTGCCCCAGACTGAGGGATCCTATCTCTACCTTGTGGCTAATAGCCACTGATGGACTGCTGCTCCATATGTTGATCCAATTCCCTCTTGAAGCAATCCGTGCTTGTAGCCTCCACCACCTCCTGTGGTAGTGAATTCCACATGTTAATCCCTCTTTGGGTGAAGAAGTACTTCCTTTTGCCCATTCTAATGGATTGTTTAAAACCCACCAATTGACATCCAAAACCTTGACATCCAAAAGGACTTCCTTTTATTTGTTCTAACCCGACTGCTCAGCAATTTCATGGAGTGCCCACAAGGAGTTCTTGTCTTGTGAGAAAGGGAGAAAAGGACTTCTTTCTCTACCTGCTCTGTCCCATGCATAACCTTGTAAACCTGGATCATCTCACCCCTCAGCCGTCGCTTCTCCAAGCTAAAGAGCCCCAAGTGCCTCAACCTTTCTTCATAGGGAAAGTGTTCCGATTCTGTGCCATTGCTGTTCTGTGGGGTGAACTGCTGAGGGAGGCCTGCCCCGGTGGGTCCCCTTGGGGGGTGAGGATCCCAGGTTGGCTCCATCTGGCCCCGCAGTGCCTCGGGTCCTGTTGAGCTGGGGTAGCTGACGTCTTTCAGGAAGCTCTCCAGGACGGTGCCGCAAGCCAGACTCCTGGCCTGAGGAGGGACCGGCCTCCCTTGTCCCTGCAGGTTCAAAGGCTTTGGAGGGGGGGAGGCCTGGAGGCCTGGATGCGGGTGGTGGGTCTTCAGGGAGCTGTCGGAAATACATTTTTAAGGATGGAGCCAAGGTGCGCCACTGCCCCCGGGGACAAGGGTCAGTCAAGGGCAGGAGCAAAAGGCCAGCCCAGCCCAAACGGCCTCATTCTCAGGGCTTTCATGCCTGCCGAGTTATTAGCTGCGTCGTGATGCTGTCCAGATGTGTGGGGCAAGAGACACATCTGGGGGCTGTTGGCGGTGTTGGCTGCCGGGGGACTACTGTGTGCCGAGACAATGCTGGGGGAAAGGGAGTTAAGCTGTGGTTGAGCTGCCCGGCCCCCCTTCCCAGGAAGGCTTCCAGAGGGCAGCCTGCGCCCGTCCCCGTTTCTGCTCTCGGGCTTGCCTCTCGAAGGAGGGCGGAATATGTCTGGGGAGGGGCGTGGGGCTGGCTCTGGGCTGTGGTCTCCCTTCCCTGAAGGCTGCCGTCTGAAGTCGATGCAGGGAAAGGCCTGGGGCTCCCCTTCCAGTCAGGCTGGCCCAGACCAAAACAGCATTCAGAATTACAGATGCAAACCACTGGAGTGAGAGGGTTTGGGGGAGGCAGAGTGTGGAGAGCTGAGTTTGGCCAGTTAAGAATAAGCTACTGTGATTGTGATGGTGATTTAAGCATTCTTTGGAAAATGTGCACCTCAGGAATGGGGATGGAAGTTTTTAAATGTCATCCATTTTGAGATGTTGCTCGTCCCCCGTATCAGTGTCCCTTGGTGCATCCCACTCTTTTTAATCCCACCGTGTCCACACGCAAAGGTCAGCCTCTTGGACTGGCACTGTCAGGGGAGTCTCCCCTCTCCAGGGTCTCTGGCAGAAAGGGACCCCCCCCCCAAGCACCCCCCCAAGCACCCCCGCGTGCACCTGCTGGCAGAGAGCGCCTTTTAATTATCCCATCAGCTGCCGTGCCCCCCCAGGCAAAGGGGTCCAAAGGTCAGGTGTGTATGCCAAGCCTTTCAGCAGCAAGCAGTCAGCTGTGGTTATGTTTGATGGGCCTGCACTTGTGGTTTTGCAGTCTGTCGGTTGCCCTGAGTGCATTGGAACTGAGCTGGTGTGTTATAAATAAGGCAGGCTTGAATGGGGGCCTCGCTCATGCCGAAGGACTGTGTTTCCGTAGTCACAGAGCGGTTGCTGGATGGAGGTTGAGGCAGTTGTTCCAGAGGAAAAAAAGCTGAGGGTACACGGCTTATCCCATGTTGAGAGGCCCTCTTCTCTTGTTGGCTCTACCGAGGAACTGGTTGGCCCCTGTGTGAGACAGGAGGCTGGACTGGAGGGACCCTCACTGGTCTGATCCAGCGGGGCTCTTCTGAGGTTCTTCTCAGGGGAAGGCCGGGGCATCTCTGCCCTGTTGTTGGACCTCCAGAGGAACTGGCTGGCCCCTGTGTGAGACAGGATGCTGGACTGGATGGACCCTCACTGGTCTGATCCACAGGGCTCTTCTGATGTTGTTATGAAGGCCTCGGCCTCTCTGCCCTGTTGCTGGCCCTCCAGAGGAACTGGCTGGCCTCTCTGTGTGAGACAGGATGCTGGACTTGATGGACCCTCACTGGTCTGATCCAGCAGGGCTCCTCCGATGTTCTTCTCAGGGGAAGGCCTCGGCCTCTCTGCCCTGTTGCTGGCCCTCCAGAGGAACTGGCTGGCCCCTGTGTGAGACAGGAGGCTGGACTAGATGGACCCTCAGTGGTCTGATCCAGCAGGGCTCTTCTAATGTTCTTCTCATGGGGAGGCCTCGGCCTCTCTGCCCTGTTGCTGGCCCTCCAGAGGAACTGGCTGGCCTCTCTGTGTGAGACAGGATGGCTGGACTAGATGGACCCTCACTGGCCTGATCCAGCAGGGCTCTTCTGATGTTCTAAAGTCTCACACCTTTGGAGGAGAAGCTGTTAAAACAAGAGAATGGTGAAGCATGAGCTCCACCCCAAGATCTCCAGGAATTTCCAAACACAGAGTTATATTTCTTTGCCTACTTTGCAGAAACTGTCGCCCTGCTTTTGGATCTGCACCATTAAACAGAGGATGGTTGCATTGATCCGATGTCTCTCGCCGGTATTAAGGCCTCTGGCCTGCTCACTTCCTCGCAACTCATGGCTGGGGCGGGGGGACGGGACGGACGGACGACCGGTTCTCCTCTTTTGCCCTAGATGCCTGGCTCCCGTTCAGTCCATCCCTGGCCTCACCAGCCTGCTCCCGGACTTGGAATCTTATTGTCAAGACCAAGGGCAGACCAAGCTGGCATTTTGAAAACATCCCCACCAAGGAACATTTCAATACTGTAAAGCTTCCTTTCATAAGAACATAAGAGAAGCCAATGTCAGATCAGGCCAGTGGCCCATCCAGTCCAACACTCTGGTGTCACACAGGGGCCAAAAACACCAGGGGCCATCAGGAGGTCCAGCAGTGGGGCCAGGACACCAGAAGCCCTCCCACTGTTGCCCCCCCCCCAAGCACCAAGAATACAGGGCCTCACTTGCCCCAGACATAAGAACATAAGAGAAGCCAATGTCGGATCAGGCCAGTGGCCCATCCAGTCCAACACTCTGGGTCACACAGTGGCCAAAAACACTAGGGGCCCTCAGGAGGTCCAGCAGTGGGGGCAGGACACTAGAAGCCCTCCCACTGTTGCCCCCCCCCCAAGCACCAAGAATACAGAGCATCACTTGACCCAGACCGAGAGTTCCTATCTATACCTTGTGGCTCCTAGCCACTTATGGGCCTCTGCTCCAGATGTTGATCCAATCTCCTCTTGAAGATATCCATGCTTGTAGCCACCACCACCTCCTGTGGTAGTGAATTCCACATGTTAATCACTCTTTGGGTGAAGAAGTACTTCCTTTTACCCGTTCTAACGGATTGTTTAAAACCCACCAATTGACATCCAAAACCTTGACATCCAAAAGGACTTCCTTTTATTTGTTCTAACCTGACTGCTCAGCAATTTCATGGAGTGCTCACGAGTTCTTGTATTGTGAGAAAGGGAGAAAAGGACTTCTTTCCCTACCAGCTCTATCCCATGCATAATCTTATAAACCTCGATCATGTCACCCCTCAGCCGTCGTTTCTCCAAGCTAAAGAGCCCCAAGCGCTTCAACCTTTCTCCATAGGGAAAGTGTTCCAACCCATTTTATCATTCTAGTTGCCCTTTTCTGCACTTTTTCCAGTGCTATAATATCCTTTCTGAGGTGTGGTGACCAGAACGGTACACAGTACTCCAAATGAGGTCGCACCATCGATTTATACAGGGGCATTAAGATAGTGGCTGATTTGTTTTCAATTCCCTGCCTAATAACTCCCAGCATAGCGTTGGCCTTTTTCATTGCAGTCGCACACTGTCTCGACATTTTCATTGAGTTATCTACTACGACTCCAAGATCTCTCTCTCGGTCAGTCTCTGCCAGTTCGGACCCCATCAACGTGTATTTATAGTTAGGATTTTTGGCTCCAATGTGCATCACTTTGCACTTGGCCACATTAAACCGCATTTGCCACGTTGATGCCCACTCGCCCATCCTCGACAGATCCCTTTGGAGTGCCTCACAATCCTCCCTGGTTCTCACCACCCTGAACAACTTTGTGTCATCTGCAAATTTAGCCACTTCACTGCTTACTCCCAACTCCAAATCATTAATGAACAAGTTAAAAAGCATCGGACCGAGTACTGATCCCTGTGGAACCCCACTGCTTAACACCCTCCACTGAGAAAATTGCCCATTTATATTCACTCTCTGTTTCAGCTCCTTCCCTAACTTTTGAGCTTACGGGGAGGGGGGCTATGTCCCACTTAAGGGAAAAGAGGTCCAAAAGATGGGATGAGGAAAAACAAAATGGTTGGTGCCCCCTTGCGGGCCAGCTGAACCAATGCTGGGCATGTTATTACACTCCTGCCAGTGTCGCTGCCAGCTTCCGGCAATTGCTGGCCACCTCCACCTCGGTTTTCCAACATGGAGACTCTGCCTGGATGGTGGGGGGAGAACGGGAGAGCCACGTGAGCGCAATACCACGCACTCTCACCGTCTGTGTAGTATGTCACATTAATTGGGGTCAAAAGTAGTCGCAGCTAAACAAACAGCCTTGAAAAATACGCTGTCTTATGTGTAATTATCACATGCTGTAAAATTGTCTGGCAAAAAACAATATTCATTCTGCCCCGTTCTTGGAAACCCTTTTTGGGTAAACAAAACCTTGCCTTACAAAGCGATTTGCTCATTCCAGCCAAGAAAATATTTCATAGGGGGACCCCCCCCCTCCACCCACCCACCCACCCACCCACACACAAACATGATATCCCCACAAATATCCTATTTTTAAATTGCTAAGATAGGGTTGGGGGGGATCCTGGGGGGGGGGGGGGAGAGATGGGGGAAGCCCCCACTTTGCAATTTTTCTCTTTTCCGGACCTCGGCATATCTCAATGAAATATCCAGAAGCCTCAAATGGCAAGCGTTGACTTTCCCATTAGGGAATCTTTGCTTGTCACCCCCACCCCGGTCTGTTTGGACCTCTAACTTCCCCAGGCAATGAGTTCCCAAAGCCCTTTCTGTATTCCGGGGAGAGCCCCCTCCCCCCCCCCCTTTCAGCCTCTACTCTGCCCCTTTCATCAGGTGGAACCACCAGGCAAGTCGCATTCTGGGAAAGAAATTAAATTGTGAGAAGAGTTCGTCGTTTTTATAGCCCGGCCTCCTTCTCCTTCTCCCACTGCCACCTTTAATTTTGGCTTCAGGGTTTTGGATGTCAATTGGTGGGTTTTAAACAATCCGTTATTTACTTGTTCTGTTCAATGGGACCGGAGCTTTGGGAGACCACTCATTGCCAGACCGGCGTCCGTGCAGTTGCCAGCTCACGCGCCATGCTCTTTCAGGGTCGGCTGCGTACCCTGCCCGGCGGCCTGCCAGGTCTCCGCCACACCCCCCACCTCCAGCTTCTGCTGCAGCTAGGCAATGTCGTCAGCTGTCCTAGAGAGAAAGGTGGCGCGTTTTGCTGGCGAGTCCAGGATCAGCAACCCTTCCTGCATTGCTCTGTAGCAGGAAAAAAAATCCCCAGTTTGGAATGACTCTCCGTTTTGATTAATTTTTAGGTATGAAACCATTTACAATTACAGTTGGAAGCCATAAAAGCAAAAAATGAATCCATGCTTTAGCTTGGAGAAACAACGGCTGAGGGGTGACGTGATCGAGGTTTATAAGATTATGCTTGGGATAGAGCAGGTAGAGAAAGAAGTCCTTTTCTCCTTTTCTCACAAGACAAGAACTCCTCGTGGGCATCCCATGAAATTGCTGAGCAGTCGGGTTAGAACAGATAAAAGGAAGTCCTTCTTCACCCAAAGAGTGATGAACACGTGGGATTCACTGCCACAGGAGGTGGTGGCAGCTACAAGCATGGACAAGAGGAAATTGGAGAAACATCTAGGGCAGAGGTCCATCAGTGGCTATTAGCCACAAGGTATAGATAGGAACTCTCGGTCTGGGGCAAGTGATGCTCTGTATTCTTGGTTGCTTGAGGGGGGGGGGGCAACAGTGGGAGGGCTTCTAGTGTCCTGGCCCCACTGCTGGACCTCCTGATGGCACCTGGTGTTTTTGGCCACTGTGTGACACAGAGTGTTGGACTGGATGGGCCACTGGCCTGATCCAACATTGGCTTCTCTTATGTTCTTATGCATCTTAGGAGTATTGAACAGAGCTGCAAAAATGGGGAAGTTTGGAACTGGATGGGTGATAAATTTCCCATTTCACTGCTCCCCCCCCCCCACATGCCAATCTTCCTTCGAAGTCCTTGCAAAGTGGCTTGTTCTCAGGAGCACCAGAGGGGAACTGTTCACTCCCACGGTTTGGATAGCTCCTGCCCTGACTGTTTTCTCTTTCCCTGCTGAAGGAGGGAGGAGATTGGCATGTGTGAAGGTTCTGCCCAGTCTAATCTTTTTGTGTGTGTGCGTGTATTTTTGCATTGTGCATGTGTGCGTGTGTGTGTGCCTGGAAGCCATGGCAACCTCTGGCATCTCCTACTGGGGCACAGAGGATGTTCAGAGAAGTGGCTTGATAGCCTGCCTCTGCCTCCCGGCCCTGGTATTCTTTGGAGGTCTCCCATCGAAGTACTTGCCAGTGTCAGCCCTGCTTGGCTTCCGAGATCTGAGAAGATGGGGCTTGCCAGGGCAGGGCCCGCCCGCCCAGTCTAATCCTGACCTGAGGCTTACTTCCAAATTCCTCTGGGCAGCTGAATTTTCCTCCAGACGCAGACGGATCAAGGCTGCGTGTGGTTGGGTGTACCGGCAGGAGCAACCTGTCAACTTCCTCCAGGCTGAGCAGGCTGAAGTGATCCAAACCCAGAACTGGAGACGTGCTTGGGGTCTCACGCTGACTTACGGTTTCAAGTGTGGTGGGGAGGTTGTGGCGGAGCGACAAGACTTTGTCCACGAAGTAGCTCGCAAATGCCTCACAGCCAGTATCCAATTCCCTAGCGTTTGGTCTGCCCTGAGGTAGAGTCGTTACAAACCGGATTGTCCTAAAGATTTGGGCTGGGCGTGAGCTTGCGGATGCAATCATGGCCACATAGAATTCTCCCTTAGCAGCTTTGACGGCCATCTCATAGGATCTCATAAATGTCCTTGTAGCTTCGTTAAGCATGATTCGCAAAAAGAACATGTTCAAAACCAACAGTCGGCTCCTCTGTAATTCCATACATAGATAAGTGTCCATGGACCTCCAAACAGAAAGTAACTGCAGCAGAAGAGGTCCACTGCGGAAAGAATAACAGCCGGACGTCTCTCCCAGGTATAAATCGCGACATTTCTATGATCTTCAACAGTGGCTGATAACACAGGACCGATTTCCAAAATAATATAGGCACAGTTCTGTAACTTCAATGGAACCCCAGGGTTCTCAGAATGAGTGTAATATACAGTTTTGAGCATATATTGTTGTGAATTCTGGATGGTGTCCCCTTGGTGGATGTTATTTGCAGCACCTGGAGGGTAGCGATCCTAACTATAAAGGATGTAAATAAAGTAAACAATTAACGGAGAAAAAGACGCATCCTTTGAAAACCTGTCTTTTGGCGCCTTTAAAACACCTAATAACAGCGTCCTCCTGGCCAATTATACCTGGACATGTTAATGCCACAATGATTTTGCAAAAAGCCAGGCTGCCCCAGGACACTTTGGCGGCATTCACACATAGCAACAAGCAGCTGTTTAGACTGTGGCTTTAAAAGCCTGGGAATCATGCGCTCCCATCCTGTCCCCCTGGCACAGAGCTCTGCGATTCATCTTCATTTGTGGCGCCTGTAAATTGTTGTTCCGTCCCAGTGATGACGCATGGATCCCAGCAATATTTCCCTCAAACAGGGATTCTTGCTGAATGGCTGTAGTCCCCTCTACTCCTAGGAGCAGCATTTCAAGAGGATCATTAGGGCAAGGGGGAGAGTCAAGGAAGCTGTGTTTCATTAGTGGAGATGCTTCTTGGAATCTGGCCCTAGGTTTTCTTGGGGAGGGCTGGTGGCTCAGTGGCAGAGCATCTGCTTGGCATTCACAAGGTCCCCTGTTCAATCCCCAGCGCCTCCAGTTTACATGACGGAGCGGTAGGTGATGCGAAAGTCCTCTGGGAGAGACCTGGGAGAGCTGCTGCCAGTCTGAGTAAACAGGACTGACTGTGATGGACCAACCCCCTGATTCAGTATAAGCCTGCTTCATGTGTTCATGTGTGTGTTCTTCTACTTGGGAGAGTCCATGGCTCAGTGGCAGAGCCTCTGCTTGGCATGCAGAAAGTCTCCGGTTCGATGCCTGGCATCTCCAGTGAAAAGGACCAGGCAGGAGGTGATGGGAAAGACCTTTCTCTGCCTGAGACCCTGGAGAGCGGCTGCCAGTCTGAGTAGGCAATACTGACCTTGCTGGACCAAGGGCCTGATTCAGTAGAAGACAGTTTCATACTTTCTCTGGGCTCCAAACCTCACCTTCATCCTGACTGGTCGGCAAGGGAAGACACTGTCATTTGTAATTACATTGGCACAACAAACTGTAGTTTGCCGCAGATTTGGGAGTGGCAGGTACCTGAGCTGCACCTGGCAGGGGTGGGAAGGGAGGGGGTTTCCAAGGCCACATCCTGCTGGGACTAACTCGGGCTTCCTGTCGTGTCTGGGTGTGTTCCGCAGGCCTGCCACAGGGATGAGACGCATTCCGCCCGCCTGCTTGGGTTGCGGTGGCCTCCTGCCGGCTGCGTGCTGGCTTGCCCTTCCCCACCACCCCCACCACCCCCGCCCCGGCCACCTTTGTTCCCTGCAAGTGGCACAAAAGGCATGTGCTCTGCCAAGCCAGATGGCTGTGGGTTCATGGATGGGGCACCGTTGTCACAAATGAATTATGACCAACAATAGGCCTGCGGGCTCAAGTTACTCCCAAGCAGTCAGGGGTTGTTGTGGATTCCCCACGCCCTCTTTGGCCTTCCTGCCCTCTTGCCCCCCCTGGCTCTTGGCCAGCCGGCCCCCCACACCATTAATGCATTATTATTAGGGAGGAAGGAAAGAGAGCGGGAGGCACCTCGCCGCTTTCCCGGCTCTCTGGTAATTGCCTGGATCCTCCAGGCCTCTTCCCACCGTCCTGTTGACAGCCGGCACTTAAATCAGATGAAAGGTGCCCTTTCGAGAGTGCGCAGGGCTGGCCCCAGGGGTGAAGCTTTCTGAAGGATATATCAGCATGACATCTTTTCTCTGGGGCTTAGTACTGACAGGGTCTCGGAAAGGGCCAGGGGCTGGCGGCTTAGGGAGACCCTTGTCGGGGACTCCTGCCTGATAAGAAGTCGACACTGCTGGTGCTTTCTCACCCCACCGCAGCCTTTTATCTTGCAGTGACAGAATGGCAGGTCGTGCGTAGATGGCCTTTCGTGTTCTCAGGTGCCCCTGTGCCCCCACTCCCCCCCCCCCATGTGGTAGGGACTGGTGAGAGAAAGGAGTGTTAGCAAGGGCGACCCCCCATATCTCCAGGTATTTCCCAACCAGGTGTTGGCCACCCTGTTGCTGCGGGAGTTGCCAGTGAGGCCTACCCAGTCTTGGCTGGTGAGCCCTTCCAGTCTCCCTGGGCAGCTGTCCAGCTTGGCCAAATGGTGGTGCCAGCCAAGAGGAGAGGGAAAGGCGAGTGTAACCTTTGGACAGAAACATTTGGTTCCGCCTCGGTGTGTGAGGGGGAGAGGTTGTCTTAAGCAGGTGCATTTCTGTATGTCTAACCCCTAGATCCCTTTGGCACCCCTTGGAATGAAGTGCTGTCTGTTCTGTTCCCTGCGACTTGCACTCAGCCACGCTGTAGGTTGTGGTGACAGTCACTTTATTGCCGGATGCCGTCGTACGATTATTTTTAAAAGAAGCCTGTAAAAGCAATTCTAAGTGCTGTGGAATTGACGTGAAATAAAATATTTAGACGCAAGGTGTTTCATTTCAGGCTCGCAAGCAAACTGAGGCGGCAGCTTTGGATAAAACGAGAAGTTCCATTTGGGTGGGGAAATGTTGACTTTGGGGTTGGAAGGGAGTGGGGGGCAGTGTTCCCTCTAAGCTCAGTTAGTGTGAGCTAGCGCTCACAGTTTTTTAGCCTCCAGCTCACACATTTTTGTCTTAGCTCAGGAAGGATGGCTCCAGGGCAATCTGATTTATGATTTATGCAAACTGATTCATGCAGCCAGTTTGGTGTAGTGGTTAAGTGCGCAGACTCTTAATTTGGGAGAACCGGGTTTGATTCCCCACTCCTCCACTTGCACCTGCTGGATGACCTCGGGCGAGTCACAAGTTCTGTCAGAGCTGTTCTCTCAAGGACAGTTCTCGAAAGAGCTCTCTCAGCCCCACCTGCCTCACAGGGTGTCTGTTGTGGGGAGGGGAAGGGGAAGGAGTTTGTAAACCGCTCTGAGACTCCAAGTGAGTGAAGGGCGGGATATAAATCCAATCTCTTCTTCTTCTTCCTGGCTTTGTGTGGGCCGGTCTGCATTACCTGCATGGTACCTAGAAGGACATACGGCAGAATCCTCTGTGCTGGTCCTCTGCCTGACCCACTTAGAACTGGGGTGGGGGGGCAGACAACAATGGGGGGGGCTCTCCTTTCAGCCCTGGTTGTGAGTTTCACAGAACTATCCCTGCTGGGAACAGAGGAGGGGGCTGGACACACCTTTGTGGTGACCTGAGAAGCTTGATCTTCAAGGCCCCACCTTGGCTACTTCGAATTTAGACTTCATTATGCTCAGACCTCTTCATTTCTCCCTGGTCGCAGCTACTGTTGTCTCTTACATTTATTTATCGAATCGGTTATAAGCTCACCTTTCTCCCAGGCCACTGGACCAAAGTCAGGCAGGTGTGGCTGCCAGTGCGTAACCACAGTGTAAGTCGAACGCACCCGGATACTACCTGGCCTGAAAAACCACCCACACACTGCCAAAGAAGAGGGGACTTGTCTTTTTAAGGGACCGAGAGGTGCTTATTCACAGATCGTGAAGGGTTGCATGGAGCGGCACCTTGAAGTAAGGCCCCGAATTGAAACACTGAGTCCGGAGTTCTGTTGAAGGCTTGGGTTCAGGCTGTGAATTTTCAAGGTGGTGCTCTGCAAACCATTCTCTTGGCCGCATCCCTCGTGTGACAGAAGGAGAAGATAATTTCCCGTTTGCCGTCCCCAGGCTGAGTCCTTGCTGAGCTTGGTGCCTGGGAAGAGGAGCCGCCCACGCTTCTCCCCGCTGCCTTCCACCTTCCACCCCGCTAACCGGCCACTGTTGTGTTTGCTCCCGCAGATGTCGTTCCCCGTGCCGTTCACGTGCTACGTGGTGCTTGCCGCAGTGGTGGTAGCGTACGCCCAGAGGCACAGTCAGGGTAAGTCCTTCTCTCCCCCTCCTCCTCTTCTCTGGACCCTGAAGGACTTGCACACGAGACAAGTGAGTTGGAAGGAGGACAACCCAAGTCTGCCCAACCTGAGCAGTGGTGGTTTATTTCAAGCCTGCTGACATTCTTGCAACACAGTTACAGACAGCTACATCAGCATTCAATACACAGTACAGTAAGAGAATCATTATAAGGATTTTAACATGAGGAGATAGTCTGTTATTTGCCAAAGGGATTTGCCAGTAGCCAAAGGGATTTGCCATTGTTCATTGTGTAGCAGGAAGGGGGGAGAAGCATGGACTTTGACCGGCTAGCATTCCAGCCTCAGATCTTCCCTACAGACCCCAAAGAAACCTCTCTGCAGTAGGCCGTTCATGACCCATCCGGCAAGGGTGTTCAGTGGCGGACCTACATTTTTGGAACCCTGAAGCTTGAACTGTCATGGGGACCCCTTCTTGATGAGCAACATCCAACAACGTCCAAAGGGCCCTTCTGCCCTTGCAAGAGATCTCGAGGCCCAAATGGCAGAGAACGGGGTGAAGCCCTTGAAAATTGGTATTGGAGCATACAGACAGGAGGACCCACTATAGTTGTGAGGAGAGGGAGGCGCTCCATGTTGAGGAGAAGCCTTCTCCCCGCCCCCACAGGCACCAGTGGCGAGGCCTCAGCGGCTCCCAGCTGCCGGCCCACTGCAATTCCCAGAGCATTCTCTGCACATGCACAGGGAATGCTCTTTTACTTGGGGGGGGGGGGTGGAGATTTAAATGTCCCCTGTATAGTTTTATAAAGTTTTCAGATTTTTCTGCACACCTGGGGATTGCCCCAAGTGTGCAGGAAAATCTCTCTGCCCCCCAAGTTCCCACCGATGTGTGGATTCAGATATCCGCATGCACAGGGGGCACTTGGCTATTACTATATAGATTCTAAGGTCAACATTAAGTACTTCAACCCTTACGTTTGAAGTACAAACTTATGATTCTGTCACTAAAATAGCTTTATTTTAATAACACTTAACAAAACTCCACCAATTTTGTTGGAAAATTCACCCTTTAAAAAAAAGTTGCTTCAGGGCCCCTTCAGGATTAGGGTCCCTGAAGCTTAAGCTTCATTAGTTTCATAGTAGATCCGCCCTGAGGATGTTCATCCATTTCTGGGGGCAGTTTGCATGTCCCAAATGCACCCTGGTTCACACAGATCTCAGTGTGTGGTGGAGAAGCGGGCATGGGAATGCATTGCTACCTGGCCCAGGGGTAACCCAATAGGTGTGGTTCTGAATTGTGAACTGGATGGGTGGGGGGGGGGACCCATTCCAAGAGGGGCTTTTCCTGCAACCAGCTGATGCTTCCAGGTAGAGCCCTCCATGTGTGCTGAAATCAACAGTCTTGCGGGCTCTACCCTCTCCGTATGATTGCCAGCTTGTGAGCATGGACCCTACACACATAGGGCTTATATGTGCAGATACGCCAGTGTTCCCTCTAAGCTGAGTCAGTGTGAGCTAGCTCACGGTTTTTTAGCCTCCGGCTCACACATTTTTGTCTTCGTTCAGGAAGGATGGCTCCAGAGCAAACTAATTTATGCAGAAACCAAATGGCTCACTCACAACTTTAATGCCACTGGCTCACAAAAGTAGAATTTTTGCTCACAAGACTCCATGGCTTAGAGGAAGCATTGATACACACCTTCCCTGTGATTGCGTGTTTGGAAAAGCAGCATCCCTGATAACAGGGCGGAAGCATAGACTCCCATGTGCACGGTCTGTGATCGCAGAGACAGGGGAACTCACTGCCACAGCACAGGACAGAAGACAACAAATTGGGCAAGGCCAGGCAGTCCAGAGTGAATGTGGGCATGTTTGAAGGGTTCTGGCTCGCTTCCTGATTTTGGATTCTTTTTTAAAAGATGTGCTTGTGGTGAAAAAAAGAAAAGAAATGGGGTTGAATATTCTTGCAGAAATGTTTCCAGCAGACTCCGAAAGTCGGCAGCCCTGGCGTGGTGGAGTCCATTATAAAAGGTGCCCTAATTACAGCGTCTGCTCTTGTCTGGGGGAGCAATTGAAGCCTCCTCTGGGAATGGCAGCTCAGAAGGTGTGGGGAAGAGAGAAAGGCAGAACAAGGAGCCTCATGGCCTCCTCTAGACTAGACTTACCGCTAGATTAGACTACTGCAATGTGCTCTACGTGGGGCTGCCCTTGAGCACTGTTCGGAAACTTCAATTGGTACAGAATGCTGCAGCCCAGGATATTGGCTAGTGTGGGTCATAGGGATCATGTCACACCAGTTTTGGCCCATCTACACTGGCTCCCAGTTTGTTTCTGGGCACAATTCAAAGTGCTAGTCATGACTTTTGAAGCCCTATACAGTTTGGGACCAAGGTATCTGAAGAACTGCCTAATCACTCACAAACCTGCCCAAACTCTGTGGTCATCTTCAGAGGCTCAGCTTCGGGTGCCCCCACTTTCCAAGATGAGGTAAGAGGCAACCCGAGAGAGGGCCTACTCGGTCGTGGCACCAAAGCGCCGGAACTCTCTCTCTCTCTCTCCAGGGGGATTCGTCTGTCTCCTTTGGTTGCCTTCTTCGGCCAGTGAGCAAAGCTTTTTTGTCTCATGGGGCACTCCCTTTCTTGACCAGTGTTTTTATTGCTGCTTTCATGGCTTTGTATGTATTTTAATTCTGTTTTTGATTTTGTTTTAAGGGTGTGTGTTTGATTGTAGTGGTTTTAAACTGTGGTTCTGTCCTGTGTGTTCTAAATTGTTAGCCGCCTTGGTGGCCCTTGTATTATTAACTGGAGGTGGAATTGATCTGGAATAGACGCCTCGTTCTGGTCTCCAAATCTGTCAGTCTGTGCAACTGGCAACATATTTCTAAATTCTGATTAAACAGTTCATAATTACATATTTCACTTCCCTTGCTCAAGGCTGGAGGGACCTTTGCTGTCCCTCTAGCATATCCCCTGTTTGCTCCAATGTTGAAGCCTCTGGAGTCAACAAGGCCTGCCCTCTTAATAAAGGCTTAGTGGGATGTTATTTACTGGACAACAGATTTTACTTTCATGCCGTGGCAAAAAGCTTCATGTGTGTCAGTTTCTGCACACCAAGCATGCACTTGCATTCGCATTAATTTATAGAATCATAGAATCACAGAGTTAGAAGGGGCCAGACAGGCCATCTAGTCCAGCCCCCTGCTCAGTGCAGGATCAGCCGAGAGCATCCCTAATAAGGGTTTGTCCAGCCGGTGCTTCAAAACTGCCGGGGGGGGGGGGGGGAGCTCACCACCACCTCCTCCCTGGGCAGCTGATTCTGCTGTTGCACATGTCAAAAAGTTTTCCCTAAGATCCAGCCAGCATAAGAACATAAGAGAGAAGCCAATGTTGGATCAGACCAATGGCCCATCCTGTCCAACACTCTGTGTCACACAGTGGCCAATAATACCAGGTGCCCTCAGGAGCCCTCCCACTGTCACTCCCCCCCCCCCAAGCACCAAGAATACAGAGCATCACTTGCCCCAGACTCAGAGTTCCTATCTGTAACTTGTGCGGCTAATAGCCACTGATGGACCTCTGCTCCAGATGTTGATCCAATTCCCTCCTGAAGCCATTCAGCACATTCCCACCCTTAATTTAAACCCATTCTTGCGAGTCCTCTCCTCTCCTCTGCTGCCCACAGGAACAGCTCCCTGCCCTCCTCTAAGGGACACAGCCCTTCAGATCCTTCAAGAGAGCAATCATGCCCCCCCCCAACCTCCTCTTCCCCAGACTGAACTTTCCCAAGAAGTCCCTCAGACTTTCCTCCTGGGGCTTCTTGGTCTCCAGGCCCCCGATCATCCTTGTCGCTCTCCTCTGTACCCCCTCCATTCTGTCCACATCCCTTTTGGAAGTGAGGCCTCCAGAACGGCACACAATAACTCCAGGTGCAGCCTGACCAATGCAGTGTACAGCGGGACTATGACATCTTACCGATATCCCATTTTCCTCCCCAACTGGGACTCCAAGAGGTTTAGATCTCCCCTCCTCCATTTTGTCCCAACAACAGCCCGGTGAGTTATGCCAGTCTGAGATGGCCACCATGTTGGTCTGCAGTGGAAGCCCTAGATTCGAGGTCCAGGAGCTTCAGGAGATAAGCGTTCAAGAGTTGGCACTCCCTTGGTCCGACCCCTGAAACGCTTCTTGGTGTTCCTGGGCTCAGATCTAATTGCGAGTTGTAGAGCTGGCGATGGGCCCAAGGTCATCCAGCGAGTTTCCCAGAATCTTTATCAGTTTTCTGTTTAGTTCAGTTTTTATTGCCTTTGGCCATGTTGTTGTTCAGTCGCACAGTTGAGTCTGACTCTTTGCGACCCCATGGACCACATCACGCCAGGCCCTCCTGTCTTCCATTGTGCTCCGGAGTTTGCTCAATTTCCTGTTTGTTGCATGGATAACACTGTCTAACCATCTCATCCTTTGCCGTCCCCTTCTTTTTTGACCTCCATTCTTTCCCGGCATCAGGGTCTTCTCCAGGGAGTGCTCCCTTCTCATTGGGTGGCCAAAGGATTTGAGCTCCAGCTTCAGGATCTGGCCTTCCAGGGAACAGTCAGGGTTGATTTCTTTTAGGATTGACTGATTTGATCTCCTTGCAGTCCAAGGGACTCTCAGGAGTCTCCTCCAGCACCATAATTCAGAAGCATCTATTCTTCGGCGCTCGGCCTTCCTTACGGTCCAGCTCTCACAGCCATACATCACTACTGGGAATACCATACTACTTTGGCCGTACGGACTTTTGTTGGCAGGGTGATGTCTCTACTTTTTGTTATACTGTCTAGGTTTGCCATCGCCATAGGCCATTACAATGATAGAACAATGTCATAATAACAATGACATCTATCTGGCACTCCATCCACTGTGCCACGCTGGCAACTGTCAAACAGACAGGGCATTTTTTAAAAATCCCAAGACATCTTGGCAATTTTACTGGTGCCGCCAGAGCTCTTGTGAAGTGTCTGCTAGTCCCTTTGGGGGGGGGGGGGACACGAAGCCCGAGGGGAAGAACTCTATCACAAGGCGCTGTCTTCCAGTTGGGGTTGCCAGGTCCCTCCTTGCCACCGGCGGGAGATGGGGAAAGGGAGGGGTGCCAGGCTGAGATTGGGAAACAGCTGGAGATTTGGGGATGGAGCCTGGGGAGGACAAGGGGGGACCTCGGCAGAGCCCCCTCCCGAACTTTAGCAGGACGAGGGTGCCGGGGTCATTCCTTGCAGTTTCCCGTGTCTTCCGATCAGCTCCTGCCCCCCCCCCCCCCAGTCTCCATAATTGAGTTCTCCTGGATCTTCCTGTGCCTCCCGACCTGCTTCCTGACTTCTCTATTTTTAAATTCTCTTCTATTGATCAACACCTTTGCCGAATTAACTCACGTTTAAATAATAATTATGTTTTCGTCCCAGAGACGAGACAGGGAGGGAGATAAACACCTCTGGAAATGAATGCTCCCCTTCGGGCCGCATGCAGAGGTTAATATATTGACGGGTGTCCGAGCCGCTGCCATCCCGTAGCTTAGTAACCAGCGCGGAGCAATTAGCCTCAATCATTACCAGGCAGAAGGCGGGAGGATTTCCTTGTGCCCTTCTCCGGGTGCTAATCTTTGGCAATCAGCTCTGCTGCAGGGCCCCCCTGGGAAAGCAGCCCATTTGCAAAGGCTGATTGCAGTGGGGGTAGGATGACACCTTTGACAGCCAGCCAGCTTCCCAGCTGATGTGCCCCCCCCCCAAAAAAAAAACTCTTGCCCACCCCACCCACCCCATGGCGGTCTTCTTCTGCCTCCTCTTCAGCAGTTGCTTTGCATTGCTAAGTCTGCAGCAGCAAGCCTCGATTTAATCTTGGATTTTATTTTTTATTTTTTTAAAAAATAAAATAAAATAAAATTGGGCTCTCACAATTGGAATTAAACAATCCAGCAAGCTTGGAAATACCCTGACACGCCCTAAATGAAGGACCTAGGTCAGGGGTGGCCAAACTGTGGCTCGGGAGCCACAGGCGGCTCTTTCACACATATTGCGTGGCTCCCAGCAGGGCGACTGGGGAAGCAAAAGGGAGGCATGCCTCCCTGATCAGTCTTCCCTTCCCTAGCCAGTGTTCCCCTCTCTGGGTAGGTTTGAGGTGTGTGTGGGGAAACGGAGAAAGAAAACAACTTTAAATGCGTTCACAAAAGCCCCCTACCCCACCTACAAGTATCATTGGATAAATATCATTATCAATATCTGTCTTTACCCCTTTTGTTTTTGACAGTCTCGTTTAATGTTAATAAAAAGCAAATTCACATATTTTTTCAATGAAAATATGCCTAATGCCGGTTCATGTCTTGCAGCTCTCAGACATCTGATGTTTATTCTATGTGGCTCTTATGTGAAGCAAGTTTGGTCGCCCCTGACCTGGGTGGACTGTTTGATCCCTTCGGTCACTCAGCGTCTTTCCTGACACCCCTCAGCAGAGTTACCTGCGGGGTCTGAGCCAAGGGCCCGCCCTCTCCGGAAGCCGTTTTCACAGGCCCTGGCTAGAACCTGCCTGCATACAGACACCCGTGCTTATTTTAAAGGCGGGAGAGGGCCTGCTGAACAATACGGAATAATAGAAGTCCCACCGTGTGTCTCCTTCCTGTGACTTTCCTGGCAAACTAGCAGGAAGGGGCTGGGCAGCCCCAGGTAGAAGCTCTCCTCCCTCTCTGAGAAGTCACAGGTGGGAGGGACAGAGCCAAGGCACAGAAGGGCATTGGAGGGCGCTTGGAGAGCAACCGGGCAATCATCCTGTTCCTTTTGATCAGGGCCCCCTAAACGTTCTGAGCCTTTGGGCATCTTTTGAATTCTGACACAGGGCGGTGGGTGCAGCCACAAAATGGCTGTCAGAAGAGGCCGCATCGGCCAAAAAAAATAGCTGCTGTGGGAAGCAGAGGTAGCCTGGGCACGGCCGGGGGGGGGGGGGAGTGTGCATGCACACAAAAGCCCATACCTTGAATAAACACTTGGTGTTTATTCCAGCAGGAGAACTGGAAAAGGAAGCAGGAAACAGCCAGTTCCACTGCAGGCCTGATAGAAGTCCTCCGAGGGCCTAATCCGGCCCACGGGCCGCATGTTTGACACCCCTGGTATAGGGGTTGGAGTGTTCGACCATGCCTGGGGAGAGTCGTAGGTTCATATCCCCACTCATCAGTGAGGCTCACTGGACGATGATGGTCCATATTCTCTCTCTCTCTCTCTCTCTCTCTTTCTCTCTCTCTGTGTGTGCCATATCTACCTCACGTGACGGGGGGAGAACTAGGCACGCTGCCCTGACTTCCTTAGTGGAAAAGGCAATATGAAAGTCCGATAGGAGGTTAAAACGCAAGCTTTGACCCTGATCAATGGGGTGACCTCGTCCATGGATAGGGAGAATGTATGAGAGGCCGCGACAGGGCAGGGATAGGACAGAACAGAGGCTTTGTGTTTCAGGGGGACATAAAGCATCATAACAGGAGTTTCCAGAAGGCAGGTGGGGATGGAGGCAGGAGGTTCACAGACTCCTTTCAGGCACGCCCCTGCCCCACCCCTTTTGCATATGTCGCTTCATGCCTATTTATTTCTATAAATAATACAAATGCATGCCAGTCAAAACACAGTCC
Source organism: Lepidodactylus listeri (assembly GCA_029233225.1). Classification (NCBI taxonomy): domain Eukaryota; kingdom Metazoa; phylum Chordata; class Lepidosauria; order Squamata; family Gekkonidae; genus Lepidodactylus; species Lepidodactylus listeri. Next base: position 1,916,221 of record JARCFY010000004.1, on the reverse strand, counting down.
CTGTTTTCCCCAGTAGCTGCTCTCATTCCGCTCGCACTCTTGATCATACTGCTAAAAAAAAAAGATTCCAGCACACCTTGTTCCACTCTGACTCTGGGGCATGGAGGTGGTTTGTTAATTTTACATGTTCAGATATTTATACCCTACTTTTCTTCCCTGTGGGGAGCCAAACAGGCTTTACATCATCCACCTTCATTTTATCCTCACTACCATCACACTTTGGTGGAAGTCTAGACTGAGAGCGGCTGGCTCAAGGTCCCCCAGTGGGCTTCCAGGACAGAGGAGGGTTTTAACCCGGGCCTCATAAATCCCCTTGCCGGTCACTCTAACCCTTGCACCACCCTGGCTCTTAACAGTCTGTCTTCTTGGTGCTTGGGGGGCAACACTGGTAGGGCTTCTGGAGTTCTGGCCCCTCTTGTGGACCTCCTAATGACACCCAGGTTTTGGCCAGTGTTCCCTCTAAGCTGAATTAGTGTGAGCTAGCTTGCAATTTTTTAGCCTCTGGCTCACATAGTTTTGTCTTAGTTCAAGAAAGAGAGAAGAAGAAGAGATTGGATTTATACCCCCCCCCTTCACTTCCAAAGGAGTCTCAGAGTGGTTTATTTATTTATTTATTTATTTCAATTTATATCCCACCTAGCCAGGAAACCGGCTCTAGGCGGCTAACAACATAAGATCAACATACAGGGTTAAAATGCGCACATATAAAATCACATTAAAATACATACACTTAATCAGTAAAATCAAACAGATGGCAGCAAATACAAACCAACACCAAAATCAGCAACCTACTTATTTCTGGCCAGGAGGCTTCCACCAAAGATGTTCTAGGGGTGACTAACCAAGCCACCTGCTAAGGGCCATTCCCTTGGTGGCGGCCCCAAAATCCTGGTGGAAGAGCTCCGCTTTGCAGGCCCTGTGGAACTGCAATAGGTCCTGCAGGGCCCTGATGTTCTCTGGGAGCTCATTCCACCAGTGGGGAGCCGCCACCGAGAAGGCCCTATTCCTGGTGGTTGCCAACCTGGCCTCCCTCAGGCCCGGAAGGGTCAGGCGATGTTGAGTTTACAAACTCCTTTCCCTTCCCCTCCCCACAACAGACACCCTGTGAGGTAGGTGGGGCTGAGAGAGCCCTCTCGAGAACTGCCCTCTCGAGAACAGCTCTGACAGAACTATGGCTTGCCCAAGGTCATCCAGCAGCTGCAAGCGGAGGAGTGGGGAATCAAACCTGGTTCTCCCAGATTGGAGTCCGCGCACTTCACCACTACACCAAACTGGCTCTCCGGAGCAGACTGATTTATGCAGTAGCCAAATCGCTCACTTACGCCTTAATGCCAGTAGCTCATAAAGTAGAATTTTTGCTCCCAAGACTCCACAGCTTAGAGGGAGCATTGGTTTTGGCCACTGTGTGACACAGAGTGCTGGACTGGATGAGCCACTGGCCTGATCCAATGTTGGCTTCTCCGATGTTCTTTATGTTTTTTTAGTCATTGTTGGAAGAGGTCCTGGCCCACCTGCCAGTCAAAGGATCTCTTGCAACAGATTAAATGTCATGCCAGAATAAGTGACGAAGCAGCACGAATGACTGAAGTCAGTCGCAGGACAGACTCTGTCCTGGATGCTCCCGAGACCTCTGCCTGAGCAAACTGGAGGGGCCTGGCAGAGCGTCTTGGGAGGGGGAAAGGTCAGTTGTTTGGCCGACAGGTACATCCCGGGCTCCATGGCCGACGAGACCCTGGGCCCCAGGGCAAGGGGCCAGTCCTTTCGATTCCACAGATAGGGTCACTTGGGGATTGTTTATGGACAGGAGAAGACAGTGCCTTGGGGTCCTGAGCAGGGTGGCCAGCTCTGGGTTGGGAAACACCTGGGGATGGAGCCTGGGGAGGGGAGGGGCCTCAGTGGGAGATACCGCCATGGCGTCCATCCTCCAGCACAGCCACTTTCTCCAGGGGAACTGGTCTCTGTCGCTTGGAGAGCAATTCTAATAGTGGAAGATCTCCAGGTGCCACCTGGAGGTTGGTGTCTCTAGCCCTGAGCTCTTCAGGCCTCTCTGCATGTAAAGCAGCATCTTGGACTGTGCCTGGAAACAAACTGGAAGCCAGAGAAGATGTTTAAGTGCTGCTGAAGGTCAGATCCCAGCTGCCGTATTCTGCACTGCCTGACGTATTGGCTTTTCTCCCCTCAGTGCCTCTGCTCCATTCCCTCTGGCAGGCGGGTAAAGATCTGCCCTGTCCAGTCCTGGGGCTTTCCCTGTGGTTACACACACACACACACACACACACACACACACACACACACCCCCATTACGGAATGGTCTTCCTGGAAAAAGTTAGGAAGGCCCTGCTGCTCCGTTCGATTGTGGGAAACTCTGTCGGGCAGAACCGCACCGAAGGGCATTTTAAGGTGGTCGAGATGAATCGAAATCAATACTCTGACTTTCTCCGGCCCTTTGTTTATCTAGCATTTTGTGCTATTATTTGTGGTCCACTGCAAAATTGGTCTTTAGCAGGAATTGTTAGCCACATCGCATCCTTTGGAGAAAGCAGGCGAGAAGGGGATTGAAATAATTAGCAGTGCCGCTGCCCAGTATATATCGGCGTATGTGTTACAAAGTGTTGCCTGAAGACACGGCAAATTGGTGTGTTTGGGAATCATCCTCTGGGGATGTGCAGAGTTCTTTCTAGTCTAGGCTAAACCCCTGCCCTGCACTCGTAGCCCATCTCCTTGACCCAACTCAAGGTCCAGAGTGTAGCCAAATGAAGGCAGGTGTTTGCCTCAGTGCAGGTAGGCAAGATCAAATCCGGCGACTGTTATGTCTGGTCACTCCCAAGCAGTGGTGGCTGAAACATCACGAGTTCATCAGTCCTGAAGAGTCTTCTCAAGAGAGCCGGCTGCTTCCTGGCCAAGCCAGCTATTTCCAGGGGCCGTGGAACCCAATGACTTTAAAGCAAGGTTGCCAGCTCCAGGTTAGGAACTGGAGAGCACAGCCTGGAGAGGGTGGAACTGGGGGGAGGTCAGAGACTTCTGTGGGGTACCCTGCCTTAGAGTCCTCCCTTGAAAGCAGCCATTTTCTCCAGAGGAACGGATCTCTGTTGCCTGGAGATAAGTTGCAATTCCAGGAGGATTCCAGGCCCCACCTGGAGGTTGGCAGCCCTACTTGGAAGTGTCCTTGCTGGGAAATGGTGCTGAATCTTAATCCGGGGCAGCAGCCAGTTTGGTGTAGTGGTTAGGAGCATGGACTCTAATGTTGGAGCACCAGGTTTGATTCTCCGCTCCTCCACATGCAGCTGCTGGTGTGACCTGAGGTCAGTCACAAGTTCTTTCAATGCTGTTCTCTCAAGAGCAGTCCTGGAAAGAGCTCTCTCAGCCCCACCTACCTCGCAGGGTGTCTGTTGTGGGGAGGGGAAAGGAAAGGGATTGTAAGCCGCTCTGAGACTCTGAGTGAAGGGCAGGGTATACATCCAATTTCCTCCTCTTCCTCCTCCTCCTCCTTCAGCTGTGTCCTTTCGGCAGTGCACCCCACGTGCCGTTTGGGGGGTTCTTTACCAGTGGAGGGGCTTGGCACCATCTGGGTGGGAAAAGGGAGCTGAGGCTCATTTGCACAATCCGGTTTCAGAGGTCGGCACCTTGGGCTGGAGGACAGAGGGGCGGTGCAGTTGCATGCACCCCTTCTCCCATCTGTGACAGCGGGTGGGCAGACTGGTCAGTGGTTAAAACAGAATCATTCAAGAGGGCTCTTCTGGGCAGGCAGTGGACTCACACTATACTAAAAATGTCACAAAGTTACGTAGACAAATCATTAGGGACGGGGGTCCGTGCTAGTGGATACAGCTTGCTGAAACGAGGCTCCTACGATGCGATTTTTGCATCATTTATTGCGTTGTGTTAATTTTTCTGCCTTACTCGAGTTCTGTTCTTGGACTTCTGGTCGGTTCCGCAACAGTAATTCCCATTGCCCTGTTCACTGATTGTCCCGTCCTGTTGATCGTGTTGACTCACACTGAGCGATCCACCTTGAGTCCAAGTGAGAAAGGTGGACTGTAAATGACGTACGTCAGTAAACATTGTACAGGGGGATTGTATGCACCAGGCATGCACACAAGCCATGCGGGTGAGCTCTTAGATCCCTGGCGCGGGAAGAGGACTTGGAGGCCATCTAGTCCACGCCCCTGATCCATACAGGAGATCCATTCCTACATCCTGGAGAGACAGCTCTCTAGCCGCCGCTTGAGTACACAGTTCCATAATCCCATTGTCTCCTCATTAGCCAATTTCTCCTAACATGGGACCATAGAATTGGAGAGAGTTGGAGAGAGCCACAGAGGCCATCTAGTCCAACCCACTGCTCAGTGCAGGATCAGCCTAAAGCAGGGGTGTCAAACATATGGCCCGGGGGCCAGAACCGGCCCATTCAGGGCTCTTAGGCAGCCTGCAAGCAACTGGTGCAAGGGAGGGAATGCTGGCAGGGAGGGGTGGAGCCACTCCACTGTGGCGTCAGTGTGGCAGAACAACATTGTCTGCAGCAGTCAAGCATTGTGGGAGCGTCTGCCCAGCGCTGCGCTGCTGCCTCTCCAGTCTGCCCGGGTGGGTTTTCCTCTGCACACCCCCTCCCAGCCCAGGGGGCCTTGGCGGCGCAGATACACCAACTCGGAGCTTACCAGCTGCTGTCCTTTGTACAGTTTCTGTCTCCGGCACCTGGCATGACGTTTCACGGCACACGTGACCAGGCCTGACAAAGTGACATTTATGTCAGAACCGGCCCATGTAACAAATGAGTTTGACACTTCTGGCCTAAAGCATCCCTGACAAGCCGCTACTTGAAGATAGGAACTCTCAGTCTGGGGCAAATTGTGCTCTGTATTCTTGGTGCTTGGGGGGGGGGGGGATGGCAACAGCGGGAGGGCTTCTGGTGCCCTGGCCCCACTGCTGGACCTCCTGAGGGCACCTGGTGTTTTTGGCCACTGTGTGACACCAGAGTGTTGGTCAGGCCAATGGCCCATCCAATGTTGGCTTCTCTGATGTTCTTATGTTCTTATGACTGCCAGGGAGGGGAAACTCACCATGTCCCTCCCAGGCAGCCAATTCCACGGCTGAACGACTCTGTCTGTATAATTCTCCCCCCCCCCCCCCCAGATATCCAACTGGTACCTTTCCACCTGTAAATTAAACCTATTATTGTGCGTCCTCTCCTCTGCTGCCCACAGGAACAGCTCCCTGCCCTCCTCCAAGTGACACAGCCCTTCAGATACTTCAAGAGAGCCATCTTGTCCCACTTCAGCCTCCTCTTCTCCAGACTAAACCTTCCCAAGTCCCTCCGCCTTTCCTCCTGGGGCTTCTTGGTCTCGAGGCCCCCGATCATCCTCATCGCTCTCCTCTGCACCCCCTCCATTCTGTCCACATCCCTTTTGGAAGTGAGGCCTCCAGAACGGCACAAGACTCCAGACGCGGCCTGACCAATGCAGTGTACAGGGGGACTATGACATCTTGCGATTTGGATGTTATGCCTCCATAGATACACCCCACCCTCCAAAGCAACCATTTCTCCCAGGGGAACTGTTCTGGAGATCACTTGTAATAGTGGGAGATCGCCAGCCCCCCTCCCCTTTTAAAAAGGACTGCCTCTCGCCACAGTCGTGCGGACAAGTGTAAAGAGAGTGCAAGGAGACTGTTAAGGAGACCTGCTTGAATATAGTCACGAAGGGAGCTGTGCATGAGTGGTGCATTGGCACATGTCGGCATGGCCATGTTCCTCTTTGTGTGTGTACTGCATGGGACTTCTGTACACATGTGGTGAAGTGAACATGTTTTGAAAAAGGGGTGATGGAGGCAAGCTAAGCAAATAGTCCCCGTGCCTGTATACCTGTTGGGATTCTTCATCCGGTGCAATGAAGAGAACTTTCGTGGCATGTGAACTTTTGCTAAATACTGGGACGTTTAGAGGCAGCTCTGGGAAAGCAAACAGGCCCCCGGGGGATTAGAAGCCAGTGGCCCCGTGTCAAACAGTGAAGAAGATTCAGAGTCGGTAGCGAGTTCAGTTTCAGTGCTCTTAAATATTGTAAGATCCACTTGGCAGTTGCTGGAATCTGGTCTGATGACTGCAGAAAGAGACACTGAGTTCTTTTCTCATGTGGTTTTCTTTCCTCTTAAGCAAAAATTTTAAAACAAGGTATCTGTTACTTTAGCAGAGGACACCCTGAGAGGAGAGAGAGAGAGAGAGAGAGAGAGAGAGAGAGAGAGTCTGCATCTCTCTTACAGGCAAGCAAACAGCCAAATAAAGAGAGGCTTTGTCCATTCCTCTTTTGCACTTGCTGTCCCAGTGGTGTGGCCTGCCAGTCTCTTGAGTCAGCGCGTGCTTGTCAGGTCTCAGGCCTGGGGACCCTACGGGCCTGTGGGTTTTAGCCTGCTGTGGGGTTTTTTCCCCAACCCTTTTCCGGAGGCAGCCTCAGCATGGGGCAATCTGGGTTGGCATCTCAGATAGCCATATTGGGGGGGGTGGCTGGTAAAAGGTTGCTGCTCAGGTGTTGTTCCTTTTCAGCAGGACGTGCGTAGGAGGAAGAAGAGGAGGAGGAGGAGGAGATTGGATTTATACCCCACCCTTCACTACCCAAAGGAGTCTCAGAGTGGCTTACCATCTCCTTTCCCTCCCCCTCCCCACAACAGACACTCTGGGAGGCAGGTGGGCCTGGGAGAGGTCTGACAGAAACGGCTCTCTTTTTCATACATGGAATTTTTACATGTGGAATTCACTGCCACAGGAGGTGGTGGCGGCTACAAGCATGGACAGCTTCAGGTGGGAACTGGATAAACGTATGGAGCAGAGGTCCATCAGTGGCTATTAGCCACAAGGTACAGATAGGAACTCTCAGTCTGGGGCAAGTGATGCTCTGTATTCTTGGTTGCTTGAGGGGGGGGGCAACAGTGGGAGGGCTTCTAGTGTCCTGGCCCCACTGCTGGACCTCCTGAGGGCACCTGGTGTTTTTGGCCCCTGTGTGACACAGAGTGTTGGACTGGATGGGCCACTGGACTGCTCCAACATTGGCTTCTCTTACGTTCTTAAGAACAGCGATGCCAGAATTGTGACTTGCCCAAGGTCACCCAGCAGGTGCATGTGGAGGAGTGGGGGAATCAAACCCGGTTCTCCCAGATTAGAGTCCGCGCACTCAACCACGACGCCAAACTGGCTCTCCCAAACTGGAACCTTTCCGGTGGCAGATCATGACTCCTGTCGAAGAATGGCCTTTGCCACCCCTGTGCCGTGGCCGGTCTTCCGTCGCAGAGCGAGACTGAGTTTGGTGCCCACGATCAGAGTGCCAAGCCCAGCCCCCTGAAGAGCCGATTCTCGCCAAGGAGACCTGTTGGCACCAGCGTAGCAGAACAGGCGGCTGGTGACGGGGGGGGGGGGGGGGTTGGCGGCAGGCACACCGACCGTGCTGCCTTCTAATGAGCAGCCCAGGGAGGCTAATCAGAGGGGGAGCTGAGCCGAGACGGCAAGGGGGGGGGAGCTCATGGCAGGCGGGGGGGGGGGGAGGGAGGTTGGCATATGATTAGCCCAACGTTATCCCGAGGCCATTGATCCCACTGCGCCGGAACGTTGTGAGTGGTGTTGGCATTTTAGGCTCAGGTGCAGAAAGTTAATTGCGCCGCTTCACTTTCTTTAATGGGAGTGCAGCTGTCGGAAGGGTTCAGGAGAAATTAGTTCTGCTGCCTGCCTGGCGTGATGGGGGGGGGGGATGTGTCATGGGGGGGGGGGGCAGCACGATCATCCCTGGCTGCCCGCTGTTCTGCTTTTGATTGTGCTCGCATCCTGGCAGGGTGCGGGAGGCTCTTTCTCTTGGCTCAGTGTGCCTCCGCCCGAGAGGCACACGACTCGGCCACGAACACACATGTGTATGCTTTGCCTTTCTTTTCTTTGCACTAAGGTCGGCTGCTGTTTTTATTTGTACTGTTTTACGGAGCTCTGTTATGCTAATCGTGGCCAGGGGTGTGGGGGGGGACACAATGCACTGAAGCCCCCTCTGCCTCTTGCAGCACCCCCCCCCCCAAAGATTTGGGCAAGCCCTGCTCCTTTAGGGCTAGAAACTTGCTTTTTTGCTGTCGTTCAAAAGACTTAAGTTCCCAGGAAGCAAAATTCTGTGCCCAAAACCAAATTTTTCTCGTGTGTTCTCTTGTGTAGTTGGAGCCGATGCTCTTGTTTTAATGTGCCAACGTAAACTCGCACACAGGGATTTGGGATCGGGGCCCAGACTGGAGAGAGAGAGAGAGAGAGAGATGTGGAAAATTGGGGAGGAAGCCAAGCTTTGTAGTTATTTACCTGGTTTAAAATTTTCCCCATCCCAGTCTTTGGTCCTTAGGAACACACACACACAAACACACACACCCGCAGCTTACAAAACTGCCAGATTTAGAACTGCGTTGTCACAGTGCAGATTGCTAAGAATCACCATGAAAGGCGGTAGATAAATAACTCATCATGGCACTATAAGCAGCTGCCCAACTAATCAACTCAAGGGGGGGGGGGGTGTCAGTCAGTCTAAATCAAAGCCCTGCCCAAATGGCACTGTTTGAACCAATTTTCTAAAGCCCAGCCGAGATTAATTAATTTATTTTGTTTTATTTCGACTTATACCCCGCCCTCCCCGCCGAAGCAAGCTCAGGGCGGCTTTCATCAAAGGTTAAAATACTAGGACACTGATGCGCTGGTACAGTGCAGCTTCATAAAAGTCATAAAGTACAGTCAAGAATACAGACAAAATACAGGTGGCGGTAACAACACCCGTAAGCCATGCTCAGGTGGTAATGAAGGAATGAAGTCAGTACCCAAAGTCTCCCTCACTATAAGTGGAGCTGACAGTCTGGTTGTTGTTAGTGGTTGCTGTTAGTGGTGGCTCCTAATCGGATGCCTGGCGGGAGAGCTCCGTTTTGCAGGCCCTGCGGAATTGAAGAAGAAGAAGAAGAAGAAGAAGAGATTGGATTTATACCCCGCCCTCCACTCCCCAAGGGAGTCTCAGAGCGGCTTACAAACTCCTTTTCCCTTCCCCTGCCCACAGCAGACACCCTGTGAGGCAGGTGGAGCTGAGAGAGCTCCTTCCAGAGCTGTCCTTGAGAGAACAGCTGGTACAGAGCTATGGCTTGCCCAAGGTCATCCAGCCAGCTGCAAGCGGAGGAGTAGGGAATCAAACCTGTTCTCCCAGATTAGAGTCCGCGCACTTAACCTCTACACCAAGCAGCCATTTTCCCCAGAGGGACTGACCACCGTAGGCTGGAGATCAGTTTGTAACTCTGGGAGCTCGCCAGGCCTCACCTGGAGGTTGAAATCCCTGTAATGTCAGGAGCTGGCCTTCAGGATGGACCAAGAAAGAGAGGCAGTCCGTGAGCCTTCCTTCCGGATAAGTTTTGCAAAATGGGATGATTCTGGCTGCTGCGCTCCAGCCCTTAATTAATTAAACATTGATCGCCCTTCGCTTAAAGCAATAAAAAAGGGATCTATAGCGAAATTAGGCACTGAGGTGTGATGGCGGGGGGGAGGGTGTTACAGGACTATCAGTGACACGGGTCAGTCAATTCTCTCTGCTGGAATTACCTGCCAGAAAAGGGGGGGGGGGGTTGGGGGCAGGATTGCGAATTCTGTTTTCTTCAGCCTTCAACAGATCACCTCCGATACTTTTTTGCGTGGCTCCTGATCTTTGTAATTGTAGTCCTATTGTGCCCTGCCCAATCTTGCCACTGCGGTGCCTTTTGCCCTGACCTGAGTGGCCCCCGCTAGCCTGCTCTCATCAGACCACGGAAGCGAAGCAGGGTCGGCCCTGGCTAGTGTTTGGATGGGGGGACCACCGTGGCATTCCTGGGTCGTGAGGTGGAGGCAGGCAATGGCAAACCATCTCTGAAGGTGCCTTGAAAATCCTACAGCACTTTGGTGTAGTGGTTGGTTTGTTTGTTTGATTGTTTATTCCATTTGTATCCCGCCCTTGCCAGCGAACCGGCTCAAGGCAGCTAACATACACAATTACCATAAAGGCTTACAATATAAAAACATTAAAACATTAAAATACAATTACAGGAATTACGAATTACAAAAGATGGCGACTTCAGAGTTTCCCGGCAGATAAGGCTGCAGGGGTGCACCACCAGGACCAGGGTGATGGTAAAAATCAGTTTCTCCGCCCGATGGCGGCTCCTATTTGAAAGCCTGTGGAAGAGCTCCGTCTTACAGGCCCTGCGGAACTGCAATAAGTCCCGCAGGGCCCTGATGTTATCCGGGAGCTCGTTCCACCAGTAAGGAGCCGCCACCGAGAAAGCCCTGGTTAAGTGCGTGGACTCTAATCTGGGAGAACCAGGTTGATTCCCCACTCTTCCACTCGCACCTGGCTGGATGACCTTGGACAAGCCATAGTTCTGGCACAGCTGTTCTCTCAAGGGCAGTTCTTGAGAGAGCTCTCTCAGCCCCACCTACCTCACAGGGTGTTTGTTGTGGGGAGGGGAAGGGAAAGGAGTTTGGAAGCCGCTCTGAGACTCTGAGTGAAGGGTGGGGTGTAATCCAACCTCCTCCTCTTCTTCTTCTTCCACCACTGACGTTGTTAGGACAGCCTGTTTGGTGAAGTACTTCAGCAGATGCTCAATATTAAGCATGTGCTTAAACACCGATGACTTGGAAATGCTGCTGATGTGCAACTTTTAAAGGCCAGGAAAGCGGGGGGGGGGGGGGGAGGCATTTGGTCCTTTGGACTGTACCAGGCTTGTCTAGGAACTCTGGAACTCTTGTTTGGAAGAGACAGAACAAAGTAAGAAGTACTAATAATGGCGACATGTTTTAAAATTAAACACCAGCAAAGAAAGGGCTCACGGGGGAGGGGGGGGGCTGAAACTCTAGGAACAAACGGAACATTTCACTGTCGAGCGGCAGCTCCGGCTTTTCTTCTGGGATGAACCGCTTTGTCCCCCTAACACAAAGTAATTAATATTTTTTTTTAATAAAAAAAAGGACGTACATATTTGGTTTCCTAAGCGGCGTGTGATTTGGGTGGGGGTCGGCAGGGAGGGATTCTTGGCTCCCGAAACGAGACTGCTGTGAAAAGGTCGTTCGAAGCTGGAGAATGGAGATGAAGTAATGAATAATAATAGCAAGAAAGCAAGAAAAGGCTTCGGGAGACGAAGGGAACAAAACCGTGGAACAAAAGCGGCAGACATCGGAGAGCCGGGTAGGACACAGAGCGGGAAAGCGGGCCTTGTAAAGGGAAGCCTCGTCCCTGCTTGGAATCAATGCAAATCTATGCGCCGAGGCATGGAAACGCACCATCAGAGGGAAAGCGCCTTTTTTGAGGTCTTCAATAGAGAACAATTCTTTCAAATCCACTAGCCAAAAGAAAAGAAAAGCCGCTCTTATGCCAGGCGAGAATCGGCACTTTTTTTGTGCCTTCTGGGGGGGGGGGGGGGGAAGAGTAGGAAAAGCACTAATCTAGCCAGGGGGCTTTTGGGGGGGGGGGTGCATGGCGGTATGGATCACAGGAGTAGATGCCTTCCTTAATTGGGCCCAGAATCACAGAAGCAACCCCCAGCTTTCCACTGTGGCTGCCTGCCAAGGAGCACCGCTTGGGGACCTTCTTGGCAATGTGGACGCAACAGCCACACAAGGGAACACACCTCGGTTAGGAGACAAGGGAGGCAGCAGAAGGGCCGAAAGGTAAGAGGGGGACCATCGAAGCACAGTCCGTCTCCCACCCCCACCCCGGATCCAGCCAGCATCTCCAGAAGGGTGCAGTTGTTGATAGTGTCAAAAGCCATTGGGAGGTCCAGAATGATCAACAGGGACTGTCACTCTCCCAGGGAGGATGGGAACACCAAAAGAGACCTGCTGGATCAGAATGATGGTCCATCTAGTCCAGCATCCCATCTCACACAGAGAGGCCAGCCAGTTCCTCTGGAGGGCCAGCAACAGGGCAGAGAGGCCGAGGTCTTCCCCTGATGAGAACATCAGAAGAGCCCTGCTGGATCAGACCAGTGAGGGTCCATCCAGTCCAGCATCCTGTCTCACACAGGGGCCAGCCAGTTCCTCTGGAGGGCCAGCAACAGGGCAGAGAGGCCGAGGTCTTCCCCTGATGAGAACATCAGAAGAGCCCTGCTGGATCAGACCAGTGAGGGTCCATCCAGTCCAGCATCCTGTCTCACACAGGGGCCAGCCAGTTCCTCTGGAGGGCCAACAACAGGGCAGGGAGGCCGAGGCCTTCCCCTGAGAAGAACCTCAGAAGAGCCCTGCTGGATCAGACCAGTGAGGGTCCATCTAGTCCAGCATCCCATCTCACACAGGGGCCAGCCAGTTCCTCTGGAGGGCCAACAACAGGGCAGAGAGGCTGAGGCCTTCCCCTGCTAAGAATCTCAGAAGAGCCCTGCTGGATCAGACCACTGAGGGTCCACCTAGTCCAGCATCCTGTCTCACACAGGGGCCAGCCAGTTTGGTGTAGTGGTTAAGTGCGCGGACTCTAATCTGGGAGAACCGGGTTGGATTCCCCACTCCTCCACTTGCACCTGGCTGGATGACCTTGGGCAAGCCATAGCTCTGTACCAGCTGTTCCCTCAAGGACAGCTTGGGAAAGAGCTCTCTCAGCCTCACCCACCTCACAGTGTGTCTGTTGTGGGGAGGGGAAGGGAAAAGGAGTTTGTAAACCGCTCTGAGACTCCCTTGGGGAGTGGAGGGCGGGGTATAAATCCAATCTCTTCTTCTTCTTCTTCTCCAGTCCACTGCTCTTAACCCATGCGCCACACTGGCTCTCACCGTGGCCAGTAGCCACTGACAGGCCAATCTTGTGTGAATCTGTCTAATCAAAGCTGTCTGTCCTGGTCCCCATCACTACATCCTCTGGAAGTATATTCGTTGTTTAAGTTGCTCGTTGAGTAAAGAAATATTTCCTTTCTCCCGTCCTCAACCTACTGCCCATCAGCTTCATTGGATGTTCTCAAGTTCTAGTATTTTGGAAGTGGGACATAGATTTCTCTGTGTCAACTCTCTCCACCTTGTGCATAATTTTAAATCCCCCCCCCCTTAAATCGGCTTTTTTCTAAATGGAAAAGTCCCAGACCCTTCAGCCTTTCCTCACAGGGAAGGTGCTCTAATGCCCTCAGCATCTTGGTTGCCCTCCTCTGTACATTTTCCAGCTCTGCAATGTCCTTTTGGAGGTACAGGGACCAGAACTGCCCACAGTAACGAGGTCACATCTTAGATTTCTACAAGGGTATTAATATTGGCCGTTTTATTCTCAGTCCCTTTCCTAAGAGTCCCTAACACAGAGTTTGCCTTTTTCATCGCTGCAGCACACGGGGCTGGCGCTTTCATTGAGCTTCTGACCTACAGCGACCTTGTGAATTAATAACCTCCAAAATGTCCTGCTGTTAACAGCCTTCCTTGCTCAGGCCTTGCAAAGGGAGGGCCTTGGTGGCTTCCTTGTTGGAGTCCCTCCATCTCCTGTTGGGTCTTCCTCTTTTCTCACTGCCTTCAGCTTTTCCTAGCATGATTGTCTTTTCCAGTGACTCTGGTCTTCTCATAATGTGACCGAAGTACGATACCTTAGTTTGGTCAGTTTAGTTTCTAGAGAGAGTTCAGGCATGGACTGTTGTAGAACCTGCTGATTTGTCTTTTGGGTGGTCCACGGTACCCATAAAACTCCTCCGACGCTATGAAACAGTAAGATTTAATCCTGCTAGAGACCTCATAGGGAACAGCCATAAGACCGAAGAATCTGAATAAAGAGCAGAGGGGGAGGGCACTCATAACCAACCCAGTGGCTCAGTGGCAGAGCCTCTGCTTGGCAGACAGAAGATCCCAGGTTCAGTCCCCGGCATTTCCAGTTAAAATAGTCTCAGGCAGTCGGAGGTGTGAAGAACTTCTGCCAGGACTCTGGAGAGCTGCTACCAGTGTAACTAAGCAGCACTGGCCTTGAGGGACCAAGGGTCTGATCCAGTAGAAGGCAACGTCATGTGTTCAACTAAACAGCAAGCCTGGACCCAAAGATCTGCTTTGCTCGAGGACTGGAGCTCTGGAGTCTTGGTAGCCGGTGAGCCATTCAGTGTCCCCTCTAAGCTGAGTTTAGTGCGAGCGAGCTCACAGTTTTTTAGTCTCCAGCTCACACATTTTTGTCTTTGCTCAGGAAGGATGGCCCCAGAGCAATCTAATTGATGCAGTAGCCAAATCGCTCACTCACAGCTTTCATGCCAGTAGCTCACAAAGTTTTGCACACAAGACTCCACAGCTTAGAGGGAGCATTGGAGCCATTGCAAGGAGGCGAATCTGTGCCACCACAGAAAAGACCCTGCTGGCTGCTCGTGTCATGTTCTGCCATTCAGGGCCTCTGTAGCTACTCTCAGGTGGCAGGCAGCCTTCTCAAGATCCTGACCTTCATTGGCAGCAAAGAGCTTGATATCTCTCTTAGCTAGGCTGGGCTCTTGGTTCCTACCACGGGGCTCCCCCTCAGCAGAAATCCATAGCTGGCCCCCCATCCTTGCGAGGACACGGCCTCCCCCCACTGTCTCATTACAGCTCCAAGGCCTGGCTCCTTTGCCTAGCAAAGGAAAGATCCCAGTCTCTCCGCTTTCCGATCCATCCATTGCTGTCTGTTTACGGGGACTGGGATTAATCCCTCTCTTTAAACGACTCCGTCAAAATAAATATTTTCTTTTCTCAGCCTACTTTTCTTACTCAGGGCCTAATTGTGATGTGTTGGCTTTTTTAAAAAGGAAAAGGAAAGGCACCGCGATCTTTAGTAAGTGACAAAACACCAGACGCTCAGCCAAGAAAACAGGCAGGCAAGAGAATCTACCCGGGGGAGGAATTTTAAAAGCAATTAAATGAACAAGGAAAAAAAATACCAGGGGAGGGGGGGGAGAGATGTTAATTCAACGTCACAGTTATGATTTCACACACCCCAGGGCCCCCAAGCGGAGCGCTCCGGCGTGCACAAGGCGGCCATAAATGTGGCCCTGCGCAGGCGGGATGGTGAGTAAAACGAGAGCGGAGAATGCTGAGGCAAATGCGCCACTGGGGCCAATCCTGGCTTGGCTGGGAAGACTGTGTTTTTGGATGGGACCCAGTAGATCTTTTACATTTTCTCTAATGCTGCGATGCTTTATTTGAGTCTTATTTTAATGTCCTAGTAAAAAAGATGATTGCATGCGCAGCCCACAGCGTCCCTCGTGGAGGAGAAAGGGGGCGGGGCTGTGGGCGGGCGTGTGAGCAGAGTGTGAGCACGCAAAGCAATGGCTGTTCCTCTGCACCTTCTGGGTCACCGGCACCCAGTGCGCAGTGTGGCCCTGCGCACGGCAGATAGCTGTGAAACTCTTGGGGCAGCTTTATATGGAGTATTGTTGATTATGTTGTAAATTGCAGAGTAAATGAGCAAGAGCCGGCTCCGTGACACCCACACTTTCCCCGGGCTAACTTATCGCTGCTTATGTTGGTTACAGCTAAACTAGGCAACATCCTGATTACATGCAGACCTCAGTTTAACTCTTTTTTGGCTGAAATGTTGGCAGCTTGGAGCTAATATCCCAACAGGTATTCAAGATCTCTTTCCTCAGACATTAGAGAGCCAGTCTAGTGTAGTGGTTAAGTGCGTGGACTCTAATCTGGGAGTACCGGGTTTGATTCCCCCACTTGCACCTGGCTGGATGACCTTGGGCAAGCCATAGCTCTGTACCAGCTGTTCTCTCAAGGACAGTTTGGGAAAGAGCTCTCTCAGCCCCACCTACCTCACAGGGTGCCTGTTGTGGGGAGGGGAAGGGAAAGGAGTTTGTACGCCGCTTGGAGACTCTTTTGGGTAGTGAAGGGTGGGGTATAAATCCAATCTCTTCTTCATCTTGAGTCCCCACTCCTCCGCTTGCAGCTGCTGGATGACCTTGGGCAAGCCATAGCTCTGTACCAGCTGTTCTCTCAAGGACAGTTGTCTCAGAGCTCTCTCAGCCCCACCTACCTCACAGGGTATCTGTTGTGGGGAGGGGGAGGGAAAGGAGTTTGTAAGCCGCTCTGAGACTCCCATGGGTAGTGAAGGGCAGGGTATAAATCCAATCTTCTTCTTCTTTTTTATTTTTATTTATTTATTTTTATTTAATTTGATTTATACCCCGCCCTCCCTGCAAGTAGGCTGCTGCTTCTCCTTCTCCTTCTCCTTCTAGATTCAGTGTTGGGAGGGGCCATCAGTGCAGGAAATCTAAAGTTGCAGCAGTGGCCCCCAGCCCCTTTTGAGCCTGCGGACACCTTTCAGATTCTGACGCAGGGTGGTGGGCGCAGCCACAAAATGGCTGCCGCATGAGGTGGAGCCAGCCACCAAATGGCTGCTGCAGCTTGCCTTCAGTCACACAGTGACGATCCTTGTGCTGTGGAGGTGGCTGCCTTTCTTTAAAATATGCACAAACAAAAGCCTTGCTGAGCAAAAGCCCTCACTTTCAAAAAAAACCTGGCGGGCCCCGGGAAAGGCATTGGTGGGCGCCGTGGTTCCCATGGGCAGCATATTCGGGACCCCTGAGCTACAGCCCCCGTGACAGTTGACTGTCCGTCCTCTGATTCAAAGCCCGTCCCCCTCCCACCACCTCTTTCCTTCCTCCAGGGTCCATGTTCTCCACCCCCTCGAGGCCTGGCTGTGCCCCCCAGGGGTATCTGCTCCTGCTGTAACTTAAAGGCCTCTTTCCGGGGGCTGGCTCTGCCCTCTGGGATCTGGATGGACTCCAGACTTCCCCCCCTTTCACGGGATGCAGGAGGCCCCCGGTTGAAATTTGGACAATGCTGAGATAATTCTGCACGGGAATTGTGGGCAGAAGCTTTCCCCTCAGAAACAATGAAGGGAAAGGAAGAAGACGAAGAAGAGTCGGTTTTGACACCCCGCTTTCCTCTGCTTTAAGGAATCTCAGGGCAGCTGACAATCTCCTTCCCTCCCTCTCCCCACAACAGGCACCCTGTGAGGCAGGTAGGCCTGAGAGAGGTCCGAGAGCAACTGTGACAGCCTCAAGGTCACCCAGCAGGCTTCACGGGGAGGAGGAGGGATGGGGAGTCAACCCCAGATCTCCAGATTAGAATCCCGGGCAGGGGTGGTGGTGGCGGCAGTGAGCAGTGTGGGGATGGGAAGTGTAGATGTTTTTCTCGCCCTGTCTCACATCACTTGCTGCTGCTGAAAGCTGCTTTGTGGCAGAGCCTCTGCTTGGCACGCAGAAGGTCCCAGGTTCAGTTCCCAGCATCTCCAGTTCAAAGGGCCGGGCAGGAGGTGATGGGAAAGACCTCAGCCGGAGACCCTGGAGATCCTCTGCCAGTCTGAGTAGACAGTTTTGACTTTGATGGACCAGTGTGGGGAGGGAACTGTGGCTCAGTGGTAGGGCCTCTTCTTGGCCTGCAGAAGGTCCCAGGTTCAATCCCCAGCATCTCCAGTTAAAGGACCAGGCAGGAGGTGATGTGAAAGACCTCAGCCCGAGACCCTGGGGAGCTGTAAAGAGGGGCTGTGGCTCAGTGGCAGAGCCTCTGCTTGGCATGCAGAAGGTCCCAGGTTCAATCCCCGGCATCTCCAGTTCAAAGGATCCAGGGAGTAGGTGATCTGAAAGACCTCAGCCTGAGACCATGGAGAGCCCATGCCAGTCTGAGTAGACAAGACTGAACTCGAAGGACCAAGCGGGTTTGTGTGTGTGTGTGTGTGTGTGTGTGTATGCCGTCATGGTGGGGACGTGTCTGCACACCAGCACGGGGAAGCAGTCCGGTCCACCTGGAACTGTAATGCATTCAGGATCCGAATCCTCTTGCAGAAGAGATCCCTGAGGTTTCTGTTGTGTGGTCCAGGTCCTGGTGAATCTGAGAGACCTGAGTTCAGATCTCTGCATGCCCATGGGGGCACTGCCCTGTGGCCATAGACAAGTGCTGCGTTTTCCCTCATCTGGTCTGCCTTGAATAGATCTGGGTCTGTGTATGGGTTGGCTCATGCTTACCCTTACATTATCCTCTTCGCCCTCCTCTGCCTGTCCGTCAGGGGCTCCATTGAACTCCCACGGCTGCAAAGGGCTCCAGTCCCCTCTCAAAGGCACTGGAGCCAGTGGTGTTCTCTCCAGCTCTTGCAATCCATGGGGGCTTGCAGCAGAAGCAGCAAAGGGGTTGCACTGAGCTGCAGCACTCGCAGCACCCCCGGCTGGGATCTCGCGGGCCGGTCTTCTGAGGATGGAGGCCACCAGGAGCTTGAAGAGAACTGGGAGCCAGAGCCCAGTTGCCAGAACGGGGGAAGGGGCAACTCACAGGTTGTGGCCCAGTCTCTGAAGTATTGGGGAAACAGGTAAGGCTTCCGCTGCCAGTTCCTTTCCCCTTCTGAAATAGGAATCCGGCATGTTCTCAGAACAACCGGGCTGCAGCCCCCTTGGCCGAGGAGCAGGGAGCCTCCGTCTGGTCTTCCCACCTGCCCCTCTCCCCCCTCCCGCGAGGCCCTCGTGGAGCCCCAGCTTTGTGTTCGTGGCCAGGTCCGGCCAAAGGGCCAGCTCCTGAAGGGCCCTCGGCTGCGGTCACTCCCCAAAATGGACGGATTAGGTAATCCTGGAGCGGGCTTCGCTGCCATTTCCTACTGGAAACCAGATCCCTTCAAACAGTCGTCTTTCACTCGCGGCTGAGGAATAATTGGACGCCGGGGTCCCGTCAACACGTCCGAAATCCCAGCCGCTCTGGGGACAGCGTCCCGAGGAACCCGGAGGTGTTTGTGAAGAAAGGCAAAGAGGAAAGAAAGGCAGCTCTGGCCTGCTTCATGTTTCTCCGGTTTACGGCTTCCCTTGGCTGGAAAGGGAAACGGGCTCTCGGTCTCCCTGAAATGGGGCTCTGGAGGCGCGAGGCAGCTGCCGGCGCCCCAACCCGGCTCTTCTGGACAGCCTCAAAGAGGGGCAGGCTTCCTCCCGGCCTCGGCTGGACAGGCCAAGTGCAAGGGAGGGAGGAAGGAAGGAAGGAAGGAAAGGAGCCCATGGAGGCACAGGTGAGGGCCTCTGAGTCTCCAGGTTCGCCCCCCCCCTTCCACTGTCTGCCCACAGAGGGCAGCTCTGCCATGAGAATAGGACACATAAGAGAAGCCAGTGTTGGATCAGGCCCGTGGCCCACCCAGTCCAACACTCTATGTCACAAACACCAGGTGCCCTCAGGAGGTCCAGCAGTGAGGCCAGGACACTTGAAGCCCTCCCACTGTTCTCCCCCCCCCCCAAGCACCAAGAAGACAGAGCCTCCCTTGCCCCAGACTGAGGGATCCTGTCTGTTGTGAGTGAGGCGGGTTTGGGGCACCCTTTCAGGGCTTTTGGCTTGGCCACAAGAGACCCTTCAACTCTGCCTTCTTTGTTCCTCTCCAACAGTCCAGCTTGGACAGCAAAGTTCTTGCTCTTCCCGCAGACCTTTGCTTGCTCTATTCTGAATGCACCGTTTCCCTTTTCCTCCACGTTACCTTCTTGGTGAGAAATCTTGATTTTTGGCCCTGATTCCTTGTCCCTGAGCCTGACCTTTTGCCTGCGGCTGCCCCTGAGCTGGAGGCAAAGTACGCCCAGGCCTTCTTTTGGGGTGCAGGAAACAGAGGAGGAAGGGACGCAAGGTGTCCCGATAGAGCCCTTCAGGGCTCTCTGCGCATGCTCAGGAGTCTGCTCTCATTTCACAGGAACAGATGCTGCTGCTTCAGCCACCACACCGGAGTTGAGTCTCCTCTCAGGGGTGGACAGGAGCCCCGTCAAGATCTGCCTTTTTTAAGTCATGCAGATGGTGGTGAAGAATAATTTGCTAAACCAAAAGATGCTGTCCAAATGGCCAAGAAATCAACGGTGGGGAAATGAACTTATCTGGGTGACAAAACCGCCCAGGGAGCGCCCCTCTTTTCAACTCAGAGGAGGCAGATTGACATGTGTGGAAGGGAAGGGAGGTTCTGGTCTTTGTTCATGGGGATGGGTAAAGCAAGGGAGTTTCTTAGTTTATTTTTTTTTTAAGGCGGCATCTTTTTTGTGAGATCCTAGACAAAAACACATGCTGGGCAGAGTGTGTGTGGGGGGGGGGGGGGGGAGATCACTTCTTAAAGAGGTTTTCCAGTCTGGCCACTCAACCCGGAACACGATGCATGCGGATCAGAACCAGAGAGCTGGGCAAGTCATCCTTTTTGGCCTGGGAGCCCCAGTCTGATGTTGTTTGGAGAGAAGGGAGCAGCTGAGGCTCTTTATGCCCGGGAGGTGAATAACATCCCATTAAGCAAGAGAAAAGAGCCAGAGTCCAGGAGCACCTGAAAGACTCACAAAATTTGTGGCCGGGGAGGAGCTTGGGTGAGTCGCTGCTCCCTTCTTCAGGTTCTCACAAAAGAAGAAGAGAAGAAGAGATTGGATTTATATCCCCCCCTTCAGTACCCGAAGGGGTCTCAGAGTGGCCTACAATCTCCTTTCCCTTCCCCTCCCCACAAGAGACACCCTGTGAGGTAGGTGGGGCTGAGAGAGCTCTTTCGAGGACTGCCCTTGAGAGAACAGCTCTGAGAGAACTGCAGCTTGCCCAAGGTCATCCAGCCAGGTGCAATTGGAGGAGTGGGGCATCAAACCCGGTTCTCCCAGATTAGAGTCCACGCTCCTAACCACTACCCCAAACTGGCTCCTCCCCTGCCACAAGTGTTGTTGGTCTTGAAGCTGCTCCTCGACTCTTGCCCTTTCATACTGCTACAGACAGACTGATGTGGCTGCACCTCTGGGTCTGTCCCATTAAGCAGTTGGCCCATTCTGCTGGTGTTCTTGAGACAGGAGGGGTTGGGGGCTTTCAGAGGCCATTGGTGCCGGGCGTGTATCCTTCTCCTGTGGTCACTTAGCAGCCAGGGGGTGCATCCTGTGGATGCCTCAGGGTGCCTGGAGCAGATAGGTTGGTGTGCCAGGCGTAATGATTTATTCTTTACAGTGAGAGTCATTCAGTGGTGGAATGGGCTGCCCAGGGAGGTGGTGAGTTCCCCCTCCCTGGCAGTCTTCAAGCAGCAGCTGGAGGAACCCTTGTCAGGGATGCTGTAGGCTGATCCTGCATTGAGCAGGGGGTTGGACTAGGTGACCTCTGTGGCCCCTTCCAGCTCTATGCTTCTACGATTTTACGATTTGTCTAGGCTGTTCCAGTGCTGCTGCCTATTCAGAGCCCTGGCCACGACTGCATTCTGAACACTTGCTGGGACTTCTCCGTGGTCTGTGAGCCTCCTTGCCCTCCCCCCCCCCCCCCCGCCCCAACCCCGAGGACTCTTCTCAGGATTTCCCTGCCAAGCAACTGCCTGAGGGTGGGGGAAGGAGTCTCCCTCCCGGCTTATCTCTTGTGACAGCAGCATATTTGCCTGCCTGCCTGTTTGTCCCCTCCTGCCGTGAAAACCCCTGGAAACGCCACATTAACTTTCACGCAACATGCCCACGCCTCTTCCAGATGAATGGCTAAAGGGCAGAAGGAGACACACATGCACCCTCCGCCAGGGCTCTTCTGGCATTTCCAGCTTCAAGCGATGCGACACGAGGATCTGTGGGGTTGAAGCAGGGAGGGCGTTTGGCTCCGGGGGAAACTGCGTGGCTTTCCTTAGTGCAAAGACCCCCCCCCCCCCAAGCTCTGGAGGCCAGCTCAGCACATGGCATCATTTTAACCAGGGGGGTCCCCAGCCCTTTTGCGCCGCAGGGCGCCTTTGGAATTCTGACACAGGATGGGAGGGGGCAGCCACCAAACAGCTGCCATGGGAGGCAGATCCAGCCACAAAACCGCAGCTGACCTTCAGTCACACAGTGCAGGTCCTTGTGTCATGGGGGGAGCTGCTGCCCAAGCAAAACTTCAGAAAAATTCTGCACAGCCAATCACATTTCCATCAGCCAGTCAGAAGCCTTGCTGGGCAAAGGCTCCGCCTGGCCATGCCCACTGTCACCAGGAAAGGACAAGCACCAGCAAAGGGTATTGGCGGGACTGTGGTGCCCGCAGGCACTGCGTGGGGGACCCCTGGTTTTACCTGCAGGCGGTCCCAACTAAGTGAGTGGCTGTGAGAGATGTCAGGAGGCAAGAAGGATGAGACGGGTGAGCGGGAGGCTGGTCTGGTGAGTGGAGGAAACAGGAGCAGGGAGGTGATGCAGGTTTCTCTTGGTCTTGGCCCAAAGGCAAATTGCTCTGGTTTAAGAGCTAGTCTATTTTGAGCCAGGTGAACCCATGAAGCTGCCTCATACTGAGGCCGCGGTCACACGGCAATTAAATGCGGGAGGAAGGGCTATTTCCTCCCGCATTTAAAGGGGCCGTCCACAACAGCCGCAGAAAGTCCCGCGCTGAAGCGGGCTCAAATGCGGGTTGCTCCCGCATTTTTCAACCCCGGGAAAATCAACAGTTTTCCCGGGTGTTGTGGGAGGAACCCGCATTTGAGCCATCTGGCCAGCCCTCTCTCGCAATCATTGCGAGAGCAGGGCTGTCCAGATGCCCCCCCCCCGCCATTCCCCCCCCCCTTTTACACTTGGCCACTCAAACACTCAAGTATAAAAGGGGGGGGGAACCAAACTTACCAGGCGGCTGGGGGGGGCTCGGGAAAGAGTGCCTCCCCTGGCCGCTGCCACTGCAAAAGCCCCGCCGCCGCAGAAAACGCTGCCGCACGCTTCAAGGATGGCCGGCCACCGCTTCTTCCGCCACCGCTGCTTCCGCTGCCGCCTCCAGCCGCCACCACTGCCTGCCGCCGTCTCCTCCCTCCACTGCCTCCACCGTCCACCGCTGTTGCCTGCCGCCGCCTCATCCTCCTCCCCCCGCTGCCCGCCACAGCAGGGGTTGGGATGTGTAAACATCCCAACCCGAGGGAAAAAAATGCGGCCCCTCTAATCCCAGGAGGGCTTCCGGATTTAAAGGGGCTGTGTGACCCTTGGGGTGCATCCAAGTCAGTCTTGCCTACTCAGACTGGCAGCCGCCCTCCAGGGTGTCTCAGGCAGAGAAAGGGCTTTCCCATCACCTCCTGCCTGGTCCTTTTCACTGGGGGGATGCTGCCGGGGATTGAGCCTGGGGCCTTCTGCATGCCAGGCAGATGCTCTGCCACTGAGCCATGGTCCCCTCTGTGGAGTCCTGCAGGAGTCCACGTTGCCCCCTCCCCCCGTCTGGAAATCTCATTGGTCCGTTCTCAAGAACCCACCCTGATCTGTAAGGCTGTCCTTTGGTGGCGGCATCGGAGATCAGCTCTTCAGCAAGTTGCAGCAGAGAGCCTGGGCACGGCTCCTGGAGACACACATGAACACACATATCGAATCCGAGAATCACAGAGGGGGAAGGGGCCCTACAGGCCATCCAGTCCCGCCCCCTGCTCAATGCAGGATCAGCCTAGAGCATCCCTGACAAGGGTTTGTCCAGCCGCTGCTTGAAGACGGCCAGGGCGGGGGAACTCGCCACCTCCCCAGGCAGCTGATTCCTCTGTGGTACAACTCTGACTGATCCTTTTAATGGGAGGTGCCGGGGACTGAACCTGGGACCTTCTGCATGACCAGCAGATGTTCCACCACTGAGCCACAGCCCCTCCCCAGGCCCCAGATGCCCTCCACCAGGATTCTTCAGACTCCTTGTATGAACTCGACTGCCTCTCCCGTACCCGAGGCCAGTTCCAGCTGAGGGGGGGTTCCTTTCTTGGGGACAGGCTGGGAATGATCGATGTGGCGGCAGCCCTGAAGCAGAAACCCAAGTCGGGTGTGCGTGTTAATTTGTTTGTTTTCTGGGGAAATCTGCAAAACAGGGTAACAGTGTGTCTTATTTAGAATGGACATATTCGTGTCTGGTTCTTTCCCCAGTAAAACAGGGTGGCAGTTTTCCTTGCAGTGAGGTTCAGTGCAGAGTTTTTCCAGTCTAAACCCATGGAAATTAATGGTCTTAGCCTAGATTACTTCTCTCTAGTTAGAAGGCTGTGTTTCTGGAAGCCTCCGTGCTGAAAACCATATGGGCTGCAATACTTTAGCCCTGACCTGGATAGCTCAGAGAAGCTAAGTCCTGTTGGCCCTGGTTAGTTCTTAGATGGGAGACCACCAAGGAATTATTTATTTATCGCATGGCAGAGTTACACACAAGAAGCATATAAAAATATAAAATATTTAACCAAGTTGACACAATGGGTCTGGAGACCGATTGGGCAATCACTCTAAATACTAATATCTAAATTTTCAGTTCACTAAATTGCAGCTGGGGAGAGTTCAGGGAGCTCGGTCACATCTCCCTGAAAAGCATGATGCTCACATGCCTGTGACAGATGGAAAAGAGTTTGGCGGCCTGCATCACAATCGCCTTTGGGCCCTGGTATTTTGCAGCTGCCAAACCTTGTTTGTATTCTATTAGCCACCTTCCATACCTGACGTGGCAAGTCAAACCCTGCGGGCCTCTTGTTGGTGTTTCTCAGGTTATGGATATCGGCTGGAACTGATTACATCCATGTTCGCAACCATTCATTCCCTAGATCAGGGGTGGCCAACCTGTGGCTCGGGAGCCACATGCGGCTCTTTCACACATATTGTGCGGCTCCTGGCAGGGCGGCTGGGGAAGCAAAGGGGAGGCATGCTTTTTCTCTCTTTCTCCCTTCCTTCCTTCCTTCCCTCCTCCCTCCCATCTATTTGCTTTCCTAGTTTCTCTCTCTCTCTTTCTTTCCACTTCTTTAATTCTTTCTTTCCATCTCTCTCTTTTTCTCTCTCTCTCTCAATATCATTAGCAAACAAGTAATATCATTATCAATAACCGGTTTTCCTCGTTTGTTTTTATTTTTGGCAGTCCCATTAAACGTTAATAAAAAGCAAATTTGCATATTTTTAAAAATAAAAACGTGTGTGTGATATTTGTTTCTGTCTTGCGGCTCTCAGACATCTGACGTTTATTCTATGTGGCTCTTACGTTAAGCAAGGTTGGCCACCCCTGCCCTAGATGGAATTTTTGTGATTGCAGGATTTGTGCAACTCTTATTGCTGGGTGTCGGAATCTTAGTCTGGATGGGCCTGCGTCAGTCATGTCCTTGTGGATAGACAACTCTCTGTTTTCAAAGATCTTTCTATATTCATGAAGGACATCTTGTCTTTGGAGATGCGGGGGAACAAAGTGGCACAACGTGAGTAGCCAATAGGTTGGAGTGGATTTAATACATCCGCTGATGGTTCTCATTGTTGTATTGAGTTGGACATCAAGTTTGTGGACGTGGGGGCTGTTGAGCTACACTGAAACACTATATTCCCCAGTACTACACACCAACTCCAAAGCTGAGAATCTAATTGTTGTGGCAGACACACCCCAAGTTGCACCACATAATTTTCGGAGAATGTTGTTTTGCGTGTGTATTTTCACTGATACATTGGTAATAGAGAGCCAGTTTGGTGTAGTGGTTAAGTGCGCAGACTCTAATCTGGGAGAGCCGGGTTTGATTCCCCACTCCTCCACTTGCACCTGGCTGGATGACCTTGGGCAAGCCATAGCTCTGTACCAGCTGTTCTCTCAAGGACAGATGTCTCAGAGCTCTCTCAGCCCCACCCACCTCACAGGGTGTCTGTTGTGGGGGGGGGAAGGGAAAGGAGTTTGTAAGCTGCTCTGAGATTACAAGTGAAGGGTGAGGTATAAATCCAATCGCTTCTTCTTCTTCTTCTTCTTCTAAGATGCTGGTCATAGCTCCAGGTCCTCCTGTCCACGGTAATGCCAAGGTATTTACGTGTTGGTTGTGTGTAAGTCGGGTGCCATTAAAGTAGACATTCAGTTCATAGTTGGCAAGATTGTTACTGTGATGGAAACAGAAGCATTATGTTTTTCCTGGACTTGGGATAAACTGCCATTTACTGTAGTAGTCAGCTAAAAATCGGCGTCCCTAGTCAGTATTTCCTCAGTCCTTTCAGTTGATTTGTGCCTTACTGCAATCACCATATCATCGGCATAAGCAAACTTAGGGTATCAGGAGTGTCTTAAGACATCAGTAGTTTCCATTGATCAGACTGCCGCTTATGACACAGTCGGGAGGGATGGCCTGCTGTACACATTTTTACAAGTTTTTTTTCCCCTGCAGGACATTATTTCGACTCCTAAATAACATGCTGAGCAATAGAACTTTCCAAGTAATTATGGGTCAGTCAATCAGCAGGCAGAAGAAACTGAATAACGGTCTACCCCAGGGCTTGGTCCTCGCTCCAGTTCTTTTCAATCTATACATCTCTGATGTTCTCGAGATGATATCCAGGAAGTTTGTGTTTTTGAAAAAGTGAAGGACTATGCACTCTCCCCTACCTCAGTCTTCAGGGGGTCACCATAGACTTAGTCAGATAGACAGGTCAGAACACACACAGCATCCTTTCCTTCCTGTTATCTGATCGCATCCCCTTTGAAGTAGAATGCTATTCTTAGGGACGATTTTCCTTCTTTCTGGCTTGACACCTTTCTCTTGCACACCTTTCCTCTCTTACACACAAAGAAGGAGCGTGTTTTTCTCTCCATCTTTGAACAGTGGTTGCAGGGGTGCTCTTCCCTGCCTCTGTACCCATCCTGGGTAGTGAGAACAGATTCTACTTTTGTCTTCCATTTGTATTGTCTAGAATGGAGTTTCATATAATAAAGAACTCTTATTAGTTTTAAAACTGTCTACTGGCTCCGTGTAGCTCAGTCTGCTAGCGCCCTGGCCGGGAGGGCGGGGTAAAAATTTAATCAATCAATCAAACCAAAGCTTTGCTTGGTGGAAATGCCCAGTGAACTTTGCTACATTAATAATGATGCCTGGCTCTCCTAAGGCCAGAGAATCGCACAGTTCGCTTATGCCGATGACATGGCGATTGCAGGAAGGCACCACAAAGGAGGTCCAGGGTTGATACGCAGAGGCAGGCAATGACAAACCACCTCAGTACCTCTGACCTTATTTGGATAACTAAAAGCCAGTCCAACCTTGTCAGGTCTCAGAAGCTAAGTGGGGTCAGCCACAGTTAGTACTGGGATGGGGGACCAAAGAAGTCCAGAGCTGCTCTACTCAGAGGCAGAGAAGGGCGAAGGACCTCTGATAGTCTCTTGCCTTGAAAACCCCCTGAGGGGTCGCCATGAGTTAGCTGTAACTAGTCAGAGAGGGGGAAATGGAAGACAACCAAACTTCTGGGGAGAAGGTACGAAAAACTTTCTTTAAAAGCTCTTTTGCAGTGTGACCTCAGCTCCTTCGGGGTCCAAAACCAACCGCTTATTCTTCGGGCTAAGCCCTCCTTTAGCTGCTGGGACCCAGGAACTCGGACTACGCTCCTCCACTTCAGCACTCTAAGCATCTGCGTGGGCACCACAGGGCTGCCACCCTGCGCTTCTGGCTTCTGTTGGTGCGATGGTATCCGAGGACGTCACTTGAGCAGCCTGCCCTGGCTGCCACAGCATCTTCCTATCTAGAACAAATTGAGAGTCCAGTGGCACCTTTAAGACACATGCACATAAAAGCTCATATCTTGAACTGGGGAAGGAGCTGTGGCTCAGTGGTAGAGCCTCTGCTCAGCATGCAAAAGGTCCCAGGTTCAATCCCCGGCATCCCCAGGTAAAATGATCTGGCAGGAGGTCATGTGAAGCCCTGGAGAGCGGCTGCCAGTCTGTGTAGACAATACCGACCTTGATGGACCAAGGCTCTGATTCGGTAGAACGCAGCTTCATGTGTTGAATGAACCTATTGTTGGTCTTAACGGTGCCACTGGACTCTAAATATGTTGCTACTCCTTCAAACCAACTCGGCTGACCGACTGGATCCGTCTTCCTGTCTAGACGGCTCACGTGATGCGGAACACGCCTGAAGCTGCCTTAATACTGAACCAGACCTTGGTCCATCAAGGTCAGTATTGCCCACTCAGACTGGCAGCAGCTCTCCGGGGTCTCGGGCAGAGAAAGGCCTTCCACATCCCCTACTTCCTGACCCAAAGTAGTGAGGGCAGAGGTTGAACTGGGGCCTTTTTCCTTGCACAGCAGAGGCTCTTCCGTGGAGCCACAGCCCTTCCCTTCCCCAGCCATCCTTCCAAAACCTGCTCCCCGGGAGGCCAGTGGGCCCTCCGCTAAGCCTCTGCTCCTTCCCTCTCCCTCTGCGGGGCAGCCATGTCATTTGTCTCTTCTCCTGCTGGCGGCAAACGCTCCAGGCCCAGCTTGCCTGCAATCTCTCCTGCTTAACGGCGCCTTCCAGCCGGATGGTCCCACCGAGGGCTTGTCTACATTAATAGTTTAGCACGGTTCAGCGATGGGTTGGAGTTGATTTAATGCACAGCTGGCGGACAGAGTCTGTGCTGAAAACATCTGGCTGTGGAGGCAGGCTTTGCTTTTCGGCCTCCCCCTCCCCTTCCATCCCGGGGATTCAGGTACAAGGTCTGCTTTGTCTCAGCCTCCCCGGGGAGGGCCTGCATTTGCTGGCTTTCATCTTCCCCTTCATTGCTCTTGGCGAGGCCAGTGGTTCCAGGACTTTGCTTTTCACTTCTGACAGACATGCGCTGCAAGAGCACGCGTTACAGAGAGATCCAGGGCGATGTCAATGGTTAGCTTTGGGCGACCTTCTGAGTTCACATCCACTCAGTGCCACGGAGCTCGCTGGCTGACCTGGAGGCTGTCCTGCTTTCTCAGCCTAGCCTACCATGGAGGGTTGTTGTGAAATGGGGAAGGGAGGACCGTGCATGCTGTTCCGCATTCCTTGGGAGAAGGGAGGGAGGGAAAGGAACTCGAGTGACAGATGGGGGCGTGGTGTGGTGCAGTGGTTAAAGTATCGGACTAGGATTTGAGAGACCTGGGTTCAAGTCCCCACTCTGCCACGGAACCTTTCTGGGTGACCTTGGGCCAGGAGCACACCCTCAACCTAACCTACCTCTCCGGGGGGTTGTGAGGATTAAATGGAGGCGAGAACAATGTAAGCCATTTGAAGAAGAAGAAGAAGAAGAAGAGATTGGATTTATACCCTGCCCTTCACTACCCAAAGGAGTCTCAGAGTGGTTTACAATCTCCTTCCCCTTCCCACAACAGACACCCTGTGAGGCAGGTGGGGTTGAGAGAACTCTTTCAAGAACTGCCCATAAGAAAACAGCTCTGAGAGAACTCGTGTCTGACCCAAGGTCACGCCAGCAGCTGCATGTGGGGGAGTGGGGAATCAAACCTGGTTCTCCCAGATTAGAGTCCACCACTCCTAACCACGACACCAAACAGGGCCAGAGTCAGGTCTAGCTTAGAGCAGGGCTTTCTTCAGTGGCAGCACTCACCGTTTTGGGGGGGCCCCCATGTCCTGACTGGGGAGCCATGGTGGAAATTACTTGCGACCTTATATATAAGTACTGGCACTTTTTTTTTACATATAAAACAGTCATTAAGAGTATTTTGGGGTGTACTATCCAACAAAGCTGGACGCAGGCTAGCACTTGGTTTCCCCATTGGGGAGAAGGGTGGGGTATAAGAAAAGTAAAGAAAATAAAACATAAATAGGTGTCTTGAGGGTTTGAGTACCTGCTTCATTGTATGGAAAGGAGAGCAGAAAGATTCCCCATCTCAGCATGACTTGTGTGCCAGGGGAGCAGGGCGGATGGCCGTGGGCAGGACGAGCCAGAACGCTTTGAGATGTGCTGTGGTCCCACCTCCAGGGCCAGCGTGACATAGTGGTTCAGAGCGGCAGACTCTAATCTGGAGAGCTGAGTTTGATTCTCCACTCCTCCTCCACATGCAGCCAGCTGGGTGACCTTGGGTCATGCACAGCTCTCTCGGAGTTCTCCCAGCCCCACCTACCCCACAGGGTGTCGATTGTAGGCCACTCTGAGACTCCTTCAGGTAGTGAAAATCAGGGTATAAAAGCCAACTCTTCTCCTTCTCCTCCTCCTCCTTTTCCTCCTGCATTGATCAGGTGGCCTTAAGAAAGCCACTGTGTCCTCTCATCTGTAATACAGGGCTGTGGATACAGGCCTACTTTATAGGGCTGTTGTTGTTATTTCTGAATCGCCCAATCCCTGAGGTTTATAAAGCATATAACCTGATTTAAAGCAGCTGTGGGTGGAGGGTGCCTTGCTTACAGAGCTTTGGAGATGTTACTTTCTTGGAGTTTGGTGTTGAGAGCCAGTTTGGTGTAGTGGTTAAGTGTGCGGACTCTAATCTGGGAGAACTGGGTTTGATTCCCCACTCCTCCATTTGCACCTGGCTGGAGTGACCTTGGGCAAGCCATAGTTCTGTACCAGCTGTTCTCTCAAGGACAGTTGTCTCAGAGCTCTCTCAGCCCCACCTACCTCACAGGCTTTTGTGCATGGCTCTTCAAATGCAGAGAAAGATTTCAGCAGGGAAAAGTTCTACGAACTGGTGGGGGCTCTGGAGGGAGGGTCAGTGGCGCCTTGGCTGATATGGCATGCCAGGGTTCAAAGGCAGATGTTGTTCCCAGTCTCCGCCTCCCTAATTAGGAAGGGATACGTGGCATAAACTTGGCCGTGGATACAGGCATTTTTCTCTGTTCTCTGCCGAAGTCATGAAAGCTGTCCAGTAACTGTGGATGCCACAAATGCTGCCACAGTCTTCAAAACGCTTGTGATGGACACAGAAGCATTAGTGAATGTGCAGAGAGACAATATTGTGTAGTGGTTAGAGTCCTGGCCTAAGACCAGGGAGACCTGGATTGAGATCTGCACAGCTGTAGTTTTCATTGGGTGCCCCTGGGGCATTGAAGCCTTGGTGAGAGAGGCAGACCGTACGCAAAGTGAAATAAATAAAAATTCTCCCTCACACTTGCCTACCTTGCAGGGTGTTTTATTTTATTGATTGATTGATTTTATTTTATTTTATTTGCCCCTGCCCTCCCCACCGAAGCAGGCTCAGGGCGGCTTACATAAAATCACAGGAGATGAAACGACAGTATAAATGTCAAGATAAAACACAGCATAACACAACACAACTTAATTACTAAAAGCCATTTGTATGGCAGTGGCAGTGCAATAGTAGCAAAAGCATAACAAATTGCCGTCAGCAGATGGTTTTTCCATCGGTGAGCAAAAGCTGGATAGTGGTATTGGGCACAGGCTGTTAGGTGCGTCTCCTTACCCGAAGGTGTGATGGAAGAGCTCCGTTTTACAGGGCCTGCAGAACTGTAGTACCTGCAGGGCCCTGATCTCCTCTGGGAGCTCATTCCACCAGCTTGGAGCTGCCACTGAAAAGGCCCTGTTGTGAGGGTAATACAGAGGAATGGGGAACGGCATATTCCACCCCAAATTCCTGGGAAGGAAGGGACAGATTAGATCAATCTCCTTATTTTCACAGCAGTGGTAATGTTGAACTCTGGGTGGAGAGGTTTCCATACCGGTTGTGGGATGGCATTCTTGGCCTTTGGCAGAAGAGCACAGTTGAGGCAATGCTGTCAAGGCGTCTGTGACCCTGAGCATGGGAATGTGGCTGCACAGGGTTCACCAGAAGCCCATCTGGGGACATCCATCCCCTGCTCTAGGACACCGGCAACTCAGGGCCTCTTGTTGTGATGCTCTTCCGCAAAGAAGGCTCCTTTGGCTCGACCCGGCTCGGCCGGGGAAGTAAATAGAAATCAAGCTCCAGGCTGTCTGGTAGTGATTAAGTGGAAGTCCTTTAGCACTCATCTGTTATCTCTTAATTAAAGTTCCCTGCTAATTATTTTTCCTTGTCAAGCGAGCAGGACTGCTGACTCTAGAGATTTCTGCAAACAAACGTGGCCTCTGCTCGCCACAGCTCTTCGTTAATGAATGAATTAAACCTGGAACGGTCCATATCTCTGGCTACACTGACGCCCCTTCATCACACCTGTCCCCCCACCGAGAAAGGTGTCCTTTTAAATCACAGTGCCAGCAACCGTGTCCACAAGGTTCATTCTTCTTCTTCGAGGGGTGGGTTTGTATGGTTAAGGCACAGAGGTGCCTGCTCTCCTGGCTTTCCACAAATGGTGCAAAGCTGAATGATCAAGGGGGGGCTTTTCTACACAGATAATAGGGCTGCCCTGTAATCGGAATGCCTCAGAAAAGGGCTTGGGTGAAGGGCCCCCCACCTTTTTGAGGCTGTGGGCACCTTTGGAATTCTGGCACAGGGCGGTGGGCACAACCGCAAAATGGCCACGGCAGAAGGCAGAGCCAACCACAAAATGGCTGCCACAGGAGGCGCAGCCAGCCACAGAATGTCAGGGAGTGAGGTTACGCAGAACTCTAAAGGTAACTCTTTAACGTTTCAGGCAGACGTTCTGTTTTAACAGGATGCCTTTAAAAACGGATATACTGTTTTAAAATAATTCATTGCCTATACCAGCTTACCTTCAGCCACACAGTGAAGATCCTTGTGCTGTGGTGGCAGCTTCTTCCAAAGCAACATTTTTAAAAATCTGCTGAGCCAATCAGAAGCTTCCCTGGGCAAAGCACTATTTGACCCCGCCCACTTTCCAAAAACACTTGGCAGGCACCAGGAAAGGTGTCAGCAGGTGTCAGTGGTGGCCACAGGCCAGTTTGGTGTAGTGGTTAAGGGCACGGACTCTAATCTGGGAGAGCCGGGTTTGATTCCCCACTCCTCCACTTGCAGCTGCTGGATGACCTTTGGGCAAGCCATAGTTCTGTCAGAGCTGTCCTTGAAAAAGAGCAGTTTCTGTCAGAGCTCTCTCAGCCCCACCTACCTCACAGGGTGTCTGTTGTGGTGAGGGGAAGGGAAAGGAGTTTGTAAGCCGCTCTGAGACTCCTTCAGGTAGTGAAGGGCGAGGTATAAATCCAATCTCCTCTTCTTCTACATTGTGCAAAGACTGCAGACAACTGGGCATAGTTCGTACTACCTCTTTCTGTAAGCAGGACCCTGCCAAGGAATTTTTTCACCATTTAACATGTCGTGTTGATACTTACTCTTTGTTTTGTATTTCTGATTGATTCCTGATCTCTGCAATCCAAACTCTGTTGCATTTTTTAAATTTGATATTCCATCCTGCTGGTCATATTGACTTGCAATCCTGGTGAGAAAGGCGGACTATAAATAATGCGAAATAAACGTTACCAAATTAAATAAGAGGAGACTGTCAAAGGGGAGAGCAAGAAGGGATATGTGGGTCTAAACAGCAAGAAAATGATCATTTGGTATTGCTGCCGAATCGAATCAGAACTGAATATTCGGGCTGAATTCTGCGCTTCCTCCAATTCAGGATATTGCGGAGAAACAGCCTTTTCGAAATCTCCCACAGTTCCTTTGGATGGATGCCTCATTAATCCTATGAAGAAGGCCGACAGTTTAAATTGATTCCACAGTTCCACATGCTATGATCTCACTGTGTTTTCAATTAGCTGATAGGGTCACAATAAGATGGAAGCAATTTGAGGGCACTTAGACAGACAGACAGAAGACGACCCTTCCTTTTGTAGCATGCGTGGAAAAAACTGCTCTATTCTTGTATTTGAGTAAATACAATATTCTAAGTTGTCAGAGCTGGACATACTGTCACCCCCCCCCCACCCCTGTGGTTTTGTTGGGAAAATTTGGGTTGATTAAATATAATAAAGGTGGTGAGGGTGGGGTCTAACTCAGGGGTTTTGATTGAGGCAGTTTTTCCACGGATAAAGGGGTGAAGTTCCTGTTTGACGATGAAAAAGGCTATTTGGGGGAGATGCACAAACTGACTGAAGATCAAGCAAAAAGCGTTGGCTGGATCCGACCAAGGTTTTATTAACTGAATTCAAAATCCAGAACTGAAGACGCGCGCAGAAACTTGAAATAACCCTTTGAAGCAGGACGAGATTTGAGTCCAGGAGCACCCTGGAGTGAGCGTGGTGTAGCATTTAAGAGTGGCAGACTCTAATCTGGAGAGCCGGGTTTGATTCCTCCCTGTGAAGCCTGCTGGGTGACCTTCGGCCAGCCACAGTTCTCTCCGAACTCTCTTAGCCCCAGGGGTCATTTGCGGCCGGAGTGAGGTGGAGCTTTGCTCCGCCAGCCCAGGAGTGGGCACTAGGGCAGCCACGGGCCGAATCAGATTCTCTGATCTGATTCTGCCCGCCACCAAATTGCTGCCAAAATTTGATGGTGGTTTAAAAAGCAGCTGGAGGGGAGGGGGTTTGAGGGAGAGGCTTCAAACGTACACGGTAGCTGCTGGAGCCTCTCCCCCAAATACCCACCGAGTTTCAAGAAGATTGACCAGAGGGTCCAATTCTATGGGCCCCCAAACAGGTTGCCCCCGTTCTCTATTGTTCTCTATGGTGGGAAAAAAGTAACATTTTTTCCCACCATAGAGAACAATGGAGGGGATGGGGCAACCTGTTTGGAGGCCTGTAGAATTGGACCCCATGGTCCAGTCTTCTTGAAACTTGGTGGGTATTTTGGGGAGAGGCCCCAGAAGCTACCCTGCAAGATTGGAGATTCTCCCTGAAACCCCCTCTTCTCCAGCCCCTCATATACCCTATGAGTTTTTGCCATTGACTTCAATGGCCCATAGGGTATAATGGGGCTGAAACTGACATTCGGCCGGTGGTGTCAGGGGTGTGTGGTATATGCTAATGAGTTATGCTAATAGGTATGCTAATGAGCTCCTGCACTTGTTTTTCTACAAAATGACCCCTGCTTAGCCCCACCTTCCTCACAAGGTGACTGTTGGTGGGAGAGAAAGGGAAGGCGATTGGAAGCTGCTGGGAGACGCCTTCGGGCAGAGAAAAGTGGAGCATAAGATCCAGCTCTTCTTCAACCAGCTTTAGAGACCAAGAAAAATTTCTGAGCTGTAAGCTTTTTGTGAGTCAGAGCTCCCTTTGTCAGGCACAAGAAAAGAGGACAGGCCATCAGCCCTGATTTCCAGGTCGGAAGGTGCATAGAGGTGGAAATGCAGAAAATTAGGAACCGTAACAAGACAGGAACTCTGTGTCCCTGTTCAGCCAGAGGAGGGGTTCCAGTGTCCCGGATGGGAAGGACAGCATAGAAAGAGCTCTGCTGGATCAGTCAGTTAGTCCATCAGGTTGCAACACTTTCCCTATGAAGAAAGATTGCAGCGCTTGGAGCTCTTTGGCTTGGAGAAACAACAGCTGAGGGAGGTTTACAAGATTATGCATGGAATAGGGCAGGGAGGGAAAGAGGTACTTTTCTCCCTTTCTCACAAGACAAGAACTCGGGGGCACTCCATGAAAAGGCTGAGCAGTCGGGTTAGAACAGATAAAAGGAAGTCCTTCTTCACCCAAAGAGTGATTAACGTGTGGAATTCACTGCCACAGGAGGGGGTGGCAGCTACAAACATGGACAGCTTCAAGAGGGAATGGGATAAACATATGGAGCTGTCAGGTTCCCTGTCATGTTTGCTTCTTTTTCTCAGTCCCTTTTTCAGGTCCCGCCGGGAGAACGGCATCGGCTTCCCTCCCGACAGTTCCCCCCCCCCCCCCCCACTTTCCTCCTCACTCCTCCTTCCTTGGAGTGAACTCATCTGTTTTGCTAGACTTCAGTTATCTCTGTTGCTGCACTTGTAACCTTGGGCGACTGGGCCTCCGCTCTTCCAGGTGTCTTTTGCGTGGGAATGCATGTAGATTACACACAGGGTCGGGGATGGGAATTTAGCTCAGCTTACGCACCTTTTTTCTCTGAGAAAGTAATGGTTGCACATTTTGGCGCTTGATATTTTTATTCTGATTGGTACCTGCCCTTTTACTCCTGTTTGAATACAGTATATCAGTTCCTCCCATTCTGTATGTGGTATCACTAACAACGCAAGTGTTTCCTGAAAGACCATTAAGAAATAAAGACTTTGTTTTGCAATACAAGGCTTGGCTTATTGGATCTCATCAGAAGCCTCACAGGAGCAGAGGTCCATCAGTGTCTGTGAGCCACAAGGTATTGATAGGAACTCTCAGTCTGGGGCAAGTGATGCTCTGGATTCTTGGTGCTTGGGGGGCGGGCAATAGGGGGAGTGCTTCTGGTGTCCTGGCCCCACTGCTGGACCTCCTGATGGCACCTGGTGTTTTTGGCCACTGTGTGACAGAGTGTTGGACTGGATGGGCCACTGGCCAGATCCAGCATTGGCTTCTCTTATCTTCTTATGAGTTCAGCATCCTGTCTCAGTGGGTGCGTTCACACTTGCAGATTTGAGCTGGCTGCAGCCGGCTCCAATCTGCACGTTTACACTGTAACAGCTGGCTCTCGTCCCCAGCTGTCACTCAGGTGCGACAAAGTGTCTGAAATCCGAGACCAGCTCCCCTGCTGGTCTCAGCTGTCCTCTTCTGCCTGCAGCCGCATTTGTGTGCTGTGTAAATGCTGAGCCGTCTCCGAGGCACTTCCGAGTAACCCCCCTCCCCTCCCTGCGAAAGCCTCTGGCTTCCACTTTTCGACCACCATTTTTTTTTTTTGCATTTAGCGAGATTCACATGAGCGCCCATATGAACCTACATTTGAAGGACAGATGTGCAAATGGAGGCTAGTTCTACCGAGTACATGAGTTTGCGGTCACGATGAGGCTATTTTCGGGTTGAAATATCACAGCGTTTTCAAGTGTCTAAAGGAAGTAGTGATTCGGTCCGATGGTGCTGCGCATGCGCGGAAAAAAATTTTCCCATCCGCCTGCATGAGCGCTTATGCGCATGCTCAAGCGGCAAAAAAACACAAAAAAAACCCCTGAAACCCCCCCACCACCCCCGTTGT
Organism: Lepidodactylus listeri; assembly: GCA_029233225.1. Taxonomy (NCBI): domain Eukaryota; kingdom Metazoa; phylum Chordata; class Lepidosauria; order Squamata; family Gekkonidae; genus Lepidodactylus; species Lepidodactylus listeri. The sequence goes on along the minus strand of JARCFY010000004.1, from coordinate 1,879,704 downwards.
TAGTGTGAACGTGTGGGAGCCGCTTGAAGGCGACACGAGGAGAGGTTAGTGTGATCGTGATTTTACGGAACCAGCCGTTTGCAGCCGGCTCCAGCAGGCTCCAGCACTCCAGTGTGAACACAGCCATACAGTGACCAGCCATTTCCAACAGATCTACCAGGGCTGGATTTTGTTCTGCTACTACAGACTTACATGGCTACCCACCTGAAACTAGGCTTGCAAGCCCCACAAAGGGGGTGGGGGTTCTCCCAATTTCGGGACCCCCAGTCCTCTGCTAGCCAGCTGGCTGGTGGGGGAGCCCCACCCCCGAAGAGTCCCGGTGCGCCCATCGTGCATTCAGGTAAAACCTCTACGGCGGCCATGCTAGAGCATCCCCTGAACGACATGCCCAGTGCGATGATGTCACTTCTGGGTGATGTCATTGTGGCGTGCCCATTCCAAGCGCACACCAGAAAAGTCCATGAAGAAAAAGAGATTGGATTTATACCCCGCCCTTCACTACCCGAAGGAGTCTCAGAGCAGCTTCCAAACTCCTTTCCCTTCCCCTCCCCACAACAGGCACCCTGTGAGGGAGGTGGGGCTGAGAGAGCTCTGACAGAAACTGCTCTTTTTCAAGGACAGCTCTGACAGAACTACGGCTTGCCCAAGGTCACCCAGCAGCTGCAAGTGGAGGAGTGGGGAATCAAACCCGGTTCTCCCAGATTAGAGTCCGCGCACTTAGCCACTACGCCAAACTGAGCCAGGCTGGAGTCCTTCGCCAGGATCAGGGTGAGACGTAGCAACCCTACCTGAAACTATTTGAAGTGGTAATTTGAAATCTAAAATAGCACTTTCGTTTGGAAATGTTGGCTTACGCTGCTTTACTTGGGATGCTGAAAAGAGATCGGCGTGTTCAAGGTTCACAGTGGCCTTCGGCATAATCAGCCAAGTAGGTGGGGGCGGGCATCTGTGCCCCAGCAGGGCCCAGTTTGAAGCCGGAGAGTGAAGAGAGAACAGACGGAGAGGCTGGACGGGAGCGAGATAAAAGCAGGCCAAACCGTTTGGGCCGGGAGGAGCATCCAGAGAGGACAGCGAGGAGGTCTGGAAGAGGCAGCTTTGTCTGCAGAACCAAAAAAAGCACCGCTGGTTTTGTTTGTAGAGCATCCTCAGGCTCAGAAGATTTGTTCTCTGGGATCTGAATCCATGCAAATATTTAACTAGCTAGGCTTTGGGTCTGTCAGGAGTGGGGGGACTGGGGGTCACGGCATGGGCATTCTGGGGAGCGAGGGGACGTGCCTCTGTTTCCATGTCCGGTGTGTTTCAAATGCTGCCGGGTCTCTGGGTGGCAGAGGATGCTCTCTCGCCTATCAGTTAAGCTCCCTCATTTTCTGCTCCTAGAATCGGTAACTGGTGCTTAGAAGTGAGCTGAGTCACAAGCCTTTTTATCTTTTCACTCAGCGGCACAGGAGGAGTGACAAAGGATATCACAGCAGACAGGAGCAGAGGAATGTCTGATCAAAGGAAACTTGCCTTCAAGCAATGTCGCGCACGTTGTTTGTCATGTTAGGGTGTTGTGGGAGGGGGGGGTTAGTTTTTGTTCTGTTATGTCATGAGAGAGAGATCAGCTAAGCGTTCCACTGCCAAACTGTGTGCACTTCTCAAAATGGAGGGAGGAGAGATATGTCCGCTTGATCCAAGCAAGCTAGAACCGCGTCTGAGACACAGGGTGCCCTAGGGAGGGGGTAATCAGGGATGCCCCCCCCCCGAGATTTTTGTCTTGGCTCTCAGCCTGCTTCAATAGTCAGTGGGGAGGAAGGGGAGGAGGAGGAAATTGGATTTATACCCCGCCCTTCACTACCCGAAAGAGTCTCAGAGGGGCTTACAATCTCTTTTCCCTTCCCCTCCCCACAACAGACATCCTGTGAGATAGGTAGGGCTGAGAGAGCTCTGTCGAGGGCTGCCCTTGAGAAAGAACAGCTCTGAGAGAACTTGTGACTGGCCCAAGGTCACACCAGCAGCTGCATGAGGAGGAGTGGGGAATCAGACCTGGTTCTCCCAGGTTAGAGAGTCCGCACTCCTAACCACTACACCAAACTGGCTCAGTGGACCAGCAAGGGAGCTAGGGCCTTGTGGAAATGTTATTTTAATTTCAGCATAGTTGGGACAGAAACGATAACAATACAGCTTAAGGGCGTCATTGGATTGATGCCCCAGTGTCTCACTTTTCACAGGATTTGGTTGGAGGTCACTCTGCGGCGTCCAGCTGGCTGCCTCCTCCACGGCATGAGAGAGGACTGGGGGTGCAAGGGGAAAGTTGTCTATCGCTTATCTACTGGAAATGGACATAGTTTAGCTTCACAGAGGGTCTCTGAAGGGCTGGACATTGGGGCTGACACATTCTCAGTCTCTGGGGAGTCCCGGCTCCTAGGCATGGTTTGAGTGCCTGATTGACAGCTCTGCTTGCTCACTCGTAGAACACTAATAAAATACCAAAGCCCCCCGGAAGGCCCAGTGGCGCCGGATTTGAGATCCACCAAAACAGCCGTCTCCTTGCTCTGCGGTCATCCACAGCTCTGTTGACAAATGCATCCTGTGTCCAGGAAGAAGATCTAACGCCGGGCTGAGATTATCTCCGAGATTCGGGCCTGATGCAATATTTTCTGGTGTGTGGTTGATAAAATACGTAGTCCAATTTTCTTCAGTCCTTGCCCTTAAAAGTGATAAAGACAATTCAGATTAAAGACATAATAAAGTGTATAATGGGGGAAGGAAATTGTGTTAAACCAATGAACCGGTGTTTGATGCTCTGAATTTGTTACAGGTCAAGATCATTTACTGTTTGCCTAGTGTCCTGGATGCACTGGGCACAGGAAAAGGGGAGCAGATCAGGTTACAGGAGAGGGGGGGTGGCCGCAGTGCCTCCAAGACTGCGTAGGCAAAGAACAAACTATATGATTGCTAATCTTGACCTGTCACAAGTTCAGAGCATCAACCACTGGTTCATTGGTTTAGGAGAAGAAGAGGAGAGTGGATTTATGTCCTGACCTTCACTCGGAGTCTCAGAGTGGCTTACAATCCCCTTTTCCTTCTGCTCCCCACAACAGGTAGGTGGGGCCGAGAGCGCTCTTTCAAGGATTGCCCTTGAGAGAACAAGAGAGAGATCTTGGAGCCGTGGTAGATAACTCGATGAAAATGTCGAGACAGTGTGCGACTGCAGTGAAAAAGGCCAATGCTGTGCTGGGGGTTATTAGGAAGGGAATTGAAAACAAATCAGCCAGTATCATAATGCCCCTGTAGAAATCGATGGTGCGACCTCATTTGGAGTACTGTGTACAGTTCTGGTCGCCACACCTCAAAAAGGATATTATAGCATTGGAGAAAGTGCAGAAAAGGGCAACTAGAATGATAAAAGGGTTGGAACACTTTCCCTATGAATAAAGGTTGAAGCTCTTGGGGTCTTTAACGACAGCTGAGGGGTTACATGATCGAGGTTTATAAGATTATGCACAGGATAGAGCATGTAGAGAAAGACGTACTTTTCTCCCTTTCTCACAATACAAGAACTTGTGGGCACTCCTTGAAATTGCTGAGCAGTCGGGTTAGAACAGATAAAAGGAAGTCCTTCTTCACCCAAAGGGTGATTAACACGTGGGATTCACTGCCACAGGAGGGGGTGGCAGCTACAAGCATGGACAAGAGGAAATTGGAGAAACATCTGGAGCAGAGGTCCATCAGTGGTTCTTAGCCACAAGGTATAGATAGGAACTCTCAGTCAGGGGCAAATGATGCTCTGTCTTCTTGGTGCTTGGGGGGGGGGGGAGAGTGGGAGGGCTTTTGGTGTTCTGGCCCCACTGCTGGACCTCCTGAGGGCACCTGGGGTGTTTTTGGCCACTGTGTGACACAGAGTGTTGGGCTGGATGGGCCACTGGCCTGATCCAACACTGGCTTCTCTTATGTTCTTAACAGTCCTGAGAGAACTTGTGATTCACCCAAGGCCACACCAGTAGCTGCATGTGTAGGAGTGGGGAATCTCCCAGATTAGAGTCTGTGCCCCTAACCACTACACCAAACTGGCCCCAGGGAAGGTGTTGGTGGGCCCCATAGGGCCCCCAGTGACCACACTGGGGACCCCTTCACTAGCCGCTGTGCCCACCAAGTGTTTTTAGAAAGTGGGAGGGAGCCAAGTGTGGCTTTTGCCCAGAAGGGCTTCTGATTGGCCACTGGAGATTTGATTGACTGTGCAGGTTTTTAAATAGCGTGACTGTGGCGGCCATTTTGTGCCTGGCTCTGCCTCCTGCAGCAGCCATTTTGTGACTGCGCCCACCATGCCGTGTCAGGATTCTAAAGGTGCCCACAGCATCAAAAAGATTGAGGGCCACTGGGCTAGTGGATAGGGTGGCTCGGTGGAGCCTCCAACAGCAGAGGCTTGTGACAGTCTTCACAGGCCTCCTGGGAGAACAGAACTGGGATGGGCCTATGCAGGCCCAGCCCGGCCCTGATATTCTTTAGGTCTGCAAAGGTTCGAGGAAGCCCTCTTCTTTGGGGGGAGGGGCCAGTCGCTCTGCACACTCCGGAAGGCCAATCTTCTCCTTCCTGAACCTGCGCTCTGTCCCTGGGGGCATTCGTTGTTTCTCCCCCCACCCCTCCCCAGAGGTGCCGCTGCCATTTCCCAGTTGTGTCCTGGAATCTTGTTCGTTTTGTCGGCCCGCAGGGTTTCCAGCCCTTCAGCTGCCTGTCAGTCTGTTCACACGCCGGTGACTCTTAGTGAATGCCTCCTCCATTATTCATGGAGGGCAGAGGGAGAGAGGGAGAGCCTTGATCTAATGAGGCGACTCGTGGCTTCCAGGCAAGCCCAGGTGCCGCCGGCGTTCTTCCATTCGGCAACAGGGTAGACCTTTGGAATGTAAAATGCCGAGGGATGCCCTGGCCTCCGGAAAGCAGCGGGTGGGGGTGGCCGTATGGCTCCCGAGAAGCCCAGAGGGACAAAGCCAGGCCCCTTCGGAGCGAGACTTCCCTCCATACAAATTCTATTCACAAAACTTGTATTCCGGCTTTCTGCTCTTGCCAAGGGCAACAAAAGTGGCTAATGATTCAAAACGTATGTGATAAACTCACGTTTTATAATGGTTAAAATCAACCTCCCCCCTCCACAAATCATTGAAATGCATACGAAACAGTTAAAATATATGCAGAACATGAAAAAGGAAGGAGCACTGAGGGAAGGCCAAGCTAAACAAAACAGTCTTTACCCACCAGCAGAAGACAGCAACTGAGGGTGCGAGCACACGGCCCTTTAATGCAGGAGGAAGCGCTGCTTCCTCCCGCATTTAAAGGGGCTGACTACACGGGCCGCAGAAAGTCTCGTGCCTCCCGCATTTTCCGACCCCGGGAAAATCAACAGTTTTCCCGGGTGTTGCAGGAGGAACCCGCATTTGAGCCATCTGGCCAGCCCTCTCTCGCAATCATTGCGAGAGCACGGCTGTCCAGATGCCCCCCCCGCCATTTTTTCCTCCCTTTTACACTTAGGAGCTTGGCCACTCAAGCGCCCAAGTGTAAAAGGGGGGGGGGGGACCCCAAAACTTACCAGGCAGCTGGCAGGTCCTTTGCCACTTCGTCTGCCATTCTTCCGCTGCCGCCTCCTCTGCCCGCCGCTGCCTCCTCCTCCACCCGCTGCCCCCGGCCGCCACAGGGGTTGGGATGTGTAGACATCCCAACCCGAGGTAAAAAAATGCGGCCCCTTTAATCCGGGAGGGCTCCCTGATTTAAAGGGGCTGTGTGACCGCAGCCAGAAGGGGACAGACGGATCTCCCTGGGGAGAGAGTTCCAGAGTTTTGGTGCCACAACCAAGAAGGCCCTCTCCTAGTTGGACACCCACCTAATCTCAGAAGATGGGGGGGGGAAATTCAAAGAGGGGCCTCTGAAGGTGACCACAGTGGTCAGGCAGGTTTGTAAGTGATTAGGCAGCTCCTCAAGTACGTTGGTCCCAAACTATCTTGTGTCTTGAAGGCCGAGACCAGCACCTTGAATTGGGGCAGGGCTGTGGCTCAGGGGCAGAGCACCTGCTTGGCATGCAGAAGGCCTCTGGTTCAAGCCTCAGCACCTCTAGCTAAAAAGGACCAGGCAAGTAGATTATGTGAACGACCTTTCTCAGCCTGAGACCCTGGGGACCCGCTGCCAATGGGAGACCATGCTGACCTTGCTAGACCGATGGTCTGATTCAAGATCATGTGTTCATGTGTTCGTGTTCCCAGAAGCAGCTCAGGAGCCACTATAGATGGGCTGAGATAGGAGTGACATGATACCTACAGCGCATTCTAGTCAATATCCCAGCTGCAGCATTCTGTACCAACTAGTTTTTGAATGCTTCTCAAGGCAGGCCCCATGCAAAGCATGTTGCAGTAGTCTAATCTAGGTGTAACCAGGGCTCGAGTGGGTGGCGGCCATGCTGGACCACTGACTTGTCTGGACCACTTCGGTCCGGATTCAGGCCTGGACGGAAGCAGTCTTGGTCACCCTGACTCAGTAAGTGATGAAAATGTGGAATTCACTGCCAGAGGACATCGTGATGGCCGCAGGCATAGACAATTGGGTCTTTTGGTTCCTTTTTCATTGCTGATGTTCTCTAATGCCATTGCTGCTTTTTCTCTTGATTTTTTTTGTAAGGTCAGGAAAAGAGGATTGCGGTTTCATGTCGTGCCAAACACTGACGTTGCCACATTAAAATTATCTGTTCATGAAATGCTGGGGCACCAGCCAGAGAGAATTGTGTGTGTGCGCACGCGTGTGTGTGTCTTCTTAACCCCCACGCTGGGGTGGGGAAACACATTATGGGGCACGGCAATTTTCAGAGCACTCCTGGCAGGTGCAAGATGGGTTAAATGCTCCCCCTCCCCCTCTTGGGGGACCTCCCCCAAAATGGCCTCCCTCTCCGCCCCGGCCTTGCTCTTATCTCCACATGTTTTTGCCAAACTAGTGTCCCATTTGGCCCTCCGACAGAAGGGCAAACTGACAGGTCAGGTTCGATTCTGGGTCAGATTTTCAAGGGGGGGGTGTCAGTGTTCGCATAGGCTCTTGGTTTTCTTTCCACTCCCCCCCCCCCCCAGTCTCTTGTCTGGCGGGGATCCCTCCGGAGTGAAAGGCGCTGAAGTTCCACAGCTGGAGTGAAAGGCGAATTGGCAGCTGTTGCCGCAAAGGATGCAGATTTATTAGTTGTGCAGATAAACACGCTGAAAATTCGGGCAGAGTTGACACAGCTTTTGTCAAAGAGGGAGGTCATGCCTCGCCAATCTGCTGGACTCCTGCTGCAAGTCCCAAGGAGCCTGTGGAGTTGAGGAGGGTCCCTTTAAAGTATTTGCATTCATGCCTTCCCTCCATGCCTTTCCGAGGACGACTGGGTTGCAAGGAGATAGACGCCGGTCTGGCTGGACTCCAGCCCTGGAGCAGAACATCATCGTCATTATTAAATTTATTAAATTTATAGACTGCCCTTCCTACTCCCAAAGACCCTGGTCCCGTGCCAGTCCAACCTCGGCTGGAAGCCCTTCCGGGAAGAAGACCTCCACCCTCCACGTCCCTGGATGGCTGGTTCCATCTCTGAACTGCTCTTGCGGCTGAGAAGTTTCCTCTAATGGTTACTCTTCTTCTTTCCCCCGCCTGCATCTCTGTCCTCGGCTAGGCTGAACCGTTGCCCCCTCCCACCCTTTCCCACGGTGTTTCGTCTCCTTCATAGGGGATAAAGAGCACTAAGACATTGCTGCATGCTTAACCTCTCCCCCCCCCCAACACACACACACACACACACACCTAGATCGATGCTCCCAGGTCAGGCCCTCCATTTTCTGAACCAGCTCTCTGCTGTGGGCCTCCTACCATTCCCCCTTCTGATAACAGCATCTCCGTGGCGCACTTCAGACATACCCCCCTTCCCATTTGAACCTGCAGGCTTGATTTGATCGACAACCCACCAATTCGTCTTTTGGGGGATCCAGGCGATCCATAAAACTCTCCTCCAACACCACATCTCAAAGGAATCAACTTCCTACCTGTCACCTTTCTTCATTGTCTGGCATAAACTCGTCACGCCAGCAGCTGCATGTGGAGGAGTGGGGAATCAAACCCGGTTCTCCCAGATTAGAGTCCGTGCACTTCACCACTACACCAGACTGGCTGTCTGGTGGGATTTAGGGGATCTCTGCTTTTCAGGCAAAGTCCCTCTCCAGTTTGCCACACGAAACTAGAAAGCTTGAATTCCAGTAGGGATCTCGAAGGTCTGCATGGCTCAGACACCTCCTTCCTGGTTTTGGTTTGCTTTCTGTCGGGGATGGCGGCTAAGAATAGACGCCTTGCCCATCAGAAGCCACATCCGTGGTCGGCATCCATGAGGAGTTCTGTTGGAAACATTGGAGGAGGAGAAGAAGAGATTGGGTTTATGCCCTGCCCTTCACTACCCGAAGAAGTCTCACAGTGGCTTACAATATCTCCTTTCCCTCCCCCTCCCCACCACAGGCACCCTGGGAGGTAGGTGGGGCTGAGAGAGCTCTGAGACGACTGTCCTTGAGAGAACAGCTCTGACAGAACTTGTGACTGACCCAAGGTGTCTGGGTTTTGGGATGCTCACGGGTGGGTCTTCTTTAGCCTCTCTCATTTCTCTCTCTCTCAGAGAGCCAGTCTGGTGTAGTGGTTAAGTGCGCGGACTCTAATCTGGGAGAACCGGGTTTGATTCCCCACTCCTCCACTTGCACCTGGCTGGATGACCTTGGGCAAGCCATAGCTCTGTACCAGCTGTTCCCTCAAGGACAGCTTGGGAAAGAGTTCTCTCAGCCCCACCTGCCTCACAGGGTGTCTGTTGTGGGGAGGGAAAGGGAAAAGGAGTTTGTAAGCCGCTCTGAGACTCTTAAGTGAGTGAAGGGCGGGGTATAAATCCAATCTCTTCTTCTTCTTCTTCTTCTTCTTCTTCTTCTCTTTTTTTTCTGTGGCTACTTTTAAAAACGTGGCTGATTTGCATTTGTCAGTCAGTCAACCTTTATTGGCATAGATATAAAATACAACATTTTAGGATGTGTATAAAATATGTAAATATAAAACAGTCAACCCACCGGGGCTTTGACCTCATTTTCTCCTACCCTCATAGCGAAAGAGAGAAATCCCAGACAGAAGGGGTGCCAAGGGTCTACGATAGCTGCGCTCCCCTGCTAGAACCTCCAAACAAGCTCAAGATCTGCATTTGATGTGTTTTAATTGTGGGAGGGCAGTTCGTGTTTTTACTATTGCTTTGTGCTGTTTTGATTGTGTTCTTTGAGTAAGCCGCTGTGGGGAAAGTGGCATGATCATACTTTAAATAAATAAATGGCTACTTTGGGCAAGCCACAGTGGGCTGACTCTCCCGTGCGCTCTTCACTCTGGGTCCCTCCACCCCACAGTAGCCATAAATCTCTTCTCCTGTTTGAATCCCAGATTCCCACACTCAATACGCACAGCTGGGCAAGGACGTGACGTTACAGTGCGGCTCAGTGGACCGGGACGCCGTCGTCACCTGGACGGCCAACAACACAGACCTCGACGCCTCCCACCTCAATGGTTCGTGGCTCGTCTTGCGGCACGTGGACCTTTCCCACAGCGGCCTGTACTCCTGCTACGAGGGATCGTCATGGCACCTCAAGTACCGGGTCAACCTCAGAGTAGGAAGTGAGTACACCTTCTGCCGGCTGCTCACCCTGTTTATGTACATGCATGCGGCAGGAATTTGTGGACCTGGTGTTCTTTTGTTGATGCGGGTACTTATTCAGCACCCTCTTTCAGGATAACGTAAGAAAAGTTCCTGTCTCCAAAAATGTTACGGTCTGCGTTTTGGTGCTGGGGGTGGGGAGAGCAGAACTTGAACAGTTCCACAATATTGGGCTTTGCTTCAGCTGGGACAGATTGAGGACTCTGTCATGTCTCCTGGGTCTCCTTGGAAGCAATTCTTGTAAGACACGAGAGGGGAAGAAGCCATGGTCCTGGTCTGAGACCTGCAGTGGGAGGTGGGGTGAAATACACTGGGTTCAGACACGTAGAATGATCAGCTCATAGTTTATTAAGTGAGTTAAGCCAGAACAAGACAACGCTGGAAGGGCTGAAGCCCTACTTGTATGCATGCAAAGCACTCCACCCCCCACACACCCACTCCCTGTGATAGGCTATTTACAAAACATTACTACTTGATTGGTTTACTCCAGAATCCTGGTAGGCTATTGTTCTTGTGCTCCAAGCTCAGCCAGTCTCTAGGGCGATTCAGTCAGGGTGATTCAATCAGGGATGATTCAATCCCAATACATAACACGGGGCTTTCCCCAAATGGGGTGTTTTATTTTTGCCAGAAATGAGTATCTTAGCTTTTCAGACTTTCATGGCGTTGACTCTTGCTGCAGTCTTGTTCTGTGACCTTTTTTGAAGGCCTTCACCTTTTCTACCTGGTGCTGCAAAGACAGGTGGCTGTGGAGGGGGGGGGTGGACCGTGGCAGGAGGGGAGCGGATCGGATCCTGCGCTCCCTGCCTCGAGGACTGGGGTCGTGTGGCGGCATCCTTCATTTTGCCTGCATGTTTGAAAAAAAAGCTACTGGCGAAAGAGGAAGATTGACCTGCTAATACTTTCTCTGTGGAAAAGGGAAATGTGGGAGAGGCCCCTGTCTGCTTCTGTAGCAGTGATTCTTTAGGAGTTTATAACATTATGCTTTGCGGAAGCGGGGGGGAGCTTTCCTGAAACACCCTCAACACCCCTGTCTCCTCTCCCGGGAAGCTCCCTCCGTGTCTTTTAGAAGAAGAAGAAGAAGAGATTGGATTTGTATCCCGCCCTTCACTCACTTGGAGTCTCAGAGACGGCTTACAAACTCCTTTCCCTTCCCCTCCCCGCAACAGACACCCTGGGAGGTAGGCGGGGCTGAGAGAGCTCTTTCCCAAGCTGTTCTTGAGAGAACAGCTGTGCCAGAGCTATGGCTTGCCTAAGGTCATCCAAGCCAGGTGCAAGTGGAGGAGTGGGGAATCAAACCCGGTTCTCCCAGATTAGAGTCCGCGCACTTAACCGCTACACCAAACTGGCTCTCCTACATTTAGTGTCCCACCCCTTGCTCCTATATGCAGACAAACAGGAGGCTTTAAGCATGAGGGTTCTAGCAGCATGGGACGGAAGTCGCAAGCAGTGGGGAGGCCATCGGACTACAGTGTGGATTCCACAACACGCCTCCAGCCAAGAATGCAGCATGAGATGCTTGTGGGTGAAGCGAGGGTCTCTTGTCACCCCAGGCAAGGCACACCCAACCCCTCTGGTGCCTGGAGAACATGACTGAGCCGAGCGGAGCAGAGCATTGGGGCCCGGTGCTATGTCTGCAGTCTCAGGGGTGGGGGAGCTTGTCTCGTGAACTGGCCCCCAAACAACCTTTTTCATTTCCTTGGCCCTTTCCGTCTCTGAAAAGCTTGCTCCAAGATAGCCGCACTGTCCTCTTAACGTTTGATTTCCCTACCTGGCCAGCTACTGGTGTGACCTTGGGTCAGTCACAAGTTCTTTCAGAGCTGTTCTCTCAAGAGCAGTCCTTGAAAGAGCTTTCTCAGCCCCATCTACCAGTCACAGGGTGTCTGTTGTGGGGAGAGGAAGGGATGGAGATTGTAAGCCACTCTAAGACTCCGAGTGAAGGGCAGGGTATAAATCCAACCACCACCACCTCCTCCTCCTCCTCCTCCTTCTTCTGAGGGTTGACCATACAGCAGTATACCCTGACTGAGCTCCCTTCCCTCCCTAGACCCTCCCCTCCCCAGGTTCCACTCCGAAATTGTCAGCAATTTCCCAACTGGGAGTCGGCAAACCTACGGTGAGGTGTGTCCCCCCCAGTCTGTGATTGGTCCTTTCCTGCTAGCCCTGAATGCCAGTTTTGGCTCAGGGGTGGTTAGCTGGATGCAAGCGGAGTCCTCCAGCTGTGCTACCAAAGATCCACCTGGCTCATTGTTCTGGCCTCGCCCGCTCGACCCAGTTTTCTCCCTGACTCTTCACCAGCCTGGCTTTTAACTAAGCTCCTCTCTCTTGAGGAAACCCTGCAAATGGGGCGGGGGGGGGGGGGTACACCATGTTCAAGTTGAGATCCTGCTGATTCACATCAGAGCAGGGTTTATGCAGAGCTCTCCCCCACCCGGGGCTACCTGGGGCCAGCGAACACCTTGAAAGGCCCCGCGAAGGAGCGCAGTGGGATGTTAAGGACGCCAGCGGCCTCCCGGAGGCGTTAATGTCATTAAGTATGCATGGAACTAATCAGGTGAGGTGCTTTTAGGGTAATTAATTTAATTGGCGGGATTTTAATTTAACGCTCTCCCTCCCCCAAGCAGATGATTAATCGCAGTGCCGCTATGATGTATGCCCCCCTAGCCCTGCTGCTCAGAGTTCCTGGAGAGGCACGGGAGATGGAGGCTGGGGGAGTTGGACTTGGCGCTGGAGGAGGTGCCTCTGACTCACACAAGGGGGGGGGGTGTCCTGAGCAAGTCGCTCTTTGTCTCAGTTTTTCTTCACTAAAATGGGCTGAGGGGTGACCTGGCCAATCAGGAGGTGGTTTGCAAGTCCAGAGGGAAGGATGACCCTCCGGGGCCTCAACGGAAGAGCTGCTGGCTTCAGCCCTGTGCATTCTCTTCTCATCTTTGCATTCTGCTCTCTGGGTGACTTATAGGATCCCCGCCCCGTCTTACCCCTACAACAACCCTGTGAAGCGTGGCCCATGGAGGGTCTGCAGCATTCCTGCTTTGTAGGCCCGGGGTCCCAGCAGCATCTCCTGTTGAAGTCACCCAAGGAACAGAACGGCCGGAGGAGGCCCTTTGTTTGCCTTTGAAGAGCCAACACGGGGCGGCTCCTTCTGTCTTGGAGGGGAATTGAGCAATGACATCTGGCATTCCCTTCCAACAGAGGTTCATGTCAGAGAGCTGGAATGGTTAGAGGGCCAAAGACTAGGATTCGAAAGTTCCAGATACAAGTAACTGCTCACCCCTGAAGTTCAGTGAGCACCCTAGGCCTAGTCTTTCTCACCCTGGCCTACCTTACAGTGTGGTTCTGAGAATAGAATGAGGGAGGGACCAGCCATGTTCGCTGTGCTGATGGCCTTGGAGGCAGGAAGGGTTACAAACCAGATGGAGAGGTCACTCAAGGAAGCTGTTGCTAGTATTTCCCAATCAAGCCCCAACACACTGGAACCTTCAGGAGGCAGGGGAACAAATTGAGCTCAGCTTTCCCTACAGGTAATGGGAAGGCACAGTGCAAATGCAATCTACAGGCATAGTCAACCAGATGAACTGTTCTGTGAACAAGAGTTCCGGCACCAAAGGGCAGCAAGGTGGGGGTGTTGTGCAGAAGCCGTTCAGGACCAAGGAGAGCTCTCCGGGAGCAAACAAGTTGCTCCATTCAACTCTAGATCCTAGCAGACCATTTTGGTAAACCCAGGCTTTGCCTCCACTTGGAGGACCAAGAACCTTAAAGAAGCTGCGTGCTAACGCCAAGTCTTGCACTTCGTCACTGTTCACTCGTGTTATTGCTTGTCGCATTGGCATCTTTGGCGAGATGTGACATGAGGTTATGAAACTCCTGAGCAGGTGGCATGGAAGATTGTTGAGGGAGGACAAGGGGAGCCAGGCCACCAGGCAACATTTCCAGGGGCTGTAGGGTGGGATGATGGAAAAAAGGTAATGTTCAGTTTCACACCCACTTAAAAACCCGGATGTGATGTAAGTACATCCAGCAATGCTCCGGCCATCTCAAGGACAGCCAGAGAGTTGCCCAATGTGCTGGGGTTTTTGGGGGGTGGAAGTGACATCCTGTAACATCATTTCTGCCCCCAAACCTTTCCCCTGCCAGTCTGGGGAGCAACAGCAGGAGGGCGAGCCCACCAGCAAGTTCCCTCTTACCCTAAGCATAAGAACATAAGAGAAGCCAATGTTGGATCAGGCCAGTGGCCCATCCAGTCCAACACTCTGTCACACAGTGGCCAAAAACACCAGGTGCCCTCAGGAGGTCCAGCAGTGGGGCCAGGACACTAGAACATAAGAGAAGCCAATGTTGGATCAGGCCAGTGGCCTGTCCAGTCCAACACTCTGTCACACAGTGGCCAAAAACACCAGGTGCCCTCAGGAGGTCCAGCAGTGGGGCCAGGACACTAGAATATAAGAGAAGCCAATGCTGGGTCAGGCCAATGGCCTATCCAGTCCAACACTCTGTCACACAGTGGCCAAAAACACCAGGTGCCCTCAGGAGGTCCAGCAGAGGGGCCAGGACACTAGAATATAAGAGAAGTCAATGTTAGATCAGGCCAATGGCCTGTCCAGTCCAAGACTCTGTCACACAGTGGCCAAAAACACCAGGTGCCCTCAGGAGGTCCAGCAGTGGGGCCAGGACACTAGAATATAAGAGAAGCCAATGCTGGGTCAGGCCAATGGCCCATCCAGTCCAACACTCTGTCACACAGTGGCCAAAAACACCAGGTGCCCTCAGGAGGTCCAGCAGAGGGGCCAGGACACTAGAATATAAGAGAAGCCAATGCTGGGTCAGGCCAATGGCCCATCCAGTCCAACACTCTGTCACACAGTGGCCAAAAACACCAGGTGCCCTCAGGAGGTCCAGCAGAGGGGCCAGGACACTAGAATATAAGAGAAGTCAATGTTAGATCAGGCCAATGGCCTGTCCAGTCCAACACTCTGTCACACAGTGGCCAAAAACACCAGGTGCCCTCAGGAGGTCCAGCAGAGGGGCCAGGACACTAGAATATAAGAGAAGTCAATGTTAGATCAGGCCAATGGCCTGTCCAGTCCAACACTCTGTCACACAGTGGCCAAAAACACCAGGTGCCCTCAGGAGGTCCAGCAGTGGGGCCAGGACACTAGAATATAAGAGAAGTCAATGTTAGATCAGGCCAATGGCCTATCCAGTCCAACACTCTGTCACACAGTGGCCAAAAACACCAGGTGCCCTCAGGAGGTCCAGCAGAGGGGCCAGGACACTAGAATATAAGAGAAGCCAATGCTGGGTCAGGCCAATGGCCTATCCAGTCCAACACTCTGTCACACAGTGGCCAAAAACACCAAGTGCCCTCAGGAGGTCCAGCAGAGGGGCCAGGACACTAGAATATAAGAGAAGCCAATGCTGGGTCAGGCCAATGGCCCATCCAGTCCAACACTCTGTCACACAGTGGCCAAAAACACCAGGTGCCCTCAGGAGGTCCAGCAGAGGGGCCAGGACACTAGAATATAAGAGAAGCCAATGCTGGGTCAGGCCAATGGCCTATCCAGTCCAACACTCTGTCACACAGTGACCAAAAACACCAGGTGCCCTCAGGAGGTCCAGCAGTGGGGCCAGGACACTAGAATATAAGAGAAGCCAATGCTGGGTCAGGCCAATGGCCTATCCAGTCCAACACTCTGTCACACAGTGGCCAAAAACACCAAGTGCCCTCAGGAGGTCCAGCAGAGGGGCCAGGACACTAGAATATAAGAGAAGCCAATGCTGGGTCAGGCCAATGGCCCATCCAGTCCAACACTCTGTCACACAGTGGCCAAAAACACCAGGTGCCCTCAGGAGGTCCAGCAGAGGGGCCAGGACACTAGAATATAAGAGAAGCCAATGCTGGGTCAGGCCAGTGGCCCATCCAGTCCAACACTCTGTCACACAGTCCCCAAAACCCTCAGGTCCCATCAGGAGGTCCAGCAGTGGGGCAACTGGTCAGAGCAGGTAACTGATCAGCCATGGGTGGGGTGTCCGTTGGATGTGCGACTGCAGCTACTAGGGCCAGGTTTGGTAGAAGCCATGTGACTCTCTCCTGTTTGTGGGTGGCCCCTCTGTGGATGGAGAGACACAACCGAAGAGCCCGCAAAGCACTCGGATGCCCCCGCAGCCCTTATTCATTCGGGACACGTTTTTTTTAAGTTGAGCCAGCTGGGGGGGGGGGGGGGGACACCTTGAGGGGCGGCGTTGAGAACAGGACTCCTTGGTTGCCATCTGTGCTCAAGGCTCTTTGCCTGGCCTTGGGGAGATCCCCCCCTCCAGCTTTTTGACTTCTCCCCCCCCCCCCCCGGGAATAAGCTCCGCTCTACCACGAGCGCCTCTGAGCCGGGGCCTCATGCAGCCATCCTGTGCCATGTGTGTATAATTGCCTGCAGAGCAGGTGGCGGCCAGGATCAGTTCCAGAACTGGGGGGGGGCTGGCTGGGAGCCCCCCCCCCCCGCAGCCAGAGAGAGATGGGCTCACCACTTCCATGAGCCGCCCCCCCCCCCCATCCAATCTGTCACTAAAGAGCTGGCAGAGGGAAGAGAAATGCATGTGGTTTTGACAGAGAGTGACATGGGAAAAGCCGAGCCAATCAACGGCAAAACAAACACGGCGGAACCCGAAGGGGGAAGCATCGTGGGGCGGGGGGGGGGGGGGGGCAGAGCAGCACTGTCAGCTGCCCGGCTGTGAGCAGTCTTGCGGCCTGCCCCCTACCCCCCTATTATCAGGTGAGCAGCAATTAGTTGCTAATAAATGACTTCCCCCCCCCCCCCAATCCTGTTCTCCCTGGCTCTGCCCCTCAGCTGGAGGCCAGATGCAACCCTGGATGGAGGTCTCTCCGAAACCTCTTCTCCTCCAGCCCTGCTGATTGCACCGTCTAAAAGAATGCAGAAATGATCTCCGGCGATGAGGGCCTGGACTCGGGGGCCTTGCTTGGCCACGATCCGGTGCTCAACTGCGTGTTTTCGGAAGTGGAGGTGAGGGTGATGGGAAAGGCAAAGGATCTCGGAGCCTTTTAGTTTGGAGAACGTCGGAAGAGGGGACATGACAGAGCTTTATAAAATTATCCCTGTAAAATTATACCAATCCCACACACTTGGGAATCCTATGTCGCCAGGGTCTGTTGCACCACAGAGAAGCCAGGATTCAGCTCCTTGCTCATCCACAGTCCCTTTGCTTCAGATTCCTAACATTTGAGTTCGCTTTCTCTACTGCTGCCATCCAGAGAGCCAGTTTGGTGTAGTGCAGGGGTGGGCCATTGTTTTGGCTCGGGGGCCACTTTGTGGGAGCGGAGGTGAGCGGAGGGCCGCACCTTTTAAAATGATTGCATTTATTAGTTAACTTTGCATTTCAGAAAAGGTATAAATTGTATCATAAAAATCAATAAATATAAATTAAATAAAATAGTGGTGGTTTTATTCAATTTATTTATTGTGCTAATTTCATATCATCTATAGCTGCAAGCACATTTAATTTTAGAATCAGTTTAATGAGACAAATGGACCCTATCACACTTTTCTACAATTTTTTTGAAATCAGGAGTGAGATCGCTTGTTGAGATTCTTATCACAGCCTGCAAGTTAATGTCTGTCAAAGGGCATCTATATTTACTCTTGTTGATCTTCATGCAAGAAAAACTTTGCTCACAAATATCTGTAGATCCAAATATAGAGAACATTTTCCCAGCAAATTTCTTCATACCTGGAAATTTTTTCAGCAGACAAAGATTTGTAAAAGTCAACTAATGTCACAGCATTAAACATTTCTTTCACAGTGTGATCTGACTGCATGTCAATAAGTTCAAGCTGCAGCTCCTCAGGTGCTGTATCAATATCAGCAGTGATGGGATAAGAGAGCAAATTGAATTTAGGCTCAATTTTCTTGAAGTCCTGAAATCTTCTTGGCGGGCCGCAAAAAACTCTGTGGCGGGCCGCATGTGGCCCCCGGGCCGCAATTTGCCCACCCCTGGTGTAGTGGTTAAGTGCGCAGACTCTAATCTGGGAGAACCGGGTTTGATTCTTCACTCCTCCACTTGCACCTGGCTGGATGACCTTGGGCAAGCCATAGCTCTGTACCAGCTGTTCCCTCAAGGACAGCTTGGGAAAGAGCTCTCTCAGCCCCGCCTACCTTACAGGGTGCCTGCCGTGGGGAGGGGAAGGGAAAGGAGTTTGTAAGCTGCTCTGAGTGAAGGGTGGGATATAAATCCAATCTCTTCTCTTCTTCTTCTTCTTGATTCCCCACTCCTCCACTTGCACCTGCTGGATGACCTTGGGCAAGCCATAGCTCTGTACCAGCTGTTCCCTCAAGGACAGCTTGGGAAAGAGCTCTCTCAGCCCCACCTACCTCACAGGGTGTCTGTTGTGGGGAGGGGAATGGAAAGGAGTTTGTAAGCCACTCTGAGACTCCTTTGGGTAGTGAAGGGCGGGGTATAAATCCAATCTCTTCTTCTTCTTCTTCTTTCTCACAGCATTTATTAACTTGACCCGACATGGGAGGTGGATGGATGGTGTAGGAAGTGGGGATACATGGCACGAGAGCTCAGCCACACATTGGGAAAAGGACCACAACTTGGTGGTAGAGCATCTGCTTGGTATGCAGAAGGTCTTGAGTTCAATCCCTGTCAATCTTCAGTATAAAATTTAAAATGATGTAAAAGACCTCCGCCTGAAATCCTGATCTGAATAGAGCCCTGACCTTGATGGACCGAGGGCTTCCGAATAAGTCAGCTTCATGTGCTCACACAGACACAGAGTTATAAAACGTGGTGCGGGAGCTGGCTCATTGCCGTGTGAGCCCAGGAGAAATTCTACCCCCCCCCCCCCCGTGTGCGTGGAAGAGGCCACCCTGGAACTGCCTCCCCTGCCAAGCCTCAGCCGTGGCCAAAGCAGTGGGCAGAACATTTGGAGCACTGTGTACAGTTCTGGTCGCCACACCTCAAGAAAGATATTACAGCATTGGAAAAAGTTCAGAAAAGGGCAACTAGAATGATAAAAGGGTTGGAACACTTTCCCTGTGAAGAAAGGTTGAAGCGCTTGGGGCTCTTTAGCTTGGAGAGACGACGGCTGAGGGGTGACATGATCGAGGTTTACAAGATTATGTGTGGGATAGAGCAGGTAGAGAAAGAAGTCCTTTTCTCCCTTTCTCACAGTACAAGCACTCGTGGGCACTCCATGAAATGGCTGAGCAGTCAGGTTAGAACAGATAAAAGGAAGTCCTTCTTCACCCAAAGAGTGATTAAGATGTGGAATTCACTGCCACAGGAGATGGTGGCGGCTACAAGCATGGACGGCTTCAAGAGGGTATTAGATAAACATATGGAGCAGAGGTCCATCAGTGGCTATTAGCCACAAAGTATAGATAGGAACTCTCGGTCTGGGGCAAGTGATGCTCTGTGTTCTTGGTGCTTGGGGGGGGGGGGACAACAGTGGGAGGGCTTCTAGTGTCCTGGTCCCACTGCTGGACCTCCTGAGGGCACCTGGTGTTTTTGGCCACTGTGTGACACAGACTGTTGGACTGGATGGGCCACTGGCCTGATCCAGCATTGGCTTCTCTTATGTTCTTATGTTCTAATATTCCAAGGGAGGGTTGTGATCAGTGCTAGATGACCTGGGCAACTACCTGGGCAGCGTGGACTTGCCTTTGTGGTCCCCGGCTGTGAGTTCCTTACTGAGCACTCGGCTTGGGATCAGGTGTCACAAATCCAGCTTTCAAAGTCTGCTTTCGCCCATGTTGGATGGTGCTCTTCAATGCATTCTGCAGGAAAGGAGACGGATTTTAATGAAAGATTACATATTTTTTAATCAAGAGACCCACAAGTTCACATTTGAGTTCTTTCAGAACTCTTAGCTCTTTAGCTTGGAGAAACGACGGCTGAGGGGTGACATGATCGAGGTTTATAAGATTATGCATGGGATAGAGCAGGTCGAGAAAGAAGTCCTTTTCTCCCTTTCTCACAGTACAAGAACTCCTTGTGGGCACTCCATGGAATTGCTGAGCAGTCGGGTTAGAAGAGATAAAAGGAAGTCCTTCTTCACCCAAAGAGTGATTAACCCATGGAATTCACTGCCACAGGAGGGGGCGGCAGCCAGTATTCCCTCTAAGCTGAGTTAGTGTGAGCTAGCACACAGTTTTTTAGCCTCTGACTCACACATTTTTTTCTTAGCTCAGGAAGGATGGCTCCAGAGCAAACTAATTTATGCAGTAGCCAAATTACTTGCTCACATCTTTAATGTCAGCAGCTCACAAAGTAGAATTTTTGCTCACAAGACTTTGCAGCTTAGCGGGAGCATTGGTGGGGCTACAAGCATGGATGGCTTCAAGAGGCAATTGGATAAATTGGAGCAGAGGTCCATCAGTGGCTCTTAGCCACAAGTAATAGGTAGGAACTCTCAGGCTGGGGCAAGTGATGCTCTGCATTCTTGGTGCTGGGGTGGGGGAAAGCAACAGTGGGAGGGCTTCTGGAGTTCTGGCCCCACTGGTGGACCTCCTGAGGGCACCTGGTGTTTTTGGCCACTGTGTGAAACAGAGTGTTGGACTGGATGTGCCATTGGCCTGATCCAACATTGGCTTCTCTTATCATCTTATGTTCACTTACACTTACCCAGTTGTTTGCTGGCTTCAGGGCCTGACTGGCTCTCAGCATCTGCAAAGTGGGAATAACCGGCCTGCCCCGCAGGGCTGTGTGTTCAGGGCACCGCAAAGAGTGCTGTGCGTTCTACAAATCAGCGGTGCTGCGTGCACGGCAAGCAATAATTGGAATCTGTGGGTTCATAGGCAATTAGCCTTAATGGTTGGGAGCAGAAATTGAAAAGCAAAACAACTGTGATTTGACCCCCTCATCCCCAGCTGCCGAATTTCCTGTTTGAGGGATTGTTTTTGCCACCCAGAAGGTGAGGTTAGAGAAGCAATCAAGTGCCGGCGTGGTTCTCATTTCCTCGCATCCCTACCCGCTTGTCTTCTGTGCCACATTCCTTCCCGTCCCTCCGAGAGAGTGCTGAGAGGCTGTTTTGGCTCGCTCAGGAATATGGGATAATCCGGGGCAGCCAATGTCAGAAACAATCAAAATATCCCCCTCCCCTTTGTAAACATTGTGCAAGCTGCAAAGGCAGGCGGGGGGGGGGGAGCTGGGTTGGGGGGGGACACTGGGATTCTGCGGAGTCTCTCGGAGTCTGTCGGCATGCAACTCAGCGGGGCTGGCAGATGCTCCCCTTCATCCTCTGCTCCAGTTTCTGACGATTCCCGAATTCCAACAAGTTTAGAGAGCAGAACCATCATACAAGGTCTCCAGGGGCCGGATGCCGCTCGGGAACGGGAAATAAAGACGGCAAGAGACCAATGCAGTGATTTCCAGATCTATCAGAGGCTGCTGGGAAGGAGGCAGCCCCGTCGCCCCCCTGTGTGACAGAGATTATGCTCCAGTTAAGGGAGAGAAGATGGAATTGGTCTCACTGAGGCACACCGAAAGGACACAAAGCACAGTAGAACGGCTGTCTTGCAGTGTGTGCAGCACGGCTGGCTTGCTGGAGTTACCTGGAGCAACTCGGGCCGTTCTCCAGCCCCCTTGCTCTCTGCTTGCAGAGCAGACCCATGGAGGGGATGTTGGACAGGAAGTGGCTTAGTCACGGGGCGGGGGCCAGTCCCTTCTGAGTTGCCTACTCCATGGACACCTGTATGACTTATAACTTAGTGTGTTTGATCTGGTATCAGAGTTGGGGCATGTTGGGACGAGGTCAGGAGGAGGCATGACTCAGAGGTAAAGCATCTGAATCATAGAGTTGGAAGGGACCTCCAGGGTCATCGAGTCCAACCCCCTGCAGGAGGCAGGAAATTCACACATGCCCCCACACCAGTGCTCCCTCTCAGCTGCAGAGTCTTGTGAGCCAAAATTCTGCTTTGTGAGCCACTGGCACGAAAGTTGTGAGCGAGCGATTTTGGCTGCTGCATCAAGTTAGTTTGCTCTGGAGCCATCCTTCCTGAGCGAAGACAGAAATGTGTGAGCCGGAGGCTAAAAAACTGTGAGCTAGCTCACCCTCACTCAGCTTATAGGGGACACTCTAAGTTTATTCCCTGGAGAAAAATGGCTTCCTGACCCCAACGTGGCAATCACCATTTCCTTGGGCGTGTAAGAAAGGGCCACAAGAACTGAGCCCTGAGGCAACCCTTCCTGCCCTCCCTCTCATGATCTGCCTGAGTTCACAGAATCAGCATGGCTGTCAGATGGCCATCCAGCCTCTGCTTGAAAACCTCCAAAGAAAGCCTGTTCCACTGAGGAACCGCTCTGTCAGGAATTTCTGCTTGGCATGCGGAAGGTCCCCGGTTCAATCCTCGGCATCTCCAGTTAAAAAGGACCAGGCGGGAGGTGATGGGAGAGACCTTTCTCTGCCTGAGACCCTGGAGAGCGGCGGCCAGTCTGAGGAGGCAGCGCTGACCTTGATGGACCAGTGGTCTGACTCAGTAGAAGGCAGGTTCATATGTGAAGCCCCATCCTTTCTCGTTTGTGTCTTTCTTCTTCTTGGGGCGTCATTGCCTGGTGGCTCGCTATGGAGACTGTGACCCACGTTGACTGGAAATTCAGAGGTTTTCTTATTTGATTTTGTGGTGCCTCCGAGGCGAGGGCCACTGTCTTCAGTCACATGCATGAGTGAATTCCTTCCCCTACGGACCACCATGGATGTGGGGACTGTCAGGCGGGGCTGGCGCTAGAAGCTGAATTTGCAGTGGGGAAGCCAGATGGGGCATCCTTTGCTCAGCTTTGAGACCCAAATGAGTTTTGAGAGGGAATTCCGGGTGAAGACCTGAAGTGTGGGCCCCAAAGTCCACCCACACTGCTCCCTGCTTGGGAAGGAGGCTGGAAGGTTTCAGTGCAGCCAGATGCCAATCACTCCTGGCAGAGATGATGCCCACCGCCCAGCTGCTGGGAGTCACCGGTCAAGGTGATGAAGGGGAAGAGCTGGAGAGTGAGAGAGGGGAACCACCTCCTTCTGGTGTGTTGTGTTGGTGAACTTCCTACTCCTTGTCGGAATAATTTGCTTTCTTCTATATTTATGTTGTTCATCTTAAACCCTGTACTTGCGGGGGGGGGGGGGGGGGGCAAAGTTCCCATCCTGTTAAGCCTTGTAAAGAGCTGGAGACTTTTGACGGGAGAGATTTAGATGTCCCCTGGATTCAAGGTCTCTTTGATAATTTGCAAGTGAGTTGTGAAGCGCAGTTTCCCCCCTTTGATCTAGCAAGCCGAGGACTGATGGGCAGTTTAGCCTAACTGCCAATAATTTTGATCAAAGAGACCGTAATCAAGGATATCAGTTCAGGGAGGGGGAGAGAGAGAGAGAGAGAGAGAGAAACCTTTTTGAGGATAACAGGTCTTTCTTCCACTTCAGTGACTTTTTGGGCGCAGGTGCATGTACTAAGCATTGATTTCCAAGGAAACTTCGGGGAGCAGAGGTGGCAGAAACCAGGTATCCTGCTCATTTATCTTTCGTCAGTCCGCCATTCCAGCCTAGGGACACTTCCCCCGTGTGTGAGTCTGTGTGGGAATTGTTCCAGTGGCAGTTATCCTACCCCAGTGTGTGGCTTTTCACTGAAATTCCCCGAACTGGGAAAGCACATGGGTAAACATTCTTTCCCCTCCCTTTTTTGTGAAGTCACAGCTGAATTATGGTGACCGATTGGGTTTTTCAAAGCAATGTGGTTGACCATCGCCTGCCTCTGCGCAGCAACCCTGGATTTCCTTGGTGGTCTCCCCTCCAAGTACTAAACAGGGCTGACCCTGCTTAGCTTTCAGCTCTGACAAAATTGGGCTAGCCCAGGCCATCCTGGTCTGAGCGGTCAGGTAGGGTTGCCAGCTCTGTGTTGGGAAATATTTTCAGATTGGGGGGGGGTGGAGCCTGGGGACTGGAGGGAGTGGGGAGGGGAGGGGCCTCAACAGTGTAAAAGGCCATGCAGTCCTCTTTCCAGAGCCGCCATTTTCTCCAGGGGAGCTGATCTCTGCCATCTGGAAACCAGCTGTTCTGCCCAGAGATCTCCAGCCACCATCTGGAGGCTGGCAACCCGTCCCACGAGAAACTCTTGGCTCTTCAGCTCTGCCTGGCATGCCATCTTGAACACATTTCTCTGCAGGCACTCCTGTGGAGGGAAGCGTGTCCAAACCGGCACTCTGCTGTAAGCGATTTCAAAATGTTCCTGCCTGCATGCTCATGCAGATGTCTAGGGCTGTGCACACGTGTGCCCGTGGCATTGTGCTTCTGCCCAGCCCAGTGGGGCAGGCGGGACCAGCCCTCTGCTTTCCCCAATCCCAGCCTGCTGGAGCCCCCTCCCCTCCCCCCCGCCGCCTTCCTGGCCTGGGGAATGGCCTCCTGCCCGTCTCTTCCTCTCCTGCGCTTGTTTATCGTTGTTAACATGACAAACCAGCAAAACAATTCAAGGATCCAAAGCCGTGTATAAACAACTTTCCCGCAGCCGCGCTCCTCCTCTCTCCCCCAAAGCCGGCGGCGGCAGTGACCTTGGCAGTGTGAGTGAGGGTGGAGCGGCCCTGCTGCCAAGGTGGAGCCCTGGCTGGTCTCGGGGGTGGCCCTGGCAGAAGTGCCGGCTGGCGCTGGGCTCTGGTCGGTGGCCATTTGGATGCCCTTGCCCAAACGTTGGCCTGGAGCTCTCATCTGAGAAGACGGGGAGGAGAAAGTCGTGGCCGGGCCAAGCCGGGGCATTCTGCTGGCTCCCTTCCAGCCACCACGGCTTCTGCCAACGTTGAGGGGCACAGGGGAATTGCCGCCTGGATCGGTGTCTGCCTGCCTCCTGGCTCCAAACGGGGGCTGGTGCTGTGGGCAGCTTCTGGCGCTGCTAAGTCGAGCCCTGGGGAGACCCCCCCCCACGCTAATCCTGCACAGCCCGAGGCCCTCTCACCCCCCCCCCCCCCCAGAGGACGAGAGATTTCTCAGCCTTAATTGGTTTTGTGCTGTACTAATTGGCAGGTTTTTTAAATTATAATTTTATGTTGAAAGTCGCCTTGGATCACCGTGTAGGAAACTGAACGATCACAGAGCTGTCCGGCTCTCTGTTATCTGTCTGAGGGGCTGTGGCTCAGTGGCAGAGCCTCTGCTTGGCGTGCCGAAGGTCCCAGGCTCAGTCCCCGGCACCTCTTGTTAGAAAGACCAGGTAGTAGGCAAAGAGAAGGACTTTCCTCTGCCTGAGACCCTGTGGAGCTGCTGCCAGTCTGATTAGACAAGACTGATCTTGAGGGACTGAGGGCCTCATTCATTATGAGGCAGCTTCGTGTGCCTTTGTGCGTGTGATTCTTGCATCTGGGTGCAATGAGTTCCACAGGCTAGTCAGCCCTGCCCAGTTGTCCCTCCCTGTGGCCTTCTCCTGTCCTAGCGTGGGAGTCTTTCTTCTGCTGCGTATCTTCTTTTTGTTTCTCCATTTGAACTGTAACAAGGTCGGTTCCAAATGGGATCCTGAGTCACGGGGATGACCAGTTTGTCTCCTCTCAGAGCTGGCCTTTGGAGGCTGGAGGAACAGCGGATAGAGGTCGGTTCAGCTCTAGTCCTCAGCTTTCAAGTGTGACAGAACGGAAGACCTCAGTGGGACAGCTGTTCATTTTTTCCCATGAACATCTCTCACCCCCTTCGGCTCCTCTGGCCCTCAGGGAGTCTTCCAGCAAAATGAGATAAGAACATACCAGAAACGATCGTACATATCAGTTTGTCTCCTTCACCACAGCGGCCTCTCTCATTCTCCCCGGACAGAGCTGCCGAGACCCACCATGGGCCCCCGGACAAGGATTCCATCTGCCCCCCCCCCATATGACCCTGATCCAAACCAAATATCCTAACAAAACAAATTACTTGGCTGACTGTTATCACACATCTATAATAATAAAAGCATCCACGTGTCCATCTGTCTGTTCAGTTTGGTGTAGTGGTTAGGAGCGCAGACTCTAATCAGAGAACCGGGTTTGATTCCCCACTTCTTCACATGCAACTGCTGGTGTGACCTTCTAAGCTGAGTCAGTGTGAGCTAGCTCACAGTTTTTTAGCCTCCGGCTCACACATTTTTGTCTTAGCTCAGGAAGGATGGCTCCCAAGCAAACTAATTTATGCAGTAGCCAAATTGCTTGCTCACAACTTCAATGCTAGTAGCTCGCAAAGTAGAATTTTTGCTCACAACTCCACAGCTTAGAGGGAGCATTGGTTACAAGTTCTTTCAGAGCTGTTCTCTCAAGGGCAGTTCTTGAGAGAGCTCTCTCAGCCCCGCCTACCTCACAGGCAATGCTCCCTCTCAGCTGTGAAGTCCTGTGAGCAAAAATTCTACTTGGTGAGCTCCTGGCATTAAAGTTGCGAGTGAGCAATTTGGCTGCTGCATAAATTAGTTTGCTCCGGAGCCATCCTTCCTGAGCTAAGGCAAAAACGTGTGAGTCAGAAGCTAAAAAACAGTGAGCTAGCTCACACAAACTCAGCTTAGAGGGAACACTGCTCACAGGGTGTCTGTTGTGGGGAGGGGAAGGGAAAGGAGTTTGTAAGCCACTCTGAGACTCCTTTGGGTAGTGAAGGGTGGGGTATAAATCCAATCTCCTATTCTTCTTCCATTTGTGGCAGAAGAAGAAGAGAAGAAGAGATTGGGTTTATATTCCATCCGTCGCTCACTTGGAGTCTCAGAGCGGCTTACAAACTCCTTTCCCTTCCCCTCCCCACAACAGACACCCTGTGAGGTAGGTGGGGCTGAGAGAGTTCTGAGACAACTGTCCTTGAGAGAACAGCTGGTACAGAGCTATGGCTTGCCCAAGGTCATCCAGCAGGTGCAAGTGGAGGAGTGGGGAATCAAACCCGGTTCTCCCAGATTAGAGTCCGCGCACTTAACCACTACACAAAACTGGCTCTCTGGCAGGCGTAACTCATCAGAAAATAAAGGAGAGAGATCTTGGAGTCGTAGTAGATAACTCAATGAAAATGTCGAGACAGTGTGCGACTGCAATGAAAAAGGCCAACTCTATGCTGGGGGTTATTAGGAAGGGAACTGAAAACAAACCAGCCAGTATCATAATGCCCCTGTATAAATCGATGGTGCGACCTCATTTGGAGTACTGTGTACAGTTCTGGTCGCCACACCTCAAAAAAGATACTATAGCATTGGAGAAAGTGCAGAAAAGGGGAACTAGAATGATAAAAGGGTCCAAACACTTTCCCTATGAATAAAGGTTGAAGCGCTTGGGGCTCTTTAACGACAGCTGAGGGGTGACATGATCGAGGTTTATAAGGTTATGCCTGGGATAGAGCAGGTAGAGAAAGAAGTACTTTTCTCCCTTTCTTACAATACAAGAACTCGTGGGCACTCCATGAAATTGTTGAGCAGTCAGATTAGAACAGATAAAAGGAAGTCCTTCTTCACCCAAAGAGTGATTAACACGTGGAATTCACTGCCACAGGAGGGGGTGGTGGCTACAAGCATGGACAGCTTCAAGAGGGGATTGGATAAACACATGGAGTGGAGGTCCAGCAGACTGGCTATTAGCCACAAGGTATAGACAGGAACTCTCAGTCTGACACAAATGATGCTCTGTCTTCTTGGTGCTTGGGGGGGGGGGGAAGAGTGGGAGGGCTTCTGGTGTCCTGGCCCCACTGCTGGACCTCCTGAGGACACCTGGTGTTTTTGGCCACTGTGTGGCACAGAGTGTTGGACTGGATGGGCCACTGGCCTGATCCAACACTGGCTTCTCTTATGTTCTTAACAGTCCTGAGAGAACTTGTGATTCACCCAAGGCCACACCAGTCGCTGCATGTGTAGGAGTGGGGAATCTCCCAGATTAGAGTCTGTGCCCCTAACCACTACACCAAACTAGCCCCAGGGAAGGTGTTGGTGGGCCCCATAGGGCCCCCAGTGACCACACTGGGGACCCCTTCACTAGCCGCTGTGCCCACCAAGTGCTTTTAGAAAGTGGGAGGGAGCCAAGTGTGGCTTTTGCCCAGAAGGACTTCTGATTGGCCACTGGAGATTTGATTGACTGTGCAGGTTTTTAAATAGCGTTACTGTGGTGGCCGTTTTGTGCCTGGCTCTGCCTCCTGCAGCAGCCATTTTGTGACTGTGCCCACCATGCCGTGTCAGGATTGGTCTGGGGCAAGGGATGCTCTGTATTCTTGGTGCTTGGGGGGGGCAACAGTGGGAGGGCTTCTAGTGTCCTGGCCCCACTGCTGGACCTCCTGAGGGCCCCTGGTGTTCTTGGCCCCTGTGTGACACCAGAGTGTTGGACTGGATGGGCCACTGGCCTGATCCAACATTGGCTTCTCTTATGTTCTTAGGAGCAGAGGTCCATCAGTGGCTCTTAGCCACAAGGTATAGATAGGAACTCTCAGTCTGGGGCAAGTGATGGTCTTTATTCTTGGTGCTTGGGGGGGGGGGGGGCAACAGTGGGAGGGCTTCTCGTGTCCTGGCCCCACTGCTGGACCTGGTGTTTTTGGCCACTGCGTGACACAGAGTGTTGGACTGGATGGGCCACTGGCCTGATCCAACACTGGCTTCTCTTAGGTTCTTATGTTCTTACCCTGCTGAGGCCTCTCCCCTCCTCAAATCCTGTCCTATCCAGGCTCTCCATCCCAAAAAAATCTCAAGGAATTTCCCAAACCAGAGTTGGCAACCTTACAAGAGGGTCTAGGGAAAGAGTATCTTCTGTGGGGGGGAGAGCCAAAGCAGAGCCAAAGGCTGCCTTTCCAGCAGAGCCAAAGGCTGCCTTTCTGGATCCGTCAGAGACCCTGCGCGGAAGCGTCAGGGCATGCTACAGGGTCGCTGTGCAGCCAGCAGTGGCGCAAGGAGAAGGGGCAGCGGACTTCGTCGCACTGGGCGCCCTGGGCCTGGTGGTTTTCTGAAGCAGCCTCTCTTCTCCTTCCCGGAGCTGCCAGCCCGAGTCGTGGCGGCAGAGGCGGGACACTCCCCAGCCGCTTGGGCTCCCAGCACTTTAATGCAGTTTAAACAATTACGCACTTGATAAATTTTGACAAGAAGAGATAGGGATAGCCCACGAGAGTGGAACGGAGTGGCAACACTCTGAACAGCAGGGGGCCCTTTTCTCTCCTGCCTGGTTCCCTCCGGGGATTTTGCATGATTTAGCATCGCTGGCCAACAAAAGAGGACGGACGGGGCCTTGCTCAGGATTAAGCCGGTACTCCGATGGTTTATGATCTGGTCCCTGGAGTGAGACTGGGATCTTCTTCGCCTGCGTTTCCTGCAATGGGCCTTCTCCACGTGCCGGGAAGCAACTGGAAGTCAAAACTAGGCGACCACAGGCCGGAGGCTGCAGAGCCACTGGCCCCTTCAAGTTGGGCTGCCAATCTCCAGGTGGCTCCTGGAGACTTCCCGCTATTAAAATTGATCTCCATATGACCAAGATCAGTTCCCCTGGAGGGAATGGCTGCTTCGGAGGTTGGACCCTACGGCACTGTGCCCTGCTGAGGCCCCTCCCCTCCCCAAACCCCGCCCTCCCCAGGCTGCACCCCCCAAATCTCCAGGTATTTCCCAACCCAGAGGTGGCAACCCTACCTGCTGCCCCCTGGTCTTGTCCGTTCAAAGTTGGATTGGAATTGCATCACTTCTGTGTTGTTCACAGCATCTGGTTGCCAACTCCACGTCATGGGGATTCCTGGAGATTTTGCGGGGTGGGGTCCGAGGGAGGGCAGGGTTCGAGGGCCTCTGCAGGTTCTAATGGCATAGAATCCACTCTCCAAAGCAAACCTTCAGTGTAACCAGTCGCAGTAATCTAGAGATCCCCTACCCCACCTTCCTGAGTAGGTATAAATTACCTGCCTACCGTTTTTCTTCTCACATTGACACAGAGAGCGCTCCATCTTTCTGTGTTATACCTCTGAGGACGCCAGTCACAGCTGCTGGCAAAACGTCAGGGTACTACAATGCCAAGGCCACAATCACACAGCCCAGAAAATCTACAACAATGAATGAACTCCGGCCGTGAAAGCCTTCGACAGCAACTCTACAGATCCTTTGCGATTCTGGGAGATTTCCAGGCCCCCCTGGGAGGCTGGCAGCCCTAGCAGCACCCAGCACATTAGTAGATCAGGAGCCCCCAAAACGGGGGTGGGGGGCTCGCTGGACCCCCTCCAGGGCTCGGCTGGGCTTCTGCATCTGCTGGCAGAATGTCTTCAATGCCATGAGCTGCTCCTTCCATCTGCTCCTGCTGCAGTCGTGCGGCTGACAGCTTGGGAAGCGTCTTCCTGGAAGCGAGCACGAAAGGATGCTTTGAATGTGCCCTCATGTGCATGGGGAGGCGCACACACACACACACACACACCCCGCGGCGGCACCACCACTCCCCACACACAAAGCTTTGTCTTGGCAAATGCAGGTCTGAGCCCAGGGGCAGCAGCCGAAGCATTCCTGTAATGACTTGCATGGGGCTGACCTCCATGCAATGGAAAACAGCACTTGGGGGGGGGGGCGGGATGAGAGATGTGTTTGGGGAACTGATGCTGTGGATTAGGCAAAAGGGCCTGGATATCCATCCATCTGGACACAGTTAGTTGTTCCTGTTTAGCATGAAGCTGTTTTGCATTGGAAGAGAGTAAACCACCTTTCATCTCTAATTCTGTGGCTGTGCCGGTCTCTTCTTTTCTTTCCCCGCCCCTTCATTGGACGGCTTTTAAATTCACACCTTTTTGCTTGAAGTCTGGGCGGGTTTTTGCAACAGAAAGTGAGGCAGGGCCTGCAAGCTGCAAATCTCACCCGGCTGACTTCCGTTCGGAGGAACTGCTGGTCTGTCTGTCGTGATGGGCAGCAGCTCAGCAAGGTATTTCCGCCAACACCTGCTACCTGGGATCCTTCGCCTCCGGCAAAGGGTGTTTCTTTCACTTTGGGCCCTCCTTTTCAGGCCCCTCCGTTTGATGGTCCAGCCCAGCACTTTGCAGGCATGATGGGGTTTTTTGATTTCAATGAGTCTGGCTGCTCCGATACATTTTAATTCTCAAAGATTGGGCGTGCAAACTCTCGTGCAACCCAGCTGGGGGTTTCAGCATGGAGGGGGGGGGGCACAGCACAGGCAGAGAGACATCCTAGTGACGGCAAAGGACAATCCCTGAATCTAAATGTGGACTCTGATGAGCACATCAGTGGCTCCTAAAAACAAACTTCAGAGGGCAGCTGTGTCAGTCTGAAGCAGGATGGCTAGAATTGAGTCCAGTAGCATCTTAGAGACCACCAATATTTTTTGGGGGGATGAGCTTTTGAGATTCATACATGAACACACCTGAAGCTGCCTTACAGGGACTCAGACCCCTGGTCCTTCAAGGTCAATATTGCCTACTCAGCCTGGCAGCAGCTCTCCGCGGTCTTGGCTAGAACTCTTTCACATCACCAGCTACCTGCTCCTTTAAACTGGGAGTGCCGGGGACTGGACCTGGGGCCTTCTGTATGCCAAGCAGAGGCTCTGCCATTGAGCCACATCCCCTCCCCAGATCTGAATGCTCATACCCTGAAACTCTCATTGGTCTTTTTCCAACTGGATTTTACTGTGTGAACTGGCAAAATCCATTTGGAAAGTGCACTGAAAGTGGATTTTTTTTTTGTGACCACAGCCCTGGACTTGACTCTAGCTTTTCTAAAACCGAGTCTCTCTGAGACCTTCTGTAAAATGTGTGTGGGTATTGGGGACTTTGGTGACTGAGATGTACAAAAACGAAGGAAGACATAAAGGGACTCACAACATGGGCACAGAGCAGGGGTTACGGGGGGTTGGGGGGCAGTGTTCCCTCTAAGCTGAGTTAGTGTGAGCTAGCTCACAGTTTTTTAGCCTCCGGCTCACACATTTTTCTCTTAGCTCAGGAAGGATGGCTCCAGAGCAAACTCATTGATGCAGCAGCCAAATCGCTCGCTCACAACTTGGATGCCAGTAGCTCACAAAGTAGAATTTTTGCTCACAAGACTCCACAGCTTAGAGGAAGCATTGGTGGGGGGTAGCTGTGGATTTCCTGTGTTGTGCAGGGGGTTGGACTAGATGACCCTTGAGTTCCCTTCCAGCTCTATGTTTTTTTGTGGCATGTGCACAGACATCCATACACCATGTTCAAAGCTCTGCTCAGCCATAGAGTTCACTTGCGTGGCCCTAAGTAAGTTTTCTCTCTCTCAGCCTCACTTTCCTCTCGTATTGTATCCCTAGGAGATGGGTCTGTAACCCCCAAGGAATGCTTCAGAAATACCCAAACTGGGTCCCGGGAGGGTCTCACTGCCCCCATTAAGTGCCACTTCCACCGCACAGTGGGAATCCCCCAGATTTGCTACATCCTCGACTACCGTGGAGGTGCTTGTCTCCCCACCCCCCCCGGAAACTTCCAAAGAGGGTGATTCCCCAGCTTTCTCCTTTCCTGGGCTGCTCTTGAGATGCAGCTTTGCTATAAACTCCTAGATCTGCTCCCACTATCTGACCAATTTCCCGCAAGCAGCTGTGCCATTGTTGCTCTTCCATTTGCCCCGGTGGCATTGGTCGATTTCACACTATTTGCCCCATGGCCGCATTTTGACCTGCAGCTCCCCCCGATTTTCCCCGCATCTTCTCGATCTCAAAAAACAAGGATTGAGAAGACATGGGGGAAATCGGAAGGAGCTGCGGGTCAAAATGTGGCCGCGGGGCGAATAGTGTTAAATTTACCAATGCAACTGGGGCAAATGGAAAAGCGACCGCGGCACAACTACTTGTGGGAAATCGGTCTCTGTTTCTGCTCCTCTCTTGGTCTGGAGTTTTTTTTTGGGGGGGGGCAAGATTTGGAAAAGATAAAGTGCAATGAAAAAGTGAACCTTGATCCCTCCACTATGGGGGGTGGGTTTTGCTGGGGGTAGCAGCTCTTTCAGATTTTCTGTATCCATGATAAATGTATCTTCAATGGATACCTTGGTGGTGGTGGAAATTGCCCTCAAGCCGCAGCCGACTTACGGTGGCCCCAGAGGGTTTTCAAGGCAAGAGATGGAGGGGGGAGTCTTGCCATTTCCTGCCTCTGTGCAGCAATTATGGGCTTCCCTCAGTGTTAACCATTACAGTACGAATCAGCTCTGACCCTGCTTGGGTGTGTGTGTGTGCGCGTGCGTGCGTGCATGCGTGGAAAGTGCTGTCAAGTTGCAGTCGACTCATGGTGAACTCCTGAGCTTTTCAAGGCAAGAGACTTTCAGAAGTGGCTTGCCATTGCTTGCCTCTCTGAAGAGACCCTGGACTTCCTAGGTGGTCGCCCATCCAAGGATGAACCAGGGATGACCCAGAGCTGATGAGATCAGGATAGCTTGGGGGCCCCCAGGTCAAGGCAGTTGATATCTTACTGGAGAGAAATTTTGGCCTGTGAGGAGGAGGCTAATGATGTCAGAGTTCTTCTTCTTCTTCTTCTTCTGACACCATTGGCCTCCTCACAGGCCAAACTAGAATTTCTCTCCAATAAGATATCCACTTTGAAGAAGAAGAAGAGTTGGTTTTTATACCCCGCTTTTCTCTGCCCGAAGGAGTCTCAGAGCTGCTTCCAACCATCTTTCCCATCCTCTCCCCACCACAGGCGCCTTGTGAGCACCGTGACTGGCCCAAGGTCGCCCAGCTGGCTTCCTGTGGAGGAGGAGTGGGGAATCAAACCCACTTCTCCAGATTAGAGGT
Organism: Lepidodactylus listeri; assembly: GCA_029233225.1. Taxonomy (NCBI): domain Eukaryota; kingdom Metazoa; phylum Chordata; class Lepidosauria; order Squamata; family Gekkonidae; genus Lepidodactylus; species Lepidodactylus listeri. The sequence goes on along the minus strand of JARCFY010000004.1, from coordinate 1,846,351 downwards.
GGCCACTCTGAAAACCACTGTGCCTTGATGCATGTTAACTGCAGTCTTGTCCAGCTATTCAGCTGCAGGATTTATTTCTGATTAAATGTGCGTTAGATCGGGCTGACTGGGGTGGAACCTGTTTCCAGTGTTGGGCAAGAAGTCCTTTTCTATGTTTTTCCTTGTGATTGACAGCAAAAGGCATGCTGTCTGAGCATAGGCAAAGTGCCCTTTCCTTTCCGCTGCGGGCGGTCCTTATGCGCGTGGGTGATGGGGATGGCCCAGATCGGCCTCTCCCTGCCCCTTCCTCCCGTCTTTACCTCCTGGCCCCCTCCGTCTGCCCCAGAGTCCTTCAGGCCCGGCGTTCTGAGCCGCTGTGGAGAGGAATGCCGGCCGGCTGAGCGCAGAGGAGGTCTGGACGGGAGCCCAAAGGCGGTTCTGCTCTCTGCACTGCTAATGCGATTAGCGGAGGGAAGCCAAAGCCCGCTGGGAAGGAGCTGCATCTGGGCAGGCTGGCGGGGGGTCACTTGCTGCGGGGAGAAACATCTGGCAGGGCCTGGACAGGCAGGGGAAGAGCAGCGGAGGCAAGGCCCCTCTCCGCTTGCGCTCAGGCCGGCGCACCTGCAGGAGTGGACATGAGGGAGCCCGGGGCTCTGCACTCCCTTTCCCAAAAAGCACACATGTGAAATACGCCCAGATAGACGGAGAAACTAAACACTCACACCCATCAGTCAAAGACAAAATAATGTCAAAGCTCGCCTCCAAACAGCAGGCTGGTTGGTTCCCCTCTCACCCCCACCTCTTTGGCTTGACCGCCTCTTGCCTCACCTTCCCCCCCCCCCCCGCCTCCCCAGCACCCTTGACTTTTTGGCCTTGTGCTCTTTCAGCGCCAAGCCAGCCTTTCCCTTCCTTCGCAGCTGTTGCATTGATTTCCATCATTCCAGGGCAGGCCCTTCTCCCTCAGTAGTCAGAATGTTTGTGAACATTCCGTGACTGGGGCTGCTAATCGATCCGGGGGGGGGGGGGGGGGGGAATGTCTCATTCTTGTAACAGAGAATTATCGGGATGTTGTTTACCAGCTGATGTTATTTAACTCCATGCCTGTTTCCACACACTACACCTTTATTAAAGGGACAAGAGACTCCTCTCCCAGCCTGTTGGCAATCTGCCCTTGTCACTCCAGTCAAAGCCAAGCAGAGTCTTTGCGTGTGTCTGTGCATGCCGCTCTGACCTGTTCCCAACAGGCAACAAAATGAGGTGGGGGAATTTCAGATTCCAGTGCAATTTGACAAGAGCCTGGTGGCACCATGAGGCTGAACAAAGGCTGCGTCCGAAGCTCACACATGAAAGCCGCCTTCTACTGAATCAGACCCTTGGTCCATCAAGAGCCTCTGCTTTGCATGCCAAAAGTCCCAGGTTCAGCTCCCAGCATCTCCAGCTAGCAAAGGCTTGGGCAGTCAGTAGGGGGTGTGGAAGCCCCAGAAGCCTGGCCCAAGGCCCTGGAGAGCTGCAGGCAGTCTGAGTACTCCCAACGGGGTGCCCCTCCCCCAGTGCTTTTCAAAAGTGGGTGGGACTGGGTGGGGCTTTTGCCCAGGAGGGATTCTGATTGGCTGCGTGGGTTAAAAAGCATCCAGCTGAAAGGAACTTCAGCCTGAAATGTTGAAGAGTTACTATTACAGTAGTTTATAAACTCAGTCCCTGACATTTTGTGGTCGGCTCTGCCTGCTGCAGTGGCCATGTTGTGGCTGGCCCCGCCTTCTGTGGCAGCCATGTTGTGATTGTGCTCACTGCCCTGTGTCAGAATTCCAAAAGTGCCTGCAGGCTCAGAATGTTTAGGGACCCCTGGAATAAACTGTACTGGCCTTGGTGGACCGGCGGTCTGACTCGGTATTTGGCAGTTTCACGTCTTCATAGGGTTGAGGGTTGCCAAGTCCCTCATGGGTTGAGGTTGCCAAGTCCCTCAAGCTTACCGGCGGGGGGGAGTTTTCTGCCGGCCGGGAGCTTCATCGGTGCACGTGCGCCGGCTGACGTCACCGGAAGTGACGTCAGCACGTTGGGGGTGTTGCCAGGGCGACGCTCTGGCAATCGGCCCAAAACTCTATGGTATCATAGAGTTTGGGGGTGATTGCCAGAGCGTCGCCCTGGCAACGCCCCCAACGTGATGGCGTCACTTCCGGGTGACGTCATTACGTGAGGGAAAGTCATCCAGGCTGGATGACTTCGGGGGCGGGGTTTCCCCCGCCGGCCGAATGCTGGCCGGCGGATCGGGAACCCCTGTAGCGGGGGATCCCCCGCCGCCCGGGCTGACTTGGCAGCCCTACGTCTTCAAGGCCAAACTACACGATACATGTTTTAGAGAGTGGGATCCAGATTCTCCTGACGACCTACTTTCCCCACAGTTGCACAAGAGCTTTCAGGAGAGCAGTGGGGGCCCAGCATGGCTCAGGACCGCAGCATGAGTTCTGCCTTCTCCCCCACGTCATTTTCCTGAGCCGAAACAGCCGGGAGGTGCTGCATCTCCACTCTTTGATGTCACATGATACAACCTGATCCTTTTTAACTGGAGAGGCCGGTTGAACCCAGGACCTTCGGCGTGGTGAGGAGATGTTCTGCCGCTGAGCCCCGGCCCCTCCCCTAGTGACGTCACCACCAACTCCCCAAAGCCTAGAATGGAATAAATATTGTTTGTCGTTACGGGGCCACCGGACTCTTGCTGAATTTTACTGCCGCCCCTCTGGCATTGCAACCATATTCAGAATCCATGGGAATAATCACAGTTTAAATATCCCCCTACATTGGGAACTGGTTTCAAAAAGAAAAACGAGCTAGGAAGCAAAGACCTCGGCTCGGATCTTTCTCCCCCCTGTGTTATTTTTTCCATGGGGGGGGTTAATTGGGAGGGGACACCTGAATCCCAGAGCCAGAAGGCAACATCACAGGAAGGCCTCGGCCTCTATGACCTGTTGTTGGCCCTTCAGAAGAACTGGTTGGCCACTGAGAGAGAAGGGATGCTGGATCAGATGGACCCTCAGTGGTCTGATCCAGCAAGACTCTTCTTCTCAGGGAAAGGCCTTGGACTCTGTGCTCTGTTCTTGGCCTTCCAGAGGAACTGGTTGTGAGACAGGATGCTGGGTTAGATGGACCCTCACTGGTCTGATCCAGCAGGGCTCTCCTGATGTTCTTCTCAGGGGAAGGCCTCAGCCTCTATGCCCTGTTGTTGGCTCTCCAGAGGAACTGGTTGGCCACTGTGTGAGACAGGATACTGGACTAGAGGGACCCGCACTGGTCTGATCCAGCAGGGCTCTTCTGATGTTCTTATCAGGGGGAAGGCCTCAGCCTCTCTACCCTGTTGTTGGCCTTCCAGAGGAATTGGCTGGCCACTGTGTGAGACAGGATGCTGGGTTAAATGGACTATTGGTCTGATCCAGCAGGGCTCTCCTGATGTCCTTATCAGGGGAAGGCCTCAGCCTCTCTACCCTGTTGTTGTCCCTCCAGAGGAACAGGTTTGGCCACTGTGTGAGGCAGGATGCTGGACCAGATGGACCTTCATGGTCTGATCCAACAGGGCCCTTCTGGTGTTTGTATGTGATAGAATCTGTGCAGGAAAACTTCCCCAGGGATGTCACTGGCAGCTTTCAAGAAGAGGCTGGACAAATATTTGTCAGGGATGCTTTAGGCTGGTCCTGCGTTGGGAAAGGGGGCTGGACTAGATAGTTTGTATGGCCCCTTCCGACTCTTATGATTCTATGATTCTGGCCAGAGTCTGCAAGTCAGTCGATACAACTATAAACTGCAGAAGAAGGGAATTTTTCAGAAAATGGCCAAGGCTCGAGAGGACACCTTTGAATGAGTTGATGCAGTCCAGGGACTATGGAGCACCCAGTAGATGTGCTTGGCATCCAAAAGAACTTGCACAGCGAGAATGGCAAAACCAGAGGGGTATTTCTACTGATCTGGGTTTGATGCCAGGGCAGCAGCATGCACAGCTGCCATAGCAGAGGGCCAGAGATGACCCGGGAATCAGGTCAAAGCCCGACTCTCATGCCTGCTGGGCCTTCTAGTGACCAAAGGGTTTGCATCGTGTGCCAGATGTGTTTCCAAGTCGAGAGGGGCTGCAGTGTGCATCAAGGCCAGAGAGGCCCTGGCAGCTGGCTCCGAGGCTGGGAGAGCACTTGAGGAGACCTGGCTGGGAAGGAGGAATGCTTGCTCTGCCTGGCGCCTCTACACAACTTGCTCCCCCCCACAAACACTGGCTGCACTGCCCAAATGCAATTTGCTTCACCATCTTCAAGCAACCCGATCCCACTTCTAAAAGATTAGCTGTCCCCGGCTCTGGGCCAGAAGTTGGCGGAACTCCGAGCCCAGCCAATCCCGGCTAATCAGGCGGTCCCTGGAGGGTCTCCTCTCGCTCATGCCAGCCTCTCTGATTTCTGCCCTGGCACGCCTTGTTTAACCGCGGATGGGAAGGGCCGGCCAAGGCAAGGCGGGCCGTGCTTGGTGCTTGTCACCCCAGGTAACCTCTCTTCTCGCCTTCCCTCCCCCCCCCCGCCCCCCCCAAGCCTATTACTCAGTTGGATCTGCTGCCTGATAGGTAGGAAGGTGATAGGTAGGAAGGAAGTCGAACAGTGCGGGGGGAAGGGGGGAGGGTGGCGATGCTCAGCTCCGCTCCCATCTGCAGATTCGTTCTTGCACCAGGAAGTGCAGAATTCTCTATTGTTGTTGTTGTTGTTGACCCAGCATCAGGGTCTTCTCCAGGGAGTGCTCCCTTCTCATTTGGTGGCCAAAGTATTTGAGCTTCAGCTTCAGTTTCTGGCCTTCCAGGGAACAGTCAGGGTTGATTTCTTTTAGGATTGACTGATTTGATCCCCTTGCAGGCCAAGGGACTCTCAAGAGTCTTAAGAACGTAAGAACATAAGAGAAGCCAGTGTTGGATCAGGCCAGTGGCCCATCCAGTCCAACACTCTGGTGTCACACAGGGGCCAAAAACACCAGGTGCCCTCAGGAGGTCCAGCAGTGGGGCCAGGACACGAGAAGCCCTCCCACTGTTGCCCCCCCCCCCATCAAGCACCAAGAATACAGAGCATCGCTTGCCCCAGACTGAGAGTTCCTATCAATACTTTTTTGCTAATAGCCACTGATGGACCTCTGATGGTCTTCTCCAGCACCATAATCCAAAAGCATCTATTCTTCGGCGCTCAGCCTTCCTTATGGTCCAACTCTCAGAAATAGTTCCGCATGTCCCTGTGTGCATCATGGGATCTGAGCCAAAGGGACATTGTCTCTGGCTGCTGCACCTACATCTCTGGCTGCCCCCCCTCAGATGGACTTGGCAGGGTCCCTCCCTGGGCAAGCAGCGAGCGCCCGGTCAAGGGGCAGGAGGGAGCAGCCGCTTGGCGGTTCATCTTGCTCCAAAGTCATGGAGGTGGCCAAGAGCTGGCACAGTGATTTGTGGGGTGGGGGAAGAGAAGGGGGGGAGGTATCGTAAAGAAGTGACAATAAATGTTTGCTGGGGGAGGGGCTTCCGGGGGCCCCCCTCTCCTGGGCCAGGACCTGGACGGGGCACTGAGAGGGGGGAGGAGAACACCCCTCGGTGGCCCCCTCTCTGCTCTATTAACGGGCTGGTTTATCATCTCAGTAGCAGTTTAAGAGTATGTTGCCCTTCTTGCCCTGTTTCTCCCACTAGGATCCCTTTGCAGTGACTTACCAGTTGGGGGGGGGGTGTTAGCCGAGTCTGTAGTGGAGGTCCACAGGAAGTCTTGCCAACTTCCAGGTGGTGCCTGGACCTCTCTCAGAATTACAACTGATCTCCCGACTACATAGATCAGTCCCCTTGGGCAAATGGATGCTTTGGATAGGGGGACCATGTGGCATTGTTCCTCGCTAAGGTCCACACCTTCCCCAAACTCCTCCCCCCGCGGTGCCACTCCCATACCTCCAGGAGTTTCACCACCTCAAGTTGGCAACCCTGTCTATGGGATGGATGAAGGGGGGCTTGCCCTGACATCCTGTTCTGGTTCCAGTTTGGTGTAGTGGTTAAGTGAGCGGACTCCAATCTGGAAGAACCGGGTTTGATTCCCCACTCCTCCACTTGCAGCTGCTGGATGACCTTGGGCAAGCCATAGCTCTGTACCAGCTGTTCCCTCAAGGAAACGTGGGGCCTGGAGATCTCCCAGAATTACAACTGGTTGCCAGACGGTGGAGATCAGTTCCTCTGGAGAAAATGGCTGTCATGAAGGGTTTTTCTCCTTTTCCATTGCTTCTCGACTGTTGCATGCCTTCTGTTATCCTTTTAACCAGTCCTTCAAACCACTGTGACACATTTACCCACAGGTTGGGTAACAGGTAGCTTATTGCCCTGCCTTGCAGGAGGGAGAAAAAAGATCAGGAGGAGACGGGGCAGAAACTGCAGCAAAGCCTTGTGGGAAAACTGAAAGTTTTAGTGAGAGCTGAGCTCTCTCTAAGCAGACAGGAAAAATGGAAGTGCTTGGGCTAAGACAACAGAGGGTGCATCAGTTTGCAGTTTTCTCTCGTGCTGGATATAATTGTAATTTTGCTTACACAAAACTAAAGCATTTATAACTTGTAAATTCCATAAATGTCAAATATTGCAATTTTATATGGTAAGTTATAAATGATACATTTTATGTTGTTAAAGCAGTAAAATTAATTTTGGTTTGATCGGATAGTAAGCATTACATATATTTCAGTTGTTCCCGAATTATCTGGATTTCCCCCCAGAAAAAAATGCCCCCCCCTCCTGGTCTGTGGCTTCAAAATTTCCAGAAATTTCACATCTTCACTCCTTGGCTTCAGTTGCACATCAGCCAAAGTGGCTGTGGCAGTGGCTGACCTCGCAAGGTGGTTGTGAGGGAGAAGTCTGCATGGCCCATAACGCAGTTTCTCAATTAACGGTGCCGTAGAAGTGATATGCGGCGGTGGCAACTTCTGAAGCCCTTAAACAGGGACGTGTTCAAGTGCGCCACAAACAGCGCAAGGGCAGAGTGTAAATTTAAATTACAGGGAGCCATTACAATAAAGTGCTCGTGGATGTTTATGGGGGGAGTGAGAAGGTGGGCTTTGCTCTCCACTGCCTTTTAATTTAATTTTAATACCGGGACGGTTCAGGTGCTCAGGCGGATAGGACTCCGGGAAGGTTAGCACGGCCCTTGGGCACTGAGGTTACCCCGACAGTAAACAGAATAAATCCGCAGACGACCGCCTGCCTCTAGGGCGTCTTCTTTGGGGGCCATCTGGCACAGGTCTTCCTGAGTGAAGACAAGGCAGGGCAGGAGAGCAGAGGAGGTACTGGAGGTCTGTTCTGCTCGAGGAGGCCCTTTCGTCCCCCTTCCCGCCAACATACACATGGAGCTGCTTTATACTGAATCAGACCATTAGTCCATCGAAGTCAGTACTGTCTACGGAGACTGGCAGCAGCTCCCCCGAGTCTCAGGTGGAGGTCTTCCATATCAACTAGTGTCTGGTCCTTTATTGTGTATTGTGTATTGTAAGTTTTATGCTTGTATGGTTTTAATGCGTAATAAATTTGTTGGTAGCTGCCCTGAGCCTGCCGCAAGGTGGGGAGGGCGGGGTATAAATCGCAATAAATAAATAAATAACTGGAAATGCTGCCTGGGACAGAACCTGGGACCTTCCGTGTGCCAAGCAGAGGCTGTTCCGCTGAGCCACAGCCTCTCTCGTACGCACCACGAGATCTTCACTCGTTTTGCATTGACAGCACAGAAGTGATTACCCTGTCCGTGTGGCAGTTGTCCCTGGTCCCTGTTTGAGAGAGTGCCGGCAGGTGTTTGGGAGATGCCCCTTGGGAGGAAATGGCCTTTCCTGTCCCCTCCTGCCTGGTCCTTTGAACTGGACATGCCAGGGATTGAACCCTGGACCTTCTGCATGCCAAGCAGGTGCTCTACCACTGAGCCACAGCCTCACTTCACAGCTCTCCAGGGTCTCAGGCAGAGGTCTTTCCCATCACGGGCTGCCTGGTCCTTTTTAACTGGAGATGCCAGGGATTGAACCCTGGACCTTCTGCAGGCCAAGCAGGTGCCCTACCACTGAGCCACAGACCCTCTTTACAGCTCTCCAGGGTCTCAGGCAGAGGTCTTTCCCAACACAGGCTGCCTGGTCCTTTTTAACTGGAGATGCCAGGGATTGAACCTGGGACCTTCTTCAGGCCAAGCAGGTGCTCTTCCACTGAGCCACAGCCCCTCCCCATGACATGCATGCCCTGCTTAGCCCCAGATAATAACTGAGCTGCGGCTTTTTGCACTAGCTGGAGTCTTCTAGTTGACTTCAAGGGCAGAACCTTGTACAGTCGTAACAGTCTAGTCTTGATTTTGCCATGGCATGGATCCAGCTGGCCAGATCAGCCAAGTCAAGATAGGGGGACCATCTTCTGGGCTACACTAAGGTGGAAGAAAGTGTGTTGCTGCTTGCTGGGTCCAGTACGGTTCTTGATGGAGTCAGCTGAACCCATCAAAAGTGGGAGGCACGATATCCTTAAGGACATTAGGTTCCCCAGGCCCTTGTCTACTTTCAGATGGGGATCATCAGCTGGAGCTAGCAGAGTCGCCTCTGTCCCATAGCCCAGCCTGAAACTAGGCTGAAAAAGGGGGCCCAGAGCAAGAGAGCCAGTTTGGTGTAGTGGTTAAGTGCGCGGACTCTAATCTGGGAGAACCGGGTTTGATTCCCCACTCCTCCACTTGCACCTGGCTGGATGACCTTGGGCAAGCCATAGCTCTGTACCAGCTGGTCCCTCAAGGACAGCTTGGGAAAGAGCTCTCTCAGCCCCACCTACCTCACAGGGTGTCTGTTGTGGGGAGGGGAAGGGAAAAGGAGTTTGTAAGCCGCTCTGAGACTCCAAGTGAGTGAAGGGCGGGGTATAAATCCAATCTCTTCTTCTTCTTCTTCTTCTTTCTCATTCCCTTTGCCTGGAAAGGGCAGACCAGAGACTGAGTGATCACTGGCTACCTCGTTTCTCCGTAGGGATGGTTTTTTGAGCAGTGGATGGAGAAGCACGCCTTTGAGTGGCTGAAGGGAGGTGCCCCAAGTTAGTGATTGACTTCTAACAGACACGAAGGGCTCATTGATGTGGTCCTTACATGATTTCAGCAACCAGGATAAGTAAGGGTCCAAAGTCCAGGTGGGGGCCTTCGCAGATCCCGGGATCCTGTCAAAATCCATCATGGTAACTTGGCCAGAAATGGTCCTTAAACAGACCAGATGATGCATTAGACGCATCCTCTCTCTGCACTGCATTACGCCCAGCATCCAAACTGGAATGTATCTGAGGGTGCATTCAGATGGGCAGCTAATCCCGCCATTAGCTCAGCTCTGATTTGATCCCGATCTTTTCACGTCATTGTTGCACGACCAGACAGCCCCCCTAGTGAATCGTCTTACCGCGCACTGCCTCCACTGTGGATTGTCTAGATGGTGTCCACTGCAGGAGGCGTGTGGGGAGGTTTTTTAAAACAACAATGTGACCAATTTCCCACAAGGTGCTGCTCTGCCGTCACTCTTCCCTTTCCTCCAATTGCGTGCATCAATTTCCCACTGTTTGCTCCACGCCGCATTTTGACCCACTTTAGGAGGCGCAGGGGGAGGGGTTTTTTTTTAAAAAAAACTGACCGATTTCCCACAAGGCTCCACTCTGCCGTCACTCTTCTCATTTCTCCAATTGTGTGCATTTGAGGATCGCGAAGCCACGGGGGGAAATAGGGCAAAGCCGTGGGTCAAAATGTGGCGCGGGGCAAACAGTGGGAAATTTATGCACACAGTCAGCGGAAAGGGAAGAGCTACAGCGGAGCGGCATCTCATGGGAAATCAGTCCGTTTGGGCATGCACATAGGCGTGACATCGCACCCTTGTTGATTCATGCATGCGCCCATTTGAGACTGGTTGTGACATCACCACCCCAACGAGAGGATTGCACGCTGGAGCAAACCACCAGACAGGAAAGTCCGCAATTGGCCTGTCAGAACCAAAAACTCTAGATTTAAACTAGTATCTTTTTATGACAACTCTGAAGCGCAGCAAAACGGGATGCTCATGGAAGAGGTATGTTTGCCAGATGTTGATATCTGGAGATTACATTTAAATCTGTGAGGCACTCATGCCTGGCGTGGATCTAAAGAACCGTCTGATCAGGCTCTGAGACATTTTATTAGCAAAAATATTACGGAAAGCATCAAAACTAATCACCTGTCCTTGGAGTTCAGCAGTTCAGGTCTAGGAGGCCACGGATGCTAAAATGCTTAAACAACTGCACTGGGTACGAGCTTGCTGATGTGACCCTAGCCAAAGCAGTTGGATTTCTTTGCCACTGTCCCTGCCACCTCTTACACCACACTCTGTCGGATTGACTCCTGAGTTATCCGCCAACGCTGCCCTAGGTGTCTCTTGGCCTTTCTCGGGTGCAGTGGTGTGCAAGTGAGGGAAATAGAAATTTCCCCGCATATTTGGGTCCCTCACCCACCCACTGGAGTAAAGGGGGATGGAGGAATTGGGAGAGGGGCCTGGATGATGGAGCACTCAGCTCTTTCCATTGCTGAATCCCTTTAGGTGTTTAAAATTACACCTCCCCCATATCTCACTTTGCATGCCAGCACGATTGAGTTGCCAACTTCCAGGCGGTAAAAAACAAAACCAAAGAGCATCACAGACGGAGTATGCAAAAACAAAGGAAATAATCTGTGCTCAACAATCAACAACCACAAGTCTTAAACAACTGCATCAAAATGCAATAAGGATACGACAAAGAGGACACAGTCCAATATAACGCAAATATAATGGAATTAAACATAACAAGGCATATTTTACAAACCACAGGACATGGGTATATTTAAACTTTATCAACCCGTACGCCAGAAACTCCAATAATGTGGAACACCATCTCCTGGTTTTAATAGTCCCTCGGGAGTTCAAGTGTTCACTGGAGCCTGGTGGATGAACTATTGCAGGTTTATCTCGGAAACATTTTTGCCCTTCGACTTGAGGTTGGCAGCAACCTTGCACAAGGAAACAATATGTTGGTGAAATGTTTCCCTTTGGAGCGGAAGACTTAGAGTTCCGTCTTTGTGAAGAAGCCTTTGGCAAAACACAGCTTGTTATCAGCTAGCTTACGTGTAAAGCCAGTTTGGTGTCATGGTTAAATGAGCGGACTCTAATCTGGGAGAACCGGGTTTGATTCCCCACTTGCACCTGCTGGATGACCTTGGGCAAGCTGTAATTCTGGCATGGCTGCTCTTGAAAAAGAGCAGTTTCTGTCAGAGCTCTCTCAGCCCCACCTGCATCACAGGGTGTCTGTTGTGGGGCGGGGAAGGGAAAGGAGTTTGTAAGCCGCTCTGAGGCTCCCTTGGGTAGGGTATAAATCCGATCTCCTCCTCTTCCTCTTCTTCGTCTTCTAAAGAAGAATATCGGAGGAACCTACATTAGTTCATCCACCAGGCTCCAGTGAACCCCCATGGGATTATTAAACCTGGGAGATTGTGTGCCATATTATTGGAGTTTCTGGTGTATGAGTTGATATAGTTCAAATATATCAACTTCCAGTTGGTGGCTGGAGATCTCCTGGGGCTACAACTGATCTCCAGATAACAGAGATCAGTTCACCGGGAGAAAATGTCCACTTTGGAAGGTGGACTCTATGGCACCGTACTGCCTTAAAGTCCCTCCCCTCCCCTCCCCACACCCCACCTGCCTCAGGCTCCACCCCCAAAGTCTCCAGGTATTTCCCAACTTGGACCTGGCAACCTAACTGGAGGGTGTTTAATTTAACCCTTCGCCATGCATTTGCTGGGAAGAAAACGGCAAGTGCAGCAGAGACCCGCTAGTCAAAGGTTGCCACCCAAGAGCTAGAACAAGATGCTGTTCTGCCTCTGGAGCATGGCCAGGAGGCAGGGCAGGTCCTCGAGGTCTCTTGTGGTGTCTCGGGGCCGGGACCCGAGGCTTCCAGAAACACGTGGGGGGCTTTGCCGTCTTCAGCTCGCACCTCTAGCCTCCATTTCCAAGCTGACGTCCTGAGCCAGGCGTCAATTATTCCCTCATTATTTAGCAAAGTTGTTTCTTTCTGCAAAAAAACAACAACTAGGCACTTATAAAAATATACCAAGGGGACGGTAAAACCAGCAAAATAAACACAAAACTTAGAACAGTGCATAAAATAAACAGCCATATATATATATATGAATGAACAGTAGCACTGAAACCTGACCTACTTATTCTCGGGAAAAGGGCAGTGATTGTCTGGAGGGTTGTTGGAATCCCTTGGCACACATTGAGGCTTCGTCCCAGAATGCCTTTCTGGCTTGGTTTTTTTCCCCCTAGGCCTCAGCTAACAACTTTCCTTGTACTCACTTCCTCTCTCCTGCTATAAGCTCTTAGTTTATTGACACTACATTTCTAGGGATGCCAACCTCCAGGTGGGGACTGTAGATCTCCTGACATTGCAACTGATCTCCAGACTACATAGATCAGTCCCCCCCGGTAGGGTTGCTTGGTTCCTCCTGGCCACTGACAGGCGATGGGGGCGGGGGGCAGGGTTGCCAGGTCCAGGTTGGGAAACTCCTGGAGCTTTGGGGATGGAGCCTGGGGAGGACAGGGACCTCAGTGGGGTACAGTGTTCTAGAGTCTACACTCCAAAGCAGCCGTTTTCCTCCAATCTCTGTAGTCTGGGGATTAGCTGTATTTCTGGAGGATTCCCAGGTCCCACCTGGAGTCTGGCATCCCTGTCCGCTGGAGGGGATTAGATAAACATCTGGAGCAGAGGTCCTTCAGTGGCTCTTAGCCACAAGGGATAGATAGGAACTCTCAGTCTGGGGCAAGTGATGCTCTGTATTCTTGGTGCTTGGGTGGGGGGGGCAGCAGTGGGAGGGCTTCTGGAGTCCTGGCCCCACTGCTGGACCTCCTGAGGGCACCTGGTGTTTCTGGCCACTGTGTGACACAGAGTGTTGGACTGGATGGGCCATTGGCCTGATCCAACATGGATTCTCTTATGTTCTTAAAATGGCAACTTTGGAGGGTAGACTCTAGGGCACTGTGCCCCATTGAGGTCCCACCATTCCCCAATCTGTGCCCTTCTCAGACTCCAGCCCAAATATCCAGGAATTTCACCATCTGGAGTTGGCAACCCTATATAGCATTTCAGTTAAATCTATGGTTCCTGTGACTTCCTTACTAGCCCAGCGTTTGCCTACTGAGTCGATAGAAGGACCTCTAGGAGCCAGTTTGGTGTATTGCTTAAGAGCAGCGGGCTCTAATCTGGGTGAACCGGGTTTGATTCCTCACTCCTCCACATGCAGCCAGCTGGGTGACCTTGGGTCAGTCACAAGTTCTCTCACTCAGCCCCACCTACCTCAGAAGGGTGCCTGTTGTGGGGAGAGGAAAGGAAGGTGATTGTAAGCTGTTCTGAGACTCCAAGTGAAGGATGGGGTATAAATCCAACTCTTCTTCTACTTATTCTTATTCTTCTTGTTTCCAGTGTCCCTCCAATTGTCCCCATCAGTTTGGGTACTGAGACTGCAGCTCTTACATTTCATGCAGAGACACATCGCAGAGCTCCTCTTTCGGGACACAGCCCCTTCCGAGGGAGTGGCCAAATGGCCCTTTTCTGAAGGTCTCCTAGCCTAGAATTCTCTTCTCCTGGTGTGTTATCTTAAAAGGTAGCAGTCCTGTCGAATAGCTGCCTCAAATGGCTCCTAATTGACAGATAAAAATGCTGCTAATTCATTTTCTGCAGGGATAATAGATGGCCGGGGGGAGCAGGCGTGTGCGGTAGGCGAGTCAGTTTGGATCAATTATTTCGATGCAGGGAAACCCATAATCCACTGATGTGCCATCAGGACAGTGGCTTGCACTGGCTGGCCAGTGGTTAGGAAGTTATTGGAATCGCCCCAGTGAGTTGCTGCCGTGAGCTTTCTGGGAATTGTAGTTTTAAGTGGTCTGAGCCAAGGCCAGCGCTGAACTGGAGAAGAGATCCAAGCTGCCTGGAAGCCACAGACTGGGGTCTGGAAACCTTGCTGCTGCTGAGCCTCCAATAGGACTCCTCTGTGTGGAGGGAAGGGGTTCTGTATTTGCCCGGAAATGCTGTCTTCTCCAACAGCTTTTCTGAGAGTACATGGCATGAAAATATGAGCCCAAGGACTCAGAAGACACAGATGAACCCGCTGGAGCCTCCGCTGCCTGGAAGCTTTCCAAACTGCACAGTCAACGAGAGGTTCCATTCTGACGACATGAGGTTCCACTCTGAAAAGCGGCGGTGCATCCAGTCCAGCATCCTGTCAGATACAGTTCCTCTGGAGGTCCACCAATGGGACATAGAAGCTGAGCCTTTCCCCTGACATTGCCTCCTGGCACTGAGATTCAGAGGTTGACTGCCTCTGAATGTGGAGGCTCCCTATAAGAAAATAAGAAGAGCCCTGCTGGATCAGACCAGAGGTCCATCCTGTCTCACACAGTGTCCAACCAATTCCTCTGGAGAGCCAACAACAGGGCAGAGAGGCCGAGGCCTTCCCCTGAGAAGGACATCAGAAGAGCCCTGCTGGATCAGACCAGTGAGGGTCCATTTAGTCCAGCATCTCATCTCACACAGTGTCCATCCAATTCCTCTGGAGACCCAATAACAGGGCAGAGAGGCCGAGTCCTTCCCCTGATAAGGACATCAGAAGAGCCCAGCTGGATCAGACCAGTGGTCCATCCAGTCCAGCCTCCTGTCTCACACAGTGGTCAGCCTGTTCCTTCGGAGGCCCAACAACAGGGCATCAAGGCCGAGGCCTTCCCCTGAGGTTGCCCCTTGGCACTGGGTTGACTGCCCCTGAAAGTGGAGGTTCCCCTCAATCCCCATGGCTAGTAGCCACTGATAGACTTGTCGCTCCATGAATGTCTTGTCCCCTTTCAAAGCTGTCTTTGCTGGTGGCCATCACTACATCCTCTGACAGGGGATTCCCCATTTTAATCCCTCGTTGTATAAAGGAAGTGTTTCCTCTTCTCCGTCCTGTTGCTTTGTTTGTAGACTTTGGCCAGCGTCTGGGGTGCTCCTCTCCTGCTCCAAAGTAACTCTATGCTATTCTTAGTCGTTTTTTGTGTCCTAATTGCACGGCAGCATATGACCAGACATTCCTAGAGTGGCACACAGAGAGAAGTTGGGATCTCCAAGGGGAATTGAGGGGCAGCCGGTTCACGGAAAGTGACACACCTCTAAGGGAGAGCATTGGCCAGCATTCCCTCTAAGCTGAGTTAGTGTGGACTGGCTCACAGTTCTTTAGCCTCCAGCTCACACATTTTTGTCTTAGCTCAGGAAAGGTGGCTCCAGAGCAAACTAATTTATGCCGCAGCCAAATCGCTTGCTCACTTTAATGCCAGTAGCTCACAAAGTAGAATTTTTGCTCACAAGACTCCACAGCTTAGAGGGAGCATTGGTGATGGCCACCACCACAGAGGAACCTCCTTATTTGGAGGCAGTCTACCACTGCAAGTCCATTGCTGGAGGCTGTTGTCCTCCTGCCCAGCTGGGGGGCTTCCTAGTAGGGCCAGGCTAGCCTCTGGGGGATGGGTGGGCTTGAATCCGATCCTGCAGGATTCTTCTTAGGTTGTTCTGCAGGTTGGGAGGGAAGGTAGTTTGCTGTTCATTCCCCCAAGTGCAGCCTTTTCAATGTTTGTACTTGAAAGTTGTTACTAAATTGAGTTTCTGGAGTGGCTGTATTGTGTAGATGAAAAGCCTCTTGCATAAGGCGACAATTGGACTATGTGAAGAGGAGGATGCTCTATAAATATTTCAGCGCAGGGTTTTATTCAGAATTGGCAGGGAAACACAACCGCAGGCTGAAGGCGGTGGGTCTTCTCCACGGGGTGTCAGTTTTGGCAGTTGGCTCGGAGTGGCGGATCACGAGGCACTCAGCCCAACGGATATATCTCTTTCAGGATTGCCAGGTCCAAGCTGGAAGATGCTTGGAGATTTGGGGGGGGTGGAGCCTGAAGTGGGCGGGGTTTGGGGAGGGGAGGGGCTTCAATGGGGTATACTCCCATACAGGGCTCATTTCGTAGCAGGAGTTCCTTTGCATATTAGCCAATCCTCCAAGAGTTTACAGAGCTCTTCTTACAGGGGCTACTGGAAGCTCTTGGAGGATTGGCTACACCAGGGATGTGTGGCCTAATATGCAAAGAAGCTCCTGCTATGAAATGAGCCCTGATCCCATACAGTCCACCTTCCGAAGCAGCCATTTTCTCCAGGAGAACTGATCACCATAGCCTGGAGATCAGTCATAATAGTGCAAGATCTCCAGATACCACCTGGAGGTTGGCAAACCTAATCTAAGAGAGCCAGTTTGGTGTAGTGATTAGGAGCATAGACTCTAATCTGGGGAAACCAGGTTTGATCCCCCCCACTCCTCCACCTGCAGCTGCTGGTGAGACCTTGGGTCAATCACAGGCTCTTTCAGAGCTGTTCTCTTACGAGCAGTTCTCGAAAGAGCTCTCTCAGCCCCACCTACCTCAAAGAGAGGAAAGGGAAAGGGATTGTAAGCCACTCTGAGACTCCTTTAGGTAGTGAAGGGCAGGATATAAATCCAATCTCCTCTTCTTCTCTTGGTCCCACGTCTAATGGTCTGCCATGTTAGTGACCCTGCCCATCCATGCAAGCAGGTGATGTAGTCCCTGGAAGGTTACAAGACCTAGTTTCTGTGGGCATTTATTTACTTCGTTTACAGAGGTTCTGTAGCTTAGTCTTAGGGTTAAAAGCTCCTGGTTGGGTAATTCCTGGAGATTTGCGGGGGTGATTAGGTTGCTACAAATAAGAAAAACAACCATTTGGTCTCCAAGAAAAGAATCGGCAGCTACCTTTACAGCAAAGTTCCTTAAACCGCAAAATTGGAGCTAGTTAAGAATTCCCTTTGGGTGCTTTGGCTTTCTCAGATGCCCGTCTGTGAGATCACCTGCATGGTTCAAGGCCTTCTGAACATCCCTTTCAGAGGTGTGCTTTGAGTACTCCCTGAGAGAGCGGAACATGAACATCTCTTGCCCAGGAATTGCCCTTCTGTCTCTTCCTCGCACATGTTTTGTTCATTCACTGAGGAAATGCAATTCCCTCCCTGCCATATTTGATCTGATCTGATCTGATCCTTGCTGTCTTTTGGCCTTCCTTGGTCTCTGATGCCCTTCTAAACATTGCAGTTGTGTTCAGTGTTGCGCATGAAATTGTGCAAATACTCAGTCCTCGCTCGTTGGAGGCGCTCCGAGCTGTTGGCTGAGTTTAGGGAAACATCCCCCCCTCCACCCGCGCCCGCGCGCTAATCTGGAGCTCCCTGCTGAATGGTGTGGGATTGGAAGAGATGGTGCAAAGCATGAAAAGTTGTCATCCTGGCCCGCACTGAAAGGAGCTCCGTTGACTCTGGAGATGCCTTCGCCTCTCTCCGTCTCCTTAAACAGACCTCCCCACAACAAAGGAAAGTAGCAAAGTGCAACCCAGTTTAAGATTGAGCTTGATGCTCTGACCTGGATAGACCAGGCAAGCTTGATGTTGTCAGATCTCGGAAGCTAAGCAGGGCCAACCACGGCAAGTACTTAGATGGGAGACTCCCAAGGAATACCAGGGCTGGGATGCAGAGGCAGGCAATAGGAAGTCACCTCTCTGAAAATGTCCAAGCCCCACTAGGGGTCGCCAGAAGTCAGCCATGACTTACAAGCACATATACACATGCACACACACACACACACAAAATACCACCCTCCAAGAAAATATTGAGCTGGACCAACTTGTGGGCCCCAGCCCATCACAAAATCATAAGATCACAGATTTGGAAGGGGCCATAGAGGTCTCCTAGTCCAACCCCCTGCTCAATGCAGGATCAGCCTAGAGCATCCCTGACAAGTGTTTGTCCAGCCGCTGCTTGAAGACTGCCAGGGAGGGGGAGCTCACCACCTCCCGAGGCAGCCGATTCCCCTGCGGCACAATTCTGACTGTCAAAAAGTTTTCCCTAAGATCCATCTAGCACCTTCCCGCCCTTCATTTCAACCCTTTCTTGCGAGTCCTCTCCTCTGCTGCCAAGAGGAACAGCTCCCTGCCCTCCTCTAAGGGACACAGCCCTTCAGATACTTCAAGAGAGCAATCATGTCCCCCCCCTCAACCTCCTCTTCCCCAGATTAAACATTCCCAGTTAAGAATCATTGTCAGGCACTTGGAGGACTTGAACCCAGAACTGGGGTCCGGCAACTTTAGAGCCTCATTCTGCAGGTGGATTCTCAGCTGCTAGCTTGTCCTCCAGCTATGGACTCGTTGCCTCTCAGAAACTGGGCTTTGGCCCAGTTCTGTGCTTTTCCATCTTGTCAGACAGACAGCACGCGGTGGAACTAACTGCTTTAAAGAATTTGTAGCTGCTGATATTTTTTTTTTTGCATTGTAAGTTATTGGTGCATTTAATTGAATGGTACACCTACGCATGGCCCGAATTTTAAGGCCATTTACATTTTAATATGCCAAGTTGGCACTTATTGTTCAGAAGGGCTGGTCGCCTGATATTTTCTTTGTAGTTCCCTTTTACAGGGATATATACCTGAGCTGCAGACCGGAAGGTTGGTAGCTCGGCAGTTCGAGACCCGAGTGCCGTGAGACAGAGTGATCTCCCATCTCTGGCCCCAGCTCCCACCAGCCTAGCAGTTTGAAAGCAAGAAATTGCAAGTATATAAATAGGTACCACTTTGGTGGGAAGGCAACAGTGTTCCATGCACTTCGGTGTTTAGTCATGCCGGCCACATGACCACAGAAACATCTTCAGACAGCGCTGGCTCTTCGGCTTAGAAACGGAGATGAGCACCGCCCCCTATAGTCAGACTCGACTGACTTTTGAGCAAGGGAAAACCTTTACCTTTACTGCATATTTCAGATAAACATGTGTTTCAGGTTTTTTTTTTTTTAAATGGCACTTTAACCTTCCAATAAAGGTTTGTAGTCCATGTGCTGGTCTCTACCTCATCCAAAAGGATCCAAGCAGATGGAAGCTGCACCTGAGCCAAGCCCAGGAGAGAGGTTTGGGCATGGGGGACCTTCTGTGCCCAGCAAATTTCCCCTTTCCACAGGGGTGAAGGGAAGCCCTGAAACCTAACAGAACAATGAATAAAGTCCCCAGCTTTCTTACAAGGATGACAAAGGCCTGGTGAACATAGAATCATAGAGTTGGAAGGGACCCCCAGGGTCACCTAGTCCAACCCCCTGCACAAGGCAGGAATTCACAAATACCTCCCCCCTGTTCCACGCCCAAAAGATGACAAAAAAAAATCTCCAGGATCTCCAGCCAAACTAGCCTGGAGAAAAATTGTTTCCTGACCCCAAAGTGGTGATCAGCATTTCCCTGGGCATGTAAGAAAGGGCCACAAGAACTAAACACTGAAACAACCTTCCTGCCTTCCATCTCACAAAGTGCCTGAGTTCACAGAATCCGGCTTGAAAACCTCCAGAGAAGGAGAGCCCACCACCTCCCGAGGAAGCCCCTTCCACTGAGGAACCGCTCTGTCAGGAAGTTCTTCCTCATGTTTAGCCCAAAACTCTTCTGATTTAATTTCAACCTGTTGGTTCTCGTCTGACCTTCTGGGGCAACAGAAAACAACTCCGTGCCATCCTCTATGTGACAGCCCTTCAAATCCTTGAAGATGGTGATCCTATCACCTCTCAGTCATCTCCTCTCCAGGCTAAATGTACCCAGCTGCCTTCAACCTTTCCTCAGCGGACTTGGTCCTCTATGTGACGTCTTGGTATGTCATGAATGAGCAGGCTTGGAAAGATCTGTGGGAGCTTTACAGTTTAACGCACCAATTGGGGTGATTCCGCACATGCCACTTGCCTCTCATTTCCTCCTCAGTTGCCCCGGTACTTTTCCCCCGGATCAACGGTATCCATTTTTTCACTAGAGGATTCAGCTCCTCTTTAACCCTGCAGTTTTTTATTCACAGTTAGCGGTTGCCCCAATGCTTTCAGCCGCTCCCCCATCCATCTCCCCTCCCCTTACCCTCCCACCCCCCCTCGCCCCTCCCTCATTTCCCCGCTCTTTTTTTTTTTAAAATGCATGCGTGGTAACATTATAACGTCATAGTGGCATGACGGTAGTGCATCCCCCGCTTACCTTGCGGTAGCCTTCCTCTTCCCAGAATTCAACAACTCCCTCCTTCCTAATCAATTATTCCCGCCACTCTTGGTTGAAGCAAAACCATTGGCTATCTACAGGGACCGCAAATGTCAGTGGAGGATTTCCCCCCCGATGGGTGGATTCTCCGTTCTGATTGGTGGATTCTCCGCTCTGAACTAAAATGTCGCCTGCTTTGCCTGCGGGAGCACAGGGACAAAATGGTGGATAGCCAATATGGTGTTCGCTGGTCCGTGTAAAGTAATTCAATAAAAATAACTTTTAAAAACCTGAAAATTGAGACGTCTAAAGGAGACAATACGGGAGGCAATTTCATCCGAAATGGTGGTGGCGGAGGTGGCGGCAGCTGAGGCGGAGTGGCATCCATGGCAGCCCAGTCTCCCTGCTACGCATGCTGAATTGGAGCACCGAACAACATTCCCCCCCGCCAATAATAGATGTGAACGTGTGTGTATTATAAAAAGACAACAATTGTGCCGTCTTCCCTTGCTGCATCAATATTTTGTTATGCCGATATAACGTTATAGGGGCCTTTTAAAAAAAAAAAAAGGAGGGGGGGAAGTTATGCTTCAGAATCGTAGGACCGCACACAGGGAGTGGGAAGGAAGACTCGCATCCCCGGCCCACCCGTTTGCTTGCCGCGGCTTCTCCGCGGGTTTCTGGAGGAAAGCGCCCACTGCCAGCTCTGCAGGGACTCTTGCCGGGGCAGCCCAAACACCGGGCAGCCGTCATCTGCAAGCACAGGGAGCTCTCGGGCCAATGGCGCTCGGCTCCTGCTACCAAGAAACGGCAAATCCACCTCGCCAACGCAGTCCCTGTGGTGGGATCTTGGCTCCCTGCCTCCTTATTTCGATATAACGTTAGGAGGGCTCGTTTAAAAAAAAAAAAATTGAAGAAACGCCCACCACGGGGCGGGCCAGATGGAGGGCAGGCAAGTGGGTGTGTTTTCATCTCGACTTCTCCACCGGAGCAAACAGGAAACACTGCAAAAAACAGGATTTTCTTGCTCCAGGGAAGCTCCGGAGCAGTGCCACGATACTCCTGAGCAAACCCTGAGCCCGGAGCAACTGGTGGGAAATTGACCAGAAGCTCCTGAGCAAGCATCAGGGCAAAACCAGGGCAAACGCTAGTGCGAAAATGCCCCAAGTTTCCATATGCTGCGCTCAAAGGGGCCCAACTGGGGCAGCCGTTCCAGTAGAGCCTTTGCTTTTCAGGGGGTCCCTCTGTACCCTTGCCTGAACTCACTGTCAGCGTGGGGAGGGGCACAGATGGCTCAGTGTAAACAGATACGAGTTTGGCAGCTTGGAGCCCTCGGCTGGCCGTATCAATTGGAGGCAGGATGGGCAGCGATGTTGGCGCTTGCCAGCAGGTAAAAGCCCCAGCAGCCGTTACGACTGCCAGGTGGTCTCTCTGAGGCAGTGATCAATGGCGACGAATTCGTCAGAAAACAAGGAAGAAAATGGTGGTTGACATTTGAATGGGCTTTGCCCACCTGCCTGTGGCTGTGATGTGTCCCATCAGGCATTTCCCTGGCACATCAGCAGCTAAGCCCTCTGTGTTTACTTTGCAAGGGATTCAGCTAGACGTGTCAGACGGCTGTCAGCTTTAATCGGGGAGAGAGATGGTTTATCCAGGGAAACCGGTTGTGTTTGCTGCCTTCCCAGGAGAAAGGCAGAGCTTCCCCACCCTTGCTGCAAAAGGTGCTTATGTGCGCAAACAGCCAGTTTGCCAGCTTGCGCGGGCAAGCGGGCCGGTACCATGCGCACATCTTGTTGCTGGGCGGGAACTGGAGCATCATTGGTAGATGTCCAAAAAACAGCTCTTTTCTTCCCAGTCTGGTTGGGGTGAACAGCTCTGTAGTAAGAAGGAGCATTGATAAAAATATTGGGGAATCCAGGTCTAGCAGCCAGGAGTAGGGAGGTACATGGACTGGAACTTTCGGCTGTCCTCCACCACCACCCCAAAATGTGTTACATTTCAAAACTTTGAGGGCACCCTAGCATCTGGCCATCTTGTGTCTTCAGGTCATTCATGCTGCCTAGGAGCTTCTGGACGTGTGTGGGGGGGGGGGGGTCTTTCTAAAGGGCTTCTTCTCCCCAGGGTGATTTAGTATCCCCTGCCCTTCCTCCTGAGATAGCGCTCATCCAAATTACACCAGTTTGGTGTGGTGGTTAAGTGCGCGGGCTCTAATCTGGGAGAGAACTGGGTTTGATTCCCCACTCCTCCTCCACCTGCACCTTCTGGATGACCTTGGGCAAGCCATAGCTCTGTACCAGCTGTTCTCTCCAGGGCAGTTCCTGTCAGAGCTCTCTCAGCCCCACCTACCTCACAGGGTGTCTGTTGTGGGGAGGGGAAGGGAAAGGAGTTTGTAAGCCGCTCTGAGACTCCAAATAAAGGGCGGGGTATAAATCCAATCTCCTTTTCTTCTTCTTCACAGTGCAGTATGTGCAAAAAACCCTAATTTGTATTGTAATGTAAGATTACCCCCCCCCCCCCGCTCTTTTATGGTATCCCTCGGGGCGGGGGGGGGCGGGGAAACTAGTCTTGCATATGATCGAATACATTTACCGGGGCTTTTGTGGATTCCCCCAGTAAATCAGTTGCTTTCACTGCTAGGAATCAATTGCTTTTGTCTGTGTTTTGAGTAAAAAACACTGTTGTTAATTGGGTATGCCTGCGTCATTTATAACGTTTATATGCCCAGTACCTGGCATTACATTTTACTGCACACACGGCCCAGCCCAGCAAAGTAACATTTCTGTCAGATTTGGCCCTCATAACAAATAAGTTCGACGCCCCTGCTTTAGGGTGATCCTGCCTTGAGCCAGGGGTTGGACTAGATGGCCAGCTCTATGTCCTGACCTTTGGGTGTCGGAGACCCTCCAGGCTTCCTTGCGGGATTCCCAGGTGAAGGGGCTATTCTCGATGGCTTCTCTCCTTGCCATTCTGTCATGTTATATATTAGGGGCAGGGCGGGTGTTTCCCTGTGTGGCTTTACTTATGGGATAGATTGTTGGACTCGCTTTTAATAGCACATACGTGATGTGGAACAGGAGAGACTGCTCCAGCTAGGACTGACACGTTATAAATCTCCGTGCAAACATGCAAGGAAAGGCAGGCAATGGGCTGGAGACGAAACCCTTTTCCCAGAGAACAAAAAGCAGTGAGGAAATTAAGATCTGGGCTGAGGCAGTTGGGGGGGGGGGGGTGCTGATCTGTAGGTGGCTGCAGGGGCTCTACCCAGTGGCTTTTGAACACTGGAAATGAGTTTCTGTGCGCTGCAAAGAATCATCCGGCGCATCTGCAAAGTAACCATAAAAGCATATAGGGAAGGGGGCTGATGAGGGAAGGGGGAGGCCCTGCCGGGAGGCTCCAGAAGTCACGTCCAGCCATAAATCAAGGAGGGGAGATCTGTCCCCTCCAACAGACCCCCGAACATCTGCTCAGGATGCAGAGCAGAGGCACTCAGCAAGGGCTTTACGGCAGCAGCGAGGTGTCGGGGAGGAGGCGGTGAGAGGAGGGCTTGGTGGAGGCGGTGACCCATCAGCCAGGACCGAGGGACTCTGTCCTCCCCCAGGCCTGGTGCAGAGGTGGGGAGGGACTTGCTTTGCCCGTTCCAGGGATGCCCCCCCCCCGCCTCTGGGGGCCATTGTTGTCCAGCAGAGCAAGAGAAGGAGCAGAGCAGGGGTTCTCAAGAGTCCCGACGGTTCTTGACCCAGCAGCAGAATCACATGGGGATCTTCCTCCCCTGACATCGTGGGTCATTCCTGGCCCAAACCTTTGTCCTTTTCTGACCCAAGATGCCCCCGTTCTGTGGGGCTCGTTGGGTGACTGCTCTCCCGTTAGCCTGCACAGAGCGGACAGGGGTCGTGGGCAGCTGCCACGGTCCCTGAAAACGTGAGCCTGCCTCTCTGAGACAGCCCCTGAGAATCCCAATTGGCTTCACTCTCATGACCGTTGCCTGCAGGACTCCTCTTAACGCGGCTGCCGGCACCCTCGGCCTTCCACCAGGCAATTTCACACCTGGGAGACCCTTTTGAGAGTCGCCACGTTCTCGCGGGTGTCTTGATTTGCTATTTCATTTTCTCATTAAAAGGTCACTTCAAAATTACACTTGCTTAACAATCTTGGCCTTTTGCTCTAACTAGGAACGTCTTTTTAAAAAAAAAAAAAAAAAAAACCACGTACACACACACACACACACATTTGGTGTTCAGCACCGAGAGCCCTTCCGACATTTGTGGGACTGCCCCTGCCGAGCAGGGTTGGGGCCTTGAAGGTGAAAATCATTTGATAGACCGTAACCCTATCTGGGAGGTAGATTCAGGTGGGCAGCCGTGTTGGTCTGAAGCAATAGAACAAAGTTTGAGTCCAATGGTACCTTGAAGACAGAGATGTTCCGCCAGGCGTATGGGCAGGGATAGCAACAACAAGAGCCCTGCCCATCCTCTCCTGGCTCTGTTCCCTCTCTCCTAACTCGACGGTAACCAACTGCAGTGCTCTGAACTGATTTCACTGAGTGCTGTTATAGATGGAATGATTATTTTAACATTGTGCGGTTATGTTTTTAACTATTTATTATGTGCACATAATAACCTGCCCTTCCTCCTGTGCACAGTGGCTCAAGTGGTTAAGACATCAAACTGCAGGTCGGTAGTTCAGCAGTTCAAGACCCGAGTGCCGCATGACGGAGTGAGCTCCCCATCTCTGGCCCCAGCTCCTGCCAACCTAGCAGTTCAAAAGCAAGAAATTGCAAGTAGATCAATAGGTACCACTCCAGTGGGAAGGTAACAGCATTCCGTGCGCCTCGGCGTCCAGTCATGCCTGCCACATGACCTCGGAAATGTCTTCAGACAGCGCTGGCTCTTCGGCTTGGAAACGGAGATGAGCACCGCATCCCTAGAGTCGTATTCGACTGGCTTTTGAGCAAGGGAAACCTTTACCTTTACCTTACCCTGCCTTGAACCCTCCTGTGCACAGAAGGAAGGGCAGGTTAGAAATCGAAGATACATAGATACATACAAAGTTTAATTCCTGGTATAAGCTTTCACCCAAAATTAATTTTTGTTGGTCTTAAAGGTGCCACTGGACTCAAACTTCGTCCTGTCTGGAAAGGTTCTCTGTATTTCTTGTTTCCTTTCTGAAAAAGACTGGAGCTGAGTCGTACAGTTCAGACATGGCTTGCACACGGTCCGCCATCAGTCAGCAGACTAGAATCCAGCACTGCAGTTTGTGCTAAATGGAGTTGTCCGAATTGGCTGCATCCCTGTCTCCAGAATCCCAGCTCAGAGGGAAGGGGGAAAGAGCCGAGGGAGAGCTCGCAGCCGTGCTTCCGCCTTGGGCTTGGAACCTCAGACCTCAGTCTGGGGTGTCAGTCAGTCAGGTTTCATTTTTACAGCCAATGACCAGTATGCACAAAGATTTGCATAAAATCAACCAATCAAATTTCACGACATTAAAAAATTTACTCAAGCTACTATATGCATTTTCCAATCTTTATACACCTATGCACAAAACTTAGCCACTATTCGGGTTGTTGCATGGTTCCTATCAGACAGAAGATAATCAAGTTTGATTTTATTTGATCTGCCAGGGAACTTCCCGATCAGCGGCTCAATAAGTTTTGACCGGATTTCTCTATGCCTAGGACAATTAAAGAAAATATGTTCCATTGAATCAATTTCCTTTATAGAGCAAGAACAGAGCCTATGCATATAGGGGACTCATTTAAACCTCCGTTCCCGAACTGCAGGAGGTAGAGTGGAACTTCTTGCCAGTGTAAAAGCCCTTTTGGAATTATTTGATCCAAGAAAATATAAGTATGCAACAGCAGCAGCAACAAATCTAGAATTTGGATGAGAGATAAAACCTGCTGTTCTGTGAATAGCCATTTGTCTTTCTGTGTCTGTCGCTCTTTGTTTAATAAGTAATTTGGCTTTGTTTAATAAGTAATTAACCCATGGTTCAAAAGTTCTTGGGGAGATACACCTAGTTTTCCAATGGTTTCCAGAACCGCTTTCTGCCAACTAGATTGGAAAGAGTCTTGGAGAATTAGGGGGAACAACACTCGCTGATTAGTGTTCCCTGGCAGCCATTTCTAGATCGATAGCAGACAAATTTTTGCTGGGATAAGTTTGAACAAATAAGGATTTGTTTATACAAGAAAAAAATAGGTTTCTGGGTATTTCTGAACGGTTGCTGAAGAAGGAACATATCACTGACAAAGCTTGGTGTCACGCAAAGGCTTTGGTCACACGGTCGTTTTGATCGGGTTTCGCCACTATTCCCTCTCGCATTTAAAACTGCTAATCAGACGGCTGCATCCGCCTCCCATGCTGAAGCCAGACCCATTCCTGTTCCCTAGCAGGTGGAATTAGGTAGTTGGCAGAGCAAAGTGGAGAAATTGGGTGAAGTGAAGCCCCTTCCTCTTGCTGTATCCTGGGACACTTGCCCAACTAAAAGCAACCCTGGAGGGTGAGACAGCCCTGGACTCAGACCCTCCCCTAGCAGAGCCTGCTGGCCGTGGGGGTGCCCAGTTACAGAACGCCAACCCTGCGGAACGCCCGCCTACGTCTACCCAGGGGCTGCCAGTGAAAGTGTTCCCTCCCCCCCCCCCCGGGTTTTTTCTGCTGAGCGCTTGTGTGACTCGTGTCTGTGATGCTGAGCTGGCTGATCTGCATATGTCAGTGCGGCTCTTAGCTGCTGTTTTGCTGGGATTATAGCTGGTTTTATTGGATTTTACGGCAGGCTCTGTGCGAATTCACAGGGTTTTACCTGATTTTATGGCTGACAGTTCTGCATCTTGAATTGTGTTTTGAGTTTTTTGGTTTTCTCTTTTTTTAAGTTTTTTTTTTTTTTTTGTACTGTTTATTGCCGTCTTGGAAGCGGCCTCTAGAATGCTCTGGGATAAGAGGTAAAAAAAAAAATCCAGTTGAATTAATTAGCGCAAAGGGTACAGCAGGACTCTGGGCTATTTCATGCAGGCGTGTTTATCACGCACCAGCTAGAGCGTCACGCCATGACTTGCATCTGTGAAGGAGCTGCTCCACATTTAGCATGGTCATCACGAAGGCTCTGGAAGCCTTCTGGGGTTGTGTCACCTCAAACCCAACGTGCAGGAGGCCCTAGGGATTCAGCTGAGAAGCACCAGGTTGGGTAGTCCTGGCTGGTTGAATTTTAAGGAGGAGGAGATTGGATTTATAACCCACCCTTCACTATTCAAAGGAGTTTCAGAGCGGCTTACAGTTTCCTTTCCCTTCCCCTCCTCACAACAGACACCCTGTGAGGTAGGTGGGGCCGAGAGAGCTCTGAAAGAACAGCTCTGAGAGAACTTGTGACTGACCCAAGGTCACACCAGCAGCTGCATGTGGAGGAGGAGGTGGGGAAATCAAACCCACTTCTCCCAGATTATTATTTCATTTTATTTATTTTGTTTAATTTATATCCCGCCCTCCCTGCCAGGCAGGCTCAGGGCAGCTTACAATATATATATAAATACATAAAACAACAGAATGTATTAAAACACAAAATTTAAATAAAACCACAGCATAAAATCATAGGTGCTAGTACACATAATTTCCTGCAGCCAGGAAATTAAAAGATGCCTGATCCTTGGGAGGAAAGCGATGGCAAACCTAGACAGCAAAAAAAGAAGTAGAGACATCACCCTGCCAACAAAAGTCCGCATGGTCAAAGCCATGGTATTCTCAGTAGTGATGTAATGGCTGCGAGAGTTGGACTATAAGGATGGTTTCGAATTATGGTGCTGGAGAAGACTCTTGAGAGCCCTTTGGACTGCAAGGAGATCAAATCAGTCAATCCTCGAAGAAATCAACCCTGACTGTTCCCTGGAAGGCCAGATCCTGAAGCTGGAGCTCAAATCCTTTGGCCACCAAAGGAGAAGGGGGCACTCCCTGGAGAAGACCCTGATGCTGGGAAAGACTGAAGGTCAAAGAAGAAGAAGTTCTTGCCAGGCTTTTGGTTGTCAAGTTGGTACTGGAGTTGGGGCCGGGGCCACAGTATGGGAGGCGGCACCCTAATCGAAAGCCTAGTGGAAGAGCTCCGTTTTACAGGCCCTGCAGAACTGTAAAAGGTCCCGCGGGGCCCTGATTGAATCCGGGAGCTCATTCCACCAGTAAGGGGCCGCCACAGAAAAGGCCCTGGCCCTCATCACCGCCAGCCTGGCTTCTTTCGGGCCTGGAAGGGCCAGACGGTTTCAGGATCCCAATTTTAATGCTCTCCGGGGAACCTGTGGGGAAAGGCGGCCCCTTAGGTAGATAGGTCCCTGACCATGTAGGGCCTTAAAGGTAAGAACCAGCACCTTGAACCGGATCCGGTATGCTATGTTCATATACAAGTATACGCTCGTAACCACTACACCAAAACAGTGAGGGGCCAGCCATGTGTTTACTGGTATTTGTTTCAGCATTTTTTAAGCCTGTGATGTAAAAACTAGCAAAGCAGTCACACATGAACACACCTGAAGCCACCTCCTACTGGATCAGACCCTTGGTCCCTCAAAGAAGACAGGCATTTGCTCTCCAGGGTCTCAGCTGCAGGGCTTTTACTCTAGCTGTCACCTGCTCCTTTTAGTTGAAGACGCCAGAGGTTGAACCCGGGGCCTTCTGCGTGCAAAGCGGATGCTCCGTCTCTGACCCACAGCCGATCCTCGGCTGCTAAGGTCTGAACATCCCAAGGAGGCTGATATCCTCACCCTGGGGTTGTTGGCCTGTCCTTGACCCACACATCTTCCAGAAAGTCTGAATGGAGAAAGAGGAAGTTGCTGCAATCAAGGAAAGCAGGGAGAACACCCCTGCCCTACGCCCCAAAATCTGTCCCCCCCCCCGCCTAGAATCCGGGGGGGAGGGGTCAAGTGTTGCTTCCTCTCTCTGCTGCCCCCTTCAGGTCACCCTCTGTTGTGGCAGCCCTTTCCTTTCTTGCCCTCTTTTCTTTCTATAGGTACATTTCCCTAACGATTCCTTTTTATCCTGCCCTTCCTCCAAGCAGCTCCCCCTCATTTTATCCCCGCAACAGCCCTGTGAGGGAGGCGAGGCTGAAAGAGAGCGAGTGACCTGAGGCCACCTTGTGAGTGCCATGGCAAGTCGGGTTTTGAACCTGGGTCTCATGGATGCCAGCTTAACCACTGCACACCGCTGTCTCTCTTCCCTGCCTTCTTGGCTTGGGAGACCGCATCGTCCCTTGCGGACGAAATCTCAGCTCCACTTCTCGAGCGACTTTTGTTGCAGGGTTTTTTTCCTCCCAGAAAAAGAGATTCCCCCAGACAAATGTGCAGTTTCAGCTCTTAGCGTCAGGTCCTCGTGCCTGCCTGCTCCCCTTGGGGGATCCCAGAGGCAAACTGCAAAAGGGAAGGAGGCCTATTTCAAACAGCAGGCTTTTGAATGGCACCGGAAATAACTTTTCTCTGAGCTCCCAGAGTCCCAGGCAGTCTTTGGATGCACAACCCCACCACCCGAGGAGGAGTCAGCTTGACCGGGGGGGGGGGGTGGAGGGGAAGAAGGCTGGTGATGCTTATGGAGGGGGGGTGCTTGTGGAGAAGGGGCACCCCCGCACCCCCTTTCTGCTCTTCCTGCATGCCCACCAGAGTCAGGAGAATCCAGTCTGTCTTTTCTGCCCCATTCGTATGCGGTCCTCCTTCCAAGGAGATCAGGGCGGAACATGTGGTTCCCTTTTCCTCCTTTTATCCTCACAGCGACCCTGTGAGGCAGGGCTGGGAGAGAGGGCTCAGCCCAAGGTCACCTGAACTGAGAAGCACTCTTGGCGGCGCTGGGGAATTCAGCCGCCAAAGCTTTAATTTGTTAGTTCTTTTGCTTAACTGCTGTTGGTTTTTATGGTGTTAATAAGACGCTGTTAGCTGCTTCATTAATTTGACAAAAATGCAAAGCTGGGTGAAAACGTTTAAATGAACCAAGCAACACCCAAGTGAACCGAAGACCTTCTGTGCCTTCTCAGAGAGCTCTCCCCTTATCCAGGGTGTGCTGCAGGGTTGCCAGCCTCCAGGTGGGGCCTGGAGAGCTCCCATTTTTAGAACTGATCTCTGGACTACAGGGATCACTTCCCCCTGGAGAAAACAGTTGCTTTGGAGGGTGGACTCTGTGGCACTGTACCCCCACTGGGGTCCCTGTCCTCCCCCAGGCTCCACCCCCAAATCTGCAGGTATTTCCCAACCCAGAGATGGCAACCTGCATGGATCTGGAGACCACAGTTTGAAATCTGGTGACCCGCTGCCAGTCAGAGCAGGTAAGAGTGGCCTCAACAGACCCAGCAGGCAGCTTTGGTGTTCTTGTGAAACGAAGCTCCGCCTCCTTTCTATTGGGGCATTTAGCCCTTAGAAATGTACCTGCCATGCCAGGCAAAGACAAACCTGTGGCAGGTGAGGCAGTCTCCAGGTAATCTCCACCACATCCCATTCCTCTTCTCTTCTCCAGTCCCCCCTCGTGCTCCCTGGCCTGGTGTCTGCTCCAGAAGGGCAGAGTTAGGCTGAGCCCGGCTCCTCTTCCCTCAACCCCGTGCTCAGGGCCCCCAAAAGGGTGGTCAGTGCTGGAGCTTTGGGAACAGCGCCTGGGGAGAGGTGAGTCTGGGAAGTGGAGGGAGTTTGGCAAGGGTGGGAAGCCGTCTCGGAGACCCTGCTTGGGTGGAAAGGAGGCATAGAAATTATTTCAATAAGTCAGTGATAAATAAAGTCCACTGAATCTTCCCCCTGGAGCTGCAGTCTCCTCCAGGATGGGAACTCATCTCTGTTGTCCGGAGATCTCTGGGAATTCCAGGAGAGCTCCGGGCCTTGGCTGTGCTGGATTCTCTGGACTTGGTACTGCCAGGGAACCACGGAAAAATCGCAGAGTGCTCAAGGGCTCTAGCACAGCAGAGCTTGAGGCCAGGTGTGGCAACAGACTTACAAAGTTAAACTGAGTCAGCAGTCAGTTCTGAAGCTAAGAAGCAACTTTTGTTAAAGGAAATACATGCTTGAGAGTGCAGGTAAGAGACAGAGGCCTTTTTCCCACTCACATTGTGCCGGCGTTCTGCCTCCGTTTGTCCCGGCGCTGGGTGTCAATTTCACACCCGGGACAAACGGAGGCAGAACGCCGGCACAATGTGAGTGGGGAAAAGGCCAGAGATAGATCACCTACTCTAGCTAGCTAGATGGTGTTGGGTGTTGGGTGCTGGACGCATCCATGGTGGTGCAAGATGGAGAGACCATGCACCTTCTTTGTGAGCGTGCGAGAGAGAGGAGAGCGTGAGAGAGGGTGGGGGAGACGGAAGCAGAGGAAGTTGCCCCTAAGAGTGGCATTCTACTTCAAAGGAAAGGATCAGGTAGCAGGAAGGAAAGGGTGCTCTGTGGGTCCCGACCACTCTACCTATCTAAACTCTTTTGTACCATCTTCTCAAGTTTGAGACAGGAGACGGTGCCAAGTCCTCCACTTCTAACAGCCTAGAGGTTAGCAATCCTGTGTGTGTGTGTGTGTGTGTGTGTGTGTGTGTGCTCATTGTTGACCAGTTACTTTCGACTCATGGCCGCCCCATGAATTAAGGACCTCCAAAGCCTCCCACCATTAACAGCCTTGCTCAGGTCTTGCAAACGGAGGGCCGCGGCTTACTCGATGGACTCCATCCATCTCAGGTTGGGTCTTCTTCCTCGTCTCCTGCCGCCTTCCACTTTTCCTAGCATGACTGTCATTTCCAGTGGCCATCCTAGCACCCCCCCCCCCTCCTGCAAGCTCTCTGCAAAACAAGAGCCAGAGATTCGGGGCCCTACAGTGGTCCCTAACTGAGAGCTAGTTTGGTGTAGTGGTTAAGTGTGCGGACTCTAATCTGGGAGAACTGGGTTTGATTCCCCCCTCCTCCACTTGCACCTGCTGGATGACCTTGGGCAAGCCATAGTTCTGGCACAGAACTTTTCTTGCAAAAGAACAGTTTCTGTCAGAGCTCTCTCAGCCCCGCCTGCCCCGCTGGATGACCTTGGGCAAGCCATAGCTCTGTACCAGCTGTTCTCTCAAGGGCAGTTGTCTCAGAGCTCTCTCAGCCCCACCTACCTCACAGGGTGTCTGTTGTGGGGAGGGGAAGGGAAAAGGAGTTTGTAAGCCGCTCTGAGACTCCTCTGGGTAGTGAAGGGCGGGGTATAAATCCAATCTCTTTTTCTTTTCTTCTCCTCTTCAATCCTCCGCTTCCCCCATAGGGTTGCCAAGCTCCAGGTGGCAGCTGGAGATCTCCCAGAATTAGAACTCGCCCCCAGGCGACAGAGATCACTTCGCCTAGAGCAAATGGCTGCTTTGGAAGGTGGACTCTATGGCATCACATCCCACTGGAGTCCCTCTCCCCGAAACCCCCCCCTCCTCAGGCTCCCCCCCCCAAATCTCCAGGTATTTCCCAAGGCAGAGCTGGCAACCCTCTTCCTCCCTCTCCCCACCATCCCCAGAGACTGGCCCTGCCTGTGCCCCACTGGAACGTGATTTCAGGAAGAAGGGGAGGGGGCAGTGTCTGTCCTGCGCCTCCCACCCCCCTGTCTTCCCCACAGTCTACTAGCAATTTCCTGTGAAATCCTTTAGAGAGCGCCGCAAAAATCCTTTTGAGCCTCTGATAATGCTTCCTTCTAAATCCAGCCGGGTTTTTCTCCCCCCCCCCCCCCCCGCAAAATTGTACTCAAAGCTTGCAGGAATCCAAGCAAATGCCTTGTGAAGTTGCACAGTGGGAACCGAAGGCCATTTGGGCGTGGGGGGTGGGTGGGAGAGCCGTCTTTGCCGCTTCCGCTTGCAAATGGACTTTGGTGCAAAAGTCCTCATTTGGGAGGGCGGTCTGCCCAGAGCAATGCCCTGCCGCACTGTGCATGTGAAGAGTTGGCTGCAGGGCATGCATGCTCAGAGAACGCCAGCCGCCGGGTGGCTCCCAGCTGGAACAAAAGACCCTGGTGAAGGCAGCGCACAACCACCCGGCTTTCTGTCCTGCACAGTTTGGATCACTTCCCAAATTGGAAGGAGCTTCTCCCTCGGGGTCAAGCCCTGCGGCTTGTTTGTTTGTTCGTTCAAATATTGATATGTTGCTGCTGGCGGTGGGGACCGCTTCTCCGTGGTGCTGGTGGGGGGCAGCCCAGGGCCCTTGGAGAGGAGCCACCGGGGTTGGCGGGTGGGACGGGAAGCGTTTGGCCGAGAGTCACCCCAGAGCGCTGCCAAGGAAGGGGCCTCGGAGCCTGCGTGCTTGTCAAGATGTGACAGGAGAAAATTGGTGTGCTTGTTTTATGCTAAGTGGATAAGGAGCACAGGGAGTGGAGGGAGGGGGGGTGCCAAAGCAGCTGGGGGTTCCATTCTGCCTGATGGCGGCTCCCTGCACCAGTCCCAAAAGACAAACGGACTCTTTGTGGGGTGCCACCCCTCTGTCTGTTTTGTGCTCTTGCAGCCCTACCGCTACAAGGTTTTGAGATCAGCACACACTTCTGTGTTTCTTTGTGGCATCCGCAGCGCGTTTTCCAGCCCAAGGAATCAAAGCGGGTCGCAGACAGCCGGGCTGTTGGCTTTGTGCCCCCTCCGATGTGAGGAGCTGGGGGTGGGGGCATTTAGAGGAGGGGCCGCTCCAGAGTCACATGACGCAGATGACACCATTTGGTGCCCAGAACATGTCAACAGTACCCCCTCCCCTTCCCACTTCGCTCCAGATGCCAGATGGTGGTGGCCACACCACGCATGTTGCCCCCCCCCACAGGCTCTCAAAAACCATGCACCCCGCTTTGAGGCTTGCTCAGCATCTACTCCTAAGCACTGAACACACACAGGCTGCCTTGGGCAAGCCATAGTTCTGGCAGAGCTGTTCTTGAAAAAGAGCAGTTCCTGTCAGAGCTCCCTCAGCCCCACCTACCTCCCAGGGTGTCTGTTGTGGGGAGGGGAAGGGAAAGGAGTTTGTAAGCCGCTCTGAGACTCCTTCGGGTAGTGAAGGGCGGGGTATAAATCCAATCTCTTCTTCTTCTTCTTCTTCGTCTTCTATTGAATCAGACCCCTGGTCTATCCAGGTCAGTGCTGTCTACTCAGACTGGCAGCCGCACCCCAGGGTCTCAGGCAGAGGTCTTTCTCATCGCCTGCTGTCTGTTCCTTTTTTTAACTTGCGATGCTGGGGACGGAACAAAGCAGATGCTCTACCATTGAGCCACAGCGTCTCCCCACCTAACCAGCAGGGCCACCCATCAGAACCACACCAGTTATGTCCAGTTCACCTGGGAGAAGATGAGACCATTGGTTCCGTCGGCGCAGGCCAGGTGGCTCATGTCCCCTGCTGAGAACCAGGTCCCCAGCAGAACCAGAAGGGCTTCGAGGGACTGTTCTTCTTTGGGGTTGAAGCCCCCTCCCTGTGGAGAAGGACGGAAGAGTCTGGGACTTTCTGGTTTGGAAGAGAGACAACTAAGTGGGGACGTGGTAGAGGTTTATCAAACGATGCTGGGGGTGGAGAGAGTGGGCAGAGGACCAACTTTTCCTCCCTCTCCCAAAATACTAGAACATGAGGGCATCCAATGAAGCCGATGGGCAGTAGGTTCAGGATGGACAGAAGGAAATACTACTTTACACAGAGGGTTAGTTAAATGTGGAGTTTGCTGCCAGAAAAGGTCATAATAGCCAGAGCAATAAACAGTTTTAAAAGGAGATTTGATAGATTCATGGAGGACAAGTCTATCAATGGCTACGAGCCCTGGTTCCTGAGGGGAACCTCCACATTCAGAGGCACTAAGCCTCTGAGTCCCAGAGCCAGGAGGCAACGTCAGGGGGAGGCTGAGCCTTCTATGCCCTGTGGTTGAACCTCCTAAATAATGTTGTCCTGGTCATAGCAGCCTCCCCATGCAGACGGGTTTATCCAGTCCCCATCTAGATATGGAGCAGAGATCCATCAGTGTCTAGTAGCCCCAAGGTATAGATGAACACTATTCCTGGTGCTTGGGAGGCAATAGTGGGAGGGCTTCTGGAACTCTGGCCCCACTGGTGGACCTCCTGAGGGCACCTGGTGTCTTTGGCCACTGTGTGACACAGAGTGTTGGACTCGATGGGCCATTGGCCTGATCCAACATGGCTTTCTCTTT
The DNA here is from genome assembly GCA_029233225.1 of Lepidodactylus listeri. NCBI lineage: Eukaryota > Metazoa > Chordata > Lepidosauria > Squamata > Gekkonidae > Lepidodactylus > Lepidodactylus listeri. The sequence continues at coordinate 1,811,167 of JARCFY010000004.1, read as the reverse complement.
TGTTCTTATGTCCTGTCTCAGTGGTAGAACATCTGCTTGGCCTGCAGAAGTCCCCAGTTCAATCCCCAGGATCTTCAGTTAAAGGGTCAGGTTGCAGGCGACGTGAAAGGCCATCTTCTGCCTGAAACCCTGGAGAGCAGCTGCCGCTCTGAGCAGACAGTACCAAGGGCCTGAGTCCGTTAGAAGGCAGCTTCATGTGTGTTCATCAGAGACCTCAGAGGAGGTGAGCTGGGCCGGTGGTCTGACTCTCCGTGAAGCGGCTCCTATGTCCAGCCCAACAGAAATTTAATCCACTCCAATCCGACTGCCAATTCAATTAAGTTTTCAGTTTTCAGTTCCTTTAGGAGGCTCCTCAGCTGATACCTCCTGATCCGCCTTGAGTCTCAGTGAGAAAGTGAGTGCGTAAATAAATATCCTGCCTCCCCTTACCCGACTCTGCAAGCTCCCGCTGCCCTGTGGATGGGGGCGCGATCTCTCCTCCTGTTCAGGGCTGGACCGAGGGCAGAAAAACGGTCCTTCGCAAAAGAGTTTTTATCCCATAGTGCTGTTCCTATTTCTAAATTTGGGTCATTATTTTAAAACCGTGACACTGAATTCCCGTCTGGCCTTAGATAAAGTAGTGAAAAGTCTCTTGTGTTTTCTCTTTGTGGGCTTCAGAAGGTTCCTTCCCACACCTACTCCCCCCCCACACACTCTGGGCAACAATGACCTGGTTTTTCCCTCTCCTTCCTGGGGGGCATCAGGGACCGAAGCCGCAGAGCTGCAGGATTTTGGTGTTGCAGAGGTGAAGCCAAATAAAGTTCAAATTCAGATGACCGTGTGGACAGGTCTGGCGTATTCTTGGGGCCTGTTGCACATCTTGGGGGCGAGGCAGGAATTACCCTCTCCCACCCCCCACCCAGTCAGGGCTGCTTCAGCAGAGAACCAGTTTGGTGTAGTAGTTAGGAGCACGGACTCTAATCTGGGAGAACCGGGTTTGATTCTCCATTCCTTCACTTGCAGCTGCTGGATGACCTTGGGCAAGCCATAGTTCTGTCAGAGCTGTTCTCTCAAGGGCAGTCCTCAAAAGCGCTCTCTCAGCCCCGCCTACTTTGCAGGGTGTCTGTTGTGGGGAGGGGAAGGGAAAGGAGTTTGTAAGCCTCTCTGAGACCCCGAGTGAATTGTGGGGATAAATCCAATCTCCTCCTCCTCCTCCTCCTCCTCCTCCTCCTCCTCCTCCTCCTCTTCTTCTTCTTTGCCCCTCTCTTCTGGGTCACCTGCTTCTGGAGCATCTCTCTGTGGCCTCCCCAGTTGGAGACAGACAGCTTCGGCCGGCAGGACACGGCCTCGGGGACCATCGCCGTGATGTCAGCAGGCGAGTACCTGCAGCTCATTAACAAGGCGTATGTTTTCTCTCGCCCCCAAAGTGCGAAGCCTGGAGGCGTGGGGCTGGTCCAGAGGGGTGGGAAACAGCCTGCTCACTCAAGGGGGCAGCCAAGGGTTCTTGGCAGCCTTCCTCCTCCTCCTCCTCCTGGAGGGGAGCCCGCTGGTGTGATTCGAAGCGAGAAATATTTGTCCGTGACCCAGGGCTAGGAGCCTTGCGAGATTCCGTTCTGTGGGTTCTGCTGTTTCAGGTGGCCTGCTTGGCCTGGGGAGCAGACGCACCCCCCCCCCCCCCGGCATCCATTAACCAGAGAAGCAGCAGAGCCGGCCTAGCGGGCTGGGAACAACGCTGGAGTCTGCAGGCTGTCCCCAGCGAGGGACGCAACACTCTCTCTAATCCTTTCCTAGGCATTTATCTCCCAGCTCCTGTCCCGGAGCCAACAAGCCACTGGCCGCTCGCCAGCCCTTGAAGAGCATCCAGATCTGGCAGGCTTCAAGGGTTTTTTCCCCAAAGTTCTTGGGCCTTGTAAACTTGTCACTGAGACTAAAAAGCTCAGCTGGGGAAGGGGATTAGGATCACACAGGGCTGCTGGAGCAGACCTCGCCCTCTGCTCTTCTCCTGTCCGGCAAAAGGTCTCCAACTCCCGTGATGCCAGACTCGGGCAGGAGACGGGTTCAAAGAACTGTTCATATTATTTATTTAATTTTCTAATTTATATCCCGCCCTGCCTCGCCAAAGCAGGCTCAGGGCGGCTTACACAGAATAAAATGTATATTAAAACAATCCGATCTCATAAACATTAAAACAATTCATTAAAACAATACAGTATTAAACATTAAGGTGCTAGCAGTGTTATTCCAGTATTCTAACAACAGTGGCGTTGCTACATGAATGCATTCCATACGTTGTTCATTTCCAGCTTATTGATCTTACTCGGCACGCACAGGCTGTCGATAAATAACCAGGAGCCGGGCTCTACAAGTTGATACAGCTGTTATTATTGATAGTGCAACTAGTGATGGTGACGGCTCCTAAATAAAAGCCCGGTGGAAGAGCTCTGTCTTGCAGGCCCTGCGGAACTGGAAAAGGTCCCGCAGGGCCCTGATCTCTTCCGGCAGCTCATTCCACCAGTACAGAGCCGCCACCGAGAAAGCCCTGGCCCCAGTAGAAGCAAGCCCGGCATCCTTGGGACCTGGGAGAGCCAATCAGTTTTGATTCCCTGACTGTAGTGATGTGAAGGACCTTTCTCTGCCTGAGACTCTGGAGAGCTGCTGCCAGTCTGAGTCGACAGGACTGGCTATGATGGATCATGGTCTGATTCAGTACATTCATGTGTCTGCTGCGCTTAGCATGATAAATGGAGCCTCCATGTTCAAAAGCTGTATGCCAGACAAGTGGAAGAGGGCTCTTTTTTCTAATCCCCAATAGGAAGCTTTCCAGAAGCCTTTGGTGGCCACTTCTGGAGACATACAGATGGAGACTGCGTGACTTGCCCAGGGCCACAAACTGCATCCGAGGCAAAGGTGGAGTTTGAATTGCAAAGGCCCAGTCCTTCATGCCCAACCTCAGTCATCATAATTGCCAGGTGTGCCACACTGGAATTGCTCTCTCATCCTTGAGAAAGCCTCCCAGGGCAGCCCTGCCGGACACGGTGCGTGATCACACATTGGCACTAGCGGTTTCATATGGTGATATGGTGAGGAAGAGAATTAGCCAGAGTTAAGACACCCAGACTCAGGAAGGCTCTGCTGCTGCAACACTGTGACTGATTTCCCATGAGGCGCTGCTTCGCTGTCACTCTTCCCCTTCCCCCGATTGTGTGTGTCAATTTCCCACTATTTGCCCTATGCCTCATTTTGACCCGCGGCTTCGCCCAATTTCCCTTGCGGCTTTGCCATCCTGGTTTTTTAATGCTTGGCTGGGAAAGAGATAGGGTTGCCAACTCCAGGTTGGGAAATTCCTATAGATTTCAGGGGTGGAGCCTGGAGAGGGTAAGGTTTGAGGAGGGGTGGGACCTCAGACAGGTACAATGCCGTAGACTCCACCCTCCAAACAAGCCATTTTCTCCTGGAGAACCACTGTTGCCAATCTCCAGGTGAAGGGTAGAGATCACTCAGAAATACAACTGATCTCCAGGAGGAAGGGCAGAAGTCAGCTGCAGTCAGAGGGGCAGATGACGGGAGGTTGATGGTTAACTGGGAAGGGTATGGGGTGGCCAACTCCAGGTTGGGAAATTCCTGGGGATTTCAGGGGTAGAGCCTGGAAAAGGTGGGGTTTGAGGAGGTTGCCACAGCAAATTGAATTGGCACTCTCCCAGAGACTCTTTCTAGAGTCCGTTATATCTATTTCCACAATGGGCCTTATTCCTAATTTTAAATAAATTTAAAAAACAGAAACAAGCCTTTAACTTGATCCAGCAGGGATCTTCTCAGAGTTTGCTCCTTGGCCACAGATACTCTTGAAACATTTTCTTTCTTGACACATTTGTGCCCTCACCCAAAAGTCTTTCCTTCCCAGGTTCACCCCAGATAGTTTCTCTCCCTTCCGAGGCTCTATTTCCCCCAAAACACATTTCATTCCCGCCACGCATTTCAAGTGGGCGGCTGGTGGCAGCAAGGGCCCCACAGCAGAGCCTCCGTCTCTCATGCAGCGACTGCACAGGTGCCCACAGCAGGGTCCACAATCATGCAAGGAGTGGCCCCCCATGTGCCTTCTTGCGCATTGTGCCAAGACCAGCTCAGAGCCTCCAAGCACTCGGAATTGTCCTTCTTGTACTTTGAGCCACTGCCTCTTCTCTCGGTTGAGTCCAGGTCCGCCCAGTTCTGCAGAGCTCTATCAGAAACCCCCCGCAGTGAGGCTGTCCTCAGGACTGTCTATTCTCCCGTAGTTAGTGGTTCATCTCGTCGTCCGCAATTGCCCTTTCTGCATCTGTAAATCAAACCAGGGGGTCACCTTGCCCAGAATGTAGGACATCTGGAAGACACCTCTGTTCCGTTTCCCCCTTACAGTCTTCTCAGGAAGCACATTGCAGATGCTCGAAGCATCACTGGCAGAAATGCCGAGTAGGAGACACAACGTTCCTTCTTCAGTCTGAGAAAAGGGAGGCCGAGGACCCACCCCACCTCTGGCATTCGGAGGAAGGACATTTGCCAGCACAGGCTCAAGGGGAGTCAGTGGAGCAGACAAGGGAGAAATTACTGTGAAGTGTGGAGTTCCAGTAAGACAGAAGAGCTGCCACTCTCATCTGGAATGATGCGTGTCCGGCACCAAGCAGTCCCAAGTGCCCCAGGAGCGGAATCAGAGGAGAACAGGTGCTTCACCATATCTGCTTCTGGGCCTCACGCTCTGCCTCCCCCCCCCCCCAAGTTTCCCTCTTCCCCTCCTTCTGGTAGCACAACGCAGAACTTCCCAGAATCCCCCAGCTCAGCGCTGTGATGTCACTCCTGTTGCCTGAATGTATCCTGAGGAGGAGTGCCGGTGTGACTTCTTAGCACCAGGCTAAGGAGTCTTGGAGAGAGGCTAAATTCTCACGCCCATCCCCGGAGCAGCCCGTGACCCGGTGGAAGCGGGGAAGCTCCGCTCAGGCCGCCGAGGCTGAGGCCGAACAGCCCGTCCAGGCACAGCGGAGTCCTGGCAGCCGATCCTTCCCAGGCGCTGCTCCCCTTCCAGTGAGCAGGTGAATAGAGGTGATGGTGGAGGGGTTTTTAATTAAAACATCTGGAGTCTTTGGCCGGGCTCCTGGCTGTCTAATTGCCGCACCTCTGGCCATCATCCCCGGAGGCCATGGGAGGAGTTCCTCCCAGTCTTTAGATGGAGGGGAGGGCACCCCGGTGGCGTGACTTTTCCACCTCCTCCTCGGCGTGGAGGGGGAAGGATCAGGTCTTGGCTGGAGAGCGGGCCGAGGATGGGCCTGCAGCGAAGTCCCCGGTGGCCCCCGAGATTCTTGCCCTGCCCTTTGCCTGAGACGGGGCCGCTCCTCTCTGTAGCCCTGAGGCTGATGTCAGGTTTGGCTGTCCGAGGTTCAGCAGACCGTTTCCGAACAACACGGCCCTTTGATCCCATCCTCCTGCTTCTGTGCTTTCCCGTTTTCTGGTATCCATTTGTTGTCTCGATATGGCTCCATCTCGTTCCCTCCCAGCGAAGAAAGCCGGGGGGCTGTTCACAACACGCCTTGCCCCTCCCAGACTCTCCTGCGGCCCTCGCTTGGCGGAGGGGGGGGCATCTCCTCCCTCGTGATGCCGTTGAACTTCATAAGCCGGCTGGTTCGGCTTTTTGTTTCGCTTCTCCCTGGTGCGGACTGGAACACTTTCTTTCCAGAGTATTTTTCTCTTTCCTCGTACTGAGTTCCTCCCCGTTATAGCGGATGCGTTTTAACGTTATAAATCAATATTATATGTATGTGTTGTATACCCGGCATATAAATTGAGTAAACAGTGTATTGAAGATATGTCAAAGAAAGAAATGTATAATGAAAGCCAGCAATAGAAAAGGCCAGCATGGGGGGGGGGGGGGCATCAGAAGTCTGTTCTTTCTACCCCTCCCTGCTGTGAGGCCCCAATCCTCACACTTTGAGGTCTGCCCCGAGCTTCTGCCCCAAGGGTCCCTGTGTTTGTGCAGGAAAGACCAGAGCCCACCGGCAACGGGACCTCTTCAGTGCTTGCCCCAATACCATAGAAAGACGGCAGCCTAGAGGAAGAAGGAAACACTCCTGTAATGGGAACTCTGGTTTTGAATTTTATGCTCTTTCTTCTTCTCCCTGCTCTGTTCCGTTAGGTTTTTTAATGTTTTGATTGTGTTATAGATCAGAGTCCCTGGTTTAACGGTGAAAACAGTTTTAAAAGGGGCAGGCAAATTTAGCAAACATTTTTTTAAAAAGTAAGCAGAGCTATGCTAGAAAAACATGATCTCACACCTGATAAGGAGATCCAGTTTTAGGGAGGGGCTGTTGCACAGGGGAAGAGCATCTGCTTTGCCTGCTAAAGGTCCCAGGTTCAATCCCCACAATATCCAGTTAAATTTTAAATTTTAAAGCCAGGCTGTGTGGGTCTATCTTGATGGACCAAGGGTCTGACTCAGGATAAAACAGCTTCGTGTGTGTGTTTGGGAGAGGCTGTGGCTCAGTGGTAGAGCATCTGTTTTGTATGCGGAGGGTTCCTGGCTCAATCCCCAGCATCTCCAGTTTAAAAGAACCAGGCAGGAGGCGATAGGAAAGACTTCTGCCTGAGACCTTGGAGGGCTGCTGCCAGTTCAAGCAGACAATACTGGCCTTGAGGGACCAGGGGCTTCACCGTATAGGGCAGTTTCCTATGTCTTTGTGGGTGTGTTTCCTAGCCTGGCAAATGCATCTTCCTCCTTGATTGGTCAGTTAAAGATCCATCATCACTGTGGCTACACTCACTGGCTAAAACACTGGAAAGGCGAGACAGGCGTGCCTCTTACTCCGGATCATCCGGGCAAAATACTACCTGCATGTTTCCCCTGATAGCTCCAGTTTTACAAGGATTAGAGGAGCGGTGTGGGCAGATGGTCGCTCAGAGTGACCGGTCACTCCCCATGCAGTTAACAGCAGCTCTCCATCCCTCCTCCAGTGCAGCGTGTCCTCAGTTTCTTATCCTTCTCTTTAAAGCAGCCACAGCAGCTTCTCTCCTCTTTCTCTTCTGTGCAAAGGAGAAGGAAGGAGGAGGTGCATGCATGCATGCACGCACACAGCTGGTTGGGGAAAGGGAAGCACCAGTGCCATTTCTGATATGCCACTGGGCTGGTATGTGCACACCCATGCACCCTTGCTGCAGATGGGAAAGGAACATAAGGACATAAGAGAAGCCAGTGTTGGATCAGGCCAGTGGCCCATCCAGTCCAACAGTCTGTGTCACACAGTGGCCAAAAACACCAGGTGCCCTCAGGAGGTCCAGCAGTGGGGCCAGGACACCAGAAGCCCCCCCCACTGTTGCCCCCCCCCCCCCATCAAGCACCAAGAATACAGAGCATCACTTGCCCCAGACCGGGAGTTCCTACCTATACCTTGTGGCTCATAGCCGCTGATGGACCTCTGCTCCATGTGTTTCTCTAATTCCCTCTTGAAGCTGTCCATGCTTGTAGCCGCCGCCACCTCCTGTGGCAGTGAATTCCAGGTGTTCATCACTCTTTGGGTGAAGAAGGACTTCCTTTTATCTGTTCTAACCCGTCTGCTCAGCAATTTCATGGAGTGCCCATGAGTTCTTGTATCGTGAGAAAGGGAGAAAAGTTCCTCTTTCTCTACCCACTCTACGTGCAGTTGCCTCATTCCCCCTGCATCAAAGTTTCTAGTTGCCTCTTCCAGGGGGAAAAAAAAAATTACAATGTGGGGTGGGGTGCTTTGGAGGGAAAAGCAAAGGAAAGATTTCCCCACCGGAGCACTGCAGAACAACTCTGAAATACTGTACCTTTGTGGACAACCCGCTTTCTTGCGACTGATGGCTACCCAGCAAGCCACCATTTTGTGACTGGGAGCTCTCGAAAATGTTTGAAAAAACTGAAGTCGCTCCCGTAACCATAAAGTCTGTCTCTGGTTCTCTGGTTTAGATGGTTGACTAAATAACAGCTAAGAATCCAGCCCTGACCCAGATAATTTCTCATCAGGTCTCGGGCGCTTAAGCAGGGTTGGCTCTGATCAGTATCTGTAAGGGAGACTGCCAGGGAAGTCCAGGGTTGCTGCACAGAGGTAAAGGTAGAGGTTTCCCTTGCTTGAAAGCCAGTCGAATACGACTCTAGGGATGGGTGCTCATCTCCATTTCCAAGCTGAAGAGCCAGCGCTGTCCATAGACTTCTCCATGGTCATGTGACCGGCATGACTAGATAGTGAGGCACACAGAACGTTGTTACCTTCCCACCAAAGTGGGAAGTATTTATCTACTTGCAATTTCTTGCTTTCAAACTGCTAGGTTGGCAGGAGCTGGGACCAGAGACGGGAGCTCACTCCATCATGCGGCACTCAGGTCTCGAACTGCTGAACTACCGACCTTCTGGTCCGCAGTTCAGCGTCTTAACCACTTGAGCCACTGTAGGCAATGTAGGCAATGGCAAACCTCCAGCCAGTTTGGTGTAGTGGTTAAGTGTGCGGACTCTATAATCTGGGAGAACCGGGTTTGATTCCCCACTCCTCCCCTTGCAGCTGCTGGTGTGACCTTGGGCAAGCCATAGTTCTGGCACAGCTGTTCTTGGAAAAGAGCAGTTTCTGTCAGAGCTCTCTCAGCCCCATCCACCTCACAGGGTGTCTGTTGTGGGGAAGGGAAGGGGGAGGAGTTTGTAAGCCGCTCTGAGACTTCTTTGGGTAGTGAAGGGCGGGGTATAAATCCGATCTCCTCCTCTTCCTCTTCTTCGTCTTCTTCTTCCTCTGGTTGTCTCTGCCCTGACCTGGATGGCCCAGGCTAGTCCACTCTCATCAGATCTCGGAAGCTAAACCGGGTGGTACTTGAATGCGAGACCACCAAGGAAGCCCAGGGTCACTTGGCAGAGGCAGGCAACAGGCAAGCACCTTTGAACGCCTCTGGCCTTCAGACTCCATGAGGTCCCCCTAAGCCGGCTGTTGACTTGATGGCAAAAAAATAAAAATAATAATCCAGACTCGCTCGAACCCCAGAAGCTCTCCAGAAGACAGCATTAGAATCCGGCTACCCAGGCAGTAAAGCGGTTCTGCCTGTGCTCCAGATGTTCTGAGCCCCATAAGAACGCAGAGCTGCGGGTTTGCCACAGAAGTGTGTTGCCCAAGGGATGCTGTTGCGAACTCTAGACTGGGAAATCCCAGGAGATTTGGGGGAAGGGGAGAGACCTCAGTGGGGTTACCATGCTGCAGAGCCCCCCCCCCCCCCCTCCAAAGCAGCCGTTCCCTCCAGGGGAACTGATCTGTGCAGTCTGGAGCTCCATTGAGATTCCAGGTTGGTAATTCTAGCTGGGAAATAGAAGGTCCAACTGAGCTGTGATCCTTGCTGCAGGAGAAGGCAGGGTCTCCCCCATAGCCTTGCAGCCTTCATGCTGAGGGTGGGGGACACCAACAGGGGAAAGAAGGGAATGGCGGTAGCCCCCATCAGGGAAAGTATGTCCTGAAATTCAGCTGCTGCCACTAAAGAGAGCCAGTTTGGTGTCGTGGTTAAGTGCGCAGACTCTAATCTGGGGGAACCAGGTCTGATTCCCCAATCCTCCACTTGCACCTGCTGGATGACCTTGGGCAAGCCATAGTTCTGTACCAGCTGTTCTTGAAAAAGAGCAGTTTCTGTCAGAGCTCTCTCAGCCTTGCCTACCTCACAAGGGTGTCTGTTGTGGGGAGGGGAAGGGAAAGGAGATTGTATGCCACTCTGAGACTCCCTTGGGTAGAGAAAAAGCGGGATATAAATCCAATCTCTTCTTCTTCTTAAGAGTCCTCTGCCTCCTTTTGCATTTGGCCAGTCTGAGCATGTGCAGAGGACAGTTTGCTTCCCCCAGAGTACGCCTCCCTTATGCATATGGCAGTCGGGAAAGAGTTCTTGGGTCAGAATTCTTCTGGCCCCTGTGTGAGTCCCGGCATTTCTCTGCCTGGAAATTAAGTCGGGGGGGGGGGGGGGAGAGAGCAAGGGCAGATCAATTGCTCTTTCTGGTATTTACTGTTGCACAAGGACGGATGACAGCACATTCTCCTCCCAAAAGTCTCCTCTGGTGTGGGAAGAAGAAGAAGAGAAGAGATTGGATTTGTATCCCACCCTTCACTCACTTGGGAGTCTCAGAGCGGCTTATAATATCTCCTTCCCCTTCCCCTCCCCACAACAGACACCCTCCTGTGAGGTAGGTGGGGCTGAGAGAGCTCTTTCCCAAGCTGCCCTTGAGAGAACAGCTGGTATAGACCTGTGGCTTGCCCAAGGTCATCCAGCCAGGTGCAAGTGGAGGAGTGGGGAATCAAACCCGGTTCTCCCAGATTAGAGTCCGCGCACTTAACCACTACGCCAAACTGGCTCTCCAGAAAGAAAACCTCACACGTACACATGCGCACGTATGACCCTGACTGACCCCTCCCCGTGCATGCAGAAGGCAAAAGTGGGAATCTATCTCTGGGGAGTGGGGGGGGGAGGGCTCATCCCGGGGGTGAGGGATGCTCAGCGTCATTTGCCTTCTCCTCTGCGGGGACCACTCGCGGCACATTTCGCCTTGGCCGCCCGATTGGGCTGTCTGCATGACAAACCGCCGGGCGGGGGTCTCTGGAGGCTCCTCCTGGATAAATCTGCCATTTTCCGGAGTTCTGGTGGGACGGCCTCGCGCAGGACACATGACTCTCGTTGATAGGCCCCTGTTGAGCCTGATTATTCCTGCTATTTTCTCCTTGTCATATCCATCCAGGGAGGCAGAGAGAATTGATAGTCTCCTTGGAAGCTGAAGCAAGGTAATGGAAGGGACAGGGAGGCGGGTGCCAGGAATAAATCACGGCAGCCTGCTGGAGATGGCGGCCCCAGCCAGAAGCAAGAGGTGCGGGGGACCCCGGAGTCCTCTGCAGAGTAAAGGGGGGACTGAAACGCAAACCGGTTAGTGGGAGTCCTCCGGCGCTGTCCCTCTCACGCCCTCCTTCCAGTTTGGCTGACCGTTAGTTGTTCGCTTTGCTGAGCATCCAGGGTGGTTTGCCCCCACTCCTCCCCGCCCCCCAGAAAAGTTGGCCTTGGGCATCCCAGCGTGGAGGGTCACTCACCGGTCACCGGGGTGGGACATGAATTTTACAGCTGTAGGATCATTGATCGAGGGATGAATGATGGCAGCTCTGCTGCTTCTGGCCTTGCGGGTATTTCTCGGCTGCCTTTTGGCAGCCTTGCATTCATGTAGTGTTGCCATTCTCCAGGTGGGGCCTGGGGATCCCCTGGAGTTACAGCTGACCTCCAGGTGACAGAGATCAGTTCCCCTGGAGAAAATGGCTGCTTTGCAGGGTGGACTCTATGGCATTAGGCCCTAGTAAGGTCCCTCCCCAAGCCCTGCCCTCCCCAGGATCCAACCTCAAGTCTCTCAGAAATTCCCAACCCTGATTTTACAGCTCTACATTCATTTCTTGGGGTGTCTTCAGACAGGCAGCTAATCCCGCCATTGGCCCAGCTGTAATTTGAGCTAGATCTTTTTGATCCAGCACTGCATGACCAGACAGCTCACCTGTGAATCGTGTTACTGCGCGTGACTCCCGCAGTGGATTGTCTAGATGGCATCCACCACAAGTAGCCGTGCAGTTGGCTTTAAAAAAAAAAAAATCCTGTCTGCGCATGCACATATGCGCCTCACTATATACTTGTTTTTCCGCGCATGCGCGGACTAAAATGGTAAAAGCACCTTCCTCTGGGTACCATTTCAGTTTATAAAGTTGATAAAGTTCAAGGGACCATCAGAAACATTAAATTGTTTGGATCGCTTGAGGGGAGCTCGGGAGACATCACATGCTTAAGCGGTTATGTGCGCATCGCTAAGACTTTTTTAAAATGGTGGCCATTTCGGATGGTCTGTAGACCATCTCTACGGGCTCATTGTGCGCTGGAGGTACGACCTGATGGTGGAAAGTCTAGCATTGGCCCATCAGCCAGCTTTAGACTTGACTTTCACTACTATCTTTTAAGTATGGATCCCCAGTGGGGATCGACGGGCTACTCACAGAAGTGGCACAATTCCCAGATGTTGTGATCTGGACGTGCACTTTAAATCCACCAGGTACTCGTGCCTGGCGCAGCTCAAAAGAGCCGTATGAACGCGCCCTTGAACATGTTAACTGACTGGAGGCTGAAGCCCATCCAAGTGTGGTGGGCCTTCTGCACACACACACATATGCAACACACACAATTCCAACCTGACTCCATAGGCCAGTTTCTCCGCTGGAGGGGGAATAGCCACTTGGCTAACTGGAAGGGCTCTCTGTATCAGCAGACCCCACTCCGGGTAGCCAACGAACAGGGGCCAAAGTGCTTCCCCTGACTGATCCGGCCTGCCCTGGCCCTCACAGTGCAGCTCATCTCTGCTGGCAGGAGGAAGCGGCAGTTCATCCGTTTCAGAAGGCTCTTGGACATGACTTAGAACGGCCTTCTCCAGAGACGGAGGCATGCCCCTTATCCAGTGACCCGGCCAGGCTCAGGAAGCTGCCGTCAATCTCGTTGAAACCCTGAACGGGTTTTCAACAGGTGGCACCTGCATTGCGCCTGCTGCCCCAGGAGGAGCAGGCAGTCTGAGGTTGCCAACTCTGGGTTCAGGAATACGTGGAGATTTGGAAGTGATGCCTGGGAGGATGAAGCGCAGGCGTTAGGGAAGGAGGGACCGCAATAGGGTATCATGCCATACAGGACACCTTCCAAAGTACCGGCTGGATATTAGGAAAAACCGTTTGACAGTCAGAGTTGTGCCACAGTGGAATCGGCTGCCTCGGGAGGTGGTGAGCTCCCCCTCCCTGGCAGTCTTGAAGCAGCGGCTGGACAAACCCTTGTCAGGGATGCTCTCGGCTCATCCTGCATTGAGCAGGGGGCTGGACTGGATGGCCTGTCTGGCCCCTCCCAACTCTGTGGTTCTGATTCAAAGCAGCCATTTTCTCCAGGAGAAGTGGAATAAGCATTTTAAATAAATAAGCTCTCTCTGTCATCTGGAGATCAGTTGTAATTTGGGGGGGGGGGTGTCTCCAACTCCCGCCTGGAGGCTGTCAACCCTAAAGCAACCCCCAAAGGGAACTCCCCCTTAGAGGGACCCTGCCCTGGCCAGCTTTCGCTACAAGTCCTGCCACCTCCAGCCTGTGCTCCGAGGGCCTCTCCCCCCACACCTGAGCCTGGTATCGAGGCCTCCGGCAGGCCAGTGTCCCCCCCCCCCCCAGCCCCTCCTCTTTCAGCAGCAAAGTGCCCTCCGGGTTCGGTCCCAGCAAGTCAGGGCCCTTTGGTTGAATCAGCTGCTGGGGGCTCCAGATGAGAGGAGGCAGCCGGTGGGATTCCGAGCAGGAAGACGCCTTTCATCCTCCTTGCCTGCCACTCATCCCCCCCCCCCCCCTTTAGTAGCCTGGCAGATCTCCAAAAACGGCATTAAGACGCACCCCACCCCCACGCACTTATCGATCGGGCTCTGCTATTTGATCTCCGTCTTCTGATGCAAAGCTCTGAACTGGTCACTGGGCGTGGGGACAGGAAGGAAAGGGAGATGTGCTGAAAGGGAGAAGGATGCTGAGCTGGCACACAGGCGGCCAACTTTTCGGGCACGCTCTGTCACTGTGCTTTTAGCAGACATGGGCGGGCGCGGGAGGTTTCTGTCTGTGCTCCTTTCTTCGCATGGCGCTTGAGGCTAAAGGCACAGGATCGGTTTAGCCCCCTCCCACTTTTTTGTCGTGCTTTCCCGTCAAATCGCAGCTGACATACAGTGATCCCTTGCAGGGTTTCCAAGGCAACAGCAGTTCAGAGATGGTTGGCTCTTGGCTGCCTCCGTGTAGCAACTTTGGACTTCTTTGGTGGTCCCCCATCCCAGTACCAACTGCAGCTGATGCTACTTAGCTTCTGGGATCTGACAAGGATGGACTAGCTTGGGCTATCCCAGGTGGATTCCCGTTGCCTGCCTCTGCGTAGCAGCCCTGGGCTTCCTGGGCAGTCTCCTATCCAAGTGCTGACCAGGGCCGACCCTACTAATCTTCCCAAGATCGGACAAGGTCGGGCTAGCCTGGGCTACTATCCCACACCCTTGGTCAATACAAACATCATATTCTCCAAGGGCAGCCACGTCGGTTTGCAGTAGCACAGCAAGATTCGTGCCAAGCACCACCTTAGAGACCAACAAGATTTTGGGGGCACGAGCTTTCAAGAGTCAAAGCTCATGTATCAGGAGCAGGAGGAGGAGGAGATTGGATTTATGCCCCACCCTTCTCTACCCAAAGGAGTCTCAGAATGGCTTACCGCCTCCTTTCCCTTCCCCTCCCCATCACAGACACCCTGTGAGGCAGGTGGGGCTGAGAGAGCTGTCTTGAGGACTGTCCTTGAGAGAACAGCTCTGAGAGAACTTCTGCCACTGCCAGTCTGAGCAGACAAGGCTGACCCTGATGGACCAAAAGGTCTGATTCAGTGGAAGGTAGCTTGATCTGTGTCCAGGTGCCCATTTTTACGCCTCCCGTACTCAAAGCAGCTTGGGGCGGCATCTATGCCTCTCTCCTCCTCCGTTTGATTCCTACGACAACCATGTGAGGTAGCCACTCAGCTGTCCAAGTGAGGATTTGAACCTGGGTCTCCCAGATGCTAGTCTGGTAGTCTTCCCTTCGCACCACAGTGGCTCTTTTCTCCTCTCCCAAAATCCACAGAATGGCAGATCTGTGTCACCCACAGCACCTTTCCCCTGTCAGATGTCCCATCGTATACCACAGGTAGAACTTCAGTCTCTGCCCAGAGTCTCACATTCGTATGTGCCATGGAGAATGGCCCAGGTGTACATCGCAGTGCCCCGGTCTACTTGAGCTTTGTGCCTTCCTCTGGAACATCCGACACGCTGGCCATGCCTTGGTAGAAGAGCTCCACGGAAGACAGAGTGGTTCCATTCCTGGAGATCAAAGTTGGATGGTGTCCAGTAGCACCTTAAAGGCCAACTAGTTTTCCAGGGTCCAAGTTTTTGAAGGTCAAAGCTCCGTTTCTCAGATATCTGAGGAAGGATGGGAGCTTTGAGTCTTGGAAGCATATACCTTGGGCAAGCCATAGCTCTGTACCAGCTGTTCCCTCAAGGACAGCTTGGGAAAGAGCTCTCTCAGCTCCACCTACCTCACAGGGTGTCTGTTGTGGGGAGGGGAAGGGAAAGGAGTTTGTAAGCCGCTCTGAGACTCCCTTGGGGAGTGGAGGGCAGGGTATAAATCCAACCTCTTCTTCTTCTTCTTCTTCTTCTTCTTCGTCTACTGGACTCAAATCTTCTACTTCTGCTGGAGACCAACATGGGCCAGGAAGCCAGTTTCCTTCAGGCTAGTTTGGCTGGGGATCCTGGAGGTTTTTTGTCATCTTTTGGGTGTGGAACAGGGGCCAGTGGGGGTGTGGGGGGGAGGTATTTGTAAATGTCCTGCATTGTGCAGGGGGGTTGGACTAGATGACCCTGGAGGTCCCTTTCAACTCTGTGGCTGCAGTCATATAAACTAAATAATCCATTTTCAACCCACTTTCTGTAAAGAAATTTTTATTTTTCAAAAAAAAAACATCAAAAATAATACATTTACCTTATACAAATCCCTTTTTCCATATTATATAACATTTTGTTCTATTTGTACATTCTATTTTTATCTTGTTTTGGTGGTTTCCCACCACCTCTGAAGCGTAACACATTTTCCATTTTATTCAAAATAGTAATACTTATATCTATGTTTCATTTCTGGTAACGGTTATATATCTTTAAAATACTTATACACCAATTCTTATTTTCTATACTCTTATGTATTTCTAAATAAAAGCAGCTTCATTGTCTAATTTTAACTAAAACCTTCATATAATATATGTCTATTCCTTTATGCTATTATAACCATGTATAAATGTAGTTTTTCATATCCCAGTATTTTTCAACATATTCTTTCAAATCTTTCCAGTCTTCTAGAAAGGTCTCTGAGTAGAGATTATTCAATTTTCTAGTCCATTTATCCATTTCAGCCATATATAACAGTTTTTTCAACCATTCCCACACCTCTGGTATTTTTTCATTTTTCCAATTTTGTGCATACACCATTCTTGCTGTTGTAATCATATACCATATTATTGTCCTTTTCTTTACATTTATCTCTTCTAGTTTAAGTCCTAGCAATAACATTTCAGGCAACTTCTTAAATGTACATTTCAAGATTTTTTTTCCATTTCTGCATGTATTTTTGACCAATAAATCTTTGCTTTATCACAAGTCCACCACATATGATAAAAAGAACCTTCTTTCTTTTTACACTTCCAACATTTGTTAGACATATTCTGACCAATATTTGCAATTTTTTTTGGTGTCATATACCATCTATACATCATTTTATAACAATTTTCTTTTAAGTTATAACACGTGGATATACTCATAGCATTTTTCCATAAAAATTCCCAAGATTCCATTTCAATGTCTTTGTTAAAGTTTATCGCCCATTTTACCATTTGTTCTTTTACCATTTCATCTGCATTAAACCATTTTAGCAAGACTTTATACATTTTAGAAATCATTTTTTTCCCACCTTCCTCCCAAACTTGTTCTATTTCATTATTTTTTTCCCTGAAACCGTGATTTTTATCTATTTTCAACCCACTTTCAAACTGGATTTTTACTGTGTGAACTGGCAAAATCCAGTTGGAAAGTGGATTATTTAGTGTGTGTGACCGCAGCCTTTGATTCTATGGTTCTGTGGCTACCCACCTGAAAATTATATTCCTGGAAAGGGGGCTGCTTTCTGTAGCGCTCTGGGCTGTTTCTCCTGAGCCTCCAAATGAGACTTCCAGGCCACAGGCCAAGATGGGTCGCTGAGATAAGTCTGTCTGCAGCAGTAGAAAAGAGCGAGCGTCCAGGAGCACCCAAAAGACTAACAGAATTCGTGGCAGGGAATGAGCTCTCGTGAGTCACTGCTGAAGCAGCGAGCCGTGACTCGTGAAAGCTCCTCTCCTGTTAGAAATGATGTTAGTCCTTCCGGTGATCTTTCCTCCTGCAGGTGTGTTGTGCACTTTTTTGGGCTGCCCGGAAACTCGCAGTCATCCATTGCTTGGTTTGACGTGGTGTGTGCGGTGGGCAGGGGATCTTTTCTTTCACATTTTGGAAGACTTCCTTTCAAGCAGCGCTTTTTTATTTGTATTAGTGTTATTATTTATACCCCGCTCTATCCCACGAGCGGGCTTCTTCTGCCTGAAATGTGGAAGCGTTACTGTTAGAGTCATGCGTAGCTTTACTTTCTGACATTCTGTGGCTGGCTCCGCCTCCTGAGGCAGCCATTTTGCAGTTGCTTCCACCGCCCTGTGTCCGAATTCCAGAGTTGCCCGCGGGCTCCAAAGGGCTGGAAACCCTTGCCCTGAAGTCGATAACACGTTTATTGTGGCAGAAGCTTTTTGCAGCCTAGAACCGATGCTCCCTCTAAGCTGTGGAGACGTGTGAGCAAATGATTTGGCCACTGCGTAAATTAGTTTGCTCTGGAGCCATCCTTCCTGAGCTAAGACAAAAATCTGTGAGCCAGAGGCTCAAAAAATGTGAGCTAGCTCACGCTAACTCAGCCTAGAACCCACTTAATCAGTAAGGTTACCAGCTCCAGGTTGGGCAATACTTGGAGCCTGGGAAGAGTGGAGTTTGGGGAAGGAAGGGACTTCAGTGGGGTATGTCCACCTTTCTAAGTGGCCATTTTCTCCAGGTGAACTGGTCGGCAACCCTATCAGTTGGGGTACCTGACCCTACATTGGACAGCGGAAGGGGGGAAGGATGAAAACCGCAAGGCCCAAAGCCACAAAATGCAAGAGTCATGGGCAGTACTGGAAGATGGCTAGCCTTCCTTGCCTAAGAAAGCCACTGTGGTACACATCACAGGGTAGCAATCTGCTGTCTCTGTTGAGGTCTAATGAGAAAGCGTCCGGGTTTTCCCGGAAACTGGCTAACACGGCTCACCCTCTGGAATTTGTGCAGCTTCAGTCTCCCAGCATGGAAGGGGAAGGGATCAGAGTTTTTATGGCCCCTGCATCGGCCCTTTCCTGTCCAGTCATCCTCCCTTTGTCTCTGGGGAGGACTCCCTCCTTCCTCTGGGGAGGACTGCGTGGCATGGGAGCCGCCCTCCAAAGGCAGCCGGAGGGGCCCTGCAAAGATGACCCCAGACACGACCGGGGCCTGACTTTGAGAGCTTGGTGCATTAATGGCGATTGATGAGACATTGCTTGAATTAGCTGCAGGGTTTTATTGGCTTAATGTTTTGATTGTTAATCTCCGAAGTGCTTTGAGAGCCTTTTTGGCTAAAAAAGCAGCACAAGAATACTGTAAACAAACGAGCCACATGGTGTAAGAAGGGGGGGGGGGCGCAAAAAAGACAGGGAGAGAAGTAGTGAAAAGAGACCCAGAGAAGGAAATGAAGGGGGGTGGGGGGCAAGAGGGCAGAAGACGAGGACGCTTGGAACCGGCCAAAAGGCACAGAAGTAGAGACAATCTGGAGGCAGGGAGAGATCTGGGACAGCTCCGAGAGCAAGGGAAGCTCAAATCAGGGTGGAGGAGAGGAGGCTGCCGGGAGACGGTGAGCGCTTGGCCTGAGCTGGGCTCTCTGTGGGTCTGGAGGAAGAAGGCGGGGCCTGATTTGAAACTGGCAAAGTCTTCCACTGCCTTGATGGTGTGCGCTCTCTGGGCAGAGACTGGATATTCTTCACCATTCATAGAAGGCAGGGAGAGAACTTGGCGGAAACAACCTTTCCCTGGGGTTGCCAACCGCCAGGTGAAGCCTGGAGATATCCTGCTATTACAACTGATCTCCAGACCTCCTGGAAGAAAGGGCTGCTTGGGAAGGCGGACTCTGTGGCTCTGCACCCCGCTGAAAACCCCTCCCCTCTCTAAGCCCTGCCTTGCCCAGGCCACACACATACACACACACACACACACACACACACACACACACACTGCCAGTCTTCAAGTATTTTCCCCACCCAAAGCTGGCAAGCTTGCCCTTCCCTGATCCCTCCTGACGACTCCATAGCAGAAGGAGACCCACGGACCTCCCCAGATGCTGGGGGGGGGGCTCAGGAAACTGTCTGGAGACGGGCCAGCCTCCTAGCCAGGCTGTGAGCAAGCCCACGGAGGGGTCAGGGAAGGAGGAGCCCCCTGGCACCTGGTTGTATTGATTTGTTTCCATTCACATTATTTATTGTCCTCCTTTCTCACCGGGACTTAAGGTGGACGACGCATAGTCAGTGCAGTCAACAAGACAAGACATTCCATACCCAGAGTGTTCGGGTTTGAGGTCTGGAACCACCAGAAAGAACTGGTGCACAGCATAAGCATAAGCCATCCAAAAATTACATAGAATCATAAGAGTTAGAAGGGATTTCCAGGGTCATCTACTCCAACCCCCTACATAATGCAAGAAAGTCACAAATGCCTCCCCTTCCAGACCCACAGTGGTTGGTGCCCCATGCCCAGAAAGGGGGGGAGCCCCTCCAGGATCCCTGGCCAAACTGGCCTGGAGAAAAATTGCTTCCAGACCCCAAAGTGGCAATCAGTATTTCCCTGGACATGGAAGAAGAAGAAGGGGAGGAGGAGGAGGAGACTGGATTTATACCCCACCCTTCGCTACCCAAAGGAGTCTCAGAGCAGCTTACCATCTCCTTTCCCTTCCCCTCCCCACAACAGACACCCTGGGAGGTAGGCGGGGCTCAGAGAGCTCTTTCCCAAGCTGTCCTTGAGAGAACAGCTGGGACAGAACTACAGCTTGCCCAAGGTCATCCAGCAGGTGCAAGTGGAGGAGTGGGGAATCAAACCCGATTCTCCCAGATTAGAGTCCGCACACTTAACCACTACACCAAACTGCTATGAAAACTAAGCACTGATGCCACCCTCCCTGCCCACCCTCTCATGATCTGCCTAAGTTCACAGAAATAGATGGCCATCCAGCCTCTGTTTGAAAACCTCCAAAGAAGGAGAGCCCCCCACCTCCCCAGGAAGCCTGATCCACTGAGGAACCGCTCTAACTGTCGGGAAGTTCTTCC
Source organism: Lepidodactylus listeri (assembly GCA_029233225.1). Taxonomy (NCBI): domain Eukaryota; kingdom Metazoa; phylum Chordata; class Lepidosauria; order Squamata; family Gekkonidae; genus Lepidodactylus; species Lepidodactylus listeri. The sequence continues at coordinate 1,791,172 of JARCFY010000004.1, read as the reverse complement.
TCATGTTTAGCCAAAAACTCCTCTGATTTAATTTCAACCCGTTGGTTCTGGTCTGACCATCTGGGGCAACAGAAAACAACTCCGCTCCATCCCCTTTAGGACAGCCCTTCAAGTACTTGAAGACGGTTCTCATATCACCTCTCAGTCGTCTCCTCTCCAAGCTAAACCTGCCCAGAGCTCCTTCAGCCTTTCCTCATTGGACTCGGTCTCCAGACCCCTCCCTGTCTTCGTTGCCCTCCTCTGGACTCCTCCCAGCTTGTCCATATCCTTCTTAAACTTTGGTGCCCAAAACTGAACACAACACTCCAGGTGACGTCTAACCAGAGCAGAGTAAAGCGATACCATCACTTTGCGTGATCTGGACACTCTACTTCTGTTGATCCAGCCCCAAAATGGCATTTGCCTTTTTAGCTACCGCATCACGCTGCGGAGTCATGTTCAGTGTACGGTCTCCTAAGACCCCTAGATCCTTTTCACACATACTGCTGCCAAGACAACATAATTGGATCCTACTTAACAGTCAGCTGTACACAGCAGTAGAGACCACAGTCCCCAACCCTTTATCCAAGGAAGTTTGTAAAAAACCATCTTGTGTGTGGGGGGGGGGAGGCAATTCTGTGGCCCTCGTGAGGAGATGTGATTGGCGGGGGGGGGGGGGGGGGGCCATGCCACCAGGCAGGGAGCCACAGCCGAGAAAGGGATGGTTGATTTTGCCCATTTGCACATTGGCACCTGCAGGTGACCCTTCAAGACGAACAAGACTTTATTGGCGGATAAGCCTGTGCTGGAATACCAACATCTTGCTCCTCTTGGCGTTGCCACAGGACTCCTGCTCACTGCTGCCGCAAAAGGCTCCAGCGGCTGCCCCCAGCACTATTATCCGGGCCGACTCTGAAGGGTTGCCAGATTTCTTGCGCCCCAGGTCCTAATTATAAAGATGTTCAATTGTCCCTAAAATCACAACTCTATTAAAATAACAATAGCAACTCATTAGGAGCTTCTAAAACCTCCCCAATTAAGGGCATGAGCCTGCATTTAAAATGCAAATGCAGTCTGCGGGGTAGGACACCCGAGGGCTCCGTGGATTGGCCCCGGGGCGGGTGTGCCATTATGCTGCCCAGCAGGAAGGCGGCACAAAATCCTTGCTTCCCAGAGGCCTCCCGGCCACCAAGCAAAGGAGTGAGGAGGCCCCTTGGTCAGCCCAGCCTCTCCTTTGGACTGGCACAAAAGCAGCCGTAAGTGGGAAGCCCGGGAGCGCCAGGCACAAAGATGGCTGGTCGCCAGGCCTCATTAACAGCACAAAGGGAGATTCGGGAACCGTCAGATGGGCTAATTAAAGAGCTGCACACTGATGAGGCCGTCAACAAGGCAGCCCAGACGCTGGGGCCCAGCAGACACAATCCGCAGCAACACAGCTCTCAAGCTGAAAGGGTTGCCAGTTCCTGGAGATTTTGGGGTGGAGCCTGGCGAGGGCAGGTGGGCTTGCCATCTCCAGGCTGGGTAATTCCTGGAGATTTGGGGGCCGTGCCTGTGAAGGGGGGGACTTGGGGAGGGTGCGTGCCCACGAAAGCTTGCACATTGAATAAAGCTTTGTTGGTCTTAAAGGCGCCACTGAATTCTAACATCTGGAGCAGCGGTCCATCAGTGGCTATTAGCCACAAAGTATAGATAGGATCTCTCACAGTCTGGGGCAAGTGATGCTCTGTATTCTTGGTGCTTGGGGGAGGGGGGCAACAGTGGGAGGACTTCTAGTATCCTGGCCCCACTGCTGGACCTCTTGAGGGCGCCTGGTGTTTTTGGCCACTGTGTGACAGGGTTGGACTGGATGGGCCACTGGCCTGATCCAACACTGCCTTCTCTTATGTTCTCTTATATTCTTAACTTGACCTAGAACCTATGTCATACCAGAAGAGTCCATCCTTTGAAGCTGCCATTTCCTTCATAGGAAACTGATCTTTGCAGCTCTCCAGTGTCTCAGGTAGAGAAAAGGCCTTTCCCATCACCTCCTGCCTGGTCCTTTTTAACTGGAGATGCTGGGGATCGAACCTGGGACCTTCTGCGTGCCAAGCAGACTCTTCCACTGAACCACAGCCCCTCACATGAAGCTGCCTTATCCTGAATGAGACCCTTGTTCCACATAAGAGAAGCCAGTTTGGGATCAGGTCAGTGGCCCATCCAGTCCAACACTCTGGTGTCACACAGGGGCCAAAAACACCAGGTGCCCTCAGGAGGTCCAGCAGTGGGGCCAGGACACGAGAAGCCCTCCCACTGTTGCCCCCCCCCCAAACACCAAGAAGACAGGGCATCCTTTGCCCCAGACTGAGAGTTCCTATCTATCCCTTGTAGCTAATAGCCACTGATGGACCTCTGCTCCAGATGTTTATCCAATCCCCTCTTGAAGTCGTCCATGCTTGTAGCTGCCACCACCTCCTGTGTCAGTGAATTCCATGTGTTAATCACTCTTTGGGTAAAGAAGGACTTCTTTTATCTGTTCTAACCCAACTGTTCAGCCATTTCATGGAGTGCCCACAAGTCTTGTCTACTATTTGACAGCAGGTCGCCAGGGATCCTGGGTGGAGGTCTTTCCCATCCCCTCCTGGCTGGCCCTTTTAACTGGAGACACCGGGGATTGAACCTGGGACATTCTGCACGCCAAGCAGAGGCTCCACCACTGAGCCACGGCCCCTCCCCAACACACACATGGAGCTGCCTTCTACTGGATCAGACCCTTGGTCCGTCCAGGTCAGCCTTGCCTGCTCCGACTGGCAGCAGCTCTCCAGGGTCTCAGGATGAGGTCTTTCCCATCCCCTCCTGCCTGGTCCTTTGAACTGGAGAGGCCAGGAATTGAACCTGGGACCTTCTGCATGCAAAGCAGATGCTCTGCCACTGAGCCACAGCCCCTCCCCGCAGACACTGTAGAATAAACGCCGGGGTGGGGGGGACTGCAGTCCTCATACGCTCTTTTGCAAACTACTCTGATGCCGCCACTGCTGGGAAGCAAAGCAGGAGCAGGTGAATTACTGCCTGGATCCTGGCTAGCAGTACAGCCGTGGGTGGCTGAAGCCCTGTGGGGTGCTGCCACCGTGTGGCCTCTGTGGGAAGTGAACGTTATTTCCAGACGTTGCCAGGAGGCTCTTTGCCTCGAGCACCCGAGCTGGAAAGAGAGGCAGCCGTGGCTCAGAACCTCTGCTTGGCATTCAGAAGGTCCGAGGTCCGATCCCCGGCATCTCCAATCAACAAGGCTCAAGCAGTCGGGGATAAAAAAGACCTCCGCCACTGCCTGTGACCCTGGAGAGCCATGGCTCTCTGTCTGTGTCACAGAAGGCAGCTTGATGTGCTCAGGGAGATCCATGGACGAGAGGTCTATCAGTGGCTGCCAGCCATGGTGACGGAAGAGAACCTCCATGTACAGGGGTGGCAAACCTCTGAATCCAGGAGGCAACATCAGGGGAAGGCCTCGGTCTCTCTGCCCTGTCTGGCCCTCCAGAGGAACTGTCTGGCCACTGTGTGAGAAGGGATGCTGGACTCGATGGACCCTCACTGGTCTGATCCAGCAGGGCTCTTCTGAGGTTCTAATGAGGGGAGGGTGACATTGAGCCGGGCATGATTTCTCTCTTTCCCAAACACATCTGTCCTTGAATCAGTTTTCCCATCTACCCTGCATCCTTCACACAGTGAAAATGATACGGTATGCCTACCTGCGGCAGGTAGGAGGGAGGCTGTTGTCTCAACAACAGACTCCCCCCCACCCCTTCCGATCTTTTTTGTTTTCCTGAGGTTTGCTTGAATAATCTGTCTGCTAGACTCATTTCCCGGGCTCTGGCCTTTGTCTGATGTCTGAAGGCTGAAATAGCCATTAGCAGGGATGTGCAGCTCATATCTGAGTCAGAAGGAAGATGCTTAAAGGCTGAAGAACAGATGCCGTCCCTTTTCACTCTCTTTTATGTGAAGGTTAGCCTGCCGTAGCTTCCGCGTTCTGTTTGCAAGTCCTTAAGTCTGAGCTATCTGGCAACTCGCTCACATTTGGAAGTGTATTTTAACAGCTTTGCAGAGGAGCTCAGGTCTCACAAAGGCCCGAGAAGTCAGCAGCTGGTTGCCTGCGGGCGAGATCCAAACCCCCAGGTGTCGAGGCGGGCGGGGACTGTTAGGTACGGAGATTCCAAAATAGCAGAGTTAGATTAAAGCAGCCAAAGAGACGGGCTTTTGTCTGGAAAAAAAAGAAACTTTGCTATAGATTAGATAAGGGGACTTGGGGAACAAAAGTAAAGTAATTAACTTACTAGCTCTAAGCTATATGTTGTTACTCTGAGAATTTAACCTGAGACTCAGAAGAAACTCTAAGGAGAGGGACAAGAAAGAGCAATTAAGTGTGCGGACTCTAATCTGAGAGAGCTGGGTTTTGATTCCCCACTCCTCCACATGCAGCCAGCTGGATGACCTTGGGCGAGCCATAGTTCTGTCAGAGCTGTCCTTGAAAGAGCAGTTTCTGTCTGAGCTCTCTCAGCCCCACCTAGCTCACAGGGTGTCTGTTGTGGGGTTTGTAAGCCACTCTGAGACTCTGAGTTAAGGGCAGGGTATAAATCCAATCTCCTCCTCCTCCTCTCTCCCCTTTGGCTCATCCCCAAACTATTGATAATCCAGTTGGAGAATCCCAACCCTAGCTAATTATGCATCCTATCACCTTGCTCTTGTGGGGAAAACATATAGACAGTTCTGTTGGCTCTCTAACTTGAAACTAGCATGTATAACAAACAGGAGATGGCTTTCATGACAAACAGGAAGAGACCTCACACGTATCCCAGCGGGGACAGAAGAGTGACTGGACACACCCGATTTGGCTGTTCGGCATTCGGCAACTCGGGGCCTTCAAGTTCTGTAAACTTGCTGGATAAAATCCCAGTGCTGGCTGCTGGTTCCGGGAGGCTCCCGGCAGGAAGACTTGCTGGGGAACCGGGCTGTGTTTTGCTACTTTGGGTTCCATTAGAGTTAAGAGAAGGCAAGAGCCCCATCAGTCCTGGAAGGCCTTAGAGGAGAAGGACAGGGCCACCATGGTCTGAGTAGACAAAACTGACCTGCATGAACCACGGGTCTGATTCAGTAGAAGGCAGCTTCAGCTGTTCATGTGTTGCAGAGCTTTGGGGCTTGCCAACCTCCAGGTGGGATCTGGAGATCTCCAAAAGTCACGACTGATCTTTGTATAGAGAGAGTTCCTCGTGGTAAAACAGCTGCTTTGGAGGGGTGGACTCTGTGGTGTTGTACATCGCTTTCTCCTCTCCCCTTCATAAACCCCGCCCTCCCCAGGCTCCACCCACAAATCTCCAGGTACTTCCCGGAGTCGACACAGAGTCGACAGCCTTAGTAGCACTGTGTGCCTTTGAGAATGGCATGGCAGGCAAGAGTTGTGACTTTTCAGTGCGCGGCTATCACGTGACAGCAGAGCTTTCTGCCTGGCCCACAGCAGCTATTAGAAGCCCAGAAAACAGATTATAAACCTTGAGTGTAAAATCTGCTACCGCCCTCCCCCAAACAGGCACTGCTGTGGTTCCCATCTGTCCCACCCCCAGTGATAAAAGTTGGGGGGGGGGGAACTCAGAAAAGAAAGAAGAGACCCTGAATCCTGCACAGCCTTTAGAAAATGCCACCTTTTGATTTCTGTGTAACTCCAAATTGGGCCTTGGGCCCTACGCTTAGGGGTGCCACCTCCAGAGTGAGAAACGCCTGGAGATTTGAGGATGGAGCCTGGGGTGGGTGGGGTTTGGAGAGGGGAGGGACCTTGGCCGGGTGCCGTGCCATAGTACGTACCCTCCCACCCCGCCGTTTCCTCCAGAGGAACTGATCTCTGTTGGCTGGAGATCTGCCATAATTCCAGGAACCCTCCAGTTCCCACCTGGGGGTTGGCACCCCTCCCAACCCTGCTCCTCTCCTTCAGGTCAAACACAGCAGCCTCTGCTTGCTGCTTTCTGGTTTTCAGCGAGCCGGTCTGGAGTAGGCGGGCGGGCCTCTCCCTCCAGCCCCCAGCCCAGTTCAGGAGTGTGCTAATTGCCCGGTTCCCAAGTGGAGGCAGACGTCGCTCAGCCCGGGTCACCTGCCAGCAACCTGAAGGCTTTTCCCACTGATCCCGCTTTGGATTTCCGGGGCAGCAGCGGGGTGGCAGCGGTCTCGAATCCATCAGGTTCTCCCCTGGACTTAATTCAGCTGCCGGCTCACGTGCCGGCTGTCTACTCCCCCACCCCCACGCCAACGTGGAGGCACTTAGTCCTTGCATACAGAATGGATTTTCTGGGAATTTGCAAGTAAATCCATTCATTAATTTGGGGCTTTAAATTAATTAAAGGACCTGGAGTCTTTTTAAGGAATTTAGCATCTGTGTCAGTCTCCTGTAATAGAATACACCAGGCTCCGAGGGCTTATTTGGAATTTTCTGCTGTCATGTCCTGAGGCTACCTTCAAAGCAGAAGGTTGTTCGTTATCGTCTCTAACTCTTTTTTAGCGGAAAGGTTGAACGCTTCTGCAAACTTACCAATGTGTTCCCTCGCTGGATCCGCAGAGGCCCTGGCTTTCAGGGCTCCAGAAGTCTTTCCGTCATGCAAGGACTCAGGTGTCTGTCTTGGGGGAAATCGGGGATTCAGAACTTGAACCTGTTGGATTCTCTGGACTAGGTACTGCCAGGGAACCACGGGAAAATAGCAGAGTGCTCAAGGGCTTTAGCACAGCAAAGCTTAGAGAGCCAGTCTGGTGTCGTGGTTAAGTGTGCGGACTCTAATCTGGGAGAACCGGGTTTGATTCCCCACTCCTCCACTTGCACCTGGCTGGGTGACCTTGGGCAAGCCATAGCTCTGGCCCAGAACTTTTCTTGAAAAAGAGCAGTTAATGTCAAGAGCTCTCTCAGCCCCACCTACCTGACAGGGTTTCTGTTGTGGGGAGGGGAAGGGAAAGGAGTTTGGAAGCCGCTCTGAGACTCCCTTGGATAGTGAAGGGCGGGGTACAAATCCAATCTCCTCTTCTTCTTCTAGGTGAGGCAACAGACTTACAAAGTTAAACCAAGTCAGCAGTCAGTTCTAAAACTAATAAGTAACTTTTATTAAAGGAAATACATGTTTGAGAGTGCAGGTAAGCGATAGGGATAGATCACTTACTCTAACTAGCTAGATGGAGTTGGGTGCTGGATGCATGTCCAGCCTCCGTGGTGCAAGATGGAGAGATCATACACCTTCTTTGTGAGCGTGCGAGAGAGAGGAGAGAGTGGGGGAGACAAAAGCAGAGGAAAATGCCCCTAAGAGTAGCATTCTACTTCAAAGGAAAGGATCAGGTAGCAGGAAGGAACGGGTGCTCTGTGTGTCCTGACCTCTCTATCTGTCTAAACTCTTTGAAGCCATCTTCTCAAGTCTGAGACAGGAGACGGCGCCAAGTCCTCCACTTCTAACGGAATGCAGGACCCCAGAGCAGGGCAGTTCCTGCACTATTTAGCTGTGCTGTGAGCATCTTACCTTCTTAGATCAAAGCTGCAGTTTGAGAGGCGCCGAATTCAGTACCCAGTATAGAAAATCGGTGCTGATGCACAGTAACACAGTGGAAGAAACAATCAAGAAGTTTGTTCGTTTTGTATATTTGTTAAGGCCGTCCATGGGAAAGAGATCCGGATTTGGATCTGGAATTCTGGGGGAGGGAATATAGCTGCCTTATCCTGAATCAGACCCCTGGTCCATCAGAGTCTGTCTTGTCTACTCAGACTGGGAGCGGCTCTCCTGGGTCTCAGGAGGAGGAAGGGCTGTCCCGTCACCTCCTGCCTGGTTCTTTGTAACTAGAGATGCCAAAGAGTGAACCTGGGACCTTCTGCATGCCAAACTGGTGCTCTGCCACTCAGCCACGGCTCTTCCCAATTTGATGCCTCCTCTCCTTCAGCATATTTGTATACTTTGGCCTACTGTAGCAGGATGAAATCAGACAGAGGCAGTAGAGTGCAATAGTGACCAAATGGTCTTCAAAACTGCAGTTTTTTGGGGGGGCAGGTGCCATCTTGAATGGTCCTTGAAGTTTCAAAGGGCCCTAACCTAACCAAAGGGCCCTACACACGCAACCCCTAGAAGCAGAGAATTAGAAACCAGGATGCAGACAGAGTTTGAGCCTTTCTCCCTTGAGTGCTAGATTTCTGTTGGCAGGTTGTTAGGTGTGTCTTTTCCTTGGGGGGAGTACTCAAAAATAAGTACTGTTCCAGCTGTAGCCTGAAATGTTAGAGCCCGTTCTCAGGACTCATCTCAGGACTCATTATAATGTGTGGGCAGCTAAGATGGCCAGAGGGTTGGAGCATCTTTTGTTTAGCAGACAGGGCTTAAGAACCAGTGGCTTTTCCTTCAGACAGACACTTCCAGTTTCTCCATGCCCCCTTTAACCTGTGGGAGGGAGCTTATCGGCTCCGAGAGTGTCTGCCGATGGCCCAGATTTTGACAAACATTTTCAGGAACAGCGAATGGCCTCAGGACTGCAGACTCTCCTAGTCGCTGCCCACCCTCGGCTTCATTAGGGAGGCGTCTCTGTCTCAGAAAGACCTTGAAAAATTAAAAGTGATTTGTTTCTATCCAATTTGCTGAGTATTGGGGGCATATTCAAAGAGAGAGAAGTAATCTCCAAATCTCCGCTCGTTTCTGTCGTAGACAACCCCCAAATCTAATACGCCACAGAAATTACGATATTTTGCAATATCGGAAATATGTTGGGGTTGAGGATATATCGCTCTAATTTAAGATAATGCATTTGTGGCACATGACAGTATTAAGGCGAAAATGGATACTTTCAATCCTCTGTAGATTGAAAAGTTTCAAATTGGATTGGGTCTTGCCGACTTGCAAGGGAGGGGGAGAAAAGGTTGCAAGACGAGAAACAGAACTTGACGGTGGAATTATTCCTCATAAAATGTGTATCTCCTCAAATATATATAAAAGAAACGAGAAAGGGGGTTGGAGGGCAGGGTGGACTGCAGAGGAAAAGTACCTGCTACCTCCAGTCTCCTCAGGAGCAAAGGGAGGCGGCGACTCCTCCTGCCCTCCGAAGCGACCTTGAGGGACGGGAAAAGGAGAATCGGGGCTCTGAGCTCAATTTTGCCCCTCACAGACACACACACACACATCTCTGTTTGTGCTTGGCACACGGGTCTGCATTCTGTTTACAGGAGCAATGCCCTCCGAAGAGGGAAGTGTTCATGCACCACAGGTTAGAGCTGTAGGTTTGCCAACTCCAGGCTGGAAAATTCCTGGAAATCTGGGGGTGGAGCCTGGAGATGGTGGGGCTGGGGCGAGGAGGGACTTTAGCCAGGTATGGCACCATCGCATCCATCCTCCAAAGCAGTCGTTTTCTTCAGGGGAATTGATGGAGAGACACTGTGGTGAAGTGTTTTAAGAGTCCTAGGCTAGCGTCTGGGAAGCCCAGGTTCAAATCCTGACTCCTGTATGGAAACTCACTGGGTGACCTTGGGGCAGTCCTTTGCACATATTGTCGTGATTGATAGATAGCTGCAGGCAGACCAGCCGTTTTTCTGGTGGATCAGAACAGTTCCAAGCCAGCTTGGAAGAGGTAACCTCTTCACAAGCTTCAAGTAACTAGAAAGGTACCGGGGGGGGGGGGGGGACCAGTTTTTGAGAGGCCCTGTTGACACCCCCCCCCCCCCCCCCGAGATCGACACCAGAACAGCAGCCTAGCTCGGCAGACACGGTTGATTGTGAGAAGAGAGTCCGTCAGCTGCTCCCTCTCAGCAGGGAGATGAAAGCTTTATTTCAAAAAAGGCAGTTGCAGGATTGTGACCTCTGAGGAGCGCAGGGTGGGGAGGGGAGAATGGATGGTATCAGGGCTGGGGGGCTTGAGATATGCTTGGAATTCCCGGAGGTGGGTCAGCAGCCTGAATTGCAGAAGACGATGGTACAAGAGTTTGTGATGACCTTCCTTTATGCATGCCTTTGCTGGGAGGAAGGAAGGGCACAGAAAGAGAGAGAGAGAGAGGTCTTTTTCACTTATAATAGTAGAATTCAGGATCACCAATAAAATGCCTTGGCAGTTCATTTTGTGCAGGAAGAACAGAAGTATTTCATCAGGCAGTGCCATATTTAGTTGGGTGCGCTTTGCCAAAGGCCAGGCTTTCATGAACAGAAAGCTGATCCTGATTGGGAATGGGAAAACCTGCAGCTCCTGCGTACTCTGTAATGTGTGTGGGACTATGACTCAGTGGCTGAGCATCTGGTGTGCAGAAGGTCCCAGGTTTGATCCCCAACATCTCCCGTTAAAAGCCACCATGGGAAATGACAGGAGGGCAGCTCTTTGTGTAGGGGGCGGGGGGGGGGGGGAGCGGCAGTTCAAAAGCCAGAAGGAACTGGCCAGCAGAGGGGCGAGGCACAAATGGGGAAAGAAGGATTCCTTTCAGTCTTGACTTATGAATCTATGGGACTTCCCCCCAAAACTTGTTCCTAGCCACCTTAGCTAGGAAGCAAATTCAAGATCAATGTACTCTGATTGCTAGAAAATCTTGATGGGGGTGGGATTGCTAAGCCCTTGCCTCGAAACAGGTGAGGGACCCAAAATGTATCAAACCCCCCCCCCCCCCCAAAAGCTGCTATTCAGCACATCCAAAGCCCCAGATCCACTGATCACTGGAACGCCTGAAGCATGCGATACTTCTAGGGCAAAAGGGCAAAACATCGCCTTTGTGGAAGCCACCCTGACAGAAATGGCACTCACAATGTCACGCAGATGAAATTCCTCCTCAGTTGTGCTTTTCATGGTTTGGGGGGTTGCAGATTAATTTTAGCTTTTTCACTGTTTTCAAAGATCTGCATTATTTATGAGAGAAAAAGTAGTATGAAAAGAGATGAAACACAAGACTAGGGACAGCTGCTTCTCCTGCAGTTAAACCGTTTGTGTCGGCTCACCTGCTCTTCAGATAAACCTCCGCCCAGAGATAATTGCTGTACCTGCTGCGCTTTTGCCATGCTAGGTGGGCAACACAGCACTCTGCCTCAGCTTTGGTTCAACACCCTCTGTTGTGTTCCGGTTTGTATCTTGAATTTGCTTCCTGGCTTGGGTGAGCGAAGCAGCACTGCTCTAAGGAGCACACTAGCCCTCTTCAGAGATTATGAGGAACATATTGCAAAAAACCATAAAGATCAACGTTAAAAAATTCTTGCAGGAAAGCAGCCAGGGAGGCAGTGGGGCCCTTGGAAGACTACAGGACGAGAGGGAAATGGCGGAGAAGCTTTTGCCTCTGTCTTCACGCTGGAAGATGGGAGGTGCTGGCCCACTCCAGAACCACTGATTTCAAGAGCGGTGTTGAAAGACCTGAGTCAGATTGAGGTGATGAGAGAGGAGGTCCTACAACCATAGGCGTAGAGTACGGGGGGGGGGGGGGCTCGAGGGCTTGAGCCACCCCCGAAATTTCCCGGGGGGGCTCAGCCCCTCCCCCGGGGAAACGGAGCGCCTGCCGCCACGCCTCCCCGGGTCCTTTCGAGGCCCGGCGGCCGCTGCTGGAGAGGGAAGGGGTGGCGGGGGGGAGAGGCACCGGCAGCAGTGGCTGGAGGGCCTGGGAAGGGACCGGGGAGAACATTGTCCCAGTGAGTGCGCGCGCAAAGCATGCAGGCTAAGGAGCCCCTGCGCCCCCCCCCCCCAGATTTCCAAAACCCTACGCCCCTGCCTACAACTGATAGACAACTTAAAAACAAATAAATCACCGGGCCCAGATGGCATACATCCGAGAGTTCTGAAAGAACTCAAATGTGAACTTGTGGATCTCATGACAAAAATATGCAGTCTATCACTAAGTATGCCTCCATTCCTGAGTACTGGAAGGTAGCTAATGTAACCCCCATCTTTCAAAAAGGTTCTAGAACTGATCTGGGAAATTACAGGCCAGTCAGTCTGACGTCAATACCGGATAAATTGGTGGAAACTAGTAGGCACACAGATGAACGAAAACTACTGAGGCAGACTCAGCATGGGTTCTGTAAGGGAAGATCTTGTCTCACTAACCTGTTAGTGTTCTTTGAGGGGGTGAACAAACATGTGGACAAGGGGGACCCAATAGAAGCTGCTTACCTAGACTTTCAGAAAGATTTTGATAAAGTTGCTCATCAAAGGCTCCTAAGTAAACTCAGCAGTCATGGGATAAGAGGACAAGTCCTCTGGTGGATTCAAAAGTGGGTAACTAGCAAGAAACAGAGGGAGTAGGATTGCACCCACTGGCCCAAGTTTCCAATGTCCATCTGAACATTCAGCTGTATTTGAGCAGCTGGCCAAGTGTCAGTTTTTTGGGGGGTGGAGAAGGGGCCAGCAGAGCTCTGAGTCTTCCAGCAGTCCCTCTTTTTCTCTGGATGCTGTGCTTGTCGGTGGCTGTATGTCTAGACACTATTCTCTAGCCCCAAACCGACCCATTGAGGCTTGCCCCAAGGAATCCGGGGCATGCTGTCACACCAAGTATCCCGTGGATGGTGGGCCGCTGTGGCTGATGTGACTTCTGCAAAGGAATGGAAGGAACTGCTTTTAAAACAATGTGAATTAATGTGTCTCTTGGCCAATGTAGATTTTATTTTCTGAAAGATGCTTGGAGAAAATGCCAAACATGGTCTGGGTGAAAGCGGGCAGTGAGAATCATTGTCCTGTGGGACTTCCCAGTCAGATTCCTTGGCCTTCACCAGGTCTTAGACTTTCACCGGGACCACCATGGCAGTGCGACATTGTCCAGCAGACAAACCTCAAGTTGCAAAAGAGGCCAGCTTGGTAGTACACAGGAAGCCCAGACTGACCCACGTTTCTCTCTCCCAACAGCACCACCCAAGGAGCCTGTTCTGATGTGCCGGTCCAATAACTATCCGAACGGCTTCTACTGCAGTTGGCACCTACCCAGCCCAACGTACATCCCAGACACTTTTAACATCACTGTGAAGTAAGTGGGGTGGGAGAGAGAGGGGGGCAGCTTTGGGTAGGGTTTGGGGGAGCTAAAGCTCTCTTGCAGGAGAAGGCCTGGCCACAGAAGTCCAACCTCGATGGCTCTTACACGCAAGGCTGGGCTATATATGTGATGAAATGCAATGCCAGGTACGGGAGAGATAAACTTTATATCAAGGATGCTGGCAAACCCAATTGTCGGTATTTTTTGCTCAAAATACACACATGCTTTAAAAATTAACACTCTTGCAGTATCTTCTGAAAGTGTCTCCCTGGTGCTCACCCTCCTGAGAGCCAGTTTGGTGTAGTGGTTAAGTGCGCGGACTCTAATCTGGGAGAACCGGGTTTGATCCCCCACTCCTCCACTTGCACCTGGCTGGATGACCTTGGGCAAGCCATAGCTCTGTACCAGCTGTTCTCTCAAGGACAGCTTGGGAAAGAGCTCTCTCAGCCCCACCTACCTCACAGGGTGTCTGTTGTGGGGAAGGGAAGGGAAAGGAGTTTGTAAGCCGCTCTGAGACTCCCTTGGGGAGTGGAGGGCGGGGTATAAATCCAACCTCTTCTTCTTCTTCTTCTCGTGCTCCAACTGCCCGTGACGCATTAGCCCTGGGACAGTACACAGAGACATCATGCGCAGCCTCTGTCATCTGGCAGTAAAGGTGATGCGCAGTTGCTTGCGGGCCAGTTCAGAGTAGAGATGTAAAATTTCCGGAAATTTTGAAGCTCAGAAAAAAACCCCAGTTTTTTTTCATTTTTTTTTTCGGGGGGGAAAACGGAAATTTTCAGGGAAATTGGAAAAAAAATGCTACATTAGCACTTCTTTTTTCTTTCCCAGATTGAAAGTCAGTCTGTTACTTTAGGAACGTAAAATATGACTATGGACAGTTTTACTTGGCATGAAATTATCACAACTAGCGTATTAAAAATATAGTGTATCCAAACAGTTATTACAAACAGAATTTACTTTTTAAATAATATTTATTTGTAATTGTAACAAATGGAGCAACTATCTCCTGAACTGTTTACTAGTTTATGTGGAAGAGACCAAAAAAACCTCCACAAAACCATTTTTAAAAATCCAGAAGAAACAATTATTCATATTTCCTCTCCACAGTATTAAATAAAAATTAAAAAAACCATTCTCAAAGAAAGAATTGAAGAGGGGGGAAGTGTATAGAAGGGACAGTGGGACTTTGAGGCCTAGTGAAGCCTGAGTGCCAGTATATTCACCCACATGCAAAAACAAAACTGAAACCTTTTTCTTTTCTTGTGACAATAGCACCTTCTAAAGGAAGGAATGCCTCTTGTTCTTGCATTGGAGAGTTCAGTTTATAACCCAGGACAGGGGTGGGCAAACTTGCTCAGCGTAAGAGCCACCTAGAAGAGGGGTGGGCAAACTTGCTTAACGTAAGAGCCACATAGAATAAACATCAGATGTTTGAGAGCCACAAGACATGAACAAATATTACCTGCTTTTTTTGGAAAATAAGCAAATTTCCTTTTTATTAACATTAAATGAGTCTGCCAAAAATAATAACAAAATGGGTAAAAGCAGATATTGGTAATGATATTAATTTGTCCAATGATATTTGTTTGCTAATGATATTTAGCTTCCCCAGCCGCCCTGCCGGGAGCCACATAACATATGTGAAAGAGCCGCATGCGGCTCCTGAGCCACAGTTTGCCCACCCCTGCTCTAGGCTGGCTGATCCTGCACTGACCAAGGGGCTGGACTAGATTACCTGAATAGCCCTGTCCAACTCTGTGATTCTAGGATTCTGTGAAAGTTTCTTCTCTTGAAGCACTTAACAAAATGTGAACCAGAATGTCAACTAAGCTATCTGTGACCCAGAGAAAGGACACTCCATAAGATATCTTCTCAATGTCAAGGACTGTGCAAAATAGCCATGCAACAATACCAACTGAAGTTATATTTCTTTTGAGCATCATTTTCCACAGCATTAATTCTTTCCAACAATAAACACCTTTCTTCTCAGACATTAGTGCAAACTGTCTCATCTGTGGGGGGAGGAAATCAGTTGGGGAGGGGGGAATGGACATCACAGAGCTGGAAAGTGCAGAAGAGGGCAACCAAGATTATTAGGGGGTTGGAGCACCTTCCCTAGGAGGAAAGGCTGAAGGGTCTCCGGGACTTTTCAGTTTAGAGAAGAGAACAAAGAGATTGGATTTATACCCCGCCCTTCACTCAGAGTCTCAGAGCAGCTGACAATCTCCCTCCCTCGCCCTCCCCACAACAGACACCCTGTGAGGTAGGTGGGGCTGAGAGAGCTCTGAGAGAACTGCCCATGAGGGAACAGCTCTGAAAGAACTTGTAACTGACCCAAGGTCATCCAGCCGGCTGCATGGGAAGAAGTGGGGAATCAAACCCAGTTCTCCAGATCAGAGTCCGCTGCTCTCAACTACTACACCAAACTAGAGTGTGCATTGGTTCTTTCTTACAAACGGGTGTATGCAAGAGACGACTAAGTGGGGACATGATAGAGGTTTATCAAATGATCCATAGGGTGGAGACAGCTGACAAAGAGAACGGTTTCCCCCTCTCTCAAAAGACTAGAACTTGAGGGCATCCAATGAAGCTGATGGGCAGGAGGTTCAGGATGGACAAAAGGAAATACTTATTTGCACAGAGAGTGATTAAAATGTGGAATTCACTGCCAGATGATGTTGTGATGGCCACAGGAATCAACCGCTTTAAAAGGGGATTACATACATTCATAGAGAATAAGGCTGTGAATCACTACTAGCCCTGGTGACTGAGAGGAACCTCCACATTCAGAGGCAGTAATCCTCTGAATCCCAGAGCCAGGAGGCAACATCAAGGGAAGGCCAACCACAGAAGCCAACCAGTTTATCTGGAGGGCCAGCAAACTGGCCCTCCAGAGAAACTGGTTGGCCTCTATGTGAGACAGGATGCTGGACTAGATGGACCCTCACTGGTTTGATCCAGCAGGGCTCTTCTGAGGTTCTTATCAGGGGAAGGCCTCGGCCTCTCTGCCCTGTTGTTGGCCCTCCAGAGGAACTGGCTGGCCTCTGTGTGAGACAGGATGCTGGACTAGAGGGACCCTCACTGGTCTGATCCAGCAGGGCTCTTCTGAAGTCCTTATCAGGGGAAGGCCTCGGCCTCCCTGCCCTGTTGCTGGCCCTCCAGAGGAACCAGCTGGCCACCGTGTGAGACAGGATGCTGGACTAGAGGGACCCTCACTGGTCTAACCCAGCAGGGCTCTTCTGAGGTTCTCATCAGGGGAAGGCCTCGGCCTCTCTGCCCCGTTGCTGGCCCTCCAGAGGGACTGGCTGGCCCCTGTGTGAGACGGGATGCTGGACTAGAAGGACCCTCCCTGGTCTGATCCAGCAGGGCTCTTCTGAGGTTCTTCTCAGGGGAAGGCCTCGGCCTCTCTGCCCTGTTGCTGGCCCTCCAGAGGAACTGGTTAAGGCCACTGTGTGAAACGGGATGCTGGACTAGATGGACCCTCACTGGTTTGATCCAGCAGGGCCCTTCTGAGGTTCTCATCAGGGGAAGGCCTCGGCCTCTCTGCCCTGTTGCTGGCCCTCCAGAGGAACTGGTTAAGGCCACTGTGTGAAACGGGATGCTGGACTAGATGGATCCTCACTGGTCTGATCCAGCAGGGCCCTTCTGAGGTTCTCATCAGGGGAAGGCCTCGGCCTCTCTGCCCTGTTGCTGGCCCTCCAGAGGAACTGGTTAAGGCCACTGTCTGAAACGGGATGCTGGACTAGAGGGACCCTCCCTGGTCTGATCCAGCAGGGCTCTTCTGAGGTTCTTCTCAGGGGAAGGCCTCGGCCTCTCTGCCCTGTTGCTGGCCCTCCAGAGGAACTGGCTGGCCCCTGTGTGAGACAGGATGCTGGACTAGATGGATCCTCACTGGTCTGACCCAGCAGGGCTCTTCTGGGGTTCTTCTCAGGGGAAGGCCTCGGCCTCTCTGCCCTGTTGCTGGCCCTCCAGAGGAACTGGCTGGCCCCTGTGTGAGACAGGATGCTGGACTAGATGGATCCTCACTGGTCTGACCCAGCAGGGCTCTTCTGGGGTTCTTCTCAGGGGAAGGCCTCGGCCTCTCTGCCCTGTTGTTGGTCCTCCAGAGGAACTGGCTGGCCCCTGTGTGAGACGGGATGCTGGACTAGATGGGCCTCTGGCCAGATCCAGCAGGGCTCTTCTGATGTTCTTATGATGGATCTTTCTCTGGGGTAATGCTGACATTAATAACTCCGTTGATCTTAAAGGTGCCACTAATCTCAAATTTTGTTATGCTGCTTCAGACCAAACAGCTACCCACCTGAATTTATCTTAAAATTCCAGGTAAACTCTGATAGTTATCTGAATAAGCCCTGACCTGAGTGGCCCACGCTAGCCCGATCTCACCAGATCTCAAAAGCCAAGCAGGGTCAGCCCTGGTTAGTCCTTGGATGGGAGACCACCAAGGAAGTCCAGGGTTGCAACACAGAGGCAGGCAAAGGCAAAAGCACCTCCGTTCATCTCTTGCCTTGGAAACCCCATGAGGGATCACCATCAGTCGGCTGCCCCTGGACAGCACTTCCCACCACCCTCTGAATTAAGGGCTGACCGATCCTCAGGCTAGATGCCTGGTACCCCTCCAGCGGGGCTGTCTTGCTGTCATCGTTAGCAGTCTCTGAAGAACCATCTGTCAGGATTCCCTCTCATCTCTTGAAAAGCTGTTTAATCGGGAGCCCCCTGCGTCCACCTGGAGGCAAGGTCGTCCACAAGTTACTTAATTAGATCTTCCTAGTCAGTTTTAATGGTGTGCAGTCTGTGTCCCCCCCCCCAAAAAAATGCTCAGCCCCTTTGAAAATTTGCTTTGCGTCGTCTGATCTTTCGCTCAAATTAGAGCATCCGTGTGTGCTCACAGAATTTTGTTCAGATGAAATTTTGCAGCAAGTGTAAGGGGGAGCAGGGTCTTTTTTGCTGAATCATTAATGAGCCACAAAAGTTATACTGAAAGATACCCTCATAGACACACACACACACACACACCCACTTCTTACTGTCTTCTATTTCAGCAGTTCCAGACTTCTGAAGGGTTTGAAGGGTTTGGCGAGGGATCAGACTGCAGAGTGCAATTTCCCTTTCCAGGATGAGTAAATGAAGCAACTCTCTTTGATGTGCAGGACCTCTGATGGATCCTCTTGTGGGAGCTGACAGGGTCAGCTTTTACGAACGCGTTCGAGGTTGGCGAGAAATTGCTTCGTCCACCTGAACTTTTCCACTAGGGCTGTATATATGTCAAGAACATCCTCACCTGCAGTTCTGTGGGATTTGGGGCTTGTGATGGAATAATTTCTTTTTGTCTTTCTTTTTCCAACAAGAGGCTGGGTTCACCTGGAAAATGTTTGAAGCGTAGTTTGATCCTGGAGCTTGTTGTGCTGGTTGTTTAGCTTCATTCATAGGCCAACCTGCTCCCTGAGACTGAAGGCAGATTACAAAACACGAAAGGCCATTCGACTGGAAAGCAAAAACCTCCAATAATGCAGTAGTACTAGGATTTCAGAACTGGGAACTGATGCAAACGGAAACTGGCAAGACTTACCATAATGAAGAAAGGGAGTTACAAAGGGAGAGGACACTGCAGGAAAGGGGGGGGGGTACATAGAATAAACACATGGTACAAGTGGGGGACACGCAAGGAATTGCAGGGGACCTCTCATTCCCCCCTCCCACACTCTTTCCTCTTTCCCTCCCCTCCATAGCCTCTGCCCTTTTCCTGCCTCCTTCCCACCTACCAGCCAACTTACCTTCATCTGCCCCACCTCCAGTTTTTCCCTCCCCCTGGCAGCCTCTCCCCCAGGAAAACTATGGCCCAATTGTGCAGTTCTGGCCACCAGGCTGGGCCCCATTACACACTGGGGAGCCTGCAAGCAGGGTTGCCAGCTCTGGGTTGGGAAATACCTGAAGATTTGGGGGTTGGAGCTTGGGGAGAGTGAAGTAGGGGAGGAGAGAGACCTCCGCGGGATATAAAGCAATAGTCTCCGCCTTCCAAAGCAGCCATTTTTCTCCAGGGGAACTGATCTCTGCCACCTGGAGACCAGAGGGAATTCTGGGAGATCTCCAGCCGCCACCTGGAGAGTGGCAACTCTACTTGCAGCGTGCTCCATTTCCCCCTGGCGATCCCTTCCCCGCACTGTTTCCTCTTTTACTCCTCCTAGCACCCCCAGTATCCTCACCTTTCCCTTCTTCCTTCTTTCCTTCCCAACCACCAACCAACCTACCTTTTATCCACTCTCCCCATCTTGAGCTATATTTATTTCATTTGCAAGCATTAAAAGCCAGTTCTCAAAAGCATAAAAGCAGATACAGACCCACAGCATAAAACATCTTGCAGCCTAAATGCTTCTCATGGCAGCCTCAGATTAGAAGAAGATTGGGAGGGGAAACCATTTAAAAGATCCACCTTTACAGAAGAAGAAGAGGAGGAGGAGGAGGAGGAGGAGATTGGATTTATACCCCGCCCTCCACTCCCCAAGGGAGTCTCAGAGCAGCTTACAAACTTCTTTCCCTTCCCCTCCCCACAACAGACACCCTCTGTGAGGTGGGTGGGGCTGAGAGAGCTCTGACAGAAACGGCTCCTTTTCAAGAACAGCTCTGACAGAACTACGGCTTGCCCAAGGTCATCCAGCAGGGCCAGGTGGAGGTGTGGGGAATCAAACCCGTTTCTCCCAGGTTACAGTCTGCGCACTTCACCACTACACCAAACTGGCCCTGAAAAGAAATGTTTTGGCCTCCTGCCTAAAAAGAGAGTAAAGTGGGTTCCAGTTGACCCTGAAGGGAGAGGGCGTTCCACAGGTGAGGTGCCACCACCAAAAAAGCCCCTTCTCTATTGGCCTTCCGCCTTCCCTGTGGAGTAAGGGTGGTCTGGGGGGAGAGGGTCATGCTGCTGCCCTGGCCCCCAGCCACTGAGGGCCTCAGAGGTCCAAACGGGCCCTTTGAATTGTGCCTGGAAACAGATGGGCGGCCCCAGCAAATCTTTTCGGCACGGGGTTGATACGATCCCGGTATCCAGCCTCAGGATAGATGAGGCCTGTGCGGGCGGCTGCTTCTCTCAGCGTTTGAGCTGCACCTTAATTAAAAGATGATTTGGTCAACGGGGGACGTCTATTTATCTTGCTGAAGAGCACGCCAGTTATTCCAGCATGTGTGCTAAGGAAAGTCGTTTCCTGCAAGCTCGCTCGCGTCGGCCGAAATCAGGCTGGCGTGCCTGTCGGATATCACGGGGATCTCGGTGTCTGTCAGAAATGGCGGGCCTTGCCTTCATTTCCTGTTCAGGCTTTCTTCATAAGGTACAGAGTCCGTCTCTGTCTGTTGGTGTGTTTGCTCTTCCCTCAGGAGGGGATTTGGTGCCATTGTCACACACACACACACACACCATCGACAATCATATGGGGGGAGCTTTTTCATATGGGGGTAGCCAGTTTGGTGTAGTGGTTAGGAGCACGGACTCTAATCTGGGAGAACCGGGTTTGATTCCCCACATCTCCTCCATATTCAGCTGCTGGTGTGACCGTGGGTCAGTCCCAAGTTCTTTCAGAGCTGTCCTCAAGAGCAGTTCTCTCAGAGCTCTCTCAGCCCCACCTACCTCCCGGGGTGCCTGTTGTGGGGAGGGGAAGGGAAAGGAGATTGTAAGATGCTCTGAGACTCCGAGTGAGTGAAGGACGGGGTATAAATCCCATCTCCTCCTCCTCCCAGGACCCCCCTGTAGGGTTTAAAGACCCACAGCTATGAGGGCAAGGGTGGGGCCAATCTGGAGGGTCTCTCCAACGGCCTCAGTGAAAGCCAGCCGCGGAGGGAAGACCCCCATGGTGGGTTGTCATAGATGCTCTGTGGGCTGAATCTAAAGAAAAGCCCCTTCCATCCAGGGAGCTCCTCCAACTTCTCAAGAGCCCCAGATGCGAGTCAGTAGCAGTGGATGCTGTTTTCTGATTTCCGCAGAAGCCCCTGAAGCTGGAAGGAACAGAAGTTCAGCAGGTGAAACATTGCCTCCCAATATCCCACACTAGCAGTGTTGCCATCCTCCAGGTGGCACCTCGAGATCTCCAACTGTTAGCACTCTCCAGATGACCAAGATCAGTTTCCTTTGAGAAGAGTGCTGCTTGGGGGGGGGGGTGGATTCTATGGCACTCTGCCCTGCTGAGGTCCCTCCCCAGGCTCCACACACACACGTACACCCCAAATATCCAGGTATTTCCCGACCCAGAGCTGGCAATTCCACGTACTAGGGAGAGCGGTTGAAGTTCTCCTGTGCACCTCTCCAAGGGAAGCTTTTCCCAGATGCAGAGGTTTGCGCCGACTGGCCAGTTTCCTGTATGCTGTTGATGGAGTTACCAACATCACCTTGGCTGGAAGAAGAACCAGAAGGGGCAACGGCGTGCAGTGTGCACATCGGTAGCTGCCGAATCAGGCCACTGGCTCAGGAAGGTCTCCTCGGACGGGCAGCAGCTCTCCAGCGGGGCAAGGCCCGTCCCAGCCCCCAACTGCCCAAAGTCCCCGACCCGGAGATGTGGGAGCTTCTGCAGGCAAATCTCATGTTCCGCCGCTCATCTTGGGCCCCTCCCTGATTGGTGCCCAGGGAACAAATAAGGGGGCGAGGGATCTGTAGCACATCAGGGATGGAGAGAAATGGAGTCCTGGTCTCTTGCAATAGTATCTGTGCTTTTGAACTTTGCATCTGGGGAGGACATATTGCTGACAGTACATTCCCATGAGCCCACCAGCCAAAGGGTTGCCTCCCCATAGCCTGAGAAAAGAGCCAGAGTCCTGGAGCGCCTGAAAAGCTAACTAAATTTGTGGCAGGGGAGGAGCTCTCGTGAGTCACTGAAGTCACTTCTTCAGATCTGAAGGGTATAAGCTATTCTGAGTCACTGTTCACTTCTTCGGGTACCTCCTTCAGGTTCATTTCTTCAGATCTGGAGAAGTGAGCCGTGACTCCCGAAAGCTCCTCCCCTGTCACAGATTTTGGGAGTCTTTCAGGTGCTCCTGGACTCTGGCTCTTTTCCAGTGCCACAGACAGATGACCACGGCTAACCCCCATAGACTCCGTTTTCTTCCTCAGCTGACGTCTGCTTATCTCTGTTTTTGGTAGGCACGACTCCAAGGAAATCGTGTGTGAGAAGGACGCGTCCCCCAAGAACCGGTGCTACATCCGGTACCTCCACCTCTTCTCCACCAAGAAGTACAAGGTGACGCTGACCGTCACGAACGCCCTGGGTCGGAACTCCACCACCATCTCCTTCGATGAATTTGCGATAGGTAAATTCCGTGACAAGCTCCGCTCTGGCGACTGGGTCTCGCAGGGAAGGAGATGGTGAGCCGCTCTGAGACTCGGAGTGAAGGGCAGGGAATAAATCCAGTCTCCTCCTCCTCCTCCTCTTCTTCCCATTGCCACCAGTATACACATTACCTCACTCCACATGTTAAGAACATAAGAGAAGCCAACCTTGGGTCAGGCCAGTGGCCCATCTAATCCAATACTCTGTCACACAATGGCTAAAAACACCAGGTGCCCTCAGGAGGTCCAACAGTGGGGCCAGGACACCAGAAGCCCTCCCTCTGTTGCCCCCCTTCCCAAGCACCAAGAATACAGAGCATCACTTGCCCCAAACCGAGAGTTCCTATCTATACACCACTGCTCTATATAAGAACATAAGAGAAGCCAATGTTGGATCAGGCCAGTGGCCCATCCAGTCCAACACTCTGCCACACCGTGGCCAAAAACACCAGGTGCCCTCAGGAGGTCCAGCAGTGGGGCCAGGACACCAGAAGCCCTCTTACACTTTCTAACTACTGAAATGAGGGACAGAATTATAACACAAAAAATGAATTTTTAGTTAACCACGAAACTAAACCTTTTTTCTTTTTTAACCAATATAACGTTTAATAGCTCAAAATGTTACCTTAGGAGGCAAATACTTTTAAATGCATGTTTACCAGTTGATACATATGAAGGTGCAGGTGGGGTGGGAAGTCATTTAATGATTATATCTTTTTAGCTAACTATGCAATATCATAGAGAATGGAATATGTATAAAAGCTAACTGCATTTGAAAATAATGGGGGGGGGGGGGAAAGGACACCAGAAGCCCTCCCGCCATTGTCCCCCCCCCCAAGCACCAAGAATAAGAGCATCATTTGCCCCAGACCAAGAGATTCTATCTATACCTTGTGGCTAATAGCTCCAGATGTTTATCCAATTCCCTCTTGGAGCCGTCCATGCTTGTAGCCACCACCACCTCCTGTGTCAGTGAATTCTATGTGTTAATCCCTCTTTGGGTGAAGAAGGACTTCCTTTTATACCTTCTAACCCGACTGCTCAGCAATTTCATGGAGTGCCCACAAGGAGTTCTTGTCTTGTGAGATAGGGAGAAAAGTACCTCTTTCTCTGCCTGTTCTGCCTGTTCCTTAGTGGTAAGAAAGCTGCTTTAGATGGCTTTGCTTCCAGGTAAACACGGCTGGGATCATGCTGAATTGCGCTTTTAGATATTCGTAGTACTTCACGGCACATTGATCTTCTTGCATTCCTCACAACATTGCAGGCCGGTCACTGTTCCTAGCATATTGCCAGGTGAAGAGGCTGGTTAGCCCTAGCTTTGCAGCAAAGGCTGGATTCAAGCCAGCTCAAGTGCTGAACTGCGTGCCGGTGGGGCTCATGGATATTAAAAAGTTTGCGCTGTGTTTCTTCTTGAAGGCACCTTCCCTAGGAGATAGGACAATCTTCCTCCTTATTGCCCCCTCCTTTTGCTGAAGGAGACTTGACCAAGACCCTAGAATGAGTCTACGGCAGAGATCACCTGGAGCCAGTTTGGTGTAGGGGTTAAGTGCACAGACTCTAATCTGGGAGAACTGGGTTTGATTCCCCACTCCTCCACTTGCACCTGGCTGGATGACCTTGGGCAAGCCATAGCTCTGTGCCAGCTGTTCCCTCAAGGACAGCTTGGGAAAGACCTACCTCACAGGGTGTCTGTTGTGGGGAGGGGAAGGGAAAAGGAGTTTATGAGCTGCTCTGAGACTCCAAGTGAGTGAAGGGTGGGATATAAATCCAATCTCCTCTTCTTCTAACCCACTGCTCACAGCTCTGGCTGGGAAGCCCCACAAACACACACCTTAAGAAGAGCCCTCCTGGGTCAGGCCAATGGTCCATCCAGTCCAGCCTCCTGTCTCTCACAGTAGCCAACCAGTTCCTCTGGAGGGCCAGCAGCAGGGCATAGAGGCCAAGGCCTTCCCCTGATGTTGCCTCCTGGCTCTGGAATTCAGAGGCTTATTGCCTCTGAACATGGAGGTTCCCCTCAGTCACCATGGTTAATAGCCATTGATAGACTTATCCTCCATGAATCTGTCTAACCCCCTTTTAAATATGTTCATTCCTTTGGCCTTCACAACATCCTCTGGCAGCAGATTCCACATTTCAATCACTCTCTGTGTCATTTCCTTTTGCCCATCCTGAACCTACTGCTCATCAGCATAAGAACATAAGAGAAGCCAATGTTGGATCAGGTCAACGGCCCATCCAGTACAACACTGTCATACAGTGGCCAAAAACACCAGGTGCCCTCAGGAGGTCCAGCAGTGGGGCCAGGACACTAGAAGCCCTCCCACTTGTTAGCCGAATTGCTTTAATTTAACGTTAGCAATTGGCAAAATACCGGGTTACAGCCAACTATACCAGGGTCCCACCCCTCCCAAGAGTTCTACAGGAAAAAGGCACGTGAGGCAGATGGCAAATTCAATGCAGTTTACTGAATGATGTTGTTCAAGCATACACAAAACAGAATCTCTCTCATACACACACAGACCTAAGGAAATTTAGATAGAAAATAGCATTGTTGCATTAGCAGGAGTTTCATTGATGGGTGATACTTTACCTATCCTGGAGATGGATCCTTGTTCCAACAGAAGATTAGAGGGATTGGAAAGGAAAAATGGGGGAGCGTGATCTAAACCTGCAGATACACGCTTCTTCCTGTCTGCGCAAACCAGGGATTAAAGATGGAGGCAAGGTAGTGGGATAGCAAGCTGGACATAAGGGGGGGGGGGGGGGTAAAGCAGATAGGGGACGATGGCTCAAGAGACCGATTGCTTCTGTGCAGGGTCTTTTATGGGGTGGTCTTTGGGGGCGGTCTGTGCAAACCATATCCCCTTGACACACCTCTCAGGTAGTCCGTCCCTTCAAACCCTATCATTGGTGAAGGTAAAAAAGGGGCTGGTGGCAGAGGGGTGGCCAATATTGCAAAACTATGATCTCACCAGGAACTGACACTTTGGGTGAGGTCCGATGACTCACCGGGGCCACTGCATTGTCTTTTAATGGCCCCGGCCGACTGGGTGATGGCCCGACCATCAGTTGCTAGGTAACCACATTAGCATAATCCGTTCAGGTATGTTGGAGGGGGCAGGGGTTGACCAGCGTGGTGTGACAGAAAGAAACCTCATGGCAGAAGGAGTCTTTTTCTCTGTCTTAGTGAACTATCTAGGGTGCCAGCCTCCTGGCATGGACTGGAGCTTTCCCCAGCAATGGAGAATGCACATGGCCCTTCCAATACTAGCAACCCAAGTTCAAGCTTATGAATCTTACAATCCATAAGAGCACTAGCAGTGCCTTGCTGGCCAACACACTGTTGCCCCCCCCCCCCAAGCACCAAGAATACAGAGCATCACTTGCTTAGACTGAGAGTTCCTATCTGTACTTTGTGGCTAATAGCCACTGACGGACCTCTGCTCCAGATGTTTATCTGATTCCCTCTTGAAGCCGTCCATGCTTGTAGCCGCCACCATCTTCTGTGGCAGTGAATTCCACATGTTAATCACTCTTTGGGGGAAGAAGCACTTCCTTTTCTCTGTTCTAACCCGAAAACTCAGCTTTACTGGATGCCCTCAAATTCTACTATTTTGGGGGAGGAGGGAAAAGTTCTCTTTGTCAGCTCTCTCCACCCCATGCATGATTGTGCAAACCCCTATCCTGTCCCCCCTTAGTCATCTCTTTTCTAAACTGCAAAGTCTCAGACGCTCCAGCCTTTCCTCACAGGGAAGGTGCTCCAACCCCTGAATCATCTTGGTTATCCTCCCCTGTACTTTTTCCAGCTCTGTGATGTCCTTTTTGAGATTTGGTGACCAGAACTGTACACAGTATTCCAAATGAGGCCGCACCATAGATCTGTACCGGGGCATGACGATATTGGCCGTTTTATTCTCAATTCCTTTCCTATTAATCACAAACATAGGGTTTGCCTTTTTCGCTGCTGCAGCACACTTTCACTGAGCTGTCCACTATGACCACAAGATCTTTTCCCCCCTCAGGCTCAGCAGGTTCAGACCCCATTAGCCTATATCTGAAGTGGGGATTCCTCTGCTCTATCTGGATGGTCCAGGCCGACCTGATCTTGTCAGATCTCAGAAGCTGAGCAGGGTCAGCCCTGGTCAGAACCTGGATGGGAGACCACCAAGGAAGTCCAGGGTTGCTACGCAGAGGCAAACAATGGATAAAACCACCTCTGAAAGTCTCTTGCCTTGAAAATCCTACAAGGTCACCTTAAAATCAGCCACGACTTGCCAGTGAAAAACTAAAACAGTCTTTACTGTGCTCTCGGACTCTTGCTCTTTTCTGCTGCTGGAGACAGACTAACACAGCTACCCACGATGATCTGTCTCTTTGGGCAAGAAAACTGGTGCAGCCGAGGAGCCTCATCGAGTGAGAACAGGCACCTCACTCCTTTGCCACCATTCACCACAGCTGCATGCCAACTGCGCTTAGCATCCTCTCACGAGGAGCCATGCCATATTGCTAGTCTAAAGCACGCAAGAGGCCTTTTATCTGACCAGTCCAGTGCCTTCTTCCTCCACAGGAAAGCCCTGATCTTGCCTTTCTGTCCATCCCAGCAGACCTGCTGGTTTAACTCTTCCTTCCACCCGGAAACATCCACAGGTACTAGAGGTGGGCACTTAGCCAGAATTGTAGGAAAGGGGCAGGTGAGTTCTCGAGCCAAATATCCCTTCTCTGAGGCAGCCGTCCCAAGGCAAAGGAAGGCAGGGCTGCTGAACCAGCCGTGCAAATAGTTGAAAGTGAGGGGGGGGGGGTTTCCAACTGGAGAGCAAAAAGTGAAAAGACAATTGGAAAGATACTTGGGTGACAAGCCTCATGGCAGAGCGGGATTCAAGTCTGGTAGCACGTTAGAAACAAGCCTCACATTCCAGCTCAACACAGCATTTTGGGCAGGGTTAGGAACCTCTTCGTAGTGGAATGTGCAAAATGAGCACAGACTCTCTACAACTGAGGGCTTCTCCTTTTCTAGGGGCGTCTGGGAGAAATCTAGGGCATAAGAACATAAGAGAAGCCAGGGGAATGGCGGGCCTTCTGGTCCTGGAAAGGAGGCCGAGAGAGGTGGGGCTTAAACCCTTCTGCATAAGAACATAAGAGAAGCCTATGTTGGATCAGGCCAGTGGCCCATCCAGTCCAACACTCTGTGTCACACAGTGGCCAAAAACATCAGGTGCCCTCAGAAGGTCCAGCAGTGGGACCAGGACACGAGAAGCCCTCCCAGCTGTTGAATCAGAAGCAGTTGGACAGAAATGGGTGGTAAAAGATCTAGCGCCTGTGAAAGCCCATCCTTTTCAAGTGGATTCCCTTCCTTCCTCCCCCTCCCCTGGAAGAGTTAGGCTGGGACTAACATCAACCTGCAGGGCTGCAGTGGCTCAAGTGGTTAAGATGCTGAACTGCAGACCGGAAGGTCAGTAGTTCAGCAGTTCGAGACCCGAGTGAGCTCCCGTCTCTGGCCCCAGCTCCTGCCAGCCTAGCAGTTCGAAAGCAAGAAATTGCAAGTAGATAAATAGGTACCACTTCGGTGGGAAGGGAACAGCGTTCCATGCACCTCGGCGTCTAGTCATGCCAGCCACATGACCACAGAAATGTCTTCAGACAGCGCTGGCTCTTCGGCTTGGAAACAGAGATGAGCACCGCATCCCTAGAGTTGGATTCGACTGGCTTTCGAGCAAGGGAAACCTTTACCTAACGTCAACCAAAAGGGAGACGGCACCCAAGTTATCAGAAGAAGACTGAGACGGGGGAGGGAAGCCACAAAGGAGTTAGAAAAGATCTTTAAGACTAAGGATGTGTCCCCAGCAACCAAGATCAAGCTAATTCATGCCGTAGTATGCCCCATTACTGTGAGGGGGTGTGAAAGCTAGACATTGAAGAAAGCTGACAGGAAGAAGGCGGCTTTGTTGGAAACGTGGTGTTGGAGGAGACTGGTTTTACGGATACCGTGGACTGCCAAAAAGACAAATCGGTGAATTCTAGATCAAATCAAGCCTGAACTGTCCCTAGAAGCTAAAATGACTAAACTGAGGCTGTCGTACTTCGTCACATTACGAGAAGACAAGTCTCTGGAAGAGACAATCAAGCTAGGAAAAGTAGAAGGCAGCAGGAAAAGGGAAGACGCCACAGGAGATGGAGGGACTCAGTCGAGGAAGCCACCAAGGCCCTCCCTTTGCAAGGCCTGACCAAGGAAGGCTGTTAACCACAGGACGTTTTGGAGGTCATTAATTCACAGGAGCCCCCTAAGTCAGAAGCAGCCTGAGGGCACTTCACACAGAGAGAAGACAGTTTTTAAAGGAACCTCATGGCTCTGCTTTGCGGATACAACTCAAACCAGCATTTCTGAGATACAGCTTGAAGGGAATTTGGAACCACGGAAAACACCCCTTTAGCGTCATGGACGGCACAAACTCCAGCACTAGGGCATCGCAACCAGTTCCAGAAGGGCTGGCTGGCAGAAGGAGCCGGGGGCCCTGGGCATCCGTAGGGCAGCTGTCCTTGCCAGCCACGTCCAAGGAGGGAAGGCATTGGACATCTTCTTTGAGAGAGTAGCCCGCCTCCCTGTCTTTACAGGAAAGCTGTTCCCACGCTTAGAACCGGTTTGGGTCCAGTAAGGAGTGGGCCTCCCCCCTGCCAGCTCCCAAGCCCAGGGAACTAGGAGGCCAGCATGGTTTTCAGGGGCTCAGGGGCAGGGGAACGGCAGACCTGCTGGCCCTAGAAAGGAGGTCGAGAGAGGTGGGGCTGAAATCTTTGTGCATAAGAACCTAAGAGAAGCCGTGTTGGATCAGGCCAGTGGCCCATCCAGTCCAACACTCTGTGTCACACAGCGGCCAAAAACACCAAGTGCCATCAGGGGGTCCAGCAGTAGGGCCAGAACTCCAGAACCCTCTCCCTGTTGCCCCCCCCCCCCCAAGCATCAAGAAGACAGAGCATCACTTGCCCCAGACAGAGTGTTTCATCTATAACGAACATAAGAGAAGCCAATGTTGGATCAGGCCAGTGGCCCATCCAGTCCCAACACTCTGGGTCACACAGTGGCCAAAAACACCAAGTGCCATCAGGGGGTCCAGCAGTGGGGCCAGGACACGAGAAGCCCTCCCACTGTTGCCCCCCCTCCCCAAGCACCAAGAAGACAGAGCATCTATAACACCAACGACCTCTCCCCGGCCATTGGCTGTGACCGAGCTGTAGTGTCCCTGCCTATATGTATGCTTCTTTGTACTGGATTCAGTTATTGTGTTGTGAGGTCCCACTTTTCTGTATCTGACCAGTTCCCTATATCAGTAGTCTCTTCGGGATATTCTTTATACGTAGTCTAGATATATTGAGGGCCAGAGCCCAGCGGACTCTTTACCACAGACTTCAGGCGCCAGTGCGTGTAAACGTCAAACAGCACAGGTCATTATGATACCGAAAACTCAGCTGGGGGAATGGGATTTATGTACAGAGGAGAGTTTGCTTGTTTCTTCACTAAACCAGTTACTTTTTTTTACTTTAATTTTCGCAGAGGCTGTATGCTTATCACTTTCAGTTAAACTCATATGTTTCTTGGTCCACAAAAACCCTTCTACTGACTCCACTCTCCGGGCTCACTTTTCAGGGGTTAACCTTTGGGGCTTTATCTGGTCTCCTGAGTCTTCCGGTTCGACACCCCGGCTGTCCCAGACGCCTCTAGTCCCTTTTGCCCTCCTTTAGCCGCCCTTTGAAGTTCCCTTGGAGAAGTCTGTTTGGTGTTTGTGACCCCTGCGGTCTTAACTTTGCCCACTCTCTGGTAACTCTCCTCTCACTGTTTGAGAATACATCTACCCTGGAACTCTAGTTGGTCTCTTGGAGTCAAATCTCACTCTCAAATCTTGGCTACACATTTCTGAGCCGGTTCACAAAGTCCTGAAAAGTCAGACGCCCGTACCGGAGAAGGTTTTGCACGAGTGGACTGAACCCAGACGTGCTGAGGTTGGCCAAGCAATGAAGCCTTCGCAAGACCGGGGCGACGTTTCAGGCTCTGCGAGGGGGGAGTGGCCACGGGGTCACGTGACTCGTCCCCAGCTCCCAGCGGTGAAGCCTTTGTGAATGGAGCGTTGCGGAGAGGCAGGTGTGCCGAGCCGGGGTAGGGCAAAGCCCTGTTGCTGGGTCCCGTGTTGCCTTTTTACAACTCTAATGGCTAACACAGGCTTGACAGATGGTCTTTGCATTCTGGATGCAACAGAGAAAAAACAACAAATGCACACAGAGAGAGCCGGCGCGCCAGCACGCCCCGTCTCCAGCTTTTCTAATGGGAGCCTCGGGCGAACGATGGAACAGCAGCACATGACATTAAAAATGTAACATCCTGACAGCACTAATTATTCTGTGCATCAAAAGCCGTCCAGGGCGGACACGGCTCCGTATGCACCACGAGATGTGCAGATGATGAGCCTGGATTCACTGGGGAAAACATCTGTGTTTGGATGCTTTGGGTTTTGCTGCCCTCTGCCTAGTGGGATGGCAGAGGGCCGGGGGGCTCAGCTCTGGGGGAAGGAAGGGCCTTGGAGCAGAGCTGCTCAGGAGGGAGGGAGGGACCGCACAGCACAGCACAGCTGAGTGCTCAAGAGACCGGTGAGGTTATCAGGGAGACACCTGGAGACCGTTGAGCAGAAGGGTTTTCAGGGAGGCCCAGTGGTAGAGCATCTGCTTGGTCTACAGAAGGTCCCAGGTTCAGTCCCCAGCATCTCCAGTTAGAAGAACTAGGCAGTCAGTGACGTGAAAGACCTCAGCCTGAGACCATAGAGTCAGTTTGGGGTAGTGGTTAAGTGCGCGGACTCTAATCTGGAAGAACCGGGTTTGATTCCCCACTCCTCCACTTGTACCTGCTGGATGACCTTGGGCAAGCCATAGTTCTGGCACAGCTGTTCTTGAAAAAGAGCAGTTTCTGCCAGAGCTCTCTCAGCCTCACCTACCTCACAGGGTGTCTGTTGTGAGGAGGGGAAGGGAAAGGAGATTGTAAGCCGCTCTGAGACTCTTTTGGGTAGTGAAGGGCAGGATATAAATCCAATCTCCTCCTCCTCCTCTTCTTCTTTGTCTTCTTCTTTTAGAGAGAACCGCTGCCTGGCTGAGCAGACAAGACTGACCTTGATGGACCAGGTGTCTGATTCCATATAAGGCAGCTCCACATGCTCGCGTGTTTCAGGAGAGGTTCTTGAGCAGTTCTCAGGTGGAAGGGCCCCAGAGGAAGGGCAGGGCTCTGAGGTGAAGGAACCAGAAGTTCCACCAGACACCAGAAGCATCACAACATTCACAGGGGCTAAGCTGAGGTCTCCTGCCTCATGTGAACAGATGAAACTGCCTTCTAGTGAATCAGACCCTTGGTCCATCAAGGTCAGTGTTGTCTACTCAGACTGGCAGCCGCTCTCCTGGGTCTCAGGCTGAGGTCTTTCCCATCCTGCCAGATCCTTTTAACTCGAGAAGCCGGGGACTGAACCTGGGACCTTCTGCATGCCAAGCGGAGGCTCTTCCACTGAGCCACAGGTCCCCTCCATGAGAGGGCTCATCACTCAGCGCGTGAGAAAGAAACCTGGCCTTGGGGGGGCCCCTGACAGTCCATCCATTGTATCGGCAGCATGGAGCCTGTCCCTCTGCTCCAAAATGCCATTCTCTGCTCTGTGGCGCAGCTTCCCCATGTGACATTTTAAATTTTATATTTTGAAAATTTGCATCCTGCCTCTCCTCCATTTGAGGTGGATTTTTAAAAAGACATGAAATCCCCCCAGTGCAACCTTGCAGAACCTCACTTCCTCGTTTGTGCATCGATGGAATTTATAGCGCTCCCTCCATCCCCGGCGAAGTTCCATCCCGCCTATAAATTGGGAAGTGGTGATCTAATCCTGGAGCGATGGGAAACTTAGCAGTTCCACCCCCAGCAAAGGTTGGACTTGGGCAGCTGCTTAAAGGACAGCGACAAAAAAGGCAGCCAGACAGGGATTTTATTTATTTATGTATTGTTCACATTTTTAAAAATTCTGCCCTGGCTGCCGTTTGTCTAGATGCCCGTTAGGCTGCTGAGGGCACTTTTCTGCTTCCGTTTCTTATTTAAAATATTTGTATGTATATATTTCCCCCCCAAGAAGTCCTTTTCTCCCTTTCTCACAATACAAGAACTTGTGGGCGCTCCATGAAGTGAATGAGCAGGCAGGCTTAGAACAGATAAAAGGAAGGACTTCTCCGCCCAAAGAGTCACGAACACATGGAATTCACTGCCGCAAGAAGTAGTGGCGGATAGAAGCGTAGACAGCTTCAAGAGGGGACTGGATAAGCATATGGCGCAGAGGCCCATGGGTGGCTATGAGCCACAAGGTATACGGATAACTCTGTCTGGGGCAGTGATGCTCTGTATTCTTGGTGCTTGTGGGGGGGCACAGTGGGAGGGCTCCTGGAGTTCTGGCCCTGCTGGTAGACCTCCCTATAGCACCTGGGCTTTGGCCACTGTGTGACACAGTGTTGGACTGGATGGGCCACTGGCCTGATCCAAGAAGAAGAAGAGAAGAAGAGATTGGATTTATACCCCACCCTTCACTTGGAGTCTCAGAGCAGCTTCCAAACTCCTTTCCCTTCCCCTTCCCACAGCAGGCACCCTGTGAGGTAGGTGGGGCTGAGAGAGCTCTGGGAACAGCTGGTACAGAGCTATGGCTTGCCCAAGGTCACCCAGCCAGGTGCAAGTGGAGGACTAAGGAATCAAACCCTGTTCTCCCAGATTAGAGTCCGCGCACTTAACCACTACACCAAACTGGCTCTGGACTACATCCAACATGGCTTCTCTTATGTTCTTAAGAGCAGAGGTCTGTGGGTGGCTAATAGCCACCAGGTATATGGATAACTCTGTCTGGGGCAGTGACACTCTTTATTCTTGGTGTTTGGGCGGGGGGGGGGCAACAGTGGGAGTTCTGGCCCTGCTGGTGGATGGGCTGTTGGACTGGACGGGCCATTGGCCTGATCCAACATGGCTTCTCTTATGTTCTTATGAGTCCCTCAAGGAACCCAAGGCAGGTAACAGCAGTGTAAAAAACATGAAACAACTAAATTTTTAAAAGCCAGCACTATGGTACTTAAGACTGAACTGAAAACCAGTCTGAAGACACCACCTGCCCACCCACCCACCCCCCGGCAAGCAGGGCATTCCTTCTTTGCCCAGAGTTAGCTTGCCCCCAAAGCATTACAGAATAATTGTGTCTTGCAACTTCACTAGGAAGCCAAGACCAAGAGACGCGAGTTCAGGAAATGCACAAGGGAGGTTGTGGTGAGTGACAGGGTGCAAACTCACATAGAGGCAACGTGGGGCGACTGGTTCTGGTGCATAATCAAGCCATGAAGCAGCATCCTGATCCGCTGCTGTCAACAGAGGTGCCCTCCTAAGCCTAGGCAAAGCTCCCATTGGGGCAAAGAGACGTTTTCCTCCAGGGTTAACAGGCTGCTGTACTATGATCCCTGAAAGCTGTGGCCCAGGCGACTGCCAGGAACTGAGCAGATACTCAGGCTCTGCCAGTGGAGAGGTAGATGGGGTATTGGCTTGCTTACCGCCTCCTCCCA
Source organism: Lepidodactylus listeri (assembly GCA_029233225.1). Lineage (NCBI taxonomy): Eukaryota > Metazoa > Chordata > Lepidosauria > Squamata > Gekkonidae > Lepidodactylus > Lepidodactylus listeri. The sequence goes on along the minus strand of JARCFY010000004.1, from coordinate 1,757,348 downwards.
GGCAGAGGCAGCTGGGAAACCAACTGGTTGAGCCCCTCAGAATGGCTTGCTCCTGGGCCATCTACTGTCCCCATCGATCCACCCTTCAAATCACAGTCTACGTCCCCTCAGCCCTCCCTGGCCTCGAGGCTGAAGCTCTCCTTGGTTCTCAAGCGGCCCAGCAAGGCAGAATGATTTTTGGCCAGAGGAACTCTCCTCTGCTCCATCTGCCTTCATCGTGAGCCCCACCCACGTGGCTGCGTGTCGCACCTGCTTCATACAAATGCACTGTTATTTCGGTGCTACGCCCTGATTGCCCTGCATTCTGAGGGCTCTGAATAGCCTGTGTGGGTTTCACTACCAAAGACTAGATTTGCTTGATTTCGCTGTTCCGTTTTTTTAAGATGCCCCCACCCCAAATGGTCTATAACTTCTTTTTGTTAATCAGAAGGCCAAATTGGAACTGACCCTATAGGCCTGAGGGAGGTCAGGTTTGGATTGGGGGGGGGGCACTGTGGAGGGGGAGGGTTTAACCCTTATCTTCCATCCCGTTTTTCCAATTGTAAATTGCCCGTCTCTCCCTCCCTGGCGGCGGCTGGTGCCCCCTCAGGGGGGGAAATGCTGTGCTGTACCATTTTCCAGTCGAGAATTGTGAAAGGTGGAGAATGTGTGGAGAGAGAGAGGATTTCTCTGCCTTCTCTCACAGCACTTGAACTCATAGTCAGCCCAAGCAGTGGACGAGTGCGAGTTTCCAGACAGCCCATAGAAGTGCACAGCACATGCCGAGAAAAGAGCAAGTGTCCAGGAGCACCTTAAAGACTTAACAAAATTTCTGGCAGGGGAGCAGCTTTCGTGAGTCACTGTGCCGCAACTCATGAAAGCCCCCATCCTGCCACAAATTTTGTTAGCCTTTAAGGTTCTACTGGACTCTTACTCTTTTCTGCTGCTACAGACAGACTAACACGGCCACCCATCTTGCACAACAATGGGACTCATTGCTACAAGATGTGGAGCGCAATGCTCCCTCTAAGCTGTGGAGTCTTGTGAGCAAAAATTCTACTTTGTGAGCTACTAGCATTAAAGTTGTGAATGAGCGCTTTGGCTACTGCATATATTAGTTTGCTCTGGAGCCGTCCTTCCTGAGCTAAGACAAAAATCTGTGAGCTGGAGGCTAAAAAACTGTGAGCTAGCTCACACTAACTCAGCTTAGAGGGAACACTGAGTATCTTGTGTAGCCGCATCCAGACCTTCGTGGAGAGGCGGCCCAGAGGACTTTGGCATGATGGCTTCAGGGAGCCCCTCCCCCCCCCAGTTCTGAGGGATGAGGTGTTGGGGGACCAGTTGGTGATGGAAGGGCAAGGCACGGAGAGAAGGCCTTTTTGCCTTTGTATCCTGCTGGTAGCCATTCTGTAACATCTGTCTGGCCACCGTGAGAAACCGGATGCAGGGCCAGATGGACAGTCCGGTCTGATCCAGCAGTTGTTTTGCTCATCCGGCATCCTACGCCCATTCATATAAAGGCCCCCCTGCATCTGTTTTATCCCCCCCCCCCCGGTAGTTTTCACTGTGCTATCAGAGGCCTTTGCCCTAGTTAAATTACTGTGGCTGTACAAAACTAGCGTTGGATTGACACCAGGGGAGGGGAAGTTGGCCAGGATGCATTCTGCAAAACACCTGCGGTGCAAATGGCTGGAAAAAGTTGGCGCGCACGATTGAGCCTTTCCCCCATCACGCCATCTCCTGCGGAGCTGACACTAAGCTGGGTTCGAAGTCACCAGGGTCCGTTCAGCTCCACAAGTGCTTCATTCTGCTGGAAGCCAAAATCCAAGAAGCCCGTGGAGCCGGGCTTGGATTTATGACTTTCCCGGATGTGCTCAGAGGCCCTTTTAGTGGAAGCCGATGTCCACCCCAAAGGCTGGGCGCAGAGCAAGAGGAGGGGTTGCACAGTCATCTGGAGAAGCTCAGAGTCCACGCAGCCAGTGCATGTCCCCCCCCCATCCCCCCCCATTCCCCCCTGCACAGCCAATGGAGGGACGTTAGCCCTGATGCAAATGGGGCGCCCACCCTCCTTTTTGGCTGGGTCAATCCTAAATGGAGGTGACTCAGCTCCGGATGTGCCCTTGGACTCGCTCACGCGAGACACCGGCTGGAGAGCTATGCAGGCCATAAAAACATAGAGCTGGAAGGGACCCCAGGGGCCATCTAGCTGAAACCCCTGCACAATGCAGGAGGTTCACAGCTCCGCCATCTCACTCCCCCTGTGACCCCTGCCCTGTGCCCAGAGGGAGGCAGAAAACCTCCTGGAACCCCGAGCCAGTCTGGCCTGGAGGAACATTCCTTCCTGAGCCCAAGGCGGTGATCAGCATAACCCTGGACATGTTAGAAAGGCCCATGAGAGCCAAGCACTGGCTCATCCCTTCCAGTCTGGTGTAGTGGTTAAGTGCGTGGACTCTTGGGTTGCCAGGTCTGGGTTGGGAAATACCTGGAGACTTTGGGGGTGGATCCGGGAGAGGGTGGGGTTTGGGGAGGGGAGGGGAGGGGAGGGGCCTCAGCATGGTACCATGCCATAGAGTCCACCATTCAAAGCAGCCCTTTTCTCCAGGGGAGCTGATCTCTGTCAGCTGGAGATCAGTTGTACAAGCGGGAGATCTCCAGTCTCCACCTGAAGGCTGGCAACCCTAGCGGACTCTAATCTGAGAGAACCGGGTTTGATTCCCAATCCTCCACCTGCACCTGCTGGATGACCTTGGGCAAGCCATAGCTCTGTACCAGCTGTTCTCTCAAGGACAGCTTGGGAAAGGGTTCTCTCAGCCCCACCCGCCTCACAGGGTGTCTGTTGTGGGGAGGGGAAGGGAAAGGAGTTTGTAAGCCGCTCTGAGACTCCCTTGGGGAGTGGAGGGCGGGGTATAAATCAAATCTCCTCCTCCTCTTCTTCTTCTTCTTCCTTCCCTCCTTCTCACTGAGGAACCGCTCTGACTGTCAGGAAGTTCTTCCTAATGTTTAGCTGAAACCTGCTTTGATTTAACTGCAACCCGTTGGTTCTGGTCCAGTCTTCAGGGGCAACAGAAAACATCCTCTGCATGACAGTCCTTCAAATACTTGAAGATATCCCCTTTCAGTCATCTCCTCTCCGGGCTCAGCGTATTCAGCTCCTTCAGACATTTGGCCAGTGAGGCCGTGAGTCTCTGGCCTTTGGCCTCAGTAAGCAGGAGGTGGGTTGTCACTTTGGGCCAGGGACCACGCGGGGCCCTCGCTCTCACCCAAGAGTTCCTCCTCCCTGGCGCTCGCCCCGTGCCTCATCAGCTGAGCGTCTCCTGTTCCCCTGTGTTTCTTCGGGGGCTGCGCAGGCTGGACTCAGGGAGGCCCTGCTGGTCTTTCAGGCCTGGGTGAGGCATCTCCATTGGCAGTCCACTGGCCGTCCTGTCAGGACTTGGCCTGCCCACCACTCCGGCATCCCCTGCAGCTGCGCATCTCAGTCGTTTTGGGTGGCAGAAGGCTAGGGTTGCCAGCCTCCAGGTGGGGCCTGGAGACCTCCTGGAATCACAACTGACCTCCAGTCCCCAGAGATCAGGTCCCCAGAAGGAAACGGCTGCTTTGGAGGGGGGGGGGGGTCTACGGCATTTATACCCTGCTGAGCCCCGCCCACCACCCTTCCGAGGCTCCACCCTTCATCCCCAGGGATTCCCCAACCTGGAGCCGGCAATCCTAAATCCTTTGACTGGTTGCTTGGTTCTGGCCAAGGAAAAGGACAACCCTGAGCTTCCCCTGGAGACCCAGCAGGGTGGCGCTGTGGAAGGGCCCCCCCCCCCCTTCCTGTCGGCCAGCCGTGGCTTTGAACCCTTTTTGGCGCCTTCTCTGCCAGTTCATTTGCAGTCTCTCAAGAGGCCGACGGTGGCTTCGTTCCATGCCTCTCTGCCAATAAACTGTGTGACCACCCAGAGTAACTAACGGATCCAGATTTAGCTTTTGTTTTTTTAAATTTTTAAATATTTATTAGCCACCATTCTACTTTGTGGGACTCAAGGTGGCTTACAATAGTAATAAAACAATGGACACGAAAAACACATTCAAGACCACAATTTAAAATCTCTGTTAAAATTGGTCAAAGGCAGTTCTAAACAAAACCATCTTCAGCTGCCTCCTGAAGATAGAAAGGGGGGGTTGCAACTCCGTGGGGAGGTTGTTCCTTAGTCCTGGGGCTGCTACCAAAAAGGCCCTCTCTCGTGTACTCCACCAGATGAGGGTTTTTTATTGGTGGGATGGTCAGGAGCACCCCTCCCTGCAGTCTTAATTCCTGGGCAAGAATATATGAGATTCCACTTGCCAAAAGCCCTTCTAGAGATCCCTGGTAGATGCCACCTTAGGGGACCCTTGCAAACCCAGTGCAGTGTCTGTCCTCTGCATGGGGTTAAGCACCAAGCTTCATGAGGCTGCTAGTCTTCCAATAGCACCAAGCGTAATGGAACCCTGAGGCCTAGCAACTGACACAACCGGAAATGCTCATGGAAGGCTGACTCACTCCCAACTCCAACCTTTCCTGAATCCCTTTGCTTATGTCACTTCAGACTGAAGTTAAGGTGGGCATTTAATTGGCAGGTGAGACCCTGTTTCAACCCAATGCTTTCTTAGTGGAAAGTGCTGTTTCCTTAGCAAAACGAAAAAGAAGAGTTAGTTTTATACCACGCCCTTCACTTCCTGAAGGAGTCTCGGAGCGGCTTGCAATCCCCTTCCCTTCCTCTCCCCACAACAGGCAGGTGGGGCTGAGAGACCTCTGAGAGACCTGTGAGTGACCCTAGGTCACCCAGCTGGCTTCATGTGGAGGAGTGGGGAATCAAACACAGTTCTCCAGATGAGAGTCCGCTGCTCTTTAACCACTACACCAAACTGTCTCTCTAGGCCCATAAACAAACAGGTACGCTTAGCCTAACAATTCTTGTTTGTGTGAAGCTTTCTGAATGCTTCCAAAAAACTAATGGATAGTGTTCCTGTTTCCTTGGGCTCTGTTCTTGACTTCCATAGACTGTATCCTAGCTGTGTATTTTCAGGACTGGTTGATTCCTGGAACCGGTCTGAGGTTAAAGGCATGACTTGTGAGCCACAAACTCCCTGAATCAGGTCCTGCCTCAGCCATGGGCTATATCTTGCCTTAGGAAAGCCACAGTCTCTCAGCCAGCGAGGCGCTCCCTTGCAGGGTTGTTGTAAGGGCTGCCTTTGCAAGCATGCCTGTGGAGCCCTGCAGGGGGGGGGGAGTTGCAATGGAAAGGCAATAGGGTAAGAGTTCAGCTCCTCCTCCCAGCCTCCTCCTCTGCGCAGAGAATTGCTGCTCACTGCTGCTTCCTCGCCTGCAGTGGTGTGCGGCAGGCGCCTTGGCCGAGCTCATGATCTGGAAGCCCTCTGAAAACTCTGAGAAGCTCCACAGACCAGCCAGGTCTTCTGCATCCCTATCTGGCCGCTCCTTCAGCCCTGTCACTCCCAAGCTCTCTTCTTCTTCCTCGTCTGCCCCTGAGCTCCCAGCCTGGCCATCCGCTCTCCCCCTCTCCCCACTTCCGCTGCCCCACTCCGCAACTCATGAAGTGTGTGAGTCCCAGGGCTGTGCCCTCTGTGGATGCAGAGGATGGAGAGAGGCACATCACGGAGCTTTCCCAGATGTCTGCTCAACTGGGCCGTCACAGTGTAGTCTCTCCCTGGCCCCAAACCCCACTGGGGGAACTTGCCTAACCCAGGAGGTGGTGATGTGTCCCAGAACGGGGAGGTATGTGATGAAGAAGAGGTTGGATTTATACCCCGCCCTTCACTACCCGAAGGAGTCTCAGAGCGGCTCACAATCTCCTTTCCCTTCCCCTCCCCACAACAGATGCTTTGTGAGGCGGGTGGGGCTGAGAGAGCTCTTTCGAGGACTGCCCTTGAGAGAACAGCTCTGAGAGAACTTATGATTGACCCAAGGTCACACCAGCAGCTGCATGTGGAGGAGTGGGGAATCAAACCCGGTTCTCCCAGATTAGAGTCTGTGCTCCTAATCACTACCCCAAACTATTTTGGACTTCAGAGTGCTGCTAAATGCACCCTCTGCTGGGGGCCCTGGGTTCTACTGTGACGGCTGGTTTGCATGGCTGGCTCCACAGTGGAAGCTGAGCAAAAGTGGGATGGGGGGAGAGGGAGCTTTGGGGGAGCCCCGGCTATGGGACCTATGCAGTCTGTCAGAGGGCGATGCAATGCATGGAAGGGAATACCTGTTGCTTTCCCAGCCACCTGCGACTGTGTGTGTCCGGGCTGTCTGGCCAGCATTGATAAACATAGCACAACCCCTGGCCCTGCACTGGAGCTCCAAATTTAGACCGCTCTCTCTCTCTGTCTCTCTCTCTCTGTGGGATCCTCACCCTCCAGATCCTCGAGTCCGTCTCCTTTCCTTGGCGGTAGTTAGAAAAGATTCCTGCTAGGGCAGGCCTGCCTGGGTGGTGAGCCAACCAGTCAAACTTCCCTCCAGCTGTTTTTTGTGGCTTGGCTGACGCTTGGCCACTCTCGTGGGGTGGCAGAAGCACATGGCAGAATGGGGAGGGGTCCAGACAGGCCATGGCCGGGATTTTGTGGCTTGTGGGGCAGATTTTTTTTCTGGTGGGGCTGAAGTTCTCAGTGCAGAAAGAAAAGCCATTTAGCCAACAGAAAGCTGTGACCGGGATAGGTCTCTCAATTGCAAGCTGTCATCCACTTGAGGTGACAGTTCTCAGCTGCTGCAAGTTAATCACTTCTGCCAGCCTCAGCAACCATTCTAAGAACAAGCCGGCAAGTGGGGGTGATGACTTCTGTAGTCAAGAAAGCTAATACCTAGGCAGAACTGTCTTAAAGGAGACCAGTTTCTTGACAGAGTGATAGAAGGGATCCTAGAGGTCACCTATTCCAACCCCCTAGCTCACTGCAGGAATTAGTCAACTATAGCACTCCACTCTGCTTAAAGGAGCACACTCCTTTAAAAAATGTTTTAAAATTATTGAAAAAAAGCATTCACAGGAGAAATTCTTGTGGGCTGTGCCTTTAAGAAAGGGAGCAGAGCCCCCAAAAGCCCCACCATAGCTACAGGCCTGGCTCCAAAAATAAATTACCTCCATTTCAGGTACCTGGGCACATTGCACATTGCACATTCCACCCAACTCCCTCCAAATTTTGGGGCCAGGATGGAGTGAACTCGGTTCTGCCACCAGCTCTTCAGATAGCTGCAGCTCTCCCTTCCCTTCCCCACTCTTGGAACTAGGGTTGCCAGCTCTGGGTGAGGAAATACCTGGAGATTGGGGGGTGGAGCCTGTGGAGAGAGGGGTATTGGGAGGGAAGGGACTTCAATGGGGTAGAATGCCATAAAACCCACTCTCCAAAGCAGCGTTTCCCCAAAAGGAACTGATCTATATTGCCTGGAGATCAGTTCTGATTCCGGGAGATCTCCAGGCCTCGCCTGGAGGCTGGCAACCCTGCTTGGGACACTGCAGCCACCAGGGACGTTGGGAAATGTAGTTTGGTTTGTCCTTCGGGGGATGACAATGTTGTGGTTGAACCTTACTGAGGAGGCAGTGTTGGAAATGCGGCACTCCTCCTCTCACCAAGACTTTCCCCCCCTTTTCCTCCCGTGTCCTGTTTCTTTGAACAGTAAAGCCGGACCCTCCGGAGAACGTGGTGGCAAAGCCAGTCCCCAACAACCCCCGCAGACTGCTGGTGACCTGGCAGTACCCTTCAACGTGGCCCGATCCGGATTCCTTCCCCCTCAAATTCTTCCTGCGGTACCGCCCGCTCATCATTGACTACTGGCAACACGTGAGTGGCAGCGTTCGCCCTCTCTCCTTGTGGGTCAAGGGGTTTTGTGGCTGGCACGGTCAGGCCCAGAAAGGGGTGCCAGCCACCCGGTCTGTTTGGGTCGGTCTTTGCTTTACTGGCAAACAATGGTTATGGGAAAACAGGGCATGGAATGTGCAGGTGTCCCTCTTAATAGCATCAAGAGCAAGAGGAAGTCCAGACAGTGGGTTCTGTTCCTGGAGCTGCCTACAAGAAAATATTTTGGGAATCTTAACTCCAAAACACATCCCTATTGCAGTTATTAGTGGTTAAGTGCACAGACTCTAATCTGGGAGAACCAGGTTTGATTCCCCACTCCTCCACTTGCAGCTGCTGGATGACCTTGTGTCAATCACAAGTTCTTTCAGAGCTGTTCTCTCAAGGGCAGTTCTCGAGAGAGCTTTCTCAGCCCCACCTGCCTCACAGGGGGTCTGTTGTGGGGAGGGGAAGGGAAAGGAGTTTGTAAGCCACCCTGAGACTCCTTCAGGTAGTGAAGGGCAGGGTATAAATCCAGTCTCCTCCTCCTCCTAGCCAGACCCAAGTGAATCCACCTGGATGAGTGAACACTGCTTTATTGGGGGGTAGGAATGCTGACAATTATACCTACACAAATGCTGTTAAGAGCAGCCGGTGTGTCTGCTATTGCAGAGACCGCTCTGAGCTATGACCCTTTGGGGAATCCTTGGGCATTTGTCATCATAATGTGAGTCACTGAGCTTCAGAATTAGAGGGAGAATTAGTCAGAGTGCAGTCCCCCAGGAAGTTCTCCTGTGTCGGCCCCACAGGCCAGGGCTCTGCTGCACTCTCATTAATGTCGACCGTTCTTCAGCAGGGAAATTCCTCCGTGGATTGGGCCCTTAGTTTCTGAGGCTGGGTTGCAGTTGGAACATATGTTTCATAGAAATCCCGACAGTCAATTCCTGCTTTGCACAAAACCAAAACATGCAGGTTATTCTGTCACATCTGGCGCCAACCCCGAGAGCCGAAGTTGGAGCATGATACACAAAGAAGGTGTCTTAGGTATGACCTCTGTAACACCTCAGCAACTGGTAAACACGGTGGAGGGAAACAGATGTTGTGCCACGGATTAAGTGCACCCGGCTAGATGGAATTCGGGTTCTGGCTCTTGTCTTGGAAACCTTTGGGGCTGCCAGGGGCTTTCTGAGTAACGCCAGATTCACAAAGTTCGAAAGCAAGAGATTGCAAGTAAATAAATAGGTACCACTTCGGTGGGAAGGTAAGCAGCGTTCCGTGCGCCTCAGCATCTAGTCATGCCGGCCACATGACCACGGAAAAAGTCTTCGGACAACACAGTCATATTCGACTAGCTTTTGAGCAAGGGAACCCTTTACCTTTACTATATTTACAAATATGGTGCTTTGGAGGGCTGGATATTTGAGACCTGACGAGCTCAAGGGTGGAATGACAAGTTGTGTGGCGGAGGATCAAGCTGCACAGAACAAGGTGGAAGAATTTTGAACCGTATCGCTCCCATCTGCAGTCCTGTTTTTAAATGCTCCCGTGATACATCAAAACCACTGGATGCTGAAGACCAAGAGGAAGAGCCACTTTCAAAGGAGCCCACCCTCTGGCTGGCCCCTCGGGATAACTGCCATGGCTCCGTCTCTCATAAGGCACAACAACCTAGGCATTTCGTGATAAGTGTAGAGGGGTCAATACACTCAAAACAGGCAAGATGAAGGGGAGATGGCAGAGCTATCAAGACTCGCCAGATGAGGGTGGAGGTGGCCGCTCTGTTGGTTGCTGGGGTGAGGACCAGTGATGCAGCTGAGATCAGTAAGTGGATCAGGCAGCAGCGAGTAAGGGGGAGATCGACCTGGATGTCTTGCTGGGTTTACCCATGAGCCCTCCGGGGGTGGGCAGTCTCTTTCGTCAAGCAAGCTGGGGGACCACCGAGGAGAAGAGCGCAGGAAAGCGCCAGAAATGGCACCTTGTTTCATGGGAGGTGGTGGACAGCAAAGGAGGGAATTACAGGATCTGAGCACCTGTTGTAGGTGGGGAGGAGGGATGAGCTGTCCTGCCTGCCCATCCAGGGGAACCCTGGGAAATGGAGTTTTCTGAGGTTGTGGCTTTTTAGGCCCAACTCTCTAAGGCTATATAAAATTCAGTCTCCGAAACAGCCGTTCTCTCCATCGTCTAGACTTCAGTTGTAATTCCAGGAGATCCCCGGGCCGCACCTAGCAGATGGCATCCTTACTGGCGAGTAACAGCAGAGATTTCCAGGAGGTCAGGACTCAGGAGACTTGGCATCCCTCCCTCTGGCCTTCTCCCCTGGGCTGTTCTCTTGAGCTGAAACAGGGGTGTAGAATCGGGGTGGGATTATTTGCCCTGCTTCACATACCGTAGGGATCGGGCCTCAGGACTCACAGCCCCAGAAGAAGACTCCATTTCCCAGGATTCATCTGGCGGGGAGATGAGCCGTGATAGCTAAACACTTCTCAGCCCGCTGACGGCGTGAGTGTCGTCCTTGGGGTGACATTGGCTCCCCTATTAAGCAGCCTGCAGAGAGCGTCTCTTTGATAGTTGCCTTTGTTTCCGAATGCAAAACACAAGGAGAGCAAGGATGCGCCCTGCTCGCCAACGAAACGCGGGTGCCCCCCCCCCCCGTCTTCTCCCGTCTCTCTTTGAACTCCCATTCTGCTGTGAGACCCTCTCCCGCCCCTCTCCGCTGTCTCAAAGTGGGGCTATTTTCCATACATATGTTCGACATAAAACTCGCCCGGCAGGACGTAAAAGGTATTTAAAGTATAAATGTCACCGCCGTTACGCGCTCTCTGGTGCGATAGATTACGAGCGGGAGATAAACTATCTTCTGTCATAACGCACTGTCCTGTCAGGGACAGGGAAATTGCTGGGCTGTTATCATATTTCTGCTCTCTTATTGCCTTTTGGGGGGGAGGCTCAGCGGCTGCCGGGGAAGGCATCTCCAGCAAAGGGCAGAGGGAGGCCAGCCCGCCTGGCCTTGGAGTGGAACCACCAGGGCCCGAGAGAGCACCCTGAAGTTTCCCCCGCGGGCATCAGCCTCGAGGACAGGTGGGACTGCCACAGCTGTAGGGAGACACACCCATTCCAGAGGGCATATGTGCTTGCTTGTGGGTGCCCCCCCCACGGGCTTCTATGCAGGGGGGGGGGCACTGAAGGCAGCTCCCACACTGAGGATCGGGGAGGGCTGTCACTCCCCAGGCCGGCACCCTCTGGTGTTGCTCTTCCAAGCGAGGACCTGAGACTCCCTCTGAGGTGCCTTCCAGACGACGGATCCAGGAGAGGGCTTCTCTGGATCTAGTCTTTTCAAGCCACTGTTCACATTTGGCTACCAGGAAGGGGCCCTCGGGGATGCCTGCCCTCTGGCCACCTGGCTGCTGATGTCCTGAGGCGTCCATACATTTTTAGCCACACACCCCCCCACACACACACAGTGACTACTGTTCCATGCCCAGAAGAGGGCGGGGGAAGCCCCTCCAGGATCCCTGGGCCAAACTGGCCTGGAGGAAAACTGCTTCCTGATCCCAAAGTGGCAATCGGCGTTTCCCTGGACATGTAAGAAAGGGCCACGAGAACCGAGCCCTGAGGCAACCCTCTCCCCTCCCTTCTCGTGATCTGCCCAAGTTCACAGAATCAGCATTGCTGCCAAGTGGCCATCGAGCCTCTGCTTCAAAACCTCCAGAGAAGGAGAGCCCCCCACCTCCCAGGGAAGCCCACTGAGGAACCGCTCTGTCAGGAAGTTCTTCCTCATGTTTAGCCGAAAACTCCTCTGATTTAATTTCAACCTGTTGGTTCTGGTCCGACCTTCTGGGGCAACAGAAAACAACTCCTCCACACCCTCTATAGGACAGCCCTTCAAGTAACTGAAGGCAGTTGTCATATCACCTCTCAGTCGTCTCCTCTCCAGGCTAAACAATATGTGGTTGCGTGATGCTCCAGTCCGTCAGCTCTCTCCAGATTCTGCAAGGAATTGTTGTTGTTCTTACTATATAATAATAACAGCAATAATAATAGCTCCATTTGTGGCCTGCCTTTCTCTTCAGTGGAGACCCAAGCCAGGTTACAGCATCCTCCTCTTCAGACCTGAGCCCCTGAGATCCTAGCCCCACACTCTAATTATTACCCCAACCTGGCTCTCCATACTGGCTCATCCTTTCTAAAAGGCTTTCCATGGAAACTGGCAGACAGGGAAAGGTACAATCGGCAGCTAATGAAGAGGCGGGTACAGCTCTTCCTGGAGCAGGTGATTGGCCAGGAAGAATTCCGTCCGATCCTGCACAGGTTTTAAGGGGAGTGGAGAGGGCAAAGCGAGGCAAGGGGGGAGGAGCATCGTTCCGAGGGTGCCTCAGCCTGCCCAGCATCCATCCTCTGGTACAGCAAGTCCTGCAAACAGAGGCCAAGAATCAGTTCCCTCCCCCAAGAGCCAAGCAATGCTCCCTCTAAATTATGGAGTCCTGTGAGCAAAAATTCTGCATTGTGAGCGACTGGCATTAAAGCTATGAGGGAGCAATTTGGCCACTGCATCAGTTAGTTTGCTCTGGAGCCATCCTTCCTGAGCTAAGGCAAAAATGTGTTAGCCGGAGGCTAAAACACTGTGAGCTAGCTCACACTAACTCAGCTTAGAGGGAACATTGGAGCCAAGGTATTGCTAACAAGCCTGCTCCCCCCCATTGGAGGCCAGAATCAGGAATCTTGCTCATGGTTCCAGTGGGCAGCTGTGCTGATCTGCCTTAGAACAGTTAGATTGGAGTCCAGAAGCACCTTAGAGAGCCGGTTTGGTGTAGTGGTTAGGAGTATGGACTCTAATCTGGGAGAACCGGGTTTGATTCCCCGCTCCTCAACACGCAGAGCTGCTGCTGTGACCTTGGGTCAGTCACAAGTTTTCTCAGAGCTGTTCTCTCAAGGACAGTCCTCGAAAGAGCTCTCCCAGCCCCACCTACCTCGTGGGGAATCTGTTGTGGGGAGGGGAGGGAAAACAGATTGTAAGCCTCTCTGAGACTCCTTCAGGTAGTGAAGGGCAGGGGTATAAATCCAGTCTCTTCTTCTTAGAGACCCACAAGATTTTCAGGCCATAAACTTTCAAGAATCAAAGCTCAGCTCCATTCATAATTGTGATTTTTTTTAATCGACAAGAATAACACACAATCCCAAAACAGCCTGATATGAAACAAAGATAGATAGATAGATAGATAGATAGATAGATAGATAGATAGATAGATAGATAGATAGATAGATAGATAGAGATAGAGATATAGATACACAAACACAGAGATGTGTGCTAGACGCCCACAGAACAATACAGTAACCAAAGAGACTAGATTAAAGCCAGAACATCGTTTAGTGTCTGGTAATAAAAAACAACCACATTCCTTCATAGAGAAAATTCAAAGGTGAATGAAATTTCACAATAGCCGTCTGCTCCAAGCCCTCTGAGTCCATATCCCTCCAACAGTCTTGGGTGCTCCCAAGCAGTCTGCTCCCAATTCAGTCAGTCTATCTTTCAACACTTATTCCGGATATTTAAGCGTTTCAGACCTCTGGTCTTTCCTCAGGAACAAATCCTATATAGGAATCTCACATTCAATGTTACCTTCAAGTTGACACTTTCATTGATTTATTTTTCTGTTAATCTACTTGGCCAAGGTCTCCTCGCTTATTTTCAAGCATATTATTGCTGCTGCCAAAGTCTTTCCCATCACCTGCTGCCTGGTCCCCCTCCTTGGAGATGCCAGGGATCAAATCTGGGACCCTCTGCATGCCAAGGAGATGCTCTACTACTGAGCCACAGCCCCTCCCCAATATCCTGCAAACAGGGCCCAGGGTGGCTAACAAAAGACCGGTAAAATCAAATCTCATATTAAAAACTCGTCTTCCCTTTAAAATATATTGTTTTAGAAGTTGCAAAATATCAGCACTCTATTTAATGCTCATGGAGTAATATAAAGCTTTCAGATTGTTAAGATTTAAAATCTGAAATTGCACGGAATTCCTTTGGGAACATCTGTGTCTCACTCCAATGCTACTGCAGTGTTCCCTCTAAGCTGAGTTAGTGTGAGCTAGCTCACAGTTTTTTAGCCTCCAGCTTACACATTTTCGTCTTCGCTCAGGAAGGATGGCTCCAGAGCCAACTAATTTATGCGGTAGCCAAATCACTCGCTCGCAGCTTTAATGCCAGTAGCTCACAAAGTAGAATTTTTGCTCATAAGACTCCACAGCTTAGAGGGAGTGATAAGTATTGGAGTCGGGAGTCCATGGAATAGTGAAACAGCTAGATCTTTATTGCTGGTCCGGATGAAGCATACAACCCAGGGCTCGAAGCCCTCCTTTTATGCTGGTCAGGGACAATCCCCTGACCTCGCCCAACTGGCCTGATAGGCTATTAGAAGTCTATTTACATCTCATAGTTTCCTGGGAAGAAACCTAGGTACATGATTGGTGGCCGGTTTGAATCCACCTAGCCTTTGTTCTCCCTGGCTGAAGCTCAGGTAGTTTCTTGGCCATGTGCTCTGGCCACATGGCGGTCGCCATTGCTGGAGCACATGGCGACCGCATGGTCAATACATAACAGGGAGCATTGCTTGGGAGTCAGTTCTTTAGTTGCCAAAGCCCCTCAAAGTTTTCTTTTTAAAACCAATACTGGAAAGGCAACAAGTGATTCCGGCTTCAGCAGCCATGCTCTTTGCTTTTCTTTGCCAGGAAATGCTTCTGCAAGGCAGGCAGGAGAGGGGCTCAGCAGCTCAACAGCAATGGAAGCAGGTAATTTACCTGTGAACAGAAACTCCGCCGCTTGGAGCTCAGTCCCTGAAAAGGCTGCGATGGCACGGAGGCAGATGCTGCCGTCTGGAGAAGGAGGTCAGAGGACCAGAGACGGGAGAGGAGGCAGCAGAGTTGGGCCGGAATATGACTGAGCATCCGGTCCCAAGGTTTCGTTTGTTGCCGAGCAGGAGCGAAATTGAAATGGAGCAAGAGAGAGGATTCTTTCTGGCTGTCTCTTTCTGGGTGTGTTTGTGCGCGCGTGCAGGGCTCTTTTTGTAGAAAAAGCCCAGCAGGAACTCATTAGCATAATAGGTCACACCCAACAGCAGAATTTCATTAGCATATTAGGCCACACCCCTGACAACACAGCTCCCTCCCAGGATCGGCTTCCCCAGGGGCCCCGCAGTTTGCGAGGCGCATGGGGGACCTGAGGAAAGGAAAGGCAGTTTCTGGATCGGCTTCCCCAGGCGCCCGTAGCTGCGGGGCGCCTGGGGAATCCAAGGAGGGGAGGCAGCTTAAACTGCCTTCCCTCCCTGGATCGGCTTGGCTTCCCCCAGGTGCCCTGCGGCTTGCGAGGCGCCTGGGGAACCCGAGGGGGTGGTGGCTGTAGGCGTGGCCAACTCAGCAGCCAGCCGGAACTCCGTTCCTGTGCGTTCCTGCCCAAAAACAGCCCTGTGTGTGTGTGAAGTGCCATCAAGTCGCTTCCGACTCATGGTGACCAGCATTCCCTCTAAGCTGAGTTAGTGTGAGCTAGCTCACAGTTTTTTAGCCTCCAGCTCACACATTTTTGTTTTAGCTCAGGAAGGATGGCTCCAGAGCAAACTAAGTTATGCAGCAGCCAGATCGCTGGCTCACAACTTTAATGTCGGTAGCTCACAAAGTAGAATTTTTGCTCACAGGACTCCACAGCTTAGAGGGAGCATTGCATTGGTGACCCTGTGGATTCATGTCCTCCAAAAACGAACTCTCCTCAACAGCCTTATTTGGGTCTTGCCAACTGCAGGCCTTTGTGGCTTCCTGGATGGAGTCGGTCCATCTCCTGTTGGGTGGTCTTCCCTTTCCCTCCCGCTGCTTTCAGCTTCTCCCAGCATGATGGTCTTTTCCCAACGACTCTTGTCTTCTCATAGTGTGGCCAAAGTAGGATGGCCTCCATTTGGTCATTTCGTCTTCTAGGGAGAGTTCAGGCTTGATTTGATCTGGAACCCATTTATCGGTCTTTTTGGCGGTCCACGGTGTCTGCCAAGCTCTCCTCCGACACCACGTTTCGCATGAACCGACTTTCTTCCTCTCTGCTTTCTTCATTTGCCTTGGTGCCCGCGTCTTCTGCTAACGTCTTCCTTGCCTGACCAGCAAGATGTTGAAGGCAGTCTTTTTCAGGTGGGGGAGCCAAGCAACGTCCTCTGGTTCCGTAAAAATCCCTTGATTCATGAACACTCACATTGGGATGGGGCTTAGGGGGATGCTGCAGTGACAAGAGTTGAGGGCGAGATCCGGCAAGGGACCGCCAGAGCACCTTGTGTGCTTGAAGCCTCTCTCTCGCCGAAGTCACAACACCCAGAATCTTCGCTCTTCCAGCTCCAGCAGCACTGTGATGCCAGTCAATAACCTAACGAGAAGAAGAGATTGGATTTATACCCCACCCTTCACTACTCAAGGGAGTCTCAGAGCGGCTTACGAACTCCTTTCCCTTTCCCCTCCCCACAACAGACTTCCTGTGAGGTAGGTGGAGCTGAGAGAGCTCTTTCAAGAACTGGCCTTGAGAGAACAGCTGTGCCAGAACTACGGCTTGCCCAAGGTCATCCAGCAGCTGCAAGTGGAGGAGTGGGGAATCAAACCCGGTTCTCTCAGATTAGAGTCCGCGCACTTAACCACTACACCAAACTGGCTGTTTCCTGATTCCTTAAATCAACTTTCCTGATTCCTTAGATCAGGAATCAGAGAGTTCTATATCAGCCGGGTCAGTGCAGCATGGATTCGAACGCAGGCCTGCCCAGATCCAAGGCTCACACTGGCCACAGCTCCGCAAGAGCGAGTTTCTCTTCCCCTTCCAGGACACTCAACTTCCCTGTGACCCTCATGCGCCTGTCTGCTTGTCATGGCACTGGACATAAGGACTGAGCACGCCAGGCAGCCCTCCGAGACGGGCAGGATAAGGCCCTGACTTGCTGATCTCCGGCTTAGTTCACTTGCGTGAAACTGGGAGAATGGAAAGCTGTTTCTCTCCCGGCCACGTTCACAGCAAGGAGCTTGTTCGCTCTCGTTGTCTACAGCTCAGAGCTCCTGGCGAAGCCAGCAGACCCATGAACGAGCCAGGATCTGCCCCCTCATGCGGCCCAGCTCCAGTCCCACTTCAGGGGCCTTCGCCTTCCTCGTCAAAGTTTCTTCTTCTCCCCCCCCCCTTCTGAGGCTTCCTCCCCCATCCTCCACCCCTTCCCTTAGTGACGTGTGGCTTTTTCCACCTCCATTTCTTGCGCGCCTCCCTTTAGGTCTTCAGGCCATTAAGCCGCCCCTTCCTTGGCCCCGGGGGACTCGTGTGATCTCTTCCAGCTCTCCTTTGCATCGGGAGAGGCTGGGATTGTGCTCCTCCGAGAGCCCCTTTTAAAAACCGCCAAGCCCACTGAGCTCTGGGGTCCCTTAACGCTCGCTTTCTACCCATGACGTGTCCGCATTTGCTCACACTCCGCTCCTTTTTAAAGCCGCGTGTTCTCATTCTGCGGTTCCCGCTTCTCCCAGGAGTCACCCGCTCTCTCGTTTTTATGACTGCCTCGTCCCCAGAGCTCCTCGCCTTGGCCACCTCGTTCTCAGCTAATTTCTCCCGCAAGGTCACGTCGTGATCTGAAACAGTCTCTCCTCTCCCGGGGGTTCCTGCGGCTCTCCAAAGCTGAAACGTGCCTGCGCAGGACTCGCGAAGAAGTCTCCAAACATTCGCCGCCGAGAGCAGCCAACTTGCAGAGGCAGCCAGACGATGCCCAACGAGATGGCTTCTTGGAAACCTGAACAGACTTGGTTTTACGGGAGAGTAAAAGTGGCATACAAGAAGGGGAAGGGAGTCTGGTGGACACCCCCCCACACACACAAAGAGTTTTCCCTTTGGCTAACCGTTGGACCACTCCGAGCTAGCTGGCCCCGCCTAGCCCAACCCCATCGGATCTCAGAAGCGAAAGCAGGGCCAGCCCAAGGAGGTTCTCGGTCGCTACGCAGAGGCAGGCAAAAGCAAACCACTTCTGAACGCCTCTTGCCTTGGGAAGCCGACCAGATTGCCCGAAATAATCTGTGACTTGAAGGCCCTTTTGCCTTCCTGGAGAGCCAGTTTGGTGTCGTGGTTAAGAGCACAGACTCTAATCTGGGAGAACCGGGTTTGATTCCCCAATCCTCCACTTGCACCTGCTGGATGACCTTGGGCAAGCCATAGCTCTGTCAGAGCTGTTCTCTCAAGGGAAGCTCTGGAAAGAACTTTCTCAGGCCCACCTACCTCACAGGGTGCCTGTTGTGGGGAGAGGAAGGGAAAAGAGTTTGTAAGCCGCTCTGAGACTCCTTCGGGTAGTGAAAGGCGGGGTATAAATCCAGTATCTTCTTCTTCCACCTCCTCTTCCACATGCAGCCAGCTGGGGGACCTTGGGTCAGTTACAAGTTCTCTCAGAGCTGTTCTCTCAAGAGCGGTTCTCAAGAGAGCTCTCCCAGCTCCACCTACCTCCCAGGGAGTCTGTTGAGGGGAGGGGAAGAGAGAGGAGACTGTAAGCCGCTCTGAGACTCCTTCATCTAGTGAAGGGCAGGGTATAAATCCACTCTTCTTCTTCTTCTTCTTCCTGCCTTGATCTGGATGTCCAAGGCTAACCTGATTTCGTCGGATCTGGGAACCTAAGCAGGGCCAGCACTTGCCAGTACTTGGGTGGGAGAGACCCCCGGGGCCATGAAGCAGAGGCAGGCTGTGGCACTAACCACCTCTCTCACTCTCTTTCCTCGCAAGCCTTGAGAAGGGTCCCCCTGAGTTGGCTGTGACTTCACAGCCCTTTCCCCACACGCGCAGTAGTTGGGCCGGCTTTGAACCGGAGGTGTCTGCTTTTAGGGCTTCCCTTTTTCTCTCTCCTGCATTGAAACTGGGTCTCCAGAGGTGGCCGTTTCTCCAGTCAGTCCTTTGCCTTCTTGGAAACGGTGACACTCGCCATTCAGGAGCCTTCTTCAAGAGCTGTGGGGAGGGGGTGGGCCCCGGCTGACTGGTGGAGCCCAACTTTGGGTTTGTTTTCTGTCCCCAGCACTGCCCTTGGAATGACTGTCGGTGTGGGGAAAAATCCAACCCGTCAGGGACCCCCTTTGCAGGAGGCAGGATTAGAATCCAGGCCTTTGAGAGGCCATCCCACCTCTTTCCCACTGGGACCCGATCCAGGTCAAGCTGAAGGCGTCTCTGCGAGGGAGGTCAGCCTCTCTCGGTCCCTTCGGCACAGAAGGGCTCCCAAGAGGCACCAGCTGCAGCATGCCCCAGGGGAGGGGTTGTAGACCAATCGGCTCCCAGCCCCCCAGGATCTGCACCACAGATTTGTGGGAGACATCAGTCATAGGGCTACCAACCTCCAGGTGGGGCCTGGAACTCTCCTGGAATTGCAGCCAGTCTGCAGATGACAGAGATCAGTTCTGCTGGAAAAAAATGGCCGCTTATGCCATTAGTCACCACTGAGGTCTGTTGTTTCCTCAACCCCTTTCCTCCTCAGGCCTCACCCCCAAATCTCCAGGAATTTCCCAACCTGGAGATGGCAACCCTAGCTCAGTCGTGGGCTTAGCCCTCTTCATATCCTGCTTCAGCTCTTAAGAAGAAGAAGAAGAAGAGATTGGATTTATACCCCGCTCTTCACTACCCAAGGGAGTCTCAGAGCGGCTTACAAACTCCTTTCCCTTCCCCTCCCCACAACTGAGGCTGAGAGAGCTCTGACAGAAACTGCCCTTTTTCAAGAACAGCTGTGCCAGAACTATGGCTCGCCCAAGGTCATCCAGCAGGTGCAAGTGGAGGAGTGGGGAATCAAACCCGGTTCTCCCAGATTAGAGTCCGCGGACTTAACCACTACACCAAACTCTTGAGTTGTGACCCTGGAAAGCTCTGTGCAAGGCTGAGTCTAGACAGGCCATCGGACAAAGACATTTGGCGGGGAGGGCGGGATATAAATCCCAAGAAATAAATAAAGAAGAAGAAGAAGAAGAAGAAGAAGAAGAGAAGAGATTAGATTTATACCCCGCCCTTCACTCACTTGGAGTCTCAGAGCGGTTTACAAACTCCTTTCCCTTCCCCTCCCCACAACAGACACCCTGTGAGGTAGGTGGGGCTGAGAGAGCTCTTTCCCAAGCTGTCCTTGAGAGAACAGCTGGTACAGAGCTATGGCTTGCCCAAGGTCATCCAGCCAGGTGCAAGTGGAGGAGTGGGGAATCAAACCCGGTTCTCCCAGATTAGAGTCCGCGCACTTAACCACTACACCAAACTGGTGTAGTGGCCCTCCCGAGTCAGCCAGGAGGGCAAGGCCTGGAATTGCAGCTCACCCCCAGATGACAGAGATCAGTCCCCCAGGAGGAGGAAATGGCTGCTTTGGAGGGTGGACTCAGTGGCACTGTCCCCCACTGGGGTCCCTCTCCTCCCCCCAGGCTCCACCCCCACATCTCCAGGAGTTTCCCAGCCTGGATCTTGCAAGCCTACCAGCGGCCAGTGGAGATGGGGCAACCCTATACCCAGTCCTATTATTGCCAGGACTCTTTGGGGCCGTGAGAGGTAGGAATGGGCGGCACCGGGCTTTGGGAATTCTCCCAGGGGGCTGCACGGGCCTTGTTCTCCTAGGAGCCCCCCCCCACCTCACTGCTTCCCAGGACCTCTAGACCCCTCCTCCCAGGAGCAGAATCCAAGCCTTCCGTTTCACAAGGGAATGAGTCTCTGTTCTCAGACCCCCACGGTGTTTCTCTGCCCCCACGGTGAGGGTGAGTTTGCCCTGCGGGCGCTCTCCTAGCCCCAGATGTGGTGCCGAGCGAGGGCTGGAATGGAGACCTCACAGTGCGGCCGCTCCGGGGGAGGAGGAGGAGGAGGAGGATCCACGGCAGCCACTGGGAGCCTTCCTCCTCTTGTGCGGTCCTCGGCCAGAGCAGTGGAGCACTTCGGGGACCCCGTGAGCCTTGTGATTCCCTCTCACGGGCCCTGCTTCTCTGTTAACTGCAGGAGAAGGCTTTGAAATATTTCCTTTTCCAGGGAGGGGAGGGGGCCCTGACAGGCAGCAGGTCCCGGGGGTCACCTCCCGACCTCTCCAGTTGACAGGATCAGGTAGGAGAAGCGATCTCTCCACCCACCTCTGCCAGGTCCTCCCTTTCCCCCTTCCCTCTTTGTTGCCCCCCCCCTTGCCAGGAATCAGATACAAGCCAGCTGTGAGGGAAACTGCAGCCATCCGGCTTCCAGCCTCTGGCTCCCGGGGAAGGACCTGCGCAGGAGAGCGTGGCCGTTCTGCCGTCCTTTCCCCTGGCGGAAGCAGCCCAAGGGAGGGTGCAGTGACAGAGGGGGGAGACCAGCTGGGCCCGCCACACTGAGCAGGAGAAAAGCAGCATCGGTTGCAAATCAGGTGGAATTCAAAAGCAGCTCCTTTCCGACTCTGGCCGAGTGCGGGGAGGGCTGTCGGGGAGTTCTGCTGCTGCCACGGCTCCCAGCTCCAGGGTAGGGTGGCCAGCTCCGGGGTGGGGAACTCCTGGAGATTTTGGGGGTGGAGCCTGAGGAGGGTGGGGTCTGGGGAGGGGAGGGGCTTCAGTGGACTATAAAGCCAGTCTGCAATTGCAGCCCCAAGTGTCAGCTTTCACTGGGATGGGGGCTTCACTGGGATGGAGAGCCAGTTTGGTGGAGTGGTTAATTGTGCAGATTCGAATCAGGGAGTACCGGGTTTGATTCCCCACTCCGCCACTTGCAGCTGCTGGAGTGGCCTTGGGTCAGTCATAAGTTCTTTCAAAGCTGTTCTCTCAGGGGCAGTCCTTGAAAGAGCTCTCTCAGTCCCACCTACCTCACAGGGTGCCTGTTGTGGGGAGGGGAAGGGAAAGGAGATTGTAAGCCGCTCTGAGACTCCGAGTGAAGGGCGGAGCATAAATCCAATCTCCTCCTCTTCTCCTCCTCCTCCTCCTTTTGCTTTTCCTCCTCCTCCTTCTCTTCCTCCTCCTCCTCCTTCTCCTCCGCCTCCTTACCAGGCGGCTAGGGTTGCCAACCTCCAGATGGCACCTGGAGATAACCTGAGATTAAATTTGATTTCCAGATGACCAAGATCAGTTCCCCTGGGGAAAATGGCTGTTTTGGAGGACGGACCCCATGGCATTGTACCCACCTGAGGCCCCAGACTCTACCCCCCCACCCCAAATTTCCAGGTATTTCCCAATCCAGAGCTGGCCACCATACAGGCGGCTGTTCCCCACAGGTCTCCAAATGCTTCCTGGCCATTTTGCTCTCATTTCTGTTTGCATTTGCTTTGTTTCTTTGCCGTGAGTCTCCTGCCCCCCGTTGTTGTTGGGGAGGGCGCTCTGCCCATGCCTCAGGAGGATGCTGCTGTCTGTCCCATCCCTGAGGAGGTCTTGCCTGTAGAGCAGCTCTGGTGGGGGGGGGGGGGGGGAAGCCTGGCTGAAACTAAGCTCGGGCTCTCGACCTTATAACAAAGAAATCTCTAGCTTGCTCCTGGAAAGTGTGCTAAATGGGATGGTAGTCATCCATCTGAACGTGCAAGAATGTGAGTTTCCAGTTAACTGACCGGGTCCTTGTGTGAGTCTGTGAAGAGGCATCAGGTCGCGGCTGGTTTACGGGGACCCCACAAGGGGTTTTCAAGGCAAGAGACATTCAGAGATGGCTTGCCCTTGCCTGCCTCTGCTGAGTGACCCTGGACTTCCGAGGTGGTCTCCCGTCCAAGGACTAACCAAGGCCGACCCTGCTGAGCTGCTGAGATCTGAGGAGATCGGGCTAGCCCGGCCCAGTCAGGGCAGACCAAGTCTTTAAGCTTGTTCTAAAAGTTACTCGGGCTGAAGCTAAAGAACTCGTGGAGCTTTGCCTCCGGAAGGCCTCTTGTTTCTACTGGGCTGCAGCCAGGCATGGACTGTAGGCAGGGCTTTTAAAAAAAAACAACCCAAAAAACCCCCCTAAAGAGGTGCTGGAACTCTCAAGAAACATTTTGAAAAGGATTTTGTCAAAGAGGTTCCGGAACTCTGTTCCGGCGCGTTTAATTGCATGCCATGGAGAGCTTCAGCTTGCCCATTTCTCCTCGTTCCAGCTGCATCCAAGGGACATTCGACCTTCCAGCCCAGGTGTCTGCCTCAGGCTGGGGCTCAGGTGTGCCACACAGGTGCTTTGCACAGGGAGCAGCCTGAGGGGTCACGGCTCTGTGGCATGCAGAAGGTCCCAGGTTCATTCCCCAGCATCTTCAGTGAAAAGGACCAGGCAGGAGGTGATGGGAAAGGCTCTTCTCTTCCTGAGACACCCCGGAGAGCGGCTGCCAGTCTGAGTAGACGAGACCGGTCGTGATGGACCAGAGGTCTGATTCAGTAAGAGGCAGCTTCGTAAGTCCAGCCCAATTTCAGGCTGTCATAAAGTTCCAGGACAAAGAGAGATGGGAAGAATAGTGGCAAACCCTTTGTGGGTTTCATCGTCTCCCTTGGCAGACTTTCCAGTCCTGTCTCCTGAAACACAAAACATTAAATATTTAGGCCTCCTTTCTTCCTTCCTTCCTTTTTTCTTTCTCTCCCTCTCTCTCTCTTTCTCTCTCTCTCTCCCCGTGGCTTTTAAGTCTGTAATTCGAACCAGCCTGGCCTCACTTCCTCTCTTGCATTGCTGCCTCCTCAGCCCGGCCCGGGCAGAAGGGCTCCTAATGTGTTCAGATGTTCCTTTAATGGATTACCTAGCCTGGAACTGGATACGGCTGTCTAATGGGCCGCTAATAGCCTGTTTCTGGTTTTGCAGACTCTGCTGTTAACCCACCCCATCAGCTCAGCCACCAGAGCCTGCCGACTCTCTCTCTCACACGTGTTGCCAATCACACAGAGACGTCTGGAGAAACATGCGCTCATCACCTGCGTGTGGAGGAGGCCCCGGGTGGCGCGCCAGCACACCTAAGCACAGCCCAATTTGGTGGGGTGTTCCTGGCAGTTTGAGCAGCACAAGTGTCCACAATATGTCGGCGCAGGAGGAACGCTGTTCCTTCGATGAAGGCCAGATGAGGAAGTCTTTGGGGCTGCTGAACTCGCAGCCTTAAACAGTCAGTGCAGAGACAGAGAAACAGAGCTGGAAGGGACCCCAGGTATCATCGAGCTGAACCCTCTGCACGGTGTGGGAAATTCATAAGAACATAAGAGAAGCCAATGTTGGATCAGGCCAGTGGCCCATCCAGTCCAACACTCTGTGTCACACAGTGGCCAAAAACACCAGGTGCCCTCAGGAGGTCCAGCAGTGGGGCCAGGACACTAGAAGCCCCTCCCACTGATGCCCCCCCCCCCAAGCACCAAGAATACAGAGCATCACTTGCCCCAGACTGAAAGTTCCTATCTATACCTTGTGGCTAATAGCCCCTGATGGACCTCTGCTCCAGATGTTCATCTAATTCCCCCTTGAAGCCGTCCATGCTTGTAGCTGCCACCCCCTCCTGTGGCAGTGAATTCCACGTGTTAATCACTCCTTGGGTGAAGAAGGACTTCCTTTTATCCGTTCTAACCCGACTGCTCAGCAATTTCATGGAGTGCCCACGAGTTCTTGTCTTGTGAGAAAGGGAGAAAAGGACTTCTTTCCCTCCCTGCTCTATCCCATGCATCATCTTGTAAACCTCGATCATGTCACCCCTCAGCCGTCGTCTCTCCAAGCTAAAGAGCCCCAAGCGCTTCATCCTTTCTTCATAGGGAAAGTGTTCCAACCCTTTTCTCATTCTAGTTGCCCTTTTCTGCACTTTTTCCAACAGCTCACAACAACAAACTCTCCCCCCCACACACACACACACACACACCCCCTACTCCCTCAGTGACCCCTGCTCCATGGCAAAGGGGAAGGCAAAAAACCTCCAGGCTCCCTGGGCCAATCTGCTCTGGAGGAAAATCCCTTCCCGACCCCGGAGTGGTGATGGACATTACCCTGAGCACCTAAACATCATCCTCTGCGAGCCGTAAGCTGTCCGTTCTGCGCGGAGATAACAGCCCCTGCCCAGACAGAAAAATATTCCTCATTGCTTCTCTTCCCTGTTCCCAGGGTTGACCCATTTTCCGCACTCATGGAGAACAAGCCTATCAGCAACCGTTTGCCGCGCCGGACAAATGGAACCTACATGTTCAGAGGCGGTATACCTCTGAGTAACAGGTGCTGGGGGAGAAACAACAGGGTGTGGCCATCACCTTTGGGCTGTCCTTGTGAGCTTCCCATGGGCACCTGAGGGCACTCCCCTGGAAACAGAAGGCTAGGTGTGGAGCCATGGTAAAGACAGCAGACTCTGATCTGGAGATCCAAGTTTGATTCCCCACTCCTCCTCCTCCTCCACGTGGAGCCTGCTGGGTGACCTTGGGCCAGTCCCAGTTCTCTCAGAACTCTCTCAGCCCCACCTGCCTCCTGAGGGGCCTGTCATGGAGAGAGGAAGGGAAGGCGATGGTCAGCCTCTTTGAGACTCTTTAAGGCAGGGAAAAGTGGGGTACAGAAACCTGCTCTTCTTCTGGACTTGACAGGCCCGTGATGAGATCCAGCTGGGCCCTTCTTACATTCCTTTCCCATCCTTTCTACGGTTGCATTTTCTCTTGTTCCGCCCTGTTTGAGAAATGTGTCCGAAATCATTCTGGGTCCACATCGTTTTCTTGCGTGCAGAAAATCACTTGTCAGGCCCCCAGTGAGAAATATCAGCTCCGTCTCCGGAAGATGCATCGACTTGTTTCTCGCGGGGCCTTTTATGATTATTTCTGCAGATGGCATATCCAGATCTCATGCAGTGGGCCACCCAGCCACGTCTCTGCAGGCTCTGGCTTGTGCTAGCGTTTGTGAGCGGGGCTTAAATTCTGGGGGGGGGACCCCATGGGGAGTGTGCGCACACACCCCCGGACACTGGGGCACGCAGCCCTGCTCTGATCCGTCTCCTCAGCTGCTGCTGTTGCCCTTTTGGCCAAAGAGCAGGGGGAGGCACAGTTCACACACGCAAGAGTCCTTCAGGCTGCAGACGGGGGGTGGGGGGTGGCATTTTGGAGTTTTTCTCACTGATATCAAGCGCTCTCTGCAACAATTCTCCCCCCCCCCCCCCGCTTTCTGGAGCGGCACTGTCCATTCAACCCACCTCCGTTCTTTGCCCCTCTCATTGTCTGATGGGTGTGAACCAGACCAAAACTGGAAGTTCCCAGTCTCCTGCGCGTACAGTTACCTGATGCATTTGCTCTCTGGTCCGTACCCATGGTGTGGCTGTTGGGGGCTCTGCCCCCTTCCTTGAAGGGCCCCCACTTCTTCCCAAAAGCATTTAAAGGGATCCTTTAAGTGCTTTTGAGAAGAAGTGGAGGGTGGCGGCCCCCCCTCCTTTCCATCAAGATTTAAAGGGCCCTCCAGCTGACTGGCCGGCCACCTGCTCCCCCTTGATCAGCTGGAGGGCCCTTTAAATCTTGCAGGAGGGGGGAGCAGAGGGGCACGCACCCCACCCCCTTCATTATGGCAAATAATGGCAGCCCCACCAGAATTTTTTTTGCCCCACAAGCCACAAAATCCTGGCAGCGGGCCTGCAAAGCTGTAGGTCAGAGGTCTCCTGTGGGGTGCCCAGGAGTGCTGTAGTACCCGCTGACACCCTCCCTGGAGCCCACCAGGTGCCAGCTGGGGCTTCTGCCCAGCCAGGGATTCCGACTGGCCTTTGGGGCTTCTTGTTCTGCTGTCACTCGTCCAAGCATCCGGGTGATCGCCCCGTCGCAGCCCTCGGCCACAAAGGCTGGACCCCTTCTATGAAACATGGGGAGGCCTCACAGGGCCTACGGCACCCCCGCCCACCCGCCTCCCCTTCTCCCCCGTGCAGGTGGAGCTGTCGGACGGGACGTCCCACGTCGTCACTGATGCCTACGCTGGCAAGGAGTACATCATCCAGGTCGCAGCCAAGGACAACGAGATCGGCACGTGGAGCGACTGGAGCGTGGCCGTGCATGCCACGCCCTGGACGGAGGAGCCCAAGCATCTCACCACCGAAGCCCAAGGGACAGGTGAGGAGCGGGCATGGGGCAGGGCCTGGAGCGGAGGGCGGGGACCCAGCGGCTGGGCACTAGGACCTGGGATGCTGCCGCAGCCCTGCTTAGCGGCCTCTCCTGGCTGAGGAACTGGGCTGGCGAGGGGGTCTTCCGGTGGAAGGGGGTGTGGAGAATGCTGTTGGGGAGGTTGCATGGGGGCCAAGCAATTCAGTGTGTCCCCGCCCCCCACCCCCACCCCCAGGCCCGCTTTCCAAGCCAAGTGTGGGGAAGCCCGAGTTCAGAAGTCGAGTCAGAAGAAGGGAATATGAGGACAGGGGTGAGGAGGGCAGGCTGGTCAGAGGGTGTTTAATTTTGGCCTGTTGCAGCTCGCCCAAAGACCCAGTGCTCCCTCTAAGCCGAATTAGTGTGAGCTAGCTCACAGATTTTCAGCCTCCAGCTCACAGGATTTTTTGCCTTAGCTCAAGAAGGACGGCTCCAGAGCCAACTAATTTATGCAGGAGCCAAATCGCTCGCTCACAACTTTAACGCCAGGAGCTCCCCCAAAGTAGAATTTCTGCTCACGAGACTCCACAGCTTAGAGGGAGCCTCAGACCCAGCATGGTTAGAAGTATGGCCAGGACTAGGCAGACCTGGGTAGAGATCGCCCTCCTGCCGGGCTCTTTCTCGCAGCCCAGCCTACCTTGCAGGGCTGTTGACGGGATAGAATGGGAGAGGAGCAAACCACGGATTCCACACGGAGCTACTTGGAGGAAAGGTGGGGGACAAACATATTGGCTGGACAGACAGGCACTGCCCGGGCTTGACGACAGCCTGATACAGCAAGGCTTCCGAGGGGTGCTGAGCCCGGTGTGGATCAGACCTGGGACGCAGCACCCTGGATACTGAGCAACTTGCTGTGGATACTGACCAACAAGTGAGAGGGCCAGCTGGGGAGACCCTGGAGTCCTGAGGGACCCCTTTTCCCTCCCAGAGACCAAGGTAACACCAGCCCTTCCTGGGGTCTGGCGGGAGCTGCTGGGTGTCACTTTCGCTAGGGTGACTGGGATAGGAGGAACTGGGGGCGGTCCATTCTGACCTGGGCCTCATTCAGGTGGTGCCCGGCGCCAGGCAGGTGGGACCTGTACAGTGGTTCAGCGCAGGCAGGACGGTGCCCTTGTTGACCCCACTGGCAGCTCAGGCCTCTGCGGAGCTCCTGGTGGGAACCCGTCTGACTTCCACGCCAGGTTCGTGTCTCTTATCCCCGTGCGTTCCTCGCCTCTGCAAACCCAGATGGGCAGTGATGGTGACCGACACTTCCCCGAACTCACAGCACTGAAAAGAAAGCCGCCGGTATCATAATGCCCCTGTTTAAATCTATGGCGTGGCCTCATTTGGAATATTGTGTTCAGTTCTGGTCGCCGCACCTCAAAAAGGACATTATAGCACTGGGGAAGGTGCAGAAAAGGGCAGCTGGAATGATAAAAGGGTTGGAACACCTTCCCTGCGAAGAAAGGTGAAAAGCGGTTAGGGCTCTTAGGTTGGAGAAACAGTGGCTGAGGGGTGACATGACAGAGGTTTATACAATTATGCACGGGATAGAGAAGGCAGAGAAAGAAGTGCTTCTCTCCCTTTCTCACAATACAAGAATTCGTGGGCACTCAACTAATTTAATGAGCAGTAACCTTAGAGCAGATAAAAGGAAGTCTTTCTTCACCCAAAAAAGAACTAGCAGGTGGAAGTGGTGGCAGCTACAAGCGTGGACGGCATCAAGAGCGGGTTGGATAAACAGAGGTCCATCAGTAGCTATTCTAGATAGAACACTCTGTCTGGAGCAGTGATGCTCTGTGTTCTTGGTGCTTGGGGGGGGGGCAACAGTGGGAGGGCTTCTGGAGTTCTGGCCCCGCTGGTGGACCTCCTGAGGGCACCTGGGTTTTGGCCACTGTGTGACACAGAAGTGTGTTGGACTGGAGGGGCCACTGGCCTGAGCCAACATGAGTTCTCTTATGTCTGGGGCAAGTGATACACTGTATTCTCAGTGCTTCTAGTGTCCTGGGAGGGCTTCTAGTGTCCTGGCCCCTCTGGTGGACCTCCTGAGGGCCCCTGGTGTTTTTGGCCACTGTGTGACACAGAGCGTTGGACTGGAGGAGCCACTGGCCTGATCCAACAGGGCTTCTCTTACGTTGTTATGAGACAGTGTGTACCTCTGAATGCTGGAGGGCAGACCAGGGGAAGGCGGGCACCGTGCCCTGCACACCAGCTTTCCACCACAGCTGAGCTATGGGCTCCATGGCCGCTTGGGCTGAGCCCCCAGTGCGAGATCCGATGTACGCCTTGCCGGCCAGGCAGACCTTTTTTGCCCCGGGGGAGGCAGGTGGCGCCTCAAAGGCTTGGGAGAACACACAGATCCCCAGCCAGCCGGAGCACGTCGGCATGCTCAGATAGAGCCTTCTCCATGTCGCCGCCTGCAGCAGCCCAGCGGGGAGCCAGTTAGCGAGGAAAGCCGCAAAGTTAACAACACTCCGCTTCTAGGAAAGAGCTGGGCCCACGTCCAAGTGCTTAATGCACTATCAGCCTCCAGCTTCCCAGAAGGAGACGTGCTATGGCCAGTCCAGGCCCATCCGCTGGCACCGCAGCTCGGTGGCCTGGGAAATCAAGCGGCGGCGCTGTTCACTACTAGGAAAGGACTGGGAGGCATGCCAAGGCCCCGTGGGGCTCCTGGCCATGCCCACGGGAGGGCGTTTGCAAGGGGGCCGGGTGGATGGGCACCTCGGGCACCACACGGAAGCCAGTTCTTGGCAGCGGCTGCACGGGTGGCGACCCACTAGGAAGCGGCAGAACCTGACAAGAGAGAGGGGGTGTTTCAAATCCGACCGGCTCTCCAAGCAGGCTCCTGGCCGGGGGGGGGGGGTGTTGAATGGCCCTGGCTCCGAGGGACGAGATGCCCTGCCGGGAGCCCGCTGAGGAGGCACCGTGGCCTCACAGTGTCATCGTCGTCGGAGACCCAGGAGACCCCGCATCAGATCTCCCTCTTGCCAGGATGCTCAGGGGGGTATCTCCGGGTCAGTCGCTCTCCCCCAGCTGAGCCCACCTCACAGGGTTGTCGTGAGGCAAAGCAGAGGAAAGGGCACACACGCAAACTGTCCAGAGTTCTTTGGAAGAAGGGTGGGGGTTATTATTATTTTAAAAAGGCAGGGATAATGTTGACTCCAGGTCTCCTGGTTGCCTGTGACCTGGTTGCCATAAAGAAACAGACGCCGTTGAGATGGAAGGAACCTGCACCCGTCTGGCAGATTGTTGAGCTAAGGGGCTGGTGAACATGGCGGAGGGGCATTTGGGAAACACTACCCCCCTGCTGCTGTCCCCTTCCACACACACAAACGGTCCCGGCATGAAGGCCTCTGCCTGTGGCCGGAGGGTGCTCGGCGGCAGACTTGGGCGTCGAAGAGAGGACTTGCCAGGCAGGGGTCAGCCGCAGAACTCTCTCAAAGCACGCTAGACATCCCGTGGGGCATTGCTCTGGAAGATCTCTGAAGGCTTGGGCAGAAGAAGAGCCCGCCGTATACAGGGTCCCTTGTGCATCCTGGGTCCCTTGTCAGAACTGACCTTTTCCACAAAGCCCTGTCCTGCCTCCCCCCCCCCAGCCCCAATTCTCATCCCTACCAAAACAAAGGTCTCTTCAGTGCTCCCTCCTTCTCTGCCCTCTACTGCCAGTTTCCTCTCCCGTTTACGACTGCAAGTTCCTTGGGGCTGAGACCTTTCTTTTGATGTTCCTTAAAGTCTGATGATCAATAATAATAGGTAATAATAAGAACAACAAGAAGCCGTTGTTAAGAAAGAGGCCATCAGTTTTGTTTCCTGTTTTGTTCCCTTTTAGCAGGGGCACACACCAGACCCCCAAACAGCTGAAAAAATACAATCTTTCTTCCTCCGAGGAAGAGCCGGCAGAATTCTCCTCTCCTCCTTTGTTTGACTTCAGAACAGCCCTGTGAAGTAGGCTAGGCTGAGTGTGTGTGAGAGACTAGTCAAAGGCTGCCAGCTCTGAGTTGGCATATTCCTGGAGATTTGGGGGTGGAGCCTCGGGAGGGCAGGACCTCAGTGGGGTACAATGCCCTAGAGTCCACCCTCCAAAGCAGCCGTTTTCTTCAGGGGAACTAATCTCTGCCCCCTGGCGATCAGTTCTAATCTCCAGGCCCCACCTGGAGCCTGGCAACCTTACCCAGGAAACATCCGGACTGAATGGGGATTTAAATCTGTGTCTCTTAGGAATTGTCTGACACTCTTCTTCGAACCCTGCTGGCTTGAAGAAAACTGGCGCCTTTGAAACTAAGCTAGGATTGCCAACTTCCAGGTGGAACCTGGAGATCTTCTAGAATTACAGTTGATTTCCAGACTACAGAGATCAGCTCCCCTGGAGAAAAGGGCTGCTTTGGAAGGTGGACTCTATGGCATGGTACCATGCTGAGATCCCCCAACCATGCCCTCACTTGGATCTAGGGTTGCCAAGTCTTCAAAACTCACTGGCGGGGGGGAGTCCTCCACCAGCTGGGAGTTTCTCCTGGCGTGCGCATGAAGCGCGCGTGCCCAGCGACCTCACCGGAAGTGATGTCAGCACGTTGGGGGCGTTGCCAGGGCGATGCTCTGGCAATCGCCCCAAAACTCTATGGTATCATAGAGTTCCCGATGTCGGGGGTGGGGTTCCCCCCACTGGCCAAATGCTGGCCTGTGGATCGGGAACCCCTTTAGTGGGGGATCCCCCGCCCCCCGGGCTGACTTGGCAGCCCTACTTGGATCCACCCCCAAATCACTTGGAATTTTGCAGCCCGGAGTTGGTAACAGTAAACGCCACAGATCAAAATTCTCCATTAGTGCTAACACAGCTCTTTCAGGAGACACTGACAAATTCTCCCAGCAGCCAATAGTGTCTCTCTAGGGGACTTTTCTGTGGTCCAATGCTGCCCTCTGCTGGCCACTTGACCTAACATACAACTGAAGGGTGCAACTGGTTTCTTAAGGCTTGCAGTCCTAAATCCCGTTCCCTTACTGGAGGCCTGAGAAGCCCAGCTGGGCTCAGGATTCCAGCCTTTGGGCCTTTCCAAACGACCAGAGAGGCCCAGACCACTTCCAGCTTCTGAGTCCCATGGGCATAGTGAAAATTCAAAAACGGTGGCAGAAGAAATCAAAATAAAGCACCAAAAAAAAGTGAAAACATAATTAATGTTTGTTTGTTTATTTAGCCCAGCAGGGGGGGGCACATAAAAACAAGCTGAGAAACTTAATCAGATGCCAAAAAGTTCCAATGCTCCCTGAAGCATATCCCCACCCCCACCCCCCGCCCAGAACTGAGTCGGTGACTCTTCCAGGCAGTTGGGATGTTTCTCCTCCTCAGCCTCCCATCCCTCACGTCTTCGCCTGTTCTACTGTTCTTCCACCCCTCCCCATATTTTTGTGTTCTGTGGTTTATGCATTTGTTCGTTCTGTTTCTGTGCTGCTTCTCCATACATTCTACTCAATGCGGCCTGCAAAGTCAAACATGATAGGAGCATAGACACTGTAAAAGTTGTAAATCACAAGCTAATAAAAGCCCAGTGAAGAATATGCCTTTGGCTGCCCCGTGGTGCTTTTGCAGACCATCGTGGGCATCTGCCCTCTTCAGCATTTCTTGTGTTACAACACAAAGAAGATTCCCCTAGTTGGGGACCTTTCAAGGTGCCACTGGGCCAAGTCCCCTCCTTCTGGAGACTCCAGCCTCAGGTCACAGCCCAGATGTGCCTCTCAGCATCCAGATACTGAGAAAACAGTCGTGAGAGTCTGACCCACAAATCAAAATTGTCAACAAGACTTACAAAGAAAATATCTTCTAGATATTGCTGCCAGTAAGCACTACAAAATAATCAACAGATTCCATCAAATCATAAGAAAATCCTTGTATAAGAATGCATCGTCTCCGGATTTTATAACAGCATTTCAAAGAACGGATCTTCCTCAGGAAATATTGTACTAAGTAGTACAAGAGCTTTTGTGCTCATAAGGTGATATACACAGAATCAGGAAAAGTAATGCATTTAGGTGGAACGCTGTTCTCAAAAGTGTTCAGGCTGCAAACATGTTACTTGGAGACACCTGGGCTCCATCAGAAACAAAGTAGCATGTTTTGCACCCTGTTCTGCTTCAGGGTACCCCAGTGTTCCTTGCCAATTCTGCCTTGTCAAACACAAGTGATGGGACTGTATTGGTTTTGGTGTCTGGGAGGCTGGCCAAAGAAATGGCTGACCCATGTAAGCACCAGAGAACAGTCAGAAGAGAATCTCAGAAGAATGATATTCCGTCATGTGGCTCTTGGAGTTGGGTGAACTCGCCCTCGAGGTCCACTGGATGTTGGAGAACCATCTCTTCAAGCAGCTTCGGCTCCCTGGAGTGCCAACGAGGTAGGACTCTTCCCCTTCTTGCTCACATTGTGTTACTTGAGGGTTGGATCCAAAAGGGTCGTTCCATGTGTGGATGGTGACTTCTGTTCATGGAACAGCTCAACTGTTGCACAAGGAGAGGACATGAAAACCTAACTTCTGCTCATGCAGAACTTCTGCTCATGCAGGAGATTGGGCAGCATCATGAAGAATCTGTTGTACAAACCACAGTGTAAGAACATGGGAGAGCCAGCCTGTTATAGCACTGCAGGAATTATCACACCCTCTGCATGCCTGGGTGGAGCAGTGCTAGCCACTAGCTTGCTTGTGCCACAGGCTCTTTGGATCCAGACCATCATAAATTTTACAGATTCTTCTGAATCGGATGGTCTAATATGTTCCTTTCCCCCCTTTTTTATTCTGCAGACAATCACCGGTTTCATGAGTTTTGGTTTCCCTAACCGTGTTGAGACTGATAGTGGTTCCCACTTTCTCATCTAACCATGTTGAGACAGACAATGGTTCCCACTTTCTCACCTAACTGGGTTGAGACTGGTAGTGATTCCCATCTGCCTGATCTATCTACAACCCAGTGACCAACCACGAGGAAATCTTCCTAATGTCCGTGCGAGACTCATAAGCAGGTTTTTCAGCACTGAAGTTGTCAAAAGTAGAAAATCCAACAATGTTCTTCTGTCCTTTATCCCTTTCTGGCACCCTGATCTGGGGAAGAGGAGGCATCTCCCAGAATATTGCCACTGTGCTGGTTTACACTGGAATCCCTCTGGCGTTCATTGGGACTGTGCCATAACCCCTGGAAATGCAGCTCCTGGGCCTTGCTGGATGGAGTGAAGAATTATTCAGATGCCGCCTGAACCTGCCACAGAATGTTTTTGACTCAGGCGGGTGGAGAGCTCAAAACTGGATGTTATTCCTTTGCCACGTGGAACAGGGTGGCTGAGCAAAAAATCTATGCATCATGCTTTGTGCCTCATTCTGCACAAGTCTGAGTCTCTTGGGAGCTGCTGGGGAGAATATTATTCAGGTGTGGGGGGGAGGCATTACCATGAACTGCCGTTCAGTGATTTGTGAAGTGCCCCCAATCATTGTCAGTCGTCCTTACCAGAGCAAGTTGCTTCCAGATTCTATGGCAGGTTATCTACAGCTCCCTCTTTCAGGATAGTAAGGGGTGTCCTAAGAACTCTTTTTCTTATTGCTTATGAAACCACATGACGACTGCGGAGAAATGCATTTTTTTCTTTGGAGGTTTGAAATGAGCAAAACCGTCACTCTGAGTTTTTAATGTGTTTTTTCTCTCTGGGCAGAGAACAGGCAGGAAGGGGTGAAGTCAGTTCTATTACTTTCCAAACTTACCTCAGCCCACCTTCATACAAATGCTAATAGGTCTAGACAATAAGCTTCCCCCCTCCCTCAAGCAGGGAACAGAGACTTGGAGGTGTTAAATGCTAGAGAGACTTCAGGAAGGAAATTCTGGAGACTTCAGGAAAAGCTTCTCTGACCTGCCCTGACCTGATCAGTGGGTGGGGAAAAGAGAGGTGATAAAACTCAGGGAAGCAAGGAGGAAGCTCTCTTTTCTGCTGAGTCCGTCAGAGCAGACAGAACTCTTAACTGAGATCTGGAGCAGGCGGCCATTAGCCATGTTGTGGCCTGGACAACTCAACTCTGCAGAGATCTGTAACTTCCTAAGCTAAGGAGCCTGTTCTATATTTTAACATCTGACAGGGCATGTATAGAGAGAGGGACAGATGAGCTGTGCTTTACCCATTTATTTTGAATTCCTTGCTCAGTTGGGTGCTGTGCTAAAAGTACGCTTGTAAACATTTTCTCTTTATTTTATTGATTGATTGATTTGATTTGATTTGATTTGTACCTCGTCCTCCCCACCAAAGGAGGCTCAGGGCAGCTTACATAACATTACAGAAGATAAAAACAATATAAATACAACATTATCGATATGATCATTATAGCGATCTTGTGAGATAAGAATGTAATCAGTGGTCGAGTGCTTTAAGCCTGACCAAAAGGGTAAATTGGCCGGGGAAGTCACCCGATAATAAACCATTCAGACTTACAACATTTAGCCTAAAAGCCAATCGGAAAAGGGCATGTGCCAGCGAAACTGACAACCAGGTCTAAAGAGAGGCGCCCGAAGGGTGGCCGGAATTCAGCTTCAGAAGTAGGGCCCACCTATCCTACTCTCATCAATCAGCTGTTCATCAGTATGACCAGACCTTGCATTAAAATCACCACCAATGGTTACGGCAGATGAAGGGAAAATGCCTGTTACGTGACAAACATATCCTTCCAGCTCTTCCCAAGCATTTTTTAAGAGCAGACTGTTTTGGAAAAGGCTGCCCTGGCAGCCACAGAAGAGGGCAGATGGGACCGGTACGTATCAGAGTCACTGGATAAGGGTGCAGCTTTCCTTGCTTCGGTACTCCCTCTTTGTACTGAGTGCCTTCTCGTTGGTGTGTTGTCCCTGCCGTCTTTTAGATAGATAGATAGATAGATAGATAGATAGATAGATAGATAGATAGATAGATTTTTTATTGAGTTTTTATAAAAGAAAATGAGCAAAGCAAGAAAAAACACACAAAGATAAAAACGTACAAACAGATACGGAGTCCGTACAAAAATATATATCTATGTTAATGTTTCTACTAGAATCAGTATCTAATCCGCCAAATTAGCTTATCCCAGTTTTATAGGAGCATACAATTAGAGTTGATTCATTTTTTTAAAATGTTCACCCAACCATTTATAAAACCTTGGCCAGTTGTTTTCAAAGATTTCCTCTCTTCTACCTGCTAATTTCAGTGTTAAATTGTCCATTTCTGCAGTCTGCCCCTGCCATCTTGACGCCCGCCTCAGGAGTGTGGAGGAGAGACTCACAGAAGTCCTCGAGAGGCTTGAACGCCTGGAAGTGCGCATGGGGAGCGACTCTGCGCCCGGCAACACCACAGCTGAGGGGGACCCCCCCTTCCCCCCTCTTCCCTCTGATTTCTCCTTCCGCCCCCCCCTCCCCCCTTGCCCCACATGAGCTCCTCCCCTCGGGACGCAAGAGCCCAGGCTCAGAGGCCCCCCTTCCCCCGGGTCCTGTTCCTCCCAGTGGCCGGCCTGCCAGATGCTCTGGTGCTTCTGGAAAGCAGGCACACGAGGGCATGGAGAGAGTAGGCCTTCCCCCTGCTGCTTAAGAGCCAGTCTGGTGTAGTGGTTGAGTGCGCGGACTCTAATCTGGGAGAACCGGGTTTGATTCCCCACTCCTCCACTTGCACCTGCTGGGTGACCTTGGGCAAGCCGTAGTTCTGGCACAGCTGTCCTTGAAAAAGAGCCGTTTCTGTCAGCCCCACCTAGCGCACAGGGTGTCGTGAGGAGGGGAAGGGAGAGGAGTTTGTAAGCCGCTCTGAGACTCCCAAGTGAGTGAAGAGTGGGATATAAATCCAATCTCTTCTTCTTCTTCTTCTTCTTCGTCTTCATCTCCCCTCCCCCAACAACGGGTCTTCAGAGGTACACTGCACCTGAGCCTTGGGGTTCCATTCCGTTTTCATAGCTCACGCCCAGTCCGTCTGCCGTCCGTGTGTGTAAGAACGCTTTGTAAACAGATGCAAATATTGAAACAATAAAAGCTGTGTCTCTAATCATCCTTTTTCCCCATCAGTGATCAAACATCACAAAGCCCGCCGTAAGAAAGCGCCACTCATTCGAAAGGCAAATCCACAAAGAGAAATGATGGCTAGCCTGCCTGGCCGCTTCTGTGCCCCCGACCCAAACGCTGGGCTTGCCTGAAGTCTGCCGGGAGCCCCGTGTCCCCCTCCCTCCCTCCCTCCCCCCACCCCTCCGAGACTGCCGGGTGACTGGACTGCTCCGTGGAGGATCTGAGGGCCTTTTCAAGTGTCGGCGAGAAGAGGGGGTGTTGATGAGCCCAGCTTCGGCCTCTCCCGTGCCTCCCCCGGTAGTTTGGTCTCACCCTGACCCTCCAAGGGAACTGGCTAGAGAAGCAGAGAGTTGAAATTAAATCAGAAGAGTTTTCGGCTAAACATGAGGAAGAACTTCCTGACAGTTGGAGCGGTTCCTCAGTGGAACAGGCTTCCTCGGGAGGTGGGGGGCTCTCCTTCTTTGGAGGTTTTCAAACAACAGAAGCTAGATGGCCATCTTGACAGCAATGCGGATTCTGTGAACTTGGGCAGATCGTGAGAAGGGAGGGCAGGAAGGGTTGCCTCAGGGCTTAGTTCTTGTGGCACTTTCTTACATGCCCAGGGAAATGCTGACCGCCACTCTGGGATCAGGAAACAATTTTTCTCCAGGCCAGTTCGGCCAGGGATCCTGGAGGTTTTTGGTCATCTTCTGGGTGCGGAACAGCAGTCACTGGGGGTGGGGGTGGGAGGTATTTGTGAATTTCCTGCATTGTGCAGGGGTTGGACTAGATGACCCTGGAGGTTCCTTCCAACTCTATGATTTTATAATTCCACCCCAGGAGCAGGCCCGTAGCTACGGTGGGGCTTTAGGGGGCTCTGCCCCTTTTCTTAAAGGCACAGCCCCACAAGAATTTTTCCTGTAAATGCTTTTTTCAATCAGTTCCAAACATTTTTTAAAGGCATGTGCTCCTTTAAGCAGAATAGGGCACTGTAGTTGACTAATCCCTGCACTGATCAAGGGGGTTGGAGTAGGTGACCTCTAGGATTCCTTCTAATCCTGCGTCAAGAAACAGGTCTCCTTTAAGAGAGTTCTTCTGCCTAAGTTTTAGCTTTCTTGACTATAGAACTCATCACCCCCACCTGCCGACTTGTTATCAGAATTGTTGCTTTGGCTGGCAGAAGCGATTAACTTGCAGAGACTGAGAACTGCCATCTAAAGTGGTTGACAGCTTGCCATTTAGAGATCTATCCTGGAAACTGCTTTTTTTTTTTTGGCTAAATGGCTTTTCTTTCTGCACTCAGAACTTCAGCCCCACCAGAAAAAAATGTGCCCCAAAGCAAGGCAAAGCAAGCCCCAAAGCAAAATTTGCCCCAAACAAGCCACAAAATCCTGGCTACAGGCCTGCCCAGGAAGAGCACTGTGGGTGTCGGATCCTCTGGCCCAGGGATTCGGGACAGCCTCAGCCGCTGCAGGCTTCTGGGATTCCACTCCAGACTCTGGTGTTCCGTTCAGAAAAAAAACAGATCCCCCCCGGATAAGCACCGAGAGTCAGAGCAACTCTGGAGGGCTTTCAAGGCCAGAGACAAACAGAGGCAGTTTGCCATCGCTTGCCTCCACCGAGAGGCGGGACCTTCGTCTTTTTCTGGGCACAGTCCTGGGCTTGCTTTGCAGGAGGCTAATCTGCCCTCTGGCATCCTCTTGGCAAGACCCTGAATTTGAGTCTAGGAGCACCTTAAAGACCAACTGAAGGACCTGAGGACCGAAGCTTTGCTTCTCGAAAGTTGTGGTTGGTCTTTACAGTGTTCCTGGAGCCAGGTTTTGTTTTTGCACTGCCAAATAACACAGCTACAAAATCTGCAGAATACAGAACCCAGGAATTCCGTCTGTTTCTTCTTGGCCTTCGTCCAAGAAGCTTGTCCTGGCATCCACCACTCACCCTTCCTCCAGCCCTGACTGACCCTCCGACCGTGATGCTGCCGGGAATTCTGGACTTCACCAACTCAGTTCGCTCTAGAGAATCCCCATGCCAATGCGGGGGGGAGGTCTTGGGCAATGAGCAAGTCTGGTTTCAGATCTGTAAGCAGTTGGTAAGGGGGAAAAGTGCCATCAAGATGCGGCCGACTTATGGCTCCCCTTCATGAAGTTTTTGAGGCAAGAGACATTTGGGGTGGTTTTGCCATTGCCGTCCTCTGTTTAGAGACCCTGGACTTCCTCGGTGGTCTCCCCTCCACGTACTAACCAGGGCCGACCCTGCTTCGCTTTCGAGATCTGACGAGATGGGGCTGGGCTATCCAAGTCAGGGCACAAACTTCTTAATCCTGGAAAGCTAATCTACTTTTGCAACAGAAAAGAGCAAGAGTCCAGGAGCACCGGAAGGACTAGCACAATTTGTGGCAGGGGATGAACTTTCATGATACTCTTTCTGATACAGCTAGAATGTGAGTCCATGACCGATTTCACACAAGCCGCTGCTCCGCCCCCGCTCTTCCCTTTCCCTCGATTGCACGCGTCATTGTCCCATTATGTGCTCCACGGCCACATTTTCACTCGCAGCTTCACCTGATCTCCTTCCCGTCTTCTAGATCTTAAAAAAACAGGATCGCGAAGGAGCAGAGGAAATCAGGCAAAGCCATGGGTCAAAATGCAGCCACGGAGCACATAATGGGACATTGACGCGTGCAATTGGGGGAAAGGGAAGAGCGGGGGCGGAGCAGCGGCTTGTGTGAAATCAGTCCAACTGTCCTTATGTCTGGGAGAGTGGAGTGATTTCAGGTACCAAGTGACAATAGCAGGTGAATGACAATAGTAGGTGTGTGTGGGTTAGGTGTGGTTTGCAGAGAGGTAGCAGGCATAGAGAACTCAGCCTTGGTAATGAGACAGGAAACGGAAGTCTCAGTTCAGTCCAGGAGAATGCATTGTCTGGCGCTTAGTTGTAGTTCAGCAGTCTTTTGCAAGCACGCGTGCAGCAGACAGGCCATGAGCAAAGGGACCTGTAGCTCCTCTCCTTCATGCCACAGAGCATCCTGGGTCGTGGCTGTTCTGTGTCAGGGGCCCTCCAATAGTTCCGAAAAAAATCCAGGCCTCGGTTGTGTGGCACCACACAGCTGATCAGTGTGGAAGAAGAACATCTGAAGCAGTGTGCACGCACATGAAAGCTGATACCCAGAATAAAACATTCTTGGTCTTAAAGGTGCCCCTGGACTCGAAGTGTGGAAGGAGACAGCCGAACTTGCTCTGGCAGAGGATTTGAGGCTGGTTTGAGGGTCTTGTTGGTTTTGCTTCTGCAGTGAGCAAAAGAAGAGCATGTACATCTCCCGGTTCCCCGTAGGAACCTCTGGAAACGGAGCTGCTGGTAGTGCCCAAGAGCAAGTGACCGGCCCCATGTCAGCAGAGTCGAGAGGAGAAGGCGGGTCTCCCTGGCAGCTGAGAACGCTGCTGGGTGCCTGCTGTGGGCGATGATGGTGAAGCTGAGAGCTTTGCAGAGGGGAGGCAGGCAGAGATAGGGGGAGAGCCAAAAGGTACAATCCAGGGCGCAGGAAATTGGAGGCAGAAAAAAGGGGGGGGAGAAATACAAAGGGCAAAGGAGGAGCCACGTCGAGAGGCTGGAAAGGAGAAAGCAGGGCTGAAGTCGAGGAGGTGATGGACTGCAGTAGAAACAGGAGGGGGTCACAGCAAAGGGGGGTGGTCCGTGGTAATGCTGGGCAAGTGCTGGCAGGGCTCGGTGCTGATCAGACCCTATGGAGCCACCTGCGCCAGCCACCTGCCGACCCGGGCAACTTTCATTCACCTGCACTGCCCTCCCTTGTTTGCTGGGCACCACTGAAGCTGGGAGACTTCCACCAGCCCCTCCTACCTTTCCCTGTAATTGAACATTAGAAAATCTCACAGCTATAACTCTGTAATGTGATACTAAAAACATATCCCAATGCAGCATTATGAGCTCCATGGTGACTGAAGGGAACCTCCACATTCAGAGGCAGCCAAGGAGGACCTTGGTCTCTCTGCCCTGTTGCTGGCCCTCCAGAGGAATTGGTTGGCCCCTGTGTGAGATGGGTTGCTGGACTAGAGGGACCCTCACTGGTCTGACCCAGCAGGGCTTTTCTGAGGTTCTTCTCAGGGGAAGGCCTCGGCCTCTCTGCCCTGTTGCTGGCTCTCCAGAGGAACTGGCTGGACTATCTGTGTGAGACGGGATGCTGGACTGGATGGACCCTCACTGGTCTGATCCAGCAGGGCTCTTCTGATGTTCCTCTCAGGGTAAGAAGAAGAAGAAGAAGAGATTGGATTTATACCCCGCCCTCCACTCCCCAAGGGAGTCTCAGAGCGGCTTACAAACTCCTTTCCCTTCCCCTCCCCACAACAGACACCCTGGGAGGTAGGTGGGGCGGAGAGAGCTCTTTCTCAAGCTGTCCTTGAGGGAACAGCTGGTACCGAGCTATGGCTTGCCCAAGGTCATCCAGCCAGGTGCTAGTGGAGGAGTGGGGAATCAAACCCGGTTCTCCCAGATTAGAGTCCATGCACTTAACCACTACACCAAACTGGCTCAGCCTCCCTGCCCCATTGCTGGCCCTCCAGAGGAACTGGCTGGCTGCTGTGTGAGATGGGATGCTGGACTAGAGGGACCTCTGGTCTTCTCCAGTAGGGCTCTTCTGATGTTCTTAATTCATATTTGAGATTCTGAATGAATCTTCGGGTGAACTTTTCCAGAGACCCCTTAATCTTAAAAATATGGACCCGAAGTCCTTAGGGGAGGAATCTCCCAGTGTCCTTGGGGCACTTTTGCTGCGATCCTTAAGCTGCAGGATCAGGGATGTGCTGAGCCATGGCACTTTAGAAACCAGTTCCGTGGGTGTTTGAGGACATGAGGGGGTGGGGAATGGGAATAAATTGGGGCCAGGAAAGATGCATCCCCCCCCCACTGTACTTCTGGGCCTCTGCTTGGAGTTTACGAACTTTGACAGAAAACCTTCAGCAACAGAAAGTGGACAAATTGTAAATCCGGGAGAAGGGGGGGGCACCCAATCCCACCTCGTTCTTCCTCTCCAAAGCAGGAAAGAGGCCTTGCCCGACCCAACCACCCTTTGCTTCTGTCTTGTCTTTCAGTGAAACTGACAAGCACCCTCTTCACCTCTGCGGGAGCCCCGGGACAGTTTCAAGGTAAAAATAAAATGGGGCGGAGGGGCACAAGGGTGAATTGCCAGTTTCACCAAATCCCCCCTCTCCAAACTGTAGCAAGACTCAGTTGGGTTTAGACACCCTAGCAGAGGGGCAGAGGCTGAGAAGGGCTGGCGGGAGGGGCTCCCGGTCATGGTGACACTTCATCCCTCCTCCTCTCCCGGGCCACATACAAGACCAAGCAATGGTGCTCAGTTTGCACTGGAAGCCTCAAATATCACTACAAATCAGTACTTCAGAAAAACAGATGCCCCCAGGAAGGGTGAGCCCCACAAATCACCACTTAAGAACCTCAGAAGAGCCCTGCTGGATGAGACCAGTGAGGGTCCATCTAGTCCAGCATCCCATCTCACACAGAGAGGCCAGCCAGTTCCTCTGGAGGTCCAACAACAGGGCAGAGAGGCTGAGGCCTTCCCCTGAGAACAACCTCAGAAGAGCCCTGCTGGATGAGACCAGTGAGGGTCCATCTAGTCCAGCATCCCATCTCACACAGTGGCCAACCAGTTCCTCTGGAGGGCCAACAACAGAGCAGAGAGGCCGAGGCCTTCCCCTGAGAACAACCTCAGAAGAGCCCTGCTGGATCAGACCAGCGAGGGTCCCTCTAGTCCAGCCTCCTGTCTCACACAGGGGCCAACTGGTTCCTCTGGAGGGCCAACAACAGGGCAGGGAGGCTGAGGCCTTCCCCTGAGAAGAACATCAGAAGAGCCCTGCTGGGTCAGACCAGGGAGGGTCCATCTAGTCCAGCATCCTGTCTCTCACAGTGGCCAACTGGTTCCTCTGGAGGGCCAACCACAGGGCAGAGAGGCCGAGGCCTTCCCCTGAGAAGAACCTCAGAAGAGCCCTGCTGGGTCAGACCAGTGAGGGTCCATCTAGTCCAGCATCCTGTCTCTCACAGTGGCCAACTGGTTCCTCTGGAGGGCCAACCACAGGGCAGAGAGGCCGAGGCCTTCCCCTGAGAAGAACCTCAGAAGAGCCCTGCTGGGTCAGACCAGTGAGGGTCCATCTAGTCCAGCATCCTGTCTCTCACAGTGGCCAACTGGTTCCTCTGGAGGGCCAACCACAGGGCAGAGAGGCCGAGGCCTTCCCCTGAGAAGAACCTCAGAAGAGCCCTGCTGGGTCAGACCAGTGAGGGTCCATCTAGTCCAGCATCCCGTCTCACACGGGCTGACCAGCTCCTCTTGGTGGCCAATAACAGGGCAGAGAGGCCGAGGCCTTCCCCTGATGTTGCCTCCCTGCACTGGGATTCAGAGGCTTTGTGCCTCTGAATGTGGAGGTTCCCCTCCGTCCCCATGGCTAGTAGCCACTGATAGACCTCCTCTGTGAATCTATCCAGTCCCCTTTGAAAGCTCTCTCTGCCGGTGGCCCTTCTCTTCTCCCAGTGGAGGAAGCTGTGCACCAGGGCAGGATTTGCCCTCCGGACGGCGGCTGCCTCATGGCACGTGGTGTTTTGGCCATGCAATTCTCC
Source organism: Lepidodactylus listeri (assembly GCA_029233225.1). NCBI lineage: Eukaryota > Metazoa > Chordata > Lepidosauria > Squamata > Gekkonidae > Lepidodactylus > Lepidodactylus listeri. The sequence goes on along the minus strand of JARCFY010000004.1, from coordinate 1,713,959 downwards.
TGACCCCTGGCATTGCCTTTATGGGTCACAGGGCTGCGGGGGGAGGGGAGGGGAGGGGAGGGTGGCAGTACTGCCCATTGCCTGAATTCTCGGGAGTAAATGAGCGACTGAGAGGTGCTTGTGAGGAGGGGAGGTCTGACTCACAGCAGCTTCTGCTGAAAAGGACTCCGTTAGTCTCCAGGACTTGAGTTCCGGTTCCCTTTGAGTGGTGTCCGTGCCAGAGCTGAGGCTAGTGAAGGAGCCACTTGGAAAAGATTTGGGGATGAGAAAGAGTGAAATGGCCAGCGGGGATGGAGACGCAGGGGGCGGGAGGCAGAGTAGGTGATATCAGGGAAGTGGAGATGTGGGGAGGGTTGGATGGAGAGAGGGTGAGGATGAAAGATACCTTGACCCTAGCAGAGCTCACTGGAGCCCCCACAGAAAGACACCAGTCTTCCTAGAGAAGTGGGGAGCTCATCACCTCCCTCAGCAGCCGATTCCACTGCTGAACTACTCTGACTGCAAAAAAACAAAACCCTAATATCCCGCTAGTACCTTTCCACCCGTAATGTAAACCCGTTATTGTGAGTCCTCTCCTCTGCTGCCGAGAGAACAGCTCCCTGCCCTCCTCTAAGTGACAGCCCTTCAGATACTTTGAGAGAGCCATCCTGTCCCCCCCCCCCCCTCAGCCTCCTCTTCTCCAGACTGAACCTTCCCAAGAAGTCCCTCGGCCTTTCCATGTAGGGCTTCTTGGTCTCCAGGCCCCCGATCATCCTCGTCGCTCTCCTCTGCACCCCCTCCATTCCGTCCACATCCTTCTTGAAGTGAGGCCTCCAGAACTGCACACAATAACTCCAGACGCGGCCTGACCAATGCAGTGTACAGCGGGACTATCACATCTTGCAATTTGGATGTTATGCCTCTGATGATAGACCCCAAGATCATGTTAGCCTTTTTGGCCGCAGCATCACACTGACTGCTGATATGTAGCTTACAGTCCACCCGTACACTCAAGATCTTATTCTCGCCCATGCTTCCCAGAAGTGGGTCCCCCACTGAGTGTGCACGCTTCTCATTTCTGTTATCGAGATGTAGAATTCTGCACTTATCCTTGTTAAACTGCATCTTGTTCACATCTGCCTGCATTCCCAGTGTGTTCTGAGCTCGTTGAATTCTATCTGTGTCTTCCGGTGTGTTGGCTACTACTCCCTATTTGGTGTTATCTGCAAATTTAATCCCTCCACCCCCTCATCTAGATCATTTATTAAAATATTTTAAAGTACCGGGCCCAGAACCAAGCCCTGTGGCACCCCACTGGACACCTCCCTCCAGTCAGATGAAATGCCACTGACAATTACTCTCTGGGACCGGTTCTCCAGCCAGTTCCTTGTCCACCCAAGTGTCCTACAGTCCAGTCCACGGTCCTCCAGTTTACCCACCAGAACACCATGGGGAACCCTGTCAAAAGCTTCTCTGAAATCCAAGTAAACAGCACTGACAGCTTTCCCACGATCCAGGACGCTCGTCACTCTACCAAAGCAGGAGGCGAGGTCGGTCTGGCAGGACCAGTTGGGGACAAATCCAGCCTGACTTCCTCGGACCACTAGAATGTCCTTCAGATGCTCACAGACTGACTCCTTAAAAATGTGTCCCTGGGACAGAGGTCAGACTGACTGCCTGTAGGTTTCTGGCATCTATGGGGCAGGCACTGCTGGCAGGGGAAGGGTTTGAGTTGACCCAGTTGGCAGGACTCAGCTCCAGAGATCCTCGTGACCACAGCAGAAAGGAACTGGGGCAGATTCCAGACCTGGGAGATTCAAAGGCCCCGCCTGGTCTGTAGCTTCGGGGCTTTTGCTGTCTCCAGCCCCACAGGCAAAGCCGAAGGGGGTGCAGCCGACAGCAGTGGCACTTCTGACCCTCTGCGTTTCTCTTTCCTTCCTCACAGAGACGACGACCAGCAGCACCTCGGCCTTTGTGGTCCCCGCCACCACCAAGGCCGACGAGTCGGACAGGCAAGCAAACTGTGGCGCCGCAGCAATTTCCTGGGTGGTCGGCCCGGTGTTGGTGGCATTTGGCATTCACTTTATTTAGTGAGTATCCTTGGGTCGCGGGGGGGCAGGGAGGTGGGGCCAGACCAAGGCTGAACGTAGCACAGGGCTGGACCAGGAGGGGGACCTCCGGGGGCCTCTGGCTGCTCATATGAGTTTAGGCAGATCCAGGGAAGGAGGGGATGATAGAAAAAATAAAGAGAGGAGCAAAAACTGAACCCCCCAAAATGAATTAAGAACTTGAAAGATTAAATGGATACAAATTAGGGGGCCCAGTGTTAAAATCAATAAATATGCAACGTAAATATTACAAATTGTGCAAAAAATACATTGCAGCATTTTGGTTATATGGACCTGATCTGGGCACGAGGCCAAGCCTCACGAGGCTTATCTGGTCCACCCTCGCCTGGTGTCACTGGCATTTGTCAGAACAGAATTTTCTCGTAGTCCTATTTTGATTAATATTAGCGTTGCAATAATTGAGCCTTTGGGGCAACATTTGTGCTCGACCATCGAAGAAGGCTGATAGGCCAAAATGCGTCTGTTTTGGGGTCACATAAGGTTCCAGTTGTCCGTACTGTACAATTCGTAATTCTTGTTGAGGCTATATTTGGGGCTCTGATTGTGTTTATACTAATTTGTGACAAACACAATTTTTTTTGGTAATTTGTAATATTTGGGCAGGAAGGGATGAGCCGGTGGTCGGCTCTGGTGGCTGTTTCTTATTCACCCAGGGCAATACCGGTCGCCACTTTGGGATCCGGAAGGAATTTCCCTCCAGGCCAGACTGGCCTCGGGATCCTGGAGGGGTTTTATGCCTTCCTCTGGGCACAGAGCGGGGGTCCCTGGAGGGGAGTTGAGGGGGGGAGTTGTTATGAATTTCCTGCGTTGTGCAGGGGGTTGGACTAGATGACCCTTGGGATCCCTTCCAGCTCTATGTTTTTATGTTTCTCCTTATTAAGCTCCACTAAAAAAAATGGGTTCCGCTGGGGAGCTGGGGACATGGCTTCCCAGGGACCTCAGGTGAAATCAGCAGCCCCGATTCTATGCCCATCATTTCCAGGAAGGCTGCCGGCGCCTCCCTCTCCCCCACCCACCCAACCTACTTCCCTGCCTTGAGCTGAAAGATGTAATGGCTACGGGCCCTTTTGTAACACTGGTGGGGCTCCAGGGCATGCATAAAGCGCAGCAGAGCCGCTTCTCCAGCCAAGCCCCCTGAGCAGCACCAGGAAGAGGGTCCAGCCCCATCGCCACGAGGGCTCCACTTGCCACCAGCGCAAACAGCACAGGAGGTGACCCTTTCCCCCAGCTGTTCCCCAGCTGTGGCTGGCCGAGTCCAAAGCAAGAACTCATGGGGGCTTGGCTACGATCCAGCATTAAAATCTGCAGTTTAACTCTGCAGGGAGAGATGCCGGACAGAAACCAATGCAATATCAAATCGACCACTAGAGGAAGCCAGATATGGGTAGCCTTGTTAGGTCTGTAGAAAAGAGCCAAGAGTCCAGTAGCATCTTAAAGACTAACAGAATCTGTGGCAGGGGAGGAGCTTTCCTGGGTCACTTCTTCAGAAGAAGTGAGCACTGACCCACAAAAGCTCATCCCATGCCTCAAATTCTGCTAGTCTTTAAGGTGCTACTGGACTCTTGCTCATTTCTACCTGTGGAACAGAACACCCCCCCCCCCCAAGAAACAGGTCCTTCCAAGCAAGGAACATGAGAATGGAGAAAAGCCCACAGTGAGGAGGGCCCGGATCCTCCCCAGGGCCTCCACTTGCTCCAACCATCAGCAGTGTGGGAGACAACCGGCCTTCCTGCCTTGAGCCTGTATGATCCACTGGCCCAACTTAAATCAAACCCCTTCAGCCCAGTCTCTCGTGTGTTTACTCAGGAGTGCATCCTCCCGAGGGCAGTGGTGCTTACTCAAAAATAAGCATGCACAGGGTTGTAGCCTTAAACAAGTTTGCATTCCGAAGGCATCGTCATGTGGGGAAGTCCGGCGAGTGTGCTGCAAGAAAGCCCAGCCAATCCTTTCCTTCTCCCCTTCCTTCCCCTCTGCCTGCAGACTCTGCCTTGAAGCCCTGCGGAGACGGTCGCCCCGAACATCGGTCTTTGCTTCTGTTTTGCACATGATCTGAAGGACGTGTCCCCTTCCTCTCCATTTGGCTTCTCACCCTTGAAGGACCAGGCCTCTGAGATCTGGAGACCCCAGACTCACCCCTTCCCTGCCTTTGAGGGGGGGGGACTTTCTAAAAGACTGAGGGAAGCCCCTTCTGCAAGTAGGAAGACTTGAACTGGGGGGGGGGGGGATGGGGAGGGAGGGGGCAGAGAGGAGCACCAGCCATCCTGGCCCCGGGTTCGGATCATACAGCTAAACCTCCACGCCAAAGATGCGCCCTTGAACCGGCTTCATACCCACAGCGCTTGGCGACTGACTCCTGGATATGGAAGTACGTGGAAAGGAAGCAGCTGGGGAGGGAGAGGTCATGAACCTGCAACCGGGGGGGGGGGGGAATGCCTCCCTTCCCCCCCACCCCCAGAAGACTTGCTGAGTCCTCGGCCAGGCCAAACAAGGAAAAGGGGCAGGAGTCATCTGACACCTCCTCCAAACTGGCACCCCCAAGACTTGTGCATCAAGAGCTGGGGGCGGGGGAATTTGAAGAGCAGTGTTTTTTAAAAGAGACTCTTAAGAGCATCACCCACGATCCGGAGCACGTCGCCTCCCCGGGAGGTGGCTGGATGATGTCCCACTCCGTTTGTTAACTGCACCCATTCTGTTTATACAAAGGAACCCCTCGGTTTGTGTATTGGTCTTATTAAGGGGGGTGGTGGGATGTATACATACTGGGACCGTAGCCCCACTGAAATGCCCCACCCCCACCTCTCCCCCCCTTCCTGCCCCTCCCACTGTCCCGTTTTGTAAGGCTCCTCCTCCCTCTCACTGACTCCGCCCCCTCCTTCCCGCCCCACCTTCACCCCCTTCCCCTTGTCTCTCTCTGGTTCAAAGTGCAGTATTTAATACCATACATCCTGTTAGTCCAAACGACAATATGCTGTATTTGAACTTTTTATAGATGTATATAAAAAAATTCAAAAAGAAATCACTAACACGCACCTCCTGGGGGGGAGGGGGGGAGTATATGCATATACACACGTGGGACAGAAGGTTGTTCATTAAATGTGACCGTTTCATTATGACTTTTGTCAACATGGTAACTGGGAGGTAGGGGTGTCTTCCCCTAAAAATCTTCAGTTCGGGTGTTTAGAACTGAGACATCCATAGATTTATGAATGCCAGTTCAACGGGGAATTTGAAATGGCAGATATAATCCGTCTCTGGGTCAGGACTCATCCGGAAAGCTGCTTAGCTATAGCTTAGTAACTATAGCAGAGGTCCACAGCCTTTTCGAGCCTGAGGGCCCCTTTCGAATTCTGACACAGCATCGGTGATGTGGCCACAAAATGGCTGCCCCGGGAGGTGGAGCCAGCCACAAGATGGCTGCCGCAGCTGACCTTCAGCCACACAGCGCAGACCCTTGTGTTGTGGTGGCAGCTGCTACTAAAGCAACGTTTTAAAAAAATCTACACAGCCAATCAAATCCCCAGTAGCCAATCAGAAGCCTTGCTGGGCAGAAGCCCCACATGGCCCGCCCACTTTCGGAAAACATTTGGAGGGCACCAGGAAAGGTGCTTGTGGGTATCCTGTCCAGGGGCCCCCTGGCTTAGTGATAGATAAGGTTGCTAACTGCCCTGGAGGAAAATGCCCCTGTCGGTTTCATCGAGGCTTCACTGTAATGTCTTTTACCTCCCTGCCATGAAAAGCGTCAGCTGCTCATTTCCATGCATTCATGGAGCCAGTTTGGTGTCGTGGTTAAGTGCGCGGACTCTAATCTGGGAGAACCGGGTTTGATTCCCCACTCCTCCACTTGCACCTGCTGGGTGACCTTATTTTATTATTTATTTATTTAATTCAATTTCTAGGCCGCTCTCCCCGCATAGCAGGCCTTGGGCAAGCCGTAGTTCTGTCAGAGCTGTCCTTGAAAAAGAGTGGTTTCTGCCAGAGCTCTCTCAGCCCCACCCACCTCACAGGATGTCTGTTGTGGGGAGGGGAAGGGAAAGGCGTTTGTAAGCCGCTCTCAGACTCCGAGTGAGTGAAGGGCGCGGGGTATAAATCCACTCTCTTCTTCTTCTCTTCTTCATCCTCTGTTGGAGGGGCCAGACGTTTCCCTTCAAGACCAGGTGGCAACTTGCGCCCCAGTAGGACTGACATGAAAGAGCTCTTTATCTTTTGCTCCCCTGGGACTGCTGTTCCGGCCACAGGGAGGCAACCCCGCCAAAGCAGGGTATTTCAGAATCAGATACCCAGCCTGAAGGTGCCATGATTAGTAGGGTGGGCGTGCACCGTCTGGGAGATGGGAACCATCCCAAGTTCAGTCCTGGCGTCTCCAGCCGAAAAGACGGCAGCTCATCCCAGACTACCGACTGGCTGGAGGGAGGCCGAGACTGGCCTAATGGACAGCAGCTGGATGTGCAGGAATTGACCCGCAAAACTTCGCCGCCTGCTCCCCTCCGCCTATCAAGCCCTTGTTGAAAAGTTGGCGTTCCAGGCAGAAGGGTTAGAAAGGACATTTGCCTGAGATCCGGGACAGCTGAACACATGGAGCAGCTGTATACTGAACCAGACCATCGGTCCGCCCACGTCAGTCTTGTCTGCTCAGACGGGCGGCAGCTCTTCAGCATCGAAGGCAGAGCTCTCACATCACCTGCTGCCTGGTCCTTTTAACTGGTGTCTGCCAAGGACTGACCCTGGGACCTTCCACAGGCCGAGCAGAGCCTCTGCCACTGAGCCACGGCCCACCCCTAACACTTCTCAGGGCAGGTGCCGGGCTGACTCTGTGCAAGGCCCCTTCGTCTGCTCCCAGGTGCAGGAGCTGTGGTGCAGAACCGCCTGGCGAAAGATTCACTCTCTGGCTTTCTGCCAGTGATACAAAAGTTGGCATCCTCAAGACCTGTGTTCGTGGGGTGGTTGAAGAGAGCCAGTTTGGTGCAGCGGTTAAGTGCGCGGACTCTAATCTGGGAGAAGCAGGTTTGATTCCCCACTCCTCCACTTGCACCTGGCTGGATGACCTTGGGCAAGCCGTAGCTCTGTACCAGTTGTTCTCTCAAGGACAGCTCTGGAAAGAGCTCTCTCAGCCCCACCTACCTCACAGGGTGCCTGTTGTGGGGAGGGGAAGGGAAAGGAGTTTGTAAGCCGCTCTGAGACTCCCTTGGGTAGTGAAGGGCAGGGTATAAATCCAATCTCTTCTTCTTCTCTTCCTCCTCTTCTTCTGGGGTGGTGGCAAGTCCAAGGAGAGCTGGCACCTCTGGGGTGGCACCCACTTCCAGTCTGTCCCTTGGAGTCCTTTTGGGGCTAGACCCTTAGCCTTGTCAGCCCTTAGTGAGTGAGTGCCTGATTTCTCCTCCCTGCAGCTCACCAAATCCTGAAACTGCTGGAAGAAGAGAAGGGAAGAGATTGGATTAATACCCCACCCTTCACTACCCACGGGAGTCTCAGAGTGGCTTACAAACTCCTTGCCCTTCCCCTCCCCACAACAGACACCCCGTGAGGTAGGCGGGGCTGGGAGAGCTCTGACAGAAACTGCTCTTTTTCAAGAATAGCCATGCCAGAACTATGGCTTGCCCAAGGTCACCCAGCAACTGCAAGTGGAGGCATGGGGAATCAAACCTGGTTCTCCCAGATTAGAGTCTGCGCACTTAACCACTGCACCAAAGTGTAGATTTGTGTGTGCTGGAAAGCACTTCGTGGCCCCTCCAATGGCGTCTTTCCCCTCCCACAGAACAGCACTCAGGTTTTAATGGTGCCATAAAATTCCCCACGGGGAGCCCTAATTATATTGCCTAATCCCCTTTTCCTGAGGCACTGGTGGGGGAGGCATTGTGGCAGAGGAGGGGGTTTGTTAATGGAGATCTGGACAGGAAACGGTCCAATCCTCTCCCCTGCTGAGCCCCAGCTAACTCTCGGCAGACCCCAGAGCCCTTCTCCGCACCCCCGGGGTTTCTCTTTGTCCAGGTCTGGAGGCTCTCACTTCTCTGTCAGGGCCGAGGAACTCCCCCCCCCCCCCCCGCCAAAGAAACGAGAGCTGGAGGGAGTCACATTTGGTCTTACACCACAATATTTTTTTTAATAATGAAGAATCAACCAGCAGCTTTTCATGTTGAAAAATTCTGTGCTGTCAGAAAGCCTGCATGCTTTAACCTTTTTATGAGTGTGTGTGTGTGTATTCCACATTTATCCTACATTTATTTATTTATCCCCCACTTTTCTCCCCAGTGGAGACCCAAAGCAACTTACAGCTTTGTTCTTCTCTCCTTTTCATCCTCAGAACAACGCTGTGAGGTAGGCTAGGTTGAGGGTACGTGACTGGCCCAAGGTCACCCAGTAGGCTTCCATGGCAGAATACAAATTCGAACCTGGGTCAGTCCATGTATCCAACAATAAAGTGAAAACCCAAAATGAAACTTCCCACTAACTACCTTCCCTAAAACCAGGGCGGTTGTTGGGGGGGTGGGGGGAAGGTGCCGGAACACTGTTCTGGCACATTCCCCCAGAAAAAAAGCCCTGCCTAAACCTAAAGGCCAGATCCTGAAGCTGAAGCTCAAATACTTTGGCCACCAAATTTATTTTTTTTATTTATTTATTCCACTGTTACCCCGCCCTCCCTGCAAGAGGGCTCAGGGCGGCTTACAATGTGGCACACAGGGCCTCATCAAGAGAAAACCATTGAAAACAATTTAAAACAACACAACAATAATATAACACATTCACAGTACAAGTTTGCAATTTAAGCGCTCGCAGTGATAGTAAACAGCAAAAATCAACAAAAATCAAGAAGGCGTCCTGCAAATTCCCTGTGTGGCATAGCATGGCTGCGTTTGGGCCAGCCCTCACCTCTGATGTCAGTGGAGATGGTCAGTGGTAAGTGGTGGCGGCTCCTAATCGAAGGCCTGGTGGAAGAGCTCCGTCTTGCAGGCCCTGCAGAACTGCATAAGATCCCGCGGGGCCCTGATCTCCTCCGGGAGCTCATTCCACCAGAGATGAGCCACCACCGAAAAGGCCCTGGCCCTGGTTCCAGCGAGCCTGGCCTCCCTCGGGCCCGGGACCTGAAGTCGATGTTGCGACCCTGACTGAAGTGCTCGCTGGCGTATGTGTGGGGAAAGGCGGTCCCTTAGGTATGTTGGACTCTGGCCATATAGGACTTTAAAGGTAAGCACCAGCACCTTGAAGTGAATTCGGTAAGCTATCGGCAGCCAGTGCAGTGCCGCCAGCACAGGCTGGATATGGTCCCATTTTGAGAGACCCATCAATAGCCTGGCCGTAGCATTCTGCACCAGCTGCAGCTTCCGGATTTGCAACAAGGGCAGCCCCATGTAGAGAGCATTACAGTAGTCTAACCTCGAGGTGACCATTGCGTGGATCACTGTAGCCAGATCATTGCAGTCGAGGAAGGGAACCAACTGCCGGGCCAGCTGAAGATGGCAAAAGGCTGACTTGGCAGTGGCTGCTACCTGGGCCTCCATTGTTAAGGAGGGATCTAGGAGCACTCCCAGACTCCTAACCACCGACGCAGGCACCAACGGCACCCCATAAAAGCTCGGGAGTAGGACCCCCCTCCCCAGACCACCCCGACTCAGGCACAGGACCTCCGTCTTTGCCGGGTTCAGTTTCAGCTGGCTCAGCCTAAGCCAACCAGCCACAGCGTGCAATGCCCGGTACAGATCTTCTGGGCTGGAGTCTGACTGGCTGCCCAACTTCAGATAGAGCTGGGTGTCATCAGCGTACTGGTGACACCCCAGCCCATACCTCCGGGCAATCTGGGCAAGGGAGCATATATAGATGTTGACCAACTTAGGAGAGAGCACCGCTCCTTGAGGCTCACCACATTCAAGTAGGTGCCTCGTGAATTGTTGCTCCCCCAGCACCACCCTTTGTCCCCGACCCTGGAGAAAGGAAGCAAGCCATTGCAAGGCCCGCCCCTGTATCCCCACAGCAGCGGGGCAGCAGCTGAGAAATTAGAAGGGAGCACTCCCTGGAGAAGACCCTGATGCTGGGAAAGACTGAAGGTGAAAGAAGAAGAAGGGGACGGCCAAGGATGAGATAGTTAGACACTGCCATCGATGTAACAAACATGAAATTAAGCAAACTCCGGAGCACGACGGGAGGGCCTGGCGTGATGTGGTCGCTGGGGTCGCGAAGCGTCGGACTCGACTCTGCAACTGAACAACAACAACAACAACACTAAAAGGTCGTGATCCAGGCGCAAACACTTAAAATCCGGAAGAGGCCACCCATGAGCCATTCGAGAGCGGGCACGAAACCCTCTTCAAAGGAGGTCCAGCTCCAGGGCCTCTTTGGGAAGAGATGTCTGGCTTCACTTCCTGGTCCTTGCCAGAGGGGCCGTTGAGGGTTGCCAACTCCAGACTGGGAAACTTTTGGGAATTTGGGGGGGTGGACCCTGGGGAGTGTGGGATATGGAACAGGGAGGGCTCTCAGCAGGGTATAATGCCATAGACTCTGCCTTCCAAACTACCCATTTTCTCCAGGGGAGCTGAGATGTAATTTCAGGAGATCTTCAGGCCCCACCTGGAGATTGGCAACCATAGGGCCACCTCCCACATCTCTTCCAGCCAGCCCTTGCAGAAGGAGAGGGGAACATGGAGAAGGCCTCTCCTGTGAGGCAGGGCGTGTCCCGTAGATGGCGAGGGGCAGAGACCTACACTTTCCTGGGGGTCTGAGCAGGGAGGGGCCGGCCCTGACTTGGGTGGGCCAGGCCAGTCTCATCTCATCAGACCTCATAAGCCCAGCAGGATCAGTCCCGGTTAGGACTTGGAGGGGAGACCACCCAGGAAGTGCAGGATTTCTGCACTGAGGCAGGCAAGGGCAAACCCACCTCTTGCCTTAAAGACCTTACAAGTCGGGGGGGGGGGGGGGGAGTTTCTCACATCTACGGCCTCAAGTTGCGAAGGGCTTCCCTACCTAAAATAAAGCACCTTGGACTCCTAACAGTCAGCAGCCATTGTAAAATGGGGGTAAGCGGTGGCCTGCACACCACTCCGCCTAAAAAGGAGGCTGCTGCACTCAGCACAAGTTGAAGCCTCTTGGATTACATTCAAGGGTAGCCCCAGACACCACGTATTACAGTAATCCATCCAGGAGGGCCTAGAGCTTCATTGGAAAAGGATCTCTGCTTTTTGTTGTGCCGTTCAATGACAATCCCCACTGCAATCTCCATCTGTTCTCCTTCCTGCCCTCACCCCCCCCCCCCCCCGTTTGTGCAGGAGAGCTGCCCTCGCCCCCCTGCATAGCATCCAAGCCCCCACCCCCACGAGTGAGTGAGTGAGTCCCTGCCTCCAGGACTTGGGCAATTAGCCGGCTTTTCACAGACTGCCTTCTAAATGCCCCATTTACCAGACTGCACGGCTTCATTATTTATTAATGTTTCATTAGTGTTGAAAACATCTGGTAATTAATTATGCACTAATTATAGATTCACGACCTTAAAAGCCCGGGTGATTTATAACCGCTGATGGGCGCTCTGGAGGGGAAGATGTACGGCTCCTTCTAATGGCCTCGCCTCTGCCTGGGGCCCTCCCAACAGCTGCCAAAGGGCGATACTTAAGGATCCCAGCCCTTTGAGACAAGATCTGGATTCCTGGAGTAAAAGTAGCTATTGACGGACAGCTGGCAGGGCCGAGTCATCAGGAAAAATATTGGTCTGCCCTGTTCTGGTGCCTGTAACTGCAGCTTGGTGTACAGGGGAGAGGTGAAGCTTTTAGTGCCTCGAGAAGAAACACGGTTGCTTACTCATGTCTACAGGTCAACCTGCTTTTGCGGGCAGGGCTCCAAGCGGTGGCAGGAAAGATGACACTTTTCAGATCCCACCTGCAGGATGGAAAACCCAGCTTGGCTCCAGTGTTCCCTCTACGCTGAATTAGGGTGAGCTAGCTCAGTTTTTTAGCCTTCGGCTCACAGAGCAAACTAGTTAATGCAGCTGCCAAATTGCTCGCTCACAACTTTAATGCCAGCAGCTCACAAAGTAGAATTTTTACACACAAGACTCCACGGCTTAGGGGGAGCGTTGCTTGGCTCATGAGAACGCAAGAAGAGCCCTGCTGGATCACATCAGGGGACCATCTAGTCCCGCATCCAGTTCCTCTGGAGCACCAGTAGAAAGTGCATAAAAGCTGAGGCCTTTCCTTCCTGCTGCCTCCTGGCTCTGGGAGCCAGAGATTTCTGACCTCTGTGTGCAGAGGTTTTCTCTAGTCCATGGCTAGTAACCACTGATGGACCTCTCCTCCATGAACCTGGCTAACATTCACCCATGGTTGTCACTACCTCCTCTGGCAGTCAATCCCATCACTGAATTACTCTTTGAGAGTATTTCCTTTTGTCTCCCCTGAACCTAATGCCCATTATTGAGAGCCCCCAAGTTCTAGTGTTATGAGAGAGGGTTCAAAGCTCCCTATACCCACTCTCTTCACCCCATGCATGATTTTATTAACCTGTATCATACCCGCCCCCAGTTGTTTTTAATAAGCCCCAAATTCCCAGACTCTTCAGCCTTTCCTCATAGGAAGAAGAAGAGATTGGATTTATACCCCACCCTTCACTACCCAAAGGAGTCTCAGAGCATCTTACAGTCTCCTTTCCCTTCCCACAACAGACCCACTGTGAGGGAGGTGGGGCTGAGAGAGCTCTGACAGAGCTGTGACTGACCAAAGGCCCCCTAGCTGGCTTCATGTGGAGTGGGGAATAAAACCCGGTTCTCCCAGATTAGAGTCTGTGCTCCATGAAAGCATAAAAAAAGCCAATGTTGGGTCAGGCCAATGGCCCATCCAGTCTGAGGCACACAGTGGCCAAGCATACCAGGTTCCACTGAAGCCCTCCCACTGTTGCCCCCCTCCAAGCACCAAGAATACGGAGCATTACTTGCCCCAGACTGAGAGTTCCTATCTATACCTTCTGGCTAATAGCCACTGATGGACCTCTGCTACAGATGTTTGTCTAATTCCCTCTTGAAGCCGTCCATGCTTGTAGCTGCCACCACCTCCTGTGACAGTGAATTCCACGTGTTCATCACTCTTTGGGTGAAGAAGGACTTCCTTTTATCCATTCTAACCTGACTGCTCAGCAATTTCATGGAGTGCCCACAAGTTCTTGTACTGTGAGAAAGGGAGAAAAGGACTTCTTTCTCAACCTGCTCTGTCCCATGCATAATCTTATAAACCTCGATCATGTCACCCCCCAGCCGTTGTTTCTCCAAGCTAAAGAGCCCCAAGTGCTTCAACCTTTCTTCACAGGGAAAGTGTTCCAACCGTTTTATCATTCTAGTTGCCCTTTTCTGCACTTTTTCTGCATTACTATCCCTTCTGAGGTGTGGTGACCAGAATGGTACACAGTATTCCAAATGAATGAAGTATTCCTAACCACTAAACCAAAATGGAACGGTGCTCAAACTCCATGACCATTTTCATTGCTTTCTTTTGCAGGTTTTCCAGCTCTGCGATGTCCTTTTTCAAAACATGGCAGTCAGACCTGCACACAGGATCCCAATGAGGCCACACCACAGATCTGTACTAGGGTTTTACAATATGGTTGATCTATTTCAAATCCCTTTCCTAACAATTCCTAGCATGGAGTTTGCCTTTTCCACCAGTGCCACACACCGAGTCAACATTTCCATTGAGCTTTCCAGTACAGCCCCAAGATCTCTTTCAATCTTGACCTCAGCCAGGTCACCGGCATATAGTTCATGCTGTCGTTTTTTGTTCCAGTGTGCATCACTGTACGGTTATCTACACTGAACTTCATTTAGAATCACAGAGTTGGAAGGGACCTCCAGGGTCATCTAGTCCAACCCCCTGCACAATGCAGAAAATTCACAAATACCTCTCCCCAGCACCCCCAGTGTTCACTATTCCAGGCCCAGAAGATGGCAAAAAGCCTCCAGGATCCCTGGGCCAAACTGGCCTGGAGGAAAATTGCTTCCTGACTCCAAAGTGGCAATCAGCATTTCCCTGGGCGTGTAAGAAAGGGCCACGAGAACTAAGCACTGAGGCAACTCTTCCTGCCCTCCCTCTCAGGATCTGCCTCAGTTCACAGAATCCGCGTTGCTGTCAGATGGCCATCCAGCCTCTGCTTGAAAACCTCTTTACCCCCTTTCTGCCTGTTACTTTACCATATTGTTGCTTCCGGTCCGGAAAGAGCCTCCTGCAGCCGGCCTCTGAGCTGTTGCCCCATTCCCAGCCATGTATGAACAAATTAAATAGCACAAGTCCTCATACTGAACCTCGTGGCATCCCACTGCTTACTCCCCTCCAATGCAAGAAGCAGGGCTCATTTCATAGCAGGAGCTCCTCTGCATATTAGGCCACACCCCCCCGATGTAGCCAATCCTCCAAGAGCTTACAGTAGCCCCTGTAAGAATTGCTCTGTAAGCTCTTGGAGGATTGGCTACATTAGGGGTGTGTGGCCTAATATGCAAAGGAGCTCCTGCTACGAAATGAGTCCTGGCGAGAAATGTCCTCGCCATCCCTGCTCTCGGCTTCCTGTTGTTTAACCGGTTTTTAATTCACCAGAGGACTGCTATGCTAACTCAGGTGTTTTTGGTGAGGTGCCTCATCAAAGGCCTTTTGAAAGTATATAATGTCTAAGTATATAATGGCTGTGGTCACATGGCAAGGTTTTTGCAATTTGTTCCCATGATAAATTTGATTGGGAATATTTTTTTCCGGGTTGGGATGATCACACATCCCTCCCTGAACCGCAAGCATTGTGTGATGAAGCTCTGGGCACCATCTAGATAGCCGCACCGCCACTTGCGATTTTTAAAAAATGCTCTGCGCATCCACACATGCACACATCCAGATCACCACCCTCACCTGGACTCTCCGTACGCTCTTGTTTTGACAGGTCCCCCCTTCCCCCCCGAACAGCAAACAAAATGAACCAGCAATGTACTACCAAGTGCTGGAGTCTTAACTGTGTGCTTGAACAGTTTAACATTGAATTTATTCAGCGAAGAATTGCTCATGCACACAAAGGCGGAAGCTGGGGGGGGGGGAATCCCTAATCGCGCGAAGGACAATCAGATGACCCTAATCGCAATCATTGCGAGAGACGGCTGTCCAGATCAGCGAAATTGTGGATTTAAAGTACAAATACCAGGAAAGTACTTGATTTTCCTGGTGTTGGAAAACTCGCTAGGGAACCGGGAGAATTGCGCAAGTGAGCCCGCTTTGGCACGGGAGACAGATGCAGCCGTCTGATCAGTTTTAAAAGCGAGAGGGAACAGCAGTGAAACCCGATCAAAATGACCATGTGACCACAGCCAATGTCTACCGGGTCAGCATTGTGTACATGCTTGTTCACTTTCTCAAAGAACTCCAAATGGTTGCTGAGGCAGGACTTCCCTTTGCAGAAGCCATGCTGATTTCCCCTCTGCAGGCTGTGTTCTTCTGTGTGCCTGACAATTCTGTCTGAGTACAGTTCTTGCCTGGGACAGACCTTGAGCTGACAGGTCTGTAATTTCCTGGCTCTTCCCTGGACCCTTTTTCAAAATTGGTGTCTTCTGGTACAGCAGCTGAATTGAGTGATAGGTTTACATATATATGTTAGTAGGTCAAGACTCTCCATCTCGAGATCTGCCTCGTGGGTTTGATCAGGGAGATGATGGCACATCCTCACTTCTAAGTACCCCTTACGGCCTGGTGTCCACACCCACAGCGACTCCCTGGGAGAGCTCAAACCCAGGGATAACCGCCTACCACTGACTCCTGATGCTTCCAGGCTTGTTTGACTCTATGATCTCTTTGACATACGGTGCAACACCAGCCCCAACAGGTCCCTGCTGGCTTCCCTATAGAGCTCATACCCAGGGATAACCGTGTCCCACTGTCCCCCCCCCATTCCACCAGTCTTGGTGGAGCCCAGACTCTAATCTGGGAGAACCGGGTTTGATTTCCCACTCCTCCGCTTGCACCTGCTGGATGACCTTGGGCAAGCCATAGTTCTGGCATAGCTGTTCTTGAAAGAGCAGTCCTCGAAAGAGCTCTCTCAGTCCCAACGACCTCACAGGGTGTCTGTTGTGGAGAGGGGGAGGGAAAGGAGATTGTAAGCTGCTCTGAGACTCCAACTGAAGGGCGGGGTATAAATCCAATCTCATCCACCTCCTCCTTCTGAAATAGCCTCTAAATCTATATCGTCATTTAGCAGCCAGCTCTCTCTCCAACTGCCCTGTCTTGGCTCAGGGGGGTTTCTAGCATTGGCCTAAAGGCACCTGCACCTTATTTCCTTCTCTAAGGAGCCCCACCTCCGATGGCCCTTCATTTCTCCCTAGCAGCCTGGTTCCCTTTCTGCTCAAGTGAAGCCTGTCTCTTTTGTTCAAGTTCAGCTTCTCTCAAAAAGTTCCCCGGTGCCAAAACAAATGTCAACCCTTCTTAGAATCATAGAGTTGTAAGGGACCTCCAGGGTCATCTAATCCAACCCCCTGCACAGTGCAGGAAATTCACACCTACCTCCCACCCCTCGCACTCCCCCCCACCCAGTGACCCCTGTTCCATGCTGAGAAGATGACAAAAAACTTCCAGGATCTCCAGCCAAACTGGCCTGGAGAAAACTGCTTCCAGACTCCAAAGTGGTGATCAGCGTTTCCCTGGGCGTGTAAGAAAGGGCCACGAGAACTAAGCACTGAGGCAGCCCTTCCTGCCCTCCCTCTCATGATCTGCCCAAGTTCACACAATCAGCACTGCTGTCAGATGGCCATCTAGCCTCTGCTTCGAAACCTCCAAAGAAAGTTTCATGTAGGACCATATTCAATTAAGATACTAGTTGTCCTAAATTGTAATTTTAAAATTTGTTTTTTATATATTTGATGTATTTGATGTATTTTATCTATCTTGTAAGCTGCTCTGAGCTCCGTTAAGGAAGAAAGGTGGCTAATTAATGTTATAAATAAGTAACTAAATACAAATGTAAAGCCCACGTTGAAAGTCAGGCTGTGAAGGAGTGGGGCCGCCCCTGCAAGCACAGGGGGGCTTGTGTCTGTGCCTGGCCCTGGGACAAACCCCTGCCCCACCCCCAGCCCCCTGGCCACGACACAGTGCAAGGGAGGCAGAGGTGGCCCACAGCCCAAGACTCCCAGGAGGAAATGTGCAGCTCAAAACTCAGGCTCCCTGCCTACTGGAGACCTTGACGCCCAGAAGGGAAATGTTTTCCTGCAATCTTTCCACCTCCCCAGCTCATCCATCTTTGGAGCAAAGGACTGGTCAATCATCTTTCTCATCTCTTGCTTCTTGGAGGGGAGGGAATGCATCCCCCACCCCCCCAATCCCTGGCTGTTAGGGTGACCTCCAGCTGCCAAGGGACGATCCATCAATGGGGCTTTCTTGTTAGCAAACAGGCTTGCCTGCAGTGGGGAGGGGGGAGGGAGGGGGAGATTCTCTCCAGTCCACCAGTAAATCAACACGTTCTATCTCAGCCAGGTCCCCAGTCCATCAGGGCATGCTCACAGTGAAATACTGCAAATGGGGCTCGCCAAGGACCCCCGGCAGCAGGGGACAAAGGGGAAGTGGGCATGCGGGTCCAGCAGCAGAGCAGCCTTTGCAGCTCCAACAGAGCTTTCATCTCCAGCCTGGGAAATTCCTGGAGGTCTGGAGATGGAGATAAGGAGAGGGGGAGCTCCACAAGGGATGTTAGGCCATGGACCCCAGCCTCCAAAGTTGCCGTTTGCCGCAGAGGAACTGATCTCTATATGCCTAGAGATCAGGTACAATTCCGGGAGACCTCAAGGGCCCCACCTGGAGGTTGGCAACCCTAAACTCAAAGGAGAAAGCCGTGCAGATTGATTGTGGGAGGGGCTTCATGTCAGATGCATGAAGTGCCACCCTCAGCTGGAAAGGTAAGACGGCCAGTTCTGGGTTGGGAAATACCTGGAGATCTTTCAAGGTGGAGTTTGGGGAGGGGAAAGACTGCAACAGCAAAGAATGCCATAGAGTCCACCTTCCAAAGCAGCCATTTTCTCCAGGGGAACTGATCCTAGCCATCTGGAGGTTAGTTGGATTAATGGGAGGTCTCCAGGTGCCATCTGGAGGTTGGCAACCCCAGTACGGGAAGCACTCTCCAAAGGCCCCAAAGATTCCAGTCCTTTCTTTCTACACACAAGGGACATTTGCAGCAACAGGTACCGGTGGGGGAACCCCGTTGTCTTAGCTTTGCCAGTGGAACCCCCAGTGGGGGTGAAAGCCGTGGTCTTGATTAAGGCCAAAAGGACAGATTCAGGACTTCCGCATAGAAAACTGAAAGTCATATGAAAAATAGTAGTATATGTAAAGAAGGAGAAGAGAATACAAGACAGCCACAAAGCAGTGAAGCGAAAGATAAGAAGACCAGGTTCCTTTGGGCTTTGAAGTTCAAGGCCATAACCCAGGGGGGTTCTAATGAATCATAGAATGTTAGAGTTGGAAGGGACCTTGCAGGTCATCTAGTCCAACCCCCTGCACTCTGCGGGAGTATAGCCGAAAGATAGCCCTACAACATACCCGAAAGATGGTTATCCGGCCCCCACTTGAAAACGTCCAGCGAAGGAGCATCCGCCACCTCCCGAGGCAGTCCGTTCCACTGCTCAGCCACCCTTACAGTCAGGAAGTTCCTCCTGATACATAGCCGGTATAGAATCCCTTGTCATTTCCACCCATTAGATCTAGTCTTGCAGCAAAGAGCAAGAGAGACTAGATCTGCTCCGTCTTCTACATGACAGCCCTTCAAATATTGGAAGACTGCAATCATGTCCCCTCTAAGCCTTCTCTTTCCTAGGCTAAACAGACCCAACTCTTTCAGCCTTTCCTCATAAGACTGGGATTCCAACCTTCTCACCATCCTGTTTGCCCTCTTCTGGACACACTCGAGCTTAATGCATTCCTTCCAAGAGATACCCAGGGTCCAGAGCCTTTCCTGCCACCACAACCTGATACGTTTATGTCTGTGTAGCAATGCTGATAAAGCTCAGCTTGCTTCGTTATGCTCTGCTAAGTTTCTACCATTTCATTTGCCCACAGGCCCGGAGGACAATGCAGCACCTCTGTGGGGAAACTGGCATCCCTTGCATGAAGTGGGATTGCTGATGGTCATCTGTTCCAGGCTGCCCTGGACAAAGGACTGGCAGAAGGGGCGTGGGGGTGGGGGAAGGGGCATCTTCTCCTGTGTGGCCCCTGTTGGGTCAGGTGGGCTCCAAAGGTTGCACCTGGGAGCTTAGTGAGGGTTGGGGCTCTGGGGTGGGCAGTGCCCGCCTCTTCCTGTGCTGTCCCTGCCAAGGAGCTGCTCGGGTCACGTGGGCATTGCCCAGGCCCCGCACCCACCTTGTGCATGCCAGGGCAGCACGAGGCCCTTGGCGGGGGGGGGGGGGGGGCTAGAGCAATGCATCTCCCCAGGTCAGCCGAACAGCGCCCAGGAAGGATCTGTGCTGCGGTCTCCCCCAGGGATTCAGTGCTTTCTCTGCCCCACTCTTTGGGGGTGGCTGTGCTCATCAGGGGACCAGGCTGTGCTCCGAGAACCACAAAAGTCACGGAGCCCTCTCCCAGGCTATTTCCCCTCTGGACCCCCCCAAACAGCTTGCATGCTCTCCCGTTTTATCCTCACAACAACTCTGGGAGGTCGGCTAGTCTGAGTATGGGTGACTGGTCCAAGGTTACCCAGCAAACTTCCATGGCTCTCTCCTTTTAGACTTTGGCCCCTGGGTTTTGGACACTGGGTGACACAGAGTGTGGGACTGGGTGGGCCACTGGCCTGATCCAGCATGGCTTCTCTTCTGTCCTTATGACTTTGTAGTTCCTGGAGCAGCTTTAGAAGTTCCCTTGCCTCGTGCTGGGAGAGAATTCTGGACATGAGTTGCTCACATCTTATCATAGAATCACAGAGTGGGAAGGGGGGCCATGCAGACCATCTAGCCCAACCCCCTGCCCAACAGAGGACCAGCCTAAAGCACCCCTGACAAATATTCATCCAGCCTCTTCTGGAAAGCGGCCAGTGAAGGGGAGCTTCTTACCACCTCCCCAGGCAGCTGGCTCCACCTTTGAACCACTCTGACCGTGAAAAGTTCTTCCTAAGATCCAGCCGATACCTTTCTGCATGTGATTCAAACCTGCTGCTTTGGGTCCTCTCCTCTGCTTGGCATCCTGACCCCGCAGTCAAGACTCCAAAGAGAATTCAGCAGCGAAGGTCTGCGGAGTCTCAGGGTGTTTTGATGCAGGGGGGCACCGCAGACTGGGCCAGCGTCACTCCCGCCTCCCAGAGTCCGAGATGCTGGCTCTGGCCACCAGAAACCTGCTCACAGATTTTGCCCAGCAAGTGCAAACCCTCAAGGCATCTTCTCTTTCTCTAGACACAGGCAAACTTCTTCTTTGGCCTACATTCTCATGGACGGGGAGGGAGTGGAACCTGGCATGGCTACGGGGAGCTGCCTTCGTTGCCCATTAATTAACATTCACGCAAACCAAACCTGACCTACCCTGGATTGCCCAGGATTGCCCAATCTCATCAGATCTCAGAAGCTAAGAAGCGTCGCCCCCAGATAGGACTTGGAGGGGAAGGAAGTCCAAGGAGACCAACAAGGAAGTTCAGGGTTGCTAGGCAGAGGCAGGCAATGGATAAAACCTGAGGTAGGTACCTCTGAACATCTCTTGCCTTGAAAACCCTACCTTAAGTCAGTTGTGACTTGCGGGCACTTTCCTCCATCACCCCCGCCAAAGCAAAAGAACCTTTGAACAGGAAGACAACTTGAACTCTGTTATCCTCTCCGTTTCCAAAGCAGCTCTCCAGAATCAACTTCTGAGGCAAAGGACAACCTGAAGATCAATATAAACTGTTCCCCTGGTTGGGGATTCTCAGATGTGCCGGATACACGCATGGGGGAGGGATGGGGCCCACCTGCTTCCTGCCCTCTCCGTGGAAGTCGAAGTACATTTAGGATTCTAAAACAGAATCTAAACTTGACTGACCTGATCTAGGCCAAGGCTTTGGGTTTTCACAATGTCAAAAGACATTCTGCAGTCTGGTTTAATAGTGGATCATGGAGCTTTATCTTGTTTTCCATTTTGTATCTTATTTGGCTGCAATCCACATTCACAATTCTGGGTCGGGATAGGAGGAATGTAACAAGTGTGATTAGAAACATGACATAAATGGGTTTAAATTAAGGGTGGGAAGGTACCAGCTGGATATTAGGAAAATGTTTTTGACAGTGAGGGTTGTTCAGCAGTGGAATCCGCTGCCTGGGGAGGTGGTGAGCTCCCCCCCCTCCCTGGCAGTCTTCAAGCAGCAGCTGGACAAGCACTTGTCAGGGATGCTCTAGGCTGATCCTGCATTGAGCAGGGGGTTGGACTAGGTGGCCTGTCTGGCCCCTTCCAACTCTGTGGTTCTATGCAGAAGAACACTGCATTGATGAGTGTCCGATCTATGACCTGAATTGGTGCATCCCAGACCACAGGAGAATCATCTCCTCCTCAGCTCCTTCTGAGAACTTGAAACATGCCAGGTGCTGACTTAGTCCTTAAAATGACTCAGTTCCAGCTTTAGAAGGCAAATTTCCAAGTGGAGTAGAATTTTCCCGAGGACTGCTGGGCTCAGATTCTGACATGGTGATTTTAATCTGAGTAACTATTTAATTTACAAACAAAGCCACCCCCCACAGCCCAAAAGTCGGTACAGTGGGTTTCATCTCTGGAGAACCGAGCTCATCTCTCCCTATCCAGACTTCTCAAGCAGAAAGTGCCAGGTGATGTGGGGGATGCTCAGCTGCCTAGAAATTACCATGGCTGTCTGAATCCTATAATGGGTGACTTTGAATTTTATAGACATGGTTACCACTTTGGGCTAAATCATTCCTTTTAAAAAAAAAAAAAAAATATTATGTTTTTTAAACAGTATAAACAAATACACCCACCACAGTACTAAATATCCTTAAATTAACCGAGCCCCAAAACTATTCCAACCACATAAAGAATTTGGACCATACAGTAGAAGGATCCGTTTTGATGTCCATATTCAACAAGTAGCTCAGTCTGTCCAATTCAGCCCATTCCGATAACTTGTTTACTATCTCTTCCCTTTTGGTAGAAGCGACGTTTTCCAGGCTTTTGCCCGTAGTATATACGCTGCTGTTAATATATACACTATAAGTTTTACATCTGAGGTTCTCATATTATCCGCTAACATATTCAATAGGTAAGTCTCTGGGTTGAGATCTATCTCATAGTCCGTAATCTCGGAAATCATTTCCTTAACCATTTCCCAAAAATTTTGTACTACTTTACAGGACCAAAACATGTGATACAGTGTCCCACTGTTTTTCCCACAAACCCAACACAAATTGGAGACATTTTTAAAACATTTATTCAGTCTGTCCGGTGACCAATACCATCTATAAAAAAGCTTATAAATATTCTCCTTATAATTTACCGTCTGTAGAAATTTAGCAGATTTCAAAATTTTTGACTATCTATCTATTTGTAGATTATACCCAAAGTCCTGCATCCATTTTATCATCATAGGTTGGTTAAATCATTCCAATAATCAAAACAATGGATCTGCATTTAATGTCCAAGTTCTTTCTGCTTTCTTGTGGGGCTTTGGTGCCCTCTTGTGGGCAGACCTGAGAACTGCCAATTCTGACCCTAGAACGAAGGTTACACCAAACAGGTGGCCCTGAATTCTGGATGTGTTGTTTTTGGTGTGGGAAAATGGGAATTTTTTTTGAAAGCCTGAAGTGTCCCCCCAAATTCCACTTTTCACCCCAACTGTTGCCTTTCTCATACCTGTTGTGCCCTTGAGGGGCAAATATGATTGCCTTTCCTCAGGATTCTCGGAACAGAATCCCAGCCAATCAGAGATTACATTGTAAACAAAATATCACCATGCCCAATAGCAAAGATATTTGTTTCATTTATTGGCAAAATTTGTCTCCTGTCTGTTGACCCAGAAGGACCACCACCAAGGCCGCTAACAAAAAATGGAACATTATAAAATCCATCCCAAAATCTGTTAAAACTCCAAATACAACATATATAAAACCCAGGAATTATCATATAGAGCAGGAAGAAAAGGTCACTAACAATGTTCCCTGTAAACTCCATAGTGTTGTGAGCAAAAATTCTACCTCATGAGTAAAAAAAACTAGTTGCATTAAAGTTGTGAGCAAGTCTACATTTGACTATCACAGTACACCAAATGAAGTTGCACCATCAATTTATTTATGTACTCCATTGTGGTAGACCAGGCCTCCGGAGGTCTAACCACCCCTTTCCCCTATATTGGAAGACCTGGCCTCCAGAGAACAAGTCTACCCACCCCTTTCCCCTATATTGGTAGACCTGTCCTCTGGAGAACAGATCTACCCACCCCTTTCCCCTATATTGGTAGACATGGCCTCCAGAGAATAGGTTTACCCACCCCTTTCCACTATATTGGTAGACCTGGCCTTCGGAAAATAGGTGTATCCACCCCTTTCCACTATATTGGTAGGCCTGGCCTCCAGAGAACAGGTCTACCCGCCCCAGTCCACTATATTGGTAGACCTGGCCTCCGGAGAACAGGTCTAGCCTCCCCTTTCCACTATATTGGTAGGCCTGGGCTCTGGAGACCAGGTCTACCCACCCCTTTTTCCTATATTGGTAGACCTGGCCCCCAGAGAACAGGTCTATTTGCCCCAGTCCACTATACTGGTAGACCCGGCCTCAGACTGTCACCCTGCACTGACCCTTAGAAAATATATTAGCATGGGAGGGGACACTTGGAGTCTACTTTGGGGGCAGGGGGTTAGTGAAATGTGACAAATTACAGGCCAAGTATAACAGAGGTGGAACAATCATATGCTATAATGAAGAATCAGTCTAGGAATATCTGGGGCTCAGAGGGGGCTGTTTTTAGGTAGATACACCAGATTTGTGGCACAGCTGCTGGTGCCTCTCCTCAAAACCTTCCCTGAGTTTCATAAACAATAGGCTAGGGGGGGTCCAATTTTATGGGCCCCAGAAGGTCTCCCCATCCTCCATTGTTCCCAATGGAGGGGGAAATGCCTTAGTCTGAGCAGAAGCTAAATCCTGAGCTAGCCTCTGAAATGTTGTGCGGCAGCACCACCTAGCGCACTTAGAGGGAAGTCTGGTATGGAACAAAATCTTTGGAGGTAACTTTTGTTTTCCTGCTCTGCTTGATAACAGACCCTATGCCCATAGCAGCTGTGCAGACAGAAGTACCACCCATGAGAACATGAACTATAGGCTCTCTGCCAATGAGCATAGATGGTGGAGCTAATAGGTCCAGTAACACTCTCTCATTGTTGAATGCACATACATATATCAACTGTAGAGAGCTAGCCACTGTAGAAGATGCTAAAATCCTCCAGATGATACCTCCAAAAGCAGCAACTAAAAGCAGCAAAAGCACAGCATCTCAAGGTTGTGCCTTTGCTTTTCCTCCCACATCTTTCGCTTCTTCTCCAGCAGCTTTTCTTCCATTCTTCGCTACTCCTCTACCCTCCCTCACTCCTCCGCCACGTCCACTCACCCAATTTGTGGCTGTTCCTTGGATCTCTTCAAAGTCGCCCGAATACTTTGGTGTCATTTCAAACTTGGCCAATACACTGTTCACCCATAGTTCCAGATAACTGATAAATAAATAAAACTGATCCCAATACAAGTCATAGAAGGACCCCACTGCTTACCCCCTCTACTGGGGAAACTGTCCATTGATTCCTACTCTTTACTCCAGTCATAGCTGATTTATTATGACCATGCGGGGTTTTCAAGGCAAAAGACATTTAGGGGTGGTGTGCCATTGCCTGCCTCCCTGTCACGACCCTGGTTTTCCTTAGAGGTCTCCCATTCAAATACTAGTCAGATCCAAACCTGCTTAGCTTCCAAGATCTGAGGAGGTCAGGCCAGCCTGGTATATCAGTCCAGCTCCTGAGAATAGTTCTGCTCTAGCATTTTGCACCAACTGGAGTTTCTGAACTGATTTTGAAGGAAGACCAATGGACAGTGCATTACCGTAGTCTAGTCTGGATGTCTCCAGGGTGTGGATCAAGGTGGCCATATCAGCCCGATCAAGGTAATTTTATGAGCTAGGCTGAGTTGGGAGGAAGCATGATTTGGAGAGGTGTTAACTTGCTTCTACAGCACTCCTGTTGGATCTGACATAACCCCCAGGCTCTTAACTAAGTCAGCAATGGTCAGCTGAACTCCATCAAAAGTTGGGAGCATGATAAGAGCATAAGAGCATAAGAGAAGCCAATGTTGGATCAGGCCAATGGCCCATAAGAGCATAAGAGAAGCCAATGTTGGATCAGGCCAATGGCCCATCCAGTCCAATGCTCTTGTCACGCAGAGGCCAAAAATACCAGGCGCCCTCAGGAGGTCCAGCAGTGGGACCAGGACACCAGAAGCCCTCCCACAGTTCCCCCCCCCCTTAAGAACCAAGATGTTGCCCTGCAGGGCACTTATGCGCTCTTATGGACCTAAAAATTTATAAGTGTTAATAAACTGTGTTGCTGAATGTGTAAGAGGGACTGTCTGAGATGCAATGTGTCCAGATTGCAATACCAGCTGTACACACATGCCAGCTGACACCTGAGACGATGTGCCAGTAGTTCCCAAGGTTGCTAGCTCCCAGAGACATACATCCCTTAATACAAATACTCACACTGAAACAGCCACTCGCCATTGTAGTTTGAACATGTGCTTCCAGATGCCATGAGTGAAGCTCTTTTTCATCACGCAGGCAAACCTCCCCCCCCCAAACCTTCTTTGCTACAAAGGGACAAAAGACTCTTTCCTGCCTTCTGTAGACAATGGACTTGGCCAGCCAGAAGCTGGTTCTGCAGCTCTGAGAGCAGTAAGCTCATCAACACCGCAATAGAGCTGGCCAATGAGTCATTCCAGCCCTCCAGGTATCTCTGTCACAATCCAGGTAGGGTGTAATACTGCCCAACCCCTTGTGGACAGGACTTTTGGGGTGGATCATTAAGGGGTGGTCTCAGGGGAGGTGTCCAGTCAAGCCCCCCTCCAGAGCCCCCTAATAAAAGACACCCAGCAACGTGTTCTATTTCTAGCTTCTACTACCTCTTACCCTACCCTACCTCCATGGCTCTTGGTTGCGCAGCCAGAGTCTCCACGTGCCGCTGCGGGTTCAGAACATGATCCCTACTCCCTTCATAGCTTCTCCTTATTTTTCCAGTGGGAACTCAACATCACTCTGGACAGGTAAATATTGCCCTTGACGGATACCAACGATAATCCTGCTAATGCAAACATCTTCGCTCTATCTTTATTTCTTAGGCTCTGTATAAGTGTGTGAGTGAATCTGCATTGTTTGCCTGAAAAAGAACCTTTCAGTAAATAAACTATTTTATTACTGAAGCCAGCCTCTCTCTTTATTCCAGGTGCTTCTGGAAGAGGTGGGACCTCTATATATATTGGTGGTGACCCCTTTTGCCTATTGCCATATGATTAATAAACTATAATTCCCCTATATTATTGAGACATCAATGCAATTAGGCTAACAGAGTGGTGGAGAATGCGGGCATCACCCAGAACATCTGAATACGTGTTAGTCGACATGCATGTTTTTCAGCTGCTCAGATGTGGAGGAAAAATCTCTTCCAGATTTATTAGAATAAGCTCAAGAAGGCTTGTGTAAACAGTTTCTGTCTGTGTGTGTGGCTCTAGTGAGCAATCTATCTGGGTTGGTTCCTTTCCCCCTCTATCCTTCAGAAGGTACTGGCTAGCTGTCCCAGGCTGACTGCTAGGCTCACCAGGTGTTATAACCAGTCAGATTCCAATCACACTGGGGCCTTTACTGATGAAATCCTTGGTCACTCACTGACCATGGGCCTATGGGGTTGGGATCCAAGAACTGTATAGTGTCGGGTGCTAGAGTTCATTCCCCCACATCACACCACACCACCCAATACTCCACATCTTTGTAACATAAGTTTGTTCCACAGATCAGAGAATCTGAAGTTTGTGAGGGAGACACCTGCAATTGGTCTTTTCCTTTGGTGGCTATCAGCCATTTGGGGTGTTGTGATAAGACACACACCACACTCAGAAAGGGTCTGCTGAAGACAGCCCTGCACTCCTGTTTTCTTTTCTTTCTATCATTGGTTTGAGGTGACCCAGAAAGGGCAGAGACCCCAAAACCTTACTGGTTGGGCAATCATTCAGTCAGGGCAGAGACTCAAAATCCCCCTGATTAGGAGGTTTCCCAGTAAAGGGTGAAACCCAAAACCCCACTGTTTTTTGTGGTTATCCAGTTAGGGCAAGGCCCAAAACCCACGGGTTAATAAGTAATCCCATTAGGGAATAGGAGGCTGATCACTTCCATTCCCAAAACCTAATTCTAATTTAGCCGCTCACCAAATTATTGTGGGGTTTTTGTGTGTAAACGAGATTGTAGGGTCCCCTTTTTGCTAGTGATAGCTAAAGAGAACAAGGAGGATTCTCTTTTTGAAACACCTGAAACCCAAAAGTAAAATGTACCGTGCCAAGAAAGCCGAGGTAGCGAAATTGGAGAAGTGGCTCATTAAGAAAGGAGCCTCTCCATGGCTGGAAGGTTCCTTCAAGGGGGCAGATCCCCTTGGCAACGTTAGGACAGCCTTTCAGGAGCATTGCTTAAAGAAAAAGTCCTGTGCCACCAGCAAGAACAGGTATGCCTCATGGGCGCTGTATAATGCCCTTGAAGACAGAGTGGAAATCTGCTCAGAATTAACCAAAAGCAAGGAGGAGATTAATGCCCTCAAGAAGTAAATGAAGATGTTACGTCTCTAGCATTCAGATCTGCTAGAGAATCTGAATGATAATTGAGAGGAAGAAGTAGGATGCCTAAAAACTGAGAGGCTTGACCTAATCCTAGAAAAACAAGGGTTGGCTCTCTCTTTCCAAGAGGCCAACCTCAAGGTTGAAGTGTCCACTCAGAGAGCTGAGATGGCCAAGGCAAAATTTGAAGAAGCGATGGGGCAAGTCTCTGCCGCTAGCCAAGCCACAAAATATTTAGCAACCAAAATGCCTGCCACAGAAAAAAATCAAGCTCTACAGGATCAGTTAGGACTCCAACAGGCAGTGATTTCAACCATACACCCTGGAGCCCTAGTCAAGTCCCCCAAACTTGAACCTGAACCCACAGCTACAGTTCAGCTATGTCATGCAGACTGGACTGTCCCTAACCCAGTACATCTGGTCAATACTAAAACCATAGCTACCTGGGCGAACAGAGGGACTACAGAGCAAACCAAACTAGAGACTAGGAGATGGAAACCTGATGAAGTGAAGGCAGTAGCTCCCCAATTTGAGTCACCAAAGAGTCCGCTGTTCAGCGGCTCACTGCTTTTTATTTAATCCTTACAACTATCTTGCAATGTCGCTTTGTCTGAACGTGAGACCAGCTAAAGGGCATCCAAAGACTTTCCAAGCCTACTGTGGATCTGAACCCAGATCTCCCAGGTCATAACCCAACACTCTGGCCTTTGGCAGGGTCGGGTTCATTCATGGGGATCAGTCATGGCCCCAGATGCGAGTCTCAAGCGTCTGAAAGAGAATTTCTTATTCACAATTTTATACACAATTGAAAAAAAGACGTGCCAAACCTTTGACACATTTAATGAAGCCCAACTCATAAAAAAGCCTCACAAAGCACAGAAAACACAAAGCCTCTGGAAAAAGAGGCAGGAAGGTTTTTTCCCCTTCAGGCCTCTTAGCAATCCTAATGCAGATACCTTTCCAAATCCAAGTAGTGAGACAAAATTTCTCAGCCTGCTGCATAAAAGCACAAACTCCAAGGACAAAGTCAAGGGGAGTTCTGAGGAGTCAGAGGTAGGGAGTCTGCTTTGGCCCAGGGCTCATTTCTGGTAGTTTCTGGCTCATGGAATTGGGGTGGTGGTGTTAGAACAGGAGGAGGGAATCTTATTTTGCCTTCCGGATTCTCTCTGGGAGAATCTGAGGGTGGATGAGGAGGATAATTGGGATTGGGGAATTTGTGTCCCACAAGGTTTGCCTTCCAACTCCACAAATACCAGCCAATTTCCACAATACTGCATAATACTGGGGGCTCTGACTCCTTAAAATTTACTGAGTAGTTGGGTTGGGGGACCCCAGTTTTTCCTGTCAAGCCAAATAAATGCAGTTGCCAGAACTCTGAGGGCTTCAAGGTGGTGAAACCTTTACCAAATAAGCTCACAGCAGGCTGGACTGGGGAGAGATTAGGGTCATGTAATGCCTCTCTAGAACTGCTTGTCAGATAAAAATGTTTTGTGGTTTAAGGATGCCATAGTAGCTCAGAGGTTAAGACGCTGAGTTGCAGACTGGAAGGTCAGTAGCTCAACAGTTCAAGACCCCAGTGCCATATGACAGAGCAAGCTCCCGTCTCTGGCCACAGCTCCTGCCAACCTAACAGTTCAAAAGCAAGAAATTGCAAAAGTAGATAAATAGGCACCACCTTGGTGGGAAGGTAACAGTGTATTGTGCACTTCGGCTTTTAGTCATGCTGGCCACATGACCACGGAGAAGTCTTCGGACATTGATGGCTCTTTGGCTTGGAAACAGAGATGAGCACCACCCCCTAGAGTCAGATTCAACTGGCTTTCAAGCAAGAGAAAAATTTACCTTTACCTACTGCCTCTCTAGAACTGCTTGTCAGATAATTCTTTTTTAGGATGTTGGCTGGTAAAACTATGTTTATGTTAGTAGCAGAGAGCCTGTAGATATTTGTTGCTCTCAGCCTGTCTATTTCCTCACAAGATTTGGGAAAGGAGATGTTTTTGCCAGTTTTGTAGATGTCTGAAAGAGATAGGTTGGCAGATAACCTGAAGAAGCAAGTTACACAGAGAAAGGGCAACCACTAAAAAGGCCCTTCTTTGTGTAACTACTTTCTGAGCCTTTCTAAACCTCCAACACCTGGGCATCTGAAGAAGTCCCTCATCAGGACCAGCTATAGGAATGTTTCACCCTTATATGGATTCTCTAAAGAACATGAGAATTGGATCTGTGCCTCAATCTCTTGCCACACTCTCAGCATTTATGAGGTTCCTCCCTTCTGTGGGGACTCCGCCAGGCTAAAGGAGACATGAGCTGACCTTGAATCTCCTTCAAACAGCAGAGCCCATCCTTGCTTTCTTCCCTGTGAGGTCTATTTGATGGCTTCAAACATGGCCTAAGCTCCTTCCACCGTCCAAGCATTTTAAACATTTCTTCCTGATGGAAGGTAAGACTGCAGTGTACATTCAAACTTTCTACAAGAGTTTATATAGCTTCAGTGCTTTATATGGTCTCTAGTTGTCTTTAAGAACATAAGCACATAAGAGAAGCCAATGTTGGATCAGGCCAGTGGCCCATCCAGTCCAACATTCTATCACCCAGTGGCCAAAAACAACAGGTGCCCTCAGAAGGTCCAGCAGTGGAGGCAGGACACCAGAAGCCCTCCCACTGTTATGCCCCCATCAAGCACCAACAATACAGAGCATCACTTGCCCCTGACTGAGAGTTTCTTATCTATATTTTCTGGCTTATAGCCGCTGATGGACCTCTGCTCCATGTGTTTATCTAATTCGCTCTTGAAGCTGTCCATGCTTGTAGCCACCACCACCTCCTGTGGCAGTGAATTTCACTTTGGCAGTGAATTTCACTTTGACAAGCCTTTATCGGCAAGTATATATGCATAGAATAGGAGGTCAGGTTAAATATAGATTGGAAAATACAAATCCATATAGGGTAAAATTGGAGCTACTGCACAGAGAGACAGCAGAAAAGCAGAAAAACCTAGTGGTTACTTATCAGAACGCATAGCCATAGCAAGAAGAAACCTTGCTACTATTTCAGTTGTCTTTTAGGTATGAAGTAAGAGAAAAGAAAGTTTTTCCCATGTGTGGGTTCTTCGGTGCAGTTGCAGAGTGCCACAGAACCTCAATGTCCTTCCACACAACTGAGTGTTCAAAGGGTTTCTACACTGTGTGCATTCTCTGATGCCGTTGAAGACTGCATCTCTGACTGAATTTTTTTCCACACACTGAGCAATCAAAAGGTTTCTCCCCTGTGTGGGTTCTCTGATGCTGCTGAAGATTGCCACTTGTAATGAATTTCTTTCCACACTCTAAGCATTCAAAAGGTTTCTCCCCTGTGTGGGTTCTTCGGTGCAGTTGAAGATGGCCACTCTGACTGAATTTCTTTCCGCACTCCGAGCATTCAAAAGGTTTCTCCACTGAGTGGGTTCTCTGATGATACTGAAGTCTGCCACTCCGACTGAACCTCTTTCCACACTCTGAGCATTCAAAAGGTTTCTCCCCTGTGTGGGTTCTTTGATGCTGTTGAAGAGTGCTACGCTGACTGAATCTCTTTCCACACACAGAACATTCAAAGGGTTTTTTCCCTGTGTGGGTTCTCTGATGCTCCCGAAGATTGCCACTCGTAATGAATTTCTTTCCACACTCTGAGCATTCAAAAGGTTTCTCCCCTGTGTGGGTGCTTCGGTGCTGTTGAAGAGTGCCACGCTGACTGAATCTCTTTCCACACATGGAACATTCAAAAGGTTTCTCCCCTGTGTGGTTTCTTTGGTGCAGTTGAAGATGGCTACTCTGACTGAATCTCTTTCCACACACTGAGCAATCAAAAGGTTTCTCCCCTGTGTGGGTTCTCTGATGCTGCTGAAGATTGCCACTTGTAATGAATTTCTTTCCACACTCCAAGCATTCAAAAGATTTCTCCCCTGTGTGGGTTCTTTGGTGCAGTTGAAGATGGCTACTCTGACTGAATCTCTTTCCGCATTCCGAGCATTCATAAGGTTTCTCCCCTGTGTGGGTTCTTCGGTGCAGTTGAAGATGGCCACTCTGACTGAATCTCTTTCCACACGCCAAGCATTCAAAAGGTTTCTCCCCTGTGTGGGTTCTTTGGTGCAGTTGAAGATGGCTACTCTGACTGAATCTCTTTCCACACTCAGAGCATTCAAAAGGTTTCTCCCCTGTGTGGGTTCTTTGGTGGTATTGAAGAGAGGTTCTCTGACTAAATGTCTTTCCACACTCTGAGCATTCAAAAGGTTTCTCCTCTGTGTGGGTTCTTTGATGGTATTGAAGAGAGGTTCTCTGACTGAATTTCCCCCCACACACTGTGCATTCAAAAGGTTTCTCCCCTGTGTGAGTTCTCTGATGCTCCTGAAGAGTGCTACGATTACCATATTTCTTTCCGCACTCCGAGCATTCAAAAGGTTTCTCCCCTGTGTGGGTTGTTTGGTGTCGCTGAAGAGACCAACTCTGACTGAATCTCTTTCCACACTCCGAGCATTCAAAAGGTTTCTCTCCTGTGTGAGTTCTTTGGTGCTGTTGAAGAGTGCCACTCCAACGGAATCTCTTTCCACACTCTGAGCATTCAAAAGGTTTCTCCCCTGTGTGAGTTCTTCTGTGCTTTTGAAGAGTGCCACTCCAACCAAATTTCTTTCCACACATGGAACACTCAAAGGGCTTCTCCCCTGTGTGGGTTCTCTGATGCAGCCGAAGAAAACAATGATAACTGAATTTCTTTCCACACTCCGAGCATTCAAAAGGTTTCTCCCCTGTGTGGGATCTTTGATGGTATTGAAGAGAGGTTCTCTGACTGAATTTCTTTCCACACACTGAGCATTCAAAAGGTTTCTCCCCTGTGTGGGTTCTCTGATGCTGCCGAAGAACCCCACGATAACTGAATTTCTTTCCACATTCCAAGCATTCAAAAGGTTTTTCCCCTGTGTGGGTTCTCTGATGCTGCTGAAGATTGCCACGCTGATGGAATCTCTTTCCACACACTGAGCATTCAAAAGGTTTCTCCCCTGTGTGGGTTCTCTGATGACATTCAAAATTTCCTCTATGATTGAATCTCTTTCCACACTCCAAGCATTCAAAAGGTTTCTCTCCTCTGTGTATTCTTTCATGAACAAGGAGCTGTGATCTAGTTCTGAAGTACTTTCCATACTGAATGGATTTATTCGCCTTCATTATCCTGTGCTTTGGAAAACGCACATTATGCTTTCTTCCACCTCGCTTCTCGACCATATAGCTGCCTTTCTTTCTCTTAGGTCTGACTTGATTCCTGATGTCCTCTTTCAAGTCTTCATTCTTAACTCTATCTGGCATCTGCTGATGAAGTTCCTCACCCTCCCCATCCCTCTGGTCATCCTCTGCTGGAATAAACAGAGAGATCCTGTTAGCATCTGGGAGGCGTGGTAAGGTCCAAAGGCATCTATGTGACTGCAGCAGGAAAGGATGGAAGGCCCTCTGGCCACATCCAGCTCGGCTGTTCTTAACCACCTCTCCACCTTTCCCCAGAATATCTAGTCTTTAAGAACACCTCAGCCCCCCTCAAGAGCCACAGGTGAGCTTTTGCCCAGAAGGCATTTCTGAGTCTCCAGATTTCAGGCCCCCAGAAGCCCTCCCACCCTCCCTCCTTACCCAGCAGGCTGCATGACTGTACCAAAACAAATGTTCCTCAGAAGTCAATCAGAAATCTCCCATGGCCATTCCTTGCCTGTTCCCTTGACATAATGGTGAAGGATACTCACTCTCAGCCAGATCGCTTGGGAAGGAGATATGTTCTTGGGATCCTCCTGAGGAACTCTCCAGCCTTTCTTTGGATGCAAGGCTGCTGTCTGTCTCCACCATAGTTTCTCTTCTGGTTTCTTTTATACACACACACACACACACATATATACAAATATATACACAGAGAGAGAGAGAGAGAGAGAGGGAGAGATTATTCTTATATGGACAAGGAAAGAAATTCAAGAGTGAAAATTCTTCTGGAAGGACAGAGCCATGGTCAAAGCCAACAAGCACAACCAGTATAAAGCACCCAAGTTCCCCCAAGGGTTAACGTGATTATTAAGTGGACCGGTCTGGCTTGAAGGTGTTCGTGATTTGAGTCTTCCTGAAGCTAACATCCATATCTTTTTCAAGGCCAGACTCCACAATGTGGCCACTGGTTAATCGTGAGAATCTGTATCCAGTTGTGTAACCAGGAGAGAGGGGGGGATTGGGAGGGTACTGAAAGCCTTTGGAAGATTCCATTAAGGAGGATCCTTGATTGGGCCATTAGGACCACCTGACCCTAGAGAGACAGGAAGTTTAATATGGGTATACACAAACACATGAAGCTGCCTTATACTGAATCAGACCCCCCCACCCTTGGTCTATTGAAGTCAGTCTTGTCTACTCAGTCCGGCAACAGCTCCCCATGGTTTCAGGCAGAGGTCTTTCCCATCACCTCCTACCTGAGCCTTTTACCTGGAGATGCTGGGATGGACCCTGGGGCCTTCTGAATGCCAAGCAGATGCTCCCAGAGTAGCGGGGCAGGCCTCAGAACGCTGTATTGCTATTGAATGTTTTGATCCATGCCTCATCACAACAACAGAAATTCACACCTTTGGCGCCTTGGAAAGACCCTTACCCAGAAAGACCACGTTCCCATAGTTCTCCAGCATGACTTCCCTGCACAGAGCTCTTTGTCTCGGATCCAGCAGGGCCCATTCGGCCTCAGTGAAAGAGACAGACACCTCCTCAAAGGAAAAGGGACCCTGAAGGAAAAAGCAGATTCCCTCGTCAGAGATCACACCAGGCAGAGACTGCACCCAGGAAAGGAGTAGAGTGGGAAGGTACAGGATGTAAAGCTTGGGATGGCCAAAGGGAACGGCATTCAGAGACCTTCTGGAAACTGCACGAGCAGAAGCCCCCCGGAGAAAGAAGGAGGGAACCAGGTTGTCCCCCACTTATCTCTCCTACCTGGGCGGGAGGGGCAGCAGCTGTTTCCACACCTCTGAAAAGACGATGGCTCAGCAGTATCTCTTCCCTGCCTGTTGCTGAGACAAAGGACAAAGGAAGGGTGATTCCTTGCTTTCTCCCTGCTTCACGCAGCCCCTTCCCCGGAGTTGGAAACCTTGCCCTATGTACACGCAACAAATTCTTTAACACTCCTTTACTAAATTCTGGCAGAGGCAGAAGCACCTTGTACCTATGAGCCTCAGGGATTACAAATGCTGCCAATACATTTCAGACTTCGGTGAAAC
Organism: Lepidodactylus listeri; assembly: GCA_029233225.1. Lineage (NCBI taxonomy): Eukaryota > Metazoa > Chordata > Lepidosauria > Squamata > Gekkonidae > Lepidodactylus > Lepidodactylus listeri. Next base: position 1,678,818 of record JARCFY010000004.1, on the reverse strand, counting down.
CTAAGTCTGGTCGGGGGGAGGGGAGGAGAAAAAGGTTGGTGGAAATGACGTGGCATGACACGCCACTGTCACATTCGGCCCAGACGGCACTTGAGAACATCTGGAGACTCAAGGGAAACAGGAATGAGTTTTCAGAGTGCCTTTTGGCATGCTAACATCACAACCAGGTTTTGAGCCAGACGCAACATCAACATGACATCACATCTGCCCCAAGCCCCTCCCCAAGCCCCCCCCCCCACTTCAGCATCCTGTTCCCAACAGCAGCCTGCCAGATGCCCTTATAAGCTGGGGCACAGAAGCCAAATTTCCCCATTATTATTGGGCCTTACAAACTAGTTTTCAGAGCTCCACGACACCAGAAGTTGGAGGCTCCCTTTATTCCCCAGGATGCGTAGCTCTGCCCAGGTCTGTCTACTTTTCCTCTATTGAGCCCCCTTGAGTTCCTCTTACAGAAGGAAGATGAGATACGAATATTTATATTAATGGGAGGAATCGCCCACCACGAATTAGTCTAAGTTCCTTGTAGAGGCATCCCAGTGAGTGGTCACCGAGTGCCTCAAATTTACTCTCTGTTGTGTGAAGAGGTCTTTAATTCTTTTCCTGACCTGAACTCTCTACCCATCAAACCCATGGGGGGTGCCCCAATCACACCCACACACAAGTCCTTACCAGAGGGGAAGGAATCTTGGGCCCGCTTCGTGGCCTGCGCCCTCTGCCCTTGCTCCAAGGAAGCTCCTTCCCCCTCAGGGACTGTAGCTTCTGTCTTCATGGATGGTGCCCACACCTGAAACAGCAGCAAGGGAGAGGGGTAAGAGATGGAACTGAAAACAGACCAAGGAATGGATCTTCCCCCACTCCCAGACTCTGCACTCTTCCATCAGCAGACGTGGTGAGTCATCTGGAGGGAGAAGAAATTATCTTGTAGAAAAGGCTGTTTAAGGAGGTTGTTAAATCTCCCATTTGGATGATTAACACTTGGAGAGATGACTGGCAGGGAACCTTTAGGAGAAGTCCAGATATCGTTGCTGGAATTGGACATACCTGGAGGGAATCCCCCCCTCACCTGTTCTGCCTGCCTCTTCTCCTCTGCCTGACTCAGGAGGAAACCTTCGGCCAGGGCCACCGCCTGGGAACTGGTCTCCGGCCCACATCCTCTGACCCAGCCCTGCATTTCCTGGGGCAGGAGAGTCAGGAACTGCTCCAGGACCACCAGGTCCAGGATCTGCTTCTTGGTGCGCCTCTCCGGCTTCAACCAGTGGCTGCAAAGTCCATGGAGCTGGCTGCAAACCACTCGGGGCCCATCGGCCTCATGGTAGCGGAACTGCCGGAAGTGTCGGCAGTGGACATCTGAGATTGCAATGAGCTGATCATGGGTATCTGGCATTGGGCTTTCCCAGAATTCAACAGCACTCCCAGTTTGGGTGGGATGGGGGCCTTTCCTTGCTGTCTTCCTAGTTCCGGGTCCTTCCGGCTTCTGCTCTTCCATCTCTTTCCCCTTCTCCTGAGTCACCTCTGGCGGTGTGGAGATGCCTTTAGTCACCTGGCTATGAAGAGAGGCTTCTCTCTGGGGGGGAAGGAGAGACACAGACAGTCACATGGGGAATACAAGAGAAGGGAGACACACCACTGAGCATCACAAACCTTCGTAGGCTCAGGAGAATTGCCCTGGTGGATTGGAACAAAAGGGCTTCTTATGATTTATAGCCCTGGTTTAATATCATTTGTGCATCACATACCAAGCTATTTGAGACGCTCCTCCATGGTCCTTTGGGGAAGTTCTCGGTTTGGCTCCCAAGCTTAGCCTCTCCTTACAGTGGCTCAGTCTGTCCTTGGGGCGAATTCTTAAGGAAAACTCAAAAAGGACAAGAGGGACAGGTGACCCCCAGACCATCGTGAGCATCTCATTGAAAGGCCTGAAGTGTGAGGCAAGAGCTCTGTCCGAGCACCCAGCTGACAGGAAGGGGCAGGAAAGTGTCTGTGTGAAGAAGGAGCAGCTGAGATCGGGAGAGGAAGGAAGAGAGGCTGAGATGTGGCTCAAAAATGTGGAGGGGCAGAAAACACTCCCTCTGGGCACCCGACGTGGGGTAGGGGACCTGCTCCTCTGGGGGAATTCCTCTGGCTTCCACCCTTGCTCAGGATGGATCTTTGTCATGAAAGCTAAGAGTACCAAGACACCAGAAGGCTCCAAGGCTTCCTTCTTCTTCCAGTGAGCGTAGGCAATCACAGTTTTCTCCAGGCCACATATGCAAACTCACCCTGACAGAAGGACTGCTTTCCAGAGTCCAGCCTCTTTTGGGAACAAGACCAAGCCCAGCCCTTGGAGGACAACTCTGGAAGGGTACGAAGTGTGTCAGGAGATATGCCCATCCATGGGTTGCTGGGATGCAGAGGAGATGGAGGAGACCACAACCTCTGTTGAAGGCACTAGGTTGCCAACTCCGGGCTGGGAAATTCCTGGAAATTTGGGGCTGGAGCCTGGGGAGGGCAGAGTATAACGGCGTAGAGTCCACCCTCCAAAGCAGACATTTCCTGAACGCAAACTGATCTCTATAGTCTGGAGAGAAGTTTTAATTTGAGACAATCTCCAGGTTTCCCTTTCCAGGTAAGGGAAAAAGAGCCGTGAGAGGATAATGAAACCTTGTCAGGGAAAAACGTATCTTCATTAATTCCAGTGAATAACAAATCATTAAATGTGTTTCCTTTGAAGTAAATCGGTCTCAGGTTTTGCCGACAGTGCCACGCTTGATAGACCACTTCACTCAAGGTTTCATCAGATGAGACCTTACACTAGAAAATGTACAAAAATACATAAAATCTTCACCACTTATCATCTGAACGCACCCAAAACAGAAATCAGAATACTTTCGATTTTAAAGGGGAAAAAACACAAAACAACTCACCCTTTTGTATTTTTCCTGCAACTTTTTCCTGCTCCTTCTTCCCTTCTAACTTACATCATTTTGTTAGGTGAAAAGCAGCTATGTGCTGCCCTCTAAAAGTCTTTTAAGACTGCTCCCGGTGCTTACTATCAGTCATTAACAGAGGTTTCTAATCGAGACCAAAGGCAGGATAGGTAGCATAGAGCACGATTCTGCTTCTAACCAACACAAGCTTTTAAGGCTACACACGTACATTTTAAGTTAGTTCATGTAAAACAATCTGATTGCAGTATTAGATACAAAGCATTACAAATATTACAAAACATTACAAAATATTACACAATGCGTCTGCATCTTACAAGACAATAGGGCGAAAGGAGCCAGTCCCAGTTTTAAAGCTATGCACATACAATTGTGGCACACACACAAAGCACAATTCATACATCTTAGGAATAATGTACGGGACTGCCATTTAACATCCCATTTGAAGTATTATGTAGATCAAAGGAAACAACCCAAATCAAATTCAGTATTTAACCCAGAAGGTTCCGATGTATTCAGTTTAAAAATCCACTTTTTCTCTTGTCTTTGTAGTGATCCCAGTAAGTTTTTATCGCTGGGGTCACCCACATATAGAACAGGAAACCTGAAATCAACTACTATTTAAAAAAAGATTCGCAATTGGCCTTGGGGCCATCCAATCAGGGTGAAGGAGTCCCCACAGCTGATCCCCTCTGGGCCGCCTTTCTGAGCCTCCTAACCATCAAAAGGTGAGCTCTGTATTCCTGCTGGCATCCCTCTTCGCAAGACCCGAACCCACGCCTCCGCGGACTGCATCCCTGGTTTCTTTACCCCCTGGCCTTGGTTGGTCTCAGGGAGGAGTGGGATGTTCCCACCGAAGAACCGCAGATGTGGTCGGCCAGGGGAAGCTGCTGAGCTTCACATCCAGGGACAATAGACCCAGAGGATCCCAGCTGGAACCAATGGGGACGCCTGCATCCCTAGACAGACCTATAGGATGCAAGCGCAGGGTAAGCAGCCAATCCCGGGTGTTGGGTGTGGTTGAGAACCGGGTTCTAAGGGGGCGGGGCCTCTGGCCCAGCAGTCTAGTTCGGCCCTCTGAATAGACTGACGAGCTGGTTTCCCTGCAAGGCGCCTCTGGAGCCAGGGCTGTAAAGGGAGGCTGAGGTGGGGGCGGCCGCAGGCAGCCGCGTCCTTTGCCCTTCTCTGCCTGGAGTCCCCTCCGCTCCCCCTGTCATTCGGGCGGGGGCGGGGGCGGGGGCGGGGGGGGCATTGCTGGTGTTTCCCTGATCTCGGCTGGCATCGCTCGCCGCACCTTCGGAACAGGTCTCAAAAACTCCCCCCCCCCGCCTCCTGCTTGGAGTCTGCCGAACCGGGGGGGGGAGGCGGGTGTCCTGGTTCCCCGGCCACCCGCTGGCCGAGAGCAGTTTCCCCCCACAGCCCCGGGAGGGAGGAGCCCACCAGCCTGGCCCTGCGTGCCCCCCCTCCCCCCGCCGCGGACTGGCCCTTCCCGGAATGCACACACACACACACGCACACACCCCCCGGGGGAAAGTCCAGGCATTTCTCTCCCCCCGCCCGGGAGCTAGCAACACCCCCAGTCTGCGCAGGGCGGCCCCGCTTGACTCACCTCCCCGGTCGCCCGCCCGCTGCACGGCTTCCTCCCGCCGCAGCTCTTCCTCCGCCCGGCCGGCCGGCCGTCCCCCCCAGAAGCCCAGCCTCCTCCTCTCCCCCGCCCCCCGGAAGACAAGGGCCCCTCCTCCGGGCCGACCCCCTCCAGCCGGCGGCTCTCTCCAGCTCCACTCCGCAGCCGCCGAATCGCTTGCGCGCCGTGGCACAAGCAGGCATTCCCCCACCGGGGGGGGGGGGGGGGGGCTGGCACCAACTCCCAGAGCTGAGCTCCCCCGAGCTCCTGCTCGAAATGACCCTGGGTGGATGTCTCCTCTTCGGCTGGGCACCTCCTCCACACCCTCCTCCAGATCATATATAAAAATACTGGAAAGTATCAGGCCCAGAACCGAGACCTGTGGCAGCTCACGAAACGCCTTTCTCCATTCTGACGAAATGCCACTGACAACTACTCTCTGAGACCGGTTCTCCAGCCAGGTCCCCATCCACCTGACTCCCCTAGAGTCCAGGCCACTGTCCTCTAGTTTACCCATCAGAACATAATAGGCAACCCTGTCAAAGACTTGACTGAAATCCAGCTAAATCACACCAGCAGCATTCCCCCGATCCAGTAAGCTCGTCACTCGATCAAAGAAGGACATGAGGTTGGTCTGGCGGGACCTGTTGGGGACAAATCCGGGCTGACTTCCCCAGATCACCAAGTTGTCCTTTAGATGCCCTTAAAATCTGCTCCCCTATCTTCCCTGGGACAGAGGTTGGACTGACTCCCTTTTCTCCCTTTCTCACAGTACAAGAACTCCTCATGGGCACTCCATGAAATTGCTGAGCAGTTGGGTTAGAACAGATAAAAGGAAGTCCTTCTTCACCCAAAGAGTGAAGAAAGAGTGAAATAAAGAAATGAGCCTCAGCAGGGTATAATGCCAGAGAGTCCACCCTCCAAAGCAGCCATTTCCCCCCTCCCAAGGGAACTGATCTCCATCGTCTGGAGATCACTTGTAATTCTGGGAAATCTCCAGGCCCCACCTGGAGGTTGGTAACTAGCAGAGCAGGATGGCATCTTGGCACATAGACCAGAGCCCTACTTTTTGGCTTGTCAGTTGAAGTGCCCCCCTTCACACCAAATGCCAGAAAATCTACTATTGCATATGCCTTAGCCAATGAACTTTGAAACACATACACACACCCTTAAATATTTACAGTGAAAAGTAAATCTTTGAAGGGAACATTTCACAGTCCCGGTGCCCCCCCCCTCCCAGCCCAGCAACGCATTCTTTTAGCAGCCGCTTCTTTGCACCTACAAGGGATTGTCAGCAGATGGCAGCACAGGCCTTGCACTCTGACCTCTGCCTGGCTAGAAGGAAATTTTCTATTTGCTCCAGTTCAGCTTTGAGAATGGAAACTATCTGCAGGAAGGCTCCAGACTGCAGGCGTTGCTTGTTTTTAACAAAGTGAAACTGAAATGCTAGACTATTTGTCCTGGTGGTGTGCCTGCACAGAAACACACAGGCTTCTTCCCCACCCCCCCACCCCTATTTTGGCATCTGATGGAATGGATTTTTCTGGCTCTAAGAACAGCTCGTGTTTCATAGATCACAGCCAAGCTTTTGACTGTGTGGATCATGAGAGGCTATGGTTGGTGGGATGATAAGCACCTTCAGGGGTCATTTTGAGCAGGAGTTCCGGGGAGCTCAGCTCCAGGAGTTGCTGCTAGCCCCCCCCCCCCCCCCCCCCCGCCACAGGGGAATGCCTGCTTGTGTCCTGGCTGCAGCAAAATGACCCCCCCCCCCCCCCGTCCCCTGGAAAGGTCCTTGTTCCTCCGACCAGCCTTCTGAAGGCTTCAGCCACCACTGAAGCTACCCTCCCAGAATAGTGGTATTTCTGAGGCTTGGATTAGTGGCTGTCCCCTCTCTGCCAGCTTTCTTTCTTTCTTTCTTTCTTTCTTTCTTTCTTTCTTTCTTTCTTTCTTTCTTTCTTTCTTTCTTTCTTTCTTTCTTTCTTTCTTTCTTTCTTTCTTTCTTTCTTGCCTTCTGACATACTTCCAGTGATGTCAGGGGGTGTGGCATATGCAGATAAGTTATGCTAATGAGTTATGCTAATGAGCTCCTGCACCTCTTTTTCTACGAAATGACCCCTGAGTACCTTGATTTCCTTTCAAGGGTTAAAGAGAATATTATAGGGCCTTTTTGAGCGCACAGGTGTCGGTGAACCTGGTGCTCATGGTTGGGTTATCTCCTTCAAGGCCGGACAGAGGAGTGTGTTAATTGAGGACCTGTGTGCATGATTATGTAACATCATGGGAGGGGGGAACTGAGGAGCAGAAGCTACTATCTTCTAGAAGGTTCCAAAGAAGAAAGTCTTTGATTGGGTGCCAGAAATCACCTGATCCTAGGGGGCAAAGAGCTATAATGGAGAGCTATAGATTAGTAAAGGTCATGCTATTGTTATGCAATCTTGATGCTATGCTGTCTCCATGCTACGTTATACTGTGCTCATGCAAAGCTATGCTGCACTTTCCTTACGACCGGCTGCAGCGGATAGAATGCTTCCATGTTGCAATCAATATACCATCCTTGATACGGGTATGCAGTGTATTTGATAGAAAAGATAGCTTCCTTATTTTCTTATTAGCCTGATGAGACTTGTACTGCATAGCTGATACTTTAGTAATCTAATAAACCTTAATTCATTTTTAAAAGGTCTGGTTTATTGTGTGTAAATCCTACCTCAAGAACTCACAGGTAAATTTGGCTGGCAAGTTGTTCAAAGGTTCCAGGAGTGGAGCCGGGGGCAATGACTCAGTGAGGGGGCTGGGCGAAGACCTCTGACAGTTGGCCTCAAAGGGATGGGTGTGCGCCACGGCACCTGATTGCTCTGATGTGCAACTCTTGTACTCCAGACAAGAGACCACTGTTAGGACAGAATGTGGAGAAACAGGATGGTTTCCAGTTGGCAAAAGGTGTCAGGGTTTAGATGAAGGCGGAGTGAAAACTGGTGGAAGGAACATTAACAATTGGAGATACGCAGATGATACCACATTACTGGCGGAAAACAATGAAGACTTGAAATGGCTCCTGATGAAGATTAAAGCAGAAAGTGACAAAGCAGGATTACGGCTGAACATCAAGAAGACATAAGTGCTGACAATGGAGGAATCACACAACTTTACGGTTGAGCCAGTTTGGTGTAGTGGTTAAGTGCGCAGACTCTAATCTGGGAGAACCGGGTTTGATTCCCCACTCCTCCACTTGCACCTGGCTGGATGACCTTGGGCAAGCCATAGCTCTGTACCAGCTGTTCCCTCAAGGACAGCTTGGGAAAGAGCTCTCTCAGCCCCACCTACTTCACAGGGTGTCTTGTGGGGAGGGGAAGGGAAAAGGAGTTTGTAAGCCGCTCTGAGACTCCCTTGGGGAGTGGAGGGCGGGGTATAAATCCAATCTCTTCTTCTTCTTCTTGATATTGAAAATGAAATTTCTCAAGATTGTCTGTTCCTTGGCTCCATGATCAACCAAAGGGAGACGACACCCAAGAAGTCAGAAGGAGACTGAGGCTGGGGAGGGAAGCCATGAAAGAGCTAGAAAAGATCCTTGAGGGTAAGGATGGGTTGCTGCTGGCCAAGATCAAGATAATTCATGCCACAGTATTCCCCGTTACTCTGTATGGGTTTGAAAGCTGGATCATGAAGGAAGCCAAGAGGCAGAAGGTTGATTCATTTGAAATGTGGTGTTGGAGGAGAGCTGGAGGATTCTGAGGGCTGCCAAAAAGATTAATCAGAGGGTCTGAGGCCAAATCAAGCCCGAACTCTCCCTAGAAGCTAAAGTGACTAAACTGAGGTCATCGTACTTTGGCCACATTATGAGAAGATGAGACTCACTGGAAAAGACAACCATGCTAGGAAAAGGTGAAGGCAGCAGGAGAAGAGGAAGACCCAACAGGAGACAGAGGGACTCACTCAAGGAAGCCACCAAGGCCCTCCGTCTGCTGGGCCTGAGCAAGGCTGTTAACAGGAAGACATTTCAAAGGACATCAACTCAGAGGGTCACCGTAAGGTGGAAGCAACTTGATGACGCTTAATGCGCACACACAACAAAACAAAACATTGTAGTTAAGATGGGTCCAAAATCAGGAATGAGAGAGCAGGTGGTCCACCTCTAGCCTACCCTCTATCAGTCCTCTGGTAGTGTTATAATGACCCCCCCCCCCGGTGTCTTCTGACTAGGAAAGATGATTGACAGGCCACCTCCTGGAGTCTCCCTCCCCCTCAGCTTCTCTCAGACCCTCTCAACTCACACTTATAACTGGGCTCATGGGGAAGTTGCCTTCTACTGAAACAGACCGTCAGTCCACCCAGGTCAGCCCTGTCTCCTTAGACTGGCAGTGGCCCTCCCGGGTCTCAGGCAGAGAAAGGTCTTTCCCATCACTTCCTGCCTGGTCTTTTCAACTGGAGATGCTGCCAGGGACTGAACCTGGGACCTTCTGCATGCCAAGCAAAGGCTCTGCCACTGAGCCACAACTCACCCCTCCCACAGCTAAGGTCCTAGCTTCTCTGCCCATTTCTTGGGGTCCGGCGGGGCCGGTTTTGGCCTCCTTCCTTGAGACGATGGAATATACCTCTTTAATTTTTGCCCAGGTGCATTCCTGGAGCTCCCCCTCTCATCTCCATATCAGAGAAGTAGAGTTGCCAGCTCTGAGGTGGGAAATTCCTGGAGATTTGGGCATTGGAGACTACAAGGTCCACATGGTTCTCCAGCCAATACTGTTGGGTCGTCCAGCAGGAGACGGAGAGTTGCCCTCCAAAGCAGCCATTTCCTCGGGGAAAACTGATCTCTGTACTCTGGAGAGCAATGTCATTCGGGGAGACCCCCAGGCCCTACCTGGAGGTTGGCAACCTTGACTCCAAGTGATGCAGTTCCCAGGAAGCTGAAAACCTGCAATTTTAGGTATGGCTGCCTGGATGAGGGTGGGGTTTGGGGAGAGGAAGGACCTCAGTGGGTTATGACACCACAGAGTTCACCCTCTAAAGCAGCCATTTTCTCTAGCGGAACTGATCTGTGTAGTCTGGAGATCGGTTTTACTTCCTGGAGATCTCCAGACCCCACCTGGAAATTAGCTAGCCTAATCCTAGCGGTTTCGCTTCCTATAATGCCTGGAGAAAAGGTAGACTTCAGGCCAAAAGATTCCTGCTGCGCAACAAGCTTGGACTTCCCTAAACACAACAGGGGTGAATATACTAAATTGCCCTGACCTGAATGGCCCGGGCTCGCCCCATCTAGGCTGCAGCCACACACACACACACAATAATCCACTTTCAATCTACTTTCCAACTGGATTTTGCCAGTTCACACAGTAAAATCCAGTTGGAAAGTGCACTTGTGTCCTATCCAAAGTCCGTGCATGTGGTCGGGCGACCACGCAGTCAGGCGAAGTGTCCAAGCTTCGCACACTAAGACAATAGACTGAGGGGATCCTGGCGAGGTCCAATCAAGGGATTCGGTAGGGCTGCCAAGTCAGCCCGGGGGGCGGGGGATCTCCCGCTAAAGGGGTTCCCGATCCGCCGGCCAGCATTCGGCCGGCGAGGGAAACCCCACCCCCAAAGTCGTCCAGCCCAGACAATGTAATGACGTCACCAGAAGTGACGTTAGCACATTGGGGGCGTTGCCAGGGTGACGCTCTGGCAATCGCCCCAAAACTCTATGATACCATAGAGTTTTGGGGTGATTGCCAGAGCGTCACCCTGGCAACGCCTCCAACATGCTGATGTCACTTCTGGTGATGTCGCTGGGCGCGTGCGCCAGAGAAACTCCCAGAGGGACTCCCCCCACCGGTGAGTTCTTTAGACTTGGCAACCCTAGAATTCGGATCCTTAGGGGAACCTATGATCTAAGAGTATACTGTAAATAGCGAATCACGGGTTTTGGGTGTGTGCATGGGTGTGGTCGAGAACGGGGATAAAAAGTGGACCTGCGAGTCCAGCTAACCAGTCTTGTTCCGACCTCTTAGTAAAGTATGAGCTGTTTTCACTCGACGCATCTCCGACCTCAGTACTTTTCAACTGAAAGTGGATTGCCTGGGGATTATTTAGCGTGTGCGAACTCTTAGAGCTTAGTGAGCTCTTAGAAGCTGAGCAGGGTCAGCCCTGGTCAGTACTTGGATGGGAGATCACCAAGGAGGTCCAGGGTCGTGAAGCAGAGGCAGGCGATGGCAAACACCCTCTCAATGTCTCTTGCCTTGAAGACCTCACGAAGGGTCGTCATGAGTTGGCTGTGACTTGACAGCAAAAACAGCAACAAACAAAACCCAACAGTCAAGCTGCCTTCCCTGAGGCCAGGAGAGGAAGCCGCTCCCTGGGGCTGCCGCCATCCACAAAACATGGTTTGGCACCCGCACGGCCCTGCCCAGAGCAACCATAAACATGCCGGAGTGGGGGAATGAGGCCACAGCTTTGTGTTCCAAGAAACCTGAGCAATCGCCGTGGTTGCTCCAGATGTGGAAACAGCAGTACGCAGAAGGGATGAGGTTACCATGGCTTTGGAGTGCAAACAGCGGAATGTGGGAGAACTAGATCCCCGGTGCCCAGTTCCCAAAAGCAGCCGGCCAGATGCTTCTCGCAAGTCCAGGCAGAGCGTGAAGGGCAGAACCTGCCCCTATTTTTAGGCCTCAGCATATAGTACTCACAGCTATACTGCCCCGGCACATGGAGGTTCCATTTTGCTATAACAGCTAAAATCCAACAATTGCTATCTTTGTCCTCTCATTAATTTGTCTAGGCCTTTCTTCAAGCCATGTATGACTTTAATCAGTTCTGGCCCCACTGGTGGACCTCCTGAGGGCACCTGGTATTTTTGGCCCCTGTGTGACACAGAGTGTTGGACTGGAGGGACCACTGGCCTGATCCAACATTGGCTTCTCTTATGTCCTTATGAATCTACTTAGCTGCAAAAATCCAGAGCGTAAGGAAGGAGAGCTAGAGATTTCCTTCTCTCTTCATCACATCATTAATGCCCCTGTATAAATCGATGGTGCGACCTCATTTGGAGTACTGTGTGCAGTTCTGGTCGCCACACCTCAAAAAGGATATTATAGCACTGGAAAAAGTACAGAAAAGGACAACTAGAATGGTAAAAGGGTTGGAACACTTTCCCTATGAAGAGAGGTTGAAGTGCTTGAGGCTTTTTAGCTTGGAGAAACGACGGCTGAGGGGTGACATGATCGAGGTTTACAAGATCATGCATGGGATAGAGAAGTCCTTTTCTCCCTTTCTCACAATACAAGAATTTGTGGGCAGTCCATGAAATTGCTGAGCAGTCAGGTTAGAATGGATAAAAGGAAGTACTTCTTCACCCGAACAGTGATTAACACATGAAACTCACTGCCACAAGAGGTGGTGGCAGCTACAAACATGGACGGCTTAAAGAGGGAACTGGATAAGCATATGGAGCAGAGGTCCATCAGTGGCTATCAGCCACAAGGAATAGGTACTCTCAGTCTGGGGCAAGTGATGCTCTGTCTTCTTGGTGCTTGGGGGGGGGGGGGCAACAGTGGGAGGGCTTCTTCTCGTGTCCTGGCCCCACTGCTGGACCTCCTGAGGGCACCTGGTGTTTTGGGCCACTATGTGAGACAAGAGTGTTGGACTGGAGGGGCCACTGGCCTGATCCAGTGTCGGCTTCTCTTATGTTCTTATGTTCACTCACAAAGAAATCTCCCTCCCGCTCCCCCTCCCTGTGGTTTTGGAAGAAAACTGTTGGTGTCCTTGTTCTGATGTCCCTTGTTCAGGCCTCTGCTTCTAGCAGCTGGCTGGTCTAAGCACGGACGCCAGTTCCAAGCAATTCACCGGATCACTTGTCTGTGCCTATAACAGTGATGTCCTTACCATGGGGTATACAACAAGTGCCCTTTAAAATGTCCTTATGCTTTGCAAATCAATCTTGGCAGATATCCAAGTGTGGCTATTTAAACCTTGCTGAAAACCATATCCTGCAGGCAGTGGGATATAGTGCTGAGAGACACCGGGAGCCAGGGAGCCGGGGTTCACATTCCCATTCAGATGGCTGGCCTTTGGGGAGTCTCTCTCTTTCTCTCCCCCCCTCCCCGGACACACTTACCTCTCTTTAACATTTCAGGTGGGCTGGAGAGGCCATTTTTTGAGCAAACTGCACCAAAAATGCAGCGGAGCTGCTGGCACCTGTCATTTAAATAATCCCCAAGTTTCAAGAGTGTTGGACCAAGAGGTCCAATTCTGTTGGCCCCTGAATAAGGTGTCCCCAGCCACCCGCCATTGTTTCCTATGGGGGAGAGTCCATATATTCGCCAGGGCAAATAATAGCCAAAGGAGGAGGAGATGGAGGGAGAGAGGGAGAGGAGGATGGGGAAGAAGAACTGGAGAGGGAGAGGAGGATGGGGAAGAAGAACTGGAGAGGGAGAGGAGGAAGGGGAAGAAGAACTGGTTTTCACACCCTGCTTTTCTCTACCTTAAAAAGTCTCACAGCAGCTTACAATCACCTTCCCTGCCTCTTCCCCCAAGAGGCCCCTGAGACTGGTGTGCCTGAGAGGGTTCTGAGAGAACCGGGACTGGCCCAAGTCCACCCAAGCAGGCTTCCTGTGGAAGGAGGAGGAGTGGGGAACCAAACCTGGCTGCCCAGATGAGATCCTGCTGCTCTGAACCACTGGACCACACTGTCCAGTACACAACCCGATGACTTGTGCAGAGAAGTCTCTCCAATACTTCAGTTTTTGCATCGTTTTCAGAAAACCCTGGGGAGGGGGCGCTTTCCTGACCTCCTCTGGCAGGCCGTTCCACAGGGCGGGAGCCACGAGAGAGAAAGAGACGTTAGTGGCAGGGCAGAGGGGGAGAGGCGGTCCCGCAAATCGGAGGGGCCCAGGCCATGTAGGGCTCCGTATGCGACAGCCAGTTCCTGAAGCCAGGTAACAGAGGGGCAGCCAGTGGAGCGTCTGCAGAAGGGGAGTCAGAAACCCACTTCTTTGAGCTCCCGTGAAGAGACAGGCCACCAGGGCATCCTGGTCTGGACCAATGCTCCCTCTAAGCTGTGGCGTCTTGTGAGCAAAAATTCTACTTTGTGAGCTACTGGCATTGAAGTTGTGAGTGAGCAATTTGGCCCCTGTGTAAATTACTTTGGTCTGGAGCCATCCTTCCTGAGCTAAGACAAAAATGTGTGAGCTGGAGGCTAAAAAACACTGAGCTAGCTCACACTAACTCAGCTTAGAGGGAACACTGGTCTGGACCAGTTATTTTTACTCTACAGAAATTATTGTAATTGTCCTTTTTATTGAAATTATGGAATTGTGGGATTCTTGATATACTTTAAACGTTTCTGAGCAGCCTTGGATACCTTTGGATAGAAAGTGAAGAGTACTGATCTCGGGAGACCAGGAACGGTGAAATCATGAAGCCTTTATTGATTCAGCATGCCCAGGAGATGGTCAGAACAAGCATGCTTCCAGGGCTCCTCATTATATGCTGGCCGGAGCCACACCTCCGGCCGCACCCAAAAGACCTGATAGGGGCTTAACATATGCGCATGTTTGTCATAGGTCCCCTGGAGGAGCCTTTGATTGCATTGGCTCCCCAGGGAGAACCTAGGTCCCACATTGGTGGAGGCTTTCAATCCGGACGTCTATTGTTCCTCCAGATTCAAGCTCCCCTCTCTGCCTGACCATGTGCTCTGGCCATGCGGCGGGCGCCATTACCTGGGAGCACATGGCAGGCTGGTTGCTACACAGAGCATACTACATTACAGAAAGGCAGTGCAGAATTTAAGTAAAAAGTAAGCATGCTTTCTGGAAGCCCCACTGGAACGTGGGGGGTGGTGGTGGCGTAGCTGGGGGGAGAGGCAGCCAAAGGAACTAAACCAGCTGCAGTCCGGTGGCAGGCACTTTGCTCTTCAGGAAGTGAGTTCAGAACATCCCAGTCCTGTGAAACCCTTGAGAGGGGGCACGGCTTCACGGGGGCAGGATCACCGCCGGCCTGTAGAAAAGTCAGACATCTGCAGCTCAGTTCCGCTCCATTCAGCTCCAAGAATCTCCATGCAAGGACAGCAGCCAATCCTCCCCCTCTCCCCACAGCTGGTTGCATCTGTGGTTCACACACATTATCTGCGCTGGCAGCTTTCCACTGGGCTCAGATCCATGTGCCCCACGGAGATCTTGGCACCGCTGTGGCCCACTTCCTCCTCCTGAGTCAGCTTGCCTTACGGCCTAGGGAGGTGTTGCTCACTGGGGAGGAAATGCAACTCTGCCTCCCCCCCCCCCCAGCTCCTGGCATCGGGCCCGGCTGAGTGGGGCATCCCAAAGAAGAGTCCAAAAACCCCGCAGGCCCAAGGGGTGTAATTATGGCACGAACACACACAACCAGGAGGCGGCTTCCTGCAGCGCCTCTTGCGGGACTGAGAACATGCTGGCCTGCAGTACTCTAGAGCAAGATGGTCTCGGACTTGCTGCTTTTGCGACCTTCGTGGTCTCTGGAGAGGCTGCGCACTCGTGCGCTAAGGCATCGCTTCCCGACTTGTGGGTCATGTCCCCTGAGTGGGTGGCGAAGCCTCTGCAAGTGGGTCATGGGTCAGCCCTCCCCAGTGACCACTCGCTGCCCTCCCCGCCGCTCTCTTTTGGATCCCGGAAACCAAGGCCTGGCCCTGGAAACAGTCTCTCCCTTTGGTAGTTTTTTCACTGCATGTACATGTGGGGTTTTTAACAAAATAAATACATAAATAAATAAAATTATTGTAAACACCAAAACAGAACAATAACATTGCCCAACAATATATAATAACAAGAGAGAAACAGAAAGAAACCGGGCGATACAACAAAGACATTGAAGACTTTCAAAAAGGATCATAAACGTCGAAAGTGAATCAATGCGACTTGGAACTTCCTCGGTCGACAGCATGTAATTTATAATTTAACATTGGAAGACTGCGCGTACATGTTGATCAAGCAAAACGTGTCCGGAGGGTCACTGGAGTGCGTGAGAATCCCAGAGGGGATTAGAGGGAGGAAGGGAGAAGGAGGGGGTGGCCAGAGGCTGGGATGCGACCTCTATGCGCCAGGGCTGTGGATGTCGGAATGCCACTTGCTTGGGCGCAGCTGGACCCTTTGAGTTAGCTCACACTCGCTGAGCTGAAGAAGAAGAAGAAGAGATGGGATTCATACCCCGCCCTCCACTCCCCAAGGGAGTCTCAGAGCGGCTTACAAACTCCTTTCCCTCCCCCTCCCCACCACAGACAGACACCCTGCGAGGTAGGCGGGGCTGAGAGAGCTCTGAGAGAAGCTGCTTATTTTCAAGAACAGCTGTGCCAGAACTGCGGCTTGCCCCAGGTCATCCAGCAGGTGCAGGAGCGGGGGCTCAAACCCGGGCTCTCCCAGCTTAGAACCTGCGCTCCTAACCACGCCACCAAAGTCCCTCTCCGCGGAGAGGGAGCGCTGCACCCAGGAGGTCGGTATTGCCTGCTCCGGCCGGCAGCGGCTGTTCTAGGGCCCTCCCAGCAGGGCAGGCCGCCCCGTCCCCTCCTAGCCGCCCGCCCGCCCGGCCGGGGGGTCCTTTCCGGGCCGGAGCTGCTGCGGCCGCCGCCCCGAGCCCTCACCGCGGTCAGGAAGCGGCCCGGCGGCGGCGAGGATTGGCAGCGGGCGCCGCCACTGGTGCGGGGCGGGGCGGGCCAGGCAGCGCAGGGCCGGGCCTCCCTCCCTCCCTCCCTCTCTCCGCCGGCCGGCCGGAGGAGGACAGGAGCGGAGCCGAGCGGGGGGAGGCAGCAGCGGCGGCGGAGGAGGAGGAGGAGCGCCACCGCCACGCGCGCCGAGCAGCCCCGGGCTCCGAAGGTAAGAAAGAGGGCGGGCGGGCGGACGAACTTCGCGTGGGAGGGAGGGAGGGAGGTTGGGGCTCTCTCTCTTCTCCCACCCCCCCCGTTGGTGTGGCGCTGCGGGACCCGGAGGAGGGGGTCAGGCAGGGGGACGCCACCCCCCCCCAAGGCCGCCCGGGGTTCCGGGACGCGCCGCCCGGCAGGCGCAGCTCCTGGGGTGGGGGGGGGGGGGAGAAGGCCGGGGCGGCCGGAGAGTTCCTTCCCGCCCCCCCCCCCCCCGGGGGTCTTCTTGGCTGCAGCAGCCCCGCGTCGGTGGCGGGCGGGAGAGAGGCCGGGCGGCGGGCAGGCAGGAGCAGCGGCAGCTCCCTTCCCGTAAAGCGCCGGGCAGGCAGGCGGGAGGAGAAAGCCTGGGGAGGGGGCGCCGCCGTGGGGCCCTCTGCCCGGCCGCGACAGCACTGGGGGCGGGGAGGGGAGGGGAGGGGAGGGCGGCGGGCTGGGGTCGCCTCCAGTCTCCAGGGAAGGAGGGAGCCCCCCCCCCCCCCGGAGTGGGAAATGCGCCGCCCGCCGCCTCTCCTCCTCCTCCTCCTGCTGGGAAGCGCCGCCGGGAAGGTAAACTTTGCGGGCGCCGATGTTTAGGAGGCTCCTCCTCGCTGGGCCGGGCGCACACGGGCTCCCTTGCCCAGGGAGGAACGCTGGCCCAGCTCGGCCCTCGGGCACACCCCCCAGCGACCCCCCCCCCCCTTCCCCCGGCCAGAGGGACTTGCCGGCCTGCAGGTGCCCCAGGAGAGGAGAGGAGAGGAGAGGAGAGGAGAGGAGAGGAAAGCAGCCCTTCCTGGCCCGAGATGGGCAGCCGCCTTGGTCTGTCTGGAGCAGCAGCAGAAAAGAGCCAGAGTCCCCCAGCGCCTTCAAGGCCCACAGAATCTGTGGCTTTCCTGTGGGAGCTTTCCTCAGCCTCTTCTTTGCCTCCTGCAGAGAGACACATTCCGCCAGGCCTGGCTCTGGAGGCTGCTCAGCTTGGCCCTTGGCCTCTTGAGCCTTTCCAGCCTCAGCTGGGGTTGCCCCAGGGTTCAACATAAGAACATAAAGAGAAGCCAGTCTTGGGTCAGGCCAGTGGCCCATCCAGTCCAACACTCTGGCGTCACGCAGGGGCCAAAAACACCAGGTGCCCTCAGGAGGTCCAGCAGTGGGGCCAGGACACGAGAAGAAGCCCTCCCACTGTTGCCCCCCCCCCCCCCCCCTTCAAGCACCAAGAATACAGAGCATCACTTGCCCCAGACTGAGAGTTCCTACCTATACCTTGTGGCTAAGAGCCACTGATGGACCTTTGCTCCATGTGTTTATCCAATTCCCTCTTGAAGCCATCCATGCTTGTAGCCGCCACCCTCTCCTGTGGCAGCGAATTCCACATGTTCATTACTCTTTGGGTGAAGAAGGACTTCCTTTTATCTGTTCTAACCCGACTGCTCAGCCATTTCATGGAGTGCCCACGAGGTCTTGTACTGTGAGAAAGGGAGAAAAGGACTTCTTTCTCTACCTGCTCTATCCCATGCTCCAAAACTTGCACAGGCAGCTGACTTTGAAGGAGTGTTTAGAACCTTCCTAGGAAAGCCCGCCTCCAGGTGGGGCCTGGAGATCTCCCAGGGATTACAGCTCATCTCCAGATGACCAAGATCAGTTCCCCTGGAGAAATGGGATGCTTTGGAAGGTGGACTCTGTGGCCTTATATCCCACCGAGCCCCTGTCCTCCCCAGGCCCCACCCCCCAGATCTCCAGGAATTTCCTGACTTGGAGCTGGCAGCCCTGCCCCCTCCACCTCCCGCTGGTGGCCGGGGGGGGGGGGGGGACACCTGGCAACCCTCTGTAGTAGTGGCCACAGCTGACCTTTTTAGCTGCCCAAGCTAGAGAGCTCTCGCAATCGTTGCCCATCGGTGCTGTCTCCTAATGAAGGTGCTGTTGTCTGCTAACCCTCTGAATGTCGTGTGGGAACAGACGGACGCCCCTTGGTATGCCATTCATAATGCTGAGAAGGTTTTGGGCAGCGTGATGTGATGCTTGGAGTGCAGGCCAAGGATCTGGGAGAGCCAGGTTTGCATCCCGCATTCTGCCATGGCCACTCCCTGAGTGGCCTCGTGTGGTGACCCTAACCCACCTCACCGGATTGTTCTGGGGGTGATAAAACGGAAGCAGGGAGGACGCCGTCCTAAGCCACTTTGGGTCCCAATGGAGGAGAAAAATGGGGGTGTTTAAATAGATGTGTGAACCAGGTCTAAAGCAGGTGAGGGAGAACCGGAACCCCAGTCAGAATCAGAAGCTGGTTTTTGCTGAATCGTGGCCCTCTCAGTCCATCAAGGTCAGCATTGTCTACCCAGGCTGGCAGTCGCTCTCCAGTGTCTTTCATATCACCTACTGCCTGGTCCTTTTAACTGGCGATGTCAGGAATTGAACCCAGGACCTTCTGCGTGCCAAGCAAACTGAGCCACAGCCCCTCCTAAAAGTGGGATACACATGGAACACATGAAGCTGCCTTATACTGTATCGGAGCCTTGGTCAGTATTGTCTACCCAGGCTGGCAGCTGCTCTCCAGCCTCTCTGGCAGAGGCCTTTCACACCGCCTACCGCTTGGTCCTTTTGCCTGGAGAGATCAGGGACTGATGGATCTCATCAGGTCTTGGAAGCTAAGCAGGCTGGGTCCTGATTAGAACTCAGTGGGAGATCACCAAGGAAGTCCAGGGCTGCTGTGCCGGGAAGTGACCGCTGCTCATCTCTTGCTGTGAAAACCCTGTGCAGTCGCCATAATTCAGCTTTGACTTAATGGCACTCTGCACGTGCGCACCCCCACGCACACACACACCGGGATTGAATCTGGGACCTTCTGCATGCCGCCAGGCAGAGGCTCTTCCACTGAGCCATGGCCCCTCCCCTTTTCCCAGGATGCAAAGTTGGATAAATGGCCTCTGTGAGGGTGTGTGTGTGTGTGTGTGGAAGGCTCGATTTTTAGGTCCTAACTCCAGCGCCAGGCTCTTCCCTCATGCACATTAGTCTCTGCAGGACTTGATGCAAACAACCTTGGCACAGAATTTGTGGCTGTGTCCTTCGACCAGGCTTGGATATTGCAAATGAGCATCTCACAGAAGCTTATCAGGAGCCCAGTACTGCTCTGCCAACGTCTCTTGGGCTGTGTTCAGAACTCAGACCCTTTGCGCAGGAAAGGGGGGGGGGGTGGTTCAGAGTTGGTCTGCATACATGCCCCGTCTGTGCCCATGGGGTTCTGTTTCGTTCATGCTCCTCTTCAGTGCACAGCCCACCCTTGTTTTGGACTGCTGGTTCCCGCCAGCGGAGGCCCTATTCAGCCGGGGGATCATTTGGGTTTCTCAGGCATGCTACTTATCTGGGGCAGGGAGAAGTTTCCGAAACCACGCAGGCTGCTCCCGCTTGGCTTTGCATCCAAAGGTCCTCCCAGGTTCAACCCCTGGCACTATTTCCAGCTGACGGGATCTGTGGAAGGAAGGCAAGGGCGCACTTCCACCTGAGAGCTCTGCAGCCTGTGACATGGCAGATAGTTGGCCTGTCTAGCTCAGAGAACAGAAGAGAAGCCTTGTTGGGTCAGGCCAGTGGCCCGTCCAGGCCAAAACTGTGGCACACAGTGGCCCTCAGGAGATCCACCAGTGGGGCCAGAACTCCAGAAGGCCCCCCAGTGTTGCCCCCATGCACCAAGTATACAGAATGTCACTGCCCCAGACATAAGAACATAAGAGAAGCCATGCTGGATCAGGCCAGTGGCCCACCCAGCCCAACACTCTGTGTCACACAGTGGCCAAAACCCAGGGGCCATCAGGAGGTTTACCAGCACGGCCAGAACTCCAGAAGCCCTCCCACGGTTGCCCCCCACCCAAGCACCAAGAATACAGAGGATCCCTTGCCCCAGACATAAGAACATAAGAGAAGTCAATGTTACATCAGACCAATGGCCCATCCAGTCCAACACTCTGTCACACAGTGGCCAAAAAAACCAGGTGCCCTCAGGAGGTCCAGCAGTGGGACCAGGACACTCGAAGCCCTCCCACTCTTGCCCCCCCCCCCAAACACCAAGAATACAGAGCATCACTTGTCCCAGACTGAGAGTTCCTATCTATACCTCTGCTCCATACGTTTATTGAATCCCCTCTTGAAGCCGTCCATGCTTATAGATGCCCCCATTTTCTGCAGCAGTGAATTCCATGTGTTAATCACTCTTTGGGAGTGCTGTAGCTTGGGAGCTGATGCCAGCCAGGATGGTGGGCCAGAGGGGGCAGAGGCTTGGCTCTGCAGAGGGCAGCTTGCTAGTGGCTACCTCTCAGCATGGAGGTGTTTATGATGACCTCCTTTCTTGTCAAAGGAGGGACTCATAGTATTTTTTTTAAAAAACATGCCTGTCACCTGTGTGCATCATATATGGGTTTGTTCATAGTTCTCCAGGCAGGACTCTATCTTGTCTGCTTTTACTAGACTTTGGGAGATAGTGTTAAGCAGCTCAGAGTGGAGCGTCTCAGACAGGGCTCTTTCCACAGAATCTTTCCATTTGGGACGGTTGTGTATAATGCTTTCAGAGGACCCTGGACTGAGACAGTGGGATTTCACTGAGTACAAGTCTACCTTTCGCAAATCTATTTTTACTACAAGGGGCAGGTGATCACTTTCACAGAAAGGGGCAACTTCAAAATCCTTTATATATTGGACTACCTCTTCTGAAACCATGATATAATCCATAACGCTCATTCTGTTCCCAGACCAGAATGTAAACTCTGCAGGGTGGTCACTTGGGAAGGACCCATTCAATATAAAAAGATTAATTCTGTTTATTACCTGACTTAACATACGGCCTGCATAGTTGACTGTTGTGTCTTTTGAACACCTATTTAGAGGTAGAACTGTACTTTGGGCCCTTGAAGAGCAATAATTGCTTTTGTCATATAGACTGAAATCATCAGCTCCAATCCTTGCATTGAAGTCGCCGCCCATGATAATGTAAGCCGTGGGATAGGCTACCCTCAGGTCTTGTAAATAGGATTCCAACCCAAGTATAGTTACCAGTATTTGTTCGTTGACCCCACCAGGTGGTAGATATACATTTACAATTAAACAAAATAAATCCCGGCACTTAATTAATAAGGCTTGTGCAAAGTGTTCATATTTAGGAAGTACCACTACTGTTATATCCAACAAGGAGGAAATCAAAATACATAGCCCTCCTTTGGCTCTGCCATGCACTGAGGCTTCTGCGGGTAAAACAAATGTCTTGTAACCATTTAATGACAGATCCTCTGTGCACCATGTTTCCTGCCCTAAAATTATATCAAATTTACGCAAAAATTCCATTGCACTAACCTCCCTCCTTCTACAGTGCCACCCTCTTAGGTTCCATGACAAAAATGATAGAACCTGTTTTTTATGGGGCGTACTGTAAGCCTTTTGCTTAATACCCTTTTGTAGTCATCCTAGTGATGAAATGGTGTTCAAGTCTCCTTCTGCATCTAGGAAAACACAACCATTCTTCTCCCCCTTCTGGCGTGAGCAAGGATGAACCTTAGTATTTTGGGTACTGGTGGACACCGATGGGTCATAAGATCCTCTGAAGTTAGGCTCCGGATGATTTCTGAATTCTTTCCCTTCAGAGCCAATGTTCTTACCATCTGTTGCTATTGGAGTTGGTATTGGCTCAGCTGGTCCATTCTTTGTTATAGAGTTCTCTTCAGCAGGCAGAAAGAGATTGGCTACCGGGTCCCAAGTCTCTTATCATAGAAGGAAATATGGGACCGCTGAAGGAGAGCATGACTCTTTGGCCTAGGTTGGTGGAGTTTAATACGTCCACCGAGATAAGATCCAGGTGATGTCCTGTGCCTTTAAGAACATACCTTAAGTGCTTGGTAACTGAGTGTTTTGTGGCCCAGCACAATAGTTGACCTTTATAAGGCTGGATTGTGAGGCAGACTTTATGTGTTTGTAGGACTAGACAGTATAGAGTCCTGGGATTCAAAAACTTCTTTTCTGGCCGCTTCACCTGTAATTGGGGGCAATTACTATCAGTGCAAGGAGTGTCCTGATATCTAGGGTTTTTATCGTCCAAAACTCGTTCAACGGTTGCTCCTGCACTGAGTTTTCTCTCTTCAAACAGTCCTGCAATCTTTTGAGTCAGTTTGTCAGTGGCTTTCTCAATGTTTTCCACTGATTTAAAAATACAGGCTACTGTTAAGGCAGTAAGTTCCGGGTAGTTATTTGTAGTAATAGTAACAGCACTAGTCTCCTCCTCCTCAAGGGGAGGACCCAAGGTGGCTGGCATCATTCTCCTCTCCTCTATTTTATCCTCACAACAACCCTGTGAGGTGAGTTAGGCTGAGAGAGAGGGAGGCTGTTGTGAAGATAAAGAGGAGATTTGGATTTATACCCTGCCCTTCACTCGGTCTCAGAGCGGCTTGCAATCTATTTCCCTTCTTCTCCCCACAACAGACACCCTGGGCTGAGAGAGCTCTCCTGAGGACTGCCCTTGAGAGAACAGCTCTGAGCGAACTGGGACTGGCCCAAGGTCATCCAGCTGGCTTCTTGTGGAGGAGTGGGGAATCAAACCAGGTTCTCCGGATTAGAGTCCGCTGCTCTTAACCACAACACCAAACTGGCTTTCTCTAGTATCTGGAAGGCCTGGGTTCGAATGTGCTCTTGTGCCATGGAAGCTCACTTAAATGTCCCGTATAGCACTGAATGAAAGGGGTGTGTGTGTCTCTGCCCAGAAGGGTTTTTGCTGCCATTTGGCTGCATCTTGACTATGGTTGCCAACCTCCAGGTGGGGCCTGGTGATGTGCTAGAATTGCAACTCATCTCCAGATGACAGATCAGTTCCCCTGGAGGAAATGACTGCTTTGGAGGGCAGATTCTGTGGCACTGTACCCCGCTGAAGTCCCTCCCCTCCCCTCCCCAGGCTCTCCCCCCAGTCTCCAGGAATCCCCCAAGCCAATGTTGGCAGCCCTAAAGTCTTGGCTTGGAGGTGTCTCTGCTGTGAGCATCTCTGCCCTCTTTGCTCTGAGTTGCGGAAGTGTTGGGGTGGTGCTGCCGGGGGTGGGGGCAGGAGAAAGGGCTTTTCATCTGAACAGGATTTTGGCAGCTGTGTGTTGGAGGGACCGAGGCGGCCTCCGGAATGCCCTTGGAGGGGACAGCCAGGAGGGCAGGCGTCAGCTGCGTGGAGGGGGCAGGAAGTCTGCTGTGGGTGAGGGTGGGCGGTGGGGGTGCCAGGTGGTTCCTTTGGGTAGCCGAGCTGGGCCTTGGCGGGCAGATCTGTACGGTGCCCTTTCTGCAATGGCTTCGATGTGTTTCTGTTCTCCCCACCCGTGGGAAAGTCTGGGCTGGGGCTGGGGGGGCCTGCTGGGGGGAGAGGGACAGGGGTCAGAAGGCACGTGGCTTCTGCTCAGCAACTTCTCTCTGCCCTCATAAAATCTAGTTACAGCAGCTGCAGCCAGTGGCGACTGGGGCGGGGAGAGCTCCCTCGGCTGTCCTGAGCCCACTTATGAAGCATGAATGAATCAATGAATGAATGGATGGATGGGGGGAGGAAGGAGGGAGTGACTCAGCGTGCCGTCAGTCCCCGAGCTCGGATGATCTTGGAAGCAGCACAAGTTTCCCCTTCGTGGCCGGTGGCAGCCTTATCGGAAGACTTGCTGTCCAGATTCTCTGCCCTTCAGCCTGCCTGCCTGTCTTTCAAGGGGTGTGTGTGTGTGGAGCGTGCCTCCTTCTTGGGCAGGTGGGGCTTTGCTGCTGGGGGAGGCCAGCCGCAGCTGGAAGTGGAAGCATGCCTTGATGAGGGAAGGGGCTCACGTGGTAGGATTGTGGCAAAGGGTGGGGTGGGCGGGAACTCCATACCAAAATCCTACTCTCTCTAGGGCAGTGATGGCGAACCTTTTAGAGACCAAGTGCCCAAACTGCAACCCAAAACCCACTTATTTATCGCAAAGTGCCAGCACGACAATTTAACCTGAATACTGAGGTTTTAGTTTAGAAAAAAGAACTCATACATTAACATCTTTTGTCTTAAAAGAAAAACACAATAACAGAGCTTTCAATGATACAAACAACTTTTTATTGAAAGGTAAAAGTTTGCATTTGGCATGCTTTTGAACAATTAATGTGATTTTTGCTGTTGTATGCATGCTGATAATTTGTCTAACCTTGGCTCATACTTTGTAAGTTCAAGAGCAGCCCAGCCTCGAGTCTGTGTTGTCTTTTTCCTTTTAGAGACGGAGTGCCCAAACTGCGTGCGTGCCCACAGAGAGGGCTCTGAGTGCCGCCTCTGGCACGCATGCCATAGGTTTGCCACCACTGCTCTAGGGACTGATCTTGTATACTTGTGGGGCCAGGGGTTTTTGGAAGCTCTCCCTGCCTTCCACTTTAGCCCAGACCTCAAGGTGCAAGTTGGAGAGAGGGAAAGGGCAAGAGTATTTGGCAGATGGCTCCAGCAAGTGAGCCAAGTTACATTCAGAGGCCTTTAAAATTTTTAAAAGTTATCCTGCAGAAAAGCGCAACAAGAATGATAAAAGGGTTGGAACACTTTCCCTATGAAGAGAGGTTGAAGCGCTTGGGGCTCTTTAGCTTGGAGAAACGACAGCTGAGGGGTGACATGATTGAGGTTTACAAGATTATGCATGGGAGAGAGCAGGTAGAGAAAGAAGTCCTTTTCTCCCTTTCTCACAAGACAAGAACTCCTTGTGGGCACTCCATGGAATTGCTGAGCAGTCGGGTTAGAACAGGTAAAAGGAAGTACTAGATGGCCTTTATGGCCCCTCCCAACTCTGTGATTATTCCTCTTCCTCCTTTCCCCCTCCCTGCTGACCCCCAGGATAGCAGCCAGCAGCCACGTTTATTTTCATGCATTTGCTTTTAAAAGGGCTTGTAACTTGTCTGGAAATAAGGCAGGCTGAAAACCCAAAGCTGTAAACGTGACTTTCAGACTTGGGGTGTTTTTACAGGGGACTTCCTGGTCTGCGGTGTTCCAGCCGCCTTAACGAGAGTCTCTGGAGATGTCGCTGTTTACAACCTGTCGGAGCTCCCTTTCCCTGGGAACGGATAGCGTGTGCTTGGCCAGGTTTTGCCCTGGAGAAATACTGCATCAAATGTCTCCTCCCGCATGATTAGCGCGTGGCGTGCACGGCCATCCCATTTCCTGCAGGGCTGCTCTGCCAAGGAGCTGTGGATGTGCCCGTGATGGTCTGTAAGGAGCTGCAGCCAGTCCCGGCTCCTTGTAAGCCTCATGAGCCTCCAGTGCCTGTTGTTGTTCTCCGTAGTGAAGGGGACCAGAGATTTACTTTTTTCTTTAAAAGACAGGGATTCAGAAAACCTGATAGATTGGTATAACATCACAATGCGATTTGTCAATTGCCAATATTTTTTTTAAAAGCCTAAGGTGATGGGGGAAATGACCACCCTGGGGGACTTGTGGTATGGATGTGGGTAGGGCTTGAAAGATGCGGGCGTTCTCGCCCCCATGGGTGCCACTCCAGCTTGTCTGCCATCTGTCCCAGAACATGGCAGCAAAACAGGTTTCGGAAGATCACAGGAAAGACGGGGAAAACCTGGGAGGTGCCTGGAAGCCCCAGTCTGCTGTGGGGAAGTGGGTGGGGGTACTTCCCAATACCGTCCAAGCTGGGGCAACAAAAGTGGCATCCAATGAATTTAGTGTTTAGATTCTGATGCTGGAAAGTGAGCAGATATGTCCTCTCGTGGAAGGCGTAATGTACAGATGGCATCTCTTGTGGGGCATGGGAAGAGAGTTTCTGCATGCAACAGAAGCTCTGTGCAGGTACCATCACGTGCCTCCCCTCTGCATGTGGAAGATCCCCAGTTCAGTTCCCAGCATCTTCTGTTAAAAGAACGAGGCAGTAGGTGAGAGGAAAGACCTCTGCGTGAGACTCTGGAGAGCCTCTGCCAGTCTGAGGAGATTATACTGACCTCGATGGACCTGATTCGGTATTATAATTATTATTATCATGTGGCATTGTGTGTAGAATAGCCAGGAGATCCTAAAATTGTCTGGCGGCCAGAAGGTCTAGCTCACCAGGTGGCAAGCTAGACTTTTCAAAAGGCAAGAAATGTTTCAGGGGTGTATTGCTATTGCCTGCCTCTGCGTTATGGCCCTGGTATTCCTTGGAGGTCATCCTTCCAAATACTAGCCAAGGCTGACCCTGTTTTGCTTCTGAGATCTTACGGGATTGGGCTAACCGGAGCTATCCAGATATGGGGTTTTCTGATTCAGTATAAGGCAGTTTCATGGGCGCGTTGGGGAGGGGCCACAGCTCAGTGGTAGAGCATCTGCTTGGCATACAGAAGGTTCCAAGTTCACTCCCCGGCACCTCCAGCTAAAAAGGATCAGGTGGTAGGCAAGGTGAAAGACCTCTGCCTGAGACCCTGGGGAGCTAGTCTGAGTAGACAAGATGGACCTCGAGGGTCCAAGGGTCTGTTTGGAGAAGGGCTCTGGCTCAGTGGAAGAGCCTCTGCTTGCCATGTGGAAGGAACCAGATCAGTCCCTGGCATCTCCAGCTGAAAGGACCAGGGAGGAAGTGAAGTGAAAGACCCTGGGGAGCTGCTGCCAGGCTGAGTAGACAATACTGACTTTGATGGACCAAGGGTCTGGCTCAGCGGAAGGCAACACCACGTGTGTATGCATGTGCAACGTTGTCTTGGAAAGGTGGGCTGCACCCCCCTCCAAGCTGAATAATAAAATGTAAATAATCCTAAAACTACTTGCATTGAATTGCTGCCATGTGACTCTGGGTTTTAAAAGGCAAGCCCCTTGTCTCAGAGCTCCTGAAGCTGCCTCCTGCTGAATCAGACCTTTCATCCAGCAAGGTCAGTATTGCCTACTCAGACTGGCAGCCGCTCTCCAGGGTCCCAAGCAGAGGTTCTCTCACATAACCTACATCACCTTTAGCCAGTTTGGGGCAGTGGTTAAGAGCGGCAGACTCTAATCTGAAGAACTGGGTTTGATTCCCCACTCCTCCGCATGCAGCTGCTGGTGTGACCTTGGGTCAGTCACAGTTCTCTCAGAGCTGTTCTCTCAAGGGCAGTCTCTCAGCCCCACCTACCTCGCAGGGTGTTGGTTGTGAGGAGAGGAAGGAAAGGAGATTGTAAGCCGCTCTGAGACTCCTTTGGGTAGGGAAAAGCAGGGTAAAAAAACTCCTCCTTCTCCTTCACCAGGGACTGAACTTGGGGCCTTTTGCAGGCCAATCAGATGCTCTACCACTGAGTCAGCCCCCCCCCCAGGGATTGAAATGGGCCCTGTTCTTTGCACCCAGTTCCTTGGCCCCAGTCTGTAAGCCGCCTTGACTGGCATTTTCCAGATTGCGGGTACAATCCAGTGAGTGTTCTGTTCCTTTCGAAATGGCTGGAGGCTCAGCAGCTGAGCTTGCTGGAATCTGCGCCATAAAAATGATTTGTCTGAGTTATTAAGTTAAAAGAAATGTCCTCCGTATATCACAGGCCCTGAAATAACATTGTACTTTATTTTAATGGGCAGTGACTTCATTAAGCAATTACAGGCCTCTCCCCAAATAAAGCCCCCCAAAAGCTTTAATTTCTTACAGGCCAAATTTTCTCTACCGGAGGCCCTGCAGGGATCTTAGCTGCTTCCCCTCCCCTCCCTTGCTCGACTGTGTGCTTCGCGGAAAAATGCAAAATCGAAAAAGCCAAACTTGGCCTCCCAAGGCACACTGGAGCTTCTTGCTCAGGGAAACCTTGGCTGTGGGGCCCGAGTTGGGGATTCTTTCTTATGAGTGTAAAGCCAGCTTTAGCAGAATCTGAGCCGAGCTCTTGGGCAGCGTCTCTCTGGCAGCATCTCCAGTTGTGGACTCTCGAGTTGCAAGTGCTGAGAAGGAAAGAGCCCCTGCGAGAGGGAGCCGGCAGCACCTGCGTTAGACGGACCTCAGGACTGGAGCTGAGCGAAGGCCCCGTCCCCTGCCTGGGACTCTGCTTCTGTGGTCTCTCAGGGCCGCCCCTTTCTGCACCACCTGAGCAGTCAGCGCAGGGAGCCTGGCGGTGGGGTACATTTCAGCCATCGAGGCCTGGGATTACAGCTGCATTAGTGACAGTGGCCAGGATTCAACTCCAATGGAAAGGCTGCAGCTACGGTAGCCAACCTCCCGATGGGTAGAAAGGAAGGAACAATCATGATGTAGTATGCCAATATATATATATATATTCACTGACATATATATATATATATATACATTTTCACAGACTTATAAATTCTTTTCCAGTATCCTATTTTACTTGGAGCAATTCAAATGCAGTCAACACCACAACGGACCATGCATACCACGTCTCCTTTTGTATACAAAACTTTATCAGAGTGGGTAGCGTTGAAATTCTTATATGATTTTAATCCATTTGGCAAACGCTATAGTCATTTCTTACAGTAACAGTCATCAAATCCACTTGTAACATTCATCAAATCCATTACACTAGTTTGTATACGAAATGAGACATGGTATGCGTGGTCTGTTGTAGTGTTGACGGCGTTTGAATTGCTCCAAGTACAATTGGATACTGGAAAAGAACTTATAAGTGTGAAAAAAAATATTTGGGGGGGGGCATAATACATCACGGTTGTTGCTTCCTTTCTCCTTCTTTCCCGTGATGTCTGTCCTTGGTCTGCAGCCTCCAGGTGGGGCCTGGAGATCTCTTGGAATGACAACCGACCTCCAGGCAACAGAGATCAGCTCCCCTGGAGAAAAGGGATGCTTTGGAGGGTGGGCTCTCCGGCCTTGTGCTCTGCTGAAGTCCCTCCCCTCCCCAAACCCTGCCCTCCTTAGGCTCCACCCCTACCATCTCCAGATATTTCCCAACCCAGAGCTGGCATCCCTGCTTGGAGCCATCTGCTCTGTGGGGAGTTTGGGGAGAGTTGGGCCAGCTCTAGCAGATTCTGGAGGTGGCATTGGCTGCCCCGGGAAAAGGTGGGTGTAGTGTGGGAGTGGCGATTGCTGCATTGGTATGTCCATCGGCCACTGGGAAGGGGGTGCAGCCTTGGCCCTCCATCGGCGCTCTTGTCAAAGGGGCCGACCATGGGGTGGGGAGTCTGGCTGCTGATCAGGGACTCCAGTGGGGCTTCATGCCTGAGGAAGCACCGGGGGGGGGGGGGCACGATTCACCGACAAGCGACCCGACTCCATCCGAGTGGCAGCGTGGGCAGTAGAATTTGTGCCTTTAACGGATGAATAAAACCATCGAGGTCCCTGCCCTCTAAGCGCATGCAGTTCTCCAGATTGACAGTGGAGGAGATGAGGTGAAGTAAGAGAAGTGTGATGCTGGGAGTTCTATGAATGGAGCTTCTGGGGTGTTCCCCAAATCTCTCAGTTCCTCATGTGTTCCATTTGAAGGCTAAAGCGAATATCTCTTTCTCAGCACACTGGATACTTCCCCCCCCCCCCCCCCCCCCCCCCGGAATCCTCTGCTTCTCTCTGTGCAATTTTTCCCCACCGCTGCTTAAGGCGCGCAAGGCAGAAGGTGTCGGTTTTCCCTTCCTGATTTTGTCTTCACAACATCGCTGTGAGGTAGGTTAGGCTGGGCGGGTGTGATGGAGGTGAGGTGACTCACAATACAATCCTGAGCAGAGTCTCGCCATTCCAAGGACGTCAGAGTCAGTGGATGTAGAGGGTGAAACTCTGCTTCAGATGGTACTGTGAGTAACCTTGCCTCTGTCAGTTTGGTGTGTTTATTTATTTATGGGATTTATATCCCGCCATACAGCAGGCTCAGGGCGGCTAACAGCATATTCAGACACTAAAATACACAATATCTTAAAAACATTAAAATGCATAAAACAGCATAATAACATAGTACAGATGGCGTATCCTCATTTGGTATATCAGGGCAGCGTCTAGATGTTAACCAATATGAGCGGTCACACAAACTGGCGGATAGAATCGGGCCAGTGCCAAAGATGTAGATATTAGGTGGCCTCTACTTAAAAGCCTGGCGGAAGAGCTCCGTCTTGCAGGCCCTGCGGAACTGTAAATGTTATTCAGGAGCTCATTCCACCAGTGTGGGGCCGCCACTGAAAAGGCCCTGGCCCTCGTAACCGCTAACAGAGCCTCCTTCGGCCCTGGGAGGACCAGGCAATTTTTGGATCCGGACCGAAGTGCTCGCTGGGGAACAAATGGTGTAGTGGTTAGAAGTATGGACTCTAATCTGGGAGAACTGGGTTTGATTCCCCACTCTTCCACATGCAGCTGCTGGTGTGACCTTGAGTCAGTCACAAGTTGTCTCAGAGTGGTTCTCTCAAGAGCAGTTGTCTCAGAGCTCTCTCAGCCCCACCTACCTCACAGGGTGTCTGTTGTGGGGAGGGGGAGGGAAAAGGAGTTTGTAAGCCGCTCTGAGACTCCTTCTGGTAGTGAAGGGTGGGGTATAAATCCAATCTTCTCCTCCTCCTCCTCCTCCTCCTCCCAATGCAGTACCAGTGTGCTTCACATAAGTTGGTCAGCTCCGAGTTGGGGAATACCTGGAGATTTGGGGGCTATGGAGCCTGAGGAGGGTGGGGTTTGGGGAGGGGAGGGGCTTCAGTTGGGTAGACTGCCCTAGAGTCCATCTTCCCAAGTGGCCGTGTCTCCAGGGGAACTGATCCCTTTCGCCTTCAAATCAGTAGAAACAGCAGGCGATCCCCAGCCGCCCCTGGGAGGCTGGCAACTCTGGCATCACAGCAGTGTGGTGATCCTGAGCCCGGTCTTCAGATCCTGGCCTTCCCGCTGCATCGCACCGGCTGTTGGGGGAAGAGTCTAAGCAGCACGCGTTCTTCTCTGACCTGCTGACATGCCCACCCTTGACACGGGCTCTCAATGGACCCCTGGAGTAGCCGTGTTAGCCCTTTGGAGCCAGACAAAATGGAAGGTCGGTGGCACCGTAAAGACCAGCCATAAGCACTGCACAGAATCCCCCCTTGTTTTCTGTACTGCTGGCTTTTCCTCTCTCTCTCTCTCTCGCCATCAACTGACAGCTGACTTATGGCAACCCCAGAAGGTCTTCAGGGCAAGAGACCTTCAGAGGTGGTTGGCCATGGCCTGCCTCTGCTTAAGTGATCCTGGACTTCCTGGGTGGTCTCCCAGTGAAGCGCTAACCGGAGCTGACCCTGCTTGGCTTCTGAAACCTAACAAGACCAGGCTGGCCTGGGCCGTCCAGCTCAAGGCAAGAGGTGAACAGAGGTGATTTGCCGTTGCCTGCCTCTGCGTAGCAGCCCTGGGCTCCCTTGGTGGTCTCCCATCCAAGGACTAGCCAGGGCTGACCTTACCAGGTTGGGCTAGCCTGAGCTGTCCAGATCAGGGCACGAGACATACAGAGGTAGGTACTTCGCCATTGCCTGGCTCTGTGGAGCTACCCTGGACTTCCTTGGTGTTCTCCCATCGAAGTACTGATCAGGGCAGGCCATGCTTAGCTTCCGAGATGGTACCAGATGGCGCTAGCCTGGGCAATTCAGGTCAGGGCTTTTTCCTCTCCCCCCCCCCCCTTACCACCAGCAAAACAAACAAACAAACAAGAACCAGACTGGGTTCCTCACTGGAATGTTAAATGCAAGGCAGAAACCATCTGTGCTTGCATGTGGAGAGGGCCCTATAATTTCCCCCAGTGCTTCTGAGATGACTTCCAGGACCACCATGCAGGGAAAATTTTGCTTCCCTCAGGTGCCTCTGTTTGGGGTCAGATTTCTCCCCTGAGCCTGGACAAGAGCTTTACCCTTCTCAACAAGGTGTGGGGTTGAGGACAAGCCCTCCCTCTTCTGATACAGGACCCGGGACAAAACTCTGCTTGGTGTGGTGACGCTGTGTCCGAGTCTGTATTCTCAAGGCAGCTGAATCATTCATGTGGTCTCAAAAGAAACCTGTTCTGTGCCAGAAATTCCAAGGAGATCTGTAATCTAAGACTAGAGAGGGACATTTTCCAGAATTGTTGGCTCCAAGGGGATCACAAACCTGGGAATTGGGGGGCGGTGGTCTTTGAGAAAAACCCAGACATTTGAGGGACAGTTGAAATGTATGCCATACTTATTTCCTTATCAAAACGAAATGTATTTTGTTTTATGAGTTTAAAAATGCATTTTTCATAAGTTTTAGGATATAAAAGTATACTCGGTATATTTATGAAGTTTAGAATGATAAATGTCCAATATTATAACGCTGCACCCTTCATGGCCAAAGCACATCAATCATCGTTTCTGCCGCCAGAGAAAAAGAATATAATTTGAAAATAAAGCCTATAAATTTTTGTAGTAAACAAAAGAGAGCTCTTTATTTGGACTGAGAAACAATCTTTGTATGGTCACAGTACTGAGGACTATGAGCAGAGCTGGGCTTTGCATGAAATGTAAGAAAGCTGTTAGTTTTAGCAGGAATGTAACCTGCTGCTTATTGGCTGGTATCCATCAGGAGACCCTTGTTTGAACCTGGTCTATCTACCCCTTCCCTCCCTTGTAACGGCAGTCTTAACACGAGAAGTGTTTGGAGCAACACAGGATACTGTAATCAATAAACTGCATCCTGTTTAAGGACTGTTGTTGGTTTCTGATATCTGGGGACTCTAACAGCTCCCTTCTCCTTTCGTGGCCAAAGTCTTTGAGTTTCAGCTTTAGTATCTGGCCTTCCAGGGAACAGTCAGGGGGTTGGTTTCTTTTAGGATTGACTGATTTGATCTCCTTGCAGTCCAAGGGACTCTCAAGAGTCTTCTTCAGCACCATAATTCAAAAACATCTATTCTTCAGCGCTTGGCCTTCCTTACGGTCCAACTCTCGTAGCCGTACATCACTACTGTGTCTTGCTGGCTTCTAAGGAGCTCCTCGCCTCAAATCTAGCTGTCCTGCTGCTGACCGACCGGGCTGCCCTCTGAAACTATTTTAGCGGAGTTCTTTTTCTTTTCTTTTTAGTGTCTCATCCCCCAAATGTTCAGTTTTTCTGTTGGGAAAAAATGAAATAAAAGAAATGAGGAAGGAACCAGGGAAAAGGTCCAGCAGCACTTTACAGTAGAGCCCAGCAAGATTTTGGGGAGATATGAGTTTTTGAGGGTCAGAGCTCCCCTTTGTATCTGACGACAGGAGCTTCGACTCGTGAATGCCCCATACTCTGAGCATCTTGTAAAGAAGAGAGAAGAGATTGGATTTATACCCCGCCCTCCACTCCCCAAGGGAGTCTCAGAGCGGCTTACAAACTCCTTTCCCTTCCCCTCCCCACAACAGACACCCTCCTGTGAGATAGGCGGGGCTGAGAGAGCTCTGAGACAACAGTCCTTGAGAGAACAGCTGGGACAGAGCTATGGCTTGCCCAAGGTCATCCAGCAGGTGCAAGTGGAGGAGTGGGGAATCAAACCTGGTCCTTCCAGATTAGATTCTGCGCACTTAACCACTACACCAAATCAGGGAAGTATAAAAACACTAATATTGTCAACAGGCTTCAATCTGGTTAGGAGCCTTCCCCAAGGAAGCAGCTTCTGGAACTTGCTGCAGTTTTGCCTTGGGAAGTCCCCAGGGGAGTCCCAAATGAAGATCTGTTGGGAAATCCCCAGGGACAGGCTGTTTCGCAGTTGGGGGCAGCCAGCCAGAACCCCCCCCCCCCCCCCGAATATCAGCAATGTAGTGTTATTTTCAAAAGAATATGGTTAGTTTGCCTTCAGGTTAGCAAGTCCTAATCATAGTAATGCCATTAGTTGTAGATTTTCCGGGTGGTGTGGCTGTGGTCTTGTCATTGTAGTACCTGACGTTCCACCAGCAACTCAGAGGCATAACACAGAAAGATGGAGTACACTCTGTGTCAATGTGAGAAGAAGACAAATGGTAGGTAATTTGTATCTACTCAGGAAGATGGGGTAGGGCTGAGTCATTATCTTGTAGGAGTTTCCCAGGCTGTGGCATGCTAGTGGAGGAGCTTTCCTGAGGAGATTCTTTTGCATATGGATCGGCTGTTGAAATTCTAATCTTCTCTGTAGTGCTGTTGTAAGATGTAGAGCATTTTGTGTTTTTCAGGATTGGAAACCATGCCCTATTTATTTTTAAACTCTCTTCTTTCCTGTTGAAATTGTATTTATGTTTATGAATTTCAGTGGCTTCTCTGTGTAATCTGACATGGTAAATGGATGTGTTGCCCAGCATTTCAGTGTCTTGGAATAAGATACTGTGTCCTGTTTGAGTTGGGCCATGTTCAGCCACTGCTGATTTTTCAGGCTGGCCAAGTCTGCAGTGTCTTTCATGTTCTTTTCTTCTTGTCTGGATGCTACATTGTGTGGTCCCGATGTCAACCTGTTCACAACTGCAGGGTATGCGGTATACTCCTGAGGGGGTCTCTTCTGTCTTTTGCCGATCATAGCATCTTGTTGTATCTTCCTGGTGGTCCTCAATACTGTTTGTAGGTTGTGTTTTTTCATAAGTTTTCCCATCTGATTGTGTGCTTTCAGACCCCCTTGGGTGTTCTGTGCAAGGGGGGGTGGGTTTGGCAATGCTCTGGGGGCACAGGGCCATTTTGCTAGGGTTGGGACCCACAGAGGGCTTCTGCAGCTGCCCTCTTGTGGGGTTTCCTTGGCTGACAGTACTCAGAGAGTTGTGGGGTAATACAGATGTTGCCATGCTGCCTGTTTGCAGGTCAGCACAATTGTTTATTTATTTTATATAATTGAATTTTTATACCAGCCTCCCCTATAAATAGGGCTCGGGGTGGTGTACCTCAGGGGCGGTTTACAAATTCTCAATCTCCAAAATCATAATTTAACTTACCACTCAAAACAACAATACTTGTAACCAATAGATGGCGATAAACTGCCCGGCATTTCCCAGCACCTGGTGGGGAAAGAGGTTGGGGGAGAGGCAGCTGTCATTTCTTGATCTTCGATGTGGTCTCTGTGCTTCACACTGATGGGTTACTGCGCCTGCGCTGGAATCCATCGGTATCGTAGAAAGCTTTAACGGATTTTCGCGCCCAGCACCACCGGGCATGCGCGGGAGCCCGACCGCGCATGCCCAGAGGAGTGGGCGCGGGAATCCCACCAGTTCTCTTCTGACCGCCGCGCTGTTTGCAGCTTACTCAGTCAGCTCCGTCGTGGAAAGCTCTTGCCTATTCCTACTTCTTCGTTTCTCTTCTCTTCTTTATCTTTCTCCTAAATAACAACAACAAAAAAACCAGGGTGTTTCTTGGTGTGGGGTTTTTCTTCTTTCTTCCTTTCCTGCCTTCGGGCCCACCCCACCCCTACCCCTCTTTATTTCTCCCCTCTTCTGGCCTACTGTATGGCTCAGAAGTGGGGTTGCTTTAAAAGGTGCTTGGACTGTGGGAGCAAGATTGCGGCTCCGGACGGCCATTCGCTCTGCATCCTCTGTTTGGGCGAGTCCCATCGCCCTGATTCGTGCCCTCACTGTGCAAGGTTCAGTAACCAGACACGAAAGAACAGAGCCGCGAGACTGAAGGTCGCCCTACTGGAATCCGCGCTCCTCCCATCCCCATCCAAAGCTATGGAGTCGACAAGCACTTCAGTTCCAACCGCACTTCCGTCGACATCGACTTCGAAGACCCCATCTCGACTGCCTTCGGCGTCGAGACCGGCGTCGGACATTGTGCATTCGGGGTCGAAACGCCCGGCTCTTACTCAGTCCGCTGCCTCGACACCCTTGAAAAAGAAAAAGAAGGACAAGTCCCAGAAGTAGCACAAGGATCCCTCAGTGCATACTGGGAAACCGCCCAAAAAAGCCTCCGCGCCTCCACTCCCGGTCCTATCGGAGTCGAGTGCGCCCGTGCAGTCTCCTCCTGTTGTGCCGGCGGCGTCGAGGGAGATTCCAACCATTCATCTCCTTGACTCCCCGATCCGTCAGGTCGATGCCGTGCTACCAGACACCATCCTGGAAACTCAGCCCTTTCCCGATGACGAGCACCAACGCCCTGATCCGCATCGACTGCACTCCATCTTGATGTCGCCTCTGTCTGCGAGGTCCTTTTCACCGGAGCCCAGCGATCCAGAGGTCCCTGACATCCACCCTGACGACGTCGAGCGTCCCCAGTATGTGGACCACCGCCGCAGGGACTACCGATCTCGATCGCCTCGGTACAGATCCCCGCATCGCTCTCAACCTTCCCGACATCGATCCCCGGGCCCGTCTCGATGGGACCTCCCTCCACAGCCCCTTCCTCAGTGGGACCGTCATCGATCTTACTACCTCGATACACACCACTCCGTTCCTTCGAGGCCATGGTCACCCTCCGCCTACCTGGAATGGGATCGTTTCGGTTCCCGCTCGCGGGCCTCTCCTCCGCATCGCTTGCCGTCCGCTTCTTGGGCCAGACCGCACGCTTACCAGACTGCCGAGCCTCGCCCGCTGTCGCCAGCCCAACAGCTGCCTCCTCGACCTCCAGCGACTCACCCACCACGCTCGGCGCCACAAGGATCGATACCGACCCCGATC
Organism: Lepidodactylus listeri; assembly: GCA_029233225.1. Lineage (NCBI taxonomy): Eukaryota > Metazoa > Chordata > Lepidosauria > Squamata > Gekkonidae > Lepidodactylus > Lepidodactylus listeri. The sequence goes on along the minus strand of JARCFY010000004.1, from coordinate 1,642,057 downwards.
CCGATACAGTCCATACAGACAACGGAACCACTGTCGGCACCGACTCCTTCGATACCGACGCAACCGTTTGAACCGCCCGCATCCTCATCTTCAACAGAGGACAGCGATGATCCTGAATCTGACCAGGAACCACCTTCTCGGCCTTCTCCTAACCCTGATGTGGCGGAGAATTTGCCAATTTCGCCCTCAGAGGACATTTCCTCCTATGGAGAGCTGGTCAAGCGAATGGCCCTCTCCCTTGGACTCCCCATTCTTCAGCCTAAGCCAGCAGTTGACGATCCCGTTTTTGATATCGTCCAGGCCGATACATCCACGGCAGTCTCCCTTCCAATGTCTGCTGTTCTCCTTCAAGCTGCTAAAGCTCCCTGGGACAAACCAGCATCCGGTCCGGTGTCCTCAAGATGCCTGGACCATATGTATCGCATCCAGGAAGCGGGAGCCGAGTTCCTCGCTTCACATCCCAAACCGAACTCTCTGGTGGTGAACTCTTCCACCAAGACCCGCAGATCTCTATCCACTCCATCCGATAAGGAGGGTAGAAAGCTCGACGCATTTGGTCGCCGCTTCTACTCAGCAGGAGCCCTCGGTGTCAAAAACGCTAACTACCTCGCTTGCATGAGCAGGTATCACTATGCTCTATGGGAGCAACTCTCAGGCATGCTCGCCCACCTGCCAGAGGAGCATCGCCTTGCTTCCCATCGCCGCCAAAAGGAGGGCCTCATTTTGTCTAAGCAACAGCTTAACTCATCGAAACACGCTCTGGACACTTTTTCTAAAACAATGACTTCAGCTATTGCCTTCAGGCACCACTCATGGCTCAGATCCACATCACTCCAGCAGGACACCAGATCTTATGTGGAGGACCTTCCCTTTGATGGCCTCGGCCTCTTCCACGCTTCTACCAACACTGCCCTACAAGAGCTCGATAAGAGCACTAAGGCTTCCAGGACCCTGGGTGTTGCCCCCTCCACCAGGCAATATAAACCAAGATCTTGGTCCAGGCCATGGTCTTGCCGTTCTTCCTCTAGAAGTCCTCCAGATCGCACCTGGCGCCCCCGCTCCTCAGCGCCCCCACTATCAACAAAAGCAGCGCTTTCCTGCACCCCAGCAATCTAACCGCTCCAAGCAGTCACGCCAGCAAAAACAGAGTCTTTGACTGTGCCCCATCCGACCTCCCGCGCCTCGCGCCATTTCTCCCTGCTTGGCGCACCATCACCACAGACCAGTGGGTCCTCTCAATAGTCACCAGAGGATACCTCATCGAGTTCCTCTTTACCCCGGATGCTCCGGTGTTCGTCTCCACTCCGCCCTCCACCCCGCTTCTGCAAGAAGTCACCAATCTCCTCCAAAAAGATGCCATCGAACCGGTTCCCGCGCAGCACCATCGCGCAGGGTTCTACTCCAGGTATTTTGCGGTACCAAAACGGGACGGCGGAACCAGACCAATTCTGGACCTCAGAGAACTCAATCGCTACATCGAATACCGCCGGTTTCGGATGGTGACCCTACCCTCCCTTCTACCTCTCATTCGCCGGAACGCCTGGATGGCCACCCTAGACCTCCAGGATGCATACTTCCACGTTTCCATCTGCCCTCCTCATTGCAGGGTTCTCCGGTTCGCTATAGGACAGGAACATTTTCAGTACAAGGCCCTTCCATTTGGCCTTTCTACCGCTCCCAGGGTCTTCTCCAAAATTATGATCGTAGTCGTCGCCTTCCTACGCCTCCAAGGCATTATGATTTTTCCTTATATCGACGACTGGCTGCTAGTCGCCAATTCCATACCAGACCTCGTCGACGCCATCTCTACAATGCAGTCTCTCCTTCTGCAACTGGGTCTCCGCATCAACTCCGAGAAGTCTCATCTCGTGCCCTCCCAACGGGTGCGCTACATCGGAGCGGAACTCGACTCCACCCTGCTTACGGCCTTTCTCCCACTGGACAGAGCCCAACCTATTATTGCACTAGCCAGCCAGGTGCGCTCGCAACCCTCCTCCACAGCCCTCTCCATCCAACGGCTGCTGGGTTTTATGGCCGCGACCACGTCCGTCCTGCCATTTGCCAAGCTCCGTATGCGAATCCTTCAACTCTGGTTCCTGCGTTGCTTCCGCCTGTCCCAACACCCGCAGACCACGCTCCTCTCTCCCACGACCGAGGTCAGAGACTCCCTCGCGTGGTGGACAGTATTGCCACATCTGCTACAAGGGGCACCCTTCCACATCCCCACCCCCCAACTCACCCTCACTACCGATGCGTCCAACTGGGGCTGGGGAGCCCACCTCAACAACATGAGGACCGGCGCAGCTTGGGACATCACTTTACGGTCCCAGCACATAAACTATCTCGAATTACTAGCCATTCTCTATGCATTGCGTGCTTTCCTTCCCACCGGCACCGGCACCTGTGTAGCAGTCCTTTCGGACAACACCATGGCCGTAAGCTATATCAACAGACAGGGTGGCACCGCCTCTCGCCGCCTCTGCAGGCTCGCTCTCACCCTTTGGGACTGGTGCATAACCAACGGCATCTATCTGAGGGCAACGCACATCCCAGGCATCCTCAACATGCAAGCAGACTTGCTCAGCCGGGGGCACGCCCAGACCCACGATTGGGAACTGTCCGATGTCTACCTCAAACCGTTTTTTCAGACCTGGGGTGTCCCTCAAACAGATGTGTTCGCCACCAGACGCAACTCCAAGTGCAGGACCCTGGGCGGTCGAGATCCCCTCTCCCTAGGCGACGGTCTTCTCCATCCTTGGAACGAAGGGTTCCTATACATCTTCCCGCCCTTCCCGCTCCTGACCCGGGTAGTCCACAAGATCCTGCAAGACAGAGCGGACTGCATCCTCGTCTGCCCCTGGTGGCCACGCCAACCGTGGTTTTCAACTCTCCTCTCCTTGTCCATGAGGCGATTCCATCATTTTCCACCCCAGCCAGACCTGTTACAAGTCGGCGACCCCCCCCCCCGCTTCATCACGACATTCCTCGTTTGAAGCTAACGGCATGGAGGATTTCCCCTCCACCTTCTCGCAGCGGGTGGCCAATGTCCTCTTGAATTCCTGCAAGGCGTTCACTAGGAAATCTTACACCTACAAGTGGGCGCACTTTTGTTCCGCCTTGTCTACCGACCATGCTTCCCCGTCCTCGGCGGGCCTTTCCAAGATCTTTGAATTCCTGCTCTCTCTGGCGGACGCTGGACTCGCCCATTCTTCACTCAGGGTGTACCTCGCCGCTATCTCAGCCTTCCATAACCACGTGGATAACTGTACAGTTTTTACACATCCGCTATCTAAGCGTTTCCTCAAGGGTCGCTTCTCGCTCCTCCCTGGGTCGTCTGGTCCTATCCACTGTCTCTAAGTGACAGCCTGCCTGCACCCACCTCCAGGTAGGACACTGCTCGCTACTCTCCCATCAGTGTGAAGCACAGAGACCACGTCGAAGATAGACAGGTTTCCTACCTGTAACTGGTGATCTTCGAGTGGTCATCTGTGCATTCACACTACCCACCCTCCTTCCCCTCTGCTGCCAGGCTCTCTCTATCTCTGCTTGGTCGCAGCGGCCAGAAGGAACTGGTGGGATTCCCGCGCCCGCTCCTCTGGGCATGCGCGGTCGGGCTCCCGCGCATGCCCGGTGGTGCTGGGCGCGAAAATCCGTTAAAGCTTTCTACGATACCGATGGATTCCAGTGCAGGCGCAGTAACCCATCAGTGTGAATGCACAGATGACCACTCGAAGATCACCAGTTACAGGTAGGAAACCTGTCTTTCCCACTCCCCTGCCTGGTCTTTTTCACACCCCTTTCTAAGTTCCCCAGAGGGAACCCTGCCACTGTGGCGGTGACCTCGTGTGCATGTGTGGATGGGTGTGCCTGTGAGTCTCCATGTTTCATTCCAGGTGCTGCTTCTGACCTGCATCCTTGAAGGGACCTCTGATCCCATCCAAGTTGTGGCCTCAGTTTCTCTCATTTCCAGTTTTCAGTCAGTGCTGCCCTCTGTGCTTTCGTGATGCTTTTCATGGTGACTTCTGCAGGGCAGGACTGCCAGCGTGGGTCAGGGAGCCCCTGCCCCCTCTTGGCGCTGAGAGAGGGGGAGAGAGAGGTGTCACGGTGACTTAGCCAGGAGTTCTTTTGTGGGCACCGAGGTTTTTGGCCTGGCAGTTGCTTTAACTGGCTAAAGCATTTTAATATCCAACAGAGGAGATTTGTTTTTAAGTGCACCCGTTGTTATTGCAGTTCTAATTTTGGGGAGGTGAGCCGTCTTGGACTCTTGTTACAAAGAGACAAGCGAAGTTGAGTCATATTAAATAAAATTATTAGGTGCTGTAAATTATACGTGTGCGAAAAGTGGATGAAAATAGTTCAGTGTCTGTTGTGAAGCTCCCGCTCCAGATGAGCTTCGGAGTGATGTTGGAAGAGGGTGCTGAGCTGGAAGGTTGGGCTGTGGGGTGAGACTGGGCATGTGTCAAACTCGGATCTCGTTCGCCATGGTTTTCCTGCACTGTCTGTGATTCTGCACTCCGCATCCTGTTTGTTCTGGCTGGGAAGGAGGAAGGATGCATGAGTGTGGGGGTGGGAGGACTGCTTAGCTGCGAGTAGAGCTTGCTGTAGCTGCAAGAGGCCTCCCTTTCCCTGGGGAAGAATGCTCGCTTTGACCTTGGGTCTGAGACACTGCTTGAGAATGTAACGCTCAGTTTACAGGTGCTGGGGGGGGGGGGGATTAATGGCGCACTGTAGATTTTGGCAGACTGGATGGGTGGAATGATTGGATGGGTCACAAGGGGTGGGGAGGTTACAAATTGTGTATAATAGCAGAACTGGCTCCAAAGGGGTCAGTTCTGACACAGATCGTCTTAGCTTGACACATCTTTACTTCTCAGTAAACAAATCACTGCTAGATTAGAATCCGCACTCCTAATCACTACACCAAACTGGCTCTCTAAGGTGGTCTATAAATAAAGTAAATAACATTTAAAATATTCTTGTGTGATGAATGCCACCACCTTGTTCTCAGTCAGCTGCATTTACCTCCGGGACCTTCTGCAGGTCAAGATGACTTCAGATCTCTAATCCTGCCTCCAGCCAGGAGTCCTGGGGGAGGGGAGGAGGAGGGAGCTGTTCTCCAAATATTTGCAGGCTCTTAGTTGAGATTAACTCTGATCCTCCTCTCTTCTTTGTAATTGCACCGCTTTCTCCATTTGCTTTGAACTCTTCCGCCCTGTTTTTTTCTAGCGCTCTCTGCCTCTTGCCTCGGCCTGGTCCTGGGGGGAGATGTTGCTCCGGCCCCTGTTGGTTGGTTGTCTGCATGTGGGCAGCTAATCCCTGCTTCCTAAAATGGGCAATCGTGAATTAGCGTTTGGAAAACCTGGGCATCGTCTTTGTGGGCAGCTGACTCTGGACCTGTGCCATCCATTGCTTGCATCGCCTTCCATCTTCTGTCTCTCATGTTGAGGGTTTGCCGCTTCCCTGCCATTAGCATAGGGGAGATCCTCTCCCCTTGGTGGACTCTGTTTTCACGCACCCACTTTTGCGCCTTGGAAGCTCATCTGCAACCCACCTGTTTTTACTCTTCCTGGTCACATCCTTCTGTTCATCCCATTTGGGCTACAATGTGGGCCTGAGCCAGCGGTCTGTGCAGAACTAACAGCTCTGCACCTTTGTATCCCACGCTCTTCCTCCAGCTTACAGAACACACAAGGTACGGCATATCGTTCAAGCACAAGCACAGCATAAATCACAGACACACACTCACAACACTTGGGTGCATAAACACCCCGGGTGCCGCATGCTGAGGCAGCTCAGCAGCAGACAGATAGATGCTGGGAGAGAGCATTCAGTCCAGCAGGGTGTTCATGTGGGATCAGGGTGTTCACGTGGAAAGGGAGCCAGCCTGCACGGTTTCTTCTCCTGGTGCCGGGGACTGGGAAAAGGTACCTGGCCTCTTCCTGCCTGAGGGTCTCTTCCAGAGGTGGGCAGTTTTTCCAGGCTGAGGGCCACCTCTGGGCCTCCCCCCTCTTTGGAGGGTCCGACTTAGGGTTGTCAATCCTTAGTTGGGGGCAGGGGATCCCCTGGTTTGGAGCCCCTTTACCCACTTCAGGGCTTTCAGAAAGCAGGGGGGGGGGGAGAGAGGATTTATTTATTTAGGTTTCTTATTTATTATTATAACTTTATTATTTATTCAAATTTTACGCGGGACCCAGGGCGGTGTACAACAGAATTGTTCAATACAATTATAAAACCAATTAAAAATAGCTCCTGGATGCTCCATTATACCCTATGGAGACCAGTCCTCATAGGGTATAATGGAGAATTGATCTGTGGGTATCTAGAGGGGCTGTTTTTTTGAGGTAGAGGCATCAGATTCTCAGCATAGCTGCTGGTGCCTCTCCTCAACCCCCCCCTTCCCCCCCCCCCCCAGTTTCAAAAAGATTGGACTAGGGGGTCCGACTCTATGAGCACCCAAAGAAGATGCCCCCATCCCCCATTATTTACGAAGAAGGGAAGAAGAGGTTGGATTTATACCCCACCCTTCACTACCCAAGGGAGTCCCAGAGCAGCTGATAAACTCCTTTCCCTTCCCCTCCCCACCACAGACACCCTGTGAGGTTAGGTGGGGCTGAGAGAGCTCTGACAGAAGCTGCTCTTTTTCAAGGACAGCTGGGACAGAACTATGGCTTGCCCAAGGTCATCCAGCAGGTGCAAGTGGATGGAGGAAAAGTGTTTGAGGAGGAATGTGTTTGAAAGGAATTCGGTCCCTTTCAATGCAACGGCAGCTCCCCTGGAACTCGCTTTGGAGTTCCCTCTCCTGGACCCTCCCTCCCGCTCTCCCAGAGCCGCCTGGTGAGTCCCCTGCCCACTTGTCAGCCTCACCGGCAACCCTTCTCCGACTTGGATTTCAGCAGGCAAAGCCCAGATATGGTCCCTCTGCAGCTCTGAAGGGCCTTTGACCCCTGAGCCCTTTCACAGTTGGGAGCTCCAGCCCGGTAGCCAGTGCAGCAGACCAGTGGCCCCCTGTCCTCAACCAGTGCTTAAGCAGCTGTAGGGCCAAGTGGAAAGTCCCTGTAGGCCAGATGTAGCTCTCGGGCCCATAGTTGGCCCCCCTCTGGTTTATGGATTTCAGGGATGCGTCTGCCACCTCTCCAGAGACCTGCCAAGTGTTGGATACTGTAACTCTGCATGCAAGACGATCTGGGAAGGAAAGGGTGAGGAGAATTCTCTCACTCAGGTACCCTTGGCAGGGGACCCCCCACCCTCTCATCGGTAAGCTGTTGAGCCTCCTTGCTTGCCTTCTGTGTTTCATCTTAAATGGGACTTCTCTTCTTCTTCTCTTTCTTACCTGTAGCCGTGGCAAGTTAACCTTTTATGAAGTTAATCTGTTCACAATAAGGGAAATGTACTTACGTGAATATGTCATCTAAGGTACGCTTCTAATTTTGTTAGTAAAATTTCTTTCTCCTGTTACCCCTGGAGTCATATCATCTTTGCAATTTGTTTGAACAGCATTTCCCCCTTAATCAGGAGGCTTGGAGGATTGTGGTTACTGTGTGAAGCTTCTGTGCTTCCAAGGCAAATGATTTCCCCCCCCCCCTCCCAATAGAGATAACTCTGGCAGTTTACTTTTTTCCGTCTCTGCATTGTCTTCTCTCTGGAGAGAGGCACAGAGGTCTCCTTGGCCAGATGTTGGCCAGAAGTCTACTCATTAAGAGATGTGCCGCTGAGGAGACCGCTGTACATTGCATCAGGAGGCTCTTCCCAGGGTCGATCCATAGCCGCTCCTCCTACTGTGTGGCATCTCTCCATGCGGCTGCAGAGCATCTCTCTTGGCGGTTTGCATGGAGGAAGCAGTGGTAGCAGCAACCAGTCCTAGCGATTGCAGTGGGCCTCCTCTGCAGGGTGGTCTCCAAGGGCATGGAGGGGTGTGCAGCTTTGCCTGCGCTTTTATCGCATTTATATGTTATTTACCGAGTTTGTATTTCGCCTTTCTACCCTTAACCCAGGGCCACCAAGGCAGCCAGTGATTCTTAAAATACCTAATAAAATCACGCTTTAAAACCATTAACACCGGCTCCCCTCCAACACACACATAATTAAAACAATGAAAAACAGAGTTTAAAAAATACTTACAAAACAAAGTTAAACTGTGTGCAAAACATTAAGACGTTGTCGAGGAAGAAGGGATCGCAGAGGGAATGCCAGATGAAACCAAATGTCTTCCCCCACTGGTGGAAGACGGCAACAGAAGGGGACAGACAGAGAGCCAGTTTGGTGTAGTGGTTAAGTGCGCGGACTCTAATCCGGGAGAACCAGGTTTGATTCCCCAGTCCTCCACTTGCAGCTGCTGGATGGCCTTGGGCAAGCCGTAGTTCTGTCAGAGCTGTTCTCTCAAGGACAGTTGTCTCAGAGCTCTCTCAGCCCCACCCACCTCACAGGGTGCCTGTTGTGGGGAGGGGAAGGGAAAGGAGTTTGTAAGCCGCTCTGAGACTCCAAGTGAGTGAAGGGCGGGGTATAAATCCAGTCTCCTCCTCCCTACCACCACCACCCCGGTTTGCAAGACCGGAGCAAGGCTGTCAAGAAGAGGCGGCTTTGGAGGACAGTAATCTGGCTCATAGGACACGCCCATGGCAGTCCCTTAGGAAGAGATGCTGGGGGTCCACGGCTGTTGCCAGTGAGAGACAGCGATGAAGTTGGGGTCAGCTCAGGAGCCAGCTCAGAGGGAGCCATGCGGAAGGCAGCTGAGCCGCTTGATTGCCAGCGTGGGCCTGGGAGTCCCAGGGGCAGAAAGGAAAGGTGGCACAGCGGGGGGGGGGGGGGGGGAAGGTTGGTGGTGCATCCTGAAGCCTGAGGGCTGCAGGTGCGTCCTGTGGACACTTGGTGCTGTTCCTATGCATGGCCAGAGGGTGGTCCAAGCAGAGAAGAAGGGTGAGGGGAGGGCAGCTTGCAGGACGCCTGGCTGAGAGGCGGAGGAGTCTCCGATAATAAGCAGGAGGCTTGTATCTGGAAGTAAGGCCTGTAGGGTTGTCAGGCCTCCCTGGCCACCGGCAGGGGATGGACGGGGGGGGGGGGGGGGTAGAGTTGCCAGATCCAGGCTGGGAAACTCTTGGAGATTCGGGGGTGGAACCTGGGAAGGACTGGGACCCCAGTGGGAAGGACTGGGACTTCCTCCCTCTGAAGCAGCCATTTTCTCCAGGGGAAATGATCTCTGCCGTCTGGAGATGAGCTGTCATCCTGGGGAATCCCCAGTCCCCACCTGGAGGCTGGCATCCCAGATGGGCTAGCCAGGGGTGTGTGTGGGGGGGGCTACCTTGGGGTCCTGTCACTTTCAAGAAATTCTGGCACTGGCTTTGATTGGCTCTGCCTCGGCTGATGGACAGCTCCCTTGCCCACTGAGGGGCTCAACTCCTGCAAGAGGATGGGGGGGGGGACTCATAGCCTTGCCAGCTCTCTGTTGGGACATACCTGGACATTTGGGAGGTGCAGCCTGGGCTGAGCAGGGTTTGGGGAGGGGAGGGGACCTCCGCAGGGTACGAGGCCATAGAGTTCACCCTCCAACGCAGCCATTTCCTACGGGGGAACTTATCCTGATTGTCTGAACTTATTTTGATTATCATTTATAATAGCGGGAGAACTCCAGGTCGCACCTGGATGTTGGCAAGCATGAGGGAGGCGAGCATGACCCCCCCACCCACCCACCCACACAGGGCAGCAGGGTGTTGGCTGATGACATCAGGGAGGAGGAGGAGCCAGGCTGCCATAACCCCTGGCCCCGTCCCCTCCTAATTCTGAGGCCCTCGGGGAATCGCTGCAAGGCCATGCCTTTGAGAAGGATGGGGACCCCATACGCCCCTCTCCATTTAGGGTTTCTTAAAAGGGAAATGGGAGCCCTAGAAGTGCAGATTAAGGTCCAATTCACAGGTTCTTAAGCAATAGTGATGTTTGGCTGCGAGAGTTGGACTATAAGGAAGGTCGAGCACTGAAGAATAGATGCTTTCAAGTTATGGTTCTGGAGAAGACTCTTGAGAGTCCCTTGGACTGCAAGGAGGTCAAATCAGTCAATCCTAAAAGAAATCAACCCTGACTGTTCCCTGGAAGGCCAGATCCTGAAGCTGGAGCTCAAAGACTTTGGCCACCAAACGAGAAGGGGGCACTCCCTGGAGAAGACCCTGATGCTGGGAAAAATTGAAGGTCGAAGAAGAAGGGGACGGCAAAGGATTAGATGGTCAGACAGTGTCATCGATGCAACGAACATGAAATTAAGTAAACTCCGGAGGACAACGGAAGACAGGAGGGCCTGGCGTGAGGTGGTCCGTGGGGTCGCGAAGAGTCGGACTCGACTGTGCAACTGAACAACAAGAACAAAAAGGCATTTTTAAAACCGAAGATTTTCATAGGACTGCTGTAAATAAGTAAAGAAATACAAAGAAATAAAGCGAATAAAGTAAGAAATGCAAAGAAAGAAAATGACTGGAAAGTGCAGGTATTCTCCCAGCAGGCCAGCCTCTTGAAAGGAAGCCGCTGAGAGGCCACCGGGATTTGCCTGACAAAGGGCCCTCCTGGCCGGGAGGGGAGGATTCACAAGACCGGTTTTGTTATGCTAAAGCCCTCTGGGAAATCACTTGCTCTTGGCTCTGGCTCTCGGTGTCTTTTTAAAAAAGGAAAGAAGAAAAGAAGCGGGCCTGTGAGTCTGCGGCAGAAGGCCCTCTCTGTTGGGAGAGTTCTAAGAAACCAGCCGCATCAACATAGTTGGGGTTGTTTATTTCTCCAAAGGTTGTCGGAGGCATGGCAAATGGTGGTGGGGATTTGTGCTCGCAGAGCGGCAGTGAAAGGATTAGAGAGGCGCTGAAGATGCCAGAAGGGTCCCTGCGTGAGGGATGCCTTTATCCACAGCCCCCCTCCCGCCCAGTTCACAGTAGTTGCTGGGGGAGGACCGGGCAAGAGCGCCCGGCCTTCTGGAATCCTCTCTCGAGGCCTTTCTTGGCGATGCCCACTTATTCCTCATGGAAAGGAGGGGGGGAGTGCGACCCTTCTCTGTTGGCTGGTGAGGCAAGCTGCCTCCTGCGGAATCACTTTCCCCTGTTTTTTACTACCGTGTGGCAGGCCGCATCTCTCCAGACCGCGGCCTCTTTCGCAAGGCCTCTGCCTGCCACGAGCTTGCCGTTGCCTTGGACAACGACTCCCCCATTCTGCTGGGCTGACCTAACTCCAAAGACATCGAAATGGAAGGCCGGACACGGACAGCTCATGCTGCATCCTCCTGCTCTCTTCTGGCCGTGTAAACTCACCTCCAGGGCTGCTTCGCGCAGGATCTGGTCCCTCGCTGAGTTGTCTCCCCCCCCCCCCCCCCCCCCCGTATTTCTCATTTACTTGCTGCGGCAGCTGCTGGCACTCCCTTGGCAGAAGGGATAAATCTCCAGTTTGTGCCTCAGCGGGGACCTCTCTGCAAACCGAGACAGCTGCCGCCTTTTGCCTGTCCCTGGCGTGGGGCTTGGCGCAAACCGGCGCACGGTGGGGGGGAGTGCCGATGTCTCTGCAAAGCAAAAATGGGGTCTGTGTGGAGGGCACCGGAGGGAGGACGAGGAGGGTCCCTCCTGCTGCCTTGTCTCCAGAGCCAGTCTGGTGTGGTGGTTAAGTGTGCGGACTCTAATCTGGGAGAACCGGGTTTGATTCCCCACTCCTCCACTTACACCTGGCTGGATGACCTTGGGCAAGCCGTAGCTCTCTCAGCCCCACCTGCCTTGGGAATGACCTTGGGAAAGAGCCTTGGGAATGACCTTGGGAAAGGATGACCTTGGGAAAGAGCTCTCTCAGCCCCACCTGCCTCCCAGGGTGCCTGTTGTGGGGAGGGGAAGGGAAAGGAGTTTGTAAGCTGCTCTGAGACTCCCGAGTGAAGGATGGGGTATAAGTCTGATCGCCTCCTCCTCCTCCTCTTCCTCAGTGTGCCTTAGGATTCCAAACCGGGCTCATTCTGGGGGAGGAGAACCTCTCCCTCTCCAGGGAGTCTTCTCAGGGCCAGTTTTGTTACGCTAAGAGCTCCCCCGCTGGACCCCCAGGTTCTGCTGCTCTTTCAGGGTGGGTGGGCTTGAAAAGGGAAAAGAGAGGCTGAAGGAGCTGGGAATCTCTGCGTTGGAGAAGAGAGGCTTGCGAGGCGATAGGGTCACCACCTGCTGATACCGAAAGGGCTGCCATTCGGAGGACGGGGCAGATACGTGTCGGGTTGTGTCGGGTGACAGGGCTCACATGAACACATGAAGCTGCCTTATACTGAATGAGACCCACCTTGTTCCATCAATGGCAGTATCTGAATTTTACTTTAATTTTTAAATGTTTCTAACAACCTAGCAGTTTGAAAGCAAGAAATTGCAAGTAGATAAATAGGTGCCACTTCAGTGGGAAGGTGACAGCGTTCCGTGCGCCTCGGTGTCTTGTCACGCCGGCTGCATGACCACGGAGAAAGTCTTTGGACAGCGCTGGCTCTTCGGCTTGGAAACGGAGATGAGCACCACATCCCTCGAGTCGGATTCGACTGGCTTTCGAGCAAGGGAAACCTTTACCTTTATAACTGTATGATATGCTGTTTTAGTATGTCAGTTGTACACAGGGAATGGGTGGGATGAAAATTGAATTTAATAAAATAAATAAATGTTGTCCACTCGTATGAAGCCACCTTATACTGAATCAGACCGATCCTTTCAGACCTCAGACGCTAGGCGAGGTTGGCTCTGGCACTAGTATTTGGAAGGGAGACCTCCAAGGAATACCAGGGTTGTGACGCAGAGGCAGGCAATGGCAAGCCGCCTCTGAAACCTCTCTTGCCTTAAAAAAAAAACAAGTCCGGCTCGCCACCCAGTTGTGCCAAATGCTAAAGAGCTAGAACTTCTCACTGCCAGACAGTCTTAGGATCTCCTGGCTATTCTACACACAATGCATAATAATAACAACAACAATAACAACAACAACTTAATTATTAGACCCTTGGTCCATCAATGTCAGTATTGTCTGCACAGACTGGCAACAGCTCTCTTGGGGAGAGGTCTTTCACATCATCTTGTTATTTATTTATTTTTATTTATTTATTTATTTATTTATTCGATTTCTAAGCCGCTCTCCCTGCAATTGCAGGCTCAGAGCGGCGTACAAGGCCTGGTACACCAGGGTTCAACCGTACTAAAACATTAAAACAGTATAAACATTATTTAAAACCATTTAAGAATACAATTTAATAATCTAAAGTGCTCACGGTCCTAAAGTTCAGACCTAAAAAATTCAGATGGCGGCATCCTAATCACTCCGGCGCCCATATTTCCTCGTGGCAGATGGTACGAATAGCAGTCAGGCTTTAATAGCTATACTGTGGGAGAGAACAGAGAGGGGAGGGAAGGTGGAAGTAGCGGCCCCTATTCAAATGCCTGGCGGAAGAGCTCCGTCTTACAGGCCCTGCGGAACTGCGCTAAATCCCGCAGGGCCCTGGTCTCCTCTGGGAGCTCGTTCCACCAGATAGGGGCCGCCACTGAGAAAGCCCTCCCCCACGTGGCAGCGAGCCTGGCTTCTCTGGGGCCAGGTATAGTCAGCCGGTGTTGGGCCCCAGACCGTAGTGCTCCCCGGGGTACATACAGGGAAAGGCGGTCCCTCAGGTAGGTTGGACCCAGGCCATTATCTGAGCTGAAGAGGCCAAAGATTGAACCTGGGACCTTCTGCATCCCAAGCAGATGCTCTACCACTGAGCCGTGGCCCCTCCCCAAACTCGGACGAATGGATACAAGCTACAGCAAAGGAAGTTTCATTGAAATTTGAGAATGAAAGTCCTGATGGTGAGGCACGTTCGACACTAGAACAGTCTCCCTTGTGAGGTGGTGGATTCTTCATCGTTGGAGCTTCTAAAGTAGCGATGGGGTACCTGATGGTTGGGGATGTTATACCTGTAGTTGCTGCGTTGGCAGGGGGTCGGGCTAGATGGCCCTTCCAGCTCTGAGATTAAATAAGTTGTCCCAGGACAGATGGAGCCCCTCCCTGTGTGGGGAAGTAGGCGTGAGGGCGCTGGCCCAGCCCCCACTGCCTCCACACCAACGCAGAGCGGTCCACACGGGGCAAACATGGGGGGGGGGGAGAAGTGCCTTCCTGCTCACCCTCTCCCCTTGGTCAGCAGCGTTTCAAAACCAGCATCGCTGATCACAGAGGAAGAGTGTATTCATGTTTACTTATTTCATCTCACAGTTGGAAGGGACTGCCCAGGTCATCTAGCCTGACCCCCTGCCAACGCAGGAACTGCAGACGAAGCAGCAGAACAAAATTCGAGTCCAGACAGGCTCCTTTAAGGCCAACAAAGTTCTATTCAAGGGATGAGCTTGCGTGTGCATGAGGCACGCTTCTTCAGATCTGATGGCGTGTGCACGCACATAAGCACATAAGCGAAGCCAATGTTGGATCAGCCCAGTGGCCCATCCAGTCCAAAACTCTGGTGTCACACAGTGGCAAAAAAACACCAGGTGCCCTCAGGAGGTCCACCAGTGGGGGCAGGACACTAGAAGCCCTCCCACTATTGTTCCCACCTCCCCCAAGAATACAGAGCATCCCTTGCCCTAGACTGAGAGTTCCTATCTATACCTTGTGTTTATCTAATTCCCTCTTGAAGCTGTCCATGCTTGTAGCTGCCCACCTCCTGTGGCAGTGAATTCCACGTGTTAATCCCTCTTTGGGTGAAGCAGGACTTCCTTTTATCCATTCTAACCCGACTGTTCAGCAATTTCATGGAGTGCCCACGAGTGCTTGTACTGTGAGAAAGGGAGAAAAGGACTTCTTTCTCTACCTGCTCCATCCCATGCGTAATCTTATAAACCTCGATCATGTCACCCCTCAGCTTTCGTTTCTCCAAGCTAAAGAGCCCCAAATGCTTTCTTCATAGGGAAAGTGTTCCAACCCATTTTATCATTCTACTTGCCCTTTAAAAAAATGCTGGTCCTCGTTAGCATGACCAGGAAGAGATCTAGTTGCACGAAAGCTTTGTTCACTCAAACTTAGCTCAGTTATCACTCTGTTCATCTCTGAGCCCCGCCCTGGGTGGCCCTGGCTATCCCAGTCTCACCTGCTCTCAGAAACTAAGCAGGGTCGGTCCTGGAGGGGAGACCACCAAGGAGGTCCTGGGTCGCTGCACAGAGAGGCGGGCGACGCCAAAGCACCTCTGAACATCTCTTGCCTTGAGAACCCCACGAGGGGTCACCGTAAGTCGGCTGTGACTTGAGGGCACCTTCCACCTGCCCCACTCCTCCAGGGGGCACAAAACCCCTCTTTATTTTTGCTGCAGCCCCTCTGGAAGTCAGTACAGAGACCTTGGGGGACAGGTGGGTCCAGGAGTCATGCCTCCCCCCCCAGGTCCTCCTGTGCCCGCCTCCCAGTGGGGAGGTTCTCCCCCGATTGTGATCGCTGCCACTCCGGCTCCGGGAAGGTTGCATTGCTCCGAGACGCGGCAGCACCTGTCTGGCGTGGCGCCCGCAGTTCTTGGCTGCTTGTTCCACCTGCTGTCCTTGCTTGCCTGCTTGTCAGGATACTTTATGATGTCGGCAAGAACTTAATTACCGGCCTCGTCCTCCCCCAAGGGCCGTGTCCTCTCTGGATAATAGAGAGGCCGCCCGGCTGGAACAGAGGAGCTCAGCTCTGCTTGGCAGGCCTCTCGGAGCTGACAGCGAGCGGACGGTGCACTCCGTGTGTGTTCTTGCCCGTTTATCTGGCTCACCGAAGGTCTGCTGGGTGTCTCACTGCATTTGGGAAAAAAGAAAACCCACTTTTTTGGGGTGGGGTGGGGGGAGAAGCCTCCAGTCTTTCCACTCCCTTCTCCAAAACCATTTCTGTTTTCTGAAACCCGAGCCTTGAAATCTTGGAACATTTAGAAATTTTCTGAGCCAGACTTGAAAAATTCTAAAGGAATTTGATATAATTTGTTCAAGAAGCGGGGATTTTTGTTGTTGTTCAGTTGCACAGTTGAGTCTGACTTTTCGCGACCCGATGGACCGGGCCCTCCTGTCTTCCGCCGTCTTCCAGAGTTTGCTCAGTTTCATGTTTGTTGCATCGATAGCATTGTCGAACCATCTCATCCTTTGCTGTCCCCTTCTTCTTTGACGTTCAGTCATTCCCAGCAGCGATGCCCCAAATGTCCAGTTCAGCCCAGAGCTGAGTCGAGGGTTGAACAGAGGGGCCTCCATGATCTCTTCCGGGTCATGCTAACGAGGACCAGCATTTTTTTTTAAAAAAAAAACAGTGTTCTTCATTATTCACAGGCTTTTAAAAAGTCCTTTGCAAAATTCAGAGTTTGAGGCATTGAATGTTTCTGCTTGTTGTCCTCAGCTTCACATGGGAAAGAGAGCCCACCTTTCTCTGTAGAGTCATTCTTCAGAGAGGATGAACAATTTGGGGGCATTTTCAGCCTCTGAAAATGTGGGGAGGGGATGTGGCTCAGTGACGTAGCCTCTGCTTGGCATGTGGAAAGTCCCAGGTTCAATCCCCGGCATTGCCAATGAAAAGGACCTGGAAGGAGTGTGTGTCGTGGAAGGCCTTTGCCTGAGACCCTGGAGAGCCACACAGACAACTTCATGTGTGCGATTTTGACTCACTCTCTCACACAAGTGTAACTTCTCTCTTACGTTCTTAAGAGCAGAGGTCCATGGGTGGCTCTTAGCCACAAGGTATTCTGTTTGGGGCAGTGATGCTCTATCTTCTTGGTGCTTGGGGGGGGGGCACAGTGGGAGGGCTGCTGGAGTTCTGGCCCCACTGCTGGACCTCCTGATGGCACCTGGGTTTTGGCCACTGTGTGACACAAGAGTGTTGGACTGGGTGGGCCATTGGCCTGATCCAACATTGGCTTCTCTTATGTCATTATGAGAAAGGCTTGAGGTTAATTGTGTGTGTTGTGTTGTAGACTGCTGTCCCAGAACTTCGAGCTGGTTCACTCTCCAGTGTGTCACACAGCTAAGTCAACACAAGTGGACTTTCTTGGTGGGTAACAGTGGCTGAACTCATGTGCCCTATTTAAGTATGTAATCGTTGCCGTGCTGGAAAGACCCAAATTCTACCTGGCCGAGCAGTCTGTTTTAAGCCTTGAGGAAGTGCCCAACTGGGGTGGGATGGAGCTGTCCATCACAGCCCCCAGTTAGTCATGGTTGTGACCATATCCAGCTTGTAAAGAAACCCTGCTCTCTCAGTGGCCATCACTCCAGTAGGGTTTCTATTGGACCAGGAACATGCAGCACGAAAAGAGTCCCCTGCCCCAAAGAGCCTGCAGTCTAGAATTTGATACAGGAGAGGGATGGGAGAAGGAGGTGGAGGTGAAGAGGGCGAGAATGTGCTTTCCGTGCAGATTTGGATATTGTGTCGGTGGGGCCCTGGGATAGGGGGAAGCAACTCTCGAGGACCTGGTGCATTTCTCCAGGGGCCGGCCGCTCCTGTCTACTGAATAGCCATCCCTTCTGGTGTTCGAGAGCCCTGGGTTCCCTTGTCTGTATCATCTGCCTCAAGCCCTTTGGAAATCTCTCTTCCAGCTTTGCAAATGAGGCAGGAGGTGCCCCAGTTTCCCAGGCTACCCTCCAGCACCTTGATCTCCAGGGTTTCAGGACCTCTGCCGATGCCACCGGCTCGGAACAAGGGACTTCCCAGGACAATCGAGGGCAGAGACCTAGATGGAAAGACCTTCAGCTGGGGAAACAGTGCCAAGCCCTGGCACACAGCAGGGGAGAGAGAGAGAGCTTCATGCTCTGTGCCAAAATGCTGTTTTATTTATTGTAACCAGATTTGCCTTTCCTGGTAGCCGGGGGCAAATTGGCCAGCAGCTTGCGAGCCAGATGTGTCCCAGCCTCCCTCCGCCTTGGATTCCGCCCATCCTCTTCAACTGGTTCAAGATGTGGGAGCCTGCAGGAGGAACATGTCAACTTCCGTTGACCTCCCAGCTGTCTGCTCCAATTTGGCTGTGCCAAGCCAGAGGTGTGGAACAAGCTATCTGCCAGAGCAGCCCCGCCGAGGGTTCTGCACCCGTGTGACATCGGGGCCGTGTGCCTGGATTGCCACATCTCCCGTCTTTTCTCATGTCAAGGCAGGCGGGAAATCAGAGCATGCGTCTGAGTCGGCCTTGTGGTCTTTTGTGGTCCTGAGAGAGACGGGGGCCATGCTGTAAAGTACACAAAGGCCTCAGGGAGTAGGCACGGCTGGAGGGGCCATGGCTCAGCAGAAGAGCCTCTCCGCTTGGCGTGGTTCAGTCCCCAGCAGCATCTCCAGTTAAAAAGACCAGGCTGCAGGTGATGTGAAAGACCTCTAACCTCAGACCCTGGAGAGCTGTAAAGAGGGGCTGCGGCTCAGGGGTAGAGCATCTGCTTGGCATGCAGAAGGTCCCAGGTTCGATCCCCGACCCCAGCAGCATCTCCAGTTGAAAGGACCAGGCAGGAGGTGATGGGAAAGACCTCCACCTGAGACCCTGGAGAGCTGTCAAGAGGGGCCGTGGCTCAGTGGCAGAGCATCTGCTTTGCATGGAGAAGGTCCCAGGTTCAGTCCCCGGCATCTCCAGTTAAAAAGGACCAGGCAGGAGGTGATGTGAAAGTCCTTTCTCTGCGTGAGACCCTGGAGAGCCGCTGCCAGTCTGAGTAGACAAGACTGACCTTGGTTCAGTAGAAGGCAGCTGCGTGTGTGCTTACGTGGTGTCATACACCATGAAATACTCCTGGGGAGCTTCTGCTTGGTTGCCCTGTTTTGGTGGCTTAGAGAGGTGCCATTAGGTCATTTTAGGCTCGGGACAGAACTGGCTAGTGGAAGCTCACTTTTAGAAAGTAACGTGCTCTTTGCATGCAAGGCTACAGTTCACCGGGGTGTGTGTGTGTGTGTGTGTCTTGTGAGCCAAGGCCCTGCGCTTCTCCCCCTGCATCTGGCGCAGGTGGCATCTTGTTGGGGGTAACAAGTTAGAACACTTCAGTGTATCTACTGGGTCGCTGCTGTTTGTATTAGCCGTAGGAAGTCACATGTTTGTTTGTAACCAATCTGTGTACACAACAGTTTGCCCGGGAAACTTTGTTAGGACCCTGACTCCCTGGCTGGAAACCAGGTACTAAGACGTTTGCATTTGATGGCTTCTTCTCTCTGCCTTTTGCTCTTGCTCAGAGAGGAGACGCCATGATTCGAGCTCCAGCTCTCTAGCCCTTTAGCTCTCTAGCTGTGAAGATGTGGGAATCTAGCTCTGTTGTTGTTTTGTATCCTGTTTACCTTTTCCCATGTTAGGTGGGTAGTAAACTTTTACCTTTTAAACACACGTGGACTCAGACTCTCAAACTCTACTCAGCTGATGCTTAAGCATTTTTCTCTGCTTGGATATATTCAGACAAGGAATAACCAGCACATCTTGGTTCGCTTTGAAGGAAAACAGCTGCAGGGGCTGCGTCAGTCAGCACTGAAAATGTTGCTGGCTGGCGATGCAGGGCCGAGCAACCTCTGCTGCAGCTGGTCAGGGCACTGTTTGGCCAGCACGCCCTCCCCTGGGGCTGGATCCCTACATTGGGATCGGCTTGAGTGAAGGGCCCGCAAGGGGAGGAAGCCCATCTCCGGACTTAGGAAAGGAGAGGAGACGGAGTCTTGGCGCAGTCTGCTGCCTCGGGTGGTCACGCGTTGTCAGGGCGAGAAGCAGAAGTCGCTCTGTCTGCTTAAAAAATATTCATGGAACCAAAGAGCTCCAATCAGTTTGCCAGCGAGAGAAGACCCTGAGAGCCATAAAGTGCACACTGACGCAGCAATGCAAAGACCCAACCGTCCTAAAAGCAGACAGCAGTAAAGACAGGATGCTGCCAAGAGGGTAGCGTGCTGAAAAAGCAGAGATACAGCAAAGTTAGCAGGCCGGAAAACCATTCCCCCTCTCAGTCTGTCTCCAGATTGTGAGGGATGAAGAATGCCTTTGCCAAGCCCGCTGTGGTGGGAAGGGTGCTCCAGGGAAGGATCCCCTGGAATTACAGCTCGTCTCCAGACTACAGAGATCAGTTCCCCTTGGAGAAAATGGAGGCTTTGGAGGGGGGACATCGTGGTCCCTGTCTTTCCCCGGCTCCATCCCCCAAATCTCCAGGCGTATTCCAACCTGGGTATGGCAACCTTTCCCCCACCGGCCGCCAGGGGATACTTGGCAACCCTAGTTTCAGGGATCACCACTGAGAAGATCCTGCCTCTTGTAACTTCAGAGAATAGGGCGCAGGCAGAAGCGCAGCCTCTGAGTTTTTGTGTTCCATCCTTGGGGTACAGGCCGTGTGTGTGTGTGTGGGGGGGAGACTTTTTCTGCACAACTCCACAGCTGAAGTTGGCTTAGAAAGGGAAATGCTTTCTGAATGTGCTCTGGAGGGAGGCTGTTTGGCCAACTTGAAGGTCTAGTGAACACCACAAGAGCCAGTTTGGTGTCGTGGTTAAGTGCGCGGACTCTAGTCTGGGAGAACCGGGTTTGATTCCCCACTCCTCCACGTGCAGCAGCTGCTGGATGACCTTGGGCAAGCTGTAGTTCTGTCAGAGCTGTCCTTGAAAAAGAGCAGTTTCTGGAAAGAGCTCTCTCAGCCCCGCCTACCTCACAGGGTGTCTGTTGTGGGGAGGGAGCACTGCCCAGTTGAGATGACTGGATCTGGCAGAAGAGCTCAGCTGTCCCTCCAAATTGACCTCCTCATGGCCAGAGTGCGTTTGCAAACCGTCGGTGTACAAACCTGGGGGAGGAGGGGGAGACTGGGTGCTCCCCCCAGTGACTGCTTGGCTGCCGTAATGATATCTGGCATTTGTAGCTTGCCTTCCAGTGCCTGAGTGCTTCACATGGATTAACTTAATCCGTACAACAACCCTGGAAGGTAGATGAGGCTCACTGTAAGGCCCCTGTCTGCAGATTTTTTTTGGGGGGGGGTGAGATTGTGAGGCTTGCAGGAGGAGAGTTTATGGCCGAGGTGTGTGTGGGGGGTCAGTCCTGGGTGCCGCTTCCCCGCCTAGCGCCCCTCAATGCGTGCCACTCGGCCCAGACTTTCCCTCCCCCCCCTCCCCCCCAGCACTTCACGTAACGCCTTCCCCCGCCACAACTCCAGTTGCTGCCAACAGAAATTTCAAATTTTGCAGAAACCCAGATGTGACATCTGGAAACAATTCGGGGGGGGGGGGGAAATTACTTAATTTTCCCCAACTTTATTCTGATTGCAGAATCTGGTGGGCTTTCGTGTAGAAATCCACACCCCCGTGACCGCAGGAGTAGATGAGGCCGGGGGATGAGTCATCGTTGGCTGCCGAGCGCAGCCGTCTGTTCTGCTGAGGGCAATGGGGCTGCTCTGGAGTAAGCGGGTTTGCTTCCTTGTTCACCCACGGCTTTCAGGCGCTATGGAATGGCTGTAGTTTCCACTTAACAGTCTGTTGGCGCCACGAGCTGTACAGGGCGTCGATTTGACGTGGGGCTTGGCTGTGGGGCTTCCCACATGTGACAAGACTGACCTGGAAGGGGCAAAAGGTCCAATTGAGTGTAAATGCTGGTGGGCGGCCATGTTGTTCTGAAGCAAGAGACAACCTTTGAGTCCAGTCCGGGCCCCTTGAAGACCAACAAAGTTTAATTCTGGGCGTAAGCTTTCGTGCGCTCACACCCTTTGCAGTGTGCATGTACATGAAAGCTCATACCCAGAATTAGACTTTGTTGGTCTTAAAGGTGTTGCTGGACTCAGACTTGGTTCTGACTGAGTAGGAGGCAGCTCCTTTGGCGTTCTTCTTCCGAGCGGAACTCCTTTCCACTGGAGCTGACGGGGACTGAACCTGGGACCTTCTGCGTGCCAAGTAGACGTTCTGCCCCTGAGCCGTGGCTCCTGCCTGAAAGTGAAAGGAGCTCCAGGCGGCTTCCTACATTCCACAGATGCCGCCGGGAGGAACCCTTGTTTGCTATTTGCATGTTGCCACCTGGAGCTCCAGGTGGTCGACAGGGAAGGAGAAGGTTTGTGCCGGGGCTGCTTACCTTCAGCCAGGCCTGGGAGTGGAGCGGGCCCCCGAACTGGAACTGAAGGCGTGCCGGGGAGGGGGGTGTGTGTTTCCCACCGGATGCCCAGGGACGAATTTTAATTATTTAATTATTTAATTTGTATCTTGCATCTCTCCCCAACAAGGACCCAAAGCGGCTTGCCTCATTCTCCTCTCCTCCGTAAAGAAAGATCCAGGTGGATCGCTGTCTTGGTCTGAAGCAGCAGAACAAAGTTTTGAGTCCAGGGGCCCCTTTAACACCAACCAAGTTTTATTTTGGGCAGAAGCTTTTGTGTTCTAAAGAAGTGTGCCTCATGCACACGGACGCTCATACTTGGAATAAAAGTGTGTTGGTCTTAAAGGTGCCACTGGAATCAAACTTTGTTCCTCTCGTCTGTGTCACCCTCACCACAACCCTGCGAGGTAGGTTAGGCAGTGAGGGTGTCACTAGCCCAAGATCTGTCAGGGAGCTTCTATGGCATGGGGGGTGTTGAACCCCAGCCTCTCAGCGACTCGTCTGCCTCTCTTAAACAGCCACCTGCAGCGTGTGTCTGCTTTCTGTTGGCAACACGGAAGGTGAATCAACCCACCCTCTCTCTCAAGCAAAAGCTAGATTTTGACGTTCTTAAATTGATAATGATAAATTGAGCCAGTTTAGTGTCGTGGTAAAGTGCGCGGACTGTAATCTGGGAGAACTGGGTTTGATTCCCCATTCCTCCACTTGCAGCTGCTGGATGACCTTGGCCAAGCCATAGTTCTGGCACAGCTGTCCTTGAAAAAGAGCAGTTTCTCTCAGAGCTCTCTCAGCCCCAACTACCTCACCAGGGTGTCTGTGGTGGGGAGGGGAAGGGAAAGGAGTTTGTAAGCTGCTCTGAGACTCCCTTGGGTAGTGAAGGGCGGGGTATAAATCCAATCCTCTTCTTCTTCTTCTTCCTAAAAATAATTTAAAACCATATTATAGATTATAATGCCCTTCTTTTCCTCAAGGGAGACACGTGCGCACCCTGCGTGACAGAGGCGAGGAGGGGTTCTTTAGCAGAGGCCTCGGTGTGGAAACAGTTTCCTGAAGGTAGGAAGGCTGGGAACCACAGGACGGGAAATTTGAAACGCCTGTGGAAAGGGGTGTGGGGAGTGAGACCCAGTGCTGAAGTGGAAGGATGGGCGGGCTGCGGCAGATCTGCTTGCCAGTGAAATTGCCTCAAAGGGAACTGTATCACGGACCTTCTTGTGTCAGGAGCGATGCTCTTTATTCTTGGTGCTTGACGGGGGTGGGGTGGGGGCAACAGTGGGAGGGCTTCTGGAGTTCTGGCCCCGCTGCTGGACCTCCTGAGGCCCCTGGGTTTTGGCCACTGTGTGACACAGAGTGTTGGACTGGAGGGGCCACTGGCCTGAGCCAACAGGGGCGTCTCTTATGTCCGGGGCAGTGATGCTCTGTATTCTTGGTGTCTGGGGGGCCACAATGGGAAGCCTTCTGTAGTTCTGGCCCTGCTGGTGGACCTCCTGAGGGCCCCTCGTCTTTTTGGCCACTGTGTGCCACATAGTGTTGGATTGGATGGGCCACTGGCCGAATCCGGCAGAGCTCCTCTTATGCTCTTAACCTGCATGGTTTGCTCTTCTGTAGTTCTCTTTGGATCTGGCAACCGCAGGGTAGATGTTTGCCCTGTTCATCAATCTGGACTTGCTCGGCTCGCACCCTTCCCAGGCCTTCCTAGGGCAGCAGGACAAATAGGAGGCAGGCCAGTATGTTGTGGTGAGCTAGGACAGGGTTCTGTATTCGAAACCCCCATAGAACATCAAAACAGGCACTGAGTAACACGGGGCCAAGTCACAGTCTCTCCGCCACGCCTACCTCGCAGCGCTATTGCGAAGATAAAACTGAGGACAGGAGAAAACTGGATATTTGTTTTTTATGGCTCGCCTTTCTCACTGAGAGGCGAGTCAACAGGATGTAGGGTTGCCAACCTCCCTGCATGGCCTGGAGATCTCCCGCTGTCACAGCTGATTTCCAGACGACAGAGATCAGCTCCCCTGGAGAAAATGGCTGCTTTGGAAGGAGGACTCTATGCCATTATACCCCGCTGAGGTTCCCCCCCCTTCCAAAATCCCTCCCTTCCCAAGTTCCGCCCTCCCCCCAAATCTCCAGGGTATCCCCAACCTAGAGCTGGCAGCCCTAATAGAATGGGGCATCCAATAAGCAGTGTATCAGAATTAGGACTGCAGAAATCTGAGACAAAGCTGAAACAAAAGTGTGAGGATTAACCTGGCATGTTAAACAATGCAGAAGTTCACATAACGGAATCATACGAACAGCAGCAGGTGAGTACATCCTGAACACAGCGGATCAGTCCACCGTCCCTTTCCCTTCTTTAATGCGTCTTTCCGAACCATTTCATTATAGTACAGCCCTATTACCTTCCCTGATTTGGGGGTTTAGCTGGACAGTAAAACTAGGGTCTGTGCACGCAGTTCCCCACAGGGGGCGCTCTGCGGCTGGCCTGGAAGTCCTCCAGGGTGGAAATTCCTGTTTTTTGTCCCGTCACCCTGCCTCATTTAGGATGGGGGGGGGGAAGGTCACCGAGAGAGGGCAACTTCCTTTCCAGCAGCAGTAATAAAACTATAATTACCCCAGGCTGTGAGCAGCCCTTTCACCCCTTACTTTACAAGGAGTTTGGGGGGGGGGGGGCGTATGCATTCTCAGCAAGGCGTGTGATTGGGCCATGACCTGCGAAAGGGGATTGCGAAAAAGGTTAGCAAAACAGACCCCCCCCCCCCCCCCGAACCCTGGCTGCTCCTCCTGGCCGGCTTCCTTTGGTCTCCCAGATACCTCCCAGTGCTGGCTCGTGGGCCTGGCCTCCTGCCTTCAGGTTCCAGACCCATCAGGGCTTGCCTGGCACTCTTTGGAAAGGGCGAAGGGGCAGCCAGGGGTCATTTCCCGCATGCGCCAGCCCCTTAGTTGCCTTCCGCAGCTGACCTGGGCTTAGGAAGGGAGGCGCTTGCTTTAACCTAAAGGCACTCCAGGACCAGAACAGGGGCGATCGGCAAACAACACGAAGGACAATTCCACCAGGCTCCAATTGTGATTCTTAAGCAGAAGTCCAGTGGGCACCTTGAAGGCTAGTCGTGGTGGGAGATGCTGTCTCATGGTGATGACCCCTCAAGGGGTTTCCAAGGCAGGAGATAAACAGAGATGGTTTGCCCTTGGCTGCCTCTGCGTGGCAACCTGGGCCTTCCTTGGTGGTCTTCCCTCCAAGCATTAAGTAGGGCTCACCCTGCTCAGCTTCTGAGATCTGGTGATAGCTCCAAGGGGGCAGCTGTGTTGGTCAGAAGCAGCAGAGCAAAGTTTGAGTCCAGGGGCACCTTGAAGACCAGCAAAGTTTTGTCCAAGGTATGAGCTTTCGTGTGCACGCAGGCTTAGGCCCATCCAGGTCAAGGCAAGAGACGTTCAGAGTTGGTTTGCCATTGCCTGCCTCTGCACCGTGACCCTGGACTTCCTCCGCTGTCACCCGAACTGCCTGTCTTCTTTTAGATGGGGGGCTCAGCAGGGAGACAGCATTAGCAAAATGGGTGTAACAGAAGGGCTCATACACCTGTGTATACCAGGGACAGTTTCAAAGAGGGAAACCCTCAAATAATTGGGACTGAGTTTGAACGGAATCAAGTCACACACACACACACAAGTCTATGGAGAAATGGAGGAGCTTAGAGAGATATAGGGAATTTTGTGGTGATATTTACCATCCAGGGGTGCAGAAGTCCACTGAGAGAGGATCGTGAACGACCAGGGTATCACGAACAAAGGGGACCCAAACTATGAGTTTGGAGGTGCTGATCTGTTGGGCACCCAGAGTGACACTCGGAACTGTGACTGAGCACGTGTTTTTATACCCTAGAGAAGAAGAAGGATTGGTTTTCTACCCTGCCCTTCACTCCCCAATGGAGTCTCAGAGAGGCTTACAAACTCCTTTCCCTTCCCCTCCCCACAACAGACACCCTGCGAGGTAGGTGGGGCTGGGAGAGCTCTGACAGAAGCTGCTCTTTTTCAAGGACAGCTGTGCCAGAACTATGGCTTGCCCAAGGTCATCCAGCAAGTGCAAGTGGAGGAGAGGAAAATCAAACCCAGTTCTCCCAGATTAGAGTCCGCGCACTTAACCATTACGCCAAACTGGTGTCCTGTGGGGCGGCAGGACTATGGGTCTAAAACAAAGGACAGAGAGGTTTCCCAAACTTACATCAAAAAGGTGTGATGGCGGCCTATTGGGTACATCCTGGAACGTGCATAGGCTGATGGCTGATACTATCTGATACTTTAAAGTTAATGGTTTTGGTAACCCAGAGAACAGCTCAGGAAGATGACCATAAATCTGCTACCCAGAGAATGTCTACATTTAAAAGGAAGTATGACCCCGGAAAGGAGCCATGAAGGTGTTTTCGCAGGGGAATGTTTGCCAAAAGTAAATTTACACATGAAACAGACAAAAGGAGTTTTTCAGAGGAAGAAGATCTCCATACTGGGACATCCTGGAATGCCGATACTTGGGGGTGGGGGGCAAATTGCCCATAGACAAGGCAGATGCTGTGTTTCAGCAGCCTCCAGGGTCCACATTTTAGGCAAGCTCCCATGATCATGTGTGTGTTTCCTTTCAGGACTAGCCACGGACTCAGGAACAATGCTTTCAGGGCGACCTTGGGCTGGTTTATGGGTGAGGGTGCCTGTAATATGTCAGCATAATTGGCTGCCTTCCGATGCAAGGTATACTAGTGGGGGTCACACAGTGGTCTCCCATCCAAGGACTAACCAGGGCCGACCCTGCTCAGCTTCTGAGATCTGACGAGATCAGGCCAGACTGGGCCATCCCGGTCAGGGCAAGAGATATCCAGAAGTGGTTTGCCATTGCCTGCCTCTGCGTAGCAACCCTGGACCTCTGTTTTATTTTGCTACAATGGAATAACACAGTTTACTTCTCTGGAATAATCACCGGATTCTGCCTGTCTTCTCCCTGGTTCCACTGACTCGCTTTTCCAGGGGCCGGTATTTTAAGAATCCAGCATGAGCAGCCCTGCCCCAGTCACGTGGCTGATGTGACTTGGTCACTTTCATGCGCTCCCTGGGAACTGATGTGCGATGTCACCTTGTACGTACCGGACCGTGACTTGGGCAGGGTGGTTTGTTTTGCGGCGGCAGAGGGGCTGCGCCCGTAAAGCCTGCTGGCACCGAGGTGGGTCTACCTGGCTCAGTGTGACCTGCAGACACGGGAAGGAGTGCAGCCCCCACTGGGACTGCAGCACACCTCCGCTCTCTTGAGCATAACCAAAGCGTTTCCCTGCATCTTTGCTGGAGGCCATCCAGAGCACCAGAGATATGGTTAAGGATCAGGTTCCCAGTTCAGTCCCCGGCATCTCCAGGTAAAGGATGGGGTGTGTGTGTGGAGAGAGGGCTTGGCTTGGGAGCTCAGAGATCCTCGTGAATTCTGGCTCAGAAGGAGGCTGCTTCGCATGTTTGCAGCTGTTGGAGATGGACTGGGGAACTGCGTAGCCCCCTGGCCAGGTCCAGCATCCTCAGGCGTGAGTCCCACCCTCTCTCAGGGCAAATTGGGTCCGGTGAATCTGGGCCAGTGTTACTTTGCATTCGGCATTTGTTTATATCCCATTTTCATCCCCAGTCGGGACTCAAAGCTGCGTAGAACAGCATTCTCCCCTCTCTGATTCTCTCACCACAACCCTATGAGGTAGGCCAAGTTGAGAGTCTGCAACAGGCTCAGAGTCACCCGGTGATATTTGAACTCAGGTGTCAGACTCTTGAACAAAGTTACTCCCGACAACACTCTCTTGGCAGTGATTTGTTTATTGAGTAGTAAAGATGATCCAAGCTAAGACTTCTCTGTGTCGGAACTAACCTTTTGACGCCAAGGCCCAAAGTGAGGGGCCCCTGGTTGGCTGACGCAGCTACGATGCAGCCCAGCCGGTCTTTTTCCTGCTGAAGCAGTTGTGGGAATGAAAGAGTTAAATCAGGCCGTAGTGAAAGGGGGAAGCTCTCTCCTTCCCACAAAGGAATTCCTTTCCTGACTGTTTTCTAATGTTCCACACATTTTTTCCCTTCCCAACATGTCAACTTCGAAAACCTAAGTCATTTAATATGCAAGACTTTGTCTAGTCAAAAGTTGGATCACCCACCAGGCGGGGGGGGGGGGGGGGGGGAGAAAAGGGTTCCAACAAGACAGGATGCATTTGGCTGCTGTGAAGGACATAGAAGCAAAGGAATCCGGGTGCCATCTCAAAGAGCCTTGCCCGTAGCTGACAATGGGGCCCACGAGGGCCTGGCCCCCTAGTATTTCCTCTGGGACCCTCCCTCCCAGGGTGCCCCCAAAGTGCCCCAGCTTGCTGCCTGCACTGTGCTTTGATTTAATTAGCTGGTGCCCCCCAAGGCCCGCTCTTAAAAAATTCCCTCGCTACGGGGACCTCTCGCAGATTTTCAAGAGAAGCTGTTTGGGGTGGCATTGGAGGTGTCTGTGTGTGTCATTTTGAGCTTAAAAAGTAGCCAGTGTGCATGGGGAGGGCATGATCCCAGGCCAAGGGGGAGGGCGACTTGGTCTTTATGCTGATACTAGTTCTGGCAGGGAAAAAGACTGGCCTCGTGTGGGTGTCTGTCTTCTTCCTGACTGGGACTAATGGCAGCGTGAAGGCAGGGGGTGATTTCCTTGGAGGAGGTGGGTTGTGGGGAAAGAACGAGCCCCCGTGTTCCAGTGCCTGGAGGCCCATTCCTGAGACCCGCATGAAGTTGTGGTTAGAACAGGGGTCCCCAGTATGGAGGAGGAGAAACGGGATTTATACTCTGCCTTTCACTCAGGGTCTCAGAGCAGCTTACAAACTCCTTCCCCTCCGCAGAACAGACACCCTGTCAGGGAGGCGGGGCTGAGAGAGCTCTTTTGAGAACTGCCCTTGAGAGAACAGCTCCGAGAGCATTTATGACTGAGTCAAGGTCACCCAGCTGGCTGTGTGTGGAGGAGAAGTGGGAGATCAAAGCCGGTTTAGAGTCCGCGCTCCTAACCACTACGCCAAACTGGCTCTCTCCTGTGGGTGGCCAGAGCGCCCGCTGACCCCTCTCCTGGGGCCTGCTGGGTGTTTTTAGCAAGTGGGCGGGGCTGGGTAGGGTTTTTGCCCAGCAGGGATTCTGACTGACTATTGATAATTTGATCAGCTGTGCGGATTTTTTCAAGTGTTGCTTTGACGGCACCAGGATCTGAGCTGTGTGACTGAAGTTGAGCTGTGGCAATTGTTTTGTGGCTGGCTCCGCCCCCCCCCCCCCCCATGGCAGCCAGCCCTTCTGTTGCTGCCCCCACCATGCTGTGTCAGAATTCCAAACGTGCCCCTGCAGCATCAAAAAGGTTGGGGACCCTCCTGGGTTAGAGTGTCAGACTAGGATCTGGGAAACCCAGGTTCGAATCCTGCACCCCATCACGGAAGCTTGCTGGGTGACCTCTGGCCAAACACACTCTGCCTAGCCTGCCTCACAAGGTTGTTGTGAGGATAACAACAGATGAGAGGTGAACAATGGCGGCCATGTTCGGTCTCCCAGGGAAGAAAGGCGGGGTATAAATTTAAGTGAGAGCCAGTTTGGTGTCATAGTTAAGAGTGTGGACTCTAATCTGGGAGAACCGGGTTTGATTCCCCACTCCTCCACTTGCAGCTGCTGGATGACCTTGGGCAAGGCATAGTTCTGTCAGAGCTGTTCTTGAAAAAGAGCAGTTCCTGAGAGAGCTCTCTCAGTCTCACCTACCTCACAGGGTGTCTGTTGTGGGGAGGGGAAGGGAAAGGAGTTTGTAAGCCGCTCTGAGAGTCCTTTGGGTAGTGAAGGGCGGGGTATGAATCCAATCTCCTCCTCTCCTCCTCCTCCTCCTCGAGGCAATCTGGAGAGGTGTTTTCTCCCAGCATCCAGTTAAAGCTGGTCCAGAGAAGAGCCCTGGGCCATCCAGCCAGTCCTTGGCGAGAGAACACAGCCTCGCCTCTGCTGGGAATTATGGGGCTTATTGCTCCCCTCCCCTCCAGCCCAATCATCTCGCTCCTTGCAGCTTGTAAAAAGACTCCAATGAAAGACAGCCTGCTCGATTGGGGGGGGGGGGGGGGGCTGGCTGGCTGGCTGGCTGTAGATCAAGTGTCGGTCCCAGGAGGGAAGGCTGGATGGAAAAGAAACAGGCAGCACAAAAGCAGTGCGGGGGTGTGTGCGTACGTGTGACTGTTTGCCCCCTTTCCCCTCTCTTAAAGGGAACACATGGATTTGCTTGACACCTTGGTGGAGGCTAAGTTTGGCTCCACTCCAGTCAAAGGTAGCCGTTACCAGTTTTGGTGCCTGCAATTAGCCGTCCTCAGTTTGCTGTTCTTTTCTTTGCTCCTTTTGCTCCCTTTTTTGTGTGTGTCTAGGAACCGATTGGTTGAGAGACGATTCTTCGCTTTGTGTATGGAACAGAAGTGCAGTCTTGGTGGCGGCTTGGTGATCTTTGCGTTCTTGTAGGATGGCACACATGCTTTTGTGGACAGTTCTAGGTGTCTGCTCTGAAGCTCATGCCACAATTGCTGTATTTTTTTAAAAAATGAAATGTGCATTGTGACACCATAACGCTGCCATGAACTGCCGCTCTCTTTTTGTACCTTTAAGCAGTATTCCTGGAGTTGTGGCCAATGCTTCCTCCAAGCTGTGGAGCCTTGCGAGCAAAAATCCAACTTTGTGAGCTGCTGGCATTAAAGTTGTGAGCCAGCAGTTTGGCTACTGCATAAATCAGTTTGCTTTGGAGCCATCCTTCCTGAGCTAAGACCGAAATGTGTGAGCCGGAGGCTAAAAAAACCCATGCTAGCTCACACTAACTCAGCTTAGAGGGAACACTGGACTCGTGACATAATAGTGCTAATCAGCTCAAACTGAAAAGCAAACAGATGGAGCCTGCTTTAGATGGCTTTTAAATGGGGACCATTCTGGTTCGTGGAGAGCTCCGTCAGCGGCTATGAGCCAGAAGGGCTAAATGGAGCTTCCCAGGTTTAGCAGCAGTAGACCTCTGAATGCCAGTGCTGGAGAAGGCAGATGCAGGGGGTAGTCCTCGGCCTCCATACCCTGCTCGTTAGGCCTTCCGGGGTCATCTGGTTTGGCCACAGTGTGGGGCAAGTTACAGATCAGGTGGACCTGCAGTCGGACCCTCTTTGAACACTCTTATGCCCAAACTCTGTCTTGAAAAAGGATCGGTTTGCAAAGCTGGAGCCGATCTCAGGAGCTGCCCTCCCAACTGGCCTGACTGTCTCCTGCCTCCTGTTTCTGTAAGAGACTCAAAGTCTTGTATCCTGGCTTGATGTTTTCCTACAGCCGGCGATGCCGCCCAGGCACCTAGACTTCCGGTTTCACACCAGTTTCAGAGCTGGAATTCAGATTGTGTTGTCTAGCTCAAGATGCGGGGGGGGGGGGGGGTGTTGTGAGTGACCGAGCAGCTGCTGAGGTGTCACAGTGGGGACGGGACGGAAGAGTCCCGGAAGCTGCCACCTGCCCCGGCCCAGGTGTTGAGTTCCCAGCAGTAACTTTAAACCCTTGTTGAACACTGCTGGGTCTGTTCTCCGTCTTCTGGGAGGCTGGGGGCCTGGAAGCCCGGGAAGGGGCTGGAAACTTGGAGCTGAAAGGGGAGCTGGGGGGGGAGAGGGTGCTCTCTTTGCAAAGGCTGAGGAAGGGGGCAATGGTGCAGAGGCTTGCCTGAGCCAAGCGCAGGCCTGCCCCCCCCCGTACACTCAAAAGTGGGGGGGGGGGGAGGGCAGGAAGCTCCTGTTGCCTGGAAAGGCCACTGACGCAGTGGGGTACAATGCCAGAGAATCCCCCTCCAAAGCATCCATGTTCCCCCCCCCCCAGGGGAACTGATCTCTGTAATCTGGAGATGAGCTGAAATTCCGGGGGATCCCCAGGTCCCACCTGGAGGCTGGCATCCCTACAAAGTGGCCCAGTGTGAATCCTGTGGCAGTGCCATTGTCTCTCTGCTGAAGTGCTGCAGAAGAGGGCGACTAAGAGGATTAGGCGACTGGAGGAAAGGCTGAAGAGCATTATAGCTAAATGAGCATTATAGCTTACATTTGCATACAAGTTCCACTTATGTGCAGTAACAATTTGTGGTGTGTGTGTGTGTGTTATAACACTTTAAAGTGAGTTGTCTTATATTCAGGGTCATTTTCTGGCGTGCCATACTTCATTATAACCTAAGGTCACAGCAGTAAATTACTTACTCCACTGTTCTTCCTTCCTTCCTTCCTTCCATCCTCTGCTGCTTTCTTCCTTTGTTTCCGAGGCTACAGCTAATTTTGTTTTCCTTCATTTATTCTTCAGTTCATCCAGGAAAACATAATGATAGGCGCTGCATCAGACTGAACCCTGATGGTCACCAAAAAGCATCTCTGTTCTGTGGGAACCAGTAAAGCATCAGGCATTTGGCAGGCCCCCACCCACCCCGCCCCACTTCTACACTGGCTGGAATTACTGTTATTAATTCATGTGGTTATTAGAGCCAACCCAGACAGTGTCACTGCTAAACTTGTGTGTTCCATTGTGTTCTGAGTTGTCCTTCTATTTTTTTCAGTACTGGTTCATGGCGATATTTTTCACCTTGATCAGAAAAGCACTGCTAGCCTCTCCAGTGTGGACTGGGAAAGTTGAAGTGATATACCTAACAGGAGGAGTTGTGGTAATGCCTTTTCACTTCTGGGCTGCATTGCCATTTGAAAATATGCTTCCCCCCGTAATTATGCCAAATTTTGAACTGGGCCCGAGAGTGTGGATCAAAAAATCCACACAATAGGGCCAGGGATGGATGGGGGAAATTTTAAAAAAAATCATTGGGGATGTGTTAAAAAACAACCAGATAATAGAAACGGCATCTGTAGCTTTGAGAAATGCATGCCCACCAAGATCTCCCAAGTCTATGTTCTTCGTGGCTATTTTGGTTGGGGGTAGCTAGGCAACCACAACAATATTGCGGAGCCTTTCCAAGCCTTGGTTTCTGTCAGTCAGTGGTGGGGGAGAGGAATGAAAAGGTAGAGATGGAAGGGAGGGAAGGAAATGGAGAGGGAAGAGAAGGAGAAGTTGAAGGAGGTAGGGAACTGGAAAGTTTAGTTGGGTGGGAGAGAAGAAAAGGGGAGAGGCTGCCAGCGGGACGGGAAAGCTGAAGGGTACCGGTGCAGCAGATAAAGATAGTTTGTTGGGTGGCAGAGAGGGAAACAGAGAGAGAGAAGAGCCCCTGGGGGCTGCTAGCGAAGGAAGAGGGAATAGTGGGGAGGGGGGATGGAAGAAAGTGAGATGACCCCCATGAATCGTGGCCGGTCACCTGCTGGTTATTTCTCAACAGCTGAGGTTAGGAAGAAGAAATTAGATCAGGAATGTTTTAATTAAAGGGCTGATTGCGGCCGGTGGATTATTTTTTCCTTGCAATCGTAGAAAATTCTTACGTTGATTTTCGGTTCTGTTGGTGGGCAACAGTGAGAGAGCCTGACAGAGACTCAGTTCAGAAACAAGGAAGGAGTGGGGGTGAAGCTGCCTCAAATTGACTAGAATGACTCAGAAGCAGGCAGGGCTGAATGGAGATCCCTGAAGGGGACTAGAGTGTTCCCCATATTTGAAGAAGTAGGACATGAGGAAAGGCTCTTGGCAGGTTTCCTCCAAGGGAAAAAGGCAATGGGGGGTGGGGGGGGGAGCCCTCTTCCCCAAAATCTGCTGCGGAAAATGGGGGGAAGAGGCAGCAAAGTAGCCAAATTCTGGGACTGGCACTCTGATGGCAGCTCTAGAAAGGTCGGCAATGCACCAAACAGATTTCCCTTAGCCGTGGGAGCAGGTATGGCGGGATTGTTGTGGGAACACAGACAGTGACTGTGTTTTATTTTTACGGGAGCCTTGCCCTGTGAAGTGCTGCCTGGGGCCACAAGATTTTGCTTCGACTTCCATCCCTGCAGCGGAAGGGTCCTGCAGCAGCCGTCACCTGAGCTGGCTCTTCCGCGCTTCTGCCGAGCTCTTCCCCTCGCAGCTGTTCTGCTAATATTATTTTGGGAGAGAAGGAAGCCTGCCTGCCGGGCAAACAAAAGCTGGCGAGTGTGAAAATACGAGCTGGTGACACCCAGCATCCTCTGGCGGCAGGAGCCCTTGTAAACAAGGTGCTATGCAGGGAGGGCGGGAGGTGGAAGCGTCCGGCCAGGAAATGCTGACTCCTTTTTCCGGAATAGCTGGCCAGTGGGCACCTCTGGTCCACCGCTGCAGTTGGGGGGGGGGGGGGGGTTCGCATCCTTATGACTCTGAAATGGCTGCTGCTGCCATGCCATCTGTCATTCAGGCAACGCTTTTGGCACTTGCGGCCCATTTCCCACCCCGTGTGTCTTTTGCCTTCCTCATTTTACTGATGGGGAAACGGAGTCAGGGAGAGCGCAGTCTGTCGTGAGGCCACACATGAGTGTGTGCTCCCTTTCTGGGTCTTTCAGGCTGGACTGGGGGAGTCGTATTGGTGGGGGCACCGCGGAGAGAAAGCAGGCTGGAGAGTTGCAGCAACTGCAGCACCAGCTGGAATTCTGCCTCCTTGGGCATGTGTCTTTCTGTGACCTTTTCTCTGTCCCCCTCATCTTTCCATCACCTTCCCTCTGTGCCCTGGTTGTGGAATCCAGCAAATCCTGTGAGCTGCGACATCCCCTCACCCCCCCCCCCTTCCCTGTTTTGTCTTCTTTCACTGATCAGGCACACGCGAAGGGAAGGGCTGCAGGTGACTTGCTGGTCTTTGGAGAGATGCTGCTGGTGCCGAACTGGCTGAGGCCAGAGAGCTGCCGAGGCTGCTGTTTGTGTCCACTGCCACAGTCGGCTGGGGGGCTTCCACTGCCACAGTCGGCTGGGAGGCTTCCAGGGACTGCCAGGCCCGGTACCTCCCTGTGGTGGCCTCTTTCCAAGGATCAGCCTCTTCCTAGGCTGTGGGAGGGGAGGGGAGGCCTGGCAGGATGGCGACAAAAGAGGGAGGCGCCACTGCCGAAGCCTGGTTCTTGTGGCCAGAGCTGGACTGGCGGGCGATGCTGAAGCTATGCTTGCTTGTCCCCTTCCCTATTCCATCTGAGGTTAAACGGCTACCTTTCCAAGGGGTGCAAATGGAAGTGTTCCTGTGTACGTGCGTCACTGTGGAATTGTTAAAAGGCAGGCAAATGCAGCAGGGCTCCAGCTTATTCAGATCTGCTGTGCGTCCTTCTCACATCAGTGGGGTATTCGGGTTGGGACAGGGAGTCATTTCTAGACACACTTAGCAGTTCTGCTTGAGAGTAGCTGTGGGGCTGGCAGCAGGGAGGGGGTGCCTTTTGACTGGCCTCTCTGGGCATGGTGGGGTATTAATTGCTGCCCAGCAACTAGGGAACACTCCCCAGCACCACCAAATGCATCATCTGTGAGTAGCAAATTAACTCAGTGTTCAGCACATTTGTTTAGTTGTCTACTCAGGCCACATTTAATTACAGAAAAGGGAACTTCGCAAAGGTTGGTTACAAGGGAATTGAAGGGGAAGGTCAGAAGATTCAGGTTGTGGTCACATGC
The DNA here is from genome assembly GCA_029233225.1 of Lepidodactylus listeri. Lineage (NCBI taxonomy): Eukaryota > Metazoa > Chordata > Lepidosauria > Squamata > Gekkonidae > Lepidodactylus > Lepidodactylus listeri. Next base: position 1,606,533 of record JARCFY010000004.1, on the reverse strand, counting down.
GCCAGTTGAAACGGAGGGGAAGCGAGGCTATTCCTTCTGGAGGAATTAGTCCCCGCGGTTGCGAGATCACACAGCTCTTTGTTGCTGTGGGCCCAGCCTGTCACTGTGTGATTAGATAAAACCGCGGGTGAGTCGTTTGGGTTTTTTGCGGTTTGTTTCCCATGTGCATAAACGAGGAATCACACCTCCACACCGAGGGCCCCCTATGGGCATGTGATGATGCGCATACTGCGAAGACGGGGGAGGAAACAGCACTGAGCAAGGATGACCTGATCAGACCATCCCAGTGGTTTGGAAGTGTGCTTGTGCAACCAGACAGGGGAAAGTTTGTCCATGGCCCATCACAACCTGTTTTACTACTGGATTTCCCCCGGTGTCTTTTATCTCCGCTTCGGCAGCGTGGGTTGTTGACAGCTGCGGGACTCTTCCCAGATGTTGCTGTCTGATCGCGCCCTTTTGATCTGTCGGGCATTTGCGCCTATGTCGGCTCTTCTGGCGCATGTGATCACAGCCTGAGATAGTATCAAGAAGCTTGAAAGATAGTCAAAATTTCATCACCGAGGGATAGAGCAGGTAGAGAAAGAAGAACCTTTCTCCCTTTCTCACAATACAAGAACTCGTGGGCACTCCATGAAATTGCTGAGCAGTCAAGTTAGAGCATACAAAAGGGAGTATTTCTTCACCCAAAGAGTGATTAACACATGGAATTCACTGCCATAGGAGGTGGTGACAACTACAAGCATGGACGGCTTCAAGAGGGAATTGGATAAACACATGGAGCAGAAGTCCATCAGTGGCTATTAGCCACAAGGTATAGATAGGAACTCTCAGTCTGGGGCAAGTGATGCTCTGTATTCTTGGTGCTTGATGGGGGGGGCAACAGTCGGAGGGCTTCTGGAGTCCTGTCCCCACTGCTGGACCTTCTGAGGGCACTTGATGTTTTTGGCCACTGTGTGACAGAGTGTTGGACTGGATGGGCCATTGGTCTGATCCAACATTGGCTTCTCTTATGTTCTTAGGTTCTTATGAGGCTTAGACAAAATGTCTGCCACTGGTCTGAAGGGGCAAAGAGGAGGCTAGCACGGCTCCAGATACCAGCGTCAAGGAGGCATGGGGGTGGGGGGGGGGAGCTTCTCAGAAAGATATGGAAGGCTAAACGAATCAGAGTGGATGGCCAAGGAAGGGATGTGATGAGAGGCATGAAAAGAAGCAGCAAACACTCCTTCAAGTACATCAGGAGCAACAAACCAGCCATGCAGGGATGTTGTTGGACCATCAGACGGCAAAAGTGCGAAGAGAGCACCATAGGAAAGGCAAAGAGACTGAAGAGAGGAGAAGGTCAAGTGCACAGGCTCAAGGGTTTACCCCACGTGTGGTTGAGCTCTCAGCTTGAGTATGCTCCAGTATGCCCCTGTGGAGCAAGCTCCTCTTCAGCACAGAGCAATTTGTCCAGCCACAAACTGTGGCTTACCCCAAAGTGGAACTGAGTAATTCAGCTGGAGGTGCCAGTTCCTACAGGACCCAACAGAGAGTTGGTTTGAACTCGGCCTCCGTATTTTCTTGGCACTGCACTTCACTGCAGAACATGTTGGAGAGAGAGAGACACACACACACACACACATACGTGCATAGGCACAGAGAGAAAATGCCGCAGAAGGAATCGTGTCCAGTGATGAGCTGATAAGGGGTGAAGGCCTTATCAGCAAATCCCTGGGGCTGGATGAGTTCAAGAACTCAGATGTAGAGCTGCTGATCCTGTAATTTTAAAAAATATGCAACAAATTAGTCTCCTTAGCACAGGGTGGAAGGACAGATGGTGGGAGCCCAATTTTAACAGGGATCCAGGTGAGAGGGGAATTGCAGATGTCTTAACTTCTGGCCCAGGTGAATTGCCAAAAGGCATTCTTAGGTCTCCCCTTGCCAGACACACAGAAGAGCCCACACAGAAGAGCCGGCCCTGCCGAGCAAACGGTGGCTTCCGCACAGAGACCAGTTTGTAGCTCTTGTCACTGCTGCCAGTGCAGAGGCATTCTCGGGGCAGAGGGGCAACCACTTCCCAGGTTTCTCCACACTTCCTTTGCCTCAGTCCTTTCTGGCCACCATTTGGGGGGAAAGTCGAAAAAGCCCTCTGGAAGTGAAGGGGGGGGGGCCATGCACCATCGGAGGGCTGCTTCTAGTATTCCAACAAATGGTCATTGACGCTGCAATAGCAGCGTTAAAAGGACAGTGTTTAGTTAATTGCCAGCTTTTACACTAAGTCCTCGGGGTGGGGGAATGGTGGTGTCCACAGGCAACCGAACTGAGGAACATGACTCCAGTGCGGATAGGAGCTGCAGAAATGTGCATTATCCAATCCACATGGCATGCAAAGGGCTTTGGCTGCAGACCTTCTCAAAAGACCATACCGAACCAAGCTTGGGAAAGATGGCAGCAAAGCAGGGGGCAATGAGGCCGCTGAACAGAGAAGATGACACTGTGCCCCCCCCCCCCATAAGGCGCCCAAAGCGTAGCAAAATGTCTGTGTGGTAGCGGCCAAAGAATCCCCATGGCTTCTGCTCAGCGAAGTCTGGAACTGGTATAAAACTCCCAATGTGACTCTTACATAGAATGCTCCTGATTCGTTGTGGTGTACGGACGTACACCATATGTTTCCTTGCTGAGATGAAATGGCATTACAAATTAATTGATGATGCTATCTGTGCAGAGGTTCACTTTTAATTGACTGCCGGTTAAGATTTTGTGGCATCAGGTCTGGCGACCAGCTGACCATCAAGGAGTTAGGGCTTTTGTGGGTTTTGTGATTTTTTTTTTGCTGTTGCTGCTGTCTGGAAGGAATCAAATTGGCCCAGGGTTTTCGTAGTTTGCCCGGCACTCCTTCTTTGCAATCTTGTGCATTGGGTCCTTGAACAAATTTGACAGTTCCAAATGTGTCCCAGCTCAGACACTCAGACTCGCCTTCAACTTCCGAGGGGTGTCTCTGTTCTTGAGAGATCCCTGCAGAGGGGTGGGGGGTGGGGGTGGGAAAACGTTACCTGCTTTTCCAGGAGGCTTCTAGCGCTGCAGCCATCGGTCGGCAGGCCCACAGCTTCCGGATCAAAAGCAACTTCCCTTTGGCATCTGGTGCTTTCCCAAAACCTGCGCAGGGGCCCCTCTCTCCACTTCAGGAGCGGGAGAAGCCAAACCAACCAACCCCAACCCCCTCCCCGTGGCCCCCTCCCAGCCTCCAACAAGGCTCCCCTTTTATTATTTTTAAGGCCTGTGTTTTGCATCCCTGCCCCCCTCCTGCACCTTCGCCATCTGGGTTTGATAGAATGCACGCTAACCGTTCCACCCAGCAAGGATTATTTTCCTCCGCTGGTTTTAAAATATATGTTTTCTGTCGCTCTAATTGGCTGGACTTGAGCCCTGGCCAAGGCAAACGCACCTGAGGGAGGCTTGTTTTACGGTCTCCTTGCAAAGGCCGGCGAGGAGCGTGGCAGTTAGAGCTGCAGGGGGCCCCCAGATGGGACTCTTGTTGTGCAGTCTGGATGGGTGTGTGAATGTGCGGACACAGGAGTGCCACATCGCCGGCTGGGCCCCGTGAAGGGTGTTCTGTCTTGGAGCCAGGAGCAAGGCCTTGGGGGGGCTGGGGGGGGGGGAGATTGGCCCTGTTCAGGCTCTGGCCTTTTGCAAGCTGCTTTCGGGCAGAGGGTGTGGCTTGCAGACCGTTAGGTGAGGAACCACGAGAAGAGGCCAGCCACGTGGTGGGTGGGTGTGCTGCCGGACAAGGCAAAGAGCGCCATCTACATTCTTGTGACCTCTGGCATCCTCCTTTCAGCCCCCACCCTCGCACGCGTCTTCTGTATTCCCGGTTTCCAACCTCTTGGTTTCCATTAGCATTTCCGTGATGCCAGTTTCTCATCCAAATTCACACAACCTCTTAACACGTTATAGTTGACCTGGGCTCATTTGCAGGGAAAGGAGTTCCTCTGGTCTGAACAGTTCTGTGTATGTCCAAGTCATGACTCGCTTCATTCTGACTCATCTACAAGGCAGATCCAATCGGGGCACAGTTGAGACTTGGACGCGGGACCACCAAGGAAGTTCAGGGTCACTGCACAGAGGCAGGCGATGGATAAAAGCGCCTCTGAACGTCTCTGGCCTTGAAAACCCTGTGGAGTTGCCATAATGGTGGCACTGAACACACACACACACACACCCCTTCAGTAGCAGTCCTGCTCCTGACGGCAAAAGAGGAGTGATGATTGTGTTGGGCTGTCCTTCCCGGGGCCTCTGTGTGGTTCTTTCTCCCACGGTCAAAAGCACCTTGTCCCCCTGTGGCTGCCCCGTGTGTTTGGCGTTCTGGTTGCGGTCTAGTGGTTGGCTTGGTTTTCGACCCGCTCCCTTTGCTGTCTGTGCTTGGCATCTGACAGAGGAGGCCGCTGTCTTCTGAAAGTCATGCTATGAAACAAAGCCCGGTTCAGGAGCTGGGGGGGGGGTACCGATTTATGGCTCTGCTGCTGCAGGAGGAGGAGGAGGGGTGGGCCTTTCCCCGTGATTTGTGTCTGCCATGGGTTGCTGTGGGAATGGCCATCACCTCGTGGCTTGGCAGGCCCAGCCCTTGGCAGGAAGGGATTTGTGGACAGGATTGTGCCTCACCACTCTCCTGGTGCCTTTCCAGCTCCCCGACTTGAGTCCGTGTGTGGCAGGAATCTGGCGTTCCCTTCCCCTGGGAGTTAAGTGGTTAATGGGTCCCTCCCAGGTGGCAGGCCGAATCCATGGCCCTGTCCTTTGGGGGCTGTTTCCAAGCCAAGTTTCAGATGCACCTGGAGCTACTGCAGGGCCGAAAGGCACCTTTGTTTGGGGAGCGAGGGCTATTTTGCGCTCCTGGAATGCAGCGTTCCCTTCCCTGCGAACACAGGAACGGTGCGCTGTTTGTTTTGGAGCTGGCCCGCTGGCTGACCCAAGCGCCTCCGTGCTTGGAAGGAGAGCTGAGGCTCTGCCGTTGCCTGGGCCAGGAGGCTTGGGGTCCAAAGCACGGCTCCTTCACTCAATCCAGTGGAGGGGAGGCACTGAGGCGGAGGCTTCAGAAGAGGCGGGGAAGCTGCAGGGAGGCACCTTATGCTGCAGAAGGGATCCGGTACTCTGAGGCAGGCCTGAAAGGCACAGAAGGCAGGGCGAGGCCTAGCAGCAGGTTCGGGGCTCCTCCAAAGTCGGGCAAGGTTTTGACAGATACCCCATGGACCATCTAGTCTCACCATGTGTCCAAAGATACCCATATTTCTGAGGGGCCCCAGTAGATGTCTGTTGAACTGCCGAGAAGAAACACCCAATGGCTTCAAAAACCATATGCATTCATCACTTTCCCAACAGGGGTTAATCATCCCCCTTTAATGCATTGATTTGGTACCACTATTATTTTCTCTGTCTCTCTATATATTCACTCACCACCAGTATCTGAACACACACACATGAACACACATAAAGCTGCCTGGACACTGAATCAGGCCCTTGGTCTGTCAAGGTCAGTTTTGTCTACTCAGAGTCAGGTCCCGATCAGACGGCTCTTTAGATCCGACCCAGGCGTGAGTGCCTGGTGGATTTAAAGGGCCCGTCCAGACAGTGACCTCTGGGAAATGTGCCACTGCTGTGATCAGCCCGTCGATCCATGCCAGGGAGCCGTACTAAAAAGATCATGGTGAAAGTCTGGTCTAAAGCTTGCAGACAGGCCAATGGCGGACTTTCCCCCGTCTGGTCATTCTGGTGCGCAATCAGCCCATGGGGATGGTCTGGCTCCAGTCCATCCTGAATGGCCGCCATTTTAAAAAAATTCTTAGCGGTATGCACATAAACGTGTAAATGTGTGACGGCTGCAGAGCTCCACTCAAACGTTCCGGACAATTTCATGTTTCTGAAGGGCCCGTGGAACTTATGGACTTTATTGATTCAAATGGTACCTAGAGGAAGGTATCTCTGGCGGTGCTTTTAACATTCAAATCTGCGCATGCACGGAAAAACAAGTAGACGGTGAAGCACATATGCAGATGCGCACACAGGATTTTTACAAAAAACCAACTTGACCGTGCGGCTCCGTCTAGACAATCCACTGTGGAGTCCGCGTGCGGTGAGGCGATTCATGGGGGAGCTGTCTGGTCGTGCAACACTGGATTTAAAAGATTGAGATCAAATTAGAGCCGGGCCAATGGCAGGATCAGCTATCAGAACCTTGGTCCAACAGTGTCAGTCTTGTCCGCTTGGACTGGCAGCGGCTCTCCAGGGTCTCAGGCAGATGTCTTTCACATCACCTGCTGCAAGATCCTTCAACTGGAGATGCTGGGGTTTGAACCCAGGACATTCTGCATACAAGAGTTCCTAACAGTAGATTATCTGAATGCAAGTGAGAGTCTCTTTTCTGTGAATATGGACTTTCCCACAAATGCTGCTCCAATTATGTTTAGCAGCGGTTGAAATAGAACAGGCTTTCATCCTGGCGTGACTTTTTAAGCAACTAGCATTTGACAACTGCCATGAGATGACTACCATTTCGCTATGATCCCTAAAACCTTCCCGGCAGAAAATTTGAAGACCACCTCAGGTTTTGTGTGCCACAAACATATCAGACCATTTCTGCACAAGTGCAAACTTTCGCATTGGTGTTTTTAAATAATCGAAGTTTGTAAAACTTTCTGCACAACTTTTTGCCTCCCCAGGAGTAGATCTCAATTTAGTGCCCCATATTACCCCACGTTTTCCAAATCCTTTTTTCCCTGTGATTTCCCCCCCTTCGGGTCTGAACTCGCAGTCTTCCAGGGAGGAATTCCCGATTTCTCATTTTGTTTTCTGCCGTCCTTCTGTGTCGTCAGTGTTGCGTGTTCACCCCCATTCTGGTCCCCCCCCCCAGGTTGTCCCCTGAGCGATCTGCTGTTTTTTTTAAAGCCTGATGTTGATTGCATTACAATGTGATTTTTTTTCATTATAATATAGTAATATTATAACATTGGGACAAAACGGGCAACGAGGTTTCATGTAGCATTCTCTGTGCGCAATTACCCGCCCATGAAGTTCCTTTCCTTTCCTTTTTTTGGGGTGGGCGGGTAGGTTTTGACGCCACACACATGTATTGTTTCTTCTCCCTTTCTCACAAGACAAGAACTCCTCATGGGCACTCCATGAAATTGCTGAGCAGTCAGGTTAGAACAGATAAAAGGAAGTCCTTCTTCACCCAAAGAGTGATTAACACGTGGAATTTACTGCCACAGGAGGTGGCGGCGGCTACAAGCATGGACGGCTCCAAGAGGGAATTAGATAAACATATGGAGCAGAAGTCCATCAGTGGCTCTTAGCCACAAAGTATAGATAGGAACTCTCAGTCTGGGGCAAGTGATGCTCTGTAATCTTGGTGTTTGAGGGGGCAATAGTGGGAGGGCTTCCTGCCCCCACTGGTGGACCTCCTGAGGGCACCTGGTGTTTTTGGCCACTGTGTGGCATAGAGTGTTGGACTGGATGGGCCACTGGCCTGATCCAACATTGGCTTCTCTTATGTTCTTATGTCTTTAGCTTGGAGAAATGACAGCTGAGGGGCAACATGATCAAGGTTTATGCATGAGACAGAGCAGGTAGAGAAAGAAGTCCTTTTCTCCCTTTCTCACAGTACAAGAACTCGTGGGCACTCCATGAAATTGCTGAGCAGTCGGTTTAGAACGGATAAAAGGAAGTCCTTCTTCACCCGAAGAGTGATTAACACGTGGAATTCACTGCCACAGGAGGTGGTGGCAGCTACAAGCATGGATGGCTTCAAGAGGGAATTAGATAAATATCTGGAGCAGAGGTCCATCAGTGGCTATTAGCCACAAAGTCTAGATAGGAACTCTTGGGGCAAGTGATGCTCTGTATTCTTTTTAAAAAAAAACATTTTATTTGTGATTTCTGACATTATACAACAATAACACATGAATAGAACTTTATACAAAGTGAGTCGTATTATCTATTGCTTTATCTGTCCTTTTATACACTCTTGACCAATGTTTCAAATGATATTCTTCGTCCTTATCCTGTAAGAGCACATTCAACCTGTCCATTTCTGCTAGTTCTAAAAATTTAAGAGTAACTTCTTCTCTGGATGGAGTATTTTCCGTTTTCCACTGTTTGGCAAAAAGTATTCTAGCAGATGTTATAATGTAAATCAATAATCACCTATCATTACTTTCAAGCCCTTCAGGAATTATATTCAATAAATACAGCTCAGGTGACATTTGTATATTAACACCGCCACCACATATGATAGAAAGTCCCCACATTCGATCTACACTTCCAACAGATGTTAGAAACATTCGGGTGACATTTCGCTATTTTATCTGGGGACAGTACCATCTGTGGAACATTTTCAGAACATTTTCCTTGAATGTCGTAGCTCTCAAATATTTATTAACTTTCCATATATAGCCTCCAGTTGGGGAAACCAAAACCACCTCTTTCCTTTTTATCTTGTAATATCTTCCGTTTTATCCTTGATTTTTTAGGGTACCAAATAAATTATCTTATAACCTATATATCTAATTCCCAAGTGGTCCCCCCCCCCCCGTGCGGATACCTAAATCTGTGCCGGGGGGGGCACCTGTGGGGAAAGGAGGTTGTTCTGCAGACGTGGGGTGGTCCCCACGTCTGCAGAAAAATCTAAAAACTTAAGAAAAATTTCAGGGGGATACTCAAATCCTCCCAAAAGTAAAAAACCCTGTTCCCTGCGCATGCGCAGGGAACGGACTTACCTGAGTGGCGGCTGCGGAAGCAACGGACAAGTGGCCGGGCGGTGGTGGTGGGGGTCTGCGGCCGAGCCACCGGCTCAGAAATGGGGGAGGGAGGAGGCAGCGCAGCAGGCCTCAGGTGTAGCTGCGCCGCCGACTCTGGAAGGGGGGAGGGGGCGGGGAGGGGGGAGGCGGTGAATGGGGGGAGAAGTGGCGGCCCGAGCAGTGCTTGGCTGCTCGGGCCTGGGAGCCGGGGGTGAGTGGGCCGGGAGAGGGGGCAGGAGGGAGGGAAACGCCGGGGCTGAGTGGCTTAACGCCACTCGGGCCCGAGCTAGAGCGGGCCAGGGGGGAGTGCCTCAGCGAGCGGCGGTTCTTGCTGCTGCCGCCGATTTTCAGGAGGGAACGGGGGGAGGGAGGGGAGAGAGGCTCACCTGCCTCACCCCGTGAGTATCGCGGGTTCACCGGCTTGTTTTATTTAAAACTGAGAAAAAGTTTGCTCTGTATTCTTGGTGCTGGGGGGGCAGCAGTGGGAGGGCACCTGGTGTTTTTGGCCACCGTGTGACAGAGGGTTGGACTGGAGGGACCATTGGCCTGATCCTACATTGACTTCCCTTACGTTTTTATGTCTGGGGCAAGTGGTGCTCTGTCTTCTTGGTGCTTGGGAGGGCATCAGTGGAAGGGGCTTCCAGTGCCCTGGCCCCGCTGCTGGACCTCCTGATGGCACCAGGTATTTTTGGCCACTGTGTGAGAGAGTGTTGGACTGGATGGGCCACTGGCCTGATCCAACATGGGCTTCTCTTTATTATTTATTTATTATTTTGTATTTTTACCCCACCCTCCCCGCGAACAGGCTTCTTTATGTTCTTATGTTCTTAAAGCTCCCGGTGTGTTTTCTTTTTTTCATGTTATGATGGTATAACATTACTGCATATGCAAGAAAAAAAAAGGAAGGTTCTATCGCTCGCGAAGAACACGAGGACACATTTAGCAGGGTTCAACTTCCTGGGAAACATGACAGCACTGAGGCGTGAGGAATGGTCTCTCTCTTTTGTTTATATATCTGTGTACCTCATTTCGTGTCCACCTTTCTCATAGAGACTAAAACAAAATTATGGTACGTATGATGAATAAAGCAATGCAGCTAGACTGGTATCTTTGTGGGGGGCTGTTTTCCCTGTCACAGCAGCCCTGTGGAGTAGGTTAAGCTGAGACAGCATGACTGGTGATGGTCACCCTGGGAATGTGAGGATTTGAACACAGGACTCTCCAGTGCTGACCACGCCACTCGCTCTCAGCTTAGTCGCCTTTTTCTCTCCACAGCATTAACTGCCCATTGTTGTACTGGGGGCTTTTAAGATTTCTGATTCTCGTTTCCTTTTGGGGATCATATTAAAGAAAAGTTTTTATTTTTCAAAATGGGGGCCAACATCATCTCCCCCATCAACAAGGGAGAGTTTAGACCACTAACGCGGGATATGAATTTTGCAGCTCCATTTTTTAATATTTTCTCTTGATTTGAGGATTGGGTGGGAATGTATACATTAAGTTCATCCCCGTACTGCTGTATCCACTTAGCCACAATCAAAATTCCCCGTAAGCCAAATTCTTTAAGAACTCATTTCATATATACAGACTTCTGTTTATGTCTGTCTTGGCCGCTCTCTAAGGGGAAGGTCTCTTGCAGCCAATGCCCCTCTTAAGACTTTTGCCGAATCTTTCTCTCTGGTTTCTCTCACCATCAGATTCCACAACTTTTCTCAAGCAAAAGAAGTACAAACCAAACATTACAAAATTTACCCTGGCCTCTTATAGCCAAGTCTCTTGGTATGTGCGCGCGCAGTGAAGAGTTCTGGAAGAAGACCCTCCCTCACAGTCTTCTGTTCTCAGTTCCAGTGTTTGGATGCAGATAAAGTCTGCTAAATTGTCTCAATAACAGTATGTATAACAAGTAGAAAGGGTCCTGGGAACAGAAATATATGGGTGAATAAGTAACAGCTTGGTCTGGGATGAGAGTTTTTCTAAGTATTTGATTGACCTATCCATAAAATAGAAAAGAGCAACTTAGTAAAAATTTTAATAAAATAAATAATATATTGAAAGTTGCTTTTAAAACGTGTGAGAGAATATCCCACTTTTAAATTTCATTTTCTTTCTTCTCATTCCCAGATTTGTTTTGTCCCTCTTCTATTTTGGTTTACATTTTAAAGAGAAACTAATTATGCCCTCCAGTCTGCTGAGATTCACCTTATGCAGTTTTCATGACCATATCCTTTAAAGATCAGTTCTCCAGGCCTCCTGCTGTTGGGTAGCAGCAACCAGAATAGTTGCCAGAGAGAGAATTTGATTTGATAACCTGTTGGTGGATATTACAGTCCTGTTGTGTTATTATGTTACTCATGTCAAAATGTAACGTACATTTAATTTTGCATGGGCATAAAAATGCCTAGGCCCAGGGCTTAAAAAGAGAGAGAGAGAGAGAGAGAGGTGTACTGGAACTCTCAAGAGGGAAATGAAGTTTTCAATCTTTATACTGAAAACTCACAAACTTTTAAACGTTTTTAAAATAATTCCGGAACTTCATTCCAGCACATTAGTCCAGAAAAAAGACCCTGCCAAGGTCTGTACATTCGCCTCTTCGGGTGGGCATGTGTGAGGCCCAGAAGCCTGACTCGGTTTGTTATATCTCTTCTCAGTAATACATTGCCGAACGGATTCAGCCAAGTATAGATTTTGATCAGCTTGTTGTTTTAAACCAGGGCTGCGATCACACGCACAATTTGCCCTGACATAGGCGTGAATGCTGGGCGGACTAAAGGAGAACGATCAGACGCCAACATCTGGCAGTCGCCCAGCAGCTGTCGGCAACCCGTTTTGCTCCGTCGCACACACGGAGTAAAAAACCACCTCAGAAAGTCCAGTAGCAAACGGGTTGCAGCGGGCCACAGAGGGACTTTCCTGCGTCTGATCACCCCAGCGCGCTCCCATGGTGTTGGGATAGTCTCATCAGGCTATCCCGACGCCATGCCATTGATTTCCCCCCCTTCTCAGTATGCGCACCATCGCATACTGTCATAGGAAGCCCTCAGGGTGGAGATGCGATTCATCAATCCCCCGTTTAAGTGAATCAGAAAACAACGGCAAAAAGACAACAACCCGACTCACCCATGGTTGCATCTGATCAGGCAGTGGCAGGCTGCGCCCGCATCTAAAAACTGTATTATTGCGCAACTGCAGGTCAGTTTCCTCTGGAGGAAACAGCCTTGCTTCCCCGCTGCTTTGTCTCGGGCATGTGACTGTAACCTAGATTTACCTTTATGTGGCTCCGCATTCTTTGTGATCCTTATCAAGTTAATGTAATGGAAATTTGATGTAGCGAATGTGGAGTGATTGAACTTTTCTATTGTTATTGTACTGTTATTCCTTTTTTCTTTAATAAAAACCTGTGTGTGTGTGTGTGTGTGTGTGTGTGTGTAACAAACTTCATAATGAGGGGTGAGGAGAATCCCTATTATAGTTTCTAAAATCTTATTCCTATTTTCCCCCATACTTCTGGCTATTCCTGCATTCTATTTCCCACTTCTCTGGGCGTGTTTCTTCCAAGCATCCTTGGGAATCAGTATTTTTCCCCATTTACCTCTACTTCTACCAGATTAATTTTTTAGAGGTATTTTGCTTCAGAGAGCATCTTGTCCTGTATCCAAATGGAGACGTCTTCTGGAAGGGTTCAGGCCACCAAAAGAGCAACCGACCTGGCGACCGTCAGGATTAACCACGACTGGCATCCACTTCTGGTCTCTCCCTGTGCAGCCACCATTCTCTTTTGGTCTTTCAAATTTCAGTGTTCGACTCGGTTCTTGACAAGTCAGCCCTTCCTTTCTACAGTGAAATCCTGGGCATTGTTCCAGCCAGCCCATAAGACACTCTCCACAAATACTTGGGGAAGGGAACGGCTGGACAGGCAACCGACCTGTGTTGCTTCTTGCTCTGTGCTCCCCCCACCCACCCATTTTACTTCGCTAAAGAGTGTCGTGGCCAGGGCTATCAAAATGCTTGCCCAAATGGATTATATTGTAATCAGATTCTAGAACAAATACCCATCCTACGCAGGTAGGGAGAAGGAATTTAAAAATCAAGCCAGATATATGCCCCAGCCGGGCAAACAGAACAATTAAGGAGGGAAAGAGAATTTAAAATCAAGTCAAATCCATGCCCAAGTGTGTTTCTTCAGCCAGAGGTCCTGGCCAATGGAATCCAGGCCATCATTTGCTCTAGTGGGCTATGCTGAACCAGCAAGGAGCACAGGGCTGGATCTGGAATGAATTATACTTTTTGCTGAAGCACAATAGCCAGTGTTACCCAAGCAGGGAAGAAAATGGAGCCCTGAAGACTTGGAACGGCGAGCAAGAACACCGACTGTGGAGGGAGAGATCTCAAATGCATCTTGGCCAAAGTGACTGGAAGCCAAGCAAGACCAATTGCAAACAGGGACACAGCAATTCCATCCAGCTCTACCCTGGCAGCCTAATTACGTTCACCGCCCCAAGTTTTAAAAAGTATATATAAAAAACTTAAGTTCCAAAAGCAGCCTTTATGGCTGCCCATTGGAAGACTGGTCCAAAGTGCCGTTCCACCAGAACCAGGGAACAACAAGGAAAGATACGGGAAGGTCCAAAAGTTTCGCCCTACACGTTGATAACTTCTTTCTTGGTCAGCAGCGGTGCTCCGGTCCCCAGGGATGGGGAGAGCAGTGCAGAGGTTTCTCAGAACATCAGAAGAGGTTTCTCTGCAACCAGGTTTCTCATTTCTGTCCAAGTTCTTTTTCAGAGGGACTGCATCTTCCCTGTTCCCATAAAACAGGAACCTCTGCTGGGCATGCAGAAGGACCCAGGTTCAATTCCCAGCATCTCCAGTTCAGAGCATCAGGCAGCAGGTGATGTGAGAGACCTCTGTACCTGAGACCCCAGAGAGCCGCTGTCAGTCCAAGTAGACAAGACTGACCTTGAAGGGCCAAGGGTCTGATTCAGTAGAAGAAGGCAGCTTTGTGTGTTCATGTGACCGTGTGCAACAGGCTGCTTCATTTAGGTGAGAGCCAGTTTGGTGTCGTGGTTAAGTGTGCGGACTGTAACCTGGGAAAACCAGGTTTGATTCCCCAATCCTCCACTCGCACCTGCTGGATGACCTTGGGCAAGCCGTAGCTCTGTACCAGCTGTTCTCTCAAGGACAGTTGTCGGAGCTCTCTCAGCCCCACCTACCTCACAGGATGACTGTTGTGGGGAGGGGAAGGGAAAGGAGTTTGTAAGCCACTCTGAGACTCCAAGTGAGTGAAGGGCAGGATATAAATCCAATCTCCTCCTCCTCCTCCTCCTCCTCTTCTTCTTCTTCTTCTTCATGTGCCACAGTCATGCTGCCATCCTCAGCCAAGTCCCCAGATAAGCAATTCTCTGCTGCGTCCAGAGCATTTTTGGAAGGTGGCATGGAGCCCAGCTTTTTGCCCTGAGAAGGATCCATTTTGAACATCCTGGCCAGCCCCAGGACTCTTCAGGGTTTGGCAAGTTAGCAAGACAGGACTAATGCTGCGGCTTCTGTTAGGTTTTCTGTGGTAGAGCCCCTCAGTGAGTGTCCATCGCTTGTCAAGAGGGCCTGGCCTGCTCTGCCACATTGCACCCATTGATTGTCACCATCCCTTGCTGTGCATCATAGAATCATAGAGTTGGAAGGGACCTCCAGGGTCATCTAGTCCAACCCCCTGCACAATGCAGAAAATTAACAAATAGCTCCCCCTCCACACCCACAGTGACCACTGTTCCATGCCCGGAAGATGACAAAAAACCTCCAGGATCCCTGGCCAAACTAGCCAGGGAGCGTGGTGAACATCAAAAGAGCCCTGCTGGATTGGACCTGTAAGGGTCCATCTAGTCCAGCATCCTGAATCACACAGTGGCCAACCAGATCTTCTGGAGAGTCAGCAGCAGGGCAGAGAGGCAGAGGGCTTCCCCTGAGAAGATCATCAGAAGAGCCCTGCTGGATCAGACCAGTGAGGGTCCATCTAGTCCAGCCTCCTGTCTCGCACAGTGGCCAGCCAGTTCCTCTGGAGGGCCAGCAACAGGGCATGGAAGTCGAGGCCTTTCCCTGAGAAGAACCTCAGAAGAGCCCTGCTGGATCAGACCAGTGAGGGTCCCTCTAGTCCAGCATCCTGTCTCACACAGAGGGGCCAGCCAGTTCCTCTGGAGAGCCAGCAACAGGGCAGAGAGGCCGAGGCCTTCCCCTGAGAAGAACCTCAGAAGAGCCCTGCTGGATCAGACCAGTGAAGATCCATCCAGTCCAGCCTCCTGTCTCACCCAGGGGCCAAGCAATTCCTCAGGAGGAACAACAGGGCAGAGAGGACAAGGCCTTCCCCTGATGTTGCCTCCTGATTCTGGGGTTCAGAGGATTAGTGCCTCTGAATGTGGAGGTTCCCCTCAGTCATCATGGCTAGTAGCCATGGCTAGTAGCCATTGATTTATCCTTCATGAATCTATCCTTCATGAATCTATCAAAAACTCCTTTAAAGCTGTTTATTCCTGTGGCCATCACTACATTCTGTGGCAGCGAATTCCACATTTCAATCGTTCTCTGGATAAAGTAGTATTTCCTTTTGTCTGCCCTGAACCTACTGCCCGTCAGTTTCATTGGATGACCTCAAGTTCTGGTATTTTGGACGAGATGAAAACATTCTCCTTGTCAACTTTCTCCACCCCACGCATAATCTTGTAAACCTTTACCATGTCCCCCCTTAGTCGTCTTTTTTCCAAACTGAAAAGTCCCGGAGACTCTTCAGCCTTTGCTCCTAGGGAAGGGGCTCCAACCTCCTCATCATCTTGGTTGCCCTCCTCTGTACTTTTTCCAGCTCTGCAGTGTCCTTTTTGAGAGAAGGTGGCCAGAACTGTATGCAGTATTCCAAATGAGGCCGCACCGCACTGTCGATCTCTACAGGGGTCTTACAACTTTGGCCATTGTATTCTCAATCTCTTTCCTAATAATTAATCCCTAACATAGAGTTTGCCATTTTCCCTGCTGCAGCACCCTGGGCTGACACGTTTGCTGAGCTGTTCATTGAGCTATGGTGCCTCTGTGCATGTCTCTGGTACAGTGAGGAACTGGAGTGAGTGGGTTCAGGTGCTTCGTGGCCGTCAAGGGATGCCGGGGCGACGGGGGAGAGGAAGATGCAAGCGAGCAGAGAGGCTCTGATAGCCGGAAGGGCACCCAGGCTGCCTGTAGAGGGCCGGGAGCCCAGCAGTTCCATCCTGAGCAGAGTCACACGCTTCTACACCCATTGACTTCAGTGGACTTGGAAGGCATTGTTAATCTTTTCTGAACACTTGCTGCCAGTTGGGCCTCTGCCCTTTCCTCTGTCGGCTGCCAGAGCAACTTGGTCCAGGCGTGGGAGGGGGAAGGGCTCCGTGGCAAAGCCTCTGCTTGGCATGCCGTAGGTTCCAGGTTCAATCCCTGGCATCTCCAGTTTTTTAAAAAGGCCCAGGCAGTGGGTGACGGGAGAGGCCTCTCTCTGCCTGAGACCCTGGGGAGCTGCTGCCAGTCTGAGTAGAGAATACTGACCTTGTTGGACCGAAGGTCCGATTCAGGATAAGGCAGCTTCATGTGTGTGAGGGCAGAGGGGGGGCACCCCCCCTTCCCCTTGCCATGCCCCAGGAGACGAGGCTGCCTAGAGAGGCCTTGCTTCGCGATCCACCTTGTCAAGAGGCCAGAAGGGCTTTGTTTGTTTATTTATTTATTTGTATCCCGCCTTGCCACACATAGAGCAGGATCTTTTTGGTGGTGGCCCCAGAGCTGTGGACTGTTCTTGCCCTCATCTTTTCTGACGTTTCATAGACGACTTGAAAAAGGTCTAATTGGTGTCTTTTGGGCTGGTCTGCCAACCTTCCTTAAGGGCAACGGCCTTTCTGCTTTCTTGTCAAATTCATTGCCATGCTGGGTTACTATATTCTGTTGTGTTTTTTTTACCGATTTTAGAGGTTGTCTTAGTCCGAATGCCACTTTGGAATGTGCTGAAAAGCAGCCCGTGATGGGTTTTTTTGCCCAGCAAAAATAAATACATAAAATAGATTGGCTGCGGAAAGGCCGGAGCTCAAGCGTGAGGAGTTCTGGCTGGCTGCTCCCCGCGAGGCCCCTCTTCCTCACCCCACGCTGGTGCCCAGGGGCTGGCAAGCTTTGTGCCCTCCCCACCCCACTTTGGCTCCCTCCATGGGCTAAGTCCCCACCCCATCCCTGGCTTTCGCGCTTCCCATCCAGAGCCTGAAATCGAACCCGGCCCCCTTCCCTGGCTGCTGAGTTTTTACGAGCTCTTTGCTTTTGACATTATTTTTAGGAATTTCTCCAGTGTGTGGCTGGGGCGGGGGGGGGGGGGGCGGGTGAGGAGGGCTCTCTTCTCCCTCCCCAGCATGCGGGAGCCGCGGGCTGCCTTGGCGGGCGGCTCTGCTCGTTAACAGAGCAGTTGCTGTTCGGCAGCTGCCAGAGCCTCAGGTTACGGGTGCGCGAGGGGCTCTGCTTGGGTGCGGGGAGGGTGCCGGGCTGGGGGCTTTGCAAAGGGACGGAACTGGCCGTGGGCGGGGGGGGGTCAGGGGGAGTGTTTTGGAGCCTTCAGCTGCAGGCAGCACTGAGAATCCTTCCCTTTCCCCTCCCCTTCTTTTTTTCCCAGAGTTTCTGGGACCCGTCAGCTGCAAGGCCATGGGGAACAGCAGACGCAGCAGAAGCAGCAGGACTTGAAGGTAAGGCTGCAGGGGAAGGCTGGCGCAGGCACTGCTGAGAAGCACTGGTGGGAGGAAGGGCAGCAGCCGGTATCTGTGTGCACTGGAGCTGCGGTCCCAGCCAGTTGCATCGCGTGCAAGACACCAGGTTGCCATTTGGGACTGGCGCAAAGAGAAGGGGACCCCCCAGCATGGGACTCTGTCCCTCCCTGTGCCTTGCATGTGGAAGGGTCCCTGCACTACTCTTCCAGGACGCTGGCCAGTGGGGAACTCAGGCTAACGACATGAGGCGGGTTTTCCCAGCGGCACCCTGGTATGTCTGCATCGCAGCTCCCTGAGTCAGAGTCCCAGGGTCCCTGAGTCAAAGAGGTTGCTCCGCGTGTACGTCTGAGTCAGAGTGTTAGTAAACGGACCCTCTGGTGCAGCTAAGTTTGGAGCGCTTTCTGTAGCAGCCGTGGACGTGGCGGTGATGCTTTGGAGATAGTTGTCCGTCATTTGTGCAGTGCGTTCTATGCTGAGACTTGGTGCGGTCCTCTCAGTGGCCTCCTGAGAGCGGCCGGGGCAACCCTCGTCCTTGACTCAATGGGTCACTTTCCCTGCCCCATTGCTACTGGAAGGGCTTACTCTAAACAGACGCACCGAGTAGTGGCCCTGTTTACTTCCAGCGAGGCTGACTCCTGCGTGCTGCTGTTGTCAAGATATTGGTCGACAGCTTCGTTGCCGCCCCTTTACCTCTCAGAGGATTTACTCTAAATCTGCTGCTGGGATCCAGAACTGCTCGGTACAAACAACACCGGCGTTTCGACAGCAGCAGTGGTTGTGGCAGGATCCCTGCTCGACTTCTAGATTGCCAAGGTCAATCTAAACCAACCTCCTAATGACACTGTTAGCCCAGGGCGACACTGAAGCCACAAGGGTCTGGGGGAGAGAACTTCAAAGGGCCCTCCCTGCATTTCTGGCACTGCCCCCCCCCCCCAGCCGCCCCTTTGCAGAGGGATCAAAGGCCTGGCGTTGTTGCCTTTTGGAAGCGAAGGAGGATCTATTTCCACTGACTGTCGATAAGCCGGGAGAGGACTGGCAGGCCGGCCCAGCTGTTGCTGTTAGCTGGGTTTTATGTTCTGTTCTCTGTGTCGTGTGATGAACCCGTCAACTGCCCCCTTTTCGGGGAGGATGGGGCCCTCCCCTCAAAAACAGTGTGAATACTTCACGCCATGCTTCAGTCTTCCTTCTGGTGGCTCCAGACATCTGTAATCCTAATGCACTGGTTAATTGAACGTCCTGTTTTGTCGATTGTACTGACAATCCGCCCAGGGTCCCTGTGAGAAAGGCGGACTAGAAATAACATCAGTAAAATTAAAAACAAAGATACATTTTTATTAGCTGCTCTTGAGCCAAACAGGTTGCCCTTGGTTTGGGTCTGCCCTTCTGGAGCCAGAAGGCAGGGCTCTTCCTGTCTTCCTCCTGGCGTGACTCCTGGCTGCGGGACCGACCTAGTTCCAGCGTTACCTGGCGTTTACCGGCACTAACCCTGCCCAGTCCCTTTGGAGGGCAGCTTCACTGTCTAGCTGAGCGGGGGCATTCTGGATTTACTGGACTGCTAGCCCTGGGCTGAGGCTGAGGGGGTCCTTTGGGGTCTCAGATGCCTGAGGCGAGACGACATGACAGTCCAGTCTGGGGTCCAAAGCAATGCTCCCGCTAAGCCGTGGAGTCTTGGGAGCAAAAATTCTGCTCTGTGAGCTACTGGCATTAAAGTGGTGAGCGAGCGATTTGGCTCCTGCATAAATTAGTCTGCTCTGGAGCCATCCTTCCTGAGCTAAGACAAAAATATGTGAGCCGGGGGCTAAAAAACTGGGAGCTAGCTCACACTAAACTCAGCTTAGAGGGAACACTGGTCCAAAGCCTTCCATGCCTTTCTGGACAGGCGGCATTGATACACTTCGTCTACGGTTGCTAACTCCAAATTAGGAAATTCCTGAAGATTTGGGGAAGGGGGGTGGAGCCTGGGGAAGGTGGGGTTTGGGGAGGGGAGGGACCTTCAGTAGGATATAGTGCCATAGAGAGTCCACCCTCCAAAACAGCCATTTTCTCCAGGCGGACTGATCTGTGTCTTCTGGGGATCTGTTGTAATTCCTGGGGATCTCCTGGCCACACCTGGGGGTTGGCAATTTCGGCTTCAGTGTCTGTGGCACCAAACAGGGTGGGCTGGTGAGGAAAGACTCAGCGTATCCCACAGCCTTGGACTCCCTCAGTCCCAAGAGATTAACCCCTTACTGAGAATATGGGGGGAGGGATGGGCTGGAGAGGGCCACGGGCCTGGCGAGACCACACGGCACCTCTTCTCCGCCTTTCCCCTTCTGGGCCAGTGGCAGGAAACGCTCCCTGGACAGAGAGGCAGGCAGCTGGCAGCACCCGCTGTGGAGTGGGCAAGGCAGAAGGAGGCCACGGCGATGGCAACGGGCAGTTGCACCAGCTTGGTGTCATGGTTAAGTGCACAGACTCTAATCTGGGAAAACTGGGTTTGATTCCCCACTCCTCCACTTGCAGCTGCTGGATGACCTTGGGCAAGCCATAGTTCTGTCAGAGCTGTTCTTGAAAAAGAGCAGTTTCTGTCAGAGCTTTCTCAGCTCCACCTACCTCACAGGGTGTCTGTTGTGGGGAAGGGAAAGGAGTTTGTAAGCCGCTCTGAGACTCCCTTCAATCCAATCTCTTCTTCTTCTTCTTCTTGGTCCTGCCCCGAGAGGACAGGGGTCTCTTGCCCTTCCCAGAACCTCTGTCTTTGAAATATTTCCGTCAGTGAAAAATGTCCCAAGCAGTTTCCAATAAACCATAAAACCTAGCGTCAAGCAGGAGTCCAAAAGTTAAACTGTTGGGCAAAGCTAAGATCTGAGCTCGAAGCCAGCAGTGCAGAGGATCAATCAAAATCACCCAAAATCCTTGCACGAGACGGCAACACACACACACCCAGCCCTCCATGCTCTTGCAAGCAGTCTGGGGGGGGGGGGGAATGGGTAGCGATCCCCGCGGTGGCACCACAGCCCTGGACCCCAGAAGTCAGAGGGAGCCAGGTCTATAGCACACTCCTTTAGCTGAGATCCCTGGTCTGAGTACCTCTGACCCAGGAAGTGAACCTGCTGAGACCACCTAGGACAGCCCCAGAGAAGAGGGCCCTTGTAGCCAGGCCCCCATCAGGGAGCCCCCCCATCCTGGCCAAAGTAAGACCGAGGGGCACCTTCTGGGCCCATGTTTGCCTCCTCAGGGAGAGCTCCTCATACTCCTCATGCCATTTGAGTGGGAAAGGGCTGCTTCCTGGGCTAGACTTGGTTGGCAGCCATAATTGCGTCTTCAAAGAAGAGGCAAGGTAGACGCAAGTTGCCCTCCCCCTTCCTTGTCTTAGCAGCAGTATGTGCGAAAAGGATCTAGGGGTCTTAGTAAACCATACACTGAACATGAGTCAGCAGCGTGATGCGGCAGCTAAAAAGGCAAATGCAAACCCCTTACTGAGAATATGGGGGGAGGGATGGGCTGTAGCAACAGAAGTAGAGTGTCCAGATCACGCGAAGTGATAGTATCGCTTTACTCTGCTCTGGTTAGACCTCGCCTGGAGTACTGTGTTCAGTTTTGGACACCACCATGTAAGAAGGATATAGACAAGCTGGAACGTGTCCAGAGGAGGGCAACGGAGATGGGGAGGGGTCTAGAGACCAAGTTGTTAGCCGCCTAGAGCCGGCTTGCTGGCTAGGCGGGATATAAATCAAAATAAATCAATAAATCAATCAATAAATAAGTCCGATGAGGAAAGGCTGAAGGAGCTCTGGGCAGGTTTAGCCTGGAGAGGAGACGACTGAGAAGTGATATGAGAGCTGTCTTCAAGCACTTGAAGGGCTGCCATACAGAGGATGGTGCGGAGTTGTTTTCTGTTGCCCCAGAAGGTCGGACCAGAATCAACGGGTTGAAATTAAAAGAGTTTTCGGCTAAACATTAGGAAGAACTTCCTGACAGTTAGAGTGGTTCCTCAGTGGAAGAGGCTTCCTCAGGAGGTGGTGGGCTCTCCTTCTGTGGAGGTTTTCAAACAGGCTAGATGGCCATCTGACAGCAACGCGGATTCTGACTGATTTCCCACAAGCAGCTGTGCCGTGACCACTTTTCCATTTGCCCCGGTTGCATTGGTCAATTTTACACTATTCGCTGTGTGGCTGCATTTTGACCCGCAGTTCCTCCTGATTTCCCCCGTGTCTTCTTGATCGTCAAAAAACAGGATGGAGAAGACGTGGGGGAAATCGGGGGGAGCTGTGAGTCAAAAAAAAGAACATAAGAGAAGCCAATGTTGGATCAGGCCAATGGCCCATCCAGTCCAACACTCTGTCACACAGTGGCCAAAAACATCAGGTGCCATCAGGAGGTCCAGCAGTGGGGGCAGGAAGCCCTCCCACTGTTGCCCCCCAAAAAACCCCACCAAGATTACAGAGCATCACTTGCCCCAGACTGAGAGTTCCTATCTATACCTTGTGGCTAATAGCCACTGATGGACCTCTGCTCCATATGTTTATCTAATTCCCTCTTGAAGCCGTCCATGCTTGTAGCCCCCCCCCCACACCTCCTGTGGCAGTGAATTCCTTGTGTTTATCACTCTTTGAGTGAAGAAGTCCTTCCTTTTATCTGTTCTAACCCGACTGCTCAGCAATTTCATGGAGTGCCCACACTAGTTCTTGTACTGTGAGATATAAAATGTGGCTGTGGGGCAAATAGTGTGAAATTGACCAATGCAACTGGGGCAAATTCAAAAGCAATGGCAGCACAACTGCTTGTGGGAAATCGGTCTCTGTGAACTGAGGCAGCTCCTGAGAGGGAGGGCAGGAAAGGCTGCTGCCTCAGTGCTTAGTTCTCGTGGCCCTTTCTTACACTTCCAGGGGAATGCCAAACGCCCCTTCGGGGTCAGGAAGCCATTTTTCTCCAGGCCAGTTTGGCTGGAGATCCTGGAGGTTTTTTGTCAACTTCTGGGCGTGGAACAGCGGTCACTGCGAGTGTGGAGGGGGAGGTATTTGTGAATGTCCTGCATTGTGCAGGGGGTTGGACTAGATGACCCTGGAGGTCCCTTCCAACTCTATGATTCGATGATTCCTGCTGCTGTTCTTCTTTCCTTCCATAAAGGGGTGCTCTGAGAGAGAATTGCCTGGTGGCAAAAGTTCTCAAACCAAAATGCTCCCCACTCTGCGGAAGGAACGGCCGTCTGCACATGCTGTCCAGTGCTCTTTTTAAAGCTATTGTCACATGTTTTGGGGCTGAGTCCTGGCATTCAAAAGAAAGGTTCCCTGTGGCTGAGCATCTGTGGCTCTCGGTGTGAGAAAAGGCCAGAGGCCTTGGAATGATGGGCATCAGTGCACAAAAAAAATTCCGTTTTATGGGCAGATTCAGTTTCTTTCCATTTGTTGCCTCCCCTGAGCCCTTGGAACAGGGTGGGCAATAAACCACTTGGCCATTTCTTCAGAAATGGCCAAGTGCCCCTTGGAGGGTTTTCATGGTCAGGATGGGGGAAAAGACCTCTTGCAAAGAGAGCCCCTGTGCTGCCAGTAAGAGTGGCAGGTGCTGAACATGGGAAGGGTTTCCATGCAGAAAGTCTCAGGTTTGATAATAACATAAGATCAGTGAGGGTCCATCTAGTCCAGCATCTTGTCTCACACAGGGGCCACCCAGTCCTCAGGAGGACCAGCAACAGGGCAGAGAGGCCGAGGCCTTCCCCTGAGAAGAACCTGAGAAGAACCTCAGAAGAGCCCTGCTGGATCAGACCAGTGAGGGTCCCTCTAGTCCAGCCTCCCGTCTCACACAGGGGCCAACCAGTTCCTATGGAGGGCCAGATACAGGGCAGATGCCGAGGCCTTCATGAGAACATAAGAAGAGCCCTGCTGGATCAGACCAGTGAGGATCCCTCTAGTCCAGGTTCCTGTCTCACACAGGGGCCAGCCAGTTCCTCTGGAGGGCCAGCAACAGGGCAGAGAGGCCGAGGCCTTCCCCTGAGAAGAACACCAGAAGAGCCCTGCTGGGTCAGACCAGCGAGGGTCCCTCCAGTCCAGCCTCCCCTCTCACACAGGGGCCAGCCAGTTCCTCTGGAGGGCCTACAGCAGGGCAGAGAGGCCGAGGCCTTCCCCTCATGTTGCCTCCTGGTGCTGGGATTCAGAGGCAGACTGCCTCTGACCGTGGCGGCTCGATCCTGGGCATTCCCCAATTTAAAAGGAAGACAGGGAGCAGGGCAGGGAATGGCACTTGCCTAAGACCTTAGAGAAACGCCCTTACGTTGGGCACTTGACATGTGTCCAGGAGTCTTCTAATGATGAGTCGAAGGTCATTTTTGGAAAGCTCTGCTATGAATTCTTTTCTGCCTGAAAAGAGCAAAGGTGGCTAACGAAGTGTGGGAGGTGGCTGGAAGCCGTTTTAAAAACAGAGAAACGGAGAGAGCCTCAGTGGAGCAGCCCTTTTTTCACCTGAATCGTAGACGCGGGGCATGAGATGAAGGGACTGACAAAGTGTTGCCTGCAAGAAGTGACTCGGATCACGTGTTCCAAACTGTGCTCCCGGGAGCTCTTCGAGAACTCACCTGCTTTTTCACTGAGAGAGTCGGCGACAGAGCAGAAACTTGCTTTTTGCATTTGCTCCAAATATTCCTACTCCATTCTTCAGCCAAATGGCTTTGGGGGTGGCTTACATAATAAAACCAAATCCAGATCAGTATTTAGGGGGGAAAAACCCAATAACACAATCTATAAACAGGAATAAAACTGCAAAACAGAGCCCTAAATCAGGAGCTCCAAACGGATGGCCACAGATTCTTTGTACCGCTTGGTACAAAGGAAAAACTCTAGAGAAAGTCCACAAATTCTTTGTATGAAAAACTTGAGGAGGACAAAAGTTCCACGCCTGCAGGAGCAGCAGCAGGTATGCCCGGCTGGCTTCAATGCCACGTTCGCCTTCCGCTTCTTCGTTATTGCAGAAGCCTGATCGGCAGAAAGAAAATGTGTCAGTGGGGCGATTGGATTTGGAAAAAATTGTTTAAGGAGGTTTCTTAAATTTCCATTTCATTTCACAGCCAAAGAGTACCAGCTATCTGGAGCGTTTTTGAATTGATACAGTCTCCTTCTGTGAACTCTCGTGATATAGCACTTGGAGGTTGGTAACCCCAGCCGCACATGAGGGGCTGTATGGCGCAGCACCCCGTTGGAGTCCCTCCCCCCTCCCTAAACCCCACCCTCCTCAGGCTCCACCTCCAAATCTCCAGGTATTTCCCAGCCTGGAGATGGCAACCGTATCTCCTCTATGTACATTCAGTAACCCTGAAAACCATCTTCCAAGAGCTTTACGCTGCTCCTCTTCTTTGCACATCTTTTTTATTATTATTGATTTTTATTCATTTTGTTTAATTACAACACATCATATACTGTACAATTTAGGACAATAACAATAACATTCTCTTATCCATACATTACTTTGGTTTAAAAGAAAAATGCTATTTAACCTTGTGATTTTTTCTGAGACTGCAAAGCTTAACCTAAGTAAAACAGCTTGTTAGTGAGTTAACATAAATGTTGGTCATATGAGCTTATTTGCTGCAATAGTTATGTGAAGCTGGTGTTTTATAGAAATAACCATTCGTGATATAATGGGTTTGAGGGTAATGTCGTGTTGAGACATGTAGTTTAAAAGTGGAGCCCATAGTCGCACAAATTTAGAGTAGACTGTTGTTGAACTTGTAGTAGCTCCTTGTATTGAATTTGAGATCTTGGCCGTAATGAATTGTTCCCATATTTTCTTGTGCCAAGCTATGATTTTCGGTGCTATAGGAGATTTCCATGCCGAGGATATTGTTAGTCTTGCTGTCGCTAAGAGTATTGAAGTGAGATCTTTGGTATTATCATTTATTGGGTCATCCCATAGATTTAACAGCATAATTTCTGGTCTGCAGTACATAGATTGCGAGGTGATCTGATTTATCTAGGATGTCACCTCTTTCCAGAATTGGAGAATCATTGGACAGTTCCACCAACAATGCAGATAGGTGCCGGGTTGGCGATAATTTTTCCAGCAGGTTGATTTGTTGGTGGAGTTAATTCTTTGTGCAGCTCTTGACTCCATGCGCAGCCAGCCAAGAGCCCAGGGCCTGTGCTTGTGGACTTCCCAAAGGCCTCTGGCCAGCCTTGAGCAGAGACGGGACGGTGGGCTGGGGTGGGGGGACTGTGGCCTCAGTTGCACCCCATGAGCTTGTTCCAAAGACCAGCATCTTTACAGCCATCGTGCTTAGAGAACTATGCCCCTTGCCATCTGGGCTCTCCAGAATCCAGGTGGCTGTAATCCAGGCTCGTGAGGATCGTGTCCTGCGTTTAGACGGCTGCTCCGTACCAAAAACAAAGGCCCCCGATCACAAGTTAACCTGGGATAATGTTGCCAAGGGTGGGAATGTGTGCCCGAAAGTCCCTCCGTGGGAGCATAAGGCATTTTTGGCTGGCCACCTTCCCTCCACTTTTCCTGAGGCCAGTGCCGACAACTGTTGTGCAACTTGCTGTAAAGTTCTGTTTCAGCTGTGACACACAGAGCCTGGATTGGGGGCCGATGGGCACAGGTGCAGGCAGCTCCATTTTGACCACTCTGGCTAGCTCCCCCAGGAATGCTTCTGGCTCCAGATATTTCACTGCAACAAGCTTAGATGTCCCTTTTCACCTTCTGCCCCTCCACAGTGCTCTGACCTGGCTAGCGCAGTCTCACCTGCTCTCATCAGGTATTGTAAGCTAAGTAGGGTCAGCCCTGGTCAGAGACCTCCAAGGAAGTCCAGGATCACTATGCAGAGGCAGGCAATGGCAAACCAACACTGGACGTCTCTTGCCTTGAAAACCTTACAGGGTCACCCTGAGTCAGCTGTGACGTGATGGCCTTTTCTACCACTCTCTCCACAGTCTCGTGAAGCCAGTTCTTGCAACTTGCTGATGAGATGGTAGACCCATGAGTCAACCGCATCATATCAGCTTGGTGGTGGTGTCACACAATGTGAGCTAGTGTGTTGGGGGAAGGGGGGAGGTTAGGCTAGGACCCCTCCCTGACATCTCTTTCTCCACAGAGGAGGCCATAGCTCAGTGGTAGAACATCTGCTTGGAATGCAGAAGGTCTCAGAGGATGTGAAAGACCTTTCTCTGCCTGAGACCCTGGAGAGCTGCTGCCAGTCTGAATAGACAAAGGTTTCTGGAGTTCTGGCCCCGCTGGTGGACCTCCTGATGGCACCTGGTATTTTTGGCCATTGTGTGACCGACTGTTGGACTGGATGGGCCGTTAGCCTGATCCAACATGGCTTCTCTTATGTCTCAGACAGTGATGCTCTGTCTTCTTGGTGCTTGGGGGGGCACAGTGGGAGGGTTTCTTGTAGCCCCACTGGTGGACCTCCTGATGGCACCTGGTATTTTTGGCCGTTGTGTGACAGACTGTTGGACTGGATGGGCCATTGGCCTAATCCAACGTGGCTTCTCTTATGTTCTTATGTCTCAGACATATGTCTCTGTCTTCTTGGTGCTTGGGGGGGCACAGTGGGAGGGCTCCTGGTGGACCTCCTGATGGCACCTGGGTTTTGGCCACTGTGACACAGAGTGTTGGACTGGATGGGCCACTGGCCTGATCCAACAGGACTTCTCTTATGTTCTTATGTCTGGGTCAGTGATCCTCTTTCTTGGTGATTGGGGGGGTATCAGTGGGAGGGCTTCTAGTGTCCTGGCCCCGCTGCTGGACCTCCTGAGGGCACCTGGTGTTTTTGGCCCCTGTGTGACACAGAGTGTTGGACTGGATGGGCCATTGGCCTGATCCAACATTGGCTTCTCTTGTGTTCTTATGTTCTTAAAGTATCGATGGAACACTCTGTCTGGGGCAGTGATGCTCTGTATTCTTGGTGCTTGAGGGGGGCACAGTGGGAGGGCTTTTGGAGTTCTGGCCCCACTAGTGGACCTTCTGATGGCGCCTGGGTTTTGGCCACTGTGTGACACAGAGTGTTGGACTGGATGAGCCATTGGCCTGATCCAACATTGGCTTCTCTGATGTTCTTAAGGCCTTGATGGACTAAGGGCCTGATTCAGTATAAGGCGGCTTCATGTACATGTGTACGTGTAAGTCTGATCCTTTTTTGTGCTGTGTCTAATTTTTGCAGTCCTTGTCCCATTGCATTGCTTAGTAAATCTCTTATGCTGTTTGATTACACTTTTTAGAATCCATCTTGTTTGTAATCCACCTGGAGTCTCAGGGAGAAGGATTGGCTATACAGTGAATAAATACATAAATAAATGATGTGCAAGCCTTTGAAATGGCCTTGGGGGGGGTAGTTGCCTCTTGCTGCACATAGACTCATAGAGCTGGAAGGGACCTCCCGGGTCATCTAGTCCCACCCCCCTGCACAATGCAGGAAATTCACAAATACCTCCCTCCTGCACACACCCAGTGTCATGCCCAGAAGATGACAAAAAAAATGTACATGCAGCTCTGCACGTGCAGCCCCATGGCAGGGTCAAAAGCACCCCCTCCAGACTATTTCCACTCAGGAAAATGGTTTGAACCCACTCCCCACCACCACCACACCGTCACAATCCAAATTGGGTCCTGCCATGCTTGTCAGTTCAGTAGATCCCTGACCCATCTCATAGAGGTAAATCTTGATTAGTTCAGTCCTTTGGCTGCATAAAATCACCTCTGAGGTCGGCCAGCAGCAGGGCTTCCACTCTCCAAAGCATCAATTTTCTCCAAGGGAACTGTGTAGCCTGGAGCTGAATTGAAATTCTGGGAGGCCTCCAGCCCCCACCTGGAGGCTGGCAACCCTAGGGTCAGCCCCATGAGCTGGGGAGGGGGGCAGCAGCTCGCCCGCCCGCCTGGTGGGATTCAGGCAGCGTCAGCACAGCTGGTGGGCGAAGGAAGGCTTAATCCTCAGCAATTCACACCTCATTAATGAGGGGAGGTGTGATCCCCAAACGGATATCCAGCCCTTGGCATCCTGGCTCTACGGGAGCTGCTCACGCAGGCGGAGTTTGCTTTATGGACGGTGGTCCCACGCAGGAAGAAGACCCGTCCTCACACAGCAGTGACACCCTCCGTTTTGGGGGTTGCCAGCCTCCAGGGGGTGGAGACCTCCTGAGAATACAGCTCAGATTTATGTCATCATACGCCCACCAAAGTCCTTCCCCTCCCCTCCCCAGACTCCACCCACCCTAGGCTCCACCCCCCAAATCTCCAGGTATTTCCCAAGCTGAAGCAGGCAACACTATTTTGCCCCATGGAAATGACCTAAAGTGCGGGAAATTTGTCTTGGGCGAAAGGTTTGGGATCCTCAGCTGGCTCCGTGTTCCATTCCTGGCTTCCAAGCAGGGTGTGGGAGAGGCTTAGCGTAGCATTGCCAGGTGCCCCCCCCCCCCGGGGCTGCTGACTGAGAGTTGGGGGGCAGGGTTGTCAGCTCCAGGTTGGGGAGCTCCTGGAGATTTAGGGGTGAGCTTGGATCAGGCCAAAGGGCCATCTTGCCCAGCATCAGGTCTGAAGGCGAACTCTGCCTTCTGCATCTGGCATTCAAAGGCGCACTGAGCCAGCCTTGGCCGGGAGGGCGGGGTAAAAATCTAATTTGTCAGTCAATCAGTCAATCACTGCCTCCATGCATCTGACGAAGAGAGCCGTGTCTCTCGAAAGCTTATGCTACAAGAAAGTTTGTCAGTCGTAAAAGGTGCTACTGCGCTTTCTACTATTCTCAGTATGGAGCTCCCACTGGGAATATGGAGTTTCCGTCCATCCTCCACGAATCTGCCTAATGTATTTTCTCAGCGAAAAGCCACTTCAGCTAGAGACTGCCACGGCATCTTGTAGCAGTGAGTTCCACCGGGTGCTTTTGCGTGTCCTGAACCCGCCTGCGAGTCCTGTGGGTGGCCGCTCCGCCAGGCCAGCCACTCGGCTTTCCCTCTGGAAAGAGGGAGGGGCGATAGGGCTTCTCTCTCAGAGATGTGGCGGCTCGGCAAGAACACAGGATGGGGAGGGGGGGCTCGGGCAGGAGCCCTCCAAGCCCCAGACTACTGGAGGAAATTGCTACATGATGGGCCGGGGGACACTTGCCAGCTCTGAGTTTGGAAATGCCTGGCGCTTTGGGTGGTGGAGACTGTGGAGGACAGGGTTTGGGGAGGGGATGGGCCTCAGCATGGGACAGTGTCATGGAGCGCCCCCCCCCCCCCCAGAGCAGCTATTTTCTCAAAGGGAACTGAGCTCGGTAATTTTGGAGACAGGCTGGGAGATCTCCAGGTCCTGTCTGGTGGTTGGCAGCTCTGCTATGAGCCAGGACACCCACGGGGGTCCCATTTCAGTTGGATCAGGACTGGCACATGGGCTTAAACCTCCCCCCCCTAACCCCCCCCCCCACACACACACACTGTTGGTTAGAAGCAAAAGAGGCCCTCTGGGGGAGCCCTTTTGGGGGCGTGGGTTTGGCCTGGCCAACAAAGATGAACGCTAATTAGTGGCTAATCCGGGCCAGCCAGGGAGGGAGGGAGGGCTGCCAGCCAGACCAGGGCCCTCGCCCTCCTGCATGGGGGGCGAGGGGGGGGAGAAATCTGTGCTAAGAGCCCCAGGGAAAGCAAGCCGCAGAGCTTCATTTTGGGGCAAAGGAGTTCTTGCTTGAATTATGGAGCCGGCTGGCAGGCTGTGGTCTTGGGGGGCTGCAAGGGAGAGTGGAGGTTTGGGTTGGACTCGCCTGTCGGCGTGCTTCACTGCGCACCAACGTGGCGCACCAGTGGAGATTGCGGAGGTATCCCAGGCAAACATTCCCTCTGAGCTTTCAGAGAGGGGTGCTGTGGGGAAAGGGCTTGTGGAAATCCGTTTGTAAAGTTAAAATGACAGGATCTGGATGCAGACTTCAAAGATCAGGCCGAGTTTTTCAGCTACTGCGAAACCTCAGCTCAGCTCTGCCTTCCTCTGAACTTGAGGATGAGCAAGTATGAAGCCACGGACCAGGAACACACGACGCCTTCTGTTTGCCCCTCTTGCCGGCTTTCAGAAGTAAAAGACACAACACAGTACCCCTGAGCACAGGCAAAGTGCATTTTCTGCCCCACTGACCCTCCACAGCTGATGCCTGCCCATGCTGAGGGTAATGGCAGAGCAGTCCTAGGCAGGTTGGCGCTGAGCACCTGTGCTGCCCGCCTCCCTTGGCAGGTCCCCGAGACGGCTTGCTGGGAACTGTGGCCGCAGGTCTGCGTCTCTCCCTCCCTCCCTTTTTCTGCTCTGCTCTTTCAAGGCTGCACTGGCCCCGGGGCGGCGGCGGCTGCTGCTGCTGCTGCTTCTTCTACACAATTAGAAGTCAGAGCAATTAAAACTCCCTATAAAACACCAGCACGGGAAAAACCATTGAGCTAAAGACCAGGCTGCTTGTTGCGCTTGGCTGGATTCGTTTTATTGGAGTGTCGGGGCAAGAGGCTGGCGCTGCCCATGCCAGGCTCGGCGGGTCTGCTCTTGGGCTGCAGCGAGGCGGCACACCAGGGCGTCTCTTGTGCACAGCTGCAGGGCACAAAGAGGTGGGGGGGGGCAGGCCTGTACCCAGGATTTTGTGGCTTGTGTGGCAAAAAAAAATTCTGGGGGGGCTGGCATTATTTGCTATAATGAAGGGGTCCCTCTCCCTCCCCTCCCCTCCCCTCCTGGAAGATTTATTAAAGGGCCCTTCAGCTGATCAGTGGGGAATATGTGGCCGGCCAGTCAGCTGGAGGGCCCTTCAAGTCTTGCAAGAGGGAAGGGAGAGGGGTACATACCAATGCTCCCTCTAAGTTGTGGAGTCTTGTGAGCAAAAATTCCACTTTGTGAGCTACTGGCATTAAAGTTGTGAGCAAGCAATTTGGCTCCTGCTCAATTAGTTGGCTCTGGAGCCATCCTCCCTGAGCGAAGACAAAAATGTGTGAGCTGGAGGCTAAAAAACTATGAGCTAGCTCACACTAACTCAGCTTAGAGAGAACACTGCACACCACCCCCTGCTTCTTCTCAAAATCACTTAAAGGATCCCTGTAAATGTTTTTGGGAAGAAGGGGGTGGAGCCCCCAATGGCCCCGCCATAGCTATGGGCCAGTGCGGGGGGAGAAGGAGATGACATATCGAGAAGAAAAAATATCCTGCGTGTTCTTGGTCACACGATGTTTGCGACAGCATCACTGAGTTGGGCCATGCTTCCTGCCCTCCCTCCGAACAGGTAAATGCCTTGCCCCTGTTTTTGCAGCTGGCAAAAGCTGCACCACAAAGCACCACCCCTGTCTGTTCAGCTCCGGGCCACAGCCGCCACGGGGCAGTCCGGCAGGAGGGTGTTTGGTTGTGCCCCATAACCCGGCATCGCCCTTCCTGTCTTGACCAAACGAGAAACTGAAAGGAAGCCCTGGACTGTCCTCGTCTCCCAAGCCGCGTGATGGCTGCTTCCGAGCCAGGCAGAGATCGGACTTCAGCAGAGCTCCGTGCGGCCTCTCTTGCAAAGGGAGGGCTTAGAGTAGGACTGGGCAGCCGGATTCCTTGGGATGAGGCTGGTTGGCAGCCGTCCCCTTTTGCTTGTCCAGCTAGCAGGAAGCACACCACTCTTTTCTAGCGCTGCTTGTGAACCGGCAGTTGCATTCTGGGATGGTGTCCCCAGGATGCTTTGCAAAGAGGCTCCCCCCCCCCCCCCCGGGCAGCTACTCTAGAGCAGACGAGCAGTTCCCACTTGTGTTAATTGCAATAACTTAAACCTCAGGAATGGGAGAAAAGGACCGATCATGGTCCGTGGTTAAAAATCACGTGGCACGAAGTTGGGGTTTGCAAGGAATTTTTTTAAAGTGAAAAATGGCATGTTCGTTTAAATGAATCCCCCCCCCCCCCCCCCCGCCGTGCCAGTGCTAATTTTAAAACTGAAATGAAACTTTAAACTCCCAAACTGGAGGGGGGGGGGGGGGAGATGGAGAGTCTTTTTAAAGTTGAAATGTACTTGTAAAAATTGCAAGATATGGAAATGTTGAGCAGTCCAGACATCTTTCCGCAGTGATATCTCAAGTATCTGGTGTCTACATTGTTAGCCCATGGACACGCTCCTTTCATGTCCCCCTTTCAAATGTATCCAGACATAGATCAAACTTTGGCAGAACTTAAAATGTTCCATATTGGCTTTCATTTGATCTTTAATAGAATCTGCTATAAGTTGAAAAGCTGCTGTTCCCTGTGTAATAAATGCAAAATTGTTTGGATGTCGGCTGTACAATTTCAGTGGAGGGGGGGGGCTTCTTCTCCATTGTGGTGGCAACATGGAAAGACATGAAAAGGCCCCCACCTCTGTCCTTCAGTGCTCCTTCAGATCAGTCCTTCAGAACAACGGGGTTGTTGCTAGATGATATTCAGAGCCGGGGGTGGGGGGGGGGACTGCAACTTTCTGCTTGCGTGTGGATCTAGGTGAAGGGGAGCACAGTCTTCATGAACAGAGAGTCAGCAGGGGCCGGCCATGCAGCTCGGAATGTCCTGGGAAAGTGGTTGAAGAGTACTGGACACAGGAGACCAGGAACGGTGAAATCATGAAGCCTTTCTTGAGTGATTCAGCATGCCTAGCAGATGGTCAGAACAAGCATGCTTCCAGGGCCCTCGTTATATGCTGGCCGGAGCCACACCTCCGGCCGCACCCAAAAGACCTGATAGGGGCTTAACATATGCGCATGTTTGTCATAGGTTCCCTGGAGGAGCCTTTGGCCGCATTGGCTCCCCAGGGAGAACCGAGGTCCCACATTGGTGGAGGCTTTCAATCCGGACGTCTATTGTTCCTCCAGATTCAAGCTCCCCTCTCTGCCTGAGCATAAGCTTTCAAGAAACACACTTCTCTTCATCAGATGCACGTGACGAAGAGAGCTGTGTTTCTCAAAAGCTTATGCTACAATGAAGTTTGTTAGTCTTAAAGATGCTACTGGGCTTTTTACTGTTTTGCAGCAACAGACTGACAGGGCTGACTCCTCTGGGTCTCAGATGCCTCCTGTTGGGCAGTGGCAGACCTAGGATTCAGACGAAGTCCCGCGAGAGGAACTGCAGCTCCCCCCTCCCCTTCCTGAAGAGTCTGTGTGCATGCGCTGCTGATCCACACATGGGCCTTTGTACTGGAAATGGGTTTATGTACTTAGCATACTGATATCTCATTGTATCTTCAGTGGTTCAAAATATATATCTTAGGTCCCCATCTGAAAAGGTAATGTGGGAATGGGTGCCTTGCTCATACCCAGTCCCTGAGCGGTTGCCAGGTTGTTCAGGGAGGCATGCCCCCGCCCCCCCCCTGCCGCCGCTGCAGCCCTCATGAGTGGTGCCCCCCAACCAGGGCAACGTCTGTGTTGTGTCCTCTGCGGAGCCTCGCTGTGCTTTGGAGGGTAAGGGCATCCAGGGAGTGACCCCGCCCCCTGCACATCCACTCCACCGGCCACAATGACGGGGTCTTGTCACAGGGGATCCCCCCAAGGCGCTGGAGCGGGCCCAGCCAAAGAGGGTTGCAGTGGGTCACTGAGTTTGAGGGCCCGGCCAGGGCAGCTGCTGAGGTGCCAGAACCAGAGGAGGAATCAAAGAGGCCCTTGTCCGGCTGTGCTGAGGCTGAGCGCGGTGGCGGTGGTGGCGGCGGTGGCAGGGGGACATTCAAGTTGAATGAGGTGGGCAGAAGCTGGCACCCTGGGCTGTGGTTAAGGCAGCAAAACCCGGGAGGGTGTTCCAGGCCTTGCCTGACCAACTCTTTTCCGGGTTCTTCTCTGTTGCACTTGAGAACTGCAAGGGGTGGTGGGGGTCATTCTCCACACACACAGGTATGCCCGTGGACACCTGGAGCTGCCTTCTGCTGCTTCGGAGACCCTCGGTCCATTGCGGTCAGTCTTGCCTACTTGTTGGGATATGAGCAAGTTCCGTTCCTGATGCCGTGCAAGGAGTACCGTGTTGTGTGTGCCAAGTGCCTAGTTAGTTTGCTGAGGGCCAGCTGAGTAGCCGGCAGGTATCTCAGTGTCATTGATGCAACAAACATGAAATTAAGCAAACTCCGGAGCACGAGGGAAGACAGGAGGGCCTGGAGTGAGGTGGTCCCTGTTGTCACAAAGAGTCGGACTCGACTGTGCGGCTCAACAACAACAACAACAATCTCAGGCCAGAGCCTTGGTGACAATATGCATAATGAGTTGGGATTGGGTTTGTCTGTCGGCTAATCAATAGATTTGAGGGTGTCCCAGGGGTGGGGGCTCAGGAAAGTCTTACGGCTTTTGTTCTAACTCTCACCTGGGGCACAGACCCGAGCGTTTTAGCCTTGAGAGCCAGTTTGGCATAGTGGTTAAGTGCGTGGACTCTAATCTGGGAGAGCCGGGTTTGATTCCCCACTCCTCCACTTGCACCTGCTGGATGACCTTGGGCAAGCCACAGCTCTATACCAGCTGTTCTCTCAAGGGCAGTTCTGGAAAGAGCTCTCTCAGCCCCACCTGCCTCCCAGGGTGTCTGTTGTGGGGAGGGGAAGGGAAAAGGAGTTTGTAAGCCGCTCTGAGACTCCAAGTGAGTGAAGGGTGGGGTATAAGTCCAATCTCTCCTTCTTCTTCTTCTTCTTTACTGAGACAAGATGTAGATTAGAGAGAGCGAGACAGAATGTTTATCCTTCTGAGCTCCCAGTTCCCTCTTCAAAGCTAATACACACATGTGTTGTGTTCGTCTTTTGCTTTGCTACGTTAAATAACCCCACGCTCTATGCGGGGTCTTCTTCACATCACCTACTAGCTTTTGACTGGAGGTGGTGTGGACAGAACATGGGGGCTTCTGCATGCCAGGAAGATGGGGAGGGGGCTGTGGCTCAGTGGCAGAGCATCTGTTTGGCATGCAGAAGGTCCCAGGTTCAGTCCCCGGCATCTCCAGTTTTTAAAAGTACCAGGCAGGAGGTGATGGGAAAGACCTCGTGGGCACGCCACGAAATTGCTGAGCAGTCGGGTTAGAACATACAAAAGGAAGTCCTTCTTCACCCAAAGAGTGATTAGCACGGGGAATTCATTGCCACAGGAGGGGGTGGCAGCTACAAGCATGGACGGCTTCAAGAGGGAACTGGATAAATACATGGAGCCGAGCTACAAGGAATAGGTAGGAACTCTCAGACTGGGGCAAGTGATGCTCTGTATTCTTGGTGCTTGGGGGGGGGGGCAACAGTGGGAGGGCTTCTGGAGTCCTGGCCCCACTGGTGGACCTCCTGAGGGCACCTGGTGTTTCTGGCCACTGTGTGACAGAGGGTTGGACTGGATGGGCCACTGGCCTGATCCAACATTGGCTTCTCTTATATTCTTATGTTACCTTTCTCTGCCTGAGACACCCTGGGGAGCCGCTGCCAGTCTGAGTAGACAAGACCGACCTTGAGGGACCAGTGGTCTGATGCAATACAAGGCAGCTGCACATCTTCGGGTGAAATGCTCTGCTGCTGCGACACAGCCCCTTGTTCACTAAAACTCTGCCTTCAGCTGCAGCAGGCCATTGGTCTCTCTAGGCCAGTGTTGGCAGCGGCTCTTCAGGGTCTCAGGCAGAGAGAGAGGTCTCTTTCGCATCATCTGCTGCCTGATCCTTCTGGATGCAAAGCAGATACTCTGCACCAGGCCGCTCTCAAGAACAAGGAATAAAACCACAGTGAATACGAGCTAAAACTGCTCAGTAAACCCCAGAAATAAAACTACTCCAGTCGACCTGTCTACAGTTAGCAGCCAATAACATCAGCAGCCCCACAACAGAATAAAGCAGTTTTAGGAATAGACAAGCAGGTCATGAAATCTCTCCTCTCCTCTCCTCTCCTCTCCTCTCCTTCCTTCTTTCTTTCTTTCTTTCTTTCTTTCTTTCTTTCTTTCTTTCTTTCTTTCTTTCTTTCTTTCTTCTCTCTTTCTTTCTCTCTCTCTTTCTCTCTCTCTTTCTCTCTCTCTTTCTCGCTCGCTCGCTCGCTTGCTTGCTTGTAAATCCCTCCTTCCTGACCCTTGCTGAGGCCCTGAAAGAGGCAGGTTTTTCTGCACCCAAAAATGCTAGTCAGAAGAACGGGGCCTGCGTCTCTCCAAATCACATTTTAAAACAGAGGGTCTTTTCTTGAGGAGCGGAAAACACGCAGCAGCTTGTGTGGAAGCCTGGCTCTTTGGGGTGAGGCTGAAGGAATCGGTGATGGGAGCTGAGCCAGAAGCCGCCCAGGCTGAGTGATTGCGGCCTCTTGTAGCCGAAGGACCCGGTCGCCACTGAGAAGCTCCGTTCCATCCCCTCAGCATCCAAGCCCTTGATGGCTGGCATCCGTTACCCAACAGAAAGCCACTTTTCTCTTCAGACTCCTCTTTGGCTTTTGGGTGTGTCTTTCCCTCTTAGACCTAACATGGGAAACCTGCAAGCTACAGTCATGCAAAAGGCAGCATCATGACAAATGCTCCCTCTAAGCCTCGGAGTCTTGTGAGCAAAAAATCTACTTTGTGAGCTCCTGGGATTAAAGTGGTGAGTGAGCGATTTGGCTACTGCATACTATTAGTTTGCTCCGGAGCCATCCTTCCTGAGCTGAGACAGAAATGTGAGCCCAGTCACATGAGTGAGATAATGGTGGGGGGGGGGGGGGGAGTGAGGCTTTTTGCGCCAGAGCAAAATGAAGCGTGGTATCACGATCAGACGGTCTCCCGAGGCTCCGTACTCAGGCCATTAGCCACCGATCACACGGTGATAGTGAAGCATCGCAAAGCTCAGCAGTACTGCGTTTGTGCGCATGCGGAGGTCGGCGTTTGCGCACATACCACAGAGGCTAAAAAAACCCATCCGGTGTGAGACGGGACATAGACGGGCGCTGGATGCGACAGGATACCGGCGCTTCTGCAATCCGACAACCGCCTGCCCCCTGCATTTTCTGGAAAATACTGCACTTTTGCAGGTATCTTTTAACTCCGCATCTTCGGTGGGGCGGTACGGGTTGCCGACGGGTGCAGAACACTTGCCAGATGTTTCCGTGTGATCGCACCCTGAAATCCAGCCGGGAGGCGTGCCTATCGCACAGCTACTTGTGCGTGTGATCGGGGCCATGTGTGAAGCAGAGGCTGAAAAACTGTGAGCTAGCCCGCACTAACTCAGCTTAGAGGGAACACTGGTCATGACCCACAAGACGAGAAGAGCCCAGCCTCCCTTGAGTGCCCTTGGGAAGGGCTGCCAGGCCAGGAGGACTGCCGGAGCCACCAGTGGGCTGCAGCTCTGGATCTGGTTCCTGGGGGTGTCCCCATCCCAAGAGGCAACGCCCCCCAGTCAGGGGCTGCCCTCCCTTGCCACTAGCCAGAGGCCACTGTTTTGGGCAGGGGTTGAGGGGCCCACAGGCTTTCACGTGACTCTGCTTGTGAAGCAGTCACCGGCACTAGCACTTGATGCCAAGCCACCTCTGCCGGTCCCCTCGGCCTCCTCCTTGGCCTTAGCGAAGGCATTAAACAGAAGAGAAAGAGAGAGCAGCGAATCTGGCAGCGAAGAGGACCTGAGCGGAGGCTGTTGGGAACTGGGCAGGGAGGAGAGAGGAGGCCTTTCCCCAGTGTTTCTCTGCGTCCCTCTGTGCTCCCGAGGAACTTCCGTTTCAACCAGCCAGTACCAGCCTGTGCCCGAGTGTGCCTCACCACGCCTGCCAGCTTGGCCCCTGTGAATGGCAGCAGCAGTTTCTGGGTCTGCCAGGGACTGTTTCTTCCCCTGCCCTTCCTTCCTCGACACCTTCTCCTGTGTGGGATTTGCTTTCCTGTCCCTCGATTTTTGCACCTGATAAAATGATAGAAGTCTCTTGTGAGCTGGTGTTAATTGAATGGGGGGGAGCAGGAGCCCCCTCCCTTGGTTCCGTCCAGTCTCAATGCAAGGGGTTGACAGCTGAGGCCTAATTCAGCAGATGGGTTGGGTCCTCTCTTTGGCACCCTTCTGGCGAAGGTGGTGGCCATATTCCTGATGCATGCCATCCTCCAGGTGGGGCCTGGAGATCTCCCGGAATGACAACTGATCTCCAGGCGACAGAGATCAGTTGCCCTGGAGAAAATGGCTGCTCTGGAGGATGGACTTTGTGGCAGGGGTGTCAAACAGATGGCCCATGGGCCGGAACCGGCCCTTCCAGGGCTCTTATCCGGCCTGAAAGCAACTGGTCATTACCCTTATTACCAGATGGCAGAGGCTGGGCGTTATGCCCCTGTATACTGCCTCAGTGCTAATGGGTAATGGGCGGTGGGAGTGGGAGGGTGGGAGCCAGTTTGGTGTCATGGTTAAGTGCGCGGACTCTTATCTGGGAGAACCGGGTTTGATTCCCCACTCCTCCACTTGCACCTGGCTGGATGACCTTGGGCAAGCCATAGCTCTGGACCAGCTGTTCTCTCAAGGACAGCTTGGGAAAGAGCTCTCTCAGCCCCACCTACCTCACAGGGTATCTGTTGTGGGGAGGGGAAGGGAAAAGGAGTTTGTAAGCTGCTCTGAGTGAGTCGAGTGAATGGCGGGGCAGAAATCCAATCTCCTCCTCTTCCTCTTCTTCCTCCTCTTCCTCTTCTTCTATTGTTGGCCCTGCAGAGGAGCTGGCTGGCCCCTGTGTGAGGCAGGATGCTGGACTGGATGGACCTCCACTGGTCTGACCCAGCAGGGCTCTTCTGAGGTTCTTATGCTCTTAACCCTACCTGGGGCCTGTTTTTCATGATGTATTGTCTCTTTGGATCAGCTTTCTAGCAGTAGGATTAAACAGGGGGGTACACGGAATTCATTTCAGCTCTTGACGGCTTATATTTATTGGGGGTTTTCTCTCAGGGGTTTTAAGGGGGGGGGGTGTCCTCCTACCCTCGATGTAGGGCAGGCGAGAAACCCAGAGAAATAAGTGGCTCAGATTGCCTCTCGTTCTCGCGGTCCACCTGGATGTTTCCTCTCGCCCGGGGAGTGCCAGTCCCTTCCCCTCCTCCGAGGCCCCAAATTGGCAGTCCAGCCTGGCCCGGGTTTGGCTGCACAGAGAGGCCTCCGCGAGTGTGTGATTCCCATGGCAACTGCGCTGGGGAGGAAATGATCCTTCTGTGGAACGGAAGATCCTCCTGCAGCCTCCAAGTCGGCAGCGGGTTGCAGACGATGCTCAGCTCCAGGCAGACTTTCTCTGCAGGATGAGGAGGGTGGTGTATCTTGTCTGATTCCATGTCAGCTTCACAGAGCGTCAAGACCACTGCTGGGGAGAGGCCGTGGCTGAGTGGCAGAGCTTCTGCTTTGCATGCAGAACGTCCCAGGTTCAAACCCTGGCCACCTCCAGTTAAAAGGACCTCTCCCTGAAAGACTTGTCCCTGGGACCCTGGAGAGCCGCTGCCATTCTAAGCAGACAAGACTGACTTAGATGGACCGATGGTCTGATTCAGTGTAAGCTTCATGTGTTTAGCTGAATTTAGGGGAGGGGCCATGGCTCAGTGGAAGAGTCTCTGCTTGGCACGTAGAAGGTCCCAGGTTCAATCCCCGGCATCTCCAGTTAAAAGGACCAGGCAACAGGTGACATGAAAGACTTCTCTGCCTAAGACCCTGGGAAGCTGTAAAGAGGGGCCGTGGCTCAGGGGCAGAGCCTCTGCTTGGCATGCAGGAGGTCCCAGGTTCAATCCCCGGCATCTCCAGTTAAAAGAACCAGGCAGTAGGTGATGGGAAAGACCTCCACCTGAGACCCTGGAGAGCCGTAAAGAGGGGCGGTGGCTCAGTGCCAGAGCCTCTGCTTGGCATGCAGAAGGTCCCCGGTTCAATCCCTGGCGGCATCGCCAGTGAAAAAGGACCAGGCAGGAGCTGATGTGAACAACCTCTGCCCAAGACCCTAGAGAACCACTGCCAGTCTGAGTAGGCAATACTGACCTTGATGGACCAGGTGTGTGTGTGTGTGTGTTACACAGTATAAGGAAGCTTCATGTATTCGTGTACCAGTTCTTACTGGAGCGACCCTCTAGGTGCCTCCGGTTGCCCTGATGCCCCATCTCAGTTCAGCTGGTGGGACAGAGAGGCTCGTAGAACCAGGCCCGAATGGCTCCCTCTCCGTTAGAGTGCTGAAGCAAAAGGTCTCCACCTTCCACCCCTGCAGCGAACTCTAATATCCCTTTTCCCTCTTTTATTAAGACGGCAAGAGCTTTGCCTCTCTCAGCCCTTCAGTGGAGCTCTGTGTGCAAACATTCTGGCATCCTTTGATCATCCACTGACTTCAAAGTCTCTTGAGGGTGAGTGTGTTCAGGATGAGCTCTCTCCCGCTGTCCTTCCTAACCCACAGTTATGTGTCGCTTATTCCATTCATAAATCCCTGCCTGTTCTTTCACGCCTTGGATGGCCTCTGATGCACCAGAGGTGGGAGTCTTGAGGGGCTTAAAATACCCCTTCTGTGAATTCTGAACTTTCCAAAATATTTGTAGCCCACTTGTGAACTTCATGCCCGATGGCCCCAAATGGGATGTCGCTGCAGAGTGGCCAAAAGCCTCCCTGAGCCCATTCTTTGGGGTAGGGCGGGGTAGAGGTTTAATAAATAAAAATGTTGGCTTCTTTGCTGACAGAACTCATTCCAAGCCTCTCCAGTTGCAGCCTGGTCTGCCTCCCCCCCCCGGGTTTGTTAGCCGAATTGCTTTAATTTACGTTTAGCAATCAGCAAAATACACAGGATCTTAGCCAACTATACCAGGGTCCCACCCCTCCTGGGAGTTCTCAAGAAAAGAGGCACGTGAGGCAGATAGCCAGTTAAATGTAGTTTACTGGGCAATGTTGTTCAAGCACACCAAAAACGTAATCACACACACACTTACACAGGCCTAAGAAATAAAGACAGAAAATAGCACGTTTGGATGAGCAGGTAATCGTTGGTGGGGAAGCAGTGCCTTACCTTAGATGCGTGGTCCAAACGATGGCTGAATTGGATGGGGAGGAAATAGAAAGACTATGGGGACACGAGGCTCGAACCTGCGAGACCACGTGGTTCTCCTGGATCGTGATTCCAGGGAGAGAGGATTAAAGATGGAGGCAAGGGTTTGGGTACAGAAAGCTGGACTGAAGGGGTATTTGAAAGCAGACAGGGGATGACGGCTCAAGAGAGCGAGTGCCTCTGGATTTGGTCTTTTATTAGGGGGTCTTGGGGTGGGCTGATCAGGCCACATCCCACTAACACACCTACTAGGCGGTCCGTCCCTCTTGGACCTTTCCATAGGTTAAAGGTGAACAAAGGGAGGAGGGCCAGGGGATGGACCCTGTTGCTCACCAGGAAGTGGGCACCTGGCCTGGGGTCCGATGACTCACCTGGCCACCTCTATTGTTAGTCAATGACTTGGCCGACTGGGTGATGGCCCAAACATTAGTTGCTAAGCAACCGCGTTAGCATAACTATGCAGGTATGTTGGAGAGGGCAGGGGTTGACCAGCGTGTACTGAAACAGAAAGAAACCTCATGGCAAGAGGAGTCCTTTGTCTCTGGTGAACTGTCTAGGGTGTCAGCCTCCTGGCATGGGCTGGAGCTGGCTCCTATTATGAAGAAAGCACCTGGCCCTTCCATTAAAGGCAGCCCAAAGTTCAGACTTATGAATATCACAATTCATAAGAGCACTAGTAGTGCCTTGCTGGCCAACAGGTTTGCATAAAGCTCCTGCAGAGTGAAATTAGAGTCTGATGGCACCTTTAAGACCTTCGCCAGACGATGCGGATGCATGCACAGGAGAGCCCCTCCCTCGCCTCCTGCACCCACTTTCTCTCTGGTGGGTGACGGGGGCCCTTGGCAAATGGGCAGGGGGCAGAATTGGGCTGAGGCCTCCTATTGTCCTGGGCAAGTTCCGGTCCACTTCAGGCCGTGGTGCATTCGCCTCCCAAGGAGCGTTCGAAAGGGCGTGGGGTCCCTCTCCAAACTTGGGGACAGTGAACTGATGCAACCCAGCGGGGGGCCCTGGTGCTCTTTGCCTGCCGTCGTTTTCACAATTGTTTTGGATTTGAAAAATAGATACCCTGTTGTGATTTAGAGGATCCAAATATTTTCCTTTCAGCATTTCAGTTAAATGAAAAATATGGCCATGTTTAACTGTTGCTGCCGCCGAGGTAATTCTTCATTTATGGGACGAGGGCTGGAGAATAATGGCTTTTTCTTGTGTTTTAATGGGGAAAGCATGTGGCGGGCAGAGGATTTATAGCCCCCTTATTTTTCACGGGGAGGCCGAGCAACATATGTGCCCGAGGGGAGCGGGCGGTGGAGCAGCCAGGGGTGCGCGAACAATGGCCAGCAAGTGTGGCGCCTCAAATTGCTTCCAGCCGGTTCTGGATGCAACAGAGTTCAAGGGGAGGGGTGTAAGTGTGCTTTGGCTGGCTTTTCCCTTTCATTTCCCAGGGGGGGCTGAGAAGCCCCCCCCCATCCCAGAGACATTAACATAAGAACATAAGAGAAGTCAGTGTTGGATCAGGCCAGTGGCCCATCCAGCCCAACACTCTGGGTCACACAGTGGCCAAAAACACCAGGTGCCCTCAGGAGGTCCAGCAGTGGGGCCAGGACACTAGAACATAAGAACATAAGAACCTAAGAGAAGCCAATGTTGGATCAGGCCAGTGGCCCATCCAATTTAACACTGTCGCACAGTGGCCAAAAACACCAGATGCCCTCAGGAGGTCCAGCAGTGGGGCCAGGACATTTCTGCCCTTTGGAGTCTCCATCTCAATCCACCAATGCAGCCCTGTTCGTCTGTAGCAGGAGAAAAGAGCAAGAGTCTCCGAGCACCTGGAAGACTAACAAAGGTTGCGTTCAGACGGCTCTTTTGAGCCACGCCAGGCACGAGTGCCTGGTGGATTTAAAATGCACGTCCAGACAACAACATCTGGGAATTGTGCCACTTCTGTGATCGGTCCGTCGATCCCCATCAGGGACCCGTACTTAAAAGATAGTGGTGAAAGTTCAGTCCTAAGCTGGCTGATGGGACAATGCTGGACTTTCCACCGTCTGGTCGTTCCACCAGCGTGCAATCAGCCCGAATGGCCGCCATTTAAAAAAATTCTTAGCGATGCACACATAACCGCTTAAACATGCGACGTCCGCAGAGCTCCACTCAAACGATCCGAACAATTTAATGTTTTTGAAGGTCCTGTGATACCTATGCATGTTGTTAACTGAAATAGTACCTAGAGGAAGGTAGTGCTGGTGGCGCTTTTACCATTTTAGACTGCACACACGTGGAAAAACAAGTACATGGTGAGGCACATATGCACATGCGCAAACAAGATTTTTTTAAAAAACAGCTGACCGTATGGCTCCTTACGGTGGATGCCATCTAGACAAGTCACATGTGGTAAAGCGATTCACGGGGGAGCTGTCTGGTCATGCAACGCTGGATCAAAAAGATCTAGATTCAATTACAGCTGGGCCAATGGCCGGATTAGCTGCCCATCTGAATGCACCCAAAATTTACAGCCAGGTAGGAGCTTTCATGAGTCACTGCAGTCACCTCTTCAGTGACTCATGAGAGCTCCTGCCCTGCCACAGATTCTGTCAGTCTTGAAGGTGCTCCGGGACTCTGGCTCTTTTCTGCTGCCACAGACAGACTGGCACGGCTGCCCATCTTGATCTATCTCCGTGGAAGGCACTGCATTTAGCCATATCGAATGGAAATCCATCAACCTCGTAATAGAAGGACAGAAGGACACGCATTCTAGCTGTACCTGAAGAAGTGACTGCAGTGACTCACGAAAGCTCCTCCCCCGCCACATATTTTGTTAGTCTTGGAGGTGCTCCTGGACTCTGGCTCTTTTCGACCAACGAAGCCCTGCCTGCTTGCTGTTCTTGGAGCTCGCCTTCCCTCCGTAGTCCCCATTTCTCCCCTCCCCCATTTTATCTACCCAACAGCCCTTTGAAGTCGGCCAGGCAGAGAGCGGAAGGGTGACAGGCCCGCACCAAAAGGCCATCCGTTGTGCTTCTCGTGGTGGAGGATGGGCTCAAAGCTAAGTCCCCTCCCCCCTTGTTCTGGTCTGACGCTCCGACCCCCGTTCCAGTGGGGCACATCCATTCTGGGCTCACTCGGGGCTGGCTTTCTTTTCCTTTCATAAGCGTCTAGCC
This sequence comes from Lepidodactylus listeri, assembly GCA_029233225.1. Classification (NCBI taxonomy): domain Eukaryota; kingdom Metazoa; phylum Chordata; class Lepidosauria; order Squamata; family Gekkonidae; genus Lepidodactylus; species Lepidodactylus listeri. The sequence continues at coordinate 1,562,036 of JARCFY010000004.1, read as the reverse complement.
CCCGTGGCTGCAGGTGGAGAAACCAGTGGTTGAGGGCAGCATCCGGAGAGGCCGAGGGAAGCGGGAATGAGGTTGTCGGGTCCCCCCTGGCCGGCAGGGGGGGAGGGTGGCCTCCTGGATGGGGGACTCCTGGAGATTGTTGGGGGGGAGCCTGTGGAGGACAGGGACCTCAGTGGGGTATTATTATTATTATTATTATTATTATTACTACTACTACTACTACTATTATTATTATTATTCCCAACCCCTGCCACAGCAGGGCTGTGGGTGATGTACAAAAGCCATAAAACAGAACAAGATAAAATCAGTTAAAACATTAATAAAACATTTCAAACAATCAGATGGTGACTAACAAACCAATCCCAGTTCCAACTGCCGGCTGCTTCGCAGACAGGGAGGAAGAGGGCGAGGTAGATGTAGATATCTGACAACAGAGAAGGGTGCCAGCCAAGATGGCACCATCCCTGTCCTCATAGTTCTGGCACAGCCGTTCTTGGCAAAGAGCAGTTTCTGTCCGAGCTCTCTCAGCCCCACCTGCCTCCCAGGGTGTCTGTTGTGGGGGGGAAGGGAAAGGAGATATTGTAAGCCGCCCAGAGACTCCCTTGGGTAGTGAAGGGTGGGGTATAAACCCAATCTCTTCTTCTTCTTCTCAAACGAAAGCCTGGTGGAACATCTCTGCTTTCCAGGCCCTGCAGAATTGCACCAGATCCTGTAGGGCCCTGATGGTATTTAGCAGAGAGTTCCGCCAGGTTGGGGCCAGGACTGAAAAGGCCCTGGACCTGGTTGAGGACAGCCGGATTTCTTTAGCCATAGAGTCCACCCTCCAGTGCCATGGAGTCCACCCTCCAAAACATCCATTTTCTCTGGGGGGAACTGATCTCTGCAGTCTGGAGGTGAGCTGTAATTCCACGGCTCCCAGGTCCCACCTGTTGGCTGGCATCGCTAAATAGGAGGGAGAGCTTCAGACCTGGCCCAGTGCTTGGAACCCCTGGCCCTTCCCTTGCCGGCCTTCTGTCCTCCCCTGTGCATCCGCCCCATTTCTCCTACTCTCTGGCATAACCTCCCAGTTCTTGGGAAATCAACTTGCAATTGGAGTCAGCATTACAGAGAGACAGAAGCAGGCAGCAGCTGGCATAATTTGCACCATTTATTCTGATTAAAGGATTTGGTTGGTTCCGTTCTGCAGAGGACCACACAGGAGCAACACAGAATTCAGTGCCTGCAGGGAGGGAGGTTCGTACAAGGAGCCCGTTCTAGAGGTGTATAGTTTGGGACATGTTGAAGGCCCAGGGAGGAAAATGGAAAATTTGAAATATATGCAATATACAAAGAGTTATTAACTGCCGCAGGAAGTGGTAGTGGCTGCAAGCATAAACAGCTTCAAGGGGGGACTGGATCAACATATGGAGCAGAGGTCCATCAGCGGCTATTAGCCACGAGGTTCAGGTGGAACACTCTTTCTGGGGCAGGGATGCTCTGTATTCTCAGTGCTTGGGGGGCAAGAGTGGGGTGGCTTCTGGAGTTCTGGCCCTGCTGGTGGAGCTCCTGATGGGACCTGGGTTTTGGCCACTGTGTGACACAGAGAGTTGGACTGGATGAGCCATTGGCCTGATCCAGCATGGCTTCTCTTATGTTCTTTTGTCTGGGGCAGTGATGCTCTGTATTCTTGGTGCTTGGGGAGCCACAGTGCGGTGGCTTCTGGAGTTCTGGCCCCGCTGGTGGACCTCCTGATGGCCCCTGGGTTTTGGCCACTGTGTGGCACAGAGTGTTGGACTGGATGGGCCACTGGCCTGACCCAACATTGGCTTCTCTTAGGTTCTTACTTTCCTGTCAAACTTCTTCCCCTCATTGAACAACATAAAATGTGTTGTTTAGAATTTAGTCAGCATACAACATTTCTGCATTTTTATATGAAACATGGCAAGTATACTCAATACGTAAGAAAGAGTCGCAGACTTCCACACCCTCAGCTACACAGCATGTGTATCTTAACTTTTGCCCTCTGAGAGTTGGGGAAAATAAACACGGGAAAACCAAATATGTCGTAAACAAAAGAAAATGTACTCTTTAGACAGAAACTTTCTCATAAGGTAACAGCAGTTAGGGCTGCAAGCATATTTGGATATTAAGTTAAACTTTATAACGTTGAAAATACTGACCTTTTAAATAATGTATTATCATTAAACATATTATAGCATATTAATTATAAGCCCAATTGTTTACATCTAACAAAGCAAATTCATTTAAAGCAAAGCATTTATTTACATTTAAATACAGCAAAATAATGTATATGTCTCCAATATACATCAACATCTAATGCTGTAGACTGCACATTTTTATGTCAGACAATCTAGGTGTTTTCAGCAGAACCTTGTGTTTTATTTCACTCATTCCAAAAGGTTAAAAAAGTTTCCCCCCACCCGATGTTCCCCAGATTTGAAAAAGTCCACAGACTTGTTCGTGCCATACATTGAGAGTGAGAAAAACCTTGTCTTGAGATGCATTTCACTCATTCTAAAAGAGAAAACATTTCATGGCTGTCGGGGCGTTTTTTCAGCGTTTCCAAAACATCCCAATTTTCAGGTCTCCAACACATCTGCGGTTCCGCCTCTCCTGGCATAACCCTGTTCGCCTGGCTTCAACCAGAGCCAGTGCCTTCTCGGCTGTGGCTCCAGCCTGGTGGAATGCACTTCCAAGTGAGATCCAGGACCTGCAGGACTTGGTACAGTTCTACGGGGCCTGTTAAATGGAAATGTCCCGCCAGGCACATAGGTGAGGTCATGGAACGCCTATCCATACCGACCTTCCTACCTCTCCCTCCCCCTTTTTTTCTCTGGGGCAGCAGTATAGTATTGTGTTGCCATCCTATGAATTGTAAATGTTGGAACTGCTTTTAACTGACATGCCTTAATCTTATGTTCTGTTTTCATGTGTTGGAACCCGCTCTGAGCCCCACATTAGTGGGGGAGAGTGGGATACAAATTGAAGGGAAAGATAGGTAGGTAGACAGACAGACAGACAAGATTAAAAGAATCCTGAACCCACCATCCCCAGCAATCTTTGACTTGGTTTCAGAGCAGCATAAGTTTGTCATGCAGATGAGTCCCAAGTCCCTGCCCCCACGCCTTTAGGTGGCCAGAGATTTAACTTCAGTCCAGAGAAGTCCAGCTGTCCACCGCACGGGCCCTCTAAGAGGCTGCCTCGGTTCCCAGGGAATCTGGCCAAACACTTGGCCCCGGCCCAGGCACACCATGTGGCACTGAGTTCCATGGTCTGCCTGCTGCCAAGTCCTGGATATGTCAGAGAGCAGCCGGTCAAGCCTGCCCGGTGATTTATGTTGTCTGAAAGGTTTAAAAGCTACCCAAATAGAAACCACATTCTGCCCTCATTCCAGCAGGCTCCTCTTCCCCCTATAAGGTCTGGGGTTTGCGGCAAGGGTTTGGCGCGGGTAACGTGAAGGGCCAAAACAGGGTGGATACTTGCAAGCACCATGCAGGACAAAGCGCAGCAGGAACAACGAGCCCCCCCCCCCCCCCAGTGAACCCATCCGAAATGTCCCACTGTAGAGGTACTGACATAATTTAAGCAGATGTAGCAAACTCTCTGGGTCGCATAGCCCAAACCACCCAGGTTGGCGGCAGGGATCTCCTGCCCTCTGAAAACTGCCAAGGACTTTCACTTTGTGGTAGTGCAGGGGTGGGCGATTGTTTTGGCTCGGGGGCCACTTTGTGGGAGCGGAGGTTAGCGGAGGGCCGCACCTTTTAAAACGATTGCATTCATTAGTTAACTTTGCATTTCAGAAAAGGTATAAGTTGTATCATAAAAATCAATAAATATAAATTAAATAAAATAGTGGTTGTTTTATTCAATTTATTTATTGTGCTAATTTCATATCATCTGTAGCTGCAAGCACATTTAAATTTAGAATCAGTTTAATGAGACAAATGTACCCTATCACACCACGTGGCCGACTGTCTTGGCGGGCTGCAAAAACCTCTGTGGCGGGCCGCATGTGGCCCCCGGGCCACAATTTGCCCACCCCTGTGGTAGTGTGACCCTCATTCCACAAATACCTCCACTTTGATTGATCTGTATAGATGTTGCTGTTAACACACACACACACACACCAGGTTTCATTGTGACTGCCTAAGAGTGGGCATTTGCCTTCAGGAAAGTGAACCAAAGAGCAGAAAGGAAGGGGACCGAAGCCCTCGCCTCTCCCTGGAGCTCTGACGGACTGTGGTATAAACACACAATGTCCCCAGGCCAAGTGCAGAGGCCTGCATGCTGCTGCAAGACCCTCTGGCGCCCCCCCCCCTACTGTGCAGAGCTCCTGCCAGGTCCAAAAAGAGAATTTTTTGGCAGTTGCAAAAGCTGCAGTATCGCTGTGCCTGCAGGAGAGACCTGTGCTGGACTGACATCCCAGCCTCTGCTTCAGTCGGACTGCTGGGATTTGGGCAGCTGCTGGTGTGTGTGTGTGTGTGTGCGCGCGCCAAGGTTTTCAAAACACACGGTCCAGCTTGGTATCCTGGGCCCTCTTTGCAGCCCCTCCCCTCCTGGACCCAGCCGCATATAAACAGGCGTGCCAAGCCGTTATAGGTTGGAGAGAGGTTGCTTTTTCCACGTTCAACTATTCCAGACATCTTGGTTCACTGAACTCCTTCAGCCTTGCACACAGCAGCGGCTTAGCAAGGGCATAACTTCGCTGTCGGATCAGGGCCGAGGGGGCACCACGCAGTGCCCACCGGCTGAGCGGGCTGTGGATTGGGTCCCGAGAGCAACGCGCAGCAGCGCTCATTCGTCAGCTCTGCGAGGTCCCACAGTTCAAAGTCTGCACAATATTGCCTTAAGTTCCAGCACATCTTGTGTAAGTGTGTAAAGCACTGTCAAGTCCTAGCCAACTTATGGTGACCCCAGCAAGGGGCTTTCAAGGCAAGTGAGAAGCAGAGGTGTTTTGCCCATTGCCTTCCTCTGTGGAGTCTTCCTTGGTGGTCTTCAGTCCAAAACTTATGACAACCTTAGCAAGGGGCCTTCCCTTCTCCCCAGCCCATCTTCCCAACAAATTAAAACGGTTCCAGCCCATTCTGAATCTGTCTTGTCTCTGCTGTTGCGCAGTGGACTTAACATCCCCACACTCTCACACTAGACCCTGCCTCTGAGATTTCAGTTGCTGTTGTTGAGTACTGGAGCTGGGTCCAATCCTGGCCCATTCCTGGAGTGAAGGAGGGAGGGAGCAGCTCTCTGTTTCCCTCAAAACTTGGGTCATGGGACTTTGGTGGTGGCTTCTGGGCGCTGACAAGCTGGAGTTGCTCTGCTGCTACATAGTGTGTGCTGCTGCCTAGTCGTGAAAAGGAGTTTTCTGGATATTCCAATATTCTTCAGCAGGAATGTATCTCCTGAACCAATAGGAGGGGTTCACCCCACGTGTGGTGCTTGTGGAAAGTGACGCCACGCCACAATCGATTTATTGTGACCCCTCAAGGGGTTTTCAAGGCAACAGATGAACAGAAGTGGTTTGCCTCTGCATAGTCACACTGGCCTTCCTTCATGGTCTCCCACCCAAGGACTAACAAGGGGAGACCCTTAGCAGCTTCAGAGATTTGCTGAGACCAGGCTAGCTTGGGCCGTCCAGGTCAAGGCAGAATTTGATCCTGTGTATTTAAGATGAAAATTATATGCTCATTTTCCACCACGAAAGGGTGGCGATTTCAGTGTGCTTACGCTGGAGTAACTGCATGGGATTGCACTGTACGTCAGCGGCCTTCAAGCCAAACGCTCCCACTACCATTTGTTGTAAATACTGGTCTGGACTTGATCTGTTTCTTCACAGTCCGACACAGAGAAGCTTCTGCTTTGGGGAAATGGCTGTTTCCCGTGGGAGCCTGCATCCGCTGGTGGGCTTGTGATCACCACGAGACCCTATTGTGGCTGAAAGTAGGAGCTGTATCATGTATTGCAGAGAAGGAAATTGATATGTGCCTGGAAGTTCCATAGGAGATCGTAAGAACATAAGAAAAGCCAATGTTGGATCAGGCCAATGGCCCATCCAGTCCAACACTCTGTCACACAGTGGCCAAAAACACCAGGTGCCATCAGGAGGTCCAGCAGTGCAGGCAGGAAGCCCTCCCACTGTTGCCCCCCCTGAAAAAAACACCAAGATTACAGAGCATCACTTGCCCCAGACTGAGAGTTCCTATCTATACTTTGTGGCTAATAGCCACTGATAGATTTCTGCTCCATATGTTTATCTAATTCCCTCTTGAAGCCATCCATGCTTGTAGCTGCCACCACCTCCTGTGGCAGTGAATTCCACATGTTAATCACTCTTTGGGTGAAGAAGGACTTCCTTTTATCTGTTCTAATCTGACTGCTCAGCAATTTCACGGAGTGCCCATGACTTCTTGTCTTGTGAGAAAGGGAGAAAAGGACTTCTTTCTCTACCTGCTCTATCCCATGCATAATCTTATAAACCTCGATCATGTCACTCCTCAGCCGTTGTTTCTCCAAGCTAAAGAGCCCCAAGCACTTCAACCTTTCTTCATAGGAAAAGTGTTCCAACCCTTTTATCATTTTAGTTGCCCTTTTCTGCACTTTTTCCAATGCTATATCTTTCTTGAGGTGTGGCGACCAGAACTGTACACAGTACTCCAAATGAGGTCGCACCATCGATTTATACAGGGGCATTATGATATTGGCTGATTTGTTATCTATTCCCTTCCTGAGTTATCTACTACGACTCCAAGATCTCTCTCTTGGTCAGTCTCCGCCAGTTCGGACCCCATCCACGTGTGTTTATAGTTAGGATTTTTGGCTCCAATGTGCATCACTTTGCACTTGGCCACATTAAACCCCATTTGCCACGATGCCCACTCGCCCATCCTCGACAGATCCCTTTGGAGTGCATCACAATCCTCCCTGGTTCTCACCACCCTGAACAACTTCGTGTCATCTGCACATTTAGCCGTTTCACTGCTTACTCCCAACTCCAGATCATTAATAAACTAGTTAAAAAGCATCGGACCGAGTACTGATCCCTGCGGTACCCCACTGCTTACCTCCCTCCACTGAGAAAATTGCCCATTTATACTCACTCTCTGTTTCCTTTTAATTAGCCAGTTTTTGATCCACAAAAGGAGTTGTTCTTTTATCCCATGACTATTGAGCTTACTTAGGAGCCTTTGATGAGGAACTTTATCAAAAGCTTTCTGGAAGTCAAGGTAAACAACATCTATTGGGTCCCCCTTGTCCACATGTTTGTTTACTCTCTCAAAGAACACTAACAGGTTAGTGAGACAAGATCTTCCCTTACAGAACCCATGCTGAGTCTTCCTCAAGAGATTTTGTTCATCAATGTGCCTACTAATTTTTTCCTTAATAACAGTTTCCACCAACTTACTCAGTATCGACGTCAGACTGACTGGCCTGTAATTTCCAGAATCTCCTCTGGAACCCTTTTTAAAGATGGGAGTGACATTTGCTAGCTTCCAGTCCTCAGGAATGGAGGCAGATTTTAAGGAAAGGTTACATATTTTTGTCAGGAGATCCACAAGTCCACATTTGAGTTCTTTCAGAACTCTCGGATGTATGCCATCCGGCCCGGTGATTTATTTGTTTTTAAGTTGTCTATCAGACGTAGGACCTCCTCTCTCGTCACCTCAATCTGACTCAGGTCTTTCAAGTAAGGAGAACTCTGCTGGATCCAGCCAGTGGTCTGTCTAGTCTGGCATCCTGTTTCACTCAGTGGCCAGCTTGCCTTGGAGGGTCTTCAAAGGGGGCATAGAGGCTGAGGCCTTTCTCTTGCTGATATTCAGAGGTTTGCTGCCTCTGAAAATGGAGGTTCCCTTTAGTTGCCATGGCTAGTAGCCATTGATGGAGCTCCCTCCATGAATCTGTCTAAACCCCCCTGTCTAAGCCATCTATGCTCAGGTCTACGACTACTTCCACTGGCAGTGAATTCCGCCGTTTAGTTACTTATGAAGTAAAAAAAGTCCTTCCTTCTATCCATCCTGAATTAATTCCCCATCAACTTGATGGGTTCGAGTATAACAAGAGAGGAAGACAAACTCCCTGTACCGACTTTCACCACCCCTTGTACGATTTTATAAACCTTTGTCATGTCCCCACTCAGTCACCCTTTTTGAAAAGTAAAAAGTCACAAACTCTTCAGCCTTTCCTCGTAGGAAAGGTGCTCCAACCCCTTAATCGTCCTGATTGCCCTCTTCTGTACATCTCCCAGCTCTGCAGTATGTTTGTTGAGATTTCGGCAACCAGAACTGCACACAGGGCCCCAACAGATGAAGTCACACCATAGATCTATACGGGGGCATTACATTATTGGCTGTGTTATTCTCAGTCTATTTCCTAACAATTTGCAGCATGGCATTTGCCTTTTCCTCCACTGCTGCACACTGGATCAACGTTTTCATTGTGCTATCCAGTTCAACCCCAATATCTCTTTCTCTCTTAGTTTCACCCAGTTCAGACCAGCTATGGTGGGGCTTTTGAGGTCTCTGCCCCCTTTCTTAAAGGCACAGTAAATGCTTTTTTCAATCATTTTCAAACATTTTTTTAAAGGTGTGCACTCCTTTAAGCAGAGTGGGGTGCTATAGTTGAGTAATTCGCACACTGAGCAAGAGGGTTGGAGTAAGTGACCTCTAGGATACCTTCTACCTCTGTGTCAAGAAACTGGTCTCCTTTAAGAGAGTTTTTCTGCCTCCTAAGTGTTAGCTATCTTGACTACAGAACTCATCACCCCCACTTGCCGGCTTGCTCTCAGAACTGTTGCAGCTCGCCATTTAGAGATCTATCCTGGTGTAACCGCTTTCTGTTGGCTACATGGTTAGCAGGCTAAGGGTGATTGCTAGCGTAAGAATACCGGTGTAGAACAGGCAGCTTGAGAAGACTCAGAGAGAGGAGAGTAGTTGAGTCATAATTTTCAGAATTCTGGCTTTTCTTCCTGCACTGAGAACTTCAGCCCCACCAGAGAAAAAATGGCCCCACTACAAACTCCTGGCCCATCAGTGTAGATTTTAAAAGTTAGGATTTGGGGCCTCTGTGTGTCTCATCTTACACTTATACGCACCAGTGCTCCCTCTAAGCTGTGGAGTCTTCTTGTGAGTAGAAATTTTACTTTGTGAGCTGCTGGCATTAAAGTTGTGAGCAAGCAATTTGGCTGCTGCATAAATTAGCTTTCTCTGGAGCCATCCTTCCTGAGCTAAGAGAAAAAGGTGTGAGCTGGAGGCTAAAAAACTGTGAGCTAGCTCACACTAAACTCAGCTTAGAGGGAACACTGTTAACCACCCTGAACTTAATTTTCTTCCTTGCTGCCCACTCACTCAGTTTGGGGAGATCCTGTTCGGACCTCTTCCACTCTTTAGCCAGTCCCTGGTGCATCTTGCAGGAATGTTCTGTGCCAATTGCTGGAAAAGTGGCTGAAGAATTTTTAAACTCGAACAAAGTGCATTTTAGATTCATCCTCTCACCAGTGACGCATTGGTTGGGCCTGCCTGTCAGCAGCAATTGCCCATCATGTGCTTCACGGGGCCTGCTGGTGATAAGGCCCAAGGGTCCTCAAAAGGTCATCCATCCTGCCCCCACAGTCTAGCCTCCTGCAGGGGTTTCTCTGAGGCCAGAGTTGCATGGAGTCCACTCATGTGTACAGAAGCGTCAGTGCAGAAAGGAAACCGCCCCCTCCAAAGGCAGCCGCCCGCCCCAGGGTTTAGTCACCCTTTGTGTTGTTGTGGGGTGGGTGGGAGTTATTGGACTCAGTCCCGGGAAACCACTCTCTTTCTGAATGGTCCTTTATTAAAACCATATTCTGGGAGGAGCTGTCTGCCTGTCACTCTACAGTCACACACACTAAGCCCTCTGGAATGAACTCCATGACCCAGAAGAGTATAGTTTCCTTCCAAGGTCTGCACAAGGAGTCCTGGGGAAACCCAGGGAGGGGGCGGGAGAGGAATCGTCGATGCCGCTCAAGTTGCAGAACCAGCCAGTCTCATGAAGGAGGCTGGCTTGAGGCCTGAAAACAGCTCTCAAAATGTGTCTGTGTTTGTTCAGTGCCATCAAGCCACGTCTGACTTATTTTATTTATTTATGTATTATTAATTTAATTTATATCCTGCCCTCCCCGCAAGCAGGCTCAGGGCGGCTTCCATAACTGGTCTGTGCAAGACCATTAAATACACATAAAATCAGTTTAAAAATTACAATCACAATAAAAACATCAAACCAACAAATCAGATCAAAGTGCCAGTGCTGATACAATCATTACACAAGATGGCGTACTGGAGACCACCCTACTGCCAAACAGTTGGCCACTCCGTGACCTTCCTGGGCCCAGTGGTAGGGGCCAGATGTTACGGCTACGGGCCAGGCTCATTGGTAGTGGTGGGGGCGGCTCCTCGTTGAAAGCCTGGTGGAAGAGCTCCGTCTTGCAGGCCCTGTGAAATTAATGGCCTCCAAAAAGTCCTCTCATCAACAGCTTTGCTCAGATCTTATTATTTATTTACTTATTCATTCACTCGATTTCTAGGCCACTCTCCCCGCTGTTGCTGGCCCAAAGCGGCTTACAAGACTTGGCGAAGCCAAGATTCATAAATACAACAACAATTAAAACAGTTAAAACATTATAAAACAATTGCAAACAAAGGGCCTTCCTGCTGCCTTCCACTTTCCCTAGCACGCTTGTCTTTCCCAGTGACTCTTGTCTTCTCCTAATGAAAGCCAGTTTGATATGGTGGTTAGGAGCACGGGCTTGATTCCCCACTTCTCCTCCACATGCAGCCGCTGGTGTGACTTTGGGTCAGTCACAAGTTCTTTTGGAGCTGTTCTCTCAAGGGCAGTTCTCGAGAGAGCTCTCTCCGCCCCACCTACCTCACAGGGTGTCTGTTGTGGGGAGGGGAAGGGAAAGGAGATTGTAAGCCGCTCTGAGACTCCATCGGGTGGTGACGGGCGGGGTATAAATCCAGTCTCCTCTTCTTCTAATTTACTGGCATGTTTTTTTACTTAGATCTGGGATTCTCACGTGAATGTGGCCCGTGGATGTGGTGGTGGCCAAACCGGATGTGATGCTGGGAATCCCACAGATGGAACCTGCAAAAGGTTTTACCCTTCGAAGAGCAGACTCGTACAGGCCCAGTAAATCTTTCAGGGGAGAAACCTGCTGGGGTTTGTGAGCTCCAGTCTCAGAACTCCCAGTTGTCACATCCGGTTTGGTTCCCCCAGGATGGAGATTGCCCCAGAGAGCTTTGTGCCTCTGGGGCTGTGAATCGGCGCCCTTGTGATGAATGGACGACGGCTCCTGAAACGGCCCTCTAGGACAGCCCCGTACAGAATGCGTTCACTGTCTGGCACAAGGGGCGGAGGCAGGGCCTTTGTTTCCGGCCTCTGGTTTCTGCCTGTGCCAATATTTGCCTGCAGAGATTAGGTTGGTTTTTCCATCCAGGGGTCAGACGTGCTCCTCACCAGGGCGAGGATGTGGTCACACCCCTCATATCTTATGGGACATGGGTAGAATGGCAACGTGGGAGACAACAGGCTGAGCCAAGGGTCTCAGAGGCACAATTCCAATATTCCTTTTCAGGAGGAAGGCAGGACGGCCATCTTTTAAATAAACTGTAGCAGGAAGGGACTTCTTTTCCCACCAGCCACGCAGGTCTCTTCCTTGGCCAGACGATCTGCTCTGTCCTTCCAAATTTTAACCCTGATTCCCCCATCTTTTCACGTTTGGCAGAAGTCTGTGTTGATTTTGCAAATCCCACTACTGTGAAGTATCTCCTGACGTGATTTTTCTCCACAGTGATTCCTATCAGCCTAAGCTGTTCCTGCTTGTGTTTTGTCAAGCCAGTTAGCTGGCTTGGAAACTATGTTCCATCGTTAACCATCTGCCAGGTTCTGAGAGCCAGTTTGGTGTAGTGGTTAAGTGTGGGGACTCTAATCTGGGAGAACTGCGTTTGATTCTTCACTCCTCTGCTTGCAGCTGCTGGATGACCTTGGGCAAGCCATAGTTCTGATAAGAGCTGTCCTTGAAAGGAGCAGTTTCTGTCTGAGCTCTCTCAGCCCCGCCTACCTCACAGGGTGTCTGTTGTGGGGAGGGGAAGGGAAAGGCGTTTGGAAGCCGCTCTGAGACTCCAAGTGAAGGGCAGGGTATGAATCCCATCTCTCCTTCTTCTCCTTCTCCTCTCTCCCCCACTCCCGCCCCTTGCCTTCCAGATGCTGAGCCTGGTCTCCTGTGTCGGCAGAGCAGTGGTCCTCTCAGCGGCCATCTTGGTGACCACGTCCATCACCATGCCTGGAGAATGGGGAGAAGAAGGTCAGTGGGCAGCTGCCGCACAGGGGGTGTCCAGGGCTCCTTGCGGGATTGATGCAGTCTGAGGTCTCACCCAGGGTCTGGCCGAGGCACTGCCCGGAGAGGGGTCGGGTCTCCTGGATGCCAGGGCAAAGAGGAAAGAGGTATCAGCCGAGAGGGAATTTGGTGCAAGAAGCAGAGGAAAGCTGCGAGAGAGCGCGAAGGGGTGGTGCAGGAGGTGTCTTGCCCGGACAATGAGTCCATTGGTCCCTCCTGCTGGGCAGCTCGGTCCTCTCTGGGGTCCTTCTCAGAAAGCAAATGGCCTTTCCCTACCCTCCTGCTTGAGATCCAGGGGGCTGGACTGGGTCTTGACGGAAGGGATGCTCGAGGCCTTTGGCAGCTCCAACTTGCTGGCCGCCCGATCTCCTGCCCGGCCTGGAAGCAGCTGCTTGTCCCACCCGCCCTAAGGCGTCCCAGCCAGCAGGCGCAGTAGCTTCGGCCTCCTGAGTCAAACTGGACATGGGGGCCCTGATGCATTCCGCTGTCCGCGAGCAGAGAAATCGGCTCGACTTTGCTCAAGGGACAAAACACACCCCACTGTCCAGGTGTATGTGTGTGTATGTGTGGGGGTGTTATTTATTTTAGTTTTTATTTACTAAAAATATTTATATGCCTGCTAGAAACCAAGGTGGGTAAGGACAGTGTAAGAACTGTCAGGCCTCATTCATGCTGCTGCGTCTCTCTTCCAGGGGTGACTTATGGCCATCTGGGGAAAGATGTGACGCTGGAGTGTGCCGGAGCAAGCCCAGGGTAGGTCAGCCCCCGAAGCGCACTGCAGAGCCCCCGGGCCAAGGAAAGGGGGAGCGACACTCAACAACGTTGTTTCCACTCTCTCAAACCTAACTTCCAATGGGACTCCCTGGATCTCACTCCTTAGGAGAGGCAGTTTGGTGTAGTGGTTAGGAGCGCGGACTCTTAATCTGGGAGAACCGGGTTTCATTCCCCACTCCTCCACTTGCAGCTGTTGGATGACCTTGGGCAAGCCTTAAGTTCTTTCCGAGCAGTTCTCTCAAGGGCAGTTTCTGAAGAGAGCTCTCTCAGCCCCACCTACCTCACAGGGTATCTGTTGTGGGGAGGGAAAGGGAAAGGAGTTTGTAAGCCGCTCTGAGACTCCTTCGGGTAGTGAAGGGCACGGGGTAAAAATCCAATCTCTTCTCCTCTCCTCTCCTTATTTCGCTGCTGCCGCCTCCCCCACCAGGCCAGGAGATGTGAGGAAAAGGTTAACGCTTTGTATTAGTCAAATGTGTCGATGACTCTTCAAACTGAATTGCGTTTTGAAGCCAAAGTCTACACACAGATCTTGCATTTTTCAAATCGAGCAAAATTTTCTTCCATCTCCTCCAACCCCCACCCCTATTCCTGACCCTCTCAGGGCAGCCACCCACCCCATCCCCCAGCCCTTTCACGTTCTTCCACCACAGCCTGTGGGCCTCTGAAAGGGCATTGTGGCTGGGGAACATCATAGCACCGGGCTTGGATCTGAGCAGAGTTGTGTGACCTGGGGGGGGGGGGGCGGGCTGGCACTACGTGATGCGGGCACACTTACCCTGCCTGCCCCTCATGCTGCTCTCTGGCTCTCAGGGCTGTGCCGGAATGGCGGTGGAACGGCTCCCCCGTGCTGCCAGAGGGCTCCGTGGTCCAGCAGGGGCAGCTGATCCTGCCGCAGGCTGAGCTCTCCACCGAGGGCCTCTACAGCTGCCATGACGCCAGTGGACTCCTGCTCAGCTCCACCACCCTGCGCCTCGGCCGTAAGTCCTGGGTCCGCTGCAGAACCCCTCCACTGCTTGGAGTGGGCGCACATGTATGGGTGCTTAGCCTCCGAGATCTGACGAGATGAGGCCAGCCTGGTCCATCCAGATCAAGGCAAGAGAGGAAGAGAGGTGGTTTGCCATTGCCTGCCTCTGCAGAGCAACCCTGGACTTCCTTGGTGATCTCCCACCTAAGTACTAACCTGGGCTGACCCTGCTTAGCTGCTGAGATCAGACAAGATCGGGCTGGCCAGGGCTATCTAAGTTAGGGCATTCTGGAGCTCCCCATTTGCTGGGCCAGGTGGGAACTTTTTGAGGCATGCCTGATGTGACCTGGGCCGGCCTTTGCCACCTGTGTCTTGGTCTTTGTGGGTCTTGAAGGTGCCAGTGGACTCCAGCTTCCTCTGTGTCTTGGCGAGAGAGGGGAGGGCAGAGGCAAAGCTGGCCAGGGGTCCCTTCCTCCAACCAGCCCGTTTGTCTCCCGCAGGGGTCCCCGGGGTGCCTTCCGTCTCCTGCAGAGCTTCCAACTATGAGAACTTCTCCTGTTTCTGGACCTCCGGCACGGACACCTTCCTGCCCACCAGATACATCGCCACCTACAGGTACCGGCGTGTCCCTGCGCTCCCTGGGCAGGTGGAACTCTGCCTGGTCTGCCGTGTTGCTGCGATTGTGAGTGGCTGTGTGAGTGGCCCAAATGCATCCACAGAAGGATGTCCCATTCAGTGGCTTTTAGGACAGGCTCCATTGCCTTCTGAGGAGGAGACTCCCTGGCTGAAAGAGCCCAATTCCTGCACCAGGTAAAGGAACCCAGAAGGAAGAGTGGGTGCGCTGCTCCTTCCTGGCCTGACCCCTCATTTGGTGCTGCAGAAGACTCAGCTCAGAAGACTTGAGCTGGCTTCCTTGTCACGGTCCTCCCTCGCAGGGCTGTCCCCCCTCCCTCCCTTCGACACGCTGGGGCAGGAGGTTCCTGTGGGTCAGGGGGCATGGGCTTCTCCTTCCTTCCTGATCCTGCAGCCCTGTCAGCGGAACCAGGGCTCACAAGGCCCAGAGGGAGCCTGCCGGCCCCTGGCTGGTGGTTCATGGCCTTTCCAGGGCAGGCATCAGGGGAGGGACAATCCAGGGTTTGGCCACATTGCCGGCAGCCACACAGCAGTTTTTAAAGGGGGGGGGGCAACAAATGTCGCAGGGGATCCTCCCTCTCTCCCCCCAACAGTTTTCTCACATGAAAACTATGCAGGAGGGCAATATTTTTCCAGTTTTGGACCTCCATGCACACAAGTACTTCACACGGGGCAGCAAAATTGGTAACGAAACCCCTCCCCCCCTCAAAGAAACTGCTGCATGGCCAAAAGGACCATGGGCAAACTGGTGAACTCATGAACGCATCAAGCTGCAGTAGACTGAACCGGACTTTTGGCCGGGCCCGGTCAGTATCTCTGACTCAGACTGGCAACGGCTTTTCAGGGTCTTATGCAGAGAAGGATCTTTCACATCCCCTCCTGCCTGGTCCTTTTCATAGAACCGTAGAGTTGGAAGGGACCTCCAGGGTCATCTAGTCCAACCCTCTGCACAAGGCAGGAAATCCACAAATACCTCCCCCTCCACACCCGCAGTGACCCCTGCTCCACACCCAGAAGGTTTTAACTGGAGATGCCGGGGATTGAACCTGGGACCTTCTGCATGCCAAGCAGATGCTCTGCCACTGAGCCACGGCCTCTCCCCTAGTGTAAACAAGTGGAGAAATGTGTAGCTGACCCTTCAGACCACCCTCTGTGCTGTTTTGGTCATTCCCAGTGTATGAAGTTCTTCTTCCGTCGTGGAGCTCGAGGCGGCCAAGAGGGTGTCCCCGGGTCTTCCCTCCAGGCATTGATCTGTTCCCCTGTGATAAGGTTGTCCTGCCTTCAGGACCCTGGGCCCAAAGCCAAGAGGGCCGGCTGTCCGACATGCGGCCGTGCTGCTTCCCTGACCTCCTGAGGTTTGGTTGAACGTCTTCCCATCCTGCGAAGCGAGGCAAAAGGCTGCATAGTTTTCCAAACCCCGTTAGCCGGCCCCAGCCCTTGGAAAGGAGACCTGCCCAATGAAGATTGCAGCGGCTTTCCATTGTGCTTTCCAAATCGATACTCACAAAAAGATTTGGCTTCTCAGCTAACGGGAAAATGCAGGGAATCGCTGGCTCGCCACCCAGCAGTCCAGGAGGGTGAGGGCAGAGTTGCGAAAGCTCCAAGAGGACAGAGCCAAGCCCACTGTTGTCGTCCCCCCACCGCAAGCCAGGGAGATGCCCCTCCCGGGGGCATGTCTCCGCCATAAGCAGTGAGTCCACAAAAGGCCCCAAAACTGCACTCGCTTGGACAGAAAATGGATGCGGCAGCTCTCAGGCAGGCCCGAAAACCAAGCGGCACGTCCGGTTAGTCTAGTGCGGGACTTTCCTAAGGCCTCGTAGAAAGGGAACGCCGTGTCTGGTCTAGGATTAGGATCTGAGAAACCCAGGTTCAAGTCCTCACTCTGCCGCTGGGTGACCTTGGGCCAGTCACACACTTTCCCAGCCTAACCTACCTCGCAGGGTTGTTGTGAGGCTAAGCCGGAGGAGAGGTGAATGACATAAGCCTCTTTGGGTTCCCGTTGGGGGACAAAGGCAGGGATATAAATACAGGAAACAAAGCAAATCCTCAATGTAGGGGTGATAAAGGGCTCCCCAGAGTGGCGTCCCGGGGAGATGGCAGGATGGCGAAGCTTCACTGAAGCAAAGCCGGTCTGAGCGTGGCCAGGGGATAGAAAGGCAGCCCATGCAAAGCACCCCAAGGTCACCCAGCGGCAGAGCGGCATATGTTAATGTCCTAATCTGAATGCAAACTAGATGCGGTGGCTTATCTTGGAAGGGGGCTGTGAACAGAAAGGATGCAAAGCCCTCCCAGCACTGCGGTTGCTTGATACAGTCCCTCCGCATGACCCTGTCTTCTGTACCACACCCAGCAGTGTGCTGGAGGAAAAGAGGGCGGCTTCTGCCGTCCCCCCTCAGAAATGGAGGGCCAGGAGGGGTCATGCTGCCCCTTCTCTCCTGATCCCTCGATCTCTCCCCCTCTTTCCAGGAAAAAACTGCGTCCAGGTGACGAGAGGCGAAGGTAAGCTGATGGTCGGGCTGCTGGGAGGGTGGGGAATGTCTGGGAGGGGGAGAATCCTGCCGTCACCCATCCATTGGTCTTAGGAGAGGCTGTCCCTGCTAGACTCCAGGATCTCCGGCAGACGCTGGTCTGGAATTGTGCAAAAACCCCAGCGGAGGAAGAGGGCTCCACTTTTTCCTGTTGCCGAACTGTTTACGTGAACTGTTTACGTGCTTCGGGAATTCTTCCTAATCTTTACCCTCACTCTGTCCTTCAGAAGAAGCGTCACAAGGGTTTCCTCCTCATACTTTATGGCTTCCTTTGAACAACAGATTTCCAAATTTGTTGACAATCCATCAAGACCCTCAAGGCCGCCGAGAACTCCTTTCCCGTAATTCCTTTCCCCTCTCCGTTTATTTATTAAAAAATTTAAATCCTGCCTTTCCTCGTGGTTCTAGACCACTTAACAATAATGGTTGGAAAACGTTTTCAGTTTAAAACCAAGAATAAAATGGCAAACCCCAGTTTTCTACCCCTGCTGTAAAGATGGCTACCCATCCAAGCCCCCTCGAAAGAGCTGGGAAACAGGCAGGACCAGCAGCGCCTCCTGAAGACCTCCAAGGAGGGGGGCCCTCCTCCCTTCTTCAGGGAGCCCCCTCCACAGGGCCATGATGGGAAAAGCCCAGGCTCTGGTCGGTGCAAGATGGACCACCCTGAGTGGTGGTGGGACAACCAAGCGAGGGCTTCCGGACGACCGTCGTTGGCGCACAGGGAGCTCGGGAAGGAGACGGCCCTTCAGAGGTGTGGCTCCTGGGCCGTGAAAGGCTTTCAGGGTCATAACCAGCACCTTGAACAGAACCCAGAAACAGACCGCAAGCCCAGTGGCGTTCTTTCAAAAGAGGCAACGCACGTCCCCAGCGGCCAGCCCCTGACAAGAGCCAGACTGACCCACTCCGGACCTGTTGTTATTTCTGGGTTCTCTTCCAGGGCAGCCCTAGAGGGAGATTCAGCGGTGGGCCAGCACTCGTGCCAGATCTGTCCAGACCAGGGTGCTGTCGTCTCCCCCACCTTACACTCCTCTTCCAGTGGCAAGCCAGACTCCTTCTCGCTAGCCTTTGCTCACCGGAGATTGCTGGGGGGGAGGGGGGGGGGATTCGCTTCGGAAGGAAAGGAGCGGGTGGCTTCTTCTTCTTCCTGGGGCTTGCGTGCCTCTGGGCTCGGCACTCCCCCTCCTTCACCAGGCCCAGAAGCACACACACACACACACACAAGCTTTTCCTCTCCAGAGCGGCAGTCTGCAGCCTGGCTGTGACCTTCCAGGAATGTAAGAGCCTGGCGCCTGGCCAGGAGGGCAGGAGAGCCCTTGGGGGACTGCGTCTGTCAGCGCGCTGTTTGTGCAGCAGGTCCTGGCAGAGGAGATGTGATATTCCTGAGCCATGATGCAGCTTCAGGCCCGGGGGGAAGAGAGAGGAATTTGCGCCTCCTCCTCCGTCTCCTGGCTTCACCACAACCGGAGAAGGGCAAGACTCCCACCCCGCCATAAGTACTTACAATCGATGTCACATCTGAACTTTGTCAGCTGTAGGTTGTCCCTGTCCCTGGGGTGCCTGGAACCCTCCGTAGCATCCTTCTCCTCTGTCATCCTTCATGGTCAACCACCCAGTTTGAGTCCAGGGGCACCTTGAAGACCGACCAAGTTTTATTCTGGGTATAAGTTTATCCCCAGAAGAAAGCTCTGTGGGTCTTCAAGCTGCCCCTGGACTCAAACTTCGTTCTGCTGCTTCAGAGCAACATGGCGACCTCCCCCTGGATCTATCTTCCAGGTAAACCACACAGTCAAACGCCCTCAACCACAGACCCAAAAAGGAGCTCCAAGGAGTTTCTCCCCAAACAAAGGAACAGCTCCCCCTTTCAGATCGGTGCTCCCAGGCCACTGGCCAGTCTGAGTACTGAGCCCTGAGGCTCCAGCCCACCAAAGCTGGACTCTCCAATCGAGAGGCTCTTCCCATGTAAAAGGAAAAGGGGGGGGGGGTGTCTTCCAGTGCAAAGATGTCAGCATAGAGATCTCAGAGGATAGAGCGAAGCCACGCTGCACCCACAGGCTGTGTCTGTAGCCTTCCATTTCCAGCAGAATTTCAGGCCCTCGAAGAGTCCCTTCTTGGAGGGGGTAGAGGTGGGGGTTGGATGTGAGTGGACTTGGACACCTTGGCCTCCTTTCCTGCTCTTCCCAGAAGCATTGTCTGTCCCCCGGCAGCACCACCCAGTCTCCAGGACCTCCCCCAGCCCTCCTTGACAGCCCCGTGTGTTCACATCAGCTTCGGGACGCAGCAGGGCTCTCATGCGACCCAGGAATGGGTTGGGCTGGATGGAGAGAAGATGGCGGCCCAGCAGAGCCGACCTTTCTGAGAGCCTCCCCCCCCCCCCCCCCGTTTGTGTGTGGACAGGTCCCAGTCCAGCGACGTCGGGCAGTGCGTCCAAGACCCGGCCCACCCCTACTCCTGCACCGTCAGCAAGTCTCAGTTCTGGAGCTCCTACCGCATGAACGTGACAGAGGTCAACCCCCTGGGGGCCAACTTCCGCCTGCTCGACTTCACCATGCAAGCCATCCGTAAGTCCGGGAGGTGGAAATCTGGCACACGGGGCGGGGGCGGCGGCGCTTATTTATTATTTATTTAGTTCATTTCAAACCCACCCACCAAAGCAGGCTCAGGGTACGTGAGCCACCGCTGTTAAAAAGAGGTATAGCAGGGTATCTGTGGTGGGGAGGGGAAGGGAAAGGAGTCTATAAGGCACTCTGAGACTTCTTTGGGTAGTGAAGGTCGGGGTATAAATCCAATCTCCTCTTCTTCTTTGGTGCAGTGGATTAAGTGTGCAGACTCTAATCTGGGAGAACCGGGTTTGATTCCCCACTCCTCCACTTGCAGCTGCTGGATGACCTTGGGCAAGCTGTAGTTCTGTCAGAGCTGTTCTCTCTAGGACAGCTCTGGAAAGAGCTCTCTCAGCCCCACCTACCTCACAGGGTGTCTGTTGTGGGGAGGGGAAGGGAAAGGAGATTGTCAGCTGCTCTGAGACTCCTTCAGGTAGTGAAGGGCGGGTTATAAACCCAATCTCCTCCTCCTCCTCCTCTTCTTCTTCTATAACGGAAGATGGAGGAGGGGCTGGGGGGATCCTGCCAGGGTGCCGCCCGTGGCCCTGTGGATTCTCTGCAAAAGGGGGGTGAACAAAGGCCGGCTGTGCTGCCATGCAAATGCAGCCGAGGCCAAGAACCCGCTTCTCCCATTCGCACCTGCAGAATTGCGTCATATGCAAAAAAACCAGTCATAAAACACACGGAACCATCAAGCGACAGGCTCTGCCCCAAATGCCCAAGCCCCACCATTGTGTGCTGCTGCACCAGCTGGGGACCTGCTGGGACCTGCTGGGCTCGCTCTTATTTTTTATTTATTTATTTTATTTTTCAGATTTTTATCCCGCCATCCCCAAAGCGGGCTCAGGGCAGGTCACAACAAGCAGAGTCAAAGACTCGTTACAATAAAACTGCATTACATTGAAATCATTAAAACAGTAAAATTCAAAGGTAGCAGCAAATTACAGAAAAAGAAAACGACTATTAGGGCCATATCGGTGGAGTCGATGAGTTCCCTTCCCTTGCACTGAAAAGCCAGAGGAGCTGGGCTTTGGTGGGGAGGAGGGGGTCACAACAGATGCTGCCCTGAACCGGCGTGATTTCTCGGCTTGGAAGCGGATGGTCTGAGGCTCTGTCTCATTTAGCTGAGCAACGGAGATCCTGCACTCTTCTACCCTGCTGGGGGGGGGGGGGGGTTCCACAATCATATAGGGATGCCAACCTCCAGGTGGACCCTGGGGATCTCCGGCATTACAGCTCATCTCCAGACTACAGACTGCAGAGATCAGTTCCCCTGGAGGAAATGGCTGCTTTGGAGGGTGGACCCTGTGGCATTGTACCCCTCTGAGGTCCCTGTCCTCCCCCCTCCCGGCTCCATCCCTGAATCTCCTGGAGTTTCCCCACTTGGAGCTGACCACCTTACCCCCCACCAGTGGCAAGGGGGGTCCTGGCAACCCTGCAGTCATAAGGGGGAAATACAGTAAATAGGCTAATACAGATCTGAGAGCCCTACTGTAGAGCCAGGCTGAAAACCACCAGATCAGAGGCTGGGGGGAAAGAACCACCATGGCTGGGCTCAGCCTAGCATGAGATGTGTTCACCTGCGTCATTTCCAGGCTGAACCCGTGTTTGCGAGGGGAACCTTTTGAATCTTACTCTGGGAACGACACTTCCAGGAAAAACAAGGACTTGGACACCAGGCCCATAAATTTTATGGGATTTTTTGAGCTCTAACAAGTTTGGTGTAGTGGTTTGGAGCGCGGACTCTAATCTGGGAGAACCAGCTTTGATTCCCCACTCCTCCACATGCAGCTGCTGGTGTGACCTTGGGTCAGGCACAAGTTCTTGGGGGGGGGGGGGCTTCAGTCTGCTGCTGGCCAACTGGCGGGCGGGGGGACCCCCAGGGAAGGATGTTGCTGGGCAAGGTCCCCAATGCAATGATGTCTGCAACTTGGACCCCCCCCCCAAGTCCAACTCACGCGTAACTTGTAGGGCAACCTGGGGAGGTCCGCTATGAGTTTGATACCTCTAGGTCACACAGGGTCCATTCTATACACTCCAGAACCCACACCTGACATCTCTCCGAAAAGCACTTTCCTGAGGCACCTTGTTCAGAGGTCCAAAACTCAAGCCCCCAAGTTCAGTCTTTACCAAACGTGGCGGGCAGGTAGATGAGAGTCAGCCGGAGATGTGCTGGGATTTTGGAGTCTCTAGGGCCCCGGAGGACGGCCCCCTCACTTCCCAAACACAGAGAGCCAATCTGGTGTAGTGGTTAAGTGCGCGGACTCTAATCTGGGAGAACCGGGTTTGATTCCCCACTCCTCCACTTGTACCTGGCTGGATGACCTTGGGCAAGCCATGGCTCTGAGCCACCTGTTCCCTCAAGGACAGTTGTCTCAGAGCTCTCTCAGCCCCACCTCCCTCCCAGGGTGTCTGTTGTGGGGAGGGGAAGGGAAAAGGAGTTTGGAAGCCGCTCTGAGACTCCCTTGGGGAATGGAGGGCAGGGTATAAATCCAATCTCTTCTTCTTCTTCTTCTTCTTCTTCAAACTTCCCGAACCGGTTCAGTTCAGCAGAACGGCTGGATTCGCAAACTGGGTTTCCTGTTTGTGCCCATCCCTAAATAGGATGTTTAAAGAACATAAGAACGTGAGTGAAGCCAATGTTGGATCAAGCCAGTGGCCCATCCAGTCCAACACTCTGTGTCACACAGTGGCCAAAAACACCAGGTGCCCTCAGGAGGTCCAGCAGTGGAGCCAGGACACTCGAAGCCCTCCCACTGTGCCCCCCCCCCCGCCCGTCAAGCACCAAGAATACCGAGCATCACTTGCCCCAGACTGAGAGTTCCTATCTAGACCTTGTGGCTAATAGCCACTGATGGACCTCTGCTCCAGACGTTTATCCAATTCCCTCCTATAAGAACCTAAGAGAAGCCGATGTTGGATCAGGCCAGTGGCCCGTCCAGTCCAACACTCTGTGTCACACAGCGGCTAAAAACACCAGGCGCCCTCAGGAGGTCCAGCAGTGGGGCCATTTGGAGGTCATTAGTTCATAGGGTTGCCATAATTCAGAAAAGACCCTACCATTAGGGGAGTTTTCAAACTCCAGTCCACACACCTCCCTTCCTCCAAGATCAATCGGGGAGAGGAAAAGAACCCCTCCAGGCTTTGGCTGACGGAGCACGCAAAGTTTATTGAGAATGACCATTCTGATGCGAGCTCATCGGAGTGCCCCAGGCTCAGGAACCAGCTGGCATCCCGAACAAGGTTCGGAGTTCTTGCTTTATTGGATAAAACAGGCAGAAGGTCAGGGCCTGGAATTTGGGGAAAGCTTCAGCCATTCTGTTCTCAGGCACAGCTCCCTCTACCCTCTCTTTAGGGTCCGTTCCGCATTCCTAAGAGGAGCATAAGGAAAACAAACCTTTTACACTGTCCCTGAAAGGTAAAAATGGCACCAGCTCTTGACTGAGAGACGGTTACTTAGAGATCTGGGGGATCAAAGAACAGATTTACGGGGGGGGGGGGGGGTTAAATTTAGCAAGCCAGTCCACAAGATAACAGCCCAATCTTGAGGCTCACTAATCAAAGTGATTGCAGTGATCTTAAATTTTTGCTAAATTCTTATGGTGAAATAAAATTCTGCAGCACTAACACACACACAAGCAAGAAAAGCAGAACAGAAATGTACTTGGTATGAAATAGTCTGGCCCCCGGCTGGTTGGGGTTCCCGGGCCTGGAAGGCTTCACTGGGCAGGTGTGGGGAATGTCATAGTGCTTCTGTGCTTCCTGAGACCAGCGGAGCCAAGGTCTTTCGATACTTGGAAACCCTCTAGAGAGGTTTATCTGTAGAGTTGCCACCATTCCTGAGAGTCAGAGCGGTTCCTCGGTGGAACAGGCTTCCTCGAGAGGTGGTGGGCACTACTTCTTGGGAGGTTTTCAAACAGAGGCTAGATGGCCATCTGACAGCAATGCGGATTCCGTGAACTTAGGCAGATCTCGAGAAGGGAGGGCAGGAAGTCTCAGTGCTTGGTTCTCGTGGCCCTTTCTGACACACTGATCGCCACTTTGGGGGTCAGGAAGCCATTTTTCTCCAGGCCAGTTTGCCCAGGGATCCTGGAGGTTTTTTGTCATCTACTGGGTGTGGGACAGCGGTCACTGGGGGTGTGTGGAGGGGAAGGCATTTGTGAATTTCCTGCATTGTTCAGGGGGTTGGACTAGATGACCCTGGAGGTCCCTTCGAACTATGATTCTATTGTTCTATTTTGTTGTTTTTAAATTTTGCTTTCCTGTTTGGGGGTTGCAGTTAAAAAACTTAAACATTTATAATATACATGAGTGTTCTGACATTCCCTGCATCCCAGCTCAAATGGCGCGAATTCCCAGAGAGGGGCCAGCCGGAGAGAGGAAGCAGCAGGACCTCGTTTCCTTCCTCCATGCATCTCAACCCCCCCCCCCCCTGCCTTGTTCTCCCCAGTCAAGCCGGACCCCCCGGAGGGCCTGCGGGTGGAGCCAGTGCCATCGGCCCCCCGGCGGCTGCGTGTGAGCTGGGAGTACCCCTCCTCTTGGCCGAACGAGCCTCACTTCCAGCTCAAGTTCCGGCTCCAGTATCGCCCCGTCGTGCACAGCTCTTGGTCTATGGTAAGTTTCAGACGCTGATCAGATGGGAGCCAGGTGTGAGTTCTGGCAGAGGGGCAGGATTGGAGGGGGAGTAGGCAGTGGTGGGTACTAGTCTCATGTCACCTCAGCCTGGAACTGGTGTAGCACTGAGGTTAAGAGACGGAGCTCTGACATGCAAGTTCCCTGGTTCAAATCTCATTTCCTGCAAGCCACTCTTTCTCAGGGATCCACACAGAAATAAGAAAAGGCTGCACCTCTTAACTGCATTCTCCTGCAGCCTCAGTTTGTCTTGGGGCCACGTAGAGAAGGAGGTTTAACCTTTTAGCTGCCACTCGTTTTTGCTGAACAAAATCAGCTCC
The DNA here is from genome assembly GCA_029233225.1 of Lepidodactylus listeri. Lineage (NCBI taxonomy): Eukaryota > Metazoa > Chordata > Lepidosauria > Squamata > Gekkonidae > Lepidodactylus > Lepidodactylus listeri. The sequence continues at coordinate 1,537,242 of JARCFY010000004.1, read as the reverse complement.
CCCAGATTTAGGCTGCGCAAGTGTAGTTTGCGTTTTATAGCACAATGGAGATGTGTGACTCTTCATCACATCTGTGGGGTGTCCTCAGCTTCAGTTCCCCATTTGTACTGTCAGGAGAGCAATCCTGGCCAACCTTAGCGGGGAACTGTAAGGAGAACAGAGATCATGTGTGTGAAGGGTATGTGAAGCCCTACGAGGAAAGGCTGAGACGGATTTCTCACCAGGCGCTGCTTCGCCGTCGGTCTTCCCTTTGCCTCGATTGCGTGCGTCAATTTCTCACTATTTGCTGTGGGGCACGTTTTGACCGCGGTTTCGCCCGATTTCCTCCGATTTCCTCCGTGGCTTCAGTGATCCTTAAAAAACAGGATCACCGAAGTCATGGGGGAAATCGTGCGAAGACACGGGTCAAAATGTGCCCTGCAGCAAATAGTGAGAAATTGAAGGATGCAATCAGGGCAAAGTGGAAGACTGACAGCGAAGCAGTGCCTGGTGAGAAATCGGTCCGAGGGACTTCTTGGGCATGTCCAGTCTGGAGAAGAGGAGGCTGAGGGGGGACAGGATGGCTCCCTTGAAGTCTCTGAAGGGCTGTGTCCCTTTGAGGAGGGCGGGGAGCTGTTCCCGATGGCAGCAGAGGAGAGGACTCGCAAGAAGGGGTTGAAATTACAGGCCGGAAGGTACTGGATGGATAGTAGGAAAACCTTTTTGACAGCAAGAGTTGTGCAGCGGTGGAATCGGCTGCCTGGGGAGGTGGTGAGCTCCCCCCTCACTGGCCGCCTTCAAGCGCTGCTGGACAAAACCCTTGTCAGGGATGCTCTCGGCTGATCCTGCGTTGAGCAGGGGGGTGGACCAGATGGCCTGCCGGACCCCTCCCAACTCTGTGGTTCTCCCAAGTGCTTTTGAGACGGAAAGTGTTCTTCAAGTGCTTATTGATTTTGTCTTGCCCTGTGCCCACCCTGCACTGTTGGCTTCTCTGTGTTATTTGAAAAGACCGTATGCCTATTCTTTGCTTTCAAACTCCAAAACCGAAGCACCACTTCCCAAGTGCTTTTCAGGGCACTTAATGCCGTGGCCAGTACTCGACAGGGGTTGGTGCAGCCCTTGGTGTCTGGCCAGCCCAAAAAGATGCGTGTGCGTGTGTGTGTGTGTGTGTGTGTGTGTGTGTGTGTGTGTGTGTGACTCAGCCACCCCCCCCCCACCTCCCCCGGCCCTCGCAAAGGCTGCCTGGCCAAATGGCTCCTTCTGTTGGCGCTCCTGTCACACCCCTCCTCCCCCTCCCCCTCCCCGGACTTTAATAGGATTTTTAGAATATTTTTGCTCACAGATATTTCCAGCATCCCCGTCCAGGAACTGTGGACAAACCTGCCCTGAGTAGGTTCTTTGTAGGCGGCTGCTGCAGCAGGGACCTGGGGGCCACTTGGAGGGCAGGCAAGGCTTGTGTGGGGCAACACCCTCCCGGTCCACAGTGGCTGGGGGGCAGCCTCCCTGAGCGATGGCTAACCGGGTGTCCTGCACTGGCAGGTGGAGACAGCCAACGTCTCTGAGTTGATCACCGATGCCCTGATGGGCTTGGAGCACGTGGTCCGGGTCAGCGCCAAGGACTTCCTGGACGCTGGGAGCTGGAGCGAGTGGAGCAGCGGTGCCTGGGGCAGGCCGGCACTCGGTAAGGTCCTGCGAAAAGGGGCAGAGTCAAGGGTGGGGGGGGCCGAGGCACACCAGAGCTACCGTGTGTCTGAGCAAAAGCCCGAGTCCCAGTGACTGCGTCCATTGGGGAACACTGCCTCCTCAGGGGACATGGGGGCGGGGGGGGGCTGTGGCTCAGTGTCAGAGCCTCCGCTTGGTGTGTAGAAGGTCCCAGGTTCAGTCCCCGGCATCTCCAACAAAAACAGGATCAGGTGGGAGGTGAGTTGAAACGCCTCAGCCCGAGACTTTGGAGAGCTGCCGCCAGTCCGCGGAGACAGTACCGACCTTGATGGGCCAGAGGTCTGATTCCGCAGAAGGCGGCTTCAGGCAGCTCTTGGTTCCCTCCTACAATGACGGGCCTCCGTTGTCCATCTGTCTCTCCTCAGGGCAAACCATGGCTCCCAGCGAAGCCGCCACTGCAGCCGTCGAGCCAGAGAGTCCGGCTGAGGAGCCCTCTCTGCCCCCCAACAACGAGCCTGTTGGTACGTACCCCAGGAAAAGCCCCACTTGTGAGTCTGGAAGGCAAATGAGGGGCATGTTGTGTGAGCATCTTGCAGGGGTGAGATGGCCGTCTGCTCCGTTGGCCTGCAAATGATTGCGGTCCTCTTAGCCTCCAGCTGGCCTTCCTGTATAAACAGCAGACCCACTTCCTGGCCCGAGGGGAGTGGTCCCCAGCGTGGGGCCCCTGGGCACCAGTGAGCATCCCATCCCCCCCCACCACCACCAGAGCTTTTCCTGGGGCCCACCTGTGTGTTGTAGGAAAGGCAGACCGGGCCTTTACCCAGCTGGCCCTGCCTGGGAGAAGCACTTCCCATCTCAGCCTGGTGCCGGTCAGCTGAGCAGTGGGGCCAACCTTCTGCTGCCGAGTTGATGGTGGTGCACCCATGTGCTCCCCCAGTTCCAAAAGTGCCTCCAGGCTCAGGCACTTTGTGTTGACGCTGTGCCCTTGAGAAGTTGGAATGTTCATGGCTGTTCCAGGGCTTCCGGCGACAGAGCTAGGGACAGGCTTGCAAACAGACCGGATGCCTGTCAGCCTGGACTCACCTCGTCATTTCACATTTCGTTTTGTGCAAACTGGCAGATCCATTTGCACCTTTCACGGTGGGGTGTCTCATCTGCATATCCAGAATCAGGGCGTGGCCCTCGCGGCCTTTTCCCCTCCAGGTCTGACCACAGTCACTTATTCTGGGGAATCTTATTTCTGTTTGTATTTACTGAAATATTTATCTCCCCCCTTCCCTCCTCGTGGCTCTAGGTGGAGTCCAGGCAACCCCCCCTCTCTCTGGCCCATCGGACGGCCCTTGCCCACCCCTCCCCATCCTGCTGTGGGCTGAATCCCAGGGGGCCTGCTTTTCCGTGTCCCCACAGCCGTGAAGATGCTTTTCCAGTTGCTCCCTGGGTGCCCTCCTAAAAGAGGGCCGTCATTGCCTCTCCCTCAGGGAAAAGGGAAAAGGCAGGCGCAGGGGAAGAGAAGGGGCGGGGCTGCCCTTAGGCGTTGCTGGTGCAGCCATTGAAGCAGAGTGGGAAACCCTGGGGGCTGAGGAGGCCGCCCTTCTGGCTCACGCCGCTGGGGCTGCAGCTGCTGCTGCTGCTGCTGCTGGCACACCCAGGCAAGCCGTTTGCCCATAGCCGTGTGTATTTTGACAGACAGTGTGGCGGAGTGGTTAGAGGGTCAGGCTATGTGCAGCTTCCCAGGGGAAAGCCTGGAGAGACCTGGGGAGTGGGCTCCCACGGGGGAGAGCGTATTCTGGACTTTGGCCCTCTGGTCCGCCCCTCCCCCACAGTCAGCAGACCCCTTCCAATGGCCGGCCGGCTGTTCTCTGTTCAGCCCCTCTCTGCCCTGCCCCCTTGCAGCTCATCGGCATGGGGGTGAGAGGGTGTCTTGGGGGGCAGGGGAGGGGCTGGGGGTCCCTTGAGCCAGCTGGTCTCTCTGGACGTGTGCTGGACTGGCAGCCAGCCGATCTGCACAGAGTCACGGGGGAGGGTCTCTTTCTATCTCCAGCAGGCCACAGCGACCCCCTGGAGAAAGTGGCCGTTCTGGTGTCCCTCGGCGTCTTCGCCTTCTTTGTCCTGGCCGTGATTCTCGTCTTCGCCCTTCTGATGTGGTGGGTATCCTGGCCCTTCCGGGGCAACGCGGCTCTGGGAGGAGAGCGGCCCTTTTCTCCTGGCACCGTTTGCAGGAGTGTTGCGTTTGGAAAGTCTCAGGGCTCCGATGCCCAGTGGGCAAGGGCCAGAAGGCGGGCAAACGCCTCTGCCTCCACGGCCCTCCTTTCCTCCTCTGCGCCACTCCGCACTTGACTCTGCCCGCTGCCAAGTGCCAGCCCAGCCGGTGACGTGTGGTTGGCCGGGCTCCATCCTGGATCTGGAGACTGCCCACCTAAAAAACAAGATGGAAACTGGTCACATCGCCAGCGCTGGAACGAAGAGAAGGGAAGTCCAGAGAGGCCAGACTGGCCTGGCCTCATTGTAGGCTGGAAAGGCCATCTGAACAGGGGTGCCTGCCTGGACCAGAACCAGGGCACAGCTGGGCCAGTTTCCCATTTCCACTGCTGGCCCCCAGGGCAGATGTTCCTGAGAAACCCACAAACAGGAAGAAGAAGAGAAGAAGAAGAAGAGGTTGGATTTATGCCCCGCCCTTCACTACCTGAAGGAGTCTCAGAGCGGCTTACCAACTCCTTTCCCTTTCCCTCCTCACAACAGGCACTCTGTGAGGTAGGTGGGGCTGAGAGAGCTCTCTCTAGAACTGCCCTTGAGAGAACAGCTCTGAGAGAACTATGGCTTGTTCAGGATCACCCAGCAGCTGCAAGTGAGGAGTGGGAGATCAAACCCGGTTCTTTCAGATTAGAGTCTACGCTCCTAGCCACGACACCAAACTAGAAATGGAGCCCACAGTGTGTCTGCCCCCAGCAGCTGGCCTTCAGAGGTACACTGCCTCTGAAAATGGAGGCTCCACTGAGCCATAATGGCTGGTCTCCTTCTTCCTCTTCTTAAAGTCATCTCATCGACTGGCCGTCTTGACGCCAGGTGGCAGCAGACTCCGGATGTTCATTCTGTGCTGTTTGATGAAGTCCCTCCTGCCCATCGGATTGGTTGGCTGTGACCCTGCGTCCCAGCATTCCTTGAGAGAAGAAAGACACTGTAATATCTCCGCAGTTTCTCCACACCTGGCATGACTTCTCAAGCCCCCATCACCTCCCCCCCCCCTTCATTTCTTACCTTAGAAAATGTGTGCTGCCTCTCCAGAGACCTGTAGTCAGCCTGTGGCCACCCTGTAGGATTTCCAAGGCCAGAGACGGACAGAGGGGGTCTTGCCATGGCCTGCCTCTGCGGAGCGACCCTCGACTTCCTGGGTGGTCGCCCATCCAAGTCCTAACCTGGGCCGACACTGCTTGGTTCCCGAGATCTGGTGGGAGGGAGCTGGCCTGGGAAATCTGGGTCAGGGCAGAGACCTGCTACAGGTCGTTTTGGGTAAAGGTAAAGGTTTCCCTTGCTCAAAAGCCAGTCTCATCTCCGTTTCCAAGCTGAAGAACCAGCGCTGTCTGAAGACGTTTCCATGGCGATGTAGCCGGCGTGACTAGATGCCGAGGTGCACAGAACGCTGTTACCTTCCCGCCGCAGTGGTACCTATTTATCTACTTGCAATTTCTTGCTTTTGAACTGCTAGGCTGGCAAGAGCTGGGACCAGAGACGGGAGCTCACTCTGTCACGTGGCACTCAAGTTTCGAACTGCTGAACTACCAACCTTCTGGTTGGCAGTTCAGCGTCTTAACCACTTGAGCCACCGGCTTACAACCTCCTAAACCCAAGAGTCCCAAACGCTTTCTGACCAATAAATAACTCCTTCTTCACGAGCAGTGAAATCTGCATTTATCTATTGAATCTCAGAGTTGGAAGGGACCCCTGGGTCATCTAGTCCAACCCCCTGCCAACGCAGGGACTCCAACTGTTATACCCCTGACAAGCAGACATCCAACTGGTGCTTAGAAACCTCCGACGACAAAGAACTGACCGCCTCACGAGGGGGACTGCTCCTGTGCCGGACACACCTGGCTGTCGAGGGGCCGAAGGCAGTTGCCCCACTTCAGGTCGTACAGGGGAGGCTCCCCTCCATGGAGGGGCTCCCGGCCCTTCAGAGGGAAACCAGCTCACGGGGAGCAGAAAAGAGTTCTCGTGTTCCGCTTCTCATGCTGTGCTGGTTTCCCACTTCTACTAGGGAATTACTATGGTGGGGGAACTTGGCCAACCACAGTCTTTCCCTTGCAGTCCAGAACAGCCAAACGGTCCCTCCTGCCTCTTCCCAGCAACCTGGTTCTGGTGTGGAGTGGCCCAGACTGCTGTCTCCTTCTCTGTCTAGTGTCATGGCGAGGAGTGGCAGACTCTAAACTGGGAGAACCGGGTTTGACTTCCTACTCCTCCTCCACATGAAGCCAGCTGGGTGACCTTGGGTCAGTCACAAGTACTCTCAGAGCTGTTCTCTCAAGAGCAGTTCACTCAGAGCTCTCTCAGCCCCACCTACCTCCCAGGCTGTCTGTTGTGGGGAGGGGAAGGGAAAGGAGATGGTGAGCCACTCTGGGACTCCAAGTGAAGGGCGGGGCATAAATCCAATCTCCTCCTCTTCTTCTTCTTTATAAAAAAAACTTGGCTGCATCTCCAGATGCCATCCTGTAGTCAAGGGATGAGCTAGAAAAGTAACAGAGAGAAGAATGAAGGGAATGAAACCCATTGTCCACACCCCTTTAGAGAAGGCAAAGATGCAGGCCCCGGTGGCTTCTCAAGTTTCTCACCTTTTTTTGTCGTGTATGTGTGTGCGTGTGCACGTGTGCTTGTACGCACCTGGAAGTCATGGTGACCTCGGGTGACTGACCCTTACTGGGGTCCTGGCTTGATAAGCTGCCTCCGCATCCCGGCCCTGGCTTTCCAAGGAGGTCTCCCATCCAAGTCCTCACCAAAGTCGACCCTGCTTAGCTTTTGAGGTCGGGCGGGATCAGGCCTGCCAGGGCCACCCCGTGGCTTCTCTGTGTGCCTACCCCCTGGGGTAAGGAAGCTGCCAGCGCAGGAGGGGAAGCCGGGGGGGGGGGGGGGGAGGCGGCAGCAGCGAGACAGCCGCCTGCGTGAGAGAGTCGGATGCAAAGAGTTCTGTGGGCTTCCCGGCTTGCGTTGTTCATTCTCTCTCCCCTTTGGTTTCCAGGATCCGGATGAAGAAGCACAGCAAAGAGGCCACGAAGAACCACGACTTGCTCTCGGCCACCATCCACATGAAGGCCCTGCCCAGTTAGTGCGGCCTCCTGGCTCGGGGGGGGGGGGGGAGTGAGTGAGTGGGCGGGCGGGAGTTGGTCCACGCCTGACGGACGGGCGGGCAGTGAAAGGGGAAAGAGGTGCCCTTCGGTCGGATAGTGCACCAGAGAGAGGAGGGAGCGGGTACTGCTTGCCCTCAGACTGTGAGCCATGCCCCCAGAGCCAGTTGTGAATGTCTCACGGGTGGCTTGTGAGGTTCACAGTCCTGAGCGGAGAGGGGCGTCTCCTTCATCCCAGTGTGGAGCAGGGTAGAACACAACACTGGTGGGCTGCCGGTGGGTCCCCCCGCCCCCCCCCCCCCCCAAAAAAGAGCAAGTTTTTTAAGAAGAGCCCTGCTGGGTCAGACCTGTGAGGGTCCCTCTGGCCCAGCCTCCTGTCTCACACAGAGAGGCCAACCAGTTCCTCCGGAGGGCCAGCCACAGGGCACGGAGGCCGAGGCCTTCCCCTGATGTTGCCTCCTGGCTCTGGGATTCAGAGGCTTAGTGCCTCTGAATGTGGAGGTTCCCCTCAGCCACCAGGGCTAGTAGCCATTGATAGTCTTATCCTCTAGGAATCCATCTAATCCCCCTTTTAAAGCAGTTTATTCCTGTGGCCATCACAACATCCTCTGGCAGCAGATTCCGCATTTTAATCACTCCCTGTGTAAAGCAGTTGTTTCCTTTTGTCCATCCTGAACCTACTACCCATTGGCTTCATCGGATGCCCTCGAGTTCTCGTATTTCGGAACAGAGAGAAAATTTTCTCTTTGTAAACTCCACTCCAAGCATCGTTTTATAAACCTCTATCATGCCCTCCCTCAGTCATCTCTTTTCTAAACTGAAAACAGCCTTTCCTCCGAGGGAAGGGGCTCCAACCCTCTCAACATCTTGGTTGCCCTCTGCACTTTTTTCAGCTCTGCGGCGTCCTTTTGGAGAGACGGTGGCCTGAACTGTACACAGTATTCCAAATGAGGCTGCACCCTAGACCTGTCCTGGGGCATTACAATACTGGAAGTTTTATTTTTCAATGGCTTTCCTAATAATCCCTAACATAGAATTTGCTTTTTTCACTGCTGCAGCACACTGGGGGGACACCTTCGTTGAGCCATCCACTAAGACCCCCAAAATCTTTTTCCCTCTCAGTCTCAGCAACTTCAGACCCCGTTACCCAGATACTTGTGGGATTTTTTTTTTGGTGCATCACTTCACACTTACCGACACTGAGCTTCACTGGCCACACTGTCGCCCCCTCAACCAGTCCGTGGAGGTCCTCTTGGAGCTCTTCACAGTCAGCCTTGGACTTCACCACCCTCAATCATTTGGTGTCATCTGCAAACTTGGCCAGAACTTTACTCACCCCCAGTTCCAGATCACTGATGAATAAATCAAACAGCACCGGCCCCAGTGCCGATCCTTGTGGGACCCCCCTGCTGACTTCCCTCCATTGTGAGAACTGTCCATTGATTCCTGCTCTTTGCTTTCTGTCATTTCACCAGTTTTTATTCCATAAGAGAACCGGTCTTATCCCATGACTGCTAAGTTTACTCAGGAGTCTATGATGAGGAACCTTGTTAAAAGTCCTTTGAAAGCCCAAGTATATAATATTTCCCGGGTCCCCATTGCCTACACGCTTGTTCACTTTCTCAAAGAACTCCGCAAGGTTGGTGAGGCAGGACTTCCTTTTGCAGAAGCCAAGCTGGTTTTCCCTCAGCAGGCCTTGTCTCCACCTGTGTGCCTGACAATTCTGTCTGCGGTGACAGTTTCTGCTAATTTGCCTGGGACTGATCTTCGGCTGCCTGGCCCGTAACTTCCTGGTTCCCCTCTGGCTCCTTTTTTAAAAATTTTGGTGTCACATTTGCTACTCTCCAGTCTTCTGGCACAATGACTGAGACTGATTTCCCACAAGCAGCTGTGCCACCCTCACTCTTCTGCTTGCCCCAGTTGCATTGGTCAATTTCACACTCTTCGCTGCCCGCCTGCATTTTGACCCACATCTTCCCCCGATTTCCTCCGCGTCTTCTAGATCCTTGTTTTTTGCGATCAAGAAGACGGGGGGGGGGGGGGAATCGGAGCGAGACGCGGGTCAAAGTGCGGCCGCATAGTGAAGAGTGTGAAATTGACGAATGCAACCAGGGGAAACAGAAGAGCGAGAGCGGCACAGCTGCTTGTGGGAAATCAGTCTGGATTTAGTGATAGGTTACATATATGGGTTAACAGAGTAGCTCTGAGAACTTTCAGGTGTATGCCACAAGGACCTGGAGACGTATCCGGTTTTAATTTCCCCCGTAGGTCTAGAACTTCATCTCTGGCCAGCTCGATTTGGTTCAGTTCTTCAGACTCCCTTCCTGAAAATAGGGGCTGTAGCGCGGGATGGATGGCCCACACTTTCCACAGTGCCCCACACTTTCCACAGTAAACACAGAAGCAAAAAGGTCACTGCCATTAGGGGATCATGCTTTGTAAAGTGTCAGCACTGCTGCATTAAAAATCCTCTGGTGACTGTTAGCGACAGTGACCTGTCTGAGCCAGCCCCCACCTCCACCCCCCTGCTCCAGAGGCTCCGGTTGCCAAACACCAGCCCCACACAGGATGTCTTGCCCTGGGTAGGCCACTGGAAGAACTCTTTGGGGTTCCCTAGTTTTGGCCTTAGCACAACAGGAGGAGAACAGCAAGAGCAAGTTATACAATCACATAGAACCACAAGAGTTGGGAGGGACCCTGCAGGCCATCCAGTCCAACCCGCTGTTCAATGCAGGATCAGTCTAGAGCATCCCTGACAAGGGTTTGTCCGGCGGCTGCTTGAAGGCTGCTTGGGAGGGGGAGGCTCACCACCTCCCTTCTCTTGACCCCGTTCTCTTTCTCTCCGTGCAGAAGCCCAGATCTTGTAGCCAGAGCCCTGGCAGGGCAGCCCCCACCCGCAAGAGGGGCATGCCGTCACTGACCTCGCCATCTGCAGCTGCCTTTGGACCCCCTCCCCCAAGTGATACCCACCATTGCTGAAGGATCCCATTTGAAAGGCGCTCTTGAGCGGGACCTGCAGGGGAGGCCTCCGGGGCGTCACTCTGGTCCGGGATCCATCCCTGCTTCTCTCCCTTGGGCGCCAAAGCAGACTGAACTCTGGACAATGCTGCTTTTGGACTCTCAACAGTCTCCGTCCAGCCGAGGGCAGCAAGAACTGAAGCTGAGGTCTCTCAATGCCTGTCTCTGAGCCTGGCAAAAGGCATCGGTGCCAGTGGGCACTGGCACAGGAAGAGGGGCAAAAGGACAGTTGCTGCTGCCCCTGCTTGCCAAGGCCTGCGTCCAGCACCAGCCCTGTTCCCCACCGTTCCCCTTTGCAGCTACAGTGTGACACGTGGGGCAATGGAAAGGTTTGTTGTCCCCGTCCTGAAGGCCCCGTCCAGGGCAGCGTCATTTCATAAGCAGGCTTTGCCAGAGCCCAGTGCATTGTGGGAAACCTCCCCCTCTAGCCAGTGGGAATGGTCAACCAAAGGGATAAACCAGGGTGTTTTGTGTGTGTGTGTGTGACTCTGCAGTGTGTGCGTCTGTGTGTGAGTGTATACACCTGGTTGGGGTGGGCCTTTTCCAGCCTGGAAATTGACTTCTGGGCTTCTCTGTGTTCAGCAGTCTTCCTTGTACAGGTCGCGGTAAAGACATTTAGCGCTACTTAGTTTGCTTGAGTCCACCCCAAAGCGATGTTGCAGCTGGAGCGTGGGACCCCAACCAGCCTGGGAGAGCTCTGCAGGTGTGGGAAATCTGCCCAAGGACCTCCCTCAGCTTCCAAGTGCTCAGATACGGTGTGTTTTGCAAATTATGGAGGGCCGGGGGCTGGGCAGGAGCCAGGAGGGGAAGAGTTCCGCCAGGACGGGGGGGACCGGCCACACCGCATGGCCGTCCCCTTGGAGTCGGGGCCCTGAGCGAGCCGAGAGCTGCATGCAGGAGACCAAGTTCAGCCATCCTGCCGGTCTGCTGGTGAGGGTAGAAAGGGCTGTCAAGTCGCAGCTGACTGGTGGCGACCCCGGAGGGTTTCCAAGGCGAGAGACAGCCATTGGCCATTGCCGGCCTTTGCGTAGCAACCGTGGACTTCCTGGGTGGTCTCCCGTCCCCTCCAAGGGCCAACCAGGGCTGATCTTGCTTAACTTCCAAGATCAGACTAGCCTGCGCCATCCAAGTCCAGGCAGATGAACAGAGGTGAACAGGGTTTTCGAAGCAAGAGACATTCGGGAAGGGGGGGGGGGGAGTTGCCATTGCCTGCTGCTGCGCACCCATCCTGGATTTCCTTGGTGGTCTCCCATCTGAGTGCCAGCCAAGACCAACCCTGCTTAGCTTCCAAGAAGCAAAGAGATTGGGCTAGCCCGGGGCCCCCGGGTCAGAGCGGAGGTGGCTTGCCATGTGGCGGCCTCAGCCTAGCCACCCTGGCCGTCCTTCGGGGCTTCCCTTCCAAGTTCCTAACCGGGGCTGACCCTGCTTAGCTTCCGAGATTTGGTGAGATGGGGCTAGCTGTAAAAGCAGGAAAGCAGCTGCAGGGCAAAGGATGTGTGGTCCACAGGAGCAAACTCCTAGCCCTTTGGGAGCGAGGAGCAGCCTGTGAGTGTGAAGGGAGACCTGGTGAGCATTCCGGAGGGGAGGGGAGGGGAGGGGGGTGGGTCTTGGCAGGATTCCCAAGAGGTGAGGATTGGAAAGCAGAGGGAGGGGCCCAGAAGAGAAGGGAGGCTTCGGCCAGTGCTGAGAGGCCGGCCAGCCGCAGGGCGGCTCCTTAGGCACACACTTCCGATGGGGGTTGTGGTGCAGAAGTGCCGCAAGCTCCTGTCGGTGTGTCGTGGGGCTTCGAAAGGGAGATGCATCACACAGAACTCTTTGCCTGCTGGCGACCCCCCCCCCCCCCCCGTCTTCTTCACTCCCTCAGCTGTGCAGGGTGGGGAAAGGGCCAGGGTCGCCACTTGCTGTAGAGGAAGCCCTGATCCCCCCCCCACGTACACCCACTCACACTCTGCATTCTTCCCACACACCCCTTTTACACAAAAGCCCATTGTGAGGCAGACAGACAAATGAAGGTCTGTGCTGAATTATTCAGCCCTTGGATGAGGGATTAAGGGCGGGGGGGGGGGGACCAGCTGACCACAGTTGGGACCTGGGATGCTGGTCTGTGGTCTCCTGTGGAATTCTGGCACGGCGTGGTGGGCACCACCGCCCAGTGGCTGCTGCAGGAGGCGGGGCTAGCCACGAATGGGTTGCCACCCTGAAGAGCCTGGTGCTGTGGCGGCTGTTGCTCAGCCAATGAAATCTCCAGGGGCGATTCAGGAGCCCCGCCTACCTTCTGAAGACCCTCGGGCCCCAGGAAAGGTGGCTGTGGTGTACACGGGCACCTCGTTGTAGACCCTTGATCTGGACTGACCTTGTGGAGCTCCAGCAGGACTGCTTCCATGCTGGATATCCATGCAAGGGCTCCTGTGCCACAGAGACCCCGTAAGCAGATGTCCAGCGAGGCTTTACGCGTGGCTCACGGGGATGTGTGTTTAAGGGTCCGCTCTCATGGGGGGGGGGGGGGGGGGTGACGTGATTGGCCCGTGCTCACTCCCGCAGCCATTGGGTGCTGCTGACACCCCTGGCCTTGTGGGCCCCTCCAAGCCGTCGCTCAGGCAGGCGGGCCGTGCCAAAGTGCCTCCAGGCGAGCGGGGCGGGGCTTTGCGGTGCGGCATCTTTGGTGACTGCCAAGCCCTGGAGGCAGCGAGATGGAAACTTCCTGGGATGAAGTGAGCAGCGGCAGGCGCCAGATGGCAGGCAGAAGTGGGGGGAGGCTAAAAATAGCCAGGAACACTTTCTCCTGCCAGGAGGCCGCCGTGCGGCAAGGGGGTCAAAGCCACCTTTCCAGGCAGTGGGGAAAATTGGGGGTCAGATGCAGCCAAAGCGCTTGCTCACTCTTGGGCCAGCCTCTTTCCTTCTTGTGGTACCCCGTCCCACTTCTGTTTGTGCAGCGGGGGCGGTCAGGGGGACCCCTCCTCTCTTTTCCACCAGTTGATATGTTGGTCGGATCCATGCCTTAGTCCAGAAGGGCTGGTAGGTGGAACTGCTACCTGGAAGCCACCCGGAGTGGGGGAGAGAGGGCAGCAGGCAGAGGCGATGCCCTTTGTGGGTGGGGGTGTCAGAGAGGGGGCTGCCCCAGCCTTCCCTTTGGGCCCCACAAACTTGTTCAGCTCCTTCCATCGTGGGACAAAGAGGGGGAGCGATACCGCAGTACAACCCTCCTGCTGCACCATGGACAGGACCCCCCCCCCCATTACAGTGCAGAAGGGGAGACTATAAAGGAGGGTCACCGAATGCTAATGAAACACTTCGGGTTTTGGATTGTTCGTGGCGAGTTACAGCCTGTGGCCAAATTCAGCACAGGAGTGATCTTTCTTCTCTTTTGGAAAGGGCGTCTCTGGCTCTTCGGAGTGCGGAGAGGGGCTTGAAACTTTGGTGGGCCAGATGCAAACAGAGGTGGGAGGTGGGGGATTCCCAGAAGCTGGCTGGGGCCTCGGGGAGGTCCTGGTGGAGGGGAGGGCAAGACGTCAGCACCCCTCCCTTCCATCCACTGGCAGAAGCAGAATAAGTTGTGTGCAGAAGCTACGTGGTGCAAGGAAGGAGAATGGAGAGGCAGCCGAAGCCCACCTTATTTTTGTCACGTGCGCCACTTGCTCGGCTTCACCGTGCGGGGTGGGTGGGGGAGGGGCGCAGAGATGTCGTGTGGCTGCGCAGTGCGTGACCTGGGAGTGAGCGTGACCCGCAGGTGAATACGGTGCCCACAGCGCTGCCCTTGTCGGGGCGCTCCCCTCCCCCCTGCTGATCTCCCCCTCCCCCCACAGTGCACTGGGCTCTCCATTTCCAAAGAGGCCAGCTGGCCGGGAGGGGAGGGGAGGTTGCGGCCGCTGCTCTGGCCGGTTGGCCCCTCCAGGCCCGGCTCCATCCTGCGCTTTGTTTCGGGAGGCTTCGGACTCCTGGTGACCATAAGCTAACGCCGGACTGTGTTTGTCAGGCTCACATACCAATAAAGATGAAGGAAGGTCAGGCTGTGTTTGTTGCTGGAGTGGGCTGGGGGGTGGGCTGGAAGCCAAGGGACCCCGAAGGGTGAGAAGCTCCTTCTGAGCATGCCCACTGCCTGCATTCCTGCCACTTGGGGGGGGGGTCATGTTGTTCTTCAGTCGCACAGTCGAGTCCGACTCTTCGTGACCCCACGGGCCACATCACGCCAGGCCCTCCTGTCTTCCGTTGTCCTCCGGAGGTTGCTTAATTTCATGTTTTGCATCGATGACACTGTCTAACCATCTCGTCCTTTGCCATCCCCTTTTTCTTTGACCTCCAATCTTTCCCAGCATCAGGGTCTTCTCCAGGGAGCGCTCCCTTCTCATTGGGTGGCCAAAGGATCTGAGCTTCAGCTTCAGTGTCTGGCCTTCCAGGGAGCAGTCAGGGTGGATTTCTTTTAGGATGGACTGATTCGATCTCCTTGCAGTCCAAGGGACTCTCGAGAGTCTCTTCCAGCACCATATCTCCCCCATCCAGCATGTGTGCTTCTCATTTTTGTTACCCAGCTGTACAACTCGGCACCTATCCTCCTTGAACTGCATCTTATTCACATCCACTCACTTTTCCAGCGTGTTCAGATCTCATTGAATTCTATGTCTTCCAATTTGGTGTCATCTGCAAATTTCGTTAGTAGTCCTGGTGGATCCTGGTGGTCAGTGTGGGTGTCCCCCCCCCCCCTCGCCATGTGCCTCCACATTCTTACACTTCCCGATAGTGGCAGCTCTACCCCACGTGCCTGGCAGAAGAGGGGAGAGGTCATGGCTCAGGTGGAGCCAGGCACACCAGTCCTCTCACTGGGGATGAGGCAGCTTCCTGCATTCCTAAGAACCGGCCTTTGTTGCCCAAGAGACATTGGATTCAAGGACCCAGCAGCACCTCCTGGTGTCAGCAGGAGAAATGCATCCTGGCTTCGCCAAGGTCAGGATCATGGTGGGAAGTGCTGTCAAGTTGCACACATAACTAACTGATGGTGACCTTGGAGGGTTTTCAAGGCAAAAGAGGCACGGAGGTGGTTTCCCATTGCCTGCCTCTGCCTAGCCACCCTGGACTTCCTGGGTGGTCTCCCATCCAAATACTAACTGGGGCCGACCCTGCTTAGCTTCCGAGATCAGATGAGATCTGGCTCACCTGGGCTATACAGTTCAGGGCAATAATTAAGTACCATCGAGTCACAGGCGACGCTGTGGCGACACTGCAGGGTTTCCAAGGCGAGAAGAGAAGAAGAGATTGGATTTATACCCCGCCCTTCACTTGGAGTCTCAGAGCGGCTTACAAACTCCTTTCCCTTCCCCTTCCCACAACAGACACCCTGTGAGGTAGGTAGGGCTGAGTGAGCTCTTTCGAGGACTGCCCTTGAGATAACAGCTCTGACAGAACTACGGTTTGCCCAGGGTCACCCAGCAGGTGCAAGTGGAGGAGTGGGGAATCAAACCCGCTTCTCCCAGATTAGAGTCCGCGCACTTAACCTCTACACTAAACTGGTTTGCCCTTGCCTGCCTCTGCAAAGCGACCCTGGACTTCCTTGGCGGGCTTAGCTTCTGAGATTGGGCCAGCCTGGCCCACTGAAGTCACCGCCACCAGGGCCACCCCGGGGGGAAATGGAGGCTGGCAGCCAGAGGATGTATCAGGACATTTTATTCTGAGGAGGCCACAGATCTTGGCTGAGTGGCTCAGAGGCATCTTGGCGGCCAGCGCTGTGAGGGCATGTGGATGCAAGGGAGAGGCAGTTTTTGATGCAGCCTTCATCACCTGCAGAGTGCTGGGAGGAGCCAGACATCGTCTGGGGTGCCGCTAACAGCAAGCAGGTGTCCTGGGGTCCATCACGCTGGGGAGGGAAAGGCAGACAATGTGAGAGTCCCACAAAGCAGCAGGTTGGCTCCGTCTGCTGTGAACTCCTACCTGCCTCCTAGAAATGGCTCCTTGGGGACCCCCCAGCATTCAACCACTAACTAAGTCAGCCGGGTTCAAGTGTCCATTGTTGGTTTGTGGCTCTTGGACTTGGGAAGGGGCCCACTGATCGGGACAGCTCCTGGGTGGGGTGGGGTGGGGGGCTGCTGGTGGCCAGATGCAAGCCAAGCAGAGGAGCCCCCAGTCCTCTGCAGGGCTGCCACCAGCTAAGGGCCAGACAGCAACTGAGGAAGAGGAGGAGGAGGAGGCGGAAGCAAGCAAGCCACTCTGAGAAGCCGGGTTCTTGCTGGCTTGAGGGACCCAGTCCCCCAGGGGCTTTCCCTCCTGCCTGCTGCCTCCCCGTTTCCAGCCCCTGCACTGAACAGCAGCTCCTGCCCGCCCCCCCACCACCCCGCCCCCTGAGGCCTGACAGTGCCCATTTTGCTCTGCTTCCAGCCAGTTTCTTGCATTCCTCAGCAAGGCTGCAGTCCCCTGCATGCTTCAGTGGGAGCATCTGAACTCCCTGGGACCTGCTCCCGAGTAGGCATGCCTAGGATCGGGCCGTGTGGGATTGGGGACACAGATCAGCCAAGGTGGATGACAGCTTCATGATGGGGCTGTGGCTTTGTGGGGACAAGGTCTGCACCCACAGGGACATTTTGTTCCACCTCAGCCTCTTGACAGCAGGGTTGTTTTTGGTTCAGCATGGTTCTGAGTTTCCTGGGGTTGCCAACCTCCAGGTGGGGCCTGGAGATCTCCCAGAGTTACAACGGAATTCCAGACTATCGAGATCAGTTCCCCAGGACAAAATGGCTGCTTTGGAGCATGGGCTCCTCAGCACTATACTCCAATGAAGCCCCCCCGTCCCAAACCCCACCCTGCTCAGGTTCCACTCCCCAAAACTCCAGGAATTTCCCAAGCAGAAGTTGGCAACCTGATTATTTTCCCCTGCTGTGCTGCAAGTCTTCCCAAACCTGCTTTGGTCCAGTTCTTCTGGAAACATTGCAATCGAAGCCCTTTTGGTTGTGTCTTGGGGAAGATGGGTTTTTTTGCATGTCCCACCCCCCTCAGCACCGCTTTCCTCACCTCAGCCCTTGAGGCTGCCCTGCCCCTCTCCCAGACAGACATGCCCCAAGAATCTCTTTTTTTTGAAAAGACCACTGTAGTGTTACAGCATTATAATGATCCATTCCAACAGTGCTCTAGCTCTCAGCAAGTCTCTAGCCCTTTTCCTTATGAAGCTATAAGGGGAGCTGTTGTGCCATGATGACACCCACAAGCCCTTTCCTGTGTGGTCCTTGATGCTGCCGCCCCCCTCCTCCCCGGCTTGCACTTCATGGGACCGGTGGACTGGCTGAGGTGTAGCTGGATTTCCTAGGCATCAGCTGGACAACAGGCAAGTTCTGGTCTTGGTGAGCATTGGTGAGCTAACCCTCCTGCATCAGATTAAGAAAGGCCCCCGTGGCACTTCTCGGACGGTGGAATCTCCTGGGGACAGCTGGGTGGGGTCCACTCGTGGCACAAAGGGTGACGCCCGATCGTCTGCCACCAGGGCCAGCTGACTGTGCCACTGCCTTGCGGGAGAGCTTGCATGCCCCTGTGGGTCCAGTCTGGATCCCCTTCAGACTGGACCCATATTCCAGGTGGTTTGTACTCTGGCCTATCAGAACAATGGCCTGGGACACACACACACACACACACACACACACACACACACACAGGACCAGGAGAACTGCTTGGCATTTCTGCCTCCCTGGCATCCTCTGACCCGCGGCTCCCATCTCTCCCCCCCCCCGCATTGCTAGAGATCTCTCCTCTTTCCATGAGCTCCCTAAAGCCCCCCCCCCCCCCGGGGAGGCAGGAGTTTCCAGGGAGGGCCACGTACAGCTACGGCCTTTCTCTTCTCTCTCTCCTCCACATCCGGAGCCAAGGGAAAAAGTAGAAGCAGCCCCAGTGCATCCTGGGAAAGAGAGGGAAAAAGGAGACTGTCAAGGGGGTGTCCCAGCAGTCTCTGCCCCCCCCAACAATTTAGAGAGGCCAGCCTCCAGGTGGGACAGAGGGATTCCCTGGAATTACAGCTCAGGAAGCAATTTGGGGTCAGGAAGCAATTTTTCTCCAGGCGAGTTTGGCTGGGGATCCTGGAGGTTTTTTGCCATCTTCTGGGCATGGAGTGGGGGGGGGGGGTCACTGGGGGTGTGGAGGGGGGGGTATTTGTGAATTTCCTGCCTCGTGCAGGGGGGTTGGACTAGATGACCCTGGAGGTGCCTTCCAACTCTATGGTTCTGTGATTTTGTGATCTCAAGACTACCGAGATCAGTGCCCCTGGAGAAAACATGCTTTGGTGGGTAGACCCTACGGCATTGCACCCCGCGAAGGTCCCCGTCCTCCCCAGGCTCCACCCCCAAATCTCCAGAAGTTTCCCAACCTGGAGCTAGTAAACCTTCTCATGCAAAACCCACATCAGTGGCCAGAAGGGACCCAGCAACCCTACCCAACAGGGAACTGACTCCCTCCACACAGGTAATCCCTATGTGCAAGTGTCCGGAAAACAAGGGAATTAAGTAGTCGGGGGGGGGGGGGGTAGTACTTGGGGGAGGGGGCGTTTCCACTCACTCTTCACAGTCTGACTTTGATTCAAAATCCAGCTGCCAACTGCCCGAATCCAGCCTCCTGTTCTGCACCACCAGCTCCCCAGCCTGGAATGAGGGCAAAGTGCCCGTGTTTCTGCCCTGACTGGACCCTGGCGCAACCCCTTCTGGTGCCCAGGCACACAAGCGCCACTCGCCAGGCCCCGTGGCCAAGGCACATTCCAGTCACCCCACCACATGGCGTGAGGCGCCAGGGCTCCAAAGACATCTGGAAAACCTCTCAGCCCCTCCCACTGCCTTTTTCGATTGGCTGCGTCAAAGGGGGTGTGGCTCTTCTTGATCCCCATCCCCCCACCCCATCTGCCTGCATCCCTCACGGGAGCCCCCTTCACAAGGGACAGTGAACACACCTCCAGTCCGTGCCCAATGTACACTCGATGGTTGCCTTATACGTGTGTTGAGTAATCCTCAAGTTACATGCGATGCATGGGCAGCTAGATGTATGATACAAACTCCACTGGTGGCCAGTTTCATTTGTACCGTGGAGGTGCAATTGGCTCTTTCTGACAGATGCACACATTGCAAGAAGTATATTTGTGGGTTCCCTGTAATGTGTGAACAGGATCTAGCCAAGCTCGCCCCAGCTGTCCCTCAGTAAGCTAAAATCTGCTGATTGCTTCAACCGCTCTTTGCCAGAGGCTCCATTCCAGGTCACGGATGCCACACCCGGGGTCAGGGGGGGCAGGGGAACAGCTGCCACCCCAGGCAGAACAAGGGGCTCTGTGAACTGCTGCACTGGGTGCCCCCGCTTCTCTCAGTCCCAACTGGGCCACTTTGGAAGTCTTCTTCTTTTAAAAAAATCTCTTAATCTGATTTCGGCAGGCGTCAAATGTGTCAGGTCTCACAAGGCAGGAAAACTCAGTTTTGTCCTGTATAAAAAGCATGTCGGATATTCCAGACCAAATGCTGTGCAAATACTGGACAAATAGGCCACGTTTCTGGGATTATCTAGAGACTATTCAGCAATGAAATCGGCAGAGCAGAATTTTTGGAAGCCAGCAGCCTTCAGTTCCAGCACAAACCACTTACGACTGGCCATCACTCTGCAGAAAGCACACTGTCCTTGTGGCATTCGGTGCCAAGCAAGAGAAAGAACCTTGACATATCCGCACCACTGGATGCCAGAGCACCCAGCCACCCGGCCACCCGGCGCTCCCTCGCCTCCGAGACGGCCACTTACCTGCCGGGGAGGCGCCTGTCCTTTGGCTTCCTGCCGCAGACCCTTTCTCACCTCCAGGCGTCTCTGGGGAGCAAAGGATGGGCGTCACTGGGGGCCTGGGACCTGGAGCTGGGGGACAAGGAGCCTGCAACAGCCTGCTGGGCCTCACCCAGTGCCAAGTACTGGGTCCAGAGACACACTGAGTGATAACAGCTCATGAGTTTACTGGAGAGGTCAGCACTACCACACCCAACTGGCTATTTACAGTGCCCCTGCATCCTATAGGTCTATCTACGGATGTGGGCTTCCCCATTGGTCCCAACTAGGATCCTCTGGGTCTGTTGTTCCTGGATGCGAAGCTCGACGGCTTCACCTGGCCACGTGTTTGGCTGACCGCGTGTGCGCAGCCCCTTGGTCGGAACATAACACCCTACCTCCCCATGTGTTCTGCACATCCCCTTCCATGCACCAGCTGATCCTCAAACATTCTCACCTCTAGAAGTTGCTGCTGCTGTTTCTGGAAGCAGATCAGAAGAGGCCAAAGGCTCACCAAGGAAGTGTCTATCTCATGCCAACCCTGTGTGGTCACAAACGGAGACTCCCCTGCAGGGAGCCCTCTCAGGGGTGCTCCTCTCTCATCCCAGGCAGAGACTCATGGAGAGAGGGAGCTGATGGAGGTGAGTGTTGGGGCACTGAACACCTGGATGATGACACTGACCAGCACGAGGACATCTAGGTCCCAGAGCCAGGAGGCACCATCAGGGGAAGACCTCAGCCTCTCTGCCCTGTTGTTGGCCGTCCAAGGGAACTGGTTGGCTGCTGTGAGAAATAGGATGCTGGACCAGATGGACCCTCACTGGTCTGACCCAGCAGGGCTCTTCTGGTTTTCTTATGATGGCCTCAGCCACTGTGCCCTGCTGTTGACCCTCCAGAGGAACTGGCTGGCCACTGTGTGAGACGGGAGGCTGGACTAGATGGACCACTGGCCTGATCCAGCAGGGTTCTTCTAATATTCTTATGTTCCACACAAGCCACTTTCGGACTCCACCACTGTCAGCTTAGCAATACACATGACTTTGCCTTACACTGAATCAGAGTCTTGGTCCATCAGAGTCAGTATTGTCTATTCAGACTGGCAGCTGTTCTCCAGTTCCTTATGCAGAAGTCTTTCCCATCACCTGCTGCCTGGTTCTTTTAACTGGGGATGCCAGGGACTGAACTGGGACCTTCCGCACACCAAGGAGAGGCTCTGCCCCTGAGCCCCACGGGCCCTCCTAGAGAGTTCCATTCTTCTGCCTCCAGCCCCTCTAGTCCTGTGCAAAGGAATGTGTTGCCTGTTCACCCTGAGGCCGCTGCCCGGTGACCAGGACACCCCCTCCCCGTTAAGCACAGGCCCTCCCATCTCTACAACCATGCTAGGGGACACTGACCTTGCAGGCGCCATCTCCAGAAAGGGCTTTGTGACGGCCTTTTCTTCCCCAGAGTAGTTCTGACATCATCTCTCTCCTGTCCAGTCCTGAGTGGTCTGCAGCCCGCTCTGGGCCTCTGAGGTTGTACATCTCAGTCAACAGAGGCTCCATGGGCAACGACAGGAGCCACGGGGAAACCCTTGAGGAGAAAAGGAGCTTCATTGCAAGTCAAGGCATCCACCTGGACTGAACTGAGACCTAGGTTTCCTGTCTCATTACCAATACAGCTTTCTTCACGTCTACTACCTCTCTGCATATCACACCTAATCCAATTGCTCCTTCTATTGTTATTTGCCTGCAATTGTCATTTGGCATCTGAAATCACCCCACTCTCGAAGACAAGGACAGATGGACTCACATTCTAGCTGTATCTGAAGAAGTGAGCAGTCACTCCCGAAAGCTCCTCCCCTGCCACAAATGTTGTTAGTCTTTTGGGTGCTCCTGGACTCTTACCCTACCGGAGGCTGTTTCAGCCCTTGAAAAGGCACCGGGGGGGGGGGGCAGCACAGAAAAAGTCCCGACCCACAAAGACCTCTGAACTGAGGTCCATGGAATGGAGAATAAAGTTGTCAGATCCAGGCTGGGAAATTCCTGGAGCTTTGTGGGTGGAACCTGGGGAGGAGAGAGACCCCAGTGGGGTGTGATGCCAGAGAGTCCACCCTCCAAAGCAGCTGTTTGCTCCAGGAGAACAGATCTCAGGAGAACAGTTGGAATTCTGGGACATCTCAAGGCCCCACCTGGAGGTTGGCAACCAGTGTTCCCTCTAAGCTGAGTTAGTGTGAGCTAGCTCACAGTTTTTCAAACTCTGGCTGACACATTGTTGTCTTATCTCAGGACGGAGGGCTCCAGAGCAGACTAATTTCTGCAGCAGCCAAATCGCTCCCTCACAACTTTCATGCCAGGAGCTCACAAAGTAGGATTTTTGCTCACCAGACTCCACAGCTTAGAGGGAGCGTTGTTGGTGACCGTAGTGGAAGAAGTATCAGAAAATCGTGAGTTGGAGCTACAGAGGAAGGGACTGCAGTTCAGAAGCCAGGCGCAATATGAGGGGCTGTAGGTGGGGAGGGGGGTTAGGAACAGCTGGTGTTGGACAGAGCAGCCCACCCTTGTGACCCACCCAGAAGACCCATCTCTCTGTTTCAGCTCTTCTCCCCTCCTCCTTCCTGCCCCAATAGACAACAGCTGGACTTCCCTTCCACTCCCGTCTTCTCCATCTCCAACGGGCTGTGAGCTTTCTCAGTAATTGACCTATCAAGTCCATATCGCAGCCAGCACCTTGTTTAACTAGTAGATAACAGCAGATCATAGAGTCGGAAGAAACCTCCAGGGTCATCTAGTCCAGCCCCCTGCACAATGCAGGGAATTCACAAATACCTCCCCCTCCACACCCCCAGTGACCCCTGTCCCATGGCCAGAAGAGGGCAAAAAAAAGCCCCTCCAGGATCCCCGGCCAAACTGGCCTGGAGGAAAATGGCTTCCTGACCCCAAAGTGGCAATCAGCACTTCCCGGGGCGTGTCAGAAAGGGCCACGAGAACTGAGCACTGATGAGGCAACCCTCCCTGCCCTCCCTCTCGTGGTCTGCCTCAGTTCGCAGAATGGGCATTTCTGCCAGGTGGCCGTCTAGCCCCTCTTTGGAAACCTCCCCAGGAAGGATGGAGAACATTCAGGTTCGGTGGTGAGGCCAAAAGTCAGGTATTGCCCTGACTGGGCTCCGTCTGTCGCCATGGCAACAGATAGATTGGGATGGAACCAATTAAGCATGCACCCTCATTTCACCCAGGAGACTCACTGGCATGCAGAAATGGGCCGCCTCCTTCTCTTAGTAGCTGCAACTGACAGAGATGTGAACCCCTGAAGCTGCCTTTTGCCTTACGGAAGGCCCAGGCTAGCCTGATCTCACCCGATCTTAGAAGCTAAGCGGGGTCAGCTCTGACAAACACTTGGGTGGGAGACCACCAAGGGTTGCTATGCAGAGGCAGGCACTGCTCTGCTCGGACTGGCAGGAGCTCTCCAGGGTCCCAGGTGGAGAAGGGACCTCCGTATCCCTTGTTCCCTGAGTCTTAGCAGGAGAGCGGCCCTGAGACCTTCTGCATGCAACGCGGATGCTTTCCCGCTGAGCTCCAGGCCACCCCCCCTCCAACACTCCCAGCCTTTCAGTCCCCATTTCCAGTCCTCGGCCGGGGGATTCCTCGCCTACCCCCCCCCCCACCGCTTGAGGCCTTTCCTTCTCAAAACTCCCCCAGAGAAACTAGCTCAGCCCCGGCCCAGGGCTCAGGGCAGCCTGCCTACCTACTTCTCTAGCTTGAGGAACAAAATTCAGCTGCGGCCTCTTTCTGGTAGCCTCTTCTGAGCTTGGTTTTTCGGCTGGGGGAAGAGAGGATTCTCAGGGGGGAGGGAAGAGAGCTGGCCAAAAGAAAATGCCCCGGAAGCAGGCCACTGAGTGGGAGAAAACACTGAAAAGCCACTGTTGGTGGCTGAGGAGAACTCACGGTCCCGCTGGGAGGGAGCGAGGCCAAGATGGCCCCCAGTGTCCGTTTCCCCCTCTTCAGAATGTTGCACTGGAGTTCCGTGGTTCTGTGGCCCTTGGACAACGGCCAGAGCGAGGGGGAAAGAGGCCCCGGGGTGGCTCTGGTGGTGGGTCGTATGGATGCCAGCCTCCAGGTGGGACCTCAAGCTCCCTAGCATAGCTCAAGCTAAAGTCCTGGACCTGCTCCCGGTCTTCTCTGATGTTCGCCCTCCTCTCGGTGCAGCTGCCATGCTTATTTTAGGACAGGACTATTTTTTGCTCCATGAAGCTGGCAACCCTCCGGTCACTTATTGTTGCAGAACCATTAACACCCACACACACACAGTGCTTTTCCAGTCCACACTGGATAGGCCAGAGCTGCAGTTGGCCTCAGCTTAAAAAGAAAAAATCTAATCACCAACAATCAGGTGTGATAAAAGACAGGAAGATGATATGGACTGTGATGGTTTCTCCAACAAAGATTTCCAGCCCAAACGCCTGCCGCGGGAGCAGTCAAAGTCTTGACGTATGCGGGTCTGTGTTCAGAGCAACTTGTGTTGACCCCCCAACTCGGCTCATTTCTTCGAATTATTTTGTGTCCCACCTCATTTATTTGAAATCTTTGTGTTTGATTCCCCATTCCCCGTGCAAAATTGATTGGTAGTTGTTAAAACTGACTGTACTGGACACATGTACCTGATGAGGATGTTCTAATAGTACACCATGCAAAGAGTCGACAACAAAATGCACTTTATAGAATGATAGTTATAAACAGAACATGTTAATTTAAAAAGTTTTTTGCAGTGTATATTTATTTGTGACTAGACCCTCCTAACACGGCAACTCAGGTTGCTACAGCCTCCAGGCGGTGGCTGGGGATCTCCTGGGATCATAACTGATCTCCAGGTGACAGAGATAAGCTCTCCTGGAGAAAATGGCCACTTTGGAAGTTAGACTCTATGGCATCATGCCCCAAACCCACCCCGTCAAGCTTCACCCCCCCCCCCCCCCAATCTCCAGGTATTTCCCAACTCAGAGCTGGCAACCCTAGGCTGTTGTCTGGCCTCAGCAGAAGTCTCCTTTGAGTTTGGCTGTCAGTAGTAGGAAATCTTCCTTGGAAATAAGACTCCCAAGAAACCTCCCCCCCTTTCCCCATGACAGCCAGTTTTCTTGTATTTACTTTTGGGAGTACCCAGCAGATTGTTCAAGGTCCATCTGCACTTGAGTGCTGCTTTCGAACACACTGTGGGGTGGGTCTGTGAGAGAGCATCTTGGGTATGAACTAATTTATTATGGCACAAGTTTTTCAGGACTCTGATTAACAATCAACCCATCAGCCCACAGTGAACCCGTCTGTCTTCAAGGTGCCACCAGAACAGCCTCCTGGGAGAACAAGAGGGATTCCCAGCCTCCAGGCTGCCCCCTCCCTTCCAGGAGACCGATCCAGGTGGGCAACCGTGGCAGTCTGTCTGTGGCAGTCGAAAAGAGCCAGAGTCCACAAGCACCTTAAAGACTAAGAGAAACCTGTGGCAGGGGAGGAGATTTCGGGAGTCACTGCTCACTTCTTCAGACTCACAAAAGCTCACCCCCTCTTGAAGGTGCTCCTGGACTCTTGTTCTTTCCTCCCTTCCTGTCAACTCTCAGGGTCTCCACTAGAGGCCAGGCTGCTCCTTCTGATGGGTCAGTGACTCCCTTTCTCCCATGTCCTTTCTTCCCAAGAACGTCTGCCGGTTCAAAGCCTGCGGGAGGCTGACCAAGGTGCTGCTAACCCCTGCCTAGTTTCCCTAGCAAGGCGGAAGAGGTGATGGGAAAGAATCTCTTCCGGAGACCCTGGGGAGACGTTGCCACTGTGAGTAGACTCTATGGACCTTGCTGGACCGAGGGCTGATTCAGTAGAAGGCAGCATTTGGGGGAGCGGCCATGGCTCAGGGGAAGAGCCTCTGCTTTGCACGCAGAAAGTCCCGGGTTCCATCCCCGCAGTCTCCAGTTAGAAGGTGGTAGGCGATGGGAAAGACCTCTGCCTGAGAGCTGCTGCCAGTCTGAATGGACAATACTGGCTCTGAAGCTTCCAGAAAGCTTTTGACAAAGTTCCTCATCAAAGGCTCCTAAGTAAGCTCAATAGTCACGGGATAAAAGGACAAGTCCTTTTGTGGATCAAAAACTGGCTCATTAAAAGGAAACAGAGAGTGAGTATAAATGGGCAATTTTCTCAGTGGAGGGAAGTAAGCAGTGGGGTACCGCAGGGATCAGTACTCGGTCCGATGCTTTTTAACTTGTTTATTAATGGTTTGGAGTTGGGAGTAAGCAGTGAAGTGGCTAAATTTGCAGATGACACGAAGTTGTTCAAGGTGGTGAGAACCAGGGAGGATTGTGAGGCACTCCAAAGGGATCTGTCAAGGATGGGCGAGTGGGCAACTAAAGTGCAGAAAAGGGCAACTAAAACGATAAAAGGGTTGGAACATTTTTCCTGTGAAGAAAGGTTGAAGCGCTTGGGGCTCTTTAGCTTGGAGAAACGACGGCTGAGGGGGTGACATGATCGAGGCTTATAAGATTATGCATGGGATAGAGCAGGTAGAGAAAGAAGTCCTTTTCTCCCTTTCTCACAAGACAAGAACTCCTCATGGGCACTCCATGAAATTGCTGAGCAGTCGGGTTAGAACGGATAAAAGGAAGTCCTTCTTCACCCGAAGAGTGATGAACACATGGAATTCACTGCCACAGGAGGGGGTGGCGGCTACAAGCATGGACGGCTTCAAGAGGGGATTAGATAAACATATGGAGCAGAGGTCCATCAGTGGCTATTAGCCACAAAGTATAGAGAGGAACTCTCGGTCTGGGGTAAGTGATGCTCTGTATTCTTGGTGCTGGGGGGGGGGGACAAGAGTGGGAGGAGGTCCTAGACCTCCTGAGGGCACCTGGCATTTTTGGCCACTGTGTGACACAGAAGAGTGTTGGACTGGATGGGCCCCTGGCCTGATCCAACATTGGCTTTTCTTATGTTCTTAAGGAGCAACCGCCTGATTCAGTAGGAGGCAGCTTTTCCATGTGTTCAAGGGTAGCATGCCTAGGAAAGGGCGCCTGATGAATGTGTCTGAGCCAAGATGCCCTCTTCTTGAGGGGCTCCCCTCCTGTCTGGCAGCACATCCGAGCTCAGATATCCCCTGTCTCTTGCTCTGCCCCTCAGGGATGTGGACAAAGAGAGCTCACACACTGGATATCACAACTGCAGCCAGTTTTCAGGAGGTCTTTGTGGCCTCTGCAAAGCATGGAGCAGCTCAACTGCGGGTTCTGCGCTGAGCTTTCTCACCCCAGCCCAGGCACTGGGTCACCCAGACCAGATGCTGAAGACCTATGAGTGGATCTCCAAGGCGTTTATATCGCGCAACTGCAGCACCAAGGCCCCGGTCTGGATCGTGGCCTTTGCAGCAGCAGCAGGGAGGTTGGGGGTTGACCTTTCAGCCCCAGCCATGGTCCCAGCCTGAAATCCACCCCCCCTCCAAGTGTCTCAGACCCTGACCTGTCAAAGGCATTGATTAGACGACGTCAGGCCTGGCCATTTAATTTAGTTTGCAAATTTGCAAAACACATATAAGTTTTACGTTCTCATTTATGGATTCAGGTGGGCAGCTGTGTCGGTCTGAAGTCCAAGAACAAAGTTTGAGTCCGGGGGCACCTTGAAGACCAATGTCGGGGTCTGGCTCCCCCCACTGTCCCGCTCTTCCGTCTCACCTCCTACCCTGTTGGGCTCTCCTCAGGCCTCTGAGCGTCAGTTTCGGTAGGGGAGGGGGTTTACAGCACCCACAGCCTCCTCCTCCCCCAGCCCACGTTCCCTCTAGCGCCAGAGACAGGCAGGGCTCATCACTCTCCTCCCCGGCCATCTCAGGAGGCTCCCGTTCATTCCCCCGCCCCGCTCTGTATTGGACCTCTGTCCCATCCTTTCACCTGCATTCACAATCTATTGGCAGAGCCTTTCCAGGGCCTGCCCCCTGTCTGGCCCGTCCTCACTCACCCCTGGGCGCCTCTGAGGTCCTCTTGGCAGTGTCATCTGCAGGCCACTTCCCATGATGACCCCCCTCGGTGTGGTCAGCAGGTTCAGCTGCTCCTCTCGGCCTCCCTCCAGGTTCCCAGCCTCAACTTCATCTCCTTGCCCGGTGGGTGGGTGGGTGGAGAAGACGCACGGTCTGGGACCGCTTTCTCAGCTCCATTGTGTCCGGGGCTTGCTGTTCTGTGGGGGTGGGGGATGGCAGGGGATTCCCAATGTCAGCCAGGGGGGTCAAGAGTCCAGAGGTGGGGGGTCCAGAGGTGGGGGGTCCAGGTCTGGACAACCAGCAAAGTTTGATTCTGGGTATAAGCTTTTGTGTGTGCGCACACTTCTTCAGATGCAGCGAAACAGTTTCCCTCAAGCCTTACATACAGGTAGTTGGCAGGAAAGACTAGTCAGAGTCAAGATGCATAAGTAACTGGGCAATAAGTATAGCTGAGATTGGAGCAAAGCAGTTGCTGAAACCTGTGAATGGCAGCAAATTAGCATACGAGTAAGCGAGTTAAGAAACAGATGTGAGAATCGAGTTTGAGTCCAGTGGCACCTTGAAGGCCGACAATTCTGGGTATAAGCGAGAACAGATAGACTTTGCATGTGTAGATGCACACTTCCTCAGATACACTGAAATGGATTTTCTCAATCATTACATATAGGTAGGGGGGTTAGTTGCCAGGAAGGCTAGTTGGAGTCAAGATGTGTTAAGTACAGCTAAGATTGAAATAATGCAGTTGGTTACAGTTACCAACTGCATGACTCCACTCTTAGTTGTATTTATGTGTCTTGACTCTAACTAGCCCTTCCTGGTGACTAACCCCCCGCCCCCGCCGGTAACTTATAGAGACTGGGTTTTGTTGAGAGTAGGCATCTCCATATAGCCCTGTGATTTAGGGGTTTGTGCATTGCTTTGGAACAGGCAACGAGACCCTTCTCTTCCACACATATGCTTTAAAAGGAATGCTTCCATTGCACGGAGGGGGGGGGGGGTAGTTTACATCCATTATACCAGAGCTGCAACGCCTGCCTCGGATGCAAATAAACTACCCTTTTGTTTTCCCTGGATAAACACACTCCCACCTCTGCAGCATTGATGCTTCCTTCAACTGCGCAGGGAGACTCTGGTCTGGCAGCTCCCCTGGGTGCCCACTGGTGACTTCTCTTTTCAGGAGAAATCTCTGTACTCAGAAACCAGAACAGAAACCAAGAGCAGGACTTTCTGGCGGAGAGGCACGCCTTGGCAAGAGACCAAAAGGAAACTAGCCAGTCTAGGGACCCTGCCAGAGTTTTGTATGCATACGTGTGTGAACACACTTACTGAACTACTGGTATCAATCATATCCATAAACTTGCGTCTGAACTTTGCACGCTTATCTGTCACTGGAGAATCTTTCCCGGTTTCCCCTGATAAGGAGCATGAGCTTCACCAATGCTGCCGGGGGGAGGATCCCAGAATTCTCTTTCAGCCCAGAAGGAGCCCGTCTAGCCAGGGTGCTTGCTCCGGTGACGCTGGTGAGCGGAAACCCACCTTTCTCCTGAAGGAAGAACCAGCTCTACGCTTCCTTCCAGGTGCAAATGCCTCTCCTTTTCCCCAGCGGATTCGTAGGCTGTCACCGGGTGTGTTCAGACGGCTCTTTTGAGCCACGCCAGGCACGAGTGCCTGGTGGATTTAAACTGCATGTCCAGATCACAACATCTGGGAATTGTGCCACTTCTGTGAGTAGACCATCGATCCCCATCGGGTATCCGTACTGAAAAGATAGTAGTGAAAGTCCAGTCTAAAGCTGGCCGATGGGCCAATGCCAGACTTTCCACCGTCAGGTCATACCTCCAGTGTGCAATCAGCCCATAGGGGTGATCTCCAGACCATCCCAAATGGCCGCCATTTTAAAAAACTCTTAGTGATGCGTGTATAACCGCTTAAACACATGACGTCCCCAGAGCTCCGCTCAAGCGATCCGAACAATTTAATGTTTCTGACAGTCCCCCTGAACTTTATTAACTTTATAAACTGAAAGGGTAGCTAGAGGAAGGTACTGTTGGCAGCGCTTTTAGCATTTTAGTACATGCATACGCGGATAAACAAGTATATGGTGAGGCGCATATGCGCATGCGCAGACAGGATTTTTTTTAAAAAGCCAACCACATGGCTTCTTACAGTGGATGCCATCTAGACAATCCACTGCGGGAGCCAGCGCTGGATCAAAAAGATCTAGCTCAAATTGCAGCCGGGCCAATGGTGGGATTAGCTGCCCATCTGAACACACCCACTTTGTCAGGGAGGCCTTTCAGAGGTGTGAACTGGCTCCCAGCATGTGTGTCCAGCACGGCCAGGCTG
Organism: Lepidodactylus listeri; assembly: GCA_029233225.1. Taxonomy (NCBI): domain Eukaryota; kingdom Metazoa; phylum Chordata; class Lepidosauria; order Squamata; family Gekkonidae; genus Lepidodactylus; species Lepidodactylus listeri. The sequence continues at coordinate 1,507,186 of JARCFY010000004.1, read as the reverse complement.
GTGGCCCTCTGACATGGAAGTCCGCTTTGCCCTGGGCAGGCAGAGTCTGCTTCCCTTGAGACTCACCCCAGAGACCCCCTTGGAAGAGAAGGTCTCAGCGGACGGCCCAGGGAGCCAAGGTGAGGCTGTGTTCAGCTCTGACAGAAATCAGAGGCAAAGAGGAGGTGGGGAAATGCTGGCAGGAAATCCCCATCAGTAGTGTTGCCAACCTCAAGGTGGCACCTGGAGATCTCTGGCTATTACAAGTGGTCCCCAGAGCACAAAGTTCAGTTCCCCTGGAGACAATGGCTGCTTTGGAGGGTAAACTCTGTGGCATTGGACCCCACTGAGGTCCCTCCCCTCCCCAAACCCTGCCCTCCCAAGGCTCCACCCTCCAAATCTTCAGGAATTTCCCAACCCAGAGCTGACAACCCGATCCCCGTGCAGTCTGTGTGCTGGCCCTTAGACAGCATCCCTTCGGGGACTTCAGTGCAGGACTTGACAGCTGCTGTTCATGGTCTCTGTGGCCACGATCCCGAATGGCTCTTCTGAAGGGTTCACTTGAAAGGCAGGACTCTCTTCCCCCTGAACAGGGACTCTCTTGCACCTCCCCGGGCCCAGGGGCCCAGTGCTGGCTTGAGCAGCCCTCCCTGAAGAACAAAGAGGGTCTTGTTCTCCTGGGGCCGGAACCTGGGTGGTCCTTTGTTTTCTGGAATGAAGCTGCATTCTCCCATTGATTGATAAATTATTTGAAACAGCGGAAATGGATAGACTGACTTACTATGATTTTGCAGGGGAGAGAAGACACATTATATGAAAAATCATGGTCCAGACTTCACGTATGGTTTGAAAACCTTACTAAGTAATAAAAATGTAGACATACAGGTATAATGTCACTAAGTATTAAAAATGTAAATATACAGGAATAAGCTATATACCTCTGTAAATCTATGTAAGATCTGATCTGTCAGAAAGATAAATGAATGTAGGATAAAGATCTATTTTACTATATTTGGAAACTAATAAGCACTGTACCTAATCACTGCTATTATAGCTATTAAAACTCAATAAAAATATACAAAAAATGCATTCCCCCCCCCCCAACACCCTGAGATCTAACTGGGGCCTCACTTAGACATAGGGAGGGCTCTGTGTGTGTGTGTTAAGAACCACAGTGATACAAAAGACACTCTGTGTGTGTGTGTGTGTTAAGTTCCCACCAGCTTCCAACTCATGGCAACTCTGTGAACTAACATTCTCCAAAGCGTCCTCTCGTGGACCACCTTGCTGCTGGAGAGCCCTCGTGGCTTCCTTGACAAACGCGATCCCTCTCCTCTTGGGTCTTCTTCTTCCCCCACTGCCTCCCAGTTTTCCTAGCATCATTGGGGGGGGGGGTTTCCGGTGACTCTTCTCTTCTCATAATGTAACAAAAGTACAGTGGGCTTCGTTGGGTCATTTTAGCTTCTTGGGAGAGTTCAGGCTGGATTTGATCTGGAGCCCGCTGATGTGTCTTTTTGGCAGTCCACACTATCCATAAAACTCTCCTCCAATGCCACGTTTCAAGGGAATCAACTTTCTGCACCCTTGTGATGTTGCAGGCATGCGGCCTCTGGTTGAAACCAGGCTGCTTTATGAAGGTGGCAGCCCGGCTGGCACAAGACCCTGTGTGAGGGCAAAGCCCCAAGGGGGCGCTCTTCTGCCACGGCAGCATCAAGCCACCCAGATCTCTAACCCACGGGAAGCCACGGAGGCTGGAGGTGACAACTCACTGTTGTTCTTCAGTCGCACAGTAGAGTCCAACTCTTCGCGACCCCATGGACCACATCACGCCAGGCCCTCCTGTCCTCCATTGTCCTCTGGAGTTCGCTTAATTTCATGTTCATTGCATCGATGACACTGTCTGACCATCTCATCCTTTGCCATCCCCTTCTTCTTTGACCTTCAGTCTTTCCCAGCATCAGGGTCTTCTCCAGGGAGTGCTCCCTTCTCCTTTGGTGGCCAAAGTATTTGAGTTTCAGCTTTAGTATCTGGCTTTCCAGGGAACAGTCAGCGTTGATTTCTTTTAGGACTGACTGATTTGATCTCCTTGCAGTCCAAGGGACTCTCAAGAGTCTTCTCCAGCACCATAGTCCAAAAGCATCTACTCTTTGGTGCTCGGCCTTCCTTACAGTCCATCTCTCACAGCCATACATTACTACTGGGAATACCATCACTTTGACCATACGGACTTTTGTTGGCAGGGTGATGTCTCTACTTTTTGTCATGCTGTCTAGGTTTGCCATCGCTTTCCTCCCAAGGAGCAGGCGTCTTTTAATTCCATGGCTGCAGTCACGGTCTGCAGTGATCTTGGATCCCAGGAAGGTGAAGTCTGTCCCAGCTTCCACGACTTCCCCTTCTATTTGCCAAGGAGTGATGGGGCCGGATGCCCTGATCTTTGTTTTTCTGATGTTGAGTTTCAAACCAACTTTTACACTCTCCTCTTCTATCATCAGCAAGAAGCTCTTGAGGTCCTCTTCACTTTCTGCCATTAGAGTGGTCTCGTCTGCATATCTGAGGTAGTTGATGTTTTCCCCCCGTCAGTCTTAATTCCGGCTTGTGATTCATCCAGGCCAGCATTTCGCATGATGTACTCTGCATATAAATTAAATAAGCAGGGTGACAAGATACATCCTTGACACTGCAGCATCTCAAAAAGTTCTGGCAAAACCAGGGTGGTGATCCAGCAGCTACACAGACCAGAACAGGGAGCGGCAGAGCACCTGAGATGCTATACTGGATGATCTGTCACCATCATCATCATCATCTAATATATTTAATTTATACCCCTGAGTGGGCTCATGGCGGCTTACAACATAAAATTTGTAACTCAGTAAAACCAGTAAAACAGCAGATGGCACAATAAGCAATAACAAAAAGGAACCCACGCCTCATGCCAGGTGGGTATAGGTGCCAAAAAACCCCTCCAGTGCCCAAGTGATGTTACCTAAAGCAGCAGGGCACTGGGAAGGGCCCATGAGCAGGGGAGGCCAAAATGGCTGGACATCCGCCGCCTCAACCGAAAGCCTGGCAGAAGAGCTCCGCTTTACAGGCCCTGCAGAACTGTAATAAGTCCCGCAGGGGGCGGATCTTGAGTAGGAGCAGGTTCCACCAGGCTGGGGCAAGGGCCGAAAAAGCCCTTGCCCTGGTTGAGGCTAAACAGAGGTCCATCGGACCGGAGATCACCAGAAGGTGCAGATCGGAAGAGCGTAAAGCTCTCTGGGACTCATATGCAGGGAGGATGTGGCCAGCAACCCCACCGGCCGTGTTCCCATCTCCACATTGGCCTAGCTGAATTGCATCCACCCAGTGGTACAGGAAGCATAAGAAACTATGGGTCCAAGCCACAGCGGCCTGGAAGGCAACGCACTGAAAAGAAGAGAAGAAGAAGAGAGAAGAGATTGGATTTATACCCCACCCTTCACTACTCGAAGGAGTCTCAGAGTGGCTGACAATCTCCTTCCCCTTCCCCTCCCCACAACAGACACCCTGTGAGGCAGGTGGGGCTGAGAGAGCTCTTTCGAGGACTGCCCTGGAGAGAACAGCTCTGAGTGAACTTGTGACTGACCCAAGGTCACCCCAGCAGCTGCAAGTAGAGGCGTGGGGAATCAAACCCAGTTCTCCCTGATTAGAGTCTGTGCTCTTAACCACTCCACCAAACTGCGGGTCTCCCTGCGGGTGCACACCTTTGAGCCCGTTCAGAAAGCAGAAAAGGCACAAGATGCTCCCCGCTGAATGGGAACGTGGACTTCTGCCAGGGCCATCCTGAGCAATGTGGAGCAGCAGCCCTGAGGCACCCGGGCCGTCCCTCTTGCCAGCATGCAGTAAAAAGAGAGAGAGCCTCTCTGCGACTGGCTAGCAGAGCATCTCCAGGAAAAGGGCTCCCTGGGGAAGGCGCCGCTGAGGCAGAGAGTGGCTCCTTGGGAGGTTCCAGATGTGCTCAGCTGCTTCTACTTCTCCCCCCTTCTTTTGTACACACGTCGCTGGACTGAATGTTTGTGTACAGGGAAAACATTTCCTGAGTAAACCGGCCGGACTTTCCTGCCATCCCCCCCCCAGGTAGGAAATGGGGTCTCTCCCGGACTCATGTTCTGCTCTTGTTCTGCTGTTTGTGGCCTCCCTTTCCTCAGGGTAAGTATCCTGACACCCCCCCCCCCAAGCCCGATATCTCTTCAGGCTGTCACCATGTCACCTTCCTGGTGTCGACTTCCTGCCAGCCTCCCGGCTCCCCCCTGCAAATCGCCTGCTCCAAATTGCCTACTCCTTTTTATCACCACCAAAAGGCTGAAATGACAGGATGGCTGGGACTCTCCAGCTCCCCCCACCCCACCCCCTGCAAAAAAAGGGGGCTCCCTCGTTTCCCATTCTCTCGCTCCCCAGGCCGATCGAGTGTGTGCTTCTCTCTGTTTCCCAGAAGGCAAACTCAGGACGTGGGACCAGCAAGCATAGGGGGTGGGGGTGGGGGGAGTTGTGGGTGAAATGGCACAAAGACCAGAGGCAGGCAGGGAGTTTCCAGCTCTCCACGTGCAGCAGCAGCAGCAGCAGCAGCCCCAGCCCAGGGAGTCAAGAGGCAGCTGGGTCTTTCTCCTGTTCTCAGGGCTCTATTCTATTTCTTTCTTCAGACATGGATTGAGGAACTGGAGAGGGACATTCCCTGCCTGACAAAACCTGGGCCTTTGGTGGTCAGAAAGGTGATGTTGCATTATTGTTCTGACATCTGCTTTTCTTTCCAACCTTAAGAACATAAGAACATCAGAAGAGCCCAGCTGGCATCTAGTCCAGCATCCTGTGTCACACAGTGGCCGACCAGTTCCTCCGGAGGGCCAGCAACAGGGCAGAGAGGCCGAGGTCTTTCCCTGAGAAGAACCTCAGAAGAACCCTGCTGGATGAGACCAGTGAGGGGCCCTCTAGTCCAGCCTCCTGTCTCACACAGTGGCCAACTAGTTCCTCTGGAAGGCCAACAACAGGGTAGAGAGACTAAGGCCTTCCCCTGAGAAGAACATACAATTACAATTACAATTACAATACCTTTATTGGCATAAAAGATACGGTACAACATGCAGCATAAAACCTCAAAATAATCTAGAGGGAGGTAACATATTCAAACAGTCTTAAGATGGGGCTCTTAACATATTTCAGACTGACTTAGGAAGGGGCTCTTCTCCTAGATACCTCATAAAAGAACTTTGATACCGGTTCGAGAATTTCTGTGTTCTGAGAAGACAACAGAAAGATAATTTTGTCCTCGTCAGATTGGTCTCCACAGGGATCGGTCACGGATTCAATGTGAGCAGCACGAATATCGTTATGAAATTTGCAGTACAAAAGCCCATGCCTAATAGATTCAATTTCATTCAACCCACATGGGCAGAGTCTATCTTTAAAGGGGATTTTCTTAAACCTTCCTGATAGAACTGCTGAGGGAAGAACATCAAATCGGGCTAACATAAAAGCCCTACGGAGATGAGGCTGGGTCAGTCTTGTCAGGTATCCTGACGAGATGTGGCTGAAGGAAAGTCCCATATTCAAGGGGGAGCAGTGTCTGTGTGCCAATCTTCTCAGATCTTGCCCCTCTATATCGAGAAGTCTTTGTTTGAGTAAGAAAAAAGTCTTCTGCTCAGACAGAAGTTCTAGATCATCAAACCTAAAGCCAATTGAAGAAATTTTTTTCTCTATATTAGTCAGCCAAGTTGATAGATGTGACTCAGTTAGCATGAGTGCCACGAGACTGTTTGAGCTGCATCTAAAATGTAGGCGCAGCCAAAATTTGAAAGTTATAGACCAGGCCATCGTAGAAAGCCGTCTTTGGGTTGTCTCCAGGCACATGGCTGCATATGGTACACATGGTGGGAGCCCCAAGATTTTCTTCAAGAACTTGGATTGGACACGATCTACAGCTTCATTACAAGCTGAGACCCAGATTGGAATACCATAAAGCAGTTTGGGTGGTATTTTATGGTTGAAAACTTTAAGGGCAGTGGGAACGTATTGATGTCCTTTGGTGTAAAAGAAACGGGCAATAGCCAGGGCATTGTTAGTTGAGGACTTGACTGCTTCTTTGATATGTGTAGCCCAACTGTTAGTATAATGGAAACGTAAGCCCAGATATTTAAGGCTTTTGACTTGTTCCATTTTTTGCCCCTGTATGATCCAATTAATGGGCTTCCAACTTTCCTCAAAGACAATGATTTTAGATTTATCAAAGTTAAGGGACAGCTTGTTCTTTTTGCAGTAACCAAGAACTTGTGCAAGAGAACATCAGAAGAGCCCTGCTGGATCTGACCAGTGAGGGTCCCTCTAGTCCAGCCTCCTGTCTCACACAGAGGCCAGCCAGTTCCCCTGGAGGGCCAACAACAGGGCAGAGAGGCCAAGGTCTTTCCCTGATAAGAACCTCAGAAGAGCCCTGCTGGATGAGACCAGTGAGGGTCCCTCTAGTCCAGCATCCTGTCTCACACAGTGGCCAACTAGTTCCTCTGGAAGGCCAACAACAGGGTAGAGAGACTGAGGCCTTCCCCTGAGAAGAACATACAATTACAATTACAATTACAATTACAATACCTTTATTGGCATAAAAGATACGGTACAACATGCAGCATAAAACCTCAAAATAATCAAGAAGGAGGCCGAGGCCTTCCCCTGAGAAGAACATAAGAAGAGCCCTGCTGGATCAGACCAGTGAGGGTCCACCCAGTCCAGCCTCCTGTCTCACACACACTGGCCAACCAGTTCCTTTGGAGGTCCAACAACAGAGCATAGAACAGAAATTGTGATTCTTGATGTCAGATTTGCCAACAATGCCCTTCCATTCTCTACATAGGACAAACAGTTCAAAGCCTATGCAAAAGAATAAATGGACACAAATCTGACATTAAGAATCACAGACTGAGAAACCTGTAGGAGAACACTTCTATCTTCCAGGACAATCAGTGGGTGACCTCAAAGTAGCTGTTTCATTGCAAAGGAACTTCAGGAACAGACTGGAAACAGAAACTGCTGAATTGTAAGTTATTACAACACTCAGAACAAAAAAAACCCAGGACTTAACAGGGATATTGGTTTCTTATCTCACTATATATGCTAAACTCATTCCATATATCTGTATTCTCACCAAGAAGGGCCATACATCCTCTTTATTTAATTGTATTTCTTATTTGAAATAGTAGGTTGGCATAGTGATTGTAATGTAATGCAATGAATAATAGAATGCAATGTAATTTGGAATGGTAGACTGAAATGTATTTCTCTGGTCTGGTGACAGAGGAAACATAACACTGCAGAACCAATCACCCCACCTTAAAGAAAAGGATGCTGTTAATTACCTCCATGCCTGAGAGGAGATGGATGGAGCATAACAACAGGGTCTCAGTTAATTAGTTAATTACTCTCAATATTCCACAATTAAGAAGGGTACATTTACACATCAATCTCTAATTCTGATATATTTATTTGCATCACTATGTCTCCCCCTCCCAGAATTAAATCCAAACAAATGGTGACCATATAAACTAAGCTTATTATTCCTGTTTGGTCCTTGCATCTGTTAAACATCTTTACTATGCTGTGTGCTAATTTACTGCTTACCCTCTGCCTACATGTATGGACTTGTAACTTCCATTTCAATGTATCTGAAGAAGTGTGCATGCACACAAAAGCTTATACCTTGAATAAAACTTTGTTGGCCAGTTTGGTGTCATGGTTAAGAGCGTGGACTCTAATCTGGGAGAACCGGGTTTGATTCCCCACTCCTCCACATGCAGCTGCTGGTGTGACCTTGGGCCAGTGATAAGTTCTTCCAGAGCTGTTCTCTCAAGGGCAGTTCTCAAGTGAGCTCTCTTAGCCCCACCTGCCTCACAGAGTGTCTGTTGTGGGGAGGGGAAGGGAAAGAAGATTGTAAGCCGCCCTGAGACTCCCTAGGTTGTGAAGGGCAGGATATAAATCCAACCTTTTCTTCTGCTCTTCTTTGTTGCCCCAGAAGATCGGACCAGAACCAATGGGTTGAAATTAAATCAGAAGAGTTTTCTTGAACATAAGAGAAGCCAATGTTGGATCAGGCCAATGGCCCATCCAGTCTAGCACTCTGTCACACAGTGGCCAAAAATACCAGGTGCCCTCAGGAGGTCCACCAGTGGGGCCAGGACACTAGAAGCCCTAAACATTAGGGTTAAACATGAGGAAGAACTTCCCGACAGTTAGAGCGGTTCCTCAGTGGAACCGGCTTCCTGGGGAGGTGGTGGGCTCTCCTTCTCTGGAGGTTTTAAAGCAGAGGCTAGATGGCCATCTGACAGCAACACGAATTCTGTGAACTCAGGCAGATCCTGAGAGGGAGGGCGGGAAGGGCTGCCTCAGTGCTTAGTTCTCGTGGCCCTTTCTCACACACCCAGGGGAACGCCGATTGCCACTTTGGGGTCAGGAAGCAGTTTTTCTCCAGGCCAGTTTGCCCAGGGATCCTGGAGGGGCTTCCCCCGCCCTCTTCTGGCATGGGTCACTGCGGGTGTGTGGAGGGGGGAGGTATTTGTGAATTTCCTGCATTGTGCAGGGGGCTGGACTAGATGACCCTGAAGGTCCCTTCCAACTCTGTGATTCTAAGGTGCCACTGGTCACGAATGTTGTTCTGTTGCTTCAGACCAACACGGCTACCCGCCTGAATCTGTCCCCAGTCTTTGTGGAGGATCATATGGCAACTTTGAGTTTTTTCTTGAACATAGCTAGATTTTAATTCAGTAGCATCTTTGGGACCGCCAGCATGTAAGAGCTTTCAAGAGTCGAAGCTCCCTTCGCCGGTACTCTTGAGACTCAGTCGTGCAAGCTCCTGCCCTGACACTCTTCTTGGTCTCTCGGATGCTCTACTGGACTTGAATCTCGCTGTTCCGCCACGGACCAACACGTCCGCCCTCGGAAATGTCCTGAACATAGGTGTCCATTTATCATCACTCCGTCTTTATTATTCCTCTGTGGAACAGAGCGGGGGCCGTGGCTCAGGGACAGAACTCCAGCTTTGCTTGCAGAAGTTCCCCAGCTGAGTCCTTCGCGGCATCTCCTGTTGCAAGATCTCAGCTGTGCTGGGAGAAGCCATTCTCTGCCGGAGACCCTGGACAGTGGCTGCCAGGCAGAGGAGACTTCCAGTGAGGTGGCTTTGCGTGTTCAGTGAGACAGATGGGGCTTTATTGGTCTGGTTGCTGACCAAACCAATTACGGTTTATGGTGCCAGAGTCTGGGGGACAGCACACTGGGGGCAACCTTGAAGCTGTTCAGCATCATTCCGGAGGGCTCTGTCCTGGGGTCTGCGTGCTGTCTGCTGGCTGTGACCGGACGTGTGGAAACAGGAGCACACTGTCAGACCCTCGCAGACTCCTTCTTGCCCACTGGCTTCTGGGGGCAGCCATGCCGGCCTGCAGCACAACAGCGAGATTCCAGTCATGGGGCACCTGGGAGACCAACAACAGTGGGAGAGCCTTTTAATATTTCAGGTCATTCCACTGCTGACCTAAGAGTGGCCATCCTCGAAGGAAACACTTCAAAGGAAAACGACAATGTGAGGCTGCAGAACTTGAGTTCATTCATAAATTCAGAACAATGGACCCCCACCCCCAGGGCTAAATAGGGACAGCGGATTCTTATCTCATGACAGATGCTAATTTTCTGCTCCCAAGGATTTCCCTTGGTACCTCGGCATCCTTTACAAGCATTCTTAACAACTCCCCCCCCCCCCCACACACACACACACCTTCCTACTGGGATATAAAGTCAGAGATCTTCATTCCTGCTCAAACATGGCAAAGGAAGCTTTGATTCTTTTTATTATTATTATTGAAGGCATTTTTATTAAACGAGCTTAAAATCAATATAGGCATTACAATAAAGATTTCTGAACTTTCCAGTTTCCATTGGTTTAAAAGAAAGGAAGAGCTACATCTTACTAACAAAGTTAGTTAGGAAGCTTTTATTCTTGAACGCTTCTGGCCTTGAAATCTTGTTGGTCTCCAACGCACTGCTGGACTCGGAACTAACTGCTCCCATTGGTTGAATCTGCAATGGAGGCGTCATGAGAGGCAGCTTAGGCATCATGGAGCAAACGGCAGACGACTCCGGGGGCAGCTGAGCCAAGTCTTGCAAAAACATCCTATTAAAACATCATTTGATTGCCAGTGAACGAACAGCTGCCCCAGCGGGCTTAGCTAGGAAAACCATTAAGTCCAGGATATGGGGGGGCAGGGACGTTGAGACACGTTCCAAGCGCTTTGCATGTTTTGCTCAAGTATTTCTCATCCTAATCGTGGCTTGATTTGCATTATTAAACGCTTCCTGCTTTGTGCCAAGCATTTCCCTGGTTTTGTTTCCAGATAATGCTTCCCCTTCCACACATATCTATGAGGAGGATGAACCCCAGAAAAGCCCTGCTGGATCAGACCAGTGAGGGTCCATCTTGGCCAGCATCCTGTCTCACACAGTGGCCACCCAGTTCCTCTGGAGGGCCAACAGCAGGGCAGAGAGGCCGAGGCCTTCCCCTGATAAGAACCTCAGAAGAGCCCTGCTGGATCAGACCAGTGAGGGTCCCTCTAGTCCAGCATCCTGCCTCACACAGGGGCCAGCCAGTTCCTCTGGAGGGCCAACAACAGGGCAGAGAGGCTTGAGGCCTTCCCCTAATAAGAACCTCAGAAGAGCCCTGCTGGATCAGACCAGTGAGGGTCCATCTAGTCCAGCATCCCTTCTGACACAGGGGCCAGCCAGTTCCTCTGGAGGGCCAGCAACAGGGCAGAGAGGCTGAGGCCTTCCCCTGAGAAGAACCTCAGAAGAGCCCTGCTGGATCAGACCAGTGAGGGTCCATCTAGTCCAGCATCCCATCTGACACAGGGGCCAGCCAGTTCCTCTGGAGGGCCAACAACAGGGCAGAGAGGCTTGAGGCCTTCCCCTGAGAAGAACCTCAGAAGAGCCCTGCTGGATCAGACCAGTGAGGGTCCATCTAGTCCAGCATCCCGTCTGACACAGGGGCCAGCCAGTTCCTCTGGAGGGCCAGCAACAGGGCATAGAGGCTGAGGCCTTCCCCTGAGAAGAACCTCAGAAGAGCCCTGCTGGATCAGACCAGTGAGGGTCCATCTAGTCCAGCATCCCATCTGACACAGGGGCCAGCCAGTTCCTCTGGAGGGCCAACAACAGGGCAGAGAGGCTGAGGCCTTCCCCTGAGAAGAACCTCAGAAGAGCCCTGCTGGATCAGACCAGTGAGGGTCCCTCTAGTCCAGCATCCCATCTGACACAGGGGCCAGCCAGTTCCTCTGGAGGGCCAACAACAGGGCAGAGAGGCCGAGGCCTTCCTCTGAGAAGAACCTCAGAAGAGCCCTGCTGGATCAGACCAGTGAGGGTCCCTCTAGTCCAGCATCCCGTCTGACACAGGGGCCAGCCAGTTCCTCTGGAGGGCCAGCAACAGGGCATAGAGGCTGAGGCCTTCCCCTGAGAAGAACCTCAGAAGAGCCCTGCTGGATCAGACCAGTGAGGGTCCACCTAGTCCAGCATCCCATCTGACACAGGGGCCAGCCAGTTCCTCTGGAGGGCCAACAACAGGGCAGAGAGGCCGAGGCCTTCCCCTGAGAAGAACCTCAGAAGAGCCCTGCTGGATCAGACCAGTGAGGGTCCCTCTAGTCCAGCATCCTGTCTCACACAGGGGCCAGCCAGTTCCTCTGGAGGGCCAACAACAGGGCAGAGAGGCTGAGGCCTTCCCCTGAGAAGAACCTCAGAAGAGCCCTGCTGGATCAGACCAGTGAGGGTCCCTCTAGTCCAGCATCCCATCTGACACAGGGGCCAGCCAGTTCCTCTGGAGGGCCAACAACAGGGCAGAGAGGCCGAGGCCTTCCCCTGAGAAGAACCTCAGAAGAGCCCTGCTGGATCAGACCAGTGAGGGTCCCTCTAGTCCAGCATCCCATCTGACACAGGGGCCAGCCAGTTCCTCTGGAGGGCCAACAACAGGGCAGAGAGGCCGAGGCCTTCCCCTGAGAAGAACCTCAGAAGAGCCCTGCTGGATCAGACCAGTGAGGGTCCCTCTAGTCCAGCATCCTGTCTCACACAGGGGCCAGCCAGTTCCTCTGGAGGGCCAACAACAGGGCAGAGAGGCTGAGGCCTTCCCCTGAGAAGAACCTCAGAAGAGCCCTGCTGGATCAGACCAGTGAGGGTCCCTCTAGTCCAGCATCCCATCTGACACAGGGGCCAGCCAGTTCCTCTGGAGGGCCAACAACAGGGCAGAGAGGCCGAGGCCTTCCCCTGAGAAGAACCTCAGAAGAGCCCTGCTGGATCAGACCAGTGAGGGTCCCTCTAGTCCAGCATCCTGTCTCACACAGGGGCCAGCCAGTTCCTCTGGAGGGCCAGCAACAGGGCATAGAGGCTGAGGCCTTCCCCTGAGAGGAACATCAGAAGAGCCCTGCTGGATCAGACCAGTGAGGGTCCATCAAGTGCAGCATCCCGTCTCACACAGTGGCCAACCAGCTTTTCTGTACGGCCAACAGCAGGGCACAGAGGCCAAGGCCTTCCCCTGATAAGAACCTCAGAAGAGCCCTGCTGGATCAGACCAGTGAGGGTCCATCTTGTCCAGCATCCTGTCTCACACAGTGGCCAGCCAGCTCCTCTGGAGGGCCAACAGCAAGGCATAGAGGCTAAGGCCTTCCTTTGATGTTTCCTCCTGGCACTGGAATTTAAAGGTTGACTGCCTCTGAGCATGGAGGTTCCCTTTAGTCACCATGGCAAGAACCCACGGATGGCCCTCTCCTCCTTAAATCTGTCTAATCCCCTTTGAAAGCTGTCTATGCCTGTGGCCCTCACTACATCCTCTGGCAGGGGATTCTACATTTTAATCACTCTCTGTGTAAAGATACAAGAATATTCATGCACTTATGGGCAGGCATCCATAGGGGACGCTGTGCATTATGCATTACAAGGCCTGCAAGCTCTGGCAGCCAATTTGACTTTGACCAATTTCCTTCAAACAGCTGTGTTGCCCCCGTTCTTCCAGTTGCCCTGGTTGCATTGGTCAATTTCACACTATTCCTTGCAGGGGTTCATTTTGACCTGCAGCTCCCCCTGATTTCCCCCATGTCTTCTTGATCTCAAAAAACAAGGATCGAGAAGACGCAAGGGAAATTGGGGGCGGGGAGATGCGGTTCAAAATGTGGCCGCACAGCAAATAGTGTGAAATTGACCAATGCAACCCGGGCAAGCAGAAGAGCAACAGCTGCATAGCTGCTTGTGGGAAATCGGTCTTGATTAGTCCTTGGAGAAAATTGGGCAAAAGAGGGCAATTTGTTATCAATAGATAGCGTGTTACATTTATGGGCAGGTATATAATTGGCCTGAATGGTAAACAGCAGATTTACTTGGCAAAATGTAGTTATGTTGAAGAGAAGAGGAGGAGGAGGAGGAGGGGATTGGATTTATATCCCACCCTTCACTACCCAAAGGAGTCTCAGAGCAGCTTACAATCTCCTTTCCCTTCCCTTCCCTACCCTTCCCTTCCCCTCCCCACAACAGACACCCTGAGATGTCAGTGGGGCTGAGAGAGTTCTTTTGAGAACTGTTCCTGAGAGAGAACAGCTCTGAAAGAACTTGGGAGTGACAAAGGGTCAAAAGGAGAATGGAGTGAAAGGTCTGGGACTGACAAACAAGAGCTCAACAAAGCCTTCCCAGCTTAGAGCAGAGGTCCCTTGGGTCCACTTGTAGGATTCTTTGGGAGAGGGAGACAAATTTCTCTTTGCCAGCTCTGTGCACCCCATGCAATTACAATTACAACTACAATACCTTTATTGGCATAAAAGATACAGTACAAGATGCAGCATAAAACCTCAAAATAATCGAGAGGGAGGTAACATATTCAAACAGTCTTAAGATGGGGCTCTTAACATATTTCAGACTGACTTAGGAAGGGGCTCTTCTCCTAGATACCTCATAAAAGAACTTCGATACCGGTTCGAGAATTTCTGTGTTCTGAGAAGACAACAGAAAGATAATTTTGTCCTCGTCAGATTGGACTCCACAGGGATTGGTCACGGATTCAATGTGAGCAGCACGAATATCGTTATGAAATTTGCAGTACAAAAGCCCATGCCTAATAGATTCAATTTCATTCAACCCACATGGGCAGAGTCTGTCTTTAAAGGGGATTTTCTTAAACCTTCCTGATAGAACTGCTGAGGGAAGAACATCAAATCGGGCTAACATAAAAGCCCTACGGAGATGAGGCTGGGTCAATCTTGTCAGGTATCCTGACGAGATGTGGCTGAAGGAAAGTCCCATATTCAAGGGGGAGCAGTGTCTGTGTGCCAATCCTCTCAGATCTTGCCCCTCTATATCGAGAAGTCTTTGTTTGAGTAAGAAAAAAGTCTTCTGCTCAGACAGAAGTTCTAGATCATCAAACCTAAAGCCAATTGAAGAAATTTTTTTCTCTATATTAGTCAGCCAAGTTGATAGATGTGACTCAGTTAACATGAGTGCCACGAGACTGTTTCAGCTGCATCTAAAATGTAGGTGCAGCCAAAATTTGAAAGTTATAGACCAGGCCATCGTAGAAAGCCGTCTTTGGGTTGTCTCCAGGCACATGGCTGCATATGGTACACATGGTGGGAGCCCCAAGATTTTCTTCAAGAACTTGGATTGGACACGATCTACAGCTTCATTACAAGCTAAGACCCAGATTGGAATACCATAAAGCAGTTTGGGCGGTATTTTATGGTTGAAAACTTTAAGGGCAGTGGGAACGTATTGCACCCCATGCAATATTTTATTAACCTCTTGTCATGTCCCCCCCCCTAGTTGTCTCTTTTCTAAACTGAAAAGTCTTCAGCCTTTCCTCCAACCCCCTCCTCATCTTGGTTGCCCTCTTCTGTACTTCTCCCAGCTCTGCAATGTCATTTTGGGGATCCGGGGACCAGAACTGAACACAGTATTCCAAATGAGGCCGCACCATAGATCTCTATGTGCATCAATCAAGCATCACCACATCCTTTGTTACAAAGGAGATGCGCTCCTGGATACAAAGACGTCCAACAATGCATGATTCAAACAGTAGGACATACAGTGTAAAGAGCAAGATAATGATCTGGTCCAGCCACAGGTGTTATTTTACCGCAAGGATAATTGCCTTATGCTTATTCCAAACTATTTTAAACCATTCAGAATCTGACAGGTGCATTATAGTGTTAGAAAAACAAAGAAGACAAGAGGAGACTGTAATGAAACACTTGAAGACGGAGTTTTAAGAGTTTCGTTAAGGAAAGGCTTCAGTGAAATGTCGGAGACAAAAGCCATTCTTGTGTAACTGACAGCTGAAACTTGCCAGCCGCTGTGTGGTTCTTAGAATGCTCTTTGTATCATCCGTATTTTTGGATTCAGAGAATCTGCCAAAGCAATTATGCTAAGAAACAAAATGCCACTCAAAGCCGTAACCCCAGGGAGCAGCGAAAGCTCACAAGCAGAATCATGTCTAAGTGTGTAATGCACCCGAAGAAGTGAGACGTGATTCACGCAAGCTCCTCCCCTGTCACAAATTTTGGTAGTTTTTAAGGTGCTCCTGGAGTGTGGTGCTTTTCTGCTGCGCAGTGTGCTATATGAGTGAAAATGTAAGTGAAGCCCACTCACCCCACGCCAACCCACGACAGAAAGAGCTGAGGAATGAGGGGACAAGAGGGGGGAGGTGACCACATCAAGCAGCTACTATGAGTATTTGGGGAGAGGGTGGGAGACAGACAACACTGAGCCCTGCGGGGCGGTCCTCCCAGAAGTTCTCCCACACAAGCCCCACTGAAGCAACAGAGACTTTTTCTGGGAGAGAGGGAGGGAAGGCGACCAGCACAGGCCAAGAGGTGAGGAACCTGAAATGGCCGCATTTGGGAAGTGCAGATGGAGCTCCAGGGAGACAGCCGGGGCGGGGGGGGGGGGTTTCAACAGAGCCCTGGAAATGCTTCGCAAGATAAGAACTCAGAACCCAGCTGGCATCCATCTGGTGCGCTGTGGAGGTCGCTAGAGAGGAGTGCCCTCCCCGGCATCAAGCCTTCATGCTTGCTTCCTTACAATGCTCCCTCTAAGCTGTGGAGTCTTGTGAGCAAAAATCCTGCTTTATGAGCTACTGGCTTTAAAGTCGTGAGCGAGCCATTTGGCTACTGCATAAAATTAGTTTCCTCTGGAGCCATCCTTCCTGAGCAAAGACAAAAATGTGTGAGCCGGAGGCTAAAAAACTTTGAGCTAGCTCATACTAACTCAGCTTAGAGGGAACACTGCTTCCTTACTCCTAGCACCTCCTAAACCCCACTCGCAATTATGCCACCTGGGGCTGCCAACTCTGGGTTGGGGAATTCCTAGGGGTTTGGCTTGCGGAAGACAACGTTTGAGGCTGAATGCTAGATCCTCTGCTATCAGTTGTGCATTGTTTGCTTGTTATACTCTGTTTTCTACTGTTTTACCATATTTACAATCTTTGTTTTTATACTTCTGTGAATCGTGCCAAGCCCCACTTTGTGGGGGAGGGGCGGCACATAAATTAAAATAATAAATAAATAAATAAATAAATAAATAAAGGACAACAGCTGGTGCCATAGAGTGCATCCTCCAAAGCCACATTTTCTCCAAGGGAACAGGGCTCCATAGGTCAGAGAGCTGTTGCCATTCTGAGAGATCTCCAGGCCCCACCTGGACGTTGGCAACACTCCCTCTCCTCCTAAGGGGGGCTGTTCTGTGGGGAGAGCACTGTGGGGGAATCAAAGGTATCAGTGGTCGCTGCCAAGGGATTTCATCCCACTGTGACGGAAGAGCTCCAAGCTGTGTGGCAAGTCAACCTCTTGCAAATATGACATTGGAGATTTTCCGAGAGGAAGCGAGTCCCCCCCTTCTTTGACTCTCTGCCTGAGGTTCTTCCTGCTTCCTGGGACTGGCCGGGCGCTCTACATCCCTCTCGGTGGCCTTTGGCCTAACTAGCTGGGGAATTCTGTCCACCTGTCCACTTCCAGCCAGTTTGGTGTCGTGGTTAAGTGCGCAGACTCTAGTCTGGGAGAACTGGGTTTGATTCCCCACTCCTCCACTTGCACCTGTTGGCATGACCTTGGGTCAGTCACAAGTTCTCTCAGAGCTGTTCTCTGCAGGGCAGTTCTGGAAAGAGCTCTCTCAGCCCCACCTGCCTCACAGGGGGTCTGTTGTGGGGAGGGGAAGGGAAAGGAGTTTGTAAGCCGCTCTGAGACTCCGAGTGAGTGAAGGGCGGGGTATAAATCCAATCTTCTTCTTCTTCCCTTCCTCCAAGGAGCACAGGGTGGTGTATGCATCCCTCCACCCAATTTTGTCCTCACAGCAGCCTAGTGAGGTATTTAGGCTGAGCAAGAGAGATTCCGGTGGGGCAGCCATGTTGCCCTGAAGCAGCAGGACAAAGTTTGCATCCAATGGCACCTTGGAGACCCATGGAATATTTATTCCTAGTATAAGCTTTTGTGTGCGCATGTGTGGCTGCTGTGGGGAGCAGAGGCTATGGCAGTACACCTTGCTGTGGTTCCCTCCCCTCCCCTCCCCAAACCCTGCCCTTCCAAGGCTCCACCCTGAAATGTCCAGGAATTTCCCAACCCAGAGTTGGCCACTGTGCACACGAAAGCTTATTCCAGGAGTAAAACTTTGCTGGCCTTGAAGGGGGCCCCGGAGGACTCAGACTTTGCTCTGCTGAGCCAGAGAGAGAGAGAGAGAGAGAGAGAGAGAGAGACAGTGTCCCAAGAGCACCTGCTGTGAGCTTCATGGTTGAAGAGGGATTAGAACCTGGGGCTTCCCAGGTCCTTGCCTGCTCCTTTGACCACCCCACCCCACTGCCCTTCATGGGTCCGGTTAAGCCATGAAGACTTTAAACCGGCTTGGCTTCATAGGAGCAGCAGTCAGGAGGGCGGGATCTGCTCTCCCATGGCTGAGGCTGGGGCAACGTTTGAATGACCCACCGGCCCTTCAGAGCGGGCACTCCTCTCCTCGCTGGAAGCTGGTTCCACGGCCAGTGCCCACGGGATCAGCCCTCCCCCATGTGGTGGGTTGGTGGTGGACACGGGTCCTCCTCCTTCCCGCCCTCCCGCCCTCCCTCCCCAAATGACTTCCAAGCCTCCAGTATGGTCTTTCAGCACCCAACAGTGGGAAGGTGCCCCTGCCCCTGTGGGACTGGTGCTGGTGGTGCGCTGGCAAAGTGGCTGCTGCCACCGTGGCTGGAGCAGGGCGATCTCCCCCTCCCATGCAGTCTCCTCCCTGCCTGGAAGAGCCGGAGGAGGAAAGAAGGCGTTCTCCGTGCTGAGGCTTGCCAACTGCGGACGTGTGGGGTTTGGTCCTGCTAATCTCGATTGCCTTTGTCCTGAATACACCGGAGGCGGCCTGGGAATGTACCTGCCAAAGGTGAAAAGTGCGGCTTCAGAGCACTGAATGGAGGACGAGGCCCTTTCCCCGCTGGAAAGCCCCGTCGTCGCTGTCTCTGGGAATCACTTAGCTCAGCAGTCCTCACAGGCAGCCAGAGCTGTTTATGAGCTCCAACAGGTGTGGCAGCCGGTCGCACACAGACCTGGCCCTGGGGTCACAGCGGGAGCAGGGCGTTTGAGCTGGTGCCCTTCACCTTCCGTCCCACCCTTCCTTTGCCTTGCTGATGGATGCGGAGCTAGCAGGACGCCTGCCGTGAGGACGGGCAGGGCACACCTTAACTGGCACACACACACAGGTGGCACCCACAGGGCACCTGTGCCCAAGAGGTGTGGGCTGGCCAGCATCAACCCTGAAGGGCAGGTGAAGCCCTCCTTGCAAGAACGTCGTCCTCAGCCACAGGGCTTTGCTTCTCACATGGAAGGCAGTCGGGAGGTGCGGCGCTGAGAGCGGGACGAGAGGGGAAGGGATTTTCTCCCTGTTCTCATGATGCCACAGGGTTGCCAACCTCCAGGTGCAGTCTGGAGGTCTCCTGGAATTTCAGCTGATCTCCAGCCTACGGCAATCAGTCCCCCTGGAGAAGACGGCTGCTCTGGAGAGTGGAGTCGGCGGCCTTGTACCTTGCTGAGGTCCCTGCCCTCCCCTCACCCTCGGTCTCCCCAGGCACCACCCTGAAATAGCCAGGAATGCCCCAGCCCAGAGCTGGCAACTCTCTCTAACCTGCTCAGAACCTGGCCCACTCCTTCGTCTTCCCAGCCGCCCCCTCCTCCTCCTGGGTCCTTTCTTGGCCACGTTTGAGGTGGGGGCTGGTCTTCAGAGGCAGGGTCTCCGCACAGCCATCCCTGGCGGCAGCAGCCCCCCCCCCTTCCCCCTGACGTGTGCAAGCCCGTGGTTACCGTGTTCCCGGGTATGTTGCATGCTGGGGGGGGGGGGTTGTTTGTTTGTTTTTGTCTACTGCTTTGCTAGTTGTGTCGTCCAATGGGGTGACACATGGAGAAGCTCCCCGCCTTCCCCAGTCCATTAGGGGAGGAAGCACAGCAGCACACCCACAGCAAATCTGCCTGTACCAAGACTTAAGTGTTGGAGAAATGAGTATAAAAGACAAGACCTGGGATTTCAGTCATTATAGGGTTAACCTATGCAACTTGTTGTGTTTCTTAGTTTAACCTGGAAGTGCCTGGCAGCTGGCCAATTAATTCTAAGCCCGGAAACCTAAAGGTGTACTGTCTTGCTAATTGGTCAGTGATATCAGGTGTTTCCTTTCAGGGGTCAAGAAGAAGGAGAGATCCTCCACTGTAATCTCTCTCACTCTCTAGTAGGATGTCTTAGTGTGCAGATGCAGCACAATGCTGCTTAGTAAGCATGTTTTGTTTATTTGTAGCTAATCCCGTTTCCCTTTTCCCTATAGTAATAAAGTTTCTTTTAAACAAAAAGAAGCAATCTCTTCTTTCCAGAAAAGCAAGATCCATTACTCTGAATTTTCTTGAATATTGGACAAAAATCCTAACATTAAGAACAGAAGAACACAAGAGGAGCCAGTGTTGGGTCAGGCCAGTGGCCCATCCAGTCCAACACTCTTCTGTGTCACACAGTGGCCAAAAACACCAGGTGCCCTCAGGAGGTCCAGCAGTGGGGCCAGAACTCCAGAAGCCCTCCCACTGTCCCCCCCCCCCTCCAAGCATCAAGAACACAGAGCATCACTTGCCCCAGACTGAGAGTTCCTATCTATACCTTGTGGAGCTAATAGCCACTGATGGACCTCTGCTCCAGATGTTTATCTAATTCCCTCTTGAAGCCGTCCATGCTTGTAGCCGCCACCCCCTCCTGTGGCAGTGAATTCCACGTGTTCATCACTCTTTGGGTGAAGAAGGACTTCCTTTTATCCGTTCTAACCCGACTGCTCAGCAATTTCATGGCGTGCCCACGAGGAGTTCTTGTCTTGTGAGAAACGGAGAAAAGGACTTCTTTCTTCAGTATGGATGGCCAGCTGGCTTGGACCTGGCCTCTTCCTGGCTGTGCTCCCCCCCCCCCCCCCCCGCGCCCCCATCTAGATTTTTTTTTTCGAATGACCCCACGTGGGTCAAGGGAGGACTGAAAAAAGAAAGGCGGACCACAAATGAGCCCGGACATACATCAAAAGAGCTGCTAGGCAGGTCTTACAGGCGTTTTATGGTTGGTGCAGAACGCGGTGCAGCCAAGGGCCCGGTGACCCAGTGGGCAGGGCTGGTGCAGGCCTCCCGGTTCTGGGCCATGGGGAGAAAGGATGGATCCGAGCCCCGAAGCATCTTAGAGGCCAACCAGATTCTCGGGGAATGAGCTTCTGCGAGCCAGCGCTCCCTTTGACAGCCAGATATGGAGACAGGGTGTGGCGGACCGGAGGGCCAGGGAGAAAGGGGAAGGTCTAGGGAAGAGGGGGCAGGAGTCTGGCTTTGGAGCCTCCAGGGGGTCCAAGCCAGCTGGCTGTCCATGCCAAAGGTCGCTGTGCCCAAGTCTGTGCCTGGCTGCAAAGTAGCCTTTGGAACAGCTCGCCACTCAGAGGACTCCCGCATGGGGTATCGCGGCGAAGGGTGTAGAACTAGTATCTGGGAGACCCGGGTTTGAATCCCCACTCATTCCGAGGAATCTTGCTGGGTGACCTTGGGCCAGTCACACGTCGTCACCCTAACTTACCTCACAGATTTGTTGTCAGGATAAGATGGAGAAGAGAACTGTGTAAGCTGCTTTGAGTCCCCCTTGGGAGGAAGGCAAGGGACAAGTGGATCCAATAAACACAAGAATAAACTTGCATTTTTCACCTCGTGGGGGTGTGGGAGCAGCCTGGAGTCGGGGGGGGGGGGGAGTTTACTTTAGGGCTTCCGGGGTTATTTGTTTTGGCCTTGTTGCAGTGCTGTTCCCCAGTGTTAGCTCAGGTCTTAGCCTCCATCCTTGCTTCCTCGGTGACACTGTTTATTCGCAGTGATGCAACATTTGGTCTTTCGCCCACTGCGGAACCTGCGGCCGCCGAGTCTACACAGAGGGCTGGCAGCGAATCTGTTTCTCCAGGCACTGCCCAGGCCTCGAGCAGCTGGGCTTCAGTGGGGGTGTGTGTGTGACATCAGGGGCTTTCAGGCCACCAGCTGCCAGGAGGGAGGACCCCCGGATCTGGCTCTTTGGGTCGCTGTTCAATCCCCAGCCGGGGAGCGTTCAGCCATCTCCTTGTGCCACCAGTGCCGTTTCCGTTGTCAGCCACTTTCCCCTTCCGAAAGTCTGGGCAATGCCTGTCCCGACACAATGAGGTCCACCCATGTTGGGTGGCCAACCTCCAGGTGGGGCCTGGAGATCTCCCAGAAGATTTGCGGACTACAGACATCAATCCCCCTCCCCCGAGAAAATGGCTGCTTCGGATCGGAGGGAAGCCGCTGTGGTATTATTGCCCATGGGTGTCCCTCCCCTCCCTTCCCCAAGCTCCAAAATCAGGAATTCCCCAACCCAGAGGTGGCACCTTTACGGCCAGGGGTCATGTTTATGCTACTCTGCTACCCAAGCAAAGCTGCGACATGATGTGCTGGCATATGTGAAAACGACTCTGTGCGAGTGCAAAGTCCTCCGGGAGAGAGCAATTGCCCCCCTGCCATCAGGTCAGTGTTAGGGACACAAATCACGTGGCACGACCCAGGCCAGAGGGCGGAGTTGTGTGTCCCTCTCCGTTTGTGTTCCATTGGGTGTCTCTGAAAGACACCTCCCCACCTAGGGATGCCAGCCTCCAGGTGGGGCCTGGGGACACTCCTGGCCACTGATGGGTGATGGGGGGGGGAGAGTTGCCAGATCTAGGTTGGGAAATCCCCGGAGATTTGGGGGTGAAGCCTGGGGAGGGCAGGGACTTCAGTGGGGTACAATACCACAGAGCCCGCCCTCCAAAGCAGCCCTTTTCTCCATGGGAACTGATCTCTGTAGTCTGGGGATGAGCTGTAATTCTGGGGGATCCCCAGGCCCCACCTGGAGGCTGGCCTCCCTATTTGGGGACCCCCAAGAATTACACATTATCTCCAGATGATTTATTATCTCCAGTCAGTCTGGTGTAGTGGTTAAGTGCACGGACTCTAATCTGGGAGAACCGGGTTTGATTCCCCACTCCTCCACTGGCACCTGGCTGGATGACCTCGGGCGAGTCACAAGTTCTGTCAGAGCTGTTCCCTCAAGGACAGCTTGGGAAAGAGCTCTCTCAGCCCCACCTACCTCCCAGGGTGCCTGTTGTGGGGAGGGGAAGGGAAAAGGAGTTTGTAAGCCGCTCTGAGACTCCAAGTGAGTGAAGGGTGGGATATAAATCCAATCTCTTCTTCTTCTTCTTCTTCTTCTTCTTCTTCTTCAGTTCCCCTGGAGAAAATGGCTGCTTTGGAGGGTGGGCTGTATGGCGTCGTCCCCCACTGAGCTCCCTCCCCTCCCCAGGCTCCCTCCCCAAATCTCCAGGAGTTCCCCAACCTGGGGCTGGCAGCCCGACTGACCCTCATCCCCCACTGGTGGCCTGGGGGGGAACCTGGCAAGCCTGTCCCCCCCCCCCCGCTCCCAGAGTCGCAATGGCCTGCTGACAAAGACAGAATCCACGGGTCTCTCTCAGTGATATCTTGCAGTTCGAATGCTGGGGAAATAAGTATTCTCCATCCCTCTTTCCTGGTGGGAAGGTTCCTGGAATCCCAAGCAAAAGATAAGCAAATAACCTGGGGCAAGACTCCACTTGATCAGTGGGGAGTGCTCATATGCCCACTCCAGCAGCCTGTTACGGGTAGCCAGGAAGGACTTACGCCAGAAGGCTGGCATCACCAGAGGCAGAAGAGTTGCTGTTTCAGAAGGCTGGGCAGAACCCAGAGCGGCGCCACAGGAATGTCAGCATGAAAGGAAACCAAACTTCGCAGCTTCCCAGCAGACCGCAAAGGCTGCTGCCTCAGTTCGCCTCCAGGCTGTGCGGGGAAGAGGGGAGGGGCCTTTCCCACTCCCAGAGTCTTCCTCAACACTTCACCCTCCCAGTGGTTGAACTCTGTGTGAAACCAACTCCCCCACTCCACGCTTATTTGTTTATTTTTATATATTTTACTTCTTTTGTGCCCCGCCTTTCTCCCCAAAGGGGATCCGAAGCGGCTTACGTTGTTCACCTCCGGTTTATCCTCACAACTTCCCTGTGAGGTAGATTAGCCTGAGAGGGGCTGACTGGCCCCAGGTTACCCAGCAAGCTTCCATGGCCCGGGTGGGGATTTCAAAGGGAGAAAGACAGCTTATATAAATACACATCCCCCCCCCCCACAGTTTTCTCCCTAAGCTGAGTTAGGGTGAGCTAGCCCACAGGTTTTTTTTAGCCTCCGGCTCACCCATTTTTGTCTCAGCTCAGGAAGGAGGGCTCCAGAGCAAACTAATTTTATGCAATAGCCAAATCACTCACTCACAACTTTAATGCCAGGAGCTCACAAAGTAGAGTTTTTGTTCCCAAGACTCCACAGCTTAGAGAGAGCATCCCCCCCACCCCGGGTTTAACATGCTAAAAATCAAGCAGAGCACACACACCGAAAGGGTTTGTAAATAAACATTTAAAACAGTTTACCTTATTCTGAATTTTTAATGAAAAGTACAACATGCAGTGGTCACGTCGTGTGAGGATGTGGGAGGAGCCTTGATTCCGCCAGACCTTGGCAATCCAGGTCAACTATGGACGACCCAACTATATGCCCCCCATGGGCGTGTCTGCCCTAGAGGCTTGGCTGACCTCCACTCACAGCCCACCCGCTTCCTAGAGCCCACGGCCGGCCGGCTCTGAGGATCAGGCAGAGTCTCAAACCCAACAAGTCCCCCCAACTTTCAGTCTCTGCCCAGTGCTCACTCATTCAGCGGTGCTGTACCCAGGGCTTCTGAGGTGATTCCCACTGCCTGCTAGGGGTGTCCAGGGTATTTGCTCAAAAGGTTTTGTTATTATAATTTTGGGTTGATTCCATTTTGTATTCTCTTTACTATTACTGTTTTTCAATTTTTGCAGGGCCTGCAAGACAGAGCTCTTCCACCAGGCTTTTAATTAGGAGCCGCCCGCCACTACCACCAATTATCACTGTTTAACATCTATGATAAGGGGCTGGCCCTGTACGGAGATCAAGCCCTAGTGCCACGGGAGGCTGGAATACCACTGAGTCGGGATTTTAGTAAGATAACACACCATCTTAACTTGTGGAAGGAGTAACTATCATTATGAGCGATAATGATGAGGAAAGTGAAAGCAGCTCCTTGGACAGCTCAGCCCAGCTTCTTGAGAAAAGAAACAGAAACATTCCCCGCCCAGCCTGGCACCCGTGATGGTGGGGGCAGCACTTCGCATCATTAACTGATGTTGCCAAGGTCTTGAAAAACAAACCCATTTTGACTCCATGTTAATGTGTGCATTGTGTGGCGGTGAAGGCTGTGCCATTCGGGGGTGGGGGTGGGAGGTAGCCTTTGGTCCAGGCATCTTCACTTTGGTCAGTTCCACTGGAAAGACACGCACAGCTGCTTATATAATTCGTGGCCTTCTGCAAACTATGCAGAACTATGCAAAAGACTGGTACCAGAGCTTGCAATATACCCAGGTGCCACCTCTGCTGCCACATAACACCCATCCCGGGCTCATTCACAGGCTCATCTTCTAACATTGTAGATTCCATTAAATGCCAACAGTGCCCTTCGGTTGTCTACATAAGGCAAACAGGTCAAACCCTAGGCCAGAGGATAAATGGACATTAATCTGACATCAAGAATCACAAGACTGAGAGACCTGTGAGAGAACACTTCAGCTTTCCAGGACATTCAGCAGGTGACCTCAAAGTAGCTGTTTTATTGCAAAGGAATTTCAGGAACAGACTGTAAATGGAAATCACTGAGCTACAATTTATGGAATGAAACAATGGAATCCCCAGGACTTAACAGGGATATTGGTTTCTTCTCTCACTATATATGCTAACCTCATTCAATCCTTACATCTGTATTTTCACCAATCCCCCAGAAGAGCTGTACATCCATTTAATTTAATTTAATTTATTTATTTATTTTTGGGATTTATATCCCGCCAAGCCAGCGTGAGCCGGCTCTAGGCGGGTTACAAGATTCATCAGTCTACACATAAAACACAGCTAAAATGTATAACAACAAAGAATCACAAGATTCCACCAAATCTGGCGGCCAGCATTACTTCCAGGCGCAAAGTCCAGCAGATTTCCAGGCCCGGTGGTATATTTCGGCGCTTTTATTTTATTCCTTATTTGGAATAGTAGATTGGAATAGCAGATTGCAGGGGTCATTTTGTAGAAAGAGGTGCAGGAGCTCATTAGCATAACTCATTAGCATATGCCACGCCCCCTGACCTCACCGGCCGAATGTCAGTTTCTGCCCCATTATACCCTATGGGCCATTGAAGTCAATGGCAGAAACTCATAGGGTATATGAGGGGCTGGAGGACAGGGGGTTTGAGGGAGTGACTCCAAACTTTCAGGGTAGCTGCTGCGGCCTCTCCCCAAAATACCTACCAAGTTTCAAGAATATTGGACCACGGGGTCCAATTCTACAGGCTTCCAAACAGATTGCCCCATCCCCTCCATTGTTCTCTATGGTGGGAAAAAATGTTACTTTTTTCCCACCATAGAGAACAATGAGGGAATGGGGGCAACCTGTTTGGAGGCCAGTAGAATTGGACCCCGTGGCCCAATCTTCTTGAAACTTGGTGGGGATTTTGGGGAGAGGTCCCAGAAGGTACCCTGCAAGTTTGGAGCCTCTCCCTCAAACCCCCTTCCCTACAGCCGCTTTTAAAGCTGCCGCCGAATTCGGTGGCAATTCGGCGGCAGGCCGAATCAGATCAGAGAATCTGATTCGGCCCGTGGCTGCCCTAGTGCCCACTCCTGGGCTGGCGGAGCTCCACTCCGCCTAGCTCCAGCCCCAAATGACCCCTGGCAGATTGTAATGTGATGTAGTGAACAGCAGAATGTAATGTAATTTGGAATGGTAGATTGGAATGTAT
Source organism: Lepidodactylus listeri (assembly GCA_029233225.1). Classification (NCBI taxonomy): domain Eukaryota; kingdom Metazoa; phylum Chordata; class Lepidosauria; order Squamata; family Gekkonidae; genus Lepidodactylus; species Lepidodactylus listeri. The sequence goes on along the minus strand of JARCFY010000004.1, from coordinate 1,480,779 downwards.
TTCTCTGGTCTGGGGACGGGGGAGATAACGCTACACAGCCAATGGGCCCCACCTCAAAGAAAAGGATCCTGCGAGGTCACCTCTGCACTTGAGAGGAGACAAGTGGAGTGTCATGGCAGGGCCCCCGTTAATTACTCTCAGCATTCCTCAATCAAGAAGAGTACATCTGCCCATCAATCTCCAATTTTGATATATTTATTTCCTTCACTGTGTTTCCCTCCTGGAATTTAACCCAAAGAAATGGCGACCATATAAACTAAGCTTGTTATTCCAGTTTGGCCGTTGCCCCTGTCAAGCAACTTCATCGTGCTGTTTGCTGATTTGCTGCTCACCCTCGACCTCTCTGTGCGGACTGGTAACTTCCATTTCACTGTACCTGAAGAAGTGGGCTTTGCACACACAAGCTCATACCTTGACTAAAGACTCTGTTGGTCTTAAAGGTTCCACGGGGTGCAAACTTTGTTCTGATGTAAAACTCAGAGGGCTTTTCTGCACAGGAAACAGGGCTGCACTGCAGAAAGTGGTTTACAAACTTCCTTGGATGAACGATTAGGGAGGGGCTGCGGCCTGTACTGCTCTGTTTGGCTGACTGTAAGTATCATTTTTGGTATCATTTTTGCACTGCTTAATGTTAAGACTTATGCTGTGCTTCATTTCTTTCTGGTCGGTTCCAGACGTCTGCAATCCTGATGCATTGGTTATTGGATGTCCCATGTTGTGGACTGCACTGACTCCCTCTGTGGACTATACATATGGTAAATAAATAAATTAAATTGAAACAGAATAAATATAATTCCCCTGGAGTCCCTCAGACTATTTGCTTGGCAGGCTGAAACAGTCTTCTCTCTGTCCCTCTCTGCATTTGAGTCCCTCCCTACCCCTTCCTCTGTTTTAGGAATAAAATATGTTAGCTGGATTATAGATTAATAGGGGAGTGTGGCCCTATTAGGGGAAGGTTTGAGAGAGAGAGAGATGGAGGGAGGGAGGGACGTTGCGGGTGCTGGTGTGTGTGCGCGCAGTTCCCCGTTTCTTTTGGTCCGTGTTCTTCTGCAGCAGAATGAGACACTCTTGTTTTCTGGGGAAGGTCTGCCAGCAGGCTGGAGCGTGAACATGGTGATGGGAGGCTGTCGCGGGGGGAAGGCTGCAGGGACCACTGCTGGGCTTCCGTGTGATGCCCACGGAGGAAGAGAGAATGGCACACTTTGGTCCGGAGTAGAAGGTAAGCCATGTAGGCTCTAGTCTGCTGCCTCTACCTGATGTCCCTTCCCTTCTTTCAGTTGTTATGCCAGGGTGATGCTCACTCATTCAGCGGTGCTGGGCCCAGTGCTTCTGAGGTGGTTCCCACTGCCTGCCAGGGATGCCTATCCATACCTAGCACCATCTGCCCACTGTGCCCCTGTGCCATGCCCACTGCTGTCCCGGTGGCATTTGCAGTGGGTCATGCCCAGTATGCAGTCACTTTGTAATGCCTTGTGCTGCTGCTAGACAATAGTGGCTGTTGCTGTGTGCCATTGCCCCATCTCTCAGCTATTTGGGGCTGGCCTAGGTACAGGGAAAGGATCAGGGGGTTGAGAGAAACCTTGGAAAAGATGGTTTGCCTTTTGTGGGTGTGCTGTTTTTAAAATGGAAAAGGGCTATTCCTGTGAATGTTAACAGAATTCCAGATATTCAGAAATGCCAGATTTTTAAAATTCCAAATCTAAAAGGTAAAAGTAAAGGTTTCCCTTGCTTGAAAGCTAGTCAAATCCGACTCTAGGGGGCGGTGCTCATCTCCGTTTCCAAGCTGAAGAGCCAGCACTGTCTGAAGACTTCTCCATGGTCATGTGGCCAGCATGACTAGACGCCGAGGCGCATGGAACACTGTTACCTTCCCACCAAAGCAGTACCTATTTATCTACTTGCAATTTCTTGCTTTCGAACTACTAGGTTGGCAGGAGCTGGGGCCAGAGACAAGAACTCACTTCGTCACGTGGCACTCGGGTCTCAAACTGCCAAACTACTGACCTTCTGGTCTGCAGTTCAGCATCTTAACCTTTGAGCAACCACGGCGGCCCCTACATTCCAAATCTGAGGGGTCCTAATTCCAAATCCAGATTAGTGTATGTCCCTGAGGATTGCTTCAAGGCAGTGGAGAAACTGGAGCGCGACACCTGGGTTGCCTGGGATGTCTCCACTCTCCCAGTGGCCCTCCATGAACCTGGGACCTTTGCCAGAGGAGAGGCATGAAAGCCTCCATGTGAGACAGGGGGACAAGCTGCCACAGGCAAAGGACAAGAGGCCCAGCGTGTTTGCTTTGGCATCCCGGGAGATGTTTGCAGGGGAGGGTCTCCTCTTCTCACATTTCAGAAAATTCACCTTCCCGTGAAGAGTGCTTGACAGGGGCCCATCTGCGGGACCATAAAGGAGCACAAGACAGGAGGTTCCCCCTCTTTAGCTGGAAATTCCCTTCTGGCTAACAACTGATGGCTAGGGTTGTGTTGTGTTCTAAGGGCGGGTCGGGATCGCACACGAGGTCAGGCAAACTACCGGAGCTTCGCTTTGGTAGACAATAGCCCAGATGGATCATAATTTGGGCCAATAGGGCCACCCAGGATCCTAAAGGGGACCTATGGTCAGAGGTGCCTTGTAAATAGCCCTATCACGGGGCTCGGGTGTGCCCAAAGGTGTGGTTTGTACCTGCACATAAGCAGACCCCCAAGCCCTGCCAGGCCGTTCCTGTTTTCCATCTGTAAATAAACCATGAGCTGATTTCACCGCAACGTGTCTGGACCCAGTATATTATAGGTTGCCAACCGCCAGGCATATCCTGGAAATCTTCCGCTGTTACAACTGGTCTCCAGAGCACAAAAGGTCAGTTCCCCTGGAGAAAATGGCTGCTTTGAAGGGTGGACTCTGTGGCATTACACCCCTCTTAGGTCCCTCCCCTTCCCAAACCACACCCTTCCCAGGTTCCCGCCTCCAAAAAATATCTCTGGGTGTCCCATCCCCCCCAGAGCTGGCCACCCTAACAGCCGCCTCAGTCCACCTATGAAGCAGGACACAGCAGGAGGGCAGGTTCCCAAAGGGTGGACAAGTCCACTGCAAGGGCTTTGGCAGTGCCAGCATCAAATGGATGAGGCCCAGCCCTGGCTTCACCGATGGAGGGATCTGAACTTGCTGAGACTGAGGGGGGGAAAGATCTTGCAGCTGTAGTGGAAAGAAGAAGAAGAGGAGGAGAAGGAGGAGGAGGAGGAGATTGGATTTATAGCCCACCTGTCACTCGGAGTCTCAGAGCAGCTTACAAACTCCTTTCCCTTTCCCTCCCCACAACAGACACCCTGTGAGGTAGGTGGGGCTGAGAGAGCTCTTCCAAGGACTGTCCTTGAGAGAATTTGTGACTGACCCAGGATCACACCAGCAGCTGCATATGGAGGAGTGGGGAATCAAACCCGGTTCTCCCAGATTAGAGTCCGCACACGTAGCCACAACACCAAACTGGATAGCTCAATGAAGGTGTCAACCCAGCAGCAAAACCCAGCAGCAAAAAACTCTGCGTTTGGGATTGTCAGGAAAGGGATTGAGAATAAAATGGCCGATGTTGTCATGCCTCCCATATAGATCTACGGTGCGGCCTTGTTTGGAATACTGTGTACAGTTCTGGTCCCCATTTCTCAAAACGCTGGGGAAAGTACAGAGGAGGGCAACTAAGATGGTGAGGGGGTTGGAGCCCATTTCTTATGAGGAAGGGCTGAGGAGTCCCTGGGACTTTTCAGTTCAGAAAAGGGACAACTAAAAGGAGACAGGGCAGAGGTTTATAACATTATGCCTGGGGTGGTGGAGAGCATGGATAGAGACAGCTTTCTCCCCCTCTCCCCAAATAGGATAGCTCAAGGGCATCCAGTGAAACTGATGGGCTACAGATTAAGGCTGAACAGAAGGAAATACATCTTTACACAGAGAGCGACTACTCGCCATGGTGAATAAGGGGAACCTCCACATCCAGAGACAGTAAACCTCTGATTCTCAGTGCCAGGAGGGAAGGAGAAGGCTTCAGCCTCCACGGAAGAGAGTGGCTCCTAGCCATGATGACTGAGGGGATCCTCCACATTTAGAGGCAGTCAGCCTCTGAATCCCAGTGCCAGGAGGCAACTTCAGGGGAAGGACTCAGCCCCCCCGTGCCTTTCCATAATAACTGGCTGGCTGCTGTGTGAGACAGGAGGCTTACTGAACTAGATGGACCACCAGTCAGATCCAGCAGGGCTCTTCTTATGTTCTGGTATTGTTGTGTACCAAGACCACGGTCGCCAGGGATTCCCGTAATGGCGACCGCCACGTGGTCATCGCACATGGCCAGAATCTACCTGAGCTTCAGCCAGGTAGAACAATAGCCGGTCGGATCCTAAGCGACCGCCAATCATGAGCCTTTTCAGGTATTTAGCTCAAGTGGCTCAAGTTTATAATGACTGGGGTGGGGGGGGGATTTTGCACCAGTATATTCCCTGGAGTTGTAGGTTTAATTTGCAAATGTTTGTATTTGTTAGTTAGTTTGTTAGTTCTTGCTGAATGAAAAGACTTATGCTTTATTTTTTCATAAACTCATTAGCTCAAAGTTGTTATCTGTTAGTTCTGCTGGCCAAAGATCCAGTGCCTGACCAATCATATTTTGTTGTGCTGCAAGACAGAAGTCTATCTTAAGGAGTTTGTCTTGATCTAACTGGAATATTTTGAGCTGTTTTGGCTTAAGGTGGCTTTAACCCTCCAAGAGCTGCATTCAGTGTATGTCTCTCGGACAGGTGTGTGAACAGAATAATCCGCCACCCTGGAACATTTCCCGAAACCCTCTTTAGGGCAGACAGGTTCCACAGCAGAGGCTCACAGAATCGTGCCAGCAAAAACTGGTCAAAAGTTTGAAAACCACCGTGATAGCCCACTGCACAGCAGCGCTTGAGGCTGCCGAGGGATTGGATGCTTTCAAGAATTAACAACCAAACGTTGAAAGCTGAAATGGAATATCGTCTGTGTCTTGGAGGACATTCAGCAAGAATTTGAACATGCAGAGGATACTGGGAGAATGTTTACTACTTACCTTTAAAGCCCTTTCTGGTCAGGGGCCTACGTATCTAAGGGACTGCCTTTCCCCATATGTTCCCCAGAGAGCACTTCGATCTGGGTCCCAACATCGCCTGGCTCTTCCAGGCCCCAGAGAAGCCGGGCTTGCAGTGGCGAGGGCCAGGGCCTTTTTGGTAGCGGCTCCATACTGGTGGAATGAGCTCCTGGAAGATGTCAGGGCCCTGCGGGACCTTTCACAGTTCTGCAGGGCTTGTAAAACGGAGCTCTTCCACTAGGCTTTCGATTAAGGAGCCGCACGTATCCATCTGAGGCCCTGGCCCCGATATCATTAACTGACATTAACTGAAGAGCCCGTGCCCAGCTGACACGACCCAGCCCATGCTGTTAATTGACTGCCGGAGTCCTGCCATTGTTACATTGTACTAGCACTAGCACTTTATGTATTCTTTTTAGATCTATTTACTGTAATTTTATCGAATTAATTGTTTTATCTGTTATAGCATTGTGTAAGCCGCCCTGAGCCTGCTTTGGCTGCGAGGGAGGGATATCAGTCGAATAAACTAAACTAAACTATCAGAATACAGATCAAGGAGACGTCTGAGGGGAACCTTTGAAAACCAAACCCATTTCTGGCTCCATGTATTGTGTGGCAATAAATGCTGGGCCATTCTGGGGCAGGGATGCCAACCTCCAGGTGGGGCCTGGGGATCCCCCGCTTTTACAAGTGATCTCCAGCTGACAGAGATCAGTTCCCCTGGAGAAAATGGCTGCTTTGAAGGGTGGCCTCTATGGCATTGTACTATGCTGATGCCCCTCCCCTCCCCAAACTCCGCCCTCTCCCAGCTCCACCCCCAAAGTCCCCAGGTATTTTCCAACCCGGACTTGGCAACCCTATTCTGGGGCTGGGGGCATCTTTGGTCCTGACCCACGTGGATCGTTCCTCCTCCTCCTCCTCCTTCCACTCTGTCTCCATCAGACTCATGCAAGTCCTTGCAGAATGCGTGGGCGCTGGCCACCCCATGGCTCCACAGGAGATTTTTGATCGATTGCAGCTGTACAACACCCCCCCCCAACACACACACACAGTGGGGGGTGCTTGGCTGGTGATATTAGCCGCTTCTTTGCTTTGGCCAGCTGGCCGACAAATTCCAGCCCGTGTCTCCCTTTAGCCATCCTAATTGTGTGTGCATATGAAAGTATGCCTCATTAGTCACTCTGATGATCGTTAGGCATGCTCAGATTACATTCTCCAGGCGTAAAAGGCAGAGGAGCTCAAGAGCCTTAAAATCTGGCACCCCTCCATGCAGCACTGACTCAGTGGCAGAGGCCACATGGGCTGGGACCCCACCTGGTATCTCTAGGGCCAGGGTGCCCGGCCGCCAGAGCGGGGGAGAGAGCTGTGGGGCTGCCACTGCCCGGAAGAGAAGAGGAGGCAGGGCTGGACGCAACCACCTCCGCCTCTTTCCCCTCCTCTGGGCTTTTAGCCTCTCTTCCCCAATGCGCCCCCCCCCCCAGTCAAGAAGTGCCCAGAACAGGAAACAGGAATCCTTCCAGGAAGCTATATTTCAAGAATCCAGGAGGAAGTGACTAATGGGGATTTTTTTCTCTTTCAAAAAAAAATCCCCCCTTTTCCTGGGTAACAAATGTCCAAAGAGATAAATGATGTGCTGCATTTGCAATGTCCCTGACAAACCCACTACCAGGGAATCGGGTGGTTCAGGGGAATAAGAGTGCGGAGCCTGGGGAAGGATGCTGGGTCAGCCCCAGCCATGAACACGCCTGCATCTGCCTTCACCTGAATCAGACCACAGGGCCATCCAGATCAGCCCTGTCCACTCAGTCTGGTGGTGGGGGTGACTCTCCGGGGTCTTAGACAGAGAAAGGTCTTTCCTATCGCCTCCTGCCTGGTCCCTTTCCTACTGGAGATGCTGGGGATTGAACCTGGGACCTTCTGCATGCCAAGCAGAGGCTCTGCCAGTGAGCCACAGCCCCTCTTGACAGCTCTCCAGGGTCTCGGACTGAGGTCTTTCATGTCACCTCCTGCCTGGTCCTCTTTAACTGGAGATGCCGGGGATTGAACCTGGGACTTTCTGCATTCCAAGCAGAGGCTCTACCACTGGGCTCTACCACAGAGGCTCTACCACTAATCGGAGATGCCAGGGACTGAATTTGGGATCTTCTGCATGCCAAGCAGGTGCTGTACCACTGAGCCACAACCCCTCCCTATTAAATCTCCCAGGGTTGTGCCTGGGCACGGCAGAAGAAGAGGAGCTTCCAGGATGGTGACCAATGGTAGTCACCATCTATAGATCTATAGAGAGCTATAGAGAGATACAGACAGATACGATCTGCTGCAATTTGGAAACATTTTTGCAAATCAAATGGCCAGGAGCTTTTATTTTTGCAGTTTATTAAGGAAATTTGCATCATGCATTTCTGCTAAAATACAGCGCTCCGGGTGGTTTTTGCAGCCAGTGAGTCTTGTCCAGCCGACCAGATGTACGCCTGCAGGCTGCAGACAGACAGCAGAGGAAACAGCTCCCAAATTCCAAGCAGCAACAGCTGTCCAGCTCCTATTCTCCCACAAAGGCAAAATGGCCGAGGAACAGAGATGTGGTACAGAAGGGGTATCTGAGGTCGCTCCTCCAGGCGGTTTAGCGATAAGTCAGAGATGATCTCTACAACATTAGAAAAGGCAAGCTGTTAGCAGTGCCACCGTCTCACAACTGAAAGCAGGCTGCTTGCCCATTTGGATGCTGTCCTACCAAAGTTTCCAGGGACTACAAGTCTGATCTTCAGATGACCGAGATCAGCTTCCCTGGAGGAAACGGCTGCTTTGGTGGTGGCATTGTACCCTGCGGAGGCCCCTCCCCTCCCCAAACCCTGCCCACCCCAGGCTTTGCCTCCCGGGACCCCCAGGAATTTTCCACCCCATCCTTCTAGAGTTGCCAGCCTCCAGGTGGTGGCTGGAGATTTCCTGGAACTGCAACTGGTCTCCAGAGCTGGCGACCCTGCATAGTTGGCCACTTGGGCTTGAGAGCCAAAGAGATCAGCAGGCAGTGGCAAAGGCTCAAAAGTCGGGCAAGCAAGAGGACTGGGGCTACCAGCTCTGGGTTAGGAAACATCTGGGGATGTGAGGGGTGGGCCTGGGGAGGGTGGGGTTTGGGGAAGGGAGGGACCTCAGTGGAGTGTAATACCAGAGAGTCCCAGCTCCAAAGCAGCCGTTTTCTCCAGGGGACCTGATCTGAGTCACCTGGCTATCCACTGTAATAACAGGAGGTCTCCAGGTGCCACCTGAAAGTTGGCTGCCCCAGAGGGGAGAGTTGCCTCCATTCATTCTCTTTGCCTGTTGGGCCTCTTCAGGTGGGCCTGAGGAATGCGGGCGGAGGCAGGGGAGGGGGCCGAAGAGTAAGCTGGCCTGTGAGAGGCGGCAAGCGAGCGTAGCCATCGGTGCGGGCCATGGCTGCTTCATGCAGCTGCTCTTTCACTGGCAGCCGTGCCCAGCGCTTGGTACCACGTGCCCCAAGATGAGATGTGGGGGGGGGGGGGGGGTTTCCACGTCTTCAGGGTGAGGCTAGGGTTGCCAACTCCAGCTCGGGACCTTCCTGGGTGGTGCCTGGGGAGGGTGGAGTTTGGAGAGGGAGCTCTGCAGGGGTGTGATGGCAGTGGAGTCCACCCCACCCCCCAAAGCTGATCTCTGTCTCCTGGAGACCAGTCGCAGTTCCAGGAGAACTCCAGGTACCCCTGGGAGGCTGGTGAGCCTAGGTGGCCTCTCTGAGCTCTTGGCAACTCCCTGCCCCCCCACCCCACCCCCCAGGCTCCTGCCTCTGGGCTTCCTGGTTTTCCTACTAGCAAAGGAAGAGTTTCCGGCTAAACCTGAGGAAGGACTTCCTGACAGTTAGAGCGGTTCCTCAGTGGAAGAGGCTTCCTGGGGAGGTGGGGGGCTCTCCTCCTGTGGAGGTTTTCAGACAGAGGCCATCTGGCCATCTGACAGCAATGCGGATTGTGTGAACTGAGGCAGATCCTGAGAGGGAGGGCGGGAAGGGTGGCCTCAGTGCTTAGTTCTCGTGGCCCTTTCTGACACGCCCAGGGAAATGCCAATCACCACTTTGTGATCTGGAAGCAATTTTTCTCCAGGCTGATTTGGCCGGGGATCCTTGAGGGTTTCTGTAGTCTTCTGGGCGTGGAGCAGGGGGGTCACTGGGGGGGAGGTGGGGGGGGAGGTATTTGTGAATTTCCTGCATTGCACAGGGGGCTGGACTAGATGACCCTGGGGGACCCTTCCAACTCTGCGATTCTGTGATTCTCTGAAGGGTGGAAGAAGAGGCCATGTCGACTCATGCCACGTCTGCACACCCTGGCAGAGCGAGGGGCCCTGGTGCTCAGGCGGAAGAGTCCATCATCCTCACTCACCTTCCGATGGCGGTCCAGCCACTCTTTCAGCTGCTTCACCCACGGAGCATGGGGGGGCGCACAGAGCTGCCTCCCCTTCACAGTGATGAAACTGTTAAGAAGCAGAAGCGGAAGGGCTGGTCAGGAACCTGAGGCGGCCTCTGCCCCAGGGAAGCGCTCCTCCTCTCTCACCCAGGGGAGATCTTTTAATCCGACCTCCCCTTGGTCCAGTGGGCAAGATCTCTGCCGCCCCGCCCCGCCGTCTTCTGCTACATGGCCTTCTTCCTTACAACAGGCAGCCGTTGAAATAGAGTCATGTGGGGAGCCGTGTTGGTCTGAAGCAGCAGCACAAAGTTTGAGTCCAGTCGGGCACCTTTAAGACCGACAAAAGTTTAATTCTGGGCATACGCTTCCGTGAAGAAGTGTGTGTGCACACCACAGCTTATAGCCGGAACTAAACTTCACTGGTCTTACAGGTGCCCCTGGACTCAAACTTTGTTCCACGGGCAGCCATGATGCTGAACAAAACACGCAGCTCCAGGAGCTAGCCTTGAGCACCGTGGCCCCTTGGAAACCAACTAAATGTCCCGGGTATCAGCTTTCGAGAGTCAGAGCTCCCGGCGTCATATTCGTGGCCATGTCTCTCAGAAGTTTCTAGTCCCCAGCAATGCACCCTCTATGCTGTAGAGTCTTGTTTAAAAAACAAAAAAATCCCAGGAACTTTAATTGCAACAGGAGCCTTATATAAAGCATTATTTGTATATAATATAGCAATATACTCCAGGCTTTGGATAAAGAAAATACATTAATACAGTCTTACTACAGTGATCAAACACTGTGTTTACTTTCTTTCACTGATGGTCTTCAGAAGCCAGACTTAACAAATGAGGGTCGATATTAAACAAGGGAGCCGTTGAGACCAATTCGTTTTTACCTCTCCTCATGGCCTTGTCATTCCCTGCTCTGCTCTTCTCAGACAAAGAAGCTCACAGCTGATAGACACTGATTTTTCCAAAGCCTCCAACATTTATTGTGTACAAAAAATGGAGAGAGGGGGAAGACACCCCTTCCCCAGGTTGCTAAAGAGAAAAGAAGGAAAACTAAAAAGATGCCTTGACATGTTGCCACGCAATGCTTCCTCTAAGCTGTGGAGTCTTGTGAGCAAAAATTCTACTTTGTGAGCTACTGGCATTAAAGCTGTGAGCGAGCGATCTGGCTGCTGCATAAATTAGTTTGCTCTGGAGCCCTCCTTCCTGAGCAAAGGCAAAAATATGTGAGCCAGAGGCTAAAACACTGTGAGCTGGCTCACACTCACTCAGCTTAGAGGGATCATTGATTGCCAGTGGAGATGCTCATGGCAGAATTCTTCCAGGGCAAGAACTTGGGTTGCTCTATAAATTCTGTCCAAACATAGCTTATGTTTCCTGCATCAGTCTTGTGGAGTCTTGTGAGCAAAAAATCTACTTTGTGAGCTACTGGCATTAAACTTGTGAACAAGCAATTTGACTTCTGCATAACTCAGTTGTCTCTGGACCCATCCTTCCTGAGCTGAGACAAAAATGTGTGAGCCAGAGGCTAAAAACCTCTGAGCTAGCTCACACCAGCTCAGATTAGAAGGAACACTGGTCCCCAGATCTACTTCCCAAATCTAAGGTGCACCTGGACTCCAGAGTTGCTCTCCTACTGCACACCAACATGCCTATTTTATTTTCTATTTTTATTATTTTATATATGTTATTTATAGTCCCAATAGTGATGTATGGCTGCAAGAGTTGGAGTATGAGGAAGGCTGAGCGCCAAAGAATAGATGCTTCTGAATTATGATGCTGGAGAAGACTCTTGAGAGTCCCTTGGACTGCAATGCGATCAAATCAGTCCATCCTAAAAGGAAATCGACCCTGACTGTTCCCTGGAAGGCCAGATCCTGAAGCTGAAGCTGAAATACTTTGGCCACCAAAGGAGAAGGGAGCACTCCCTGGAGAAGACCCTGATGCTGGGAAAGACTGAAGGTCAAAGAAGAAGGGGACAGCCAAGGATGAGATGGTTAGACAGTGTCATCGATGCAACAAACATGAAATGAAGCAAACTCCGGAGGACAATGGAGGACAGGAGGGCCTGGCGTGATGTGGTTCGTGGGGTCCCGAAGAGTTGGACTCTACTGTGCGACTGAACAACAAAATTGTATAGTCCGCCTTCCTCCCGGGGACTCCAGGGGGATTGCACAGAGTGAGTCCAGCACGATTGACAAATCGGCCATCCAATAACCAATGCACGAGGAATTTAAAATTCTAGAACCGCCAGAAAGAACTGAAGCATGGCTAAGTATTCACATATGCACCCTCCTGAAACACACCACAGGGCTCCAAATTTCAATTTAGCTTTTCCCCCCCACCACCTCTAAAACGATGGTCACATCAGAGACGAACATACAGAGAAACAAGCAAAAACTCCTTATCAGCAGGATGGATGACAGAAGCCCTTTGCTCTGCCGAAGGCATCCTGGCCTGGGACAGCGAGATGGGGCGAGCGGCCCATAGCTATAGTGGGGCTATCTCAAAGGCACAACCGCACAGAAGCTGCTCTGAGACTCCCTTGGGTAGTGAAGGGTGGGATACAAATCCAATCTCTTCTTCTTCTTCTTCTTCTTCTTCTTCTTCTTCTTCCCCTCTGGGTTGCAGAACTGGCCCTAGACTAACGGGAACCAGCAGTGCCCACTGAAGCCCCCCTCCCCCCAAGTCCCTTGTGCCGTGCAGACTAAGCCTGGCACCGCTTTTCCGCTGGTGGCAAGCCCTGTCTAGCAGCAGCCCCCAGGCTCCAGTGGAGGGTCCCGGCTGTTTGCTCTGCCGAGACCCTGTCAAGCTTCATGGCAGGTCCCAGGAGCCTCGTTCCCAAAAGAATCCACCGCGGAGGGCCCTTCCACGCTCTGTTGCCCTTGCTTCTGAGCACAGTGGCAAGAAGAAGGAGGAGGAGGAGGAGGAGGAGGAGGAGGAGGAGGAGGAAACGCTGCCCTGGCCACCCAGGAGAGTAACGGGAGTGAGAGGCATGGCCACACCACCCAGGGCAATGAGGCCGGATGGAGGAGGGGGTGGGGTGGGGACAGCAGGTGACAGAGCAGCCCCCATAGAGAGGAAAGGCAAAGAAGAAGAAGAAGAAGAAGAGATTGGCTTTCTATCCCACCCTTCACTACCCAAGGGAGTCTCTGAGTGGCTTACAAACTCCTTTTCCTTCCCCTCCCCGCAACAGACAACAGAGCTATGGCTTGCCCAAGGTCATCCAGCAGGTGCAAGTGGAGGAGTGGGGACTCAAACCCAGTTCTTCCAGATTAGAGTCCGCGCACTTTACCACTGCACCAAACTGGCTCCAAACAAGGATGGACCCATTGGATAGTGAGGGGAGAAGAGCTGCTCCTTCTCCAAGAAGGGAATGGTGCAGCACAGCCTGCTCAGGGCTGTAGTGAGAGGGGGGCTGGGGGTTCCCATGAGGGGCTCAGATCCAGGCAGGGGACTTCCTAGCCAGGGGATCTGTAGTCCCCACAAACTGTGGAACGGCTGTGACTGCGTTCCTCCACCTGATCGACCATCCCCAGCACTTCGTTGTCCCCCCCCCCCAACCTCCCCTGGCACTGCTGCCCAACTTGGGTTGCCAAGTCACCCGTCCCCAGCCACTGGTGGAGGGTGGGCAAGAGGGTTGCCAGACCCAGGTTGGGAAACTCCAGGAGATTTGGGGGTGGAGTCTGGGGAGGACGGGGACCTCCGTGGAATGCCGTAGAGTCCACCCTCCTCAGCCTCCACTTCCTCCAGGGGGACCGACCTCTGTAGTTTGGAGTGGAGCGGTGATTCTGAGGGATCCCCAGGTCCCACCTGGATGTTGGCATCCCTATGCTCAGCCCCCCCAGCCAAAGCAACCCAATGGAAGGCTGGCCTTGCCTTTCACCCCCGGCATCGTCTTCCCCCAGTGACTTCCCTGGAAGGATGCCCAGCAGACCTGCGTGGGAATTTGCCAGTCTCTGTTCCGGAAGCCCCCCCCCCACAGCCCCTCCCGAACCCCCCCCCCCCGCCCCATTCATGACTTACACCACTGCCCGGATCAGGCAGCCCTCCTGGATGTGCTGTTCTCGGTAACTGCGTAGGATTTTGTAAGGGATGGGGCGTGCGCTGGTCCGCAGGCAGCAGTCTGTCACTTGGTAGTAGCCGGCCACTGCGAGAAAGAGGGGAGCGATTCTGAGCAAAGGAAGGAACATTCCCCCCCCCCCCCCAATTCCTCATTGACTCTTTCTGTTTGGCAATGTGGGCAGCAGAGGAGAGAGAGAGAGAGAGAGAGAGATTTCTTTGTGGGCAGGATCAGTTTGTCTGACCAAAGCAGTCCTCCCTTGGCAGGTGGTTCCATTGCCTGGTCAGCTGGGGGGAGAGAACAGGTGGGGGAGACCAGTGTTCCCTCTAAGCTGAGTTAGTGTGAGCTAGCTCATAGTTTTGTAGCCTCTGGCTCACACATTTTTGTCTCAGCTCAGGAGGGATGGCTCCAGAGCAAACTAATTTATGCAGCAGCCAAATCACTCGCTCACAGCTTTAATGCCAGCAGCTCACCAAGTAAAATTTTTGCTCACAAGACTCCACAGCTTAGAGCAGGGGTGTCAAACAAGTGGCCCGGGGGCTGGATCAGCCCCCTGGAGAGCTGCTATCAGGCCTGCACTGGAACCGGCCATCTCCTGCTTCCAGTTCAGTTGCTGCTGCTGCATCATAGCTTGCTTCGCCAGACGCTCTCAATCGCTCAGCCATTTAATGTTTTCCCCTGGGTCCTAGACTCAGAACTCTGAGCATGAGATTTCTGTGACAAATGTCAATAAATCAAAAGTAGGTTTGCAGCTTACAGACACGCACCTGAACATCATATTCAAAATTGCAGCAGCACAGACCTTTTGATGCAATAATTCAGAACAAGAGGTGTCAGTTATCAGAGACTGTTAATAAACAGAATATTGAAAGAGTGCTAATGTTGTAAGTGTGTTTTTATTGTAAGTAAAAAAAATATAATTGTGTTTGCGTCCTTTATAAAGTTTTGATCTCCGCTACCTGACATTACATTTTATGACACCCATGGCCCGGCCCAACTAGGTCTCATTGATGTCAGATCCGGCCCTCCTAACAGATGAGTCCGACATCCCTGGCTCAGAAGGAGCGTGGCTGGGGACCTGGCAGGGAGATTTTCAGCTGCTCGGAACCCACCCTCAAGCTGGGTGCAGAGGTGGGAAGAGTCAAGGTGGGAGGGCTGGGTTCTGCAGGGCTCCAACCGGCCCGGTTCAGATAAACCTTCCGGAAGGGAACTGACGACGGGGCTCGGATGGCCAGCCTCTAAGAGGGGCCTGGAGGATCCCCTGCCTGGAATTGTTGTTGTTGTTGTTATTTAATTTATAAATTGCCCTCCCCCTGAAGGGGTCAGAGTGGTGTGCATCATTCTTAAAAGCATACAGTCAATAAAATATAGGCTAAATCATTGTTGGCGCATACTCTCTGTTTCTCTCGCTCCGTGTGTGTGTGAGGGGGATCATGGGCCAAAACGGGTGTCATCAGCGTACTGGTGGCAACCCAGCCTGAAACTCCGCACCAGCTGGGCGTGGGGGCACATTACAGAAGATCGACAGAAATCAGCTCCCCTGAACAAACGGGCTCCTTTAATGAATGCCTTCTGCGGCATTAGACCCCTCTGGGTTCTCACTCCCACCCTCCCCCAGGCTCCACCCTCACCCTAAGAAAAATCTCCAGGAACTTCCCATACTGGAGATGGCAACCTTAGATCACAGGGACAATGGCTGCAGCTGTCAACCACTGTCATGAAGCAGAAACCAGGTGGCGGCAGCAGGTGTGATCCAGATGTGGCACTGGTGGGCCTCAGCCTCGCCTGTAGGATACAACCACTAACCAGATCTTGCTGGGGGGGGGAGTGGGTGTGTGCCCCACGGGTGCATGGGGTGGGGTGAGGTGGCTGGAGGACAGGACAGAGCCCTTTGAACTGGAGGGCTGCCCCCAACACGCGAGAGAGTGTGCGTCTGTCCCTCTCACTCCAAAAACCACACTTGTTTTCTCCCGTGGCACAGCCAAGCAAGGAGGGGCAAGATAGAGATCAGCATCTGGGCAGGAAACTGCAAACCCTTTCTGGAGGCTCCGATCTCAAGGCTGGTCCCTCTTCCTCGCACCCTTTGCCTTCCATCTGGACGGCTGCTTCAGATTAACGGAGGGGGTGTCGCAGGCACTCGCCCCGCAGGCCAACTTTCCAAGAGCTGAGCCGGCTGGATCAAAGCAAACTCTTCTGTCCTGGCAAAGCCAAGGAGTGACTGTTGACCTGCTGGGCCAGACAGAACCTGGCCAGAGCTCCACTCCTTTGTGAGGTGGCTCAGGAGAGCAACTTGGCTATCTTAGAGGCACCCTCAGGTCTGAGGGACTGGAGAGAGACTAGGCTACATATTTGCTTCTCTGCTGCTCAAAAGATTTCTGGATTGAGAAAGACAGGAAAAGCTTAAACCTACAGCTTGGCTGTTGCATGCGTTTAGGGAGGGGGTTTGAATTAATCTGGTAATAATTAAATCCTGAAGTGATGTCACTTCTTTTGCTCTCATTGAAATCCGGGGCTGGGAATCAGAGAACCAGAGAGTGGGAAGGGGCCTCCAGGGTCATCTAGTCCAACCCACTGCCCAATGCAGGAAGTTCACAAATACCTTCCCCCTCCACACCCGCAGTGACTGCTGTTCCACACCCAGAAGAGGGAGGGAACCCTCCAGGATCCCTGGACAAACTGGCCTGGAGAACAACTGCTTCCTGACCCCAAAATGGGGTGGTCTGCTACAAAACCCAAATCTCCCTTATTTGCATTATCAAAAAGGTGGGTCTGGGTAACTAAGAACCAGTGCTAACCAGGGGTGGGGGACTTGACCACTAGAAAATACCCCCCAGGTTCAAAGTCTTCCCCAATATATATAGCCAGCCTTCCTCAAGCTTCAGAGAGAAAGGGGGGGGGGAAATGCCCTGGTCTAAAATATCCAGATTTTATCTCCCGGGGGGGGGGGGTCTACAGCAGGGTTCCTCCTCCTCCTCCTCCTCCCGCGTTCCAGACCAGCCATCCTTCTAAACTGCAGCCCTGGATTAGGAGGTCCAGCTGGGGAATTGGAATGGCTGTTTTCAATGCTCCCTCTAAGCTGTGGAGTCCTGTGAGCAAAAATCCTACTTTCTGAGCTACTGCCATTAAAGCTGTGAGCAGGTGATCTGGCTGCTGCATGAATGAGTTTGCTCTGGAGCCAGCCCTTCCTGAGCTAAGACCAAAATGTGTGAGCCGGAGGCTAAAAAACTGTGAGCTAGCTCACACGCCCTCAGCTGAGAGGGAGCCCTGGCTGTGAGCCCTGTGGGGCGGAGAGCGGGCCTTGTGTCTTACCCTGCAGGATGCTGCAGCAACAGGTGAGTGCCGCCAGGCAGAGCAGCAGCCATCTGAGGTGTGCCATTCCGCAGCCCCGAGTCTCGGATACTTCAGCAGGAGCCTCCAGCAATAAGCCAAGCCGGCTCCCGCCTCTCCTATTTATCACCCCGATGGCTGGCTTTCAGTTGCACTTTCCCCGAGCTGAGGAAACGCCTCCTCAGTCCCTGCCCCTGAGTGGGCACGAAGCCAAGGATGTATCGGACCCCAGGCACCATGCACAGAAATTCTTATGGGGGGGCATTGTGTGGGTCAAGGGAGACAATTATTAGGGTCTCTTTAGGTTTCAGTGCGGCCGAATGCTGCTAGAGAGCGGGTTGTGGCACTCCCTGAGCCTAAAGCTAGGAGCTGGGGTGGGTGGGTGGTTGGGGAGGGGCTGCAACATTGTATTCCTAAGCGGAGTTAGTCCAGTCCAAGCACACAGATATTCAGTGGACTTCTGCTGTAGACTCTGCCTAGGATCACTATGTTAAGAGAGTTCACGGCAGTCAGCTGTGTTGGTCTGAAGCAGAATCCAGCGGGGGCACCTTTAAGACCGGCAGAGGTTTATTCAAGGTATGAGCTTTTGTGTTCACGCAGACTTTTTCCAGTATAGTGTGCCTGCACACAAAAGATCATGCCTTGAATAAACCTTTGGTGGTCTTAAAGGTGCCCCTGGACTCTAAATTTCTTCTTACGTTAAGAGAGCTTTCTGCCATTTGTAATCTGGTCAGGGAAAAAAGGGACAAGCGCGCGTCTAAACTGCTGCAGGGCGCCTCATTCCCCTGCTCTGGAATTGCAAACAGGCCTGGTTCCCCCTTGGGGCTTTTTCTCTGTTCCTCCCCTCTAAAGGCCGCCTACCTCAGACTTCTTGATGGAACCTCTCAAGGGCCACGGAAGCTGCCTTCTACTGGACCAGACCCTCCATCCATCGAGGTCAGGATGGCCTCCTTGGACTGACAGCAGCCCTGGAGGCAGGGGTCTTCCCGGGCATCCCTGATCTTTTCAGCTGGAAGGACGGGGGCTGGACCTGGCAGGGACCTTCTGGGGGCCAAGCAGATCACCCTGCCACTGAGCCACAGCCCCTCCCCATATCTCACTGTGCAGACAAGAGGGGAGCACCGCATGCGTGAACACAGTGCTGCCAAGCATGAGCAGAGTGTGATTTCTTGTCATGTAAAGACTCATGGGGCTTCACAGGTCGGCGTGTGACCTCCATGCTCATGGAGGCTATGACCCCACAAAGAGCCTGTCCTCTCCACAAAGAGGAGGGATTGTGGCTCAGGCATGCCAAAAGACCCAGCTTCAGCCTCAGAGGAGAAGAACAGGAGAGGAGACTGGATTTATGCCCCGCCCTCCACTCCCGAAGGAGTCTCAGAGCGGCTGACAATCTCCTTTCCCTTCCCCTCCCCACAACAAGACACCCTGCGAGGGAGGTGGGGCTGGGAGAGCTCTCTGGAGGACTGCTTGTGAGAGAGCAGCTCTGAAAAAACTTGTGACTGACCCAAGGTCACACCTGTCAGCAACAGCATCCTCAGCTGGAGGAATCGTCAACAGCAGGAAGCAGGAGAGACCTTTCTGTGGTCCCAGAGTCCAGGCTGCCTGCAGCCAGCCAGCTCCCCGGGCCCCAGGGTCTGACTCAGCAGGCAGCTTCACATTTTCCCACAACTGGCTCCGCCTTCTTGCAACCGGAGGGAAAAACCAGGGCCGACTCAGACAAAAAGGAAAGGTCATGCAGAAGAACAGAAAGCCCCAGTGCATGCAGCGGTAAAGTGGGCGATTCCAGGAAAAGCCACAGAAGGGCTAGGGCTGCCAACCTCCAGGTCTGGCCTGGAGAGCTCCTGGAATTATAACTTATCTCAAGGCTACAGAGATCAGAGATCAGCCCTTGAATGGGGGAAACGGCTGCTCTGGAGGGTGGGCTGCGTTCCTGGAGGTAGAGCTAACAAAAGAATTATTATGAAAAATATAGACATTTATTAGGGTGTACTCATAAATAAAACAAAATTAAATTAAAAGAGACAGTCCAAGTATCAGACATTTAAAACTTGGTTCGTTAGGAACTAATTGCAGTACATATCAAACTGGTGGATAAAACCTTTGACCTAAGGACCATACACATTTCGGCCCCTGTGGGCCTTCCTCAGTGGTCGATATTCCTTATTATACAATGACACACATCCAAAAATACATGCATTCAGAATTTTGTATATACATTTATAAATGAGACCAGGTGTTGCTTTCTGAAATTGTAGGGGAAAAGGGGGGGGGGGGGAGAGGGAAAAAAGCCAGATTACTTTTGTGTAAACAATAAAGACATGTAACAATAAATTTTATAAGAAATAGAAATAAATTTATGCTGGGATTACCTTGAATGCTATGTATTTGCTACAACTAGCTCATTTTACTAGTTCATGCATATGAATGGGAGGGGGCTGTCTCTCCCCCCGCCATGGGAGACATGTATCAGGGGAAAGGGGCAGCTGCAGAGTGTTTTTACGTCAAAGCAGGGATGCTGAGCCCTGCCCTGGATAGCCCAGCCTCGCCTGATCTCATGGAGTCGTGGAAGCTCCGCAGGGTGGGCCCTGGCTAGGACTCAGAGGGGAGACCCCCAAGGAAATCCCGGACTGCTCCGCAGAGGCCAGCCATGGCCAACCACCTCTGTCCGTCTCTTCCCTTGAAAACCCCCTGGGGTCGCCATCAGTGGGCTGTGAGTGGAAGAGCCATCACTAGAATCCTATACATTTCGTGGTTGGCTCCGCCTTGTGCAGCAGCCATTTATTGACTGGCTCCACCTCCTATGGCAGCTCTTCATGGTCAGGGGCCTGCCTACTTGAGGGACCGCCTTCCCCCATATAGGCCCCAGAGGCTACTGAGGTCAGGCACTCAAAATCATCTGACTTGCCCCGGTCCGAAAGATGCCCGCTTGGCCTGCACCAGGGCCAGGGCTTTCTCGGTGGCGGCTCCCCACTGGTGGAATGAGCTCCCGGATGACATCAGGGCCCTGCGGGATCTACTGCAATTCCACAGGGCCTGTAAGACGGAGCTCTTCCGCCAGGCTTTTAATTAGGAGCCGCCACCGGGGGGAGAACTGATTTTGTAACATCGCCTTGGTCTTGTTGATCGCACCCCTGCAGCCGCTGTTCGCCATGAGAACTCTGAAGTCGCCATCTGTTGTATTTGTAGTATATTGTATGTAGCATGTGGTGCTAATTTTAACTGTTTTATATTGTAAACCTTGATGGTATTTTATGTTGTTAGCCGCCCTGAGCCGGTTTGCTGGCAAGGCGGGATAGAAATGGAATAAATAAATAAATAAATAAATAATAAAATAAATATTTTGTGATTGTGCCAACTGCCGTGTCAGAATTCCAAAGGTGCCAGCAGGCTCAGAAAGGCTGGGGACCATTCATTCATTCATTCATTCATTCATTTGACTTTTAGCTTGCCCTCCCCTGCACAGCAAGGCTCAGGGCAGGAAACAAGAAGTTAAAAACAACATCATAAGTTAGTTATTCAAAATAAATTAACATAACGATACAGCAAGTTGAGTCTAAAACCAGATCAGAGTCTTATTGCCTCACTTATTGCCTAAGTGAGGTTGGGCCACCAGTGGGTTAGTGAAACCGGGTACGACGACGTAAGGGATGGCGGGGGGCGGGGGGGTTGGGGGAGGCCAGCTTGGATGGAAACTTCACCGCCTCCGCTGTATGCCTGGAGAAAGATTTCTGTTTTACAGGCCCTGGGGGAACTGGATCAGATCCCGCAGGGCCTGGATCTTACCTGGAAGGGTGTTCCACCAGGCTGGTGCCGGAGCTGAGAAAGTCCCAAAGATGCGTCGGTCCCAAGCCACGCAGGGCTTTGAAAGTTAGAACCAAGACCTTGAACCTGATCCGGTATTCAACTCGGAGCCAGTGCAGCTGGCAGAGCACTGGTTGTAGGTGGGCTCTAGGTGGAATGCCTGGGAGCACACGTGCAGCCGCATTCTGGACCAGGAGCAGTTTCTGGGTTTGTCTCAGGGGTAGCCCTGCATAGTGTGAGTTACAGTAGCCTAGTCTGGAGGTGACCATTGCATAGATCACTGTGGCTCAGTCAGGACGAGATACGAAGGGAACCAGTCGCCAAACCTGGCACAGATGGAAAAACGCCAGTCTGGCGACATTTGTGGTCTGAGCCTCCATTGAAAAGGAGGCATCCAGAATCACTCCTAAGCTTTTCACAAATGGCCTTGGTGTCAGCAGCTCACCGTCGAGGGCTGGAAGTTGGCATCCCAACCTATGGTCTCCTCAGCTCAGCCACAGGAACACCATCTTTGATGGATTTAGTTTCAGCTAGCTCTTCTTCAACCAACCAACCAACCAACCAACCAACCCCTGGCCAGCTTGTCTGGGGCCGCATTTGGCCAGCCGGCCATCAACTGTTGCAGCTGGGTGCCCTGACCTGGCTAGCCCAGACAAGCCGGATCTCGTCAGATCTCGGAAGCTAAGCAAGATTGACTCTGGCAAGTAGTTGGATGGGAGACCTCCTTGGAATACCAACAGTCAGGAGGCGGGGGCAGGCTTTATTCAGCCACCTCTCGAATATGCTCCAGGCCCCCAGAAGGAGTCAGTCACCAGAGGTCGCCATGACTTCCAGGGGCACACACACTCACACAAAAACAAACAAAAAAACCCCAGATACAGCTGGGTGTCATCAGCCTATTGGTGAAATTCCAGCCCAAAGCTCTGTGCCAGCTGGGCGAGAGAGCGCATAGAGATATTAAATGACACTGGGGGGAGGATTGCCCCTTGGGAGACTCCACACACCAAAGGGTGATGCATTGAGACCCTCTCCCCAATTACCACCCTCTGTCCCTGACTGTGAAGAAATGAGACAAGCCATTCTAAGGCTGTCCCGCGAATCCCCATGTTGGCGAGGTGGTGGGTCATTAGGTCATGATCGACCATGTCAAATGCTGCGGTAAAGTCGAGCAAAAATAGCAGCGCTGACCTGCCTCAATCCAGGTGTCTACGGAGGTCATCTGTGAGGGTGACTGGTGTCGTCTCTGTCCCATAGCCAGGCCGGAAGCCAGATTGGGAGGGATCAAGGGCCAGATCAATCCAAGAATACCTGGAGCTGTTCCGCTGCCACTGTCTCAACTACTTTGCCCAGGAACAAAAGATTTGAAACTGGGCGGTGGTTGGATGGACCGATAGGATCCGAAGATGGCTTCTTTAAGAGCGTCCTCACCCCTGCTTCCTTTATAGTCCCCGGGAAGGTTCTTGAACTCAGTGATCGTTCTGGTGACCCTCCTCTTCTTCCAAGTATGTTGCTTCAGAGTATTGAGTATCTGCCCAATTGGAAAACCACATTAATAGAATCATAGAATCATAGAGTTGGAAGGGACCTCCAGGGTCATCTAGTCCAACCCCCTGCACAATGCAGGAAATTCACAAATATCTCCCCCTCCACACCCCAAGTGACTGCCATTTCATGTCCCTTTCATCCAGCACTGTAGTCGCATAGTGCTGCCCTGGCAAAGGCAGATGTTTGACATGCTCAGAGGGTAGTCTCGCTCCTACTGAAGCCCTCAGAGTCAATGAGAGATGGTGGGGGCTGTTCCTGTCCCCCTTTCCGCCTCCCAGTGGAGGGTCTTTCTTTTGAAATCTTGCAAGATAGTCATTACCCAAAGATTCATTGATAGTTTCAGTTTCTCTGTATTTGCCTCCACACAGTCCTCTGTTATTCATTTAAGAAGCACTAGCACATAAACAAATTGTGCCCAAAAAATGGACACAAACCCACAGCAATTCTCCCCCCCCCCCCCCAGAAATATTCCACCAAAAGGAATCTGCCAACTAAGGGTATTTTCCCACATGAAGGCTGTCTTTTCCAGACTTCTTGAACACATCAGCACATGAAACTGCCGGGCAGAAACTCTTGGTCTAGCAAGAGTCACACTCAGAGTGGCTCTCCGGGGTCTGTCGGGTCAACGTCTTTCCCATCACCCATGAGTCGATCCTTTTAACGGGAGATTCCAGGGTGTTGTGGATTGGAATTGAATCATCCCTGACTGAATCACTCTAGAGACTGGCTGAGCTTGGAGCACAAGAACAGTAGCCGACCAGGACTCTGGAGTAAACCAGTCAAGTAGTAATGTTTTGTAAATAGCCTATCACGGGGAGTGGTGGGTGGGGTTGAGTGTTTTGCGTGCATCCCTGCTAGGGTTGTCTTGTTCTGGCTTAACTCACTTAATAAACTATGAGCTGATCACGCTACCTGTCTGAACCCAGTATATTTCACAGGGACTGAACGTGGGACCTTCTGCATGCTAGGGTTGCCAGCTCTGGGTTGGAAAATACCTGGAGATTTGGGGGTTGAGCCCGGGGAGGTTGTGGTTTGAGGAGGGGAGGGACTTCAATGGGTACAATGCCCTAGAGTCCCCCTTCCAGAGCGGCCATTTTTTTGCAGGGAAACTGATCTCTGTCACCAGGACATCAGCTGTCATAGCAACCCTACTGCACGCTGAGCAGATGCTCTGCCAGTGAGCCCTGACCCTTCCCTTTCCTTGGACAGAGATGCTGTCTGAAGGAAGGGGCATGGAAGTCCAGAGGAGGCAGGCCATGCGTAGAGGCAGGGAACATTCACTCCTTTCTGTGGGGGTTTCATATATCTCTTTAGATTGCTTACAGTGTGGGTCCCCAACGCCGAGCCCCTGTCCTGGCGCCCACCATGTGTGTTCAGAAAGTGGCTGAGGGCCCGATGGGGCTCTTGCCCAGCACAGCTTCTGGTTGCCCACTGGGGATTTGATTGGCTGGGCAGATTTTTTAAAATGTTGCTTTTTAAAATGTTGCTTTGGCAGCAGTTGCCACTGCAGCACAAGGATATTCACTATGTGACTCAAGGTAAGATGTGGCAGCCATTTTGTGGCCGCACCCACCACGTTCTGTCAGAATTGCCTGCTTGAAAAGGTTGGGGGGGACCCCCTGGCTTACAGGCTGCTTTCCCACCCAGTGATTCACCAGGCCCGCTTCACTTGGGTTTCAGGTGAGAATGCCCAGGTCCCAGGTGCGGAGAGGTGTGAAGGAGTGCGGTGGAATGCTTTCCACATGGACCAAACCACCAGCTGCAGACCCACCTGTGCCTGAGGCACGAGGCATGCCTGGAGAGCCAGCATCCTACCAGGACTCCGTGTGACTCCAACCACACCAGCGGCCATGTTTAACAAGCCAAGAGGGCACCGCTGGAAGGGAAATGGGAGCAGTCCGCTGCAGGCCCCAGAGAGAACTCCGAGGAAGAAGTCCTGGGAAATGGCTCGTGGGCTCTAAGGGCATGAGACAGACTCATGGGGGAGGGGTCCATCAGTGGCTGCTAGCCTTGGCGACTCAAGGGAACCTCCATGTCCAGTGGTAGTCAACCTCTGATTCCCAGCGCAGGAGGGCAGGGGAAGGCCTCACCAGAGTGGCTGGGAACGACCACGAGTGGTGAAACCATAGCTGAATTACTTCCGGGGAAAGAATACGAGAATCTGTTTCCTGTGGAATGTTGCATCAATGCAGAGAAAGTGTGTGGGTGTGTGCATGTGTAACTATTCAGAAGAGCAAGCCAGCGTTTGCACAAGGCCCACTAACACAACATGGCACATCTGGATGTCTCCCTCGGTTCCTGCTTTGTGAATGTTTCACCTAGCAGCACGGGAGCCAAAGGAACTGCTCCCCAAAGGTGCTACTGACACAGTCTGCCCAATTATATCCAAATAAGGATAAGTCTATCAGCGGTTGGTAGCCATGGGGACTGAGGGGAACCTCCACATTCAGAGGCACTAAGCCTCTGACTCCCAGAGCCAGGAGGCAACATCAGGGGAAGGCCTTGGCCTCTGCGCCCTGTTGTTGGCCCTCCAGAGGAACTGGCTGGCCACTGTGCGAGACAGGAGGCTGGACTGGAT
Source organism: Lepidodactylus listeri (assembly GCA_029233225.1). Lineage (NCBI taxonomy): Eukaryota > Metazoa > Chordata > Lepidosauria > Squamata > Gekkonidae > Lepidodactylus > Lepidodactylus listeri. The sequence continues at coordinate 1,455,977 of JARCFY010000004.1, read as the reverse complement.
GAACCCTCACTGGTCTGACCTAGCAGGGCTCTTCTGAGGTTCTTCTCAGGGGAAGGCCTCAGCCTCTCTGCCCTGTTGTTGGCCCTCCAGAGGAACTGGCTGGCCACTGTGTCAGATGGGATGCTGGACTAGATGGATCCTCACTGGTCTGACCTAGCAGGGCTCTTCTGAGGTTCTTCTCAGGGGAAGGCCTCAGCCTCTCTGCCCTGTTGTTGGCCCTCCAGAGGAACTGGCTGGCCACTGTGTCAGATGGGATGCTGGACTAGATGGATCCTCACTGGTGTGATCCAGCAGGGCTCTTCTGATGTTCTTCTCAGGGGAAGGCCTTGGCCTCTCTGCCCTGTGGTTGGCCCTCCAGAGGAACTGGCTGGCCCCTGGGTGAGACAGGAGGCTGGACTAGATGGACCCTCCCTGGTCTGACCTAGCAGGGCTCTTCTGAGGTTCTTCTTAGGGGAAGGCCTCGACCTCTCTACTCTGTTGTTGGCCTTCCAAAGGAACTAGTGATCCAACAGGGCTCTTATGTTCCTATGAAGGGCTCAGCCTCTTTGCCCTGTGGCTGGCCTTCCAGAGGAACTAGTGGCTACTGCATGAGTCAGGAGGCTGGACTAGATGGACCACTGGCCTGATCCAGCAGGGCTCTTCTTATCTTCCTGTGGAGACCTCAGCCTCTCTGCCCTGTGGTTGGCCCTCCAGAGGAACTGGTTGGCCACTGCATGAGTCCGGAGGCTGGACTACATGGACTATTGGTCTGTTCCAGCAGGGCTCTTCTTATGTTCCTATGGAGGCCTCAGCCTCTCTGCCCGGTGGTTGGCCCTCCAGAGGAACTAGTTGGCCACTGTGTGAGACAGGAGGCTGGACTAGATGGACCCTCAGTGGCCTGATCCAGCAGGGCTCTTCTGATGTTCCTATGGAGGCTTCGACCTCTCTGCCTTGTGGTTGGCCCTCCAGAGGAACTAGTGGCCACTGGGTGAGACAGGAGGCTAGACTGGATGGACCCTCACTGGTCTGATCCAGCAGGGCTCTCCTGATGGTCTTCTGTCCCCAATCTTACAGAAGCAGTGAAACCAGAGGCAGCGACCTGGTACGTGCCAGAGGACTGTGAGAAACACTTTTCTGTCGAGGTGGGGTGGGGAGGTGGACACAGAGGAATTCCCCCAGAAATACTCACCTCTAAACACTTCACATGTCAAGATAAAGGAACCTGAATACACTCACAGCCTCCACATCAAAGCCCTGGGAGGGTCCTTTGCAAATAAGCCTCTGTTCCTTCATGTTTTATTGTTTTTTGGCACTAACGTCAGGTAGGTGAACAGGCCTGGAAGCCCCCGCCCGCCCGCCCGCCCGCCCAAACACAGTCATAAAAGCTGCTTTGGGTGGCAGGCACGGGGCCAGTCGCTTTCTTTCAGCCTTGCCTATGGCACAGGGTTGTTATGCTAATCAAGTACATTGCCCTGTGCTCCTTGGGAGAAGGGTGGGCGAAATACATGGTTGGTGGGTGGTTACAAGTGTGTGTATGTAAAGTGCCCTCAAGTCACAGCTGGCTCATGGCGATCCCTCATGGGGTTTTCAAGGCCAGTGAGAAGCAGAGGTGGTTTGCCATTGCCTGCCTGTGTGTAGCAATCCTGGACTTCCTGGGTGGTCTCCCATCCAAGTATTAACCAGGGCCGACCCTGCTTGGCTTCCAAGTGGGCTATCCTGGACCGTCCGGGTCAGGGCGTACCTCGTTTGGGGGCACAAAATACCTTGAAATGGCCCTGAACAAGCCCTGTTTGGTGTAGTGCTTTAGTGCGCGGACTCTAATCTGGGAGAACCGGGTTTGATTCCCCACTCCTCCACTTGCACCTGCTGGATGACCTTGGGCAAGCTGTAGCTCTGGCACAGCTGTCCTTGAAAAAGAGCCGTTTCTGTCAGAGCTCTCTTAGCCCCGTGTACCTCACAAGGTGTCTGTTGTGGGGAGGGGAAAGGAAAGGAGAGTGTAAGCCGCTCTGAGACTCCCTTAAGTAGTGAATGGCGCGGTATAAATCCAATCTCTTCTTCTCTTCGACTGTATTGGCTGTGCAGGCTCTCCAGTCAAGAGGCCCTTCTTCACCTCAGCATGGCAGGAAAATGGGGAGGTCTTAGGATGAGCAAAGCAGGGGGGGAGGCCCAGTTTGCAAACCAATGCCCTTTGCCCCTGATAGCCTGGGCCATCCAGTCAGGGTGCCAGAAGGACTAGTACTCCTGTGGTATTGCCATGATAGCGGTTAGCGCTGGGTTGCTGTGAGCTATGTTTGGATACCAGCCCAAACACAGGCCTCTAAGCAGCTTCGTATCCAGATGGTAGGTTTCACATTACAAGAAGAGATTTTGTTTTCCTCTGTTACTGACTGCATAAATCATACTTACACATTAAAAATTTGAAGCACTGAGGACAAAGACCGTGTCCCCAGCCTTTTTGTGCCTACAGGCGCCTTAGAAATTCTGACCCGGGGGCGGGGGGGGGGGGCACGGCCACCAAAATGGCTGGTGCAGGAGGCAGAGCCAGACACAAAATGGCTGCCACAGCTTACCTTCAGTCACACAGTGACGATCCTTGTGGAGTGGTGGCAGCTGCTGCCCAAGCCAAGCTGCTGCCCAAAACTCAGGTTTGTCTGGGCCGAAGCCCACCTGGCCCCGCCCACTTTCTACAAAGACTTGGCAGGTGCCAAGGAAGATTTTAGCAGGCACCACAGTGTCCGGGGGCACCATGTTGGCGACCATGTTGGCGACCCTTGCTCTGTACCTTTTATAAAGAGGAAGTTGATTAAAATGACCAACCAGATTTAGGGAAAGGAGGCATGGAGATGTTTACTTTATCGGATTAGAAGGCCACCAAAACCAGTATGAACTGACCCGGTTGACTTCCTGAGGAAGAGCCGTCCTTTAAGAACACCAGAAGAGCCCTGCTGGGTCAGACCAGTGGGGGTCCATCTAGTCCAGCATCCTGTCTCACACACAGTTCCTCCGGAGGGCCAACAACAGGGCACAGAGGCCAAGGCCTTCTCCTGATGTTGCCTCCTGGCTCTGGGATTGAGGCTTAGTGCCTCTGAATGTGGAGGTTCCCCTCAGTCACCATGGCTAGTAGCCATTGATAGACATCCTTCATGAATCTATCTAATCCCCTTTCAAAAGCTGTTTATTCATGTGGCCATCACTACATCCTCTGGCAGCGAACTCCACATTTTAATCACTCTCTGTGTAAACTAGGATTTCCTTTGGCCCACCCTGAATCTTTTACCCATCAGCTTCATTGAATGACGAGTTCTATTATTTTGAGAGGGGGAAAATTATCTTTGTCAACTCTCTCCACCCCATGCACAATTTTTTTAAAACCTCTATCAATTTTTTAAACCCCTTAGTGGTCTTTTTGTCTCAACTGCAAAGTCCCAGGGACTCTTCAGCCTTTCCTCCTAGGGGAGGTGCTCCAATCTCCTCATCATCTTGGTTGCCTTCCTCTGCACTTTTTCCAGCTCTGCAGCGTCCTTTTGGAGATACGGTGACCAGAACTGTACAAATGAGGCCGCACCATATTTATTTTTATTTATTTATATTCATATTTATATCCCGCCCTCCCCGCTGTTCAGCAGGCCCATAGATCTATACAGGGGCATTACAGTATTGGCCATTTTAATTCTCAATTCCTTTTCTAATAATCCCTGAGTTTGCCTTTTTCACCGCTGCAGCACACCCGGTTGACACTTTCATTGTGCTATCCACTTCAACCCCAAGATCTGTTTCCCTCTCGGTCTCAGCAAGTTCAGACCCCTTTAGCCTCTACTTGAAGCTGGGTTTTTTGTCTGAATGTGCATCACCTAAGCAAGCTTCTTCCAGGGCAAAAAGATCCTCTGAGTTGGCTCCTCCTCCTCAGGCCTTAAGCCAGTTCACCCTCCCCTCCCCCATGGAACCCAGTGTTCCCTCTAAGCTGAGTTAATGTGAGCTAGCTCAGTTTCTTAGCCACTGGCTCACACATTTTTGTCTTCGCTCGGGAAGGATGGCTCCAGAGCAAACTAATTTATGCAGCAGCCAAATCGCTCGCTCACAGCTTTAATGCCAGTAGCTCATAAAGTAGAATTTTTGCTCGCAGGACTCCATAGCTTAGAGGGAGCACTGATGGAAACCCTCAGGGTCTCACCCTGCCACTTCCGGATACTCTGAATTTTTTTCTCTTTCTCCTTTCTGTGGCCCTTTTGTGATGTGGAAACTGTTCACATTCAGCAACAAGCAGGAACTCAGAGGAGGGCTGGGGAAGAAAGGATTCGATTCCCACATTCAGAAATATCAACTGTTCTCCGACGTTTGGAGTGGCTCTAAAGGCTGAGGGAGAAAAGAGGCAACCGGAGGCATCTCATAAGAAATAAGTGCTTTTATTAAGCAGGCTGCGGTATAAAATATCAGGCTTTTCCATAGCAGACCCAAGCAGGGCAGTTTACAGTTTGCATGCCAGAGATCAACAGACAGAATAAGAGCCCTGTGCCATTTCCCATTCCCCATTCCCACAGGTGGTTCTCACGCACCAGCAGAAACTTGCATCTATTCCCCATGGCAACAGGTTGAGGGTTGAAATAGTAGCTGCCCCCCCATCACAGTGAAAATGAACCCCCCCATCCTCACTTTGCACCATCCACTACATTTCAGATCTCCACAAACTCACACTAGATGTTTTTCACAGTTTTTGTAAATATATACATATATATAAAATCACTCCACTTGCCTATGAATACTGTCATGCCCGTGAAAGGAAAGCTGCCATCTTGAAGGATCTGTCGGGGGCTGGGGCCCAAACCTGCCCAGAAATCACCCCCTTTCCCAGCTGCGCGGGGATTGGGTCACGGCTGTTTAGTGGTGAGAGGAATGCACTTTGCACATGTTCTGAGGCCTCTGGTTCTGGGAATGAGATCCTGGAGGCCCAAAGGTTCCCTCTACAAACAGGGGAGTGGGGGAGTGGAATGCTAGGGTCCTAACCCACTCAGGGTTCTAATCTGGGAATGAACACACCGACATTTCAAGTCTAGGTGATCAAAAGGGAGGCTTAAAGCTCTAGGCAGAACAAACACAGGCACACGGGTGATCCGGAGACAGGACTGGCGAGGTCTCTCTCGCCCCAGGCAGGCAGGCAGACAGGCAGGCAGGCAGGTGAAAGCAGGAAAGGTGATACATGAGGAGGAGGGCAGGCTCTCATCCCATTCGTGGCAGTGGGACTCCTTTGGACGTCCAGTCAGTCAGTCGTCATGGCTGGGATCTTACACTAGCAGTCCTGGAAGAGGAAATATGGACATTTTTGGAAGCACTGACCATATCCGAAACACTGATAATATTTGACAAATGAGGAGACAGGCCATGGCTCAGTGGGAGAGCCTCTGCTTGGCATGCAGAAAGTCCCAGGTTCAATCCCCGACGGCATCTCCAGTTGAAAGGATCAGGCAGGAAGTGATGGAAAAGACCTCCGCCTGAGACCTGGGAGAGCTCCCGCCGGTCTCAGTTTGATGGACCAAGGCAGCTTCAATATAAATGCAGCCTAATGCGTTCATTTATTATTTATTTATTAGTTTCGATTTATATCTCACCTTGCCTGCATATGCAGGCTCAAGGCGGTGTACAACATGTTAAAACACAATAAATACAATAAAATTTAATAAAATTCATATAACACACAATATAAATACAAAGTGCAGTTAATATTGATGGTGGTTGTTGTATAATAGTCCATATGGCACAACCTGTATCCACAGGTGTTCTGAATGCCACGCAGGCCATAATGATTTAAGTTTGAATAGCTCGTTTATCGGTCATCAGAGGTCATCAGTGGTCAGTGGCGGCTCCTAATCCAAAGCCTGGTGGAAGAGCTGCATTTTACAGGTCCTGCAGGGCCCTGATGTCTTCTGGGAGCTCATTCCACCAGTATGGAGCCGCCACTGAAAAGGCCCTAGCTCTGGTGGTAGCCAATCTGCTGTCTTTCGGACCAGGAAGAGTCAGGCAATTTTGCAACCCTGACCTCAGTGCTCTCTGGGGAACAGGTGGGGAAAGGCGGTCCCTCAGGTGTGTGTTCTTCTGCCTGGGAGGGGCCGTGGGGCTCACTGGTCGACCACCTGCTTGGCAGGCAGAAGGTCCCAGGTTCAGTCCCCGGCATCTCCAGTTGAAAGGACCAGGCAGGAGGTGATGGGAAAGACCTCAGCCTGAGACCCTGGAAGACGGCTGCCAGTCTGAGTAAATAATGTTGACCTTGAGGGACCAAGGGTCTAATTCAGTAGAAGGCAGCTTCATATGTATGTTCCAGGCAGGAGAGGAGCAGGGGTGGTATGCCATTGCCTTCCTCTGCACCACAGCCCCCGTCTTCCTGGGTGGTCTCCCAGCCACACACTGATCATAGCCGCCCCTGCTTAGCTCCCAAGCTCTGGCAAGCTCACGCTGTCCTGGGAGCGCCCCACCCCCACCCCCACCAATCCTGCAGGAATGAACAACGGCCATCTTCTCCATGCCTACCTCAGACCCTCTGGCGGTTTGCTCTGGCATTCCGGTTCCTTGCGTCTATTTTCCTCATGAGTTCCGGAGCCCAGTCCGCATCTGGGGCGATGCACAGCTCACGTCCCTTCTTGGTAATGAACCTGACCCAGGAGATGGAAACAACTGTCATCCCAATGCCCACAGGCGCCAATTTGCCACCTGCAACACCTCTGGGCAGGCACAGCGGCCAAAAGCACGGCTAGGCACACAGAATACAAAAGCTTGCGGTTCTGCATCCTGTCTAGCCCAGCGGATGGAAAGAAGAACAAGTTTCTAGTCTCATTTGGGGGCGAACTGGGCTTTAAAAGGCGCCAGGGGATCCGAAGCTGAGCCTACATGGGGCTTTGGGGTCTCTGGGGACTCCTTCGTGTTTCCCGGCTACTTGCTCTTTGTCCCATTAAATGCAGGCCTGCGACCGGGTCGGCTTCCAGGTTCCCCCGTGCGTCTTGCCTGTCTTCCCTCCTCCCCTCCTGATAGTTGACTTTTGCCCTAGCCTGTAGCCAAGGCCAAGTCAACCAAATCTTTCTGCCAATGGTGCCTGGAGCTCGGAAGTAATGCAACAGTTCTTGACAGTGTACCAAAAATATATATACAATGTAAATCTTAATAAAAATTGGAGAATAACCAACCCATTAGTCTAGATATTAATTATATTTATATAAATGCTTCCTGGTCCAGATAGTAATTCTTTCTAAAGAGTCTGCTAGGTATCCGCCATCTTGTTTCACACTGATGCTTTTTCAAAGAAGGACCCACATTCCAATATTCTGTATCAAAAGTAATAGGAAACACTCCATATATTTTCTGTGCCGCGCATTCTTTTCCAAAAGACCTGGCCAAAAGAACCAGCCATGGGCGTTATGACTACTTTGAATCTTCAGATCCTTTCTGAATCTTCAGATTCTTCACTGGGAACCTTCCTTTTAATCATCCAACAGAATAGCGGCTGAACTCTCACGCTCTCCTTTAAACAGGCACCTTAATTTTGTATACTGTAACTTCTTTATGATTAGGGTGGATGTGATTTCGTAATAACCTTCTCATAACCTGTGTTTACCTATGTGAAGGTTTCCCTTGCTCAAAAGCCAGTCAAATTCGACTCTAGGGGGCAGTGCTCATCTCCGTTTCCAAGGTGAAGAGCCAGCGTTGTCTGAAGACTTTTCCTGTGGTCACACGGCCAGCATGACTAAACGCCGAAGTGCACAGAATGCCGTGGCCAAATGGTGGGGAGAGCGGGATATAAATTTAATAATAAATAAATAAATAAGCAAGCTTCCCACCGCAACGGTAGCTATTTATCTACTTGCAGTTCCTTGCTTTTGAACTGCTAGGTTGGCAGGAGCTGGGGCCAGAGACAGGAACTCACTCCGTCACGCAGCACTCAGATCTCGAACTGCTGAGCTACTGACCTTCCGGTCCGCAGCTCAGCATCTTAACCTCTGAGCCACTGCAGCCTTAACCGTCTCATATATGAATATAAATAATATTTAGACTAACGGGTTGGTTATTCTCCAATTTTTATTAACATTTACATTGTATACATATTTTTGGTACACAATTTTGTTTCGTTCTTCAGTTTCAACCCTGTGTGGGTACCAGTTTTTTGTAACAGTTCTTGACAGAGCTGGTGTGATCTTAGATTCAAGTGGGTAGCCGTGTTGGTCCGCAGCAGCTGAACAAAGTTTGAGTCCAGGGGCACCTTGAAGACCCACAAAGTTTAATTCTGGGTGCATGCACGTGAAATCTTATGCCTTGAGTAAAACTTTGTTGGTCTTTAAGGTGCCCCTGGGCTCAGAACTTGGTTCCAGTGTGATCCTGTGGATTGATATTGAGATGTGGAATGGGGAGACTTGGAGCCAGTCCTCTGCCGCAGACACACTGTGGAGTCCCTGCCCTTAATGCCGCATGGGAATGACAGCCGCCCACCCCGCAGGGTTGTTGGTGTGGTAATAAGGTCCACAACACATTTTATTAAACGAAATACTTTACGCAGGAAAAGTTAGTGAGTCAAATAACATTCTTGGATGATTTGACAGCCTGCTGTGACCAGTGTTCCCTCTAAGCTGAGCTAGTGTGAGCTGGCTCACCATTTTTTAGCCTCCGGCTCACACGCTTTTGCCTTGGCTCGGGAAGGGTGGCTCCAGAGCAAACTAATTTGTGCAGCGGCCAAATCACTCGCTCACAAGACTCCACCACTTAGAGGGAGCATTGCCTGTGACACAGAACGGTGGCTTCTGGCCTCTGGGGCCACTGCTGAGTTGCCCACTAATGCATACAATGGGTTCTCATAGGATGTTTGGGTTGTGTCTGGGAGGGGTCAGGTGGGACAGGGAAAAGGTGGCAGGCAGAGCACCTGAGCAAGGGGCAAACTGATGAAGGAAAGGGGGGCCGCACCAGGGGAATAATTCTGAGCAATCCTTGTGAGAAGTGTCATCGAACTCATTCAGAAGATTCACCATCTCCCCAACACTGCGGGCACCAAGAGGATCACATGAACCAGACCCCAGGCAGCCCTCCCCGCCTCCCCACCAGCACCTACTCACACAATCGCCTCTCGCAGGCATCCCGTCTGGGGCCCCTGGATGCGGTAAGCGGTCAACAGGCTCTGCATCTTCCGGGCAAAGGCCTGGGGGCGGGGAGGAACTTTGAGGCAGCAGTCTTCGGCGGCGTCAGCACCCCCTGGGTCCGAAAGGAGAGAGAGGTCTTCAGGCAACTCAAAAGGGTCTGTTGCGGCCAGAGTCAATGGGAATCTTGTGGGCCCTTAAAGACCAAAAGGTGTCTAGCCCAGGGGTGGGCGATTGTTTTGGCTCGGGGGCCACTTTGTGGGAGCGGAGGTGAGCGGAGGGCCGCACCTTTTAAAATGATTGCATTCATTAGTTAACTTTGCTTTTCAGAAAAGGTATAAATTGTATCATACAAATCAATAAATATAAATTAAATAAAATAGTGGTGGTTTTATTCAATTTATTTATTGTGCTAATTGCATATCACCTATAGCTGCAAGCACATTTAATTTTAGAATCAGTTTAATGAGAGAAATGTACCCTATCACACTTTCCTACAATTTTTTTGAAATCAGGAGTGAGATGGCTTGTTGAGATTCTCATCACAGCCTGCAAGTTAATGTCTGTCAAAGAGCATCTATATTTACTCTTGTTAATCTTCACGTCTTGGCAGGCCGCAAAAAACTCTGTGGCGGGCCGCATGTGGCCCGCGGGCCGCCATTTGCCCCCCCCCTGGTCTAGCCTGTAAAAACTTCGGCTAGAATAAAACCTCGTTGGTCCTGACGACTAAGACGGACTCCTGTTTACGCCAGGGGTGGCCTCGGGCAAGTTCAGCTTCAGCCTTTGTTACCTCATCTGCAAGATGGGTACGATTTGCTGTTTTGTATGTTTATGGAGCACAGAATGAGTACAGAACGTGGCGCTGGGCATGAAATTTCACTTCCTAAGAATGTCAGCTCTCAGGAAACCTCCGGTCCCCACCCCGGCTTCCAGCCCTTTACGGCCAGGACCTCCTGGGGGTCCCCAGAGGCCTGAGCTGCTTCCAGTGCTTGAGGCCCCAGGGTCAGGGGTCCTTTCGAGGGGGAAGGAGTAGGGAACTCGGGCATGCTTGCATGCCTGCCCTTTGCTTCCTCAGCCAGCCTGCCATGCCTCCTTTCCTCCCTGAGTCTCTCCACTTTTGCGGAGAAACTTGGGGAAGGGAGGGGGATTAAATGCCTAGGTTCCCTGCCTGATCTTCTCCAGGTGCCCCGCAGCCACGGGGCACCTGGAGAAGATCGGGTAGGGAACCCAGGCATGCTTGCATGCCTGCCCTTTGGCAGGGGGTCTGGCATATGCAAATAAGTTATGCTAATGCGCTCCTGCACCTCTTTTTCTACGAAATGACCTCTCCCCAGCCCCAGGGCCATAATAAAAATGAAAACCAGCAACACACTGACACAAAATAAGGCATCAAGAATTGTAAGACAAGTTGCAAAATTTCACAAAATACCAAAAACCACCCAAGTTTCTAAATTTGAGGTCTGTCCCCATCCCCCCCCCCAATGGATGTGAAAAAGGTGCTTGCAATTGTGTGGAGAAAACCTGAGGAGGCTTTTGGGGGGGGGGGGGGTGACAGAAGACCCTCAGAGCAGTCCTGCTAGATCAGACCAAGGGCGGCCCTCCTTTTAGTCCAGCAACCTGTTTCTGAGGTGCCCGGTCAGCCGCCCCAAGAAAGCCCACCAGCGCAGGGGCCCCAGACAACAGCCCTTCCCCACTGACTGCTCCCCAACACTCAGGGGCCTCGTTCTGCCGCTAAGCCTGGAGGTCCCGCATGGTTATCAGGGACAACAAGCAACCACAGACCTGCCCCCCCCCCCTTTAAACCCATGGAAGCTAGTGGGCCATAACCGCATCTTATGGCAGGGAGTTCCATCGCTCCGCCTCCAACTGACAAAATCAAAATAAAGTTTGCAAACGGAAGGAAATGCGCCTTTGCTCGGCTTGAATCCTGCGAAAGCCGGCTGTTCCGGCCGCAGAATTCGGACTGGGCACGTGCACGAGGTCCCCCAAAGACCCGGCTGAAAGGCCAGGCAAAGGCGCGCTCCCGGGGGGCTCGGCGCTGGTAGGCTCCGCGTCCCGTCCCGTCCCCTCCCGCCTGGGCGGCTGCTGCTGCCCGCGCAAAGGTGGCGCTTGCCCAGGGATGCTGCGCCGCGCCAATTCCCCCAGAGGAGAATCCGCGTTCGGATCGGCGCAGCGGCCACCCGGGCATGGCCCCCCACGCCTGCCCTCCCCCGGCGGTACCTGGGGCGGCGAGGAGGAGGCAGAGGGCGGCGGCGCCGAGGAGGACGAGGGCGTGCAGCGGGCGGAGAGCCATCGGGGCCGGCGGGCGAGTCGTGGAGCTGCTGGGCGCGTCGAGGGGCTGCGGAGGGTCCGAGTGGCTGTCAGCGTCCTCGGCGGGGCCCTTTATAGCCCCCCGGCCGGGCTTTCGCTTTCCTTTCGCCTGCCGGGACGTGCGCGCCGTCGGGGCTTCCAGGCACTCGCCGCCTCCTCCTCCTCCTCCGGGGGCCCCTGGGCCGGGCCGGGCGGGGCTTCCTGCAAGCGGCCTGGCGTGGACCCAGCAGCGCCCCGAGCACGTGTCGCCCGCCTGGCTGACCCGACTTTCCCGGCCGGCACGGGCCTCGGCTTGCCCTGGCCGCGCGGTGCCAGCGCCGACTCCTTCTCCCGGGTTCTGCAGGGCGCCGCTTCCCTCCGCCTGCCCGGGGGTCCCGCTGCTCTGGGGACGCCCTTCCTGCCGCGGCCCAGCCCCCTCGGGAAGCCCACGGCCTCGACGAGTGACCCTGGGCTGGGGCCAGGTGGCGGCCGACTGAGGGCGACCCTCCCGTCGGGTTGCCAAGCTTGCCCTCGCCTGCCTTTGCGTCGCGCACGACCCCGGCAGCATTCAGGGCGGGCGGGGACCTCCCCTCCAAGTCCTCCCAACCAGGGCCAGCCTTGAGCTTCCCCCCGGGAAGAAGCTAACGTGGGTCAGCCCTCCTGAGTACTTGGATGGGAGAGACCACTCAGGAAATCCAGAGTCGCTGCACAAAGGCAGGCAGTGGCAATCCACTTCTGTATGTCTTTGGCCCCGGCTATCCTGACGTCATCAGAACCTGACCACCGTGGAAGTTCGAGGTTGCTACACAGAGGCAGGCAAGGGCAAACCACCTCTGTTCATTTCCTGGCCTCTATGGCCCAGGCTGGTCCCACCAGGTCAGATCTCAGAAGCTAACCACAGTGTTGTGTACTAGGACCACGATCGCATGGTCTCCCGTAATGGTGACCGCCACGTGGTCAGCGCACATGGTCAGAATCTACCTGAGCTTCAGCCAGGTAGAACAATAGCCAGTTGGATCCTGAGTGACCACCAATTACGAGCCTAGGTCTCCTGCTGGGGGACCTATGAGCTACAACCACGGACTTAAGGTCCTATCAGGACCTGGGGGCGAGGTTGGGGCATTGTCTCCGGCTGGCATAAAAGAGGGCTCTGAGCCCGGGGTTCCCCATGTTCCATCTGACCCTCAATAAAGAGCTTTACCATGAAATCACTACCACTCGCCTCCCGACCCCAATACTTTCCACACAGTCAGTTTCCTTAGCATATGGATGGGAGACTAAGGCAGCCCAGGGTTGCTGCACAGAGGCAAGCAATGGCCAACCAGCTCCGTGCGTCTCTTGCCATAAGTCGGCTGTAACTTGATGGCACTTCCCACCACCACAGGTAGCGCCAGCAGTCTGGTTCCCTTCCCGTCTCATCTGTTGGGATGGGCTCCTTCTAAAATGTTCCTCCCTCCCAATGCCTAACAGATCTCCCAGCACCGCCATCTCGTCCACACGCTGACGCCCCTAACCTCTGCCTGTCTAGCTGGCTCAGAACTGGAGTTGCGTCCAAGCCAAATGCGCTGCAGTGGAGGGCCTCCAAGGATGAAGGGCCTCTGGATTCAGGGAAATCTCTCTCTTCCCCTTTTTTGGTAATGCTGTGGGGTCCTCTCAGAATTCACATTGTTTAGGGCTTTGGTGTGTCGTGGTCCGCCTTTGCTGGCCATGCGCATGGAGCTGGCGGCGTTTTCAGAGAGCGCTGGAGGTTTGGAATGCAGATGGGACCAGAGGGTGCTCAGTCTCCTGTAGGAGGAAAAGCTGAGGAGGATGGGGTTTTTCAGTTCAATAGCAAAATGCAAGCAAGGCAAGGCAGAGCTTTATGAAATCATACATCGTCTGAAAAGGCAGAAAAGAGCAAGAGTCCAGGGGCACCTTAAAGACCAGAAAAATCTGTGGCAGGGGAGGAGCTTCCAGGAGTCACGGCTCCCAGTGACTCACGCAAGCTCCTCCCCTGCCACAAATTGTGTTCACCTTTAAGGTGCTCCTGGACTCTTGCTCTTCTCTTCTGCTACAGACAGACTTGACATGGCTGCCCATCATGGTCTATCGGAAAAAGCAAGTAGAGAAGTTCTTCTGTCTATGAGGATGTAGAACAGTGGCACCTTTTAAGACCAAAAAAGTTGAATTCTGGGTACAAGCTTTCGTGTGCATGCGCACTTCTTCAAACCCAGGGAATTAGGGATTCCTTGACCTGGACAGATGGCCCAAGCTAGTCTGATCTCATCAGATTTCAGAAGCTAAGCAGGGTGAGCCCTGGTTAGTCCTTGGACGGGAGAGACCACTCTGGAAGTCCAGGGTCACGACGCAGAGGCAGGCAATGGCAAACCACCTCTGTCCGTCTTTATTTATTTATTTAATTAATTAATTAATTAGTTCAATTTATATCCCGCCCTCCCCACCAAAGCAGGCTCAGGGCAGCTTACATAAAAATTAAAATACATTAAAAACATAAGTCATAAGCATCGTAGATGATCCTAAGCAGTTAATATTATCATAAAGTGCTCATAGCGAGTATTTGAAGGTGGTGTGGTATTGCATAGAAACCCCAGTAGGCCATGGTGGAATGGGCACAAAAGAGTACAGTCAGAGTTGGTGAACAGCTTATCAGACCACTTATACAGGCTGGCGCAGGCTGCCGATGGTGGTCCAAGGGGAGTGGGCCTTGCCACAGTTCAGCTGTTAGAAGCGGCTCCTAATCAAATGCTTGGTGAGAGAGCTCCGTTTTGCAGGCCCTGCAGGGCTGTAAAAGGTCCCGCAGGGCCCTGATGTCTTCCGGGAGCTCATTCCACCCACGTGGAGGCACCACTGAGAAGGCCCTGTCCCTGGTTGAGGCCAGCCTGGCATCTTTGGGTCCAGGGAGGGCCAAATGGATTTGGGACCCTGACTGCAGTGCTCTCTGGGGAACCTTGCCTTGAAAACCCTATGGGATCACCATAAGTCTACTGTGATTTGATGGCACTTTTCACCACCATGTTAGGGATGGGTGCTGCCAGTCAGGGAAGAAGTAGATGGGCCCAGAGGCCTGTCTCAGAGTAAGGCCTGGCTGCATACATTCACTTTGTACAATGCGCACCATTCCATTCCAGGACTTGCTGCCATGGGATATGGTGACAGCTGCTAGCGTGGATGGCTTCACAGGGGGCTCTGCACTGGCCATAACAGTCAAATGAGGCCTCTGTACCCACTGGCCCATGTGCCCCCAAGTGCCAGTTGTGGGGGTGGGAAGGCAGAGAAGGGAAGGATGGTCACCCTCAGAGCCAGTTTGGTGTCGTGGTTAAGAGTGGCGGACTGGGGCGTGGCTTCAGCACTGAAGAAAATGGAAGCCTAAAACCTCAGCTCCGACTCTTACCCCCTCAGAACCATAGAAAAATCAAAAATAGAATGGGAAGAAACGAAACGGTAAACAAAATAAATCACAAATGCCACAGAAAGGGATCCAAAATTATTTTTCAAAGCAACTAAGAAGCGATTCTGAAGTAGAAGGCAAAGAGGAGCCTAACAAAATGGCGACTGGATCCGTCACAACGCTCTCGACAAACACAGTCAACAGACCCAACATTGTTGAATCTCTTAGCAGTGATGGAAAAAAGATACCGGATAGTATGGCAGCCCTAATTGCTCCGATAAATGACCAGCTGGCACAGATTAATATCTCCGTAAATAAGGTCAGTGAAACTGCAGAACGGGCTCGCAAAATGGGAAAGAATCTTAAAACGGTCGTTAGCTCTCTTCAAAATGAAACCTCCTCCCTGAGGGAACGGGTGCTATTACTAGAGACTTCAGCCAGAAAAACCCACCTGAAATTTAGAGGTTTTCCAGGAAAAATAAATACAAATACTTACAAATTTTTTATCAGAATGTCTTGCGAGTGAAATGCAGCTAGAGGAAGAGGTGGCACCGTTTATTATGTCCGCCTATAGAGTGGGGTCAACTGACTCAGCACGCTTCCAAGGACCCAGAGACGTGCTAGCTGACATTCCCGATTTTAGAACAAGAAGAAAAATATTAGAAATGGCAAGAATAAAAGGAACACTAAACTACAACAGTCTCCCAATGCAAGTATATCCACACCTTCCTAAAGAAATCCTGTCTAAGAGACGAGAATTCTGCCCTGTAACAGAAGCTCTGAGGCAGGCTAAAATCAAATACAAGTGGCTCAACTTCGTTTACCTCTCAATTGAAATGGAAGAAGGCACCTCCGTGATCAAAGATATGGATGCTGGACTTAAACTGCTTGAAGAACTAAATATAGAATACCAGATGGACACAAGCAGATACTCAAACAAAAGAAAATTGCCACCATTCCCGGACAAGGAACGTAATCCATCAGCCAGCACGTTCAAGCAGAGTCACAAGCGTTGAGCTCCTACACTGAATATGGAAGTAGCTCAGCCAAAGCATGTGTAGTTAATTAACTATTATAACATTCAATCCTCTAGGCATTGTTAATGAATGTTAACTTTCAAAAGCACAATAACATAATCTTAATATACTAATTTACACCAATGGTTCGGGGGGGAGGGGAGGGATTTTAGTTAATTGTTTCTGTTAGCAGTCCCTTTCTTCTCAGATAGGGTTCTGTTAGATCTGATGGGAAGTGTGTTCTACCAGACTAAAAGGGACTGTTTAGAATATTAGTTGAATTAGACTTAGATTAGTAAATTTGGTAAATTTCCTTTTCTCTTTTTATAATAATAATATTTAAAGAAAAGATAACAAGAATAACAATAACAATAGAAATAAATCTATAGATACCTGTTTTATAGCTTAATCTCACTTCGAAAGTTTAGCTGTGGAAATATATTGAACAAATCTTTTAGAAGCATATCTTTTCATAATTTAGAGGTTATAAGATATCACAGCTTAATTCCTTAGTATAGCAATTAAATTTCAATCTAATCAATTGTTCCTGAATTATTTATTAGTAAACTGCTAAAATTAATTCACAGTGCTGAACGTCAATATAAGGTGTTTATTTTGTTAAAAACTTGAAAACTGCAAATTTAATAATTAACAGTTGTAATTGTTCCTTAAGGATTTAACAAGCAACTGCATTATTCTTTTTAACTCAAAGTGTTGAAATTAAATACAGAGGGTATAACTCAAGTATAACTTGGAAATTGTTTCTATAATAATTAATTAGAGCAATTGTTCCTTAAGTATATATTATTCATCTGAATACTTTAATCTACAGTGTCGAAGTTAATCACAGGGGTTATAATCATATACAAATTGTAAACTGTTTTAAAAATATTTAATTAGTGCAATTGTTACTTAATCAAAAATTTAGTAACTGTATGTTATAATCTACAGTTCTGAAACCAAATACAGGGAGGGTAAGTTGATTATAACTTAAAAACTTTTTAATGATAAGTAATTAATGCATGAATTGAATTGAATTTAAAAATTGTACTAATAATAATTTACAAGAGCAAAATATAGCTTATATATTTTGGTACACATAAAGAGCCACAAAAGAGAGAAAAGTTATAATTAAACTGCAAACTTAATAATTTACAAAACTGAATCTGTACTTACATCCTTAAAGAAAAATATCTTGACAAAACAACTAGTGTGGAGCAATTTAAATCATATACAGTAGATATTCAGAAGTGGTGATCAACCAAAGTAACCAAGGTTTTATAAGTCACAGCTAGAAGTGACAGTGGTTAACTATCTTGTCCATTCTAGGGAAATAACCATTCTCTCATTTAAAAACTATCTCAAACGATACTCTCCTACACTTTTGTACAACAGACATAACCAATCACCCAAGGGTCCCCATAGCTTTCTCAAATTGAAACCTAGACCTAAAATCAAAGCGAGATACACTTGTCACCCAAATCATGTCACGTGATACCTGGAAAGTGTTAACACAAAATGTACGGGGCCTTAACAAATTGATTAAACGCAAGAGGGTGATTGCAAGCCTAGCAAAAACAAAATCTGATGTAGTCCTATTACAAGAGACCCACCTACATTCCAAAACTCAACAAGAACTGAAAGCCAAATGGATACAATATCAATTTCAGGCCAAAGGAAACTCAAAATCATGTGTGGTGGTGATTCTGCTAACTAATAAGGTCCGCTACCAGCACCAAGATACATTGGCGGATCCTGAAGGACGCTATATTTTTATAAAAGGTATTCTCAATGATCAACAAACCACGATAGCCTCGATCTATGCTCCTAATGTGGATCAATGCTCATTTTTGCAAAAAACACTGACAGATTTAGAATCGTTCCAGGAGGGGGAAACACTGATAGGGGAAGATTTCAGCCTCATGAAGAAGAAGAAGAAGAGATTGGATTTATACCCTGCCCTCCACTCCCCAAGGGAGTCTCAGAGCGGCCTACAAACTCCTTTCCCTTCCCCTCCCCACAACAGACACCCTGTGAGGTAGGTGGGGCTGAGAGAACTCTTTCCCAAGCTGTCCTTGAGGGAACAGCTGGTACAGAGCTGTGGCTTGCCCAAGGTCATCCAGCCAGGTGCAAGTGGAGGAGTGGGGAATCAAACCTGGTTCTCCCAGATTAGAGTCCGCGCACTTAACCACTACACCAAACTGAGCAACCAGAATATGGACAAATCAAAAACTTGTGTAACAGGAAAAATGAAAATTCTAGCAGAAACAAGGTTAACAGAACTACTTAAAAGATTCAAACTAACGGATATATGGATACAACTACATCCACAGGACAAAAACTTTACCTACTATTCGCCCAGACACGATGTATACACTCGTATTGATTTCATCCTTTTAACAACAAATCTAGTCCACAAAGTGCTAAGTGCAGAAATAGGCAACATGACTTGGTCTGACCACGCGGAAGTGAGCTGCCTCTTAACACACTCCACAGAGAACCTGAAAATGAGATCGTGGTCCCTCAATAAATCACTGTTATATAACAGTCAACACTCAGAAAAAATAGAAACCCACATTCGACAATATCTAAAGGAAAATGCCTCAGAAGGCACAGCTCCTTCTATGATCTGGGATGCACTGAAAGCCATACTCAGAGGGCATTCATATCAATGTTCTCACGTCTGAAGAAAGTAAAAGCTGCACAAAGGGAAGAAATTTTAGCCAAGATCAGTCATCTAGAAAAAACATAAAAAGTCAGAAAAAAAAGTATATAAACAACTTCTATCGGAACGTAAGGATCTTGAACTTTTTGAAAGTACTTCAATCCAGAAAAATCTCATATACGTAAAACAAAAATACTGGGTGAACACTTCGTCTCCTGGCATGGAAAGTAAAAGAAAGAAGGATGTCTAGACACATATTATCAGCAAAAGATCAAGACGTGAAAACACACACAGACTCTGCATCCATCAGTAAAATCTTTGCACAATTTTACCAATCACTTTATATAGCTACTAGACCCTCCCAAGAAGAGATCCAAAAGTATCTGTCAAAAAACAAATATATTCAGAAGCTCTTAGACGAACACCACAAAATACTAGAAAAACCAATAGAAATCAAGGAAGTTCTAGAAACAATAAAACTGAAAAATAACAAGTCAGCAGGACCAGACGGATTCCCTCCAGAATTCTATAAAAAATATGCAACAGTATTAGCAGGACCACTGGCAGTAAACTGTAATAACATACTCTCTTCAGGTCAACATCCTCCATCGTGGAGTACAGCCTCAATAATAACGATACCAAAACCAGGAAAAGATAACACAAACCCAGCTTCGTATCGTCCTATTTCCCTACTGAACCAGGACTATAAAATTTTCACCACAATACTATCCAGACGAGTATACTCCTTTATTTCCAATTATATCCATCAAGATCAAGCGGGCTTCATCCCAGGAAGAGAAATTACTGATAACATCCACAAAACGATAAACATCATCTCTGCATGTGAACACTTGAAGTCTGACTCGATCTTGCTATCACTAGATATAGAAAAGGCATTTGACTCATTGGAAACATCATACTTAACTGCACTTCTCAACCACATGGGGTTTGGTCCATTGTTCCTTCAGGCCATCAAATCAATCTATGCAAACTCAATGGCTTATATCAGAACTAACGACACGACCTCTCAACAGGTAAAGCTCAGTAGAGGAACCAGGCAAGGCTGCCCACTGTCTCCGATCCTCTTCGCTATAGCACTGGAGCCATTGGCAGCAGAGGTCAGTCATGACCAAAACATAAAGCGGATCAAGATAGGGGAACATATCTTTAAACTCAAGTCTATTTGCAGACGATATGCTGGTATATATAGTAAACCCTAAGAACTCGCTAGCTCATCTCCAAACAGCACTGAAAAACTTCGGAACGGTCTCTGGCCTCAAAGTCTATCACTCAAAATCCTACTTAATGCCTATAAAAAATCCAAAGATCTTGAAAGTGAATTAAAATTAAAATCAACATATGATTTCATTATCTAAAACAGCCAAATCAACCCTGGTGATCAATGGGGTCGACAGATGTTGCAGCCAGATCGCCAGTTTGGTGTCATGTTTAAGTGCGTGGACTCTAATCTGGGAGAACCGGGTTTGATTTCCCAATCTTCCACTCACACCTGCTGAATGACCTTGGGCAAGCCATAGTTCTGGCACAGCTGTTCTTGGAAAAGAGCAGTTTCTGTCAGAGCTCTCTTAGCCCCACCCACCTCACAGGGTGTCTGTTGTGGGGAGGGGAAGGGAAAGGAGACTGTAAACTGCTCTGAGACTCCCTTGGTATAAATCCAATCTCCTCCTCCTCTTCTTCTTCTTCTTACATCCATATTTAAATCATTTGTACCCTGCCTTTCTCCCCAATGGGGACCCAAGGTGGTGGACAAACTCCCCTCTGTTTTAGCCTCCCGACGACCCTGCGAGGTAGGTCAGGCAGAGCGAACGTGAGCGGCACAAGGTCACCCAGTGAGCTTCCATGGCAGCAGAGGGGATTTGAACCTGGGTGTCCCAGATACTGGTCTGGCAGTCTTCACCACCACACCACACGGGTTCTCAGTGCTAACTGATGCTGATCATTCCTAGTCTGGATTTTCCCTGCAAAAGATGGCCAGAAAGCCTGACCTACTTGATCCCCCTCTTACCACTGGAAATAAATGTAGCCACATCAAAAGGCATGTTCGATTGCCAGAAGGTCTCTGACCTAAATCCTTAGACCCTCAAATTCAGGCGTGTAGAACTTGGCGGTACATGGCTTTTGGCCACATGTCAGCCCTCCAGCTGGCGTCACGGCCGCACTCTCTGGCCCAAAATAAGATGCAAAATGATACCGAGGGGGTGGCTTTTGCCAGAACATTTCTCAGAAATATACGCTTGCCTGGATTTCTATTATCTAAACAAGAGGTAATGGGAAAGCTCTCCTCTCTCGAGTTCCTAGTAAAGCTACAGCTTTACAAGAGATCTGGCAAAGACAAGAACTGTTTGTTATTTTCTCTCTTGATTACTTCCAAATTAGACCACATCTTGCCTCCATTTGTCTGAAGCAACTTCTAAATATGTGAAACCCTTGAGCATGGAGAACACAGGATGAGAAAAGAAGGGGGGAAATAATGTTCCAGTTGTCAAAAAGGTGGATCCAGGAAACTACCTCTCAGCATCAGTTATTGGTAAAACTCATGAGCAGATAATTAAGCTGTCAGCTTGTAGGCATCGAGAAAAGAATGTGTTGCTTACTAGAGACAGCATGAGATATGTGCATGAAGTTGGAACAGAATTGCACCTGCTATGTCTGCCCTCACCTCTGCATGTTCATCAGTATCCAGAATATGTCATGCTAGACCAACCTTCTCACCTTTTCTGATAAGGCAACTGGTTTGGTAGACCATGGGAATGTAAGAACATCAGAACATCAGAAGAGCCCGGCTGGATCAGACCGGAGAGGGTCCATCTAGTCCAGCATCCCGTCTCACACAGCGGCCAACCAGTTCCTCTGAAGGGCGGCTTCAAAATGCATCAACCAGGCTGTTGTTACAGCGCTTTTTGAAAGATCTGCACAGGTTTCTCATATTTTTCTGGGCACCATTCAATGAAATTGCTGAGCAGTTAGAACAGATAAATGAAGTGCTTCTTCACCCAAAGAGTGGTTAACACCTGGAATTCACTGCCACAGGAGGTGGTGGCGGCTACAAGCATGGACGGCTTCAAGAGGGAATGGGATAAACATCTGGATCAGAGGTCCATCAGTGGTCCCTATTAGCCACAAGGAACTCTCAGTCTGGGGCAAGTGATACTCTGTAGTCTTGGTGCTTTGGGGGGCAACAGTGGGAGGGCTTCTAGTGTCCTGGCCCCACTGCTGGACCTCCTGGTGGCCCCTGGTGTTTTTGGCCACTGTGTGCCACCGAGTGTTGGACTGGGTGGGCTTCTCTTTGGCTTGTGGCCAGGGCCCCTGGAGGACCCCCAGCTCCAGTCCTGGCCAGACTAGCAGCTAAGAAGTGCCCCACAAGCCCTGCTCTCTGTGCCCCCCCACCCCCACTTTAGAGGTGTGGTGGGTGGAAGCCACGGAGTAGGCATTTTCAGCGGTGGCACTGCATCTTTGGGATGCCCTACCTCTTGAGGCTGACCTGGTGCCCACCCAGAATGACTTTTCGTGTCTCCAACAGGACTTTGAGGAGGCAGCATTAAAAAAAAAATCCAGAATAAATAGTGGGTTTGCGGTTTTGTGTCATCCTGGAGGGAGGTCTTGGGCAGCGCGCTCGTGGGCTCTCTCCTCTGAGGCCCCGCGTGGTTCAGCCTTTCTATTAATGACCTGAACGAGAGCACGGAGGGATCGCTTATCCAATTTACAGGCAACGTGAAGCCGGGAGGGATAACTAACAGCGAGGAAGATCGAGTCCAGATTGAAAATCATCTTGGTGGGCTGGAACGCCCGGCCAAGACTCATGAAATCCATTTCAAGAGGGATAAATGTAAAGTGACAGAGCAATGTGTCGGCAGAGCAGCTCCGGGGATCAAGCCAGGGCTCAGGACTTCATCTATGGTGTGAGACTGTCCAGAGCTCGGGGTTAGATGCCATCAGTCCGCAGAAGATACTCAGCTCTGTATCTCATTAGGAAGGCTCCAGTTGTCTCCCTGGGCTCCGGACCAGCATGTGGAGTCTGTGGTTAAGAGGCGAAGGCAGAACAGGCCGAAACTGAATCTCAGCAAGGCCGAGGTAGAATGGATTGGAAAAGCTGGTGGTTTAGAGGGACTGGATCAAGCCGTGGAAGAAGGGCCAGCGCTGGCATTGCAGACCGCTCATGGACCCAGCCTGGCTGCTTGAGAAGCAGTTCCATGTGTGTAAAGTACTGGGTTCTGAGACGCGTTGAGTGATTATAGCACATAGTTTACCGAGAGGTCGAGATAAGGATGACAACCCGGACTCGCAGGTCCGCTTATATTCCCCTTCGTGACTGCAACCCCATGCACACACCCAACACCCGTGACTGGTTATTTACATGCCCCTGCCACCTAGAGGCCTCCCTACAGATTGTGGGCTTCCCCATGGGTCCCCGGCTAGGATCCTCCGGGTCTGTTGTCCTGGGAGTGAAGCTTGGCGGCTTCCCCTGGCCACGTGTGTGGTCAACCGTGTGCACGGTGTAACGGCCGGGACATAACAGTGTGGTGGCCCAGAGACCCAACAGCGGCATTTGGCTCACCAGCCCTGTTCTTGCTTAAACTCAGCCAGTCTGGCCACACCGGTCCACATTTGTTTGTCTGTCTGTTTGGTTTGTTTGCCATCATGTTGCAGCTGACTCATGGCAACACTCATGGGGTTTCCAAGGCAAGAGATGTTCAGGGGTGGTTTGCGCTTGCCTGCCTCTGCATAGCAACCCTGGTCTTCCTTGGCGGTCTCCCATCTAAGTACTAATCAGGGCGGACCCTGCTTCACTTCGGGGGTCTGATGAGATCTGGTTAGCCTGGGCCATCCTTACAGCTGCATTAATCTCTATAGATTTTAGTAGGTAAGGGAACCTTAGAGACCTCATTTCTGACAACAGTGTTCCATTTATCTCATTGGCACCTGTTTTTTGGCCACTGTGTGACACAGTGTGTTGGACTGGATGGGCCACTGGCCTGATCCAACATGGCTTCTCTTATGTTCTTATGTCTGGGGCAGTGATGCTCTGTATTCTTGCTGCTTGGGGAGGGCTTCTGGAGTTCTGGCCCCACTGGTGGACCTCCTGATGGCCCCAGGTGTTTTTGGCCCCTGTGTGACACAGAAGTTGGACCGGATGGGCCACGGGCTTGATCCGACATGGCTTCTCTTAGGTTCTTTTGTCTGGGGCAAGTGATGCTCTATATTCTTGGTGCTTTGGGGGGGCAACAGTGGGAGGGCTTCTAGTGTCCTGGCCCCACTGCTGGACCTCCTGATGGCACCTGGGTTTTGGCCACTGTGTGACATAGTGTGTTGGGCTGGGTGGGCCACTGGCCTGATCCAACATGGCTTCTTTTATGTTCTTATGTCTGGGGCAGTGATGCTCTGTATCTTTGGTGCTTGGGGGGGCAAGAGCCTGCTTGTGGGGTAGGGTGGGATACAGATCTAATAAATAAATAAATAAAATAAGAGTGGGAGGGCTTCTGGAGTTCTGGCCCCACTGGTGGAGCTCCTGATGTCACCTGGGTTTTGGCCACAGTGTGACACAGAGTGTTGGACTGGATGGGCCACTGGCTTGATCCAGCATGGCTTCTCCTATGTTCTTATGTCTGGGGCAGTGATGCTGTGTCTTCTTGGTGCTTGGTGGGGCACAGTGGGAGGGCTTTTGGAGTTCTGAACCTGCTGGTGGACCTCTAAGGGCACCTAGGGTTTGGCCACTGTGTGCCACAGACTTGATGGGCCATTGGCCTGATCCAGCATGGCTTCTCTTATGTTCTTATTGGAATTTGAATGGATATTATACACAGATCATCATCTGTGTAATACCCTCAGTCTAGTTTGAGTACAGTGGCACCTTTAAGACCAACAAAGTTTAATTCCGGGTCTAAGTTTTCATGTGCACGCACACCTCCACTGGATTCAGACTTTGTTCTGTCGCCTCAAACCAACACATCTTCCTACCAGAAACCAATGAAGACAGGGCAGACTCATTATCTCTTGCTCCGAGGGCCAGACAAGAATGAAACAAAATTACAAGGAAGTAGATTCTGGCCTCAAATTTGGAGAAAGTTCCTAATAGCCAGAGCTGTTCAACAGGCTGCCTCAGCAGGTCTTGGAGTCTCCCTCAGGGGAGGTCTTCAGGCAGAGGTTCCATGGCCGTTGGCCGGGGATGCTGTAGCTGAATCCGACTGCATTGCATGGGGAAGAAGAGGACTGCCGCTGTCCCGAATGCCTCTCTCCCAGCCCTGGGACTACAGCAAAGGAATCCCATAGCACAGGATGTGCCTTCCCAATGGGCTTGAGTCCCAGTATGACCTCTTTCCTTGTAGGTTCTGTTCTTTGGAACAGAACTTGCAAGACAAGTTTAAAATCAGGAAGACATTTTTTAATGCAACAACCCTTCAAAATCCAGAACAGTTGAGACTGGCCAGGTCCTCCCTGGCCACCAACAGAGTGCCGGGGGGGGGAGGGTTGCCAGATCTGGGCTGCAGAACTCCTGGAGATTTGGAGATGGAAGAGGGCAGAGACCTCAGTGGGGTACAATGCCATAACATCTACTCTCCAGAGCATCCATTTTCTTCAGGGGAACTGATCTCTGTAGTCTGGAGATGAGCTGTAATTCTAGGGGGTCCCCAGGTTCCACCTGGAGGCTGGCAGCCCTAACAGCTGTGTGTCCCCACAGTCCAGGAATCTCTTTGTCTGTGTATACACTGGCTTGTCCTGGAATGCCCCTTCCACAGCAAAGTTGGACAGAAAGTCCCCTCTAGTCAGCAACAGTCAACTGTATCGACCAAAAAGTAGACAGACCAGAGAAGGAAAGTAAAGACCTCAGTTCATCGATGGCAAGTCATACAGGCAATAACAATGATCCTGGTGTGATTGTTCCCTTCTTTTACAGGAGCCTTCCACCCTCTTCTGATTCACTTTGTAGGGGGGACGGGACGGGACGGGACCAAGAGCGTGTTTTGGGTCTTGGCAGGGGCCCAAAGAAAGGAGCTGCCAGCAGAGATAGGCGGACATGTCGCCTGCAGTTGAAGGGGGCTAGAAAGAAGCTGGGATTGGATCCAGAGGGCTGTGCTGAAGGATGTAGCAGAGGATGTGTTCCCTCTAAGCTGAGTTAGTGTGAGCTAGCTCACAGTGTTTCAGCCTCCTGCTCACACATTTTTGCCTCCACTTGGGCAGGATGGCTCCAGAGCAAACTAGTTGATGCAGCAGCCAAATTGCTCGCGCACAACTTTAATGCCAGTAGCTCACAAAGTAGAGTTTTTGCTCCCAGCTTAGAAGGAGCATTGGTTATGGTATTTTCTGAAAGATGGTAGAAACCTTGCGGGCTAAATGCAGTGGCAGAGAGAGAGAGAGAGAAGAAACAAGGAAAGAGAAAGACAGAAAGAGATATTGTTATGTACTGACCATGCAGTCGCCATGTGCTCCCGTAATAGCAACCGCCATGTGGCCAGAGCACATGGCCAAGAAACTACCTGAGCTTCAGCCAGGTAGAACAAAGGCCAGGTGGATTCAAACCGGCCACCAATCCTGTACCTAGGTTCCTCCCAGGGAACCTATGAGATGTAAATAGACTTCTAATAGCCTATCAGGCCAGTTGGGCGAGGTCAGGGGATTATCCCTGACCAGCATAAAAGGAGGGCTCGGAGCCCTGGGTTGTATGCTTCATCCGGACCAGCAATACAGATCATGCTGTTTCACTGTTCCATGGACTCCCGACTCCAAGATTTATCAGATATTAAATCATTCTCTTGGTCAGCCGTGTTGGTCTGAAGCAGTAGAACAAGTTTAGAACCTTTAGAAAAGGTGCCCCTGGACTCTAAAATCATTCTCTGTTGTTCTCATGGTGGAGCAGCAGTGGAGGTCAGTCTGGAAAAGAAACTGAAGCCACTTTGTGTACCTTGAATACCTAAAATCGCCTTGGTTTTAGGGGATTCGGGTTGACAGTTTCATGTTGACTGAAATAACTTTATCTGCTAGTTTCCTGCTTCACAGAATTTATTTCCTTGCTCGGTACTTGTTTGTGGCACCAGCTGAGCGTGACGTGACAAGACAGTGGGTGGATATCTGCTTACAGATGGGTTGGGGCTCCGGAGATGAGTTTTGGCCCTCATGATTATCTCAGGAAAGAGGCTAAATTGCTCCCGGATGTGTTGATGTTGGGCTTAGGAAAATCCACTTGTGTCACAAACAGGGACCGTTTCTTGTGGCTGGAATCTGACATTGTTCTCAGCTAATCAAGAGGTTTGTTTTTGCAGTGACCTTTGTTGCAAAAAGTGCCTAGCTTAACAAAATCCAACTAAGCAATTATTTCTTTGTGAGACTCACAGTCTGGTCCCTGTTGAGGGTTGCCAGCCTCCAGGTGGGACCTGAATGACAACTGGTTCTAGGGTTGCCAAGTCCCTTGAGCTTACCAGCAGGGGGGAGTCCTCTGCCGGCCGGGAGCTTCATCGGTGCGCACACAAAGCGCGCGCGCCGGCTGACATCCCCAGAAGTGACGTCAGCACGTTGGGGGCGTTGCCAGAGCGTCGCCCTGGCAACGCCCCCAACGTGCTGACGTCACTTCCGGGTGACGTCATTACGTGAGGGAAGTCATCCAGGCTGGACGACTTTGGGGGCGGAGTTTCCCCCGCCGGCCGAATGCTGGCCGGCGGATTGGGAACCCCTGTAGCGGGGTTCTGTATACTGAAAACTCATGAACTTTTACACATTTTAAAAAGGATTTTGTTGAAGAGGTTCCGAACGCTGTTCTGGTGTGTTCCCCCAGAAAAAAAGCCCTGTCTGCAGGAACTGTGTCTTTGTTCAACTGCCCTCTTGGGTCTGCTGCAGTCACACGCTCCCTTAGACCTGACATAGCTGCGAATGCCTGGCGGATCTAAAGGAATCTGGGAAGCGTCTTGCAGTCATTGGCAACCTGTGCTGCTCCGCCATGGAAATGGAGTTAAAAGACACCGGGGAAAGTCTGGTGTCATCCGGATAAAGCGGGCCACGGGTGGACTTTCCCCTATCTGATCAGTCAAACATGCTCTCATACCGTCGGCATGGTCTGATCAGACCATCCCAACTCCGTGTCATGTTCCCCCCGCCTCTTTGCAGGAAGCACATCACCACATATGCCATAGGGGGCCCTCAGTGCGATTCCTTGATTGCTCATTTATGCGCAAGGGAAACAAACGGGGGGGGGGGGAGAAACGACTCAACCACAGTTGTGTCTGATCACACAGTGACGGGCTGCACCTGCAGCTTCAAAGGACTGTGTGATCTCACAACTGCATGTCAAATTCCTCCAGAGGAAATAGCCTCTCTTCCCCTGCGCTTCAACTGGTGCATGTGACTGCAGCCTTAGTGTCATTTCCAGCCTGCGGTAGCCTAACAAACACTTGTTGAAATTCAGAAGGAAATTTTAGAGTGGGGATAACTGAACCAAAACCACCAAGGGGGCAGTCTTGTCTACTCAGACTGGCAGCAGCCCTCCAGGGTCTCAGGCAGAAGCCTTTCACATCACCCACTACCTCATCCTTTGCACTGGAAGTTCTACCACTCAGTAATTGGAGTGCTCTTCCCCACATAGCTTTCATTGGTTTGTTTATTTATTAAAAATATTTTTACATTACCTTTCCACCCAAACAGGGTTCCCTCGGTGGCAAACATAAAAGCATTAAAACACACCCAAAACCACAATACCAGCACCAAGCAAGAGGGCCAATAACTGTTATGGGAGGCATGCCCGATGAAACAAAAAGTCTCCCGCCTCTTGGTGGAAGACAACCCTAGAAGGAGACAGACAGATCTCCCAGGGGATGGAGTTCCAGAGGTTTGGCGCGACAACCTAGATGGGCAGGAGCACCTGAAGCAGGGCTTCCAAAGATGACTGGAGGAAGAGACAGGTCAGTTCACATAGGAGGAAGCAGTCCTGAATATGGTCATATCACTCCAGTCTTGGGCCATCTGCACTGGCTCCCAATTTGCTTCTGGGATCAATTTAAAGCACTAATATTTAAATCTCTATACGGACTTGCCCCAAATCATATAGGAATTTAAATATCAGAGTCTTAGAGTGATCACAGAAGCAGATTGGGGGAGCCACTGCAGATGGGCCAAGACGGAAGTGATACGGTCCCTCTGACCCACTCCAGCCAACCCCGTGGCCACAGCATTCGGCACCAACTGCGGCTTCCGGACCGTCTTTCAGGACAGCCTCACAGAGCGTGCAGTGCAGTAGTCTAATCAAGATGTTCCCAGGGCATGCAGCACTGTCCCCAGGTCTTTCCTGCCTAGTAAGAGCTGCAGCGAGCTCACCAGTCCAGGCTGGTGAAAAAGATGGCCACTGCTGCCACCATTTTATCCAACAGCTACCCCCCCCCCAGCCTACAAACCCTGCTCCTTTGGAGAAAGTATAACCTGACGCAGAACAGGAGAGTTCCCACTCCCCCTTGCCAGGAGAACTCCTCTGATCCAAATGAAGCTTCCACTTGTTAGCCCTCACTCTTCCCAAAACTGCCTCCAGGCACCTGCTCACGGTTTCCACAGCCTCCCTGGGATCAGCTGGAAGTGTGCGGTGGACCTAAGCATCATCTACATATTGGTGGCAACTCGTTTCAAATCTCTGAATGACTCTCTCCCAGTGGCTTAACGGAGATGGTGAAAAGCACGGTGAAGCAGCACTCCCCCAGCACCGTACTCTGAAAGGTATCTCCAAGGTAGGACTAAAGACACTGCCAGAGCAAGGCCTCCCAGCCACAAAAGGCTACCCAGATACCCATGACTGATGGTATCAAAAGCCACTGAGAGGTCCAGGAGAATTAGCAGGGAAGCCCTCCCCCGTCCACATCCTGGCAGAAGTCATCCACCAGGGTGACCAAGGCCATTTCAGTCCCTTGACCAGGCCTGAAAGCAGACTGGAATAGAACCAATCAATCTGCTTCATTCAATAACCCCTGAAGTTGCCCAGCCACCGTTCGTTCGGTCACCTTGCTCAAGAGTGGAACAGGTGCGTGTTCACCTAGAATTCTTTTCCTTCCTGTGCCATAGCATTCGTTTCTTCCCCAAGTGATGCTGTAACTTCTGCATCTATAGAAACTAGCTGTGTTTTCATAGAATCACAGAGTTGGGAGGGGCCCTACAGGCCATCCAGTCCCACCCCCTGCTCAATGCAGGATCAGCCGAGAGCATCCCTGACCAGGGTTTGTCCAGCCGCTGCTTGAAGACTGCCAGTGAGGGGGAGCTCATCAACTCCCCAGGCAGCTGATTCCACTGTTGCACAACTCTGACTGTAAAAAAGTTGTTCCTAATATTCAGCCAGTACCTTCCAGCTCTTTAATTTAAACCCATTAATGTGAGTCCTGTCCTCTGCTGCCAACAGGAACAGCTCCCTGCCCTCCTCTGAGTGACAGCCCTTCAAAGACTTCAAGAGAGCAATCCTGTCCCTCCTCCACCTCCTCTTCTCCGGACTGGACATTCCCAAGTCCCTCAGCCCTTCCTCCTGGGGCTTCTTGGTCTCCAGGCCCCCGATCATCCTCGTCGCTCTCCTCTGCACCTGCTCCGTTCTGTCCACAGCCTTTTGGAAGTGAGGCCTCCAGAACGGCACACAGGACTCCAGGTGTGGCCTAATCAATGCAGTGTCCAGCAGGACTATGACATCTTGCGACCTGGATGTTATGCCTCTGTTGATACACCCCAAGACTGCATATGCCTTTCTTGTCGCCACATGACACCGGCTGTTCATATTTAACTTTCAGTCCACCCAAGATCTTGTTTTCATGCACCACTACTCAGAAGTGTATATCCCCCCATCCAGTATGCATGTTCCGCATTTTTGTTACCCAGATCTAGAACTCTGCACTTATCCTTGTTAAACTGCATCTTGTTCACACCCGCCCACTTTTCCAGCGTGTTCAGATCTCACTGAATTCTATCTCTGTCTTCCGGTGTGTTCGCTGCTCCTCCCAATTTGGTGTCGTCTGCAAATTTAGTGAGTAGCCCCTCCACACCCTCATCCAGATCCTTTATAGAAATATTGAAAAGTACCAGACCCAGAACCGAGCCCTGTGGCACCCCACTGGACACCTCCCTCCAGTCTGATGAAATGCCACTGAGACCCGTTCTCCAAGCAGTTCCCGATCCACTTAACTATCCTAGAGTCCAGTCTGCTGTCCTCTGATTTACCCATCAGAACATCGGTGTCTTCAAATGCTTTATGGTGAATTTGGAGGTGGACTTGGCAGCCCTTCTGTAAAGGAATGGACTCGGAAGCCCAGTTTGCTCACTGTATAGAGTATTCCAAATGAGGCTTAACCATCGATTTATACAGGGGAATTATGATACTGGCTGCTTTGTTTTCAGTCCCCTTCCTAATAATCCCCAGCATAGCGTTGGCCTTTTTCATTGCAGTCGCACATTGTCTTGACATTTTCAGTGAGTTATCTACTACGACTCCAAGATCTCTGTCCTGGTCAGTTATGGCCAGTTCAGACTCCATCAGCGTATATTCATAGTCAGGATTTTTGGCTCCAAGGTGCATTACTTTTTACAGCCCCATAGCTAGGGATTTATGGGGGAGGGGGCCTTGAGGGGGCCATAGCTAATTAAATCAAAGCTAATTACATTACCTCAGTTTGGGGCCAGCCCGGGAGGAAGGGGCCCAGAAGAAATGCTAGGGTGTCGGACCCCATGGCCCCCCATATTAGCTATGGGCCTGCTTTGCACTTGCCCACATTAACCCTCATTTGCCCCACTGACACCCACTCGCCCAGCCTCGACAGATCCCTCTGGAGCTCCTCACAGTCCTCCCTGGTTCTCACCGCCCTGAACAACCTAGTGTCATCCACAGACTTAGCCACTTCACTGCTTACTCCAAATCATTTATGAACAGGTTAAACAGCACCAGACCTAGTACCAAGATGGACCACTGGTCTGATCCAGCAGGGCTCTTCTTATGTCCTTATGACAAGATGGAGTCCCCCAGTTAAAGAGTCAGTCCTTCGTGGCTCAGCCCTTCCTAGCCAAAAGCTGAAGGATGAAAGAGAGCTTCTTCCCCTTGCCCTGAGAATCTGTCATCTCCCCCCTGACAGTCCATCCTCATTCGTGGGGTCATTCTCGCCCTTCCTGATCAAGAGGAAGAGAAACTATCTAGCCATTTGGCTGACCCAAGTCTCTGTCCCTTGGTGGGACCATCTAGCCAGGTGTGAGATGTTTCAGTTCTCGTTTTAAAGTGTAGAGGTTTTTAACTATTATTGTAAGCTGCCTTGAACCACAAGGAAAGGCCGGGAAAGTATGTAAGACTGCCACTGCCGCTGCTACTACTATTAGGGTTCCTACAAATAATAATAGGTCCTTGCATGGTGCCTTGTTCAGACTGGGCTGCTGCTGTGCAAAGGGAGCACCTGTTGCTGAGCTTTGCTCTTTTGGATGCTGTGGCGAGCTGGTCTCTGAGCAGGAAAGAAGGTCTTGTCACTTTGACGGCCAGCATGTCCCTGGCTCCAGCTCCCGCCTTCCCTACACGCACAGGGAGAGATGCAGCTTTGGGCTAAGAAAGGCAGGATTCTCACTCAAGAATTAGGGCAATTTGTACTGGGCCACTGAGAGCTCTTAGCAGACCGACTCTCCAAACCCACGCCGGCCAGACCTGACACAGCCTGGAAGGGGTGACGATTCATCTTAGTCCTTTACTAAAAAGGCCTCCAACTTCTTCTGAAATAAGCTCCGCAAGTGAAATCTGTCAGCTATCTGGAGAGGCCATTTGCATCCCACAGCAAGAGAGCAGATCACCCTAGCTGGATGTCAGTTCAGTTCAGTCCAGCTGAAATATATTTGCTTTAGGCTGTATGAAGAAAGTACAGCACAGCAGAACTTTAAAAAATGAAAAGTTACCGCCAGATGGGATGGGGCTGAGTTTTTCCCCCCATCAGAAAGTCATGAGGCTTTGGGGACAGAGTCTATCTGGGAAGCTGGGGATGTACACCATGAATCAGTGGATAGCAGAGCACGTTTGGGGGAAATGCAGTTCCCAAAACCAGTTCTCAGGCATGTGGTTTTTCCCCCAGCAGTCCCAGTCATGAATGCAGCTGGACTGAGGAGATTTCAGAACAGGCAGACAAGAGCAAGCCAGCAGAGAACACTTTTGTCTCAAAGCTCCAACCACAGGGCGGGGCTCAGGCGGCAGTTTTCGAAAGCATCCTGAAAGCAAAACTTCCAAATCGACATTTAATACTGAATTTTGAAACTCTGCCAGGTTGTTCACTGGAGTGGCGCCAAGCTCAGTTCTCACGATCCCTGTCACTTCACACACTTCACAGTCAGGCCGTTGCCCTTCGACACGAGGCACTTCTTTCGGGAACGAATTCTTCCCGGAAGACCGAGCGGCTCTCTGGGCCCGTGAGATTGTGGCGAATTCAGAGAGCCATCCTGTCTTCTGGTGCAAATTCACTGCCTCGAACTTGAACCGTGCTGCGGCTTGTGAGAAAAGACTGGCTTTTCTTATGACATATGCCGCCGTGCTTATGGTTCCCACACCCTCCTTCTTTGCCCCCTGCCATCCCGGTCCCTGCCAGGGGACACAGTGCGGCACAAAGGACACGCCTGTGCTGAGAGACAATACCATGGAAGCAGCGAGGAAAGCCCCGGTTCTGGTGAGCCTTTCCTGAGCAACTTCTTGCAGGGCCCTGGAGTCAGGGAGAGGGACTCTGCAAGCGGTTTCTGCAGCTGCTCCTTAATAACATTAGAGGAGCCCTGTTGGATCAGACCAGAGAGGGTCCATCAAGTCCAGCCTCCTGTCTCACACAGAGGCCAGCCAGTTCCTCTGGAGGGCCAGCAACAGGGCAGAGAGGCCGAGGCCTTCCCCTGATAAGAACCTAAGGAGAGCCCTGCTGGATCAGACCAGTGAGGGTCCATCCAGTCCAGCATCCCGTCTCACACAGTGGCCAGCCAGTTCCTCTGGATGGCCAACAACAGGGCATGGAGGCCGAGGCCTTCCCCTGAGAAGAACATAAGAAGAGCACTGTTGGATCAGACAGTGAGGGTCCATCTTGTCCAGCCTCCTGTCTCACACAGAGGTCAACCAGTTCCTCTGGAGGGCCAGCAATGGGGCAGGGAGGCCGAGGCCTTCCCCTGATAAGAACATCAGAAGAGCCCTGCTGGATCAGGCCAGTGAGGGTCCCTCTAGTCCAGCATCCTGTCTCACACAGTAGCCAACTAGTCCGTCTGGAGGGCCAGCAACAGGGCAGAGAGGCCGAGGTCTTCCCCTGATGAGAACATCAGAAGAGCCCTGCTGGATCAGGCCAGTGAGGGTCCATCTAGTCCAGCATCCCGTCTCACACAGTGGCCAGCCAGTTCCTCTGGAGGGCCAGCAACAGGGCAGAGAGGCTTGAGGCCTTCCCCTGATAAGAACCTCAGAAGAGCCCTGCTGGATCAGGCCAGTGAGGGTCCCTCTAGTCCAGCATCCTGTCTCACACAATAGCCAACTAGTCCGTCTGGAGGGCCAACAACACCCGGTTTGTGGGGGTCCTCTTGGAGTTCTTCACAGTCACCCTTGGTTTTCACTATCCTGAATATTTTGGTATCATCTGCAAATGTGGCCACTACAGTACTCATCGCTTATGAACAGGTCAAACAGTCCTGGCTCCAATACCGATTCTTGTGGGACCCCCGCTGCTCTCTTCCCTCCATTGTAAGAACTGTCCCTTGATTCCCACTCTTTGCTTCCCATCATTTAGCCCATTTTTAATCCTTGGCTTTGAAGTGCAGACTCTGCAAGCCTGGAAGGCTAAAACTGTCTGTGCACTCAGGCACCTGTATTAACCATCAGGTTGCCCAGTCTTGCCAGTGAGAGAGTGGGGGAGTCCTGTCCCTTCTCCAGGAGTTCCTCGCGCACACCATAGAGTTTTCAGGGTGATTGCTAGAGCGTCATCCCGGCAACGTGCCTGGCACGATGATGTCACTTCCGGGTGATGTCATCACGCTGGGCAGTTGGCTGGATCGTGCCACTTTGGGGGTGGGGTTCCCCCCACTGGCCGAATCTGGACCGGCGGATTGGGGACCCCTTTAGCAGGGGAATCCCCACCCCCCAGGGGGACTTGGCAGCCCTAATTAACCGACAGATTATCACTACGATAACTTTCTCCAGTGAAGAGCCAGTTTGGTGTAGTGGTTAAGTGTGGGGACTCCAATCTGGGAGAACCGGGTTTGATTCCCCACTCCTCCACTTGCACCTGGCTGGATGACCTTGGGCAAGCCATAGCTCTGTACCAGCTGTTCTCTCAAGGACAGCTTGGGAAAGAGCTCTCTCAGCCCCACCTGCCTCACAGGGCGTCTGTTGTGGGGAGGGGAAGGGAAAGGAGTTTGTAAGCCGCTCTGAGACTCCCTTGGGGAGTGAAGGGCGGGGTATAAATCCAATCTCCTCCTCCTCCTCCTCCTCCTCCAGGGGAACGTATCTTTGCAGCCTGGAGATCAGTTGGCAACCCTCACTGACACACACTAATCTTCTCTAATCGGTTTCTTCTCTTTGTTAGTCTTGGCAGGCTGCTGAAATGAAACTGCTGAACAGAACAGAAAGCAGATCCACTCTGTGGACCTCCTGCTTTGCTCCAGTATACTCCGTTCTCACCCTGGAATTCCAGAAAAGAGGGAAAGAAATGTGTGTGGCTTTTGAAAGCCAAGGAGTGGGAATTTCCAAAGCCAACACTGTCCCTTAGTGCAAGCGGGAACTGGCGTCCAAGATCCAAACAGTTTGCAGTTAGTGGAACAGCTGCCAGCAGCGGGGCCTTGGGAAGAGTCCCACACTCCAGGCCAAATCCAGAGCGGGAAGGCAGCCGGTCAGCCCGGACACCGAGGGATCACTGCCGCTTCCGGGCGAGGAGCAAGGCCACTGCCCTTCTGGTGGTCAAGAAGACTGTTTGCGGGGCACACGTGTTCAAAGGGCAAAGGGCAGAGGAGGGCAGCCAAGATAAGGAGGGGGCTGGAGCCCCTTCCCTCGGAGGAAAGGCTGGAGAGTCTCTGGGAACCTTGCAGTGTAGAAAAGAGATGACTAAGGGGGGACAGGGTAGAGGTTTATAATATTACGCATGGGGTGGAGAGAGCGGACAAAGGGGAAAATTTCTCCCTCTCCCAAAAGACTAGAACTCGAGGGCAGCCAATGAAGCCGGTGGGCAGTAGGTTCAGGATGGACAAAAGGAAACACCACTTTACACCAAGAGTGATTAGAATGGGAAATTCGCTGCCAGAGGATGTACACCTGGCCACAGGAATAAACAGCTTTAAAAGGGGGATTAGATAAATTCATGGCAGAAAAGTCGATCAATGGCCACTAGCCAGGGTGACTGAGGGGAACCTCCACATTCAGAGCCACTAATCCTCTGAATCCCAGAGCCAGGAGGTAACATCAGGGGAAGGCCTCAGCCTCTCTGCCCTGTTGTTGGCCCTCCAAGGGAACTCCATGTCCAGCCACCACCTGCGCATAGGCGCATGCAAAAAAATATATTTTTTTAATCACATGCAGCCAATGAGGGCCAAAAATGGCTTCTCCAGAAGTGCCTTTGGAATGCAGGGCTTTGTTCTTCCCGGAGAAAAATGTGTTTGGACCTCTGGACCTTCTGGGCATCCCTCTTGATCAAGTCCAGTTTTTTCCCCAGTCAGATCTCAGAGTGTCGAGGGGCAAGCGTTGGCAGTCTTCTCTGGGTGACCACTACCGCATCCATTCAGCCCTGCCGAGAAAACCTTCCAGGCTTGCCAAATGCCATACAAGGGGGGCTTGCTGTGCTCTGGGGATGGAGGAAGGGCTAGAAATGCTAAGTCTCTTGCCTTAATAGACCATTTACCATCTCTCCAAATTGAGCTGGCCTTGGCTGGGAGGGCGGGGTACAAATCAGACGGACGGACAGACAGACAGACAGAGTGATGAACTGTGTACAGTTTTGGTCACCACACCTCAAAAAGGATATTATAGCACTGGGAAAAGGGCAGAAAAGGGCAACTAGAATGATGAAAGGGTTGGAACACTTTCCCTATGAAGAGAGGTTGAAGCGCTTGGGGCTCTTTAGCTTGGAGAAACGACGGCTGAGGGGTTCCACATGATCGAGGTTTATAAGATTATGCATGGGATAGAGCAGGTAGAGAAAGAAGGACTTTTCTCCCTTTCTCACAAGACAAGGACTCGTGGGCACAAGTAGTAGAGTTAGAACAGATAAAAGGAAGGACTTCTTCACCCAAAGAGTGATTAACACATGGCATTCACTGCCGCAGGAGGGGGTGGCGGCTACAAGCATGGACGGCTTCAAGAGGAGATTAGATAAACATCTGGAGCAGAGGTCCATCAGTGGCTGTTAGCCACAAGGTACAGATAGGATCCCTTGGTCTGGTGCAGGTGATGCTCTGTATTCTTGGTGGGGGCAGCAGTGGGAGGGCTTCTGGAGTTCTAGTCCCACTGGTGGACCTCCTGTTGGCCTGGTCCTACAGGGCTTCTCTTATGTCTGGGGCAAGTGATGCTCTGTCTTCTTGGTGCTTGGGCAACAGTTGGGGGGCTTCTAGCACCCTGGCCCCACTGCTGTACCTCTTGAGGGCACCTGGTGTTTCTGGCCACTGTGTGACACAGAAGAGTGTTGGACTGGATGGGCCACAGGCCTGATCCAGCATTGGCTCCTCTGGTGTTCTGATGTTCTCTTATAATGGGATGGCCGCAGAGCACTGGACGGAAAAAGCTGGCGAAAAGCCGCCCTCCGTGGTCTTTCAGAATCCTGCAGAGCTGAGTGGAGATTCTGCCTTAACTTGAAAACCTCAGTCCAGACTGGGAGCCCGGCAAAGCTGCAGTCCTGCCTCGCAGCCCGACTCTTCCTGCGCACAGCAGCCCGCCCTGGCTCTCCTTGGCAGTCTCCCCGGGAGCCTCTGAGGCAGGCCATGGCTTGCCCCCCTGCCTCCTGTCATCTACCAACTAGGGCATTGTCAGCTCGTTGCCGCATCCTCTTCCCTGCCAGCCTCTGGATCTGTGTTTCGTTTCTCGGGATAAAAGTGCACTTCCGGAGTGGAAACCACCTGGCCGTCATCCTGGGGCAGAGAGGAGCACCCAGAGATAGAAGAAACCAGGTGGGGCGGAACCGGTGACGGACGGGGGCCCATCAAGCCAGTGTGATCACAGTTCTCGGGGGTGTGGCGGCTGTTTGTTGCCACAGCGAGTCCCAGCTGTGGGGGAGCCCCTCCCCACTGCTTGCCAGAGCTCCCACTTCTGCCCCCCCCCCTGCTCGCTGCTGGCACCCCCTCCTGGGCCTTTTGTAGTCCTGACACACTTGGTCTCTGTTTGCTCTCTCAAGCTTGGATTTATACCCTGCCCTCCACTTGGAGTCTCAGAGCAGCTTACAAACTCCTTTCCCTTCCCCTTCACCACTGGCCCACTGATCTGTTCCAGAGGTTTAACCATTGGG
This sequence comes from Lepidodactylus listeri, assembly GCA_029233225.1. Lineage (NCBI taxonomy): Eukaryota > Metazoa > Chordata > Lepidosauria > Squamata > Gekkonidae > Lepidodactylus > Lepidodactylus listeri. The sequence goes on along the minus strand of JARCFY010000004.1, from coordinate 1,418,112 downwards.
CAGTGTTGCTTGTGATCCCCACCCCCCCTGCCGCCCAGTTTGGGAGTCTTTTCTGTAGCTTTCAAGGAGGGCTGGTTGCTGAAGCCCCCCTTAGACACTCCCTGGCAGGACTCAGAGTCTTTGTTCCAACGACAGAGAGTCCCCACTCAGAACCGCCTGGGTCCTAGTGAGACGGCTTCCCTCGCCCACAGCTGCTTCTGGGGCAGCCCCAGGGCTCTGAAGCATCTGCCTGCGCTGCAGCCCACCCTGTCAGGGAAAGGCCACAGGCCTCGGAGATGCTGTCACAAGAGTTGAAGCAGTGGTGGGAGAAGAAATGTGGATGCTGTCTTCCTGACGGGCTGTATCAGCCAGCATTGGAAGTCTCAGAGCAGGAGCCCCTGAAATCTCCCTGCAGCCTCCTGGGTCGGGTTGCCAGCTCTGGCAAGAAATTCCTGGAGACCTGTGGGAGGAGCCTGGGAAGGGCAGGGACCTCACTGGGGTGGAATGCCACAGAGCCCGCCCCCCCCCTCCAACGCAGCCGTTTGCACCGGGGGAGCTGGTTTCTGGTCACTTGGAGATCAGTTTCAATCCCAGATCTCCACCTATCACCTGGAGGCTGGCAACCCTGGGAGGAAGCCAAGAATGCCCCAGCTGGGCTCCCGGTCTCAGCTTTTTGCCTCCAGTTGCCTCCAGGAGAGTCCCAAACAGAGCAGATTGACCCAAAGGGCGTTTGTGAGGTCCTCCCTCTCCACCAGCGCCACTGCCTTCCCATCTCCATTGTGCCCCCCCCCTTTGGGGCTCCCCAAGCCTCCGGACAGGGGTGAAGGGGGAGAGGAGCAAGGACTAGAGCACCCAAGTCTGTCCTTTTCTCCCCCAGGAAGCTGCTCCTTTAACTAAGACAAGGACCTCCATTGCCATCCCTGGCCTGATACTGAAGCCTCCCTAAATGCATCCGCCTAGCCTTACCCTCACCGCCTGTGCTGGGGGCTGGAGGGCCACCCCTTTAAACTCCCTCCCTGTAGGAATTTCTGCTGGGCTGCTGCCTACTGGTTTCCTGGGCCCTGGCCTGTCCCCACTGGGCTCCTGTACTGACAGCTGGCCTCTGTTGAGGCTTCTCTTCTTCCTGCTGCCTGGAGCCTGCTGTGGTCTTCCTTTCTGGCCAGGATCTTTGCCAGGTGAGTGGAGAGGAAGGAGAGGGCTCCTGCAGTACCAGACCTGGCCGCAGCAGCAGAGTCCTGCTCAGCTGTGAGGCCGCTGGGCATGGCAGTCAGCCTGAGGTCTGTCCTGGGCGAATCAGTAAGAACTGTCATGAAAGAATTGTCAAGCTCATAGAGGGACAACGCCTGCTGAGGGAAAATCAGCATGGCTTCTGCAAAGGGAAGTCCTGCCTCAACAACATTTTAGAGTTCTTTGAGAAAGTGCACAAGCATGTAGACAATAGTGACCCACTAGACATTATACACTTGGACTTTCAAAAGGCTTTTGAAAAGGTACCTCACCAAAGACTCCCGAGTAAATTTAGCAGTCATGGACGGGTTCTCTTATGGATTAAAAACTGGTGAAATGACATGAAGTGTTGTGTACTAAGACCACGATCGCCTGGTCTCCCGTAATGGCGACCGCCACGTGGTCAGCGCACATGGTCAGAATCTACCTGAGCTTCAGCCAGGTAGAACAATAGCCAGTTGGATCCTGAGTGACCACCAATTACGAGCCTAGGTCTCCCGCTGGGGGACCTATGAACTACAACCACGGACTTAAGGTCCTATCAGGACCTGGGGACGAGGTCGGGGCATTGTCTCCGGCCGGCATAAAAGAGGGCTCTGAGCCCGGGGTTCCCCATGTTCCATCTGACCCTCAATAAAGAGCTTCACTATGAAATCACTACCACTCGCCTCCCGACTCCAATACTTTCCATGAAGCAAAGAGTGGGAATCAATTGGACAGTTCTCACAATGGAGGAAAGTAAGCAGTGGGGTATTGGGGCCGGTACTATTTAACTTATTCATCAGTGTTCTGGAACGAGGGCTGAGTCGTGTAGAGGCCAGGCAAGCAGATGACACCAAATTATTCAGGGTGGTGAAAACCAGGGCTGACTGTGAAGAGCTCCAAGAGGACCCCCACAGACTGGGAGAGTGGGTGACAGTGTGGCCAATGAAGTTCAGTGTTGGTGTCAGGTGATGCACATTTGGGACAAAAAATCCCCATTTCAAGTATAGGCTAATGGGGAGCTGAACTTGCTGAGGCTGAGGGGTGGGGAAAGATCTTGCAGTTGTAGTGAATACCCCAATGAGAGTGTCTACCTAGTGTGATGCAGCGATTAAAAAAAAGACAACCTCTGTGTTAGGGATTATTAAGAAAGGGACTGAGAATAAAATGGCCGATACTGTAATGCCCCTGTATAGATCTATGAGGTGGACTCATTTGGAATACTGTGGGCAGTTCTGGTCACTGTACATCTCCAAAAGGACATTGCAGAGCTGGAAAAAAAGTATAGAGGAGGGCAACCAAGACGTTGAGGGGGTTGGAGCATCTTCCCTACGAGGAAAGGCTGATGAGTCTGGGACTTCTCAGTTTAGAAAAGAGTTTGACCAAGGGGTTTATAAAATGATGCATAAGATGGGGAGAGTGGGCAAAGACAACTTTTTCCCAAATACTAGAAGTAGAGGGCCTCCGATGAATCTGTTGGGCAGTAGGTTCAGGACGGACAAAAGGAAATACTACTTCACCCAGAGAGTGATTGCAATGTGGAATTTGCTGCCAGAGGATGTTGTGAAGGTCACAGGGATAAACAGCTTTAAAGGGCTATCCGATAGATTCATGGAGGATTATCAATGGCTACTAGCCATGGTAGCTAAGGGGAACCTCCACATTCGGAGGCACTAATCCTCTGGACCCCAGAGCCAGGAGGCAACGTCACACCCGCTGTAAGGCAAGCAGGCAAGTCTGGGGAGCCACCTCCCTTCTCTATGACCTCATCAGCCCAGCAGCCTCCCTCCTCTGTGACCTCATCAGGCCAAGTCACGAGATCACTCCTAGTGACCAGGCGACCACAGGGGGTCTCCTGCGAGTGGGCGGCTGGGCAAACCAGAGGGAAGTTCATCTTGGGCCGGTCTCGTCCATTGCTCTGCAAGGAGGCTGCTCCACAGGGCTGTTTCCCCTTCAGGTGAGCAGCGCAGGGCTTTCTGGGGATTCCCAAAGGGACAGGTGGGCAGGAGCATAGAGTTCAATCTGCATTTTGGGGATATTTCACTCAACACCTGAAATTTGCCTGGGCATGCTGGGCTTGAAGGGCTTTGGGTTTGCGTGGTAAAATCCCGTCCTGCAATAAGGAGAGTAATTAGAGGCAGAAAAGTCCCTCCGAGGGCACCTTTCACTCACTAGAAAACTACAGCTCTTCTTCTTGCCTGTGGGCATGGGGTGGGCATGACCCCTTGCCCCTGGCTGTTTCCAAACCAAACACTGGGATTTGCCCCGGCCAGCGACTAGGAAATGCCCAGGGGGTGGTGGGGGCAGCTATGTGGCTGACGGCCTTCTCTGTCCACAGGAACTCACCCCCGCCTGTCCCTCAGGGAGACCTGCCAGGGCCCCTTCAGGCATCATCATGCAGGCACAAAATCAGACCCCTAAAGGGTTACCCCACCTTTCTTGCTTTCGCTTAACCTTGGAACCTGCTTGAAAGCTTCCGCAGGCTGGAAATAAGCTGATGAGTGATTCTTCCTGTCTGTTATTGCCACACGCTATCTCTTGGCTTCTGAAACCTCTCTGGGAAAAGATGCAGAGTGGAACATGATGCTGAGGGCCAGACAGGAAAGCTGCATATTTTCACTCTCCCAGAGTGCCCTCTGCTGGAAGCACAGAGGATCTTTCTTTCTTTCTTTCTTTCTTTCTTTCTTTCTTTCTTTCTTTCTTTCTTTCTTTCTTTCTTTCTTTCTTTCTTTCTTTCTTTCTTTCTTTCTTTCTTTCTTTCTGGTTAAGTGTGCGGACTCTAATCTGGGAGAACTGGGTTTGATTCCCCACTCCTCCACTTGCACCTGCTGGATGACCTTGGGCAAGCCATAGTTCTGACAAGAGCTGTTCTTGAAAAAGAGCTGTTTCTGTCAGAGCTCTCTCAGCCCCGCCTACCTCACAGGGTGTCTGTTGTGGGGAGGGGAAGGGAAAGGAGTGTGTATGCTGCTCTGATACTCCCTTGGGTAGTGAAGGGTGGGGTATAAATCCAATCTCTCCTTCCTTCCTTCCTTCCTTCCTTCCTTCCTTCCTTCCTTCCTTCCTTCCTTCCTTCCTTCCTTCCTTCCTTCCTTCCTTCCTTCCTCTGGGATTTTTGTATCCTGGCTGGAAATCCTTGGGTGACCCTGACCAGTCAGTAGCTCACAACGGGTGGCCTACCTCACAATGCTGCTGGGGCGACGCAGGAGAGAGCCGCCCCCCCAAAAAAGTCAAGCCCTTCAGCTGCCCTGTCCTGGGACCGGAGGCTGGTTGGAGTGTGTGTGTGAGTGTGTTTGCTGTGCTCCAGAGCAAGTCCAGACGCCGCTGCTCCAGCCAGGTATTCTCCCCAGGTAACCCCTGGGATGTGCTGCAGAGGCAGCTGGACTCACAGCAGGTTTCCCTTTTCTTTTTCTCTTGCAGCATCAGGCCATGGAGGAGAGAGGCAATATCTACCCCATCCTTCCAGGTAGGACACACTTTGCGCCCCCCCCCCTTGTCCCCTCTCTGCATCCTGTGGGGCCAGACAGAACACCCTTACGGGTGGCCCCCGCACCCTGCGAGGAGCACAAGAATGGGAGAGGCGCATCATGCCTTCGGAACTCATAGGGGAGGGTGGATAAGAGAGATTCAGCCACAGACGCTCCCTCCATGGCACATTTCTGGGGGGGGGGGACACACAATGCGAAGCCAGATGTGAGATGAAGGAGGCAGCCTGATGGCTTGACAGCAGCATTTCTCCAACACTTCCTCCTCGTCCTTAGAGTGTCCAACAGGTCCAGTGCTGTCAAAAACTGTGCTCTGGGGACCATTTGGAGGGACATTGTGGGTGAGAGATGGGGGTTTGCCCCCACGCCCGCCCCACTGCTTGCTGGGGAACAGGGGCAGCCCTTTGCAGACTGAGCCTGTTCAGCAGTTGACATGGCCAGAAGGGACCAAAGCTGGTGGGAGGGGGGGACTCCACTGGGAAAGGGGGCCTCCCCCGTAGGAAGGGCTGTAACCGTCACTTACAGCCAGCACTTAGACTTGAGCCCAGAAACAAACTGACAGCCAGAGCAGTCCTTTCAAGCCAAGTACAAACATTACCCAGCAGCTGCCAGCACCCAGGACATGCTATTTTGCGCCCGCTGAACTTATCAGCTGGCCTTCAGGGGCAGCCCCGTGTGCAGTGCATTGCAGTAGACCAGTCTAAAGGTTGGGGCAGCACTCTGCCACAGATCTTGCTGGGTGACCTTGGGCCAGTGACTTTGTCTCAGCCTCACAGGGCTGTGATCAGGACCCCACCATGGGGGGAAGAGAACCAGGTGTGCTGTTCCTTGGAGGAGGTGCTACAAGAAGCCGACCCCCTCCCCTCCCTCTTCTCCCTGCAGCCCAGTCTCCATCCCCCCTGCACGAGGACCCCACCTGTGGAGACGAGGAGCTGGATGAGGAGACCGTGTAAGTGCCCCCCCCGGGGGACTCCCGCGTCTCAGGCGACAGGAGGGGGAGCTCTTCCCTCCGGCAGGTCCAGTGGGAGACAGCCAGAAACCGGCCATCTCCTTCCAGCCGCCATGCTCTGCACATGGAGGGAGGAGAGCGGCCCTCACACATCCTTCTGATTCTGGGTCTGTGCACTTTGTCCACACCCATTTCGGGCCAGGCAGAACTGGGACCCTCCGCTGGCTGGGGGCCTTCCCCGCCCCCCCTGCTCAGGGGTTCTCGGCAGGCCGCGAGAGGGAAGAATGCACCGGGGCCCCTGCTGGGCCATTGCTTCTGGGCCGAGGGTCCCAGCCTGTTCCCACATCCCACTGTCCCATGGGGTTGCAGGGCAGGAAAGGGGACCGGCCAGCGGATTTGCCAAACCTCTTGTGTCCCGTCTGTTCACGGCCAAGGAGCAGGGGCTGGCCCAAGAGAAACAGCCGATCTGGTGGTGTGGGGGACCGCCCGGCAGTCAGCCTTGAAAAGGGAAGGCCACAGTGGTAGGGCGGCCCGCTCCAGCTTGGGACATTCCTGGAGGTTTGGGGGTGGAGCCTGGGATCTGGGGAAGGGAGGGACCGTTCCAAGGCAGCCATTTTCTCCAGAAGAGATCAGTGCGCAGTCTGGAGATCGTTTGTTATGGGGGGGGGGGGTGGCGGGGATCTCCAGGCTCCACCTGGAAGTTAGCAGCCCTAGTCCAAGGGTCCCACTGCCCACTTCCCAGCATGCAGGGCTGGCCAGAGTGAGGCCCCTTCTGCCCCCTGCCCAAGGCACTCCCATCTTCAGGATTTGTTCCCCTGTTCCACGACCGACCTTTAGCTGCAGAAACGGGGTCTGGGCCTGGGAAGCGAAGGCCGCGGGAGGCTAATGAACCGCTCTCCTCCGGTCCTTCCAGGAACTTCATCTCCGCCTTGTACACGGCTCTGGGGCCTCTCCTACCTGAGGTGGCCAAGCTCCAAAGCCATCAGGACCCCCCGGCTCACCTGATGGTCGATGTGAAAGCCAAGCTGCGGGAGCTGGGCTCCAGTGTCTCCGATGCCCGGAAGAGGTTGCTGCAGTACAACATTTACCTGGTGAGTGCTGCGGGCGTGCCAGCAGCCAGGCAAGCATCGGGCGGCCTCAGCACCCGGCCAGCATCCCTGAGAGCGGAACCCCGGCAGCTGTGGCCGGGAAGGAGGGCCGGGTCCCGCACAGCCCCACTGAGCCCCTCGGCCGTTCCTTTCCACAGAAGAAGAAGCTGGCCAGGGCAGCCCAGGAGAGGAAAGCCCTGAAGGAGCAGCAAGGGGAAGACCCCGGCGAGCAGGTGAGGCCTCCCCCCTCCTCCCGTGAAGGGGCCCCTCCCCATCCTCTGCTGCCTGGAGCTGAGGCCTCTCTCCTGGTTCTTCAGCCTGGCACCGGGCAGAGATGGCACCAGGGAAGGGAGACCAAGAAGCAGGGGGCCCCAGGGCACAGAAGGCCTCAGGGGAGGAAACCCTTTGGCTGCCTGCACATGGTGGGGTTGCCCCAGGAGAGCCAAGAGCAGAGGGGAGGGGACATCTCTGGCTGGGGCTGAGGAATAGAGCCAGGGGAGGTCTGGCCCTTCACCTTCCTGGTCGGCTGCCTACAGCTGCCAACTTCCGATCCGGAAATACCTGGCGATATGGGGGTGGTGCCTGCAGAGGGCAGGGTTTGGGAAGGGAAGGGTCTAATGCCAGACAGCCCACCCTTCAGAGCGGGTGTTTATTATTCTATTTATTCATTTTATTAAATCTTATGAATCGCCCACCCTTCCGAGCAGGCTCTGGGCAATTGCCATCACTGTAAACAGTTGAAAATACAGTTGATAGATAATTAAAGTCACAAATAATAAACATGAAATTAGAACCAATCAGGATAGCGATAGATAGTCCTCCCTTGCCGGCCACACCGCTATCCTGCGCAGCAGGCAGGGTATGTGGGGGCTATGGGAAGGAGGGAGGGAGGGAAAGAAAGAGGGAGGGAGGGAGGGAGGGAGGGAGGAAGCAAGCAAGCCAGTCCCAACCTCCCATTGCTGCCCTCTACCAAAAGCTTGGAGGAACCTCTCTGCCTTCCAGGCCCTCCGGAATTGCTTTAGATCCTGCAGGAGATCTGACTTCAGGTGAACTGACCTCTGCAGTCTGGAGACGGTCGTGATTCCAGGAGATCTCCAGGCCCCACCTGGCGGTTGGCAATTATAGGTGCTGCCTGGAGGAACAAATGCATAGGCTCTCCTGACCCCTATTATCGTCGTCACCACAGCCTGGGTCCCAAACTCCACTGCTCCAGAGGCCGACCTATCATTCCCGTGTCCCAATTTGCCCGTGAATTTAGTAGTCCATTTACGTGGTCCAGAATTCTCCTTAGGGGCTTGGTCAATGGATAACATCTAAAAATAGATAATGACATGCATGCAGAATTGAAGCCGTGGTTGATAGAGTGTCACAGACACCAGGAAAGCTAATTTCAGAAACATACACATGGAGGAAGAAGAGTGACAGAAACAAACTGAAAGCTCACATATTTGTTGTTGCTGAGGTCCCTCCCCACACCCCACACCCCACCCTCCCCAGATGCAACTCCAAATCTCCTGGAACGTCACAGCCGGGGTTGGCAACTGTATAGTGTCCAGGGTTGCACCAGGAAGCTCTTTGCTGGGAGAAGCCCTGTGGATGGATCATGTGGAAAGGCCGCCTCTGTGAGGCCGTGGGGGGGGGGGCCCTGGAGTGAGGGTGTGGCTGACCGACTTTCTCGTGTTCTGCCTCCCATTCAGGAGTTCCCCTCGCCGGAGTCCACAAAGCCCAAGCCCGGGGAGAGAGTCCCAAGAAGGAGCCCAAGGGTCCAAGATCCCCGTCTGCCTTCGCTGGGGGAAGACAGCTCACGGGCACTGCGGGTGAGACGTGGATTTTGGGGTGGGGGCGGGCTGGGGGTACAGGGCAGAGGGCAGCATGGCACAGCGGCTTGGGAGCTGGGTTTGGGGAAGCAGCGCTCTGTGTGTGCATGTGTGATTGTCTACCCTGGGGGGGGGAGTTATGCCATGAACCCCCCCTCCATCTGATCCCCACCCCACCCAAGCCCTGCCAAGCCCAACAATGTGGGTTTGAACCCAGGGGCTTTGCTGGAGGGGGGGACAAGAAGAAGAGCCCCAGTCTGGATTGCTCCCTGGTGAGTGGTGAAGACCCCACCCCCAGGCCACGGACTCTCCTTTTGCCTCCCCAGGAGCAAGCCGAGGAGCGCGCCCGTGCTCACACCATCCCTCAAGTGACTCTGAAAAGTGCTGGCAGGACCGACACCTTGTGTAAGTTGGAGTCGGACTCCACCGAAGTTTCTTTCTTCCTGGGGTGTGGGGTGAGTCCCGGGGTTGCCAGTTCTGGGCTAGGGCATCCCTGGAGCTCTGGGCTGGGGCTGAGGGGGGAGGACCTGGAGCTAGGGGCTTGAGCTAGAAGGAGACCCTGGGAGGGCATGCCATGGAGTCTGCCCTCTGAAGCGTCCATTTCCTCAGGGGGAACGGACCCCTCTAGCCCAGAGATCAGGTATCATGCTGGCGAAGGACAGGGACCTCAGTGGAGTGCAATGCCCAACAGTCAGTCCGCTCTCCAAAGCATCCATTTTCTCTAGGGGAGCTGGTCTCTGGCATCTGAACTGTAATTCCAAGGGATCCCCAGGTCCCACCTGGAGGATGGCACCCCTAGCTCACTGCTGTTCTTCCTTGGAGTCCCTGCCCCCACTCCTGGAGTCTGATGGGGGGGGGGGGAAATACCTTGTTGTCCTTTGCTCTGCAGCCTCCCGCACCACCTCCGACCGAAGCCCGCTGTGACCACCCCAGGAGGCGCCGGGGTCTCCCAACCCACACTCCACCTCCACCCACCCTCCCAGGAGTGCAGTGAGACCGGGCCCAGCAGCAGCTGAGACACCTCCCTCTCCCTCCCCCACTTGTGACAATAAAGACCTCTCTCACTCATGCAATGGACTCGGAATCTCTTCCTTTCTCGGGGCCCTTCTGGGGCAGGTTGTCCAAAGTGGGGGTTCAGGAGCCGTGTGAGAAGTGCCTTCTTTCGGCCAGCACCTGGGCATGATTAAAAACTGGGCATGGGGTGACTGTGGTGCTGCCCCCTGGCATGACATGGGACCGCCCAGTGCAAGGCACAAGGGAGCTCCCTAGCAGACTCTAAACTTGGCAATGGGGTCAGTCAGATGTAGTGCTTAGGGTGTCAGATCAGGAGCCGGGAGACCCAAGGTTCGAATCCCTCCACCCTGACATGAAAGCTCACTGGGGGACTGTTGTGTTCTAATGGCGACTGCCATGTGGTCCGGCCATGCAGCTGGGGCAAGCACATGGCCGGGAACAGACAGCGCTTCGCTCCAGAACACAATAGACTGGCCGGCTTGTGATTTAGACCTTTCAGTCAGCAAGGATGCAAATAGGGGCCAGTGACCTGGGGAAGACTTAACTGTATTAATTGTAATCCTATGAGACTGTGTGGGCAAGGCCAGGGACATGGTTTAGGTGCGCATGTAAGCAGACCCTTGAGCCCAGCTCAGACATGTGTTCCAGAACCTCCTAATAAACTATGAGCTGATTTCACTTGAATGTGTCTCTGGACTGAGTACTTTACAGGAACCTTGTGCCAGTCACCCCTTCTCAGACTCACCTACCCCACAGGGTTGTTGTGAAGACCAAATGGAGGAGAGGAGAATGCTTTGGGTCACCGTTGGGGAGGAAGGTGGGGTATAAGTGACGGACATTAATAAGAATAAGAAATGTTGCTGTTGAAGTACTGCAAACTGGGTGCCCCAAGAGGGAAATGCTTGGCTTGGTTGTCTGCAATTAGAATACAGCTCCTTACCCAGGCGGCCAGCCTGACTGCAATTTGGCAAGAACTGGTTTCCAACATAAAACCCATCAGCACAGCACAAAATGTCTTCAATTTTGTACAACAGCAAGATCCACAGATTGGGAAGTGTTCTCTGGGATTCCATGACAACAGCCCTCCGGAAGTTACCAAGGCCCACGGTGGCACCCAGGCGGTCTGGCATAGTGGACGGGAGGCACTCAAAAGAGAAAGAGGAAGAAAAACTAAACCAACCAAATAGAAACCTCCAAAGGAAGTTCAGAAAACTTGTTAAGAGCCAAAAGTTATCAACATAAATAGGTATAGACAAAAGCGTGTTTATTTCAAAGACATATGAACACCTTGTAGGGGCCCAAATCAAGCCTCATAAAATGTTCAAAGGGATAAATGCACAAAAAAGAACAGTGTGTGATCTGACGCGTTTCGGCTCACAAGAGCCTTCTGCAGAGGTCAAACAGTACAGAGTACGAAATACGCCGTGCAACAAAGTCCCTGTGACACGTGTAAGGCAGCAGTAGCAGCAGCAGAAGAGACTGGATTCATACCCCGCTCTTCACTCAGAGCGGCTTACAATCTCCTTTCCCTTCCCCTCCCCACCACAGACACCCTGTGAGGTAGGTGGAGCTGAGAGAGCTCTGACAGAGACTGCTCTTTATCAAGAACAGCTCTGACAGAACTATGGCTTGCCCAAGGTCATCCAGCAGCTGCAAGTGGAGGAGTGGGGAATCAGACCCGGTTCTCCCAGATTAGAGTCCGCGCACTTAAGCACCACACCAACAGTAAACAATACAGGACCAAAAATGGAATGTTCCAATCAGGAATTGAATGAAACACCAAAGGATTTTTATTTGGGGCCGCCACATATATATTGGGCCTTGTGTCAGAAGTAGTTCGTTGCATATATTGGAAATGATATCAGTACCAGTCTGTACCTCCCAGTTTCGGTCCTAAGAGTGCAAGTAAAATTTCCTTATCAGGGACAATGTGACATCAACACTGATGTCACCTTGACCCTGTTGCCTGCAGGTCAGGAAGACTCAGGTCCATCCTGCAAAGGTAGGAGTGTGCGTGCCTCACAGCATCCCTTTGTTAACTAGGAGAGGACATGGGGGGAATGGGCGTGCCTGGTCTCTGCACTCTGCACTGCTAGCTAACAAACAGAAGAATGAACTCAGCAGGGACTCCACCAATGCTCCCTCTAAGCTGTGGAGTATTATGAGCAAAAAATCTCCTTTGTGAGCTACCAGCATTAAAGTCTGTGAGTGAGCAATTTGGCTACTGCATAAATTAGTTTGCTCTGGAGCCATCCTTCCTGAACTGAGACAAAAATGTGTGAGCTGGAGGCTAGAAAAGTGTGAGCTAGCTCACACTAACTCAGCTTAGAGGGAACACTGGACTCCACCCCATGAGACTAAGCCAGCTCATGCACACGGCAGGCCGGGGAGAGAGGGAGGCCCCTCCACTGTGGTGTGTACAAGAAGTGTACCACAGTAAGGATACACAGTTAGATAGGCTCTTCCTCCTGCTCTCATAGATTGTTAGAGGCGCCCCAAGAATGCCAGAAGCAGCGCTGCTTGGATGTGGTCTCCTCTGGAGGAGAGGGCCCTGGGGACTGGGAGGTGGTGATTATGAAGGGACTCTGGCAAGCTCTGTTCCCTCGGGTCCCAGGAGGTTGGGAAATCTTCGTGGCTGTACCAAAGAGATAGTCTCCACTTGTCCCAAGAAGAAACCAGGCTGCTGGTGCTTAAAATCAAAAAGGTGGCAGAGCAGTTTTTAAACTGAATATTGGGGGAAAGCCGACAGGAGATAGAATCATAGAATCATAGAGTTGGAAGGGGCCATGCAGACCATCTAGTCCAACCCCCTGCCCAATGCAGGACCAGCCTAAAGCATCCCTGACAAATGAGTCGTCCAGACTTTTCTTGAAAGCTGAACCAGAGGTGAAAAGTCTCTGGTTCGGGATGGCTCATCTCAAAGAGATGAAGGGGTAGCTGTTACTTTCCTACAAGGAAATGGGTTAGAATTGTCCACTGAGACTGTGGCAAATGATAGGGACTGCTTGGCAAGGTCTTGAGGCAGCAAGAGGAAGGTTGTGGGCTTAACATGTATGGGAAACTATAGATGTTTATATACTAATGCTAGAAGCGTCCAAGGTAAAATTGGGGAGTTGGAATGCTTGATGTTGGGGGAAAACATAGACGTTGTGGGTATTTCAGAAACTTAGTGGGATGAGGAAAATCAGTGGGATACGGTGATTCCTGGTTATAAATAATATCGGAAGGATGGGGGGGAAAGGGTTGGAGGTGAGGTGGCTCTGTATGTCAGAGAGGGTATACAGTCCAGTAAGACTGAGAGGGTAGGAGAATTGGATTCGCTTCTGGAAACGCTATGGGTTGAATTCGTGGGCTTCCAAAAGGAAGCTTAATACTGGGAGTTTGTTATTGCCCACCAGATCAAAAGATAGAGGAGGATTATAAAATGATGAGTGAATTAAAGATAGCGGCTAGATGAAATAACTGTGTTGTAATAGGTGACTTTAACTACCCACACATTGATTGGGTCAATATGTGTTCAAGTCGGGAAAAAGAGATTGAGTTTTTAGACACTCTCAATGACTGTGCTATAGAGTAGATGGTTACAGAACTGACCAGGGGAGAGGCGATCCTGGATTTGGTCCTAAGTAACGCCCAAGACCTGGTGAGAGATGTTAAAGTGATTGCACCGCTTGGGAACAGTGACCATAATGTTATTGAATTCAACATTTGTATAAATAGGGAGTTGCCCAAAGAGGCCCTTTGGCTGCCTGCACAACCACTTTTAACTTTAAAAGGGGCAACTTCTCTGATATGAGGGAACATGTGAGGAGGAAACTGAAAGGAAAAGTAGAAAGAGTCAAAGCCATTCACTTTGCCCATCATAGCCCAATTCTTTCTAATAACACACACCATCTTTCAGCCACTCTCTAAAGTACCCGGCACAATCTACCACTGATTCCTTAACCTCAGGAATCTTTTCTTCCCCTCTCTCCCTTTCAAGATCCAGCGGCCCCCTGCCAGTCCTCCTAAACTCTCCCAGAATAGGAGGGCTACAGAAGGGCCTGTGTCAGCAGAGCCCCAAACAACTTGGTCTCTCAGCCCCATGGGCTCTCTGTCAGGGTCCCCATGCTTCAGCTGGCCCCATGGTGGCAAAATGGCGCTCATGGTTAATCACAGTCACTTGCTCCTCTTTCACCTGTGGTATAGCTGGTGCTTCAGGAGCAGGTTTGGAGGTTTTCGCTTGCAACTTGGGGCAGGCCTCCCTCATGTGGCCAGTCCCCCCACAGTTAAAGCATTTCCTAACCTGGGGCCGGTTCCAGTTAGCTGAATCTGGGGGTCTCTTAACCTCTGCCAGAGCAGAAGCCCCTCCTCTTTTGGGTGGACAGTCTGCCTTCCCACCCTTCCAGAGCTCTTCCCAACTGGTAAGTCCTCCAATCCAACCCTTCCTTGTTTAGTGCCCCCTTGTCCCCGATTTCTGATGCCTCGGTGGCATCTTTGGGCTTCTCCTCCTTTACCAGACATTTTAGCTCCTTGGGGAGTTTGGAACAGAACTGGTCTAGCACCACTCACTGGGACAAGGCCTCAAAGTCCCCGGCTTTTGCTCCTTCCGTCTCCTCCCCATCTCACTCAGTTTCACCACATATTCGGAACAGATTTTGCATTGCTGTGGGGACAAGCCCCAAAACTGCTTCCTAAAGTGATCAACCCCCAGTCTGAACTGATTAAAAAGTGTGGCTTTGAAATCTTTGAAAGTTAGACACACACATCCCCCCATGGGCATGATGTGGTCAACAACAGCAACAGAGACTGGACACGTAGCCCACCTCTGCTGCAACCTCCCACTGCGTAGCTGCATTCTCAGAATTGGAAAGATACACTGAGGGGTCTTCCCCCTCCTTGTATGGAACAAAATCCCCTCTTGAAGCCATCCATGCTTGTAGCTGCCACCACCTCCTGTGGCAGTGAATTCCACGTGTTAATCACTCTTTGAGGGAAGAAGGACTTCCTTTTATCCATTCTCACCCAACTGTTCAGCAATTTCACTGAATGCCCACGAGTTCTTGAATAGTAAGAAAGGGAGAAAAGTACCTCTTTCTCGACCGGCAGAGTTTGAATATGCAAAAGGAAGTGGAGCACTGTCTGTTTAGAGAAAAATATGTAGGTTTATTAAAGAAGAACAAACTGTTAAAGAACATAGAAGCGAGAGAGCCTTAACTGTCTAACCTAACTGCTGAAGGAGCAACAAGAATGAGAAGGAAGCTCTGCAGGAGCAGGAAGTCTCCAGATGAGCCAACCAGAGACAGCAAGGACATAATTTGATATATGCAGTGGAGGAGGGGAACATGATGCTTAGGGCCAGGCGAGAAAGCTGGATATTCTCACTCTCCCAGAATGCCCTCTGCTGGAAGCACAGTTCCTTCCTTCCTTCTTTCCTTCCTTCCTTCCTTCCTTCCTTCCTTCCTTCCTTCCTTCCTTCCTTCCTCTGGGATTTTTGTTCAAGAAACAGGATGCCAGACTGGTTGGGGAGATCCTGCTTGGAAATCCTTGGGTGACTCTGACCAGTCAGTAGCTCACAATGGGTGGCCTACCTCACAGTGCCGCTGGGGCAACGCAAGAGAGAGCCCCTCCCCCAGTCAAGCCCTTCAGCTGCCCTGTCCTGAGACTTGAGGCTCGTTGGAGGTGCATCACTGTGTGGTGTACAGGAGGACGCTGCTCCAGCCAGGTATTCTCCTCAGGTAACCCCTGGGATGTGTTGCAGAGGCGGCCGGACTCACAGCAGGTTTCCCTTTTCTTTTTCTCTTGCAGCATCAGGCCATGGAGGACAGAGGCACCGTCTCCCCCATCCTTCCAGGTAGGACACACGTTGCACCCCACCCCCCTTGTCCCCTCTCTGCATCCTGTGGGGCCAGACAGAACACCCTTACGGGTGGCCCCCGCACCCTGCAAGGAGCACAAGAATGGGAGAGGCACATGCCTTCGGAACTCTTAGGGGAGGGTGGATAAGAGAGATTCAGCCACAGACGCTCCCTCCATGGAGCACTTGCATGTGTGTGTGTGTGCATGGGGGAAGAGCACCACCAGGAAAGGCAAGCCGCGGGGGATGCAGAGTCAGATGTGAGATGAAGGAGGCCGCCCCCCTCCCCTCCCTCTTCTCCCTGCAGCCCAGTCTCCATCCCCCCTGCACGAGGACCCTGCCTGCGGAGACGAGGAGCTGGACGAGGAGACCGTGTAAGTGCCCCCCCCGGACCCCGGTGTCTCAGGCGACAGGAGGGGGAGCTCTTCCCTCCGGCAGGTCCAGTGGGAGGCAGCCAAAAACCGGCCATCTGCTTCCAGGCGCCATGCTCTGCACATGGAGAGAGCGGCCCTCGCACATCCTTCTGATTCTGGGTCCGTGCACTGTGTCCACACCCATTTCGGGCCAGGCAGAACTGGGACCCTCCGCTGGCTGGGGGCATTCCCCCCCCCCCCGCTCAGGGGTTCTCGGCAGGCCGCGAGAGGGAAGAATGCACCGGGCCCCCTGCTGGGCCATTGGTTCTGGGCCGAGGGTCCCAGCCTGTTTCCACATCCCACTGTCCCATGGGATTGCAGGGCAGGAAGGGGACCGGCCAGAGGTTTTGCCAAACCTCTTGTGTCCCGTCTGTTCACGACCAAGGAGCAGGGGCTGGCCCAAGAGAAACAGCCGATCTGGTGTTGTGGGTGACCGCCCGGCAGTCAACCTTGAAAAGGGAAGGCCACAGTGGTAGGGCGGCCCGCTCCAGCTTGGGACATTCCTGGAGGTTTGGGGGTGGAGCCTGGGATCTGGGGAAGGGAGGGGCCCCAGTGGGTTGTCATTCCAGACCAAAGTGATCAGTTCCCTTGGAGAAAACGGCTGCATTGGAGGGTGGATTCTATGGAAATGTACCCTGCTGAGGTCCCTCCCCTCTCCAAGCTCCGCCCTCTCCAAGCTCCTCCCCCAAATCTCCAGGTATTTCCCAGTCTGGAGGTGGCAACTTGTGTTCCACGGCCGACCCTTAGCTGCAGAACTGGAGTCTGGGCCCCAGGAGGCGAAGGCGGGAGGTGGCTGATGAACCTCTCTCCTCCGGTGCCTCCAGGAACTTCATCTTGGCCTGGGACAGGGCAATGGAGCCTCTCCAGCCAGAGATAGACAAGCTCCGTGGCCACCAGGGCGATCTCCCTGTTCCTGCTCACCTGATTGTCGCCCTGAAGTCCAAGCTGCAAGAGGTGGGCTACAGCATCTCCGATGCCCACAAGAAGTTGCTGCAGTACAACATTTACCTGGTGAGTGCCCTGGGCGTGCCAGCAGCCAGGCAGGCGTTGGGGCTCAGCACCCGGCCAGCATCCCTGAGAGCCGAACCCAGGTAGTCAGGGACAGGAAGGAGGGCGGGGTGCCGCACAGCCCGACCGACCCCTCTGCCGTTCCTTTCCACAGAGGAAGAAGGTCGCCAAGGCAGCCCAGGAGAGGAAAGCCCTGAAGGAGCAGCAAGGGGAAGACCCCGGCGAGCAGGTGAGGCCTCCCCCCTCCTCCCGTGAAGGGGCCCCTCCCCATCCTCTGCTGCCTGGAGCTGAGGCCTCTCTCCGGGCAGAGATGGCACCAGGGAAGGGAGACCAAGAAGCAGGTGGCCAGCAAAGATGAAGAGACGGGAGGGCACGGAGGGCCTCAGGGAAGGAAACCCTTTGGCTGCCTGCACATGGTGCCAGCCCAGAACAGAGTGGGGGAGGAGGGGAGGGGCAGCCCCAGGAGAGCCAAGGGCGGAGGGGAGGGGACATCTCTGGCTGGGGCTGAGGAGGTCTGGCCCTTTACCTTCCTGGTCGGCTGTCTAGAGTTTGAGAAGAGGAGGATGTCTTGCTATGCAGCCCACCCTCCAATAGGGTTGCCAGCCTCCCGGGGGGCGGGGTCTGGGGATCTCCTGCTTTTACAACTGATCTCCAGCTGAGAGAGATCAGCTCCCCTGGAGAAAATGGCTGCCTTGAAGGGTAGAGTCTGACCTTGGGAGACTGTTGGTGCCTGCCCATGTATCTCTCCTCCTGTCCGACTATAATTCTTCCTGCTTTTTCCCTGGGAACTGTAAACCAGTATTTTAAGCGCCTTTTCTCTGACATGGTGGTTTGTTGCCATGCTTTACCAGACTCCTGTCTGAATTATGGATAATTGTCCTGACTGAGGCGGTATCCACCATTACTGACACAAGAAGTGTAGATGACCATAGCAGACCTTTCTCAATAAAGCATTCCTGTTTAAGGACACTTGTTGGTGACTGACTCTGTAGGACTCTCACACAGAGAGTGCTTAAAGGAGAAACCGGCTCCCCAATAGCAAGGGCATCACAGGGAGGGTGGGCTCCATGGCATCCCATCTCTGCTGAGGTCCCTCCCCTCCCCACACCCCGCCCTGGAATGTCACAGCCAGGGTTGGCAACCCAATTGTGTCCAGGGTTGCACCAGGAAGCACTTTGCTGGGAGAAGCCCTGTGGACGGATCATGTGGAAAGGCCGCCTCTGTCAGGCCGTGGGGGGGCCCTGGAGTGAGGCTGCCACTCTGCCTTGACCAACTTCTCGTGTTCTGCCTCCCGTTTAGGAGATCCCCTCACTGGAGTCACTGAAACCAAAGCCCGGGGAGAGAGTCCCAAGAAGGAGCCCGAGGGTCCAAGACGCCCGTCTGGCTCCGCTGGGGGAAGACAGCTCACGGCCACTGCGGGTGAGACGTGGATTTCGGGGTGGGGGCAGGCTGGATGGATAGGGTGGAGGAGGCTAGCGTGGCACAGCGGCTTGGGAGTCGGGTTCGGGGAAGCAGCACTGTGAGGGTGCGTGTGTGATTGTCTAGCCCGCTCCCCCACTTTGAATCACCCCCCTCCTGAGCTGTTGGTTAATTTTTAAAATATTTTCAGCTCACCTTCTGAATCAAATGAGCTGAGTCAGCCCTCAGTTGAGCGGAAAACGGTGCCACAGGAATGAAAATCAGTATCAAAACGACACAGTTCAGTTCCCTAAAATCAGCAGCAAACTGAAAAAGAAACCATTCCCAAAAATAGACAGAACCCTGCCCACGTCATGAGGAACAAAACTACCATTTCCTGAGGTCAGCAAGGAAGGAAGGCCAGCCAGCCGACTTCCCTGCCCTTGTCTTGA
The DNA here is from genome assembly GCA_029233225.1 of Lepidodactylus listeri. NCBI lineage: Eukaryota > Metazoa > Chordata > Lepidosauria > Squamata > Gekkonidae > Lepidodactylus > Lepidodactylus listeri. The sequence continues at coordinate 1,399,467 of JARCFY010000004.1, read as the reverse complement.
CCTCTGGAGCCTGCCATGGAAGCCCCCCCTCCAGTCTGTTTCCCCCCCCCCCAAAAAAAACCCAGACCCTGTCAAGCCCAGCAGGGTGGGTTTGAACCCAGGGATTTTGCTGGAGGGGGACAAGCAAGAGGGGCCCCAGTCTGGATTTCTCCCTGGTGAGTGCTGAAGACCCCACCCCCAGGCCATGGACTCTCCTTTTGCCTCCCCAGGAGCAAGCCGAGGGGCGTGCCCGTGTTCACACCAACCCCCCAGGGACTCCGAAAAGCGCTGGCAGGACCGACACCTTGTGTAAGTATTGTGTACTGGGTTCGTGGCATGAAGAGTTTGGACTTCGACGTAGCGATAAACATTCTTTATTGGAGTGTACAACCAAGCATGCGATACCGGCCGAGATTTATACAGTCCCTCGGACACCCCCCCCAAAATCCCATTGGTGGGTTTGAATTTCCCACCAGAGTTCTGATTGGAGGGCTAGTGGTGGTCTAGGATCCATAGCTCCTATTGTTCCCAGGAGTCAAGCTCCAGCTGTATGTCGCTTAGGCCTCGTGGCAGTCAGCAAACATAACAATAAGTCAGAGCCGGACTCCACCGAAGTGTCTTTCTTGCTGGGGTGATGGGTTAGTCCCAGGGTTGCCAGTTCTGGGCTGGGGGATCCCTGGAACACTGGGCTGGGCCTGGGGGAGGGGAGGACCTGGAGAGGGGCTTGTGCTCGAAGTACACCCTGGGATAGCACCCCGGGGAGGCTGCCCCCTCTGAAGTGGCCATTTTCTCCGGGGGAACAGACTCCTCTGGCCCAGAGATCAGGCATCATGCCGGCAGTTGGCAACTCTGGCCCACCCCCTGCGTTTTGGGACACTGGGTGGCTTTGGACTCCTTGGGAGGGAGGCGTCTGGGGTCATCCAGCCCCCTTCAGCCTGCTCTCTCTCGGCACGGGCCCCTGCCTCTCGGAAAGACCCCTTTCCCCAGGAAGCCCTCTCCTTCATGGCCCCAGGCCCACTCCCCTCCTCTTGACTCCCCCTTGTCCCTTCTACCCTCCTCACCCTCGTTCAGGGGTGTCGGACTCATTTGTTAGGAGGGCCGGATCTGACATCAATGAGACCTTCTCGGGCCGGGCCGTGTGTGTCATAAAACGTCATGCCAGGGAGCGGAGATATAAACTTCATAAAGGGCACAAACACAAAGGGTTCTTTTTTATTTAAAATAAAAACGTGCTTGAAACATTCCCACGCTGGCAATATTTCGTTTATTTAACATTGTCTGAGAACTGACACCTCTTGCTCTGAACTGTTGCACCAAAATGTCTGCGCTGTTGCAATCTTTTTTTTAAGTTTATTTATTTCCTTTTTCCATGTTTTACAATAATCAACTTGAAAGACATCCGAATTTCCACTTATCACAAAGTGCATCCACCACGTTATATATATTCTGTACCTTATCTTTACATGTATAGCAATTTTTGAAATCTAAGGCACAGCCCCTGCAAGCCGCTGCCTCTGACTCTCCAATTATATATACATATACATACACAGAAACTCGACAACATAACCTATATTTTTTACTCTGTCTTTACATAAATTGTACTTTTCAGCATTTAAGGCAGAGCCCGTACAAGCCGCTGCCTCTGTGCTGTTGCAATCTTGAGTGTGCTGTTCAGGTGTGTCTCTGTAAGCTGCAAACCTACAATGACACAGCAGCAGCAGAACCGGAGGAAGAAGCAGAAGCCAGCCAGTTCCACTGCGGACCTGAGAGAAGCCCTCCGGGGGCCTGATCCGGCCCCCGGGCTGCATGTTTGACACCCCTGCCCTAGTTAGACGTTTCCCTCTCTCCCTGGGTGGGACTGCATGGCTTCCCCATTGGGTACAGCAACCAGCACCCTGCTCATGGTGGGGGAGGGAAGAGCTGCAGGGGAGGAAGAGCTGTGTCTGCACTGTAACTGAGGGGTCGCCAGGTCCTCCCGGGCCACCGGCAGGGAAGCGGAGTGCAGGGCTGCCAGATCCAGGCTGGGAAGCTGCTGAAGATGTGGGGGTGGGACCGGGGGAGGACGGGGACCATAGCGGGGGGCAATGCCCCACAGTCCACTCTCCCGAGGATCCATTCCCTCCAGGGGGAACCGATCTATGGAGTCTGGAGGGGAGCTGTAATTCCAGGGGGTCCCCAGGCCCCTCCTAGAGGATGGCATCCCCGGCTCACTGCCGTTCCTCCTTCGAGTCTAACGGGGGGGTGCCTTGTTGTCCTTTGCTCTGCAGCCTCCCGCACCACCTCTGACCAAAGCCTGCTGTGACCAGCTCAGGAGATGCCGGGGTCTCCCCACCCACCCACCCTCCACTCCCACCCACCCTCCCGGGAGTGCAGTGAGACCGGGCCCAGCAGCTGAAGCACCGCCCTCCCTTCTGGTTGTAACAATAAAGACCTCCCACTCATGCAACGGACCCTGAGTCCCCCAGGGCTAGTGTCTCTTTCTTTCTGGGTGGCCAGACTCACACACACGCGTCCTTCTGGAGCAGGTTTTCCAAGGGGGGAGGTGTTTGGGAGCCGTGTGAGAAGTGCCTTCTTTCGGCCAGCACCTGGGCATGATTAAAAACTGGGCATGGGGTGACTGTGGTGCTGCCCCCTGGCATGACATGGGACCGCCCAGTGCAAGGCACAAGGGAGCTCACTAGCAGACTCTAAACTTGGCAACGAAGGCAGTGAGGTGTAGTGCTTAGGGTGTCAGATCAGGAGCCGGGAGACCCAAGGTTAGCATCCCTCCACCCTGCTAGGAAAGCTTGCTGGGGGACCTTGCGCCAGTCACGCCTTCTCCACCTCGCCTACCTTACAAGGTTGTTGTGAGGATAAAATGGGGGACAGGAGGATTTTGGTATCCTGCAAAGTGGGACTTAAGTTTCAGTTCACATCAGATAGTTCCAGAGGGCAGCCGTTTTGCTCTGCAGCAGAACAGCTAGATGCAAGTCCAGGAGCTCTTTTTATTTTCATTGTGTGTTTGATTTATAGACTGCCCTCTCTCTCTCCCCAGAGGGTGGTGCAAAACATTCAATAAAATACATTCCGTTAAAACAGCTGACAGTTAAAACAAGTAAAAATACCAATTCACCCCCCCTTTCCCGGAACAAGGGGAGGGGGAAGTAAAGGCAGCTCGGCTCCATGAGGCACCGTTGCCACCCTCAGGGATAGGCCTGGCGGGACATCTGTGTCTTACCGGCCCTGTGGAACTGAGCCAAGTCCTGCCGGGCATGGAGGTCATTAGGAGGCCCTGGCCCTGGCCAAGGATAGACGGATCTCTTTGGGGCCAGGGAGGACCTGGAGGTTTTGCGCTCCAGAGCATAGTGCTCTTTGGGGCATGTACCAGGAGATTGTGGGGGAGGTTCCAAGGCGAGAGTGCTGAACTTGAGTTCAGAACAACAGACCACCCACGGCTGAAAAGGATATAGGATTCGTAGCTTAATACAGATGCTTTTTTCCCTGCCCCCGGGCATTTCCCCCGATTGCTGCGCTCCTTGTACCTCTGTATCCCGAGTTCCTTCTCAGCAGCACCCCTCCCACTTTCAGAGTGATCCGGTTTTGGACTCTGGTTCTCTTATTTGCTCCAAAGTGGGATCCCCCCCCCCCCCCATAAAGTAATCTATTTAATTTTTAAGTGCAGTGTTCCCTATGTCCTGTCTCAGGGTCATACAGCCAAGGCGGAAGTGTGCCGAACACCATCCCTTTATCAGCTAGGAGAGGAGAGAAAGGAGAAATGGGGGGGTGCCTGGTCTCGGCACGAGGGTGCTCCTGCACTGCTAACAAACAGAATGAACTCAGCAGGGACTCCGCCCCGTGAGACAACTCACGCAAAGCCCCTCCATTGTGATGCATACAAAAAGTATGCCACCGTAAGGATGGGCAATTATATAGACATGATTCTACCTCCTGCTGTCATAGATTGTTAGAGGTTCCCTAAGAGTGCCAGGAGCAGCGCTGCTTGGCTTTGGTCTCCTCTGGAGGAGAGAGCCCAGGAGATGAGAATGTCATGATTATGAAGAGAGATCAGGATGGGTCACTGTTTTCTACTCTTAGAAAACAGTGACCCATCCTGATCTCTCTTCATAATCACGACATCCTCATCTCCTGGGCTCTCTCCTACTCCTGTAAGAGTAGAAAAGAGCCAGAGTCCAGGAGCACCTTAAAGACTAACAAAACTTGTGGCAAGGGAGGAGCTTTCATGAGTCACCGCTCACTTCTTCAGATACAGCTAGAATAAAAGTCCATTGGTCCTCTATACTGGAAAGTGGAGTGATTTCAGATGCCAAATAACATTAGCGGGCAAACGACAATACAAAGTGTGATTGGATTAGGTGTGATATGCAGCGAGGTAGTAGGTATGTAGAAATTGGCATTGGTGATGAGACAGGAAACCTAGGTCTCGATTCAGTTCAGGTGGATGCATTGTCTTGAGCTTCATTATCAATTGCAGTTCAGCAGTCTCTATTTCTAATCTCCCTTTGAAATTCCTTTGGAAGAGAACTGCTACTTTAAGGTCAGCAACTGAATGTCCTGGAAGGTTAAAATGTTCCCCCGCTAGTTTTTGAATGCTGTGGTTCCTGAAACCAGACTTCAGGTGAAACCACAGCATTCCACATGACACCTAGAGCATTTCTCCAGGGCAGAGACATCGCTTCTGGGTTTGCATGCCAATTAACACTGCTGCATTCATCTGACACCACTTTTGTTGCCCCTGCTTCTACATCTCTCACCAGTTGGTGGCAACCGTCTTGTGTCTGAATGGAAGCGCCTGATGAAAACACAAAACACTTCTTGTCTATACTGAATTTCCATAACTTGACTGCCATGACTTATCCTGTAATTATTCTGAGGTTTTAAATGCATTCTTTAAGAAGGTGTCACCATTCTGAGACACCTGTGGGAAGCGCCCACCACTGCCTTTGGATCATAATGAAATCCACGTCTCCTGTTCCCTTTTTCTTTCCTACTTGGAGAAAAACAGTTCCCATGGAGGAAGAAGAAGAAGAAGAGGAGGAGGAGGAGGAGACTGGATGTATACCCCACCCCTCACTACCCAAAGGAGTCTCAGAGCGGCTTACAAACTCCTTCCCCTTCCCCTCCCCACAACAGACACCCTGCGAGGTAGGTGGGGCTGAGAGAGCTCTGACAGAAACTGCTCTTTTTCAAGAACAGCTGTGCCAGAGCTACGACTTGCCCAAGGTCATCCAGCCAGGTGCAAGTGGAGGAGTGGGGAATCAAACCCGGTTCTCGCAGATTAGAGTCCGTGCACTTGACCACTACACCAAACTGGCACTTGGATAATGGCTCTCTAGAGCCAACCCCTTTGGCAAAAACGAGTTAACCATTTCTCAGCTGTGGAGGGATCATCTCTTCAAGTTTCAGTTCTTTTTATCTGTGCATAGGTAACCATCAACACTGTGTGCCATTTAAACTCATGCAGCTTCCGGTCACACCCTCGGACTCCCGAGTTCAGAATTCTCTTCCAGCAGCTGTCATTCCTGTCCTGCCAATTGGTGGTTAGGGCTAGAACACAGTGAGTCCTTCAGGGTCAAATCCTGTCTCTTTTGCATACCACATTCTGTAAAGCACAGTGTACAGTGCTGGTGCTATCTCAATAAAGCCATTGCTGTCAGGAGCCCCTTCCACCTGGGTGTCGTTGAATGGTACAGCTGCCCTGAAAAGAATCGTAGAATCACAGAGTTGGGAGGGGCCCTGGAGGCCATCCAGTCCCGCCCCCTGCTCAATGCAAGATCAGTTTACAAGCATCCCTGACCAGTGATGGTCCAGCCGCTGCTTCAAGACTGCCGGGGAGGGGGAGCTTGCCACCTCCCTAGGGAGCTGATTCCACTCTTGCACAACTCTGACTGTAAGAAGGTTATTCCTAATATCCAGCCGGGACCTTCCTGCCTTTCATTTCAACCCATTCTTGTGAGTCCTCTCCTCTGCTGCTCACGGGAACCGCTCTCTGCCTTCCAGTGTTCCCTCTAAGCTGAGTGTGAGCTAGCTCACAGTTTTTCTAGTATCCAGCTCACACATTGCTGTCTTGGCTCAGGAAGGATGACTCCAGAGCAAACTGATTTATGCAGCAGCCAAATTGCTGGCTCACAGCTTTAATGCCAGGAGCTCACAGAGTGGAATTTTTGCTCACCAGACACCACAGCCGAGAGGGAGCATTGCCTGCCCTCCTCTAAGGGACCCAGCCCTTCGAAGACTTCAAGAGAGCCATCCTGTCCCCGCTCAGCCTCCTCTACTCCAAACTAAACTTTCCCAAGGCGTCCCTCAGCCTTTCCTCGTAGGGCTCACTTATCAGTCTCCAGGCCCCCGATCATCCTCGTCGCTCTCCTCTGCACCCGCTCCGTTCTGTCCACATCCTTTCGGAAGTGAGGCCTCCAGAATGGCACACAGGGCTCCTAACCAATGCAGCGTACAGGGGAACTATCACATCTCACAATTAGGATGTTATGCCTCTGTTGATACACCCCAAGATCGCATTGGCTTTTTTTGTTGCTGCATCACACTGGCTGCTCATATTTAATTTTCGCTCCACCTGTACCCCAAAATCTTGTTCACACATACCGCTACTCAGAAGTGTGTCCCCCATCCAGTACGCCTGTTCTTCATTTTTATTACCCAGACGTAGAACTCGGCCCTCATTCTTGTTAAATTGCATCTTTTTCACCTCCGCCCACTTTTCTAGTGTGTTCAGATCTCATTGAATTCTACCTCTATCTCTATCTTCTGGTGTGTTCCTTGCTCCTCCCAATTTGGTGTCATCTGCAAATTTAATGGGTTGCCCCTCCCCACCCTCTCAGCTCCTAGGAGATGGGATACTGGGGAGATCCATTTAGAACTCGGATGCGCTGCAAAATCTGGCATGGCCAGACATGACGGGGCTTGTCTTAAGCATTCTGTTCTGCAGGAGGCAGGGTGGCCAGTGTTTGAAACCTGCCCAAAACCTGTTCTCTGAGCACTGCTAGCTACTGGCTGAGCTGCTGTGATGTCACAGAATATTCACAAACACTTGACACCACAGGCAGGAAGCGGGGAAATGGAAGCAGGGCATCTGGAGAGGGAAGGAGGCTGAAGGCTGGAGGATCGGCCCAAAAGCAGACAAACACACAGGCAAGAAGGCTCAGGAGAGCTCACGGAGAAGCAGCTGACCAGCAGAGCCCTGAGGGAAAGGGGGTGGAGGAGGCAGCCGGAGGGGAAGAGGGTCAGAGGCCGCAAGCATTTGAAGGACACACGGCCAAGGGGAAGGACAGTCAGGGTGCTGTCTGCGGGGAAGAGGCAGACAGAGGCCGAAAGGAGGGAAGCCGGTCATCAGCCAAATCTTTCCTGCCAGCTCGCAGTGAGTTACAGGAACACTCCAAGAATTCCAGCCCGGAACCCCCCTGTCAGCAAAACACAGGTTTATTGTTTTCTTTTTAAAACAAACAAACAAACAAACAACACCACTATTATTTACAAAACGAAAAACCCTCCTCCTTCCTCTGAAGGCTCCGCTAGCTTCTCCTCCCCCTCCTCACTCTCTGATGAGCTCCCCAATTCCTGGCGCCTCAAGAGGATCTTCTCCTTCAGGGAATGAAAGTGCTCCTCATAGAGGGGCCCTTTGGGTTTGCCAAGAGGGGGGGTGGGGGTGGGATCCCAGTGCCCTGGGTGTCGGCCCCAGAAATCAGCACGAGGCGCCTCCCGAGCAACATGCCCAGTTTCCATCTCGGCTTGGTGGCCACTTGCCACGAAGGCCCCACTGTGACAAGTTGTCCCTGATGAGGTTTGGTGATGACCACTTCTTAGGACGACCATATTTCCCTGATAGCTTTTTTTCACTTGAACAGGAGAAAAACATGGATCCTTGAATCTCACTTGGATTGTTGACCCCTTCTCTCTCCTGTGCCGTCTCCACTCTTTCGTCAGGAATCTTCGTCTCAAGCCGGGAGGTGTCCATTCCTTACTGGCGGACGTCTGGGCTTCACTGCTGGTTCCCTCTTCTTTGCCGACAGCCAGCCCCTCCCTCCTGCCGGACCCCACTTCCCTGAGGCTGGATGTCCACTCCCTGCTCCCTGCCCTCCCTCCGCCCCTCTCCCCTCCCCTTTCTTGGCTGTGCTCTTCCCCTCTTCCCTGCTCTCCGACCCCCGCCTTCAAGGGTTTTCTCCTGCTCCTGTCCCAAGCAACTGCATCCTCCATTCTCACACCCCTCTTCTGACTGGGGTTCAGTCTGGAGGGCTTCCCCAGAGGAACACAGTCACGGGTGGCGCTGGTGGGCGTGCTCGGCCTGAGGTGTGACCCTCTCCTTTCTGCCTCAAACCGCTGGGATCCTGGGACGAGTGTCCCGGCCTGTCTGTGGGCGCTCCCTTCGGTCTCCTCTCCAGAGGATGGGTCTACCCGTCCCCCCAGGGCAGGCCCACGGGGATCCCTCCGGAAGGCCTTCTCTCCCCCAGCCCTGTCCACCAAGGAGGACGGCTGCCTGTTCCTCTTCCTCCGGCCTGGCCTCTGCCCACCGGGGCGACCCAACCAGGCGTGGAGCCCCTGCTGCAGCCACAGCTTCCTCTCCAGGATGGAGGCAATGATGGACACTCTGCCGGCAGCATCCTGGGTGTGGCGGGAAGAGGCACCTCCTCCCCGCGGTCTCAAGCGGCCTCCAGCCTGGGAGACCCTCTCCTGACCCCTCCTCCCGTCTTCCTCGGACTCCTCCTTGCTGCCGCAGATGACACTCTCGCTCTCCCAGTCCCCTACCCTCTCCTCCTCCCATTCCGTGCTGAACTGGGACCAGTCCTCGAGGGGGGGGGAGGGCCGCTCCGAGGGATTGCCGGGGGGTGTCCGAGAGGCACCGTTGCAGGCAGGGATGGCGTTGCTCCCGGGCTGCCTCTCTGCGCCCTCCTCTTCTGCTTCCGACTGGATCCAATCTGACGGAGGAGCCGGAAGTTCATCGTCCGTGTCACGGAATGGCACACGGGACAGCTGCTTCGGGTAGGGCTCTCCAGAGACGTTGGAGAACCCTGAAGACTTTCGCTCTTCCTCAGAGGACCGAAGGCCCTCACCGGCCTGTGAGGCTACAGATGCCCCGCTTCTGTGGGGGGACTGAGGAGAATTCAAGCTGTGGCGTGGGGAGGCCTCACGTGGGGACACTCTAGCCCCCTCCTTGGTTTCTCCCGTGAGCACCACTCCAGGTGCCTGTCGCATCTCATCCACCGCACCGGCTCCATGTTCTCGCGAGGACAGTCCCTGACGGGTGTCCTCAAATTCACCATAGTGGGACTTTCTCCTAAGGAACCAGCTGTTCAGCCACTCCCGCTGTTCCCTTGCCTTCTGCCTGTGTTGTCTGGTGACCACATCCTCGTACCTGGAGTGGGAGCAGATGACACAGGAAGGAAGGATGAAGGATCCCAAGGCCTTCTGGGTAACGTGGGTGCAGAGCAGGCAACCCGTGTCTAACTCGGAAGGCTTGAGGAGGTTCTCTTGGGAGACTTCCTGGCACAGGAGAGAAAAGTCTGTGGTGCTTTCTCCAGATGACAAATCGGAATTCTGGGTTTCGTGTTCCTCTGAGGAGACCGAGGGAGGGGTCTCTGCCTCCTTTGCTGTTCGGGGAGCGGAGTCTTGTTGCCCAACATATGTTTCGTAGGAGAAATCCACATCTCTCCAGGAAGTTTGAGTGTGGCACTTGCAGGGCGTGGAGATGCTGTGCCAGGCCTCAGGGTGGCTGACCTGTGCCATCCGCTGCAGGCTGCAGTCAAGCTGGCGCAAAATCTTGTCCTTGTCCCAAAACGATGTTTCGATGGAGGTGTTGACAGCTGGGTCTTCCTCCCTTCTAGCTGGGTAGCTGAGCTCCTGAGGGTAAGGCAGCTGGTCATGTCCAGGGCCAGAAACACAGGGGCGCTTGGTGAGCGGAGAAGGTGCCCTGTGCCGGAGCGCCGGTGGCTCACCAGGAGTCCTCCAGAACTGCTCTGGCATCACATTCAGCCAATGGATGCGCGGACTGGGTCTCCGTCCTGGCTTGTCCTGCCGTGGGCTTGCTTCTGAACATGGGAATGTTTGCACGTGCCCTTCAGGTTTCAGCTCGTAGCGACCTCCTTGCTCAGGGATCAGCACAGAGGGCTGGGGCTTGGAAAAGGGGAACAGTGGCGATTTTTCAGTGGCCACAGGGGAACCCATTCTCCCACCTCTCCTAATTTTAATCCACAATTCAGTCCGATACCGAGGTGAGTTCCTCTGAAAGACCTCTCCAGCAGGGGCTCTTTCCTCTGCCAAGACTTGGCTCACAGGATCTGTGCTCTTATCCTCGCTAAACTGAGGGGTCTCTCTCGACAACTTCATTGCCCCACCCGCAGGGGGATTCCCTGTGACTGTCACTTGCAGAGCATGAGGGTACGCGGTCTTTCTTTTCTCACTGGCTGGCTGTGTCTCAGAAGAAGTGCTCATGTCTTTCACACCCCGTGGACTAGTGGTGCGCCTTTTCTCAGGGGCTGGCTGCATCTCAGAAGAAGTGCTCAAGTCTTTCACACCCCGTGGACTAGTGGTGCTCCTTTTCTCAGTGGCGCCCCTTTTCTCGGGGGCTGGCTGCATCTCAGAAGAAGCGCTCATGTCTTTCACACCCCGTGGACTAGTGGTGCCCCTTTTCTCAGGGGCTGGCTGCATCTCAGAAGAAGTGCTCACGTCCATCACACCCCGTGGACTAGTGGAGCCGCTTTTTTCAGGGGCTGGCTGCCTCTCAGAAGAAATGCTCACGTCCTTCACACCCCGTGGACTAGTGGCACCCCTTTTCTCGGGGGCTGGCTGCATCTCAGAAGAAGTGCTCACGTCTTTCACACCCCGTGGACTAGTGGTGCCCCTTTTCTCAGGGGCTGGCTGCATCTCAGAAGAAGTGCTCACGTCCATCACACCCCGTAGACTAGTGGTGCCCCTTTTCTCAGGGGCTGGCTGCCTCTCAGAAGAAGTGCTCACGTCTATCACAACCCGTGGACTAGTGGCGCCGCTTTTTTCAGGGGCTGGCTGCCTCTCAGAAGAAATGCTCACGTCCTTCACATCCCGTGGACTAGTGGCGCCCCTTTTCTCAGGGGCTGGCTGCATCTCGGAAGTGCTCACGTCTTTCACACCCTGTGGACTAGTGGCGCCCCTTTTCTCAGGGGCTGGCTGCATCTCAGAATAACTGCCCACGTCTATCACACCCTGTGGACTAGTGGTGCCCCTATTCTCAGGGGCTGGCTGCATCTCAGAGGTGCTCACATCCTTCACACCATGTGGACTAGTGGTGCCCCTTTTCTCAGGGGCTGGTTGCATCTCAGAAGAAGTGCCCATGTCTATCACACCCCATGGACTAGTGGTGCCCCTTTTATCAGGGGCTGGCTGTGCCTCAGAAGAAGTGCCCACGTCTATCACACCCCGTGGACTAGTGGTGCCCCTTTTCTCAGGGGCTGGCTGCATCTCAGAAGAAGTGCCCACGTCTATCACACCCCGTGGACTAGTGGCGCCCCTTTTCTCAGGGGCTGGCTGCATCTCAGAAGAAGTGCCCACGTCTATCACACCCCGTGGACTAGTGGTGCCCCTTTTCTCAGGGGCTGGCTGCATCTCAGAAGTGCTCACATCCTTCACACCATGTGGACTAGTGGTGCCCCTTTTCTCAGGGGCTGGTTGCATCTCAGAAGAAGTGCCCATGTCTATCACACCCCATGGACTAGTGGTGCCCCTTTTCTCAGGGGCTGGCTGCACCTCAGAAGAAGTGCCCACGTCTATCACACCCCGTGGACTAGTGGTGCCCCTTTTCTCAGGGGCTGGCTGCATCTCAGAAGACGTGCTCACGTCCTTCACACCCCGTGGACTAGTGGTGCCCCTTTTCTCAGGGGCTGGCTGCATCTCAGAAGAAGTGCTCACGTCTATCACACCCCGTGGCCTAGTGGTGCCCCTTTTTTCAGGGGCTGGCTGCATCTCAGAAGAAGTGCTCACATCCTTCACACTCCGTGGACTAGTGGTGCCCCTTTTCTCAGTGGCTGGCTGCATCTCAGAAGAAATGCTCATGTCCTTCACACCCCCGGGACTAGTGGTGCCCCTTTTCTCAGGGGCTGGCTGCATCTCAGAAGAAGTGCTCACGTCTTTCACACCCCGTGGCCTAGTGGCGCCCCTTTTCTCAGGGGCTGGCCGCATCTCAGAAGAAGTGCTCAAGTCTTTCACACCCTGTGGACTAGTGGTGCCCCTTTTCTCAGGGGCTGGCTGCATCTCAGAAGAAGTGCTCACGTCTTTCACACCCCGTGGACTAGTGGCGCTGCTTTTTTCAGGGGCTGGCTGCATCTCAGAAGAAATGCTCATGTCCTTCACACCCCCGGGACTAGTGGTGCCCCTTTTCTCAGGGGCTGGCTGCATCTCAGAAGAAGTGCTCACGTCTTTCACACCCCGTGGCCTAGTGGCGCCCCTTTTCTCAGGGGCTGGCTGCATCTCAGAAGAAGTGCCCACGTCTATCACACCCCGTGGACTAGTGGTGCCCCTTTTCTCAGGGGCTGGCTGCATCTCAGAAGAAGTGCTCAAGTCTTTCACACCCTGTGGACTAGTGGTGCCCCTTTTCTCAGGGGCTGGCTGCATCTCAGAAGAAGTGCTCCCGTCTTTCGCACCCCATGGACTAGTGGCGCCCCTTTTCTCAGGGGCTGGCTGCATCTCAGAAGAAGTGCTCAAGTCTTTCACACCCCATGGACTAGTGGCGCCCCTTTTCTCGGGGGCTGGCTGCATCTCAGAAGAAGTGCTCAAGTCTTTCGCACCCCGTGGACTAGTGGTGCCCCTTTTCTCACTGGCTGGCTGCATCTCAGAAGAAGTGCTCACATCCTTCACACCCCGTGGACTAGTGGCGCCCCTTTTCTCGGGGGCTGGCTGCATCTCAGAAGAAGTGCTCAAATCTTTCGCACCCCGTGGACTAGTGGTGCCCCTTTTCTCACTGGCTGGCTGCATCTCAGAAGAAGTGCTTACGTCTTTCGCATCCTGTGGGACAGAACCCCTGACCTCCTCTGTGGCTGGAAATCTGTCAGAAGGAGCCCTCTCTCTTTCTATAGCCAGAGGCTGCTCTCCTGTCAGTGCGCCCTTGGTACCAACCCTCCGTCCATCCGCACGCGGTGCGCTCTGATGATCTGCAGCTGAGGAAGACCCTGGCACGGCTTCTGCAGCACCCCCTTCGGGCACAATGCCGACATCCGCCTCCGGCTGCTGCGTGCTGGCTTGCAGTGCCCCCTCCACCCCAGGTGCATGCATAGGGATGTGCTCCCCTGCAGATCTCGCGAGCCCTTCCTTTTCCAAGACAGCCGGCGACATGGCACGCAGAGAGTCACAGACTCTCTTCGGGAGGCCCCACTGCCGATGGATTAACATCTTCTTCACGCTGTCCTCCAGGTCCTTCCAGAGAAGTGCCGTGAGGAAAAATGGCTCTTCCACTCGGGTTCTGATTTCCTGGCCTGCCCTCCATGGGGGATGAGGTGGGGCAAGCGGAGATGGCGCAAAAGCCTGAAGGGACCTTGTGACGGCCAAAGGCAGGCTCCACTGGTGCTGAAGTCTCTTCTTCTTGAGATGATGCTCCAGCATCTGCTTTTCCTCCTCCTGGAGGAAAGGGGTTTCTGTTTCCTGGAAACTGATGGTCATCTCACCTGTCAGGCTTGGGACATGGCCAGGCAAGGCCGTCCTGAACTGTGGCTCCACCTGCTTCCCAGGAAGTCCCCAGGAGGGGGTCAGAGACTTAGCGCTCGGCTCCAACTCATCCACAGCATGCGGTGGCAAGAACAGTGGAGAAGTGTCTCTCTTTGGGGGGGCCCTGCCCCTGCCCAAGCCCCCCGTCTTTTCCTGAGACTGAGTTAGCCTGAGGGGCACCTCTGCCTGGATCTCAAGGTGTTTCTTGCTCAGGTGGTCCTGCATGGCACTCTTCTGCTCCGAGGAGATGTTCATCGGCCTTTTCTTCCTCTGGGCTTGTTGCTCCTCTTCCTCGTCTCTCTGAGAAAGTGGAGCTGCTGTCACAGAAGCCAGAGGGCAGAAGGCCTCTAAGGACTTGAGGACCGTTCTTGGCAGCCCCCACTGGCGCTGCAGCGTCAGCCTCTGAAGATGGCGCTCCAGGTGGCTCTGTGTGCCCGGGGGGAGAAACAGCACCTCTTGCAAAAGGGGATGGACTTCGGTCTCTGGCTTTCTGTGGGTGGGCAGTGAAGGAGCCGCACACATGAAGACCACAAGGGACCTCTGGACAAGGCGAGGAGTGCCCCACAGGTGCTGGATCGTTTTCTTTTTGACATGATTGTCTAAGGCACCTCTGCCCTCTTCCTGGAGGAATGGAGTCCCCACCTCGGAAAAGGCCATGCCAGCCCCTGGACCCTTGGGAAACTGGGGAGGAGGCCTGGGCACCACCCCAGCCAGTGCCTCCACAAACCTCATGCTCAGCCCCCACAAGGTGGCGAAATGGTGGCGCCGGACAGCTAATTCAATCCCATCGGCATCTTCTTTGTGTACGAAGGGCAGGAAGTCACTGCGAGGCTGCTGGGGACCCTGGCCAGGAAGGATCGGCTTGGGGAGGGCTCGTCCTGAGGAGAGGGAGGCCTGCTGCTGAGATCTGGTGGCTTCCGTCGGGAGTGCCTGCAGCTGGACCTCCAGGTCTTTCTTCGCCAGGTGAAGCTGCATCTTCTTTAGTGTCTCCGACCCAACTGTGGAGAGCAGCTGATCCTTCTCCTGGGTGACATCCACATTTCCTTCCTTTCCCCCGGATGTGGGACTCCCAGATCTGGTCCCGCCAGGGAAGGTTCTCCAAAATGGCTCAGGATGAGACCTTGACCTGTAGGCATCATCCTCAAGTCCAGGCTGCAGCTGCCGAAGTGACTGAAGCACCCTTCTGGGCAGCCCCCACTGCCGCTGAAGGTTCATCTTCTGCACATGCAACTCCAAGGGCCGGGAAACATCCCTGGGAAGGAAAGGTAGCTCCCACGGTACCACACTGACAAGAATATTGGCTTTTTGGCGAACAGGAAGCCGGGGGAACTCTTCCATGAAGGCCCTCAGTGATTTCTGGACAAGAACTGGGAAGCCCCACGCATGATGGACCTTCTTCCTCACGATGTGGACTTCTAAGTCTTCTCTTTCCTGCTCTGGAAGGAAGGGTGCTGATGCCTCCGAGAACTCAGTGCCAGTCCTTCTAGGGCCCAGCTGTTCAGAGGGTGTCTGGGGCACCACCCCTCCTACTGCATCCATGTGGTAGGGCCCAAGGGGGCTGCTCCGAAGCGCCTTCTCAGTCTGATCAGCCTCCACGGAGTGGACAAATGGCAAGGAGGAGCTGCATGGCTGATCCAACATGGAGCCAGGAGGGGTCACCCTTGAAAGTTCTTGTCTCAAAGGAAGTGGCCTCTGTCTCCAAGAGAGATGGTCAACTGCTGGGAGAGCCTCGGACTTCACCGGTAGGCCCTTCCAAGTCAGGTGGGGCTGTTGCACATCAACCATCTTTGGCTCCAGCTTCTGGAGGACCTGGCCATGCTGTGGAGTGGCCATCTTCAGTCTGGCGGCTTCCCTGTCACTTTCTTCTGCGTACGGGCCACCAACAGAAACAGTCTCAGTGCCAGGACGGCAAGGGAAGGTTTTCCCAAGCCCCAGCCTTTCTGGTTTGGGGAGGTGCAGCCTGAAGCCGGGGCAGAGATGCTTCAAGGATTCCAGGACCCTTCCAGGCAGTCCCCACTGGCGCTGTGCCTTGATCTGCTGGACGTGGAACTCTAGACAGTCAGAACTGCTCTGGGGGAGAAACCATGGCTCCTTCTGCAGAATCTGGACCGAGGCCTCGGTCCTTTGCAGGATGGGCTCCGAGGGGGCCCTCTGGATGAAACCATTCAGAGATCTCTGAATAAGACCAGGCAAGCCCCATTCGTGCTGCAGCTTCTTCTTTCTGACATGCAGTTCTAAATCCTCCCTGACCCAGGCTTGGAGGAACGGTGTCTGCGTCTCTGCGAAGCCAGCATCCGCTTCCCCAGATCTCAGCGGCTGGGAGGGTGGCCTGGGCATCGTTGCCCTCGCAGCCTCTGTGTAGCTTCTTTCCGGTACTGCAAGAGGAGGACTTGGAGCGTCTTCTCCCAACATCCCAAGCCCCAGATCCAAACACAAAGGCTTCAAGAACTGGAGGACCTTCTGAGGCAGGCCCCATCGCCTTTGGTGCACCATGCTTTGCAAATGTTGCTCCAGACTGTTGCAGGCTTCCGTGGGCAGGAAGAGTAATTCCTGGGGCGTGGTCTGCACCTGGATCAGAGTCTTTGGGAGGGGTGTTGGGGAGGGAGCCCCGCCCATGAAGCCTGCAAGTGACCTCTGGACAAGGCCTGGGAGTCCCCACTCGTGCTGGAGCCTCTTCCTCCTGATGTGCAGCTCCAAGTCTTCCCTTTCCTGATCTGGGAGGAAAGGATTTTGCACTGGTGACCAAGCAAGAGGGGTCTTCCTGCTTTTGAAAGGTCTGAAGGGTAGTCTGGGCATTTGGTCACCTAGAGCCTCCACGTAGCTTCCGCCCGGCCTGCACGAAAGCGGCGAGGGTCTGCCCAGAACCACCAACTCCTCCTGACCCAGCTCCTCTTCCTGTGGGAAGGGCAGGAAGGGACTGCCTGGGCGTGAGCTGTGGTAGCCAGGGGGGATGAGCGGGTGGAGAGGTTGCCCCAAAGACTCTGGGGCACGTTGCCAAGACTGCTGCACAGCATCTGGGACAATCCCTGAGTGCAACTCCACACACTTCTTGACCAGATGGAGGTGTGTTGTCTCCAGAATCTTCGACCTGCACGTGTCGAACAGCCAAGTCTCTTGCCAAGAAGAAGCCCTCATCCTTAAGGATTCCATGGCACCCCACTCTTCCTCAGCTAAGGATTCTGGGAATTTCTTGCAACTTCCTTCTGGTAGCGAAACAGGAGGGTCTGCGGCATTGTGTCCCAACATCCCGACCCCCAGATCCAAACACAAAGGCTTCAAGAACCGGAGGACCTTCTGGGGCAAGCCCCATTGCCTCTGGCGCACCGTGCTTTGCAAATGTTCCTCTAGGCAGTTGCAGATATCTGTGGGCAGGAAGAGTAATTCCTGGGGGCTTGTCTGCACCTGGGTCGGAGGCTTCTGGAGGGGTGTTGGGGAGGGAGCCCCGCCCATGAAGTTTGCAAGCGACCTCTGGAGAAGGCCTGGGAGGCCCCACTTGTGCTGCATCCTCTTCCTCCGCATGTGCAGCTCCAAGTCGTCCCTTTCTGGATCTGGGAGGAAAGGAGTTTGCACTGGTGACAAAATGAGAGCTGGCCTCCTGGCTCTGAGAGGCTGGAAGGGTGGTCTGGGTGCCATGGCCCCCACAGCCTCCGCATAGCTTCTGCCCAGCCCCCAGAGGGACACCAAGCGGTTACGATGCACCACCAACTCAATCCGATCCACATCCTTTGTCCGGGCGAAGGGCAGGAAGGCGCTGCGTGCTTGCAGGGGCCTGCCGCCCGGAGGAATGGACTTCGGAAGGAGGTGTCTCAAAGCTGTTGATGCGTTCTGCCGAGGGAGTCTGACCGATGCTGGGAGAACTCCCAACTGAGCCTCCACACACTTCTTCCCCAGGTGGAGCTCCATCTTTTCCCGGGCTTCTGACTGCAGCATGGAGCGCAGCTGAGGCCGGCTTGGGGCCGAAACTGCCCTGCTCCTCAGATTTCTGGCCCGGTGTTCCGTGGAGCTGACATCCACCATTGCCGGGCAAAGCTGCCTCAGGGACTGCAGAACCCTCTTGGGCAAGCCCCAGTTTCGCTGCAGATTCCTCTTTTGTACGTGGAGCTCCAGGCCACGGTGGTCCCGCGGAGGGAGGAATGGGAGCTCCTGCGGCTGAACGATGCGCAGACAAACATTCATCTTCTGGTGGGCAGGAACTCCGGGCGCCTCTTCCATGAAGGCCTGGAGTGAAGACCGGACCAGAACTGGGGCTCTCCACTCATGCTGGATCTTTTTCGTCCTCACGTGGAACTCTAGAGTCGCTCTCTCCTGCTCAGGGAGGAAGTCCGTCTGCACCTCTCTGGACTCCAAGGCAGGCCCGCTGGGCCTGACCACCTGGGGAGGAAGAGTCGGCAACAGACCTCGGGAAGCGTCCACATACCTTGTGCCCAGTCTCCAGAGAGAGGCCAGGTGGTGGCACTGGATGGCCCACTCTATACGATCCACGTCTCCTGTGCAGAGAGCAGAGCAGAAGCCACTCCGGGGCTGCAAGAGCCTTTGGCCGCGAAGAATCGGCCTGGGGAGAGGTCTCCTTGATGGGAAGGGGGTCTGTCTCCAAGAAGGCCCAGGGAGAACAGGAGGGCTGCCCAGCTGCCCCTCCACGCACTTCTTAGCCAGATGGACCTCCAGCTTCGCCCGGGGCTTGGTCCCCAGCGTGGAGAGAATCTGAGCTTTGGGTGGGCCAGCAGGCGGCATCCGGCTCAATGCCTTTGCACCATACTTTGTGCTTTCGGTCCCCAAGGCCAGAGCCGCTCTGTGCCTTCCACTTTCAAGCTGGTGTTCTGGGTGCAGCGTCTTCAAGGACTGCAGAACCCTCTTGGGCAGCTGCCATTGCTGGAAGATGGTTCTCTTCCGCATGTTCCTCTCCAGCTCTTGAACCACCGCGGCTTCGCAGAGGAAGACGAGCTCAGCCGAGAGGACTCTCACCTCCACAGGCCCTGGCCGCTGGTGGGGCAAGCGGGGAACAGCTGGGAGAAGAGAGTGGAGGGATCTCTGGGCAAGGCGGGGCAGCCCCCAGAGGCGCTGCATCTGCTTCCTCCTCACATGCCACTCCAGCTCCTCCCGGGTAGCCGTCCCGAGGAACAGGGCCTCCGTAAAGGTGAAGGCAAGTCCAGGACCCTGTCGGTCCACAGGAGGAGGAGGAGGAGGAGGGGCTCCCAGACAGGGGGTTTCCTGGAACAGACTGGAGAGGGACTTTTGGTAGAGTGTGGGCAGCCCCCACCTGTGCATCAAACTTTTGTGGGTGATGTTCAGTTCAATAGAGCCCAGGATGGCTGGCTCCACAAAGAAAAGCTCCCGAGGTCGTGGCCGCTGAGCATCCCGCCCTGGCAGAATGGTTTTAGGAAGGCTGCCTTTCCCAGCCTGGGTAGGCTGGGTGGTGGAGGAGAACAGCGCCAGGTGGATCTCCAGGGCTTTTTGGGTCACGTGCCTCTGCAGGGCAGGGTGCTTTGCGTTCAGGCCGCACTCTCTGTTTTGCCATGTCGAGGGGTCTGTTGCCTCCACGGATGGAGACCGCTGCCGGATTCCCTCGCCCTGGATGGGAACGGAGGCTGTCTCGCGGTCTCTGGACAAGGGCGGAGGCTGTGATGTGAACGCCCGCAGAGACTCCAGGACCCGCAGGGGGAGGCCCCACCGCCTCTCTATGATCTTGCTCCTGACGTGCGCCTCCAGCTGCTTCTTGGTCTCCGGGGCGATGAAAGGCACGGCGCTCCCAGGCAGCATCTCCACTTTTACACGGATGCCCACCACGGAGACCAACCAGGGTGCCAGGCACGGGGCCCGAGGGAGGAACTGCAGCAAGGACCATTGGGCCAGTCTGGGGAGCCCCCACTGGTGCTGCATCCTCTTCCTCAGGACGTGGTGGTCCAGGTGCTGCCGCTCACGGAGGGCCAGGAAACTCGTTGCTGCGGGGCCAAAATCGATGGCACGACCGGCCCTAGGAGGGGCAGCCGGCAGCCTGCGGGCACTGGGCACCATCCTGTGCAGGGACTCGTTGTACAGCGTCGGGAGGCCCGAGAGGAAGTGGATGCGCTTGCTCTTCACATTCATCTCCACAGAGTCTGCCTTCTTGCGCAGAAAGAGGGAGGGGCCCCTCCGCTGCTGGGGGCAGCTCCCGTGTCCTGGGATCAGCTTGGGCAGGGGCTGCTTCCTCTCCTTTGGAGATGTTACTCCCTGGGAATCCTCCACCACTTGAGGGAATTTCTCCTGCCCGACCTGAAACGATTTCTTCACAACGTGAATCTGGAGCTTGACTCTAAAGTCAGGGGAAGACTCGAGGGCCGGGCTCCCACCCCGGGTCGTAAACTGAAGCAAGTACCAGTTTGGCTTCGCTGCCCTCTGGCTCGTTTCTCCCGCATCCTCTTTCTTGGATGTGAAGGACGTCCCCTCCGTGGCACTGTGTGAATCCGGCCACAAGTGCCGGAGGGCCCCCTGAACCCTCCCCGGGAGCCCCCAGTGCTGGAGGTGTACCATTTTTTTCACGTGCTGCTCCAGCCTCCTCCGGGTCGCCACCCTCAGGAAAGGGAGGACCTGAGGCCTCGTGGCCACCACACCAGAGTCCCTCCTCGGGGGCCACTGGAAAGTGGGATCGGGGGCAACAGGCAGAAAGGCCCGGAGAGACCGGAGAAGGAGGGAGGGCAGCCCCATCTCATGCTGCGCCCTCTTCAGAGCCAGGTGCCATTCTAAGGTTTCTCGCGCCTCGTCCGTCATAAGAGGTGTGTCTGCAGTGGGGCATCCAGCTCCGAAGGAGTTGTGAGTTCCGTGTGACACTGACTGAGGCTTGGCCCTCTGCGCGGGTGAGGCTTTGCGGGGTGACCTGAGGGGATTCCTCCTTGGTTTAGCAGGAAGCCTCAAGTCCTGACCACCACCTTCCTGGCTCTCCGAAGAGCGGTCTCTCTCATTCTGACGGGAGCCTTCAGGGCGGCTAGAGGCTGTGGGTCCTTCCTGGCTATGGTCAGATGACTCAGGCAGGCCAGAAGAGGAGGTATTGGGGGCCCAGTTCGGCACAGTTGCCTCCAATTTGCTCGGAGAGGAGTTGCGAGAATTCTTCTGCAGACTACTGCCCACAGAGTTGCAACCTCCCCCTTTTCCGTTGCAGCCCGCCCAGCCATGGGGGTTCCCAGGGCCCTCTTCACATGTCCTGACATTCTGGCCAGCCTCCTGCGCAAAACACAGACGCTTCTTCCCCGGCGGCTCTCCATAGCTGGAAGGCTGTTCCATCCTGCCGGGTGAGGGGGCTGCTGCTGGACCCCGACTGGCATCGTCACCATTCGGGGTGGGCTCTCTGGTGCTCTGTGGAACTGCATGGTGGTCTTCCAGTGCGGCGGCGGCTGGCAGACGGGCGTGCTCCACGTAGGAGGTGGTTGGGAGAGATGGCTGTTGTGACTCAGGGAACCAAGCATTCAGCGCTCTGGAACGCACTACTTTCTGAGCCTCCGAGGCGGTCTGTTCACACACAGGGCAGGCCAAGTCATCACAAAGCATGTGGCGGATGGAGACCCCGACACTTCTGGCAGAGTTCCCATCACGTGACTGGCCAAGCTGTGCTCCTTTCACCGGCTCGCTGGTGCCTGAAAGAGAAAGGGGGAGATCCAGTCAGCTCTCCGCCATTGCCTTTCCCACAGGCAAGACACCTAGCCGAGCAATTCTGAGGCAGAAATCTGTCAAGCTGCAAAAATACACCTAGGCTGCAATCATGCGCACTAAATAATCCACTTTCAATCCGTTTTCAATGCACTTTCCAACTGGAGTTTGCTAGTTCACACAGAGCCATTCTGCATCTAGCATTCACTCTGCTGTTTTACCAAATCCACTCTGGAACAGAAATTCCCCTCTACCCTGCATGCCACTTTCACTTTGATTGATTGTCAGATTTTGACTGCATGCCACTTTCACTTCGCTTGGTCTCTCGGTTTTATGATTCCTGTCGGCATAGATTTGTGGCTGTTTTATGGCCATCCAGGGGTGACTTTGCAGTCAGTGTGGCGTTGGCCCGGGGTATCTGAGTGTGGTTTTGAGCCACATCTTTTTCTGTTCCAGCCTGGGTTTGGTAAAACAACGGAGCAAATGCTAGAGGCAGAATGGGCCACAGTAAAATCCAGTTGGAGAGTGCATTGAAAGGGGATTGTTTAATGTGTGTGTGAGACTGCGGCCCTGAAGACCTTTAATCTCTCCTGGAACAAACCGAGGGGAGAAGACGGAGCTGTACAGCGATCCTCTGGGCAGGGCTGGGGTTTGGGTAGCAGCACAGAAGACTTGTCTGGGACAGCTGGGAGAACGGGGGCAGGAGCTCTGACAGTGCCGAGGAAATAGGGAGCTCTTAGGGGGTGGACAAGCCCCACACTGCCTAACTGTTAGGCAGAACTTTCTGTCTGTGCGAGTAATTCAGCAACAGCTCAGGGAGCGGTGGATGGGAGCTGGAAGTACCAGCTGCCTCCCACTGAATCACAGACCCTCAGGGTCCCTCGAGGTCAGTCTTGTCTACTCAGACCGGCAGCCGCTCTCCAGGGTCTCAGGTAGGGTCATATCAGTTTATTCTACTTTATTGCAAAGGTTAATTCAAAATCTTATATATGCCACTGGACTCCAATTTTGTTCTGTTGCTTCAGACCAACACCCTGACCCACCTGAATGTACTGTATTGCAATTATCATATTCAAGGTGCCCAAGCCTCCTTGGATATTAAATTGTGACTGAGGCCGTGGTCACGTGGTCATTTTGATTGGGTTTCACTGCTGTTCCCACTCGCATTTAAAATTGCTGATCAGACGGCAGCATCCATCTCACGTATCGAAGTGGGCTCACTCGCGCAACCCTCCCGGTTCCCCAGCGAGTTTTCCGACACCGGGAAAATCAAGTACTTTCTGGGTATTTGCACTGTGAATCCACAATTTCGCCAATCTGGACAGCCACCTCTCGCAATGATTGCGGTTAGAGTTGTCTGAACTTCCTTCTCGCACTGAATCCCCCCCCCCCCCAGCTTTCGCCATTGTGCGCATGAGCAACCCTGCTGGACCTCCTGAGGGCACCTGGTGTTTTTGGCCACTGTGTGACACAGAGTGTTGGGCTGGATGGGCCACTGGCCTGATCCAACACTGGCTCCTCTTCTGTTCTTATGTTCTCTTAATCCTGCGCTGAATATTTATGAGTGTTCAAGCGCACATATATAGACATCTATATACATTGTACGTTGGTAGTTCATTTTGTTCGCTGTTTGGGGGGACGCTTCTTCCCCGCTGCGAAACAAGGGCGTTCAGTGCATCCAAGTGGGGACGGTGACTTAAGCCATGTGCATATGTGCATATGCAAATATTTTTTTTAAAAAAAAAAAACCTCACACTGCACCATTGCTTGGGCAGCAGGGCTATCTGGATGGTGCCTGGAGCTCATCGCACAATGCAAGCAGTTCGGGGAGGGATGTGTGACCATCCCAACCCACAAAAAATTATCCCCGATCAAATGTACAGCAGGAACAAATCGCAATAAGCTTGCCATGCGACCACAGCCTGAGTCTGGGTGACCCAGCCAAGAGCACCCTCCCCCCCCCCCCCCGTTCTGAGGGCTCACCTTTGCCCTCTTCGTCTGTCGCCTGGGGACCAGCTGGGCTCTCCCGGGGACCCTGCCAGGAAGAAAAGAAGCAGTCCCGTCACCCCTGAGTCGGAGGCCCCCGCCACTCTCTCACCAGGCTGAGGATCCCTATAATCGGACTCTTCATCTACAACAGTGATATGCCAGAAGGGTTGCCAACCTCCAGGTGGGACCTGGAGGAACTGGCTGGCCACTGGTTGAGACGGGACGCTGGAGCAGATGGACCCTCACTGGTCTGACCCAGCAGGGCTCTTCTGAGGTTCTTAGGAGATCTCCTGGAATTCCAGCTAATCTCCAGACCAGTGAGATCAGTTGCCCAGGAGAAAATGCCAACTCTGGCAGGAGGGCCTTGTAGCCCATGTAGCCACACACGATATCCTGCTGAGATCCCTCCACAAAGACTGCCCTCCCCAGTCTCCACCCCCCCCCAGATCTGCAGAAAATGATTTCCCAGCCAGAGCTCACAACCCTACGTGCCACCTTCCCTTCAAAAAGGGTCCAAAAGTCATCTCACAGATTTAAAAAAGCTAGTACTAAAAACTGGTGCAGGAAGGGGCAAGGCCTTGTTGCTGGCGTGGCTTTTTGCGGCCAAGGGGCCCTTCCAAGGAAGCCCCCAGCTAGGGGTGTCAACCTCCAGATGGGGGGCTGGAGGTTTCCTGAAGTTACAAATGATTTCCAGACCACAGAGTTCAGTTCCCCTGGAGAACCCAGCTCTTCTGGTGGGTCCACTCCATGCATTATACCACACTGAGGTCCATCAGTGGGAACAGTGCCCAAAAGTCCACCCTCCAAAGCATCCATTTTCTCCTGGGGGGACTGATCTCAGGAGGCTGGAGATGAGCTGTAACTCCTGGGGATCCCCAAGTCCCACCTGGAGGATGGCATCCATGCCCCCACACCCCCTCCTAGCATCTTCCTTCCTGTCCCTTCAGGCAATGTCCTTGGCGGGTAAACTCCACTCTGTTTCTGGGGCTCAACTGGGGCAGACCCAGAGGGCCCTCCCTGTCCCACCCTGGAATCTCCCTGGGTCAGGAGGTGCTATGCCATACGGCCAAATATGATTTGGGAAGGACCCAGGCAGAGTGAAAAGGGGAGGGAACACTTATTAAACAAATACCTCTCTCCAATATGTTGTCAAAAGCTTTCATGGCCGGAGTTCATTAGTTGTTGTAGGTTTTCCGGGCTGTATGGCCATGCTCTTGGTATTATAGTACCTGGCATTTCGCCAGCAGCTGTGACTGGCATCTTCAGAGGTATAACACAGAAAGATGGGAGTACTCTCTGTGTCAATGTGAGAAGAAATTGGTAGGCAGGTAATTTATATCTACTCAGGAAGGTGGGGTAGGGCTGAGTCATTATCTTGCAGGAGTTTCCCAGGCTGTGACTTGCTAAAGGAGAAGCTTTCCTGAGGAGGTTCTTTTGCATATGGATTGGCTGTTGAAATTCTAATCTCATCTATTTTATCTAATCTTAGTCAGGTACTTCAATGCCAAGACCACGGCCATACAGCCCGGAAAATCTACAACAACTAATAAATATGCTCTCTCTCAAAGCTCCACCTACTCGACAGTGATTGGCTGCTGCTTCCCCTTTATTTTCCCTGCTTCACTTCTGGGGCTTCTTGGGGAGGGGGTGCCTGGGAAATGTAGTCCTGCGGGGCAGTGGGCAGCCAGGCCCAAGGTCTGTGCCTGAGGGAAGGGCTGCCCTGAGGCCTGCAGGCTGCTCCTCTCCTCGCCCTCTCAGGCCTCATCATGACAGCCTCTCTCATGGTCTTCTGCCAGAGGGTGAAGTGAAGGTTTTCCTGGCCCTTATTTGGGGTTGCCAACCTCCAGTTGGTTAAACATGGAAAAGCACCATGCTCAAACAAAACATACTATGCCTTCATATACTTAAATGATTTAAATGATTATTTGAAGGCATAGTAACGAATCAGAATTATGTGTTGTTTGAGCACAGTGTTTCTCCACGTTTACTCAACCTTGCCGTGTTTCCCATGTGTTTGTTGCCAAACCTCCAGTTGGGGCCTGAAGATGCCCCAGAATTACAACTGATCTCTAGAGATCAGTTCCCAAGGAGGAAACAGCTGCATTGGAGGGTAGAACTCATGGCATTATATGTCGCTGAGGCCCCTCTCCCCTCTCTAAACCCCGCCATCCTCTGGCTTCATACCAAAATCTCCAGGAATTTCCCTTCCTGGAGTTGGCAGCCCTAAGAAACACAACCATCTGCCACCTCAGAGGCTTGGGAAAGGATGAATCCCAAGATTGGAAAGAGGGCTCTGGTGCCACTACACAGAAGGCCCTCATCCTGTCCCCAGCAACAGGGCCTCCCTCTCCCTGGGACTTCACAGCTTGACCAACTTCCACATCAAAAATCTCCCCCAGGGCTACAGCGCCCAGTTAACAACCTCCAGGTGGGCCTGGAGTTCTGCTGGAATGACACCTGACCTTCAGACCACAGAGATCATTTCACCAGGAGAACACGGCAGCTTTGGAGGGTGGACTCTGTGGCACTGGACCTCACTGAGGCCCCTCCCCTCCCCAAACCCCAGGCTGCACCCCCGAGTCTCAGCCCAGAGTTGGCAACCTCACCGAATACAGTCAGATCAGAGCCCGTTTTTCCCAATGTGTTGATGGGAGCAGAACTCAAGTCAGAAAATGCCGTTGAATTTGTTGGCTTCAGGCACTCTCAAATCCCCTGAGGGGCTAACCCTACGCATTTTTATTTCCTTATGATCCCTTCTCTACTTCAGTAGCCAGTGCTGAGGAAAGCAAGCCAATGAGCAGGCAGAGAAGAACTTTCAGGAAAGGCATGGCATCAAGAACGCCTTTGCATTACAAAGTTTACGGGGACCAGAACAGCTGGCCACAAAAGTGGGGTTTCTCCCCCTTGGCCCAGCTACTTCGGCTGTGTTTCCAGCCTGCCTGAGTGGCCAGGTGACCAGCTGTGGTCATTATCCCCTCAGGACTGCTGAGCAAACCCGTTCACAGCCCATTGGCAATGAGAATTTTCTTCCCTTTGCTGGTGACTTCTCTGAGACACCCAAGCTCTCATGCAGACTCAGCCACTTCTACCAACTGGCTGCAGAAGGGACAAATTACCCACTTGGGTCGAGAAGGGTAAGAAGCGTCTCCAAGTCCTGCTGTCCATCCATTTGTGCCACATTCTGCCTCTCCAGATCATCCAGGTGAGGCAGAGAAGAAGGAGCAGGGCAGTGACGGTGTAGAAGATGTTGCTAGAGAGACCCCACGCCATCATTGCAAAACTGGCCCTGTGGACTCGTTGGCGGCCATTCTCCAGACAATGCCCTGGAGCGGCATCACAAAGCAGTCCTTCTTCCAATGTTTCTAGAACCAACATTCCAAAAGAACCTTTGGGACTGAGGGGTTCTCCCAAGCCACAGATGCCACCTGCAGAGGTTGAATGGTGCGTGGGGAGATGCCTACACCCTAGAATTCACCCCAGTAGTTCAGCCATTGGGATTACACTCTGTGAGTTGGAACCCAGCTGCAAACTCACAGATGGCAAAAAGGAGGGGGCTGGCTGGGGGATCAGCCATCATGCTTGGGGCCGCCGGGGTGGGGGGGGACTGAGGAGACAAGGTTCCTGGGGCCCAAGTCAGCTGGAGGGCCCCTGAAGCTAGGGGCATGCTGCATTCAAAATGCCTCTGGATTTATTGTACTTCTGATGCAGTTCTGCATTGCAGCCACTGGGCCAGCAGAGGAGGCAAAGCTCAGTAAACCGTGGCAGCTCTATCTACTGGCTCTGCCTTTCTGCAAAGCTCGCTACAAGGAGGCAAACACTTACGCATCCTGCTGACCCCTTCAATGAAGCACCCGTTGAAGTCAGGCAAGAACAGTAAGCGTGGCTCGTGGCTGATACAGCCTTTGCCAAGTAGCAGCCTCTGAACAAGGCTGATGTTTCCAGCCAGTCTGTTTCCTTCTTCCTTTCCTTCCACCCAGCACCATCATTTTGTCTGCTCAGCCAGATCTTGCAGGTAGTCCTGTTAGTGTCAAACAAAACAACCTTTCGTTTTTCTTAATTTCTCTTCTTCTTTTCCATGCTTTTCTTCTTCGTTTTGTTCCCTTCCTCTCATGATCGGCCTGGTTGGCAACTTAGAACATACTTAATAGTAGTGTAGCAGCATACCTTTGTTAAAATCAGGGCTATTTTGGGGCAGGAACGCACAGGAACGGAGTTCCGTCTGGCTCCTGAGTTGGCCACACCCAGCAGGAACTCATTAGCATAATAGGCCACACCCAACAGCAGGAACTCATCAGGACTGGCTACATTAGGGGTGTGTGGCCTAACATGCAAATTAATTCCTGCTACCAAAAAAAGCCCTGGGTTTTGACAACAAACAAGGTGAACAGAATAAGAAGCAAAAGGTGGGTGTGGCTGGATGACCGCTCTTCTGGTAACACGGGGGTGTGGCCTAATATGCTAATAAGCTGTGCTGTCAGTGGTGCAGCCTAATATGCTAATGAGTTTCTGAATGAGAATTATGAATGGAATGTGAGGAGTTAATATTTTCCCATGATCCATCCATCCATCCCTTTACATGCATAGTAATGAAATTTCAATCTGTTTTTGTGGTTACACATCTGGTTACCCAGAAAGAACTCCTTTCCCCTCCCCCAAATTGGCTTTAATTACATTTTAAAGATGGTTCAGGCAGTGGGCTGATGCAATGACCCGGGGGCATTTAATATCCCTTTGTGAACACCACTTAGTAACTGAAGGCGTTAAGCTTCACGTTATATGACAAGGGACAGAATCTTTTTAGAAAATATCTCAGCAAAATCAATCCTAATGATCCCAGTTCGCCTCCTCCAGTGCCACCACATAATCAGTTTGTTCCTGCGCTTGTGCTAGGCACAAGGATAAACTGAAGTAGATTTCTTACTCATTTACATATTAACGATTTATTATGACATGAAGTTTTTGAACTACAGCCCACTTCATCAGATGTAAGAAGTGTGTCCTATATATGAGTGTACACATCTGAGTGTACAAATTTTAAAAATTACAAAATTAGACCTATGGTTTGAATCAGGGTCATATGGGGGAGAGGTGAAATCTTTGATGGTGGAGCTCAGTAACCCTGGTCACTCCCCAAGTACAGAGTACATTAGGGCTTACATATGCTTTTGGCTCTGGCCAATGTAGGAAAATGGTTTCCCATCTTACAGATTGCTAGAATGTTGCATCTCAAGGGACAGAGAGGGAGACAGTCAAATGGCTGGAATGCACACGCTTCCTCTGATGGCAGGATGGTCAAAATGACCCCAAAGGGGGACAGACTCTCTGAAGGGGAGATGATAAATCATTTGGACACAGAGGAAAAGCTCTCCTCCATCATGCTGCTTTCTGACAGCTTCTGACCCAGGAGGCACTAGCCAGAACTGCCTCTTGTTCACGAGGCCAGTGGGGACAGTGAGGAGAAGTCCCAACCAGTGTTCCCTCTAAGCTGAGTTAGTGTGAGCTAGCTCACAGATTTTTAGCCTCTGGCTCACACATTTTTGTCTTAGCTCAGGAAGGATGGCTCCAGAGCAAACTAATTTATGCAACAGCCAAATTGCTCGCTCACAACTTTAATGCCATAAGAACATAAGAGAAGCCAATGTTGGATCAAGCCAGTGGCCCATCCAGTCCAACACTCTGTCGCACAGTGGGCAAAAGCACCAGGTGCCCTCAGAAGGTCCGGCAGTGGGGCCAGGACACTAGAAGCCCTCCCACTGTTGCCCCCCACCCCCCTAAGCACAAGGAATACAGAGCATCACTTGCTCCAGACTGAGAGTTCCTATCTATACCTTGTGGCTAATAGCCACTGGTGGACCTCTGCTCCATATAAAAACATAAGAGAAGCCAATGTTGGATCAAGCCAGTGGCCCATCCAGTCCAACACTCTGTCGCACAGTGGCCAAAAGCACCAGGTGCCCTCAGGAGGTCCAGCAGTGGGGCCAGGACACTAGAAACCCTCCCACTGTACCCCCCATCAAACACCAAGATTACAGAGCATCACTTGCCCCAGACTGAGAGATCCTATTCTATCCTATACTTTGTGGCTAATAGCCACTGATGATCACTGCTCCATATGTTTATCCAATTCCCCCTTGAAGCCGTCCATGCTTGCAGCTGCCACCACCTCCTGTGGCAGTGAATTCCAGGTGTTCATCACTCTTTGGGTGAAGAAGGACTTCCTTTTATCTGTTCTAACCAGCAGCTCACAACGTAGAATTTTGGCTCACAAGACTCCACAGCTGAGAGGGAGCATTGGTCCCAACTATGAGAACTAAAGTAATGCTGAACTTGAACTACTGCAGCGTCAAGCAATCGTCACCTGTCCTCCTTCAACACTGTAGGGAAAGTGGACTTTATATGCCCACCTTTTCTTTGTGCCCTTCCTCAGCCTGGATGCTTGCACCGGCCACGTGCACTCTCTTTGTCTGATAAGTTTTCTTTTATTTTGACAGTTCTAAGCCTGAGCTCTGGAAATGTTCCATGCCTACTCAGTCTTGTTAATGGAAGTGTGGTAGCAGGGAGGGTAGCAGGTAAGCTCACCATCCCTGGAGACGAAAGCTCAAAATTGCGAAAAGGTAATTGGTCGGCCCCTCAGTAGCTTGTGGGAGTGAAGAGGGAGATGCAGCAGCTAGGCAGAGGCCCTAAATGGCAGTGCGTTTCCAGAGTGCTAGACATGCAGCTCCTTCTAGCAGGAGGCACTCTCAGTGTTGCTGGCGACATAACGTGATACCCAGTTTGTTTTGGGTACCCAGGAGTAAGAAAGTGCTTTCAGGAGGGGCTTACAAGTCCATTCCTTCACAAACAGAATGGGCGTTTTCATGAGCAGAGCAGAGAACACCATGCGAGTGGCAGAGCGGCTCATCAGCCTACCTTTCAATCACAATAACTTGTGCAGGAATGAAACCCTCACTCCTTGGCAAATATATTTATTTATTTATTTATTTATTCAATTTGTACCCTGCCCTCCCCGCAAGTAGGGAAGGGGAAGTCATGGAAGCAGTGACAGACTTCACCTTCCTGGGATCCAAGATCACTCCAGACGGTGACTGCAGCCATGAAATCAAAAGATGCCTGCTCCTTGGGAGGAAAGCGATGGCAAACCTAGGCAGCATAATAAAAAGCAGAGACATCGCCCTGCCAACAAAAGGCCATATGGTCAAAGCCATGGTATTCCCAGTAGTGATGTATGGCTGTGAGAGTTGGACTATAAGGAAGGCTGAGCGCCAGAGAATAGATGCTTTTGAATTATGGTGCTGGAGAAGACTCTTGAGAGTCTTGGACTGCAAGGAGATCAAATCAGTCAATCCTAAAGGAAACCAACCCTGACTGTTCCCTGGAAGGCCAGATCCTGAAGCTGAAGCTCACATACTTTGGCCACCAAATGAGAAGGGAGCATTCCCTGGAGAAGACCCTGAGGCTGGGAAAGACTGAAGGTCAAAGAAGAAGAAGGGGACGGCAAAGGATGAGACGGCTAGGCTGTGTTGTTGATGCAACGAACATGAAATTAAGCAAACTCTGGAGGACGACAGAAGACAGGAGGTCCTGGTGTGATGTGGTCCATGGGGTCGCGAAGAGTCAGACTCGACTGTGCGACTGAACAACAGAAGTGTGGTGGCATTTGCTTCCAAATAAGCCTCACTTCCAGCAAAGCATTTCCTGGTGTGCCCCATCCTCAGCCACTAGATGGCAGTGATTACTGGCACAAGATTTCCTGAGGCATTATTACAAGGTGCCCGCTGGCAGGGAGGGTTGGATGCCAAAGATGCCATCTATCACGAGAGTTGAGTTAAAGCCAAGCTATGCAACAAACTTTGGGTCACAGGGTGCACTCGCTACTGGCCAGGACTTTTAAAGTCTGCCCAGCAAACAAAAGAGACAAAAGGAAAGCAGAAGCCAGAGGCACAACCCATCCTCTTGCATTGTCTCTTCTCTGTGTTGCTGAGAGCCAGTTTGGTGTCGTGGTTAAGAGCGACTGACTCTAATCTGGAGAACCGGGTTCGATTCCCCACCCCTCCACTTGAAGCCAGCTGGGTGACCTTGGGTTAGTCACAGCTCTCTCAACACAAAAAATAAACCGAGCTCACCACAAAAAAGAGCTGGAGTTTCAGGCTGCCAGACAATCTTTGGATCTTCTGGCTATGCTACACCCACTGCCATATGATAATTAATTTCTCTGTGTTGCTTAGAAGAAGAAGAGAAGAGACTAGATTTATATCCCGCCCTCCACTCACTTGGAATCTTAGAGCGGCTTACAAACTCCTTTTCCCTTCCTCTCCCCTCCCCGCAACAGACACCCTGTGAGGTAGGTGGGGCTGAGAGAGCTCTGAGACAACTGCCCTTGAGAGAACAGCTGGTACAGAGCTATGGCTTGCCCAAGGTCACTCCAGCAGGTGCAAGTGGAGGA
Organism: Lepidodactylus listeri; assembly: GCA_029233225.1. Taxonomy (NCBI): domain Eukaryota; kingdom Metazoa; phylum Chordata; class Lepidosauria; order Squamata; family Gekkonidae; genus Lepidodactylus; species Lepidodactylus listeri. The sequence goes on along the minus strand of JARCFY010000004.1, from coordinate 1,367,765 downwards.
GTGGGGAATCAAACCCGGCTCCCCCAGATTAAAGTCCGTGTTCTTAACCACAACACCAAACTGGCTCTAACTGCTTCGGGAGTTAGACCCCCCCCCCCCTGCCCTGCCCTGCCTTGCCCTGCCGGTTTCTCCATCTGCCTTCCGTGTTTTCTAAATGCTGCAGAGGAATTGCCTGGCTCCTCTCTGACTACCCCAAGAGGTATCAAGGATCCCTTCTAATCATCCTAGTGATTGGCTTTCACAAGCCCCACCTCCTGCCCTCCTGCCTAAGCACTTTGGACTATAAGGAAGGCCGAGCGCCGAATAAATGCTTCTGAATTATGGTGCTGGAGAAGACTCTTGAGAGTCCCTTGGACTGCAAGGAGATCCAATCAGTCAATCCTAAAAGAAATCAACGCTGACTGTTCCCTGGAAGGCCAGAAACTGAAGCTGAAGCTCAGATACTTTGTGGGTATTGCCTACTCAGACTCGTAGTGTCTCTCCAGGGTCTCAGGTGGAGGTCTTTCCCATCACTTCCTGCCTGATCTTTTAACTGGAGATGCCGGGGATCGAACGTGGAACGTCTGCATGCCAAGCGGTTCCTCTGCCACTGAGCCACAGCCCCTCCTTAACAGCTGTTGTGGTGGAGCATAACAGAAAAGGTGGTCCCACAGATGTGTGGGTCTCAGGGTCCCTTGAACTGAGCCCGGTAACTGACTGGCGGCCAACAAAGCAACTGCAGGATGGATGTGACGTCCTCTGTCCTGCTTGGGCTCCGCTAGTAGCCAGGCTGCTGGCTGTAAATAAATGCTGCAAATAAATGGATCAATAAAGATGGCAAATAAATGCATCATGAAATCCCTAGAAACACATTCACATTTCTATTTTACTACCGAGAATGTGCATCTAAACCCTTTATGCCTACTGAAATCACTTCCCATTAATGTACCAGCACAATGCCTCCAAGGAAGGTTTGGCTCAAAGTTAGGAAATTAGGTGGGGGAGATGGGGGGGGGGGGGATAAGGCAAAGGCAGGAACTCACTTGCTGGTGACTATACCTACGGGGCAGTTTCTAACTTTGGAAGTGCCGGGTGCAATGTCTGGCGCCATATGGATCAATTAAGCCAGAGGCTGTTTTCTAAATGACCCATTTTTGTTCTGGGCAACAGTTGACGATTCCGTCTCAGCCACTTTAGTCTTTTCGGAGTACTGAGAAGCAACGCAGTGTTTAAATGTATACAGAACAGCATATGAATGAAGTAAATGCAATAAAACAAACACACACAAGCTGGCTTTCCATTCACGGCACCGAGAGCTTTGTGCTGCGTGCTCTAATGTCTGTGCCCCCACACCCCCATCCTAGACACATGGAAGAGCTCAAGAGTCGCATTCACATTTAAAAAAAACCAAAACACTGCAATTTGTAGTGCTCCTTTGCCAGCTCCCGCTCTCCTGGCTTTCTGCAAACGACGCTACACTGAATGATCAAGCTGGATTCAAGTCCTTTGAGACCAGCAAGGTTTCCGGAGTATGAGCTTTTGAGAACCAAAGCTCCCTTTGTCGGATGCCTCAAAGGAAGGCTTCCTTCCACAGGTAACAGGGCTGTGCTATAATGAAACAGTGCGCAAAGATGCTTTGGCCAAAGGGCAGAGGGGGTCTGCAGACTGCCATGGACTGGCTGTGGCTGCAAGTAGAATCCTGCCATGGAACTGCTGCATCATTGAGCATGCCATATTTCGGTACTTATGCTTTGCTTCAGGTAGTCCAAACGTTCTTGCACGGCTCATTGGATGTCCCATCCTGTTGATTGTATTTGACCTATGGGAGGCAAATCGGCCTTGAGTGTCAGTGAGAAAGGCCGACTGTAAATAAAGTAAATGTAAGCAATGTAAACATAAATACATAAATAAGTGATTAGCATTTGCCACACGTACAAAACCTTGCAAAATGGCTCAGACTGTCCACAAACGGACATCACAACAGACATCCGCTCCACCTGGGACAGCAGGGCTGCAACTCTCCAGGTGGGGCCTGGAGATCTCCTGGAATTACAACTGATCTCCAGACAACAGAGATCAATTCCCTTGAAGAAAATAGCTGCTTTGGAGGGCAGGCAGAAGAAGAAGGAGGAGGAAGAGGAGGTTGGATTTATATCCTGCCCTTTACTACCCGAAGGAGTCTCAGAGCGGCTTACAATCTCCTTTTCCTTCCCCTCCCCACAACAGACACCCTGTGAGGGAGGTGGGGCTGAGAGAGCTCTGAGAGAACTGCTCATGAGAGAACAGCTCCAAGGGAACTTGTGACTGACCCAAGGTCACCCAGCTGGCTGCATGTGGAGGAGTGGGGAATCAAACCCAGTTCTCCCAGATTAGAGTCCGCGCTCCCCTAACCACTGCACCAAACTGGCTCTAGGGAATAGGTGGCTATTCTTCTGCTTTGGCCAGACAGTGAGAGCCAGTTTGGGGTCGTGGTTAAGTGGGCGGATTCTCCCAGATTAGTCCGTGCTCCTAACCACTGCTCCAAACTGGCAACATATCCTTGTTGAGCTCCCTCCCCTCTTCCAAGTCTGCCCTCTCTCAGGTTCTGCATCCAAATCTCCAGAAATTCCCCAGCCCAGAGTTGACAACCTTTAGGGACAGCCCTTGGTAAAGTGTCTGGTGAGTATTTTTCCGTTATTTGTCCCCATGTGGGGGGGTGCCTGGTTAAAATTTGGTTCATGCCTGTCAGAAGTGTCATCCTTCCCCTGGACCTGCACCCCTTCTGAGGTCTCTGGGTGGAGTGGTTGCCCGGGTAGGTGGAAGCCTCTTGTCTCTCTGGCACACATGGAAGCAAGCCCCTACGCATGAGCCCTCAAGCCCCATGTCGGGTGCAGCCTGTCATTTCCAGCCAGCAGCTGCTGAAAGTTAAGTCCAGAACCGCTGAGAATTAATCGCAGAGCTGTTAAGGTGTTCTTCTTTAACCCACAGAATGTACTCTTGGCTTTTAAAAGCCAGCCAGAGATGAGGAAATGAATGCAACGTTCCGGTAGAGAAGAACTTCAAGCTATGTGCAAAGTATGGGAGAGGCCTTGGCCGGAAAAAGTGCCCCTCTTCTCGTGAAGTACTGGGGAGGAGACGCGGCATCCTGCGCATAGATGCAGAGTCTGGGGCCAGTTTGTCTGCCGCAAACAGCTATTACAGCTCTTATTGCTGTCCTTTGCTTCACTGTAGGTTTCGCTGTTGCCAGCAGTTTAATTCCCTTGCTTTTAAATATTTGTACAGTAGGATTTCAAGTGGCTGCAGCTCAGAGGTTAAGATGCTGAGCTGCAGACCGGAAGGTCAGTAGTTCAGCAGTTTGAGTCCCAAGTGCCACATGACAGAGTGAGCTCCCATCTCTGGCCCCAGCTCCTGCCAACCGAGCAGTTTGAAAGCAAGAAATTGCAAGTAGATAACTAGGTACCGCTTTGGTGGGAAGGGAACAGCATTCCTTGAGCCTCGGTGTCTAGTCATGCCGGCCACATGACCACAGAGATGTCTTCGGACAGCGCTGGCTCTTTGGCTTGGAAACGGAGTTGAGCACTGCCCCCCAGAGTCGAATTCAACTGGTTTTCAAGCAAGGGAAACCTTTACCTTTACCTTTAAAGTAGGGATTTTTTTACACTGTTTTACACTGTTAACCCACATCTTTACACTGTCAGCTCCCTGGGGTGCTTTTTCATCAAAAGTCAGAATAGTGTGGTGGAAAGTGCCCTAAAATCGCAGCCGACTTACAATGACCCCACAGGGTTTTCAAGGCAAGAGACATTCAGAGATGGTTTGCCCTTGCCTGCCTCTGCATAACAACCCTGGACAACCAGAGCCTACCCAGCTTAGCTTCCAAGATTTGACGAGCTCAGAGCAATGAAGCCGCCTGCCTCTGCATTGCAACCCTGGACTTCCGTGGTGACCTCCCGCTCCAGTAGTAACCAGGGCCCACCCAGCTTAGCTTCCAAGATCCCATGAAATCAGGTGAGCCCGGGCCTTCGAGGGCAGGGGCAAGATCTAAATAAGTGAATCAAGGTCCATGGAAAATGCCTCTCTTGCCCTCTGGAAATTTCTGAGCAAGGTGACTTTTGACCTAAGCCAGTCTTCCACTTGCACCACTTCCTTCCCCAAGGGAGAGATGGCCCTCCTCTGCAGGGTGTGTCCCTCTGCCGGTGGAGCTTCCGTTGGGACAGACCGACCTGCTCCCCAGAGCAGACAAGAGGGAAATGCTGTGTGCTGGGGGGCTGCTTCGGCCTCAGAATGGAAGCAAGGCTCAGGATTCAGCCCTTGGATCTGAGCTTTCCCACCACTCAGGCTTAGGAGCTGGTTCATCTTTCCTATATTTCATACAAGTCTCCGGTTTCACAAAGCCCCACGAGCTGGACTTATGCACCGGGCAAGTCAGCGATGACTTGAGGCCTCAAACTATGAGGATCCCCTAAAAACCAACAACAAGCATTACTAAAAATTACTAAACTACCCTTCTCACTCTCTTTTTGGGATAATGATGTGGGACTCTTTCAACTTGACATGTTGGAGGGCTTCAGGGTGTCTCCACCCAGCCCTGGCAAAGCTCAAGAACCGAGCAGGCGGGATCCAAACTAAACAGTTTGTGACACAACACATCCCCCTTCACAAGCTCTGCTCCAGAAAACTGTTCTCTTTAAAGATCTTTCAAGGCCAGCAACATTCCTTAGGAATGTGCAACGCGTTTGACTAATTAAACAATCAGAAGGGAAAAAATAGCCAGTCTATAATAGATCAGTTGTGCAATGCATATTGGTTACTTAAATTCACGCTACGAATTTTGTTAACCCACTCACGTGTTGATTATTTCAAATGTAAGTAATGTATTGAAATGTTTGTGTGTTTAGTTGGTTCCAAACAATGGCCAGGTTTGGATGCACCATTTGAGAATCTGAGGGAAGATGATGGACCCTAGAACTGCGCTGCCCCTCTTGCAGAGGTCCCACAGACACACCAGGAAGGGGAGTCTCTCTGAATGAGTCATTCTACGCTGCCCCAGTGGTGTATATTGAGAGAGGTGGTCCTTCAGGGCTGCGGGGACCAGATGGGGGAGGGCCTTCAAGGTCACCGCTGCAGAGAAGTTGACTCGTTCACATACAGCCTTACCCCCGTGTAAGAGGCAAGCTGCCTCCAGCAAATCCTGTAAACAGTGCAGAGGAGAAGGAGGAGGAGACTGGATTTATACCCCGCCCTTCACTACCCAAAGGAGTCTCAGAGTGCCTTACAAACTCCTTTCCCTTCCCCTCCCCACAACAGACACCCTGGGAGGTAGGTGGGGCTGAGAGAGCTCTGACAGAAACTGCTCGTGAGAGAACAGCTCTGAGAGAACTTGTGACTGACCCAAAGTCACACGAGCAGCTGCATGGGAATGTGTGGGGAATCAAACCCAGTTCTTCCAGATTAGAGTCCGCCTACTTAACCTCTACGCCAAACTGGCTCTCGCTGTCTGGCCAAAGCAGAAGAATAGCCACCTATTCCCTAGAGCTAGTTTGGTGCAGCGGTTAGGGGAACACGGACTCTAATCTGGGAGAACCGGGTTTGATTCCCCACTCCTCCATATGCAGCCAGCTGGGTGACCTTGGGTCAGTCACAAGTTCTCTTAGAGCTGTTCTCTCAAGGGTGGTTCTCAAGAGAGCTCTCTCTCTCTCTGCCCCGCCTACCTCGCAAGGTGCCTGTTGTGGGGAGGGGAAGGGAAAGGAGATTGTCAGCCGCTCTGAGACTCCTTCGGGTAGCGAAGGGTGGGGAATAAATCCAACTCTTCCTCTTCCTCCTTCCACCTGTGCTTTGGCCTTCATCCGGGGGATCCTGAGAATTTAAAAAGAGCCCTGCTGGATCAGACCAAGGTGCGTCCATCTAGCCTTGCATCCTGTCCCACACCGCAGCCAACCAGTTCCTTTGGAGGGCCACATAGAGGCCGAGGCCTTCCCCTGATGTTGCCTCCTGGCACTGGGATTCAGAAGCTTACTGCCTCTGAATGTGGAGGTTCCTTTAGTCACCATAACTCGTAGCCACTGAAGGACCCATCCTCCACGAACCTTTTTAATCCCCTTTTAAACCCTTTACGGAGGCATTACAGAGACAGGGTGGGGAAACCGCCAACGCTCCTCTGCCTCATTATCTGGGGCACCGCATCATTTCCAAAGCCTTTCCAACGTGTCAGATGAGGCCGCGCAGAGTGCTTCTATCTTAGCAGGAGCCTCGCTTCAGAATCCCAGGCAGCCAAAAATGTTCTCGGCACCACTTTCATCCTCTGCAAGATGAAGAGAGGCTGCCTTTGCCACCAGAGCCCGGCTTCCAATTGTACACGGAGCATGCTGGCAACATTCACCACCCAGCCGAGGACCAAAGAATCAGCTGAGGCGGGGCTGGCGGCTACCCAAGAGTCACCAAGTCCAGCCAACAGCACCGAATCTGTCACGACTCGCAGACAAATGAGCACACCTCAGACAGCCTGGCCCTCCCAGATGTAGGAAGAAGAAGACGAAGATGAAGACGAAGAAGAAGAAGAGGAAGAAGAAGAGGAGGAGGAAGAGGAGGAGGAGGAGAGTCGGATTTATACCCCACCCTTCACTCAGAGTAGCTTACAAACTCCTTTCCCTTCCCCTCCCCACAACAGGCACCCTGTGAGGTAGGTGGGGGGCTGAGAGAGCTCTTTCCAGGACTGCTCTTGAGAGAACAGCTCTGAGAGAACTGTAACTGACCCAAGATCACCCAGCTGGCTGCATGTGGAGGAGGAGTGGTGGAATCAGGCCCGGTTCTCCCAGATTAGAGTTTGCATACTTAACCACACCACCAAGCTGGCTGGGAGCATGGAGATGGCGTGGGAAGGACTCAGGTGGCGCGGTTCTGCAGCAGCCGGGAATAGCACTGCCATGCCCTTCCCCAACTACGCAAATTGGCTCATGCAGATTGGGTGCACCTCTCCCCACTAGGGATGCCAGCCTCCAGGAGGGAGCTGGGGATTTCCCGGAATTATAGCTTGTCTCTAGGCTATGGAGCTCAGTTCCCCTGGAGGAAAAGGTTGCTTTGAAGGGTGGACTCTCTGGCATTGTACCCCAGTGGGGTCCCTGTCCTCCCCAGGCTCCACCCCCCTGGATCTCGCTACCCTCTGCCCCCATCCCCCTGCCAGTGGAAAGGGGCACCTGGCAACCCTCCTCCCCACCCAGTGTGCAAACAGGTTGCAAGCAGCTCCCGCAGCCCCACTGCTGCACATTGCTGAGCTCTTTCGAGGCCTCCACCATAAGGGCTCTTTAATAAGCAGAGGAAGGTATTTGGGAGGTGCTTCCTGAAGCACATGCCCCCCCCCATGTCCGTGGAGCCCAGCAAAAAATGGACTCAAAGAGCCATAGGGTGCATTCAGATGGGCAGCTAATCCTGCCATTGGCCTGGCTGTAATTTGATCTAGATCTTTTTGATCCAGTGTTGCACGACCAGACAGCTCCCCGTGAAGCGCTTTACCACGCATGACTCCCTGGTGGATTGTCTAGATGGCATCCACCGTAAGGAGCCGTGCAGTCAGCTTTTTAAAAAAAAATCCTGTCTGCACATGCGCATATGCACCTCACCATATACTTGTTTTTCCACGCATGCATGGACTAAAATGATAAAAGCACCGCCAGCGGTACCTTCCTCTAGGTACCATTTCAGTTAACAAAGTGCATAAATATCACAGGACCTTCAGAAACATTAAATTGTTTGGATCGTTTGACCGGAGCTCTGCAGATGTCGCATGTTTAAGTGGTTATGTGCGCATCGCTAAGACTTTCTCAAAATGGCAGCCATTCAGGATGATCCGGAGACCATCCCTATGGGCTGATTTCATGCTGGTGGAACGACCAGACAGGGGAAAGCCTGCCATTGGCCTGTTGGGCAGCTGAGGACCACGCTTTCACCACTGTCTTTTAAGTACGGATCCCCAGTGGGGATCAACAGGCTGATCATGGAAGTGGCACAATTCCCAAATGGTGTTGTCTGGACATGCACTTTAAATCCAAAATAGCCGTCTGAACGCAACCATAGACCCTGGAAAGGACGAACACATTGCACAGATCAAATCCCAGCCTGGAAGCAAAGCCCCAGATCCCCCTCTCCCCCCCCCAACAAACACACACATATCTATCACCTCATTATCTCAATTAAATAATTGGCTGCAGCATCTCTGCTAAAAGAGCAAGCACCTTAATTGGCAGATCAAGAACGGTGCAGGAATCTGACGGTCCCCGAGTGTGTTCCTGCTGCTGCTGCTGCTGCTGCTCGGAGACAAATTGGAGGGCCGGAATCAGAGGCTGGCAGGAAGCCCCACCCTGTGGCCCTGCTGCCCAGCCCAAAAGGCAGAGGGGGAAAGGGCTGCCACAGGTGCCAAAGCCCACGAGAAAGAGAGGCCGGCTGCTTTCCTTGAGGCCAGGCGGTGCTCCCATTCATTCATTTGCCCAGGGCTGAATTCTTCACTGCAAGAGCCATTTCAAGAAACTGGAAAACCTGTCCCACACAAATATCCAAAGTCTTTAGTCTGCCTTTGAAAAAAGAGTTGTTGTCTGAAACATGTAACAAAGAAATGGGCAGTGTGTGATGTAGGCCTGACAAAGGACCCCATCGGCTTCAAAGGGGGCAGCTGGTATTCAAAGAATCAAACCTTTCCCCTGTTTTACTGACTCATTTAAAAGTCATTCCAGAGGGCGGCCATGCTGGGCTGCGGTAGAAAAGCTAGATCTGAGTCTGGTAGACCAAAGCGATTTTTGGAGCATGGGCTTTTGACAGTCAAAACTCCCTTCGTCAGATTTTAAAAGTCATTTTTGACCAACAGGTTTCATCTGAATGCGGCAAGAATAACCTCTGATCCTGGTTTCATTGCCAAGTCTGAGCTGCGGCTCAAATGAACCAGCCTCATTTAGGTGGGCACCAGCAAACACATGCCGAGGAGTCTCTCTCACACGGGGATTAGGGGAGCAGAAACCGGCTGGTAGCACCCTCTTTCTGCCAGCTGCAGAAGCCAGAAACTTCCCCCCCACCACCACTTTGGGGCTTGGGTTGTTCACTCCTGTGAGGCACTCCAAAGGGATCTATTGAGGATGGGCGAGTGGGCATCAACGTGGCAAATGGGGTTCAATGTGGCCAAGTGCAAAGTGATGCACATTGGAGCCAGAAATCCTAACGTTGATGGGGTCTGAACTCGCGGAGACTGACCAAGAGAGAGAGATCGGAGTCGTAGTAGATAACTCAATGAAAATGTCGAGACAGTGTGCGACTGCAATGAAAAAGGCCAACGCTATGCTGGGGGTTATTAGGAAGGGAACTGAAAACAAACCAGCCAGTATCATAATTCCCCTGTATAAATCGATGGTGCGACCTCATTTGGAGTACTGTGTACAGTTCTGGTCACCACACCTCAAAAAAGATATTATAGCATAGGAAAAAGTGCAGAAAAGGGCAATTAGAATGATAAAAGGGTTGGAACATTTTCATTTTGCTGAGCAGTCAGGTTAGAACAGATAAAAGGAAGTCCTTCTTCACCCAAAGAGTGATCAGCATGTGGAATTCACTGCCACAGGAGGGGGTGGCGGCTACAAGCATGGACGGCTTCAAGGGGGAGTTAGGTAAACATATGGAGCAGAGGTCCATCAGGGGCTATGAGCCACGAGGTATAGGTAGGAACTCTCCGTCTGGGACAAGTGATGCTCTGTATTCTTGGTGCTGTGGGGGGGGGGCACAGTGGGAGGGCTTGTAGTGTCCTGGCCCCACTGCTGGACCTCCCGAGGGCACCTGGTGTTTTTGGCCACTGTGTGACACAGATTGTTGGACTGGATGGGCCACTGGCCTGATCCAGCATTGCCTTCTCCTATGTTCTTATGACCTCAGCAGGGTACAGGGCCATAGAATCCACCCTCCAAAGCAGCCATTTTCTCCAGGGGAACTGATGCCTGGTGCCCAGAGATCTATTACAATAGTGGGAGACCTCCAGGTGCCCCCTGGAGGCTGGCAACTCTAGGGGGCAGTAAGGTTGTGGAGTGGGAGGGGCCCCCAGGAGCACAGGGAAGGGTTCCCGGGATTCTCCATGGTCACCACAGGAGTGGCCCCTCCCTCCCTACAGCCCAGCTTGTGGGGCTTGGCTGGTGCTTCCTGCCCCAGTCCCCTCCTTTCATGCTGACTGCCCTTTCGGTGGTTTGGATGATGCATGTCAGCAGTGAAGGGGGTCCAGGTGTAGAAAGGTGGAAGATGACCAGCTGGCCACCTGACCCCAGAGCCGAGAACAGGAACAAATAGACAGTTTGGTGTAGTGGTTACGTGAGTGGACTCTAATCTGGGAGAACCGGGTTTGATTCCTCACTCCTCCTCCACATGCAGCTGCTGGATGACCTTGGGCAAGTCATAGCTCTGTACCAGCTGTTCCCTCAAGGACAGCTTGGGAAAGAGCTCTCTCAGCCCCACCTACCTCACAGGGTGTCTGTTGTGGGGAGGGGAGGGGAAAGGAGTTTGTAAGCCGCTCTGAGACTCCCTTGGTATAAATCCAATCTCTTCTTCTTCTTCTTCTTCTTCTCGGAGGGTGAGCAGGAAAGGAGTGGCTGGGGCAGAGCGGAGAGCAGCTCACCCTGACTCTCAGCACCAAGGGGCCTAATCCAGCTCTCTGGCGGTGGCAGCAAGAGAAACCCGGGAGCAAAGAGCCAGACCGGCTCCTGGAGCGGGGTGAACTTTAATCAGCTTGGGGTGTGCTTTGTGGCAAATAAATGAAAGGATACCAGTTGCCTGCCTGAAGGAGACCATTTGTACACTCTGGCCAGCTCTGAATCATCCCAAAGCAGTTCTTAATTTCCTCTGTTTCCAGTATTCCGACTTTCAGACCAAGTCTTCTGAGACGGGTTGGAGGGGTGGTTCTGTGCGGGAGGCAGAGGGAGTCCGCCTCGCCAGGGTGCAGAGAAGGAGCAGCCAAAGCCCCAGTCCCTCCCCCCACCCCGCCCCAGTCTTCAAACATTGGAAGCCTCCATCGGCTCATCCTCCCTTTGGGAGACGTCAGTCTCCCAAATGTCACCCATGCCTTTCATCACTTTCCTCCACACTCATAAAATCCCCCAAATGCCAGATCTGCTGGATCGCAGCTCTGAGACAAGATTCTTTTTTTATCTGATGGGCCAGGCTTACGTCCCCACGCTAGAAAATTAAAATGCAGCACCATCCAAATGCTACACCAGCTTTGGAGGCTGCTGGAACGTGAGCAGATTGCTGCATTTTTGGAAGGTATCCCTGTTTTGCAGAATTCTGGCTTTGCTAGTCCCAGGGAAGGGGGAAGACGGTTCCTTCCCCGGGCACTGGAAATCTTACTCGGCCACCTTTCTGGCTTCTGAAATTTTGGCAGAGGTTGTTCACATGTTTCCCAGCACTCCTTTGCAGCCATAGGGACTACGAGCTGGCCTTCTCTCTCTTAAAAACAAGTTGCCACCGATGCTCCCTCTAAATTACGGAGTCTTGTGAGCGAAAATTCTACTTTGTGAGCTACTAGCATAAAAGTTGTGAGTGGGCGATTGGGCTACTGCATAAATTAGTTCACTCTGGAGCCATCCTGCCTGAGCTAGGACAAAAATGTGTGAGCCGGAGGCTAAGAAACTGTGAGTTAGCTCACACTTACTCAGCTTAGAGGCAACACAGGTTGCTACCTGTGGACTGAGAAATTCTTGGAGATTTGGATGTCCAGCCTGGGGAGGGCAGGGTGTGGGGGGAGGAGAGGAGGAGGGACTCTGTGTGTGTGTGTGTGTCAAGGTGGTTTGCCATGGCCGGCCTCTACAGTTTGGAGAGCCAGTTTGGTGTAGTGGTTGAGTGCGCAGACTCTAATCTGGGAGAACCGGGTTTGATTCCCCACTCCTCCACTTGCACCTGGCTGGATGACCTTGGGCGAGCCATAGCTCTGTCAGAGCTGTCCTTGAAAAAGAGCAGCCCTTGAAAGAGCTCTCTCAGCCCCGCCTACCTCACAGGGTGCCTGTTGTGGGGAGGGGAAGGGAAAGGAGTTTGTAAGCTGCTCTGAGACTCCCTTGGGTAGTGAAGGGCGGGTAGAAATCCAATCTCTTCTCTTCTACATGGCAACTCTGGACTTCTTTGGTGGTCTCCCATCCAAATACTGACCAGGGCTGACCCTGCTTTGCTTCTGAGATGTGACGAGATCAGGCTATCCTGGGCTATCCTGGACAGGCCAGAGGGCCCTTCGCAGGGTACAAGGCCATACAGCAGGGTGGCCAACCTTGCTTAACGTAAGAGCCACATAGAATAAACGTCAGATGTCTGAGAGCCGCAAGACAGGAACAAATATCACACATACGTTTTTATTTTTTTAAATATGCAAATTTGCTTTTTATTAACGTTAAATGGGACTGCCAAAAATAAAAACAAACGAGGAAAACCAGTTATTGATAATGATATTACTTGTTTGCTAATGATATTGAGAGAGATGGAAAGAAAGAATTAAAGAAGTGGAAAGAGAGAGAGAGAAACTAGGAAAGCAAATAGAAGGGAGGGAGGAGGGAAGGAAGGAAGGAAGGAAGGAAGGAAGGAAGGAAGGAAGGAAGGAAGGAAGGAAGGAAGGAAGGAAGGAAGGAAGGAAGGAAGAGAGAAAAAGCATGCCTCCCCTTTGCTTCCCCAGCCGCCCTGCCAGGAGCCGCACAATATATGTGAAAGAGCCACATGTGGCTCCCGAGCCACAGGTTGGCCACCCCTGCCATAGAGTCTACCGTCCAAGGTAGCCACTATCGCCAGGGGAACTGACGTCTCTTGCCTGGAGATCAGCTGTAATTCTGGTAGATCTCCAGGCCCCGCCTGGAGGCAGGCAATCACAACCCTCCCCTGAAAGGTGCCGCCAGACTTCTGTTTTATTTCGTGAGGCTAACTCCTCCCCCCAGCAGGGGACTTTCCTGTTCCAGGCACTGCTGCTGACACTTAACCAGGAACCACCAGGTTTTCAGCTGATCACAAGGAAACCTGCCAGGGCCTTGAGGCTTGAGGTTCCCAACCTCCAGGTGGCAGCTGGAGATCTTCTGGGAACACAACTGATCCCCAGGTAACCGGGAAAAGTCAGCTTCCTGTGAGAAAATGACCGCTTTGGAAGGCAGACTGTATGGCAGTATACCCCAACCGAGTCCCTCCCTGGACGGTACCCCCCAAATCTCCAGGAATTTCCCCACCCGGAGCTGGCAATCCTAGGCTGCAGCAGGCCTGTATCCCACAGTGGGCCTGCCCCCTTTTCAGGAAGAGGCTTCAAAGAACTCCAGGGAGAATCAGCCCTTTCTCTACTGCCCCATGGCCAAGCTCATCAAAGGTCTCCGGGGCTGGGATTCATTAACTCCCCCCCCCCAAGAGACTTTTGGGCCCTGGAAGGGCTCACTAGACTTCTTCTTTGCTCAACCAGACCAAGAGGACCTCCTCCTCCACATTCTGAATTGCTAGTATTAGAAGAAGAAGATAAAAAGAGATTGGATTTATACCCCACACTTCACTACCCGAAGGAGTCTCAGAGCGGCTCACAATCTCCTTCCCCTTTCCCTCCCCACAACAGACACCCTCCTGTGAGATAGGCGGGGCTGAGAGAGCTCTGAGAGAACTGCTCGTGAGAGAACAGCTCTGAGAGAACTTGTGACTGACCCAAAGTCACACGAGCAGCTGCATGGGAATGAGTGGGGAATCAAACCCAGTTCTTCCAGATTAGAGTCCACACCTTAAAAACCTTTGGTTTGTATTCAATAAACACGCAGAGTGAAATCTGTGTTCCTGGCTGGGAGGAAGGAATACACCCACTAGCATCACTCTGGTAACCTTAAATAATTCGCCGCTCCAGATATCTATCTAAAACAGCCATCCCAGATGTTTAGCCATCCCCACCACCCCATGGCTCCTACTGCTGGTAGCCACTATCTGCCCCCCCCCCCCCCCCCCCCCGCTTCTCAAGCCCTCCTGGTTTATGGGAAGGAGAAAAGGAGAAAAGGACTTGTGCCTGACTCTTCGTACCCCTCACGCCACCAAAAATAAACTCCCTGTGCCACTGAATAGCACAGCTGTGGTTCTTTATGCGGCACACAGACCTGTCTTCCGAGTCTCTTGCTTTTGAGCATTTCTAAATTCACCATACAGGAGCCCTGATGCGGCCTCCTCTGGCACCAAAAGAAGAACTGGAGCAGTCTGCCAGCAGCCGTCCTTATCGACCGATCTGTCTGATAAGTGTGGCAGGTGAGCGAAGCATCGCACGGAGGAAATGAGCCCAGTCGGAGGAGGCGGCCTAATCGCTTGCAAAGGCCCCGCGCCAGGCTGAGGAGTGGGGAGGCCTTGATTTGGGCTTGCACACAACTTGGAAGACTTGGTTGGGACCCACCTTTCCCTCAGCAGCCCCCACCCCACCCCCGGGCAGTTGAACTGCAGAGCTACATCAGCAGAAGGGTGAAAAACAATCAGACTCGAATCCAGCTATACAAAATAAAGCGGACTATATTCAAGGTGGCACCAGCCTTCATGATGGCTGATATTTATTTACTTTTTTATTTTTATTTTATTTGACTTATATCCTGCCCTCCCTGCCGAGGCAGGCTCAGGGCGGCTTACACGGTGTTATAGCAAGATAAAATGATTAAACAAAATTACAGTAAAATAGATCGAAAAAGAGTACATAAAGTGCTAGCGCAATATAACGATGGCGAGAATCCAACCATCAGTTAACCACGTGGTCTGGGTCATGTTGGTGGAGCACAGGCTGTTCAGTTCATATAATATTGATGTTATTGATAAATACCCTGCAGTTCACACTGATGTTCATCTGGACCAGGGTTTCCATCCCACATCTTCTTCTCCTACCACTACTCTTGACCGGTGCGTAATAGCCCCGTCAGTCAGGTTCCTGCTGAGAAATTCTACCCAGGACCCTTGGGTGCCCTCCTGCTCCCCAGAAGCTGCAGAAACAAGTTCTCCAGGATCAACTGACAGAAGAAGAATCCTGCAGAATCTATCAAATCCAGCATCCCTGCCCTGGAAGACACGCCATGTGGTCACAGAGGCTAAAGCTCCCTCCCCCCCATGCATCAGTGTCCCCGGGCAACCGACATTCAGAAATATGCTGCCTCTAAACACGGCTGTCCTATCCAGCCCTTATGGCTCATGACGATTAACAGACTTTTCCTCCAGGAATTTGTCTGTCTCCTTGTCAAGCCATCTAAGCCAGTGGGTCCCACCACATCCTGCAACAGCAAGTTCCACATGTGCCCTTGCGTGTGAAGAAATACCTTCTTTTGTCTGTCCTGAGTTTTAGTATTTTGGAAGATGGAGCAAAAGGACTTACCGCTTCCACTTTCTCATCACTCTGCATAATTTCATGAACCTCTGTCCTATCCCCCAATCTAAAGTTTAAAAAACTCCATTCACAGAATCCGCATTGCTGTCAGATGGCCATCTAGCCTCCGTCTGAAAACCTCCAAAGAGCCCACCACCTCCCGACGAAGCCTGTTCTTCCTAATGTTTAGCCAAAAACTCTTCTGACTTAATTTTGACCCGTTGGTTCTGGTCCGACCTTCTGGGGCAGCAGAAAACAACTCTGCGCCATCCTCTATATGACAGCCCTTCAGGTACTTGAAGACGGTGATCCTATCACCTCCCACCATCTTCTCTCCAGGCTAAACACACAATCGGATTGCCTTCAGAAGCCCAAATGGGGTGATCCTGTATGAAAGGGACCCAAGTTGCCAACTCGAGGTTGGGAAATTCCTGGAGATTTGGGATGGAGCCTGGAGAGGGCGCCGTTTGGAGAGGGGCTCTGATGCTAAGGAAACTGCCCTGTTAAGCAGCTGGAACTGCCAGGGAGGCACTGATCCCCGTGGTCTGGAGGTTAGCTGCAACCCAGGAGACCCCCAGGCCCCACCTGGAGGTTTTCAGTCCTAGACGACTGTTATGTTCTGTACACAATTCTCTAGTTTAAACTTAAAGACTATCTAGCGCCAACTTACTTCCTGTATGCACCCTGCAACATGTCTGGGCATGCTCGCCTGTAATGCCTAGCGATACCTCCATGAGCTTCAGTCCCCAGAGGACAATAGACCCCCGGATCCTGATTGTCCCCCTATCAGAGGCTGAGGAAATTCAAATGGACCTATGATAGCCTCTGGCGGGAGCTTAATCCCTGTTTACCCAATCCCCCGTGGGGCGGGGGAAGTTGGAGGTGTGGTTTACCTGTAAATATAAGCAGGCTCCCCGACCACTCTCCCTCATGCTTGTTCCTGACCTACAATAAACTCCACTATGCTGAAAATCACTCCAGCGGCCTCCCAAGTCCAGTCCTCTTCAACGACAGTGAAGCATGTTGGAAAGCAAGAAGCTTGAAAACAGATGTGGGTTTGGTATTCACGTGAATTACCGAATGTGGACATGCAAGAGGCATTTGTGGTCTCCTGTGTGAAAATGCCTTGCAATTCCTGAACACTCTCTGGACCGAGAGCCCCACTCGAGGTAAGAGGGCTGCTAAACTCTGGGTAGGGCCAAGGATTCTCCCAGAAGTACAAGTGACCTCCAGACTACAGAGCACAGCTCAGCTGAAGGAAACATAGCCGCTTCAGTGGCATTATGGCATCCAGCCCTACTCAGGTCCCTCCCCTCTCCAAATGCTGCCCTCCCCAGCCTCCACCCCCCCCCCCCCCGTCCCCAGATCTCCAGGAATTTCCTAACCCAGAGTTGGCAGCCATAGAGTGTAACAAGTCGAGCGGGGACATCAGCTGTAAATCTGTCACTTCTGCGAAGTTTATGCCAGTGGTTTCTTTTGGGGGGGGGGGGGTTGCAGAAGCCCCATCCAGAATCCTGAGCATCACAGGGAATGGCCCCCTCCCACAGGATACTCTCCAGCCCTTGGGGGGGAGGGGGGGACTACATATCCCAGGGTGCTCTTTTCTCCAGACCGTCATTTCTCTGATGCTCACGTTCCCCTGAGCATGCCTGAGCTGGGAAACGCTCCTGTGGTTCAAGGAACAGAACCTCCTTTGCTTCCACTTCAGAGAACCGTATGAAATTTTAATACGCTAAATGGCTTTGCCTGGGCAGGGCAGGGCAGGGCAGGGCAACGCAAGGAGCTGCTGGGGATGGCCGACTGAGAGAGCCGCTGGGCCGACTGAGAGAGCCGGTGTTCCCATGCTGTCAGCCCCCCCCCCTTCCCCCGGGGTGTGCATGCACTCGCACACGGGACACGCCCTGCAGCCCACGGCAATGGTTTGTGCCGAGGGGAGCCCCTCCCCAGGGTGAGGGGGAATGGGCTTGGCTCCCCTGCAGACGCCAATTCGTTTACATTTATGCAAACTGCCTCTAATGATGAGGCTTCGTCAAAAGAAAGCCGGAAGGTGGTTGTACCTGAACACACACAAACAATTTAATCCGGCCAAGCGGAGAAGCCCCATCTGGCTGACAGAGACACCCAGGCGGTGAGACAGGAGACTGAGAGCTTGCATGGCCCTACTTTCAGTTCAGGCATTCATTTCAGATGCTTCTTCACTACAGCCCTGAAAGGTAGTTTATACTGGAAGAGGGTTTGTTATCCAGTGCTGGCAGAAAAAGAGTGTCTCCCACACCTGAATCCAAAACACAAGCCAGCCGGGATCGCTGCCAGGTACATCCTCCTCACAGCCTCGGTTCCTCCATCTATAAAGCGGGGATAATCTTGCGCTGCCCCCCAAATGGATGTTCCAAGGGTGACCACAATTAAATCTACAGAGTCCCATGTTTTTGCAAGCTAGGGTTGCCAGCCTCCAGGTGGGGCCCGGGGATCTCCCACTTTTACACGTGATCTCCAGCTGACAGAGATCAGCTCCCCTGGAGAACAGGGCTGCTCTGGAGGGTGGGCTCTGTGGCATGGGACCCTGCTGAGGCCCCTCCCCTCCCCAAACCCCGCCCTCTCCTGGCTCCACCCACAAAGTCTCCAGGTATTTCCCAACCCAGCCCAGGCAATCCTATTGCAAGCCCTTTGAAAAAAACAACTTGCCGTGGGTTTTTTTGAAAAGTGGTGTTCATAAGTCGGCACAGAAGGCAGGGTTGCCATCTCTGGGCTGGGACACACCTGGAGGTTGGGGGGTGGAGCCTGGGGAGGGCGGGGTTTGGGAGGGGAGGGACCTCAGCAGGGTACCATGCCACAGAGTCCCACTCCCAAAGTAACCCTTTTCTCTCTGTTGTCCGGAGACTAGTTGTAGTTCTGGGAAAGGCCTCAGGAAAGACCTTCAGTTGGTGGCAACTGCAGTCACGTGACTTTAGCCTTTCCTCCCCCCGCCCACTGCATGAGGCCCACCCGTGGGTGCCGACAGCAGAGCCCCTCGTGTCTTCCGAGCACGGGGCCTGGGCGTCAACGGCCGCCTCCTCCTCCCAGCGGTGGCTCAGCGGGTGCTTCTCTCACACTCAGGACAGGATCCGGAACTCGTCTCTGCGTGAGGAGGAAGCAAGCATCTGCCACCAGTCCCAGGTGTGAGGCCTGCGGTGTCTGTCTGCGCCTCACCCTCTCCAGCTGGGTGCGTGCGTGGGCATGTGGGGGGCCGCTGCCTCCGTCTCCCCCACACACACACGCACCCTCCTCCTCACACACTGCAAAAGAGATTTCCTGCATCTGATTTCTTCTCCCCCTTTGGGCTGCGACAAATTGGTGAATCAGAGAGGCTTTGATTCTGCGCAGGGGGACTCTGGGAAAGGCTGCTCTGCAGCTCCAGCCAGAACTGTCTGTTTCCCAGCCAGGCAAGGTGGGAACCACAAACCCCGGCCCCTCTGCAGAGTTCCTGCCGCAGGGCACAGGGGAGGCGGTGGGATTTGGGAGGGCAGGAATGAGGCATGGGTGCATGGAGGGGGAGGCTGTGGGTCATGGCAAGGAAAAGGACCCAAGACCAGGGTTGCCAACCTGGGGGGGCCAGGAGAGCTCCCAAAACTACAGCAGAGATTAATTCCCCGGAGGAAATGGCGACTTCAGGCTAAGGAACAGTCGATGGGATCATGCCCTGCCGAGACCCCTCCGCTCCCCAAACCCGGCCCTCCCCAGGCTCCACCCCCAAAGCTCTCAGACAGGGGTCATTTCGTTAAAAAAAGAGGTGCAGGAGCTCATTAGCACAACTCATTAGCATAACATTTGCATATGCCACACCCCCTGGCATCACCAGAAGTGTGTCAGAAGGCAACACCCACCGCTCAGGCTCCACCTAGGGTTGCCAGCCTCCAGGTGGGGCCTGGGGATCTCCCGCTTTTACAACTGATCTCCAGCTGACAGAGATCAGCTCCCCTGGAGAAAATGGCTGTTTTGAAGGGTGGACTCTATGGCGCTGTACCATGCTGAGGCCCCTCCCCTTCCCAAACCCCGCCCTCTCCCGGCTCCACCCCCAAAGTCCCCAGGTATTTTCCAACCTGGACTTGGCAACCCTAGCTCCACCCCAAAAACCTCCAGGTATTTCCCAGCTCAGAGCTGGCGAGCCAGCTTGACACTTTGACTAAAGACACTTGAGGTTGTCTTTGGTCTTGCAGGGAAGCTACCCTGCAACAAGTACAGACCAAGGTAGCATGCTTTTGCTTTTTTCCACAGCGCATCACCATATGTGCCCGCTCCTGGGCTGCTTACTACCAAAATGGCATTCCTGCACGTTCCTGCTCAAAATGACCCCTGCTCCCGGAATTTCTCAACCCAGAGTTGGCAACCGTAATGGGGGGCTGTACAGGCTAAACCGGCCACAGAGTTGAGGCCACTGTGAGCCATAAGACAAGAAGCAGGCGTTGTGTGCAAAAAAGGACCTGCAGACAACTCCGGAAAGCCCACAAGACCACCTGGAACCAAAACAGCCCACAGGAGAAGAATCCGTCCATGCCTGAGACTCCAAGCTGGAGCAAAGCTCATCTCTTGAGTCCCACAAAAGGAAGCAGTGTTGGATGTTCCTCACCAATAACTGCAGCAGACCCCAATGCCCCCTGGGAGGGGGGCTCAACATGGCTGCCTCCAGTGGATCACAATGGAGGCATGCGGGTGTCCGGTCCTTTTCTTTGTGAGCCCAGCTAGGAGAGCTCTCAGGCATTTCCCCTCCATACCCCCAAGCATTTCCCCTCTGCGTGAATCCCCTCTGCACAATGCTCATGGCATCTTTGCACCCTTTACAAGCGCACTTGACATTACGGGGGTGTCAAACATAAGGCCTGGGGGGCTGGGATCAGCCCATACAGGGCTCTTATGCGGCCTGCAAGCAACTACTGCGAGGGAGGGGAGTGCTGGGGGGGAGTGGGGGAGCCACTCTGATTGCGGCTTCAGCATGGCGGAACAACCTCATCCGCAACAATCATGGGAGCGTTCCGCTAGCTCTCCAGTTCCTTTGCGCACACCCCCTCCCAGCCCATGGGGACTTGCAGTGAGGATACAATAACGCAGAGCTTACTAGCTGCTGTCTTTTATTTATTTGTTTGTTTGTTAGTTCCATTTGTATCCCGCCCTCCCTGCGAACAGGCTCAGGGCGGCTTACATTGATTGGAACCAAGTACCATAAAATTCACATAAAACAATTAAAACATTTTTAAAACAATCAAATAATCACATAACCATAAAGTACTAGTAGATGTTCTAATAATCACTCCATCATTGCTTAAAATGGCGTGGTCTAGGATGTAACAACAGACAATTTCCGACTCAGTCGTCTTCTGACGTCACGCGGTGGTCTGCTGGATCTCAAAACTGCGGGCAGCCGGTAACCACAGATGTTGGTGGTAGTGGTGAGGGCGGCTCCTAGTTGAAGGCCTGGCGGAAGAGCTCCATCTTGCGGGCCCTGCTGAATTGAAAAAGCTCCTGCAGGGCCCTGATCTCTTCCAGGAACCACCAACTTGTTGGTACTATTGGTATTTTTCTCCAGTCTGGTATTGCTGGGTATTTATTTGGTTGCATTAAGTAATCACCTATGTCTGGTGGCCATGGTGGTGTTGCTCTTTTTTGTGTTGTTAATGATGGTGTTAATTCCACCAATATGGAGCCACCACTGAGAACGCCCTGGCCCTAGTGGCAGCGAGCCTGGCCTCTTTGGGGCCTGGGAGGGTCAGTCAATGTTGTGGCCATAGTGCTGTCTGGGGTATATATGGGGAATAGGGCTGCCAAGTCAGCCCGGGGGGTGGGGGATCCCCCGCTATAGGGGTTCCTGAGCCGCCGGCCGGCATTCGGCCGGTGGGGGGAACCCCACCCCCGAAGTCGTCCAGCCTGGACGATTTCCCCAGCGTAGTGACGTCACCCGGAAGTGATGTCACCACATTGGAGACATTGCCAGAGCGTTGCCCTGGCAACGCCCCCAACGTGGTGATGTCACTTCTGGGTGACGTCACCGGGCGCGCTCGCAAAGCGCGCACGCCTGGGAGGCTCCTGGGCGGCTTCCGGGCGGCTCAGGACCCCCCCCCCCCCCCGCCAGTGTGTGAGTACAACTTGGCAGCCCTAATGGGGAAAGGCGGTCCCTCAGGTATGTCAGACCCTGGCCATACAGTTTATCTCTCCCATACCTGGCATTACATTTTATGGCACACATGAACCACCCCGAAAAATGACATTTATGTCAGCTCCAGCCCTCCTAACAAATGAGTTTGACACCTCTGCTTTACAACCCCATTCCCACCTTCCGACTGGGATGAAAAGACTCTGAGGCCTCCATTTCTTGACAAAGGGAGCTTTGATTCAGAAGATTATGCCCTGGGAATCTTGTGGGCCTCTAAGGCACTCTGGGACTTGAATCTGTTTCCCTGCAGACCACTTGGCTGCCCCCTGAGACTACCCACCCCTCCAGCCCAGCCATTTCATGCACTCTTCGTTCATTTCTACCCCTCCTTTCTCCCCAATGGGAACCCAAAGCAGCTCATGTCACTCTCCCCTTCTCCGTTTCATCCTCACAGCAACCCTGTGAGGTAGGCTAGGATGAGAGCATCCGCTGGCCCAAGGTGTCCCAGGGGGCCTCCATGGCAGAGTGGCAGTCCAACACTCCAACACTGGCTGCCAAGGTGGGGCTCTGAGAGTTATACAGCTCAGCTGCACATTGATGCCCCCCACAGCAGAGTCAACCACTGGGCACAGGAGGTACCATCCTCATGGGCAAGGTGGTGGCAGTGTGTCAGCTAATGCTGCCATCCCCCAGGCAGGAGGTGGTTCCTGATCCTGGTGGGCCTCATTTCTGTGGAATGTTTTATCCGCTCTGTTCTCATGGCATGCTTATCGCCTCGCCTGCTTCTCTGACCTTGGGAGACTGTAACGCCAGCTGCTGTATCTTTTTAGGTCTGGCCGTATATCTTTCCTGCTTATACTCTGGGAACCAAAAGCCAGTATTTTAAGCGCTTTTTACTCCTTCCTTTGATTGGATATGTTACACTATAGAGGCCTTTTTAATTTTGTATAACTTTCTTGGTCCCACACCTACCCACCATTACTAACACAAAAAGTGCAGATGACCAGTAAGACCTTTCTTCAATAAAGTTTTCTTGATTAAGGACACTTGTTGATTGACTCCGTGGGCTCTCACACAGCGGTGCCCAATGCGGGGCCTTGTCTTACTCCCATTTCTCAGGCCCTGCATCCCTCTGCCCTCCGACAAGGACCGGCAAGAGCCCCAGACAAGGCTGAAAAGACCAGGGCGAATGATCCGCAATAACGTCAACAGAAGCAAACGGCAAAGTGATTTTTCTTTGGGGCAAGACAGCAGCCACGGCAGCATGATGAGAAGAGACTGGCATGAAGCAGGGGACAGAAGTCTCATTCGCTGCCTTCCACGAAGATCCCCAAGCGGTTTCCTCCGCTTTTCAGCACACCACACAATGAAGCCGTCAGCCTGCTGGGGGCTGAGGATTGGCTTCTAATCACAGACGCAATTAGACGCTGTAATTTCAGGTTCATTAGCGGAATTCCTTAATCAACAATGCAATTACTTCGGGAGCCCTCAGAGGAGGGAAAGCACTGATTCAGTCACGAGATGAAAGAGACAGCCGGGAAGGGGAAGGGGAAGAAGGCGGAAGAACGGCAGCACGCGTGAATGGCCGTGTTCCATCAGACCAAAGCACCCCGCTTGGTCCAGCGTTCTGGACACACCATAATGCAGAGAGTGGATTACATAAGTAGAAAGACGATCCAGCAAAAGTAAGGCGATGCGCTACAATAAACCTTGCAATAGACTACCATCCTATTTCCTCATAAAAGCAACTTCCTGAGGTGTTCCATTCTATGACCATTCTCCTGAACATTTGTTATGCCAATTCTGAATGCTCCTCATATGACCATATTGTATACTTCTTGTGTGACATTTATCTGAAAAAAATATCTTCCTCTCTTTCAGTTTTTAAACTAATTATTCTTTTTAAATAAAAGATTGTTTAAATTCCAGTTTTGTCTCCTTGTGAGTCTGTTAAAATGTAAATCTAATATCACTGGAAGAGTGATCCACATGTATCATAGGATCACATCCTACCTGCCCGCTATGAGCAGGGAGCTGATTGTTCAGAAAGCTGTTTGGAAGCATCCCAGCAAATTCAGATGCATCCAACTGGCACAGTTGCAGTGCTTTCTTGCGCCATCCATTCGCTTTCATGCAGGACTTCCATACTCCCTGCCACTTGTCAACGGCTGCTGCTGCTGCTGCCTCCAGTGTTAAAAGACTAAAATCAGTTTGGGGTTTTTTTTTGAATTGAGACTTACTACTTAACTGTTTCAGTGTCTGCCTAGAAACCCAGCATCTGCTTATTTTGTAATTAGATTTTGCAAATTCCACTGACCATGCAGGCACCAAAAAAAGGCAATGCACTCTATCCAACTATGGTCATTTAAAGGAGGTCTCTGACTGCACAGGGGCAGAGAGAGGAGTGAAGTGCAAGGGATTCCATAATTTACAATACAAGGTAGAACATCTACTGTGCAATCCTATGCCAAGTTACAAGGTAAATTTTTTTGGTGGTCATGCTGAAGTTTGCGACACACCTAAATCTTACAATTTAGACTCTAATTAGGTTTTCCGGACAACTAAACCCCCCTTTCCTAAACTCCCCTGGCAACTAAACCAGAGCCAGTTTGGGGTCGTGGTTAAGTGCGCGGACTCTAATCTGGGAGAACCGGGTTTGATTCCCCACTCCTCCACTTGCACTTGCAAGCCGAAGTTCTGTTAGAGCGGTTCTCTCAAGGACAGTTCTGGAAAGAACTCTCTCACCTTCACACACCTCACAGGGTGTCTGTTGTGGGGAGGGGAAGGGAGAGGAGTTTGTAAGCCGCTCTGAGACTCAAAGTGAGTGGAGGGCGGGATATAAATCCAATCTCTTCTTCTTCTTCTTCTTCTTCTTCTCACCCTCCCCTGAGGATGAGGGGGGTCACAGGTGGGAGCTCTCCAAGGGCTCTCCTCGGGGTGAATCTGGACAAGCAAAAAGAAGGCCTTCTTCATGCAATGGGCTTCACGCAATGGGCTCCGAGATCTCCATTTCTGCTGACGTCCGATGGAGGCAGCTTTGACACTGGAAAGCTTTTAGGTACCTTGGAAATCTTGTTGTTCGGTGCTAATGGACTCAGATCTGACTGTTTGTGCAATCTGTTACTCGCATATGGAATTTATTTTCACACCGTGCGGCGGGGCCCAGGAGCCTACACTTAAAAACAAAAAAAAGGCTGAAATGTACTGGTGGATATTAAGGCCTCTCTTTGATGATCAGCCCTGGCGGCAAAGAGGAAGACGGGCACCTTCTCCGCTGGGCTTCAGAGCTGCCCCAGAGAGGGAAGGGTGGGTCGAATCTAGCAAGACAGCCACAGCCCTGGTGCTGGCTGGATCCGCTCCTGGCAGGAATTCCTCTCCTCGGGAAGAAGTGCTGGGGGAGCCCCAGGAGTGCAGGAGTGGGGGGTGGCCATGAGGGCTGCTTCCCACTTTGCCTTCCCATTAATTCCACTCAGGGCTGACTGCCTTCTTCTCCAGAAGACTTCCGTGAGCGCACAAGGGAAAGCCTTTTTCTCTGCTGCAGAGCTGGGGGAAGTGGGGAAGAGGGCAGGCCAGCGAGGCGCTCTCCAGGGTCAGGAGCAAAGAGGGCGAGGCGAGACAGGTGGCTGCCTCCGGCACACACAGCTGAGGGGTGCAGGAAAACTACATCGCGACTAAAATAAATGTCGTGTTATTGTGGTTACTTTGGCATTTATCTTTTTACCAAAATGACTACGATGTAGGTATAGGGGATGCACTCTTATATTCTTGCCTCAGGCACAAAGTGCTCCGGTTGCAGCTCTGGTCTGAAGCACTTTCCCTCACAGGAGCATCTGGGACTTTTTAGGGAGGGGGGAGAACGTTGAGGGGGGACTTGAGAGAGATTCCTACAGTGACGTGTGGATGACGGGAGTGGATAGAGGGCAGTTTTCTCTGTCGCCTCTTATACCAGAACCGAGGGACATTCAATGTAGCTGACTGGCAGTTGATTCTGGATGGACAAAAGGAAATACTACTTTACACAAAGAGTGATTAACATGTGGAATTCGCTGCCAGAGGATGTCGTAAGGGCCACAGGAATAAACCACTTTAAAAGGAGGTTAAATAGATTCACAGAGGATCAGTCTATCAGTGGCTGCTAGCCACGGTGACTGAGGGGAACCTCCACATTCAGAGGCACTAGGCTTCTGAATCCCACAGCCAGGAGGCAACATCAAGAAAAGGCCTCGGCCTCTCTGCCCTGTTGTTGGCCCTCCAGAGGAACTGGCTGGCCTCTCTGTGTGAGACAGGATGCTGGACTAGGTGGACCCTCACTGGTCTGATCCAGCAGGGCTCTTCTGAGGTTCTTCTCAGGGGAAGGCCTCGGCCTCCCTGCCCTGTTGTTGGCCCTCCAGAGGAACTGGCTGGCCTCTCTGTGTGAGACAGGATGCTGGACTAGGTGGACCCTCACTGGTCTGATCCAGCAGGGCTCTTCTGAGGTTCTTCTCAGGGGAAGGCCTCGGCCTCCCTGCCCTGTTGTTGGCCCTCCAGAGGAACTGGCTGGCCTCTCTGTGTGAGACAGGATGCTGGACTAGGTGGACGTTTGTTGTTCTGTTCCCTAGAGTTCTTCCTTGGAGGTTCTCATTGCAGTTCAAGAAGAAGCTGATGTTCTGAGGTGAGACGTGTTCTGAGGGCCATCTGTTTTAAAATTGGATTCTTAACTGTTTATGGTTTTATGATGTGGTTCTATTGCTCCTATTCCTGTTGTGACCCACCCTGAGCCTGCTTGTGGGGGAGGGCAGGACAGAATGAATGAATGAATGAATGAATTGCCTACTTTCCCCAAGACGGGTCGCCGTGTTAGTCTGTCTTTAGCAGTAGAAAAGAGCAAGACTCCCAGAGCACCTTCAAGACTAACCAAATACGTGGCAGGGGAGGAGCTTGCGTGAGTCACTGCTCACTTCATCAGATGCAGCCAGCATGGGAGTCCATCTGTCCTGTTTATTGGAAAGTGGAGTGATTACAGATGGCAAATGACATTATTTATTTGTTCAATTTTTAGGCCCCCCTCCTCTGCAAGCAGGGCTCAGGGTGGCTCCCAACAGGGGGAAACATACAATAAATAACTTAGATTAAAATTGTACAATAAAATGCATAATACATCAACAATAAATAATCCATTCCAAGATGGCGAAGAAAACAAGTCATTAGCAGGCAAATGACAATAGCAGAGGAGTAACAACCGCAGGCATGATTGGATTCAGGTGAGATATGCAGAGGGGTAATAGGGGTGGAGAAATCAGCATCGGTAATGAGACAGGAAACCCGGGTCTCATAGAATCACGGTGTGGGAAGGGGCCATGCAGGCCATCTAGTCCAGCCCCCTGCTCAATTTGCCGATAAACAACCAGGGAGACCAGGCAGGTTCTCTTAGCAGATCCCAGAGATGTGCAAACTGGTTGTGCCCTCTTGGCTTCACCTTCGATTTCTTCCTTGTTAGTTTTGTGGGCATTTGCCAGGTGCCTGCCCAGACTGTCCTCGTCACAGAAGCTGCCCCTGGCCAAAAGAACGGGGCCCTGCTGGGTGGGTTTGTGGGGCTGCCTCAGCCTCCTTGACGGCTCCCTTCTGCTCTGGGCAGCCAGACTGCCTCTGTCTCCAGGCAGCACAGAATTCATAGCATCCATTAGCATTATTATTATTAGCCCTGAAAAGAGATGGATCGAAAGCTGAGCAGCTAATTAATTGGAAGGAGAGACGATTGATGGGCGGAGGAGCTGCCAGGCGGAGGAGCCAATCCCTCACTGGCTCCGAATTTATCCAAGGGGTTGTGCCAAGGCAGGCCTCCTCTACATCTGAGGCCTGGGCGCTGCAGGCTCTTCCACCGTCCTGCGGGGGCCACCAGAAACCAGGGTCAAAGCTTCCCCAAAGCCCCCAGTGGCTGCTGGCTCCAAGGAGTGCCTGTGTGCCTTTGCCACTGCCACTGCCCCTGCCAGCCTGAGCAGTTGTTCTAGGGATGCAGAACCAGGCACAGGGGTACCACTGGAAGAAGAAGAAGAAGAAGAAGAAGAAGAAGTCACCCTATCCCAGCTTGGAGCCAGTTTGGTGTAGTGATGAAATGCGCGGACTCTAATCTGGGAGAACCGGGCTTGATTCCCTATTCCTCCACATGCAGCTGCTGGATGACCTTGGGCAAGCCATAGCTCTGTCAGAGCTGTTCTTGAAAGAGCAGTTCTTGAAAGAGCTCTCTCAGCCCCACCTACCTCCCAGGGTGTCTGTTGTGGGGAGGGGAAGGGAAAGGAGTTTGTAAGCCGCTCTGAGACTCCAAGTGAAGGGTGGGGTATCAATCCAATTTCCTCCTCTTCCTCCTCCCAGTTTCTTTTTTATGCAGGTCTATAAAAATCCTTTACCTTCCCTTTTTTAAAAAAAAATCAAGACTTAAAAACTGCATAAAACATCCACATTTCTAAAATAACAGAACGAACAAAAGCCTGGAAAGCTACGAAAGGAAAACTCCCAGGTTTATCTTAAAAGCGATCTCCGGACTCTTGCTTGAGAACCGCTTCTCAGGCCTGGCCCTGTGCTTTCGGGCATTGCCTGAGGCCTCCTCGGAAGGTCTGAATGGGCCAGTGGGTTGGTGCGGGAAGCGGCCTTCCCTTAGGTCAGGAAGGACTTCCAAAGCTAGAGACTGGGGGGTGGGGCCTGGGTCCAGGCAGCCTCCCAGTTGCCCCCTCCAGGAGACAGCTGACACACTGTGGAGGGGGCACCAGTCTCTGTTCTGCGGCACACAACAGCTGGATTCTCCGCCATATGTTCACGGGGGGGGGGGAAGTTCCAGTAATTGGCCAGCACACCCCCCCCCCCAGCTTGTCTTTCAGCCCATGAATGCCATCCCTGGTATGTGACATACAAGACACTTCCGCTGCACAGTAACTGCCCGAGTGGATGTCTCTCCAGCCCACTGGGGAGCACGAAAAGGCTCCATGGCATCCCGGAGGGCCCGTCTGGCACCCCCACTCCATCTGGCGTGGGACCCTGGGTGGTTGGTCTGCCCAGACTTGTGCTGCTTGCCTGGGGGCAGGAGTGGGGGGGGGCAGGGCTGACCCCATTTCCTTGCCAAGGACCATCCTGCCCGCAGGTGAAATGAGACGCGTTGGCTTTCTGCTAGAGAGCAGAGCTTGAACACAGGGGAGGGAGGAAGGGTTCAGGATTTACCAGTGGGAGTAAACATTTGGGGGAGGGGTAAGGGGGGAAAGCCATGTGAATCTGTTGCGGCAAAGAGCAAAGGGGACATTCAGGGCACCTTCTAGACAAGGGGCCGATTATTCCAGCCTGAGTTTCTTTGGATGCTACGAGCCTTGCCTCACTCACTCTGAGGTCATTTTGTGCCGAAAGCGCAGGAAGGACAGAGTGAAATGCCATTGTGTCAGGTTCGGATCCAAATGGCAGGATGGCCCCGGCTAGCCTGCTCTTATCAGATCTTGGAAGCTAAGCAGGGCCGGTCCTGGTTCGGACCTGGGAACCGCACGGTCCCTCTGTAGCAGCAGGCGACGGCCCATGGTCCCTGTTCCTCTCTTGCCTTGAAAGCCCTTCCGGGTCGCCATAGGTCAGCTGCAACTTGGTGGCCCTTCATGCACCCCCGGAGACATGCACTTGGAAGATGGAGGAGGGTGCTTTGGTGGGGCTGAGTGGCTCTGTTCACTGCCCGGATGGGACCCATTGCTGGAACCCTGAGTCTCTTGCCTTGCCTTCCCTGATGGGAGGAAAGTGAAAGACAAATGGAATAACAGACGCATTATGAAAAACAGCCAGGTTATGCGTGGCAGCTATCATTTGCATAATGCATGGGGGCTGAATAATTCAGCCAGTGAGGGGTAGTACAACTCAGGAGGCATCTGGGGCGGGGAGCCCTTTGTGAATGCAGAGGCAGGCTGCAATGCCCTGGCGGGCACCCCTGCCAAGTGCCCTTTTGCATCCATCCATTTCTCAGCTGGGGTAAATTTAGCCGGAGAGCCGGCACGTGGCCCCCTTTCCCCAGAGCCAGCCTCCTCCATTGCCTGCTTCTGCACTTGTGGTTTAGAGGCCTCCCTGCCCTGCCTGTAAGGCCGCTCAAGGCTCCTTACAGTAATCGGAATAAATACACTCAATTAGAATCCTTAAAATATAAATGCATCACCATTTCCCAATTCAAAAACCCAGCTAAGGTCAACAACAAGGAGACAAAGCCAACAGTTAAAATGCCGGAGCCTTCACTGCAACGAGCAGAACTGACCCCTCCCAGGTCTAGGGTCGATTCACGGGGTGTACATGAAGCCCCTCAGATACTTTAGAGGATTCAAGCCCCCCACACAGCCATGAGGCTCTCTTTCTCTCTCCCTCTCTGTGCGTAGCCGACCTTGCAAGGTTGTTGTGAAGCTAGCATAGAGGACAGGACACCTTTGGGCACCGTCCTGAGACCCTTAGAGGAAGGTCAGGCTAGAAATGTGATCGAGAGAGGGGCATTGGGCAGGACTCATTCAGGGCTGTAAAGGTTAAAGCTCAAATTACTCAAATGCTCTTGTCCTTTGGAAATTCTTCCTGACGTTTCACTTAAAGGTACCTGCTGTGTCCCTGTGAAACTTAAGCCCCCTGGTCAGTTCTGGCAAGGCAAAGGGAACAGCCGTGTAACAGAAGAAGGGATCGTGCTGGACCAAGCTGAGATCCTTCGAGGTCAGCGCTCTGCTTCCATCAAGAGGGAGCGATGACCCTGGGAAAGCCACCCCTTGAGGGATGCCCGAGGAATCAGAGGTCAGAGCTCCCCTTGACGGGGAAGCAGTTTCTGCTGAGACACCCTGGAGAGCCCCAGCCAGCTAGAGGAGAGGGTCTTGGGCGAGAGGGGTCAGGGGCTGGCCTCAGGAGAAAGCACCTTCGTGTATCTCTGTGTCTACAAAGCATTCCTTTCACGTGACACACAAAGCTGCCTTCTACTGAATCAGACCTTCTGGTCCCTCAAGGTCAGCATTGTCTACTCAGACCAGCAGCCGCTCTCCAGACTCTTAGGCTGAAGTCTTTCACGTTAAAGGTAACAGTTTCCCTTGCTCAAAAGCCGGTCAAATCTAACTGTAGGGGGCAGTGCTCATCTCTGTTTCCAAGCCAAAGAGTCAGCGCTGTCCGAAGATTTTTCCGTGGTCATGTGACTAAACGCTGAGGCACGCCAAGCCAACGAAGACTCCGGAAATATTTTCTTCACTTCGTGAAGAATTCTTCAGTGGCAATCCATGATGTAATTATTCTCACAGTTCCTTAAACATGAGGAGTCTGCAACCCTAAACGACAATATAGATCAAAGGAAGAGATTAACTTTGTAAATCTTCAAAAAGTAGCATGGGCATCGGTCAGAGTTATGGCAGGTAAGTCAATACAGGCAAGGCAGGGCAGGCAATTCAGCTTCAGTCTTCATCGGCTCTGCTTTCTGTGCCCCGACTTTCTGTTGGGACTTTTGCCCATTACACACGCTTACCTTTAGGCGTCGTCCCTTTGCAAGGGTTACCTAGTGAGACTTTCCTGTGTATTACTTTCTGTTGTTGTTGATATATTTTTGTCTTAATATAATTCTACTGTTTCAGTGTCTTCGTATCTGAGCCATTTTTTTGTGTTTACTGGCCTTCGCTGAGAGGTCTCTTGCTTATGAAGAAGATTTCATAAGCATCCACCTCCCTAGGGTCGCCAGTGCTGGGTTGGGAAATTCCTGGAGATTTGGGGGGTGGAGCCTGGGGAAGAGATGGAGCTCACAGCAGGGTATAATGCCAAAGAGTCCCTCTTCCAAAGGAGCAATTTCCTCCTGGGGAACTGATCTGTATTGCCCGGAGAGCAGTTGTATTTCTGGGAGGTCTCCAGGCCCCACCTGGAGGTTGGCAACCCTGCCTGAAGAGCATTATCTGAACAAACATCTGTAGCTCACCTGTATCTGTCAAACAATCTTAGCATCCTGGGCTCATTATGAACTGGGTGACTGTTTGGCCTCCTATTTGATTTCCACTGTTTCAGAGCTGTATCCCACTTGGGTTTCCGAATGTTACTTTACAACAAGCACAGGTTCTGTGTCTGTTCCAAAGCAACCCATTAACCATTAGACCAGAAGACTATGTTGAGATGGTTGTTCTCTCTAAGAACCTCTTTTTGACAGGTCCTCAGCCCTCTGACTGAAAGGACGCCTGAAGTTTATTTATTCCAGGTGTCAAGTGAAACCATTGTACTCCAGTCAAAAATCACTCAGCATTATCTTTTAAGATCTTTACTTAAAATCAGTCTAGTCGCTCGTGAAATGGTTCGATAAAAAAGAACCACAATGATATCAAAAAACACTAGCTATATGTCAGTGGCAGTAGAAATGAAAAGGCATATGTGCCATCCTCTATTTGAAATTGAAAATAGAAAATACTATTTCTAAGATTCTTACCAAAGAGTTTTCAGAAAAGATAAAATAGTCTCACTACACCGCAAATCTGAGAGATTCGGGGGTACTGGGATGTGGCTACCTTATATAGGCCCAATTACGTAAACCTCACATGATTTTAATAAACTATCTAATTTGTTTCCTCTGGAGGCGTGATGTGTGAAACCTCGGAACATTGGGTGACACTTTCCCAAGGAAGGCTTGTTTGACTCTGTGTTCTGCTCGTTCTGGATTTATTCTGGGCATGAAGCAATTTTATTCATAAACTATCTTTCTCAAGGTTAAGACAGTGAGAACAAGGAGCAATGCACGGTTGCAGATTTGAAAACTAAAAAGCAAATTTTCAGGCCTACTTTGTTCAAAATTTCATACCGTTAAGGTCAAAGTCTATGACACTGGCACAATCATAAGAGAAGCCAATGATGTATCAGGCCCATGGCCTTTCCAGTCCAATACTCCATGTCACACAGTGGCCAAAAACACCAGATGCCCTCAGGAGGTCCAGCAGTGGGGCCAGGACACCAGAAGCCCTCCCTCCGTTGCCCCCCCCCCCAAGCAACAAGAATACAGAGCATCAGTTGAACCACTTGAATCACTTGAACTTCCATAGAATTACAGAGTTGGGAGGGGCCATCCAGGCCATCTAGTCCCGCCCCCTGCTCAGTGTAGGATCAGCCTAGAGCATCCCTGACAAAGGTTCCTCCAGCCACTGCTTGAAGACTGCCAGGGAGGGAGGAGCTCACCACCTCCCTAGGCAGCCGATGCCACCGCTGCACAACTCTTACTGGAAAAAAAGCTTTGCCCTAATATCCAGCTGGTCCCGTCCTGAATTTCAACCGATTCTTGCCAGTCCTCTCCTCTGCTGCCCACAGGAACAGCTCCCTGCCCTCCTCTAAGCGACAGCCCTTCAAAGACTTCAAGAGAGCCATCATGTCTCCCAGTTTGGTGTAGTGGTTAAGTGTGCGGACTTCAGTCTGGGAGAACCGGGTCTGATTCCCCACTCTTCCACTTGCAGCTGCTTTATGACCTTGGGCAAGCCATAGTTCTGTCAAAGCTGTTCTTGAAAAAGAGCAGCTTCTCTCACAGCTCTCTCAGCCCCACCTACCTCACAGGGTGTCTGTTGTGGGGAGGGGAAGGGAAAGGAGTGGGTAAGCCGCTCTAAGACTCCGAGTGAAGGGCGGAGTATAAATCTCTTCTTCTTCTTCTTCTTCTTCTCAGCCTTCTTTTCTCCAGACTAAACCTTCCCAAGTACCCCTGCATTACCGCAAAGGACTTCTTGGTCACCAGGCCCCCAGTCATCTTCTGCACCCGCTCCACTCGCTCCATTCTGCCCACATCCTTTTGGAAATGAGGCTTCCAGAACTGCACACAATACCCCAGCTGCAGCCTGACCAATGCAGTGTACAGCGGTGGGACTATGACATCGTGCGATCTGGATCAGTTCCCCTGGAGAAAACAGCTGCTTTAAAGGGTGGGCTGTATGGCATTATACTCCTCTGAGGTCCTTCCCCTCCCCAAATCCCACCCTCCCCGGGTTCCACCCCCAAATCTCCAGGAAATTTCCAACCCAGAGTTGGCAGTGCTAACCCCCATGTAGCTGGCAATCCTTTGTTTGTCTGTTTATCTAATTTACATCCCTCTCCCCTGAATGGGACTCGAGCTGGCTTACAACATATAAAATACATCTGTCTGTCTGTCTGTACACATACACAACACTATTCATTTTTAGTGTTTTTTTACATTGTCTTTCTGTATTTGGTTGTGGACAGTGATTTCATACATTTGCAATTAAAAGGTAGTGTCTGCATGACTCAATATATTTGTGCATCTTTATACTGGGGATGCTTTCTTCATTCTATGCTTCCGGCCTGAGCCACATCCCTCTGCAGCGCAGGCTCGGAAGTTAATTCCACATTCACTCAGCATGGGTTTATTCTCACTGGATGGATTTCAGGGCGCCCCTTAGAAGGAGCACCGCAAACCAGGTGCTGAGCCAGCCAAATCCACAGGTACACTTGGAGCGCAGTCTTACTGGGACCATTTCAAGTCAGAGGCACCACTGGAGGGGGGGGGGATGTTCGTGAGGAAGGCCAGTGCGTGGTGGGCATGATGCAGTCCTGCTGCACTCACCAACTGGGGTGCCACATCTCCCCTGGCCACTGGCAGATAGGGTTGCCAGATCCAGGTTGGGAAACACCTGGAGTTTTGGGGACGCAGCCTGGGGAGAACAAGCACCTCAGTGGGATACAATGCCACCCTCCAAAACATCCATTTTCTCCAGGAGGAACTGATCTCTGTACTCTGGCGACAAGCTGTAATTCTGGGGGATCCCCAGGTCCCACCTGGAAGCTGGCATCTCTAGTTGCTTCTCACAGAGAGCAACATGACCAAGGATATTTTGTGTTTGCCCGAAACTGAACACCGAGCAGATCATTGCCCAGGAGGCATGGCTGGGGCTTGGGGGTGTGGAGTGTGGAGTGTTTCTTCCACAGTCCTGCCTGTGGCTCTGGCCACTGGTAGGGAGAGCTGTATGACTGCACAAGCTAAGGACCTCCACAACTACCACCTAGTGGCCAATAGGGTTGCCAACCTCCAGGTGGGGCCTGGGGATCTTCCGCTTTTACAACTGATCCCCAGCTGACAGAGATCAGCTCCCCTGGAGAAAAGGGCTGCTCTGAAGGGTGGACTCTGTGGCACGGTAGCCTGCTGAGGCCCCTCCCCTCCCCAAACCCCACCTTCTCCTGGCTCCACCCCCAAAGTCCCTAGGTATTTTCCAGCCCGGACTTGGCAACCCTAGTGGCCAGCAGTCCATCCTTGGGCAAAGGTGGTTTGGCGGGGGGCGCTTACGCAGCTTAGGAAGTCTTGGGAAGGCCGCTTGTCTGGCCCATTTCAATCTGGATTCTGGCCTGGGTTGTGGACAGAACCTGCCCCGGGGGTCACCCTAGCTGATGGTCTTCTCCGAGAAACTGGCAGAGGGGGTGTTAATGCTCCTGCTGGGCCTCTGGGAGGTTCTGGATACCCTCACCCGTGGCATCCTGTTGGCGTGGCTGCCTGGCTTAGGAGCGGGGAGCTCTGGGTTTGGGTGACTCCAGGCTTCTGTGGCCGACCAGTTCCAGAGGGTGGAGCCAGGAGGGAACTGCTGCTCCACCCAGCGGCCTTTATGCGATGGAGTCTCACAGCAGGGATCCAGCTAGTCTCCTCCCACATAGGCATCAACTACGGGGGGGCTCGGGGGGCTCGGGCCACTCCTGAAATTTCCCCCCCCCCGGGCGAAACAGAGCACCCGCCCGCCGCCACCGCGCCTCCCAGGCCCCTGGCCACCATGGCTTTGTCCTCCCATGCTGTTGAACATCTACATGAAGCTGTGGGGAGAGGTCATCTGGAGGTCTGGTGCCACCAATATGCGGGTGGCAGACAGCTGTATTTCTCCCTAACAGCTGAGTCAGATGGATCTATGAAGAGATGGGTGGCCATGTCAGTCTGTCTGTAGCAGGAGAAAAGAGCCAGGGTCCAGGAGCACCTTCAAGACTGACAACATTTATGGCAGGGAAGGGGCTCCCATGAGTCATGGCCCCCAAAAGCTCAGACCCAGCCACAATTTTTTTTTAGTCTCCAAAGTGCTCCGGGACTCTGGCTCTTTTCTGTGGATAAATTTGTTTGCTTCCTGTTTAGGGCACATTTAAAGGGCCATTGGATCAAGCACAGTCTCCAAAGCTGTTGACAATAGCAATGTTAAAACCAATCGCAATGTATAAGATTCCTCAAAAGAGATTGACCAAGATGGATCTCTTGTGTTAAGTCTGTCTGCAGCAGTAGAAAAGAGCCAGAGTCCCGGAGCACCTTCTAGACTGACAACATTTGGGGCAGGGGAGGAGCTCTCGGGAGTCACAGCTCACTCCTTTAGATATGGGTCTACGGAAGTCCTAGAGAAAGTCACGGGATGGATGAGGACCCGTAAACCGAAGCTCACACCAGACATAGCTGCTGTGCTGCTGGTCCATGGAGAAGCTGCTCAGGGACTCCCCCTGTCCTGGAGGGGGTTCTGCTCCCCTTGAAGAGGCAGGCTTGTAGCTGGGGGGCCTCCTGAATCCTGGTCCACCGTCGGACGTTCAGTTCTCCCCCCCCCCAGCACGTAACACCTTTGGTCAGCTTCGGCTGACCTGCCAACTCTGGCCCTTCCTCGGAAAGCACAGCCTGGCCCCAGCAATCCATGCTCTGATCACATCCAGGTTAGATTACTGTAATCTGCTGTGTGTTGGGCTGCCCTGGAAAACTATTCAGAAACTTCAGCTGGTCCTCCACGCAGCAGGCGGGTTCTTGCCCGGGGCTGGACAAAGGAATCACATCACTCCCATGTTGAAAGAGCTGCGTTGGCTGCCCATCTGTTTGTGCCTACAAGGGCCCTAAAAGTCTCGGGGCCACAGGGCCCTCAAAGGACTGCCTCCCCCTCTTCCCGTATTGTCCAGCCTGCAAGCAGAGAGCCTCCTCCCAACCTCGCTCTCTGTCCAGAGTCAAGGCAGACGGTGGCCAAGGATAGGGCTTTTTCTGTGGTGGCCTCTTGCCCTTGGAATGCCCTCCCCCCCCCCACCCGCATTGAGGCTTGCCTGGCACCTAACTTGCGCTCTGAGAGAGGCCCGGCCAAAACCTTTCTCTTGCTGATCCAGGCTTTTATTTATTCACTCCATTTCTACCCCACCTCTCTCTCCAGCGAGGAGGACCAACAGTGGCTTGCCTCAGTCTCCTCTCCTCCATTTTATCCTCACAACGACCCTGTGAGGTGGACTAGGCTGAGAGGTGTGTGATGGGCCCAAGCAAGCTTCCGTAGCAAAAGTGGGGATTCAAACCTGGGTCTCCTAGATGCTAGACCAGCCCTGTAACCCTTGTGCCACACTGTCTCACTCTAGCTCAGACCACTGACCCACCCATGGCATCATCATTTATTCTTTTTTTAATTGCTATTTTTGTGAGCATTTGTGTGTGTGTGTGTGTGTGTGTGTGTGTATGCACACGCGTGCATGCGCTTGCAAGCCTGGAAGTCGTGGTGACTTCTGGCAACTCCTAGTGGGGCTAGGACATTTCAGAGAGGTGACTAGATACCTTGCCTCTGCGTCCCAGCCCTGGTATTCTCTGGAGGTCTCCCTTCCAAGTACTTGCCAGGACTGGCCCTGCTTAGCTCCAAGATCTGGTGAGATGGGGCTTGCCTTTATTTAGACCGGCAGCAGCTCTCCAGAGCCTCAGGCAGAGAAAGGGCAATCCTATCACTTCTTGCCTGAGACTATTTAACCAGAGATGCCGGGGACTGAACCTGGGGCCTTCTTCACGCACCGGAGATTATGCTGCCCCTTGGCTTTGCTCCCCACATGTGTTGGATTCCATGTGTTGGATTCTCTGGACTTGGTACTGCCAGGGAACCACGGGAAAACAGCAGGGTGCTCCGGGGCTCTAGCACAGCAGAGCTTGGGGCCGGGTGTGGCAACAGACTTAAGAAGTCACACAAGGTCAGCAGTCAGTTCTGAAGCTAAGAAGCAACTTTTGTTAAAGGAAATACCTGCTTGAGAGTGCAGGTAAGGGATAGAGATAGATCACCTACTCTGACTAGCTAGATGGTGTTGGGTGCTGGACGCATGTCCAGCCTCCGTGGTGCAAGATGGAGAGATCATGCACCTTCTTGGTGTGCCTGCAAGAGAGAGGAGAGAGTGGAGGAGCGGAAGCAGAGGAAATTGCCCCTAAGAGTCGCATTCTACTTCAAAGGAAAAGATCAGCTAGCAGGAAGGAAAGGGTGCTCTGTGGGTCCTGACCTCTCTATCTGTCTAAACTCTCTGGTGCCATCTTCTCAAGTCTGAGACAGGAGACAGCGCCAAGTCCTCCCCCTCTAAGACTATGCTGGTGCAGGAGGCTCTGCAACGCAACCTCAGGTTGAGGCCCAGGGAAATCCCTGCCAGGTGGCCTGTGGGGAGGTGGGTGGGTGGGTGCAAAGGGGTTTTCCAGGCAAGGGAAAGGCAGAGGTGGTTTGCCACTGCCTTCCCCTGCAGAGTCACCCTTGGTGGTCTCCCTTCCAAGTATCAACCCTTCTTAGCTTCCGAGACCTTCCGCGACCAGGCTGTGCCACGACGTTGCCACCATCCCTCCCCCAGCCCAGCATCCCAGCCCCATCTTCTCAACAGCCCTGCTGACTGAGTGCAAACGGTCCAGCAGTGAGTTACAAAGGTCAGCGCAGCAGGAGGGAGACCGTCTGAGCGAGGGGCTGCTTGGGAGCTCCTCCGTCAGCCTCTGCCCAGCCCTCATGGCAGTGCTCTGTTTGCAGCACCAGCCCCCAGCATGGCCAGGGTTGCCAGCTCTGGTCTGGGACATTCCTGGAGGTTTGAGGGTGGAGCCTGAGAAGGTGAGGGGCTTCGGTGGGATATAATGGCATCTAGTCCACCATCCGAAGCATCCATCTTCTCGAGGGAAACCCATCTCTGTAGTCTGGAGAGCTGCTGTAATTCCAGGGGATCTCCAGGCCCCCACCTGGAAGTTTGCAGTCCTAAGCATTGCATGAGTCAGGCTGCACCTAAGGGAGGGGGTGCAGAGGAGAGCGACGAGGATGATCGGGGGGCTTGGAGACCGAGAAGCCCTGCAAGGAAAGGCTGAGGGACTTCTGGGGAAGGCTCAGTCCGGAGAGGAGGAGGTTGGGGACAGGATTGCTCTCTTGAAGTCTTTGAAGGGCTGTCACTCGGAGGAGGGCAGGGAGCAGTTCCTGTTGGCAGCAGAGGACAGGACTCACATTAATGGGTTTTAATTAAAGAGCTGGAAGGTACTGGCTGGATCTTAGGAGGAACTTTTTGAGAGTCAGAGTTGTGCCACAGTGGAATCAGCTGCCTAGAGAGGTGGTGAGCTCCCCCTCCCTGGCAGTCTTCAAGCAGTAGCAGGACAAAACCCTTGTCCGGGATGCTCAGCTGAGCCTGCATTGAGCAGGGGGCTGGACTGGAGGCCCTGGGGGGCCCCTTCCAGCTCTGTGGTTCCAGGATTCTAAGCATGGCAGACCCAGAGGCTCTTTTTTTGTGGACAGAGGCCCAGCTCGCCGGGGACTGGTCTCGTTCCTCCAAGGGACTCATTTCACATCAGCCAACTCAGGCTGCAAGAGACCCAGTCAGGGGGAGCTGCAAGAGTTTTCATGAGTTAAGGACTACATGTGGGGGAGGGCGATAAAGCAAGCTAATTAATAGGCCGCATTTCATCTGCCGCACAAGTGAGCCCAGGGGGGTCTCTTGCATCCAGCCGGCTGATCTTTGCCCACAAGCCGTCTCCCACTCCAAACCCCCCTCCCCCCACCCCCGGTTTGCCTGGATGCTTTGAGGCCAAGCGGCGACTCTGGGATGCCAAGCGGCGAAGGCTGCCTCCCCGCCATAAGCTTAATTAAATGGCAAAAGGCAGGAAGCTTCAGCAGAGCCCTTCCTGGAGAAAAGAAAAGCTGTGGCAAGGGAAATATCGCTAATAGAGATTTCTAGAGAATCAGGGCTTGTCAGCAAAGCGAAAGAGCTGAATCATTGCTCTTCTGAACAGGCGCTGGAGCAACAGGGTGGGCGACACCCTCAAGCTTCACCGCTTTGCCCGTGGCCAGGTGGCCTGTGAGAGAAGCCCCACCACCACCACCACCAGCAGCAGCAGAGGCAAGGACTGAACATCTTCTCTGCCCAAGTCACTCCTGGGGGAGGCAAGGCACACGCCAGCCCTGGCAGCGGAACCCACCACCTCCTTCGGCTCCACAGTTTTGTACGGCTGACTGCTGCCGGCCTCAAAGCCACGTGATGAACTCCAGTCACTGACGAGAGGGTCTCCTGGGCTAATTAACAGACGATAATAGTTGTTGTTGTTGTATGGCAGGGTGTGTGGTGTAGCCAGGAGATCCTAAGCCCAGCTGTGCATCTTGGACGAGTCGTGAACAGAACGGGAAAGCCGTGCTGCAGATATGAAACAGTTAGACCGTGGCAGCTGGAACAGCAGATCCCAGGCTACTGGGACCCCCCACGCCACGAGTCAGCACAAGGCAGCTTTAGGCCTGTGCCGAAGGTCTCCTTCCTGGGTGGCTAAACTGGACCCTGGATCTCTGAAGTCCTCCAGCCTCCTGGATTTCAGAAAATGAGGACCACGCCCTTGCAACTAAGAGGCCAGCATGCCCAGATGTTAGTGTCTCCTTTTGTGCCTGGAACCCACGGGGAATGGGCTTTCCATATTATTCCAAGCTCTCTCTCTCTCTCCTCTCTCTCTCTGTGTGTATGCGATCAGGAGTTTTATTCAGGGCGCCCCATTCAAAAAAAGCAAAGTGCTTCACCTTTGGTCCTCTGGCTCTTGTTCTCAGCCTTCACTTCTTTCCTTCAAGCTTGGCAACCTGCTTGTGCTACTTTGCGTGTGCCTTTGGGTTCGGCTACAGGCTGTGTCGCTTGGCCCCGGATGGCCCAGGCTAGCCCGATCTCATCGGTGTGGGGGAGCTAAGCAGGGTCAGCGCGGGTTACTGCTTGGATGGGAGACCACCAGGGAAGAACATACATAAGAACCTCAGAAGAGCCCTGCTGGGTCAGACCAGGGAGGGTCCCTCCAGTCCAGCCTCCTGCATCACGCAGGGGCCTCAACCAGTCCTGGGTTGCTGCTATGCAGAGGCAGGCAATGGCAAACCATTTCTCTTGGTCACTTTCCTCGAAAACCCTGCAGGGTCAGCAGAAGTTGTCGGCAACTTGACAGCACTTTTACATGCACAGGGGCTATGTGCCTCCCAAGAAGCTAGTGGCAACTGATCTGAGCATGTGCACACACAACCACACACACACAACCACACACACACACACAACCACCCCAGCTCGCTCTTCTCTCCCGTTGTGCTTGTCCAGCCAGACCCAAATGTCACTGGGGGCAGGAGAGGGATTAAGCATCACTGGGGGGGCATCATCCCCACCCCCTCACCGTATGGCAAAGAAGCTTCTTCACTCCAGGAGACTTTTCATGCTCCCCTTTCAAGCCACAGGCAGGGCACTGCCAATGGAATGCCTGCTGGGTGCAGCGGGAAGTTCTCAGCAGCCTTTCCCAGCTCAGCTTTCTTAGGAGGAGAGCCCCAGAGAATCAACAACACCCGGCATGAAGAAGAAGAAGAAGAAGAAGAAGAAGAAGAAGAGATTGGATTTATATCCCGCCCTTCACTCACTTGGAATCTCAGAGCGGCTTACAAACTCCTTTCCCTTCCCCTCTCCACAACAGGCACCCTGGGAGGTAGGTGGGACTGAGAGAGCTCTTTCCCAAGCTGTCCTTGAGGGAACAGCTGGTTCAGAGCTATGGCTTGCCCAAGGTCATCCAGCCAGGTGCAAGTGGAGGAGTGGGGAATCAAACCCGGTTCTCCCAGATTAGAGTCCGCGCACTTAACCACAACACCAAACTGGCTCTAACATATGTCTATTAGAATCCCCCCCCTTTCCTCCCCTGCAAGCTCTTCCCAGCTTGGAGGAGCAGTGATGGGATAACTGCATCTGTGGAGTGCCTGCCTGTCATGCAATTGTGAAAGGCCCAGACACAAGCAGCGGCATCTCCCTGCACCATACGCAGCATGGAGAGAGCTGCCCCCTTCCCCAGTCAGGGGAGCTGCAGCAAGGAGTAGATTTCCATACACCTGCCTCCTGTCCAGCCCCTGCCTCCTTACCCTGCCCCATAAAGGATGCAGAAGAAGAGGTCCTTTCTGTCAAGCGCTGCAGCCCCACCCCAGAGAAGTCAGCAGAAGGCCCTGGCTCCCTCTAGGTCATAGAATCGTTGAGCTGGAAGGGACCTCCAGGGTCATCTAGTCCAACCCCCCTGCACAATGCAGGAAATTCACAAATGCCTCCCCCTCCACACCCGCAGTGACCGCGGCTCCACACCCAGAAGATGGCCAAAAGCCTGGAGAAAAATGGCTTCCTGACCCCAAAGTGGCAACAGTCAGCATTTCCCTGGGCGTGTCAGAAAGGGCCACGAGAACTAAGCACTGAGGCAGCCCTTCCTGCCCTCCCTTCTCGTGATCTGCCTCAGCTTCCTCTCTGTTTGCCTGCTCCGACCAGGAGGCTTCTGGCTTGAAGCTCCTGTGATTGCCCGCTCCCTCCTGCTGAGACCTGTCTCCCCCGCTACCAAGCTCAGGAAAGACCCGACCCCTTTGAGGGAGAGACTGTGGGGCCGGGGGAGAGCACTGGCTTTGCATGCCGAAGGCCCCAAATGCAGCCCCAGCATAGGATCGCGGGTAGCAACTTTTCCTGCTGGAACCCTGGCCAGTACTGGGCTAGATGGGCCATGGTTTAACAGGGCGATGAGGCAGCCTCAGATGATCAAGGCTGCAGAGGAAGAGGAAAAAGAAGAGGAGGAGGAGGAGGAGGAGGAGGAGATTGGATTTATACCCCACCCTTCACTACCCATGAGAGTCTCAAAGCGGCTTACGACCTCCTTTCCCTCCCCCCTCCCCACAACAGACACCCTGTGAGGTAGGTGGGGCTGAGAGAGCTCTTTTCAGATCTGTCCTTGAGAGAACAGCTCTGACAGAACTATGGCTTGCCCAAGGTCACCCAGCTGGTGCAAGTGGAGGAGTGGGGAATCAAACCCGGTTCTCCCAGGTTAGAGTCCACACAGCACCTCAGAGACCAACAAGGGTTTCGGGGGATAAGCTTTCGAGAGTCAAAGGTCCCCTCCTCAGACCCAAGTAGAGCATGTGACAGAAAATAGATTAGAGAAAATGTGCCATGCTGGATGTATGCTCCATTTGTGAGGCCTCAGAGGGCCTCCCCAGCTTCGCCTGGACAGACAGGGAAGGAAGCCAAACTGGCTTCTCTGGCTTCCAGGTGTCTGCAGTCCCCAAGAAGGTCCACTCTGACATGGATCTAGTGCTTGTTCCCGTCAGAGAAGACGCCTCAACCGCTGCCCTCTCAAAACCCACCCAGGAGAACCGTCAAAGCACAATGCCGCTTGGAACTGACTGGCACCAGAGAGGGATCAAACAGCCACCAACAGCTGTGCTCAGGGCTTGGCATGCAGAAGGCCCCAGGTCCATCCCTGCCAGGTGATGGGAGGTGATGGGAAAGACCTTTCTCGGCCTGGGACCTTGGACAGCTGCTGCCAGGCTAAGCAGACAATTACAGACCTTGATGGACAGAGAGGCTGGTTCAATACAAGGCAGACAGTGTGTGTGTGAGAGAGAGAGAGACTGTAGCAGCAGCAGCAGCAGCTTATCCGCAAACCAGAGGGGTGCCCTACTTTAGCCCAAAAGCTTCACCATTAGGACTGACCCAGGCAGAGAGAGCCCTTTGCCCACATCTTCTTCCACTCCGGGTGGATATGAACATGCCCCAATAGCCAGCAGAGTTACCATGCCCTTTCTTGCCCCTCTCCTGATGTGGGTCAGCTGCCCAGTCTGCCTGCCTTGGAGCCTGACTGGACGAGCAAAGTGAGCAGGTGACTCCCATGAGCAGAAGCAGGATGGAGCAGAGCCCCCCCCCCTCTCACATGGCTGTCCCAAGGTGGCAGAGGAAGGCTATACAAGCGCCTCAGCCAGGGTGCTTTCAGCCGGGCTGGCGTCGCCTGGCAGGGAGACAGGAAGGCACCACCCCAGAGAGGCACATGAAGAGCATGGGCAGGATTGGGCCAGCCGGGCACATCCAGGTCTGGGCAAGAGTATGGGTGGCGGGGGGGGGGGGGCTTGGTCTGGACATTCCCAGAATAGAGAGCTTTGTCTTGGGGTATAAATAATGTCTGCAGGGCTCTTCGCCTCATTACGGATCCCTGTTGAGAGGACCCAAAGGAGACCACTGGGTCACACAGGAAAGTGGAGCAGTCCCTCACCCAGGGGATCTGGCCCACCTTGGCAGTCTTCCGGGCAAAAACAGACCCCAGACCTCCTCCAGGAGGAACAGAAGACGCTTTTTCTGCTTTCACAGGAAGCACAATCTCCCCGCCACAGGGGACCCAGCAGCACAGGGCATAATTTGAACCCGTGCTGCTCATTAAGGTTCAGCCCCAGAACCTGTTTCCAGGGCCAGACCTTCGCTCTGAGGCTGGGGCCATGGTAACAGGCAGTAAAACTATACTGCTTCTTCTACAACTGTTCAGAGTGTCATTCCCTCCCCCTCTTGGCAGCCACAGTCCAGCAGCGGATAAAAGGCTCAGGTAGGAGGGGATGTGAAAGGCTGCCCTGAGAGGGGCTGTGGCTCAGTGGCAGAGCCTCTGCTTGGCGTGCAGACGGTCCCAGGTTCAATCCCTGGCAGCCTCTCCCGTGAAAAGGGACCAGAGGGGAGGTGATGGGAAAGACCTCGCTCTGCCCGAGATCTTGGGGAGCTGCTGCAGCTCTGCAGAGACAATAGTGACCTTACCGGTTATCCATTTGTTTACGTCATTTACATCTTCCTCCCGGTGGAAATGATGCCTTGCATCATTCTCCTCTCCTCCATTTTATTCTCATGGGTTGGTTAGGCTGAGATGGTCTTTGGGCACTGAGCAAGCTTCATTGGCCGAGGTGGAA
This sequence comes from Lepidodactylus listeri, assembly GCA_029233225.1. NCBI lineage: Eukaryota > Metazoa > Chordata > Lepidosauria > Squamata > Gekkonidae > Lepidodactylus > Lepidodactylus listeri. Next base: position 1,323,439 of record JARCFY010000004.1, on the reverse strand, counting down.
TTCGAACCAAGGCCTCCTGGATCCTGGTGTCCGCAGCGTACTTGAAAGGCCAGGGGCCTGACTGGGCCTGAGGAGGCGTCGTTGAGGAAGGTTGTGTCCCAGGCAGCAGCATCTCCCGCCGAAAGGACCAGGGAGTGGGAGAGGTGGAGGGCCTTGCTCTGCCCAAGAAGCACCCTGAGAGGTCAGACCGAGAGAAGACCGCTCTGTGCGTCCTGCAGAAGCGGAGGACCGGCCCTTCCCAGCAGGCTTCAGCCTCAGCCTTTCCCTTCTGAGGGGTGGGGCCCCAGGGGGAGGGACAGAAGAGCCAGTGTCTCATTCCTGAGGGAGTCAGGCATTCCCTCGAGCCTAAGAAGTCCCAGCCCTGACCTGGAGGGATCTCCTCAGAGCTGGGAAGCTCAGCAGGGTTGGCCCTGAGCAGTCCTCGGATGGGGGCCCACCAAGGAAGCCCAGGGTTGCTAGGCAGAGGCAGGCAAGGGGAAACCACCGCTGCTCCTCTCTTGCCCTGACCAAAAGGGCTCAAGCTGACCGTGGGGGGGGGGGAGTGGGAGGGGCTTCTGGTGTCCTCCTGGCCCCACTGCTGGACCTCCTGAGGGCGCCTGGTGTTTTTGGCCCCTGTGTGACACCAGAGTGTTGGGCTGGAGGGACCACTGGCCTGACCCAAGACTGGCTTCTCTGGTGTTCTTCTGTTCTCTTCAGATCTAGGAAGCCAAGTGAGGCCAGCCCTGGTTAGTCCTTGGGTGGGAGAACACCAAGACAGGGGGGGTGGCTACTCAGAAGCAGGCCCTAGGGAACCGCCTCTGCTTGTCTTTTCCAGGGGTCTGGCTGGGCCAGGCTGGGCCGGTCTCCTCAGGTCTCAGGAGTGAAGCAGACTCTGCCCTGGTCCAGGCTTGAATGGGAGACCACCCAGGAAGTCCCAGGTGCCTACTGCAGAGGGGCGGGCTGACCTCTAGCCCGACCTGGTCAGATCTTGCAAGCTAAGCAGGACTGGCCCCCGGGAGCGCTTGGGGGGGAGACACCCGCCCCCCCCCCCGCCGCGCTCCCCCAGGGAGTCCAGGATGGCTCCACAGAGGCCGGCCATGCCGAACCACCTCTGGACGCCTCTTGCCTTCTGGACAATCCAGGTGCTCCGGAGAGACTTCTGCTGGCGGCAAGTTCCCATCCAAAAGGCAGAACTTCCCAGCCCAGTGCGAGGGAGGGAGGGAGGGAGGACACCCCCCCCCCCGCTTGCCCTCTCCCCCCGCAGCCAGGGCGGGCCCGACCCGACCCAGCCCAGACCCCGGCCGGTGCCTGCGCGCTTCTGCCGGCACGTGTGCTGCGCCCCCCGGCCCTCTGGGTCCTGCCCTCCCCCGCCTCCTCCCGGCTGGCCGCCAGGGGCGAGGAGGTTGGCGCAGGGTCTGCAGGCAGCAGCAGGAGGGGCGGGGCGGGCGGCGGGCGGGAGGGAGGGGCTGTTGTCCCGGGTGTCTCCCTGCTCACGTCAGAATGCTTCAAAACCGTGCAGTCTCGGAGCCTGGAGGAGGAGGAGTCGCCTCCGCAGCAGCAGCAGCAGCAGGGCGGGGAGCGTCTGGGGCGGCGGCGCCCACTTCTTCATCCTGCAGGTGACGCCCGGGCCGCGCCGGAGGGGCAGGGGCAGCGCGGGGCTCCCTCGGTCCTTGGGCGGCAGCCGCAGTAGCAGCCGCCGCCTGCTCCTCTTCCCCGGCACCCGCGGTGCGCCTCCTCCCCGGGCAGCAGCCTCGCCGTCCTGCCGGCCCCGGGGACCAGTCCCGCCTGGCCTGGCCTCTCTTCTCCGCCCGGCCCCCCGCCCGCGGAGAGCAGCAGCGGCCGCAGCAGGCGGCGCCGCGCCGCAGAGGCAGCCCCAGCGAGCCCCCATGGACCCGGCGGCGGCAGGGGAGAGTGGCTAGGCGCGGAAGGAGCCGCCCCGCCGCCTGCTCAGGTAAGGCGACCTCTGCGCGGCCCGGGGAGTGGGGGGGGGGGGGGGGAGCGGAGAGGCCCGTCGTGCAAAGGGCGCCCTCCCCGGGGGGAGGAGGTCGCCCTTCTGCCCCTGCGCCGGGGGGGGGGGGGGTGGAAGGGCAGGCCGGCCTTCTGGGCTCGCGTGCGTTCCCCGTGTAAGCCCCCCGCGGAAGAGGCTTGCTCGGGGTGGCCCCTCACTCACCCCCGGCAGTCCTCTAACCCCTCGGATGCCGCCGCCTGGGTCGGGGCTGGCCTGAGACCGGGAGAAGAAGCCCTGGTGCCGGGAAGGGGCTGGACTTTGTGCCAGGCACTCCCTCCGCCTGCAAAACACCCCGGGGATGGAAGGGGGGGGGCTGGTGCCTGGGGTGGGGCCGGCTGAGGGAGGAGGGGGGCAGAAGCCATGGGGGGGGGAGGCGGAGCAAAGGGTGGCTCAGGGAGGGGCAGCCCCCCATGGCTGTTGTGCCCCGCGGCCTGCAGCAAGAAAGGGCAGTGCCACAGACCTCCCCTCCCCCTCTGGGTGATCTGGGCCAGGGAGGTCTCCCCAGCTCCTCATGGCCGGGAGGGAGGGAGGGAGGGGGTCCCACTGCAGCTCTGCACAGAGCCAGGGGGTCATCCTGGGTTGTCAGCCCAGGTGAGCAGAGTGGAGCTTCTCTGGCACCCCCCTGCATGCCCCCCCACTTCCACCCCTCCAAGCCCCCCTCCCTCGACAGGATTCCTTGGCATTCTCACTGAGGGGGGTGGGGGTGGGGGTGGGGGGCTGCTTCCCCAGGGACCCCCGTGCAGGGCAGAGGGAGCCAAGGGCCTGCGCCTCCAAAGAGGAAGGAAGTCGGCCCACCCAAATTCACATGCCTTCCTCCTTCTCCGTCTCCTAACCGGGAGTGACTGTGTTGGGTCTGGTCAAGAGAAACGCTAGGAAAGGCCATTTCATAGTCCTTGGGACGAGCGCCCGAAGCTGCCTTGTAAGAACTCAACACTTTGGTCCGCCTGGGTCGGCCCTGTCTGCTCGGAGTGGCAGCCGCTCTCCGGGGTGCCTTTCCCACCGCCTGCTGCCTGGTCCTTTGACTTGGAGGTGCTGCCGGGGATTGGACCTGGGGCCTTCTACAGGCCAAGCGGAGGCCTGGCTGCTGAGCCACGGCCCCTCCCAGCCGCTGCCTCCTGCTAGACCGGCCCTTGGGGGTCCGTCAGCAGCAGTCTTGCCTGCTCAGGCTGGCAGCAGCAGGGTCTTCCATGTCACCACCTTCTGGGTCCCTTTTAACTGGGGATGCTGAGGACTGAACCTGGGGCCTTCCACATGCCCGGCAGGTGCTCTGCCCCTGAGCCACGGCCCCTCCCCTGCTCCAGGTATAAAGGGAGCAGAGCCAGGAAAGGTGGACTTAGTCCAGTTGCGAACAAGCAGAGCACCGGAGCTCGGCCCTCTTGGGTTCCTCCCCCACCCCCACCGCCCGGCTGTGACCTGCCTGACTGCCTTTGGGCCTGGCTTGGGAGAGCCTGCCCCTTTTCCTCCAAGGCCTGTCGCCCAAGAACGGAGTCCGTGGCTGGATACCTGGAGCAGGCACTGTCGCAAGGGCAGAGCAGAGATGCCCCTGATGTGAGACTGCTGAAATGCAGAATCACCCAGCGGCAGGTCTGGTGTTGCAAGTGAGCGAAGAAGAGCCCTCCGGGAGGGGGCCGGGACATTGGCGCCAGCCCAACTGGATGAGGGGCGCTGCCTTCGACAGGCTCAGGCCCTGCTTGATCCATCCAGGCCAGTCTTGCCTGCTCAGACTGGCAGCCACTCTCCAGGGTCCCAGGCGGAGGCCTTTCACCCTGCCCCCTGCCTGACCCACTTTTGTTCAACTGGGGGTGCCAGGGACTGAACCTGGGACCTTCCACATACCCGGCAGGTGCTATAGCATTGAGCCGTGGCTCCTAACTAGTATGGAGCCCCAAAGAAACTGGAGAAATTCTCCCAGCAGCACTCTGTCCGTGACGGTGGGGGTGTGTGTGGAGAACTGTGAGGAGGAACCCCCCCCCCCGCCCATCTAGAATGTCAAAGGGCAGCCACTAATACTGTAGACCAGGAAGGCAAAGGGCTCTGAAGCTGCTTGGACAGAGAAGATCCTGCTTTGAAATGCAATTAAATACTTTAATCAATTAATTAAGGAGACACGAATAAATATGCAAACAATCCCTCTTCCTTACTGAGCGGAAGCTTAGCCCCACAATCTTAGAGCCTGGGCCTCTCCTGATTTCCCCCTTCCTGCGATGCTCTGCTCGGCAGCCAACCCCTGGGGCTAGGGACCTGGCTTCTTGTACTCTGCTCGGGGCCCTGCAGGTCAAGGGCACCCAACCAACAGGGCCATGCCAGCCAGCTGAATAGCTGGAAAGGGCTGGGATCTCAGTGGAGCAGGCCGCCTCATGACGCGGGATCTCAGCATGGGAGCAGAGGAGATCTACCACAAAGCAGACGGCAGGGCGGAAGGCAACATGGAGACCCTCATCCAGGGCCAGGGTCCTGGGCAGAGGAGGCCCCGGTGGGAATCGAAGTGTCGATTGTCCCCGCTGCGGCACGTCCAAGAAAGATTTGTGGGGGGGGGGGCGGTCATGAACGGCTGCTGAGCACAAGCCTTCAGTGGGATGCTGTGGCCGAACGCTCAGGGCCTTTTTCAGACGCCGCAATGGAAAGCTTGGTTTCCAAGGGGGAAGATCTCGTTGGGAAAGCCTCCTGCTGAGGCAGCCAGCCTTCAGGAGGGTTTGTCTACAGAAGGGCGTTGAACAAGCTGACATCCCTCTGATGTTCCATTCATTGGGCGAGAATGTCCCTGGGAACATTTTCCTGGAAAGGCGTAATGAGAGCCACGATTTCAGCAGAGCTAAATTGCCAAGCCGGGGGGGGGGGGGGGGGGGGGGGTGATGCTGAACATCAGGCATGGAGCATAGCAGGGAAGGAGGAAGAAAGATGTAGGGAGGGGCTGTGGCTCCGTGGCAGAGCCTCTGCTTGGCATGCAGAAGGTCCCAGGTTCAGTCCCCGGCATCTCCAGCTAAAGGGGGCCAGGCGGGAGGTGAGGGGAAAGGCCTCTGCCCGAGACCCTGGAGAGCCGCTGCCAGCCAGTGCAGGCTGTACTGACTTTGATGGATCAAGGTGGGATCTGATGCAGTATAAGGCAGCTTCATGTGTGCACCTGTATGTGTGGGATTGGTGATAACAAAGGTGACAGTGCACCTGGGCATGTGCAGAGTGCCTTTTCTCACCATGATTAAGGGAAAGGGCTCGCTGTGTGGCAGTCTTTCTGGGGCATTAGAGCAGCAGACCTGGGACGCGCAGTGCGCATGAGGCATGAAGGCCCCACTGCCCTCTTTTCTCTCCTGGGTGCCCCACACACCCCATTGCTACTCTTGCTGTGAGGGGCAGGGCGGGTATCTTCTGGTCAGGGTTTTTTAAACATTCCTCTTGCCTTCAGACCCAAATGCAAAGGGGAGAAAGCGTACAATCAGGTTGCAGATTTCTCTCACATCTACGAACTGTGCAGGGCGATCAGCAGGACACAAAGGCACGTGGACTCCAGCCCAGATGGTCAACTGGAGTGTGGGGGGGGGGGGGATAGGGGTGACTTCCTACAGAGAGAGGCATCAGGAATCAAACCTCCACTCCCCCCCAGACCTGCAAGTCCTCCTCCTTCCAAAAGTCAGGGGCTCCTCTGCCAGCGGTGGTTCCTCAGTGGTGCTCCGCCCATGCTCGGAGGCACTCTCTTCTTTGTCATCATCTCCCCCTTCATCTTTATAATCACCTGTTTTTAGAGGCTGCTACCCACCCAGTTAAGATCCTGGGGACCCGGTCTGCCTCAGATTGGTTCCCGGCCTGGCTGGCACGTCTCTTTTGCCTCTGAGCCTCTACACAGGGCTTGCAAGCCCCAAATCGCAAGGGCTCGGCTGCACGAGACGCTACTCCTGTCAAGCCAAAGTCAGAGGCCAGGAAGAAAACTGGACGAGGAGGACTCTTATTCCTTGCTTGCACATAGAAGCAAGAGGGGCACCATTTGCAAGTCCCACCCCTAAACCTCCTCTTCCAGGATGATTTAAACTGTCTGCTGTTCCCCCCCCCCACACACACACACACCCTTTTACCCTTCATGGACTCCGCCCACGTGGGGATCATTCGTATGGAAGGATCTTCTGGAAGCTTTGTCTGTGGGGGGAGGAGCCAGAGAGATTCAATCCCCCTCCCCCAGCACAGGCAGAGCCATTCCCCAAGCCTGCTGATCAAGAATTTCGACTCAGAGGGTAAATTATCGAGCGATTTGCATGCATGTGTTGGAGAGGGAAACGGACCGCCTGGGAATCCGGTGAGGCTACTTAGAGACATGGTGTGGTTTCAGCTCAGGACGGGATCCAGCCGCTGGCCCGCCTGGCTTCCTTCCCAAGGCTATCCTACAACAGCGGGAAAGGCGCCAGCCCTGCCCAGAAGGCAGCCAGCAGAAACGCTCTGGTTCTAAAAAGCATCACAGCAGACGTCAATCCATCAGGTGCCGTTTCTATCACTATACCTGCATGCCTGGGGAACTGTACTGGTCAGCTGCCTTCCTGTGCTGCGGAGCCGACACCCCAAGGGTGGCGCAGCAGAAACCTTTTGAAGGGCAGACCGTCTGCATTTGACTTGTCAAGAGCCAAACTGCAGCTGGCATGTGCCTTTGACTGCCAGCTGCGTTACTGAGTGAAATGTTGCTTTAGAAAGACAATGGGGGCGCTGGCAGAGGGTGGCTGGCAATCAGGCGCTCTGTCTCCCTGATGAATGCCCCATTCCTTCCCAGCTGCCTGATCGGTGATGCTCCAGCAGGGAGGGAGGGGGCAGAGGGCCCCCTAGCCTCCTTCCTTAACCCCCTGGGCTGATATCACCCAAACGTGTGTTGTCAATTAAGGCTGGGGGGCCAAGTGAGCAAGCCTGGATGAACAAGTGGATCGGCCGTAGGTTACGTGGAATATGAGGTCCATGAGTGCTCTAGGAAATCTGTCTCAGCTGTCCTTTCAAAGGACGGAGGTTGCAGGCAGCCACGTGGGTCCCAAGCAAAGCCCCAAGCCTGAAGCCATTTCAGGCCTCTTATTAAGACCAACCCAAATAACACAAAACGGTGCACAAGTTTAGAAGAGAAGAAGAGAAGAGATTGGATTGATACCCTGCCCTTCACTACCCAACGGAGTCTCAGAGCAGCTTACAATCTGCTTCCCCTTCTCCTCCCCACCACAGACACTCTGCGAGGTAGGTGGGGGGCTGAGAGAGCTCTTTCAAGAACTGCTCCTGAGAGAACAGCTCTGAAAGAACTTATGACTGAGCCAAGGTCATCCAGCAGCTGCAAGTGGAGTAGTGGGGTTACATGTCCTCCGGAACTCTGCATAAAGAGGGATGCTCAAAACTGAAATAAAGGGTTGGGGGAGGAGATCTTTCCAGTCCTGATCTTAAGCGCTCTCTCTCTCTCTCCCTCTCTCTCTCTCTGTGTCATCTGCATCTTGTGGAGAAGGCCAGGCAGATCTGAATGAAGAAAGTGGTGCAGGGAAGAGCTGATTTCCGGAGGCACCTCTGGCCCCCGAGGTCATATTACCCAATTTGGATTCCGTTACTTGGTGCCGATTCATCACCAGTAATATTCCTGATGTAACAATTGCCACCTTTTCCCTCCACTCACTCACAGCCCCTTAAGGGATTTGAGTGGCCATTTGGGATTAGATAGTATGGCTACCAACCTCCAGGTGGGGCCTGGAGAACTGCCAGAACCACCGCTGACCTCCAGAGTACAGAGATTGGCCTCCCTGGAGAAAATAGCTGCTCAGGAGGGGAGAACCTGTGGCACTGAAGTCCCTCCTCTCCCCAAATCCTGTCCTCCAAAGCCTCCACCCACAAAATATCCAGGAATTTCCTAGCCTGGAGTTGGCAACCCTATTAGAGAGACATTGATCAATGGGGGGGGGGTGTTTGTTTGTGTCTGCCATTCCCCATTCTTCTTCCCAGGGGCCTCAAGGTGCCACCGGATGCTAGTTCCAACCAGCCCCTTCTGGTTTCTTCAGACCTGCCCAGCATTCTGTTAGGGGCGTGGCCTCTGGATCGTGGCCTAACCCCCCCCCCCCCTGCGCACACTTTGGAGCACTTGAGAGCTGGCCGTTGGTTTTGTGTCATTTCAGTTGTGTCTTTTGGCTTGCTTGCATTTTTTTCATCTGATACAATCCGTTCTTGGTTGTGTAATCAGTTTTGTATTCATTCAGCACAGCTACTTAGATGCCAGCTTCCTCGCAAACCACTAGAACTCAAGGCAGCATTTCAAATATAAAATTACCAGCTTCCCATCAGCAGTCCATGCGGGGTCCCAGGATTCCAGCATGTCGAGCTCAGGCACCGGTGAGCCCAGCTCAGCGCTCCGATGGTGAAAGAGCCGCATCAGAGCAAGCCTTGCCCTCCAGCAAACACATCTGGAGAGGGCTGAGCGAGAAGGAGCCAGCCCCGGACCCTGCCCCAGATCACAGCCTGACAGCCTTGCCTCGGAGCTGAGTCCTAGAGGGGACACCCAACTGTGGGGCGAGGCAGCCTGCTGGGTTCCATGGCCCCACACCTCTGGAAGGGGCCAAGAAACAAGCCAGCCAACCCCATAGGGCTGAAACCACAGGGCAGTTAGGGGGTCCCCATTCAGCCTTGCACCCATGTGTTTTTGCACGTGGGCAGACAAAGTCCATCTCCAGTGTGGACGGCCTAGGGATGGGAAGACTGGGGGCTGAACCTCCACTTGGGCATGACGACGCAACAGGGCGGCCCTCTCTCGGCCTAACCTGCTTCACAGGGCTGTTGGGAGGATGGAACGGAGGGCCAGGAGACCCACACATTCCCTCACCCCCTAAGTTCCTTGGGGAAAGAGCGGGATCCAAAAGCAGACAGTGCCCAAAGCAAAAAGTAAGCCAGACGGCTTTTCCTAAAACTTGGAAGGGGCCAAGAGGCCATCAAGTCCAACCCCCTGTCCCTCAAATGTTCATCCAGCCGCTGCCTGAAGACTGCCAGTGAGGGGGAGCTGGCCACCTCCCTAGGCAGCTGATTCCACTGCTCAGCTACCCTGTCTGTAAAGAAAAAAATTCCTAATAGCCATCCGGTCCCTTTCTGCTGGTGGTTTAGACCCATTCTTGCGAGTCCTGTTCCCTGCTGCCAGGCCTCCCAAAGGTTTCCTGGAGCTGTTCGAGAGCACGGGAGAAAAGATGGGATTCTGCAGGGACCCAGAGGCCAAAAGCAGAGGAGTCTCCAAGCCCTGCCACCTCTGGGGAATGGGGTTGGCCCTGCAGAAGCCCCCCCCTCCCCATAGGTGGTATCCGAAGCCAACAGGAGTTGTGGGGAAGCCAATAGGGATGCACTGCCCCATCCTCTTTGTGGCAAAAACCTCCAGCCAGGGCAAGGAAAACAATTTCAGTCAGGAAGTCAGAAGAAGAAAAAGAAGAAGAGACTGGATGTATACCCCGGCCCTCCACTCCCCAAGGGAGTCTCAGAGCAGCTTACAAACTCCTCTCCCTCCCCCTCCCCACAACAGACACCCTGTGAAGTAGGTGGGGCTGAGACAGCTTTTTCACGGACAGCTCTGACAGAACTATGGCTTGCCCAAGGTCATCCAGTAGGTGCAGTTGGGTTCAGGCCAGCAGTTGGGTTCAAAGAGTGCCACGCAGTCTCCCTCCTCCAGAACCCGCTGGGGCTGGGTGGTCATCACCCACTCGAGCACCATCTTCTTGTCTTGATATTTTCTTCCAAAAATACCATCGCAAAGAAATGGATGGTGGCTCAGGAAAAAACCGAAAATCAAAGCCAGCGCACATAAAGCATCAGAGAAACAGAAGAGCTAAAAAGGGCTGCTTCCACACAGATCTTCCCCTCAGCCTCGGCTTCATTATAGTAGCGCAGTTTTTCGGAGCATCCAGATGCCATTGTTCTCCATTCCCCTTGCCCCTTTCCTAAAGCTGGGCTGGTTCCACCTGGAATCAATTCTCTGTGTAACTCTGTTTGCTGCGCTAATGCAAGCGCATTCACAGTAGCAGGAAAAAATTCCGCTCCCGCCACCCTTTCCTTGGCTCAGGACCGTACAGGCATGATGCCTCTCCTCTGTGCACACACACACCAGAGACCTTTTGAAAAATCTGTCCAGAGTTATGCAGTGTGCACGTTGCCCCTTATAACGCCACATTGAAAAGGGCAACTGTTAAATTGAAAGCTGGAAGCCACTACTATGTGGCAAAGGATTGTTATTATAACATTATAACACTACAAAGATCTAATAATTCCTAGTCCTTTTTTTAAAAAAGCTACTTAGTGTAGGAGGACAAATCTGAAAGGGGAAAACCTCTGTGTGCTTTGGTGTTTTTGTGAATGCTTCTGCATTTGCCGCAGCAGCAACCAGAGCTGCACAAAGAATTGTCTCTCTGTGGACAAACTTTTAGTGGAAAATGCAGGAAAGCCAGTTCAGCTCTTCCATCACACCCTGGCCACCAAGTGCCTGCAGAAAGAAAACTGTCTTCCTCAGAAAGAATCGGTCTGAGAGAGGCCACCAACAGGGTCAGCAGGGGAATGGGAAGATGTGGCAGGTCAGCGCAGGTCTTTGTGAGTTCTGGGCTCACAAACAGAGTGCTTCTCCGAGGCCATTCTGAAGAACTGCCTGGAAGCAGCCGCTACAGGTCTGAAGCGGCATTCACATGTTTGCACGTGTACAGACACTCACATGCTCAGGACACACGCTGCTGCTGGCACTTGTGCAACAAGTGAGCTGTCTCCACTGGTGCATGGATACGGTCTCCTGGCTGGCACACATGCAGACCAGAGACAAAAGTAGGACTCTGGAGAGGTGGCGTGTACATTTTCCAAACCAAATTGATAAGCATTGGCCCCTAGAACAAACGATCAGCCACGTTCATAGTCTCGGCACATAAACCTGTCCGGCATGCTAAGGCATGGAGCCAGGATGGCGCAGCCATGAAGAGGGTCGGGGCATCCTGGCTTCAAATCCCCACTCTGCCGTGTGACCGCTGGGTCAGTGGCTGGGAAGGGGGGAAAGGAGGAGGGTTAACTATGTGCCCCACACTGAGCTCCTTGAGGGTTGGGTTTGGTTTGGTTTTTTTACAAATGTCCTTAAACAAATGCATGCTACTAAACCCAGGGCCTGCTTTCCACACCAGCACAAGACAGGGAGGCACCTATCTTTTGCACCCATCCGAGTTCAGACGGTGGGGCTGTTGCATCTAAGGCAGAAAGGGGTGGGGTCAACAGCTGTGACGGGAACACCCTCCCGTTTTTGCAATCCCTACGGCATCGGCCACGACTGCAGTGCATGCCAGGAGCCTAGAGGGGCTCCTCACCCTGGGACCCCAGCATCCCCAATGGGGGCCATGATCTTGGGCAGGGGTGAAACAGATTCTGTGGCTGGGCAGGCTTGATTTTCACCCTTGGGAGCAGTCTGTGCCGCTGGCTGGAGGACGGAAGGCGTGCCCATCTATGGGTGCCTCCTTGTGTGTGTGTGTGTTTCTGTTTGTGTGCCAACACAGAGAGACCCAATCCCATACCAGCCCTTTAAGAACTCCCCCTGATCGGCACGCCTGTTGCCTGTCACTGGGTTTTAGGAATCAGGGAAGGCGGAACACACCAGGCACAGCCCAGCTGGCTGCCTCCCAGCCAGCTCTTGTTGGCTTAATGGGGGGGGGGGTGTTTCACTGCAATTACTCATGATGACAATACCAGGTGGGCGGCCACATTCAAACAATCCAGCAGTCAATGAAACGTCCCCGTCAACCCGTCAATTTGGTATCGTGGTTAAGAGCAGCGGACTTTAATCTAGAGAACCGGGTTTAATTCCCCACTCCCCCTCCACTTGCAACCAGCTGGGTGACCTTGGGCAAGCCATAGTTCTGTCAGAGCTGTTCTCTCAAGGACAGTTCACGAGAGAGCTCGCTCAGCCCCACCTCCCTCACAGGGCATCTCATGTGGGGAGAGGAAGGGAAAGGAGATTGTAAGCCACTCTGAGACTCCAAGTGAAGGGCAGGGTAGAAATCCAACCTCCTCCTCCACCTCCTCTTCTTCTTCTGCTCAGGTCCTGCAAAGCATGATGGCCTCTGTTCAGTCATTTCAGCTGCTGCAGAGAGCTCAGCCTTGGTTTGATCTAGAACTCCTGATTTGTCTTTTAGAGTTGCCAAGTCCTGGTTGGGAAATACTTACAGATTGCCTCTTTGTATCAGACCATTCCCAGAAACCGCCATCTGCCCCTGCTAGCACTTTATGCTATTGGTTGTTATGTCATTTTACTATATTTATTGTATTTTATTGTTTTACTGCATTTTAATTGATGTACGCCGCCTTGAGCCAGTTCGTCTGGCAAGGCGGGATATAAATTGAAAGATAATAATAATAACAATAATAATAAAAAAAATACGATTCGAGGAGTGGTGCCTGCGGAGGGCAGGGTTGGGGGGGAGGGTGTAATGCCAGAGTCTGTCACCTGGGGCACAGTTGTAATCCTGGGAGATCTCCAGGCCCCACCTGGGAGTTGGTAACCCTCCGGCTCTGGAGACCTCCCTTCCCTGAGGTGCCTGTGCACACCCCTCTCTCTGCCTCCGAGGTGTGTGCTGTGCCTGGACATCTCCGGCAGCAGGTGTCCCCTCTCCCTGGGCAGCAGCAGCAGCAGAGGGCTGAGCTGAGCTGAGTGGCAGCGCAGGGTGTGGGGCGCCCATCAGCCCCCGGTTCCTTCCCCAGGACTAACAGGCCAAGGGCAGCAGCAGCAGCTGGGACCCAAATGGGCTCCACGCAGGACCGAGGGGGGGGCTCCGAGGAGAGCCCTCCCTGCATGGCCGGCCCGTCGCAGACCCCCAAAGCCCCTCACGCGGCAGGGAAGGTGGCCTACTTGGCTCCCAGGAGAAGCCGCCTGCTTCCGAGCCTTTGGCCTGGGGTCAGCACGCAAGGTTTCCGCGGCACTCCTGCGACATGCGGCTGGTGGAAGAATACCCACCACCGAGGGGGAAGGAGTGCATTAGCTTTGTTTTCCTTTGCAGTGGGAAAGCCCTGTTTGTTTGTGTTAAATCCATTGTGACATTTGTTTCTGTTCCCATTGTGTTCGGTGGCAAACAAAGCCCTCACCCCCCATGGCTACACTTACTGTGCGGTGGGTGGAGGCGGCAGCAGTAGTGCCCAGCTGTCAGCAGCCAGGCAGGCAAGCGGAGAATCTCCCCACCCCCCTTACGCCTGTGCATCAGATGTGGCCTCAGCAGAACCCAGAGGTCCACTCTCAGCGGACCTGCTGGGAACAGGAGCCCTTGTGGGGCCCTGGGCACTCTCGAAATGCCCCCACCCCCCGAGGTGCTGGAGAAGGCCAAGGGAAGGAGAAGAGAGTCCCTGCCGGGGTTCCTTCCCACTATCTGGCTAAGAAGGGCCAGAAGCCCTGCCCCCTGGCACTGCTGCATGGCATTACCCACCATGGGATGGGGAAGGAAGGGAAGAAGGCCGGAAGGGAGGAGATGGATGGATGGGTGCCAGTGCTGCCCTGTCCGGCTTTCCCACTCAATTTCCTTATCTAACAAATGGGGGGTTCTTTTTGAAATGTTATGTATTATTTACTTGCCTTATTTACTTGCCAGTTTGGTGTAGTGGTTAAGTGCGCGGGTTTGATTCCCCACTCCTCCACTTGCACCTGGCTGGATGACCTTGGGCAAGCCATAGCTCTGTACCAGCTGTTCTCTCAAGGACAGCTTGGGAAAGAGCTCTCTCAGCCCCACCTACCTCACAGGGTGTCTGTTGTGGGGAGGGGAAGGGAAAGGAGTTTGTAAGCTGCTCTGAGACTCCAAGTGAGTGAAGGGCGGGGTATAAATCTAATCTCCTCCTCCTCCTCCTCCTCCTCATTTCTATTCACCTTTCTCCCCAGTTGGGACCCAAATTCTCCTCTCCTCCGTTTTATCCTCCCAACGATCCTGTCAGGCAGGCAGGCAGGCTGAAAGTGTTGGGTCAGCCCAAGGTCAGCCAGCAGGCGTCCCTAGTAGAGGGATGATTTGAACCCAGGTCTCCTAGCTCCTTGTCCAGCACTACACAACACAGAAGAAAAGTAGGTTTTTATACCCTGCTTTTTTCTACCTCAAGGAGTCTCAAAGTGGCTGACAATCTCCTTCTCTTCCTCTCCCCACAACAAGCCCCTTGTGAGGCAGGTGGGACAGAGAGAAGTCTGGGAGTTCTGGCCCCCCTGGTGGACCTCCTGAGGGCACCTGGTGTTTTTGGCCACTGTGTGACACAGAGTGTTGGACTGGATGGGCCGCTGGCCTGACCCAACATTGGCTTCTCTTAGGTTCTTGTGTCTGGGGCAGTGGTGCTCTGTCTTCTTGGTGCTTTGGGGGGCAAGAATGGGAGGGCTTCTGGAGTTCTGGCCCCACTGGCGGACCTTCCTGAGGGCCCCTGGTGTTTCTGGCCACTGTGTGACACAGAGTGTTGGACTGGAGGGGCCACTGGCCTGACCCAACATTGGCTTCTCTTAGGTTCTTGTGTCTGGGGCAAGTGATGCTCTGTCTTCTTGGTGCTTTGGGGGGCAAGAATGGGAGGGCTTCTGGAGTTCTGGCCCCACTGGCGGACCTTCCTGAGGGCCCCTGGTGTTTTTGGCCACTGTGTGACACAGAGTGTTGGACTGGATGGGCCGCTGGCCTGACCCAACATTGGCTTCTCTTAGGTTCTTGTGTCTGGGGCAGTGGTGCTCTGTCTTCTTGGTGCTTTGGGGGGCAAGAATGGGAGGGCTTCTGGAGTTCTGGCCCCACTGGCGGACCTTCCTGAGGGCCCCTGGTGTTTTTGGCCACTGTGTGACACAGAGTGTTGGACTGGATGGGCCGCTGGCCTGACCCAACATTGGCTTCTCTTGGGTTCTTGTGTCTGGGGCAAGTGATGCTCTGTCTTCTTGGTGCTTTGGGGGGCAAGAATGGGAGGGCTTCTGGAGTTCTGGCCCCACTGGTGGGCCTCCTGTTGGCTTCTGGGTTTTCGCCCCTGTGTGACCCAGAGTGCTGGACTGGGATGGGTCTCCAGTGGGATCAATGGATGGCAGACTGCACCCAGTGAGGTGAGGCAGAGCCCTGGAGGAAGGAGTTGGTCACTGGAGGAAGGAGAGCCAGTTTGGTGTAGTGGTTAGGAACGCGGACTTTAATCTGGGAGAACCAGGCTTAATTCCCCACTCCTCTGCTTACACCTGCTGGATGACCTTGTGCAAGCCATAGTTCTGGCACAGCTGTTCTTGAAAAGAGCAGTTTCTGTCAGAGCTCTCTCAGCCCCACCTACCTCACAGGGTGCCTGTTGTGGGGAGGGGAAGGGAAAGGAGTTTGTAAGCCGCTCTGAGACTCCCTTGGGTAGTGAAGGGGTCTAATTCCCCCCCCCCCTCCCAGGGTATAAATCCAATCTCTTCTTCTTCTTCTTCTTCTTCTCTTGGTCTCCTCCCAGCATCCCCGCAGGAGACAGGAAGGCTCCCTTTCCCTCATTTCCGTCAAAACTGGCCCAAGCTGCTTGTGAGGCTGCGGGGGGGGGGGGGGGGTGCCTCAGTAGGAGGAAATGAGAACTGGTGTCTGTAGGAAACCAGGCTGTTAATCTCATGGGAATTGGGAGGGGAGCTGAGATGACTCAGAGCCACCTGGCTGTGTGAGGTCAGGGGCCCTGGCATCTCTTTTTGGGAAAGGGAACGCAGACAGAGTCCAGCCTCCGCTTCTCGGACACAGACAAACAGAGGCCGGCTCAAGCTGACAGCCACTGGCTCTGTGAGCCTCGCCTGCATCTCTGACGCCCACCATGGCCCCTGGTGTACATAGATGAAGAACAGGGAACTGTCAGGTGGATGAGTCAGCTTTTTCTGTGGGATTACAAACCCAGCAAGCACCTGCCACAGGTGACCCTAGGAAAAGAGGTTCGGGGACTGCATCATCCCCAAGGTTGCACGTCAGGCTTAGTTTAGACGTAATGCTGATGACGCAAAAGCACCCTTCCCCCCCCCCCCCCCCCCCAGTCTCTGAACGGTTGCGGCTCCTCTGTTGCAACCGGCTGCCATTCATGCAAAGCCACTCTGCCGCTTCAAGGAGGCGCCTGGGGTCCAGTTTCCCGTTTCCACTTGTTCTGTCCTTGAGTTCCTCTCCCGGCTTTTCTCGCTGCTGCGGTGGCCTGTTCCTCCTGACATCAGCAGTGGCCAGCTACGAGCCACCTCCAGATCCACTTTGCCCTGTGGGCAGGCGGCCCTGTGCACAGGCCTCGGGCGAGTCGTCTGCAGCTATTCGGTTCCTCAGAAGAGGTTAACTAAATCGCAGCGTGGAAACTGGCATTGCATGAGTCAAGAGAGCAGCCAGAGGACGAGCTCTGGCAAAGCCGGGGGTGGGCAGGCACAATGTCCCTTCCTCTTCGGCGTTATCATGTGCATTTCCGCCTCCTGTATCGATTGTCAGCACTGTGGCAAGCCCACTCCACAGCTGCTCCTCCCAGTCATGCAGGAGGGCAGCTGGCCACCCCCTTTGTCTTTGGGGGTGCAGCCAGGGTGCAAGCAGAAAAGGAGGTGCTGTGGCTCCAGGGTAGGGTCTCTGCTTGGCAGGAGGTGGTGATGTGAAAGGCTTCCCTCTGAGACCCTGGAGGGCTGCTGCCCGGCTACAGTACTGAACTTGACGGGGAGGGGCGTGGCTCAGTGGAAGAGCCACTGCTTGGTATGCAGAAGGTCCCAGGAAGAAGAAGACAAGCTGGTGTTTATATTCTGCTTTTCTCTCCCTTGAGAAGACTCAAAGCGGCTTCCAATCGCCTTTCCTTTCTCCTCCCCCAAACAGGCATCTTGTGAGCAATGTTCCCTCTAAGCTGTGGAGGCTTGTGAGCAAAAATTTACTTTGTGAGCTGCTGGCATTAAAGTGGTGAGCGAGTGATTTGGCTGCTGCATCAATCAGTTTGCTCTGGAGCCATCCTTCCTGAGCGGAGACAAAAATGTGTGAGCCGGAGGCTAAGAAACGGTGAGGTAGCTCACACTAACTCAGCTTAGAGGGAGCACTGCTTGTGAGGCAGGTGGGGCTGAGAGAGCTCTGAGAAAACCGTGACTGGCCCAAGGTCACCCAGCAGGCTTCACGGGGAGGGGGAGGAGAAGGGGAGAAGCAAACCTCGTTCTCCAGATTAGAGTCCGCCACTCTTCACCACACCAGGCTGGCTCTCAGGTTCAGTCCCCAGCAGCAGGCCGGAGGTGATGGGAGAGACCTTTCTCTGCCTGAGGCCCTGGAGAGAGAGCTGCTGCCAGCCTGGGCAGACAAGACTGACCCTGAAGGACCAGAGGGGTCTGATTCCGTATAAGACAGCTTGATGGGGGGGGGGGGGTCGGGGGCTTCAAAGCAGCTCAGGGGTGCTTCAGAATGAAGGAGGCTTTCAAAGCATCCGGCATCTTTCAGAGCCACTCCTGCAGACTGAGAGCGGGAAGGCCTCTCCAGGCAGGGTTGTGTGGTTGCTTTGGCGCGCTCACCATTCCCCGGCCTTGCCCATTGCCACGACCTTTGCCACCTGGCCTCTGCTACCTGTGGGCAGCCCTCCTCTTCCAGGCCGGCAGGAAAGCCTCTTACAGACCGAGCAGCGTGGCCGCATCAGGCCAGACTTGCCCAGCCACCAAGAACGGGCATGCGCTCCCAATAAGAACAGCAAATGTGCCGGGGGGGGGGGGGGGGGCGGCTGGGCCCTGGTACAGTTTTTAGCCGAGATGAGCGCTGGCAAATGGTTCCCCTGCCAAATCCCGGGGGTGGGCTCCTGGGTTTCCCTGGCAACAGGAGACAGAATCAATAACACCCCAATGCGGCCGAGCTAGCGACGGAGGACAGGATTGGTGCCCGGGCATGCCAAGGGGGGGAGGGGCGGCTCGGGCAAGCTGGCTGGATCCGGCTGCACGCAGCCGCGAGGGGACTTTTCAGCGGTGCTGCTGGCCACGGGGGCGGCGGGAGACCTTCCTGCCGGTGCGCACGGCGCGGGGGGGGGGAGAGATCACCAGGCCTGGGTTGACCCAGAGGAAGCCACACACGCACGCACCCCCCCCCCCCCCCCCCGTGGTGGAAGGTGCAAGGCAGCTTGGCCGCCTGGTTCCCACCCCCACTTGGCAGCGGAGCGACACCCATTTCCAATCTGCCTGCTGCTTCCTGGCAAGCCGAGACCAGATTGATTGGCCACGCAGCTGCAGCCGGAACGAGCCGGGCGGGGGGAGACTGCCGCGGGAGCAGCCAGGAAAGAACGGCGGGATCCAGAGACGCCGGGTCAGCGGGGGGGGGGGGGGGAGAGAGAAGCCGAACCGAGAGCGGAGGGCCGCGTCAGCTCAGCGCCCCAGCCCAGGGAAGAGGGAGGGAACGGGCCAGCTCAGCAGGGCTGACCACCGAGGAATGCTCCCAGCCCAGGGTGGCTGTGCAGAGGCAGGCGAGGGCCGGCCGCCTCCGAATGTCCCTTGCCTTGAAGACCCCATGAGAGGCTGGCATAAGGGAGCGCTTTACGCAAACACCGCTGGAAGAGCCCTGCAGGATCCATCCAGGCCAGCCTCCTGTTTCCACCGGCCAGAGTTTGTTTCTCTAGCCCAAAGATTTACAAACCTGCCCAAGGCAGGTACTGACCAAGCAACACAATCCAATAAATATAAAAGACATTTCGAGGGCACTAAAATAACCAGCTAAGAACATAAGAGAAGCCAATGTTGGATCAGGCCAGTGGCCCATCCAGTCCAGCACTCCCTCACACAGGGGCCAAAAACACCAGGTGCCCTCAGGAGGTCCAGCAGTGGGGCCAGGACACTAGAAGCCCTCCCACTCTTGCCCCCTCCCCCCCAAGCACCAAGAATACAGAGCAGCACTGAGAGTTCCTATCTACACCTTGTGGCTAAGAGCCACTGATGGACCTCTGCTCCAGATGTTTATCCAATTCCCTCTTGAAGCCATTCATGCTTGTAGCCGCCACCCCCTCCTGTGGCAGTGAATTCCAGGTGTTAATCATTCTTTGGGTAAAGAAGGACTTCTTTTTATCTGTTATAACCTGATTGCTCAGCAATTTCATGGAGTGCCCACGAGTTCTTATATTGTGAGAAAGGGAGAAAAGGACTTCTTTCTCTACCTGCTCTATCCCATGCATAATCTTATAAACCTCGATCATGTCACCCCTCAGCCATCATTTCTCCAAGCAAAAGAGCTCCAAGCGCTTCAACCTTTCTTCATAGGGAAAGTGTTCCAACCCTTTAACCATTCTAGTTCCCCTTTTCTGCACTTTTTCCTGTGCTATAATATCCTTTCTGAGGTGTGGTGACCAGAACTGCATACAGTACTCCAAATGAGGTCGCACCACTGATTTATACAGGGGCATTATGATACTGGCTGATTTGTTCTCAGTTCCCTTCCTAATAACCCGCAGCATAGTGTTGGCCTTTTTCACTGCAGTCGTACACTGTCTTGACATTTTCATTGAGTTATCTACTACGACTCCAAGATCTCTCTCTTGGTCAGTCTCTGCCAGTTTGGACCCCACCAACGTGTATTTATAGTTAGGATTTCTGGCTCCAATGTGCATCACTTTGCACTTGACCACATTGAACCCCATTTGCCATGTTGACGTCCACTCCCCCATCCTCAACAGATCCCTTTGGAGTGCCTCACAATCCTCCCTGGTTCTCACCACCCTGAACAACTTCATGTCATCCACAAATTTAGCCACTTCACTGCTTACTCCCAGCTCCAAATCAAACTACACAGTTGCCAACTCTGAGCTGGAAAATTCCTGGAGATTTGGGGAAAGCTGGGTTTGGGGAAGGGAAGAAACTCAGCCGGGTACAGTGCTTGGTTTGCCCAGTCTGGGTGGCAAAATTCCTGGAGATTTGGGAGAAGGAGCCTGTGGAGGGCGGGGTTTGGGGAGGGGAGGGACTTCAGTGGGGTGTAGTGCCACAGAGTCCACCCTCCAAAGCAGCCATTCTTCTCCTAGGGGAACTGATCTCTGTAGTCTGGAAATGAGTTGTGATTCCAGGATGTCTTCAGGCCTCACCTGAAGGATGGCAACCTGAAAGAACAGACTCTGTCAGCCCCCCCCCCCCCAAACTCTCTGGAATAATTCCATTTCCCAGTTTTGTAGGAAAGCCCGTCTCCTCCAAGAGGCTAGTCCACAAACACAGAGCAGCCACCGAAAAAGCCCGAGCCCAGGCCTCTGCAGGACACGACCGCTGACTGTGGCCCTTGCTGCCCCCACGGGAACATGCAGGGGGAGGCAGTCCCAGGAAGCTGCCTTCTAACCGTCCGTCGTCTCCTCAGACTGGCAGCCGCTCTCCAGGGTCTCAGGCGGAGGTCTTCCCCATCACCTCCTGCCAGATCCTCTAACTGGTCCTGGCAGGGATTGAACCTGGGATCCTCTGCATGCTGAGCAGATGCTCTGCCACTGAGCCAGTCCCGGGGTCTGCAGGAAGGTCATGAACCCCAGCACCTGGAATGGGATCCAGAAATGAATAGGCATTCAGCAAAGAGGCTGCTCTCTTCATCCATCAATCAGTCGCCATAGGACACCACCTTTCTCCCCAAGGGGAACTCAAAGAGGCTTACATCATTCTCCTCTCCTTTTGTTTTATCCTCACAACAGCCCTGTGAGGTGGGTTAGGCTGAGAGAGTGTCAGTGGCAATACATCACCTGACATGCTTCCACGGCACAAGTGCAGATTCGAACCTGGGTCTCGCAGATCCTAGTCCAGCCCCCTAACAAACACACCTCCCTGGCTAAAACAGCTCCAGACTTGGAACTCCCTCTTAGATTTAGAGCGCTTTCACACATGTGAAGTAAAGCGGTTTCAGTCCACTTCAGCAGCCGTCTTGCGTGTGGATTTTGCCATTTCACACAGTGAAATCCAGTTGACAAGTACATTGGAAGTATGTTATTTAGTGGGTGTGGAAGCCCCCGCCGAGCATCTCTTGCGGTCATGGAGTAAGGCAGGGTGTTTGTTGGTGGAGGGGTCTGATGCCTGGGCTGTACTGGAGGTGCCTCCCCCTCATCACACCTCTGCTTCTGCTCCCTCCGGCCTGAAATGCCCTCCTCCATCCTGGGCCTGGGCTCCGAAGAGAGCGGCTTCCTTAGCCTACACAGTCTCCTCCTGTCTCCAGGGTTGGCACCGGGTCGGGTGGGCATGATGCCTCCCTGTGAGCCCCTCCTTGAGCATGCCACTCCATAGTGAGCGCACACTTACAGACATACCCCTCCTCTTAGAGGAGGGAGCAGACCACGGCTGTTGCGAACATCCGAAGAGCGCTGCTGGGTCAGACCAGAGAGGGTCCATCTAGTCCAGCATCCTGCCTCACACAGGGGGCCAACCACTTCCTCTGGAGGGCCAGCAACAGGGCAGAGAGGCCGAGGCCTTCCCCTGAGAAGAACCTCAGAAGAGCCCTGCTGGGTCAGACCACTGAGGGTCCATCCAGTCCAGCATCCCGTCTCACACAGAGAGTCCAGCCAGTTCCTCTGGAGGGCCAGCAACAGGGCAGAGAGGCCGAGGCCTTCCCCTGAGAAGAACATCAGAAGAGCCCTGCTGGGTCAGACCAGTGAGGGTCCCTCTAGTCCAGCATCCTGTCTCACACAGGGGCCAACCAGTTCCTCTGGAGGGCCAACAGCAGGGCAGAGAGGCTGAGGCCTTCCCCTGATAAGAACATCAGAAGAGCCCTGCTGGGTCAGACCAGTGAGCATCTAGTCCAGCATCCGGCCTCACACAGAGAGGCCAACCAGTTCCTCTGGAGAGCCAACAACAGGGCAGAGAGGCTGAGGCCTTTCCCTGATAAGAACCTCAGAAGAGCCCTGCTGGCTCAGACCACTGAGGGCCCATCCAGTCCAGCATCTGTCTCACAGAGGAACCAGCTTGTTCCTCTGAAGGGCCAACAATAGGGCACAGAGGCCAAGGCTTTCATAAGAACATCAGTTCTCAACTGGAAAGTCCCAGATGTCAGACTCCTGGACAAACTTGCTCTCAACAACACTCTCTGGGGTAGTGATATGTTTATTGAGGCATTAGTAAGTTCCAGTCAGGACACTTTCCATGTCAGAACTAAAGATTAAGGTGCAAACTCTATAGATATACATAATTCAAGCAAGCCCCCCTAAAGGTCCCAACCAATCAGCCCTTGCATTCGGCCCCTCAGAATGTAATGTTCCTACCTCCGCACCCCCCAATCTACAATTCAACCATGCAGTTATCTGGAACAGCTAGGCATAGCAGAGACAGCACCCAGGGTCATTTGATTCCCCACTCCTCCACTGGCAGCTGCTGGATGACCTTGGACAAGCCATAGTTCTATCAGAGCTGTCCTCTCAAGGGCAGTTCTTGAGAGAGCTCTCTCTGGGTGTCTGTTGTGGGGAGGGGAAGGGAAATGAGTTTGTAAGCCGCTCTGAGACTCCACTGGGGAGTGAAGGGCCAGGGGTATGAATCCAATCTCTTCTTCTTCTTCTTGGTGGTGGGAAGGTGTCACCTGTCCAGTGGGGGGTGGACCTCTGCAGATGCTCCCCGCCTCCCCCGCAGGCCCTTCTTCCGCCTTCTTCCGCTGCATGCCCAGGACCCCTGAACCCTGCTGGTCTCCCACCCTGCTCCTCCTTTCTCTTTCCGCACAGTCATGGGGGTGCTGATGTCCAAGCGGCAGACCGTGGAGCAGGTGCAGAAGGTCAGCCTGGCAGTCTCGGCCTTCAAGGATGGGCTGCGTGAGCGGCCTGCTGCCAAGCGCAAGTCTGAAGCCGCTGCCAGCCGGCGGGGGACCATCGAGGACACAGTGCAAGAGCTGCGTGAGGAGGAAGGGGGCGAAGGGGGGTCTTCGGCCAGCCCTGCCCGGCAGGAGGACAGCAGCAGCGTCCGGAGAGCAGCCTGGGAGCGGTTGCGGGATGGGCGGGGCGTGGAGCCCGAGGAGTTCAACCGTGCCAGCTTCTTCACACCACCAGCCTTTGCCCGCCCCACCCTGGGGAAGCACTACGAGGAGCCCATTGAGATCAGCCTGGAAGGGCAGGAGCAGGTGAACCTGGCGGGGAGGGAGGGAGGGAGGGGGCAGTCAGTAGAGTTGCCGGCTCTGGGCTGGGAAATACCTGGAGATTTGGAGGGTGGAGCCTGGAGAAGACGGGGTTTGGGAAGGGGAGAGGCCTTATCTGGATATAATGCCACAGAGTCCCCCTTCCAAAGCGGCCAGTTTCTCCAGGGAAATGGAGGATCCGTGTTGATTGACTATCAACCTCCAGGAGATGGGCAAATGGTTCAAAAATATATAAGCATCCTTGAAGATCAATGAATATTCTAAAAGTAACCAGTGTTCCCTCTAGGCTGAGTTAGTGTGAGCTAGCTTCCAGTTTTTTTGCCTCCGGCTCACACGTTTTTGCCTTAGCTCAGGAAGGATGGCTCCAGAGCAAACTGGTTTATGCAGCAGCCCAATCACTCGCTCACAACTTTTTTAAAAAAGGTGTGTGCTCCTTTACGCAGAGTGGGGTGCTGTAGTTGACTAATTCCCACACTGAGCAAGGGGGTTGGAGTAGGTGACCTCTAGGATACCTTCTAACTCTGTGACAAGAAACTGGTCTCCTGTAAGAGAGTTTTTCTGCCTCCTAATTGTTAGCTTTCTTGACTACAGAACTCATCACCCCCACTTGCCGGCTTGTTCTCGGAACTGTTCCTTAGGCTGGCAGAAGAGATTAATTTGCAGCGGCTGAGAACTGTAATCTCAAGCGGTTGCAATTTAGAGATCTATCCTGGTAGCTGCATTCTGTTGGCTAAATGGCTTTTCCTTCTGCACTGAGAACTCCAGCCCCACCAGAAAAAAATTTGCCCCACAAGCCACAAAATCCTGGCTAGGGGCCTGGGAGGGGCTTGGTTGGCAAAGTGGGGGCTGCCGTGCCTTGCCACCTCCCCCCCCCCAACCTCCCTCCTTGTTCCCGTTTCTTGCAGGTGACCAACGATGAGACATGTGAGGTCTGCGAGGTGTGGACGGCCGAGAGCCTCTTCCCCTGCCGGGTCTGCACCCGGGTCTACCATGACGGCTGCCTGCGCCGAATGGGCTTCCTGTCCCAGGACAGGGCCGGCGAGCTCATCGAGGCCGCCCACACCGAGACCGGCTGGAGCTGCTACCGCTGTGTAAGGCCTGGGGATGGGGCAGAGGGGGCAGGAGCCTGCCCTCCGGGGGAACGGCAAGGGGGCTCAGTCTCTCACCCTGGACAGGGGGGGGGGGTTGCCCAGGATGGGGAGGGCTGCCTACTCCAGAGTGGGAAATAACTGCAGATTTCAGGGGTAGAGCTTGGGGAGGCTGGGGTTTGGGGGGGGACCTCAGTACGGTAAAATTCCACAGAACCCACCCTCCAAAGCAGCCATTTTCTCCAGGAGAACTGATCTCTGTTGTCTCGAAATCAGTTTTACATAAGAATGTAAGAAGAGCCCTTTTGGATCAGACCAGTGAGGGTCCATCTAGTCCAGCATCCCGCCTCACACAGTAGCTAATCGAATCCTTTGGAGGGCCAACGACAGGCCGTAGAGGCTGAGACCTTCATAGGAACATACCAAGAGCCCTGCTGGGTCAGACCAGTGGGGGTCCATCTAGTCCAGCGTCCCGTCTCACACAGGGGCCAGCCAGTTCCTCTGGAGGGCCAGCAACAGGGCAGAGAGGCCAAGGCCTTCATAAGAACATCAGGAGAGCCCTGCTGGGTCAGACCAGTGAGGGTCCATCAGGTCCATCATCCTGTCTCACACAGGGGCCAACCAGTTCCTCTGGAAGACCAGCAACAGGGCAGAGAGGCCGAGGCCTTCCCCTGAGAAGAACTTCAGAAGAGCCCTGCTGGATCAGACCAGTGAGGGTCCCTCTAGTCCAGCATCCTGTCTCACACAGAGAGGCCAGCCAGTTCCTCTGGAGGGCCAACAAGAGGGCAGGGAGGCCGAGGCCTTCCCCTGACGCTGCCTTCTGGCTCTGGGATTCAGAGGATCAGTGCCTCTGAATGTGGAGGTTCCCCCTGGGTTGCCAGCCTCTGAGTAGGGCTGGGGATCCCCAGAATTACAACTGATATCCGGATCATACAGATCAGTTCCCCTGGAGGAAATGGTGGGTTTGGAG
Organism: Lepidodactylus listeri; assembly: GCA_029233225.1. Classification (NCBI taxonomy): domain Eukaryota; kingdom Metazoa; phylum Chordata; class Lepidosauria; order Squamata; family Gekkonidae; genus Lepidodactylus; species Lepidodactylus listeri. The sequence goes on along the minus strand of JARCFY010000004.1, from coordinate 1,298,440 downwards.
CGTGGACTCTATGGCATTATACCGAGCTGAGGTCCCTCCCCAAACCCCCAGGGTCCACACTCACAATTTCAGGAATTTCCTAACACAGAGTTGGCAGCCCTCGGTTTCCTTCAGTCCCCATGACTAGTAACCACTGGTGGACCTCTCCTCCCTGAATCTATCTAATCCTCTTTTAAAGCTGTTTATCCCTGTGGCCACCACTCCATCCTTTGGCAGCTGATTCCACATTTTAATCAGTTGTGATTCTGGGAGACTTCCGGAAGCCTTAAAGCTGCCCACCCCCCTTAAAGGTGCATTTGTTCCATCCCTTCCTTGGTTTCCCATTCCTGAAAGTGATGCCCCCCCATCCTCTTCTCCCCCCCCCCCCCCGCAGGACAACCTGAACCTTCTCCTCACTGAGGAAGAGATGGGCACCCTGGCAGAGTCTTTCCAGCAGAGCAAGGTCCCCCCAGGTGGGTAAGGGGCACTTTCTTCTCCCCACCAGGAGCGGGAGGCAGATCCTGACAACAGCAGGCCTTGCAGTGGGGCAGCTGCCCGAGCCCAGGGCTCCAGGTGGTAGAGCCCACTGTTGCGGATTTCCACCTCCCTTGCTCCCCAGCTGGATACCCCTTACCGTGTCTTTGCCTGAGCTGCTCCACGACCTACGACTCCAGCTGCTCAGCATTATTGGCAGCGGCCATGTGGGTCACACGCGGGAGCAGCAGAATTCCCGGCTGTCTGTACCAGCCAGTGCTCTTGGGGAAAGGGGGCACAGGTGGGGCAGGTGATGAGCCTGGGCTTGCAGGAAGGGTGCAGAGGCAGATGTGGGGCAAACAGGTGAGGGTGTTGAAAGGGAGGGGGGCTGGGCACTGTCTGTCCGGGGCCTCTTAAAACCCAGAACCAGCCCTGGTGCCAACGGCGGAAAAGCCGGAGGGGGGCTCAATTGGCCACTGGGACAAAGACCTCCTCCTCCTATGCCCCAAGGGCAGTCTCCTGGGGCTCTACCAGCTCTTGCCACTGGTCTGGGTGGTGCTGGACATGCCCCTCATCCTGTTGGCACTGCCCGTTTGGTGGCTCCACAGAGAGTCAGCTGACCCTGGAGGACTTCCTGCGCTACAAGCGCCTGGCGAGCCAGCAGGAGGGCAGACAGCAGCGGGATGAGGAACAGGACGAGCGCGACGCCCTGCAGTTTGCCGCCCTGGACCCCGAAAAGAAGGGCCACGTGGAATGGGCAGACTTCCTCTCCCACGAGTCCATCCTCCTGCTCCAGAGAAGTCGCCCACAGGTACCTCTCCCTGGGGCTGGGGGGGGGGGGGGGAATGCAGACTGGCAGGTGGCGCTGACTCATTGCGTGTTTGTCCCCATCCGGCTTCCTCACAAGCCTGCAGAAGGCGACTTCTCCCCTTTCTCCAGGTAGCCACATTCCGCCAGTGAAAGCCCAAGGAGGGGATGCCAGTCGCTGGAAAGAGACTTTAGGGAGCTTCAGCTCCCTCCTGGCAAAAGCCAGTTTGGTGTAGTGGTTAAGTGCACCGACTCTAATCTGGGAGAACCGGGTTTGATTCCCCACTCCTCCACTTGCACCTGGCTGGATGACCTTGGGCAAGCCATAGTTCTGTCAGAGCTTTTCTTGAGAATGAGCAGTTTCTACCAGAGTTCTCTCAGCCCCACTTACCTCACAGGGTGTCTGTTGTGGGGAGGAGAAGGGAAAGGAGCTTGTAAGCCACTCTGAGACTCCAAGTGAGTGAAGGGCTGGATATAAATCCAATCTCTTCTTCTTCTTCCTCTTCTTCTTCTTCTTCCAGGAAGTCACATGTTTCAGACGTCCTAGTAACACCACCAATGAGAGCACACGTAGAGTGCTGTTAAGAGGGCCAGTGTGTCTAGTGGTTAGTGTGTCGGACTAGGGTCTGGGAGACCCAAGTTTGAATCCCCACTCTGCCACGGAAGATTGCTGGGTGACCTTGGGCCAGTCACATGCTCTCTCAGCCTGACCTTCCTCAGAGGGCAGCGGTGGTGGTGATGATAAAATGGAGAGAGAGAAAGAGAGAGAGAGAGAACAATATTAGCCACTTTGGGGGCCCCTTGGGGGGGAGAGGTGGGGTATAAATCAAGTAAATCAATAAACAGAGCCCTCCTAACAGGGCAATCCTAGACAGGTTTAATGAGAAGTAATTCCTTCTGTATAACGCAGGATTCCCTCTCAAGCATGTTCCTGACGCACGGCTGCCTGAAAAGGGGGCGAGTCCCTTGTTTCCCCTGAAGTTCTCTTCTGTTCAACCACGGAGTTCCCTTCCATCACCCTCCCTCTTCTGCAGCTGCTCAGCAGAGCCAGGGGCTAGCCTACCCGACAATAATTTCCCCCCTCCCACTCAGAGAGAAGTTGCTGCACCAGCAAGATTTCACTGTGGGGCACAGACTTGGGTCAAACTCCCCCCCCCCCCCCGGCCACCCACGTCCCCCACTTGCTGACCGGAAATGGCTTCTTTCTCCCTCTGGGCTGGGAGATGCCGGGCTCGGTGTCCTGGGGGTGGGCGTCCTTGTGTGGCAGAGGACTGATCCTGAAGGGGGGAAATCTCTGTTGTCTGAAGATCAGTTGTAATTTCCAGGCCTCACCTGGAGGCTGGCAACCCTGCTTTAAGCAGACCGTGGAAGAGCTGGTGGCAGCCATAATATTTGTCCCATCTGACAGAACCCCTGATCCGTCCATTTTGTCTCCTCCACCGTGTGAAAGAGGAAAGATTGAGCGACTGGGTCAGTGGATTCTTACGGATCCCTTGATCAGTTGGGGATGCAGAAGGCAGGCAGTGCCCGAGGCCAGGCTAAACCTGGGGGGAAGAAGCCCTTTGCTAGCTAGCTAGCTATATCTGTATATTACGAGGACTTGTTTGCAGTGCTGAGTTCCATAAGGACAAGGCAGAGGCTGGTTTACCCGGCAGTGGAAGAGGCCAACCCCTGGGCTGTCTAGTGAGGGGCTAGGCGGGTCTGGGGCAGCCGGAATGGGCAGGGCATTGCCCCGATTGCCCAAGTGGACCAACCTCCAGGGCCGCTATTTTGCAGAGCCGGTGGGAATGTCAAGCAAAGAGCTGCCTTGGAGGGAAGCAGCCCCGGGGCTTCCTTGCTGAGAACAGAGAGGCGGCTGCTCCTGAGGGGCCCTCCCAGCTGACTGCTGCAGCTGCGGAGGGGCTGGGACTCAGTGGGGGTGGGAAAGTGATCTGCAGGGGCTCAGCGCCACACCCTCCTTCCCGCCTCCCTCTCGCTTCCCTCCACAGAACTCGCTGCTCCACCTGCTGACGGCCAAGGAGAGGGAGAGGGTGCGAGCCACGTTCCGGGCCCTGGACCTCCACGGGGATGGGCTGCTCAGCGAGGCGGAGTGCCGGCGCACCCAACACACGTGGTTCCGCAAGCGGCACAAGGAAGCCCCCTCGTGCAACGTCAGGTGAGGGCTCCGCCAGAGCCACATTCCTATCCCACCCCCCCACCCACCCCCCGGAAGCCACACCGCTGGACCATCTGGGGGGGAGGCTCCTCTTGGTCCCCGCAGTCCCCGGAGGTTTGCAGCCTGCTCAGAGTATCCCCACTGACTCTCTCAGGCTATACAGGGTCTGGGAGACTTGCTAACAGTTGTGCTCCCACTTCTCCGAGCCACGCGGCGCTGGGGGCACCTTCACAAGCGTCCTCTTCTGGAGGAGGGGCTTGGACTTTGTGGCCCACCCAGCAACTACTGCAGTTGCCAGTGGCAAGGTGGAGCCTGGAGATTCCCCCAGGATTACGAAGCAGATGGCTGCTTTGGAGGGGGGCTCCACGGCCTGCCTGGTGCCCCACTGAAGCCCCTCTCCTCCCCAAACTGCACCCTCTCCAGGCTCCACCTCCAAATCACACTTGTCAGGTTCTTCCTAGCCCAGCAGTGGCAACCCGGCACGTGCACATTCTGGAGAATGCAGTCTTGCAGCCTGGGCCACATGGGCCCCCTCCGCAGTCCCCGGGAATCCCTTGACCCAGAGCCGACAGCCCTGCCACAGAGATCAGTTCTGCCAGAGCGAGGGGCTGCTTTGGACAGCAGACTCTGTGGCCTGGTCCCTCTCCTCCCCAAGGGTCCCTGCCCTCCCCAGGCTACACCCCCAAATCACATTCGTCAGGAATTTCCCACCCTAGCATTGACACCCCCGGCACCCCCACTGCATTCTCCGAGAAAAGCGGCCTCGCAAGGACACCTCGCAATGCCGCATGGAATGCCGGGGTGCAGTTCTCGGCACACGTGTGCCCGCTTGGCATGAGGCTCCTTTGCTGGCGCTGCGCCTGGCCTAACCCTCGAGTGCCTCTTGCTCCCTTCCAGCATCAGCCACGTAGGCCCCATGTCGGAGAACAGCCCGGCCAGCAGCGGCAGCAGCAAGAGCCAGGAGAAGGGGCTGCTGAGCACAGAACCCGAAGAGCCCAGGTAAGCTTGGGGTGGCCTGCACTTGGCCACGGCTTTGCCCCGTAGGCAGCCTGGCTTGGTTCCACGTTTGCTCCCAGAGTCTGTCCACAAGTGCAGAATACCCACATCCAGACTGCTCCAGTTACGGTGCTGCCTTGGGGAACAAAATATTCCCCTTACATAAAACAACCTGCACGTAGAAGTCCAGAAGTTAGGCTAGAGCAGCGGGAAAGTGCTCGGCTCGAACGCCGCCAGAGACGTATTCGAAGGGGAGGGGCCATGGCTCAGCAATGGAGCCTCTGCTTGGCATGCAGAAGGTCCCAGGTTCAATTCCCCATCATCTCCCATTCAAAGGAACAGGTCATCTGTGATGTGAAAGACTTCAGCCTGAGACCCTGGAGAGCCGCTGCCAGTTTGAGTAGGTGATACTGACCTTGATGGACCAAGGGGGGTCCGATTCAGTAGAAGGCGGCTTCGTATGTATATGTGTGTGTGTGCAGTGCTCCCTCTAAGCTGTGGAGGCTTCTTGTGAGCAGAAATTCTACTTTGTGAGCTGCTGGCATGAAAGTTGTGAGCGAGCGATTTGGCTACTGCATAAATTAGCTTTTTTTCTGGAGCCATCCTTCCTGAGCTGAGACAAAAATGTGTGAGCCGGAGGCTAAAAAGCTGTGAGCTAGCTCACACTCACTCAGCTTAGAGGGAGCACTGGAGTAAGTACCGTGATGGGGGAGGGGAGGTGGCAGGGGAGAGCCTCGTCAGATCTCGGAAGCTCAGCAAGGTGGGTCCTTGGAAGAGAGACCACCAAGGAAGACTCTGCAGAGGAAAGCAAGGGCAAACTTACCTCTGCTTACTCACCGGCCTTGAAAGGGCCTTGCAAGGGTCGCCCTAAGTCAGCTGGGACTTGACGGCCCCTCATGCACAAACAGTAATGCCACCTTCCCCCCCCCCCACAATAGGCTGCTTCGCTGTGTTCAGAGAGCTGCATATTTGGGGGGGGCAAGCTTTCACTCACGCGATCTCCCACTCGCCACGTTCTGTTGGGCCGTTCCCAAGGGAGCCCTGCCACGTGATCCCTGGCATGCAGGAGAGGTCAGGAGGTCTGGGTTCTGTTCTCCCCTCTGCACGTGACTTGCTGAAAGAGCCCGGGCCCCTTCCCCGCCCACTCCTGCCTCAGTTTCCACCGCAGCCGTGTCGCTTCTGACTCCCCAACTGTCGGAGGGATGTGTCAACAACGCCCGCCGATGCTCTCAGCCTCATTAAGGAGCTAAGATCAGACTCCCACGTTGCCGCGGCAACCATTGGCAGCAAGACAAGCCAGGAGCGTCTCCCCAGGGTAGGAGATGGCACCCAGTTCGGATGGGGAGAGGTGGGCGAGACTGGAAAACAGAGGCCCCCTCCCCACACACCGTGCAGATGGGAGGGGCACCAAGAGGCCACGGCGAGATCCAAGCGAGACGGCCGTCCTTCTGCGGCACCCTCTCCTGCTGCCATCTGCTTGCCACTCCTGTCACCGCCTCACTCGCCAGGCCTGCCAGCGAGCTGTCATTCAGAGCGGGAACAGATTGGCATCTGAGCAAGGAGGGGACTTCTCAGGTCTCCTGGGCGCTTGCCGAAAGAAGGGCCGGCCCCCGCAGCAAGTTAGGGGGGAGAGAAAAAGTCGCCTGGAGCCAGGCTGGCCGGGAACACGACCTCTGGCCAGTGCCAAAGAGGAGGCAGCCCAAGGCTGAGGACAGATTGAGAGAGGGGCACCACGCCAGCCCCTGGGGGGGGGGGGCAGGGATCCCCCAGAACAAGTGATCTCCAGATGACAGAGGTCAGTCCCAGCAGGAAAAATGGGCTGCTTTGGAGGGTGGACTCTGTGGCGTTGTAGCCCACTGAGATGCATTATTTCCCCAAACTCCTCCCTCACCAGACTCTTCCCCCAAGTCTCCAGGAATTCCCCAGCCCGGAGTTGGCAACCTTAGATCGAGGGGACCGTGAGAGTGAGGCTCCGTGGGCTCAGGAGAGGCTGCAGGGAGGGGTTGGAAGAAAGGGAGTCTGGCAGGAAAGGCCGAGGCAGAGGAGACTGCAGCAGGCGGGGGGGGGGGGCAGTTGCGACGCAACGGAGGCTGGCTCAGGTCTTCCACCTCCCAGTCTTTTGAGAGGCAGTGTGGTGCAGTGCTTAAGAGTGTTAGTAGTTGGGAGAACTGGGTTCAAATCCCCATTTGTGCCACGGAAGCTTGTTGGGTGACCTTGGGCCAGTCACACCCTCTCAGGCTAACCGACCTCACAGGGCTGTTGTGAGGATAAACTGGAGGAGAGGAGAATGATACAAGCTGCTTTGGGTTCCCCTTGGGGAGAAAAGGCAAAGGTGTAAGTGAATGAAATAGAAGAGGAAGAAGAAGAAGAAGAAAAAGAGGAAGAGACTGGATTTATACCCCGCCCTTCACTCCCCAAGGGAGTCTCAGAGCGGCTTACAAACTCCTTTCCCTTCCCCTCCCCACAACAGACATCCTGGGAGGTAGGTGGGGCTGAGAGAGCTCTGAGACAACTGTCCTTGAGAGAACAGCTCTGACAGAACTACGGCTTGCCCAAGGTCGTCCAACAGGTGCAACTGGAGCAAATCAATAAGCATTCGGCCAGACTGGCTCTCTGGTTGGGCGGCTGTGGGGTCCAGTCACTGTTGCGATGCGGGCCCTTGTATGTGAGCAGACTACGGGGGGGGGGTGTCTTGGGCTGCCCCATGCTGGCTCCCCCCAGCTCCGTCTTGCTGACCTTTCCCTCCCCCCTTCTCCACAGCCGAACGGTCAACTGGCTCACCTTCCTGAGAGAGAACGCCATCTACGTCCTGGCCGCACGACCCAACAGCCCCGCCATCCACCTCCAGCCGCTGGCGTGAGAGGGTCTCCTGGCACCAGGGCAGAAGGCGGGCAGAGCTGGCTCACGGGCAGCCACCCCAAGGGCTCTCTTGATTCACCCGGGCGGCAGCAGCAGCAGCAGGCCAAAGGGAAGTCGGCCTCCCTGACTGTGAGTGGGGCGGGGGGAGTCCTGGAAGGACCGGCCTCTGGCCTCTCTTTCCCCCCACCCTGCTTGGCCGGGACAGGACCCCCCCCACACACGTTTTTACCAACAGTGTACTTTCCGGTTGGCCCCGAGTCCCGGCTGGACCCAGACTTTTCTCCCTCTCCGTTTCCCACCTTCCATCCACATTGGGCTTCCGCTGGCTCCTGCACCCCGCTCTTCTCCAGAGGGGGTCCCCCACAGCCAGTCCCACGTTTCCGGCTGGCCTGATCGAGAGGAGCACCGATCCACACGTGGCAGCAGAGAGGACCCTCACGGCAGCCTTTTGGCTTCCGATTGGCTCACGCTCGTGCATTGCATCTGCGTTCTGGCTTGTCATTGGCCACGAGAAGAGCAAGCACGTGCATCGCGGCCACATTCCGGTTTCTGATTGGCTGAAAGAAGACCGGCCTTATGCATTACAAGATGTGGCATCCTTACGTCTCCCCACAGTTGGTGCCTGCCTGCCTGCCCGTTGGTGGGTTCATGGACAGACCAGGCGGGAAACAAGGCAGGGCCCATGGCTCAGTGGCAGAGCATCTGCTTGACGGGCAGCAGGCCCCCGGTTCAATCCCCAGTGTCTCCAGTCATTGAGAGGGCCAGGCAGAAGGTGAGGTGGAGGACCTTTGAGCAGACAAGACTGATCTTGACGGACCAAGGGGACAGCTTCTTGCACCCAGGGATGTGCCGGAAAGTCAGAGGGCCGCCCGGGGACCGGGGCAGGAGGGCAGAGGGGCATTCAGGAACCCCACCACCCTTGCAGCTGTCGGAGAGGATGCCAGCTCCTCCGAAGCTCTATGAGAAGGCTGTGTCCCACCGCATCTCCCTCTCCCCCCCACCACCAAACAGAACAGGAAATGACGCCAGGGAGGAATGGGGTGTGTGTGTGCAGTTGGTCTCCGTTTCAGTTCTGCCCCCAGTTCAGCGGGACAGAGAGCACACAGCCGTGGGCGTGGGCCGTGGACCCAGTTCCAAGGGAGAAGGGAACTGCTTCCACTCCTGACAGTCCCCCTCCTGGGTGCACCGAGACCCCGGAACTGCCCTTGCTGAGCCAAGACCCGCTGGGTCCAGCCATGCCCCCTCTCCTGTTGCCCACTGGTCCAGCAGATGCCCCCGGGAGGATGCCCAAAGGAGAGCGAGAGGAAGACGGATCCCACTGCCTGTCCCGTGCCCCCAGCAGCCCCTGAGGAGCGGCAGGACTTGGCTCTCTGCACCCGGAGCTCGGCTGGCTCCGTCCCGTGTCCTTGGCTGCCTCCTGGCACCCCAGAACGTCGTCCCACTTGGGGAGGATTGGATGGGACCAAGTCCCTGGTGGGGCAGCAGGAGAAAGAGGTGGAGCTGGGTGGTAAACCCCGAGGCCTGCCCCAGTCCATTGGCCTCTTCTGATGCGGAGCCTTGGCTTGAACCTCTTCCCTCCCCCAGGGCTCCCTTCTCCGCCTCCTCTCGGCTCCCTGCCTTGCCCGGCTTTCTGTTCCTTTCACTAGGCTTTAGAGGTGCATCATAGGTGATGGTTAACTGGCCGGCTACCTCATCCAGGGTCAGACCACCAAAGCCACCTAGCCCAGCCCCAGTCCCAGCCTGGCTTGCTGAGACGCTGGGTGTGGAAGGGGGGAGGTACAGCCAATGACCTGGCAGGGCCCTTGGGCATATGTGCACCAGGACAAGCCTAGATGGGTGGTTTCCTACCAGGGCCCCTGATGCTGACTTCTGGAGGAGCAGAAAAGAAGTCCAGCTCGAGTGTTAGCCAGGGCAGAAGGCCAGGGGCCCACTCTTCCCCCCCCCCCCCGACTTGGACAATCCAAAGGCTTCCTCCTCACTGCCAATCGCAGGGATCGCTTGAAGTCTGTTGCTAGGGGAGGGGCCGCAGCTCAGTGGTAGAGCCTCTGCTTGGCACACAGAAGGTCCCAGGTTCAATCCCTGGCATTTCCAGTTAAAAAGGACCAGGCAGTTGGTGATGGGAAAGACCTCCGCCTGAGACCTTGGAGAGCTGTGAAGAGGGGCTGTGGCTCAGTGGCAGAGCATCTGCTTGGCGTGCAGAAGGTCCCAGGTTCAATCCCCCAAGGAATCCCTGCTTCACAGGCAGTGGGATCTCTTAAATTTGGGAGGCAAGAGCCCAGGTAGAGAACTGATTCTGCTCCGGAAGTTTCCTCTGCCCCCCCCCATCTGGGGCTGCCCATTCCCTTCTGCAGGGCAGCTGGGGGTCCATTCCTCTTTACAGAGGTGGAAGAAACCCACCCCCACCCCCCTTCCGACACCCACAGTCAAAGCAGGTGGATGTTCCCTTTCCTCTGAGAGGTGAGCGATATGGCTGGGGGGGGGAAGTTGGAGCCCCCAGCCCAAGGCTGTGGGGAGGTCAGGGGCCTTAGGCCAGCTGGTGGCTCCCCACACTGAGGCTCAAAGGCAGGGGGGGTCACATCGGTTCTCCACAGCAAAACTCACCCCATCCGCAAAACCGTTTGGTGCAGAGGTGCTTTCAAGGCGGGCAGGACTCGGTTCCAAAACTCTCCTTTCCACAGGACGCCAAAGAGAGGCAAACGCTTGGGAGCAAGGCCGAGGAAACCCTGGCCACGTCTCCCCCATCCCACCCCACCCCACCCCGCCACCCTCCAGTCACTGCTCCTCATCTCCCTACCAAGGTAACCCAAATGCTGTGATCTGAATAAATTATGTAAATTAACTGCTTTTTTTGTTTTGGCATCATTTCTTCTGGTTTCACCAGCTACCAGGGAAGAGCAAAGAGCGGCACAAAATCTCCCCCCCCCCCAACCCTGCCCTCCAGGCAGGCCCGTAGCTGGCGTGGGGCCCCTGGGGCCTGGCCCCCTCGCGTTTATTCTGGGCCCCCTCCCCTCAAGCTCTTGCTGTTCCCTTGCCTGACTCCTTCGGTTTGCTCACGTTGTGCTTCAGTCACCGTTGTGCCTCAGTCACCGGCTCGCCACTGCATGTTCCGTGTGTCGGCTGCTTCCTTTGACCAGCCCAGCTAGGGATGATCCTCACAGCCGCAGCAGTGACAGGCGCCACACGTGGGGCCTGGGCAGCGAGTTGGACAGCTGGCTTGGCTAAGACAAGCCAGGAAAGGAGAGGCCCCGCCCAGGCACCCCGAAGGCAGCATCCGGGAGCGTTCGGAGGTGGGGAGGCAGCTTCGAGGAGGCCGCCTTCCGCAGGGCAGCTGGGGGGTAGCACGTGGCTGCAGGGCCAACCGAAGTGAAAGGCTCCTGCTTGGGACAGGGGTGGAAGCCGTGGCTCTCTGGGCTGGGAAGCCAGCAGCTCTCGGCTTGGCAGGCAGAAGCCAGGAGGAGAAGACGCAGTGGGGGGAAGGCAGCCGACTCCTCCCCACGAAGCCTGAGAAACTGGGTGGGGGAAGGCCAAGGAGGAGGAAGGGGAGGAGGAAGAGGAAGTGTGAGCTGGACTCTGGGTGTAGGGGCAACATGTCGGGGGGACTGGGGCCGCTGTGTTTGCTTGTCCCGCTGCCAGACTGGGGAGAAGCTTCTGTGGAGCTCCACCAGTGAAATTAGCAAGTGGGCCCCCCCTGAGGCCCCCCACCACCACCACCAAGAAATCCCCAGCTGGGGGGCTGCCTCCAGGTAAGCGGCTTCAGAGATTTCAGCAGACACCAGGGTTGTGTGTTGGGGTTCGTTTCGTTTCTTTCATTTTTGTTATTAATTCCAAAAGGAACTGCTTTGTTATTGCGTTGTTTCGTTACTGTTCCTTTCCTTATTGTCATTTCATTTTCATTATTCTTTCCCATGGGTAGAGTTGCCAGCCTCCTAGTGAGGCATGGAGATCTCCCATAATTACAACTGATCTCCAGGCAACAGAGATCAATCTCCTTGGAGAAAAGGGCTGCTTTGCAAGGTGAGATCTGTGGCATTCTGTACCAATGAGAGGAGAGGAAGAGATTGGATGTATACCCCGCCCTCCACTCCCCAAGGGAGTCTCAGAGCAGCTTACAATCTCCTTTCCCTTCCTCTCCCCACAACAGACACCCTGTGAGGTAGGTGGGGCTGAGAGAGCTCTTTCCAGAACCGCTCTTGAAAGAAAAGCTCTGAGAGGACTTGTGACTGACCCAAGGTCACACCAGCAGCTGCAGGTGGAGGAGTGGGGAATCAAACCTGGTTCTCCCAGATTAGAGTCCGCGCTCCTAACTATTGCACCAAACTGGGTTTCCCTCTCCTTCCCAAATCCTGCCCTCCCCAGGCTCTGCCCCTAAATCTCAAGGAATTTCCCAACCCAGAGTTGGCAACTATCCATTGGTTTCAACAGACAAGCCACCCTTTTCCTCAGGTCTGGCTATACCTTCATGGTGTTCTATCCAAATTGAACAAAAATGGGGGGGCGGTATATTTCCCCAAAGACACCCACATTGCCAAATTTCAGAAAGATCCAGGGGGGCCTTTCTGAGGCAACCCATGTTTAACATAAGAAGAGGAGGAGGAGATTGGATTCATACCCCGCCCTTCACTCCCCAAGGGAGTCTCAGAGCAGCTTACAAACTCCTTTCCCTTCCCCTCCCCACAACAGATACCCTTTGAGGTAGGTGGGGCTGAGAGAGCTCTGACAGGAACTGCTCTTTTTCAAGAAAACTTCTGTGCCAGAACTATGGCTTGCCCAAGGTCATCCAGCAGGTGCAAATGGAGGAGTGGGGAATCAAACCCGGCTCTCCCAGATTAGAGTCCGCGCACTTAACCACTACACCAAACTGGTCAACAGGAGGATTGCTAGGAAAGCTTCCAAACAGTAAGACAGGTAGCCCTGTGGCCACTTAGCTTGAAGAACAGTTGCATGAGGAAGAGGCAGATGGATGAGGCATTTGGTGGCACAAGGAGGGTAAGGCTGTTGGGTGGACAGGAAGGCAGCAGGAGGCAGCCCTCGAGGTAGCTGTGCTTGGAAGGGGGGTAAAGTTCGAAGAGCAGCAGACGAGGAGAGAGCAGACTTCTGCGGGAATTTCAGCACAGCAAAGCAGGGAAGAAAGAAGAAGGTGAAAAGTCTGACTTCATATCTTTCAGGATTGGGAATATCTCACTCATGTATGCAAATCTGAGTGGCTACGGCTTGCAGTCATTCAAGAAGCCTCTCTTCCCCCTTCCCCCTAAGGAACACTCCGCTCTCTCTTATGAGAAAAATGCTGCCCGTCTGGTGAAAGTGGAACCAACAGAGGCCAAAACGGCAATAAGAAAACAAACCAGAGCAAAAATCACGGGTTTCCCAGGCCCCCCCCCATTATAGGCTGTTTATATGGAGAATTTGTTTTGTTTTTGTATTAATTACAATAATTATGAAACATGCCATTTACATAATTATTGCAATTAGGAACAAAAAAAATGCAGGACTCTAGCAGGCACAACCCACCCATCTCCAGCCCCAGCAGACACGTCTCTGACAAAAGGCCAGGCTTGGACGCCGCTGGGTTGTGGCGTTCTGCCTCAGGCGCACAATCCTCCTCTGCCTAGCGCCTGGCTCCCAAAACCGTTGCACCTCACTGCAGACTGCGGGGGGGGGGGGGCTGCTACAGAACAAAGTCCAAGCCCTTCACAGCAAGGAAAAGCCACCTTGGCGGCACTTCATTGGTGCACGTCCACTGTTCTCCTCCTGCTGCTGACGATTGCCCGTGAAAGTGTGAAGGGGGTCCCACTGAAAACCATTAGACAAGAGGGCACCTGGGGTGCCTCATGCACACATTCGTGGAGGGGCAGGGCTCCAGTGAAGGCCACGTGCCTGGACGCCAGCCAGGAGTCACGAAGAAACTTCCCACACAACCATCTCCTCCTGTCCCCCAAGAGCCACTCGAGCCACCAGAGCTGGGAAGGCTGTAGGACCACCAGTCGCTTCTTCTGCTCCAAGAAGCAACAGCAATGGGAGGCCGTGACAAGCCAGGATTATGAAGTCCATGCCTCTGGGATTCTGGCCCCCCAAAGGACAGGCAGACAGACCTTGACACTTCTCCAAAAAATGTCCCCACGATCCCTGTTTGGCTCAGAAATTAGCAAGAAAGTTGCTGGTCGTTGAGCCTGTCTCTGTTCTTTGCCTGCATGCTGAGAGGCAGCCAATGGAGAGAAGCTCTCCTCCCGCACAGGAATGGCCTCCTCTGGCTGGACTCTGGACCAGCCAGCGGTCCTCCCTCCTCCAGTCTCCAGTTCATCCAAGTGTGCAGTCGGCACCATATGGATGGCTGCTCTGTACTGTGGCCAAGGGAGAGAGAAAAGTTGGTCAAGGTTAGAGCCAGCAGGAGGGATCCGTGCCATGCAGTATTGTTGCTTCCCTGCGCCAAGAGCCGGAGGCCAAGCAGCAATGCTCTGTTCATAAAATCCTAGAAAGTGGAAGGCAGAGTGCACTCCGTAGCATTCCGAAAGGGGCTGCATAACATTTCTTTCTCTTCCGGAGAGACCCCTCGTATGTTGCAACTCTAAAGGCGCCTCTCGGCAGCATTCTGACCTCCCGCTGCATTTCCTGCTTATTTTTGCTGCCACCAAAGGCTCCCACCTTAGAGCTCTCAGTTGGACCAGAGAACACGATCACTCTCTGTTATATATATTTGGTAGAAGGACAGAACAGTTAGCACATGGGGGTGGCCCTGAGATAAAAGGGGATCCTTTACCCTAAATAAAACAGCTGTCTTCTCTTAGACATAAAGTTTATTTAAAAACATAACAGCATTAACAGTTTCAGTAACGTTCATAAGTGTAATGGTTTCAGACAGGTACAGTTCTTCTTTCTCTTAAGCGCCTTAAACAGACCTAGCCACAAAGGCTTACTTTCTCACTTGCCACTTAGGATAATAACTTCCACACAGAGCACAGATTTCTCCCAGACTACACAGCACCTCATGGCCTCTTCTCTCCAGACTTTCGACTCTCTCTCTCCCCAACCCAGTCAACTCCATCCCCCCCCGCCCCATGGCACAGCTACCATCCAATCATCCAATCCAATCATAACGCGGGGGGGGAGGAGGCCTGGCGTTTGCTGCCATCCTACGGAGGTCTCTTGAGTCACCAGCTGGTACACCCTGGCAACCGGAGAAGGGGGAACTTACCAGCAGCAAACTGAATGCCTAGGGCTCCGTTGCCAGTGACATCACATCATCACATCGCCAGCAACACGTGGATGCTCTGGTGTTTGGGCAAAAACTCTATGGCAGAAGCTGCTTTTACCATAGAGTTTTTGCTTAATTACCAGAGTGCCCATGTGTCGCTGGTGATGTGATGATGTCACGCTGGGGGAAGGGGCCCCAAAGGGAGGGATCCCTTCAAGCACCCACCCAGCCCCCCTCCTCCTTACTATAGAGGCCTGCATTTTAAATCACAGCAACACGCCTATAAAACCCCACATTCAAACACAGAAATAACACACAGACACATACACTTTACATAGCAAAACACCACCAGCCGTTTCTCAGCTGCCCTTGTGACAATTTTCTCCCAGGGGGGGGGGGAGTCCAGAATTCTTCTAACCCAAAAGTGGACAGGGGGCTAGAGGCAAAGGCTGCCCCCAGACTCTCCCCAGGAGGCAGGGCCAGATTGGCAGGGAAGGGGTATTCTCCCCCCTGGGAAGTCGTCCAGACCAACCAGCTGCAGAAGCCATAGCTGCCGGGGGGGGGGGGGGAGGCCTGGCGTTTGCTGCCATCCTACAGAGGTCTCTTGAGTCACCAGCTGGTCCCCATCCAGACTGAAAAGGCCTCTCACCTTCTTCCGAGGTGGCACAGGAAGCAGGGGGACTGACTGCAGGTCCCCAGGGATCGGGGCCTACCGGATGTGCAGCTGTCAATACAGCTCTGGGGTCCCAGGCGGCTTCTGCTACCTGCAGCCTCTGCTTCCGGCTGGCCGCGGCACGGCACACCCTCCCTGGCATCGAAACTGAGCAGGAGCCAGCGGAGCTGCTTGAGAAGGAGGCACCGAGCAGCCTTGCTTTCTGGGGCGGGAGGCAGCGTGCCTGGCGTGGCCCCCCAGGGACTCCCACTCCACAGCCTGGCTGAGTGTCCATCCATCATGCAAGAGTGGCTTCCCGGAGAAGGCACTTCACGGGGACAGGATGAGGTATGGGGCAGCTCTCCCCTCCCTGAGAGCTGGCAGCAGAACAAACGGGCAGGGGGCAGCAAGTCCGAGAAAAAGCCGCCCCGGCTGGCTCTCCTCCTGGGGAAGAGGGCTTTGGCTGGGAGCTCTCCTTTCCTCCAGCATGCCACCCCCCCAGCCGCATGCCACCTCAGCCTCTTCCCAGCACCCAAACCCCTTCTCCCTGGTTCTGCCCCTCGCTCACCCACCCCAGCTTGGCCACCCCCATCCCTTTCAGCGGCTGCCTGTGTGGGGCACGGGAGACCCCTTCATCCCAAAGGCAGGGAAAGGGCTCTTTGGGGAAGGGGGGGGACAGGCTCATTTTGGCTCTCATGACTTACACCGGGAGTCATTTGGAGACAAGGGAGATGTTGGGGTCTGAGGCTGGGAGTGGAGTTGACACCAGTGTTTGTCTTGGCTCAGGAAGGAGGGCTCCAGAGCAAACTAATTTATGCAGTAGCCAAGTCGCCTGCTCACAATTTTAATGCCAGGAGCTCACAATGTAGAACTTTTGCTCATGAGACTCCACAGCTTGGAGGGAGCATTGGTTGACACCCCCCCCCCCCCATGTATACCCCTCATACCCATCCTTATATCTGTAGCGCAAGTCTGTACTTAAGGAGAACACCGCGTTTACTGTGGCTCAGTGGCAGAGTGTCTGCTTGGCACACAGAAGGTCTCCATTCAATCTCCAGTTGAAAGGACCAGGCAATGGGTGAAGTGAAAGACCTTTTCTCTGCCTGAGACCCTGGAGAGCCGCTGCCAGTAGGAGTGGACAGCTCTGGCCTGGAAGAACTGAGGGTCCAGTGCAGCATAAGGCAGCTTCATGTGCTCAAGTATGCATGCATTTGGGGAGGAGCCATGGCTCAGTGGCAGAGCATCTGCTTGGGATGCAGAAGGCCCCAGGTTCAATCCTCGGCAACATCTCCAGTTGAAAGGACCAGGCAGGAGGTGATGGGAAAGACCCTTTTCTGCCTGAGATGCCCGGGAGAGCCACTGCCAGTCTGAGTAGCCAACACTGACCGGGAGGGACCAAGGGGCTGATTCAGTCTGGGGCAGCTTTGTGTGTTCACAGCAGACTGAGCGCCTGCCAGCAGCTTCTCTCCAGGAGCCTTTCTTCATTTGTGGGAGCTGGCCTGGATCTCCGTGAGGGCCGGCAGGTGCTCACTTCCCTTTGCCAAGCCCACGCAGCTGTGGCAGATGCAAGAGACTACAGAAGGGCACACAAAACCTCCCTACCCCCCACCCCTAGAGCATCCCACTGTCCCACTGGGCAGGAAACTCAAGGCAAATGACCCACTAAACTCCACCCACCCACCCACACCCACACACCCCACCAGGCAACACGGAAAACAACTCAAGAGCCGGTGGAGCACAGGAGAGCAATGGGAGAAGCCCTCCTAGGCCTCTCTGTTTCCGTTCTGCCTCAAATCAAGGAGGGAGGGGGCTCCTGGGAGGTGGGTCCCTGGCAGGAAGTGCTGTGCTCCAGCCCTCCATTGGGTGGGTTGTGGAAACAAGCCCTGCCTCCAGCCTCTGGCTGCCAGAACAGATGACGAATCACAGAACCATAGACTTGAACGGGGCCATGCTAGTCCCGCCCCCTGCTCAATGCAGGATCAGCCGAAAGCATCCCTGCCAAGTGTTGGTCCAGCCACTGCTTAAAGACTCCCAGTGAGGGGGAACTCACCACCTCCCCAGGCAGCCAATTCCACCGTTGCACAACTCTGTCTGTCAAAAAGTTCCTCCTAAGATCCAGCCGGTACCTTCCAGCTCTTTAATTTCAACCCATTCTCGCGAGTCCTCTCCTCTGCTGCCAACAGGAACAGCTCCCTGCCCTCCTCCAAGTGGCAGCCCTTCAAGGACTCCGAGAGAGCAAGAGTGTCTGACTGGCCCATCGGATGGAACAAGACCGCCCCCCCCCGGGGGGGCAGGTCATACTGTGAGAGTCAGCAGCTGGCCAGGTGCCATTCCCCTTAGGATAGAATGACTGGATTTATACCCTGCCCTTCACTTGAAGTCTCAGAGCAGCTTACAATCTCCTTCCCCTTCCCCTCCCCACAACAGACACCCTGGGAGGTGGGCGGGGCTGAGAGAGCTCCTTCAAGAACTGCCCCTGAGAAAACAGCTCTGAAAGAACTTGTAACTGACCCAAGGTCACACCAGCAGCTGCATGTGGAGGAATGGGGAATCAAACCCGGTTCTCCCAGATTAAAGTCTGCACACTTAACCACTGCACCAAACTGGCGAGAAGACCCTGGAAAGCAAAAACAATGCCACCCTGGGCAGGTGGGCCGGGGGGGGGGGGGCATCCCAGGTATCTCTAGCCTTGCAAGTCAGCATCACAGCCAGGGAAGAGGCAGCCGCCAAAGCACAGCCTCACGACAGAAAAGGGCAATCGGAATGATAAAAGGGTTGGATTGGAACACTTTCCCTGTGAAGAAAGGTTGAAGCACTTGGGGCTCTTTAGCTTGGAGAAACGACGGCTGAGGGGTGACATGATCAAGGTTCATAAGATTATGCAGGGGATAGAGCAGGTAGGGAAAGAAGAACCTTTCTCACTTTCTCACAATACAAGAACTCCTCGTGGGCACTCCATGAAATGGCTGAGCAGTCGGGTTAGAACGGATAAAAGGAAGTCCTTCTTCACCCAAAGAGTGATGAACACCTGGAATTCACTGCCACAGGAGGTGGCGGCGGCTACAAGCACGGACAGCTTCCAGAGGGAATCAGATAAACATATGGAGCAGAGGTCCATCAGTGGCTCTTAGCCACAAAGTATAGATAGGAACTCTCAATCTGGGGCAAGTGATGCTCTGTATTCTTGGTGCTTGATGGGGGGGGGGGGGCACAGTGGGAGGGCTTCTAGTGTCCTGGCCCCACTGGTGGAGCTCCTGAGGGCCCCTGGTGTTTTTGGCCACTGTGTGACAGAGTGTTGGACTGGACAGGCCATTGGCCTGATCTAACATTGACTTCTCTTATATTCTACTGTCCTGGCCCCACTGCTGGACCTCCTGAGGGCACCTGGTGTTTTTGGCCACTGTGTGACGCAGAGTATTGGACTGGATGGGCCACTGGCCCGATCCAACACTGGCTTCGCTAATGTTCTCTTATGTTCTTATGACAGACAGACAAAAGTGGCTTCCGATTGCTGGAGAGGGGACACCCCCACCCCCCAGGTGCTGAAAGCGGCCGGGCGGCTTGAGCGGCATCGACCGACCGACCGAGGGAGGAGGGCTGGGGGGCGCTGTCCATGGTCCTGAAGCCAGGGCTCCGTGGTCGCAAGCGCCGCCCTGCCAGAGAGACACTCAGCAACAGCAGCCGGGCGGCTCCGGGGCCTGCGGCAGCTCCCCACCAACGGGCTCCGGCAGCGAGTGGGAGACATCCGTGGGGAAGGAAGCGGGCGGAGGGCTGAGGCAGAGGACGCGGGAGAAGGGGACGCGGGGAAGGCCTCCGGACAGCAGGCACCCCCCTTCCTTCTGCCTCCCCGAGATCCCCACCGTGAAGTCCCGTGCCAGGAAACGGCTCCAGCGGGACAAGAAAGGCCGGCCGCCCCCGCTGCCCCCCCCCCCCCCACACACACACAGAGACCGGCGGAGGGCTCTGCCGAGGAGGCCGGGCGGCTTGGGGCCTAAAAGGCAAGCGGCAGAAGAGGCCACGGCGCTTGCTTGCGGAAGAGCTTGCTTAAGTTCCAGCGCAGGCCCGGGAAAGAAGGGAGAGGAAGGCCGGGAGAGACGGCTCTGGGGCAGCAGACCCTATGTGACCCACTCCCCTGCAGGCCGCAGGTGAAGCCAAGTCCCTGGGCGAAGTTCCTCCCAAGGCATTCGCTTGTGCTGGCCCTCTGCAGCTCGGAAGACCCCCGCAACCCTCCGGCACCCGCCTGAAGCCTAAATGACGCCCCCCACGCTCGGCCAGGCAAGGAGCCCCTCGGCCCTGGGGGGCGGGCGGGGAGGAAGCTCTTCTGGGCTGTCCCTGGGGGCCAGAGATGATGACGGCCTCTTCCCTGATGATGCCCACGGGGGGCACGATCCCTCTGAGCAAGCGGGACCTGGGCAGACCCCACCGCGGAACGAACACAGCTGCCGCTTCGCCCTGCGGGGCCCGGAGGCCCTCCGAGGCGGCGCCTTTTCCGCGGCAGAGTTCGGCGACGTCGCTCGAGAACCCTCTCCCATGAGGGCTGGCGGCGCCATCTGGCGGCGAATCGTAGAGTTGCTATTCTAGAAAGGAGGCCGCCTTCTTCAATACACCATCGCCAGTGTCCTCTCTAAGCTGAGTTAGTGGGAGCTAGCTCCCAGTTCTTTAGCCTCTGGCTCACACATTTTTGTCTTGGCTCAGGAAGGAGGGCTCCGGAGCAAACTAATTTATGCAGTAGCTAAATCACCTGCTCACAACTTTAATGCCAGTAGCTCAGAAAGTAGAATTTCTGCTCAGAAGACCCCACAGCTTAGAGGGAACGTTGCAAACTTCCAAAGGAAGAAAAAGAAATGACTCACCCAAGGCAACCCAGTGTGCTGCTGGTAGAACTCACAAACGGACCCCTTTTTCCAGAGAGTCCTAGACCAGGCACAGTTCCCCAGCTTGGTCTTCGGAACTGGCGCTGAAGAATCGCAAGAGTTGGGAGGGGCCCTACGGGCCGTCTAGTCCAACCCCCTGCTTAATGCAGGATCAGCCGAGAGCATCCCTGACAAGTGTTTTGTCCAGCCGCTGCTTGAAGACTGCCAGGGAGGGGGAGGCTCACCCATTCCCTCAACAGCCGATTCCGCTGCTGAACTTGAGGATGACCTGGAAATTACACCTAGTGCAAAATGCAGTGGCGTGCCTGCTAACAGCAACGCCTATGTGGGCTCACGTTTGGCAGGTACTCCGCCAGTTGCACTGGTTACCAGTAGAGTTCCGGATCCATTTCAAGGTGTTGGTAATAACCTTTAAAGCCTTGCACAGCCTGGGACCCACCTATCTGAAGGACCGCCTCTTCCCATATATGCCCCAAAGAGCACTGCGCTCTATGGATCAACACCTCCTGGTAGTCCCTGGCTCAAAAGATGTCCATCTTGCCTAGACGAGGGACAGGGCCTTCTCAGCCCTGGCCCCTGCCTGGTGGAACAGGCTCCCCACTGAGACCACAGACCTGTGGGATCGACTTCGATTCCACAGGGCCTGCAAGGTGGAGCTGTTCTGCCAGGCCTTTGGCTGAGGCAACAGATGTCCATGTACGGCCTCCCTGGGGTGCTGGCCACTCTGTGAAGAACTACTGGCTATGGCCAGGAACCTCCCACAACCTGGGATTACTATTTTTTTGTTATAGCTGTGACCACAATTTTAATATTTATGAAGATGTTTTAAATTTTAATGTTATTTTATTAACAATTTTAAAAATATAAATGATGTTACTATAAATGATGCTATAAATGATGCTATAAATGTGAAGAAATAAATAAATAAGTAAACTCCCACTGTAAAAAAAAATCCTATTATCCAACCGGTCCCTTCCTGCCCTTAATTTAAACCCATTCTTGTGAGTCCTATCCTCTGCTGCTAACAGGAACAGCTCTTTGCCCTCCTCTAAGTGACAGCCTGTGATGTCCTCACTTCTTGGGGAGACTGTTTCACCTTTAAAACACACTCTGTGTACATGAACTTAGTAGATTTCTGATGCCACCAGGAATTAAAAATTCCAACTCCCTCTATTTTGGTAGAATGACCCAGTATCTGAGCGCTTCAGAGGACTATGTGGCCCTGAGGAAGGACTGATCTAATTGCTGGGATAAGTTCAAACAAATAAGGATTTGTTTATAAAAGAACAAAATAGATTTCTGGGTATTTTTGAACTGTTGTTGAAGAAAGAAAATATAACTGACAAAGCTTGGCGTCGTACACAGTCACTCAAACAACAAAACTCAGCTCTGACAGGCTTAGACACTCAGTCTAAACTCTCTTTCTCATATAGCCACACAGGCTGAACTGTTTGTCTCTCTTAGCCACACAGGCTAGACTCTCTCATATAGCCACACAGGCTAAACTCTTTCCACAACTCTCCACACTCGTCTCTTTCAGAACTCTGAATCTCCTCAGAGACCTCTCTCCTCTCGCACTCTCTGTCATCAGCCAATCACATCACACTGGTTTCCCTCTATCATTCTTCTTACTTTACTGCAGTCACACTAAAGTTTTGAAGAAACACACACACCAAAACATGAAATCATTGCACAGCCCTTCAAAGACTTCAAGAGAGCAATCTTGTCCCCCCTCAACTTCCTCTTCTCCAGACTAAACCTTCCCAAGTCCCTCAGCCTTTCCTCCTGGGGCTTCTTGGTCTCCAGGCCCCCAGTCATCCTCATCGCTCTCCTCTGCACCCGCTCCATTCTGTCCACAGCCTTTTGGAAGTGAGGCCTCCAGAACTGCACACAAGACTCCAGGTGCAGCCTGACCAATGCAGTGTACAGCGGGACTATGACATCTTGCGATTTGGATGTTATGTCTCTGTTGAACTCCTGGGAAAGGCCTAGCTGGCTCATGACTTGGCAAGGGGAGCAATCATAGAACACATCTTAGGGTTCAGTTTTAGCTCTTGCTACCTCCCCCCCCCCTCCCGAGGGTCACCACGCATCTGTCACCTAAAGCCTCGTGGAAGAGATGTGGAGGTCTCTTCTGGTCTCTCCTCCAAGGCCTTTGCACTGTTTGCTAACTGGAGCCAGTGGCGTGGCTGGGAGGTGCCTGCCTGGCTCCTGAAAAGGAGGCCCTGATCCTGCCCAAGCAGGCAAATGCTGGACTGGCCAGAAAGGCACCCAAATACCAGCCCTGAACTGAAAGGAACTGTGGATTGACACACTGGCCAAAGACTGGACAGAACGAGAAAGAGGCGTGGCAGATGTGGCAGAGAGAAACGCTGAACCCCTTTACAAAAGAGTCAGGTAGCAACAACAGAAGTCCTCAGTTACAGGGGAATGCCACACACCTCGCTGAGCACCCTCCAGCCCATTCTAATTTGCCAAAATTGTACTGCATAAAACTAGACATCTTGCCTGGTCCAGCAGAAGGCACTGCTGGCATATCAGAGGAGGCCCCCGGCCAGGCAAGGAAGCGTCTGGCTCCGGCCTTTATTTATAGAAGCGGCTCTTCTGGAAAGCAGAACAAATCGTCTTATTTACAGCACATTTCACCTTGGCAGGAGCCGCTTCTCCAGGTCTTGCTGACCCTGCTCTGATCACGCCGTTGGATCACAGCTCCACAGAAGACCTGGCATGAACCTGTGCTTGTCCATCAACTGCAATCCCTCAGACTTCAAGACAGCTTCCAGCGGGACCTTCCCAGTTTCTCGGCCAGCCACCCGAAGAGCTCCGTGGCGCTTACTCCACCTGGACACCCCCGAGGGAGGCTGCCTGCAGCCGCGTATTACGTAACAGGATGAGGGCAGGAAAGGGGAGTTCAAGCCTGGACAAGGTTAGACAACTGTCTTTGCATTTGAACTAGCTAGAGATTATCCATTTAGAACAAATTTAGAGCCCAGTGGCACCTATAAGACCAACAAAGGCTTGTTCAAGATACGAGCTTTCGGGTGCACACGCATGCACGCTTTATCAAATACCCTTTTTCATTTACGTCATTTGTGTCTGGCCTTTCTCCCTAACGGGGACCCAAAGCTGCTGACATCCCTCTCTCCTCCATTTCGTCTCCACAACAACCCTGTGAGGCAAGTTAGGCTGAGAGTGTGCCCAAGGTTGCCCAATGAGCTTCCAAGTCAGAGTAGGGATTCAAATTTGGGTCTCCCATCCCCTAGTCTGACACTCTTAACCACTACACTACACTACACCGCTCAAGGGATAGACTCCGTCCCCCCCAATTCCTCAGCAAAAGCCCCCAGGAGGCCAATGCAAAAATTATAGTAATTTTAATTAAAAATCAGCAAGTGATAACAAAGTGCCCCAAGCAGTTAAGAGAGCTCACTCCAGCGCATGTTTTGCACTTGGTACTTAAGAGCTAGTGATTCAAATTCCCATTTGTTTCATTCTCCTACTTTACGGGAAAGTTTGAACAGACCTCTTACAAGTTTGGAATGCGGTATGAGCCCTAAATCTCTTTGCTTAAAAAGCCTAATTTCAGTGTTTTATAAAGCTTTATTACCGGATACAAAACTCCCTTTAACATCGTACCAGGTGGCAGGGCAAAAAGATCCGGGTATCAGTACTTATCGACGGGAAAAGATTTGGACCTCATCAAGTTATACCTCACGTCCCTTACCTATTCAACCACCGGCAATAAAAATTTTGCTTCGTTGACATCTCACCCCATCAAAACTCTCATTTATTAATCCACGCATGTCGTCATGATGCTGGAAACTATGCGGGGCAAAAAGCTCTTTTTACCATTGTTGGTGGTCGTGCAGTAAGGTTAATTGGTTTCGGAGTGAAATCAAATCACAAATTCATTTGATAACAGGTCAATATATCCCTAAAGACCCAACCTTAATTCGTTTGGATTTATGGCCAAGAATCAGGATTCCTCAAAATACTAAAGACCTCATTTCCACCCTTCTAGCAGCGGCAAAACATGTGCTTGCTTCAAACAGGAAATTACAGAATCTCCCCTCGATGCACCAGTGATACTAAAAGGTATGGGAATATTTTTCACTGGACAAGACCTCAGACTGGATTGTGCAGCAAGATAGAGAGGTTACTGCTACTAGTATTAAGACCAAATGGTCATTATGGCTAGATGCTTTTGCTGACCTAGAAGGAACAATACAGAAAACACCCTTAATTCATTCACACACCTTATATCTTTGTTGTTGTTGTCATTGTTCAGTCACACAGTCGAGTCCAACTATTTGCGACCCCATGGACCACATCACGCCAGGCCCTCCTGTCTTCCGTCGTGCTCCAGAGTTTGCTTAATTTCATGTTTGTTGCATCGATGACACTGTCTAACCATCTCATCCTTTGCCGTCCCCTTCTTCTTCGACCTTCCATCTTTCCCAGCATCAAGGTCTTCTCCAATGAATGCTCCCTTCTCCTTTGGTGGCCAAAGTATTTGAGTTTCAGCTTTAGTATCTGGCTTTCCAGGGAACAGTCAGCATTGATTTCTTTTAGGATTGACTGATTTGATCTCCTTGCAGTCCAAGGAACTCTCAAGAGTCTTCTCCAGCACCATAATTCAAAAGAATCTATTCTTCAGCACTCGGCCTTCCTTATAGTCCAACTCTTGCAGCCATACATCACTACTGGGAATACCATGGCTTTGACCATAGGGACTTTTGTTGGCAGGGTGATGTTTCTACTTTTTGTTATGCTGTCTTGGTTTGCCATCACTTTCCTCCCAAGGAGCAGGCGTCTTATAATTCCATGGCTGCAGTCACCATCTGCAGTGATCTTGGATCCTAGGAAGGTGAAGTCTGTCACTGCTTCCATGACTTCCCCTTCTATTTGCCAAGGAGTGATGGGGCCAGATGCCATGATCTTAGTTTTTTTGATGTTGAGTTTCAATCCAACTCTCGTGCTCTCCTCTTTCACTGTGAGTAAGAGGCTCTTGAGGTCCTCTTCACTTTCTGCCATTAGAGTGGTATCATCTGCATATCTGAGGTTGTTGAGGTTTTTCCCAGCAATCTTCATTCTGGCTTGTGATTCATCCAGGCCGCCATTTTGCATGATATACTCTGCATATAAATTAAATAAGCAGGGTGACAATATACATCCTTGTCGTACTCCTTTTCCAATGCTAAACCAATCAGTTGTTCCATATCCGGTTCTAACTGTCACTTCTTGACCCTTATCCAGGTTTCTCAAGAGACAGGTGAGGAGGAGAGTTTCCGGTTGGGAGAATGGAGGTCTGACACGCTTTGCAAATGCGCAAGGCGGACAGCGGCTCTTCCTGACAGCTTGGGTGGGTTAATCCACCCGACGCAACCTCACACAGGTAGTGTGAGGACCAGCAAGCAATATAATCCAGGTTTGAGCAACCTCGGTGAAGGGAAAGTCTCGGAGGAGACTTTTCCGACACCTTGAGCACTGCAGCCGAAGAGGATTCTTGCAAGTATCTCTAAGGAGCCAAGCTGAGCTGAAAAATTCAGCATAAAACCTCCAATTCCCCTGATTCCTTAACAAAGAAGACAAAGTTTAAACATTGGGACCACATCTGAAGCGAAGTAACAACAAAAGGTAACGGAAAAAAGTTTTTTGCCTTACCATTGCCGCGTTTTGAAAGATGAAAAACAGATCGGGTGAAGCAATAGACTGATGTTGATTGGATGAGAGCAGTTTTGAAGTGCTAAAAAACCGAATTTGAACTTAAAAAGCCAAAAAAACAAGTTGTTTAACATTCCTGCAGTTAAGAGGAGTCGGGAGGGGAAGCCAAACATCGCGAGACAAAGAGGGAGAAGGGAACCAAGCATCGCGAGATTAAGACGTGAGGACTGAATCAGGAAGTGACGGCTAGAAGAGCAGACAAGAAGGAAAAAGGAGAAGAACCGGAAGAAGGTAAAGGGGACTCTAAATACTGCTGGACCAGAAAGGGGACTCTAAATACTGCCGGACCAGAAAGGGGACTCTAAATACTGCCGGACCAGAAAGACCATAACAGGAAGTGACGTGCAGAGAGCAGACAAGTAAAGAAAAGGAAGGGACAAAAGGAAACTACGGCAAGCCAGAAGCAAGGTAAAAAGACTATAACCTTTGACATTAACCATAGAGAAGTCGCGCCCGCCATTTTGGATTTATAAAATTTTTAAACTGCAATATCTCAAAGATTATATAACGTAGAAGGCTGAAACCAACATAATTTGACTTGGCAAGATTAGCTTGTTTGAATGCACTAATTGGTGTTTGATTTGGAAGACAAGATAAAATCGATCTTTTTAAAGAGGCAAAACGGACCGCGGACTAAGATCGAGAGCAGCCACATGGTCCTCTCCTACAATGGCAGCAAAAAAAGAAAAAGAGCTACTAGCCGTTATGGAAGCAATGGAAAAGAAAATGTTAGACGCTATAGGAGAGGTAAATGTTAAAATGAATAATATAGCGGCTCAAGCAGATAAAAATTGCATGGAATTAAAAGCAGAATTTCAAAAATTATCCACAAGAACACAAGATATAGAAACTAAAGTAAAAGAACTGGAAGAAAACACCCATAAGACAATGAGAGAGAACGAGAGGATGGAAAAGATGATGCATTATAAAGATATGCAAAACCACTTGAGATTTCGAGGGATTGAGGAAAAATTGAATGAGGATATTTTTACAAGAATGCAAGAAGCAATAGCAGATTTTTTACAAGAACAGGAAGAAGTTGTTAAAGAACACATGGATCTTGTTTATAGAGTTAACTCTACATATGCAAGAGACAAAAACATACCAAGAGACGTGGTTGTCCAATTTACAATGAAAAGAACAAAAGAACAAATCTACAGGAAGTGCTTTACTGACCCCTTTGTAATAGATGGAAAGAAAATCATAGTAATGAAAGAATTGCCTAGAGCAATACTGCAAGAAAGGAAAAAATTCAAGCGTCTGACGGATAAACTGAAGGAGAAAAAAATCAGATTTCGTTGGGAAATACCTCAAGGACTAAGCTTTTATTATGGCAACTCCAGAGTAGTGATTAAAAGCACAGAAGAAATGTATGCATTCCTGGGAGAGAATAAAGATGATTTTGGAGATATTTAAGAATATATCAAAATGGATTACAAAATACTTACATGGAATGTAAATGGACTAAATTCACCCCAAAAACGTAGAATGGTAGGTCATTGGTTGGAAAAACAAAAATGTAATATAATTTGCTTGCAAGAAGCTCATCTTAAAAACCAAGACCATAAATATTTAATAAGGAAAAAATTGGGAGAAGAATTTTATTCTTTAGCAAGCAAAAAAAAAATGGTGTTGTAACATATGTCAAAAAAGATTTGGAACCCAAAGTAATATTCAAAGACAAAGATGGAAGATATTTAGCTATTGAAATTTTACTGCAAGGAGTGAAAACTTTGATGGTGAACATTTATGCTCCGAATGGAGCTAAAGAATTTTTTTTTAAAGAACTTCAAATGGAATTGGACAATGTAAACTATGATCAAATTATGATGTTAGGAGACTTCAACGGAACTGTAGATAATAAACTAGACAGGCGCTCTAAAAGAAAGGATGAGACGTTAGGGAAGCTTCCAAAAAACTTTTTTGAACTGATAAAACAAGAAAAGTTGGAAGATATTTGGAGGAAAGCTAACCCACAAGGAAAAGACTTTACCTTTTACTCTAACAGACATGACTCACATTCAAGAATTGACATGATTTGGATGACTACTAACCTAACCTTCAAGACAAGAAAAGTGGAAATTTTACCCAGAATAATCTCAGATCACAATCTGTGTTTATGGACAGCTGGGCAGATTAAAAAACAAAAGAGATGGAGAATAAACGAGGACTTATTAGATAATCAAGAAATAATTAAAAAATTACTTGAAGAAACAGACCTATACTTCCAAGTAAACATGCAGAAAGAAGTTAAAATTCAAACCGTATGGGATGCATATAAAGCAGTGATGAGAGGACTATTGATATCGTTAAATGCTAAAGATAATAAAAAGAAAAAAGAGCAATATGAAAATATTTTACAAGCCATTAAAACAAAGGAAGAAGAACTGAAGAAGAAACCAGGGAAAAAGAAACTGCAAAAGGAAATTTGGATGCTACAAGACCAAGCAAAAGCCATTTTGAACCAGGAGATGTACTGGAACTTAAAAAAACTTCAACAAAAAGCATTTGAAGGTGCAAATAAACCCGGAAAATACTTAGCATGGCAATTAAAGAAAAAACGTGAAAATAAATTTATCACTAAAGTGATAAGAGATAATATTGAGATAATAGATAACAAAGGAATAAAAAGAGAATTTTTTAAATACTACGCAAAACTTTTTAAGAAGGAAAACAAAGACAGAAGAAAGATTAAAGAATACCTGCAAACATTAAAGTTACCAAAACCAACAGAGAAAATTAAAGAACTATTTAATAATCCAGTATCATTACAAGAGATCAAAAATGCAATAAATGACTCAAAATTAGGTAAAGCACCTGGACCGGATGGATTTACAGCGAAGTTCTACAAAACGTTACAGGAGTCAGTTTCGCCGGTGTTACTGCTATTGATGAACGATATAAGAGTTACTGGAGAGGTACCAGAAACCTGGAAAGATGCATCCATCTCACTGATCCCGAAAGAAAATCAGGATTTGACCAATGTTAAGAATTATAGACCGATCTCTTTACTGAATAATGATTATAAGATTTTTGCTAAGATTATAGCGGATAGACTAAAAGAGCACCTTAAAGAGACTATACAAACAGAACAAGCAGGGTTCTTACCTAATCGACAAATAAGGGACAATCTAAGAGTAGTAGTGGACGCTATAGAATACTACGACAAACATCCTGAAAAGGAAGTGGGCTTTTTCTTTTTAGATGCGGAGAAAGCGTTTGATAATTTAAACTGGGACTTTATGTTTGAAGTTTTAGAACATCTTGAGATCGGCGAATATATGCTTAACTTCATTAAAGCAATATATAAAGAACAGAAATCCTCAATAATAATTAATACCGAAAAGACAGACGATTTTAAAGTTGAAAAAGGAACAAGACAAGGATGCCCGCTTTCGCCGCTGCTATTTATTTGGATTTTAGAAGTTCTACTGTTAAATGTGAAGGAAGACAAAGATATTAAAGGCTTAACAACTAAAGGTTTTTCTTTCAAATATAGGGCCTTTGCAGATGATGTGATGTTTATAGTGGAAGACCCCTTATCCACATTACCACATTTGTTACAGAGAGTAAAAGAGTTTGGTGACTTAGCAGGATTTTATGTAAATAAAAACAAATCGAAAGTAATGTGCAAAAATATGTCAAATAAGAAACAAAACGAGTTACAAAAACTTACAGAATGTGAGGTGGTGAAAAAGACAAAATATCTGGGTGTAAACCTAACTATGAAAAATATTGATCCTTATAAAAATAATTATGAAAAATTATGGTTGCAAATTATGCAGGATATTAAAAAGTGGAATGTATTGAATTTGTCATTGCTGGGTAGAATTGCGGTGGTCAAGATGAATGGGTTACCACGATTAATGTTTTTGTTTCAAACTATTCCAATTGTGAAAGATGTAAAAACATTCAAATGTTGGCAGAAGGAGCTGTCTAAATTTGTGTGGGGAGGGAAAAAACCAAGAATTAAGATGAAAATAATGTGTGATGCCAAAGAAAGAGGAGGGTTTCAACTACCAAATCTAAGGTTATACCATGATGCAATATGTTTGACCTGGGTAGGGGCATGGACTATGTTACAAGATAGAATGTTATTGTCCCTGGAAGGTCATGATTGTAGATTTGGGTGGCATGCATATTTGTATTATGGCAAAACAAAAATGGACAATATGTTTAAACATCATTATTTGAGAAGAACACTAATGGATACGTGGACAAGATATAAAAACTTTTTTTCAGAAGAGATACCCATGTGGATTGTACCCGCAGAAGTTTTACATCCAACATCAAGATATAAAGGACAAGATTGGCTGAAGTATAGAGACTTATTAATAAGACATGGCGAGGATTTCAAACTGAAGGAGCAGCATCAGATTGACTTTGATTATGGTTGGTTAAGATATAGACAAATATATGACTTGTATAGAAGTGATAAAAAACACGGTTTCAGGGGAAAAAATAATGAAATAGAACAAGTTTGGGAGGAAGGTGGGAAAAAAATGATTTCTAAAATGTATAAAGTCTTGCTAAAATGGTTTAATGCTGATGAAATGGTAAAAGAACAAATGGTAAAATGGGCGATAAACTTTAACAAAGACATTGAAATGGAATCTTGGGAATTTTTATGGAAAAATGCTGAGTATATCTACGTGTTATAACTTAAAAGAAAATTGTTTTAAAATGATGTATAGATGGTATATGACACCAAAAAAAATTGCAAATATTGGTCAAAATATGTCTAACAAATGTTGGAAGTGTAAAAAGAAAGAAGGGTCTTTTTATCATATGTGGTGGACTTGTGATAAAGCAAAGACTTATTGGTCAAAAATACATGCAGAAATGGAAAAAATCTTGAAATGTACATTTAAGAAGTTGCCTGAAATGTTATTGCTAGGACTTAAACTAGAAGAGATAAATGTAAAGAAAAGGACAATAATATGGTATATGATTACAACAGCAAGAATGGTGTATGCACAAAACTGGAAAAATGAAAAAATACCAGAGGTGTGGGAATGGTTGAAAAAACTGTTATATATGGCTGAAATGGATAAGTGGACTAGAAAATTGAATAATCTTTACTCAGAGACCTTTCTGGAAGACTGGAAAGATTTGAAAGAATATGTTGAAAAGTATTGGGATATGAAAAACTATATCTATACATGGTTATAATAGCATAAAGGAATAGAAATATATTATATGAATGTTTTAGTTAAAATTAGACAATGAAACTGTTTTTATTTAGAAATACATAAGAGTATAGAAAATAAGAATTGGTGTATAAGTATAAGTATTTTAAAGCTATATAACCGTTACCAGAAACGAAACATAGATATAAGTATTACTATTTTGAATAAAATGGAAAATGTGTTATGCTTCAGATGTGGTGGGAAACCACCAAAACAAGATAAAAATAGAATGTACAAATAGAACAAAATGTTATTTAATATGGAAAAAGGGATTTGTATAAGCTTAAATGTATTATTTTCGATGTTTTTTTTTTGAAAAATAAAAATTTCTTTACAAAAAAAAAGAGACAGGTGAGGAGGTCTGGTACTTCCATCTCTTCAAGGAGAGATGGGAGTACCAGACAGTTTGTTGTGATCCACACAATCAAAGGCTTTAGCGTAGTCAATGAAGCAGAAGTAGATGTTTTTCTGATACTCTCTTGCTTTCTCCATAATCCAGCGAATGTTGGGAATTTGATCTCTAGTTCCTCTACCTCTTCAAAACCCAGCTTGTACATCTGGCAGTTCTCTATCCGCTTACTGCTGAAGCCTAGCTTGTAGGACCTTGAGCATGACCTTGCTAGCGTGTGAAATGAGTGCAATTGTGCCATAGTTTGAACATTCCTTGGCATCGCCCTTCTTTGGGACTGGAATGTAAACTGACCTTCTCCAATCCTGTGGCCACTGTTGTGTTTTCCAGATTTGCCGGCAAATTGAGTGCGACACATATCTTTACCATTAAGTAGTTGAAGGATCTTTAAAGCTGGCTTGAACTCCATTTATTTTTATTTTTAATTATTTGAATAAGCTCAAAATTGGCAGATAACTTGTAATGGCAATCCTCGAGTCACCACAGACTCAATGATCATTTTGTAATTGTTTTTCATTCATGCATGACTAAGTATTGCATTGTGTTTTATTTTAATCTTCAATAAACAGGTGGTTTTTTTTAAAGAGCGAGTAAGCTAGGCACTGTTCCCATCTCCCCAGAGAGGAGGAGGAAGAGCAGGTTTTATCCCGTTTCTCTCTCCCCTCAGGAGTCTCAGAGCAACTTCCAATTGCCTCCCCTTCTTCACAAAAGGGCCCTGGTGAAGCAGGTGGGGCTGAGAGAGCTTGGAGAGAACTGTGCCTGGCCCAAGGTCACCCAGCAGGCTTCATGGGGAGGAAGAGGAGGAGTGGGGAATCAAACCCAGTTTTCGGCTTAGAGTCTGACATTCTTTGCCACCATACCAAGCCAAGAAGAGGACCGGAGACCACTGCTGGTGAGAGGGCCCTGCAGCTGGGGAGACAGAGGCGTCCCTGAATCGGCCGAATGGGACAGGGAGAGAGACTGCAGGGGGGTCCCTGGAGGACAGGCAACCTTGAATTGCGAAATACAGCTTATGTGCCCGAAGCTGTTGAGAACTTATCAGTGGTGCCCCCTCGGACCAAAAGGGAAATTAATGGCCATTTACACACAGCTTAAAGACCTGAATGAAGCACCCTCTGATACAGATATGATTTCTTCAATTCTTAAGGGTCTGCCTGGCTCCTATAAGTCTGTAACCAGTATGATTAGACTGAAAGATGATCTGACTTTAGAAGGTCTTTTGTCTGCACTAACTGAGGAATATGATTCTAGAAATCAGGGCTTTAGCAAAACCATCCATCATAAGAAATTGTGTCCTATCAGGGTCAGTTTCTGGAGGATTTTCAATTGTTAATACTTGAAGGGCATTGTGAGCCTGTAGACGACTCTTCAAATACAATTATGTACTTGATTATCTGTAGTATACAATCCTTGGTAGAGACCTTGCTTCCTTGCTCTGCTTTGAGCAGTACAATATGTCCAGTGTTCATAAGGCTTTTTGTTGAAATTAAGTTCCCAAAGAGATTGTTCCAACACCTTCTACATTCAATAATTCCCTGTTAACGGCTGCCACTGTCAGCAGTTGCCTGGACACAGCTGTGGCCAAGAAGAGGACCACACCAAGCCATGGAATTCCCTAAGCAGGCACTACCTCGCCCCTGCCCTTCTGGCCTCCGGTAGCGCAGCCACTCCAATGTAGTTCTCCAGGGAGGGGGGACTAGATAAGGGGGGGGGCTTCCGAGACACCTGGCCCTGAGCCACTGTGCCACTGATTTTTCTCACATATAAAACAATCCACTTTCCTTTTAAATCTCTGTCCATGCTTTAGGCTCAAAACAGATAATTCATCAGATAGACTGTCTTTCAAATTTCAAATTTCTAGGGCGAAGGAGCCTTTGAAATTCGCGCTGCTACTGCTGCTGCTGCTACACACAAAGGAAAGATTAACCCTGTGAGCTCCTGGAGAAGTAGATGAGTGAGCCAGATTCCAGCGAAGAGGCCAACACAGCACCAAAGACTTCCCCTGTGGGTTTCTTTCCCCCCATCTGCAGCACGCACTGGGTCACCTCGTGGTCCAGGATGGCCTGCAGTTCCCCACAGGCATCACAGAAGGAGCCAGCGCTCTGCCTCCCTGCAGCCGGGCAGTGATGTAGCCGTTCAGCAGGAGGTTGGCTTTGGAGCAACCCTGCTCAGGAGCGCGCCGGACGCCTGCACACAGCAGTGCCACCGACAAGCCATGGGGACAAGGCGGGGCGCTCGAGGCGGGGCTGGCCATGGCTCTCCAGGCCAAGAGCAGGCTCTTCCCTTCTTGTGGGGACCAGCCTGGGCAGGGAGGAGAAAGGGAGGGGGAGAGTTAGAAGCCAGCAGCAGGAGGTGGCCCACCAGGGACTCGGATCCTCCGTGGGCATGCCCTGCCCTCTGGGGCTTGCCTTCGTCACAACTCATCCCTCGTATCTCAAAAGTGTTCAGAGCAATGGGCCAGACATGTAATGGATGGCCTGCAGGAGACCGAGCCACTGTAGACATAGCCGGTGTCCCCCAAGGTACCAAGAGACCACTGGGGGCAGCCTTTGCCTCTAGCCCCCTCGCCCTGATCTAGATCTCAAGCCAGAGCCCTTGTCCTGGGTCCCTTATCAGTGGAGGGGAAGAAGAAGAAGAGATTGGATTTATACCCCGTGCCCTCCACTCCCCGAGGGAGTCTCAGAGCGGCTTACAAACTCCTTTCCCTTCCCCTCCCCACAACAGACACCCTGTGCGGTAGGTGGGGCTGAGAGAGCTCTTTCCAGAGCTGTCCTTGACAGAACAGCTGGTACAGAGCTATGGCTTGCCAAGGTCATCCAGCCAGGTACAAGTGGCGGAGTGAGGAATCAAACCCGGTTGCTCCCAGATTAGAGTCTGCCTGCACTTAACCACTACACCAAACTGGCTCTCAGCTAGAAGGGTTGGGCTGAACACACCCTGAGTCACCTTGGAGCCAGAACATCAACCCTGAGGGACGGGGCTCACCTCCTCCTCCCAGCAGCAACTCCCAGGGTCTCAGAGCTGGAGACGGGGCTCCTTTTCTCAGTGCTCGCTGCCCAAGCTCCGTTATCTGGAGATGCGGTCAGGATGGAGCCCGCTGCCTTCTCCTGCACACGGAACATGCTCCCCTCTGCCCCTGAGGCACGGCCCCTGCTGCCACTGCCTCTGTTTTTCACCGTTTAGATACCAGGCAGAACGCTTTCAAGAATCTTCAGTATTTGGCTGGGCATGGATTTACCTCTGCCAGCAGGTGGTTTCATTCCCCACCATTCATGGTTCTTTGGGCCATGTTCATGGACTTCAGGTCTTCTTTTTAAAACGTTCTGTCTGTCCAAATTAAGATCCGGGCAGAACTGCTTACAGCCCAACTACAGCCCAAAACCACTGGCAGCCCAATCACTTCCATACTAAAACTGAAGACTCAGCCTTTCATCCTTCTCAGCATCCAGTGGCAGTGAGTCCCACATCCACATGGAAGTTCTCACACATTCCCAGGCAGGTACGAGAGGCAAACCTGACCTGCATGGCCCAGACTAGCCGGATCTCAGCATGTCTTAGAAGCTAAGCAGGGTTGGCTCAGGTTAGTACGACCTGGCGACAGTGATCCATACGATGGTCACCTCGAGACTGGATTACTGTAATGCCCTCTACATCGGGCTGCCCTTGTCCCAAGTCCGGAAGCTGCAGCTAGTGCAGAATGCAGCGGCAAGGCTGTTGTTGTGTCTTCCTGTGTGGGAACACATCCAGCCCACCCTGAAAACGGTGCACTGGCTGCCTATAGCATACCTGATTGGGTTCAAGGTGCTGGTACTTACCTTTAAAGGCCTCTATGGCCAGGGACCTGCATACCTGAGGGACCGCCTTTCCCCATATGTCCCCCAGAGAGCACTGCGGTCGGGGATCCAGAACCGGCTGGCCCTCCCGAACATCAAGGAGGCCAGGTTGGTTACAACCAGGACAAGGGCTTTTTCGGTGGCGACTCCACTCTGGTGGAATGAGCTCCCAGAGGAGATCCGGGCCTTGCGGGATCTCTTGCAGTTCCGTAGGGCCTGTAAAATGGAGCTTTTGGGGCCACCGCCGTCACCACCGCTACCACCACCGCTACTAGCACCGCCACTGTCCCTGGGGCATCAGACAGTGCACCATGAGCGAGCTCGACCTTGCCGGGTCCCCCCTCTTTTTCAGCCACTGCCTGACCGAAGCACGAAACACTGGACAGCGTGACCAGCGGACAGGAATTCTAAGAAAGCTGCTGTACCTGAGAAATCATCACTAGCACTTTAATATGTTTTATATTCTGCTTTTAACATTTTGTATTAATGGATTTTATTGCGCATGGAATTACCATTCCACATTGTTATACGGTTGTAAGCTGCCCTGAGCTGGCTCTGCTGGAAGGGCCGGGGGGAAAGCTTAATAAATAAATAAATAATAAATACTTGGGTGGGAGACCACCAAGGAAACCCAAGGATGCGATGCAGAGGCAGCCAATGGCCAGCCGCCTCTGTCTGTCTCTGCCCTGACCTGGGTGGCCCAAGCGGGCCTGCTCTGACTGACTGACTGACTGACTGATTAAACCTCTATCCTGCCCTCCCAGCCAAGGCTGGCTCAGGGCAGCTTACATAAAACACTTAAAATTTTTAACACTACACATAAAATAAATTAGCAACAACATTTAAGAAGAAGAAAAAGGGAAGAAGAGATTGGATTTATACCCCACCCTTTACTACCTGAAGGAGTCTCAGAGTGGCTTCCAAACTCCTTTCCCTTCCCCTCCCCACAACAGACACCCTGGGAGGGAGGTGGGGCTGAGAGAGCTCTGAGACAACCGTCCTTGAGAGAACAGCTCTGACAGAACTATGGCTTGCCCAAGGTCACCCAGCCAGGTGCAAGTGGAGGAGTGGGGAATCAAACCCAGCTCTCCCAGATTAGAGTCCGCGCACTTAACCACTACACCAAACTGGCTCACAGATGATTAAACAGTTCTAAAACCATAAATATAACAAAGTGCTAGTATCAATAACTTAATAATTTCACAGCGGTTGTTGTTACACAGTCAGCTCTTTAGTCTCCTTAGGTCATCTGAGGTGGCTGGCTCAGGCTATATTTAGAAAATCCCAGAGGGAACAGGGCTGTTAGCTGTTAACAGACCTCAGAAGCTAGGGGGTGTTGGCCTGGTTGGTGCTTGGATGGGAGACCACTAAGGAAGCCCAGGGCCAGGACACTAGGACAGGCCATGGCAAACCACCTCTGAATATCCCTTTCCCTGAGCGCCTGACAGAACACCCAGCAGGGTCACTATGCACCAGCTGCGACCTGATGGCCCTTGCCGCCATCCGCACCAGAAAGAAGCCATCGGAATAAGGGACCCTCCTCGCCCCCACTGTCACCAGGACCCCTCCCTCACCTGTCCAGAAGGGGGTGATCTTGGGACAGCAAGAAGGTGAAGCACCAGGCAGGGAAAAGAGGCGGCCACGCAGCTGGGAGAACTTGCCTGGGCTCACCCTCCACGGGCAGAGGCGCATTCGTGGGTTTGGAGGTTCTAGTAAAGGGCCTCCTAGTTTGTTACATTAACCGGGCTCGTGCCTCATGTCCAAGCACGGCTTGCCACAAAGCCGATGCCAGGGCTGCAGAGCTGTGCACACACAGAGACGGGCAGTGCAGTTCTGGTACCTTTGACGGGGCCATGATTCAGAGGAACCGGCGGAACCTCCCCCTCCCTCTCAGCAGCTGCCACGGAAGAGGGCAGTGCCAGCAGGCAGCGCAAGTCCTGCCCACCTCCGACGGTGGAGCAGGAACCCAGCCTGTAGTTCAGAACGATGGCGTCCCGGAGCTGTCGCAGAGCCATTCCTCAGAGGGTTCCTCCGCTTCCTCCCTGATCTCCCAGCCCCTGAACCAGGGCATCTGCAAGGAAAGGGGAGGAGAAACAGGAGCCCTTCCCAAGAGCCCCGCCAGCAAAGTCTGCGCAAGATTGCCTGCCCTCCCCCCCACACACACCCACAATCACCCCTGCTGTGCCTGCCCGCCCGCCCTCCCCCTGACAAGCCATCCGGGGAGAAGAAAAACGGCACGGGCTGCTCCAGCTCCATCCATGGGCAAATCTAGAGGCCTACAGGCGGCGACGGGCCTTTGGGCCTCAGGACACTTGCCAGCTGGAACACGGGGAAGGATTCCACCTTCTCTGGAGTTCACCCAAGAGATCCCCTCTGGGCTGGCCCGTACCAAGTCACCTCAGGCAACAGGAGAACGGAGTACCGTGGATGCACATAACTCATGCTGTCTCCAGTAGTAAGCAACACATTCTTTTCTCGATGCCTACAAGCTGACAGCTTAATTATCTGCTCTCAAATTCTACCAACAACTGATGCTGAGCGGTAGTTTCCTGGATCCACCTTTTTGACAACTGGAACATTATTTCCCCCTTCTCCCCCCCCCCCACCCCACCCCCAGCCAGCGGCTTATTCCAGCCCACAGGCAAAGGATTTCTTTCTTCTTCCACACAACCAGGTGGAAGGCCTTCCCCAGGCGGGAGAGATATGTCATTCCCACTGCTGACCAGTAGAGGGCAGGCTGGCCCGCACCGGTGGCGCTGCAAAGAAATTTTAATTTTTCTGCAACCTTTTTCAGCCCGTTCTCAGCCATCCTGGCTGTTTAAGGTAGCTCAGCATCTGCTGCGTTCTAAATCTAAGCCTTTATTGCTTCAGGAACAGACAATTAGTTGTGCTGCTTTTGTGACTTTTTGTGCTGATAAAATATTTTGAACACATGCTGACCTGGATGCTGCTTGAGAGTCAGGAAAAAATGCCCAGTTCACCTCCTGGGTTATTCATGGGCCATTTTGACCCCGTTTCTATGACAGTTGCTGACCACTGCATCCTGGATCGTGGCCCATCCTGGCTTCTGAAACCATTTAAAGACCACATCAGCACTTAGGTCTACCTTAAATCAGTCACTGAGTCAGGACACTAAAGAGGTTTTTATCTGTCCACTACTTAAGAAAATCATCCCTACAGACAAATGATGTGGCTGATTATCCACAGTTTGGTGTAGCAGTGAAGAGCGGTGGTTTTGATTCCCCTCTCCTCCACATGCAGCTGCTGGTATGGCCTTGGGCCAGTCACAGTTCTCTCAGAGCTCTCTCAGCCCCGCCTCCCTCACAGGGTGTCTGTTGTGGGGAGAGGGAGGGAAGGTGATTGTAAGCTGCTCTGAGACTCTTTCAAGTAGTGGAGGGCGGGGTATAAAACCAGCTCTTCTCCTCCTCCTCCTCCTCCAACCTGCCCTTTCTTGGCAAAGTGACTGAGAGAGCAGAAGTGGACCAACTAGGAGACTTCTTGCATCCCTCATCTACTCTAGAATCTGTCCAGTCTGCCTTCAGGCCAGGTTATGGGGCGGAGACCGCTCTTCTAGCTTTGGTTGACGACCTTCATCGGAGTGCAAAGAAAGGCCAGGGCTCTCTGCTTGTGTCAGCTGGACACATCTGCAGCCTTTGATGCAGAAGATCATGACGTCTTGTTGAGGCGCCTGGAGACATAAGTCGGTATCAGGGGATGTGCACTGAACTGTTTCCAGCCGTTCCTCACAGATCGGACTCAAAGGGTTGTGACTGGAAACTGGGTGCCATCAGCGTGGGACCTGTCTTGTGGGGTTCCACAGGGCACAAAGGAACTTTTCCATCTTTGTGAAAAGCCCTTCATACAAATCATTCATCGTTTGGGGGCTGGTTGTCAACAGTCTGCTGGATGATGAAGAGAAGAAGAGAAGAGATTGGATTTATACCCCCACCCTTCACTCACTTGGCGTCTCAGAGCGGCTTACAAACTCCTTTTCCCTTCCCCTCCCCACAACAGGCACCCTGTGAGGCAGGTGGGGCTGAGAGAGCTCTTTCCCAAGCTGTCCTTGAGGGAACAGCTGGTACAGAGCGATGGCTTGCCCAAGGTCATCCAGCCAGGTGCAAGTGGAGGAGTGGGGAATCAAACCCGGTTCTCCCAGATTAGAGTCCGCGCACTTAACCACCACACCAGACTGGCTCTCTGGCAAACTGATGTCTATCCAAAGCTCCTGGTGATCATAGAATCTCACAGAGTTGGGAGGGGGCCAGACAGGCTGCCTAGTCCCACCCCCTGCTCAATGCAGGATCAGCCCAGAGCATCTCTGACAAGGGTTCGTCCAGCCACTGCTTGAACACTGCCAGGACGGGGGAGCTCACCACCTCCCCAGGCAGCTGATTCCACTGCTGTACTTTATTCTCCCCTAATATCCAGCCGGGACCTTCCCACCCTTGATTGCAACCCACTCTTGTGCGTCCTCTCCTCTGCTGCCAACGGGAACAGCTCCCTGCCCTCCTCTAAGCCCTTCCAAGACTTCAAGAGGGCCAGCCTGTCCCCCCTCAGCGTCCTCCTCTCCAGACTGAACCTTCCCAAGAAGTCCCTCAGACTTTCCTCCTGGGGCTTCTTGGTCTCCAGGCCCCCGATCATCCTCGTCGCTCTCCTCTGCACCCCCTCCATTCTGTCCACATCCCTTTTGGAAGCGAGGCCTCCAGAACGGCACACCAGACTCCAGGCGCGGCCTGACCAATGCAGTGTACAGGGGGACTATCCCATCTTGCGATTTGGATGTTATGCCTCCATAGATACACCCCCAAGATGGCACTGTGCGGTAGAGGTCCTGAGCCACTGCCTGACTCCTGTGGTTACCTGGCTGAGTGAATAAACTGAAACTCAACGTGTAACTGATTGTGAACGATCCACTGAAAACCCCCACTACCTTCAGACCAGCCAAAACCAGTCATGTGCAGGAGTGGGAAGCGCCCGGGGGGGAGGGGGGGGGGCGGAGCTCAGTCTGTAACTGACGGGGGGGGGGGCTTTTACATTTAGTGCAGGAAGATTCCTTTAGACGTGTACGGGGAAACTGTGTGGGGATAATTGATTAGGGTTTCTTGCGTCTCTCCTGTCGTGTCTAGCCCTGTGGGCCACTCTGAAATTATAAGGCTGGTCAGGAAAGGGGTGATTGGGTCTGGTGGTGCCAGCAGAGGGGCCCGTGCCAGGCAGGCCTGCTTTGTGTTGGCACTGTGGGTTCCCCCTCGCCAGCCCTCCCTCTCTCTCTCACCCTTCAGACAACTCCTGCCCGCAAGTGGGCTTTTAAGTGGGACTGGCTGAATGGCCTGCCAGCTGCAGGCCACAGGGAGCTCTGGAGCAAACCCGGGGGGGCCCGGACCCACCTGCAGAGTGGGAGAGAATGCTGGGGGGGGGGGGACACACCAGGCCCATAGTTTCCAGCAGCTTTGGATTTGAAGCCCCTTCTGCAGCTTATGGGATCCTAAAATCCCCAGAGCGTTTTGGAATTCCCTGGGCTTCATAAGTCTCCACGAGCAGATCATTTTAACTGACCCTCCCCCTTCCTACAGCCCCTGACGTGGATGGCCCAGGCTAGCCCAATCTCATCAGACCTCGGAAGCGAAGGAGGGTCAGTCCTGGTTAATACTTGCACGGGAAACCGCCACGGAAGCCCAGGTAGGCAGCGACAAACCACCTCTGCTCATCTCTTGCCTTGAAAACTCTCAACAGAAGCAGAGTGTCCAGGTCACGTGAAGGGATGATACCGCTTTACTCTGCTCTGGTTAGACCTCACCTGGAGTATCGTGTTCAGTTTTGGGCACCACAGTTTAAGAAGGATGTAGACAAGCCGGAATTGTGTCCAGAGGAGGGCAGCGAAGATGGGGAGGGGTCTGGAGACCGAGTCCTCTGAGGAAAGGCTGAAGGAGCTCTGGGCAGGTTTAGCCTGGAGAGGAGACGACTGAGCAGTGATAGGATAACCACCTTCAAGTATTTGCAGGGCTGTCATATACAGGATGAAGCAGAGCTGTTTTCTGCTGCCCCAGAAGGTCAGACGAGAACCAACAGGTTGAAATTAAATCAGAAGAGTTTTGGGCTAAACACGAGGAAGAACTTCCTGACAGTTAGAGCGGTTCCTCTGTGGGACAGGCTTCCTCGGGAGGTGGTGGGCTCTCCTTCTGTGGAGGTTTTCAAACAGAGGCTAGGTGGCCATCTGACAGCAACGCGGATGCTGTGAACTTAGGCGGATCATAAGAGGGAGGAGAGAGAGGGTTGCCTCAGTGCTTAGTTCTCGGGGCCCTTTCTTACATGCCTAAGGGTCAATTTTCTGGGGAAAGCTTAATATTTCAGCTAGCTAATTCCCAAATGCAGGAAACATGGTTTTCAGTCACACAGGAGTTTCTTGAGCACTATGTTTTTTTAAAACATACACACACATATGTCACAGCGTTTAGACTGACGCTACCTCTATTGTGCTTCCTCTTCAAAGTCAACCTCCACTTCCGTGAAGAAAACGGCTGTTCGGTTTGACTGACGCACACCCCACCTCTGCCTTCCGCCAAGCCTGTGAGGCTGGCACAGTGCGGAAGATGCAGGATCCGCCTGTTTCACAATTTTTTAATATTTCCAAGCCCTGACGTTTCCCACCCTTTGGAGTAAGCTGGAACGCTCCGCAGAACAGCCTGTTCGTAATACACCAAAATGTCTCATTCCCTTTTTTGCCTTGCAACCTAGAACTGAGTGTAAGCAGATATAAATACCCGGGCACAACTCAGTGTCCTCCCGGCACAGATGCCCACTTTTAACACCCAGTCTGAAGAGTGCTGTAAGCCTTGGAAGGCAGCTTTGTGAAGGTGCTCCTAGTGAACTTCAGACCCTTCTGTTATTTCTGGCACCTCCAGTTACAAAGGAGTAGTTAGTAGCTGATGGGAGAGGGCTCTCTCTGCCTAAGACCCTGGGGAGCCGCTGCCAGTCTGGGTAGACAAGACTGACCGTGGTGGATTCCGTGTAAGGCAGCTTCATGTGTTTGTATGTTCTGCAGAGTTGGGTCTGGCCAGGGGGGCTCGCTAGAATAAGAAATGTGAGAAGCAAATGCAAGGTAAAAGAGGCAATTGGACCACTTTGGGGAGTAGGAAAAGGAACTCTGGTGGAGGACAGAGGGGGAAAAGCCCCTCCCCACCTGGTTCAAGAATTGAAGCCGACCCTGTACAAGGAGGAGGAGCTTACCCGAGTGTAAGGACTGTCCCTCGATCTGAACCACTGGAGAACAGCCAGTCTTAGTGACTTTTTTGCCTCTGTTTTCTCCCTGAAGAACTCAAGTCCATCTAGAGACGGTAGAGGACGTAACAGGACCCCAGAATGTCCAGTTGACATTGACAGGGAGGTTGTGGAGAGATGGCTGCACTGGACGAATACAAATCCCCTGGGCCAGATGGTGTGCACCCAAGGGTGCTTAAAGAATTTTCTAATGAACTTGCAGAGCCTCTGTCCATCATCTTCAAGGCCTCCTGGAGGTGGACTGGGGATGTGCCACAAGACTGGAGAAGAGCAAATGTTATCCCAGTCTTTAAGAGAGGGAAGAAGGATGACCCGGGAAACTACAGGCCGGTCAGTCTGACTTCTGTTACTGGGAAGATATTAGAGCAGATTTTAAAGGGATCGATCTGTAAGCATCTGAAG
The DNA here is from genome assembly GCA_029233225.1 of Lepidodactylus listeri. NCBI lineage: Eukaryota > Metazoa > Chordata > Lepidosauria > Squamata > Gekkonidae > Lepidodactylus > Lepidodactylus listeri. Next base: position 1,255,623 of record JARCFY010000004.1, on the reverse strand, counting down.
GACCACTTAGTGATCCGGGGAAGTCAGCATGGTTTTGTCCTTAACAGATCTTGTCAGACCCACCTGGTTTCCTTCTTTGATCGTGTGACGACCTTACTGGATCGAGGGAACTCTGTTGATGTGATTTACCTGGATTTCAGTAAAGCTTTTGATAAGGTTCCCCATGCCATTCTAATGGGCAAACTGGAAGACTGTGGACTGGACTGTAGGACAGTTTGATGGATAGGGAACTAGTTAGAGGACCCCACCCAAAGAGAGGTGGTCAATGGTGTTTCATCAAATTGGAGGGAGGTGTCCAGTGGGGTGCCGCAAGGCTTTGTTTTGGGCCCGGTACTTTTCAATATTTTTATCAATGATCTGGATGATGTGGTGGAAGGGCTACTCATTAAATTTGCTGATGATATCCAATTGGGAGGTGTAGCAAACACCCAAGGAGACAGAGTTAAAATTCAACAAGACCTGAGAAGCGGGCAGTTGCAAACAGGATGCAGTGCAACAAAGATTAATGCACAGTACTGCATCTGGGCCACAAAAATGTCCAGCACAAATACTGGATGGGGGATACATTCCTGGGGAGTCGTGTACGGGAAAGAGATCTGGGGGTTAAGAGTGGACTGTAAACTGAATATCAGCTGTCGGTGTGATGCGGTGGCAAAAAGGCAAATTCAGTCTTGGGTTGTATTAAAAGGGCCATAGCATCGAAATCGTAGGTGGTCATAGAGCCCCTCTGTATGCTGCCTTGGTCAGGCCGCACCTCGAGTACTGTGTGCAGTTCTGGAGGCCTCACTTCAGAAAGGATGTGGACACAATCGAGAGGGTGCAGGGGAGAGCGACAAGGATGATCCGGGGCCTGGAGACCAAGAAGCCCTAGGAGGAAAGGCTGAGGGACTTCTTGGGAAGGTTTAGTTTGGAGAAGGGGAGGTTGAGGGGGGGGCACGATTGCTCTCTTTAAACATTTGAGAGGCTGTCATTTGGAGGAGGGCAAGGAGCCGTTCCAGCTGGCAGCAGAGGAGAGGAACTGAAGCAACGGGTTTGAATCACATGCAGAAAGGTATCGGCTGGATCTTAGGAAGAACTTTTTCACGGTCAGAGTGGTTCAAAGGTTGAGCCAGCTGCCTAGGGAGGTGGTAAGAAGCTCCCCTTCACTGGCCGCTTTCCAGAAGAGGCTGGGCGAATATTTGTCAGGGGTGCTCTAGGCTGGTCCTGCATTGGGCAGGGGGTTGGGCTAGATTTTTTAAAAAAAAATTATTACAGAAGAACAAATATACCAAGTACATAAGAAAAAGTGAATACTATCATCCTTTGCAAGCCTAAATCTAACACAGGCACAGCCATAGAAAAGGGGGCTGGATCAGATGGCCTGCATGGCCCCTTCCAACTCGAGGATTCTATATCCAAGGAAGGCCCCCCCACCCAGCAGAGAGGTAGGGGCAGGGCTGCCAGCCTCTGGGTGGGGTCTGGGCATCTCCCAGAATCACAACTGATCTCCAGACAACAGGGATCAGTTCCCCTGGAGGGAACGGCTGCCTTGAAGGGCAGATTCTATCACAGTATACCCAGCTGATGTTCCTCCCCTCCCCTGGCTTCCTCACCCCCAAATGTCCAGGATTTCTCCAGCCATAGCTGGCAACCCAGGGGAGGGGGGGGAAACGGAGGAACACTTCACATAAAACTGCCTTATACTGAATCAGACCATTGGTCCATCAAAGAGAGTAACGTCTACTAAGACACTACTCAGGCATTCCATGTCACCTCCTGCCTGGTCCTTTCGGCTGGAGATGCTGCCGGGGATGGAAACTGGGACCTTCTGCATGCCAAGCAGAGGCTCTGCCTCTAAGCCACAGCCCCTCCTCAAAACATGTGAAGTTGACTTATACTGAATCAGAGAACTAGTCCATCAAGGTCCATGTTGTCTCCTCAGACTGGTAGCAGCTCTCCAGGGTCTCAGGCAGAGGTCCTTCCCATCACGTACTGCCAGATCCTTTTAGCTGGAGACAGCAGGGATAGAACCTGCGACCTTCTGCATGCCAAGCAGATGCTCTGCCACTGAGCCACCGCCATTCCCTGACAGAGCCATGGGACTGGTCTGATGTGGCTCATGGCTTCAGACCTTCTTTAATGGAAGGGACCTCATTGAAAAAGGCGTGCAGTAGTTGCAGGATCTTATTCTTGCTGCCCTTTCTGGATTGCCTGTTTTCTCTCCAGCTCCTGGGTCTAAATGCAGCTTCATCAAGAGTCATCGGGAAGAAGTGATTGGATTTATACCCCGCCCTTCACTCGGAGTCTCAGAGTGGCTTACAAACTCCTCTCCCTTCCCCTCCCCACAACAGACACCCTGTGAGGGAGGTGGGGCTGAGAGAGCTCAGACAGAAACTGCTCTTTTTCAAGAACAGCTGTGCCAGAACTATGGCTTGCCCAAGGTCATCCAGCAGGTGCAGGTGGAGGAGTGGGGAATCAAGCCCGGTTCTTCCAGATTAGAGTCCGCGCACTTAACCACTACACCAAACTGGAAGACTGCAGAACAAGCTGGAACAGCTCTGAAAGCTATTTAGAAGGGCTCCAAAGAGTATGGAAGCCCCCTCCCCAACTAGGAGGCGCCAGACTCTGTCGCCTTCCCCCCTTCATGGTTCATCACAACCTCCCAGGGCAAGTCCTGAGTGCCTTTAGCAGTTGCTAAGACTCGACTGTGTGACTGAACAACAACAAAAGAAGGGAAGACTGTCCTTGTCATGCAGATTCTACACCAGTATCGTTGTACATAAGAGAAATTCCTCCCCTCCCCTGGCTTCTTCACCCCCAAATGTCCAGGATTTCTCCAGCCATAGCTGGCAACCCAGGGGAGGGGGGGAAACGGAGGAACACTTCACATAAAACTGCCTTATACTGCATTTCTCCCTTCGGAAATTCTCCCTTCGGAGCCAGAGCTTTTGCATCTGGTTCAGTATACTGTCCCCTCCTGGCCTAGCAGATGACAGAACATATCAAAAGACGGTTTCTTTCGTAAACCCAAAACGGACTGATGTGGGAAGAGGCCCAGAACTCCTCCATCAAGCAGAAGAGGTCTGTGATACTCTAAAACACAGGCCAAGTCCGTTCACTTAAAAAAGGGTCATTTAATCTACTCTGTCGCACTTGGGACCAAGCACAGCATTTTTCACCGTCTGCAGGCAGGCACACTCACGGGTCCAATCACTGGTGCGGCACTTGCCAAAACTCCAGATCCTTCTGTGTCCTGCATGTTTCAAAGAAGGTTGAATCCAAGCTCAAGAACAGGAAGATTCATGAAACCCACCTGCTTCATTTTTGGTATGTGTGGATTGTGGAAGGATTCGGTGTACATTTAGACAATATGCTGACACCCAGCTCGGTATTTCTTTCTTTTGAAAAACTTGCTGTGGAAGTCCAGAGCCACTGCTTGACTGCTGCGGGAAACAGAATCCTGACCTAACAGAGATGAGCTTGGTTGGAAAAGCTGAAATTCTGGAGAATAGGGTCAGTTCCGCCTTTGATGAGGGACAGCAGAACACCTGCAGAATCAGGTGGAACAGCCAAGGGGTTATTCTGGGTCCAGTATTGTTGTTGGAGAAGTAAGTTAACGCAGGGGCAAAAAAACATTCCCTTCCGTCTTCATTTATCCTAGAAGATGGCTCTCCACCTTGACCCAGACAGTCCGGCCCTGTGGATCCATGCTGTGTAACCTTAAAGCTGGACTACTGTAATGCATTCTACGGGCATTCTCTCAAGTCAGAGGTTCTCCACTTGGTATGAAATGCCATGGCTCAGCTATCAGGAGCTAGGAGGACTGTGGCCTGACCTGACCTAGACACCCCAGGCTAGTCCCGTCTCCTCAGATCTCAGAAGCTAAGCAGAGTCAGCCCTGGTGGGTCTTTGGATGGGAGACCACCAAGGAATTCCAGGGTCACTGCAGAGGAAGGCAAGGTCTCACCACCACTGTTAACTCCTTGCCTTGAAGACCCTCCAGTCAGCCAGGCTCCCTGAGCTTCTATCACACTGCAGAATGTGCAACAAAAGAGAAATGTTCAGAAAGGAATTCTTGTAATGGGATTAGAACAATAGTATAATGGAGCACCTGAGGAGGATGCTTTTATAAAGGAATGGGACTGTAGTCTGTTGCAAGGTATACTGCATGGCCCACCCTGCTTTTACTGCAGGGTCTTCCACCTTTGCATCCCACTCTCTGCATTATGGGGTATGCATGCATGCATGCTGTGAGCTGTTGCCTGTGTGCATTGTTCCCCCGACATGGTCCTTGTCTGAATGGCCCACCGGACAAGCTGAGGGCTCCCACCCCCCGCTTTCTGCAAACTATGCAAAACTGAGACACGCAGGAGGGCTTTTCCACACAGGTAATAGGACAGTATGGCATTGGCATGGACAGCCAGTTTGATGTAGTGGGTAGGAGCACGGACTCTAATCTGGGAGAACCGGGTTCGATTCCCCAGTCCTCAATTTGCAGCTGCTGGCGTGACCTTGGGTCAGTCACAAGTTCTCTCTGGGCTGTTCTCTCACAAGCAGTCCTTGAAAGAGCTCTCTCAGCCCTACCTACCTCACAGGGTGTCTGTTATGGAGAGGGGAAGGAGATTGTAAGCTATTCTGAGACTCGGTAAGCCACTCTGAGTGAAAGGCGCGGTATAAATCCAATCTCCTCCTCTTCTTTTTCCTGAAAGATGCTTTGGTAACGGGACAGGGACTCCACTCTGCATCCTGTCTGGTGGTGTAAATATTCTCCCAGTGGGTGATTTCTGCATTGTTTAACGTGCCACGTTGAAACGCTTACGCGCTGTCTCAGGTTTGTTTCAGATTTCTGCAATCCAAACCCCACTGAACTGTTTTTATTGGATGTCCCAGCCCCTGTGGGTTGCATTTGACTGACCCTCTGCAGTCCGCCTCGAGCCCCGGGGGAGAGGGGCGCTACACATATTGTAAATAAGTAACTTTGTAATTCGAGGACGGCTGCATTGGTTCTGGGGGGGTCTGACTGTGGTCTGACTTCATTGGCTTCCTCCATTTTGTAATCCACTTTGAGCCTGAATGGGAAAGGGGGCATACATGAAGTAAATAGATACATCCCAGCTAGGCCACGTTTTCCCCAGCAGGCGGCAAGCCACAGTCAGTACCGAACCATGATCAAGGGCTCCCTCTGGTGTGGGGGAGAGGGACAAATCCACTGCAGGCCCTTCCGCCCAGCTGCTCAGTGCCCTGTGAGGGGAGGGTTTCATCTGGCTGCTGGCGGTGAGCTGGCTCTGCTCAAGAGCACCACAGGGCGCCCACGGAAACCTTGTCTTCACAGGTGACCTGGCATTCCCTTTGGCAAGAGCTCCACAAGGGAAGCTGCTCACGCCGGTGTTTCTAGAGGAGGGGGACTGGACACGAGAGCAGTGGGAGGCGCCAGGGACGCAGCCCCCGAGACGGGGGTCCCTCCGCTCAGTACAGAGCCACTTCCCCCCACCTAGGCCCAGGGTGTCCCTGTGCGGGGCCGGACTGGTGCTCACGGAAGCCCACCCCGAACATCCCTCGCCAACCAGAGAACCAGCAAAAACCCACTGAGAGGGTCAGCTCCTGACCGACCTCCCCCCCCCCCCCAGTACTCAGACGGTGGCCCTCTCTCAGCCCTTGGCCTTGGAAGGGGGCAGAGACCCATGCACAGCTCAGTCTGACCTACCTCGCAGGGGTGTGCTGAGGACCAAGCGGGGGAAAGCAGGCGTCCTGCCTTCCCTCCCTCTGCTTTCCAGCTTGACCTACAGATGCCGCAGGCTTCCTGTGTCTCCTTGTACACACTGATCGCTCACACCTCCTGTCTTTAAAATACTTTTTTATTTTTAAATATTAATACAGGACATTACAAAAATCAGAGGAAAGAAATACAAAAAAACTGCTATAAAACCACGAGGGGGGCTCGCTGAGGCGGAGAAAGTCCCCAAAGGGGCTGCCGCCTTCTCCACTGACTCTGACCTGCCAGCCCCGGCATCACCAGCCCGAGTTTTTTTGTATTTTTTTGTTAAAAACCACACATGTACACACACACACACACACTCCCACGCACGCAGTCGCACCCAGCCACACCCACACCCACTTGGGAGGGAGCAGAAATAGGCCTTGTCGTAACCATTCAGACTGGTTGATTTTAGCCAAATACTGCGTGAACAGCTTCAGTCCCCGTCCCCCCCCCCAAAATTGCACGTTAAAAGACTCTGACATGTTAGATTCTGTACAGCTATACAGGGAGCGGCTGGGCTTTGTGCATTCCGACACGCCACCCCTCCAGCACATAAAACACTTTTTAGCAGAGTGGCAGCTCCAAAAATCAGCTGACAGGAGAGCCCGGTCACTCCCGCCATGAGACACCCGGGAGGAGGAGGAGGGCCACAAGCCCCGCCCCCGAGGGCCAAGCGACCCCCACCCCTTCCAAGGCAGAAGAAACACCGCAGCTCAAAAATACGAAGTCGGGGACCCCGTGGGAGTTTTGGCACCACGTTTCAGGGAGCAGTGGGGAGGGCTCTTGCAAAGCAGCTCTGAAGCCTCGCTGAAGTCAGGCCCCAGAGGAACCCCCGCAGGTGAAGCAAAGTTTAGCCGGCAAGAAGTAGAGTTGGCTCAACAATTTCTCCTCGGAAAAAGCTTTTGAAAAACACGCCGTTCACAACCACACCAGCACCCAAGCAGATTTTGCAGCCCTCCTCCCCGCCCCGCCCCACTTCTGCGGCCCCTGAAGGTAGAAGGCCCCACCCAGGAGTGGGCGCCAAGGCCTCTGCCCCCACGGACGCCAGCCAGCCCGGGCGTTTCTCCTGGCCTCTGGCCCAATGGGGCAGCTGTGCTTCCTTGCCTGGTACGGGAGGGAGAGGCGCTGTCCCAAGGGAGTGAAGCATGAACCACTCTGCACAACCCAAAACGGACCGGAAAGAGAATGACCCTGACGAGGTTTCTATTAGAGTAAGTGAGAGCAGCAGGAGTCCAGACGGCCCAGTGAGAGCAGCACGCGTGGCTGCGGGCTTTCCTCGGCCCTTTGGCAGTGCCAGCCAGGAGGGTACGCAGCTCTCCCGTAGGCGCCGAAACGCAGGAGCCCGTCCTGGCCAGGTTCGGCTTGGCAGAGGCAAAAGTCTGTGTGCTTTGAGGAGGAGGAGGAGCCAGGAGAAAGGCTTCGCCACTCCCCGCAGGTGCACTCGCCGTGCAGAAGAGCTTGGCTCTGGGTTCGAACTGGCCTGCTCCAGGCACAGCGGACTGGACTGGCTTTTGGCATGAGCCAGTTGTCCAAGCAGCAGCAGCAGCAGCAGCAGTGGTGAGAAGATCTTCAAATGCCCCGGCAGAAACAGGACAGGCGCTTGAGTCCGAGTCGCCCCGAGGCTCCCGCTGAGTGCAGTGGGGTCAGTCGCCCACCAGCAGCAGCCCGCAGAGTGGCAAAGGGCACGTGCCAGGGGCTCTAGCTCACACACAGCCGGGAAGCCAGGTCCGGGGAGGGGCAGGGGAAGGGAAGAGCACGGTCAAGCGTGGTCTGCAGGGAGCCCCTGGGCAGGGTGCAGGCCGCGGGCGTGAAGTATCGCTGCTCACAGCTGGCAGGTGGAGAGGAGGCCGGCCCAGCCCGGGGGCAGGGAGGGGGCACGCCTAGGAGCAGGGGAGGTGCTGCTTGAGGATCTGCCGGGTCTGGGGGGCTATCCGGTCCGGGAAGCGGACTTTGAACTCTACGATCAAGTCTCCGCGCTGAGTGGGGACCTTGGGGAAGGGCAGCCCCTCCCCCCGCAGTCTCTTCACGGTGCCCGGCTTGATGATGTCGTTGCAGGGCAGGGGGATGACGCGTCCGTCGACGGTGGGAATGTTGACGGTGCAGCCGCACAAGGCCTGGAAGACACGAAGGGAAACAAGGGGAGTGTTAGGCGGGCGGGCCTCGGAAGGGCAGCCAGGAGGCCAGGCAGTCCCACCCTCTCCCCTTGGTGCTGAAACTGCCCGGGAACCAGAGCAGAGGGGGCTCGGGGGAGGAGGCCATTACCTGCCAGGCCCTGCCAGGCCCAGAGCTGCTCAGAGCCCAAGCAGTCCTGCCACAAACTCTGAGCAAGAGCTAAATTTAGAGAGGCTTTGGCGCCTAATCCCCCAATGAGGTAACCAGGCGGTCTTCGGATGTTTTCGCAGCCCCCTCCCCAGCTGTCACACTCACAGCCCCTGGCAGCTGGCAGCCTCCAGAAGGTGGCAAAACCCAAGGCGAGGCTCTGGACTTCCCAGGAACACACAGGCCACTTCCAGGAAGGGAAGGCGCTCACTGCAGCAAGGCCCGGGAGGGGAGCCACAAACCATCCAGCTGGGCTATTCTTACCCATCGGTGCCCACAACATCAGAGCAGCCAAAGGGTCCACTCCAGAGGAGCAATCCCCAAAAGAGCAAGGTGCCTTCCCCCCTTGCTTCTCAACTTGGGGGAGCCATGTGCCTGGCTGAGGCTCCCCGGGACGGTGCCAGTCGATGTGAGGGAGTCCAAGCCAGGGACCTGGCATGTCCCAGAATGACCAGTTCTGGCCCTTTCCGAGATGGCACAGCCCTGCCCTGCCCCCCTGCCCTGCCCCCCTGCCCCCCCCCCCCGCCCCCCGGGCCAAGAAGAGAGGACAGCCCAGTGTGCACCCAGAGCCGAGGGACGGAAAGGCTTTCCCCTGCATTCAGCTCGCTTCCTGGATGCCCAGGTAAGGCCTCCTTGCACAGCCAACCTACAGAGCACAGATGGAATCCTCACTTGGGCAAGATCCCCCTGCCCCCCGCCCCCTCCTGGGCAGCCCCTGGACTTGGCTTTGAGCCGGCTGCCCTGTGGGGCTGCGTTCCCACCTGGGAAACAAGAGCAGGCGGGCGGTCCTTCCCTGCAGAAACACGGTTGTGGCCCACCGGAGGAGGAGGGGCCCGCCCAGCCAGCCCCCCCAACCTTTCATTTCAATTGATTTTAACAGAAGAGCCTGGAAGGAAGAATCCGTGGAAGAGCCGCCCGTGCACTGCACATTTCGCTCAGAAGGTGGCAGGGAAAAGCCGCCCAGAGCTGATGTGGAGTGAGAAAGCCCCGAGTGGCGTCCTCAGGTGAACCTGCCAGCTCCGGAAGCAGCCCAAAAAACCAGCCGCTTGTGGCGAAGGCAGCCCCAAAGGAACTGGCCAGGAGGCAAGCAGTGGGAGGAGGGAGAAACCCCACAACAGTCGGTCGCTGTAGGGGCCAGAGACTCCCCGGCCTAGCTTCAGTGCAGCAGGAGGTGCGTCCACGAAAGGTATCTGATGGCCCTTCGAGGTCCAAAGGGGAGGGGAGGGTGTGCTGAGCCCCACCCGCAGACCGTCTCCTTTTGGAGAAACTGCTGCACTGGGGAAATGTGTGCCCGACCCCGCCAGCTCCAGCCACTGTGGGGCTGCCTCACTCGCTTCAGACCACTGACCGCCACGGCTCCGAGCACAGGGCCAGCTTGGCCCGTGGCCCCTAGCCAACCCAGAACCATCCGCACAGGAGCCCTGGGGGCCCAACTCCCACCACAACCCCCCCCCCCTTTGCCGGGCCTGCTTGTCAAGGCAAGACACGACAGCCCTCGCTGCAAGCCGAGAGGGGTCAGGGGAAATCCTAACTATTGCTGTGGTCTGCCCTGGGCCTGTTCGTGGGGAGGGCAGGCGATAAACACGGGAAATAAATCGATAAACAATACACAGGCGGGCCTGAACTATGGGGCGCCAGTTCCGAAAAAAAGGCTGAAGCAGGCACTGAAAGAGAGAGAGAGGGAGAGACCCAGTCAGGTGGGAAACCAAAGAGGCTGGAGCTCAGCTGAGGCGACACGGCCGGGGGAAGACAGGCAGCAAATGACTGACTGCGCCAGGATATGCACCCGGGTCTCTTGGCAGCCCCCTCTCTGCCCTGGGGGTCCCAGCCTCGCTACCCAAGATAATCCAGCACTCGAGGGACCAAGGAACACCGTGGTGACTGAAGGGAACCTCCATGTTCAGAGGCAGAAAGCCTCTGAGTCTGTCACGATCATGGGCCTATAAGGGTGCGGCCTACGGGCTCTAGGGAAGCCTGCATTGGAGTAGCTACCAGGGCCTACACTTCCCAAGTCACCCTTTGGGCCCTGCGATTGGCTAACAGGATTTGGAGGGAACACTTACACCAGTAGAACAGGAGAGGGGGTGGTGCCTGGGGAGAAAGGACAAAAGGCCTTGCCCAGAGTGGGAGGGGGCTCACTCCCGGGGAGCAGAGCTGGTGAGAGGGAGGTCCGAAAGGGGGGTGAGCCGGCTTGCGGCCAAATACCTGGGGAAGGCTAGGGGCAGCAGAGTCAGACGCGGCAGGGTAGGGCCGGGGTGGCTGGACTGTGGTTTGGGAGCTGTGTGTGGCTCTTGCACACATATTGCACGGCTCCTGGCAGGCTCCCCATCTAGTTGCTCTCTTTCTTTCTGTTTCTCTTCCTTACTTCCTCCCCTGTCTATTTGCCTTCTTTCTCCGTCTGTCTCTCTCTCTCTTTCCACCTCTTTCATTCTTTCTCTCGCTTTGACAAACAAATATCATTGGACAAATAAAGTATCATTATCAATATCCACTTTACCCCTTTTGTTTTTATTTTTGGCAGTCTCGTTTCAGGTTCATAAAAAGCAAATTTGCACATTTCCAAATAAAAACATGTATTGATATCTGTTCATGTCTTGTGACTCTCAGACATCTGACGTTTATTCTGTGGGGCTCTTACGTTAAGCAAGTTTGGCCACTCCTGCCTTAGGGTTTCTACCTACTTTTACTGTACTCATTTTTCCTTCATGTTCTTGAATTATAGTTGTTGTTAAATCTCTTTAATAAAAATAGCTTGTTACTCTGCCTGGGTCCTCACACCCCATTGGTCACGTATAAGGGGAAACCAACTGGAAAAGGAGTGTATGAAGGGTTAGGGTGGGTGCTCTGGGCCCTCCCGAGGAGACCCACACCAGAGTGGTGGCAGCCGTTGGAGAAACCTTTCTAGCCCCTGCTTGTGACAGAGTCCCAGAGCCAGGAGGCCACCTCAAGGGAAGGCCTCGGCCTCTCTGCCCTGTATCTGGCCCTCCAGAGGGACTGGCTGGCCTCTCTGTGTGAGACGGGATGCTGGACGGGATGGACCCTCACTGGTCTGATCCAGCAGGGCTCTCCTGAGGTTCTTCTCATGGGAAGGCCTCGGCCTCCATGCCCTGTTCTTGGCCCTCCAGAGGAATTGGGTGGCCAGGGTGTGAGACAGGATGCTGGACCAGAAGGGCCCTCACTGGTCTGATCCAGCAGGGCTCTTCTGAGGTCCTTCTCAGGGGAAGGCCTCGGCCTCTCTGCCCTGGAGGAACTGGCTGGCCCCTGGGTGAGACAGGAGGCTGGACTAGATGGACCCTCACTGGTCTGACCCAGCAGGGCTCTTCTGATGTTCTTCTCAGAGGAAGGCCTCGGCCTCTCTGCCCTGTATCTGGCCCTCCAGAGGGACTGGCTGGCCTCTCTGTGTGAGACGGGATGCTGGACTAGAGGGACCCTCACTGGTCTGACCCAGCAGGGCTCTTCTGATGTTCTTCTCAGAGGAAGGCCTCGGCCTCTCTGCCCTGTTGCTGGCCCTCCAGAGGAACTGATCGGCCCCTGTGTGAGACAGGATGCTGGACTAGATGGACCCTCCCTGGTCTGATCCAGCAGGGCTCTTCTGAGGTTCTTCTCTGGTTAAGGCCTCGGCCTCTCTGCCCTGGAGGAACTGGCTGGCCCCTGGGTGAGACAGGAGGCTGGACTAGATGGACCCTCACTGGTCTGTCCCAGCAGGGCTCTTCTGATGTTCTTCTCAGGGGAAGGCCTCGGCCTCTATGCTCTGTTGTTGGCCCTCCAGGGGAACTGGCTGGCCCCTGCGTGAGATGGGATGCTGGATTAGGTGGCCCCTCACTGGTCTGATCCAGCAGGGCTCTTCTGAGGTTCTTCTCAGGGGAAGGCCTTGGCTTCTATGCCCTGCTGTTGGCCCTCCAGAGGAACTGGCTGGCCACCGTGTGAGACAGGATGCTGGACTAGAGGGACCCTCACTGGTCTGACCCAGCAGGGCTCTCCTGGTGTTTATGTAGAACACCTCCAGTGGATCAGTTGGCTAGGAGGCTCATGCAAGCCTCAGGCCTACCCTAAAGGTATTCTGTCCCCATCTCTGAGAGGGAGAGAGACTTCTCTAGCCTGTTCCAGCCAAACAGGACTGAAAAATATCAAAGCTAGGAGGAAGCAGGAATCACTGGGTTCCACTGAGGGCTCCTGCTCTGTGTCTCTGGCCAAGTGAGGAACCACCTCCTCTTCTCCACCAGCCATGACCTTGCAGGGCCCTTCTGAGAGATAGTCAACCAGTTCCCGCAAATACGTTCGCAGCCTAGTGTTGACTTTCTAAGGTTTCGAAGAGCAGCTGTCAGGGGACTCCGCCCCCTCTGCCTGTTTCAGCCACCCTTATGTTGCCCCTCTCTGCCCACTCCCCCCACTTGCAGCACAGATACAACTCTTGGGAGGGGGCTCTTCACGTGCCACCCCCACCTCCCCATTACGGATGCATCCAGCCCTGTTTTCCCATGTGCACACACCTCAGTGAAGTCCGCTCCCTCCAGTGCTGCTGAGGGCTGAACAAGAATGATGCCCTCCTAAACTCTTGGGTTGGCCAGGAGCCACCTGTGGAGGGCCCAGGGCTCTGCCCTCTGCACCACAGTCTACCCGGGCAAGGCCGCTCTTCCCAGGGAAGAGGGAGGAATGCAGAACCATGCACAGAAAGCAACTGGCCGGGAAAACCAGCAGGGCACCAGAGACGCTGGTAGCATCAGCACACACACACACACACACACACACAGCCCCTCCCATTTCTTCTCCACTGGTGACTGAGCATGACAAAGACCGGCACAGTCAGAGAACTCCCCCCGCTCCCGTCTCGAGCCAAGAACTGACCTCTTTCAGGCTGATCATGGCTGTGTAGATGATGTTCGTCCCATCCCGCCGGAAGTGGGCGTGCGGCTTGTCTTTCAAGATGAAGACGATGTCGGCGGGGATGTTGTCGGGCGTGGCATCCCCTTCCTTGGGGAAAGTGATCTTGGTGCCTTCTTTCCACCCACGCTTGATGACGATGTTCAGGATCTTGTCCTCGGCCCGCACGGTCCTCCCATCCGGGTTCAGCCGCCGGCGGGTGATCTTCATCCGCTTGGTGGCGCCGTGGTAGATCTCCTCCAGGGAGACCTTCAGCTCGTGGACCACCGGGGGGTCCTGCACCTTCCGCCGCATGTGGATGGGCTCCGGGTGCCGCCGGTGAACGCCGCTGAGGCCGTTGAAGCCCAACCGCCCAAAGGCACTGAAGGGGTCGTTGCTGTCCTCGTCGACATCCATGTCGTCGTGGTCGAAGCCGTTGAAGACCCGGGAACGGCCGCTGGTGAAGAAGATGTCGAAGGGATTCGAGCCCCCAAAGAAGGAGGCAAAGGTGGCGTGGGGGTCTCCGTGGAAGGTGTAGTGGAAAGTGCTTCCTGTGTTGCCCGTGGAGCCGCCACCTGTTTTGAGCCCTAAAGCAGAAGAGAACCACCGGTCAGGGGACTGGGGAAGCCGAGGCGGAACAAAGACCACCAGGAAAAGCAGCCTGAATCCACGACTCACCCACCGGACAGCTTGACTGCTGCCTAATTTTGCCTCCTGCTGCTACACCGCAGTGGGTGGAAGGGGGGCACGTCACTTCAGCAGCACCCACTCCCCACAAGTTCTGCTGAAGGCGGCATGAGAGGCTCCTGCAGCCCCCACGCCTCCCCACTCCCCTTAAATTTCTACTGTTTAAGAGCTGAATGGAGCTCAAGGGAACTTGCGAGGCACCTCGCTGGACCAATTCCTCTGCAGGGTTTGCTTCTGGCCCGATTCCTGAAGAGCCCTGCCTGGAAAACCGCAGGTGTCCCTTTCTGCCTCCTTTACCTTTCCTGGAAGCCCCAGACAGACTGACAGCTCCAAGCCAATGTTTCCCACGAACCGCCACCATCGGGAACCCTTCCAGGAGGAGGATTTGTGAAGACACGGGACTCCCTGCACCCGGGCCCTGTCCTGAAGAGCCCTGCAGCTGGAGGAGGGGTCTTCCCTCTGCCCACCCTCCACCAAGCCAACATACTGCAGAAGAAGCCACAGCTCACAAGCAAAGTGCTGGAGCAGCCGCGGATGGAAGAGAAGGGGGGACAGAGGAAGCTTCCTAGGAGATGGGGGAGGGAACCAAGGAACATAGTTCCTTAGGAGGAGGAGGAGGAGGAGGGGGAAGGCCTTCAGCAGCCACAAAGATGGCTGGTGAGCAACGTTTGGGCTCCTTTTAGCAGCCAGCCAGCCTGCAGCTGTGCAGCTTTTAATAGCAAAATGCTCAAGATGGGCAGCATCTTTTGAGGGCTCACGCTGAACGTGGACAGAGGACGGGGTGCACCAGAGAAAGCTCTTTGGTCTCCCAGGAGTCCTACCCAAGAGGCAAAGTCAGGCGCACCCCCTCTGCCTGGTCCACTCAGTGACCCCCCCCCCCTTGACCCCCAGAGGACAGGGACCCTTAAGGATTCACAGGCCGAGTAGGCGGCCCCTCCCCAGTTCCTCTCTTTTGATTTAGTCTCATAACCCCCCCCTTCTGGATTGCCCCCAGATGCACCCCAATGAAACTGCTCAGTGGAGCTTAGCAACACAGGTTTTCCTCGAACCCCCGTTATTTCTTGAACAGAAGCGAAGACTGCTGCAATTATGTCTTGCCTGTCACCACTATGACATAATGAGATGCTTCAGACGGAGAGAGGAGTGCACACGCCAGCAGAGCTTCTGCCAGGTCTGAGCCTTTATTTTGGGGCCAGACCACAAAGCCATCTGCTGCTTCCATATCTTGACACCTCCCTGAGGACTCAGGCTCCAGGTCCCCTTCCCCCACCTGCCCCTGCTCTTCCACTGGGCCCCAGGGAACATGGGCCTCCGCCACCATTTTGCCACACTTTTCTTTTTAAACACGTTTCTAAGCCAGAAGGGTGCAGCGCATGGCAGCGCACCTGTTCACAGGCTGGAAGCAGCAGGGGAGAGGGAGGGAGGGAGGGAGAGAGACCACGTCCACACAGGCTCCCCCCCTCCTTCCACGCTTCGCTGCTGCCATCTCTGACGCCCAGATTCTCTAGAAAAGATTTCAGGAGCAAGATGTACGTGAAGTGAATGCACAAATGCTTGCCCATTTGGCCTAATTTATTCAGATCACAGAATCTGCGTTTTCTGGGCCAGAATGTGATTGCACCGGGCCAGCAAATCTGCCAGAGACTGTTTATTCCCAGATCTTCTGCACAGCAAGTCCTGGGCCGATCTGGCTGATTCACGCGACAGCTATTCCCGGCTCCCTTCCCTCCCCAGCACAACGGGCCTGCGGAACCTGCCATTCACCCTGCCAACGGCCAGGCCTTGCTTATGAAACCAGGAGCTATTACTAAAATTGGGAAAGGCTGCAACTCTGAGACTCACACACACACACACAGAGCATGGACTGAAAAGGAAGCAGGGCACCGGCAGAAGCCAGAAGCCAGCCCCCAATCCTGCCACGGGGGACGCGCTTTCACCCACAGCCCGACACGTGGGCCTGTTTTCTCCTCAGAGCAAC
The DNA here is from genome assembly GCA_029233225.1 of Lepidodactylus listeri. Taxonomy (NCBI): domain Eukaryota; kingdom Metazoa; phylum Chordata; class Lepidosauria; order Squamata; family Gekkonidae; genus Lepidodactylus; species Lepidodactylus listeri. The sequence continues at coordinate 1,240,042 of JARCFY010000004.1, read as the reverse complement.
CCAGGAGGAGCCGAGCCTTCTCTGCAAGCAGGAAGAGAGCCAGTTCCCCTGAGAGCGAAACCTCCACGTGAGCCTTCCAGGATGCTTCTCCCCACTTCCCCCCCGCACCCCCCGACCACTCTGCTGCACCCCAGAGAAGCCAGCAGAGTTCGCCCAGGGAAGCTGTTCAAGAACCACCCCCACCCTCCACCACAGCAGGTCAGGCGCTGCACTTCCACGGGCCTGTAACCCACAGGAAGGGACCACGAGGCGCGGGAGGATGGGGACCCCTATCATTAAGACCCCCCCACTACACTTCCCAGGGTGGGAACCCAAACAAAGAGTAGCCAGACCCCTCCGTCGACCCCCTTACCTTCCTCCCCATATTGGTCGTAGACGGCCCGTTTCTTGGGATCGCTCAGGACGTCGTAGGCCTCCGCAATCTCCTTGAACTTGTCCTCCGCGTTGGGGTCCTTGTTCTTATCCGGGTGGTACTTCAAGGCCATTTTCCGGTAGGCTTTCTTGATCTCATCTTCGTTGGCTCCTGACTGGATCCCCAGGGCCTTGTAGTAATCCTTCCCCATCGTGGAGACGGTCCCTGCCGCCACCGACTCTTTATTCCTGCAAGGAGAGAGATTGGGAGAGGGGGCGTCAAGAGGGCCTCCTTCCGAGACCCGGGGGGGGGGGTCCCCCTGCTTTCTCCATCCTGAGGCCCTTTCAAATCCTTTGGGTTATATCTGGGCCCGGGGAAAACTCCTGCAGATCTGAAAAGGTCCGTCCTCCCAAGTCTATTCAGCAGAGGAAAAGGACGGCAAAAGACCCACTCACCCTTCCCGTGCGAGACTCACAGGGGCAGAGCACTCTGAGAGAGGGGGCTATGTTGTTCCAGGGAGGGCAGGAATAGGAGCCACACGTGACCCTGTAATCGGAGAGGGAGGCCACTTCCCGTCCACAAATAGGTGTGCAGGGAAGGAGCCTTGGGAGGAGGGAAATGGGCCGGAGGAGAACCAGCTGCTCCGGCTGCCTCTGCCATCAAGCAACACGCCAAAAGCTGCCAGGACCGGGACGGCTTCTCCGTGCCCCTGCTTGACTGGGCACCCCTGCCGATAGGGGAGGGAGGCCGGGCCGCAGGCAAAGCGGACAGGCGGGGGAGCCTCTGGAACAAGCCTTCCTAATGCACAGCAAAATGAAGGGCTCCGTATCCAAGGAGCGCTTTTGTCTTCCCCCAAGCAAATTGCCTTAAAAGAACTTCTCAAAACAACGCCGCGCAGGGAGTTCACATGGGGACACGTTCCCACCATGTACAGCGGAAAGACGGCAGAGGGTAGAGCTGTTAGACGGAGACATCTTGCGATGGTGGGAGGCTATTTTTAAAGCGTTTGCCAGCCAGGCATCTGCAGTGCCCCGAGAAGTGCAACAGCCGGCTGGAAGCACAGGAAGGAGGCCGGGGGTCTCCTCTCCTTCGCAGAGGCAGCCAGGACAAGAACACGGTGCAGTCCCCCACTGTACAAGGCTGTGAGGGACAGCCTAAGACCTCAAGGGTGCCTCTGGCAGGGAGCCCCTCCCCCACTCCTAAGACTACCAGAAGAGCCCTGCTGCACCAGAGCACTGGTCCATCTAGTCCAGCATCCTGGCCTCTTGGGACGCCACGGCCTAGCACCGAGTACCAGGTTTCCTGCCTCCGACTGTGGAGGCTCCCTTCACTCACCGTGGCATCGACGGACCTCTCCTCCATTCATCTACCCAACCCTCTTTTCCAGCTGCCCGTGATCCTGGCCATCGCAACCTCCCCTGGCAGTGAATCCCACAATTTAATTACTGAGTAAAGGAAGGCTTCCTTTTGCCTGCCCTGTGTACATTGCCCGTCAACTGCCCCGGGGGTCCCCCGAGGGCTGGTCTGATGGGAGAAGGGGGAAAGCTCCCTCTCTCCATGTTCTCTGTCCCATAAATGGGAAGCTCCCTTCCCCCCCTTAGCTGACTGCTTTCTGAAATGCAAGGTCTCTGACTCTGCAGCCTTCCCAAGCGGGGGAAGTGCTTCGACCCCTGAATCATCTTGGTTCTCTCCTCTCCTGCATTTTTTCCAGCTGTGCAATGTCCTTTTTGAGATGCGGTGACCAGAGCGGCACACACACGGCATTCCAAGCCGGGCCATGCCATACAGGGGCATTAGGACGCCGGCTGGCTTTATTCTCAGTCCATTCCCTCACCGGCCCCACTAGGGGAGCTCCTGCTTCTTTCACGGCTGCCACAAACTGGCTCAGCATTCGCATGGCGCTGTCCACGATGACCCCCTCTCCCTTTCCCTCCCAGTCCCAGCCAGTTCAGACCCCATCAGCATCGGCGGGGACCGCTCGTTGGCATCACCCAACGCTTGTCGGCTCTGAACTCCTGCTCCTTGGGACCCCTAAAGGGCTCACTGCCAAGGAGAGTTTGAGGGCTCCTCATCTGTTCCAGCCCTGAGATCATGTCAACCAACAAAATTCCCACTCACAGAGGGGGGCAGCAGAGTCACCTGCCTGAGGCCACCTAGTGAGTTCGTCTACGAGGACTGTCCCATTGCCAGCAAAAGAACCAAAACCACTTTCCCAGCAGGGCTGCAAACGGAACACAGGAAGATCCCTGCTGGCTCAGACCAGGGAGGGTCCATCCAGTCCAGCCTCCTGTCTCACACAAGGGGCCAACCAGTTCCTCTGGATGGCCAACAGCAGGGCAGAGAGGAAGAGGCCTTCCCCTGATAAGAACCTCAGAAGAGCCCTGCTGGATCAGACCAGTGAGGGTCCCTCTAGTCCAGCATCCTGTCTCACACAGGGGCCAACCCGTTCCTCCGGAGGGCCAACAGCAGGGCAGAGAGGCCGAGGCCTTCCCCTCAGAAGAGCCCTGCTGGATCAGACCAGGGAGGGTGCATCGAGACCAGCTTCCTGTCTCACACGGTGGCCAACCAGGACTTCTGCAAGCAGCAGAGCCCAAGGAGAACAGCTTCGCAGAGCTCCAAACACAAAAGCACAGCAGCTTCTCCAGCCAGACTACCTCCTCACCCACGTAAATTCTGGATCTGAGACCCTCCATGCTCAACAGCCGCTTGGTTCAAGTCCAGGAGCACCTCAGAGACCAACAAGATTTTGGAAGCACGTGCTTTCGAGAGTCAAAACTCCCTTCGTCAGATACAAGCAGCAAGGGAGAGAGGGAGTGTTGCCTCTTGAAAGCTCATGCCCCGAGACCCTTGGCCTCTGAAGGGTCTGCTGGCTCTCCTGCTACAAACCGAGGTGGCTCCCCTCTGGGTCTACAGCGCTCAAGAGGACTCAGTATTCACATCCGGATTGTCAGCTTCTACCAGGCCCAGCTGTGGGAGATTAAGGAACAAGCGCACACACACACTGAGAGGCAGCCACAGGAAGTTGCAGGGGGTGAGGAACCCAAATCTTTCCCCAAAGGCTGTTTTTCGCTCATCAAACATCACGGAAGACATCTTTTCCTTCACACCTGGGAAAGCAGCTGAAGGGGAGAGTGGACTTCACAGTGCACGGTGAGGAAGGTGGGAAACACACACAATCTTGTGTGACCAGATTCACATTCCTGAGCGCCTCTTTCATTTGGGGGGGGGAGCACTGAGGAGACCATCAGCCCATCTGTCTCCCCCCTCATGTCTCCTACAGACCCCAAAGGGGCACGGAGATTCAAAAGCCTGGCACGGGGGCCGCAGGGAACTCAACCATCTTGTGGAAGGTCACACGAGGGGGGACGGCAGAGCAGGGAGGCGACTCCCCAGCCTCTTCCCACCAGCCGGGCCCCAAGGACTGGACCCCCCCCCCCCCCCGCCCATCCGCTGCTCTCCTCGTGCCCAGCCTGCCCCCTCCGAGGCATTTTGTGCCAAATTCCTCTCGGCTTCTGCAGCATCTCTACGACTCCCATCTGCTCCGTGAAGGCCAGGGGCATTTCAAATACCACCACTGCCTCGGTGGCTTCTTTCCAAGTGCGGAATTCCTTTCTATCCCACCACCCGGGACTTGACACAGAGCCCCACACCGAGCCAAATATTTATCTCCTTCTAGGCAACGGGCAGCCACATGCTGCTCCCCCTCCAAGAGAGGGCTCGAGGTAACCAGGGGCAAGCTCCTCCCCACGGCTCCGATGATGAGATCACACATGGCATCCCCGCAGGAGTCATCTGCAAGCCAAGCGCTTCACTCACTCCCATCGCCTTCCCCCTCAGAGCAGCCCTGCGAAGAAGCACACATTCTGCTCTTATAGCTAGCTGCGTGGCGTCTCCAAGGCAGAACACAAGTCAAGAGGAGAAATGAAGATGACCCCTCTCCCCACACTGCCACCGGTCAACAGAGCTGGTGCACCCTTCGGGTCAATCCCGCTCAAAGCTGCCGAGTCCCAAGGCATTAAAAGGCAGGATGTGCAGGGCTGCTTGCCCCTGCTGCCCAGCGCGTCAGAGGACCTGTGGCCCACCCCCTTGGGGGGGCCTGCCCCGGCTGGCTGCATCACTCGCAGGGAGGCGGATCCTGCAGCTGGGGTCTGGTTCTTTGCCTACTGCTTTTACAGTCTAGCAACAGTTTGTGTGTCTTAAGCAACAAGCTTCACTGGAGAAGCGGGAGAGAAAGAGATAAAAATAAATCAGACATCCGCACAACCACCTCTCGCGCCTCACCGGTTTCTCTCAGCAAAACCTCTGAAGTTAACAGATGTGGTTCTTCCACCCTGACCTCAACGGCCCAGGATCGTCAGATCTCGGAAGCTAAGCCACGTTGGCCCTAATTGGTATTTGGATGGAAGGCCATTGAGGAAGTCCAGGGTCTCTCTCTATGCAGACAATGGCACAACCCCACGGGAAGAGGCTTGAGCGGGATGGCCCAGGCTAGTCGGATCTTGTCAGATGTCAGCAGCTAAGCAGGGTCAGACCTGGTTAGCCAGCAAGGAAGTCCAGGGTTGCCACGCAGAGGAAGGTGGAAGAACGTCTCTTGCCTTGACCTGGATAGCCCAGAGTAACCTGATCTCATTGAATATCAGAAGCTAAGTCCTGCCAGCAGTGGATGGGCAACCAGAAAGGAAGTCCAGGCTAGCCCAATCTCATCAGGTCAGGATAAAAATATTGGAAGCTCAGCAGGGTCAGACCTGGCTAGTACTTGGATGGGGAGCCACCAAAGAAGTCTAGGGCTGCTATGCAGAGGCAGGCAAAGGCAAACCACCTCTTCTTGTCTCTTGCCCAGAAGACCCTCCGGGGTGGCCATAGGCTGGATGCGCCTTGACAGCACTTTGCAGAAACACACAGTTTTTCCCACGGGACCTTATCGACATGGGACGGTGCTTCTCCTAAGCAGAACCCAGAAAACAGAGCAGGGCCACTCAACTCCGGATACACAGAACAGGAGAGGGACGTTGTCTCCAGGAGCTTGGCAAAGACACCCAGCTGACCACTGGTAGAAGCAGGATGCAGGGCTAGATGGAAGTCACCTTGCCCAGATCCAGCCAGCCAGCCCTTCACTCACTCATTAGCACACACACACATTTCCTCAGTTCCGTCATCTCCGTGTCCCAAAGATGGTCGGAGAGACTCTGTGTGGGCGCACACACGCCGGCATGGCCAACCCAGCTCCAGGCGCTTGCTGAGGCTCCCAGAGCAAGCCCGGCCTCTCCTGGTTCACACCACGGCCACCTGCCTCTCTGCCGGGCGGTAGGCGGAGACGAGCCATGGATCCCCCCCCCTTCCCCAGGCTGACACACCAAACCCAGAACCGCAGCCCCCGAAACACAGTCACTCTGAGCCGCCTCCTTTGCGTGGTGGCTGGGAACGGGGGAGGCAGGCGAGGGGGCACACGTTGCTGACACAGAAGCAGCGATTCCCCTGCCTTAGTGAGTGAGATCAGGAGCTGGAAATAAGCATCCCCTCGGGTGGGGGCAGCAGGAAACGGCAGCTCACAGCCCCACTCTGCAGCACAGTGGGAGGTCTATTGTTAGCAGCGCCCGGGGCACCAGGCACTGGCAGGGGGCGGGCTTTAAATGCCAGGCTGCTGTCAAGGGGAGAGGACACCCAGGGCCAACCGCCGGCCTTGGGGGAGGGACTGTGAGCTGCCGCCTGAGCTTCCAGCGCCAACGTACTCAGGGCAAGGCCAGTGGGGAGGGACAGGTGGTTTAGTCCCGGGCCGATTCTGTGGCAGGCTGGCCCCACCTCCAGGAGGCAGCGGCTGGCAGGAGAGCACCCAGCAGGAGAGGCAGAGCAGGGAGACAGGACGGCTGCCTTCCCACAGTCCCGGCCTCTGTCGATGGCCTCAGAGCATCTTCTCTCCCGCCTGCCCCCCTCTACCTGAAGGACTGGCATTCCCCTTCTGAGCATCACACTCCTGTCAGCAACCCACTTGCCAGCTGTGCTGACACCGACCCTGTGGGGCAGGAAGCCCAAAGAAGCCTTCCACTGAAGAGCTGGACCCTGCTGTGGAGGTGGGGGGCGCCACTGGGCTGTGTACCTCTCCCTCCCTTCCACCTTTGCTGCCCAGGCACCAGGCTCGACCACTCCACAGCAGTAGGAACTCCCTCCCCCCCCTCTTTCTGCAGAGCACCCCCCATGGGGCACCAACAACAACCCCCCCCCAAATGCACTAGGCACTGTCTGGGTGGGCAGCTCTTGGAAGGAGACCACGAGGAGGGTCTGTCGGAAAGAGGAGGGGTCCGGGAGCACCTGAAAGACTAACACAAGCTGTGGTGGGGAGGAGCTTTCGTGAGCGCTGCTCACTTCTTCAGACACAAGGGTCAGTTACGCTCTGCGCCTTTTGGGACAGGGCCTGGAAGCCGGCATCTGTTGCACTGCAAGGTGGGGCAAACCCCAACCGATCCATCATATCTGCAGCCTCCTTCCTCCAGGAACGGGGTGGAGGGGGGGCGGGGGGGCCACTGGGACCCCAGTTCTGGCCCGGCTGCCTTTTACACCAACAGCTGCTGTTTAAACACTTGTGGAAAGGGAGGGGGGAGAAAGAGCCCCCCCTCCGCCTCAGGGGGTGAGTAAGCACCGGCCCAACTTATCACCACATCTCCCTCAGCTGCTGGGAGCGAAGAGAAGGGAGCAGACTGCGGAAGCAGCAGCGCAGAGCGCGCCAGAGCGGAGAGATTTCCCCTGCGCGGGGGCTGCCTCGCGTCAAGTGGCAGGGAGTGCTGCCAAGCCTTGTAGGTCACTCTGCCGGCTCAGCACACGCCTCAGGCTGGGGCCCCCCCCCCGCCCCACACACACATGGATTTTGGTAAAACACGACACTGTCCCCAGATGACTCCCCTCCCACCCAGCTGGAACCAGCCACAGGTTCCTTCCAGGGCTGGGCACGCTGCCGAAAAATCCCTCCCCGGCTCCGGTATGGAATCACAAAACAGGAGGCACCCAAAAAAGCCCCTCACAGCCAAAATCCCCCCCCCCCCATTTCTCCCGCGCCCTTCCTCCTCCAAATCCTTTTCAAGGCAGCATCAGCCATTTCCACAACTAGACCCAGACGAAGCAGATTTACGGGGGGAAATCCTGATCAGCAGCCAGCACCTCCCCAAGGAGAGGCAGGCACACCCCTCAGCCCAAAACAACAGGTGTCCCCCCCACCCCCGTCCCCCACCGCTGCCAGGCGAGGCGAAGCTTGCGGGGAACGTCTGGGCAGGACCCACAAGCCAGCCAGACGCCCGGTCCCCTCTCCCAGCACAGCCAAGGCGCTCTGGAAGGATGCTCCAGCACCGGCTCCCCCCTCATGGCCGCGCCACAAGGACGGCTGTCAAAGATGGATGCCAAGAGCCTGTGGCTGGACCTGGCTTACCGAAACTTCACAAAGAGGTTCATGCCCCAGGCGCTCATTCTCAGCGGCTCCAGCTTGATCCTGAACATGGCGCCGCCGCGAGGGTGGAGGCAGCCGCCCGGCTCTGCAGCATCCCCCTCCCCGACGCGCGGGACCCGGGGGCCCCCTCCCTCCTCAAGGACACCGAGTTCGAAAGGCAGCAGCGAGAGAGGGGGAGCGGAGAGAAGGCCGGCGGCTCTCAGGCACCCTTCCCTTCTCCTCCTCCTCCGGGGTGCCTTCGCGCAGCCCCCCTCCCTGCCGGCGAAAAGGCTCAATGAAATCACTCGGCAGCCAGACGACGCCTCTCCTCATTGGTTTCTTGCCGCAAGCACCAGCCGGGAAACCCGTCCTGGCGTCAGGGCCGTCTCGTCCCGTCCCGTCCCGTCCCGTCCGCCAGGAGGCCTGCGCCCTGCCACGCTGACCCGCCCAAGCCCAAGGCCGGGGCAGCTCGGGCAGACGGGGGGGGGGGGGGGGAGCAGAGAGATGCTGAGCACACCCATACCTCCTTCCCCAAAGAAGAGCGCCCAAGTGGGGGCATCCCTCCTGGAGAAGGGGCCGGGCCAGGACCCCCAGGAGCAAGAGACCCAGGAAAGCGGGGCCCCTGCAGAAACTGCCTTCCCGAAGTTTGGCGTCTCCCCGCCCCCCCCCCCCCCCAGCGCGCGCGAGCCCCTGCCGGCTGGTCTGGCTGGACGGGACAGACAGCTCTCTGCCCCGCAGAGCCAGCCAGGCGGGTCGCCGTCGGGTCAGTCCGTCCGCAGCAGGAGAGCGGCGGCGCCCGAGCCCCTCGAAGACCACCGGCCGAGCCTCCAGAGGGGCGGCAGCGCGCAGGGACGCCGCCGGGCAGCTGCCCCGGGACGGGCGCTCGCCTCGCCTCTCCCCTTCCCAGAGCCGGCCCCCCAGGCCAGCGGTCCCGGCGGCCCTACCTCTCCACGCGGCTCCAGAAGAGCAGGATGGCGGGCATGGCGAGGAGTGGCGGGCTGGCGGGCGCGTCAAGCAGACCGAGTTTGGGCAGGCAGCAGAGCTCTTCGAAACTGCCCGCCTGGAGTCCCCGGCGAGGAATGCCGCTCCGCCCCCCGCCCCGAGTCAGCCCCGCCCCGCGCGCCCCCGCAGCCCCGCCCCGGGGAGAGCCGCCGCCGCCGCCGCCGCGCGCACGGGAGGGAGGGAGGGAGACAGGCGGGCGAGCACGTCCCCGGCAAGGAAGTCGGGCCGTTCACACGAGACGCGCGGACACGCATCCTGCCAGCAGCCAAGAACCTAGTCCTCCCTCCCCTGCGGCCGTGACCCACACCCCTGGCCAACTGACCGGCCCGCTGCAGGGGAGGGGCGCCTCAGCAGGAGACCCCCCCCCCCGACGGGAAGGGGAGGAGCTCTGTTCGGCCCCGCCCCCGAGGGGGCCTTGGAGGAGGAGCCTTCTCCTTTCCCCGCCCCCTGCCGGGGGGAGAAGAGGAAAAGGGGGAGGAGGGCGGCAGCTGAGACCCCCCCTCCCCCGGACAGAGCTCCGCGGCCTCCAGGGAAGCCCCACAGGACACTCACCGCCGAGCCGCTCGGTCCCTCCGGCGGCCTCTCTGCCGCTCGCTCGGTCCCTCCCTCCGCCTGCCAGAGCCGGGGGACTGGCGTGCCCGCAGCTCCGCCCCCGCCTATCAACCGCCCCTCCTGCACCTCTCTCATGCCCCTATTGGTCCGTGTCGCTGTCCATCCTGCCCAGGCGCCGTTCTCTTTGGCCGAAGAGGGGAGCGCGGGGTAGGCGGGCTCGGACGCGCCCGGCCCCCTACCCGGCCCGGGCCTCCCTCCCACTCCTCTTGCTCATTGGCCGTGCCCACAGCCAGTCACTTCCATTCTCCACTGTCATTGGTCGCTAGGCGACGGAGGCGAGGCAAGCCGGTCCCGCCCCCCTGGAGCCCGGAGAACGCTAGGTCCGCCCACGCCCCTCTGCCCGGCCTCCGCTCTACGCTGATTGGCTGGTGCCGAGCGCGCCTGCGAAGAAAAGCCCTCTGGAGGCTTCTGGAAGCCCCGTGACGTCACAATGGGAGACCCGCGGGGAGAACAGGAGACAGTTGGCTCCGCCCGTTTAGTGGGCGGGGCCAGATCCACGTGGGCGTTGGAGGGGGTGGAGGGAGCCTGCCGGGTCGAGCGGCGCCCACGTGGTTGGGGGGGGGGACGACCCTCGAGCAGGTTTCCTCGCGAGGAGACCCCTCCTCTTGCGGGGCTGATTCGGACTTGTCTGTTGTGGGCCGCGGGAGGGTGATGGACACGCATGTGGCTCGGCCAGGGACTCATGCAGGACTCGCCCGCTGTCCGGCTCCCGCCGCAGGAAGACACGGGCGTGCTCCCCACGTGCTTCACCATCCCTTGGTGGACAAGGAGAGGAGATGCCGACGCCGGCGGGTCTCCGCACTGCCGGCAAGCAGACGGAACCAACTCAGCGGGGGAGTGAGCACACAGGTGGAGTCCGGGGGTGGCTCCTTGAAGACCAGCCACAAGGTTTGCTCAAGGGATGAGCTTTCCAGTGCAAGCACTTAGTGTGCTTGCACACAGAAGCTCATAACCTTGGAAAAAACTTTGTCAGTCTTCAGGGTGCCCCTGGACTCAAACTTGGTTCCGGCACCTTCAGACCCCACCTGATTCTCTCCCCAGGAGGCCGCTTCGCTTATTCCTGTGGAGTATTTCTTTGCTGCCTCTTCAGAGTCCAGCTTGAGGTAGCTGGCAAGTAAAAGAACACGGTAATTCCATTGTACTTCCTGGCCCCTGCCCAAAGGACGCGCCCGCTCTTAGCCTCGGCCAGGAGGACCTTTTCCATCCTGGCCCCCGCTTGAGGGAACACGCTCCCGCTTGAGACCAGGGGGGCCCTGTGGGACCTATTAGAGTTTCAGGGGGCCTGTAAAACGGAGCGGTTCCACCCGTGGTTGGGGCAGCAGACGTATTTATTTATTGTATATTTCATTTTTATACCCCGCCCTCCCTGCAAGCGGGACATCCAATCAATTGGCCTCCCTTGCCAAAAACTGCCCCATTACACATCTGTCCATGTACAGAGACACTATTAGTATGTCCGCTGTGACTCTTCCTTCTGTCATCTGTCCAGCCTTTTGGAGCCTTATACACTTCTCCATCTTTTAAATGGTTAGAAGTAATGTATTGTGATGATAACTTGCTTTAATGACCTATAAGCTCTGTTGTTGTTACCCGCCCTGAGCCCACTTGCGGGGAGGCGGGGTATTAATCCAACAAACAAACAAAAAGTATGCCGTAAGAATGCCACAGGAGAGAGAACAGATCGGGCTGCAGGGGATCTCCCTGCACATGGAAAACATGTCTGGCATCAAGCGGAGATGCCTTCCTGCACCCCCTGCTTGTATTCTGCTTGCGTGGAGATTGCCACGTGAAGGAGCCCCCAACCCACCGGGGCGCTTCCTCATTATCTGGCGTGTGCACATTATCGGGCCTTGCACTCCTCTGGGGGCCGCCTGGGAAGTGGCTTGGAATGTTACATGGGTGCAGGGCACCGCAACGAGCGGGCTGGTCGGCACGGGTTGTCAACTCTGGGTTGGGAAATCCCTGGAGGTTTGGCGGCCAGAGCTTGCAGAGAAGGGGGACTGCAGCAGGGGACAAGGCCACAGAGTCCACCCTCCACAAAGCAGCCGTTTTCTCCTCCAGGGGGACTGATCTTGGTCTTCCGGAGACCAGTTGTAACCTGGCGATCTCCAAGGGCTACCTGGGAGGTTGACAACTGGAACCTGAACAGTCTGTCCTTCCCTCAAGTTTTCCACTGGCTAAGCATCGTGCGGAGCATCCTTCACAGCCTGCGACCAGGGCACCTTCTCCACGCGCATATTGGCCTGCTGGTTTTGATGGCCCTCTGAGGCCCTGCTGCATTCACCCCACTGGGAGAAGCAAGGAGGACAGGAGGAGACGGGGCTCTTTTGGTGGGGAAGCCGGGTCTAGGGAACTCTCTTCCACAGGGGCTCGCCCTGCATCAAATGCGCAAGCTTTCCAGTGGCTTGCAAAAGGAGGTTCTGGAGCCCAAGGGCCTAGACTTTCCAATTTCGGGGTGGGGGGGAGGGCTGGGGCTGGGCCAGAGACGTTACAGACCATTGTCTCCAGGGGAGGCTCAGCATGTCCTGGGAAAGTTCCGGGGGGGGGGTGCTCCAGCTCCCCAGCCCCCCTGAAGTTGACGCCTATGCTGGAGCCCTGTGGAGATCTATATCAGCCTCTTATCACAACCCCACCTCTGTCTCTGGAGGGCTTTTTGGTCCCAGGCAACGCTCCCTCTAAGCTGTGGAGTCTTGTGAGCAAAAATTCTGTTTGGTGAGCTGCTGGCATTAAAGTTGTGAGCAAGCAATTTGGCTACTGCATAAAGTAGTTTGCTCTGGAGCCATCTTTCCTGAGCTAAGACAACAATGTGTAAGCCAGGGGCTAACAAACTATAAACTAGCTCACACTAATTCATCTTAGAGGAAACACTGGTCCCAGGATGGGTTTCCCTTTTCTGTCACCTTTTGTACTTTGCCTCTTTTATAGCCACACAGTTTTTGTGGCATGTCCTTGATTTTCTTTTTACTTAACCATGCAGGTTTTATTGTTTTTACAGTAAGAGTGGTTCAGCAGTGGAATCGGCTGCCGAAGAAAGAAGAAGGCAAAGAGATTGGATTTATACCCTGCCCTTCACTACTTGAAGGAGTCTCAGAGTGGCTTACAATCTCCTCTCCCTGCAGAAGACACCCTGTGAGGTAGGTGGGGCTGAGAGAGCTCTTTCGAGTGGCAGTGGAACACTGGCAGTTTTCAAGCAGCTGCTAGATAAACACTTGTTAGGGATGCTCTAGAGCTTTTTTCAGAGCTGTTCTCTCAAAGGCAGTTCTCGAGAGAGCTCTCTCAGCCCCACCTACCTCACTCACAGGGTGTCTGTTGTGGGGGGGGGAAGGGGAAGGGCAAAGAGATTGTGAGCCGCTCTGAGACTACTGTAGATAGTGAAGAGCAGGGTATAAATCCAATCTCCTCCTCCTCCTCTTCTTCCTGCATTAAGCAGAGGGTTGGACTAGATGACCTCTGTGGCGCCTTCCAACTCTGTGATTCTGTGTTTCAGACTACTGGTTTCCTGGCATTATTCCGGTTTTAATTAAAACATTGTAACACACCTCATATGTGTACCATGTAAAGAGTGCAGAACTGAAACAAAATAAGTAAGAGTGTGTTAACATTTCTCCTGAGGGCAGATGCAAACAAGATCTGGTCCACACAAGCCCACCAGGGTGTTTGTGGGCCTCATTGCCAAGGCAACTCAGAGTGGGCATCACCCTCTCCACGGGAACAATGGGATACCTCTGGACAGCGAGCCACTTCTGCTCGGAAATGCTGCACCAGCGGGGGGGGGGGGCTTTGCCAGTTCCTTGCAGGAAAAGCCCACCTGGCTGACAGCCCTTCACCTGGAGCCCGGCTTTCGCTTCGGCCTGTGCGCCGCAGTGTTACCACACATGAAGCTGCCTTCTATGGAGTCAGACCCTTGGGGTCCATGTAGGTCGGTGCCCACTCAGACTGGCAACGGCTCTCCAGGGTCTCGGACTGAGGTCTTTCCCATCCCCTCACGCCTGGTCGTTTTTAACTGGAGATGCTGCTGGGGACTGAACCTGGGACCTCCTGCCTGCCAAGCAGGGGCTCTGCCTCTGAGCCACTTTCCCTCCGTAGTACAACAGAACTTCTTTCTGGGATTGCTTGACTTGGTGGCCCCGCTTTGTCATACCGGCCCCTCCCTTCTGTCTGGGTCCATATGGACACTTGATTTAAAGGGCTGGGTTTAGTACTGCAGCTGTAGAACACGACTGGAACATGTCAACCCTGTGAGTCCCACTGTCCTCGGTGGGACTTCATCCTCTCTCCGGGGGGGGGGGGGGCATGGCTCTGTGGAAGAACCTCTGCTTTGTGTTCAGGTCCCAGCTTCAGTCCCCGACATCTTCAGCCATGGAGCCTTGTGGGCAAAAACTCTTTGTGAGCTACTGGCATTAAAGTTGTGAGTGAGCGATTTGGCTGCGGTGGCATAACATTAGTTTGCTCTGGAGCCATCCTTCCTGAGCTGAGACAAAAATGTGTGAGCTGGAGGCTAAAAACATTGAGCTGGCTCCCACGAACTCAGCTGAGAGGGAACACTGGCAGGAGATGATGAGAAGGCCTCCTCCGCCTGAGATCCTGGAGAGCCACTGCCAGTCTGAGTAGACAAGACTGACATGGATAGAGTGGATAGACTCGAAGAAGAGGAGAAGAGATTGGATTTATACCCCACCCTTCACTACCCAAGGGAGTCTCAGAGCGGCTTACAAACTCCTTTCCCTTCCCCTCCCCACAACAGACACCCTGTGAGGTCGGTGGGGCTGAGAGAGCTCTTTCAAGGACTGCTCCAGAGAGAACAGCTGGTACAGAGCTATGGCTTGCTCAAGGTCATCTAGCAGGTGCAAGTGGAGGAGTGGGGAATCAAACCCGGTTCTCCCAGATTAGAGTCCACACACTTAACCACCACACCAAACTGAACTTCTAAGGTTCAGTTGAAAGGCAGCTTCATGTGTGTTCCCAGGACTGTGTGTTATGATAGAGGCCACTGAGTCCGCAGGCAGGCTTGCCTCTGACCGCCACCTTCCTGCCAGACCAGCCTCCTTCAGGTGCAGGATTCGAAGGGAGGAGCTGAGCCGTGTGGTTTTGTCGCGAAGGGGCCATCCCGTCCAAGGATTCCTCCCCACCCCCTGTACACACACTGCCTTCCCTCCTGACCCCTTCGGCCCCACTGGCTGCCCCACTCTGGCTCTGGGGCTTGACCGGGGGGGGCCCCACAGCACCTTCCCTGCCCCACAGGAAACTCCCTGAGACGACAGGGCCCCCTGGCAGATGACCCAGGGTGAGGCATGAAGGACCCCAGGACAGGGAATGAGGAAGCTCATTAAGCAAGATGGGGAGAGCCACGTCAGTCCTTCTGGAGCAGAGAGCCAGAGTCCCGGAGCCCCTCCAAGACCAACCCAACAGGTGGCAGGGCAGGAGCTTTCGGGAGTCACTGCAGCCACTTCTTCAGGTACAGCTAGGCTGGGAGTCCATCTGTCCTTCTGTCATGAGGTGGATGGATTTCCAGTCTGTACGGCTGAGTGTGGTGCCTTCCACGGAGAGGGATCAAGACCGGCAGCCGTGTCAGACTCTCTGTGGCAGCAGAAAAGAGCCAGAGGCCGGAGCAGCACCTTCAAGACTAGCCCAATTTGTGGCAGGGGAGGAGCTCTCGTGAGCCAGGGCTCACTCCTTCAGGCACAGATATTGAAACCAGCGCTATAGCGGTCCAGTCAGGGGGATCAGTTCCCTCCCAGCCTCCCAGTCCCGGGCCTTATATGTGGCCTGTCCAGGCTCTGGCCCACCCCCTGGTGACTGGCTTCAGCTGTTCTGTCCATCCCCCCCCCCCCGCCACCCAATCATAAAGCTCCGAGGGGCCTGCGGGCCAGTTGGGAAATGGAGAGGAAGGCCTCCGGCTTCAGACGGCAGCACCCGCCAAGAGGAGCTGCCTGGCCCCTTCAGTAGAGCTGCCAACCACTGGCTGGGGACCTTGGAGATCTCTTGGAATTACGGCTGATTTCCAGACAACCGAGATCAGTTCCCCTGGAGCGTATATGGAAGCTTTGGAGGGTGGACTCGATGGCACTGTACCCTGCTGAGGTCCCTCCCTTCCCCAAACCCTGCCCTCCCCAGGCTCCCCCCCTAAAAAAAAAAATCTCCAGCAATTTTCTAACCCAGAGTTGGCAACCACAATCATAGGCATGAGGCAGCAGCTGCTTGGCGTTTTGGCTGCCTTGGCACCGTCTCTCCCTCGCCCAGCCAGCCTGCTTCACACTGAGCCTGGGAAGGCTGCTGGTGGACGAAGAGAGCCATGTTTCTCAAAAGCTAATGCTACAATCAAGTTTGTTAGTCTTATAGGTGCTCCAGGGTGTTTTAGTATTTTGCAGCAACAGACTAACACGGTTAACTCCTCTGGTTACCTGGACAGCCCAGTGCTTTCAGTGGGACTGATTTCCCACAAGCAGCTGTGCCACAGTCACTCTTTTGTTTGCTCTGGTTGCATCGGTCAATTTCACACTATTCGCTGCAGGGCCGCATTTTGACCTGCAGCTCTTCCTGATTCCCCCTGTGTCTTCTTGATCTCAAAAAACAAGGATTGAGAAGACGCAGGGGGAATTGAGGGAAGCTGCAGGTCACATTGCGGCTGCACAGCCAATAGTGTGAAATTGACCAATGTAACTGGGGCAAATGAAGAGTGACAGCGGCAGAGCTGCTTGTGGGAAATCGGTCTGACTGACTGAGGGGGAAACTGAAAAAAGGCCAGACAGATGTCTGGGGTTTTTTGCAGACTGTCAGTGAACAGTCTGGGCTGTCTGGACCCACATTGGACACCTGGACAGGGGGCACCATATTCACGCTTGGGCTCAGAGCTCTTCCAAATCCCAGACAGCACAAAGCACACTGTTTGGGCTTGGAAGAGGCAGCACCAAGCCCCAGTGTCAAGCTTCTTTGCGCTTGGGCTCGGCATGTCCAGTATTCTTTGGAAACTATCTGGCAACCCATTTCAGGGAAGACTTAATCGTAGCCAGACCTCCAGGCCTAACCTTCCATGCAGTCTTGGAGAGTGTTTAAGCCCCCCCCCCCCCCCCCCCCCAAGCCTCAGGGACGAAAACCAGAGCAGCAACAGGCGTGCACCATCCTCCTCGCCTGGAGAAGTTCATCACCACCCTTGATTTGCATGGAACCTTGCATTCTTCTGTTGCTTGGGAGAGGGCTTGAAAAGAACTCTAAACAAACAAACAACATTTCCTGTGGGGCGCCCCAGCCAACAATGCAGCCCAACCAGTACAAGAGCGGTCCCAGTGGGGCAGGCTGGAGGCTCAGCAGGGCAGCAGGAAGAACCAAGGGCTGGAGCCGCACTCAGCTCCGTGCAAAGAGGCTGGCTGTAGGCGTAGTAATTAGCAGTTATGTCGCAGTAATTGCTGAGATGCAATTGCCACCTCCTTGACGTCCATTCATGCCTTCATTTGTTCCAAAGGCCAAGTGTTCCTTCCTCGAGTGCTTCGTGCAGCCACGATCCCGATAAGAGAGCTGCCTTTGGGTGTCCCACAAAAGACATTCTTCGTTTACCAGGCAAAGAAATTACTCCGTGTTCCTTCCTCGCAGTGAATGGTCATTATGTTTATAAATGCATTAATGCTGCGCCATTTGCATCCACAGTCCCTTTCAGAATAACACAAGCAAAAATGGGCAGGCCTTTCCCTTCAACAGGTGTATGATCCGTAAGAGGCAGGGGAGGAAAACAGAGATTGAGGATAGAAGAGGGTGAGTCTGCTGTCCTGGGTTTTGATTCTGCTACCGCAGGTTTTAATGCTTTGTACATTCCCTGTAACCTGCAAAGGGCAGGAGGTGTCTAGCAGGATGGCAGGGCAATCTTTAAAAGGATCTTAATAATAGTAGTCCAGCAGTTCGAGACCCAAGTGCCGCCTGACGGAGTGAGCTCCCACCTCTGGCCTCAACTCCTGCCAACCTAGCAGTTTGAAAGCAAGAATTGGAAAGTAGATAAATAGGTACCGCTTCGGTGGGAAGGTAACAGCGTTCCGTGCACCTTGGTAGTCATGCTGGCCACATGATCATGGACACGTCTTCAGACAGTGCTGGCTCTTTGGCCTGGAAACAGAGATGAGCATCACATCCCTAGAATTGTATTTGACTGGCTTTTGAGCGAGGAAAACCTTTACCTTTACCTAATAAATAAATAAATAAACAAACAAATGTCAAGTTTTGGAATGCTTACATCTCAGTTTAACTTGGGAATGAGGACGAGGGAGCCAGGCCACAGGGAATATGTGGGAGTGTGTGTGAGAAAGAAGCGGAACAATGTGCCCCAGGGAGGGGGGCAGGAATCAATGCAGAGAAAGCAGGAAGAGAGGCAGAAAGAGTGTGCATTAAAAGAGAGTCAACTACGATCTCGGAGACCTAGATTCGAATTCCCACCCTGCCATGGAAGCTCACTGGGTGACCCAGCCATACACTCTCAGCTTACCCTACCTCACAGGGTTTTTGTGAGAATAAAATGGAAGAGAGGAGAAGGATGTCAGCTTTTTGGGGTCTCCGTTGGGGAGAAAGGCGGGATATAGATAAAATGAGTAAATCAATAAATATTAAAAGTTCAGAAGGTCTTTCGAAGCCTGCCACAATGTGGAACCAGTTCCATTCTGCTGAAACCCACAGGCCCAAAGGATTAAGGGCTGGTCCACGCACCAGGACCCTTTTCTGCTGACGGAGGACCCCTTTTCATGAAATGGCAGTGGAAATGGAAATCCATTAAGCATCACTGCGAACCAGGTCTGAGAGAAGACCAGTCAAGCCAAGAAATGCTGGCGGGATACAAAGACTTGTCGAAGATGTCATCTGGGTTGTCTGTTCAAACAGTGACAATTCCAGACGAGATGGCTCACGTGGGACCAGCCAAGGACCCCAAGAGGCTACGCTCGCAGCTGGGCAGCTTGCTTTCAACCGGGCTGTTCTTCCTCCTAGTGACTGATGGTGTGCAGCGTTAGCCGAAATAACCTGTTAAGAGCTGGGGAGTCTTGCTGGATTCCGGACTCCTGCTGGAGAAACAGCTGTCCCTGACAGTGGAAAATGCTGTTTTCCCACTACATCTAGTTAGGAAGGGAGCTTTCTGTTTGCAGGGGCCTGAAGTGGCTGTGCAGATCCATGCTTTTTTGAGGCTAAGTTACTGTAACACGCTCGTTGTGGGGCTGCCCTTGAAGATGACGTCCAAACTGCAGCTGGTGCAAAGTATGGCAACCCCTTCATTATCTGAGGCTGGCTGGTAAGATTGTCTCATTGCAGGGTTTTTGAAGTAAGAGATGGTCGGAAGTGGCTTCCCATTGTCTTCTTCTGTGCAGCACTAACCGGGTTAGCTGAAGTGGCACTGCCGCTGTCTACAAAAGTTCTCTACTCCAGCTTCTGCCTCGGCTGAGAGGGGGCGGAGGGTCTCAGCTGCATCCCACCTTGCAGGAAGGGGGTCTCCTGGCTCCTCACATGGGGAGAAAGAGCCAAGACACCTGGATATGGGGTGCTTTGAAGGGGCACCAACTTGAAGAAATGTGAAAAACAATTCCAATGGGACACGGCTCAGTGGCAGAGCTTCTGTTTGGCATGCTGATGTTCTCAGGTCTGACCCCCAGCCATTGCCAGTTAAAAGGATCAGGGAGAAGGTGATGGGAGCGACCTCTGCCTGACATTTTAGGGAGCTGCTGCCAGTCTAAGGAGACAATACTAACCTTGATGGACCAACAGTGCAAGGCAGCCTCATATGTCCAAGAATGCATCTAGGATGGGGCCGTGGCTCAGTGGTAGAGCATCTGCTTAGCATGCAGAAGGTCCCAGGTTCAATCCCCAGCTGCCCGTAGATACAGTGGGGCGATAGGGTGCTCCGCCCCCTTCCTTAAAGGGCCACTGCTTCTTAAAGCCCTCCCGCTTCTTCCCAAAAGCATTTAAAGAGATCCTTTAAATGCTTTTGAGAAGAAGCAGGGGGGTGCCACAAGGCCCTCTCCCTCCCTCCTGCCAGATTTAAAGGGCCCTCCAGCTGATCAGTTGGCCAGGTGCTCCCGGCTGATCAGCTGAAGGACCCTTTAAAGAAGGAGAGGGAGGGGGTATCACACACCCCCTTCATTATGGCAGATAACAGCAGCTCCACCAGAAATTTTTTTGCCCCACAAGCTGCTGTACCCTGCCTATGGGCCTGATCTCCAGCCTCACCTGTTAAAAGACCTTTCTCTTTCTGCGGTTCTGGAGAGCCACTGCCCATCAGAGTAGACAGGAGTGACTTGAATGGACCGATGGTCTGGTTCAGTCCCAGGCAGCTTTGCGTGTTCACACGTTTATAATAAGGGGGGGGGGGGGGAGGTGGTGGAGGTGTGAACGGCAACGATGGCCTTCCAAACAGGGAACTGTTGATTCTCATCACCAGCTCAGCCAAGCTCTGCTGGGACTGGGAGTCAGCAATCCGAAAGACGGGCAGCTTGAACACACACAAAAACATTTGGGGGCTCCTTGGTGACACAATCCCCTGAAGCCCTTCCTTTCCCCGGGGAGTCACACTCTGAGCCGCTCCTGTCGCACGCGGGCCCCAGGGGCTCCCCAGGTTATTAACCCAACCAGGTAACAACTCTCCAAGAATCCGCTTGCCTGGTGGGAAAACCTGAAGGAGGTTTAGCCACGCCTCTCGTTCCTCTCTCACTCCGTGGGAATGAAACGTGCTGGAGTCGGAGACCGGTAGTAGTGAAATCAGCAAGCATGTTTATTTCAGGTTCTGATGAAGCATGCCAAGCAGAGGTCAGGGGTGAGGGGACTGCTTATATTCACAGGTGAGCCACACCCCCGACCTCGCCCAAACGGTGCAATAGGGCTAGCTTCCCGCCAGTGACTCACATAGGCCCGTTTGAATGTTCAGGGCTTTTCACTGGGGGAAACCTAGGATCCTGGCTGGCTGTTGTTCGTTGGACCGAAGCTCAGGCCTTTCCTGGCCATGTGCTCAGCAGTGGCCATGTGGCCATCACCATTACCTACATTACACCCCTCCCCCCATAGTTCCGACGCCACCTCCCCAAGTTCAGCACACATAGTCTCTTAGGTAAGAAGGTGGCCTGCACTCTCGCCCCGAGCACCATGGGGTAGCTGGCGAGGGGTTATCTCTGACATCACTGTGACTGGCTCTGGAGGAAGGTCAGGTGTGGCTGCTGCTGGACTGGGGTCTTGAGAAGGCGGGTGGTCCACTGGGTGCTCCGTCGGTTCTGACGGTTGTCTGGCCTCGGGGGGGGGGGTGGCCTTGGTACCTCGTCCAGTTCTTCAGGCGTATCGATGTCCGGTGACAGGAGGCAGCGGTGCAGCTGGTTGACATGCTGCTTCCATAGTTGTCCCTCTTCCCCCGAGACCTGGTAGGATAGGGATCCAGTGGCACGGATGATGCGCCCGGGCAGCCACGCAGGACCTGCTGCATAGTTCCGAATGTAGACCGGGTCTTCTGGAAAGAAACCCGGAGGTGCCTTCCACTGCTCGACCTCGCCGCTGTGTTCTGGGGCCCGGTCCGGATGTAGATGGTCTAGCCACATTGTGAGTCTCCATCCCATCAGGAGCTCCGCTGGGCTGCATCCCGCTGCTGTGTGCAGGGTTGTCCGCTGGCCGAAGAGGAAAGTGGCCAGCTTGTGATGCCAGTCGCCTCGTTCCATCCACCGCAGGGCCTCTTTGGTCATCCTGACTATACGTTCCACCTGTCCGTTTGTGGCTGGGTGAAATGGCACGGACCTCACATGGCGAATGCCATAGTACTCCATGAAGTTCTGGAACTCCTGCGAAGTAAAAACTGTCCCATTGTCAGTCACTAAGGTGTCCAGAATGCCGTGGGTACTGAAAATGCGCCACATGCATCGGATGGCCACTTGCAATGATGTGGCTGATACTGGGGCTACCTCCAGCCACGTAGTGTAGCTGTCAACCAGCATAAAGAAGAGCTGCCCTTGGAAGGAGCCTGGCCCATGGCTTGTGTGCCGATTCCCAGGGCCGGACGGGTGCTCCTGGAGGCTCCGGGCAGGACTCCTGGCAGGTTCTGCATGTTTCACCCTCTCCTCTATGGCGGCATCTAAGCCTGGCCACCATAAATAGCTGCGGGCCAAGGCTTTCATGCACACGATGCCCAGGTGGTTCTCGTGGAGAGCCGACAGGACCCTTTTTCATAGCGGGGCGGGGATGACCACCCTGGCGCCCCATAGCAGACACCCCTTGTGGGTGGATAACTCGGTATGGCAACATGTATATGCTGCGAAATCAGGGCCAGGACTGCTGGGCCACCCCCTTCCCAACCAGTTGAGGACCCGGGAGAGGACTCGGTCCCGGGCCGTGAGCCGGGCGACGTCTTTTGCCTGAGCCAGACGGCAGGGCAAGTCTTCCGCGGCACGATGTGAGCCGGTGCTGGATCCGGGTCACAGGCAGGCAGTGACAGGTGGCTAAGGGCATCCACGTGCCCCATAGCCTCCCCCAGGCGATGAACCAGGGGGTAGTCGTAGCCAGACAGGAAGATGCACCACCTCAGGACTCACAGTGACAGCATCTGCAGCATTTGGCGGTCCGGAGCCAGGAGACCCAGGAGGGGCTTGTGGTTGGTGGTGACCGTGAAAGGACATCCATACTAGAAGTTGTGCAACTTCTTGGCCCCCGCAACTATAGCCAAGGCCTCCTTGTCAATTTGCACATAGTTGCGCTCAGCCGAGGCCTAAGTCTAGAGTAACAGGCAGCCAGAACCTCCCAGCCGTCGGGAAGGCGGTGTGCCAGGACTGCCCCGATGCCATAGGGGGAGGCGTCGCATGCGAGGACCACCGGCAGCGATTTGTCAAAGTACGCAAGGATGGCATTTGACACAAGGAGGTCCTTGACCAACCGGAAAGCCGCGTTGTGACGGGGGCCCAAAACCCACTTGGTGTTCTTGTCGAGGAGCCTGTGGAGAGGCTCCGCTACTGCTGCTTTGTGTGGCAGGAATGTGTGATAAAAACTGAGGCGGCCCAGGAAGGATTGGAGCCTTTTGACGATGGTGTGGGTGCGTCTGTGATGGCACGGACCTTGTCAGGGGTGGGGTGGATGCCTTGTGCATCCACGGTGAATCCCAGGAACTTGACCAATGGGAGTTCCAGGGAGCATTTCTCCTGTTTTACCTTCAGGCCAGCATCTTGGAAGCACTGCAGAATGGAGCGGAGCCGGCTGGAGAAGGCCGAAGCGTCTGGCGCAGCGATCAGCACGTCATCAAAGAACGGGAACACACCTGGAAGCCCTTTCAGGAGAGGATCCATTAACTCCTGAAAGAGACCTGGAGCAACACTGACCCCAAAATTGAAGGCAGCAGACCTTGAGTGCCCCTCTGTGGGTCGAGATGGTTTGTGCCTCCGCCACGGCTTCATCCAGGGGGAGTTGCTGGTAGGTTTGAGCCAAGTCCAACTTTCCAAAAAGCTCTGCGCTGGCTAGTCTGGCCAGGATGTGACTCACTACCGGTACCGTGTAGGAATGGTCCTGAAGAGTCTTGTTCAACGTACACTTAAAGTTGGCGCAAATACGTTTGGTTTCCTGGGTGTCACTATTGGGGTTTCCCAGCAGGCGTGGGAAATGGGTTCCAGGATGCCCTGGGCAACTAGCCGATCCAATTCCTGGTCAGTTTTGGGCTGGACTGCCAGGGGAGGTCGTCTGGCTGGTATGCAGATCGAGCAGACGGCCAGATCGAGGTCCAACGACACAGGGGGCCCCTTGTCAGTACCTTCTGCATGCCAGGCAGAGGCTCTGCCACTGAGCCACAAGACTCGCCTGGCACAGGATACGGACGCAGCAGAATGCCCCTGAACAGCACACCCGGTGGCAATGCTTCAGGGGCCACAGACTTGTCAAGACACATCACCCACCCGAATCCAGTTGACTGACGGTCCCGCAGACCCACAAGTGCTCCTCAGCAACGACTGGTCCCCTCCAAAGCCCCTTCTTGCAGTCTGGAGAGCCCCACATGTTGCCCTTGGCATCTCCTCAGCCTCAGTCCAGTCCCAGAGGAGCCCTGTGCTGCCAAGGCTGGTCCTCTGCCGGCCTCTCTGCCCAGCTCTCTGGTCTCTCCCATCCCAGGGCTCCGTCTCTTTCTGCTGCGCATCACCTCCCTGTGGCCCACAGCTCCGCTCCAGACAGACAGACAGCGTGGTGCAGTGGTTAAGAGCGGTGGACTCTCATCTGGAGAACCAGGTCCAATTCCCCACTCTTCCTTCACCTGCAGCCGGCTGGGTGACCTAGGGCCAGTCACAGTTCTCTCAGAGCTCTCTCAGCCCCACCCACCTCCCAGGGTGCCTGTTGTAGGGAGGGGAAGGGAAAGGTGTTTGGAAGCCGCTCTGAGACCCCAAGTGAGTGAATGGCGGGGTATAAATCCAGCCCTCCTCCTCCTCCTTCGCAGGCCTTCTCGGGTCCTTTCAGGTTCATCCAGTTTCCTCTTCCTCTCTTCGGAAGGAAGGAAGGAAGGAGGGCTTACCTGCAGTGAGAGATTTTTCTGCTGGCAGGATGTGAGCGAGTCCACCAAGGAATCCTCACCCCTCTCTGAGCCAGCATGGAGTGTATTTCCCATGGATGGTCAGCTGGGAGATCACCTTCAGGCCCGGCTGTTGCTTCAAAGGAAGGGCAGCCCCTTCCAGTCTCCATGGCAACTGCCTGGGGAAAACAGCGGTCCAGAATGGCCAACTGGGCTGTGGGGGGGGGGGGGGAGGCTTCTGGCATGCACGGCCTTCCCGTCCCTCAGAGGCCAGGCTGCTCCTTGCCAGGTCCCTGCAGGAGAGGGACGCACCTCCTCCATACCAGGTGGGGGGGCATGGGTGGAGTGGCTCCAGAGCTGGCTCAAGGCATTTGTCACAGCCAGCAAGGAACTCGCATCTCTGCCTGTGCCACTGAGGTCTCGGAGCGAGGGGAGACCTCGCAGGGCGTCAGGCCCTCTCCTCATTTTGCCCCCCCCAGGAGGAGGGCCAGCCCCCAGAGTTCACACAGAGCTTTTCATTCAGGGGAGGCCCTTCCCTCTTAATTCAGGGCGTGCCCTTCCACTCCTCATCTTCTCGGGCTGTGGATAAGGTCTCACTGCACGTTCCATGGTGCTGTTTGAGGAGCCCAGGAGTGGGGTGGGAGGTAAAGGTAAAGGTTTCCTTTGCTCGAAAGCCAGTCGAATCTGACTATAGGGATGCAGTGCTCATCTCCGTTTCCAAGCCGAAGAGCCAGCACTGTCCAAAGACGTTTCCGTGGTCATGTGGCCGGCATGACTAGACACCGAGGTGCACGGAATGCTGTTCCCTTCCCACCAAAGTGGTACCTTTTTATCTACTTGCAGTTTCTTGCTTTCAAACTGCTAGGTTGGCAGGAGCTGGAGCCAGAGACGGGACCTCACTCCGTCATGCAGCACTCGGGTCTCAAACTGCTGAACTACCAGCCTTCCGGTCTGCAGTTCAGCATCTTAACCACTTGAGCCACTGCAGCCCTTTGCAGTGGGGAAGACAGGAGGGCAAAAATCTTTGCCCTGCCCCAGAGCTGACATCTTTTAAACCTGGGCACAAAAGGATTCTCCTTCTCTTTGGCAGACACCCAGACTAATGTTAAGCTCAGAGAATCCACAGTCTTGATTAGTGATTAGGGAGGACAAGTCATTTTCCGTATGCGCAGAAGCACACACCCCTTTCTCGTCCTGTGTTCTGGGGCCATGCCTTGGTGATCCGTCGCTCACCCTCTGGGGTCCCCCATGTCACAGAATATCCACCAACTTCTGAAGCTCCAGGGCCTGGGGGCCTTCATGCATTTCCCAGTCGTGTGCTTGAGGGGGACTTGACCACAAGTCAGGAACAGATGGACTGCTTCCGATTACAGCCAGGTTGCTGTTTCCAGACACACCTGAGGCTGCCTTCTACTGAATCAGACCCCTGGTCCTTCAGAGTCAGTACTGGCTACTCAGACTGGCCGCGGCGCTCCTGCAGACGTCTCTCACATCACCTTCAGCCAGATCCTTTTAACTAGAGATGGTGGCGCTGGAGATTGAACCTGGGACCTTCAGCATGCCAAGCAGAGGCTCTGCCCTCCAAAGTCTCATTCCGAAAAGGAGGAACTGTGGGGGAGTGGTTCTGACTTGCCCCAGATACAGAAGGTGTAGCACTTGAACCCAGGCCTGGTCTTGAGCATGGGGCGAAGGTGCTCCCTGCCCTGCCTCCCGGGTCCCAGGGGGGGGAAGGTTGCTGGGGATGGAGGGGAAGTGCCAGCCTTTTGTTTCCAGGCGGTTTCCGCTCCTGCCAAGCGGAGGCGGCATTAATGAGCCATATCCTCGCCTTACCCTGCGTTCGTTCCTTCGGCTGCCAGCTGGGCGCCCGGCTCCCCCTTCCTGCTCAGGTTCTGTTCTGCAAGAGCTGCTCACAGGCCCGGCAGCCAGGCGAGCTGCTGCTCAGGAACCCAGCAGGGCCCCCCCCCCCCCGTTGTCCCCTCTGCCTGACTCTGATGCTCTGGCCACATCTCTCCGGCCGGACACGGAGAGCGCAGAGCGGGTACCAGGAATGCTGATGCCTTCCGGTGCCAATTGGCGCTTGCCACTGTTCACCACCTTCTTCAGAGAAAGTGTCCTCGGGCTGCTTCTGGAGCTCTCTGTTCTCTTTTCAGCAGCAAGGAACAGGATGCTGGGAGAGGCATCGTGTGCCCCGGCGTGGCCAGCTGGTTGTGCTGTGACTAATGCCCGAGCGAGTGCCACGCCGCCTTCTCCCTAGAGGGCCTGCTGGTTAATGTGAGCAGTTCACCTTTTCACTGTAGGGACACTCCAAGCACATGGGGCTGGCCGGCCAGCCCCAGGCAAAGTTGGGAGAACTTGGGGGAAACAGCCCTGCCAGTCGAGGCCCTCTGCAGAGAGCGGAGCGGGCCTGGAAGAAGCATCGGGGCCTGTGAGCCTCAGAAGCCAGCAAAGATGGAGCCTTAAGAGCAGCACTCCACTGGTAGCTGCGGCCTGCAGCGGGGCACCCCCACCCCTGCCGGGTCCCACTCGTGCCGCTGGAGGTCAGGGCCAAGCCAAGCCCGGTGGCACCACGCTGGCGGCAGTGCAGGTGAAGCCAGCAGGGGATGCCAGTCAGCTCCAACGCCACAGACCGTGGCTGGGAGCCCGCTGAACCCCTGCAAGCATGAGTGCCCTCTTCATCACTGGACAGACTTAAGCCGTCGCCCCAGTGGCTTGGCTGGAGTCATAGAATCAGAGTCATAGAGTTGGAAGGGACCTCCAGGGTCATCTAGTCCAACCCCCTGCAACAAGGCAGGAAATCCACAAATACCTCCCCACCACCACCTCCAGTGACCCCCCTGCTCCAGGCCCAGAAGGTGACAAGAAACCTCCAGGATCCCCGGCCAAACTGGACTGGAGAAAAATTGCTTCCTGACCCCAAAGTGGCAACAATCAGCATTCCCCTGGGTGTGTCAGAAAGGGCCACGAGAACTGAGCACTGAGGCAGCCCTCCCTGCCCTCCCCCTCCTGATCTGCCTCAGTTCACAGAATCGGCATGGCTGTCAGATGGCCATCCAGCCTCTGTCTGAAAACCTCCACAGGAGGAGAGCCCACCACCTCCCCAGGAAGCCTGTTCCACTGAGGAGCCGCTCTGACCGTCGGGAAGTTCTTCCTGATGTTCAGCCAAAAACTCTTCTGATTCAAGTCCTTCTGATGGAGTCCTGGGGTGGCCCTGCTGCTCTTCCAGATCCAGCTTCTGCCAGGCTGGGGAAGAGATGTCCTGCCTCCGGCTTCGCTGACTTTTCTGCCTGGAGGCCTGGTGAGCGGGCAGGCTGCAATCTCCAGGGATGAGCGGAGGAGAAACAGGTGATGGGCAGGCAGAGAGGAGGAAGGCTTTTCTCAGGAGAGGCAGAACCACACCTGGGGAACCAGGCAATGGGCCCAAATGACCCCAGAGTGCTGCTAAGGACAGAAACCTGCTCAGCAGTGCAAGGAACCAGCAGGGACTCCAGGCTGCTGGGAGCCGAGCCGCAAATTCCTGGAAGTGGAAAACTGGCTGGCTTTTCGAAGTGACAGTCCAATTACAGGTTTGGCTGCAGAAGGCGGGGAAAGGCAGTCTCTCTGGCACTGGGGGACAGGGCTGCTTTGCCAGCTGCAGGAGCCACCAGCCCCTCCCCCCCCATTGTCCTCTGACCTGGAAAGGCGGGGGAGGGGGGCCTGGCCAAGTCTGAAAGTCCCAGCCATCCATGCCAGTTTAGTGTAGTGGTTAAGTGAGCAGACTCTAATCTGGAGAACCGGGTTTGATTCCCCGCTCCTCCTCCACATGCAGCTGCTGGGGTGACCTTGGGTCAGCCACAAGTTCTCTCCGAGCTGTTCTCTCAGGAGCAGTTCTCGAAAGAGTTCTCTCAGTCGCACCTACCTCCCAGGGTGTCTGTTGTGGGGAGGGGAAGGAGATTGTAAGCCGCTCTGAGACTCCTTCAGGTAGTGAAGGGCAGGGTCTCAATCCAGTCTCCTCTTCTTCTTGTTGGCCCTCCAGAGGGACCGGTTGGCCTCTCTGTGTGAGACAGGAGGCTGGACTGGATGGACCCTCACTGGTCTGACCCAGCAGGGCTCTCCTGATGTTCTTATGTATGCCCTAGGAAAAGAGCTAGAGTCTAGAGTCTCCAAGGTCAAGCCTTGTCAGAGCAGGAGATGAAGGATGCAGGCGAACCAGAGCTTAGAATACCAGAGGCTGAGGCTCCATGGCCACAGAGCTGGCAGCTGGCTCCATCTGGTCTGCTCTCAGAAGCTCAGGAGGGCCAGCCCGGGTTAGTGCGTGGATGGGAGACCCCCAAGAAGGACCTCCAGGGCTGCTGGGCAGAGGCAGGCAGTGGAGAAAACCCCCTATGAATGTCTCTTGCCTTGGAAAGGGGATGGTCTTGGGGTCCCCATGCATTGGTTGCAACTTGGTGGCCTCCAACCCTGGATGGCCCAGGCAAGCCCAGTCTTGTCAGAGGTCGGAAGCTAAGGGGGATCAGCCCTGGCTAGTCCTGGGATGGGAGGCCACCAAAGAACTCCAGAGCCGCCACGCCGAGGCAGGCCGTGGAGAAAACCGCCTCTGAACGTCTCTTGGCTTGAAAACCCCTTGAGGGGTCGCCACGAGTCAGCTGTGACTTGAGGGCCTCTTCCTTTCCTTCCTGGGCCTGCGGTGCCTCATGGGCTTGGCTTAGACTTGGCCAGGAACGGTCTGGGCCTGCGGGGGGGGATGCCAGTCCCCTTCTGTGCCATGGACGGCTGGGAGGGAGCTGAACCTCTGCGTTGCACCCCTTGGGTGGCTTGGCAGCTGGAGACATGGCACCCGGTGGGGCTCCCCCAGGCTTCTCTTTGCTGTTGGCACGGAGCTGCTAGACAGCTTCAGGTGGGGATCTATGGTGCCAGTCAAACAGACCGGGAGCAAACCAGCAGAGGCCTTAGCCAAGTGACTAGGATGCCAGGCGCTGGGCAAGACTATAACCCGTGTCATCCTAAGTGCTGGCACGACCCCGAGCAAAGTGACGCTAGCAGTGGGGCCTGCTCAACTGGGGCTCCGCTCCACTCACCCCAGGACACCAGCAGTCCCCCAGGGCAGCAGGCAGCCCACCAGGAACTTTCCCAATCAGTTCGAGGCTCAATCCACCCTTGGCCTAGGGCCCTGAGCAGGACGCACGACCCCTGCGCTTTTCTGGTGCCCTTTCAGAGTCCACAGGCAGGGCAATTTCGCCTGCCACTGACCTTTGGGTTCTTTCTGACGGCTCTTATGGCAGCCATGGAGAGTCAGGTGCAGCACAGAATCAGAGCACATAAGAACATCAGAGAAGCCAATGTTGGATCAGGCCAGTGGCCTCTCCAGCCCAACACTCCGTGTCATTCAGTGGCCAAAAACACCAGGGGCCCTCAGGAGGTCCAGCAGTGGGCCAGGACACGAGAAGAAGCCGTCCCACTGTTGCCCCCCCCCCCCCCGCCAAGCACCAAGAAAACAGAGCATCACTTGCCCCAGACTGAGAGTTCCTATCTATACTTTGTGGCTAATAGCCACTGATGGACTTCTGCTCCATATGTTTATCTAATTCCCTCTTGAAGCTGTCCATGCTTGTAGCCGCCACCCCCTCCTGTGGCAGTGAATTCCACATGTTAATCACTTTTGGGGTGAAGAAGTACTTCCTTTCATCTGTTCTAACCCGACTGCTCAGCAATTTCAGAACTCATCAGTTTTCAGAACACCTGGAGGTCTTGTGGATAAGTTATTATGAGTTCAGTTAGGTCTGTTGGTTGTGTATTGTTTTAGTTAGGTTATTAGTATCTGTGTAATGGATTAGGATAGTTTCTGATTAGCTTAGGGATTGGTGGACTTAGGCCAGTGGCAGGGCACTGCGGAACTACCGCTCTGCGCAGCTTTTCAATCGACATCTGCCGACCATCGACCTCCATGGCTGGCCTGGGGCACTGCACACACTTGAGACAGTTAGTGAACTCGAGGCTCCATGCGCATCTTCTAGTTCCATTCTGGACCATCTCGGTCCACTCAGTCTGGAGGAAGTCAACAGGCTGCTCTCTGCTGTACACCCAGCCACATGCAGCCTTGATCCGTGCCCTTTGTGGCTGATAAAAGCTGGCCGCGAGGGGCTGCGAGGTGCCCTCAGGGATATTATCAGCAAGTCCTTTGAGGAGGGACTGTTCCTGGGGGCACTCAAGGAAGCGATGGTCTGCCCCCTCCTGAAAAAGCCATCACTGGATCCGGCCGAATTGGTGAACTATCGGCCGGTTTCCAACTTGCCCTATTTGGGCAAGATCTTGGAGAGGGCGGCAGTGATTCAGTTGCAGGGCTTTCTGGATGACACTTCTGCGCTGGACCTGTTTCAGTCTGGCTTCTGACCAGGTCATGGGACGGAGACAGCTCTGGTCGCCCTCACAGACGATTTCCGATGGCATCTGGATCGGGGCAGAATGGCATTGCTGGTGTTGTTAGATCTGTCAGCCACATTCGACACGGTCGACCACCAGCTACTGATCCACCGCCTCGCCGACACGGGGGTCCAGGGGCTTTCCTTGCAATGGCTCACCTCGTTCCTCCAAGGTTGGGGACAGAGAGTGGCGCTGGGGGAGCAGATGTCCCAGAGGCACCCGCTGGTGTGCAGAGTGCCACAAGGGGCGGTGCTATCCCCGATGCTCTTTAACATCTATATGCACCCTCTCACCCAGATTGCACGGAGGCACAGGCTGGGTTGTCACCAGTACGCTGATGACACCCAGCTGTATCTGTTGTTGGGCGGCCAGTCTGGTGCCACCCCAGATGACCTGGACTGGGCACTTCAGGATGTGGCGGGCTGGCTCAGGCTGAGCCGACTGAAATTGAATCCAACGAAGATGGAGGTCCTGTACCTGAGTTGGAACGGTCCGGGGGTGGGGATCCCATTGCGGTCCGGAGCTTGGGAGTGCTCCTGGAGGCCCAGGTAGCAGCCACTGCCAAGGCAGCCTTTTATCACCTAAGGCTGATTAGGCAGTTGGTTCCCTTCCTCGACTGCAATGACCTTACGACAGTGATCCATGCAATGGTCACCTCGAGGCTGGACTACTGTAACGCTCTCTACATGGGGCTGCCCTTGTCTCAGCTCCGGAGGCTGCAGCTAGTGCAGAATGTCGTGGCCAGGCTGTTGATGGGTCTCTCAGTGCGAGACCACATCCAGCCTGTGCTGAGGACACTGCAGTGGCTGCCTATAGCGTACCGGATCCAGTTCAAGGTACTGGTTTTAACCTTTAAAGCCCTATATGGTCAGGGGCCTGCCTACCTGAGGGACCGCCTTTCCCCGTATATACCCCAGAGAGCACTGCGATCAGGCACCCAAGATCGCCTGACCCTCCCTGGCCCTAGAGAGGCCAGGTTGGTGATCACCAGGACCAGGGCCTTCTCAGTGGCGGCTCCTCACTGGTGGAATGAGCTCCCGGATGACATCAGAGCCCTGCGGGACCTTTTGCAGTTCCGCAGGGCCTGCAAAGCAGAGCTCTTCCGCCAGGCCTTTAATTAGGAGCCACCACTGGGTGGGGGAAGGGGTCCCTGGAGAATGTTCGGCCTGGGAAATTGACAGGCGAAGCCTCCTGACATAGGTTTTTGCCAGGCTCTGCACTCAGCGTTGGATGTACTGTGGGATGTACGCTGTCTTTTTGTGGTTTCCTGTTGGTTTTATAATTTTATGCTGAATTTTTATACTGTTGTTTTAAATTGTTGTTAGCCGCCTTGAGCCGGCAACTCGGCTAGGCGGGATATAAATCTAAATAAATAAATAAATGAATGAATAAATAATTGTTAGATTCGGAGCCAGAGCAGTGACGTGTTTCAACTAAGACCAGGGAGTCCCGGGTTCAGATTCCCACTCTGCCACATACCTCAGTGGCTGACCTTGGTCCAGTCCCACTGACTCTGACCTCTTCTGCACCGTGGGCCTACTTTTGATTTTCTGCGAAGAGAAATAACAACCTGCTGCTTCAGCTTGGCTGCACCCACTGCGCATAAGAGCATTTCCTCCACTGCTTCTGTTTTGTGGATTTGGATCGTAGGTATTCTGACCCAGAAAAAGAGAAGTGCAACAAAAAGAAGAAAGAAAACGAAGACTGCAGTCTTTGAAAGCTCTGCTGCTGCCGCTGCCCGACGTTGCTCTGAATCCAGGTCTCCCTGGCCATCGGAGCAGCTGCCGAGATGCTGCCAATGCAAAAGATTTTTTTTTAAATCACACCTGTTCAGGAATTGGGGGGGGGGCAGCTCTGTGAGGCGGGTGTAAAGCAGGGCAGGAGGCGGCACTCTGGCAGTGCTGATTGATTGTTCAACGGTGTGTGAACGTGTACGAGGGTGGCCTGGGAAGGACTGTACTCGTTCTTCTTGTGATGCATGTGCTGCTTCCCCCCTAAAAGAAAATCTGCTCCAAATGGCTTCTAATAAAACAATCCCTGTACACACGAGAGGATGCTGTTGTGCCGCTCACTCCTATATGCCCCCCCCCCCGGGGGTGGGGGAAGAGAGTGAGAGACCGGCGGATGCGGATGCGGAGAGCTGTACACACAAAAGCACAACCACAGATTGAAGTGGGTCTCTCCTGTTGTGCGCTGAGTTTTAATTTGCATACATTTACTAAGCTGATGCACGGAACAGAGCAGTGGGTGAGGAAGGGGTCTGGCCGCTGTGCAGCTGGGCGCTAGATGTAAAAGCATCCTTCCGGCACGCATGTTCCTCGTTCGGTTTGGTCTGCGAGTTCCTAGGAAGTCCAGAGTGCTTCAAATGCCGGCGCCTCCTTCTGTGAGAAGAAATGGCTCCGATCTGCTTTGGTGAGGCTACAGCAAGGGGGGGGGGATTTCTGACGGATCTTATTCATCTGGTGTACGAAGCTGTCCCCTCATGTACTCAGCTTTTTCCTCTTGGCAGGGGCTGCTTCCTGACAAGATGTCTCTACTTCCTGGGGAGCCCTCTCATCATCCACCGGCAGCCCTCCAGCTTCCCTTCGGGAGCTGCTCAAACGCAGACCAGTTTCCAGCCAGGATGGAGATGCGGGGGGGGGGGGGGGGGATGTTGGCCTGTTGAAGGGATTTTGCAGGTCTCCCCCACCTCAGGCG
The DNA here is from genome assembly GCA_029233225.1 of Lepidodactylus listeri. Taxonomy (NCBI): domain Eukaryota; kingdom Metazoa; phylum Chordata; class Lepidosauria; order Squamata; family Gekkonidae; genus Lepidodactylus; species Lepidodactylus listeri. Next base: position 1,207,099 of record JARCFY010000004.1, on the reverse strand, counting down.
ATTTATCCCAAGCCCTCCAGGGCTCCAAGATCGGGCGAAGCTGGGAGTGGCCGGGCACACTGCAGCAAGCAGAAGTCCTCGCTCCACGTGCTGAGCAGAGCAAGGCAGCTTCCTGGCACTCATCCCACCAGGCCTGTCTGGTCCACAGGTTCCCCCTGAGCATCCACAGCCCCAGGGGGACCCAGCTCCAAGCCAGGGGTTGCCGCACCGTCATGACCAGGGGCCGGGCTTGGAATGCACGGAGGAGCCTTCTGTGGAATCAGACCCTTCTGGGTCCATCACGGCCAGTGTGGTCTACTCAGACTGGCAGCAGCTCTCCATCCAGGGCCTCCCCGGGCAGAGGACTTCCACATCGCCTGCTGCTTCTAGCTGGCGATGCCGGGGACTGAACCTGGGACCTCCTGCAGGCCAAGCCAAGGCTCTGCCACTCAGCCACGGCCCTTCTGCAGGGCTGCCCCCAGGGCCAAAGGGAAGATGAAGCTTCTGGAAAGGAACCAGGCATGGAGTCCCAGTCCACAGGCGCCAGGTGCGGCACAGAGAGGAGGAGGTGGCTGGCAAGAGGAGGAGGCGGTGGCGGCCGGCTGGGAGGAGAGAGGTCGCGCAGGGGGGCGGAGGGCCCAACTGCGGGGGGGGGGGCTCACAGGACTTTGTGGAGCAGAGGGCGTGTCTGTGGGTGCCCCTTCCTCCGTGGTGGCTGGTCAGTCTCCGGGGCAGTGGGGGTGGGCTGCAGTTGGGGGTGTCAAGGTGGCCAGGCAGCCCCACAGCTGAGGCCCAGGGAGGGTGTTGCCAGCCCACTTTCCCTCGGCACAGGCGGGGTGTGCAGGAAGCACTGACGTCGGAGGGGTATCCAGAGAGACGTAATGAATGAGGCCGTTCACTCCAACCAGCGTAGAGCTCTGGCAGAGGGCGGGCGGCCGGTGGGCGGGCGGGTGTGTCGGTGCGGGGGCCTGCTGCTGCGTGTGCCCGTGGGTGGGAAGGAACCGCTTGCCACGTCACTGGATCCACTTTCGGGGTCTCTCGCCCCCACACTGCTGGCTGTGTCGTCTGGGGGGGGGGGGGGAGCATCGCACCGCCTGGCCTCCCTTCCGATGAGGCCCACGAGCACGGCTCCGAGAGGGGGCAGAGCTGGAGACTGGAGTTTGGGGGAGGCGGAGGGGGGCGCCTGCCCATCAGGAGGTTGGTCCTCCCCTGCCGGGGATGGGGATGGGGATGGGGGGCAGCCAACCTCTCCCTCCCTCCCCCCCCCAGGAGCCTCCTGCCCTTAGTTACCAAGCACACTGGTCGTCAAGCACATGGTATCTATGGCAACAGGCCTGCCTCGGATCGGTTGTGCACGTTCCAACTATGTCATTCACAAACTCCTGACTTCAGAGGCGAATAGCAGGAGCTCCTTTTAGGGTGCTGAAGGAACTGTGTGTGTGGAGGGGAGGATCTCTCACAGCCCGCCTGAGGCCTGTCCCCCCCCCCCCAGCACACGAGGGAACGGGGGGGGGGCAGGCTGAAGATCACCTTGCTCAGCGCTCTTTCTGCCCCCACCACACGCCTCTCCCCCTCGCAAGCCAACAACTCTGCACACGACTGCCCTTCTCGCGGACTGACTGAATCATTCCCCACCCGCGTGAATCACAGTTTTTCACACATCTCGGACCAGCTGAGGTTTGGCATGTTTGCAGCAGTTTGCAGACTCCAGGTTTGTGCAGGGATAAAGGGCGGGGGGGGGGGGATTGCAGAGGCAGGCCTTGGGAAGGGAAATAATGCCACATTCACCCACCAGCAGTGCTCCCTCTAAGCTGAGTGAGTGTGAGCTAGCTCACAGGTTTTTAGCCTCTGGCACATACATTTTTGTCTTAGCTCAGGAAGGATGGCTCCTGAGCAAGCTAATTTATGCAGCAGCCAAACTGCTCGCTCAGAACTTTAATGCCAGTAACTCACAAACAAGACTCCGCAGCTTAGAGGGACCGTTCACCCACCAGCTACGCCCTCCACTGCCCCTGAAGCTGCCTGAGTCCAAGAGGCTCTTGGACCCAAGTCCAAGTTTGAGAAACAGTGCACTAGACAACCCAGCCCTTTGGGAAGACACTGGCAGCCTGGCACGCCCCCCCCCCGGGCTGCTCTTTCCTAGCTGGGTGCTCACTGGCCCCTCCTGCCCCCACCTTCTGTCCCAGTGCTTTTAACTGCGGTCTAATGTTCAAAAACGTAGCCGGTGAAGGCTTTCCCAGCATGGCTCTGAAGTGGTGGGAGACCAGTTGTTTCTGTAAGTTGACCTCAGGACCAGGGGGAAGGAGGCAGGATGTTATGTACTGGGACTGAAACATTGCAGGACTGTGCTACCAGAGACTGGCTGAGCTTGGAGCCCAAGAACAATAGCCCACCAGGACTCTGGCAGGAACCAGTCAAGAAGTAATGTTAGGTAAACAGCCTATTGTTGGGAGTGGGGTGTGTTTGGCAACTGCGTGCTATTTAAACAGAGCTGAGGCTCTGGAGTCTTGTCTTGCTCTGGCTGAAATCACTAATAAAGTAGAGCTGTTCACTAGTAGTGAGTCTGCTGCTCCATGGAACCCCCTGTTTAACACAGGATGAAGCAGGAGCTGCCCCCTCCTCCCCACTGGTTATTGCACTTTCATTGCACTGGAGCAGTGACCCACAACTGGGTTGCCTTGCCCACACAGGAAGCCTCAGGGACCAAAGCCTCTGTGCCCTTTGCTAGTTTTATGGGCCAAACCACCTCATCAAGGTTGAGGGTAGCTTCAGAGACAAAAGCCTCCGTGCCCTTTGCACGTTTTATGGGCCAAACCCAATGCTGAAGATGTCAAGATTGTGGGTAGCTGCCAGCTCCATCAGACGAAAAGGGCCCCCAGCAGTCCCCCCCTCTCACTTGAGAGATGGCCGTAGGCACTCTGGGGGTGGGGGCCACACAGGACTTTCCCTTGCCCTTTCAAAGCTGCCATGCAGTGCCACCCAGCTTGCCCTTTGCCAAGGTCAGCTGACTGCTCGTGGCAGGAAAGGGCGCCCTCCTTGCTCCTGGGATCCATCACCCACTTGCAGCAGCACAAGGGAGACCTCCTTAAGGAAGGGATTCCTCTCCAGACTCGAGGCAACAGCCTGATCACCGGCAGAGATGGGAGTGGCCAAAGCCACCCTGCCCTCCACTTGCGCCCAAACGAGCTAGCCAGCGGCCGTCTGGCTCACAGACCGCGCCAAATTACGAACAGGAGACCTGGAGAAGGTGGCAGAACCCATCCAAGATCCAGCGCCTAAGAGAGAGTGCCACGTGCTACAGCCACAAGGATTTCCTCCCCAGGGTCTGCTCTCAGACAGACCCCTCTTGCTTCCTGGAGAGGAGGAGGGGGCCCTTGCCCTGGAAGCAGTCCTGTCCCGCCCCCCAATCCAGACACCACAAGTGAAGCTGAGCTGGTAGCCCACAGAGGAGGCAGGGAGAGTGAATTTACAGGAAATGGTTCTCCGCCCTGGGCTTGGCCTACAGTGACCTGCCTCCGTGCAACCCGGGCCGGGACACAAAGAAGGAGGAGGAGGAGGAGGAGAGAAGAGATTGGATTTCTACCCCGCCCTTCACTCCCCAAGGGAGTCTCAGAGCGGCTCACAATCTCCTTCCCCTGGGAGGTAACTCATGACTCTGGCATTTCTCAATCTACAAAAAGCAAGCAAGAAAGGCTAAAGGGGGGGGGACCCTTAGTGGAGGTTTATAAAATTATGCATAATGCAGAGAAAAGGGGATTTAGGTATTTCCCCAGGAGGAGTCCATCACTAGGTACTAGTCATGGTGACTACAGGGAACCTCCACCTTCAGAGGCAGTCAGTCCTCAGCCTCTCTGCCCTGTTGTTGGCCCTCCAGAGGAACCGGCTGGCCACTGTGTGAGACATGATGCTGGACTGGATGGACCTTCACTGGTCTGATCCAGCAGGGCTCTTCTGATGCTCTTATCAGGGAAAGACCTTGGCCTCTCTGCCCTGTTGTTGGCCCTCCAGAGGAACTGGCTGGCCACTGTGTGAGACAGGATGGTGGGTTGATGGACCCTCACTGGTCTGATCCAGCAGGGCTCTTCTGATGTTCTTCTCAGGGAAAGACCTTGGCCTCTCTGCCCTGTTGTTGGCCCTCCAGAGTAACTGGCTGGCCACTGTGTGAGACAGGATGCTGGGTCAGGTGGACCCTCACTGGTCTGATCCAGCAGGGCTCTTCTGATGCTCTTATCAGGGAAAGACCTTGGCCTCTCTGCCCTGTTGTTGGCCCTCCAGAGGAACAGCTGGCCACTGTGTGAGACAGGATGCTGGGTTAGGTGGACCCTCACTGGTCTGATCCAGCAGGGCTCTTCTGATGCTCTTATCAGGGAAAGACCTTGGCCTCTCTGCCCTGTTGTTGGCCCTCCAGAGGAACTGGCTGGCCACTGTGTGAGACAGGATGGTGGGTTGATGGACCCTCACTGGTCTGATCCAGCAGGGCTCTTCTGATTTTCTTCTTAGGGAAAGACCTTGGCCTCTCTGCCCTGTTGTTGGCCCTCCAGAGGAACTGGCTGGCCACTGTGTGAGACAGGATGGTGGGTTGATGGACCCTCACTGGTCTGATCCAGCAGGGCTCTTCTGATGTTCTTCTCAGGGAAAGACCTTGGCCTCTCTGCCCTGTTGTTGGCCCTCCAGAGTAACTGGCTGGCCACTGTGTGAGACAGGATGCTGGGTTAGGTGGACCCTCACTGGTCTGATCCAGCAGGGCTCTTCTGATGCTCTTATCAGGGAAAGACCTTGGCCTCTCTGCCCTGTTGTTGGCCCTCCAGAGGAACTGGCTGGCCACTGTGTGAGACAGGATGGTGGGTTGATGGACCCTCACTGGTCTGATCCAGCAGGGCTCTTCTGATGTTCTTCTCAGGGAAAGACCTTGGCCTCTCTGCCCTGTTGTTGGCCCTCCAGAGGAACTGGCTGGCCACTGTGTGAGACAGGATGCTGGGTTGATGGACCCTCACTGGTCTGATCCAGCAGGGCTCTTCTGATGTTCTTCTCAGGGAAAGACCTTGGCCTCTCTGCCCTGTTGTTGGCCCTCCAAAGGAACTGGCTGGCCCCTGTGTGAGACAGGAGGCTGGACTTGATGGACCCTCACTGGTCTGATCCAGCAGGGCTCTTCTGATGTTCTTCTCAGGGAAAGACCTTGGCCTCTCTGCCCTGTAATTGGCCCTCCAAAGGAACTGGCTGGCCCCTGTGTGAGACAGGAGGCTGGACTTGATGGACCCTCACTGGTCTGATCCAGCAGGGCTCTTCTGGGGTTCTTCTAAGGGAAGGCCTCGGCCTCTCTGCCCTGTTGTTGGCCCTCCAGAGGAACTGGCTGGCCACTGTGTGAGACAGGATGCTGGGTTAGGTGGACCCTCACTGGTCTGATCCAGCAGGGCTCTTCTGATGTTCTTCTCAGGGGAAGGCCTCGGCCTCTCTGCCCTGTTGCTGGCCGTCCAGAGGAACTGGTTGGCCACTGTGTGAGACAGGATGATGGACCTGATGGACCCTCACTGGTCTGATCCAGCAGAGCTCTTCTGGTGTCCCCACTCTGGAGATCTGATGTGTGTGTGGGGAGGAGCTGTTCCTCTCTAGGAGTGTCTATCTGTCTCTGCCTGTATGTTTAATTTCTCACCCCCTGGAGAAATGGAGGGAATATAAGGATATGGAAGGACCTCAGGGGAGGACAGAGGAGATTGGATTTATACCCCTCCCTTCAGTACCCAAAGGAGTCTCAGAGCGGCTTACAAATTCCTTCCCCTTCCTCTGGTGTTATGTCCTAATGGCAACCGCGCATGCAATCCGAGAAATGCACATGGCCAGGCTGGCTACTGGAGCTCTGCTTCAGGAGACAATAGCCCAGCCAAATTGTAAATTAGACCAAGCGGCTGCCCAGGTTCCATCAGGGGACCTATGGTTTAAGGTAACTCATGATTAATCCTATCAGGGATTTTGGGCGTGATCTTATCAGGGTAATCCTATCAGGGAGTTTGGGCAAGGCCGGGGGTGCGGATTAGACGTGTATTTAAGCAGACCCCCGAGCCCCGTTCAGCAGCCTGGAATTGTACCATCAATAAACATATGAGCTGATTTCACTGCAACACGTCTCTGGACTCAGTACTTTATACCTCCCCACAACAGACACCCTGTGAGGTGGGTGGGGCTGAGAGAGCTCTGACAGAAACGGCTCTTTTTCAAGAACAGCTGTGCCAGAACTATGGCTTGCCCAAGGTCATCCAGCAGGTGCAAGTGGAGGAGTGGGGAATCAAACCCGGTTCCCCCAGATTGGAGTCAGCGCTTCTAACCGCTTCACCAAACTGGAAGAAGAGGCACTCCTGCAAGACAGCGGACCCCCTGAGAAAAAGACCCTGCAAACCCACTACCCAGGTCCAGTTCCCTCTAAGCTGAGTTAATGTGAACTAGCTCACAGTTTTTTAGCCTCCAGCTCACACATTTTTGTCTTAGCTCAGGCAGGATGGCTCCAGAGCAAACTAATTTATGCAGTAGCCAAATCGTTCACTCACAACTTTAATGCCGGTAGCTCACAAAGTAGAATTTTTGCTCATAAGACTCCACAGCTTAAAGGGAGCATTGCCCAGGTCCAGGGCCCGCCCCTTCAGCCAACTGTCAGCTCCCCCCACTGGCCTCCAAGCTACAGCTCCCCGGCCCTCACCTGGCTGAAAAGCCCAGTCAAGGGAGGCCCCCATCCAGGAGGGAACAGCAGCAGCTCCTGCTTGGCAAAGGCCCTGGTTCCCTCTGCTGTGTCCTCTGGCACAACCAGTGCGGTCAGCTCCACAGTGGCAGCTTCTGTGAAAGCCGAAGCACCAGGGCGGGGGGGGGGGGGGGGCGAGGGCCGGCTGCCCCAAGAACAGGGGCCTGTGGGGGTGTGGCTCAGATTCCACCAGGCAGCTGCTGTCTCCACTCCGGCCACAGGAAGCCCATGAGGGGTCCTCCCTTCCGCCTGTGGCTGCTCCTGCAATTCCCCAAGGGGGCCAGAAGAATTCCTGCCCGCCTGTGAGCAGCTGGACGGGCACGGCCCAAGAAGCACCTCGAACCGGGGGCAGGAGAGAAGCCCCCCGCTCCCTTTAGCAGCAGCAGCAGCAGCAAAAAAAAACACAACCCGCCGCCGGAAAACAGGCGTCCCCCCTCTTGCCAGGCAGGGTTTCCGCTCCTGGCCATGCGTGGGCACCTCCACCTGCGCAGAGAGGGCCTGTTGAGTGGGATGCGCTGCCAGGCCACACGTCCCCCCCCCCCCCCTTCATTCCATGTCGACTCACTTACTGCCGTGAGCCATTCCCACGCCAGCCTGCCTGTTATTTACAGCCTGCCAGCCCCCACCCACACTCTCCCCCCCCCACGACACTGAGCTGGAACCCAGCCAGCCAGCCAGCCACAGGCAGGCCTCTCTCCCCCAGCCACATGCTGCCCTCTCAGCAGAATGGCCACCGCTTCCCAGAGGAGTCCGTCCTGGCCGGCCCCCAGCGTACCCCAGCTTCTCAACAGGCACCTAGAGCCAGAACATAAGAACATAAGAGAGAAGCCAATGTTGGATCAGGCCAGTGGCCCATCCAGTCCAACACTCTGTTGCACAGTGGCCAAAAACACCAGGGGCCATCAGGAGGTCCACCAGTGGGGCCGGGACACTGGAAGCCCTCCCATTGTTGCCCCCCCCCACCGCCAAGCACCAAGAATACAGAGCATCACTTGCCCCAGACTGAGAATTCCCATCTATACTTTGTGGCTAGTAGCCACTGATGGACCTCTGCTCCAGATGTTTATCCAGTTCCCTCTTGAAGCCGTCCATGCTTGTAGCCGCCGCCACCTCCTGTGGCAGTGAATTCCACATGTTAATCACATTTTGGGTGAAGAAGGACTTCCTTTCATTCGTTCTAACCCGACTGCTCAGCAACTTCATGGAGTGCCCACGAGTTCATGTGTTGTGAGAAAGGGAGAAAAGAACCTCCTTCTCTACCTGCTCTGTCCCATGCATAATCTTGTAAACCTCGATCATGTCACCCCTCAGCCATTGTTTCTCCAAGCTAAAGAGCCCCAAGCGCTTCAAACTCTCCTCATAGGGAAAGTGTTCCAACCCTTTTATCATTCTAGTTGCCCTTTTCTGCACATTTTCCAGTGCTATAATATCTTTTTTGAGGTGTGGTGACCAGAACTGTACACAGTACAGAGGCCGCCACTGGTGCTCGATGCCCACCAGGAGGACAAGCCTCGGCTTGGAGGAGCACCCCAGAAGCCCACGTGCCCCAGGGACTCTCCCCCACCCACTGGGACCAGCCCCATCCAGGCAATCCGGGGCTCTGCTCAAACCGAGGGTGCAACAGGAGCCGCCACTGGAAAGCAGGCTGTTGTGTCCCCCACCCACCACCAGGCGCCAGCGATAACAGACCTGAGGCTGGCCCCTGGGACCATGGGGGCCAAGGATCCGAGGATCCGCGGAACCCACCAATGATATCTAGGTGGGAAATTCAACCCCCCCCCCCCCCGCAAAAGGACTATAGGCGGGACCAGGGGCTGGTCCGGGGTGTGTGTGTGTGTGTGTGTGTATAGTTGGCCTTTGGGCTTGTTAAGCCAGGCTTCTTGTAGCCCACTAAACCTCAGAGCTTTCTGACTCACTAAGCTGTCTGACTCATCCATGGCGTCGAGAACTCAGGACTTTATACAGGCATTTGGCTCCTGTCTGTTTTGCCAGTTTGGTGCCCATGCTAGGAGCAGACTGGCACATTAAGAGCCCACGGGAACAAGCTGAGTCAAGAGCCTCTGCGGTGCAGGTGTGGCCCGGGGCCCCAGCCAACAGCTGTGGGGGGAGCTTACATGCCGGCAGCAACGGCCAGACCCCAGGTCTCAGCAGAGCAGACCCAGCTGCAGGGCCACACCAGAGCGGCCCCTCGCCTCAGCTGCTCCTGCTCACCAGCACCCTCCCCCCCATGCACAGAACCACCAGCACCTGTGGGCTATCAAAGGCGGTGCCAATGGGATCCACTGTGCAGAGTGGACCGGGTGGCCGTGAGCTGGGAGCAAGAGTCAAGTCCAGTAGCACCACAGATGACAACTAGATTCTGGGGGCATCGGAGGTCCCCCTGAGAGCCACAGGCCCCTTTGTCAGATGCCTTGGAGAGCTCTGACTCAACAAAGTTCATGCGCTGGAAACCTCGTTGGTCTCTAAAAGGTGTGCCTGGACTCGAGCGTCACTCTTCTCCTGCAGGTTTGTTCTCACCCACAACGACTTCAGGTCTGGTGAGAGCTTATGCCTCCAGGTCAATGGCACAGCCACGGGTACCCGCGGGGCTCCACGGGACGCCAGCATTTTCATGGCAGATCTAGAACGGCCTTGAGTCCGACCATAGTTCTCTCAGAGCTGTTCTCTCAAGGGCAGTTCTTGGGAGAGCTCTCTCAGCCCCACCTACCTCCCAGGGTGTCTGTTGTGGGGAGGGGAAGGGAAAGGAGATTGTGAGCCGCTCTGAGACTCCTTCGGGTAGTGAAGGGCAGGGTCTAAATCCAATCTCCTCCTCCTCCTGCCCGTTGGCACCTCTCCTTTACTTGAGATTTGTTGGTGACATTTTCATCGCCTGGACCCCTGGCAAAGAAGCCCTCGAGAGGTTCCGCCAGGCTCTCCACAACTTCCAACCCACCGTCAATCTTAACTATGAATCACTCTGCACAAGAAGTAAACTTCCTGGACACCACAGTACGGATACACGAAGGAACGCATAAGTGCCACATTACACCGGAAACCGACAGATTGGCAAAGATTCTCTGCCTGACTCCCGGATACTACCCTGACCACATCAAGCAATCCACTGCATATAGCCAAGCCCTATGTGCTGCAGTCGCATGTCTGCTCCGAGGACGAGAGAACACCGGTGGCGGCCCCCTGCAGCTCACAGCTCAGGCCAGCCCAATGCATTATTAATCACCTGGGACCCAGGCTGGATCGTGATGCTTCCCTCACATGGGCACTGGGGGGGGGGGCACCTTTTCTTGCTTACAGACAGCCCGCTAACCTAAAACAACTTCTCTCCCAGAATGACAAACTACTTCACAGTCACATGGACTCTGGTCCCAAGGCCTGCAACAAACCAAGATGCCAACTTTGCTCTCACATAGGTCCCAGCGACACCCTCACTTGGACCCAGCAGCAACATCCGCCAGACCAGCTCAGGTTCCTGTTCCTGCTCGTCCTCTCATGTGACTGATGCCATCATAAATGCCCTGCCACCCTCTATGCTGGACAAACAGGCCAGGCCCTTCGACAAAGAAACCACAACATTAAAAAACCTGGGGGAACATTCTAACCTTCCAGGAGATTCAGTTGCTGACCTAAAAGTAGCAGTTCTCTTACAAAGGAATTTCAAAGGGAGATTAGAAACAGAGACTGATGAACTGCAACTGATAACGAAGCGCAAGACAATGCATCCACCTGGACAGAATTGAGACTCGGGTTTCCTGTCTCATTTCAAACGCTGCTTTCTGCACACCCGCTACCTCTCTTCATATCACACCTAATCAAATCACACCTTGTTGGTAATTCTTGGTAAAAATATGTTGTATGCCGCCTTTTATGTTGTAAGCCGCCTTGAGCCGGCCTAAAAACTGGTAAGGCGGGATATAAATGAAATTAATAAATTAATAAATTAATTAATATATTTAAGCAGAGTAAAATAGTTAAACATCATCAGAGTACAGATTGAGAGACTTGAGTCCATGTGTGTTTAAAAGGTAAAAGTTTACTATACACCTAACATGGGAAAAGGTACACGGGATACAAAATAACAACAGAGCTAGATTCCGACATCTTCACAGCTAGTGAGATAAAAACTGGAAACTGGAATGGCCTCTCCTCCTCCTCTAAGCAAGAACAAAGCGGCTGGGAGGAGGAACCATAAAAATCCTAAATAGCTGAGACCTGGGTTTCCCCAGTCAGAGAGTGAAGGAGCTAACGAAGTCCCAGGGCTAGCTGTTGTGCAGACAGATTGGTTACAAACAACCATGTGACTTCCTGTTGACTAATACAAACAACATCAGCCCTGTAAATACACTGAAGTGTTTTAAACTTGTTACACCCAACACACCTGCTAATGTCACTGGGCATCCGCAGTCAATCCTCTCGCCAAGATATAAGGAGAGATGGACTCACATTCGAGCTGTATGGGAAGTCTTTCGGGGGCTCCTGGGTTCGGGCCCTTTTCTCCTGGGGCAGGCAGAGGAGGAAGGCCACCCACCTCGGCCGGTCTTCTTGCTGCCGACCAATCACAGTTCCTCTCTGAACCTGTCTTTATGCTGGGCGTGTCCTGTCAAACCCACGGGGGGGGGGCAGTGCCCCTACGGGTCAGCATCTTCTGCTGAACTGCAGCCTCCAAAGTTGAGGGAGGCAGGGGGCGGTTCCAGACTTCAGCCATCCCCGCCAACCTCTAGATCAGGATGAGACCCCGGCCCCCTCTCTCGTCTGGTGCACACCTGTTACATCCGGGGGGGGGGATGGGGGGTGTTCATGCTGCCTTACTTTGGGTAAAGCTCTGGGTCACCCTCCTCAGACAGGGACCGGGGGGGGGGGAGAGGAGATTGAAGGGCATCTCTCCCCCCCCCCCCCGGAGGCTTCATGCGGGCAACGGCGCTGCCAGGGAGACTGTCCCCCCCCCCCCCCGGTGTGCCAAGCGGACTCCAGCCTGCCTCGTGTGCCCGCGAGCCTTCCTGCCCTGCGGCACCCTGCCCTCCTCCGCCTGGCTCTGGGAGCGGCAGTCTGGCGGGCGGGCGGGCGGGCGGCCCCCACTCAGCGCCCCTGGGGAGCGAGCGCCACACCGCCGGGCGCCCGCCTGGCCGAAGAGAAGGGCAGGCAGCGCCCCCTCCCGACCCCTCCGCGAGGAGCGAGCGCGCCTGTGCTGGGGGCGGCGCCGCGGCTCCTGGGCCCCACAGCTGTGTTCGTGAGACGGGCGCGCTTGCGCCTGGCAGCCGTGGCGACCTCTGGCCTGACGGGGGGGCAGCTCTTCACAAGCCCGCCCCCGGACAGAGGCTTCTCGCTTGGCGCTCCTCAGCCCGGGAGCCTCCCGCCGGAGTCCGCTGGCCCCGCCGCCCGCTCCTCCCCCCCTCCCGGAGGGGCTCTCCGCCAAGGCGCCCTTTAAGCCGCGGAGTCTGGCGAGCAGAGGTTCTCCTTGGGGAGCTGCCGGCATGAAAGTGGTGAGCGAGCGATTTGGCCACTGCATCAAGTTAGTTCGCTCTGGGGCCACACCCTTCCTGAGCTAAGGCAAAAAGGGGTGAGCCGGAGGCTAAGAAACCGGTGAGCGAGCTCACACTCACTCAGCTTAGAGGGAACACCAGCTGCAATGCTCCCGCCAAGCCGTGGAGTCTTCCTGTGAGCAAAAATCAATCCCACTTGTTGAGCTCCTGGCATGAAAGTTGCGAGCGAGCGACTGGGCTGCTGCATAAAATGAGTCTGCTCTGGAGCCCTCCTTCAAAGAGCCAGTCTGGTGTCGTGGTCAAGTGCGCGGACTCTAATCTGGGAGAACTGGGTTTGATTCCCCACTCCTCCACTTGCGCCTGCTGGATGACCTTGGGCAAGCCATAGCTCTGGACCAGCTGTCCTCGAAAGAGCTCTTTCAGCCCCACGCACCTCCCAGGGTGCCTGTGGTGGGGAGGGGAAGGGAAGGGGGTGTAAATCCGATCTCCTCCTCCTCCTCCTCCTCCTCCTTCTTCCAGAGCGAAGGCAGAAACGCGGGAGCCGGGGGCTACAGAAGGGCTAGACTGTGCCTCCCGCTGCGCAGAGGGACCGCGGCTCTCCTCCCCCCTCCCCCCAGCAGCTTCTCCTTCTGGCTTCCGGGGGGCTTCGCGGGGTGGGGGTCCCCCAGGCGAGGAGGCCCCGATTGGCCGACGGGGGGCGGGCGCGGGGCACGTGGCCCGGCTCAGCCCCTCCCCTCCCTTCTGGCTGGAGCCGGGCGGCGGGGCGGGATGGAGCCGGCGGAACTGCAGGCCACTCTGCGCCTCCTGGCGGGCCTGCTGGCGCCCTGCGTGGCCCTCCTCTGCTGTCTCAACGGCCTCCTCCTCCTCCGGCGCCGCGGACGCGGGAGGTCACTCCCAGGCTGGAGGCGGCGGTGGCCGGAAGGAGGCCCCCCCACGCCGCCCTGGCAGGTCCTGGTCTCGGGCGCGGAAAGTGGCGGCGGGGCGGAGGCGGGGGCTGCTGCCGTGGCGAGCGGTTCCGCGGGCCATTCCCGCCCCCAGCCCTGCCTCTGCGGCCGGGGGCAGCCCGGGGTCGGGCCTGCTCAGGGACCCCCCGCCGCCGCCTCCTCCTCCTCCTCCAGCGGCCCGGGGAGGCGCCCCCTGCTGGCGCCGCCCAACTCGCCCGCCGGCTCCTGGGCCGCTCGAGTGAGTGGGGGGGGGGGAGAGAATGCCCGCCGGGGCGGGGGGGGGGGGGGGGAAGGAAGGAAGAAGGCTCCACGGGGCTGCGCCGACTCCTCCTGCTGCTGCTCGCCAAGGCCTGGCGGGGAGGGGGGGGGGACACGGCCTACCTGGCAGGGCTGGCTGCAGAGTGGCTGGGGAAGCCGCAGCTGTGCAGGTCCTGGAGGGCCGCCCCCAGCGGAGAAGCCACACTTTCCTCGCCCGGTGCCCCCGTGCCAGTCTGCAGGTGACTCGGCCTCAGAGCCCGCCTGCCTTTGGAGGAGGAGGAGGAGGCCCGGCCCAGGCCAACTTCCCGGGCCCCTGTGGCTTCAGGCAGTGGGCATGGCGGGCGGTTGGCCACTGGGGAGCAGCCGGCCCAGGCAGATTTCAGGTCCTGGCTGGAGTCTGCTGTGGCTGGAGCTATACCGCTGGGCCCCTGCAAGAGAGAGAGAGGCTGAGTTGCAGGCAGTGCGCTCCCATTTTAAAAAGGTCCCCTCGGAAGCTGGGCTTCTGCCTGGAATGTTCAGGACTCGGGAGGAGAGTGGGGCATGGACGGACTCCCTGGTGAGCTGGGTTGGCCCTCGGGGGTCACCCCCCCTCCACATCCCGGGGTCTCAGAATCCCAGAGGAGCTCACAGGGCTCAGACTGGTTGGGGGCTCCTGGCCTAGGCAGTCTCACTGCTGCCTGAGCCCCTGGAGGGGGGGGGCATGGATTGGGGCTCTTTTGCAGCATCTTCCCAGCCTTCACTTGATCAGGACCCTCCTTCGGTCAGCTGTGGCTGATAATTTAACGGGAAACCTCACTGAGGCTTTTCCACTGGCGCCTCCAGTCTCACACAGTCAGTCGAAGGAAAGCAACTGGCTGGGGTCAGGGCACCTGCTTTTCCTTCTAGATTAGACCCCAAAATCGTAGTCTTGGTATCCTTTTCATTTCTGGACCACTCAGCTCCTCCTGCTGGTAACTGGAGCCACAAGCAACTGAAATGTGGTGAGCTCCCTTGGGAGCCAAGATCTTGCGAGGAGGAGATCTTCACGCTGGTTTGTTGTGAACCCCCGAAGGGCCCTGCTCTGCTTTGCTTCTGGAGCTGCCCTGAAAGAGAGGACCTTGCGTTCACATATTAGGGTGTTTGCCAAATTCTTAGGTTCTCATGCCAAAGACACCTTCATTGAGGTTGTTGTGAGGTACTTAAGAATTTCATGGAAGGTTTGACAGCTCTCTTGTGGGTTCACAGCCACCCCCAAGAGAGACGCTTGGTCCAAGGTGTGACTCCAGGGAGAAGCCCAGAGCTCCAGCCCAGCTGTAACTGGGAGCAACAAGTGACTTTGCTGTTGCTCCACAGAAACAGGAGCCTCTCTCTACAGGAAGAGAGATTGATCAAGATGGGTAGCCATGTTCGGCTGTCCGTAGCAGCCTGTAGCTGCAGTGGCTCAAGTGGTTAAGAAGCTGAGCTGCAGACCGGAAGGTCAGTAGTTCAGCAGTTTGAGACCTGAGTGCCGCGTGACGGAGTGAGCTCCCGTCTCTGGCCCCAGTTCCTGCCAATCTAGCAGTTCAAAAACAAGAACTTGCAAGTAGATAAAATAGGTACCACTTAGGTGGGAAGGTAACAGCGCTCCGTGCACCTCAGTGTTTAGTCATGCCGGCCACATGACCACGGAAACGTCTTTTGACAGCGCGGGCTCTTCGGCTTGGAAACGGAGAGGAGCACCACAACCCTAGAGTCGGATTTGACTGGCTTTCGGGCAAGGGAGACCTTTACCTAGCAGTACTCTTTTCTACTACCATAAGAGTGTTTCCCTCAGATTTTGCCTCCTGTCTTAAGAGGGACCCCTTGTCAGGATAGGAGGAGAGCCCCCCTGGCAAGAGCTCCAGCAGGGAAAATGCGGCGGAAAGGTGCCGCTTCTAGAGCCCTCCAGCAGGGCAGTCCTCCAGCTGCCTCTGGGTCCTACTCTCTGCCTTTCTAGAAGTGGGCGAGGCTGTTCACGAACCGGGTCTCTCTCGGGTCTGTGTGTGGGAGTGCAGAACGGCATGCCGTGGCTCAGTGGGCTCCCCTCCCTTCCGTGGCAGGGCCTCCCCGACCGGGCGTTCAACAGGCAGCACCCCGGCACACAGAGGAAGGCGCGGAGCGGCCAGCCAGCATTCCCTGCCCGCTTGCGTCCGTCGCCCTTGGAGTATGGCAGCAGCATCCGGCGGGGGGACCAGCGGACCCAGCTCAGCTCTGCCAACCTGACGGCCTCGCAGGGGCCTGGCTTGGACTCGGACTTCGGAGCCAGTGCTGGTGAGGGAGCCGCTGCGGGGCGGGGATCTCTGGGGACCTCCTTTCAAAGGAGGCTGCAAGGGAGTTGGAGGGGGTCCAGAAGGCAGGAGAGCCCAGGGCTGGAGCTCCCAAGGGCAGGGCAGGGCAGGGCTGTAGGGCATGGGTCGCCCAACGTGGGTGCCATGGGACCTGCTAGCGCCTTCCTTGGTGCCCGCCAAGTGTTTTTAGGAAGGGGGGCGGGGCCAGGTGGGGCATCTGATTGACTGTTGGAGATTTGATTGGTGGTGCAGATTTTTAAAAAAAGCTGCTTGGGCAGCAGCTGCCCCCACAGCACAAGGTTCTGTGCTGTATGACTGAAGGTAAGTGGTGGCAGCCATTTTGTGGCTGGCTCCGGCTCCTGCGGCAGCCATTTTGTGGCTGTACCCACCATGCTGTGTCAGAATTCCAAAGGTGCTTTCAGGCTCCAAATGTTTGGGGACCCCTGCAGTGTAGGGTCAGGAAGTGCCCAGGGAGACGCTGCGGTCCCCGCTGTGTTCCTCCCAGTAGCCCCGGGCTTTGGTGCCCCTCCCCACCTGGTGGGATCAAAGACGGGGGCTACACCAACTTTCATCCTGACACTTTGGGTGGATGGATGGGGGGAGGTTGGGCCTCCTTTGGGCTGATGGGCTCCTGAGGAAAGGGCGACCAGACTGAGAAGCCTTGCCAGCTAGGAGGAAGCACCTCATGCCCTCCTCACCGGTTGCTTGTGTCTTGCAGGCGTCTCCCTGCGGATCCTGTCCTCGGACAGCGACGAGAGCCCCACTGTGCCCCTGTTGCACCCCCAGCAGTCAGGACGGTTTGAGTGGGACTACTACGACCCAAGCTACAAGAAGAGCCCTCCGCTTCAGCACCACCTGCCTGGCGTCTGCAGCAAGCAATACTGGCTGTAGCGCGGGATCTCGGGAGCATCGTGGTTGCCTGCCTCTCAGTTTGGGATCGATGCCTGGCTGTTCAGAGAGAATCCCTGGGACTGCGGGATGTCTGCAGCTTGGGCTGAAGCTGCACACCCCATGAAGCACACTTAAACTTAGGCGGAAGACACAAAGGCGTCTGCACACAGAAACACGCGCGCGCACACACCAGGTAATGGGGCTGGAGAAGGTATTGTGCCGCTACTAGAAGGAGCTGCTTCACTAGGAAATGCCTCACTGAGCGGAGAGACGGGGAAGCTGAACCCCCACCCATGAGTATGCACATGGCTTCACCCCGTGCCACAAGCCCCCTCTCCTGCACAACTCCTGAGAAGCCTCAGCAGCTAGGAGGAAGCGTCTCGTGCCCTCCTCACCGGTTGCTCGTGTCTTGCAGGCGTCTTCCTGCGGAGAGAGGAGAATGGCTGCTGCAGTGAATGCCAGTCGTTTGTATCTCCTGTAAAACTTTTCAGTAAAGATGGTGGAACTTTTACTCTTGACTCTGTTGCTTCTTCTGAGTAGGTGTTCCCATTTCTCCGGATGGTAAAATTTAGCAACTTGAAAATTCCACGGTCGGTTGCTGTTTTGTTGCTGAGAAAGAGCACGGCCTGGAAAGGCCACACAGTCAGGCCGTGCAGACTGACTGCTCAGATCCTCAGGCGGCTCTTCCCGGGTGTGCCAAGGCTCCCTCTCCCCCCCAATAAAGCACTCTTGGAAAGGTAGTTGCCAGGATATCAGGGGAGAAGAGGGGACTCTGTGACTGACAGCTTGCTTCCATATTTGCCTTCACTTCCCCCAAACAACCGCCAAAGAAGCTGCTTTTTCTCGCAGGGAAAAGCTTTCCCACCCTACTGTAATGCAGGCTAGCTGGAGTTACTCATCTGTAGAGGTGGATTTGATCTGCTCGATCAAATTCTGGCCTGCACGAAGCACGAGCCATTGGGTGGATGTAAGGTCCTGGGTGGTTTATCAGTCGGGGGATCAAACCCATCGAGGAGTATAAAAATTCCATGTTAGATAGAATGGGAAACGGTCAAGGAGGGCAGATGCCACTGGGTGCTTAAGGAACAGGGCAGGAACAAAACAGCCAACTTCCACCCACACCCTTTCCTCAGCATGCAGACTTCCATGGGGTGCGTGTGTGTTTCTCTGCTTAGGAAGGAGGGACACCCCCCACCCCCCGCCATGTTGTGCCCCATCCAAGTAGTGACTTTCCCCCTCCTTTAATGGGAGGCTGTGGCTCCGGAGCCAGCACACCTTGCAGGAGCTCACAGGTGCAGTCCCTGCTGAGCCACCTCCCAGGCAGAGCAGGCAAGACTGAGCTCCACAGACCAAGGGGCTGACTCGGCAGAAGAGGCTTTCCCGTGAGCCTGACACTCCAAGCCACTTCACATGCCCCATGGACACCTGAGGCTTTCCAAAGGAACTTTCCAAAGGAATCTGAATCTGTGTTGTTTTTTTAAAACCAGTATAGGTTAATTGTGCTGCTGAAGAGCGTTTCAGGGGGTAGCTGCTTTGGTTTGCCAGACAACTAGATTTGGGTCCAATCGCATCTTAGAGAGCCAGTTTGGTGTAGTGGTTAAGTGCGCGGACTCTAATCTGGGAGAAGCGGGTTTGATTCCCCACTCCTCCACTTGCACCTGGCTGGATGACCTTGGGCAAGCCATGGCTCTGAGCCACCTGTTCCCTCAAGGACAGTTGTCTCAGAGCTCTCTCAGCCCCACCTCCCTCCCAGGGTGTCTGTTGTGGGGAGGGGAAAGAAAAGGAGTTTGTAAGCTGTTCTGAGACTCCAAGTGAGTGAAGGGCGGGGTATAAATCCGATCTCTTCTCTTCTTCTCTTAAGAGACCAGTGAGATATGCGGAGTGTAAGTTTTTTGAGAGTCAGAGCTCTTGAAGGTAACTGATGACCAGGGCTTGGACTCATGCCCCAAAATCTTGTGGGTCTTCTAAGGTGCTCCTGGACTTAAATCTAATTGTGTTGCTAAATTCAGCCTCCATACCAGAAGACTGGAAAGTTTGAACCTGAACTTTTTAAGACGTGCAGTGGAACCATAAGGTTTATCATTAAAAATCTCGACATTCTCCCGGTGCCTAGAAATATTCCAGAGAGAACGTCTGGCAGACCCATAGCTGCCGAAAAGGACTAACTAGAGGCCTGGTGGAAGAATTCCATCTCACAATCTCTGTGGAACCTCTGCCAGGTCCGGCAGGGCAGGCGTCTCCTCTGATGAAACATTCTGCCAGGGGGGGGCTATGGATGAGTTCTAGAGGGCACACACACACAAAACCATCAGGGATGGGAGCGAATCCTGTGGAACACTACAGTAAGGAGGAGATCTGGTCCCCAACAGCTACCCTCAGAGAGCATTCCTTGAGGAATGAGGAAAACCAAGCCAGTACCCCACATACACACCCTTGGTGAGGCCAGGCGGTTGACCAGGACCCAAATGCTGACAGACCTAATAAAATCAGTAGTGCCAAACCACCTTGGTCTAATTGTGGCCAGGAGTGGTCCATCAGAGCTGCAAATGCAGCCTCAGTCCAGAAACCAGGTCTGAAGGGAAGGGTCCGATGTGGAGGTTTCATCCAGGAAAACCTGAAGCTGTCCATCAGCCACTGCTCGCTCAGTTACCTTTCCCACAAATGGTACATGTGACTCTGGGTGGTGATTGGCTGGGCCCTCTTTCCCCTAGAGAGGTTTTTTAAAGAAGGGGCCTGACAACGGCCTCCCTTCAAGGGCCTAAGGAAGCAACCCTGAGAGGGGCAAGGGTCCAAGGGACAGGTGGTTGTAGTCTTCGCAGCTGTCGGGATCCTGTCCTCAATGAAAACACCGCGGCCACTGTGTGAGACAAGAGTGTTGGACTGGATGGGCCACTGGCCTGGTCCAACATCGGCTTCTCTCGTGTTCTTATGCCCACATCTCCTTGCAGGATGTGAGCCAGCAGAAGTGGTCCAAAACAGGACCTGACAGACTCAGTGGATCTTCTGGTAAGACTACAAGCCTCCAGCCTGGCAGTCAGGGTCGTGGGCGGTGTTGTGAGACTTTATCTGCAGAACAGTCCCCAAAAGCGGTCACAGTCAAATACCAAATCATTAGCAATTTGAGACTCCACCTTCAGGGAAGTCAGATTTCAGATTACTCTAAGAAGTGGGCTTGGATGTGAGATAGCAGAAAAGTGAGCCTTCTTGGCTGCCTTCACCACCTCCTCAGAGGCCGTCCACTGAACTCTACTGCTGTGTTCTCACTACTTCACCCAGAGACCGTTGCCAGGATCCCTCCAGCCTTCTGAGCGACCTCTTAGTATTCCTCCGCGTACCAGAGGGCAGGAGACGACTGTGGGGGCAGAGGGCGTTGGGGAGGGATTCAGTCGATGGCTGACTGAAGACCATTATTTCTCTGGCTGGTAAGTTCCTCAAGGGAAGCGCCAGCAGGCCCTGATAAATCCCACAGCGAATCCTGCAATCCCAGCTGGATCTACGAAGTCTCCGTGGGCAAGCAAAAGTGAGCTTGCCGCCCTTGCAAAGGGTGTGTGTGTGGATGAGGGAGATCTGGAGGACATCCCAAAGACCTTTGTCAAGGTGCCTCCCTGGAGTCCCCTGAGCAAGCTTAGCAGTCATGGGATAAGAAGGTGGGGCCACTTAGGCATTCAGAATTGGCATGGCAGGAAGCAGAAAGTCCCCATGAACAGTTCTCCCAATGGAGGAAAGTGAGCAGTGGGGTCCCACAAGGTTTGATGACTGCGGCCATTTTATTTGGAACTGGGGAGAAGCAGTCTAGGGGCCAAGTTTGCAGATCATAAAACTATAACCACAGGCCCACAAGACTTGCTGGGGGGAGGGCCCCATCTGCTTGGCCACCGGCTGGTTTCCTCCTGCGGAGCCACAGCAAGCCTGCGATCGATCGATCCCGTGATCTTCCCCACGGGGAATGGCCAAAGGGTCTGGGACTTTTCAGCTTGGCTAAGGGGGGGACTTGATAGAGGTTTCTAAAATTATGCACGGGGGGTGGGGAAAGTGCTCCTTCTATCACAGTAGAACTCAATGAAATGGATGGACAATTGGACAGGCAAGAGGAAACATTTCTTTACTCAATGAGTATTTAAAGTGTGGCACTCACGTAGACGGCTTTTACAAGGGGCCATTCAGGTTCATGGAGGAGAGGTCTTACTGAGGGCAGAACTAGCCAATAGTGACAGAAATCTGCTTCACTATACAGAGGCAGCAAACCTCTGGATTCCAGTGCTGGGAGGCAGCAGAAGGGGAAACTGCCAGCCGCTCTGCCCTGTTTGTGGGCCCTCCAGGACAACTGGTTGGTTGGCTGTTTGAAACAGGGTGGAGAGCAGACTGTCTGATCCAGCACATTCTTATGTTCTCAGCTCAGATAAAAGAACACAAAGACCTTCTTTTCTTCCTTTTGAAGGGGAAGCGTGACCCTTCTTTTGAACTTTCGGGGCTTTTCCTAACATGAACAGTATGAGATGGATGCAATGTTGAAAGCATAGCTACACCACAGAAAAAGAACACAACCGATATTCTCTGGAATATACTCACAGACTGTGCTTTCAGTTCTGGCAGTGCGTGGGGCAGATATCTGGGGAAATGGCAGGTTGGCCCACAGAGAGAGCCCGGCCACCGGAGATGGCAGTAGCAGTGCCACCGCCTCCTGTTACGAGGTCCGGCTCCCTAAACGATGGTCCCCACCCGCAGCTGTAGTTAGCGGGGTTAAAACCAGGGCTCACACTGCTGCTCCACAGCAACCACCGACATGTGACATGGTGGGAGAACCTGCCACTGGATGCTGCAGGACCACAGCAGGTGGAACAGCCACACCAGCTCTCATTGTAGCCTCACAGCACATTAGCAAAGTGATACAGTGTTCGTGCACATGAAAAACGTATGTAGTAGGCACTTTTGAAAGAAATTTTTTCATCTTTTATGAGTTGCACTGCAATTGTATGAGCGACATGAATTTTGATGCTCCGTGAAAAATGTATGAAAAGTTGCAAAGTGCGGGCGAGCCATCAAGTTAAGCAGACTGATGCCAGTAAATTGAAACCAGACCCCCGTGGCTTCACGAGCTTTCAAGCCCCATGCCAGCGACCATGACAGAGCAGCCAAGTCCTCGCCCACACGGGGAGTCGCCAGAGGCTCAAGTATCCTCCGGCTTTGCTCTTCCCTCCCTGACCTTTCAGCACGCCTTCCGCCTACCCAGAGGTCAGGCTACGGCATGCTCCTGATGTGGCATCATCGTTCACAGTGGAGGCTGCTGTCTCTCTGCCATAATTCTAGGCTGTGGTGCGGCCTATGAGGTGCAAGTGACAAGGAAGGAGGCACTAGTTGTTCAACTCTGGGAGTTCTTCGGGGAAAGGACCATTGTAAAGACACAAACAAAAACACAAACCTCAAGCCCTGTTCCTAGAAGATTACAGCGGAGCTCATGAAATTAAAATAATGGGTCTGGAGGCGGAATTCAGCCACTGAATGACAAAAAATGGGGAACACAGAACGGGGAACCTAAGCCAGAAGATAATGACAGTGCAAAACATGGCTTGTTAATTGCAAACCCCTCCGGCTTCAGAATTGCATTCAGCAAAAATTAAGGCCTTTTCTAAGTATTCCAGCAACATTCAAAAAAGGGTTTTGTGTGCGGATGGTGAGGACTCATTGATTCCTGTGCTGTTCATTTGTTGTATGGCCGTGAGCTCTGCAGTTTACCCTTTATGGGCAGCACCCTCCACTGGGAACTTCTCCTATTCAAGCTCTCCCAGAATAAATTCAAATTCTATACCAAAGTCCCTAGTGAATCATTCTCTAGTGAACTTCAATAGCTGCAGCTGGTGCCTGACAAAGTTTGCTGTTTCTTCAGCAAGAGCGGCAGTTGGTAAATTCAGAAAGTGAGGAACAGGCCAAGGTGCTCCCCCCACCCCCATTACTAACTACAGCCAATCCTTGAGACAGTCCCTCCCCAAACAGCCAGTTTGGTGTAGTGGTGAGGAGTGCGGACTCTAATCTGAGAGAACCGGGTTTGATTCCCCACTCCTCCACATGTACCCAGCTGGTGTGACCTTGGGTCGGTGACAAGTTCTCTCAGGAGCAGTCCTCAAAAGAGCTCTCTCAGTCCTGCCCCCCCCAACCTCATGTGTTGTGGGAAGGGGAAGGAGACTGTAAACCACTCTAAGACTCTTGAGTGAAGGGCGGGGTATACATCCAATCTCCTCTTCTCTGGCAACAGCATGCAGTTGGGCCTGGACAGGGTCCCTGCTTGTGTGAGTGGGACTAGGGCCGCTCTGGGATATCCGTTATGCCAAAATTCTACAGCCTGTACAAATGTGAATCACGCTTGTATGCATAATTTCTCATACTCCAGTTATTTTTTTTCACTATTTCGCTAGGCAGAGAATGGAACACATATTCTTACTGCGCCATCATCCTCTAACTTGTAGAGCTGTGAGGCTCAGAACTCTTTTTAATAAAATCTGAGATTCTCAACCGACTGAATTCTGCACTGTTCAGCAGCCCCAGGAACTCCGGCACCTCAGAAGCCAGGCCTCACTCTCCCTTAGTGACTTGAGAACTAGCACAGGAGTCAAGGTGACCCTGGCTCACACGAACACATGAAGCTGCCAGATCCTGGATCAGACCCTTGATCCATCATGGCCAGTATTGTCTACTCAGACTGGCAGCAGCTCTCCCGGGTGTCAGGCGGAGATCTTTCACTTCACCTGTTTTCTGAGCCTTTTTTAGTGGATCATGCCAGGGACTGAACCTGGGACCTTCTGTACTACATTCGCCCAAGCCCCCTCTCTGTTGGGGGCTCACTGGACATCTTCTGGCAAGCCCTTTCTGCAACCTCCCCCCCCCCCCCCCAAAAAAAATCTGTAGCAGAGGACACCTAAACTACTTCTACAGGGTGACTAAGATGACTGCCGATTAACACAGAATTGTTCTGAACACTTCAAAGAACAGAAGCGGCCAGTATTACTGACCCCAACGGTCAAGGAGAAATAGTGCAACACAGACTGGAACAGAACTGCAGGCCATTCATTTTGGAGGGGTGTGCCCAGTCCTAGAAGCCTGTGTTTACCCTTTGGGAGTGCTAGAGGGCAGAAGGACCAGACAATCACAACGTGACTCAGAGGGAAACCTGGAGCTGATCTGTCTTGTCTTCCTCTAGCCAGATGTGTGAGAGCATTTCCCTCAAATTATGCTCATGTAAACAGAGGTGGGATTTCCCTCCCACCAACAGGGAGAACCTGTTTTTTGCACAGTTGAGGGCTGTAGGAAGAAGGGAATCAGGAACTCTTTGAAGGTTCTGTGCAACTCATATGGGGCTGCTCAAGCGCCATGTTTGGAGCACATACAGAGGGGACAGTTTCTGCCAAAGGCCAGGATGGATGACAGCATCTGCTAGGAGAAGACTGGAAGGAAGAAAGGTGAGACCATCTTGAAGTTATGGGATTTTTTTTATTTTTATGGGTTTTTAAATTATTTTTTTACAGGCTACTGTTGTACCCGTTGCTAAAGCTGCTGATTCTGCCATAAACTAGAACAGAAATTTCCCAGGAGTTGAGTCAGTTCCCCTCCTCATTAACTGCCTCTCTCTGCCATCAAAACCAACCAACCAACCAACCAACCCACCCGCCGCCTTGTATTGGCAGCAGACAGAGCCTGACACGCAGCTACAGGGGTCTGACCAAGGAATGAAGAAGCCAGGAGTCCACCGACCACTGGGATTGCCCTGTACAACGTGGCCTGTTCTGGAGTTTGGTCCACCGGGGCAGCACCTTAACCATAGAGATCGTCATCGTTGTCTTCACTGTAAACGTTCCCGCCGCCGCCGCCTCCTGTCCCTTGGCTTGGTCCAGCGCCACCTTGATTACCTGATGGGAATCTGCAAGGAGCAGCCCAGAGAGAAGAGAGGCAGTCAGGGATCACAAGGGGGCATCACCACAACATCGCAAAGAGTTGGGGATGAAGAATGCGCCATGAAAGGCCTCCAAGCCCACCATTTCTCACCCTGTCATAGCCCTCACTTCGAAGGGGCGGAAACAAACCCGGGGAGGTTAAACTTGCCGCCAACCCCTCATCTCCAGACAAACCTCCCACCCTCTCCTGAAGACAAAGAGCCACAGAAGAAGAGAGGGACATCTCAACAGAGGTAGCCTGAGGGAGGCCTGGGTGGGAGTGCGCGCCAGCAGTGCTCGGCACAGGTGGGAAAAATAGGGCAAAGAGACACCAAAGCAGGAGGAGGGCTGCCACCAAATGTGGCATCCTGGCAGCTCATCCCTGGCCCTTAGTGTCCATCCCTCGCCAACCACACCCAGCCCTGTCCATTTTGTTGTCCACTAGAAGACTCTGCCTGTGCCCCGTGCCAGACAGATTGCTGGTGCTGCGCAGGGCAGACAACAGGTGCGCAAGGCAGAGCAGCAGCATTTGCTAGACTTCGCTGACGTTGCTTCACAAGCGCACAGTTAGAGCAGGTGCTTCTCGCAGAGCCCCTTGGGAAGAGATCATCAAAGCCGCCGGGTAGGCCGCCCTGGTTACCTGAAGCTGCCGAAGCCCCGGCTCTGCTGTAGGGTCTGTGCAAACATCTCGTATTTGCGGATATCGTTGTCGCTGACTGAACGTCGGGCAAAGCGCATGGCCTCCTCAAAGTGATCGCGCCGGATCTCGGGCACTGGGTCGTCCTCCTCCACTTCCTAGACCGGCAAAACCACAGCTCTCACCACTGACCACCACTGCAGCCGGAAGCCCCGGTCCCCCCCAGCCCAGCCAACCCACTCTGCGCAGACGACGCTCACCATAGCCGAAGGGTTGGTCTGCCTCTCTCGCTCCCGCCTGATCTCGCTCTCAATCGCCTCCCGGATGGCCAGCTTGCAGGCTCGCTGGCAGATCTCTGTGAGGTCGGCTCCCGAGAAGCCGTTGGTCATTTTAGCCAGGAACTCCAGATCCACATCCTGTGCAAACAACAAGGGGAACTCTGCATCACACATCCTCCCCCGGCCAACAGAACAAGCAGCTTTACACTCTCCCCTGACAGCAGCAAGAGGCTCACCTCGGCCTTCCTCCCGCTCACCAGCCATCTGAGAGGTCAGTCAGCCAAGCCTGGCAGGCCGGCCAGCTGACAACCAAGAACAACTTCAAGCTGCTGCACAGAGGGCCGCAGGAGTGGGGCATTTAGGCACGTCACGTCCCCTGTCCCCCCACAAGCAGCCTGCCTGGCCTTTGGTTTGTGTCAGCACTGAGGAAGGACAGCAGAGCACTGTCCCATGTGTCCAGTGAAAGACAGCACAGGGGAGGGCCCCCTCTGGGACCCCATTACAAGGCTTCTTCTGGTTTCGTGCTTGTCCAACTCAGCTGAACCAAGTCTGCAAGAAAGGGGTGCCTGAACACATGAAACTGCCTT
This sequence comes from Lepidodactylus listeri, assembly GCA_029233225.1. Lineage (NCBI taxonomy): Eukaryota > Metazoa > Chordata > Lepidosauria > Squamata > Gekkonidae > Lepidodactylus > Lepidodactylus listeri. The sequence goes on along the minus strand of JARCFY010000004.1, from coordinate 1,181,117 downwards.
ACACTGAAGCAGACCCTCAGTCCATCGAAGTCAGTATTGTCTACTTAAGACTGGCAGCAGCTCTCCAGGGTTCTCAGGCAAAGGTCTTTCACCTACTGTCAGATCTTTTAGCTGGAGATGCCGGGGATTGAACCTGGGACCTTCTGCACGCCAAGCAGGTGCTCTGCCACTGAGGCACAGCCCCTCCAAGAGGAGCAGGTTTTTATAACCCGCTTTTCTCTGCCTTAAGGAGTCTCAGAGGCTGACAATCATGTTGGATCAGGCCAGTGGCCCATCGAGCCCAACGCTCTGGTGTCACACAGTGGCCAAAAACACCAAGTGCCCTCAGGAGGTCCAGCAGTGGGGCCAGGACACTAGAAGCCCTCCCACTGTTGCTCCCCCCCCCAACCACCACGAATACAGTGGTGCCACAACAGGTGCCTTGTGAGGCAGGTGGGGCTGAGAGTTTGGAGCAAACTGGGACTTGCCCAAGGTCACCCAGCAGGCTCCATGTGAAGGAGTGGATTCCAGGTCAAAGTCCACTGCTCTTAGCCACTGCACCACAGTGGCTCTCAAGAGTGTCCCAGGATCTTCTCTGTCTCTGAGTATGAAGGGCATTCAGCTCTGCTCCAGCTAAGGGGTCCCTAGGCTTGAGCTTCAGGGGGTGGCAAACTAAAGCCACCAGGAGGGCACCTTTGGCATTTTGCATGGGAGTGAGTCTATCCTACTCCTTCTCCCAGCAGCCAGAACCACATTCCTCTCTGTATGCTAGACCCCTCAGGTATGATTAGGACGTAGAATGAAGTTGGCAGACAGTGTGAATGGGGGTGGGGGGAGATGGAAAATTCAGGGGGAAAGTATTCCCTTCTCTTCCTCTCTCCCAGACAGTTTTTCAAAACAGGAAAACAAGAAATTTCGGGAACACTGGAAAAACTCCTAGAGAAACATCTTGTTTGTAGAAAACCATGGCCTTCATACATTTAAAATCATAAAAATATGCCAAATAGTACCATTTCTTTTTTTGTGAGTACTTGTGTGTCTGTGTGTGTGTATATGTGCTTGCAAGCCTGGAAGTGATTGACTTCTGGCGACCCCTAGTGGGGCTAGGATGTTTCAGAGAGGCAGCTTGTTACGACCTGCCTCTGCGTCCCGGCCCTGGTATTCCTTGGAGGTCGCCCTTCCAAGCGCTTGCCAGGGTCAGTACCGCTTAGCTCCCGAGATCTGACGAGATCAGGCTTGCCTGGGCCATCCAGCTCAGGGCCCAAACAGTAAAACTTTATATGCTGATTTATAAATGATGCAGTTTGTTGATAAAGCACTTGATCAAACAGAGTTGATGGGTACTGTATATATTAAAGCCCCCCACTCCAATTTTTTTTTCTGAAACAGAAAAAAGCCCTGTTTTTTTTCCCCCTGTGGCTTCAGATTTGGAGAATCTTTGACATCCAAGTTAGCATCAACTGGCAGTAAATAGATTCACAGTTGAGGAGTTATGTGCACACAAAATGAATCCTTCTACTGGAAAAGACCACCCCCACTCCACTCCCCAAAATGGGCAACCCCTCCCCCCCAGGTCACATCTTAGAAAAAAGTCTAGGGCCTTTAGGGGGTCCAGTGAAGTTCCATGGTGGCCACTGCTGACTCTACTGGAGCAAGCTTTCATCTGAACACACACACTGGAGCTTTCCCAGGAAGCGACATGCACACCCGTGTCATCAGCCCAAACTTGCCTTTGCTACAGGCGACTTCCGCAGGTTGGCCTTGAGGATGGCCACACGGGACTTCTCATCCGGCAGGGGGATGTAGATCAGCTGGTCCAAGCGCCCAGGTCGCAGGATGGCGGGGTCGATGATGTCCGGCCGGTTGGTGGCACCGATGATGAAGACGTTCTTCTTGGTTGACATGCCGTCCATCTCTGTCAGGATCTGGTTGATGACTCTGTCCGCAGCACCACCGCCATCTCCAATGTTCCCACCGCGGGCCTTGGCAATGGAGTCCAGCTCATCAAAGAACAGCACACAGGGAGCTGCTTGGCGGGCCTGCCAAAAGGATTGGGGGGGGGGGTGGAGAGAGCGCTCAGTTTGCAGGACTCCTCAATCAGGCGGCCTTTCCCAAGGATCCCAAGTGGCCGCAGGCATTTCTGACCACATGGACAAACTCCTTTGCCTCAGGAGGGATGCTTCATCACCCCCAATCCTCCAAAGGACACTTCTGTGCAGCTCTCCATCTGGGAGTTTCTGCAGGCCAGGCACACAGACTGCTTTATACTCCACCAGTCCCCTGACTAGCTTTCTACACTCACCAGGCCTAAAGTAAAGAATCATACTTGCCTTCAGTACAGCAGGGTGAGAAGCCACTGTATGAGGGACAAATTTAAAGGACATCCAACACAAGTTTCTAACAAAAATGTGAGGAACCTAAGAACGGTCTCCAGGGAGAAAGGCCATTCCCAGAGACTCGGTAAGCAGGGCAGGCAGACTGGGAGAAGCACTGCTGCCAGCTGTTAACATCTGAAGCAGAGTTTTTGTTTGCTCTTCCTGTCTCCAGGTATCAACACTGCAGCCTTAATCTGTGCATTCGATCCAGGACTGGCCCAAGATAACAGCCAGGTTGTTTTGCTTGTTTTATTTAAGCAGTATTTTTCTGTTCTATGTTATTATACTCTCCCCCTGTAGTAATCCATTTTGCATCCCTTTGGATAGAAAGGCAGGAAATGTTTTGAGTACTAGCTGGAACTGCACATGCTTCACCGTCTTAAACAGGAAACAATTTCTCACCCCAGCCAGTGCATCACGGAAAAGAACCACGAAGGTAACAGAACTCAGCAAAACATTCCCTATCCCTTTATCCACCCTGAGTCTCAACCAGAAAGGTGGGCTATAAATGATGTAAATAGGGAAATATCAGTCTTAAAGCTGCTCTCCCTCCCCAGAGGTCCAGAGAGGGCCTAAAATAGCGCTGACTGACCAGGAAAGAGGTTGTAACAGACAGTCCTATGGAAGTGTGCGGCCGTGGTGAAAAATGATTCCAAGCTGAAGGTTACTGGGAAATGGAATGAAGGTAAAGCCGCCTCATTGATCATGCAACAGAAGGGATTCTGGCCTTCATAAGAACAGGAGAGAAGCCACTGTTGGATCAGGCCAATGGCCCATCCAGTTCAACGCTCTGTATCACACACACAGTGGCCTAAACCCAGGTGCCATTAGGAGGTTTACCAGTGAGGTTAGAACTCCAGCAGCCCCCCCCAGCACCAAGAAGACAGAGCATCACTGCCCCAGACAGTGTTCCATCAATACCTTGTGGACCTCCACCTTCATGTTTATCCAATCCCCTCTTGAAGCTGTCTATGCTTGTAGTCGCCGCCGCTACTTGCGGCAGTGAATTCCACATTATTCTTTGAGTGAAAAAGTACTTCCCTTTCATCTGTTCTAAGCCTACTGCTCATTAATTTCAAGAGCCCCCCGTTCTTGTATTGCGAGAAAGCGAGAAAACTACTTCTTCTTCCTCTGTCTTCTCTATTCCATGCATAATTTTGTAAATCTCTATCATGTCACCCCTCAGTCGTTTTTTCTCCAAGCTAAAGAGCCCTAATTTTTTTAGCCTTTCTTCACAGGGAAAGTGTTCCACCCCTTTAATCATTTCAGTTGCCCTTTTCTGCCCCTTTTTTAATTTTATATTTTTTGAGGCGCGGTGACCACAACTGTACACAATATTCCAAATGAGGTTGCAACATAGATTTATACAGGGGCATTATGATATTGGCCGATTTGTTCCTAATAATCCCCAGCACAGCATTTGCCTTTGTTACTGCAGTTACAGACATTTTCAGTGACTTATCTACCATGACCCCAAGATCTCTCCTGGTCAGTTACCGCCAGTTCGGGCCCCATCAACGTATACTTATAGTGAGGATTTTTTGCTCCAATATGCATTGCTCTGCACTTGCCCAAGTTGACTCTAATTGACCTCACTGATGCCCACTCGGCCACCCTCGACAGATCCCTCTGGAGCGCCTCACAGTCCTCCCTGGTTCTCACCGCCCTGAACAACTTCATGTCATCTGCAAACTTAGCCATTTCACTGCTTACTCCCAACTCCAAATCATGAATGAACAAGTTAAACAGCTTCGGACTTAGTACTGAGCCCTGCAGTACCCCACTAACCACCTTCCACTGCAAAAACTGCCCATCTAGACACACTCTCTGTTTCCTGTACCAGTCCTTAATCCACAGGACGACTTGTCCTCTTATCCCACGACTGCTGAGTTTACTTAGAAGCCTTCCCTGGTTGCCATCTCCAACTGATCAAACCCCCCAGTAAGCTGGTTGTCAGACAACCAGCTTACTACGCCTGAACACTTTCAGCATCAAAGCTGTTGAAGGACCTCTTGAATATTCCCCACTGCGACTGGCTCTCAGTCGCTAAAAAGGGATGCTTATCACTCAACCGCAAACAGAAGAGTTCACTTTGTTTCCAAAGCCTATGGCGCTGGGGAAGGAAACACACCAAGTTGGCTATCAGCCAGGCCCATATCTGTCAAGAACAGATTTGGGACAGCTGAACAGGGCCAGGGTCTTTGAACAGACAGCCCGAACGACTAAAAAGTCAGGCCATGGACTGCTCTATAGGAACCACCATTAGCTGTAAGTCACTGAACAGACTCTCCATGATTATCGCCGCTTAAAAGGTTGCCAAGGTGGCCACCACCACGGTCATGCTCCTGAGAGTCTAAGGAGGACCTCACACGCTATCAGTGGAAGCGGACAGCTGTCCATGGATTCAGCACTAGGATTCCTCTGTAAAGAGCAGCTCCCCAGGAAATTCAACAGGTAGAGCTTGCAGACACTTACCTTGTCAAAAATCTCACGCACGTTGGCCTCCGACTCTCCAAACCACATAGTAAGCAGCTCTGGGCCCTTGATAGAGATGAAGTTGGCCTGGCATTCGTTGGCAATGGCTTTGGCCAGCAGTGTCTTCCCACAGCCAGGAGGCCCATAGAACAGCACCCCTTTGGAGGGAGTCATGCCAAACTTGAGGAATTTGTCAGGATGCTCTACTGGATACTGGGGGAAGAAGGAGTTCATTTATTTATGTTTCTGTGCTGCCTTACTGCTCCGAGCAAGAGAGAGATCCTCATTGTCTTGGACTGTGCCCAGCGGAGAAGGGCAGAGCTGCAAAGGACTTGGAGACGACTTGGCAGCTAATAAAGCTTGAAGCCACAGAGGGACAGAGGGGCACAGCAGCAGCAGGCCAAAACAAGGTTCCAGTTTCGAGTCTTGCAAAAGCTCTCTTCTGTTCACCTCACCATGATTTGTTTTTTGGGGGGGAGGAATTGCTAAGGGGGGGGGCAGGGTCTGGTGTGTGTCTGCTTGCTTCTAGCTGTAACTGTTTCACTAAGACATGCCCCAGGCTGGTTCTCATGGGACTGGCCTTGGAGATGCTCGCTAGGCTGCTCTCTTTAGATAAGGCACCACATATCTGTCAGGGTTGCTGTAGTAACACTTGGGCCGATTGGTGACGTATGAATGGGGTTAGGTGGGTGTAGCGCCTGTTACCTATAACCTTTGTTTTGGGTGTGCTTTTGGTCATTCCTGACAAAGTTCCAGTTCCTACATGATGAATCTCTAATAAAGTTTTCTAAAAGAGACCGTGGAGAGCGCCTTAACTGGGGATCTGACAGCAAAATCTCACCCCCCCCCCCCAAACGTTATTTCTGTCCCTTTTCTCCACCTCAAGGACTCCATGGCAAGGGGTCCTGCAGGTGGGGAAAGGATCTAATAACAAACTAGCAACTAAGTAATTCCATGCCGAATACAAACACATTCCATGGACACAAAATAAAATAATCCTGTGATTGGAAAAATGATGCCTATATGCACAGACGAACCGACGTATTGATGCACACTGTACCGAAGCCTACCGCTAGCGCACTGCCCCCAGGACTCCTGAAAAGCCCAGCCCACCGCTTTTAGAAACTGGACAAAGCAGGCAGCTATTTTTCCTGGAAAAGGAATCAATTCAAGCCTACAGGGTGTATGACAAGCCATCTGATTTTGCAGAGAGGGTTGGCAGGCATGAGAACAGAGGCAGTGGAATGAGAAACACTGAGCCGCCCAGGGAATGCTGCCAGCCCTTTGCTCCCCCGGAGCCCAGAGGGGTGTGCAACACCCCCCCCCCCCCCACACACACACACCTGTGCAACCCTTAGCCCAGCGTGGTGTGGTGGTCAGGCATGGTGGACTCTGTTCTGGAGACCTGGGTCGGATTCCCCGCTCCTCCTCCTCCCCATGAATCCTGCTGGGTGACCTTGGGCCAGTCCCGGTTCTCTCGGCCCCACCTGCTTCACAAGGTGACTGCTGTGGGGAGGGAAAGGTGACTGTAAGCCGCTTTGAGTCTCCTTTAAGGTAGAGAAAAGTGGGGTACAAAAACCTACCCTTCCTCTCCAGTCTAGCCTCCTCCTTATAACCTCCTCCCCACCATCCCACAGGGACTTGCACCTCCAAGGTCAAGCTTAGAGAAATTCAGTTATCCAGTTCCAGGTAGCTGCTGCCACACAAGGGCCAATTCTCTTCATAACCTCCCGTGGGTCTCTGCCCTGTTGAGTCTGGGGGCACTTTACATATTCTCCGAAAGGGTGCCAGGCGCCACTCCAAAACGTCTGACTTGGAGGCGCTTTAAATACAGGACACCTGTTAAATTTATTTACAGAGGAAAATGTGAACTTGCACAAGGGAAAGGAAGAGTAAGCAAAAAGTGGGAGACACAAAAGAAAAGAAGGCGCCTGAAAGGGCTGAAAGAGGACAAGCAGAAAGAGAACACTTGGAAAGGGGGTTGGAGGAGGAGAAAGAAGCAGAGGAAGAGGAGGAGATTGGATTTATACCCCCTCCCTCCACTACCCAAAGGAGACTCAGAGTGGCTTACGATCCCGATCCCCTTCCCCTCCCCCACAGCAGACACCCTGGGAAGCAGGTGGGGCTGGGAAAGCTCTTTCGAGGACTGCTCTTGAGAAAACAGCTCTGAGAGAGCTATGGCTTGCCCAAGGCCAACCCAGCAGCTAAATGTGGAGGAGTGGGGAATCAAACCTGGTTCTCCCAGATCAGAGTCCGCACACTTAACCACTACACCAAATGGGAAAGGTCAGGAAGTGGGGAAGAGGCACCAGGAAACTTATTGGCGGGCTCCACTTCAGACGTTCCTGCATCAATGGAACACGTGGTCCTGTGCTACAGAACTAAAGGAGCTCCGCAGTCCTGAGTGTCTTGTAACTTGAAGTCACCCATAACAATTTCGGCAACACTCACTGTAGCAGCTGCTCTTAAGAGGGAGCTTGCAAAATTGAAACCTTCTCCTGGTCTTTATGTCAGACAATCACTCCGCTCTCACTGGCACCAGCAGCTCTCACCTGTACAAGCTCCTGGAGTTCTCGCTTGACGTCTTCTAAGCCTCCGATGTCCTGCCAGGTCACCTGTGGCACCTCCACCACAGTCTCGCGTAAAGCTGAGGGGTTGCTCTGGCTCAGGGCCCACTGTCAAGGAAAAAAGGGAGAGCCCTCGTGAATCTCAGTGCACACATCTTCTCAGTGCCACCCTCCATGCAAAGAAAGCGGACCTGTGCATCCGGCTTACCCTGAAGTCGTCCATAGTCACGGCCAGTGAGTTCATCACTTCAGCATCAATGGTCTCGTCTTCCAGGTCAATGAGGTCCATCTTCTTCCGGATGGCCTGCAGAGCCGCTTCTGAGCACAGTGCAGCCAGATCTGCACCAACATGGCCATGGGTCTCATTGGCCACCTGAAACAACACAGCCGCGACATGAGCAAGCAAGCGTGCCAACAAGCCCTCGTTCCTCGAGGAAAGAGAAGACGGATGGCTGTGCCTGAAATACGCCTCCTCTTATTGTGCTTCGAAGGGCTCAGTGTGCACGTGGGCTGCAGCTGTATCACTCAGCTCTGGTTCTCACCTCTCAGCATCAGCAACAGGGCCTGACCTCTTCCTCTCACCACTGAATGCCTCGTGGCAGGACACAGAGTGAGGGGGAGCATGGGGCTCTTTCAGAGATGCTGTCATCACCAGGAGCTATTCATTTTCTTGGGCAGTGGATGTATCCTTACATGAACGCCCCCCTCCCCTTTTGGGAAACTGGGCAGGACACTTTATATACATGTGTGCCCTTGATTCCAGTGCATTCTGTACTAGGCAGAGTGTGTTGGTATAACTGCCACCCTGTTTGACCCAGGCAGACAGTTCTGGAGTTGCAGACCCTGCCACCTTCAAGCAAAGCTGCCCCAGGCCTCCTCTCCTGGTTTGAGGGGGTTCCGTCTTGTCTGGACACAAAGGGCAGCTTCTCCGAATGCCCTCACCCACCTGCTCGAGATCTACATCATCAGCCAGTTTCATGTTCTTGGTGTGGATCTGCAAGATCTCCAGGCGGCCAGTAGCATCGGGAATGCCAATATCCACCTCCCTGTCAAAACGACCTGAGAGACACCAAGGCAAATACAGCCATTCAGTTCTCTGTCTGCCCAGGACAACAAACCCTCTCCCAAGCGCGTGCACACACACACACACACACACACACACACGCTCATCTGGACCATCAAATGGACTCTACAGAGCAGGGAAAACTGACGTACACATATCATGTCCCAATCAAACTCTTGTCCATCACATATGGTAGAATACATACTCCTAATACAATTGAATAAAAGGGGAAAGTATTGCTAACTGATAATATGCTTATGATTCTGACCCAAGTAGCAACCAATGATGAAAGAATAACTCAAGTGCTGTTTTATTAGTTTATCCTTCCCGTGAATTTGGCATGTTCCTGTATTAGCACACAAAAAGGCAACCAGGGAAGAATTTGCATGAATTTGGGCACCAGCACATGTTCTCAGTCCAGCACAATTGATGGGCAGGAAAATATGCCCAGATACTTATCTCAAAGTTAACTTTTAGAAGACCCTGGAACATTATACTACATGATCTAACAGGTTTACTCCTGTAGTTCTGACTAACATCAAAAGCGATGTGTGTAGACTTTGAGGACCTTTTCGGTCCTGACCCCAGCCTGGCGGAACTCTCTGCCAAATCCCCTCAGGCCCCGGTGGGAGGACCTGATGCAGTTCCGCAGGGCCTGCAAGGCAGAGATGTTCCGCCAGGCCTTTGGTTGAGGGCAGCGACGGTTTTTATCATAGCTGGCACCCTTCCTGCTCCAGTTGCTTTTCATATCTGCTTTTGCCCTCCTCTCCCCTGCCCACAAAGCAGCCGGCAGTCTGAAACAGGACTAATTAATACACACCATCTCCTTGTTTGAAATAACTGCATTGCAGAGAGCGGTCATATTAACTCCATCATCTAGAGACATACAAAGGCAGTTTGCCATTGCCTGCCTCTGTGTAGCAACCCTGGGCTTCCTTGGCAGTCCCCCATCCAAGTACTAACCAGAGCTGACATAGCTTAGCTTCCAAGATCTGACAGGATTAGGCCAGCCTGGGGCATCCAGGGGAGGGCAGAAGACATACAGAGTTAGTTTGCCATTGCGTGACTCTGTGAAGTGGCCCTGGTGTCCCTTGCTGGTCTCCCACCCAAATACTAAACCTAGGCCAACTCTGCTTAGCTTCCAAGAGTGGATGAGACCGGGCTAACCAGGTCAGGGTTCATCCGGCACGGGGTTTCGCATTTTACCTTTCTAACAACAGTTGGGAGTGTCTCACACTCTTGATGAGTGAGTTGATTAGTCTCTGGATTGCATCTTGTTAAAAACAAGGATCAATTCAAAACATTACCTCCTTTTGTTATGTATATAAACTGGTCTGATAGAGTAAACACATAATAAAGCTATGTATCTGATTAAATCAACCCCTGCTCATGCAGTTAGTAACTGTCACTGCACAGTCATGTCTTAAGGCAGGAAAGTGGCTGTATGGATGAAAGGCTCAAGACAATCAGGTTACAAAGGAGGTTACAAAGTTCAGCTGAGGATCACTTCAGAGGCCACACAGCTACATTTCAGAGGAACATGTCAGTTTCTGTCCTCACGTGCCAGCCCCAAACACAGGCCTATGTCCATTTTGCGACATTTTTAAGCAATGCTTCAAACTGGCTGCCCAATTGCCAAGATAAAGGCAACCCTCCAAAACAACCTATAAAAAAAGCACAATGGCTCAAAAGAGAAGAGCAACTACCCACTAACTGTGAAAAACATATGAAAAGCCTGTTGAGAAAACATACAATTATACGGAAGAAATATATGTGTCAAGATACAAAGAAAACCCAATGACTTATCACAAGATACATGAATGAGAAAAATTACAGAATAACTGAATGATGTCACTGAAAGTCAGTTGGAAATCAAAAAGTTGGAAGCCTAATGAATAAAATATATTATGGATGCTAGCCGGACCTTTCGCGTCCTTCTTCTTCAGATAAATAAGCGCTATTCTTTCCCGCAAATATGGAGTGCGTGTCTTTCTGTCTTGCAAGAAGCCCCCCCCCCCCCCCCCGGTCAAATGAAGAGCCAAAGATGCCCGTTTCTCTTTAACAGGCTCAAGGTCACAGCTGAGTTTGTGGCTGACTTCCAGTGACATCATTTAGTTCTTTTGTAATTTTCTCATTCATGTTCTCTTGTGAGCAGTCACTGGATTTTCTCACACCTTGGTGTGTATATTTCTTTTATGTTTTATTAATAGACATTTTTCATTGCTAGTGGGTAGTTTCCCCCTTCTTGTGCCATTGCCCAGTGCTAAGTGGTGGTTAATGAATGGGTAGCACTCAATGTGCTCCATGCCCGGCCACCTTTCCTGCCATACTGGGGACCACAAACACTTGGGACTGGAGACTGTTGTCGACCTGCAGGCTTTCTCTCTTACAGCCATTCTGCATGACCAGGGAACTCAAAGAATGCTGCAAGCAGCAGCAAGAAGAGGTAGCTGAAGATCAGCCCAGTGCACGCTCATAGCCAACATCTACCACCTTGCTGCTGCCCTGAGGGAGCCAAATTACCAAATCGCCGTAGTGCTGGATCAATGCTGTTTGGTCTGTTGGTAGCAGCCATTACAATCACATGCGCTCGCTGCTTCAGGCCATCCATCAGCGTCAACAACTGAGACACGATACGCCGCTCTACCTCACCGTGTGTCTGTGGAGAGAGCAGCCAATGGTTCAAAGGTTTTTTTAGGGAAGGGCAAAGGAGTCATTTCAGGTCAGATCTGTAATCTGGACTTCAAGTCAGAAAAGAAGAGATGACAAGGCAGGCCAGGGCAAGATGCTGGTTCACTCTTAGTCGAGGACACGCATACGTTCCTTCTGTTGGTAGCAGCCATTACAATCACATGCCTTCCTCCTTACTCCAAAGCTTCATTTCATAGTAAAGTCATCCAGCAACAAGCCTCGGCTGAAGGGCTCCACTCTAGCAAGTACAAGCAGCCAGCAGGATAGTGGCGGGTTAGCACTTGGGAAACCCAGGCTGAAATCCCTACTTGGCAATAAAGCTCACCGGGCGGTCTTCGGCCAGACGCTCTCTCTTCCCAGCCTTTCCTCACAGGGTTGTGGGCGGGCCAAGGCTCAGTGGCAGAGGATCTACCAGGCTCTGTCTCCAGTCAAAAGCCTCAGGCAGCAGAGGATGGGAAAGACCTCTGCCTGAGACCCTGGAGAGCCACTGCCTGTCAACATATTGACCTTGAAAGGCCAAGGCTTGACTCGGTACAAGGCAGCTTCAAGTGGCAGGATACAGTGAGAGGCCAGGCACCACCCTGAGCTCTCTGGAGGACAGGTGAGATAAAGATGGACTAGACAGAGACAGACAATTAAGCAAACACTTACTGGCAATTTGAAAATTTAAGCTAACATTGCGTACTGGAGGATTCACCCAAATTTTATAAGGACTGGGAAACTTTTTTTTGGTTGTAATCTGAGCTCTTTCTACTTACTGAAAAAATACCCCGATTCAGCTAATGACTCTAACCTGGCACTCCCCCAGTAGCCCAGTCATCTTGTTTCTGACTGCTGTGCAGCTCTCTCATCAGCTGAAGTCCACCAGACCACTCCCAGGGGTGGGCGAATACTCACCTTCTCTCTCTTTGGAGCAATGGCATCCAGCTCATCAATGAAGATGATGGCAGGCGCATTCTTCTCCGCTTCTTCAAAGGCCTTCCGGAGATTGCTCTCAGACTCACCTGCCAGCTTGCTCATGATCTCAGGACCTGTGGAAAACCAGGCCACATTCAGGAGGGAAGAGGCAAGGAATCCAGAAAAGAAATGCAGCTTTGCTTTTTCTAGGTAAGGTAAGCAGCACTGCCAAGGGAAAAAAATCCAGAAGCCTCGCCAACACAGCAGTGCCAGCCTGGTGACTCCTCTCTGTGCCGCATCTCCTTGGGTCTGCCCCCTCAGCCCAACCTGAAAACATTTTTACTGAGTTCCTGCAGACCCTGGAGTGCGGCAAAGCATTTCATGAGCAAACAGATGCCCAAGAGAAGGGCGAGAAGACTTCCCCGAGGCAGGGCAGGGGTGAAGGAGCATAGCAGAGGTCAGCTGCAAGGCTGAAAAGCTAATGCAATATTTCTGACAATCCCTGGCCCACGGCTCCACTGCGTGGTGATCATCCAGGATTCTACAGAACAGCAAGAACAGCCCTTGGAAACAACACCAAAGTGAGGTGAAACTAGATCAGTTAATCCAGAGGGGAAGCAATGCAGCAAGCGCACTCTTCCTCTGCTCGGGAACAATCTCACGCAAGCAGGAAAAAAGGAAGCTTTCCATTGCAAACTTCCTAGGAACTGCCAGTTTCTTCAGCTATGCCAAACACTGCTTGGAACAACATAACAGAAACCTACTATCACGGCCGACTCCATCTAACCGGAAAAAAGGAAGACAAACCGTTTCACGTTGCTTTAGCACGGACAGTCTTCCTCACTGACATCTGAAGCCTGGCTGAACAAGCCCCTTTTCACAAGCAAATAATAAATGGATTTGTCGGTCTAACACAGAATCACAGAGTAGGAAGGGGCCCTACAGGTCTTCTAGTCCCGCCCCCTGCTCAATACAGGATCAGCCTCAAGCATCCCTGAGAAGTGTTCATCCAGCCGTTGCTTGAAGACTGCCAGTGAGGGGGGGGGGGGGCTCACCAGCTCCCTGTGCAGCTGCTTCCACTCTGAACTACTCTTACTGTAAAGGGTTTTTTCCCCTACTATCCAGCTGTTATCTTTCTGTAATTTATATATCACCTACAGGGCTGCTTTCACTAACCTGAGCCTCGCACGCAGATCAACTACCCCACAGAAAGCTTCCGTCTGACACTCACCGTTGATGAGGAAGAAGAAGGCTCCGGTCTCGTTAGCCACTGCTCGAGCAATCAGGGTCTTCCCCGTACCAGGCGGACCATAAAGCAGGATCCCACGGGGAGGCTGGAGAAGCAGGAAGCATTTATTTGGCACCCAGATCAAGACAAGCATGAGCACAGAGGTCCAGGCAAGGTTCCTGGAACTGACCTCTGACCAGCACACTCGGGAAGCCCACGCCGCCGGCACCTGTGCAGCAGATCCTATGGGGCGCACGGATCGGTGCTTACACAAGAAACACGTCTGCTGCTCATGTGGAATACGACCCCAGCTCTGACAGCAGAGAATGGGTTTCTGGCCCAGCTCGCTTCCCCTCGCAGGGTCGAGATGCCTACCTTGACGCCGATGGCCTTGAAGAGGGCGGGGTGTCTGAGAGGAAGCTCCACCATCTCTTTGATCTGAGCCAGCTGCTTGCGACAGCCACCAATATCGTCGTAGCCCACCTCGTTCAGAGATTCCTCTTCATCCTTGTAGGGAATGGGCAACAAGGGAACAAATGATCAAGAAACCCAAGCAACACATCCCCAAGGCCCGGTCGTTTCAGAAGCGAAGAGTCATGAACACGTGAAGCTGCCTTATATTAAACTAGACCGCCGGTCTAGCAAAGTCAGGACTGTTTACTCAGACGGTCAGCAACTCTGCAGGGTCTCAGGCAGAGCTCTTCCACATCGCCTATAACCTGATCCTCTCAACTGGGGACGGAATCCGGAACCTCCTGCTTGCCCCAGCGGATGCCCTGCCACTGAGATGCAGCAACCCCCCCCCCAAGAGATAGCTTAGGACAGGACCGAAGCAGCAAGGTTCAGTTGTCACCCTGCATGACACACACACACCCGCCCATCTTGTTCCTCAGCGTGCCCTTTACCACAACCTACTGAGCACATCCTTCCCATTCAAAACTGAGAAGGACCCTCTCTGGAAAGGAAGGCAAAGCCACGGGCTACCAGCAACGTCCAGACAGTCATCGGTCACAGCCTCCACACTGAACCAAGGCATCCAAGGACCTGGTCTCCTCACTGTATAGCCTTGTCTACTTCCATGCCAAAGCTATACCGGCTTGATGCTGCAGGGCAGAAATCCCCAAGGCAGAGAACATGGTATGTGGCCAGCCTGGCCAGGCCATGTTGCTGAGGGGCCAGTGGCTCTGCCTTCCTTCTCAGAGAACCTCCAAGCTCCCTAACACCCTAACCCTGATGACTATTCTGCCACATCTCCTTATGGCAGTCCCCCCAAAGAGGCAGAAGAATCCAGCCTCCTCCACTCACCTCTCGTTTGATCGGCTCTCCCTCACAATGGATGACGGTGTCTGGAGCTACTATGCAGTAAGGGCTTGGGTCTGTCTCCACCACTTTGAACTCCACAGCACGCATCCCTCCGCGCACCAGGAAGATGTCCCCTGAAATGGAGGGCACATTAACACGGGAGAAGACAAGCCGCCCAAATCTTACAGAGGAACTTCCTCTATGGTTACACAGTAATCTTCCAAACAGAGCAAAGTTCAGGACTAGGGAATCCTTGTCTGCTTCATTATGTGCCCGACACTATAGAAATCACAGGGCAGCACACAGCCAGTGACGCAGGCAGCCCTGGAAATTCCCTGAAGGACACGGGAACTGCAGACGTGGCAGCCATACGCGAAAGGAAGCTGGTAATGCTGCCAAGGGGAGCAAGTGAAAAAGCTGTGAATGCACCTCTCTCCAAAATACAGGGAGACACTACAGATGACATGCCAACTATCTGCCACAGTGGAGATAAGTTCCAGATCTGATTCAGATTTCATTTAAAAAAAAATTATCCTGCCTTCTAACTTGGAGTTCAGCCTCCAATATCAGTTAACTTAAGAAAAAGCTGTAACGAAACAATTGAAAAAGTGCAGCAAAAATCAGATATTTATACAATAGGCACCAAGTAAACAGACGTATGGAGAGCATCCCAGCAGCCCTACTGTCTCCAAATAGCCACCCACCTTAACTTCACAGGTGGGGGAGCCTAGAGACAGCCATCCAGAAAAGGGTTTAACCAAGCAGAAACGGCATCGTGGCAACAGCCCAAGTGCTGATCTCTTTCAGAAGAAGCAAACCTCCTTCCACTGCTGCAGAGCTATTTCAACAGGCACTTCAAGGCCAAGAGCATCACCTGCATTTCTTTCTGCAAATCTGCCTACCTGCCCTAAGTCGGCAGTGATAAAGCAGCTCGGGGGGCAGAGAGCTAGTGAAGCTGCGGCTCATCTGCGTTATTTCCCATTTCATGAGAACCTTTTGCCGAGGGTTTCAAAGGGAAGGACGACCTTTGTTCTTATAAATGTTCTGGATCGGCTGGGATGCTTAAAGTATATACACACTGGTTTTAGCCTTGGGAAATATTATCCATGATTGATACTTGCTTCAAGCAAAACAACTCTGATGATTTGCTGCAAATGAGCCGTTTGTCTGGGATTAGGGGTGTGCATTCGGGATTGCCGAATCGGGAAAAAACCCGGGAAAAAGTATTTTCGGATTTTTTGATACCGGGAAGGCTTCATAGAGCATTTTTGGCTTTCCAGGGAAAAAAAACCCCCAAAAATTCAGGGTTTTTTGGCTTTTTTGGGATTTTTAAAACGGCCACCGGGGGAGGTTTAAACTGTAAAGGGTACAAGGGATACGGTGTTTTCCCACTATTTCCCCCTTTCCTGCCTTTTGCTCCTGTTTCCAGGAGGGAGGGGGAAAGAGGGACCTCGACAGCCAATCCCTGCAATGAAGTTCTGCTGCCAGCCTGGCTGGCAAACATGCTCCCTCAGTCTGGTTATGCTGCAGGGATTCTCTGGTTTGATCTGCATGAGTTGGGTCTGGGCACTGACTGGCACAGTGGCAGAGGTTCTTCTGGGGGGAAGATTGCTGGCCTGGCTGGCAAACATGCTCCCTCAGTAAGTTATGCTGCAGAAATTCTCTGGTTTGACCTGAGTGAGTCCTGTTGGGTTTGGGCACTGACTGGCACAGTGGCACTGTTTCTGGGGGGTTGATTGCACAGGTTCTGCTGCTGGCCTGGCAAACATACCCCTCACCACCTCACTTACTTTCTTAGACAGATTCTTGGGGAGACACTGTCTGCTGCCTGCCTTTAGATTTTCCCATAGGAAACAATGGAGAATGGGGGCACCCTCTTTGAATGCCTCTGGAATTGGACCCCCTGGTCCAATCTTTTCAAAACTTTGGGGGTCATTTGGGGAGAGGCTTCAGTAGCTACAGTCCAAATTTGGACCCTCTATCTCAAGCCCCCTCCCCCCAGCCCCCTGGAAACTTTCCAGACGTTTTTTGCTGTTGATTACAATGGCCACATAGGGTATAATGGACCCAAATTTTTCGGGAATCCCGAAAATTTTCGGATATTGACCCTATACCGGTATATTCAGGAGCTTTCAGGAATCCCGAAAAAATTCAGGTATGATATACCCGAATCTGAAAAATACCGATTTTTTTTTTTTTTGCACACCCCTATCTGGGATTCTTGTCAGTTTTGGTCTAAGAGTTTATTTACTGGAGAATAGTTGAGTTCCCTGGCAAGTTGAACTCAACATAATAAATATTGTGGATGAGAACTTTGGAAATTTTGTAAATGACCTCACACTGTAAATTGTAAATTTCAGATCTAGTGCCTCTATTGGGAAATCTGTTAATGTTATTTCTTTATTAATTTTAAATATAATATTACAAATATTGTTGATGTATATTTGAGAATCTGGTTACTAGAACTCATACTGTGAAACTTCAAGAACACACAAGATAACATTTCTATATAATTAGCAGTAGCCAGTTTGGAAGCAGTTAAAAGCACAGACTTTGATCTGGGAGAACCGGGTTTGATTCCCCACTCCTCCACATGCAGCTGCTGGTGTGACCTTGGGTCAGTGATATGTTTTTTCAGAGCTGTTCTCTCAAGAGCAGTTCTCAAGAGAGCTCTCTCAGCCCCACCTACCTCACAGGGCGTCTGTTGTGGGGAGGGAAAGGGGAGGGGATTGCTTCCCTAGTTGTTTTTGTGAACTCAAATTAAATAAAGAGGCAGGACAAACTCCCTCACAGATTCAGTACAATGGGAAGATTCCAGGCCTGAAAAGTAACTTAGCGGTTGGAGAGCTTGGTCAAACTTGGGCTCCAGTTTGCCATTATGGGAATGAGGACTGGGAAGAAAAGTTCCAGAGGCTACATGTGTGTGTGAGAGAATGGCTCCGTTGTAGTGGCGATTTAACTCTTCCAAAGCAGCCTCCCTTCTCAGGGATGACCTTGGATATTGCCTGTGCTTGCTTCGCTGTCTTAGATAAACATAATGGTAGAATTTACAGGTGGGGATGTATGTAGTGAGCGCAAATGCTAGGCAGGATGACTGCTGAGTGTAATTGGATGGAACCAAAAGGGGGGGGGCTTATTTGAACTGTGTCTATTTATGGGTTTTCGCACCTAAGCCTCCGTTCTGACAAAGCCTGGAACATCTTTATTTCTCAAACAAATCACTGCCAGAGAGTGTTGTTGGGAGTAACTTTGTCCAAGAGTCTGGCAATGACCACCCTCCTTACAAAACTTCCAGTCACTCAAAGGTGCAAAGATGAGAGGCTCCCAAATGAGGTAGTAATGTAATAGTTGGGGACTCCAATAACGCTCACACTGACTGTGCAAATGTCTGCCCAAATTCTGGTATGAATGTGAAATACAGAAAGGATTTAAAAATGTAATTTGAGGAGCGCATTTCTAGAAGTATTAGGATGAACGAAAACATCTTTTAAATACATCTTTGATGGAATGCATTTTCCCCTGGGAGGTTGGCAAGCAGGAAACCTTCACGTGGCTACTTTTTAAAAGTTCTCTCTCTCTCTCTCTCTCTCTCTCTCTGAGAAAGGCTGGGAAGGAGGAAGTCCATTAATGGCTTTCCAGGCTCACCTTTCATGCAAATGCTAGTGGGTTTAGTTAGACAAAGGGATGATGAGGCTTCCCCCTTCTCCCCCCCCCCCCTCCTCCCGCTTCTCTAGGCAGGGAACAGAGTTTGGAGGACTGGGGGCTAGAACAACCCCAAGGACAAATCTCCAGGAAGGGGCTGGAGGAAGCACTTCTCTGGCCTGGCCTGACCAAGTCAAGTGGGAGGAGGGACAGTGCTGACACAGCCTTCAGTGCCACAGGGAACGGCTTCTTCTCTTTGGGGTGCTTCACTGAGGAGAACTCTGAGCTCTGGTTTGCAAGCTGGCGGCCATTGACCATGTGGTTGGCCTGGACATCTGAAGGGAGCCTGAAGGTAATGGCAACTTTGTAGAGCTCTAGAACAGCTAAGAAAAAGCCTGTTCTATTTTACCATGAGTCAGGGCATGTATAGAGACAGGGATAGAGGATTTGCATTTTTACCAATTTATTTTGTTTTCCTTCTTTGTGCTAAAAGTATGTTTGTAAACATTTTCTTTTTAATAAATACATTAAACTTTTGTGGGAGCGGTTCTCAGTACCACACAGACCTTCACCGTTTCAGACACACTATTTTAAAAAGGGCTCCAGGGGGGTCGGCAAGCAGCTATTCCTCCAGGGTGCCCAAGGCATTAAACTGTCCCTGTAGTAGCCTGGCGCTGGACAGTGGGAAACATAGAGGCAAGGCCTCAGAACTGGGAAGGGGAGCTGGAAGCACTGATTCTCTCAGCAGAAAATCCCTATATTGATCAGGTGGTGGCAGTGAGTTACCCTAAAGAGAAGGAAAGGACCCTCCAAGGAGTTGGGAACGCCTAAGACGGCAGGGTGGAAACGGGGCATGCAGGCAAAAGCCGGCACATTCTGCCACAACATCAAAAGCAGAAAGGCAGAGAGGGAAGCCGTAGGGATTGTTACAAGACAAAGTTGCTACAGGATTCCTGAAAAGGGATAAAGAGAGACTGCAAATGAGCTGGACAAAGTCTTGGCATTAGAACACAAGAGAAGCCAATGCTGGATCAGGCCAATGGCCCAGCCAGTCCAACACTCTTGTGTCACACAGTGGCCAAAAACACCAGGTGCCCTCAGGAGGTCCAGCAGAGGGGCCAGGACACGAGAAGAAGCCCTCCCACTGTTGTCGTCCCCCCCTCCAAGCATCAAGAAGACAGAGCATCACTTGCCCCAGACTGAGAGTTCCCTTCTATACCTTTGCTTTCACTGTGGAAGATGTGGGGCAGATGTCTGGAAAATAATTTCTAGGGCTGACAAATTAAAAATTAACAAAGGCACTAGGTCCTGGGGATGCACGTCCGAGAGTTCTTAAGAATTCAAAAGGGAAACTGCTGCTCTTCCAAGAACATGTAGTTTGTCATTAACATGTGATAGAAGACTGCAGAATAACCATTACAACACTGGAAAGAAAGAGACAGTAGAATGATGTGAACAGTTGGGGCCTCCAGGGATCTGGGCTCATCTTGGTCCTATTTAATTCATTTGTGAATATACCTGGAACTTGGGGGGGGGGGGGGTAGGGGGGTGGAATAGTGACAGAGGGAAGTTTGCAGTTGACACCCAGCTATTCAGAATGGTGGAACACAAGAGCAGGCTAATTTTACATATAAGCTGATGAGGGCTGAACTGGGTGTGAGAGACCAAGACATGCCTTGGAATTGCGGCCGCTTGCGGAATCCGATGACTCAATTTACAGTGCCAAAAAGGAAAGCAAATTTCATGCTGGCCACAACTGGGGAAGGGACTGAGCCTAAAACTATCCATTCAGGAGTGTCCGTTTTCAAAGGTCTCTGGGACATCCACGTTTGGAATCCTGAGTCCAGTTCTGGTCAACACAAAAGACTGAACCATGCCACAATAAGGTCTACAGGAAAACTGGGGAATTTGGGAGAACACTGAAAGGAATTATTTTCTCTTTTAGAATGTGTGAAATGCTCCTTAAGGAAAGGTTTTTCACACTCATAACTTAAAGCATGAAAACGTCTAACAATTTTTCCCAATGCAAAAACCTGGGTATTTGGGGGACTGCTGAAAACAGCCTCCTACAACATAGTTTATCTTTTTGAGTGAGAAAAACCTTATCTTACAAAATATTTCACTCATTGTACAGCATGAAGCAGTCTGAGGATTTTCTCAATTTTTCCAATGGAGCATTGGAAAAATTAGGAAATTTTGGGGTGCACTGGGGAAAAACTCTAATATTGTAGACATACACAACATTTTCAAGATTCTTTGATTTGAATGTAAGTAATTTGGGTAGCAATTTATATACTGTAATGTTTTTAATAACAATAAATTATTAAAGAGTTCAGTGTTTTCAGTATTATGTCTAGCTTAATATCTAAACATGCTGGCAGTCCCACCTACTGGAACTCTCTGTCCAAATAATATAGTTTCTTTTGTTTACCACATAATTTGTTTTCTACCCTCAACATGTATTTTTGCCTACCTCAGATGGCAAAGTTAAAGCTATACCTACTAGAATAGCATAGGGTGAAGCAGTTTGTAATTCATTCTCAACTACTGGGTATACCTGAAATTTTTCTTACAGAAGAGATCTGCTTTTCCCAGGGCGGGGTGTGTGTGACACTTTCCCCCCTGTAGCTTCTAAACTTCTAGAGATTTTACATCCCTACCTGAGACAGACCAAAAGAAGAACTTCTGCACACAATGCACAGCTGCCAAGATGTGGCAACAGCTGCTGATGGAGGTGAATTTAAAAAGGAGTCGGGCAGAGCTATGGAGTACAGGTCTCCGGTTGGCGTCAACCACTACAGCTAAATTGGGCCTACAGATTCAAAGGCAGGTTTGACTCTGATGATCAGGTACTAGAGGGACGCTATTGTTTGCAGGCAGTGCTTGTGGGCTTCCCTGGAACATCGCTGGAATGGACTATTCCTGTGATCCAGCAGGCCTACTCTTACGCAGAGCTAAAACCTAACCAAAAAATAAACAGAACCACTTGGTATCTGCTCCAAATAGCAAACTGTAGTCTAGTGACCACTTCAGCAAACAAGAGCTCATCACAGATGGCAGGAAGCCAAAGGGATTCTTCCCCTTAGGGGCGAAGCTCTCTTGGTAAGTGCCTTCAGCCCAATACATCAGCCCACCAGCAACGCAAGGGAGGTCCTGCAGCTTTGACCCACAGCTACAGCTTCACAGCCTGTTTTGGTTCCATTACCTTTTCTGATTGGTCTGTATGCTTCCAAGAAGTATGGCTTCAAGTAGACCTCAAACAGATTCCCTGTGATCCCTTCCACTGTATCATCAATGGGCAGCACATGGATGCGTTTGCCATACTTGACATCTGGACATGGCTGGATGCTGAAAAGTCAAAAGTTTTTCTTGTAACCTGGGCACTGTTTGGAAAGGTTCTGCCCTGCGTCTGGCAGCTAAAGTCATGTCTAACTTCCAGGCCTTGACAAAGAAAGCAGGATAACCACACCACCTGTCCCTTATTGGAGAACTCCCTATGCTACCCCACAGCCACCCAAACTGACTAGTCCTTCCCAGCCACAAAGACAGCAGAGGGACTGGGCTACTGCAGAAAAGTGTCTCCTATTACTACCCAAACCCTAAGTGACTTACATCAAAATATCTGCTGTCCACAGATTAAGCTCACAGCCTGAGCACTGGGGAAACATGGCATCCTCACCTTCCCCATGAGCTATTACCCTTTTGCAAATGCTGCAGCCCTCCCAAACTCTACAAGTTAGAGTAAATTCATAAGCAAATTCATGTTCTCTGTAATCCCTTCAAACCAAAAGAAAAAATGAGTATTCTAGGATTTCAGGTATGCTGAAGATGCTCCACTTTTATGAAGCAGAAGCACAGGGGACAGCTGTGGCAACAAGCCTGCTTGGGGGCTGGGTGCCCCCCTTTTTAAAAAGAAGATATTCCTGGCTGCAGAATGCTCCAAGGATCTCTCTCCAGATCTCAGCTCCCCAACAGACTCCAGCCTGAGCCCACACCCCCTTGCTTCAGAAGTTTCTGCCTAGAGGCAGCCCTCTCCTCCCCCTTCTCCCAGTTAGATGGAGGTACTGTGGGAAACCACTTCCTCAGATTTGAACTCGAGATTTTACTCTGCCCATCAACTGGGGCAAATCGACACCCTCTTCTGAATAATGAATAACTCTAATATTAAATTCATCAGCATGTTTGCACCTGAGCCCAAAGCAAAGACCGCACCTATCTGTTACAGCAAGAAGTTAGGGTTAGGGTGCAACTTGCTGCGTATTGTAAGTTATGGATAATGTTTTTATGGTTTTAATTTGTAACAAATCTGTTGGTAGCCGTCCTGAGCCTGCCGTAAGGTGGAGAGGGTGGGGTCTAAATCTCAATAAATAAATAAATAAGAAAATCAGTATAATAATACAGTCTAAACTCCACCAAAAAACACAATCCTAGACACACTCTTCTCCCCAAATCCGCTGTTGTGTTGGACTCGCAGCCCTCACCTGATCACATCTCCAAGGCGCACCCTCAGGTTGTTGCGCACCACCCTGTTCATGCGGATCTTCTCATCGGAGCAGGTGTCGTCGGACAGGACGATGCACACTGCCTCCCTCCTCTTCTTCCCTTTCAGCAGGACCGTGTCTCCCCGGAACAGCTGCAGTTCATCCATTTTGGCCTGTGAGGAACAACCGTGTGACAGCAGGTATCCAATACACCCCACGGTTTCACCCCATGGGTTCCATCAAATCCTGTCCAACTGAACAGTTACCAGCAGCTATCAATGCATCAGTTTGGGGGGGGGGAGCGCATCAGGATAAAGATAGGCCCACGTGAGAAGTTGGAATATAAGACACTGTATATTCAAAGCTAGGTCTTGAGCAAGACTAGATCAGACATCCTAGTCTGAAAACACACCTCTCTTTTTATTTATTTGGTTAGTGACTTTGGAGGGGAAGATCGGAGTATGTTAATGTCATGCCCAAATTTGGTCAAATGGAGAGGTTTTGTGATGTTTGGTGGCCTCAAACTGCCACCCAGAGGAGTAAGAATTCAGCAGAACAGAGCGTGGCCTTATCATCTGTGAGCGGCTCACCTGGAGGCCAGCCAAAGCAGCATTCCTCTGGGAACCAGTCTTGATTTAACAAAATGTATACCCCACCCCTTTCTGCCCTTAAAAGGACCACCAAGGTGGCAAACAAATTAAAGCAGACATCGTAGAGGTTTGGCTGGTGAGCATCTGGGAAGAGGGGTTTTTTGGCCACTGCAAATACAGTGGTATATTGATTCTCTCAACTGCAGCACACTGTGGTCTAGCTACAACCCTAGGCACACATCCTTGGGACAGACTCTTGCTTTTCAGTCGACACATGTAGGATCACGCTGCATGAGCTCATGTGCAGGGCCTCATGTGCACACAATCCTGCTTCAAGACAAAGCTGTAGGATTCAGCAGCCTTCCAAACTCTTCCAGCCCAATCTGAGGAGTATTATATCTTGACAAGGGCCTCCATGAATGAACCTTACTATATTAAGGCAAAACCATCCACTGCAACCATTCTATGTCATCCTGAGACCTAAGCATGCTACCGGCATAGCACCTAACTACTCACAAAAACATAAGAACCCCCTGCTGGATCCCATCAGTGGTCCATCTAGCCCAGCATCCTGGCTCACACACTGGCCAGCCAGTTATTCTGGAGGGCCAACAGACAGGGTGCAGAGTCTAAGGCCTTCCCTTGATGCTGCCTCCTAGCTCTGGAATTCAGAGGTTTTCTGCCCTTGTACATGGAGAGTCCCTTAACTCACTATGTCTAGTAGCCACTGAAAGACCTATACAGCATGAATCTAAGACAGATTCAGGTGGGGTAGCTGTGTTGGTTTTAAGGAACAGAACAAAGTTTGAGTCCAGGGGCACCTTCAAGACCAACCAAGTTTTATTCCAGGTATAAACTTTCGTGTACATGCACAATTCAGAAGTGTGCATGTACACGAAAGCATACACCTAGCTGTGGCAGAACGTGTTTGCTCTGTTCTGTATTCCGCCCTACCCTCTTTAGCAAATGGGGCTCAATGTGGCCAAGTGCAAAGTGACGCACAATGGAGCCAAACTATAAATACACGTTGATGGGGTCCAAACTGGCAGAGACTGACCAAGAGAGAGACCTTGGAGTTGTAGTAGGTAACGTAATGAAAATGTCGAGACCGTGTGCGACTGCAATGAAAAAGGCCAACGCTAGGCTGGGGGTTATTAGGAAGGGAACTGAAAACAAATCAGCCAGTATCATAATGCCCCTGCATAAATCAATGGTGCGACCTCATTTGGAGTACTGTGTGCAGTTCTGGTCACCACATCTTAAAAAGGATATTACAGCACTGGAAAAAGTGCAGAAAAGGGCAACTAGAATGATAAAAGGGTTGGAACACTTTTCCTATGAAGAAAGGTTGAAGCACTTGGGGCTCTTCAGCTTGGAGAAACGACAGCTGAGGGGTGACATGATTGAGATTTATAAGATTATGCATGGGATAGAGCAGGTCGAGAAAGAAGTACTTTTCTCCCTTTCTCACAATACAAAAACTCATGGGCACTCAATGAAATTGCTGAGCAGTCGGGTTAGAATGGATAAAAGGAAGTACTTTTTCATCCAAATGGTGATTTACATATGAAATTCACTGCCACAGGAGGTGGTGGCAGCTACAAGCATGGGTGGCTTCAAGAGGGAATTGGACAAACATATGGGGCAGAGGTCCATCAGTGGCTATTAGCCACAAGGTATAGGAGCTTTTGGTCTGGGGCAAGTGATGCTCTGTATTCTTGGGGGGGGGGGAGTGGGAGGGTTTCTAGTGCCCTGGCCCCACTGCTGGCACCTGGCTTGACCCACCTATTATCTCTCCTGCCAGATCTATTAGCATTTGTATGGAGGTGAGCTGAGGTAAGTCTGGGAAACAATGGAACTTACTTACTTCCCCCCTCCAGCCTGGTCACTGCACAGAGGGGGGAAAATTGTTAAAATGCAATGTGGAGGATTGGCTCATTTTAAACCGCCTAGGGAAAAAAAAGACATATCTTCACACTTGGATAAAACTTTGTTGATCTTAAAGGTGCCACTGGATTCACACTTCGTTCTGCATGAATCTAACTCACTTTTAAAGCTATTTATGTTCATTACCACAGAATAAAGCAGTATTTCTTTTTGTCTGTCTTGAACTTACTGGTCATCTACTTCACTGGGTTCCCCCAAGTTCTAATATTCTGTGAGAGGGTGAAAAAGTTCCCCTCTCTCCACTTTGCATACTAACCCTCCTTCCACTTCACTGTCTTGTCTTCTATCCTGTTCACAGCTTTTTGTAAAGAGGCACAATGGCAACTTTCTATGCATCAAACCACAGATTTGTGGAACAGATGTAAAAGGGAGCAACAAATAATGTCAGCTATTCAGTTTTCTACAATTACACAGAACATACCTGGGACAGTGACACAACACTGTTGTCCTCGTTAATTGCTTCATCAACAATTAACCGATTGGGCCTGTTCTTCTGCTTCAGAATTGCAGTTGATAAGTCATCAGCTTTGGAACTGTGATAAGAGAGAAGAATTGTTGAGAGTCTAGGAGACACAGAGCCACACCTTGCAGGGACCCATTTGCCGCCCAAGTGTGTCTGCTTTTGTTTCCCTCTTAGGCCAATATGTTTGAAAGGCAATTTGCTTACACAAAGCAAAAGAGGCATTCAACAAAGAAAAGTTCACATAATCTTGAGATGAAGTCCACCACTGCATAACTATGAGGTTTAATAGGCCAGATGGCCACCTCACTCTAACACACACAAAGCCCTGTGCAAAGAGATTTTAAAGAGCAGCAAAAGGCAGTTTTGCCACAAGAGAACAGTCTTTGATATGATGAAATGGCTACGATAGCAAGTGATGGCAAAGCCACCACTACCCTTCAGATAACCCCCTGTGAGAGCACATCTGCTTGTACCCTCCTATAAGGAATGAAATTTAAAATCTACTTGATTTTCAAAGGCTCAGGAGATGATACCCCTAGAAGAAACATTTGTTCACTGAACCAAAGTAGTATTTTTTAACTTCCCCAAGTATCCCAGTTCACCCCTGTGTCAGACATCTGGGAAGGAGAAAAGATGCAGAGCTGAAAAGCCTTTCTGCATTTCCTCATCCACTGTATATCCCTCACAGAGGGTAAACAGTGTACTCCCTACTTCTTATAAAGTGACTGTAACAGTCATACAGGAACAGAAGTATCTCCTAAGTACACAACACTGAAGACATTTAATCTTGAAAAGTTAAAAGCAGCACCTGGAGTACTATGCCCGGAGTACACAGACGATGGGCCAGTGTTGCTATATGGTCCCCTAACAACCAAATGCCATCGACAGGCGAGCTGCCAAAGACTCCCAGTTCATCTAGTAATGTACATCAATAGAAATAACAGAAACTGTATTTTGACCCATAAAACACAGTAGTCAGTAATATACAGTACCACATACACATAAGAAAATCCCAAATTCTATCACACCAAATAAGAACATAACACAAGAACATAAGAGAAGCCAATGTTGGATCAGGCCAGTGGCCCATCCAGTCCAACACTCTGTCACACAGTGGCCAAAAACAACAGGTGCCCTCGAAGGTCCAGCAGTGGGGGCAGGAAGCCCTCCCACTGTTGGCCCCCCATCAAACACCAAGAATACAGAGCATCACTTCCCCCAGATTGAGAGTTCCTATCTATACCTTGTGGCCAATAGTCACTGATGGACCTCTGCTCCATGTGTTTATCTAATTCCCTCTTGAAGCCATCCATGCTTGTAGCTGCCACCACCTCCTGTGGCAGTGAATTCCACATGTTCATCATTCTTTGGGTGAAATATTACATTTAGACATAACAGTCTTGATACAGAGAAATAGTAACACCAACAATGCGAAGATAAATGTTCGCGGTCGATGACAACAGCAAGACAAGGTCCCGGTATCCCTCCCTTGTTTCTTAAATGTCCTTCCTCAGTCGCTAACGCTGTACTGTATTTGTATATAATGAAAGACAAAGTTTTCCAGCCTCCCTTGGGAGCAACCTTAATGAGAACCTCCTGGTCTCCCATCCAGGATGAGGCACTTATGCTTTAATCAATAAGGGACGTATTTTCTCCAGTCACTGCGGCACAGCCTGCTAACCATTCAACAGGGGAACGTTCCAAGTGCCTTTCACAGCTAAGAGCCCAAAAACAAAGGAAACCATCCTTAACCTTTCTAAGTTACAAGCAGTCACCTAACCACTTACTATGCGAGGATATTCTTACCAGGGAAGTGCAGACATGTTTAGTAATAAAGCTGGTATCTCATGGCCAATAGCGACCGAGAGAGAAGCAAAAACTTCCCCAGTAACATCACTCGAAGGAAGTGTCATAAAACTAGTTTTTATTTCAGTTTCCCACAAAGCAAAACTCAGACGCTTAAGTTTCATGCTCTGCCAAACAGAAAGAGAAACTGATCAGCCATGCAGCTTGAACCTTGTAAGCAATTTCTGGTTGGCACAACAGGCTTGGAGGGATACCTTAGAGGTATATTCTTCTCTAAGAGTTACGGTTAGGGCTGCCAAGTCGTACTCACGCACTGGCAGCGGGGGGGAGGGGAGTCCTTCGCCGCCTGGGAGCCGCCCGGGAGCCTCCCTGGCGTGCGCGCTTTGCGTGCATGCCCAGTGACATCACCGGGAAGTGACGTCACCACGTTGGGGGCGTTGCCAGAGTGTCACCCTGGCAACGTCTCCAATGTGGTGACGTCACTACGCTGGGAAGTCGTCCAGGTTGGACGACTTCGGGGGTGGGGTTCCCCTATCGGGAATCGGGAACCCCTATAGCAGGGGATCCCCCGCCCCCCAGGCTGACTTGGCAGCCCTAGTTACGGTGCTTGGAATAAAACCTACGAACGAAAACACTTAAGTAGCCCTCACAATGCTTGCATGACCTAAGTGAGAAAACCAGAAGTGACTGAGAGGCACCATTTTTCTGGATACCAGATGAGCGTCTGTACCGAGCAGCTTGCTCCTGGCCTCCTTCGCTCTGCCCTCCCTCACTGGTAGGGGGCCACTAAGAAGATGCAGGTGCTTTCAACATCAAAGCTGGCAATGGTGAGGAGAAATTCTTCTGACCCCCACGAAGCAGACACTTGGGGAAAGCCGGTGACACAGACTACCAGACCACCACTCTGGCTGAGCCACTTCAGCACTCCCTTTCAGTTCCAGAAGGGAAGTGCTGTACCTCGGCAGAAGCTCCTGGAAATTTCAAAACCAGAAAGCAAAAGAAACCCGAGGATAACAGCTGCAAGATCCATGGCCAATTGCACCAAGTTGTTACTTGGGAGTCAGAGGAGTAGCTACGGTACTCCAGCAGCATCCAGTTTAAAAAGCAACAGGCAACCAAGACAAGAGACGAAGAATGACCAAGAAGAAAGCTTCAGCCCATGGCAGCAAGTTCAGTGCGGCCACTACCTGCTCAGAATGAAGATGCCCTGTGCATCTAGGTACCTTTGGCAGGCAACAGAGCAGCTGCTCCAAGGAGACCAGACGTAGCAAGGTGTCACGAAGAGAATGTGGTTCTATCTGTGAGCAGTTAAGAGAAAACAGGAAACCTGCCTTGTAGCTACCCAGGCGACAGTCCTCCCAGGCTACAGTGAATCCATTAAAAATAGAAGACTGTAGCCCAAGAAATGACACCTGTGCACGTCTCCCATGTCACCCGAGAACAAAAAAGTTAGGAGGAGGAGGAAGGTTCAGATGACAGGAGAAAGAAGCCACTGACATTGAGCACGGACGTGGAGGAACATTCAGGAGTTCTTCAGGCAACGAAGAGATGAAAAGTTTATTCCTTTTCTGATGGTCATCAGCACAGATGAACACAAAAGAAAATGAGACTCTCTTATCCTGAGACTGAGAGGTTGGAGATCCCAGGACTTGCATTACTGATTGAAACCAGAGCATTCCCAGAGACATACAATTAAGGAAAACAACAGTACTCAAGAATGCAAGCAGGCCACTCCCCCCTACAAATACCTGGCACCTACTTCCTGGTTTGAGACACATGCATTATGTGTGAACCCAACCACTAACTTTGTCGTGATCTGGATGGCCCAGGTGTGCCCAATCTCATCAGAGATGGGAAGCTAAGGAAGGTCAGCCCTAGTTTGAACTCCAAGGAAGCTCAGGATTGCTGTGTAGAGGCAGGCAGTGGCAAACCACCCCTGAATGACTCTTGCCTTGAAAACCCTACAAGGTCACCGTAAGTCAGCTGTGACTGGATGGCACTGACTACCACCACCACTAACAATGGTGCAGTTAAGTAATGTTGATGATGTTGGAACACCTTCACATTCAGCAGGCTGGCAACCTCCTGTCCCAGAGAACAAAACTGGGTTTAAATAGCAGAATTCAAGAACATGCATGCAAAGCCCACTATTATGAATCAAAAACAGCATGGTGACTGGGGTTCCACTAAGTTTAAGCGAGTTTCCAAAGAAGGGGGAGAAAGATCTTTACACACACCACTTACTTTCCTCAGGTCAATTTGACGTCCCATCAGCAATCACTGATCATTTTTAAAGCAGGGCAATTCTTGAACTTCCTTGCACTCCCAACAGCAATCCATTTCCATTTAAAACTCGGTTTGCAGGTGATGCCCAACTTAAGATTTGTGCATCACAGGTACAACTTTAATGAAGAAATCTAACAATGCTAAAATCTTATTGAACAGCTACGTAAGAAAAGCCTTGCTAGCTCTGACCAGTGAGGGTCCACCTAGATCAGCATCCTGTCTCACACAGTGGCCAACCAGTTGTTCAGGAGGTTCAACAATCTGGCACAGAGGCTAAGGCCTTCTCCGGATTCTGGGGCACAGCACAGGTCTTCAGAGGCTTACTGCCTGACTGTGGAGGTTCCCTTTAGTCACCATGGCTAGTAGCCACTAACAGACCTGTCCTTCACTACTCTATATAATACCCTTATGTATGATAAATTAAAAGAATAGATAATACCCCTTTTATCCTTTCACAACCACCTATGCTTATAATCTCCCTCCCTTTTCTTAAAGGACAACTAATGCGTGTGTACTGGTTAGAGTGTGGAACTAGGATCTGGGAGAGCAAAGCAAATCCCTCAGCTGCTGTGGTAACCATTCTCACACTCTCAGCCTAACCTACATCTCAGAGTAGTTGCGAGGATAAATTGGAAAGCAGGAAAACGATATAAGTCAGTCTGTGTCCCCACTGGGGAGAAAGGCAGGGTAGAAATGAAATAAATATCAACCACTGATGTTCAAGCAGCAATACAAGAAGCTTCACTGTCACGTGCTGCAAGCAGGGTCCATGTGTGTTCTTGGTTAAAGAGTTCTAAGTTTCCAAAGACCAGGGTTTACCCTCCAGTGCTGAGTCAGGACTGCAAGTAGGCCCAGGGGCTATTCTCAAAATATTTCATACAAGATGGCTGCTGCTCCTGCTGCCGCCACCGCCAAAGGTTTGTACTCTGCGCCCAAGTTCATTAGCAACCAACATTTAATTTGCTGAGCAGCCAACCAACCCTCCCGGGGCGGGATGTGTTTTGCTAAGTGGAGCAGGTGCAACCTGATAGGCACCGGAGCGCCAGGAGAGATGCCCTAGTGGAGCCCCACGCTCTTGTTGCCCAAGCGGAACCCAGAAGGAACCGCGGCGTCAGCTGCTCCACTCGTGGTCGGAAGGCACCGCAGGAAAGAGAGGCGCTCGACCCCCAGCCAGCGAGCGAGCGAGCGGGGGAGCCCTCCTGGCGGCAGGGGCAGCACTGTCTGGCGTGTGGGGCGCCTGTCCCCCCCCACCCCCCAATACCTACAGACCCGGAAGGCCTTGAGACGGGAGGGGGCGGTTTCGGCGGGGAGCCATGCTGCCCTGCAGTGGGACACCGCGCCTCCCCCCCCCCCCCAGCAGCGCCTCCCAGGCCAACGCTTCTTTTGGGGGGGGGGGGGGTTTAAGGGCTACAGACACCCGGCGCCCCCCTCCCCCCAAAAAAATCCCGCTGGTCCGGCGCCCCCAGCTGAGGAGGCGGAGCTCCCTCTCTCTCCCTCTCCCCCCCCTCTTTAAAGAAAGGGGCAGTTCTCCCCCCCCCCGGTCCTCCCAGGGGTGAGGGTCGCTCTGGAGCCAGGGGGGTGGCGGGCGGGGGGAGGCCCGGGAGAGAGAGGCCCGGACGAGCCCCTCCTCCCTCTCCCCGGCGACGGAGCCGCGAGGCCCCCCCCCTCCGGCCCAGCCAGGCCGCCGCCGTGACTCGACACATCCCGAGCAGGAAGCGGCTCCTTCCGGGCCCCGCCAGGACGCCCCGCCCCCCCTCCCCCTCCAGGGCCCCCCCCACCCGGGAAGGGAGCGGGAGAGCGGGGGGGCGCCTCCTCCTCCTCCTCCCGCAGGCCGCGTCTTCGGGGCGGGGGGCCCTCCTGGCGCCGGGGCCTGGCTGGATCT
The DNA here is from genome assembly GCA_029233225.1 of Lepidodactylus listeri. Classification (NCBI taxonomy): domain Eukaryota; kingdom Metazoa; phylum Chordata; class Lepidosauria; order Squamata; family Gekkonidae; genus Lepidodactylus; species Lepidodactylus listeri. The sequence continues at coordinate 1,149,443 of JARCFY010000004.1, read as the reverse complement.
CCCCCCCCCACCTCCTCCTCCTCAGGGCCGGCCGCGGCCTGGCGTGACACAGCAACGGACGGACGGGCGGTGGGGGCCGCTGCCGCCCCTCCCAGCCCCTCTCCCTCTCCCTCCCCCTCTGGGGCCCCCGACTCACTCGTTCCCCGAGGCCATGGCGGGGCTCGGCGGCGTCGGCGTCGTGTGGCTCGGTTCGTGTGCCCGAGGGGGGGGGGGGGTTCCGTCTGCCCGCCCTTCCTCTCTCCCTGCCGGCCTCCTCCTCCTCCTCCTCCTCCTCCTGCTGCTGGCTCTCCTGCTCCGTCCGTCCGGCCGCTGGGCGCTCGCTGGACTCTTCTTCCCCTCACAGATCAACGCCGACTCATCGGGAGTGACGCTCCGCCCGGCGCGCTAGGCCGCACTCTGCCTGGCAACCAGCGGCGCCGCGGCCAATCGGAAAATGAGAGCGCCGCCCCGCGCGACCAATGGCCGGGGAGAGGGAGGGAAGGGCTTGCGGGCGCCGGCGAATGGCGAGGCGGAGGGCGGCCGGGACGGCGACGGGAGGGCCAATCGGGAAAAAAAAATCACCCAATGGGAGGGGGCGGGGGGAAGTGGCTCGCGGAGAGACCGGCCCTAGCCCGAGGCACCGGTCGGGTGTCGCCGGAAAGAGCCGCGGGTCTGGCGGGAGCCAATCGGAGACTGCCAGGTCGATGATCGGCACGTCTGGGCGCCTGTCGCGGAGAGAGGGCCCTGCGGGCTTCATCTGCGCCTGCGCGGATGGAGGCGAGCGTGTCCCCTGGGCACGTGTCCCAGGGAACTCTGCAGCGCCACCTTGGCGCCTGCGCAGACACGCCCCTGGACGGAGCGCCGCTGACTTTCCGCCGGTCGGGGCGCCCCCCCCGCCCCCCCCTCTGCGGCATGCCCCGCCCCGCCCCTTCTGGCGGCCTCCGGCCCCGGGGTCTGCAGCCGGGCTCCAGAGGGGCTCCCCGGGAGGTCTGCGCCAGGTCCCCTCCCTCCCTCCCTCCAAGCCTCTGCTCGGTGTGGCGGGGAGATTGCGGCATCCTTCCTGACTGAGAGACGGGCCGTCCTTTGCCTGCCACGCCGCAAGCACCTGGGGCTGGACGTTTTCTCCGGAGAGCTGGCAGGACTGATGCTTTTGCTGCCCGGCTACCCCAGAAAATCACTGCAACATCACTTGTGGGATGTTCTGACAGAGGCCAGGAAAGTAGCTCCGCCCGCTCTGCTGCCCCAGGATCACTGGGCCAGGCTTCTCTTGGGCTGCAGATGCAGCTTGACCTCCCTCCCCCCCCCCCCAATCGGGACTCTTCCATTTCTAATGCAGTCACAGACAGCTGCCTTGACAGTTAGTAAAGCTGGGGGGGGGGGGAATCAAGAAATACCCACCTCTCAAAAAATAAACACAGGAGATTGAAAAATCCATCATTTTTAATATGGTGAGACCGCAGACGGGCAGCTCATCAACCCTTTCAACAGGCTTTTGAGGTAGGAACAAACCGCAGCCTCCACTGTCTTCTCTGGACCACCCCACCCCCCCAAGGTCCAAAGAGGAAGTGACCCAAAAACCAGACGGAAAGGAAAATCTCTGTCTTCCTTCTGGACACTAAATGAAGCTGGCTGGGTCTGGTGAGAATGGCTGAGCACAAGAGGGAGCCTCTTTCACCCTCCTCCCGGGGCTCACTGCTCACAAAAGGCGGGAAGAGGCAGGCAGAGGAGTTTGATGGGGACAAGGGGGGAATTGGGCTTGCTTTCACTTCTGGAATTGCTACTTGCTAGGAGTACCTTTCTCTAGCCCAAAAAAAAAAGGGGGGGGGAAACTGAGCATTTCACACTTTGGACAACTCAACATGGTTTTTATGTGCTGCCACTGGGATATAAGCCAACCCCCCCCACCCCCAGATGACAAAGAGGAGGAAGAGAAGAAAGAAATAATCCCTTCTTCTGTCCCTCATTCCAGAAGCACTCAAACTCAGCTAGTGGCACACATGGCCCTGATCCCCTTTCGTTTTTCAGCTGCATAATAAGGCAGGGCTTAAGCATCCCCGGTTCCTTTCTATTAGGAAAAATGCTGCTACCTATGTTATGTGCCGTGGCCACTGAGAGAAATGTCCCCATTTTCCAACTAGGGAGGGAGTCCAAGAAGAGGCCCCCAGGAAGAAGTCCACATGTCAGAAAGGAAAGCCGGCAAGAATCTCACAGCGCTGCTAGGGCTCCTGCCTGCTCCCCCCCAGGCCAGCCTCCAGGTTCTTGGCCAGGGATTCCGTGTGGGGAAACGCCATCCACTTCGTACACAGACGCAAGTACTGTGGGGAGGGTCTGAAAGAGAAGAGAGAAGAGATTGGATTTATACCCCGCCCTCCACTCCGCAAGGGAGTCTCAGAGTGGCTTACAAACTCCCTTCCCCTCCCCACAACAGACACCCTGTGAGGTGGGTGGGGCTGAGAGAGCTCTTTCCCAAGCTGTCCTTGAGGGAACAGCTGGTACAGAGCTATGGCTTGCCGAAGGTCATCCAAGCCAGATGCAAGTGGAGGAGTGGGGAATCAAACCCGGTTCTCCCAGATTAGAGTCCGCGCACTTAACCACTACACCAAACTGGCACTACACCAAACTGAAACACAAAGCCAAGCCAGCAGTCCGTCAGCTGCTATGACAGCAGATGAATGCAGGCCAAGGGAGGGTATAGGTGTGGGGGGGGTCCGAGGCAGCGAATGGAAGGCCCCCCTCTGGGCATGTGGCTGAATGGCACCCATGGCCCCTGTGCTGGATGCAGCTCCTACGCACCCCACCCCAGCTCTGCCCAGTCTCTTAAGATGCTGGGAGGGATGAGGCCACAGATCTTCAGAGTCACGGAAGCAAGAGTCGTACATCATTTAGGCCGTGTGGACAAGCTATCTCGAACACCCACCCACCCACCCCCATCCAATTCAGTGAGAAGCTAGGTTAGCTTTCCTGGTCAATTCTCTGTAAAAGCAGATGGACCAGGGCTGTAATTCTGAGTGGTTCACAAACACACACAACACACACAGCCTTGCCTCATAAAGTTCCCACCACCACCACCCTGAGCTGCTCTAAGCTCTCCGGCCACGAGAGCTCCAGGGGCGGGGCACTTCAGCTACAAGGCAGGAGAGGAAGGGTGAACCCACCCGCAGCACGCGCACACACTCCACGGCAGCCCTTGGTCGAACCCTCCCTCTCCTCCAGGAAGCAGCTTGTAAGTGAAGTTAAAGACACCACCAGTATCTCCTGCCTCCCTGTTGTTGTTGTTGTTTTGGTGGAAATACATCATCAGCCTCTTTGGGCTTAAGGAGCAGGGATGCCACACACAGAGACACACACACACACACACACCATCAAGAGCAAAGGCAATACCTGCATCCCAGCATCCTTTCCACATAGTTTTAAAGCCAAGGACACCCAAGAGACTCCGAAGACCAGGCTTCTTGGGTCCCCATCCATGGCCGTTCCTCTCATCTGAGGCACTCCTGGCAGTCCACCTTTCTGGTGCACAGATGCAGAAAGCCCAGTCCCAGGTGGTGGTGGTGGGAATTTCTGCCTGTCCCTGACTTGAAAACTCTGGAACCCAACGTCAAACCCAGATCTGGCAGCCTGAAAACCTCAACAAATCATTCAGCTGAAGACTACCCGGGGGGCGGGGGGGGGGACCTGGAAACATTTTAATAGTTTTCTACAAGGACCCAAGATAGCCATGACAGATCACAAGAGGCTTCATCATCCCCCCACCCCCCCAAATCCCAACCAGAGCTATGGCCGCAAAGCTTTGATGCTGCTCCAGAATTGCCAGGGCCTCCCCACAGGCAGCAAGGCTGAACACAAAGTTAGTCAGGCCCAGGGTGGAAAACAGAATTCTCCTGGGACCCACAAGGCACTATTCACTCAAGATTTCCTCTTCCAAGCAGCCAGCCAGAGCAAGCAACTCCCGTGCAGAGATTTGCAAAGAAAGGCTCAGCTACAAGCACGTACCGTTCAGCCTTTATCAACCCAGGGTTCATGTGGAATTTACGCCAGTGTGCCTGCGCTTCCTGCCTTCGGCCTAGTTTCCAGAGGGTGTGCAGCAGATACCAGTGAGCGGCAGGGCTCTCTGCAACACAAAGAGGAGGAACCGCAACCTGAGCTGGCCTCAGCATGGGGCTGGCTCAGGGCCACGGTCCATCTCATTCCTGTGACCCTTTCCACCCTTTGCTTCTGGCTCTTAACCAGTTACCAGATGATGAAAAGACACGTTCCCTTATCCTGTGACTTTTAAGGTCAGTCAGACCTGGCCCCGATTCTGTACCAAGAATTTGCATGCTTGACACTGCAGAAGTGCCTCCAACATGCTGCTGATTCTGCTTGTGGTGAGGGGTGCAGGAGCCCCTGGTTGGCCCCCGACTGTTAGACACATTGGACCAGCTGTGACCAAACGTTCCCTAGTCAAGGACGAAGCCACCCCAGGGGCCGGGTACCTGGGCAGAAGTGCAGGCTGTGCTGGAAATCCATCAGTGCCTCTTTCTCTCTCCCCAGCCCCAGGAACTCCACTCCTCGGGCAGTCAGAGCCAGCTGCCTGATTTGGGGAAGCACCTCGGCTTCTGTGGGAGCAAACAGGGCCATATCCTCTTCCACGCCTCGGCTGCCTGCCCAAGGGGGGGAAAGGGTTGTCTCAGTGGGGTTCCATCCCCACAGTCGGGGTCCAGCAAAAGCTGCCACACAGAACCCGTCCTCCGGCTCTGAGATGCAGCCAGGCCCTGCAGCGCAACAAGTTTCCCCAGCCATTCTGTGCAGTCAGAGAACACCAAAGGTAAGAAGAGGAGCCCGGCTTGTCTGAAGGGTGGGAAGGAAGCTGAGGCTCTGAAGGATGCAGCTCCCCCTTCCCCAGGGTATACAAGGACCAGGGAGGCAGGAACAGGCAGCAAACAACTCCGCCCCCTACCTGTGTCTACAAACTGGATCCTCAGGAGATCCTGAAGGCACCTGTGGGAGAGGGATCAAAGCAAGGTCATTTCAGAGCTCCCCAAAACAAAATGCCCGTGGCTCCTTAGAGACTAACCACATTTCTTTCAGTATGCGCTCCCACCCTGTAATCTTGCCTGTAAGAACTCCCAGTATGATTTTTCCCATCACACATAGGAAAAAGTTGTAATTCACAGAAGCTCACATTGAGATAAATGTTAGTCTTTAAGGTACCCCGGATTTCTGTTTTGTTTTGCAATCTTTCCAAAGCTATCACAAGAACCTTGACCACCCAGAAGAGGGCAGGACAGGGGTTCTGGGCAGGGGGTACATTTCCTCCTGGCCTACAGCAAGACCCCACAAGTCTAGAAACACATCTGGAACTAGGGTCAGACTTCTGTGGATCTCACTTTTTTAAAAAAAATACCTTTGGAGCCTGAAAAGATACATTTAGAATTGGGAGCAGGAGGCCCTGAGTGGCCAAGGGAACGGAGGGATGGGCACCGGGGAGAGCTCCTGGTCTCCCACGGGGCAAGCAGAATCAGCAAGAGAGGGGAAGGACCGCCTCAGGGCAGAATTTAGATTTGGGGGGAGGAGTAGTGCACAGGAACAAACATTCTTACAGGATGCTTGCTGAGGTATGAGCAGAAGAAGAGGAGATTGGATTTATACCCTGCCCTTCACTCCCCAAGGGAGTCTCAGAGCAGCTTACAAACTCCTTTCCTTTCCCCTCCCCACAACAGGCACCCTGGGAGGCAGGTGGGACTGAGAGAGCTCTCTCGAGGACTGCCCTTGAGAGAACAGCTCTGAGAGAACTTGTGACTGACCCAAGGTCACACCAGCAGGTGCAAGTGGAGGAGTGGGGAATCAAACCCGGTTCTCACAGATTAGAGTCCACGCACTTAACCACTCCACCAAACTGGCTCTCTGCAGGGAAAACACCCGACTGAGAAAGAACTGGGGGGGAGGGGGGCCTTGCATCCAGTAGGCAGGCTGTCTGGTACGGCTTGCTTTCCAGTGCCCACGGAGGGGTGGGGGTGCTCTTCTCTGTTCCCCTCCCGCCCCCTCTTGCACAAATGGGCCAAACAAGGCAGTTAGACGCCCGGGCTGGGAGCGCAGAGACCAACTCACCTGCTGAAGAGGCTGATGGCTTCCTTGGCTTCTCCCAGCCTCGCCCACGCACAGCCCTGCAGCAAGTAGGCTGCGGCCCGCCAGAGAATGCACCACAGGCTCTCCCTCTCCTGCTGTGCCAGTGAGGCCCCCGGCGCCCCCCGGCTGTCCTCTTGGGCACTCGGGCCCAGGTCCATCTGCAGCCTCTTGGGAACCAGCCTGCTTGTCCGGCCGACCACCTCCTCGCAGACGGCAATGGCGTCTCGGTGCCTGGCCACCTCCTCCAGGGCCGACGCAGCTTCCAGAAACACCTCCGGGACCCTGGGCGAGGCCAGCTCCCCATGCAGGAAGCCCTGCAGGGGAGAAGGAAGGAGAGCCACACATACACACCCCCCCCCCCAGGATCAGAACGTGGTGGACCCCACAGCTCTGGGAAATCCACACAAGGCGGCTCCCAAGGAAAAACAACACCCGCAAGTAAAACAAGCAGCAAAATTAAAAAGAGCAGAAAACTGCGAAGTGGGGAACACCCCAAAACAACAGCGCCATTGAATATCTTACAAGCATAAATGAAAACAGAGCACAGCATAAAACAGCGGGCAATATGAAAAACAGAGCAGAGAAACAAACACAATTCATGTCAAAATTAAAGTCACTGGGAAAATAAAAACAAGTCTTGTAGTGATGCTAAAATGACCAATCCAGTTCCAGGTGAAGGAACAAGTTAAGGGCACTCCACAGGCAAGGTGCCACGCATAAAAAGGCCCTTCTCTCTCGTGGTCAGTCACCTATGGGGTCACCTCCACATGAAGCAGGGCCTATCGGGGCAGCCACTCCTTTAGCTTAGCACCTTATAGACCAAGAAAGAGAGGGGAAAAGATCTCGGAGTCGAAGTGGATAGCTCAATGAAAGTGCCAACCCAGTGTGCTGCAGCAGTGAAACAGGCAAGCTCTGCGTTAGGGGCTGTTATGTCCAGGGGTCCTTTCGTAAAAAAAGAGGTGCAGGAGCTCATTAGCATAACTCATTTGCATATGCCACACCCCCTGACGTCACCGGAAGTGTCAAAAGGCCACACATCCCTGACGTCATGGGCAGTGTGTCAGAAGGCAAGAAGGGAGGGAGGGAGGGAGGGGGAAGGAAGGAAGGAAGGAAGGAAGGAAGGAAGGAAGGAAAGGAACAGGAAGGTAGGTAGGTAGGTGGGGGAGAGAGAGAGAAGGAAGAAAGAAAGAAAGGGAGGGGGGAAGGAAGAAAGGAAGGAGGGAGGAAGAAAGGGGGGAAGGAAGGAAGAAAGGAACAGTAAGGTAGGTAGGTAGTTGGGGGAGAGAAGAGAAGGAAGGAAGGGGGAGGAAGGGAGGAAGGAAGGAACAGGAAGGTAGGTAGGTAGGTGGGGGCAGAGAGAGAGAAGAAAGGAAGGAAGAAAGGAGGGAGGAAGGGAGAGGGGAAAAGGAAGGAACAGGAAGGTAGGTAGGTAGGTGGGGGGAGAGAGAAGAAAAAAAGAAAGAAGGAAAGAAAGAAAGAAAGAAAGGGAGGGAGGGAAGGAGGGGGGAAGAAAGGAAGGAAGGAGGGAGGAAGAAAGGGGGAAAGAAAGAAAGGAACAGTAAGGTAGGTAGGTAGTTGGGGGAGAAAGAGAGAAGGAAGGAAGGAAGGGGAGAGGGAGGGAGGAAGGGAGAGGGGAAGGAAGGGGGAAAGGAAAGAACAGGTAGGTAGGTAGGTAGGTGGGGGGAGAGAGGGAAGGAAGGGAGGGGCGCTTCTCCCCCCACTAGGGCTGGCGTTTCCCCCCTCCCCTTGCTTGGGCCTGAGTGGTGTTAAGCCACTCAGGCCCGGCTTCTCCCTCCCTTGGGCCTGGGAAACTGTTGAGTGGGGGGGTTCTTCCCAGGGCCAGCAGCCAGCCGCGGCCCCGGGTAAGGTGACTGGGCGAGGGAGGGGGCTCTCCAGCGGGGCCAGTGGCCAGCCGCGGCCCGGGAAGGCGACTGGGCGAGGGAGGGGGCGAGGGAAGGCGACAGGGCGAGGGACGGGGCAAGGGAAGGCGATTGGGCGAGGGAGGGGGCGAGGGAAGGCGACTGGGCGAGGGAGGGGGCTCTCCAGCGGGGCCAATGGCCAGCCGCGGCCCCGGGAAGGCAACTGGGTGAGGGAGGGGGCGAGGGACGGGGCGAGGGAAGGTGACTGGGCGAGGGACGGGGCGAGGGAAGGCGACGGGGCGAGGGACGAGGGAAGGCGACGGGGCGAGGGACGGGGTGAGAGAAGGCGACGGGGCGAGGGACGAGGGAAGGCGACGGGGCGAGGGACGGGGCGAGAGAAGGCGACGGGGCGAGGGACGAAGGAAGGCGACGGGGCGAGGGACGGGGCGAGGGAAGGCGACAGGGCGAGGGACGAGGGAAGGCGACGGGGCGAGGGGAGGGACGGGGCGAGGGAAGGCGACGGGGCGAGGGACGAGGGAAGGCGACGGGGCGAGGGAAGGCGACAGGGCGAGGGACGAGGGAAGGCGACGGGGCGAGGGACGGGGCGAGAGAAGGCGACGGGGCGAGGGACGTGGGGAGGCGACGGGGCGAGGGACGGGGGGAGGGAAGGCGACTGGGCGAGGGACGGGGCAAGGGAGGGGGCGAGGGAAGGCGACTGGGTGAGGGACGGGGCGAGGGAGGGGGCGAGAGAAGGCGACGGGGCGAGGGAGGGGGCAAGAGAAGGCGACTGGGCGAGGGACGGGGCGAGGGAAGGCGACGGGGCGAGGGACGGGGCGAGAGAAGGCGACGGGGCGAGGGACAAGGGAAGGCGACGGGGCGAGGGAGGGGGCGAGGGAAGGCGACTGGGCGAGGGACGGGGCGAGGGAGGGGGCGAGAGAAGGCGACGGGGCGAGGGACGAGGGAAGGCGACGGGGCGAGGGACGGGGCGAGGGAAGGCGACTGGGCGAGGGACGTGGTGAGGGAGGGGGCGAGAGAAGGCGACGGGGCGAGGGAAGGCGACTGGGCAAGGGAGGGGGCGAGGGACGGGGCGAGGGAAGGCGACGGGGCGAGGGACGAGGGAAGGGGACGGGGCGAGGGAAGGCGACGGGGCGAGGGACGGGGCGAGAGAAGGCGACGGGGCGAGGGAGGGGGCGAGGGAAGGCGACTGGGCGAGGGACGGGGCGAGGGAAGGCGACGGGGCGAGGGAGGGGGCGAGAGGGGGCGAGGGAAGGCGACTGGGCGAGGGACGGGGCGAGAAAAGGCGACTGGGCGAGGGACGGGGCGAGGGAAGGCGACTGGGCGAGGGAGGGGGCGAGGGAGGGGGCTCTCCAGCGCGGCCGGCGGCCAGCCACGGCCCTGGGAAGGTGACTGGGCAAGGGAGGGGGCTCTCCAGCGGGGCCAGCGGCCAGCCGCGGCTGGAAGGCGACTGGGCGAGGGAGGGGGCTCTCCAGCGGGGCCGGCGGCCAGCCGCGGCCCCAGGGCTGGTGACTGGCGGTGGGAGGGGGCTCTTCGCCGGGGCCGGCGGCCAGCCGCGGCCCCAGGGACGGTGATTGGGGGAGGGAGGGGGTGAACGGGGGAGGCCCGTCCCCTTCTCTCCCGGAGCGGCGCTCCGGCGTGCTCCGGCCCCAACGGAGCCCTGATTATGTCACTGTCTATGCATGCTGCAACCTCATTTGGAATACTGTGTCCCATTCTGGTCACCCTATCTCCAAAAGGATACTGCAGAGCTGGGGAAAGTACAGGGTAGGGCAACCAAGATGATTAGAGGGTTGGAGCAACTTCCCTAGGTGGAAAGGCTGAAGAATCTGGGACTTTTCAGAAGAGAGACAACTAAGAGGGGACATGATGGGGGTTTATAAAATTATGCTTGGGATGGAGAGAATTGACAAAGAGAAATTTTTCTCCCTCTCCCAAAAGACTAGAACTCAAGGGCGTCCAATGAAGCTGATGGGCAGTAGGTTCAGGATGGACAAAAGGAAATACTACTTTACACAGCAAGTGATTAAAATGTGGAAGTCATGCCATGTTAGTAATGTTTGTACAACCAGCTTTGATACAGTTCTTTCAATGTTATGGCTAATGGTTGTAGTTTTGTCTGGGGTTTTTTTTTTTGGAAAACTCAGTAAAAATATAAATGAAAAAAAAAGTGGAAGTCACTGCCAGGGGATGTAGGGATGGCCCCAGGAATAAACAGATTTAAAAGGGGGTTAGATAAGTTCATGGAAGATGTCGATCAATGGCTACTAGCCATGGTGACTGAGGGGGACCCTCCACATTCAGAGGCACTAATCCTCTGAATCCCAAAACCAAGAGGCAACCTCAGGGGAAGGCCTCAGCCTCTCTGCCCTGTTCTTGGCCCTCCAGAGGAACTGGCTGGCCACTGCGTGAGACAGGATGCTGGACTAGATGGACCCTCCCTGGTCTGCTCCAGCAGGGCTCTTCTGAGGTTCTTCTCAGGGGAAGGCCTCGGCCTCTCTGCCCTGTTCTTGGCCCTCCAGAGGAACTGGCTGGCCCCTGTGTGAGACAGGATGCTGGACTAGATGGACCCTCCCTGGTCTGATCCAGCAGGGCTCTTCTGATGTTCTTCTCAGGGGAAGGCCTCAGCCTCTCTGCCCTGTTCTTGGCCCTCCAGAGGAACTGGCTGGCCACTGCGTGAGACAGGATGCTGGACTAGATGGACCCTCACTGGTCTGATCCAGCAGGGCTCTTCTGATGTTCTTCTCAGGGGAAGGCCTCAGCCTCTCTGCCCTGTTCTTGGCCCTCCAGAGGAACTGGCTGGCCACTGTGCGAGGCAGGATGCTGGACTAGATGGACCCTCACTGGTCTGATCCAGCAGGGCTCTTCTGATGTTCTTCTCAGGGGAAGGCCTCAGCCTCTCTGCCCTGTTCTTGGCCCTCCAGAGGAACTGGCTGGCCACTGCGTGAGACAGGATGCTGGACTAGATGGACCCTCACTGGTCTGATCCAGCAGGGCTCTTCTGATGTTCTTCTCAGGGGAAGGCCTCAGCCTCTCTGCCCTGTTCTTGGCCCTCCAGAGGAACTGGCTGGCCACTGTGCGAGGCAGGATGCTGGACTAGATGGTCCACTGGTCTGACCCAGCAGGGCTCTTCTGAGGTTCTTATATGAAAACCAGCACTACAGAAATTAGAGCCCATTTCTCTGGGTAAGGCGGATCCAAGAGTTCTGGCGAACCCATTTGGGCCCAGTCATACCTACCTCAGATCACTGGCCGCCACCCAGCCCAACCTGCCCAGGTCTTTCAGGCCAAGCCAGCCAGCCACCTGCAGAACCCCTAGAGAGCCTCCCCCAGTCCAGTCAGGCGGGAGGGCCGCAGAAGAGCAAGCGATGCAGAGTGTGCCATGGACCGAATGAGGCACCCACCTGAAGAGGCCCCTCCTGCCACAGAGCCAAGAGGTCCAGGTAGTGCTCTGCTGCCTCCTTCATCCTGCCAGAAAAAGAAGATGGGGGTGGAAGCCTCCCTAGACCCACCTGACGTGGGGCGGGGGGGCTGTGCAGTGTGCGGTTCTTCCGCTGCCTTCAGCATGCCCCCTTCCCCCTCCCTGCCACTGCACGTCCAAAGCTGGGGTGCCATTTCCTTCCCCCGAGAGCTACCCAGCGAGTTATCCGAGCCTTGGGAGAAGAGTTCTCTCCAATCCCGAAGAAGAAACGGGAGTCCTCTATCCCTCACCTCCCTGCCTGGAGGCACCTCTGAGCCAGCAGGTACTTCACTTCTGATGGAGAGGTTTGGCCAAAGAATGCACGAAGCTGTGGTGTGCAAACGAAAAGCTCCACTCCGACAAGGGGAGTTGGGCTGAGAGATGCCGTAGCCATCTGCGTTGAGCCATCCAGGGCCTGGACAGAAAAGCAGTTCTCACACTCAATCAGGACAGCTGTAGCACCTCCCCCCCGCCCCGGAAGGCTGAGTTTGCAATGGCTCTTGTCCTTCGTTCAAGGAGAACCTGGACCCAGCAAAGGGATGGGGAGGGAGGGGGGGAGCCACGAACAAGGCAGGCTCCAGCTGAATCAACTGCTGCCCACTTCTAGGGCCAGGATCAGGGGCGGCCAGGGACACAAGCAGCCAGAAACCCCCTCAGGAGAGAGATGGAGAGTCACGGCCCCTGACTTCACCACATCAAGCTAGGAAAGCAGCCAACTGGACCTGATACAGCAGCGCCAAGGCCTCCAGCTCTGCTTCCGCAAGTCCCAGGTGGTGGTACAGCAAGGCTGCTTGGTACAGGGCAGGGACAAAGGAGGAGTCCACCTGCAGGGCTTGTTTCAGGCACTGGACCGCTGTCTGTGGCTTACCCTGCAGTGAAGAGAACACAAAGAAGCCACAGCTGGGATCTAACAAAGACATCCCAGAGTCTGGTACAGTGTGTCATACCCCGTCCTACAGAGGGAAATACGATGTAACCCCCCTCCCAACCCTTTCCCTTCTCCCTTGCAACCCTTTTGCCACGTTTCTGAGCCAGTGCAGTAGAGTACACAGAATGAGGAATGAGGACCAGCGCGATCCAGGCACCATGACCTGAAACGGGGGATCCATGGAGCTGTTGTGAGATGACGTGGGGAAAGGAAGAATATTCCTGCTGTCCTGAGCAGCCTGAGGGAAAGACTGGATAAGAATGCAACCGGTAAACGGCTATCAATAAAAGTTGAACGAATATTTGTTGTACTCTCCCAGATCTGAGAACTTCAGAAAATCTCTTTGTGGGACCGGAATAATAGTCTCATTTTTTCACTCAGGCAATTTACAAGGACAAATTGGGGGGAAAAGAGTGTGTGAGCGGGAAGCATTTTACGGCTATGAGAAAATCCTGCCCTTTTGGGTCTTCTGAAGGAATTCCAGGGAAGAACCGCCTCTCCCATCTTCCATATTTAAGAGCGAACTGAGCCCGGCTGGGCGGCCTGAACACTGCCTGAAAAGCCCAGCGGGGAGGGAGGAGAAAAGAAAGAGGTCAGGAAGCTGCTTGAGCAGCAGTTTGCAGAACCAGCCTCTGGATCGGCACCTCTGGCCGTCCCATCATGCTGAGCGCCAGCCAGCCAACCAGCCTGGGGCACGCAAGAGTTTTGTCCGATTCACACTGCTGCTTAGTTCCTCTTTCTTTCTTAGATTATTTTAGTTGCCACTCACCCAAAGGGTCTCATGGCGACTTACAACATTAAAGCCAATAAGGTAAAAAGAAATAACAAATATACAATATGAACATTAACACATTAAAATACGTGGCCATCCCCACCCCACCACTGACACAGGCCAGGCGCGGTGGCTCTGCCGTCACCTGCTGCACGCCCTCTTTCTTGTCTTCTGCCTCCGTACCATTTTCAGGTTGCAGCATCCCATTAATGTGAAGATCTGAGCCAGGACTCTCTTGCGACACAGCCCAGCAGCAGCTGCCTGGAGAGAGGCAAGTGCTGTGGTATGATTGCCAGCACCCAGCTCCTGGAAGCCTGGAGGAAAGAGGCATGTCTGAAGCAGGAGCCCCACCCAGCCTTAAGTCAGGTCAGCAGCCTTCCAAGAGCCCAGCGCCAGAAGCACCCAGGACAATCCAGGAGCTGACTCAGGCTGGGGTCCTGCATGCTCTTGAATGCGGATGCTGTGAACTTAGGCAGCTCGTGAGAGGGAGGGCGGGAAGGGTTGCCTCAGCGCTTAGTTCTCATGGCCCTTTCTTACACGTTCAGGGAAATGCTGATTGTTGCCACTTTGGGGTCAGGAAGCAGTTTTTCTCCAGGCCAGTTGGGCTGGGGATCCTGGAGGTTTCTTGTCATCTTTTGGGCAGAGAACCAGGGTCACTGGGAGTGTGGAGGGGAAGGTATTTGTGAATTTCCTGCATTGGGCAGGGGGTTGGACTAGATGACCCTGGAGGTCCCTTCCAACTCTATAATTCTATGCAAGAGAAGTACGTGGCTGAACGGACGGCATCCCTTCAGTGTGCAGGTGGTGGGTCCCAGATTGGAATGGCCCTTTGCACTGAAAAGCCCACTGTGCACACACAAAAGTAGCTCAGCAGGGGGAAAGCTTCCACCCCTTCTCAACGTGCCAGCCTTATTTCCTGTGTTGCACAATGTGATTCTCCCCCAGGAGTCCGATGCAGCCCCTCCTACCGCCTCCTTCCCTCCCACCTGCGAACCAGACCTCAGTTTCACCCACCAGTCATCAGAAATTACTGAGTGGGGCTTGCCGGATCCTACCTGGGGAAGAAATTCCTTCGTTGCCCACGTCCCACTGTCCTACCCAAGAGACCACTTCTGACCACAGGAGCAGCCACATGGAAAGTGACACTCGTGGCCGTTCCTTCCTTGCCCTGCTAGCCTTCTCTGGGAGGCCCCATGAACTTCCAGAATACAAGAGTCTCCTGTTTGGATTAGGATCTGGTACACAAATACTTCGGCTCTTCCAGACCAGCTGCTCCCCTTCCTCACAAGCAAAGTCCCCCCCCCCCATCACCTCTTTTACGAGGGTGGGGAGCTGAGCACACTCCCTTTGGTCATTTGTGGCAGCAGGAGGAGGGGGATTAAGGGGGAAAGCGTTGCAAGAAGCAGCAGCAGGAGGAGGACCAGGGCAGGGAGAGAAAAGGACTTGAACCACCACCTCCTCCTCCTCCTCCCAGTATTGTCCAGTTTGCCAGTTATGGTCCGCCTCTCAAGCCCCTGCGTCTTCTGGGCTGGGACCTCACCTTTGGAACGCCCTTCCCCCTTGAGGCTTGCCAAGCATCTATTTTACTTCCTTCTGGGCCACCAGACTTTTAATTAGGGGCTTTATCTTGCCAGTTTTTAATGGTTTGCTTCTCTTACATAGTTTTTATGCTGCTTCTGTCCAATATCTTGTGTTTTAATGGTCAGCTGCCCTCGGTCAGACTTTCAGGAGGCAGCACAGCCACATTCTCAATACATAAACAAACCAACAGAAAAGGGGCCCCAGCCACACCTTGCAGGAAAGCCGCTGAAGTCCACAGAATGTCTTTCAGGTCCCTGGCACTCTGCACCACGAGGGGGTCAGATCCTCCCCGATCAGCTGGGAGACGCCATCCTTGCAGCAGGGAAAGGAGCTCCTTCTCACAACTGTCCTGAGAAAGGAACCACCCCATAGTCCTGTGGTGCCCTGAAGACTGCCCGAGTTCTCCAGCCACTCCCGTCCCCCCGCCCCCTTCAAGGTCAGTGGCAGGGCAGCCAGGAGACGGGGCACCCGGGAGGACACAGCGACAGTGGCGCTCACCTCACATGCTTTGCTAGTGACCCAGTTCAACACATGCGGCAGCACAAGCCCCGGGCTTCTTTACATGCCCTTGCCCTGTAAAGACGACCCTTCCTTCGCAGCCTCCGTGCGCATGGGATGGGACCAGAGGCTGGAAGAAAGGACCTTCCTGCAATGCAAGTTGCTTCCACACCTCACAGTCTGTGGCAGGAAGGAGAGACCAGCCTGAGGGCTCTCTCCAGAAGGAAGGGAGGAGCTGGGCAAGGCCCAGACTGGAAGGGGAGGCAGGCCCAGAGCGCTGCTGCCCTACCTTGGCCCCGCACAGCTGTCGACAGAGCCCCTCCACGGCACCCCAGCGGTTTGCTGCCAGCCAGAGCAAGCACTGCAGGGCAGCCAGGTGATGCAGAGGGCCCTGCAGCTCTTCAGGGGCCCCCTGCTGGAGAACCTCCCGCCAGCGATCCTCTGAGCGGAGCCCTTGCCCAGGCACAGCACCAGCCTCCAGAACTAGGACAGAAATGGAGCCTGTTGAGGTCCGCTCGCCGTTCAAGGTGGGGGCGGGGGGGGGGGCAGCAAAAACTAATGCTCCAGAACAGGTTGTGCTGGAAGCCAGAAAGGGAGACACACACACACACCAGTCCAGGCCCTACGTGCCAGCTTCTCTGAGGCCCCATCCTGTCAGACAGCCATAATAACCCTGTTCTTTGGTCAGAGCAAGATGCAGGCCATACCTCTGCTGAGCCCATAGTCTATCCTTGCCAACAACTTCTCGCTGGAGTCACTGGACAGAGCAAGGTCGAACAGCAGGGAATTGCAGAGGACAGTCAGCTCCAGCGGTAGAGCAGGGAGCACAGCTGGGAGTCCTGCAACGACACAGGCCAAGTCCGGCATGAGTGCCCAGAGGGGGCCTCCAAGGGTCCCTCACTGCTGACTTCCCTCCCCTGGGAGAACTGGCCGTTGATTTCTCCTCTTTGCTTCCAGTCATTTGACCCATTTTTAATCCATATGAGAACCCGACCTCTTATCCCACAGCTGTTAAGTTTACTCAGGAGTCTTTGGTGAGATGCCTTGTCGAAACTCTTTTCAAAGTCCAGTTATATTATGTCCACCGGGACACCAGTGTCTACATGCTTGTTCACTTTCTCAAAGGATTCCAAAAGGTTGGGGAGACATGGCTTCCTTCTCCATAAGCCACGCTGATTTTCCCTCAGCAAGCTTTGGTCCCTCTGCGCACCTAGTAATTCTATCTGATTACTGGCTTCTAATTTCCTGGATCCCTCTAGAACCCTTTTTAAGAAACGGTGAAACATTTCCTACTTTCCAGCCTTCTGGAACAGCATCTGAATTCAGAGATAAATTACATATACAGTTGAGTTCCCTAAGAATTCTTGGGTGCATGTCATCAGGACCTGGAGACTCATCAGTTTTTAATTTCCCCAACAGGTCTAGAACTACATCTCTTGCTACCTCAATTTGTTTCAGTTCTGCAGACTCCCTTCCTGAAAATACTGGCTGTGGCATGGGTGCATGCCTGACACTTTCCACGTTGAACATGTACGCAAACAATTCACTGAGACTCTCTGCCATCTCCCCATCTTCCCTTAGCAATCTCTTTATTCCATGGTCATCCAAAGGCCCAACTGCTTCTCTCAGTTTCCTGTGCTGGATATATTTAAAGAAGTTTATTGTTTGTCTTGATGTTCCTAGCAATCCTCACAAATTCTATTTTTACTGGCCTAATTATTAACTTACACTTCTTTTGCCAGACTCTGTGTTCCCTTCTGTTCACTTCACTGGAGCAAGATTTCCACTTTTTAAAAGAAGCCTTTTTTGCTTTTTATGGCTGCCTTGAAGTGCATAGACCTTCTTTTAGTGCCTTTCCTAACCTGGGGAATGCATTCTATCTGGGCTTCAATCAGGGTGGTTTCCAAACATCCTCTGGGGATTTGACTTTCCTGTGTTTCCTTTTCTTCTTGGATTGGTCCTTATATTTTGGAGAGTGGAGTTATTTCACATGCCAAATGACAATAGTAGGCATTGGTAATGAGAGAAGAAACCTAGGTTTCAATTCAGTCCAGGAGAATGCATTGTCTTGAGCTTCATAATCAGTTGCAATTCAGCAATCTCTCTTTCTAATCTCCCTTTGAAACTCCTGAAAACATCTTGATAAAGTTTATATCTCTGGTCCCTTGTGTTACATTTAATAGAACACATGGCCGGGCCCAACCAAGTGACATTTATGTCAGATCCGGCCCTCCTAACAAATGAGTTCAGCACTTCTGCTTTAGGGGTACCTTTCCACTGACCTTCATGCTACACATATAGCACCGGGGTCCCTGTTCCCAACTGAGGCAGCACCCTCTGCCCCTCTCGCCAGGTCTTCAGACCTGCTCAGAACCAAGATCGCTGCCCCTCTGGCTGGCTCTATGACCAACCGCTCAAGTCTGCCGTCCTGTATGACGTCTAGGACTCTCATCATCTCTACAGCATGCTGACAACGTGGAGTATGGATGAGCTTAACAGAGGAGTAGACGGATGCCGTCGGTGACAGGCCTCTCCGCCTCCATGCCCAGCTCGCCGCCCCCCCCCCCGGGTCTCCTCCGGCAGCTCTGCGGGGTCCTCCTCGGGGTCCTGCTGCCCGCGCTGCCCCCCCCCCCCGCCTCAGCCCCCCCCCCCACCTTGGATCTTCTGCAGGAGCTTCCTGAAGGCCCGCTGGCACTGCGGAGCGGTCTGGGTCTCCGACCGGGTCCCCTGGGCAGCCTGGCAAAGAAAGAGGCGGGGTCAGGCAGGGAGGCGGGAGCCACCAAGCCGCGCGCCCCCCCCCCCCTTTCCTGGGTGCTGCTGCTGTTCGAGGGCAGAGCCGCCCTCCGGCAAGGCGGGCAGGCAGGCAGGCAGGAGGAGCGAGGAGAGGCGGCGGCCAGTGGCAAGTGTACCCGGCCCCCGCCCCCGGTCCGGATCCTGCGCGCTCCTCGGGGCAGAGCCCTACTCAGCGGCCAGAGCGGAGGAGGAGGAGGAGGAGGACCCGCGCCCCCTCTCCCGCCCGCGCGGCAGAACCGGGGCAGCTACCCTCCGCCAGCGGCCCGCCAGCCCGTCATTCTCCTCCCGCCAGAGGCCCAGGCAGCCCCCGGAGCCCGACGCCGCCGCAGCCATGCCGCCGCGCGCAGGAAGGAAGAGCGCGCTGTCTCTTTCGCGCGCGCGCGCGCTCTGATAGGCCGCGCCTCCCCGGGACCGGCGCCTCATTGGCCGGCCGCGCTGGTTGCCAGGACGACGGCCGAACCGCGGCAGAATCAAGCGCCTCGGCCGCGGAGCCTAAAGGCCCAGACGCCCCGCCCCGCCCGCCGCCGGCGTCTCCTTGGGCCCCGCCCGTGGTGTCCAAGCAACCGGCCCGGAGTGGCGGGGGCGGCGGCCAATGAGCCGGGAGGGGAGGCGCGAGGCTGTGCCCCTCCCCCCCCAAGCAGCCTAGCGGGCTCTGGCTCCGCTGAGCACAAAGGAAGGAAGGAAATGGCAGAAAGGCCCCCGGCCGTGCAGGGACGGAAGCGGCGGGTGCTGGCCACCTGCAGGGAGAGGAGACAAGGACGGTGGGGCTGCTGGCCCATTCCCAGGGAGAACCAGATCTTGCTGGCCCCCGGTCCTGGATGCAGAATCTGGCCCGGGACTGCGGCGGGGCATCTCTGGAGACCAGACTTGGACTGGTGCCGGCTCCATCCCAAGCGGCCCATGGGGACCACCCACAAAGAGAAGCTTCTGGAAGGAGAGATGTTGGGAGCACACACGCCCCCCACCCACCCCACATCCCCCGCCCAGCAGAAGCCTCCCGGCCGATCCCGACCCGCCCCCCTTCAAAATCCACGGAGTTATCCAGACTGCCTCCTTGTCCTCCGAACCCATTTGTGCCTCTCCGCCCCCCCCCCCCCCAATCCCTTCTTCAAGAAACACCAAAGCCCTTACTGGAGTGCTGACGCATTCATATCTTTATTAAACGTATTCATCCTCTCCCGCTCAAAGCATGTCTGTTAGTACTCACAATTGTAACAATCAATTTTAAAAGTAAAGTTTTGTCAAGACAGGAGTGGAGGAAGGCAAGAGCCCTCTTCAGGCAGGTGAGGTAAGGTCTTTCCCAAGAAAATGTTTAAAGATTTTTGTCTTCCCCCAAACAGAATCCAAAACAACTTGCCAAATGCCCACTCCCAACAGTAATATTTTCGTACTTCTTAGCACCATTAAAAACAGTAAAAGATTACCCACCCCCAGTAGAGGTCTGCAAGCAGTAAGATTTCACAAAAACCACCACCCATCTCGTATACCTGAAGGCCCAAAGGAAGGACTCCACTTGACACCTTCTGCTGAATGCCAGGAGATGGGCGGGAGGGGGGGGCATAGCATCCAGCAGGCTACCTCTGCCCCAAAGGCACCATAGAAAACCCTGCCCCTGAGTGGGCAGGGACAATCCATGGAGATTGACTGGGAAGGGGGGAGACCCTCCTGCAAGGAGCACAACGGCTGCAGAGGCATTCATCCTTCAGGCAAGTGCCCCCGTGCCCCCCCCCCCCCGGTCATGAAGGACATTAAAAGTGAAGTTGAACTGGACCCAACAGGGAATCGGAACAAAGCTTCCATGCCAGCCAGCCAGCCAGATTTTGAATCATCTGCAATTTCTGGGTAGGCTTCAAGGTGAGTCCCACATAAAAAAGTGTTACAGTAGCCTGGACTGGAGGTTACCATGGCACAGATCGGGATGGCTACAGGGCAGCTGGACTGAGGGAGGGAGGTGGCTTCTGCACTAGCATGCCACTGGGGCAGGGAAGGGCGGGGAAGCATATTGATTTGTCAACCTACCAAAAAGGAAAGTGGACACCCAGGTGCTTGATTGTTAGCAAGAGCCTCACCCCATCCCATGCATTTCAGACTTCAGGTCTCGCAAGCTAGCAACCTCTCTCTTCGTTTGGACTTCGCTTCAGCCTGCTCTCCCCTCAGCTACTTGACGAGAGGCACCAGACCAACACAGGAACAGCAGGCCCCTTGAAGCTGAAGCCAAGGTTACCCGTATCATGACAACAAAAGATTCTAAAGCAATGGTCAATCTTTGCTAACGGTCTCATGGGAGAGGCCTCAAAATCCTACAGAACCCTGGCAGAAGATATCCCACCAAGCTGATTCCGTCAGCCCAAAATCACGAACCGGAACCACCTGAGTACGCCATCGCCCCCTAGGCTCCAGAGCATCTCAATAAACTGGCCTGGCCAGCACACCCAACTACACTACCTTTGCCAGTCTGGCAGAGCAATCAAAGATGTCTTCGTACTACAGCCAGGCCTGAAACACAACTGACATGGATCTGGATCGAAGGTGTCCTTCGGGAGGGCCTGGCGCTGCTCAGCCACTGGGGGCTTTTCCCAAGGAGGATGCACTGGGGGACTCAGCACCCCTTGCCCAGGGGCCTTTCTTCAGCTAAGGAGGAAGGCCACCCCCTCTTCCAATACTGCTGGGAAACCACCTTTTGCCAGAGAGCGACTCCTCACTTGTAAAGCCTCCCTCGTCTTCTCCCAGCAAGGTTTTGGAAGCCAAGAGGAAGAGAGATCCAACCGCACAGAGAAGCCTTCTCAACATCCCAGATCCGAACACCACTGATTGGGGTCAGCAGGCGGAAACCATCCAAAAAGCAAGGAGCAGGTGGCACACAGGACACTTGCATGGCTGAATCCACCCCCCACCCTCCCAAACAGGCTTCTAAGTTGGATAGGAGAGGTTTTACCAGCAGAAACGCCTCCAGCTAAAAACCAGTGGGACTCCACCTTTGGAGTCATTAATGTTCAAAGGATCCGAAATTTTTTTTGGGTGGACATCACTCAGCACAGGCAATGGCGGCAGCAAATGTGTTTTCTCTGCTGCTGCTGTGGCCTCCAGCTCACAGGCCTCCCTTCCCCTGGCCTTAACGGCATCCGCTGCTCCCTTGCGCCAGATGTGTCCCCCCCATCCTCTGCCACAGCTCATGCCACACAGCTTGTCACTTGTCTCCAAGAGCCACATGGCTGATGCTGGCACAGCAATAGGACAGAGCAGCAGAAGTTTAAGGAAAGGGCTGGATCAGAAAGGAACAGGTGCCCAAACAGAACATGAGCAGTTGAACCACCAAGCACAGAAGGCCCGGAACCAGAATCTTTGACAACAAACAATGCAAAAAGGGGAAAGGCACGTGGAAGCCCCTGGAGCTAAGTGCGGAAGACCCCAGGAGGCAGCAATGCCAAAACGAAGGTCGTGTAAGAAGGAAGGAAGGAAGGAAGGGAGCTCTCCCCCCCCCCCGGCCCCCAAAGGAGGCATTCACAAGAGCGAGAGCCAGGGATTTCTTCTCAAAGGAGAAAAGCTACCAAAAAAACCCTGTCAATTTATACCCTGAGTTTTCCACTCTACAGCCCACAATTCCATTCCTGAACCTGAAAAAGGAAGACGTGGCTTTCAAAAGCTCCTCTCTTCCCAAGGAAATCAGTTTGGCAGAACAAGTAAAAACTGGATCAAAACAAAAAGTGACACAGCCACTTAGTACCCTTGGGATCATTTGGCGCTCATCCATTTGGGGACCAGAGGAGAGGGTGGTTTTACTTTTCAATGTTTTATTAAATTGCTCATCTTGCTTTTGACCACCTTGGGGGGTCCTGGCTTGCCTGGACCACAAATGTTTTGAAGAAACAAATGCTGAAATAAACACGGTGGCCAGAGCAGGAAGGTGCCGGTTCACTAGCAAAAAAAAGTCTCCTTCACCACAGGGATCATCGAGGGAGCACTCGCAAGTGTTCAAAGGCCTTGCACTGATCCTGCTGCCACACAACCACCTTGCAGGGTAGGTCAAAGTTATCCCTCATAATGCAGTGGGGGGGGGGGCTGAGAGGCAAGGCCACAAGGTGAGTTCATTGCGTAAGCAACATTTGAACACGAGGCCTCCTGAATGGCTCCACTTCCGGCCCCAGGCCATGCCAGCTCCTGGGGAGAAGGTGGCAGGCAACGCGGTGCTTCTTTTTGCCTAGGTCCCCTCCGGGAAGCTTCCGCTTTGCCCAGGGAGTCACAGAGGAGATGGCCTCAGGAGGCAGACACTGTAGCGCTCCAGAACTCCAAGGAACGGACGTCAAGGGCAGAGCTTGCCTCAGGCAACCCCTCTTGCCTGGGGGGCTCTGAGGAGAGATCGGAGAAAAGAGCCCGTTGGCTCACAACACTTGCTTGGGGGGGGGGGCAGCTGGGCGTGAGGCCTAGTTACCTGACGTAAGATACACTGCAACCTCCCAAGATATCCCAGCAAAAGCCCTGTGCCTTGTGTGTGCAGGGAACCCCCGATCCCTTGGCTCCAGCTCAGGAGGAACATTAAGGCACCAATTCTTCTTGGCAAAGAGGGGCAGAAGCAGCAAATGCTCCTAGACCAGCAAGGGAAGCAGCAGGACACGCCTGCTTCTTACCCTCCTCGCTTGCAAGCTTTGCATGGAGGACCAGACACAGTGGGGGGGGGGGGGGGAGAGAACAAGTCAGGCTGGGAAGGTCATCTGGTCCAGACTCTCTCGGCCGTGGCCCCAGCCCGGAGCGGAAACACCCGGGGCAGGAACGGTGGACTTTCTCTAGCCTTTTTCTAATCTTCGTAGGACAGCTCAGTGGCTGCACCGATCTGTTTCACAAACCACCCTACCAACCCCGTCCCTCGCAATGGCTCGCTCCCAAACTCAGGCCTCATGCAGGATCCCAAGGCAATCGTTGGCAAGACGTAGCAGCCACCCCAGGGTCAGTGCCCCAGCAATGCCTTTGGGGAGAAGGGCGCTCGCTTGGGACCCCTGTGTTTCTCACCCACCCCAGGCACGCTTCCTGCCCAGCAAAGCGGCACAAAAGGCCATTTCACAGTGATTCCCACGGGCAGCAAACGGCGTGTCAGGACACAGGGCCCCTTCCACAGCAGAGGAGAGATGAGTGCCCTTGCCCGGCCACGCAGCCCGGCCCACTGACAACGGGAGCCCAAGTCCAGCCAGCCGCCCCGGATGGGGGAGAATGCAACGGAGCCCCTTCCTGGTCGACACGACCCAGCCGGCGGAGTCCTTCTTCCTGGCCGCTCCGGGGTCTCTTGAAGCCTCCTTGGGGCCCCTCGGCAGGCCCTCTCCCCTGCTGGTGCTACCTGGGCTGAGCCAGGATGACCTGCTTGAACCACCGGCTGACAGCACCGTCCACACGCACCACCAGGCCGATGCCCAAGAGGAGGAAGAGGCTGCTCACCGCAAAGCCCAGAGTCTCAAACAGGAACCTGGAAGTGGGAGAGAAGCATCAGGGGAAGGCACATAAAGGCCCCCGCAGGCAGGAGGCTCCTGGGTCAGCTCAGGAAGGCCTTTGCCTGCTATCCTGGGGCCGGCCACCAGAGGGAAGAAGAAGAAGAAGAAGAGATTGGATTTATACCCCGCCCTCCACTCCCCAAGGGAGTCTCAGAGCGGCTTACAAACTCCTTTCCCCTCCCCTCCCCACAACAGACACCCTGGGAGGTAGGTGGGGCTGAGAGAGCTCTTTCCCAAGCTGTCCTTGAGGGAACAGCTGGCTCAGAGCTATGGCTTGCCCAAAGGTCATCCAGCCAGGTGCAAGTGGAGGAGTGGGGAATCAAACCCGGTTCTCCCAGATTAGAGTCCGCGCATTTAATCACTACACCAAACTGGAAGAGGCCGAAGGAAGCATCCGTCCCACTGGCTGCTGCTCAGCTCCTAGCAGTCTGTCTGACCGACCCAGAGGGGGGCTCCAGGGAGGGGCCACGGGCACAGGCACACATTCTGGTCCCCAGACAAGTTGATTAACAAGGAGGGCAGGACCGCAATGAGGAGAAACTTGACCATGTGGGGACGTTGCCTGGGGGGGAGCTCAGAAATCAGAGGTACTGGCTGGACTTTCAGTGTGCAAAGACTGAAGGCACAGAGTTCCCCTTCCCGGGGGGGGGGGGGGGGGGGTGATCCCAGAGGGTCATCTGATCCAACCCTCCACTATCAACAAAAGAGATCCAAAAAGAGACCATTCGACATCCCACACAGCCCCCAGCCCATCCCGCGTGTCTCGAAAAAGCAGCCTCAGTTCTACTCAGAACATAAAAGTGCCTCCCTGCAATGTTTGGGTTCTACATGCCAGGTAAGCCCCTCCCCCCAGCACACACACGCTCCGGCCCTAGATGTTCCCAGCAGCAGCAGCCGAAACGGCTGGAAACTTACTTGGGGGCAAACACCTTCCACACCATGAGATGCCTTCTGAGGATCATGGCCGCCAAGACACAAGCCAGCATCTGTTGGGAATGAGAGGAGAGAGGAGGAGAGGGGAGAGGAGGGGAGAGGGGAGGGGAAGGAAGGGAAGGGAGCTATGAGAAAATGGCATCTGGCAGCCCAGCAGTCTCTGGAAAGGGGGGAAATCAAGCGCTGCCAAAAGGACTGATTTATTTCACCACTATACAGGCTGCCTTTCCGCAATAAATACGCCCAAAGCCGCTTACAAGGTGGTGTTGTTTTTTTAAAAAAGTAATACACAACAAAGTCATAAAACCAAAAGATGAGAGCCTAAAATTTACCGTTCTTCAAGCAACCAAGAAATGCTAGGGCCAAAATCATTCCAGAACAGGCCAGTCTCTAGGCAGCACTCCGTGGTTCAGGGTTGGCTGCCAAGAAGTCTTTCACACTGAGCCACAGCCAGACAGGCCTCCTTGGCAGAGTTCCCTCCATGGACCACATCTCATGGGCTGAAATACCGGGGTGGGGGGGTGGAGGCAGCCCCCTGGAGCCCAAGCCACGAATGGCTCCACAGGACAAAACCAGCCCTCCAGAGGTGAGCCTAGAAACGTCCTGAGAGCCAGTGTAGATGGTCCAAGTGCTGGCTTCACACGTTCACCGCAGGTGCATTCTGAAACCACTGAAGTGCCGAGACTGCCTTCAAGGGAAGCCCCATGTACAGGAGCTTAACAGCAGTCCAACTGGAATATTACCAAGGCTTGTGTGATGGTGGCCAGGGCCGCTTTCTCCAGGAATGGCCAGAGCTGGCATACCAACCTCAACTCAAAAGGGGCTCTCCTTGGCACTCTCACTGCCTGCTTCTCCAAG
This sequence comes from Lepidodactylus listeri, assembly GCA_029233225.1. NCBI lineage: Eukaryota > Metazoa > Chordata > Lepidosauria > Squamata > Gekkonidae > Lepidodactylus > Lepidodactylus listeri. The sequence goes on along the minus strand of JARCFY010000004.1, from coordinate 1,124,182 downwards.
GACAGAGAACTCTGGAGCACACCCCGCCCCCAGCTGCTGGCCCGCTAACCTTTCAGTGGGGACTTCCTTGTCAACAGGCCGTGCGCCTGTTCCCGAAGCAGCTCTACATGCGACCCACAGCGCTCGTCTTGGACTGAGGGTCTAACTGTGTTCTCTCTCTATACTACAAGGCGAATTTGGGGTGGCCCACGTAAAATGCGCTCCCTCAGCCGTGGGCTGAAGGAGCCGCCACTCAGCCCGGGGACCCTGGCTACTGGACGATGCAACGCCAGCTCTAATGTGCCCCGCGATTCGCCCATGCCATCTCACAGTCCCGCCCAGAGAACTGCCGCCGACGGAGGCTGAGCCCGAGGGAGGAGGTGGCCTGAGGAGGCGCCTGCCAGGCCGCCGTATAAGACGCATTGTCAATGAGCCCAGGACAGCGCCAGAGGAGGTGACCGGTGGGGCCGGCCAGGAGCACGCCGTACGAGCTGGGGTGTTGTGCCATCGTGCCGCCCAGGACCGCGCTGGCCCGCGGCCTGCCCGGCGGAGGTGGGGTGTGCCACCTGCAGCCTGGAGGATGTGGGAGAGCTGCGCCGCGGAGGCACTGGACGACAGCGGGGTCTGGGAAGAGGGAGAAGAGGTGTGCCGGGAGCCGGCCCGGGGCTGCCCGCGGCCACAGTGGCATCAGGAGGGCGACAATCCCCTCTACACCCCGGAGGCTCCTGGAGGGGCTCCGTTGAGCCAGCCCGACCTCTTGCTAGCGCCCCTTGCATTGCTGCCTGCAACGGGCCTTGCCCCTAGTCCTTTATAAAGATGAAAGGCCTTTCCTTCACCAGCCTCCTCTGCTGGATATACAATGTTGTGTGTGGTGATGTGATGCCTCCAGGTGCTGTTCAGTGCCATTTTTATAGCTACAGTATTCAGTTCCTGCAACAAATGAGCTTTCCCTTGGAAAATCACCACCCTTTCTCCTTACTCTCTTGGGCAAAGTGGCAGAAATCTCTCCGGCGCCGCTGTAGGACACGGAGCAGCAGAACGGCTGAGAGGCGGAGCTCCAGGGGCTCCCCGGTTCAAATCTCACACCTCCGCCACCGACTTGCTACATGACCTTTGGCAGGCAGCCCTCTGCGATATACTATTGCCCTACTTTAACGGGATGACTGGAACACAACAAGGTGAGATATGTGAAGTGCTGGACATGGAACGCATGATATAAATGCTCAGCAGCATTTCAAAGCCAGGCTGCATTCATTTCACCTCAGCCAGATTCCCTGGCTTATGTAAGATGGCTGAGAAATCCCGAAGGGACACAGACCCCCATGGGCATTTGGACCACACGGTTTGCAGCGGCACAGCAACAAGGCACGAGGTGTTGTGGGGCTGTCAAGGCTTCAACTCAGAAAAGCCGGTGCTGCGTGGGCCCCCGCCTGCCAGGAAGGCCGATCCTGGCAGCTGCGGCCCACAGTCCCTGAGGCACAAGCGCGGCCTGATGTGTCTCAGTGGAGGGGACGGGGTCCCAGGTCACACACTTCTGCACCGCTGCCAGGACTGAGCGGACTGTACTGCTAGCCTCAGTTGGCAGTGCCAGTCTCAGGACAACTGGCACGCCTGAGAGGCCAGCTGCAAAGGAAAGCCTTCCTAAATCTGGCCATGGATTGCACCTGGGATGCATTTAGTAGTGATGGATTCTACAAGCCCAAGCAAGCAGGTGGTTTCCAACAGTGCTGGAGAACGGAGGCAACGCCAAGTGCTCCTGGCCTCACCTACCTGAAGCCCCAGGACGAGCAGGTACTTGAGTCCCAGCTGCAGCAGCGCCCCCGAAAACCGCTCCGGAGCTTCCCGCAGCCTCATCTCCATCAGCTGCTCCTCGCTGTTGTCCACCCTGCTCTTCAGGGTCCTGTTTCTGGAGCTGGGCGCCTCACAGAGAAAGGGCCACAGCAGGAGCAGCGGGCAGCCCACTGCCGCCACGGGAGAAAGGGGGGGGGTGGTTACAGGGAGCCCTCCCAGCTCCAGACAAAACACACCACAGGGGGAGAAAGGAGCTGGGCTCCAAACAGCCACGTTATCAGCTCCCCACTGCTCTGGTTCTCCAGCGACGGCCTCTCCTCCCAGCTCCCCACCGCTCTGGTTCTCCAGCGACGGCCTCTCCTCCCAGCTCCCCACCGCTCTGGTTCTCCAGCGACGGCCACTCCTCCCAGCTCCCCACCGCTCTGGTTCTCCAGCGACGGCCTCTCCTCCCAGCTCCCCACCGCTCTGGTTCTCCAGCGACGGCCTCTCCTCCCAGCTCCCCACCGCTCTGGTTCTCCAGCGACGGCCTCTCCTCCCAGCTCCCCACCGCTCTGGTTCTCCAGCGACGGCCTCTCCTCCCAGCTCCCCACCGCTCTGGTTCTCCAGCGACGGCCTCTCCTCCCAGCTCCCCACCGCTCTGGTTCTCCAGCGACGGCCACTCCTCCCAGCTCCCCACCGCTCTGGTTCTCCAGCGACGGCCTCTCCTCCCAGCTCCCCACCGCTCTGGTTCTCCAGCGACGGCCTCTCCTCCCAGCTCCCCACCGCTCTGGTTCTCCAGCGACGGCCTCTCCTCCCAGCTCCCCACCGCTCTGGTTCTCCAGCGACGGCCACTCCTCCCAGCTCCCCACCGCTCTGGTTCTCCAGCGACGGCCACTCCTCCCAGCTCCCCCACAACAGTCCCTTCCCAGGCAGGGTCCTAGGGACAGGTCAGGCCAAACACAGGGCTCGCGTGCCGGCCACACAAACACATCTTCCAAGTGTCCCCCTAACGGGCAGGGGAACAAAGACACAGCCTACTGAGTGCAGCACCCACCCCCCAACCTAGTCCTCAGGCTTCCCAGCCAGGCTGGCAAAAAAAAAAAAAAAACCCCAGTATCTCCCAGCCCCTGCCTGCTTCAGGGCCAACGAAGGCCAACCCCTCCTGCCGCCCCCGATGAGGACTCACCTGCAAAGAGGATGTGTGAGGCAAAGGTGTTGGCCCCGACCAGGAGAGCTGGCATCAGGTTGGCACCGTGCCCCTGCTGGAACCCAACAAAGGCTGCATTCCAGTGGATGGCTGGGAAGACGGGCTGGTGGCCCGTGGCGTAGAAGAACTGAGCCGTGGCCAGAGCCCAGCTGATCAGGGCCTCCCAGGGCACCGTGAAGGGATCTGAGCGGGAGAAGGGAGGACAGGCATGGCGAGGAAGCAAGGGAAACTCTGCCAGTCTCTGCTCCCACCCACTACAAGGACGGCGGAGAAAACCTGCTGTGAGGTTCAGCACTCCCACCACCGGGGGGGGGGGGGGACAACAATGGGAGGGACACACAACGCAGGACCACCTCTCTCAGGGACATGAAGGGGTTTGCCCCTCCCTCCTGGAGCTAGAACACTGTCCACAAGGCCTGCCATTCCAGGTTCTGCCTCTATAGAGCTAGACTGTCGCCCAGGATTACAGCTGCAGTTTGTGAACCACCAGGGGTGCAACAGGCACGGAAACAGCCCCTTCCCCACAACCCCGTCACCTACCGGCCGTCGAGTTGAGCGCCACGGCAGCAGAGTGCATCCCCAGCAAGGCGTAGGCCTCAAGGAAGAGCAGCAGGAAGGCCAGGCTGAGCCGCTCGCTGTGCAGAAGCAGGAAGAGGAAGCCCAGAAGGGCCAGGCAGATGAGCAGGGCGGCCGAGTAGACGCTGCCCAGTCCGTAGGCGGCCACGGTGGCCCTCCCATCACCCTTGGCCTCCTCCAGCCGGCTCTTCAGGGACTCCTGCATCCGGCGGTAGAGCTGCGGGATGACCTGCCGAAGCTCCTCCTGGGAGCTGGGGAGCAGGATGGGGCCCCCTGTCCCGGCCGCGCCCTGGCTGTCCTGCACAAAGACCGTCACGGGGTCCCAAAGGACCAGGAAGAGCCCAGCTGCCACCAGGACAAAGACGCTCCGCGGGAAGGCCACCAGGGCCAGCTGCGCCCAGGCGTGGGCTTTCACCAGGGCCTCCTCCGCCCCGGAGGTGATGGCCCAGTAGCCGCTGATGCAGACGGCCACCAGGGGGAACCCCCAGCGCACAAAGAGCACCGGGGCGCTGGGGCTGTTCAGGTTGCCGTAGTGGCGCAGCCAGGCACGCGCCCCCCATGCCAGGGCCACCAGCACAGCCACGCAGAGCACATAGTAGAAGTTCTTGGCTTGTGGGTCCTGCAAGCTGGACAGCGAGGCCAGGAGGGGCGAGGACTGGCAGAGGGGAGTCTCCTCGCGGCACTGCCGGAAAAGCCCTGAGAGGCGCGTGCAGGCAAGGATGACACTCAGCCAGCCGAGCAGCCGCCGGGACACGGACGAGTCCTCCAGCCGCCCTTCCCAGTGGAGCCGCACAACCAGCAGCAGCGCCAAGGAGGCGAGCAGGAAAGGCGCCACCTTGTCCTCGGCCACCACAAAGCTATCGGACAGCATTGCCCCACAGCGAACCAGGAGGATGCCCAAGGGGAGAGCCGGGCCCACCCAGGCCCACAGCCTCTGCCTCAGGCTGGCACCTCCAGAGGAGAGACGGGCACCGGCAGAGCGGGACCTCCAGGGTCGCCTTGCCCAGCAGTGCCAGAAGAAGCCACACTGGGACGCCGCTGCGGCCCAGGCAGATACCATGATGACATCGGCTCCGGCCCAGCCCCAGAGGTGAGCCAGCCCCAGCACAGCAGCCCCCGCCAGGCCCCACAGCAGAGGGTAGAAGAGGAGGTGCCGGTAGGAGAAGCTGGAGGCGGAGGCTGCCCGGGAGGCCAGGCAGCACAGCAGGCAGGAGGCGGCCAGAAGGGCACAGCCAGCCACCATGCAGGCAGGCTGGAAGCGGGCCCAGGACTCCGCGCACACAGCCCGGGCCTCCCGCAGGTACTGCCTGAAGCGGCTCTGCAGGTGCTCCACCTCAGACAGCGCTGGAGGGCCAGCCCGGGCCAGGAGCCTCTCGTAGTCCTCCATGGCAGAGGAAAACTGGTCCTGGAGATGCTGCAGCTTCTCTGCCGAGAGGTCCTGGGCAGCCAGCGAATAGGAGTGCAGGAAGCGGTTGACCTGGGGAGGCAAGCAGGGACGTCACTGGCTGCCCCCTGCCAAAGGCCCCCTCCCTTAGGACACCAGCTCGGGAACAGATCAGCTGACATTCAAGAAGACCACGACAAAAAAGAGTTGGTGTTCACACCCCCGCTTTTCTCTCTTAAGAAAAAGAGGAGGAGGAGGAGATTGGATTTAGACCCCGCCCTTCACTCCCCAAAGGAGTCTCAGAGTGGCTTACAAACTCCTTTCCCTTCCCCTCCCCACAACAGACACCCTGGGAGGGAGGTGGGGCTGAGAGAGCTCTTTCCAGGACTGCTCCTGAGAGAACAGCTGGTACAGAGCTATGGCTTGCCCAAGGTCATCCAGCAGCTGCAAGCAGAGGAGCGGGGAATCAAACCCAGTTCTCCCAGATTAGAGTCCGTGCTCTTAACCACTGCACCAAACTGGCTCTCAGTGGAATGAAACCTGAAGTTTGAAAGGAGGAAAAGAGATGATTCAACAAGACCTTTCTCAAAAAAAAAAAAAAGGGGGAGAGAATTCTGGACTGATTCACGGCAGTCGCACACTGCGGGCGTCTGAGAAAGAAGAGTGTCACACCGGACAGAGGGAATCTCACTTCCACTTGTACAGGAGAGACCCTTTGCCTTTAAAAGGCCCGGGGAGGGGGGGGGGCTGCTCTCACCTGCCGGGCATTGATGTTGTACGCAGCCAGCTGAGCGAGGCCTGAGGCGGTGGCATCCCCCTCCACCGCAAAGAGGTCCGCCATCACCTCCCCGATATTGTTGTAAGGGATCGGCACGCCCAGCAGCAAGGCCAGTGTGGGGACCAGGTTCACCTGTGGGACGGTCTCTGGCTCCTGGGGGAAGGAACGAGGCACAGCCAACTTTCAAGGTCAGAGGCAGCCCTAGCTGTGCCAGGTCCTGCGGAAGGCACCACCCACAGGACACCCTCAGCACACACACACACACACACCCCGTCAGGAGCATCACGCCCAACATTCAGCCCTGGTACTCCCCAACCGCTGGTTGTCGTCCCACCCACCCCCCCCCCCCCGCCCCGGGCAGAGGGAGCCGAAGTGGCCCAAGAGCAGGCAGGCACCCTGAACCCCACCAGCCTCCGCCCCCGCCAGAGCAGCTCATCTTCCTCCCAGGCAAAGAGCACGGATAAAACGCAGTTCCCTTCTTCAGTTTCTTCACTGGTACCCTGCCTCTCCCCCCAAAGAGGACCCAAAGCAGCCAACATCATTCTGCTCTCCTCCATTTTATCCTCACAACAACCCTGTGAGGTAGGTTAGGCTGTAAGTGCCCAACTGGTGCAAGGCACAGGTGGGGGCTTCCCCCACCCTAGCCAGCGCTCTTCTGGAAGGGGTGGTCTGCATCAGCCCCAAAAGGTGTCCCGAGATCACGGAGTGCGAAGATCCTTTTGCAGATCAGCTCGCACTCAGGGAAGCCTCCCCCCCCGCAAAGCTCACCTCCGGGGGCGGGGTCTGGAACAGGGGGGCCTTGCTGTACACAAAGAGGGCTGCATCGACCTCCTCCTCGCTGTCTCCTCCGTGGTCCCCGGTGCTCGTCATGCCGTGGTCCCCTGCCACAATGAGCAGCGTATCATTCGCCAGGTGGTCAACCAAAGACCTGTCCATCAACAAGAGGGGACTTCAGCTACCACCCTGCACTAGAAGCCCGCAGCAAGCAGCTGGGGGGGGATGCCCAGTACTATCCATACTGGGGACTTAAAGAGCATCCTGCAGTATCTTAGTGAATGAAACAGCTGGTCATTTTTTGGCTCACACACCACACCAGCTCAGGAATAACTGATTACACATTCTGGGAGGCAACATGAGCCCAAGGAGTTCTTTTAAGCAGACTCTGACCCTCGATCCCCCGAAATCAGAACTCTCTTCCAACCGGCAAACAGTCTCTGAGGTGCCCGGCAAGAGCCTCTCGCAGCCCTGCGACCACAGGCCCTGGCACGGGAGACTGTGCTGCTGAGAACGGAGCCCAAGACCTTCAGCCTGCAAACCCCATGCTCCATAATGGGAGCCCTGGCGCTAGCCCACCTCCTTTCCCCCTTGTGGTGCAGCGCCCAGAGAGCGCAGCCATGAGTACCCATGGCCAGCCCCCACATGAGGGACCGGGCAAGTCAGCTCCCAATTCAAGCCACCCAAACAGGGTTCCTGGGTCTTTCGCTGGGGGGCTTCCTTCCTCCCCACAGGTACCTGAGGCAGCTTTCAAGGCCCTCCCCCCAAGCACCTGGCCAGGGGGACTGCAACAGCAGCCAGAGCACAAAGGGAACCAGCGAGCCCCCTGGCCCGCCTCCTGCTCAGTGCACACACACTGGACCTTCCCTCCAGGGGCCGGCTTTGTGGCCAGCTCCTAGGGTACGGGAGCCGGTGTCGATGAAAAGATCCTGCTCCCCGGCATCTGCTCAGCCTGGTCCCCCCCAGCACAGGGAGAGAGTCAGTGGATGTGGGGAAACACCAAGCAGCCACCAGCTCTCGCTCTCAGGCGACGCGTACGGGAACACCAGGAGAGGAGCACTTGGGACAGAAACAGCGGGGCTTCCGGGCAACACGCTCCCCCACCGTAGAAGGCCACCCACCTGAGCATTGTGTCCATCTGGGAGAGCTTCTTGGCCATTTCGGGGTGGTCTGGCCCATGCTTGTGGCCACAGTGATCCACGCCCAAGAAGTGGGCAATCAACAGGTCCCACTCTCCGCCGTCCACTGCGTCACCAGACAAAGGCAAGGGCAGAGGCTGAGAAGCTGGACGGAGCGCTTGCCACCGCCACCACCACCACCCCAGGCAGCCGGCAGCCCCCCAGGCCTGGCCCCCCAGGCTCACACGGAGGAATACAGGGGCCAGGGCTCCCTCTAAGCTGAGTTAGTGTGAGCTAGCTCACCATTTTTTAGCCTTCTGGCTCACACATTTTTCATCCTAGCTCAGGAAGAAGAAGAAAAGAAGAGATTGGATTTATATCCCGCCCTTCACTCACTTGGAGTCTCAGAGCAGTTTACAAACTCCTTTCCCCTTCCCCTCCCCACAACAGACACCCTGTGAGGTAGGTGGGGCTGAGAGAGCTCTGAGACAACTGCCCTTGAGAGAACAGCTGGCACAGAGCTATGGCTTGCCCAAGGTCATCCAGCCAGGTGCAAGTGGAGGAGTGGGGAATCAAACCCCGTTCTCCCAGATTAGAGTCCGCGCACTTAACCACACCAAACTGGGAACAGGAAGGATTGGCTCTAGAGCAAATCAATTTATGCAGGAGCCAGATCACTCGCTCACAACTTTAATGCTAGTAGCTTACGAAGTAGAATTTTTGCTCAGCTTAGAGGGAGCATGGTAGGGGCTCCTTCCCTTTGGGTGGGGAGCAGCTGCTATTTCACCCCCCCATCCCTCCCCAAAGGAACACAAGTCTCATCAACAGGGCAAGGTGGGGGCAGGAGGTAGAGAACGAGAGACTGAAGCAGGCAATGTGCACTTTCCCTTCTCTAGCATCCAGGAACCAGGAAGTCTTTGGAACTGAAAGTGTTGGGGACTCCTCCCCACCCGAATAGCCAGGAGGCCAGGTTAGGCTGTCCCTGAGAACTCTATTAGGACAGGGAACACTGCATTCAGTTTGCAGGATTTTGCTTAACAACAACTATGCCTCGAAAACTGCATCCCAGCTGAGAACAATCTTTCCATATCCCAGACACAAAAATCCACTCAAAGAATGTATCATTTTTCAAGGGGGGGGGGGAACACTTGAAATAGTTCAGCAATTTATGCTAGATTGTATAATTTACAGTGTACAATCTGCTCTTCTTCCAGCTTTGAAATTGAAGACAGAACAGTCTGAATCAAACCACATCATTGATTTGATCTGAGGAGCAAGTAGGAGGTTCTCTCTGCTGACAGAGGGGCAACTACAGTCTAAGGGGGGTGTAAACTAAGCGGCGGCAGCTGCCTTTTGCAGACATGGCTATTAAGAGAGGAAGGACTTTTCTTTGTATTCTGTCACACTCCAAAGTGCAACAGACATCTCAGCTCCTAGTGTCCAGCTACTCCAAACATCTTCTGACACACACAACAAAAGAGCTGGGAGAAGTGCCCCTGAACTGGCTTTCAGTCCACACAAGGCCCCTGATCCCCTGCACAGCATTGGGGAGGGGTCAGTTTGCACCAGTGGAAAAGCTGCTGGTGTCCAGAACTGTCTTTTAATTGCTTTCTGTGTCCCCCTGGATTGTTTTTATTCCATCATCTCTTTTACTCTCTGTGTTGCCAGTTTAGTTTTAGTTGCTGGTAATTTAATAGCAAGGTGTTCCATTTTTAGATGTGTTTTTAGATTTCATATGCTTATATTTGTATGGGGTATTTTCAACTTTATTTTCAGCACATACTATGGCTGTCTTGCTTTACGCTGGTGCTATAACCCAGTGTCAGCACGCCACTGTGATGTGTGTGAGATGTGTGTGTGTGTTTTAGTACTATTAATCTGGAAGCCGTAAAGCCTGTGGTGAAGTTCACAGACATGCAGAAACAGCCGGTGTTCAACTTCCAGGTGTCCAACGTTCTGCCTGCCAAGAGGGCACTACAGCCACACTGGAGCCTAAAGTGATCCAGGAACTGGTGCTCTTCAAGGGTATTCTCAAGGTAACCCCTCTCGCCCATCTCTCTTCCTACGGCAGGCAGAGGGCAGGCCAAGCCAGCACACCTCTCTCTCCCTCACTGGAAGCACACTCTGCCTGTGCAGTCAAGCCCAGGAGCAGAGACCCATCAGTGGCTCTTAGCCACAAAGTCTGCCTGGGTCAGTGGTGCTCTGTATCCTTGGTGCTTGGGGGGCAACACTGGAGGGGGGGGTTTCTGGAGTTCTAGCCCCACTGGTGGACTTCCCAATGGCCCCTGGGTTTTGGCTATTGAGTGACTCAGAGTGTTGGACTGGATGGGCCATTAGCCTGATCCAGCATGGCTTCTCTTACGTCTGGGGCAAGGGATGCTCTGTGTTCTTGGTGCTTGACGGGGAGAGGCAACAGTGGGAGGGCTTCTGGTGTCCTGGCCGCACTGGTGGACCTGGTGTTTTTGGCCCCTGTGTGACACAGAAGAGTGTTGGGCTGGACGGGCCACTGGCCTGATCCAACATTGGCTTCTCTTATGTTCTTATGTCTGGGGCCAGGGAGGCTCTGTTTTCTGGGTGCTGGGGGGCATCAGTGGGCGGGGCTTCTGGAGCCCTGGAGAGGTCCCCCCCCGCCCCGCCCCGCCCCGGCCGACCTTCGTGGTAGAGGTGCCGGAGGATGGCGTCGTCGACGGAGTGGAGGTCCTTGACGTTGAAGGAGGGGAAGAAGCGGGCGCGGGCGAAGGCGCCGGGGAAGAGGGCGGCCCAGGTGTCGTCGCCCATGAAGACCAGGCGCTTCCCGCTGCCGGCCAGCTGGCGGAGGAGGTTGTCCTCGCGGACGGCGTGGGAGGCGAAGTTGCTGCCGGCGTCGACGAAGGTGGGCAGGGAGCCGGTGGCCAGGGCCTTCAGCCGCTGCATGGTGGTGGTCGGCGGGTCGGCGCGGAAGCGGAAGAGGCGCCCGTGCGCGCCCGACAGGGACCCCAGCGCCGGCAGCCGGCCCAGGAAGAGCGAGGGGGAGCGGGCGGCCCCGTCCGGGCCCTGGCGCGGGAGGGCGAAGTCGAAGCGGAGGGCGTCGATCAGGACCAGGACGGCGCGGGCGAAGCGGCGGGGCAGCCAGCAACCCTCCCCGGGCGGCGGCGGCGGGGGAGACGGCGGGGCCGGGGCGGGCGGGCGGCGGCAGGCGCTGCGGTGGGGCAGCTCCACGCGCGTGAGGAGGAAGCCGCGGGCGAAGAGGCCCAGCGCCGCCGCCACCAGCACCGCCGCCCAGGCCACGAAGGCCAGCGCACGCCGCCCATCGCCCATCGCAGACCCGCCGCCGCACCCGGCGCCGGAAGCGGAAGAGCCCGGCCGGCGGACAGGAGGGGGGGGGAAGAGGAAGAGGCGCAGGCGCGGGAGGGGCCGCGGGCGCCCCGCCCCCTTCCCCCGCCCCGCGAGCAGCGCAGGCGCAGTCCTCCTCCTCCGAGAGGAACCCTCGGTGCTCTCTCCCGGGATGGGAGAGAGAGATCGAGCGCCCTGAATGCGTGCGGGGGGGGGGGCAGGTCTCGGTGGGCCTCTGCTGGAAAGGACAGCGGTTTTTGGGGCCATATATCTGCTCGCCTGGCCGTAGTCATCGCTTTACAGCTGCTGCTGACCCTGCAACCTTCTCTGGTTACTCAGCGTCACTTGGCCCATCTCGGTCATCATCAGGCTGCACATTCAGTTTGCTGCTCATCCTCCGGCTGCAGGTTTGAGCCTTGCCCGCCCTTCTGGCGCTTTGCACAGGGAGGCTCATGCCTTGAATAAGCCTTTGCTGGTCTTCAGGGTGCCCCCCTCTGGACCCGGAACTTTGGTGGTCTGGTTTCTCCGGCCAGCTGTCTGCATCTCACCTTTCATCCGGGGCTCAAGGCCGCTCTCCTCTTAAGTTACTCCATTTATACCCAAGCCTGCCTCCCCGGGGGAGGCCACCCAAAGCAACTGACATCACCCCCCAGGAAGAACCGAGTGGGAGAGTCCAGGGGCATCTTGGAGACAGAAAACACCTGACTCTGGGTAGAAGCCTTCCTGTGGAAGCACACATTTTCAGATACATATAAAAGAGTTAACAAACGGGTGCAAGAATTGAATTCAAGTCCAGGGGCACCTTGAAGACCAACAAAGTTTAATTCTGGGTAGAAGCTTTGGTGTGCATGCACATTTCTTCAGAAACATTGAAACAGACTTCCTCAGACATATAGGTAGAGGGGGGAGGTGAGTTGCCAGGAAGGGCTAATTAGAATCAAGATGCATCAGTAACTGAGCAATAAGTATAGCGAAGTCTGGATTAAAGCAGTTAGTTAGACCAGTGAACAGTAGCAAATTAGTATACAGATAATAAGAGTTAACGAGCAGATGCAAGAACTGAGAGACTTAGCATGTGTAGTGAGATAAGAAGCCAATATCTCTGTTAAGTCCTGGGGGTAGGTTAGGCTGAGACTGTGTGCCTGACCCAAGGTCACCCAGCAGGCTTCCATGGCACAAGTGGAGGATTTGAACCAGGACCTCTCCCGATCCTAGTCTGACACACTAACCCCTGCACCACACTGGCTGTCCATTGTAACAGGTTGCCATAGAACCCTCCTCCCATCTCTGTGATCTGCAGAAACACTGGGAGAACTCTGTACGCACTCACACACCAAGGGCAGGAGCAAGCCCGCCACCCCCATTTTGTGGGCCCACAGCACACCCCATCAAGGCAGAAGGCAGCAGTTGGCCATTCCTCCCCGCTGCCAAGCCAGAGACAAAGGGCAGGTGCTGGGGGGAGGGGGGCAAGACTAAACCCCACTTGGCTTCCAAGTTCCCAGCAAACAATTTTTTTCCACATTTTTGCCCCACCCACCCCGCTAGCGGGCTCCTCCCCTCCCCGCCCACCCACCAAGAAGGGGCAGAAGAGGGCACTCCAACCGTAAGGCGGGGGGGGGGGGGCTCAGCAAGCAGAAGCTGCCAGCCTTCTTCCTCCTGATGGAGACCCCAAAGGGAGGGGGGCGGGGGAGGGTCTGATGAATGCCAGAGACTGGGTGACTTTTCAGTAACTGTTTATTGCAAACATACAAACCGAACAGCTGGCTTTCTCCCTCCGGGTGCCTTTCCAGTGAGTTTCTGCTCCCCACCACCACCAGACCCCACTTCCTGCTGGGACTCCGGGCTCCTCTTTTCCTTGGGCCGAGGCAGTGTTCCCACTTCACTGCAGGGAGCAAAGCCAGCTGTCCTCCCCACACACCCACCACCAATACGCCACTCTGGGACAGCAGACAGGCCTTGGGAGGCTACCAACCACAGGCCAGCTGGGGTCTCCCCCACCCCCTGTACTGCCCCCCCTCCACAGGCAAGATCTTGCTTTTTATAACACCTCCCCCCCCCCCCCCCCCCCGGGCAAGCATTTCCAACTTTCCTCAAGTGGTGCTGATTCCACAACGCCTTCCAGGGAAACCTCCTCCTGCTGGACTGTCGCAGCACTCGACCAGGCAGCCATTTCCCTTTATTACATGATTAAGTCCCCATTAAAAATAAACCGGGAGGAGGGGGCTCTGGGTGGTCCCGACCGGCTCCTCCGTCAGCTGGTCTGCGGCTGATCGGGCTCAGGGTGCTCTGTGCTGGGGGGCTGCTGTGTCCAGGGGGTGGGGGGGGCTGCCGCCTCCCCACCCTTCACGGCCGGGGGCTTGCTCAGCGTTGCATAGATGCCCAGCGCCTGGAAGGGACAGAACCAAAGGCAGGATCAGGCGGCAGTCCTGTCAGGGCTTCAGAGGCACGTTAATGACTGAGCAAGAGCGTGAGAGAGAGGCTGCCTGCCACGGATCCCGACTGGAAGTGTCTAAAAGGACTCCCTGCCTATCCCCCCCCGACACTCCCCCAAAGAAAAGCCAGTATTGGGAAAGGGGGGCCAGGAACCAGAGCAACTGCCTCCTCAAAGCCCCGACCAAAGCAAGGGCAGGCCTTGGACTCCCCAGAGTCCTCCAGAGCTCCATCCACACCTTTCAGGCACATCAGTACCCCTAGCTCCTGGGCCATGACAACCATGGCCAGGCTGCCTATCAGAAGAAGGGAACAAGGAGGAAACTGGATTTACACCCCACCCTTCACTCCCCAAGGGAGTCTCAGAGCGGCTTACAGACTCCTTTCCCTTCCCCTCCCCACAACAGGCACCCTGGGAGGTAGGCGGGGCTCAGAGAGTTCTTTCAGGGACTGCCCTTGAGAGAACAGCTGTGCCAGAACTATGGCTCGCCCAAGGTCACCCAGCAGCTGCATGTTGAGACATGGGGAATCGAACCCAGTTCTCCCAGATTAGAGTCCACGCTCCTAACCACTACACCAACCAGGACATCATCAGGCTGCCCGCCCACCCACCCACCCACCCTCAAAGGGACGCTGCTCAACGGAGGGAGGGGAAGGGCCTTCTGCCACGGGACAGTGCCCCCACCCATCACAGAGAGGCAAAGCGCTTCAGCAGACCATGGCCCTTCTGGAGTCAAAAAATGAGTCCACGTCCTTCACTGCTCTTCAGAAGCTCAGCAGGGTCTAACTGTGTGCCCCTGCAATGCTGTGGGCCCTGCATGCCCGATCACCCTCCCCAAGGGGCACGGCAGCCTCTGCCAGCGGCCTCCTGCGCCAGCCTCACCTGGGCCACCATGCCAGAGACATCTCCCGTGTTGGAGGGCAGGAGGAGAGTGTTGCCCTCTTTCGCCAGCTTGGAGAAGGCACTCACGTACTGCTCGGCCACAGACAAGGAGGCAGCTGCATTGCCATGCTGGGGAGGGAAGCAGGACCAGTGAGCGGAGCCGCCGCATCTGAGAGCAAGCCCAGCAGGAAACAGCATGGCCGGGGGGGGGGGGGGGGGGAGACCTGTGGCCGCTCAGCAGCAAATGAACACCACTCACTTTCTGATCAGTCCTCACAAGACCTTTGGTCCTCCCACCCACGTGCAATATCCCTGCCGAAAGGCTATGTGCCCAGAGAGGAAACTAGTTTCTAAGGAGGGACACCCCGAAGACACGCCAGTTTGAGGTGGCGGTGTAGATAAGAACATCAGGAAAGCCCTGCTGGAGAGCCCCATACATACCCCAGAGAGCACTGCAGTCGGGGTCTCTGAACCGACTGACCCTCCCGGGTCCTAAGGATGCTAGGCTCGCCAGGACCAGAGCCAGGGCGTTCTCAGTGGCGGCTCCAACCTGGTGGAAGGAGCTCCCGGAAGAGATCAGGGCCCTGCAGGACCTCTTGAAGTTCCGCAGGGCCTGCAAGACGGAGCTCTTCCACCAGGCTCTCAACTAGGAGCCGCCCTACTATTATCATCCACAAGTCCTGGCCCTTAGCCTCGACAGCAGCTTTATCCTATTAGGACTCGGGGAGACCACCGAGCTGGTAACGTCTGGTCTGCCGCGATGACAGACTACCATCTTAGGTGACCTAACCCCATCTCAAGGGACATCCACAGCATTAGCACCTTATGATTTTATGGGTGTATGATTTTAATGTACTGAATTCTATTAATTTATGTGTTTTACATATTTTAATGGTATTTATACCAATTATGTAACCCGCCCTGAGCCGGTTCGCGGGGAGGGCGGGGTATAAATTAAATAAATAAAATTAAATAAATAAATAGTCCAGCCTCTTGTCTCACACAGGCTAACCAGTTCCTCTGGACAGCCAACAACAGGGCAGAGAGGCCGAGGCCTTCCCCTGATAAGAACCTCAGAAGAGCCCTGCTGGATCAGACCAGTGAGGGTCCCTCTAGTCCAGCATCCCGTCTCACACAGAGAGGTCAGCCAGTTCCTTTGGAGGGCCAAGAACAGGGCAGAGAGGCCGAGGCCTTCCCCTGAGAAGGACATCAGAAGAGCCCTGCTGGATCAGACCAGTGAGGGTCCCTCTAGTCCAGCCTCCCGTCTCACACAGGGGCCAGCCAGTTCCTCTGGAGGGACAATGACAGGGCACAGAGGCCAAGGCCTTCTCCTGATGTTGCCTCCTGGCTCTGGGAACCTTTGAATGCGGAGGTTCCCACCAGTCACCAAGACAGGCTAGTAGCCATTGACAGACTCCATGAATCTATCTAGTCCCCCTTTCAGAAGCTGGCCAAGGTCTGTCGGGGGCTTCCCGCAGCCTACTCACCTGCTGGGCCAGAGCAGCTGCCAGGAGCCGGATAGCCTCTGCCTTGGCCTGGGCCTTCACCAGCAGAGCGTTGGCCTCCCCTAGGACAGGGAACAACAAAGACAGCTAGGCCAGCCCCAGCTCCTCCGAGGGCCAAAGAAATGCCGCCTCCCAGCACCAGGCATGCAGGGAAGCCAGGTCCCAGGAACTTCACCCCAGCTGTGGCAAAGGGCTAAGCACTCCTGCCCCCCCGGACCATCCCCCCCTCTTCAAAACCCATCGAGCAGGTGCGCCCAACAGAAAGGAAGAGCCAGGTGACCCCTCAGACAGGCCAGCTGACTCCTGGGTCCTAGATCTCCTGGGCCCTAGATCTCCTTTTACCCAGAGGCCCTCCCTGGGGGTCTCCGCTCTCTCTTCTCTGATTCAAACAGCCCCCCCTGAGTCCTTTTGGTCAAGCAGGCCAGGCCAGGAGTGCTCTCCTGAGTGGGCCGGGGGGGGGGGGGACTCACCTGCCTGCCCCTCTGGCTTCCCTGCCCAGCTGCTCCTCAGCCCCAGCAGCCAGGGCAGCCCCCGCCCCAAGCACTTCTCGGCCCAGTTTCGGGCTCCGAGTGAGGCGCTGCTGGCAACTTGGGCTGCCTCTGGGGTCTCATCGCCCCGCTGGCTCCGGGGGCCTTCGGCACGCAAAACCTGCCTCCGCCCCGTCTTCTCGCGGGCCCTTGCTCCTTACCAGCAGCTTTGTTGATCCGCTCAGCTTTCTCCCCCTCCGAGGCCAGGATCTGAGCCTGCTTCTGCCCCTCGGCCACGTTGATGGCCGACTCTCGGGTTCCTTCCGATTCCAGCACGGTGGCCCGCTTGCGCCGCTCAGCTTCCACCTATAAAAGCAGAGACCTGGGTCTGGGTCAAAGCCCAGCACTCCCCACCCCCTCAGCACAGAACTGGCCCCTCCCTGCAGAAGCCACACGCAGGGCTGAGGGGTGGCAGGAAGCCTCCTCGGTGCTGCTATGGGAACCTCTGCCGCACAGAACTTTCTCTAGTGCAATCGAAGGAGATTGTGCAGGAATAAATCCCCCCCCCCCTCAAAGGGCTGTTTTCAGGAATCTGCCGGAAAGGGCTCCAGCCACGAGGAAGCTGACAGGACAGCAAGAGGCCAGAGCCACGCGGGGGGGTGGGGGGGGGGGTCCAACCATCCTCCAAGGAGCCTTCCTCCAGTGGAAGAACCACTCAAGTTAGAGGGGGGCTCCTACAAAACGTGTCCCTTAAGCATATGCTTCTCGCATGTCCAGTCATTCGGTTTTCCTGGGAAGAGGTTATTACTCAGATTAATTTCGTATTGGAACATGCACTGGTTTTTGAGGATGCTTCTGTGCGTTGAAACTCTTTGTCTCCTGGAGGTGAACCGGTGGTCAACGGAAACGGACCCTCCATGCCCCTTACTGTCAGAGTCCCACAGGGTCAGTCCCAACAACGCTACTTAAACAGAAGTAGTTTATTGAGAAAGAAGTCGTTCATCTGTACACGCTCTGTGTCAGTAATGGCGAGGGCCTCTCATGGATGGACAGTTATGCAGAATTCAAGGCAAAAACCCGCCCCAAAAAAGACCCCCAATCATAAAATACTAGCAAAGCACCTAAAACAACGCTTCTGTGTTCCCAAGGGAAGAAGTGGCACCAGACACCAAGGTCAGAGAGAGCTAGGCGGCGGGCGATAAGGCAGGTACAGCAAAAACGAAACATAACATTCCACCTGAGCGACGTAGGCAGGAGGGAGATGGGAACTCCCAGCCGGGAAACAAGGAAGCATGAGATGACACTTATAAGAGCTAAAAGACTGGTATTACAACACTGGAAAGGTAAACACCCACTTCCAGTAGATCAACAGATCGAGGTCCTTAGAACTCCACTAATATTTGTGTATGTGGCCATATAGATACCAATGGCAGATGGACTTATTTTGAGATATTTGGAACCCTTTTATAGAAACTGATGTATAAACTTGCCACCACTGTTATATTTTTCTCTCTGTGCGTATCTCTTTTTCTTCTGTCTTTTTAAACTCCATGTAGTTGCTGGATTCTGAGTTCTTCTTTTGTTTTCCCAGTTTCTTTTGTTTTTGAAAGAAGGAAAAAATAAATAAAGGTTCCTTAAATTGGAGGAAGGCTTCAAATGAGCCAAAACAGAAAGCTGAGGTGTAACTATCTTAATTAACAAACTTTGCTCAGTGGAGGTCAGTGTTCCCTCTAAGCTGCATTAGTGTGAGCTAGCTCACAGTTCTTTAGCCTCCGGCTCACACGTTTTTGTCTCAGCTCAGGAAGGATGGCCCCAGAGCAAACTCATTTATGCAGTTGCCAAATCGCCCGCTCACAACTTTAATACCAGCTGCTCACAAAGCAGAATTTTTGCTCACAAGACTCTGCAGCTTAGTGGAGGAGTAAGATAGGGGGCTGGGATCTGACCCACACCAGTGCTATTTGGTACCCTGGACTGAGGCACGATGTGACACCAGCCAGGCCAGGAGAGTTCTTTGGAAAGCAGGAATGTTTCTGACCCCAGCTCGCCAGCTGCAGCCAGGGGTGCCGGCTTCCTGTCCCACAGTCAGCCCATGAGCCAAGCTGGTGGAAACACCCATCATGTTGCCAGGAGAAGGCCAAGGCTATCCTCCGGGTTCCAACCCCCCCCTCGACCCCCTGTTGCAGGGCCTGACCTGCATCTGCATGGACTCCTTCACCCGGGGAGGCACGTGGATGTCCTTGATCTCATACCGCAGGCACCGGATGCCCCAGTAGTCCGAGGCCTGGTTGATGGCGTCCACGATGCTGGCATTGAGGGACTCCCGCTCCTGGAAAGGAGAGCGAGCGGTCGGGGGGGGGGGGGGGGCGGGTGCAGTCATGAACAAGAGCCCCAGTGGAGCAGACCCTCTAGTCCAGCATCCCGTCTCACACTGCCACCAACAACAGGGCAGAGAGGCCAAGGCTGTCCCCTGATGCTACCTCCTGGCGCTGGCATTCAAAGGGTGACTGCTTCTGAATGTGGAGGTTCCCCCTCAGTCACGATGACCCCTCGCCAGTGATAAAACCTCTCCCGCCATCAATCTGCCCGATCCCCTTTCAAAGCTGTCTATGCCTGTGGCCATCCCTACAGCCTCTGGCCTCAAAGCCCACCTTTTAGTCACTCCCTGTGCAAACTATTGTTTCCTTTTCTCTATCCGGAGGCTATTCTTCATCGGCTTCATTGGATGCCCCCAAGTTCCAGTGTTTTGGGAGAGAAGCTCCGTCTGCCCCCTCTCTCCGCCCCAGGCAGAAGTTTATAAGCTTAGATGCCTCTTTCCTAAACTGAAAAGCCGACTTATTTGATTTGCTTCATTTACGCCCATTTTCCCTTCCCAGTGGGGGACCCAAAGCGGCTGACATCATTGTCTGGTGTCGTGGTTAAGTGCGCGGACTCTAGTCTGGGAGAGCCGGGTTTGATTCCCCACTCCTCCACTTGCACCTGACTGGATGACCTTGGGCAAGCCATAGCTCTGGCAAATCTGTTCTTGAAAAAGAGCAGTTTCTCTCAGAGCTCTCTCAGCCCCACCTCCCTCACAGGAGGGTGTCTGCGGTGGGGAGGGGGAGGGAAAAGGAGTTTGTAAGCCGCTCTGAGACTCCCTTGGGGAGTGGAGGGCGGGGTATAAATCTAATCTCTTCTTCTTCTTCTTCTTCTTCTTCTTCTTGTCCTCTCCCCCGTTTTATCCTTGCGACAACCTTGTAAGGCAGGTTAGTCCAAGAGGGCGTGACTGGCCCAAGGTCATCCCCGCAAGCTCCCATGGCATTTGAGCCCGAGGGATTCGAGTCCGAGTCTCTGAGATCCTCATCTGACACACTAACCGCTCCCCCACGGGCTCTCTCCGCCTGGCTATTCCCTGTCCTGCTGTTCAGGCCCACCTCCCCTGCTCCAGCAATGTGGGAAACCCCCCCACCCACCCCCAGCTCAGCTATCCTCTCTCTCCTCTGTCCAGCCAGCCTGTAGGGCTCTGGGGCCAGAAGTCCCATGCTCTGGAGAGTTGCGCCCCCTCGTCTAGCCACAAAGCAGACTCCCTGCCTCTCTGCTGCAACCCCACGCAGGCTCTGCAAGCACCACTTCTGCCAGCCCTCCAGAAACCGGCCTGCCCCCTTCTTCCTCACTCATGCAACCCCAGCCCAACTCCCCTCTCCTGTCACTCACCCGGAAGACTTTGTCAAGGGAGAGCTTGCCCAGTTCCGAGCGCATGGTTGTCTGAGCAAGCTGGGTCACGGCGTACTCTGGGTCCTCTACTCCATAGCTAGCCTGGACAAAAGGAATGGGCACAGTAGTAGGCCAGCCTCTGAGAAGTCCAGCAGCCTCCTAGGCCAGGCCCCGGCCTTAAGGGTGTGTTCAGGATGTGGCCCAATTGCGTAAGCACCATGCCCTCCCCCACCCATGCCCCTCCCAGCCCCAAGCAGCGGCCCACACAGAGTCTCCTGGCCCCTGTGGTCCCCCTCCCCACTCTTCTGTACGGAAACAGACAAGAGGCAACCCAAACTGCTGCACTTTGCCGAACTCCCCGTTGGAAGAGCTGCTGGTAGCTTCCAGGTCCGTGAGATGCCAAGGCCTGTTCCTGCCTCTATCCCCCTCGGAGGTGGTACCTTGTAAGGGTCCATGATCCGCAAGTAGAGGACACCGTCTATTTGGAGGGTCACGTTATCTGCAAGGACACAGAAAGATGTTTCAAGGCAAGAAGACGTGGAGGGCTCCAACTGCTGGGCTAGAACTGACCCAGCCAGCAGGGAAAGTTCTAGTCTGCAAATGCTTCTGGACAAAGTTTAGTGGAAGAGGCTACAAGACTGATCAGCCAAGAAGCTACGGAGACAACAGGTGCTTTGACAAACCTAGGCCTCGCCATCTGCAACCTCAGGAAGGGGCCAGGATGCCTAGGAAAGGGAGATGCCTCCTGATAAGAGATTTCCCATTTACTGTGTGAGCTGCAAATAATCTGGTTGACGAAGGAGTCTCTAAACAAGGAGGCAAGAGATCTCGTAGACCTGCGCCTGAGCCAGTTTGGTGTAGTGGTTAAGTGCACGGACTCTAATCTGGGAGAACCAGGTTTGATTCCCCACTCCTCCACATGCAGCTGCTGGATGACCTTGGGCAAGCCATAGTTCTCTCAGAGCTCTCTCAGCCCCACCCACCTCACAGGGTGTCTGTTGTGGGGAGGGGGAGGGAAAGGAGTTTGTAAGCTGTTCTGAGACTCAAGTAAAGGGCGGGGTATAAATCCAATCTCCTCCTCTTCCCCTTCTTCTTCTCTTGCCCTCCCTTCCCTTGCCTCTTCCTCAAAGCAGAACCAATTTTTCTGTAGTGACTCTGGCTGCCACTGGCTGACCCACTCTGAAGTCACAGTGCCATGGCAGAATTTGGCCTAGGACAGTCTGGACCTTGGGGGCTTGAGGGGCCACCAGATCCCTTCTGCGAGGCCTTCCCCACCTCACGGGCTTGCAGATGACCCCTCCTGCCCAAAAGCGGCCAAACAGCATCAGCACCGCCCTCTGCAGCACAGCAGCACTGGTACCACACTCTGTTTGGAGCTGATCCCCTTGCAGTCAGGAACAAGTTCTCTCGGAGCTCCTCTCTCAAGGGCAGTTCTCAAGAGAGCTCTCCCAGCCCCACTGACCTCACAGGGTGTCTGTTGTGGGGAAGGGAAGGGAAAGGGGATTGTAAGCCCCTCTGAGACTCCTTCCGGTACTGAAGGGCGGGGTATGAATCCAATCTCTTCTCTTCTTCTCTTGTGGTCCTTTCTGACACGCCCAGGGAAATGCTGATTGCCACTTTGGCCAGGGATCCTGGAGGGTTTTTTATCATCTTTTGGGCATAGG
Source organism: Lepidodactylus listeri (assembly GCA_029233225.1). Lineage (NCBI taxonomy): Eukaryota > Metazoa > Chordata > Lepidosauria > Squamata > Gekkonidae > Lepidodactylus > Lepidodactylus listeri. The sequence continues at coordinate 1,102,642 of JARCFY010000004.1, read as the reverse complement.
ACAGCGGTCACTGGATGTGGGGGGGGGGAGTTATTTGTGAATTTCAGGCATTGTGCAGGGGGTTGGACTAGATGACCCTGGAGGTTCCTTCCAACTCTATGATTCCGTGTTTCTCCATGGCTGAATGGGCCCTGCTAGATCTGCACCAGAGAGCTCTGCTTAGGAAGGTCCTGCTGGACAATTGGGGATCGTGCCCTGTCTGGATCCCAAAGCTGACCTAGTCCCCTGGCTAAAAGAAAAGGCTCATCTGTCCAGGATCTCAAGAAAGGGGAGAAACTGGCAGGTAATTCATTGCAGTGGCTTGAAAGAGATCAGTGCACCAGAGGTATCAGCTCAAGAACTCTTGCCCTGTGGCTCTCAGCCTGCTGGTGACCCATACACTGCAGACTTCAGGTGGGAAGTTCTATGGGAAGGGGGGAGAAAGATCAGTCTTTTACCTAGAAACTGGGAGCAGCACTGAGCTATAATTGGACAATGTTAGATTTAGCACCTCACTAATTTAGTCCTAGACAGCTTAATGGCTTCTCTGTGACTCCAAAGATGCTGAGTGTGTGTGCATGGGGAGGGGTTAATACTTAACAGTCCAGGGATTATACTGGACCCAGCAGTGTTGCCAGAGAAGGAAGTTAATGAGGCTTCAAAAATGTATTCTTGAAGCTTCATTTAGCCCGGAAGATGGCCCCCCACCTTGACGTGTCTGACCTGGCCGCATGGATCCGTGCTATGATCGCCTGGAACCAAGACGACTGTGACGTGCCCTGTGTGAGTCTGCTCTTAGAGCCAACCCCGAGAAACTTCAGCTGGCGCAGCTCAGTTACTCTCAGGCCCTCGGTGGGGGGACAGGCTTATCACAGGCACTTGACTGGCTACCGGTCATTTGTTGGGTTCAGTTCAAGGTTCTGGCCATCACCTGCCAGGCTCCCCAGGAGCCTTGGGCCCCGCAGCTGCTGTGCTCTGCCACAACAGCCGGGCTCTTCTGACGGGGCCACCCTGGAAACGGGCAAGATCAGCAGCTGCCCACTGGCATTCCCTGTTGTGGTGACGCCCACCATGTGGAACGGCCCGCCTGGGATCAGGAAGCCCTCCCCACCTCTGCCAGGCCACAGAACGTTCAAAACAGGATTGTTCTGGAGGGTATTTTTATCAATGGACTAGAACTGCAGAGGACAATGCAACAGCTCACAAGGTCGTTTTCATAAAGGAACAGGCCTGTAGTCTATCACAAGGCTTGCTGCATGGATGGACCCCCTTCCTGATCCCACATTATCTTCTGCCTCTGTAACCCACTTTCTGTATTCCAGCGTGGCCTGCCTCAGACAGGGTTGCTCTTTTTCTGATACTGTTTTCTAATTCTGTAATCCTAGCGTTTCCACATTGGGCACTGAATGTCTTACGCTGCCTGATTTTTCTGTATAGACCTAATTTGTAGCCTGCCTCAGTGAGAAAGGAGGGTGGCAAAAGAAGTCAACAGGTACGAAGAATATAAAGATCAGGTCAATTACCCACAACCCTTTCAGCAAACATGGCTGAAACCCTGCCCATGCAAGTGAAGACAAAACGACGACACTCCCCAGCCAAGAGGGTGACTGGGCATTCACCAGCTGAGACCAAACTGGGTGGCGCCACAGACTGCCCCAAATGCCCGCTCAAGGCCATCCTCACCCCCCCCCCCCACTCCTCTCCTCACCATGAGTGACAGCCGACTGCTCTGGCACATTGATGACGATCTCCTTGAGGCTTTGCACGTAGCGTATGCGATCCAGCAAGGGGATGAGGAAGTTCAGTCCCTGGCAAGGATAAGGAAGAAGAAATGGCCTAAGAACCGCAGCACCACTCCTGCCTCTTCTGTTTCAATACAGAGGAATGGGAGTCCCTATTCTGGTGCTCTATGAAGTCAGGCCGACTTCCAGGCACTCGGGATCATTTCCCCCCCTCCGACTGAACAACAGCATGGGACACAGCAGCAAAGGAAAGCCAGCATGGTGTAGTGGTTTAGAGCAGTGGACTCTGACCTGGGAGAACCAGGTTTGATTTCCCTACTCCTCCACATGCAGCTGCTGGTGTGACCTTGGGTCAGTCACATGTTCTCTCAGAGCCGTTCTTTCTTGAAAGAGCTCTCTCAGCCCCACCTGCCTCACAGGGTGTCTGTTGTGGGGTGGGGAAGGAGACTGTAAGCCACTCTGAGACTCTGAGTGAAGGGCGGGGTATAGATCCAATCTCCTCTTCTTCTTCTGAAATGTTTCTCTCTCAACAAGAATCAGGAATGTTCCCAGCTAGGATAGCTTCCACCTCCCACAGGAAAACCTCATAGCCCAGTTCTTTTCCTGCTCACTCAGAAATTCAGAAGGACTTACCCCCAAGTAAGCATGCAAAGGAGTGCAGCTTTGGAATTCTGTAGATCACATTGCAACCCTTGCTGCTATGAACTTTCATTAGCGGCCATATACAGAAATAAAAAATACCTTCATTTGTCAGCAGAAAGCATGGCAAATCTCATCTCTCCCACTGATAATTCAGTCTGGCCCAGGAAGGGATCACCAGCACCCAAAGATTGGGAAAGGCCTGCCTTGAATAACCAGCAAAACTCAAGGAAGGGATGGTGGCTATTTCCCCAGCACTGCCTGGACATCTCCTCTGCCTGTGTTTGTGAATCCCATTAGTGTATCCAGCCAGGACTTACAATGCCTGGGTCTAGCGGCTTGTGTTCTCTCTCCAGACACAACACTGCTTGTGCCCTGGTTTTGACTGCTGGAGAGAACTGTAAACTTATTTACAGTACATTGCAAGACAGCTTTACTATTAAGTAATAGCAAACAGACTGTAACTACAGATAGCAACAGCTTTTGCTATTACTTTTAAGTATCAGAAGGTAACTGTGTTGGAAGAGAAGAGCAAGAGTTGAGTCCAGGAGCACCTTAAGAGACCAAGAAGATTTTCCAGGATAGACGCTCACTTTGTCAAGATACTTTTGAAAACACTGACTCTGGAAAGGTCACATCCCAGAAATCTTGTTGGTCTCTAAGGTGCTATGGGACTCAAATCAAGCTGTTAGATACAAAACATTCTTAAATGTTAAAATTATCTTTAGTGCGTCTATTGTTACTTTCGTTCGTGCCGGGGTACTTGAGACTAGCATGGCTAACCCAGAGGTCCCTCTATGCACTACCTGTCTAGAAACCACGCAGAGTTCCACTGGCGCAGCACTGACCCACTCTGCTTGTAGAGGTTGGAAGCAGAGCAGGTCCTGATGTGATGGCCAGTCTCAGAAGAGCTGGGCACTGCGGCTTCTCTGAGCTCAGGAAGTTGTGCCCAAATTGCAGAAACTGGTTCCCCAGAGTGGACTGATCACCTGCAAAGCTGTGCAGATCTGCCCTCCAGCCTTCCTTGTGCTGGATAGACACTCAGCCCAGACTTATGTCTGGTTGGAACTGCCCATAAATGGGGATTAAGAACCTCAGAAGAGCCCTGCTGGATCAGATCAGTGAGGGTCTTCTAGTCCAGCTTATCCTGCTTCACACAGCGGCCAGCCAGTTCCTCTGGAGGACCAGCCACAGGGCAGAGAGACCGAGGCCTTCCCCTGAGAAGAACGTCAGAACAGCCCTGCTGGATCAGACCAGTGAAGGTCCATCCACTCCAGCATCCTGTCTCACACAGTGGCCAACCAGTTCCTCTGGGAGGCCAACAACAGGACAGAGAGGCCGAGGCCTTCCCCTGGTAGGAGCATCAGAAGGGCCCCGCTGGCTCAGGCCAGTGAGGGTCCATCCAGTCCAGCATCCTGTCCCACACAGTCTCCCAACCAGTCCCTCTGGAGGGCAAAAAACAGGGCAGAGAGGCCGAGGCCTTCCCCTGAGAAGGACCTCAGAAAAGCCCTGTTAGATCAGACCAGTGAGGGTCCCTCTGGTCCAGCATATCCTGTCTCACACGGTGGCCAGCCAGTTCCTCTACAGGGCACAGATAGGAGCTCTCAATCATGGAGCAAGTGATGCTCTGTATTCCTGGTTGCTTGATGGGGGGGGGGGGGGGGGGGGGGAGAGCAGTGGGAGGGGCTTCTAGTGTCTTCCTGGCCCCACTGCTGTACCTCTTGAGGGCACCTGGTGTTTTTGGCCCCTGTGTGACACAGAAGAGTGCTGGACTGGATGGGCCACTGGCCGGGTCCAGCACTGGGCTTCTCTTGTGCTCTTATGTCTGGGGCAGGGATGCTCTGTCTTCTTGGTGCTTGACCGGGGGGGGGGGGGGGGCTTCTGGCTTCTCTCTTCCGTCCTTGTGTCCAGAGGCCGAGGCCTCCCCCTGAGGCTGCCTCCTGGCCCTGGGCCGCAGAGGACCCGAGCCCCTGAGCGCGGAGGTCCCCCTGAGTCCCCGGGGCTGCAGACTCCTCCCTCCTCTCATCTGTCCCCAACCACCCCCCCCCCCCCGGCTCACCGGCTCGAGGATGCGGTGGAAGCGTCCCATGCGCTCCACCACCCAGGCCTCCTGCTGCGGCACGAAGAGCACCACCGTGTTGAGGGGCAGGCTGGAGGCCCAGCGCCGCGGCGCCCGCCCGGGGACCGCCCCCGCCACCCCCAGGAGCCCCGCCGCCCGCCCGGCCACGCGCAGCCCCAGCATCGCCCGCCCGCCCGCCCGCCCGCCACTTCCGGCGGTGCGCCGCCCAACGCCTTCCGCCGCGCCCGCACAGGGAGCGGCACTTCCGGCTCCAGAGCCCCGCATCCGAGCCCACCGACGCCTGCGCGTGAGAGCCGGAAGACGAGGCGGAACGGCGGTGGCAAGGGCACTTCCGCTACCCGGAATCTAACGATCGGACACATGGGCGCAGCTTCCGGCTCCGGCCGAAGCCACTTCCGCCAGTTCACGACTTGGAAGCGCCCTTCCTCCTCCCTGTTCGCCCTCTCGGCTCGTCGGGCCCCGGCCTCCTCCGGAGTGATGGCTGCAGCGAGGCGAGGCCGGGCGGGCCGACCTCTGGATCCGGAGCCGAAGAGGGCAAAGTCTGAGTCCAGCCGGGCACCTCGGAGACCAGCGCCGCCGCATTCCTGGTGGACGCTCCCGGGTGCTGCCTCCGCTCTTGGGACAGCGGGCGTGCGCGCCAGAAAGCTTATGCCTGGAAGAAAACTGCGTTGGCCGTAAAGGTGCGGCCCTGACCTCTGCCACAAGGCAAATCAGTGGTGCCAGAGAGGCCATGGTCCCGCTAAGCTGTGGAGTCTTCCTGGGAGCAAAAGCTCTCACTTTGTGAGCCACTACTGCAGGGGTGGCCAACCTGTGGCTCGGGAGCCACATGCGGCTCTTTCACACATATTGTGCGGCTCCTGGCAGGGCGGCTGGGGAAGCAAAGGGGAGGCATGCTTTTTCTCTCTTTCTCCCTTCCTTCCTTCCCTCCTCCCTCCCATCTATTTGCTTTCCTAGTTTCTCTCTCTCTCTTTCTTATAACTGGTTTTCCTCGTTGTTTTTGTTTTTGGCAGTCCCATTTAACGTTAATAAAAAGCAAATTTGCATATTTTTAAAAATAAAAACGTGTGTGTGATATTTGTTCCTGTCTTGCGGCTCTCAGACATCTCTATGTGGCTCTTTCGTTTATTCTATGTGGCTCTTACGTTAAGCAAGGCTGGCCACCCCTGCACTACTGGCATGAAAGTGGTGAGCGAGCGGTTTGGCTGCTGCGTCACGTTAGTTTGCTCTGGAGCCACATCCTTCCTGAGCCAAGACAGAAATCTGTGAGCCAGAGACTAAAAAAATGTGAGCTAGCTCACACTACTCAGCTTAGAGGGAACACTGCTCACAGGCAATGCTCCCGCTAAACTGTGGAGGCTTCCTGTGAGCAACAATCCTACTTTGTGAGCCACTGGCATTAAAGCTGTGAGTGATTTGGCTACTGCATAAATTAGCTGGCTCTGGAGCCATCCTTCCTGAGCTAAGACAGAAATGTGTGAGCCAGTGGCTAAAAATCTGTGAGCTAGCTCACACTAACTCAGCTTAGAGGGAACACTGCTCACACTGCCGTCCCCGGTGGGGGGGGCGGGGGTGAAGGGTTAGCATGAAGACAGCCAAGAAGCCCAGCAGGACTGCAGGCCAGCAGCTGGGCAGAAGTGGGACCCTGGTCCACACCAGCTGCTGGGGGAAATGGACAAAGCACTCCCCCCCCCTCCAAGCCTCTAGCTCCACCAGAGAGCAGAGAATAATTTGTGCCACAACTGAACCAAAGTTCCATACTGCGAACAAAGATTCTGCACAGGAATCAGCAGCAACGGAAGCACTCCCAGAAGTCAGCACTCCCAGGGAGGCTCCAGAAGAGTCACAGCAAATGAAGATAATTAGAAGACTTTACAGCTGAGCATCCTGCAAATGTCCCTCCCTGACTCTGCCCAGGGCCAGGGGACCACACCCATCCTTCACACTCAGCCCTGTCAACCCTGGCAAGGCAACATCTTTGTTCTTGAGGAGGGCCTGTAGCAGCCTCAGCAGGTGGAGTCCTGGTTACACCCTTCAGAGTCATTGGTGCTCCACAGGTGGAGCTGTGGCCATGCATCCTGCTTCAGCCATAGGAGGTCTGTCTAGTCTAGCGGGGTCCTTCTGATGTCCTTCTGAGCAGGGCTGCGGGGATGGTCCCAACTCCATACAGCTTCTCAGAAGCAGCCCTGGTGCCCAGTAAGGATGGGACTCCCTATTCCTGAGCACTGCTGGGCATTTTCAATGAGTTAGCTACCACGATTCCAAAACTTTCCTCCTGGTCAGTTACCGCGAGTTCAGACCCCATCAATTTATATTTATATGGGTTGGGTTTTGTTTTGTTTTTTGCTGCAATGTGCATTACTCTGCACTTGCCCACGTTGAACCTCATTTGCCCCACTGACGCCCACTCGCCCAGCCTCGACAGATCCCTCTGGAGCACTTCACAGTCCTCCCTGGTTCTCACCACCCGGAACAATTTAGTGTCATCTGCAAACTTCCCCACTTCACTGCTCACTCCCAACTCCAAATCATCAACAAGCAGAGGTCCATCAATGGCTATTAGCCACAAGGTATAGACAGGGGTCCTTTCGTAGAAAAAGAGGTGCAGGAGCTCATTAGCATAACTCATTAGCATATGCCACGTCCCCTGACATCACCAGAAGGGTGTCAGAAAGGGAATGTCAGTTTCAGCCCCATTATACCCTATGGGCCATTGAAATCAATGGCAAAAACTCATAGGGTATATGAGGGACTGGAGGGGAGGGGCTTTGAGGGAGAGGCTCCAAACTTGCAGGGTAGCTGCTGGGGCCTCTCCTCAAAATACCCACCAAGTTTCAAGAAGATTGGACCACGGGGTCCAATTCTATGGGCCCCCAAACAGGTTGTCCCATCCCCTCCATTGTTCTCTATGGTGGGAAAAAGTGTACTGTTGCCCCAACACACATGCTCCATTAGCCAACGGACCAGGGATGGGCTCTGCGCGCTCCCACTGTGGGCTACTCTACCAGAGCGGGGGCACCTCCTCTATGTGGTGCCCAGAGGAGCAGAAGCCGGTGCAGGCTTCCCCTTGCCCATCGTTTCCCCCCTGCCCCGAAATTGGGTAACAGGCTCTGCCAGGGAGGCAATGAGGGGAGGCAGCAGCAGCGGAAGGGAGAGGAAGGGGGCTTCTCCCTCTAGGAAACCAGGATGGGGGCGTGGGAGGAGAAAGAACAATGCGGGGAGGAGGGGACGAGAGCCGAGCGAAGGCAAGAGAGAGACCCAGGCGCGGAGAGGAGAGAGAAATGGGAGGAGAAGCCCGCGCGCAGAACGGGCGGGGAAGAGAGCCGAGGGAAGAAAAGGGAAAGTCCTGACAGGAGAGGCAACGAGAGCTCCAGCTGAGCCTGCCGCCCGCCCTCCCACCCTCCCGCTAAGGAGAGGCAGCTGCTGCAGTCCCCGAGCAAAGTGCCTCTGCGGCAGCCCCTCACCACCACCACCACCCCCAGGCGGAGGCTTCCAGGCCACCAATGCCACAACTCAGTTTCCCCTCTCTGCCGCGTTCATTGGCCTGGGCCAGGGACGCTGGCTCACCGTGGCGCTTCTTGCCTTTCTGCCTCTTGCCAGAGTCTTTGGCCGTGGTGGGCACTTTTTCTCTCTCACCCCTCAGGGCGCGCTTTCTCTGGAGCAAGCCCCTCTGGAAGGCGACAGGATGACTGGCGAAGCAACAACTGTGCGTAAGCGCAGGCAGCCGCGCGGCGCCTCCAACATCTGGGGCATACAGATGGGAAGGTGCCTGCTGGGAGGGTGAAACCAGCTGAGTGACTCCCCTTGCCACTGGTAGATGCCCGCTTTGAACATGGATTTACTTCATTTATATCCCGGCGACACACTCTCCTCTCCAGTGGGGGACCCAGAGAAGCTTGTCTCATTCTCATTTTCTCCTCAAAACAACCCTGTGAAGTAGGTTAGGCTCAGCATGGGTGACTGGCCCAGGATCACCCAAGCAAGCTTCCAGGGCAGAGGAGAAATCCCAGCCTGGGCCTCCCAGAGTCTCACCTGCCGCACTAACTGCCGTCCAGCACATTCAAAGGCTCATTTTGACCTCTCCTGTATGCATGAACCAGGCTTGAACTCTGGTGCATAAGACCTTCAGCAGCCTCAAAACAAGCTAATGTTTTCTAATGAAGCAACAATGTTCCTCTGCACAAGCGCCTCCATTTTAGATTAACACAACATAAATGACTGCTGTTCCCAGTTTTTGCTGTTCACGTGACACTCCATCAAGTGTTTGTGTGAGAGAAGCTGAGCTAACTTTCCCTTCCCCCCAAAATGCCAAGTATACACAAGCAGGGTTGAATTTTAATTAGGCAAGGTGAATTCCAAAGGATGTTCTGCGCTAGGGGAAAAGTTGTCTGCAGTTGCTGTATGCCTGCTGAGGGATGGTAAGATTTCAACACAGTCTGTATTTGAACATTGGACTTGTTCAAACATATGATATAAATTATGCCTTTGTAAGCAAAATTATGTTAAAGATCTATTATTACATGAAATAAAATGCAAAATTAAGACATGCTATTGAACTATTCACCTTTTCCATGCAATTCCATTGTTGTTAAATTATACTTTAGCAAGATAGAGACAACCCTGTGTTTTCTTACTTCTCCAGAGCCAAATTTGAAGAACCTGATCTTTCCTGCTTACACTGGTTAGATTTAGGAAATCTGGAAATGGAGCTATTGGAACTTCAAGAAAGCTCCATCTGGAAAAATAAATTCTATGACCTGTGTGAAACACTTAGAAGATAGAAGGGATGGCAAAGGGCAGCACAGTTAGTTCTGAAAATGAAATCCTTAAGGTGTGGAATTCTCTGCCAAATAATTTTAAGTCAATGAATTGCTTGGGATTGCTTTCCTTACTTTGTTTGGATCATCTTATGCTTGTGAGCAGCTGTTTTCAGCTTTGAATTATATCAAATCTGACACCAGAAACAGACTAACAGATGACCTGAGTGCTGCATGTGTTGCTCTCAAACTTACAAAGTATGAACCAAGTTTAGACAAATTATCAGCATGCATACAACAGCAAAGATCACATTAATTGTTCAACAGCATGCCAAATGCAAACTTTTATCTTTCAATAAAAAGTTGTTTGTATCATTGAAAGCTCTGTTATTGTGTTTTTCTTTAAAGACAAAAGATGTTAATGTATGAGTTGTTTTTTCTAAACTAAAACCTCAGTATTCAGGTCAAATTGCTGTGTTGGCACTTTGCAATAAATAAGTGGGTTGTGGGTTGCAGTTTGGGCACTCGGTCTCTAAAAGGTTCGCCATCTACTGCGTCACCCTTGTCCACATGTTTCTTCACCCCCTCAAAGAACTCTAAAAGGTTAGTGAGACAAGGTCTTCCCTTACAGAATCCATGCCGATTCTTCAACTTCAGCAGCTTCAGAGATGCTGTCGGTTCCACTGGAAGTCTGAAGCTGCTGATGATTACACGTTGGAGATTTGCATCCGTTATTGTACTGAATTGTTATTGTTCCCAGTGCATGTGAGTAAAAGTATGGAAACCACAGCAACTTAAAGGGAACACCCTGATGAAGGATGAACTTTGAAACGTTGTAATAAAACATCCGGACACACAACGTTGTATTATTATATTAGTTCTCCATTATTCTGTGGATTTTTCTATTGTCGTGTATTATTACACGAGTTCTTAATTGTTTCCATTTTTCCCTTGTGGCTACTTTGTATTTGCTACTTTCTATTATATGTTCTTCAGCATTTTGGCAATTTGTAAGTAGTGAGTCTCTACACTTGTTTTTGCCTTCTATTGTTGTACTGGACCTAGATTTTGCCATGGCCCTCCCCTGGCATCTCTCTAGAGGGCCCAGGGAAGCAGAGGCCACTTCCACCCCGGGGGGGGGGGAGAAGATGAGAGAGGCAGGTCAGCTGTATCAACTGCAGGGGCATCCAAGAAAGGCCAATGGGAGAGTGCAGCAGCAGCCTAAGGTATGGCAGAGATGTTCCCAAGAGGGACCTACAGCAGCTGCTGAAGGAGGACTGCTAGAAAGCTCTGAAGAAACCATTCTCCCTGCAGGCATGGGCACAGCCCAGGGCAGCAAGATCCAGGGGGCCGCTGGTCATCACCCCTGCAGAGGCACACTCCCCACTCTGGCCTTGGCCAGACCAAAACTGCCTCTTGACACTGGAATCAGAAGGACAAAAACTGCAGGAGACCAGGGTCTGTTTTCAAACACACATTTATAGAATTTGCTTTTTTTCAAAAGGAGAAGGTACCACCCCTTTTCTCAATATATAAATATCTTCAAGTGTCGCCAACTCGTGCCCTTCGGCCCCCGGCCCCCTGCTTCAGCACAGGAGGCACCACACCACGCAAAAGGTGCACAGAGACTGTGGCAATTCTGAGGGGCAAAGAAAACTGACATCCCCCCTCCCCCGAACACAACCCTTCACAGATGCAGGCTGTCAGCCTTTGTTTTCCAAGAGAAGGACAAACCAGTACCCCCCACCCATCCCTGCTGGGGCCACCGTCTGCTGTTACGCGGCACCCCCAGAGAGTCTCTGGGAGGAGACCCCCTCCCAGGGAAGGAACTCCAAAGCAGCCTCAGCTCTGCTCACCTCCCCTCCCGGTTTGGCACCCTTTCTCTTTCCAGCCAAGGCTTGGCTCCTGCCATCCCAACCTCTCCCTCCCCCCTCGGCAAGCCTTCTCCCATCCCACTCTAGGTCACAGCACAGGGGGCAGGAATTTGGAGGGTGAGGTTAAGCGGGCAGCAGTGCGACCCCCTTGAGCCACTCCTCTGCCATGGCCTCCCCAGGGCAGGATCTTCAGGCAGCTGGACCCAATGTGGTGGACCATGGCTGAGCGGAAGAGAAGCAGCAGCAGCAGCAGGTCCTACCCCCACCCCCCCACCCCTGGGCCCCTGGCCACGAGTGTCCAGGGCAAAGCTGTATCCATCCTTCATACACACCTGTGCACTCTCTCTCCACCGGCTGCGCCCCAGAGATTTTCTTCTGCCTCCTCCCCGCCCCCCGAAACAAGTCTGCAAAAGCCTGTGTGTCCTCAGACTCCCAGAGGACTGTGCCTGTTCCACGCCGCAAGGCCTCCTGCTCCAGCCAGAGCAACTCCTATCCCAGGGGAGATGACGTCTGAAAAGGAAATGTTCTCTCCACCCCAGAGTAGACCTTGGAGAAGCAGGGGAACCTTCCCTGCCCACCCACCACCCCCTGATGCAAAGGTCACACGTAGAGTCTCCTCCCTGACCCTGCAGTTGTGCCTCCCCGCTTGAGATACCCTCAAGGCAAACCTGCCCCCCTCTCCATGTCTCCCGCACACTCTTCTACCCCACCAAAGCTCCTCAGGGCACCAGAATTAGCACTCCGATAACTGCATTTGTAGTCCAGGCAGGGAAGAGGCCTCTCTCTCTCTCTCTCTGGCCCAGCCATGACAATAAATACGGAGCACGCTGCTCGGTCCACAGCAAACTCTCCTTGGCCCAAGTCTGGCCTCTGCTACGTCCCACAGGAGGAGTGCTGCCGTCCCGGTTCCTTCCTGCTGCTGGCCCAGCCCCGGCTCCACTCTTCCCCACACTCAGGTTCGTGGCGAGTAGCAGGGATTGCGCGGCAGCTCCGTGAAGGACTTCAGTTCGTACGGGATCCCCGAATCAATCTCGATCGACTTGCGTGAGAACAGCAGACGGATGTCGTCATGCAGGTAAATCTTCCCAGACTTGGAGCTGTGGAACCTGCAAGGGGAGGCCGGGACTTGAGGAATCGCAGGGCACTCATTCAGAGGGCAAACCAGTCGCTTGGTCCTTCTGGCGCACAGCTGTGCTGCGCCCACTGTGGGGCAAGATGGGCAAAGGAGACAAACGCAAGCCGGCAGGTGGACAGAGGGCATTGGCTCCACTGAGGGAAGAACTCCCTGGCAAATGGGTCGGCAGAGTCGGATATGGCGCAAGGGACATAACCCTGCCTGCGCAGCAGCCGGCAAAAACGCTAGTCCCACAGGGCAAGCCCAGGGCTCCATCTGGAAGGGTCACCCAGCTCTCCCACTAACTCTTGACCCAGTGCCTGTGGCCCTCTTATTTATTTATTTATTTGGATTTATATCCTGCCTAACCAGCGTGAGCCGGCTCAAGGCGGTGCACAAAAGTTTAAAACAACAACAACAGAATTCAACATTAAAATACAGCTTAAAATACACACAAAATCAGCAAGAAACCACAGCAGTTGGCGGCCAACACTGCATTCCAACAGACAGCGCAGCAGTTTAGTCAGACCCAGGCCAGGAGGCCACACCAGTCGATTGTCCGGGCCAGAGAATACACTCGGCACTTTCCAGTGGCAGCACCTAATTAAAGGCCTGGCGGAAGAGCTCCGCTTTGCAGGCCCTGCGGAACTGCAAAAGGTCCCGCAGGGCCTTGATGTTATCCGGGAGCTCGTTCCACCAGTAAGGAGCCGCCACTGAGAAGGCCCTGGTCCTGGTGGTCGTCAGCCTGGCCTCTCTAGGGCCAGGGAGGGTCAGGCAGTGTTGGGTCTGAACTGCCACTGAAAGCCAGCAGCCAGAGGCTGGCCCGTGTGAAAATGGCTGCCATCCCAGAATGTTCCAGCCGGGCTCCCATGGGAAGGTGGGGGGGCTGTCTGCAGCTGCCCCAAGCAGATACAAAACAGACCCCAGCCACAGGACCCTCCACAGCCAAGGACAAGCTCAGCTTTTTGAAAGGCTAATTTTAGCAAAGATTTAGCAAAAAAAACCCCAATTATTTTAGTTCTGGGGTTTTTACAACGTATCTTATGTATTCTGTCATAAGAGAATCCCACAACACACTCCCTGTGAGGTAGGTGGGGCTGAGAGAGCTCTTCAGAAAACAGCTCTGAGAGAACTTGTGACTTGGCCAAGATCCAGCTGGCTCTGCCTAAGTTCCTAACTACTACACCAAACAGAATCGGCATTACTGCCAGATGGAAAGGAGGAAGAGGAGGAATTGGGTTTATACTCAGTTTGGTGTCGTGGTTAAGTGCGCCGACTCTAATCTGGGAGAACCAGGTTTGATTCCCCACTCCTCCACTTGCACCTGGCTGGATGACCTTGGGCAAGCCATAGCTCTGCCACAGCTGTTCTTGAAAAAGAGCAGTTTCTGTCAGAGCTCTCTCAGCCCCGCCTCCCTCACAGGGTGTCTGGTGTGGGGAGGGGAAGGGACAGGAAATTGAAAGCCACTCTGAGACTCCTTTGGGTAGTTACGGGCAGGAGAAAGAGCTTGTGACTGACCCATGGTCACCCAGCTGGCTTCATGTGGAGGAGTGGGGAATCAAACCCAGTTCTCCAGATTAGAGTCCGCTGCTCTTAACCACGACACCAAGCTGGCTCCAAGCCTCCAAAGGAGGAGAGGCCACCACCTCCCGAGGAAGCCTGTTCCACTGAGAAACCGTCCTAGCTGTCGGGAAATTCTTCCTAACGTTTAGCTGAGAACTCTTCTGATTTAATTTCAGTCCATCGGTTCTGGTCCGTCCTTCTGGCAGGCAGGCAGGCAGGCAGGCAGCCAATGAGGCCACCTCCAAGGGAGGCTACAGCAGGGGTCGTGGGCCTCCCCTCTTGGGGGGTGGGGGGGGTGTCTCGTATTTCCGCACAGGTGGGCAGCAGGGTGGTGGGCAGCAGTCCTTACCTCAGGTGCATCAGGTAGCAGAGCACCCTCTGGGGGAGCTCAGCCAGGGCTGGGCCGGACCGATGCTCCTCCTCGCCCACCGGCACCAGGAAGATGCGATGGCGCAGGAAGGTGACGTGGCTGGCAGGCATGTCGTGGAAGTCGTAGGTCACGAGGAACATCTTCACCACCGTCTTGTTGGGGTTGAATAAGGTCTGCCAGAGCAGAGAGAAAGTCAAGCGCTGGGGAAGGATGCTGCTCGGGGGGCTTCAGGGGCAGCACAGCCAGGCGCGCCTCCCCCCACCCCCCAGGTCCCCTGCTCAAGGCAGCCGTCACCTCCCTTCCCTGTGAGGAGGGGCCAGCACTGCCGGATCCCAGCCCCAGGCGGCCCTCCCCCATCCCCCTCCTTTCCTGCCCCAACTCACCACTTGGATCGTGCCCATTTTGGGGATGCTGTAGCCCTTCTTTCCCAAGGCATCCAAATCTATGACTCCCTGGAGCAGGAAGAGGGCGAAAGGGGCTGAGAACGGGAGGGGGCCTCAGGTCACCACTCCAAGGGGATGGGGATGGGGATGGGGAAGACACCCACCCCACCCCCAACACTCCCCCTTGGCCCCTTGGCCCCGCTGCCTGCTGGGGTGCTCCCTATGGTCTGATCAGCCCTGAGTGCCCCGATGACTGCCATGGTGCCCCCCCTCCCCCGGTCTCCACCAGCCTGTGTGGGAAGGCAACCAAAGCAATGGGCCAGACCCTGAGCCATGTGGGGGCATGTGGGGGCAAAGCCCCCACAGATGAGTGCTGCCCCCTCGACAAAAAAAAAATCCTGGATTTTTTAAAAATAAAAAATTAAGGGTAAGATGCGTGTGAGTATTCCAAAATACCCCAGGCACAGTCAGGGAAGCTGCACCCTGGGGCCAAAAAATAAATAGGGTTTTTTTAAATGCAAAAAAAAATATTGCAATAAAATAAAATAAAATTGCAAAATGCAAAATACAGAGAGCTGGAGATCCCCACTCACACAGCTTACACAGAAAAGCAGCCCAGAAATGAGTCTCTCCGATCGAAAGGACTAGAGATGGTGCTGTTTCTGCTGCTGTGGCCAGGGTGCCCTCCCCAATTTCCCCATGCCCCACCAACCAAAATTTTCTGGCTGCACCCGAGTGGAGCCAACCAAGAGAGCGGCCAAACCCTCCCCTCCTTCCCAGCAAAGTCAGGCCAGATGCCCGCCCAGCGCCTCGCCACGGAGGGCGCGCCACGCACCAGGAAGGGTGAGGGTGCGCTGTGCTCCATGATGTCAAAGTAGGTGACCTCCACAGGCAGGGTGGCGTGCTGCGGGCAGTAGGAGCCGCTGGCCCCGATCTCTGCTGTGAAGCCCTCGATCCGACCCGAGGGCGGGAAACGCCCCTTCAGCATCGACTCCTGCGGGGGGAGGCAAAGGGAATGGTGGAACTCCTGGCACCCAGCCGAAGGAAAACCAGATGGGCAAACTGGCAGCCCCTGCGCAGCCCCCAGCTGCTGACCCTGCCCCTTCCTCCCAGGGACAACATGACCTGGGGCCTGGGACTGTGACCCTCCCCCACCCAGAGATTCACATTTCGACCGAGAGAGGCAGGAGGAGAGAGCGCCAGGGGGCGGGCATGGCCCACGGCCCGGCTGCAGGCGCCTGGAGGAGTGAATCAGTGGCTGCTGCAGCCAGCCTGCCATGACTAGCTCCGGTCGAAATGTGGCTGCTCTTTGCCAGAAGCCGGCTACCAGGGCTGCAGGGATAACCCAGCCGGCGAGAAGACGCTGGAGCCAGGCTCCCCTGTCCGGTCCCCCTCACGGGGGAGCTCCCCAGCCCTGCCCCCGGCAGCAGCAGCAGCGGCGAGCCCTGCGGTTACCTCAAAGTTCCCCAGAAGGGCCCGGCTGGTGGAGGTCGTGGCCCAAGGCCCCGGGGGAGACCGGCTGCCCGGGGGACTCCTGCGGAAGCCGCTGCGGAGAGGTCGCCTGTGGGGCGGCAGGCAGCGGTCAGTCCCAAAAGCCTCCCACGGAGCAGCTGCACTTGTGGCCCCACCCCACGGCTACCCCAGGTCCCAGAGGGGCAGCAGGGGGCGAGAGCCTCCAGGCTTGGCAGTGGCAGCATCCTTCACCCCGCCCCCCTACCCCCCCCACAGATGGCAGCAAAGGGAAGACTCACTGTTTGAGACGCAAGCCAGACTTCAGCTGACGACCCACGACAGTGCTGTTCGTGGAGCCCTGGGGGGAGGGGGAGACACACCGCAGGAGCCGGGAGGTGAGGAAGGGGCTCGGAACGGGAAATGCCACCGCCCTGCACACAGCCAAGCTCCCACCTCCGCCAGCACAGCAGGCCCAGGGAGCAAGACCCCTGCCAGGCGGCATCCAGCCCGCCCGCCCGCCTGCCCAGGAGCCAGCTGGAGACCCTGCTCTGTGCCCTTTACCCCCGGCACCAGCAGAGAACGCTCCCTGGGCCCAGCCGGGCTGTTGGTGCCCGCACCCCGGCACAGCAGAGAGCTGCTTGGTCAAACACCCCCACACCCCCTGCAGCCGCCCCAGAGGCCTGCCAGCACATCTCCCATCCGGAAGCAGCACCTGGCAGCTCAGGATCAGGCCAGCCAGGGGAGGGCTGTCCGGAAAGCACCTGCAGGGACAGCGCAAGGCAAACCCCCTTCCCCAGCAGGGGGACGACTGGGGCAGACGCCAAAGGCACTCCTGGGGAGGCAGGGTATCTGCTCCCCTCCCCGTGGGGCCTTTCCAGAGCGGAGAAGGGTGAGGGATTCGGGCTGCGGCCCCTTTGGCCCCCGAGGGGGGACGCCCCACAGGCATAGCCCAGAGCCACTGACCCGGCTGGGGAGGACCCTGCCAGGTCCACCTAGATTCCACCTCTGGGCATGTGCAGAGTGCCCTGTCTCTCTGCCTCTGGGCAGGGCTCCCTGACCAGATGGCACTGCCCTTTGCCCAGTTCAGCCTCTGCAGGCAGCCCCGCCTCTCTGTCCTCTTCGGGACGGATCCAGCTTCACACAAGACAACAGGTGGCCCGGGGGGGTGGGGGGGGGATTTGCGTGGCCAGCATTCCCTGAGTCCTTTCTCCTGCAGGCCAGAAGAATCCTTCCAAATTCCTTGGTGCCAGCAGCAGGACCGGGCACTTGAGATCCACCCACCCACCCAACAGCAAAGGAAACGCCACAGGGAAAACTTTTGTCTCTCCACCTATGAAGGAAGGAAAGATTGGACTGCTGGGCCCCCTCCACCACCACCCCAGGCCTCTCTGGAACAGGGCCCCGTTGGCCTCCCTACAAAGCGCTCACCTTGGCCGCAGGAAGCAGGTGGTTCCAGAAGGGGGCACCCTTAGCATCAGTGCTGCGGCAGGAGGCGGGCACCGCGGGGCACTGCCGGGCCCGCTTTTTCCGCCCCGGCGACAGGCCCTCATCCTCCGAGCCAGTGTCGGGCGTCCCCTCCGCCGAGGGCAGCAGCTTCCGCTTGGCCGGGCAGCCGCTGGCACCGCCTCCAGAAAGCCAGGCGCTTGAGCAGGGTGTCTTCTCGGAAGAGCCCGGCCCCTTGGCATCAGAGCCCTGGGCTGCCGGTGGAGTGCCAGGCTCCGCGTGCCCGCTGGCCACCGGGCGTTTGCCCTGCGGGGGGTGATGTGCAAGCTCGTGCAAATTGGGATCAAGTAGGAAAGTTGGGCTGCCAGATTTCTCGGCCTGCTGGGCCCCATTCTCTTCCTGCCTCCCGGTGGGGCCAGAGTCCGTGGGGCGATCTCCCAGCAAGGCTGGGGCACAGTCCGTCGTGTGCAAAGTGCTGCAAGGTGTCTGTGGCTGTGGCGGCAGCACCTGGGTGGCGCCCCCTTTAGCCCTGGCATGGCCAGCCTCCCAGGCAACGCAGCAGCTGGGGCTTCCCTCCCGGCGGTGCTCGACCACCCGCAGGCCGCTGTGGGAGAAGTGCTGCGCCGCGCCCCCCAGGGCCAGCTCGTCCACTACCAGGCCGTCCTCGATGGCATCCTCCCCCTCCTCCCAGCAGCCTCGCTTGGCGTCCCACTCGCCCTCGGCTGCCCCCCTCCTCTGGGGCTCCGGACAGGCCCGCTTGAAGGGCTGCCGGCCGGGGGCCCTCTGCTCCGGGGGGTGGGAGCAGCCGGCCAGCTGGGAGAAGATGGAGACCTGGTAGACCTTCTGGCAGGTCAGCTCTGGCGGTCCGCAGCCCATCACAACCCCGTGGTGCCGACGCCAGGGGCGGGGGTCCTCCTCCTCCTCCTCCTCCTCCTGGCTGGCCCCTGCGCTGCACTCCTGGGGGAGGCCTGCCTCTGCATTGATGTGCCGCATGGGGCGTGGCAGAGAGAGTAGGCGCTAAAGTGCCGTGGGGTTAGGAAGTCCGGGGGAGCCCCCTGCTACGACGCCTGCCGTGGGGCCACATCTGCAAGAGGAGGAGGAATGGCAATAAGCTTGGGCAACCCACCTCACTACTCCCCCCACCCCACCCCTCGACTTGCCACCTTCCTCAAGGCAGGGTCTGCGCGGTCAGGCCTGGAACAGAACCCACACTGTCACTAAGGGGCCGCCTTTTGTACCTGTCGCCTGCCCTTCAGCCAGGGGCCTGCATTCTGTCAGTCCAAATCCCCCCTACACACACACACCATTTGGAATCTTCCAGACATCCCCACGGACTGTTCCGGGGCAAGGAGTCTTTCCGCGCCCCCCCCCCCCAGGCCACTGGGCTACACACACCTCCCAGGCAGCTTGAACGGACCGTCCCCCCTCCTGAGGCACCTGCGGCAGGCCAGAGAGGGCTGGGTGGGGTGTGGGCCGGGAAAGCCCCCCAGAGCAGAAAGCCTGGCTCAGGAGTCAAATGCTGGGAGCCAGCCGCTCCCTCCCGCATACCTACCCCTCTGCAACTGAGCCCCGTGCCTGGCTGTCCGGCGCCCCTTGCCCAGCAGCAGGTGACCACTGGTGGAGCTCACTGGCGATATCAGCCACCACGGCACTCCCCAGAAGCGGCGTGGCTGCCGGGGAATGGCTCCCACCATCACGGGCTACAACTGGAGCTCCGCTTCCAGGCCTCCTCCAAGTCCTCGTTGGCTGGCAAGGCAACTCAGCAGCGCTGGGGAGAGACAGACGGCAAAGGCCAGCCCCTGTGAACACAGCAGCAGGGCCAGGGCTCCCCCCCACCCCACACACACCGCATGGCTACTGGCCCCCCACCCTGGGGAATGGCCCTCCGGTCTGTGGGTCTCTCCTCTTGTCCTTTCCTGCCCCCCCCCCCCCAGACCTCTAGTATCAGAAATCGAAAAAGGGACACAACGGAACACACCTGGAGCTGCCTGCGACTGAGTCAGACCTCTGGTCCACCACGATGAGTACTGTCTACTCGAACTGGCAGCGGTTTTCCAGGCAGAGTAACCAAAGAGAGTAACTTCCATGAAAATAGATTCAGGTGGGGTTGCTGTGTTGGTCTGAAGCAACAGAATGAAGTTTTGAGTCCAGTGGCACCGTGAAGACCAACCAAGTTTTATTCCGGGTGTGAGCACACAAAAGCTTCTACCCAGATTAAAACTCTGTTGGTCTTAAAGGTGCCACTAAACTCGAACTTTGTTCTACGGATAGATCAAGATGGGCAGCCGTGTTAATAGAAAAGAGCAAAGAGTCCCAGAGAACCTGATAGACTAAAAAAAAATATAGCAAGGGGGGAGCTTGCGTGAGTCACTGCTCACTTCCTTCAGATATCTGAAGTGAGCAGTGACTCAAGATCCTATCCTGCCACAATTTTTTTTAGTCTTTAAGGTACTCCTGGACTCTTGCTCATAACTTAGAATAACTTGTATTAGTAACCACACAGGGAACACGTTCCTTTTTTTATCCCATGTTGACTCTGAGAAGAGATGGAGCACCATGCCCAGGAAGACAGACAGACACTCCATGTCAGCAGTCTTTGCCTCTTCAGAGGTCCTGCAAACCCAGCAACTCGGTGGCATCTGCATTAGCCAGTTCTTGCTATCTGCTGAAATGCTGAGCTGCAGTGCTGAAGCCAGGGCCAAATTACTTTTGTCAGTCTAGATGGGAGGGATTTCTGCCAGGCTTGACTGAAGCAAGAAAACTGCTCTCCTTTGCCCCCAGCGGAAGAGAAAACTCGCTTTCTTCCAAAACCCATCCATCAGATTATGCGGACGGACAGACAGACGATACTATGCAAAGTACACCCCCACCCAGGTGGCACTGTTACTTCAAGCAATCAGAAAGAATTTCTCCTCCAAAGCACCTGATAGGCAAATGAGACATTTGATTAACATTTAAATTGCCACAGTTTTGCCACTCCTGACACAATATGCACCTCAGGGAATGCAACCCCCCCCCACAAGGCCACGGCCAAACGGGTCCCACATTCAGAGCTGACGGCAGCCCGCTGAGCCACGAACTCGGCAAGAGGCCTTCAGTGGGTCCCTGTGTGGCAGCTTCCTGAACCCCCAGGGGGGCCGCAGAAGCCTTGGCCACTCCCCACCTCCCGCCTCTTCCCCAGGGCAGCCGTGACCCCACCCCCAGGCTCCACCCCACCCCACCCACCAGGGAACAACAGCTGCCATGCCGCCTCCAAGGGGGTCCAATCCAAGCCCCTGCTCGCTTCCTCCTTCCTTCCCTCATGGCCCTCACTGCCTCCATTACAGCGCTGTGGTAAGAGGAGACTTCCTGCGCACAGAGGCACCCATGGTCCCGCACTACACAGACATGGGACATACTCATGAGGAATTTTATTCTGTAGTACTAGAGGTAGTGAATGTCAGGAAATCCAATAAAGTGGACGTACATAAGTTACTTTTGCAGCGGGAGGCTTTCTGGTGTTTTCGGTTAAAAACTTATCACCCTTGGCGATTGAATGCATCTATAGATCTTTCATGTTTTTTGGAGTAAGATATGTTGGATTCACATGTAATTCATAGCTAAGGATCTTTTATGACATTGTAGCTTTAAGAATGTGATCTGTTTGGGTGTGGTTTTCTTATAATTAGATAAACACAAGCTTGTGGACCCGCGATACTCGCCGGGGGGGGGGGAGGTGAGCCTTTCTCCCCTCCCTCCCCCCGTCCCCCCCCCCCCCGAAAATTGGCGGCAGCGGCAAGAACCGCTGCTCGCTGAGGCACTCCCCCCTGGCCCGCTCTAGCTCGAGCCCGAGTGGCGTTAAGCCACTCGGCCCGGCGTTTCCCTTCCTCCTGCCCCCTCCCCCGGCCCACTCACCCCCCGGCCCCCAGGCCTGAGCAGCCAAGCGCTACTCAGGCCGCCACTTCTCCCCGCCCATTCACCCCCTCCCCCCTTCCAGAGTCAGTGGCGCAGCTAGACCTGAGGCCCGCTGCGCTGCCTCCCCCCTCCCCGCTTTCTGAGCCGGTGGCTTGGCTGCAGACCCCCACCCCCACCGCCCGGCCGCTTGTTCGTTGCCGCTGCCACTCAGGTAAGTCTGTTCCCTGCGCATGCGCAGGGAACACTTTTTTACTTTTCGGGGGATTTCAGTATCCCCAGAAAACTTTTTTTAACTTTTTTGATTTTTCTGCAAACGGGGGGATTGCCCCCCATCTGCAGAACCCCCTCCCCACCCACCCCCCCAAGTGCCCCCCCCGCACGGATTTAAGTATCCGCACGCGGGGGGGCACTTGGGAATTAGATATAGAGATATGGAGCAGAAGTCCATCAGTGGCTATTAGCCACAAAGTATAGATAGGAACTCTCAGTCTGGGGGCAAGTGACGTTCTGTAATCTTGGCGTTTGGGGGGGGGGCAACAGTGGGAGGGCTTCCTGCCCCCACTTCTGGACCTTCTGAGGGCACCTGGTGTTTTGGGCCACTATGTGACTGTGTGTTGGACTGGATGGGCCATTGGCTTTTCTTATGTTCTTATATATGGTTAGCATGTCTGGCAAAAGCAAGGCTTCTTTCTGGGAATGTCAGCAATGGCTTAGCCTTCAAGGTTATAGGAAATTTTACTGACCGTTTGCTAAGATGGTTTGCAGTATGTACTGGTGAATTTTAATGTTTATATGTAATTTTTAAATAAGTATAGAAGTTCATTGTTAAATAATGCATGTAATGTATTTCATTGTTGATTTTCAGAGGGAATGAATGTTATGCCTGGAAGAGGCTATATACATGTCCATGTAATTGTAAAGATTTCATGATTATAAGTGTTTAAAAAAATGATATCCAGAATTTGGTAATTACTTTTCCACTTTCCTATTATTGATGTATTGTGTAATATTCCAAAGTTGATTGGTCCTAATGTTCAGAGGAAGGATTTTCGAAACGGAACCTTATTCCGGAAGTTTTTGTCAACTACATCAAGCTATCATCTAGCACAGCTTATAAATAGGATCCTGAATTGTTTTGTATCATTTTTGTATTATTTGTAAATCACTGATATTGAATTTATCATAAGTATATTTATGTGCACTACGCAGTTTTTGGTATCTTGAATTCATTTGCTGCGCAGCCTCAGGACAGAGGCAGGGCCTCTGCTCGCCTTTCACCCCCGCCCCCACGCACACACATTATAGGTATTCTGAGGGTATTATGTGGCTGTGGCAGCCCCCCCTCCCCAGCCTCTCCCACTCACCAGTACGGCGGCCCCTTTCACACTCCAAGCCGCAGTGGACAGGGTCTTCTCCCATGGCAGTCCTCAGGGGGCAGCACCCCCACCCCTCCGCAGTCCTGGTGGTGCAGCTTAACCACCGGCACCTGGGCAAAAGGCCGAGAAGAGGGCAGCACGTCAGCTGAGAGAGAGGCGCAGGTTCCACGTCTTGAAATCCCTCCGACCTCCCTGAGCCAGTCCTAACACCAGCCTGCTCCAAAGGAGGTTCAGCGTTCCACTTCCACTCTCACACCTGCTTCCCACCAACTTAAAGCATGACACACACACAGATACACACCCCGAATCCAGACACAGAATCACTTCACTTGTGTACCAACCCCGCCCCAACTGACACTGTTTTAAAGGAAATGTTTGGAAATTCAGGAGAGCACTGAAGAAACACTCATATGAAATATTCTCTCTTTTCAAACGAGAGAAGAGCTTCTTAAAGACAATTCAAAGCATGTAGCATGAAGTTGGGAGTTTTATTTAGATAAGAGCATCCACAGCATTAGAGAATGAAAATTACTATGTCCACTGTAACATGATGTATTTTCTAGAATATGCATGTTGTTGTTTAAATACGAATAATTCTGACAACAATCACACCATAACGTGTTTAATCATACCATAATGTGTTCAAGAGAAGCCAAGCTCACTGCCACCAGGGGGAGGGCTTTTTCGGTGGCGGCCCCTGGCTGGTGGAATGAGCTCCCAGAGGAGATCAGGGACCTGATGCAGTTCCGCAGGGCCTGTAAGACGGAGCTCTTCCGCCAGGCATTTGAATAGGGGCCGCTGCCTCTCTGTCCCCCCCCCCTTGCCATCCAGCGATTACCAACGTGCGACCCATATTACCAACTAGTCGCTGATGACCCTGAGTGCTCCCAATATTAGTATGTATATTAACATTAGATTTTATGCCATCAATAGAATTGAGCACTTTAATAATTGTATTGTTTAACTAATGATTAATTTTAACTGTTTTAACTGTTTTATTGTGAACGTGGTTCACCTAACTGTGTAAGCCGCTCTGAGCCTGCTGTGTGGGGAGAGCGGCCTAGAAATTGAAATTAATTAATTAATTAATTAATTAATTAATGATGCTACATTATTAAAGTGTTCAGCATTTCCGTCTTATGAAGTTTAACAATACCCAAAACGTGCGGGCAGCCTGACATATCGTGACTGTATTACGATGAGTCTTTCTGCCCACTGTGCTTTTGTTTACTGCAAAACAGGTTTTCTACTTTCATCTCTCACAAAAGTTTCAGATACGCCAGCTAGGAGAGGAAGCAGGAGTTGGGAACTCCCTCTCTCACGAACTGGGATACATTTCAGTTTTGCTCCTGGAAAACTAAGGCATGTATACTTTCAAATACCTCAAATAAATCGTACAATGTCATTGTTATTATTGCTATTATTATTTCGATTTATTGATCACCCTATCCTGACTAACGCTGGGTGATTTACAGTATGGCATTAAGCCTTAGGAACAACATACAAACATTAAATATAATAAAGTTAACAGCATCAGAAACCAATTTAAAACAAATAAGAGACGGCGTCACTAACAACTATACAATTGAAAATCTGGAATTCTGAAAGACACGCGAATCAAGTTATCAACTATGGTTTTTATGTTGTTAATAAGTTTAGGTTTGACAGGCAAACTATTGTATACTTTAACTGCTCCCAAAAACTTCTCTCTTTTGCCAAAAAAAAAGGAGAAAACTCGCCCCCCCCCCCCCGAATTTCTGGAAATGCCACACCTCCCGGGAGTTTCCTTCTCCCTTCCGTTCCAGGCAGTGATGGAGAAGGGGGGGGGGGGAGCGGCACACGTCAGGAGGGCTGGGGTCAGGAGCCCCCCCCTCCACAGACCGGTGGCTCTGGCCACAAGAAAGCCCCTTCTGGAGGCCAGAGCCCCAGCCCCAGAGCCAATCCTCCACTGCAGGCACACACACAGAAGCCCCCCTCCGCCGCCCAGGACTGCCCAGCCAGGCAGGGCCTCCCTTCCTCTTCCTCCTGGGGCTCAGGAACCCAGGCCTGGCCGCCCGTCCTGGGGACACAGGCCGCCACTCCTCGGCACAGGCGAAGATGCTGGCACACAGCCAAGCTTGAAATAGCCACGGTGGCCAAAGCCGGTAGGGATCTCCACCTCCCAACCAGGCCGCCTTCAGGCCAAAGCTGGGCAGGAACTGGGACACCCCCCCATACCCTCTGCCAAGTTCAGGTCTCCAAATCAACACTCCCAGTCTCCTGCCAGCCCCACCCAAGCGACAGCCTCACTTCACAGCAGGGTCCCCTCTCCACCCCTTCAGCCCCCAACCCAAACCCTCCCCTCTCTCCTTCTCCCCATCCAACTGCTCCTTCACACACAGGCTGAAATGGCAGCTGGCAGCTCCGCCACCCCCTGCCCCGGGGCACTCTGGTTCCTGCACTGCCTCTCTAAAGGGCCAAAGGCCATGGCCTGGTCTCCGGGGAAGGGCTCCACCCCAAGTCCAAGAGCAGCAGAGCCTGGCAGAATTCAGCTGCTGGCTGGACGGGAAGCCCCAGAGCAGCTGCCAGCTGCCCTCGCCCAGCTCAGAGCTTTGGCCCGCTCCAGCAGCCCCCCCCAGACCCGCCAGTCTAGCACAGCAGGGGTCTGCCCCACAGCAACAACCCCCAGGCAGAGCCTGTCCCCCCTGCAGCAGAGCTCCTACAGGTGCTGCCCCTCTGATACACCCCCCCCACTCTCTTCCAAAGAGCGAAGGAAAGCACCCAGACTGTAAATTAAGAATGCCCCCCCATGGGGACGGCCAGAAGAACACTGCAGTTCCTATTTAATGTGTCACATGGTCACTTTTTTAAAGCCCCCGTTTGCCCCCCCAACAGCTGGCTGGGGGAGAGGCACATTAGTCCCCCCCCCCCGCACACAGATCCTGGGCTGCCCCACATCTGCACCTGACTCCCTCCCCATGTGGAAGGTCAGAGACCAACTCTCCACTTCCAGCATCCCCCCCCCCCCCCCCGCCAAAGCCTGACAAAGCCCCCTCTAACAATCCAGCCTGAAAGGCATCCTGAAGAACCATTCCTAGCAGAGGCAGCAGCAGCAGCAGACCAATCAGCCGAGTCACAGAGGCGAATGGTCCCCGGGAGCCAGCCCCCCCCCTTGCAGACTAGAACAAATCCCCAGCATGAGCTACCTCACTGCAGTGGAATGTGCAAGACCCAGGAAGAGCTCCGTGGGCACAAAAGAGTCAGAAACCGGGAGACATAACATAAACAAAGAGGGAAGCCACAAAGTCCTCCTCCTGGTCTCTCTCTCTCTCTCACTCTCTCTCTGTGTCCCAAGCATGTATGGAAGAGACTCCATACAATTATACCAGAGAGAGAGAAAAGCAAAGCAGAATCTGCTTGGCTGGCAGGCAGGCAGGCTCCAGCCCTGGGAGCACCAGCTTAAAAGGGCCAGGCCGAGGCGGGAGGGGATGGGGAAGAGCGGCCGCCAGTCTGAGGAGGCAGCCCCGACCCTGATGGACCGAGGTCTCATTCAGCTGGAGGCCGCTTCGCTTCCTGTCTCTCCAAGGAAAACTGCTTTGGAGAGGAAGAAGAGGCGGGATTGGTGGGGCTGCCGGTGACCTTGCTGCAGGGGGCAGAAGAACCTAGAGGAGAAAGGAGAGGCCTCCCTGGGCAGCCGAGGGAGAGGGAGTTTGGGAGGGCACACGCCGCCTGTCCAGCCCCTGCCAGTACAGGGCCTGGTCTCCCTTCCCAAAAACTCTTCTCCAGAATGCAGCAGCCAGATCAGCTGGGCAGGGAAAAGCTGCAAGAGGCAGCAAAAGGCCACCCCCCCCCCCGGGGCTCCCACTCCACAATGCTTCTTCACGCTCACTGCCTCCTTCTCCCCCCAAGCCTGCTGGGCCACAGTCCGGCCCCGAGGCAGGCGAGGCAGCAGGGTGGCGTGCTTCTGAGCATCTGCAGAGTGCCAAGTCTGAGACAATGTAGGAAAGCCTCTGTCAGAAGGGTCCAGAATCCCCTCCCCAAGGTAGGAGGTGCTCCCACAATGGGGCCATTGCTCCTCAGTGCCAGCTTGCCCCTCATAATCACTCCCCATCTGTCCGTGGAAAAGGGCACAGCCCCGATCAGGGCGAGGAGGACATGGTGATGCTGAGGAATCCAAGGTAGGCAGGGCCAACCCCCCCCCCCCCCCCCGCACCAGTTCCCCTATAGCTCCCCCTCCCCCGTGGCCAGTTCCAACATCTCGGCCTGGAAATCCTCCCTGCATCTCCCCCCCCCCAAATCAGGAACCACACACACACACACACACACACACACACACACCCGCCCAGTCTGAAACCCCAAGAGGCTTCCCCCAGCCCCAGCCCCTCTGGTTGGTGGCCGGATACAGCCGCCTCTCCTCCTTTCCAGCAGGACCTGACCTGAGGAAGCCCTGCCCTCCGACCCCCACCTCCCACCGGGACTGTCCGGCACAGACGGGAGGGAGCCACAAGGGGGGGGGGGGAGAAGGCGCTCTCTGCTCCACTTGCCTGCCTGCCCGCCCGCCCGCTCGCCTCCTCCTCCTCCTCTTCTGCAGGCAGGTTCCTGCTCAGCCGCTGCACCAGAATGAAAGGGGCTGGGAGGCTTCTGTCAGAAAACAAAGAGGCAGTGGCGGCAACGGCGGCGGCGGTGGCGGCGGCAGAGCTGGGGTGGGTGGGGGCACTCGCCCTGCCTCCGGTGCAGCAGCAAGCGAGGAGGAAGAAGCCGAGGGGGGAGGAGGAGGCCGTTCCCCTCGACAGACAAAGTGGAGGAGCTGCCCAGGCTGGTGGTGGATGCAGCCAGCAGGGTCCCTCTGCCACCCCAAAGCGAGCAGCAATCGGGACTAGGCCCACAGCCCCCCCCCCCCCGGCCCCACACACACACACACACACACACACACACACCAAGGGAGAAGGCCCTCGTGCTTCCGGGCAAGGTGAGCCAGTCCCCCTGCCAGTCCCCCTGCGGAGCAGGCCTCCAGACTCAGCCCGGACCAACCCACCGGGCACCCTGGGTCTGCCCTCCTGGTAGGCAAGGAATAACCCCCCTGGCACCAGCGGCGCAGGCCCCAGTACAGGCCCCCGGGGGGAGGGGGCAGCTTCCCATGGACAGCCTTGGCCAGAGGCACCCCAACTGGCCCTCCGCATAACACAGGAGAGGGAGAGGGAGGCACAGACCAGCCCCCTCCCACCTGGAAGGAAAGCGCAGACACACCCAGGGGTGATGACATCAGAGGAGGCGCTGGGCCCCACTCAGGCATCTCCTCCACACAGCCCCCTCCCTCTGCTGCTGGCACGGAAAGGGGCACCCTGCCCACGAATGGCCACGGGGGGGGGGGGCGGGCGAGGACCCAGAAGGGCTACAGCAAGAGCACGACGGGGCAGGCGGGCTTTTTTTGGGGGGGGGGGAGGAAAGACGGCACCAGCCAGGGTTTCTGGCGGAGGGTACGAAGACAGGGCAGCCAGGGAGGGCAGGTGGGGCCCTGGAGCGCAAACAAGGACCCCGCGGACAATGGAGAGCGGCCCAGCGGGGCAGGGATCCACGGGGGGGGGGGGGGGGCCACGAAGGCAGAGCGACAAGGCTGGGGACAGCCCTGGATAGGGTTGCCAGCTCCCAGGTGGGGCCTGGAGATCTCCAGGAATTAGAACTGATCTCCAGGCAATAGCGATTGGGTTGCCTGGAGAAAATGGCTGCTTTGGAGGAGGGACTCTGTGGCATAGTACCCCACTGAGATCCAACCCCTCCGTCTCCACGCCCAAAATATCCAGGTATTTCCCGACCAAGAGGGCTGTGAAGGAGCAGAGAGGAAGCCCACGGAAAGATTGGGGGGGGGGGTCACATGGGCTGACTAGCAAGGGAGGGCAAACAAGTGTGACTTCCTAGAGAGGCGAGTGTTTGCCCGCTCCTGAGCCAATGGAAGGCGCGAACCATCAGGCTGCAGCCCCCCCCCCCCCCGGGATGCCGTCACAGACATGGAGCGGGGCTCCTGGAGCTACTACCGGCAGGTGTGCCACGGAACATTGGTGCACACAGAGTGGGCCAGCAAAATGCTTTGGACTTCCAAAACTCGCCTCCAGCACTCTGAGCAACAAACACGAACACCCTCCCTGCAAGAGGAGCCCATCCAGATCTGGCTACCATAATACAGCAGGCGGCAGTGGTCCCCCCCCCCCCCCCGCTGACTTCCTGGAGGTTCTGCATGAAAACCTGCATCTAAAGGGAACCTAAACCCCTCCCCAAAGTGGTCCCAAGCCAAGCCAAGCCCTAACCCAAAGCCCTGTCATGTTTAATTGTGCAGGAGAGAAGAGGAGGAAGAAGAGATTGGATTTATACCCCACCCTTCACTACTTGAAGGAGTCTCAGAGCAGTTTACAATCTCCTTTCCCTTCCCCTCCCCACAAAAGGCACCCTGTGAGGTAGGTGGGGGGCTGAGAGAGCTCTTTCCAGAACTGTCCTTGAGAGAACTGGTGACTGACCCAGGGTCACACCAGCAGGTGCAAGTGGAGGAGAGGGGAATCAAACCCAGTTCTCCCAGATTAGAGAG
This sequence comes from Lepidodactylus listeri, assembly GCA_029233225.1. Taxonomy (NCBI): domain Eukaryota; kingdom Metazoa; phylum Chordata; class Lepidosauria; order Squamata; family Gekkonidae; genus Lepidodactylus; species Lepidodactylus listeri. Next base: position 1,073,423 of record JARCFY010000004.1, on the reverse strand, counting down.
TCCGTGCACTTAACCACCACACCAAACTGGCTACCCTACATCTGTGCCTCATCTAAAACAAAGGCACTAAAAAGAACAAAGCCACTGCTCTTAGAGGAGGAAGCAGGTGAGCTAAAGGGAAAAACACCCGAGCTCCGTCTCAGGAGCTGCCAAGGGCAGGGCGGTGAGGGAGGAAGCGTGTGGGAGACGCTCCCCGGCTGCCCTGCCCAGCCTGTGGCTCCCTGCCCGGCTGCCGCAGCCAGGTGCACAGACCAAGAGGCCTTCATCCCTACCGACAGGCAGGAGGTCTCAGTGCAGTTGCGATCCCGGCTCACTCCGAAGCAAGTACGGCAGGCAGGAGGCATTGGACTCTGCCCAGCCCGGGTGTCCCTGTGGCGTGACTGGCCGTGTCCAGACCTCTCTACCAAGCAGTGCCACCGGTGGGCCAGCCAGCCAGCAGACAGACAGACAAGGAGGTGTTGCCACAGCTGCCCCCTCCAGCAATCCAGGAGCCATCCTGAGTGGCAAGCCCAGCTTCTCAAAGAGAAGGCAATCCCATCCAAAGACCCCCAACGTCAACCTTCTCGCCGGTTTCAATGGCTTCTCCCCCATCCAGCCCATCAGCGATCCCACAACAGTCCGGAACTCCTCCTCCTGCTGTCTCAGGATCAGACCGAGCTGGGGTGTCACCTGGGTGTGGCCGGCTCAAGTGCCTTCCCCCCCCCATCCCCCCCCCCCCGCGGTTTCATGTCTACACTGAACGGGACAAGGGACCAGACAGAACTCTGCTGTTCTGTGAAGACCAGGGAGCAGCGCCCTCCCGGCCCCACCTTCAGTATTCTCTCCAGAGGCAGGGACAGAGACCTCGCCCGAGGGTGCCAGCTTGGCCGGGCAATCCAGACAGAGGCTGCAATCAATGGAACCACAGGCTACCAAGAGCCCCCCCCCCCCAGGAGCCCACAGAGAGTTGCACGCACACACACACACACACACACCCATCCACTTCCTGGAAAGGTCATCCGCCAGGGAAACTGAGGCCATCTCTGCAAAAGCAGCAGCACCACAGACTTTGCTCTGGCATCTTGTAACACTAAGTCATAATATTAAGGTGGAGGGGGGGGTCCTCTGAAGTAACCATCTCGCCAACATTCAGCAGCTACAGCCAAAGATGCCCGCCTCCCCCGCCCAATGCCTCTTTGGCTGGAAAGAATGCAAAGCCTACAAGGGCAGAGCGGGCGGCACTGGGGGGGGGGGGCTGGGCCAGTCCATTGCTCCATAGGAACTCACCCGAGAGAGTCTGTGTGTCCCTTTTTTGCCTTTCCCCTCTCCCGGCCAGGCCCCCATTCAGCCAGTGGTCACCATGACACCCCCCACTCCCTCACACCTCCCCTGCTGCTCAGGCAGCCAATGGGAATTCAGTATGTAAATCAGCCAAGACAGCCAAGCAACAAGGTAAAGGGGGGGGGGGAGAAATGGGAAGGGGGCAAGAAGAGAAGGAAGGGGGGGGGGCTCTGCAGACAGTTTGAGTCCGGTGGCATCTCTAAAACCAACAAAGTTTTATTGGTCTTTGTTGGTCTTAAAGGTGCCACTGGACTCAAGAACTGCACACAGTACTCCAAGTAAGGCTGCACCATAGATCTGTGCAGGGGCATTACAATACCTGCCATTTCACTTTCAATCCCTTTCCTAACAATCCCCTGTGTGGAGTTCATCTTTTCTTACCATTGCCACAAAGCATGTCAACACCATCACTGCGCTTTCCACGAGAATCCCCAAATCTCTTTCCGCCTCAGGCTCAGCCAGTTCAGACCACATCAGCAAACATTTGAAGCTAGGATTGTTTGTTCCGTTGCTCATCTCCTTACACTTAATCAACAATGAACTTCATTTGCCCACTCAATCAGTTCAGAGAAATCCTCCTATAGCTCTTCCTCCTCAGCCTTGGTTTTCACCACCCGGAATAATTTGTTATCGTCTGCAATTCTCTGTTACAGAAACTGTCCATTTTTCCCCACTCTGTGATTCCTCTCATTTAATCAACTTTTAATCCCATGAATGCTAAAGCCTTGTCAGCCCAAACCATGATCTTTTCTGTTCTTGTTCCAGAAAACCTTCCATTCTTTAAAGGAGGACTTTTATGACTTCCTCGCTCAGATGGTTAACCAAACAGGTGTCCTTTTAAGCATTGGTGGTACCTTTCCTGACTTGAGGTATACATTCCACCTGGGCATCAATTAGTGCAGTTTTAAATAGTTTCCCAGCATCCTGGACCTGACTTTCTTCTGTCTCCTTTTTTAACTTTCTTCTAATTAGTCCTCTCATTTTTGTAAAGTTCCTTTTCTGAAACCAAATGAAATTGTTTTGGATTTTGGGGGCAACTTTCCATTGATGCTGAATTTAAATGCATTCTGCTCACTGTTCTCAGTTGGTGTAACGACATCCACATCTTGCACCAAATCTCAAGCCCCTACTCAAAACCAATTTCCAGAGTCATGAGACCTCAAGTTGACTCCATGACCAGCTTCTCCACTGCAGAGTCCTTTATGATATCTAGAATTTTTGTTTCTATGGCATGATTCAAGCACATAATTGCATGGTCAACGGGAGGGTGGTTGGAGTCCCTCAGTATTACAATGTTTTCCACTTTAGTCACCTCTCCCATTTCCCGCTCTGTTTCACGACCTGCCTCACCTTTTTAACAGTACACCCCCACTTTTAAGATCACTTCGGCCCCAGTACCTTTAGCCTAGAGAAGAGGAGAAAGATATTTCAGGGTATGAACGAAGGCAACAAATAAACAAATATCTACGATTCTATACCCACAATATTTTATAACTAATTAAGAAGAAGAGATTAAATTCTGTTCTGCATTTGATATATATAGCAACATCCCTACCAACCCGTTCTTCCCTATCCTGCCTACAGAGCGTACACCCTGGTGTGACCATATCCCATTGATTTCTCCCATTCCACCAGGCTTCTAAAACACCCACAGGGTCTATCTTGTCATTCAGGGCCAAGCGCCACAGCTCCCCTACCTTGGCTCGGAAGCTTCTAACGCTGGCAAACAGGCCCCTCTACCTTGGTTCCCTCTCTAGGGACCCCCACCTCCCCCCAGCCCTTCACACGGCCCTCCTTAACTATCCAGCTCTCATTCTCAAGTCCTAGCTGGCTCCCACCAGGACGTTCTTAGAGTTCCCCCCACTTTCCCCTTTGGGAGGCGTCACCCCAAACCAGAGCCTCTCCAACTCAGGTCAGCTTTCCTCTCGGGTTTAGCTCAAAAGCTGCTCTGCCACCTTTTTGACATTAGTCACCAGCAGCCTCGTACCCTTTCAGTTTGAGTGAAACCGATCTCTTTTGAACAGGTTCGGCTTGTCCCAGGAAGTTCCCCAGGGCCTAACAAATCAGACCCTCCCTCCAGGGGCCACTCTCTCGCCCACCCATCAAGACCCCTGATCTGTGCCTGTCCAGCTGGCCCTGTGCGAGGAACCAGCAGCACTTATGAGAATGCTGCCCTTGAGGTCCTGGCCTTTAACTTTCTGCCCAAGAACCTAATTTTCTCCTCCAGAACCACAGGTCTACATTTCCCCACAATGTTGTTCTCCCATGACTGCTGACTCCTCCCCGTCCCCAGGACTATCTATCGACCCATCTAAGCAGTGTGTGATGCCTGCAAACTATGCACTAGGCAGGCAAGCCCCCCATGCAGACAAAACACCCGCGCACCAAAGTTTCAGTCTTTGTTTCAGCCACTGGCAAACCTCATTCCACTGGGAGGGCAACTGAAACCTGTCATCAGTTCCGCTTTGGCAAGTCCAGCAATGTGACCCCCCCCCACACACACTTCCTGGCTGAGAGGGCCAGGTTACCTACGCTGCCCCTACAGATGAGGCCACAGCAGCCACTGCAACAGAGGCGGGCTGCGTCCCCCTCCCCCTCCCGCCCTCTCCGTTTCACAGGCAGGAGCACCAAGAGTTGCCCAGGGAGCCACTCGTCCCACTCTCATTCCCAGCACCTGGTCCTCGAAAGTGTGTGCCACCGGTTTCCCGGAGCTACTTTTCACACAGCATCCTTACCCTTCACCAAGAGGAGAAGAGATTGGATTTATACCGTGCCCTTCACTAACTGAAGGAGTCTCAGAGCAGCTTACAATCTCCTTTCCCTTCCCCTCCCCACAACAGACGCCCTGTGAGGCAGCTGGGGCTGAGAGAGGTCTGTCGAGGGCTGCCCTTGAGAGAACAGCTCTGACAGAACTTGTGACTGACCCAAGGTCACACCAGCAGCTGCATGTGGAGGAGTAGGGAACCAAACCCCTTTCTCCCAGATTAGAATTCGTGCTTCTAACCACTCCACCAAACTGGCTCTCAGCCATCTGCTTCTCTGGCGCACAGCCCCGCAGCGGACTTCATGGCCAGCTGGCATATCATGCATGCCAATGGGGTAACCCTCACCAAAACCCAACCTCTCCCTTGGAGGAACATAAGAGAAGCCAATGTTGGATCAGGCCAGGGGCCCATCCAGTCCAACACTCTGTCACACAGTGGCCAAAAACACCCCAGGTGCCCTCAGAAGGTCCAGCAGTGGGGGCAGGACACCAGAAGCCCTCCCACTGTGCCCCCCCCAAACACCAAGAAGACAGAGCATCACTTGCCCCAGACTGAGCGTTCCTATCTATACTTTGTGGCTAATAGCCACTGATGGACCTCTGCTCCAGATGTTTATCTAATTCCCTCTTGAAGCCGTCCATGCTTGTAGCCGCCACCACCTCCTGTGGCAGTGAATTCCACGTGTTCATCACTCTTTGGGTGAAGAAGGACTTCCTTTTATCTGTTCTAACCCGACTGCTCAGCAATTTTATGGAGTGCCCACGAGTTCTTGTACTGTGAGTACTGTGAGAAAGGGAGAAAAGGACTTCTTTCTCTACCTGCTCTATCCCATGCATAATCTTATAAACCTTGATCATGTCACCCCTCAGCTGTCATCTCTCCAAGCTAAAGAGCCCCAAGCGCTTCAACCTTTTTTCCTAGGAAAAGTGTTCCAACCCTTTTATCATTCTAGTTGCCCTTTTCTGCACTTTTCCCAATGCTATAATATCTTTCTTGAGGTGTGGTGACCAGAACTGTACACAGTACTCCAAATGAGGTTGCAGCATCGATTTATACAGGGGCATGATGATACTGGCTGATTTGTTTTCTATTCCCTTCCTAATAACCCCCAGCATAGCATGTTGGCCTTTTTCATTGCAGTCGCACACTGTCTCGACATCTTCATTGAGTTATCTACTACAACTCCAAGATCTCTCTCTTGGTCAGTCTCCGCCAGTTCGGACCCCACCCACGTGTATTTATACTTAGGATTTTCGGCTCCAATATGCATCACTTTGCACTTGGCCACATTAAACCCCATTTGCCACGCTGATGCCCACTCCCCCATCCTTGACAGATCCCTTTGGAGTGCCTCACAGAAGAGTAGCACACTTTTGCACACCTGAAATATTGTGGCTCACGCCCACATGCGTCCCACCCCCTCCTCCACTGCTGCCTTCCAGCTCTTGGGACTCCCCACAATTGGTCTGCAAACCAGAAATCGAAGTCTGCCCATCCGACACTTGACGAATCAGAGAAGCATAATTCATGGGAAAGAACAGGAAGGTCGCTAAGAGAAGGCACCCCCCCCACACACACACAATTGCACACTACGATGGGGGTGGGGGTGGTGACAGGTCAAGACTGGAGATGTAAAATCGCCGAAAAGTTTTACCGGGGGTGTGTGTGTGTGTAGTTCCTCAAACAAAGCCAGACAATGGGGGGGGGGGGGGGGGCTGAAATCAACGTAATGGTTATCAAACCAAAGTTCCCCCCTAACACTGAAGGGCTATGAAACCCGGGGCCTTTGACTCCAGTGTCAGTTAACAGACCGGTGCAACAGCAATGGGAGGTTGGCCTGGAAAACCAAGCAGCCATGCAGTGTTCAGCTGAGTGTGTGTGAGCTAGCTCACCATTTTTTAGCTTCTGGCTCACACATTTTTGTCTCTGCTCAGGAAGGATGGCTCCAGAGCAAACTGATTCATGCTGTAGCCAAATCGCTGGCTCGCAACTTTAATGCCAGGAGCTCACAAAGTAGAATTCTTGCTCACAAGACCCCACAGCTTAGAGGGAGCATTGCAGCCGTGCCAGCCTTTCGAGCAACGATCAGAAACAGACAAGGATGCATGCAGGGGGCGGGGGCTGCACACACCAAAGAGGGAAACAGCAGGCAGACGACAACCGACGGCTCCAGCTGCGGCTCAGAGCTGGCACGCCCCGGCCCCCACCCCCCGCGGCAGGGGTTCAGCCTCCCCCGGACTGACAGCGCGGCAGGCAAAGGCGGGGACGCCTCCGCGCCCCCCCCCCCCGGCTCCCCACCCGCGCCCTTTCGTGGGGAGGGGGATGCCTGACCCTCCCCGCCGTCCTCCTGCCATGGCGTGCAAAAGCCCCGCCGCGACTCTGACTTGCTGCGCCTCCGGAGGCCCCTCGGGCCAGCCTCCCAACGCCGCTGCTGGCCGGGCGACGGTCCCGTCCCGGAGCGCCTTCTTCCCCCCGACGGCCGGGCACTGGGGCCGAGGCGGCGGCCGGGGACTACAGCTCCCGGCAGCCTTCGCGGCGGGCGGGCGGACGTCCCTCGCGCGGGGCACGCTGGGAAGAGCGCTCCTCTCCTCTCCCCCACTCCCCTCCCCGGAGAGGGCGGGGCGGAGGCCGCGTCCCCAGCTGACCCCGGCGGCGACGGCGGCAGCAGCAGCAGCAGCACTAATTCTGGGAGCCCCGGCCGGGCTCGGCCTCTGCCTCTGCCCCGGGGCAGCAGCTCCCGTCTACCTGCCCCGGGGGGGGGGGGGGGGCGCAGCTCCAGCGAGGGACCACCGGGGGGGGGGAGGAGAGAGGGGGGGAGGCCACGAGGGTTCCCTCTAAGCCGAGTCAGGGCGAGCGAGTGCCCAGTTCTTCAGCCTCCGGCTCACGCATTTCTGCCTTGGCTCAGGCAGGCCGGCTCCGGAGCGGACGGACTGATGCAGCGGCCCAATGGCTCGCGCACCACTTTCACGCCCGCAGCTCACCAAGGAGGGTTTTTGCGCACCAGAAGATTCCGCAGCCTGGAGGGACCGCTGGGCACGACCCGGACTAAGCAGCCGCCACCGCTTGCAAAGGGCCGGTTCGGGCCCCGCCCCTCCCCTCCCCCTCCCCCTCCCCTCCCCTCCTGCAAGGCCACTGGCTCTGCGCGGCTGCAAAGGGCTCCCCGTCCGCTCAGCCGCCAGACCCCCCCCCCCCGGCGAGGGGGCGCCAGCCCAGATGCCCCCCCCCCACACACACACACAGAGAAAGAGAGAGAGATGGTTTGGCTCCTGCATAACATTAGTTGGCCCTGGAGCCATCCTTCCTGAGCTCAGACAAAAATGTGTAAGCCGGAGGCTAAAAAACTGTGAGCTAGCTCACACTAAACCCAGCTTAGAGGGAACACTGCTCAAGTGTCAGGGTGGGATCTGGGAAACGGGGTTCAGTTCCCCCCTCTGACATGGGGGGGACCAGTCAGACTCTCGGCCTAGCCTACCTCACAGGGTGGTTGTTGGGAGGATAAAAGGGAGGAGGATGTCATGAGCCACTCTTGAGTCCCCAGTGGGGGGAAATAAATCACTTAAAATAAACACAGTGCCGCTGTGAACTGCTCTGTTCCGCCTCTAAATAGCAGCTGATGCGGCATCTGGACCAGCGGGTGTACCAGCTGTGCTGTGTGGAATCAGCTGGATCAGCGCCTGTGGAATCTCTGACCAGCAAAGCGACCTCAGCCCCAAAATGGTGTTTATACAGCATCTCAGTCAGGAACTGGATATTTTCTTAGCTTTTATTTCTCAAGCCTCACAAAGTCCCTATGACTACTATGTAGGGCCGTGACAACGCAATGATTCTTCAACATCTAAGTTAAGACTTTCTCATGTTTTTATCTATCTGTTTAATTCATTCATACCCCACTTTTCTCTCCTGTGGGGACCCAATGGGAAGGACTGGGGTTCAGTGGAAGAGACTCTGCTTGGCACGCAGAAGGTCCCAGGTTCAATCCCCGGCGGCATCTCCAGTTAAAAGGGACCAGGCAGGAGATCACGGGAGAAACCTCCGCCTGAGACCCTGGAGAGCCCCTGCCAGTCTGAGTAGACAACGCTGACCTCCATGGAGCAAAGGTCTGATTCAGTATCGGGCAGCTCCATGTGGGATCCCCAGGTCCCACCTGCAGGCCGACCCAAAAGAGCTTACACCATTCTCCTCGCCTCCATTTTATCCTCACCATGATCCTGTGCGGTAGTCTAGGTGGACAGAGTGCGTGACTGGCCCAAGGTCACCCTTTGAGCTTCCATGGCACAAGTGGGGATTCGATCTCAGGTCTTCCAGACTCTAGTCTGACATTCTTAACCACAACACCACAGTGACCTTCCTTAGTCCGTCTGTAATATCATGGCAAGGTTTGGGATTCTAAACAAAGCAAGCTCGTGGGCCAATATCCACCAGAACAGCTGAGCCGAGGGCCCTGCCCCTTGAATCCACCCGAGCCCTCAGTTGGGCCTGCCAGCTACGCCATTGCCAGGAGTACCATGGGTCCTGGCACGTATGCTAGGTAGGCAGAGAGAAGCTCCGGAAGGAACTGACGCTACCCAGACAGTCCACCTCCCTGACGTGTCCTTAACTGGCTAGCTGTCCCAGGCAGCTGAGAGAGAAACCCACAGAAATATTAGGTGTGTGCCAGCCCATAAGCAGAAGAAACGGTTTGCTCAAGGCAGGCTCCCGATGGCCACAGCCCAATCTGCCACCTTCTGGAAGTAGGCCTCTGATCCACGAAGAAGGAAAGGGAGGGCGCCTGAACCCCTGGGACGCAGGGAAGAGGAAAGCAGTCAGCAAAGGTGGCACCAGCAGCCGGGCACCTCCAACTACACTGTGACACCGTGCCTGCTGTTTTGGAAGCACATAAGAAGGGTCTAAATGACAAGCTGTCATCCAGGGAAGCACATGGCAGAAGAGAGGGCAGACTGGCAGACTACCCGAAAGAGTCTCAGAGCGGCTTAGAAACTCCTCTCCCTTCCCCTCCCCACCACAGACACCCTGTGAGGTAGGTGGGACTGAGAGAGCGCTGAGACAACTGCCCTTGAGAGAACAGCTGGTACAGAGCTACGGCTTGCCCAAGGTCATCCAGCCAGGTGCCAGTGGAGGAGTGGGGAATCAAACCCGGTTCTCCCAGATTAGAGTCCGCACACTTTAACCACTACACCAAACCCCCAATGCAGATGCTCAAACAGCTGCACTGAGAATGAGAACTTTACTTCCGAACAGGGTGATGCAACCAGACTACGTCAGCATTTCTCAAATCGAGAAGTGGAGGACAGGGTGGGATGGGAGTAGTTTCCCATATGGTGTTAGTCAACAACATTAACCATGTTGGCTAAATGGAACTTCCACATTCAGAAGCAGTGTATCTTCAAATGACAACAGGCAGAAGCTTTGGCCCCCATGCCCAGTGTGTCTGTGCTTCCAAAGGGCATCTGATTTGGCCACTGTGGGAAATACGGGGTTATCGACACAGGCCTAGATATTAGACTCTTGTTCTGATTTCACAGGACTCAGCTGACATTTCTAGACCCTCTGACTTAGTAAACAACCGCGAAATGCGCAACCCTAGCAAAGAAACGGGAAGGAAAAAGCTCGCAAGGGAACTGGCACAAGGCCACTGCAAGAGGTGGAAAGAAAGAGGTCAGAACTGGGAAGCGCATTGGGCACCAGTGTCCCAAAGATGGGGAAGTGCCAGGAAAGCGCTTCTCCAGAATCTAAGAGGCGGGGTTGTTATTGCAAAGTTTGGTGACTCAAACTGTGTCTGCTCCTGTTTCCATCAGAGAGCAACAAGCATCACCCCCCCACACACACAGCCCTCTAGCTAGGAAACGAACAGCCATGGGGCAAAAGGATGTGCCGCCCACCCGCCTTCTGCTCTGCATATCCCACGAAGGGCTTCATAGCACCATTAGCCGGAAGCATTGTGCATCATCAAGAATACACCAGGAACTCTGACCCAAGCACCCAAACCCACTTGGAACAGCGCATGAAGTGCTCAGCTCCCCCCCCCCCCCCCAGCAATCTTATTCCAGAGGTCATGTTTTGCCTGCAGAAGGTGCCAGGTTCAGTCTCCTGCAGCGAGGCTAGGAAAGGAAGCTCGGAAACCCCAGCAGATGGTGCTGGAGGAGCTGGCCCAGAAGACTCCCCCAAGGCTCACCAGAGCCCCCCCCACACACACACACACACAAACACACTCAGCCATGGAACCCCCTGGCTCACCTAGGGCCAGTCACTCTCCCTCCAACTGCTGTGCAGGCAAACAGGAGGGGAGAACCACGAGTACGGCCTCCGACTCCTTAGAGGAGCTGCTGCTGGTGGTGGGCAAGGCCAGGCACCTGCCTCCAAGCGAGAAGAAGGACCGCAGGGGTCCCACCTCCACACCTTTAGAGGGGAGCCAAGCAGCTCCTTTGCTCTCCTGGCAGGCAGCTCTTCTTCCCTGGGGAGGATATCTGACTGGCCCCCACGCTCAGAGCTCCAGGCAACCCTGCGGTCCTCTCTTGAAGCCCCACTGAGGGGTACTGCCAAAGAGCTACCACATGGAAACTGAATGTCTTGGTGGTTGAATTTGAGCAACACAGAGAAGGACTGGAACACACTACCCAGTCCAGGGTCCAGACTTGAAGCAAAAACCAGAAGAAGAGAAGAGGAGGTTGGATTTATACCCCGCCCTTCAGTACCCAAAGGAGTCTCAGAGCGGCTTACAAACTCCTTTCCCTCCCCCTCCCCACAACAGACACCCTGGGAGGTTTGGGGGGGCCCCGAGAGAGCTCTTTTGAAGACTACTCTTGAGAGAACAGCTCTGAGAGAACTATGGCTTGTCCAAGGTCATCCAGCAGCTGTAAGTGGAGGAGTGGGGAATCAAACCCGGTTCTCCCTGAGTCCACACACTTAACCACTACACCAAACTGGCTCTCTTATTCTGTACTTATTCTAGATCTAACAGGAATACCTTGCTTTCCCAGCCAATCATCACTCTGTGTTCCAGTTAAAAGCTTTATTTAAAAGTAGTAAAACTAAATATGAGAAAATAAAATATACGAGACACCACACTGGCATGTGTCTTAGCTTTTATAGGAAAATGGGGCAGTGTGGCAGCTCTACTCACCTGCGCTGAATCTAAGAGCGCATCTGACTTCTCGGTCTCTCACTAAAGCATAGGCAGAAAAGGTGCCCTCGCTGAATTCACAGCTGAGAAGCTCAGATGTCACACAGTACTCGGATCTTCTAGGGAGCGAGCGTGTGGAAATCGTGCTTCCAAGGGCTTCTATCTTGCTGAAATGCCTACCTCCTGATGTTATGTTGCGCACGCAAGTGATACTCAAAAGTGAAGCTGGGAAGGCTGGAAGCCTGTGGCCAGCGGCAATCCATGCTCATTTCCTAGGATTTATGACTGCAGACAAAGCATCATGAGAGGAGACGTTACTTCAGCTGATTCAACATAGAAACACAGAGCTGGAAGGGACCTCCAGGGTCATCTAGTCCAACCCCCTGCACAATGCAGGATATTCACAAATACCTCCCCCTCCACACCCCCAGTGACCCCTGTCCCATGCCCAGAAGATGGCAAAAAAAACCTCCAGGATCCCTGGGCCAATCTGGCTTGGAAGAAAATTGCTTCCTGACCCCAAAGTGGCGATCAGCATTTCCCTGGGCATGTAAGAAAGGGCCACGAGAACTAAGAATTGATGCAACCCTTCCTGCCTTCCCTCTCCTGATCTGCCTAAGGCTGTGGTCACACGCACTAAATAATCCACTTTCAATGCACTTTCCAACTGGATTTTGCCAGTTCACACAGTAAAATCCACTTGGAAAGTGCACTGAAAGTGGATTATTCCATGTGTGTGATTGCAGCCTAAGTTCACAGAATCAGCATGGCTGTCCAATGGCCATCTAGCCAAAGGAGGAGAGCCCACCACCTCCCGAGGAAGCCTGCTCCACTGAGGAACGTGAGAAGCTCCTTCAAGCTGGCTTACGCTAGCTGAGTAAGTGTCTCAGCAGTGTTTTAAGACATCAAGGAAGTGAAGCGTCTGGATGGAGTTGTTGTAGCCATAATTAATTCAGCTCACTTATGCTAAATAAGGAAGCAAGACCTAGAAGCACAGAAATGTTCTACATGCCACGCCTGATTTACACCAGATTCCATAACGCCCACCTTCCCCAGCCTCCGCCTCCTGCTAGTCGGCCTCCAGAGATGCCACAAGTTCTCCAGGGCTCTGAGTCACACACAGCCCTGCCTGAATTTCCAGAGAAGCACCTCTGCTCAAGAACTTCATCTCTTCCCACCTCGATTTGGCTCAGTTCTTCAGACACCCTTCCCAAAAGCAGTGGCTCTGGCCATGGGTCACATTCTCCACAGTGTGAACACAGAAACAAAGAATTAATTTGACTTCTCTCTCATCACCCCATCACCCACCGTCCATCACCACAGTGTGTTCTTCCAAAAACTCCCGGACTACTGTATACTGTTTGTCTTCCCTCTTCTTACAGAGCCCACACTGATGCTTAGCGTAGCCATACAGCTATGTTCTGGCTCACTTCAGAGGCTACGGATCTAACTTGATGCGACATCAGGAAATCTCTGGACGTATGCCCCAAGGGCTTATGTTTCAGAGTACATTTGAACCCACAGAACGGCCTCATGCTCAGTTACCTAGAGGTCAAGCCCCCCCCCTCCGCCCAGCACACACACTTCCAGCCTGAAGAGGACATGGCAGGTGGAGATGTTCCCCTACCCCCCCCCCCCACATGAAAGTGGTTCACACTGAGAGACAACAGGCATCACAGGATCGTAGAACCACTGAGTTGGAAAGGGCCATAGAGGCCATCTTGTCCACCAGAGGCGTGCAATATTAGCCGTCCTATTTTTATCGTGCCCTTGGGGAGGGGGTAATATGTAGTTCCTCCTTCTCCACTTTATTCTCACAACCACCCTCCGAAGCAGACTAGGCTGAGAGCCTCCAAGGGGCCCAGGGCCACCCAAAGAGCACCTTCCTTTCTTTTTATGGCCCCCACCTGCTCTCCCCTGCCAAAAGGGAAACTGGAATTGCCATCTGGACTGGCTGAATTTACTGTCCGACTGATGTTTTTGTCTTTACTTTTAACTACACATTAATCGTAATTCTAAATGTTTCCTAATGACTGGAAATCGCCCAGAGCCTTTTTGCAGGGTGGGTGATTGATAAGAAAACATAACCGCAACCACAGTTGTATGGGGGTCTGGCCAGCCCTACCCCAGCCTCACAGTGGCTCTCTCAGAAAGCAGATTCAGAGGGTCCCGCTTGAAGGAGGCCTGGGTAAATGCCCTCCCCCCCCCTTCCTGCAGAGCAACAAGCAAAAAGGTTCCCCCTCAGGAACCAGGAGGGGGGGGGAGGTGTGGCTGCACCGGGACAGCGAAGGCCACCCCCAACATCCCAGGCGGCTCCTCCTTCCTTCCTCCTTTCCTTCCTCCTGAGCCCGCCTGGCCTGGCCGGCAGAAGCAGCTGTCAGGAGTTGCCATAGTGACCCCCCCCCCCAATTACATGCCTCAGTGGTGCTTCTCCTCACTCCTTTGTTTCCGCTCCTCCAGTCCGATGCTTTGTCCGCCAGCCCTGGGAACACATTCCTCCAGAGAAGCCCCTCTGCTGAGCCCTGACAGGAGGAGAGGGCCCCCCCCCCCCGCACACAAAACAGACCCCTGTACTGTCAGCCAGCCTGGCCTCCAACTCCCAAATGTGGTGGTGGCGGTGGGTCATTCAGGGGAGCGGACAGTGAACCCAAAAAAATGCTCCTCCACTGTTATTCCTCCACCCTTTCCTGGTAGTCCTGAAATTCAAAACCCATTCTGGGACTGAGCAGAGACTTTTTTTAACTAGACCCCCCCCCCTCCCCACATGCCCACAGCCAGGTTTTGGGGCCCTCAACGGCCCTGTAAAACAGGCAGAAACCAGCAGGTGAGCATCCTCCTGGCACAGACAGGAAAAACTCCACCTGCTGTTATTTCTTCCTGCTCCGTGGCACTCGCAACCGTCCCAGAGCCTGGAGTCAAAGTCAGCCCTGCACAGAATCCGGGGGGGGGGGGCAACAGGGTGGAGCACCTAGGCAGTGCGCGTGGGGGGAGGGAGGTGCCTGTCTGTGTACAAAAGAAAGCACTGGCCCAGGCTGGACATGAAGCCCATTCTAGGGTGGAAAGACCTGCAGAGTTCCTGATGTGGGGGAGAGGACTGGAGCCCCTCCCAGTGGGACTGAACACCCCCCCCCACCCCCCAGCGGCCATGCACACACTCTCCCTGCCTTGTACCTGTGGTGTAGCTCCACACCAGCCACCCGTTCAGCAGAGGAGCCGGTGACGTTTCTTGTGCAGCTCGGCACGCGCCCTGCATGAACACCTGTGGGCGCTGGAAGAGGACTACATCAGGCCACCAGACGCCCAAGAACGCTGCAGCCATACTCCCCAAACTTCCTGGTAAGGGTTGGGGGCACAAGAGATACAGCTCCCCCCCCCCATTCAACAGATACCCCGAGGGTTCTCAGGGGCATTCACCCCACCCAGGGCCCTTGCAAGAGGAACTCTCGTGTCCCCTGGAATCACGTACCCGCCCTGCCCAATGCCCTGCACCCGAGAAGGGGAGCTCCACACATGGCCTGAGGATGGGTGGGGACCGTTAAGTGGTCGCAGCCACCATCCCACGCAGGCGGCAGGGACATTAAGTGCAGTGTGGCAAGCAGGGCAAGGGAGCCAAAACACATGCTGCCGCGAAGTAGGGGGGAGGGTCAGGTCCACGGGCCACTCTTGAGCCCCCAGAAGGGGGATTGGTTAGAACCTGCACCTGTCCACACCTCTGCCATTTAAAGGACACCACACCTTCAGCTGTAGCCCCCTCCGATGCCCCAGCAGAAGTGGAGAGGGGCGAATGTCACAGAGAGCATGATGTTCTTGGCTCCAGCGCACGGCCAAGTTTTTGCCATCAACTCACAGCCAATTTATGGTGTTTCTCAAGGCCAGAGACGTTCAGAGGCGGTTGGCCAAGGCCTGCCTTTGCATAGTGACTCTGGACTTCCTTGGTGGTCTCCCATCCGAGTACTAACCAAGGCCAACCCTGCTTAGCTTCTTAGATCTCATGAGACTGGGCCAGCCTGGGCCATCCAGATCGGGGCAGAAACACAATGGCGGTGGTGGTGGTGGAAAGTGCCGTCAAGTCACAGATGACTTGGGGCAATCCTGTTGGGTTCTCCAAGGCAAGAGACGGACAGAGGTGGTTGGCCACTGCCTGCCTCTGCACACCAACCCTGGACTTCCTTGTTGGTCCCCCATCCAAGCACTAGCCAGGGCCGACCTGACTTAGCTGAGCCTGTCCATGGGGAGGGCAGGGTATAGATTCAATGAATAACCAATAATAACAATAAATAAATATAGCTTCTGAGATCTGACAAGGTCGGTCTGGCCCAGGCTGTCCCGGTCAGGACTGACAGACTGGTGGTGGAAAGTGCCGTCAAATCATAACCGACTCATGGCGACCCCCAGCAAGGGGCTCTCAAGGCAAGAGACATCCAGAGGTGGTTCCCCACGGCCTGCCTCTGCACAGCGACCCTGGCCTGCCTCGGCAGCCTCCCATCCGAACATGAATCAGAGCCGACCCCGCTTAGCCTCGGAGATCTGGCAAATCAAGCCAGCTGGGGCCATCCAGGTCCAGGCAAGAGACATCCAGAGGTGCCATCGCCTGCCTCTGCCTCCTGGCCCTGGACTACCTTGGTGGCCTCCCATCCAAATATTAACCAGGACCGACCCTGCTTAACTTAGGAGATCTGTTGAGATCGGGCTTGCCTGGGCGATCCAAGTCAAGGCAGAAGTCAGGAAACCTTTTAACTGCTTCCCCAACCCCAGTCCCTCAGAAGCCATTCCCTGGGCAGGAGAGAAATGGGGACCTTCCCCGGGGAAGAGGCCAGAGGAGCAGCTGGGACTTGCCAGAACTCCATCACTGCACAGATGCCGGGGAGGCGAGGGCAACTGTTGTGCCCGCCCTTACCAGGGGAACCTGCAAACCCAAAGGGGGGCGGGGGGAGACAGGCAGATCTCCTGCAGCAGCAGCCGTGAAAAGAGCAAGGCTCTCCAAAGGACCAAAAAAGCCCCGTCAGTTCAGATCACGGGGCCAGCCAGGCCAAGGGGAGCACTCTGGCGCAAAACCCAAGAGCAGCAGCTACAGGCAGCACGAATGGGGGAAGAAGCTCATTCGCCTTCATCAGCCTCCCTCCGGCTGTCCCACAAAGTGCAGCAAGCCTTCACATTACCACCCCTCTCTCCTGGCACTGGAGCACAATCCTGTCCCTTCCCCCCCCCCCCCCCCCCGCCGGCCTGAAGAGATAGCAGGAATTATTTTTAGACAGCCCCCTTTGGCTGATGATACCCTGCGGAGGCAGCAGCCTCCACAGGCATTCCCCACCCCTACGCAAGTGGGCCGTGCTGTTCAGGCCTGCCCCATTCCACCGCAATCAGGGCCCCAGGCCAACATGCATATGACCAACTGTGGCCATGCCCAGAGCCTGCCAACCACAGCAGCACCCGCCGCCCGCTTGAACTGGAACGGCCTCAAGAACAAGACAAAACCCAGTCAGTCGTGTTCACAGCCACAGCCCCTCTGCCAACCACTGCAAGGAGAGCTGGGCGCCCCATATCTCCACCATATTAGCAGGAGGCGTCACTTCCCCCACATGCCTCACCGGGCAGGACCCAAAGGGAAGGATTAAATGGCCCCAGATGGAATGCAGCCCAGATTCCAAAGCCCAGGGAGACGGACAGGATCTTCACCAACCGCCTACATACAACATGGGTCACAACTTGCATCCAGCTAGTCCCTGTGGAAACTGACCTGAGTGGCTGTGGCTGGACTGATCTTGCCAGATCTCGGAAGCTTAGCAGGGATGTACTTGGACGGGAGATCCCCAAGGAAGTCCAGGGTCATGACACAGAGGCAGGCAATAGCAAAACCACCTCTGTGCCTCTTTCACCTTGAAAACCATGCAGAGTCGCCAGAAGTCGCCTGCAACTTGATCACACTTCCCTTCCCCCCACACACACACACACAACCCCTAGAGTCTGCTCCCTCGCCCTTGCTCACAAACCGCCGCAAATGTATATGTCTCACCATTCCTTTGCTAAGCACAGTAGCCGGCACAAACATGGAATCGAGCCATTCCTGCAAAAATCCCAGACCGTCTAGTGTTTCTGGCCAGGCAAGCAAGGACACAAACTGAGCCTTCACGGCCCAGGGGGTGGGAAATAATTCAGCTGGTTTCTCCTAACAGCTCAGAATCCAAATGGTGCTAGGCTGGGAAGTCTGGATTCTCCACTGTTCCTTTGGGGACCGGTGCTATTTAATCAGTGCAGGCCCACGCGCGGGTCACTCGGCAAGTTATGTAAAACCGAGCTGTTCTAGAAAGGCAACAGGACTATACTGTGACAGAACAGTCCAGGAAGGGGCTTTGTAAAGGGGAAGGGACTGTGGACTATGCCGCGGTGCGTGATGTCATGAGCCGTCGGTTGCACATGTTACCTTCCTGCTGTTTCCTTGTTGTCTTGTGAAGCAATATCCAGTTTTCTTCATTCTATTTACACTCTACATCATGCCTGATATTTAATATTTAGTAATTAAATTCAACTGCTTAGGCTGCCCTTCCCTGCAAGCAGGGCTCAGGGCGGCTTACAACAAAACCAACACAATAAAAATCCATTAAATAACATTAAAAACTACTAAAATTAATCAAGCAAGACATCACATTGTCTGAGATGATAAGAAATTTCCATTCCCACCAGACCCCTGGGTAAAGGGGGTGCGGGGGGGGGAGAGTAGGAGGGTATGAGAGTGCCAGCTGTCACTGTCCTCAGCCGAAGGCCTGGGGGAACATCTCTGCCTTGCAGGCCCTCCAGAAAGGCAATAGATTCCGTGGGGCATGGATATTCTCTGGCAGAGTGTTCCACCAGGCAGTGGCCAGGGCTGAAAAGGACAGCTGGACCTCTCTCGGGCCAGGGACCACAAGAAGGTTCTTATTGCTAGAGCATAACGCTCTTCCAGGGAGATATCAAGAGAGCTGGGCCCGAAGGCATGTGGGTCCCTGGAAGCCAGTGCAGCTCATACAGCACAGGCTGAATACATGCCGTCCAAGGGGTCCCCATATGGACCCACATGGCCCCATTCTGGATCAGCTGGAGCATCCAGGTCAGGCACAAGGGCAGGCCCATGTAGAGCAAATTACAGCAGTCTATCCTGGTGGTAATCGTTGTGTGGATTACTGTTGCTAGGTCAGGGCAAGACTGGTAGGGAGCCAGTTGCCTAACTTGGCTCGGTTGGAGAAACGCCAGTGTGGCAACCCTCGTGACCTGGGCCTCCACAGACAAGGTGGCATCCGGGATCACACCCAGACTCTGGAAAGTGACAGAGGGCAGAGCCGGTGATAAGGGCACACCATCAAGAGCGGGGAGTTGACAAACCAACCACTGCTCACCCCCACTCAGCCAGAGAGCCTCTGTCTTACCCAGATTTAGTTTCAGCCAGCTCTGCTTTGGCCACCCAACCACGGCTTCCAAACGCTCAGCTAAATTCAGAGGAGCAGCATCTGGCTGGCCACCCCTCAACAGGAATGGCTGGCTGTCATCAGCACATCGATGACACCCTAGCCCGAAACTCCACAGCAGCTGGGCGAGGCGGTGCGTGTAGATGTTAAATAACATTGGGTAGAGAAGTGCCCCCTGAGGAACCCCACATTCCAGTGGGTACCTTGGAGACACTGCCCCTCCCAATGCCACGCTCTATCCCCGACCATGGAGAAATGAGGTAAGCCATTGCAAGGCCACCCCACGGATTCCCACGTTGGCAAGGGAATATGCCATACTTATTCAGATTTCAGTCCTGGTACATTGCTCATTTGATGTCTCCTAATATCAACTGTAACAACCTATCCAGCGCTCATTAGGTATCTCTTCAGGTGGACTGTTATTGATTTACACAGTGTAAACTGCACTGGGTCTCAGGGAGGAAGGCAGATTATAAATACAGTAAATAAAATAAATCAAGGATCTAGAATTGGATATGAACAGTGTAATAGCCAAGTTTGTAGAGAGTACCAAATTATTCAGGATGGTGAAAACCAAGGCTGATTGTGAAGCATTTCAGAAGGCTTTTCTGTGGTGGGCTCTCCTTCTTGGGAGGTCCTTAAACAGAGGCTAGATGGCCATCTGATAGGAAGGGTTGCATCAGTGCTTAGTTCTCGTGGCCCTTTCTTACACACCCAGAGAAATGCTGATTGTTGCCACTTTGGGGTCAGGAAGCCATTTTTCCTGGAGATCCTGGAGGTTTTTTGTCATCTGGACATGGAACAGCAGTCACTGGGCATGTGGACGGGGAGGTAGTTGTGAATTTCCTGCATTGTGCAGGAGGTTGGACTAGATGACCCTGGAGGTCCCTTCCAACTCTATGATTCTATGATCTCTCTAAATTGGCTGACTGGGCAATAATGGGGTAAATGAAGTGCAAGGTGATACACATTGGAACAAAAAAATCCTAATTTTACACATATGTTGATGGGGTTGTAGTGGAACGCTCAGTGAGAACACTGGCTCAGTGTGCAGCAGCCGTGAAAGAAGCCAGACTCCATACTAGGAGTTGTTAGGAAAGGAACTAAAAATAAAAGAACTACTCTGTAATGACTTTGTACAGCTCTATGATGCAGCCTCATCCAGACTATTGTGTCCAGTCCTGGTTGCTAGACCTCACAAAGGACATCTCAGAGCTGGACAAAGTACAGAACACAGCAATCAAGATGATTAAGGGATTACATCACCTTTCTTATATAGAAAAACTGAAGTCTGAGGCTCTTCAGTTTAGGAAACAAAGGCGGTTAAGCAGACATGTGATCAAAGTTAATGAAATCAGGCCTAAGAAAACTGTAGAATTCACTGCCAGTGTCAGTAGGGGTGCCCAGGATGAAAGACGGCTTTATGAGGGGGGGGGGGGGCGTTAGACAGATTCATGCAGAAAGGGTCCCTCAGTATCTACTAGCCACCGTGAGTAAAGAGAACCTCCACGATCAGAGGCAGGAAACCTCTGAATCCCAGCGAAAGGCACTCATCTGTATGCCCCCTCTCTCCTGGCCCTCGGGGCAACTGGCTGGCCGCCCTGTGGCATCAGATGCCAGACTAGAGGAACAATCAGGGCTGCTCAGGCAGTTGGTTCTTCCTTCTCTCGGGAGCACCTATACCAACTGTGCAGTGGAAGCATATTTTGGAACAAAGATTTAATATTCCCTAAAATTTTGAAGCTGGGGTGGGGGGACTGATTTGTTAAAAAAGAAACCAAGAGATTTTGGAGAAAACTGTAACATCCGGAGAACTAGCTTCCCCAACAAGGCTGGATTTATTTCACTTTGACATCATCACGGAGAGCCAGTTTGGTGTTGTGCTTAAGTGCTAATCTGAGAGAACTGGGTTTGGTTCCCCACTTCCACCTGCTGGATGATCTTGGGCAAGCCATAGTTCTGGCACGGCTGTTCTTGAAAAAGAGCAGTCCTCCGAAGAGCTCTCTCAGCCCCACCTACCTCCCAGGGTGCCTGACTGTTGTGAGGAGGGGAAGGGAGAGGAGTTTGTAAGCCGCTCTGAGACTCCAAGTGAGTGAAGGGTGGGGTATAAATCCAATCTCTTCTTCTTCTTCTTCTTCATCACAACGGACATCACTTATGACTGAGACTGTCCTGCCTGGCCTATGTGTGCCACCTACAAGGATAAATGCCACCCCCACCCACCCCCAAACCAAAAATGGAAGCGGACTGTTCCACCTTAACTTCTCATTAAACATCAAGTTGATTTTAAAAACCCGTGTCTTGAACAGGCCTTCAGTGGCCCCAAAAGAGAAAATGTTCCTTGTGTGTTTTTGCCAGCACTCCCCAGCATTTCCAGTTTTTCCACTTGAATTTTTTTAGGGAAAAACCCACCAACCATTGGGCTCCTCTCGCGCACCCCCCCCCGGGCCCCATTTACATCTCCGTTCTGCATTCCGGCGTGTTCGGCTGGGTGACGCAGGCGGGTCTCCGAAGGGCGCGGCACCGCCCTCCCGTTCCCCTCCCGAGTTTCGCGTGGGGGAGGGAGAGGGGGCACCCCCCCCCTCGACGGCGCCAGCCCCGGGGATCGCCTCCCCCACTCGGGGGCCGTGGGGAGGCGGGACAGAAGGCGGCGGCTCAGCAGAGGCGCCCGGAGGGGGAGAGACCGGGAGGCCCGGAAAGGAACCCACACACCCCGCCCGTCTCCGGGAGACCAGCCGGGTGGCGCCTCCCTGCCAGCGGCAGCAGCCCCCAAGGGGTCCCCGTCCTGGACCTCCCGCCCCCTCCCCGGGAGGCAGCAGTCCCGCTGGGCCTCGGCGGCGCTGGGCGGGCGGGCGGGCGAGAGGGGCGCCGGTCTCCCTGGGCCGCAGCCGGCTCGGGGGGGGGGGGCGGCGGGGAGGAGGGGCAGGCCGAGCCCCTTGCGGGGGAGCCAGGCCAGCCTCCCTGCCGAGCCCCTGGGCGGGCGGAGGGAGGGGTCCGAGCCGGGGCCAGCTTACCTGCAGCGGCGGCGGCGGCGGTGGCAGCGGCGGCAGGGGGCCTGCGCGACGGAGAGGAGGCCGGCCGGCACGAGCGCGTCGCGCGCACCCCGAGGCCTGCCCTGCCCTGCCCTGCCCGGGGGGAGGGGGGGCGGCGCGGGCTCAGAGCTCGGCCTCCCTCTCGGCCGGCGGCTTCCGGGTCTGCGGCCGGGCCCCGCCCACCACCCCTGCGCGCATTGGCGGCTCGGGCAAGCCCCACTGACGTCGACGCCCGGAGGCCAATGGCCGAGCGCCGGCGCGGTCGGCGTGGCCCCGCCCCCTCCACGTGCAAGTGTGTGCGGGCCCGCCCAGGGGGCGGGGCGGGGGAGAGGGGCCGGCGCCTGATTGGGCGGCGGGGAGGGGGCGGGGCGAGGGGGCTGCCCCGGGAGCGGGTCGGGAGGCGCTGGGGGGGCGGCGGCGTGTGGCTCTTCTTGGCGCGGCCTCCCTGACTCCGGCGTAGCCTCCCTCCGCGGCCTGGCGCGGGAAGAAGGGGAGAGAGAGAGGGCGGCTCCTCCCCCCCCCACCTGCGCGGCCTCTGCCTCCCCTTCCCCCCCCCCCCCGCCGGCCGGCTACTGGGAGTCTCAGAGCAGCTTACAGTCTCCTTTCCCTCCCCCTCCCCACCACAGACACCCTGGGAGGTAGGCGGGGCTGAGAGAGCTCTTTCGAGGACTGCCCCGGAGAGAACAGCTGGTACAGAGCTATGGCTTGCCCAAGGTCATCCAGCAGGTGCAAGTGGAGGAGTGGGGAATCAAACCCGGTCCTCCCAGATTAGAGTCCGCGCACTTAACCGCTACACCAGACTAAATTTTGTAAAAATGTCCTATTAATAGAAAATTTTAAAACCCAAGCTATGGCCGCCTAGCGCCACCACACTGCCTGGAGAATGAAGGCGGCGGGCAGCACAGAAGCCTCCGTTCACGGGCTTGCCTTTGCCACTTGCCTCTGCTGCCTGCAGGGCTTCCCTTTGAGACTCTGGCTTCACAAGGCGACTCCATGCCCTGGCATTCTCACCAGTGCCACACCACCTTGGGCAGCCTTGCCCTGTTTGGCTCTGCTGAGTCTCTGGCAGACAGTTGCTCGGCTGGTTCCGGAAAGCCTTCTGCCCTCCTGGCGGAACGTTCCAGGCCCCATGCAGAGCCTTCCAAGGGGATTGCTTCAGAGCAGCCTCTCTTGGTTCCAGGAACATCTCACAAGGCTTGAGGAAGGAGAACGTTCGCTGCAGCCTGTTTTTGCTCCGTCCCTCTGAGTCTGAAGAGTTTTGGAGCAAGAGTCTGCCTGTCCTGTTCTACATGATACCAACACTTCTGTGTGGGCCTTTTTAAAAGCATGCAGGAAGGTCAGGTGTCCACTAGGGAGGAGTAGGAGCCCCACCGCTTGAGCAGTTAAAGAGGAGAAAGGGGGCAGAAAGAGAAAAGGGGGAGCCCTCGGATTTGTGGGTCCCACGAGTTCCAGCTCCAGGAGCTGGGTGTGCCAGCCCGGGGAAAAGCTGGAAGGAAAGCCGTGACCAGGAGTGGAGCTGAGAGGACCAAAGGATGCCTGGCCAGGAAGTAGCAGCCAAAATGTGACATGCCGAATGAAGAATTTTGCCCTCTTGATCTGTTGCTAGAAGAGCACTTGAAGAGGTGCACTCGAGTCCATGAATGCTTTGGCAGGAATAACATGTGGTTGGACTTTAAGGTGCCATCAAGAATCTTGCCGGAGCCAACTAACCTTCATTTAACAATCCAGTGACCAGTCTTACAAACACCATCCTCTGTTTCCATCTTTGCAGAGAAGCCTCTGGTGTCGGAAATTTAGGTAAAGGTGAAGGTTTCCCATGCTCGAAAGCCAGTCGAATATGACTCTAAGGATGCGGTGCTCATTTCGATTTCCAAGCCGAAGAGCCAGCGATGTCCAAAGACGTTTCTTTGGTCATGTGGCCAGCATGACTAGACGCCGAGGCGCACAGAACGCTGTTATCTTCCCACCAAAGCGGTACCTAGTGATCTCCTTGCAAGTTTCTTTCTTTCAATCGGCCAGGCTGGCAGGAGCTGGGGCCAGAGATGGAAGCTCCCTCCGTCACGCAGCACTTGGGTCTCGAGCTGCTGAACTACCAACCTTCCAGTCTGTAGCTCAGCATCTTAACCACTTGAGCCACTTAGAAATTTAGCCACATCAAAAATAATACCAGGATCAGCTAGCAGGGGAGGCACAGAAACAAGGGAAACCGCCCTGACCTGGATAGCCCAGGCAAGCCCCATCTCATCAGCTTAGGAAAGCTGGCCCTGGGTAGTATTTGGATGGGTGACTTCCAAGAAATGGCAGAGTCATGACACAGAGGCAGGAGACAGCAAGCCACTGCTGAACATCCCTTGCCTCCACGGCCCACTAGGGGTCACCAGAAGTCAACTTGACTTGGTGGCAAAAAATAAATTAAAAAAGAAATAAGGGAAACCTTGGAAACGATCACCAGCTGTATCCACAGAGCTCTCAGAGGGGGCAGTCAACAACACGCAGTTATGGAAAACGTGGGATAAACTTTCCATTGCCCCAGACCCTCTGGCACACAATCTATCCAAGAAGGGCACTCTGCAGCATCTGCTAAGCAGAGAGGAAAGCATTTTGCCCGGCCAAAAGAAAAGCCAGCAGATATCCGGGGGGGGGGGGGGGGGGAGTCAGCTATCATGGATACATACATCTCTGGAATTCTTGCCAGAATCAGAGGAGAAAAAGCCTGAGCAAAATTCCAGCCATACCATTTTTGCTGTTAGTCAGGGTGTGCAGGAGTTACATGCCCTAATACACGTCCTCTTGCTCTCCCGTGGGGTGGGGTGGCTGTGAGCCTAATGCAACTGCTGCTGGGAACAACGGGCAGTGCTCATGAAAGCATGCGCCAAGCAGTGTGCTCTGCACACCTCTCAGTACGAGACGGCACAAGGATATTGACGCAGTGGCAAAGAACATGCAAGGGAGCTGGCTCCCATTACGTGGGGCTCCCTGGAGTGTGTGCAGCTGTAGCCATGCTGATCAGCCAGGGCACAGACCAGATCTCTGCCCCCTCTAGTGACTGAGTCACGCCACACCTGAGGGCAAGCCAGGTGAAGCCAGCTTCTAGGGCACACCCAGAGACTCACCAGACAGATGAGGGAACATTCGCTTCCCACAGGAAAGACACTCCAGCAACTATCAGAAGCACTTTAAGTTTGGTTTTAAAACATTACTTCCCTTGGGGGGAGCAGAAGAAATTCTACACATGCTCAGAGGCAATTAAACATAAGGCGCCTTAATTCTGGGGGGGAATTTGGTTAGGTAGAATGTTTGGGACCGGGGAGGGGGTCATCTGGTACTCCTCAGCACGAGATTCTACTTTTCATAGCTCTTGTTCGCCTTGAGCAGTTATTCAGAATTTGTCTGCCGCCTCTGCAGACCTGCTTGAGCCACCGCAGAACTGAAACAGGGAAGACCAGCCCAGACAAGAACAAGTCACACTGAAGGCAAATCATGGCAACAAAAAGGTCACGAGAACCAGCCAAGCCAATAAAATAAAAACAAGTCAAGAAAACCGTGCCAATTAAAACTAGCCATGACATAAGAACACATAGAACAAACAGAGCAGTCTAAAATTAGACTGGTAAAATAGTCCTCCAGCTAAGAGCAGACAATTAACAAGAGCTTTAAAAAAGATGTTTGGGCCTTGCTGAAGTGACCAGCTCACAATTGGGGCCGATGAAGTGTTCATTTATTATTTGCTTTTTGTCTAGGGTGTTTGTTTGCTGCCTCTCCAGGGAACCTCCCCAAAGCGGCTTACAAAATAAAATATAATAAAAAACATAAAACATTGCAAGTTGTTAATTAAAACTCAACATTGAAACCCTTGTCAGAGCACAGAAACATAAATGTAAGTTGAACAGTGTTTGAGTCCAGGGGCACCTTGAAGTCCAACAAAGTTTTATTTAAGATATAAGGTTTTGCATGCATACACAGTGTGCATACATGCAAAAGTTTATACCTTGAATAAAACTTTGTTGGTCTTCAAGGTGCCCCTGGACTCAAACTTTGTTCTGCTGCTTCAGACCAACAGGGCTACCCCGCCTGAATCTGGAAATGCTTTAAATGTTCTAAGGAGGAGAGTTGCTGCCCTCTAGTGAACAGCTGGCAGAATATCTCAGAGCAGGCGTCTTCACTCCGCCGGAGGTCAAGTGCCAATCGCTAGAAACCCCCTCCTTGTTTTCATGTTGCGGGGAAACTCCTCCCCACCCTCCGAGCCACACAGGAGTCACGGCCAGATAGCCAGATCTTCTGGGGAGCTGCTACAGAAAGGCCCGTGAAAGTGTTGCTTGACAAGAGAGAAGCGTGTAAAAGTTGAGGCCTGGTCTGTCTCACCAGATGTGCTCAGTGATAGCCCAGCTTGGAGGCAGAAATCAGACGGCACCAGTGTTCGTGCCAGACAAAATATTTGTACAGCCAAAATGTTGTATGGCCGGGGTGGACTACTCCAAAAGTGCTTTTTCAGATAGAATCACAGAGTAAGGGAGGGGCCCTACAGGCCATCCAGTCCAACCCCCTGCTCAATGAAGGATCAACCTAGAGCATCCCTGACAAGTGTTTGTCCAGCCGCTGCTTGAAGATGGCCAGGGAGGGGGAGGCTCACCCCCTTCCCTTAGGCAGCTGATTCCACTGCAGCACAACTCTGACTGTAAAGAAGGTTTTCCTAATATGCAGCCGGTACCTTCCTGCTCTTAATTTAAATGCATTCTGGCGTGTCCTCTCCCCTGCTGCTAACAGGAACAGCTCCCTGCCCTCCTCCAAGTGACACAGCCCTTCAAATACTTCAAGACAGCAATCCTGTCCCCCCTCAGCCTCCTCTTCTCCAGACACACCCAAGTCCCTCAGCCTTTCCTCACAGGGCTTCATCTCCAGGCCCCCGATCATCCTTGTCGCTCTCCTTTGCACCCGCTCCATTCTGTCCACGTCCCTTTTGGAAGTGAGGCCTCCAGAACTGCACACAAGACTCCAGGTACAGTCTGACTAAGTCAGTGTACAGAGGGACTATGACATCTTGTGATTTGGATGTTATGCCTCTGTTGATATACCCCAAGACTGCATTAGCCTTTTTTTGTCACTGCATCACGCTGGCTGCTCATATTTAACTTTCGGTCCACCCTTACTACACTGCTGCTCAGAAGCAATACTGCCTCTAAGCTGTGGAGTCTTGTGAGCAAAAATTCTACTTTGTGAGCTGCTGGTATTAAAGTTGTGAGCGAGCGATTTGGCAGCTGCTTATATTAGTTTGCTCTGGAGCCATCCTTCCTGAGCTGAGACAAAAATGTGTGAACCAGAGGCTAAAAAAACTGTGAGCTAGCTCACACCGACTCAGCTGAGAGGAAGCATTGCTCAGAAGTGTGTCCCCCATCCAGTATGCCTGTCCCTCATTTTTGTTGCCCAGATGTAACGTAAGATAATCCTGAAGCCACCCCACCATTCCCTGTTGGGGGAAATGCTTAAAACAGGAAGCGTGGAGGGTGCTGGACTGGAGCACACCATTTCATCAGGAGCCAATAACATGCAGCGTGGATGCTGAACAGCAGACCTCCGCTTCTGCACCAGTGTGTCTGTCCCTGTTCCCTCCCGACTCTCTGTGGCCCATTCCCAGCAGACAGAAACGTCCACTTTCTGTGTCCTTCAGCCAAGCCTGAGAACGCTTGCTTTGAGCTTTGAGCTCTGGGATCTCTTCTCACCACTGAATTGGCTAGGAGCAGGGGCGTGTGAGCCAAAAGAGCAGTCCCTCTCTGGTGACCGACCGATTAGGACCCCAAGACTTCCTAGGACCCTTGTTCAACGGGATTTCTGCTTGCCAAGACCACCACGGCCAGGCAAAGGGATAGCTCAGAAAACGAAGCACAGGAACTGTCAGTGACCTGGGCAAACACAGACAATGTTGCTGGGCCTCGTCCTGCAGACCACCGTGTTGGCTGACTTGAATGAGCCACTCTGAAGTTTCTGGACTTCTGCCTTGGCAACGATGGTTGGCTTGCTCAAATGACATCCTTCTTGGGAGGTTTTCAAGCAGGGGCTGGATGGCCATCTGACTGCCATGCAGATTCTGCGAACTTGGGCAGATCACGAGAAGGGAGGGCAGGAAGGGCTGCCTCAGTGCTCAGTTCTCGTGGCCCTTTCTCACACGCCCAGGGAAATGCGGATTGTTGCCACTTTGGGGTCAGGAAGCCATTTTTCTCCAGGCCAGTTTGGCCCAGGGATCCTGGAGGTTTTTTGGGGGGGTTGCCATCTTCTGGGTGTGGAGCAGGGTCACTGGGGTGGGGTGGGGGAGGTATTTGTTAATTTCCTGCATTGTTCAGGGGGTTAGACTAGATGACCCTGGAGTAGGGTTGCCAGCCTCCAGGTGGGGCCTGGGGATCTCCCGCTTTTACAACTGATCTCCAGCTGACAGAGATCAGCTCCCCTGGAGAAAATGGCTGCTTTGAAGGGTGGACTCTATGGCATGGTACCATGCTGAGATCTCCCCCCTCCCCAAACCCCGCCCTCTCCTGGCTCCACCCCCAAAGTCTCCAGGTATTTTCCAACCCAGACTTGGCACCCCTACCTTGGAGGTCCCTTCCAACTCTATGTTTCTATGATTCTCTGAATTCCTGTCCCTGTGTGCATAATTAACCCCGCTCCTCTGAAAAGTGGGGAGGGAAACTTGTGACGCAACTCCTGCTACCTGACCTGCTCCCTGGGTGGAATCCTCCTCCTCATTTGACTCCAGGGGCAACGGATCTTCCTGGCTTCAGTGTGGGGGTGGGCTCCCTTCTCTTGGCTGGAAGACCCTCTTCCGCTGCTGCTGCTGCTGCTGCCAGACCAGCTCCAGAATGAAGCTCAGAGACAACCAGAAGAGGAAAATCCACTTTGGACATAAACTTCTTGAAGGACGAGAAGCCATCCATGGGGCAGTCTCTCTGCCCCCACTTTGACAGACAGCCTAGGAAGCACAGTGCTCCAGACAGAGTTTCAAGGCACACCAGCAACTTCCAGGTGACACTTTGGAATCTGAGCAAAAAACTCTTTGGTAAAACCAACTTCCACCATAGAGTTCTTGCCCAAATACCAGAGTGTCGCCCAGAAGTCGCTGCTGTGATGATGTCACTTCCTGTGTGACACCAATAAGGTGGGCTCAGCTTTCCTCTTTCTACTGGTAAGTCCTTCCACTGGCTAGCTGATTGGCTGCTGGGGGCAGGGCCTGGCAGTGGGGGACTCCCCCCACCTCCATCCGGGAGGGGCTGGCAACCCTGGGCTTACTAAAGAACAGGTTTTCATTTAACTTACTGTTTACACTCTGCAGATTGCAATAGGATATGGTGCAAACGAAACCAAAGAGGAAACAGTATCTGGTCAAAGGGACGGGATTGTTGACTCTCAAAAGCTCATACCCCCCAAATCTCGTTAGTCTCTAAGGTGCTACTGAATTTGAATCCAGCTCTTCTACTACAGACCCACTACAGAACATGCCTACCCTCTAGAACAGAGTTAGACAGAAGAAGAAGGAGAAGAAGAGTTAGATTTATACCCCGCCCTTCACTCAGAGCAGCTTACAAACTCCTTTCCCTTCCCCTCCCCAGAGGTAGACACCCTGTGAGGTAGGTGGGGCTGAGAGAGCTCAGACAGAAACTGCCCTTGAGAGAACAGCTCTGAAAGAACTTGTGATTGACCCCAGGTCACACCAGCAGCTGCATGTAGAGAAGTGGGGCATCAAACCTGGTTCTCCCAGGTTGGAGTCTGTTCTCCTCACCACTACACCAAACTGGCTCTCAGCCAGCGAAGACTCCCCAGTCAAGGGACCTAGCCAGAATACTGTTTTTGTGTTTATTTATGTCCTGGCTTTTCCCGCAATAGAGACACCAAGTGGCTTACATAATTTTCCTCTCCTCCATTTTATCCTCACAACAACCCTTTGAGGTAGGTTAGGCTGAGAGTTTGTGACTGTCCCCAAGGTCACTCAGCGAGCTTCCACAGCAAGGGAGAGATTCGAACTTGGGCTCTCTTATACTGAAGTGCCCTATACATTAAATACAGATGAGACTCAAATTACCTGGGAATAAACCCCAGTGAATGAAGTGAGACAAATCTCTCAAAAAGCTCTCAGTGGGGAAAAAAACCACTTTAAAATACTTCTAAGAAGAAGAACACAAGTTGGTTTTTATACCCTGCTTTTTTCTCCCTCGAGGCATCTCAAAGTGGTTTACAATTGCCTTTCTCTTCCTCTCCCCAGAGACACCTGCTGTCTGGCTCTCTAAGCACCCGAAACAAGACAAGCCGGCTCACAACAATATAAAGACGCTTAATGGGGAAGGGAAATTGGGGTGATGGAAAAGTTGGTTGTGTCCTCTGTGGACAGAAGGCACGTTTGCCATCCCCTAGATTTTCCCTGCAGCAGACATCTCCCACCACAACAGGAGGCTTTAGTTTGTCGTCGTTGTTTTAATGGGTAATCGAATATCATCATATCACTATAAATACCTCTTCCAGGTTCTCTAAAATCCCAGCCTCCATTAAAAAAAAAAAAAGACTGCAACCCCTTACATTGCGGAGATTGAAGGCGGAAGGCATGTCTCTACAACAAAAAGGCTAGAGACATTTTTTAAAATTAAAGCAGAGAACCTGGCAAACATGGGGCCCTAGAATTTTGCCCCCCCCTCAGTGGCCCTCCGTGGAAGCTTCCTCTGGGAAGTTCTACCTCCACCATCTCCTGCCTGCCTTCTAGCGGCTGGGGCTCCAAGTTCTCCAGCTGGATTCTGCCGCCTCAGGCTCATCTCTGCTCCTTTGCTTTTGAGCCCCCAGCCCCTCAGAGCAGAGGAATCACAGGTGAGAAGGCACGCCTACGATGCAAAGACAGCCATCTGCATTCACCTTGCCCTTCCCCCAGGGCAGCATGCCTCGGTTCTCCTTTCTCTGTTTTGCCCTCACAACCACCCTGCGAGGTAGGTCAGGCCGGGAAGGCGTGACTGGCCAAAGGTCACCCATCCAGCTTCTGTGGCAGAGTGAAGATCTCCTTCTCCGATGCTCTAACCACTCCAGCACACAGAACCTCTAGAATCCAACGGAACCAGTACCCTGTGCAGGAACCTGGCCTGGCCCTCCGTGTGTGCCAGTGGGGAGGTGTGTGAAGTCGACCTGGCTGCTGCCTGACACTGGGCAAGGCCAAGTTTCCGGGCTGCACCTGGAGACAGGCTGGCTGGCCCCTTTGTGACACCGTCTGCAGCCTGCCTATGGGCCTGAGCAGGCCCGGGGAGGCAGCAGGGAAGGAGGGTGTGGAGCACACACTGGCCAGCCTGACTGAGATGGAGGCAGCGGATGGTGGCGGCTCCTTCCTGGGCTGCTGGGAGCCCCCGGCCTTCCTCTACAGCACCATCTTTCTGTCCTTGCTCCTCTGCCTCACTCACAGAGCCTGGTGCCGCTGCTCTTGGGAGAGCAGAACATGTCCTTGGCTTCCGGGAAGCAGCCCGACCCATCCTTGGAGAGCCTGGGCTCCGCTCTTGGAGAACCTCTGGTCCCCAGCACAGTGGGTGTGTAGGAGGGATGCCAACTGCCACTGGGTGATTTGGGGTGGAATCTGGGGAGGGCAGGGGTTGGCGAGGGGCGGGACCTCAGCAGGGTATACTGCCCTAGGGTTGTGAGTTGTAAAATGCCTAGAGATTTGGAGGGGGGGGGTAGAGCTTCATGAGGGTGGGTTTTGGGGAGGGGGAAGGGCACCAGGAACTGACCTCTATAGTCTGGGGATCAGTTGTCATTCCAGGAGACCTCCAGGCCCCACCTGGAGGTGAGCAACCCTAGCTTTGCCGTGTCTCCCTGTTTCTGGATGCAGACAGCACAGGGTCATTGTTCCCTTCCTTCCCAATTCAAAGTCACTGCCTTGCGACCTATGCAGGGGGCCTTCCTTAGGGAACCAGCCAGGCCAAAGTGGGGACCCACGGCAGGGCCTTTTCTGCTGCAGCCCCCTACATGATGCTTTTCCCTGGGAGATAAGAGTGACCACATCCATCTGGCTTAAAAGGGCCTTTGATGTCGACTATGGCGGCCTGGTCTCCATCAGCTGCTGCCACTGCTGGTCCGCGTGTGTGGAAATGGCTTCTCTCACTTCTCTCACTTTTTTTAGTGAGATCTGATTTTATGTAATTGGGCTTTTAATTCTACTGTAAACCGCCTCAGCAGTGGATATGCTCAAAAGGTGGTCTTAGAAATATACGAAATAAATAAATATGGCTTAGAAACTCTGTCTCCACACCTCAGCAGATCAGTGGGGGTGGGGGGTAGGGTTGCCAGACTCCAGGTGGGGCCTGGGGATCTCCCGCTTTTACAACTGATCTCCAGCTGACAGAGTTCAGCTCCCCTGGAGAAAATGGCAGCTGTAAAGGGTGGACTCCATGGCATTGTACCATGCTGAGGCCCCTCCCCTCCCCAAACCCCTCACTCTCCTGGATCCACCCCCAAAGTCTCCAGGTATTTTCCAACCCAGACCTAGCAGGAGATCTAGACTTCTTTGACCCTTGAACAAACCTCGCTGCAAATGCACAAACACCTTAAAGTATTAGAACAAAGTCTGAGTCCAGGGGCACCTTTAAGACCAGCCAAATCTGGTTCTGGGTAGAACCTTTTGTGTGCATGTTCTGTGGCTGCAGACCAGCACAGCTGCCCACCTGACTCGATCTTTAGAGGATTGCTATGAACACTCTTCGGAGGAGAGAGCCCCGGGGGACTTGCGGGGTTCTTGCAGAAAAGAACTCTTACCACCCAGTGGGTCCACCACCCCATGTGAAGTCCCCAGGCAGAAAGAACAAAACCCTTCCCCCCCCCATGGGCCTTCAGCCCACCCACCCCCCTCGGCCTACAGGGTGCCTGTTAGGGTTGCCAAGTCTGGGTTGGGAAATACCTGGAGACTTTGGGGGTGGAGCCAGGAGAGGGTGGGGTTTGGGGGGGAGGGGCCTCAGCAGGGTACAATCCCATAGAGTCCACCCTTCAAAGCTGCCATTTTCCCCAGGTGAGCTGCTCTCTGTCTGCTGGAGATCAGTTGTAAAAGCAAGAGATCCCCAGGCCCCACCCGGAGGCTGGCAACCCTAGTGCCTGTTGTGGGGAGGGGAAGGGAAAGGAGTTTGTAAGCTGCTCTGAGACTCCCAGTGAAGGGCGGGGCATAAATCCAATCTCTTCTCTCTTCCTCTTCTTCTCTTCTGCCAGCTCTAGGTTGGGAAATCCTTGGAGCTTGGGGGCGGGGAAGCCTTGCAACTTCAGGGTTTGGGGAGGGGCCTCATTGGGGAGGGGAGAATATAAAGTGCACCCTCCAAAGCTGCCGGCTCCTCCAGGGGAACTGGTCCCTGTGGCCGGGAGATCAGCTGGAATTCCAGGAGATCTTGAGGCCCCACCTGGAGGCATAGGTGTCAACTTCAAGGGGGGCTAGGGTTCTGGAGCCCTCCCCCCCCCCCCGAACTTTTCCAGGACGTGCTGAGCCTCCCCCGGAGACAATGGCCTGTAATGTCTCTGGCCCAGCCCCAGCCCCCCCCCCCCCCCCGGGGAACTGGAAAGTCTACACCCTTGCCTGGAGGTTAGCAACCCTACCCAGCATGGACTGTCCGTTCCTCTCTCTGTCCCCTTGGACACCTAAAACTGTTCTTCCTTTTCACACAGACACCCATCTGTGGGAGGCTGGCCGCTTCCAGGCCCCGATGGATGCTTGAAAACACCCATTTCTCCACACTCAAGGCCCATGGAGGAGATTTCTGTACTCATGATGGACACCCGACCCTTTCCGTTTGGTGTAGTGGTTAAGTGCGCGGACTCTAATCTGGGAGAGCCGGGTTTGATTCCCCACTCCTCCACTTGCACCTGGCTGGATGACCTTGGGCAAGCCATAGCTCTGTACCAGCTGTTCCCTCAAGGACAGCTTGGGAAAGAGCTCTCTCAGCCCCGCCTACCTCGCAGGGTGTCTGTCTGTGGTGGGGAGGGGGAGGGAAAGGAGTTTGTAAGCCGCTCTGAGACTCCCTTGGGGAGTGAAGGGTGGGGTATAAATCCAATCTCCTCCTCTTCTTCTTCTTCTTCCTGTAGGACAGGGATCGGAGGCAAAGCCTGCGACAGGGTGTGAAAAGGGATCTTGTCAAGATGCCTTCCATGTCTGGGGGCAACAGGCCCTTCTGAATACGAATGGCTGGAGGACCATGGGGGGGGGGAGCAATTGGCCTTCATGCCTCTGTGCAGAAGGACCCCCCCCCCCCCCCAAACACTGGTGGAGAGCGAGAAGTGAATCAAGTCAGCCTCTGGGCCTCACCCACTGAAGATATTCATGTGGCTATCTGGGAATAGCTGGGATTGCAGGACATAAGAACCTAAGAGAAGCCAATGCTGGATCAGGCCAGTGGCCCCTCCAGTCCAACACTCTGTGTCACACAGTGGCCAAAAACACCCCAGGGGCCCTCAGGAAGGTCCGCCAGTGGGGCTAGAACTCCAGAAGCCCTCCCATTCTTGCCCCCCAAGCAAGATTTCCGGCCTCCAGGTGGGGCCTGGAGTTCTCCTTCAGAACTGCGGCTGATCTCCGGACTAGAGAGATCCTTTTCCCTGGAGACAAGGGCAGTTTGGGAGGGCAGGAGGGATCCCTGGCATCACATCCCTGCTGGGTCCGTTCCTCTTCTGGAGCCCTGTTCTCTGCAAGTGCAGCCCCCAGATCTCCAGGGATTTCCCTGCCCAGAGCTGGCACCCCTGGTAACAGGTGAATACAAACCTGGTGGGTTTGATGGGGGATATTTGGAGAAGGCCATGACTGTGAGGCTGTGTGGGGAGCCCACGGTTGTGATCAGGGGTAAGACTGGGGCAGCCTCTTCCTGTGAAATAACAGTGTGCCCCCCCCTTTTCCTGGCAGGTTCAACAGAAGATCAGAAACTGGGCAGCTGGAGAAGAAGCAGGAGGTAACCCCCTTCCCCCCCCCCCCATGGCACCTGGAGTCACACTGGCACCAGCTGCAAAGTGGCTGGTTTGTGCTGTCCCAATTTCCTTCCCCTTTTAGGAGCCATTTTGGAATGCCAGCAGTGTTCCCTCTAAGCTGAGTTAGTGTGAGCTAGCTCACAGTTTTTTTAGCCTCCAGCTCACACATTGTTGTCTTTGCTTAGGAAGGATGACACCAGAGCAAACTAATTTATGCAGTAGCCAAATTGCTCACTCACCGCTTTAATGCCAGTAGCTCATAAAGTAGAACTTTTGCTCACAAGATTCCACAGCTTAGAGGGAGCATTGAATACCGGTCACCAGTCCTAACTTGCAGTGCCACCTAGCTCCACCATTCACTGTTTTGATGCCTCCCATAGTTTTCCCATGATGCCCCCGGTGCCAACATGTTAGCCAGTCCACTCTTCCCCATTGGCCAAGGGCTCAGCACTTCCCTGTGGCTCTGCCCCACCCCCTCATGGGGAAGGGTGAGGCTTCCTGCTGTGGGAAGAAGGACAGAAGACTAAGAGCCGTTTCCCTTGCAGACTCCCAAGATCTGGTTGCTGGCCCACCACAAGATGGCATTTCTCAGAGGACTCGCAAGAACTCCATCCGCCATTTGCTGTGTGATGACCCGAAGTGTGCTCTGTGCGCCCAAGTGGCGGAGGAGGCTGCCCAAATGGTCTACCCCCTGGGACTGGGACTGCAGTTCGACACTTCACCAAAGCCACTGGTCCTTCCAGCCATCTGTGACGTGGAGCACTCCAGCTGGCTGGGTCTTCCTCTACCGACAGGCCAAGACAGTTTCTCACAGAGCTCCAGTGAGCCTGCACCCATCAGTGGCCACTCCCATCTCCCCCTCCGAGCAGCCAGCACAGGACACCAGGTGGGCAGCCTATCGGAGAAGCAGCCACCGCATTTCCCTCCCTCCGACAGAGAGGAAGGCCGTCCTCACTCTGCTGAATGGTCGTGGTCCAAGATCACCCTCTGTTCTTCCTTCTCCTGCATCAGTGATGTCTCTATCAGCAGCAGCACAAAGGGCAGCTCCTTGTCTCCGCAGTCCGGGGTGCTGTTCCGTGCTGCCCTCCTGCAGGAAGAGGTCTGTGAATACTGCCGCCAGACTGAGAGTGAAGTCTCTTCCGACAGCAGAGGGCAGAAGGGGGTCTTCCCTGAGAGGAACAGCCGTGTCCCCAGTCCACCAAAAGAGGCTGCCCCCGACAGGCGCGATGAGCAACGAGGGCAGAAAGAAGAACCGACCTTTCTGGGGACCAGCAGGTCTCAGAGAGCGGGACTTGGTGCCGTGGACACTCCCTTCACAGCAGGAGCCACGCGTGCGAGCTTGGAGCGGCACTTGCTGGCAAAACGAATTCAGCACGAGATGGGCCTGCCGCTGACCCTCCTCAGATCCCTCAGAGCCTTTATTCCCCAGGCTCCAGCGTTCACTCCCGGGCAACCTGCGAGGAGCCTGGCTGCAGCGCCCAGGCCTCAGACCCTCCAGTTTCTCAGTGAGGACTCCAAGCGGGAACTGGAGCAACACCTCAGGAAGATGGTGCAGCTCAAGCGCTGGGGGCTGCCCCAGAGAGTTCAGGAGGCCCTCAGGCACTTGAGACCAGACTCTCGCCCCCCTGGAGACAGGGCTCCGCCAGAGGACCAAAGGGCTGAAAAGGCATGCCAGACGGAGGAACCTTTGCGTAAGGACAGGGCCCTCCAAACAGCTCCTATTTTTCAACCCAAGCTTCTTGCACCTCGGAAGATGGCGGCAGCCAAGGAGAGAAAATGGCCTGTTCCTGAGCCAGGCCTTCCAGGCCTCCATGAGCTGCAGCCACCAAGTAGGCTGACGTTACAGAGGAAAGCAGACAGTGTGGAGCTTCGGGCCAAACATCGGCCCTTCCAGGCAGTTCCTCCAACCCAGGTAAAAGGCAAAGCCCCTACTTTGCCTCTCTGGATACATCCCACCCCAGAGGGGGGACAGGCAGAGTCTGTGGGACCCGCTGACTTGGAAAGCCTAGAGCTCCACGTCCTCTGGAAGAGAATCCAGCATCACTGGGGCCTGCCCAGCTTGATACAGCGATCCATGCGCCACTTCCTCCCCGCTGCACCACCCCTGCCAGCGCCCTGCCCCGTTCCCACGTGGCCCTTCCGACTGAAAATGAAAGTCTCCCTGGGTCCTGGCTGGCTCCACTTCATCCCAGAGGAGGCCCAGAGACAGCTGGACGACCACATCAGGAGCCAGGTCACGGAGAGGCGATGGGGCCTCCCGAAGAGGGTACGGCAGTCCCTCCGCGCATTCATGCCAGAGGCTCCTCCCCCTCGGACAAAGATGCCCAAGGAGAGAGAGAAGGGCTGCATCCCCCCCAAAGGCAGGAGGTCTCTGTCTGCAAAAGTGCCAAGACCCTCCAAGAGGCGTGTTGATTTGTTGGAGGGAGAACCCGCTTTGAGCAGATGGCAGCTGAAGTACCGGGCAGTGCAAAGGCACCTGGCGAAGAAAGCCCTCGAGATCAAGCTGGGATTGTTTTGCCCCATGGTTCAAGGTTCCCGGGAAACTGTCAGCCGAGGCAGGAAATGTGCCCTTCCCCAAATTGCTTCCCCAGGCCCCAGAGGGGTGCAGCCGCGGTGCCAGGAGGTTCCCTTTGTGGAGCAGGCCAGTCTGGATCTGATCAAGCTGAACATCATCCTCAAAAACCTGGCCTACCGGTGGGGGCTGCCCACGCTCTACAGAAAGTCTCTGGCCCGCCTCTGCCACGGCACAGCTCCACCCGCCTCCAGCTCCCTCTCGCCCACCAAGGCTGTTGGGGTTGACTTCACCGCAAGGGAGACCCCGTTCGTTAGCAAGCAGAGCCGGGAGGAGCTGGAGTGGCACGTGAGGAGGAAGCAGCTGCAGCACCTCTGGGGGCTGCCCGGCCTTGTCCAGAGATCCCTCCGCCGCCTTCTCCCAGCCACACCCCTGCTGCCGCCCCACCAAGGAACTGGGCACGAGCGGGTGGCCGTTTCCCAGCAGCAGCTCTCCTTCCTCAGCAAAGAAACCGAGCAGAAGCTGGACCTCAACGTGCGGAAGAGGGTCATCCTGCAGCGCTGGGGGCTCCCCCGGGTGGTCCTCCAGTCCCTGAGGGGCCTGCGCCCAGAAAAGGCGCTTCCCCCACTCGGGAGGAGGGCAACCAAGCCTCCTCTTGTGCAGCCGTGTGGAAGCTTTCCCAGAAGCCCCAGTTTCAGGACCTCCCCAGGGGCTCGAGCTGACAACAGTCCAGCCAGGAGAAGAATGGCTGCTGCCCCGCCACAGGCCCCGGCGTGTCCCATGGCGGGGCCCAGGAATCTGGAGAGGATGCCACGTCACGTGGCCCGGAAATCAGTGGAGATGCGGCTGGGCATCCTCCCGCCTGTTGCCGGTCAGTCCTGGCGACTCGCTGCGCTCTCCAGGAGGCAGGCCCTCCCCAGGCTGATCCCTCGCGGCCAGCGGGCCTTGCGACCTCGCCGGGTTTTCCTGCCCTTTGTGCGCACGGAGGAGGGGGACCAGATTGAGGTGGCCATCTCTCGCAGCCACTTGTCCTCCCTCTGGGGGCTGGGCCTGCGCTACGCGGAGGGTCTTGCTGCGATGGTGCCCCGGCCCCCCTCTTCCTGGCTCACACGTAGGCGGCCGGGCACGGCGTTCCGGGAGGTGCCCACGCCCTTCTTTCCCCAGCAGGCCAGGGAGGCCCTTGAGTTGTCCATCAGGAAGAAGAGGCTGCAACACGAGTGGGGTCTCCCAGATCTCATCCAGAAGTCCCTGAAGGCCCTCGGGGAATGGCTTCCCGCGCTGCCAGCCCACTCAGGGCCACAGATTCACGTGAAGGTCTTGCCACAGGAGCTCTCGTTCCTTTCCCGGGGCATCCTCAGCCACCTGGAGCTCCACGTGCAGAAGATGAAGCTCCATCGTCAGTGGGGACTGCCCAGACGGGTCCTTCAGTACCTGAGGGCGCTGTGCCCACCGGCTGGAAGCCACATCCGCGGGCCACGAGCAGCATGGTCTCCCCCTGCGCCAACACGCTGCAGCTATTGCAGGTACCCAGTGCCCTCCGCTACGGGTGCTCTGAGCCCCAGGCAGAGCACCCAGAGAGCTCTCAGTCACTCTCCACAGGCATTCCTGCTGGGGCCCAGGATCCTAGGGAAACTGAGGCTCCACGTGGCCAAAAAGTGTGTGGAGGTGCGGCTTGGAGCCTTCCCGGCTGTGGCCCGGTTGTCTCAAAGGCAAGCTGCCTTCAGGCAGCCCCTCCCCAGGCTGCTTCACCCCAGCCAGAATCCCCCGCCCCAGCTACGAAGCCACTTTCTGCCCTTTGCCCGGAGAGAGGACGTGGACCAGATTGAAATGGCCGTGAGGCACACCCATCTGAGGGCCCTGTGGGGACTGGGTACCCTTTACGTGGAGGCTGTGGCTGGCCTGGCACCCAGGCTGCTCTCCCGGTCCCTCCGCCTCAGGGCAGGGGCCTTGTGTGTGTTTTCCGAAGCAAAGACGCCATTCCTGCCGGAGCAGGACAGAGAAGCCCTTGAGCGGCTGGTGAGGCGGAAGAGGCTCCAGCACATGTGGGGCCTCCCTGGCCTCATCCAGAGGGCGCTCACCGCCTTCATGCAGAAGGCCCCCTCAGCACCCACCTGCCCAAAGACCCCCATCCTGGTCCAGACCCATGGGTCGGAGCTGCCCTTCTTGCCTCCAGACCTTTGCAGGGCCTTGGAGCTCCACATCCAGAAGACGAAGGTTCAGCGGCGGTGGGGGCTTCCCAGCAGAGTCCTGAAGTCCCTGAAGATGTTTCTCCCCTCAGAGAGCCAGGTGGGAGGCGACAGCAGGCCGCAGGGAAGCCCCCCACCACCGGACAGAGGGTCTCCTTCCACTGAATGCAGCATTAGTCCAGGAAGCAGGCCCCACAAGGAAGGGGTGCGCCTGTCCCACATAGATCCTACGAGAAGTCCTGTGCCACACCCAGCCCTCCACCTGGCCACCCAAGGAAGCAAGACCCCTCCTCTGGGAAGGAAGGGTGTCCCCAGTGGAGACGGGCTCCCAGGGGCGGCGCAGCAGCAGGGAAAGTGCCGCGGAGAGCAAGCCCACCCACCACCACTCTTACTCAGACGTGGAACGGGGCCTTCCGACCCCAAGAAGAGTAACAAGAAACTGTCCCTCATCGGCTCAATCCTGGAGAAGAAATTGCACCTGGAACATGGGCTTCACACCTGGCTGCGTGACCAGGAGAGGCAGAGAGTTCTCTGGGGAGAAAAGGCTGGGAAAGGAAGCCTCAGGGGGGCTGACCACTCGGTGCTGCAGCGGGGCACCATGCCCGGAGGCACCAGGAGGTGGGAAGAAGGCCAGCACGGCTCTGCCATCCAGGCCAGTGAGGAAGCCCAAGGCCTGATTCCTGCTCACCCCCCCAAATCACAGCCACTCCAGGCGGGCAGGATGAAGTCCCTGGTCAGACTGGAAGGAGGCTCTGGAGGCTCGGCTTCAGGGAGGCCCTCCAGAGGGAGCCCCAGGGGGAAAAGCCACTCTCTGGCGTGGGACAGAATCGGCAGCCGAGAGAGGGGCAGGGACAGAGGCATGACACCCATGGCAAAGGGGAAAAGGCAAGACTCTGTCAACAGAGAAAGAAGAGGACAGAGGCTGGACATCAAGGAGTGGAGGTCGAGCGGCAAGGAATGGAGCTCAGCCATCGAGGAATGGCAGTCGAGCAGCCAGGAGCAGAGACTGGGCAGCCAGGAGCAGCAATCAAGAAGCAAGGAGCGGAGAGCGAGAAGCAAGCAGAGGAGACTGAACAGCAAGGAGTGGAGACCGTGCAGCAAGGAGCAGACACTGAGCACTAAAGAGCTGAGACCCGGCAGCCAGGATCAGACAAGGAGCAGCAAGGAGCAGCAATTGAGCAGCAAGGGGGGGAGACCAGGCAGTGAGGAATGGCAATCAAGAATCAAGGAGCAGAGACTGGGCAGTAAAGAGCGGAGATCGAGCAGCAAGGAGAGGATACTGAGCAGCAAGGAGCAGAGACCGAGCAGCAAAGAGCAGATACCGAGCAGCAAGGAGTTGGCATTGAGCAGTAAAGAGCAGAGACCAGGCAGCAAGGAGCAGAGACTGAGCAGCAAGGAGCAGAGACCGAGCAGCAAGGAGAGGATACTGAGCAGCAAGGAGCAGAGACCGAGCAGCAAGGAGCAGACACTGAACACTAAAGAGCAGAGACCAGGCAGCAAGGAGAGAATACCGAGCAGCAAGGAGATGATACTGAGCAGCAAGGAGATGATACCAAGCAGCAAGGAGTTGGCATTGAGCAGTAAAGAGCAGAGACCAGGCAGCAAGGAGCAGAGACCAAGCAGCAAGGAGCAGGGACCAAGCAGCAAGGAGAGGATACCAAGCAGCAAGGAGCAGAGACCGAGCAGCAAGGAGCAGAGACCGAGCAGCAAGGAGGGGATACCAAGCAGCAAGGAGGGGATACCGAGCAGCAAGGAGCAGAGACTGAGCAGCAAGGAGCAGAGACTGAGCAGCAAGGAGCAGAGACCGAGCAGCAAGGAGGGGATACCAAGCAGCAAGGAGGGGATACCGAGCAGCAAGGAGCAGAGACTGAGCAGCAAGGAGCAGAGACCGAGCAGCAAGGAGGGGATACTGAGCAGCAAGGAGCAGAGACTGAGCAGCAAGGAGCAGAGACCGAGCAGCAAGGAGCAGAGACCGAGCAGCAAGGAGGGGATACCGAGCAGCAAGGAGCAGAGACCAGACAGCCTGGAGAGGAGTCCAGACAGCAAGGAGCGGAGACCAGGCAGTGAGGAGCGGAGACCAGGTAGCCAGGAGCGGAGATCGCGAAGCAAGGAGCGGAGATCAAGCAGCACAAAACATAGATAAAAAAGCAAGGAGCAAAGATCCAGCAGCAGACAAGAGAGATCAAGAAGCAGAGTACAGATCTCGAGCAGCAGAGAACAGAAGAGTGAAGAGCTGGCTGGAGCAGCCCTGAAGGGCCTCTCTCACGGAAGGGGAATCCAGCAGCAAGGCAAAGCAGGCGTGCCCCCGAACAACATAGCCAACCCTGGGCAGTGGGAAGGGATATGCTGGCTTACGTTTCTTGCCTTTCGACACCTGGCCACTCGGAGTAGTATATGAGAAAGGGAGGGAAGCCTATAAAGAGATATATCCTACACCCAGAACACCCCAAGCACCAGATCAAGACGGAAGCTCTTTCTGGCTCTGGGACTATTTAACTCCGTCCAGAAAGGCTGTTTGGTGGACCTGGGAGGGGAAAGGAGCAGGAAGATGGGGAGCTGGCTGGGGGACAGGTGGGAGACTCCAGCACCACTGTGTTTCCCAATAAACCCTCTTTCACGACCATCCTATTTCTTGGTCCAGGGGCTGGAGGTGTCCTCTGCCCGCGAATGGCAGAATTCAGACTTTCTCTTGCATAAACAGACTCCCCAGGTGTTCATGAGCAGCCGGAGGGAGGAGCCATGGCTCAGTGGCAGAGCCTCTGCTTTCCCAGCAGAAGGTCCCAGGTTCAATCCCTGGCAGCATCTCCGGTTAGAAGGACCAGGCAGGAGGTGATGGGAAAGACCCTGAAGAGCTGCAGCCAGTCTGAGTAGACAATCCTGACCTTGAGGGACCAAGAGTCTGATGCAGTATAAGGCAGCTTGAAGTGTGTTCATGTGTCATATACACAGCCTGTCGTCACACGGCAGCACGACTGGGGCACTTGCCTTGGGGACAGAATTGCAAAACCCGCTGTAGTCAGAGGTCCCCCCAAAGCTCTGCCAGCACGCCCTCTGCTGCCTTTAATCAGAGAGAAAGACAAAGAGCAAGGAGGCTGCTGGTCCTGAGTCAGGAGGCAGAAGGCACCTCCTTCTGGCTCTGCAGGACTCAGTCTGCCTGGCATGAAAGAGAGCGCGAGCAGCACAGGCTCTTGCGGACTTCCCCGGACTTCCCAGCAGTTCTGCTGCTGGTGAGCCTGAAGCCTGAGCTGCCCACAACCTCCACTGCTGGGAGCACGGTGAATGGGCCAGACTGACCTGGACTGAGCTCACACGCAGTCAGCCCCTAAGGCAGTGGATGTGCTTCTTGAGGGGCAACCTGT
The DNA here is from genome assembly GCA_029233225.1 of Lepidodactylus listeri. NCBI lineage: Eukaryota > Metazoa > Chordata > Lepidosauria > Squamata > Gekkonidae > Lepidodactylus > Lepidodactylus listeri. Next base: position 1,030,751 of record JARCFY010000004.1, on the reverse strand, counting down.
GTGTACACCCCCTGAGGGGCCGTGGCTCAGTGGCAGAGCAGCTGCTTGGTGTGCAGAAGGCCCCAGGTTCAATCCCTGGCAGCATCTCCAGTTAAAAGGGACCAGATGGGAGGTGATGTGAAAGACCTTTCTCTGCCCAGAGACCCTGGAGAGCTGCTGCCAGTCTGAGTAGACAAGACAGACCTTGATGGACCCGGGGGGGGGGGGGGGGGGTCTGATTTCACTGTAAGGCAACTTCCTGTGTGTTCATGTGTGAGGCTGGGCTGGGCAGCTCCCCGACAGAGTCGCTTTCAGGCTTCAAGGGTTCCCTTGCTTGAAGGTCAGTCGAATCTGACTCTAGGGGGTGGTGCTCATCTCCGTTTCCAAACCGAAGAGCCAGCGCTGTCGAAAGACTTTTCTGTGGTCATATGACCAGCATGAGTGGATGCCGAGGCACGCAGAATGCTGTTACCTTCCCACTGAAGTGGTACCTATTTATCTACTTGCAATTTCTTGCTTTTGAGCTGCTAGGATGGCAGGAGCTGGGGCCAGAGATGGGAACTCACTCTGTCATGCAGCACCTGGGTCTTGAACTGCCGAACTACTAAACTTCCAATCTGCAGCTCAGCGTCTTAACCACTGACCTACCGTGGCCCTTCAGGCTTCAAACTAGTAGCAATTGCTCCCTGAGCCCTGGCTTGCAAGAGGTGTGGGGGTGTGTGTGTGAAGCTGACCTCTAAGAACTACAGTGCAGACCTCCCTGCCCCATAGACTGGCAGTGGGGACATATCTGATCAGTATTTAAGGAGCTGCGCTGGCTACCAGTGTCTTTCTGGTTGCAAGTCAAAGTCCTGTCTTTGATCTGTAAAGCGTCTGGAAGGGGGCCTCCCACGGACCAGCCATCTCCCTGGAACTGGCTCACCACTGAGAGGCAGAGCTGGCCAGAGTGGCCTCAGATAGGCAGGAGAGCCATGACCGAGATGGAAGTGATTCCTAAGGAACTGCTAAAGTTTAGTAACATGCTAGTTTTCATATCAGCTGAGACGGGGGTTGCCAGCAGTGCTCCCTCTAAGCAGAGTTAATGTGAGCGAGCTCACAGTTTTTTAGCCTCCAACTCACACATTTTTGTCTTAGCTCAGGAAGGATGGCTCCGGAGCAAACTAATTTATGCAGCAGCCAAATCGCTCACTCACAACTTTAATGTCAGTAGCTCACAAAGTAGAACTTTTGCTCACAAGACTCCACAGCTTAGAGGGAGCATTGGTTGCCAGTAGGCCTGGTGAAAATTGTCCACTCCCTTTAACAGAGGTGGGCAGCCAAAGCTTTTCATGGTGTGAAGCCATGCCACTCCTGTGCCTTTGCGTTGTGCCCTGGGATGTCAGGAAACCCCGGGATTACCCGAAGTCTCTGCTTGGTGATGCTGCCACTTTCCCTCACTCTGTGGTTTGCCAAAAACAAACTGGGTGACAACCACTGCCACAAACATCTCTGAGCGTGTCTGCTGCTAAACAGTCGCACATCTAGCACATCTGGCATTTGCACTGATGCTGATAGGCTCCTCCCAGTTGCCACACCTTCTTCACTCCTGCAAGCTGGAGCTGGGTGGACTCTGGCAACCACAATTTCGAGCGATCGTGCTTCAGGGATGGCGAGCTCACCCACTATGTCTCCCAGTTACTCCATTTCAGATAGCAAGACTGAATAGGGGTGTATTTCCAGAGGCCAGCCTTACAGAATTCAAAACATAAAATAGTTTAATAAATGAATGTTAAAATACACGTGCTGCTCAAGCATTCAAGCTGAGCAAGGGTACAAAGAAAAGGTGAAATCCTAGTTTAGTTATCCCTTTTTATCCTAAACAACGTTTAAACAGCAGAGCAAAGTTTGAGCCCAGGGACACCTTTAAGACCAACAAAGTTTTATTCTGGGCAGAAGCTTTTGTGTTCTGAAGAAGTGTGCCTGCACACGAAAGCTTCTACCCAGAATAAAACCTTGTTGGTCTTAAAGGTGCCCCTGGACTCAAACTTTGTTCTGCTGCTTCAGACCAACACAGCTACCCACCTGGATCTAATGTTTAACAGGACAAGCTAGTATTGCTTAAAATTCCAATCATTATTAGAATAGTCAAGGCCCCAAGGACCCCTGCCTGGAACTTGATGACTTATTCCCCAGCCCCTCCCTCCCTGCCAGCTCTGAGTTTGCAGATTTGAATCCGCACTCTGCCATGGAAACTTGTTGGGGGACACTGGCCCTGTCACTTACTCTCCCTATTGGATTGATTGATTGATTGATTGATTATTTACCTTTATTTCCCGCCTTGCCGGACTAGCTGGCTCCCTGACCTGACCTGCCTCAAAGCTGGTTGTGAGGAAAAAATGGAGGAGACAAGACTGATGTAAGCCTCTGCAGGTCCCCATCTGGGAGAAAGATGGGATACAAATATAAATAAACAAATGATGTTTAACTAGGCTAGACATTCTTGAAGTTGCAGCTTTTAGTTGCCTGTCATTACTTTAGGTCTTCTTTTGGGGACTTACCGCCATTGCCCCCAAACACGTGGACAACATGGTGTCCCAAGGGAAAAGTATAGTCCATCATGGTTTGTGCACATCCAAGAAAGATAAATACTAAGAGAAACGTCCTTCTCTGTCCATTGAGTTTGAGCTTCTAGCAAGGCGTGGGATGGTAAATCTATTCTACTTTGGCTGGAGCCATTGGTACCTGGCAGCACTGAAGTACTTCGCACCTGGAGCTTGATGGCTCCTCCTCTGGCCCCTTCCTTTCTGCCGACTCGACTCGGAGTCCGCAGTGGGATTCAGCACAGAGACCGAGTGCAGCCATAATGACTGGACTATTGGGGAGAATTCTTAGGTGGAAGGCAATGCTCGGCAGGTGGCCTCTTTATTTCAGTGAAAGAACTAATAATGGAGGACGTGAATTAAATACAGCTTCTCAGGGTCTGTGCTGTAACTCAGCACCTCAGCAATGAAGTTAAGCCCTGCGGAAACAGTGAGATCATTTCTTCACGGATTATTGTCTGACACAGGGTTGTAGTTTATTTCAGTTCTTGCTGTGTGTATTATCTTTTTTCTACTGCATTGGTTTCACATTTTTGTAATCCAGTTGCTGCATTGCTCACAGAATATCCCATATATGAACATAAGCCTGGACTGGACCAGTGGTTCATCTAGTCCAGCAACCTCTTTCTAACAGGGGCCAACCAGTTATTCTGGGCAGGCCACAGAGGCCAAGAAGACCTTCCCCTGATGCTGCCTTGTTGTTGCACTAGGTTTCAGAGGTTTGCGGCCCCTGAATGTGGAGGTTCCCTTTAGTAGCCACTGATGTGCATATCCTCCATGAGTCTGTCTCACCCTCTTTTAAAGCCATCTGTGCTTGTGGCCTTTGCTGACTGAATTCTGAAATTTAGTTACTCATTGAGTCCAGAAGTCTTCCTTTTATCTGTCTGGAAAGTATTGCCCATCAACTTACACACTATTTTCTTTATCCCATTGTGTATTCTAATTCTGTAATCCTCTTGGAGTCTCTGTGAGACAGGTGGACTAAAAATAAAGACCTACAGGAGTGGAGGGGAGTGGATCCTGTGGATCCACGTGAGGTGGCTGGCGTGGTTCTCCTCCACTGAAGGGGAGACTCTTCGGGGTCACAAGGCCCAGGGTACCAAGGTGGGTGCAGGGATGCAACATTACATCTTAGTTGCATGGCTTGTTATATGATGCAGACCGTTCTTGTCGTCTTGGTTTTAAATGTTGCAATCCGCCTTCAATCTCAGCAGGGAATCCGGATTATAACTAAACCAACCAACCAATAAATAGATAAATTGAGGTTCTCTGATACATTCTTCTTGGTGTGCCCCAGCTTCTCTCTGAGGGGGCAGTGTACTTTATTTATTTACTTAATTTATACCTTCCATTTTATCTTCACAACAACCCTGTAAAGTTGGTTAGGCGGAGAGTGTGCGGTTGGCCCAAGGTCACCCAGCAAGCTTCATGGCAGAGTGAGGATTCGAACCTGGGTCTCCCAAATCCTAGCCTGGTGCCCTAGCCATTTGACCCCGTGCCAGCTCTCAGTCCAGTTGCCTGGACTTTTCTATGCAATTTTTCACAGGAGTGTCGTGGGCACATTTTGCTGCTCCTCTGATGCTGGCAGGCGACCAGCTGGTGGTTCCACGTCCGCTTTCCTGTGGAGACCGCAGCTGTGAGGTCACGGCTTCCTTTTCATTCCATGGGAGGAAATGAGCCCAGGACATTCCAGTGTGCTGGAACATCCCAGATGGAAGCTTAGCAGTGACAACATCGACCAGGAGGGCTGCCAGAGGTCTGCAGAGTTCAGTCAAGCACCTTCTTTTCTTGAGAGGTGGCCTGGCTTAGTCCAGCACAGTGGAGGAGCCGGACTCCAGATCTCTCGGCCACGAAGGGCCCTGGGTGCCTTTCTGTGTCACCGGTCTGATGTGGCTCTGGAGAAAGCCCCTGAGCTGGCAGAGGAGAAACCTGGAGTCGTCCGATGGGTTCTTCTCTTGGCAAGTCCTCCACTCTGGAAATGGTCTGCCTTGGAGCTGAGTGAGCTGCTTGTCCAGGTGGCCCTGAGAGTCTCCCAGTGGCTCAGTGGAAAGTCCAAGGGCTTCCGGACAACTGCTGGCCATCTCTACTGCCAGCCTTGGCATTTCACAAACCTCCTCCTCTTCAGGATGCCCAGGGGAAGGGCTCTTGATGCTTTCCTGCTTGTGTGGAAGAACAGCTCCGGAATGTACAGAAGCCATCCGGGGGCTGCCTCTACAAAACTTCCCGGGTTGCACCCAAGACCACTGCCTTGTTACCCAGCTAAGACCTGAGTGACGCCAGGGGGCTGTTGTATTTCCCCCTGTTCTGCCTGCTGCAGTCACCAAGACGTAGCCCCGGGGCAGGTTGCTAGGAAATGGCTAAACAAAGCCAGGCCCTGCTCCCATCAGGCAGTTGCCGTAGCAGCGCCTTTTCTGTTGCCAGCTGACTAACCCAACCCTCCTTACGCTGAGTCACAGCAGGGCAACTGCATCTTGCACAGCAGGGCCTTGAGCACCAGCTGCCACGTTCAGGGCCGTTCTTGAGGATTTTAAAGAATCTCAACATCGTAGCACTTACAGTCCCGGAAGGGCGGGGGAGTACCCAGCCAGCCACTACGCACTACGCCGGCAGCATATCTTTGCGAGGGCCCCGGTGAAGCTGCGCCCCAGCTGGGTGCTGGATGGCAATGCTGTGGAGCGATGCCGGTGCAAGCGGCTATGCTGGCAGGAAAAGGAAGGTACAATATCTATGAGAACAACAGCTATGGAATAAGTTAAGACCAGAGAATCATACAGCTGTAACAACACGCTCTCCTATTAAGGCATATACATCAAAAATTTCCAAAAAACATACAAAGATTATTGCAAAATATAATTAATTTAATATAATAAGTGATGGGGGGTCCAACGTCATCAACAACGAAACATCCGGTAGATACATTCGTTTCCAACAGTCTTCATCAGGTGTGGACCAACAATTAGCTATTAAAAGACAATATACAATATGCAAGATTACAAGACCAATACAGGTTACAGTTTACAAAAATATATTATATTCACAAAGCTTAAAGAGGACTTACAATATCTTCAAACGTAATAAAAGTACTTCTACTATATCTGGCTGATTCAACAATGGCAATTTTTCTGCAGACAAACAATATTTAAAAATCAAAAGCAAGCATCAAACAACTTTAATAGTGTGTTAATATTAGTCAAACAGTACAACTCACCAACTCACAGCATATCTGGACTACTCCTAAGTTAATACATGTCACTCAAAGGCTTTACAGTGTAATGCATCCTGCATCTAACAACCATTTACTGAGAGAAATGTACTGGACAAATAGATTAAAAACACTTCATTTTTTGGGTTAAAAAGGTTTTGGAACTTTCTAGCTTTGTATAAGTTCCTTTCTATGTAATTAGATGCAGTACCTTTAAGTTGTAGGGTGGATACCCTGAGATTGCCTTTTAAATGGTTGTTAGATGCAGGACAACACACTATTAAAGTTGTTTGATTAAAGTCCACACCGGATGAAGACTGTTGGAAACGAATGTATCTACCGGATGTTTCGCTGTTGATGACTTTGGACCCCCCATCCCTTATTATATTAAATTAATTATATTTTGCAATAATCTTTGTATGTTTTTTGGAAATTTTTGATGTATATGCCTTAATAGGAGAGTGTGTTGTCACAGCTGTATGATTCTCAGGAAAAGGAAGGTGGCAGGAATTTGTCGGTGCCCTAAGCCCCTTCAGCCCAGGAACACCTCTTGTCACCACTGGTGGAAAGTTATGCCATCCAAAGCCACAGTGACAGATCAAAATGAGTTGCCGTGTTAGTCTGTCTGCAGCAGTAGAAAAGAGCAAGGGTCCAGGAGCACCTCCAAGACTAACAAAATATGTGGCAGGGTAATCGGATGAAGTGAGCAGTGACTCATGAAAGCTCCTCCCCTACCCTGGAGTTTTGCCCTACTTCCCAGGGTGGGTGGGTGGCCATTTTAACTAAACTAAACAACCTAAACTAAAGCAAACACAAGACGGAGTCTATTCTGTCACATCCAACAAGCCAACCCTATAGCACAACATCATTTTCCAATCTAAACATTTTCAAAAGTTTATAAATTCCCAAAATTGCCAAAAGGATTCAAAATAATTTTCTCCAAGACACATGCAATTAGGAGGCTTGAAAATGATGCAAAAACACAGGTTAAAAATTAACTATAATTTCTCATCTAATAATTGCAGCAGCAGCAAACACCAAGCTCCTATCCAACAATCAATACTAGCCATTTAAAAGAGCCAACTGCCAAAAAAATGTTATATAAAATAAATATGTCAAACTTTGATTAGATCCTAAGGCTCTAGGCTTCAGCCTACTTAGCCTATACATAAATCCGGCACAGGGCGCATGGCACAGGACTCTGCTTCAGGTAGGCTTGCCAACTCTGGTTTGGGACATGCCTGGAGATTTGTGGGTGGAGCCTGGGAGGGTGGGGTTTGGGGGTGCCAGGGAGGGCCCTCTGTAAAGCGTAATGCCATAGAGTCCATCACCCTCTGAGGTAGCCCTTTTTGCCACCCGGGGGGGGGGACTGATCTCTGTACTCTGGAGATCAGTTTACAATTACAGGAGATCCCCAGCCACCACCTGGAGGCTGGCAACCCTAGAAACTTTCAACTGTCTCTGCCTTGTGGACTTGGAGCTTTCTTTGGTGGCGGGAGAGGCAGAGAGGGCAGCCCCACTGAGGGAGCACTTGCCACCAGCACCCAAGAAGAAGAGCAGCACCCATGTCACGTGGCTAACGAGCCTCATTTGAGACCCTGAGCCGGCCCCCTGTCTCTGGAGGCTCAGACCCCACCCTGACAGGTGAGCAAGGGCGGGAACCCAGATGCCCCGGCCAGGGAGTCCACACCTGCCTCCCCCCTGGCGTGAGCCCGGGCACCCCCACAATAGTGCTGGCTCCCCGGCCCGAGGAGGGGGTTGTGTGCATATGGGGGGGCAACCTAAACCAGCCCCACCCAGCACCATGCCCTCTGTCATGCAATGGGGCATATGCCCAGGGAAGTGTGCCCAGAAGTCCTGCCTGTTGCAGGAAGGCAGGTAAACAAAGCAGAAGTCCAGCAGCACCGGAAAGACCAGCAACAGTGACCCCCCAGTCTGGGCCCCAGCCTGCTCTCCCCAAGGCATGAAGGGGCAGCCCGAGGGGGGAGTCGCAGATGGAGGGAGGAGGTGGGGCAGGGACAGGCATGGCCTCATCTGCTCAGAGACAGACAGACAGACAGATGGGGACACAGCCATAGAAAAACCCAGACTTTCTTGAACAGCAAATCATGAAGTGGGCCAGTGAATCGGGTTGCCAACTCCCTCTGCCCAGTATGGCTCCTGTGTCTTTGTGAGCTGCTCCCAGGGGCCATGGAGAGACGGGGTGAGCCTTCCCGAGCACAGCATGCACGTGGGTCAGGTGGAGGCAGGACACTACAGGAGCCGGGCTGGAACAGGCGGCTGAGCAGAGCGGCAGGGACTGCACCAGTCGTGCTGCACGGACGGTCTCCCTGCTGAATCACCCCCTGCACAGACGCTAACGGAAATAGTTTGCCAGGGGGAAGTGGCATCAAGGGGTTGTGGCCAGATTGGCAAGTGGTGATTGGCTGTGCCGGTGTGCATGCCCCTCCCTGGGGCGCTGTCAGCTGCTGCTGTCTGATGGGTGGGCGTTTCCAGGGCTGCAATGGACTCAGGCCGAATGTCCTTGGGGGGAACTGACCAGCAGCGACGCCCAGGCCCTCAGCACCACCTTGCCCATCTATCAATGACCCAGGGTTCCCTCCCCCCCCCCCCCCGGGCTGTCAAGGAGGCCGTTATCCACCTGCTACTTAAAGGAAAAAACACCCACTGCAGAAGAACAATGTGGCCAGTTAGGGTCTGTTTTCTAACCTGCCTTTAGAAAATAAATTATATTTGTTATGTGCAAAAATATTTACAGGGTGTAACAGTTCAGAACCTGATGTACTGATGCACAGTTTTTATAAACCTTATGATTGCAGTGGGACTGGTTCAGATATGAAAATGGCTTATTTATGGGTGAGCATGAAACTGAACTCTGACAAGACAGAGGTGCTCCTGGCTGGGAAAGGCGAGGTCTTGAAGGACACTGCGCTTCCCACATTGGAGGGGGTTCAGCTGACCCACATCAGTTTTGTTCATTGCCTTTCTTTGCCGCCCACCTTTCTTGCCGAGGCTCAAGATGGATTACAGAATACCAAAAAGAATGCAGACAGACAGCAGAAAACGGTGCCATCAGACTCAGATTACAGCATTACAAAACAAGGCAAACAAACCCCTCCTTTCCACCCTTCTATCTTTTAATTTTTTTAACATTAAGCCTGATGAAGCGTTTTGGTGAACTTGAAAGTTTGCACAATGTTTGGCATCTATTTGGTTGGCCATAATAAATGTATCACATGAATTTTGTTCTTGTCAGTGGATTTTGCATGGACCAATATGGGTATATAACTTTCTTGACTACAAGGATCCCTGATTTCAGCCAAGAAAGAGCAGGAATGGTCAACGGAATTTAAGCAGACCTGGGTAAACACTGTGTTCACAAAACATGGCAATACTGCATAAGTTGGCTTTGGTTGACTATACTACCTTGTGTAACACCTAAAATTTAACTCTAACACTGTTAATACAAAGACTATAAGATGCTTCCTGTTTCTCCCAGCCTGCAAGGGAACTGTGTTTCTCATATGGCATCTGTAACAATTTTGGATGGACTTGGGTTGATGTGAAAGAATGGACTCACAAGCCTTCCCTGTTTCTTCAGGTTGGTCCCTGGGAGGTTGGAAAACCCCATGGACATCTCAAGTCTCTGCTCAACACCTCTAACCCCTTCCTCTTGCTCCACATGGCGGCTCCCAGTGCCAACAACAACTCTCATAGTATCTCCTGCTAAATGGAATCTCACACTTAGTACTCGGCACTGGTGTTCCCATATACCTCTCACTCCGCTCCTAGTGCAGGGACAACCTATTGCAATGTCACCATTTTGAGCTGCCGTGCTCCAGGGAGGGTGAGTTTACCGGCTACTCCTCACCATTCCCGCACTCCAGATAGCAAGACGGAATAAGTGTCGTGTGTTTCTAGAGGTCAGACTTAGAGCATTTAAAATACAAGAAAAGTTAATAACCGAGTAAAAATAATACACATTCTCTGTTCAAGCATTTGAGCTGAGCAACGGAACGAAGAACGAAGAAAAGGTGAAAACGTAGTCCTCCTGTCCTACGCTCAGTACTTAAGCTAAGCAATGTTTAATTGGGACAAGCCAGCATTACTTGGAGCTGCAGTGGTTTGAAGTTCAGCATCACCTTCACTTGATCTGGACTTCTCCCCATTGCCTCTTGCCACATGGATGAGATGGAGTCTCTAGGTGTAGGCTCAGTTCTATAAGGGCTTGTGCTCCCAAACAGCTGCTCCAGACGGAAGAGGAAGAGTTTCTTCTTTGTGTTCAGAGAATTTATAATCTCTTCTTGGTTGATTTTGTCCCTTGCCCCAGGTCATTCAGACTTTCCTGTTTCAAGAGGAATGTTTTTGTTGTGTACTAGTCACATAATGGCGACCGCCATGTGGTCAGAGCACATGGCCCGATTCTACCTGAGCTTCAGCCAGGTAGAACAATAGACAGTCGGATCCAAAATGACCACCAATAACCAGCCTAGGTCTCCCGCGTGGGACCTATGAACTACAACTTAAGACTTAAGGCCCTATCAGGACTATGCGCATATGCTAAGCCCCTATCAGGTATTTTGGGTGCGGTCAGAGGTGGGGCTCCGGCCGGCATATAAGCAGGGCCCTGGAGCCCTGGCAGCATGCTTGATCTGACCATCTCCTGAACATGCTGATTCACTTAATAAAGTCTTTGCTATGATCATCCTACAACTCGCCTCCCGACTCCAGTACTTTCCAGTTTTACTATCTAGCTGTGATATTCTAGCAAGGTAAGATGGTAAACTATTGTCTTACTTTGGCCAGAGCCATTTGCATTTTTAAGCCCTACCTAAAGTACTCTATGCTTGGAGCTTGACTGGCTCATCCCCCGACTCCATCCTTTCTGCCACCTCTGAATTTGTAGCTGGGTTTTAACACAAAGGCAGAATATAGTCACAGTGATCAAACTATAGGGTGGATCGTTGCATGGAGGACATTTCTCCGCAGTTGTTCCCTTTTCCTCTCCCTTCCTTTCCTACAGTGTAATAGGTGTTTGACTGGGAGAGATATGGAAAACCACCCAGTGATGAAGCACAGGACAGCATAAGCATTAGCAGCATTATGCAGAAGGAATCTACTTACAGAAACAAGCGGTAGGAATTGTTCACAGTTGTGTTGTCCACAGTCCTCCACCCAGGCTGGGCCTCTCGCCACACACAGTGCAGAAAATGGATTACAAAAGCAGAAGTCAGTGCAGTAAAATCAAAGTGACGCCAACCATAAAGGTAGATTCAGGTGGGTAGCCGTCTTGGTCAGAAGCAGCAGGACAAAGTTTGTGTCTGGTGGCACTTTTAAGACTAATAAAACTTTGAATAAAACTTTGTTGTTTTTAAAGGTGCCACTGGAATCAAACAGACCATAGACATAGCAAAAGAAACAATCCTAATCGCTTTATAGAAGTGTTCTGTAAACCATTCCATTGTGTGTGTGTTATGTGCCAACATGTCACTTCTGACTTATGATGGCCCTAGGAATGAATGGTCTCCAAAGCATCTGATCCTTAACAGGTCTTGCAAGCTCAGGTCTTGCAAACCGAAGGCCACAGTTTCCATCAATGTACAGTTCTAATCCTTTGATTAAAACGGCTTCCTGAACTATTCTGTTTTAGAGTTTGCGGAAGGATGAGTTTAGAGGCCTGTATGGTGTAGCGGTTAAGTGCGCTGGCTCTAATCTGGGAGAACCGGATTCAATTCCCCACTCCCCCCACTTGCAGCTGCTGGATGGACTTGGGCAAGCCATAGTTCTGTCAGAGCTGTTCTTGAAAGAGCAGCAGTGTTCTCTCTGAGCTGATTTAGTGTGAGCCAGCTGTTTTTTTAGCCTCTGGTTCACACATTTTTTGTCTCAGCTCAGGAAGGATGGCTCCAGAGCACACTAATTTATGCAGGAGCCAAATCGCTCGCTTGCAACTTTAATGCCATTAGCTCAAAAAGTAGAATTTTTGTTCACAAGACTCCACAGCTTAAGAGGGAGCATTGAAGAGCAGTTCTCTCTTGAAAGAGCTCTCTCAGCCCCACCTACCTCACAGGGTGTCTTTTGTGGGGAGACTGTAAGCTACTCTGAGAGTATGAGTGAAATGCAGGGTATAAATCCAATCTCTTCTCCTCCTCCAGGTCAGGTAGAGCCACAGCTGCAAAATCCACTGCTGACCTCATCTGTTTGCACCCTGAGGAGGTTTTGCTCATCTGGCGGAGAACAGCCGGAGGGGTGGTCCCGCAGCGGGCGCAGCGGACCAAGGCCACAAAGGGCTTTTTAGGTGAGAACCGAAACCCTGAACTGAACCCAGTAATGGATTGGTGACCAACACAGTGATTGCGGAACCAGTTCAGAGTACTGTGGAGATTCTGAAGCCAACATTATTGCAGGAGAAGCAAGTTAATTCAGCTGTGAAAAAGGCTTTCTTCCATCTTCATTTAGCCTGCAGGACGGCTCCCTATCTTGTCCTGGCTAATCTAGGCATGTGGATCTATGCCATGGTTACCTTAAGGTTAGACTACTGGAATGCTCTCTACATGAGTCCTCTCCTTGAAAACAGGTTGGAATCACCAGCTAGTACAGCCTGCCACTACTTAAGCTAGGAGGAAGAAGACGAAGAAGAGAAGATTGGATTTATACCCCACCCTTCACTACCCAAAGGAGTCTCAGAGGGGCTTACAAACTCCTTTCCCTTCCCCTCCCCGCAACAGACACCCTGGGAGGTAGGTGGGGCTGAGAGAGCTCTGAGACAACTGCCCTTGAAAGAACAGCTGGTACAGAGCTACGGCTTGCCCAAGGTCATCCAGCCAGGTGCGAGTGGAGGAGTGGGGAAATCAAACCTGGTTCTCCCAGATTAGAGTCCACGCACTTAACCACTACGCCAAACTGGCTAGAAGGAGTGTACACCTACCCTGCCTAATGCACTTTGTTGGTCAGCGATCAATTATCCCTTTACATTCAAGATGCTGCTCCTCACCTACCAAGCCCTTCATGGCCCAGGATCCTTGTAGCTGCTGGACTGGCTCTCCTGCTCTGTGCTGCTGGGGCAGCTCTGCTTGTCTTAGCAAAACCTGAGGAAGGTGGATGTGGAAAGAGCCAACAGGTGGCAGCCAGGAGGTTTTTCAAGGCAAGAGGTGAACAGGGGTGAGTTTGCCATTGCCTCTCTCTGTGTAGCAACCCTGGACTTCCTCCTTTTTAAAATTTTTTATTTTGAACAAGTTTTCTCTAATAACCAACAACTTTACAAGTAATAAAAGGAAAAAGGAAAAATCATTTACATTAATATTGTGAGGTGATTACATACACTCCATTTTCGAAGGTTTATCTAAATTTCTATTAATCAAAATTACAACTACCTCTAAAATTACTAGCCTGTCACAAGCAAAGGTATCTACATCTTAATTATTTAATCAAAAATATAGTAACTTCTGATAACTTTTGTTTTTAGGAATAATACCCAAATTGGACAGATACCCTGGACTTCCTTGGTGGTCTCCCACCCAAGTACTAACCAGGACCAACCCTGCTTAGCTTCCTAGATCTGATGAGATCTAGCCCGCCTGGCCAATCAGGTTAGGGCTACCCTGCAAATGGCTAAGTACAGTGGCTACTAATTCCCTTGTTTCTCTATAATGGATCCAGCCAGAAGTGATTTGTGTATTTATTACTTCAATTTCTAGGCCGCTCTCCCCGCTGTTGCAGGCCCAGAGTGGCTAACACAACTTGGACAACCAAGATTCATAGATACAATAATAATTAAAACAGTTAAAACATAATAAACTAATAGTTAAACAGAATGTGTGAAACAGAATGGTTCAGGGGGGCATTTTTATCAAGGGAATAAGACTAGTGCTAATTTAAGGTAGTCTTTGTTGTTTATAATTATCATGCTTGATTTATTGCACAGGATTCTTGACATTTTAATGCTGCTTTATTACTTTGCTGAATCTGTCTGCAATATGTCTCACTGCCACTCTGGTAATTCTTGCTTTACTGTTTTAAGTGCATATTCTCTGCTTTTATCGGCTATATGTATTACACCATTTGCACTGCTTTGAGGTACAACGCACCTCGAATTTCAGTGGGAAGGCAGACTGCAAATGAAGGAAGTAAATGAACCTGGGAGCTGGGTCACAGAGCTTCATGTGTTGGGTTGCAATTCCCTATACAGCCACTGCCTTCTTTGCAAGGAACTGCTGCTCCTGCACATGAGCAGAAATCCAGTCCTGCCTCCCTCTCTCTCTCTGCAAGCAAGAAAGGAAGATCCCTAATGTGTGCTGAGGAAAGGGCAGCTGGTGGCGAGGATTTGTTCATGGCTTAGTCCTAACAACAAAATACCTTCCAGCTAGTTCATGTGAGCTAGCTCACTTTTTTTAGCCTCCGGCTCACACATTTTTGTCTTAGCTCAGGAAGGATGGCTCCTGAGCAAGCTAATTTATGCAGCAGCCAAATCGCTCGCTCACAACTTTAATGCCAGGAGCTCAGAAAGTAGAATTTTTGCTCCCAAGACTCCATAGCTTAGGGAGAGCATTGGTTGCAACCCTGGCTTCCCCTCTTCCTATTACGTGCTTGTGCCTCAGTGCGCGCCATGCTCCTACGCCCTGGGTTGCCAGCCTCCAGGTGGGGCCTGGAGATCCCCTGGAATTTTCTGATCTCCAGACCACAGAGGCCAGCTCCCCTGGAGAAAACGGCTGCTTTGGAGGGTGGACTCTCTGGCATTACACCCCACGGAGGTCCCTCCCCTCCCAAGCCCCGCCCTGCACAGGCTCCATAGGTTTAGGGAGGGGGGAGACCTCAGCTGGGTATCATGCCACCAAAGCAGCCCTTTTCTACAGTTGTAATTCTGTGAGATCTCCAGGCCCCACCTGGAGGGTGGCAACCCTAGGGTGTGGCCTGGCACTGCAGTCAGCCAGCCTCGGGGGCCTCGCCCAGGCGTCAGGAGCAGTTGGTGTGACCCAGCAGCTGGGCTCCCTTGGCAGCTTCCCACGCAGAGGCTGAGCCCTGAGTCACACCTTGCGCCTATCCTGGTGTTTACCTGGGCTTTCCCTTGTTTGCTTTTCCAGTGAGCAGCAGCAGCAGAAAGCAAACTGCACAGAAAGGCAAACAGGAGCAGGTGGCCGCAGGCAAGACACGGGCAACTCCCGGGTGCAGGCGGCTGTGGCAGTGGGGGGTGGGGGGGGCTGCGCCTGGGAGGAGGAGGAGGGTGTTCCACCTCCCTCCCTATTCCTCACTGCCCATGCTGCCCTGTCTTCTCTGCCCCTGGCCTGGCCCGGAGAAAGCACCTGCCCAGAGCCTGCAGCAGCAAACGCAGCCCCTGAGTCCTCCGGGTGAGGCTCTCTGGACTCCGGAGGGAGCAACGCTCAGCTCACCGCCAGACCCCACCATTCATGCAGGACACAGAGCTGCCCCAAAGGAGACACCAGAGCCCTGAAGGAGGAGGGGAAGGGGGGGAGGCCTGGCTCTCTGCCAGAGGCTCCCTGCAGGGTTTGAGGACACAGCTCCAGAGGGACCCCCCCCCATCTACCTGGCACCTCAGCACTAGCAAAACTCAGGGTTAGTCAGAGCAATGGGGGCCCTCTGAACATGTGCAAAGTGTTCACAGCTGACCCGTGACAGCCAGCCCTAGACATGATCTGACTGAAAGCAGCAACCCAAACCTGCTTTATTGGGGGGAAATTCCCAGTGGAACTAGTGGGCTTGCTTCACACTAAGCCAACTTGACAAGCGGGACTGAGGCCCAACAGATCAGCTAGAGCGGGGGTCCCACTCCAGTGCCGGATCCAGCCATGCTTACAAGCCTATGCAGACTGACCTGCGAGTAAGCCTAAAGGCCGGGCAGCACCACGAGCCAAGTTCAGTTGTTGTGAACACAAAAAGAGTCCGTTTTCCTCTCCAGTAAGTGATCCCCGCCCCTTCCCTACATCTGGGCTTAGAGGAAAGGGCCCCAAACTGGGTGGCCAGGACCTCCCTGCAGGCGGAGCCTCCCCACAGCAGACAGTCAGTGCTGCCCGGGGATAGAACAGCCGCTAGTACAGTGGAGAGCCTCAAAGGAGCAGTGAGGTTCTTGTCCGGTACCACCTTAGAGACCAACGAGGCTTTGGGGTTATCAGCTTCTGAGAGTCAAAACTCCCTTTGCCAGCAACCAGACCTTTGACCCTCCCCAAAACCCTCACTGGACTCAGATGTCCCTGTTCTACTGCAGACCAGGATGGCTCCGCCCGCTGAAGAAAGGGCCCCACTTCACAGTGGATGGGTGGCTTGGCTGGTAGGCGCAGGAGCTAAAATGGAGCCTCCATTTTCAGAGGCAGAATACCTTCCAGTACTGGCTGCATAAGGGAGAAATAATAAAAAAAGGTATGAGTCAATTTGTAGCAGAAAGTTGGGCTTTCAGTAAAGGGGAAGGAGGAAGACAAAATGTTTAATTAGGCAAGGATTGCTGACATCAAAGTTTACCTTTTACAAAACAAACAGGAGGTGACCAGTCAGCAGGTGGAGGAAGGAAGCAAAGCATTGGCCGCCTCTCATGGCTGTTTCAGAAGATGACAAAGTATTTAGGAAGGAAACAAAAACTGTGGCTGAAGACCTGTCTTTTGAATCCAAAGGACAACTCCACTGCCAGTCACCTGGAAAGACTGTGTGTGTGTCAAGCCTCTGTGTGTGTGTCTGTGTGTGTGTGTGATGTTAAAAACAAGGGTGGGGTGGTGAAGGAAGTCGGGCTCTCAGGAGTTTTGCGGTGCTTCTGCCGCCTATTGTTGTTCTGGAGGTCGGGGGCGGGGGCTGAGGGATGTCATGGAGCGCATGTCCCGGGCAGGGCAGTCCTCTGTAGGTCTACTCAGAAGTCATGCCAGAGGCCTTGCAGCAGAAAGTGGAAAAGAGCCAGACCAAATCTGTGGCGGCGGCGGCGGCTTGGGGGGGAGCTTTGGGGGCGTGGCTGGAGGCGCTCCTTCCGATGCGAGCAGTGAGAGCCGCGCCCCCCGCAGGCTCCTCCGCCCCTGCCTCAGCTTCGGTTAGCCTTTCAGGTGCTGCTGGACTCGGGCTGTTTCCTTCTGCTACAGACGGACCTCCCACGGCTGCGCGTCTTGCAGCAGAGAGACGAGTCTTGTGCCAGCTTCCAGAGGAGCAACAAGTATTATCCTGGGCTGGACTTTCCTCCTGGAGCAGAGGCGGAGTCTGGTCACATAAGTCCTCCTCGTTCCTGAAAAGACGGTGCTGGTTCCCACAGCCCTCTCGAGCGGCGGACGGACGGCCTTCCTGCCCCCTTCCCCGAGGCCAAAGAGGCTCCTGGGGAGTCCGTTCCCCGGTGGAGAAAAGCGCCGCCCCGCCCTCCCTCTCCCTCCCGTCACAGCGCCCCCGAAGCGGCCGGCCGGGCCAGAGGAGCAGCGAGGGTCCCCCTCGTCCCGCGCGCTGCCCCCGAGAGTGTCCGGCGGGACACCAGCTGCACGGAGGGAATGCCCACGCGGTCACCCGGGCGGATAGCGGGCGCTGGTGCCCCGGCCGGCCGAGCGAAGGCAGCGCCGCCTCTCGCCTCCGGCCTCTCGCGCGCGCCCTGCCCAGCCCAGCCCCGCCGGGCGCGGCTTCCTCCGGCCCCTCCTCCCGGGCGCCGCTCGGCCCCCTCCCCGAATCTGGCGGCGCGGGCGTGGCCGGAGGGGGGCGTGTCCCGTGGTGCCGCGTCCTTCGGGCGGGGGCGGGGCGCGGCGCAGGTGGCGCTTGGCCCCGGCCCCTCCCTCCCCGCTCCCCGCTCCCCCCTCCCCGCGCGCCACGGGGTCTCCGGCCGCGGGGGTCGGCGCCGGGGGTGGCGGGTTCGAGGCCCGGCCTGTGCCCGGCGGGCGTGGGCATGCGGAGCAGCCGGGGGTGGCGGCGGCGGCGGAGGAGACGGAGGCGAAGAGGCGACGGAGGAGGCGCCGCCGCAGCCGGGGAGCGGCCGGCCCGGGCAGCGCCATGTCCCTCCTCTGCGTGCGCGGTGAGTCCTGCCGCCGGCTCCTGCCGCCCGCCGGCTCCGGTCCCCCCCCCCCGGCCCGCCCCTCTCGCCCCTCTCGCCCCTCTCCTCTCCGGGGGCCGCCGCCGCCGCCTGGACTCTTCTTCCTCCCGCCGCGGCTCGCAGCGCCCGGCACCTCCAGGCGCGGCGGCCGGCCGGGTGTCCGTCTCCGTTCCTTGTGTTTGCGCCCCGCGCGGCCGGAACCTCACCGCCGGAGCCTCCCCGCCGCCGCCGCCGCCTCCTGCCCGGCCCGGCCGTCCCAGGACCACCAGGGCTCCGAGCCAGGCGACCCCCCCCCCCCGCTGCCCGCCCAGGGACCCTCTTGAGGGAGGGGAGTGAATCTCCCGGCCGGCCGTCCTCTCTGCCCCGGGGGGGGGGCACCGTCATCTCCCCTCCCTCCAAGGGCTGCCCCTCCCGTGCCGGGCAGGGGGCGGGGGCTTCCCTCCCGGGGGTGGCTGGCCTAGGCGCCCTCCCCCCCTTTCCTTGGAGCGCCGCCGGAGCCCCCGGCTCAGCGCCCCCGCCAGGCAGGCGGAAGGGCCCTGGGGGGAGCCCTGTCCCCGCTGGAGGGACCCCCCCCCCCCGGCTCCCAGGCAGTGGGAGGCCGGCTGGGGGCGGGTGGCCTTTGTCGGGGACCGGCGGAGATCACGCGGAGGGCGTTGGGGGCTCGGGGGCTCTTTCTCATCGCCCCGCCCCCCGCCCCCCACATGTTCTCCCATCAGATTGCATTTATTGAATGTTTGCACACCTGGGCCCAGGTTCACTTCCAGGGTGTTCTTTGAGAAATGGACTCTGTGACAAAGGCAAGAGCGGCTCACAAACTTCTCTGCAGCCCTGCTGCTAACTGGTTGAAAAAGAAGGTGGAAGTCTGAACATTGGTGGGAAGGGGAAGTCTCTGCCTGCCCTGGCAGTCTTTGCGGCATGTGGAGGTCTTCTCATGAGCAACTGGTGGCAGCGCTGCTCTTGAATCCAGACCAGATAACACCCACTGGGGTGGGAGACCCTGAGGGACTCCCAAGCACATTGCAGGGTGGTGGTGGTGGTGGTGGTGGTTGCCCGCACATGCTGATTGGCTCCCCCCTTGCCCATCATTTGGTCAGCGAGCCCCCCCCCCTCCTGTCTCCCTCCCGCAGTCACTACCTGCTCCCCTTGAGGCTGGTGGCCTTTGTGTGCTGTCCCTTCCCACCTGCTTTCCCTCCTCCCCCCATGCAAAGGAGTGGGCACCCTGGAGACCCTTCCCCCCCTGGCCCTTGCAAAAGTCTACCTGATGCACCAGATGTTGTTAAGGCAGTAAAAGAAATTCAGGTTTGATAGGAAAGTAACTGTTGCATATATATATAGTAGCTTCCCCTCAGATTTCCATTTTCTCCCTGATTAAAGGACTGAACAGCTTCTCATTAAAACAATTCACAGTGTGTAGCATGAGGTTTTTTATAAGACCATGTAGCTTTTTTTAATAAGAGCATCTACAACATTATGATAGTTGCTGCGTACACTGTAATGCAACGTATTTTCAAGGAAGTGTTGGAACTGAATAATTCTGGCAACAATTTATATGCTGCTGTGTGCTTAGTAGGAGTTCAGTGGTTTCAGTACTATGAAGTTAACTTAGTGCCCAGACATGTTGGTACATATTGTGGACAGAGAGTTGATCCATTTTCTTTTGTTCACTATGGAACTTTTTCTGCCTTCCACGTTTACCTTTTTCTTACCTCTCTGGTGGCAAAAACTAAAGAAACACCTGGGGTGTGGTGGATTGCAAATTTTTCTCAAGAGTTGGGACAAAAACCGCTGATGTTTATGCTTCCATAAATATGCCAGACCCGGGAGGGGGGGGGCAGGGACCTGCAAGAAACTTCCTGGAAGGTGCATCCCACCCCCTCTTGCCTTTGTTTCCTCCCCTCTCCTCCCTTCTCAGTCTTCTTTGCCTTTCTCCCCCCTCCCTTCTCTGTCAGTCTTCCCCTCTTTCTCCCCTCCCCTGGCAGTCTTACTCCCCTCTCTGCCCCCATCTCTGTCAGTCTCCCCGCCTCGGTTTCTCCCCTTCCCTGACAATCCCTGCTCTGTCAATATCCCCCCCCCCTTTTTCTCTCCCCTTACCTTGACTTCCCCTTCAGCTGCAGGGTCAGTGGGAGGGCCCTGGGGGCTGCCCCAAGGAGACTGAGAGCAGTTATTGGTTTAGACTGTTTAGAGGTTGCCTTTCTGCACCACTAGGGCCCCCAAACCAGCAAAAAATTGAGATGGATTAAAAATCAACTTCACATGCGTGAGTGTATATATCTGCTCTGGTTCCTGATTGCTGAGGATGAAGCCACAGCTCTGGAACTGGATGAGTGGGTAACAAGGCACCTTCACACGTGCGTGCCCACCTCCAGCACAGTTGCTGCGCTCTCGCAGACAGCAGCCAAGAGGAAAATGTGAGGGAAGCTGTACAACCGGCCGTGTTTTGTTGCTCGTGTAGTGGACAGTTATGAATGAATGAACGGATGCAGGAGGCTGCCTTGCACTGACTCGGGTCCCTGATCCACCAAGGTCGAGACTGTCTGCTCAGGCTGGCAGCTGCTCTCTCTCCAGGGTGTCTCGGGCAGAGAAGGCCTTTCCCATCCCCTCCTGCCTGGTCCTTTTTAACTGGAGATGCCGCCGGGGATTGAACTTGGGACCTCCTGCACGCCAAGCAGGTGCTCTACCACTGAGCCACAGCCCCTCCCCAGGCAAGGAAGAGGGTCAGGCCTCCATCCTACCCTCACTCCCAAATTCTGTCATGTTCCTACCAATATTACCCCGAATGTTTACACAGTTTATTTGATTGATTTATTTTTGCATTTCTGTCCTGCCCATCCCGCGAGTGGGCTACGAGCAGGTTACATCATTTCAATAAGTACAATAAAATTTAAAAACACATTATCAGTAGTCACAGCTTACCTTTGGGAGATTCCGGCCTATCGGGGGAAATAAATATGGCCGGTTATTGGTGGGAGGGTGACAGCAACTTCGGGAAGGCCCTGTCTGGACACCCACCGCCTCAGCCTGGCGGAGCAGCTCCCCCTTGCCAGGAGCTCTGCGGAATTGGGGGAGGTCCCGCAGGGCCCCGATCCCAGTAGGGAGCATGTTCCACCAGGCAGGGGACCAGGGCAGGAAAAGTTGTCCCTTTGGGCTGACTTCTCCCAGACTGGAGGCTCCCCTGGCCCTGGGGCTCAGGGGATGGCGCTCTTCAAGGTATGCAGCTCCAGGCTGTGCTGGGCTTTACAAGTCAACACCAGCACCTTGAATTGGGCTTGGGAGCAGATGGGAAGCCAGTGAAGATGGAACCGTATTGGGGTTATATGGCTGCTACAACCAACTCCATGTTAGGTTCTGGCCACAGCGCCCTGTGGCCTCCAAACTAGCGTCCAAACAGACTTCAAGGGCAGCCCCACGAGCACATTGCAGCAGTCTCATCTAGGTTTTACCAGGGCACTACCAACATAGTGGCAAGCCTCTTTTTGTCCTGGAAAGGGCTTGAGCTGGTGAAAAGGCACCCGTGGACACCCTCGCTACCTTTTTATCCAATGGGAGTTCTGAGCCTGGCAGCACCCCGGACGGCAAGCCTGCCTCATATGCTGGGTCAAGTCCTGCTGGCCACCAGCAGCACTTCCACCTTGCAAGGATTAAGCTACAGTTTATTAGCCCACACCCACTCCAGAACGGCCTCCAACACCAGGGCAGGGTTTCTGCAGCCTCCCTGGGACCAGCCAGAAGCACCAGAAAGAGCTGAGTTTCAATCTCTACGTCAAGCCCTTAGGACAAATAGATTGTCGTTTTGGGGTTGGTTCAGCTCTGTAGGCCCTTCTCCAAATCTCCTGGTGATGCAGGCTAGAGGTTCTGAATCGCTGCCTGGCCACGGTGGTTTACTGGTGAACAGAGTGCTTCCTGGTCCCAGCCTGGAAAGGTGGTCCAGAAGCAGTGTTTCCTCTAAGCTGAGTTAGTGTGAGCTAACTCACAGTTTTTTAGCCCCCGGCTCACACATTGTTGTCTCAGCTCAGGAAGGATGGCTCCAGAGCAAACTACTTTATGCAGTGGCCAAATCGCTCGTTCACAACTTTAAGGCCAGTGGCTCACAAAGTAGAATTTTTGCTCACAAGACTCCACAGCTTAGGGGGGAGCATTACCATGACTGATGGTGCTGAAAGCCACTGAGAGGTTCTGAAGAATCCATTAGTTTGAATCGCAAGGACCATCCCTCTCCAGTCCTGTTCCATCTACTTTGGCTCTCAATTTGCCTCTAGGGTGCAAGCATACCTGAAGAAGGGCCGCCTTCTCCCACATATACCTAGCTGGCCACTCTAGTTCTCTATAGAGGCCCTGTTTGGGGGCCCCCTGCCATCCAAGCCTACGTGGGGGGGCAGCCTAAGAAAGGGCCTTCTCGGTCATGGCACCAAAACTTCGAGATTCCCTCCCCAGGGAGATTCATTTGTCTCCCTCTATCATTTCCTTCTGCCAGTGGGTGAAGAGTTTTGTGTTTTGTTTGGCATAGCCCCCAATAACTGGTACTGGCCCTCCTCCCTGGTTTTGGTATTGAATGTGTACCAGTTTGGTGTCGTGGTTAAGTGCATGGACTCTAATCTGGGAGAACCGGGTTTGATTCCCCACTCCTCCACTTGCACCTGCTGGGTGACCTTGGGCAAGCCATAGCTCTGTACCAGCTGTTCTCTCAAGGACAGCTTGGGAAAGAGCTCTCTCAGCCCCACCTCCCTCCCAGGGCGTCTGTTGTGGGGAGGAGGAAGGAGATGAGTTTGTAAGCTGCTCTTAAAGAAGGGCAGGGTATAGCTCCAATCTCCACTCCGCCTCTTCTTCTAATACGTTTTCATTGAAGTATGGTAGATGTACCTTCTTTTAAATGCTTTAATGTTGAGATGTTTTGGTGTTTTTGGTGTTTGCCATCTTGGGGGCCCTATTTGGGTGGAAAGGCAGCACAGAAATGTTTTAAATAGATAAAAATTAAGTATCTGGGGATGAGGGGGCCTGAGGAAACTGGCTCTGGTTCAAGGTTCAAGGTTGCCAGGTCTACGGTGGCATGGTGACTACAGTGCCCTCTTGCTGCTGGGACTTGTCTCTGGCGTGTCCTTGGACTGCCTGGGCATAGAGCTGAGGATGAGGCTGTTGGTCTTCTACGAGCACAACTGCAATTGTGTGCAGTACTCGAGAGGACGTTGCAGAGTTTGGCATGCTGTGCCACCTTAGCATATATATCTTAGCTTTTGCTGCCTGAGAAGTGGGGAAAATAGAAATAGGAATTAGAAAGCAAATTTTAGAATTGGGCAATAATACACTTTCCCATGTAGTCACAACAGATAGGGCTGCCAAAGGAATTGGGTATCAAGTTAACCTTTGTAACATGAAAACACTGAACTCTTTAGTAATGTTCAGGTGGGTCGCTGTGTTGGTCTGAAGCAGTGGAACAATACAACAAACAGAACAAAGCATGCACACCAAAGCTTATACCCAGGATTAAACTTTGTTGGTCTCAAAGGTGTCCATGCACATGAAAGTTTATACTCAAAATAAAACACTGCTGGTCTCAAAGGTGTGACTGAGCTCAAACTTTTTTCTTTAGTAGTCTGTTATTGTAGGCATTATAGCATATTTTTGCCAGGATTATTCACATTTAAACAGTAATAACATGTTTTCAAGGATGGATTTGTGATATATCTGCGTAGGAATGATCATTATCTTATGCTGCAGGTGGGGTTTGGAGTTGGGCTTTGCAGGGGGGTTGTGAAACTCGCTTTGTCCAGGGCGTTTGTGACCACCTTAACAAGCCTTTTGCGCCACTGATAAGACTTTTACCGTATGCATTTATATTTGACTGGGAATAAGGCCTGTTGTGGGAAGAAATACGATGGGCTCTAGAAGGAAGCTCCCGAGGAGTGTCCTGGCTATGGCTGGTGGGGCGGCAGAGGGAAGGGGAAAATAGAGGGAGGCGGGCCATGCTTATTTCCTTCTGGTTAGTTATAAGGCAGGGCGGTCTCAAGTCCTTTTGCTGCCCCAAGCGGGTAGTATGGGAGGAGAGCCTCATGGTAACAGGTATGCTTCCCTCCACCCCTGACTTATGTTGATTTGGGGCTGTGCAGTGGCAGCTACGGTAGAAAAGCACCTCCTCCTATGTCATGTCTTCTGGGTTCCAAGGGTCTGGAAAGCGGTTCTGTAGCCAGTTACAGGGTTGCCAACTCTGGGTTGGGAAACACCTGTAGATTTGAGGGGTAGAGCCTGGGGAGGGCGGGGTTTGGGATGCGGAGGGACTTCAGCAGGGTATAATGCTATAGAACCCACTACCAAAAGCAGCCATTTTCTCCAGGAGAACTGATCTTGGAGATCTCCAGGTGCTGCCTGGAGGCTAGCAATACTAAGGGGAGGGCCAGACCTGTAGATCTGAGGGGTAGAGCCTGGGGAGGGCAGGGTTTTGGTGCCCATAGCAGCCATTGTAATAGCTGGGACATTTTCTGTAGGAGAAATTATGTGCTGTGGCTGGGGAACACCATGATTTCTGGGAGATCTCCTGGGAGATTGGCAGCTCCAGATGGGGAGATGTATTTTTCCTCAGGACACATTCAATGACTCCCAACACCAACAGCAAACTGTTTAGAATGTTAGAGGCAAAGGCCAGTAAGGCTGCATATGCAAACGACCTCTGTGTTCTGACTGGCTATGGGGGGGGGGGGGGAGGAACAGCAAACTGTTTAGAATATTGGAGGCGAGGCGAGGCTCAGGCAATGCAGCCAGTTAATAGGGACAGCTTCTGAGTGACACATCAGGCAGCCAACTGATTTTGGCAAGCATAGAATGTTGCCACTTGAAATTCATTTTATTATATAGAGATCGTTCTGTTGCTTTGTTCTTATTTTTGCTGTACGCCACTTCAGGCATTGTGAGGATATCAGTCTCCAGTAGGTAACGCAGATTTCCAGAGCTGGGAGCCCTGGCCGTCATCTCCGGCCTTGTGTCTCTGGCTATTCCTCTCAGCCTCCAGTTTGTAAGATGATGGTAAAATGAGCAGCAGATCCCACCTCTTTAGCCTTGGCTGCTTTGAGGTAGGGTCTTGCATGCACCGCCTAACCAGGAAACAGACAGGAACTTGGCTTGAAGCACTGTAAGAATCATGTGCTGATGTGCCAGAAGCTATCTTGAGTGTCTGAAAATGCTCCACAGCAGAGCCCACACCGTGCAGGGAACTGAAGGTTCCTCCTGAGCGAGTGGGGCTGCCGGGATACCCTCTCCGTCAGCCCAACCCCACGACCAGCCCCGGCGGCTCTTGTGAGGGGGGAACTGGCGTTCATGCGAGGGATACCACAGCGGACTTACCATGCTTGATGCAAGTGGTTATGTTGAACCAGTCCTGGGATTAGTTTTTTGGCACAACAGACATCTCAACTGGTTGGCTCCTGCACAGTAGCTTTCCTGCTATTACCCATATTGTTGGCTGATCGAGAGGCAGATCCAGCATGCCGTCTTGAAGCAGCGTCTGGACAAACACTCATCAGGGATGCTCTAGGCCGGGGTGGCCAAACTTGCTTAATGTAAGAGCCACACAGAATAAACGTCAGGTGTTTGAGAGCCACAAGACGTGAACAAATATAACCCACTCATTTTTACTGAAAAATATGCAAATTTGCTTTTTATGAACATTAAATGAAACTGCTAAAAACAAAAACAAAAGGCGTAACAACAGATACAGATAATAATATTTAACTTCAGATGGGGAGGGAGGGGGAAAAGAGAGAAGTGGAAAGACAGCAAATAGATGGGGTGGGAGGGAGGGAGGGAGAGGTGGAAAGAAAGCTTCAACTTGAAATGCATCTTTCAAGACCCCCACGTCCCCGCGCCAGCTGGCTTGGCTGGGAGAAGGGATTTAAAGAGACATATGCCTTTTCCAAGCCAGTTAGCGAGTGGGGGGGTCTTTAAGAACTCATTCAAAGTTTATTTATTTGGATTTATATCCCGCCTAGCCAGCACAGGCGGCTCTTAAAGTAAAAGTTGCTTTCTTTCTCTGCTCCCCCCCCCATCTCAAGCTCACCCAGGGAGGGGAACACTGGCTGAGGAAGAGAAGACCAATCGGGGAGGCATGCCTCCCCTTTGCTTCCCCAGCTGGGAGCCACACAATATGTGTGAAAGAGCCGCATGTGGCTCCCGAGCTGCAGTTTGGTCACCCCTGCTCTAGGCTGATCCTGCATTGAGCAGGCAGTTGAACCAGATGGCCTGCATGCCCCTCCAACTCTGTGATTCTGTAATTCTATCCTGGTGGGCCTGGTTCTTCTGGGTCCAGAGGGGTGGGGTGGAGCCTTGGAGGAAGGTGTCTCATTGAGGGGCCAGTGTTTTTATTTGCTTCCTCTGTGTGTGAGAGAGAGAGAGAGAGAGAAAGAAAGAAAGAGAGAGAGAGAGAGAGAGAGAGAATCCTATGCAGGAATATAGTGGAAGACAGTTTGGGGAGGGGGGATTTCCAGGGCCGAAATGGAGACATAATTGGAAGTAATTCATTATGGGGGTGGCGGTTTCCAGTGTAGAAGTGGAGCCCAGAATGGAAGTATTTCAGTGATCGATGGGGCTTGGTGATCACTCAGTCCGATAATTGATCGGTCCGGGGCGTGTTCACCACTGATGATTACGACGTGAGCTGAAGCAGCAGGAGTTTACGCTTCCTTCAGGTGCGCTACTTGGAATTTGTTGGAGGAAGAGTGAAAGCTGCTGGGGAAAGGGAGGTCTGGGTGCTGTCTCTTGCCTCAGACTTCAGGAGGTTACCATAGATTTAGCCAGATAGAGGGGTCAGGACACAAAGCCTCCTTTCCTTCCTGTTACCTGATTCTATCCCTTTGAAGTAGAGTGGTATTCTTAGGGACTTTCCTTCTGACTTGACCTCTCTCCTCACACGCACACCCCTTTCTACCATGGAGGGAACAATGGAGGCCGAGCACATTTCCCCTGCACCTACCTTCATCCTCCTTAGCTAACTTAGATTCACTCTCTGTCTCCCATCTGTCCTGTCTAGAATGGAGTTCCATAGAACAAAGGACTCTTATTAGTTTTATAAATCTGATTATTGGCTCATATTTTTAATAGTTTGTTTTTTTGTTTAAGACATCTCTAACATGTGTCTCTACCATCCTTTGTGGATTCAGCTGATGTGCTGTACAAGACGTGCATTGTTGCTGCCACAGTTGTATTAGGTTCTCCAAGCAGGTGAACAACAGCCCTGTCGGAAGGGTTAAGCTGGAGATAACTGACTAGGCTGAGCCCACCACCAAGCTTCAGGGTCAAGTGGGGATTTCACCCTGGATTTTGTACCTCCAGATTTGTCCCTTGAGCTTTTAGAGGAGCAGTGTCTTGTTTGAACACCTTGTCAGTGTCTACTCTTGGCTGTCAGTTGCAGGGCAGAAAAGAAAGCGGTAGAGAAACTAAACAAAAGCACCTCCAAGGGTTGCTCCATAAAAAAGCCCCACATTGCGTGTGAGTGACAAGACTGAAGCAACTCTGCAGAGGAATAAGAACATAAAAAGAAGCCAATGTCGGATCAGGCCAGTGGCCCCTCCAGTCCAACACTCTGTGTCACACAGTGGCCAAAAACACCCCAGGTGCCCTCAGGAGGTCCACAAGTGTATGTATTTGAATACACATTCAATACACATTGAATAAAATTGAATACACATTGTATGCATTTGAAATGTCCCAACCAAATAAATAAGCTTCCTTTAAAAAAGCATGTTTGCAGAGTGGGCATCCTTGTGTACACTTTGCCTGTGTTTATGTTCGTTCAGAGAAGCCTGCTGTTGTCTGCTGGGCAGATGACAAACCGTTGTTACTGCTGTGCTGTAAAGGTGGATGGCAGCCGTCGTGTGGCTGGCATCTGCTTTCAGAGCTGGCTGGCCTGGCTTCCAGGGAACAACGGAGCTGCGGATGGTGACTCCGCACTGCCCAGAGAGCCCCAGCTAGGGGCATCTTTCCCTGCCAAGTGCGGCAGCCTCCCCAGCTCAGCCCCCCCCCCCCCCCCGGTGCCTGTGGGTTTGTAAGGAAATGTTGCATGAGGCGGCGCAGTGTTTGTTTGCAGAGCTTTGCTGGTGAGGAGGCCGAGGCATGGGAGGGTGGCATTTCTACAAAGGCAGCACCCAAGTGTGACCTGTCTTTTCACTGCTGGCTGCCCTCAAAATAAATATGCCCTGGCCTCAGTTGCCGTAGCCGCTTGTGCGAATGGAGGCTTTATTCCGGAACTCCTCTCTCTCAGCTCTAGCCTTGGGGTGTTGATTTTGGAACCGGTGCTAATTGGGGCTTGACGTAAGCGCCCTTCTGCGCCTGGGTTGTCTGGGCACTGCCCGTGCAGGTGGAATTCGGCCGTTCCTTTTAAACAGGCCCACTTGCCACTCAGCTCCTGCTCAGAGTGCCTCGTGAGTATTTTCTGCCTGCGGGGGTCTTGGAGGGCAGTGGGATCGCAGTGTGTTTCCATCGCCAGCTCAGTAGTTTTCCATTCACATCCCGGGAGGAGGGGGGCTGGTGACTGCGTGAGGGTTGCCTGCCTTTACCAAGCCCCCAAGCCGCCCATAGCGTGATGCTGTGCAGCAGGGGCTTAACGTAAGAACGTAAGAGAAGCCATGTTGGATCAGCCCCCTCCAGTCCGGCACCCCATGGCTTGAAATCTCTTGCTTGCTCTTTCTGCCTTCTGGGACCTGGTTTGTGCTAAAAGCTGAGGGCCAGACTGGGTGTGATGCTGGGGGTCAATCCATTCGGGAGCTGTCCTTTTAAAAACAAACAAACTGGGGAAAGCAGGTGCATATCATGAGTCAGGAGGGAAGGGAGGGAGTTAACTCCCCACGGTGGCACTTTCCCAGTCGTTTGGTGCC
Source organism: Lepidodactylus listeri (assembly GCA_029233225.1). Taxonomy (NCBI): domain Eukaryota; kingdom Metazoa; phylum Chordata; class Lepidosauria; order Squamata; family Gekkonidae; genus Lepidodactylus; species Lepidodactylus listeri. Next base: position 1,002,146 of record JARCFY010000004.1, on the reverse strand, counting down.
TAAATGTTATTGTGGGGTGGAGAGTGGATTGCACAGGGGAGTGTGCGGGTGGCTGCTGATTTATGGTGACCCCTCATGAGGTTTGCAAGGCAAGAGATGAACAGAGGTGCTTTTGCTCTTGCCTGTCTCTGCGTAGCAACCCTCGACTCCCTTGGTGGTCTCCCATCGAAGGACTAACCAGGGCCGACCCTGCTGAGCCTCCGAGATCGGACCAGATCATTCTAGGCTGGGCCTTCCAGGTCAGGGCAATGTGGGATTCACACTGGCTTGATAGAGGCAGAATCAGCCCCACAGTGCAACAGCCATGCCGGAATCTCCCCCCATTCCCTGTGGCTGCTCCTACCACTCCGCAAGAGTGTGGGAGATCTCTTTGGCCTTCAGAACCAGAGGTGGCCGGGGTGGGTTGGCCTCCGGTGGGTGGGGTGAACCATCTGTGCCTTGAGCACCTCCCCCCCCCCCCCCGGTTGCTTGAAGGCCCTGCAGCCCTGCCTCACTCGTCTCTTCTTCCTGGCCCCTCTCTTACTAAATAATTTTAATTCCACAGATACCCAGGTATTGCAGGTATATTATTGTGGAGTAAGCAATAACTGTGCATGCTTTGATGGTCTTGAGGGCTGAATGTCTGGTCCCTGGAACTGGTAGCAGTGTGCACTTTTGTCGCTGTTACAGAATCTCACAGAGTGGGGAGGGGCCATAAAGGCCGCCTACTCCCGCCCCCTGCTCAGTGCAGGATCAGCCCCTAGAGCAGGGGTGGCCAACCTGTGGCTCGGGAGCCACATGCGGCTCTTTCACACATATTGTGCGGCTCCTGGCAGGGCGGCTGGGGAAGCAAAGGGGAGGCATGCTTTTTCTCTCTTTCTCCCTTCCTTCCCTCCTCCCTCCCCTCCTCCCTCCCATCTATTTGCTTTCCTAGTTTCTCTCTCTCTCTTTCTTTCCACTTCTTTAATTCTTTCTTTCCATCTCTCTCTTTTTCTCTCTCTCTCTCAATATCATTAGCAAACAAGTAATATCATTATCAATAACCAGTTTTCCTCGTTTGTTTTTACTTTTGGCAGTCCCATTTAACGTTAATAAAAAGCAAATTTGCATATTTTTAAAAATAAAAACGTGTGTGTGATATTTGTTCCTGTCTTGCGGCTCTCAGACATCTCTATGTGGCTCTTACGTTTATTCTATGTGGCTCTTACGTTAAGCAAGGTTGGCCACCCCTGCCTTAGAGCATCCCTGACGAGGGTTCGTCCAGCCGCTGCTTAATGAAGACTGCCGGGGAGAGAGGAGCTCACCCCCTCCCTAGGCTGCCCATTCCACTGCTGCACTTTATTCCTCCCTAACATCCAGCTGGGACCTTCCTGTGAGGCTTCTGTACTATCAGCAAGAGATCAGACCTTTGTATTTAAACAGAGTTCTTTATTTCTAATACTGGAACAGGTACTCGATGTTTGTTAGAGATACAGGAAAAGAAATAACATGGGCTAATATACCTTCAGGCAGAGGTGCATAAACATAAGGAACCAATCAGGATGAATACAGAAAGTTGGTTCTCACCAAAAGGTGAGAAAGTGATAAAAATTTCCTTCTTGCCCTGAGTGACCCAGATGTGCGAACTCTAGGCTAAACATTTGGTCAGCAACAATCAAACAGTCTGCAAGATTGAAACAACTTTGATAAAATACTTCAAGCTTGAAAGGGGAGAGGGGGCGGACAGGATTTTATTTATTTATTTATTTATTTATTTATTTATTTAGATTTTTAGGCCGCTCTCCCCACACAGTAGGCTCAGAGCGGCTTACATAGGTGAACACATTCACAATAAAACCATTAAAACAGTTAAAATTAATCATTAATTAAACAGTACAATTACAATTCTTAAAGTGCTCTGTGCTGTTAATAACATAAATCTGACGGTGTTGTGCATGCTGGTGTTGTGCATGCTAATATTGGGAGCCCCCAGGATCGTCGGCAGCATTTGTAATCACTGGATGTAAACATGGGGGAGGCAGATCGACATAAAGGCGGCGGCCCCTATCCAAATGCCTGGTGGAAGAGCTCCGTCTTGCAGGCCCTGCGGAACTGCATCAGGTCCCGCAGGGCCCTGATCTCCTCTGGGAGCTCGTTCCACCAGCTAGGGGCCGCCACCAAAAAAGCCCTCCCCCTGGTGGCAGTGAGCCTGGCTTCTCTTGGGCTAGGTATGGCCAGGCGATGTTGGGCCCCAGACCGGAGTGCTCTCTGGGGTACATATGGGGAAAGGTGGTCCCTTAGGTAGGTCGGACCCAGGCCATTTATGGCTTTAAAGGCCAATACCAGCACCTTGAAGCGAATTCGGTACGCCACTGGTAGCCAGTGCAGTGCCTCAAGCGTTGGTTGTATGTGCTCCTGCCTCGGGAGGCACATCAACTTCCTTGCTGCGGCGTTCTGCACCAGCTGAAGCCTCCGGATTTGCACCAAGGGCAGCCCCATGTAGAGAGTGTTACAATAGTCTAGCCTCGAGGTGACCGTTGCGTGGATCACTGTGGCCAGGTCCGCGCGATCCAGGAAGGGAACCAACTGCCGCACCAGCCTCAGATGATAAAAGGCCGATTTGGCAGTGGCTGCTACTTGGGCCTCCATTGACAAGGAGGGATCCAGGAGCACTCCCAAACTTCTAACCACCGGCGAAGGCACCAACGGCGCCCCGTCGAAGGTCGGGAGTGGGAGCCCCGACCATGGGACACTCCGACCGAGGCACAGGACCTCCGTCTTTGTCGGGTTCAGCTTCAGCCCGCTCAGCCTGAGCCAACCAGCCACAGCCTGCAATGCCCGGTCTAAGTTGTCCAGTCCCGAGCCAGACCGGCCGCCCAACATCAGGTAGAGCTGGGTGTCATCAGCGTACTGGTGACAACCCAGCCCCACCCTCCGGACAATCTGGGCAAGGGGGCGCATATAGATGTTAAAGAGCATTGGGGACAGAACAGCCCCCTGAGGCATACCGCATTCAAGTGGGTGTCTCTGGGACTGCTCCTCCCCAAGCACCCAAGGATGAGATAGCTTCGGTTGTTTTATGTGGCGACCAAGAGTGTGGCAGCTCATTCTCCCAGGAAGAAAGTAACATTAAGCAGGGCAGTTATTTCTACTTCAAGGCAAGCAATAAAACAATCGGTTACAGTGTGGCACAAAGAAACAGAAAGTAACAGCAAGACAACCATATTAAGACAACCATACTATTGTCAGATTGTGACACCAGATTCTGACACTTCCCGCCCTTCATTTCAACCCACTCTTGTGAGTCCTCTCCTCTGCTGCCAGCGGGAACAGCTCCCTGCCCTCCTCTAAAAGGGACAGCCCTTCAAGGACTCCGAGAGAGACAGCCTGCCCCCCCTCAGTCTCCTCTTCTCCACGCTGAACCTTCCCAAGAAGTCCCTCAGCCTTTAGCTCTGCCGAATCCAGGAGGTGGACTGTTGTATAGAGGGGGGTAAATCCCTGCAGCGGGTAGGACAAGCCTCGACTGCCTTGGTGGAGGGCAAGCCCCACAGTTCCCCTCCTCTGGCTGTGCTTGTACTGCGGCTGCCTGACAGGACCGGTGGCCCCTGCTGAGGGATGTGCCGGCGGCCAGGTTTCTGCTCCATAGTCATGTGTTTTGGCAGGCAGGCAGGCAGGGGGAGGTGCCCTCCTCTGCCAAGAGTGCCCTTCTGCTGCCAGCGCAGAACAAAAAGGGGGGGCAGGCCCCACACCAAGGTGACCGCCATTGAGAAATGTTGTGGGGGACAGTCCTGCTGGCCCCAGAATCAGCAGGAACTTCAAAAGGAGATTCCAGTAGAAATTTCTGAACGGTAAATGATCGATGGGTTTGGTTGTATTAACTGAGGGCTTCATGAATCTGGTGCACCTTTTAAAAAGATTTCTGACCCCATCAGGTGTTGAATGGCTATTTGGATACCTGCGTATGTGGCAAGTGCCTTTATACCCATCGGAAGTTGCTTTATTGCACCCCTGAGATAAGAAGGCAGTTAGGCGTAACGGGTTTAGTTTTTTTTGTTATATCATATTCTTTGACCAGCTGCAGAGGTGTAGCAGAGCGTTTTTATGGTGTGTTTGTAGCTTATGGGTAATTAAAACTCATTGTAAGGTGTATTTTTTTAAAATTCTATTTATTTTGAAAGAAAAGGAGGGGGGAGTCGACCCTGAAAACAAATTAAATACCTCAAGGGGTTCTCAGTTGAGGTTCGCGCCGATAGCAGCCCTGGCGAAGGGCCACAATCCTGACCTTGAATACCCTTTTGCAGGGCTTTTTTGGTAGAAAAAGCCCAGCAGGAACTCGTTAGCATAATAAGCCACACCCAACAGCAGAGACTAATTAGCATATTAGGCCACACCCCTGACAGTGCAGCTCCCTCCCAGGATCAGCTTCCCCATGTGCCCCATGGCTTGTGGGGCGCATGGGGAACCTGGGGGGGGGGGCCCTGTAGGCATGGCCAACTCGGAAGCCAGCCGGAACTCCGTTCCTGTGTGTTCCTGCCCAAAAATAGCTCTGCCCTTTTGTGTTCCGCATAGGAGCCTCACAAGGGATCCCTCCTCTTGTGTTCTTCCCCTCTCCTCACCCCCCACTGGCTGATGGACTTCTGTTTGCTGAGGCCTCTGAGCCAGTTTAAGGTCCTGCAAGCCTCCTGTTGGTTACGGAAACCGCTGACCAGCGGGCAAATCCGGGCTCTGTTCTCTTGTTACAGCAACCAGGCTTATACCTGGCCACTGCCGTATGGCCACTCAGTGGGAGCCCATGGTAAGTGCTCTGGAGTGAACCCCGGGGGGACCTCTGGCACCAGTGGGCTGGCTGCTGAAGTTCAGAGTGGGCCCCTCTGGCTCTCTGGCCCTCCTCCTCCTCCAAGCCTTTTGCTCCCCCCCCCCAGGAGGGGATGCTTTTGATCATTAGGTGTCACAGCCTGTGAACAAAATCTGAGTTTTCTTTCTCCGTGGAAGTTTCCAAGTGGGGCAGGGAACTCGTGGGGTTTGGGAGAGAACTTCCCCCAGCAGAACAGGCCGCTGAGCAGACCACTTCCCAGTACAAAGGGATTTAACTTTAAACCGAATCTAATCACGGAAGACTCCTGAGGGGAAGTTGCAAATTACAGAGGAATTCATTTCAGAATTAAGTGTGTCTGTCTCGGCTTTGATGACGGAGGCAGAGGATCATTTGGGTCATGGGCAGTCACGGTTCTGGGCGTGAAATGTGCCTCCTAATTGCCTTTTGAAGAAATAGTTTATCCCCTGGGAAAAAAACCTGAACGTTATCTTGGGACACCCCTGTTCTGAAACGTGGCCTAAATTATAGCTTCTTTGGGGAACCAGGTCACCTGCCAGGGTTTTCTGTTTCTCTTGCCAGCGTCAACAGGATTAACATCCCATAATCTCAGTGATTGAATTAGAGATTTGGTTCCTGTCCTCACTGTTCGGTTCAAAGCAGCAGCTGGGCAGAAACGGAAGGATGGTTCTTGAACGGGAAACCAACCGGGACTGACTGGCAGCCAGAAGGCTGCATTTCCCACAAAAGTCAGTTAACTGGGTTGGGGTGGGCTGCAGTATTATCCATGTACACAAGATTTAAAGGGGTGGCGATGCTCATCCGGGAGGTTTACACCTTCAGAGCGCTTCCGCGTGTAGAGATCACGGGCCTAGAGTGTGTTGGCTTGGTGCTGGGGGCCGGGGAGAGTGTGGCGATCTGGCTGGTGTACCGACCGCCTAACGCACCGGCTGAGAGCCTACCGGCCCTGATGGAGGTCATAACAGGCTGGGCGCTGGAACATCCTAGGCTGATAGTCTTGGGCGATTTCAACATCCATGCTGATGACGCGGCCTCCGTACAGGCGGCAGACCTAGTGTCGTCCATGGCGGCGCTGGGACTCTCCCAATTTGTGACGACCCCCACCCATCAGGCAGGACACACGCTCGATTTGATCTTTGCAGCGGGGGTAACAGTGGACCGGATTGCTGCATCTGCAGTACCATGGTCGGACCACCATGCACTGAAGGCCCGCCTGGACATTCCACTCCAACCCTGTTTAGGCGGCGAGCGCATTTTAGCTCGCCCTCGGAGCAAGATGGACCCTGGGCGGCTCTGAGGGATCCAAGACCCCCTGGCGGCTCGTTGGATGAGCTGGTGGAAGACTGGCATAGCCGACTTTCCTCAGACATCGACGAGATCGCTCCTAGGCGTCCTCTGCACTCCCGTATCAGGCTGGCTCTGTGGTATACCCAGGAGCTACGGCTTATGAAAAGGGAGCTCAGACGACTAGAGAGACGGTGGCGGCGTGCTCGCGACGAAGCTACAAGAGCATCTTATAGGACGTTTATGAAAGCCTATGAGATGGCAGTCAAGGCCACCAAGAAAGAGTACTTGGGGGCGGAGATTGCATCCGCTAGCTCACGCCCGGCACAATTATTTAGAACAATTCGGTCGATGACAGCATTGCCACAGGGCAAATTAAATAATAGGGAATTAGAGATTGGCTGTGAGGCTTTTGTGAGCTATTTTGCGGATAAAGTCCCGGCGCTCTGCCGCGACCTCCCTGCCACAATTGATACAATGAGCGAATTCGAGGCCCCTTGCACGTCTGGATTGCTGGGTTTGGATTCCTTCGGCCAGCTCAGCCTTGACGAAGTTGACAGACTAATTGTGACCGTACGTCCAACCACGTGCCTCCTTGATCCGTGCCCTTCCTGGCTTATTAAAGCGGGCCACGAAGGGTTCCGAGGTGCATTGAGGGAGATTATTGACTGCTCCCTTATGACGGGGCAGTTCCCGAAGGCACTCAAGGAGGCGATGATCCGCCCTCTTTTAAAAAAACCAACTTTAGACCCGGCCGAATTGGCGAACTATCGGCCGGTCTCTAATTTGCCTTATTTAGGCAAATTAATAGAGAGGGCGGTGGCGATACGGTTGCAAGGATACCTGGATGACGCTTCAGTGTTAGATCCCTTCCAGTCAGGCTTCCACCCGGGGTTCGGGACCAAGACAGCGCTGGTTGCCCTTACTGACGACCTCCGGAGACATCTGGATCGAGGCGGTGTGGCGGTGTTGCTGCTGCTCGACCTGTCGGCTGCGTTCGACACGGTCGATCATCAGCTGCTGTCCCGCCGCCTCGCCGACGTGGGGATTCAGGGACTCGCTTTACAGTGGCTGGTCTCTTTTCTCCAAGGTCGGGGACAAAGGGTGGTGCTCGGGGAGGAGCAGTCCAGGAGACACCCACTTGAATGTGGTGTGCCTCAAGGGGCTGTTCTGTGAGACTTCTGCTCAAAGTAGTCAAGGATCAGATCTTTGTTGATGAAACACAGTTCTTTATTTCCAATCTCTACATTGGTACAGCTTCTCGGATTATTGTCAGAGATAACACAGATGGCAAAAGCGGGTCTATTATACCTTTCTAAGCAGTTTGAATTACCCATAGGTAGCCAATCACTACAAGGGAAAAACGGCGGGCAAAAAGGGGCTCTGGCCGTTTGCTTCCCACAGGAAAGAAAGTGAGGTGTCAAGTTGTAAATTTCCCCTTCCCAACCAGACCCTTCAGATGTTACCAGTTCACATAACAATCCATGGCCTCGAGGCTTTCGCACATTGATAAGAGATGAGACTTGTCCTCCCTTGGAGTCTCAGCCGAGATGAATGGAATGCGGAGGTAGGAGTGTGAGAGGCCCATTGTTCCCATGCTTTGAAGCTGACATCCTCCCGCTTTGACAGTTACACAAACCAGGCCGGTCAGGGTCATAAACCTGGGGTTACACATTCTACATACATGCTAATACATACTGGCCAGAATGAGGGGTACATGACAGGTGTTCATGAGGGCATACATACAGTACTATGAAAAGCAAAGCAGCAAACACAAAGTGAAACATGGCTGTAAGCAGCAAGATACATTGTCTGAATCAGCAGATTCTGACAGTTCTGTCCCTGATGCTCTTTAACATCTATATGCGCCCCCTTGCCCAGATTGTCAGGAGGGCAGGGCTGGGCTGTCACCAGTACGCTGATGACACCCAGCTCTACCTGATGTTGGGGGGCCAGTCTGGCACGGGACTGGACGATTTAGACCGGGCATTGCACGCTGTGGCTGGTTGGCTCAAGCTGAGCAGGCTGAAGTTGAACCCGACAAAGACGGAGGTCCTGTGCCTTGGTCGGGGTGGCCCATGGTCGGGGCTCCCACTCCCGACCTTCGACGGGGCACCGTTGGTGCCTTCGCCGGTGGTTAGGAGTTTGGGTGTGCTCCTGGATCCCTCCTTGTCAATGGAGGCCCAGGTAGCAGCCACTGCCAAATCGGCCTTTTATCATCTGAGGCTGGTGCGGCAGCTGGTCCCCTTCCTGGATCGCTCGGACCTGGCTACAGTGATCCACGCAACGGTCACCTCGAGGCTAGACTATTGTAACACTCTCTACATGGGGCTGCCCTTGGCGCAAATCCGGAGGCTTCAGCTAGTGCAGAACGCCGCAGCAAGGTTGTTGATATGTCTCCCGAGATGGGAGCACATGCAACCAACGCTGGAGGCACTGCACTGGCTACCAGTGGCGTACCGGATTCGCTTCAAGGTGCTGGTACTGGCCTTTAAAGCCCTAAATGGCCTGGGTCCGACCTACCTAAGGGACCGCCTTTCCCCGTATACACCCCAGAGAGCACTTCGGTCCGGGGCCCAACATCGCCTGGCCATACCTGGCCTAAGAGAAGCCAAGCTCACTGCCACTAGGGGGAGGGCCTTTTCGGTGGCGGCCCCTACCTGGTGGAACAAGCTCCCGGAAGAGATCAGGGTCCTGCGGGACCTGATGCAGTTCCACAGGGCCTGCAAGACGGAGCTCTTCCGCCAGGCGTTTGGATAGGGGCCGCCGCCCCTGTCTTGCCCCCCTGCCACCTAGTGACCACCAAAAGCGCAATTTAACTTACCATCAAGTCGCTGAGGACCTTCATGCTACTAATAGTTGGTTGCAAGTAAATCCATCTGGCACGCCATCAGATAGCACTGAGCACTTTAATATATGTTTATTATGTAATGTTGTAATGTTTTAACTGGTTTTAACTGTTTTAATTGTTTTATTGTGAACGATGTTCACCTAATTATGTAAGCCGCTCTGAGCCTGCTACGCGGGGAGAGCGGCCTAGAAACTGAATTAAATAAATAAATAAAGAAAGAAAGAACAGAAACGGAAGCCTGTTTGTCAGTTCCTGGTAATGCTCCCTCTAAGCTGTGGAGTCTCGTGAGCAAAAATTTGTGAGTTACTGGCGTTAAAGTTGTGAGTGAGCAGTTTGTCTACTGCATACATTAGTTTGCTCTGGAGCCATCTCTTCCTGAGCTAAGACAAAAATGTGTGAGCCAGAGGCTAAAAAACTGTGAGCTAGCTCACACTAACTCAGCTTAGAGGGAACACTAAAAGCACTGACCTGGCTGGCCCAGACTACCCCGGCCGTATAAGACCTTGGAGGCTCAGCGGGGTTGGCCCCTGGTTAGTATTTGGAGGGGAGGGGAGGCCAGCAAGGAAGGGCAGGGTTGCCATGCAGAGGCAGGCAATGGATAAAGCCCCCTGTGAACATCTCTAACCTCTTGCCTTGAAAATCTCATGGGGTTGGTGAGCACGTTCGCGGGGAGGGCGGGGTATGAACAGAATGAATGAATAAATAAAAAATAAATAAATAGAATTAATAAATAAGTTGGCTGTGATTTAGGTAGCGTGTTGGCCTAGCCTACCTCGCAGAGCAGTTGTGGCCCTGGAAACGTTTGGTGTTGGGTTCATTCAGGGGCTGCCGGAGTTCTTGCTGTTTTGGCTGCGTTAGATTTCTTCACCTCCCTCACTGGAGTGCTGCAGGCCTCTTAAGTTAGTTTTCTCTCCCTTTTCACACCCTGCCGTCTGTGGAGTCCCGAGGGGCTGGCGCCCTGCCCTGTAGCGTGGGCCTGTTTTATCACTGATGGAAGGGGTCTCTGTGGGGTCGGAGGCTTAGAGCCTGGTCCACCCATGCTACAGCAAAGGTGGGGGTAGATCTAATCTGTAGCCCCCTGACCACAAGCTGAGGCTGCAACATTCTCACTGACATTTGTAAGCATGGGGCACAACCCCAGGGATGGTTCTTTCAAGGGTCTTCTTTCTTTCTGCCTGCCGTCACGGGTTCTTCTTACACGCGTCCCTCTGCTTGATACCCCACAGTGAGTCTTGGCTTGCATGCATGTTCTTTGGTGCTGCTGACTTCTCATTTCTGTCATGAACTCTCATTGTCAGGCTTGTCAACCTGCCTGCTCCTCCAAGAACCTTGCACTCTGTTTTTCTTCTCTCGTTCTGTATGGATGGACATGTTCCTGCCAGAGGAAAAAAGTTTGAAATCTAGTTATTCCATATTCTTTTTTTTTGGTGGGGGGGGGGGATGATTTGGGTTTCTGGGTAAAATCAGAGACTGCTGCATTAGTAAAATGAGATAGTCTCATTCCTTCACTGGCCATTTGGCTGCATAGAACAAGGAGCAATAAGAGATTCAGTAGGGTGTGCTGATTCATGAGAAACCAATGCGAGAAAGAGAAGTAGCAGAAATCTCTCCTGGGTAGGAAAGAGGTCTTCAGCAGTGGGGTAAGCCTGGAAAGTAAGAGCTCACAATAATCAGTCCGTTCCTTAACCAAAAGGGTTGTTTTTATTAAACAGAAGAAAATCCGAATGAAGTGCACCCGTACAGAAATGAAACACACATTTAACTCTGCACACAAGTGATGAAAATGCAGGGGAGAGTGGGAATGATAGGAGGGTGTTGGGGAAATACACTTTACCTGTCCAGGAGATCCGGGGTCCATAGAGCACGGACTGGAGAGATGGAAAATGACCCAAATGAATTTGGGGGTGACCTGCCAGTAGGCGCCCGGGCAGGGCAGACACACAGAGACTGAGGTCTGAGTGCTATTTTTATACCCAAAAACGTGTCCAGAGGGCTTGCTAATGTGCGGAGTCCCTCAGAACAAAGCATTGATGAGATTAATCAGTGACAAAAGAGTGTACTTTGGGAACTTTGCACAGAGTTCTCAGGAGTGGACAAAAAGAGGCTGAGGATTCTCTTCTTAGTGCCAAGTACCATTTGGGCTGGGTTCCTGATCACTTTTCTGGTTGTTTAAGGACTAGCGGATGGCTCATTTAAACTGATCAAAATGGAAAGGCTACTGCTTGATGAGCCACCTGGGCTTAGGGTGCTGGAAAGGAGGAGAAGCCAGGACTTTTCATTTTCAAGGAAATGGGAGGAGGAAAGATGAGATCAGATTGATGGGATTAGCGACTGAGATTGAAAGAAGTCGCTCTGGGGCAAGGCAGGCCCATTGTCCCGAGTATGCAGATGTTGGCGGCGGCTGGGGGGGGGGGGGGGGCAGTCACAGTTGTCAGAGGGAGATCTCATGTGCTTTCCAGAGTCACGTCCTCAGCATGATTATGGGGCCTGCCAGTCCTGGTGTCCGTCTTTGTGTCCACTTCTGTCAAGATGCCTGGTCTGTGGACGCCTGGGGGACCCCTGTGCTCTTTCCTCCCCTTGCAGTGCCATCCTCTCTCGGTCTCTAACCATGTTCAGTCTGTCAGGATCCATCACCGGCAGGATCAGTTACGGTGGGAGACGGATGCCCGGCTGAGGCTGGCCCTCTGCAGTCACTTTGGGCCGTAGCGTTGGCCAGCTCTTCAGGCTGCACTGGAGGACCAGAGCGGCTTCCAGAGCCTTTCCCCTTGGGTGGGTGGGTGGGGGGGGGGGGAGCGTGCCTTTGAGGTTTGGAGCCAGCTGTTGTCAGGGACGCTTCTATGTGATTGCTCCAGAAGCTTATGTTGTCAAAGGTTTTCACAGCCGGAGTTCATTATTTGTTGTGGATTTTCCGGGCTGGATGGCCATTGTCTTGGCATTGTAGTACCTGACGTTTTGCAAGCAGCTGTGACTGGCATCCTCAGAGGTATAACACAGAAAGATGGAGAAAGTTGTTTGAAATTGGCCATCTTTTAAAAAAACATCTCTCTAACTATATTACCTAATGGAGAGAGGGGAGGTATCTGGTCTGAGAATTCTCTGATAGGCTGCAGGACTTTTCTTACTTGGCTGCAAGAGCCCTCAAATTCAGTCGGCTTTCAGGTCTTCTGAGTTACACCACAGGAAGGATGTGTCAGTGAAGGAGTGGGTCTCTCAAAATCATTTTTATTACAATTAAATAACTTTTATTTACACTTTCGTTGTCTTACACTGATCTTTTTTTGGGGAGGGGTCACCTCCCCAGACTACTCTTTGACCTCCCTCCTGCCCATCTCAGGACTTCCGGATGATGATAGGCCTGCTCTTTATATGGACGCTGTGGAGGTGGGGGCGGGGTCAGAGATGGAAGGATGCCGTGCGAGGAGCCCCGGGGTAGTTCATTTGCTGTATTCTCTGTTCTGACCTTGATTTCACTGCTTCAGGCACAGACTTTTCTAACGCTGCTGAAATGCACCCTACAGAATCGGTCCAGGAACAACTGGCTTTGCAAATCATGTGCTGGATTTATGTAGGATGTAATCTTTTGGCCATCTGCTCATTCTTTCAGTGACAGTGGATGAATCCCCCCCCCCTTTTGTGGTTCAAATTCAGCTTGGAAATGCAAATGTCCTCTTCCTCCTTTCCATAGCTCTTCAAGGCACCCAGGCAGGAGACTGCCTCCTTTGGCGCTTCTCCTCTCCCTGCTGCTAGGAAAGTCCGTTGCACTGAGCACCTGCCCAGAGGTGGATGTAGCCTGCCAGGTCGGCCTCCTTGGCTCTGTGGCTGAGATGCCAGAGAGAGACTCAGCAGGGGCAGCGTGTGCCAGTCTGGGCAACTGATGCAGGGCTTGGCAGGAGGGTTTTTCTTGCCTGTGACAGACAGGCGGGATGTTAAAGAGAAGAGCTGTGAGATTTTTGAAGACAAGGTGAAAAACCCGGAGGGGTTTTTCTGTGTGTCTGCTCTGTTTAAGTGTATAAAATATATAATGTATGCAGTTATTAGATATATTTAAATAATTAGTATAAACATACCCCAAATTAGAGATGTACTGGGAGGACTTTACCACTTAGGGAAACGTGTATATGTAAAGAGAAACCATTATAGTCTCCCAGATTCGCAAAAAGAGCAACGTTAAGGGGGCAGGTTTGGTGAAAAGTTGCTAACTCATTTTTGTACTGTTTTGCTCATGACTGGGATTAATGTGGTTTATTCAACATGACCACACTCTCCTTTGCTGCTTTTGCACATAAGAAGCATGGTGGCACACTTCCAGTTTCCATAATTTTGCTCACCTCTGTTTTAACCTCACAACAACCTTGTGAGGTAGTTCTGGCAGAGAGTGTGTGACTGGCCCAAGGTCACCCAGCAGGTTTCTGTGGTCGGGTGGGGATTTGACCCTGGGTCTCCCTGCTCCTAGTCTGACCCTGTAGTCACTGTACTACACTAGTTGGTTAGATTCCAGCTTGTTATGATGGTCAGTTGAACACTTGAAGCTGTGCTGGACTAGCTGGCTAGATATGTCATTATGTGTGTTGGGGTCTGTGGAGAGATGCCTTTTTCGTTAGGGATTTGAATTTGACTAACCCCCCCCCCACATTTACATTTAAAAGATTTTTTCTCTCCTAGCAGAAGACAGGCAGGAGGGGGGGAAGTCGATCGCTTCCAGGCATCCCCAAGCACCAACCATTAAACCTTTGCAATTACTAATGGCCTCTTGGCTGGAGAAGACATCGAAATGGCCAGCTTGAACTTGGCTAGAAGTTGACACAGACACTTGTGTGTGAAGCTAGATTATATCTTCCTGAAGACTTCAGGAAATAATTTTTTGGGCCCACAAGATGTGGGCAAATGAAAATAAAGTGGCACAGGAGGGGATTCCACCTAGTGAGAAAAACCATCTGGGTTTCTGCTAAAGGCTGACATTGCCATGTGGAGGGCTGCCTGCCTGAACAAAGACTCCAAGGTGTAATAGGGGGCTTTTAGACCACTGTCCCTTCTTAGTTAAAGAGCCTGCCTTAGATTAAGACCAGCTAGGGCGTGTAAAAAGGTGAGAGACTGAGGAACTATGCATCTGCACTTTTCTTTAGTATTCTTTTCTCATTCTGTTGCTGTGCACAATGTGTGTGTAGATTTTTTACTTTTAATAAATTCTTTATTTTAAATGTTAGTAGTTGTTCTGTGTACCATGTAGACCTCCACTATTTGAACATGCTATTCAGAATGGGCATCCGGGGAAGGGAGGCAGTTGGTGGTCAGATCACTAATTCCCTTGGCGTGTACAAGCATGATAAGCCATTCTCATGCTAACTAGTCATTGGATACTGAGAGACATGGACACTAGGTGCAGCCTTTAATCACCAGTGTGGAAGGGAAGCTGGGCGTGTTGGTCCTCTCGGCAGTTAATTCCCAAAATAACCAGGTGGTGGCAGTGTACTGAAGGAGAATTAAAAGAGAACTATTGTGAGAGTTGGGGGAGCTGGGAGAGGGGGGCATTGCTGAGCAGAGTCTCAGAACTGTTTCTGGGTGCATAAATGCTTCAGCTGGCCAAACAGAGAAGTGCTTGTAGGGCAACAGGGCTGTTCCACCACAGAAGTCATACACATAGAGTGGGAGCAGGTACGAGGTTGCTCACTTCACCTGCCACCTGTATGCAATCACTGACTTGTGAGCGTGGAATTTCTCATAACTGAATTGTCCTAAGGCACTTTGTTGTTTTGACCGCAACAAACTCTGCTGCTCTCTGGAAACTTTCTGAATCAGTTTCTGAAAGACGAATCGTTTCAAATTCTGAATGTTTTAAAAAATCTTTTGGGGGGTATATTTCCAAACATAAACCTGTTTCTTTCAGGCGTGCCAATAGATTAGAAAGGTGCATCTACACAGAGCTCAGGAATTGTCAGTACTGAATATATCTTTCATAATTATTGCACATGTTAGAAAACAGAAATAGAGTTTAAAAGCATTTCATTTATTCATGATTCTAAGAGAATATTTTTGAAGAGTTTTTTTTTTAACTGTTTCTCGAGCTTTACCCAGGTTTGAATCTCCTCTCTGCCACGGAAGCTTGCTGGGTGACCTTGGGCCAGTCACCCTCTCTCAGCCCAGCCTACCTCACAGGGTTCTCGTGAGGATGTAACAGAGGAGAGGGAACACTGTAAGCAGGTTTGGGTCCCCACTGGGGAGAAAGGCCAAGTTATAAATGACGTAAATAAATCTAAATTCCTGTTTGGATACTTCCTTCTCCTTGCTCTTGGAAGTACAGTAGCACCCCACTCTCAATAGGGCAGCTGAGGTTCTTGAACACCCCTGAATCTGCCTGATCCTGAGTCAGATCATTAATCCATCAGTGCCAGTACGGCCTACTCAGACTGGCAGCGGCTCTCCGGGGCCTTAGGTCTTTCAGTCCCCATCACCTAATCCTTTCAACTTGCGATGCTGGGGATTGACTGTGTGCGCTGATGCTCTACCACTGAGCCACAGCTCCGGTATATATGTACACTTCCACACACAGGACAAGCCTGAGTCTTAAACATGGGTTTTGAAGTGGCAAGTTTTTGCAAAGAAATGTGTGTTAGAGCAGAGAGCTTCTGAATGCTGGGCAGGGCGGGGGGAGTCCATGCTCAAGCATGAATTACTTACCCTTTGGACACTTGAAGACACCCTAAATCCTCCCCCCCCTGCCTTTTCCCTCATTGGCTGCTGCATGTGCATTTCCAAGCTTCAGGAGGATAGCCGTGCTGGTCTGAAGCAATAGAGCAAAGTTGGAGTCCAGTGGCCGCTTTAAGACCAACAAAGTTTAATTCTGGGTGTAAACTTTTGGGTGCGTGCACACTTCATGGAGAACAGGTGAGGGGCCAGAAGATTGGAGGTGGGCAAATGCTGTCGCCATCTTCAAGAAAGGGGAAAAGGAGGATCCAGGTAACTACCAACCCGTCAGCATGATGTCTCTACCTGGGAAAGTTTTAGAACAAATCATCAGACAGTCCTTGAGCATTTAGAAAGGACAGCCGTGATTACCAAGAGCCAGCATGGGTTTCTCAAGAACAAGTCATGTCAGACTAACCTTATCTCTTTTCTTGAGAAAGTTACTACCATGCTGGATCAGGGAAATGCTGTAGACATAATTTGTCTTGATTTCAGTGAGGTTTTTGATAAGGTTCCACATAATATTTTTGTTGACAAATTGGTAAAATGTGGTTTGGATCCTATAACTGTTAGGTGGATCTGTAACTGGTTGACAGATCACACCCAGAGTGCTTGTGAATAGTTCCTCATCCTCTTGGAGAGGGCAACAAGTGGTGTGCCTCAAGGATCTGTCCTGAGACCTGTTTTGTTCAACATGTTTATCAGTGATTTGGATGAAGGAATAGAGGGAATGCTTATTAAATTTGCAGATGATACTACATTGGGAGGGGAAGCATAGATGGTAAAAGGCAGAGACAGGATACAGGATGATCTTGACAGGCTGGAAAACTGGGCTAAAACAAATAAAATGAACTTCAATGGGGATAAATGTAAAGTTCTGCATTTAGGTAGGAAAGGTCAAATGCATATGTCACGGCTCAGGTGGGGTGTCACTGACGCTGCCACCACTCTGGTTTTAGGATCCCTCTGGGAAAACAAACAAGGTGCACGAACAATAACAATAAATGGGTGAAGGGAAAAGAAACCAAGTGCCCTCACGTGGCTAGACTCGCAGTCCCTCGTCCCCTGTCTCAGCTGGGCCTGAGTTCACCCACCCTTCCTCTCAGGGTGAGGGCCTCTCCCAGCAGCAGCAGCAGCAGCAGCCACCCTCCCTCTGGCCCTGCTCTCTTGGAAGAAAGAACAGCTCTTCCTCTGTACCAGCTCTTTTATTGGAAGTCCCACCTCTCAGGGACTTCTGGGAGTTGTAGGCCTGGCCTCCTCCCACTGCTACACAGGCTCCCTGGGCCTGCGAGGCCTTTACTTGCACAGCCCAGATAATGACAGCGTGACTATAGGATTTTTTGGGGGGAGGGGAGGTACTTGTCTTGGCAGTAGTGTGTGCGAAAAGGATCTAGGGGTCTTGGTAGACCATACACTGAACATGAGTCAGCAGTGTGATGCAGTAGCTAAAAAGGCAAATGCCACTTTGGGGCTGTATCAACAGAAGTATAGTGTCCACAGAGCTATTTTGGGGCAGGAACCCAGAGGAACGGAGTTCTGGCTGGCTTCCAAGTTGGCCACGCCTACAGCCTTCCCCAGTTCCCCAGGCACCTCACAAGCCGCGGGGCACCTGGGGGAAGCCAAGCCGATCCAGGGAGGGAAGGCAGTTTAAACTGCCTCCCCTCCTCGGGTTCCCCAGGCGCCCTGCAGCTGCGGGGCGTCTGGGGAAGCTGATCCAGGAACTGCCTTCCTTCCCTTGGGTCCCCCATGCGTGGGACAATCCGCAGGGCACCTGGGGAAGCTGATCCTGGGAGGGAGCTGCGCTGTCAGGGATGTAGCCTAATATGCTAATAGGTATCTGCTGTTGGGTGTGGCCTGTTATGCTAATGAGTTCCTGCTGGGCTTTTTCTGCCAAAAAAGCCCTGAGTGTCCACATCACGCGTAGTGATGGTTTGGCTTTACTCTGCTCTGGTTAGACTTCTCGTAGAGTATTGTGTTCAGTTTTGGGCACCCCAGTTTAAGGAGGATGTAGACAAGCTGGAACGTGTTAGGGCATTTGGACCTCCTGATGGCACCTGGTGTTTTTGGCCCCTGTGTGACAGAGTGTTGGACTGGATGGGCCACTGGCCTGATCCAACATTGGCTTCTCTTATGTCCTTATGTGTCCAGAGGAGGGCAGCGAAGATGGTGAGGGGTCTGGAGACCGAGTCCTCTGAGGAAAGGCTGAAGGAGCTCTGGGCAGGTTTGGCCTGGAGAGGAGACGACTGAGCGGTGATAGGAGAACCATCTTCAAGTACTTGAAGGGCTGTCCTATAGAGGATGGGGCAGAATTGTTTTCTGCTGCCCCTGAAGGTCGGACCAGAACCAATGGTTTGAAATTAAATCAGAAGAGTTTTGGGCTAAACACGAGGAAGAACTTCCTGACAGAGCGGTTCCTCAGTGGGACAGGCTTCCTGGGGAGTTGGTGGGCTCTGGAGGTTTTCAAACCGAGGCTAGATGGCCATCTGACAGCAAAGCTGATTGTGTGAGCTGAGGCAGATCGTGAGAAGGGAAGGCAGGAAGGGTGGCCTCAGTGCGTAGTTCCCGTGGCCCTTTCTGACACGCCCAGCGAAATGCTGATCACCACTTTGGGGTCAGGAAGCAATTTTCCTCCAGGCCAGTTTGGCCAGGAATCCTGGAGATTTTTTTTATCACCTTCTGGGTGTGGAACAGGGGTCACTGGGCATGTGGAGGGGGAGATGTTTGTGAATTTCCTGCTTTGTGCAGGGGGTTGGACTAGATGACCCTGGAGGCCTCTTCCAACTCTATGATTCTGTGATTCTTCATTCCATTTCCAAGCTTGTTATAGAGTTGTGGGGCCTCGGAGTTAAAAGAAAAGCCACGGTGCACCCACGGGAAAGGCCGTATTCCACTCTGTGCTCTTATAGCCTCAGCAGAGTGTCCTCACTGGGGTTTGTGGTGATGTTTCCCCTGAGTCGGCTGCACATCTGTATAGGGAGCTCTCCAGATTCCCCGGTAGATCCACAGAGCTCGGGGGGGGGGGGGGGGCGAGGCCATGGCTCTCTCGTGCTTTCTTCCATCGTCATGGTTCTGTCCCTCCCGTCTCCCAGAGCTGCCCCCAGCTGCTGCCAGCAATGTAGGAGAGGATCTTCTAGTGCAGCTCTTCCTCACTGTTTGGCTTGCCATTTTGCACTGCCGGAATGGCCGTCCTTCTCCCCCCTCTCAGAATGGCACAGGATGTCTCCACTGCCTGAACGCTTTGTCTCCAGTGGGGCTGAAGCACAGCAACCTCCAGAGGCTTGGGTAATGATAAGATACAAAGCTGGGTGTCTTCAGCATGTTGGTGCGAACCTGCTCTGGAGCTCCTGAAGAGCCAAAGTTTTCACACACAGATTAGGGGGCATTGGGGATATTAAAATGGAGCTACTCATCAGGTCCGAAACAGCTAATTCTGCTTCTCCTGCGGAAACTGTTTGCTTCCTGCCGGCAAGAGAAGAGAACAATGAACAGAGGGCCGTTCTTTTTATCCCTAACAATGGTGTAGGGGGGAAGGGTTCAAGTTTGTTAGACACTGGGATGCTTTTTGGAACAAGAGGGAGCTGTACAAGAGAGACCGTCTCCACTTGTCCCGGGAAGGAACCAGGCTGCTGGCGCTTAAAATCAAAAAGGTGGCAGAGCAGTTTTTAAACTGAATATTAGGAGAAAGCCGACAGTAGATGAAAAATCTCTGGTTTGAGATGGTTCATCTCAAAGAGATGAAGGGGTAGCTGTTACTGTCCTACAAGGAAAAGGATTAGAATTGTTCTCTGAGACTGTGGCAAATGATAGGGACTGCCTGCCAAGGTCTCGAGGCAGCAAGAGGAAGGTTGTGGGCTTAACGTGTATGGGAAACTATAGATGTTTATATACTAATGCTAGAAGTGTGCGAGGTAAAATTGGGGAGTTGGAATGCTTGGTGTTGGGGGAAAACATAGACATTGTGGGTATTTCAGAAACTTGGTGGGATGAGGAAAATCAGTGGGATACGGTGATTCCTGGTTATAAATTATATCGGAAGGATAGAGAAAGTTGGAGGTGGGGTGGCTCTTTATGTCAGAGAGGGTATACAGTCCAGTAAGACTGAGAGGGTAGGAGAATTGGATTCACTTCTGGAAATGCTGTGAGTTGAATTAGTGGGCCCAAAAGAAAGCTTAACATTGGGAGTTTGTTATCGCCTACCAAATCAAAAGATAGAGGAGGATTATAAAATGATGAATGATAGCAGCTAGATGAAATAACTGTGTTGTAATAGGTGACTTTAACTACCCACACATTGATTGGGTCAATATGTGTTCAAGTCGGGAAAAAGAGATTGAGTTTCTAGACACTCTCAATGACTGTGCTATAGAGTAGATGGTTACAGAACTGACCAGGGGAGAGGCAATCCTGGATTTGGTCCTAAGTAACGCCCAAGACCTGGTGAGAGATGTTAAAGTGATTGCACCGCTTGGGAACAGTGACCATAATGTTATTGAATTCAACATTTGTATAAATAGGGAGTTGCCCAAAAAGACTGACACAACCACTTTTAACTTTAAAAGGGGTAACTTCTCTGATATGAGGGGATATGTGAGGAGGAAACTGAAAGGAAAAGTAGAAAGGGTCAAAACCATTGGGGAAGCTTGGAGTCTATTTAAAATTACAATCCTAGAAGCTCAGAAAAATATATATACCGCAGGTTAGGAAAGGCACAAATAGAAGAAGAAGAAAAGATTGGATTTATACCCCGCCCTTCACTACCCAAAGGAGTACCCAGAGCGGCTTACAAACTCCTTTCTCTTCCCCTCCCCACAACAGACACCCTGTGAGGTAGGCGGGGCTTTGAGAGCTTTGACAGAAACTGCTCTTTTTCAAGAATAGCTGTGCCGGAACCAGGGATATTTTTGGCCAGGAACGCACAGGAACGAAGTTCCGGCTGGCTCCTGAGTTGGCCACATCCAGCAGGAACTCATTAGCATAATAGGCCACACCCAACAGCAGAAACTCATTAGGATTGGCTACATTAGGGGTATGTGGCCTAACATGCAAATTAATTCCTGCTACAAAAAAAGCCCTGGGTTTTGACAACAAACAAGGTAAACAGAATAAGAAGCAAAAGGTGGGTGTGGCTGGATGACCACTCTTCTGGTAACATGGGGGTGTGACCTAACTTGCGAATAAGCTGTGCTGTCAGGGGCGTGGCCTAATATGCTAATGAGTTTCTGTTGTTGGGTGTGGCCTATTATGTTAATGAGTTCCTGCTGGGCTTTTTCTACAAAAAAAGCCCTGGCCAGAACTATGGCTTGCCCAAGGTTATCCTGCAGGTGGAAGTGGAGGAGTGGAGAATCGAACCCGGTTCTCCCAGATTAGAGTCCATGCACTTAACCACGACACCGAACAGGAATGGAACACTTTCTCTATGAAGAAAGGTTGAAGCGCTTGGGGCTCCTTAGCTTGGAGAAATGATGGCTGAGGGGTGACATGATCGAGGTTTATAAGATTATGCAGGGGATAGAGCAGGTAGAGATAGAAGTACTTTTCTCCCTTTCTCACAATACAAGAACTCGTGGCCACTAATTAAGGCTAATTAAGATCTTTGTATGTAGCCTTCATTTGAAAGGTCTTGAATGACATAGACTGAGTATTTTGTACCTGATGATGTATTGATAATTATGCTTATTGTATGCATCTTGCAACACAACAAATTTTCCTGTTTGGATGAAGTCCTCGTGGGATGAAACAAGTGTAGATACTCTGAAAAACCTCGTCAAGGAAAACTTTGGAAGTCTGTGGAAACTTTAAATAATGAACTCTATTTTGTATCACAGCCTTATTTATTGATATATTTATTATTATTACACAGTAGCATTTCACAACCGTTGATTCCTTGTTCTGTTCCTGCTCTGCAGGGTTGTGGTTTTCTTAGTTGCTTGAAGTTAAGTGGTGGCAGCTGTTTTGTGGTTGTCCCCGCCCCTACAGTGGCCATTTTGGGGTGGCCCGTGTGTTGCTGTGCCCACCATGCTGTGTCAAAATGGCAGATTTGCCCACAGGCTCAGAAAGGTTTGGGGCCCCTGGTTTAGAGGGGAAAGTCGTGTGAAGCAGACGTCCCCTTGCATTTGCAGCTTTGTTGAAATCCATGAAGTGCTTTTATGTGCAGTGGCCTCCCCCTCCTTCTTCTGGCCAGGGTGGTGCCTAGGACTGGTAGAAGCAGATCTCCTCCTGAAGCTGGGCTGCCAGTAGCCGGGCAGAGACCAAGGAAGGAGAGTGAACTGGACTCCCTGGCTCAGCTGCCCCGCTTCAGCCCCCTCGCCCTTTTCCTCACCCCTGAGCAGTCAGAGGTTCTGGAGCCCCACGGGTCCTTTCATCCCAAGTGGCTGGGTGGGTGAGACCAGCTGATATCTTCCTTGTGCAGCTCTGAGCAGCATCCTGAGAATTTGCCATGCAGCAGAAAAAGAAATCCCCTCTCTCCTTGCCCTGAACCCCCAAAAGAAGGGGTTGGGTGTCAGCAGTTTGTGGCAGTCATTTGGGTCTTATGTGTGGGGACCGAGTGATGGGGTGGGCGGTGGATGCAGGCTGATAGACCTGGAGGGCTCTTCTGGCCTCTCTAGGCAATGCTGGACCAATAAGGGAGACGCAGATGCTGGTGTTCTAGCTGAAATGAATTAAGCGGCTTATTGGGCATAATAATACAAGAAAGGGGAAAGGACTAAAAGGAAGGATAAAAAGGGATTATGGACATAGTGGAGAGCGAACGGAATACATTGCAAATGGAAAAGCAAACAGTTATATGATAGCAAAGGTGGGAAATGTGAATGTAAATGCAACTGAATCAGACCTCCACTTCTGGCTTTGCCTTCCTAAACTCCTTCTTTTTTTTTTTTTTTAATTCTTTTATTTATACGTTTTCCAAAATATAAAACTCATGCTATTGTAGTATATAAATGAAAGCATCCTCAAAAACAAACTTACATTTCAAAACCAAAAAAAACCCCATAGAGAGCGGTGTACTGATAAACAGTAAACAAAAATTCATAAATTCATATTTAACCAATTATACAACTTGGACCATGAAGAGTTTAAAAACTCTTCCTTTTTATCTTTTAGAATCAAAGTAAGTTTGTCCATATCCACTACTTCCAGAAGCTTCTGCACAAATTCGCTTCTATCTGGCACTTTATCCGTTTTCCAATATTTAGCGTATATAATTCTAGCCGCAGTGCAGGCATGCAGAAACAATTTCCTATCATCTTTATTACATGTCTCAGGTAATATATTTAAAAGGAAGATTTCAGGTTTAAGAGGTAAATTTACTCTGGTTATCTCAAAAAGCGATTTCTGTATCATTTTCCAATATCTACACGCTTTCCCACAGAGCCACCACATGTGGTAATAGGTACCAGGGTTTTGTTTGCATTTCCAACAAAAATTATTTGAAGAATGAGAGAACTTTGCTAATTTTACCGGTGTTAAATGCCATTTATAGAACATTTTGTAGAGGTTCTCTTTATAGGAGGAGGATCTTGTTATTTTTATATTTGTCTTCCATATCCTATGCCATTCTTCCAATTCTATATTGCGACCCAAGTCTCTAGCCCACGACACCATTCTGGTTTTAACAGTTTCTTCAACCATCTTATAGTTCAAGAGAAAGTTATACAGTTTCTTTATACATTTTACATCTGAATTCAACCAAATTTTATCAAAATCTGTGTACTCTTTGTCAAATCCTTTTATCTTGTCAAAGTTGAACCGGGACTGTAGTTGATTCCTGTTCATTGTAGTTTAAGTTCCCAAAATCCATCTATGCCTCTTAAGCCATTGCAACAAATTTAAGAGTCCAGTGGCACCTTTAAGGCCGACAAAGGTTTATTCAAGGGTATGATGCGCTTTCGTGTGCGAGGCACACTTTTTAAAATACATTGGAATGGGAGATGAGGTTCTAAACTTGTAGACAGGGGTTTGTTTATTTATTTATTTATTCAATTTGTATCCCACCCTCCCCACGTTCCGGTGGGCTCAGGGCGGCTGCCAACATATAATAAAATATACAATATCATTAAAACCTTTTAAAACATAAAACCAAAGAGTGACATACCCCGGTACAAGATGGCGTATCTTCTTTATCAGGGTTGCGTCTAAGATGTTAACCATTGTAGACGGTGGAAAGAACATTCCGGCTGGCAGGTTCTCATTCCAGCCAGGACCAAGATGTAACCATTAGGCGGCCCCTACTTAAAAGCCTGGTGGAAGAGCTCCGTCTTACAGGCCCTGCAGAACTGTAAAAAGTCCCGCAGGGCCCTGATGATGTTATCCGGGAGCTCCTTCCACCAGTAAGGGGCCGCCACTGAAAAAGCCCTGGCCCTTGTGACCACCAACCGGGCCTCCTTCAGCCCTGGGAGAACCAGGCGATTCTGGGATCCCAATCGGAGCACTCGCTGGGGAACATATGGGGAGAGGCAGTCCCTCAAGTAGACAGGTCCCAGGCCATATAGGGCTTTATAGGTAAGCACCAGCACCTTAAACCTTATCCGGTATACTATAGGCAGCCAGTGCAGTGCTTTTAAGGCAGACTGGATGTGCTCCTCTACAGGGAGACCCAACAACAGCCGCACCGCCGCATTCTTGTTTAAGAGCAAATTAACACATAGCATGATGATGTTTAAGTTATGCGAAGTGAAAAACTAAATAACAAGTTAAGGTTATGAGGTCAACAGCTGTGTGATGTGGATTCCCCAGGAAGGAAGGTGCTCATTCGCCCCCTTGGCATCGGGGCAGCGCGGGACGCCAAGCCTTTGGTCTCAAGCTCCCTCCAAAGTCCACATCTCTTCTTGGCCAGCCTCTGAGACCCCGTCAGCATCTTTGTCCGAAGATTTATTTTATTTGTTTGTTTGTTCATTAGAGTTGTAGCCTGCCCTCTCCTGTACAACAGGGCTCAGAGGGGGTAACAACAATGTTCATAATATCTATAAATTAAACGATTAAGACAAATCTATATATCTAATAGCCAAGGCGCCCCCTGCGTGTGGATATCTAAATTCACACATTGGGGGCACCTACGGGGCAGAAAGATTTTGTTCCACACTTGGGGGGTTCCCCAGGTGCGCAGAAAAATCTTAAAACTCAACAAAACTAAATGGGGAATATTTAAATCCCCCCAAAAGTAAAAGAGCGCTCCCTGTGCATGTGCAGAGAACACTCTGGGAACTCTGCAGTGGCCCGAAGTGGAGCTGCAGCCTTTAGGAATACTCCCCCCTCCCGCTTCTTGGTCTTACAATAATACTGACAGCTAAAAGGTGGCACAAGAAAAGAGAGCACAACCCAGCGCCTCTTAATTAGGGGGCAGAACAAATATCCTACAATTAGACAATTGAGAAATAACAGACACAGCGACAGGGGAGGGGGGAAGGGAAAAGGGGGAAGGCCAGTCTGGACTGGAAACCGTGGTTGCCTTCAGCCGTTAAGCCTGGCAGAACATCTCTGTCTTGCAGGCCCTGTGGAACTGCATTGAATCCCGCAGGGTCCAGATCTTACTTGGCAGAGTGTTCCACTCGGTCGGCATCAGGGCTGAAACAGGCCTGGTTTGAGTCGAGGACAGCCAGGTGCTTTTCAGGCCAGGGATCATCAGTAGGTTATTATCCCATCGAGCATAAAGCTCTTTGGGGGATGGACCAGGAGAGGTGGTCCCAAAAGTACCCTGGTCCCAGACCATTTAGGGCTTTAAGGGTTAATACCAAATCTTTGAACCTGATCCGGTATTTGACCTGAAGCCAGCACAGCTGGCAGATCACCAGTTGAATGTGGGCTCTGAACGCGGTTCCTGTGAGAACACGCACCACCGCATTCTGGACCAGTTGCAGTTTCCGGGTCAGTCACAAGGGTAGCCCTGCGTAGAGCGAGTTGCAGTAGTCTAGTCTGGAGGTGCCCGTTGCACGGATCACTGTGGCTAAATCAGGACGAGACAGGAAGGGAACCATTTGCCTGACCTGGCACAGATGAAAAACCGCCAGTATGGCCACATTTGGGACCTGGGCCTCCACTGAAAGGGAGACATCCAGAACCACACTCAGACTTCTGGTGGTGGGCATTGTTGTTAAAGGCACATGGTCAGGAGCCAGGAGTTGGGACCCTAACCCCAAATTTCCCTGGCCCAGCCACAGAACCTGCATCTTAGATGGATTTAGTTTCAGCTGGCTCTGTCTCAACCAACCAACCAACCACAGCCTCCAAACCTTTGGCCAAAATATTCGGATAATTTTCATCCCAATCACTCACATTTCTCTTTCCCCAAAATTGTATTATGTAAAATGGGATGCTCTTCTCCCAAGATCCAGTAGAAGGCGCTGTTGGTACATCAGAAGGGGGTTTGCTTAAAAAGGCCCCTGACCATGCATGGAAATTCCGGTTCCGGGCTTTTATTTACAGTAGCAGCTCTTCTGGAAAGCAGAACAAATCATCTTTATTTACAGGATGCGCTGCCTCGGCAGGGACAATTTTTCTAGGTGAAGCATGCGCCAGAGGTCTTGCTGACCTCGTCCATCCATGCTGCCAGTTCACAGCTTCTCAGAATGGCTCTCACACACCCTCCTGCTTCCCCCCTCCGACTGAAATCCGTCTGACTTCAGGACGGGTTCTGCCTGAACCTGGAGCCTTCTGGGCTTTGGGGCAGGATGTTGCTTGGACAACAGGCATTCCCATGGTGTTGTGGACAGAATGCCAGTTTGGGACAAGGGTGACCCAGGTTAGATTTCCACCTTGCCGTAGAAGCTCACTGGGTGGCCTTGGGCCAGTCACGTGCTTTCAGCCCAACCTCTACCTCACAGGTTTGTTGTGTGGATAGAACTGAGGAGTGGAGAAGGATGTAAGCCCCCTTGGGGAGAAAGGAGGGGTTTAAATGAAGTAAACAAACAAAATAGCCTTGGTATAAATGAAGTAAATAAATAAATGAAGTCGTCTCCCATTCTGCTGCCAAAAAAAGAGTGGCCAATGAGATGCTTTCTGAGGAGCCCACCCATCAGGCTGTGTTGAAACCGTAGCCCCTCCCGTTGTTTGTCCCCCAGCTTCTTTCCCGAGTGAGGTCACCTCTGCGCTGGGCTTCGCTCTCCTGGCCAACTGCCATGGACAAGGTGTGTGTGGGGGGTCTCTGAGGAGGGGGTAACCTGAACAACCCACGCTCCAAATGCCCCTCTTCAGGACCTTCCCATTTGTCGGGCTGGAGCAGGCAGGATCAGGTGTGTCCCCCCATTTTCTTCAGCTAACTCTCAACGGCTGTCTTCTTCACCCAAAGAGGATCAACACCTGGAATTCACTGCCACAGGAGGTAGTAGTGGTGGCTACAAGCATGGACGGCTTCAAGAGGGAATGAGATAAACACATGGAGCAGAGGTCCATCAGTGGCTATTAGCCACAAGGTAGAGATAGGATCTCTCGGTCTGGGGCAAGGGATGCTCTGTAGTCTTGGTGCTTGACTGGGGGGGGGCAACAGTGGGAGGGCTTTTAGAGCCCTGGCCCCTCTGCTGGACCTCCTGATTGGCCACTGTGTGACAGAGTGCTGGACTGGATGAGCCACTGGCCTGATCCAGCTTTGGCTTCTCTTATGTTCTTATGTTCTAGTGTCCTGGCCCTGCTGGTGGACCTCCTGGTGGCCCCTGGTGTTTCTGGCCCCTGTGTGAGACAGGATGCTGGACTAGAGGGACCCTCACTGGTCTGATCCAGCAGGGCTCTTCTGAGGTTCTTCTCAGGGGAAGGCCTCGGCCTCTCTGCCCTGTTGCTGGCCCTCCAGAGGAACTGGCTGGCCTCTCTGTGTGAGACAAGATGCTAGACTAGAGGGACCCTCACTGGTCTGATCCAGCAGGGCTCTTCTTATGGCCTTACGCCCATGAGCCCTGTTCTGACCCAGGCATTTGTGTCTTTGGCTGGGCAAGAGCCCACCTCTTTGAGGGCTTTGTTCTCCTTGTCATTCTACTCTTGGGGTTAAGCTGTACCCCCCGCTTCTCAGAAGAAATCTGGGGCAAAGCAATTGAGCAGCTGCTTATTCAACTTCCTTTGTTGTGAATAAATGAAGCTATAACTGGAGGGCTCCTTTCTCTCTTGTCTGTATTCGGAAATTTAATTAACCGGTGATAAAAGTTGCTTTGGGTAGGAACAATCTGCTTACTCTCTCTCTCTCTTTCTTTCCAGTTAAGCGAGCCAAGCTCCATGGCCCCCCAGGTAAGCACAAGTCTTCCTCGGCGGAAGAAGCCACGTCAACCTGCTGGCACTCTGGTCCTCACTGCTGCCCCAACCCAGATCAAGTTCTTGGAGTGTCTCCTCTGCCCCATCTGGAAGCCTTGGGGAGGGGGGGGGGTGTTGCAGTGCCCAGCTGAGCCTCACATCCAAATGCACTGGGGGGGAAATAGGCATCAGTGCAGTGGACATCCAGCTAAAAGTGAGATCCCGAGTGCTGCCCAGCAGCTGGAAGCCAGAGGGCTTAGAGGGCTCCTGACAGCAGCTCCAGCCAGGCTGGGCTAAATGCAGGGAGATCCAGGGGTCAGTGCAGCTGCTTGCTGGATTAACTGCGGGAGGGGGGGTTATCTGAAGCAGCCCCACTTCGCGGTCAGCCATAGAAGTGTGTTGACTCCCTAGATCTGAGGCCCTCTCTTGATTGGCACGTGTTTGTTTGTTCCTTGAAACACCCACACCCTGATCTTTCCCACTTTGCAAAACCTGGAACAATCCCAGTGAAGCTGAACTGTTTGGAGCAGCCTTTGGTGCTGGTGGAGCGTGCTCATTTCCCAGCATGCCACGCCTTTTCAGGGGCTGAAGTGAGATGCAAGCCCAGAGAGCTGGCACTGCCCTGCTTGCCCTCTCTCATAATGCTGCCCTCTCCGCCCAGTAACTGCGTGTGCCTCATGCGTGCTCACTCTGCTGTCTTTTGCAGAGAAATTCAACACGTACGTGACCCTGAAAGTGCAAAATGTGAAGAGCACCACCGTCTCCGTCCGAGGAGACCAGCCGTGCTGGGAGCAAGACTTCCTCTTGTAAGTACGATGCTGCGCCCCCACTCCCCGCGTGCGTGCTGCGCCCGACCCGTCTGTAATGGCCGTTGAAACCAAAGGCCTGGCGACTGTTGCGCGGAAAGGGATGCAGGCCCAAGTGGGTTCCCCACAGCAGAGCACGGAGGCAGTAAGAGGTCTCTCTCCAGCAACTGGCGGTGGAGGTATACTGGAAAGAACCCCCAAAGGGAACGCAGTGTGCACGACCTGAACAAACTTTAAAAGCAAATGCTCACGAGGGGTGTGATGGTGATGGGCATGACCTGTCAGCCAGCGCAGGAAGTGCTGAGGACAGGGTTGTAAAAGGAGCACAAAGGAGGGCTAATTGACGTGAGCTAAATGCACCTGCAGCTG
Source organism: Lepidodactylus listeri (assembly GCA_029233225.1). Lineage (NCBI taxonomy): Eukaryota > Metazoa > Chordata > Lepidosauria > Squamata > Gekkonidae > Lepidodactylus > Lepidodactylus listeri. Next base: position 973,156 of record JARCFY010000004.1, on the reverse strand, counting down.
CAGCAGACAATGAAGTTTTTCCCAGAAATGTAAAGGAGAGTGAAGAGACCCTTCAACGCTGAGCCTCTGGTCACGCGGGAGGGAGCCAGAACTCCCCTGCCGGGCGTGTCGTGTCGCTTACTGACCGGGAGCCGGGATTTACTGCTTGACAATCCATTGGGTTGCCATCCACTCTGTGTTCCTCTGATGAAGATACTTTTTGAAACAGGGAAATATACCAGAGGCCTGCCTGCCCATCCTTTTGGTGGACTTGCGAGGGATTTTCCGTGAAGGTGCATTTAGGGCATGTTAATGGATTCTGTCCCTGGGGAGATAAACAGCAAGGGTGTGTGGAATAAACTGAGGGATTCTGTTTCTTCAGTGGTGTCTGTGGGTGTTCGCTTAATTTATTTATTTATTTTCTTAAATTTATATCCCGCTCTCCCCACCGAAAGGCAGGCTCAGAGCGGCTTGTATGCTGTTGTATGCTGCCTGTCCAGAGTTCTGCTTGAATCAGCTTTAAAAAGAGAGAGAGAGAGAGAACAATTTAAAAGTTGTGCGTCAGAATGTTTAAAAGTTGTGCGCTGGTGTTTTTTCCTTCCCTTTTGCAGTGAGATCAGCCGCTTGGACTTGGGCTTGATTGTGGAAGTGTGGAACAAAGGGCTGATCTGGGATACGATGGTTGGGACGGCGTGGATTGCCCTGAAGGCCATCCGGCAGTCGGATGAGGTGAGTAGACTGTCAGGGCTGAGAGCATGGGACTGGGACGGGACCACTGAAACCTGGATGCAGGCAAAGACGTCCTCTCTGCTGTTGCTCTCTGCAACCGTGTCTCCATGAATGGCAATGGCGTTGTGGGGCAGTCATCTATGGATGGCTCTGAAGAGACGGCATCCAGAGAGCTGGTGGGAAATCCATTGGTGTGCTGTGAGCCAGGTTCTGGCTGAGCCATGCGCTGCTGCCTGGCCGGGCCTCTTGCTTGGAACACAAGTGTGACCCTCACGGAGCATGGCTGCTGCCCAGTGGCCCTCGTCACTCAGATCCATCCGGAAGGCTTCCAGGGTCTCCAGGAGAGGCTGCGTCATGAGGTTTCTTCCTGCAGACGAAAGGAGGGTGAGCACTCCTGCCAGAGCCCCTGTAGGGCTGGGGGGCTGCTTGCCCTCTTCATCCGCTCTGTCCTCTCACAGACCTGAATCCCGGACTTGAATCCCACTCCATGAAGCAAAGATGAGAGAACTGGAGGGTCTGCTAGGGAAGGTAAAGGTAAAGGTCTCCCTTGCCCGAAAGCCAGTCGAATCCGACTCTAGGGATGCAGTGCTCATCTCTGTTTCCAAGCCGAAGAGCCAGCGCTGTCAAAAGACGTTTCTGTGGTCATGTGGCCAGCATGACTAGATGCCGAGGCGCACAGAGCACTGTTCCCTTCCCACTGAAGTGGTACCTAATTATCTACTTGCAAGTTCTTGCTTTCAAACTGCTAGGTTGGCAGGAGCTGGGGCCAGAGCCGGGAGCTCACTCCGTCACGCGGCACTTGGGTCTCGAACTGCTGAACTACCGACCTTCCAGTCTGCAGTTCAGCATCTTAACCACTTGAGCCACTGCATCAACACTTGCTTGGGCAGGACGGTTGAGCTAATGACGTGTCTCCTTCTCAGGAAGGCCCTGGGGAGTGGTCGACACTGGAGGCCGAGGTCCTGCTGAAGGATCAGGAGGTCTGTGGCACCAGAAACCCAACTCCTCACAAGATCTTGCTGGATGCACGGTTTGAGTTGCCCTTTGGTGAGTATAACAGCAGAAGAGCGAAACCCCTCATCTCCATGACGATCGGGCTCCCCTCTTCGCTTTGTTTCCCAAGTGCTGGTCTCGTGCAAGGATGTAGACATTAGTACAGTAGAGCCGTGCCATCTGCAGATTTGTGACTCATGGTTTTGCTTATTGTCTGACCCCAGGGGTCATTTCGAGCAGGAGCTTGGGGGAGCGCAGCTCCAGGAGTTTGTGCCCCACCCCCCGCAGGGGAATGCCTGCTTGTGTCACGGCTGCAGCAAAATGACCCCGTTCCCTGGAAAGGTCCTTGTTCCTCCGACCAGCCCTCTGAAGGCTTTAGCCACCACTGAAGCTATCCTCCCAGAATAGTGGTATTTCTGAGGCTTGGATTAGTCGCTCTCTCTCTCTCTCTCTCTCTCTCTCTCTCTCTCTCTCTCTCTCATTTCTTTCTTGCCTTCCGGTGATGTCAGGTGGTGTAGCATATGCAAATAAGTTATGCTAATAAGTTATGCTAATGAGCTCCTGCACCTCTTTTTCTACGAAATGACCCCTGTCTGATCCTATTGATGCGATTCCACCTGTCTTTATTATGGTGGCATGGTGGGAGAGTGATCATTGTGTCCCCAAATCTTGTGGGTCGTTTGGTTGCTTTGCTTCTGGGAGACTGCATAACCCTACCTTCCAGCACTGGAGGACGTCTCCGCTAGTGCCGATCCCGGAAATGGATCCCTGCGAATGGCCACAGTCTGCTGTAGCTAGAAGGCACGTATGCACTGTCTTGCAAATCCCAGGATTTTGTTATGATGCAGCGTTTCCCATTAATTTACTCTAAACATGGATGCTTATTTCAGGTTGCCTAGTAACCCATGATTTTCATTCCCACGGATGCCTCCCAGCCCGGCTGCCTGTGCACAGGAGCATCAGTGGAAGGCTCAGCCTGTAGGTGCAGCGTTATCAGTGTCTCCCCGAGTCTCCCTGACGGGCGGGTTTGGTAACAGAAGAGGCAGCCTCTTTCTCTTAGGGAACGTCTCGACTTCTCTCTGGGAAGCTCAGCACTGGAGACAGAACACACACACACACACACACAGACTTCCAGCTGTCTTGCTGGGGCTTCCCTAAAAACATCTTTTTGAACTTTATGTTGTCAAAGGCTTTCACGGCCAGAGTTCAATAGTTGTTGTAGATTTCCCAGGCCAAGGCCACAGCCATACAGCCCGGAAAATCTACAACAACTAATTTCTGAACTTCCTCTGGGCAGGGGGATTTGGGTCCATTCACGGCCTTGCTGACCACATAGACTTACGGTAGGGGCTGGCATGCCTCCCCTCTTGCTGTCGAGTCTGACGACGAAAGGATATTCCAAGAGCACCCCTGATGGCCGTTTTGCTCATATGAGTTTATTTATTTAAAAGTCGTATACTCCGCTTTCCCATCATTCACTCAAAGTGGTTGATTATTATTTATGATATTTTTTTAGTCATCACTTACCGAAGGGGTCTTGTGGTGACTTACATTAAAACCATATAAATAAAATAAAAACAACATAGAAATGGATAACCAATATAAAATATTAATATTCAACTATTCAACTACTAAAATATGTGGCTAGTAACATGCCACTAATAAAAACAGCCCAGACTTGCTGATTACCCTCCAAAGGCCAACGTAAATAATTCAGCCTTGCAAGACCTGTGGAACTAAGCAAGTCCAGCAGGGCCCAGTTGTCATCCAAGAGTGCATTCCACAGGGCAGGGGCTACGACTGAGAAGGCCCTTCCCTTGGTGACAGCTGACCGAGCTATCCTAGGACCAGGCACCTGCAGGGGGCTCCTTGAGGATGACCGAAGGGAGCACGGGGATCGTGTGTGTGTGTTTGTAACGGGAGAGCTTGTGGCCTGACCCACCCTCTGCCCTTGTGTGGGTCAATCGTGTCTCTCAAAATGCTGAGGGGTTCACTGTGATTTCTGAATTGGCAACTCCTGGTGAAGACTTAAGCTTTGGGATTTTGGCCGGGCTTTAATTTTATCACCAAGGGTAGATGGCTGCTCATGTGTCTGATGCCGGGCTGCCTCCGCTGACCTTTGTATTCTTGGTGCTTCAGGTGGGGGCAACAGTGGGAGGGCTTCTGGTGTCCTGGCCCCACTAGTAGACCTCCTGAGGGCACCTGGTGTTTTTGGCCACTGTGTGACACCAGAGTGTTGGACTGGATGGGCCACTGGCCTGATCCAACATTGGCTTCTCTTATGGTTCTTATGACCTCTCATCAGCTTTTCCAGTTGACAGGGAAATCTGTGGGGGCTTCCCCCTCATTTCTGGCTGTTGTTCAAAGGTGGTTGGGACCTGTGAAGCCCACGATGCCCTTGGCGTCCAAAGAATGGCCCCTCACCAAGATCCCTGCCCCCTTCCCCTCTCCCTCAGTGTCACAGAGGGTGGCCCAACTAAGGAGACCTGAGTTAACCTGTGTTTGTTTAAACCTTTTTCTCACCCGAAGTAGAGATGTTCTCCTGTGAACATAAATATTCTCTGGCAAAGACCAAGGGAACACGGCCCAGTCCAGAGGTGTCTCTCTTCTTAAAAATTTATTGCAGCAGAACCGGTTTGGTCCCGCATGGCTAAGATGGAAAACAAGCTGGCTTAGCAAGATAGTTCTTTCCGGATGTTACCCCGCGATGTTTCTTAAGACCTTTTTGATGTTCCTAAAGAATATATGTTTCCCCTTCACTTTTTCTAGGGTTTATAACAACATTCCACATCAAACAAAGCAGTCCTAGGAAAAACTAAGTCCAGAAGCTCCTTAAAAGAATAACACATTTTTATTCTAGTGGTGTGGACGTTGGGGTTAAAGACTTCAAAATGCAGGAAATCCAGGATGAGGTGCCATTATGTACATTTCAGGCATGCTCATGAAATATGCACCACCTGTTCGCCATAGTGACGGCTGGTGACGCCTCGCTGTTGGCTGTCCCCGACTCTGTAATCTTGAGACTGGCCTTCTGTAGATTGGGGTCAGCTGGGACTTTCTGGGTGCTCTTGTCCCCAGTTGCTGCAATGTGACTTTTAAAAAATATTTCATTAGAAGTTCATTAGAATTCATAAACACAATTTCAACAGGAAAGAAGAGAGATTAAAAATAAATGGGGGATGGTTTCCAGTCCTGAAAAACACAAAAGGCTCTACATCTTACAACAGCACTACAGAGATTAGAATTTCAACAGCCGATCCATATGCAAAAGAACCTCCTCAGGAAAGCTCCTTTATTAGCACGTCACAGCTTGGGAAACTCCTACAGGATAATGACTCAGCCCTACCCCACCTTCCTGAGTAGATACAAATTACCTGCCTACCATTTTTCTTCTCACATTGACACAGAGAGTACTCCATCTTTCTGTGCTATACCTCTGAGGATGCCAGTCACAGCTGCTGGCGAAATGCTGGGTACTATAATATTTGTTTGTTTATTTGTTTATTTATTATTTCACATTTTTACCCCACCCTCCCTGCAAGCGGGCTCAATACCAAGACCACGGCCATGCAGCCCAGAAAATCTACTGCTAATTTCATTAGAAGTTTTGTGTTGAGAACAGAGTCACAATTGGCAGGTGGGAGGTACATTTTTGGATGTCTGAAGGGCGGATGCAGAGGGCAGGCGGTGCCCAGAGCTGTCGCTCCCCCCCCCCCCCCCCGGCTCTCAAATGCAGTGAGTCACCCCAGTCAGTTCCTTTCCCCCTGTTTGCGGCTGGCTGCTGCTGAGATGGCCTCCTTGTTCCAGTCGATTGGGGGGCCAGCCAGTGGCCTCCACCCCCCCTTTTGTTTGCAGCAAACGTGGACAATGGTGCACTGCCTCCCTCCCGGTCAGCCAGGATCCCTGAGTCCACGTGACCCTGTGTGAAGGTGCGGTTCTCCCTTCCGAACCTGACTGTTCTGTTCTTCCACAGACATACCGGAAGAGGAAGCCAAATACTGGACCAGGAAGTTGAAGCAGATGAACTTCTTAGAAGAAGGCGATGAGGTGCGTCTTCGGCCCTGGCCTGGTGTGCTCCTAACCCTGGGCTCTCTCGCGGGGCTCTTGCATCCACCTTCCTCAAAAGCAGTTGCTGAATTCCTCTCACTGAGCTGGAGCCGTCCTGCTTTTCCACTGCATCTCACTCAATCCTCTTCTTTCCTGCAGCCCCTACCCTACCTTGGAAGGGTCCCATGATTCTTAGCCACAGCCTTTCTGGGTGATCAGAGACCTCCCCCCCCCCCCCGGTTTGGGTGTCTCTCTTCTTTTTCACACTGGGAAAGCAGGTTGGATCCAGTCCCTGAATCTCTGCAGGGCCCCGCCTGTGGCTGCCCCTTGCAAGCCGTGGATGAGCAGCTGAGCCGTTTTCCAAACCGCCCTGCTTAGAGAGGATGCGTGGGCCCATACCCGGGAAGGGAGAACTGGTCCGATGAAGGATTGTACTTTTCCCTCCCTCACCACCCTCTCTCTGCATTTGGGGGGTGCGTGTGTTTGAGCAGGCCTGCCCCACCTCAGTCATCCCCAGATGTCCAGGAATGGGCTACGGTGCTGAGTGTGTGCATGTGGGGCTCATTGCGCAGTCCAAATGCATGGGGTCGTGTGTCGCCTGGCTCAAAGACCAGGGTGTGGGTGTGTGTGTGGATCCAGTGCAGCATTTCCATAGACACAAGGACTTCGGCCGACAGAGTACAACTTTTGCTGCTCCCCCTTCTGACAGCAGCTGGAAATGCCCCTGGAAATCCTGCTCCTTGAGAGAGCATTTGGAACTGCTGCCAGAGGAGGGGTCTGTAAGACTCGCACCTTGTGGGTGGATGTCCCTGTGCCTGTGGAAGTCCTGCGCTGTGTATATAGGTGGCCATCTGGGGGTGTCAAAGGCAAATTCTAAAGTCCCAGTATTACAGGATCTTCATTGAACAAATGAGCTCTGTTTAGGAGAGTGGGAAGGGCACATGTCTCTACTGTCCAAAAACTTCTTCAGACTCCCAGCTCATAAAACATACAGTTTATTAAGAAGAGAAAACAAATAGGGGGAGTTTCCCCAACCCCCCTCCTAGGCTAATGAAGGATTGCTGCCTTGACCCAGCTGTTTCCCAGATACTTCGACTCCAGAACGTCCTGATTCTGACGACACTTACAGGCTCCCTGTCAGGAATGATTCTGTGAGTCAGTGTCTCTGGCATGACAGGGGGTGATGGAGGACGAGTCCCGAGGGTCCGGCAGGAATACTGGATTTGGTTCTGCCGCCCCCCACAGCGAGAAGAGGGAAGGGGGGGAGTGTTTGGAGGCTTAGACCACGGGATGAGTGCCAGTGTAAAAGGGCATGGAAGAAAAGGACGGGTGGTGCCCAGGCTCACGCCTGTGGATCAGCCCGAGCACTTGGCCTCCGTGGCTGTTGAGCCTGGGCCCCCATTAGGCCAAGGAGGGGCTGGACAGAGCAGCCTGCTCTGCCCCTGGCCAGCCACCCTGCCCGTTCCCCCACTCCTGAGCAGAGAGGCAGCCCTCCCCTCCCCTCCCTCTGTGGAGCCCCACATCCCCCTTCTGTGAGCAGACCCAGTGGTCTGGACACGGCTGGTTGCGGAAGGGGATGGGGGAGGGGGTTTGTGTGCCAAAGCAAGTGTGGCTTTCTGCTGGGCTCCGGTAGTTTTCTGGGGCCACTTCAGTTTAAAAGCTCTGCCGAAATGGAGGGTGGTGTTTTCTCACAGGGAGACCACTGTTTACTTGTCAGCTTCCTTCTTTGCACACGTGAAGGTGCCTTTGACTGGATCAGACCCTTGGTCTGCTGAAGCCAGCAATGTCTACTCGGGCTGGCAGAGAGGTCTCTCCCAGAGCATCCACTACCTGACCCCTTTAAGGGGAGCTGCTGGGAACTGAACCTGGGACCTTCTACGTGCCAGGCAGAGGCTCTGGAACCAAGTCATGACCCCTTTATCCTTCCTCTCCAAATCCACGGTGGTGGTGGTGTTGTTGTTCAGTCGCACAGTCGAGTCCGACTCTTCGCGACCCCACGGACCACCTCACGCCAGGCCCTCCAGTCTTCCCTTCTCCTCCGGAGTTTGCTTAATTTCATGTTTGTTGCATCGATGACACTGCCTGGCCATCTCATCCTTTGCCGTCCCCTTTCTTCTTTGACCTTCAGTCTTTCCCAGCATCAGGGTCTTCTCCAGGGAGTGCTCCCTTCTCGTTTGGTGGCCAAAGGATCTGAGCTTCAGCTTCAGGGTCTGGCCTTCCAGGGAACGGTCAGGGTTTATTTATTCGAGGATTGACTGATTTGATCTCCTTGCAGTCCAAGGGACTCTCAAGAGTCTTCTCCAGCACCATAATTCGAAAGCATCGATTCTTCGGCGCCCGGCCTTCCTTATGGTCCATGGTAGTTTACAACAAAAATTGAAATCAGAGCAGCTACAGGACAATAGAAGCAAATAATCCAGATAAATGGCAGGATCTTGAGTGGGTCTGAGTCAGTCCTTGCCCTTCCAGTCCTGCTCTGGCCTCCTTCCTGCTTTGCCCCTTCAATTCCAGAACTTGAATCGGGTGTGGGGCCCCCTTCAGACGAAAGCCCGTGTAGTCAACTTTTCCCTGGCCTGGATTAGAGTCCGCACACTTAACCACTACACCCGACTGGCATTGGCAGTGCCCCTCTAGTTGTGGGAAGTGTGTCCCAGCCCTCCTGGCTTGAGGCTTTTGCAGCAGAGTTCTCGGCCCCCCCAGGGTCCCCAGCTGCCTTGATGGAGGAAAGCAGGAAGCCATCCTTGGGGGCGGGGGCTGATTTTCTGGGCCATGTGGCCAAACACGGGAATCAGTTTCTTGGGCTCCCTCATCTGTGTGCCTTTCCCTTTTCCTCTTAGCATTTGTTCGGGGAAGATGTCCAGGGTCAGGCACGGCCGGCTGCTCCCTCCCAGTGCTGTAAGTAAAGATGTTTTCATTTCACCTTTGGATATTTCGGTTCTCCTCCCAACATGTGGTGGTCTTCCGTCTTCCCAGGAAGGAGACAGGGTACTTGCTGGCCTGCTGGTGCTCAGGCTTGATGCCAGGATAGCGGGATTGGGGGGGGGGGGAACAGAAACCTATCCAGCCTCAGGCCCCCCTTTGTATGCAGTTTACAAAGAAGACTTCAGCCAGAGGGCTTGCCTACAGCATTTTCCTGGAGGCCACCGGCGTCTCTGGGCAATGAAGGGCTGGCCGGCCGGCCGGCGTGATGCCCGTGCATGGAACACATCCCCTGTGCTGCTGGTGACGGTGTTGCCATTTGCATGAGCCGAGCTGGACCCCAATGTCTACTGCAGAGCTCTGCGTGGGAAGGGAAGCATTTGGCATCTGAAACCGCTTTGGCCGTCTGCACAATGGCAGGAACTGGGCGTTGATTTGGAACATCTTCCTGATCGTGCCGTGAAACATCATGGGCTTGGAAATGGCTTGACTCTTTCTGTGTGTGTGTGTGTGTGTGTGTTGTTGTTGTTGTGGTGGTGGTGTTCCTCAGCTGCCTTTGTGCACTTACCAATACTCTTGTGTAGGTGTGATGGAGGGAGGGGGTCAGTTCTGCAGTACAACCCAGGGAGATCGGGGCGGGGGGGAGATCTGGGTGTACTTCCCCAGCAGCGTCATTCCTTTCCAAGCTACTGAGCTTGGGCTGTGAGACATGGTTTGGGGGGGGGGGCATCGCTGGCCTTGGTTCTCGAGGAGTCTGGTCATATGAGGCATGGTTAATGACTCCTTTGCCAGGCGGACAAGCAAATGATGCCATTGTCTAATCATTTCATCTTTAAATTACCTTTCATGGGGGTTGCAGGGACGTCAGCAGGCAGGCAGTCTGTCCTCTGAACACTTTCCACCTGCCCCCCTTTTCTTTTCTAACTGGCCTGTGGCGTTTGGAGGGAAGGTCCATTGCCTGCCTTCCTTTCCGTGTCTGTGGGAAATGGAGGCGAAGAGACAGAAAGGAGCCGCTCTCTGAGGAGCCCTGAAGGGCTGGAGGCCCGGCCTGTGGCTGGCCAGCGATGGTGGTGGTGGTGGGGCTGTCTCTGTCCCACTGATGACAGGAACACCAGCCCAGATTGTGTGCGGCACCCTCCCCAAAGGGCTGTGAGGGAGCTGAGGCCCTGGCATCGCTTATTCCGGTGTCACGGAGTGTTAACACTCCTGTGGGGGAAGCATTCCCTTTAATACAGACACGTGGAAACAGAGCGTCTCTTTGCCTGCCCCACGGCAGTGCCTGATCCCCCAGACCACGGGGCTCTCTTGAGATGGAGGGTTCTCCCCCTCCGTAGCCCTTCTCTGTCGGCCATCAGCCTCCTGCCTGCAGCCAGAACTTTATTTATTGTAGGTGTCAAGTGAAAACCTTGTGCCCCAGCCAGAGTTCACTCGTGTTTATCTGCTAAGATTTTTATTTAAAACCAATCTAATTGCTCTTTAAATGAATAAATGTGAAAGAATAATGACACAGAAAAAAATCCTTGCATACGTCAATGAAATCAGAAACAGAGAGGCACACATATCGTCCCTTATCCTATCTTTTCTCACGATGAGAAGATAAAATACTGTTTTTGAGTTTCTCACCAAAGTGCTTTCAGAAAGATTAGGAGGTTTCGTGCAGCCCACATCTGAGACATTCAGGGGTGTTTGGGGGTGTGGCTGTCTTTCGTGTGTGTCTGAAGTGCCGCCAAGTCGCTTCGGAGTGATGCCCCCCCCCCCGGAAAGAACGACCTCCTCAGCGTCCCCCCTCATTGGCAGCCCGGCTCAGGCCTTGCAAGCTGTGGCTTCCTTGACTGAGCCAGTTCATGTCATGTCGTATCTATTTTAGACAGGCCCCGTTACGTGACACTCAGATGACTCTATCAAAACCAATTAATTCATCTCCTTGAATGTGTGATGTAAACACGTCTGAGCGTAGAATTAACTTTCCCATTCGCAATGTTGCAAACCAGTGATCTGCTTATTCTTCACACTGCAAGATTTATTTCTGGGCATCCGTCCATCTTTTCATACCTTATCTTGTCACGGATGTTGCAGTAAGAACTTTGCTGAAACGGTAAAAGTTGATTCTCAGGCCCACTTGGTTCTGTTGCACACTATCAGCAGTCAGGGTCCCTGACACCAGGAGTGGGTCCTTTGGGCATCTGAGATACAGGCAAAGTCCTGCTTGAAATGTAGTGGCAGAGGGAACAATTCCCCACCCAACGCAAGTCCATGAAATACGCCATTCCGTTGGCCGCTTGCATTACGGATCTTGCATAAAAAGAATCTGTTGGGGAATGTCATTTTCCATATAAAGATCTCAACTTGCGAGTGGAGAGGAGAAGGAAAAGGAGAGCATCGCTGGCGTCACCGCCTTCTGAAGGTCAGTGGGGAACTTTCGAGAGGCCTCCCGCTCTCCAGGGTAGCCGAGGCAGCCGCCTCTCTGCTCCCTTCTTCAGTTTCTGGGCTGGTTTTTACAACACATCGGTGGCAAGCATCTCCTGCTGTGCAGAAACTCTTAATGTAAAATGAGGGTTTTTAAAAACACCCTGCTGTTTACCAGACAGGTGAGAGCTTCTACTGGCAGGTTGCAAAGCAGTGTCCATTGGGGGGGGGGGGGCTGTATCTAACAAGCCAGTTTCTTAAAGCTGCATGGCATTTATTTATCGAATTTATATCCCGCTCCCCCTCCCCAGAATGGGACTCAGGGCAGCTAACAGCATGTAAGATACACCAATAAAAACAATACAAAGATACCATAAATAATCATAAAAATATAGAACAGTTAAAAATCTATCGGCATTAAAATCTATCCACCATCAAGCAGGAGAGGGTGCTTGGATGGCGAAGACACGGCTGAAGTATAACCAGCTGTCGGGTGGGTCAGAATCACGCAAAGGCCGCCCCAAAATGAGCAGCCTTGCATGCCCTGTGGAACCCAGGGAGGTCTCGCGAGGCATCCACCTCTTCGGGGAACTGGTTCCGCAGGACGGGGGCTGCTACTGAGAAGGCCCTGGCCTGTCAGGAGTGCCTCTGAAGACCTGCCTCCTGCGGACCTCAGTGCGGTGGAGGATCAGACCCCAGGTCCAGAGGAGCCTCCACCTGAACCAGAGGAGGCTCAAGCAAGCCCCTCTCAGGGCATTACCCCAGCACCAGCAGCAGCGGAGCCACAGCCAAGCTCAGGCCCACCTGACTCACCTCCTCGGGTGGAACGGCTAAGGTCACGATCCAGGCAAGACTTAGCTGCTAGGAGAAAAGAGGCACGCATGCGCGGTCACAGATCACTCAGCCCTGAGTTTTAGAGGGAGCCGGGACCTCACTGCTAGCTGCTAACAAGCACAGGAAGTGGCTGGGTATTTAGGCACAGCACAAAGACCAACAACTTGTGCTAGCAACAAGTCATTCTGGCTAAGCTCTGCACCCGCTCGGCTCGCATCAGCTAAACCTGATCCTGGACCCTCTGGCTCGTGACTCTGGCTCTGTCTGACTTCGGCTTGATTCTGGACCTTCTGGCTCGTGACTCCGGCTCTGTCTGACTTCGGCTTGATTCTGGACCCTCTGGCTTGTGACTTCGGTTCTGTCTGACTTCGGCTTTTGGTTGACTCCTTGGACTGGTTTGCTCTTGAGTTTCCCCCTCTGACCTCGGCTTGGACTGACTCTGCTTTCGGCTTGTGTTTTGGACTTGGTAATTTGTTCCTGATTTGGCTTGACCTTGGACTGTCTCGGACTTCGACTCGGCTCCTGACCCACTGGCACCCAGCCCGTGACACTGGCCCTTGCTGACACAAGGCGGGCAGTTCGTGGACCAGGGAAAGTTCAATAAATTCGGAGATGGAAGATTGGAGAAGATGGGGGAGGATCATGCCAGGAGGGGCGATCCCAAAGTTATGAGGGTCCCAGGCTGTTTAGGGCTTTAAAGGTAAGTTCCAACTCTTTGAATTGGCACCGGAAACTAACTGGGAGCCCGTGCAGCTGCCATAGGATAGGTGTTATCTGGGCTGACCAGGACTTTTCTGGCAGCAGTCTGGCAACTGCGTTCCAGACCACTTGCAGCTTCCGAAGCGTCTTCAAAGATAGCTCTACATGGGGAGCGTTAGAGTAGTCGAGTCTCGAGGTGACTGCTGAGTGAATTACTGTGGCATGGTCCCCCCCCCCCCCCCGAGACAGCCCGGGAGCCTGCTGGTGGGCCTGGCGTCGATGGTAAAACGCAGTCTTTGTCACCAAGGACACACGTTTGTCTGTGGAGAGCAAAGAATCGAGCCAGACTCCCAAATTCCTGGCCAAGTTGACTGTAGAAAGTCAACCGACGCTCACCCAGCCATTCCAGCTCTGCCTCCAGGCAGGAGACCAAGACCGGAATTCCAGCCACTGGTCTCTCCTTAAATGAGAGGTCGAGCTGGGAGTCGTCTGCATATTGATGGCCCCCCACTCCAGACCTCCCGGCAATCTCTGCCAGGGGATGCATGCAGATGTTAGATACTGGGGAGAGAACTGACCCCTACAGAACCCCACAGATCAGGGCCCGTGGGGACGACCTCTCCCCCCCCCCCACGATGGCCCTCTGGGACCGACCCCGGAGGACTTAGGAGAACCCTTCACACCGAGGGAGGCTAGGAGGATGAGCAGGACCAAATGGTGTCAAGGGCAGCAGACGGATCCAACAGGATCAGGTGCCAGCTTGGTGTGCCAGACTAGATGGGCATGACTCCTCCTAGGGTCTGCAGGGTGTTTGACAGAGGCCAAGTCCTGCCCTGGGCACCGTTGGGGGCACCTGGAACCTCGAGGCAGCGCCTGTAGAGCCGTGCTGCCGCCATAGAGCAGCTTTGGAAATCTGCTGCAAGTGTATCTGCCCCAGATCAAGGGTGGTCATCTTGGACCCCATGCATGCTCTCAGTTCTTCTGCAGGGAAGGCGCTGGCTGTACCTGGTGCCCCACAGTGCAGAAAGCCAATGCATGTTTGCCTCTCGACATGCCCATCTTCCCAGCTGGCAGCAGTGGTGGCCAGACCCACTTTGGGCCTTTGCACCGTACCCCCAAGGAGGGACCTGCCAGGGAAGGGTGTGTGTGTTAAAGCCTGGGGGAGGTTGGAAGGTCTTCGGCTGCCCTCCGTCCTGCCCCCTCTCCCGCTCACCGTGGTTTCTCACAGGTAGCACCTTCTGTGGCCCTTGAGAGAGGCTAAATGTGGGATTATCTGTGGCAGCTCAGGAGACTGGAAGAGTTTTGGCGACCTGTGGCTGGTTGGTTGAAGACTTCTCCGCCACGCAAACGCACACATGCTCCACGCATGGCCACCTCTAGCCTTCCCTCCCCTTTCTTGGGGAATCACCCGGGCAAGGGGAGCCTATACCAAGCGAGATTTTTTTGGAAGACAGATAACAGAAGCCCTGTTTGCAGTACTGGCTGGGAGACGGTCTTTGTCCATGAAGAGCCCTGCCGTTCTGCTGACGGTCAGAGCCTCTCCGTGTTGGGGAAGGCCGGGTCTCCTGTGACCACGCTCGCTCTGGGCGCGCTGTCGCTTTCCATTCTCATCTGTGCTGAGTCATTCTTCCCGCACTGTTCAGCTGCCCTTGTCAGTCATCGTGACACAAAACACCGGGGAAAGCTGTTCTCCCGTGATGGGAAGGCATTGTGATCTCTTTGGGGCCCCCGCAGAGGCACACGGACGGGTTTGGCGCCTGCACAGAGGTGCAGCTGGGAAGCTTCCAGAGCTGGCCTTGAGGTGCAAGAAACCTGAACGTCCCACTGGACCACAGCACATGTTGGGGCGTTTCAGAGAACTGACACTTTTTCTTTCCAGATTCTGGGATCTCCAAAGCAGATTTGTGGCCTTGGGTGGCCATATTTATGTCTTTATTTTATACTAGAAGAATGGCACAAGGATGACAGAAAGAGCAATAACCTTATGGATGCAGTATTTCCCCAGCTGCACCAGTAAAAACCAGTTGCCCCAGTGGAAACACCTTGTGGCCAAAGGAAGGAATCCTCTTCGTAGCTCCAGGCAGCATGGAGAGGCTTCAGGCGGAGAAGGCTTGGGCTTCGCTCCCTCAGCATCTGGGAACAGTGAATTCCATGTATTAATCACTCTTTGGGAAGAGGCAGCCTCCCTCATTCTGTGGGTTGGTGGCGGCTCTGGAGAAAGAGAGGGGAAGAGCGGGAAAAGTGAAGACAACCTGACCTCAGGAGTGCTGCTGGCACCTGGGTCCACATGGGGAGTGGCCCTGCTGCTGGTGGAGGGGGGCATGGGGAACCCCCTGCCGTGGATGGCATTGACTTAGGGGGTGGTAATGCACTAGTCGGGGTTTTCTGGTTTTAGGAGAGGCCCAGTAGGGCCGCCCTGAGATTTAGATTCATTCACCTGTCTTCTGGCTCTCTTGGAGGTCCTCCTTCCACTGCCACAGGAGGGGGCGGCGGCTACAAGCATGGACGGCTTCAAGAGGGAAATGGATAAACATCTGGAGCAGAGGTCCATCAGTGGTTGTTAGCCACAAAGTATAGATGGGAACTCTCAGTCTGGGGCAAGTGATGCTCTGTATTCTTGGTGCTTGGGGGGGGGGGGGGGAGCAACAGTCTCCTGGCCCCACTGGTGGACCTCCTGAGGGCACCTGGTGTTTTTGGCCACTGTGTGACACAGAGTGTTGGACTGGATGGGCCACTGGCCTGATCCAACAGTGGCTTCTCTTCTGCTCTTATGTTCTTCCAGCTCTTTCCTCGGCCTCTCCCCCTGTGGCTTTGCTCCCTTCTCCCTTCCCTTCTCCCTTCCCCCTGCCCTGCTAGTTTTTATACTGGCCTCCACTCCCTTCCTTTGTTTCTCCCTTCCGCTCAGTCTCTTCTGCCTCTCCCTGTTCCGTGTGTCCCCGTGCCCTTCGGATCACTCCGCCAGGGGTGTGTCTCTCCCTTTACACTGTCCGGGCAGATGTCCCCAGAAATGGATGTGGAGGCTGGGAGTAAAGGGTTGGGGGACCGTCTCCTGTTGCCATGTTGCCATGGCATGCCCACCCGGCTTTTCCTCTGCTGCCTTCCGCCTTTGCAGTCCACTCTCAGCACTGCAGCATGTTGTTCCGTTTGCACTGTCCCCCCCCCCCCCTATTCTGCATTCCTAGTCCTGTTGTGCTGTATTGGATATCTTATTCTGTCTCCCTGAATGGTTTTTTTAAATGCTGTAATCTGCCTTGACAAAGAGAACTGTTTTAATATCCAGTGTAAAGAAATAGAAAAGAACAACCAAAAAGGAAAAACAAGAGATCTGTTCCACACGATACAAGGACTTTGCTGACATTACGAGAAGACAGGAGTCGCTGGAAGAGACAATAACGCCAGGAGGAGGGGAAGGCCCCTCACCTCCCCCAAGGGAGCCACGGGGGCCCTCCGTTGGCAAGACCTGAGCCAGGCTGCCCCGGGGCAGGACATTTTGGTGGACATTAATTCCGTAGCGTCGCTGTGAGTCAGAGGCGACTTGACAGCACGTAATGCACAAACAATCTGCCGTGAATCTCAGTGAGAAAAGTGGGCTATAAATGAAGTAAATAAAAAATAAAAATAAATCTGAACTGGCTGAGTCAGTCAGGGTGGGAGGCGGCTGCGTTCGCCTTCGTGTGCTCTGCGCTGACATTTAATTAGCTGCTTTCTGAATGCGCCTCCGTGATGTCAGCGGGGGCGGGGGAAGAGGAAGTGCCAGGGCCCGGCCTCACCCAGGAAGAGGAAGAAGGTGTTCACGCGGCATCTCTTTGCCACCGGTGTGGGCTTGGCCAGCAGGCTGCCTGCGGGTGGGGGGGCTGGCAGATGCCTGGCTGTGGATTGCAAGCGAGTTGCTTGCCCACAGCCTGGGGAAGGGTCTCCGTAGAGGGCAGGAAAACGGTCTTTTGGAGGGAGCTGATGGCAGATAGTCCTGAGCAGCAAGGAGCAGGGCCGGCGGGAGCGGAGGTGCAAGCCACAGGCTGCCTTGTGCTGAGCCATCCCAGTGACCTGCCTGGCCACGCGTTGGCTTCTCTGGGGGCAGCTTAGCGGGAGATGTCCCGCAGCACCGGCTCCTGAGGGCATTCCCACTGACGGCCTGGCCGGGGGTTGGCCTTGGGGGGCTCCACCGGGGAGCTGCAGCCCCCTCCCCTTGGAGTGTGTGAGCATTCAGAGACCGCCAGGGAGCTGCTCAGAGCCTGAACGGGTTGTGGCAGAGGATCTTTCCCAGGCTGCCTGGGGGTTCTGAAGCCATTGGAGAATGTTGCCCGTTCTCCCGACCCCCCACTGCTCCTGTATAGATTTTTTTTAGGGGAGTGCTGAAATGAATGCAGACAGAAGGGGTGACTCTGTCTGGCTTCTCCCCTGTGTGCTCTTTGAGGTGGGAGCTGCAGGGGGTTGGATGGGGGGCTGCTGGCATCTGACTTTGCAAAGCAGGGGTGAAAATTCCATACCAAGCCCCTTCCTGTCTCTGGTCCACTTGGGGATTTAGTCTGCAGCCCGCCAGGTGGGGGGGGGGCTGTGCCAGAGGTGTGTTCCTGAGAGGGAGGGGGGGTCTCCCAGCCAGACAGTCGATAAGGGGGGGGGCACCTTGATATGACTTGCCAGCTCCTTACAGTCTGTCTGTCTGTCTGTCTGTCTCACCCTCTCTGTGGCTGGGTAATTAAATGGGCCGGCCAGTCTCTGGTGGGGTGAATGGCAGGCTCTCCCTTTAGGTCTTTCCGAAGGCTTCCTTCCCCTCCTCTTTGCCGGGGTGTTCAGGGCACCCACCCAGGAAGAAACAGCCCATCCTGGCTCTCTGGCCCTCCCCTGCCCCATCTTCTTTGCCTGAGGAGCTCTAGACTGGGGGTGGCTCGTGGCTCAGGTAGGCCTCACAGCCATTTGCCAGCATCCAGGGGACGCCCAGGTACCTTCTTCCATGGTGGAAATGCCTGTGTGGCAGGGAGGTCATGCAGGTGGAAGAGGCGACTGGGCTGTGGTCGGATTCTGGTTTCTTCCATTCTTTGAGCTGTTGGCCAGCACATGCCAGGCGTCCAGAGCGTTTCTCCCCCCCCCCCCCAGTTCATGGCTCTGGAGGGTACCGGGTGAGCCCTAGAGCCCCAGAGGCAGGATCTGGAGTCGTGAAGTTGGACTGTTGGCATGTTGCGTTCTTGGGGTCCTTCCTCACAGACTGCTGCTCTGCCCCGAACAGCAGCAATTTGCCCTTCTCGATGCCTCAGGCGTGTTCTGAAATGGGAGAGATGGCGCTTGCAGACGGCCCAAGAGACCCCGGGCTGTTTCTGTATTGCTGACTTAAGAGGCTCTGCCCCGCAGGCCTTTCCGCCTCCCATCAGATGCAACCCCCGGGCGCGGCAGTAGCCGTGGCTAAGGAAGGGGCTCCTGCTGCTGCTGCTGCTGTCGCTGCTGACCAGGAAACAAAGGGAGAGGACTGGAAACAGAGGAAGGCCACGACAGGTCCAGGCGAAGGTTCTGCTGAGCCAGCCAGGTAGCCAGTCTGCTGCCGGGTGTCGGCTGGATCGTCTGAAGGCACACAAAGCTGCTTTCTGCCTTCCTCTTCCGCGGTCAGTCTCGTTGGCTGGGGCTGGCAGCCGCAGTCCGGGTCTTTCACTCCCGGCCTGGCCCTCCTAGCCAGATCTTAATGTCCAGAATCTCTGGTAGTCCTACCGGCATGTGACTGCATGAGAGCGTTTCTGTCCAAACAGTACATTTTAGTTTGTTGACGAAAGGATGTCTGCCTTCAGCTTTTCACCTACGTCTTGGGCGGCAAACATTAAAGTCACGAATACTGAGGCAGAGGCAGTTTGCAACTCTTTCCCAAGCACGGGGTCTGCTTGAAATCTTTTATATAGAAAATGAAGGAATTTATAATTTTAAAATTCTGTGAACATGCCAAATAGTAGTTTTATATGCTAAGCTATAAGTGATGCATTTAAGGTTGTTCAATCAGGAAAAGAAGTTTAGGTTTGGTAGGAAAGAAAGCATTACATATATTTTAGATGTTCCTGTAATTTCCTCTTTTTCCCTGTGGCTTCAATATTCCTGGAAGTTTTACATCCCCAGTTTAGATGCATCCCCACCTCACTGAGGGACTAGCAGCCAATTGTCTTATTTAAGAGTTATGTGATCTACTGAAAAAATGAACAGGCAGCTCTCCATCGGCCTTTCCTCCTCGCTTCTTAAAAACAGTTTCTGAGCCGAGAAGCTGCGGCCTCCAGTTTCTGCTCAGTCATTTCTTTCAGATCTGTTCCTGGAGAGCTTTGCCTTCCTCCCGAAGGCTGATGGGTCCCGTTTGTTTCCAAGGTGCCGGGGTGTGTGTGTGTGTGTGTGATGGTGGAACTGAGGACCTGAACACGTGGCTGTGTTTGAAACCCTGGCTGGGACGTGGAAGGCCAGGCTCCGTGGGGCGGATGACTGTGCTGCTCTCCTTCTGACCCCCAGTAGGAGCCTCGGCCAGTGTGGAGGGCTCAGAACAGATGGAGAGATGTCTCACACGGCGGTGGCGTTTCCAAAGGCTAAATCGGCCCCGTGGATTCTGTAGAGCCCATCTGAAAGCCTTGAGGTGCCAGCAATGGCAGTGAGGAACCATTTTCTCTCCACTTCCGTTGCATCCTGTCCACCACAACCATCTAGAGCAGAGTGGCCTGTAAGAACTCCCAATGTCAATAGTTCGAGATGGATGATTTCCCTGATTCTCTGCTCAGAAAAACTGCCACGGCCTCTCCAGCCAGGGAGCCATTTTAAGAATGCAGAGAGGCATCCAAAGCTCCATCAAGGGTGCCTTCGGTCTGCTATCCCGGATCAACGTTGGCTGGATCCTGAGGATTGTTAAGGCCTCCCCCTCTGGCTTAGATCCTTTTAGGTTGGTTGCTTTTTTGGGAGAGGTTATGACTGCATCCCTGTTTGAAGGGAATTTTCCCAGGCCTTTAATCATAGGCGGACCATTGCTTCTTTCAAAGAAATCCATGTGGGATAAATGGCTCATGGCCAATTGCAAGTGGGAATGTACATTTTGGGATTTTTCTGTGAGGGGGAGAAGATAGTAGCTGTTTTTTAATACTTGGAAGTAGAGTTCAAAGGGTGTTGAAGTGTTCCAGGGGGAGGGGGCCTACGAGGGGTGCTGCTGGGTGGGTACTCATTCCTGGGTTTGAATCAGGCAGGGGTGGCTGGCTGGCAGAGGCGTTTCCAGAAGGAGGTGTTTTAGCCCCGGGGAGGTTCTTGCCGGTGTGCCATGACCCAGCAAACAAACGGCACGCCTTATCCTGACTGCAAATAACGTGCGAATGAGTTGAATTGCAGAAGTCCAAGTCCAGATGCTTTAGACACCTGTGGAAAAAGCAGCAGTGCAGGGAATGAAATGGAGAGAAGCAGAGGTCCTCCAGGGATCCGTGAACGCAACAGCATTGGTCATGCAGTGATTTGGAATGAAGTTGAGCGGCTAAAGGGTTAAGAAGTATTGTGCGCTGCACGCAGTGGGCAGCTGCCTTTGGAGCCTCCTTTCTACACAAGAGGGTTTCCTGAACACAGAAAAGAGAGGGTGGTGTGGGGAAGACAATGTGGAACTCTGCTTTGCTAAAAACATCTGGTGATGTTATACTGGATGTTGTGAGGCTTCTGTGCTGACAGCAAAAGATCAGACCTTTGTTTTCAAAAACAGAGTTCTTTATTTCTTAATACTGCATGACAGGTTCTCGGATGTTTGTTAGAGATGCCACATAACATACAGCCAGAGTTAATATACCCTCCAGTTTAGTTTGAACCCCGACATTCAACCAATCACATTAAAGAGAAAAACGCGGGCAAAAGAACCTTAGCCGTTTTACTTCCCACAGGAAAGGTGAGGTGCGAAAGTTATAAAAATTCCCTTCTTGAACTGGGCGACCCAGATGTGTGAAACCCATACATAACAAAGGGCTCTGGCGGCCATAATATCCTTTCAAGGTCTTCACAACAAGATAAGACAGTTCTGTGTCCCAGGAAACGGTGGGAGGGAATGAAAGGGAGGAAAGGCCATTTGTTCTCTGGTGACGTGCAAGTATGCAGGGTCGCCATTCTCCCGGATAAAATGGTTACATTGACCAGACCTTCCAAAAGCAATATATCTCATAGCAGTGACAGGCAAAGAGGGAGGCATACAGACAGTCATGATTACATTTCTTACTGAGCGATAGGAAGTAACAGAAAGCACAATGAAAACCCTGTTAGGATCTTATGATCCTGACAGATGTGCGGCTACTGCATGGGAGATGAAAAATGGAAAGAATGTGGTTAAACGATTATGCATATAGTTATACATAAAAGATGTGATGTCTATAAATTGCCAAGTAAATGTGGCAATCTTTGTGTTTGTGTGTGCTTTTTCACCTGCTGGGCAGTTGGGGCGCCCTCCCCAGGGGGTAAGTTGCTGAAGATGCAAGATGATGTTATGGTAAACATTTTTTAAAAAAATCTCTTTTCATTAGCGCTGCGGAGTTTCAAGCCCATCTCACTGTTTTTATTTTACTGTACTTCTTCCATTTCTCTTTTTTCCCCCTGCTTCCGTTTATTGCATGCAGGCACCTGGAATTATTTCGGATGGGGAGATGAGCAGAGTAGGTAACACCTCAATGATGCCTGGCTGGTTGGGTGGTTCCGAGGGGGCTTTCCCGTGCTCCAGTCTGAGGATAACGGGGGGATTCATGCGTGGAGGACCGTGTGGTGGATCGTTCAGTGTTTCACTGCAGTGTGTGTGTGTGTGTGTGTGTGTGTCTGTTTCTTCTTCCTTTGCTACATGAAGGTCTGCTGCTTCCTATGAAGTAGTACATCAATAACGTGTCCCTGGAACAGTGGTTTTCTCTTATGTGGTGCCGGTGCTCCCTCTAAGCTGTGGAATCTTGTGAGCAAAAATTCTACTTAGTGAGCTACGGGCATTAAACTTGTGAGTGAGTGATTTGGCTTCTGCATCAATTAGTTTGCTCTGTAGTTTCCTGAGCTAAAGCAAAAACGTGTGAGCTGGTGACTAAAAAACTCTGAGCTAGCTTACACTAACTCAGCTTAGAGGTGACACTGTGTGGTGCCCTCTTGAAAGCTTGTGGTTAGAGTGGTTGAACTAGGGTTTGGGAGGCCTGGGTTCAGAACTCCACTCTGCCCCGAAGCTCCTCGGGTGACCTTGGGCCTGCCCCTCTCTTAGCCCCACTTGTCTGACAGGGTGGTGGGCGTGAGGAGGAAATGGGCATGCTAGAGCCACAGTTACATTCTCCAGAAGTCCATGGAAGAAGGGGAGGGGAGAAGGCAAGCCCATAAATAGATTCAAGCACCCCCCCCCCCCTTGGTGTGAGTGCAGGAAGTAGGAAAAGCGCTATAATTATCGTCCCTATTTGTTCCTTAAAACTAGCCACCATTCATAATGGCTGTGTGTAGTAGGCAGGAAGTGTCGGAATCTCACCGTTGCCCCCCGAGCAGAGCTGGATCTGCCCAGATCTGCCCCCAAGGCTCGCTCCGGCCTAATGATGGGGCTTCTGCCGAGGTTCATTTCAGGCCTCCCCTGTGACTGCTGAAGCGGCCATCCTGTCCCCCCCCCCCCCCAAGAGGCCTCCGGTTTTCCTACGCTGCCCCCGTGAGGCCTGGGCGGGATTGCCTGGAGGCTCCAAGCGCCTCTGCTCCAAAGTGAGGCTGGGACTGCCCTTCATGGAGTGGGGGAGGGCAGCTCCCACCTTGCCCGGCCTGAGGGAGGCAGTGAGGCCTGAGGCACGGGCCTGGCCAGGAAAGCTCTTCCCGCTTCCCTCGGCTGCCGCCTGAAGACAGGGCTCTTGGCACAGAGCTCCGCTTGCATTGATTCATGCTGTTTTTCTTGTTTGAGGAAAGTTGACAGCGCACATTTCCAGTGCTGTGTGCCCTCCCACTCACCGCACCTTGGCATTCAATGGCCCAGGTTTCAGGACGGGTGTGTGGATTTCTGCAGGCTAATGAGGGAGCGATTAATTGCTCAGTCTCCTCTTGAATGCCTTGCTCTGCAAAGGCCGCTTTGAGTGGCGGTGGCGAGTTGGGGTGGGCAGCAGATCGGAGCCCAGTCCTGCCGTCTCTGCAGTCCCGTCTCCTTCAGGAGGTCTCAGCCAAAGATGGCGTCTTCTGCTTATCACCACTTGGCTGTTCAGTGCCCCGGCCGTTGTCAGCTACAATCTGGATCAGAAAGGGGTTGTTTTTTAAAAAGAAAACCCTTACTGCGTCACCTGACCCTCGAATTATCCTCTGAACCGTGTGTTTGGCGCTTAAACAGCAGCGTCTTCAACCTTCCCTGTCACATCCAGTCCTGCTTGGGTCCTCCTGGCAGTATCCCAGTGTGGACGAAGTGCTGCTGCTGGCACCATTCCCAAGAACTCCTCCTTGGGGCTTTCTCAGACTCCCCCCATGCCTTTCTGTCACCCCCCTGCAGCCACCTGTCCTGGCTGGATCCAGGCAGGCAGCAGTGGCCCGAGAGAAGGCCCCCCCCCGGGCTTTTCTGAGCACTGGGTCTGGGTCCGAGGGTCAGGATTGCTAGCCGCAGTGGGTAGTGTGGCGTATTCTCTGGGAACCCTTGGCATTTTCCTGGCCGCCTCATGGGCTGGCCCTTTGCTCCCGTCTGTTCTCATTCCAGCCTCTCTCTTTTCTGGGCTCCAGGAGGTAGATCTCTTCTTACCAAGTGCTGTTGTAGCCTGTGAGCGTCTGTGCCCCTCTGGGCTGTGTGCATGCATGCCACGTTATCTTGTAAAGTGGAGCATGTCCCTTTCCCTCCCTGAGGATTTCCCCTTCAGCCGCCCTTCCCCCCGCCACCAGACCTCACTGGCTCCTCGGTGTGGCATGTGTGGCGCTCCTTGCGCAGGGCAGAGCCAAGGGGCGTTAAGTCTGTTGTGGCTTAATGTGTCATGTTCTGTCTTCTCAGGGGAGCTTTCCAAGGCCAGGCTAAAACCAAGTTGTGTTAATGAGACGGCTGAGTGATTCATCTCCTTGCAGAAACCGATGTCGAGCTGCTTCGTTCTTTTGCTTTACAAGTAGCGAGAGTCAGTGTTGGTGACTCGCGTGGAAAATGGGGCATCTCCCTTCCGAGCTGTTTTGGCGAATGGTTTTCAGTCTCCGTTGTCTAGAGGGGGGCAAAAATGAGCCGCACTTTTTGGCCCCCCGAAGACCCACAGACTTCTGTTCCAGTGTGACCTTCCAGTTGGCAGACGCTTATGCTGGTCCAAAACCTCATTGTCTGGGAGGGACCCACGGGCACCTGTGGCAGCAGCAGAGCTCTGGATGGGTGGAGGAGAGCAGAGCACAGCTTGAATGGGGGCCCTTGGCCTTGCTGGCCGCACCCACCCCTAGTGACCTCAGGGTGACCAGGGATCCACGCCTCATTCGTGAGGTGGTACCGTGTCCAGGCCTGGCCCGTGCTGGCTTGCTTTCCCTCCTCTGTGCAGAGTCCCTCAGATGTGACACCTGGCCCTGGCAGTTGCACAGAGAGCCTTGAATCTGCCCTGTGGGAGCTGCGCCTGAGGCCTGACTGGTCACTCACTGAGGCAGATTTGGGCCCCGCGGATGCTCTGTGAAAAGCAAAGCATCTGGACACTTCCCTTTGTGGCAGTAAAGAGGTTTAGAACTGTGAGGAAGGCATGCGGCATCGCATCAAAGATTGCTTTGTGCGGTCGTGTGTGTGCTTCAAGGCTTCCCCTAAGAGCAGAAGGCATGCGCCTCCAGCCGGCTCTTTGGAGCGAGAGGCACATGACATTTCCTAGCCAAACAGATAATAAGCAGGTCAGTTCCCCATGGCATGTGGATGCCTCTCCTCAAGGCTGATAGCAGCATGTCTAGGGTAGCCTTACCTGTGAAAACTACTCTTAGGAATGGCTGATGGAATGGCACACGTTCAGCTTTATGGAGGCAGCATGCCGGCTTACATTCCAGAGGCACAAACCTTTGGAGAGGCTTCCCGAGCATGGCCCCAGCAGGAAGAACAGGAGTTCCCACTCAGTGCGCTGGGGTGTGCATAGAAGGCCTTCCCCCGAGGGTTTGGGCCTCACAGATGACAGTGACGAGGGTTGTTCCCTGTTTGTTTGGCTTTTCTTTACCTTGTCGCTGTAGAAGCACCTTAATGTTCTTATTTATTTGCAGAATTTAGATACCCCCCCGCGCCCCCGTTCTGCCCTCCTCAGGGCCCCCAAGGCCGTCAACAGTTTAAAAACATACATGATAAGACTCATCTTAAAAACCATCACAACCGAACAAAAGCACATCATTCAGGCCCTTAAAGCCAAGTTAAAATCCAGATATGACGCAATAAAAGAGGCACGCGTAAAAACGGCAATTAAAGCATTTGCCAGGACTTGAACAGAACTCACTCTCAACGACACTCTCTTGGCAGCGATTTGTTCATTGAGAGATCAGGAGGTTTCAAGCAGAGACGATCCTGTGTCAGAACTGGTTCCCTTGGTGCCCCTTCCTAAATTATACCTGACTTGAATAAGCCCTCCCCTAGTGTGCAGTCCAATCACACCCCAACATTCAGCCAGCCAAAATCTACTATGCACCCTTCAGCCCTCCTCCAACACCTGCAAGCATCTAGTAACATCTGCCAGTGTCTGGTACTCAAGGTCAAGCACACATACTTCCCACAATGGAAGTTCACTGGAATTAACACGTGGAAATTCACTGCCACAGGAGGTGGCGGCAGCTACAAGCATGGGCGGCTTCAAGAGGGAATTAGATAAACACAAGAGGCAGGACCCGCGATACTTGGGGGTGGGGAGAAGGAGCTCCACGTGGAGGAGGAGGCAGCCACAAGTAAGCCTTCCCACCCCACCCACCCACCCCCCGGCAATGACGGAGAGGCCTGGGCCACCAATCCTTCTCCCCCTCTGCACCAAGGGTGAGGCCCGCATGGCTCTGAGCCGCTAGACCCACCAATCTCCCCCCCAGTTCCAACGGCAAGGCCCGGGCCCGCCAACCCCCCCCCCCCCACGGGCACTGGTGGCGAGGCCTCAGCGGCTCCCAGCTGCTGGCCCACTGCAGTTCCCAGAGTGTTCTCTGCGTGTGCACAGGGAACACTCTTTTACTTTTGGGGGGATTTAAGTCTCCCCCGTATTGTTGACTTTTAGGATTTTTCTGCACATCTGGGGAGTCCCCCAAGTGTGCAGGAAAATTTCTCTGCCCCACCCAAATGCTCCCGATGTGCGGATTTAGATATCCACATGCTCGGGGGCAGTTGGCTATTAGATATATAGATATGGAGCAGAGGTCTATCCATGGCTATTAGCCGCAAGGTATAGATAGGAACTCTCAGTCTAGGGCAAGTGATGCTCTGTAGTCTTGGTGCTTGGGGGGAGCAACAGTGGGAGGGCTTCTGGTGTCCTGGCCCCACTGCTGGACCACCTGAGTGCACCTGGTGTTTTTGGCCACTGTGTGACAGAGTTTTGGACTGGGTGGACCACTGGCCTGGTCCAACATTGGCTTGTCTTATCTTCTTACGGAGAGGCCCCGCTTAGATGAAGTTACAAGCCAGCACAACTCCCAGCGAAGCAGCACCATGCACGCACTCAACACACTCCCCCCCCCCCCATTCCAGCAGAATCAAATATGGCATTGTCACAGAGATCAGAGCAAACAGAGGAAAAATACACAGCAAATGAGGCCCGAGTTTGACAGCATTGGGCAGGAGGGTGGGATCACAGAGGCAAGGGCAGCTGCAAGAAAGAAGTCTTCCCCCGCTGGAAGGAGATGGCAGGAGAAGGCAATGGGCGAGTCTCTCTGGGGAGACCTTGTGGAGATCAAGGGCCAGGAGTGGCATTTGTGCGCCTTTAAGGCAACAAGCCCTGTTACAAAGAGGGCGAGGGCTGCATTCTTTCCGCTGGAGGCAGATAATGGGGAAGGGGTCGCCGTGACCCTCTCTGGGCCTGTGCTAAAGAAGCCCCCTGCTGCTACAGTTCAGCAAGCACCTTCTCAAGTGCCACGCTCTCTCTGGGGTGGGGCTTCTCCGTCTTGAAGGATGCCCCTTTTGGGGGGGGGGGGGGGGAGAGGGTTAGGATCTCTTTCCTAGTGAGTCAGGCTCACATTGGAAGGCGCTTGCTCTTGTCTTGGTTTGCCTTCCTGTGAGAGCTCGCAAGAAACTCCTTCGTGAATCCAGAGATTCCAGCTGGGGAACTCTTTCTCTTTGCCTGCTGGATGGAGACTCACAAGGCAGCCGGAAAGCGGGAGAGGGTCCTATTTTTAGCATGGACAATCAAAGGAGTTTTGAAAGGCTGTTCGAAGGGGCTCTCAGCTGGGGATGCTTCACCTTCTGTCTTTAGCTCATTGGGATGCACCTGCATTATTTGCGGGGGGGGGGGGGGGGGAGGAATGGCTCTCCATACCAGGAGCAAATCCCCTGTGAAATCTGGGGCTGAAATTCTCGGCAGACGCAGCCCTTTGCCTTTGACAGGCGCCTTTTGCTGGGGGCTCCAGGTTCCCAGTCTCCAGGAGTGCCGAAGAGGACGGAGAGGCTGCTCGGTAGACGTCTGGCAGTACTTGGTGCTTGGTCTGCCAGCCAGTCTCGTCCTTGGTCAGCCGCATCCCAGCTGGAGCCGGTTTTCCTCGAACGGTGCTTCAGTTTGATTGTTCTCCCTCAGCGACGTGGTGGTGGTGGTGGTGGTGGTAGGGAGCAGACGGTGCCCAGGGATTTTCCTGCCTTTTCCGAGCTGAGCGGCTGGGAGGCTGCCACAGCCTCATCGTGATGGTTGTCCCTTAGACTCCCCGCCCGGCATTTCCCCCTCTGCTGCCTCTCCCAGGAACTCGGCCCCTTCTGCTGAGCATGACAGCATGCCCGACGTGAAGCGCTGTGTCTTCTCGGGTGCTTTTCCTCTTCCTTCCTCTGTCCCTCTGGGGAGTGTCTGAGCCGCTCTTCAGGCGTGTGCTGTAGTGCCTGGCAGGACCCTTTCCTCCCTCTGCGGCAGTGTGGGCCGAGCTGTTGTTGTGTTTCGGCTGACACTTTCCAGACTGCCCCTCAGCTGAAACGGATCGGATTGCCTTAAGAAAGGCCTTTGGGGAGCATGGCCGCGGGTGCTTTTTCCGTTCAGCTCGGGCTCACAGACTTGCTCCAGCCTTCCACGGATGCCTCCTCCCCGCCCCTGAGTGAGATGTGGCAATGGTTGGGTTGTCCTGGAAGGGAAGAAGGACATAGTGGCGTTCTGGGACCCTGTGATGGGACAGGAAGCCCCGACCTCCTTTTCCGTTCCTTCAGTTGTGCCCCGCTTTTCCAATGCCCGCCTCTCCTCCTCTCCCTGGCCCTGCCCAGAATGATGCCAGTCTTCTTTGGGCAGCACTATAGAAAATGTGCCCTGTAACAGAAAGGATGAATCAGTGAAATCAGCCCAGCCCCCTCCGCCATAAACGGAGCTCAGCATTCCTGGGAGGCATCCTTGTCCTCCGAGCCTTCCAAGGTGCCTTTGGGTTAATGTCCCCGTTCTGGGCCAGGACTGGAGGGCGATGCTCAGACTCCTTCTGTCTTGTAGCTTCCGAAGACCACGATAGCGCCGTGGAGGACCGGGACAGCGACTACCGCAGTGAAACCAGCAACAGCATGCCCCCGCCCTACCACACCACCTCCCAGCCCAACGCCTCCGTCCACCAGTTCCCCATGGCTTCTCGTCTGCAGCAGCAGGGCGTCTCCCGAGAGGCTGGCCTGGAGTCCACACGTGGCTGTGAGCGGGATTACCGGGAGCGCACGGCCGTCAGGTGGGTGTCCCTTGAGAAGCAGGGGCCCCTTTTTGTTTCTTTCAGCTGTCCTTGTCAAGGATAACCTGACAGTAACCCAATGGGTTTGTTTGTTTGTTTGTCTGTTTCAAATGTTTTGGCATTTTCTTTCCACCCAAGTTGGAATCCCCAGTGCGGCAATCAATCCACACCATTGGAACAAGTGTTTAAACATGCGTATTATAAAAGTAATTCAAAACAACAGCTATGCAAACCATGTCTTAACGGTTCTCCATGGCTGCTTCAGAGATGGGATTAGTACCGTCACGTCTGCACTTTTTTGCTTTCCTTTTTAAAAGAAATATTCAGGGTGTGCCATCGTAGTAACCAGACAAATCAATTCAGATTTTTAAAATAAATTTTTAAATTTCAGTTAAACTTACAAATGTAAAACATAAACTACAACCGTAGATCTATACGATCTAGATCAGATGCAGATTTGTGGCCAACTCCGTGGGCTGAACGGCGCCTGAGCCCTCCCTCTGTCTTCCCGGGCGTCATCCTCCCCATGAACGTGCTGCCCGTCCTGCTTAGAGCTGTGCAGGCTCCTTCCCTGCCTGAGCCCCCCAGGGCTGTTCAGGGGGGCGCCAGAACTGAGGCTCCCTCTCCTGCTGTTGGTTGTTGCGCTTCAGACCCACAGCTTTGTTAGGTGGCAAGCAGCATCTCGTGTGGGTCCAGAAGGCAGCCGGGTGGCACAGCAGATGCAGGGTTGGAGGTGTCATTTATTCTGCACGCTCATCGAAGCCCTGGCTGTTGTGCCTTGACCTCGCAGCGTCTTCTGAGCAGTATGGAAGGGCAGCCCCAACTAGGATGCACTGCAGTAGCCAAGCTTTCAGCCTACAAAGGCATCACAGCTGGAAAGGCTGCCGCCTTCTCACAAGGCTGACCCGATGAAAAGTTCGCTGTGAACATGCGAAATAGCCAGTTCCCCTCCAGTGCTGCGTATCTGAGAGGCCAAGGGAGGCCAGCTGAGATTGCAAGGGAGGCCAGCCCCCCCCCCCTTGGGTGGATTTGCCTGCAGCCGTCCTCTGCCCTGCCCAGCCCCCTGGGGTGGCTGCCCAGCAGGCCCGTCAGTCAGGCTGTCCGTGTGGTGCATTTTACTTCTGAAATGCTGAGTGTCTCTGCGTAATCCTCTGCCCTTCCCTTTCCCTGACCTTTCCTTGCCTTTCCCATGGAGAAGATACGATAGCTTAGACTCCACCCTGAGCGGCCGATCTGACCTGGAGTCTGCATCAGAGTCTAGTCAAATGACAAGCCGCCGGTTGTCGCTAGAAAGCCGCCACTCTCTAGAGTTGTCGGATAGGTGGGTGGAGCGCTGCGCAGCCTCCGTGTCCATGCCCTGGTGCGTGGCTGTGGCCTGGTCTGGGGAGCAGCTTTCGGTGTCTGCATGCCTTTCTTCTCTTGCTGGCAGTGGAGCAGGTGGACCCTCTGATGTGGCTTTTCCTGTTTCAGGTGGCTTCTTATAAATGTGTGCTTCCTCTCTCAGCGAAATGCAAACCTTTCCCGTTGGTTCAGTAAAGAGAAAAGAGATTAGA
Organism: Lepidodactylus listeri; assembly: GCA_029233225.1. Classification (NCBI taxonomy): domain Eukaryota; kingdom Metazoa; phylum Chordata; class Lepidosauria; order Squamata; family Gekkonidae; genus Lepidodactylus; species Lepidodactylus listeri. Next base: position 943,265 of record JARCFY010000004.1, on the reverse strand, counting down.
ACCCAGAGCTTTCCTCCCAGCTAAGTCTCATGTGTCTAGACCTGTCTAGCAAGCAGCTTGTGTGAAGTTCCTGGCTGTCCCATAAAATGTAGGGAGAGTATGAAAGAGTTAACCCTTGCAGAGGTTTGCAGTGCTTACTGGCCTGTGACGGCTGGGTCTGATGTGTTCCCCGCAGGTAGCGGTTCTTGCATTTAGACTGCTTGAAAGTTATTGGTTCCTGCCTCTGGTGATGAGCCCCTAAGTAAGACTGTGCAGATCCTGGCGGGTCGCCTGAAGCTGCAAAACAAAGTTTGAGTCCAGGGGCACCTTTAAGACCAACAAAGTTTTATTCCTGGTATAAGTGTGTACACGGTGCACGTGAAAGCTTATATCAGGAATAAAACCTTTTTGGTCTTAAAGGTGCCCCTGGACTCAAACTTTGTTGTACAGGTTTTATTACAGTCCATTTGGGAAGCATAATGAGTGTTCTCTATTACGGGCACAGGGTTAGGGCAAATTAGCAGTATAATCCAAAATGTTCTAACTGCCTGCTGTCTGCAGCACTACATGCTCCAGCGCGTGTGGTGATTCCATAACATTTTTGCTGGTATTTTGACTGCTTTGTTATACAGTTCCTCATAAAATAGTATCCCTTATTAATGATTCTCAAGGGACTTAGCAGCAGGTGAGACGTATGCAGTTCCTTGGAGCTGGAACTTCCTTCCTGCTGCACTAGAAGTCCTGGATTGCAGGGGAGTTTTAAGACGCAATAGTGATGGACTTAAAGGGCACCCTGATGTTTTGTGCTAAATAATAACGATAAGGCTGTAAAGCAATATTCATGCCCAGTAGCACTTGAAAGACCAGCCAAATTTCCCAGGGTATAATCTTCCATGAATCAACGCTCTCCTTGTCAGATGTGACCAAGTGAGTTTTGACTCACAAAAGCCTGGACAATTTTGTTGTCCTTTCAGGTGCTACTGGGCTTGAATGTTGTTTTTCTACCACAGGTGCTACGTACCTGTAACTCTAGGGTTGTTAGTGTGCCCTGTGGCATTTCCTGCTTACATGTTTATGCACTGAAACTCCTGGTTTGTCATGCTGAATTGTTCCTTCACAAATAAGGTGCTAAAGCTCTTTCCCCCTGCACACACTCTTCCCTGTTTTTTTTCTTTACCCTCCTGCCCGCCTCCTCTTTTTGCCTCCTCCACAGCCGAGGATCTTTAGCTAGCCATGGAAAAGTCAGGATCATTCCGTTTGATTATGAAGTCGGGCAAGATATGTATCCTGACAACTATGAGGGCTTGGGGAAGCAGTTGATAGAAGATTTTTTAGAAGAAAGCCAGAGGAATCGAAGCTGGCAGGAACTAGATGCCAAGAAGAGCCCCCTGCGCTCAAAAAGGGAGATCATGAAGGGCCATCATGAACGGTCACGGCCTTTGAGGAAAGCTTGCAAAGACTCAGGGGCTCCGGAGGTCCCTGGCTATCCAGAGGAGTATGACACCATCGACAGGAGAAGAAAAAAGAAACGGCGAGATAATAGCTTCGAAGAATGTGAATGGCCAAGACTACGGATTGGTGGCAGTCTGAGACTTGCACACGAGACCGTCAGTTCTTTGGATACCATTGAAACAGGGTCGGAACCTGATGTTTTCCCAGAGTGCAGTGAGACTGAAAAGTGTAGCAACAGCCCCATGGAAAGGGCGGAACCGTTCCCTGCATATCCAGTGTTGCGCCCGTACAAAAATGGGCTCCTGGTCAAGAGTGGCAAAGTGTCCAACAACAGAGAGGCAACACTTGACTCCAGTTCAGTCCACCTCAGCCGTGAAGATGGGGTGCTCGCCGGACAGCCGGCCAACTGTTTTGTGCCGTTGGGTGGGCTTGAAGAATTTGATAGCAGCGCATCTGATGAGCTTCAGTACTCTCCTGTCTCAGCGGACGAGGACATGGAGGAGCTAGCCATACTTTCACAAGCCTGGTGCGAGTCCAATATTTGCTGCCTGGGGGAGTTCCCTGAGAACCAGGGTGGAGGTGCCGGATCCTTGCTACAGAAGGACAAAAAGCCACATAGAGCGAGAGAAGGGAAGCACGGCTACCTCAAACAAGACTTCGCGCTCTCCCCAGTTGAAGAGCCAACCGAGGAATACGTTGACGCGATGGGCGAATTGCAGTGCTTAGTTGAAACTGTGTCTGAATACTTAGCTGAAAAAGAGGAAGAGATCAGCAAATTTGGAAGCCTCCCCAAAAGTAAAAATGAGAGTTTCCTTCTGAAACGGGCCGGTGCTGATCACCTGGCAGAAGAGAATGCCTGCTCAGACCAAGCGAGGCCCACTTCTGCAGCGGAAGACAGAGATGGTGGCAAAGGGAAATCAGAGGCACTCGCAGACTTGTTTGGTGTGAAGAACACTGTCAGCTCCTTGTTTAGTTCTTTCACTGAGAAGGTGGGCTCAGGAACAAAGCATTTGTCGGCATCGGTGGAAAAGATTGTGTCTTCGGCAGCAGAGAAATCAGAAACCCTTGGTCAGTCTGAAGGAGGCCTGATGAAGGGATTCTCTGGCCAGCCTAAGTCTGAGTGCGCATCTCCAGAAGCGAAAGCAGACAGTAAAGGCACCGTGAAGGTCTCTGCAGCTGCTACTTCCTTGACCCAGGATAGGGTCAAGGAAGGAGACCCTAGTGGTGGTGGTGCTGACCATGAGGCTTCTCTGGCCCTTGGCGGTCAAGACTCTTTGGCAAAGGACGGACACAGTCAGTCCTCATATCAGAATCCAAGTTCAGTTGTGAATTCTGTTTTAGGCATGCTCAACCCCTTAAAAATCTTCTCTGAAAAAGAAGTGCCAAAGAGAGAGGATGTAAAACAAGAAGAGCCCATGAAGATGGGAGGCCACCACACAAATGCTTGTGAAGTCAAAGCAAGCGAGAAGCTGCCTGAAGGCCATGCAGAAACCACACAGGGGTCTGCTGAAATGAACCGGGATGAAGCAGAGACCCACACAGGGGGTGGTCCGGTGTCCTCAATCCTGGATAAATTGTCAAGCTCTGTTAGTTCTTTTAGTCTGAAAGCCAGTTTTGAACACCTGGCTGTTCCCAAGCAGACAACTGCGCCACCGGAGTCTCCTGATGTGCTTCTGCCAGATAAAGTTAAAGAGTGTGGAGGCCCTTCTGGAAACCAACAGCTGGAAGGACAGGGGTTGGGAAACAAGCCAAGTGGCAGCAGAAAGGAGGCCCATTCTCGGCCCTCTGAGCCAGCAGGATCAGCAGAGAACTTTTTCAGCCCCCTTAAGAGATCTTTCAGTCTGTTGTTGCTTCCTTCTGCGGAATCGGTGCCAAAAGAGGCTCCCGCCGGCTTGAAGAAAACTCACCCATCAGAAGACGATGTCAGAAGAACTAGCTCTGCACAAAGCGAATTGCATTTCCCATTCGCTGGAAAACTGCAGGTTCCCTTTCTGAGTAGTTTTGGCTCTTCAGACAAACAGGAGAAAGAAAAGCAAGGGTTTTTTGCTTCTTTTTCCAGGGCTGCTTCTACTGAAAACCTGACAGATTCAAAAATCCCTTCTAGGGAACAGAGTTTCAGTGGTAAGCCCACGAGTGCTGAACGGGATTGCAACAGCAGAAGTTTAGAACCTGCCAAAATGGTCTCATCAAAGTCTTCTTCAGTTCCATATGGGCTGGATCATCACGCGGGGCCAATGGTGATGAGAGAAACTGGTGAGGAAGGTAGTTCGTGTGCACCAGAAAGAGAAGGCAGACATCAAATTGTCTCTGGCAGTTGGACAGCTGCACAGGTGGAATGCGAAGATAATATCAGTGTTCAAGGTCTGAAATGCAGAAGGGCACCATCGCCCATGCCGAAAGACCCAGGCTTCAGTGCTGCCAGTGTCATGGCAACCAGCAAAGAGGGCAAGATACCAGATGGCTCCACCAAGGCGGCACCACAGCCGGGCTTCTTTTCAGGGCTTTTCCAGCATTCCTCGTCAGACCAAACACCCAACAGGCAAGATCTGAATGTTAAAAATGAAACTAGCAGTCAGAGAAGCAGTCCTCCTGGCTTACTGTCTGGGTTATTCAGATTTGCTTCAAGTGAAAACGTGTCCGATTGTAAACCCGATAAGGTGAAAATGAGTCCTTCGGGCCTAATGAAGTTTTTTACGAAGAGCGAAGAGAGTAGTTCTATGGACAAATCTGTCAGCTTGCATACGGCTCACAGTCCCCAGGGAGGCACTGGAGAAAAACAGGAGACGACTAACTTTGTTAGGAACATTATGCACAAGCCAGAAGGAAAAGCAGAGGAGAAAGTCACTGAGTCTTCTAAGACTGACAGCCATTTGCCCAGCCTGGGATTAATGAAAATGGACAACGATCCCGTTCCCTTTCAGTGGCATTCTGTGTCTCGCCATGCTCTAAGTTCCCAGCAAAACATACAAGACTTTTCTAGGAGACCAGCTGTTTACGGGCAACATACAGATTGTGATATTTATCAAATGGCAGTAAATGAAAGATCAAATGAACTTCTCAATTCTTCCTTACTGGATGCAGAATTGTACGGTCAGTCCGGACAGTATTGTGCTTTTGAGGAAACAAGGAGGAAGTTGAGCTTTGACTGGGATTATGATGCACTAGAACATTCTGTAGACTCTCAGCAGATTTCCTTTCCAGTTTACTATGTCTTAAACCAGAACCTGAATCCATTGGAACAGCTTTTCGACTGGTCAGAATCCAGTGATACAGCCCTGAATCTGTGTAAGAAAGACGGAAATGCAAATGTGGTGGGCTGGAGGTCAAGTGCCAATTTTGATACGCAGAGCGTAGATTTAAGTGTTGCATCATACGAATCATTTGATCAGTTAGCCTTTGAAGATTTCTGTCTGGAAAGAGGTGAGATGTGGGCAGATGGTTCTTTAAATGGAAGTCTTCCCCCATTGGATGACTATGCTCTGGAAGAAATGCCCATGGACTTAAGCTTTTCATCTGCTGGGGAGGGAAATGTGTGGCCCCTAAGAGAGCAGGAGTCCCTAAGTATGGATGGGAACTTTGTGTATTCTTCTTACAGTCAGGAATACCAAGACTGGCTGATGTTGCTTGAATACGGTGTGTGGTGGCCATCTGAAGATGGGGACTGTGGGTATTACCTGTACAGCGATGGTCAGTATGTCTATTCCCTACTCACCGATTTTACGGGGCAATATGTGTATGTATGCACCCTTGACACCTACGCCCATCCAGACTATTGGGACTATAATTATCCCGGGGATTTCTTGCAAAGCCTGGTGCTGGCCGATAACACCATTGCCGTTTGTGGTTTCAAAGTACCTCTCGGCAGTGAAGCTGAGGTGTTGTGGGTGGCCGAGGAGGAGCAGTTGGATCATGACCCTGTCAGTAAGCCACTGGATTTGTCTGTAGCTTTCCAGAGAAGTGATCAACTTATGAACATGAATTTGGAGACCTTTTCACAAATGTTTGAAGAGTCCATTTATTACCAAAGAGAGCTCCCTTTAGACTTTTCTGGATATAGACTTCAGAAACTCAAGGTAGACTTCACGCCTGAAAGGGAAACTGAGCATTACTTAGAAGAGCTGCCGCTAACACTGGACCTGAGCGTTAATTCCAGGGTGGCTTCCAGCAGCAGGCCGGAGGGGGAGCTGCACCCCAGGCAACCTGAGAGAACTCCCTGGACAGTGGCTTCTGAAACGGGGCCCTCCAGACGGTTCAGCTTCCATATCTTTCAGTCTCCTGTGAAATCTGAACCCCTCTCCGGGACTCAGAACATGGCAGAAATCGGAACAACCCAAGAAGACAGAAGGGCATCAGCGAACAAAGTCACATCTTTATTTTCTACTTTGGGGGGCCTGCTGGGCAAAACTCCAGGGTCAGATGGGCAGAAAGCACCAGACGGTGTGGCTGCTCTGTCTGAGTTTCCAGGCCACGCACATGATGTTCTTCCACTGACGTCACCCAGGAAAAAAGGAGATGATGTGGACAGCCGCCAACAGGTTTCCGTCCAGTGTGAAGTAGGGAGAAAAGACACAGCCAGGTTTGAGACGTTGGGTTCTGTTGGGGATGACATTCCTCGAAACACCCAGCGGAAGAAGGCTCCTTTGGTCAGATCTCCCTCTCGACAAAGCCCTGGTCCCACTGGTGGCCAGCCTGGTCAGTTAGATGCCAGCATTATGCCAGCTCAATACAGACACCAAATGAGCAGGGAGGAACCCAAAAAACCTGAGCCGGTGCCCAGCCAAACGTCCGCAGAGGCCGAGGGAACACTGTTTCAGAGTGCTCTGAAGATCTTCAACCGGGGGGAGGCCCCTGCCACAGCTGCCACAGCTGATAAAAACCAAACATCTGGCTTTTTTGATTTCTTTAAAGCACAGCTGAACAAACCATCACCAGATCCACCAGCAAATTTAATGAAGAATGAAAACGAGCAGAAGATGCCTGCAGAGAAAGGAGAAGGCTTGGGCATATCTTCCCTGTTCGGTTCCATAGGGGACCTTTTCAGAGGGGATGCTGCCCCTACCCCTCCAAGCACAGCTGTTCTCCCATCCACTGGAACCCAGACGCTGGAGGAAAGAGAGGCCCCAGACGGGCGAGACAGGCAAGAGTCCAGCGATAATGCGGCTTCTGGTTCTCTCGCTCCTTGGAGGCAGGGTGGGGTGGAGACTGGCCAGAGACGCCATCTGCCTGATGCAGAGCTGTCCACAAAAAGAGGAGAGAAAATGGATGACCTGCCCAGGGATGCTGGCCACAGCCCCTCCCTGCACACGGGCCCTGGAATGGGCCACCCAAGTCCGCCACGAGGGCCATGTGCCAGTGGCCCAGCTGCGTCACCAGGAGGTAGCCGTCTAGGAGCCGCACCTGACCCTGCACAGCCAAGCGGCCCCAAGGAGCTCCCCCAGGAGCCTGGGTGGAGCTGGCCTTTTGGCCTGTCGCAGGCAGCTGATCCTTCTAAGCCTCAGCCGGCCGGCAGGAGCCTCTTCTCTCTCTTCTCTGCAGAAGAGGCCCCGCCCCCCTCTTCAGCCGTCCCGGATGCCAAGAAGCCTGCAGAAGCCGAGGGTCTCTTCAAGCTCCCCTCCTTCCTGTCAGGGGGAGGGCCTGCTGCTAAGAAAAACACGGTGCCTCAGAGTAGCTCCGGCTTCAGCTTCTTCCGACTGTCCTCCTTCCTGGATGAAACACCCCCGGTGGCTCCTGCAGGGCCACCTCCACGGCAAGCGCGAGCCAGGCCATCCGTCAAGCCATCGGTTTCTGTTCATTCTGGTGTTGGAGTGGGCAGCCAGCAGCCCTTGGAGAAGGAGGAGGAGAAGGCCGCTGATGTGGTGGCCGCTGTGCTGGGCAAGAAGGAGGAGGCCGTGGGCCCGCCCAGCAGTTCAGGTGCCTTGAATGCCCCTGCCGCTGAACCGAGGGCCCTGGGAGGAAGACACAAGGCAGGCACGCCACCTGTGGCTGACACCAGCAGAGAGGATCAGTCAGCTTCTCTGGGGCCGGAGCCACGGGAGGACAGTGGGGCCTTCCCCGAGTCAGTGGAACAGCCACAGAAGAGCGCAGGGGAGAGAGCTGGTCTCGTGTTGCCTTCGGAGAAGACAACAGCCCGATTGGATGGGGAAGAAAACACAGAATGTCATTCAGTTTTGGGCACGGGTGCCACTGGAGCCCTTTCGCAAGGGAGGGTGCGTGAGGGGGAGCCAGATGTCCCGGAGGCCGATCCCCATCCCTCCCACATCGGCCTGCAGCAGACCCAGGCTGAAAGGGCTGCCCTGAAAATGCCGGCTGCACCAACTTTGCAGGACACGCTTCAGGAACCTGAGAGTGACAAATCTGTTTTAGATGCCTCTGTGGAAATGTTCTCGAGCTTCATGACAAAAATGAAACCCACCAAAACGTTCTCTGACTTGTTTTCCCAGCCCCCAACTCCAGTGGCTCCAAGTGCACAAAAGAAAAGCGCTTCCTTCTTCGGCTTTCCGTCGCTGCCGAGTGGGCCCTCCCAAACGTTCACGAGTGATTTGTTCAGCATTTTTAAAGGAGCACCAGAAGAGACCCCCCCTGCAGCCCCAAAGCCCCCCAGGGTTGACTCTCGTGCCAAAGAGGCTGCCGGCAACATAGTATGCAGAAGGGCCCCAAAACAGGACCAGATCGCTCGTGCTGAACTGTTGGGGACAGATGGCAGCGGTGTCTTTGAAAGAGATGGCACCTCCGTCTTGGCAGAAGCTGCCTCAGCAAAGGAGTGCACTGTGCAACTGGAAAGTGAAGCAGGTAAAAGGCCCGGGAGCAGCCAAGAGGAGCCTGTATCGGGTGCTTCAGAAACAGTGGTCTCTAGGGAGGACGGAGGCCCGGAAGTGGCGCCGTGGGAGGCTTGCTTTGTCCGAAGCCATCCGGTGAGTCAAGGTACAGAAGGTGCCGCTGGGACGGAAGCCGCTGAAGTGTGCCTGAGACCACTGGAGACAGAGGTTGCCTCGGCTGCTGAAGGACAAAAAACCCCAGAGCAGGAAATTGAAGCTGGTCCAGTGGATTTGGGTCATGCCCATGAATTGGAACCTGAAGTTGATGAAGCAGACGAGGGCTCATGCCAGTCTGCCACGGAGACTGAGACAGGCGTGAAGGTTTGTTCCCTGGGCGCTCCTGAGCCAAAGCTGGTTTCAGATGTTGAACAGGATTTGCTCCAGGAAGGTTCAGCCAGGACCCTGGGGACAGAAGGAGACGCACCGCTTGAGAAGGAGGAGCCTCCAGCCACCAGCAGAGCTGCTGCCAAGGCGGGCCCCATGGCACAGGCTTCAGCTCACGCAAGCACGCCTGCCGGCGCTGCCGCAGAGACCAGCAGTGCCAAACCTGGGTTTGAACTCCCCAGCATGCTGAGCTTGCCAAAACTCAGCTTTGCCTCTTCCACAGATGGCGGCAAGCCGTTTGGGTCCTTCTTCATGCTGCAGCCACCTGCAGCCAGCCAGGCTCCAGCTGAGCCGGGCCTCATGTCCGGGCTTCACAAGTTTTCTTCCACTTTGTTTGGTGGAGGAAGTGAAGAGAAGACCGGGAAGCCGGAGAGCGCCCAGGGCGCAGCCTTCGGGAGGAAGCTAGACTTCTCCTTTCCATGGCAAAAAGACACCAAGGCGGCTCCTCTCCAGGAGGGGGCGGGTCCACCACCACCACCGCCACCGCCACCAGCAGAGGGCTTTCCCAACCATGATGTCACCCCAAGTGCTTCCTCCAGACTGGATGTCAGGGTGCCACAAGCTGCATGCGCCCCTGGGCTGCCCATTCCACCTGTGATCGACACGGAGGAGAAAGGCGAGGCTGCCGAGCCTGGCCAACTGCTTGGTCCAGCGGCTGAGTTGGGCTTCTGCTCTGAGGAGTCGCATCATTTTGGCGAGGAATCGAGTGGCCTGACCTCCGCCACCTCGGTGCCATCCAGCCAAGAGGGTGCTGGCCTTGGAGAACCTGAAGGTGACCCAGGCATGGTGGCTCCCAGCAGCCCCCCCGGTCCTGCTTTGGAAGAGCCGACGGACGGAGCAGAGCCGGAGGAGACCGTCCCCTGTCCTGCCCTGGGAACTCCTCCTCCCGGACTGGAGCCGATGAGCAGCAAGCCCCCGGAGGAGAAAAGGCCAGTAGCTCGCAGGGCATGATAAATGGAGTCCACTCATGGGCCATTTATAATGCGAGAGCCCTAGCAGTAGACCGTGTCGTTCCGACTCACCCAGACCGTGGTTGCTAGCAGTGGTAGAGCCCGCCAGTCCCTAGATGACTAACCCCCCCCCCCCCAGTCCTTTCTGTTGTTTCTCTCCCCTTCTGAGTTCCCTTCCCGTTGAAAAACCTCCCGGGTGTCTTCTCCTTTTCCTGGTGGGTGGGTTTTTTTGTCAATCATCAGCTTTTGTTATTATTTGTGCTAGCTTTTTGTTGCCAAATTCTTTGTGAGAGCACCTGGCACTTCCCAATTGCATTACCCAGGTGGGGGGAACACACACAAAATGCTGGACAAAAACCACAATTCAAAATAGAGGCAGCTTCCTTTGGAGCGGATTGGAAGCCTTTAAGTTTGTGCTCCTGGTTTGAGAAAAGGCATCTCAGGAGATGCTGACAGTGATGAAACTGAAGCTGTTGCCAGTCCTTTAACTGGGGCAGAGTCTGTCTGTCTGTTTGTCTCTGTCTCTCTCTCTCTCTCTCTCTCTCACACACACACGCACGCACACAGAGTTGAGGATGCTATTGGACCTTTTAAGAATTTTGTTACTGAAACTCCAAGTTCATGTTGTGCAAGAGCTTTTCTCTTCACCTGCCAGCAGCAGTGTTAGATAGCTGCAACCAAAGAGCCAAAGAGAAGCTGCGAAGGATGCCCCCTTGCCTGGCCTGCTGCCCCTGCTAAGCCTCTAGGCCAGGTGGCATCTGACTTTTAATCTACTTTGTCTTGACAACATGCATGGTTATCCCTGCGCAGGTCAACCCTTTAGCTCTCAGCCTTTTGAAGGAAAGATGTTTGCCCTTTGGTTCTGCCGAGGGGAGCAGCCTCTGCTGGCCCAGAGGCCGTGAGTCCAGGGCCTTCTCTGCCTCCACGCCTCCTCTGATAGGGAAGACGCCCCCGGCCAGTGAGTCTAGCCCCAGCACTACTTCACAGGGGTCCCCCCCACCCCAATCTCCAGTGTGTCCTGGAATCGGAGGTCTGAAGTGTCTTTCCCCTGCCCTGCTGGGCACCAGTGATGGGGAGCGCCACCTGCAGGCATCTGGGTATATGGATAGCTACGGGCACCGTAATTCCAGCTCAGTGCTTGGTGTCAGTGCCAAGGGAAAGGGCCCATGTTGGGCTGATTCTGGGTCAGTGCCAGCTGCAGCCAGAATAAGAGCTGGAAAATGTGAGTGTGAAGTAGCTGCTGCCAACATTAAAATGTGGATGTCCCCTCCTGGGTGGGTGAGGGAGATCTGTTTCTCCCAGCTGCCCTGAGTGCCGGCCCTCCGAGGCTCTGCCCCAAGGCCCCTTGAAGCCTTCCCTGCTGCCCTTGGCTACTTTCTGCGGGCCAGGGCTTTGCATGCTGCCCACTGTCTCGTGCTGTCTGTGTCTGGTGGGTCCCTCAAGGCCCAAGGCGCCAGGGCAGCAGGCAACCGGAGCGGTACCGAGCAACCCAGACTGGTTGGGGCTGACTCTGCTTGTGGGACCCATTGAGGCCTTTGCCCTTGGGAAGCCAGAACTGTCGCTCTCTGCGCCTGTGGTGTGTTTGTGTGTGTGTTGTGACTGCCATGTGTTGCTTCTTGGGTGCCCCTGCTTTTGGCTTACCGATTTCTCGCTCTCTTGTAGTCCTGCCAGCAGTATTAGGTTTGGTTCCTCCTGTAACATCAGCCAGGAAAGTTCTCGGCTGAGCGAGCTGGAACACTCTCAGGGGAGTGCCGCCAACTCGGAACACGAGGAGGAGGAGCTCCCGCAAGGGGTGCCGCCCGCCCATCACCAGAGGGAGGCCCACGGATGGTCCAGCGAGCGGCCCGAGTGGCAGGTGGCGCCAGCTGAGGGAGAGGAGATGGTGCCAGAGAGCGCGGAGAAGGGGAAGGCGCCTGCTGTGCTGAGCCTGTCTCCGGAAGGGGAGAAGTCCAAAGAAGTGCCCACGAGACCGCCCGACAGGTAGGCGATGCGCCTCTGCGACCTTGGAGAGGAAACCTCCTGGCTATAATCTTTGGTGTCTTTGGGAGTGTTTGTTTGCTCATTTATTTCAAACATTTATTCACTGCCTTTTCCCCATAGCTGTCAAGATGGCTCACAGCATAGATATAAAACACATTAAAATAAAATACAAAAATAAAATTTAAAATCACAGTTTAGGACGGCTTTAATCCAGTGTGGTCCTAAATTAAATTGTCTTCAGCCGCCTCCTGAAGATCAAGAGTGAGGGGGCCAGGCGAGCCTCCCTGGGGAGGCTGTTCCAGGATTGTGGGGCTGCCACTGAAAAGGCCCCCTCTCGTGCGCCCCCCAAAGGAGCTTCTCTGATTGGTGGGGCAGTCAGGAGGGCCTCCCCCTCTGACCTTAATTCCCAGGCAGGATGGTCCTTCAGATACCCTGGTCCCAAGCCGTGTAGAGTGAAGCCAGGGCGTCCTGTCCACTCAAGAAGCAGAGAGGGCGGCAGGATCCTTTTGGGTACCCGGCTGTGCCCCTCCCAGGCTGCTGTGTGGCAGCCTTTGCCGCCTTTGCTGCACTCCTTTCTTTTCCAGAAGAGAGCTATGCTGCCTTGTTGCGGCTCCTGTTCCTGACCAGGTTCTCTCCCCCTCTCTCTCTCTCTCGGTTGCCCTCGTCAGTTGTCCCGACGCGAGCGAGCCGCTACTGCTTGCCCCGGCAAGAGCCCGCTGGATCCGTGCGATCAACAGAGTCCGGCTGCAGTTCCAGGAGGTAGGGCTAGCAAAGGGCAGCTGTCCGTCTTTCTGTGTTTCTGTCAGTCTGGTCTCTGGAGGTCAGCTTTCGCTGCAAAAGGGAGACACTCTGCTGGAGGGGGCTGTACGGACACAGCGGAGAGGCACACGGGTGTCTGCGTGTTGCTGGAATGGGTGGTGGTGGGGGCTGAATGTGTCACTGTCATGGCCGGGAGGACTCTTTGTGGAAAAACGTTAACATCTGCCTTTGAAACGAGCATTCGTTGCTGTCAGAGCGGAGTCCATTTTGGTTTCCTCAGGCGGCTGGTGCTGCTGAAGGGAGGGGTGGGGCAGAAGGCGCCCCTCCCTTCCGGCACGGCTCTGGACTGCCTCTTGATCTCGCTGCGTGGAGAACTTCAGAGCCTGCTTCACGTTTGAACAGCTTTTGGGGAGAAGAGAAGAAAGGCTTCGTTTTGGAAATGCGTTCTTGCCTTCCTGCCTTGGTACCCCCCCTCCCCCCCCCGATGCTCCCCCTTGGCTGCCTGATCAAAAGAAGCCCCCCCCCCCCGCCCCGAACCTCTTAGCTCCTGGAATGAACAACCTTCTGGAGAGAGCTGGGTCTTCTCCCCGTCAAGTGTGCCTTGGGGCCGTGCCAGGCTCTCTCGGCAGGAGTCAATGAAGTTTCTCATGCAGGGCAGAAAATTGTCCGTAACACTGCAGAGAGCCAAGGGCTCTTGTCACGCTTAAATAAGTTAGTAGCCTGTTGAACCAAATGAAAAGATTCCGCCGGGCTTGGGCAGTGCGTGCGCGGTTGTCACGGAAGAGCTTTAAAAACGCAGCATTGTGATTCCCAGCACTGCTTCCGATGGTCGCTACATTTGGGCAGCTGAGCGAAATACTTCTGGAGAGTGCAGAAGTCCCACCCCCAAGAGTCTTGCTGCCTTCTCCCTCTGCCCAAAGAGAATTCCTGGGGCTGGAAGGTGGCTGGCGGCGGGCCGGGGGAGGGGGGCCGTGCCTCAGTATTATTCTGTTGCTGGGGGTCTGGAGGGCGCATGCGAGGCCAAGCTGTTCCGTGTGGGCACACACATCTCCTGCTGTGCACAGGGATTGCAAAATGGGCCTGCCAAGATTGTTCCGCTGAGGTTCTTTCCCATTTCTTGTTGGCGCTGTGTGGTTGTGTGCTGGTGTTTTGTAGGAAGACTTCTAAGAAAATGACTCTGTTATACGTGTCCCCAGCCCACAGCTTGTTAAACAGCCTTACAGGCTCTCTTCTGTGAGGAGGGGGCTGTCTGTTGGGCAATGGCAGCTGTGAGAAGGGCCCCCCCCCCCCCAAGCCAGGACGCACCACAGAGGTGCAGTTGAGGGAAGGTGGTAGACTTCATGGGCCCATTGGGGGTGGAAGTGAACTCAGGCCCAGCTGGGATTTCAGCCACAAATCCAAGTTCTGGTTGGAGCAGTTTGGTCTTGATGAGCCTCGGGGGACATTGCGCCCTGCTGCCAGGCCGAAAGGCAAGCCAGCACACAGACACCTCCGTGAGATTAACAGAACTTCGTGACTGGGTCTGGCGTCTTATTCTGGAAGTCGTAACATTCGAGTTGGAGCCTGGAAGTTTCTTCTCCGCACCAGCTACAGATCGTGTCTTGAGAGTGTTCCAAAGAAGGCATGACGGGTGTGGGTGTGTGACTCCGTATTGGCCAGTGTCCATGTCCCAAAGCAAAGAGAGGAGGGGGCAGGCAGGCCAGTGTGAATGGCACCGCTGTGCCTGCAGGAGCAGAGCTGGACTTCCTTCGCTTTTTGGTGTGTGGTTATGCCAAAGCAGCAAAGTGTTCTGGGACTTCACGGAAGAAAGCTCTGAGTCCAGTGGCTTGCTTCCTCCTAGCCCCCCACACTGGTCGCTGTAGGAGAGGTTTGGGCTTTGAACTGCAGCCAGGGGTGGGGTGGGGTGGGGTGGGGTGGGGGGCTACTGAATCACTTACATGGGCAGTCTACATTGTGTGAGGCTCAAACTGTGTGGGAGGTGGGAGACGGCACCTGGAGGGGAGGTCTGAGACCTTCAAAAGAAGCTTTGGGGGATGGGGTGGGGGTGCCGTGGTAGAAATTGGATCCCTGAGCTGGGATTAGCCCTGCTGGGGGTGGGGGGAGACTTATTTCTACTTGGAAATGGCGTGGGGGGGGGAAGGCTTAATTTCCCCCTCCCTGTTAACAGAGTCCACATTTGAATCCTCCTGGCTCCCTTCACAGCTGCTCTCTAACACTTCAAGATACTCCTGGGAGATCTGTGGGTTGGGGAGCGATGGGCGGGTTGCCTCTGCCCCACATACTGGCGCCCAGGCTCTCCTCTTGGCTTGGTGCAGCGTCTGCCTCCGTTGTGTGTACGTGAGCCGCTGAACTTTTCTGAAATGCGACTGTGCGCAAGATCACAATGTGACAAAACACCCCCCCCCCCCATTTTTGGAGCTCTTCCTTTCAGCGAACGACCTCTAAAGAGTCCGGAACCCCATCAGGGCCCAGAGCTCTGAACAGCTTGCAGTCGTTTCATCCTTCCGCATCGGATGAGCGGAGAGTTCGGGCGGGCAAACTAGAGAGCGAGCTTTTCTTCTGCTGGGGAGTGACAGGGCTGCATGCGGGGGCCCCTCGCTCTCCGTCCTGGAGCTGTAGGCTTCTGTCTGTCCCAAGCAGCTGTTGGGCGGGGGCCTCTCATTCGGTGCAAAGGGCTATAATGAGTGTGTACCTGGGTGATGTTTAGACTCTGGTCTCGGGCCTCGCCTCTGCCTGCCCTCTGAAGGTCTGGTCTCACCCAAGGCGCGGGGGGGGGTGGCCTGCAGCCCTTTTTGTGCCTATCTGGGCCTGGGCTGGCATCCACGAGGGCTGTGCTCACTTCCGCTTCTGAGCGAGGCCCACATGGGACTCGAAGGCCCAGTGTTTCCCCCGATGAATGCCTGGTGCTACAAGCGGTCCATCTTTCTAGGTCAGTTGCATGTGAATCTGCCTGGGATGGGAGTGCAAAGAGAATGCGCTCTGTCAGCAGCCAGGCCCCCCCCGCCCCGCGCAAGTGACGCTGGCATGCATTTCGCATGGGCTCCCTGCCTCCAGGTGGGTTCTGGAGAGCTCCTGGAGTTACAGTAGACCTCCAGACAACAGAGATCGGTTCCCCTGGAGAAAATGACCCCACGGAGGTCCCTTCCCTCATCTCCCTAAGGCCCACCCTCCCCACACTGTGCCCCCCAAATCTCCAGGAACGTCACAACCCAGAGCTGGCCCCCTTCACCCTGTTGCCTGGAGTTGGTCGGGGTGGCAAGGGGAGCTTGGTTGCAGTTCTGCCCCCTCATGTCCGCTTTTGGGATGCAGCCGCCGCCGCCGCCTGTAAGGCAGTTGTGGGCGAAAGCGGGTAGGCTGGTGGGGAGTCGCCCCTGGCCTGGCTTGTGTGAGTCTTAAAAAACACTCCACATCACTTTTTATTGTCAGTCTTCCTACAAGGGACGTTGATATTTATTTATGTAGGAAATATCTGTGCCGCTTCCCCAGAGACCCGCTTGACATCGTGTTGATGCTGCGGCACCTACGCCCAACTTCCCTTCTGCTGGCGTTTTGGTCCTGTGCGCAGCTGCCCTGTCGGAACAGGGCTGGGTCCAGCAGGGCTGCTCTTCAGGGTCCCCCTTATCCCACCTCCCAGGGTCTCCCACAGCGCCCAGCCAGACACCCCCAGAAGCTCGCGGCAAGAGCCCAGAGTTCAAGGCCTCCCCTTACTGTCTTGTGCCGTGCCTCCTCCAGCCACCGAGATTCCAGTGAGCCGCACTGGCTAGTGGCCATCGAGGGGCCTGTCCTCCATGATTATGGCTTGTAATTCTTATCTAAGCTCACAACCATTGCTACGTCCTGGGGCAGTGAGTTCCCCAAGTTGACTGTGTGTTGTTTGGAAAAGTTCTGCCTTGTATTGTGTTTCCCACCACCTGCTTTGAGTTCTTCTGGTCTGATGGGAGGAGGTTTTCTCTCCACCCCCCCCCCCTCGGGAGCCTGTGTGCTTGAGGGTGTGGGATGGAAGTCTTTGAAGAGCAGCATGGCAGCGTGGAGATCATTCTGCAGATGGCGGAAGAGGATCGAATCAAATCCTGGGATCCCGGGAGTAGCCAGTTTGGTGTAGTGGTTGAGTGCGCGGACTCTAATCTGGGAGAACCGGGTTTGATTCCCCACTCCTCCACTTGCAGCTGCTGGGTGACCTTGGGCAAGCCATAGCTCTGTCAGAGCTGTTCTCTCAAGGGCAGTCCTCAAGAGAGCTCTCTCAGCCCCGCCTACCTCCCAGGATGTCTGTTGTGGGGAGGGGAAGGGAAAGGAGGTTGTAAGCCACTCTGAGACTCCCTTGGGGAGTGAAGGGCGGGGTATAAATCCAGTTTCTCTTCCCAGTCTCCTCCTCTGCTGGCAGAAGAATGGACTGGCTTCAGCCTCAGCGCATCCCTGAGGGTCTGGCGGGCTTCGCTTATGGCTTCTGTCAGGAGGACGGGGGGTCGAGGACTGTGGGCTTCCCGGCTGTGCTGGTGACGCCTCGGCGGGCGCAGGATGTCTGACGCAGGCCATGTTCCCATGCAGCTGGGAGCTGGAAGGTATCGGGGTGGGGTCCTGAAAGTTGGACTGTTTGACATAGCTGAGCTCGCTGCTTCTCTAACCTCCATCCCATCCCACGGCATGAGGGCCCCTAAGCGCCTCTGCTTCTTCACGAATATAGTGCAAGACCAGATCAATGAGGAGAGAAACTGCCCGCCTGTCTGGATGGCGGGAGGAGGAGAAAATGTATTGCTTGATGAAGGCCTGGGAGGAAAGTGATGGGCTGCCTCTGTCTTGGTCACCTCTGCCTGGTTATGCGGCCCTTCGTCAACCTGCACCGGAGACTAGGGGAGTGTGGGTGTGGCCATCCTCCTCCGTGAGTTTCTCTCCTTCCCCGGATTCCCGGAGCAAACTGTAGAGCCAGAGCGGCTTGTTTGCTCCTTCCACCAGGATCCAGAGACAGATTCTGCTTATTTACCGGCTGCCTGGTTCCCTGTTGGGCAGCCAGTCTGGCCTGGTGGAGGTGGTCGCAGGCTTGGTGTGGGAGATGCCCAGAAGGGTCGCATAGTGATTGCCACATCCGTGCCAACTGCAGCATGCTGCCTGAGCCAACCCAGGACTTGGACGCCTCTCGGCTGATGCCGGCCAGCCTCCCTCCATCTGGGCCCTGCGCATGGCAGAGGACGTACCTTAGACTTGAGTTTTTTTGTTACCCTGGGAGAAGATCTGGTTTAGGGGCTGGTTCCGGCTGTGCCGTGGTCCGGACACCACCTCCTCAAGGGGCAGGTGAAAACAGCTGACTGCAGGGGTGGCAGGTTAGTTTGAATAGTCTGCCTGTGGAGACTAAGGGGTGTGATGGGGCTTCTGGAATGGCCTGGGGGATTTCAAGATCCTAAATGGCGGCTCTTTTGAGGCTGTGGTGGGAAGAAGACAAAGAAGAGATTGGATTTATACCCCGCCCTTCACTCACTTGGAGTCTCAGAGTGGCTTACAAACTCCTTTCCCTTCCCCTCCCCACAACAGGCACCCCGTGAGGTGGGTGGGGCTGAGAGAGCTCTGACGGAAATGGCTCTTTTTCAAGAACAGCTGTGCCAGAACTACGGCTTGCCCAAAGTCATCCAGCAAGTGCAAGTGGAGGAGTGAAGAATCAAACTCGGTTCTCCCAGATTAGAGTCCGCGCACTTAACCGCTGCACCAAACTGGCACCAAAATTAGAAGCCCTGGAAGTGCTCGACATGGTTGCCAGCCCCACCCCACCGCCAGCAACTGCTCTGATCCTTGGGGGAGAAGCCAGTGACTTGGTTTACTATTATGCTGGGTGATAGGCAAGAGGGACAGGATATGGCTAACGTGGTGTTGGCAGAGGACTCAGACAGAATCCAACTGTAGAGCTCACCCATGAGACGGTGCAGATGGCTGCAAAAAGTCTTCTCCTTTGCTGCTTCCATTGTATTGGCCAGTTCATGCTTGAAGTACTTGGCACTTGCTGACTCCAGAGTCTGAGCCTTTAAATTCCCTGTAAGGGATGATCAGGTGGGATGCTTTTGCTAAGGAAGGGTGTGTGTGTGTGTGTGTGTGTGTGTGTGCGTGTGTGTGTGTGTGTGCGTGCGTGCGTGCGTGTGTGTGTATGTGTACAGACAGCCTCTCCTGTTCTGCTTTCAGTGCTGATGAGGGACTCCAGGAGGCTTTTCCTTTGGGGGGAAATAAATAGGAAGGTGCTAAGTGCAAATGGACAGAAATCTTCAAATATCCTTCAGATCTTTGAAATATAACGCAAAGTGAATAGCAAGGAATCATTGCTTATGGCCTCAAGAAAAGGGGACAGGTGTCAGCTGTTGAAAGGCAAGGTTAGGAGATGCGGGGGGGGGGCAGACCAAGCCCCTCTGGGGAAGCTTTCAGAAGGTGTGGCAGTGTTGCTGTGCGTGCTGCAGAGAAAGGGCAGCGGGGGGGGGGTGTCTTGTGGTGCCTGCCGTGAGCTGGAAGCGTGGGCCTTCCATGCAGAGCCTCTGCTGAGGGGGAGAGTCCCCAGGTGCTTGGTGGGTTCCTGGAGGAGGTTGGAAGGCTTCCAGCGTGTGTGAGGGTTGGGAAGGAGGGGTGGGGCCGAGGAGTCGGGCTCCATGTGTTGGAGGAAGGAGCCACAGATGGCAGCTGCACATTGCCCAGGTTGGCACTGGTTGCTTTGCTACCTGCTGCCTCATCTCGATGAATCCCCAGGCGTCTTGAGCGTGGTTCGTTTGCGGCCCTTAACCTCGCAATGCCCTGTCTGTGCGCTTGAAGGACAGGACCGGGGAGAGTTCTTGTAGACGGCGGGCTTTTATAAGACTCCATATTTTTCCTCCTTTGCTCCTGGAGAGTCTTGAAATCTGATTTGTGCCCATTGTCAGCACCAGGGAATCTAATGGCGTCTGCAGTGCCTGTCTCCATTTTAAGAAAGCCACAAATGGCGGATTTTGGGATTTTCCAACAAGCCCTGAAACGTCTCTTGCTCTCTCTCTCTCTCTCTGTGTCTCTTCCCCCTTTTCGTGTTCCACACCTAGCTGGATGAAGAGTTCCGGGGAACATGAAACATTTGTGCTTTCAGTTTTTTTGGAGGGGGGGTGTTCCCGCCCTGCCTCTGCACTGTGCAGGCTCACTACTGTCTGGTGCTTATTTATTTAGCTAGAACATTTATTAGCCTCCTTTCTACCTTTCTACCTTGCAGAACTCAGAGTGGCTTGTAGTCCTGTCCCTTCTACCTCTGTGTCAAGAAACTAGTCTCCTTGAAGAGAGTTTTTCTGCCTCCTAAGTGTTAGCTATCTTGACTACAGAACTCATCACCCCCACTTGCCGGCTTGCTCTCAGAACTGTTGCAGCTCGCCATTTAGAGATCTATCCTGGTGTAACCGCTTTCTGTTGGCTAAATGGTTAGCAGGCTAAGGGTGATTGCTAGCGTAAGAATACCGGTGTAGAACAGGCAGCTTGAGAAGACTCAGAGAGAGGCGAGGAGCTGAGTTATAATCCTCAGAATTCTGGCTTTTCTTCCGGCACTGAGAACTTCAGCCCCACCAGAGAGGAGAAAAAACTGTCCCACAAGCCACAAACTCTTGGCTGCAGGCCTGCCAGAGCGCCTCTCTTGCGCTGCGTCTCTCCTCCCTTTGCAAGTTCCCTGGCTGGTGGATTGTATGCCCAGGCTCAAGCTGGGAGTGTGGGGCTTTGCTGGGGTTGGCCTTGCTGGGCAGGTTGACCCGCTGCTGTGTTGCCTAGCAGGGAGCCGAGCCCATCTCCTGGCAGAATTCTCCCCTGTATCAGCACCTCGAGGGCTGGACAGTGCCGTAAGTGGCTGCCGTTCTTTCAACGCCGGGGTCTTTTGGAGGAAGGGGGTGTTGATTAGTTTTTCATATCACGTTCTTTTTGGTTCAGTTTTAGAAGCTGTCTGATCGTATAAACAACACTCATCTGTTATGTCCTTATGGTGGCTTTTTTAAAGGGATTATGTGACACCCCCCAGTTCAAGGGATCCCCTGTGAGGATGCAGAATCTGTTGGGATCAGGATGTTGGGACCTCAGCTGGAAGAGCTGTGGCATGGAGGTCATCACTGGGGGGGGGGGGCGGCGGCTCCCTGACTGATCATCTGCTTTGCATACGGAAGATCGCGGGTTCAGTCCCCGGCATCTCCAGCTGAAAGCAACAGGTCGTCAGTGATGTAAAAAGACCTTTGCCCGAGACCCCGGAGAGCTGCTGCCATCCCGTGCAGGCAACACTACCCGCGGTTGACTCAGGCAGGCCTCTGTGCAGGGCAGATTCCTCGCTTCGTCCGCTAGCAGCTTCTGTGTTTGTACTGTGTATGACTCTCAGGGGATGTTTCCCCACTAAAATAGCAAAACAGCGCTGCTGCCGTAAGAGATCAGGAAACCTCCACAAAAAGATGGGGGGTTGGATTTTCAGCCAGAGGAAATACCTGGAGTGGAGTCCGCCTGGAGAGAATGTGTGCAAACGCGACTCCCAGTTATTTGTGCAAAAACACACAAGATGCTCTGAAGGGTTGTGGAAGAAATAAAGCTGTGTCAGTTGGGCTTTGCCCCGTCCAGTTATGATGTTGGGTCATGCCTTCTGTACTTGCCAGGTCAAAACGGGTGGGAGAAGCACCAGCCCCCTTCTGTTCCGGTTGCCGCAGAGTGTCCAAACTGCAAGGAGCCCTTGTCCCCCTGGCCAGCCTCTTCCTCCGCCCCACAGACGGACCTTCTCCCCTCGGCTCCCACGGCAGCCAGGAGCTCTCGGTGCCTGGCCTGGCCTGGGCGGATCCTTCCTGGCAGGGATGGGAGGCGTCCTTTGCGGGAGACTTGGCGTCCCCCGGGTTTCAGTGTGTGGAGAGTTCGAGGATGCCTCTCCTCCTCAGATGCCATCATCTTCCGCAGAGGGACTCCCACCCCAGCCTCTCAGGCTGTCCTTTCCCTACTCCTGTGCAGGATTGTCAAGTCAGTGTTGCAGGAAAAGCTGGCTTCTGGCTGGGGGGGGGGAGGGAAAGGAAGCAAGAGGCCCTGTGCGTGAGAGTCAGTGGACAGCTGCTAGAAAGGCAGCATCCCGTGACAGCAGTCCTGGAGGACCTGGGAGCAACTGAGTGCATGGCTGGCGCCACTGTGAGACAGCAGAGGGGGCTCTCGGGGCTGCCGGAGGGCCTGGGAAAGGACCCTCTGTCTGTCGTCTCTGGCCCAGTCTGAGTGTTGTGGAACCAGTTCAAGGCTCAGCCGTTCAGAGGCGAGAGTTGGGCTCATGAGGGCCAAGGGGAGGGCAGTTTCCCATCTGCCAGCTGGGAGATGGGTGAGGATAGATGGCTGGGCCACCCGAGGTGCCTCTTCCGCTTCATCGTGCTGCCTGAAGCTTTGCTTGGCTGTTGCCTTTCCTGGCCCAGCCCAAGGGCTTTGTGACTGCAGCCATAAGAAGGGACTCCCTGTTGAGCTGGGCTTTGGTTGGCCTCATCTCTACAGATCTAGTCGGGGGCTGGGGGGGGGGCTTTGCTTCTACTGCTGTATCAGGGTCACTGATTGAGCAATGCTAACTGTACTTGGGTCCAATGCAGTTAAGTGCCCCCCCCCAATAATGAGATTGCCATTTGGAAGACGCAGCAGTGGAGGGAGGGCTTTCTTCCCCAAGAAGCCGTGTCTTGCTCCGTGTGCCATCATGCTGCTGGTTGGGGCTGAGGTGATGGGTTTGCTTAGAGGGGGGCCTAGCATGCACGGCGGGGGGGGGGGGGGCAGCTGCTGGCCTCACCCCTCCACTTCCCTAGTTGGCCACCTGGAAGCAGATTGGTGTTGTGGGGCTGGGTGGTGTCCCTTGGAGAAAGACACGGAGGGGGCCGCTGGAGTGCAGAAGGCATAGAGACAACCGTATCAACAGGACGATATGATTTGGCCTAAAACATTAGGGGACGTTTCCTCAGTCTTGGGTATCTGTTAGTATGGACACTATTGAAGATGCAATGGCTCCTTTACTGAAGCAAAATGTAATGTTTAGTAGCTCTGTTCTGGTGAGCCACATGGGATGAAGTCAGAAAAGGGAAACCTGGAGCTAAGAAGGGACCTGTGCCCTGCTTAACCCAGAAGAGGCGCAAGGAAACCCGTGTCACCCTCACCGAGAAACATTCCCGTGCGTCCTCCCTGACGGACTGATTTTGACTCAGTCTGCTCCCTCAACCATTCAGTTCTCAGGGCAGCTTTCAATATAGACACTGTTTTAAAAATAACATCTTTCCGTTACTCATCAAAGTGTCCCTCATTAGAAACAGCCCCAGAGCAGCTAATAAGCTTGTCTGATAATGGTGAGGAGCTGAGCCTGTCCTTTGCGGAAGAAATGAAATGATGCAGACCACCCCCACCCCACCCCGTACAGCAAAGGGGGTGATCTGCCCTCACCGCTTGCCGTCCTGCTGGTCAACAGTCTGTTCTGGTTTGTGGAAGATCAAATCCATTGTGAGGGTCCCAAATGGGAAAGTGAACCTTTGAAACCCGGAGTCAAGCGGACAACGGGGGCGAACCCACTGCTCTCCACAGACAGTTGGCTGTGCTCTCTCTCTCCGGGCGTTGGCAGCCCTGAGCGGGGGGGTGGGGGGGGGGCTTCTGTTCCTCTGGAATGGGATTTGCAGCTTCTGTGGTGCTCTCGGAGGCCTTAAATGCTTGGCAGGGGGGTGGGGGTCTTCTGGGCAGGCCTCCAGCTGTACAGTTTGCAGGGGCGGCAGGAAGCCACTGCTGTACTGGGGAAGACCACCATTTGTGCTTCTTTGCAAGTGAATGAGGAGCAGTTTGCATTTTTCCAGTATCCACCCACTCCACTGCTTGCAATCACCTTCACAGACACCGTGATTTTTGGTATTAAAAAAAAGCCACCAAGCCACTGTCCCTTCCTTGGACAAGTTACTGGGTAGTGAAACCCATTGTTCAGCTCATTCTTGATTCTTCATACAGATGTGACTGATAATGACAGTCCTCCAGCTTTAGCATCTGTGAAGGAAAGGACTCGCAAGGCCTTCACTGTTCCCTCTGGTTGGCCCCTTGGAGGTCACAAAAACTCTGCAGCTTCCCCAGTTCTCCACTTAGTGATGCTAACCCTTTCCTCTTACTCCTCGAGGTGTCCAAAATAAACTGGATAGCCGCTGCCACCACCAGCTGAGAAACTGTCTCCCACTAAACCAAGCCATGCCTCTGTCATTCTGTACCTTCACTGCCAGTCAGGGGCTCTGCCCAGTCACTGTGCCTGCCTGCTTCGCTCCACAAGTAGCGCAAGGAGCACTTTGCCACAACTCTGCATGTTCAGGCTGTCGTGGCCCAAGGATGGCAAGCCGCCCCACCGCCCCGCCCTATGGCCACACTTCAGATAGTCAGGCTGAATAAGCATGGTGTGTTTCCAGAGACCAGATTTAAAGCACTCAAAATATGAGAATGTCTAATAAGTGAATAAAAGAATACACATGTTCCATTCAAGCATTTTGGGGTGAGCAAGGGAACAAAGACAAGGAGAAAACCACGCGGTTTGGTGTAGTGGTTAAGTGTGCAGACTCTAATCTGGGAGAACCGGGTTTGATTCCCCACTCCTCCTTGGGCAGGCCATAGTTCTAACAAGAACTGTCCTTGAAAAAGAGCAGTTTCTATCAGAGCTCTCTCAGCCCCACCTACCTTACAGGGTGTCTGTTGTGGGGAGGGAAAGGAGTTTGGAAGCCGCTCTGAGACTCCAAGTGAAGGGTGGGGTATAAATCCAATCTCCTCCTCCTCCTCTTCTTCTTTCCTGCACTGGGTTCTTATCCAAATGGCAGCTGTGGGAGCAGCTAGCTTTGCTTGAAGTTGCAGCAGTTTGAGGTTCGTCAGTAACTTACACTTTCCGCTTAGGACTTCTAGCCGTTGTCCCCCTGGACAAGGTGGAGTCCCCAGGCATCCGCTTAGTCCTGCATGGCTTGTGCTCCCAAGGCAAGAGCAGAAGAGAGAGAGAGATCTTCCACGTGTCCTGAGAATTTATCAACCATGTTGGGGGGTCTGTCTCGCCTGGGGGTCGTTTGGGTCTTCCTGCCCTGACAGGCGGAGTTTACCTTTTAGCCATTTGGCCCTTAGCAGTCTTTGTCCCTTTGGGGTGGGACTGGGCAAGCAGGGTGTGAGGTAGGAGAGGTCGATTCAAGTCCCGAACCACCTTAGAGACCAAGAAGATTTTTTTGGGGGGGGGGCTTTTGAGAGTCAATGCTCCCTTCGTCAGGTAGCAAGTGCAGTTGGGGCAAAGAGTCGCCCCACAAAATGGGGGTCTGCTTACGGTTCTGCTAACAGTTCCCCAACCCAGTCAATTCTGGCATCAGGGCTCAGTCTAGAGATGGAGGAGCGAAAGGTGTCAAGCTAGAAGCCACCTGGAGTACAGAAAGAGATGGCTTCACCATGGGTTGCATGCCATTTTTATCATTTCAGTTGGTCGCCCCTTCTGGGATAATGAACTTCTAGTTAAAAGTTTAAATATTTTGCGCTCTGGGGTTTGGGCTTTTAAAAAAAAATTTGCTTGATAAGTCTTAATTTTAGCCTGAATCAGTAGGGAATTATTAAAACCGATAAAGTAAGTGTTCAGCAATGTAGGCCACATGCTTTGATGTTGAGGAGGTGTATTTTATTCTCTATTTTAAAAATCCCCGTTATCTCTCCACTTCATTCCAACTTCCCAAGCCCTGAACTACAGATAAAATGGTGCAGTAAGCGATTCTCTCCAAAACCCGTGGGTGGATAAACTGGAGAGCTGAGCCTGCAGCGGAACACAGCCTCTGCCCCTCCTCGGCACAGGCAGGCATCGGCCCCGGCCCCTCTGAAATGGGCTCCTGACTGGGGCAGGGGGCGCGGGGGATGCATGAGCCAAGAGGAGGCTGCTTGGGGGGAAGGGTAAAGCCCAGTTCCTGAAAAGGGATCCAGGAAGGAGCTGGGAAGCTACAAGCTGGTTGACCGGCTCTGTTGTCCTGGTAAACTGGTGGAAACTGAATTATTAATTAAGTGGCGTTACAAGTCCTGCTGAGAAGAAATTGGCATGGCTTTTGCAGAAGGAAGTCCTGCCTCACCAACTTTTGGAACTTGTTTGAGCGGGTTTTAATAAACATGTGCTAATGGTGAGATCCAGACCGTCTCCGTGTAGACTTCCAGAAGGATTTTGACAAGGTCCCCCAGCTAAGACTGCTGTATAAATTTGGTAGGTAGAGGGTGTGCCATGGCTCAGTGCTTTGCATGCAGAAGGGCCCAGGTTCAATTCCCGGTCGCATCTCCATTTCAAAGGACCGGGGAGTAGGTGATATGAAAGATCTCCCACCCCACCCCTGAGATCCTCCAAGGCTGCTGCCCGCCAGAGCAGGCAAGACTGGTTTTGACCGGCACAGGAGAATGCAGCTTCCTATGTTCAGGCTCGTGGGTCCTGTCATGGAGAAGAAGCTGGTGGAATGTCAAGCAGTGAAAAGCAGCGTTCATGGACAGTGCTCACAGTGGAGGGGCGTGATCAGCAGGCAGGGGTGATCTTAGCCAGGGACAACAGGGGAAGCTGCCTTGGACCCTATACTGGGTGTGTGTTTCCAACTGCTTCTAGCCCTGCCCCCCTGAAGGAAGGGGAAGAGAAGAAGAAGAAGAGCTGGCTCCTGTCGCCTCTTGCATCGGCCCCATCTGGGGCTCATGAAGCTGGTTCCTGGCAGCAGTTGTGGGTCCCCGGGCCGGCCTGCCTTGCCCAGGAGGAGAGCCCCCCCCCCCGGCTTGGCCCTGGCCTTGGCGTGGCGGTGGTAGGGCCGTGGTTCTGGAGCCCCATCCTGGACTTCTGCAGTGTACTGGCCAAGTTTGCAGATGATACCAAGTTATTCAAAGTAAAGGGAACCAGAGCTGGGTGTGCAGAGCTCTGTGAGACTCTCTGTAGATCGGGAGAGTGGACAACAGTGGGGCAAAGGGAGTTTGGTGTAGGTAAGTACACAGCGTAAGCTAATCCTCAAATGCAGAATCTGCCTTGATGGGGTCCAGTGTTCCCTCTAAGCTGAGTTAGTTTGAGCTAGCTCACAGGTATTTTAGCCTCCAGCTCACATATTTTTTGTCATAGCTCAGGAAGGATGGCCCAGAGCAAACTAATTTATGCAGCAGCCAAATTGCTCGCTCACAACTTTAATGTCAGCAGCTCACAAAGTAGAATTTTTGCTCACAAGACTCCACAGCTTAGAGGGAGCATTTGGGGGTCTAAACGGGCAGTGGCTGGCTTGGAAAAGAGGTGCTGGAACCATGACAGGTAGTCTGGTGGAAATATTGACTTGGGGTGCAGCAGCATGAAGTTCTGCCCTGGGGGTTATTTCAGTAGTAATGAGAGAAAGAAAGCAGCAAGTATCACAGTGTCCCCGTTTGGATCTATGACGCGGGAGTGCTTGGGATACTCTACAGTCCTGGGTGCCGTCCGGAGCTGGAAGAAGGGCAGAAAAGGGTAGCTGGTTCACATTTGTCTGCAAGGAAAAGAGTCTGGGGCTTTTCAGTTTAGAAAGAAGACATTCAGGGGGTGGGACATGGTAGAGGTTTAATAAATTATACACAGTGTGGCGAAAAGGCTGTTTCTGCCCATCTGCCCCCAAATACGGGAACTTGGGTGGCACCCCGTGAAGTTCACGGACAGCGGGTTCAGGATGCACAAATGGAAGCACGTCTTAGTGCAGTGCACAGTTAGCCTGTGGAAGGGGCTGTTTGCTTTAGGTGGCTTCTTTAAAAGGTCCACGGAGGAGAGTTCCAGCAGTGGCTATTAGTCACGGAGGCAGGGTGGGGCTTCCGAGGAAGGAGGCAGGAGACTGCTGAATGCCAGTTGCCGGGGGCAGCAGCAGGGGCAAGCTTTGTCCTCTGTGCCTCTGCTGGGGCCTTCCAAGGCCCTTGGTCAGCCACTCAGGGCAACAGGGTGCTGGACTCCAAGGGCCATGGCTTTCTTCCAGCTGGGCTCTTCTTATGCACGCAGTAGAGGCCCGGCGCATGAGTTAGCACACATGTGGACTGGGGGGGAGCAACATGTCTCTGGGGAGGGTCAGGAAGATGGTGATCTTCCCCCCCAGGCGATCCACACGGGGCTAGGTTATAATTGGGCTCAATATTTGTGTGTGTGTGTGTGTGTTTTCAGTCGCATTTTGGCTTTCAGCCTCCAGCCCCCAAGCTTCTGGCAGCTGTCCTTTTTGTGGTGGGGCACTTGGTCACGAGCCGTGCGCTGGGGTTTTGTTCTGGAGCCCGCATGTCTCATTGCGCTCGCCAAAGCACAGTTTCTGTGCTCAAGTTCCCCTGCTGGAGTGATATCTTGGCAGCGAATGCCACAGTGGGTGGGAAGCAGGTGATGAAGGAATCTGGGTGGAAATGGGGAGGGGATTTTTTGTGCAATTATGCAATTGTAATCAGCCCCTGTGCCCAGCCCCCCTCTCCCCCCCCCCCCTTGGAGGCGTGTGGGAGCTGCCTGCGAAGGAAGGAGGGAAAGATGCTGCTGCCAGAGAGCGCTCAGCTCTCCCTCCGCGTGTCGGCTGGAACCAGCTCTGCCATGCTGCCTGCCCTCCACTCTTCTCCTCCGAGCAGCAGCAGCAGCAGCAGCGTGTTGCTTTTGGTCGGGCTGGTTCTGTCTGTTGTTTGGGTCCCTGAATGGGTGGCCAATTGAAAGAATTGTTCCCAGCCTGGGAGGGCTGGGGTTGGAGGGGGAGGGTGTGTGGGGCGCGTGGCAGGCTTCCGGCAGCGGTCCAGACCCCGTGAAAGGAGGAGCAGAAGTACCAGGAGACCCACGGGGGCTTCCTCCGCTCCCCAGGTAGAATGCCAGAGGGGAGGATGAAGTTGAACCGCTGCCCGGAGAAGGAACGGATGCCCCAGAGCCCAGCGTGGAGCCCTCTTCCTCCTCCTCCTCCTCCTCCTCCTCCTCTCGAGGGATGCGTCGTCAGCAGCAGCTCCGGGATTTGATTGTTCCATTCTTGGCTTTCTCTGTTTTGCTTCTCTCCTTGGATTTCTGGACAGCTCTGCTTTTTCAGCCATGTCCTCAACTTCGGCTCTTCTGCTATTGAGAGACCCCGGAGCTGGCGGCTTCCCGGGCCGGACTTCCTTGCAGGGTGGGGCAGCTTTTGGTCCCCCAGCTCAGGTCTTCACGCTGCACAAGGGAGCAGTTTGACTCTCTGGCTCTTCTTTGATTCCCCCAAGTTCCTTTTTAGTTTGAATCTTTCTTTCTTTCTTTTTTTGTTTAAGGCTGCAAGGTAAGTTCCAATCACAAACCTGGTGAGGAAGTCTGACTGTTCCAGGGAGCGTGGAATGATATGGGGGGGGGGGGGCGCAAGAGGGTTTCCTTGAACACTCCTCTTGCAGGTATGTCTGTTGCACGTGTGCACTGAGGCCGTAGGCACCTGCCAGTTACCACAGTTGGAATTTAGCATCCCAGAGGTCCAGTTGGGAGAATTTCTGATCCACAGTCGCGATTGTCATATATTTGTCTCTCTTCATGGGCGTGTAGCTCGGGAGGTGGTTCAACTCTGTTTCTTTGAGCAACTTCCACTATCCGAGCAAGCAAGAAAAGGTTAAATGTAAGGTGGACAATGCTTCTGCTACTGGCTGCAGCTTCTGCCTGTGGCTTGGGGGGTCAGATCACTCTAAAGGTGGGTGCCTTGCAGCTCCCTTTCCTGCTCTTTGCCACTTCTGCAAACTCTGACTCAGGCGTCTTTCCCAGGGCAAACTCTCCCTGTTGGTCAAGGGGTGTGCCTGGTCACTGCGCCCATTGAGAAGTGCCGCAATAGGGAGCCGGAGGCAGGGGAGCTACCCCGTCCCTTTGCCCCCCTGTGTGGACTGGCTGGGTAGACAGAACGGCCAGAGGGAAGGGAGAGGAAGAGCCAGAGATGGAGCGTGGGCAGCGGGCAGAGCGGGCCGCCTTGCTGAGGTCTGTCTGGCCTTTCTCTCCCCCATCACCTCGACAGCTTGAGATCACTTACCTGGGAACCCCCACTTGCCAGGGAAGGGGAATGTTTCCCCGGAGGAGGAGGAGGAGGAGGAGGCGAGAAAGGTGTGTGTTCTTCCGCATTGCTCTTCCATGTGTCCCCTGTTAGTGAAGATCAGCCCCCTGTCACTCAAAGGGCTCTTTGTTGAGCACTGCCCCTGTCGGGCAGCTGTCTGTCCAAAGTGGTGGTCACCGGGCTGTAAACAGCTTCTGTTCTCTTACACACTGACTGCTCCGGAGCACGGGGGCTCAGAGGTCAGCCGGCAGACATCGTGCCGGGTTGTCAGCATGCAGTTCACTCCGGGGTCGCTAGAGGTGGCTCTTCGTGGGTAGCCTGTAATTGCCAGAGATCCTGAGGGTCTGGGCTCGCAGGTTACTCTCGACGGTTACTCAACGGGTGACTCTCGACGGTTATCCTTCGGTCCTCGGATTTGTGAGGGAAACTGGCTGACATGTAAAGTGCTTCTAGCTTGCCACTGACTAAAAATTACTTGTGCGATTGAGGGGCGATAGATAATTCTCTTCCAGACCAACGGTGGGGGGGAGGAAGTAGCAGTCCTGTCAAGGAAGTCACTTGGCCTTCCGAGGCGGCCTCTCCCCCTCCTTCCCCTGCCCTTCGGGGAAGCTGCTCGACTGACAGAGGATTTGTAGCCCTCGGTGTGAGTGATGGGAGGCTGACTGACATGTGAGTGACAGGTTCTCTCCTGGCATTTCAATACCAAGCAGAGTTCATTTCCAAGCGTGCCCATTCTTTGGGCTGCTGCCGCCTGCCCTGCCCTGCGCTCAGTGTAGAGGAAGACGCTTCCTGGACTTCAGAGCTCTCCTTTCCAGTCTGGGCCTCCGTCCAAAGTGCTCCCAGAGGTCCCTTTGCTTGGCTGCCACCAGCAGACCTGCACTCGGCATCTTCAGAGTTCCTCCTCCCCCCCACAATAAAGCCAACCCTGGGTGGGGACGACGACACAAAAATGCAAAATGGAGACTGTGACATTTCAGAAGTGAAGAAGGTAAAGGCAGTGACCATCCACACTAACCTAGATGTGCATGAAGTCATTTAATGCCTGTAGGAGCCAAAGAACGCCTCCTCTGTGCTTAGCACTTCCTCAGTACAATCAAATGATCTATCTGTACGTTTTCACCTTTCCCTTCCTCCAAGTTCTTTCTGAATCTGTTTTATCCTCACAACAACCGTGAGAGGTAGGTTCAGCCGAGAGGGGAGAGAGAGTCTGACTTACTGTTACCCAGAGAGCATTCAGGACAAATTCTAACCCAGCATTTTTTCCCCGGTGGCACTTCCCTTCAAAGAATGGCGACTCTCGCAATGGGCAGCAGAAGATGGAAACCTCCTCCCCCCGGCTCCTGAATGTGGCCATTTTAAATGTCAGCTCTGTGTCCCTCTCTCCTTTTGAATCCTGACCTCTGTGTCCTGCGGAGGCAGTAGATGGGCCCTGACAGCGACCCTTGTATCCTGCGGGAGGGGGCGAGAGCCAGTGAACCGGGGCCAGAAGGCATGACTGGTGTTACTAGGACCTGTAGCAACCTTGGTGGGCTGTGAAGGGGCAGAAGAGGGGGCTGCCGTGCAGTGCAGAATCCCCTGGGGGCCTGGGGGCCTGGCGTTGGTTGCAGGGGCCACTGGTGAGTCTTGAGCCTCTCTGCCTCTGCGGCAGCCGGAGCGATCTTCTCAGGGAGGAGAGGGTCAACGAACGGAAGTTTCTTCAAGAAATGTGCCGCATCCCACCAACAACGGGGGATTCCTGTGGCCCCTGCTGTCACAGCAGCCACGCTTGGTGTGTCCAGGGCTGCACGGTTGTGCACCTTGAATAGAAGGTCCCTGGGTCAGGTTCAGGGGGGAGTGGGGGTGATCATAGCTACATGAATTCACTCTTGCATCTAGAACTGTAGCAGGCAGGCCATCTAGTCCAACCCGCTGTTGAATACAGGGTCAGCCTAGAGCCATCCCTGACCAGAGTTCATCAAGCTGCTGCCTGAAGACTGCCAGTGATGGGAGCTCACCACCTCCCCAGGCAGCCGAATCCACTGCTGAACCACTCTTATTGTAAAAAAAAAATTAATTCCTTGTATTCAGCTGGTACCTTTCCGCCCATAATTTAGACCCATTATATGTGTGAGAATTTCCTTCATTATTTGTCTAATTCTTTCTTTATTTTTGTTACTTCACATTTCTAAACCGTCCCCCCCCCCCCAGCCTAGGCCGGCTCAGCATTCTTTCTCATGCTTGTCTGCGGGGCGAGGGTGGTGGGCTCCCAAAAGTGGTGCCGGGGAGCCATCGCTCAGCCCCACCTGGATGTCGCTCAGTTTGCTCAGCCCCTCCCCAGTCAACCTCTTTGAGGACAATGCGGCCTGATTTGTTGAGGTTATCTGTTGCCCATCCCATTCTGTGCTGTGTCGATTCTGCTGCAAGAGAGGTGGCTTGCGGATTGCTTCAGCTTTGGTGCTGCGAGGAGAGCTGTCTGCATTGGCCTCCAAGGCACAGTGGCAGCCCTTGGGAGGAGTCTGTGGTATTGGCAGGATGGCAGCTGTTGGGCACCCAGCTGTTTGTTGGAGCGGTGGAAGTGGTCCGTTGTCCTCCATAGCGGAAATGAGCCTGTGGGTCACTTTGGAGCTGTGTGGTATTGGTCTGGTTCTGAGGGGACAGAGGGGGAGCCCTGGGGAAGAACTGTTGCTTCCACCTGCTCTGTGGTGTGGCTGGAGAAGTGAACTGTCTTGCTGGGGAGGGACTGTGGCTCAGTGGTAGAACATCTGCTTGGCATGCAGAAGGTCCCTGGCTCAGTCCCCGGCAGCATCTCCAGTTGAAAGTAGCAGGTGAGGTGAAAGGCCTTCCTCTGCCTGAGACCCTGGAGAGCTGCCGCCAGTCTCAGACGACATTGACCCTGATGGACCAGGGGGCTGATTCAGTCGAAGGCAGCCTCACGTCTGGGCACCTTTTAAAGGACGCTGGAGTTGGCTGGCTTAATGTAGGTTTTCTGCAGCGAAGCCAAGTGGGACTTGTTCTTGTGGAATATTTATTTATTTATTTGCTTATTTGATTTATGCCTCTGCCCTCCCCACCAAAGCAGGCTCAGGGTGGGGAATCTGGCCCTGTGTTGAGAGTCAGTGCTTCCTGGGAGACTCGGGTTCTGAGAACCCATGGTTTCCATCCTTCCTTCCCGATCCTTTTCCTGCCGGTATATCAGTTCAGTTCCCTTCTGAGCTTGCTGAGGAATTGCCAGTGCATGTTTCATCTGCTGCCTGAGTTCTTAAAATATGATCCTCCCTTAAATGAGAATCTTCACCCAGTTCCCAACCTTCCGAGGTATCCTGAAGCTCCTAGAAACTCTGTGTGTTCACTGACAACATCTTATTTCAACATATCATTTCAGTTCTAAAGGAAACAATCAGCCATTTGGATTACTGCAAGCAGATTGTGGGGGGGGGGGGGGGGGGGGGCGGGGGGAGGCAATCTTAAAAACAAGCCATGAGAAGGACTTGGCCCCCTTCAAGTATCCTCAGAAGCCGCTTCATCCTAGTTGCTGGAGAATTCGAGCTGCGTCTTGCCAGGCTCTGGGGACAGTCTGGCAAGGGGTGGGGGGGGGAGCTGTCCCCCCCCCCCCCTTGCGCACGCTGTCTGAAGGCCTTGTTGGAAACAGGTGTAGTTGTTGGCGGTTATAAAAGGGCTGTGCAAAAATTCCCAGAAAGTGTCAGGGCTCTACAGCGTGTAGCGAAGGGCTGCCATAGCAACCTTTCCCGGGTGCTCAGCTGTGAGTTTTTCATCCTTTTGGCTTGTGTTGTAGCCTTGCCTTTCTAAGCAAAGTAGGAATGCAAGAACTGCCTTGCGGGATCCGGCCACAGCCCATACAGCCTGCCCAGTAATCTGTCTTCAACAGCAGGAAGGCAGTTTTGCCTCTGACTGGAGCAGCTCACAGGCAGGGCGTGAAATGGGCCTTCCTTCCCCCAGGGTTCGGTACCCTGGTGCTGTACTGCTTCTGAACACGGAGTTAAACCATTTAGCTGCTGCTCTGTTGGTTTGCTCACTACAGTGTTTATGTAAAAGGGGAGAATTGTTAAGGAGGTCAGTTTTATAAAGGGAACAGGATTGCAGTTATTGTCTGGGAATAGCTAGGCAGACTTCATTACATTGCTTTGTGTATGTACATAAGAACATAAGAGAAGCCAGTGTTGGATCAGGCCAGTGGCCCATCCAGTCCAATACTCTGGGTCACACAGTGGTCAAAAACACCAGGTGCCCTCAGGAGGTCCAGCAGTGGGGCCAGGACACTAGAAGCCCTCCCACTGTGCCCCCCCACCCCCCCGTCAAGCACCAAGAATACAGAGCATCACTTGCCCCAGACTGAGAGTTCCTGTCTGTACCTTGTGGCTCATAGCCGCTGATGGACCTCTGCTCCATATGTTTATCCAATTCCCTCTTGAAGCCGTCCATGCTTGTAGCCGCCACCCTCTCCTGTGGCAGCGAATTCCAGGTGTTAATCACTCTTTGGGTGAAGAAGGACTTCCTTTTATCTGTTCTAACCCGACTGCTCAGCAATTTCATGGAGTGGCCCACGAGTTCTTGTATTCTGAGGAAGGGAGAAAAGTACCTCTTTCTCTACCTGCTCTGTCCCATGCATAATCCTATAAACCTCGATCATGTCACCCCCCTCAGCCGTCGTTTCTCCAAGCTAAAGAGCCTCAAGCGCTTCAACCCTTTCTTCATAGGGAAAGTGTTCCAACCCTTTTATCATTCTAGTTGCCCTTTTCTGCACTTTTTCCCAATGCTATAATATCTTTTTTGAGGTGTGGACACGGTACTATACAGTTGCTGTGTTGCAGTGTTCTCCTGTTTTATAATCCTACTTTATTATATGTATTACTTTATAATTCCACTTTATTATAGGTTATCACTCCATTTTCTAGCGTATTATCTAATTTTGTAAACCAGGTTTTTATATGTCACCATTTGTTGTGTGTGTGTTCTCTCTCTTCTGCGTTGTTTCTAATTGTATAATCTTCCTTGTGTCTCAACGAGAAGGGCAGGCTATAAATGAAATAATGATTGAGTATAATAAATAAGTATTTATAAAATCTCCAAGACCACTAAGAAAAACTGAAACAGCACCCGTTAAAATCCCAGCCAAAGCCCCCACAGTGCAAAAACTGTATAGGGAGAGAGGCATAAGTTGGCAGCAAAGTAATTTTATTTTTAAAAAGGTAATGACAGGCGTAGTCGTGGCTCGTGGCCTATCTAAAGTAGGCTTAGCTGAAAGGAAGTGACTGGCTGCAGGACACCCAGCCGGCTTCATGGCAAGGTGGGGATTTGAACCTCAGTCTGTATAAGTTTCTAGCGTAGCATGAATCTAATGAAGATAGCATGCTGGTTTTCCTTTTGCAGGCTGAACATATCCAGTTCCCTCTACCTTTGTTCATCGGTGTTGTTTTCCAGACCCCTGGCCAACAACTTTGTGGCCTTCCTCTGAACTGGTTGTGTTAATGGATCTGCATCAGTGCAGCAGCCAGAATTCGTGGGGCCTCCGTATTTCAGATGAGGTCCAGCTAGCCAGGGACAGCTGTCAAGTCACTTCCAATTTGTGGCAACCCTCTGAGTTGATGACCTTTAAAACATCCTCTCTTTAACAGCCGTTCTCAGGCCTTGCAAACGGAGGGCCTTTGTGGGTTCCTTGACGGAGTCCCTCCGTCTCCTGTTGGGTCTTCCTCTTCTCCTGCCGCCTTCAGCTTTTCTTAGCATGATTGTCTTTTCCAGTGATTCTTGCCTTCTCATAATGTGGCCAAAGTATGAGAGCCTCAGTTTAGCTTCCAGGGAGAGTTTGGGCTTGATCTGGTCTAGGACCCACTGATTTGTCTTTCTGGCAGTCCACAGTCTCCGTAAAACTTTCCTCCAGCGCCACGTTCCAGCTGAATCAACTTTCTTCCTGTCAGCTTTCTTGACTGTCCAAATTTCACATCCATGTGTAATAATGGGGAATACTGTGGTGTAAATTATCTTGATCTTGGTGGCCAGTGACACATCCTCACATGTAAGAATCTTTTCTAGCTCCTTCATGGCTACCTGTCGCAGTTTCAGTCCCCTCCTGAGTTCTTGGTTGCAGTCTCCCTTTTGATTGATGATTGACCCAAGGAATAATTTTTTTCAACAATTTCAGTTTCTTCATTGTCTGCCTTAAAAATGTGTAATTTCTCAGTCATTACTTTTGTCTTCTTGGTGTTCGGCTGCTTTGGCACTTTCTGCTTTAACTTTCCTCAGTAGTCGTTTCAAATCTTCACTATTTTCTGCCAGTAGTGTGGAGTCATCTGCATATCTCAAATTGTTGCAAGGAATCTGGTACAGCTACTGTGGGTTGTAACTTTGATACTACCATTAATGTAGCTTAACACTGCATTTTGCTTTACCTGCAGTCACATCATTCCACTGACTCACATGCCTCTTGGAATCCTCTGCAATCCCCACATCCCCCCCCCTCCACATGCAGCTGCCAAGCCAGGTATCCACCATCCCCTATCAGTGCATTTAATTCTTTTTGCTGAAAATCTGAGTTTTCCGTTTGTTGGTTTTGGCCCAGCAGTTATCATTTCTTTGGCAGGTAGCCCCCTGTGAAGCATGTGAACATACCCTAAGACTTTGAGGAGGCAGGGATAGCCTCATAAGGGATGGAACTGGCCCCATGGAGATCCCAGCTAGGTAATCCAGTAGTTCCTCCATGCCCAGCAGCAGTGCCAAAGGTGCCCACCGGAGTGTCTGACCCTTAATCTCTTGGCGCTGTGGGCAGGAATGATGATGGTCCCTCACAGCTTTCACTACAGCTAGCCAGAAGGAGGGCTCCAGTATTTTAGGGTGGCCTCAATGGCTGGTCCCGGCTTGGCCAGGACCTGGGTCCTGTGTACCTAAGCTCTACTAACCGGGATACTTCTTTCCTTGCCCCCAAACCTCTGGTGATCCTCCTTCACCAACTCTCGCCACATATTCCACCTGGGAAACTGGCCCTGCCCACTACCCACCATTTCTCTGTCGCTCACCACAGGGCCCCATGACAGGCCCCCCCCCCCCGCAGCTCATTCTAACATTATTGATTTATTTCCTTTGTAACCCGACCTTCTCACTGAGACGCAAGGAAGTTCACACTATATATATATATATAGGCTAGTCCGAGTGAGGTAAATAAAAGGGAGCAGAGGCTGTGGCAAATATAATGCAAGTCTGTGACCAGGCAGGCAGAAAGGGACTATGAGGAATGTATTGCAGAAAACATAAAGATCAACAATGAAAATTTCTTCAAATACACTGGAAGCAGAAAAGCAGCCGGGGAGGCAGTGGGGCCCTTGGGTGACCACGGGGTAAAAGGATTTCTAAAGGATGACAGGGAAATGGCTGAGAAGCTGAAGGCATTTTTTGCCTCTGTCTTCACTGTGGAAGATGAGAGGTGCTGGCCCACTCCAGAACTGCTGATTTTTTGGGGGAGGGGGGCACTGAAAGACCTGAGTCAGACTGAGATGACGAGAGAGGGGGTCCTACGTCTGATGGACAAATTTGTTGCTGCTGTTGTTCAGTCGCACAGTCAAGTCCGACTCTTCGCAACCCCACGGACCACATCACGCCAGGCCCTCCTGTCTTCTGTCATGCTCAGGAGTTTGCTTAATTTCATGTTTGTTGCATCGATAACACCATCTCATCTTTTGCTGTCCCCTTCTTTTTTGACCTTCAATCTTTCCCAGCATCAGGGTCTTCTCCAGTGAAGGCTCCCTTCTCATTTGGTGGCCAAAGTATTTGAGCTTCAGCTTCAGGGTCTGGCCTTCCAGGGAACAGTCAGGGTGGATTTCTTTTAGGATCGACTGATTTGATCTCCTTGCAGTCCAAGGGACTCTCAAAAGTCTTCTCCAGCACCATAATTCAAAAGAATCTATTCTTCGGTGCTCGGCCTTCCTTATAGTCCAACTCTCGCAGCCATACATCACTACTGGGAATACCATGGCTTTGACCATATGGACTCTTGTTGGCAGGGTGATGTCTCTATTATGCTGTCTTGGTTTGCTATCGCTTTCCTCCCAAAGAGCAGGCGTCTTTTAATATCATGGCTGCAGTCACTGTCTGCAGTGATCTTGGATCCCAGGAACATGAAGTGGGTTTCCATGACTTTCCCTTCTATTTGCTAAGGAGTGATCAAGCCGGATGCCATGATCTTAGTTTTTTTGATGTTGAGTTTCAAGCCAACTTTTGCGCTTTCCTCTTTTACCCTCAACAAGAGGTTCTTGAGGTCCTCTTCACTTTCTGCCATCGTCTGCATATCTGAGGTTAAGAACATAAGAACATAAGAGAAGCCAATGTTGGATCAGGCCAGTGGCCCATCCAGTCCAACTTTCTGGGTCACACAGGGGCCAAAAACACCAGGTGCCCTCAGGAGGTCCAGCAGTAGGGCCAGGACACTAGAAGCCCTCCCACTGTGCCCCCCCCCCCAAGCACCAAGAATACAGAGCATCACTTGCTCCAGACTGCTATAATATCCTTTTTGTGGTGTGGCGACCAGAACTGCCCATTTATACTCACTCGCTGTTTCCTTTTAATTAGCCAGTTTTTGATCCACAAAAGGACTTGTCCTTTTATCCCATGACTATTGAGCTTACTTAGGAGCCTTTGATGAGGAACTTTATCAAAAGCTTTCTGGAAGTCAACAACATCTATTGGGTCCCCCTTGCCCACATGTTTGTTTACTCCCTCAAAGAACACTAACAGGTTAGTGAGACAAGATCTTCTCTTACAGAACCCATGCTGAGTCTTCCTCAAGAGATTTTGTTCATCAATGTGCCTACTAATTTTTTCCTTAATAACAGTTTCCATCAACTTACCCTGTATCAATGTCACATTGACTGGCCTGTAATTTCCCGGATCTCCTCTGGAACCCTTTTTAAAGATGGGAGTGACATTTGCTACCTTCCAGTCCTCAGGAATGGAGGCAGATTTTAAGGAAAGATTACATATTTTTGACAGGAGATCCACAAGTCCACATTTGAGTTCTTTCAGAACTCTCGGATGTATGCCATCCGGGCCTGGTGATTTCTCAGTTTTTAAGTTGTCTATCAGTCGTAGGACCTCCTCTCTCGTCACCTCAATCTGACTCAGGTCTTTCAACCCCCCTCCCAAAATCAGTGGTTCTGGAGTGGGCAGGCACTTCTCATCTTCCACAGTGAAGACAGAGGCAAAAAATGCATTCAGCTTCTCAGC
The DNA here is from genome assembly GCA_029233225.1 of Lepidodactylus listeri. Classification (NCBI taxonomy): domain Eukaryota; kingdom Metazoa; phylum Chordata; class Lepidosauria; order Squamata; family Gekkonidae; genus Lepidodactylus; species Lepidodactylus listeri. The sequence continues at coordinate 904,787 of JARCFY010000004.1, read as the reverse complement.
CATTTCCCTATCATCCTTCAGTACTCCTTTTTACCCCTTGGTCATCCAAGGGCCCCACTGCTTCCCTGGCTGGTTTCCTACTTCTAATGCATTTTAAGAAAGTTTTATTGTTGATCTTTATGTTTTTTGTGATATGCTCCTTATATTCCCTTTTTGTCTGCCGATGTTTTTGATGCCTTGAGGTTGTTGATGTTTTTCCCAGCAATCTTAATTTCGGCTTGTGATTCATCCAGGCCGGCATTTCGCATGATGTACTCTGCATATAAATTAAATAAGCAAGGTGACAATATACATCCTTGTTGTACTCCTTTTCCGATGCTAAACCAATCAGTTGGACAAATTAAAAACTGACAAATCACCAGTCCCAGATGGCATACATCCAAGAGTTCTGAAAGAACTCAAAGGTGAACTTGTGGATCTCCGACCAAAAATATGCAGTCTATCATTAAAATCTGACTCCATTCCTGAGTATAGGAAGGTAGATAATGTAACTCCCCATCTTTTAAAAAGGTTCCAGAGGAGATCTGGGAAATTACATGTTGGTCAGTCTACTATTGATACTGGGTAAGTTGATGGAATCCATTATTAAAGATAGAAGTAATAGACACATTGATGAACAAAAGCTATTGAGGAAGAATCAGCACGGGTTCTTTAAGGGAAGATTTTGTCTCACTAACCTGTTAGAGTTCTTTGAGGGGTGAGTGAACATGTGGACAAGGGGGACCCAATAGATGCTGTTTACCTAGATTTCCAGAAAGCTTTTGATAAAGTTGCTCATCCTAAGTAAACTCAGCAGTCATGGGATAAGAGGACAAGTCCTCTTGTGGATTAAAAACTGGTTAATGAACAGGAAACAGAGAGTGAGTCTAAATGGGCAGTTTCCATAGTGGGAGGTGGTAAGCCGTGGGGGTACCGCAGGGCTTGGTGCTAGGTCTGGTGCTTTTTAACTTGTTCTTTAATGATTTGGAGATGGGAATAAGCAGTGAAGTAGCTAAGTTTGTGGATGACACTAAGTTTTTCAGGGCGGTGAGAACCAGGAAGGACTGTGAGGAGCTCCAGAGAGATCTCTTGAGGCTGAGTGAGTGGGCATCAGTGTGGCAAATGAGGTTGAACGTGGGCATGTGCAAAGAAATGCACATTGGAGCCAAAAAGCCTAACTATAAATATACATAGATGGAGTCTGAAACTGGCAGTCACTGGCCAGGAGGGAGATCTTGGAGTTCTAGTAGATAACTCACTGACTCAGTGTGTGATTGCAATAAAACAGGCAAATGCTATGCCGGGGATTTTCAGGAAGGGGGCTGAAAACAAATCAGCCAGTATCATAATGCCTCTGTATAAATCTATGGTGTGGCCTTGTTTGGAATATTGTATACAGTTCTGGTCACCACACCTCAAAAAAGACATTATAACATTGGAAAAAGTTTCAGAAAAAGGGCAACTAAAAGGATTAAGGGGTGAGAATACCTTCCCTATGAAGAAAGGTTGAAGCACTTGGGGCTCTTTAGCTTGGAGAAATGACGGCTGAGGTGTGACATGATTGAGGTTTATAAGATTATGCATGGGATAGAGCAGGTAGAGAAAGAAGTCCTTTTCTCCCTTTCTCACAAGACAAGAACTTGTGGGCATTCCATGAAATTGCTGAGCAGTCGGGTTAGAACAGATAAAAGGAAGTCCTTCTTCACCCAAGGGGTGATTAACACATGGAATTCACTGCCACAGGAGGTAGTGGCGGCTACAAGCATGGACAGCTTCAAGAGGGGATTGGATAAACATGTGGAGCAGAGGTCCATCTGTGGCTATTAGCCACAAGGTAATAGATGGAACACTGTCTGGGGCAGTGATGCTCTGTCTTCTTGGTGCTTGGAGGGCAACTGTGGGAGGGCTTCTGGAGTTCTGTCCCCGCTGGTGGACCTCCTGATGGCACCTAGTTTTTGACCACTGTGTGACACAAAGTGTTGGACTGGGTGGGCCACTGCCCTGATCCAACATGGCTTCCCTTATGTATATGTATATGTGGATATGTGTGCGTATCTTATGCTGTCTGATTAATATATATAAATCAACCTATCAGACATTTTAAGACGTCCAGTGAACAATGCAATAGGACTACAGAATTAGAAAAAAACAACACACATACAAAAACTGTCTAAAGCAGGAGATGCCATAATGCAGAAAGTGGATTACAGGGTGGTCCGTACAAAAGACATTGCAATAGGCTACAGTCCCATTCCCATACAGAAAGAACGTCCAGAGGTGTTCTCTTATACTGCAGTTCTGTTCCACAGGATAATCATACTACATTTCTTTGTAAGAATGCCCTTCTGAACATTTCGATTTTCACATTCAGTGGCATAATAGATGTGGGGGTAGGGGCCTTCCCAATCGCCTCAGGCAGGCCAGTCCGCAAGGTGGAAGCCACCACCGAGCATGCCCTTGTGTCTGTACTCCAGCCTTCCTGTGCCATTGACTGGGTGTTGGGTCCTTTGCCCCAGTGGCAGATGCCGCACTATTAGGTTGCACCTCATTTTGCGCCTGCATGTTCAGTCCCTTTATACCATGGGCCACTGCTGTTATCCTGTGGAAAGATGCAGTGGCTGACTGCTGAATCACAGGGTTGCCTGGAGGCACCAGTTGGCTTTGGATCAGGGATATCATGCTCCCAGAATCCATGAGGGTCATCAGAGACTGCCCCTGAAACGCCACAGGAACTGTCGTGGACATGACCTGGGGCATGGTCCCCTGCCATGCCTCCCCAGTTGGCATTGTGCTCATAAACAGGCAGTGTTGTATGAATGGCCCCCCAGCCCCCCTATCTGGCATGTTTCTCCGTGGGGTGCCCTTCCTCTCATTGTCCTGTTGCTCCCTTTTTCCTCTTCATGGGCACTATTCTGTTTGTTTTTTTAAAATGAAACTAACGTTTCTTGTGAATGCTCAAAGCCTGGTTTCTGTAAGCACACGACGCCTATTCATTTCGACTTTCCAAAGAGTGGTGAAGGGGAGCAGCAGTGGGTGAGCTCACCATTCCTAAAGCGCAAAAGCACAATAGATTGTTCCCCAGTTTGCTAGGACAAGTGAAGTGGAAGATGCAGCAACTGAGTGGAGCCTCTGAACAGCAACACACGTACAGACAACTAGGTGAACGTACCTGTCTAGTGGGGGATGTGTTGGTGGCAGCAGTTACTGCCCAGAGAGAAGCTGGTACCCCTGGGAATGAGGGAAGGGGGTGGGGGACCCAGGACGGCCAGGCTCATGGACAAGCGGGGATGGTGCTCGCGAGGCAGTTATCTCTCGCCCCTCTTAGAGCCATCTGTGTGTGGCCATCAGTACCTCCACTGGCAGTGAATTCTACAATTTACTCATTGAGTAAAGAAGTAGTTTCTTTCGTCTGTCCTCGTTCTGTTGCCCATCAACTTAATTGGGTGTCCCTGAATTCTAGTTTTATGGGAGAACAAGAAAGCACCCTCTGTCTGCTTTCTTCACCCCATGCATAATTTTATAAATCTCTGTTACGTCCCCCTTTAGCTAAACGTTTCCTAAACGTTTAAGTCCCAGACTCTTTAGCTTTTCATCACAGGAAAAGAGCTCCAAACCCTTAATTATCTTAGTTGCCCTCTCCTGTACTTTCTGAAGCTCTGTGATATTTTTGTTGTTGTTGAGATACAGTGACCAGAACTGCACATGGTGTTCCAAAAGGAGCGACAGCCTGGGCATTACAATACTGGCTGTTTTATTTCCCGTCCCTTTCCTAATGACTCTCAGCATGCAGCTTGCCTTTTTCTCCACTGCTACACAATGAGTCGACATTTCCCTGGAGCTATCCACGGCAACCACAAGATCTTTCCCTTTCAGTCTCTGCCAGTTCAGATCCTGTCAGCATGTATTTAAACTTGAGAAGGGAAGAAAGCTCTCTGCAGGGGACTTCTATTCACATGTTGCTTGTGTAGAGCATAGGATGGGCTTGACTGACTTAAGTAGAGCATTTCCCACAGTGGCCCTTGCTACCTCTTCATGGCTATCTGGGTCGATCGTGGACTCCCTTCTGCCTCACTACAGACCACGTGGTCAGCCAGCATAACCTCTTGGTGATGCACTCTGTATGCCAAGCTAATTCTGGCAAGGACATGGGGGGTATAGAGATGGGGAGAAACATTCTCTATCCAAGAGCCGGAGGGAGTCCAGGAGCACCTGAGAGGCCCACAAGGTTTTTGTCCCTGCCGAAGGGAGCTTTGACTCTCAAAAGCTCATGCTCAAAAAAGCCTTGTTGGCCTCTCATGTGCTCCTGGACCCAGATCTTACTGTTCTGCAGACCAACCCAGCGACCCTCTGAAACGGTCTCCACCCAAGAATTCACCCCAATATTTCAGTAATTACGATGGCACTCTCTGTGCGTGTTGATACCCAGCTACGAACTAAGAGTTGGCAGGCAAGAGGGAGCTGGGAAATGAGCCATCAAACCCAAATTCAGAGTATTTCAGTGCTTACATATGTTCATGGCTGTAGCCAAAGTAAGACAATGGTTTACTATGTAATACACTGCTAGAATGTTAGGAACAGACACTGCTAAAAGCCAAAAGACTAGACACTAAAACCTTCCTCTTGAAGCAGGAAGGACTGGATGATTCGGGGGGGGGGGGATGGGACAGTTCCTGAGGCAGATTATAAATTCTCTGGACACAGGGAAGAGTCTCTTTTCTACAGCTTCTGACCAGGAAAGCCACATGGCATGCATGACTAAGCTTTTACTTAGGGACTCCATCTTGCCCATGTATTGACCAATAATGAAGAGAAATCTCACCCATAAGAACTAAGATAATGCTGAACTACCACTACTTCAAGAAATACTAGTCTGTCTTATTTAAACATCATTTATGATAAATACTGCATGCAGGGAAAGGGAACCAGTTGTTTTCACCTTTTCTTTGTACCCTTATTTGGTCCAAATGCTTCACCGTACTATGTGTATTCTTTTAGTGTATTAATTAAACTTTCTCATATTTTGAATGCTTTAAGCCTGATCCTTAGAAACCCATCATGCCAATTTGGTTTTGCTATCTGAAGAGTGGTAATGGGAACAAGCAGTGGGTGATCTCACTGTCCCTACGACTCAATAACTTGAAGTTGTGAAGTTGCAATAGATTGCCCCCAAGCTGACTTGTAGGAGCATAGGGGGAGCTGCAAAAGCTAAGTGGAGCCTTGAAGCAGTAAAGCAGGTACAGAGTGCTAGATGTGTGACTCTGTTTAGCAGGAAATACTCTCAGAGTATGACAGCAGTTGTCATCTAGTTTGTTTCTGGCACCTCTAGGGAGCAAGGGAAGGAGAGGCATCACAATGTGGAGATGCCTGTGAGGTTTTCTGACCTCCTGGGGACTGACCTGAAGGGACACAGAAGGGGTGTGAGTCCGTTCCTTCTGAGGGGGTGTTGGTGGCTGCACCAAAGCTACGTAGCTTTCTCTGCAAAGCCTGATCTTGAGCACATCTGCCTTTGGGAACTGCTGTTTTGGAATTTCAGCTTGGCAATTCTTATATTTCAGCATGTGTGTTTAAGTTATATTGTTCTTAAAACAGTAACCCAGCAGAGCCTTTAGTGCAAATGGCAGGCAGGATGTTGAATGAAAAAAGCCTCCTCTCCCATTCTTGTGTAGCAGTCCAGAGTTTGCACATGTCCCCCTTGGTCAACCCAGAAATCCTCCCCACATTTAATTTTGATGTGGAGGGGCCAGCCCTAAGGCTTGGGACTTCATCTGGGAAGAAGCAGCTCTGACCTGCTACGCATCTCTGGCCACAGCCTCCTTCCACAGCCTTACCCTGTGCTGTCCTCTGCTTAGCAATGATTCTGGTGCAGGGGTGCTGGAAATGAACTGCTGAAGCGGTCGTACTGTAATTACTGTGCCCTGAAAAGAAATGGGATTTGGTAGGCCACTGCGCCCACTCACAGAAAAAGCTGCACAGCAGAAGCAGTGGGTGGCACAGTCACAACAGTTCAGTAGCAGTAAGCCCTTTTCAAAGGCTTTTTCTTCAGAAATGTATCAGAGAAGTCTAAAATGGCTGGGGGCATATTTGCATTGTGGGGGAAATCTACCATTGTGGGGGAAATCTACCATATTTGCATTGTGGGGGAAATCGCAAAGAGATGCTGCTTGTGCCTTGTGAAATTGCTCTGGGATGCTAAATTCCACCTTTCTGGTTTGTGGTGGTGGTGGGGGGATCACCTTAGCTGCAGTCATAAGAACATAAGAGAAGCCAATGTTGGATCAGGCCAGTGGCCCATCCAGTCCAACACTCTGTGGCACACAGTGGCCAAAAATATGCAGCTGAAAGTGCAGCTGCTGCCTTGTACTGTGTGGAGGGATGCTTGGCCCTGAAGAGAGGCCCCAAAGTAGAGTTGCCAGGTCCCCTCACTGCTCCAGTGAGGGATCTGAGGGGGTGTTCTGGGGGTGGGTGGGGACATCACATGGGGGACGCTGTGGTTTTTGGGCAAACTCTATGGTAAAACTTGGGCTTAAACCAGAGCATCCTGTGCACAATATCCCTGATGCGATGATGTCACTTCCAGGTTATGTCATTGTGTCAGGACATTGCACGGTGATGTCCCTGTTTAGGTGTGAGGTTTCCCCCACTGACCAGCTGATCTGTGGTGGGAAGAAGCCCCTGAAACCGGGGGATCTCCTGCTGGGACCAATGCTCCCTTTAAGCTGTGGAGTCTTGTGAGCAAAAATTCAACTTTGTGAGCTACTGGCATTAAGGTTGTGAGTGAGCAATTTGGCTTCTGCATAAATTAGTTTGCTCTGACAAAAATGTGTGAGCCAGAGGCTAAAAACTGTTGAGCTAGCTCACACTAACTCAGCTTAGAGGGAACACTGGCTGGGACCTGGGGCCTGGCAACCCTACCAGTCTGGGACCACTGCACTGGCTTTGAGAATCATCTGGTGGCAGGGAATCCACTGCAGGGGCCACTAGGAGTTATAAGATAATGAAATGCATACAAAGATGGAAGCCCAGTGGAATGATTTTGCACGAGTCTGCAGAGGAGAGGGAGAAGTGCATTTGCTTTTTCTTTATTATCGGGGATGGGCAACTAGTGGCCTGTGGATGGGAGCAGGACCCACAAAGCAATTTGAAACTGGGCAGAGCCACAGGGGTCGGATGAAGCAGTTATGCCCCAGTTCCTCTGTTGATGTGCACACTGCCAGATGGCTTTCCTCCTGGTTAGTCTCCCTTAGCTTTGGCAGAGTTCAGAAGGTTTAAATAAATAAAATTATTTGATTGTATAAGCAGCATCCCTGTGAAGTGTCAGCCAGGCCCCACGTGTGCCCCTATTTTTTTGTGGTTGCAAAGCCACAAGGAGTCAGAGGAAGGGCTCTGCTTCCTCTCTCTCTTTTCAGCATTTCCCGCAAAATGTCCCCGGCCCAGCTCACTCTCTCCAAGAATGCATCAGGGCTGGTCAGAGCAGGCTGCGCTCTGCTTAAGTCAGTTGTAGAAGCCAGCAGTCACATCCAAGAGCCAAAGAGGAAGAGAACCTCTCCTCCAGCATTTCACCCTCGCTGTGAACTGCACTGTTCCACTGGGACACTTCTCCATTACAAAACAAGAGGGAGGCCCATGGCAGGCCAGGAGGTGTCCCCAGCAAGCAAGAGTCTTGTGCAGGCTTGCTGAGGCGGGGCTTCAAGAAGGATGTGTCTAGACCCTCCGTAAGATATCTATCCCCCACACACTACATATCCCTAGTGTGCAGTGAGTATTTCCTCATGCTTGCCCTTCTTGGGTAAAAGCTGGAATCAGTCTCTCCTGCAAGTGCAGTGCACAATAGCCTTCGTTATGGGAGGGCCTCCTTCCAGCCACATCTTGACAATGAACCGGGTTTGGGGCAGAGATCAGAGACAGTTCCGTGCCGCAGGACAGTCGGGACCCCTCTGTGGCTTTTCCTGGGTAATCTCCAAGCTTGTTCTTGAGGGACAGGGCACGGCCCCTGGGGAAGAGGTGCATGTACAGAATCGTTGTGCATAGGAATTCTGTTGGGAGTGTGTAGCTCTCTTCACTCCACCCAGCTATTTTATCTTTACCCGTGCTGCCTTGTATGGGTCAGTGGCTGTTCAGCAGGACCTAGGGATGGCATTCCCAAAGAAATGCCAATGTTCTGAAGGTGGGGCAATGACAAGGCCTGTGCTCTGCAACACCAATTCATGTCGCATTGTGCAGACTTTCAAAGTACACTTTCAAAGAAAATTCCTCTTTAGTTAAAACGTTTCTGCCCTATGCACCTCTGCATGGTGCTCTTGTGGCAGCTTCCATATAAGGATAATACAGTATTCCTTTGCCCACAGAAAATGATCCAGGAGAAATGTACAGCCTGGCCTGTTTAACAGTCTCTCTCTTAGAGCCATGAGAAACAAGCCCTTTTATGCTAGAGAGGTCATTCCCTGTATACCAGCATGAAACCAAAATGGTTTTGTAGAAGAGGTTGCTGTCCTGAAGACCTTGTGCCCTGTTCCAAGACCTTCATTCAAAGCCAAAGGGGAGTGTGCTTGACTGACAACAGGAAACAGAACAAAACTGTTGGCTTTAGGCTGAGGAGAACTTTCCTTGGCCTTTAGCCACTGTTTTGTATGCCAGGGCATTGTATCTGAGAAGGGCAAGCACAGGGGCTCCCATTGCTAAGAGCTCAGCATTGGTGACCTTCTAGTCTCTGAAGTGAGAAAGAACAAGAAGGAATCTCTGGTGTGGGAAGGAGGGGATTGAAGGAGAGGGGCTGTCTTTCTTGTTGGAAGAAACAAGGGGACATTTCCAGGGTGCCAAAGACTTCTTTGCCCCAGGCATAGAGTTCAGTTAAACAGCTGAAATCAAACAGCCGTAACAATGAGCGGATTCGTTCTCCTGCATGGCTGCCATTTTACCGCTTACAAGGCCCCTAACTCTGTGTATTTGCTTTCTTTTTTCCCCTTCGCTGGCTAGAATACAAGCATCTCTGTCTCTTCTTTTGACAGCGGCTGGCTTCTCATGGGAATTAAGCCCTGGCTGCACGAGCCCGTGCAGGCCAGGCAGGGAGGAGCGCAGATCTCGCTGCTTTGGGGCATGAAGCAAGAGTGTCAGGGGGGCTGCTGATTATGTATGCTCGCAGAGGGATCCAATGTCCAGGCAATGAAATTGCTGTTCTGCTGGAGAACTCTGTTGTGAAACTCTTAGCCAGGCAGCTGTCCCAAAGGCCAAGAGCTGAGGTGCTTCTGGAGGAGAAGATGAAGAGGTTTCTCCAGGGCCCTGCCAGTGAGCTCTCCCTGAGCCAAAACCACCACCACAGGCTTTCCCCTCTGGAAATAGAAACAGATTTATTTGTCTGTGGTGGTATCAAGGGGAAAGCCACCAGCACCACCTTCTCTGTCAGTCAGGAAAGGAGCAGTGGGGTCAGGTTGGCAAGTGACTGTGAGATGAATTCTGTGGAACTGAATTGGGAAGGGTTTGACCCGGTGCCCAGCTTGCCAGTTCAGCAGAGCCCAGGGAGGGCGTCTGCTCCAGAGGGAGGTGGTCAGAGCAAGAACCCTGAGGGGCACGACATCACTGCTCTGAGCTTCCACCCGGGCTGGAGGGGGATTGCTGATGAGAGAGGGGGGCTTGCCCCCCCCAGCAAGCCTCCAGTGCATACCTCCGGCAGCCTTGGGCCAAAAGACCGCTCTGCTGACGTAATTGAGTACATCGTGAAAGAGCTGCAAGGGATCAGCCGCATCCAGACGGAGATTGCTGAACTCCAGCAGCACCTCACCCTGATCAAGGGCTCTGTTGACGAAGTCTCCAGTTGTGTTGATGCTGTGCTGAGTGAGATTGAAGGCCTGCAGAGCAACTGCGGCCCCAGCAGCAAAGCCTCACCAGGGCCAAAGACCAGGGCACCCAGGAAAGAGCCAATTCTGTATTTTTATGGCATCCCTGAGCAAGAGGATGAGAACACCAAGGAGCTAGTCTGCAGCTTCTTGTCTGAGTACCACTGTTTCAATGGCATTCGGTGCAGTGACTACATCAAGGGTGCAACCAGAGCCGGCACAGCTACAAGCAAGCCATTAAGCCCGCGCCCTGCAGTTGTGACACTCATGAATACTGAACAGAGAGACTTTATTCTCCGGAAATCAATTCTCCTACAAAGTGCAGGAGTCACCGTGATTGCCGATGGTGAGCAAAGCCCCCAGAAAGGACAGGGGGGTCTTGGAGCACAGTTGGACCGTTTGTCATCTTCTGACCAGAGCCAAAATAATGGAGGGACTCTGAGCCTTCGAGGTGGAGTGGTAAGAACTGAGGGAGATGGTCAGCTTCAAATGGACTCCTGCCAGGTTCAGGATGGGTGTGCAAGCGAAGCTCTTCAGTGCATGGGGGACAGTCTTCGTTGCCACCCTTCATCCACCCTAGCTAACAAGAGTAACTTGATTGCAGAACTTGAAGAAAAAGTGGGAAGGGTTGTTCAAATTATTAGTAGCAGTGAACCAACTCTGAAGCAATGTAGCCCTCCTACCCATGTCCTTGATGCATCTCCCAAGCCAAAAGATGGTCCTGAGCCTAAAAACCATGAAGGGAATTCTTGGCCATCTCCAGAGTGCTTGGATCTTGTGGGCCAGGCGAGTGGGCCTGACTCAGAGGCTGATCATGCTGCAAAGGACATCCCCTCCACTTTAGAAGTAGATAGAGCTGGAGGACAGACTCCAGGGGGAAGTGAAACTGACTGTGACATTACCACCCTGGAGTTCCTCAGTCCTGAGCAAGTCAGCTTTGTGGAGGAGGCACCAGTGGCTGTGATAACTCCAGGCTATGATGATGCTGTGCATAAATTGGTTGGTGGCAGTGAGACTCTCAAAGACATGGTCCAGATAGATCTGAATGAGCAGGACCCAACTGATCAGGTCTTCAGGGACGTCTTAGAGAACTCACAGTACTTCCTTGAACATTCTCGGGACAACATTGACCTTGTAGACATGAGGTTCTATACCAACAAACTAGGGAAAGCACTGAATCACTTCAGGTCTGCACTACAGGTGGTGTTCCACAAGTTGGAGACCGGTGACCCTGAAGTCCTCCTTGAAGGAGACAAGAGCTTCCACGTGGGCCCTGAGCCAGCACCTGCACTCTGTAGCTCAAGCATGCATGGTAGTCTGGAGAATGTTGTGGAAATCCCCCCCAGTCAGTCTTCTGAGAGCCAGGCGAACATTGCTGTGAGCAGTGAGAGTATGGGTTCTGTGCAGAGAGCTCTTCCTATCGTTCCGCTGCCCCTCGAAGAGGCTCCAGATTCTGGTCTAGTGGACATTCTGGATTCGGAGAGTGTTGCTGGGCAGCCCCTTTCACCTGAGGAAGCCCAAGAAATCTCCAGTTCTGACCCTCAGCAGCCAAATGGGTACCGACCTATGAGCCTTGAGAAGGTGTGTGCCGAGACCATCTACCTGAACAAGTGCATCAACAACTTCAAAAATGTCTTGAGGGAAAAGCGGCAAATGCGCCGGAAGCTCTTAAAGGACCTGGCCCAGGAGGCCAGCTGGACTTCCTCTGCTGAGGAGCTGCATTCAGGTACATGACAGGGTGTGAGACTGTTTCCTTGTGAATCACTGGTCTGTTCTGGTCAGGTAGCTGATCAGAGGCAGAACAGCTTGTGAGCAGTGGAGTTTGGGAGCTTGACAGTGATGTGGGGCTGCTGTACTCCAAACAGTTACTGATGTGCAGTTACTGATGTGGGGCTGCTGCTACTGTACTCCAAACAAATGCGTACCTGGAGTTGTTGCCAAGCTCTGCTTTGCAGGGGCAGGGGGGGGGCATCCCATGGCCACATTCTCTCCTTGCATAACAGGGCGATGCAGCTGCCTTCTGGGACAAGAGGCAGAACTCCCTTCTCTGCTCCCCAAGGGCTTCCAGGGCCTCAGCAGTCTGGCCATTCAGTGTGACAGCCAGGTACTTTCTCAGCACCTCCCCCCCCCAAAAAAGCTCTTCACACCTTCCAGTAGCAGTAACCAAGTTGATTATAGTTATGGCGTGGGTTGTGAGTGGTCAGTGAGGCAAAGTTAACAAATCCCTCTTGCAGGATTACATGCTGCTGTTACAGAGGAAGCCTGGGGAGAGAGAATAGGAATCTGAGGTAATTTCTACTATTCCCCTTCTGGAGTGATTCAAACCAACACCTTTCCTTCACAGCACACAAAAAATAAGTCTCTTGTCTCTCCTTTAGAAGGGCTCAGTGCTTGGTGGTTTGGTGGATAAGGAGCGGAACATAAGAAATTATCAGTTATTTGAAGCAAGGGACGGCAGAACTCTGTTTTAAAACAGTTTCAGTTTCACACACCCACAGCTTTGCTGAGTTGACAGGGTGTTGCCGTCAGAGAGAGAGATTTCAGTTGGAACTCTTCCTTAAACTCAAGAATCTGAGCGTCGCTAAGCTGGTCTCTTGGGATATCCCCTTCAATCCCCTCACAAGTCCCTCGCCAACAATTTCCCTCAGGGAACACAGGACCCCTGTTCTCTTCCTGCCTCTCTATTGACCCCTGAGCCCTGTCTACCGATATTATACACCGTCTCAGTTCTTTTTCTTCCCTGGACGAAGCCTTTTAACTACATAAGGAACCCCCTGGTAGTTTCCCCCTCTTTCTCTGTCGCTCCCCAAATCCCTCTCTGAGGTGATGACAGCGTTTCCCTCCCCTTCAGTTCCTCCCTGCCCCCCAGAGGTTCCACGGCCTCTCATTGGCTGATGCCGCTTAGTGTCTTCCGACTCCTCCTGTAGGCAGGGATTGGCTGGGATGCCTGGAGGGCGGAGCTAGAGGCAGTCCAGCCACTAAGTGCATGGAGGGGAAGGGTGATTCCCCCGACTGCCCTGGGTGGGATAGGGAGACTGTGAGACCCCAGCCCTGTTCCTAGTATCCTGTGGCTCTTAAAAGGCAAAATTCACCCTCAGTACTCAGCGGGTGGTTTGTTTGTCTGCCAAATAGAAGAAGAAGAAGAAGAAGAGATTGGATTTGTGCCCCACCCTTCAGTACCCAAAAGAGTCTCAGAGCAGCTCACAATCCCCTTTCCCTTCCCCTCCCCACAACAGACACCCTGTGAGGTAGGCGGGGCTGAGGGAGCTCTTTCGAAGACTGCCCTTGAGAGAACAGCTCTGAGAGAACTTGTGACTGACTCAAGGTCACACCAGCAGCTGCATGTGGAGTAATGGGGAATCAAACCCGGTCCTCCCAGATTAGAGTCCGTACTCCTAAACATCATTGATCTGAACCTCATTCTAGTGTCCTGCAGGTCAGCATGGGCTGCCCATCAAGGTTGCTCTTTAAAGGAGTGATGAAACCACCATGGCCCTTCCCCTGACTTGGATCAGGACCATGGGAAAGGTTTGAACGCAGAGATCTCCGTCATCTGCTGCATCCACTAGCCAGTTACGGTGCAGTCCAGCGAGGGGACATCACTTCCAAAATACTAAAATATCCACTGTACGAATGTTATATTTTACATTATGTGAAAACAATGCAACCGTCCATCCACAAGATAAAACTCACGTGCAAGTTAAAAATGCAGCCAGATCTGCCCACAGTGCCAGTAAAAGCCCTCTGAAATAGAACGGTCTCGCACGCCTTCCACGATGGGGTGAGTGGTACAGCCCTCCACACCCCCTCTGGCCAGCTGTTCCAGAGGCCCTGCCTTGACCCATGCGTTGCCCATGGACAATCCTGGGAGATGGCAGACCCAGGAGGAGGCTCCCTGAAGAGCATGGCTGGCATGTGGGAGTTCCCCAAACAATATGTAGATCCTAGGTCCATGCGGAGAGCTTGCGGGGCTGCAGGTGTTTGAAATCCCCTTTGAATGAGTTCTGCAGAGAGAGAGAGAGAGAGAGAGAGAGCCTCTGCTTTGAGCAGTGGAGTCGGGGGCAGCAAGTCAGCAGTGTGGTGGTGGTGGTGGGGAGGCAGAAGAACAGGTGACCTCCCACTGGGTTTGGGACGCGGTCTCAGACTTGCTGCTTCCCTCCCTCCCCCTTCAGAGGCTCTGGCCCAGTGTTTTGGTACTCAAGATCCCGTGGCTGGAGATGCTTGCAGGGAAGCCGTGGCTTGGCGAGCAGTCCTGGGACTGTGGAGGCCTTGCCGGAATCGCTGCTTTGGTGGCAGCCCGGTTTGCTTGTGGGGTGGAATGGTTAGTGGTGTTTTGTTTTTGTTGTTAAATCACGTCTCCATTTCAGCCCTCTGCTTGTTTACGGAGTTAAAAGTTGCTCCTGGGGGATTTGGCAGCTTCAGAGCTTGCCACAGGATGGACTCTCTCCCTCCTTTCCAGTATGCCACGGGTGGAAGTGGTCCCCGGGGCAGTTCCACATGGCGGGGTGGAGTGAGCCTTCGTCAGGTGTCCCTCATCACTTTGGAAGGGAGGCTGCCGCTCAGTGCTAGAGTGGGGAAGGCCCCAGGTTCAGCCCCAGGGGTTGGGGAAAGCTTCCTCTGCCGGAGACCCTGGAGAGCGGCTCCCACACCAGCTCAGCAGACCGGCCCATGGCTTGGCTTTGCATCAAGGGCTCTAGGTTTCCCTTCGGTGGCTTCCCAGGGGGGAATTGTTTGCCATGCGTGTTCCTTGAAAATTGAGGTATTCTCGCATGTGCCCCAGGGAGGAGAGGAGAGCAGAGACAGGGAGGGGAGGGGAGGGGAGGGGAGGGAGGGAGGGAGGACCTACCTTCTTATCGAGGCTGTGCCTGGAGCCTCTTGTTGCTGACCTGCTTCTCAGTGTGGCTGAGGTGGCTGGTGATGCCACACTTGGCACAGTCACTTTTGAAACATGCGCGGACCAGTGACCTTTTGCTTGGCCGAGGACTTTCACGGGTGCCGAGGAACAGGGCTGCCTGTGTCTCTGGAGCAGGCCTTCGATCAAGGGAGATGCCCATGTGTGCCCAGGCAGGAGATGCGCAGCAGCTATGCCTGGCCAAGACTCCCGGCCTGGGCAGGCCACACCTTCCCCACCTTGACTTCTGCAGCACCAAGACAGATTCTGAGGCGCGACCCACCTCCCTCCCTCATAGCATCCGATGAAAGTTCCAGTTAGCCGCTTTGAATCTCCATTAGGGAGGAAAGCGGGGAATCAAAGCATTGAATTGTATGGCAGGATGGTTGGCCGGTGTGTGAGGAGCGCAAAAAGCATGAGGTGGTGTGAGGAGCAGCCGCCGCAGAGAAAGGAGTGTGGTTTTAAGGGGGTGTGGATACGGCCCTTTTGGCTGTAGGTAGAAATGCCCCCCCCCCCCCCGAACAGCCCGGTGCGCCTATCTGGATTCCAGCCCTTATGCAAATCAACATCCCCAGGTGCCAGTGGAAGAAGTCAGGTTTGCGGATTCGTTTTGAAGTAAACTAGCTTAATTACAGCCGTACCTTAGCCTTCAGAGGAAACCTTCATCGCCCTCAGAGGCGCGGATTTATCAACAGGGGCAGGTTCTGATTGTGAAGAGCACCTTGGCTCCCGGCTTCAGGTGGCGGCTTTCTCTCAAATGCATGCATGCCCTTGGGAATAAATGTTGGCGAGGGTAGCCCCACCAGGCACATGTGAGGGGAGCCTCTTGTCGTTGTCCCCCCCCCCCCCCGTCTCCCCCCTGCAAAGTTTTTGTGTCCCCTTGGTTAAAAGAGTAGCGGGAAGAGTTGCTAAGAACTGGATGGCATTTAGAGGCTCTACATTTTGCATTGCCTCCTCATACCTTTTAGGGAGAGGTTGAAGTTCTGTGCTGGTGGTGGTGACCTGAGGACGTCCACACAGAGACTTCTGTCCTCGTGTGCATCTTGTTGCTCAAGTTTGCAAGATTTAGAGAAGGAAAGCGGGGACGATATGAAAAGCTTGGAAAGTGTTTGGGTCTCTGGGGCCTGCGAGCATCGCCCTGGGTGGCAGCTGCTCTGCTTTTCTTTGAAGACGAGGAAGAAGCAGAGATTGGATTTATACCCCTCCCTTCACTCACTTGGGGTCTCAGAGCAGCTTACTATCTCCTTTCCCTTCCCTTCCCCTCCCCACAACAGGCACCCTGTGAGGTAGATGGGGGGCTGAGAGAGCTCTCTCGAGGACTGCCCTTGAGAGAACTTGTAACTGACCTAAGGTCATACCAGCAGCTGCCTGTGGAGGAGTGGGGAATCAAACCCAATTCTCCAGATTAGAGTCCGCTGCTCTTAACCGCTACAGACTTTCTCGGGGCTTTGGGTCATCCCTTGCTAGGTGTTTCTCCCCCAAACAGTGGCTTCAGAGAAAGAACATCCGTGGCTGCAAAAGCAACATCTGCCTGTCGATCTGGCTCTGGATTTTCAGCTGGGTGACGACTCAGTCCCTGGAATCCTTTGGACATGGGACCAGGTTTCCTTTCTGGGCTGAATCATGAACTTCCTATTTTCAAGGCTGTGCGCACTTTCCTCTGCTTCTTAGAGAGCAGGTGTTGTACAGAGAGCTTGGATTTGCCATAAGCAGCATGGATTAAAATGGCTATTACCCAGTCCCTACTCCTGCCGCTGTCAAGAGGCAGCCCCCTGTGAACAGAGGAGAGCTTTCCTGGGCCCTTTGGAGGCAGGTGGAGAGGGAGGGGGCTGAGATGCATCCAGCTTGGTGCTGAGTTGAGGTGTGTGGCTGCTTGGCTGCTAAGATGCTGCCTTGCAGGGGTGGGGAGGAAGACAGGGAGGGGGGAGAGTTGCCCAAAGATGCCCCGGCAACAGCCAGGGAGCAGGAAAGCTCATCGGGGGTACTGTGGCTGAGCCACTGCCCTGATTTATTTTCCTTGCAGGGCTGAAATCTATTTGCCTTTAAGGATGATCAGCTGCCATGCTGGTAGCCACTGGAGTGCCTTTCATACCCAAAGACAAATGGAAGCGCCAGAATTGCAGAAGCATCCTACTGTTCCTCTGTGTTCTGTTGATGGGGATGGCTTTCCTGGGATGGGGTTGAGGGCAACATTAGAGCGTTTCCTCTGCCTGGTGAGGAGGCTGTCCGGTTGCTGCCCAGAACACGAAAGAGATCCACACCCTCTCAGCCTTTGTTGCGCGGGGCTACAGAACGGTTGTCCTGGCCGAGGCTCAGTCCGGAGCTAGTCAGCCGCTCTCAACTCACTTGGGCTTTTCTGGGACCTGCTTTGGAGCGCCCGGCTGGGGAGGAGGGGGGGGGCTAGTACTTAGGCTGGAGGAGAGAGGTTTTGAAAATGCACTAAAATACCCTGATTTTGAGGCCAAGGAAAACTCCCATCCATCACTGAAAACCTAGTTTTAGTCATAATGCTGCTTTCTCTCTTGTGTGATGGAAGAATTTGGTGTTCTTTTTTAGTTATGAGAAAAAGAAAAACGGAGGGTGCCGCTATCTCTCTCTCTGTGGGGCGCTCCCTCCCTCCCTTCCGGGGTGCTTGGTGCTCCCAGGTTCCACCGGGGGTGGGGGGTGGTCCCCTTGCAGGTGTTGCCAAGCTGCCTCCTGCCACGTCGGGGGCCTCGGTTGCAGGCCGGTGTGTTGTGTGGTGTTTCCCCTTCTTTTTAAGAGGGTTTCTTGTCCCAGTGTGTCTGTATTGAACTCTAAACTCTGTTACATGCCGGTTTGTGCTGAGAGAATGAAATGAGAGTTCCTCCATTCAATGAAAGTAAAACCGAAGTCTGTTTTCGAAACGACACGCACGCTGTGACCCTGCCCGTCGTCTTGGTACAAAAGCTGGGGGCCCTGTCATCACGCAGAACTGGACTCCCTCCAGAGAGCTTTGGGGAGAGCCTTCGGACTTCTCGGCAGACTTCTCCCCCCCCTTTCCAGACTGGGTCCGCCGTGCCCCCTGAAGCCTCCCCCCTCTAACATTGTCCCTCTCCTTCCTCTTCCCCCCCCCCCCTGTTTTTTTCTCCTTTGCAGAAGGAAGTAGAGGAGAACTTCAGGTTATCCACTCTCCATTCTAACCAGTGTGTCTCCTCCTTTGACACTCCAGTGTGCTGTCTCTTTTTTGCATGCCCTGTTGAAGTGTGACCTGGCGGCTGCTTTGGCTGAGGCTTGGAAAGCGCCCCTTCTCCCCCCTCCCCAGTTCAGCATGTGTCAGGGGTTTTTTGGGGGGGTGGGGGGGTGGGGAGGGTTGGAAACTGCTGGTCTTGTATTTGAATGAAGAAGAGTCTGTTCAGTGCGGGTGACTCTGAGAGAGGAGCCGTGGCCCCCTGCCTCTCGTGTCCGTTTCCCACCGAAGGGACAAGTCCGGCGGGCGCTCCGTCCCCATCAGAGGTGAGGGTCGCTGGGTCGTTGCCCAGCTGGAGGGAGCCCACCTGAGGGTGCGGCGGTGGCGGCTTCTCCTCCAACTGCTGTTCTGGACAAAATACCCTGACCTCAGAAGCTACGCATGGTCGGCCCCAGTTAGTACTTGGAAGAGAGACCACCGAGGAAGTCCAGGGTCTCTCTGCAGAGGCACACAAGGGCAACCTGTCTCCGAATGTCTCTTGCCTTGAAAACTCTACGGGGTCGTCATGAGTCGGCTGCGACTTGATGGGAGAGAGAAATCATTTAATTGTGTCAGTATGCACAGATTTCAGAGAGGCCGGTGGTATGCATTCAGTGCAGGCCCGTTTTAGGAGAACACCCAAATGTCACAGTGCTGCCCGGGGAGCCTCAAGGGCTGGCGGAAGGGGCACAGTCTGCACAAACTCTGCCTTCGCCCTGAGCATGACTGTGAGCCCCTCCAGCACCTCTCCTTGGTGGGAAAGGAAGCCACACCGCATGCTGTGTGTACTGGAATACGTGTAGTTGGCCGAGGAATGCCATATGCGCACTGCCAAATATCGGGAAACAACAAATGCGTCAGACCTGTTAGAGTGTCAGGGCATTTTTCTGGTTGAGTGTTTTTTTTCCCTTTCTGAAAAACATGCATTCAGCCTCTCCAACACAAATCTTATTTCCCTAAAATCTGAAGGAGTCGATTATCTCAGCCGCAAGGACAGAGATAAGGGCTTAATTGGCGCCAAGCCCGAACCGAGGTTAGCGCTGGAAGAGCCCGTGTTTGTAACCCCGAGGTACAATGGCTTCTCACCATTTGCAGAGTAATGGCAACCACTGAAATTTGGGTGAGGGAGGACATCTTCCGGGGGGGGGGGGGGAGGTGGAGGAGAATCTAGTGTGGCATAAAGAGCAGCTTCAGACCCCCCCCCCCCCCAGTCAGAATTTTCCCAGTGGGCACAGCAACCACCCAAGGAGCTGACTGATCAGTATCACAGTTAATTTATGCTAATTTCTGGTATTTTACTTCTGTGCTGAAATACGGGTTTACACGATCTTTGTTAGTTATTAAAAGATGATTGCTGTCAGTACAGGAGAAAGCTTTATTTTGCACTGAAACACTATCAATGTTAGATTGACTGTGGATGAACTGGGGTGCTGGAGCGCATTTGTGGTTTCCGAATGAGGAGTTTTTTGTACATGTGGTGGTGATTTTGAGATCTGTTTGGCTGAAGAGCTATTTCTTTTGTTTGGATTTTTATGGTGCATCCAAACAAAGAGGCAAGGTGTTCCTGGCCGGGAGGGGGGCTTTGGCTTGTGAAGCATCCGAGGAGCCCTGCCGGGGGGTTGGGGGCCTTGGGAAGGCAGGAGGCCCCCACAGCACTGGACTGGGTGAGGGTCCCTCCGCTTCTTCTCGGCCCGGCCCGTGAGCTGCAGCCTTAGCATTGCTGGGCTTGCTGGTGGTGGTGCTCGTGTGGAGCTGCGCCATGCAGGTCTCAGCCGCAGAGCTTTCCCCTCAACCCCCCACCCTCAGCCCTGGGCTGCCAGTTGGAACTCCTGCCAGAGGTGCTTCCGCCTCCTGGTCGCACCACAGTGCTTGGCTTTCTCACAACTGCCAGCTTAGAGCGTGGTCATTCTGCAAGGCTCAGCAGAACGCCTTCCTAAGGCGGGGGGGGGGGGGGGGGGGGGGACAGGACGCACACACCAATTCTTTGGATTTAGAAAGACTGAAGGGGTTTCCCCCCTCTCCCTTCCCTGTCTGCTGCCCCCCCCCCCCCCCCCGCTTCCAGCTTCCTTTCCCTCAAGAGCTCCTTTCTCACTTGTTTTCGACTGTGGCTTGTCAGGCTGGGGGTGCATGAGAGATTTCCTGGCATGCCCATTTCCAGGGGCTGGCGCTTCCTTCTTGCTGCACCCGTCAGTGGGTGTGCGTAGGGCGGAAACGTCCCTGCTTTGTAGGACTGGCCAGCCTGGCGCCCCTCCCAGCCTCGCCTCGGCTCTGTTTCAACTCGCTGCAGGATGTCGGTGCGGACTGCCTGTGCTCGCCTCCGGTCTGTGCATGCTTCCCATGGCCCTGGATGGTGGGCAGAGCCCTTCTGGCCCTTGACCGACCCACTAGGCCCACCTGTCTCTCGGTGCTTCTTCCTGCCTGAGTCTGCCGTCAGACACTTCTCTCTCTGTTGCCTCTCCCTTCCTTAGCCCTGGCTTAGAGTCATGGAATCATAGAGTTGGAAGGGACCTCCAGGGTCATCTAGCCCAACCCCCTGCACAATGTGGGAAATTCACAAATGCCTCCCCCCCACATACCCCCAGTGACTCCTGCTCCATGCCCTTGCCTCTCCTGCTGCTGCGTGCCTGGCCAAACAGTTTGCTCCTCTTTTTTGGACACACCCCCCCCCCCCGCAGAGAGATGCCACAACCTCCTTTGGCGGGGTGCTGAACAGCCCCCTGGTCTAGGGAGTGGAGTGAGGGGGAGGGGGCCTTTCCCTGTGGTCTCCAAGCTCTGGCTTCTGTTCCGGAGAAATTGCACAGTTTGTGGTCGCCCTTCCTGACATCAGGAAGATGCCCACAGATTCACTCGGCATGTTTTATAGGCTGAACATAGCCTGTTTCTTCCGGCTGGCTCTCCAAACCCTGGGTCATCATCCCTAGCTGATCCTTTCCAACTGGTTGGTTTGGGACCTTGGTACTGAGACCCGAACCCAGGACTTTACACTGGTAAATCTCTTGCCCCCCCCCCCCCCCGCCCAACCTCTTGGAGCTGATAACACAATTGCCCGGGCTCACATCCGGTTGGACTGTGATGATTCTGAAGTCTGAAAGTGCCGCTTCCTCTCCTGATATTCCCTTGAATCCCTCCTGTGCCCACCCTGCCAGCTCTCTGCCCTTTAAGCCTGCCTCTGGATTCCCCCCTCCTTCATGACTTTTCTCTGATTTGCTGGGTGGGCCGTTTGCAATGTCCCTCTGCCAGGGATTCTTGGGCAAGCATATCTGTAGATGGCCGGGGCGGGGGGGGGGGGACACACACGACCTGCAAATCCCTCACCTCTGAGCAAAATCCAGCTTGGCTTGTCATGGCGAACTACGCCCTTTTGCTCTTTCTGCATGAACAGCAGTTTCTGTCTTGGTGTCTGGAGACACGGAAACTGTTCTTAGCCGCTGGCTGTTGCAGAAGGAAGGCCCACCTTCAGTCTTACTCTCACACTCTTCTTTCAGGGTGGGGAGGGGCAAGGTGGCCATCAACAGTGGCTGGTCCTGCTTTGTTCTGCTGGGCAGCTGGCCTCTGCGGGGACGACGTGCTGGACTTGATGGGCCTTTGCTCTGATCC
Organism: Lepidodactylus listeri; assembly: GCA_029233225.1. Classification (NCBI taxonomy): domain Eukaryota; kingdom Metazoa; phylum Chordata; class Lepidosauria; order Squamata; family Gekkonidae; genus Lepidodactylus; species Lepidodactylus listeri. The sequence goes on along the minus strand of JARCFY010000004.1, from coordinate 883,303 downwards.
AGCCGGCCTCTTCTTACGTTCTGTTTTCCAGCCTTTTAGTTTGAAAAGCAGACAGACTGTGTGGTAGCACCTTTGTTTTTTGGGGGGAGGGGGTCATTCTCAACAAGCACACTCAGATGGGGGCTTACTGCTGTGATTTGACATCTAAGACATGTTAGCTCCTTTTTCGGGGGGGGGGGACGACTCCCCTCTACGAGCAGCAGGGGGGGAGCTTTCCCGGGATGGGTCTTCTTCTCTTGGCGGCTGCCCCTCCCAGGAATGCTGAGCCCAGAAATGGGGGGGGGGGGCCCGCTGCCCTTTGGGCGATCTCCGTCCTCTGCTGCCTTCTCCTGGCTTTGGTGCAGGCCGGTCTGGCTGGCTGGATGGCCGGGTACTCAAGCTCACAGTCACTCACTCATTTTGTGTCCATCTTGTTTGTGTGGCACACACCATGGTGGAGGAAGTATTTGTGGGAGTGTTGGGTCTGAAGAAAAGCCTTGGAGCAGCTTTTGGCCCGTTTGGTGCTTGGAAAGGGAGAGGCGATTTGGGAAGAGGGGGGCACTGAACAGGCTCTTTGCATCTTCCTCGTGTGTGTGTGTGTGTGTGTGCGCACGTGTGTCCTGCCCGGTCTTGAGGGGCTGCCGGCTGCAGAGGGCTCACCTGCATTCCCCCGCATGAACCACCTTCCGTTTTCATGCCTCTCCCCTGGTTCTGAGCTCGGCAGCTGGTTTTGCCTGGGTCCCGTGTGCTAATTTCAGTTTCTCTTTGACGGTTTCAGGGTCAGGATGACGGCAGCCTGCCAAAGTCTCCGTGGCTCAAAGCAGGGTAAGTGGGCTTGGGGGGCGAGCACTCACTTTCCCTCTTGGGGAGGGTGGAACGTGGCTGAGGGGGGTTGGAGCTGTGGTGGCCCCTGGGGCTGGGCTCTCCTGGTCTGGGACAGTGGGGGGGGGGTGTTGCTGAGCCCTCAGAAGTTCTTGGGCAGGCAGCCCTGCCCCCCCCCCGGTGGCATTTTGGCCCCTGCCTGAAGGCCAGGTCTGCAAGGAGGCGGAGTTGTGGAGCAAGCCAGTTGGTGCCGCTGGCAGCCCAGCCTAGTGGTCTCCTGGCCTCCCCATGCAGAGTTGCCACAGCTGCCCAAGAGAGACGGGGCCCGTTCCCACCCACCCCTCTGCAGGACCACTGGCTTCCCCTTGCTGCAGCCCGTGAGGACCCTCGCAAAACCCCTCGAAGCTTCACTTGGGCTCCTCGGCCAGGGCAGGGATTCTGCTTCCGTGGGTGGCCCAGAGGGAGCTTCCAAAGTGCCCCACAGGGCAGCCCTTTCGGGGGAGGGGGGAGTGGTCTTCCTCTGGTCTTCTCCACCCCACCCCACCCCCCGGGTTTGGGCAGCTCAGCCGTCTTGCCGTTCTTTTCTTGTGGGGCTCTTTCTGGCACACGCTGGCACAAAGAGGGAAGGGTCCCATCAGAACAGGAGGAGCCGCTCTGGTCCACTTCACCCCTGTGCTCTCTCCCAGCATGGAGGCTGGTTCTTGCAGGGGACGTGGGCGTGGGCCAGGAGATGCACAAGAGAGTGTGTCCGACGAGGTGCACCTTGTCCTCCGATGTGGTCCTCTGCCCATGTGAGCAGCGCTTCTGCTTTGGGGGGGGGGGGGGCTTGGCTCAGCTTGGAGCTGCAGGGAGGGATGTCCAGCGAGGGGCTTCAGCCTGGGGGGGGGGTGTCTCTCGCTCGTGCCTCTCCACTGCTGGGTACCGTGCCAGCCGTGGCAAGGGGAGCCGGAAAGTTCCGTGGGAGCGTGAAGCCCGGCTAGTTCTGGAGGGAGCCGCGGCATCGCTCCTTGTTTTCCCAGGAGGAATTGAAGGCTTGCCAGACGGGAAACGGGAAGGCACCATTTTCCATGCTGTTTGATTTTAAATGTGTTCGTATATTTGATTACAGCCATATGGCTTTGATCTGTAACACTGGGATTCTGCTTTCTTCTGGTCGCTTGCGTGCAGTCGCAGCCGGGCTGCTGGGGAGGGGAGGCAGGCGGGGGGAGCACGCCTTGGAACGGCTGCCCGGGCCTCTGCCTTTCCGCATCTCAATCAGACTTCCACACAATGAATTAGGCAGAACTAATCAGAGAGGAAATTAGATGGGAGGAGGAGGAAGCTGTGAATGTTGACAGCTCTCTGCAGCTCCAGGTTGGCCATGCCCGCCCCCCCCCCCCGGCTGCCTGAAAACTGCCTGACTGTGAGAGGGCCCTGGAAGGTGACCCCTGCAGCTGCCGGCATTCTGGCAGTTGCAGGACTTCCCAGTGCTAGAGGGGCTGCCTCCTCTGCCCTCTCTTTGTAGAAGCCCCGTGTCCTGTCCGGCTGGCTGGCAGGCTGACGGGAAAGAGGGGCGGCCAACTTCTCCCACCATGGTTCACTTTGACCAAACCAGTTGTATGTATTAAGTGGCCACAGTTTGTGCTGGACATGATTTCAGCTTGGCCCTTGGGGGAGGGAGGTTCTTGCAGGCAGGATGCCTGGCCTGGGAGGGGGGTGCAGTGGGTGGGTGGGGCAGGGAGAAGACTGAAGAGGAGACAGCCCGCAGCCTGCCCGCCCGCCCACTCTTCCTGCCCTCAGCCAGGAGCGACCAGTCTCCTTCTCTGCTAGAATGTGTGAAGAAGCTGCCTCCTACTGAATCAGACCCTCCCCCCCCTCCCCCCCCCCGGTCCATCCGGGTCAATACTGTCCACGCAGACTGGCTGCGGCTTTCCAGGGTCCCAGGCAGAGGTCTTTCACGTCACCTGGTCCTCTATAACTGGAGACGCCAGGTATTGAACCTGGGGCCGTCCGTGTGCCCAGCAGATACTCTCCCTCTGAGCCACAGTCCCTCCCCTCAGCTGCTTGCTGGCTTGAGCTGGGCCCTCCGAGGCCTCCTCTGGGGGTTTCTGTGGTTGAATGTTATCCCAGCCCCCTTCCCCAGCATCCGGCAGAGGTCGAGTCCTTCCTCTCCAGACCGGGGGGGGGGGGCGTGGGGGGGGCAGGGAGGAAGCCCGTGGTAGGCAAAAGACGGCAGGCTGGCCCTGGGCAATTGCAGGAGGAGGGTGCTGGGGAGTGGGGGGCGCTGAATGGGACAGCAGCAGGCACAGCAGGTCCAGGGGGAAGCTGCCGTGTTGGGGGGGGGGGGTGGCGGCCAAGGGGTGGTGGTGTCGTGCCCTGCCTCCTATCCCCGTGCCGGGTCGAAGCTTCCCGCCCCGATCCCTGGTATTCCGTTGCAAGCGGTAATTAGCCCCGCACGCTTTGCACACAAGCCAATTATCCCGTCTGCTCGTCTCCGTCTCTGCTGCTGACGTTTTGCCAAACATCTGCGTGCATCAATAAGACAGGGCACCATTACAGCCGATCAGCGGTCTCCCGAGAGCGGTCGGCTTCTGACACAGCGCACGCGGCAGGCTCCCCAGGGGTTATTCGGTGTGAAGCACATGCCGCCTCCCACAACAGTGTTTAAGGTTTCGGTGACAGCTCCCCCCCCCCCCCCCCAGTCTTGTTCACCTGCAGTGGTAGCACAGGAAGGAGATGGCAGAAGATTGATTCCAGCGCAGGAGATGGTGTTCCCCTGCTTCTTGCTCCCTAGAATTACAGCCTGCCTGGTGGCTGATCTGTCTTCTGGAGAGGGCCCCCCTCCCCATATAACATTCTGCGATATCCTGGGGGCTTCTGCCTCGGTAGCCTGGTTCAGCTCAGAAGGGGCTTCCCCTGGCCGCTCTGCCATCGTCCAGCAGCTGGGGGGCTTCCGTTCCCCTCTCCCTGCACTGTGGGAAGGCTCTGTGTGTGCCTGTGGACTTGGGACACCGGCAGCTGCCTTCTCCGGAGCGGGAGCTGTGGCCTGTCAGGGTCCAGCCTGTCTCCCCATGACTGGCAGCGGCTGTCCAGGGGCTCAGGCAGAGAAAGGTCTTTCACACCACCTGGTGCCTGGCCCTTTAAGATCACCTGCTGCCAGGGATCGAACCAGAGACCTTGCTGGGACCCCTGGAATCCCCCCTCGACCTGCTGGCCCTGTTGCTACAGCTGTATGGCCCCGGGGATGGATTGGCCTCTGGGACAAAGCAGGGCCGGCCTGTCTTCCAGCTTGGGTCTCTTCCCCGAAAGCGTCTCTTTCAGGTCTTTCATGTGTGCTGATGTAGGTGGGGTGCCTGTGGCGGAGAGCAGAGTGACGCGCCTGATGCCACTTCGTTGTGATTTGGGACGAGATTTGAACCAGGGGCTTCCTAGCTTGTAGCACGTGCTGTAAACTGCTGTGCCACCCAGTCCTCTGTCCTTTGGAAGCTCTGGCTGCTGTTGCAGAGAAGTCCTTTGTGCTACCTCCGGGCTCTTTCAGGAGTCGTCCTCTTGGTCAGAGGGGGGATCGACCTTTGGACACATGAAGCTGCTGCCTTGTACGGGATCCCACCCCCAGCCAGCAGAGCCCGCCGGGTCTCAGGCCCTGTGATGTCTGCTCAGGCTGGCAGCAGCTCTCCGGGGTCTCAAGCAAAAGCCTCTCACATCACCCCTGACCTGATCCCTTTTTCACCTGGAGATGCCGGGGATTGAACCTCGGGCCTCCCGGATGCCAAGTAGAGAGCGTTCCCCTGAGCCACGGCCCCTCCCCTCTGCCTAGGTCATTTAGACTTCTTCTGGGAGTTGGCTGCTAGGGAAGGAGCAGGATGAGCCCAGCCTCTGTCCCAAGAACTTTATTCCCAGGCAGTCCCGCTGCCTGCTCTTGGTTCTCCTTCCGCACTCAGCTGGATGCTTTGGGCTCTTGCGGCTGCAGTGAAGCCAGCCTGTTCTCCCACCCTCCCCACCCCACTGCCTTCCAGTCTTTGTCTTTGGGGGCAGCAGATTCTGTACTGTGCCTGCTGCGCTCTCCTAAAATTGAGATTTTTGGGGAGATGGAAGTGCCAGGCTGCCGCGGATCTCTTTGTCTGCAGCTGAGACTGTCTGATGAATTCTGACACTTTCTCCGCCGCTGCTGTTTGCAACGCCTCTTCAGAGGGGAACCAGACACAATTCAATTTGAGTGCGAGGTGGATAGGGGCAAGATATCCTCATTCCTGAGCACTCAGAAGCACCCCAGCCGTGTAACTCAAACTGATGGGCATAATTGGCATATTTAATGCCGCTCCAAAACTGCTCTGCTTCTGACTTCTTGTTGTTGTGTCAGGGTGAGCCGCGGTTCTGGCTCTGGGCTCTCTCCGGGCCAAGGCTGGTTCCTCAAATGAGTCTCAGTCTGCAGGGGCCCTTGCTTGGCTCCTCCGGGCCTCTGGGTGGGGGATTAGAACTCATTGCCTGTTGTCTGGACTGGCCCTAACGCCTTTCCCTCCTTGTTTCTAGGCCAGCCGGCGGCCTCTATGGCATCGACAGCATGCCTGATCTACGCAAGAAGAAGCCCCTCCCACTTGTCAGCGACTTGGTGAGAGTTCCACACACAACCCCCCCCCCCTCCAAGAGCACCGGGAGGGCTGGCCCAGCCTGGTCTTGGGTCTTTTGGCACAGGAAGGTTCTCTTCTCTTGGTGGAAGTCAGTGGGTTATTGCCCCCCCCCCCCCGCCCCCAGACCTGTGCAAGTGGATTCCTGAGCAGCCCTGGTCTGGAAAGTTTCCAGATGTTTGCTGGGGACAGCTGAGCCCTCTTTCCCAGGGCGGGGGTGGGAGGAGAGAGAGGGGGCTCTGCCTGGCTTTTCTTTCTGCCCTCTGTGTTTAATGTCTTCATGCTCAAAAGGAGGTGGCGGGGCCAAGGCAAAGCTGGGTCCCCTTTTCTCAAGTACTGCCCCAGCTAGGGGACTCTGAAACCTACTCTGGCCTTGGCCTTGCCTGTGCTTGCGGGATGGGCTTTGGGGTTCCGGCGGAGTCTGAGCCTGGGATTCCGCCAGAGTCCGAACGTGCTCCACCCCAACTCGCCTTGCAGTGCCAGAGGCCACCCGGCATTCCCTTATATTTACCCCAGGAGGGCACTTTGCTCCTCGGAGGAGGGGGCTTCTTCATCTCTTCCCCCAGTCTTGGCCCCCACGTGTTACCGTGGGCCTTGCTTTCTTGGTGGGGTGGGCTCGGTAAGCCAGCTTCAGTGCCTGTTCGAAACCAGGGGAACAGGCCAGAGGTTGTAGAGCAGCACAGGATCTCTGAATGAGGGGGTGCCGGTACTCCGCCAGAAGGTTTGAGGAGATGGTGAAGGCTGGCGAGAGGCAAAGAGAGGCAGCTTGGGACAGGGGCTCACATCAGAACGTGTAGTGAGGAGGGCTGGGAAATACCTGGAGGTTTTGGGGTGGAGCCGGGGGAGGACGGGGTTTGGGGAGGGAAGGGACTTAAGAAGGGCACAATGCCCCAGAGTCCACCTTCCAAAGCAGCCATTTTTTCCAGGGGGACTGGTCTCTTTTACCTGGAGACCAGTTATAATCAATGCTCCCTCCAAGCTGTGGAGTCTCGTGAGCAAAAATTCTACTTTGTGAGCTGCTGGCCTTAAAGTTGTGAGCGAGCGATTGGGCTGCTACATAAATTAGTTTGCTCTGGAGCCATCCCTTCCTGAGCTAAGACAAAAATGTGTGAGCTGGAGGCTAAGAAACTGGGAGCTAGCTCACACTAACTCAGCTTAGAGGGAACATCTATATACTAATTCCGAAGTGCCCCCCTGTGCGGATATCTAAATCTGCATGGGGAGGCACTTGGGGGGCAGGGAGCGTTTCCTACATATGGGGGGTACTCCCCCCGTGTGCAGAAAAATCAGAAAAGTTAAAAAAAACTTTTGGGGGGATATTTAAATCCCCCCAAATTTAAAGAGCGTTCCCTTGGAACTCTGTGGTGGCCTGGTGGTTGGGAGGCTTCCAAGCCTCGCCTCCCGTGCCAGGGGAGATTGGCGGGCCCAGCGGCTGAGAGCCACTTGGGCCTCGCCGCCAGAGCCAGGAGATGTGTGTGTGAGGGGGAATTGGCGGGCCCGGTGGCTGAGAGCTGCTCGGGCCTCTCCTCCAGAGCCGGGAAGTGGGGAGGGATACAACTTACATTTGAGGGCCTGGATGGTACTTCTGCTCCTGTGGAGCCGTTCTGGAACCACTCTGAGCCCAAACAGTAGGGAATGCTGGGAGGAGCTCCGGGCCTGGCTGCAGCAGCACAGAACTTTGGGAGAGGCTCTGGGTCCAGCTGCCACCGTGCCAGACCGTAGGAGCCTCTCCAGGCTTGGCTGCCACCGGGAGCTGCTCCAAGCTTGAAGCAGCTCCCAGGCACGGCTGCTGCAGTTGCCAAGCTCACAGGTAGGCAAAAGGAAGGGGAGCAGAGAGAGAAGGGGGATTGGCTTGGGGAGAGAAAGAGAGCGAATGAAGGGCGGGGGCAGAAGCAAAGGTGGAAGAATGCGCCCTCCCTGCAAGTTTCTTACAGGTTCCCGCTTGTTGGTTGTAATCCCGGGAGCTCTCCAGCCACAACCTGGGTAGAGAGTCCGGTGGCACCTTTAAGGCCATTTGTTTTTGCTGCCACATGTTCGCCTTCCCCCTCCTGCCCCCAAAGTTGGAGTTGAGCTGGCGGAATGCACAAACTACTCTTCCGGCTGGGCATCTGCCCACGGTGGCTCGTGTGTCCGCGGGGTTGTGACGCAGCTTGATCCTCCTTCAAGGAGGAAGGGACCTTAGGCTGCAATCACACGCACAAAATAATCCACTTTCAATTCACTTTCAAGCTGGATATTTACTGTGTGAACTGGCAAAATCCAATTCAGAAATGCACTGAAAGGGGATTGAAAGTGGATTATTTAGTGTGTGTGACTGCAGCCTTAGACTGAGCATCACAGAAAGACTCTTATAGAGAGATTTTATTGTGGAGGGAAGGGGGGGGGAGAGACCCCCCTTGCATGTATCAAAAGGATTCCTTTTGCAGGTTTCAGTGCCTCCGTGTTGTTGTTTTTTGCAAAGCTGAATGGTTAAAAATCGGGGGGGGGGGCCTCGGGGGCCCTCCCCACCACACCCAAGCCACCATACTCAAGCCTTAATGACTGTCCCAGAGACTCAAGGGGTGGGGGGTGAGGGGGAGCAATGGCGACAGATTCACAAGGAACCCTGACCTCCTTCCCAACCATTAAGTGTGCTTGGTCCTCAGGAGGGGGGGGGGGCACACCCTTCTTGGCCCATTGACCCTTGATGGACTCGGTCCCTGCTTAGGATGGCAGGCGGGTGTGGCTCTCCCGGTGGGTGTCCCTCTGGGTCCCTTGCATGGCCTTACTCCCAGGGGAAGCCTGGCCAGGGTGGTGTGTAGCCGTTGGGGTGGTGCTGATGGAATTAATTTGTTGTGCTTCCCTTGGACGCTGACCCTGTGTTTCCGCAGGCCATGGTAAGTGCAGACCCACCCCACCAGCGCATTCCTTCTCCTCTCCTCGCCTCAGCTTCTGCCCCCTCTCCATAATCAGTGGGGGGGGCATTACTCCTTACGCCTGCCTTACTCCTCCCCCCAGCGCTGAGGGTCACGAACCCTCACAGCCACGCCAGGAACCATCACCGTTCTTGTGGGGGGTGGGGTGGGGCCCCCTCCCATAGCGAGCATGGTCTTCTTGGCTGCATGGGGCTGGAGAGGCCCGGTGGGTGAGAGACCTGCTGGGCTTGGGGGAGGTGGGCAGCCTGGGGGGCAAGCAACCTGGGCAGGCCCATAGCCTTGGGGTGATCACTTAGAATGGTACCCGACACACACAGAGAGAGAGAGAGAGAGAGAGATGCTAGGTTTGCCAGGTCTGGGTGGGAAAATACCTGGGGACTTTGGGGGTGGATCCGGGAGAGGGGGGTGTTGGGAGGGGGGGCTCAGCATGGTCCAATGCCACAGAGTCCACCCTCCAAAGCAGCCATTTTCTCCAGGGGAGCTGGTCTCTGTCAGCTGGAGATCAGCTGTAAAAGCCCCAGGAGATCCCCAGGCCCCACCTGGAGACTGGCAGCCCTAAGACATGCTGACCTATTCTGGCTGAGTCCCCCTTCCTTTTCTGGCCCAGGCTCCCCTTTCTTCAGGGAACGGGTTCCCTCCGAGGCCTCGTGCAGCCCTTTTTATCTAGAGAAGGTTTGGGATCCATGGGCTGGCCCGGGGAGGGGGCTGGCCTGTGAATTGTGTGGTTCTGCAGAAGTCAGAATATGCCAACAGGATCTGCGGACGTTTTGGAAATGGCCGAAAGGGTGTCCACAGGGGTCGAGGGAAGGAGTGGCGACTTCTTCTTCCCACCTACAGCCATGCGAATGACGTCAGTCAGAGGGGATGTCAGAAGCTCTTGCCTTTGAGGCCGTGGACCTCCCTTCAGAGGTTTCCAGAAAAGATGCTTTTGAGGGGGGCGGGCAGTCCCGGCTGGGCGTGAGGGGGGAGGCGGAACAAGAGGTCTGTTAGAGCCACTGAATGTGTTAGTTGAGGAATGCTTGTCGGGAGCAGGAAACCGGAAGAAGAACTTGTTGACTGCAGGGCAGGGCAGGAAGGGGAGACATCTCAGGTCACCTTGGGTGGGTGGGGATGTCAAGTTTTCAGGTACTCCTGAATCCCAGGGGCTTTGGGTGGGAATGGCATAGCAGGCCAGCCTGCCGAGCACTGGTGTGTGTGTGTGTGTGGGGGGGCCTTACTGGTGTCACAAATTCTTCCACCTCCCGGGCTCCGGTCAAGCAGCTCAGAACATCTCCCATGAGCGTAGAGGAGTAGCCGAGGAGGTCTCTGCCAAAGCCGGTGGTGTTTGAAAGCCCCTCCTTGAACTGTGCCCTGAATGACGGAGGCTCCTTTCCCTTCCAGTCACTGGTCCAGTCCCGGAAGGCCGGGATCACGTCGGCCATGGCCACGAGGACGTCTCTCAAGGATGAGGACCTGGTAAGGGCTGGCACGTCCACTTCCCCTCACGTAGGCCCAGAGGGGCGAAGGGGTGGGGCGGCGCTTTGAGTTCTGCCCTGGGCTGCAAAGCGGCGTGGAAGGTCCGCCCCAGTCAGCAAGGCGAGATCGAAATAGCCTGGGAGGGGGAGGGTTTTCTGTAAGCACAAAAGAGTCAGACCCAGAAGGGCTCCAGCTCCCACAGAAAGTCATTATGGGGACTGGGGGGGTGGGGGGGGCGAGTTATTAATTATTTGTGTGCAACGGCCAAGGGAATGCAGGGGAAACTCCAAAAGAGTCTCCACAGCAGTCATCAGTCGGGAAGGTGGGGGGGGAGCGGCTCTCTCCTCCTGACCTCTGGCAGATGCCCACTGAGGGCAGGTGCCCGGGGGGCGGGGGTCTTCCCACGGAGCAGCATGAGTCCACGAGGCCGGCCTCGTCAGCCACACCTTGTGGAAATGCAGCTGGCCAGCCTGGCCTCTCCTTCCTGTGCTGCTTCAGAGAGAGCCAGCATGGTGTAGTGGTTAGAGTGGAGGACAAGGATCTGAGAGACCTGGGTTTGAATCCTGCATTCTGCCCTGAAAGCTTGCAGGGTGGCCTTGGGCCAGTCACACATTTCCAGCCTAACCTACCTCACAGGGCTGTTGTGAGGAGAAAATGGTGGAGAATGATGTAGCCGCTTTGGATTGGTGAGAAAAGTGGATTAGAGGCCCCAGCCTGCCCTCTTGAAGGAAAGCTCCGGGGTCTGTTGCTCAGGGCAGTGGGGAAAGGGTGCGGAGAACCACCTTCACAGAGCTCCCTTCTGCCTCCGGTGGTCTGGAAATTCTGGCACCCTGGGCGCACATGCGCACGCACACAGACAAGCACAGCCCTCCTGAATAGAAGGGCTAGTTGCACCCCAGGGCTGGCTGCCGTTGACCCTGCCGTCGGGGATTAGAGGTGGTGTGTGTGATGCTGGCCGGCAGGCCGCCCCTCGAAGCCGCTGGGCTGGAAGAGTTCAGTGTGCTTCCAATTCAAAGTCATAACAACAGCCTTGCGGCGCCCCCCCCCCCCCCCCGCCTGACTTGTTGTGGCTCTTTGTTCCAGAAATCTCACGTCTACAAGAAGACGCTGCAAGCCTTAATCTATCCCATTTCCTGCACGACCCCCCACAACTTCGAGGTGTGGACGGCCACCACCCCCACTTACTGCTACGAGTGTGAGGGGCTCCTGTGGGGCATCGCGCGGCAGGGGATGCGCTGCACGGAGTGCGGAGTGAAGTGCCACGAGAAGTGCCAGGACCTCCTCAATGCCGACTGCCTGCAGAGTGAGGGGCTGGTCTGCTCTTGTTCTTTGGCTGCGAGGGGCCATTGTTGGGGGGAGGGGGGGAAGCGCTTGCTTTGCTCAGTGGCTGCTGTGGGAGGGCTTCGCTGGGTCACCTTTTGGGGAATGAGAGGAGCTGCTGGAAGAGACCCCCCCGGGCTGCAGGTGGCCAATGCCCAGAGCAGCGGAGTAGTCCTTCCCCTTGTGCCCCTGCGTGCTCTCTCTCACACACACCCCCCCCCCCCGAGCACAGAAGCACCAGCTCTTCCCAGAAAAGCTTTTGGGTGTGAAGTGGCTGCGAAGAACTTGTGTCCCGGGAAGCAGCCGACTCACGAACTGCTTGATACGTGGCCCAGCCTGGAGTGACTCTGCACAGAACTGTGGGTGTTTTCTGTATCAGCCCCCTCACCTTTGTGCAGCAGGAGAAGTTCCACAGGCTGATTCCTGGGGGGGTTTTGACCTCTGAGGTCTCTTCGGTTTTCTTTTTCTCTCGCATTCTCTCTCCTTGATATCTGGATATTTGGGGCAAACCACAGTGGAGGGGCGGGGGTGTGGCTCAGCAATAGCAGACACCAACAGACCCTCAGTCCAGTCCCTGGCAGGGTCTCCTGTTAAAGAAGGGATTTTCTCTGCCTAAGAGCAGCTGCCTGTCCGCTTTGGCCTGTCCGGTTGAGCTAGAGGGACTGTGGTCTGGCTTGGGGGTAAGTCCCCTTTCATGTTCCCAGCCTTGCGCAGAGTCACTTGGTTATTGCTCAGGTTAAGAACCTCAGAAGAGCCCTGCTGGGTCATACCAGTGAGGGTCCATCTAGTCTAGCATCCTGTCTCTCACAGTGGCCAAACCAGTTCCTCTGGAGGGCCAAGAACAGGGCAGAAAGGCTGAGGCCTTCCCCTGAGAAGAACCTCAGAAGAGCCCTGCTGGATCAGACCAGTGAGGGTCCACCTAGTCCAGCATCCTGTCTCACACAGTGGCCAAACCAGTTCCTCTGGACAAACGGGACATAGAGGCTGAGGCCTTCCTCCGATGTTGCCTCCTGGCTCTGGAATTCAGAGGATTAGTGCCTCTGAACATGGAGGTTTCCTTGTCTTGAGGAAGCAAAAGGCAGAGCAACAGCTCTCAGTCTAGCCCTTCAAAACCCATACTCAGTCTGGCCTGGCAGCATGGTGATCTCTGATGCATATGTGTGAACCACCAGGCGCAGGAAGGCAGCTTGAGGAGGGATGAAGCAGTGTCCCCTAAGGAAGTTTGCAAAGCTGAAGAGTGCGGCCTGGGGTGGGGTGCTGGTCCTGTGCTCCAGGAGGCCTCCGTCCAGATCTCAAGTCTTCCGTGAACTCCCACAATGAACATAAGAACATCAGAGACACCAGTGCTGGATCAGGCCAGTGGCCCATCCAGTCCAACACTCTGGTGTCACACAATGGCTAAGAACACCAGGGGCCCTCAGGAGGTCCAGCAGTGGGGCCAGGACACCGGAAGCCCTCCCACTGTTGCCCCCCCCCAAAGCACCAAGAATACAGAGCATCACTTGCCCCAGACTGAGAGTTCCTGTCTATACCTTGTGGCCGATAGCCACTGATGGACTTCTGCTCCAGATGTTTATCCAGTTCCCTCTTGAAGCCGTCCATGCTTGTAGCCGCCACCACCTCCTGTGGCAGTGAATTCCAGGTGTTCATCACTCTTTGGGTGAAGAAGGACTTCCTTTTATCTGTTCTAACCCGACTGCTCAGCAATTTCATGGAGTGCCCATGAGTTCTTGTATTGTGAGAAAGTGGCCTCACGCCCAGCCCTCTGCATCGTCTCCACCCCACCCCATCCCCCCGTGGTGATTAAATCTGGCCTTCCTTCTGTGGCCGTTGTGGACCAAGTGCTTAAGGCATTGGAAACCTTCTACCGATGCTGAGTCTTGGTGCTGCATAGCTCCAGAATGAGGTGCAGGTCAGGTAACCAGGGCACACCTGCCTAACCGTATCCCTCCTCCGAGGCCCATCTGCTGGCTTACAATCCCCCCCCCCCCCAACACGCAGAGGATAGGGGGCACTTTTTGGCTGTGACTCCACAGGAAGTGGGATTGGAGCGGTCTTGCTGGTCACAAGGAAGGGCAATGTTGCCCTTGTCCAGTGGAGCCCCCAGCCTGGAAGCCCAGTACTGCACATGCAAAGAGTGCTCTCGGCACTCCCCAGCATTGGCAGCCGGCTCTCTGATGGCGCTTGTGTGCAGCCCCTGGTTGCCGAGTGCTGGGGGATGATTCAGGCACCCCCTTCGTGAGTGGCATTTTCGTCACTGGCTGTGTGTCAAGAAAGGCTTGCCTGGAACCCGGGAAGGGAGTTTTATTTTAAATCACAGGGAGGCCTATTTTAGGTTGCGAGAACAAATCCTGTTCAGGCATTCCCCTCCTACCTAACAGATGTCCTCCACACACCATCGTGCAGGAGGAGAGCTTCTGCCCCTCCGCTGAGGCAAGTGGCAGTGGGTAGAGCGCTCCTGCGGGTATCCCCACGTCGGATGCCGTCAGCATGCCTTTGCCCGCCCGCTCCTGGGTCTTTCCAGGCTGTTCCGGAGTCCTGCTAGTCAGTCTTACAGGCCTCGGTCTGGAGAAACGTTTCGAGGAGCCGGCCAGTGGGGCTTCCTCTGTCTTTCTTTCTTTGCTCTTCCTTCTCAGCGGAGTTGCACAAAATGTGGAATTGATGCGCTCACACTCCCACCCTGTGGCAGAGACAGGGCAGAAGGGTGGCTAGTGTGTCAACCTAGGATCTGGGTCCTGTAGAGCTCAGTGGGTGACTTTTGGGCCGGTCTGCCTCACAGGGTTGTTGTGAAAAGAAGAGAGGAGAACCATGCAAACTGCCCTGAGGCCCTCGGAATGAGTGTGCGTCACTTACCTTCATCTGCTTGGTGCCCATTTTCGAGTCTTGCTGGCTTTCTGTTGGGAGCGGTTTGCCTGTCTCTGCCCCAGACATGTGCCTGAGCTGCGCCTCCCCTCCTTCGGCCTCCTGTGGAGCAGAACCCTCCCCCTCTGCTTCTGCTCTGCGTCTTCTGCCACAGGAGCTTCCAGGGCAGGGAGCGGGGGGGGGGGGGGCGGGAGGTTCCTGCCTCTGTCTTCACGGTCCTTCTCCAGGTTTCTGTTCCACTTCCAAGCCCCTGGCACTCAGGAGAGGCCAGATCCACCGAGGCTTTAGATGCATTGTATTTCTCACAAGACAAGAACTCCTTGTGGGCACCCCATGAAATTGCTGAGCAGTCGGGTTAGAATGGATAAAAGGAAGTCCTTCTTCACCCAAAGAGTGATTAACACGTGGGATTCACTGCCACAGGAGGTGGCGGCGGCTACAAGCATGGGCAGCTTCGAGAGGGAATTAGATCAACATCTGGAGCAGAGGTCCATCAGTGGCCCCTATTAGCCACAAAGTATAGATAGGAACTCTCAATCTGGGGCAAGTGATGCTCTGTATTCTTGGTGCTTGGGGGGGGGGGCAACAGTTGGAGGGCTTCTAGTGTCCTGGCCCCACTGCTGGACCTCCCAAGGGCACCTGTGGTTTTTGGTCCCTGTGTGACAGAGAGTGTTGGACTGGATGAGCCACTGGCCTGATCCAACACTGGCTTCTCTTATGTTCTTATGATTCTAGTCTCTGGAACCCCCTAGAGCGACAGCAGGTCGGTGCGTGTTCTGTCTGTTGACTCCAGGACTGATTTTAGATGTGCTGTGGGTGGATCTGTGCTCAGCCCACCCTGTCCCCCGTCTTCTGCCTCCTCGGTCTCTTTTCAGCAGTATTTGTGGGCAGAAGTGTGAGTGAGCCCATGCCCAGTCAGTCACGGTGGCGCTGATGAACAAGCGGCCAGCGTAGTCATGCCAGCTGGCCACTGGCAGAGTAGAGTGCTCTGATCTCCAGTGCTGGCTGCAGGGGACTGACGGTTGAAGTTCAGGGGACCATCCTGGTGCACACGCCCTTTTTTGAAGAAAAGTTACGTGCCATGCCAAGTTCATGTGCCCAAGCAACTCAGAGCACAACTTCCCCTCCTCTCCTCCCTCCTCATCTGTACTTGTGCAAAGAATGCTTCTTGGGAAAGGGGCATCTGGGGAAGCAAGGCGGGCAGACGGAGTGGGTTTGGTGGTGGGTCGCGTAGGCATCGGTGACGTGCGCTGGGGAGCCCCGTATTGCCCGGTGGTGGCGGCCCCTTCTGGGATCCGTAGCCTTCCAGGCAGTTTGCTGAGTCCACTGAGCTCTGCTTCCTCTCGGCCTGGCTCATTCCTTCTCTCTCTCTGTTTGCAGGAGCGGCGGAGAAGTGCTCGAAGCAAGGGGCAGAGGATCGCACCCAGAACATCATCATGGCCATGAAAGACCGCATGAAGATCCGGGAGAGGAACAAGCCGGAGATCTTTGACCTGATCCGAGAGGTCTTTGGCGAGAGCCGGGTGGCCCATGCCCAGCAGATGAAAACGGTGAAGCAGAGCGTGCTGGACGGTACCTCCAAGTGGTCGGCCAAAATCACCATCACAGGTGAGGGAGGGCAGGGCGGCTGGGGGCGGGGGGGGGGGGGCAGGTTTCTGCTTGCGGTCTTGAAGCGCGTCTTTCCTGAGCTGTGCTTTCCCTCCCCTCACAGTCGTCTGTGCGCAAGGCCTGCAAGCAAAGGACAAAACAGGGTCCAGCGACCCTTACGTCACGGTCCAAGTCGGCAAAACCAAGAAGCGAACCAAAACGATTTTCGGCAATCTGAATCCCATTTGGGAGGAGAAGTTCCACTTGTGAGTATTGGGCGGTCCTCTGCCTCCTTGCTTGCTGGTGCCCCTTCAGTGGAATCGATACGTTCGCAAGCCCAGCTCTCTTGCTCCAAAGATGTGCTGAACCAGTGGGTTTGTTTGGCGGAATGTTCCGTGTGGGGACCCGGCATTTAGTGTTCCGAGTCGAGAGCCTGTGGGGGCGGCCTCGCTGGGTGGATGGCTGGAGGGGCGACCCTTTTCCTGCTCTTCTGACTGAAGTCCGCAGTCAGTGGCTGATGGCGGTGGCAGAAATTCTGGCATCTGGACTGTCTTCCTGGGGGCCCCGTCTCCCCTGCCTAGCAGTTGGCATGTGTGTGTGGCGGGGACATAATTAAGACAATGGTTCTCTCAGCAATAACAATGGGGGTCAGTGTGTCATAGAAAAGATGTGGGACATTCCAGTAGCATGTAGGGCAAGGGACCCAAAGGCGCCGGGGTGGTCTTGAACACCAGTCAGGTGAGGCACGGGGCTGGTTCCGTCTCCATGTCCCAGATTTCCTGCATCTGGCTTAGATGTTTCTCCTCCTCATTGCTTTGGAGGACAGCAGCTGTGCCAGTCGAAATAGGTTTAATAAATGAATAAAAATGGTCTGTTCAGGCAGGCAGTCAGGCTGAGCAAGAGCACAAAGGAAGTTTGAAAACACCCCCCTTCCCTTGGAACTTATCCTAGATGATGTTAGCTTCACTTGAAGTTGCCGTGGCATAAAGTCCAGGATTACCTTAGTTCTCTGGCTTGGATCTTCTCCCAATTGTCTCTGGCCATGTGGGCAAGATAGATTTCCTAAGCAAAACGGTGACCTTCGTGGCTTCTGCTACCAAATCAAGAGCAAGACGCAGGAGAGATAGTCTTCTTCATGTCCTGAACTATTAGCCACAGGGTATAGATAGGAACTCTCAGTCTGGGGCAAGTGATGCTCTGTAGTCTTGGTTCTTGGGGGAGGGGGGGCAACAGTGGGAAAAGGGCTTCTAGTGTCCTGCCTCCACTGCTGGACCTTCTGATGCCCCCTGGTGTTTTTGGCCACTGAGTGACACAGAGTGTTGGACTGGATGGGCCACTGGCCTGATCTCCAGCGCTGGCTTCTCTCTGATGTTCTTATTTCGTTATGTTCTTAAGTCACCTCGGTCTTTCTCCCTCCCCTCTTGGGATGACCTTCCCATCCTTTCATGTCCCAAAAGAACAGTTTATCTTCCAGTGATCTGGCTCTGTCCCATGCCTTCCAGTGGAGTGTGGGGTGGCGAACTAGTATCCTCATTCACCCAGAATCATCCACATAACCAAGCGCTCGAGTCCTCCTCGGTGACTGGATCCTGAGGGTTCCTTTCGTCAGCCCTCTCCTTTCTGCCCGCTCTGAGTTTCTGGCTAGGTTTCTGCTCATGGACAGAGTATAGTACCAGTGACTGAAATATGGGGGTAAAGTCTTGGGTGAAGGGCATTTCTCCACACATGCGTGATTGGTTTTGTGCTGTTAGGTTGGAAAGCTTGATGCTCACATAATTTTGCTTTGTGGATGACTCCACAGCAGTGGTACTTGTCAGGATTGGGCTGTACAGCAGAAGTCCCGAGGCCCATCCAACTCACGGCCTCGGCAGGAAAGGCCCAAAAGCTTTTGAAGTACATGTTCCCATCTAAAGGAAAGAGAGTGCATAAGACTTGGACGTGCAAAGGCAATGGTTCCCTAATTGCACTGTTGCTGTAACATACTTCTTGGCTTCTGGTATGTAACAACCACATCCTTGCCCTGGTGAAATGATATCAGACAGCACTGTGGCTTAGAAGTGCTGGAGTCTACAGTTCAGACGCTTGTTCATCTGGAAAGGGGGTCCAGGTTGGTAAGAAACATCCTCATATTCCTGCCGGTGTCTGTTTGCAGCTGCCATGCTTGTCTGCTGAAGCCAGTGGGCGCAGCCTCTCCCTTGAGGGACCGCCTCCTTACTGTCCCCAGACCAGTTTTCCCCCTCTGCCTCTCAGCAGTTTGTCCTCCTCCCAAAATGAGGAACGGAGTCCTTAGCAAGCTGAAGGGGGCCCTTTTAGTCGGAATTCCAGTTGGCTACCAAGAATATGGAAGTAGTGGGTTGTAAAGAGAAATGCTTGGAGAAGAGCTGTGGTTCCTGGGGGGTGAAGAAGAAGAAGCAGCAGCAGCCCACATGAGTTTGTGTGGTGGGCCTGCTGAATTTCATGGCATTTCAAAATGTTGGACTCTGTTTCGGGAATCAGTTCGGCATGCTTCTAAAAGTAACCTCTTGCTTGGGTTGCGTAAAGTGCCGTTCCGCTCTCTTCGTCGTGAAAGGCCAGGGGCCAGGGGCCAGGCAGGTCCAGGGGGCTCGCCAGGAGTTTGGTGCTGTTAGTGGGAGCATTTTGCTCCTGGGGAAATGGAAGGGCCGCCCGTTTAGCTGACAACCAGGGCTGGGTGGATCAAGCCAGGTGTATGCCTGACTGCTGCTGATGCTTCCAGAGGGAATTTGGAAACCTGGCTTGCAAGGGGCACGATCATGCCTCAGCACAACATTTAGTGAAGTGCTCAGCTCGATAGCAGGGTGGGGTCCTATGAGGAAAATTACTGAGCCAGGCGGGAGCTTTCCAGCACTGCCGCTGTCGTTCGCCACCCAGCCGGCAAATTCAGAGGGGACCGAGGGGCAGCTGGCTCCTGTGACTTGCAGCTGCCGCCGTCTCTGCCTGCAGTTGATTAACAGCTGTAGAGGGGAATCACGTCTCTTCTAACTAGTACAGACACCATTTCATAGGGAAGACATCAGCATGTCACAGAAATGTGCAGGTTTTCCGTATGGTGTTCCATATGCATGCCCCCATCCTCAGCATCTTGGGTATCGGGGCCAGAAAGGGCTTCCACTGGAGACTCCACAAGCCACTGCTGGTCGGAAGAGACCATGCAGGGTGAGACAGTAGAGTATTAGTTGCAAACGTAATTTTAAACCGTGTTGTTGCCCCCTCTCAGTGGTGCTTGATTTCTCCAGTTGGTTCCAGCCATGCTTTTTAAAGGCATGTGTGGCAGGTCACTCTTCCGGTACTGTGAACCTAGTCTCTGACTCTTGCAAAGTGGGGCTGGAGCCCCACATGGTGCTCAGAAAGCTAATCTAGTTTGGTGTGATTTATTTTTTTTTAAAAAAAAATTCTGGTTTTTAAGAAATTGAAAACGTGATACCTTCGGTTATGCCAGGCATTTTGGATTTTCACCAGGCGTGCGAGTCTAGAGTTCATATTCTTGTCCAAAGGAACACGAAAACGATGTGGCCAGAAGTAGCCTTGACCAAGATCCTCCAGCATCTCTTGCCTGGTCCACATGGCCTGGGGCAATGGAGAGAAGATGCAAGAAGGAGAGTTTAAACTACTTTAATTTTAAACTATTTCAAACTAGCCTATCCTAATTAAACATTGTCTAGGGCATGTACTGAGCGTCAGGAAGAGGGACTGCATGTTTTCACTTTTTCTTGGTACCCTTGCTCAGCCTGAAACACTTTTGGGGAGCGGCATCAGCCAGCTTGCCCAGGAAGATCTTCTGCTTGCATTCTTTCTAGGCTGCAGCGTTTGGGCACGAATTGGCAGCAGCTTAAAAGGTGCCGGTTAATGAGTTCTGAATCACAATAAATGGCACTGGGAGGCCAAGCGGGAAATGTCGTGGCTCCGCCGTGGCTCTGATTGACGAGGCTTAGCAGATCGCTTCTGACCCATTTCTTCACTTTCTTCTTCCTCAAGTTCTTCTAGTTGCCTGGCAACAGAGGCTGCATTCTTAAGGGGGCTCAGTTCCAAGCTGTCAGCATGGGCACAGCAGTGATACCGGACCCGGCTTTCCCCTTGGGATGCCGTCCATTTGACGGGCGGGTTGTGATGTGTAATTGCCCCGCTGTGTTCACCTGGGCCTCGGCACGTGGGCTTCTTTGTCATGTCTGAGTCATGCTTCTGTTCCCGGGGTTTGTGTGTGTGTGTGTGTGTGTGTCCTGGTTCATGTGTCTCATGTGTGAATCGTATGGGCACGTGAGCTGCAAGAGCCACTCTGCCCGGGAGCCTTACCCATCTTTGGGGGGAGGGGGATCAAAAGGGGTCTCTGTCCAAATACTCATCCCGCTCTTCATATCTGGGGTTTGATGTCTCTGTCATATGTGCTTTGGAGGGATTGCTTTTGGAACGATGCCCCAAAAAGCATGCATTAGGAAAACCGATTTTTAAAGAAGGATCCCCAGGCAGCCTGCTAGATTTTGCCCACTACTTCCTGTTTATGGAATCGTATTTATTTATTGCATTTTCATTCCACCCTTCCTTTAAGGAGCTCAGTGCGGCACACACCGTTTCCCCACTCCTCCTATTTTTCCCTCACAAGGACCCTGTGGGGTCGGGTAGGTTAAGAGTCATAGAATCCCAGAATCACAGAGTTGGAAGGGGCCATTCAGGCCATATAGTCCAACCCCCTGCTCAATGTGGAGAAGGGGGACCCAATAGATGTTGTTTACCTTGACTTCCAGAAAGCTTTTGATGAAGTTCCTCATCAAAGGCTCCTCAGTTAGCTCAATAGTCGTGGGATAAAAGGACAAGTCCTTTTGTGGATCAAAAACTGGCTACTTAAAAGGAAACAGAGAGTGAGTATAAATGGGCAATTTTCTCAGTGGAGGGAGGTAAGCAGTGGGGTACCGCAGGGATCAGTACTCGGTCCGATGCTTTTTAACTTGTTTATTAATGATTTGGAGTTGGGAGTAAGCAGTGAAGTGGCTAAATTTGCAGATGACACTAAGTTGTTCAGGGTGGTGAGAACCAGGGAGGATTCTGAGGCACTCCAAAGGGATCTGTCGAGGATGGGGGAGTGGGCATCAACATGGCAAATGCGGTTTAATGTGGCCAAGTGCAAAGTGATGCACATCGGAGCCAAAAATCCTAACTATAAATACACGTGGATGGGGTCCGAACTGGCGGAGACTGACCAAGAAAGAGATCTTGGAGTCGTAGTAGATAACTCAATGAAAATGTCGAGACAGTGTGCGACTGCAATGAAAAAGGCCAGTGCTATGCTGGGGGTTATTAGGAATGGAATTGAAAACAAATCAGCCAGTATCATAATGTCCCTGTATAAATCGATGGTGTGACCTCATTTGGAGTACTGTGTACAGTTCTGGTCGCCACACCTCAAGAAAGATATTATAGCATTGGAAAAAGTGCAGAAAAGGGCAACTAAAATGATAAAAGGGTTGGAACACTTTCCCTGTGAAGAGAGGTTGAAGCGCTTGGGGCTCTTTAGCTTGGAGAAATGATGGCTGAGGGGTGACATGATCAAGGTTCATAAGATTATGCATGGGAGAGAGCAGGTAGAGAAAGAAGTCCTTTTCTCCCTTTCTCACAATACAAGAACTCGTGGACACTCCATGAAATTGTTGAGCAATCAGATTAGAACAGATAAAAGGAAGTCCTTCTTCACCCAATGAGTGATTAACATGTGGAATTCACTGCCACAGGAGGTGGTGGCGGCTACAAGCATGGACGGCTTTAAGAGGGAATTAGATAAACATCTGGAGCAGAAGTCCATCAGTGGCTTTTAGCCACAAAGTATAGATAGGAACTCTCAGTCTGGGGCAAGGGATGCTCTGTAATCTTGATGTTGGGGGGGGGGGCAACCGTGGGAGGGCTTCCTGCACCCTCTGCTGGACCTCCTGAGGGCACCTGGGGTGTTTCTGGCCACTGTGTGACACAGAACAGTGTTGGGCTGGATGGGCCACTGGCCTGATCCAACATTGTCTTCTCTGTTATGTTCTTATGACCAGCCTAGAGAGTATCTCTCATGAGGGTTTGTCCAGCTGCTGCTTGAAGACGGCCAGCCCAAACAACCCAGCTGGTGGCCCCATCCAGCCCCGTCGTTCCGTGCCGCTCCCAAGGGCCTTTGCAGAGCCACCGTGGAGGCCAGTGGGGTTCCTGGCTGTGCTGATGGGGAGGGATCTGGGAGTTGGGGCTGAGCCCTCCAGAGAGGACAGTCCTGTTGTTAGGGGGTAGGTTCAGGGTCCTTGGGGTCGCAAGGGCCACCACTGGTGCTCTTTGTCCGCACCTGTCCTCGCTTTGAAAATCAGGCTGGAAAAAGGTGTTGGAGCTGTTGGTGACAGTCATAAATGACTCCCTGATGGAGAGAGCTCTCTGTAGACCTTTGATAGAGGGACCTTATGAGATCTTTACTTAGAAAACCTTTCCTGGCTGAGGAAGAGGGGCCAATCATAGGCCAGTTCCCAATTTCTCCTTTCTGTGCAAGGTGCTTGGGTATATGTTAGTGGAGAAGCGCCGGGGGATCCTGGATGGCTCATCTGCCCTTGACCCATTTCAGGCCTGGGTTTGGAACCAAGACAGCTTTAGCTGCCCTGGTTAGGTTTGCCAGTCCCCCGGTGGGAGCAGGGGATCCCTCGATTTCGCCAACCAACTGGTTAGTGGGGAGAAGCCTTGCCCCCAACAGCCACGACGCTGCATGACATCCCCGATGTGATGACATCACGTGGAATGCTCTGGTTTGGGGGCAAAACTATGGTTTGAGCTCAATTTTACCGTAGAGTTTGCCCAAAAACCAGAGTGTCACCTTGCGATCTCCCCAGCATGGTGATGTCACTTCCACATAATGTCATTGCACTGGGGATGTCACGTGCAGCAATGTTGCCCTGCCCCACTCCACTACCAGAAAGCTCCCTCCCACCCCCCACCGGCACGAGACAAGGGAACAGTCCCCCCTGTTGATCCTGTTAGATCTGTCCGCAGCCTTTGACCAAATCGACCACTCTGAAACCACG
The DNA here is from genome assembly GCA_029233225.1 of Lepidodactylus listeri. Classification (NCBI taxonomy): domain Eukaryota; kingdom Metazoa; phylum Chordata; class Lepidosauria; order Squamata; family Gekkonidae; genus Lepidodactylus; species Lepidodactylus listeri. The sequence goes on along the minus strand of JARCFY010000004.1, from coordinate 860,713 downwards.
GTCACGTGGCTGAGGCAGAAAAGAAGTGAAGCTGAGCCCAGAATATGCCTGCTCCGGCCTGCAGGCCCCGTTCCCCCCTGCCCTCCTATGAGTGCCTAACTCCCTGGAGGGGCTTTCCTTTTACTCTTTAGTAGCCCGCCGCTACCTCCTGATCAATTTAGGGATTCCCTGCTGGGAGGATCAGGACTCCCAGCTTCCCTTCCCAGTTCTGAGGCCTTGCCTCTGTGTCTCCCGCTGCCCAGCACTGGCTACCATGGGGACAGTTTACTGCCTTGGGTGCCCCTGGAGGAATAGCCACTTGCCACACCCCCCCCCCCCGGAGCCCCTTTTAAAACAGCATGTCCCAAACAGTAGGGCTCTATGTGGTACAGAGAACCACTCCCAACATCAAAAGTTTAAAGGTTTTATTGAAAAGAAAATGTTCTCAAGCATACTTTTAGCACAGCACCAGATCTGAGCAAGGAATACAAAAGGAACTGGTCAAAATGCCAATCCTCTGTCCCTGCCTCTGTACGGGCCCTGGCAGCTGGTGGCGAAATCTAAGATGGGCTCTTCAGCTTAGCTGTGCTGGTTCTCTACAGAGTTCTCATTACCTTCAGGCTCCCTTCAGATGTCCAAGCCGACCGCATGGTCAGTGGCCGCCTGCTCACAGGCCAGAGTTCAGAGTTCCCCTCAGAGCAGCACCCTGAAGAAAAGAGACCCTGTTTCCTGTTGCACTGAGGTTCTGCCAAATCCCCTCCCACTGACCAGGTCAGGTGGGGCCAGAGCTCTTCCTGAAGAGGACTAGAATTATTATCTCAAACCACCCTGTGAAAAAATCTGAGAACCTGGAGAGCCACTCCTACTCTGAGTAGGGGGGTGGGGAGAAACTTGCCATGTTCAGCCAGTTTATGTTTTCCTCTGGGTCCTAGGCTCACTGCATTTGTATTTTTAGGTTATGTTTTTAATTTCTGCTGTGATCCTTGTGCTTTTTCTCGATGTTTTATTTTTAAAATTGCATCGCCAAATCCCAGTATTCCCCCCACCTTTCCATTTTAGGCAGGCACCTTTCTTCTTTTTTTTGGAGGGGGAAGGTATGGGACTAACCTCAGTTAAATTATAGAGTTCTACAAACTCACGGAACTCCAGATCCTATTTAGGGAGATGAACAACACAACATTTCTGGTCCTTTTCTGTCTGGTGATCTTTCAGCAGTGGTTCTTGAATGCTTTGAGGCTCCCCGTTCGGTGCCTCGTTCTGCCAGTTGCCCGTGTTGGCTGCTTTGTTGTGCTCCTCAAGCACGAAAGCAGCAAGGGCGGGACTCCGATCCCCATCCTGCCGCCTGGAGGGTCCTGTGCATGCCTGTGGTCTTGTCCCTTGCAGCGAGTGCCACAACTCTTCCGATCGGATCAAAGTGCGGGTCTGGGATGAGGACGACGACATCAAGTCCCGCGTCAAGCAGAGGCTGAAGCGCGAGTCGGATGATTTCCTGGGGCAGACTATCATCGAAGTACGCACCCTGAGTGGGGAGATGGACGTCTGGTACAACCTCGGTAAGCAGCTTCCTCAGTCCTGGCCTCTGCTTTGCTGACTGATGGTGAAGCTCTCCCTGAGTTGGCCTCTCAAGAGGGAGGAAACCTGGTTTTGGAGAGCTGTGTGTGCCCTCCCTGAGCCATAAAGAGTGCAGTGGTGTGGCATCTCCAGGGAAAAGGGGGAGCGGGAAAGCAGGTTGGCCTGCACTTCACTCCTAACTCCTTAATGGGATCCAAAGGTGGGATCCTGCCAACAGGAAGCCATGAAGGATGTAGGGGGAGGGGCTGACGAGAGCAGGTGCCCGGTGTCCTGAAAGAGAAGGGTGTGCAATCGAAAACCCTAACTATCCATATTGTTTTCATCCCAGAAATATGGGGATTTTTTTGGAGGGGGGGGGAGTGTGAGCTAATGGAGCCTCATTCTGAACACTCTGAGGGCCAATTCATGCATTACAGAGTACACAGGGTCGGTTTGGAGTACCCACCTTGTGTACCCGCCTTATGTAACACCTTGGTGGCGTCTACAAGCACGGAGGGCTTCCAGAAGGGATTGGATAAACATCTGGAGCAGAGGTCCATCAGTGGTCCCCATTAGCCACAAAGTATAGGTAGGAACTCTCAGTCTGGGGCAAGTGATGCTCTGTATTCTTGGTGCTTGGGGGGAGAGGGCAACAGTGGGAGGGCTTCTAGTGTCCTGGCCCCACTGCTGGACCTCCGGAGGGCACCTGGTGTTCTTGGCCCCTGTGTGACACCAGAGTGTTGGACTGGATGGGCCACTGGCCTGATCCAACATTGGCTTCTCTTATGTTCTTAAGAGCAGAGGTCCATCTGTGGCTATTAGCCACAAGGAATAGGTAGGAACTCTCAGTCTGGGGCAAGTGATGCTCTGTATTCTTGGTGCTCGGTGGGGGGGCCACAGTGGGAGGGCTTCTAGTGTCCTGGCCGCACTGTTGGACCTCCGGAGGGCACCTGGTATTTTTGGCCACTGTGTGACACAGTGTGTTGGACTGGATGGGCCATTGGCCTGATCCAACATTGGCTTCTCTGGTGTTCTTAACCGTGAGGCCCAAGTTGCAGGTTCCTTATGACTTCCCATGTGGTTTCCAATTCAGCGCGGGGCTCAGAGTGTGCAGAGGAGTTTCAGCCTCTCTCCCCCCCCCCCCCCCCCAATATGCTGCTTTCCAGACTGAAAATGGCCCTGGTGTGTGTGCTGTTGGGACCTTGAGGAAACCCACATGTATTCCAAGGAATAGGTGGGTTTCCTCAGTGATACAGCTAGTGTCCTTCCCCCCTGCCCTGGGATCATTTCAAGCGAAGGAGGAGGAGTGGGGGCTTTGTACCCCGCTTTTCTCTGCCCTCAGGAGTCTCAAAGCGGCTTCCATTTGCCTTCCCTTCTTCTCACCCCAGCAGGCGCACCTTGTGAGGCAGGAGGGGCTGAGAGGGCTCTGAGAGAACTGTGACTGGCCCAAGGCTTCATGTGGAGGAGGAGTGGGAAATGAAACCCGGTTCTCCCAGATTAGAGTCCGCCACCCTTAACCACGACACAGCTCTGGACGCAGCAAGTGACGGGGGAAACTGAATCCCCTCCTCTGGACACACACTAGTCGTGGTCTGAATTGGTCACCAGACACGTGGGAATTGAGGACGACCCGTAATTTGTGCCTGACTGTTATGCAGGGTGGGCACCCCAGACCAAACCTGGGTCCTCTGTAATGTGTGAAACATCTCTGAAGGATGTGTCTTCTCTGGAGGGGCTGGCCTCTCAGCTGTGGCAGCCCCATGGCCGTGTGGGGTATGTGTGACCGGGCAACAAAGCTGTGCCTGAAAGAGGCGCTCCACTGGCCGTGTGGTCTCTCCTGGGCACCCTGGCAGCGGAGAAGCTTCCTGGGCCTTTTGGCCCCCTTCCAGCACCCGCGGCCTCAGGCAGACCTCCCTGGCTGTGGGCCTCCTGCCTGGGCTTTTCTCATGGATTTTGATAAAAGAATATATGTTCTGTTCCATCTGGTCTTTGGAAAGGGGGGCAAGTTCCAGAGTCACAGTTAAGAACATAAGAACATCGGAGAAGCCCATGTTGGGTCAGGCCAGTGGCCCATCCAGTCCAACACTCTGTGTCACACAGTGCCCAAAAACACCAGGTGCCCACAGGAGGTCCAGCAGTGGGGCCAGGACACTAGAAGCCCTTCTCCCACTGTTGCCCCCCCCCCAAACACCAAGAATACAGAGCTTCACTCGCCCCACCCAGGGTGTTCCTTTCTGCCTGTCAAGGGTACTGAGAAGGGAGGTCTCTGTGGGCCCAGGGTGTGGATTCTTCACTGTTTGTGATTTCTAAGTATCAATTGGATACCTGCTTGTTGGGGATGTTACAGCTGTAGTTCCTGCCCTGGCAGGGGGTTGGACTAGATGACTCTAGTGGCCCCTTCCCATTCTGAGATCTCCCCTGGGGAGAAAGGGGGGGGTTATAAATAAATAAATAAATAAATATTTACTTGATTTATAGCCCTCCGTCACCACTCAGAGGCCAGTGCTGATTCCTGAATGCCAGGTGCCAGGTGGAGGTGCCGGTCCTGCTCCCTGGGAGTGGGACTTCCTCTCAGTTGCAGTGCGAAGCCACTGGGCTCCAAGGTGCAGGCTAAGAGACCCTTGGCTTGTGCTCCCAGTGAGAGCCAGACTTGAGAGCATGCCCAGGTACCTGCAGTGCAGATGTGTGTGTGTGTGTGTGTGTGTGTGTGGGAGAGAGAGAGAGAGAGAGTGCCTGGATTTGGGGGCCAGCTTGATTGCAAGAAGGCTTGCAGCCACCACCACCTCCTGCAGCCATGAATTCCATGCATTCATGACTCTTTGGGCGAAGAAGGACTCCCTTTGACCTGTTCTTAGCCTCCTGCTCTTTAATCCCATGGAGTGCCCATCCCGCCCATTGTGGCCCTTCTCCCCCAGTTTTGAAGTTCCATAGCAGCAGCAGGAATAAGTGGGGCAAGTGACCTCTAGGGTGAGATCTCAGGTGCGGCTTTGCAGCTGAGAGTGAGTGTGAGCATGCCACTGCTTCTTGGGGCCTGGGCCGTGTCCAGTTTTGGCGGAGGTGTCTTGCTGCTTTGGGCTTAGATGACTTCTAGACTTTGGCAGCACTGCACAGCCTCTTGCATGGCCCACTCCAGACCGGGGCCTCCCCTCGCCTGTCCTTCCTGCTGGTCCCCTCCAGGGCCCGGAGGGCAAGAGACCTTGGTGTGGCTCTCTAGCTTCCACTCTCTGGAACTGAGTTCTGGCAGAAATCTGAAGCCACGCCAGCTCTCCGTTTGTGAGAGCAAGGTGCGGGAGAATAGCTGTGGAGAGAGAGCACGTGGTCCGGAGCTCATGTGTGAATCTGGAAAGTGCAAGCAGGGTGGGAGTTGCAAACTGTTTAGGGGCCTGTGATGGCCAGGTGCTTTCTCAGCTCCACACCCCCACTGTCACACCTTTCCCAGCAGCAGTGGCCAAGTTGATTTTAGTTACAGCGTGGGTTGTGAGCGGTACTCCCTCCGTAGGCAGGCATCAGCTGGGGTGCCTGGAGACCCGAACGAGAGGCTGTCCATCACAAGGCCTGATCCACATGTCAGTGTTCTGGACTCTGTCTCCGGGTTCTGGCCTCTCTCCCGCACCCTCCAGCCCCCCCCCCCAAAAGAAAAGAAATATCCAAGGTGAAAGTTCAGTGCTTCTGCACTGCAGGTGGGATCTGCAGACCCAGCCCAATCCGTGGGTGCCTGGTGGCTGGATCTGCCACAACAAGTGAGCCTGATGACAAGGGGCAGGGGTAGAGGCCTGGCCAGCCGGATGCCTCCCATGCCCCTTGCTTCGCCACCCTGCCGGGGGGCCTCACCATCCTGCTTGAGCAGGCGGAGAAGACGAGCGTTTTCTTGTCCCTCTCTAGAAAAAAGAACGGACAAGTCTGCCGTGTCGGGCGCCATCCGCTTGCAGATCAGCGTGGAAATCAAAGGTGAAGAGAAGGTGGCCCCCTACCACGTCCAGTACACTTGCCTTCATGAGGTATGCCACAGCTGGGCGAGGTGCATTGGGGCGGGGGGGGCACGCATCTTCCCTTGTTAGACGGAGGTTCCCCCCGCTGCAGATCCCCCTGCCTCGAAGGAGAGTCCTTTACTGTGGGTCCCGCTTTCTAGTTCTGGGGAGGCTCTGTGGGGTGCCCTATGCAGGTGCCTGGCTTGACCGGGCCCTTCCTTGCCCTGGCCGGCTGCAAGAGGTGAGCTTGCCAGGTGGTTTCCAGGGGGAGCCCCTGAACCCCTGTGGGCTCCTGGTCTATATGATCCAGTGCCTTTGATTTGGTGCCGTAAATAAAACACTACAAGGAAACGTGCCTCGTACCCAGCTGTACCAGCAGAGATGAGCAAAATACAGTGCTTGGCCTGCGGTCAGCTCTCCAGGGGGTAACTGGCTCTGGTTACCAGTCCCAGAATGCTTGAGAACAGGAGAGTGCCTAGCCCTTGTGGCTGCGATGGCCACGCTCTGAGGGCTCCAAGGGGAGGAAGCCTGACGCTTCTGCGTCCGCAGCACGGTGGTGTTTAGTGGCTCTTCTCTGTGCGGCTCTTGGTTCAGGGCTGCATTTCAGGAGCAGCTGAAGGCCGTCCCTGGGCACCCAGGCACAGCGTGGAGCTCAAAGATGATGGAGTAGAGGGGAGAGGGTGCTGTTAGGAAATCCCTTTGTTTAACGTTGGTGGGGGGAGTTAAGAACATTGGTGAGAGATGGATGTAGAGCAAAGCCCCTGTCCTTTCAGCAGCCTTAAGCCTTTTTCCCACCCTGCCATCCAGCAAACTTTCATGCAGGGAGGGTCTCAGGGCATTTGAGCCACACCAGGTACCTGACTTCCCACCCAGCCTCATAGGTTCATTCCGGGGGGGGGGGGTTATGCCTCACTGAGTGTTGTGTGCACCTCATCCCAAGGTGGTATGCCTCGGGAAGTGAGCAGAGCTGTCCTTTTTGAACAGGTACTCTGTTGGAGTGGGCAGGAGGCCAAAATGTTTATATCCCCCCTTTCCTTGTGGTTCAAGGCAGCTTACAATAGGTATCTGAAGAAGTGACTGCAGTGACTCACGAGAGCTCCTGCCCTGCCACAAATTGTGTTAGTTTTTAAGGTGCTCCTGGACGCTGGCTCTTTTCTGCTGTTACAGACAGACTGACAGGGCCACCCACCTTAATGATAGTTAAAACATCCCCAGTTAAAAACAGAGATAAAATAGCAAGCCCCAAATCTCTCTCCCCCTCCTCCCCCTTAAAAGGTGCCTGCTGTTCAACCCCCCTTGAAAGACCTGGCAAAGAGGCAGACCAGTTTGGCGTAGTGGTTGAGTGCGCGGACTCTGATCTGGGAGAGCCGGGTTTGGTTCCCCACTCCTCTGCTTGCACCTGCTGGATGACCTTGGGCAAGCCATAGTTCTGTCAGAGCTGTTCTTGAAAAAGAGCAGACTCTGTCAGAGCTCTCTCAGCCCCACCAACCTCACAGGGTGTCTGTTGTGGGGAGGGGAAGGGAGAGGAGTTTGTAAGCCGCTCTGAGACTCCAAGTGAGTGAAGTGCAGGGTATAAATCCAATCTCTTCTTCTTCTTCTCCTGAAGAACTCCAAGGAGGGGACCCCCCTCCCCTCCTCAGGGAGCCCCATCCACAGAGCCGGAGCCACGATGGGAAAGGCCCTGGCTCTGGCTGATGCCAGACAGGTTGCCCTGAGGGGTGGTGGTACAGCCAACAGATGGCTGCTGGACGACCATAGTTGGTGCGCAGGGACCTCTGGAAGGAGACGGCTCTTCAGTCGCAGCTTTCCTGCTGCGTATCTCCCTTGGCAGCTTCTGGGAAAGAGCGCAGCCCTGCTGGGACAGAGCGCTCTCAGTGGAGGGCAGCTGCCTCCGTCTCACCCAGGCTGGCCTCCGCTTTGTCTTCCAGAACCTCTTTCACCACCTGACAGACATCCAAGGGAACGGGGTAGTGAAGATCCCCGACGCCAAAGGAGACGATGCCTGGAAGGTTTACTTTGACGAGACGGGCCAGGAGATTGTGGATGAGTTTGCCATGCGCTACGGGATTGAGTCCATCTATCAGGCCATGACGTGAGTGCCTCAGAAAATGTTCGTGATGGGAGGAGGGTGTGCTGCTGGGGAGAATGGGATGCGGGTGGTATTTGGACTGGCCGTGAGGGCAGCCTGTGAGTGACCAGGGAAGGTGGGGTGGTGAAACTTCAGGAGGTATAAAAACCCTCAGAGGAAGGTCCTGGGAACTGGCGGCAGTGGAAGAAGGCAGGCTCAAGTCCCAGCAGCATCGCCAGGTAAAAGGACCAGGTAGCGGGTAAAGGGAAAGATCTTTCTCTGCCTGAGACCCTGGAGAGCTGCTGTCAGTCAGCATAGGCAAGACAGGCCTTGCTCGACCCCACACGAAGGCAGCTTCAGGGGTTCGTCCATCCCAGACTTGCCCTCTCCCGAATGCTGGAGCTGTTTCCCCCCCAAATGCAAGGCCAGCAAATGAATGCCGCCGAATAGCCCACTACCCGGCCCACGAGGCTGCCACTCCACTGCAGAACCCAGAGGCCACCCAGGGCCACCCTGCCGTGTCCCAGACTCCCGTGGGGGCCGGCACGATCCGCCTGTGTGTTCCGGCTGGGTCCCAGAGAGCTTGTGAATTCCTTTGGGCTAATCCTGCCATCCTCAGGAAGGAGGTGGTCTCATTTGCATTTTCTCGTTTAATTACTCTCATTAAACTGCAAAGGCAAAAAAAAAAAAGACCCCGTCTTGCAGGAAATCTTTAAAAATTATTCTACCGGCACTTGAGCTTGTGGGATGATTAAACAATCAAAGAAAACCGTCTATAAATAAGGCAAAACAGTGCTTGAGAAGGGATTATGTTGGAAGGCCTGGCGAGGGGAGCCTCAGCCTCTAATTAGCAGAGCCTGCAACAACGAGGGGGGAGGGGCACGTCTGGGGTGCAGGCGCTGGGGCGGGGGGGGGCTAGCTCTGCTAAGGAAGGGGTGGAGGGCACGGGAGCTGGGCCCTTGGAAAGGGGGAGCAGTGGGGGATGTCTGGTGCCGGGGGACTGCAGCCCAGGGTGGGCTTCCAAAGGCCGTCCTCAGCCGGGAGCACGGAGTTTTTTGCTCTCCAGAGGCACCCCGCAGGAGAGAGGAAGGGAGCCCCCCCACACACACAAAAGTCTGGCCTGTTGCCTTTCCTTGCAAGATTTTGCATGCTGTGTAGTTCTGGGTTTTTAGAGGGTTTGTGTGTGGGTGGAGGGGGGGGTGCTCCCTGGAGGTTTTGCTGGATTTGTGGCAAAGGAGGGCCAGCTCTCAGTCGCCGGGTTTCCCCTCCGTCCCCAGCAGCCCAGCCTTTGCTCTGTGTGCTTGAATCCCTTGGGGCCGTTTCCTCCGCAGGCACAGTGAGGGCAGCTCACCAGCCATCTGCTGGGGGCACCTTGGTGGCTCACCTGCCAGGCGGGGAGCTGGATGGGGGGGGGGCACGTGGTCCCTCCCTGCTTGGTCCGTTCTAGGCCTCCTGGATTAAAGGTGCGGTTTGGTGCTTGCGTGGGAGGGATGCTGAGAATGGAGAAGCTCCCCCCCGCCCCCGCCGGGTCCTCCTGCCTTGAGTGTCCCCCCCCCCCCCCCCCGCTGAGCTCTGCCTTCTGCCCCTACAGGCACTTTGCCTGCCTCTCCTCCAAGTACATGTGTCCCGGCGTGCCGGCGGTGATGAGCACCCTGCTGGCGAACATCAACGCGTACTATGCCCACACCACCGCCTCCACCAACGTGTCTGCCTCGGACCGCTTTGCTGCCTCGAACTTTGGGGTGAGTGTGCCCACCCTCCTCCCGTGCGTATGCCTGGACCCACTGGTGCTGCTGAGGGGGGTCTAAGCGAAGGCATCTCCCTCATGTGCAGTGTGGTGTGCTACGGCCGTGCACATGATTCCTGCCCACACCACTGTCTCACTGAAAGTGGAAATGAACATGAGAACCTAAGAGCGGCCCTGCTGGGTCAGGCCACGGAGGGTCCACCTAGTCCGGTATCCTGTCTCTACGCAGCAGCCGACCAGTTCCTCTGGAGGCCCAGGACCTGGGCAGAGGGGCCGAGGCCTTCCCCTGATGTTGCCTCCTGGCACTGGGATCCAGAGGTTGACTGCCTCTGAGCGTGGAGGTTCCCTTCAGCCACCAGGGCTTGTTGCAGGGATGCTGCAGGTGTGGCAGAGGCCCCAAGGAGCCCCCTGGGGGGGGTGCAGGCCCTTCAGGGAAGAGGGCTGGGCCCCAAAGACCACTTCCGGCGATCTTTGTGGTTAGAGGGAGGTAGAAAGAAGCAGGCCTCCTCCTCCTCCACAAGAGCACCGGTCCCTAAAAACGGGCAGTGAGGCTTTCTCTCCCCCCCCCCCCCGATTGGGACGGTCCTGCTCCTGAGGCCTTCTTTGGGGCAGGGATGAGTCAGCCTGCAGGGGTTTTTCGTGGGGCTGGGAGGGGACCCTGGGGGCACAGTGGCCGGGGCTGGGAGGGGGATTTTGCATGCCAAGAGTGGCCTCAGCTTTGGCTTCGCCTTCAACGAGTTGCCTCACCATGTCTCCTCTGTCCTCCTCCTCCTCCTCCTCCTCCTCCTCGCCACGCAGAAAGAGAGATTCGTGAAGCTTCTGGACCAGCTGCACAATTCCCTCCGCATCGATCTGTCCATGTACAGGGTAAGAAGGGCGGGGCCCAGCAAGCCGGGGAAGGCTGGCCTGCTCTCCCAGAGCTCTTTGGGGCCAGCCCCCCTTTGTGTCTCGGGGAGCCTGGTTCAGGAGGCCAAAATGAATCCTCCTCCTCCTCCTCCTCCTCCTCCTCCTCCTCCGGAGTGGGCTGGGGGGTGGGAGGGAGAGCTGCCTGGGCCTCTGCCCCTTCTGTGCTGCTCCTCTCTTCCGCCAGTGCCGCCTCTGCACTCACCTGGTCTGGAGACCTGGGAAGGGGCCAGGCGGTCTCTCCTCGGCCAGCCCAGGCTGCTTCCGGTCCAGGAAGATGCCAAGGAGAGAGCTGTGGGGGGGGGGAGATAGGAGCTGACTGAGGGCAGCTGGGAACAGGACGCCACCGGCCTTCTTCTGAGGGGTGGCCTAAAAGGGCCCCACTGGCACTGCTGCGGCCTGGCATTTTCCCGGACTCTGATTCCGGTCTCCCTCTGCGTCCGAAGGGAGGTGATGTCGTCAGTAAAGGAGCTGGCTGCCCTGAACTGACTGAAGCCAGGCTCAGCCCAGCCGTGGGAGAAGTGACAGCCACGTCCTGCCCCGAACATGCCAGGGGTCCCTCTCCCTCACCCCCAAGTGATTCCCCCCCCCCCAGTTCTCCCATCACCATCTGGGCATGGCTCGGGACCCGGCGGGGGGCTTCCCAAGCACCCAGAAGAGCCCCTGGGGAAGGGCAGGGAAAGGCCGTCTTCCCAGGCAGAGTTTATTTTATTTACCTCATTGCACACCCCACCTTCCTCCCCAGTGGGCTTCCCTCGTTCTCCTCTCCCCCTTTTGGTCTTCAAACCGCCCCGTCAGGTGGAGGTGAGGCAGAGAGGGGGGTGAGTGGCCCAGGATCACCCCGCCAGCTGAATATATCCTCGGCTGGAGACAAGACAGGGACGTGTCCTCTGGGAGCAGCATCGTTGCACACTGTGGGATAATCCTGCTCGTGAGGGCGGGGCGGGGCGGGGCGGGGCGGGGGGGGAACGAGTTGGGTAAGATGCTGGTTCTTCGGCAGCCCAAAATAGTAGCCGAGTGAGAGCTCTGACAAAATGTAATTAGGGCTAATTAGTAATGATAAGACTGCGTTGCGTAAGTGGGCTCCTAATTGGTTGTCCCCGTAGTACAGCTGATGTGCCACTGGGGGCTGGCGTGAAGAGAAGCGGCTCAAGGTGCCAGGGCTCTTGGCAGTGCCAGCAAGGTGGGCATGGCTGCAGCAGGCATCTCTGGCCCAACGCCAGCCTCGGGTGCCAAGATTGCACAGAGGGCTCTGGTCTGTTGGGGGGGGGGGTGGAGTCCTCGCAGCCGGCAAGCCCAGATGGCTCCCTTCAGGGAAACGACCAGCGGTCACTTTGGGGGTTTGCCACATGCCTTTTTGTGGGCAGAGCAGTGCTGTCTGCATCCCAGAAAGCATTAGGCGTCCGGTGTCTTAAGTGGCTTGTGTGTGGAGGGGTGTTTGTCCCGTGTCAATGCACTCAGGGTCAGCAGGACATGGAGCACCTCTTGTATGTCGTCCCCCGAGGTCTGTGTCCCGGCATCAGGGTGGCTTGAAGCCTTTCCGAGCCACTTCAGGGCCCCCAAACAACCCCATATGTTCAGGTGCTCCTCTCGACCCACATTCTTACCCCGTGAACTCAAGGAGCTGCTGCCTGCTGAATCAGACCCTCGGTCCGTCAGGGCCAGCGTTGTCTGCTCAGACTGGCAGCTGCTCTCCCGGGTCTCAGGCGGATTCAACCTGAGGCATTTTTTCTGACAAACACCCAGGGGTGCCAGCCGACGTCTTCCAGCCCGTGCTCTTGTGGGGCCTTGTGTGCTCCCCCCCCCCCCCAAAAAAAAAGGTGCTGGGGTGGGCAGAACGCTTGAGGCTGTGTGGCTCGGAGGCCGCTCTGCTTTCTTTGGAGGGGGAGGTTAGTCTTGTTCTTTTGTGGTTGTGGCTGTTTGCCAGTGGCACTTCCAGCGTTGGGTTTGCTTTTCTGCCAACAGAACAACTTCCCAGCCAGTAGCCGGGAGCGCCTGCAGGACTTGAAATCAACGGTGGACTTGCTGACAAGCATCACATTCTTCAGAATGAAGGTAGGGATCCATTCGCTTCTCCAGTGCAGGGGCTGCCGGTATTCCTGGCGAAGGCTCTCTGGGAGAGTCTCCTAGCCGGCCTAACCTGCCTGCCTGTTTGGGAGCCCGCACAGTCCCTGTGCCTCAGGAAATGCGCAGATCTGGTGGTGACACTCCTCCTCCTCCTCCTCCTCCTGCAGTCTGTTCCTTGACGGGGTTATGAACTTCCCCGCATGCTCTTTGCAATTAGATCTTTGCCAAACATCCAGGTGCCAATTAATTAAATGTTTTGTTGAGGTTTTTTGTAAATATCCCTGGGAAGGAAATTAAATGCTGGCACAAAACAATCCATTTTACAGGAACAAGATGCACATTATTCATCGCGAAGGCTGGGGATTAGTAATGAAATCTGCCTTGGTGCTTTTCAGCTGACGATAAAGCTGTGTGATGGTTCTTGACACCCGTAAACACTAGTGCTCCGCTTTCTGGAAAGCTGTGCTGGAGCAGGAGGCAGACAGCTGTCTAAACCCTGTCCAAACACGCAGGATGATTTCCCTAGAATGTCAATACCTGTGCTGTCAAGCCAGAAGTCTGAGTATATTTAGTATGTCAAAAAAAAGGGAAACGAGGTTCTGCTGTGTTGTTTCCCCCACTTTGACGTGTCACAAGTACCTCCCTGCAAAAATGCCATTTTGAAGTACTGGACTAAACTATTCTGTGTAGAATTCAGACATCTAAAAAGCATTTCTTGGAAGTACTCTTCTCGAAAGAGTAGTTCCCCAACAAAGAGGAAGGAGAAAATAACCAGGATTATAAATGCAGGAAGAAACATTCCCAGAGCCATGCCTTCAGAAACTAAAAAGCCACCAAACTCTCTAAAACAGTGCTAGCATGTGTCTCATTCTGAACTTGCCCCCAGAGTGCAGGTTTTTTAAAAAAACAAAACAAAACGGGGCCAGATCTGGAAAGGAAAAGTATTTCTACAAACATTGCAGAAAAATACCCAATTGGAAACTAATCAGGGGCTTTTGAAATCTAGGGAAATGAAGAGACCCTGTGGCTACAGACTGCCTGTGACCACCGCTGGCATTAATACTTTGCTTAGCAAGCCCATATAGCCTTTAAAAAATTAATTAATTAAGGAATGGCCAATCTCAGTATTTTGTTAAGAGCATGGATTCTCTAGATGAATGGGCTTCACAGGAAATCAAGCCATGGTGGCCCTCTCCGCTGTAGAAGAGAGAATGGCACCGGTTGTTGCTTCGCTTTCCCGTGGCTTCCAGGGTCTGGGCTTTCTGCCCTTCGGGGGCCGGGGTGAGGAGCGGCCTCAGGTTGCCCCTGGACTCTGTCTCTTCTCTGCCGCCGCAGGCAGACGAACACGGCCGCCCGTCCTGATCTGTCTTTCCAGGTCCAGGAGCTGCAGAGCCCACCTCGCGCCAGCCAGGTGGTGAAGGACTGCGTCAAGGCCTGCCTGAACTCCACCTACGAGTACATCTTCAACAACTGCCACGAGCTGTACAGCCGCGAGTACCAGACGGACCCTGTGAGTGCCACAAGGCGGGTGGGCCCAAGCCGCGGGGGGTGGAGTTGGAGGGCCATGTGCTTTCCCCATTCCCTGACCTGGCCGAGGGGGCAGTGGTCTTGCTGGGGTAGGGGACTGGGTGGGGGTGCCGCTGTCACCCTGGGCTGCCGGGCTCTGATGGGGGGGGGGAGCATTTTGAGACGGTTCCCGTAATCCTTCCTCTGCATCCTCTGAGTGGGAGGGGCTGGATCGAGGGAACCACAAGCAGAACTCTGCTTGCAGAACGGAGAGAGCCAGTTTGGTGCAGTGGTTAAGTGTGTGGAGTCTAATCTGGGAGAACTGGGTTTGATTCCCCACTCTTCCTCCACTTGCAGCTGCTGGATTACCCTGGGCAAGCCATAGTTCTCTCAGAGCTGTCCTTGATAGGACAGTTCTCTCAGAGTTCTCTCAGCCCTGCCTACCTGACAGGGTGTCTGTTGTGGAGGGGGGAAGGGGAAGGAGTTTGTAAACCGCTCTGAGACTTTGAGTGAAGGGCAGGGTATAAATCCAATCTCCTCCTCCTCCTCCTCCTCCTCCTCCTCCTCTTCTTTTTCTTCTTCTCAGACCCCCCCCCAGCCCACCCAAATGCTGCTCCTGAGCACTCAGCAACTGTTTGAGCTCCAGTGGGGCGGCCCAGTGTGTGTGTGCAGCCCCAGTGGGAAATCTGCAAAAAAAATTCCCAGATCTCCTCTCGCCTGTGTGGGAGCAGCTTCCATTAACGCGGGGAGCTCTGAGGGCGCCTCCGGTTTTGTCCGGGATTTGGCTCCTGTTGCTGAGCTGCCTGGAGGTGAGGGAGTGCAGGAAAGGTCCCTGGGGGCCGGCTGCTCTCTGGAGTCCGTGGCCGGAGACTAGAGAGGGAAGAAACGGGGCTGTGGAAGACGGCACGCCTCCCTCAACCCTGGCTCCTTCTGTCCGCCCCTCCCTGAGAAGAGTCAGGCGAGCAGAGACGGGGAGGAGGTGGCCCGAGCGGTGGGCCCTGCAGGTGGCTGCTGTTCCGTCCTTCCAGGCATCGCTCGGTGCCAGCCACTTTGCAGGATTTCTCCTGCCTGTGTCTGGTACCAGGCTGCTCCCCGTGCCCCTCCCCCACTCAAGCTGCCCTTCGGAACTCTCTCCTTCCCTTTTGTCGGCCCGTGCCTCCCCCTCCCGTCCTCAAGAGCCTGCCAGGGACCGTGCCGCCACATTAATCCCTTGCCATCTGTAGTGGCCGCCTTTCTCCCTGAGGCTCACGGTGGCTGCACAGGTTATCCTTTATAGGCAGTGTGTTGCTGCATCGCCAGACATCCAGTGAGCAACGATGCAGTGCAGGACTGAAAGACAAGGAGAACAGAAATCTGGCCAAGGCAGAGGGGGGCCCACGAACCTGGGGTCCCCAGCATGGTTCCTGTGTGTGGCATGGCACCTGCCAGCACCTTCCCTGGCGCCCACCAAGTGCTTGCAGGAAATGGGTGGCACCAGGTGAGGCTATTTCCAGCACAGCTTCTGATAGGCCACTGGGAAACTGGTTGGCTGTGCAGGGTAAAATGATGCTGTTTTGGCAGCAGCTGGCACCAGTGGTGGCTTTAGCCTTTCAGCCCCGTCTCCTGGTGTATTTTCAAAATTACCCCTCTTCCTCCCCTCTACTTGAGTTTCCTCGGCGTGGGGGTTGTCTGGTTCTGCCTTTCCCAGCAGCCATTTTGTGGCTGTCAGAATTTCAAAGATGCCCGCAGGGTCAAAAAGGATGGGGGGACCCCTGCTGTGAGCCATGTCCGTAAGCAAGCGCATTATAATACAGGAGTCACTGGTAAAGACAAGGATGCTCGGGAAAGTTGGAGGTGGCAGGAAAAGAGGAAGACCCCCAACCTGGGATTTGTTTGTTTGTTAGTTTGTTTAATTCATACCCCGCCCTCCCCGCAAGGCCGGCTCAGGGCGGCTTACATTCATTAGTACACGGTACATAATACATAAATAACAGTTAAAATCCAATAAAGTCATCTAAAAACGATTCAGTTGGGCTGACTCAAGCAAGCAAGCCACTATCCTCAGTCTGCAGACCTGAGCAAGGCTGTTAAGGACGGGGACGTTTTGGAGGGGGTGGAGAAGTGCTTCGTCTCCTGGGAAGTTGGCAATGAGCAGGGCTTCGCTGTCTGTGTAACCAGTTCCTCCCCCACCCCCAATGAGCTAAGAACAAGCAGGAGGGGGAAGGAAAGTAGCCCCTAGCCATCCAGACCCAGGTCTTAAGAAATGTTAATGGGTCTCGCTAGAGGC
This sequence comes from Lepidodactylus listeri, assembly GCA_029233225.1. NCBI lineage: Eukaryota > Metazoa > Chordata > Lepidosauria > Squamata > Gekkonidae > Lepidodactylus > Lepidodactylus listeri. Next base: position 844,658 of record JARCFY010000004.1, on the reverse strand, counting down.
AATGGGATGGCCCAGTTCAACCTCCCCCCATCCCCCACCCCCTTCTGCAAGCAGAAACATGGAGGCTTTGAGGACTTTTTGCTAGACAGGTTACAGGAAGGGGCTTCCTGGAGATAACAGGAAAAGAAGCCTTGACCTGGGCTGACGGGGGTCAAGGGGGAGGAGGCACGGATTTGTTAAAACCACATTGCAAGAGGAAGGTGGTCTCTCTTTTCCATGCGATGCTGAGTTTAACAGACCTCTTGTCTGAGGTTAGGCGCAGGCAGCCATTGTGGACCATGCAACTGGCCCAAAGAACTGGGAGTGGAAGTTCTTTAGGACACCTACGATAAGGAGCCTGTCCTAATTTTAACATCTAGTTAGGGCCTGTTCTAGAGGGGGGGGACAGAGGGTTTGCCTTTTACCAATTTCTTTTGTTCTTCCTTGCTTCAGTCTGGTGTGGTGCTAAAAGTGTGAACATTTTCTTCCTAATAAATACTTTAAACTTTTGATCTGGGAAGTGGTTCTCTGTACCACTTAGACCCCCACTGTTTCAGACACACTATTTTGAAGGGGAGCCCCAGGAGGGGGGAAGGCGAGCAGATGGCAATTGCCTGTTCCCCCAGGGGCCCCCCAGGCATTAATCTGTCCCCGTGGTAGCCAGGCGCTGAGCTAGCAGAAGACATAGAGGCAAGGCCTCTGAGCTTGGAAGGGGAGCTGAGGGTCCTGATCCGTTCAGTGGGAAATCCCTATATTGACCAGGTGGTGGTGGTGGCAGCTACGGGAGAGTAAGAGGAAAAGCCCCTCCAGGGAGTTGGGAACCCCAAGGAGGGCATGGCAGAAACGGGGCCTGCAGTCCGGAGTGGGCATGTTCTGCCACAGAGGACATTGATTCACGAGGTACCCGTAGGTCGGAGGCGCCTTGATGACCCTCAACACACACACACACACACGGAGACTCACAAGGTTGGAAAGTGCAGTGGAAGCAGCACAATCCCTACAGGCATCATTGCACTGGGCTGCAGTCCTGTTCCACTACAGAGAACGTCTCCTGGACTCTTCCAGATTGCTACACTTGTGACCCTCCTGAAAATTCAGGTTTGTGTGTTCTGCGGAGTGAGAGAACAGGCCGGCCTCACCAGGAGGTGGTGGGGGTCCCCACAGAGAAGGCCCATGAATGGGCTGTTGCTGACCTGTCCCATTTGCAGGGCGGATCCTTCCGGAGTCCTTACTCTGTCACAGTGGAGACCAGCCGGCAAGGCGGTCCGGTGTTCACGTGGTCCCAAGGCCCTAGGAGTTTTGTAGGTGATGACTGGGACCTTGATTTGAACCTGGTCAGTTGACTGATAACCAGGATGGTGGTGGGGGGTGAGCTGACACGCCACCTGGCACCCAGCAGGAAGGAGCCAAGCTGCAGCATTCTTGTGTTTACTGGAGTTTCTGGGTTGACTTGTCGACATTTGCTGGTGGCAGAGGGGACCCTAGAGGAGAAGCCATTGCGGCCCCTGTCTTATGTCTGTTCTCAGAACAAAGCCCAGGATGTGCCTCCGGAGGAGCAAGGCCCCTGCATCAAGAACCTGGACTTCTGGCCCAAGCTCATCACCCTGATTGTCTCCATCATCGAGGAGGACAAGAACTCCTACGCCCCGGTCCTGAACCAGTAAGAAGGCTCCCCGGGTCTGTAGAGTTTCCTGTGTTCCTTCTGGCTGTCTTATTCGTCGTGTCCCTGTGCCAAACATTTATTCTGTCTGTCTGTCTCTCTCTGTCTTGTCTGCCTCCTTTAACAATACCTTTGTAATTGGGATGGTGGAGTGTCGAAGGCGTTCTCATTCACGCACCTTGCTCATTAGAGCCCCGAGGTCAGATACGCACCTGGCGCGTGGGGGTGAGAGCAGTTTCCCTTCTCGCTTGCCTTTCTGGGGTGGGGGCGTCTCTCTCCCTGCATGCGCATGCACAAGAACTGGCGTGTAGGGCAGGCCAGAGGGTGGCTAGGCAGCTGGTGGGTCCAGAAGGCGGGGGGCTCCAGACACACCAGAAGAGACACGAAGGGCGGCATTGGGACTGTGTTCAGACAGCACGCAAGGGCGGTCAGAGGTACAGAGCTGCACCTTGTTGCTTGCTCTGGGAATAAATTGCAACAACAGAGGTCATTTTTCCTACTGGATATGCATTTATTTACTTACTTGCTTCAGTGGTGCCCGGCCTTTCTTGTGGAGACTCAAGGCTGATATCAGAATTAGGAAAGAAAACAGCGGAAACCCTTTGGACCGTTGCTAAGCATCGATGGGTTAGAACAAAGTGCGAGTCTAGTCAGGCACCTTTAAGACCAACAAAGATTCATTCTGGGTGTCAGCTTTTGTGGGCTTGTTCTTTGGAGAGGGTCCGAAGAGGTGTGCATGCACACAAAAGCTTTTACCCGGAATTAAGCTCTGCTGGTCTTAAAGGTGCCGTTGGACTCAAAATTTATTCTGTTGCTTCAGACCAACATGGGGACCCACTTCATGGAGAGCCAGTTTGGTGTAGTGGTTAAGTGCACAGACTCTAATCTGGGAGAACCGGGTTTGATTCCCCACTCCTCCACTTGCACCTGGCTGGATGACCTTGGGCAAGCCATAGCTCTGTACCAGCTGTTCCCTCAAGGACAGCTTGGGAAAGAGTTCTCTCAGCCCCACCTACCTCACAGGGTGTCTGTTGTGGGGAGGGGAGGGGAAAGGAGTTTGTAAGCCGCTCTGAGACTCTTAAGTGAGTGAAGGGCGGGGTATCAATCCAATCTCTTCTTCTTCTTCTTCTTCATAGGTGGGCTGCATTTATTTAATATGCTTCCTTCTCAGACAGGGCCCCAGAGAACTTTACAGTATCATTCTCCCTTCCTTCCATTTATATCCTCACGGCTGTCCTGTGGGACAGGTCAGGCCGTGTCTGTGTGACTGACCCCAGGCCACCGAGCAGGGTTCCCCGGCAGGGCAGGGCTTCCAAGCTGCATCACCCAGATCTTAGTCCATCAGCAGTTACCACACCTTGCTGGGCTGAATCATTCAGGACGCCATTGTTGAAGTGGCTCTCTGGGCAAAGCTGCGCTGGGATTTCCTCTGAGCCCGCACCGCCCTGGATCTTGGATTTTCCCAGCCAGCGGCAGCGATTGCGTGGGAGAACCCTGCAGGGTCCGTGCTGCTCTGATCCAGTAAGCTGGAAGTCAGTCAGATAAGGCAGGGAGCTGAGAGGGAGGCGATGTGTGCGGAATCAGAAATGACAAAGCTGAAGCCGTGTTCTCTGCGTAAGCGTTCGGCCTGTCCTTCGCGCAGGTTCTGTCTCCTTCCCTAGCAAGGGGGCCTTTGCAGGTCACCCTTGACTGTCCCTCAGCAGAAGGGCAATTCCCCCAACTGTCCATTTCCCCTGTTAGGTTTCCACAGGAGCTGGCTGTGGGGAAGATCAGTGCTGAAGTCATGTGGAATCTCTTTGCCCAGGATATGAAGTACGCCATGGAAGGTAAGAGGGTCTTGGTGTTCCCGGAGGCGGCTGTGTGGGCTCGCCTTGTAGACCAGCTCTACAGTTTTGCACGGGGGGTAAGGAACAATTCGACAGCGCTACGTAAAGCTCTTGCCTGTAATGTCGACCAAGGCTGGAGCAGGGGCTGAGGAGCTGGTTCCAATGCACTCTGGTCTCTGAGGGGCTGCCCTGATCAAAACCTCCGAGCCACTGGAAACATGCGGAGGCTTCAGCCGTAGGACAGTCCTGTGTTGGTTGCTAGGTAACCAGCTAGATGTGTCTGCTCAGACGGAGCCCTGGACACGCTCATCCTGAAGTTATTTGTACAAAATTAATCCCTCCAGTGACTTCTGTGCTCTTGTGAGGATTCCAGAAAGCTCCTGGACGGTTTCTCAAGGCCGCCTTGGAGACTCACCACTTGCTGGACTGCCCTGGCAGCCTGGCGTCTCTGCTGCCCCTTGAACTAGAGCATGGCGCTCTTAATCCCACCAGGAGACAGAGGGTTGGCACTAACATTGGGCTAAGGGAGCTCCCGTGCATGGAGCAGCAGCCTTGGTGGCTCTCTCGGCCCCTTCCCTTTCCTTCCCTGCCCTCCACTCCACTCCACTCTCTCTCTCTGAGGCAGCAGGGGGAGAATCCTGGCAGTGGCCGACTGCGGATTGCCCTTTTTGGGGAGCCTGGTGTGGTAAAAAGAGCTTTCCGTGATTGTGCCTTCAGTCTCAGGCAGCAGTCTCTGTTTCCCAGGAGAAAGACGTCTAAGAAGTTTTCATTAACCGTCAGAAAAAGGAATAATAAAGGGGGGGGGGTGAATAAGCGTGAATACCCGTCTCTGTCGGCATGGATGGGGGCAGCCTCACTGTTGTTGCTCAGCTGACCGGAACCTCCACTTTGCGGTTATCACGGCTCCCGTGCGGGAGAGGAGGGAAGCAGGGAAACTGGGCCCTTTAGAAGTCTGCTTTGTTTTCAACCTGGTTTACTGTCTTCACCCCTTTTTCCCACCCAGATACACTGTTGTACACATGTTTGAAATATCATTCCAGGGGATTGGCATCAGCTGCCGGGCTCGGACGCGTTCTGTCCCTCCCTGGGGTTTCACTCGCCCTCTGTTGGCTGTGCTTGGTTGTGCTTCCCCACTGCAGCGTGGCTGGTGTGTCGCTTTGTGTGTCCCCCCCCCCCCCCCGCCCAGCGTGTTTCGAGCCCTTCTCCTCTTTGTTGAGGGCTCTTTGGGCTCCTAACCATTTCTGTGCTGTCCTTTTTTTGTCCCGTCCTGTTGCTTCTCTCAAGTTCTGGATAAAATTGTCTCCCTCGAGGCCTCCCGTGGTAAGAACCTTCAAGGTGTGAGTCGCTAAAGGCAGTTTCCTTGTAGAAAGCATCTGTGGTGTCATCCCATCCCCCCCTGTCCCCCCCCCCCCCGCTGTCTTATGCTGTGCGAACGGGTGCCAGGGCCGAAGGCTGGGTGCCTTGCCTCTCAGGCCACAGGTGGACACACCTGGAGGCTGAGCTCATGGCTCGTCCGGAAGACAGCAGGTTTCAAAGAAATGGCTTTTGTGGAAAAGCTAGCCTCCCCTTCTCTCCTGGCTTTCTGCAAATTGTGCAAAACTGAATTATTCAAGAGATGTTTTTCTATGCAGGCAATAGAGTCGCTCTGTACAAAATGATCCACGAAGTTATTTGGATAAATTATTGGGGGGGGGGCTGTGGTCTGTACTGCTTGGCATAGCTTGCTGTACGTAGGGTCCTACAGCGTGATTTTGTATATTGTGGGGGGGGGGGGGGAGTTGGGAAGGAGGCCTTGTGAACCCTGGGTGAGGAGGCTGTGAAATGCAGCCGCCTGTGACATTCCCGTGCAAAGCTCAGAAGGAATCAAAAGAAACGTCTTGCCCGTTGGCTGTGGTTGGGGACGGGAAGTTGCCCACAGGTGCCGGATCTCTTAGGCTCCCAGAGAATAGACCCAAACGGACTGATCAGGTGTCGTTCGGCTGTTTCCCCCGGAGTCTCCCTTTGACACCCTGCAGACAAACAGGGCCTCTTGGAGCAGAGAGCCTGTCGGAAGAAGAGCCGGCGACAGCCCACCCCTTGGAAGGCTTTCTGGGCTCCGCCTCCTTGTAGTGCCTCCTGTCCTGACCCCTGGAAAAGGGGTCATTGCTGGGGTTGCTGCAGGACACGGGCAGTGTTCCCTCCAAGCTGAGTTAGTGCTGAGCTAGCTTTTTAGCCTCCGGCTCTCACCCATTTTTGTCTTCGCTCAGGAAGGATGGCTCCGGAGTAGACTAATTTATGCAGCAGCCAAATTGCTCGCTCACAGCTTTAATGCCAGTCGCTCACAGAGTAGAATTTCTGCTCACAAGGAGACTCCACAGCTGAGACGGAGCGTGGCACGCTGGCCGTGGGAGAGCTGTGCAGGGGGGAGGGCTGAAGTCGGGAGGAGCCAGGGGGGTGAAGTCCATTCTTCCCCTTCCAGAAGCGGAGGAAGTGGACCAGTGTCCTTCCCTCTCCCTCCTCACTGCAGCCCCCCGCCCCACATGGCCATTCCTCTGCCCCAGACTTGTGACCCCAGAAACAGCCTTTCCGGAGATCAGGAGGGGCTGTGGGAGGAGTGGGGAGGAGCCAGGAGTTGTTCTCTTTGGGTGGGGAAGCAGGGGGTGTGGGGCACGTGTCGGGGGCCCCTTTGCTTGGGCTCAGGGCTGTCGGGCCCAAAGTGGGTTTTGAACCTGACAAGGAGCCAGGAAAGCCTGCAGGGCCGGTGTGTGTGTGAGGGGTTGCAGTTCAGCAATGTTTGGGTTTCTTTTGTGGTTCACATTTCTCTCTTCTCTGTCACAAGCCCCTCCCGTGTTTCGCATTCGCCTGGTCCTCCTTAGAGGCGGTAAGAGTTATGTCCCGCCCCCCCCCCCCCGCCCCCGCTTTCTAGTTTTGCAAATAGCAGATCGGCCCTCCCCATGTCGGTGCAGAAGTGAAGCCACCACCAGAGCTGTGTGCTTCTGCTTTGAGTCCCTCTGCAGCTCTCCTGCCAGGGTTTTGTTTGGGGGGGGGGGGGTGGAATCCGCTTGCGTGCCCTCCCACTGGGCGGGGGGGGGGAGAAGAATTCCTGACTCTTCTGCTTCTAGTCCGTGTGTGAGAGTGGCTCAGGGCGCTCCTGGTAGCCCACCATGCAGCAAGCACTGAGGGGCACTGAGCGGTGGCTGCCCTGGGGTGTCCACTGGGGGGGGGGGTCAGCTGTCTGTTTGGGATTGCCCCTCCCCCAATATTAAAAAGGACTTATTAAAAAGAAAGTAAGTTCAAGCACGCTTAATTGGGACGACAGATCAGCACACGGAAGAACAAGGAAAAGTTGGTGATAAACGCATCCTTCTTTCCCTGGTTCTAAAACTTACTCTAACTAGGTGACACAATCCGAGTAGGTATGTACAAACTCAGAGAGTTGCAGAAAGTTCTGGAGATGTCCCATTCCCTCAGGCTCCCTGTAGCCAGCGGGCCAGGCCACATGTTCAAGATGGCTCTTGGCCTGCGGACCAGAGCTCAGCAGTCTGTCCTCTTCCAAGGACCAGCGCCCAGAGACCCCGCCCCCTCCTGGCAGGAAGCACTTTTATCAGACCTCTCACTCCCCCCATGAAGCACTCAGACCCCTGGGCCATCGCCTGACATGGGGGGAGAAGGACTAGAGGAGACTGGTAAATTCCATCGAGTGGCTGTTCCCTGTCCGCCCTGCCCCCAGCTGGCACGTGCCCATGGGAGCTGTCCTGCTGGCAAGTCCGTCTTGTGCCTTTGTGCCATCCTGTGTGTGTGTGTGTGTGTTTGTGTGTGGCCTGCGTTGGCCTTGGGCTGTTTGTGTCCCCGTCGTGCGCCCCCCCCCCCCCCCCCTGCCACGGCAGTTTTCCCTGCTGTGCATCCAGGCCATTCTTCACCAGGAAACCCAGAGAATTCATTCCCAGGTTGGAGTCTGCGTTGGAGTCTGCCAGCAGTTCAGAGCCCAGCCGGAGGTGGAGGGGCTGAGCGTTTGCGAGTCGGAGCTCCCTTGCCCCAGAAAACCTTGCTGGTCTCTGGAGGCGCTGCTGGACTCAAGTCCCGCTGTTCTGCTGCAAACCGACACGGCCGCCTTCTGGAACTGTTTCCCAGTCGCTTTCCCAGAGCCGGTCCTCGTTCCCTCTGGCCAGCCTTTGCAGGCTACGGCTGGAGGACGAGGACAGCCGAACGAACGAAGGGTCACGTGTCACCTTCCGAGCCTTGCAGGGCGCCTGTCCCGGCGAGAGGGCTGTCCCTGTACCCGCCTCCTCCTCCTCGTGGAGCGGCTGCGTTCTGCCTCTGCCCTTCCTGACTTGGGGCAGAGCTCCTCGGCCTTCCTTAATTGGGCAGAGCCGTTCTCCCCCTCTGGGAAGGCTTCGGAGCGCTGGCTATTTCACAGCAGTCGCACCTCCGTATGTAGGAGTTGCGGATTCTAGGCATTTCTAGTGAAATATAAGCCCGGGTACTTTGTGCCAAATGATGGGCTGTGACTAATTGAAAGCCTGGGCAGGGACGGAAACTTCCATCTTTGGGGCGGGCAGGTGGGCAAAGGAGGGTGGGGTGGGCAAGATCTGAGAGTTGTGTGGTGGGACTGGCCCTCGCGGGGAACGGGGCAGCGACCGACAGAACCCGAGCAAGTCTTTCTCACTTCCCACCAGAAGAGGCCAGCAGGGACTTGGGCAGGCGGACAGGGGGCTTCAGCTCCTCGCAGCCCCCGGCGCAGACACCCCCATGGAGGAGCCCCCTCCAGTTGCCTTTGTGGGGGTGGGGGCTCTGCATGTTTTCGGCATCCATGGCAAATGGCTTTTCCTGGTAGCACCGAGTATCCTGTTATGTTAACACTGTAGAAAGTCTGGTAAGCTCCAGCCCTTCTGGTCTTGACTGAACTGTTTTCAGGATTCCCTCTGGAGCCCTCCCTGGCGGCTGTTCCTTGAGCCTGGGCGGGGTCTCTCTGGCAGTGGCTGAGCAGCCCCCCCACTCATCCCCCCCCCCGCTCCATGTGCTGTGCTGTCAGTTACTTGAAGCTTCATAGGCTTCTGCTAGGCTCCCTTCCGCTCCAGCTTGGGGGGCCACTCAGCTCCCCCGACCTGCTGCCCCACAGGAATCCTTGCCCGAGGTGTGTGGCAGTAAATGGAAGGCTCTCAGCTGCCCCTGATCCCAGCGGGTGAATGCCAGCGCTCTGCAAGGACCGTTGGGTGGCATGGAAAGCATGAGCCCTTGGGGGCCAGGAGGGTTTCAGCGTAGCCAGAAGGCTCCTGAGCTGCCGATTGATTGCTCCCAGGGTCTGGCTTTCTGGAGCTGGTGTGTGCGTGCGCGTGCGCATTGAAAGAGAGGAAGGGCACACCCACCTATGGGCTCCAGTGCACAGCTCGGGCCAGCGGGGAAGCTGTGTGGGCCCAGCAGGGGAGGGCCACACTCTGTCTCTCTCCCAAGGAGGCCTCTGAAAGCCCCCTTCTGTCTCCCGAGGAGCCCCCCCCCCCGGGCCAGCCAGCTGAGCTGTGACCTTCCCCCTGCACCTGCTGCCTGCCGTTCTTCGGGGAGGGGCCGGGGCTCAGTGGGAGAGCATCTCCCTGGCATGCGGAGGGTCCCAGGTTCCGTCCCCAGCAGCACCTCCAGTTGAAAGGGTGGGAGAGCCGGCAGTGGGAAAGACCTGTCTCTCTGCCTCAGACACCCTGGAGAGAGAGCCGCTGCCAGTCTGAGTAGACGAGGCTGCCCTCGGTGGACTGAGGGGGGGTCTGAGTCAGGAGAGGGCCGCTCTGTGTGCGTCCGCGAGAGGCTGCCAGGACTCCGCCTTCTGTGTGCAAGACTCCGCCACCCCACCCCACCCCACCCTTGCAGGAGGCTGCCTCAGTGGTCCAGTCGGTCCAGGGTTATCCTTGGCCTGGCACCTGCTCTCCAGGGTCTTGGACCGAGGGGGGGGGGCTTTCCCAGGCTCTGTCTGCTGGGGGGGGGGGGGGAGCTGCAAAGATTGAACCCAGGGCCTTCTGCATGTTCTCCCATTCAGCCACCCCCCTCCCATGGCATTGAACACCCCCCCACACACCGCCCTTCATCCCCTGGGGTCTCTCAAGGGACTTTGCTCGGCTCCCCACTTGCTGAGAAGGCCAGGAGAGTCCGTGCTCCAGGGCAGGCGGGGAAAAGGCCGAGGGACTCCTTCCAGGCCCGAGGGCTCGTAACCAACCCGCTGCCTAGGCCCGAAGCTCGGGAGGCCTCACTCCGTCATTGCCCGCCTTCCCTCCTAGGGATCCAAGAGCTGGCCGGCCTAGGGGAGTGGTCGGCTAGTGTGGGCTAGTGGTTAAAGACCTGGGTTCGAATCTGCCCTCTGCCAAAGAGGCCTTTGGCCACTCCTGTTCTCCCAGGCGTGTTGGGAGGACAAAATGGAAGGGGAACCAGGTCAGCTGCCCTGACCCGGAAGGGAAGGTGGGCGAAAGATGTCCTGGGTGGAAGGACCTGGCTGAGGCGGGGAGTGTCTGGCCTGGGGGAGCGGATGGCAAATGCAGACTCCACTCCTAGCCATCTCCTTTGTGCTTCCTCCTCTTGAGGAGGCAACCGGGAGCGACTCAGGAGGAGCCGATGGACAGGTGGTAAGAAACAGCTTGGCTGTCACTGCCATGGCAACCAGGAGCTCCTCTCCCCTCCTGTTTTGGCAGCGTGCGGGGGGGGGGGGATCAGCTCCCCCCCCCAGGCTGCTGAATGTCCGGGGTCCTGTCACCCTGCCTGGGACCCTTGCTTGCTGAGATGTCCTGGGTTCTGTGCACGCCTCATGCAGGCCGTCAGATCCCCCGAGGCTCCAGTTTGCAGGATACTGATGGGAAAGGGGGCTGACGGGATGGCCCCCCCCTGACTGTGTGCTCTCTCTCTCTCTCTCTCTCTCTCTCTCTGTGCCCCCCCCCCCCAGAGCATGAGAAGCACCGCCTGTGCAAGAGTGCCGACTACATGAACTTGCACTTCAAAGTGAAGTGGCTGTACAACGAGTATGTCTGCGACCTGCCGCCCTTCGAGGGGAAGGTGCCCGAGTACCCCGCGTAAGTCCCTCGGCCCCGGCCGGGCTTCTGGGGGGTGGCCTCGTTCCTCAGGCCGCTCTGCTGCTTGACCCATTCGGCAGCAGACGTGGTTAGCCGGTTAGCCGTGTAGCTGAGAAGGATGGATCGTGGGGGGGGGGGGGGGCGGGGGGGTTGCTGGGGAAGTGGGGAGACCATCGCCTCCTGCCCTGGAAGGCCTGCACCAGCCTCTTGGGGGGGGGGCATGTTTTCTACTAGGACATCCTGCCTCCCTCCCTCCAAACCCCCCCCCCCCAAATAAACAAATGTTTATGGAAATCACAAGATAAAAATGGGATGCCTCAGTAGAGAGATCAGGCCAGCATAGCAAAGGTGCCCGATTCCAGGGGGTGTCAGCCTGCCCCCAAAGGCCTCCGAGTTCGGTAGTCTAAGCCACGGCAGACCTAGCTTGGCCGAGAGATCAAATTCTGTACCAGATGCTACTTCCAGGCCGTCTGCTTGCAAGTGGAAGTCTGGTCTAAAGTGCCGGTACTGGCTCGATTGTTTGGGTGTCCGCAGGCTGTGGAAGCTAGAAGGAGGCCTGCCTCAATAACAGTAGTCCAGGGATCAGGAGGGAGCGAACTTCTTGGAGTGGGAAAGGGCGGCCTGCAGATGGATTGTTGTTGCTTCATTTCTCCTGGAACGGCACGAAGCTTGCAGGCTGATGGTGAAGAAGTTTCAGGGCCTGGCTGAGAGGCCCCTCGTCGGCACTTCTTGCCAATTACCAAACGGATTTCGTGGCACCCCTGAGGCCGCAGGGACTGAGAAGCAAAGGCCAGGCAGAAGCCAGCGGTGCCTCGTGCCCTCCCGCAGCAGCTAAGCCCTCGGGCCCCCCCCCCCCATCCTGGCTGTTCCACTGGAGCGGCAGGCCCTGAAAGCTCTTTCTCGCTTCTCCGTGCCCTGACCCCCCCCCCCCCCCCTTTAGACATCATCCAGTTAATTAAGAGCTCTGGAGAAGGCAAAGCTGACTCTTCCGTGCTTCTTCAGTTGGTCCTAATAAAAGGGTCTTCCACTTTTGCTGTTTGAGGAGTCCGGGTTCGTCAGTGGTCACCAGCCAAGGTGACTGAAGGGAACCTCGACATCCGGAGGCAGTGAACCTCTGAATGCCGGTGCTGGCAGGCCTCGGCCCCTTTGTGGAGACGAACGCTGGCTGAGATGGACCACTGGGTCGGTCCTCTGCCTGAGACACCCGGGAGAGCCGCTGCCAGTCTGAGTCGACAGTACTGAGCTGGATGGACCGATGCTCTGATTCATTATAAGCTACATTACATCCCTTTGCATCTCCGTGGCTGTGTTCTTGGGGGAGGGGCCGTGGCTCAGTGGCAGAGCCTCTGCTCGGCATGCGGGAGCCCCCCCCCCCCCCCCAGGTTCAATCCCCGTCAGGTCTCCAGTTGACAGGACCAGGCAGCAGGTGGTGTGAGAGACCTCCAGCTGAGACCCTGGAGGGCTGCTGCCCGTCTGAGTAGAGAAGACTGACTGTGATGGACAGAGGGCCTCTGATTTAGCCCAAGGAAGCTTCGGGGGCATTGATGAGTTTGACACTCTCAGTTAGCGAGGGCAAACACACACACACACACACGCGCAGGTGTTCCAGCCGAGAGAGGCCTTCTTGCTCCAGCCTTCTGCTGCCCTCCGACTTGTCCTGTGTGCGAGTCCAGAGGTGTGATTCAATGGGGGCCGCTTGGAGGATAGCTGAGGCACGTGACTTAGCTGCAGTCCTGCCGTGCACCTCGCCTGACACATGCTGCCCACCCCCGCTCAGGGTGAAGTTGGCATCAGGTCCCTGGGACCGAGTTGGATCCAGGCCAGGTGCTTTGGCTTGGCTTCGTAACGAAGAGGGCTGTTAGTCAGCCGGCCATCTGTGGCGGGGAAAGTGATCTCAGCGCTGGGCCATGTTCCCTGCTGGTGCGCCCTCGGCTTCTCACTGGCCTGCCCTTAAAGACAAGCCCCTGTTTCCATGTGCGTTCTTGCCACCTCCTGCTCTGGAGCTGTGGGGCTGCAGCTGACGCCCTCGGCCTCTTCCGGAGCTGGCTCTCGGCAGCCGCCAAGGCAGGATGCCGACTTGGACACGCATCGGGAGTCAAGTCGTTTGTTTTGCTGATAATTTTCATCTTCATTGCATACAGAAGATATTAAAATTTCTCTGCTTCTGCTTTTTCTTCTAAATGTCAGCAAACAAGCTAAGGCAAACTGGAGCCCCGCCACAGTTGGAGGGAGCCCTGGGCTGTGTGGGTGCAAGAGACGGCAGGATGGATGGGAGAGCGTGCCTGGGCCCGCTCCTGGGAGACTCCCATTGGCTTGAGTGTGAGGGCAGCATTCCGCGTAAGAGGCTGGATGAGTCCTTGCCTTGCTTCCCCTCCTTCCTGCATCTCCTTGCAAACAGGTGGGATGGGCCCAAGATGCGGCTGGGAGGTCTGAGCGCATTTGGTTCCTTTTGCGCTGCCAGATTGGTCTAGCGGGTAAGTGCGCGGACTCTAATCTGGGAGGACCAGGTTTGATTCCCCACTCCTCCACCTGCACCTGCTGGATGGCCTTGGGCAAGCCATAGTTCTATCAGAGCTGTTCTCTCAAGCACAGTTGTCTCAGAGCTCTCTCAGCCCTACCTACCTCACAGGGTGTCTGTTGTGTGGCGGGGAAGGGAAAGGAGTTTGTAAGCCGCTCCGAGACTCCTCCTCCTCTTCTTCTTCTTCTTCTGACTTGCTGCGTGCTCCAGGGTGTCTGGGGAGCATATCTTCTTGGACCACCACATCTCATCGTCTGCTTGCATGGAGTGCCAGAGATCCTCTGGTTCTGTCTGCCAGCTGCTGGCAAAAGCGGTGCCTGGGGAATCTCTCAGTCCTGGGCCGTGATGTGTCCAGGTTGTCCGTAGCCTCCATCCTGATCCTCAGAGAAGCTGGGAAGTCCTGTGCTGAGCTTTGCCTGCCTCCGGCACCTCTTGTTTCCAGCCTTCTCTTGCCCGGGGCTGCCTTCTGCGGAGTCTGACCTCTGAGGCGAGGATTGCCCACTCGGCCTGCTGTGAGCTCTTTGGCTCTGGGTCCCTGCTCGGTGACCTCACAGAAACCCTTTGAAGCTTCTCCTGCTGACGTCCGAGAGATCTCCTAGATCTCACTCCAGTGCCAGCCGAAGTCCTGTGCCTGCTCTCAAGCCCTTCACAAACAGTATCTTTGGGGGTGGAGGGCCTTGGCCTCTGAGCAAGGGAGTGTTAGGATCGGGCCCGTCCAGCCTCCCACAAGAAGGACATGGATGCCTGTGGACTGTGTGAGCCCGCCGGGCTGTGAAATTCCTGGACCGTCTCCCTAGACATTTGTTCCACGATTTTCAGCCTTTGTGAAATTTCACAACCACAAACACCTTGCAACGTGTGCTTTGGGAGAGCAAAAACCCACTGCCTGCTGGAACGTGCGAGAGCTGCTCCCCCCTCGGCTATGGGGCAGACAGGCTCCGCACCCATCCAGCACAGCTTCGCTTCTCCATTTCCAGTATTAGGCAGGCTGCGCCTTTCTATTCTGAAGTGTGAAGGGTTATTTCAGGCTCCCCATCACGCTCTCGGATTGCTCCTGCTCCCTCGGCTGTGTCTCTCACGTTCTTTGCAAATTTAAGCAGCCCATAATTAGCGCCATTTGTATCAGCGCAGCTGCCGCCGGTGCCAGTTTGAAGAGGGCTGTAATCCATGGCGAAGACTCTGCACAATGCCCTTCTTTGTTGAGTCTCAGCCTTGTTTGCAAGCACTTGATGTTTGGGTCGCTTTCAACAAAGCCGTGCTTGGCTTCTGCACACAAACAATGGCCCGGAGGAAGGAGCCCCGGGCAGGCTTTGTGCGCAAGCAGAGCTTGAAGGGCTGGGTTTTAAGTGCTGCTAAGGAGGGGGGGGGGAGGCAGGAATTGCTGCCCCCCCCCCTAACATTCAAGGGCTTGCAATCCCTCCCCCAGCTATAAATTTTTCTCTGGGCCAGTTTGGATGGAGATCCTGGAGGTTTTTTGTCATCTGGGCGTTGAACCGGGGGGGGGGGGGGGGGAGGCACGTGTGAATTTCCTGCATTGTGCAGGGAGTTGGACTAGATGACCCTGGAGGTCCCTGCCAACTCTGTGATTCCATGATTCTAATGCTCCATGGCACCTGGATAGGGAAGCAGGTCATGATATTTGGGTGCAAGGGAGTTGACAGAGACACAGAGCAGTAAAAAGAAGTAGAAGCAGCAGCAGCAACAGCAGAAGAGATTGGATTTATACCCCACGCTTCACTCACTCGGGGTCTCAGAGTGGCCTACAATCTTTCTTCCCTTCCTCTCCCCACAACAGACACCCTGTGAGGTAGGTGGGGCTGAGAGAGCTCTTTTGAGGACTTCCCTTGAGAGAACAGCTCTGTGAGAACCTGTGGCTGACCCAAGGTCATCCAGCAGCTGCATGTGGAGGAATGGGGAACCAAACCCAGTTCTCCCAGCTTAGAGGCCACTACTCTCAACCACTACACCAAACTGGCCTCAGTCCGTGCTCCTAACCCCTACACCAAACTGGCTTCTGGAAACCGTGAGCTGTCCTGATCAAGGCTCTCTCGCCTCACCTCTGGCCCTGAGGGTCTCTGGGTCAGCCTCTCCTTTATGCTCCAGGAAAGGAGGGTCTCCCTGCTTTGCTCTGGATCACCTACAGGCAGAGACCCCCTTTCCCCAACTAGCCTCTGCCTGTGTCGTCTTGGGCGGCTGTTTGTGCAGGGGATGGGGCGAGGGTGAGCGGAGGCCAGGATCATCTCCGTGAGTCAGAGGGAGGAGCCAAGCGCTGCTGCGTCCCTGTGGGTAG
Organism: Lepidodactylus listeri; assembly: GCA_029233225.1. Lineage (NCBI taxonomy): Eukaryota > Metazoa > Chordata > Lepidosauria > Squamata > Gekkonidae > Lepidodactylus > Lepidodactylus listeri. Next base: position 829,363 of record JARCFY010000004.1, on the reverse strand, counting down.
CCAGGGCCTTCCAGAGCTGGGCTCCTAACACCTGCAGCCAGGCAACAGGGCGTTCGGGGGGGGGGGGCACTGTGGTTTCTCACCTAAAAATCAGATGAAGAGCTGTACAATAGAACTTTAGCAAATAACCCCCTGTCTAGGGCTTCCAACCTGCAAGGGCAGGAGGCGTGAGAAGGAAGGCATTAGGGGGAGGGGGGGAGGCACATCTGGGAATGCTCGCTTTCTGCACCCTCCATGAACTGCCTGATGCTGGTTGTCCAGGAGGGCATGTCGCATATGCAAAGGGGGGAGCCAAAGGCAGGAGATTCAAGGCAGGCGATGGTGGGGACACCTGGTTGGAGGTCCATAGCAAAGAGAGCAAGAAGCAGTAAGGTGACGTGACTTTAGCAACCGGGATGGAAAGGGATCTAGAATACAAGCGGTGGCTCTCACAGATCCCAAGATCCTGCAGCATCCTTCATTGTTAACGACACCAAAGTGATCCTTAATTGGACCATTTGGTGCTCCAGCCACTGCTGCTCTCCCAGCTTCATTACAAGTGGCTTCCAGACCGCTTCTTTCCCTGCCACCGCTCCACACTGCCAACTCATCATGTTCGCCTGGTGATGTATTGCGGTCTCTTTCCACGGATCAAGTCCCCCATCACAGATCTCCCCATTCCTGAGGATTCTTTTTGCCTCCGCTGAGAAGTCTGCGTTTGTCCTGGTTGAATGTCGTTGTGTTCGGCTGGTCATTGGGGCTGAAGTTGCTGAGGCCATTTTAAATCTCGTTTCCATCTCCCAGGGGATCAGCTCTCCCTGACCCCCAGCTCTGTGTCATTGGGGCACATTTGAGAAGGGTCTCCCCCCGCCTGACCTGTTCTGAAGCACGTGGAGGAGGCCTGGCTGAATCTTCCTCCAGACCAGGCAGAGGCCCCCGAGGAGTGCTTCAGCCCAGCCTCCCCCAACATTTAACCAGTTTGCTCACCACAGTATTTTTTTGGGGGGGGGACCCCCGACAAATGCTTTTCTGAAATCCAGAATAGTCCTCACAAATCCATGTCACCTTCTACTAATCACTGCATTTGTCTCAAGCTGGTTACAGACGGACCACAGAACTCTTTGAACTGTTCTGATATCCTCCCAGGTATCAAAGCCAGACTGGCTGCTCTGGAGTTTCCTAGCACCTTGTCCCCCCCGTCCCCCGTCCCCCCCAGAGCAGGACAGCATCTGCCCCCCTTCAGTCTTGTGGCCTCTCTCCTATCATTTCTCAGAGGCTAGACCGATTCTGACAGGACATCAGTGGATTCCCCCGTGCAACGGGTGTCAGTGACGTGTGAACAGTTAGCCACTAACCCCCCCCCTCCCCTCCCCTCTCCAGGTGGTTCGAGCAGTTCGTCATGCAGTGGCTGGACGAGAACGAAGAGGTGTCCCTGGAGTTCCTGCACGGAGCCCTGGAGAGAGATAAGAAGGATGGGGTGGGCACTGGCAGCCGCAGAGCCCCAGGCTGGAAGCTGGGCGGGGGGGGGGGAGGGGGGAGGTCCCACTGAGGGCGAAGGCGCAAGTGAAAGCAGTTCCCCCTGCCTGGGAAATCGGAGCCATTCCTGCTGTTGCCACGAAGGCCAGCAGCTTGGTTCCCCCCCATCTTCCCCGACTGATCCTGTTAACATGAGACGGCCATTGGAGGACATGCCCGCTGGCTGCCCTCTGTGCCATGCTGCTTCTCAGGGCAACGGGGAAGCTTGTAAAGGCGCGCCAGGTCTTCTCTGCAAAATGTCCCACCGCTCCATGCGGTGTTCCCTGAGTGTTGTGGCTGATGAGGGGCCAGCATGAGAGACCTGGAACTACGCTGTGCACAGGCGGGCCTTTGAATCTTCGTGATGGGAGGGGGGCGGGGAGAAGGCAGGGAAGCCAGGCCACTGAAGAGGGGCTCATGACGGTGAAGAGCTGCCTTTCTGGAGGGGCAGGGGGTGAGCTTCACCTTTGGAGCTGCTCTGTCTTCCACACAGCAGGCGAAGTGTGCAAGGCGCTGGCCAGAGGCAGTGTGGTGCAGTGGTGACAGTGGTGATGAGGAGACGCATGAAACCTGATGTGTCCCCTGGGGGCAGTCAGTGGCTCTCAGACTTGCATACCTGGCAGGGTTGTTGTGAGCATAAACAGGAGAAGGGTGGGACCCTCTACACCACTCCGTGCTCCTCAGCAGGCGGGGAAAGGGCAGCTGCGCCTGGGAAACAGGGAGGGGGTGACCCTATCGAGTGCTCATCCCGCCTGCAGCAGAGGTCATCTCTTCCCCAGTCTAACAGACTCACACTTTTTCCAGCTGGGAACTGGCCAGGACTCGTTGCACGTGAAAAGCACGCGTCTGCCGTAGAGCCCTTGGCCCCCCACAAAGGGCCTCCTCTTCCTCCATGGGGAGGGGGGCTCTAGTTCAGCCAGCCTCCATGGAACTGTTTCTGGCTGGGGACTGCTCCACCCGGGGGGCCTGGAGAGCAGCAGCTGTTCAGGGCTGAAGCCGGACCGCAGCCGGGGGGGGGGGGGGGGGGGTGGGATGTCCTGCAGGGGAGGGGGTGGGCAGGGAGGGAGAAGGGCTGGAGAGCCAGCGAGGGGTCGTGGTTGGAGTGTCTGACTCGAGACCCAGCTTCAAATCCCTCCACGCTGCCCTGGAACTTCGCTGGGGGGCCTCGTGCCAGTCGGGCTCTCTCTGAGCCTAGCCTGCCTCACAGGGCTGTCGTGAGGATAAAGTGGAGGGGAGGCGGATGATGCCAGCTGCTTTGGGTCCCTACTGGGGAGAAAGGCGGGGTATAAATGAAGTAAATATATTGACAGAATAGCCCTGGAAGAGAGCCCCGCCCCCTGAGGCAGGGAGGGAGGGGTAGAGGGGGAGCCTGGCAGTCCAGGGGGGCAGGTGCAGCCCCTCCATCGCCATGCTAGGTCCAGGCTGGCCCAGGTGTGGGGGGGGGGGAGGGCAGGAGCCCACCAAGAGAAGTCCCCGTGGCCATAATCGCCAGTTTCCCCCCCCCCGGGTGTTCTGCACCAGCCGGGCACTCCAGGGGTGACCTCTGCCGTCTTGGGGTTTGGGGCTCAGTTCCAGCAGACGTCGGAGCATGCCTTGTTTTCCTGCTCGGTGGTGGACGTCTTCACCCAGCTGAACCAGAGCTTTGAGATCCTCAAGAAGCTGGAATGCCCGGACCCGGTCATCGTGGCCCATTACATGCGGCGCTTTGGCAAGGTGAGAGCCTGGGGGCGGGGCTCCTTGTGGGGGCGGGGCTCCTCTCATGCCGCCTGCTGTCTGGGCCAGAGCTGCTGCCCCTCAGGCGCGCCTCTCTCTCTCTCTCTCTCATTCTCTCTCTCTCGCTCTCTCTCCCCTTGCAGACCATCGGGAAGGTGCTGATGCAGTATGCAGACATCGTCTCCCGGAGCTTCCAGTCCTACTGCTTCAAGGAGAAGCTGGTGAGGCCCTCGGCCTTCAGCTGGGCGGGGCGCAGAACCCTTCTGATGCTGGAGGGAGAGGCCCGCGCAGGAACTTGCCCGGGGCTGACTCAGGCCATCAGTCTGGTGTGCTCAGACTGGCAGCGGCTCTCCAGGGTATCTCAGGCAGAAAAGGGTCTTTCCCATCACTTCGAACCTGGTCCTTTTAACTGGTGATGCCGAGGATTGAGCCCGGGAACTCCTGAGTGCCGAGCAGAGGCTCCGCCACTCGGCCGCAGCCCCTCTTTACAGCTCTCCAGGGTGCCTCAGGCAGAGAAGGGTCTTTCCCATCACTTCGAACCTGGTCCTTTTAACTGGTGATGCCGGGGATTGAGCCCGGGAACTCCTGAGTGCTGAGCAGAGGCTCCGCCACTCGGCTGCAGCCCCTCTTTACAGCTCTCCAGGGTGCCTCAGGCAGAGAAGGGTCTTTCCCATCACTTCGAACCTGGTCCTTTTAACTAGTGATGCCGGGGATTGAACCCGGGACCTCCTGAGTGCCGAGCAGAGGCTCCGCCACTCGGCCGCAGCCCCTCTTTATAGCTCTCCAGGGTGCCTCAGGCAGAGAAGGGTCTTTCCCATCACTTTGAACCTGGTCCTTTTAACTAGTGATGCCGGGGATTGAACCCGGGACCTCCTGAGTGCCGAGCAGAGGCTCCGCCACTCGGCCGCAGCCCCTCTTTACAGCTCTCCAGGGTGCCTCAGGCAGAGAAGGGTCTTTCCCATCACTTCGAACCTGGTCCTTTTTTTTGGCTGGCGATGCCGGGGATTGAACCTGGGACCTCCTGAGTGCCGAGCAGAGGCTCTTCTGCTGACAAGCAGGGAAGGGAGCCTGGCCCCTTGCTGTCCATGTCTCCAGAGTCTTGTGTTTTTTGGGGGGGGGGGCCCCACACCCTTGTGAATGGGATGGCTTACGGGCAGGGATGTAACCCTGCCCTGCTGACTGCCAGCTAGTGGAGCCACCTCCCGCCCAGGACCTGACACTGACCCTGCCTCAGAGTGCTGGGGGGTGGCCAGCAGATGTGGTTGCCGACGCCAGGGCAGGCCCGGGGCTGCGGACAGACACGGACAGCGGCAGCAGCCGCCAGAGCAGAATGTTCTCTTTTCCTCCTCTCAGGACCCAGGGCACCCTCGTGCCCCCCCCCCCCTTGAAGCTAGCCCTCTCCAGCCTTCTCCCCGCCCCCTGTCTGCTGGCACGCCAGCCTCTTAAGTTACATTTTGTCCTGACATTCTGGTAGAAAGGGCTTCCTGTCCTTCCTGCCGGTCATCTTTCACCTTACGGGTGACCGCCGGGTTCTCGTTTGCTCAGTGAAGAAAGAGGACCGAGTGTCCGGCGTGTCTTGCCCAGATCCCCTCTCTGCCCCGCCTCCTCCAGGGAGCAGAACCAAGGGAGGCACTGTAGCTCAGGGGTGGAGCCTCTGCTGGGCATGAGGGAGGTCCCGGGTTCAACCAGTTAAAAGGATTAGGCAGCAGGTGATGTGAACCAGCCTCTGCCTGAGACACCCTGGAGAGCTGCTGCCAGTCTGCGTAGGCAAGACTGACCTGGACGGACCGAGGGGGGTCTGACTCAGTCGGAGGCCGCTTCGGGTGAAGCCCCACTGGCCAGCCTTCCCCGGTGGCCTTCTCTTGCATGTTCCTGTCTTCCTGTTAGCTGAGCTCGACTTGCCCTTTGGGCTTCCTGCCCCGGCCACCCTCTGAAGTCTGGGGCATGCATTGGTGCCTCGTCTGCACCTGGGAGAGAGGCGGGTCAGTTCTCTGGCCGCTTGCTTGGACATCAGCTTGGACTGACTCGTTTCCAGCGTGACAGAGAAAGAAGCCTGCCTCCTTTTTCACTGTGCCTTTGAGAAGAGAGCTTGCCACTCTGTCCGATTCGATGAGTAACAGGGCTCTGGTGTCCTCTCTCTCTCTCTCTCTCTCTCTGTAGCCCTGCATCCTGATGAACAACATCCAGCAACTCAGGGTGCAGCTGGAGAAAATGTTTGAGGCCATGGGTGGCAAGGAGGTGAGCAGGAGGCACGGCACTCCACATTGGTCCCCTGCACGCCCGGCACTCCTCTAAGAGCGTGGCTGGAGGGCTGTTCCGTGGGCAGTGTTTCAAGGGCACAATCCTGCCGGGGAAAGGGGCGAACCCTGTGCCACAGATCAGGGGTGGGAGCGGCACCTTCCACAGGCACCACGGGGGTGGCCAGTGTGCCTGGAAAGCCCCAAAGAGGGCACGGGTGAGCTAACACGCTTCTGCGAGAGGGACACCTGTGGTGGAGCCCTTGGCACTCACTCCCTGCTCCAGAGGCCCATCCGTGGGGGAGGGGTGGGCTCCTAGGAGGGTCTGGATTCTGCCGTTGGTTGGGCACGGGCAGTTGCGGGGCAGGGAGTGATCCCCAGCCAGAGAGGCTCTGTTCCAGCTAGAGCCCGGAGAAGCATAGCTGGGACCGTGGGCTGCTGTTCAGGGCTAGGTAGGGGGGTGGGCTGGGCTCCAGCTGGGCTGGGCCTGGTGCAGAGAGGCCAGCCCGGGAGTCATCCTTCTGAACACCTCCCGGCATCACTGTGCTGGGCGTGGGGGTGGGTGGGAAGAGAGTCATTGTGCCCATTGGAATTTGGCATACGTGGGTCAACACATTTCTGTTTTGGAACTCCCAACTGCACATCTCTGCGGTTTAACATCCACTTTGGGGGGGGGGGGGGGGTTCTTCCTAAACAGAGTCAGTGTGAGCTAGCTCACAGTTTTTTAGCCCCTGGCTCACACTTTCTTGTCTTAGCTCAGGAAGGGATGGCTCCAGAGCAAACTGACTGATGCAGTGGCCAGATCACTCGCTCACCACTTTCATGCCAGGTGCTCACAAAGGGGAATTTTTGCTCCCGAGACTCCACAGTTCAGGGGGAGCATTGCACCCCACATTGTGGAGGGAGAACCAAAGGCGCAAGGGTGTTTGTTGGGTGGGGCACATGTTTCCAAGCTATGAGTTAGCCAGGACTTGCTCCGGCCACTTTTGGGAGGGTGGCACAGACAGGTGAACGCAGGCTCTGCAGATGAGCTGACTGATGTCACACCAGGGCGGATGTCACTGGTTCATTGCTCAGGGGGTGCTGCTGAACCCCCATCCAAAGGGAGCCCCAGGCACCACTGCCGGCTGGGGAGAATGCATGCTCCGTATGCATCCTGCCTCGTCCTTCTTGCCACTGGCTGGGTCTGTGTGGACAGGGTTGCGTTGCTGGAGTCCTTGGGTCCAAGAGGAAGACCCATTAGATTCGCCTCTGGGGAGAGAGGATTGGGCCCCAAGTGTGTTCCAGCTGTGTGTTGCCCCCGGTCGGTGGTGCGAGACGGCTGGGTTTAACCTGGGTTGTCTGTCTTCTTCTCCTTCTCATGCTCTTCAAGACTGAGGATGCTGAACAGAAGTATCTGGATGATGCTGGGCTCAGTGTTGCTTCCCTCCCCCCCTCAGACCCTTCCTCCGTAGGTGGCTCGCTAGATCCCAGGCTGGGGGGGGGGGGGGAGGAGGGTCCCGTTCCGTTTTGGGGCGGCCTTTGGTGGGCCCCGTCTCTGCAGCTTCTGGGTCTCTCTGGTACAGTTTCAGGAAGCACCTGAAACAGATGCAAAACCTCTGTCGGAAGGAGTGTAGAACAGGAAGAAGTGGCTGGGGTTGGGGGGGGGGGGGTAGACCTGGTGCCCCTTGAAGGGGCTTGGCGGAGTCGAGGGGCAAAGAGAGCCAGGGAGTGCTTCAGGGCCCCTTGCCCTCTGCCTAGCAGCTGCTGAGGCCACCATTGCCAACGAGGTGGGCTTCTCTGAGAGGCCTCGGTGGAGGCACCTGGGCTTCCCCCACCGTGTGCCCACTGAGGGTTCCCCTTGGGGCAGAGTCTTAGTCCTGGGAGTAGCCTGTACTAGCCCTGTGCTTCCCCTAGTCTGCGTAGTCTGTCGGGGCTCTGCTCCTAGATCCCACGCCTGCTCTCAGGTTTAGCAAGTGGCTGGAATGTGTCTCGTCCAACACCTCCTCCTCCTCCTCCTCCCCCCACCCCGAGAAATCCTTCCCTTAACCTGGTATCTCCCTGGAGTCATCTACAGCGTTTTCGCTACAGCAGCAGCAGCCGCCACCGGTGCCTTACAGATAGTGGTGCAATAGCTGTCTTCAATAATTAGTCATGTCATAAGGGCAATCTTAATAATTCAGCTGGGCTGAAAAGTGAACGGAGGACGGGGCCACGAGTCGACCTTTCCTTGGAGGTGGGCAGTCCTTTTCTTCCTCCTGGGGGGCGGGGGCTGTGGATTGTGCAGATCTGGGGGCAGAGAAGCAGTGCCTCCTGGGTATGGCTTAGCACCCTGCCCTCGGTTTCCCACCCACCTTCCCCCCACTCCCCCCCCCCCAGTCCACCTGCTGCAGTTGAAGCAGAGAGTGTGGATGCTGCAGCCCCCAAGTTCTTCTGCAGCAGCCTGTGTGGGAAGGCCAAGAGCCGAAGCTGTTTCTGGGATCTCGTGGCACTGTGTGGCAGGCCCTGCTCTGGGCAGGGTTCCTCCAGCAGCCTTGAAACGGCTGGAAAGCGCTCCTCGGCGGCCCCAAGAGAGCTCTGTGGGCAATTCTGACTCTGCCGTCTTTTCCTGTTGAGCCCCTGCCCCCACCCCAGAGACCTCTGGCCCCTGCTGCGGCTGCTGTTTTGCTCTCGTCTTGGGGTGTGCCACGGGAGAGTGAACGGGCTGTGGCCTTTCACCCTGAAGAGCCTGCCTGCCCTTTTCTGCACTTTTCCCAGTGCTATAATATCCTTTTTGAGGTGTGGCGACCAGAACTGTACACAGTCCTCCAAATGAGGTCACACCATTGATTTCTACAGGGGCATTATGATCCTGGCTGATCTGTTTTCAGTTCCCTTCCTGATAACCCCCAGCATAGTGTTGGCCTTTTTCACTGCAGTTGTTCTAAGGGTTCAAGCAACTCGGGAGACTGTGGGGGCAGCAGGGGGGGCAGCAAGGGCCTCCCTCCCAGGCAGAGGCCTGACTCAGAGCTGCCCCAAGGGCTGCCTCCTGGATAGGGTCACGGATCCTGACTAGCAGAACTGGGCGCTGCTCCATCACTTGCATTTGTTCTCTGCTGCTGCTGCTGAGGGCATTTGTTCTCTCTCTCTCTTTCTCTCTCTTCCCCCCCCCCCCCCACTGTGAATGGTGGGTCTTGTTCTTATAGGATTCGGCTGTCTGACCATTTAGGTTTTCCTCATTCTGCAGTCTTGGTGGTGTCTGGGGGTTGGTGGGAATCCCTCTGCCCTGCAGGGAAACTTGTGTTCTCTGCCTGCCGGAACAAGTCCTCTGTGAAATATCCCTTCTGGCTGTGAGAAAACAGAAAGTTATCATTGTTTGGAGGGGGGGGTGCAGAAAGGTCCTCCTGGGGGTGTCTCCCCCAAGGGAGGCTGTGGCTGTCTGGGATGGAGGGAGGCCCTTCAGTCTCCTGGGGAAGTGCGGCTCTGTGCCGTGGGGCTGCCAGCGGAGGTGTCAGACAGAAGTGGGGGTCGGGGGGTTCCATCCTTCTCTTTCCATGAATGTTCCCACTTCCCGGTCTGCCAGGGCAGGCCCCAAGGGAGCCGTGAGGAGGCCGTGGGCCATGCTGTGCCCAGGGAGGAGAGAGGGGCTGGTCTCGAGGGGAGCTGATCCCGCTGCAACTCCCTGGGAAACCTCAGCCCAGAGGAGGGGGCAGGAGGCCATCTCCTGGCCTGCGCACTGTTGTCTTGGGGGGGAGGGGGGGCCTCCTCTTTCTGCTTGCGTTGCTTCTTCTCCTGCCTCTTTGCTTGGGGGCAGCGTGACTCACACCAGGGCGCTGTGGCTTCCTTGGGGCGCTCCCGCTCTCCCCGTGGGCCCTGGGTTGCTCCCTGGCTTCAGCCGTCTCCTTTGACTCCTGAGCAGCTTCAGTGAGCCGGCTGGGGCTGCTGCTCCTGCTCCGGGGGGGTGGGAGGGCACCCTTGCACCCGCACATCGTGGAAGGGGGAGGGGGAGCACCTCTCTTGGCCCCCTGGCCGGCTGAGCAAGGTGCAGCCAAGCAAGGATGGCTTTTGGAGAGAGCTGGAGTTGAGGCATCCCCCCTCCCAAGCAGGCCCTGCCCTGTTTCCCTCCGCTAACCTTCCTGCCCCTGCTCTGGGAGAGGCAGTGGCCCCTCGCGCGGAGGCCCAGGCCCCAAATGGCTCTGTGATGCGGCGTGGCTGGATCCAGAAGGGGCTGCTGCCCACTGGCAAGAGGCACCCCGCAGGCCGATTTGGAGAGGGGCATTCTCTGGGAGCCATTGGTGAGGTGCCCGTGTGGTGAAACCAGCTGGCGTCCCAGTTGACCTGTGGCAGGGCAGCCAGGCCGGGAAGAAGAGGCTTCACCAGGTTGGCCCTTGGGGACCCCCAGGGACCGCTGCCAGTCTCGTCTGATGTGGCCCAGAGGTGGGCGCCTGCTCTCTCCCTGGAGAGTCAAGCAGGGCAAGAGGGATGCGTGGCTCCGTCCAGGGGAGGGGCTTCGGTGGCCGCCCTTCCTTGCGGTTTGGACAGTCCCTCATGTTACAAGAGCCCAGAAATGGGACCAGTGGCTGAAGGCAAAAGGGCCCGGGGGGGGGGGGGCGCAAAATGGGGTTGTGTGCCAGGCAGGCCATTCTGATGCCAGTCAACCTGACAGCTGCTGAGCAGTTGGAGCTGCCCGTGGTTCTCGCTGCTGTGCCCCTTGAGTCCTGTGCCCATCTTCTAGCGCTGCGTAGACTTTGGATCTAGACACCCTCCCCCCCCCCCCTTTGTCTCAGAGACCCTCTGCCCTGAGGCGGCTCCCTTTTGCCCGCCCGACTCAGCCCCCCCCCTTTGTCCACAGCTGGATCCAGAAGCCAGCGACTCCCTCAAGGAGCTGCAGGTGAAGCTGAACAACGACCTGGACGAGCTCAGCACCGTCTTTGGCAACAGGTGGGTCCCTCCCCCCCTCCCCTCCCCTCCCCCCTGCCCCAAGGGGAGTCTCCCCGTCCCTGGAGACAGGGGCCTGAACCTCCTCAAGTCATCGTGCACCAGCGGGCCTCAGTCTCTTGGCACAACGGGCATTCCTCTGACCCAGCTACGGCCGGCCTCTTGGCACAGAGCCCCGGGGGCAGTGGGATGGCTCTGAGAGGCGGCAGAAGCCCCCATTCCTCGCAGGGCGGCTGCTGTCAGGACCCAGGAGAGAAGCGTCATGGGGATCCGTTTCCCCCCTTCCCCAAGATTCGTAGCAGTAGACGCTCCTCCTTTAGACTGCGAGTTGGCAATAGGATTGGGGGGTTTCTGGGGGCCCAGGAGAAGACCCTGGTTTGGAACGTGGGGCTGCAGAAGCCTGATCTGGCGGTTGTCAAGACCTGTGGATCCCATCCGTGATCACAGAGATCCTCTGCTGGGATCCGATCCTCAGGGAGCCCAGGGGATTTCAGCCCATCCTGGGGCGGGGCGGGGGTTTCCCTCTCAGCTCTGGGCCTTTCCCTCTCTGTCCTGGGCTCTCAGCTCTCCTCTCTTGCCTCGGCGCCTAATCCCGCTGCCGCTTCCTCCTCTCCAGTTTCCAGAGCCGGATCGACGAGTGCGTCAAGCAGATGTCCGACATCCTGTGCCAAGTGAAGGGGGCCGGGAGCGCCCCTCCAAACATCGTGGCCCAAGATGCCGACAATGTCCTCCGGCCCTTGATGGACTTCCTTGATGGAAAGTAAGGACAGGCGTGGGAGGAGCCCAGGAGGACTGCCGGGGCGGGGCGGGGTGGGGCAGGGGGGGCACAGCAGGCTTCCCAGTCAAGGTGGTGGGGGCCTCTCTGGCTCGGAAAGGGCCCTGGGGCTAGTGGTTGTCAACCTCTTGGGGGGGGGGGTGCCTGGAGAACCCCTGGAATCCCAGCTGATCTCCAGGCTACAACAATCATTTTGGAGACAACAGCTGCCTGGGAAGACGGCCTGTGGGGCAGAATCCTCTGCCGAGACCCCTCCCCAAACCTGACTGTCCCCAGGACCCACCCCCAGATCTCCAGGCGTCTCCCCACCTGTTGCTGCCAACCGTGCCTCTGATCCCGGGCTTTGGTGGGTCCCTCTGTCTCCCCTTCTCGGGCGGCCCTGGTCGTAGCTGACCCTGAGGCCCAGGAGAATTTTCCGTGCAGGGGTCAAGGAGCCCCGTTGATTGGGAGGGCTTCCCTGGGTGGTGGACGGAAGGGGAGCAGGCAGCTCTGCAGACACAGCAGTGTCCGGGCCTGGTTTTATTCAAGCAGAGGGTGGTGACGTGGGGTGGCCTTCTGAGCCAGGCCGCTGGGCTTTCTGTGGAAAGGCTGGGCTCCATCGGCCTCTGAAATCTGGGGGTTGTTGTTGAGGGGTGGGATCAGGAACTCTTCTAAAGGACAAGGCAATTATGTTAGTTTGCTGACTTTTTGTAGGAAAAAGTTGCAAAAGCCCCGCTCTCCTGGGAAGGGGGTGTGTGGCTACTTCTGAAGGGGGGGTCGGGGCAACAAGACTGCGGGGAAACTGGCCACGTGGAAGTCTCATTGCTGCTGCCCTTTGTCTCTCCCCTGTGTGGAAGCCACCTCCTGGCAAGGCAGCGGGCAAGGGAGCCCCCTCTGGCTCCGCCCACTTTCTAAAACCCCTTGGTAGGCACCAGGGACGGTGTGGGAGGCGACCAGGCGGGGGGCCGCGGTTGTAAGCCAAGGCAGTCAACAGGACGGGGCATCCAACACAGGAGTGCAGCAGGACTTGGGCTGCAGAAATCTGAAACGAAGCATAAGCACTAATGAGGCACACTGATCAATGCAGGAATCCGCAGAGTTTTATTTCCCAGCTGAAGGTTCATGCCTGACCGGCCCTGGATAGCCCAGGCAAGCCCGCTCTTGTCAGATCTCGGAAGCTGAGCAGGGCCGACCCTGGCAAGTACTTGGAGGGGAGACCACCCAGGAACGCCAGCAGTCGGGAGGCGGGGGCAGGCTTTGTCCAGCTACCTCTCTGAATGTCCTCCAGGCCCCCAGCAGGGGTCAGTCACCAGAGCTTGCCATGACTTCCAGGTGTTCATGCACTCACAAGCGCAGACACAGACACATATGCACATATGAAAAAATACCAAAAAAGTTTGAAGGTTCATGCCTTTTTAGTGTTTGGGAGTTGGACTGCTTGTTTGCGCGGCAGCCTGCCCATCGGCTGCAGCAGCAGCAGCAGCATCCCACCCTCCGCTCCCGCTGGGTGCTGCTCTCCTAGGAGGCCTCCCCAAGGAGGTGCTGCTGCTGCTGCTGCTGCTGCTGCTGTGGCTGATGGCCTCCTGCTGCTCCATCCTCCCTGCTGCTCCTTCCTGTCGCTGGCCTCACCTCCCCGGGAAGCTGTCTGGTGCTGTCCTGAGAGGCATTCGGGTCCCGTTGGGCTTTGGGCTATTTTTGCCTCGGTGCCAGTTGGCTCTTGGACGTGTCAAACAGTAGAGAAAAGGATGTGGCCGTGGCTCGTCAAGGGCAGGACAGGAGGGGCTGTGCGGCACAGTGGCTGGAGTGCTGCACCAGGATCTGGGAGGCCCGTGTTCAGATCCCCACTCTGCCCTGGAAGCCGGCTGGGTGACCTTGGGCCAGTTGCGCTCTCTCCGCCTGGCCTACCTCACTGGGTTGTTGCCAGGGCGCAGTGGAGGAGAGGAGAAGAGTGTCAGCTGCTGTGGGTCCCCGTTAGGGAGGAGAGCAAGGCATAAAACCGCTAGAAAACCGCCCGGCCCTCCCTGGTCCCAAGGACGCCAGGCTGACATCGACCAGGACCAGGGCGTTTTCCTCAGCAGCTCCGGCTTACTGGAACGAGCTTCCAGGTGAGACCAGGGCCCTGTGGGACCTCCCACAGTTCTGCAGGGCCGCAGAAACGCAGCTTTTCCAGCAGGCTTTCCAGTAGCCTCTGGGCTGACCTAGAGTTAGGAGCCATCTAGAGCGGGAGTACTGCTGACCGTGTGTGGATGCACTTTATTCAGAGAACTGCCATCGATATTAATGGCTTTAAAGTGTTATTTCGATGTATTTTTGTACTGAAATATTTATTGATTTTACTGGTTTTATGTGAGCTGCCCTGAGCCCACCTTGGTGGGGAGGGCGGGGCAAAAGTCGAAATAATAAACAAACAAACAAATAATAAACGAAGTCAGATAAAAATAAAACAAGGTCTAGGGCATGACTTTGTGGAACCTCCATGTTCAGAGGCAATATACCTCAGAGGGAGTCCCTGGGGGCTGGTGGGGCTGATGCCATCTCTGAGTGGCCGCCGTGGTCTGTGCTTGGCCGGAGGCACCCCGGGGGGGCGTCTGTCTCGATTCAGCCCACTTCTCCTTCCCCTGCAGCCTGACCCTGTTTGCAGCCGTCTGTGAGAAGACCGTGCTAAAGCGGGTGCTGAAGGACCTCTGGAGGGTGGTGATGAACACCCTGGAGAAGATGATTGTCCTGCCGCCTCTGACGGACCACACGGTGGGTAAAAGCCCCCCCCCCCCCGCCCCCTGGGCTGCTTGCAGGAGGAGGCCTCTGGTGCTGGCGAAGAACTGGGCTGGCTGCGGGAGCTGGGAAGAGCTGCAGGTCTGGACCTCCTGCAAAGCCTGGCGGGGGGGCTGCTCAGTGGGGCCACCAAACCTTACAGGGAAGCCGCCGGACCAGGGCACAGCCCCCAGCTGTGGCAGAAAGGAGGAGCTGAGATGGAAAGAGGGAGGGCGATGCTGCTGCTGGGGGAGTGAGTGAGTGAGGAGGGGGAACATCTGCCCAGCATCTGTGCCAGGGTCCTGTCAGTAGCTCTGACGGGTACCATACCTGGGGGTCAGGGTGGGAGTCTTGCCCTAGGGGCTAAGAATCCCTCCTCTGCTTGGGCCAGGTGGCCCCTCACAGGAGCGGCTTTCAGTGAGGTTGGGAAGGAATCCCAAAGGCAGAATTGTGTCTTAATCCCACTCAGCTGCCATGGCCAGTGGAGTCGCTGCCCCAGGTACCGCAGCGTGGTGCAACGGTTGGCGCGTCAGACGAGGGACAACCCTGAAACTCCTTGGGTGACCATGGGCCAGTCACTCTCCCCCTTGTCCCCCTCACAGGGTGGTTGTGAGGGGAAAAACAGAGGAAGGGAGATTCAGGACAGAGAAAAGAAAGTGCTTCGTCGCACAGCGTGTGGTTTAATAGTGGAACTCGCTGCCACAGGACACGGCCACGACCACCAACTTGGAAGGCTTTCAGAGGGGAGTGGACAAATCCATGGAGGACAGGGCTCTCCGTGGCTACATGATAGATTTCTGCTCCTTCCAGCAGCAGAGGCAGGATGGATGCCGGGGGGGGGGGGGGGCGGGGGGGAGCTGCTGCTGTCTTCCTGCTGGTGGGCTGCCTGGAGGTGGCTGGTTGGCCGCTGGGTGAGAGAAGACGCTCTGGACAGGGCAGGGTGGGGTTTCAGTCTGCTCCAGCAGAGCTCTTAAAGCCACGCACAGCACCTGGGGCTCTTTGAAGGAAGGGTGGCATCCACGGGAGAGGCAGCTGTGAGGACTGCAGAGCAGGAAGGAGTTTCTTTGCTCAGCGTCTCGCCGAAGTGGCGAGGTACCCTGCAGTTCCACGCTCAGAGGTGCACTTGCTTGTGGGAGGACTCTTTTACTGCCCTGCAGACGGGTGTGCTGGTTTAGCTGCCCGTTCCTGGACATCCAGATGTTACGAGATGCTGCCTTTCCCTGTGCATCAAAGAATTGGTATGAAAACAGCTAGAACTGTGCAACAATATTTATAAGAATAATGTATCAATTTGTCATTACATATAATCCACAATATCACAATAAGAAGCATGTACATCCACTGCTGACCTACAGGTTCCCGATGGTCATCCTGTTTCTGAATTCCTTTCATCAGAAGGCTAGTCTCAAATGTTCCAGACATCAAAATTGGAAGGTTCAGGCACCGAAACGTAACACAGAGTTCTCTCTACCAAAAGTCAAACTGATGAAAGGAACTCAGAAACAGGAGGCCCGCTGGGAGCCTCCAGGGAAGCAGTGGATGCTCACACTTCTTATTGTGATATTGTGGATTATATGCAATGACAATTTGATGTATTATTCTTATAAATGTTTTTGCACAGTTGTAGCCATTTTCATAGCGATTCTTTGATGTATACTCCTACGCTGTGAATCCTTATTGTTAAACTAAAGCCTTTCTCTGTGCAGCAGCGAAAAGACATGATTCCCTCCCAGCACTATTTCAGCATGGAAACCGGGGGGGGGGGGGGGGGGGGGGAGGCAAGACCCTTTCTTCTCCCTGCTTCGGCGTTCCAAACCCATTTGGGCTGTCCATTGCTCCTCAACAGCTGTGTGGCTGCTGTAGGGAACCTGGACCCAGCCCAGGTTCCCTATAAGCAAAAAAGGGAACTTCTTGTTTGGCTCTCAGTTTGAGCAAGAGGGGAGGACAAGAAGCCCCAGGTTGTGCTGGGGAAACGCTGGAGGCCCCCCCCTCACTGAAGTCCAGCAGGACTGGGTCTGGCTGGGGCCAGGGTGGGGCTGCCCCCGCCCCCAGTTTGCTGCCTCCCCAGGAGCCCCAGGGCCAGCCCCCCGTGCATCTCTAGCACCGCCTGCTCCTTTCTGTGCTGAGTCACAAAGAGCCCGCGCCCCTGGCTGGCGGCAGAAGAGGAGGTGGCACCCGGGCGGCCTTTGTCAGGAGCTGCAAATGATCATTCCCAGGTGCCTGCTGCGTGTGGGTTTGTGGGGGCTGTGGAGACAGAAACCCCCGCCGTTTGGCTTGTGCTCTTTGTTGCTGGTAATACATCGGGGGGGGGGCTGCAAAAGCACTTCTGCAAGGGGGGCTTTGGGGCAGGCAGCTCTGCAGAAGCAGGTACAAGAAGGAGCGCCGGGCAGGGGAGGGCAGAGCTGCTCGCTTGGAAGCTTATTTATTTATTTATTTAATGTGATTTATATCCCGCCCTCCCCGTCATAAGGCGGGCTCAGGGCGGCTAACAACAAATCCATACATACATAATTTAAAACATTAAAAACATTAAAACATATAATCCAACATAATACCATACAGATGGCGTATCATCAAATTCAGCGCAGCACCCGAATACCACCTTAAAACAGCTACAAACTGGCGGGCAAAATCGGTCCAGGGCCAGATGTAGATCTCAATACTGGGCGGCCTCTACCTGAAAGCCTGGTGGAAGAGCTGCATCTTGCAGGCCCTGCGGAACTGTAAATAGTCCCGCAGGGCCCTGATGTCATCCGGGAGCTCATTCCACCAGTATGGGGCCGCCACAGAGAAGGCCCTGGACCTTGTACCCGCCAGCCGGGCCTTCCTTGGCCCTGGGAGGGTCAGGCGATTTTGCGAACCAGACTGTAGTGCTCGCTGGGGAACATATGGGGAGAGGTGGTCCTTCAAGTAGATAGGTCCCGAGCCATATAGGGCTTTATAGGTAAGCACCAGCACCTTGAACCTTATCTGGTATGCTATAGGCAGCCAGTGCAGTGCTTTTAAGGCGGGCTGGATGTGCTCCCGCACAGGAAGGCCCATCAAGCTGCCGGCCTGAGTGCTGCCGGCTCATGACCCAGTGGCCTCTTCTTCTCCCTCCTGCTGGCCCAGGGTGCGAGAGGACAGCTCTGCTCTGGGCAGCATCACTCTGGTGGTGCCCCCACCCCGTCCAGCCACCTCTCTGAGCTCCCTGGGGGAAGAAGGAGGGGGGGTGGCAGAAGGAGCAGACCCGGCTCCACGGTCCTTCTCTGGGTGCTGGCAGGGTCGTCTCCTCTCCTAAC
Source organism: Lepidodactylus listeri (assembly GCA_029233225.1). Lineage (NCBI taxonomy): Eukaryota > Metazoa > Chordata > Lepidosauria > Squamata > Gekkonidae > Lepidodactylus > Lepidodactylus listeri. The sequence goes on along the minus strand of JARCFY010000004.1, from coordinate 812,237 downwards.
ATCAGAGAGAAGCCCAGTGCTGGATCAGGCCAGTGGCCCCTCCAGTCCAACACTCTTCTGTGTCACACAGTGGCCAAAAACACCAGTGGCCCTCAGGAGGTCCAGCAGTGGGGCCAGGACACTAGAAGCCCTCCCACTTCTGTCCCCTCCCCTCAAGCACCAAGAATACAGAGCATCACTTGCCCCAGACTGAGAGTTCCTATCTATACTTCGTGGCTCATAGGGGCCACTGATGGACCTCTGCTCCATGTGTTTATCCAATTCCCTCTTGAAGCTGTCCATGTTTGTAGCTGCCACCCCCTCCTGCGGCAGTGAATTCCACGTGTTAATCAACCTTTGGGTGAAGAAGGACTTCCTTTTATCTGTTCTAACCCGACTGCTCAGCAACTTCATGGAGTGCCTACGAGTTCTTGTATTGTAAGAAAGGGAGAAAAGTACTTCTTTCTCTACCTGCTCTATCCCATGCATAAGCTTATAAACCTCGATCATGTCATCCATCAGCCATCGTGTCTCCAAGCTAAAGAGCCCCAAATGTTTCAATCTTTCTTCATAGGGAAACTGTTCCAACCCTTTTTTCATCCTAGTTGTCCTTTTTCTGCCCTTTTTCCAATGCTATATTTTTTGAGGTGTGGTGACCAGAACTGCATACAGTACTCCAAATGAGGTCGCACCATCGATTTATACAGGGGCATTAAGATAGTGGCTGATTTGTTTTCAATTCCCTTCCTCATAACCCGCAGCGTAGCGTTGGCCTTTTTCATTGCAGTCGCACACTGTCTCGACATTTTCATTGAGTTATCCACTACGACTCCAAGATCTCTCTCTTGGTCAGTCTCCGCCAGTCCGGACCCCACCAGCGTGTATTCATAGTGAGGGTTTTGGGTCCTGAGGACCACAGAGGAAGGAAGTCCACAAGGGGCAGGCTGCTGTTTCAGAGGCCCAAATGCAGCCGCTGTCCTCCTCCTCCTTGCTCCTTTCCAATGCCTCCCACCCAGCTGCTGGCCTTGGTTTGGGGAGGGGTGTCCCCCCCCCTCAGGCTCACAAGCATGTTGGAAAGCCCGTTTCCAGCCCTTCTCGGAACCCAGGACTGCCCGGGAGAGCTTGATAAAGCCTGCTGAAGAGACGGGCTGTGATGCTGCTGGAGACACAGGTGCTCTTGGAGTCCCTCCCACCTTGGCCAGGATCTCCTCGACGCTCACAGCAGCTCCGAGTGGGGAGGAGGGCCAAAATGGAAGCCGTGCTGTTCCGTTGGCTTCGGCGCTTGGAAAACCAATGCCAGCCAAGAGACTCCCCCAAATGCCAGAAGCTGCTGGTGGGCGCCCAGAGGCCGTGGGCCTCCCTGGGTGATGGGTTTGCAAGCAGAGACCCTCTCGGCCCCTTGTAGCCATCCTTATTAGTTGATGCCACCTGCGGCTGCCCGTGCGGCCTGCCAGTGAAGCGCTCTGAGCCGTGCCAGCTGCCTGCAGGCAATGGAGGAGATGGGGCTGCTTCGGTCGAGGGGTTCCAGCGGGGGGGGGGGGGATGTCACCTCTTCTTTTTCCAGTCTGCCCAGGTGCCGGGAGGCTGTTCAGCAGGGGGTTGGCGTGTGTTGGGGGCTGAAGTGGTGCATGGATTCCTGCCCCTGTGCTGGGGCTCAGGGGTGGGGGTGGACAGAAGCCAGCTTATGATTCAAAACACACTTGGGGCCTGTTCTCAGTGGCATTTACAACAGCCCTGTGGGGTAGGCCAGTGCTAATAGCATGGAGTTTAGACGAGGGTGAGGTTTGAAGCTGAGAACACAGCAGTTTCCCCAAAGCCCCACGAAGGACTGAGGTAGAATTTTGACTTTCTTGAGAGTTGCTGGAGGAGCAGGGCAGCCAGGAGGCGGTCTTCAGGGGAGGGGCCGTGTGGCTTTGCGGGCCTTTTCTGGACTGTGCGTCCCTGGTCAGGCTAGAGGGGAGAGGGTGGTGTGCGTACGTGCGTGCGTGTGTGTGTGTGCGATGCCGGTTTTGACAGCGGCTTCTCTCTTCTGGGTTAGATTCTCTCTGGCCAGGCTGGCGGGAGCAGCCGGCTCTCCTTTTGGTGTCCAAGGGGTGCCACATCTCTGGAGCTGGAGCCAGAGATGACCCAGCTCGTGCCCCGGGTGGCTGTTAGAGGTCTCCCTCCTCTCCAAGGCCTTGCTGTTTGAGGGCGTTGGGGCCCACCAGAGCAGGGCTCATTTGCGTCAGGCGTGTCGGTGCCCAGAGGCCTGGCAGGGGGGTGGCCTTTGGGGCCTCTCTGCCTCTCCCCCCCTCGGAATCTGCTGCCAGGGGCTTTGCAGGAATTGGGGGGGGGGGGGAGTGGCAGGCTGCCCAGCTCCTGCTCGGTCATGCAGAAAGCCCCAGGCCCAGCAGACGGTGGCCAGCTCCCTCCAGGCTGGGGGGTGCAGCGCAGCAAAGGGGGCGACGGGATCATCGGGAGACGCCGGCCCTTTCCAGCCAGCCGAGCGACAGCTGCCACCTCCTGCCACGGAGAGTCATTTGCCTCCCACGGGACATCCACGGCGGGGTTAGTAACCTTCTCCCTGTTTTGCTTCTCACATCCACAGGGGACCCAGCTGATTTTCAGCGCTGCTAAGGAGCTGGGACATTTGTCGAAGCTGAAGGTATGGGTCCTGGGGCTGATGCAGCTGGCCCGCCTGCTCCTCCCCCGCCTGCCCGCCCGCCTGCCCCCGCATCTGTGGCTGCTGCCGTGTGCATGAGCGCGTGCCGTGTCTGTGGCGTGGCTGCTGCCGTGGTTGTCACCCTTGTGCTAAATGTAGCCCTTCCTGCTGCAAAGATGTCCCGAAGCCATAGCCCTCCCCCCCCCGCATCACATGGGGCTCTCCCACAAGCAGGGCTGGCAAGACGGAAGCCCAAAAGTCTCACCCCCCCACACACACACCATGCAGAGGCAGTGCGAGAGATGCCCCCAGCATGATGAGGAGAACAGGGGTGTCCCCCAAGCCCAGATAGATTGCAGAGGGAGAGGGAGGCTTAGCTTTGGGCCCTTTAGACCCGGCGGCAGAGCATGGAGGGGGGGCAGGGGCCGACTGGGGGTCTCTGGCGGGACAAGTGTGCCACATGGGCTGCCGTCTCCTGGGGGGGGGGGGCAGAGCCAGGCCTCAGACCTGCAGGAGGGGGAATGAGCAGCGCAGGTGGAAATGGGCCTTGTCCGGTCCACAGTGTGCGGGAGAGAGACACTTGGGCTGGGTGCAGTGGGATCCAAGGTCCAGTTAGCAGCAAAGTCCGAAGGGTTGGTTCCTCTGAACTGGGCCTGTGAGCCACACCACAACAGCCTCTGGTCCAAACGCCCTGGTTCCTACATTGCAGCAGGAAGAGCCTTTATGAGGGGGGGCGGGGGCTGCAGCTGCTGCTGCTGCTCAACAGGAGGAAGGCTGTGTGCCCCCCCCCGGTGTCCCCTCCCTCGTGTCCCTTCTGATTGCCAGACGCCAGCCCTGCGGGGGTGCCCCCCCTCCTCCTCCAAGCCAGGGCTGTGACTGGGGCGGCGGCTGCTGCTCTTTCAGGATCACATGGTCAGGGAGGAGACCCGGAGCCTCACCCCGAAGCAGTGCGCAGTGCTGGAGCTGGCCCTCGACACCATCAAGGTGAGTCTTCCCCTCCCAGCATGGGGCGTGGGGGCGCCCCAGGGGGCTGGCTGCTGGTGAGGCCAGGAGCGTGCGGACCTTGCTTGGGCGCCTGAGTCCTGCAGGGACTGGGCCAGCCTGGCCAGGGCAGGAGACATCCGGGGGTGGCCTTGCCCTTGCCAGCCTCTGCACAGCCACCCTGGCCTCCCCCAGTGACGGTCTCCCATCCAAGCATGGCCGGGCTGACTCCGCCGAGCTGGCGAGATCCGGCTACCCTGGGCCATCCAGGCCAGGGCTTCAGAACCAGAAACCACTGAGTGGGGCAATCGCAGCTTCAGGGTCCGGTGGCTGAGTAGCTGTGTCCTTTGCCGTGGTGTTGGAGCCGGGATAGAGCCTGTGTCGTGAAACCCACCCCCACCCCCCACCCTCACAGGCGGCTTCTCAGCTGGGGCCTTCTTGGGCCGAGTGGCGGTCCAGGATTGGCACTGCAGCTCTGGGGAAAGGCCCAGCCCGTCGGGCAGCGGGGAGGGAGGGAGGGAGGGAGGGAGGGAGGGAGCGCCCTCCTCCCTGGGAGATGCTGGGGAGAGGGGGAGGGTGCGCCAGGCAGAGGGGCCCGGGGAGGGAGGAGTCCTGCGGGGAGCCTCCACACCCACCCTGAGTGATCCGGAAGGGCCCCTTCATGGCTGCCTCTCTTCCCTGCCTCCACCCCCAGCAATACTTCCACGCCGGCGGGAACGGCCTGAAGAAGACCTTCCTGGAGAAGAGCCCCGACCTGCAGTCGCTGCGCTACGCCCTCTCCCTCTACACCCAGACCACCGACACCCTGATCAAGACCTTTGTCCAGACGCAGACCGCGCAAGGTGAGGCCCTGGAGTGCTGGGGCTGGGGGGGGGTCCTTTTCCCGCTCCCTCCTGCCCCTGTCGGGGGAGGGGGGAAGGAGAGCCATAGAGCAGGCTCCCTCTGGCTGGCGGGAGGCTTCTGGATAGCCATGGTCGTGGCCAGAGCCCCAGTCTGGCCCGGGGCCAGAAGCGGCTCTCCCGAGCTCTCCGTGCAGCACAGCAGCACCACCTGCTGGCGGCTCACCTGCAGCACAGCGGCTTCTCTTGGGTCCTCCTTGACTGTGGCAGGGAGAGGCCAGGCTGCGCAGGTGGGTGCCCCTGGCACTGGCTCCAGGCGAGGTCCGTGAGGCGCATGCCTTCCTCGTGGCAAAGGGGGAGTGCCTCAAGCCACACAAGAATGCCTGTGTGTGCACCCAGTTCCAGTGGGCGCTCCCCTCCTCCTGGAGTCCCCAGCAGGCCTGGTCCCACAAGGGCCCGTCAGTGGCATAATGGGGAAGTGGCAGGCCTGGGAAAGATCTTGCCCCTCGGGACTGCGTGGACAGCGGGTGAGCTGCCTTTGCCCCCCCCCCATGCACACGCACACGCACTCACCTTGTGCAGGGAGGGGTGGAGGGAGTGGTGGCGGCTTCTAGCCTTGGCCCTCTTGCTTTGTCTGCTGTGAATCTCGGGAGCACCCCTTTCCCGTCTCGTTGGGGCCCCCAGTGCCCCAGAGTCCCCAGCTGGCTGTCCCTTCTGTGAGGAGGACCCCTGCCCCCCTCCCGGCCTCCTGGCCTTGTGCCAAGCCCGTCTCTGTGGCTGCGTATTTCCCCTGCCGCTTCACTCTCGGAGGAGGACGTTGGGTGGCCGGGAACCGTGACCAGTGTGTGTGGGGGGGTTATAACGGGGCTCTTCTCTCTCTCTCCTGCTTGCTGCTTGCCACAGTGCATTGTGGGAAAGGTATTAGGTTTACGGCTAATGAGGATGCTCGGCCGGAGAAGGGTACGTTCCCGGCTCATGTTGCCAAAAGGCTGGCCAGCTGCAGATGTGCATTTCAAGTCACCTTGACCCTCCTCTGACCCCCCCTCCCCCTTCGCATCCTTGTCTGTGCCTTGTGGGTGGCTGCCCCCCTTCTCCTGCCTGGCTGGTGGATCTGTGCAGGGTCTGAAAGGCAAGCGGGAAGCATTCTTCCCCCGAGTCAGCCCACTGGTCTCTCATGGCCCGTCTGGACTCCTGCCATGGGGATCTGCTCTCTGAGGTCCCTAACCCTTCCCCATCTTTTTGACTGGAGACGCCACGACTGAACCGGGGGGGGGGGCTTCTGCCTGCAGAACAGGTGCCTTAGCCCCGCGTAGCCTTCAGCGCCGGGTCAGGATCCCTAAAAAATGATCCAGCTGTGAGGCCCTGCTGCTGCTGCTCCAGTGCACTTTGGACATGCTCAGTTTGGCATAAGACGACCCTTGGAGGCACGGTTTTCTAAACATCACCCTGCATATTAAACCCAGAGCCCCAGGCGGTTGCCAGGATGGTGCTTTGACCTGCTTGGCAAAGCCAGGCCGAGGTGTGGCTTGCACTGCAGTCTCTTGGCCGCCTCCCCCTCTCCCTCCGCCCCCCCCCCACTACGTTTGCCTTGCAGCTCCATGTCAGTGCATCTCCAGCAAAAGACGGCGTGTTGTCTGACGCTCCCCCTCCCCGTCAGTCCTCCCTGAGCTTCCCCTTCTCCTCGTCTTCGCTGTGTCCCCCTGGTCTCACTGCACTGCAGCAGGCACTGGGCAGACCGGGGCTGCGGTGCTGTGTGCATCCCTCCACACTCTCGTGCTGTGGTCTAACTGAGGCTGATGTTGCACTGGGCTGTGCCACGTGGCACCCCTTCCATGGGGCAGAGAGCAACCGGGCTGCTGGCCTTTGCTGTTGGGCTGCCCACAGGAAGGCCGGGGGGGGGCGGGGGCATGAGAGCGTGTGGCAAAGAAGGCAGGGGAAGGGAGGGGGCACCCTCGCGGAGAGACCCTGGGCACGTTTAGCCCCGAGGGGAGCATGGGAGCCCGTCAGGCATGTCGGTGGCTGCAGCAGGGATGGGGGGGTGGGCTTGTAGGACTGTGGGGGTCTGGGAGCCTCCCTCCAGCACAGCTCCCCCCCCCCTGAGCCGTGGTCCTGTCTCCTCCCAGGCTCTGGAGTGGATGACCCCGTGGGCGAAGTGTCCATCCAGATCGACCTGTACACACACCCCGGGACTGGAGAACACAAAGTCACCGTCAAAGGTAGGAGGAGCCGGGCCAGGAGCCGGCTGGCTGGAGGGTGGGGTGCTCTGGGGGTCCTCCTGCTCTGCTGCTGAGGTTTGCCTGGCACCCCCTGTGCTGCCTTGCAGGTGGCACAGCCGACCGACCCAGTGCCTGCAGCTGTTTCTCTGCCCACGGCCGGCTCGGAGCAGACTGCTGGGCATTGGCAGGGGGGAGGAAGCGGCCTTGACGGGGGCAGCAGTTGGCCTGCCATTCAGGGTGCCGGCAGGGGGGAGGGCAGGCATGGCACCGGGGGCCTCTGCAGAGCTGTCCTGTGCCAGGTGCAGCGGTGCTTGTCCCGGGTGAGATGCCAGGATGCTCCCTCTGCCCTGAGGCGCCACCGTGCAGGTGGCAAAGCGCCTTCAGCTCCCTCTCTCCCTGGTGCAGTCGTGGCAGCCAACGACCTGAAGTGGCAGACCTCCGGCATGTTCCGCCCCTTCGTGGAAGTCACCATGATCGGACCACACCAAAGCGACAAGAAGCGGCGATTCACCACCAAGTCCAAGAGCAACAACTGGACTCCAAAGTACAACGAAACATTCCACTTGTGAGTCTTCCCAGGATGACTCTTCTGGTCTGACCCCACCCACCCACCCACCCCGGGGGGGGGGGGGGCAGCACCCTGTCTCACTTTGTCCTTCCCAGTCCTGAGCAACCCAGGAGACGCCAGGATCCTTCCCTCTTTTGCCTTGAGCCGCTCCACACGGTCACCGCCAGCAGGAAGACCAGAGCCCCAGGGGAGGGGGGAGTTAAGCACACACCCCTTCCCACAATCTCTTGGCTCTGGCTGTTCCCTATAGAGACCATCAGGCCCAGTCTGGATTGGCAGCCCCCTTGGGAGGGGTTTCATGTTTTCCCTGGACTCACTTTGAGCCCCATAGGGACAGAAAGGAAAGGGGGGGCAGCAAAAACAAAGAAGAGACTCAGCCTGGGTGTCTGGGGGGGCATCTTCAGATGGCGTGAGCGGCTCCTGACTGACTCTGAAGCCCTCCCACGCAGAAAGTGCAGGGAGAACGGGGGGGGGGGGGGGGCGATGTCATCGTGCCCAGTCCAGATCGAAGGAAGGAAAACGCAGAGGCTGTTCTCTAGTCGTGCCTGGGTGGTTCACGCCTGTAATTGGGGGGGGGGGGGAGACGAGTGCAGGGTTTGGCTGAGGTTCCGCTAGTGCTAACGGCTTTATTCATTTAGGCCACTTACGGCCCCATTTTCACACCCAGTGGGGGATGCAAAGCAGCTGACAAACATAGTTAAAGACAAACAACCAGTCTGAACAAATGAACTACAAATCAGAAGCCCAAACTCCCATCCAGGCAGGCAATGGATCCAGCAAGGCTGCCGGATTACCCTACAGGGGCCGAGAAGTCCCAAGAGCTGGCTCAGGGAGTGGAGGGATCGTGACGCCAAAGAGTCTCAGCAAAACCTGGGACAGAAGTTAGCTGGCTTCACCAGCGGAGGAAATGGCTCTCGTGTTCCTGAACCACCGGACAGGGCTCCTTTTTGCCTGGCGCTTCTGGCGTCCGGGGAGGCTCTGCGGGGAGGCTCTGCTCGGGGCCTCTGAGGAAGGGGGGCTCTGATCCACAGCAGCCGGTGCCGGAACAAAACCCTGCTGGTCTTGAGGGGGCCACCTGGCTCCTCTTCATTTTTGCTCCTCTCCTGATGCGACTCAGGAAGTTGGGGGTTCTTTTGTGAGTGGGAGGTGTGCGGTGCATGCATGCATGTCTGAGGGTTAGAGCCTGGGGAGGCTGCCAGGAATGCGTTCCATGTTGTTGAGGGCTTACATCAGAGCGAATGAGAAGTGGTTCCTGGACATCTGCAGTCTTGTGGACGGCCAGCAGCTGTCCAGCTACGTGGAGGGCAGGGCCCTGCGGGGGCTCTTGCTCCTCTCTGCTGTCCAGTCTGTGATCTGGAGCTCTGCTCCTGGGAGACATTTGATTGGATGTGGCAGAAGAGCCGGGGGGGGGGGGGGAGTCTTTCATGCCAGCCCTGCAGGGAGCCCCCCCCCCCCCCCCGCAGAATAAACCACGTCAGGCAGACTCCAGCTCCAGGCTGGCCTTGCAAAAAAAGGGATCCCTGCAAACCCTCCTGGACTGAGCACCGACCTTTTCTCATTCCCCTGAAGCTGCCTCCTCCTGAACCAGACCCTGGGTGGGGGCCCACCGCGGTCAGTGGACGGGCAGCGGCTCTCCAGGGTGTTTCAGGCAGAGGAAGGTCTTTCCCGTCACCTCCTTCTGCACCCCGTTGAACTGGGGAGGCTGCTGGGAGCTTCCGCATGCCCGGCAGGTGCTCTGCCACGGAGCCACAGCCCCTCCTGGTAAAAATGATAATAAAAACAGGCTCTCACCTGTGAGGCTGCCTTGTGCTGAGTGGGACCCCTGGTCTCCTCAGACTGGCTGCGGCTCCCCGGGACTTCGCGGAGATGCCTTTTGTATCACCCGTCCTCTGAGTCCTTGAGGTGGCGGTGGCCCTCCCCCAAACGCACGTGAGGCTGCGTAGTGCCTGGTGAGGGCCCCCAGCTGAGGTGCTTTTTGAAACTGGCTCCCCCCCCCCCCCCCGCTGAATGCTGGTCCCTCTCCTGAGGAGAGGCGCCTTTGGGGCTGGTCCGAACTGGAGGCAAGAGTCTCCAAGGCAGTGCAGAGAGGAAACGCCCTGCGGAGGAGCTGGGGATGCTGTTCCCATTCGGGGCGGGAGGAAGCTGTCTGTCTGTCTGTCTGTCTGTCTGTCTTTCAAGAAGAGCCCCCTTCCCCCCCCCCGGCCCCCATTCTGCCCGGGGCCGCTGAGCCTGAGCCCTCTCTGGTCTCTTCCAGCCTGCTTGGGAACGAGGCCGGGCCAGACGCCTACGAGCTGCAGATCTGCGTGAAGGACTACTGCTTTGCCCGTGAGGACCGCGTCCTGGGCATCGCCGTGATGCAGCTGAGGGAGGTGGCCGACAAGGGGAGCTGCGCGTGCTGGTGCCCGCTGGGGCGCAGGGTCCACATGGACGACACGGGCCTCACCATCCTGCGGATTCTCTCCCAGAGGACCAATGACGAGGTGGCCAGGGAGTTTGTCAAGCTGAAGTCAGAGTCCCGCTCGGCCGAGGAAGGGAGCTGAGCCCCCCCCCGCCCCCCAGGCCACGCTCCGTGCACCTCGTGCCAAGATACACGCAGCGCTTTGCCCTCTCGAGTCCTGGGTGGAGCTTCCCCGCCCTGCTCTCTGTGGAAGACGCCCAGAGGGAACAACTGACACTCCCGGGAGTGGAGCAGAAGCGTGAGGGGTGGGGTGGGGGTGGGGGTGCTGATCTGATGGGCCTGCCACTCGGTGTGCCCTGGGGGTGCTCACTCTGGAACTGGCCCTAGAGAGCGAGGAGGGGCAGGGAGGAGGGGGCTTTCACCCTGTGTGTGTTCTAGACTGGATGGCAGAGAATGTGGGCAGGGCAGAGTTTGGCTGGGTGGGCAGAAAGGGGTTCACATGGCAGCAGCATCTTGCCCGTTGGCCTGGCTCTGCTCACGGGACTCTTGAAAGTGGTTCCTAGCCACTGACAGAAAGCGGGAGTTGCCTGCAACACTTCTCTCCCCCAGGCCAGGGGGCTTCATGCTGACCAAAAATCCCCCCTCTCAGCGTTGTTCTCTGTTGGAGCTGCCTTATTTTCCACTGAGTTCTGTTGTTGTCCTGGAGAGCCTTCCTCCTCCTCCTCCTCCTCCTCCTCCTCCTCCCCCCCCAGGCAGGGGTTGCTGTGGAACTCTGCTGGGAGCCAGTCCGCACCTGGCAACCCTCAGACCCAAACTTCTGCGCTCCGCTCTGGGCCTGTTGCCGCTCTGGCCCCCCACCCCACCCCACCCCCGGGTCCGGTGCTGCGGCTCTTCCGCTGAGCGCCTGCGGACTGGGCGCGGTGGGTGTCTGGGTACACATCTGGGGGCTTGTTTTTTTCTATTTTTGCCTTGGCCCCTGTGCAGCTGTGTGATAGGAACCTCCCCTCTCTCAGACACGCTTCTAGGCGCTGCTCCTCCACTCTCCTTGCGGGGTGGAGGAGAGGGACGCACTGTGGAGCAACACAAAGTTGTCGTTGTGATTTTTAATCACTGTTTTCATGTGCCAGTGTTGCCAGAAGCAGGTAACGTAGTCTTGAATAAATTCTCCTGTAGCAGCGTTTGCTGTCTGTTGTCACCCGCAGGACTGAAGTGCTTGTTTGGGGGGGGGGGGGGGAGATACATGTGCTTGGACAGTTCTGGCCATTCCAGAGCAGACTCCCTTTGGGGAAGCTGAGCAGGAGGGGGGTGGGAGATGCCTGGCCGAGCAGGGTTCTTGCCTTCTGGGCCACAAATGGCTTTCAGAGTCAGCCTTTGGCCGAAGGGGGGGGGAGGGCCTCCCTCCAAAACAGGATTCTTGGGCGAGGCTGCAGCATCCTTGCCCGCGCTTAGCAAGAGGCCTCGCTTACTTGAGTAGTGCTATTTACAGAGTAGCAGAAGCGAGAATGAGCGGGTGGGGTGGGGTGGGGTGGGGTGGGGAGATGACCCCTGGGAGCAGGCAGGAGGCTCTTTCCCATCCTCTGCCGGGGGGGGGGGGGCGGAGGTGTGTGCTGCCATTCATTCTCTTTTTTGTCTGTGGGGCTAGAGAGTCCCCAACTGTCCGTTTCTTCCAGTGGGGACTCTTGAGCAACGCTCCCTTCCTATAATGACTGGCAGAGGGACAGCGTCTGTGGGGGCGGGAGGGGGGGATGCTCAGAAGCCTGTGCTGGTGAAAGAATGCACGCTCAGAAAGAGGGGGGGGGGGGGAGAGATGCCTGGGGAGAGAAGCCCTCCTGCAGAAGAAGGTGGAGTTCTGCTTTCCTGCCCCCCTGACCAGAGGGGAGCAGCTACATTTCGGCTGGGGGGGGGGGTTTGCTGCTCCAGCACAGGGCAGCCGAAGATGGGCAGCTGGCTCAGAGGTGGGTTGCAGAGGTTAAATTCACAAAGCCTCAGCGCTTTGCAAAGAGTTAAACAAATCTGTTCAAACCAAATGCCATTTGCGTCTTGAGTGGGGACATCCACGCCACAGAGCTCCGACTTGCTCCAACCTGGCTGACGGAGATATTTGGACCAGGAGCAACAACTGTCTGAGGAATGATTGCTGATGGTCCTGATTTATTCCAGTTAGGAAGGGAGAATTATCTGGTTAATGAACTGACGCTGCTGTGTGTGTGTATCTTAGAGCTTAGGTCAGAAATGATGTATTTTGGATTTTGAATCATTTTGCTTTATGATGTGTATTTTAACTGTTCGAACCACTGAGGAAGAGAAGCCTGGTGGGCCAAACACGGTTGAATTTGATGGAATCTTTCACTATTTGTAGTGTATTAAAGCTTTGTTAATTTAACATAGGTAACCTGTGATGGGACAGGGCTGCTCTGACTTGCACACCCTACTCTGCCCACCCCTCCTCGGTGGGGGTTACTTCTTCCTGCCACACTGCTGCCACCACTGGCCCTCAGGAGAGCCCTGCTGGGTCAGACCAGGGAGGGTCCACCTAGCACAGCATCCCGCCTCACACAGAGAGGCCAACCAGTTCCTCTGGAGGGCCAACAACAGGGCAGAGAGGCCGAGGCCTTCCCCTGATAAGAACCTCAAAAGAGCCCTGCTGGGTCAGACCAGTGAGGGTCCCTCTAGTCCAGCCTCCTGTCTCATACAGGGGCCAGCCAGTTCCTCTGGAGGGCCAACATCAGGGCAGAGAGGCCGAGGCCTTCCCCTGAGAAGATCCTCAGAAGAGCCCTGCTGGATCAGACCAGTGAGGGTTCCTCTAGTCCAGCATCCTGTCTCACACAGTGGCCAGCCAGTTCCTCTGGAGGGCCAACAACAGGGCATGGAGGCCGAGGTCTTCCCCTGAGAAGATCCTCAGAAGAGCCCTGCTGGATCAGACCAGTGAGGGTCCCTCTAGTCCAGCATCCTGTCTCACACAGAGGCCAGCCAGTTCCTCTTCAGGGCCAACAGCAGGGCATTGAGGCTGAGGCCTTCCCCTGAGAAGAACATCAGAAGAGCCCTGCTGGGTCAGACCAGTAAGAGTCCATCCAGTCCAGCCTTCTGTCTCAAACAGAGAGGCCAACCAATTCCTCTGGAGGGCCAACATCAGGGCATGGAGGCCAAGGCCTTCCCCTGAGAAGAACCTCAGAAGAGCCCTGCTGGGTCAGACCAGTAAGAGTCCATCCAGTCCAGCCTTCTGTCTCAAACAGAGAGGCCAACCAATTCCTCTGGAGGGCCAACATCAGGGCATGGAGGCCAAGGCCTTCCCCTGAGAAGAACCTCAGAAGAGCCCTGCTGGGTCAGACCAGTGAGGGTCCATCCAGTCCAGCATCCTGTCTCACACAGGGGCCAGCCAGTTCCTCTGGAGGGCCAACATCAGGGCATGGAGGCCAAGGCCTTCCCCTGAGAAGAACCTCAGAAGAGCCCTGCTGGGTCAGACCAGTGAGGGTCCATCTAGTCCAGCATCCTGTCTCACACAGCGGCCAGCCAGTCCCTCTTGAGGGCCAACAACAGAGCATGGAGGCCAAGGCCTTCCCCTGATGCTCCCTGTTTCTGGGATTCAGAGGCAGAGGTTCCCTTTAGTCACCATGGCTAGTAGCCAGTGATAGACTTATCCTCCATGAATCCATCTTACCCCCAGGTTCGCTTGGTCTTAGAGCAGCCCGTCCGTTTTCTCACACAAGAGCCGCCCTGCTAATTTGGCCCACGGACAACCCAGGCCAAGTCTGAGATGCTCACCTGCATGTCAGTTGTGCAGAGGAGAAGCAATAGGCTCCGATTCAGTCCAGCTGCTGAGAGGTTCTCTGTGATTGGCAGGCAAGCTAGAAGCGCGCAGAGCCCTTCCCCAAGGCTGTTGCAGGGGCATCTCCTGGCTGTGGCTTGAGTTGAGGGACACCAGGGCAGGCGACTTGCTCCTCCAACCACGATGGTGCTGACGGTGTCTGGTAGGTGCAAAGGGGGCGGTCCGTGGATGGCACATCTGATTGTGAAGAAGAAACAAAGGAAAGGTAAGGAGGGTCAAATCCCTTCAGGAAGCTTGGAGGCTACTTATTAAAACTACAATCCTGGAAGCTCAGACAAAATGTATACTGCAGTTCAGGAAAGGTACACATAAGTATAAAAAATGCCTGCATGGTTACCAAAGAAATGGAAGCAGGAAAAGGTAAGAAGGATTCCTTTAAGCGGTGGAAAGCTAGTCCAAGTGAGGCAAATAAAAGGGAGCACAGGCTGTGGCAAATAAGACACAAGCTGGTGATCAGACGGGCAAAAAGGGACTATGAAGAACGTATTGCAGAAAACAATAAAAATTTCTTCAAGCACATTAGAAGCAGAAAAGCAGCCAGGGAGGCAGTGGGGCCCTTGGATGACCACGGGGTAAAAGGAGTACTGAAGGATGACAGGGAAATGGCTGAGAAGCTGAAGGCATTTTTTGCCTCTGTCTTCACTGTGGAAGATGAGAAGTCCTTGCCCACTCCAGAACTGCTGATTTCAGGAGGGGTGTCAAAAGACTTGAGCTGGATCGAGGTGATGAGAGAGGAAGTGTTATGCCTGATGGACAAGTTAGAGAGAAGAAGAGAAGAGATTGGATTTATATCCAGCCTTCACTCACTTGGAGTCTCAGAGCGGCTTACAAACTCCTTTCCCTTCCCCTCCCCACAACAGACACCCTGGGAGGTAGGTGGGGCTGAGAGAGCTCTGAGACAACTGCCCTTGAGAGAACAGCTGGTACAGAGCTATGGCTTGCCCAAGGTCATCCAGCAGGTGCAAGTGGAGGAGTAGGGAATCAAACCCGGTTCTCCCAGATCAGAGTCCGCGCACTTAACCACTACACCAAACTGGCTGTCACACCAAACACACCAAATTAAAAATGGACTAATCACCAGGCCCAGTTGGCATACATCCAAGAATTCTGAAAGAACTCAAATGTGAACTTGTGGATCTCCTGACAAAAATATGTGGTCTATCACTAAAATCTGCCTCCACTCCTGAGGACTGGAAGGTAGCAAATGTCACTCCCATCTTTGAAAAAGATTCCAAAGGAGTTCTGGGAAATTACATACTGGTCAGTGTAACGCCGATGCCAGGTAAGTTGGTGGAATCCATTATTAAGAAGAGAATTAGTAGGCACATTGATGAACAAAATCTATCGAGGAAGACTCAGCATGGACTCTGTAAGGGTGTGAGGCTTCTGCCTTATGCAGTCAAGGATCAGACCTTTGTTGATTAAACAGAGTTCTTTATTCCCAGTTTCTACATCACAGGTCCTCGGATCATTGTTAGAGATAAGCAATACAATAGAAGCAGGATTAATATACCCTCTGGTACAATTTGAATTTCCCATAGGTAACCAATCACTAAGAGGGAAAAACCACGGGCTAAAGGTCCTTTGACCGTTTGCTTCCCACAGGAACAAGGGTGAGGTGTGAAGCTGTAAATTTCCCTTCTTAAACCAGGATCCCTTAGATGTATCCATTTTGGCCATAACAAATAACTTGCCAAGGTCTTCACACGCCGATAAGGGAAGGTCCATGTCTCCGCCGGCAGGGAGGAAAGGAATGCAGAGGGGGAGAGGGGTGAGAGGCCGACTGTTCCCAGGTGCTGAAGACGCCACCCTCCCGGACCAAATGGTTACATTGACCAGACTCTATGTTGGTCATAAAACATCAGACAATACCCCCACTGTCCCTAGTAACAGGATACATGGTAAAAGAGATAACACATAGTTGTAGCTGAATGCAAAAACAGGTTACAGAGGAAAGGATTATACATAGCATGAAAGCAAACTTTTGTTAGAATCCTTAGATTCTGACAAAGGGGAGATCTTGTCCCACTAATCCTTTAGAGTTCTTTGAGGGGGTGAACAAACGTGGACAAGGGGGACCCAGTAGATGTTTGCCTAGACTTCCAGAAAGCTTTCGATAAGGTGGCTCATCAAAGGCTCCTAAGTAAACTCAGCAGTCCTGGGATAAGAGGACAAGTCCTCTTGTGGATTAAATACTGGTTAATGAACAGGAAACAGAGAGTAAGTATAAATGGGCAGTTTCCACAGTGGGAGGTGGTAAGCAGTGGGGTACCACAGGGCTCAGTCCTAGGTCCGGTGCTGTTTAACTTGTTCATTAATGATTGGGAGTTAGGAGTAAGCAGTGAGGTGGCTAATTTGCGAATGACACTAAGTTGTTCAGGGCACTGAGAACCAGGGAGGACTGTGTGGCACTTCAGAGGGATCTGTTGAGGATCGCCGAGTGGGCATCAGCGAGGCAAATGGGGTTTATTGTGGGCAAGTCCTAGGAGGAAAGGCTGAAGGAGCTCAGTATGTTTAGCCTGGAGAGAAGATGACTGAGAGGTGATAGGATCACCAACTTCAAGTACTTGGAGGGCTGTCGTATAGAGGATGGGGTGGAATTGTTTTCTGTTGCCCCAGAAGGTTGGACCAGAACCAACGGATTGAAATTAAATCAGAAGAGTTTTCAGCTAAACATTAGGAAGAACTTCCTGACAGTTGGAGCGGTTCCTCAGTGGAACAGGCTTCCTCGGGAGGTGATGGGCTCTCCTTCTTGGAAAGTTTTCAAGCAGAGGCCAAATGGCCATCTGACAGCAATGCTGATGCTGTGAACTTAGGCAGATCATGAGAGGGAGGGCCGGAAGGGTTGCCTCAGTGCTTGGTTCACGTGGCCCTTTCTAACATGCCCAGGGAAATACTGATCGCCACTTTGGAGTCAGGAAGCAATTTTTCTCCAGGCCAAATTGGCCAGGGATCCTCATGGGTTTTTGTCGTCTTCTAGGTGTGGAACAGTGGTCACTGGGGACAGGATGGGTCACTGGCCTGATCCAACACTGGCTTCTCTTGTGCTCTTTTCTGTCCCTGAGCACAACTGCCCCTTTGGGGGCTTCCAACTGGTATTGGACACTCTCCCTGGAATGCTGTTCCCAGTAGGGGGTACAGCCCCTTTCTTTTCTCCCTCTGACTTGCTGATACCCACTTTAGCCCACGAACCATTTCACTGCTCTGCAATATTTTTCCTGCAGTATTTAAAATTTTCAGAACATAAGCCAATATTTAGATCAGCCAAACTGGCCATCTACACATGTCAGCTCAGATGTGGCAGCTTTTCTTGGGCTTCATTGGGAGACCCAGGGGTGTCTTGTGGTCTCCCTGCTGGAAAAGCCCTCCCATGGTCCAGACCCATCTTGGAGGGTGACGCTGTGGTCTCTGCAGGGTCCTCCCCCCCCCCCCTTGCCGCTTTTCCTCTGCTACCAAAGCCTTTCGTCACAGCGCCAGCATTTCCCCACCAGCTCTTTCCTCCGGTTCCTCTTACTCCTGCTGCTGGCCGTTTCCCACTCCTGTGTGACACCAGAGGCCGTTCTTTTGTAGGAGCCCACCTTCACTCACAACCAGATGCCCCTCCCCACTCTAATGTGGAGGGGGCCTGCCTGTGTAGAACAACAGGTTCAAAGAAACTAGCCCCAACTTTGGTACTGATCCCAGGGTGAGAGCAGGGACTGAGCACCCAAGTTACAGCCAGCAAGTGTATTTTTTTAAGGAAGTGAGGGGGTTGCCTGAGGAGCTGTTGCATGTTTTAAACTTGAGGATGGAAGCTGCCTTGCGCGATGGAGGGTGTGAAGGGACGGACTTGCAAGCTCTTCCCAGTTCCTTCTGGTTGGCCCCCAGGAGGCTGCAAGAACCCCGTGGCTATCCCAGGTCTCCACTTGGGGCTGCTGCTGCCCCTTGCCCTCCGCCAGGGGTGCCAGAAGCAGAGCACCCGCTGCCCCCTGGCCCAGAGAGTAAACAGAGCCATAGGCCACACCCTCTCTGGGCCTGCTGTCCTGTTGAAAGGCTCTGCCTGATTGCTGGGCCTGCCTGCGGGGAGGGGGCAGTTGACCCCAGCACCTCACCTTCAAGTTCCTGCGCTGCCCTTCCTACAGTGAGCGAGACTGAATAGGCATGGTGTTTTCCCACATATCAGTCTTGGAGCATTTAAAATATAAGAAAGTTTAAAATGTGAAAGGTTTCACAGGTTCAGTTTGTGCATCTCTCGCTGAGCAAGGGAACAAAGAAAAGGTGAAAACAGAGTCCTCTGTCCCTGCACTAGGTACTTCATAAATGATGTTTGATTTAGGGAAAGCACACATTCGCCAATAGCCAAACATACCTGAATTGCTAACAACAACAGCTTTCCTTGAAGTTGCAGTAGCTTTAAAGTTCACCATTAACAGTAGTTCTCATTGCTGGCTCATTGCTTTGACCACCCAGAAGTGAAAGCTTAGTCCTACATGGCTTGCACCCACCCAAAGAGCAGCCCAAAATGAGAGCCCTTCCTTGTGTCCTGAGAATTTATACTCTAGGGAGTCTGTCCCCCATAGAGGTAATTTGAGCCTTCCTGTCCTAAAGGGAAGCATCGAGAGTCTAGCCATTTGGCTCTCAGCAGTCTCTCTGTCCCTGTGGGGTGTGACCAGGCAGCGGGGTGTGAAGTGGCCATCCATCCTCCTGCTTTGACCAGGGCCAGTGGCAAAACCAAGCTTGAGTGCTCTGTGCCAGGAGCTGGATGGCTCCTCCCTTCTGGGAGCTACTAGTCTGCAGTTGTGCCTCTGCACGTGAGCAGACAGCAGCCACAGTAACTGAAACACCAGACAGAATTCTTGGCTGGAAGGCATTTCTCCACAGAGGGAATACTGAATAAATAAATTCGTAATTCCGTGGCATTTTCCAAATGGCCAGTGGAAGTGTCTCTTGCCAAGAAATGTTGATCTGGGGACCAGCCGGGGAGGGTGAGGCATGAACTTTGCAGCTTTGCTTCCTGGAGACGTGAGCGCCTGTGTTCCCCTTTTGGGCTGTAGGTGATGCTCCTGCTGGGTGTGGGACCCCCTGCCTCTGTGTTCTAGGCCCCTTCCCATGGCCCCCTTGCAGCTTGCTCAGGCCCCATGAGGTTCCTCCCTCTTCTTCCATCTCCACCACCTTTTGGGCTCTGGAGCAGGTTTGATGGGGGCCTCAGATGCTGGGGGGGGGCGGGGGGGCCCAGGGCTTCAGGGGCAGGCTGCTTGCTCTGTTCGTGGTGCAAAGCCAGGGAGGCCGTTCCTTACAATGAGGCAAGAGCTGGGTACTGCACATGAGTGAGCTGGAACGGAGCCCTGGCGGGCATGTCAGTTACTCTTTCCCTCCAGTGGGCTTCTTAGCTTTCTTCAAAGGACAGCAGCTAGATGCGAGTCCCGGCATCTTAAGGAAGGGAGCTTTTGACTCTTGAGAGCTGGTCCTCCAAAATCCTTGTTGGTCTCTACTGGGCTGGAATCTAGTTCTCCTGCAGAGCAGCCTGCCTGCCCTCTGCCACTATCTTGAAACCAGACGGAAATCTCTCTTAAAATCTCACTGGCACTTCAGTGCAGGCGGTCAGCAGTCACCACTGCTGTTGGAAAGGTGATGATCATAAGAACGTAAGAACATAAGCCAGTGTTGGGTCAGGCCAGGGGCCCATCCAGTCCAACACTCTTCTGTGTCACACAGTGGCCAAAAACACCAGGTGCCCTCAGGAGGTCCACCAATGGGGCCAGGACTCTAGAAGCCCTCCCACTGTCGCCCCCCCCCCAAAAAACACCAAGAAGACAGAGCATCACTTGCCCCAGACTGAGAGTTCCTACCTATTCCTTGTGGCTAATAGCCACGGATGGACCTCTGCTCCAGATGTTTATCCCATTCCCTCTTGAAGCTGTCCATGCTTGTAGCTGCCACCACCTCCAGTGGCAGTGAATTCCACGTGTTAATCACTCTTTGGGTGAAGAAGGATTTCCTTTTATCTGTTTTAACCCAACTGCGCAGCCATTTCATGGAGTGCCCATGAGTGCTTGTATTGTGAGAAAGGAGGGAAACTACCTCTTTCTCTACCTGCTCTATCCCATGCATAATCTTATAAACCTCGATCATGTCACCCCTCAGCCGTCATTTCTCCAAGCTAAAGAGCCCCAAGCGCTTCAACCTCTCTTCATAGGGAAAGTGTTCCAACCTTTTTATCATTCTAGTTGTCCTTATCTGCACTTTTTCCAATGCTATCTTTTTTGAGGTGTGGCGACCAGAACTGTACACAGTACTCCAAATAAGGTCACACCATCGATTTATACAGGAGCATTATGATACTGGCTGATTTGTTTTTTATTCCCTTCCTAATAACCCAGAGCATAGCGTTGGCCTTTTTCATTGCAGTTGCACACTGTCTCCACGTTTTCAGTGAGTTATCCACTACGACTCCAAGATCTCTCTCTTGGTCAGTCTCCGCCAGTTCGGACCCCACCAGCGTGTATTTATAGTTAGGATTTTTGGCTCCGATGTGCATCACTTTGCACTTGGCTACACTGAACCCCATTTGCCAAGTTGATGCCCACTCGCCCATCCTCAACAGAGCCCTTTGGAGTGCCTCAGAATCCTGCTTTTCACCACCCTGAACAACTTTGTGTCATCTGCAAATTTAGCCCCTTCACTGCTTACTCCCAACTCCAAATCATTAATAAACAAATTAAAAAGCATCAGACCCAGTACTAATCCCTGTGGTACCCCACTGCTTACTTCCCTCCACTGAGAAAATTGCCCATTAATACTCACTCTCTGTTTCCTTTTAATTAGCCAGTTTTTGATCCCCAAAAGGACTTGTCCTTTTATCCCACGACTATTGAGCTTACTTGGGAGCCTTTGATGAGGAACTTTATCAAAAGCTTTCTGGAAGTCAAGGTAAACAGCATCTCTTCCCTCTATACAATAAAGCCGTTTTAGGGTGGCCACGTTCAATGTGCTCCCTTGGCCGTAGGCTGCACGCGCTGCCACTCGGACCGGGGACCCTAGCCACTGGCTGCGTTCCCTGACGCCCACCCACAGATGTGGCGCCAGCCCGAACGTGCCTCATGATTTGCAGATGCCATGCCATAGGCCTGCCCACCTACCCACAGAACTGGCGCCCAACCTCAGTAGGCTAGGAGGCAATGAATGGGGCGCACACTCCGGTGGTGACAGAAAGGGGCGGCCACAGATGCCTGGAGGTCGCCGGGCAGTCGGCGAGCAGATGGCAGAACGACGGAGGCAGCCGGACGCTGGACCTGTGCATGAGGCCAGACTGTTGCTAGAGCCTGTTGTATTGATGTACAGTGGGCCCTGCTCCTAGTCTAACAGTCTTAAAACAGGTCAGTGAGACAAGATCTTCCCTTACAGAACCCATGCTGAGTCTTCCTCCAGAGATTTTGTTCGTCAGTGTGCCTCCTAATTCTCTCCTTAATAACCGTTTCCACCAACTTACCCAGTATCGACATCAGACTGACTGGCCGGTAATTTCCCGGATCTCCTCTGGAACCCTTTTTAAAGGTGGGAGTAGCATTTGCTACCTTCCAGTCCTCAGGAACGGAGGCAGATTTTAATGAAAGATTACATATTTTTGTCAGGAGATCCACTAGTTCACATGGATGTATGCCATCCGGGCCTGGTGATTTCTCAGTTTTTAAGTTGTCTATCAGTCGTAGGACCTCCTCTCTTGTCACCTCAATCTGACTCAGTTCTTTCAACACCCCTCCCGAAATCAGAGGTTCTGGAGTGGGCACAGTGAAGACAGAGGCAAAAAATGCATTTTAATTGGCACCTCTCCGCCAGGCTGCTGCTTTGCGGTGGGGCAGAGCGGGGTGGGGGAGGAGGTGGGGTGCACTGCTTGCATGGGCAGGCCAGCAGGAGCAGGTTCCCTCCACTCAGGTCTATGGTCCCAAAAGCCCTGAAATGACTTCTTCTGGCCTTGGGCGGCATTTTTCTTGGCGCCTGGGTTGTTCCAAGCATGAAAGCATGGCCCAGTCCAGTTTTGTCTGTGCCGACATGGCTCCCTCCATTGCTGAGCCCTGAGGCCACACACACACACCCGCCGCCACCTTAAAAGGGGCCTGCTTTCCCTGAGGAGTGCCTCCCCCCCCCCCCCAGTTGCGTGGAGCCATTCCTAGTGCGGCAGAGCTGTGAGCTGTGGCTTCCGGGGCAGAGCAAGAAGGTCCCAGGTTCAGTCCCCGGGTGTCTTGACTGGAAAGACCTTTGTCTATGACCCTGCAGAGTGGCTTCCAGGGCAGAGTCGACAATCCTGGATGGAGGCCAAGGTTCCGGTGCCTGGGGCTAATTTTAACCCTACGCCCAGCCGGCTGGTTGGCATGCTGGAAGTGGTCCGCCTGGCAGGCAGAGGCAGAGTCCTGAAGGGCGAGGAGGTGTGACATTCGTCATCCTAGGCCGTCTGCCCCCCCCCCCCCCCCAGAAGCCAGTTCAAGAAAGCTGCCAGGCAGAACTGGGATCTGGAGACTGCAGGGCAGTGTGTGTGTGTGTGTGTGGGGGGGTCCCTCCTTGCTTATGTCGTCGTTCAGTCGCACAGTCGAGTCCGACTCTTTGCGACCCCATGGACCACATCTTGCCAGACCTTCCTGCCTTCTGTTGTGCTCCGGAGTTTGCGTAACTTCATCTCCATTGCATCAATAACACTGTCTAGCCACCTCATGCTTTGCTGCCCCTTCCTTCCTTCCCCTTGCTTATATTTCCCTTACATGAATGGGAGGGGGGCTCTTTGAAGAAGAAGAGGTTGGATTTATACCCCGCCCTCCACTCCCCAAGGGAGTCTCAGAGCGGCTTCCAAACTCCTTTTCCCTTCCCCTCCCCACAACAGACACCCTGGGAGGTAGGTGGGGCTGAGAGAGCTCTTTCCAGAGCTGTCCTTGAGAGAACAGCTGGCTCAGAGCTATGGCTTGCCCAGCCAGGTGCAAGTGGAGGAGTGGGGAATCAAACCCGGCTCTCCCAGATCAGAGTCCGCGCACTTTGCTTCTACTTCCCTCAGACTCATCCCATCACGGTCAGTCTTGCCTGCTCAGACTGGCAGTGGCTCTCCAGGGTCTCAGGCAGAGGTCTTTCCTGTCACCCACTGCCTGGTCCTTTCAACTGGAGATGTCGGGGCTTGAACCTGGGACCTCTGCTTCAGTTGCACCCTCCAAGGCTAGCCAGGGCCGACCCTGCTCAGCTCCAAACCTCCAGTGAGACTGAGCTCGCCTGGGCTATCTGGGTTGGGGGCAGCCCCCTCTATTCCACAGGGGAAGTCCTGAGTGCCAGGCTGGGAGGGGGGAGGCCTGGCCCCAAGAAGCGGGGGAGGGGCTCAGACCACCACCACCACCACCAAGATCTGTCCCCAGTTCTTCTGCTTCCCCTGCCCTCCTGCAGGAAGGCCCTGAGGGCCAGGCCAGAACCACCCGGGGTCCCAAAGGACTCTTGTCAAACGCCAGTCCAGTCCATGGGTAGTCTTGCACTGTCTAGGATCTAGTCTTGGGCGAGGCAACTGACCTGACTGGATGAGGCTGGGGGATGGATCCATCCCCTCCGTGTCCCATCCTCCCCCCCCCCCCGCCTGCTCACTGCCTCAGCCGCCCAGATGCAGCAGTTCGGCAGAGGACACAGCTGTTGCTCTCTCCAGCGGCCTTGGTGGCCGGGCTCCTCGTGGACCAAGAACAGGCTCTGGAGGGTCAGCGCTCAGCTCCTGGGGGCTTGGACTGTGGCGCCCTCCCCCCCCCCCGCTTGCCCATGCTGCTGAACCTCCACAGGGGGCTGCTGGGAGAGCTTGTCCAGCTGCCTGGAGGTCAGTGCTGTCTGGACTCTTCGATGGCCCCCAGCGCTGTCTGTGGTCCTCCCGGAGAAGGTAATGGGCTGGAGGAGGGGCGATAAACTAAAGCTCACCCCAGACAGAACAACTGAGGGATTAATGATGGAGCCATCCTGGACTGGAGAGGGTTTTCCTCTTCCTGAAAAGGCAGGCTAATTTGTTGGCGTTCCTAACAGATTCCTGCCTGCGGACTGAGGGGCCACCCCTCTGCTGAATTTCAGCTGGCACGTCACGCGGGCCTTTCCTTGAGTGGGGGCGGGGGGGGGGGGTTCTGGCCAGCCACAACTGTCCATGCTGTGGTCACTACTGCAATGCACTTTATGTGGAGTTGCTTTTGAAGGCTGTTTGGAAGCTCCAGCCAGTGCAAAGGGCCCTGGCACCAGGCGCAGGAGTCGCCACTTCCCACGGCCAGGCCTTAGGCTCCTGTGCCTTGTCTGGCCATCTGCTGGCTTCCAGGGGCCACGTGAGGGGCTGGTTGTGGCCATGAAGCAGGCCGGACCAGGGAAGTGAAGCAGCTTGTTCCCAGATCAGCCTGCCTCCGGGTCAACGTTTTCTGGGGAGGCCCTGGTCAAGTGACGCCCCTCCCTTTGGAGGCAAGACGAACGGCTACCTTGAAACTTTTGCTGGTCTCTAAGGAATTACTAGTCTCGTACCTAACTGGTTTAATGCAGCCCTCTGGGGAGCAACCCAAAGGAAAGGCTTCTCCTCTCTGGGGGGCCCAGAACCTCGCCCCACAGATGTTCACCTGGCACCTCATTGTCCTGGCCAGGGTGCCAGTGGGTTAGAAAACCTTTCTTTCCACACGGGCTCCCCTTCCCCCAACCTGCTGAATCTGTACTGGTATGTTGAACTTTGCAGGTTGCAACAATGAACTTTTATGGTATTTTTAATCATTGTTTTCATTGCATGCTTATCTGGAGGCTGGCCCTTTAACTGCAGGGCAAAGGGGAATCTGTTAAGGAGCCACCAGATTCTGAACGGGTTCACTGAACGGCTTCTTTCTGCTTTCAAGGAAGCCAGCAAACACTTTGGAGTCGCCACCCTTCCTCCACCACAGAAGCATCTCGCTCTGCTGTGTCTTGTGGGGATGCTTGGGGGGGGGGGTGTACGCGCGCATGCACGCAGCAGGGGTCTTTGGCCAGGGCCTCCACTCGGAGTGCCCTTGCTGGCCAGATCGCCAGCATGCCTGGAGAGCCATGTCGGGGGTGTGCCCACGTGTGTGACAGAAGTCGGGGAGATTTGGGCTCCAGCAGTGGAGGGGCCCAGATGGCCCCCCGTCGGCAGCCGGTGCCTGGGCCTGGCTCCACCCGATCTTGCTCCGTGGGAGGGCTCAGGCTAGCCTCTCCCAGGGAGCTGCCCCAGCTGTGGGCTGGGTGGGGCCCAGCTGTGTGTGGCTGCCTCAGCCTGAAGACGCCTGGCTGCGGTGCGTGGATGGCATTGAGCAAGTCCAATGATCAACAGCTTTTATTTGCTCAGTGCTACCCGGTGCCATCTCCCTCCCCCGGCGGCACAGGGACGTGGCCGGTCTCAGCGGGGCTTCGGGTGTGCTGCTCCCGAGTCTGGTGCCCCCCCCCCCAGCTGGCTGGCTGGCTCCTGGGCCTCCGTGGATGATCAAGGGGGACACCGAAGGGCCCCCGTGCAGGGCTACGGACACGTAGTTGTGTTGGGAGGAGTCGAGGGGGCGCCTGGCACCCGGGAAGCAGCTGGCACTCGTGCAGTGAAGGGGCTCTGCATCAGAAAAGAGGCTCTGCTGGCGGCCAGGTAGGTGAGCGGGGGGGGGGGGGTGGCAGCAGGGCTCTTCCTGGCATTCGGATGGCGGCAGGCAGGGCCCTTCTGGATCTCGAGGCTCTTCCCCCGCCCCAGTGCGTGTGTTGAGGGGGGGGGTGGGCTCCTTCCCGGTCATCTCTTCCTTCTTGCCACATTCAAGGGGGCAGCCCTGGGAATGGGTGCTGGGGCTCAGCCCTGCTGCCGGGGCAACCTCGCTCCTGCTCTCCTCCTGCTGTTCCAGTTGGTTGGGGACAAGATGGTGCCGAGGAGCCAGAGGTGGGCCTCCCCTGGCAGGAAAAGGGCAGCCACGGAGGGTTGTCGCCGGCCCTCTTGAGCGAGGAGGGGGAGGGAGGGCTGTCTTTGGCGAAGCCATCTTCTCCCCCACCCCCGCTGGAGACAGGCCTGAGGCAAGGGGGGGGGGAGGCCTCTGGCACTGGGCTCCAGGGTGGGGGTCCATGCAGCTCTTCCCTGGCCCTGCGATCTCGCCACACCGGTCACAGCACCCACCACTTCCCACTGGAGGACACTCTATTTATCGACTTGATTCATAGGCCGCCTTCTTGCCGAGCCTCAAGGTGGATTACCTGCAATTGGCTTGCCTGATTCTGCACCCGGGGGGGGGGGGGGTTGGGGGGGTTGGCCTGAGGCTGCCCAGAATCCTTTCCCCACCAGAGGTGATTTGCCTTCTCCGGGTTTCTGCGGCCAAACTGCTCTTCGTGTGCCCAAGGCTGCAGGGCCCGGCTTCTGGAAGTGGGGGCTCCGACGGCTGGCGGAGGGAGGGGCTTGGGGCCAGCGTCCTCCTGAGCCCAGGGGCAGGAACAGCCCTCAGGAACAGGCGTACACCGTTGCCCATGCAGTGGCAGAAGCCGACTCCGTTCCCCCCCCCCCCCCCCCGCTCCTGGCCACACCGGATCTGCTGAGATGAGGCACAGTGCGTTGTTAAGAAAGGAGCATCCAATGACGCTGCTGGGCAGGAGGGTCAGGATGGAGAAAAGGAAAGAACTCCTTAACACGGCAGTTAACAGTCCCGTAGCACCTTCCCAAAGAAGTGAACAGGGACTCACAAAAGCTCCTCCCCTGGCACACATTTTGTTAAGTCTTTAATGGGCTATGGGACTTTTTCTTCTGCTACAGACAGACTAACATGGCTGCCCATCCTGTTCTTTACACTGAGAGTGATTAAATGCAGAATTCACTGCCAGAGGATGTCATGATGGCCACAGGGACAGCCGGGGACGAGACAGATTCATGGAGGAGAGGTCTATCAGTGGCTACTAGCCATCAGGACTGAGGGGAACCTCCACATCCAGAGGCACTAAGCCTCTGAATCCCAGAGCCAGGAGGCACCATCAGGGGAAGGCCTCGGCCTCTCTGCCCTGTATCTGGCCCTCCAGAGGGACTGGCTGGCCTCTCTGTGTGAGACGGGATGCTGGACTAGAGGGACCCTCACTGGTCTGATCCAGCAGGGCTCTTCTGAGGTTCTTATCAGGGGAAGGCCTCGGCCTCCATGCCCTGTTGTTGGCCCTCCAGAGGAACTGGCTGGCCTCTCTGTGTGAGACAGGAACCTGGACTAGAGGGACCCTCACTGGTCTGATCCAGCAGGGCTCTTCTGAGGTTCTTATCAGGGGAAGGCCTCGGCCTCTCTGCCCTGTTGTTGGCCCTCCAGAGGAACTGGCTGGCCCCTCTGTGTGAGACAGGAACCTGGACTAGAGGGACCCTCACTGGTCTGATCCAGCAGGGCTCTTCTGAGGTTCTTATCAGGGGAAGGCCTCGGCCTCCATGCCCTGTTGTTGGCCCTCCAGAGGAACTGGCTGGCCTCTCTGTGTGAGACAGGAACCTGGACTAGAGGGACCCTCACTGGTCTGATCCAGCAGGGCTCTTCTGAGGTTCTTATCAGGGGAAGGCCTCGGCCTCTCTGCCCTGTTGTTGGCCCTCAAGAGGAACTGGCTGGCCCCTCTGTGTGAGACAGGAGGCTGGACTGGATGGACCCTCACTGGTCTGACCCAGCAGGGCTCTTCTGAGGTTCTTCTCAGGGGAAGGCCTCGGCCTCTCTGCCCTGTTGTTGGCCCTCAAGAGGAACTGGCTGGCCCCTCTGTGTGAGACAGGAGGCTGGACTGGATGGACCCTCACTGGTCTGACCCAGCAGGGCTCTTCTGAGGTTCTTCTCAGGGGAAGGCCTCAGCCTCCATGCCCTGTTGTTGGCCCTCCAGAGGAACTGGCTGGCCCCTGTGTGAGACAGGAACCTGGACTAGAGGGACCCTCACTGGTCTGATCCAGCAGGGCTCTTCTGAGGTTCTTCTCAGGGGAAGCCCTCGGCCTCCATGCCCTGTTGTTGGCCCTCCAGAGGAACTGGTTGGCCCCTGTGTGAGACAGGAACCTGGACTAGAGGGACCCTCACTGGTCTGACCCAGCAGGGCTCTTCTGAGGTTCTTCTCAGGGGAAGGCCTCAGCCTCCATGCCCTGTTGTTGGACCTCCAGTGGAACTGGCTGGACTCTCTGTGTGAGACGGGATGCTGGACTGGATGGACCCTCAGTGGTCTGATCCAGCAGGGCTCTTCTGATGTTCTTAGCAGAGACTGCCGTGACCTGTCACTGAGTCACACAAGGGAAGTGGATCATCAGAGGAGCATTTATGCAACCCAGCTGCCTGTGCAAAGGAGGGAATCTGCGGGGGCTGCAGCCATTTCCCACGGATGACGAGCATTCTGGGTCATTTTCGGGTCACCGTGTGTCTCAGAGGAACTGGGAATCCCGCACATTGTCATGTGGAGAGCTCTGACGTCTGTGTGCTCCCAGTGATCTGAGCATAAGCACAGGCATCCCCCCCCCCCTCGTGATCTTGTCCCGTCTCCTGCTCCCTTCTCCAACAGCACAGGCAGACCCCTCAGAGTCGCCAGACACTCCCCCATGGGTGGGGACCCTCTTCCCGCAGGGAGCAGCCCCCCAGACGGGCCTCAGCAGTCCCTGGCCATCATCCCCTGGCTGCAAGAAGTACTCCCTGGCAGGTGTTTCTTCTCATCGAAAGTGGGCCTCATGTTTTAATTGGTCGTCTCTGAATGAGCTTGGCATCCAGACTGCATCCAGAGGGGTTCAGAGGGAAGATGCCAGGATGATTTTGGCACTGGCCTAGGGAGGAGTGCGTGGTGGGGCAGAGATGTGCAACTCATCTGCTGGAGCCGCTGCCCACGTGTGCGTTGCCCCGCAGGGGTCCCAGCGCAACGTGCCGCTTCCAAGGAGCTCTCTAATCTCTGGGCGGCTCCAACACGCTCTGCTGCCGCCGTCTCCTCTGCTCATCGACTTGCCTGTCTCTCATGCTTGATGAGCTGTAATGATCCTTCTCTGCCGAGATCTGACTGAGGACAACCAGAACATGTCCTCCGAGGCACGAAGAAGTGGGTGCTTGGCTGCCGCCTGGCTCAGCAGGAGCAAAGAACAGAGAGAGCCACAGCGGCTGTCCTTCCTTCGGCTCTGACGGAGCAAGACCCCCACTTTCCTCTTGCTTTTCTGATTTCCCCAGAAATGGAGCTGATCCTCAGCGGGGTGGGGGTGGGGGGGGGGGGTGAAGGGGCGTGGAGAGGGAAGGAGAGTCCTGAGTCCTGCCAGCCTCCCTCCTGGCAGTGCATTCCTTGTGCTTCAGGTGGGCTGGGGAGGGTCTAGGCTAGGCTCAACGGAGCCTCCCTATCCAGAGGCAGTGGTTGCCAGCCGAGGGAGCCGGGTGCCCTCCTGGACAGCCCCCCTCTCCTTCTGCATCCACAGCTGCCAGTCTGGTCTCCTGCTCGAGAGGTGTGGGACTCGGGGGTCTGTGTGTGTGTGTGCGGGGGGGGGGGGTTTCAGGTGACACGCACCTAGGGCTTCTTAGGCCACCCCCTCTTGCTCAGCTCCCTAGCCTGGATTCTGCCTTCCCCATCTGAGTGAGTCTCCCCTTCTCCTTGTTCCAGGGGAACTGGACACAGGTTGGAAGAACCGGCTTCTGGGCTCTCTGTTCTGGCTAATGAGGAAAGCCAAGCAGGCAAGACGGGGGCAATCCACCTGCCTGCAGTGGGGGAAGGTGCTGGCAAGCTGTAGCCATTGTCTTGTGAGCCCTCAAGGGGGTTTCAAGGCAAGAGACGCCCAGAGCTGGCTTTCCTTCTCCTCCAGCCATTCCTCGCTCTAGCGGGGCCGCCTGTGTGGAGAGGCGGCGGCAGCAGTGCAGGCCTCTTCCTATCTGCAGGAAACGGGGGCGGGTGGGGGGGGGGATGACAGAAGCCCCTGGCGGGGGTCCAGGTCCAGGCCCAGGGAGGGAGGGAGGCCCGGCGGAGGAAGACCGCAAGTCATTGGAGTCCCTGGGTCCTTGTGGAGCCCTCCTCCCTGGGCTGGCCCCTGGGCTCCCCTTGGCAGGGCCGGTTCCGCTTCCCCTCCGGCTTCCCCTGCTCGCTGGCCCCCGCCCCGCTCGGCCCTGCAGGGAGTTGTTTGAGGCAGGGCTGGAGCTTCCCCCAGCCGGAGCCCGGGAGGGGCCGCCATGGAGAAGGCGCCGAGGCGGAGGAGGAGGAGGAGCCCTGCAGCCGGGATGGGGGCAAGCCGTCGAGGGTAAGGGGGCCGCTGCGCTGGACGACCCATCTCCTCCCTCTCAGACTGCAGGATGTGGCCTGGTTGGCGGGGAGGGGGGGCACTGTGGTGGTGGGGAGGGAAGAGCTGCTGGGTCTGAACTTGTGGGGCTGGCCAGGGACCCAGCCGTGGGGCCTGCAGATGCCAGAGACCCTGCAGAGGGAAGCCAGGCCAGGGGGCGCCTCTGGAAGGAGAAGGGGGGACTGGAGAAGGGGCAGCTGGCCTGGCCTGGCCTCCCCCCTCCCCTCCTCCCGCTTGTGGGGTTGCCAGCTCCGAGCCAGGGAATCCCAGGAGGTTTGGGGAGGGGGGCGCTGTTTCTGGGAAGTCTGGCGAGCAGCAGTGACCTCTCCCGATCCCCAGGGCCTCCCTGGAGGTTGGCAGCCCTCGCCAGCTGTCCGCCTGCCCGGGCCCCTCGCAGCTGGGCCTCCTCGGCCTGGCCAACCACAGGGGCGCGGGGGGGGGGGGCTGTGGCCAGGCCCAGGGGCGGAGGGCTACTGCGGGGGGGGGGGGGGCAGGCAGCCCTCGCAGGGTCGTCGTTGCGGAGGATGGCCCGCCGGCGGGGAGGGGAGGAAGGAGAGTCGGCGCTGGTGTCTGGGGCCCGGCGGGGTTCGTCCCGGGCCGGTGGGCGGACTGGAAGGCTCTCTCTCTCTCCCCCCCCCCCCCCGGTTGGCCGCACTCCCGCCTGGGTGGGTTTTGGGGCGAGCGGGGGCGGCCGGGGGAGGGGCCGGGCTGGGCCCGGAGAGCCTCGCCCCCGCCGGGGAGAGAGAGAGAGAGAGAGAGAGAGAGGGGCCCGGGCCGGCCGCCGCCTCCTCCTCGGGGCGGGGCGCTGCTGGCCTGTCTGCGGGTCCGCCCCCCCCCCTCCCGCCGGAGCTCCTGCTGCTTCCAGACGTCCCGGGGCCGTGTTCTTGCCGGGTTCACGCCTGCGGTGGCGCTGGTCAGAGCAAAGGCCTGGAGACGCCCAACCCAGATGCCATCTTTCTGCACAGCTGGAATCTTCTCCCCTGGCACACCACCTGTCTGGTTCACCACTGCTGTAGGACACACACCTGCTGGGACCGCCTGGTGATTTCACCACTTCTCAAAGGTGGCTGTGTTTAAACCCCCCCTAGTCCCAGCCCACCCCCGCCAGTGAACCCTCTGGTGCTGAAGGCCGGTTTGTACATCTTTTAGTGGCTCAGCTGTGCCTCCTCTGGCAGAGAACGTTTCCCCTGTTTGGTCAACTCGGCACATCTCTGGGCTGCACAGCATAATTGCAAAGAGCTCCTGATTTCCTCAGCTCCCCAGCCGCCTGCTCCCCACCCCGCACCCCTGCTCAGCATTTGCCACTCCCCGATTCCTCATTAAACCTTTTCCTCTTCTCCTCTGCAGAACCAGCCCCCGCCCTCGGCTGGCTGGAGGCTTCCCTGCAAGACCCATTGTTATTAGTGCCCCCCACCCCCCATCAGGGATGCAGGTCTCTGCCTCGAGGCGCCTCCAGTCTCCGCCCAGAGTGGGTGGTGGGGAGAGACTTGGGAAGCAGAGGGCAGGCTGGAGATGGGCGGGAGCTGCCCCTGTTGAGCCAGAGTGGCCAGAGTGCTGGATAAGGATCCGGGGGGCCCAGGTTCAAATCCCCACTCTGCCCCACAGAAACTGGCCAGGTGACCTTGGGCCAGTCACATGCTCTCAGCCTAGCCTGCCTCTCAGGGTTGTTGTGAGGACAAAACAGAGGGGAGGAGGAGGACGTCAGCTGCTGGAGGAGGCAGGTTGGGTGTCGGTGACCTAAACGAGGAGTCCCTGCCAGGGGCCAATCCAAGCGCCATTTGCTTCACAGGCAGCCTTCCGCTGGGGGGGGGGGGGGGTTTCAGCTGCTGCCCCACAGCTCCCTGCTGAAGGAATGTTCCCTTCACACCCCGAGAAGCCCCTTCCCAGAGGCCGGGGCAACGCTCTGGGGCCCTGGCCATTGGAAGTTAACTGGTGTGGTTAGTCCAGGCACCGTTAGTTAGCAGAGGCCCTTAACTAAAGCTACACACACCGGAGCGTCACTTTACCCGGTTACTCAGCTGACAAAGCTACACAGAATCACATTGCAAGTCTAGAAGAGAAATACTTCTCCCTGTATTTGAGAAGGACACTTCGGATAGGAAAGAGCAGAGCCGGATAGATCGCTAACTTAACCAGCTAAAGCATGGAGGCGGAAGGTGAGGGGCCCCTCTGCCTCATGGTGCCAAAAGCGGGCTGCGTGTCCCTCCCTTTCTTGGGGCGGGCAGGGAGAGAGCAGCAAGGCTTCACTCAGAGAGAGAGAGAGAGAGAGAGAGAGAGGAGCAGGAAAGGGAAATTGGTCCCTGAGATCACAGTCGGCATATCAGAGAGGACAGTGGCAGGAAGTGGCAGGCCTCTTGCCACCCTGTCTGGACTGGAGGTCTGAGACCGGGGAGATTGCATCTGGAACTTCCAGCACAGCCTCCCCTCTCTCCCCGGACCAATTGCCCGCTGGTCTCCCGCAGGGCCTGATGCTCAGCCAAGCCAGGGAGGGGGCAGAAGTTGCGTCCTCCTCGTCTCTCCCTGACCCAGTGATGCCGCCGCCGTGTCCTCTGCTTGACACCTGGGGGGGGGGGTTGTGTGTGGAGCTGGTGGGCCCCAGCATGGGCGCCAGAGTTCAGCTTCCTGCTGCCGTGTAATCGTAGCTGCCACGTGAGCCGTGTCTGCCTCCTCCTGGGGTGTGGGCTTCTTCCAGTCTTGCTCCCGCAGATGCTGGGCCGGGTAGGAGAGAGTTGCCCCTCTGGTCACAACGCCTCTTTCTCCCTCTGGCCTGCAGGACACCCAGGGGACTGGCCGGCTGAGAGAAGCCTCCAGGATGCCTCTCTTTGGAATGCAGTTCGGCAAGAAGAGGGCGCAAGGTGAGTGGGGGGGGGGGGAGCCTGGCTGGAGTCCGGCCTTGGATGGCCGCCCATCGATTGTGAGCCAGCGCAGTCCCTGCCACCCGGCAGCACAGCACACTCCTGCCCTGGCATCCCATTACAGCCGCCCAGCCTGGGGGAGGAGAGCTGTCAGCCCAAGGCCTGGGCCCCAGGAGGGCTTGGGAGGCCTCGAGGATGGAGCAGGCGCCTTGGGAGGGGGGGCATCCGTGCAGAGCAGCACCAGCCCTCCACGCAGGCGAGGGGAGGCTCAGGCTTCCAGCCAGCCAGCCCAGCGGGTGAGAGCACCCCACAGGATCCAGAGGGGCACCTAGAACAGGCTCTCTGGCTCCCGATGGGACCTCCAGGTGGGTCCCCAGGTTCATCTGGAAGAGCAAAATAAAGCTGGGGTGACGGACCATCAGGGCTGTTTTTGGGCAGGAACGCAGAGGAACAGAGTTCCGGCTGGCTGCTGAGTTGGCCACGCCTACAGCCCCCCCCCCTTGGGTTCCCCAGGCGCCTTGCAAGCCACGGGGAAACTGGGGAAGCCAAGACGATCCAGGGAGGGAAGGCAGTTTAAACTGCCTCCCTCCTGGGGAAGCTGATCCAGAAACTGCCTACCTTCCCTCGAGTTCCCCATATACCCTGCAAGCCACGAGGCACCTGGGGAAGCCGATCCTGGGAGGGAGCTGCGCTGTCGGGTGTGGCCTAATATGCTAATGAGTTCCTGTGGTTGGGCGTGGCCTATTATGCTAATGAGTTCCTGCTGGGCTTTTTCTACAAAAAAAGCCCTGCGGACCGTGTTCCTTCCCGCAGTCCCTTGCGTGGGCCGGGGTCCACCATCAGGTGAAGGGTGAAGAAGTGGGATTCGCCTTCTGCATGGTGGACGCAGACTGCCAAAGTCCTCTGCTGGGAGACATGTTGGGAGTCTTCCAGATGCTGCCGGGCCGTGGTTTTCTTTCCACAGTACTGTGCTCTGCAAACCAGTGCAAATCACCATTCGCAAGGGAAAGCAGACCAAATGCAGCACAAAAGCTTTGGCCAGCAGCCTTCTGTGGTCCAGGGTGGTGGTGGTGGAGGCGTTGTTCATTGTCTGAAGGGCTAGGGAGGCGTGCTGCTTTTAGTGTGGAGAACAGTGTCAGCAGGACGTGGACTTCAGTGCCCTCCACCCACCCAATTGGGGCACTGGATCAGTGTGGAGAACTTTCCATCCCCGTGGTAGTGCCAGAGGTAGAAAGGCCCAGAGCAGGGGGGCTGGTTGTCTTCTGGGGTCTGGCTGGGCCAGGCTCCCACTTCCAGGGGCAGTATTTGCCAGCTTCTCCAGCCAAGGAGGGGGCACGGCGGGGGCTTTCCATCAATGCCTAGGAGGAGCTCTCCGGGGGGGGGGGGGCTGCTGCAGACCCAGACCCCCTCTGCCCCATGAACGAGAAGGTGGAATACCAAGGCCTAGCTGTGTCCCTCCCTTGGCTCAAGAGCCAGCCTGGGCTCGGACTAGGGCCCATGGTGGACCAGGAGTCCGGGCGACCTGGGTTCGAAGCCCCACTTCTCCCGTGGAAGCTGGCTGGGTGACCGTGTGCCCATCACAAACTCTCAGCCATGCCTCCCTCACAGGATTGTTGTTGTTGTGAGAGACTGAGGAGGGGAGAGAGATGTTCTGAGCCACGGTGGGAGAAAAGCAGGATATAAATGAAGAAGTGCAAAGGCGGCGCATGCAACGGCAGAAGCAGACCTGCTTTTTTCCTCTTTAAAAAGAAGGCCAGAGAGATTTACTGGCATCTGGCAGGGAGTCAGGACGGTTCTGGTCCTGTTGATGTTGTGGACCCAAGCAAGGGGGCTGTGATCCCCGGGGCCGCAGTGTAGAGGCAGCATCCATAATTCCAAACATTCCCTGGCATTTGACAAGTTGCCCTGAGCTCACCAGCCCTCAGTCCTAGAGCCAGACTTAGACACTGGCTGTCCGAGTGGGTCATTCAGTATCTCTTTGTCTTAGAGATGGTTTCATGTGTTCCTCATTCTGGTAGTGTCTGTCTGGGCCCAGAACCAGAAGCATTGCCAGCAGGACCAACTTCTGCTTCGTAAACAGCAATGGGAAAGGCTAGGGGTGGCACACTGTCTGCTGGGAATTTGCCCTGCTGTCACCTTGCCAGTCCAGGGAAATGTTTGCAATCCCCCCCCCCCCCCATCAGCCATTGGAGGCACCTCAGTAGCCTCAAAGAAGAGGGATAGTCCCTTCCTCAGCCTGAATGGTCTGCCTGACCCTGAGTCTGATGGCTGGTCCCTCTAGGCTGGTCCCTTGTGTTCTTCACCTAGGAGCAAGGCTCCCTCTAAGCTGCGGAGTCTCATGAGCAAAAATTCTACTTTCTGAGCTGCAGGCATTAAAGTTGTGAGCGAGTGATTTGGCTACTCCATAAATTAGTTTGCTCTGGAGCCATCCTGCCTGAGCTAAGACAAAAAGGTGTGAGCCAGAGGCTAAGAAACTGGGAGCTAGCTCACACTACCTCAGCTTAGAGGGAGCACTGCCTAGGAGGCATCTCTGAGAGTTTAGGCAGAGAGGGGTCTTCCCACACCCAGCGGGACCTCCTTTGAGCCAGAGCTGCCTGACTTCCCACAGGCAAGCGGAAGAGGGGCTGGCTGTGAGCCTGGTGGTGTAAGCCCCTTTCAGACATTCGCCCTTGGCCCTCCTGGTGGGTGTGGGCTCCTTTCAAAATGAAAGGGGCCAGGGCTGGTATTCGCCATGGTATGTGTGAACATGTTCCCTCCAAAACCGGAGGTTCTGCACACGCATGGAAACCCGTGTGCTGCCCAGTTGACGCCAAATGGTGCCTGCTCTTCCACCACATGTGAATGGAGCGCCAGGATGGAAGGTTTTCTGTTTGTTAAAGTATTTCCACCCTGCTTCCCCTCATGACTCCAGGGGGCTTACGAGTCGCAAATTAAAAATATGCAGAACCAAG
Source organism: Lepidodactylus listeri (assembly GCA_029233225.1). Lineage (NCBI taxonomy): Eukaryota > Metazoa > Chordata > Lepidosauria > Squamata > Gekkonidae > Lepidodactylus > Lepidodactylus listeri. The sequence continues at coordinate 776,779 of JARCFY010000004.1, read as the reverse complement.
GGAGAGACCCAATAGTCTCCTCTCCCTGAAAGATGTCTGCAGTCCCTGCTGGCAAACAGCTGGGCACAGAAGCTCCCTCCTGAAAAGGGCCAGCTCCCTTTAGGCACCGGATGGCGCTCCGTGGCTGGCAGGGGGGGCTGTTTTGCTCGTGGGCTGTGTCCCCCCCCCCCCCGTCTCCTTGGCCTGCCTTCTCCCCCAGGCCCTGATCCCCCAGTGCTGCCCAGAAGGCAAAGGGGGCAGAAGGTGCTGCTGCCTGCTTGCCTGTCCCCCCCCCCATTGCAGGGGGGCAGCACAAGGGGGCAGGGCATGAGCCTGGCCCAAGGGTGCTGCTGGCTGAACTACCTGAATCCAGTAGGGAGAAGATTGGGTGGTTAGGCCCCCACCCAGCTGTGCAAAGGGGTGCAGAGGGAGGGGCTGGGTGAGAGGGAGGGGCCTTTTCCTCCCTCCCCCCCAGAGGCCATCCCTTGGGTGGGAAATGGGGTGGGCACAGTGTGCTGGAAAACCCCCTCCCCATGACAGGACAGCTGCTGTTGTCTGTCCCCTGGCCATGCTTGGGACGGGGGTGGGGGGTGGGGGGCGCACAGCATTCTCTTACGCCCGAGGAGAGGCAAATGGGTTCCTCCAGAACAAGTCATGTCAGACTGACACTTTATCTCCTTTTCAAGAGAATTGCTGCTTCGTCAGATCAGGGGAATGCTGCCAACATAGTTTATCTTGATTTAAGATACGACGTGATATTCTTGTTGACAAGTTGGTAAAATGTGGTTTGGATCCTACGACTGTTAGGTGGGTCTGTAACTGGTTGACAGATCGCACCCAAAGAGTGCTTGTGATCTGTCCTGGGACCTGTTTTGTTCAACATCTTTATCGATGATTTAGATGAAGGGATAGAGGGGATGCTTATTAAATTTGCAGACGATGCTAAATTGGGAGGGGTAGCAAATACAGTAGAAGACAGAGTCAGGATTTACAGGATGATCTTTACAGTAAGAGTTGTTCAGCAGTGGAATTAGCTGCCTCCACTTGCACCTGCTGGATGACCTTGGGCAAGCCATAGTTCTGGCACAGCTGTTCTCTCAAGGGCAGTCCTTGAAAGAGCTCTCTCAGCCCCACCTACCTCCCAGGGTGCCTGTTGTGGGGAGGGGAAGGGAAAGGAGTGTGTAAGCCCCTCTGAGACTCCGAGTGAAGGGGGGGGTATAAATCCAATCTCTTCTTCTTCTTCTTCTTCTTCTTCTTCTTCTGCCTGGGGAGGTGGTGAGCTCCCCCTCATTGGCACTGGCAGTCTTCAAGCAGCAGCTGGACAAACACTTGTCAAGGATGCTTGAAGCTGATCCTGCACTGAACAGGGGGTGGGACTGGATGGTCTGGGGGGGTCCTTTCCAACTCTTGTGATTCTCTGATCTTGACAGGCTGGAAAAACTGGGCCAAAGCTAACAAATGAATTTCAATGGGGATAAATGTGAAGTTCTGCATTTTGGTAGAAAAAGATCAAGTGCATAATTATAGAATGGGGGAGACTTGTCTAGGCAGTAGTGTGTGTGAAAAGGATCTAGGGGTCTTGGTAGACCATACAGTGAACATGAGTCAGCAGTATGATGCAGTAGCTAAAAAGGCAAATACGATCTTGAGCTGCATCAACAGAAGTAGAGTGTGCAGATCATGTGAAGTGATGGTATCGCTTTACTCTGCTCTGGTCAGACCTCACATAGAGTATCATGTTCAGTTTGGGGCACCACAATTTAAGAAAGATATAGACAAGCTCAAACGTGTCCAGAGGAGGGCAGAACGAAGACGGTGAGGGGTCTGGAGACCAAGTCCTGTGAGGAAAGGCTGAAGGAGCTCTGGGCAGGTTTGGCCTGGAGAGGAGAGGACTGAGCGGTGATAGGAGAACCATCTTCAAGTACTTGAAGGGCTATCACATAGAAGATGGGGTGGAGTTGTTTTCTGTTGCTCCAGAAGGTCAGACCAGAACCAACAAGTTGAAATCAAATCAGAAGAGTTTTTGGCTAAACATTAGAAAGAACTTCCCAACAGTCAGAGCAGTTCCTCTGTGGGACAGGCTTCCTGGGGAAGTGGTGGGCTCTCCTTCTCTGGAGGTTTTCAAACCGAGGCTAGATGGCCATCTGACAACCATGCTGATTCTGTGAACTTGGGTAGAGCATGAGAGGGAGGGCAGGGAGGGCTGCCTCAGTGCTCAGTTCTCGTGGCCCTTTCTCACACACCCAGGGGAATGCTGATTGTTGCCACTTTGGGGTCAGGAAGCCATTTTTCTCCAGGCCAGTTTGGACAGGGATCCTGGAGGTTTCTTGTCATCTTCTGGGTGTGGAGCAGGGGTCACTGGGGGTGGGGGGGGGCAGGTAGGTGTGAATTTCCTGCATTATGCAGGGGGTTGGACTAGATGACCCTGGAGGTCCCTTCCAACTTCGTGTTTCTAATGTCAGTCCATCTTGGGTCTGAACATTATCTCCTGAGATCATGGTTTTAACAATCAACATTATCTGTAAATCAGGTGGAATATAAATGAACCCCTGGGTTCATTACCCGACAACGGTCTTCATTGTGCATCCGGGTCCCATGAGCCCTCCCCCCCCCCCCCCGCTGGGTGGCTGTGGGCCTGCCCTCCCACGTCCGACTCCTCCAACAGTCACCAACGGACATTCCCTCTGGGTTCTGGATCCCTCCCTTTGCTTGCCTTGCAGGTCTGGGACCTGGCTGGGGTGTAGGGGCTGGCCCTGAGCAAGAGGTGCCCTGACCAAGAGGGGGGTGCCAGAGGGCTTCCTGGCACTGGTGAGTAAGGAGAGCCCACCCTGGGAGCCCACCCTTGGGAGTGGGGGTGGGACTTGGAACACCCTGGCGGTCAAGCCACGCTGGCCTCCTGTTCCCTTGCCTCCGCCTGTCCCATGTGCCTGGCGTCTGCTTTGCCCAGGGAAGCCCCTCCTATCTGCCATGTGACCTAAGCGAGCCTCCGCGTTCAGGGGCAGTGTACCTTAGCATAAGAGAGAAACAACAGCTGTCCCCGGCCCTGCTTGTAAACTGCCCAGAAGCAAGGGATGGCGACTGTGGGGCTCCGTGGGGAAATGAGTCCTGCCCAAGGCCTCAAATGTTGCACAAAATAGGGGCTCTCTGAGCAAGGCGTGAACATCAGTTTCCCCCAAATTAATTTCCTCTTCAGTTACCTCCCCCCTCCTAAAAAAACCCACATTCGGTTCCCTCCCAGGTCATGTATCCTTCAGTCAATCTCCCGATTAATTGTTGTCTGTGCAGACAGCCAAAGACGCAAATGTGACTTTCCACCAGATTCCCCTGATAACCCCCCAAATGAACCCCCGCTCCAATTTCCCCTCTGCCCCTCCCAAAGAAGATTCACTCTCGGTGCTGCTCTGCAGTTGGTCTTCAGGCCCGGAGCTGGGAAGGAGCTTTCAGTGGGAGGGAAGCCCGGTGGGCAGGCGGGTGGGTGGCCAGGACACTCAACTGCTCCCTCCTCCCACACGCCCTGCAGCAGCTTCAGATCAACCCAGAAATTGAACGCTTGACAACCAGAGGGTTGCTCAAACAATAAGCTTGAGTTGGTGCTCCAAAGAGTGGAATGCACTATTGATTGATTGATTTTATTTATACTTCTGACTTCTAGGCTGCTCTCCCCGCTATTTTTTAAAAAAATAAACAAAGAAGTCTCCTACTCTCAAAGGAGGCATTTGAGAGGTCAGTGTGACCCAGGAAAGATTGTGTGCTGGTTCATGTTTTTTTGCTCTGTTCATTAGAGTAACCGGTTTTAGAAATCCACAGACTAACTGAGAAGGGCCCCAGCTGCGAGGCAGACCTCCCCAGAGGGAACTGGGGAGTCTTTGGGGTTCTTTAGATGCTCCCCTACACACTTCAGTGTGATGTGCGGTATGAAGGCAAAAGGGTTTGATTTCAGTTCCCCCCCCCCCCCCCCCGTTACCTGATCAAACACCTTGCTGTCAGGACAGAGGATAGTCCAGTCGGCTCTCCATCAGAACTGCCTCTCCCCCCCCCCCCCCCCCGCTCCTTCCAGGCCTCGGCCTCCGCCTGGGACAAGTGGGGTTTGGGTAGGCAGGTGGCCGGAGCAGCTGTCCAATCAGCCCCAGCCCTGCTCCATTGCAAACCATAAAGATCCCCCCCAAGGGAGCCCTCCAGCCGAGCCAGTACCAGAGCCTCTTGATGAAGCCCCAACTGATATATTAAGGGGAGGGGAAGAGCACGTTGAATCAGGACTCCCCCCCCCCCCTTTGAGCACTCTCTGTAAGACTGTCCATTGGCTGGAGCTGGACTGACTGTGTCCGCCCCAAGCACCTTTTCCCCGCTAAATTCAAGCCCACCTGTGATGGAAAAGGATTTGGCTAATCCAGAAACAATGGGTTGTTTATTTATTTAAAAGGTTTGTACCCTGCCTTTCCACAAGGCTCAGGGCAGCTTCCAAAACAGACACAGACACAATTCAAAACATGGCTGAACCCACAGTTGAAATACGGAAAGTGAAACGGGCAGTATCGTTGCTAGCAGCTGGCGGAGACATTCCTGAGTCATTTCCGCTAAGGGCCCACTGCAGTAATTCCGCTTCGCACCTTTTGTTCAGATGGGAGCGTTGGGGAAGCTGAGCATTGAGGAACCAACCTCCTGGTCTGAGGCCTCAGCCAGTTCCGTCCTGAGCAGATTGAGGCCAGTGATGGCGTGACTCTTCTTGGGGCGGCACTGTGGGGAGGCTAGAGGACACAGAACCAGGGCCGCCAGTCAGCTGGGCTGGTGGGAAGGTGCCCCAGTTGGAGCCACGCTGCTCTTCCACCAGCCTGGAGCTCTCTGCAGAGCCTCTTTGGGGGAGATCCTTCAGCTGGAGACGCTGCTGGCCGTGGGTTCTCTGTGTGCCACGCATGCCCCCCTCACCCCCCAGCTACTGGCCCAAATGGCCTGGCCTGCAGCTCGCCCACCCTTGGCCTGTCCTGTGGATGGGCTTGCAGTGCCCTCCGTGGGAAGCTCCTTGAAGAAGGTTCTCCCCATTGCGTAGCAGGTTGGGGGACCCTTTCCCCCTACACGGTGTGGGTTTGAGGATCAGGGTGGGATGTGGGGGGGGGCAGGAAGGACATGCTGCTGAGCAGGGGGAGCCTAGGATGCCCTGAAGCCTTGAGCCGGTGCTTGCCCCGAGTGGCATTTGGGGTCCAGGCAAACTGCTCCCCCCCCCGCCACCTCTGCCTCTGTGGATGCAAGACAATAATCCCAGCTCCCCCCCCCCCCCACACCGGATCCCCTTCCTCCCTGCCACACCTCCCTTTTCTCAGCTGAGCAGCACAAAGATGGGAAAGCAGGCTAGGCCCTTTAAAAGGCTGGGGGTGGGGAGGCAGCTTAACTCCACCCCCTCATATTGGGGGCAGTCAGAGCATCTGCCCAGAGTCTCTCTCTCTCTCTCTCTCTAATAAACACACATACACACATCGCCCCACATTTCACCTTTTAAACCAAATCAAAGCAGGTTTGTATTTGATCTGCTTCAAAGGTGGGTGGCTCCCTTTAAGTCTCAGGGCTTAGTTCTCATGGTCCTTTCTTATGCTGATCGCCACTTTGGGGTCAGGAAGCAGTTTAGCCAGTTTGGCTGGATCCTGGAGGGTTTTTTGTGACCTTCTGGGTGTGGAACAGCGGTCACTGGGTGTGTGTGTGTGGGGGGGTGGTATTTGTGAATTTCCTGCCTTGTGCAGGGGGTTGGACTAGATGACCCTGGAGGTCCCTTCCACCTCTGGTTCTGTGTGGCCGGGCTGCTCGTGGGTGGGAGCCCTCTGAGTTGCCAGAGCTGAAAACTACCAGTGTGCAGTTTTTGTCCAGGCTGAATGCTGGATTTCGGCAAAAAAGAAGGTTTTCCGCATATCGCATATCAAGCTGGCAGTTGAAGACGGGCAGTTGGGTCCGTCTGGTAGGAATGGGCCGGCAAGCCGGTTAGAGCAGAGAATACTCCTCCGGGCCGACCGGCTCCAGATGATCAGCCCACCGGAGACCGTAGCTAGTATGGGTGGGTGGGTGTGGGGGGGGAGGGGGCCCATTGAGTCTGGAATGTTGTTCAGGTGGTGGCGGAAAGTGCTGCTCTGGCCCACCTGTCGTTGGCCTGGTGCAGAATGCCGGGAAACCTTCAGCCCCAACTTAGGCTTCAGCATGCTTCTCTCTGGCGGTTGCCTTTGCTCTGTCCTGCTAGCTGGCTTTCTTCCCTTCTCCCTCGCTGACCTGGAGAGGGTGGAAACTGGCCCTGGGGGGGAATGGTACGGGGCCCGAGCAGCTGAGGCAGCCCCACACCCAGCCTGGCTTCCCTGTGAGCCCCCCTTGCCGGGGAAGAGGTGGGTCCCCTAGGTGGAGAGGCCAGTTGGGCTTGATCCCTGTGGCGGGCAGGCGGCCACATGGACTGTAGAGGCCAGGGGCCCTGGAGAACCGGGGCAGGGAGGGCCCGGGAGCCCTCTGACCGACCGGCACCTCCTGTGACTCAGTGGCCCCGGGTGCTGGGAAGAAGCGGCCGCTTGGGGCCTTCTGGTGAGCCACCAGTGAGGTGAGTGACGGATCGAGTGAGTAAATCTTTGTGCTGCCCCCCCCCTCCTCTCCACAGGGGCCTCTGTCTCCCTAATAAGCGCAGGACGCCTGCAGACCCCACTACTGGGCCATGGCCGATTGCTTCCGAGGGGGGAGGTTCTTCCCCAGGCGCAATCTCAGTGCTGCCGCCGTGCGCCAGGAACGTGTTCGTCGTATGCCTGTTTCAACAGACTGCTGCGGTGTGCCTGTTCAGGTGGGAACCAAGAGCCCCTTTCCTTCCTAGTACTGCCGTAGACGTGGCAAGGAGGATCCTGTCCTGTTGGCTCTGCGCAAAGGGCGTCTTGCTCCCTTGAAACCAGCGCATTGTTGAGAGCGGCGGGAGGGCAAGGGCCTGTGAGCATGCGCGTCTGCCCCCTTCTGGGGCACCTTCCAGCCTGACGGGTGCGTGAGGACCCCAGCCGTGCCTCTCTTGCCGCTTCTCTCTCTCTCTCTCTGTTGCCTCCAGCCAGTCTGCCCCCCCCCTTGCCCCGGTCTCTTGGATATGCCAGCTCCACTCTGGGTTTGTGGGTGCTGCTGGCTCCCAGTAAACACTTCCAAGGAGGAGGAGCAACAGACTGTCTGGCTTCAAACCATCTTTATGGTGCTGCTTGCAGGTTTCGCTTCTGCCCACTCCCTTTCCCTCCAGCTTCCAAGAGCCTCTGGATTGTGGGGCGATTTGCCACTTCCTGACCCCAAGATAGATGGAGATGGGCGGCCGTGCTTGTCTGTCAGGAGCTCCTTCCAGAGGAACCAAATTTATGGCAGGGGAGGAGCTTTTGTGAGGCACTGATCACTTCTTTGGATACCAAGAGTGTCCTATTGCTAGAAAAAGGCCACATGGTTCCTTCTGCCAAAGCCGCTTGTGCCTTGGTTGAAACGGCGAGGTCTCTTGTGGCTTCCTGGCAGTACCTTTTATAAAACAGACCACTTCCTCAGAAGCACCGTGAATTATAGCTACAGATGCTCTGGCCACAAAGGAAAAGAGAAGTAAGTGTTAGAAAGTGTGCACATATTTAACTGCAAGCAGGGAACTGTGAGATTTCTGCTCAGTGTAGTCAAGGATCAGATCCTGGTTGGTGAAACACAGTTCTTTATTTCCAATCTCTACATTCGTACAGCTTCTCGGATTATTGTCAGAGATAATACATATGACAGAAGCAGGTCTATTATACCTTTCCAAGCAGTTTGAATTACCCATAGGTAGCCAATCACTACAAGGGAAAAACGGCGGGTAAAAGAGGCTCTGGCCGTTTGCTTCCCACAGGAAAGAAAGTGAGGTGTCAAGCTGTAAATTTCCCTTCCCAAACCAGACCCTTCAGATGTTACCATTTCACATAACAATCAATGGCCTCGAGGCTTTCGCATGTTGATAAGAGATGAGACTCGTCCTCCCTTGAAGTCCCAGCCGGGACGAATGGAATGCGGAGGCAGGAGTGTGAGAGGCCCATTGTTCCCATACTTAGAAGTTGTCATCCTCCCGCTCTGACAGTTACACAGACCAGGCCTGGTCAGACACTTAAACCTGGGGTCACATATTCTACATACATACTGGCCAAAGTGAGGGTACATCTAAGGGGGCAATTACATGGCAGGGGTTAAGGCAGCATCTACAATACATACATGGCAATAGGCTATAATATGGCATAAAACAGAGGATATAGCTGTAAGCAATAGAAATCCTTTGTCTGAATCAGCAGATTCTGACACACTGGCACCCCGAAAATAAATCTACCCGGGTTTGTCCGGGAACCTTTTATGAAAAGCTTTAACTAATTTAGGAGCATGCACATGTTCAGAACGAACCCACTCGTTTTGCTCTGGGCCAAAGTCAAGCCATCTGACTAAATAGTATAAGTGGCCCCTACGCAGCTTAGAATCAAGAATATCAGATATTTCAAAATGGGGTGCCTCCCCCTTCATCAGTGGAGGAGGTGTCGGAGGAACTGGATGCCATGCATTCGGCCCAGGATTCTTCTTCAGCAAGCTGAAATGAAAAACAGGATGCACAGAACTCAGTGACTTGGGCAACTCTAATTCAAAAGACACATCAGAGATTTTGCGCAACACCCTGTAAGGGCCCACAAATTTCCACCCCTGGGTTGTAAGCCGTGTATGTTCTTTGTGGAAAGGTAAACAGAGTCCCCGGGCTGAAGGTCCCAACCCTCAGCTCGACCACGATCTGCATATTTTTTGTAATCCTCTTTGGCTTGGTCTAATGTCTTGGCTATTAGAGGCCACGATTCTTGTAAGGTCGCCCACCATCGTTTAAAGTCTGTGGGGGGGAGCATCTGAGGCACTTTCAATTGTGGGCAGAGGTTTTCCCTCAAAGCCTCCCACCGCCATAAAGGGAGAGACGCCAGTAGAAGAATGCACTGCATTGTTGTAGCTATATTCAGCGAATGGCAGTAACTCCACCCAATTGTCTTGGTGGTAATTAGTATAACACCTTAAAAATTGCTCCAGAATCTGATTAGTTCGTTCGGACTGTCCATCGGTTTCTGGGTGGTAACCAGAGCTTAGAGCAGGCTCTATGTCCATAAACTTCAGAAGCTCCCGCCAGAAGTTGGCAACGAACTGACTGCCCCTGTCGGATACCACCCGTTTGGGAAAAGCATGTAATTTGATCACGTGGTTGAAGAAAGCCTTGGCCATCCCCTTTGCCGTAGGCAGCTGCTTGAAAGGAGTGAAGTGGGCTTGCTTAGAAAACATGTCTACCACCACCCAAATTACAGTCTTTCCCTTTGAGGGTGGTAGGTTCGTAATAAAGTCCATAGCTATCGCCTCCCAAGGGCGAGAGGGAGTGGGTAGGGGGTGCAGGAGTCCCGGGACTTTCCCCCCCCTCCTTTTGCACATCAAGCAGGTCTGGCAAGCAGAAACGAAGTCCGAGACATCCCTGCGCATGCGTGGCCACCAGAACTGCCTCTGAATTAAGTTGAGCGTTTTTAGAAACCCAAAATGCCCTGCCAGTTTAGAGGAGTGACAAGCCAGTAATATGTCTTTCCTTCTGCTTCGGGGCACCACCAGTTTATCACCATGATACCAGCATTTATTCTCTCTGAGGGAGCAGTCTGCCACCGCTTCTAATTCCTCGACTTCTTTGGGTGAATAATCCCCCCCCCAGTCGCACGTCTCTGATTCAACTGTCGTTCGCTTACTTTGACTCCTGGTGGTCACTGCACCTCCCAGTTGCTGGGGGGAGAACATGGAGTCAAACACCTCCTCCTTCAAACTCTCGTGCTGGGGCAAGCGGGAGAGCGCGTCTGCTAACGAGTTGGCTTTCCCAGGGAGATGTTTCAGCACGAAATTAAATTTTGAGAAAAAATCGGCCCAGCGGAGCTGCTTCGCATTCAGGGATCTTTGTGTGCGCAGCGCTTCTAGGTTTTTGTGGTCTGTCCATATTTCAAAAGGGGTCTGCGCTCCCTCCAGCCAGTGCCGCCACGTAGTGAGGGCTAGCCGGATAGCCGCGGCTTCTTTATCCCAAACTGACCAGTTCCTTTCCGTTTCATTAAATTTTTTTGAAATGTAAGCGAGGGGGTGTAGCTTCCCGTCTGACCCCTGCTGTAAGATGGGCCCCCCCATGGCCACATCGGACGCATCTACATGGATCACAAACTCCTTAGTTTCATCGGGGTGGACCAAAATGGGCTCTGAGGTAAAGAGAGTTTTAAGAGTCTCGAACGCCCTCTGGCATTCTCCGTTCCAGGCAATTTTCTCCCCGGGTTTCCCCGCTTCTGGACCCCTCCCTTTGGTTTTTAGCAATTCAGTCAATGGGAGGGTGACTGTGGCAAAGTCTTTTATGAAGGTGCGGTAAAAGTTACAAAATCCTAATAGGCTTTGGAGTTGCTTTCGTGTCCGGGGGGCTTCCCACTGGACCACTGCCTCTATCTTGGCAGGGTCCATCTCCAGTCCCTTCTGTGAAATGCGATACCCCAGGAAGTCTACGGACTCTTGATGGAACTCACATTTAGACAGTTTTGCATACAACTGGTTTTTCAACAGGGTGGAAAGGACCTCTCGGACCAATTTCACGTGTTCTTTCTTATCAGCAGAATAGATCAAGATATCATCTAAGTAGCATAACACCCCCTTGAATAAATGCTTGTGCAACACTTCATTTATCAAGCTCATAAAGACCCCCGGCGCGCCACTCAAACCGAACGGCATCACCAGGTATTCGAACTGCCCCAACGGTGTATTAAAGGCAGTCTTGAATTCATCCCCCTCCCTGATGCGCACCCGGAAATAAGCGTCTCGGAGATCCAACTTAGTGAACACTTTTCCCTTGGCCGCCTCCGTTAGCAAGTCTTTTATAAGGGGGAGGGGGTAAGCGTTGGAGGCAGACACCGCATTCAGTCCTCTGTAGTCCATGCACAACCGCAACCCCCCGTCTTTCTTTTTCCGAAACAGAACGGGGGCCGCAAAGGGGGATTTAGCAGGGCGGATGAACCCGCGCTCCAAGTTCTTGTCTAGGAACTTCCTCAGCTCCTCCCGCTCCGGAGGGCTCATAGAGTAAAGCTTTCCCTTTGGAAGTTTCTCGCCCGGGATCAGTTCTATGGCACAATCCGAAAGTCTGTGGGGGGGTAGCTCGTCCGCCTCGGTCTCACTGAACACTCCCATTAAGTCTCTATACTCCTGGGGGACAGCCGAGGGTGCCAGGGAGAGGGCCGCCGCCCGGAGGGGCACCGGAGGTCCTGGTCCCCACCCCATGTCCCATTTGTGGCTCTGGCACTTCTCGTCCACCCAGGAAATCTTCCCCTCGCTCCATTTGATGTAAGGATCATGGGAGCTCAGCCAGGGGCTCCCCAACACCATGGGGAATTGGGTATTTGGGGTGATGACGAAAGCTCTCTTCTCCCAATGCTCCCCCGTTCCCACAATTAGTCCCTCGGTCTCTGCCACGCACGCTTCCTTCATTTCCGAACCGTCCATTTGCGTGAACTTGAGTGGCTCCCCCAACGGGGTGACCTTGGGTCCTAGCCCTTCTACTACTAAAGGGCTAATTAAGTCCCGAGCACACCCAGAGTCAATTAGGGCGCGAACCCGGACATGGGTCCCAGTCCCAGGGGTCATTACAGTCACTACCATATACAACAAGGGGCCAGGGATGCTCACCGGAGATGGCACGTCTTGGCTGGGGACCTGCAGTTCTGCGCGGCTCACTGCAGGCCGTTGGAGTTTCCCGACATCTGCGCTTCTGTCAGCTCCAGCTCTCCCTGCTCGCTCGCTGCCCCTTCCAGCTGTAGAGCTCGGGGTTTGAACGAGGTCTTTCCTCTGCTGGGGGTGCTCCTGGCCACTGGGGTGGAGGTCTTCGGAACTTTCCCCCCCCCCTTGGGCAGGCTGAGGCGAAGTGGCCACTCTCCCCGCATCTCATGCAGAGCCCCTGTTTAAAACGGGCATCCCGAATTTCTTGCACATTGGGCTTGGGTTTCGCCTTCTGCGTTGCTTTGCTTGAGGCCGTTGATGACGCTCCCATCTTGATGAGGGTGAAACGCTCTTCCACGTCTGCGGCCGCTCTCATCCAGGCAGCCAGCGATCCTGGTCTTCCCCCCCCCGTAGGACGGCCTCGTACACCTCGGGATTTAAGCCCTCTCGATACTTCTCTATGAACAGGTCTTGCGTCCAGCCGCGAATCTTGGCTGAGATGCGCCGGAACTTATCGGTGTAGTCCCTCACCGAGGATCGCCCTTGGTTCAATCTCCGCAGATGGTTCCGGGCTTTTTCTTCTCCCAAGGGATCCTCGTATTGGTGTCGGAGGGCCCACATGAAGTTGTTTAGCGAACGTAGCTCAGGCCCGGGGGCGTCGTGCAGGCTCACATACCAATCGCTGGCGGTGTCCTTCAGCTTGGACCCGATGTAACCAATCCGTTCTCTCTCAGTAGGGTAGAGACGTCCCCAAGTGTCTAGGAACCGCTCGATCTCCAGCAGGAAAAACCTCAACTTCTCGGGGTCCCCATCGAAAGTAGCCGTCAACGGATCGGCGGGGGCCGGGCAAACCACCGGCCCTGCCGGCACGGGGGCCGGCGCAGGTATGGGTGCGGGCACTTGTTGGGGAACGACCGGGGGAACCTGCTGCGGCACTTGCGGCTGCCCCGGCGGCGGCACCTGGGTGGGGACTCCTCCAGGAGGCACCACCGGCTGCTGGACTCCGACCGCGGGAGGTCCTCCCACGGCTGGGGCTGGCTGAGCCGCTTGCATAGCCCTGATTGCATCCCGGAACTGATACTGAAGATCGAGGGCCAGCTCTCGCAACTCGGTAGTCAGCTGGAACCGCAAATCTCCCATCATCCGGTCGAGGGCTTGAGTCTGGTCTTCTTGGTAGGGATCGGGCCCGTACGGTCCGGTTCTCTCTCCTTCCAGGGACTGGAGACGCGAATCTCCTACGTAGGTCGGGTCGCGTTCTTCTCCCAGGAAACTCGGCTTCCCGCGGTCGAGGTGATCTCCCTGGAACGAAACCCGTGCCCCTTTCCGATCGTGCACCCAGGAATCTACGGTCCCACGACCGAAATTGCTCCATGAGTACTTCGGGGTCACGCTCTGAAGAAGAGGTGGGTGCGGGATGTAGGGAGCCCCTTGAATCGTAGTCACTGGTACTTTGGGCTCTCCTCCGCCGCCTCCACCACCGGCCCCCTGATCCCCAGGGGTGGTCGGTGTGTCCTCGGGGGTAGTAGGGATGGGAAGAGTACCGTCGTCCGACATGGTCAGGAACGGCCAAGTCCCAGTCACAGATCTCTGACAGTCTGTGAGATTTCTGCTCAGTGTAGTCAAGGATCAGATCCTGGTTGGTGAAACACAGTTCTTTATTTCCAATCTCTACATTCGTACAGCGTCTCGGATTATTGTCAGAGACAATACATATGACAGAAGCAGGTCTATTATACCTTTCCAAGCAGTTTGAATTACCCATAGGTAGCCAATCACTACAAGGGAAAAACGGCGGGTAAAAGAGGCTCTGGCCGTTTGCTTCCCACAGGAAAGAAAGTGAGGTGTCAAGCTGTAAATTTCCCTTCCCAAACCAGATCCTTCAGATGTTACCATTTCACATAACAATCAATGGCCTCGAGGCTTTCGCATGTTGATAAGAGATGAGACTCGTCCTCCCTTGAAGTCCCAGCCGGGACGAATGGAATGCGGAGGCAGGAGTGTGAGAGGCCCATTGTTCCCATACTTTGCAGTTGTCATCCTCCCGCTCTGACAGTTACACAGACCAGGCCTGGTCAGGCACTTAAACCTGGGGTCACATATTCTACATACATACTGGCCAAAGTGAGGGTACATCTAAGGGGGCAATTACATGGCAGGGGTTAAGGCAGCATCTACAATACATACATGGCAATAGGCTATAATATGGCATAAAACAGAGGATATAGCTGTAAGCAATAGAAATCCTTTGTCTGAATCAGCAGATTCTGACAGGAACTCACCAGCTCTTGTGGGAGGGGTCTCATTCCTTCGTTTCCCCTCTCTCGCTGTTTCTTCTTTCCCTCCCTCAGCAGCCCCCCATAGCCTTTCCCCCCTTCCTGCTTCCTACTCTTCTTCCCATCTAAGGTTGCCAGCTCTGGGTGGGGAAATTCCTGGAGATTTGAGGGGGGTGGAGCCTGGGGAGGGGAGGGTTTGGGGAGGGTTTGGGGAGGGGAGGGGCCTCAGCAGGGTACAAGACCCTGGAATCCACCCACCAAAGCAGGCATTTTCTCCAGGGGAGCTGATCTTGGTTGTCTGGAGATCAGTTGTAAGAGCAGGAGATCTCCAGGTGCCTCCTGGAGGTTGGCAACCATGTTCCCACCCATGAGCCACTCTACCTTTATTTGTCCCATTGTCTTCAACTCTCCCCCCCCCCCCCCCACAGAGCCTCTTCCCAGGAAAAGTCTGGCCACGGGGCAGAAGATGCCTGCTGGGCCGGTTGCTCCTGCTGAGCCTGTTCCCGGAGAGGCCTCCTCCTCCGTCAGGGGCAGGAATGGGGGTTTGCTGGGGAAATGGGATCAGACAATTTTCCAGAATATTCCCCTGTTCAAATTGGGATAATTTAAATATGAGTATTTAAATATGGTTAGCAAAAGAATTCAAGGGTATATATTAATTTGGTATAGTTTGGGAGTAATTTAAGGTGCATATGAGATGGTTTCTGATTTCATATCAGGCTTATTGGACAATAAGAATGACAGTAAAGTTTGGTTAGAGGTAATTGATAAGATTATTCTGTTGGAATAAAAGTCCTGAACAAGAAGGACTGGAATTGGAAACGTTAAAAATAAAGTTAAATGTTAAGTAACAAGTTAAAACTGATAGATGCTGATGTAACATCTAAAATACTTCTAAGAGGGAAGGAAACAAACGCTGTTTGGGTATGGGAACAACTCAGGAAATTAGTTGTTATCTTCTCACAAATAAATCAATGGATTGCAGAGTTCCACAGATAATATAGCCAGGAAACAGGCTAGATCGACCAGATCTGATTGCAGAAGAATCTGGGAGGGTTTTCTTCAAGCTTATATGCGGCTCAGCCAGCTGATAAGGTGGACAGATTTTTTTCAATTATGAGAATGCAGTATTTGTGTTTGTAAAGACCAGTTCAAAGAGCCAGTTTCGTGTAGTGGTTAAGTGTGCGGACTCTAATCTGGGAGAACCGGGTTTGATTCCCCACTCCTCCACTTGCGCCTGCTGGATGACCTTGGGCAAGCCATAGCTCTGTACCAGCTGTTCCCTCAAGGACAGCTTGGGAAAGAGCTCTCTCAGCCCCACCTACCTGACAGGGTGTCTGTTGTGGGGAGGGGAAGGGGAAGGAGTTTGTAAACCGCTCTGAGACTCCCTTGGGGAGTGGAGGGCGGGGTATAAATCCAATCTCTTCTTCTTCTTCTTCAATTGGAGGAAATTAAGTTAGCTATTAGAAATCTCAGAATGGGCAAATGTCCTGGACTTGACGGCTTAGTAAATGAATTCTGTGCGATCTTTGTAAAAATATTGGCTCTAATTCTATTGCAACTATAGTTCTCTGTGGTTTTGGAAAGGAAGATTACAATGACTTCTTTGGATGCTTATATTACATCATCTCCTAAAAAAGGGAAGGATAGTTCCAGGTTGCTACATATAGAATAATTTCTTTGCTTAATAGAACAAAGTATGGCATCTTGAAGACCAACAACGTTTGATTCTGGGTATACAGCTTTCATGTGCACGCACCCAGAATAAAACCTTGTCGGTCTTCCAGGTGCCTGACTGGACTCAAACTCTGTTCTGCTGCTTCAGACCAACACGGCCGCCCACCTGAATCTATCTTCTTTGCGTAATGTGGACTATAAAATATTAGCTTCAAGAGCAGCTTACCTTTTAAAAGATTCTGAACGTTATTTTTTTTTTTGGCAAACCTTCAAATGTTGGGTAGTATCTAGGGTTGCCAAGTCCCTCGAGCTTACCGGCGGGGGGGGGGGGGGTCCTCTGCTGGCCGGGAGCTTCATCAGTGCGCGCGCAAAGCGTGCGCGCTGGCTGACATCACCGGAAGTGACGTCAGCATGTTGGGGGCGTTGCCAGGGCAACGCTCTGGCAATCGCCCCAAAACTCTGTGGTATCACAGAGTTTTGGGGCGATTGCCAGAGCATTGCCCTGGCAACACCCCCAACGTGATGGCGTCACTTCCGGGTGACGTCATTACGTGAGGGAAGTCGTCCAGGCTGGACGACTTCGGGGGCGGGGTTTCCCCCGCCGGCCGAATGCTGGCTGGCGGATCGGGAACCCCTGTAGCGGGGGATCCCCCGTGCCCCGGGCTGACTTGGCAGCCCTAGTCGTATCAGAAAATTAATTAAGTTGATCAGCTTTGCAGATCAACAACAACTTTCTGCAGCTTTTTGTCTTGGGAGCCTGGGAAAACTTTTGGAATTTTTTTTTGAGAGATGTTAAGGGCTTCTGGGATTAGTCCTAGTTTCTGTAAATTGATTGATTTGCTATATATGCACAGGTTAGCTTCTTTGGACATCTCAGTTTTGTTTGTCCCAGAGGGTGAGAGAGGGGTGTGTTTGTATGTTAAGAAATGGATTTCGTGTAGATTATCTTGGTTGGGCAGAATTAGCTGCTTTCAAGGTGAAGATTTTGCCAAAGGTGGTAGTTTTATTCTTGGTGTTACCATTATCTGTACCCCAGGAGGTGTGGAAAAAAATGCAGTAAATTTCTGATGAATTTACATGGGGTCCATAGGACAATTATGTGGGCATTGCAAGCAAAATAAGGTTTAGTCACTCCCTGTATTGTTAGAAATTATTATTCAGCTTCATTGCATCAGAGTCCCCAGTTACCAGAAACCAACAATGTTCTTTAATCAGGATCAGTTGATTGATTCAGTATACTGCATGGCTCTAAACACTTTTCATGTTAAGAATACTGTTACAAGGGCGGGAAGGGGTAGATATACTAGGTCTATACTTCAAACAAGGTTCTTCTGATGGATACAAGCCAATAAGCAGCAGGTTACTAACAGCCTTCAGTTCCCAGTGGGAAAGCAGGGAACGTCTCCCAAGTCTCCAAGGTCAGGCCTTGTCAGAGCAGAAGATAAAGGATGCAGGAGAAGCGAAACTTAGAATACCAGAGGCTGAGAAATCTCCCCCCCCCCCACATTCTCCATGGCAGCATAGCTGACATTCTGCCCCCCTAAAGGCCCCCCCCCAGGCTTCAGAGGGTACAGTCTATGGAAGGCACGTAACAATTCAGGAGCATTAACATGACAACCTTGAACCCATTAATTTTCCTCAGGCCCAAAGCCCTTCCACCTAACCAATAGAATAGGCGGCTATGCCGCATTTTAGAGTCCAAGATTTGTGCCACCTCCTGATGTGGCTCGTCATTCAGAATCAGAGGCAGGGGAGCAGGAGGATGAGGACACCATGCATTCGGCCCAGGATCTCGTTTCAGGAGGCTGAAATGAAAAATCGGATGAATGCCCTTCAGAGACTTGGGCAGGGCCAGTTCACCAGTCACCTCGTTGATTTTGCGCACTATAGGGAACAGTCCTACATATCGCCAGCCCAGCTTTCTACTAGGCTGCAGTCCTCTCAAGTTCTTTGTGGACAAATATACAGGATCACCGGGCATAATGTCCCAAGGTTCAGCCCTGTGCTTGTTGGCCTAAGCTTTGTAATCAGCCTTAGCTTTAGTCAGTGCTTTTTGGATCACAGGTCATTGGTCTTGCAACCCCTGCCACCAACCCTGTAAGTCCCCTCCCCGTTCAGTGGTAGGGTCAGACATCGTTGGGAGAGGTGCCCCCTCATATCCATACAAAGCCATAAAAGGGGACACCCCAGCTGAAGAGTGCGCTGAGTTGTTGTAGCTATACTCCGCATAGGGCAGTAGATCCACCCAGTCACCCTGCTGATATTAGTAAAACACCGAAGAAACTGTTCCAATACTTGATTAACTCATTCTGTCTGGCCATCAGTTTCTGGGTGGTAGGCCCTACTGAGTCCTTGCTCAATGTCCAGGAGTTGTAAAAGTTCCTTCCAGAATTGTGCAACAAATTGCACCCCTCTATTGGAGATGATCGTCTTTCGACAAGAATGGAGTTTTACAATGTGGTGTTAGAAGCATCTTGGCCAGTGCCTTAGGAGTGGGGAGTTGCTTGAATGGGATGAAATGGGCTTGCTTTGAGAACAAGTCCACCACCACCCAAATCCCAGTTTTCCTTTTACTGGGTGGTAGGTCAGTAATAGTCCATAGAGATTACCTCCCAGGGTCTGGTGGGGAGTTCTGAGGGTTTCAGTAGTCCAGGAGGTTTCCCACCCCGCCGTTTGTTCACGAGGCAGGTGGGACATACTGGGAAATGTCTGTCCTTTCAAGTATTTTGTTCTTGAGTAAAGCATTATACTCATTCCAGACATACAGGATGAAAATGTCTGAGGACCTCCTCAGTTTTTCAAATGGAAAAACAGAGAAATTTGGGGAAATTAAAAAAAAAATCCTATGATCTTTCCCAGTCCTTCTATTGGAAAAACTGAAGAAGGCCCCATGACTTTCATACGCCATACACTTTGAGCGTGGGGGCCCTTGCCATAAGAAGCATTTCACTCAATCTAAAAAGAGAAGATATTTCAGGCAAGTCTTCCCCCCCACAGTTCTCCAGTTTTTTAATCAGAAAAAAATGTGAATGAAGTCCTTGAAAAAAATGGGGGGAGTCCTCTTTTTTTAAAAATGAATTTCCCTACCCTACCCCCCCCCCCCCCCCCGGCCTTCAGATGTCAACATGGGATGGGGTCGAGGTTGGGTTGCTGCAGTGCCCAGAGGAGTGTGAGTGGAGTGGGTGTGAGTGTAAGAAGCCCCGCAGTGCGGGGGGGGGGGAGTGCCCTGGGGTTGAGTTAAACCCGGAGTGATGTGGGCAGGAGATCAGGTAGCCACTCTCTGCCCCACCGACATGCCATGCAGTCGGAAGCACCGTGCTGGGCCAGGCCCAGGAGAGCCTCCGGCCTTCCCGTGGACCTGGGCTGCTCCTGGCTGCCGGGGGCTGCTTTGTTGTGCCCTTGCGAGAGGGCTCGTGCTGCCGGGGCCTCCTCTGCTCCCCCCCCCCCCCGTGTCTCACCTGCCTCGGCCAAGGTGGCTGTGGTGTGCCTGGCTTGCACCTCCGGCTCCCCTCGTCTAACTTGGGCTCTCTTCTCTGCAGAGGAGGAAAGGCACCTGCGGGCAAACAACCGGATCTTCAACCTGCAGTTTGAATATGCTGTGAGTACGGCGGAGTGAGGGGCTGCTGCTGCTTCTCCCCAGGGCTGCCACGGCAGGGAGAGGGCAGCCCTGGAGTGGCTGCTGGCTGTCCGGGGGGTGGGAGTGTCCCTTGGTCTGGGCTGGAGTTCTCTCGGTGACTCTGGCCTGCTCTGGATTCCTGGAAGCTGGCAAAGAAACTGTTGACAAGGAATGTCAAACTAACCCCGATCTTGGTGAGGTGCTGGGCGGTGGCGGGGCGAGGGGGAGAGGTGATGCATCCTCAGCTGATGCATCCAAATGCCCCCATGCTCACTCTCTGGGCTTCCTCTTTTGAAGCCCCGCCACAGCCAGTGGCTGGAAGCCCTTTGGACCTTGCTGGGTGGACCGGCCCTTGTGGAAGGAACCCAGCTTAGGCCCAGACTGCCAGTCAGCCAGGAGGGGTGACGTTGCTGGCCTGAGCATGTGTGGGGCCCTTGGCTCTGGCCCCGTGCCTCAGGGCAGCTGCGGTGGAAAGGGTGCTCTGCTGAGCCCAGTCCCTTCTGGGAAGCAGCCCGGGGGGTGGGGGTGGTTTGCATCCTGCTTTCTGGAAACCGACCCAGCCGTCCTCTGCTGTGGGGATGCCCGTGCCTGTCTCCTAATCTCCGACCGGGCAGTCTCTGATGATGTGGCTTTGGTCACTGCTTCACCCGTCCTGACTCCTGGGCCTCTGTGGGCTGTCAGGAATGGCACCACTGAATGGCATCACTGGCACTCAAAAGAGTGGCAGCCGGGTGGGTGGTCCGGGCAAGGAGAGCCAGCCTGCCCCGTGCTTCTCAGAGGGGCTCTGTTCTGCTCTGAAATCTGCTCCTGTTGGTGATTCCGTGCCTTGTCTGTCAAATCAAGAATCTATGAAGCGGGGGTCTTTGTTTACCTGACAAATAAGTACAACCGTAGTCTAGCAGGATTCGAAATAAGAGCTCTTTAGGGAGCACACAGCTTATACGCTACCAGTCTTTAATTTAAAGCTTGCGTCCCCCTTTTTATTTGGCCGGTTGGGGTTTATGGTCCTACAGGAGAGGCCAAAGAATATTCAGTCCAGGAGACAGTGGCCTCAGAGCCTTCCTCTTCCCCTCTCTCAGAGTGGTGCGGTGGTGAAGAGTGGCAGACTCTGATCTGGAGAGCTGGGTCTGATTCCCCACTCCTCCTCCTCCTCCCCGTGAGGCCTGCTGGGTGACCTTGGGCCAGTCACAGTTCTCTCAGAACTCTCTCAGCCCCATCTGCCTCACAAGATGCCTCTTGCGGGGAGAGGAAGGGAAAGGCAACTGTAAGCAGCTTTGAGACTCCTTCGGGCAGAGAAAAGCGGGGTGTAAAAACCAACTATTCGTCTTCTGCCCTGCTCAGTGCCACTTCCTCCACCCTACTTTTGCAGAATCATGTATGGGGATGGGCACAAACCAGAAAAATATGGTCCATGTCAGTTTGTGCTTCGTGGCCCCACAAACTGCAGTCCCTTTAAACAGGATTTGCAGAAAGCCTGAAAAACAGCTGGCAACAAGGGACCAGCCTACTCCTTGCTGCTCAGCTGTTTCAGGCTGTCTTGTGCAGTCCTTTTAAACTTTAAAGGGACTGCACAAGTAAGCCTGGAAAACAGCTGAGCAGCCAGGAGTGGTTTTTAGCAGCTTTCACAGGGAATAGAAAACGGGTTTTAAGGGATTTGGAGTCCCTTTAACCCCCCGCTTTCTGCTCTACCCACTAACTGCTTTAAAAGTTTGTGGAAGTTTTTGACGTAAGCCTGTCATGAACTTTGGTTCGCGAGCTCAGAACAGGGCAAAATTTGCCTTGTGGTTTGGTTCATGCCCATCCCTAATTATGTAGGTCTTGAAGGAAACTTCACCCTGCAGTGCTGGCAAATACCCCTCCCCCCAGCTTTGCATTAAACTTGCTGGGTCATAAGCCTTCGGTTCAGGGGCTGATCTAGCGGTGCAGGAGCTGCGGCCGAGCACTTGCTTGCGGCCAGACGGCAGGGCACGGCAGGGCAGGGCAGTGCCATGGAAGGGGTGGGAACGGGGCTGACCCAGGGCCATTTCCCTCCTGACCTCAGCCTCCGCGCTGTCTGCTTCTTTGTCTTTCCCCAGAAAAACTCCATCAAAACCGCCAAGTACAACCTATTCACCTTCCTGCCTCTCAACCTCTTTGAGCAGTTCCAGAGGATTGCCAACGCCTACTTCCTCGTCCTCCTCATTTTGCAGGTAGAGAAAACACCTTTCCTCCCCCAGCTGAGAGAGGGCCCCGAGGACGGCCCGTGGGTCAGGAGGGGGTCCTGTTTTGAAAGAGCAGTTGTGTGGCTGGTGGCTGGTGGTGGTCTCGTGGAGCCCTGAATTTGCAGCAGCACATCTTTGGACACTGGAACAGAGAAGGTCCTTGGGACACGTTGAATGTACTTGGCTTAGAATCACAGAGTCACAGAGTGGGGAGGGGCTATAGAGGCCGTCTAGTCCAGCCCCCTGCTCAGTGTAGGATCGGCCCCTAGAACATCCCTGACCAGTGTTGGTCCAGCCGCTGCTTGAAGACTGCCAGGGAGGGGGAGCTCACCACCTCCCCAGGCAGCCGATTCCACTGTTGCATGACTCTGACTGTCAAAAAGTTTTCCCCAAGATCCATCTAGCACCTTCCCGCCCTTCATTTCAACCCTTTCTTGCGAGTCCTGTCCTCTGCTGCCCACAGGAACCGCTCCCTGCCCTCCTCTAAGGGACACAGCCCTCCAGATGCTTCAAGAGAGTCATCCTGCCCCCACACTCCTCAACCTCCTCTTCTCCAGGCTAAACACTCCCAAGAAGTCCCCCAGCCTGTCCCCTGATCTTCTTGTGGGGTTTCCCCACTCCCACCGCTTAACCTGTGCAGCTTCTGGGAAAGCCTTTCCCCACACAGCATTCTTGCTGTGGGGTGGATTTATCTTGTGGGGTGGAGGGGGGCATGGGTGCTTTGGGCCCAGGCAGCTCCTCCCCTGCGGGTCCTGCTGCTGGCTGGGTGGGGCTGGTGGGGGGGTGTCCAGGGGCTCCTTGGCCCGCCTGTGCTCCTCCTGGGGGGGTCTGGGCTGGGCAGGGCTCGCCTTGGAGTCACTGGCCGTGGCCAGCAAAGGAGAAGAGAGCCTGACGGGGTGCGTGTGTGTTGGGGGGGGGTGGCCCTCGGGGGGCTGTTGCAGGTGGCCTGTGCTTGAGTAACAGCCCATCCCCCCAAATAAGAAGCACTGGGGAGGAGCCATGGAGAGCAGTGGTCGTGGCGGGTGGTCAGGCAGGACACCGGAGCGTTGACGCCTCGTGAGCCGGTCGTGCTTTGTGGCGGCACTGCTGCACCAGCCGGGGGGGGCGGGCGATCAGGCTGAGCCAATTGCGGTGCCTGTTCCGATGCCCCCGGAAGCAGTTTTGAATGTCTCCATTTCTCCCTTGCTTCTGCTCTTGCAGCTGATCCCCCAGATTTCCTCCCTTTCCTGGTTCACCACGGTGGTCCCCCTGGTCTTGGTGCTGGCTGTGTCTGCCGCGAAGGATGCCATCGATGATTTTGTAAGCCACCCGGTCCCAAAAACATTTCCCTTTCTCAGCTGGCAACTGACAGTCAAGCCTCTGAGCCCAGTGGGCCTGGGAGGGGCAGCCTGGAGGGGGTTGCAGCCGCAGCGTTCCCCCAAAGCCGAGTTAGTGTGAGCCAGCTCACACTTGTTTAGCCTCCAGCTAACATACTTTTGTCTTAGCTCAGGAAGGATGGCTCCAGGGCAAAGTGATTTATGTAGCAGCCAAATTGCTGGCTCACAACTTTGATGCCCGTAGCTCACAAAGTAGAATTTCTGCTCCCAAGAAGACTCTGCAGCTTAGAAGGTTGGCTGTGTCTGCTGCCACCACTCGCTGGGCTCGCCCTGGGCCTGGCCAGGTGACTGAGCGAAGGGAGGGCTCACTGCACAGCAACTGATCCCCATGCCCACTGGGAAAACTGGTCACCAGGTGGCCAGGGGAAAAGCTGCCACTGAGAGAAAGGTCCCATTAGGGAAGCTTCCTCCAGCCAGTCTTTCTTGTGGTCGCAGTCGCTCAGAACTGGGGAGGGGAGAGGGAGGTCCCGGGGAGCAGGGACAACAGACCAGGCGGGACCCGGGAGCCCCACGCAGCAGTGGCCTTCAGAGGCGGGGCGCAGTGAGGTTGACTACAAGCTAGTGGGGTGCTGCAGATGTCAAATCCTGTCTGGGACCTTGTCCAGCCAGGAACAGAGTATCCAGGAGTGGCCCAGCTAGCATTCCCACACATGCGGAATCGTCTTTTGATCCAGAGAGCCTCCTTGTGGAGCCCTCCCTTGTGAGGTTTCTGAAAGCAGGTCAAGCAGATGGCTGCTGCAGGCACTGTGTGCCTTTAGTGGCCAACTCTGGGCTGGGAGGTTCCTGGAGACTTCAGGGTGGAGCCTGAGGAGATTGGGGTTTGGGAAGGGAGCCTCAGGAGGGTCTCAGGCCACAGTGTCTGTCCTCCAAAGCAGCCAGTTTCGCCGGAGGAACAGATCTCTGTAGTATGGGAACCAGTTGGGATTCCAGGAGAGCTCTTGATCCACACCTGGAGCTTGGCAGCCCTAGGTACGTAGGACGTTCTGCCCTGAGGGTGGTCCGGCCTGAGTGCTTCATCCCGCTTTGTGTCTGTCTTCATGTTTTCCAGAATCGACACCAAAGCGACAAGCAGGTCAACAACCGCCCTGTCCAGGTGCTGCTTAATGGCAGGTAAGGCCCGCGGACTCCCAGCTGCCAGCTGTGGGGCTGCTTTATTTACTTCCTTTATGCCCCACCTTTCTCTGCAGTGGGGACCCCCATGCGACTTGCCTCCTTCCCCTCTCCTCCGTTGTATCCTCACAACAACCCGTGAGGCAGGTGAGGCTGAGAGAGCCTGACTAGCCCAATGTCACCCAGCCGGCTTCCAGAGTGGGGATTTGAACCCTGGGTCTTCCAGATCCTAGTCTTTCACACTTCAACCACGACGCGGTGCTGGCTCCAAGAGAAGTGCTGCATAGCACTGCCAGTGTCCTTTCCTTCCAGGTTAAAGGCTGAGTGCTGGCGGAATGTGGAGGTGGGGGACATCATCCGGCTGGAAAACAATGACTTTGTGACGGTGAGCCAGGCGGGGAGCTGCCGGGGCTTCCCTGCGTGCTGCTGGAGACGCAGAGCCAGAGGCATGGGGGTTTCCCACGAGGGGTGTGTGTGTGTGTGTGTATGGATTGTGTATGGCTTTCCTGCGGCGGCTGTAGATGGTTCCATGTGGCATGTTCCCATGCATTTTCCTCTGCCCCCAGCCCCACATCCCTTGCAGTTGCCCACAGCACGGGCGTGGGGTGGGGCTGGCTCAGGGTTGGGTTTTTTTTGGGGGGGGGGGGGGACAACAGCAGCCATTTGCTGTCATGATAGCACCGTGCCATTGTGGCAGTGTGTCTGCCAGGTCCTCTGAAGTCCCAGCTGGGGAGACCTGAACGGGGGCCACCCTGGCTGTGCTGAGATCCTGCCCCAAACATTGCAGGAAAGCAGGAGTGGGAAAGATTGGAGGGAAGACACAGGAAGTGCACAGAAGCATCACAATGTTGTAGAAAAGCTGGGTTGGGGGAACTCGCTTCCCAAGAGCATCCAAGCCAGGGCAGACAACTCACGTGTGAGACGCCCTAGTCAGCGTCCCAGGCAGAGGACATAAGAGAAGCCAATGTTGGATCCGGCCAGTGGCCCATCCGGTCTAACACTCTGTCACACAGGGGCCAAAAACACACCAGGGGCCCTCAGGAGGTCCCACAGTGAGGCCAGTACAGCACAGGTCTGCCCTCCCTCCTTTCTGTACTGTACACAAGTGCCAGGACACTAGAGGCCACAGAAAGGTTGCGGGGGGCCCTGGGAGGAACGGCTGGCCTGTGCTTTCCCCTTGGCCAAGGCTTCAGCAGTGGCCTCTGCTTTGCATGCAAGAAGTCCCAGGTTCGGTTCCTGGCATCTCCAGCTAGAAGGACGAGGGG
Organism: Lepidodactylus listeri; assembly: GCA_029233225.1. Lineage (NCBI taxonomy): Eukaryota > Metazoa > Chordata > Lepidosauria > Squamata > Gekkonidae > Lepidodactylus > Lepidodactylus listeri. Next base: position 751,558 of record JARCFY010000004.1, on the reverse strand, counting down.
ATGGGAAAGACCCAAGAGCCTGGAGAACCACTGCCAGTCTGAGCAGACAGACGTGTTTGGTTGCTGAGCAGAGGTGGGGGAGCTGGCCCCCGCGCCTGTGGGGCTCGGCTTCCAGGTTTCAGACTACTGCCAAACAGAAGCCACTTTCCAGACGTCTTTATTAACCTTCACCCTTGCAGGGACGAATGAGGAATTATTTCTCTTGGAGGGGGGAGATCAAACCCAATCCGCTTCTCCCCCACCCACCCCGCGTCCCTGCAGTGGTGGGGAATGGTGAGAAGCCTCCTGGTCCCCCAGACAGGCACGAGCAGCCCGCGGGGGAACCGGCTCTCCGGGCCTGGGGGGGGGGGAGGAGGCAAGTCCCGTGTGTGGAACGAGAGGCCTCCATAGCCGTTGGTAAACTGCTTGCCAACTCCACATCAGATTATTGACTTCTTGTACTTGTAACTGAAATAATCGTAAAATTAATGTCAAAATGTGTGCCTCAGTCTAGTGAGGGAAGCATGCGTGCATCCGCTGCGGGTGTAGCCAAAGCAGAGGGGCACCTGGATGGGCAGCCCCACCTTCCTGTCCTCAACCTAACCTGTGGGCGGGGACTAAGGAGGGGCGGGGCATGTGGGGAAGGAGCCGCACCAGCCTGACTCTCACTGCTCTCCTTCCACACAGGCCGACCTGCTCTTGCTGTCCAGCAGCGAACCCCACAGCCTGGCCTACATCGAGACGGCCGAACTGGACGGGTGAGTCTGCAGCCCTTGCCTGGGCAAGAACCATTGGGCAGGCCCAGAAGTTGGGGGCTTTGGGTGGGGGCTCAGTCCAGATGATCTGGGAAGCATTTCTGGCAACAGGTGATGGGGCTGCGACTGAGACCGTGGAACAACACTGCTGATCAGAGTTGTTGTACAGTGGCCAGTGGTCGGCCTGGCGGTAAGAACATCAGGAGAGCGCTGAATCCTCATGCAAGAGCCCTGGTCCATCTAGTCCAGCATCCTGGCTCACACAGAGAGGCCAACCAGTTCCTCTAAAAAACCAACAACAGGGCAGAGAGGCCAAGGCCTTCCCCTGATAAGAACCTCAGAAGAGCCCTGCTGGATCAGACCAGTGAGGGTCCATCTAGTCCAGCATCCCATCACACAGAGTGGCCAGCCAGTTCCTCTGAAGGGCCAGCAATAGGGCAGAGAAGCTGAGGCCTTTCCCTGATGAGAACCTCAGAAGAGCCCTGCTGGATCAGACCAGTGAGGGTCCATCCAGTCCAGCATCTTGTCTTACACAGGGAGGCCAGCCAGTTCCTCCGGAGGGCCAACAACAGGGCATAGAGTCCGAGGACTTCATAAGAACCTCAGGAGAGCCCTGCTGGATCAGACCACTGAGGGTCCATCTAGTCCACCATCCCATCTCACAGAGTGGCCAACCAGTTCCTCTGGAGGGCCACCATTCAGGGCACAGAGGCCGAGGTTTTCCACAGTGTTCCCTCCTGGCACTGGGATTCAGAGGTTTACTGCCTGTGAATGTGGAGGTTCCTCTTAGTCACCAGATTCCCTTTAGTCATCATGGCTAGCAGCCACTGACAGACCTGTTATCTTCCATGAAGCTGACTAATCCTCTTTTAAAGCTGTCTGTGCCTGTGGCCATCACTGCATCCCCTGGCAGCAAACTTCACATTTTAATCACAAGAGCATCAGAAGAGCCCTGCTGGATCAGACCAGTGAGGGTCCACCCAGTCCAGCACCCAGTGAAGAGGTGTTTCCTTTTGTCCATCCTACATCTGCTGCCCATCAACTTCGTTGAGTGCCCCCAAGAAGAATCTCCCTCTGTAACCACTCTCTTCACCCTGTGCATAAGCCAGCTTCATCTGAGATTTGAGTACAATAACAAAAACAAAATACAGCATGGAGAGCACAAATTACTCAAGGTCAGATAACGTTCAAGTGCTGCTTAAAGGCTGCTCAAATGCAATTAAAGAAAAAATGCATAGAAATTGAAATGTATATCCTTTAGTATGATCCAGATCCTTATCTATAAAGACGAGTTGGGGTGGCAACATTCCATGGGGCGCCAAAATCGGCTGCAAGAACTGCCACTCAAAAAGGGTCCCCTGGCCACTGGCTGCATTCCCTCGCTGTGTTGCCTCAGTCCCGCCCACAGAGCCGCAGGCCAGTGTCTCGGCCTCAGTCTGGAGGGAGCCAGTGAAGGGGATGGACTGGGTGCTGGGTGCACTCTTCTCCTCCGCCCACTGCCAGGTGGGTCTAACTGTCCCCTCAGTGGCCTGCTTCTGTCAGTGAAAAGACAATGGACTTTCAGCATAACCCCCCCCCCCCCATCCACTGCCAGCATGGCCAATTTTCTTTCAGAATAAACTGAAAACGGCTCTCTGTCCTGCTTAGCTCCACTATGGCTGGCTGGCTAATGAGTTGGACCAGCAACCATCAAATTATTCTCTTCAAACCCCTGCTGTCTGGCTGACTTCCCCCTTGGGTTGCCAATCTCCAGGTGGGACCTGGAGATATCCCGCTATTACAATTGATCTCCAAATGACAGAGATCAGTTCCCCTGGAGAAAATGGCTGCTTTGGAGGGTAGACTCTATGGCATTATACCCTGCTGAGTCCTTCCACAAACACCCCAAAAATGCTGCCCTCCACAGAATCCACCCCCCAAATCTCCAGGTATTTCCCTAATCAGAGCTGGGAACTACTTTCCCCTCAGTGCTTGTTGCTAGGCAGCCAAGCTTGCTCTGTCAGTAAAAGGTCCTTTCCACACTTATGTCCTTAGGGGAAAAACTCATTGGGGCCAGTCCTGATAGGGTTGCCAGCTCCAGGTGGAAAATTCCTAGAGATTTGAGGGATGGAGCCTGGAGACGGTGAGGTTTGAGGAGGTGTGGGACCTCAGACAGGTACAGTACCATAGACTCCACCCTCCAAGCCAGCCAGTCCCTCATGGGGAACCATTGTTGCCACTCTCCAGGTGGGAGCTGGAGATCACTCAGAATTACAACTGCTCTCTAGGAGGGAGGGGGGAAGAGATGGAAAGCTGAAGCCAGAGGGCAGATAATGATACATTGACGGTTGGCTGGGAGGGAGATAGGGTTGCCAACTCCAGGTTGGAAAATTCCTGGAGATTTGAAGGGTGGACCCTGGAGAGGGTGAGGTTTCAGCAGGGGTGAGACCTCAGACAGGTTCAGTGCCATAGACTCCACCCTCCAAACCAGCCATTTCCTCCTGGGGAACCATTATTGCCAATCTCCAGGTGAGGGCTGGAGGTCACTCAAAATTACAACTGCTGTTCAGGTAGCAGAGATCAGTTCCTCTGGAGAAAATGGTGGAACTCTGTGTCATTATGCCCTGCTGAGGTTGCCACAGCAAATTGACGCTGAGTGCCCAAGGCCTTGGCACTCTCCCAGAGCCACCTGTTGTATTTATTCCCACAATGGGCCTCATTCCTAGTATACTCATAAAGCACTAAGGCTTTGAAACAAGTTACACAAGTTACACAAGTGTAAGTGTACACAAAGAAACCTTCCTAGAGCAAAATATGTAATCTTTGTGGTTCCATAAGAGTACGCTGGCTCTGAAGAAGAAGAATCGAAACTTCTGCAGCCATCAAGGGATGCCAGCCAGTTTTCTCAGCCTCTCTGCAGACCTGAAAGCTTGGAAATTAAGAAGCAGTAAGAAGATAACAGCTGTTTTCAAGTACTGCACACAGCCTGTTACTGCACACAGCCTGTCTTGCTCTAGGGAGGTTTCTTTGTGTACGCTTACTCATCTGGGATTTGGGCTGACCAATGACAACACCCAACTTCTGTGGCCAAATGGGAACAGATTTAGCTGCCTAGCCCCACTTTCCTGGGGTGGGGGGGCAGCTTTGATTCTTTCTCCCACTGTAAGAGCCTGGGAGGTCCTGCCTCTTCCTTGACGGTTTAATCTCTTTCTTTAATCTCTTTCTTACTTGAGGCCTTCAGCTCCCTGGAGAGATTCTCTCTCGGCCTGAAGTCGGTTCCTCTGAGCCTCCTGGTTTCTTGATGTCAACTCCTGCCTCCCTCCCCCCCCCCCCCCCGGCTTGTTTCCCGGTCTGAGTTTGGGCCATTCAGCTCCCTGGAGTGGGCCGTCATGCAGCTTGGACCTCACATGCCCGCCTTGTCCCTTCTGAGGTCTTCCCCACCCCCCACCCCGGGGTGGGGGGGGGGACTCCGCTGGTGATGACACTGAACTGGCAGATTAATGTGTGTGGCTGGATTTAATCCCACGGAGCTTGGATCCCTGATCTCTGGGGGAAGCTCTCTCATGCCACCCTGTGGTGCCCACCCAATTGCAGGCTTTTTCTTGGCAGTGTGTTTGGCACAGCTGCCCAACCGCTTGGTGAGTGTGCAGGGAAGCTCTTGCCCACTGATGGGTGCTGCTGCGGTTTATCGCCAGCCAGCCCGCCCGCCCTTCCCTGAGTGGCCCAGAACAGGCCCCCAGGGGCTTTCTTTCCTGGCTGCTTTGCCACAGGAAGTCGGACAGGCAGGGGAGGCTATATTGCTTGGTTGGTTGGTTTGCAGTAGTGCTGCCCTGTGCTGATATGGGCACGTAGCCAAGGTGTCTGCATGAGGACTCAGCGAGAACCATACAGTCCAATAAAACAGAACTGTCAACGTGAAAACAATAGCCGCCACAGCCCGTAAGAGGCACCAGGAAACAGTCTAAAAGGCCTATGAACTCAGGCCGGGCAACCCAGCGGAGCTCCCACACAGCAGAGGGCGAGAGGGGTTAGAGGGCGAGTTCTCAAGGGCACGACTGAGCCTGCCTGGACATGGAGACGTGGGCCAGTGGTCCCTCCCTCACTGCTGTGGCTTAGACCCCTCAGAGGCTTGAGAGTCTCCCCCCGCCATGCCACGCCCTGCCCTACCCTGCTGCCGCCATGTCCACAGCGCTGCAGAAGTCCCGCCTGGGTATCACCTGCGTGGGCAGCTGTGGTCAAATACTTTCTAGGTCACTGTTCTACTAAAAAACCCTCAAAGCTGTTAAAACGGTATAAATGAACCATTAAGAAATCACTTTCAGCAGTCATAGGGACAGTGCAAAGTACAACGTCCTGTAGGAAACCATCAAAATGCAAGCCAGGAAATAATACTTTCACGTCAGAGAAGGGAACAGAAGGCCACCCCAAGCCTGTCAGGAGGAGAGGGCCTTCCCCCTCAGCCAGAGGGTCCCCTGGAGGGTCTCCCCGCAGTGCTGGGGCGGCCGCTGAGGGTGCGCTGCGTGGAGCAGGCCCTCCCCGGCTGGTCTCTGGGGCGTGAGAAAGGCCCAGCTCCCTCACAGGATTGTCAGGATCCAGTGGGGTCTTACAACAGGTCTCCCGGAAGGAGAAAATGGCTCCTCTGGAGGGTGGACTCTGTGGCATGCATGCCCGCTGAGGCCCCTCCTGTCCCTCCACACACCCCTCCCCACGCCCTGCCCCCCCCCAGTCTCCAGGGATCTCCCCACCTGGAGTTGGCAGTCCCACCACAGTCCTTCAGGCGCAGAGGTCCCAGAGGGTTCGGGGGTGGGGGGCTGGCCTGGGAGAGATGCCCAGATCTTGCCCCAGCGTGTCAGTGCTGAAGTGCCCCTCCACGCTTCCCTGGGCTAGAGGCCAAGGAGGCACCTCAGCCCACCTGGCCGGAGTGGGGAGAAAGCGAGGCCAGAGAGCCCCGTCCCCTCCTGACGCGCAGCTGCCGGTCTCCTCCTCCTGTTTGTCCTCCCAGGGAGACGAACCTGAAGGTGAAGCAGGCCCTGACGGTCACGGCAGAGATGGGAGAGGACCTCCAGACCCTCAGCAGCTTCAATGGTGAGTGCCTCAGGCAGGCAGCTGGCAACCAGAGCCCCTCCTCTCCCTGGGCCAAGCGACTTCCCTGTGATGCCCCCCCCCACCCAAGCTCTCTGGCAGTCACAGGTGCTGAGCTATGGGAGCCCCGGGTGGGACTGGTCTGTGCTTGGTCTGCATGGTGGGGGGGTTCTTACTCTTGGCCCAAGGGCCGTCCTGAGCGGCCTAGGCAAGGGACTGAGGCACGGGGGGGGGGGGCGGGGGGGGAGGCTCCGATCTCTCAGCTGTCACCTTCCTTTCTTCTCCTTGTCTCCATCTACTCCGCCCTTTGGCTTCTGCAATGGAGGCTCTCTCTCTTCCCGCTCCCCCCCCCCCCCAATCACAAGCAGGCCTGCTTCTGCAGAGGGCAAGAGCTGGGCCTGGGAGCAGGGAGGCAGCCTTTGAGGAATGTTTGCTGTGCTCAGACCATTTGGGTGGGGGGTGGCTGGGAAGCTCCGGGAGGGGGGAAGGGTCTCTAGCAGGGTCTTTGTGCCGGGGTCACCAGGGTGGGTCAGGCAGGGAAGCCCAGGGAGCTGGGTAGCATCGTAAGCCAGGGCAGGTGTGCCGGAGGAGGCCTTTCCTGCAGTGGGTCTGGCGGGGGGGGGGGGGGGGGGAGGTCATCACAGCAGCAGTAGGCACAGACCCGCCTTGGAGCCCAGCCAGTGCTGTGGCCAAAGTGCACGCCAGGGGGCAAGTCATCTGTAGGGTGGGCAGTTCTTTGCCCCTGTGCTGGCACAAGCGGGACCTTCCGCCGGGTGCCAGGGGATTGTGCCAGGCCTCGGGGGCAGAGGGCCTGCAAGGGGACCCTGATGATCTGCTGCTTGGGGGGGGGGCAAAGGTCCATCTCCACAGAAGTCACCCCCCCCCCTCCCGGTTGTGCTCAAGAACTCGGGGGCACTCCGTGAAATTGCTGAGCAGTCGGGTTAGAACAGATAAAAGGAAGTCCCTCTTCACCCAAAGAGTGATTAACACGTGGAATTCACTGCCAGAGGAGGTAGTGGCGACAGGGGGTGGTGGCATGGATGGCTTCAAGAGGGATTCAGATAAACACATGGAGCAGAGGTCCATCAGTGGCTATTAGCCAAAAAGTATAGATAGGAACTCTCAGTCTGGGACAAGTGATGCTCTGTCTTCTTGGTGCTTTGTGGGGGGGGCAACAGTGGGAGGGCTTCTGGTGTCCTGGCCCCACTGGTGGAGCTCCTGAAGGCACCTGGTGTTTTTGGCCACTGTGTGACACAGAGTATTGGACTGGATGGGCCACTGGCCTGATCCAGCATTGGCTTCTGCTTATGTTCTCACGTAAGCCCTGCAAGGAGGAAAGGCTGAGGGACATCTTGGGAAGGTTCAGTCTGTAGAGGAGGAGCTTGAGGGGGGGCAGGCTGGCTCTCTTGGAGTCTCTGAAGGGCTGTGTCCCTTAGAGGAGGGCAGGGAGCTGTTCCCGGTGGCAGCAGAGGAGAGGACGCACGAGAGGGGGTTGAAATGAAGGGCGGGAAGGTCCCGGCTGGATCTTAGGGAAAACTTTTTGACAGTGAGAGTTGTGCCGCAGAGGAGTCGGCTGCCTGCAGGGTGCTGGTGGGGCCCTCACAAAGGCCTCACAAAGGGGTGAGGCCAGCCACCGTGTAGCCCCTGCCGACCAGGCCAGCTGCAGAGATGTTGACATGAGTTTGCTGAGCTGCCTGCGGCCTCCTTCTGTGCCCCCACTGGCTGGCTGAGCAGCCCTGGGGGTTCCTTAGCGGAGGGGCAGGAGCCGCAGTCTGGTGGGAGCAGAAGGCTGACTAGGGGGCTGGGCTGGATTCCCAGGCCAGCTGCGGTCTCCCTGGGTAGCCTTGGGCGAGATGAACTCTCTTGGACGGAGCTCCCTGCAGGAGGAGAAAGCATTGTAGCGCACCTGGCTACGCAGGGGTATGCAGGGGACCTGTCCCCCGGAACAGCAGTCTGCCCCACTGAAATTCCCTGCATGAACTCATGAAGCGGCCTTCTATTGAGTCAGACCCTTGGGGTCCGTCCAGGTCAGTCTTGCCTACTCAGACTGGCAGCAGCTCTCCGGGGGGGGGGTGTGTGTCTCAGGCCGAGGTCTCTCCCATCACCCACTAACCTTCTAACCGGGAGTGCTGGGGATTGAACCTGGAACCTTCTTCAGGCCCAGCAGAGCCTCTTCCCCTGAGCCAGGGCCCCCGCATGGCCTCCTCCCTCAGGGCTCCTCTGGTCAGGGCAGAGTGAAGGGGGGGGGAGCTCCTCCTTGGGGCCTGCCTGCTCTTTGTCTGTGCCCCACACCCCCCCTTTCTCTTCACAGATCTTTGCACTCCCTGCCTCTCTCCTGCTTCACTTCCTTCACTCCACTCTGCCACTCTCTGGGGGAGACTCTTGCCTCTGGAGCCGAGGGCGTCCGTCCAGCTCCGGCCGTGCCTCTGAGGGCGGCGGGTATGTCGGTCACTGCGAAGAGCTGGGGAGTTGGCGGGGGTAGTGGAGCGTGGCTGCCTGCAGGCAGAGGTGCCCAAGGCAGGCTTCTGGGGCAGGCAAGAGAGTGGCGGCAAGCAGCTGGGGTCGTGGAGGGATTCCTGGTGAGATGGGGCTGCAACCAGCGGGGCCAAGAGGGGAGACGGAAAGGGCGGGCCTTTGCCAGCCCCAAGGAGTAATATGTGAGCACTGGCGGCTGGTGATTTCCCCAAGAAAATCCCTCAAGCTGCTTTGGGAAAGAGTGCCACCAAGAGCGCTACCTGCCACGCTGGGGGGGGGGGGGGCGGAGGGAGGGCTCTTGTTGCTGAACCATGACATGGCTGTCTGGAGCGGAGGGGAGCAGAGACTCAGCTGCCGAGAGCATTGGCAGGGGACCAGTGGAGCTTGCCGTCAAACCCCTGCCCAGCTAGGGAGCCCACTCCTGGCCTCAGGCAAATCTCGGCCTGTTCGCTGAATGCTACCTCGCAGGGTTGTTGTGCATCCCCTTGCACTCCTTCGTGGAAGGGACAACGGGATAGTGGCCTGAGGAGCAGCCATGGGCGGACCTGAGCCAGAGAAGCAGCTGTGGAAAGAGGGGAGGCCAGGGAGGCCAAGGCTGCATTCACACCCACCCCCACCCACCCCCACCCCCCTCCCCATGCTCTTTGTCTTCAGGGGAAGTCCGGTGTGAAGCCCCCAACAACAAGCTGGACAAGTTTGTGGGGACCCTGACGATCAAGGGGGAGAAGTTTGCTCTGGACAACGAGAAGATGCTGCTCCGGGGCTGCACCATTCGCAACACCGAGTGGTGCTTTGGGCTCGCCATCTTTGCTGGTGGGTGTCGGAACTCCGTGGGCGCTTCTGGGGTGCTGCCTGCTCTCGCCATCCGGCTTGCTATGGAAGGTCCCATCTTCGGCTCTCGACTACCCGGTTGCGGCTTCCCCACCCCTGCCGCACGGAGTGGTACCGTGCGCCTCCCATCACGTGTCTTCCTGGGCACCCCACCTAGCGAGGCCCCTCCCTCCACATTCATCCTTCCCCCAGGTGTGTGTGACCTGGAGGAGCTGCCAGGAGGGAGATTCCCGCCAAGGCTCCAGGTGTGGAGGGCTCTTGCCGCCAGGACACTGGGTAGGGGGGCCGTGGCTGAGGGCTGAGAAATCTAAGTTTAGAAACACCTGGAGCTTGGAGGGTGGAGGCTGGGGAGGGGTGTGTGTCTAGGGATCCTGGGAGGGTATCAGGCCACACAGTCCACCCTCCAAAGCAGCCGTTTCCTCCAGGGGAAGCAGAATAAAGGTTTCAAATGAATAAACAAGCCATTCATGTAGTCTGGAGATCTCCCGGCCCCCGTCTGGGGGTTGGTGACTCTGTGAGTGGCTTCATTTTATTTATTTAAAGCTGGTATTCGCTGCCTTTCTCCCTTCTGGAACTCAAGGTGGCTCACAATACGGCGCATCAGAACTATATTCTGCTGAAAGGCCCTGACCGAAAGCTTTCCTTTTCCTTTCCTGTTAGTCCAGCCTGTGCCCTTGCTGTGCTCTGTGCGTCAGTGGCCAGGAGCGTGAGAGCCACAGCTTCGCTGGGGGGGGGGGGGGTGGATCTTGGAGCCCAAGCAGTCCGGAAGGGCCTCCCACTGGGAACACGTCTTCTCGGGCTCCGGTGAACCTGGCCTGCCCAAGAGCTGCAGCACTGTTGGTCCTGCAAAGACGTGGAGGAGGAGTCGCCGTGAAAAGTCCTCCTAGTCTTTGAATCCTGTTTTTAATGTGGAGCCCCAAGGTGGAGCGTTTGCTGATAGAGCTGCCAGGCACATGGGCGCATTTGTGGGGCACAGGCCAGCAGCGGAACAAACAAAGCCCCCCAAGCAGGGTGGGCACAGGAGGGCCTGCGTGCTTGCCTCGTTCCAGGCATTAAAAGGCCAGTGCATTTGGGACAGCTGAACTGTTCAGGACTCACAGGCCTCTTGAAATACCAGTTGGTAATTAAGCTAAAAAGCACAGGAGTGAATGGGAAGGGGGCTTCCTTTGGGGAAGGAGTTCTTCCCTGCCTTTCCACCCCACCTCAACCCCACAATGGGCTTAGTGAGCCAGTCTGAGAGCCCCCGGTTCTGGGGTGGTCCTGCCACCAGCTGCAGCAAAGGGCCGGGGACATAGCTGGCACAGGGCAGGGCCTCTTGGGGCTGCACGCCTGGCTTCACCTGCATGGCTCCCACAGATCTGTGTCCACTCAAAAAATGGAGAATGCAATGCTTTCCTCCTTGGGGAGGGGAGAGACCTCAGTGGGGTGTTGTGCCATGGAGTGCCCCCTCCAAAGCAGCCGTTTACTCCGCGGGACGGGTCTGTGTAGTCTGGAGATTAGTTGCCATGCTAGGAGATATCCAGCCCTCACCTGGAGGTTGGCAGCCCTACATCTGGGGCAGAAAAGCATGGCCAGGCCCAGGGGCAAAGCTGGTGCTGTGCTCTGGGGCATGCCAGAGGGGCGGGCCTTGGATCAGGAGAGGGTGGGCAGGGGTCTGCGGTGCTTATTTTGCCGCCTCCCGTGGGGAAGGAAGCCAAGTCCACGGCTGCGTCCTGCCTGTGCTGTCCCACCCGGCTGCTCTGAGTCGAGGCCCCGCTCCGGTGTCCCCACGCCTGCGGAAAGAGCAGCTGCCACTCAGCCACCATCACAGGCCCCCTGGGGACCGCTTGATCTTCCAGGGCCAGACACCAAACTCATGCAGAACAGCGGCCGGACCATCTTCAAGAGGACCAGCATCGACCGGCTCATGAACACGCTGGTGCTGGTGGTGAGTGGCGCCCCGTCCTGCTCTTTCCCAGCTCTGCCTGGCTGCCCCCCCCCCGGCCCAGGAGGGGGGCATTTATTCCCCTGGGGAGGAAGGGGGTTGGGAGGAAGTTCATGCACCCCGAGAGAGATTCCCCCCCCCCTTCTCTCCCCTATCCTCTTCCTGAGACTGTGCAGTTGTAGCAGTAGGGATCCTGCCTCCACTCCAAGGTTAAGTTACTCTCCCCAAATTCCTCTTGATTTTTGTGCTCCCCAGGAAGGGAGGTGAGCATATCTTAACGGAGCAGCCAGGCGAATGGGCAGAGGTATGACGGAGGCTCCTTTGGGCAAAAGAGTTAATTTTCCTGGCACGTGTTCTGTTCAAAATCCACAAACAGAGCTGCCCCCCAGGAAACATCAGCTCGTAAACGATCCATTTTATAGAAAATAAAATAGGAAAGAGAAATCCTAGCTATGTCCCTTCATAAGCTCAGGTCTCAGCACCTCCTGCAGGTCTCGCTGCAGGCTTCCCCCCCAAAACTGGCAGGCTGTTTGAACCCTTCCTTTCCCAAAAGTTCTGTTACGCGATGCGGTGATGTTTTGCCCCACTGCCCCTGATGGCTGGCATCAGAATATACTGGACACAGTTGGGAGTCTAGTGGCCCCTTGAAGACCAGCCAAGTGTCCCGCCTGCACCTGGAAGCTGGTGCCCAGAATAAAAGGTTCTTGGCCTCCCAGGTGCCCCCGCTGGACTCAGACTTTGCTCTGTTGCTTCTGACCAACATGGCCACCCCACCTGAATCTATCAGAAGATACCAAAACCTCTCCATTCCCCCTTCTCAGCAGCGGAGTCCAGCAGCTGTCTCTCTGCTCTCCCGCAACCAAATGGGATTTCAAAGCTGTTGTTTTTGCGGGTCGTCTTTGAAGGCAGCTGCCCCCCCCCCACACACACACGACAGCACCCTCTTTTCTTTCTTTCTTGGAAACAGTTGTTATACCCTCTCCTCAGGTGCTGGAGGCAGTTTGCAGCAGGAAAATGCTGAAAGCGCCAGTAAAACAATAAGACAGAAACGATGAAAGGAGGCAAGGAGCTGCAAAACCAGCAGCACCCAGCCGCGACAAGCTGCAGACATCAATTTTTGGCAGTGGATTTAGGGCAGCGAGAAAAAGAAGCACTTCCCAGAATTTGGGCGGGCTGGCAGGGGGGCGGGGTGTGTGTCTGTATGTGTCTCCTGCCAGGCTGGTCTTGCTGTCTCCAGGTTGGCCAATCCCTGAAGCTCTGGGTGTGGATTCTGGGGAGGGCAGGGTTTGGGAGGGTAGGGACCACTGTTCCCTCTAAGCTGAGCTGGTGTGAGCTAGCCCACAGTCTTTTCACCTCCGACTCACACATTTCTGTCTTGGCTCAGGAAGGAGGGCTCCTGAGCAGACTAATGCGTGCAGTGGCCAAATTGCTCGTCCGCAGCTTTAATGTCAGTAGCTCACAGAGTAGAATTTCTATTCACAAGAAGACTCCACAGCTTAGAGGGAGCGTTGGTCGGGACATCAGTGGGGCACGATGCCATGGAGCTCGCCAGAGGAATGGATCTTTGTTGTCTGGGGATCAGTCGTAATTCCAGGAGATCTCCAGGCCTCACCTGGAGGTTGGCAGCCTTATGCGGGGAGGGGAGTGCCTGGCCCGGGGCGGGGGAGCCATTCCCCTCTGACATCGTTGGCAGCCCCTGCGCCTTCTGCAGGGCTGCTGCCTCCGGGCCAGCGTGCCTGGAGTGGACCTTGGGCTGCCCACAGGGCCCGAGAGCACCGCAGGCCACCCTGACCCAGGCCGCCCAGGCAAGCCCCATCTCGGAAGCTCAGCAGGGAATTGGAGGGGAGACCTCCAAGGAATACCAGGGCTCGGGACCCAGAGGCAGGCTGTCAAGCCCCCTCTCTGGAAAGCGTCCAAGTTCCCAGTAGGGGTTGCCAGAGGAGGTCACTGTGACTTCCAGGCACGCAAATACAGGCACACACACACCTCGCCTGGGCTCAGTTTGCCTGTGCAAGGCTGCCGTGGGGCTTCGGGCCAGCCATTCTGTGGAGAGCCAGGATGAGCAGGTAGGATTGGGTCACGGGTGGAGCTGCGGCGAAGGGGGGGGGCATCCCCTGGGGTCCAGGCCCACCCGGGGGGCTCCCAGAGGGGTCTTTCCCGGCTCCTGGGAAGCGGAGCCTTCTCTCTCGCTCTGACCCACACGCTCCTTGTTGGCAGATCTTTGCATTTCTGGCGGCCATGTGTCTCATCCTGGCTGTTGGCAACAGCATTTGGGAGCACAGCACAGGCCGGTACTTCCAGGTGTACCTGCCATGGGCAGGGGACGTCCACTCTGCGCCCTTCTCCGGCTTCCTCATGTTCTGGTCCTACGTCATCATCCTCAACACAGTGGTCCCCATCTCTCTCTATGTCAGGTAAGGGGGGCGAGCCGGCCTGGCTGTGAAACAAGGAGGGTGGGCCGGGGACTCCTCGTGGGAGAGCGTGCCGGAGCTCTCGACCCCAAGAGCTGGCTGCGGGAAGGGAAGGCCAGTGCTCTGCCCACCTGCCTTCAGAAGGAAAGCCTGGCACCATTTTTGGAGAGGGCCTGATCCCTGTTGCTCTTCAGGACCAAGTGCTGGGCGAACAAAGGCCAGGGGAAGTCCCAGGCCCGTGGCCTCTGCTCCTCAATGGCAAGAGAGGAACAGCCCACCATGTCCTCCTGACAAGATGCTTCAAAGGAGTGCTGCAAAAGAGAGCCGACAAAGGCAAACTCCCAAGCCGTGGCTGTGGGCAGACCACAAAGGAGGGGGCCGTGGCTCAGTGGCACAGCACCTGGGTGGCAGCAGAAGGTCCCAGGTCCAGTCCCCGGCATCTCCAGCCAAAAAGGACCAGGCAGGCACCCTGGCCGGCCTGAGGCACCCTGGAGAGCCGCTGCCAGTTTGAATAGACAGGACGTACCTGGTGGGACCCCCCCCCCCTCTGGTTCAGCCCAAGGCAGCTTCAGGTGTTCAGGGGGAGCTGTGCCTGCTCCAGCTGGCCAACTGGTGGCGGGGGGTGGCCGGGCAGTGTGCCTCTGCTGGAAAGCCATGGCCTACTGCACCTTCCCAAATTGCATGCAGCAGTTCACATGCAGGGGGCCGCCTCCTTGCTCCTGTTCGTGGGTTGCATGCTAATTCCTTCCTGGAACCCTCCTCATACCCTCCGTGGCAGAATTTTTGTAACTTGCGAGGTGGCCCAAAGCGGAAACTATCTGAGAGGTCAGTCCTGAAACCCCGCGGAACAAGAGGCTTCCTTCCAAGCAGAGGTGGCATCCGGTCAGCCGGGGGGGGGGGGGGGGAGGAGGCATTTTCCTCTGTCAGTCCTTCCCCCATCTTCCACTTGTTCCTGTGTTATAGATACGGATACAGAGAGATAGATGGGTACCCACACTCAGGTGTACTCACGCATCCGATGAAGTGGACCGTGTCTCACCAAAGCTTTCCTTGCCATGAGCATCTTTAGTCTTTCTGGTGCCACGAGACTCTGGGTTCTTTTTCCTGCCAAGGTGACTGGGCCGTTTCTTCCTGTAGTCAGCCAGTCGCCTTCCTTCCCTCCAGTGTAGAGATCATCCGCCTGGGCAACAGCTTCTATATCGAGTGGGACCGGAAGATGTACTTCCCGCTGAACGACACCCCCGCCCAGGCCCGCACCACCACCCTCAACGAGGAGCTGGGGCAGATCAAGTACATCTTCTCGGACAAAACCGGCACCCTCACGCAGAACATCATGGTCTTCAACAAATGCTCCGTTGACGGGAAGTCCTACGGTAGGGTTCTTTTCGGCAAAGGATCGCTGGCTAGACTCCCCCCCCCCCCCCCCCCAAGACCTCAAGCAGAAAACGGCGGGCAGGAAGCAGAAATGTCTGAGAGTTTGCCCCTGTTGGCACGAAAAAAATACTGGCAGGCTGCCCTTGCCCGTGCAAGAGACGGGGGGGGCATGTGCAGGGCAGCTTCCCTTGAGGCCCTGCCTGAAGACAAGGCAGAGGAAGGAGCTGTTCGTCCCGCGGGGGCGGGGGGGGGAGGGCGCTCCGGCCCGCCCTCCACTCCTTGCCCTGCAGCCTGAGCTAAAGAAAGAGTTGCTTAAAGTCCACAGTGCAGAAATTTCCATAGACTGGAAGCTGTGCGAGGGCTGCCTCTGTGTCTCCTGCCCAGGTGAGAAAATTCTGGCTAGAGAGAGAGACAGGTTGGCCTGGAGAACCCCGGGCCACGCTGCAGAAGCCCCTTGGCCTCCCACCCACTTGCCCGTATCCCAGCTGTGCAGATGCTGGATGACTGCAAAACAGGGCCTCATCGGTGGGTGGGTGGGTGGGTGGGTGGGAGAGCAGCAGGCTCGTGGCGGTGGAGGCCCTGCCCTCTAGGCACGGATGGCACCACCCACGGACAGGGCTCTGCTCTGGGCACGGGGGCAGGCCTACTTGCTGCTCCGGGCCTTGCTCCTGCCTGCTGTGTAGCCAGCCACATGCAGCTGCCGCATTCGCCCTCCTCCCTCTCTGGCGGGGGCAGAAGATGCTGAGCCCGGGCAGTGTTTTGTCGCCTGGCCAGAACAGCTCCCTGCCCAAACTGGTCATGAGCTCGAAGGTGCCAAGGCGCTGATGCCCTCCCTCCATTCAGCTGGCCAAGCGTGCTTGTGGGGCGTGGCTCCTGCTACAGCCGTGTGTATTTCTAACCCACAGGGGACGTCTACGATTCGGAGGGGCACCGGGTGGAGGTCACGGAGGTAAGGGCTCCAGCGCCACCCCTTCTGCATGGGCCACAGCTGCGTGAGTGTTGTGTCACCGCAGCGAGGGCATCTGTTGCCCAGGGCCCCTAGCCAGGCCTTCTCTCTGCTACTCTGTCTCATGGGGAGGCACATGAGGGGCCTGGGACTCCAGCAAGCCCCCATTTTGCGAGCTGCTTGCACTCTGAGAGGGCCGGGAAGAAACCTTCCGATCGGCTGCTGCACCCCCTGTGAACCTGGTCAGAGGGGGATTTGGGCTTGTGAAAGGATGTGTGTGTGTGTGTGTGTATGAGAGAGAGAGAGACCCCATGCATGCCATCCAGTCAAAGGCCAGCAGGCACAGAGCGGCGGTTGCAGCGGCGCTGATTTCTTGCTCTTGCAGTCCACCCAGAAAGTTGACTTCTCCTACAACCCGCTGTCTGACAGCAAGTTCTCCTTCTACGATTCAAGCCTGGTTGAATCTGTGAAGAGGGGTGATCCCCCAACCCACAAGTTCTTCCGGTTGCTCTCCCTCTGCCACACGGTGATGCCGGAAGAGAAGCGGGAAGGTGAGGGGCGGCCTGCAGGCCTGTTTCCTCCTCCGTCTCTTTCTCGCTGGGTGACCGGTGACCGGGATTGACTCGGCCTCTCTTCCTCGGCCCGGCAGGCTTCCTCGTGTACCAGGCCCAGTCTCCCGATGAAGGGGCCTTGGTGACTGCAGCCCGCAATTTTGGCTTTGTGTTCTGCGCCCGCACACCTGAGACCATCACGGTGGTGGAAATGGGAGAGACAGTGGTCTACAAGCTGCTCGCCATTTTGGACTTTGACAATGTGCGCAAGAGGATGTCCGTCATCGGTATGTCCATTCCCACAGGGCCCCCCTCCCCCTGTGACTGGCACTGTACCGGTTCCCTTGGCACTCTGCTCAGGAGTTTTGCTTCCTGCCTGATGGAACCTGGCACAGAAATTGCCCTTTTATACAACAACACGGACTTTCCAAATGGGAGTTTCAAGGACCTGGTGCCAAACCTGCTGTGAACGGCTGGGGCGCTCTTCCTGGCGCTTGAAGAACAGGAAGCTTTTCCCGGCAGAATGTTTCTCGGTTCTGGCAGGTGGTCTTGTGCAGTGCAGACAAACAGAGGTCCTGGAGGGTCCTCGTTGCTTCCCTCAGTGAGCAAAGGGAGTGTGAGCAGAAGGGCAGGAGGGGAAGGCGATGGAGAGAGAGTCAGAGGGGGCCTGTTGCCCTCTTGGAAGGAAGGCAGAGAGAGAAGTCCAAGAGAGGGGGCACCAGGAGGGAGGAAGTCCCAGAGCTGAGCAAACTGAGAACAGAGAGACCACCGCAGGCGAGAGAAAGCAGACAGAAGGATGTGGCCTGTCCTCCTGGCTAGCTCTGTTCGCCCCGCCCCCTTGGCAGAGCCATGCCACCCTGTCCTTCACTCCCAGCCACCCATGTGCCAGCCTCTGCCTGCGTGCTGTGCATCCACCAGGCAGGGCTCTCATGCTTTGCCCTTCTTCTCTCGTTCTCAGTGCGGAGCCCAGAGGGGGAGCTGACCCTCTTCTGCAAGGGGGCCGACACCATTGTGTATGCTCTCCTGCATCCTTCCTGTGGACCCCTCATGGAAAAGACCACCGAACACCTGGAAGTAAGCAGTGCCTTCCACGGGGCTGCCACCAGACCTCCTTCAGCCAGGGACTGTGGCACACAAGGAGAAGCAGCTTCGGCCCCCCTGGGGAGTCATTATTTATTTGCCCTTTGGGGGTGGGGGGTGGGACTTTGATGTACGGGGCAAGAGGTAGTTTTCACTAGGAGCCAAGGAGCAGCTCCAGGACAGTGTCAGGTTTGGAAAATGGTGTGCGGACTGGGGGGTGGGGGGTGAGACTGAAACTGAATCGGGCTCCAAGGCAGCTGGGAACAGAGCCCCCCCCCCCATGGAATCCTCAAGGCCAGCCTGCTCAGAAGGCCTCCTGGTGGAGGTGGGGGGGTGATCTGAGGATACTGTGGTGTGTGGGCCTGCCCCATGCAAACTCTGGGCTTCTTAAGAGAGGGTGGGGAATTTCAACTGCTGTGTGTCCTCTGTGAAAACTGAGGCTGAGCACCCCTTGGGGACAAGTTTCCGGGTCGGGAGCTTGCTGGGGATTTGGGGGTGGAGCCTGGGGACGGCCGGGTTTGGGGAGGGGAGGGACCTCCGCAGCATGATGCCCTCAGGTTCCCCCTCCAAAGCAGCCGTGGTCTGGAGGTCAGCTCCTATTCTGGGAGGTCTCCGGCCCGGGACACCCCTGGAGCCTGGCCATCCGGGTCTCCCCCCTCTCCCCTGGGGTCTTTGCAGGAGTTTGCTGGGGAGGGCCTGCGGACGCTGGTCGTGGCCTACAAGGACCTGGACGAGGCCACCTTGGAGGAGTGGCTGCAGCGGCACCATGAGGCCAGCACCGCCCTGGTGGAACGAGAGGAGAAGCTGGCCCGCCTGTACGAAGAGATCGAGGCAGACCTGATGGTAGGTGCTATGGGTGGCTGCCGGAGGCCACCCTCTCTTTCAGCGGGGAGACAGCACTTTTGGGGCTGTTTCTTGTCTTCCTCCCCTATGGGGACCCAAAGCAGCTCACCTCGCCCCCACCACAACCACCCTGTGAGGTCGGCCAGGGTGTGAGTGCGTGACCAAAGTTAACCCGCAAGCTTCCATGGCGGGGGGGGGGGGGTTCAGACTGGGACCTTCCAGGTGCTAGTCTAACAGTCTAACCACCGCACCACGCCGGCTCTCCTCTCTTGCGGATCCTTTAAAAAAAGCTTTATGTCATTGAGTGTTGCGACATCCTGTGGCAAGGAGTACCGTAGGATGGTTGTGTTTCGTGCTGAGAAGCATTTTGGATCCGTTTCAATAACATTAACCCTGGTTTGCATTTTGAAATTGCGTGGACGTTTCCCCTATTCCCAACTCCCCCCCCCCTTGTGTGTCGTCTAGATCACCCAACCACAGCCCCCCCCCTTCAGTTCCCGCCTTCAAAAGCTCCCTCCCCTGCTCTCTGCTCTCCCCTGTCGGTGTCTGTGAGTGGGCCTTCCCAGCCCTTCTCTGCTCCCCAAAGGCCCCTCCCTTCCATTTCTTGGGTCATTTCCCCCCCCCCCCCCCCGTTGTTGATTTCCTGCCTCTTTTCCTTTCCTTCATTGCCACTGCCCTTACAAGGGGTGACATCTGGACCTGGTTCCATGCCTTTATGAGTCTGTCCATGAGGACCTGGGCGTTTCCCCCCCCCCCCCCGCTCCCGCGCACCCCCCCTTGCAAACCACTTCCGGCCCCTCCGTCCGTCCGAGAGCAAGGGTCCCTGGGGGGGGGGGGGCAGCCGGGCGCTGACGGAGCCTCTCCTTCCTCTGCAGCTGCTTGGGGCCACGGCCATTGAGGACAAGCTGCAGGACGGAGTCCCCCAGACGATTGAGACCCTGGGCAAGGCACAGATCAAGATCTGGGTGCTGACTGGGGACAAGCAAGGTAGGCTGGGCGCGGGGCCATGCAAGCTGCCCGGGAGAGGGCTCGCCTCATGGGCCCCAGGCCGCCACGCTGGGCTTGGGGGCGCTTTCTAGCCAGGCGGGGTCAGAACCCTTTGCGACCCCACGGGGTATTCTGGGCGCACTCTTGGCTCATGCAGGGAAGACTGTGACCCTCCGAGCGAGCCGGGCCCCGGGCCCCAGGCGTGGAGGATGGGATGGCGCCTCTCCTGCCCCCACAGCTGTGCTTCTAGGGGGCCAACCCTTGGCTCATTCTGTGTGTGTGTGTGAGAGAGAGAGAGACAAGAAGAGTCTAGAGGGGACCTTAAGTTCTATCAGCATTCCTGAGCCAGAGCTCACTTCCTGAGACAGGAGAAGGGGAAGCCATAACTGCGCACCGGGGGGGTGGGGTGTTGCCGCAGGGGTCCAGGGACCCACATTCCTCCCGGCTGCTCTGATCACTCCAGGGGTGCTTGGTGGGCTCCACAGGAGAAGTCCCTTTCCTTGGGTGGGGGTCCTTGGGAGGGGTCACGTGCAGTCCTTCAAATCTTCCCACCTGATAATGCTGGGGTGGAGAAGGCAACCTCCTTATTGGCGCCAGACCGCCTGCCCCTGCTCCCGGTGCAGGGCCCGGTTTATCTGGGGCAGGCCCTTGAGTCTTGCGTTTGAGTTCTGGGGAGTCCCCCCTGGTCTAATCCCTGGCAAGCACAGGGCACAGGCGGTGCGACAGCCCAGATCTCACCGTGGAAGTCAGCCCGTGTGGCGGAACAGGCGTGCTTTGACTCGCAGACCCTGCTCTGCCTGCCCCTCCTTGGCATTGCCAGCTCCTGGAGGGGGTTACTTCTTCCTTCCTCTGGGATAACCTGCTGCCACCACCTGCCCCCTTTTTTGGGGGGGGGGGTTTCCCTGCTAGGAGGGACAGGGCTCCTAGCCCTGCCTCTATGTCCTCTGTCAGCCAGCGCCTGGTTACCACGGGGACCAATGATGACTTTGGGGTTCCCCTGGAGAAATAGCCACGTTCACACCGACTGCTTTCCTCCCAACCCC
The DNA here is from genome assembly GCA_029233225.1 of Lepidodactylus listeri. Taxonomy (NCBI): domain Eukaryota; kingdom Metazoa; phylum Chordata; class Lepidosauria; order Squamata; family Gekkonidae; genus Lepidodactylus; species Lepidodactylus listeri. The sequence goes on along the minus strand of JARCFY010000004.1, from coordinate 731,298 downwards.
GGGGGGGGGGGGAGGCCCTCTTGCACTCTAGCATGCCCAAGGCGGGGGGGTGGGGGGGAGCCTAGGTGGTACAGAGACTGAGAACCAGCCTTCAAAGTCAAAGAAGACTGACTGAAAAGGGAACACTTACAAGCATCCTCAAGCCCAGCCCAGCACTAGATCAGGAAATGGGTTTCAAACGAAAACTGGTCATCAGTGCAGTCCCCTTTCCCTGTTCTAGACGTACCCTAACTGATGTTAAAATAGGGAAGGCACTGATGATTTTAAAAAGTTACAAGGTTCCTACCCACGGCCCATTGCCCGGGAGACCACGTGGCCAGCAAAAGACAGCTGCCTGTCTGCAGACCGAAGCTCAGAGTTGTCCCCAACGCAGCCCCCCAAGGAAGAGAGACCCTTGCGAGGAGGTTTTCTTAGCCCCCACTTGATATCACTCTCTCTGCCCTCTTGACCCGGTCTGCCCAAATCACAGGTGTATCCTGGGAGCTCTCCTGGAAGGCATTCTGGGAAATCTCCAGGAGTCACCTGGACACTTCCTAGTACCGAATTCCTTGGTTGGTTTTCCTACCAGTGCCATTAGCAGATGTATAGATGTAATTGAGCGGGCAGTTGAACTGGGTGGCTGCCACCCCTCACAGTTTTAAACTCAAGATGGGGAGGAGGTTCTCTCCACAGCCCATCTGGGATGAACCAGTTCCATTTGGGGGTGGGGACAAGTTCTTTCAAAAAAATGATGCGCCAGGAGGAAGGACTGTGTCCTGAGTCTTTGTGGGACTCGCTGGTTCCGTGTCGGGAGTGGCCAAGCCCAAGCACAGCTTCCTTCCTCACTGAGGAGTCGGGCTTTTGTTTTCCTCTGGCTGCATCGCTCCAAACGGGGAGAGCCGCCCACCCAGACGGAGCTTCTGCACCCTCAAACTGTGTGCTGCTTTGCTCTGCAGAGACAGCGGTTAATATCGGCTACTCCTGCAACATGCTCTATGATGCCATGGAGGACATCTTCTTCATCCAGGGCCACAGCTCTGAAGAAGTGCGCCAGGAACTCAGGTGAAAATTGGTGCCGGGGGGGGGGGGGGATTGCCAAGGACTTCCTGGAGGCCAAAGAGGGGGAAGGTGTGAGCCCAACTAGGCCAGCCAGTCCTGCTTCCAAATCATAAGAACCTCAGGAGAGCCCTGCTGGGTCAGGCCAGGGAGGGGCCATCCAGTCCAGCATCTCCTGTCTCACACAGGGGCCCCAACCAGTTCCTCTGGAGGACCAGCAACAGGGCAGAGAGGCCGAGGCCTTCCCCTGAGAAGAACCCGAGAAGAGCCCTGCTGGATCAGACCAGTGAGGGTCCCTCTAGTCTAGCCTCCTGTCTCACACAGGGGCCAGCCAGTTCCTCTGGAGGGCCAGCAACAGGGCAGAGAGGCCGAGGCCTTCCCCTGATAAGAACCCCAGAAGAGCCCTGCTGGATCAGACCAGTGGGGGTGCATCTAGTCCAGCATCCCGTCTCACATAGGGGCCAGCCAGTTCCTCTGGAGGGCCAACAACAGGGCAGAGAGGCCGAGGCCTTCCCCTGAGAAGAACATCAGAAGAGCCCTGTTGGATCAGACCAGTGAGGGTCCATCTAGTCCAGCATCCTGTCTCACACAGGGGCCTCAGCCAGTTTCCCTGGAGGGCCATCAACAGGGCAGAGAGGCCGAGGCCTTCCCCTGAGAAGAACCTCAGAAGAGCCCTGCTGGATCAGACCAGTGAGGGTCCCTCTAGTCTAGCATCTTGTCTCACACGGTGGCCAGCCAGTTCCTCTGGAGGGCCAGCAACAGGGCATGGAGGCCGAGACCTTTCTCTGAGAAGGACCTAAGAAGATCCCTGCTGGGTCAGACCAGTGAGGGTCCATCCAGTCCAGCCTCCTGTCTCCCACAGTGGCCAGTCAGTTCCTCTGGAGGGCCAGCAACGGGGCAGAGAGGCTGAGGCCTTTAGATATCCAGACCTTCCGGTATATCTGGAATGAGAGAAGCCCCATGACGTGAACCCAGCGTCCCCTCGCTTTAACGAGAGTGATGGTGCTAGAAGGACTCTGGCTGATTCCTGCAGCATTCGGACCTTTGCTGTTTGTGGGCCTTCCTTCAGGAAAGCCAGGAAGAAAATGCAGCCTGACACCTTTGTGGAGGACGACGGAACGGATGCCCAGGTCCAGAAACCGGGACAGTCCCAGCTCTTGCCCGAGGAGCAGCCCAGCGGGGAGTTCGGCCTGGTGATCAGTGGCCACAGCCTGGTGAGGACGAGGCTCTGCGCGTGTCATGCCGCCGTCTGGGGGCTGGGATGGGAAGTGTGTCTGAAGGCTCCATTGCCCCAGGTTTTTATAAGAGCTGCTGGTGGGTGGACCGGTGGCAGATTTGAGTTTTGGCCTGTGGAGCCAGGCCTGTGGATGCTGCCGGAGTGGGTGGTGGTTCGGCCAGTGCAGCAGTGCAGGCCACGTTGAAGGGCCCGTCTCTCCAGAGCACTGCAGGAGGCAGGGTGTGGCCGCAGGAGAGCTGTGGAAGGGTGGCAGCCCCGCCCTCAGAAGGGCTTGGGGAGCCCATGGAAGGAAGGAAGGAAGGAGTCCGGGGAAGGTCTCCTGCCACGTGGGAAGGGGGTGTGAAGGCTGTGGCCACTGCCCGGGGGCCAGGCCATGCAGCAGCCTTCCAGCTGTGGTACAAAGAATCTCGTGGCACAACATCTGCTGAAGCACTGGAGAGTGTTTCTGTGTGTGTGTGTGTGTGTGTGTGTGTGTGGTCTTAGGATCGCTTTGGGAGCTACCCCTGAGCGTGGTGCACGTGACTCCTGGACTGATGGGCAGGAGGGACTCGAAGAGGCCGTGCCAGGCGGGGAGGGCACCTGAGAGGAGTGGGGCACCCGTGGGCAGCAGGGAGGTGCTGAAGGGGCCCACAGAGGGTCAATCCAGCCTCCTCCAGGACAGCCTTTGGCAAGGAGGGTGTTCCGGCAGACAGCGGAGCATAGTCGGAGTGCCACCCCTCCCTCCCTCCCTCTGGGAGCGCCTAGGTGGTGGTGGGGGGGGTGTTGGGGCCCCCAGAAAGGGAGCGGCAGACGGGTCACCAGGCATGGAGCCCTGGGCTAGCTGCTGTCTCAGCTCCCACCACAAGGCAGAGCTGTGCCGTTTTCTCCCCAGGGCAGGATGTGTCGGCCCCAGAGGCAGCTTGAGGCCGCCCACCGAAGCCCAGAGCCCCGGGGCAGCCCCCAACACGGGCCAGCCTCCTCCGACTCTTGGCACAGGAGCAGCCAGTCCAGGGCGGGGGTGGGGCAAGAGTTAGGGCTGGAGAGAAAGACGCCAGGCTCAGCGTGCAGCTGCTGATGTGTGTGGGGGCCACCGGTTTGGGTTGTGGCTGGGAATGGGCCGGGGGACACGGCTGCTCACAGCTCTCAGCTGGGTCAGGAAAATGGTGCCTCCGTGCCTGGCTGTGCGGCGTCAGGAGAGGTCTTGGCCCTGCGGCCGGGCCGGAGAGCTCGGTGGTTTTCCCGAGGCAGCCTTCTGGGTGTGCCCAGCTTAGGGTGCCTGCCCCGCTTTGGGCTTGGGCGCCTTCCATTCCCTCCCTCCCTCCCTCCCTCCCTGTGCAGGCGCACGCCCTGGAGGGGAATCTCCAGCTGGAGCTGGTGAGGACGGCCTGCCTCTGCAAGACAGTCCTCTGCTGCCGCGTGACGCCCCTCCAGAAGGCCCAGGTGGTGGAGCTGGTGAAGAAGCACAAGAAGGCCGTGACGCTAGCCATCGGGGACGGGGCCAACGACGTCAGCATGATCAGGGGTGAGCAAGGGGCCGGAGCGCCTTCCCTCTCTGCCGCTGGTGCTGGGGGAGGCAGCCTGGCCGGAGTGGGGCCCGGAGGTGGCGTCTGGGCCAGGAACGAGGAGTGGCGGCGGCGGCGGGGGGGGCAGATGGGCGTTTGGGAAGGGTCAGACTCCGAAAGGAGGAAACCAGCAGCCCAGGCAGCTGCAGGCCATGGGGCTCTGGCCGGGGCCAAAGAGCGCTCCCGGCGTTCCAGCAGCCCGCCTTCTCTTTCCGCCCCAGCGGCCCACATTGGCATCGGCATCAGTGGCCAGGAGGGGATGCAGGCCGTGCTGTCCAGTGACTTCGCCTTCGCCCAGTTCCGCTACCTGCAGCGGCTGCTCCTGGTCCACGGACGCTGGTCCTACATCCGGATGTGCAAGTTCCTGGCCTACTTCTTCTACAAGAACTTCGCCTTCACCCTGGTCCACTTCTGGTACGGGTTCTTCTCCGGGTTCTCTGCACAGGTAGGCCCTGCTGACTCCGCGTCGGCGCCGTTGTTGGGGCCGGCTCCTCCGTGGAGGAACACAGGATGGGCACCCTGGCTGGCTCCCGGGTAACCGGATTCCAGTTGCACAGGCATCCATTCCAGAGCATCTGCTTCATGCTCCGCCCGTCTGGAAGCCTTCATGGGAGAGCCCTCCCCTCCCCTCCCCTCCCCTCCCCTCCCCAGGTGCCAACCCCACCACTCCAGAAATTCCCCACGCCAGAGCTGGGAACCCTCAGTGAGAGTCCCCAAAAGGACACGCTGCAGTTTGGCATGACCCTCTTGGTGGGCCGGAGCAGATTGTTCCGACGAGATTGACGGGACTCTCCCCTGAGGTCCCCCGACAGGAATCCCGGTGTTCCTCCAGGCCCCAGACCTCACCCTTGAACCGGGAGAGTCCATTCCGATACCTCCGCAGAATCGCCCTGAGTTTGGCCTGCCCTGGGCCTCTCTGTGACGGACAAAGAGAACCGTTTGGACGTAGCTAATGGCGGGGAGGGGGCGCTTGCTCAGGCCTCCCGTGTGCACCCACACACACACACACACCCACACCCCCCCCTGCCTCCCACCTTCTTTGCAGACTGTCTACGATGAGTGGTTCATCACCCTGTACAACCTGGTCTACACCGCCTTGCCCGTGCTGGGAATGAGCCTCTTTGACCAGGTGAGGTTTGGGCTTTCCCGCCCACAGGATCTGGCCGGTAGGGCAGCCGGTGTGTCTGCCCCAGAGTAGAGGCCAAGGCCTTGCCCAGGAGGGGGCTGTTGGGCAGCCTGGCATGGGGCGGAGCGGCCCGGCCTCCTTCCGGAAGCTGTGCCATCAGCACCGGGGCAGTGCCTGCCCAGGAGGGGAGGTCTCCCCCCCCCCCCCGCTGCTCCTCTGGGGGCTCGGTTGTGGCTGAAGGTTTGCAGGACCGCAGAGGTTTGGTGGGTGCCTCCCAGGGTGGGGTGGCCGCATTGCATCTTGAGGGCCTCCCTCTGCCGGCAGGATGTGGACGACCGCTGGAGCCTGCAGTTCCCGCAGCTGTACACCCCTGGCCAGCAGAACCTCTACTTCAACAAGCTGGAGTTTGTCAAGTGCATGCTGTACAGCATCTACAGCTCCCTGGTGCTGTTCTTCATGCCCTACGGGACCATGAGCGACGCTGTGCGGAGCGACGGAAAGGCCGTGGCCGACTACCAGTCCTTTGCGCTCACGGCTCAGACCTGCCTGCTCATTGTGGTCTCTGTTCAGGTGAGCGGCCCCTGGCCCAGGCGTGCCCACAGGAAGACTTGTCTGGGCGGAGTGTCTCCTCAGGGGGCCTTCCTGTGGGCACCGCTCTCGTTGGCGGGCAGGCGGCCCCTCTTGTGGGCTTGTCTGTCTTTGGGATGGAGCTTTGCCATGCATCTGCCTGCTGGTGCTTCTGGAGCGGGCCGCCTTCACATCCGGGCAGTGAGGAGGGGTGTGTGACCGAACAGACCTGCCTGCCAACTCCTGGAGGGAGCGATTCCTCTTCCTTTCCCTTGGGTATTCACTGCCTATTCACCTGATCATTGCGGGGGGGCCTGAAAGAGAGAAACAGGGCTCTCAATCCCTTTCTCCGGTTCTGAGGCCGGGCCTCAAGGTCTCCTGTGGTGACCACAGGGACCAAATGCCGCTTTGGGTTTCCCCGGGAGGGCTGGCCACTTGCCCCCCTGACCTCTTCTCCCCACCCTTATACACTAGCATGTCCTACAGCTGTGTGGTACAAGGAACTGCCACCGGCATCAAAGAGTAAAATGTTTATTTAAAAAGGAAGTGTTCACAAGCAGACTGTCACCCCATACCCAGATCGGCACAGGGAAGAACAAAAGAGAGGCAAATGCATCCTCTTTCCCTCTCCTCTAAACGTACCCTGACTGATGTTAACAGTAGGGGAGGCACCTCGTCTTAGAAAGCTACACATTCTCGAAAGCCCTTTCATTACCTTCCGGCTCCCTGCAGGCCTCCCCCAGGCCGCGTGGTCAAAGTCGGCTGCTGGCCAGAGCTCAGCAGTCTGTCCTCTCCCAAGGACCAGCGCCCAGAGACCCCGCCCCTTCCTGGGAGGAAGGCCTTTTATCAGACCTCTGACTCCACCCATTTTACATCACTCTCTCCACCCCTTTTGACCTGGTCCGCCCAGGTCACACAGGTGCATCCTGGGAGCCCTCCTGGAAGGCATTCTGGGAAACCGCCAGGACTCCCCTGGAGATTCCCAACCCCAAATCCTCCAGTTAACTCTGCCGGCAGAGTCATTAACAGAAGCGTGGCTTCCTGCTCCTTGGAAAGGAGAAGACGCGCTCCTTTAAAATACAGAAAAGGGCGGGGCATTCTGCTGTGACCTCCAGGAGGAGATACATTTCTCTAGCTGCACTGACTGGAAGGGCACCTTTGCCCGGGGTGCCCGGCACCACTGCCAGCTGCAGGCCCTCTTTCCCGGGTTGGCTGCTTCCTGGCAGGACCTAGACTGGGGGGGGGGGGGGGGGGGCTGCCACTGTTCCCACGGCTGCTGCAGGAGTGAGTCCCTGGCCTGTCCTTGCAGATGGCGCTGGACACAGCCTACTGGACAGCGGTCAACCAGCTCTTCGTCTGGGGCAGCCTGGCCATGTACTTCGCCGTCACCTTCACCATGTACAGCGACGGCACCTACCTGATCTTTACGGCCTCCTTCCCGTTCATTGGTAAGCTCCCGGGGGGGGGGGCGTAGCGGGGGGGTAGCCTGCCCCAGGCCTCAGCCGCAGAGCATCTCCCATGGAAGTCCAGACGGCCGGGCGGGGGGGTCTGGAGAGGCTGCCCACTCTCCTGGCTAATGCGGAAGGGGGGGGGGGCTGCCCTGCCCTGTCCTGGTAGTTCCCGCGTGAAGCTCCCTCTCCGGGGGGGTGGGGGCAAAGGAGCGAGCAGGAGAGTGAGCCGAGAGCCCCTGCAGGGCCATGAAGAGAGGCTCGTGGCGGCTGGGGGAGGGTGCTGGTGGAGCTCTGGATCAGGGCCCTCCTCAGGGCTTCTGCTGAACTCCTTGGGCACGACCAGCCGGGGTCCTCGGGGCCCACTCCGCGGGGGTGGGGGGGTGGGGGCCTTCCTGCTGTCACCGTGCCCCCCCCTCCTCCTCCTTCCCAGGCACGGCGCGGAACACCTTGAACCAGCCCAGCGTCTGGCTGGCCATCTTCCTCTGCGTCACCCTGTGTGTCCTCCCCATGGTCGGCTTCCGGTTTGTGAAGACGCAGCTCAGGCCGACCGTCAGCGACCAGGTGTGACTCCGGAGCCCCTCCCCTGGTTGGTGGGAGCCCTGAGCAGGCCGGTTGCTCCAGGGGGCGGGGGGGGGGGGAGGGAAGAGAGGAGGGGCTGCCCACCCTAGCCGCTGGGTGTGTTTGGGGCACAGGGTGGGCTGTGGACAGCTAGCAGCACATTGCAGCAGGGTTCCCAACTCTGGGTTGAGAGATTCCTGGAGATTGGGGGAGTGGAGCATAGGGTGCATGGGTCTGGGGAGGGGAAAGACGTAGGTGGGGTAGACTGCCATAGAATCCACTCTCAAAAGCAGGCCTCTTCTCCAGGGGAAATGTCCTCCGCCTCCAGGAGATCAATGGTAACAGTGGGAGATTGCCAGGTGCCGCCTGGAGGATGGCAACCCTCCACTGCAGATGGTGGGCTGTGAAAGGGAATGGGCCGGGATGCAGCAGCCTGCCTGGGACTGCCCCTGCGACCAAGCAGCAGAGAGGAGGTGGCTTGCGGGTCCAGGCGGGCCCCTGCTGTGGCGCTGGAGCTTCCTTTGAGGGGGGTGGTGGTCAGGAGGGCTTCTTTCTCTTGGCACAGCAGCAGCAGCAGCAGCAGCAGCGGTGGTGTGGGCTGCTCTGGCTGGAAGACGGTCTCTGTCTGGCCAAACAGTCGCGGCAGGGATGAGGCCCGGCTCCTCTGTGCTGAAAGGCCTGCTGGGGCCGCAGTGGTGCCAGCACAGGTCTGTGGGAGGAAGGCACCAGCAGCAGGGGCCCCCCCTCCCCTCCCTCGCCTGCCCCATCAACCATGGTGCTCTGCTGCCATCTAGTGTCAGTTCCCCTCCCTCCCTCCCTCCCTCCCTCCCTCCTGGTAGCTGTGGGGATTGCTCATCTGCACCCCTGAGAGTGCGTGACCGGCCCAAGGTTACCCAGGGTGGGGATCTGAACTCAAGCCAGCTCTTGATGTTCCCTGGGGGCGCGTTTGTCCTTCCAGCCCCGGGTGTACGGGAGAGGGCTGAGACGGCGTTGCTCTTCCGGGCAGGGAGGACCCCGAGGGAATGAGAGCCACAGCGGCCACAGCCGGGCAGGACCCCTCGGCTCAGCGTGGCTGCCCTTGTGTCTGCAGGTTCTCTCCAGGGTCCGGGAGCTGGAGCAGAGGCCCCCGGTGCCTTTGCCCAAGAGACAGCTGAGGCGTTCCATCTCCCGGCGCTCCGGCTACGCCTTCTCCCACCAGCATGGATTTGGGGCCCTCATCACCTCTGGACGGAACATGCGCCCCAGGTCCCCCTTCGGCATCACGGGCTCCTTCTCGCCCAACAGTCAGAAGCACAAGGACGACTAGGGAGCCGGAGGGTCAAGGAACAGCCACCGCTGAGCCCCCTGAGAGAAGAGCGAGGCTGACCAGGGAGGAGAGAGCGAGCGAGAGAGCGGGGCTTGTACTTCGGAGCACGTGGTGGGGGCTCGCCTCAGAGGGGACCTCACCTGGCATCAGAGGAGAGCCCAGGCAGGCAGCTGCATATCAGCCCTAGCATACACCCCCCCCCCCCACAAGGGATGTGCTGCTCTCCCAAAGACCCCCCCCCCCCCCGGCATTTCTGACCGTGAAGGCCTTTGGCATCTCGCAGGCACGTGACAGGATCGGGGCCCATCCCTGCCTGGCTTGAGAGGACTCCGAGACCTGTCGACACGCACACAAAAAACGCAGCTTCACTACCACAAAGGAAGTGACCTGAATTGCACTATGGGGAGGGGGGGAGGAGCCCTGCTGTTTCCTCTGCCCCTCAGACGCCCACGAAGGGCCCCGAGCCCCTGTGAGATCCCTTCTGGCACTCTGCTTGGCCAGGGGGCGTGGGGCTGCTGCCTTCCCCATGACCCAGGAGGGAACTGTGGGGACAGCTCACTGTTCTGGCTGTGCAGGGGCTGGTGTCCCCGGGGCCGTCCCCACGGCCTGCAGCTGAGGGGGCAGAGCAGCAGAGCCCCCCCTCCGGAATCTCCTCTCGAGGGGGGCATGCATCCTGGGAGGGAGGGAGGGAGGGAGGACTGGCAGCAATCAGAGTCTCCCCCCCCCCCCCACTGGCCCTGACCTTTTGTGCCATTCCACCCCAAGCACCTTCTGGCCAGTGCCTGTGGCGCCCCCCCCCCCCCCCCCCCCGTGAGCTGCCATGCCCATGGGGGAACTGGGCAGGAACTGCAGGGGCTCTCGCAGGGCTGTGGATGGCCTTGGGAGCTCTGCACTCCGGGTGGGGTGGGGGAAGAAGAGCTCCTCAGGCCGTGGCTGGGACCCCACACAGGCAGCTGCCGGGGAGCTGGGCAGGCTTCTGGAATGAGGTGGGGCCTCTGGGGTTCGGGCTGATGCCCCCCGTCTCTGGGCAGCAGACTGGCCCTCCCGGTCCAGTGCCCAAGCGAGAGAGGGAAATGCCCCGCAAGGTGGAGGCCAGGCGGGGGGGAGGGCCTTGCAAACGGTGAGGGTTTTTTAGCAACATGTTTTTAATAAACCTGATGGAAAGAGAGCTCCGGCGGGTGAGAGAGTGGTCCATGGGCTTGACAGGAAGGAGGAGGGGGGTCCCTCGGTCTTGGTGGGGGGAGAAGGCTGCCGGTTCCCTTCCTGGCGCACGCTCTGCTTGCGGGCCAGGAGACAGCTGCTTGGTCCAGCCAGGTGCAGGCGAAGAAGAACCGGGGAAGGGAGAAGGGGCTGCTGGAGGCTCTCTTCAAAATGGGGGAGCAGAAAGGATGTGCAAAGTGGAGGTCAATAGAAAGCATTGCCCACTGGGTGGGGCAGGGCAGCTGACCTTCGTGTGCCGACAGCGTCCAAATCTCTCTCTGTCGGCCCTTCCATCCCACCCCACTCTGGGCCGCCTGCAGCATTCTAGCATTCTCCTCTTGTTAGTCATATTCTGACACCAGTCCAGTGTCAGGGGGGTGTGCCTGCAGGCTGTCTAGGAGAGGATGGTGCGTGTTTTCCTTGTCTCAGCCCCCGCCCTCTTGGCCGCCATATGCACCCCCCACCCCCCCCACACACACACACCCCAGAGATTTTTCTGTAAAAATGAGCAGTTGACATGCTGCTATATTATTATAATGTTATGGCAACCTATTTACTAATTTCTTTGAATTCCCAGCTTTCATTTCGAGAGAAAGTGCCCAGCCTCTCTCACTGCAGACTTCCCCCTAGTAGACAGAGTGTTATCATTGTTGGCAGAGTTCAGGGAACAATCCAGTCCGAGCTTGGGAGAATGCTTTCAGCGAATTTACTTGCAACAGGATTTTGCAGGAAGACAATAACTGACTGCAGTCCACAAATGCCACCACTGACACCCAGGGGAGAGAGAAGCAACAAGAGGTGGGCTGAACGGAAAAAATTCAATAAACCCCAAACATTGGACACAGCTCCCCCTAGGGTCCAACTGGACCAAACTACTCTTCCGGCCATATTGGCAATAACTGGACTCTTTGCAGGCTGTCTCTCCCCCAACAATAATGCTGTAGCAGTGTGTGAACTGCAGATGTCTTGAAGAGCCCCCCACCTCCCTCTGGTGAGTCCAGTGAGGAGAGACTGGCAGCCAGGGCGGAGGGGCTGAGGCAAGGAAAGTGGGGGGGGGGAGAGGGGAGGACGAGGAGGAGGACTGCTGCCTGGGTGCCCTGTGGAGGCCTCCGCACTGGCAGCAGAACCGGGAGCTGGACAAGGGGGTGGGTGTCTGCAAGCCTCTCTTGAGTCCTCGGAGGCTTCTGTCTTCTCTCAGAGGGATGGATCTCAGGCAGCTAATCAGTGAAAGAGAGACTTTCTTTAACGAAAGCGGGAGGAATGGTTTAGAGGACTCCTCCGTGGCTCACCAAGGCCTTTCTACAACCCAGTGGCTCTTTCCCTTGAGTGGAGAAGTGCCTTAGCCCAGGAGCCTGCCGCCTGGTGGGTAGGCACGTCTGACCCATCATCCTTGGGGCCCTTGTCTGCCCCCCCCCCTCCGCCAAATGCTCCAGAACCTTCTTGGTCCTGCTCATGTTTTTATCCCACTTGGCAGAGCACCCACCTCCCAGAGGGGCCGGGGCCTGGAGCTGGGGAGCCTGAGCCAATGTCCTGCCGGCAAATCCCTCTTTGTGCCTCGGTCAGGCTGCCTCCCTCATCTGGTCCGCCTTCCCAAGCCAAAGACCCGGCGGCTGGAGTGCTGCTGGCCCCTCAGCAAAGTCCCTGAAGCCAAGGCAGCTAAAAGTGCTCCAGGAGGCCTTGGAAATGGCCTGGGGCTCCCCCCCCCCCGGGCTGTCCCACTATGAGTCTGGGAGCTGCTGCAGGCCGGGATCTGGACCATGGCCCTGAGCGCCCCTTGGGTGTGTGTGTGGGGGGGGGGGAAGCTGCTGCGGACTGCCTGGTGCTGGCTTCGCCAGGGGCTGCGTGTGGCAGACAGACCAAGTTGCTCCAGACAACGAGAGGGGTACCTGGCTTTTCCTGCAGACCACCTCCCCCCGCCCCCCCGAAGGCTGGAAGGAGTTCCCTGGGGAGCTGGGAAAAGGCCAACAGGCCAAGGCGGCCAAGGCTGTGAAGGGAAAGGGAGTCCGTTGAGAGCCAGTGGGGCAGGGAGGGGGTGGGCAGGTGGGCCTCTGCACAGAAGAGCCCTGGGTCGCAGAACCAAGCAGGAATCTGAGAAACGGAACTGAAGCCCAGCAGAGGTGTTAACGGGACACATCAAGTGATCAAGTGAGGGCTTTGTATGTGACCACCAGTCCTTTAACCTGAGCCCCCGGGAAGCGATGGGCAGCCAGTGCAGCGCCGGCAGGAGGGGCGTGAGGTGGGCATGCTCCATCTAGCTCCTGACAGCAGCCCAGAGGTGGGATCCTGCACCAGCCGGAGCCCCTGAGCTGATTCCAAGGGGAGACCAATGCACACTGCATTACAGCAGTCTAGTCTCAACGCTACCGTGGCCTGGATCCAGGTAGGCAGATCAGTGGCATCACAGTAAGGGGCCATCTTCCAGGCCTGGCTGGCTGGGTGGGAAGCCTTTTTTGCAACTATGCCGGGTGAGTCAGTGGCTCCGTCCTTTGTATGCCTGGAATTTGTCCTAAAATAGCCCACGGCTCATTGTCTGGCAGCCCCACCCGGAGCGAGCGGTTTCTCATAGTCTGGCTAGTCAGGCCGGGGTCAGGTCAAGCGAGAGGCAGAGTTCCTTTTCCTGCACGGGATGCCGTGCCTGACCTCTTTTCCCGGACATGTTTTTGTGGTGTGCTGGAAAGGGGTCTCACCTGCCTGCCCCCGCTTCTCTTCTCTTGCCTGGCATGGAATTTATGTATTTGGTTTATGCCCTGCCCTCCCCACCGGTCGCGCTGTAAATGTCTGGCCTTTCCCAGCAGTTCCATGTGCCCCGCATATAAAGCCCCGCATGGTCTCCGTGGCCAGGTCAGCCTGTGGCATTTCTCATAACGGAACTCCTAAACCACGTGAGACCTGGCCTAACACTCACGCTCCCCGGCTCTGGCCAGAGAGGACGCTCCTCACGCCGGTCTGGCTTTTCCTTGTCGTGGAGTGGAGGGAGGGAGGGAGGGAGGGAGGGTGTGACACAAAGACCACCGTCTTACCCGCCTTTGATCCATTCTGGTATGATCTGTGGGGCTCTGCTGGGTGGTTAGTGGAGCCAAGGAGGCACGGTCTTGTGTCAATGGCAGCTGTAGGGCCTGGATCCAGCGCTGTTTCCACCCAGCTGACCTGCGGCTCTGTGGCCGTCGGACCAGAGTGGGTTCTGTTGCTGGCCCCTCGTGTTTCCAGAGCAACCGCCTCAGCCAGGCAAGCAGGCAGGCCCTGGTACAAAGCATCTCTTTCCACTTGGTGTGCTGTCTCCCAACGCCCATGCCCCTGAGCCAGCTTGCGGGCCCAACTTGGCTCCCCCATTACGAAAAATAGTTTTTCTTGTAGCTAACTTTGCTTTCGTGGTTTAGCTAGCTTTGGAGAATATCCGCCGGTCTTTTGCTGGGGAGGAGGGGGGACTCTGGGACAAAAGATGCATCCGTTGCTTTGTTTTGTTCGGTTTCTACCAGGGAGGGGGGCTGAATGTTGTAAGCTGCCCTGAGTCATGAAAAAGCTGAGCAAACATGTTTTTCAATCAGCAAAGAGCCTTGTCTGCTGGGTGAAAACGTCGCGTACCACTAAAAAAAAGGTTCCCTGTTGGTCGACCATGCCCAGGCTGACTGAGGCGGTGGGCTTGTCTTCCCTGTGGCTCTGGCTACCGATTCCAGGAGAGCCACCTGGCCCAGCCAGCCCCCGACACAAGACCCAAGGTGGGCGCCTGGCCAGCCCCTTCTGCTCCATTGGGAGTGGCGGATGGGGGGGGGCACCCGCTGAAGGGTCAGGAGGAAGGAAAGCTCCTTGCTCTCGGAAGGAAGCGGGCTGGCCGAGCCACCCTGCCTGCCTCACCGGGAGGAGGGCTTTTGGCCCTGCTGGCCTGCCGAGGAGGCCTGCGTGAGAGGCAGAGATGAGCAGCGGTTGCCACAGCAGTCCTTGGCATCCGTTTGTGGGGTGCCTGGGCCAGGCCTCGGGGGAACCGTAGCCCCTATGTGGCTCTGGCCGTCCAAGAGCTGGCTCCCCAGGGCAGAGGCCCCCAGCCCTTTTGAGCCCATGGGCTCCTTGGGGATCCTGATGCCGCCTGGAGAGCCCAGCCACAAAAGGGATGCCAGGGGAGGGGGAGGCAGCCACCAAAGGCCGGAGGGTGGCAGGTCAGCACTGCAGTCTCCCCGGATGCCTCTCTCTGCCAAGGAGCCTCTTCTCTGAAAGCACACGGACTGCCCCTGCGGGATCCATCACGGGGTGGGGGGGGGGTGTACCTGCTGATGCAGCCGCCCAAGGGCAGATCCTTGTGCTGTGCCCCCCCCCCCGACCGAGCGACATTTCCCGAAGACCTCTGCCGCGGCCCCCCCCCCGAAACCCTCGGAGGCCCCCCCCCCCGGCCAGGCGTCAGGCGCGGGGGGGGGCCTCCCTGCTGGGGAGAAATCTAGCCCCGGGGAGCTCGGCCTGACCCCGTCCCTACCCCCTCCTCCGGAGCGACCGGGAGGGGAGGGCCGGACCGGCGCCCTAGTGCTGGAGGCCGCCCAGCACCAGCCAAGGCTCCCGCCGGGCGCGGCGCGCATCGCTGCCATTCCAGGGAGGGAGGGCGGCTGGTCCCGTGTCGGTCGGTCTTGTGCGGGCTGCGCGCTGGCTGGCTGGTCCCGCGAGGCACTCCGGCCGCGGCTGCTCGGAGGATCGTGGCCGTCTGTCCGCGCCAGGTGAGCGTCGTCCCGTAAGGGGGGGGGGGGGAGGGGGGAAGGCCCCGTGCCTTGGAGAGTGCAGCCCCCGCGGTCTCCAGAGGCCGCCCACCCGGCCCTCGGGAGGGCGACGCCTCTGAGCCTGTGCAGAGCGCCGGGGCCCGCGGAACGGCCCGGGGGGGGGCAGAGTCGGGCTGGCCGAGCGCTTCTGCCGGGCTGGGAGGTTGGGGGGGGGGGGTCGTCGCCAGCCATCCCGCCCCGCCGTCCGAGGGAGGGGAGGCTGGCTCACCTTGCGGGGCTGTTGTGGGGAGGCTGGCGGGGCGCTTCCTACCGGCAACCCTGGGAGGGAGGCGGCGGGGGCGACCCCGCAGGCCTCGGCGAACTACAGAGACCAGCATGCCGCGGGGCCCGCGCGGTGCATGCCGGGCGCTGTAGTCTGCCCGGGCGTCAAGGCCGCCTCTGCCCCCTGCCGCCCGACTTCGCGGGGCTGTGGTGGTGCTGGTGGTGAAGAAGAGGCGGCGGCGGCGGAGGTATTGTCTGCCGGCGAGCGGAGGGCCGGCCGGGCGGCATCGCTGCTGGGAGCCCGGGAGCCCCCCGAAGGCGCGGAAGCCCCTGGTGGCGGGGTGCGCCGGAGGGGCTTGGAAGGGGGGGGCGGGGACCGGGCGTGGCCTCCGGTCAGAAGGGGGAGGAGCCTGGCCGGGCGAGCGGGGCCCGGGATGGGCAGGAGGCCCTGCTTGCCGCCCGGTGCTCCGTAGGCGGGCGGGGAGAGGCAGAAACACCCGAAGAAGTGGCGCTCCTTCCATTTCCTTCACTGACATCCCAGTCGCCTCCCCGATGGGGGTCCAAAGTAGCTTGCCCGGTCCGCCTTTGCGCTTGCCCCTCACAACAACCCTGGGAGGTCGGCTCGGCTGTGTAAATGGCCCCAGGTCAGCCAGCAGGGTGGGGGTTCGAGCATGGATCCCCCAGATCCTAGCCTGACCATCTGTCTACAAGGGACAGGAAGGACAAGAGATTGGCACTGGTCATGAGTTTGGAAACCCACGCGGGGTGGATTGGGGGGTTTCGGTGCCCTCTCCCCATCCTCTGCGACTTCCGCCCTTAGAGCCGGGCATCAGGGGAAGAAGGAAGCAGGCAGAGGCCTCCCCACAGAACAAGAGGCCGCCTGATTTGTTGCAGAATGGATTCCCACCCCCAGCGGCTGCTTTCTTTGCACACAAACAGGTGTGGCCTCCTCCCCCCCCCCCACTAGCTGCAGAGAAAGAGGGCTCCCTCTCCATCCCACCCATCCACACAGCCCTGCCTGCCTGCCGCTGATACAAGCAAAGCATTTGTCTCTCTCTCCCTTGTGTGGGGCAGGACGGTGCACAGCCCATCAGTGGACAGGGTGGGTGGGATTCACCCGGTGCTGTCATCCTCCCTATAGTCTGCCGGGTAGGAAAGCTGCCTACTGCGGCATTGGGGGGGGGGGGGGGGAGAGAGCTTGGGCCTACTGTCCTGCCACTGCGAACAAGCAACGCTTAGCTTTGCTTAGCTTAGCAGGCACAGTCCAGCTCAAACGAACAGGATTTGGCTTCTATGGAACCAGGGAACTCTCCCAGAGCTGTTGAAAGAGCAGGCTAATGGGTGGAAAGTGGCAGCTCCATGTGGAAATGCCAGAGGCAGTTTTGTTCAGCAGGAACAGTGGCCAACTCTGCTGGCTGGCTGGCAGCCCTTCCGGACCCACATTTGCGGAGTCATTCTCTCTCCTCACTGCCCAAGAAACTGAAAGCAGAAAGTTAAACAGAGGCTACTAGGTGGCCATCTGACAGCAGTGCTGATTCTGCGAACTTGGGCAGATCACGAGAAGGGAGGGCAGGAAGGGCTGCCTCAATGCGTAGTTCTTGTGGCCCTTTCTTATATGCCCAGGGAAATGCTGATCGCCATTCCGGGGTCAGGAAGCAATTTTTCTCCCGGCCATTTTGGCCCAGGGATCCTGGAGGGGTTTTTTGGCCTTCCTCTGGGCATGGAGCAGGGGTGGGGGAGGTAGCTGTGAATTCCCTGCATTGTGTAAGGCAGGGGTGGGCAAATAGCGGCCTGCGGGCCACATGCGGCCCGCCACAAAGTTTTTCGCGGCCC
This sequence comes from Lepidodactylus listeri, assembly GCA_029233225.1. Lineage (NCBI taxonomy): Eukaryota > Metazoa > Chordata > Lepidosauria > Squamata > Gekkonidae > Lepidodactylus > Lepidodactylus listeri. The sequence goes on along the minus strand of JARCFY010000004.1, from coordinate 714,486 downwards.
ACCAAGACAGTCGGCCACGCAGTTTCAGTCAGGCCTCCGTTGGGAATCTCAACAAGCAATCTCACTCCTGCTTTCAAAAAAAATTGTAGAAAAGTGTGATCGGGTACATTTGTCTCATTAAACTGATTCTAAAATTAAATGTGCTTGCAGCTATAGATGATAGGAAATTAGCACAATAAATAAATTGAATAAACTACCACTATTTTATTTAATTTATATTTATTGATTTTTATTATACAATTTATACCTTTTCTGAAATGCAGAGTTAACTAATGAATGCAATCATTTTAAAAGGTGCGGCTCTCCGCTAACCTCCGCTCCCACAAAGTGGCCCCTGAGCCAAAACAATTGCCCACCCCTGGTGTAAGGGGTTGGACTAGATGACCCTTGAGGTCCCTTTCAGTTCTGTGATTCTGTGACTCTCCTCTGCCTGAGACGCTGGAGAGGAAGCGCAGCTGGACAGAACTGTAGTTGATACGGATCGCGTTGGGCTGAGGCCTGACACTTGAGGTCAAGCACAGTTGTGGTCAGACCTTTTGATAATTACTGGATATCAGAAACTACTGAAGACAGGGTAGTTTCATTTGCTGCGTTCAGGAATGGGCATAATTTGGGTTAGTTCTCGTCATTACAATCTGACGGCCCACTCCTGGTGAATCTCCCATGTCCCAGGCCGTGGGGCTGTGTGGAGAGAGCCTCCCCGGGAGGGCTGTTTTAAATTTTCTGGGCCGTAGGAAACAAGGCCTCGTGAGAGGGGCCTGGAGGGTGCGCACTTGGGCATGGATCAGGGTCCCTGTTAGCGCAGAGACTGGTGCTGGTGGTGCTCCGCCTGAGCCCATGGAGGGAGAGGCCCCCCAGGAAGAAAGCCCCTGCAGTGCCCGCCCTGCTGTGCCGCTCGCCTGGCTCCAGGAGCCCGACACCAGAGGAACTTTCCCAGGAGTACCGAGGGACCCCGCCAGCCGTCCCCAAAGCCCAGGAGGGCTTGCTGAATACCAGCCGTGTCCACAGCCCGTGCCTCATGCTGCCTGGGAGAGGTCACTCTCTGGGTTCTGGCATTTTTAATCGATCACTGTTATTGTTATATTTTATCAAGTTATTTTGGGGAGCTGCCTTGGGCAGGTTCCCCAGCACAGGAGGCGTTAACCACGTCCCACGTAACTCAGGCTCAGGTGTTTGGCAGGGCCCTGTGCCAGATAGGCCTGTGTGGAGAGGGCGGTTCAGCATGCACCCGAGTTGCATTCCTTCGCAGGGAAGTAGGCCGGGGCCTTTCGAACAGGGGCTGGCTGCTCGTCTGGGGTTTGCTGTCAGCAGCCAAGAACGGCCTCTCCTTCTGCGGGGAGAGTCTTCGGGGGAGCCCAGCGTGGCACATCTTGTTTTTTTGGGGGGGGGGGCAGCTGTCACCTGGCCATTTCCAGGCCTGTAGGGGAGGAGCTGGGAGAATCCTTCTTCAAGGCAGCCCTGATGTGGCCAGGGGAGCCATCCTGCCTTTCTGGTGGCGCTCTCCCCTACATGCCACACTGGGCCTGGCCCCACCCCTGGGGGTCTTCTGCCCTGGGCCTCAGCACGAGAGGTGTCTGATAGGTGTCCGGAGCCCGGTGGAAAGCTCTTGCAAGGAGCAGGAACCATCCAGCAGAGCAGAGAGATGGGAGGCTGACCCAAAGCCAAGAGCCAGCCAGGAAAGCCACACCCAGCCAATCCTTCGTCTAGGGCCAGGCACCAGGGCCTGCTTTTCTATCGACTCCATCTTGGCCACTCCTCCCAGCCCCACAGGCCCTTTGCCCTATGAGCAGGGAGCCCAGTGGGTGGAGCTCCAGGGACAGCAGCCCCGGGGCCTGGAGAGGCTGCCTGGAAGGTGAGGGTTTGTGCAGGGCCTACCTGCAAGGGGGGGGGGGGGGTTGTCTGAGCTGCCTGTGGCATCTGAAACAAGGCAGGCACCTGCCGTGCCCGACACTTGCCCAGTGTGGAACATTCCTTCTCTGTTAGGAAGGGGGTGTGCTCTCCGTCCGGACTCTGTCCCTCTGGCTGGCTGAGAGCTGCACTCCTGCCCCTTCAGGCCCTGCCGGGGGGGGGGGGGGGGGGGAGAGAAAGAAAAAGATCCCCCCTCCCCTCTCATTGTCCCCTGGCTGAGGTGGGAGGGTTGCCTACAAGATCTCTCCAAGTGCTTGCTTCCCACCCCACCTGCCATGCCTTTACTGTGGAGGGCGACTGAGTGGGGCAGTGGGGGAGATTCTGAGAGCAGGATTCGGGGTGTGTCTCCCCTGCTCTGGGGTGGCCGGGGGGGGGGGGTTGTTGGTCATTTCCGTGGGAGACCAGCAGGATGGAGGGCGGGCTTTGCGAGAGCCAAGAGCCCCGGTGAGAATGGGTCCCCCCACCCTGCTCCTGCTCGGCTGGCTGCCCAGCCACAGAGTCTTTCCTGGGAGGTGGAGGGAGTGGAGCCCGCTTGGCCCTGGGTACCTGGGGGGGGGGGGGCTCGAAGCCCGCTCTGCGCCACCCGCTCTAGCTCATCCCTGCGGGACTCATGGTGGTGGTGGTGGGGGTTTCTTTTTTGGGGGGGCGGAGGGGGTCCCGTTTCTCCCAGCCCTGCTGCAGAGGCTGCTGTTGGCAGAGGCCGGCCCTGGTTTCCGGCTGCTCTTTCCGAGGGGCGGTCTGCCGGGGCCAGTCAGAAACTGCGCAGGGGGGAGGGGGGTCCTGCGCCTCCCCCCCCCCCCCCGACAGCCAGGGGGGCTCTGCTGCTCTTGCAGCGTCTCGCTCGGGCCGGCCCCGGCGGGCTATTTTGATACAGTTATGCGCGCGTGTTAAAAATACCGGCCGCCGCCGCGCCCGGCCCCCCCCCCCCCCCCGGCGCGTGTTTGGGGCGCCCAGCTGTCCTCCAGGCCGAGGCCGCCGCCGCCACCTGGCCTCTCCGCCCGCCTCGCAGAGCAGGCCGCCTGGGCGGGCGTCGCGGCCCGCAGGCTGGCAGCCGCAGGGGGGGGAGGAGGAGGCGGCATTGGCGCGGAGCCGAGGCGGGTTGGCGGCGGCCGCTCCGCCAGCGCCGGGCCCTGCTACTCCTGCTGGCGCTGCTGCTGTTGCTCCCGCGGCCGCCGCTCCGCCTCTCCCTCCCCCCCCCCCCCGCGTTGCTGCTGCTGCTGCTGCTGCTGCTCGACGTCACGGCCGCGGCGGCGCTGGCATTGCGCATCCCCTCCGCAGTGCCAGCGCTGCAGCCGCCCAGCCAGCCAGCCAGCCAGCCGGGCGCGGAGGAGAGCGCCAGCCCGCCGCAGGCAGGACGGCGCGGCCCGCAGGTGAGCGAGCAGCCCGCCCGGGCCGGGGGTGGAGGGTGGGGGGATGGCGAGGAGCCGCCCTGCCTGGCCCGGCCCGGCGCGGCGGCCTCCCTTTGTGCGCCCTGGGCGTGGCTGCGGCGGGGAGGGCAGAGGAGGGGAGGGGGCGCGCTCGCGGCCGGCCGGACACCGCGCCCTCCTGCTCCTCCCTTCCCCCCGCGGCATGGGCGGGGAGGCGGCAGGGGCAGAGGCGCGGCGGGACGAAGGGGGCCTCGATCCAGTCCCCCCCCCCCTGCCTCGGCCCGCCGGCGTCTGGAGCCTTTGGTTGGAGGGCGGGGGGGGGGGGAGAGGGTTTCTAGCCCTCCCCGGGTTCCTCTCCCCTCCCCGGGCTCCATCCCTGGGTTCCCTCCCTGGCAGCATCTCCTCCGGGGGAAGGGGACCCGACTCTCAGGCAGGGGATGCGAGAGAGGCCGCTGTGCCCCGGGGGAGCCGCTGCTAGGCAGGCGGGGGGGGGGGGCGCTTCAGGCCAAGGCAGCTCCGGAGTCCTTTGTTGGCATCTGGCGCGGGCTAGGCCCTGCTCTGGAGGAGGCGGAGGAGGAGGAGGAAAGGCTGTGTGCCCTGCGAGGCACACGGAGGCCATGTCGGCGTCTGTTGGACAGGGCCAGGAGAACTGGACATTGGGGGGCGGGGGGGGGGGGGAGTAGTCCCAGCTGGGCTCCTGGGCCAGAGAGATTTCCCCTCAAGCCAGCTGCAGGGTTAGGGGTTGGTGCCCCTGAGGGCTGGGAGTGCAGGCAGCCCTCCTGCTTCCAGGACCTCTTTCGGCTACAGGCTGGGGTTGCAGCGCATGGCCTGAGCAATGCTGGTCCAGGAACAGCCCTCCGGTGCCTTCTAGGTGCTTCTGAGGCCTGTCTCAATCTTTCCCCAGGGTGCATGGCTGTGCAGTTGGTCCTGCCGGGCCTCTGGGCGAGAAGGGGAGGGGTGCCGACCCAGGAGGAGGGCACACCTTGTGGGCCTGGCAGGGTCTTCCCCCGGCGCTCAGCCCCAGGGTCTTTCTTGGGTCTGCCTCTGTGATGGCAAAGGGCTGTTCCCGTTTTGGAGGCTGGGTAACTGAGCCCCCTCCTCTGGTTTAGCCCGGGCCTCTGTTGGTTAAGCAAAGGGAGGAATGCAGCATCCAGCTTCCTAGGTTCCTCCCCCCAATTTCCTCCAGGACCAGCATCGGTTTTGGAGCCCATTTCTGGATGAGGAGCTGTTTGTGGTGTTCCTCTGGAGCCCTCTAATATCTCCGGGCGCTGGTGACTGAGCATCCCATGTTGCTGAGTATTCTGACTCACTCTGTGCCGTCTGCCCTGAGGGACAGAGTGGACTGTAAATAAATAAATACAAATATTGGAAGCAGGAACCTTAGAATTGGTTTAGCCTATGTTTTTTATCAGGTTGGTTGTATTATTGTTTTACATTTGACGTTGCTGCCTGTTCTGAATTGACATTAGTGGTTGTGAGATGTTTGATCAGTGTTACAGATAAATGAGGAGAGGGGTTCATCTAGAGCGGGGCCCTCTTCCCGGGAGTGGACAGCAGAGGGTCACAAACTGGCGGCCCCCGGAAGGTGGGGTGGGGTGGGCCCACTCCTTGCAGCATCCCTTTGGGGAGAGTAGTCCAGACTGGAGTCCAGGATGCGCCTTCGGGACCAATGAGATGTGGGGAGTCTCAGCTTTGGAGAGCCCAAGCTCCCCTCCTCAGTTAGGGGTTGCTGGCTCGCCCTCCCCCCTCGGGGAACAGCAGCAGCTGTGGATCTGGGCCCAGCGTCTCCCAGCAAGCCCAGAGGATGGCCTCCGGCAGCTCTTACCTGGGGGTGCCTTGCTGGTGTGTTGTGATCTAGGGGGGATGTTCGGGCTGGCCCTCCCAGCAAAGCTCCTGATGCCTGGAGAGGCACGAAGGGGGGGGGGGGCTGGATCTTCAACTGCTCCGTGGCTTGCCTTTGCCTTCCGTGTGGGGGGGGGGGGCGCTGGGTTGGTCTCCAGCTGCTGCCAGGCTGGCTTTGCATCACCCGCGCCCTCTGCAGAGGAGAGGAGCCGGGGGCTGGATGGCTCCGGAGCTGGGCCGTGCGACCTGGCCCGCTTTCACTCCCCCCCCCCCAACATCACGTGGCTGCTGCGGTTTGCAGGGAGCTGCCTGTGTGTGGGGGGAGGGGAGGGGTCTTCCCCAGGGAAGGGGCTCCTCGCTTAGCTAGCAAGGGTGGGATTCTGGCCCAAGTGCTCCCCACCACCGCTAGTCTGCAGGGTGGCCCCTGTCTGGGCAACCACTAGAGATCGAGGGACATTTTTATTCAAACCAGAGGGTGGTTTCCCATTGTCTCACTGCGCCCCCCCCCCCCCCAGTTGTGCCGGCTGATGCGCAATCCTGGTATTGTATCTTGTGTTATGAATTACTTTCCGGGGTGTTTCCCCCTCCCCTTTCCATTGTGATACATCCGAGGGGGTGGGGGGACTGTCAGTTTCGGGGAGTCCTTTTGGGGTGTTTTCAATCCCTCCCTCCTTCCCCCTTTTCAGCTCTGTGGTGGGAGGGAAAATTCCCCTGGCTGTGGCCCCTGCTTGCTTGCTGTGCACGAAACTCATAAAGGTTCCTGCACCAGGGGAGGGAGGTGAGACATGGGGGGGGGGGGGCTTCTGGTCCCAGGACTGAAGTCTGGAGGGGTGTCGAGTTGGGCCGTGCACAGGTGTGAGAGGCGAGGCGTTTTCTTCTGGGGAAATGTGTGAGTTCTCTCTGCTGAAATGCTACAGGTCATTAAAACACATCAGCAAAATAGCAAAGGTAAAACATAAAAAGATGAAACAAATTTAGGCAGCAGCAGAGGCTAAAACATCATCGGTTGTTCTAAAAAACAGAGTATAAAAGATGCCAGGAGCATTACAAACCAACAATAAGCAGTGGATGCACAAGCGTGTGCTTGTGTCTAAAATATGCCCATGCATTCTGTCCCGCTATTTTGCTTTAAAAGCGCTTGTGGAGGCCGACAGTAAGTAAAAATTTTAAAGCAATAAATAGCCAAAGGGATAAAAATAACTCACAGAACCAGCAATAAAAAGTACCAAACAGTCGCTGCCTCCAAAACATTGAGGTCCCACCTCCAAAACATTGAAGTCCCTTACGACATAACAACAGAAGTCAAGAACACAGAAGAATAAATCATATTGGAAATCAAAGGCACAGTAAATCCGGGACTCAATCTGGCTTAAGGCCGTCCAGCATCCACCACCAGCAGGGAAGCTGAAGGCCCACAGCCGGAAAGGCTCCCCCCTGCCTCCCCTCCGAGGGTGGGGGTCCAGAAAGCAGGGCCTTGTTTGAAGACAGTGACCCAGGGAGAGGCCTGCATGGCTACAACGGGCCCCTTGAGCACTTGAGCCCCGGACCACCTGGGGCTTTTAAGGCAAGAACCCAACTGGCAGCTGGAATTGAGCCCAGGAAGGAGGTGGTGGGCTGTGGGGTGCTTCAGAAGTCTGGCCCGTGGTCCTCCCTACAACTTAAGATGGGTGGCGATCCCACTGCTGCCCTAGGAAATCCCAAAACAGTCTCCAAGGGCAGCCCCACGTGAAGCGCACTGCAGTAGTCTGATGCGGGTATGATCGGAGCAGGGATGCCTCTCTGAAGGCAGGGATTAGCACCCAAAACTGTAAAGCTCCTCCTTAAGGGGGAGTGCATTCCTGCCTCAAGCAGGCCGACTCCTCTCTCCCTCCCTCCTGGGCAGTGTTGGCAACCAGCAGCATCTCTCCCTTGACTGGGCTGAGCCTAAATTTAGCGGTCCTCATCTAGCCCACTGCCATTTCCGGACATTTATTGATTGATTGATTTACAAAAGTTATATCCCACCTTCCTGCTCTCGAAAGGGTCCACTGAGGCAGCTAACAAGTTTAAACGTGCGAGGCAAAAGCACACTGTAAAGGCACTATAATAAAAACTTGTAAAGACACACATCATTAGAACAACTTTAAGAAGAGTTTAAAAAACTTTAAAATTTAAAAGAGTTTAAAAAACAGACTTAAAATGCCTACAAGACAGTTCAAGTACCCACAAAGCATAAACACACTGGCTAAGAAGGAGCGATTGTTGCCCTGACCGGGATAGTCCAGGCAAGCCCCGTCTCCTCATCTCAGCAGGGCCGACCCCGGGAAGCCCTTCGAGGGGAGACCTCCAGAGAATACCAGGGCCGGGAGGCCAGGGGCAGGCAATAGCAAGCCTCCTCTCTGAACGTCCTCTGTGCCCCAGTAGGAGTCGCCAGAGGTTGCCATGACTTCCAGGCACGGGCCCACACACGTGCACAAACACACACACACACAAAAGGAGACATCATTGGAGGGGGGAAAGGCAGAAGACGGCTACCAAAGGGAGAAGACGAATCACCCTGGAAAGAGAGTTCTGGAGTTTTTGTGCCACTACCGAGAAGGCCCTCTCCTAGGGAGGCCAGCCTCCAGGTGGGGCTAGGGCTGCCAAGTCCCCGGGTAGGGTGGGGGAAGCACCGATTTTTAAAGCTTTCCCCCGCTTTTTCAGAATTGGCCACCGGGGGAGGCAATGGCTGCCAGCAGGGAAACGTCGGAGCCTGGCCTGGCCTCTTAAAAGGGAAATGTCTGCAGAGAGCCTGCCCTGCAGTAAAAAGCCTCAACAGATATTTCCCCTTTAAGAAAGAGGAAGAGAGTCCCGCCCAGAGAGGCTCTTTCTGCTGAAGGTGGCCTGCTTTTTTCTGCTTTTGCATGTGGCCTGCTGCTGGAGTAAGCTGCTTGGGGTAAGCTGCTGGGGTCTGCCAGCTCTTTTCCTTCTCTCTCTCTCCCCCTCCCCCTTTCTTTCTTTTTTCTGTCTGTCTGTCTCTCTCTCTCTGTCCCCATCCAGCAGAGGTCTATCAGTGGCTATTATAGCCACAAGGTCTAAATGGAGCCCTTTGTCTGGGGCAGTGATGCTCTGAATTCTTGGTGCTTGGGGGGCAACAGTGGGAGGGCTTCTGGAGTTCTGGCCCCGCTGCTGGACCTCCTGAGGGCACCTGGTATTTTTGGCCACTGTTGTGACACAGAGTGTTGTACTGGATGGGCTGTACTGGATGGGCTGATCCACTGTGGCTTCTCTCCTGTTCTTATGATATGAAAATCATATTTAGCACTTGTGTAGCACTTAGTGCTTCATATTCTGCCGAGATGAGGAAGGATTCAGTAGGGCCATTGCTCAGTGATAGAGCATCTGCTTGACATGCAGGAGGTATCAGCCTCTTCAGCTAAAAAAGGATCAGGTAATAGGTGACATTAAAGATCTCAGCCTGAGACCCTGGAGAGCCACTACCAGTCTGAGTAGTCAATACTGACCTTGATGGACCAATGGCCTGATTCAGTATTAAATAAAATGATTCCATGGCACTGCAGGGTTTTGAGCCAGGCTCTCCCAGATCCCAGCCAAACAAACTGACTGCTACATAACACTGACTCTTGTTCAGCGACAAAAAACAGTGGCATAAAAGTCACAGTCTGGGTAATGCTGCTTGCAAGCCTATAAAGCTCAAGGCAGCAGCAGAAGCTCAGTATAAGGAAACTTCATGAGTTCATGTGGAAGCATGTGGAAGCAACATCACAGGATGTGACATCACAAAATGATGTCACTTCCTTTCTCCTGGCTCCACCCCCAAAGTCTCCTGGCTCCACCCCCAAAGTCCTCAGATATTTCCCAAGTTGGACTTGGCAGCCCTAGGTGGGGCCCAGGGATCCCCTGCAACTACAGCTCATCGCCAGACTATAGAGATCAGTTCCCCTGGTGAAAGTGAATGCTTTGGAGGGGGGCCTCTATGGCATTGTCCCGCACTGAGGTCTCTGTCCTCCTCCCAGGCTCCACCCCCAAATCTCCAGGAGTTTTCCTGCCTGGATATGGCAACCCTAGGGCCCCATCCCCTGCTGGTGGCCAGGGGGACCACCTAGCCACCCTACACCTCCCCCCCCAGGCTGCACCTGAAGCAGGGCCTCCCTCCAGAGATAACCGTAGTGGTCCCGGCAGGTTCAGGAGATCAGATTGAGGGGATCTGCTCGTGAGACAATGAGAAGAAAAGGCAGACTGGGACAGACCCAGAAGGTGGGTTCTTTCGGGGGGGGGGTGCCGTCCAAGAATGCCACGCAGTTGCTGCCATGCCTCCTGCTTCTGCCCCCAGAGGCCGGGGGTTCAGCAGAGCCCTCCTTTTCGAAAGCACCACCCCTTCATTCATTCCTTCATCCATTTGCCTTTTAACTGTATTTAACAGTCTGCCTTTCTCATCCAGACCCAAAGTGGAGCAGGCAGTATAAGTCCACCCAGTGTGCCCAGTGTAAGTTGACACAGCCCGAAGGAGAGGGATGCCGCACGAGCCATGTCCCAGGACTAGGACTGCCAGCATCGGAGAGAGCGTGGTGCATTGGGCAGGATGTCACAGAGGGTGGATATAAGGAAGGGACCCAGGGTGGCACCAGCGGGGAACAGGGGAGCAACAGGAGAGTGACGCGTGCAGCAGTGTTCCCTCTCAGCTGAGTCAGCGTGAGCTAGCTCACAGTTCTTTAGCCTCCGGTTTACACATTTTTGTCTTAGCTCAGGCAGGATGGCTCCAGAGCAAACTAATTTATGCAGCAGCCAAATTGCCGGCTCACAACTTTAATGCCAGTAGCTCACAAAGTAGGATTTTTTGCTCACAAGACTCCACTGCTGAGAGGGAGCATTGACATGCAGTGAACTGATAATATGCCCCGGATGCAGCGGCGTAGCCCACAGTCCGTTTCTCTTCATCGAAGCGTCTTTCTGAACCAGTCCATTGTAGTGCTGCCCTATTACCTGTCTACCAAAGCCCTCCTGAACAGCTCTTTTTTAAAAAACATAATTTGTACGACGACAGGGTTTATGGGAGCATTTCTAACTTCCCTAAGCAGACTGTTCCCCAAGATGGGGGCTGCAGTCCTGCAGCTGTGAGGGAGTGGGGCTGGCCACTGTTTTGGCTGGAGCCTGGTCCCTGGCGGGCAGACAATGGGGCTACCGCTCCTCGCGCCCAGCCTTGCTCTGGCCAGTACCTGAGCTGCGGCACCCTGTGGTCGCTCTCCACTTCTGGTGGCAACATCATGTGGTCAGATTGCCCTTGAACCAGACTTCCTGTGTTGGGGGAGTTCCCGTGTGGGGGCTCCAGATCTGTGTGTTGCGGGCTGAGGCCTGTGGAAACACCCCCCACCCCACCCCACCCTACCCCAGGCACTGCAGTGGGGGCATCTGTCTTCTTCCTCACTGGGGCTCCAGGCAGCCGGGGAGGGGTGTGTTTTCAGTCCATGAAGCAAAGAAGAGGGAAGAGTCCACCTCTCTCCCCATACACCCCCCCCCCACGCACCAGTGTCATGGCCCTAAGCCATCTCCTCCCCCCCCCCCGCCCCTGCAGTGTTATGTGGCGTCTGGCCCCGACCCGTTGGAGGGGAGCCGGGCCTCAAGGGCTTGGGCGCTCTGGCACTGGCAGCACACAAGGGCCCTTTGTTCAGGCAGGATTCTCCCAGGATTCCTCTCGGGGACTGGGACAGTCGCAGCTCCATGGTTTGCTCGGGGGGGGGGGGGGGGATCCGGGGTGCGGAGCTTTTGCAAGGCGGTGGGGTGGGGGTGGATTAGGGTCCGTGGCTCTTGGAGACCAGCAGATCCCCTCCCGTCCTCCGCAGGGTGCTGGCAGCCACGGGGGCTGGGGGGCTGGGTGTGTGCAGGCGAGATGGCTCTCTGGCGGCCACACCAGCTCTCGGGTCACTCCAGGGTGGGGGAGGAAAGAGGACAGGCCTCCCGGGGCCTGAAGAGGGCAGCAGGGTGACTCAGCAGGCATCCGTGGAGAGACACTGTGAGGGAACCAGGCTGGAAGGGAGAAGGCCGGAAGGGGGGGGCTTGTCCAGGGCAGGTCAAGGCCAGAGGGTGACCGCGGGGGGGGGGGGGGGGGGGCTGGTGCTGGAGGTGGCCAGAGCTGCAGCTGCTGCAGGATGCAGCCTCCTGTTTGGAGGCCTGGCCCATTGCCCTCCCTCCCCCTCCCACCTGAGACCACCTGCTTGTGAGACCCCCGGACAAAGCGGGCTCTGGCCCACAGACGAGGCCAGCTCCAGGTCGTGGGTGGCCTTGGGCAGGCAGTGCCCAGGGACTCCCTATGCCTGCCCTCAGGCCCCTTTTCTTGCCCGCCCCCCTTGCCTGTGTGCCCTTCCTTTGCCCCCTCCCTCCACCACCTGCAGTCCCCGCTGCCCAGGCTGCCTGCGTGCCTCTCCCCAATGGTGTTGGGTGGTGGGGGCAGTGAGGAGTGGCGCTGCCATGGCCACGTTGTGCCCTGCCCACGTGCCTTTCTCCAGCAGCGCTCCTGAGCACCACGTGCAGCTGGGTGCAGAGGTGGCAGTGCCTTTGCAGGCAGGCATTGGGGTAGATGCGTGACTAGGGAATCCGCCACAGTGGGGCCCACCAGAAGCCGTGGGCCATGGCAGCTGTCCCGCTCCTGCTGCACCTTGGCTGGAGGGTGCAGTGGGACACTCCCTCGGAATTCCGTCAGGGGCCGTAGCTCAGTGGGAAAGTGCCTGTGTTGCTGGCAGGAGGTCCCTGGTGCCATTCCCAGCATCTCAAGTTGAACCGACCCAGTTGGGTGGTCAGGCGAAAGGTCCTCTGCCTGAGGCTCTGGAGAGCTGCTCTCAGTCTGAGTGGACAATCCTGATCTTGATGGACTGATTCGGTGTCATGTGACTTCATGAGTGTTCAGTTTGTCCCTTTGGATTTGTCCCCCCCCCCCCCCGGTAGCTCAGGCTCAACAGTTGGCTGGCAGTTTGGCACAGATTTGGGGGGGGGGGGGGCTGTGCTGCAGCCTATGAAAAGCACCTGCCTGGGTTTGATTACCATGTCAGCACAAGAAGAGGACAAATAATAGTAAAATAATAGTAAATACAAAATAATAGTAAAAACAAAATAATAATACAAAATACAAATAATAGTAAGTACAAAATAATAGTAAAAACAAGACAAATAGCAGTAAAAAATACAAGAAAAAAGTCAATGAAACATGCCAATAAAATCTGTCATTAAAAAGGACAGGGCATAAAAGCGTGTGGAGAAATGTGCTCCACATTAGGCTACAGCACACTACTAAGAGTTTTGGGGATTTAGCAAAACTTAAGTGGCTGATCTGAAGAATGTCCACTCATACTGTCAGCACAGCAATAGATTGAGCAAGGTTACAAAGTAAAGGTGCAGACGAGCAGTCCTCTGTCCCTTTGCTAAAAATACCCTGGCTGTTGTTATTCTAGGGTGAGCTTTTTGCTCTTAAAGTTACAGTGTTTCATCAGTCATCCATTGCTTTGAGTCATTGTCTAGGTTTCCTGCCATCCGTTAGCTCCATGGCAACTATCAAAAATGGAGCCCAGGCATAGAATCATAGAGTTGGAAGCGACCTCCAGGGTCATCTAGTTCAGCCCCCTGCACAATGCAGGAAATTCACAAATGCCCCCCCCCACCTGCAGTGACTGCTGTTCCATGCCTAAAAGGTGGCAAAAGGATGACAGCTCCTCTGTGCAAGTTGTCCCCCGATGGACTCACTCAGAGTAGACTTCATTCCCTTTCATGTCCAGGGAATTCAACTCCTCTGTTCTCCCACCTCCTTGTGGGTCTGTCCCCTCTCTTGCTCAGGAAGAGGTGCAGCCTAGCATTTGGCTTCCCCACATCTCCTGTTGCCTCCTAGGTATTGTTGCATTCCTGCCTTGGCAGAGGGGTCTCTGCTGGCCAGAAACATCTGCACCACCATCTCTTGAGTCCTGGGGGCTTGTGAGAGCCATCAGTGGGACGGGGGTGCTGAAGAAACTGCTCTCCAGGTTTTTGTCATACTTCTCCGAATACATGTGGGGGTTTTGTAGCTGCCAGACTCTTAATCATGTGATGGACCCCCAAGTGGGGTCCATTTGTTTACAGCATCTTACAGCAGTAAAACTTAAGAATATTTATAAGACATTTTTCTTTGGGACATTGGAGAAGTTATATGGTAATATATATATTTTATTTATTTATTTATATTTACATTTATATCCCGCCCTCCCTGCCATTTGGCGGGCTCAGGGTGGCTAACAACATACATAAATGTACACTAAAACGCCAATTAAAACAATCAATCAGTATAGAACCATAACTATACAAATATAGCTTATATTAAAAGACCAGCCTGACACCCATGCTTCGCTACGGTATTTAAGTCCTGTAAATCCAGTTATAATACTGATGATGTGAAGTCTGAAATGTAACATTTGTTGTAGGAATTCTAATGGAGAAGACTGTAGTGTAAAAAACGAAGTGAGACATACAGACTGGGTTCCCCCCCCCCCCCCCCCCTCAGCTGAAGGACCTCTCTGTGATTGCCATGCTGGCTGTTAGGAGAAATGTCTATTCAGGAGTCTTGAACTGCTGATTTCTGTAACTGTCTTCAACTGTTTGCAGTCTCTTTTAACAGTGTTTTTACCTCAGAACATTGAGATCCACAGCTGAACAATCAGAGGGAGGTGGGTGCAAGCAGGCAGGTTTTACCTCAGAACTCTGAACTACACAGTTGCCCATTCGAGGAGGGAGGCAAGGACCAGCCTATCTGGTGTGTGTGGGGGGGGGGGGGGGGACACAGGGAAGCTGGGCCAGCAGCAGGACTAAGGCAATCCTGCCGAACAAACCTCCCCAGTGACTGTAAGCATCCCACCTCCTCTCCTACACCTGACAGGCAGTTACTGCTGTGGCAGGCTCCCTTGTGGCATTAAGCACCCTGCAACTGCTGCTGCACCTGACAGACAACTGCCTGTCAGGTGTAGGAGGTGGGGGGAGTGTGTTGGAAGCCATCAGAGAGGCTGGGCCAGCAGCATTACTGCCCCTCACAGGTAGCTGCTGGCCATTCCTGATTTCCTCAACTGTCGTTAGCTCTCTGCAGTCTCCTGTAACTGTTTTTTTTTTAACCTCAGAATGCTGAGCTCTGCAGCTGACCAGTCAGAGAGCGGGGGGTGCAAGGAGGCAGCCACATAGGAATCAATGGGGGGAGCATATTTTACCCCTTTTGACCCAGTTAGGGTTCAAATTTCTAAAATTCTCTTCTTGGTGAGCACCTATGTCATGGTAGGAGCACTCTCCCCGAATTTGGTGTTTCTAGGTCTAGCGGTTTGACCTGCGTGTTGATTTTACGGTGAGGGAACTTTCTTTTTATATATTTATAATACTGCTGGTAATCCGGCCAGGGTCATAATATCGAGGCGGCACCCTACTTGAAAGCCTGGCGGAAGAGCTCCGTTTTACAGACCCTCTGTTTTATAGGCCCTATATAGCGGATATAGGCACATTTTAACATATGTCATGGAGCTGCAGGAAAAAAAAACATTTTGGAAGTTGTGGGATTAATGATAATAAAAATTAAATTTAGCACCTGATCCCAAAGTGACTTTGTTAAATTTATTTTACAGAGGAAAATAAGAAACTGGCACATAAATCTTTAATAAAGCTCTTCTTATTAACAGTGAGATCCATCATATATCTCAACGCTGGAAATCCAAAACAGGATTTAAAGTTGATATATGTTATGTACATTTGTGGAATAAAGCTTAGTTAAAAAATTAACTCATCAAATCAGATGAGCAAAAGCTCAAGTGAGTGTTTGTAATCCATTTCTATCTTTTGCCAGTTTTTGCACTCAGCAATGTTACATCCTCTGTCTAGGCCTGGGACTTTATTGAAAGAGGTGATGTTTAATAAGTAATGCATATACAGTTGACAGAGCTAAAGCTCTAAAACAAATGATGCCATCATAATTGTAAATATTTAAATGTTTTTCTCTTCAATTTTTGTTTTGATTTGTCTTTTTGGTTTTTACCTTTTGATGCTTTGTTGATGTATGTTTATGTGTCTGTGATGTAACTGAATAACAAAATAAAAGATAATTCTTGATTTGAATAGAACCCAAATTGTATTTGCATATGAATTTAAAGAGAAACCTCACTCTTGTGGGTTAGGAAATCTTCATGCTTGAGCCATAGTCACCGTGTCTCCCAAAGTGTGGCCTAAATAGAGCAGGGGTGTTAAACTCATTTGTTATGAGGGATGGATCTGACATAAATGAGACCTTGTGGGGCTGGGCCATGTGTGTCATAAAATGTAATGCCAGGTAGCAGAGATATAAACTTTATAAAGGACACAAACACAATTAAAGATTTTTTAAACCTTAAAATAAAACATGCTTAAAATATTAGCACTCTTGCAATATTTTGTTTATTTAACAGTCTCTGACAACTAACACCTCTTGCTCTGAATTATTGCATCAATATTTGGAGACAATGTGCTGTAGCAATCTTGAGTATGCTGTTTAGGTGTTGTTCAGGTGTGTGTCTGTAAGTTGCAAACCTACTTTTTATTGATTGACATTCATTACAGAAATCTCATGGTCAGTGCTCTGAGCCTAAGAGCCAGGGAAAAACATTAAATGGCTAGGCGTTGAGAGCTTTTGTACATAAGTTGCTTTGTGTGCTGGTCAAGAACATGTGAAGGCATCATGACACAGACTGAGGGCTATGTGTTTGTCTACAAAACTATAGTCTTCCCCAGAGAAATAACCATGACTCCTATGAGGCAGTGCATGAATAGAGAGATAGCAAAGTATGGTGGTCAGTGTCAGCCTACCATCTGAGAAGTCTTAAGTTCAGAATCCCCAATCTACAAAGGAAATGTGCTGGGTGAACTTGGTCTGGACACACACTCTCAGCCTAATCCACCTCTCTGGTTTGTTGTTATTCCTCATCTATAGTTCACATTGCTTTCCTACTGAGAAAGCCTGGATCATGAGGACTTGAATACAGTGAAAAACAGGAGGGGAACCCAGTTGCACCCAGAAGAGCCCTGGCATAACAAGCCCAACAAAACACACACACACTCACTCTGTCTCTGTAGAAAGGGAAAAAACTCATACCTTCAATAAAACTTTGTTGGTCCTGAAGGTGCTTTATATATCTCTCCTGTGCGATTAAGGGAACTGGGCAAAGTAAACTCTGGCTCTTTCCCTCCCTTCCCAGGGGACGAGGAGAGGGAGGAGCCTCAGCTAATGGAGTGAAGAGAGGCTTGGCTCAGTAGTTCTGCTGTGCGATTGAGAGAGCCTGGCAAAGCAAGCTCTTTCTCTTTTTCTCTCTCCCCCAAGGGGGGAGGAGCCTCAGCCAATGGAGGGAAGAGCGGCCTTGCTCTGTAGCTCCTGTGCAATGGAGAGAGCCTGGCAAAGCAAGCTGTGATGTAGAAGGAAGCAGGAGAGAGGGAGAAGGAAGCAGAAAAGAACCAGTTGCTTGTGATCCAAATATGTGCCCTGGGAGGGGTCGGATCTGGCCCATGGGCCACATGTTTGACACCCTTGTTATAGAGGTTCCTCAAAGTATGTTTATAAATGCTCTTTGAGTACATGTATAAAAACAAGTCAGAAAATTGCAAGAATTTCTCATGGTGCTGTTTCACTGCTAAATCTCTTGCACCCCTTCCCCATTCTGGGTGGAGTGGCAGCCAAGTCTGACCCATTTGCTTGGATGCATTTTTGTCTCCTTCTAGGCTGGTAACTCCTTCTGTTGCTTCTTGTCTCCATCCAGGTCTCTGAGTGTCTTCCTGCCTGTGCTTTTGGGGTGTCTCCTGCCCGTCACGGCCCTTCCATGGGTAGCTGGGGTGTAGCAGCAGGGGCCGTGGAGAGCTTTGCCGATGATGGATAGCCCCCCGAAGCTGGCTGGGGAAACCCTGATTGTCCACCACATTCCCCTGGTCCACTGCCAGGTCCCCGACAGACAGTGCTGCAGCGCCACCCAGCGGACCAACCCCTTCTGCCCTCCCGAGGTGGGTGTTGCGTGCAACACCTCCCTTCCTGAGTGGGACCTCTCACAGACCGACTCCCTGGTCTACAGCAGCTTCCGCCAGTCTTCGGACACAGATCTGGCCCCGGCGGAGACGGCGGAGGACAAAGATGGGAAATCCCGAGATGTGACTGCTGCCGGAGCCAACAAGCGGCAGAACCCATTCCTGCTGGGGGATGGCGAGCCCCCCCGGGACCTTTACGAAGGTGACCCAGGACAGAAGTCATTCCACCTCCACAGTGGCCAGGCCAACTTCCACCTGCACGAGCTGGCCCTGCCACCCTTCCGCCTGCACGACACCAAGCCCGTCGTGAAGGCCTGGAGTGCCACCAGCCGCCTGGACGTTGTGGAGGGCCAAGAAGACAAGCTGGCCAGCGATGATGCCCAGAAGAAGAGCTGCCTGGCGTCGGACTGCATGGAGCTGGATGAGTACGGCTGCCTGCGGGGGGACTCCTCCAGCTTCTCCTTTGAGCAGGACTGGGCCAGTGACGCCGACGAGCTGCTGCCCAGCCAGGAGGCGGTGCGCAGCCGGACGTGCAGCTGCTCCAGTTCCGAGCTGCAGCGCTGCCGGTGCCACAGCCTCTCGAGCCACTCTGAGCCTGTGGACCAGCAGATGGGCTACATCAGCGACTCTTCCTGCAACAGCTCAGACGGGGTTCTGGTGAACTTCAGCGCCCTCTACCACAAGATGAACGGCCACGCCCACTCCAACCGGAACGCGGCCAGTCTGTCGTGCGACTCTTCCTCAGACAGCCACTCGGACACGGGGGCTTTTTACCTGGACTTGCACTCTTCACCCATGGAGTCGAAGATGTCCTGCAAGACGCACCACCCGGAGGGCTCCGGGAAGGCCTGCGGGTGCCATCACCTGTCCTCGCCTGTCTTGGATGCCAACTGCAACTCCTACCTGCCTCCGTGCGAGCCCTGTACCTCGGAGGGCTCAGACCTCACCGCCTGCTTCCAAAGCCAAGCACGGCTGGTGGTGGCTACCCAGAACTACTACAAACTGGTCACCTGCGACCTGTCTTCCCAGTCCTCTCCCAGCCCGGCTGGCTCCTCCATCACCAGCTGCTCGGAGGAGCACCCCAAAGCCAGCCCCCTCCAGCCCACTGAGTACTACCTGTTCCAGAGGCCTCAGGCCCCGCCAGAGGAGGGCAGTGACACCGAGTACTCCAGGGAGGGCTCGCAGGGGGAGGCGGCAGAGAGGAATTCCATCGAGGGGCAGGTTTACGTCAACATTTCCCCCCCCACCCTCGCCACAGGGAGGCAGCGTTCCCGCAGCTACGACCGCAACCTGGACCGGAGCCCCACCAGCCGGCTGGGCTCGCTGGAGCGCATGATGAGCTGCCCGGTCAAGCTGAGCGAGAGCTCTGCCCTGGCCATCCAGGGCTCCCCCCCCAAGCGGGTCACTTCCTTCGCCGAGCTAGCCAAGGGCCGGAAGAAGACGGGCTCCTCTCCCCCGCTTCGGACCAGCAGGGACTCTTCCCTCGAGTTCTCCCCCATCCCCGAGTACCAGAAGGATGGGTCTGTCTTCCTGGAGGATCGGGGCCGGCACAGCCAGAGTCTCCCTCCCATGCCCTTGCTCCACCCCCTCCACCGCAGCCCCGAGCGAGGAGGGGGCGCCTCTGGGAAGGACTTGCGGTGCTGGGAGGCACTTGAGCAGCCGTTTCCTTCCGCTGGGGCAGAGGCCGGGGCCAGTCCCGCCAGCAGCCTGGGACAGAAAGACATCCGAGCCCGAGCAGATGGTAAGGCCTCTCCAGAGGGATGGGTGGGCTCATAGCTAGTTGGAGGTGGCAGGGGTGGAGGCCCCTCCCAAGAGGGGAGACAGCCAGGACTGGGCCCCTTGGTTCACAACGGGGTGCTGGAGAGGAATTTGCTCAGGGACACTTCTCCCGAGGGCGGTGTCAGAGGAGGGGCTCTTCCAGGCAGGCACTAGAGAAAGTCTGGGGAGTGGGACTGAAGACCAAAGTTTGCTGACAAAGAGACAGACGGTTGATCGCGGCGACCTTAGGGTAAACGGGGAAGTGTCTGCCTGTTCCCGGGGTGCTGTCCCCAGTGGCATGCCGGGCCTGGTTGTGGGGAAGGGGAAGGGGCTGTGCAGACGGCTTCTGGGGTCAGGGTTGGTCCAGTCACTCCCCAGGAAGGAGAGCTTCCATGCCCTGGGGCCGGTCCGTGAGGGGAGCTGTGGAGCCAGGCCGGTGTGCCTGCGGAGCCCTCCCACTGCAGCAACCCCTGGGGGGGAGGTGGGGGGGGGAAGCGTCCCCGAGGCTTGGGAGCTGCAGGGTGAGAGCGGTGCCCGCTGGGGCTGTCGGACTCCTCAGAGAGGAAGGCCTGTCTGCCGAGGTGTCTGAGTGGGGCGGGAGACACGAGTTTTGGTGGCGTCCTGGCAGTGGCTGGCTTCTGATGAGGTCACTTCTTCCCACTTGAAATGGAGGAGGCTTCTTTGCTTCACGGGTGCAGGGGAGCAAAGCCTGGGTCAGTAGGATGCGTTTTGCTTGGAACGGGAGCGACTGGAGGCGGCCGTGAGTGTCCTTGCGTCTGGGCCAGAGAGGGGGACTGTGGCTGTGCTGGTTGGACCAGGACTTGTTGGCTAGCCGGGCCGCCCCCCCCCCCGGGGGGAACTTGTGCAGAGGGGGAGGGAGCGAGCGGGGTGGGTGGGTGGGTGACGGAGCTTTGTTGTGCTGGGGGAAGAGAGGAGAGCTCTCTCGCAGGGCTTGCCCGTCTCTCCGCCAGCAGCCCCCCCCCCCCCGGAGCCTCTCTGCTCAGTGTGTTTGTTGCAGAGGGAGCTTGTAGGGAGACCCTGTTCCAAGGGTGGCAGAGGTGCCCATGGTGGGCTTGTGTGCCTAATCCTGCTGTGGCACAGCTGAGGTGCTGTGGTGGAGACTGGGTTGCTGGTGTCATGAGGGACCAGCTGGACCGGGGGAGGGGGGGCTGCTTACTCTGGAAATACCCCTAGCAGCTGGGCGGGGCGGGGCGGGGCTTTTCCGGTTCGAGCTCCCTTTGTATCTGAGCAGGAGTGTCTGATTGGCCGCAGCTGGGACTCAGGGTGCTGGACCCAGGGGTGCCCACTTTGGTTTGATCCTGCATCACACGCCTTGTCTTCTGGGGGCCAAAGGACACCCAGGGGTCCGTACCAAGGGGGTGTATAATCTGGGTGGCACCGTCTCCCTCTCTGAGCGTTGAGAGAGAAGGCGCTCCGTGTCTGCAGACGCCCTGCTTTGCCACCAAAGCCCCCGGGTCGTGGAGGGCCCT
Organism: Lepidodactylus listeri; assembly: GCA_029233225.1. NCBI lineage: Eukaryota > Metazoa > Chordata > Lepidosauria > Squamata > Gekkonidae > Lepidodactylus > Lepidodactylus listeri. Next base: position 694,112 of record JARCFY010000004.1, on the reverse strand, counting down.
TGGCCCTCTCCAGTCTTGGCCACGCCGGGGAGTCTCGCCCTGAGCCAGCTTCTTAAGGTCAGTCCTGCCTCCTCCGACTGGCAGCGGCTCCCCAGGATCTGGGGCAGAGCTTTCTTACATCTCCGACTCCTGGATCCTTTGCATGGGAGGTGCCAGTGGGGACTGAACCGGGGCCCTTCCGCACACCAAGCAGAGGCTCCACCCCCGGGCCAGGGCCCCTCCCTGAAGGGCCCGAGAGCTGTGGGTGGCACCCTTGCTGTGGGTGGGCAGGAGGGCTGTTTCTCCGCAGTGCTCTCTGTGGAAGCCTCTCCTCTCTGCTTTGCCACCTGAGAGACCCTGGAAGCGCCCTCCTCGGTAGGCATTTGGCAGCTGCCTGGCTGGCATCCTTTCCCTGCAAGGAGGGCAGAATCTGTTGGGCCTTTTGGAAGCCACGACAAGCAGGCCGACCTGCAGAGGGCACTGCCTGCAGCCCATCCTGGTTTGCGAGCTGAAAGGGGAGAGGTTTGTTTTGTGTCCCAGCTGGCGTGGCATGTGATCCTCCCCCCTGCGGAGCCACCCTCTCGTGTTTCAGCTGGTGGCCCTTGGATCCCTACTACAGCCGGCCGATGGGCAGGAGGAACCAGGCCTCTAATTGCAGGCGCCCCCCCCCCAGGATACAGCAGGTTAAATGCTGGGGGGAGGGGGGCCCTGCGGGCAGCGGGGTGTCTCCTTGTGCTGGCTGTGCTTTAGCATAAAAACGTCTCCCGGAGGTGGGAATTGCAGGCCAGGGGGCAGATTCAGTGCCTTGCCCAGGTATGTGGGGGGTTCTTTAGCGGTCCCGTGGGGTCAGTGGGGTCTCTGCTGCCCCTGTAGTTGTAGGGAGATGCTTGGAGAGGAGAAGGGAGGGCCAGTTAGAGATGGGGGGCGGGACACGACACCTCCCCCCTTCCCAGCCTGTGTATCGCCTCACCTCACTCAAGTATATCTTGCGCCCCCTTTGGCATCTCTGCTGCGCCACGGGACTCCGCTTGATTCTGCTCCCAGGGAACTTGCAGTGTACAGCTTTGGTGGCCCCCTCCCCTTTCTCTGTAGCTAGCTCCTGTCCAGCAGACTGCGCCTTCTGCCCCCGTTGCACCCCCAGGCCGGCCCACTCTCGAGCAGCAGTCATCATGAGAACACTGCCTAGCGCTGGAGAGTATGTTGGGGGGTGTTGGATGCCCTTTGGTGTCGTGGTTAAGTGTGCCGACTCTAATCTGGGAGAACCGGGTTTGATTCCCCACTCCTCCACTTGCACCTGCTGGATGACCTTGGGCAAGCCATAGCTCTGTCAGAGCTGTCCTTGAAAAAGAGCAGTTTCTGTCAGAGCTCTCTCAGCCCCACCTACCTCGCAGGGTGTCTGTTGTGGGGGAGGGGAAGGGAAAGGAGTTTGTCAGCCGCTCTGAGACTCCCTTGGGTAGCGAAGGGCAGGGTATAAATCCAATCTCTTCTCTCTTCTCTTCTTTGCACGTGCTCTCTTGGTGCAGTCCTCACGAGGACCCTCTGAGGTGGGTCAGTGAGGGGCTGCTTTTGACAGGGCGCAGCATTTTGGTCACCACTGAGTGAGTGAGCGGCAGGCGAGATTGGCACCACGGGCTTGGTTTCTTTAGCCACCATGCTTCACTCCAGTCTCCTGGATGGGGTGGGGCTGTTATTTCAGGAGGAGACCGGGCCCCTCTGGGGGTCGCTTTGGCCAGGGCTCGGGCAGGTCTGGCGCTCTCTGGCCGAAAGAGCTGCTCTGCACTGCCACCGGGACTGGCACAGGCGAGGGCTGCTGGACAGCTTGGCACCAGTTAGATCCCGGGTGCCCTCCCCCCAGCCTTGGCATCAGCATAGCAGCGTGGGGTGTAATAGGATGTTACTGGGTCCCCCCCCCCCCCCCCGGCCGACAATGTCCTGTGCTGGTGGAAGGAGTGGAGCCTCCCCCCCCCCCCCGGGGCAGAGCCAGGCATGAACAGCCCCCATCAGGCAGCCGGTTTCTCCCTCTCTGGGACTGGCGGCGTGGGAGGGGGGGGGATGCCCCACGGGAGAGCCCTGCTCTGGGTGCCAGGGGTGTGCCACAGGGCCTGGCCGAAAGGAGAAATGGCCGAGGGGCTGGAGGCGAGCACCAGAACTGGCAGAGGGTTTGGCATGCCCCACGGGTGTCTTTTGGCTCCGGGGGACGCTGTGCCCGTCTCCAAGGGATGCTGGAGCCCACCGAGGGCAACTGCAGAGAATGCTGGTGGGGGCTGGATGCTGAGGAGCTGCAGGGGAAACGGGCAGCTGGGAAACCTCCTTCCCAAAGTCCAGGAGAGAGGTTCGAGCCCAGAGGGAGGATTCTGTGCCTGTTGCCCTGGCTGAGCCGTCGGCTGGCCAGGTCTGCCCCCTTGGAGGTTCTTTGGGCTCCCGAAGGAGGCTGCCGAGGCAAAGGTGCAGAAAAGCATGTTGGGAGGGGGGCACTGCTGATGTTGTCCCAAGCCCCCTCTCCGACCAACGCTCCCTCTAAGCTGTGGAGTCTGGTGAACTCCTGGCATTAAAGTTGTGAGTGAGCAATTTGGCTATGACATAAATTAGTTTGCTCTGGAGCCACCATTCCTGAGCTGAGACAAAAATGTGTGAGCTGAGGGCTAAAAAGCTGTAGCTAGCTCACACTCACTCAGCTTAGAGGGAGCACTGGTCTGTACCACGCAAGGGGAAGCACCAGCCATCAGCTTATCCTGGCAGTCTCCCAGTGGCCAATTCAGGTTGCGAGGAAACATGCCCTTCTGGTCGGAGGGGCTGCTGGAAGCCACCAGTTGCTGTGTTAAAGCGCTCCGGTTCTGTTGCCCTCAGTTGCAAGCTCCAGAAGTGGCAGAGAGTCCGCGTGGCCCTGCCGCCCTCCTCACGTTCCCTGCCCCAGTGGCCTTTGTGTGCTGGGGTCAATTGGGGTTTGGCCCCCCTTGCTGGGACTGCAAATGCGCCCCTTTCCCTCCAGCTTTGCTTCTTAATTTCTGGAGGGCGCCAAGCAGACAGGCCGGCTTCTCCCCCTCCCTTCTGGTCCTGCTGTCTTGGGGCAGTCGGAGTCTCAGCTGGGGCGGGGCGGGGTGGTGGAGCTGAACTACATCAAGCCCAGGGGTGGGGGCACCCTCATCCACCTCCAGCCTGCCTTTTCAGGCCAAGCCCCTCCTTGTTCACGCAGGCCTCAGTGGGTGGGTTGTCCGTAGTGGGGGGGAGGGAGGGAGGGAGAGCCACGGTTTCCTGGTGGGCGCTGCTTGGAGCACCTGTGGGCAGAGCAGGCCCCCGAACCCCCCCCCCCGTCTGTTGCCCTCCCTTGCTGTCCCTCACTCTTCCTCTCTGCCTCCCCCTGCAGGCGGGGCCGCAGACAGCAAGGCGGTGGTGCGCTACAGCAAGGACCAGCGGCCGACCACGCTGCCCATCCAGCCCTTCGTGTTCCAGCACCACTTCCCCAAGCAGCCCAAGGGGCGGGCCCTGCACAGCCACTTTGCCTCCAGCCTCTCGCAGCTCTACAGCCTCTCGGCCGCCAGCCGCTCGGCCAGCCAGCCGCTCTCCTCCACCTCCCAGTCCTCGGCCTCCGCCACCTCCGCCGACCAGCCCATGGGGGTGGGGACCCTGGGGCCTGGCCAGCGCTCGGCGGACGGGGCCGCTTCCCTCGGGGACGGCTGTGCCAGGAAGCCTGTCCCGGAGACCACTCGCCCCTCCCCGCTGGGCAGCTACTCCCCTGTGCGAAGCAACGTGCCTTTCTTCCAAAACGTGGACTCTTCTTCCTCCTCCTGCTCCCCGACTCCTGAGAGCCACCCTCCCCGAAGCAGGTCCTGCCCCGTCTCTGCCAACCTCCTGCCCACCAGGCCTTCCCCGGCCCCCCACGTCAGCACCCGTGCCAATCCCAGGCACAAGAAGGAGAGTAGTCCCCAACTGGCCCCCCAGGTGCAGCCCGAGCAGAGCGGGACGCCGGACGAGTACCAGCTCCATGGCGGCTCCCTCCCTCCTTTGGTGGCCGAGGGGCTGAGCTTGTCCAGGGCCGGGGGACCCGCTGACCCCCAGTGGAAGGCTGGCTGCAGCAAGCCCATCAGCGCTGGACCCCTGGGCACCATGGGGCCCCGCCCCCTGAACGGTAGGTGATCTCCTGGCGGGGGAACGCTTCAGAGAATTTGGCAGGTGTCCCGTGGGATCGTGGGTGGGTGGCGGGGTCAGAAAGCTTTGGGGGACACCAGGATTGGCCACAGCTCTCTCAACAGCAAAATGAAACTGTTGTAATAGTATTGCCTGAGTATAGGTGGAGACAAAGTTGGCATCTAGGTCTGTTGCAGGTTTTGATTCCTGGGTTTGGTTCCTTGCTGGGTGGTCCGCGGTTGGAGGTGAGAAGCCATTTTAAGTTGGGGATTCTCTCTGGCTTCTTCTGGAGGGGGTCTTCCAGCTGGGTGCCAACATTGGCATCTGGCTACAAAACCCCCCAAGAAGAAGCAAGAGAGAACCTCGGCTTGAGCTTGTCAGGTCTCGGAAGCTCAGCAGGGCTGGCCCTGGTCCATACTCGGATGGGAGACCACCAGGGAAGTCCAGGGTTGCCATGCAGAGGCAGGCAATGGATAAAACCACCGCTGGATGTCTCTCCCCTCGGAAGCCCCACCAGGTAGGAATGAGTTGACAGGGAAAAAGACACAGCCCTATTCTGAGGCCAAAGGGCATCAGCTGCACCATCTTGGGATCCTCCCCTCGCAGGTGTGTGCCATCAGGGCCCTTCTCCTGCCTCCCCACTGGACGAAGGAGTCGGTCCCTGCCTGCAAGAATCACTAAACACAACCCCGACACGAGAAGAAATCACAGCACTCAGAAACGAGCGGGAGAACTTTTTGGTCTTCCAGGACATATATTGTTGATCTGAAAGATACTTCTGTCAATAAAAAAAGAAAATCCCAGGGAATATACAAGGAGAAAGTGCTGAATTAGACCACATCAGGAAAGCAAATGCAACCTCTCATCCTGGCCTAAACAGAGACTTGGGTTTCATAAGAGCAAGTCCAGAGGCACCTTTAAGACCAGTGAAGTTTAATTCTGGGTATAAGCTTTCAGGTGCATGCACACTGCTTCAGATCTCTTCAGACTTTGTTCCCCATCCTAGCCAGTGACCTTTCTGGGCAACCAGCCCCAGCCCCCCACCCACCTCGGGCAGCCCCAGGTGTGTGCTGCCAGCCCCCAGCCCCACAGCAGGTGCCAGCACTTGCATGCCCCCTCCAGCCCCCTCCTCCTGGAAAGGGGTCCCCCAGTGGCCGACCTCTGGTTCGCAGGTGCATGCGTGGCCTGGCCTCCTGGCTCTCAGGTGATCTGTCTCTCTAGAGAACAGTCGGAGCCACGGAGGCAACTGGAGCAGGGCTGGCCCATTTCACACTTGCAGAGCCCCCTTTGACCCTGGAAACGTGGCACGTGGGAGCTCTCTCCCCAGGTCTCTTTGCCTGCAGTGCGGGAAAGACCCCTGAGGACTAAGCCCAGTGCTGAGTCTGTGTGGCTGTTGGGGGGGGGGGGGTCCCAGGCATCCTGCCTGCCCAAAGGACTGCCTCCCAGCACTGTTTCGTCCACGTTTTTAGACTGTCCCCCTTCCCCCCACCCTGGGCCAGTGTGCAGCTAATGCTTGCAGGATTGCGACTAACCTAACCGTGGCTGTCTTGCTTCTTGTCTGCCTCCTCTCTTGGTTTCCCCGCCTCCCTCCCTTCTCTTCTTCCCCCTTTCTCTGTCTCTCTCTCTGTCTCGTGGCTTGCTTGCCTTGGGGGGCTACGTAGCCCACCACCTCTCTCCGCAAGCACTCAAGTGGCGGGAGTATCGGCGAAGGAACCCCCTGGGGCTGGACCACGTCTCGGGGCTGGCGGGGCTGGCGGGCAGCCTGGACTGCAGGCGGCAGGAGGGACGGCTGCCCTGGAGGAACCCCGTCTTTGAGTTCCCAGGTGCCCTGAACGCGGGACGCAACACCTGCCGGCCCAATGGTGCGCCCCCAGCCGTAGGCAGGACTCTCTGGGCCCCTCCCCCCCAGCTCTGCCCCCCCCCCCCCGGTTTTCTGAATCTCCTCTCTCTGCGCAGTCCAGAGGGAGTCAGCAGCAACAAAGTCCTGCTGAAATCAGTTGCAGGGGGGGGGGGGGGCTGGAGGTAGCCTGGAAGAGCAGTCTGACAAACCTGGGGGGGAGGCACTACCATGTCCCCCAGCCCCTGCTGAGCAGGTCCCTGCCTGACCAGCCTCTGCCCCTCCCCTCCCCTCCCCTCCGGCAGGTCCCACAGTGGTGCTGAATTCGGCTTCCAGTTTGTCCTAGTTGGTACCTTTTAACCTCACATTCCTCCAAGAAGCTCAGTGCTCTCTCCGGCCCAAGGTCACCCAGCTAGTTTCCGTGGCAGGGTGGGATTCGAGCCTGGGTCTCCTACTGCCTAGTCCAGCACCCTGACCTCTTTGCCCTGTGGGGCTCTGTCTGGGCCCTGATTTCAGTGGGACAGGGACTTGGTGTCCACTGGATCGTGCCCCTTGGGTCAAGACAGTGCCGTGCCAGAGATCCCACCACCCTGCCCCCACCGGGCTGTCTGTCTGGCTGCTGAACTGAACGGCCCCTGCGGGGTTCTTGGGCACCTCCTTCTTCCCGAGAGCCCCTGCAGCCCCTCGCCCTTTCCTCCTCGGAGAGGTTTCTCTTCTTCCCCTTCTGTCCGGGGTCCTTCCGTGCAGCTGGACATTGTCCCTGTTCTCCCCCCCCCCCCAAAAAAAATGGCCCTCCTCTTCCTCCTGCCCTCCCTCCTCCCTCCTATTTGACATGGGGCTTTCCCCTCTGGAGGCAAAGGCTGACCCTCAGGGCATGCTGGCGGGGGGGAGGGATTTGTGCCTGTTGTGCCGGTGTTCTGGTGGTTGGAGCTAAAGCTGCCTCACTGGGGAAAACGTAGGAATGAGCCCTTGGCTAAGGAAGGCCACGCTCTCTGAGCAAGCAGTGTCCATGTCCCCCATCTCCCCCCCCCCCCCGGGAAAGGAGGGCCAGGCCAAGGTGTGCAGAAGCCTGCGTCACAGGGAGCCAGTCCTGCTGAACCCACCCCACCCCTTTCTCTCTGACCCCCGCAGGGCAGTCTGCGAAGCCCCCGCCGCTCAGCTACTCCGACTTCTTCCCAGACTATTTCTCCCTGGCGGAAAAGCCCCCTGCAGAATTCTGCCTCTCGCCGGACGGAAGCACGGAGTCTGTCTCCATCGACCTGCTGCAGAAGAAGGGTGAGATTCCCCTCTGCCGCGGCCACGGAGCAAGCAGGGGGGTCGCCAGCGGGCCAGTTGGGGGGGCTTGGAGGCTCCGACCGGATCAGCATCCCACACAGAGCCCTGCAGAGCTGGTGGAGACCCAGGGTGGCCCCCCCTCTGCCGCTCGTCAAGGCTCTGGGCTCGTCGGGGGGCTTTTCTCTCAGGGGTCTCCGGTAACAGTTGCTCCTGGCTTGCTCGCCCGAGGCCTTCTTGCCGGCACTGTGGGGGTTGGGCGTGGGGCCTCCTGCGTGCCCAGTCTGTGCTCTGCCCACTGAGCTCTGGCCCGGTCTGGGGTGAGGAGGAGGGCGGCAGCCCAGGTGTGGGGAGAGAGCAAAGGCCGTGTACGAGGAGAGGGTGGGGGGTGGGGGTCCCATTGGCCCACTTAGGGCAGAAGTCCCTTGTCCCCTGGGGCTCACCTGGGAGCAGGGGGCACTTATTCGGGGGAGAAAAATTAAGCCTTGTCTGCTGACAGGAAGTTCTGACTGTAGAGCCCCTGGCGATTCCTAGAGCTGCCCGGAAGGGACCTGCAGCAGTGCCTGGCCCTCGCTGCATTTGAGTTCAGGCATGCTGCAGGCAGTGCCCGCTATCTTGTGCCAGTCCCCTTGGGGCAGGGCGGGAGGACAGCCCCCCCCCGCTGTTTGGGGAGGTGGGGGGGCTGCCTTCCTCCCCTTCTGCCTCTGGTTCTCACTTCTGCTCTGGCGCCTGTCTTGCAGGGCTGGTCAAGGCAATCAACACAGCCGTGGACCTGATCGTGGCCCATTTCGGGACCAGCAGAGACCCTGGGGTGAAGGTGAGTGTCAGGGGGCGGGGTGGTTGGCGACCCCTCGAATGTGTTGTGCTAGAGAAAGGCATTGGCATAACCCTGGCCCCCTGCCCCCACCCCTTGTGGTTTCCCCCCAAGGAATCTTCCCCCAGACTGTCTGTTCCCCCCCCCGTGCCTGGGGAAGGGGGGGGGTGGTCCTGTTGGGTCCTGGGTCCCTGTCCCGGTTCTGCCTGGTGGTGTCTCTCCGGTGCTCGGACTTCTCCGCATTCCTGACTCTTCTTTGTGGCTGCAAAGTCTCCTCCCTCGTTGGGTTTCCCTCCAGTTCTGAGCCAGTTCTGAGGGATGAGGCTCGGGGCTCAGGCCTTGCTGAGGTTTGGCTGCTAGCCAGGGCCGGGGGGGGGGCATTGTTTCTGATATAGGGCGACCTCCTCCCCAGAGCAGCAGCCCTTTCCTCATCCTTGGGTGGGGTGGGGTGTCTGGGCACCTTCTGAATCCCAGGCTCTGGGCTGAGGCTGGGGAGGGCAGCAGGCAGTGCCACAGAATGCGGGCAAGGGTTGCCTTCTCTCCTCGTCTGCTCCCCCCCCCCACACACAGCAGCCAGCAGGGAATGTCCTTGGCGGTGTGGGCGAGGGGGCCAGCGTGTCCCCATCCCATTCCTGGAAAGGCTCAGGCACGAGGACCCTGCCCTCTTGCTCCGTCTGGCCAGCCGCCCCAGTCCCGTCTTCCCTCCTGTTTATTTATAGCCCCAGCGGATGCCTGGCCGTGCTGAGTGTCTCTCTGGGCCTCGGCATTGCTGTTCGCCCTGGGCTGGGAAGTGGGTTTAAGGCCCCCCCCCCGCCCCTTTGGGCACAGGCTGTATGTTTGACCTTGGGCTGTCTGCGGAAGGTCAACCAGAACGGCCTCCTTCACAGGGCTGTTGCTTGTGAGCTGGGGAACTGAAAGTGCTGGAGAAGGGGTCAGTCCCGGGAGGGGCCTCTTGGGGCCAAGATCTGCTGGGACAGCACATGCTAGGAAGTGTGTCCTCCTCCCCCCCCCCGTCCCCCCCGCACATGCTGTTGTCCCCCCTGAGGCTACCCCCTTCAGCCTCCGTGCTCTGCAGACTGGGAGTCAGGTCCCACCCCCTATGGCCAGTCTTGGTGATGTCACTTCCTGTTTGCTTTCAGTTTAGCATATGGGATGCTGTGGGCTGAGCCATGCCTCAGCCCCTCTCCCTCTCCCCAGTAAGCATTTTGGGGAGAAGGCACATTGGGGGGGGGGCTGGAAGGGAGCCTAGCCTGGCAATCTCTGCTCCCCAGGGGCCCCCCTCCCATGCAGCCAGCCAGGCCGGGGGGTGGGGGGGATCTGCCCCTGATCCAGGCCTAGAGCCCAAGCCCAGGACGCCTCGGCCGGCTGTAACGCGCTCTCTCCCCTCCCCACTCTCCAGGCCAAGCTGGGGAACAGCTCGGTGAGCCCCAATGTGGGACACCTCATCCTGAAGTACCTGTGCCCAGCCATCCGCGACGTCCTGAGCGACGGACTCAAGGCCTACGTGCTGGATGTGATTGTCGGTCAGAGGCGGAACGTCCCCTGGAGCGTGGTGGAGGCCTCCACTCAGCTGGGTACGTGGCAGCCTGGCCCCCCCGGGGGGTGGGGGGAGGGTCTCTCTGTTCTGAAGAACGGGCTCTGCCCCCCTTGCAGCAGCGGCCCTCCAGTTTGCGGTGGGTGCAGCAAGGCCCTCGGGCCGCTCTTCCGGGTGCCTCTCACATGGCTTGCCAATATACGGCTGATCTCAAGGGAACGGTAGAGCTTCGTTTTTTGAAATTAAGTCGCAACCAGGAGAGACAGAGGGGTGGTCCTGGAGGGTCACCTCTACCTTGTCCGTGGGCAGAACCAGCATGAAGATGGGTTTGGGCCAGGTGGGCTTTGTGGTGCAGGGGGGGGGGGCGCTGAGATCTGGTTCCCCCGGGCTCTTCTTGCCACCTTGGTGACCTAACTCTCGCGAGCGAGATGTCCCAGACGGGAGCCAGATCTGCATGTGGTTCAACCCCCCCCCCCCCCCGGGACCTTTCTTGCCGGAGAATGGCAGTTTGGGGGCGGAGAAGGGCTGGGAGGAATCTGGTCTCTGGTAACCGGGGGGGGGGGGGGGCTGTTCTTTGCCTGCTCTGCACCTGACCCTCTGCCGCCTCCTCCTCCTCCTCTGCAGGCCCCTCCACCAAAGTCCTCCATGGCCTGTACGGCAAGGTCAGCCAGTACCCCGAGCTCACCAGCCACACCATGCGCTTCAACGCCTTCATCCTGGGCCTCCTCAAGTAAGCCGCGGATCAGCCCCTTTCAGGGCAGGGGACTGTGGGTGGGGGGGGGGAGGGCCATGCTTCCCCCGGCTGGCCTGAGGCTCGCGTCCTTGACTTGAAAAGGACGGAGGGAGGTGCAATGGTGCCCCCCCTTGCCTGCCACTTGCCTGTGGCAGAGAGAGAGAGAGAGAGAGCTGAACAGGACCTTCCGTGCACGGTTGCTTGGGGGGGGGGGGCTGCGTGCTCTTGGCCACATTTTCCAGTCGAAACACCGTTGACTCTTGAGTGCTTCAGGGCTCCGGTCTGGATTGGGACCACTGCTCAGGGAGAGGGGGGCTTCACACAACCCCCTTGCACCGGGTTTCTGACCCAAGAGGGCCTCGGGGTTGGAGGGGTGCCCCTTGTTCCATTTTTGGAACTGCACGCACACGGTCCCCTCGCTGGAATGCCAGGGAAACCCCAGCCTGTCCTGAGCGGGGCCTGTGGGAAGTGCTGTGAGGTGTGGAAGGTGGGGTGCCCCAGCAGACAAGATGGGGGGGGGAGCCACGTTTCAGACTTGTTTCTCCTCTCCGCTCGCACTTGCCGCATTTGCTTCAGCACTGAGAGCATGGCGTTGTTCGGGTGAGCATCGGGGGGGGGGGTGTTCCAGGCCCAAGTCAGCCTTGGTGGCCCTGGGCCGGCCATTCTCTCTCTTGCTAGGGCTGCCAAGTCCAACTTGGGAAATATCTGGGGACTTTGGGGGTGGAGCCAGGAGACTTTGGGGGTGGAGCCAGGAGAAAGGAAGTGACATCATTTTGTGATGTCACATCCTGTGATGTTGCTTCCACATGCTCACACATGAACTCATGAAGTTTCCTAATACTGAATCAGGCCATTGGTCCATCAAGGTCAGTATTGACTACTCAGACTGGTAGTGGCTCTCCAGGGTCTCAGGCTGAGATCTTTAATGTCACCTATTACTTGATCCTTTTTTAGCTGAAGAGGCTGATACCTCCTGCATGTCAAGCAGATGCTCTATCACTGAGCAACGGCCCTACTGAATCCTTCCTCATCTCGGCAGAATATGAAGCACTAAGTGCTACACAAGTGCTAAATATGATTTTCATATCATAAGAACAGGAGAGAAGCCACAGTGAATCAGGCCAACAGCCCATCCAGTACAACACTCTGTGTCACACAGTGGCCAAAAATACCAGGTGCCCTCAGGAGGTCCAGCAGCGGGGCCAGAACTCCAGAAGCCCTCCCACTGTTGCCCCCCCAAGCACCAAGAATGCAGAGCATCACTGCCCCAGACAAAGGGTTCCATTTAGACCTTGTGGCTAATAATAGCCACTGATAGACCTCTGCTGGATGGGGACAGAAAGAGAGACAGACAGACAGACAGACAGAAAAAAGAAAGAGGGAGAGAGAAGGAAAGGAGCTGGAAGAGAAACTTACTTTGCCAGCCACATGCAAAAGCAGCTCCTTCAGTCCCTCCTTAATCTTTGGACGGACCTCTCTTGCTGTGGAAGCTCTCTTGCTGACTTCTTAAAGGGGAAATGTCTGGTGAGGCTTTTTACTGAAGGCAGGCTCTCTGCAGACATTTCCCTTTTAAGGTAGCCATTTTGTCCCCCCGGTGGCCAACTTGGAAAAGGCGGGGGAAAGCACTAAAAATCGGTGTTTCCCCCGCCCTACCCGCGGGACTTGGCAGCCCTATCTCTTGCCCTCTGCCCGACTACCTCACAGGGCTGTTGCGGTGATAGAACGGAGGAAAGGAGGGCCGCGCCTGCTGTCTGTTTGCTCCTTGGGGGGAGTGCGGGCAGGATGAAGAGGGCCTAGGCAGCCTGCTTGTGGACACTCCGTGCCCTGCCTCACCGCCTTCTCCCGCTTTCTTCTGTAACAGCCTCCGGTCCCTGGAGTTCTGGTTTAATCACCTCTACAACCACGAAGGTAAGGACAACGCGCCCTGCTGTAATTGGGGTGGGGGTGTGTGTGTTGGTATGTATCTGCAGCTGTGACCTGAAGCATGAAGACTCAGGAGATGCCCCCCCCCCCCCGGCCAGCAGAAGAGCTCAGTCAGCTGCTCCTGCCTTGGAGCGTGGGGGGGGGGGGGGGGAGTGGCCTACAGTTTTCATGGGTAGGGCTTGCCAATCTCCAGGTAGTGGCTGGAGTTCTGGGGTTAGAATTGATCTCCAGGTGGCAGAAATCAGTTCACCTGGAGAAAATGGTGGCTTTGGAAGGTGGACTCCGTGGCATTCTGCCCTATTAAGATCCCTCCCCTCCCCAAACCCCACTCTCCTCAGGCGCTGCCCCCCAAATTTCCGGGTATTCCCCATCCTTGAGAGGGCAGTCCTGTTCCTGGGGCTGACGGTGGGTCTTGCATGGCAGCCATGCCCAAACTAAAGTGCTGAACCCTGGCAGGAGAAGAGGAGGCTGCAGTCGCCCCCTCAAAAAAAATCTGTGGCTCAGCGCCAGCCCCTTACCAGCATGGTGTGGCGGTTAAGAGCAGCGGACTCTGATCACATGAAGCCTGCTGGGTGACCCTTGGGCCAGTCACAGTTCTCTCAGAAGTGTCAGTTGTGGGGAATGTGACGGGACAGGGCTGCTTTGATGGGCAGACCCGGCTCTGCCCACCCCTCCTTGGCATTGCCAGCTCCTGGAGAGGGTTACTTCTTCCTTCCACTAGGGTAACCCGCTGCCACCACCTGCCCCTTTTTGGGGGGAGGGGGTTTCCTGCTAGGAGGGACAGGACTCTGTCAGCCAGCGCCTGGTTACCACGGGGACCAATGAGGACTTTGGGGCTCCCCTGGAGAAACAGCCGCACTGCTTTCCTCCCAACCCCTGGGGGGGGGGCCCTCTTGCACTAGCGTGCCCAAGACAGTGGGGGGGGGGATCTAGGTGGTACAGAGACTCAGCGTCTGGGGCAGAGGGTGTGGGAGAGAAGGAGCCCTTTAGCAGCTGATCCCTACATCCTGGGGGCTGGGATGTGGTCTCTTTTGTGGCGGCCACTAGGAAGCCTGTGGGCGGCAGGGAGGAAAGACGGACTCCTGGCAGTCTCTCTAGAAGTGCAAACTCTTGTAACGGCGGAGCGCTGCAGTTCCCCATGGGAGCTGTGTGGCTTCTCTGACCTGACCTTGAATCACGGAAGTCACCCTCCTGGGAACTCTTGTTTCCTCCGGGGTGTGTGTGTGTGTGTGTGTGACTGGCTGATTCACGTCCAGGCTGGGGAAGCCACACGCCTCCCTGGGTGAGTCTAGAAATGAGGGGCGAGTTTCCAGTCCAGCAAGACCCGCAAGGTGTCCAGGGCATTCCCAGGGAAGAGAGCTGCAGCCCTGGAAGGCTTGTGAGACTCGGACCTTGCTCCTCCACTCCAGGCCAGCACAGGCACGAGGAGCGATTTGGGGCTTGTCCAGCATTCTGCCGCCCGTGAGCAGGCAGAGCCCAGAGCAGAAGCAGCAGTCGGGGAGGGCCGCTGTGGGGTGTGTGTGTGGGGGGGTGTTTCTTGATGCCTCTGGGGGTGGGGGGAGCGGGGCAGCATCTGGGGAGTCTGGGGCCAGTGGCTGAGGTGGGTGCCGTCTTCCCCACAGACATCGTCCAGGCGCACTACCAGCCGGTGGGCTTCCTGTCGCTGGCGCATGGCGTGTGCCAGGGCCTCTTTGAGGAGGTGCTGCTGCTGCTCCAGCCGCTCTCCCTGCTGCCCTTCAGCCTGGACCTCCTCTTCGAGCACCGCCTGCTGCAGATGGGCAAGGAGCAGCGGCAGCAGAAGGAGCTGCTCCGCACCCAGCACGGCCTGGTGCTCTCCGCCCACTCCACCCTCCAGCTGATGAGGACCCGCGGCAGCGGCGACAGCGACCAGAGCTGGGGGCCCGAGGCCGACCCAGGGCAGCACCGCATGGAGGAGGCAGAGGAAGAGGCAGAGGAGGAGGGACGAGCCAAGGGCGTGGGGGCCCCCAGCAGAGACGGCAGGAAGGAGGAGGCGGGGGCGGAGCGCAGGGAGGACCCAGAGGCTGCCACCGCTGCAGAGCTGAGGAAGGACAAGCAGGCCAGCTGGTGGTACCAGCTCATGCAGAGCTCCCAGGTCTACATCGAAGGGTCGGCAGCAGAAGGCGCACGTTTCATCCGCTCGGAGCGGAAGAAGAAGGCGGCCACGGGGGTGGTGGCCAAGCGGCAGGCCGAGGCCAGGAAGGGGCCGCCCCCGAGGGAAGGCGTGGTGGAAGGGGCCGAGGCGTGCCCCATCACGGAGGGGCCCGTCCATGAGGTGCCCCGTGCAGAGGCTGCCCCGGAGCCTGCGCAGAAGCCGGAGCCCTCGGCCAAGGCAGAGGTGAAGGAGAAGAGCCGCCCCTTCTGGATGGGCAGCCCACCAGACTCAGTGCTCACGGAGCTGAAGCGCTCCAAGGAGAAGGAGCGCCGGCTGGCCCCAGATCAGGGGGGCCCAGGGCACAGCAGCACCTGCAGCCCCGAGAACAGCCAGCCCAAGTGGGGGCACCTCTTCGGCTCCCGGAAGGCAGCCAAGGAGCCCAAGCAGGCCGGCAGGTGAGAGGGGCGGCTGGAAGGCCTCCGGGGAGGCTGCTGTCGGTGGCCCTGGCGTGTTCTGAGAGGGGCTGGGGGCTGGGCAGGGAGACTCTCGTGGTCTGCGGGACGCTGCTGAGGTGACCCTCTTGCTTGGCCGGCAGCCTCCTCCTCCTCCCCAGGATGCCGTCTGGCTGGCTGAGCCTGGACCGCTCCGTGTTCCAGCTGATGGCCCAGACCGTGGGGGCCGGTGTGTGGAAGGAGGCCACCTCGGAGCCTGAGCGGGGGCCGGCAGACTGCACCTCTTCTTGCCCCAAGCAGCAGCAGCAGCAGCATCCGCCCCTGGAGAGGAACCTGCCCCCGGAGACACCCTGGTGAGTGGAGGCCGGGCAGGGGCAAGCGTGTGGGTGAAACACTGCCCCCCCGCACCCCCCCCCCCCCCAGGGCTCAGGTGCCAACTGCTGGGCTTCTCGGCCGGGGTTGTGGTCAGATGCAAACCCTTGTTGGAGGTGCCGGCCATGGCTCTGAGGTCCAGCTGTGTGGCCCAGAGGGGAGGCCTGAAGAAGGCAGGGGGACTTCGGCATGCACTTCTCTGGGTCTGGAGCCTGTGAGTGAAAGGGAGGTGGGCTGGGGGACATCGGGAGATCCCTGCTGGATCACACCAGTGAGGGTCCATCAAGTCCAGCATCCTGTCTCACACAGAGAGGCCAGCCAGTTCCCCTGGAGGGCCAGCAACAGGGCAGAGAGGCCGAGGCCTTCCCCTGAGAAGAACCTCAGAAGAGCCCTGCTGGGTCAGACCAGTGAGGGTCCATCTAGTCCAGCATCCCATCTCACACAGTGGCTAGCCAGTTCCTCTGGAGGGCCAGCAACAGGGCAGAGAGGCCGAGGCCTTCCCCTGAGAAGGACCTCAGAAGAGCCCTGCTGGGTCAGACCAGTGAGGGTCCATCTAGTCCAGCATCCCATCTCACACAGTGGCTAGCCAGTTCCTCTGGAGGGCCAGCAACAGGGCAGAGAGGCCGAGGCCTTCCCCTGAGAAGGACCTCAGAAGAGCCCTGCTGGGTCAGACCAGTGAGGGTCCATCTAGTCCAGCATCCCATCTCACACAGAGAGTCCAGCCAGTTCCTCTGGAGGGCCAACAACAGGGCAGAGAGGCCGAGGCCTTCCCCTGAGAAGAACCTCAGAAGAGCCCTGCTGGGTCAGACCAGTGAGGGTCCATCTAGTCCAGCATCCCATCTCACACAGAGAGTCCAGCCAGTTCCTCTGGAGGGCCAACAACAGGGCAGAGAGGCCGAGGCCTTCCCCTGAGAAGAACCTCAGGAGAGCCCTGCTGGGTCAGACCAGTGAGGGTCCATCTAGTCCAGCCTCCTCTCCCACACAGGGGCCAGCCAGTTCCTCTGGAGGGCCAACAACAGGGCAGAGAGGCCGAGGCCTTCCCCTAATAAGGACATCAGACCCCTGCTGGGTCAGACCAGTGAGGGTCCATCTAATCCAGCATCCCGTCTCACACAGTGGCCAGCCAGTTCCTCTGGAGGGCTAACAGGGCAGAGAGGTTGAGGCCTTCCCCTGATGAGAACGTAAGAAGAGCCCTGCTGGATCAGACCAGGGAGGGTGCATTGAGACCAGCTTCCTGTCTCACACAGTGGCCAACCAGTTCCTCTGGACGGCCAGCAACAGGGCATAAGAGGCCGAGGCCTTCCCCTGAGAAGAACCTGAGAAGAGCCCTGCTGGATCAGGCCAGGGAGGGTCCCTCTAGTCCAGCCTCCGGTCTCTCACACAGTGGCCAGCCAGTTCCTGGCAATAAAAACCAACTCCTTCCCTTGATGCTGCTTCTCATCCCTGGGATGCAGAGTCTTGCTGCCTCTGAACATGGAGGCTCCCTTCAAACACCAGGGCTAGTAGCCATTGATGGCTGTCTCCTCCATGAATCTGTCAAGCCCCTTCCAAGCCGTCTGTGCCTGTGGCCGGCCCGACACTACCTTCTCTGGCACATTTCAATCACTCTCTGTGCAAAGTAGTATTTCCTGTTGTCCGTCCTGAACCTACCACCCATCAGCTTCATTGGCTGCCCTCGAGTTCTAGCCTTTCGGGAGAGGGAGGAAAAGTTGTCAGCTGTCTCCATCCCCTGTATAATTTTATAAACCTCTCTCATGTCCCGTCCCCGCCCCATCCCCCAGTTGCCTCTTTTCTGAACTGAAAACAAGGGGGCCGTCCAAGGCTCCTCAGCCCCTCCTTGCAGGAAAGGCGCTCCGACTGCTTAAGGGTCTTGTCTTGGTGGGCCCCGCCTGCGCTTTCCACAGCTCTGCAGTGTCCCTTTTAAGTTGCGGCCGCCAAAATGGCTGCCCTGTTCAAGGGCGCCACAATAGCGGCCTGCCAGGGCGTGCCACCGAGCTCCGTGGCTGGGGGGGGCTCTCCTTCCTCTCGCCACCATGCCAGCCTCCGCCTGCTCGGGCCGCCCTCACGTCTCTCTGCTCTTCTTCCCCAGTGAGGTGAAGGCCCTTTGCCACCACATTGCCACGGAGGCCGGGCAGCTGAGCTTCAAGAAGGGAGACGTCCTGCGAGTGTTGGGCAAGGTGGATGCCGACTGGCTGCGGTGCAGCCGAGGAGCGGAGAGCGGGCTGGTGCCCATCATGTACGTCACGCACGTGGAAGACGAGGACTATTGACGGGACGGGGTGCGATGCCCCAGAAGCACAGGCCCCCGCCTGCTCCGGCCGGCCAGGCAGCCACCCGGCGGGGCTCTGGTGGACAAGACTTGCCTTCTCCCTCTCCTCTGCCCTGCTCCCCGGGGGCTGGCAGGGGGGGCGTGTTGCCCAGTGCCACCGTGCATGCTCCGCCTGGCACCCCCTGGTGCCCTCCTTCTCCCCTCCACCAGCTCCATCTCCAGCCATCATCCCACAGACAGTAGGTTTCAGGGGCCGGGGCAGCCGGGGCAGGGGGGGCTCCCTCCTGGAGTTCAGCGGGGTGGCCTGTGTCCAGCCACAGCCCCCAGCATGCACTGCTCCTCTTCCGTCTGTGACTGCGGGCGGGTGGGGGGGCCCCCTCTCCTGCCGGTTGCTGGAAGCGCTGCTCTAGAACTCTGTGCTCACTTATACTAACCTGATGACGGTGCCATGGGGGACCGTGGGGGCCGGCAGGGGCAGGGGGGAGTCGTCCAGCCAGTGTCTGTGTCTGTGTGTTGTGGTTTGGTAGCAGTCGACAACTGTTCTGTGGTAGAAGTAGCAGGTTTGTGGGAGTTGCCCCCCAACGAGGGAACCGGGGATGTAGGGGGAGGGGCCGTGTTGGAATGGGGGGAGGGGGCAGTGCTTTCAGCCAGAGTGGGCAGGTACCCCCCCTTCTGTTCTAGGCAAATGGCCATGGTTTTAAAGGTTTTTAAGAGAGGGACAAACACAGCAGTGGGAGGGCCCTGGAGGCCACCAGGCTGGTGGAACTGCCTGCCACAGGGTTTATGAAGGAGGGCCTGCCGGGGGCGGGGTGGGGGCTGGGAGTCATCTACGTGTCTGTGCTGTGTTCCATGCCCACTTAGGGGACAAGCTGAGTATGGAGGGGGAGCCCCAGGCCCTAGGCATCCCCCCCCCTTCCCCCAGTCTCAGTGTAGCTCATGCGACAGTATTATGGCCGAGGCCAGCCGGTGTGTAGTGTCTTGGTGGGGTCCTGCCCCCCACCTCCTCAAGCCGGCCAGCCCCCGCCCGGGGCCTCTCTGACCTTCCCAGGTTTGCCCCTCCGTGTCCGTACGGCTCTTGCAGAGATGGCGCCATCATGTAATTTGTACTTCTGGCGTTAGAACAGGGTGTCTCGCCTTTATTTATTTCTTTATTTATGATGCACATTAATAAAAAAAAAGGTGCTGACAATGAGCCGCCCCCTAAAGTCGTGACTGGGGGTGCCCCCCCTAGGCTGCCCACGGAGTGCCTCGCCGCCGCTACAAGTCCGAAGCACACGGGCGCCTTGAGCAGCTGCAAGTTATGCCTGTTGCAGAGGATGGGAAAGACGCTTGGCTGAGGGCGCTCACCGGGTGCCAGAGGGAAGGAAGACGCGAGTGGGGTGCTGCTCGAAACCATGCCCCAAGAAGGTCCAGGAGAGAGGCTGCTTTTTGGGAGCCGCCTGGACAGGAAGGGGTGTGTCCCTGGAGGCCCCGCCTGCATCAATGCTGTTTCCCTTCCCTTAGCCCCATGTGGATGCCGTTTTCCCCAGACACGCCACAAAAGGGCTTTTGGAGAGCTTTAAGGAAAACCAGCCATTGCTGTGGTGCATGGCTGTCTGCGCCTTTACGCACCGGCTGGTACTGCTGCTGCTGCTGCTGCAGGGGGTGGGGGGACCTGAAGTGGGAGAGCTGCTCTCAGGGAAGCTCTGGGGTTAAGCCAGGCCTTTGTGGGGATGGCGGGAGGGAGACCCCTGACCCCCTCCCATGTCGGACAGTTGCAGGACAGCCAGGCGGCAGTGTCCAGGGATGTGTGGCCCTTCTGGCCCATCTCTGTATCCCCCTGCTGCAGGCAAAGGAAGAGCCCCTCCTTGGCACTCCGCAGCCCCTTTCCTGTCCAGGTGGGATCAGTCCTGGAGGGGCGGCAGGCCTGAACAGGGCGGCGAGGACAGGGGGCTGCCTGCTGCTTTTCAGGCTCAGGGCCTGTCATGACTTGTTGTGGGTAGCAGAAACAACCCATTTGCTCCCTCAGCTCAACATGTGGCAAAAGGGACATACCCACCCCCATGCTGACCCCACCCTTGTGAGGAAGGGATGTCCGGCCGTTGTCTGACCCCGACTGCCCCGTGCCCTTCCCCAGGGCCTTCCTCTGGCAGAGGCAGGCCTCGCCTTTCTTGGACAGCTGCCGGGTACCGAATCAGAGGGCGGCCGAGTGTTGCGTGCTCTGATGGGAAGCTGCTCTCCAGGGCCCTGGTGAGTGGCTTGCTGAGGACTGGAAAGGCTGGTCTTTGTCTGCCCTTTCCCAGAAGCTCAGACCCCCCCCCTCCCTCCAAGAGCACAGGGGGCCTTGGGTTGCTCAGAGCCCACAAAGAACCAGTCCGACCCCAATCCCACAGGCATGACACCCTGTCTGCCTTCTTTCCAGCATATTCCCCTTCCTGTATGTCTGTATCGAGGGGGGGGGAGCTGGGGGGGCTGTCCCGCAACACAAAGCGAGGGGCCCAGTTTCGGGGGGGGGGGGTGTCTGGAGATGGGGCTGGGGAAGCAGTCTTCTACGGCAGGCGATCCGGTGCCAGTTTCCCCTCCGGTGTGCTCCGGCCTAGGGCGTCGTAGGTCAGGTGGCCATAGGTGCGGCCAAAGCGGAACTTGTAGCCTAGAAGAAGAAGAAGAAGAAGACGGAAGGTGTGGGAGGAGCCTGCTGAGGAGGTGGAGCACGCAGCCGCCCTGCGGGGGAGGCTTTTCCAGGGGTGGGGTGGGGTGGGGCCAGTCCTGCTCAGCAACCTCTCCCTTGCTCGCCCCCCTTTTTCTTTCTTCTTTCGCTTCAGGTCCAGGCTGGGGAAGAGTTCTGGTCAGGCTGCTGCTTGGCAGGCTTCTGTCCCAAGATCTGGCTCTGGTTTGGCAGCCGAGTCGGAAGCGGGGGGTGGGGGGCAGGGGGGGGGGTGTTCAGAGAATCCACGCAACATCCGTCATCTAATCGTTTCCTTTCTGTGTTTACCCCTCTCTCAGTGCGATCTTTCCCTGCCTGGACAAATGTCTTTCCAGAAAGATCACAGTCCAAACACCTTTCTGCGCCACACGGCCAGGAGGCGTGCATTGCCCTAAGGCCCGCTCACGTTCGCGCCATTTGCTTGGGCTCAGCCCCCTTGCAGCCTCCCCCCGCCCCCCCCCCCCAGTGCACTGAAGGACTTTTTGTGGGTTCTTAAAAGCAGCACTTGGTAGATCGCTGCAGCATCACGACATCGATAATGAGCCATGGTGGCAGTCCAGTGCCTCAATTCCCAGTTTTCATTCAAAAACCTCTGGCACCTTTTTTGCTGTGGAGGTATAAAGGGAAAGGTACAGTAACTGTGAAATGAAAAGGACCAGAAAAGGCTCTGGGGGAGTTAGGGTTCTGGACCGCACAACCTTATTAGGCTGTAGTGAGCCCAGCAATTGCCCATTTGTGGGAAAGACCTGTTTGTTTGTTTGTTTGTTAATTGGACTCAACAGCCCGCCCTTCCCTACTCAGTATAGAGGGAACACTCTGTCTGGGGCAAGTGATGCTCTGTCTTCTTGATGCTGGGGGGGGGGGCACAGAGGGAGGGCTCCTGGAGTTCTGGCCCCACTGGTGGACCCTCCTGCTGGCACCTAGAGTTTGGCCATGGTATGACCCAGGGTGTTGGGCTGGATGGGCCATTGGCCTGATCCAACCTTGGCTTCTCTTCTGTCCTTATCCTTTATTGGATGCTGACAAAGCAGCTGCTTTGCGGTCCGTGTGTGTGGAGAGGAGGACGTCTGGTTCCCTGTTGGTAAAGCAATTGGCAAAGGGAAGGGTGCCATCTCTGTTAGGAGCCGAAGGGCTCAGAGTCGGGAGATGGGGTCCCCTGAGTGACCAGCCACCGTTTGGTCACTGGCCGGGGGGGGGGGGGGGGGGGCTTGAGGTGTGTGAGTGCCCAGTGCCAAGGACCTTCTCCTTCCCAGCCAGTTCACCCCACAGTACTTTTGAGAGCCAACCCTCAGGAGGTCGCACCCTCTTGGAAGCGCTGAGCAAGACTCCCTGTCTGTGCTTCCTCCCAGGAGGAACAGCACATGACCAAAGCAGCAGGAGAGACCCTGTGAGGATGGAGACACGTGTGTGTGTGTGTGTGTGTGTGTGTGTGTGGGTGGAGGGGGTCTACATAGCCTGCCCCCCCCCCACCGGAGGCCGAATCAGGACTGAAGCCAAGGGAAACCCATTCCCCTGCTGAGGCTTGCGGTGGATTCCCCGGCTCCCAGGGAATGTTGGGGGCTGCCGCCCATGAGACCCAGAGCAAGCCGGCCCCCCTCCCTTGTGGGGAAAGAGCCCGGCGGGTTCTGGCCCAGGAGGGCCAGGAACCCACCAAGCTGAGCCCGGCCAGCGTGGCCTGACCCCACCTGGGGCTCTGCCGGTCCACCCTTGGGCCAAACTCGGGCACAAGCCTTTGAGGCAGACCCTGGAGGCCCCGGCCGAGAGCAGAAGGGAGGCTGGGGGCAGTGGCCCAGCCTCCCAGCTCACCTGGGACGTAGCCCTGGTAGTGGGGCAGGAGGCCGTTGTCTGTGGGGTAGGTCTTTGCCAGCGGTGGGAGGGCTTGGCTGTCGCTCCTCCGGTGAGCATCCATCTCCCGAGAGGTCTCCTGCCGTTGTCTCCGAAGCATCTGCCGAAAGTCCGCCCAGGCCTGGCGGGTCAGGGCCGGATAGCTTGCCCCAATCAAGTAGCGGGCACGGGGGACGAAGCCGGTGAAGCCTGCAGGGGTCATACAAGGGTTACTGCCGGAGCAGAAGCCCCTGGGCCTCGGGGCAGAAGCCAGGGCCAGCGGCTCTTGTGGGGGCCACCCTGCCAGCCCGTCTTGGCCCCCCTGGGAAGCAGCAGACCTCAGGGTCCTTGCTGGAGGGTTGGGGAAGGGGACATGCTGCAGGGATGCTCCTCCCCCATGGACCCAGAGCCTCACCTGTAATGAAATGTTTCTGGGGGTCGCCGTCCTCCGCTGCAGCCGGGGCTCGGTGTGGCTTGGAAGCACAGCTGGGCACTCTGGGGGCAGAAGCCTTGGGCAAAGTGGCCGGCCAGGGCTTCTCCTCCTCGGCAGGGGGGAGCTGGGGGCAGAGAAGCAGCAGGGCTACCGGTGAGGCACACTGTCCCAGAGGGCAGCAGCCACGTCGGCTGCCAGGAGAACCACTGGGTCTGGAGTCCAGCGGCACTGTATTTTCAGGGCGGGAGCTTCTGAGAGTGGAAGCTCCTAGCACCTGCGGAAGGGAGCGTTGGCCTTTGCAGGCCCCCACCCCAGAGGAACCGCTGGTCTCTAAGGTGCCGCCAGGTTCCCGATTAGGGCTAGTCATGTGACCCACTCTGGGTTGCAGTGTGGGGCCTTTAAAGCACCTCCCTGCCCTCTTTTCTGAGCCTTTGTGCCTGAACACCAGCATGGGGGGGATGACAGAAATGGACTCATGGAACACTTTCACACTGGGCTCAGTAACAGAGCATCTGCTTGGCATGCAGAAGGACCCAGGTTCACTCCCTGGCATCTCTAGTTAAAAAGGACCAGGGAGAAGGTGATGGGAAAGAGCTTTCTCTGCCTGAGACCTTGGGGAGCCGTTGCCAGTCTGAGTGGACCAGACTGATCTTGATGGACCCTTTCTCACAAGACAAGAACTCCTCGTGGGCACTCAATGAAATTGCTGAGCAGTCGGGTTAGAACGGATAAAAGGAAGTCCTTCACCCAAAGAGTGATGAACACGTGGGATTCACTGCCACAGGAGGTGGTGGCGGCTACACGCATGGACGGCTTCAAGAGGGAATTGGATAAACATCTGGAGCAGAGGTCCATCAGTGGCTATTAGCCACAAGGTATAGGTAGGAACTCTCAGTCTGGGGCAAGTGATGCTCTGTATTCTTGGTTGCTTGGGGGGGGGGGGCAAGAGTGGGAGGGCTTCTGGTGTCCTGGCCCCACTGCTGGACCTCCTGATGGCACCTGGTATTTTTGGTCACTGTGTGACACACTGTTGGACTGGATGGGCCACTGGCCTGATCCAACATTGGCTTCTCTTCTGTTCTTATATGGAGCAGAGGTCCATCAGTGGCTGTTGGCCACAAAGTACAGACAGGAGCTCTCAGTCTGGGGCAAGTGATGCACTGTATTCTTGGTGCTTGATGGGGGGGGGGGGGCAACAGTGGGAGGGCTTCTGGTGTCCTGGCCCCACTGCTGGACCTCCTGAGGGCACCTGGGGTGTTTTTGGCCACTGTGTGACACACTGTTGGACTGGATGGGCCACTGGCCTGATCCAACATTGGCTTCTCTTCTGTTCTTATATGGAGCAGAGGTCCATCAGTGGCTGTTGGCCACAAAGTACAGACAGGAGCTCTCAGTCTGGGGCAAGTGATGCACTGTATTCTTGGTGCTTGATGGGGGGGGGGGGCAACAGTGGGAGGGCTTCTGGTGTCCTGGCCCCACTGCTGGACCTCCTGAGGGCACCTGGGGTGTTTTTGGCCACTGTGTGACTCAGAGTGTTGGACTGGATGGGCCACTGGCCTGATCCAACAGTGGCTTCTCTTCTGTTCTTATGGACGAGGGGGTCTGATTCAGTGGGAGGCAGCTTCAGGCCCTCACGTGGAAGACACGCCGGACAGGAGAAGTCCTGCCGCAAGCATTTCCCCGCTGAGGACCACCTGCCTGGTGCCTTCGCATCCTTTACAGAGATGTTCTTTCCCACCCCCCAGCCCCACCTTCTGACTGGGACAGAAAGATGCAGAGGCCTCCATTCCTACTCCTGCCTGGCATTTGGTCTCCAAGGAGCTATGGGGTTTGAATCTAACTGATGGTTTTTAACTGGTGTCTGATTGCAGAAATACAAACTGCAACTCTATGAGTACCCTGCTGGAGTCAGCAGTGGGTAAGCCCTCTTTTCTGGGAAAGGAAATCAGCGCAGGTTGCAGAGCAGAGCTGGGGAAAGTGCCGAGGGCAACCAAGAGGAGAAGGGTTTTGGAGGCCCTTGCCTAGGAGGAAAGGCTGCTGAAGAAGCCTGCGAAACAATGCCTGGGGTACGCAGGCTCTGTCTCCTGCTCCCAGAAAGAAATGCCTCCTCACTTGGAAAGCAAGAAGCCCCGGGGTTGACTGCCCGGGGAGATCCTGATGGCCGCAAGCCCAGGTGCCTTCCAAGGAGGCAGGCTTGTGGGTGAGAGGGTGGTCCGTCCACAGCTCCTGGCCTTTGCACACACAGGCCGGAGGACTGGTCTGGCCAGCAGGCTTTGGTGCCACATCCGGCCGGCGGGCTCTCCAGGGGCACCTAGTTGGCCACAGTCTGGAACAGGCAGCTGGGGAACAGGGCCCCCCTCCGACCTTGACGGGCCCTTTAGCCAGGCCTGTCGTGTCCGAGGCGCCGCGGGCCAGGCAGAGGCCTCCCTTGGCCAAGGTCCGGAGGACCACCCCCGCCCCCCCCGCCCCCACCCCTGCCCTACCCACATAGCCATCACTCACGTCAAGCTCCGGCTGGACATCCTGTGGAGTCAACGCAGCATGGCGTGCCTGCCTCCCGCCTGCGCCCCTCGCCAGCTGCCTGGCAAACTCCTCCCCGGCCTCCTTGCAGATCTGGCTGTAGGTCTTGGCAAAGTGGTTCTGTGCCCGGGGGATGAACCCTGCCACAAAAGATGCAAGAGGGCGCTGACTGGGGCGGGGGGGGGGGGGGAGATGGCATACAAGAGTCTTGAAGGGGGCCGACTAGGATCACCAGGTCCTCCCCTGGCCACCGGCAGGGCGTGGTGGGGGAGTGGTTAGGGTTGCAAGATCCAGGTTGGGAGGAAGAAGAAGAAGAGGAGGAGATTGGATTCAGACCCCACCCTTCACTCCCCAAGGGAGTCTCAGAGCGGCTCACAAACTCCTTTCCCTCCCCCTCCCCACCACAGACAGGCACCCTGTGAGGCAGGTGGGGCTGAGAGAGCTCTTTCAAGAACTGCTCTTGAGAGAAGAGCTCTGAGAGAGAACTTGTGACTGACCCAAAGTCACCCAGCAGCTGCATGTGGAGGAGTGGAGAATCAAACCCGGATCTCCCAAATTAGAGTCCGCGCACTTAACCACTAAACCAAACTGGAGATTTGGGGATGGAGCCTGGGGGGAGGGACCATGCCACAGAGCCCGCCCTCCAAAGCAGCCATTTTCTCCTCCCGGGGGACGGATCTCTGCGGTCTGGAGATGAGCTGTACTTTCGGGGGATCCCCAGGTCCCACCTGGAGGCTGGCATCCTTGTGGCCCTGGCCCCTCCTGCCAAGCACACCAAGACTTCTGGTTGCTCTTGGGGGGGGCAGGCTGCAGGTTCTACTCCAGCACAGCCTCTTGGGAGGGCGGCGATCCTCCACCAGCCTGGCATTGGCCCACCGGTTGCCATGGCCTTTACCCCCCCCCCTTTCATGGTTTTCTTTTCCATTCACAGTTTGGGGCTTAAAATGCTCCAGCAGGGACAGAATCCTCACAAGCAAGATCACAAGGGGGGACCCAGGACTGCAGGAGGGGGCGGGGGGGGGGGGAATGTCCCACCAGTAGTTTGGAAAGGGTAGCCATTTCCTCCGTGCCTCAATGGGGAGGACGCACCCCCTGTGGTCCCCCTCCTCTTTCTTTCTGCCTGTGGTTTAAAAGATTGCCGGGAATTTTTTCTTTTGAAGCAGTGGGTTGCCCCTATGTGTCCCGGGGCATTCAAGGCTGCTAACGAAGGAGATGAGGCCCCAACCAAACCACACTAAGGTTCAAGCTCCATCTCATGAGGACTGCAGAGGAAGTGCAAGGCCTTCCCTGCCGGCCAGGGTGGCCCTCAGCAGGCAGCTGCTGAGGAGCCCTTCAGATGGAGCACTGCAAGTGCAGAGGGGCTACCACGGAAAAGGCCCTGACGGACACCCACATAACTCATAGCTTCTGGGCCGGACTTCCTGGGAAGCTGATGGCTCCTCCCGGCACCCCCAACATTGCCACGGGCTCCTCTGCTTGCCTGGAGAGACCAGCACGCGATTGGGCAGCCCTTCCTTCCTTCAGGCCCTCCCCGTCTGGCAAAAGTCACCCTAACTGTGGTAGCCTCCCTGCCCCAATGATGTGCCCTTATGCAGAACAGACCCTCCACCTGACCTGCAGGCCCCTTACCTGTGTATCCTGGGATCATGCGGCAACTGAACAGGCCGGTGTTTGCACCATGGCCCTCTCCAGCACTCTCCTCCAGGAGGTCAAGGTGGTCACGGGGGCACCAGTTGGGCTGCAGAAGTCGCTGGCCGTGGCATGCCCCTTCCGGGCCAATGAGCAGCTGCGAGGTGAGCTTCCCGTAGGTCTGGCCCAGGGTGAACTTGTAGCGGGGACCGTGCCCGGCATAGCTGCAAGGACCCCGGGGGTGAGAGCACGGCCTGGATCTGACAACCCCCCACCAGCCTTTCCCTGGAACTCCCCCCCCCAAGTATATCCTGCTGGGCACCCAGCAGTGGAACACTGCTGGGGTTAACGAGGGGGTTAATTATTTATATTTATTTATTACCTCAACTTTCCCCCCACTCTCCCCATCGAGGCAGGCTCAGGGCAGCTTACATAAAACCAATAAAACAAAATACATCTCACAATAAAATACACAGAACATAATTGATATTATCGTTGACATATCAGTGGCGGTACAGTATAGTAAAGTGCAATTCTGAACACGTTCAGCGGTGAATACCGTTCTAGGTAGCTTCCAGCTCTAAGAGGCACAGGGCTGATGGAATGAGTTGGAGCGCCTAGCGGAAGACCTGCCGGAAAAGCTCCGTCTTCATGGCCCTGCGGAACTGTGAGGGGGGGTCCCGCAGGGCCCTGATCTCGCCAGGGAGCTTGTTCCAGTAGTAGGTCGGAGCTGCCAAGGAAATTGCCCTGGTCTGATGGAATCAGGCAGCATAAAGAGGCCCCTTCTTGATTAAGGGCAGGAGGAAATGATTCTCCTGAAGTCCTCCCTGTGGGCGGAGGGGGGTATGGGGTTAAATCTGCCAAACCCCGCCTCCCTCCCCTATCAAAGCTGGATCCAAACTGGGCCTCCCAGCAGCTGCTGGCCACTTTTTTGGAGGGAGGGAGCCCCCAGGCTGCCATGGAAGCTCTCCGGGTGGCTGTGGGTCATTGTGAGGAGGATAACGTGGGGGACGATGCCAGCCGCTTTGGGTCCCTGCTGGGGAGAGAGGGTTAGGGTGCGAAATAAAGGTGAGGGCTCATCCCTCGAATACACCTTTGCTGGTCTTAAAGGTGCCCCCACTGGACTCTCAGTTTGTCCCAGGAGGCCTTGGTGGGGTGACTGCTTAAAAGGCAGCTTCCGAGGTGTCCTGAGGGTTTCTTGTTGATGTCGTTACTAAACCAAGAACTGAACTGGCTCAGATGAAAAGACAGAAGTCCCGTGCTGTCCGAGGGCCTTCGCGTGGGGGTCCTCACTCAGTGGGGCTGGAGCCACGTGGGCCCCTTTGGCGTGTCACACCCCCCCGTGGCGCTCCTGAGCCCTGCTCCCCAGCGCGGCGCCTGTCCCCTGTGGCCGGTCGTGTAGGCACGGCTGTTACCTGGGGGCGGCGGGCTGTGTGATTGGTCTGGCCCTCCTCCTCCTCCTCCAGCGCACCCCGCGGGGTGGGGGGTTTCAGCCTGGAGTAGGGTTGCCAGCCTCCAGGTGGGGCCTGGGGATCCCCCGCTTTTACAACTGATCTCCAGCTGACAGAGATCAGCTCCCCTGGAGAAAATGGCTGCTTTGAGGGGTGGACTCAATGTCACTGTACCATGCCGAGGCCCCGCCCCTCCCCAAACCCCGCCCTCTCCTGGCTCCACCCCCAAAGTCCCCAGGTTTTTCCCAGCCTGGACTTGGCAACCCTAGCCTGGAGGGTGCTGTGGGCAGAGGGGGCCCTTGCTGTCTGAGCACCCTGCCTCATAAGGAGCTCTGGAGGGCCCAGAAGGCTGGGGGCTGGGCGGTGCCCTAAGAACTCTGACGTGGCAAGCCCCTCCCTCCTCGGCTTGGGATGCCACCTCCCGGGTGGAGAATTCCTGGAGGTTGGGGGAGGAGCCTCGGGAGGGGAAAGCCCTCAGCAGGGTACGATGCCCGAGAATCCACCTTCCCCAGCAGGCATTTTCTCCAGGTTCTGATTTCGGGAGGTCTCCAGGCAGCACCTGAAGCGTGGCAACGCTACAGCCACTCCAGATGCACCGAAGAGCAGGAGAAACCACTCTCCCTGCTCCAGGGCATGCTGGCCATTTCCAAACATCCCCGTGGTGTCTCGGTAGCTCCGCCTTGTCTTATCGGGGGGAGGGTCTGTTGGGGCGGCTCTTTGCCGGGCGGGCGGCTCTTTGGGCCGGAAGTTGGTCCCCTCCCCCTGCTCCCCCTGCCGCGTGATTCTCCGCCAGCCGCGGAGCGCCAGCCTGGCCGCCGTCGAAGTCCGCCGGGAACTGCTGGGCGGAACGGAGGGGCTCTTCCTTCCCCTCGGCCTGCCTCCTCCCCTCGAGGCCCCCCACCCCCGCAGCAGCCCCGCGGCCCGGCGGGCGAGGGGGGCGTCCCCTGCTGGCGGAGGGGGCGGGGGCGGGGGCGGGGGGCTTCTAGCTGGGCGCCCTGGCGGCGGCCCTGACTCACCCGGGGAGGTGGCGAGGAGGCTCGGGGCTGGGCAGGGTCCGGCCGACTCGGGGGGCGTCTGCGCAGGCGGCGGCGGGGGCCATGGCGGGCGGGCTGGGCGCGCGGGGGCTCCCGGAGGAACAACCAGGGCGCGGGGAGCTCTCGGGCCGGGAGGCGGGGCCGGTGCCCGGGGCAACGGGAAGCACAACAGAACCCTGCCCGCCGGGCGGAGCCGCGGGGGTGGGGTGGGGGACCCGTGGGCAGAGGGCTGGGCCGGCCCCCCCCCCCGCCCTGCTCTGCTCTGCTCCCGCCTGGACGGTCCTCTCCGCCTCCCCCCCCCCGGGAGTGTGGAGCTGCTGCTTCTGCAGGAGGGTTGCCAGCCTCCAGGTGGGGCCCGGAGATCCCTGGCTTTGACAACGGATCTCCAGCTGCCATAGATCAGCCCCCCTGGAGAAAAGGGCTGCTTTGAAGGGTGGGCTCTGTGGCATGGTACCCTGCTGAGGCCCCTCCCCTCCCCAAACCCCACCCTTTCCTGGCTCCACCCCACCAAAGTCTCCAGGTATTTCCCATCCCAGACCTGGCAACCCTATGCTGCAGGGTCGGCTGGTCTGGAGGAGAGCACCGCCTTCCTGTCCTCGGAGGGCCTGACTCTGGACCCCAGCACCCCCCCACACACACACACACACACCCCTGGCCAACCCCAGGAGAGCCTGCCTGGGGGCCCTGGGGAAGCACAGCCGACTCTGATCTGGAGACCTGGTCTGATTCCCCACTCCTCCCCCACCTGCAGCCTGCTGGCCACCTCAGGCCAGGCGCAGTTCACTCAGAGCTCTCTCAGCCCCACCCGCCTCACAGAGTGTCTCTGTTTTGTAATACCTCTTGTGGCTTTGTTTATTCCTCAGCTTAGCCAGAGGCCCTGGGGGAAGCAGAGAAGCAGCCACGCCTGGAGGCCCCCCCCCTCCAAAATCTGGCTTCCTGGAGTGCGTTGGGGGCCAGCCAGTGAGACTCACCAGGGTGACTGGCCAAGAGGTTTGGGCCGGTGTGGGTGGGAATTGGAACCCAGACCTCCCAGAGCCCAGGTCAGCATTCTCACCGCGTCACACAATGCTGGAGGTGGATCCAGGTGGGGTCGCCGGGTTGGTCTGAAGCTGCAGAACAAAGTCCGAGTCCAGAATGGGCACCTTGAAGACCCAACACAGTTTTATTCATGGTAGGAGCTCTCGTGTGCATGCATACTTCCTCAGGTATATGTACCCAGAATTCAACTTTGTCTGTCTTAAAGGTCCCACTGGACTCGGACAACACTTGAGGCTGGAACTGGCCATCATGCATGCAAAACAACTCTTCTCCCTTCCCCACCCCCAAGTCTGTGGTGGGATGACTGAACTGTTGTTTGAACTGTTGTGCAGACAGATCCGTCAAGACGGGTAGAGCCGTGTCAGTCTGTCTGCAGCAGTAGAAAAGAGCAAGAGTCCGGCAGCACCTGGAAGACTAATAAAGTGAGTGGCAGGGGGAGGAGCTCTCGTGAGTGGTCTGAAGAAGTGAACGGTGACTCCCGAAAGGTTCTCCCCCCCGCCCCCCGCCACAGATTTTGTGAGTCTTTCAGGTCCTGCTGGACTCGTGCTCTTTCTACCACTATTGTACATATACTTTATTTTAGAAACCTTTAATGTTTGGTGTAGCAGAGCCAGTTTGGTGTAGTGGTTAAGTGCGCGGACTCTAATCTGGGAGAACTGGGTTTGATTCCCCACTCCTCCACTTGCACCTGGCTGGATGATCTTGGGCAAGCCATAGCTCTGTACCAGCTGTTCTCTCAAGGACAGCTTGGGAAAGAGCTCTCTCAGCCCCACCTACCTCACCAGGGTGTCTGTTGTGGGGAGGGGAAGGGAAAAGGAGTTTGTAAGCACCTCTGAGACTCTGAGTGAAGGGCGGAGTATAAATCCAATCTCTTCCTCTTCTTCTCTTCTTAAAATGTTTCAATGTTTTATGTTTGGTAGCTTGGGGATCCTATGGGGTGGGGGGAATGTGGAATAGAAACGTTTCAAGTAAATACAAGATGAAAGCTGGCCACTATATGAGACGGGATGCTGGACTTGATGGACCCTCCCTGGTCTGGTCCATCCGGCTTTTCTCAAACAGCCAGCAGGTGGCGCTTTCTCCCTGCCAGAGGGATCAAGGATCCCAAAGCTCACACATCTTGAATAAAACTTCGTTGGTCTTAAAGGTGCCACTGGACTTTAACTCTGTTCCCTGCCAGGGAAACCATTTTCCCATGTTGCCCATTTGGGGGTGGGGTGGGGGGAGGTGCTGTCACTCCCGGGCAAGGCCAAAGGGCCGCGTTCCCACCTTCTCTTGTGGCCCATTCCTTCCAGGTACACCTCCGATGGAAGCCCTTGGCCCTGGCCTCTAGCAGTGGGAGCCAGACGCAGGAGATTGTCTTCTCCTTTAACCCCCGAGTTAGGCAGCAGCCCCAAGGAAACAGAGTGGGTGGGGGGCTCGTGCCCCCCATGTTCCAAAGCCTGCCATCTCTGTGCCATGAAAGATGCACAGAACTCCCCTTCCCTCCAGCCTAACACCCTGCCCCCGGGGCAGTAGTTGGTGTAGACGGAAGCCTCACCTGAAACTGGGTGTGTGTATAGGTGTGTGTGTGCGTGTGTTACAGCCTTGCAACAGACCCCAGAACAATTTGGATGGCCTTTGTTCGTTGCTTATGTAGAAGAAAACCAGTCTCTGAAAATGCTGAGCAGGCCGGTCTTGAAATATGTAACCAATACATAGAAACATGCTGAACTCCTCCCTGGAATCAGGGAACAGGGAAGTTGCCAAAAATACCCAGGCCGAGAAGGAAGCCAATCGAAGGGGGAAGGAAACGGCGGTGCACAGATGGGGCCCCAAAGGCTGGGGGGGGGGGCACAACAGCAGGTGGGATGGGGAAGGGGGAAAGGCCAAGCTGACACAGAATCCTTCTCCCTCTGGAGTCTCTGAGGGGGCGGAGGGCCCCCTCCTCTGGGCCGGGACCCTCATGTGAGCCTGCCCCCCCCACACCCCTCCCTGGGGATGCCAGCAGGGATACCCAGACCAACCCCCCCCCCCCCGCCAAAGACACAGCTTCCTTCCAGGGCCCTCTCCCATCCACCCCGCCCCACACAGATGAAAGCAACCCAGGCTGCTTGGATTTATACCCTGCCCTTCACTATCCAAAGGAGTCACAGAATGGCTTACAATCTCCTTCCCCTCCCCACAACAGACACCCTGTGAGGTAGGTGGGGCGGAGAGGGCTCTTGCAAAGACTGCTCCTGAGAGAACAGCTCTGAGGGAACTTATGACTGATCCAGTGCAACACCAGCAGCTGCAAGCAGAGGAGTGGGGAATCAAACCTGGTTCTCCCAGATCAAAGTCCCTGCTCCTAACCACTACAAAGGCAAGAACCTTGGGTGGGTCATTTTAGCTATATGTTCTCTCAGAAATAAATTTAATTTTTCAATCCATAAAACTTCCATATGTCAGGATTAATCTGATAACCTAAAACCTTTTTGCCATTTTGGTTATTCTTTTCCCAGTTCTGCATCAGTTAATAACTGATATATCCATGAAACCAAATCCTACCGGTTTTGTACCAATAAATGTTCAAATTTTATCTGCTTCTCAGTCCTTTCCATTTTCTTATTTGTGGGACTAAAAAGAATTTTAATCTGTAAATACTGAAAATGTAGGATCTCATTACCGCCTTATTAAAGAATGTCATCAAAGGAAGGTATGGGATATCCAGTACATCTCAGACTCCCCCCCCCCCCCCGTAACTAAGAATGCCCAGGATCAGAACCAGGTTTAAACTCCTTTCCTGAATCACCGAAGACAAAGACGATCTAGGTGGAGACAAGTGGTAATAATATAATAACCAGCTGTAGATCAGGGAGTCAGTATTGCAAACAGGCCCATGTTGTACTTTTTATTAATCCGATCCAGACATCCACAGGTACTCTGCTCTGTTCAGGGCACAAGTTCATTCTCTTCCAGGACAAGCTGTGGAGCTGACCCTGCCAGGCAGGCAATAAGACAAGACATTTGTAAAGCTGGGCTTTTAATGTGTTAAGAACATAAGAGAGAAGCCAGTGCTGGGTCAGGCCAGGGGCCCCTCCAGCCCAACACTCTGGTGTCACACAGGGGCCAGAAACACCAGGTGCCCTCAGGAGGTCCAACAGTGGGGCCAGGACACCAGAAGCCCTCCCACTGTTGCTCCCCCCCCCCCCCCAAGCACCAAGAATACAGAGCATCACTTGCCCCAGACTGAGAGTTCCTACCTATTCCTTGTGGCTAATAGCCACTGATGGACCTCTGCTCTTAAGAACATTAGAGAAGCCAATGTTGGATCAGGCCAGTGGCCCCTCCAGTCCAACACTCTGGTGTCACACAGGGGCCAAGAACACCAGGTGCCCTCCGGAGGTCCAGCAGTGGGGCCAGGACACTAGAAGCCCTCCCACTGTTGTCCCCCCCCCCGGTCAAGCACCAATTTGTTGAATTTACTGGCTTGTATACTTTGTGTTTTTGCTAGGTTGGCAGGAGCTGGGACCAGAGACAGGAGCTCACTCTATCATGCAGCACTCAGGTCTCGAACTGCTGAACTACTGACCTTTCGGTCTGCAGTTCAACATCTTAACCACTTGAGCTCCCGTCTCTGGTCCCAGCTCCTGCCGACCTAGTGTGAGATTGTCCCAAAAGATATAGTCCACAACAGGTCTCCTTAAGCAGACAGTCCTTTATTTGCAGAAAATATCATGTTGGTCAAACACTTTTCCTGTTAGTAATGCTCAAGCTTGGAATTGCAATTACAATTATACTTGGTATGAAATATGGCCTAACTACCCTCTACAATCAATAGGGAGAATTCTTGGCGCCCAAATATACTGGCCCACTATTCCCATAGAAAGCGCGGCAAAATGAGTTCTCGGGGAAATAATGTTGAATTTGGGGGGGGGGGGGGGAGTTCCCAGAGAAACTAAGCAAAAGGAATACATAACACCTGTGATTCTTGTAACACGTAACAGGAGGCACTTCGTTCAAGGTCGTTAGCTAAGGAGGCTAGAGATAAAAGGGAAAAGAAAGCAAATGAGTAATGAGCATGCGCAAAGCAAAGCAAAGCGAGCAAGGCGTGCATTCCAAAGGTGGGAGTCAAATCATTGATGCTATCTCCCAGGTGGGACCTACAGATGTTAAATGAAACCTTGGAACACAAAGCATTGTGAATTAAGCAGTATACGTCAAGGCATCTCAGGAAGTATTGCAACAGGTAACACAGCGACTTCATTGATCATGGCAAGACAGCTACCCAGGCTTATGGCAGTTAGCCTATGCTCAACTGACACCTAGCAGTTCAAAAGCAAGAAATTGCAAGTAGATAAATAGACACTGGTTCGGTGGGAAGGTAACAGCATTCCATCTGCCTTGGCTTCTAGTCATGCCGGCCACATGACCTCAGAGACATCTTTGGACAGCACTGGCTCTTCGGCTTGGAAACGGAAATGAGCACCGCATCCCTAGAGTCAGATTCGACTGGCTTTCGAGCAAGGGAAACCTTTACCTTACACTTTGTGCTTAGTCTTTCTGCCTGTATTTCTAGTAGTACAAATAACAAGCGGATTGCACAGTAATTACAATAAATATACAAAAAGAGCTATGCAACAAGACGCCAAAACATGAACAAAGCCGGGAAATGCTGCCACACTCAGTGTCGTAATTAGGCAGCAACGTGGCAATAGTGTAACATAGAAGAATCACGCAGTTACAATCATTAATGTGACATCCAAAGAAGTTTTCCAAGCAGTTTTCAGAAGTTTCCAAGTTTCCAACGAAGGATCTAGATATGAACTTCATTTCGATGTTCTTTTTCAGGGAAACTAATCCAGCTACTGTTCAATACAGAACCTCATTCACTTCGTCCACAGACTTCACAAGAATATTCTCATTGATGGGCCACCTTGGACTGATTCTAAGATGGGAGCTTCTCACTACATCATGTATGCCTCACATACAGAGGCAGCAGGAATTATGAATAAAATATGGCTTTCCAGCAGGTGAGTTATACGGATTGGAAATGGTGGTGAGGATGGGGGGGGGGTCTGCTCATCACAGCTTTTGTTCCCAGTGCGTGCCCCCCCCCAGCAGACCATGCCCCCTTGGCTCTTTGCCCTTAGAAAAGCCCAGCTCCCCAAAAGGTCCAGCGTCGGAGTAAGCAGTGAGGCAGCCAAGCCCCAAACTGCTCAGGGCGGTGAAGTCCCAGCCAGACAAAGGGCTCCCAAAGGGTGGAAAGAAAGGGGAGGGGGAGCACAGGAGGGCCGCTTGTGAAATCACGCGTGAGGTGAAGAAACGTTTCCTCTCCCGCTTGTCATGCTAGCTGTGGGGTCACTCAGCGAGACTCACTGCCAGCACCTGTCCAGGAAAGACAAATGGAAGCATTTCTGTCCTGGGAAAGGAAGGGCCCTGTGGAAGCAACCGTCGCAGCATATGGTGACCGACAGCCACTTCCTTCTGAATGCCAGTTGGTGGTGGGGGATAAGGACTGGCAGTGCATTGTGCCCATTCTTTGCTTGGGTCTGGGCTGGCCCTGGTGAGTGGGGTAGCCCCCCCCCATGTGAATGTCAGACCACTGGAACTTTCCCGCATGGACTTAATGGCCAGTTGGCCCTGAGAGCTGCCCCACCGAAGGCCCAGCAAGGAGACCCCTGAGTGGCAGCTGTCCCAGCATTTCCCCTCCCCAATCCCCAGTGGCTGCTGCCGTCCCGTCCCCCCCGCTATGTAGCAGGGTCTTTTCTGGGTTTTTAAAAATGGGTACAGGCTCACTCTGCAATCCGCCCTGGGTCCCTGTGGAAAAGGTGAGAGGTCAGTGTATCCTCTTGGTACTTGGGGGGGGGGCAGCAGTGGGAGGGCTTCAAGTGTCCTGGCCCCACTGGTGGACCTCCTGGTGGCACCTGGCTTTTTTGGCCACTGTGTGGTACAGAGTGTTGGACTGGATGGGTCGCTGGCCTGATCCAACATTGGCTTCTCTCATGTTCTTATGACTGACATACAGACAGACAGACAGACAGACAGAGACAGACAATAAAAGGCATGCAATCACACCATGACATCAAAATGCCCACTGCCGATTGGAAGAAAGCCTCCCCCAAATGGCCTGGTGGCAGTCCAGGCTGGTCAAGGGACACGGCTCCTGCCATGGGGGCAGGACAGGCCAAACCCAGACTGTCCTGAGCGCGTGTGGACTTTGCTGCAATCTTTCCCAAAACATCTGAGCCAAGCAGGGCTGGGCAAGAGTGCAGAAGGGTCAAGGGAAATGCAGTTGGTGCCCTGGAAGCCCCGGGATGCGGAGGGGAAGCAGGGGGATCGCCCCCCCCCCCCAGCAGCAGCACCAGTCCCAGAGCAAATCAGCCCTGTGGGAATGGGTGGGGGAAGGAGGACGCTGGGCTAGACAGAGCTGCCCCCAGCAGGCAATTCTCCCCAGACCAGACCGGTCTTAACTGTGGCACTTTGGGCTGGCCTGGCGGGCCCCACTGGCCCCGTCTCCCTGTGCTCTGGAGGTCCTTGAAGAGAAAGGCCCGCAGTGGCCGATGTGGAGGCCAGGGAGCAGGGGTGCTTCTCTCCTGTTGGTGCTCCATCATAGCCAGGAGGGGCTGGCAGGATTTCTTCCTGGCTGAGATACTCATTCCTGGAATTTACCACCCTGCCCCACCCCTTTGCCCAAACCCTCCTCCCAGCCTCCCTGCTATGTTTTACCGTTCCATGGCTGAGACCTAAGAACGTCAGTCCTCAGTGGGGGAAATGGTTTCCACCGAGAGAGAGTGAAGTCAGGTGATCTGGCCCCACCAGCACCGGGACCTCCTCTGGAGAGACCCCCGGGAGGAGCCTGCGAGGAGCTCCCTGTCGGTTTCGCTGGTGAGGACGGTAAAGACTCTCGGTCCTGACTTGTTTCTCAGCATCACTTCCTGCAAAGTCTTGTGCCGGATATTTCCCAGTCATTCTCAGAAGGCTCAAGTATTTGCCAAACAGTTGGCATCGGCTTGTGCTACCCAGTGATATTCGAGGACTGAAATTTGACAGCCTTTGGGTTTTGACGTGTGGCAACATTTGGTGCTTTGCAGCTACCGTGCTGCTTGGGGCTTTGTCTCTGGCAAGGCTTTGACGCAGGCGTTGGGGCCGGCGTGATGGCCAAAGCCGTCCACTGCTGCCTCCTCCTCCAAAGTCAGGGAGAGAACAGAAATGGGGGCCTCGGGGCTTCTTGAAGGCTAACCACCATTTCTTCCCGCAGCAGTTCTCTCGTGGGCTGCAGAGGGTGAGGAGAGCCAAGCAACCACCTGAAGGACCCCCCGGCCCGTTCTGGCACCCGGCTGCTGCGTAGGCTGGCGAGGGTGGGGCTGCAGGGCATCAGCTGCCTCATCAGGTGCACGCCCGCCCGTGTGCCTTCCTCCCCTTCCCTTTGG
This sequence comes from Lepidodactylus listeri, assembly GCA_029233225.1. Classification (NCBI taxonomy): domain Eukaryota; kingdom Metazoa; phylum Chordata; class Lepidosauria; order Squamata; family Gekkonidae; genus Lepidodactylus; species Lepidodactylus listeri. The sequence continues at coordinate 656,683 of JARCFY010000004.1, read as the reverse complement.
GCAAGCCTCAGTTTCCTTGTTGTTGCTCACATCCCGCAGCTGACAGATGGACCTGCTGAGCTAATTAGGTCACAGGGTTTAAGAAGAGAAGCCTATCAGAGGTGCCGTTCTGGACCAGACCAGTGTGGCCCATCTAGTCCAGCATCCTGTTCCACTTACGGGCCAACCAGTTGCCCTGGAGGTCCAAGAGGCAGGGGCCCAGGCTGATGCATGCTGCCTCCGTGCCCAGCTCTGGTACCCAGGGAGGTCCTGCCGCCTCTGAAGTCAGAAGTTCTCTTCCCTCTCGGTGACTAAGAGCAGTTATTGGGCCCATCTTCCTGGAATCCCTGGTTCCCTTCCGTAGTGATTTCAGGCCCATCCCTGAGGGGCAGGCGATGGAGCCCCAAGTTCTTCGGAAGCCCTGGAAGCTGGCAGAGGCCATCCTTTTTTGTAAACCCCCCCCCCCCGGTTTACATCTTCCTTTCTACCCCAAAAGTGGGCTGCAGCCTGCCAAAAACTTCAGGGTCCAAGCTGCCTGCCTCCCTGCCCACCTTCCTAGGCCTCCAGACTCTGCCCCAGAGAAAGAACCAAGGGGGCAGAACCCCCCCCCCCACCACAAAAGTGACACCTCCTGGAGGGCTGATGCAAAGGCCCTCCCCTCCCCTCCAGCCAGGCCTGCAGAGGGCCCGACAGAAGAAGGTGGCAGCACAGGGACAGAAGAGGGTGCAGAGCCACCTGTGGATGGCGGCCTGGCTGGCCTGGGGTGGGGTGGGGCTCCCATCCGTGGGCGCTGCTGGGGATCAAGGGCTGGGAAGGTTCAAAGCCCCACCTGGAAGTTGTGCAACTGCTGCAGAACTGGGCTGGCAAGCAAGAGCCACCCAGTGCAAGGGCAGGCATGGGCCACTGCGCTCTCCACAGGGCCATCTCTCTCTCTCTCTGGCCTCCCTGGAAGGGCAGGCCAAGGTCCCGGAGGTTACAAAAGCAGAGGCCTTTGCGGGGCTGGGCGAGCTCCACAGGGAGCCTGTGAGGCCTGAGGGGTGTGGAGTGGCTCTTCTGGCCTGCTGGGCAAAGAGCACAACCCGATCTGGCAGCACCCATCAGCTCCTCCCCAAGAGCTGCCTGCAGCTTTGTGGAATGCAGGCAAAGGAAGCTGAGCGAAGCACTTTTCTGGGGCTGAGGCGGACCTTGAACCCAGCTCTCAGAAGTGCCGCCTAGACTCTCCTGGCCCCGCTGCAGCCAGCAACACTCCTGCCCTGTGCCCAGAGGTAGAGGAAGGGGGGCTGCCCCCCTCCCCAGTCAGTGGAACGGAGACCAGGGAGAGCCCCACTCAGCCCGGATCTTCCGCTGCAACCTTCCCAGGGAGAGCCGGCGTGGCACAGAGACTGGAGCATCGGACAAGGGCCTGGGAGAGTTTAGGTTTGAATCCCAGCTCTTGCTGGGGGCCCTTTGGCCAGTTGCATAGTCTCAGCCTAACCCTACCTCCTAGGGTCGTTGTGCGGGTAAAATGGAGAAGGGAAGAGCGACAGAAGCCACTTTGGGTCCCTACTTTGGGGAGGAAGGTGTGGGGTGGAAACAAAGTCAATCAATCAATCAATCAACCTGAACTCTTCCTTCAGCTCACCTTGTAGAGTCCTGGGAAAGATCTGAGGAGTCTCAGATCTCAAACCCAGAGACGACAAAGACCCTGGCCGCTCCCTGGGATATGCCCCCTCCATCCCGTGCAGCATGTAGACTCAGCTGCACCTGGGTGTGTGGGGCAGGCGGCAGCCCCATCTCCCCCCCCCCCCCGCTCCGCCCTATCAGGAGCCCCAGCCTCGGTGGCCCAACGGCCTGCCAAGCAGAGGAGAAAATCCGCAGAGGTGCCCTGCCAACACCTCCTTTCTGCTGGACGAGTCTCAGCCTAGAGGAAGCGAGACCAGCCACCGGACTCTGCCACCCTACCCCCCCCCCCCCCCCGCCGCCACCAGCTGCCGAGCTGAGTCAATGCAGGAGCCACGCAGCAGCCCTGCATGACACAGCCCTGGCCTCTGAGAGTCCATAGAAGTGGCCCTGATGGCCTTCGTGGAGCAGGCGTGCCAGTCCCTGGGGCTGCAGGGCAGACTGGGCCCGGGGGGGCGGGGACTCAGGACTCTGAAAGGCACGCCCAACAAGCCAGGAAAGCAGCCCTTGCAGGGACCCTGAGGGCCCCCCTCCCTCACTGAGCTCCCTTTCCTTTGTGGTGCCCTCAGCCATTCCCCCGGGGGGTGGGGGTGGGGGGGGGTGGGCAGAAGGAGTGGTTGGCCTTGCCTGTCCCAGTGCCTGCCTGCCAGGGGGCTACACTACTCTCCCCCCCCCCCCATCAGCGTCCAGTACAATTGCTCTGCCACAATGGGAGCATGGCCCACCTCTCTGGCATCAATCAGCGCAAGGGAGGCTCCCACGCCAAGAGGATGGAAAGCTGTCAAGCAGCACCATCGCTAAAGCAAAACAGCTGCGCCGGCCACCAGGGGTGGGAGGGGGCCAACCTCCTCTGCCCGGCCCAGCGCCCAGCCCGTGCACCAAGCAGTCAGTCCATGGAAGGAAGGAGCCCCGAGGCCCTGCTCCCTGGCCAGCCACGTTGGGGCTTTCCCCGCACCTCTGAAGCAGGGACACAGCCCAGCCAGGTGGGGGCAGCAGGGGACGCTGGGACTTCAGGGCACCACCTGGGCTGCACTGGACCGCAGCTGAGGTCCGGGCCCTTGATGGAAGGCGCTCTGGATTCTCCTGGCCAGTCAGGCGGGATTTGGGCACCCGACATGGTGGATGGCCCAGGCCGGCCCGATCTTGTCAGATCTTGGAAGCCAAGCAGGGCTGGCCCTGGCTGCTATTTGGAGGGGGGGCCACCATGCAGAGGCAGGCCAGGGGCAAACCACCTCTGAAACGCCTCGCCTTGAAAACCCTGCCGGGTGGCCATAACTTGATTGCAGCTGGCGGGCACCCAGTGGTTAGACCCTGACCTGGGGGGACCAGACTAGCCCCCTCTCCTCAGAGTTCAGAAGCTAGGCAGGGTCGACCCTGGTTTGGACTTGCATGGGAGACCCCCGACAAAGTCCAGAGTCATTACCCCCTCTGAATATCTCTTGCCTTGAAGACCCTATGGCAGGGGTGTCAAACATCAGGCTCGGGGGCCAGAACCAGCCCGTCCAGGGCTCTTATCCGGCCCGCAAGCAACTGGCGCAAGGGAGGGAATGGGAGGCTATGGGGAGGGGAAGGGTGGATCCACTCAGATTGTGGCTTCAGCACGGCAGAAAAACTTCGTTTGCAGCAGTCAAGCAAAAACCCCTGGCTCGAGTGGCAGCCTCACGGGTAGTTTGGGAGCCACTGCAGCTGCATTCACGACAGCTCAGTGTTCTCTGCTCAGCCTGCAGCTCCAGGGATGCTGTCCCAGATGGCTGTGGGGGATCAGCATTTGCACATGGGGGAGGGGGTGCAGACGATCCTCTGCTGGGGTCTGAATTCAAGGGACCAGTGCAGGGGGGGGGAGAATTCCAGGGGCTGGAAGTGTCACCCCCCTGGTGTGCCCGTGTCACCAGAAGTGACATCACATGCTGTGCCTACGTTGCCTGGAAGTGATGTAGGCACATAGGGGGGCGACGCGCTGGTTTTGAAACAGAACTCTGGTAAAATTGCCCTCAAACCATAGACTTTTGCCCCCAAACCAGAGCATCACTCCTGGCATGCCCACATCTCTTCCGGGTGGCCTAGGCATGTTAAGCGGGGCTGCTGCTGTCGGGGGGGGGGGGGGGGGCGTTCTTCTGACATTTTCAAATGTCCATAAAACAAAACAAATGCATCCATTTCTTAAGACTTCAGAAAAACAATATGCAGTACGTTGCACTCAGCAGGTAGATCCAGCCCTTAGGACTTGAGACAGACAATAAGAAACAGGCTGCAGTCCTCTCATCCTCCAGGTTGTTCAAGGCATTTCCGATCCCTTCATCGGGGGACTGCTGCACACGGGAACTCCCCAAGAGGCACAGCCACAGCCACAGGAACTTCTCAGCCAGTAATGCCTCCTGTTGGGGATTCTTAATTCAGAAGTTGATAGATGCATTCCAAACACAAGAGCCACACTTTAAAAGCAAAATATCTTTACTAGAAAAGTAAATCAAACATGGGACTGGTACTTTGGATAAAAGAAAATAAAGGTTACATATGAACTATTCTAATACACGCTACATCCTTCTGTCTCTCCTCTCCCTGTCTACATCTCTGACCCTTGTTCTCTACATCTCACTGACCCAGACTGAGAGGTTTCCATTTGTCTTCCACAAAGGGTCATAAACCCTGTGAATATATGAATGCTAGATCAAAGCATTTCTACAAACAAGATGCTAGTTGACCAATGCACAGGTTACAGGTCACTTCATTAGGACAAACAACTCCCACAAACTTTCCCGCCATTGAAAAGCAAGTAACATCCTGTTTGGCTCAAACAGCATTTAACTCTATGGCTGGAATGTAAGCAACTTGAATTCCAACACCTCCAAACTGTCTTATTGTACAGCAATGTCTCTAAACTGCCTTATTTGCCTTTATTCATGATTGATGCATAGAGCCAGACTCTGGGAGAGCACCTACAGTTTTGTTTCATGGACATTTGAAAAAAATTTTTTTCAGTCCATTGAAATTGTGAAAATTGCTTCTGGGAGTGTTCAGCAGTAAATGTTAAATATTGCTTTAAGTCTCCAGCCTCTCTATTGTATTTCTGGTATTTCATGTATCAAATACTATTGTTATGTTTGAGAAATATTTGATGTTAAGTCATACATGGTTGATATTTACTCCTCTTCTTCCTTAATATCATTGTTAGCTCTTGGAAGCTAAGCAGAGACCGCCCTGGTCCGACTTGGATGGGAGACCGCCCGGTGTCCAACTTGGGGTCTCATTTGCCAGAGAAGTCAGGGTTCACGGGGCTCTCAGCTGGGAATTCCCAAGGGGTGTGTGAGAACGGCTCCTTGCAGTGGCTGGGCTTAGAACTATTTTCTAAGATGCCTCCCTTTCCTGGGATGAAGGGGCCCTGTCTTGGCTTGCTCCGCAGCTATAGACAGTGTAATGGTATTTTCACAGGTGGGGGCTGGAGCAGGTGAAATCTAGACAAGCTGAATGGAAGATGCGATTGGACTGAACTCTGGGGGGAGCTTGTTTGAATTTTGTATAACTTTGGCCCTTGGCGCCAGGATGTTAGTTCTGACACAGAAAGTCTTAGCTTGAATCATCTTTACTATTCAATAAACAAATCATGGAGAAGAGTGTGTTGCTGAGAGGGATTTTGTTCAAGAGTCTGACAACCAGCAAGGAGGCCCAAGATCCCTGTGCCAAGACAGGCAATGAGCCTCCAAATGTCTCTTGCCCTGAAAACTCTACAGGGCAGGGGTGGCCAAACTTGCTTAATGTAAGAGGCACATAGAAGCAACATCAGATGTCTGAGAGCTGCAAGACATGAATATTACACACAGGATTTTATTGGAAAATATGCAAATTTTCTTTTCATTAACATTAACATTAAATAAGACTGCCAGAAATAAAAAACAAAAGAGTTAAAAACTGCTCTTGATAATGATATTTAAAGAGACAAATGCTTTCTCCAAACAGGCCGGTGGGGTGGAGGCTTTGAGAATGCATTTAAAGTGGCTTTTTTTCCTCTGCTACCCCCCCACCTCAAGCCTTCCCCTGGCAGGGGGACACTGGCTGGGGAAGGGAAGACTGGTCGGGGAGGCATGCCTCCAGCCACCCTGCCGGGAGCCACACAATGTGTGTGGAAGAGCCTCATGCGGCTCCCGAGTGGTGGTTTGGCCACCCCTGCCATAGGGTCACTAGGAATCAGCTGTGACTTGACAGGAGTTTACACACGTGTGTGAACTATGAATTGGTGCACAATGCAACATCGACTGGCTCAATCCAAAGGCTGCAAACCTAAGCATGGAGCATAGTTGGGCTAACTTCTGAGTCAGTACACTGGACATGCTCAGCAGGAACCCTAGTTCAGCTCCCTCGCTGCCCTGGCCCCCGTGCTGCATGTGGCCCCCTCTCTTTTTGGAGCCCCCCAGCATGCGCCTAGGGTTGTCTCGTGGACAGGCCAGCCATTTGTGCTCCCTGGAACCCCCCCCCCCCGCCCCTAAGGCACTGTGGCTGATTTCCGCCAGTTCTCTGATGCTGGGGGTGGATGGCCACAGTTGGGGGGGGGGGCAGGCGCGTGTCTCCATTGCCGTTCAGGCCCCAGAATGTCAAAGGCCGCCTGCTGCCTGCATGGCCCTCCCACAGTTTTCTTTGACAAACATATATGCAGCATCTCTACTTGGAGAGCGCCTCCAAGGCAGCATACGGCAAAATATATCGGAATTATTATTTTTTTTTTTAAAAAGGCAAGAAGCAAAGGCACATCAGCAGACCCCGTGGTCGCTCTTGGCTGATCTCGTGCTTGTCTTTAAAATCAGATAAGGCCCGGTGTCCTACTTGTTGTCCGCCCCCCCCCCCCCCTCCCAGATGCTGCTGCTGCTTCTGGACTGGCTGCCAAGGGGAAATGACGTGGTGAAATGTCATTTACAAAATCTTCCCTGTTGCTTTAGTCAACAAGGCTTCAAAGTGCAAACAGGAAACAACAGAATATTAATTACAAGGCCATTTCCAGACATACTGAAACGTCCAGTTTTCTCAGCCTTGAAACCCGTGGATCCTCCGAACAGTGGTCGCGTAGCTCCCACCCCGCAGGCGCCCTTCACAAGCTGACCGCAGGGCTCCTGTCTCCTCTCTACGGATGGCCTCGTCCAGCCACCCCTGCGGACCGCTGTGGCTCAGTGGCAGCCTGAGCACCTGCCTGGCCTGCAGGAGGGTCCCTGGTTCCGTCTCTGGCCCCTCCCGTGAAGAGAGCCAGGCAGTTGGGAGGCCCTGAGCCCTGGGGAGCCGCTGCCAGTCTGAGCAGCCGATACTGACCTGGGCGGGCGGGCGGAGGAGGGCAGCTTGAGCGTGGGGGTGGGCACACTTCGGTGGGTGGGCGGGCAGAGGCTGGAGGCCAGGAAACAGCCCTGGGGAAACCCCCACCGCAGAGATGACGCCCCGGTGCCCACCTTCACTGCCGAGGAGCTGCAGTTCTATCCAGTCACACGCCACCTTGAGCCGCAGGGTCAAAAGCCGTCCCCTCCCGGGAGTCACCGGATAGGTCCTTGTGGATTGACCTCGTTGTGGATCGCCCGCCCTTCTCGCTGGGCCTCGAGGAGGAGCCCCCGGGGTCCGAGGCAGTCTACCTGCTGGAGCGTGTGCGGGGTGGGGGGTGAGTGCGCCAGGCTGCCCCAGCAGCGAGGGGCCGGGGAGCCCATCCGGCGGAGGCGAGGGCGGCGCGGAGAGGGGCCGGGGCGCAGCCTGGTCTGGTCTGGCCTGGCCGTCCCTTCGGCCTCCGGGCTCCTCCTCCTCCGCCGCCGCCTTGCCCTGCCCGGCTGGCTCCGGCCTCGTTCTCCGGGGCCCCGCCAGGCGGGCGGGCGAGCGAGGAAGGAGTTAAGGCCGGGCTCGCCCCGCCCCTGCCGGCTCCGCCTCCGCCGGTCCCTCCGCTCCGCTCGGCGGGCCGCAGAGCAGCCGAGATCCCGGGCGGCGGAGCCCTTTGGCCGCCCGCCCCGCCCCGCCCGCCCCGCCCGGAGAGAGCCCCCTGCGTCCCCCGCCTCCTTCCCCGGCGCCCTCGCCCGGCCGGGCCCCCTCCCGTCGCCCTCGCCTTGCGCGCCGCGCCCGGCCCCCGCTCGGCGGCCTGCTCGCCCGGCCCTGGCCCCGGCCCCGCGCCCTGCGCCCTGCCCGCGGCTGCGGGGCCCGTCCGTCCGCCCGGCGGCGGGGGCGCCATGTGAGGGGCCCCCTCGGCGGCGGGGATGGAGCGGGAGGCGCGGCGGGCCGGCCTGTCGCTGCGGCTGGAGGAGGGCGAGGCGGAGGCGGCCCCGGCCTCGGCGGGGGGCGGCTGGCCGGGCGGGGGGCGGCTGCGGCCCTCCTCGTACCGGGCGCTGCGCAGCGCCGTCTCCACCCTGGCCCGCATCGACGACTTCTACTGCGAGAAGATCGGCGCCGGCTTCTTCTCCGAGGTCTTCAAGGTGAGGCGCGGGCGGGGGGGGGGGCGGGGGGGGGGGGCGGGCGGGGGGCACACAGATGCGCCGCCCCCCTCCCCCCAAAGCCGGGCGGCCTCTCAGCCTCGGGCGCCGGGAGAGCGGCGGGGCGCCCTGCGAAGCTGGCGGGCAAGAGCGCCGCCCGGGCTGACCCACGGCCAGACTCGCCAGGGGTGGGGTGGGGTGGGGTGGGGTGGGGGGCTGTCCCCGGGGCCGGGGCAGCAGCAGCAGGAGGAGGGGGGGGGGAAGCCCGCGGCCGCCGAGAGGGCCGGCCATCCGTGGTTCCCGGCCGTGGTGACTGTCTGCAGGGACCCCCGGGGTGCCTTGGCCTCTGGGCCCCCCTGCCCGTTGGGTCTTCCCGGTGGGTGAGCCAGGATGCAGGGCCAGGCGGTCGGACTCCTTAGGCGCTGCTTCCCTCCTTACCTGCCGTCCGCCTCCCTCCCCCGGGGGGGGGGGGGAATTGGGGCAAGGGGCCCAGCGCACCCGATGGGACCTGCAGCCAGGGGAGGCCAGGCTGGCTGGCTCCTGCAGTGGGCTGGGCTGGGCTGGGAAGGGGAGGCCCTGGCCCCTGTGCCTGGCTCCTAGCTTTGGGAAGTGGGGGGTCTGTCGTGGCCTCCTATGAGCGGGAGAGGTGGGGGAGCCGGTGGGGTCGCAGTGGCGGCATCCAGGCCTGCCTGGGGCGGCCCCCTTGGCAGCAGGCGCTGGGCCTGTGGCTTGCCACCCGTGAGCTGGTGGGTGCTGCCAGAGTGCTGCAGGCCTGGCGTGGCCTGCGTGGACCGGTCTGGGGCAGGTTGTTGGGCTGTTGTGCCCTGTGCCGTGCCAGGGTGCCCCAGGGCCTGGGCGCTTGCTGACTCCCTTCTGCCCTTCTTCTCTTTGCAGTGGGTGGGAGAGGCGTGGCTCTCTTGGCAGCTGAGGACCAGAGTGGAAGGTCTGGGGCCAGCCTGGATTCTTGGGCCGCTGTTAAGGATGTGGCTGTTGGAGGGCAGCTAGAGGGGGGTCAGAATGGCACGGGGGGGGGGGGAGAGGGGGGGGCGTTCTCCGTCCTGGGAGGTGTCAATCCCAGGTATGGTGCTTGAGTGTTGGCTGCCTGGCAGATGGGCAGGGCAAGGGTGCTGGGAGTGTAGCTGGGAGGGGGGGGGAAAGGTCAGTTAGGCGGTGCCTCTGGAGCCTCTGCTGCCTGTGGTCCTGTGGACCAGTTCCTGCCCTCTCCTGAGCCCAGAGGCCTGTCCCTCTCTTTGGGGAGGGGCCCCTTCCCTCTGAGCCTGACTGGCAGGGCGAGGCCCTTGAGTCGGGGGCTGGGGGCCAGGAGGGGGGCTTTGAACTTTTGAGAGAGCGTGGAGATGCCACCTGGGGCTTCCAGCGCCACCATCCTCTCCTGTGGCCGACCCAGCAGAGTCCCTCTTTGCAGGAGACGTGGTCAGGGAGGCAGGGCCCCTTGGGCTGGCTGAGGAACTGCTGGGCCTGGAGGAGCGTGGCACCTGGCTGCTCCCCCTCTGGGAGAGCCCCGGCATCTTTCGGGGATGTTGCCCTCCTGCCCTCCCCCCCCCCCCCCAGCCAAGCAGAGGCCTGGTGGAGCTTCCAGGGGATCCTTGTGCACATGGCCTTTTGATGCAGGCCCCGCAGAGCCGATGATCCGCGCCCTGTGCAGAAGGAAGACAGTGATTGGAGCAGCCTTCCATTTCCTTAGAGAGCAGCGGGGAGGGGGGGTTGAGGGGAGAACTAGACGGGGAGGGACCAGGCTGTTGGGGCATGCTGCTCCACTGGAAGACATCCTGGTTGTCCCCCCCCCCCCCCCCCCGTTGTTCTCATCTTGTCCCCTCTCCATAACTGTTCGGGTTCAGGCACTCTTTCTTCCACTCCCACCCAGAGAATCCTGCTTTTGAGTCTTCGAAGGGAACCTTGGAAGATCAGGTCACATGTGGGTCTCTGATGCCACCTTAGGAAGAACTTCCCAACAGTCAGAGCAGTTCCTCTGTGGGACAGGCTTCCTCGGGAGGTGGTGGGCTCTCCTCCTTTGGAGGTTTCCAGACCGAGGCTAGGTGGCCGTCTGGCAGCAGTGCGGATTCTGTGAACTTAGGCACAGTTCATGAGAGGGAGGGCAGGGAGGGTGGCCGGAGTGCTTAATTCTCGTGGCCCTTTCTGACACACCCAGGGAAATGCTGATCGCCACTTTGGGGCCAGGAAGCCATTTTCCTCCAGGCCAGTTTGGCCAGGGATCCTGGAGTTTTTTTGCCATCTTCTGGGCATGGAACCGGGGGGGGGGGGTCACTGGGTGTGTGGGGACAGTATTTGTGAATTTCCTACCTTGTGCAGGAGGTTGGACTAGATGACCCTGGAGGTCCCTTCCAACTCTATGGTTCTTTGTGCCCTATGAGGGACACTTGTGCCATGTCTTGGCATCCCCGTGTTGTCCCTGCCTCGCCACTGCCTGGTCCACCTGAAAAACATGTGGTAGAATTGCCCACCCTGTTTCTTAATGCCTCCTTTTGCCCCTTGAGCTGTGAAGTTGATGCCCCTTGTGGGGGGGGTGCCCTCCCTCCCACCTCCTGAGGCCACCTAGGCTGGGAAGGACGGCCTGGCCCGGCCCTGGAGGAGGGGCTGGCTCCTCCCAGTCTCCCCTGATCTGGACGGGGGCATCGAGGGTGTCCTAGTGGCAGGAGCAAGGCATGCTGGGATGGTGCCTTGCCAGTTGCCAGCTGGGAGTTCTTGGCAGGGCTTTGGGGAGGAGCGGAGAGTCCAGGCGGCAAAGCCCGTGGTGCCCGTCGGTGGCCAGGCAGGAGAGGAAGTGAAAGCGCTCTTCAGTAAACCCTGGCAGGGGCATGGAGGGAGGCACCAGCAGGACAAGGTCCGCCTGGCTCCAGCAGCGGGGCATGGGGAGGGCCGGGGGCCGGGAGCACGGGGCGGAGTCCCAGGCGGTGGCTGACCCGGTGAAGCCAAGGCCAAGTCCTCCGTGCTGGTTTTTCCAGCTGCTGGACTTCAATCCACTGCATCTCCCACGTCCCCTGCCTGCCTGCCTGCCATCTGTGCTGGAGCTTGCGGATCCGTTCTTAATTGTGGCCAGTCACAGTCCTGCTGTGTGGTCCGACCTCTGGAGCAGGGCACGTCCCCATAGCGGAAGGGGAGGGTGGTGTGGTTCCCCTCCTTGCGGTGGCCAAGACCAGGCCTGCCCACCAGCTTCAGCCACCCTAAGCGGCTGCATGGCCCGTTCTGGCAGAGCCCCTCTCCAGCCCTGCATGGCTCAGCTGAACCAAGCAAGATGCGTGCTTTTGCAGTTTTTCATTTCTATCCTGCTTTTCACCCCAGGAGCAGTTGGTTCATCTCCAGGGCTTAGTGCCGGAGGGGGTCGGGCTCCATGCCAGAAGGGACGTGTGGCCTAAGGGCTCTCCCAGCTCTGGCTCTCGGGGGGGGGGGGGTAGGTGGGCTTGCCCCCTGTTAACGCTGGAAGGGATCATGGTAAGGGAATCCGAGCAGCACCGTGGCATCTTTGCACAGAGCTCTTTGTGCCCCCCCCCCCCGGCAGCACGTGGAGATTCTCCCCCCCCCCCCCCCCGGAGTATTCAGGGGCTGTGGCAGGGAGAGGCCTGCCCAGTTGAAGCCGGGCCGCATTCAGCCTGGTGGGCCGCAAGCTGTGCAGGCCAGCCAGAAAGCCTGGGGCGGGGGGGGGGGGGCGTGACATGCCTGTGCGGTGTGCGCATGTTTGTGGGCCGAAGAGAGGCCTGGCGGAGGCGGCAGAGAGGCCTGGCCTGGCGCCTGAGACCGTCTCCTTGCTGTTGTGCCGCTGTGACTCGGGCTGGGATGTCTTCTGCCCAGGGCCCCAGATCTTTGGCAGGAGGTGGGGGAGACCGGAAGCCTCGGGCAGGGTGGGAGGGAGGCCCAGCTGGCTGGCCTCCGACTGGTTGGGAAGGTGGGTGGGGCAAACCCCCATGCCTCTTGGATCTGAGAATGGGCCTGGATTCTGGGCCTGGTGCCAGGAGACGAAGGAGGGGGGGGGATTGCAGGGGGAATCTTGCCTGCTGCCCTGCCCCAGCGTGCTCTGCGCTGGAGCCCCTCCCCCAGGCACGGAGGTGGAGCCAGCAGCCAGAACTCCCCCCCCCCCCCCCCGCAGGCATGAATGCCCAGCTTGCAGCATGAGGCCTAGCCGCTGGCCGCCCTTCTACATGTGGGGCAGGGGGGGTTCCTTTGCGGGAGGGGGGCTCTTGTTTCTGCCAGGAGCAGCTTCATGGGGGGGGGGCTTGTGCCCCTCAAGAGGGATCCTCTGTAGGGCTTCCCCCTGGGGGGTGGGCAGAGGGTTTGTGTGCTGTGCTAGTTCCTCCTGGGGCTCCTGCATCCACCTCCCAAGGGCTCAGCCTGGCTGCTGTCTTTCATCCCCCCCCCCGCCACCTGTTTGCCTGCTTGGAGGCACGGGGGGGGGGGGGGCATGTGGTTCCTGGATAGGGTTGCCAGCCTCCAAGTGGAGCCTGGAGACCTCCCGCTTTTACAGCTGATCTCCATCCGACAGAGATCAGCTCCCCTGGAGAAAATGGCTGCTTTGAAGGGTGGACTCTGTGGCTCTATTGTGCTCTGCTGAGGCCCCTCCCCTCCCCAAACCCCACCCTCTCCTGGCTCCGCCCCCAAAGTCCCCAGGTATTTCCCAACCCGGACTTGGCAACCCTATTCCTGCACCTCCCCAGCGCAGAATGCTTCCTAAAGGGGAGTTATCAGGCCAGCAAATTTGGGTTTGCCCCTGCCTTCCTATGGCATGCAGGCTGCTCTTGGGGGGGTGGGAATGCCTCTGAAGACCTGGGCGTAATTCCCCCCCCCCAACCCCCAAATGCCCTGTAGGAAGCTGGGGTGGGGCCTTAACTGCCCCTGTGCTGAGGGTGCCCCACATACCCCCTCTCCAAAATGTGCCTTTCTCCTCCCAGTGTTAGAGCCAGTTTCGTGTGGTGGTTAAGCACACGGACTCTGGGATGACCTTGGGCAAGCCATGGTTCTGTACCAGCTGTTCTCTCAAGGACAGTTGTCTCAGAGCTCTCTCAGCCCCACCTACCTCACAGGGTGTCTGTTGTGGGGAGGGGAAGGGAAAGGAGTTTGTAAGCCGCTCTGAGACTCCTTCGGGTAGTGAAGGGTGGGGTATAAATCCAATCTCCTCCTCCCCCTCCCGTAGTTGAATGGCAACCCCTGGGGCAGCTGAAGTCCCCAGTGGGGACTTGGGATGTGTGCGGGGGGAGACGGGGGCTGCCACGTTCATATGTGTGCGTGTGTATGTGCTCCTGTGCAGCTGTGAGCAAGGCTTCTGTGTGGCTGGGGGCTTGTTGTCACCTCTGGTAAAGGGTGGCCGGGGCTTTGTGCTTGGGGGGGTCAGCCACGCTCTTCCCAGGGGCGTGTGACTGGGCCTGGGGAGGGGGAGAGAGGAGGAGAAGGGTTGGCACCCTTTTCCCCCTGGGCAGCCTTGGTGTGGGGAGAAGCTCTTGGGCTGTGGCTGAGCGGCAGAGCCTCTGCTGGGCATGCAGGAGGTCCCCAGTTCACCCCTCCACAACTGCGGTTAGAAGCTCCAGGCAGCAGGTGATGGGAAAGACCCTTCTCCGCCTGAGACCCTGGAGAGCAGCTGCCAGCCGGAGTAGACAGTCCTTTGACGACGGGCGAGTGTCTGATGCAGAAGAAGGCAGCTTCTGGTGTGACCGTGTGGAGTGCCGTTCCTGAAATGTCTGGAAAGTTCCCTGACCCAGAAGCCCCAGTTTCGGGATACTGGCAGGAGGGTGGCTGGGCTGGGCTGGTCTGCAGCCGAACGCGGAGACTGTGGAGTCCAGCCTGGTGTTTGGGGCTTGGTCTTTCCCAGACTCCAGGCGATACTCCGGCTCCTTTGGGTGTCTCCCTCTCCCCCTTCTCCTTTTGCGCTCTGTGGTGGGGCCAGCTGAGGCAGGCGTGCCTACTGGGTTGATGCCAAGGCCCAGGGGCACAACAGGGTTGGGGGGGGGTTGTTCCTTGGAGGTTGTAGGGGAGGGGGGACCTGGGCTGAGATCTAGCCAGTCTGGGGGAGGGAAGAAGGCTCCCAGTCAGTGGGGAAGGGGGCAATTGAGCTGCTGCTCCTCAGCCCACCCCCCCTCTCTTCGCCTGAGCATTGGTGTGGTGGAAGGGGGGGGGGAGGCTCCTTTGAACGTGGGTGTTTCTTTCCAGTGTGTGTGTGTGTGGGGGGGGAGGCTGTCAGTTTGGGAAGGCAGGGATTCAGAGGTGCTATGAAAGCCCCCCCCTCCATGCAAGCTCGCTTTGGGGATAGACCCCCTCCCCTTGCCGCCTGGCGCTGGCCGACTCTCTCCAGGGCCTTGTGCAGAGAGCCTGGAGCCGATGGTATTCCAGGCAGAGGCTCTGCCACTCAGCTCTCCGCCGCCGCCACCCCCCCCCCCCCCCCCCCCCCGTCAGTGGTCAGCAGGCTTGAACTCAATTCTGCTAATGTCCTTAAGAAGATAACTGGAAGAAGTGAGCCGGTGTCTCCTAAGAGCTCCTGCCCTGCCACAAATCTTGTTGGTCTTTCAGGTGCGCCTGGGCAGTGTTCCTTCTAAGCTGAGTTAGTGTGAGCTAGCTCACAGTTTCTTAGCCTCTGGCTCACACATTTTTGCCTTCGCTCACAACTTTAATTCAGTAGTTAACAAAGTAGATTATTGCACACCAGACTTGGCAGCGTGGAGGGAGCGTTGCTCCTGGGCTCTGGGTCTTCTGTCCTGCTGCAGACAGGCAAACTCACACAGCCGCCCGTCTTGACTTGCCCTGAAGAAGAGGCGTGCTCAGAGTGGGGTGTCCTCAGTCTTTTCCACGGCACCCTCTGGTAGGCTTTCTTCTTCAGACCCATCCCCCTCCTCCTCCTCCTCCTCCTCCTCTGGCTTTGGTTCAGGCAGGATCCCGTGACGGAATCGGGGTGGGTGTGTGGGGGGGTGTGCGGGTGTGGAATGGACAGGACTTTTCTTCTTACTGATGTGGTCACAAGGAAGAGGGGCAGAAGCCATTCACAGTCAGCAGTTCTCACTGTCTCCGCGGGTCCTGGGGTTTCCGGTGACGTCTCTGCCCGGCCCCTCTTGGACTGAGGCTGGCTGGCAGAGAGTGCAGCTTCCAAGGGAAGGATCCAGAAGCGGGGGGGGGGGGGTGCTGGTTTTTGGGCCTCTGGTGGGCTGAGGTGTGGTTTTGAGTCGTCAGTAGACTTTTGTACTTTGTGGAGTTGGCAGCCATAAAAGGCTCCCGTAGCCTTTGGCACCCTCGGGCAGCGTTCCCGCAGTCAGGAAAGGCCGAGGACGGGGCACGGCTAGAGGGCCAACGCCTGCCTCCTCCTCGTGTGTTCCCCTCTCCTGCAGTTGCTGTGGCTGCTTGTGGTGCTCAGCAGGGAAACCGTGGCCTGCACGGAAGGCACGGCAGACAGAGAGTTGTTTTGCTTCCCCTCAAAGAACCATGGGAATTGTAGTTTTTTTGTGGGAGGGTGAAGAATGATTTGTTCGCTCCTTTACTGGACTACAGTTCTTAGGTGTTCTTGGGGGGGGGGGGCAGCTATGATGACAGACCTGGGTGCAGGGCAGATGTTCTCTGAGGGAGGCCTCATTCTGCTTGCCTTTGCTGTCATGGAGCCAGTGGCGCTCCAACCGGTTCATCTCCTGGATGCCACTTGCTGGGGCTTTGGGTCTGGGAGCATGTGTGTGCATACGATGTGGGAAGAAAAGCGAGAGAAAGATGGCAGTACATCTGAACACTAAAAATGCTCTGTGAATCTTAGTTAATAAATAGAAGAAGTGAGCAGCCTTCCGGAGCGGGGGGGTCAGCAGATGCTTTGGGGCACGCTCTATGTTTGGAACATGACATTTCATTGTTGACCAGTCGCACGCATAGTCTCGTCCTATTCCCCCCCCCCCCCCCCCCCGACCTGGCAGGAGGGGCCTCAGTAGAAGTCTGTTCAGTGAAAATCTCAGGGCCTGGCCTTCCAGCACTGTTTAAGGAATGGGGCTCAGTTACCTTTTTGCGAAAGCCCTTCGATCTTGTCCCTGTTTCAGGGAGTCTCTGCTTTGTCGGGAGTGGGCAGGATCCATCTCCGTGCAACCGAGTGCAGATGTCTTCCACCCACCTGTGCCGGCTGGGAGGTGTCAAGCCGTTAAAACAGAGAGCCTATTTAGAGTTTTTTTTTATGGCTCAGTGAGGGCTAGAAGCTCCTTCTGACTGGTCTCCTTTTCGGTGCTCCCGCAAACATCAGAAGAGAGCCCTGCCGGACCAGGCCAGTGACGGTCCATCTAGTGCAGCATCCTGTCTCACACAGTGACCGTCCGGTTGACCCAGAAAGCCACACAAACAGAGCATAGAGGCGGGGGCCTTCCGCTGATGCTGCCTTCTGGCACTGGGTTTCGGAGGTTGACTGCCTCTGGATATGGAGGTTCCCTTCACTCACAGGTAGCCACTGATGGACCTCTCTTCCCCAAATCTGCTTCTGTCCCCCGGCAGCGAATGGCTGGCTGAATGTTTGCCTGCAGTTATGTGTCTGTGGCTGGCCTCTTGAATCCCTGTGACCCACCCCAGGCAGCACAGGGGCAGCTGCAGGCGAACTGGCAGAAGGTGACGGGTGTGTGTGTGTGAAATGTGGTCTTTGTCCCCTGGAGCTGCTCCTTAATCGAAGAGGTTCAGAAAAGGGATGAATGAAAGAGGCTGGGATGGAGGTGCTTGGCCCTGTAGAGCCCCCTCCCCCACCTGAACGGGCGGCCTGCCTTCCTTCCTTCCTTCCTTCCTTCCTTCCTTCCCTCCTTCCTTCCTTCCCTCCCTCCCTCCTTCCTGTTGATTGGTAGGGTTCGTGGCACTGCTGTGTCTGGGCTTCAGATTGGTCTCCAGGTGATGGGGGAGCAGCTGGGGCAGCAGAGGATACCTGCCCCCCCCGCCTGCCCCCCCCCGCCTGCCCCCCCCAGCACACTGAGCAAGAGACCCGTCTTGCAGGTAAACTCCTTTCTGGCGACTCTTGCACAGCATCACCCCCCTCCCTGCCAGCACAGTGCTGTGCCCCCCCACAGTCTGGAGGTGGGTCTCCAGGGGGTAGCTTGTCCTGCCTTGGTCCTGGAGTCTGCTGTCAGAACCAGAACTCAGGCTGGAAGATGCCATCAAGGACCCCATGCCCTGAGCATGTGCAGAGTGCACTCTGGTCATCACCACCCGTCTGGGCTTTCCAGGCCGAGGGTGGGGCTCCTGCTGGGCCCTCCCCCCCCTCCCCCCCCCCCCCGTTTATCAGTGGAGGGCAGTTCCAGGATGGGAGGAAAAGTTACCTTTACCAACTCTCTCCACCCCCTATGCAGAATTTCCTAAATTTTCTAAACCTCTATCCTGTCTCTCCCCCCTTCACCCGAGGCTCACAGCCCGGGGCCAAGACGGCCTCCAGGCATTTACTGGGGCACCACCGGCATATGAATGGACACGGACATCAGCCTTGGCTCCTGACGGAGGGTCTTTGGGACTTCCTTCCTGGCTTCTCTGGGGAGGGCGAGAGGTCAAGGGCCGTGGGACTCCTAGCTGTAGTGGGGGCTGCTCTGGACTGGGACAGAAGCTTGATGGTTGGCTTGTGAGCAATGTCCCCTCTGGGCTGTGGAGTCTCCTTGTGAGCAAAAATTCTACTTTGTGAGCTCCTGGCATTAAAGTTGTGAGTGAGCGATTTGGCTGCTGCATTAAATGAGTTTGCTCTGGAGCCAGCCTTCCTGAACTAAGGCAAAAATGTGTGAGCCGGAGGCTAAAAATCTGTGAGCTAGCTCACAGTAACTCAGCTGAGAGGGAGCACTGAGATTCATGAGACCTGGCTGAGCTCACTGCTTATATAACCCCCTCCCCCTCCCAAGGGATGTGGATGTGAGGACCCCAAAGTGCCTCTGCCTTTTCACGAATATTGCACAACACCAGACGGTGAGGAAGGAGACTTCCCTTCCATCTGGGAGGCTGGAGGAGGAGGAAATGGGTCTGGAAGGAAAATGGCGGGTTGGGCCTGTCTTGGTTACCCCCGCCCGGCTACGTGGTCTTTCATTAGCCCTCACTGGCTGATATTCCAGACTACATGAATTTAGAGGCCAGTAGCACCTTTAAGACCAACAAAGGTTTTTTTTATGAGCTTTCAAGTGCAAGGCACACTTTGTCACAAACCTTTGCTGGTCTTAAAGGTGCCACTGGATTCTAAATTTGTTCTACTTCAAACCAACGCGGCTGACCATCTCGATCTATATTCCAGACCACAGCCAGCGTGGACTTTCTGCCTTTTGTGTTGGGTTCTAGGGATAGACCTGGTGTGTGTGTGTGTGTGGGGGGGTCTTATGGGTTTTTTTTACGTTTTATGTTCTGTTCACAGTGTAAAGTGTCTTGAGTTCTGTAGGTTAGAAGGGTGGCTAATAGATATTTTAAACGAGGCTCTTTACAGAAAGGTCTAAGGTGTGCCCTTTGTCGTGCTTGGGGCCTGTAATGACCCCAGAGAGGCCCCTGGTGGCCACAGAGCCGGCCAGAGATGAGATGCTGCCAGCGTGAATGTGGAAATCACACAGGACGCTCCCATCTGTCTTGGTGTCTCCAGCACCAAACCCGAGATTACCCAGGCCAGGTGAGGCAGGTTGCCCAACCGGAAACGAGGCGGCTAGTCAGTAATCCCCAGTCTGTCCCTGGAGCCTCATGTTAGGCGCGGACAAGTCAGTGCCGGCAGGAATTGGTATGGGAAATCTGGGGACGAGGAAAGAGTCCCGGAGGAGGACAGCTCCCCCCCCCCCTTCCCAGTGTTCTTTTGGTGGGAGTTTGGCGAAGAAGGAATGCATAATCTGGCGGAGTTAACTGAAGCCGAGGCCTTCCATCGTTCCCCTCCCCCCAGGTCTTGGTAACACAGGCCCAGTCAGAGTTTCTCCTCCTCTGGTGGCGAGACGAGTTTCTCCTGACCTGATCTGGTGTGGCACCCCGTTAGTGAGGGGGGCAGAGGCAGGAGGAGGCGCCCCAGCAGCAGCAGCAGCCTCCCCTCTTGGAAGGGGGCAGGGTCTGGCAAAGCACTACGCCCGGTTTGGTCTCTCCGCTCATCTTTCCAGACTCCCGCCCCAATGTCTTCCGGCTCCCAGCTGCATGGGGATACGGCCCTCATCAAGCGTCCTGCCCCAGCGCGGAGCGACCCAGGACAACTAGGAAGTCCACCCCAAAAAAGCCCTGGAGAGTCCAGAGTTAACCAGAGATGGGCCAAGGCGGATGTCGCCGACCGGCTTCCGGAAGCTGCAACCCAACATTGCCCTGCTCCCACCCGCGAGGGAATGGTGCCTTCACCGCACAGCCGGCCTCAGCACAACAGAGTCGCCCCCCCTCCCTCCCAAAACCACTCCGGGGGGGGGGGGTCCCGCAGATTTCAGCATCCTGCCGACTGTCGGGATGCCAGGGAAGTGGCGAAGAGGTGGCTGAGAAGACCAGCGGTGGCTTTCTCTGTCGGGGGTCCCCCCACAGGGGGCCCGAGGAGAGAGATCGGGAAGGTTCCCACAAGTCAGCCACTCCACAAATGTCATAAAACAGAATCGTTCAGGAGGGCATGTTAGCCCCCACCCCACCCCACCCCACCCCAAAAAACAACTCATGAGCATGCATCCAGTTTTCAACCTCAGCTGTAAAACAGTGGGGGAGGGAACTTGTCCTGAGCAAATAGCAGGGGCACTTCCCCTAACTAATATCGCAACCAAACCCTCCGCAGAGCTGCTCCAAACTGGAGCAGGGGTTAGTCTTTGTGCTCAAGGTGAGCCTGTGGGAAGGGGGGGGGGACAGGAGAGAGGAGACGTGGAAGCCCTCGGGACAGATGGGAGGGTGGAGAGCCGAGTGTCACCGCTCTGTGTGTGGGGTGCAGGGGTGGCCTGGAAAATGGGGTGTGTGTGTGTGTGTGTGTGCCCGTGTAACAGGCTGAGAGGGAGAGGGAGGATTCCCCGTGCTGTTCTGCAAAGGAATCAGACAGGAGGAGGAGGAGGGATCCAGCGTGTGGGCTGGCACCCGGGATCAGCCTCCAGTTACCGGCTCTAAAGCCAGGCTAGTTGTACTGTTGCGGCCGCTATGATAAACTGGGATCTTTTAAAACAACAAAAGGTGACGACAGAGCGTAAAGGAAGGTCATAGGTTCAATCCCCGGCATCTCCAGTTTAAAGGGTCAGGAAATAGGCGATGTAAGCAGGGCTGGCCCTGGTTGGTGTTTGGCTGGGAGACCACCCAGGAAGTCCAGGGCTGCTGTGCCGAGGTAGGCCATGGCAACCCACCTCTGAACATCTCGTGCTCTGAAAAGCCCAAAGGGCCGCCTCAAGTTGGTTGTGAGGTGATGGCGGTATCCACCATGGCAGGTGATGTGAAAGACCTGCAAGAGCGCTGTCAGTCTGGACAGGCAAGACTGGCTTGATTCAGTATGAGGCAGTCTCATGGGTACGGTTGCCATCCTCCAGGATGGATCTGGGAATCCCCTGGAATTACAGCTGGGGGAGGCAACAGTGGGAGAAGGGCTTCTAGTGTCTTGGCCCCACGGCTGGACCTCCTGGGGGACCTGGTGTTTTTGGCCACTGTGTGACACAGAAGAGTGTTGGACTGGAGGGGCCCCTGGCCTGATCTCTAGCGCTGGCTTCCCTTCTGCTCTTATGTTCCCCTGGAGAAAATGGCTGCATAGAGTGGGTGGCCTGTCTATGGCATTATCGTTTGCTGAGTTCCCTTCCTGTCCTCCCTGGGCTCCACTCCCCAAAGCTCCTGGAGTTTCCCAGCCCAGAGCTGGCAACCCTGTCTGTGTCTCCATGGGTCCTTTATTTAATATTTATTAATTACATTAAATTAGATAGCTGCTGGGTGGTGTTCCAACATGGGTGGAAAAAACCATGGGCTGGGTTTTGGAGGGGAAGAAGAGCTTCCGCATCCTGGTTCCCTGGGGAGGGGGCCACCGGGTGCCCACAGAGGCCCTGCCAGTCCAAGGCACACCCCCCCTTAACCCTCTCCCATTTGATGCGCTCCCCGAGAACTCTGGGGTGTATGCCGCCACCAGGACCTGGAGAATTGCCCATTTTTAATTTCCCCCAATAGGCCTGGGACTTCATCTCTTGTCACCTCAGTTTGACTCAGTTCTTCGGAACCCTTTCCTGAAAATAGCAGGGGTGGCCTGGGTACATGTCCCCCAGACTTTCCCCGCAGCTGTGAAAAGTGAGTCATTAACATGTGGACTTTGCTGCCATCAGAGGATGCCGTGATGGCCACAGGCACAGAAGGGGGGGGGATTAGATTCACTGAATCAACTTTCTTGTGAGCCCCCCAAGGGCTAATGTTGTGGGAGAGGGAGGAGACATGCTGCCTGTTCAGCTGGGGGGTGGGAATGGGGGCCTTGTTGGCCATCGTCTTTTGAAGCCACCCGATGTGGGCTAGCCCGGAGATTCTCCCCCAGTGTCTATACAGTGTCTATATGAGGATGGAGCGGTCTCTGTTTGCACACGGCAGGAGTGTGGGGGTGACAGTTCTGACTGCTCCCCCCTCGTGGAAACAAACGGCTTGCAAAGGAGAAGCTGAATAGTGGGCCATGGGGAGGATTCCCTCAGCCCAGGGGGGGCTTTGCTGAGGGGGGAATGGAGAGAAAGGGGCTCTCCGTTCTGCCTTCTCATTCTGCTGGGCCGGGGGGGGGGGGGGGGGATTCTGTGGCCGGAGTCTCTGCCGGGCGCAAAGGCCAGGATTCTGCTTGGTCGTCTGAATCAAGGAGAGATGTGAGAGAGTGGAGCCGGGCTGCCTTCTGGGGGCCGGGTGTGTGTGTGTGTGTGTGACTCAGGTGTCCTTCACAGCTGCTCCGATGGGCAAGGCTTTGCTGGCGCATCGTTGCAGGGCTGTGGCAGGTTATTTAAGATGTTTATGTGCTGCCCTTCCACTCAAATAGGCAGCAAAACATTAAAACAGCACTTAATAAAGTCTGAATAAAATTTCAATAAAAATATATAAACATGCATAACACCAACCCCAGGGCGGGCAGGCCCATAACAGTTATTGGGGGTATGCCAAACGAAACCAAAGAAGGATTTACCTGCCTACAGAAGACAGCCATAGAGGAAGGCAGGTGAATCTCTCTGGGGAGAAAGTCCCAATGTTTTGGTGCCATGACTGAAAAGGCCCCTTTTCGGGTTGCCCCCCCCCCCGGTCTAGCCTCAGATGCGGGGGGCACCCAGAGCAGAGCCTCTGAAGATGGCCAGAGTGGACAGGCAGGTTCCTGTGGGAGAAGGCGGGCCATCAGGCATGGTAGCCCCAGCCATACAGGGCTTTAAAGGTCAATACCAGCACCGTAGATTGGGTTGGAAGCAGATCAGGAGTGACAGTAGATGGGAAAAGACTGGGGTGAAAGGGCCCCTGCTGTCCACTCCCGTCCACAGTCTGGCTGCAGCATTCTATACCAACAGTAGCTTCCAGGCAGCCTTCCAAGGGCAAGCCCCATGCAGAGTGCATTGCAGTAGTCTAGGTGTCACCGGGGCTCACACCACAGTGGCAAGACCTTTCCTGTCCAGGAAGGGCCGCAGCTGGTGAAGGACGACCCCAGCCACCACTGCCACCTGTTTGTCGAACAGGATGCTGTGGTCCAGCAGCACCCGCTGGCCGCAGACCTTCTCATTTAGGAAGAGTGCGACCCTGTTCAGAACAAGGGGTGTCCCAATTCCTGGGTCAGACCTTCCCCCTCCCAGGAGCACCTCCGTTTTGTTGGGATTAGGTTTCAGCTTGTTAGCCTTCACCCACACCAAGGCTGCCTCCAGGCACCTGTTCACAGTTTCCATAGCCGCCTTGGGATCTGCCAGAAGTGTGAGATGGACCCGAGTGCCCTAGGGAGAAGATCCTGCCCTAGATTGGATTAGCCGATTAGGCCACCTCGTGCGGGTTGCCATTGACAGCTGGTGTGGCAGAGTGAGAGGATGGCGTGCCAGACTGGGACTCTGCGCCACCATGGTAGGTTTGGAGTTTGGGAGTAAGCAGTGAAGTGGCTAAGTTTGCAGATGACACTTAAGTTCTTCAGGGCGGTGAGAACCAGGGAGGGATGTGAGGAGCTCCAGAGGGATCTGTTGAGGGTGGGCGAGTGGGCGTCAGCCTGGCAAATGAGGTTCAGCGTGGGAAAGTGCAAAGTGATGCACGTTGGGGCCAGAGATCCTTCCTATAAATACACGTGGATGGGGTCCGGACTGGCAGAGACTGACCAAGAGAGAGATCTTGGAGTCATAGTAGATAACTCAATGCAATGTCAAGACAATGTGCGACTGCAATGAAAAAGGCCAACGCTATGCTGGGGGTTATTAAGAAGGGAATTGAAAATAAATCAACCAGTATCATAGTGCCCCTGTATAAATCTATGGTGCGACCTCATTTGGAGTACTGTGTACAGTTCTGGTCACCACACCTCAAGAAAGATATAGCATTGGAAAAAGTGCAAAAAAGGGCAGCTAGAATGATAAAAGGGTTGGAACACTTTCTCTATGAAGAAAAGTTGTACTTGGGGCTCTTTAGCTTGGAGAAATGATGGCTGAGGGGTGACATGATCGAGGTTTATAAGATTATGCATGGGATAGAGCTGGTAGAGAAAAAGTCCTTTTCTCCCTTTCTCACAAGACAAGAACTTGTGGGCACTCCATGAAATTGCTGAGCAGTCGGGTTAGAACAGATAAAAGGAAGGACTTCTTCACCCAAAGAGTGATTGACATGTGGAATTCACTGCCACAGGAAATGGTGGCGGCGGCTGCAAGCATGGACGGCTTCAAGGGGACTGGAGAAACATAGAGCAGAGGTCTGACAGTAACTGTTAGCCAAAGGTATAGACAGGAACTCTCAGTCTGGGGCAAGCGATGCTCTGTTTTCCTGGTGCTTTGTGGGGGGGGGGGCAACAGTGGGAGGGCTTCTGGTGTCCTGGCCCCACTGCTGGACCTCCTGAGGGCACCTGGTGTTTTTGGCCACTGTGTGACACGGAGTGTTGGACTGGAAGGGCCACTGGCCTGATCCAACATTGGCTTCTCTTGCATTCTCTTATGTTCAGTATGAGTCCTCTCTTCTACCATTGACGCTTGCATGGTGACCTTGGGCCCGTCCCAAACTCTCAGCCTTGCGTACCTCACAGGGTGGTGGTTGTTGTTTTGAGAGAATGGGGGAGGCGAGACCCACGTTCTGAAGCTGTTTTGAGTCCCAGCTGGGGAGAAAAGGGAGCTGTCAATCAAGAAGTGCCAAACGCCTGCGCTGCAGGCCTGGTGGGTGGAGATGGTGCTGCTGGTGGCCCTCCAGACTCACACCCCCCCCCCCCTGTCCTTCCCCGCAGGTGCGGCACCGACAGTCTGGCCAGATCATGGTGCTGAAGATGAACAAGCTGATGAGCAACCGGGCCAACATGCTGCGTGAGGTGCAGCTCATGAACCGGCTCTCGCACCCCAACATCCTCCGGTGAGCTTGGCGGGGGGGGGGGGGGGCTGGCAGCTTGCTGTGCTGGGCGGGGGCAGGGCGGGGGAGAGATTTGACCCGAAGGGTGAGGCAGGAAACACTCCTCTTCTGACCGAGTCCTGTCTAAAGAGGACTCCAGGTTTCTCATTTCTGCCCAAATCCCCAGTAGATTTCATTTCTCCCTTGGGCAAATTGGACCTGGGGGCACCTTCACTTCCGTGCCATTTTCTGCCTCTCTGTGTTGCAGAAGGAGTGCATTTTTCAGCCTTATTTGTGCCTCAGGTCAGCACTCTGGGCATAAGCCAAGCATACCTAGCGCTAACTACTCTGTGCCAACCCACCCGTGGAAAGCAGAGCGCCGAAAGGTGGAGGAACACCAGAATAAATGAACTGGGAGACTTTCCCCCCCTCTTGCTCCCGGCTCCCCCAGCCTCAGCAATGTTGTGTTCCAAAACCCCTGCTGAGGGGTGAGACCTTCGCGTCCCTCCCCTGCTGAGGGTCTGGGGAGGGGAGGCCGCTCTGCAGAGGACTCAGGTGCAGAGTCCCGGATGGTTGGGACGGCGGCTCATCATGAGTACTCTGACCTCTTTGCTCTCCTCCTGCTGCAGGTTCATGGGCGTCTGCGTCCACCAGGGCCAGCTGCATGCGCTGACGGAGGTGAGAGTCCCGCCTGGGCCTGGGCCGTGGGGAGGAGGGTCTGGGACACCCCTCCCATAGGGATTTTAAAAAAATATATATGGAGGGTCAGGGCGTCTCTTTCTCTGACCCCTGCAGGAGGCTGCTGAAGGTGAGGTGAGGTGGCAGACGTATTGGTAGTGTAGTTAAGATCATGCCGTGTTTGTTTTGCCCTCTCTGTTCTCTAAGCCTGACAGGCGAGGCAGAAGAAAACGGGTGCGGTGCATAGAGAGAAATAAATTCTCTTTCTCCCTCTCGGCTGCAGGAGAGCCTCGGCGCCTGTCTCTTGTTTGGGGCATTTTCCCCTTCTCTGCAGCTTGCGCTGTCCACCTGGAACAAAGGAATTGCGCTACTTTAATGGAATCAGATGGAAGGAATAGTTAACTGTGCATTCACACAGAAGGGTTCAAGAAGCCGTGTCTACAGAAAACTCTGAGTTAGACCCCCCCCTTCAAAAAAAAGCCCCCCAAAACTTTAGTTGGGACAAAGGCTGCGATCACACACACTGAATAATCCACTTTCAATCCACTTTCAATGCACTTTCCAACTGGATTTTACTGTGTGAACTGGCAAAATCCAGTTGGGAAGTGCATTAAAAGTGGATTGAAAGTGGATTATTCAGTGTTTGTGACCACAGCCAAAGTCCTGTTGGTGGTTCCAGCCTTAGGTTCCTTTTGCTAGTCCTGGACAACCAGAAACAAAGCCTTTACTGAGGTTTTTTTCTCGTTAGAACTTTTAAAATGTACTTGATTACTGTCTGTGGGGTCCTAAAGCAAAACAGGAGTGATGCCCCCTTGTGGGAAAACATGGGCGCTGCTGTTCCTGGGAACAACCTCGGCTGGGGTATCCAAAGTACTAAAGATGCCATGAGACTCTTCCGAGAAAAAAGAGAAACGAGAGCCAGCTGTGGTGTGGTGGTTTTAAGAGCGGCAGAGAACCGGGTTTGATCCTCCACTCCTCTTCCACACGAAGCCTGCTGGGTGACCATGGGCCAGTCACAGCACTCTCAGAGCTGTCCTCTCAAGAGCAGCTCTCTCAGAGCTCTCTTAGCCCCACCTGCCTCACAGGGTGCCTGTTGTGGGGAGAGGGAGGGAAAGGAGATTGGAAGCTGCTCTGAGACTCTGATAGAAGAGCGGGACATAAATCCAGTCTCTTTTTCCTTTTCATCTCCTGGTGGGGCTGTGGCTGGGCTGGGGAGCTCTCAGTGCCTGGGAATGGGGAGAGAGGAGGGGTGGGCTGCCAGGGGGTGCTGTGCCTGAAGGTCTCCTTTGGCGCATGTCTCCCTTCAGTACATCAATGGTGGGAACCTGGAGCAGCTGCTGGACAGCCCCGTCCCTCTGCCCTGGCCCGTGCGGGGCAAGCTGGCCCTGGACATCGCCCGGGGCCTGCGCTACCTCCACAGCAAGGGCATCTTCCACCGGGACCTCACCTCCAAGGTAGGGCTGCTGGGAAGGTCACCCCCTTTCCTCCCGCCTGCTGCTCCCGCGAGGCCTCTCCGAGGTGGGGGAGGCTGCTCTAAGGCTGGGGGTGTGGCTCACAGATTGTCGTCTTCTTCTTCTTCCCACCCCTCCCGCCAGAACTGTCTGGTGAAATGTGACGACAATGGCTACGTGGCTGTCGTGGGCGATTTTGGCCTGGCTGAGAAGATCCCCACGTACAGGTGAGCCTTGAAGACCCTGCCTGTGGCAGAATAGTTCCTCTGGCCCACAGACCCTGCTCTACTTGGCCCTCTGAGGTGTCCAGGCACCGGCAGCCCCCCCCCCCCAAGTCTCCACGTGGCAACAGGCTGCTCTCCTGGCTTCCCTCCCCCTCTAGGCACTCTCACTGCTAGCCCCCGGCCTTAGCAGAAGTCACCCACTGAGTGGAGCAGGGCTGGCAACTTCTCTTCTCTACATTGCCGTTCAAAGGCCCTGCCTCGTGCTGCCATCTCCCACGGCCCGGCTCTGGTTAGCCACAGGGACGGTTTATGGAACTCGCCCACCACTGGGGGATTATCAGTTGGCCAATTGATTGACTCCCCTCCTTTCCCCGTTTTAAATAGCATATTTGAACAGTGGAGGTCTGTGTGGTACAGAGAACAACTACCAGCATAAAGAAATTATAAAAAACATTTATTTTAAAAAAATATGTCCACACACATACTCTTGGCGCAACAAGAGATTGAACAAGGGGCCCCCAGTGTGCCATCCCTCTGACCTTCACTCTAGACATACCCTAGCTGATGTTATTCTAAGGCAGGCCTTTTAACCTAGAAGTTACTGAGTTTTAAAAGCCTCCCATTACCAATAGCCGGTTTGGTGTAGTGGTTAAGAGTGTCGGACTCTAATCTGGAGAACCAGGTTCAATTCCCCTCTCCTCCTCCACATGAGGCTAGCTGGGTGACCTTGAGCCAGTCACAGCTCTCTCAGCCCCTAAAAAGCAAGTCTAGCACAACGCTAAGAGCTAGAACTTGGGGCTGCCAGACAATCTTCGGATCTCGTGGCTGTTCTACACACAATGCCATACGATAATTATTATTTTATGCTTCCCATTACCTTGGAGTCTTTGTTTGGCCTGCAGCCATGTGGCCATGGGGGCCTCCAGCAGAAGCCCAGATGGGAGAGCTCCGTCCTCCTAGACGGAGGCAGCCAAAGAGGCCTCTCCCTCCATCCCAAGTGGTTCTGGTACCTCTGTTTGTCCACCCTCTTGTGGGTCCAAGACGCCTTTTCTCAAGTCTCCAGGAGAAGACTTCTGAGCATTTTAAACCTCCCAGAGCTCTCCCTCCTGCTGGGTGTGGTGTGGCCGGAGATGTGAGCTGGCCACCTCATCATTGTCTCTGGCCGGGGAGGCCATTCGCATCTCTCAAGCCTGGGTGGCTGCAGCTGGGTTTCCCCCTTCCTGCCTGTCCTCTGCTAAGAGACGGGAAAAGCTCTTTCAGCTGAAGGTGAAGGTTTTGCATGGTCCAAACCTCCGAAGTAAAATGCCTTTCCCCAGCCGTCATGGCAGCCCCTACCTCCGGGGGGGGGGGCAGCTTTGGACTCACATCTCTGTCTCTCCCCCAGTGAGGGTGGTGAAAAGGAGCCCCTGGCGGTGGTGGGCTCCCCGTACTGGATGGCCCCCGAGGTGCTGCGTGG
This sequence comes from Lepidodactylus listeri, assembly GCA_029233225.1. Classification (NCBI taxonomy): domain Eukaryota; kingdom Metazoa; phylum Chordata; class Lepidosauria; order Squamata; family Gekkonidae; genus Lepidodactylus; species Lepidodactylus listeri. The sequence continues at coordinate 628,431 of JARCFY010000004.1, read as the reverse complement.
AGAGCTGTACAATGAGAAGGTAACTGGGGCGGATGGGCCTGTTCACGGGGAAGGGGCACTTTCTGGGGTAGGGGTGGGAGCCAGATTTGGGCCTGACCATCAGTGCGAGGAGGCGGGGGGGGGCAAGAGCTGATCTCCCCGTCCCGCTGCTCTGTGGCCCCTTCTGCTGCGAGGGGCGTGGCCTCCTGCCTGCTCTCCAGTGGGAGGGGCCTCTCTCTCATGGCCGCCTCCTCCTCCTGCCCACCTAGGCTGACGTCTTTGCGTACGGCATCATTCTCTGCGAGATCCTTGCCCGGGTGCCGGCCGACCCCGACTACTTGCCCCGCACGGAGGTAAGACCCTCTTCCAGGCCTAGCCCTACCCCGCAGGAGGTCACGGCCAGAGTTCTCTCTGAGCTGAGTCAGTCTGAGCTAGCTCCCAGTTTATTAGTCTCCAGCTCACTCGTTTTTGTCTTAGCTCAGGAAGGGATGTGGCTCCAGAGCAAAGTCACAACTTTAATGCCAGTTGCTGACAAAGTGGAATTTTTGCTTGCAAGACTCTGCAGCCTAGAGGGAGCATTGGTCACTGCTGGTGCTGCTTGCCCGTGATTGTGGGAGCCCCTGCTGGCACAGAAGTGCCACAAGCCCCGTGGGGCCCTGGGCGATGCAGCAGAACGGTTGGGGCACCACTGACGAGAGGTGACCTTGCATCTGCTGCTGGTTCCTGCAGCCCACAGATTTGCTCATCTAAACAGATTGGGTGGGGTGCTTGGTCTGGTCCAGCTGGAGGGTCCATGCACGGAACGAGTGGATGGGGATAGAGAGGGCAGAGCAGGGGCGTGGCGGAATCCCCCCCCCCCCCCCCAGTGTGGCTGGTCCTTCTGTCCTGGTGCAGAGTCCAGTGTTGCCTTCAAGCACGGCTCCTTCTCATGAGCACACGTGAAGCGGCCTCCTCTTCCTGAGTCAGACCCCCCCTCGGTCCCTCCAGGCCAGTCTTTCTCTGCTCAGGCCGGCAGTGGCTCTCTCCCCAGGGTGTCTCTGGCAGAGGTTGGTTCACATCACTTCCCACCTGATCCTTTCCACTGGAAATGCGGGGAAGGCATCGGGGGCCCCCTCCCTCATGTTTGTGCTTCTGATGAACACACGTGAAGCTGCCGCACATTGAATCAGACCCCCCCCCCGGTCCCTCGAGGCCAGTCTGTCTCTGCTCAGGCTGGCAGCGGCTCTCTCCCCAGGGTGTCCGGCAGTGAAAGGCCTTTCCCGTCACCTCCTGCCTGGTCCTTTTAAATTGGAGGTGCCACCGGGGATTGAACCTGGGCCCTTCTGCATGCCAAGCAGAGGCTCTGCCAGTGAGCCACCAGCCCCTCCCTTCCCCGCATCACATCAGTGGGGGCTTCTCCTGCGCAAGTCTTTGTGCCCTACAGTGCTCTGCTTTGAGAATGCAAGACACAATTGCAAAGCGCTTTGGACAGTGCCTTCTCCCCAGTCAAGGGACGGTGACAGAAGAGCAGGAGTGCAGCCAGCTGAGCCGCCCCGCTGGTCCATCCAGTTAAGGCCCCCCCCCCCCCCCGCCCCTGGCAGCCCAGCAGTTGCCCTGGAGGGCCAAGCAAACAGGTCCCAGCGGCCCAGCCCTGCCTTCCCCTCCTCCAGCGGCTCCCTGTCCCTGAAGGTGGAGAGGCCCTTTGGTCGCCAGGGGCCGGTTGCAGGCACCAGCGGAGCTCTCCTACACACGTCGGTCTAACCCTCGCCCTTTGCATCCCTGGATGCGCACGGCCGCCACTAGCTTGACTGGCAGTGAATTCCACGGTTTAATTACGCTTGGAGTAAAGAAGTAATCCCTTTTGTCTGTCCTGGTCCTATTGGCCCACAATTTCATTAAAAGCCCCTGAGTTCTAGCACTGGACACCGTGAGAGACGAGACCGCAGGGGCACCGTCGCTGTGCACGAGGCACACGGCAATATCGGGGCTGTTTTGTTTTCAGTCCTTTCCCCAATAGGTCCCAGCACGAGTTTGCCTTTTTCGCTGCTGCTGCTGCTGCTGCTGCTGCTGCGCACCAGGTTGACCCTTTCATCCTGCTTTCCACTACAGCCCCAAGACCTTTCCCCCCTCTCAGCCTCAGCCAGTTCAGACCCCATTGACATATACTTGAAGTCTGGATTTTTTTTCTTCCAGTGCCTTGCACTTACCAACAATTCACTTCCCTTGCCACGTGGTTACCCACCCACTCAATTTAGAGAGATCGTCCCATAGCTCTTCATAGTCAGCGCTGGTTTTCACCGTCCTTAATTATTTGATGTCATCTGCAAATTTGGCCACTACGCTGCTCACCCCCAGTTCCAGATCACTGATGGATAAGTTAAACAGCACCGGCCCCAGTACCGATCCGTGTGGGACCCCGCTGCTGACTTCCCTCCGTTGTGAGAACTGTCCATTGATTCTCACTCTTTGCTTCCTGTGCCATTTCGCCAGTTTTTAATCCATAAGCGAACTTGTCCTCTTATCCCACGGCTGCTAAATTTTCTCCGGAGTCTTTGGGGAGACACCTTGTCCAAAGCCTTTTGAAAGTCCAGGTATATCCACATGCTTGTTCACTGCTCAGAGAGCTCCCAGAAGTTGGCGAGGCCAGGCTTTCCTTGGGATTATTTGAAATGCCACCCCAGTGGGATTTTTTAGGTGCTTCACCTGGGAGAGAGCTGGGCTTTGGCTGGGGGCTGAGAGCAAGGCGTGGTGTGTGAGTCCTCCAGAGTCCCCTGCCTGGGAGAGGTGTGTGCAAAGAGCTCCTGGCTTATCGGCTGGCACAGCAGCTGGTGCCTCCTTGCCTGGCTTGGCGCTGGGCCATGGCCTCGTTGGTGTAGTCCGGCTACCTCTTAATAGTACGTTGGCATCAAGGCTGGGCGGGGAGAGCGGGTGTTTCCAGAATGACTGGTGACAGACCCTGGAGCCTCTTGGCACTTCTGAGAGCCAGTTTGGTGCAGTGGTTAAAGTGTCAGGCTGGGACCCAAGAGATCTGGGTTCAGATCTTGCTCAGCCAGGAAACTCACTTGGGTGACTCCCCTCCTATACACAGGGACCCTCGGGGTTTTTGTGAAGACAGACTACAGGAAGCGGAATGGTATAAGTCAGCTTGGAGGCAGGATGGGAGGAGCCCGTCCTGGATGCCACCTGGGAGGAGAGGCTTGCCTGGCAGCACACAGACCAAGAGAGCTTGGGGAGGCCTGCCTTGCCCTCCCCTCCCCTCCCCTCCCTTCCCCCCTCCTGTCTCGAATGGCTGCTGCAGCGCAGAGACCTGGGAGCTGTGAGGCTCCCACCTGGGCCCTTTGAGGGATGGCCTGTTCCTATGTGAACCTCAGGCCCCCTTGCCCCTCAACAGGTGTAGAAATACTTTGCTGACACTGTTCCTGGCCTCCCCCGGCTTCTCTGACGTGGCCGGTATTTGCCTGGGCCCCACACGGGACATGGCGGGCAGGCAGAGGTGGCTGCTCCCAGGCCTGGCTCCTTTCGGGGTCTCCCATAACCTGAGAACACAGCTGGTGCAACAGCATATATTAGGAGGACCCAGACAGCAAAACTTAAGAAGAGTGCAAGCTTTCACCTGCCCCAGAATGCTTCACCAGCTGTTACAAAACTAAAAGTGCATGTGTGAGGGAGCATATTCGGGCCATGATGCTAAAGACCTTTTCATGCCAGTATCAGGTGGATGTTCTGGCAGGCGAAAGAAGAACCCAGGGCAGCAGGCAGTGCTCTTTCTAAGCTGTGGAGTCTTGTGAGCAAAAATTCTACTTTGTGAGCTCCTGGTGTTAACACTGTGAGCAAGCAATTTGGCTGCTGCATAAATTAGTTTGCTCTGGAGCCCTCCTTCCTGAGCGAAAAATGTATGAGCCAGAAGCTAAAAAACCGTGAACTAGCTCACACTAACTCAGCTTAGGGGGAACATTGGCAGCAGGGGAGGGCTGGAAAGAACCACCACAATAAACCTGCTTCTGCTGGGAAGGGACTGCCACCTTGTGGCCACATCGTGCATTGCCGAGAGGGCCATTTTATGGGGGGGATGTGCCGGGGCCCGAGTGACAGGGCTTGGCTTTATTTGGCTCACCTGCAGACGGTTTATAAATGGTCTGAGTAGTAGACACTACCGACTTCAAGGGACTGGTGTGGCCTGAAGCAGTACGAGGCAGCCTCCTGTGGGGTCACGTGAGCGGGTGCTTTGATTCAGGACCGTTTCAGGCGTCTGCAATCCAAATGGGTCACCCGGTTGGTCTGAAGCAACAGAACTGTAATTCTGAGTGTAAGTCTTCGCGGGCATGCACACTTTGTGTGTGTGCATATGTGTACCCAGAATTAAACTTCGTTGGTCTTCAAGGTGCTCCTGGACGCAGAGTTTGTTCTGCAATCCGAACAGTATTCCTTTGTTTACTGCGTAGCCCATCCTGTCGACTCTATGGCCTGGCCCTGGGTAATCTGCCTTCAGTCTCAGAGAGAATGGCAAGTTACAAAAGAAGCTCAATAAATCAATAACTGGTAGACCTGCTGCTGTGCGCATTTGGCTGATCTGCTCTTCAAGCCATATAAGACTGTGGATGCGTCCTGTAGCGGCCTATTATCCCTGCCTGCCCTGGCCTGGCCGTTGCTGGGCTCGCGCAGACCCTTCACCCTTCTTTCTCTCTCCCCCTACCCCACCTCCTCTCCCCCGCCTCCTCTTGTCTGCTGCAGGACTTTGGGCTGGACGTGGCTGCCTTCTGCACCCTGGTAGGAGTCGACTGCCCGGCGCCTTTCCTCCAGTTGGCTTTTCATTGCTGCAGTGTAAGTTCTCCCCCGTTTTGGGTGTGGGTGGGTGTGTGTGCTTGCTTGCTTTGCAGCCAGAGATGCCTGTGCTCACAGATGAATGTGCGGCCACAATTCAGCCAAGGGCACCATTTGACATTTAAAAAGTAAAAGCTATTTTTTTGTGAAAGGTAAATCAGAAATTGAAACATCCTTGGAAAAGGGCAGAAGGCCGAAAATGGGAGATGCTGACAAAGCACGGTGGATTAGTGCTTTCCTACCCCGCCTGCTGGCCAGAGTCTCCTCAGGCAGAGCGCCAGGCTTCTGGTCCTCAGGGTGTGGCCAGAGACATCTCCTCTGTCCTGCTCCACGCTGGAGAACCGTGCTGGCTCCCCTCCCCCCCCCAGAGTCTAGCATTTCTGGCCTCCAGATGGCTCCCAGCTCAGCGGGTCTGATGGGAGCCAAACGCTGGCCTCAGATGGGCTGAAAGCCGACAGTTTCATTAGCTGCAAAGAGGGACTTTGTAGCTAGTGAGAGACAAAGAGCCCGTCGGAGAGGATGAAGTCTCCGTGAGAGACTGGGGAAACCCCCCACTCGCCCCACCGTGGGGCCTGAAGTGTGGGGGGGTATCCTTTCCAGCGACACTTTTTGCCTGACCAGTTGACGGGGGAGGGACTCTTGGGCGGCACTGGGGGGGGGGCTTAGGTGTAGGAAAGGCGGCATTTCCGCCCACCTGGCAGGAGGCTTCCAGGTGAGGAGAGAGGGAGGGAGGCTTCGAGGTGCGGTTCTGGAACTCCTGGGGCACCGAGTGTGGCAACAGAAGCGAGCTGTTGGTCGTGGAGGGCCATTTCCCACAGCGAAAGTGTGGTTTCCCAGCACCCTCTGTGGCGAGTGAGCCTGCCTCTCTGCAGCAGCCCTGGATTGTGAGGCGGGGCGGGCTTCCTCGGTGCTCTTGAGGAATGAATGGAGCCCCAGAGTAGACCCGAGCCCTGCAGACTGGCCCACGTTTCCCCGGCCTAATTTTGGAACGTCTTCATTGCAGGGCCTGCCAGGACTCTTCCCTTCCCTTCCCTTCTAGCTTCTCTGCTGTCTTGGGGGCGGGGGTGGGGACTCAAGAGCAGTGGCGCTTGGGAAGGTCCACAGAGGTTAGAGCCACCACGGAAGCCACAGTGAGGGACCAAGTCTGCCCAGAAATCCTTCCCAGTCGGCTTCCCTCTGCTGCCCACCAGAGTGCTGTGTCCTGGCTCGGGGCTTTTGCTGCTGCTAAATCATTCCCCCTCCTGCAGCCGGAGGGGCGTCCTGCCGGGCTCCCTGGCAGGGCCCTCATTCCATGAACCCCCTCTGGCCTTGGTGCCTCCAAGAAATGGAGGTCAGGTGGGCAGTCTGGGTGCCCCCAGAGACACTCCAGAGTGGGCTCGGGCCAGGTGGGACGCTTGTGTGGGGAGCCCTGCTTTGCTTCCCCACCCCCCGGGCATCACTGGCTCCTCTGCAGGCACTGGGGGCCGCCCTGGGCCTGGGGGCCACCGCAAGGGTTGCTCACTCTCCTCCTCTCCCCCAGATGGAGCCCACCGCCCGGCCCTCCTTCCTGGAGATCACGCAGCGCCTGGAGGCCATCCTGGAGGAGCAGCGCAATGCGGGGGACTCCGCCTTCCAGAGCGACCGGCCCAGCACCCCTGGGAGCCCTGTGGCAGCGCTGAATGGTACCGTGTCCCGCTCGGCTTGGAGGTGGCTTGAGTTCATGGTGGGGGGGGGGGGTCTTCACAGCGGGCAGAGTTTTCTCTTTGGTCCAGTGAGCCATAAGAGAGAGCCAGTTTGGGGTGGTGGTGAAGAGCGGCGGACTCTAATCTGAAGAACCGGGTTTCATTCCCCGTTCCTCCTCCACACACAGCCAGCTGGGTGACCTTGGGTCAGTCACCGCTCTCTCTCCTCACAAGGAGAGGAAGGGAAGGAGACTGTAAACCGCTCTGAGACTCCGAGTGAAGGGTGGGGTATAAATCCGACTCTCCTCCTCCTCCTTCACCACAAAAAGAGTCCTGCTGGATCAGAGCAGTCCTTCCCCTGAGGTTGCCTCCTGGCTCTGGGATTCAGAAGTTGACTGCCTCCGAATGTGGAGGTTCCCTTCAGTCACCATGGCTAGTAGCCACAGATGGACCTCTCCTCCATTGATCTAGTTCCCTTTTCAAGCCCTCTCTGTATGCGGCCATCACTACATCCTCTGGCAGTCAATTCCACGTTTTAGTCACTCCTTGTGAAAAGAAATATTTCCTTTTGTTTGTCCCGAATATCCTGTCCCGGGACTTCCCTGGGTGCCTCGCAAGTTCCTGCTATTTTGGGAGAGGGAGAAAAAGCAGGGAGGGGGGGTACGGTTGGGATGAGCGGAGGTCTTTCCAGGGCAGGGGCTTCCTCTGTGGGCAGAGCGTGGCTGTGGCCGGTCTTGCTGGCTGTCGGCCCTGACAGCCACTCCAGAGGCTTCACGGTCCGATTCTGACCGAACCCCTCACCTCCGTCTCTCTTCCCAGGCCAAGCAGCAGCCACGGAGCCGGCGACCCCCCAGCCTCTGTCCGGCCTGCCCGCCCAGCAGCTCCTGCCCCCAGACCAGCGCCTCTCCCGCAGCCAGTCGGACATGTTCCCACCCAGATTGCCTTGCGTGCCCCCTGCCCAGGACACTCCGCAGCGGGTCAACCCCTTCTCCCACCGCCAGGACCTCCAGGGGGGCCGGATCAAGCTCTTTGACACGCCCAGCAAGTCTTTGATCTCCTTGACCTTTGACCTCCCACCGCCCTCGCCTTTCCCGCTGGGCACGCCCATCACGCCAGAGCCTGCGGTGGAGGCGCAGTGTGACTTCTCGGAGCCCGTCTCCCGCGGGCGCAAGTGCCGCTCGCTGCCCTCCTCCCCGGAGCTGCCTCGGCGAGGGCAGGCGCAGCCCCGCAACAACGGCCTCCTGGCACTCGACTGCAGCCGCCTCGAGCCCACCCCCTCCACGCCGCACGAGCGCATGGACTGCAGCCCGGACAGCCCCGCCCCTCCCGTGGCCAACGGCAGCTTCATCAGCACGGCCGTGTCCGGCATCCAGCCGTGGCCCCCCAACGGGCTCCTCCTGAACAACAACAGCAAGCCCCACAGCTGGGGCGGGGGACTCTCGGAGCTGAGCGTGCCCCCCACTGTGGACGGGGCCCAGCCGGAGCACGCAGGGGCGGCGCTGGCCCTGAGCGGGGCTGGTGTGACGGAGCAGGAAGAGGTGCTGGCCTGCCCGGCCTGCTGCCTCGGCCCCTTCAGCTTCAGCTTCGCCTCCGTCTGCCGCCGGCCGGCCGCCACCACCCCCCGCTACCAGAACCTGGGCTGCGAGGCCAAGAGCCTGCTGGGCCCGGACCAGCACCCACGGCAGCACAAGGCCCTGGGGCCCGGGCGGGCGGAGCCCAGCCTGAAGCTGCCTGAAGCCCAGTCCTAGCGGCCCGGGCCAAGGGAGAGGGCTGCGGAACCACCACCCCCACCACCCCCGTGGGGCGGAAGAGGGCCCTGAGCCTCTGCTGGACCCCCGAGTGGGCCCCCCTGCCACCCCCAGGCCTCGTTGGCAGCCTCAGGGAGGCGGCGGTAGCAGCAGCAGTGTGTTCCAGGATGTCCGCTGTTGCCGTGGCAGCGCTTGGCCTGTTCTGGGTTTGGGAAACCGGTGGGAGGGGCTGTGCAGGTGACCATGGGGGCCGTGCAGCCCCTGGGTACCAGCCCGAAAGGTGCTGTTTAAAAGGGGGGCGGGTGGCATCCCCCCCTATCCTTGCCGGAAGTGCAATAAGAGGGCTGGGACTCTGACACGTATTTGCGCGCACACGCACACACATCCCGTGGCTTCCACGTGGGAGGGGGAGACGACCCACGAGTGGCCCCCAGTCGCTTTCTGTCGGGCCCCTGGGTCCTGCCCCACTCAGCTGAGTGCCTCCCCCCCCCCAACTCCCCAGAGCAATCTTCCTCCCAGGGCCAAGTCCCAGGCTGGCTGTCTGGCGGGCAGAGGGCCCCTGGGCATGGGAGCGGACAGGGCGTCCTCCTGGGGGTGCTGGGCGGCCTGCGCTTGGAGTGGCCCTTCTGTCTGGGGGGGGGGGGGGGTGGTGGTGGTGAGGAATCCTGTAAGCTGTCAGGAGGGGGGCTTCCTGTTCAGTCCCCTTGCGCAGGGATCAGAGCCGGGGGGGGGGGGGGCGGGGACCCCTCGAGGCTCTCAAAGGGGGGCCGTTCTCTGTGTCTGCAGAATGGGGGTGGGGGTGGCAGTGGGTTCTTGGCTGGAAAGGCTGTGGGGGGGGGAGACACACACGTTACCAATGAATAGGACCCCGCCCTTCCCCACTGGTGCAATAATGGTGACCAGAGTGAATCCCAGGTGGGGCTCAGCACCCTCCTCCCCCCCCTCCAACCCTCAGTGCCCTGGTGGAGCACTCAGCTGCGTTTTTAAGGATGGGGAAAGGCTACTTAATATATACCGCTTATTTAAAGTGTTGAAGAAATAAAACCCGACAAGTGTCCTCCCTGTGCTGGGCTGGTTCTTTTGTGGCTTCGCTGGGGCGCTCCCCCCCCCCCCAGTCTCCCCCCGGAAGTCGGCCTGTTTGCTGCCGGGGGGGGGGGGGGGGAGAGCAGGTGTTTCTGGAAGGAACACGTCCCGGTTGGACTTTCGGGCTGACAGGATCCTTATGGTACTGGGGCGGGGGGGAGGGATCTCACTGGCAGAGCCACTGCTGGGCCTGCAGAAGGTCCCAGGCTCAATCCCCGGCAGCCCCTCCAGCTAATAGGGTCAGGCCAGGTCGAGGGGGCTGTGAGAGAGACCTCAGCCCTAGAGAGCCCCCCCTGCCAGTCGGAGGAGACCGGCCTGATCTTCAGAGACCAGGGAAGGCCTGACTGAGTCTGACTCCGCTTCCTGGGCCCACCCCCTTCCTTGCACAACCCACTTCTGTGCTGTAAACAATCTTCCTAGAGGACGGGATGTGTGGAGAGCGACCCCTCCCCAGAGGGGCTTGGGCTTCATCTGCCCCTCCTGCCTGGGGGCTTGTTTCTGCGTGCGGCACAGACTGGGGCAGGTGCGGACTCCGTTTCCAGGGGCTGCCATGGGAGCGCAAAATGTTTCTTTGACCTTGGAGGAGGAGGTTTGGTGCGCCCCAGGAGAACTCAGACCAAGCCACACACATCTGTCCTGATGGCAGAATTTATTCTTTTGAGCTGTGTGGGGAGATAGTGCTGAGGGCAGAGCCCAGGACTGCAGCCCGTGGACCAGGGTGGGTGGCATTGCAGCAAGGGCGGAGGAGCTGGGAGAGGTCGAAGAAAAGCTGTCCCGAGGGATGGAAGCCCTTCGACCCGCCATCAACCGAGACCTTCAGACTTCAGCATGAGACCTTCTTGCATTCGGGGAGATGGCGGCCTCTGCAAAGTCTGTGAAAACAGTTTTGTTTCAAGAAGAGGACTTTGGTAGACCTCCTGCTGATAGATGAATCCAAGGCCTGGTCTGGGGGGGGCCCTCTCTGGCACTCTGTACTGCCCCAAACCCCATGACAGGTGCTGGCCCATGGGTCCTAAGCTAGCCCAGCTAGATTCGAACCCAGTTGCACCTTTAAAAGGCCCTGGTCACATCCTGGAAGCTGAGCAGGGTCGGCCCTGGTCATGGCTTGGATGGGAGACCCCAAGGAAGTCCAGGGTTGCTGTGCAGAGGCAGACAAGGGCAAAACCACGTCTGCAGGATCACCAGAAGTTGGCCCCTCCCCCAACCATTAGAGATGCAGGTGATGAAGAGACCTTTGACCCTCGAAAGCTCAAGCCCCCCCCCCCACCTTGCTGGTGCCTCTCGGGTGCTTCCGGACTCGAATCTGGCTCCTCTGCCACAGACCAAAACAGCTGCCCCCCCCCCGGAACAGAGGCAGCCCACCATCCTCTGGGGCTGCCACCCCCCCATCCTGCTTCACTCCCACCCCCCCGTCATGCCTGCCCAAAAGCACACCTGCCCTGGTGATCCTGACCCAGACCCCCTCCCCTTCTCCCTCCCCCTCCCAAGCTGTGCAAAGGGGGGGGGGAAGAGCCCCCCTAAAGGGCCAAAGTGGAGGGAGCATCATGAGGAGCCGTGAGCGGCTGGCCCTTCTGCCGTTTTTTTGGAAAGGGGAACTTATTTCTCCACATACACCCTTCCCCCCGCGGATGTCCCCAGGCAGCTGCTCAGCTGTGGGGGTTTCCTGCTTTCCCTGCTGGGTGGCCTGGGGAGGAATGGGGAGGGGGAGCCCCGGCCGGGTTGAGCCCACTTCTTGCCTGGCTGTCCGGGGGCATTCAGCTGTCTGGTGTGTGGGTGGGAAAGCGCCCCAGGGCCTCAAGCGGACAAGCCCCACCCTGCAAGCCACGGCAGAGTCCTTGTGAGGCAGGCGTGGAAGGGGAAAGGCAGGGGAGAAGACAGAGGACGCGTGCCAGACATTCCCACGGACAGAAAGTCTTGGCTGCTGCATTCACGGAGGGGAGGAAGGCAAAGCGGGAAATCCTCACTGTCTGGGAGCAGTCTGAGATGCGCTTCTGGCCCTCCTCGCCGAGGCATGTCTGTTTGTGGAACCGTTTCCCCTCTGGGCTCCGAGGGGCTTCCAGGGCATGATGAAAAACCAAACCATTCCCGCCCTGAGCCAGTGCCTCCTAACAGCTCCCAAGGGCCAATGCCCCCCTTACCCCCTTGGGGAGCCAGTTCCACAGAGGAGGGGTGACAGTGAAGAAGGGAGCTCTTTGGGTCTCTGCAGCGACTTCAGACCTGGGGACAGCTGGAGGCCTCTGAATGCCACGGGGGGGGGGGGGGGGGGCTCTGTGCGAGGAGCAGGAGGGGGTGGAGCCCTCACCCGGGGCCTTGAGGGGGTCTTTCATACTTACTCGGGCATCTCTGGGGCTTCATGCCAACCAAACCAGAAGGGGGTCGCCCTCAAGGCCTGGCTGGCTTCTCGCAGATGTATTGGTGCTTCTGTTTGCAATCATCTGCTGCCCTCTGGCCGTTCTTCAGTGTTTCACACCAGGAATACCGCCCACTGTCAGTTCTGTGGAAGATAAACAAAACGTTACTGAAGGAAGGAGGGAAGAAGTCAACTCCCCCCCCCGTTCACCCTGTATATATAAAAGTATAAATAAATATATAAAAGTATATATAAAAGACGGGTCCTTTTGCCATGTCCGCATGGGCAGGAGGAGGCGGAGCTGGGAGCCCCCATCCCCCCCAAGCAGCAGCAGCAGCAAAGCTGTGGCGGAAGGGTAAACTTAATTAGATATAGTGATTGTATTATTTTAAATGTTTTATAAGGTGGTAAATTGCCCAGAGCCTGCTTACAGGGTGGCTGATTCGTAAGTCTAATAAAATAAATAAATAAAATATTGCCGCAGCCAAAGCAGCCCAGATGGGGGGGGGGGGCTTCCCTCCCCTTTCCCAGTCCCCTGGTGGCAGCTAAATACCAAGACAAGATTAACACTCTCTGTATAGAATCAGGCTCTCTGAGTAACCAGCTGTCATTTCCCACAGAGGCTCTTGCCCCTTCCATGGTGGAGGGATGCCCTTCCCCTTTTGTTTTGGCAACGAAAGAGGCGAGAGAATCCCTTGAAAGGAGTGCTGGGAATCCAGAGAGCCCGAGAACACAGGTGGTGGTGGCGGCCTTGGAATGATGCTCTACTGCTGATTTTAAAAGAGCCCCCCCGCCCCCCCCCCAGCAGCAGCAGCAGAGGGAGCCCCCGGCCACTGTGGGTGGGGACAGGGTCATAGAATCACAGGAGCTGGGAGGGACCTCCAGGGTCATTGTCTCAGGGGCTCGGTAGCCTGACTCTGTGCCCACTCCCACCACACCAGCCGGGTGAGCCAGGAGGGGCCACCGCTCGACAGCAGAGCTCTTGTTTGGCTGGGAGAAGTTCTGTCTGACCTGAAGGAGCAGGCCTGGAAAGGCCCCCTGGCTGAGACCTCCTTGGGGCTACGTCCAAGGAGACTGCCCTGGAGGGTCACAACCGGGGCCTGACTCGGTGGGGGAAGGGTGTGGGTCACGTGGCGGAAGAACTGGGATGAAGCCCACCCATGGTGCCTCCCTGCAGCTCCCCACACAGTTGCTGGAGTGGAACTTCCAGGGCTTCTCCCCTGCACTTACCCTGTGTATTGGGAGCCCTCCAACCAAACCCATCTTTTGTCTGTAGACAATCCTTTATAACGTCCAGTCCAGTATACATTTGATCCCAAGGGTCTCTGGAATAAAAAAAGGAAAGTGCCAAACTGAATAATACTTGTTGCTCTTGTTTTTTTGGGGTGGGGGGTGGGGGGTGGGGGGTGGGGTTTGCCACCTAGTTACAGTAGAGCCCCTGCCTTCAGTGCTGATGGGGGTGGTGGGGGAGAGGAGAAGAAGGCCCTTCATGCGCTTGAAGGCTTTGAGATGAAAAACAGGACCTTAAGAGGGGCTCCAGACGCAAACTGGGTGCTGGTGTGGGCTGTGTCCCAGAGGGTCTGAGGAAGAGCTCTCCCTGCTGTGAAGCTTCAAGGGCCGTCCCCCATCTGTCCTTCGGCTGAATCCATATGGGCTCCTGATGTCAGCGCCTCTGTGGTGCTGAGACTGGCCAGGCCCTCGCGTGTCACACAAGAGCAAAGAAGCAAGAATCGGGCCAACTCGGAAGAAGTGGCAGAGAGCCTGGCGAGGAAGGCAGGGCCACTCCACCTTCCGGCATGCTTGCTGGAGCTGAATGGGGCCCCCAGAAATCCCATGGAGAAGCCTCACTGCTCCCAGCATCTGGCACTTGGAGCACTGGCCAAGGGCCTTTGGTCATTAGGGAGTCTTTAGCCAACAGGCTTTCGCCTGCCCGTATTTGCACTGCCTGCTGAAGCCCAGGTGGTGGCATGAGCTAAAGCTGCCTTCCATGGCTCTGCTGCCTTCTAGCCACCCACCACCCACCCCGGAAAACTGCTGAGCTGCCACCAGCACCTTGGGCAGTGAGAAACGGGTGAAGGCCTGCAGCTCAGGGCCTTTGGGACTGGGCAGCAGGGGCCCCAGAGGGTGCCCATGGAAAGGTGGGCACATTGCATATGGGCTGCAAAGGAGCAGGAGGTGCTCTGTGAAGGGGCTGCTCCTTGCCTCCATGTAAGGCCCCCCCCCCCCCGGTGATTTGGCAGTGCTCTTGCCACCCGTGGCCACTTGCGCTGTACCGGCATTGCTGTGCGAACCCCAGATCGGGTGATGAGCAGCCGAGCAGCCTTGTCCTCCTCACAGTCTCTCCTGCTGTCCGTCCACGTCTTTACCTGGGCGGAGAAGAAGAGGCACCTCCCCCCGTCCAGCAGCCACTCCTTGGGGCACCCGCCTGCCAAAGACACAAGACCGGGGGCGTGTGTCCGCATGACATCACCCTTCAGAGCTGTCACCTTCGTTTCCTCTCATTCTGCTGCCAGCACAACTGATGCAGGCCCCAGCAGGCAGGCTGAAGCCATCTTCCACGTGTTCGGAGCCCCAGTCAAGGTGTGGCTCAGGTGGCCCGCACTACCAGGATGGAGGGACCCAGCCACAAGGAAGCTGTTCTCATCTGTGGTGGCACCCCAGTACAAACAAGGGTGTCCTCAAGCTGATCTCCGAATCAGAGTGCGTGGTCCCTCTCGTCCTCTCTTCTCACTGACTGAGGCCCCTGGCCCAGTCCTGCCTCCAAGCGCCTTTAACCAGACAACATGCCAGGATCGTCTCAGCAATGGCCCCTTCGTAGCTGATGGCTCAGGGGCCCTGCCGAGGGACTTGCTGCCTCTTCCCCTTGGAAGTCAACGGTTCCGTGATGAGCGCATATGTGTCTTGCATTGGATGAGCTCAGCTTCAAATGGGGCTCAGTTTCTTGCAGGTCAGCAGAGACAGTTTGGTGTCATGGTCAACAGTGGCACACTCTAATCTGGGAGAACCGGGTTTGATTCCCCACTCCTCCTCCACATGCAGCTGCTGGTGTGACCTTGGGTCAGTCACAAGTTCTCTCAGAGCTGTTCTCTCGAAAGAGCTCTCTCAACCCCACCTACCTCACAGGCAGTGTTCCCTCTAAGCTGTGGAGTCAAATTCTACTTTGTGAGCCGCTGCCATTAAAGTTGTGAGCGAGCGATTTGGCTACTGCCTAACTGAGTTTGCTCTGGAGCCATCCTTCCTGAGCTGAGACAAAGATGTGTGAGCTCAGGGCTAAAAAACTCACTCAGCTTAGAGGGAACGCTGCTCCCATGGTGTCTGTTGTGGGGAGGGGAAGGGAAAGGAGACTGTAGGCTGCTCTCAGACTCCAAGTGGAGGGCGGGGTATAAATCCAATCTCCTCCTCCTCCTCCTCCTCTTCTTCTTCCCCACCAAGACTGCCCCAAGCAATGGTGTCTTCCATCAAACCAAAGCTCTCCCCCCCATTCCCAGGCCCCGCGAACAGCAGGGGGCGCTCGTGAGCTCACCGGAGCAAGCCTCGGCCAGCGTTGCGTTCAGCGCCTCTTGGGCCTCCCGCCTCTCCTGGATGGCGGCGGCCAGCCTGGCCTCCTTCTCTTGCAGCCGCCCCCGAGTGCTGTTCACCAGCTGCCGACTCTCGCGCAGGGCTGCCCGGCTCCGGTCGAGTTCGGCCTCCGCCTCCTCCAGCCTCCTCTGCATCTGGAGCAGGCCCCGCTCCCGGGCGTCCAGGGCCCCCGTCAGGCTCCGGCTCTCTGCCGCAGACGCCTCCAGGGCTTCTCGGAGGTGCCGGGAGACCTGCCTGTCTGCAAAGGTCCCGTCGTGAGCCCGGGGGCTGCAGCCCCTCCCAACGCCCCCTCCCAACACTGCTCCTGGGGACCGCCCACCCCCCTCCCCCCCCCCCCCGGAGCCCGTCAGAAGAGCCCCGCTGGATCAGACCCGCGAGGGTCTCCTACTAGTCCAGCATATCCCCTCTCACGCAGTGGCCAGCCTCTGGGGACGCCCCCCCCCCCCACCGCGGCTGGGCTGACCTGGCCCTCCTGACTGGGGTGGGGGCGGGACCTCTCTGGGACTCTTACATCGCACGCCGAATCCAACGGTGGTAGTCAGGAGAAAGAGGGACACTCCCAGCAGAGCCAAGGCTATGGGCCAGAATGGCTTCTTGGGCCCCCCTGCAAGAGAAACCGATGGGGGGGGGTTCCGTCCCACGTTCTGCAGAGTCAGCACCCTCTTTCCGGACTCACACTGCTTCCCCAGCCTGCTCTCAGCCTTGTCCGAGGGCAAGCACCCAGCAGCCTGGGTGTCACCGCCTGAATGGGGGTGGGCACTGTGGTGCAGCTGCCAAAAGGCGAATCCAGTTGGGGGCTGCATGAACAGAGGGGGCGATCCTGGTCCCCCATTGTTATGTCCTGGACACAATTCCACAGACAACCAGGCTGCGATTCTCTCTGTACCCTTGTATGATTCTTGGAGGTGACCAAACATGTAATGGTCTGACCGCATGGCCTGGAAAAGGTACAAGCTTGAAGAAAAAGAACAATAGCACCCAGGCTCCTCAAGATCTGCCGATCAGGGGCTGAGCACATTCAGATGAGCCAATGTCAATCTCTGGTGGGAAGACTAACCTATCCCGCAGTGTGGGGGTGGACGGGGTGGGGGGGGTGGGGGAGGCTTTTCTGTGCATATCAGCTGGCCCCCGGGGCTCCCTCAGGCATACTTGTCCTTGACCTCCAATAAACTTGATCATGCTGAAACTCACTCCACCGGCCTCCCGACTCCCGTATTTTTCACCCATCTTCCCCACTAGTCAGGCCTCAGGTGAAGTCCTGCATCTGTTCCTTTTTTTTAAAAGAAGTAAGTCTCCAGTCCCTTTGGTTGGGGGAGAGATGCCTTCCCCCTGGGAAGCTGAGCGTTTGGAAGGACAAGTGTGTACATCATCATAATGTTCTTGTGCTTCAACAAAATGCTAATTGCCGATTTAAAATGAAAAGTAGGATTAATCATGGAAGCCCACTGAAAACAACCCCCCCCCCCTCGGCCTCTTTGTTGGGCAGCTGAGGTGGCCCTCTGGGCTCATGTGAACCCACGAGGCTGCCTTGTACTGCATCAGAACCACCACCACCCCAGCCCATCCAGGAAAGCATATAGTTCTAGCCACCACCCATGCTCCCTCAAAGCTGTGGAGTCTTGTGAGCAAAGCTGTGGAGTCTTGTGAGCAAAGGTTCCACTTTGGGAGCTCCTGGCCTTAAAGTTGTAAGCGAGCAATTTGGCTACTGCATGAATTAGTTTGCTCTGGAGCCATCCTGCCTGAGCTACGACAAAAAGGCATGAGCCGGAGGCTAAAGAACGGTGAGCTAGCTCACACCAACTCAGCACAGAGGGAACAGTGGCCCCCACCTCTCTGGAGAGGGGGCAGGCTGTGGATGAGGCAGGGAGCAGTGTCCGGGGGGGGGCAGTTTCCTCTTCCCTTCCCAGAGGTGGGACCAGGTGCTCACCTTTGTGCTGCTTGGAGCCGTCAGAGGCTCTCTCCCCCTGGGGCTTTGCTGTGTGGATGTTCTCGTAGGTGAGGTCCCTGTCACCAGACCCTAGGAGAGCAGAAGTGGCACGCGCATGAGGGGGCAGGGGCGGGGAGAGACACATAATATTAGAAGGACTGCCAAAGGGATGCCCAGAAGCCAGGGAAGGAGTTCCGTCTCCATACCTTCCTGCAGAGGCTGGGGGGTGTTCTCCAGAGGGGCCCTCGCAAACCGCAGGTCCGCGTAGGTGACCCCTTCAGACATCTTGGGGTTCCGCAGTCCCGAAGAGAAGGCGCTGCACTGGCACGGCACTTGAGCTGGCTCCTGGCAGGAAGGATGTGGCTGCAGCAGATGATTCGTCAGCAGGTGTTTGTCAGGAGCAGATGGAGCCAGCCGAGCAGAACCCCGGGCTTGAGAACGCTTGCCCACCCTACCCATTGGCTGTGCCTTCCGCGTGAGCGGCCTCTTATGCCTCCGTCCGGGATCCCCAGGGCCCCCGCACAGCCCGTGGGGGGAGGCCTGCAGGGAAGCAGAGCAACAACCCCCCTGGCTTGCCAGAGCCCCTTCTGCTGTCCCGCCCCAGGGGTTGCCTTAGAGGGGGAAGAGGCGGTGGCAAGGCAGAAATTTGAGGTGAGGGATCTGACGGCCTCCACCTCCCCGCTTCTCTCTCTGCTCCCCGAAAAGGAGAAGTGAAACTGAAGAGACAGCACATGCGGTCTCATGTGGAGAAAGTGAACTTTGGGGGGAGGGTGTGAAAATTTTTAAAACTTGCCCTGCAAACGGTCCCTGCCCTAAGAAGGAACATTCTCAACATGGCCTGATGTTGGGATTCTTAAATCCAGAGACTGGGGCCATGAGAAGAATGGCATTTCTACAAACTTCAGAAAAGCCACTATGGGCACCCCCAGGTTCTCAGGGAAACCTGAAACCTTAAAAGAAACACAGCTTTTAAAAATTGTTTTAATTGATAACCCACCCACCCACCCACCCCCGGAAATATACAATCAGAATTGCTTGTACATCAAACACACACGGAACTGAAGGACTGGTTCTCATTTCACTGGTAACTGGTCATATGGCCTTACCCTCCCTCATTCTTATTTTAAAACCAAATCTAAGAAGCTTCATCTAAAGGACACATCAACAACTGGTACTCTATATTTGTTGGTGCTGTTTGCCCTCAAGTCACAGCCGACTTATGGCGACCCCTCACGGGGTTCTCAGAGCAAGAGACATCCAGAGGTGTTTTGCCTTTGTGCTGCCTCCACAGCATGACCCCGGTATTCCGTCAAAGTCTCCCATTCAAATTCTAGTCAGGGCTGGCTCTGATTAGCTTCCAAGGCTAGCCTGGGCTTAGCTCTTCCACCCTAGTAGTGTTAGAAGGGTTACAGACAATACCCCCTCTAAGCTGTGGAGTCTTGTGAGCAAAAATTCTACTTTGTGAGCTACTGGCATTAATATTGTGAGTGAGTGATTCGGCTACTGCATAAATTTGTTTGCTCTGGAGCCATCCTGCCTCAGCTAAAACAACAATGTGTGAGCCAGAGGCTAAAAAACTGTGAGCTAGCTCACACTGACTCAGCTTAGAGGGGTTACAGACTTCCCTGGCTGGCTGGTTGACTCTTCTGGTCTATAGATATCCAGGTGTTTGGGTTTTTTTTGCCTGTACAGAATTAAATAAGAGGATTGCTACTAAAAAATAAGTACTCTGTTCCAATATTTACAGGTTAGGCATGGAATTCGGTGCAGCCTAATGTTTATAGGTTGTTAAATAAATTTGAAAAACTGTTATTGAATTGGGGTTCATATAAGGGCTTACTATCTAAAATACACTCTTTTCTTCAAGAGAACAAGGTAGTATCTTCAAATTATATGAAATCAACTGGAAAAGAGATGTGGATATTCCTATCAATGGAGAGGTGGGGAATTTGTTAGATCAATTCCAGGTATATCTCTGAATACAGGAACAAGAAAATATTGTTATAAAATGGATTTTTATTGCTCTCTTACCCTGACTAAACTAGCTAGCATTTCAGGGGGCTTAGAATTCGGCTGGAAGTGCACGGAAACCAAAGGGACATTTTTTTCATTTGTCGTGTGTTATGTGAGTTTGTTCAAAGATACTCGAAGACAATGCTTAAAGGAACTGTAAGCACTGTGGGCCAGTACAGTCGCCCAGCCTCAAGAATCTATCTCTTGGGTGAGGATTTTCCAAAAATTAAGAAAGAATATGTGATTTTGACAAAACATCTGACCATGGCAGTTAGAATGATTTTGGCACAATGCTGGAAAGAACAACAACAAAAAATCCCAACAAAGCAACAAGGGTTACAGAAGGAGAATTAGTAGGCACATTGATGAACAAAAGCCCACCCTCTCCAGGCTCCACCCCTCAAATCTTCAGGAATTTCCCAACCTGGAGTTGGCAACCCTGTCTCCATCCAAGCCAACCATCAGCTTACTGTTATCTGCCCTGATCTCTGCCATCTGGAGAGCAGTTTTAATTCTGAGTGATCTCTAGCCGTCACCTGGAGATTGGCAGCAATGATTCCCCAGGAGGAAAAGTACAGTCTTTCTCCACAGTGGAGACCAAAGCAGATCACATCATTCTCCTCTCCCCCTTTTGATCTGCACAACAACCCTGTTGTGACTGTGACTGGCCCAAAATCATCAAAATCACCACCTACATCAAGAACCTGGGTCTAGCAGACCCTGCTCTGAAGTGCTAACTGCCATGCCTAGGGTAGCCAACCTGCAGGTGGAGCCTGAAGATCACCAGGTATCACAACTGAACTCCGGGCAACAAATCCTCCCCCCCCCCCGAGAAAATAACTGCTTTGGAGGGTGGGCTCTATGGCATTCTATTCAGCTGAGGCCTCTCCCCTCCCCAAACTGGCTTCTGTAGACTCCATCACAAAATATCCAGGAATTTCCCAACCTGGAGCTGGCAACACTAGTCAGGACTGGCCCCAATGAGTTCCTCACAAAGGCCTGGAAAGGGTTTCCTTCCTTTGTCTTTTTACTGACTGAACCAAGCTTGGTTGCCTAGCAACAGCCACTGAGGGATAAGTTAGTCCCACAGGAGTGGATCCAGCATCCAGTCAATGGCACACGAGTACTCTCGAGTGCTGGTTGAATGGTCAATGGCTGATGGAGTGCATAGCACAGCCAATGGGAGAGCTGGAAATGGCCAACATGTAAGACAATTATATAAATAGGATTATAGGTAATACCTGTTCATTCTCATAAATGGAGATGAATGGTTATCCACAATTATAAATATCTATGGCACTTTACATGGTATTTTCCCATGTGGGCTTCTTTCTGTGTGGGCTTTTATGTCAATGGGCTTTTTCCTGTGTAGGCTTTTCCCCGTGTGGGCTTATTTCCATGTGAGCATTTTTCCACATGGGCTTTTTTTTCTGTGAGCATTTATGTCAGTGGGGTTTTTCTTGTAGGCTTTTTCGCAGTGGGCTTTTTTCTGGTCATCCAGAAATTCTTGTCAGTTGAAAAATACATGAGAATCTGGTCACCCTTGATATTCTATTGGAATCAAGACCTGGTTTTAAGAAATGAATGTCCTCTGAAATCTCAGTGGCTACTGTGGGGGTTGCTAGTCAACCACAACAATATTGGCAGCCTTCAAGCCTTGGTTTCTGTCATTAAAAGACAGAGGGAATAGGCAGGACCCTCGCCTGGGTAGTTTTGGCCTCCCAGCCCCCCCCTGCTTTTCCTGCCCTTGAGCTCAGTTGGGCAGTGGGAGGGAAGAATGGGACAGGAAACATTGTTGCATGATGTCACATCATTTCCAGCAGCAAAACTGAAAATGGCACCACTGCAGCAAGTGACACTCAGGAATCTCCTTGTTCTCTATGGTCATGGGATGCACTGATGTCAGTTCTGGTGGGCTTTGCCTGAAAATGACATTGCAGTATCACTCAAAGCCATTCCTTCATGTCCCCAGACTCTGATCCTCTTGCTGGCTGCCATCCACCGCCATAACTCATTATTTATTTATTTATTCTTATTTATATCCCACCTAGCCAGCGGATTGGCTCAAGGCTGTGTGACAGCAGCCACTGCCCAAAACTTTTTGAGTGGCTCACCACCATGCAGTTTCCATGACTCATTTGGGTGCAGCAGTCCTGACCAGATGGCTTCATGTCATGTAGTTTGCGAGGACGCTGGGGCAGCCACCATATGGCTTGTGAGACTTGGCTGGGCCTGGCAGGGGCCACCACACAGCTCACAGGAGCAATCTGCCACCACATGATTTTGGCCAGATTTTTCCCACCTGGGCCACCCAGATCAAGACTGAGAGACTCAAGCTTATTCCAGGCCACCCCGGGGCTTCATGCCTTGGAAGCAAAGCTCTCCCTTGACATAATACAGCCGCCAGCCCGTTTCTCCACTCCCCCTTCTTCCCATCTGGTGTGGCTGTCGGCACAATTGAAGAGTGGTGATAAAGTCCACAAGACAGTGCTGGCTAGTGCTCAAATATACAGTGGTTTATTTACATTAAAGTATTTACAGTCCATATATAGCACTGGTAGAATCTTCACGCAAACGGACAGAATGCTACGCAGGCAAGTTAATAATCCAGAGAGAGAACGTACAGTCTAATGGCACTGAATATATACTAGTAAGCACCAATCAGAACACAGTGCTGAGTCACTGTGACTACAGTAAAGCTGATGCAATTCTACCAGGTGACTTGTACACATGATCCCTCTGCTGTCACTCTTAGATCAATATGATCTAGCCATGCTTTACCTGAGCTGTCATCTTGCCTGCATTACAAGATAGTATGCTGACAGTGGCACTAGACAATGTCTGCCTCAGTTCAGATAGAGCCACACTGAAAGCTCGCAGAACTGGGCTTTCAGGGCTCATCTCCAGACCAGACCAAAGGTGCATTGTTAGCCAACACTGAGGAAGGCGCTTTCCAAACATCTCCTTTGCCCCTCAAATGCCACTTTGGGCTTGGGCCAAGAGACCCCCAGTTCATTATTCATCTCTGGCATTTGAATCGCAGGGCCCTGGACAACAGCGCCCTCTCCTTCTTGCAGGGAAGTCCCTTCCCAGTTTGCCCTCTTGTAAATGAATGCAGAATCCCTCGGGCGTGGGCTTGCAGAGGAAGTGAAGTCAGATGTCGGGAAAGCCCTGAGAATTTGCATGGCTGATGAAGGGCCAGAGGAAAGGGCAGAGTCAGGCGGTGGCACAAAGGCGGTGGCGGCGGGCGGGTGGGGTGATGGGGGGTGGCCAGCATCCCAGGGCTGATGGGGTGGGCTGGGCAACCCTGGTGAACCTAAAGGATTGGGGCCGAGGGCAAGCTGGGCAGGTGGGGGTGGTGGAAGAGAAGATTGGGACAGCAGAGCATCCGGTGGCGGCACCCTTTGTCTGGAAGGGCAGAGAGGGCGACTCAAGGCTGTCTAGTGGCAGGCAATTCAGCCTCCTCCTCTTGGGTCTCGGGGCTGGGCAGAATGGGCCCCCCAGAAGGAACTCCGCCTCCCCTCCTAGCCCCCACAGGGGGGAGAGAGCACCCCCCCCCCACACACACACAGCTGGGCTTCCTCAGAGGCCGGGAAGCTTCCCAGGGAGGAGGGGCCTGGTTAACGACACCTCTCTCCCCGACAGAGGCATACGGGGGCGCCCCAGCGGACCCCCACTCCGGAGCCAGGGCCTGGCGAGCTCTTCCTGGGGAGCACTGGCCTCTTGGGCTGCTCTGGCTTTCGGGCGAGGAAGACCCCTCCCCCCGGCCCACTCATCATGCCAGGTTCAAACCACCTCTGGAAACCAAGCTCCTTCCCAGGATTTATTCCATTGGCGGGGGGATTTAAATCTCTTAGGGGCTGCTAATTAAATTAAATTAACTTTCTCCATGGCAATAACATCACTTTGATCAGGACCATAAACCCCCCTCCCCCCCAAAGGCACTGAAAAGTTAAAACTGATCCTCAGTCACAGGTTGACATCCTCACTGGAGGCCAAAGCAGCGGTTTCCCCCTGGGGAACTGGGGATCAGGTGGACTTCTGGGAAATCTGCAGAGCTCACCTGACCTGGATGGAGGCTCCAGTGGCAACCTCTGCTCTGAATTTGCAGCAACAAGAAGTTTTAGTTTTAGAATATGGCTACTTTTGCCCCCCCCCCCCCGCCCTCCCCCTTTTTTGCAAAAAGGGAACTCCTAACTCACCCGCCCACTCGACTCGATGGAGGGGCGCAGGCCAGGGTTGCTTCTGGGGGTTACCGCTGTCCTTGGTGTTGTTAGTGCGTCCCGGCAAGGGAGCTGCTGCCCTTCAGGGGCAGCGCCAGCCGGCCAATCCAAGAAGGGAGGAAGGCAGCCCGGAATGACCCTGGCAGCTGAAGCGAAGTCTTAAACAGGAAGATGAATGTTTCCAAATGAAAGTGGGGCGCTGGGGAGGTCTTGGTGGGGGGGCTCGCAGCCGGCTCTGAAGCCCCCGCGCTGGGGAGGGGGCCCTGCTGGAGACCTTCACTTTCTCCCACACCGGGGGGGGGGGCCCGCTCAGGTGGGGAACAGGAGACAACGCGGCAACAGGACAACCCTGGCACCCCCCCCCCAAGACAATACAAACCCTCGTCAGGCCCCCCACCCCGCTCAGCAGGGAAGCTCCCCGGCCCCCCTCCAGACCGCCGCCGCCGCCGCCGCCTTGGCTGTCGGGGTTAGGGTCTCTCGGCCGTGGCCGCTGGCGTGGGGGGTCCCGGATCTTGGGCTCCACCTGCCTGCAAAGGCGGCGGCGGCGGCATCCTCCAAGGCCTGGCGGCGGCTTCGGAGAGCCCCTAACGGGGTCCCGTGGGACTTGGCCGGGGAGAGGCGTTGGCTTCGGGCCGCCGACTTCTGCTTTCCGAATCCAGCCGAAGAAGCGCCGATAGCCGGAGGGGCCCCGACGGCGGCGGGGCTGGGCTGGGCTGGGGCGCGGGCATGGCCGAGCGGGTGACCTACGCGGACCTGCGCTTCGCCAAGAGCCCCCCCCCCCGAGAAGAGCCGCCCTCCCGGGGACGCCCCGCGCGAAGGTAGGCAGTCACGCAGGCAGCCCGACGACCCGGCCTCGCCCCTCGCTTCCCTTCCCTTCCCTTCGCCTCCCTCCCCGCCCGCCCGCCGGCCGCTGACTGACGGCGCCCTCCTTCCCTCCTCTTGCAGAGGTCAGCGAGGGCGAGGGCGAGCTCACCTACGAGAACTTCCCCGCCGGCCCCCGGCCCCGCAGCCCCCCGGTGAGTCAGCGGGAGAGACGGTGGGAGAGGGAGCCCGCGCCCGGCCCTCGAGGCCAAGCCGGGCTGGGGAGGGAGCCGTCCGCCAAGGACCCCCGACGACCCTCCCCCCCCCTTTGTGGGTTTCTCTTCCAGGGGCCCTCTTTGGGCGGCGAGCCTGGTCCTTGGTCCCGCTGGCCCTGCTGGGCGCCTGCCTCTTCCTCCTGGCCACCTGCCTGGGCCTCGGCCTCCGCTGTAAGTAGCCTGCCGCGCCACGCCCCCTCACCCCCTCGCCCCGGGGGGCCACAGCAGGGACGGGCCCGAGGGGCGGCAGGAGCGCCTTCTGGGTCTGGGTCCCCATCACTTATGCAGCCCCGTTGCCTGGAGGAGGGTGGCATAGACCCCCCCCCCACTGACCTGTGAGCAGGACCCCCGCTGCCTGCCCACACAGCCCCCCACCTTCTCAAGGGGGGCCCCGGGCCTGCCCGCCCCCTTGCCCACCCGGGCCTTTGCTCTGCAGACTGGCAGGTCTCCCGGGCGCTGGAGGGGGCGTCCCAGAGGCACCGGGCGGAGAGCAGCGCCCTGGCAGAGCGGCTGGGCGGCCGGGAGGAGAACCTGACCCAGACCCTGCGGCGGCTGTCCCGGGCCCGGGCCGAGCTGAGCGCCACCAGGCTGGCCCTCCGGCAGAGCCAGCAGGACGGCAACGGCACTCAGCAGCGGCTGGAGGGGGAACTGGAGCGGGTCGCGAACTGCCTGAACAGCCTGCCGCAGGAGAAGGAGAAAGGGGCCCGGGAGCTGGAGGCGGCCAGATCCTGCCAGCAGATGGGTAAGTCCGATGTTTGTGGGGGTCAGCCCCTCAAGGAAGGGGACCTGGCCTTGCCCACCTCCCTGTCCCCACCATCTGGCATCGGTTCACAACATGGACAGAAAGCCTCCTACCCACCGGGGCCGTGTTTTTCAGCAAGGGTTGGAAATGTCACCAAATCTTGCTCTGGCACCAGGGCTGGCGCTACCATAGAGGTGAACTAAGGTGGCTGCCTTGAGCGCCAGGCTTCAGGGGGCGCCGGCCGGCTGAGTGGCAACAGGTCCCACGCCCTTGCCCACCGCTCCCTTCCTCCCCGCCCTGAAACTTGGTGGCGCTGCCACAGCTGAGCAGGGATCCCCAGGCGCCGCCAAGTGCCGGGCGCTGGAGCCGGGCCAGGCGAGCCGTGAAGAGCCCCGCCCGGTGAGGGTGGGGAGAGAAAGCGAGAAGGAAGGAGGACAGGAGATGGGGTGCAGGCCCGCCGCTCTCGCCCCGAGGAGCACCCAGACTCCGGAGGGAGGGAGGCAGGGCGGGTGGCTCTGCCCTCGAGCAGCAGCCGGACCCTGCATGGCCCTGGACACACCGGGGGGGGGGGGGGCTTGGCGGCTCCCTCCCTCCCTGATCCCAATTCTTCCTTTGCCAAACTGCCCGGTTTGGAGACCCAGACCGCTCCGCAGTGCCAGCGGGCCTTCCGCAAGCTGCTGCAGAAGATCCAAGGTGGGTGGCTGGGGGCAGCGCGGGCAGCAGGAGACCCCGCAGAGCTGCCCCGGAGCAATCACAGAGAATGTCATCCCTATTGGATGGGGAGAGGAAGTCCCGGCAGAACATGAAACGAAGCAGTTAGTTTGAGAAGCCGCCCAGCAAACGGGAGCCGGAGGGGGGGAAGGAAGAGCAGCCCCTGTGCCCGGCAGCCGGTGCCAGAAAGCCGCCGGGGAACTCCCCACCGGCGCCTGACCAAGAGCGCCCGGCTCTGCTGTGGAGCCGCCGGCCGAGAGGCG
Organism: Lepidodactylus listeri; assembly: GCA_029233225.1. Taxonomy (NCBI): domain Eukaryota; kingdom Metazoa; phylum Chordata; class Lepidosauria; order Squamata; family Gekkonidae; genus Lepidodactylus; species Lepidodactylus listeri. Next base: position 602,276 of record JARCFY010000004.1, on the reverse strand, counting down.
CACTCCAGGGAGTGGACGCCGGCGCTGCGCCCGCCGGACCAGGAGGCAGAAGCCCTGCCCAACAGCCTGCGACCACGCAGCCCCTTTCGCCGCCGGCACCTCCTCCTCCTCCTGCCTGCCGCGGCGGCTGCTGCTGCTCCGGGTGCGCTGGCCGTGCCGCCTGCTCCTGTGGGGCCTTGCCAGGGAAGGGGGCGGCGGGGAGGGACCTGCACCCCTGCGGAGGCCAGCCAGGGACAGGCTGGAGGGGTCACCTGGTTTGCCATCGCCTCCAATCCCCTGGGGCCTCTTTGGGGTCCTGCCTAGAGGGGTATAATTTCCAGAAATTTTGAAGCTGGGGGAAAAAACCCTATTTTTTCCCAGTTTTTTCTGGGGGGGAAATGAAAATTTTCGGAAAAATTGAAAAAAAAGCTACATTAGCCCTTCTTTTTTCTTTTCCATACTGAAAGTCATTCTGTTACTTTAGGAACATAAAATATGTCTAGAGACAATTTTACTTGGCATGAAATTATCACAACTAGCATATTAAAAATATAGTGTATCCAAACAATTATTGCAAACAGAATTTACTTTTTAAATAATATTTAATTGTAATTGTAACAAGGGGAGCGACAATCTCCTGAACTAGCTTATGTGGAATAGACAAAAAACCCTCCACAAAACAATTCTTAAAAATCCAGAAGTAACAATTATTCTTATTTTCTCTCCACAGTATTAAATAAAAATTTAAAAACCCATTCTCATAAGAAGAATTGAAGAGAGGGGAAGTGTTCAGAAGAGAGTGTGGGACTAAGTTTCAATGAATGGGCATAAAATTTAATCAGAATCATTTTCTGAACTGTAATTATCAGTTTCAGTCTCTGCTTCTGCAGCTACTCTGTTGTGTTTGTCATGATCACAGTTATTATGGACCTCTAAAAACTGAAGGTTTGCCTGGATTGAAACAGAAATTAGATTAATCTGATACCATACATATTTTTAGAAATGATTTGGAAAATATTTTGAACACCTTGTCTTAAAATATTTTATTCATCACGTTAAAATAAAATGTTCCATAATCAGTTTCTTTTTTTCCTTTTTTTTCAATTTTTCCATTTTTTTTTTCAGGGACTTCACATCTCTAGTCCTGCCTTCTTTCCCACTATCCCCACATGCCTCTTTGAGCTCTGGGGCTGGAGCGCCAGCCAAGGCTAAAGCAGGGGTGCCTTGGGTAGGCTTGCCAGGTCCCCCCTGGCCAGTGGCAGGGGTTGGGGGGGTAGGGTTGCCAGATCCAGGTTGGGAGATTCCTGGAGATTTGGGGGGATAGAGCCAGGAAGGCTGAGCTTTGGGGAGGGACTTGGTGGGGTATAAGGCCAGAGAGTCCCCCCTCCAGAGTTGCTGCTCTGGACTGACCACCATAGGCTCATAGAGATGAGTTGTAGTTCTTGCCAGGCCTCCCCTGGAGGTTGGCAGCCCCAGACTGGTTCCTTAGCAGGCATGTCCATCATTATTCCCAGGTTTCCCAAGGTGGGCACCTCTGGAAAAGAGGGGGGCACAGAGATCTCCCTGTAAGACTGGACAGACAGAAATGCTGTGATGGCCCCAGCAGAGTGTTCCCTCTAAACTGAGTCAGTGTTAGAACTTTTGTGCAATATTAGAGAAAATTCAGGGTTATGGATCTTGCTTTCTGGAAAGAAGAGACTGCTTCCTCTAGTTTAAAATCTTTATTACTAAAGGATAAAGGGAAATGGGATTAGCTACAAATAAACAAAAAGCATGCTTTCTAAGGAGCTGCATTGTGCTCCGTCTTCACACTAAGACATGCTACAGCAAAGTGAGAGATTACAATGGAGGATCTCTCCTTCTTCTTGACCCCTGAAAGGAAACACCTGATATCACTGACCAATCAGCAGAACAGAACACCTTTAGGTTTCCCAGGCTTAGAGTTAATTGGCCAGCTGCCAGGTATCTCTTCCAGGTTAAGCCTAAGAAAACAACAAGTTGCATAGGTTAACCCTATAATGACTGAAATGATCAGGTCTTGTCTTACATACTCATTTTTCCAACAAGTGTGGGCTAGCTCACAGGTTTTCAGCCTCTGGCTCACACATCTTTGCCTTAGCTCAGGAAGGGGATGGCTCCAGAGCAGACTAATTTATGCAGTAGCCAGATCGCTCACTCACAACTTCAATGTCAGCAGCGCACAGAGCAGAATTTTTGCTCACCCGACTCCAGGGCTTAGAGGGAGCGTTGCTAGAGATGCCAACTCTAGGTTGGGGAATTCCTGGAGATTTGGGGGGGGGGGTGGAGCCTGGGAAGGATGGGGTTTGAGGAGGAGGAAGGACCTCAGCAGGGTTTAAAATGCCAGAGAGCCCCCCCCTCCAGGGGACCCTGTCTCTGTAGTCTGGAGGTCAGTTGTCATTCCAGGAGATCTCCGGGCTTGACCTGGAGGTCAGCAGAGAATGGAAGTGCTGCGAACTCAGGAGCATCGGGACCACAGTTTGGGGTGCTGACTCTGGCTTGGGAAATCCCTGCAGGGTGGCTCTTCTCTCTCTCCTCCTCCTCCTCCTCCTCCTCCTCTGTGGCATATCACAGAAATTTCACATGTTGTGTTTTTCATTCTTCCTAAAATTCATTTCTGTTTGAAAATTGGTGGTGGGCGCACCGGGGGGGGGGGCACCAGAAGGTAGCCTTGCCTAGTGTCACCAGCCCTTCCTGGCACCCTGAAGTACTGCCCTTCTGCATGATGCTGGCCAGGCCTGTGGCTACAGTGGGGCCTTTCAGCCCCCCCCAACTTACCCCCCAGCCCAGGCCCCCCTGGCACAGCTGGAAGTCTCTGAGCTGCCCTCAAGGGCTGCCCAACATGGGAAGCGCATGTCAGTCGCAGCCCCTCTTGTGTGTCTCCTCCGCCAGGCTGCTGCCCCCCTGGATGGACCCTCTTCCGGTGGAAGTGCTTGTGGGTGTCAGCGGACCACAAGAATTGGGAAGGGAGCAGATGGGACTGTGAAAGGCAACAGGCTCAGCTGCTGGTTTTGAAGCCCTGGGACGCTGGCACCATCTGGGGGGCGACAGTGATGGCGTTTCCAGTGGCAAAGGGAGGGATACCCCCCACAAAACCCTACTTGGCCCTGTGTGCCGCCCAGGAACAAGATTTGGTGGGGCTCAGAGGGCTGCGGCCGGAGAGGGAGGCGAGAAAGTCCCATCTCTGCAAAGGGAGCCAGTGTTTGCCCCCCGTGCCCACCTCTGGACTGGCGTGGGGGGAGGCACCTCCATCAGGCCTCATGGGCCAGCGGGCGGCTCTGAAGGGAGTTTGTTCCCCGGTTCTTCTCCAGTGGCAGCAGCAGAAGCGGAAGCAGAGCTGGAGGGAGCAGAAGGTTGTCTCCATCATCACATCCTACAGAAAGAAAGGGGCTGTCCGGAGAGGATTTTTGGAAGGAGGGGGGGCAGAGTTACATCACCAGTGCCCTCAGTGGACCTCTCTGGCAAAGGCCGCCTGTGGGCAAATCCCAGGAGATCCCCTACAGTGTCTTTTCAGAAGCTCCTTAGTTGCTGGATCCCCCCCCCCTCCAGAGGAAGGGAGGGCAGTGTGCCCCCCCACAAGGGGCAGGATCCCCACCCCAGGCATGGCTGCCGGCAGCCTGCTCTGTACAGAAAGCACCCCTGGGCTACGTTCACCCAGTTCCTTGTTTTCTCTTTGGCCCTAGGGTCTTCTGCAATCAGACATGTTCTGGATTGGACTCACAAGGAAGCATGGATGGGAATGGGTCAGTAAATGGCACTGGGTTGATGAATGGCGCTGGGTCGATGGCGCACGCTACACTGGGTAAGCCAAGGAGAGAAGGGCCACTTGCTCCCCACCAGTGAGACTTGTTCTGGTTGGATGAAGTAGCCCAGTTCCTCCATCCTTAGGGGCCAGAAAGGACTCAGTAGCTTTGACCCACCCCTTGTAATGACAGGATTAAACAGGCGGCCCAAACACGAGACCCCCCCCCCCCAAGGGAGACGGAAAGGAAGCCCGGGACAGAACCCCCCCTTTTTTCGAGGTGCGGAGAGCACACTGGTCGTAATGGAGTCTGAATAGCAACCTTCCCCCACGATGGAGTGGTGCACTGTCAGTCCCCCCATAAGGAGCATGTGGAGACACTGTCAGTGAGCGCAAGCCACTGTGGTCTCACAACCCCATGGAAAATGGCAGCCGCTGCCCACACACAGACCCAGGAATCCTGCAGGATGTGTGTTCGAGCCAGGTGCTCTTTTCCCTGGGGCACCCACAGGGAAAGACATATGGCCATGTCCCTCACCTCAGCCACAGGTTCCTGTAACTCACTGCGGGGAGGGGGGGGGCATCCCGACAGAAGACTCAAGAGCTCTCCCGCACAGGGGTCTGGGTCTCCGGCAGGGGAGGGCTTGTCTTTGGCCAGACAGGGGACAACTGCACCCACACAAAAGGCATCCCAGTCAACAGCCCCCTGACAGCTTGCTGCAGACAGAGCAAAGGGGAGGCAGGGCGGGAACCTCAGGGGGACACCAGTGAGGGGATGGAGCCAACTCTCTTCCCGGCACCAGCAAACACCTGGAAGAGGCCAGACTCGAGCCGGACCGGGTGGCCAAGTGCCTGGAGGACAAGAGAGGCCCTGCCCCTGTAACGGGGTGGTGGTGGCGGTCAGTGGGATGTCATTTCTTTTATGACCTGGGGAGTGTGCAGCCTGGAGACCCTTCCCCGTGTGAGCCACATGCTGAAGACAGCTGAGAGGAGCCATAGTGGGGGACGGGGACGGGCTGGGCTGTTGCCCCCAAGTCAGGCAGACTTTCCAGCCGGAGACCCCTGCACACAGGTGGCACCTCAGAGACATGGAGAGCAAGTCGGATGGAGGGGCTGCCACGTGACTCTCTCATCCCAGCGAGGCTCCCGTGTCCCTCCAAGCTGCACTGGCACACGGCCAGGTCACAGGCGGAGCAGCCCCCATCACCACAGGCTTGTGAGGGAGTCAAACAGCCGTCTGTGGGGCAGCTTCCAATGGTGCAGATCTGAATGGGGGGGCAGTGGGGTGTAGTCCTTAGGGGGGGGCAGTGGGGTGACCCGAGGCCACGTCCCACTCTGGTGTGGAAGGAAAACAGGGAGGCCTTGAGCCCATCACCCACCCGGCCGAACCTTACCTTTCCAGGTGGCTATCAGGATGCAGGGGGGGGGGGGGAGACAACGTGGTCAGCTGTCCTGGCTCCCCCTTTGGGGAGAAAAGGGGTGGCAGAAAGAAAGAAAGAGCTGGCAGCAGCCAAGCAGCTGGGTGCCCCGTGGTCAGGGTTGTGTCGTAGCTGCAGCGGATGTTGGAGGCTGTGGTGGGCCTGGGGCTCTCCCTGACCTCTCCCCCGCTGGGTGGCTGCCGGCAGAGACCCCCAGAGACACAGGGACAGCAGTCAGTCGGCACCCAGGGCCTGGCACTCCTTTTGGGGGGGGGGGGTTCCTAGAGGGTGGGCTGCCCTGTGGGTCATTCAGCCACGCTGTCCGGCCCCTCGCATTGGGACTGAGTCTGCTCCATCTGCCGGGGCTGCTGGGTGGGGCCCTGATCCTGCAGGCCAGTGGGCAGGAGGTATGGTCAGCCAGGAAGTCATCCAACACCAGTCACCCTGCACCCCAAAGGGCAGCTGTGCTTCCTCTGTGTCCCCCCCTTCATGAGGTTTTTATTTTCTTTCCAGCAGTACGGAACTTGATTCTCCTTCTGACAGCTGTGCAAAAGTGAGCCAAGGAACCCTGGGGGAAGAGCCCTGTTCTTCACATCTGAGATACGTTTGTGAGAAGGTGGCCACGCCTGGTCAATCGACCCAAATGCATGAGATGCCCGTGTAACTCCTAAAGCTAAAAACAAAAGGCCACTTTTGATCAGTCAGGTGGGTTCTGTTAGCACTGCAGTCCCCTCAGGCTACATATCGTCGTCCCAGGCTGTGAACACCCACCGGAGGCGGCCTCGTACTGAATCAGCCCCTCGGTCCCTCCAGGTCAGTCTTGCTCGCTCAGACTGGCAGCGGCTCTCCAGGGCGTCTCAGGCAGAGAAAGGCCTTTCCCACCACCTCCTGCCGGGTCCCTTTAACTGGAGATTATGCCAGGGATTGAACCCGGGACCTTCTGCACACAAAGCAGTACCAATAGCACAACCCCTCCCTGCTGTGGCTGGAGGGCAACTGAGGCAGCCCTTCGGCTGATCCCATGCAGCAGCAGGTCTAAGAGCACATGAAGACTTCTGCTGGACCAGACCAGTGGTCCATCCAGTGCAGTGGCCAAGCAGATGCCCTGGAGGGTCAACAAGTGGGATGCGGAGGCCAAGACCTTCCCCTGCTGCTGGCTAGTAGCACTGGTAGTGTACTGCCCCTGTGATGTGGAGGGCACTTCCCACATCAGGATACCCAAATGGCCATCTGTCTCGCCCCTTCCTGGCAGGTGGGCAAACGGTCCTCTCCCTCTCCTGCCTGTTTCCACAAAGGAAACTCATCTCCTCGCAGCCTGCACTCTGCAGAGTTTGTGGCTTTCCCCTCAGGAAAGAATTTTCTCTCCCAGATCAGGGCCTCCCCGGGTGTAAATCAAGGTACCCTGTGTTTCTCTTTATCATAACACCTCCCACTTTGTGGAACGGCCTGCCTGGAGGTGGTCAGGAGGGCGCCCCCAGTACCATCATCCCACAGAACATGCAAAGCAGAAAATGTTCAGGGGAGGCGTTCTTGTGATGGAACGGATCTGTCGTGGGGCCGAATGGTCCAGAAGGGTGCCTTCGTATGGGAGTGGCTATTGCCTTGCCTTGCATGTCTGCAACCCCTCGTTCTGCGCTGCTCGCGCTGTGCTGGCCTGGTAGGCTGACGGTTCCCACTCTCGTTTCATTTTGCATCCCTAGTCCTGTTGCATTGGAAATGGCACTCGGTTCCGTATTCTGAGTTCTTTTGCATTGTTCATTTGCATCGTTTCCTAGATATCTTACACAGTGGATGTTTACTTGTTTTGTTTGGCATCCCCCCTCCCCCAATAACTCTTACTGGCCCTCCTCCGTGGTGGTGGTGGTGGTGGTGTCATGTGTGTACGTGTACGTATATGTGTGTGTGTGTGTGTGTATAATGTTGTTTTAATATTGAAATGTTTTAATGTTGGCTGCCTTGGGGACCCTCTTTGTGTGGGAAAGGTGGCGTGCAAAAGTTTTTAACACAATAAGTGAATAAAGGATGTTGATTCCTACACCCTGAAGAGCCTCGCCGGTGTTGGGGAGTGATTGCAAAGGTGCCTCAGCCCGGCATTGTGAGGCTTCTGTACTAACAGCAATAGATCAGACCTTTGGGTTTAAGGCAAAGCTCTTTATTTCTAATACTGGAACAGGTACTCAATGTTTGTTAGAGATACAGAAAAAGAAACAACATGGGTTAATATACCCTCAGGCACAGGTGTTTGAACATAGGTGACCAATCAGCATGAATCCCGAGAAGCGGGAAAAATTGTCAACCGTTTGTTCCCACCAAAAGGTGGGAAAGTTATAAAAATTCCCTTCTTGCCCTGGGTGACCCAGATGTGCGAACTCCAGGCTAAACATTTGGCCGGCCACAATTAAACAGTCCCCAAGGTTGAAATAACTTTGATAAAATACTCCAGGCCTGGAAAGGAGAGGATGAATAGGCAGGATGAGATAACGTCAGTTGTTTATGTGACGACCAAGAATGTGGCAGGCCATCCTCCCGGGAAGAAAGTAACATTAAGCAGGACAGCTATTTCTACTTCAAGGCAAACAATAAAACATTTGATGATAGTGCGGCACAAAGAAACAGAAAGTAACCCTCAGCTGCAACCCAGAGAGGCGGGCTATTCTTATTCTATAAAGCAAGACTGGCAAGTGTCAGAATCAGTTAATTCTGTCAATGTAATCTTGCATGCACACTATGTATTCTGTTATGTCTTTATGTATTGGACCTGTATTTTCTCCTTTGCTTGGTCGGGAGGGTGACAACCCCTAGGGTGAGAACAACGAGGCCTCTCATCCCTGCCTCCGCATTCCAGCTGCCCCGGCAGTAACTTCAAGGGGAGGAAAGGCTCTCATCTCTTATCTATGCTAAAGAACCTTGGAGCCTTGAATTGTTATGTGAACGGAGGGGTCTGGTTTGGGAAGGGAAATTTACTGCTTAACACCTCACTTTTTTCCTGTGTGAACCAAACGGTCAAGACACCTTTTAGCCCGCCAATTTTCCCTCCTGGGGATTGGCTACCTATGGGTAATTCAAACTCCTTGGAATGGTATAATAGACCCGCTTGTATTATTTGTCTCATCTCTGACAATACCCCGAGACGCTGTACTAATGTAGGAATAGGCAATAAAGAACTGTGGTTAACCAACCGAGATCTGATCCTTGACTACTTTGAACAGGACTCTCACAGATTGTCAGAGATCCTTGATTGGGATTCAATCGTTCCTGACCATGTCAGAAGACGATCTCGTCCCCCTCAAACCTACCACTCCAGAGGAGGCCCCGGTTACCCCGACGGATCCGGGGAACGGGGGTGGCGGCGGCGGAGGAGGTCCCGAGGTGCCGGTGACCACGAGCCAGGGGGCTTACTACATCCCGCGCCGCCCGATTACCCATCAGAGCGTGACCCCCCAGTACACTTGGAGCCACTTCGGAGGCCGATCCGTGACTTCGTGGGTGCACGACAGGAAAGGGGTGAGAGTTCCGCTCACCGGCGACCAGCTCGATCGCGGGAGACCGAGCTACCTAGGAGACGACCGCGAGCCAGTCCGCCGTGGAGGACCGCGTCGCCCGCCTCCCGAAGAGGAGACACTGGATTTGTATGGGCCCGATCCGTATCGAGAGGAGCAGACGGTCCCGCTGGATCAGATGATGGGAGACCTGAGGCTACAACTCACCTCCGAGCTCCGCGAGCTGGCCCTCGATCTCCAGCACCAATTTCGAGACGCTATGGTGGCGATGCAAGGCGCCCTCCTCGGTCAAGGAGTCGGAGCCCCACCACAGCAGCCAGCACCCGGAGGGGTTCCGGCTCAGCCACAGGTGCCCGTTGTGCCCGCGCAGCCGGCTCAGCCGGTCGTCCCGGTTCCAGTCCCGGGGCCCGTCCCCGCACCCGCCCCAGTCCCGGTCGCGCCGGCCGCTCGCCCACCCCCTTCCGACCCGCTGACGACTACTTTCGATGGGGACCCCGAGAAGCTACGTTTCTTCACGCTCGAGATCGGGAGATTCCTGGACAGTTGGGGCCACCTGTATCCTACCGAGAAGGATCGCATAGGCTACATCGGATCCAAACTGAAAGACACCGCCAGCGATTGGTATGTGAGCCTGCACGACAACCCTGGCCCTGAGCTGCGTTCCTTGAACAACTTCATGTGGGCTCTTCGGCACCAGTTCGAAGACCCGCTGGGTGAGGAAAAAGCCAGAAATCAGCTGAGGAAGCTGTTCCAGGGAAGATCGTCAGTGAGAGAATACACTGAAAAATTCCGGCGCATCGCTGCCAAGATCCACGGATGGCCGGAGGAACTCTTCATGGAGAAGTATTGGGAGGGTCTAAACCCGGAAATCTACGAGACTGTGCTGCTGGGAGGCCGCCCGGGCACGCTGACTAGCTGGATGAGGGCGGCCACCGACATGGAAGAACGTTTCGCCCTGATCAAGATGGGAGCATCCGCAACCGCCGCTATCAGAGCGGGCCCACGAGCGAAGCCCCGATCCAACATACAAGACGTCCGCGACTCGAGGTTCCGGCAAGGGTTGTGTATGAAGTGTGGGGAAAGTGGCCACTTCGCCTCGGCGTGTCCAAGAGGAGGGGGGAAGGGCCCGAAGACCTCAACTCCAGGACCTGCAGGCACCCCGACTCGGGGGAAGACCCCCATGAAACCCCGGGCTTTGCAGCTGGAAGGGGCAACGAGTGAGCAGGGAGAGCTGGAGCTGATGGAAACCCAGATGTCGGGAAACTCCAACGGCCTGCAGTGAGCGGCGCAGAACTGCAGGTCCCCCACAACGAAGCGCCATCTCCGGTGAGCATCCCCGGCCCCTTGTTATATATGGTAGTGACGGTGGTGACCCCAGGATCAGGAACCCACATGAGGGTCCGCGCTTTAATTGACTCTGGGTGTGCGCGAGACCTAATCAGCCCCCTAGTAGTGGAGGGGCTGGGACCCAAAGTCACCCCGTTAGCAGAACCCCTGAAATTTACCCAGATGGATGGGTCCGAAATGAAGGAGGAGTGCATAGCAGAGACTGAGAACTTAATTTTGGGAACGGGGAACCACTGGGAGAAGAGAGCTTTCGTCATAACCCCTAATGCCCAATTCCCTATGGTGTTGGGTAGCCCTTGGCTCGGGGCGCACGACCCCTATATAAAATGGAGCGAGGGGAAGATTTCGTGGGTAGACGAACGTTGCCAGAGCCACCGTTGGGACCCAGGATGGGGTCCCGGGCCCCCCAGCCCGCCGTCTCCCGCGGCCGCCCTCGCTCTCGTCCCGGCCATGGTGCCTAAGGAATATAGAGACTTACTGGAAGTGTTCAGTGAGACCGAGGCGGACGAGTTGCCCCCCCACCGGTTGTCGGACTGTGCCATAGAGCTCCTCCCGGGCGAAAAACTCCCAAAGGGCAAATTGTATTCCATGAGCCCGGCGGAGCGAGAAGAGTTGCGGAAGTTCTTGGACAAAAATCTGGCCAGGGGGTTTATCCGCCCCGCCAAGTCCCCTTTTGCGGCGCCCGTGCTGTTCCGAAAGAAAAAGGATGGCGGCTTGCGATTGTGCACGGATTATCGGGGGCTAAACGCAGTCTCCACCTCTAATGCTTACCCCCTCCCGTTAATAAAAGACCTTTTGGCGGAGGCGGCCAAGGGGAAGATTTTCACCAAGTTGGATCTGCGAGATGCCTACTTCAGGGTGCGCATAAGGGAGGGGGATGAACCCAAGACTGCTTTTAACACCCCCCTGGGGCAGTTTGAATACCTCGTGATGCCGTTCGGCTTAAGTGGCGCGCCCGGGGTCTTTATGAGTTTAATCAACGAAGTGTTGCACAAGCACCTATTTAAGGGCGTGTTATGTTACATAGATGATATCTTGATCTATTCCACTGATAAGAACGAACATGTGACTTTGGTCCGAGACGTGCTGTCAACATTACTAAAAAACCAGCTGTTTGTGAAACTGTCTAAGTGCGAGTTTCACCGCGAGTCTGTGGACTTCCTGGGCTACCGCATTTCTCAGAAGGGGTTGGAAATGGACCCGGGGAAAGTGGAAGCGGTGGTGCAATGGGAGGCTCCGCGAACGAGAAAGCAGCTGCAGAGCCTGTTAGGATTTTGTAACTTCTATCGGACTTTCATCAAGGACTTTGCCAAAGTCACCCTTCCCTTAACGGACTTGTTAAAAACCAAGGGGAGGGGTCCCGAGGCAGGAAAGCCGGGAGAGAAACTGGCGTGGAATGGGGAGTGTCAGAAGGCATTTGAGGCTTTAAAAACTCTTTTTACCTCAGAGCCTATTTTGGCGCACCCGGATGAGACTAAAGACTTTATAATCCATGTTGATGCCTCGGATGTAGCAATGGGGGGGGCCATCCTGCAAAGGGACGCCGAAGGGAAACTACACCCCTTAGCGTACATATCGAAGAAGTTCAATGAAACGGAGAGGAATTGGTCGGTGTGGGACAAGGAAGCTGCGGCCATTAGGTTGGCGCTCACTACCTGGCGCCACTGGCTGGAAGGGGCGCAAACTCCGTTCGAAATATGGACGGATCATAAGAACTTAGAGGCTTTGCGCACGCAGCGGTCCCTCAACGCCAAACAACTGCGCTGGGCGGACTTCTTCTCAAAATTTAACTTTGTGTTAAAGCACTTTCCTGGGAAGGCTAATTCCCTGGCAGACGCGTTGTCCAGATTGCCCCAACACGAGAGTCTGAAAGACGAGGTGTTCGATTCCATGTTCTCCCCCCAGCAGCTGGGAGGAGTGGTTGTCACCAGGAGCAAAGCAAAGAAAACCGAGCTCACCACTGGGGACTGTCAATGGGGGGGGGAATATGCCCCTGAGGAAATAGAGGAATTGGAAGCAATGGGAGAGTGCGAAAAAAGAAAGGACAATTGTTGGTTCCGTGGGGGCAAATTAGTGGTGCCAAAAACCAAACGCAAAGAAATCCTGCTAAATTGTCACTCTTCTAAGCTCGCCGGACACTTTGGATTCCTAAAAACCCTTAACCTGATCCAACGGCAATTCTGGTGGCCGCGCATGCGTCGAGACGTCTCGGATTTCGTCTCGGCATGTCAAACCTGCTTAATGTGTAAAAAACGGGGAGGTAAAGTCCCGGGATTGTTACACCCCCTCCCCACGGCTTCCAGGCCCTGGGAAGACATAGCCATGGACTTCATTACCAATTTGCCCCCCTCAAAAGGAAAAACAGTGATCTGGGTAGTAGTAGACACGTTTTCCAAACAAGCCCATTTCACTCCTTTCAAACAGTTACCCACCGCCAAAGGAATGGCTAAAGCCTTCTTTAACCAGGTGATAAAACTACATGCTTTTCCGAGAAGGGTGGTGTCCGATCGCGGAAGTCAATTCGTTGCCACCTTCTGGCGGGAGCTTTTGAAGCTAATGGACATAGAACCTGCCTTAAGCTCGGGTTACCATCCAGAAACCGATGGCCAATCCGAGCGAACTAATCAAATTCTGGAGCAGTTCTTAAGGTGCTACACCAACTACCACCAAGATAACTGGGTGGACTTGTTACCCTTTGCAGAATATAGCTACAACAATGCAGTGCATTCTTCCACCGGGGTCTCACCTTTTATGGCAGTGGGAGGTTTTGAAGGTAAACCGCTCCCCACCCTCAAGGAAGACCCCCAGGCTCCCCCTTCAGACTTCAAAAACTGGTGGTCCAGTCTCCAAGATTCCTGGCCGTTGATTGGTAAAGCCTTGGACCATGCCAAGGAGGACTATAAAAAATATGCTGATCGTGGCCGAGCACCGGGATGGGACCTTCAACCCGGGGACTCAGTTTATCTCTCTACCAAAAATATCCACGGGCTGCAGCCCAGCAGAAAATTAGGATGGAAATATGTGGGACCCTTTAAAGTGCTGCGAAAAATCTCTGATGTCTCCTTTGAACTCGAACTGCCTAAATCACTAAGTTCTATACATCCTGTGTTTCATTTCAGCTTGCTGAAGAAAGATCCTGGGCCGAATGCATGGCATCCAGTTCCTCCAGTTCCTCCTCCACTGATGAAGGAGGGGAGTCCACACTACGAGATAACTGAAATCCTGGATTCCAAGACAAAGAGGGGCCATTTGTATTACTTAGTTAGATGGTTAGATTTTGGCCCGGAACACAATGAATGGATTCGTTCTGAACATGTTCATGCCCCCAAGTTAACTAAACTGTTCCATAAAATGTTCCCTGAAAAAGCTAGGTGAAGGGAATCATGGGGAGGGCAGGGTGTCAGAATCAGTTAATTCTGTCAATGTAATCTTGCATGCACACTATGTATTCTGTTATGTCTTTATGTATTGGACCTGTATTTTCTCCTTTGCTTGGTCGGGAGGGTGACAACCCCTAGGGTGAGAACAACGAGGCCTCTCATCCCTGCCTCCGCATTCCAGCTGCCCCGGCAGTAACTTCAAGGGGAGGAAAGGCTCTCATCTCTTATCTATGCTAAAGAACCTTGGAGCCTTGAATTGTTATGTGAACGGAGGGGTCTGGTTTGGGAAGGGAAATTTACTGCTTAACACCTCACTTTTTTCCTGTGTGAACCAAACGGTCAAGACACCTTTTAGCCCGCCAATTTTCCCTCCTGGGGATTGGCTACCTATGGGTAATTCAAACTCCTTGGAATGGTATAATAGACCCGCTTGTATTATTTGTCTCATCTCTAACAATACCCCGAGACGCTGTACTAATGTAGGAATAGGCAATAAAGAACTGTGGTTAACCAACCGAGATCTGATCCTTGACTACTTTGAACAGGACTCTCACAGCAAGCTATTGTCAGATTCTGACAGGCATCCGCTCTGACCCTCTTGCTGCCAAGCAACGCAAGACTGGCAAAGAACCTTTGACATTCTGAGCCTGCCCAGGCCAATACAAGGTTGGCAACAACCTCTGTCGAGTGCGGCTAATTCTTCAGTGTTCCATGCAAGGGACACCACAAGCCCTCTCCACCAGCTTCCTTCAGTGCTCATGGGAGCAGCAGGCTGTTTAACCAGTTCTCTGCATTGTGGCATCCTCCGCATGCCCTGACCCCAAACCGCCTGCTCCTTCGGGGCCCTGGAGAATCCCACTTCCTTCTCCAAGGCTGCTTTGTGAAACGGCTCTTTAGCCTCAGAGTCATCAGCTGTCCTCTTCTCCCAGCCAACACTGGCATTGCTGATTTCCAGATCCCCCCCCCCCCCCCGCTCCTGTGGGTTTCACAGTCTTTACCTCTGTCCGTTTGCTGTGGGTGCTAGAAACTTGCCCCTCCCCCTCTGGGGGAGATTAGCAGATTCCTAACTGGGAGGGACCCCAGCTTGGAGTTGCTGTGCCAGGGAGTGCTCACAAAACCACGGCATACGCCGTAGGGGCCCATTGTGGTAAATGAAGGTAACCCCCCCCCCCCACACCAGCTACCATGCCCCTGGTGGCCGAAGAACCACAGGATGGATGTAGGCAAGCAGGGCACTCTACATCCGTTGGTCTCCAGCTGAACACCAGGCCCCATGTGACAAATGGCGGCACCAACGCTGGTCCATGTGTGGCCAGGCCAGATGCCGAGTCCTGGGGCATGGGGCATGGGCAGGGCTATGTTGGTCAGCCCCCTGGCTTCTGGGCTTAGCATCTGGCACCACAGTGGTGGCTGACTCGCCCTCAGGTATGGGGCACACCGTGTGGGAGGACAACTCACCCACAGGGCAGGTAGGTGGGGGGAGCAGCCAAAGAGGGCCAGCAGACTGCTGTGGACATGACTCCCCCAAGAGAGTGCCCCACTGCAAGCACAAGGGCACCCTTTCCCATAGGCAAGCCAAACCAGAACCACTGTGGCATCAGCACACTCCCTGACCTTGCCACCCTGGCCCAGCGGTTGCGCAGAGATGTCCTTCACTCTGCAGCCAAACAGACCCAGTCAGGTTCCCTTGTGGTGACTCTGGAGCCTTGGCCTGGGGGTGGGTGGGGCTGGGCTGGGAGCTTGGAGCTGGAGTCTAGGGGACCGGCCAGGCAGACTTCCGAGGCCTCAGTGGGCGCAGGGGCACCGCTGGCAGTTGCTGGAGCTCCTGAGGCTGCGCTCTGCTCTGGCCGGATCCCTGGAGGAAGGGCCGCAGTCAGTGCACTGCTTTGGTTCTGCAGCCGGACCGGCACCTGGCCTCCTCCGTGTCCCCCTGGCCTGGGCTTTCTGACACCCCCGTGCCTGCGGAGTGGTCCCAGGTTTGAGTCCTGCTCAGAAGAGACCTGATGTCTATCACAGGCATTGGTGGAGAGGTTTCCCCTGTGGGCTCTGTCAGGGTGGTGGCCTCTGGCACTGCTGGCCCGTTGTCAGTGGGTGGCTCCTCCTAGGGCTCCCCTCGATCCCTCTGGTCCTCCCCAGCCATCGGCCTTGGGTCCTTGGACCATCCCCCGCTGAGGACCCGGAGTCAGAGTCACTGGGCAGACACTCAGGTGAGGAACAAGGTAGGTCCAGCTCCCAATGACCCACCCCACCCCACCTTGTCAGACAAAAATACTGAGGGTCTGGGCAAGGGGCCTGAGTATCTGGTGCCCCCACAGAAGGAGGCAGCTGAGACCTGTCCGGGACCTTCCTGGGATGTGCTAGATGGGCTCCAGGAGCCCGAGTCGGCCCTTTTATCAGGGATACAGTTCTGAAGTCTGACTCAGACACGGATGCTGACCCCCCCCCCCGCCCGAGCCTGCTGCAGACCTGGAGGTCTCCCCCCTCAAAAAAAATGAGCTCTGAAGCCTCACCCCAGCCCCTCTGGATGACTCACTGACATAACCAGTTGTGACACCTTTTAAGACCCAGCTAAGAACATAAGAGAAGCCAATGTTGGATCAGGCCAATGGCCCATCCAGCCCAACACTCTGTGTCACAGAGTGGCCAAAAACACCAGGTGCCCTCAGGAGGTCCAGCAGTGGGGCCAGGACACTAGAAGCCCCCCCCCTCATTGTTCCCCCCCAAGCACCAAGAATACAGAGCATCACTCGCCCCAGACTGAGATTTATACAGGGGCATTATGATACTGGCTGATTTTTTTTCAATTCCCTTCCTAATAACCCCCAGAATAGCGTTGGCCTTTTTCATTGCAGTCGCACACTGTCTCAACATTTTCATTGAGTTATCTACTACGACTCCAAGGTCTCTGTCTTGGTCAGTCTCCACCAGTTCGGACCCCATCAACATGTATTTATAGTTAGGATTTCTGGCTCCAGTGTGCATCACTTTGCACTTGGCCACACTGAACCCCATTTGCCACGTTGATGCCCACTCGCCCATCCTTGACAGATCCTTTTGGAGTGCCTCACAATCCTCCCTGGTTCTCACCACCACTCTGAACAATTTCGTGTCATCTGCAAATTTAGCCACTTCACTGCTTAGCCCCACTCAGGGGAGAGGTACTTGGGCCCCCTTGGGGGTGTGAATTCAGCCCTTTGGTATGGTTCTGCAGACATGAGGTAGCTGCAAGAGTTCTGAACGGAGAGACACGTTAGTCAAGTCATAGCCATGTTTGCTCTCTCCATTGGGTGTTTGAAATGTACTGAGGTTGGAGACGCATCGAGTGAAAACAGCTCATACTTTATTTGCCGGACTCGCAGCTCCGCTTATATCCCTGTTCCAGACTGCACACACCCCCAACACCCATGATAGGTTCTATATTAGGGTGCCACCAGGATCCTGGGTATCTATTGTTCTTTGGAGTGATGCTCGGTAGCTTCTCCCAGCCATGTGTAAATCTGACCGTGTGTGTGGTCCTTTGTGAGGACATATCAGTGTTAGTGCTGAGGGCCTTCTCTCAGGGGCTGAGTGTCCTCTCTGTACCACTCCCACAACCATGCTGCAATGTATCATGCTCTGAATGTGTGAGCTGGGGCCTGGGAGTCACAGCCAAGGGCCTAGACTTTCCAATTTCGGGGGGGGAGGGCTGGGGCTGGGCCAGAGACATTACAGGCCATTGTCTCCAGGGGAGGCTCAGCATGTCCTGGAAAAGTTTTTTGGGGGGGCTCCAGCTCCCCAGCCCCCCTGAAATTAATGCCTATGATCACAGCCCTGACTTCTGCCCTCCCGTCTGGGCTCTGGGCATCCAAGGTGGGGTTTATAGTGGCACTGGGGGAAGAAGAAGAGGCTGGATTTATACCCTGCCCTTCACTCGGAGTCTCGGAGTGGCTGACAATCTCTTTCCCTTCCTCTCCCTACAACAGATACCCTTGTGAGGTGGGTGGGCCTGGGAGAGCTCTGAGAGATCTTGTGACTGACCCAAGGTCACTCCAGCAGCTGCATGTGGAGGAGGAGTGGGGAATCCCAGATTAGAGTCTGTGCTCCTGACCACTGCACCAAACTGATTAGGGGATTGGAACATCTTTCTTATGAAGAAAGGCTGCCATGTCTGGAACTCTTCATCTACAAAAGGGACGACTGATGAGGGACGAAGAAGAAGAAAAAGAGATTGGTTTTATACCCTGCCCTTCACTACCAAAAGGAGTCTCAGAGCGGCTTACCATCTCCTCTCCCTTCCCCTCCCCACCACAGACACCCTGGGAGGCAGGTGGGGCTGAGAGAGCTCTGACAGAAACTGCTCTTTTTCAAGGACAGCTGTGCCAGAGCTATGGCTTGCCCAAGGTCATCCAGCAGGTGCAAGTGGAGGAGAAGTGGGGAATCAAACCCAGTTCTCCCAGATTAGAGTCCGCTTGCACTTAACCACAACACCAAACTGGCACCAAACCTAATCAGAGGTTTATAACAACATGAGGAATAGCGTGAGGCAGGGCCAGTGGGTAGGGAGGGTGCTTTTTCTCCATCTCTCCCCCCCCCCCCCCCGTAATACTAAAACTCAGGGGCTCCCAATGACGTTGATGGGCAGGGCTCATCCCAGACCACAAAAGGGTGTTTTCTTTGATCTATCAGTGATGAGGGTGCTTCCAAACACCTCTTCTGCCCCTAAAATGACACTTTGAGCTCAAGCCCATTGATTTTTTTTTTCTGAATTTGAATCCCACGGCCCTGGACAACACCTTGTCCTCTTTGCAGGGAAGTCCCTTCCAATTTGCATGCTGTAAGTGTATTCACAAGCCCTCCAGCGTGAGCTTGCTGAGAAAGAGAAGCCAGGAAACCCCTGAAGATCTGTGTGGCTGATGAAGTGCAGGAGGAAATGGCCTCCGCCTCAGAGACAGCCCTCCCTGCCCGGGCACCCCATTCTGTAAAGAAGATGACTCGTTTTTGCGCTTCTGGGCAAGGTAGATGCAAGAAGAGCTCCCAGTTGGCCAAACTCGTTATGATTTTATCTGAAGCAGTTGCATTCGTTTTATTTGTTATTTATAGTCCGCCCTTCCCACTGACATGCAAGACAGATTATACCATCTAAATCAATGCAATCTAGAGGATGGGACGTCCAATAAGCAATGCAATAGGGTTAGGACTGTAGAATGTAAAATCAAGCAAAAATCTGGAACAAAGATGAAATGAAGCAAAGGAATTTCAAAGGGTGATTAGAAAGAGAGAATGTTGAATTGCAACTGATAACGAAGCTCAAGACAATGCATCCACCTGGACTGGATCAAGACTTAGGTTTCCTGTCTCATTACCAATGCTGATTTTTCCATGCCTACCACCTCTCTGCATATAACACCTAATCCAATCACACCTACTATTGTCATTGGCGTGGTAATGTCATTTGGCATGTGAAATCTCTCCACTTTTCAATAAATAGGACAGACGGACTCACATTCTAGCTGTTATCTGAAGAAGTGAGCAGTGATTCATGAAAGCTCATACCCAGCCACAAATTTTGTTACTCTCTAAGGTGCTACTGGACTCTAGCTGAACTGGACAACTAGATGAAATAATTGTGTCATAACAGGTGATTTTAATTACCCACATATTAATTGGGTCAATACATGTTCAAGTCAGGAGAAAGAGACTGGGTTTTTAGATACGCTCAATCAGGGCTCAATTCATAGCAGGAGCTCCTTTGCATATTAGGCCACACACTCCTGATGTAGCCAATCTTCCAAGAGCTTACAGTAGCCCCTGTAAGAAGAGCTCTGTAAGCTCCTGGAGGATTGGCTACATCAGGGGTGTGTGGCCTAATATGCAAAGGAACTCCTGCTACGAAAAGAGCCCTGCGCTCAATGACTGTGCCATGGAGCAGATGGTCATAGAACCTACCAGGGGGAAGGTAATCCTGGACTTCTCCTAAGTAACGCCCAAGACCTGGTGAGAGATGTGAACCTGATCGCACCAGTTGGGAACAGTGACCATAGTGCTACTAAGTTTAGCATTTATGTCAGTAGGGGGTGGCCCAAAATAGGGCTGCCAAGTCAGCCCGGGGGGCAGGGGATCCCCCGCTACAGGGGTTCCCGATCCACAAGCCAGCATTCGGCCAGCGGGGGGATCCCCACCCCCAAAGTTGTCCAGTCAGGATGACTTCCCCAGCGTAATGACATCACCCGGAAGTGACGTCATCACGTTGGGGACGTTGCCGGGACGACGCTCTAGCAATCGCCCCAAAACTCTATGGTAACATAGAGTTTTGGGGCGATTGCCAGAGCGTTGCCCTGGCAACGCCCCCAATGTGATGATGTCACTTCCGGGTGACATCATCACGGCATGCGCGCTGGGGAAGCTCCCGGACCCAGGAGGACTCCCCACCACTGGTAAGTCATAAGGTAAGTCACAAGGACTAGCCCAAAAAGACCAGCACAACCACATTTAACTTTAGAAGCAGTAACTTCTCTCAAATGAGGGTTCTTGTGAAGAAGAAACTGAAAGGAAAGGTAAGGAGGGTCAAATGCCTTCAGGAAATGCCTTGGAGACTATTTTAAAACTACAATCCTGGAAGCTCAGATAAAATGTATACTGCAGATTAGAAAAGGCACAAATAGGTATTAAAAATGCCTGCATGGCTAATGAACAAAATAATGGAAGCAGTAAAAGATAAGAAGGATTCCTTTATGCGGTGGAAGTCTAGTCCGATTGGGGTAAATAAAAGGGAGCACGGGCTGTGGCAGATAAAACGCAAGTCTGTGACCAGGCAGGCAAAAAGGGACTATGAAGAATGTATTTCAGAAAACATAAAGGCCAACAATGAAAATTTCTTCAAATACACTGGAAGCAGAAAAGCAGCCAGGGAGGCAGTGGGGCCCTTGGGTGACCACGGGGTAAAAGGATTACTAAAGGATGTCAGGGAAATGGCTGAGAAGCTGAAGGCATTTTTTGCCTCTGTCTTCACTGTGGAAGATGAGAAGTCCTTGCCGACTCCAGAACTACCGATTTCAGGGGGGTCATTGAAAGACCTGAGTTGGATTGAGGTGATGAGAGAGGAGGTCCTACGCCTGATGGACAAATTAAAAATGGACAAATCACCAGTATTAGATGGCATACATCCAAGAGTTCTGAAAGAACTCAAAGGTGAACTTCTGGATCTCCGGACAAAAATATGCGATCTATCACTAAAATCTGTCTCCAGTCCCGAAGACCACAAGGTAGCTAATGTAATCCCCATCTTTAAAAAAGATTCCAGAGGAGAATGGGGAAATTACAGGCCAGTCAGTTTAATCTCAAAACCGGGTAAATTGGTGGAATCCATTATCAAAGACAGAATTAGTAGGCACATCGACAAACAAAAGCTATTGAGGACGAATCAGCCAGGATTCTTGAAGGGAAGATCTTGTCTCATTAATCCTTTAGAGTTCTTTGAGGGGGTGGACAAGGATGTGGACAAGGGTACAAACTGATGCACACTGGAGCCAAAAATCCTAACTATTAATACAGGTTGAAGGGGTCCGAACTGGTGGTAACTGACCAGGAGAGAGATCTTGGAGTCGTGGTAGATAACTCACTGAAAATGTCAACTCAGTGTGCTACTGCAATCCGAAAGGCCAACGCTATGCTGGGGGTCATTAGGAAGGGGACTGAAAACAGATTAGTATCATAATGACCCTGTATAAATGTATGGAATTTGAAATATTCCAAACTGAATTTGGAATACTGGAGTTTGGAACATTCCTCATTTGGAGTACTGTGTACAGTTCTGTTCACCGCACCTCAAAAAAGATGTTATAGCATTGGAAAAAGTGCAGAGAAGGGCAACTAGAATGGTCAAGATGAACAGATGGATGGGATTGCCATGGGAAGCCCTCTCAGCCCGGTTATAGAAAACTTCTGCATGGAACATTTTGAAAAAAACAGCTTTAGAATCTGCACCCCACAAACCTACAGTCTGGTTCCAGTATTGTAATGTATGCAATGGCGACAGCCACATGGCCACCGCTGAGCACATGGCCAGGAAAGGCCTGAGCTTCGGCCCGGCGAACAATGGCCCTCTAGGATCCTAAATGTCCCCCTATCAGAGGCTTAGGATATTTAAACAGACCTATGATAGCCTCTGGCAGGAAACTAATCCAATCACCTTGTGTGGGCAAGGTCGGGGCGAGGCTTCTCTGTGAATATAAGCAGGCCCCCTGAACTCTACTCCTCATGCTGATCTGAACCTCCAATAAAGAATGCTTGCTGGTTTCACCCCAACGTGTCTCCGACTCCAGTAATTTTCAGGTATGTAGATAATACCTTTATCATTTGGAGCCACGGAGAGGTAGAATTCATAGAATCATAGAGAGTTGGAAGGGGCCATTCAGACCATCTAGCCCAACCCCCTGCCCAGTGCAGGACCAGCCTAAAGCACCCCTGACAAATATTCATCCATCCTCTTCTTGAAAGTGGCCAGTGAAGGGGAGCTTCTTACCACCTCCCCAGGCAGCTGATCCCACCTTTGAACCACTCTGACCGTGAAAAAGTTTTTCCTAATGTCCAGCCGATACCTTTCTGCATGTCATTTAAACCCGCTGATTTGGGTCTTCTCCTCTGCTGCCAACTAGAACAGCTCCTTGCCCTCCTCCAAATGACAGCCTTTCAAATATTTAAAGAGAAGCCATAGGGCTTATTGGTCTCCAGGCCCCTAATCATCCTCATCGCTCTCCTCTGCACGCACTCCATTCTGTCCACATCCTTTTTGAAGTGGGGCCTCCAGAACTGCACACAGTACTCCAGGTGCGGCCTGACCAAGGCAGTATACAGAGGGACTATGACCTCCTGTGATTTCGATGCTATGGCCCTTTTAATACAACCCAATACAAGCCACTGCATCACACTGACTGCTCATATTCAGTTTACAGTCCACTCTTACCCCAAGATCTCTTTCGCGTACACTACTCCCCAGGAACGTATCCCCCATCCAGTATTTGTGCTTGACATTTTTGTGGCCCAGATTTAATACTGTACTTCTCCAGAGTATTCAGGTCAGTTCTGGTCCTGCTGGTGGACCTCCTGCTGGCCCCTGGGTTTTGGCCACTGTCTGACACAGAGCTTTGGACTGGGTGGGCCACTGGCCTGATCCAACATGGCTTCTCTCTTCTTTTTTTGCCGCTGCTTTAAATTGCTTCTCCAGCAGTAGTGCTGGATCCAGTAGAACCTCTAGGCTCTCAACCAAGCCAGCAAGGGTCAGCTGAATGGGATTTATCTGCAGCCTTTGGCTCTGTGGACCACGCCCTCTTGTTGAGGCATTGGGAGGCAGAACTAGGGATCAAAGGATGTGCTTTGGATTGGTTTAAATTGTTCCTCACCGATTGGATTCAAAGGTTGTTGTCGGAGAGCAGTTATCATCAGTGTGGGACTTGTCCTGTTGGGTTCCACAGGACACAACCCTATCCCCCAAATCAGCCAGTATCAGAATGCCCCTGTATAAATCGATGGTGCGACCTCATTTGGAGTACTGTGTACAGTTCTGGCCGCCACACCTCAAAAAAGATATTATAGCATTGGGAAAAGTGCAGAAAAGGGCAACTAGAATGATAAAAGGGTTGGAACACTTTCCCTATGAAGAAAGGCTGAAGCGCTTGGGGCTCTTTAGCTTGGAGAAATGACGGCTGAGAGGTGACATGATCGAGGTTTATAAGATTATGCATGGGATAGAGCAGGTAGAGAAAGAAGTACTTTTCTCGCTATCTCACAATACAAGAACTTGTGGGCACTCCATGAAATTGCTGAGCAGTCGAGTCAGAACAGATAAAAGGAAGTCCTTCTTCATCCCTTTTTAGATCCCTTCCAGTCCAGCTTTCATCCGGGTTATGAGACAGAGACAGCACTGGTTGTCCTCACAGACGACCTCCGGAGGCATCTGGATTGGGGCGGAACGGCAGTGCTGCTGTTGTTAGACTTGTTGGTTGCATTCAGCCCAGTCGACCACCAGCTACTGATCCACCGCCTCGCCGACATTGGAGTCCATGGACTGGCCTTGCAGTGGCTTGCTTCCTTTCTCCAAGATCGGGGACAAAGAGTGGCACTGTGGGACCAGCTGTCTTGAAGGCACCCATGGGAATGTGGAGTGCCCCAAGGGGCGGTGTTGTCCCCGATGCTTTTTAACATCTACATGCGCCCTCTTGCCCAGATTGCCCGGAGGCATGGGCTGGGTTGTCACTAGCTTTTTTAAAGCTTTTTTTAAATTGAAGTATTTGATCCTGCTTCCATATAACTCAAACAATACATAACATATCTTACATACCTCAATACATTGTATGTTTCTTTCCCTATTCCCTTCCCCCCTCCCCCTCCCTCAAAAGACCAGCAGTAATTCCTTATTTTATAACTGTAACCATAAGCACACCTTTTGGAGTTTAATCAATATATCATTGTTGGCCCCCCCAGCTTTTACTCATTTTATATACTCTACCCACCTCTTCTTGACTTCCACAATCTATCCTCACCTAGATTTTCCTGTTTTAATATCGTTAATATGTCTGACTGTACCCATTCATATAAATAGCCATGCCATCTATCTATAGTCCATTTTGTAGGATCTTTCCATCCAAGCACTATAACTGCATGGGAAGCCAAAATCATAGCTTTAAATAG
The DNA here is from genome assembly GCA_029233225.1 of Lepidodactylus listeri. Taxonomy (NCBI): domain Eukaryota; kingdom Metazoa; phylum Chordata; class Lepidosauria; order Squamata; family Gekkonidae; genus Lepidodactylus; species Lepidodactylus listeri. The sequence continues at coordinate 578,227 of JARCFY010000004.1, read as the reverse complement.
ATCCTGATATGATTTATCTATTTTATAGTTCCCTAAAATTCCCATAAATAATACTTTCCCTGATAACTCCACTTTAACCTTACATACTTCCTCCACCTTTCCCAAGATCTTTTGCCAGAATTTAACCACCTTAGAACACTCCCACCAAAGATGTGCATAATGTCCCTTTTCCTTTTTGCAATGCCAACATTCGGGTGTCAGTCCCTTGATCATATAAGATAGTTGAGCAGGTGTTCTATATCATTTCAAAATTAATTTTGTCTCAATTTCTCTATTTTTTTCCATTTTTATATCACTAATACCTCTCATTAATTTATTTATCTCATTGTTGTTGTTGTTTTTTGTCACCCAGCTCTATCTCTTGCTGTACAGCTGGTCCAACTCCAAACCAGAAGATCTAGACCGGGCGTTACAAGCCGTGGCTGGTTGGCTTAGGCTGAGCCGGATGACATTGAGTCCGACGAAGACGGAGGTCCTATGCCTGAGCCACGGCGGTCCAGGGGTAGGGATCCCACGCCTGACCTTCAATGGGGCGCAATTGGTGCCAGTGCTGGAGGTTAGGAGTTTGGGAGTGCTCCTTAACAATGGAGGCCCAGGTAGCAGCCACTGCCAAATTGGCCTTTTATCATCTTCGGCTGATTAGGCAGTTGGCTCCCTTTCTCGAACACAGCAACTTGGCAACAGTGATCCATGCAATGGTCACCTCGAGACTAGATTACTGTAACGCCTTCTATATGGGGCTGCCCTTGCCGCAAATCTGGAAGCTGCAGCTGGTGCAAAATGCCGTGGCCAGGCTGTTGATGGGGCTCCCTACCTGGGAGAACATCCAGCCTGTGCTAAAGGCACTGCACTGGCTGCCTATAGCATACCGAATCCGTTTCAAGGTGCTGGTTCTTACCTTTAAAGCCCTTTATGGCCAGGGACCTACTTACCTGAGGGACCGCCTTTCCCCACATGTACCCCAGAGAGCCCTGAGATCGGGGACCCAGAGCCGGCTGGCCCTCCTGAATACTAAGGAAACCAGACTGGCAATAACCAGGGCCAGGACTTTTTCGGTGGTGGCGCCACTCTGGTGGAATGAGCTCTTAGAGGAGACCAGGGCCCTGTGGGACGTGTCTCAGTTCCGCAGGGCCTGTAAAGCGGAGCTCTTCCGCCAGGCTTTTAGAGCTGCCCCCCCCCCCCCCCCCGACTACCATCTTAGGATAAGAGCCCTGACCCACTTGATCTCTAATCACCGCCCAGGCCAATTCCCCTCTAAGACATCTGATGCACTTTTTATGACATCTGATGCTGAATGGACCGATGATATCTGAAGTACCTCCTATGATATCTGGAGCTGGATGGAGTTGATATTATAACAACTAGTACTGTATTATTTTATTTGTGGTTTTAATACTGAATTTCAGCATTGTATTTATATTGAGTCTTGTTGTGTTATTTTATCAGTTCTAAGCTGCCCTGAGCCAGCCTCGGCCGTGAGGGTGGGATAAAAATTTAAACAAAACAAACAAACAAACAAATCAATCAATCCAAAGAGTGATTAACATGTGGAATTCACTGCCATGGGAGGTGAGGGCAGCTACAAGCCGGGATGGCTTCAAGAGGGAATTAGATAAACACATGGAGCAGAGGTCCCATCAGTGGCTATTAGCCACAAAGTATAGATCGGAACTCTCAGTCTGGGGCAAGAGATGCTCTGCATTCTTGGTGCTTGATGGAGAGGGGCAACAGTGGGAGGGCTTCTGGTGTCCTGGCCCCACTGCAGGACCTTCTGAGGGCACCTGGTGTTTTTGGCCACTGTGTGACACAGAGTGTTGGACTGGATGGGCCACTGGCCTGATCCAGCATTGGCTTCTCTTATGTTCTTACATTCTAAGTAAGGGCAAAGATATAGCAGCCTCAGACCAGGGTCTGTGCCCACCCTCCCCTCCCCTTCTCACCAACCCTGTGTGCTGCCCCCCAGATCACCAGCTTCCAGCCCTGTGTCCAGTGGTGTGTGCGCAGGGAAGCAACCCACGGCTGGCCACTCACTAGAACACCCCAGTGCTTAGTTCTCGTGGCCCTTTCTCACATGCCCAGGGAAATGCTGATCACCACTTTGGGGTCAGGAAGCAATTTTTCTCCAGGCCAGTTTGGCCCAGGGATCCTGGAGATTTGTGGGGGGGGGGGTTGCCCTCTTCTGGGCACAGAGCAGGGGACACTGGGGTTGGGTAGGGAGGCATTAGTGGATTTCCTGCCTTGTGCAGGGGGGTGGCCCTGGAGGTCCCTTCCAGCTCTATGATTCTGTGACATGCAACGGATACTACACCCGGGGATGTAGCTTTGGGAGTGGGGCATGGTGTCACTGGGGAACACTGGCGAGGGCCACAAGTCAATGCCCTTGCTGCCAAAAAGTGTTCCCAGACCCGTTCCTGCTCAGCGATGCCCCGGATGCTCTTTCCTGCCCATGCCGGCTCCCTGGGCCCCTCCCCCACATTCCCAGGCCAGCTGCCCCTGCCAGTGGCACATGCAGCAGAGGTCTTGGTGATGCCCTGGGGCTGCATGGCTGCCCATGGAGGGGGGAACCAGTGGATGTGCATCTTCAGTGGGCACAATACCAGCTCAGTGGCCATGTGGGTCTGGGGGGGGGCTGATTGTAGGTGGCACGGTCCAGTGGTCATCCCTGGCCTAAGGCATGAGCAGATGTGGGAGCCAGGGATAGCCCTGGTCACCTGTGGGGGAGGACACACATCACACTCCCCCCCAGCAGGCAAAGTGACCCAGGAGCCAGGCCTTGCCCTCCAGCCAAGTGACCATCAGGCAGGCGAGGCCAGAAAGCGCTACTGGGTGGGTGGGGCACTGCATGGTGTGGCCGATAGCCAGGGAGTTGGGTGGTCTGGGGCTTCTGGGGGGCTGCACTGGTCATGTCACCGCCACAGACAGATCAGGAGGCCAGCAGTGGGCCCCACAACCATGGACTGCTGGAGAGGTCCAATCCAGAGAGGAATCAGAACCGACAGTAGTACAGCAGCACAGATGTGCATCCAGCAACTGACCCCTGCCCACTCCCAGGGCTGTGGGGAGATGGGGTTCTGTGGTTGTTGCTCTGGATGGCCCGGGGGGGGGGATCAGAAAGAACCTGGGCCATGGAGATCACCTGGGGGGGGCTGGGTTTTCTCCATGTGGTCAGTGGACTCTCCTATTGGGAGGCTTGCAGGCCCAGGGGAGATCTCACCCACTGGGGTCTCGGCATCCCAGGTGGTGGGTGAGGCTCCTGGAAGGGTAACCGAATGCAGGCCTGGGTGGGGGTGGGGGTGGGGGTATGTCAGGGTTGCCAGCCTCCAGGTGGGGCCTGGGGATCTCCTGCTTTCACAACTGATCCCCAGCTGACAGAGATCAGCTCCCCTGGAGAAAATGGCTGCTTTGAAGGGTGGACTCTATGGCATGGTACCATGCTGAGGCCCCTCCCCTCCCCAAACCCCGCCCTCTCCTGGCTCCACCCCCAAAGTCTCCAGGTATTTTCCAACCCAGACTTGGCAACCCTAGGGTGTGTACATCGGGGATGGCCTGGGCAGGCACTCTCTGCTCTGGGTGTTTTTCTGGGGCGGCAGCCCTACGGACACCTTCCAGGGTCTGGGCGCCACTGGAGACCACGGGCCTGATGCCTATGTAGGCTTGCAGGGGGTTGTTCCATGTCTTGTGACCACGACACTGGGGGTGGGGTGGGGTGGGTTATTGGAAGCTGGACCTATCTTGTTCCTCGCCTGAGCGTCTGCCGCATGACTCCAACTCCGGGTCCTCAGTGGGGGATGGTCCAAGGAGCCAAGGCCGATGGCTGGGGAGGACCAGAGGGATCGGGGGGGCACCCGCTGACAACAGGCCAGCAGTGCCAGAGGCCATCACCCTGACAGAGCCCACAGGGGAAACCTCTCCACCAACGCCTGTGATAGACATCGGGTCTCTTCTGGGCAGGACTTGAACCTGGGCCCAGTCCACAGGCACGGGGGTGTCAGAAAGCCCAGGCCAAGGGGACACGGAGGAGGCCAGGTGCTGGTTCGGCTGCAGAACCAGAGCAGTGCGCTGACTGCGGCCCTTCCTCCAGGGATCCGGCCAGAGCAGAGCGCAGTCTCAGGAGCTCCAGCAACTGTCAGCGGTGCACCTGCACCCACTGAGGCCTCAGAAGTCTGCCTGGCTGGATCAGCCGGTCCCCTAGACGCCAGCTCCAAGCTCCCAGCCCAGCCCCAACCTCAGGCCAAGGCTCCAGAGTCACCTCAGAGGAAACCTGACTGGGTCTGCCTGACTGCAGAATGTGGGACAGCATCTCTGTGTGAGAGTCCTACAAAGTCAGTCAACAACAAGTGTCCTAGAGAAGGAAGTCTTTATTGAGAAAGGTCTGTTGTGGTCATCTGCACTTCTTGTGTTAGTAATGGCTTACACAGCCCCAAGCAGGACAATTATACAGAATTCAAAAAGAGGTCTGGTAAGGAATCGCAACCAATCACCAAGCCAAAGAAAAGGCGCTCAAAATACTGGTTTACGGTTCCCAGGGAAGAAGCGGGAAGAATTAGAGTCAGACAAGAGAAGAGATACATGGGCAGGCACCAGCAGTCTCCCAAGGTCAGAGCAGCTTGGAGAGCGATAAGCATGCCATGAGAAATATAACATAACGTTCCACAGTCCTGACATCAAGGGCTCACTCATCCCACCTCCCGGGCAGGAGATGGCAGCATTAGCTGACATTCTGCCCCCCCAGGTTTCAGCGGGTACAATTTATGGAAGGCACAAAGCAATGCAGGAGCATTAACATGTTCAGCAGCAAGCCATTCATTATCTCTTGGCCCAAAGTCTTTCCAGCGTACTAGATAAAATAAGCGACCACGTTTAAGCTTAGAGTCCAGAATTTGCACAATCTCATAATGAGGTTCACCATTCAGCATCAGAGGAGGAGGAACTGGTTGCTGGGGCCACCAGATATTTGGTCCGGGGTCCTGTTTCAGTAAGCTGAAATGAAAAACGGGATGCAAAGATTTCAGTGACTTAGGCAGTTCAAGTTCAACAGTCACCTCATTGATCTTTCTGACTACTTTGAACGGGCCCATATATTTCCAGCCCAATTTGCGACTGGGCTGCAGACCCCAGATATCCTTGGTTGACAAATACATCAAATGCCCTCCCCTTGTCCGCTTGCTATTTATAGTGCCTCTTGGCTTTGTCCAATGTCTTTGCTATTAAGGGCCAAGAGTCCTGTAATGCTTTCCACCAGTCTTGAGAGTCCCCGGCCCTGATCCAACAGGGGTGAGTTGCGGAAGGGGGGTGACTTCATATCCACAGGAAGCCATAAAGAGGGAGACACCCATAGAAGAATGAACTGCATTATTGTAACTATACTCTGCAAATGGCAATAAATCAACCCAATTATCTTGTTGATAATTTCGAGAAACAGCGTAAAAATTGTTCGACAACTTGATTGACTCTTTTGGTCTGGCCATCAGTCTCTGGGTGATAAGCACTGCTGAGCGCTTGTTCCACCCCAATACATGTAATAACTCCCACCAGAAGTTGGCAACTAACTGCGATCTGCGGTTGGAGATTATCTTGCATGGGACAGAATGCAGTTTGATATTACTCGTAAACATTTTGGCCAGCACCTTTGCTGTGGGTATTTGCTTGAATGGGATGAAATGGGTTTGTTTTGTAAACAAAGCCTCCACCACCCAGAGCACCGTTTCCCCCTTGCTAGGGGGCAGATCTGTAATAAAATCCATAGAGATCACCTCCCAAGATCGGCTAGGGGTTTCTAATGGTTTTAACACTCCACAGTCCCGATGTCAAGGGCTCACCCATCCCACTTCCCGGGCAGGAGATGGCAGCATTAGCTGACACTCCGCTGTGGCCGCTGGGCCGGGGTGGCAAGGTTAGGCAGTGTGCTGATGCCACAGCTGGTCTGGGTAGGAAACTGCTGATCTCCCCACAACAGACACCCTGTGAGGTAGGTGGGACTGAGAGAGCTCTGAGAGAACTGCTCTTGAGAGAGTTGTGACTGACCCAAGGCCACCCAGCTGGCTGCCTGTGGAGGAGGAATGGGGAATCAAACTCAGTTCTCCAGATTAGAGTCTGCTGCTCTTAACCACGACACCAAACTGGTAATCAGTTTGGCCTGCATCCGGATGAGTTGGCAGCTGGAGGATGAAGGAGGATGTTGTGTGACTCTGGAGAAATCCATGACGACTCTTAAGCAAGTCAGGGAGGGTCCCCTGAACCTCACCAAATGTGGGATGCGCTATACTCCCCAAGACCTCAGCCTATAGGGAACTTAACGGAGGCAGTACACCTCGAATTCCAGTGCTGGGAGGCAACAGCAGGGGAAGGTCTGTGTCTCCAGGACCTGTTCATTGGCCTTCTGGGGCAGCTCCTGGGCCACTGCTCTGGATGGACCACTGGTCTGGTCCAGCAGGGTTCTTCATGCCCTCTTGGACCTGCTGCTGCTTGGCGTTAGCCAAATGGATGCCTCACTTGCCCTCCAAGCCCACCCTGGGACCGAGTTGCGTAGCCTGAGGGGACTGCAGTGATAACAGAAGCCATTGGGACTTTCAACAAGAGCCTTTTTATTTTTAGCTTTAAGACTTAAAAGCGGGCATTTCATGCACTTGTGGCTGCCTTCTCACAAATGTATCTCTGACTTGAAGAACACGTCTCTTGTTTCAGGGCTCTTCCACTCATTTTTACACAGGCGCCTGACCGGTCAGAAAGTTTCTCAGTACTGGAAAGAAAATAAAAACCTTATGAAGAAAGTGGGGGGAGGGACAGAGGCATTGTGTATGACCCTGGGAAAACACCGTGATGGCACTTAAGCAAGTCAGCAAGGGCCTACTCAGCCCCGTCACATGCGGGAAGCACTATAGTCTCCAAGACCTCGTCCAAAAGGGAACCTCCACATACAGAGGCAGTACACCTTGAATATGAGTCCTGGGGGGCAACAGCAGGGGAAGGTCTTGGCCCCCATGTCCTGTTTGTTGACCCTCCAGGCTGCCTGCTTGGCCACTGCAGTGGAAAGACCAGTGGTCGAGTCCAGCAGAAGTCTTTGTTTGCTCTAAGACCTGCTGCTACTTGGCATCAGCCAAATGGCAGCCTCAGTTGCCCTCCAGCCACAGTGGTGTGTGTGTGTGGGTGTGTGGGGGTGTGCTACTTGTACTGCTTTGTATGCAGAAGATCCTGCAGTTGAAAGGGACCAGGCAGCAGGTGATGGGAAAGGCCTTTTCTCTGCCTGAGACACCCTGGAGACAGAGCGGCTGCCGGCCTGAGTAGACAAGAGAGACCTTGATGGGGTGATAAAGTACGAGGCTGCCTCCGGTGGGTGTTCACAGCCTGGGACCACTGTGCATAGCCTGAGGGGACTGCGGTGCTAACAGACTGATCAAAAGTGGCCTTTTGTTTTTAGCTTTAGGAGTTACACGGGCATCTCATGCATTTGGGTCGACTGACCGGGCGTGGCCACCTTCTCACAAACGTATCTCAGATGTGAAGAACAGGGCTCTTCCCCCAGGGTTCCTTGGCTCACTTTTGCATAGCTGTCAGAAAGAGAATCTTCTTCACCCAAAGAGTGATTAACACGTGGAATTCACTGCAAACAGGAGGTGGTGGCGGCTACAAGCATGGACGGCTTCAAGAGGGAATTGGATAAACCTATGGAGCAGAGGTCCATAAGTGGCTCTTAGCCACAAAGTATAGATAGGAACTCTTAGTCTGGGGCAGGTGATGCTCTATATTCTTGGTGTTTTTTGGGGGGGCAACAGTGGGAGGGCTTCCTGCCCCCACTGCTGGACCTCCCTCCTGAGGGCACCTGGTGTTTTTGGCCACTGTGTGACAGAGTGTTGGACTGGATGGGCCACTGGCCTGACCCAACACTGGCTTCTCTTATGTTCTTAAGTTCCTTACTGCTGGAAAGAAAACAAAAACTTCATGAAGGGGGGGGGGGACACACACAGAGGAAGCGCAACTGCCCTTTGGGGTGTAGGATGACCAGTGTCGGATGACTTCCTGGCCGACACCTCCTGCCTATTGGCTTGTAGGATCAGGGCCCCACCCAGCAGCCCCGGCAGATGGAACAGACTCAGTCCCAATGCAAGGGGCCGGTCAGCGTGGTTCAGCGTGGCTGAGGACCCCACAGGGCAGCTCGCCCTCTAGGACCCCCCCCCCAAGGAGTGCCAGGCCTTGGGTGCCAACTTACACTGTCTTTGTTTCTTTGGGGGTCTCTGCTGGCAGCCACCCGGCAGGGGGAGAGGTCAGGGAGAGCCCCAGGCCCACCACAGCCTCCAGCACCAGCTGTGGCTGCGACACAACCACCAGCGACACTGGCCCCGGGGCACTCAGCTGCTTGGCTGCTGCCAGCTCTTTCTTTCTTTTTGCCCTCCCTTTTCTCCCCAAAGGTGGAGCCAGGACAGCTGACCATGTTGTGTCCCCCCCTCCATTTCATCCCGACAACCACCTTGCAGGTAAGGTTAGGGTGGGTGGGTGGGTGGGTAGGTGATTGGCTCAAGGTTTTGCTTCCACACCAGAGTGGGAAGTGGCCTCAGGTCACCCCACTGCCCCCCCCCCCTTCAGATCTGCACCACTGGAGGCTGCCCTGCAGACAGCTGTTTGACTCTTCCACAAGCTCTGCCTGTGACCTGGCCGTGTGCCAGTGGAGCTTGGAAAGACTCGGGAGCCTCTCTGGGATGAGAGAGTTGGCAGCCCCTCCATCCGACTTGCTCTCAGTGCTTCTGAGGTGCCACTCAGTACCTGTGTTCCGGGGTCTCCGGCTGGAAAGCCTGCTTGACTTGGGGGCAACAGCCCACCCCATCCCCCTCCCCCACTATGGCTCCTTTCAGCTGTCTTTAGCATGTGGCTCACACACAGGGGAGGGGGGAGGCTGAAGAGGTGGTCGTTGGAGGGGAAGGGGTGGGGAAGGGTCTCCAGGCTGTGCATTCCCCAGGTCATTGCTGGTCTCTGATACAGGGTGGAGAGCAGGCCTGGAGAAATACGTCCCGTCCCTTTAACAGGGGCTCCAAAGTGCAGAAACGGGCAGCTCACGCTGCCCACGACACGGAGGGAAATCACTTCACTTGCCAAATGGCATCCTCCGGAGCCTCTGTTAGGGGGGCAGGGTCTCTTGTTCTGGTGCCGGGCAGAGCGGCTCCATCCTCTGACTGGTGCCCCGCTGAGGTTCCCGCCCTGCCTCCCCTTTGCCACAGGGGTATCTGGCTGCAGTCTCAGGGGGTTCTTGACTGAGATGCCTTTTGTGTGGGTGCAATTTTCCCCTGACTGACCAAAGACAAGCTCTCCCCTGCTGGAGACCCAGACCCGTGAGGGAGAGGTCTTGAGTCTTCTGTCAGGATGCCCCTCCCCCCCCAGTGAATTACAGGAACCCGTGGCTGAGGTGAGGGACATGGCCATACGTCTTTCACTGTGGGTGCCCCAGGGAAAATAGCACCTGACTCGAACACACATCCTGCAGGATTCCTGGGTCTGTGTGTGGGCAGCGGCTGCCATTTTCCATGGGGTTGTGGGACCACAGTGGCTTGCGCTCACTGACAGTGTCTCCACGTGCTCCTTATGGGGGGACTGACAGTGCACCACTCCATCGTGGGGGAAGGTTGCTATTCAGACTCCATTACGACCAGTGTGCTCTCCGCACCTCGAAAAAGGGGGGGGGGTTCTGTCCCGGGCTTCCTTTCCGTCTCCCTTGGGGGGGGGGGTCTCGAGTTTGGGCCGCCTGTTTAATCCTGTCATTACAAGGGGTGGGTCAAAGCTACCGAGTCCTTTCTGGCCCCTAAGGATGGAGGAACTGGGCTACTTCGTCCAACCAGAACAAGTCTCACTGGGGAGGGAGCAAGTGGCCCTTCTCTCCTTGGCTTACCCAGTGTAGTGTGCGCCATCAACCCAGCGCCATTCATCGACCCGATTCCATTTGCTCTTTCCTGTGAGTCCGATCCAGAACACGTCTGATTGCAGAAGACTCTAGGAGCAAAGAGAAAATGAGGAACTGGGTGAACGTGGCCCGGGGGTGCTTTCTGCACAGAGCAGGCTGCCGGCAGCCATGCCTGGGGTGGGGATCCTGCCCCTTGTGGGGGGGCACACTGCCCTCCCTTCCTCTGGAGGGGGGGGATCCAGCAACTAAGGAGCTTCTGAAAAGACACTGTAAGGGAATCTCCTGGGATTTGCCCACAGGCGGCCTTTGCCAGAGAGGTCCACTGAGGGCACTGGTGATGTAACTCTGCCCCCCCCCCTCCAAAAATCCTCTCCGGACAGCCCCTCTCTTTCTGTAGGATGTGATGATGGAGACAACCTTTTGCTCCCTCCAGCTCTGCTTCCGCTTCCGCTGCTGCCACTGCTGCTGGAGAAGAACCGGGGAACAAACTCCCTTCAGAGCCGCCTGCTGGCCCACGAGGCCTGATGGAGGTGCCTCCCCCCATGCCAGTCCAGAGGTGGGCACGGGGGGGCGAACACTGGCTCCCTTTGCAGAGATGGGACTTTCTCGCCTCCCTCTCTGGCCGCAGCCCTCTGAGCCCCACCAAATCCTGTTCCTGGGCGGGGGTGGCGGGAGGCCCTCAGGAGCAGCACACAGGGCCAAGTGGAGGTTTGTGGGGGGTACCCCTCCCTTTTGCCACTGGAAACGCCATCCCACCTCACCGATATCACTGTCGCCCCCCAGATGGTGCCAGCATCCCAGGGCTTCAAAACCAGCAGCTGAGCCTGTTGCCTTTCACAGTCCCATCTGCTCCATTCCCAATTCTTGTGGTCCGCTGACACCCACAAGCACTTCCACCGGAAGAGGGTCCATCCAGAGGGGCAGCAGCCTGGCGGAGGAGACACAGAAGAGGGGCAGGGGTGCGTCCTGCTTTATTTTTTTGATAAATTTTTATTATTTTAACAAACATACAAACAAACGAACAAACACACTTATGTGAGGGTGGTAGTAACAACGTCATATCTCTTGGATCGCCTCTTACATATAGATTAGTTTTCCCACCATATGAACCATTATTATTTTTGAAAGTCTACGCTGACAATTTTTGACAATCCTGGCTCTATATATCTAACTATAAAAGTATATAGTCATAACAATCTCTAATTATTACAGCTCTATTACTAACCAAGCCAATTCTCTCCTAATTAAACATTCTACAACTATATCTTTACCTATTAACTAATGTTATAGCATTTCTGTTTGTGCTAATTATTTTAACATATAAGTAAATTCTCTAGTTTGTTTCATGTATCAAACCACCTTAATACCTTTAAGAAATTCGTTCTCTACATTCTTCTATTGTTATTCTTCCCTAAATATCCTTCTTGCCTATATAATCTAAGTCATTATACACACACACACAGAGTTTATTTATTATATTAGGAGTCAGGCTCGCTGTGGGAAGAAATACAACGAGTTCTAGAAGGAAGCTCCTGGTGAGTGTCCCGGCTGTGGCTGGAGGGGCGGCAGAGGGAAGGGGAAAACAGAGGAAGGCAAGCTGTGTTTATTTCCTTCTGTTTAGCTATAAGGCAGGGCTATCTCAAGTCCTTTTGCTGCCCCAAGTGGGTAGTATGGGAGGACAGCCTCATAGTAACAGGTATGGTTCCCTCTACCCCTGACTTATGTTGATTTGGGGCTCTGCAGTGGCCGCTAAGGTAGAGAAGCACTTCCTCCTGTGCCATGTCTTCTGGGTTCCAAGGGTCTGGAAAGCAGTTCCATAGCCAGTTACAGGGTTGCCAACTCTGGGTTGGGAAACACCTGTAGATTTGAGGGGTAGAGCCTGGGGAGGGCGGGGTTTGGGGTGCAGAGGGACCCAGCAGGGTATAATGCCATAGAATCCACTACCAAAAGCAGCCATTTTCTCCAGGAGAACTGATCTTGGAGATCTCCAGGTGCTGCCTGGAGGCTAGCAATACTAAGGGGAGGGCAGGGTTTTGGGTGCCCTTGGCAGCCATTGTAATAGCTGGGAAATTTTCTGTAGGAGAAATTATGTGCTGTGGCTGGGGAACACGGTAATTTCTTGGAGATCTCCAGGCCCCACAGGGAGACTGGCAACTCCAGTGACCATTTAAGGGAAGATGGGGAGATATATTTTACCTCATGACACATTCAGTGACGCAACAGCAAACTGTTTAGAATGTTAGAGGCAAAGGCCAATCAGGTCACATATGCAAATGACATCTGTGTTCTGACTGGCTATGGGGGGGAGAGGAACAACAAACTGTTTAAAATATTGGAGGCACGGCTCAGGCAATGCAGCCAGTAGATAAGGACAGTTTGAGTGACACATCAGGCAGCCAACTGATTTTGGCAAGCATAGAATGTTGCCATTTGAAATTCCTTGTATTATATAGAGAGATTGTCTTCTGTTTATAGAACTTCCTAGAACTCTTAAAATCTTCCCTAATTTTTTAATTAATTTTTCCTATAATTTTATAAATGCATTAAAAAAGAAAGAAAATACACATTCATTATAACCAATGATAATTCATTGCTAAAACAGTTTCCCCCTAGCCCATCTTAGTCAATTACACAAAATCCAAGCTTCTCTAGATCAGCCTTATTTAGGAGGTTTTCTTCTTTTCTGCTTTTTGAAAGTCCTTTTTATCAATAAAGTCACCGTTCTGTGCCTCCTTATAAGCAGAGGGGATTTCTTTTAAGGCTCGCCATCTGTATTCCATGTTTATGGTGATTAATATTTTCATAGCTTCTGTTTTGTCTTCTCTGTGGAGTATAACTTTGAAGATTGCAGAATTTGACAGTCTTTTAGTAGATCTGTTGTTCTCACTGTACCCCTGATCATCGTGATTGCAGGGTTGTTCTGTGTCTTGCACTGTTAAGTGCTGAGGATCCTTTTCTCTATAGGTTAAGTCAGGTTGTTTGCGGTGGTGTCTTGCAACTGGCATAATTTGCTGCTGGAATTCTTTTCCTCTACGGGTTGGGTCTACTAAGTTATAGTGGTGTTCTGTTTCTTGCACTATTTGATGCTGAAGTTCTTTTATCCAGCTTGTAGTTTGGGTTGGTGTTGCACCATATTTATCCTTTACAGGTTCTAAAGCAGGGGTGTCGAACTCATTTGTTATGAGGGCTGGATCTGACATAAATGAGACCTTGTTGGGCCAGACCATGTGTGTCATAAGATGTAATGCCAGGTAGTGGAGATACAAACTTTATAAAGGACACAAACACAAAGTGTTTTTTTACTTAAAATAAAAACATGCTCAGAACATTAGCACTCTTGCAACGTTTTGTTTATTTAACATTATCTGATAACAGACTCCTCTTGCTCTGAATTATTGCATCAAAATGTCTGTGCTGTTGCAGTCTTGTGTATGCTGTTCAGGTGTGTGTCTAGTGTCTGTAAGCTGCAAACCTGCTTTTGATTTATTGACATTCACCACAGAAATCTCATGCTCAGAGCTCTGAGTCCAGGACCCCAGGGGGAAACTGTAGCTGATCAATTTCTTCAAAGCCCTCGGGACAAATATCGTCTGGCATTTTTCTTTTTGTATCTTGACCCTCCATTTTAAAACAGTAACAAAAGACCCAGCAGAATCCACAATCTCTACTGCTTATCTTTTCAAGGCTGACCGTGCTTAAAGTTTCGATAGCTAAGAATCTATTCGCACAAGTCAGATGCTTACTATGAAGTGTGACATCATAAAAAGTTGCCACAAAGAAGCAGAATCAACTCTAAATTACTCCCTTTCTTTCTGTCTTTTTTCCAAGAGTACTATAAAATCCTTTTATCAAAGCACAAACAAAAGTCTCACTTTGCCCCAAGCAATATTTCACTCAGCTTTTTAAAAAACGAATTGTCTCCGCCACTCTGCAAGAAGGGGGGGGGGGGGGAATCTCACTCTCCTTTCCGTGTCCTTTAAAAAAATTTTTTTTAAAAAACCAGGGGCTTCATGTTGTTTTTTTCAGGCACTTGCGTTGTAAATCTTCACTGGTGTAACTGATGAGGCTGAGATAAACTCTCTTGCTTCCAGGGCGTACACAGCTGGTGCAATTTATGGCTGCCATAACTACTCTTCTTTGTCTCGGGAGGATCCAGGGCTTCCACCCTTTAGTGGCAAATGGCCCCCCCCCCCCCCCCGAAACAAGTCCCTTGCACCTGACCTCTGGTGGAGCTCGGGTTCCCCTGAAAACTCCTCTAAATGGAACAAAGAGCCGGTGGCACTCCGGAGAAGTGTTGCTGTGTCGTAGCCCCCCGCGTCCTGCTTTAGAGGTGCTGCTACTGTCATGTGCTTCATATCTTGGGCAGCCCTTGAGGACAGCTCAGAGACTCGCAGCTATGCCAGCATCAGGCTAAAGGGCTGGACTTCAGGGTGCCAGAGCAAGATGTGGTGAACTTTCTATGTCCTTGCTAACACTCGAGTTGCAGGGGGAGCTGGAAAACATGGCCCCAGTTGCCAGGAGGACGTTTTGTGAACTGATGCCAGTTGATGGGGACAGGGAGGTGGGCAAGGCCAGGTCCCCTTCCTTGAGGGGCTGACCCCCACAAACATCGGACTTACCCATCTGCTGGCAGGATCTGGCCGCCTCCAGCTCCCGGGCCCCTTTCTCCTTCTCCTGCTGCAGGCTGGTCAGGCAGTTCGCGACCCGCTCCAGTTCCCCCTCCAGCCGCTGCTGAGTGCCGTTGCCGTCCTGCTGGCTCTGCCGGAGGGCCAGCCTGGTGGCGCTGAGCTCGGCCCGGGCCCGGGACAGCAGCCGCAGGGTCTGGGTCAGGTTCTCCTCCCGGCCGCCCAGCCGCTCTGCCAGGGTGCTGCTCTCCGCCCGGTGCCTCTGGGACGCCCCCTCCAGCGCCCGGGAGACCTGCCAGTCTGCAGAGCAAAGGCCCGGGTGGGCAAGGGGGCGGGCAGGCCCGGGGGCGCCCTTGAGAAGGTGGGGGGCTGTGCGGGCAGGCAGCGGGGGTCCTGCTCACAGGTCAGTGGGGGGGGGTCTATGCCACCCTCCTCCAGGCAACGGGGCTGCATAAGTGGCGGGGGCCCAGACCCAGAAGGCGCTCCTGCCGCCCCTCGGCCCCGTCCCTGCTGTGGCCCCCCGGGGCGAGGGGGTGAGGGGGCGTGGCGCGGCAGGCTACTTACAGCGGAGGCCGAGGCCCAGGCAGGTGGCCAGGAGGAAGAGGCAGGCGCCCAGCAGGGCCAGCGGGACCAAGGACCAGGCTCGCCGCCCAAAGAGGGCCCCTGGAAGAGAAGCCCACAAAGGGGGGGGGGAGGGTCGTCGGGGGTCCTTGGCGGACGGCTCCCTCCCCAGCCCGGCTTGGCCTCGAGGGCCGGGCGCGGGCTCCCTCTCCCACCGTCTCTCCCGCTGACTCACCGGGGGGCTGCGGGGCCGGGCCGGGGGCGGCGGGCTGGCGGGGCCGGGGGGCGGCGGGGAAGTTCTCGTAGGTGAGCTCGCCCTCACCGTCGCTGCAGTCTGCAAGAGGAGGGAAGGGGGGCGCCGTCCGTCAGCGGCGGGCGGGCAGGCAGGCGGGCGGGCGGGGAGGGAGGGAGGCGAAGGGAAGGGGAGGGAAGCAAGGGGCAAGGCCGGGCCGTCGGGCTGCCTACCCACCCACCCACCCACCTTCGTGCGGGGCGTCCCCGGGAGGCCGGCTCTTCTCGGGGGGGCTCTTGGCGAAGCGCAGGTCCGCGTAGGTCACCCCCTCGGCCATGCCCGCGCCCCAGCCCAGCCCCGCCGCTGTCGGAGCCCCTCAGGCTTCTCCGACTGGATTCGCAAAGCAGAAGTCGGGGACCTGAAGCCAACCTCCGGGCCCGCCCCGGGGAACACTCGCGGGCGGCGGGGGCGTTCCGTGCCGGGCCCGCCTCGCCGAAGCGGCCTCCTCCCCAGGCAGTTCGGGCCCCAGAGACGGGGTGGGCCAACGGGCTGCGGGTGGCTGGAATCTCGCCGGGGCCGAGACTCGCAGGCCCCGGCGGAGAGGTGCGGGGGAGGGGTTCTCTTGGCCCAGCCGGGAGCTCAGCTCGGGAGTCGCGCCCGAATGGCAGGGGGGCCCTCCGCACGCAGCCACCCCGCCCCCGCCCACCCCCACCCCGGGGAATCCTTGGCCAGCCACCCCGCCCACGGCCCGCCTAAGCCACTCGGTCGGATTGCGGCCATGCCCCGTTTTACGCGCAGACCCGTCCTTCTCCCTGGACGGGCGTCTTCAGGAGGGCATCGTGGGGGTGGAGTGGGGCCTCCCCTCCCTCCCCTCCCTCTGGCCCTCAAGGCAGCGGCAGAGAGAGACACCCTCCCGCGCCCCCCCCCCCCGGCTTTCTCCCCACAGGGCAGGGCGCGGAAGGGGGATCCCCCCCCCCCGGCGGCAGGAGGGCTTGTCCTGCTCGGAGCGCCTCAGACCCGGCAGCAGGACAGGCCGCCGGGAGGGCGGAGAGTCCCCGGAATGTGGTGATAAAGGAGACCTGGCGGTCCAGGCCTCATTGTGGGGTGCGGGGCTGTTCCAAATGGTTCTCTGGATTTGTCACCGGATTTGCAAATAAGGAACCAGTAAATGCCAACCAGGAACTGGGAACCAACTTCAGCTTCCCTAATGGGGGGAAGTCAGCAGTGGGGTCCCACAAGGTTCGGGACTGTATGGCGGCCGGTGCTGTTTAACTTATCCATCAGTGATCTGGGACTGGGGGTGAGTAGTGTAGTGGCCTGGCTTGCAGATGACACCAAATTATTCAGGGTGGTGAAAACCAAGGCTGACTGTGAAGAGCTCCAAATTCACTGCCACAGGAGGTGGTGGCAGCTACAAGCATGGACGGCTTCAAGAGGGAATTGGATAAATGTCTGGAGCAGAGGTCCCATCAGTGGTCCCTATTAGCCAGAAGGTACAGATAGGAACTCTCAGTCTGGGGCAAGTGATGCTCTGTATTCCTGGTGCTTGGGGGGGGGGGGAGCAACAGTGGGAGGGCTTCTAGTGTCCTGGCCCCACTGCTGGACCTCCTGATGGCCCCTGGTGTTTTTGGCCACTGAGTGACACAGAGTGTTGGACTGGATGGGCTACTGGCCTGATCCAACATTGGCTTCTCTTATGTTCTTAAAAGGACCTCCCCAAACTGGGTGATCCACACTGTGTGATGCACACAAAATATCCCAGCTTCACATATAGGCTAACGGGGTCTGAATTTGCAGAGACTGAAAAGACCTCGGGGTGGTAGTGGATAGCTGAATGATGGTGTCAGCCCAGTGTGCTGCAGCAGTGGAAAGGGCAAGCTCTGTGTTCAGGATTATTAGGAGACTGAACATAAAACAGCCAATATTGTAACGGCCCTGTATAGATCTATGGTGCAGCCTCGTTTGGAATACTGTGTACAGTTGGGGTGGGGGGGATGTCACCAAATCTCAAAAAGGATTGGGACTTTTCAGTTTAGAAAAGACACAACTAAGGGGGGGGGGGACATGATAGAGGTTTCTAACATTAGGCACAAGGTGGAGAGAGGGTCACAAAGAGAGAACAAAGATAACTTTTTCTCCCTCTCCCAAAAGACTTGAACTTGAGGGCATCCAATGAAGCTGATGGGCAGTAGGTTCAGGACAGACAAAAAGAAATACTTCTTTACACAGTGAGCAATTAAAAGGTAGGATTCACTACCAGAGGATGGAGTGATGGCCACAGGAACAAACAGCTTTAGAAGGGGATTAGATAGATTCATGGAGGAGAAGTCTGTCAATGGCCACTAAGCCTCTGAATCCCAGAGCCAGGAGGCACCATCAGGGGAAGGCCTCGGCCTCTCTGCCCTGTTGTTGGCTGTCCAGAGGAACAGGTTGGCTGCTGTGTGAGACGGGATACTGGACTAGATGGACCCTCACTGGTCTGATCCAGCAGGGCTCTTCTAGTGTTCTTATCGGGAAGGCCTCGGCCTCTCTGCCCTGTTGTTGGCCCTCCAGAGGAACTGGCTGGCCCCTGTGTGAGATGGGATGCTGGACTAGATGCACCCCCACTGGTCTGACCCAACAGGGCTCTTCTGATGTTCTTCTCAGGGGAAGGCCTCGGCCTCTCTGCCCTGTTGCTGGCCCTCCAGAGGAACTGGCTGGCCCCTGTGTGAGAGACTGGATGCTGGACTGGAGGGACCCTCACTGGTCTGACCCAGCAGGGCTCTTCTGGTGTTCTTCTCAGGGGAAGGCCTCGGCCTCTCTGCCCTGTTGCTGGCCCTCCAGAGGAACTGGCTGGCCTCTCTGTGTGAGACAGGATGCTGGACTAGATGGACCCTCACTGGTCTGACCCAGCAGGGCTCTTCTGAGGTTCTTCTCAGGGGAAGGCCTCGGCCTCTCTGCCCTGTTGCTGGCCCTCCAGAGGAACTGGCTGGCCCCTGTGTGAGACAGGATGCTGGACTAGATGGACCCTCACTGGTCTGACCCAACAGGGCTCTTCTGATGTTCTTCTCAGGGGAAGGCCTCGGCCTCTCTGCCCTGTTGCTGGCCCTCCAGAGGAACTGGCTGGCCTCTCTGTGTGAGACTGGATGCTGGACTGGAGGGACCCTCACTGGTCTGACCCAACAGGGCTCTTCTGGTGTTCTTCTCAGGGGAAGGCCTCGGCCTCTCTGCCCTGTTGTTGGCCCTCCAGAGGAACTGGCTGGCCTCTCTGTGTGAGACAAGATGCTGGACTAGAGGGAGCCTCGCTGGTCTGACCCAGCAGGGCTCTTCTGAGGTTCTTGTGTTCTTGCTAAGGAAACTTGCCAGAGATTGCACCCGGGCCTTTCTTCCTGCCAGGCAGATGCTCTCCCACCGAGCCATGGCCCCTCCCTGCTGCAGTCTGCCTCTCATATAGGGGAAGAGGTCTGCCTTTTAGGGGGTAAGACTTGATGGGGGCACCAGTCACTGCCTTTGTACACACCCTCTTTCCCAAGGGCCCTCTCCTTCAGTACTCCCTGCCAAGGCCCCCTTCCAGATCAGTGTTTTAGCCCTGGGACGCTAGTCACCTCCCAACCCCCCCCCCCCCCAGCCACATGACTCTGCCATTTCCTCTTGCGCCTCATCAGCCATGCAAATCTTCTGGGGGTTTCCTGGCTTCTGACTTCTCTGCATAAGGGAGCCCACATGGGAGGGCTTCCGAATACACTTACGGCATGCAAACTGGGGAAGGACTTCCCGGTAAGGAGGAGAAGACATTGTCCAAGGCTATAGGATTCAAAGTAAAAAAAAATTAATGGGCTTGGGATCAAAGCTCCCTCTAAGCTGTGGAGTCCTGTGAACAAAAATTCTACTTTGTGAGCTACTGGAGTTAAAGTTGTGAGCTCTGGAGCCATCCTTCCTGAGCGAAGACAGAAATGTGTGAGCTGGAGGCTAAAAAACTGTGAGCTAGCTCACACTAACTCAGCTTAGAGGGAACACTGCTTGGGATCTCTTGGCCCAACCTCAAAGTGACATTTTGGAGGCAGAAGAGATGTTCTGAAAGTGCCCTCGTCTGTCTTCACCACCAATGCGCCTTTTGTCTGGTCTGGGATGTGCCCTGAAAGCCCAGTTCTGCGAGTTTTCAGCTTGGCTCTATCTGAATAGAGGGCAGAACTGTCCTCCATTGACTGTCGCCTGTGAGATCCACACCCAGGGGCAAGGAGGGGGAGTGGAGAAACGGGCTGGCGGCTGTATTATGTCAAGGGAGAGCTTTGCTTTCAAGGCATGAAGCCCCGGGGTGGCCTGGAATAAGCTGTGTTATAGTCTCTAACAGGGGCGTAGAGTTTTCTAAATTCCGGGGGGGGGGCTCTTTAGCGATGTCCCCCCCCCCGCTGGAAAACCTCTGCGCTTCCCGGAGCCCTTCTGAGGCCCGCCAGCCACTGCTGCCGGGGCCTCTCCCCCTCCCCACTCCTTCCCTCTCCCTTCGCCGGGAAAAGAGGGAGGGAGAGGGAAGGATGGAAGAGTGGCCAGGCGGGCGGGGGGAGAGGCACCGGCAGCAGCAGCTGCCGGCCTTGGAAGGGCCCCGGGAGAGGCGGCGGCAGGCGGCGGCAGGCACTACGTTTCCCCGGGGGGGGGCAGTCCCCCCCGGGAAATTTTGCGGGAGGCTCGAGCCCTCGAGCCCCCCCGTACTCTACGCCTATGGTCTCTAAGTCTTGACCTGGAGGGCCCAGGCTAGCCCGATCTCATTAGATCTCGGAAACTAAGCAGGGTTGGCCTGAAGAAGTGTGCTTGCACACGAAAGCTTATTTATTTATTTATTTATTTATTATTTCACATTTATATCCCGCCCTCCCCACAAGCGGGCTCAGGGCGGCTCACATGGGCCCAAGGCCAATTCAATACAATAACCTATAAAATCACTTAAAACATTCTAATAAATATCATTAAAACATATAAATTACCTATAAAAGCTTCCATAATACAGCGTCTGATGGCAACCAAGTGGTAGGTCTGAGCCCCTCCCCCCCCCCCCCCCGCAGCCATAGCCGAGGCCGTGTTGGACCAGGGATACATCATAATAATTATGATGTTAGATGGGAGATGGTATCCATAAAATCATCGGTGGCGGCTCCTATTCAAAGGCCTGGCGGAAGATCTCCGTCTTGCAGGCCCTGCGGAACTGCATCAGGTCCCGCAGGGCCCTGATCTCCTCCAGGAGCTCATTCCACCAGACAGGAGCCGCCACCGAGAAGGCCCTGGTCCTTGTTCTGGCCTGCCTGGCATCTCTGGGGCCAGGGACACATAATCTGTGTTCTGACCCCGACCGTAGTGCTCTCTGGGGTAAGTACGGAAAGAGGCGGTCCCTAAGGTATGTTGGACCCTGGCCATATAGGGCTTTATAGGTAAGAACCAGCACTTTGAAGCGAACTCGGTATGCTATAGGCAGCCAGCACAGGCTGGATATGGTCCCGCCTTGTGAGACCCATCAGCATCCTGGCCGTGGCATTCTGCACCAGCTGCAGCTTCCGGACTTGCACCAAAGGCAGCCCCATGTAGAGAGCGTTACAGTAGTCCAACCTCGAGGTGACCGTCGCATGGATCACTGTGGCAAGGTCATCACGGTCGAGGTAGGGAACCAACTGCCTCGCCAGCTGTAGATGGTAAAAGGCTGACTTGGCAGTGGCTGCTACCTGGGCCTCCATTGACAAGGAAGGCTCCAGGAGCACTCCCAGACTCCTAACCCTCGGCGCAGGCACCAATGGTGCCCCGTCGAAGCTCGGGAGCGGGACCCCCCACTCTGGACCGCAACGACCCAGGCACAGGACCTCCGTCTTCGCCGGGTTCAATTTCAACCTGCTAGATCTGAGCCAGTCAGCCACGGCGTGCAATGCCCGGTCCAGATCGTCTGGGTTGGAGTCCGACTGGCCGCCCAACATCAGATAGAGCTGGGTTTCATCCGCATACTGATGACATCCCAGCCCAAACCTCCGGACAATCTGGGCAAGGGGGCGCATATAGATATTAAACAGCATCGGGGAGAGCACTGCCCCCTGCGGCACACCGCACTCAAGCGGGTGCCTCGAGGACTGCTGCTCCCCTAGCACCACCCTTTGTCCCCAACCCTGGAGAAATGAGACGAGCCATTGTAGGGCCCGCCCCCCTATCCCCACGTCGGCAAGGCGGCGGGACAGCAGCTGATGATCGACTGTGACGAACGCTGCCAACAAGTCGAGCAACCGCAACACCGCCCCACCGCCCTGATCCAGATGTCGCCGGAGGTCGTCAGTTAGGGCGACCAAGGCAGTCTCCATCCCATGTCCCGGGCGAAAGCCGGACTGAAAGGGGTCAAGGACCGAAGCATCATCCAGATACCTCTGTAACTGTAACGCCACCGCCCTCTCTATTAATTTGCCCAAATAGGGCAAATTGGACACCGGCCTATAATTTGCCAATTCTGCCGGGTCCAGATGTACCTTTTTTAGGAGTGGGCGGACCATCGCCTCCTTGAGAGCCCCCGGGAATTTCCCTTCAGAGAGGGAGGTGTTAATTATTTCCCGGGCGGTACCTCGTAACCCCTCGTGGCCTGATCTTATAAGCCAGGACGGGCACGGATCAAGGGTGCATGTGGTTGGGCGAACAGTCAAGAGCAGTCTGTCAACTTCCTCAAGATCAAGCTGGTCGAACCCATCTAAGCCCGGAAACGAAGACGTGCAAGGGGCCTCGAGTTCACTCACCGTATCACTTGTGGCGGGGAGGTCCCAGCAGAGCGACAAGACTTTCTCCGCAAAATAGCTTGCAAATGCCTCACAGCCAATTTCCAATTCCCTAGAATTTGCTCTGCTACACGGCAGTATTGTTAACGACCGAATTGTCCTAAATAATTGGGCTGGGCGTGAGCTAGTGGATGCAATCTCGGCAGCGAAGAACTCTTTCTTTGCTGCCTTAGTTGCCATCTCATAGGCTTTCATAAGCATCCTATAAGATGCTCTTGACACTTCGTCGCGAGCGTGACGCCACCGTCTCTCTAGCCATCTTAACTCCCGTTTCATTTGGCGCAGCTCCTGGGTATACCACGGGCCAGTCTGTTCCGGGGGCGAAGAGGGCACCTGGGAGTGATCTCGTCGATAGCTGTTGCGAGCCGGTTGTGCCAATCTTCAACCAGCTCGTCCAACGAGCCGCCAGGAGGCTTCGGTTCCCGCAGAGCCATCTGGAACCGCTCAGAATTAAACACTCAGAATTAAACTTCGTTGGGTCTTTGGAAAGTATTGGAGTCGGGAGGCGAGTTGTATGATGATCATAGCAAAGACTTTATTAGTGAATCAGCATGTTCAGGAGATGGTCAGATCAAGCACGCAGCCAGGGCTCCAGACCCTGCTTATATGCTTGCCGGAGCCACACCTCTGGCCGCACCCAGAATACCTGATAGGGGCTTAGCATATGCGCATAGTTCTGATAGGGCCTTAGGTCTTAAGTTGTAGTTCATAGGTCCCCCGCGGAAGACCTAGGCTGGCTATTGGTGGTCGTTTTGGATCCGACTGTCTATTGTTCTACCTGGCTGAAGCTCAGGTAGAATCGGGCCATGTGCTCTGACCGCATGGCGGTCGCCATTTCGTGACTAGTACACAACACCCCTCCCCCCATAGTTCGGTCCCACTCGGCAGACATAGTCCTGAAGGTACTCTGGCCGGCGACGTTCGCGGCCCGAGCGCCGGGGCGTTGCAGGTCGCGGGGCCTCGGCAGGCCCTGGGATCGGGGTGCCCTCTTGATTGCTTTCGGGAGCGCTGGGCCGCGGCTCGGCCGGCGCTCCGTCCACGGGCTGCTCCTCCGGTAGGGATTCTGAGGTTTCATCCTCCGTATCAGGGTCCCCTAGCTGGGTTGGTGATGGCTCCGTGGGAAGTGCTGACTCGGGAACACTTGGTGTGTGGTCCGGAGTGCACCACCGGAGCTGATCGATGTGGAGCTGCCAGGTTGCTCCTTCTTCCGTTCTGACCTCGTACGAGAGCGGGCCAGTTGCTCGGATGATCCATGCCGGGATCCACCCTGGGCCCCGGGCGTAGTTCCGGGCGTAGACGGGGTCCTCGGGCGCGAAATCTCGGGCGGCTGGCCGGAGCTCTGTCCTCGCGTCGGCATCGATGGCGCGGTCAGGGTGGAGACGATCCAGTATGGTGCCGAGTCGCCGGCCCATCAACAACTCCGCTGGGCGGCGACCCATTCCCGTGTGTGGGGTGTTGTGCTGGCTGAAAAGGAATTTGATTAGCTGCAGCTCCCAGTCCCCGGTGTCCATCCTTTTGATGGCGTCTTTGGTTGTGCGAACCATCCGTTCTGCCTGTCCATTGGTAGCTGGGTGGAACGGTGCCGAGCGGATGTGCCGGATGCCGAACAGGTCTGTGAAGCGCTGGAACTCTCCCGATGTGAAGGCCGTTCCATTGTCTGTCACGAGCGAGTCTGGCACTCCGTGGGTGGCGAAGATGCGCCACAGGGCCCTCGTGGCCGCCTCGGTCGAGGTAGACCGCACCGGGACTACCTCCAGCCACTTACTGTAGCTATCTACAACAATAAAGAACAACTGCCCCTGGACCGGCCCAGCGAAGTCTAGATGGAGTCGTGACCATGGTTTGTCAGTTGACTCCCAGGCCCGGACGGGGGCATGGGGAGGATCGGGCCGCGACTCTTGGCATTTGCTGCATTTGTGTACCCGATCCTCAATCTCCTTGTCTATTCCTGTCCACCACACGTAGCTGAGGGCCAAGGCTTTCATCCGGACGATTCCGGGGTGTGCCTCATGGAGGGCTGCTAGTACCCTCGGGCGGAGCGGCTCGGGGATGACTACCCTCGACCCCCAGAGCAAACACCCCTTGTGGGTGGAGAGTTCATGTTTCCGAGCTGTGAAAGCGGCGAACTCCTGGCCCGGATGGTCGGGCCACCCCCTCCCCACCCAGTCGGAAACCCAGGAGAGGACGCGGTCCCGCGCCGTGCGGCGGGCCATGTCGGGTACCTGTACCGGGCGATCCGGAAGATCTTCGAGGAGGGCCACGTAGAATGCAGGAGCCGGGTCAGGGTCGCAGTCCGGGAGGGGCAAGCGGCTGAGGGCGTCGGCGTGGCCCATGGCTTTCCCGGGGCGGTGAATGAAGTCGTACTGGTAACCTGCAAGAAAAATAGACCACCGCAGGACCCGGGGGGGACAGCATCTGGGGCGTCTGGCGGTGTGGGGCGAGCAGCCCAAGAAGCGGCTTATGGTCCATGGCGACCGTAAACGCCCGGCCGTAGAGGTAATCGTGGAATTTTTTTTACCCCTGCCACTATCGCCAGAGCCTCCTTGTCTATTTGGGCGTAATTCCGCTCCGCCTTTGACAGTGTCCGGGAGTAGTAGGCCACGGGCACCTCCCTACCGTTTGGCAGACGATGGCCCAGGACAGCCCCCACCCCGTATGGAGATGCGTCGCACGCAAGGACCACTGGCAAAGACTCGTCGAAGTGTGCCAAGACCGCGTTAGATGCCAACAAGTCCTTAACTGCTGCGAAAGCCCTGTCGTGTCGCGGCCCCCAAGCCCATTTCGCCCCTGTGTCCAGTAACCTATGGAGGGGCTCGGCGACCGCCGCCTTGTGTGGCAAGAACGCATGGTAGAAATTGAGGAGGCCCAAGAATGCCTGGAGCTCCGCTTTTGTCGTCGGGGTCGGCGCCTCCGTGATGGCTTTCACCTTCTCCTTGGTGGGGTGGATGCCCTGTGCATCTACGTGGAACCCCAGGAACGTTACTGAAGGGACTCCCAAGGTGCACTTGTCCTTTCGCACTTTGAGACCAGCGTCCTGGAAACGCTGCAGAATGGCTCGTAAGCGTGTCTTGAAGGTGGCGACGTCTGGAGCTGCGATGAGGACGTCGTCAAAAAATGGCTTCACCCCTGGAATGCCTTTTAAAACAGAGTCCATGAGTTGCTGAAACAGACCAGGGGCAACACTGACCCCAAACTGGAGCCTTTTCACTTTGAAAGCGCCCTTGTGTGTCGCTATGGTTTGAGCTTCTGCGGTTGCCTCGTCTACTGGGAGCTGTTGATAGGCTTGAGCCAAGTCCAGCTTCCCAAAGATCGTGGCTCCCACTAGGTACGCTAGCACATGGCTGATCACTGGTACCGGGTACGAGTGGTCCTGTAATGCCCGATTCAGAGTACATTTGTAGTCTGCGCAGATGCAGACCTCCCCATTAGACTTCAACGGGGTCACTATAGGGGTTTCCCATTTTGCATGGGGAACTGGCTCCAACACGCCTTGAGCCACGAGTTTGTCTAGTTCCGCCTCCACCTTGGGCCGCATTCCTAAAGCCGACCACCGGGCTGGCACCCGGATCGGGCATATGGCCGGATCCAGGTCCAGGAAGACTGGAGGACCCCGGTAGGAACCGAGGGTGCCGTCAAAGACGGCCGGGAATTCCATGCAGACTGAGTCATAATTCGCTAACTCTACTTTGTGAACCCCCGTCATGGCCACCCCCAGGGGCTTGAACCAAGCGTGCCCCAGCAGACTGTTGAGGTCCCGCTCCACCACTAGTAGGTCGAGGGATTTGCATACACCCTGGTATTGCACCTGGACCTGCGCCAGTCCCTTGATGGCGACCGGGTTTTTCTGAAAGTCCCGGAGCACGAGGGCAGTTGGCCGGCGCAGCCGGGGGCTCCGCTGCGGAAACAGTTTTTTAAAAGTGGCCGCCGAGACTATGGAGTAGGCAGACCCGGAATCAACCTCCATGCAACAGGGGGTGCCCCCGATCCGCAGGTTAACCTGGATTGCTGCGGGGAGGGGCTCTCGTAGTTGGAGTACCTGGGTGGCCGAAGAGGTGCTGTCAACTGCCTCGTAGTGGGCGGTGGAGGCCGCGGAGGACTGTCGCACGTTCTGGGAGCGGCAGGCCCTGGCGATGTGCCCCGTCTTCCCGCACATTCTGCAAACGGCATCCCAGAAACGGCAGGAGCATCTCTCGTGGGGGTCCCCGCAGCTAGCACACGTCGGGGGCAGCCTGCTGGGGTTGGAAGAAGTGGAGGCGGCGGCGGCCGTGGTGTGCCGGGCACGGCCTCGAGACTCACCCTTCTGCGCGCGCCGGCGTAGCTGGTGGACGTCTTCGTCCTCATCTGTCTCAGACCCGGAGGAGGCGATGCGGTGGACCTTGGACGCCTGCTTGTCCTTGTAGGTCGCCTCGAACATGACGGCAGCCTGCAGTACCTTCTCGAGGGTTGGCTCGGGGGTGGTGATAAGCCGGCGGTGGAGCTTGGCTTCTCTTACCCCTGCCACGAAGCTGCCTAGCAGGTTGTCCTCCACGTTCTTAAACTCACACCCGACTGCCAGGCGGCGGAGGTCGGCCAGGAACGTGGCGGCATTCTCTCCCGGTTGCTGCTTCCGTTCGAGGAACTGGACCCGGAACGCCAACATGGATGGTTTTGGCGCGAAGTAGTTCCCAAGCAGCTTCTTGAGGTCGTCGTAGGAGACGTCCAGCAGGTCTCGGGGTGCTATGATATTCTGCGCGATGTGCATTGTCTCGATGCCGCAGTGGCCCATTAGCCAGGCCCTCTTCAGGGTGGCCTTGGTGACTCCGTGCACGGTCAGGAGGAACTCGAGCTGCCTGACCCATGCGTCCCAGTGCTCGGGCTTGGAGGTGTCGAATGGAGGGATGTTTCCCGCTGCGGCAGCCATGTTTGCCGAGGCAGGAGCGAGGTTGCGAGCGATGTCCTCTGGGGCTTGTTGAGCTGGCGGCTCGGTGCTCGGAGCTCCACTGCTCGGCGCGGCTGATGAGTCGCTCATCGGGATCCCACCTTCGTCGCCAGTGGAAAGTACTGGAGTCGGGAGGCGAGTTGTATGATGATCATAGCAAAGACTTTATTAAGTGAATCAGCATGTTCAGGAGATGGTCAGATCAAGCATGCTGCCAGGGCTCCAGGGCCCTGTTTATATGCCGGCCGGAGCCACACCTCTGGCCGCACCCAAAATACCTGATAGGGGCTTAGCATATGCGCATAGTTCTGATAGGGCCTTAGGTCTTAAGTTGTAGTTCATAGGTCCCCCGCAGAAGACCTAGGCTGGCTATTGGTGGTCGTTTTGGATCTGACTGTCTATTGTTCTACCTGGCTGAAGCGTAGAATTGGGCCATGTGCTCTGACCGCATGGCGGTCGCCATTTCGTGACTAGTACACAACAGTCTTCAAGGTGCCCCTGGATTCAAACTTTGTTCTGCTGCTTCAGACCAACCCAGAGACTCACCTGGATCTATCTTCAGTTCTTGAGTTGATCTTCTCCACCTGTGCAAGTTTTACGTACCCTTGGTTGTCTTCAAAGGGTTGTACTGGTTTGGGTTCCTGTATCCCAAAGTCTTGCATAAGTTGCTGTATCCATTTCAGTTGTCTGCACACTTCTGCTGTGGACACATACTAAGCTTCAGTTGAGGGCACAGCTACAATTCCTTCCTTCCTGCTGCTCCAGCTGACTGCTCCTCCGCCATAGAAGAATAGAAAAAGAAGAGCTGGTTTTATACCCCCTCTTCACTACCCAAAGGAGTCTCAGAGTGGCTTACAATCATCTTCCCTTCCTCTCTCCACAATAGATACCCTGTGAGGTAGGTGGGGCTGAGCGAGCTCTGAGAGAACTGTGGCTGGCCCAAGTTCACCCTGCATGTGGAGGAGTGGAGAATCAAAACCAGATTAGAGTCCGGTGCTCTTAAGCACTACACCAAACTCGCTTTCCGATGTCAACTGACTTTCCTTCTGTAGTATCTCCTGCCCATCCGTGATTCTGTCTTTCTGCATAACATGCCCACAGCTGCTGCGATATCAGGATGTGTCAAAGTGTTTACGAACAGCAGTCTTCCAATTGCTTCTCTGTATTGCTCGTTGTCAGGCAGAGGTTCACTACTTCCTTGCTGGTCCAGGTAGTTCACTTCCACAGGCGTGCTTGCTGGCTTGGCTCCGTTCATGTTCTTGTAGTCCAGAAATTCTAGGATCTTCTGCTTCTGGTTGAGAAGACAGCTTCCATCTTCCTCTCATTCTACTTGTATTCCAAGATAGACGTTGATGTTTCTTAATTCTTTCACTTCTACTTCTTGATTCAGATGCTGAACTATTTCATCACAGGCCTCCTGGTCTTCATAGCATTAAATCAAGACACCCACACAACTCAGAATGTGAGTCCGTTTGTTGTCTCTCTGATTTGAGTAAGAGGCATTGTTTTCCCTTGCCTTGCTCATCTGATGGAAGTTTCTCGTTCCAACATCTCGCAGCCCGTTTCAGTCCATATACGCTCTTTTACAGTTTCAGTCCATATATGCTGTTTTGCAGTTTCCACACAAGTTGCTTGTCTGGATTGTTCAAATCCTGGCGGCTGTTCCATGTAAACATCTTCCTTTATTTCTCCATGTTGAAAAGCAGTCTTCATGTCCAGATGCTTCACAGGCATGTGCTGCTCTGCCCAGGAGCTGCTGCTGCTCTGCCCAGGAGCATTCTTACTGTAATGTAGTATGCTCTGTGTAGCAACCAGCCTGCCATGTGCTCCCAGGTAATGGCGCCTGCCGCATGGCCAGAGCACATGGTCAGGCAGAGAGCGGAGCTTGAATCTGGAGGAACAATAGACATCCGGATTGAAAGCCTCCACCAATGTGGGACCTAGGTTCTCCCTGGGGAGCCACTACAATCAAAGGCTCCTCCAGGGAACCTATGACAAACATGCGCATATGTTAAGCCCCTATCAGGTCTTTTGGGTGCAGCCAGAGGTGTGGCTCCGGCCAGCATATAATGAGGGCCCTGGAGCCCTGGAAGCATGCTTGTTCTGACCATCTACTGGGCATGCTGAATCACTCAATAAAGGCTTCATGATTTCACCGTTCCTGGTCTCCTGAGTCCAGTACGCTTCACTGGTGATGAGGATGGGATCCTGATGAGCGACTCCTTGGCTGACACCAGCACCGCATCGAGCCCAGACCAGATCCGTCAGCCACTGGCCCTGCTTGGCTCCAGCGCCACCGCACCACCATCGGCTCCCGAGGATCTCGCTCAACGCACTGCTGCACATCCCAGAATGGCCACCGCTCCGGGAACCACCCACCCATTCGATCCAGCCTGCCCCGAAGACTGGGAAGCCTGGACGGACCAGCTCACATCCTACTTCGACGCACAGGACATCACGGATGCCGGGAAGAAGTCCTGGCTCATGGCCTCCTGCGGGGTAAAGACGCTGAAGTTACTCCACAGCCTGCTTTCCCCTTGTACCCCAGCAGAGGCCACGTATGACAACATCATGACGCTCCTAAGGAACCACTTCTCGCCGAGACCCTCCAAGAACACACAGCGAGTGAAGTTCTTCCGCCAGCTGCAGCAGAAGGGTGAGTCTGCCTCCAATTACCTGGCGGCCCTCCGCCATCTCCTGGTGGGGTGCGAGTTCATGGCTGTAGAGGACACGCTATACTCCGCGTTCCTGTGTGGGGTCCGCGACCCCAAGCTTCAAAGGAAGCTGATGGCAAACTCCACAGCCACCCTGGATGAGATGCTAACCACGGCTTGCGCCTTTGAGGTCTCTCAGCAGGAGAAGCTAGGCACATCCGCAGCCGCCCACCAGACCAAGGCTGCTGCAGACTCCGATGTTTCCGAGGATGACGAGACACTCCAGGTACAATGCCGGCCTCCGGGACAGGGGTCCCGCAACTCGGGTGAGAAGGCTTCCCGCTCAGCGATGCCACACTCCAAACATTCCACGTGCGCTAGCTGTGGCGACCAGCATGACCGCCGGACCTGCCGTTTCCGGGAAGCAGAGTGCCAGTCATATGGCAAGAAGGGCCACATCGCCCGGGCCTGCCGCACCCGCTCCAACTGCCACACCCAAGCCGCGCACCAGGAGTCTGCCGAACTCCTCCAGACAGCAGCAACCCGCCACCACCACCGCAAGACATGGCAGGTAATGAACTTGCCCCCCGACACCCCCAACAAAATTAAGGTCTCAGTTTTGATTGAGGGGACCCCCTGCCAAATGGAAGTAGACACCGGGTCGTCCTACTCCATAATCTCGAAGTCCACCCTCCACAGGCTCTGCCCCACGGGGGGACCCCAACTTTGGAAAGTCCAGGGCCTAACCCTGCGGGACTTTCAGAAGAACCTGATACTGATAAGGGGGTTGGGCAAGTTCCAGATCCAATTTAAGAACTTTACGGGACGCTTGGGCCTCCTGGTGGTGGCGGGCAACCTCACAAGCCTGCTGGGACTCTCCTGGTTCCAGCCCCTAGGGCTGGGCGTCACCGGGGTACACAGCCTGCAGCCCACAGATTTTGCCGACATCTGTGAGGAATTCCCAGCGGTTTTCGATGGGGCACTGGGCTCATATACAGGGCCACCCATCACCCTGGACCTTGACCCCACGGTCCGGCCCGTGCACATACCGGTCCGCCATCCGCCGCTCGCAGTGTGGCCTAAGATCGAGCAGGAGCTTGATAAGTTGGTCACCCAGGGTGTACTAGAACCAGTGTCCCACGCCCGATGGGAGATCCCGATTGTGACGCCAATGAAGGCAAACGGGGACATCCACATCTGCATGGACTATAAGTGCACCATCAGTAAGGCACTTCAGGCCCATGCCTACCCAGTCCCGGTCATCAGCCACGTGTTGGCCTCCCTGGCTGGGGCGCGAGTGTTTGGGAAACTAGACCTGGCCCAGGCCTACCAGCAGCTTCCGGTTGACGATGCCACAGCAGAAGCACAGACCATTGTGACACACAAAGGGGCGTTTAAGGTAAAGCATCTCCAGTTTGGGGTCAGCGTAGCCTCCGGGATCTTTCAAGAGTTAATGGACCATTTGTTAAAAGATCTTCCAGGGGTGCAGCCCTTTTTCGACAACGTCCTGATCACGGCTCCGGACGTCAAGACTTTCTCGGCCCGCCTACACTCTGTCCTCCAGCGATTCCAGGACGCTGGCCTGAAGGTGAAACGTGAGAAGTGCCTCCTCGGGGTGCCTGCGGTGGATTTCCTCGGCTTCAAGGTGGACGCCCACAGAATTCACCCCACTAAGGACAAGGTGAAGGCCATCTCCGATGCCCTGGCCCCCAAGTCCAAGGCTGAGCTGCAGTCTTTTCTGGGACTCATCAACTTCTACCACGCCTTCCTTCCCCAGAAGGCAGCGGTAGCTGAGCCCTTACACAGGCTCCTGGACAAAAGCGCCACCTGGACTTGGGGTCCCCGCCAGGCGGCGGCCTTCCAGGGCATCAAGGACCTCCTAATGTCCAATGCAGTCCTTGCCCACTTCGACGAAGCCCTGCTTGTTGTATTGGCCTGTGATGCATCTCCTTATGGGGTGGGGGCAGTTTTGGGTCACAAACTGCCAGACGGCCGGGAGGTCCTGGTCGCATATTACTCCCGGACCCTAGCCCCGGCCAAAAGGAACTATGCTCAGATAGACAAGGAGGCACTTGCGATTGTGGCCGGGGTAAAAAAGTTCCATACTTACTTGTATGGGCATAAGTTCACGGTCGCCACGGACCACAAACCTCTTCTGGGCCTCCTCGCCCTGGATCGCCGCACGCCACAAATGTTGTCCCCGCAAGTCCTCCGATGGTCGATCTTCCTTGCGGGGTATGACTATGACTTGGTGCATTGCCCGGGAAAGGCCATGGGCCATGCGGATGCACTCAGCCGCCTTCCGCTGCCCTCCTGCGATCCCGACCCAGCTCCGGCTTACCACATCACTCTGCTCGAGGACCTGCCGGACTGGCCGCTTCAGGTATGGGACGTGGCCCGGCACATGGCCCGGGACTGTCAACTCTCCCGGGTCTCCGACTGGGTGGGAAGGGGGTGGCCCAAGAATCTGGACCCTGAGTTCGCGGCCTTCTCAATCCGGCACGCAGAACTCTCCACCCACAAGGGGTGCTTACTCTGGGGCTCGAGGGTAGTGATTCTGGAACCCCTCCGCCCACCAGTGCTGACCACTCGGCATGAGCACCACCCTGGGGTAGTATGAACGAAGGCCCTGGCCAGGCCTTGACAAGGAGATAGAGGACCGGGTCCGCCGCTGCGAAAAGTGCCAAGAGACCCGTCCGGACCCTCCACACGCTCCCGTCCGCCCCTGGGAGTCCACCCAATGCCCCTGGTCCTGGCTGCACGTGGACTTTGCGGGCCCGGTACAGGGGCAGCTTTTCTTTATTCTTGTCGACAGCTACAGCAAGTGGCTAGAAGTCGTTCCTGTGCGCACCACCTCCTCTGAAGCCACCATTCGAGCAATGTGGTGCATCTTTGCCACCCATGGCCTGCCGGACACCATCATCTCGGACAACAGCACGGCTTTCACCTCTGCGGAATTCCAGCGCTTTGTGGAGCTCCATGGCATCTGGCACATGAGATCCGCCCCTTTTCACCCGGCCACAAACAGCCAAGCAGAGCGAATGGTCCACACCACTAAGGAGGCGCTGAGGCACATGGACCAAGGGGATCTGGGGTTTAAGTTAACGGCTTTCCTATTCGGCCAGCGCACCACCCCTCACTCGGCTACCGGTCGCAGCCCCGCAGAGCTGCTCATGGGCCGCCAGCTGACAACCCAGCTCGACTGGCTCCACCCCGATTGGGCGCCGGCCACCTCCAAAGAACCCAACATCCCCAAAGCTCCCAGAGGGTTCACGCCAGAGGACCCGGTCTACGTCCGCAATTACGCCCGGGGGCCCCTGTGGTTGCCAGGGCGGATTATCCGCATCACCGGTCCCCTCTCCTATGAAGTCGCAGGTGAGGAGAGACAACAGTGGAGGCGCCATGTGGACCAACTTCACCGCCGCCTGCACACCTTCTCCACGGACGATCCAGGGCTGGACTTCCCAGATGCGGAGCCTGAGGTACCTGAGACAGATGATCCACCCGCCCCACGACCGGCCGAGACTCTGCAGGAGGACCCCACAGAAACCAGCCACCCGGACATCACTCCAGTCGCCGTCCCTGCACCGGTACCAGACCCGGCTCAGCCCGAGGCAGATATCCCCGAATCTCCGCTCCCTACACCGGTGGCTCCGGCGACCCTGCGCCGCTCGACCAGAGAACAGAAACGTCCTGCGCACCTCAGAGACTATGTTTGCCAAGGGACAGTCCGGACTATGGGGGGAGGGGTGTAATGTAGTAGCAACCAGCTCTGTGTAGCAACCAGCCTGCCATGTGCTCCCAGGTAATGGCGCCCGCCGCATGGCCAGAGCACATGGTCAGGCAGAGAGCGGAGCTTGAATCTGGAGGAACAATAGACATCCGGATTGAAAGCCTCCACCAATGTGGGACCTGGGTTCTCCCTGGGGAGCCAATACAATCAAAGGCTCCTCCAGGGAACCTGTGACAAACATGTGCATATGTTAAGCCCCATCAGGTCTTTTGGGTGCGACCGGAGGTGTGGCTCCGGCCAGCATATAATGAGGGCCCTGGAGCCCTGGAAGCATGCTTGTTCTGACCATCTACTGGGCATGCTGAATCACTCAATAAAGGCTTAATGATTTCACCATTCCTGATCTCCTGAGTCCAGTACGCTTCACTTACTGAAGTGGCTTTTCTCCATGTTTCTGCTTCTTCTGCAGGTTTTGTTGCTGTGTCCACCCATGTGGAAGGCTCAGGTGTCGCTTCTGCCTTTGCTCGTCTTCTTGGTGGTACTCCTTTGTTTGATCAGGTTGATCATCTGAAACTTGGCCTTGCCGCCCCTTCTGGGTCTTTAGGCTCTGCAGGTGTTCCAGGTGTCCTGTCCATAGTGCTCAGATGTGCTGTTTCTGTTTGCTGTGCTTTATTTTTTCTGTTGGTATAGATTCACAGATGTCTACTTTCTCCATATTTCTTGATTTCTCCCTTTTTTCAATGTAGACCACATTGCAGATCTCAACTGTTTCTTTTTCTGGGTTGAGGATTCTGTATCCTTTCTGTCCCAGTATGTAGCCTACAAAAATGCCTTCTGCTCCTCTACCATCCATCTTGGTCCATTTTTCTTTAGGGATGTAAGTGCGGGCGTTTGATCCAAACACTTAGATGGTTCAGGCTGGGTTTGTGCCCATACCACAGTTCAAATGGCGTACTACTTGCGCCTTTAGTGGGTAATCTGTTTTGCAGATGGGTAGCAGTGTTGATTGCTTCTCCACAATACTTGTCGGGTAGATCTGCCTCAAGGAGCATACATCTGCACATTTCAGTGGGAGAGCAATTTTTCCTTTCTGCTACACCATTCTGTTGATGCTCTATTCCTTGTTCAGCCAAATAATCCTTCATTTCAAGTCCCACATATTTTCCTCCATTCCGAGTTCAAATTGCTAGTGGCTTTCTGTGAAATGCATTACTGACCATTGCAACATATGCTTTACATTTTTCTAGCAGTTGACTTTTCTCTTTAATTGGGTAGGTCACCGTATATCTTGACAAGTCATCAATAAAAGTCAGTACATATTTATTCCCACTAGGAGTTTGAGTTTGGTTCACAAACATCACCATGTGTCAGCTCCAAGGGTTGCTGCATCTGGCTTGTCTCCTGCCTTCTGTTGCTTGAATACAACACATACATTTTCCTTCAACAGCACATTTGCTCATCTGCATGCTTTTAGCTAAATTCTGGCTTTCAGTTTGGCTAGTTGCATAATTGTTTCTGTGTCCCAACCATCTGTGCCATAGCCAAGATCATAATGTCTGGTAAAGTTTGCTTTCTGTATGCAAGTCTCAAGAGCATATGGATCCTGATGCACTTTGCCAGTTGCAATGAATTCTCCCCTCTGATATAGCATTTTTAATCCAAAAAATGTAATGAGGATTTGCTTCACAAATATTCTCACAGAGATAAGATTAATTGCCAGTTCTGGGGCAGTCTTTAACAAGGATGTCTTGACTCTCACTGCTAGGGAGTTTGGATTTTATGGTTCCTGAGCCAATACCTTCTGCTATTATGTTATGTCTCTTTTCTTCATCTAACATTTCAAAGAGAACTTTATGAACACATATGTGGATTGTGCAGGCACTGTCCAGCTACCAAATATGACTTTTTTGTGGCTCCTTGTGGTAATATAACACATTTATTTAATGGCAGCTGTTTGGAATTTCCCCTTTTGTTTCTTCGGGAAAGGCATCTCTTTGTTTAAACGCAATGCAATTCCTCTCAATGTGGCCTGGTTTCCCACAGAAGTAAGAACATAACAGAAGATCTGATAGATCAGGCCAATGGCCCATCCAGTCCACCGCTCTGTGTCACACAATGGCCAAAACCCAGGGGCCATCAGGAGGTCTACCCGTGGGGCCAGACACCCTCCCACTATTGCCCTCCTAGCACCAAGAATACAGAGCATCACTGTCCCAGACAAAGTCTTCCATCTAGACCTTGTGGCTAATAGCCACTGATGGACCTCTGAGCCATATGTTTATCCAATTCCCTCTTGAAGCTGTCTATGCTTGTAGACACCACCACTTACTGTGGCAGTGAATTCCACATGTTCATCATTCTTTGGGTGAAGAAGCACTTCCTTTTATCTGTTCTAACCTGACTGCTCAGCAATTTCATGGAGTTCCCACGAGTTCTTGTATTGTGAGAAAGGGAGAAAAGGACTTCTTTCTCTACCTGCTCTATCCCATGCATGATCTTATAAACCTCGATCATGTCACCCCCTCAGCCGTCATTTCTCCAAGCTAAAGAGCCCCAAGCGCTTCAACCTTTCTTCATAGGGAAAGTGTTCCAACCCTTTTATCATTCTAGTTGCCCTTTTCTGCAGTTTTTCCAGTGCTATAATATCTTTCTTGAGGTGTGGCAACCAGAACTGTATGCAGTCCTCCAAATGAGGTCGCACCATCAATTTATACAGGGGCATTATGATCCTGGCTGATTTGTTTTCAGTTCCCTTCCTAATAACCCCCAGCAGAGCGTTGGCCTTTTTCATTGCAGTCGAATACTGTCTTGACATTTTCAGTGACTTGTCTACCACAGCTCCAAGATCTCTCTCCTGGTCAGTCTCTGCCACTTCAGACCCCTTCAATGTATATTGATTTTTGGCTCCAGTATACTTTACTTCGCAGTTGGCCACGTTGAACCTCATTTGCCACACTGATGCCCACTCGCCCAGCCCTGTCAGATCCCTCTGCAGCTCCTCCTCCCTGGTTCTTACCACCCTGAACAGCTTAGTGTCATCCACAAACTTAGCCACTTCACTGCTCCAAGTCATTAATGAACAAGTCAAAAAGCACCAGACCTAGAACTGAGCCCTGTGGTACCCCACTGCTTACCACCCTCCACTGACTCTCTGTTTCCTGTTCATTAACCAGTTTTTAATCCACAAGATAACTTGTCCTCTTCTTCTCCCTACCTACACCATCATCTCATCCTTGCACTGAAACTCCTAAACGGCAGCTGTCTACCTGGCCCTGTGTGGGGAACAGGCAGCACTTCCGAGAAGGCTACCTTGGAGGTCCTGGCCTTGAGTCTCCTGCCTAGCAGCCTGAATTTTTCCCCCAGGACCACACGACTACATCCCCCCAC
The DNA here is from genome assembly GCA_029233225.1 of Lepidodactylus listeri. Lineage (NCBI taxonomy): Eukaryota > Metazoa > Chordata > Lepidosauria > Squamata > Gekkonidae > Lepidodactylus > Lepidodactylus listeri. Next base: position 541,461 of record JARCFY010000004.1, on the reverse strand, counting down.
CACATTGTTGGCGCTAACATGTACCACGACAACTGGCTCCTCCCCAGCACTGTCTACCAGCCGATCTAGACGACGCGTAATGTCTGCTGAGGCACTTTGTCACTGGAGCAGGGCCTGCTACCTTGCAGAGTTAAAACTGATTCCACCTTTGTCGTTTTCATTCAAAGCCATCTGATCAGCATTCAGTTTATATTCTTTGTCAGACTTCTCTCTGTATGTTTCCTCCAGCTGATTTATAACTTCTGTGAGGGACAGGTTACTCTTAGATTCAGTCTGAGGCACTGTATGTTCATATGACCCTGGCAGGCTCATAAATAGTAACACAATCAGATCTTGATCAACATTGCTTCACTGATGTGGGGATATGGGACCTAGCCTTACAGTGGTTGGCCTCCTTTCTCCAAGGTCGGGGACAGAGGGTGGTGCTGGAGGGGAGTTGTCTCGGCAACACACACTTGAATTGAGTATTGTGCTCTGTTTTGGGCCCCACAATTTAAGGATCTAGACAAGCTGGAATGTGTCCAGAGGAGGGCAACGGAGATGGTGAGGGGTCTGGAGACCAAGTCCTGTGAGGAAAGGCTGAAGGAACTGGGCATGTTTAGCCTGGAGAGGAGACGACTGAGAGGTGATAGGATCACCATCTTCAAGTACTTGAAGGGCTGTCCTATAGAGGGTGGTACGGAGTTCTTTCCTGTTGCCCCAGAAGGTCAGACCAGAACCAACGGGTTGAAATTAAATCAGAAGAGTTTTGGGCTAAACATGAGGAAGAACTAGTTTCCTGACAGTTAGAGCAGTTCCTCAGTGGAACAGGCTTTCTCAAGATGTGGTGGGCTCTCCTTCTGCGGAGGTTTTCAAACAGAGGTTAGATGGCCATCTTGACAGCAACACAGATTCTGCAAACTTGGGCAGATCACGAGAAGGGAGGGCAGGAAGGGCTGCCTCAGTGCTTAGTTCTCGTGGCCCTTTCTGACACGCCCAGGGAAATGCTGATTGTTGCCACTTTGGGGTCAGGAAGCAATCCTGGAGGTATTTTTTTCATCTTCTGGGCGTGGAATAGGAGTCACTGGGTGTGTGTGTGTGGGGGGAGGTATTTGTGAATTTCCTGCATTGTGCAGACAGTTGGACTAGATGACCATGGAGATCCCTGCTAACTCTGATGATTCTATGAATGTTGGGTGCCACAGGGTGCCCTCTTGCCCAGATTATTCCGAGATATGGGCTGGGCCGTCACGAGCACGCTGATGACACCCAGCTCTATCTTCAAATGGACGGCTGCCCAGACTCTGCCCCTGGACATCTGGACGGGGCGTTACAGGCCGCAGCTGGTTGGTTACAGCAGAGCAGACTGAAGTTGAATCCATCGAGGAAGGCAGTCCTGCACCTGGGCCGTGGGGGGCTGAGGTTGGGCATTGGGCTCCCAGCCTTTGGCGGGGCCCAGTTCGTGCCAGTGCCGAAGGTAAAGAGCCAGCGAGTGTTCCTGGATGCCTGATTGTCTGTGGAGGTCCAGGTCCCTGCCACAGCCAGATCAGCCTTTTCCCATCTGAGGCGAGTCAGGCAGTCGGCCCCATATCTCGCCCCTCGTGACCTGGCTGTGGTGATCCATTATTGTAATCCTCTCTATGTGGGGCAGCCCTTGACTCTGCTCTGTAAATTGCAGCTGGTGCAGAATGCAGCAGCATGGATATTGATGTCGCTGCCTGTGCGGGCCCACATCCACCCAGGGCTGTGTGAACTGCACTGGCTGCCTGTTGAGTACTAGATGTGTTTCAAGGTGCTGGTTCTTACCTTTAAAGCCCTATACAGCCAAGGGCCTGCATATCTGTGAGACCGCCTCTCCCCACAGGAGCCCCGGAGGGCATGGCGCTCTACAGATCAGCATCTGCTGATGGTCTCTGGCCCAAGGGACACCTGACTTGCCTCAGCTGGGGCCAGGGCTTTTTTGGCTCTGGCCCCTGCCTGGTGGAATGAGCTCCTCAGAAATTAGGGCCCTGCAAGAGCTTTTACCATTCCACAGGGCCTGCAAGAAGGAGCTCTTCCGCCAGGCCTTCAGCAGAGGCAGCGGGTATCCAATTCAATCTGGCCTCCCCCCTCCCCCCCATGACTCGCTCTCAAGTGTCTTTTGAGGCATAATTTATTTTAGTTTTATTGTATTTATTATATGTATTTTGTTTTACTGTTTTTATGATGTAAATCTGCACGCAGCAGATTATTATAGGTTGGAACCCACCCTGAGCCTGCTTTGCAGGTAGGGAGGGATATAAATTGAAGGAAATGAATGAATGAATGAATGAATATTGCCTTTCCTGAACTCCTCAATCGCTCAGGCAATCCAAGCATCTCGTCCAGATGGTGATGTAAATTACCCTCTTCTTTCCTCTTAATACTGAAAAGTGCCTTTTGTGGCTGGAGCCGCCTCTTTGGCGAGGAATCTGCATGCAGCCTCTCCAGCTCCCACCACACAGCTTTGGCTGTTGGCACCTGGATTACTCTTAACACATTTCTTTCAGTTAAACCCTTGATTATGGCCTCTCTTGCCTTTTCATTGTTGAAGTCCCAGGATCTCTGCTTTGCCGGGTCATCATCTCCTGGTCGGGCATCCTGGTGTTGCTCAGGCGCTGGAAGATCGGTGCTCGATGCGGTGCTGGAGTCGGAGTCAGTGTTGCTCATTGGGACCCCATCCTTGTCGCCAGTAAAGTACTGGGTCCAGAGACACGTTGAAGTGAAATCAGCTCATAAGTTTATTAAGAGGTCAAACCTACACTGCTTAGCCAGACTCGCAGGCCCACTTATATCCCCATTCTTGACCACACCCACACCCACCACCCGTGATTGGCTATTGACGGTGCCCCTGCATCCCATAGGTCTATCTATGGATGTGGGCTTCCCCATTGGTCCCAACTTGGATCCTCCGGGTCTATTGTCCCTGGATGTGAAACTTGACAGCTTCGCCTGGCCACATGTTTGGCCAATTGTGTGCATGGCTCAACGGTCAGGACATAACACTCTCCGAATTAGATAATTGTTCTCTGTGAGCCTATCATCATCTTTGTTCCCTTCTTCTTGCCTGCCCGTGCCCAGAGCCTCTGGCGATCTTTCTACCTTTAATCAGAGAGGCACTTAATCTGAGCCACCATAACCCCTGTTGGCAGAGTAATTAACCCAGCAATGGTGCACAACCTGATTACAGAGTAGATAAAGGTTTATTTAGGAATTAACATACTTGAGAGGAAAGAGGGGAGGGAGAGAGAGAGGTTCCTAACTACATCTCTAGCTGAGAGAGAGGGTAAGACTGAGTGCGGCACTTCCAAGAAGGCAAAGGAAACAGCCTTAAGAGCAGCAATCTGGAGACAGACCAGGAATGAGACACCGAACAGGGGAGGGAAGGTGCTGTCCTCCATTATCCCATATAAATTGTCTTTTTGCTGCCCCGGCAAGGTCTTCCTCTCTCCTTCCTTGTACACCGGACATCGCCTTTCCCAACAACACGGGCATTTCATGCGTTTGGGTCTATTGACCAAGAAAAGAGTATAGCCGCCTTCTCACAAACATATCTCAGATCATTTCTAGAACACTTTTCTCGTTTCAGGACTCCTTGGCTCACTTTTGCACAGTCGTCATAATTATAATAATAAAGTTCTTGACTGCTGGAAAGAAAACAAAGACATTTGGGGGGGGGGGACAGAGGAAGTGCAACTGCCCTTTGGGGTGTACGGTGACCTACTTCCTGGTCAACTACACCTCCTGCCCACTGGCCTGCAGGATCAGGGCCCCACCCAGCAGCCCCGGCAGATGGAGCAGACTCAGTCCCAATGCAAGGGGCCGGACAGCGTGGCTGAATGACCCACAGGGCAGCCCGCCCTCTAGGAACCCCCCCCCCAAAAGGAGTGCCAGGCCCTGGGTGCCGACTGACTGCTGTCCCTGTGTCTCTGGGGGTCTCTGCCGGCAGCCACCCAGCGGGGGAGAGGTCGGGGAGAGCCCCAGGCCCGCCACAGTCTCCACCACCAGCTGCAGCTACGACACAACCCTGACCACGGGGCACCCAGCTGCTTGGCTGCTGCCAGCTCTTTCTTTCTTTCTGCCACCCCTTTTCTCCCCAAAGGAAAACCCAGGACAGCTGACCACGCTGTCCCCCCCCCCCCCCCGCATTTCATCCCGACAACCACCTTGTGAGGTAAGGTTAGACTGGGTTGGTGGGTGTGTGATTGGCTCAAGAGCCAGTTTGGTGTAGTGGTTAAGTATGTGGACTCTAATCTGGGAGAGAGCCAGGTGTGATTCCCCACTCCTCCACTTGCAGCTGCTGGATGATCTTGGGCAAGCCATAGTTCTGGCACAGCTGTTCTCTCAAGGACAACTCTGAAAAGAGCTCTCTCAGCCCCACCCACCTCACATGGTGCCTGTTGTGGGGAGGGGATCCAATCTCCTCCTCCTCCTCCTCTTCTTCTTCTTCTTCCATCAACGTCAGAGTGGGAACTGGACTTGAGTCATCCAGGTCTACCACTCAAAAGACTACACCCCACTGGCTCCCCATTCAAATCCACACCATTGGAAGCTGCTCCAAAGACAACCGTTTGACTCTCTCACCAGCCTCCTCCACCTGCTGCTCCCTCTGGCCACGTCTGCCAGCCTGGAGCCTCCATACTTCTTTGGCAGAGCTCAGGTTTCCATGGCGTGAGCTCTGCACTCAGGAGAGCAATGCTGCCTTTTATCCAGGGGTCTCAGATACAGGCCAGCCTGTGCTCCCCTTCCTTGCTGAGAGGAGGCAGCCGGGGGGGGGGGGGGATGCCCAAGGCCCTGACCTGTGGGTGAACAGCTGTCACCTCCGGGCCCGGGGCTCCAGGGCAGAGGCCAGCACCCAGTCCAGCCCTCGAATAAGGGGGACGACTTGCCCCAGGCTGGCCGTGTGGGTGCAGAGCACATGGGTGGTGTCCTGGAGGGGCCTGAGGACACGCACCCTTTGGGAGAGGGTCAGCCAGTCACTGGAGCGGATGCTGAGCTCTTCTTCTTCCCCACGCAGGGAGGCCATGGAGGAGAGGACATCCTGCGCTGCACTCTTCTGCTCCAGCCAGACACGCAACCATGGCATAGGTGGGGTTCCTTGTCCCCTTCCCCCTCCCTCCTCTCACACAACAGACGGGCAGACTGGAGGCTGCGCGAGAAGTGGGCGGCCAGGTGCCGGCAGGTCCTGAGGAAGGACCACACCTCGAGGGGGGCAGCATTCCAGGTGGCTTGGACAGGACTCTCCAGCCCCAGAGCATCCTTCACCACCGGGTGAAGCACGTACAGCAGGCAGGCAGACGATGCCCTTGAGGCTCACTGCCTTCACTACTGCCAGCATGTTGGCGCTGGAGTCCATAACCACATAGCAACAGTGGATGTGTTCCCCACATCCTGGCAAAGGCAAAGGGGGGTTCCTGTCCCTGGTTTCCTTTCTGGGAAGCAGGCAGGGGGTTCCGTGTTCCTTGGGGGTCTTGTGTTTGGCCTGCCTGTTTGATAATACATTTACAAGGGGTGGGTCAAAGCCATAGTTTCTATTCTGGCCCCTAAAGATGGAGGAACTGGGCTACTTCATCCCAGCAGAACAAATCTCGCTGGGGGAGGGGGGGGAGAAAATGCCCCTTCTCTCCTAGGCTTACCCTGTGTAGCGTGTGCCATCGACCCATTCCCATGGATAATTCCATGTTTTACGGAGTCCAATCCAGAATTCCTCTGATTTCAGATGACTCTAGGACCAAAACAAAACAACAAAAAGGAACTGGGTGAACGTGGCCCTGAGATGCTTCCCGCATGAACCACCTGTACAACTGCTTGGGGGTGTTCCTCCCACTCGCAAGGGGGCACCGCCATTGCTTCCTCCTGGGGGGATCCACCAACTAGTGGCTTTGATTTCAGCGCTTCTGATAAGAAGTAGGAGATCACCGGGGATCTCCTGGGACTCACCCACTGGCGGCCTTTGCCTTGGCTGCAGGCCTTGGAGTTTCGACTGACTCTGCCTTGGGGCTTGGCCAGCCTGCCTCTCTGGCAGCCGCTTCCTGACCACTGATCACCCTTCTCAGGCTCCATATGTGAGTGTGAGCCCTCTCCCGAGGTGCCCTCAATGGCCAGCAGTTTCAGAACGGCCACAAGGTATATATAGAACTCTCTGTCTGGGGCAAGGGAGGCTCTGTCTTCTTGGTGCTCGGGGGGGGGGCAGCAGTGGGGAAAGGGCTTCTAGTGTTCTGGCCCCACTGCTGGACCTCCTGAGGGCACCTGGTGTTTTTGGCCACTGTGTAACACAGAGTGTTGGACTGGATGGGCCACTGGCCTGATCCAGCATTGGCTTCTCTTATGTTCTTATGTTCTTATTATGCCAAAATTCTGGGGGTCCAAGTCAGGGGAAGGCTCAGGGGAGCCAGGGACACAGTGGCTTCAGGGAGCCAGGGACACAGACAAAAATATAATGCAGTTATGATTGTGGCCACTAGTGGTGTAGGGAAGGCAGAGCATAGTAAAAAGCCCTCATGCTGGCTGGGCCTTTTAGCAAAGTTTGCTGGGAGGCTGAGGGAAACCTGTTGGCGAGCAAATCCTAGGAATCCCATCAGCAGCCTCCTAACAAGGTCATTATCTCCACCTGTCTATGGTTTCCTTTTTCCTTTAGTTCCACCCAGCTCCTCCATAGTGAGATGTTGCAATGGGACCGCCTTGTTAGTGTATGGTAGCAATTTTTTTTTTAAAAAAAGCCTTTCATTGTGTTTTCCGACATTTCTCTAATTCTTTTCCACACTTTTCTCCTAATTTGTTTTGCCCTCTTCCCTTCATGATCTGCCACTCATCTATCCCCACTTCTAATTTCTACCCTTGCCTCAAACAGGTTGGTATCATTCTGCTCTTCTCCATTTTATCCTCAAAATAACCCTGTGAGGTAGGTTAAGCTTAGAGTCTGTTGCCGGCCCAAGGTCACCCAGCTAGCTTCCGTGGCACAAGTGGGGGATTCGAACCTGGGGCTCCCGGACCCTAGTCTGACACTTTAACCCCTGCACAAGTTTTGCTTCTGCTGGAAATGGCCTGGTGGGGTCTGGAGGCAATCTGGGCCAAGGTAGTCCAATGCCATTCATTTTTTGGCCCCGGAAAATCCCACCATCATCCTGAAGCTGGTGCCCAGTTCTGAGATTCCTAGTTTTATTTTGCAATGACCCATGACTGCCATAAATGGACGGACAGATGTACATGCCGGTCCTTTTGTTATTACAGCCAGCCAAGTGATGTGTTTCACTGTGATATTGGGCTTGGATCAGGGTCATATAAGGGGGGGTGTCCAGATGGAATCCTTGTCCGGGGGTCCAGGGTGGCTCTCGGAAGCCCTGGTTCCAGCTCTAGAGCTCAGTGTAGAAAGGCCTGCCTAGAGGCAGATGCAGAACAAGCGTGACCCACTGGATCCCTTCTAGCTGGGTGACGACTTGTCAGCAGCCCTTCTGTTTTAAAAGCAGGCCTTCCCCCTCTTTCTGCACTGGAGAGAGCACTGCCTCCAGATTCCGCTCACTGGCCAAGAACTCTCACCTGTGGAGCCCGCCCCCCCCCCCGCCATCTCCATCCATCTACTTTGTTCTGCCCTGGGGGCATCTCACCAGTATAGCTGCACACTGCCAGAAGCTGCCAGCATCGTAGGGCTTCAGAATGAGCAGCTGAGCCCCTTTGCTTTCGCAGTCTTGCCTGCTCTCTTCCCATGTCTTCCCTCCACTTGAAATCCAGAGGCATTTCTGATTGAGAGGCTTCCACTCAGGGAGGCAGCAGTCTAGTGAAGGGGACAGAAGGAGAGATCTCTTTCAAATTCTGCTCTAGAGGTGTTCCTCCTGTTCTCCTGCAAGGGGAGTCTCTGGTGCCTCCTTTGTTCCCAGTTAAGGTGATGAGAAGGTATAAGAATTCAGCCATCAGGCACTCCAGAACAGAACCTGTGCTGGGGCTAGGGAATGCCTGCACCAAGCAACTGCTGGTCAGAAGATGGCTCCCAGCTGATGGGAGGGGGGGCTGCCTGGGAGTTGTGAGGCCTCTGCACTATCAGCAAATGATCAGGTCTTTGTTGGTTAAAACATAGTCCTTTATTGTCAGATACTGGATACAGGTCTCTGTTTTTGTTAGTGATACATTGCAAGAGGAACAGAGGTGTATTATACCTTCAAACATGAAAGCTCAAAAAGGAACACCAATCAGCATACAGAAAAATTAGCGGGAAACTCTAGGGTCACCCTTTGTCACCTCAGGGTGAGAAAATGGAAAAACCCCAGATCTAAAGGCAACCCGTGAAACCCAGACATGCCAGGCACTCGTCAACAACCCTCAAGGCTGTAGTCGACAGATAGCGCCCTGAGAGTCTGCAAGGCGCGGCAGGGAGGGAACCAGGGAGATAACTCTGTGCTTGGTGACAATCAGGAATGTGGGAACCTCCGACCTAAAAAGTAACATTGAGCAGGGAAAAGCAATACTACATCAAAGGGGCCATAAACCATTTGGCTAGGCAGTCCAAAAGGAGAAATGAAAGTAACACGTGAAACAAAGAACATAGTCACCCATTTGTAACAGTGTCAGATTCAATCATAAGGAATAAAGATGAAAACATTTATATCAGCATAGTTGCAAAGCAGAATCTGACAGGAGTGGGGTTTCTCTCCTCCCTGCCCCCGCAGCTAAATAGCTACATGGTGATGTTACAAGAAGACATTCTTCCCTCCCCTGAGAGCTGTGAGCCCAGGAGGGCTCAGAGGCAAACCCTTTGGTCCACGGGAAGAAGAACAGCAGGGGGAGCTCCTGGGAACACTTCCAAATCAGGAAAGGAAGTCCCAGAGGAGGAGGGGGGGGGGGGAGACAGGCGACACACCACAGGTGGTCTTGGTTACCTGGCTAGAGTGCAGCAGGTCTCACATGGCATTACAGGAGCTGAAAACGTCCTTAACTATAGGTGTCAACTACGGGGGGAGCCCCCCCTGGGAAAACTGAGCCCCCCCTGGGAAAACAGTGCGCCCTCCGCTGCGCCTCCCCTGCCTCTTCCTAGGGCCGCCGCCTCTCTCTCCCCACCTGGCCACTCCGTCCTTCCCTCCGTCTGTCCAGGGGCCAGCTAAGCAAATGCCCAGCTGGCCCCTGGACAGACGAAGGGAGGGACGGAAGCAGGAGAGGTCAGGCGGGAGGGGAGGCGGCGGGAACATGGTCCCAACCCCCCCCCCCGGGGTTTTGAAAACTTGACGCCCCTGTCCTTAACTGAAATGCCGAGCCACCCTTTCTTGGGGGGAATGGGGGAAGGCGACCCGGAGCTGCAGTTCCTGTAGGAAGGAATCACCAGGCTCTGGGGCTTTGCCACCCTCCCTCTTGAAGAAGAAGAAGAGAAGAAGAGATTGGATTTATAGCCCACCCTTCACTCACTTGGAGTCTCAAAGCGGCTTACAAACTCCTTTCCCTTTCCCTCCCCACAACAGACACCCTGTGAGGTAGGTGGGGCTGAGAGAGCTCTGAGACAACTGTCCTTGAGAGAACAGCTGGCACAGAGCTAAGGCTTGCCCAAGGTCATCCAGCCAGATGCAAGTGGAGGAGTGGGGAATCAAACCCGGTTCTCCCAGATTAGAGTACACACACTTAACCACTACACCAAACTGACCCATGTGGGGGACTCACCCATCTGCTGGCAGGATGCCGCACGATCCAGAACCCTCTTGGCCGCCTCCAGCTCCCGGATCACCTTGGCCTTCTCCCGCTGCAGGCTGCTCTCGGCCAGCTTCCATCGCTCCAGTTCCTCCTCCAGCCGCTGCTGTGTGCCGTTGCCATCCTGCCAGCTCTGCCAGAGGGCCAGCCTGGTGGCGCTCAGCTCGGCCCGGGCCCGGGACAGCAGCAGCAGGGTCTGGGTCAGGTTCTCCTCCCGGCCGCCCAGCCGCTCTGCCAGGGCGCTGCTCTCCGCCCGGTGCCCCTCCAGCGCCCGGGAGACCTGCCAGTCTGCAGAGCAAAGGCCCGGGTGGGCAAGGGGGCGGGCAGGCCTGGGGGCACCCTTGAGAAGGTGGGGAGCTGTGTGGGCAGGCAGCGGGGGTTCTGCTCCCAGGGTCCGGGGATCTATGCCACCTGCCTCCAGGCAACGGGGCTGCATAAGTGGCGGGGGCCCAGACCGAGAAGGCGCTCCTGCCGCCCCTCGGCCCTGTCCCTGCTGTGGCCCCCGGGGCGAGGGGGATGAGGAGGCGCGGCGCGGCAGGCTACTTACAGCGGAGGCCGAGGCCCAGGCAGGTGGCCAGGAGAAAGAGGCAGGCGCCCAGCAGGGCCAGCGGGACCAAGGACCAGGCTCCCCGCCCAAAGAGGGCCCCTGGAAGAGAAGCCCACGAAGGGGGGGGAGGGTCGTCGGGGGTCCTTGGCGGAGGGCTCCCTTCCCAGCCCGGCTTGGTCTCGAGGGCCGGCCCGGGCTCCCTCCCTTTCTCTTCCCCCAGTCTCTCCCGCTGACTCACCGGGCGGCTGCGGAACGGGGCCGTCGGGCCGTCGGGGCCGGGGGGCGGCGGGGAAGTTCTCGTAGGTGAGCTCGCCCTCGCCGTCGCTGCAGTCTGCAAGAGGAGGGCGCTTTGTCAGTCAGCAGCTGGCAGGCGGGGGAGGGAAACGAGGGGAAAGGCGAGGCCGGGTCGTCGGGCTGCCTGCGTGACTGCCTACCTTCGCGCGGGGCGTCCCCGGGAGGGCGGCTCTTCTCGGGGGGGCTCTTGGCGAAGCGCAGGTCCGCGTAGGTCACCGCCTCGGCCATGCCCGCGCCCCAGCCCAGCCCCGCCGCCGTCGGGGCCCCTCCGCCGACCGGCGCTTCTCCGGCTGGACTCGCAAAGCAGAAGTCGGCGCCCCACTCCTCGCCCGATCCCCCGGGGAAGACTCGCGGGGGCGTTCCGTGCCGGGCCCGCCTCGCCGAAGCCGCTTCCTTCCTTCCCAGACAGTTCGGGCCCCAGAGACGGGGGTGATCGAAAGGGGTTTGGGTGGCTGGAATCTCGGCGGGGCAGAGCCTGGCGCGGGGGGGAGGGGCCTGTTCCAGCCGGGGGCTCCGGACTGGCCCCTCGAATGGCACGGGGGGGAAACCGCGCAGTCAGCCCTCGGCGGGAGGCCCTTGCCAGCCCTCCATCCCACCCGCCTGAGCCGCTCCGGTTTCGGCCATGCCCAGTCTGAGGCACAGACAAGTTGTCCTGTCAGGGGATGGGCGTCTTCAGCAGAGCGCGGGGGGGGGGGGGCGGGCGCCTGGCTGCCTGCCTCTGGCCCTCCAGGCGGCGATCCGACGGGCAAAGAGACCCCCACCCCCGGGCAGCGAAGGGAGCGGTCTGGAGAGGGGCCGAGAAGCTGCTCTGCTGGGCGGGGGCTGTAGTGTCTGGGGGGGGGGGCGGTCAGGCTTGTGCTGCTGCTTTGATGTCTCCCGCCACCCCCTTCGTGCCCCCTCTGGGGTGGGAGAGAGGCAGGCGATAACGAAAGGAAGGTTTCCCGTGGTGCCGGGGGGGGGGGAGGAGTGGGCCAGGGGGAGCCGGGCCGAGGGGTCTTCCTCGCCCGAGAGCAGCCCAAGAGGCCGGTGCTCCCCAGGAAGAGCTCGCCAGGCCCTGGCTCCGGAGTGGGGGTCCGCTGGGGCGCCCCCGCATGCCTCTGTCGGGGAGAGAGGTGTCGTTAACCAGGCCCCTCCTCCCTGGGGAGCTTCCCGGCCTCTGAGGAAGCCCAGCTGTGTGTGTGTGTGGGGGGGGGGGTGCTCTCTCCCCCCTGTGGGGGCTAGGAGGGGAGGCGGAGTTCCTTCCGGGGGGCCCATTCTGCCCAGCCCCGAGACCCAAGAGGAGGAGGCTGAATTGCCTGCCACCACACAGCTTGAGTCGCCCTCTCTGCCCTTCCAGACAAAGGGTGCCGCCACCGGGGGCTCTGCTGTCCCGATCTTCTCTTCCACCACCCCCGCCTGCCCAGCTTGCCCTCGGCCCCAATCCTTTAGGTTCACCAGGGTTGCCCAGCCCAGCCCTTCACTCTTGGGCCACTAGCCAGCCCCCCCCCTCACCCCCGCCACAGTGGCGCCTGACTCTGCCCTTTCCTCTGGCCCTTCATCAGCCATGCAAATCCTCAGGGCTTTCCCGACATCTGACGTCTCTTCCTGCACGAGCCCATGTTTGAGGGCTTCTCGGTTTATTTACAAGGGGGCAAACTGGGAAGGGACTTCCCTGCAAAGAGGGGGAGGCGCTGTTGTCCAGGGCCCTGCGATTCAACTGCCAGAGACGAATAATGGGTTCTGTTGGCCCAACCTCAAAGTGACACTTCGGAGGCAGAAGAGGCATTCTGAAAGTGCCTTCCTCTGTCTTCGCCACCAATGCACCTTTATTTCCTGGTCTGGGATGTCCTCTGAAAGCCCAGTTCTGCGAGTTTTCAGTGTGGCTCCGTCTGAAGGGAGGGCAGACATTGACTCCGGCCTGTGAGATCCACACCCAGGGGCAAGGCGGGGGAGTGGAGAGACGGGCTGGCGGCTGTATTATGTCAAGGGAGAGCTTTGCTTCCAAGGCATGAAGCCCCCGGGTGGCCTGGAATAAGCTGAGGTCGATTTCACACCAGTTGCTCTGGGCTCACCTTTTGCTCTGGGGTATTTCCCTGCTGCTCTGGAGTTTCCCTGGAGCAAAGAAATCCTGTTTTTAGAGGATTTTCCTGTTTGCTCCAGGGGAGAACCCAAAATGAAAATATGCCCACTCGCCCGCCTTTCATCAGGGCCACCTCATTGTGGGAGTTTCTAAATTTTTTTTTTGAGAAAACCCTTCGTCACACTAAATCGAAAGGGCTGAGGTTCCAAGTGGGAAAATGAAGAAATACTCCGGAGGAAACTGGGAGGGGAAACTCCGGAGAGAACAAGAGACAACTGGCCAGTGCGAAATTGGCCAGAGTGTTGGACTGGATGGGCCACTGGCCTGATCCAACATTGACTTCTCTTATGTCCTTATGTTGATTACTGGGGGCTGAAGCCTCCTCGGACAAGCTAGGGCGAGCACGAGCAGGACAGACGGTGGTGCCAGGGTAAGGTTGGGTGAAGGGCTGACTACTTTTATTTTGGTCTCTCATAAAATTTGCCCAAAGGAGTTTGCAATAAAATCAGCCAAACACCCCAATGCCTTGGAAGCAAGCCAGAGCAAAACCAGTAAAAAAAGAGGGTTGATGCCACAGCAGAAGACGGGCGGGGAGTATATTCAGCAGGGCATCCAAAATGCAAGAGAAGGCTGTCAGCAACAAAAGAGTCCCTCACAGACCCAGCTCCCTGCCGGTCCACTTGAGGGTTTTCTCCGTCCTCGCCCTGCCCTTCCCACGTGGAAATGCTTTGGGGTTGAGCAGGTGTCGCTCCCCCAACCCCCAGAAGGTCTGAGAGGGGCTTGCTCGCAGCACAGAGGAGCTCGGATCTCAAGGCTGACAGTCGGGACAGTGCCAGGGTCCAGGCGCTCCTGGGAAGGAGGGGCTGTCTGGGGTGCCGGCAGGGAGTACCGTATGGTCCAGTGCCCGGCTGAGCTGGCCACAGAGCCAGGAGTCTGGTGAGAGCAAGACCAGCCCTTCACCCACCTGCGGAGGTTTGCACCTTCATGAGGCCCACCATGGTGACACCAGCGAGAGCAAATTGTCAAATAAAAGTGTCCAAAACACTCCACGAAGGAATTCTCAGAGGGCAGCCTGCAGGAGAAGAGCTGGATGCGAGTCCAGCAGTACCTTGGAGACCAACAAGATTTTTTGGGGGGGGGGAAGTATGAGCTTTCGGGAGTCAAAACTGCCTTCATCGCCTGGCTTTGCCTCTTGAAACCTCCCCCCCCCCCCAATCTTGTTGGTCCTGAAGGTGCTCCTGGACTCAAGTCTAGTAAAGCCCCGGTCCCCGCCCCCCCCCCGGTGTTCCCTGGCCCATGGGGATCCAGAGTACCCACTGAAGCTGCTGCAGGGGAGACAGCGGGCTGCTTCAGAGGCCCAGAGCACGCCCGGCCCTCTCAGGGGTGGGAAGGAGACGGCTGGGGCCCCCCTTGCTTTCCTCCTCCTGCTCCCGTATTGCCCCCCCCCCCGCCAGTTCATATTGGTTGGAAGAGGAGGACCTGAGGCCGTCCCTGAGCTTCAGACTGTGCGGGGGGGGGCAGTATCAGAGAGTTCGTTACATAGACAGGCATGCCCTGGGTTTCCTTCCTGTTTCCTCTTCCTGCGCCCCCATCCCATCGATGTGTAGACAGGGAAATTGCCTGCCTGCCCCCCTCCCTGGCACACACACACACAAAGGAGGAGCACCTCGGCCTCTTCTCAGCCGCGGGGGGGGGGGCAGGGCACCTCTCAGCACCCGCCCCTCTCCAAGGCAGTCAGAGCAGACTCTGTCTCAGTTTCTCAGCCCTTACTGTCTAGAAGGCAGCCCCTGAACAAAAGGGCTGTTATTCCCCCTGAAACTGACAAGTGGCCCGCCCTGGGTAGCTTGGTAACTCTGCCAGGGCACTGAGAACAAAGGGCTTCTGTTGCGTGCAGCCAAAGTGCATTCTGCTAAACTGAGACAGGGTGCTGGGGAAACTATACCTGCTACTCCCAACAAGCTCTGCCTCTGCAGCCCTGCTGCTCTCCGTGTCCTCCAACCACAGACGTAAGCCACGAGGCAACCGGAGCCTGCTTTTGTGGCAGTGGCACCTTGCTTACGGATTGCCCTTTCCCTCGAGGCTCACCCGGGGCCTGCGTTGCCCACTTTTAGGTGCCCAGCGAAAACCGTTTCCATTCAGCCAGGCTTCTAAGGAAGGAGTTAATCTTTTAACATAGTTTTAGCCTGGAAACTGCTCTTGCAAGCTGGCCGAGGTCTCTTTTTACCATCTATGTTTTCATGCTGCAGCTTTATGTTTTTATGCTGAGCCTATGTTTTTAAGCTCAGCAGAGATCTATCTACATAAGATCTCTCAGTCTGGGGCAAGTGATGCTCTGTTGGACCTCTGCTCCATATAAGCACAGTTAAAACACTTCAGTGTATCTACTGGGTCGCTGCTGTTTGTATTGGCCATAGGAAGTCACATGTTTGTTTGTAACCAATCTGTGTACACAACAGTTTGCCCGGGAAACTTTGTTAGGACCCTGACTCCCTGGTTGGAAACCAGGTACTAAGACGTTTGCATTTGATGGCTTCTTTCCTCTCTGCCTTTTGCTCTTGCTTAGAGAGGAGACGCCATGATTCGAGCTCCAGCTCTCTAGCCCTTTAGCTCTCTAGCTGTGAAGATGTCGGAATCTAGCTCTGTTGTTATTTTGTATCCTGTTTACCTTTTCCCATGTTAGGTGTATAGTAAACTTTTACCTTTTAAACACAGGTGGACTCAGACTCTCAAACTCTACTCAGCTGATGCTTAACTATTTTACTCTGCTGGAACATATTCCTACCAGAAATAACCAACAAGAGTCTTCTCCAGCACTATAATTCAAAAGAATCTATTCTTCAGCGCTCGGCCTTCCTTATGGTCCAACTCTCGCAGCCATACATCACTACTGGGAATACCATGGCTTTGACCATACGGACTTCTGTTGGCAGGGCAATGTCTCTACTCTTTGTTATGCTGTCTAAGTTTGCCATCGCTTTCCTCCCAAGGAGCAGGCGTCTTTTAATATCATGGCTGCAGTCACTGTCTGCAGTGATCTTGGATCCCAGGAAGGTGAAGTCTGCCACTGCTTCCACGACTTCCCCTTCTATATACCAAGAAGTGATGGGGCCGGATGCCATGATCTTAGTTTTTTTGATGTTGAGTTTCAAGCCAACTTTTGCGCTCTCCTCTTTCACTTTCAGGAAGAGGCTCTTGAGGCCCCCTTCACTTTCTGCCATTAGAGTGGTATTGTCTGCATATCTGAGGGTTTGTAATGCCGGGTTTTAATTAATATGATTTAATTTTTTTGCTTTTATATTGTTTTAATTTTGTAAGCTGCCTCAGGCAGATTTCTGGATACGGGACATTAATTTTTTCTTCTAAATAAATAAATGTGGAAGTGATGGGGGGTAGAAACAAAGGGGCTGGCTCCCTTGAGCTTCTCCCTTTCATGTGGGGCTTCTCCTTCCCTGGGGGTTGCCCTGCCTCACCCCCGCTGGCCAGATGGGCCCTATTTAAAGACTGCTGTCAGTTACCGGAACGTTCACCTCCTTTCACTTCCTGACTTTCTCTCCCGCTGGTGCTCTGGCTACAAGGCTACTGTCATAAGAGTGTAAGTGAAATTTAGCACTTCTGAGCAATATTTGTTCCCTTTTCTTCCAGGCAGCCTTGGTGGGTTGCTTCATGCTGCAGCTTCTGTTCTAGTTGCATCTTTGCACAAGCTCCCATGAGCGCATGAAGCTGCCCTCCTCCGGCTCAGACCGTCCCTCTGTGCAGCCCAGTCCTGTCCGTGGCTCTCCCGGGTCTCAGGTGGGAAAGGGCCCTTCACATCACCGACCACCTGATCCCTTGAAGTAGGGATGCTGCCAGGGATTGAACTGGGGGGGGGGGGAGGTGGGGGCTTCTGAAGCTCTTCCCCAGATCAGGGCGTGGCACTCTCAGGAGTGAACTTCTGAACCCTGGCCAGTCTAACCACAAATTCTTCTCTTATCTCTTGCATCATCTGATGTTTTCAAGTGTTAACCACAAGTTTTGAATGATTTCAGTCCATCTTTTCAATGTCCTCCCCACCCCCGCCACCCCCTAAAGCCTCTGTGCTTTTCATGCCTTAGCCAAGCCTTAATTTCTGGGATCCTTGAATTCCTAAAGTGTCAGGTGCCTCCGCTCTCCTGAGTCTACCAGGAGAGACAGGAGATCATCTCCAGGGGGCAACTGATTCAATGGCACAGCATCCACCCCACCCTGTGTCAGAGGAGGTGGAGCCTTCGGTGGCCCCCTCCACTCTGCGATGCCAACGCAGTGGCTGTGCAAGCTACTGGCAGGGTGTGTGCCATGAGGACTAACCATTTACGCTGTGGTAGACCCCCCTCCCCGTGTCTTGGCAGCCCCCTGGGGCCTCTGTCTTTGCTGCATCAGGTGGCTCCAGGGGATCATGTGTGTGTGGGGTGGTGGTTGTGTGTGTGGCAAAAATACAAGCGAGCCTGGGGCATTTCTGTGTGGCAGCCTGGATTATGCCTTTTGGGTTCTCTTTCCTGTGGAGTTTTGCAGCACAGCTGGTGTGGCATTTTTCGTAAGCTGGGCCTGACCGCCTTCCCAGAGCCCTTGGCCTTCCTTGGTGTAGCAGAGTAGCGTACATTTCTCTGGCTGTAGCATTTCATCCTCACACTGTGTCTCAGTGCC
Organism: Lepidodactylus listeri; assembly: GCA_029233225.1. Classification (NCBI taxonomy): domain Eukaryota; kingdom Metazoa; phylum Chordata; class Lepidosauria; order Squamata; family Gekkonidae; genus Lepidodactylus; species Lepidodactylus listeri. Next base: position 524,239 of record JARCFY010000004.1, on the reverse strand, counting down.
TCCTACTGCGAAGGTCTGTAGTTCCTGACCTGCCCACGATACTTGCTGAAGCAGGCGTCTGTGCTTCCAATGAGGTCACAACGGAATCCAGATGTTGTGTTTGTTGCTTAGCGAATAAATTCAAATGCAGTGCCAGCTTTTGTCTTTGTCTCTTACCCCTTGGGCTGGTCTCTCCTTGGTCCACAACTGGCCCGGGGACCTGGGATTAATCCTTTCCCCATGGGGGGGGCGGGTCTGTGTTTGGCAGCGGGCACCTGAGGCGGGGGGGGGGGGTGCTGCCTGGCTGGATAGAGGTGTGAGAGAAGAGGCGGTGCAGCAGGCCAGGCAGCCATGGCGGCCCTTCCCTTCTGCAGCTGGCGTCACCCGCTGCTTGACTGGGCACCTTGAGGAAGTGCACGAGGCGAACTAGATGAGCCACAAGGGCCTTCTCACGTGCCAAACTGGGTAGAGCATCTGACTCCCCCACAATGCCCACTGGGTGACCTGAAGTCATCACTCTCTTTTGGGCTAGCCTACCTCAGAGGGTTGTTGTGTGGAGGAAAAGGATCAGAAGAAGCAAAAATGTCCTTCTGCCAAGGCCTTTGGGGGACCTTGGGCGTAACTGTCTCTGGGCACACGAGACGGGGGGGTGCTTTGCAGTGGAGCGGGGTAGGCCCCCAGGAGACCCCCTTGCAAGGGAGTGAAGCAAAGGATGGTGCTGCCGCACTGGAAATGCACTGTGGAGCCGTGCCCTCTCTGCTGGAACTCTCCCCAGCGTTTCAGCCATGGGGAGTGCCCTCAGTTTGTGAGCTGGAACCCAGAGGCAAGCTGCAGGGGGCCCGAGGCTACCAGGAAGGCATAAGAGAGTTGTCCAGGAGGAGAGCCAGGCCTTGAGAAGGAGCAGAGCTGCAGCGTGAGGCTGCCTCTCCGGCGGTGGCGGCCTTGGTGAGTGAGGGAGCCCCACGGCTGGCCGGCTGGGCTCCTGAGGTTCTGGATGCCAGAGGAGCAGTTCTGCCTCCCGCCAAAAGAGCTGCAGCAAACACTGGATGAAGCAACAGGAGCCACACACCCTTTTTTTGAGGCCTGTAGCCAAAATGAGGTATAGGGCCAATGTTAGACCCCCGCCTTTCTCACCCATGGGGACCCACCGTGGCTGGCATTCCTCTCCTTGCCTCCATTTTATCTTCACCATTTTATCTTCACAACAACCTTTTTTTTTTTTTTTGGTAAGATTTATTTATAACTTTTATAATACAAAAATTTATAACCTTAATCAACAAGTCAAACTGTAGAAAGGTGTAATTACAGCTATAACAAGTAAGTAACAGTATTTACAGTTTATAAATGTAAAGGTTTCAAAATAGTAAGTTTTTCATGATACCTTTCCATATATTAGTATAATCATATAAATCATTATCGTATAAATAACTCGATACTTTAAAAAAAACATAAATAATTTAAAAATAATTAATAATAATAATTAAAACAATTACACAAACAACAAACAAAAATAAAAGAAGGAAAAGACAAAGAGTTTAATTATGACATCAGATGTAGAATAACCTACTCTTTTAGAATGTAGAGATAACCTCGAAGTATCGTTTGGGAATAGTATCATGTGGAATATATAATCACAAGAGGGGGGCAACCCGCGATACTCGCGGGGGTGGGTGGGAAGAAGCTGACAGCTGCTCCCCCCCCCCGCAGTCTGCTTTGGCAAGGCCCGTCCGGCGCGGAGCTGCAGCCTCGCCATCCATTCTTCCCCTCCCGCCCCACTGGCCTCAGTGAGGCCCGCGGCTCTGCGTCGGACGGGCCTCACCATTCCTTCCCCCCTCCTCCCGCCTCAACGTGTCCTGGCGAGGCCCGGCCAGTGCAGAGCCGCGGGCCTCCCTGTTCTCTCCCCCTCCTGCCACTTTCCCTCCTCCCCCCGGGCTTTTTCCTCTTCTCCCCTCCCCGCACTATTCCCTCCCTCCCCCCTCCCCAGCCCACTCTTGCTTGGGCCCGAGTGGCTTAACGCCACTCAGGCCCGGCGTCTACCTGACTCCCTTTTTTCCGGCCGGGGGGGAGAAGGAGCTCTTCCCCCTCCCACCCCTGTCTTCTCCCGGCGAGGCCTAGCCGCCTCTCCCTCCTCCCCTCCCACCTCCTCCTGGCTCCGGCGAGGCCTGGAGCTGCCAGGCCTCACCGCTCCCCCCCCCCCGGCCGCAGCAGGCCTCAGCAGTGCTTGCCGGGCCTGCTTCTCCTCCTCCCCCCTCTGTTTCCCGGCGGGCCTCTGTAGCACTCACAGGGCCCGCCGTTTCTCCCCCTCGCCACTTTTGGCAGCTATGGCCGGCTGGTGACTGCTGCTCGTCGTCGCCGCCACCGCTGCCCACTCGCTCGCTCTCCTGCCTGCTGCTGCCGCCGCCAAGGTAAATTCGTTCCCTGCGCATGCGCAGGGAACACCTTTTCACTTTGGGGGGGGGGATTTAACTATCCCCCCCAGGTTTTTTTTAAAGTTTTGCCATTTTTCTGCAGGTGGGGGGGTTTCCCCCCACCGGCAGAACCCCCCCTCTGCCCTCCAAGTGCCCCCCCTGTGCGGATCTAAGTATCCGCACAGGGGTGGGCCACTTGGGAATTAGATATATAGATTAAACATTGCTTCAATATAAGGGAGCCATTTAGAATAGAACCAGGCGAGTGCTTTGCGTGTATGGGGGAATAGTTAGAGATATCTTTTCCATAGGATAGAATTCCCAAACTTTCATCTACCACTGGTGTAGAATTAAAGAGTCTGTCGACTTCCAGGTTGTTGGGATAACTTGTTTTGCTGCCATAATAAGTGTCGAAACTAAATCTTTTGTTAACTCTGTAATTTCATTGTTTGGCCATAGGTCCAGTAAAACAAGTTCAGGCGATACAGGTAAGGCATGGTTAGTAATGTCATTAATTATTTTGACTATGATATGTCAGAATTGTTGTACTTTTTTGCAGGACCACCAACAGTGGAAATATGAAGCGACTTCACCACAAGATCTCCAACACAAAGAATTTGTTATTGATAAGGTGTAACTGTAAGGGATTATAGTACCACCTCAAGAGAAGCTTTGTTGCTTGTGTTTTAATATTTAGAGATTTGGATTTCATGCTTGGAGAGGACTAAATTTTCATCCAGGTAGTTTCAAACGTTGACACAGCACAGTCCTTATTCCAAGATAATTGATATCTCATTGTAGATTTTGAAGTAGATTGCAACAATTCTGTATAAATACTTGAAATAAGGCCCTTTGACGAAAAGCTAGAAGTTAATAAAAGTTTCTCAAAAAAAGTAAGAGGAGGGTTGTTTTCCATTTTAGCAAATTTTGAGTCCCACAGGTGTTTTACTTGGTTATATTCAAACCAATTGATATGACAGCCATGTTTGGTTTCCAGCACCGCTTTGTCAATTAATTTAAACTTATTGGTGATAGCACTAAATGATTATAGTTCTTTTTCTCTCCACAGTTTAAAAGAGGAGTCAGCACATCCAGGTAAGAACAAAGATTGTCTAGTGAATGTTGCTGTTACTGACGGATTTGCAATTAAGATTTTTTTAAGTTTCTCCCATACTTTCAATGTGTTAACTAAAAAAGGATTATGAGTAATTGAGAGTGGGTGTTTTGCTGGATTTTCCCACAATATTTCAGGGAAGGTTTTATTGTCCATAAATGTAAGTTCTATTGACTTCCAAGCTGCCTGGTGATTTGTTTTGTATTGTTTAAAGAGACCTAGCAATGTGGTAGCGTCATAGTATAATGTGATGTCTGGTAAAGATAGGCCACCCATCTTAGCCGATCGTCGAAGGGTCTTGAAGCCTATTCTGTGAATGGCTTTGTTCCATATGTATTTTAAAAACAGTTTTTGCCAGTATTGCAACAGGGCTCTCGAAATTAAAATAGGAATGGCCCTAAAAAAATACAACAGTTTGGGAAAAATATAAGATTTTAACACCTGTATTTTCTCCACCCATGACAATAGAGGTGATGAGGTGGCTTTAGGTAGATCCTCGATCTGTTTAGCAAAAAGTGATTGAATTTAATAAGACTTGTGATGTCCTTAGGGATTTGGATTCCCCAAAATTTCCAAGACTTTTGGACCTACTGGAAATTATACTTGCGCTGTAGAGAGGAACGTTGCACTTGGGTGAGGTTGATGGGGTATATGATTGTCTTGGAGGGGGTAACCCAGAGCCCTGAGATATCACCAAAACAATCAAGAAGTTGATTTAGAGTGGGAATAGACACTTCTGGATTCAATAAAGTTAAATCGTCTGCGAATAAACTTAATTTTTGTTGTTGGTCACCAACCGGGATACCCTGGATCTTATGATTCGCTCTAATGGCATTGGCCAGTGGTTCAATAACTATGGTGAATAGCAACGGTGAAATTGGGCATCCTTGCCTCGTACCTCTGGTAAGAATGAAATCAGGCGAACTAAGACCATTCACATGAGTGCAAGCTGTGGGATGGGAATAGATCGTCTGTATTGATCTCAAGAATTTGGGACCAAAGTTCATTTTCATTAAGATGTCTTGGAGGTACCTAGGCTCAACACTATCGAAAGCTTTCTCTACGTCTATGGATAAAATAAGAGAGGAGGCCAATCGATTATGTTTGCAATAGTAAATGGTGTCTATAATCTTTTGGGTGTTATCCATTATCTCTCTTCGAGGGATGAAGCCTGTTTGGTCTACATGTATATAGTCTGCAATTATCTTATTTAGACATGCTGCCAGTACTGCTGTAAAGATTTTATAATCCTGGTTCAATAACGATATAGGGTGATACGATGTAGGGTAGGTATGATCTTTGTCAGGTTTTGGAATTAAAATAATTTTCGCTGTGTTCCAGGTTAATGGCATGATCCCCTCATCCAGCACTTGATTGCAGGTTTTCGCAAGAGGATCTGCTAGCAGGTGAATAAATTTTTATAGTATTCTGCAATGAAGCCATCTCTTCCTGGGGATATATTGTTTTTAAGGTTTTTGATAACTTCCTTAACTTCCTGAGAAGTTATCGGGTCATCCATCCATTATTTGTGCTGATGAGTCAATGATTTGACTAGAGGGTTTTGTTGTAAAAAGTCCTTAATACCCTCAGGTGAGGGGTTTGTTGATTTGTAGAGAGTTTTATAATATTGTGTAAATACGTTTGAGATTTCCTGCAGATTGTATGTCAATTCCCAGAGCTGGTTCTAATCGAATGTATTGCATTTTCAGATATCTTTTTTTTTGAACTTCCAGGAGAGGAGCTTAATAGATTGCAGTGTTTTAAACCAGTATTTCTGTTTTAGATATGTTATTCTTTTTTGGATCTGGGAGACTCTTCTAGGGTATCTAGTTTTCTCCTTTCTAATAACAATTTTTTATAAACTTTTTGCCTTCCAGTGATTCTATATTCTATTTCCAAATCTTTGATTTTTGAGGTAATTTCCTGATGTAATTGATGTTTCATTTTCTTATAGAAGGATGAGGCAGCAATCAATTTCCCCCAAATAACAGCTTTATGAGCATCCCACACATGATGTTGGGATACCCCACAGTTCGAGTTGTTATGGAAATAATCTTTTAAGTCCGCTTCAATTGTATCTGTGATCAATTGCATTAATAAAATGTTGGGATCCAAGTTGGCCTATGTGATGTATGTTTATGTGTTTCCATAACTGTTTCAACCCATGAGTGGTTGGACCAGATCCTGGCGCCCATTGAGGCTTCAGTGAAAAGAGGAGCAAGTATTGACGACACTAAGATGTAGTCTATTCTAGTATGTGTCTTGAACCTTGGGGAGAAGTATGAGAAATCTCTATCAGATGGGTTTCAGTGCCTCCATACATCAATAAGGTTGAAGTCTTTCAGGATTGTTTGTAGCTTAGTTGAGTGGGAAGGTCTGTGAGACGAAGTCCTCTTGACACAAAGACCAGGTTGCCTTGAAATATCTAATTTAGGATTTACAACATGATTTAAATCACCTCCTATAATCCATGGATCTGAACTAAAAGATAATAATTTATGAAATATAGACGTAATAAAGTCCAACTGGCCATTGTTTGGGGCATAAAGAGGTACTAATGTTATATCAACACCATTTAACGTACCATTTAAAAACAAAAAACGCCCATTAGAATCTTGTTCCATTTTGTTAAGATGGAATGTAACTGATTTGTGGAATAAGATGGCCACACCCCTAGATTTGGATGTACCATGCGCCAGGTACTGCAGAGAAAACTTATTAGATGTTACAGCCTTAACTTGATTTTTTTTCAAGTGAGTCTCTTGCAAGAAAATCACGTCAGCATTTTGTTTTAGTAAAGCTGTGGCTATTCTGGTTCTTTTGATAGGCAAATTCAGTCCTCTACAATTAAATGAGAGGAATTTGATTTGTGAATTGCTATTCATAGTAACAGGTATTGTTTATGATATACCGTTAATAATTCAAGTCTAAGATTTAGCGAAGTAAGAAGAATAGCATAAAGAGAAAAGTTAAGACTATATGCACTAAATACCAAAAAGCCACTGACTCTCATTATCAATAGAGTTGCAGTTATTACAATTAGATTAATAGATTGTTTATACCCTTTATCACAAACAGTCTGAAAGAAAACAAAAACCAAAAAAAGGAAAAAAAACGTATCCCTAAAAAATATGCTAACCCAACAAGCAGGGCTATTCTATCAGCCCTGCTACCCCTTTCCTTCAGGGGTTGGAAAAATGTAAACCAAAAATTCACCATCTCCATAAAATGTGTTAGGGGCTGAGCTATGATGCTCCCTCCCCCCCCTCATTAGATGTAATCACTGACAAAGGAAACTTATACAATAAAGCTTGTTAAATCATAAGGCAATATATGCACATTCCTTTTTAAAAAAAAACCATCCTATTAAACCCATTGTAAACTGTAGTTCCTTAATATCCTATTAATAATAACATTAAAATCAGTGAATATATATGTTATACAACAATAAACTGTGTTATGCCATAAACTATTGAAACTAATAAAAGTGATATTAGACAATTACCAATAGCAACAAGGTAGACAGTTTAGAGCTAAGAATGCCAAACAAGACTGAACAAGTCAGAATTAAACTGTGCTGCTGTGCAAAAGTCAGAGAACAAAGGAGGTTTTAACCCCCAATTCCTGTAAACTGGGAGGCAATTTGCAAATCACTGCAAGTCCCAATGGGCGTTTTCTCACTAGCTTTCCCCCGCGGTTTACACTGAAGCTAGCATTGGAGCTTCTGGTCAGTTTCCCACCATTTGCTCTGTGCTCACAATTTCCTCCAGAGTATCACTGCACTGCTCCGGAGCTTCCCTGGAGCAAGAAAAACCTGTTCCTAGCAGGATTTTCTTGCTCCAGGGAAGCTCCGGAGGAGTGCAGTGATACTCTGGAGGAAATTGTGAGCACGGAGCAAATGGTGGGAAACTGACCAGAAGCTCCGGTGCTAGCTTCGGTGTAAACCCGGGGGAAAGCTAGTGAGAAAACGCCCAATGTGACTAAGGAAAAAAGGGTTCCAAATGAGCCGGCTGCATTTACAAGAGCCAGCAACATAAACCAAATAAACAAAGCACTCAAACATTGAGTCGTAAAGCGGTTTGCGCAAAGCTGAAAACTCCGGCTTGGCTGAAGAAAGTAAACAAAAACACGGTCTTCTTAAATAGCCGCTGCCAGGACAAGACAAAGAGATCGCCTCACTGCAGTTGTAAACATATTCAGATAAGTTTAGAACGCTTGTCACGACGCTCCTTAACCGTCTGCCAATGGGGGATTGGAGTACCAGGCTGCTGGGGAACGTTGTCTGTGTCAGCGTCTTCCGGTGGTTGCAGATGAAGTTCTTGGAGGAGTTTGATGCCAGAGTCCATGTCTGTAGCTTGCAGCGTTATTCCTTGGGAGAGCACTTGGAATTTAAAAATGCCACCTACCGATATCGGATCTTAGCTGCAGACAATGCTGATGTGATTGGCTTCAATGCTTTGTGCTTTAATAAAGTTTCAGCAGATAAGTCTTGTAAGGCTTGGATTTTGGTGTCTTGCAACAGAAGGTAACCATGCGTGCGTGCCTTAGACAGGATCTTAGACTTAGTTTGAGAGTCCAGGAACTTAACAATCACGTCTCTCGGGTAATTGCTTCGCGGGTCCTGCACGGAAAGCATATTCAATGGGCTGTGCTGTAGCTGCTTCAGACTCCAACAAAGAGAGAAGCTATTCAGTGATAAAGGATTTCAAATCTGTTGCCTGTTCCACATCTTCGGGGATCCCATGAAATTTAATGTTATTGGCTTTTAGTTGGTTTTCAATGGTAATTATTTTATCTGTTGCCCATTCATCTCGCTTATAGAAGTAACGTGCGTCCTCCTGTAAAGTCATTGTGGTCTCAGCGGTTGTCTCAGCAGACTGAGCAATTTGAGCTACTGACTGCTTAAGCTCACTAATTTGATTCGTTAGGGGCTGTATCAGCCTTTGGATAGTAGTCAGCATAGTTTTCTCCAGTGATTTGATCGTCTTATGAAATTCTTGTCTAGAAACGACCAGGCCTTCCTGCGGGAGATTATCTGAGCCCGCCGCCATTTTAGGACTTGCAGGCCCGGTCTCACTAGCTGAATCGTTAAAGTCTGATTTGGAGAAATAGGCTGTAACCTCCTTACTCACAATTGAGGGTCGCTTGTTCTTGATTGCAGACTTCTTTCCCATTACTTAGGAACGGTTTGTTTCTTTTTAGGCTGGTTTTGATGAGTAGTTTGAGGGGAGGGTAGCAGGAGCTACAGGCTCATGCGTCCATTACACTTTGTGCCGACGCCACACCCTTCACAACAACCTTTTGAGGTAGGTGAGGCTGAGGCTGTGTGCCCAGTCAGCCAGCATCTTTCAGTGGCAAAGTGGGAGTTCAAACCTGGCCTTCCTCGCCTAGACCCTAGGCAGGGTGCCCACGACCCCACACAGGCTCCAAGTACTCGGGGAAGTGCTTCTTACCCCCCCCCCCTTTATTCCACCCTCGCAGCCTGTGCTGCCTTTCTCCCCCACACTGACACAAAGCCGCTCACGTAGTTCTCCTCCGCTCCATTTTATCCGCACAGCTTCCCTGTGAGGTGGGTCTGATGGAGAGTTTGTGACTGGGCCATGGCCAGCCAGCAGCCTCCTGTGGCAGAGTGGGGACTCCTGGGTCCTCATCAGACATTCTCCCCACTGCCCCGCAGAGGCCCAGGTAGACCAGGGCAGCTCCGGAGGGTCCTCCTGAAATGCCCCAGGTGGGGGGGGAGGGAGGAGGAGGTCTGCCTTCCACAAAGAACCGGCGCTTCTCTTGCACACGGCACGGGGGGGGGCTTCTCCAGGTGACCGGGCTGGCGAGTGGGGAGAGCAGGCAGCACCTCCCCTCCCCAGAGAATGTGGGCTAGGGTGCCCCAGTTCCCTTCTTCATGCTGGGCTCCGCAACTCCCCTGCGGCTGGTGGCCCAGGCCGACCCCCCCGCTCTGTTTTCTGAGGAGGGGAGACCGCCGCTCCCCCTGGAAAGGACAAAGTGAGGGTGGGGAGTGCGCTGGCCATGCGGAGGCCCCAGAAGAGGAGCCAGGATCGATGGGCGAGTGGACCTCAGCCTCTGGCTCCCAGGGCAAGTGACCTCCTCTCGTGGAGCATTCGCTTTGGGGGGCTCCTTCCCTCGCCCCCCTTTCCTGCCTCGGTGGGTCTCTCTCCTCTTGCTGGGGGCAGCTGTGATGGGGAAGGGTGGGAGGGCAGAGGCTGCACTCCTGATGTGCTTGCCCTGTCCGGGGGGGGGGGGGGAGGCTCCCCTTCACTTCCAAGAACCCCATTCTCAGCACTGCGCACTGACAGGGTGCCCTTGGAGAGGGGGCCAGCTCTGGCCTGGGAGTCACGAGCGGCAGCTGGGCCTGGCAATGCTACTCTTGCAGGCAGCAGCCGATCCTTAGTGGCTCTGTCTTGGGGGGGGGGGGCTCCAGAGAAAATGCCCCTCTCTGGACCTTTCCTGTCACGTGTGGGGGTGGGGGGATTCCCTTGGTCCTTGGAGAGCTCCAAGGGGTGCTGCCCCAGGGCTGCTGCCTTCATGTGCCAGCTCCAGCCAACCTGGTGTTGCTTCTTGCAGGGCCCAGCACACTCAGTCTGCTCCACAGCATGCAGCAGATCCTGGTGCAGATCCTGCACACATTGCAGCAGCTCCTGAAAAGCCTGGCAAGCGACCAGGTCCCCCACCTGCATGTCTTCTCGGACAACCTGGTGCAGGTGGGTATAACTCTGCAGGAGCCACTCCTGCAGGGCCAAGCCTGCCCCCCGTCACTGCTTGCACCCCTGCTGCTGAAGGCGCCTCCAGAAGAAGAAGAGATTGGATTTATATCTCGCCCTTCAGTTGGAGTCTCAGAGCGGCTTACAATCTCCTTTCTCTTCCCCTCCCCACAACAGACACCCTGTGAGGTAGGTGGGGCTGAGAGAGCTCTGAGAGAAATTGCTCTTTTCAAGAACAAGCTGTGCCAGCACTACAGCTTGCACAAGGTCATCCAGCAGGTGCGGGTGGAGGAGTGGGGAATCAAACCCGGTTCTCCCAGATTAGAGTCTGCGCACTTAACCACTGGCCCTGCTCCCCCATGCACGTGTTCCTCTGGCCTGTCCTACTCGCAAGGAAGAGGCCGTGCTGCCCCTCACTTGTGGCCTCCCCACCGGGCCCCTCCCTGAGCCTGCCTCCCGGAAGCTGCATGTTTCTTAGGACTTCTGTACAGAGGCGGAGAGGAAAGCCCTCCCATGTTTTGTCATTTGTTTTTGTAATAAAATGTCTGAAACAGGAACTGAGAAATTAACACCCCCCCAGTCCTGTTGCTCATGCGGGAACCTCACAGCTGGGGGCCACAAGAGGCAAGGTCTGGCAGTTCTCCCAAGTGTGTGCGTGTCAGCGGGGCCGGGAGATGGACAATTTGTTTGCTTGTTTATTTCGATTTATATCCCGCCTTGCCAGCGAGCCGGCTCTAGGCAGAGGAATGGCAGAGGAACCTCGCTTGGCCAACGTTTCTTAATGTCGTGTTGGGCTCAGTTTCCCAAATCCAAAACCAAACCAGCTACGGTGACACAACCCCACAAACCAACACACAAGTCTTCTACTTCTCGAGAACTGTTCCTCTGGCTAATAAAACGTATGACGTGGATTGTGGTTTGCTTCTGGATTTTAAGTTTGGGCCAGTACAGCTGTAAACAACTCTTATTCAACTCTCAAGAGACACAGGAGAAGATGATTGGTGGCCCTTGCTGGACTAGGTGGGCCGATGGTCTGATCCAGCAGGGCTCTGGCTATGTTCTTACCAGTGGAGGCACACCAAGAAGTACCAGTGGCCAGAAAGAGGAAGAGGAGGGTCTTCAGCTCACTGGTTTCTCCTCTGGCCAGGCAGGGGTCTCTGAGTTTGGATCCCAGAGACAAGGGAGTCTCGAGAGTTTGTGAGTCTGGGCTGCACCCATCCAGACTGCTGATACGGACTGACGTGAATGAGTGTTCCTCCGCACAGACAGAATCCTCGCAGACACAAAACAAACCTGTGCGGCGGCCGGGGGGGGCGCTAGCTGGGCTGTCTCACTTGCACGCTCATTTTCCATGCACAGCAATTTTTATATATATATATATATATATATATATATATATATATATATATATATATATATATATATATAATCATTTAAAAAATTTTCTTTGGAATATTTTTGTGCCACCTCTTCGGAGTCCTGCTTCAGGAGGCTGACTGTTAAAACCCACAATATTAAAACGGGGGGCCATGAGCAGCACCAAAACCAGCCTTGGAATGGAAGAGGCAGACCGCAACAAGGGGGAATGGGGTGAAGCCTCCAGTTAATTAAGCGCCTGGGTAAAAAGATGGGTTTCAGCCTGGTGCCTTAAAGCAAATAAAATAGGCTCCAGGCAAGCCTCAAGGGGGAGGGCGTTCCAAAGGCAAGGGGGATACCACAGAAAAGGCCCTGTTCTAGTCACCACCAATGCTCTAAGCTGTGGAGTCTTGTGAGCAAAAATCCAACTTTCTGAGCTACTGGCATTAAAGTTGTGAGTGAGCAACTTGGCTCCTGCATAAATTAGTTTGCTCTGGAGCCATCCTTCCTGAGCTGAGACAACAATGCGTGAGCCAGAGACTAAAAAACTGTGAGCTAGCTCACACTAACTCAGCTTAGAGGAAACACTGGTCCCCCTTCCGGCCTCCCCTGTGAAGGTGAGAGCACAGGAAGTGGGCCCTGTGAGACAGGACTTAACTGATGGGGGTGGAGAGTGTGGGAGGGTACAACCCTTCGAGTAGCCTGGCCCCAAGCCCTTCAGGGCCTCTAAGTACTCTGGCCTCAAGTCAGGGCGCGTAGCATGGCACTGTTCCGGAAGGACCAGTCCTGTGCTTGTGGAGGAGGAGGGGGGTGGCGGACTGGCGGCCAGCAGCCTGAGAGCTCCTGCCTCAGAGGGGTGGCGGTGGTCAGGAAGGTCGGTTTCTTGGGGCCCCCGAACTGCCACCGAGTGCAGCAATCGTGACCGTGGGGCAGGGCAGGAGGCTGGGCCCAGTGCTTGCTGCAGACAGCATCAGTTCCGCCTGGCAACGCTTTCCTCAGCAGCTTCCTGTTCCTGTGCACTGAGGCATGCATCCCCTCCGCAGAGCAGAAGCGGCTCCCTCTCCACATCCTCCCACGCTGCTGGGCCAAGCGGGCCCTCGGTTCCAGCTGCACCTCTGGACACCTTCTGCCCCCTGCAGGGTCCGTGGGGCCCCCTCAAGGGACCGGCCCCAGCCAGTGCCGCTGATGCAGGGTGGCCGTGCCTTGACAGCGACCACTGGTTGGAGGGCCCAGCTGGCTTGCGGCTCGTGGGAGAGCCTCCGGCCCCAGGTTCAACCCCCAGCTGCATCTCCAGTTAAGGGGACCAGTCAGTGGGTGATGTGGAAGACCCCTGCCCGCGACCTTGGAGAGCTTTAAAGGGATTTTAAAAAGTCCTTGGAAATGCCCCCCCCTCTGTTTCCCCCCATGCCTGGCCATTTGCCAGAGGCCCAGAGCCCAGGATTCCCTCCTCCGAGCTGGACCGCAAGGAAGTGGGCAAGTCAAGCTGCCTGCCCGGAACAGCCGGACCAGTGAGGCAAGGGTGGGGCTGCCGACCTCCAGGCGCTGCTCCCCTGGACGGCAGACATCACTCCCCCCCCTCCCCCGGGGAGAAAGCGGCTGTTTCCTGTGGCGGCACTGCCCCCCAGGTGGGGTTCCCCCCCTCCCCAGAGCCTGCCCTCTCCCCAGCCTCCACACACCCCCCCTCCCCCAGATCTCCGGGATTCCCCCAGCCTGGGGCTGGCAACACGAAGCGAGGGCCCTCCACTCCAGCCGAAGGGGCGCTTGGGGGCCATGCAAGGAGGAGGAGGAGGAAGAGGTGGAGGAGGAGACTGGCTTCGTACCCCCGCCCTTCACTACCCGGAGGAGTCTCAGCGCGGCTTACGATCCCCTTTCCCTTCCCCGCCCCACCGCCGACAGACACCCTGGGAGGGAGGTGGGTGGGGCTGAGAGAGCTCTTTCGAGGGCTGCCCTTGAGGGAACAGCTCTGGGAGAACTTGTGACTGACCCAGGGTCACGCCAGCAGCTGCACGTGGAGGAGGAGGAGGAGGAGGAGGAGGAGGAGGAGGAGTGGGCCCAGCCTCCCCCCCCCCCCGCGGCGCCATGGAAGGAGGCCAGAAGCGATGCCCGGGCAGGCGGCGCCTCGGACGGGGAAGGGGCCAAGTGCGGAAGGGCGCCCGTGTCTGCTGCTGCTGCTGCCCTCTCCCGCCCGGGGCTGTGGGCGGCGGCTCCTCCTGGCGCGCTTCTCGCTCCCCGCGCTGCTCTCGCCTCGGGAGGCTGCCGCTGCCGCCCGCCCACGCCCCCCCGTGCCCCCGCGCCTGTCTCGCGCCTCCTGCCTCCCCTGCCTGCCTCCCCTGGGCCAGCATTGCCGCGCGCCTCCTCCTCCTCCTCCTCCTCCTCTCCCTCTCTCCGGCGCGGCGGCGGCGGCGGCAACCCTGACCAGACCCCGTGGGGGGGGGAGGGGCGCGTCCCTCCCTTGCGTCGCCGGGTTGCCTAGGCGACGGCAGGGCGGGCACCGCCCTTGGGAGGAGCCTCCGCCGCGGAAGGCAGGCTGTCCAATCCCAAGGAGCGCTTCCGGCGCCGGGGGCGGGATCCGTAGCTGAGGCGGCGGCCAGCCAATCCCGAGCGCTGACCAGGAGGCGAGAGGCGGGGCGGGAGGCGTCAGGGGCGGGGGCGTGGTCACGCGGAGCCGTGTGCGCCGTAGTCCGCCGGCGCGCTGTTCTTGCTGCCGCCGCCGCCGCCTCGGGGACCGCGGGGATGCGTGCGCTGCTGCTGCTCCCCCTCCTCCGGCCTCTGCCGCCTCCCGCGCCGCTCTTCTGGGCCTGGCTGGTGCTGCTGAGCGCGGCCGCGCGGCTCCTCCCGGTCTCCGCCCAGGCCGGCCGATACTCGCGCGAGGCCAACCAGGAGCCCGGCGGCGGCGGCGGCGGCTCCCTCCCCCTCCCCCCCGCGGCAGAGTTCCGCCTGGCCCGCCTCGACCAGCTCTGGGGGAAGGCCCGCCGGGTGAGGGCCAGGGGCGTGGCATGCATGGCTGGGGGTGGGGTGGGGTGGGGTGGGGGGTTCTTCTTCCGGGAGGGCTGCAGCAGGGCCCCCTCCTCCCCGGGAGGGTGGCAGCCGAGGCCGTCCCCGGGGGGAGGTGGGGAAGGGCGGCGGCCCCGGGGGGAGGGTGCGTCCGTGGGTGGGGGGGGGCGCCCTTTCCTTCCTTCCTTCCTTCCTTCCTTCCCGAAGGAAGGCAGGCCCCGCCCGGGGAAGTGGAGGCTGCCCGCCTGGCGGGGGCGGGGGGGGCTAAAGTCTAAACTGGCCCTTTGGCCGGCTGGACTTTGGAGCGGCGGGGGGGAGGGGGGGTCCCGGGGGGGCGGGGCTCACAGGCAGGCCCCTCCCTCCGGGCAGAGGGGAGGCGGCGAGGCCCCCGCGGAGCCCGGCACACAGGCGCGTGGGTGGTCCGCCGGGCGGGGGGGGGGGCGAGGTCATCTGTCCGTGGGAAGAGCCCCCAGCCCCCTCCCCGCCGTCACGACTGCCCTGCGCCCTAGTGCCCCTACAGACAGGGGCTGGCACCCCCACTTTCGAAAGCCCTGGAGGGGAGGCCTGGTTCGCCCTCTCCCACTTGCTTCTGGGAGGCCTGGCCTACTTCCGTTCCCCTGCCCAGGCGGGCGTGCAAGTGGAGAAGAGAGGGAAGCTTTTGGCAGGGGCTCCGGCGGGGCTGAAGGGCTTCCAGATGGTTCCTCGCCTGCTGAGCTGTGGGGCAGCCATGCTACACGCTGTGACTTGAGAGACCTTTTTGTGTTTGAAATGGGTGGCGTTAGCAGCGGGCAGGGGTGGGGGGGCTGCGTCATTGTCTGTGACATTTGGAAGCTGCCGCTTGGTCATTTGGTCGCTGGGGCAAGGGAGTGCTGGCCGTCGGTCTCGCATTCTAGTGGAGATCAGGGAACAGAAAAGCTGTGTGCAGGCTAGAAACAGGAAGGAACTGCTTGTCTGGTGGAAGCTGCTTGGGCTGTTGAAGAACAAACAGGTAGTGGGAAACTTGTTTGTAGGTGCATTGATCCAGAAGAGGTGGGAGGGAAGTAGGCCAAAAGTGGGGAGGGCGTTCATTTCTTTAGGACATTCCTAGGCTGCCTTTTCAATAGTCCTGCTCAAGGCCACTTACAATTAAACTAATGTAAAACAATAAATTAAAAGCCCCGACCTGGATCACTCAGGCTAGCTCAGTCACGTCAGAGCTGGGAAGCGGCATAGGATTGGCCCTGGCTAGTACTTGGGTGGGAGACGACCAAGGAAGTCCAGGGTGGCTACACAGAGGCAGGCAGTGATACAAAATAAAAACACGGGTAACTCCCCTCTCCCCAAAGAGGTGCCTGCAGGATGCGACCACTCCAGCCAACCATGCAGATTTGTGTGATTGTCCTGAGAGAAAAGCGCACGTTCTGTGTTGTGAGGCTGCCTCTGGCCGTCACCCACCCCCCTCTATGGGTGTTGGCCCCACGGAGGCTCTCCCCATTCCCTGGCCCTGATATGCCAGCTTTGCGGCAGAAGCGCAGAGGGCTTGGATGTCACTGGAGGATTCCCCTGAGGGACTGATGGGGTCTTTTCCTCTGCCCAAGCAGCTTCAGCTCTCTGCCGTGAAACTGGCTGAGCTGCACAGCGACCTCAAGATTCAAGAGAAGGATGAGCTGAGGTGGAAGAAACTGAAGGCCGAAGGGCTGGACGAAGATGGGGAGAAAGAAGCCAAACTCCGGCGCAACCTGCACGGTAAGCAAAGATCTAGGTCGGCAGCCGGGTCAGTCTGCCCGCAGCAGCGGGAAACAGGGAGAGTCCAGAAGCACCCAGAAGACGAGCAAAACTTGCGGCGTGGGGGGGGGGGGGGGCGTTCCTGAGTCACGGGAGTTACTTCTTCAGGTACCTAGAGAGCAAGGTCTCCCAAAAACTTTTGCCTGGTGTGTTGTGATTGTTTTATTTATTCATTGGAATGTGTGTATTGCCCCCCCCCTTTTCCTCTTGGTTCAAGGTGGCTTGCAATGATAGTTAAAACATCCCCAGCTAAAACCAAAGATTAAAATAGCAAGTCCCAAGTTTCTTCCTCTGTAAAAGATGCCTGCCATCGAACCCCCTTCAGAAGCCCGGGCAAGGAAGGGAGGCCCACTGTGAGGGACTGCTTAAGGTGCCACGTCAAGATTTCTGCTCTGCTGCTGCCCTTTATGGGGGGGGAGGGGGGCAGGCTTCTAATGCCCTCATGTGTGAGCAGCAGGAAAGAGCCAGAGAGTCCAGGAGCGCCTTCAAGACTAACAAGATATGTGGCAGGGGAGGAGCTCTCGTGAGTCCCTGCTGGCTGTGTCTGCAGGTATCTGAAGAAGGGAGCGGGGACTCACGGGAGCTCCTGCCCTGTAGAAAAGCTCTCTGCTTCTGCGGACAGGCTCACACGGGCATCCATCTTGATCTGCCTCATGCGTTAGTTACTGCATGTCCCATTCTGTTGATTGTGAGGTGCCTTAACTCCATGTGAGAAAGGTGGACTGTAAATAACGTAAATAATTACAGATTAAAAAATGCGGTCCCAGAAGCCTGGGTTAGTGGGGCCAGGTTGGCAGAACCATGTGGCTCCCCCCACCTGAGTCCGACGGGCAGGGTATAAATGACAAGAGAGTTGGCCAATCAGATGCAGTGGAAAGAAGGCGCTTCTGGCCACGCTTCTCCAAGAGCCTGGCAGGGTCTCTGGGCACTTCCAAGCTGGTCACCTGCAATGTCACCCCATTGAGGACAAGCGGGCTCAGTCCCTCTAGGACACTGGCTTTCCCAAGCTCTTGTCTTTGTCTGGATTCAGCTTCCGTTTAATTGTCAAGACTGTGGCTTGCGTGGCCCGTCCCTCACGTGCGCTTGATTTCACACCCGGCTTCTTTCAGATCTGCACTCCCCACCCCCGCGCGTAGGACTTCTCAGATCTCTAGAGCCAGAGGTGTGATATGCTTTCCTGCCTTCCTCCCAAGAGCAACAACAACCTGCGCTGCCCCCAGGATGCCTGTGGATCCCCACTCATTCGACCCCCCTGTTCTGGTAGCTAGGACCGCAGAGCATGAGGGTGAACCCTTAATCTCGGGGGAAGAACTATTGACACAACGTGAATAAAATAAGCTGCATTAAAACAACTTTCAATTCAAGAACGTGAGAGTGTCGGATATTTTGTCACATTTCTCAACTTTCAGTCCAGTCCTTGAAAAATACAAACCAGTCAAATGGAATTGTGTGGAAGACATACAAATAAGTCTGACCCTTTCAGATCTTGTCAGCAGTATCTTCCTCTTGTGGCTTCCTCATTGTACAAATTCTTGTCTGTCTAGCCCGGCCACTCACGCCTGCAGAATCCTGACCTCGCTCTCCTTTTCACTCCTCAGCCTGCCAGTTATAGACCCACGCGTGTGTGGGTCTGTAGCCCCTCTCTCTTCCAGTCACTTCCTCTCGCCAATCCAAACGCTCTGCTCCCGGCTTTCTCTCGGTCTGTGTCTTAAAGTTGCTCCACTTCCCTCTCGCACAGGTTCCGCCTCCCAACTGGCCTCTTGGCCTACAGGCATCAGTCATCAGTCATGACATTTTAGGGCTCTGTTTACAGATGCGGCCCGTGTTGCGTCACAGTGACCTCCTTGCCTGATGCACCGGGGCCCTGTGGGGAGCAGATTCATTCATTTGGACCCCTTTGCTGCAAGCAGGGGAGTTCCCCTCTGAGCTGCAGCTGCTGCTGCTGCTGGCAAACGGCCTTCCTGTCCACTGGCCTGTTAGCATCCCTGTCTGGTTACAGTGGTTGACTCCCAAAACTTGTGGTGCCCTTTTTGATGGGCTTTTGGGATAAAAGGCCCTCCTCCACTGGTTCCCCAGGGGGCTTTGGACCGTGCATTGGTTGGGCACAGGGGTGCAGGGGCTCTCCTTCACTGCCTTTGCCGGCCTTTTACCCTCAGCTGACCAGGCAGAGGCTTGTCTGAGACTGGCAGAACGGCAGCAGGTGTGTCCACTACGTGTACCAGGAACTGCAGAGTCCTGAGATGTTTTTAAGCAAGGACTGAGGGGAGGTGGGGACTGACTTGGCATGTGGTCTGCTTGCCCCCCCCACACACACACACACTGTTAGGACTTCTGCTGTTGGCTACCAGCAGGCACAAAGCAGTCAGCTGGGAACCAGCCAGGAGCCGACAGATGGGCCACCTTCTGCCATAGAGGCTCAGAAAGTTTTGCAAGCAGAGTTGTGGGTCAGGGCGCATAGCTTTCTGTTGCTTATTTCCTCCCCTGCAGTGATTATGGCGAAGTACGGCCTGGACAGAAAGAAGGATGCTCAGCTGGGGGACACAAACTACATCAAGGGTGGCCTGGAGAGTGACGTGCTGGATGACCCCCGGCTGGAGAAGCTGTGGAACAAGGTGGGTGGGAGGCCCTCTCCTCTCCCCGTCACACCTGGCGGCTGCCTCCCCACTCTGGGTTCTAGAAGTCAGCTGAGCCCCCGTGTGACCCCAGCCTGCCCACGGCTGCCCTTTGCCTGCATTCTGCCCAGGCTGGAAAGGAGCCTTTCCCCTCCATGATACCCTGTGCCACCCCCACCATAGGCCACGGCAGACGCCTAGGCAGAGCGTACCCGGCGGGTGTAGCTGAAGTCCTGGCACGGCCCTTGACCTTTGACTGTTCAGTGTTCAAGTGAAGCCTGCGCATCCCATGTTCTAGTCAGCCTCTTTCCAGATACGCACTTCCTTCTGCCCAGCTATAAAACAAAGTGGGGAGCTTGGCGTGGGGGGGGGGGCAGAGTTGGGTTCCCAAGCCCTGGGCTGAGGGGGTCAGTGTCCTGTTGCCTGGGCTGCCCCACCTCACCCGTGGGCCTTCTTCCCAGGCCAAGACCTCAAACAAGTTCTCCACGGAGGAGCTGGAGAAGCTGTGGAGGGAGTTCCGGCACCACCAGGAGAAGGTCCAGGACTACAACCTCTTTCTCGAGACCGTGAGTCGTACTGAAGGTAACGGCGCTCGAGGGCTGGGGGGCAGGGCAGTGAGGGAGGCAGTGGCAACGGAGGCCTCAAGGCTGTGGCAGTCCCTAGAGGTTCCTAACACCAAATCCCTCTGTTCTTTTGCAAGCCAAGTCACTTGCATAACTATGGCTGGTAACGGGCCTGGCTTCCTGCCCTTCCAGAGAGCAGAGACCAAAAAAATGACACTTTTGAAACTGAAGAGTGGAGGGCAGGCGGGGGAGAGGCATCCTGTCACCGGAGGCATCTGGATCTTGTGGCAGTGGACTCTATAGACTATGTGTCAGTTATGGGGCTCGTGAAGCAGCGCTTCCCTTCGTCTGTCCTCCATTTGCTGCCCATCAGTTTCACTGAGTAGCTCTCTGTAGCAAAAGAAAGGTTCTCTTTGTTTGCTTCCTTCGTCCCTAACTTGAAATGTTTGGGCACATTTGAACGGGCCCGTCAGGCTTTCCTCGCCAGGCAGATGCCCCAGCTACTTGGAAGTGAGCCTTTTCTGCTTTCCGTGGGATCTCCTTAGGGCTGGCAGGCACTGGAGATGGGAGGCACGGCTGCCTGTCTGGGGTTCAGCCCTTCCGGGAACAGTTCCCTTTGCTTGTTGCTGCCCCCTGAGTTGAGGGTTTTAGGGGGCTGCCCAGAAGCCTGCTTCCAACTTCTGAAAATGTCAGCAGTTTATGTGGGAAGTGTGTATGCCAGCCAGTGGGTCACTGTGTCCACTGGGACTTTCCCCAGTGAGCTGATGCCCCCCTCCCTTCCTGCGGCAGCCTAGCCCAGCGACAGAAGGGCAGAGCAGCACCCGGCTGGTTGGCTGGGCAGGCTGTTTCCCCTTCCTTCTGTTGCAAGGGCGGGGCTGGGGTGAGCTAGAGGGAGGGGCCTGTTTCCAGGGCCATTTCCCCCTCCCAGTCTGCCTGTGATGCCAGTTTTCCAGAGACACGCTTAAGCTGGTTAATGTTTCTTTAAAGCAAATTAACCTAAAAATAGCAGTACAGAATCCTACACCACCCCCACCAACAGAACCAGCATAAAAGAAATCTCAGCACTGGTCAGAAAATGGCAGTTGGGTAGGATACAGGCCATAAAAAACACAGAGGAGGAGAAAAGTCCAGTTAAAATCCTCGACTCAAAAGGGTCTGTCAGGCTGGTGCTCGGACAGGGAGCTGCAGGGATTCTCCCAAAGGCCCTCTTTAAATTTCACTGCTATTTCAAGTTTCATTTCCGCCCAACAATAAATTAAAGTGCAGCAGGTGTATCTGAGGTGTGTGCCGTTTGGGCTGGGAGGGGTTCGCCCTGCGGCCCACAGCCCCACCTGGGGGAGATGTGCCCATTTGAAAGGGCAAAGTCCGGACCTCTTGGGAGCCCCAGCATGGGGGGGGGGGGGTTGCCGGCTGGGTCACTTGCTGACATGTTTTGGTCTCAGATATCTCCAAAAATGTGGTTGACCCCCTGGAGGA
Organism: Lepidodactylus listeri; assembly: GCA_029233225.1. Classification (NCBI taxonomy): domain Eukaryota; kingdom Metazoa; phylum Chordata; class Lepidosauria; order Squamata; family Gekkonidae; genus Lepidodactylus; species Lepidodactylus listeri. Next base: position 503,260 of record JARCFY010000004.1, on the reverse strand, counting down.
GGGTGCGCTGAAGGAGGAGCTGCTGCACCAGAAGCACCGAGAACTGAAGGAGAAGATGCAGAGCATCGGCCAGGGCTTCGAGCGGCTGCGCAGAGTCAGTCACGAGGGCTACGACGCCTCCAGCGGTATGTGTGGCTCTCCTCCCCTGGGTGCCTGGAGCCTTCGGCAGCCTTCCCCCTCGTGGTTACATTTGAGAGGTCCGTGGGCCTCTGTGACCCTGGGCGTGGCGGCAGGAGCCAAGGTATCCCGATCCCAGAGGCTGCACCTCGGCTGGGGCTTCTCGGGTGTCTTCTGCAGAGATGGGAAGTGTGGAGAACGTGGCCAGTTGGTGGCTCGCCAGGGATGCAGGCAGGGAAGGGGCGCAGTCGCCCCGTGACAGGGAAGGCATTTTTCTGTCCCTGGGAGGCCCCCACTTGGGAGCTCGAGCACAGGAAGGGGCTCTGGGTGGCTTCTGGCAGGCAGGCAGGCAGGCCGCCCAGGTATGGCTGACCTCCCCCAGCATTCACGGCACTGTGGTGTTTGAGACACGGATAGATGGCCATTTCAGAGTTGTTTCTCTGGCTTCACTCTCTCTCTCTCTCTTTCTCTCTCTCTCTCTCGGGAGGCAGCCAGCTTTTGCTCTGGTTGCATAATGCAAAGGGGTTATATACCAGACCAAATAATATGACTCACCCCTCAGCTGACACCCACTGCAAGAACCCCTCTCTGGAGGCTGATTAGCCCCCCCTCCCCAGACACACACACACGGCTGGCTTGCCAGTGTGGTGGTGATGGATCCGCTTCCTCCCCCCCCTACCCCCACGTGCTTTCTGGAGCCTCTCCTATTCAACGGCTTCCCCTGCTGATGTGTCTCTGGGTGGCCGTTTGCTGTCTGGCTGGTCCCTGTTCTGAAGCATCAGTCGAGGACTTGGTTGGGGGGTTGTTTTTTCCCCAGCTGTCCTAGTAAGTGCCCTGGAAGGGTTTTGGGGTGGGTGGGAAGGCACAAGGCATGAATTCCCAGAGTAAAAGAAGAAGAGAAGAGATTGGATTTATACCCTGCCCTCCACTTGTAGTCTCAGAGCGGCTTACAGATTCCTTCCCCTTCCCCTCCCCACAACAGACACCCTGTGAGGTAGGTGGGGCTGAGAGAACTCTCCTTGAGAGAACAGCTGGGACAGAGCTATGGCTTGCCCAAGGTCATCCAGCCAGGTGCAAGTGGAGGAGTGGGGAATCAAACCCGCTTCTCCCAGATTAGAGTCCGCGCACTTAACCACGACACCAAACTGGCTCTCCAGAAGACAGATCCTTTGAGAGCCCCATGTGTGTGTGTGTGTGTGTGGTTCAGGGGTCCGTGTGTCAGACTAGGATCCAGGAGACTCCCGAGTTCAGATCCCCACCTGGTGTGCTGTGTGACTTTGGGACAGTCACATCTTTTCAGTCTGACCTGCCTCCCAGGGTTGTTGTGAGGATAAGATGGAGGCAAGGAGAAGGCTGGTAAGCCACTTGGGGGAGGAGTGTCCCTGTAGGGGAGAAAGGTAGCACGTAATTGCACACAAACGTAGCACACAGTTGCAGGTTTGCTTTTTGTTCCTCCAGAATTTGGGGAGCCCCGAGTGATTGACCTGTGGGATATGGCAAAACTGGGCAATTTTACGGAGCAAGAACTGGAATCCCTTCGGGTGAGCGGCACGGAATTGGTGTTTAGCCTGACAGAGATGGGGAGGTGGGGGATTTCATTCTCCCCCTCCGCCTTGCTCAGTGAAGATGGCGCCCCCCTCCCTTCCCTCCTCGGAGGGGTTGGGAGGCCTCACCAGCTGTCTTTCCCTGCCGGGACGTGGGCTTGGGCTGGGCTGTGTGGTCTGGGATTGGCCTCTGCTGCCCAGGACATTTTGACACCTTCGCCCCCCCCCCCCCCAGCTGGGCAGCAGCATCCCCCAGGGAGCCCCTCTCACTCTGCGGGCTGCATGGGAGGTGGGCTGCGTGGCCTCCCGGGGGGGGCCCTGCAGATGCTCTGCAGGGCAGGAGGGAAGGGCCACCTCGGCAGGAGACGGTGGTTCGGCCCTGAAACGTGTCTCGATCCGCCCTTCCAGGAGGAGCTGAAACATTTTGAGGCCAAAGTTGAAAAGCACCATCATTATCAGAAGCAGCTGGAGATCTCCCAGGAGAAGCTGAAGCACGTGGAAGGGACCGGCGAGAAGGAGTACCTGAGCAGGAACCAGGAGAAGTACGCTGCGCTGGAAGAGAAGACCAAAGAGCTCGGCTACAAGGTCAGTGAGTGGCTCTGCGCTCCCCTCTGCCGCGTGGGCGTCCCCTTTTGGATGGGGGGGGGTTGTCCGCTTGTCTGGGAAAGTGCACGCGAAGGCTGGCTGCCCTAGTCCCAACGGGGCCGCATTCCACCATCCGAAGAGTCACTCCCCAGGCAGAAGGGCTGGTTCACAACGCCTCTGACCGCCCCCGCTCTGTGGCTGGGCCGTCCTCTTCCGGCTCCGCAGCCCCTGCTGTTCATGGGTGTGGGGATCAGACTTGCTGGGCCAGAGGAGTCTCCTGCTTCCCGGAGGGGGGGGTGTGATGCGAGTGCCCCCGAAGGCCCACGACAGGAGCAAGGAGGGCAGGGAGCCGATGGCCCTAGGCAGACCTCTCCTTCACACGTCTGACTCGCCTCCTTGGAAGCCCTCAGAGCCAGCGGCTGTTTGTGGGTCCGCTGGCAGGCCAACTCTCAGGCAAACCATGTGTTGCGTGAGGGAGCCCAGAGGGCTGGTTCTGAACCTCCTGTCCATCCCTTTCACGGGCCCAGAGTCCCGGGGTTTCGAGAGAGGGGGAAACAGTTCTCTCTCCAGGTGAGGTGAGGTAGGATTCCACAGGGCAGTTAACAAAACACCCGGACTGGGACTGCAGTGCCCCGGAAACAGAAGAGCTTCGGGCCGCGACTGTGGAAGGCAGGCAGCCCGCGGCCTGAGAAAGGCAGTCCCTGGGATCGGGAATCGAAATCTCTTTGCCCTCCTCACCTGCAGATGCCGCCTGAGGTCTGGGGAGCAGCACTTCTGCTCCTGTCAAGAAACGGGGCTCTGGGGCTTATTGCCCTCCTGTTTAGGGATGGGCCGGTGGGAGGGCGAGAGCTCAGGCATTCCGTGCGGCATGCGTGTGCCGCTCATCCCCTTAGCCCTGGGAGCAGGCGAAGGCCTACGTTTCAGAGAGGACAGGCATCCTCCTGCAGGGTGGCCTCTTCCACGCTGTCGGTGTCAGTTGGGCACAGGTGGGTGCAGATTCCCGCTGGGGTGGGTTCCCGTGTTCGCTTAGCAACCCCGAGGTAGGCATCGCATGAATGAAGACCCAAAGGGGGAGCTGGCTTTTGCAGCAACCGAGCCTCTTCAGGATGCTTTGGGGGTGGGAGATGTAGGGGCTTCAGGCAAGGTGGCTGAGGAATCCACCAGCCTGTATCATAGACCCACCTCCTGTCAGGGAGTTGGATGTCGGGAAACAAACAGGCAGCAGCTCTTGGTTCCTAAAAATGGCCTGAATCTTGTCAAAGTTGGAGGCTGGCTGGCTCTGAGACTCTTGGAGTCCACACACGCACACACACATGTCCACCCACCAGCCAGGGCCGGGGTGGAAGGTGGCCTGAAGCAAATTGGTACAAGTTGTTTCCTCCCGCTCTGCAACGGAGCTTGTAGAATGCCGGGAGGGAGTTTTATGTTCAAGCGGTCAGGCTGAAATCCCCACTTGCTGTGGACCTCCTGGGGAGGCCGTTGCAGCTGCTTGTCCCCCAGCCAGCCTGTCAGGGTGGTTGGAGGAGGCAGGAGCCCCGCTTGCCCCTCAGAGCTCCTGAGAGAGAGAGGGTGAGGTGAAAGTGCTCCAAAGGAAGAATTCCCCCCCCCCCCCACTCCGAGCTGGCTGCTGCTTGGGCCGGGCTCTGCAGAGCTGCGGTAATGGCCTCTTCCTCCTGGCCCAGGGGGGGCTGTCCCCGTCTGCCCAAGGGCTGCAGCAGAGCCCTCGATGAACGTGGGAAGCAGCTTTGCAGCAGCGGAGGAAAGGGGGCCAGCCACAGGGGGAGGTTCTGAGGAAGTACCCTGAAAATAAGACAGCCAACATGGCTGTGCCCTTGCGCAGGGCCGTGGTGTGGCCTTATCTGGCCACTGTGTCTCCAAACAGCCATGGCAGAGCTGGGAAAAGTCCGGAAGAGGGCAACCAAGATGATTAAGGAGTTGGAGCACTTCCCCTGTGAGGATGAAAGATGACTTGGGGGGTGGTTGGGGGACATGATAGAAGCGTATCAAGCTCTGCTTGGGGGTGGAGAGAGTTCTTTACACTGAGAGAGATTACAGGGTGGAACTGGCTGCTACGGGCAGTAGTGATGGCCACAGGCATAGAAAGGTTTAAAAGGAGATTGGGCAGGTTAATGGAGGGCAGGTCTGCCAATGGCTATTAGCCATTTGGTGGCCGAGTGGAGCCCTCCACCTTCAGAGGGAGTCAACCTCTGAGCGCCCCCGTCTCCCCCCCCCCCCCCCCGGTGCCAGGAGGCAGCATCAGGGCAAAGCCTCGGCCTCTACGCCCGGTGAGACAGGCTGCTGGACTGGATGGGCCGCCAGTCTGGTCCAGCAGGGCTCTTATGCTGTTCTGGTGTGCTTGCAGGTGCTGTGGCCGCCTCCCGCCTCCCATGCCCTTCCCGGGCGGCCCTTCCCCTCAGAGGCCCCTCCAGGGGAAGCCCAGCAGAGGGGCCACCCCTTGCAGCTGCCAGGCTCCCCCCCCCCATCCCCAGAGGCCGCCGCCCTTGTCCTCCTGCTCCTCCCGGGCTTAGCCTGGTGACTCAGAGCTGCTCCGTTCCTGCTGCAGGAGGGTGGCCCCGCAGGGAGAGAGTGGGAGAGCCCAGCCCCCTCCCCAGCACTCTCCACGGAGTGGGAGGGGGTCACACGGCCGTTTCTCTTCTTCAGGTCAAGAAGCACCTGCAGGATTTGTCCAGCCGAATCTCCAGAGGGCTTCAGCACAATGAGCTCTGAGATGCTTTGCCAAGGCGGGGGGGGGGGGCTCTGTCTGCATGAGGGGGGCAGGGGGCAGGGCTGGATCCGTCTGCCGCGCAGAATGACTGGAAGTCCAGATGCCCCCCCGTTCCCCCACCCCAATCCTGTATTTTAATCACACTCTTGATTAGTGTGGCAGTGGTCCATTTTGTATGTTAGTTTTTTCACCATATTACGTTCTCTAATGTCTGCATCAAACACAAGCCATTGACAGGAGAGAAGGGGGAGAGAAAGAGAGAGCCCCAATGGGGGGGGGCTCGGCAATTAGGCATACACGGTGTTTGTCATGCGAGGGGGGGCAAATTGCTTGTCTGTGGTCTTGTTTCATCCTTTTGATTGGGAGTGGGCCGCACAATACGTGTCACACCCAGAAGAAGAGCCGTGAGCCCATGGCCAGTCCCACCCGTGACCCTTTCTGATGTCAGAGAGTGACCGGCAGTCGAAAGAGGGCAAAGGGACCCCAGGCTGCCCCGCCAAGCCTCCGAAGTCCTCCCCCCTTCCCTGAGGCTGGCTGCAGCCCTTGGGAGCTGGCTGGGGGTTTCGCACGGTGGTTGAAAGGTGCCCCCAGCTCCCTGCTGCTTCTTGCCCTCCAGCTCTGTAGCAGGCACAGCCTCCTCAGGGTTTCATTTGACTCCTTGGGAAATCCGTCAAGCAGAAGTGCAGCTCCCTGGGTGAGGATGGGTCCTGCTGGAGTGCCTGGAATCCGGGAGACTGAGATTTTGCCCCCCCCCGGGGGGGGCAGAATGTGTGTGAAGCCTGGGGGGGGGTCCTGGAGGTGACACAGGGTTGAAGGACTTGAGCACACTGGCATTCCTGTTTTTCTGTTACATCTTGTTAAATAAATGAAAAATGAGAATTTATTTTATTGGTGTGTCTTTCTTCCACTTCCCTTCAAAGATTCAAGGCAGTTAACAGACCATCACACACAAATGTGCTAAACAAAGTGAAACTCCTCCATTATGCGGCATATCAAAAACAGGAACCATCAGAGACATTACGGTTTTACCACAGCGTTTCCAGAGATTTCTTGAGCCAGGTGGCCTCTTTTGTGGCTTTCCTGGAAGTCACATCCTGGTTCACACACCGCTGGGGCCCCCCTCATGCCCCCCTCTCCTGGCTGCCGGGCACAGCCGAGCCACCCTTCTTGGTGGGAGGGTGGAGGGTGTGCAGGTGCTGTACTCAACTGCTTGCACATAACGGGAAGTTCCTTCCCTGTTGCTCTTGTTGCCATTTCTCCTGCTGGGAGGAGAGGAACTCTCCCGAGGCCTCAGAAATCTCAGGTCGGGGCTGCTGCTGCTGCTTATGTCAAGGGAGGAAAAAGAAAGTGTGCTACAAGGAATTCTGTTAAGTTTTATTAAATGTGAGGACGGGGTGGAGTAAAGGGTGAAAGATGTTCTGTTGCTTTGGGACGAGTAGTATTTCTGGCAGTACATTTCCCACTGCCTCTCGCAGGTGTCAGGTTTTAGCCTCCTGGGGGAAGTTCCTGGCTTCCGAGCGGAAACAGGAAACAGACACTTCTTGCTCGAGGCGCCTGGAGTCAGTGAGGCGGCCCCTTGGTCCTGCGCAGAAGGAGCCTGGTGCCGGCCAAGTCCCTGACTAAGCAGGGGGTCCGAGCGCAGGTCTTTCCAGTCTTAACTCGTGAGGTTGCCTTCTGCTGGGTCGGACCCTGGGTCCCTCGGGCTGGCCCTGGATCTGCAGGCTCTCAGACGGGGGCCTTTCACATCATCTGCTCTCTGTCCCCTTTTGAACTGGGGGTGCTGCCGGGGACTGAGCCTGGGACTTCCTGCGTGCCAAGCAAGGTGCTGAACTGCCGAGCCACGGCCCCTCCCCAGAACGAGCCTTGTGAGCAGAAGACACAGTGAGTGGACCACAAAAGTTTCAGGCTCCTTACCTTTCAGAAGCGTAAAGTCAGTTGGCACATTTCCAGTTGCATCCATCCCGAAAGCCCCTTCCTGGGTGCCCGGGGTCTGCTTTCCACACGGGGCTGGGCCTGGCAAACAGCCATCTCACACCATCCAGCCTGCCCCAGCCTCTCAAGTCCTGCTTCTGTCTTGGGGGTGGTTTTTGTGCTGCTTATGCCTCAGGGCTTGGTGCTGTTTAATGCAGTTTTTCGTAACTATCATCCGCCTCAAGCAGGCCTCTGAAGAGGTGGCAGAGACGCTCCACTAAATAAAATAGTATTAGGTTGGGATTCTGCGCTGAAAATAGAACCTGCAGCAAGAAAATGAAGCGGCTTTTGGACTAAGTATCCATTGCCGACCGGTGGAATCGGGCTGCTTTCATTGAGGAGCACGAGTGTGCAAGTAGAGCCGTGAGGAGGGCCCGTCTAGTCCAGCACCCTCCTGCCTCACCCAGGGGCCGAGCAGCTGCCTGGGAGGGACAAACTGGGGGCGTGGAGCACCAAGGCATTGCCCCCCCCCCCGAGCACCAGGAGGGCTGACAGGAGGGGGGGGTGTATTTGTGGAGTGTGTGTCCATGCATGCTGCTCCCACTGTTGACTTTTCCAAGGGGCGAACACAAATAAAAGCACACCACAAAAAAGAACAATTGAAACATGGAATACTGCAGATTAAATGCTGGCAGTAGATAAACCCAAGTTATTTGCATCAGAGCAGATATTTGGTAAGCCCCCCATCTAGCTTAGGAGGCGGAAGGAAAGTGCCCGAAGACACCTGATACCCACACAGGCAAAAGTGTTCAGATCTTTGTCTCATCACACATGCTACTTTCCTGCCCCTAAGCATTTCTTCGCTGCTCTGGTCAAGCTGGTCACATTCTGCGTTGCATCTTTGCATCCTGCATTGCTGTTTAGAGACCCCGCCTAGCTGCCTTGTCTCCCACTTTCCTTCGGCAGGTCAGTGTGGGGTTGGATTCGCCATCTGCTGCTCTCACGAGATGCTGAGTCACCCTCTTCCCCCTCCCCGTTGCCAGGCTTCAGGCAGCCAGACTGGGCAGGCATGGTGTGTTGGCAGAGATCGGACCTCGAGCCATCAAAATGCAAGACAGTTCAGTAAATGAGTAAGAAGAGTGCACGTGGGAAAGGGCTGTGGCCCCTTGGCTTGGCACGCTGAAAGTCCTTGGCGTCCTCTCCAGTTCAAAGGACCAGGTGGTGGGTGGGATGTGGAAGACCTCCACCTGAGACCCTGGAGAGCAGCTGCCTGTCTGGGTAGATGAGGTTGATCTTGATGGTCTGATTCAGGAACAGGCCGCTTCATGCATGTGTGAGGGGGCTCTGTGTGTGTGTGTGTGTTTTCAGGCGCTCAGGCTGCAGTGTGGGGAGAAACCAAGGGAGCTCTGTTGCGTAGGAGGACGAGACGGCTTCAGCTTTCCTGCCAGAGCTGGCCGTAGGTGTGAGGGGCTGCTGGGGCAGTTTTTGGAGGCCAGAGGTGGAACGGGCTTTGGCTGGGAGGGGGAGCTTATCCGATTATTGTAGGGCTGGGCCTGTAATAGCCCCTCATCACGCCCCCTCCCCATGTCCTTTTTGCTGACTTCCTTGGGAGGCGTCATCCCGCTCCCCCCCCCCCCCCCCCGCCCCCAGAAGACCTGGCTGCAACAGAAGAATTGTGGGGTGGGAAGGGAGCATTGGACCGTGTTGCCAAGGGCTGCGCTGCCAGTTGTGATACACAGAGTGCCTTTAATTACTTTCAGTGCTGCAGTTGGCATCCGGGGAACCTGGCTGCGGAGGAGTCTGGACTGCAGTTTAATTTTCTCCTCCTGATTTATTGCATCTCCAGAGAGCTGGTTTGTTATGATGCTGGTCTCCTTTCCGGCCGGATTTGGCGGGGGGAGTAGGAGGACACAGCTACAAATTTCAGTAAGTGTGTATGGGGTGTGTGTGTGTGTGTGTGTGTGTGTGTGTGTGTGTGTGTGTGTGTGTGTGTGGAGAGAGCCCTTAGTGTGCTGCAGCAAAACCAAATCTGTGATTTGTGGCTCCTCAAAGAGGTTTCTTCTGCCACAGGCAGCGAGGGCCAGGCAAGAAGCCCCAAGAAAGGGGCGGCTCCTTCTGAGGAAATTGCCCTGGAGGGAGGGAGAGGGTGGCCAGTGGGGAGTTTCTCTTCTCTCTCCAGCTCCTGGTATGGGGCAGCCAGCCTCGGCCAAAGGGAGCTGGATTTAAGCCCAGAAGTCAAGCCTTGTTTTGGGAGGAGAATGGGCAGCCTCTTGTGTCCCTGAGAGAACCCTTCATCAGGCCAGAGATTTCAAAATCAGAAAGAGGGGGAAAGCAGATTCTTCACATCATGGTTTTAAGACTATGGGTTAGATGCAAAGTAAATTTCCCATCAGTCGAACAGGATTTCCCTGCCTCTCCCCGCCCACTGCAGCCGACAAAGCGCTGTTTCTTGGGGGTGGGGCCCTGAAGATTGACACAAGGGGGTCCTGAACAACTTCCAAGCAATTTCTACTCTTTCTTTCTTTCTCTCTCTCTCTCTCTCAAAAAAAAAAAAAAAAAAAGAGAGGCAAGAGTCCAGCAGCACCTTCAAGACTAACACAATTTGTGGCAGGGGATGAGTTTTCATGAATCACTGCTCCCTTTTTCAGACACCTGACAGCAGTGACTCCCGGAAGCTCCTCCCCGGCCACAAATTGTGTGAGTCTGTACAGTGCTCCTAGACACTGGCTCTGATCTGCTGCTACGACCAACGAACACAGTGACCCATCTCGATCTATTTCCAAAAAAAGGGTCTTGGACTCTCCCTGGCTAAGAGGGAAAATAGGGGCGGGGAACATGTTGCTGTCGCGTTCGATGTACCTCTTGTTCTTCCGGCCCCTGCCCTGCGGCAACTGGAAGCCTGGTTCTTCTTTGCCTGCTGGAAGATCTGTCTTGTGCTGTGGCTGAAACATCTGCTTCCCCCCTTTAAAACAACATCTGGCCCAATGGATAGTTCTGGTGAGCTCAAAAGCTTGTACACTGTCAGGTCCAGACGAAACACCCAGAGCCCGTTAAGGGGAGGGCGGGATATAAATCCAAACAAACAAACAAACAAGAGGATGACCTGGAGAGTTCCAGGTGGAGGGCCACGGCTGGTCAGCAGTGGAACAGGTGGAGGAGAGTCCAGTGGGGCCCTTGGAGGCGGAGAAGGTGGGGTTTTTCGGGGGGGGGGGGCAACGGCAAGGGCTTCTGAGAGTCAGAGCTCCCTTCATCAGACACAGGTTGTGTTCTTGGCCTTTTGGATTTTACTCTTGGACGGACAGGCCTGTGAACCAACAAGGTGCCAGTGGAAGCTGGGGGTGGGGGTGGGGGTGGGGGGGAATCACTTGTGCCTGCTCAGCAAGCAGCTCTGCCAGGACCGGGGAGCGTCACCAGCAACAGCCCCCACAGTGCCCCAGTACAGAGGGGCAATGCTTCCCCAGCCCAAGTATCCGTCTGTGGGGAGCACCCGGTCTGGAAAATGGAAGGAGCCAGTTGGTTCCGTCTTGAAGAGCTCTCTGGCCAGTGCATGTTGGATTCTCTGGACTTGGTACTGCCAGGGAACCAGAGGCGTTCAAAGGCTTTAACACCACAGAGCTTGGGGCTGGGTGGGGCAACAGACTTACAAAGGTACACGGAGGAGTCAGCAGTCAGTTCTGAAGCTAAGAAGCAACTTTTGTTAAAGGAAATACATGCTTGAGAGTGCAGGTAAGGGATAGAGATAGATCACCTACTCTGACTAGCTAGATGGTGTTGGGTGTTGGACGCATGTCCAGCCTCCATGGTGCAAGATGGAGAGATCATGCACCTTCTTGGTGTGCCTGCAAGAGAGAGGAGAGTGGAGGAGCGGAAGCAGAGGAAATTGCCCCTAAGAGTAGCATTCTACTTCAACAGAGGAGAGGACCAGGTAGCAGGAAGGAAAGGGTGCTCTGGGAGTCCTGACCTCTCTACCTGCCTCTTTGGTGCCATCTTCTCAAGTCTGAGACAGGAGATGGCGCAAAGTCCTCCACTTCTAACACTGCAAAGGGGCCTGCTTGCTTCATGCTGATGGGGGGGGGGAGTTCAGTTTACCTGGAGGGATCCCATCACCAGTTGCTGGATGGTAAAGGAACAGCTCTGCCTCCCCCCCCCCCCCCCCCCCCGGGGAATCCATGCACCCACACAGGGTCCCCACAGCTCTCATTTTCCCCAAGTGCTTTGACTACCTGCCTGCTTTGATCCCTCTTGGGAGATTCTGTGGGAACAACATAAAGGGAGGGGATGTCTGATTGCTGCGGGGTGTCAGTGGTACCGCCTGGTTGTTAGGGTAGCAGGGATGCTGAGCTGGAGAAAGAAAGGGCGGAATATCTGCTTCATCTTCCCCCTTTGATTGTGGTTTGTTTTTCTCACTAAGGCTCAGGCGGATTACCCCGGGTAAGTCATAAGTCGATGCGATCAATACAATGAGACATCTAATAACCAATGCAATGTAATAGGATTAGGATTCCAGAAATCCGAGACCAAGCAGTAAGTATTAGGCATGGTATGTTAAACCCTGCAGACTATGGTAGTACATAGGCAGAAAACAATGCAGTCAGAGGGCGAGAACACAGGCAGCAAACAGATAAAACTCCACAGTCCTTTTTCTCCTTTTTTAAAAGCACCTTCCTGCACCATTCTGTCGTAATACAACTAACTACTTTCTTATTTACAACCTTTCTACCCTTACAAGGACTAACAAGGCAGCTAATAATTTAAAACATATGTGATGCATACATAGCTATCACATACAAAGCCCTTCATGGCCTTGGACTTTCTTGTGTGCGGGACCTCCTCTCTCCCTCTGTGCGCGCCCGTGACAACTTCATTTAAGGATTAAAGGCCATGCTCTACACTCGCATGTTTGGCTTGCTGTAAGTAGGATCACATTTATGTGATTTCTGTACTGCTTAATGTGTCATGTCAATACTTATGCTCTGCTTCAGGTAAGAATCTCAGAAGAGCCCTGCTGGATCAGACCAGTGAGGGTCCATCTATCCCAGCATCCTGTCTCACAGAGGGGCCAACCAGTTCCTCTGGAGGGCCAACAACTGGGCAGAGTCCAAGGCCTTCAGAAGAACCTGCTGGATCAGACCAGTGAGGGTCCATCTAGTCCAGCATTCTGTCACATACAGTGGCCAACAAGTTCCTCTGGAGGGCCAACAACAAGGCAGAGAGGCCGAGGCCTTCCCCTGAGAAGAACCTCAGAAGAGCCCTGCTGGATCAGACCACTGAAAGTCCATCCACTCCAGTATCCTGTCTCATACAGTGGCCAGCCAGTTCCTCTGGAGGGCCAACAACAGGGCAGAGAGGCCAAGGCCTTCCCCTAATAAGGACATCAGACCCCTGCTGGGTCAGACCAGTGAGGGTCCATCTAGTTCAGCCTCCTGTCTCACATAGGGGCCAGCCAGTTCCTCTGGAGGGAAAACAACAGGGCAGAGAGGACAAGGCCTTCCCCTGAGAAGAACACCAGAAGAGCCCTACTGGATCAGACCAGTGAGGGTCCAGCCAGTCCAGCATCCTGCCTCACACAGTGGCCAACCAGTTCCTCTGGAGGGCCAACAACAGGGCAGGGAGGCTGAGGCCTTCCCCTGATAAGAACCTCAGAAGAGCCCTGCTGGATCAGACCAGTGAGGGTCCATCTAGTCCAGCCTCCTGTCTCACATAGTGGCCAACAAATTCCTCTGGAGGGCCAACAACAGGGCAGGGAGGCTGAGGCCTTCCGCTGGTAAGAACATCAGAAGAGCACCGCTGGATCAGGCCAGTGAGGGTCCATCTAGTCCAGCATCCTGTCTCACACAGGGGCCAACCACTTCCTCTAGAAGGCCAGCCACAGGGCACAGAGGTCAAGGCCTTCCCCTGATAAGAACATCTGAAGAGCCCTGCTGGATCAGACCAGTGAGCAGTGTTCCCTCTAAGTTGAGTTAGTGTGAGCTAGCTCACAGTTTTTTAGCCTTTGGCTCACACATTTTTGTCTTAGCTCAAGAAGGATGGCTGCAGAGCAAACTAATGTATGCGGTCTTGATTCTGATCTGGGTATTAGCCGTGATGCTTTTGCTCGATTCTTCGCCAGAAAACGCTACCACAACCAGTCTAATTTAGATGCCATTATTTATTTATTTATTTGCAGAATTTTTGCCCTGCCTTTCTGCCCTCACAAGGGCCAGTAAGGGGCTAACAAAACGTACATGATAAAATGACATTCTAAAACCATTAAAACCACTCCCCTCTCTCAAACCTGCATCTTTAAAGCAATTTTAAAAAGAGACTGCATACAAAATATCAGTCAGCAATTAAACCACTTGCCAGGAGGGAAGGATCACTGAGGGCACGCTAAACAAGTCAAAAAAGCTGAGTGAGTGTGAGCTAGCTCGCAGTTTTTTAGCCTCTGGCTCTCACATTTTTGTCTCAGCTCAGGAAGGATGGCTCCAGAGCAACCTTATTAATGCAGTAGCCAAATTGCTCGCTCACAACTTTAATGCCAGGAGCTCATAAAGTAGAATTTTTGCTCACCAGACTCCATAGCTTAGAGGGAGCATTGGTCTTCATTCCCTGGCGGAAGATGGCAACAAGAAGGAGGCAGATGAGTCTTCGTGGGGAAAGAGCTCAGAGCTTCTGTGCCACGTCCGAGAAGGGCCCTCCTGGGTTCCCTTGTGGCTCCAGTGAAGCCTGCTCCTTTTGTACACGCTTGGCTTGTGCCAGAAAGTTCCCCAGGGCCTAACAAATCCTACCACTTTCTCCTCCTATTATGTATCAAGATCGCGGTCGCCATGTGCTCGCATAATGGCGACCGCCATGTGGACATTCACACATGGTCTGAATTTACCTGAGCTTCGGCCAGGTAGAACAATAGCCGGTCGGATCCTAAACGACTGCCAATCATGACCTAGGTTTCCCCCTCAGGGACCTATGAACTGTAACCACTATCTTAAGGTCCTATCAGGACACTTGGGCGAGGTCGGAGGATTATCTCCGACCGGCATAAAAGAGGGCTTGGAGCCAGGGGTTTCTCATGTTCCATCTTGACCCACAATAAACTACAATGCTGTTTTCACTGTTACCGGCCTCCCGACTCCAGTACTTTTCATCTCCACTCATTGAAAGCCCTGATTTGTGCCTGTCTAGCTAGCCCTACATGTGGAATTGGTCGCAATTCTGAAAATGCTGCCTGGGAGACCCTGGCCTTTAACTTTTTTGCTGAGCAACCCAACTTTGTTGTCCAGGATGGCTCAGCGTGGGTCTAAATAAGGGGCTGGCCTACAAGCGAGGCGGAACTGAAAGAAAGAAGGCCCTGTTAGAAACGGTGCTGCTGACCATAAACGACCTGGCTGGCTCAAGAGAACTCCCAAGCTTCTGACTAAATCTTCTCAAGAGATCTGGTAGATCAACCCCAACTAACCAGCATCCACTTATTCATGGCTAGATGGCCATCTGACAGCAGTGCTGATCCTGTGAACTCAGGCAGATCATGAGAGGGAGGGCAGGAAGGGCTGCATCAGTGCTTAGTTCTCATGGCCCTTTCTTACATGCCCAGGGAAATGCTGATCGCCACTTTGGGCTCAGGGAGCCATTTTTTCTCCAGGCCAGTTCGCCCAGGGATCCTGGAGGGTTTTTTTGCTGTCTTCAAGGCATGGGGCAGGGGTCACTGAGGGTGTGGGGGGAGGAGGTATTTGTGAACATCCTGCATTGTGGAGGGGATTGGACTAGGTGACCCTGAAGGTCCCTTCTAGCTCTATGATTCTGTGATTCTGTGTCTGGATCAAGCTTTGCGTTGTTCGCCCACAGGCTCAAAGCAGGACCCAGGGCCTTCACAAAAGCCTCCAGCAGCCTGGATAAGGATGAGATATAAAGCTGGGTGTCAGCAGCAGCAGCAGCAGCACATGGGTGCCAACCTGCCCTGGAGCTCCCAGGAGATTTGAAAGCTTTAAGAGAATGCTGGGGATCAAATGGCACCCTCACCTCCGACCCCAGCCAACTGATTCGGCCTCTCCTGTGGGAAACGGTTGGTTTCCCGCCAGCAAGAGAAGGGTTGTTCCTTTCCCGCCCCCCAAAGGGCTGACTGTAGTCAATCCACCAGAATACCGTATGAAATGCTGTCAGTAGCCTTAGGAAAGAATAAATGTATGCAATGGTATACGCAAGATATTGGAAGACTAATAAAATTCCAAGCAGACAGAAATTTTTGCAAAAATTCTTTGAAGTAATTGAGATGGATAAGCTAACAAGGATGTTAAAAGGTAAAGATGATGATTCTTTTAAATTGGTTTGGGCAAAAATGTACACTTGGTTGAACGAATCGATTAACTAAGTTTCAAAATATTATATGATAGGATTGGATGCGTTTGGCAGTTATTGGGAATATGAAACTTTGTTATATGCCCGATTCAAGGTTTCTCCTTTATTAGGGTGCTTCTCTCTATTGAAATACCGAGGTGATGATACTGTATGTTTTGTTTTGTTATCAAATTCAATAAAAATATTTTTTTTAAAAAAAGGAAAGAATAAATACACTTTTAGAGTAATGTGGGCTTTTCTATTCGAATGGGGCAATTTGATCCTAAGTTACATTCCAGGAAGGGACAGACAGGTATATCCCAATGCAAGCACTGACCGCAGACCCACCCCAAAGCTGTGTCCCTAATTCCAGCTAGAAAAGCTGATCTCTCCTTCCCTCCCCTTCCAGCTTTCTGCGAACAAGTTTCCTGCCGCTAGTTTAAGTGCTGGTGATGGGAGGAGATCTGCATGAAGACTGTGGCATGGGAGGAGGGCTGGTTTTGCTGTGTGGGCCCATTGAAGTTGCCTCCACATCAGGTTCTGTTTGTCCCATGGGGAAAACATCATCACTACCAGCCCAACACAGGTTCTCTCTTTTTCCCCTCTCAAGGTAATGTATGTTGTTCTTTGCGCCTCCCTTTTAGCGGCACAACAACCCTGTGAGGCAGGTTAAGCTGAGAGGGTGGGGTGGGCTCAAGCATCCATGGCAGGGTGAAGGTTTGAACCCAGGCCCCCCTGCGCCCCCCCAGGTCCTAGTCCAACACTCTAACCACTACGCCACACTGGCTCCTAGCGGTGGTGACTGCAGAGGGGAGAAGATTTAATTCCCCCATCCCCCCACAACCAGGTCCTGGTTCAAACCGCAGGAGATGCAGTTGCTTTCTAAACGGCCTGCTCTGGTGCTTCGATTCCAGACCTGCAGCTGAGCTGCCCCCCCCCCCATTTGGGGAAACGGGGCTGGCACTCAAGGGCCGGGAAGGTCCTCTGGTCAAACTCCCAGCTCTCTGCAGCAGGCGCCACTTCAGGCCACCCCATAGAACGCTGGCCCCATTTGCAGCAGTCGGGTGGCAAACCTGCCGCAGGCCCACAATCACCGTCTTGAGCACGAAGTGCCCGTGGGGTCCTCAGGGTTGGCCCCCCCTGGCCACAGCACTGAGCCAACAGAGCCTTCCTCCAAGTCCAGTTTTCAGATTCCTCCTCACTGACCCACGAAGTCATTGGCTGGCCCAGGTGTGGGGTTTCTGAAGCACCTCCCATGTTAAAAGAGCATTAGACCCCCAGTTGCTAAAAATGCCAGCAGTGGGTGGGATGCTGGCCCCGAATGATGGATTAAGATGGCAGAGGGGGAAGACTTGTGCGACAGAAATGACACTCGGTGGGGGGTGGGGGGGGGGGAGAGCCAAGCCTGTGCTGGGGGGAGCTGCAGGCAGTCTCTGTCTGTCTGTCCGTCTGTCTGTCTCTCTCTCTCTCTCTCTCAGCTTGGGCCTGGACAAAAAACTGCTCCAGATCTGCTGCCAGCTGGGCGCAGCTCTGGAGTCCTGCAGTGGTGATTTTGTGGTATGTTCAGGAAGCCATTCAAGCCTGGCAGTGGTCCCGCTGGCTACCGGAGGCCCAGGAGGAGCGGCTCTAGGGAGCCCTCCCGTGGAGCAGAGGCCCCTGGGACTGGAGCAGCCCACCCGGCCTCTGGCATGGACCCTGACGGCTGGCTCCGGGGGGGCCCTGTGGCTCACTTTGATTTGGCCAGAGGAACAGCCACATTTCACAGGCCAGAGCTGTCCCTCCTTGCAACGCATCAGGGCTCTTCCACCGCCATCACAGGAGCCCTGATGTATCCCGCCCCCCCCCTCAAATCAGCTAGCATGTGCTTCCTCTCAGCTGGACCTGTTGCATGTCTGTGCCTTTTCTCTCTTTTTCTGCAGGATACGGAATCCCCCCCCCCCCCTTGTATTCCCAAAGGATTCCTCCTGTGAGCCAGACTAAGGAGCCGGTCTGTCCTGAAGTTTGGTGCTCAGAAAAGCTTTGCATGTGGGCTGTGACACAGCAGCTGATGACGGAAGTGCCCACACTTGCCACACGGGCCTGACAAATCACACTGCCGCAGAGAAGCTGCAGGAAATGGCCCCACGGAGACCCCCCACAAGAGCCCGAGTTTTCTTCCCGGGGCCCACCCTGGGACTGCGCTTGCCTCTTTCCTTTCTGGCCCAGATGGGAGTCATCCCCCCCCCCACCATGGATGCCCCCCCCCCAATTGGGAACGAAGAGCAGCTCCTTCACAAGGACAGTTATGATCCCTCCCACACCCTCACCCCAAGAACCAAATGAGCAAATAAGAAGGTGGGGGTGGGGGTGGAGGGGCTGAGAGGAAATGCGAATAAGGAACCAACTTCAGCCTCCTAGCCAGAGGCCCATCCTCTCTAATCTCATCAAGGCCCAGACCTCTCTCCGGCTTCCTCTTGCGACTGCAGCTGCCCCCCCCCCCCCACACACACACACAAACACAGCCAAGCTGGCGTCTGGGCCCCCTCGCATCGCTTCCGGACCTTCAGGGGGGCTGTGGATAACCAGGATGCCACTTTCCCCTTGAGTTCTCAAATGGAGAGAATTCTAAAAACCACGTGAAACTCTGAGCTGCGAGGGGGAGCCTGAGAAGGGGCTGCCCCCACTGGCCCAAGGGAGGACGGGCTACGCACCAGCCCCCCCAGCCCCCCTCCCCCCCCCCCCGTGCCTGGCTCCATGGGTCTGTTTTTTGGGTGGGGTGGGGGCAGGAGGCCCCCCCACAGGCAGCCTGACAGGTCCCTGAGTTCCCTTCCCATTTCCCTCTGGGTCAAAGAGCCCTCAGAATGCAAAGGGCTTGGACAGGGCACGCAGGCACACACACACACACACCGCACTCCCGTTCTCCACCCCCCACCCCCCACCCCGCACTCCTGTCCCCCGGGGAGGAGGCCTGAGCATCTTCTAGGCTGCAGGTGGGATTTTAGTTCCTGGACTTGCCCGGTAAACGAAGACATCTTAGCTGCTTTACGGACCATGCTTTGTATTTCTGTTGCTGTTGTTGCTGTCGCATAGTCAAGCCTGACTCTTGGCAACCCCGTGGATCAGATCGTGCCAGGCCCTCCCGCCTTAATGTCTTATGTCCTGCTCCTGAGTTTGCTTAACTTCATGTTGTATTTCTAGCGGCTGTTTTATTCCACTGGTTTTATTTGAGGACTGGGTGGGCTCCAAATCTAAATATTAAAATAAACACCCTCCCCCCTTCTCCACCAGTTGAGGCTGGGAACTCTGGGTTGGCCAGTTGCTGGAGATGGGGGGTGGGGGGGTGGGGGGTGGAGAGGAGGCCTCAGTGGGGGGGGGGTCATGGCATGGAGTCCACTCTCCAAAGCAGCCATTTCTTGCTGGGAAACTGGTATCTGTTACAGGGTTGCCAAGCATGGCTTGAGGGGAGGAGGACGTGGGGGAGAACTCTCAGGGATGGAAAACCCAGAAGTGACGTCACGCCGCGAGGAATCTCTGGGAACAACATGGTTTCTGGCGATTCCTAGACAGGACTAAGGTCACTGGAAGCTTTTTTGCAGCCGGGACGTCATGCCACCCTCCCCAGGGTCATCCCCCCCCTCACCACCATTCAGTTGCCAGGGGGAGGTCTCCCACCCACCCGAGGGGCCG
This sequence comes from Lepidodactylus listeri, assembly GCA_029233225.1. Taxonomy (NCBI): domain Eukaryota; kingdom Metazoa; phylum Chordata; class Lepidosauria; order Squamata; family Gekkonidae; genus Lepidodactylus; species Lepidodactylus listeri. The sequence continues at coordinate 484,402 of JARCFY010000004.1, read as the reverse complement.
CTCCCACCCTGGCAGATACCCGGCAAGGCCTGCCAGTGGAGCTCACTGGGTTCGGCTGTGGGTCTGTTACTGGGGGGGGGGGGACACCCACTCTCCCCTGGAAGGTCCCCTGGACACTGCCCAGTGATTGGCTGGGGAGGTCAGGAGGCTATGAATGGCCTGCAGGTTTCTAGAAAAGGAGTCTGTGAGGTTTTGCTCCTTTGGGCCTTTCCCCTTTCCTCTCCCTGCTGCCCCAGAGCTCTCTGTGTCATGCTCCCTGACTCTTTCGCTTCAAGAGCCAAACTGTGCGGCCGGCATGAGGAGGAGGACCCCAGGGAGAGGCGGCCGGTTGGCTTTTCCTGTGTCTTTTTCCTGTGCATTTTACTGCCCCTGACCTAGAAGCCTTCTTTTTAAACTTTTCTTCTGGGATTCCTTCAATAAAGTTTTGGTTTCGGGGGGGGGGGGGTGCTACTCGGGGAGTTTCTGAGGTCAAACCCAGGTACAGCTGGGTTCCCTTACTGCTCCTGGGAGCTGTCTGAGAAGAGCCCCGGGAGGGAGGGGGGCTTTGCTGAAGCTGCCCCACCTTGGCCCCATCTCGAGAGGGTCACCCTCTGCACTTGTTCCCCCCCCCCCCCCACCAGCTCCCGGACCTTGGCAGACAAACCTGTGGACTTCCTCTTCCTTGCAGCTCCCTCAGGAGTGGGGCCCTTTGCCCGTGCCTAGGACTGCTCACTCAGCATGGCCCCCACCCTGGGCTCTTCTCCCACTCCCCCCCCTGATCTCCCTCAAGGGGCCCTTCTGCTCTTGCGCCCCCACCCCATCCCCGGATCCTTCCCGACTGGCCAGAGCAGAGAGGCCCAGGCTCTGGTCTCCCCTGGCACTGCTGGCTCGGCTTCCGTCGCAGAGGAGGGCCAGGCATGCCGAGAGGAGGCCTCTCCTGTGCTCTGGTAGCTCAGCCTCCTCCCTTCGCCAGGGGCCCGGGGGTGGGGTCGCCTGGCAGGGTGGCAGCTCACTCCGTCGTTCCTGCTGTTGGGCCTTGACGCTCTGCTGTGGCCCCAGCGGCCACTTCAGGGGACCATTCCAAAGAGGAAGTGGAGACAGGAAAAGGGCCATAGTTTAGGAGTAGAGCATCTGTTTGGCATGCAGAAGGGCCCAGGAGGGATATCTGACGACATCTATAGCATATCGATAGGAACTCTCGGTCTGGGGCAAGTGAGGCTCTGTCTTCTTGGTGCTGGGGGGGGGGGGGGGACAGTGGGAGGGTTTCTGGTGTCCTGGCCCCACTGGTGGACCTCCTGAGGGCGCCTGGGGTGTTTCTGGCCACTGTGTGACACAGAAGAGTGTTGGACTGGAGGGACCACTGGCCTGACCCGACACTGGCTTCTCTTATGTTCTTATGTCTGGGGCCAGGGAGGCTTTGTTTTCTGGGTGCTTGGGCATCAGTGGGAGGGGCTTCTAGTGTCCTGGCCCCACTGCTGGACCTCCTGAGGGATCCTGGTGTTTTTGGCCCCTGTGTGACACAGAGTGTTGGACTGGATGGGCCACTGGCCTGATCCAACATCGGCTTCTCTTATGTTCTTATGTCTGGGGCAGTGATGCAGTATATTCTTGGTGCTGGGGGGGGCAACAGTGGGAGGGCTTCTGGAATTCTGGCCTTGCTGGCAGACCTCCTGATGGCCCCTGGGTTTTGGCCACTGGGTGACACCGAGTGTTGGACCGGGTGGGCCACTGGACTGCTCCTGCAGGGCTCCTCTGACGTTCTCATCTCCACTTCAAGGGACCAGGTAGCAGTGGATGTAAAGAAACCCTTTTCTGCCAGAGACCCCAGAGAGCGGCTGACCGTCAGAGGAGACAAGATCGACCTGGCCTGAGGCCTTCTGGGAGTCTGTGTGCAGTTTCCACCCCCCAACCCCTTTCCGAGGAAGCGGACCGGGCCTGAGCTGCTGCTCCAGACGGGCTGTTCTGACCACCTCCGCTCCATAGGCCTGGAGGGATGGTGACCATGCCTTTCCCTCCCCAGAAGTCAGAGATGCCGGTATGGGGGCTCAGGGAGCTATGGGGCTTCTGGGAGCCACAAGGATCAGTGAGGGCAGCTCTTCCGCCTCCTTCCCATTCTCCCTTCCTGGCTCACCTGGGCTCTCCTTCCTCATCCCCCTCCTCTGGCTGAGCCAGCTGAAACGGGAGAAAGAACGACAAGCCGGAGGAGGAGCCAAGTGCCTTGGCTTGCTGGCCCCTCGCTGTACTGTGTGAATGCAACCCCGTGCCCCCGGCTGTGGCCCTCTCGCAATCAGTAGGAGGCACCCCCGGTCGCCTGGGGCTGGGGCTGGCCAGATCCCACAGAGCAGCAGGCTGGAGAGCGGAGGAGGGAAAACCCAGGGACTGGCAGAGCGGCGGGGGCTCCCGGAGAAGGCACGTGGCTGTGCTGGGATCAGGACCAATGCTCTCTCTAAGCTGTGGAGTCTTGTGAGCAAAAATCCTACTTTCTGAGCTCCTGGCATTAAAGTTGTGAGTGAGGGATCTGGCCACTGTATCAGTCCATTTGCTCAGGTGCGTGTGAGCCAGAGGCTAAAAATCTATGAGCTCGCTCACACTAACTCAGCTTAGAGGGAACACTGATCAGGACCACGAGAGAAGACCCCGGCCCCTGTGGCTCCCCAGGCCTCTTCGCTGCCAGTCAGCACAGAATCCCCCCCACCCCTCCCCATCCCAAAGAAGAGAGGCCGGACGCAACAGAGGCAGGGCTGCTCTGGCCTTGGTTATTTGGCAAAGGGGAGAAACGACCAGCATGTCCTGAGCTGTAGGAAGTGTCCCGAGCAAAGAAGGAGGCCAACCACTGAGTGTCCTACACCGCAGGGCCCTGAGCAACAGCAAGAGTGCCACTGCCGGCCCTTCTGCATGCCCAGCCCCAGTGCCACCAGCTGGCACGGGAGCACCCTGGAGCCCGCGGGGCCCTTGCGTCCACAGCCCTGTCCGTGAGCACCCTGGAACGGGCCCTTGACCAGAGTTGGTTCCGAGGGTCTCCTGGTGCTGCGCGTTGCATATCAGAGGGAGGGGGGAGGGAAGGAGGGGGCCCTGCAGTGCGGAATGGAGCCAGGCTGCCTTGGGACCGCCTCCGGAGGGTTGTGCGCGTTCCATGCCTGAGCCACGGTCCAGACCCCTGTCACGTGCGGGGTGCCCTGTCCACGCTGCCACACTGCAAGGGAGTCGGTGGCTGGATGAAGGCTGCGCCAGCTGGAGGACGTGAGTGTGGTGGGGGAAGCAAGGGGCGCGGCCTCCTAGCAGGGGTTTGTCTCTGGCCAAGGGGCTCCCTCCCGCAGAGTCTGTCCAGAGCCCCCATCAGCTGGTGCAGACGCTGGTGACGGAGGCCCCCGCACTCGGGTCCACCAGCCCCAGCTCCTCCTGCTCGTTGATGCAGAGCTGGTAGCCGCAGCCCTTCCGGCGAGGCAGGGGGCTGGCGAAGCTGTCGGCCTTGGCCTGGGGGGGCAGCAGGAAGCCCACGCTGCCCGCGATGAGCATGTGCCAGATGCTGTGGATGTAGAAGTAGTTCTCCTCTGTCTCCACAAAGGCGTAGAGGAGCACGGCCGAGGCCGCAATCAGGGCCCCAGGGAGCAGGTAGAAGGTCCAGCGCTGCCAGGTGGGCGGGTAGCAGTGTCTCCGGCGGATGCTCCGGGCCGTCTGCAGGCAGAAGGAGAGTGTCAGGACAGGCAGCCTTGCTTGGTGGCTGGTGGGTCTGGCCTGGGTTCGAATCCCAGCTCTGCCATTGTGGGCCTGACCAGCCACTCTCTCACAGTCTAGCCTTCCTCAACGGAGGCCAAAATGGGGAGGGGTGGGGGGAGTATGAAAAGGCAGAGATTGACAGCTGGGCCTGGGCTCATTCCACATCCCCCCCCCCCCTGGCTGGCTGGCTGGGGGTTGCTTTGCCTGCTGAGGCCCCAAAGGAACTTGGGGGTGTTTCTGCCCCTCCTGGGTCCTCTCTGGGGCAGGGAACAGACAGCAGGCTCAGGCGAGAGGATACGGTGGGCTCTCCTTCCTGGGTGAAGAGCGTGAGTTGGAAGCCCCAGATCTTGCCAGGGGTCATGGACAGGACTCCCTTTCAACTCTCCTCTTCTGCAAGCAAATCACAGGCCGGAGGGAGTTGGGGGGGGGGGGGAGACCTGTTGGCCTGCCGGAGAAGAAGAGCTGGATTCGAGTCCAGGAGCACCTGAGAGCCCAGCAAGGTTCTCGAGGGGGGGGGGGGGTGTATCTGACAAAGGGAGCCGTGCCTCTCAAAGGCTCGTCCCCTGAGAATCCCCCAGTGGGCTCTCAGGTGCTCCTGGACTCTGGTCTGGATGGAATAACCTCAGGATTACTGCTCAGGTCGACAAGCTGCAAGCCAGCATATTTGCTTGGAATGAAAAAGGGCAGATTCTAGAAGGCACTTTTTGCCAGGTGAAGCCCTGACCCAACACCACCCCTCCTGCAAGTCCCAAACGCAGGCACGAGGATGACTGAAACTCCCGCTGGGCCCGGGGGGTGGGGGGGCAGAGGCCAGGGGCCCCCAAGAGCTGCAGAGTGAGGCGGGCTGAGGGCCCTTGCCTGAGAGGGGAGCTGGAGGGAAAGGGGCACCCGGACCGCCCTGTCCTTACCCACGCGATGGCCATGATCCCCAAGGCAAAGAGGCTGGGTCCCAGCAAGTTCCAGAGGCCGTGTCGGTCCAGCTGCAGCGCCATGGAGAGGAGCATGGCACCCAAGAGGTAGAGCACCTGCCCGGGGGGGGGGGGGAGAAGCGCGTGAGTCAGTGGCAGGTGAGCCAGAGGTCCACCCACCCATTCACCATCCACCAGCCCCCTTTATAGAATGGAAACTGAGACGTGTGAATAAGGTGGGGGTAGAAATAAAGGCCACGCAGTGATGAATGAACTCAGAGGGACCAGAGGGATGATGCCCCCCCCCACCCCCACCCCCACCCCGCTCTCTGAGGGAGGCAGGCGGGTGCCTGGATTTACCTCATGATTTAAATGGCCAAGGAAAGGGGCTGAGTTCTCTTTATCATTTACATACAAGCGGCTACTAATTGCTTGCCCTTGCCATGGCAGCGCATTGCTTTGAATCCGAGTCATGTTTTCTTGAAACTTCAGAGGGTGCTCCACAAGTATCTTAAATCTCTGACTTCTGGATTCCAGAGAGTGACGGACAATCCTGTGCGCATTTTAGGGCCTTCCTGGGGCCCTGGGCCTTCTCCTCCACAGTCTGCCATCCTGAGAGGTTTTTACGGGATGGAATCCTCAACAACATTTCGCGGAGTTTGGGGTTTTTTATATCTCTGGTGCTCCTTTCGGTTTCTAGTCTGCCTTTTCTCCTTTGTCATGCAACCATCTTGTCTCGCCCTGCTGTACCCCACAGAAAGTGAACCATCTCAGCCAGAAGCAACGTCTGGTGACAATTCTGGTGCAATTCACTTTCCCCCATGGAGTGGGAGGAAAATGCCTGTGTTTAGGTGGCTGTGTAGGATTAGCATCCAGAAACAGCTGTGGAGAGCAGGCAGTTGCTGGGCATAAACTAGGGGTCGCGGATTGACGCCCAGAGGGGTCCAGGGCCTGCCACTCCCCCCCCCCCCTCCAGCCACAATATCAGTGTCTGAACAACTTCCTCCGAGGAGTCCTTCTCTTCCAAGAAAAGCAGGCCAGAAACGTGGCTCGATGCATGCCTTCTGCAGGGAGTCTACTTTGGCATCGAGTTTCTCTATCAACCGAGTTTCTGGAAAGAGACACTCAACTGTAGCTGGGACTTTTTAAAAGTTAAACTCTATTTTTTACTCTCCCTTGGAGGCACGATCTGACCCCTCCATGTCCACCTAGCATCAGCTCCGGGCAGAACAGACCCCCGACTCTGTGGCTGCCCCAGTGAAGGCTCCCGGGTCGCTGGCCTTGGTCCTGAAGGCAGGCCCCTCCCCCCTCCCCTCTGGCTCTGGGGTGCGCTCTGCGCAGGCTCTGCTCGGGTCTCCTCCTCCTCTTCTGCGGGCAGCGGCCGCCCGCCCGCCTGCCTGCCTGCCTCCGGGGTGCGCGGTACTCTCCAGAGCAGGGGGCGTTCAGTTCGCCGGCCCAGAGCCCCTCCCCCACATACTGGCACGTCTCCACACAGCGCCCTGCGCAACTCACGCCACACACACACACACACACGTCCACGTCCAGCACCCGCTCAGCCCAGTCGTGCCCCAGTTCTTCTGAGGGAGTCCCCAGCCGTCCACTGGAGGAGAGCCGTGTGCTGCTCTGGTGGGGCAGCGTGGCTGTCAGAGACCCACAGAAGCAGAATCATTCCTGCCCCCTACCTGGCCCGCAGGCCCTACAGCACACCTGCCTGGCTGTGGCCATTCTCCACGTGATGCCGACATCCCCCAAGAGCCCTCCCCCCCCCCCCCGCAAGCTGGAGGAAGGCGATGCCACCTGCATGGAGCCGCACACACACACCCCCCCCCCCCCGGTTACCTGCTTGACCACCGGCTGGAGTCGGGCCATCGCGATCACGGTCACCCAGACCGACATGAGGGAGCCCAGGAAGTCACAGAACTGCAGCACGTCGTAGTCCATGATGCAGAAGACCACGATGCCCGGCTGGTCACAGGCGTGGTAGAACTGGGGGGGGGGGGGGAGTCCCGAGAGCAGTGTTAGCCCCTGCCGAGAAGCCCCTCCGCCCCTCGAGCTCCCCATGGCCTGTGGACCCCCGTGGGCAGGCAAAGGCACTCCTGCAGCCCTGCAGAGGCCCCGTGGGATCCGTCCAGCCTCCCCCTGCCGGCCACTTTTGACCGGGGCTCCTGCCCTGGGCCCAGCCCCATGGCCCACTGCTGGGACTTCTAGTGCACAGCCCCAGTCCTGTGCAGTGGCTCCTGTGGGCTGACACCCGTCTGTCCAATACTGCGCGGCCTGTCTGATCGTGCCGCCTGCCTGGAGAAGAAGCTGAACCGAAGGTCGTTTGTGCAGAGGAAGGCCCTCAGCCTTCAAGCCGAGATGGGAGAGCTGGGCCACTTGGCGCGAGAGGAGAACAGAGAGGCCGTGGGCGTTTCAGAGACCTGGCAGGATGGAGAAAAGCAGTGGGGTGCCCCGTGCCCAGTGGCCATGGCAAAAGAGGAGGGAAGTCAGCAGGGGTGAAGGGATGCACCTGGGGGGCAAAAAGAACCCCAGTGTAATACACGGGCTCTGAACCAGGGGTGACTAACCAGGAAAGAGATCTTGGGGTCATGGTGGACTACTCAGCCAAAGTGTGTCGACTCAGCGTGTGTCAGCTGTGAAAGAGGCAAACTCCATGCTGGGGATCATTAAGAAAGGGAGATAGTATTTCAGTGCCCTTGTATATAAGAAGGGGAGTCCACATTGGGGATATTTCTGGTTACTTGATTCCAATAATTGAGCCAGTCTTTCAAGTGGGAGCGAAAAGGAAGTTTTGTTTTGCACTAGACCAGATTCATTGTAGCCTGTGGCCCATTCACCACCTTTAGGAATATAGCGGCTGATGATACTGTTTGCTAGCAAGATGGACTTAGATATGAACACTCAGAAATCATTAGTCAGTTATGAAAGACTCGGAGTAAGGCCCATTGTGGGAAGAAATACAAGAGGCTCTAGAAAGAGGCTCCGGTGAGTGTCCTGGCTGTGGGGGGGGGAGGGGGAAAGAGAGGGAGGCGAGGCATGTTTAGAGCGAGCGGCTCTGAGCCTGCGAGATGTGGGGAGAGCGGCCTAGAAATCAAATAAATAAATAAATAAATAAATAAAAATGTTTAGAAGGCAGGTGCTGGACATAAACGTTACTTATTAAGGAAAAGTGTCTGTGTGGACAGACGCTTTGGCCATGCCAGTTGATTTTACGAGCAATTGCACTTTACATTTTCATTCAGGACTGGGTATTTTTGAAAAGCTGTTTGGGGCAGCTGCTATTCATTCCCACATGGGAATGGCAGGCCCCCTTGCCTCACGGAATGTTCGAAAACCTTGCGGATCCAGGCTCACATTCAAAACGCTTCATTTCCTTCTGCTTCGCTATAAGGCAGGGCTGCCTCAAGTCCGTTTGCTGCCCCAAGTATGGGTCGTCTGGGAGGACAGCCTCATGGTAACAGGTATGGATCCCTCCACCCCTGACTTGTGTTGATTTGGGGCTCTGCAGTGGCAGCTAAGGCAGAAAAGCACCTCCTCCTGCGCCATGTCTTCTGGGTTCCAAGGGTCTGGAAAGCAGTTCCATAGCCAGTTACAGGGCTGCCAACTCTGGGTTGGGAAACACCTGTAGATTTGAGGGGTGGAGCCTGGGGAGGGCAGGGTTTGGGGTGTGGAGGGACTTCAGCAGGGTATAGTGCCATAGAGTCCACAGCCCAAAGCAGCCATTGTCTCCAGGAGAACGGATCTTGGTCATCTGGAGATCAGTTGTAATAGCTGGAGATCTCCAGGTGCTGCCTGGAGGTTGGCAATACTAAGGGGAGAGCCAGGTTTGTGGAAGGACTTCAGTGAGGTATGATGCCATAGAGTGCTCACCCTCCAAAGAAACCATTTTCTCCATGGGGACTGATCTCTGTAGTCTGGCGATCAACTGTAATTCAGAGAGATGCCCAGGCCTTCCCTTTCCCCCCCAACCCCTTTCAGTTCCAAAGCTGCATCCTGCTTTAACACTTTAGCTGATTAACAGTTCAACTGACTCCTTGCTAATGCCCCACGGCCTCTTGGGACTCCCAGCTTGGGAGCTGTAGTTCTAATTCCCTTTGCTATGGTAGCAGTAAGGCCAGCTGAGAACTACAACTCCCAAGGCACAATGCATCAAAACTGGAGGCGTAAGAATGGAGAAGCCAGCAGGACGGGCTAATAGGACACCAAGGCAGCTTCCCCACTGGTCAATGGGAGAGTAGGTGAGTTGTTGCTAGCACAGTTTGCCCTTTATATATATCTAGGATTAGCAAGAACGTTGCAGTAAAAAACACCAGTGAAAGTGGGCTGATATTTGGCATGACAAACCTTCAGAGGAACGAAAAGAGGGACCACACTCAGGGATTAAATCCCGCAACAGACCTAGATGCCAATTTCGTCCCCTGATCTGTTTGAACAACACCCTTAAAGGACCTAATAGCATCCACATTCAACAAACACAGCAATCTCTGTGTGAGAGAATAATGAACACAAATCAGCCCTAAGAAATCACAGCATCTAGAAGTGAGTAGAGGGACACCTTAATCTCTCCGGACACATCTGCACAGACCTTGGAGCCACTGTTCTATGCCCTCCCCCCCAAAAAACCTTTCCAAGACCCTACACAGTAAAAAACACCAGTGAAAGTGGGCTGATATTTGGCATGACAAACCTTCAGAGGAACGAAAAGAGGGACCACACTCAGGGATTAAATCCCGCAACAGACCTAGATGCCAATTTCGTCCCCTGATCTGCTTGAACAACACCCTTAAAGGACCTAATAGCATCCACATTCAACAAACACAGCAATCTCTGTGTGAGAGAATAATGAACACAAATCAGCCCTAAGAAATCACAGCATCTAGAAGTGAGTAGAGGGACACCTTAATCTCTCCGGACACATCTGCACAGACCTTGGAGCCACTGTTCTATGCCCTCCCCCCCAAAAAACCTTTCCAAGACCCTACACAACGCCAAAGGGCTGAATCAGAACCCATGAAGAAATCAGAACACTTTGTGTCATCTGGGTTTACAAACAGAGATTTGGATTTTCTTACTCACTACAACCCCTAACAGATTAACAGGGGCTGCTTTTTAGACATTTTAGTCCCTTCTTTTTAACCTGTTTTTTCAGACTGTAATCTTGTTACCAATATCAGTTAATTTTCACTTAGACTTCAGACTACTTCTCCACAAGTTGACTTTGTCACCTTGCTCATCTGATTGTGATGCTAATCCTGTTCTTGTCACTCACACAGAGAATTTATGCCCGAAGGGCTCAGGAAGGGATTCCCATCCGGCCTCTGGGTCTCAGCCTCTGCTCCCCACCCCCCTTAAGCGGCCTTCCCTCCCCGTATCTGAGGAGGGGAGCTCTGCCTCTGCCTCACAAAAGCTCATATCGAAATAAATGTTGTTTGTTTCCAGGGTGCCCCTGGACTTTCGCTTGATTAAACCTTCAGAAGCCTGACTGATCTTGTTGCCGTCTTCCAGCTGCTTGTGGGACTGAGAGGCAGGCGCTTAAACACCTCCAAACGCCTGCTGGAGAGAGGACCCCGGCTGCTCTCTTCCAGTTTTCCTCAGAGATGGTGACAGCATCATTTTCTCCCAAGACCTGAAGTCCCAAGTTCAGCCCAGCTGGGTTCCTCCTCGTGGCTTCCGGACCGGCGTGAGCAAGGAACCTTTTCCACGATGACATTTTGCACTGCTGGGCTGATCCAGGTCCCTCCCAGGCTGGCTTCCATCCTTTGGACAGTTTTAGGTCAGCCTGAAAAGGTGGGGCTCGTCTCCCGCCACCACACCTCAAGCAGCGTGCAGAACTCGAGAAGGGTTCCACTGCCTGCCTGTGAGAAAAGGCAGATCAGTCCAGCGGCAGGATGGCTGGTGGGGGACACATCCCTGGAGCCTCTCTGAATGGGGCAGAGCAGATCGCCTTTCCCCTCACACGGAAGAGGCGGCCACCCAGTCCAAGCTGTGGTGCACAACAGGCGCAAGGGCTTGGCTGCATCCACAGGGTGAGTCCCCGGCTGGGGACTGAGAGGCAGTTGCTGGGGCTTTGCAAGCGTCAGCCCTTCAGTCACGAAAGGGTTAAGCTGAGGTCTCTGATTGTTCCAGTTAACTAGTTAGCTTAGAACCAATTAGATGTCAAGTTGACTCCTCCCACCAAGAAGAGGGAAGTATTATTCTTAATGAGATGACCTCAAGATTGACTATTGGCTAATCGTAGGTGGGAGAAGGTACCTGCCATTCCGCAGGCAGGCAGGCAGGCAGGCAGGCCGGCAGGCCGGGTGTGGAGTTTTGGGGGAACTTCCCCTCCTTTGTTCTCACACAGACAGAAAAAGAAGCAAGATGGAGTTAGAACCAGAAAGGTGAGTTAGGCTGTTGTTATTTTCTTCCATGTAACCCTTCCCTAATTCTTTTGGTAAACTTTTTCTTAGAAGCTAAACCTTCTGCTGTTTCATTTCACGGTGTTCGTTTGCCCTGCTAATTATCCAACACCATTCAAAAGGGACTAGATGCTCCCAGGGAGGAGAGGCATTTTAAGAGCCGGCACCCAGGGGAACGGAACCAAAGGAAACAGCGCCTAATATGGACCTTTTCAGCGCTGAACACAAGTGGTGGCATTGGGCACTTTGGTGTTTTAGCCAGCCGTTTCCGGCCCAGGTCCTCCTGGTGCAAAAGGTTCCAGAGCTGGGAGCCCCAGGAGAGTCTCATGGGGGGGGGGAGACCTGCCCTTCCCCTGCCTTTGGGCTTCCAGCGCTTAGACTGGGAGCAAGTGGGCAGGGTGTGTGGGGGTGGGGGGTGCGTGTTGCTGCCTCTCTCCAGGGAGCCCCACCCGCACTCACAGTCGAGAAGAACATGGTGAAGATGTAGACGGCTGCTTCCAGGAGGTAGTTGCTCCGCACAGCAATGACCACCGGCGGGAGGAACATGAGGTTGCTCAGGCAGAGGAGCAGCGTGGAGAGCAGCTGGAACCCGTAGGAGAAGGCCTCGGCGTTGTCTGTGCAGCCCCAGCCGTTCCAGCCTGTGGGCAGGGAGAGGTCAGGTATCAAGGCCGGGGGCCACAGGGACCCCCAGCAGGTCTTCTGATTCTCCCGCTGGTGGGGCTGGGAAGGAGTGCATTTTTTCCTGGGAGGTCTGACAGGAGCAAAAGCTTCCCTTGTGCATTTTAAAAGTTTGTTTTGCCTCTGGGCAGAGAACAGGCTGGGGAGGGGGGAAGCCTGTGCAGTGGCTTCCCAGATGTGCCTCAGCTCATCTTCCTTCAGATGCTGATGGATCTAGCAGGAGAGATAAGGGGTGGGTCAAGGTCTCCCCCTTCCTCCTAGCAGGGAACAGAGATTTGGAGGCATAAAATCCTAGATAGTCTTCAGGAAGGAGATTCCTGGAGATCTCCAGGAAACGACTTTTTGACCTGGCATGACCTGGTCAGTGGGTGAAGAAACAGACATGATAAAATCTTCTTGTGACCGGAAGGAGGTCTCATCTCTTTTCCTTGGGTGGTGCGTCCAAGAGAGCACACACAGACCTCTCCACAGGCAAGGCAGTTGTTGATCATGGGCTCGCCTGAAATGCTGGGGCAGGCTTCAAGGTAATGGAGCTCTACAAGGATCTGTAACATCCTAAACAAAAGGGGCCTGTCCCATTTTAACATCTGATAGAGCATGTAAAGAGAGAGGGACAGAGGATTTCAGTAAGGTTTTCCATAAAGTTCCACATAATATTCTCATTGAAAAGTTGGTAAAATTTGGTTTGGATCCTATTACTGTTAGGTGGATCTGTAACTGGTTCACAGATCGCACACAAAGAGTGCTTGTGAGTGGTTCCTCATCCTCTTAGAAAGGAGTGACAAGTGGAGTGCCTCCAGGACCTGTCCTGGGACCTGTTTTGTTCTACATCTTTATACATGATTTGGATTGAGGAACAGAGGGAGTGCTTAATAAATTTGCAGATGATACTAAATTGAGAGGAGCAGCATATACAGTAGAAGACAAGAGTCAGGATACAGGGTGATCTTGACAGGCTGGAAAAGTGGGCTAAAACAAATGTAATGAATTTCAATGCAGATAAATATAAAGTTCTGCATTTAGGCAGAAAAAATCAAATGGGTAATTATAGGATGGGGGAGACTCATTTTGGCAGTAGTATGTGTGAAAAGGATCTAGGGGTCCTAGTAGACCATACACTAAACGTGAGTTGGTAGTGTGATGCGGTAGCTAAAAAGGCAAACGCCATTTTGGGGAGTATCAACAGAAATATAGTGTCCAGTAATGGTATTGCTTTACTCTGCTCTGGTTAGACCTTGCCTAGAGTATTGTGTTCAGTTTTGGGCACCACAGTTTAAGAAGGATATAGACAAGCTGGACCAGAACCAACGGGTTAAAATTAAATCAGAAGAACTTCCTGACAGAGCGGTTCCTCAGTGGAACAGGCTTCCTCAGGAGGTGGTGGGCTCTTTTTTGGAGGTTTTCAAGCAGAGGCTAGATGGCCATCTGACAGCAATGCTGATTCTGTGAATTTAGGAAGATCATGAGAGGGAGGGCACGAAGGTTTGCATCAGTGCTTAGTTCCTGTGGCCCTTTCTTACATGCCCAGGGAAATGCTGATTGCCACTTTGGGGTGAGGAAGCAATTTTCCTCCAGGCCAGTTTGCCCAGGGATCCTGGAGGGTGTGTTGTTGGGTTCTTTTGCCCTATTCTGGGCGTAGAGCAGGGGTCATTGGGGATGGAGGAGAGGTACTTGTGAATTTCCGGCATTGTGCAGGGGGTTGGACTAGATTACCCTGGAGGTCCCTTTCCACTCTATGATTCTACTCTGGTGCTGTGCTAAGAGTATGCTTGCAAACATTTTATTTATAATAAATACTTCATAACTTTTGATGCTGTGGGTGGTTCTCTGTACCACATTGACCTCCACCATTTTGGACATGCTGTTTTAAGAGGAGTGCCAGGGGGGAGGCAGGCAGGTGGCAGGTGGCCATTCTTCCAGGGGCATGCAAGGCAGTAAACTGTCCCCATGGTGACCAGGCACTGGGCAGTGAGAGACACAGAGGCAAGGCCTCAGAAATGGGAAGGGAAGCTGGGAGTCCTGACTCTCCCAATGGGTAATTCCATACAAAAGGCCAGGTAGTGGCGGCAGGCTACCCTGAGAGCAGAAGAAAAACCCCTCCAGGTGGGAGAAAAATCCAGGAGGGCAGGATGGAAATGGGGCCTGCAGGCCAGAGAAGACACATTCTGCCCCCATGGTGGCAGCCAGACAATGTGTACTCCCTCCCCAGAGACTGTCCAAGTGGAGCTGGGATGCCATGGGAACCACTGGGGGCGGGGGCAGCACACGAATGGCAGGTCAGCACCCGGATCTTGGCCACGATGCCGAGGATCCACCCTGCCTGGCTCTGGCTCTGCTCTGAGTCACATGTTGCCAAACCCCAGGGGGGATGGACGGACATCTTGGACCATCAGCAGTTAGGGTGGTGGAGTTCTGTGCTGGCCACTTGCATGTGGGGACCCAGTTTGGATCAGGACACCAGCATGTGGGGAGGAGGAGCTTCAGTCCCCCCCCCCACTCTCTTCCTGGTCTGAAAGAGCCCCGGAAGCCACTCTGGGCCCCGCTGGGACAGGTACCCATGGCCAGCCCTGCACATACATTCCTCCTCTCCCCCAGGGGGACAAGAACAGGCTCACGCCTCTTCTCCTGCTGCGCCAGGGTCCTGATCCCAGTGGGGCCCCTCTGCACCTGGAAACTGGTTCCGAGCACAGAATCTCAGTCTCCATGGGAGGCCAAAGTTGCCGGGTGTCATCTTTGCCAGGTGAGCCTCCGCCCCCGATGGGAAGGCGGCTGTCGACCTGTGCCTCAGAGGGGGGTGGCAGAGTGACCCCACCCGTGGGTGGTGGGAGCAGACCGCAGTGTCCCTCTGCCTGCCACCGGCTCGGCCCTCCCTCCCTCCAGCTCTCACCCGCTTTGCACTCGCAGGCAGCGTACAGGTAGTTGTTGGTGCGCAGCAGCTTGCACTGGCCGTATGGGCCGCAGTCATCGATGCAGGGGGAGAGGTAGGTCCGCAGGTACACCTCAGCAGTTATGTTCCCACACGGCTCCAGCCTAGCAGGGGTGGGGAGGAGGCAGGGAGTCAGCCGGAGGGCGGTGGGGACCTGCTGCCCCTCTTGCTTGTGTCCCTTTGGGTGTTGGGTGGGGCTTCCATGTGCAGACAGCGTGGGAGGGAGGGCAGGGAAGGAGACAGCTGCAGAATAGCCATGCGTGCAGGAGGCTGAAAGGACCCCTGCCTCCTGCGAACCCCCCAGAGGTGCTCCAAGAGAAAGCAGTGTGGATTGAGGCTTCTCTCTTGTGGCCTGGGGGCAGGCAACAGTGCTGCCTTCTGCGGAGTTGGACCCCAGTGAGAACTGCCTTACCCGTGGTCAGAGGTGCAGAGCGAGCGCAGGCTCAGGTACCAGCTCCCCGTCTGTGGGTAGGGAATCCGCAAGCGGGTGAGGGGGGCCGTGGCATTGATGGACAGAAGGAACCCGGCCAGCAGCTCTGCTGAGGAAAAGCAGCAGGGAGGTCAGGGGCCTGGGCACAGCTGCCCGCCCACTCCAGCACAAAGCCCCCCTCCCCACACACCATGGGAATCCTCGTAGGACCACCGGCCACGGCGAGAGGGCCTGGCCCAGTGTGGCCCCCACCTTCCGCAGCGGCCTGGTGGCGCAGAGCTGGGTGTGCCTGCCCCGTACCTGTCTCACAGCTGACAGAGGAGTTCTCTCCCAGGGCCAAAGGGACCTCGTGGTTCAGGCAGGCAAAGACGGTCGCATTCTCCCCCCGCAGAGAGGACTACGAAAACAGAAGCCCCGTTACGGAGGGACCCCTTCCTCCCAAGGAGACCCCCCCCTCAAAGTGCAGCCTTGTCCAGAGCCTCTCCCTCCCAGAGCACCACTTCAGGACCCTCTCCCCCCCCCCCCGTCTCCCTCACCCACGCACCACGTTGAGCCTGAGCTCCAGGCTGAGGGTGCCACCGCTGTCCAGCACAGGCAGGAGGCTGATGGCGAAGGTGGCCGGCCGGTCAGGAGGGACCGAGACGTTGGGTCCAAAGAAGATGTAGAAGTGCACAGAGAAGGTGTCCAGCTCGTTGCGCAGGGTGGGCCGGATGGGCCAGCAGTGCTCGCTGGCCGTGGGAGGGGCGGTGGGGACCGAGGAGCCGTTGAGTAGGGAGGGGGGCAGGTGGTCTGCCATGGCCACCCCCCCTGGGGAGCCGAAGGAATGCGGCATGTTCAGGCTGCTGCTGGGGAGCTGGAGGAGGGCGCGGGTCAGACCCGCCCGGGCGCAGTCTGCAGGCAGAGGGAGCCGGTCAGAGACATGGGCAGAGGGAGGGGGCCGCTCAGCCAGCCGTCCTCACCAGCCTCTCAGAGGGGACCTCTCCTCCTCCTCCTCCCTCTCCCAGCTGGCAACCGCCCGGTTTCATGACCTGCTGGTTCCACTGCTGTTTATTTCTGAAGTGGTTTCTTATTCTTCCAAATTCCTCACCCCTCTGCCGGCCTCTGTCCGTGTGCTCTGAGCCTGCCACCTCCCTCCCTCCCTCCCTCCTCCTCCTCCTTGCATGCAGCAGCTGTAGACCCCATCCCCATATGTGATGCTTTGCCCCCGCCCAAGCTGCCCCCAGTACTCACCCTTCAGCTGCACCACCAGCTGGAACTTGATGCTGCCGGCCACGCCGAGTTCCTTCTCAACCAGCACGTAGTACCAGGTCTGCCAGAAGGGGAGATCCAGTGCCAGGCGGCAGGAGGCTTGCTCCCGGCAGTCGACGGCTGTGGAGTTGTGCAGAGGGGGAGCTTTGCCACGTGCTTTCAGCCACAGCGGGCAGCCCTCCCCACTCTGGTTGGCCCCGTGGCAGTTCCGCAGCTGCACCAGCACTCGGGAGGTGTAGCTGGGGATGAAGACCCTGGTGGGAGAGAGAGAGAGGAAGGCGGCGTCATGGCCGGCCTTCGCCTTGCACGTGGCCTGACCCCGAAACTGAGTCTGCACGCTACCCCCCCCCCCCCATGTACACATGCCAGCACCGCTGGGGGCTGCAGGGAGCTCGCCTACCATTCTGCGACAGTCCTACGCAAGCAGTGTGGAATTGGAAGTCTTCCCCCCCCCCTTAAAAATAAAGAACCAGGGACATCCCTGGGCCTTAAGACTGCAAAGAAAGGCCACTGCACATGAGAGCAAAGCCAGCGGAAACCTCAGTAGCAGCGCGGGGGGAGCAAGATTTCCTGCAGCACAGAGGCGCTGCCTCACTGCCCAGTATTGCTTTCTGTGGCACTGTGGACACCAGAGGAAGGAAGGAAGGAAGGAAGGAAGGAAGGAAGGAAGGAAGGAAGGATAGATTTTGCACCAAAGTAGTTCAAACTCTGTGCCAAGAAAAGCTGAGGCCTGAATGAGGGCCGTGCAGGAAGCAGATGTCCCTCTTTCACACTGCCCCTCCTTCTCCTGCTTCGCAAACGCCTGTCCCTCGGCTTGCACAGTGGGACGAGGAGGTGGCCTTTGACCCCCCTTGAGAAGGGCCACGTTTCTCCCCCCCCCCCCAGCCACCAATGCAAGCCGCCCCCATGTTGCCAGCACTCACTTGTACAGCAGGGACCTGTTGTGGGCGGAGAGGGCGTGTTCGGTCGTGTAGCCGGGGTACAGCACCCCAATGCCCACCAGGCGCTGGACGATCAGCTGTGGCTGGAAGAGGTACTGGCAGTCCTCAGCCAGGCCCTGCAGAGGGAAGAACTGGGCCCAGTTGGAAGGCCCCCTTCTCCGGGCAAGAGGGCCAGACCCCTCCCCCTCAAAAAGAGCAGGCTATTCTTTCCCCCCCACCCCCCACCCCAGTGAAGGGAGCAGCCCTGAACTTGCATGAGCAGAAAGCGCCTCCCCCCCCCCCCGGGGCTGCTCCACCATGCCCCACCCTGAGGCTCTGGGCTGCCCACAGGACTGGACAAGCAGCCTCTGCTTGGGCACTCCCTCTCCTCTACACCACCCTCCCACCTCCCTTTGGCCTCATTCCCATTCCCCTGGAGGCCCCACGGATTGCCCCCTGCACACTTGCAAGGCTGGAGGATTTACTGTCATTGGTTTGGGGGGGGGGGCTGTTCTCAGAACTGGGGTACAGCTGAGCATGGGACTTCTTGGGGGGTGTGTGGTGGGGGGAGTTGTTGCTGAGGCAGAAGACAGACGTCTTGGCCTTACGGGGAACCAAACTGTTGCCCTTACAGCCCCACACAGCCCCCCTTGCCCCGCTGTCAGCAGCTCTCCAGTGACACAGGCTGAGGAGGCCATTCCCGGGCGTCTTTCCCCCTTTCCCCAACAATTTAACCAGAAATGCAAGGACTGATCCTAAAAGCGCTGAGCCTGCAAGGCATGGCCCCCTTGGGAGAAATGAGCCAATCTGGGGGTATGTAGCCCAGGACACCCACTGGCTCCCCCCCACACACACATGCACTGCCTTCTGCCCCCTGGGGCCTGGGCTTGTCTCTGCCCCGCTCCGCTTCTCCTGTCTCAGGGGTGGCCTGCTTCCTCCCACAAGCGGTTCTTGCCAGCCCAGAGTGGGTCCCCTTTCTTCCACGCCATGCCCATGGCCTCACCTTGACGGAAATCTTGCCCTGCTCCCTGGGCAAGTGGGCCGCCAGGAACCAGTCCCCGGGCAGGGGGCTGGTGATGTTGAAGACCCCCGTGGTCCTGTTGGGCAAGGTCCAGGTGAGAGTGAGGGCAAAGGAGCCGGGCACGGCCGTGTCCCGGGGGAAGTGGGTGTGCAGCGGGTTGATGACTGGAGGTGCCCCTGAGCGGAAATACCTGCAAAGGGAAGGGGGGGGGGGAGATGGGTGAATCTAGGCACACGTCAGGGGCTCAGGGGGTGGGGGTTGGAGTGGGCAGAAGTGAGGATGGCTCCCAGGATTCAACTGAACCGACTCAAAAGGTCAGCACGGGCAGGGGAGAGATGCTCAAGGGGGGGACTGGGGAAGGGCCCCCGGAGGCCATGGGTCCTCTGTGAGGAGGGAGAGTGCCCCTCTTCCAGTGCCTCCTCCACCGGCCCCAGCCTCACCCACCCCAAATCTAGGGCAGCCCTGTCTTTTTGACACCAAACCACACTGGCATCTATTGCCCCACCTGCCTTCAGGATGGCACCCACCAAGCCCCTTCTCTGCATGGCCTCAAGAGGCAGACAGGCCGGGGGGGGGGGCAGTGGCGGAGGCATCTCCCTGAGGGGCTGGCTTCCTGGCACTGCCTGGGCTCTCTCGGGCACTAGGTGGGGCTCCTCTGCGCAGGCCACAGCTGAGGCTTGCGTGGCCGTGGGGCTGCCTGCCTGCCTGCCTGCCTGGTGGCTCTCACAGCTGGCACCGGCTCCTACGCCACCCAGCCTCAGGGCAAAAGTGGGGCAGAAACGCTTCAGACTAAGCCTGGGGAGGGGGGGGGCTGACGAGAAGTCCCTCTCACCCCGTCCCCAATCCTCCTGGCGAGGGAAGCGGGGTGGAGGCTGAGCGCCAGGCCTGCTGTGGTCTTGGCAAGAGGACAGTTTGGATCTTCCCATGAGGAGGCAGATGGAGCGGAGAGGGGAGTTCAGCACTCAGCACCTGGTCTGCATCAAGCCCTCCCCGCACCACAACCCGTTCCTGCTTCCTGTGTGTAGTTCTGCCACTGAGAGGATTTCATTTCTCAGTATTTGGTTATTCGTATTGATTTGCAGTTCTCTCTCCCCCCCCCCCCGCCCCTCTCTCAGTATCCAAGAAACAAAAAGATGACTAATGTCGGGGGGGGGAGACATGACTCGATATGTGTGCCAAGCGCAGCAAATGCTCCAGCCAACAGATGGCCACTTAAACAACGTTTCCAGACTAGGCGTGGCCAGAGGGAAGAAGTGGAACCTGCCCCCCCCCCCCGTGTCCTCCTGGAGGGGGCTGGGCCTGGGGCTGAGCAGCTTCCAAGGTGCTCGGGATGTTCAAAGCCCCTCTGAGGCCTCCCCCAGGCCCAGCCGCAGGGCCACTATGTGTGAAATGGAGACACCATCCTGGCCCATTTGGGCCGAAGCAGAGGTTTTAGAGATGGGACTTGGTAGGCATCAGCAGAGCTGCCTGAGGAGTTTTGTTCCGGGGCGGGGGGTGCAGCAGGTGCCCTTTCCTGTACTGCAGCCAAAGCCTCCAGCCTGCCCAGCACCCGAGAAGGCTGATGGGACTGCTGGGCTTTCCATGAGCAGCGACACCCGTGAGCAGCAGGAAAGCAGCAAAGCAGTTCCTCAGTGGCTTGCCTTTTAGCCTAGAGCCAAGAGGCAACACTGGGGGAGGCCTCGGCCCCTCTGCCCTGTTGTGGGACCTCCAGGGGAACTGGTTGGTCACTGTGTGAGATGGGATATGGTGGAGTGGATGGACACCGGGCCTGATCCAGCAGGGCTCTTTTGAGGTCCTTCGGCTCCCCTGGCAATGAGGCTCCTGGTTCTCTGTGGTGTGGCTTGCTAACAGGGTGCCGTTCCTACCAAGCGTCCACCTTGCTGCATCATAGCTCACCTTTGCCATGTGTGCAGGGCCCAGAAAAGGCCACTTGGGGGCGCTGGAAAGGTCAGTCAGGACCAGAGAAACACCAAGGCCAGCCTCATCAGAGCTCACCGGGAAAACGGAGAACCTCCCAGTGATTCTGGCCCACCCTAACACCTGCCCATCTGGACCATTAATTAGGCCTTCTCTGCAGTTAGTCCGCGTGCACTGCGATACGAATGCTCTTGCTGCATTAATATTACTTCTTCTAGCAAAGAACTCCAGCCATGCTTTAGCATCTCCAACAAAAAGGCTTTCTTCCACATGACTCAGTACTGGAGAATTCAGAGCCCCTTCCACCACTGCCAGTGTGGTAGCCAGGACGGCCTCTAACAAGCCTCCTCCTCCTCCTCCTCTTACCCCAAGACCTCCTCTCCTTGTCTTCCCTGGAGAACTCAGGGTGCATAAAACATGGATTCCAGTGTCTCTACACTAATGTGCAGAGCATGGGAAACAAGCAGGAGGAACTTGGAATCCTAATACAGGAAGGGGACTATGACCTAATACGCATTACTGAAACTTGGTGGGATGACACTCACAATTGGAACATTGGGCTTGAGGAGTACAAGTTATTTAAAAGGGACAGACAGATAAGGAAGGGCAGAGGCGTCACATTATATGTAAAGTAGGTATACACTTGTGAGGAAATATGTGAATCTGAGCCTGCAAGTTCAGTTGAGAGTCTCTGGGTAAAAATTAGAGGAGTAAGAAATAATAGTGATATTACGGTGGGGGTCTGCTATAGACCACCAAGCCTGGCAAAGGATTTGGATGAGACCCTCCTAGAACAGATGACAAAGTTCTCAAAGAGACGGGACACGGTGGTCATGGGAGATTTCAATTATCCGGATATCTGTTGGAAGTCTAACTCTGCTAAAAATGGAATCTTCAATAAATTCCTGACTTGTCTTGTTGATAACTTCATTTTCCAGAAAGTGGAGAGGGAAACAAGGGGATCTGCTATCTTTGACTTGATTCTTACCAACAGGGAAGAACTGGTTGACAAGGTGAAAGCAGCAGGCACCCTGGGTAGTAGTGACTATGTAATGTTGGAATTTACAGTCTTGGGGAAGGTAAAGGCTGTACATAGTCAGACTTATAGGCTGGACTTCAGAAAAGCAAATTTTGACAAACTGGGTAGTATCCCATGGTCAGAAATACTTAAGGAGAAGGGAGTTCAAGAGGGGTGGGAGTTGCTTAAAAGCGAAATACTGAAGGCACAATCACAAACAATTCCCATGAGAAGGAAAAATGGGAGGAGCCTAAAGAAGCCAAGGTGGCTCCACAAACAGCTTTCTAAAGACTTGAGAAATAAAAAAGACTCATTTAGAAAGTGGAAGGGGGGGCCTTATAACCAAGGATGAATATAAACAAATAACCAGTGCTTGTAGAGAGAGAGCTAGGAAAGGTAAAGCTCAGTATGAGCTCAGGCTAGCGAGATATGCTAAAAAAACAAAAAAGGGTTCTTTTCTTATGTTCAAAGTAAGAAAAAGAGCAAGGAGATGGTAGGCCCATTGCAGGGACAGGGAAGTGAAATTGCAACAGGTGATGAGGAGCGGGCAGAGCTGCTCAATTCCTACTTTTCCTCAGTCTGCTCTTGAGAGGGAAATGGTGCTCAACATGGCAAAAGCAGAACACATGATGAGGGGAGGGAGTTGCAGCCTGGGATCAGCACTGGGGTGGTGCATGAACACCTAGACTGATTTCCCACGAGCAGCTTTGCCGTGGTCGCTCTTCCATTTGCCCCGGTTGCATTGGTCAATTTCACACTATTCGCCATGTGGCCGCATTTTGAACCACAGTTCCCCCCCGATTTCCCCTGCATCTTCTCGATCATTAAAAAACAGGATTGAGAAGACACAGGAGAAATCAGGGGGAGTTGCAGGTCAAAATGCGGCCATGCAACAAATAGTGTGAAATTGACCAATGCAACCAGGGCAAATGAAAGAGTGAACATGGAACAGCTGATTGTGGGAAATCTGTCCTAGTTTCTTTAAATGAAACTAAGTCCTCAGGGCCAGATGAACTGCATCCAAGGGTACTAAAAGGACTTGCAGATGTAATTTCTGAGCCTCTCTCCATTATTTTTGAGAATTCTCAGAGAACAGGTGAGGTGCGAGAAGACTGGAGGCGGGCAAATGCTGTCCCTATCTTCAAGAAGGGGGGAAAGGAGGATCCGGGTAACTATCGACCCGTCAGCTTGACGTCTGTACCTGGGGAAGTTTTAGAACAAATCATCAAACAGACAGTCCTTGAGCATTTAGAAAAAATTACTAAGAGCCAGCATGGGTTTCTCAAGAACAAGTCATGTCATACTAACCTTATCTCTCATTTTTTTAGAAAGTTACTACCTTGCTGGATCGGGGAATGCTATAGACATAGTTTATCTTGATTTCAGTAAGGCTTTTGATAAGGTTCCACATAATATTCTTGTTGACAAATTGGTAAAATGTGATTTGGATCCTATGATTGTTAGGTAGATTGCACACAAAGAGTGCTTGTGAGTGGTTCCTCATCCTCTTGGAGAGGAGTGACAAGTGGAGTGCCTCAAGGACCTGTCCTGGGACCTGTTTTGTTCAACATCTTTATCAATGATTTGGATGACGGAATAGAGGGAATGCTTATTAAATTTGCAGATGGTACTAAATTGGGAGGGGTAGGAAATTTGGGAGGGGTAGCAAATATGGTAGAAGACACAGTCAGGATACAGGATGATCTTGATAGGCTGGAAAAGTGGGCTAAAACAAAATGAACTTCAACAGGGATGAATGTAAATTTCTGCATTTTAGTAGGAAAAACTGAATGCATAATTATATGTTGGGGGAGACTTGTCTTGGCAGTAGTATGTGCGAAAAGGATCTATGACTCTCCCAAAAGATATCCGCTGAATTGCGGTGTTCCACAGGGAGCAGTTCTTTCCCCTATGTTGTTTAACATCTATATGCGCCCCCTTGCCCAGATTGCACGGAGGTTTGGGCTGATGTGTCATCAGTATGCGGATGATACCCAGCTCTATCTGCTGTTGGGTGGCCAGTCGGTCTCCGGTCCGGGTGATCTGGACCTGGCGTTGTCGGCCGTGGCTGGATGGTTCAGGCAGAGTCGAATGAAATTGAATCCGATGAAGACGGAGATCCTATGCCTGAGTCGGAGTGGACCAGGGTTGGGGATCCCTCTCCCAGCCTTCGAGGGGGTGCCGTTGGGGCCAATGGTGGAGGTCAGGAGTTTGGGAGTGCTCCTGGACTCCTCGTTAACTATGGGGGCCCAGGTAGCAGCCGCTGCGAGGTCGGCCTTTTATCATCTTCAGCTGATCAAGCAGTTGGTCCCCTTCCTTGAACGCAACGAACTGGCAACAGTGATCCATGCTTTGGTCCCCTCAAGACTGGACTACTGTAACGCCCTCTACATGGGGCTGCCCTTGTGCCAAATCCAGAAGCTGCAGCTGGTGCAGAATGCTGCAGCGCGGCTGCTCTTAGGTCTTCCTGTGCGGGAACATATCCAGCCCACCTTAAAAGCACTGCACTGGCTGCCTATAGTGTACCGGATAAGGTTCAAGGTGCTGGTGCTTACCTATAAAGCCCTATATGGCCTGGGACCTACTTACCTGAAGGACCGCCTCTCTCCATATGTTCCCCAGTGAGCACTACGGTCTGGATCCCAAAACCGACTGATCCTGCCAGGGCCGAGGGAGGCCCGCCTGGCAGTTACAAGGACCAGGGCATTCTCTGTGGCGGCCCCATACTGGTGGAATGAGCTCCCGGAGAACATCAGGGCCCTGCGGGATTTATTACAATTCCGCAGGGCCTGCAAAACGGAGCTCTTCCACCAGGCCTTTAAGTAGGGGCCGCCTAATGTATACATCTTAGCCCTGGCCCAAGTCCATCTGCCGGCAAGTTTATCTGCCAGCCTGTGTGAACGCACACAGGGATTACATCTGTGTGCTGTTCTGATACACCTGTGAAGATAATTTGTAACGCTGCTGATCTTGTGGTAGAAGTTAATTATTTTAATTGATATTGTATGTATTGATTTTGTGTTGTGAGCCGCTCTGAGCCCGCTGTTTGCGGGGAGGGTGGGATATAAATCCCACGAAATAAAAATAAAATAAAATCTAGAGGTCTTAGTAGACCATACACTGAACATGAGTTGGCAGTGTGATGCGGTAGCTAAAAAGGCAAATGCCATTTTGGGGAGTATCAACAGAAATATAGTGTCCAGTAATGGTATCCCTTTACTCTGCTCTGGTTAGACCTCACCTGGAGTATCGTGTTCAGTTTTGGGCCCCACAATTTAAGAAGGATATAGACAAGCTGGAACATGTCCAGAGAAGGGCAGCGAAGATGGTGAGGGGTCTGGAGACCAAGTCCCCTGAGGAAAGGCTGAAGGAGCTCTGGGCAGGTTTAGCCTGGAGTGGAGACGACTGAGCGGTGATATGATCACCCTCTTCAACTATTTGTAGGACGGTCACATACAGGATGGAGTGGAGGTGTTTTCCGTTGCCTCAGAAGGTTGGACTAGAACCAGTGGGTTGAAATTAAATCAGAAGCGTGTTCAGCTAAACCTTAGGAAGATTTTCGGATAGTCAGAGCGGTTCCTCTGTGGGACAGGCTTCCTCAGGAGGTGGTGGGCTCTCCTTCTTGAGAGGTTTTCAAACAGAGGCTAGGTGGCCATCTGACAGCAATGCTGATTCTGTGAACTTAGGCGGATCATGAGAGGAAGGGCAGGGAGGGTGGCCTCAGTGCTTAGTTCTCTTGGCCCTTTCTTACATGCCCAGGGAAATGCTGATCACCACTTTGGGCTCAGGAAGCAATTTTTCTCCAGGCCAATTTGGCTAGAGTTCCTGGAGGTTTTTTGTCTTCTTCTGAGCCTGGAGCAGGGGTCACTGGGTGTGTGTGTGGGGGGGGGGGGATACTGGTGAATTTCCTGCATTGTGCAGGGGGTTGGACTAGATGACCCTAGAGGTCCCTTCCAACTATGATTCTATGAATCTATTACTTGAATCCAGCTGTTGTACTGCA
The DNA here is from genome assembly GCA_029233225.1 of Lepidodactylus listeri. Taxonomy (NCBI): domain Eukaryota; kingdom Metazoa; phylum Chordata; class Lepidosauria; order Squamata; family Gekkonidae; genus Lepidodactylus; species Lepidodactylus listeri. The sequence continues at coordinate 459,239 of JARCFY010000004.1, read as the reverse complement.
GGCCAGCATGCCCCCCCCCCTGCAACTTTTGTGAGGGAAATATGAGGACGGTTGTTAAATATAATGCTGAAATCTACGATGGGTTCAGCTACAGAGAGAAAGACGAGTTGTCCCTTTGACTTGGGAACACAAGCCCCAGAGGCCCAGCCTCACAGACCAACCCCCCCCAGACACTCACCCACCGTGCCCCACCCACTCACACGGTGATGCTTCGGTCCGGGCAGTGGTCCCCAAAGGTGCCGCCCTGCTCCTTGAAGGTGATGAGATTCCAAACTGCGGCAACCGTGTCCTCAGGGATGCGGAAGTGGAACAGCTCAATGCTGGTGAAGGATCGGAAGGCATTCAGCTTGCGGGGCGTCCGAGTGAAGTAGTCAGTGACAAAGAGCCCTTCTGAAAGGAGAGGAGGGGAGGGGGTGAATTAGGGTTGCAGAAAGGAGTGTGAGCTGCAGGATGCCTCCCTCCTCTACCCCCCCCCCCAGGGAAGTCTACAGGGGCTCTCAGCCTTCTACCACGGCATAACTACTGCCTGCAGTCCCTGGGAACCAGCTGGCACCCACCACAGGAGAAGGGGGCTGCTTTGCTGGCCCTCACCACACCTGCCTGCCTTTCCTCCTGCTGAGAGCCCAGCCTCTTCGGCCTGCCTGGCTCACCTGGCGGTGCCTCATCTACCCTCCCTGCCACTTTGCCCCTCACCTTTCCCATCTCAGGGGCTCCTCGTGCTCCACCTGGCAACGGTGCCTTTCAGCTGCCCTCCGCTGGCTTTGACTATTTATGGGGTTGCTAAGCAACGGTCAAAATAGCAGCTGAGATCTCTCAGTGCAGCATTACAAGATCTGTTTTTCTCTCTGATGCCCCTCTTTCTAAAAGTTTTAAATAATCAATTCAAGTAGTTTATTTTTTAAAACGCATTTTTTGTTTGCAAACCTGGGTGTTGTCTGAATACGCACACCCTGGTCTGCACCTGACCCTAGCACGGGGTGGGGAGTGGGGGGTCAATCCACACTTAGTGGACCCGGTTCAGAATGAGATGGAGGGAGACATAACTCTGTGGGAGTCGCCTTTGTCTCCATCTCATGACAGGACAGCATTGAACTATTTATTTATTTGAAATGTTGATTAGCTGCCTCTCTCCCTTGCTGATCTCAAGGCAGCTTACAAGGTAAATGAAAGATTATAAAACAACAATAAAAACTATATGAATCTAACAACAATGATAAAAACACACAAAAGGTCACAATTTAAAAACTAAAATTAGGACTGCCAATAAATAAAAATGAAACATCGAACGCAGTCCTGAAGATCGACAGCGAAGGGTCCAGACGTGTGTCCCCGGGGCGGTTGTTCCATAAGGTGCCTTGTGTATCCACCAGACAACCACATACTAAAATTCCCCCATTTGGAGTACCTCTTTGAATTCACTGCAATGCATGCACAGTTTTAACGGGGAATGATTAAGTAGAAAAACGTTCCTGTATCTATTCCAATTTTCAGTGAAGGATTCAAAACCAAGGATTGTTGGGAGGTTGTCGGCCTGACTTTTTGGTGTTCCAGAGTGTTCTATCATTCTAAAGAGCCACAAGCAGGGCTTTTTTTGCAGAAAAAGCCCAGCAGGAATTCATTAGCATAACAGGCCACACCCAACAGCAGATACTCATTAGCATATTAGGCCACACCCCCGACAGCACAGCTCCCTCCCAGGATCGGCTTCCCCCGGTGCCCCATGGCTTGCAGGGCACATCGGGAACCCGAGGGAAGGAAGGCAGTTTCTGGATTGGCTTCCCCAGACACCCCACAGCTGTGGGGCGCCTGGGGGACCCAAGGAGGGGAGGCAGTTTAAACTGCCTTCCCTCCCTGGATCGGCTTGGCTTCCCCAGGCACCCCACGGGGGGGGGGGGGGGAGAGACTGTAGGCGTGGCCAACTTGGAAGCCAGCCGGAACTCCGTTCCAGTGCGTTCCTGCCCAAAAACCGCCCTGGCCACAAGTGATGCGACAACAGTTGGCCTCTACAAGTGCCCATCTTCCTACTCTCAGAAACACTCTGGTGGGTCTGACCCCTTAAATTTTTTCCAAAAGATGAACCCCTTTGTTAAATACCTAGGTAGAAATAAATGTTTAAAGAGTATAGACTTGGGCTTCCAAAAAGCTACTGGCAAATCCCTCTTGAAAGGCTTCTGAGCAGCCTTTAACACTCGTGGGAATAAGAGGACTGGTCCCCTCATGGATTAGCGACTGGTTAAGCAGGACAATGGGAATCGATGGAGAGTTTTCTCCAAGGAAGGAAAGAAAGTCCTTGCCAGAGGGATCGCTATTGGGACCAGCACTACTTAATTTGTTCACAGAAAGGTCTGGAGTTGGGGGTGGCCTGGAGAGGGCCCAAATGCAAGATGACGAGAAGCGATTCAGCCTGCTGAAAATCAGCCCAGATGGTGAAGTTTCTCCAAACCAGATGAGTGGGAAACAATGAGGCAAGTGAGGATCAGTGTGGGGAAATGTAAAATGATGCACATTGGGGTGAAAAATCCTAATTAAATTTATGCTGAGAGGGTCTGAACTGAAAGAGACTGAGCGGGAAAGAGGTCTTGGGGGCTGCAGTGGAGAGATTGGTGGAAAACGTCGACTCAGTGAAAAATGGCAAATTATCTTACTAGGCATCAGTAAGAAAGTGGGGGGGGGGGGGGTAATAAAATGGCCAGTAATGATTTTACACAAATGGACGGTCGGTCTGCATTTGGAATGCTATGCACCGTTCTGGTTGCCAGATCTCGAAGAAGACATTGCCGAGCTGGAGAGGGTGCAGAAAAATGACAGCCCAGATGATCCCAGGGCTAGAACACCTTCTCCAGGAGGAAAGGCTAGAATGTCTGGGGCTTTGCAGCTTAGAAGGATGACCTTGGGCAAGCCATAGCTCTGTACCAGCTGTTCTCTCAAGGACAGTTGTCTCAGAGTTCTCTCAGCCCCACCCACCTCACAGGGTGTCTGTTGTGGGGAGGGGAAGGGAAAGGAGTTTGTAAGCCGCTCTGAGACTCCTTCAGGTAGTGAAGGGCGGGGTATAAATCCAATCTCTTCTTCTTCTCCTTCTTCTTCTCCTTCTAGAAAAAAGGTGAGTTAAGGCACCATAGAAGTTTCTAAGATGAGGCACGGGGAGGAGACAATCAGAAGCCTGCCAAGAGGGTGCCCACAGTGTTGGGCGGGAGGGTTTGGGGCACTGTGGAGGATCTGTGGTGAGTTCCTTCCTTCCACAGAATACTGGTGGGAATCTGCTTTGCTCGGGCAAGCATTGTTGCATCCTTAACAGGTCTCAGAAGGTGCGGGGAGGGAGCCTCTTCCAGTGGAGGACAGCTGGATTCGAGTCCAGTAGCCCCTTGGGAACCCAGAAGATTGGGGGGAGGGGGTATAAGGTTTTAAGAGTGTCAAGAATACTGAGTAAGGGAGCTCTGACTCTCAAAGACCCATCCCCCTGAAATCTTGGTGGCCTCTCCGGTGCTCCTGGACTGGAATCCAGCTCTTCTACTGCAGGCCAGCACGGCTCCCCTCCCCAACCCCCCAACACATCCATGGGTATGGTGGAAAAACCCTTCCCCTTCCTCCCTGCATACCAACAAAAGAATGATCATTGTGGTGCCTAATTAAGAAACCTGTGTTCACCACTTTTTTGGGGGGGGGCCTTCTGCAGCTTTGATCCTTCCCCACATGGCCTCCCCTGTCCTTTCGTGCCCAGTGAAGAGGCCAGGTCCACGTAGGCTCCCTTTCATTGAAGGGGTGAGGATGGCAGGGCTTTCTCTGCATTGGCCTCTATTTCATGGCTAACCCCAAGAACCACCAAAGCTCTCAGTCTACAGTCTTTCCACCGGCACTGCTAGACATTCCTCTTTGTACTGTTACAGAGTCACTGTGTTTCATAGGGCTGTTCTGACTCATGGCCACCATGCAGGAAATGTTTTATTTTGTCTATCAAGCTCTGTTATTTGTGTTTACACTGTCATTTTAAGTAAAATTATAAACTAACATAAGAACAGAAGCCATGTTGGATCAGGCCAGTGGCCCATCCAGTCCAACGCTCCATCACACAGTGGCCAAAAACACCAGACGCCCTCAGGAGGTCCAGCAGTGGACCACTACTGCGATGTCTTTGAAACCTCTTGGGATCAAAGATTTTAAATGCTTTTCTTCCACTGCTGTTGGAGGATGAGGGACTTTGAAGGGGAAGGATGCAAATGTCTTAAGCAGGCAAGCCGGTTGACACGGGAAGCAAATAATGGGCAGGGCCCCTGCAGAGCTGGACCCAAAGTCCAGTTCTAGCAGCCTCAGGACCTTCTGGTGCCCAACAGAGTCCGGTAGAGGGGACTCACACATCCTGCCCTGCTTGATGGTGGATTTTAATGGGGATAGATGTTTAACTGTTTTATATTTTAAAGATTATTTATTGTATCTTTGTATTGTTTTTATTGGTGCATTTTAAATGCTGTCAGTCCCTTTCAAGGGAGAGGGAGCAGGACATAAATCTGATAAATAAATCTGATAAATAAGCAAAGAGGGGACAGGGAGCAGCGAGCACCTGAGCTGCCCTGGGTTTGGCTTCGGGAGGGGTGTTGGCAAGGCGGCTTCAGACCACAGGTTCTTCTGAGTTCTTCTGAGTAAGCCCCTCCCCTTCTGAAAAACACTTGCTGGGAAGATTACTAGTGACAAGAAGGGTCTCCTGATGTGAGGAGCACTTGTACAGAAGTAAATACACATTGAGGCCATCTTCTCCTAAGCCAGGCCACTGGTCTCCGAAGAAGAAGGAGAAGAAGAGCGGAGTTCTGTACCCCTCTGTTCTCTGCCCAAAGGAGTCGCAGAGTGGCTTACAATCGCCTTTCCCTTCCTCTCCCTGCAAGAGGCATCTTGTGTGGCAGGTGGGGCTGAGAGAGTTCTGAGAGAGAGTACCGGGACTGGTCCAAGGTCACCCAGCAGGCTTCATGTGGAGAAGGAGGAGTGGGGAATCAGACCCAGCTCTCCAGAGTAGAGTCTGCCACCCTTAACCAAGACCAGTCTTTTAGCTTGGGCAGGTGCTGGAGATTGAACCCAGTACCTTCTGCCTGCCAAACACTTCCTCTGAGCCGGGGCAACCTCTGTTCCCTGCAGGGGAACACTCACTCAACCTGCTCATCGCTGAATCAGCAGTGGTGTGTGGGTGGGTGCGTCCGTCCAAGAGCTCCGGAGAGGAGGCAGAGGAGATATTTTAATCACAGTGTCCCCCCACCCACCCCCAAGCCTGCCAGTTACAGCAATGGGATGTCCCAGCAGGAGCTTGGGGGGATGGGCAGAGATTGAGGGGTGGGGCGGGGGCTGGTGGAGGAAATCCCACCCAGACCCAGGCAGGGAAGCCCTCTTCCGCCACCGGGAGTCCACAGAGGCTGCGGCTGGAGGGACAAGGCAAGGGGCAAGAGGGGCTTCGGGCTCCGCAAAGGCCGCGCAAGGGCCTGCCTCGTAGATCGGGGAGAGCTGTCAGCCTGGCCATAAAGGACTGTTCCGTAAGTTCGAGGGAGCACACAGAACATTCCCCCAGCCATTTCCCGCCTCCTCCTCCTCCTCCTCCTCCTGAAAACGATCTCATTATTCTTGCGGGAAGCCATCAACGGCGAAGTAATTAAACGGCCTGGGATGCGGGGGGGGGGGGGGGAAGAGCGCTCGATCCAGCCCCAGAGTGAGGAAGAGGGGGGTATCCCAGTCCCGCTGCCTGGAGAAGCAAACCTTGGAGAGGGTCCGGGGGGATGGGCGGGGGAAGGTGACGCCGAGGGGGAGGGAGATCCCCGAAGGCCCGCTGGGAGAGGGGTGGCCGGGAAGAAGAGCGCCCGGTGGGGTACCCCGAGGGAGGGGTGACTGAAACCAGCCAGGTAACGATGACTGGTCGTTTATCTCCGCGATTGGAATGGAGAAGAGGAAGGGGCTTCTAGGGGGAACTGAATAAACATCTGGAACAGAGGTTCATCAGACTGGCTATTAGGCAGAAGGTAAAGATAGGAACTCTCAGTTTGGGGCAAGTGCTGCTCTGTATTCTTGGTGCTGGGGGGGCAACAGTGGGAGGGCTTCTAATATCCTGGCCCCACTGCTGGACCTCCTGAGGGCACCTGGTGTTTTTGGCCACTGTGTGACAGAGTGTTGGACTGGATGGGCCATTGGCCTGATCCAACATTGGCTTCCCTTATGTTCTTATGTCTGGGGCAAGTGAGGCTCTGTATTCTTGGTGCTGGAGGGGCAACAGTGGGAGGGCTTCTAGTGTCCTGGCCCCACTGCTGGACCTCCTGAGGGCACCTGGTGTTTTTGGCCACCGTGTGACAGAGGGTTGGACTGGAGGGGCCACTGGCCTGATCCTACATTGACTTCCCTTATGTTCTTATGTCTGGGGCAAGCGGTGCTCTGTCTTCTGGGTGCTTGGGGGGGGGCATCAGTGGGAGGGGCTTCTAGTGTCCTGGCCCCACTGGGGGACCTCCTGAGGGCACCTGGTGTTTTTGGCCACTGTGTGACAGAGGGTTGGACTGGAGGGGCCACTGGCCTGATCCAACAATGGCTTCTCTTATGTTCTTAGGAAGCATCGAGGGCACCGGAGGAGGAAGGAGCGGTGCGCCCACCTACCCGTCCTGTGTGGCCTTTGCCATAATCCTCCCCTGGTTGGGCCTGGCCTCTCCCTGCGCTGCAGGTTCCTTGGGGCAGTGGCCTGGGGGGGAGCACTGAATCACCGGTGGGAATGGGAAAGGGCGACCGCAAGGGAGGCTTCTTGCTTCCTCCCCCGAAGAGCCACATCAAGGCCCTGCCGGGGACACCGGCGCCGGGGTGGGGGTGGACAAGGCGCACAGCAAGTGTGTGTGTGGGGGGGGGGGGTTCCCTCCTGGACTCCGGCGCTCCGGACCCCTGAGAGGCGCGTCACACTCCCTCCCCCACCCCGCCCGGCCCTCCCCTCCCGTCCGCCCCGCCGGCCAGGCACCCGTTCAGCACCGGCAGGCCGGACAGCTCCCACCGCCCCGCCACTCCCCAAAGTGGCCCCCGCTGGCCCCCGCCCGGCCCTTCCGGCAGGAGGGCCATTCAGCACCCGGGCTTGGCGGACAGCTCCCCAGCGCTTTGCTCGCCGGGCCGGGCGAGGCGCAGGCTGGAGGGGGGAGGCGCTGGGCCTGGCAGCCCCCCCCCCGCCCATCGGTCCCCTCCCGGCCTCCCTCCCTCCGCCGCCACTCACCGGCCGGGCCTCCCGGGCTGAGCCAGACGAGCAGCTGGAGCAGCAGCTGGAGCCGCCCCAGGTCCGCCGGGCCCATGCTGCGCCCCGAGCCGCCCCCGGCGCCTGCCCGCCTCCGCAACCTGGCCGGGGATGCCGCCGCCGCGCTCCGGCTCCGACTCCGGCTCCGCCAGCAACAGCAGCGGCTGCCCAGCAGCCATGACGTCAGGCCCGGCTGCCGCCCGGAGCCCCCGCACCTTCCCCATTGGCCCAGCGCGGCAGGCCGCCCGGGGAGGCCGCGGCTCATTGGTCAAGCCGGCTGCCGGTCACGCGCCGCTCGCCAGCTGCCCCCGCCTCCCCGAGGGAAGACCGGCCGGCAGGATGCCCCGCGGCGGGAGGGCCTCCAGGGCGCCCCGGGAGGAAGGGCCGGGAGGGGGAGAGCGGGGAGCCCGGCACGCCCTGGGCCCTGCAGGCTGGACCTGCCCCCCCCCCACCTCGGCAGCGGCCGGGGCCATACTGGACGCCACTCCTCGGAGGTCCGGCCGGCGCCGCCCCCGAGCCCAGCGCCTAGGAGGGATTCTGGTCCCAGCTGTTCTGCGCGCAGCCCCCCCCCCCCGCCGCCCCCCCCGGGAGGCGCAGTCAGGGCTCCGGTGTTTGGGGGGGGGGTGTTTGAGGACACGGCCTCGCTTTCCCCTCCTGCCCACCGGGACCCCGGGAACAGAAGAGGTGGGGATTGGCCGGGGGGGGGGGGGCGAATGACGGCGTCTAGACGGCCGGGCTAAGAGGCAAAGGCAGGGTTGGGGGTGGTTCCATAAGCGACAGTTTACTTGGCTGCCGAGGACGTCATTCATCTATCGCGTGTGTGTGTGTGTGGGGGGTGCCTTTTTACAAAAGCGTTCCTTTTTCTTGCGCGAGAACAGATGTGCCCTCCCCCGCAGGCGAAAACCACGTCTGCATTGGGGGGGGGGGGGTGTTTCCTGGCTGTAAGGCACACCCTTCCCTCCCCCTGCCTGAGAATTAGTTGCTCGCGAGGAGAAAGCCACGGGAGAAAGCCCCCGCGGGGGAGGGGGCTGCGGCCGGGGCGGGGGGGGGGGTGCTGTCCTCTTCTCTCCCGCAGCGACGTTCGCCCTCCGCGGGTGGGTGGGTGGCTGAGAGCGGGTGGAGCCGCCCTCCTTCAGGCCCCTCCTCTTTCTTCTTTCTTTGGGGAGCAGCTGAGTGAGAGGGTACTCCTGCCTGCGCCTCCCCTGGGGGATCTGCTGCCACGGTTCTCAGAGCATCCAGCCCCCACTCTCGACCTAGAAGGCAACACAGGACAAGGTTTGCGCCCAGGGGCGCCTTGAAGACCCACAAAGGTGGATTCTTGGTATAAGCTTTCATGTGTATGCACACTTCTTCAGACCACAAAGGCTCATGCCCAGAATAAAACTCTGTGGGTCTTCAAAGTGTCCCTGGGACTCGAACTTTGTTCTGCTGCTTCAGACCAACACGGGGACCCACCTGAATCTACCTGGAAGGTCACCTCACTTGAAAAGGAGCAAACTTTGGCCCTGGGAAAGGAAGCAGCATCCCAGCTTGATGGAGTGGGCTGGCAGCACCCCCCAACAGTGGAGAAGCCGGCCTTTAGCCTCACTGGGGGGTCTCCTCATCCATCCGCTGGAAAGGTCTCCCTGGCCAGGCCTGGAAAGCAGCTGCTCTTGCGGAGGCCACACAAAACGGAGTGGGAATGGAAGTCCAGGGGCACCGGAGTGCCCTCAAGTCCCAGCCGACTGGTGGCAAGACTGGAGGGTTGCCAAGGCAAGAGGTGTTCTCCAGGGCAGGTGGCCCTGGACTCCTTTGGAGGTCTCCCATCCAGGTACTAACCAGGACCAGCCCTGCTTAGCTTCCAAGATCTGAGCAATCCAGAGAGCCAGTTTGGTGTAGTGGTTAAGTGCGCAGACTCTAATCTGAGAGAACCGGGTTTGATTCCCCACTCTTCCACATGGAGTTGCTGGTGTGACCTTGGGTCAGTCACAAGTTCTCTCAGAGCAGTTCTCTCAAGGGAAGTTCCTGAAAGAGCTCTCTCAGCCCCCTCCTACCTCACAGGGTGTCTGTTGTGGGGAGGGTCAGGGAAAGGAGATTGCAAGCCACTCTGAGTGAAGGGTGGGGTATAAATTCAATCTCTTCTCTTCTTCTTCTATTCAGGTCAGGGCAAAAACACACAAAAAACCATGATTTTATCCATTGCCTGCCTCTGCGTAGCAACCCTGGACTTCCTTTCTTGGGGGGTCTCCCATCCAAATACAAACCAGGACCAACCCTCCTTAGCTTCTGAGATATAATGCACTTGGGCTAGCCTGGGCCATCCCGGTCAGGGCAGAAGCAAACAGAAGTGGTTGGCCATTGCCTGCCTCTGCGTTGTGGCCCTGGACTTCCTGGGTGGTCTCCCATCCAGGGCTGACTCTGCTTGGCTTCTGAGATCTGCCGAGATCAGGCTAGCCTGGGCCATCCGGGTCAGGGCACCTTAAAAAGTAGCAGCGTTCATTTGAACACAAACTTCCCTGTGTCTGAACTCACTTCATCAGGTGCAAAGGGGTGTCATTCCATCAGGTCAGTGTAAGACCCCTGCAGGAGGGAAGGGGATTGGTTGTTTCCAAGCAAGATCCAGTCCAAAGACAAATTAGTTCTCTCAGCATGGGTTTGAGACCCTCCTCCCAACTGCTGCTCCAGAGACAAAATATAAAACCTATGCAGGAGGAAATGAGACAAGCAAATGCAATAAGAAGTTACAGATGTGCAGCTGAAGTGATTAACATCTGGAAGGGGAGCAATATGTGAGATATGAGCACCTCCAGTGAGCAAGAAATGCTGGGTCCCCATGAAGACCCAGCTGAGAGAGACAGGATTGCATCTTTTGATGAATGTTAATTCCCCCATTTCCCTTTGAAGTTCTACTACAGGAGAATAACAAAAAGCCCTGGAAGATCAAAATATTCCGCCGCTGGTTTCTGTTTCTAGAGTGTTGGACTGTCAGATCTGTGTCCATTTGTGATTCTGTGAAGGACGGCCTGGTTTGTCCAGTGGAGAGCCTCAGAAGAGCACTGCTGGCACGGGGGTGGGGGGGGGGGGCGGCTGAAGTTCTTGGGTCCCATGTATGCGGGGAGAGAGTTGCCGTCTGGGGGTGTGCTAGGGGTTCTGGTTCCTCTGATGGTGTCTGCTGGGGGGTCCTTAGTCATTGGTAAGAAGCTGTTTATTGGGGGGGGTACCTGTAAGCAAGGAAAGCCCTGCCCCCCCCAGTGCCTGAGTGAGAGAAAGATCCTCTCCAGGAAAGGGGTGTCATTCAGGAGTGACAGCTCAGAGTAGCTTTGCCCCGACCCTTCCGGTGCCCCTGCCATCACTTTCTGATACTTTCTGTGACTGAATGCATTTTCTCCACTTGGCATTTTAAAAGGTTTTTCCTTTCCTTTTCTTTGGGAAGGTGGAAGTCCATCACTGGCTTTTCAGGCTCACTGTTCGTTTGTACAAATGCTAATAGGTTTAGACAAAGGGATGGTCAAACCTCCCCCTTCTCCCCCCTCAGGCAGGGAACAGAGAGTTGGAGGGTGTCAAATTCTAGTGAGGCTGAGGAAGTAGATTGCTGGAGATCTCCAGGAAGTGCATCTTTGACCTGGTCAGGGGGAGGAGACAGGGATTTGGTAAAACCTTCTTGCAACAGGAAGTAGCTCTCTTTTCTTTGGGGTGCTGCCTTGACAGGAAGTCTGTGCTCTGGTCTGCGAGCAGGCGGCTGTTGGCCATGCGGTCACCTGGGAGAGTGGGAGTGAGGTCTGAGGTAATGGCAACATTGTAGAGACCTGTAACTAGCTAAGCTTACAGGGCCTGTCCTATTTTAACAGCTGATAGAGCATGTATAGAGAGGGACAGAGGATCTTCGGGGGGGTGCCAATTTCTTTTGGTTTCCTTGCTCAATCTGGCGTTGTGCTAAAAGTATACTTGTAGACATTTTCTTTTTAAGAAATACTTTAAACTGTTCATGCTGGGAGTGGTTCTCTGTACCACATAGACCTCCACCATTTTGAACACATTATTTTAAGAGGGACTCCAGGGGGCAGTCAGTCAGTGGGCAAGCAGCTATTCCTCCAGTGGCACCCAAGACATTAAACTGTCCCTATGGTAGCCAGGCATTGGTCAAGCGCCTGGTGTTTTTGGTGTGCCACAGAGTGTGGGACTAGATGGGCCACTGGCCTGACCCAACACTGGCTTCTCTCTGGTGTTCTTAAGCAGGAGACACAGAGGGAAAGCCTCCGAACTTGGACGAGAAGCTGGGGGTACATAAGAACATGTTCTTGATCCTCACAGTGGAAAATCCCTGCAACGATCAGGTAGCAGCGGCGAGCTATCCTGAGAGTGGAAGAAAAGCCCCTCCAGGGAGTTGAGAGTCCCCAGGAAGGCAAGGTGGAAGCAGGGCCTGCAGGCCAGAGCGGGCATGTTCCACCACAATTCCCTTTAAATGTACTGCTGCAGCTTCTCCCATCTCACTCTTTTGCACAAAGGAAGAGGAGGCACACACACACACACACACACACACACACACCCCTGCGCTCTGAGTGGGAAAACGACTCCACCAGCCCCCTCTCTGTCCGCCTCCCTTTCTCTTTCACGAGTGCTCACATGCAACCTTGCGGGGGGGGGGGGGGGGGGGAGCAAAGGCTCTGCTTCCCAGTGATGTGTCTCTTCCAAGAGCAAAGCAGAGGCAACTGTGTTGCTTTACAGCTGTTGACCTTATAACCTTCGCTTGTTATTTCTGACTCTGCATATCTTAAACATCATCATATTACACGTTAATTTCCCTGTCTATAAGTCTGAACCTTACCCACTGTTCCAAAGTATTTGATAAAGTGTGCATGCACAAGAAAGCTCACACCTTGGATAAACCTTTGTTGGTCTTAAATTTGTTCTTTTCCCAGGACTCAGCTACAGTGACCAATGCAATGGTCATTTCCAGGCTGGACTACTGTAACACGCTCTACGGGAGGCTGCCCTTGAAACTGACCTGGAAACTGCAGCTAGTGCAAAATGCAGCAGTGCATCCGCCGACGGCAACATCTGTGCAGGCCCTGTGCATTCAGCCAGGGCTACACCAACTGCACTGGCTACCAATTGAGTGCTGGTTCTGGTTCAAGGTTATAGTACTGACCTTCAAAGCCCTATGCGGCCTAGGGCCAACACGTCTGCGGGACCGCCTCTCCCCCTCATATGCCCTGAAGAGCATTGCACTCTGCTGAGCAACATCTGCTGGCAGTCCCCTGCCTGAAAGGTGGCTGCTTAGCCTTGGCCTTGGTTCTCTGCCTTAGCCTTGGTTCTCTGCCCCCGTCCCAGCCTGGGGGAACACGCTCCCACTTGAGATCAGGGCCCTGTGGGGCTTAATAATGCAATTCTGCATGGCCCGCAAGACGGAGCTGTTCTGCCAGGCCTTTGGCTGAAGTGGCCGATGCCTGAAGACTTTGGCCTCCCCTACCCAGGTGAACGGCCCTTTTTTACAGACCACTCTGGCATCCATGGAAGGAAGAGGTCCTTGTTTTAGTCACTGGGTGCTGGAAATCGAGTCCTTTGCTGTCTGCTGGTTTTAAAGGTTTTAACTCTGTATTAACTGTATTTATTGCTATGTTGTATTTAACTGCTGTGCCCTACCCTGAACCCGCTGGTGGGATAAATAAATAAATAAATGTCAAAGGGCAGATTTGGAGGGGGGGGGGAGGAACCTGTTAGTTAAGCCCCGGTCTGCTGAGCCCTCTCTTCTCCATCATTTCCTCCCCTTAGTCCACTCCCGGGTCCTGCCTTTCCTCCCCTGCGGAGCTCCAGTGCCAGGGGAGTTCAGCTGAGGGGGGAATCATGGGGGGGGGGGCTACAGAAAGGCAGGACATGAGAAAGGGGGGGGGGTCAGAAAAACTCTACTGATCATTTGTCAGTGGATGCAAGCAGAAAAACCGTGAATCTAAAATAAGAATGCCGCTTAATTGCCCTGCCTTGATAAGGAGACACTCCATGAGGATCAGTAACCCAGTGACTGGGCCAGTCATTGTTATCTGGACATCTTTTAGAAGGATTCTAAGCCCAGGTGGTGCATTACAACTGTTTTTCCTCTGTATTAATTGCATGCTTCAGACTCATGCAGCCCTGGTCAGACTGGGTTCAAACTGCATTAGGCAACTAGATGTAGTCCTGCATGGGAATTATCACCCATTCCGTATATGGAAATAAGACAGAAAAATGAAGCAGCAAATTGGTTTCAGTTTTTTTTAAATTATATGGCTTTATTATGGAAAAACACTTGGCAAACCAGATGAATTCATGTTTGACAAAATTTGAGGATTTAGTATATAATAAGAAAGTACAAAAGGGACTTATCTCAGCCATATATGGCTGTTTAATTCCAATTTTGGAAATATCAACATGTAATTTTGCAAGGAAATGGCAACAGATGGCTGGTGAAGTCGCTACCAAAAAAGAATGGCAAACTATTTTCTCCTCTCCTCCTGCTGCTGAAGCAAAATGTATGAGCACAAGACAGCATTTTTATAAGGTCATCTACAATTGGTACACAAGTTCTCATAAATTAAATAAGATGTACAACGCAAACCACCATGCATGTTGGAAATGTGGAGAAAAGAAGGCAGATCTGTATACAGATGTTTTGGGAATGCCTAGTAGTGAAAACCTTCTGGTCTAAGATTCTGAAGGAAATCCATCACATTACAGGGATCACGATCCCCTTAGATCCCAAGGCAGGATTATTGGGCCTAGTTGATGCTTATAGTCCAAAGGGCCCTGAAAGAAGGATTCTTGACATGATCTCACCGCTGCAAAATTACTGATAGCAGGAAAATGCTGAACAGCTCAGGAAGGTCGGACCAGAACCAATGGGTTGAAATTAAATCAGAAGAATTTTCAGCTAAACATTAGGAAGAACTTCCTGACAGAGTTAGAGTCAGGGGAACCGGCTTCCTGGGGAGGTGGGGGCCTCTCCTTCTCTGGAGGTTTTCAAACCGAGGCTAGATGGCCATCTGGCAGCAATGCGGATTCTGGGAATTTAGGAGGATCCTGAGAGGGAGGGCAGGAAGGGCTGCCTCAGTGCTCAGTTCTCGTGGCCCTTTCTCACATACCCAGGGGAATGCTGATTGTTGCCACTTTGGGGTCAGGAAGCAATTTTTCTCCAGGCCAGTTTGGACGGGGGTCCTGGAGGTTTTTTGTCTTCTTCTGGGCCTGGAGTAGGGGTCACTGGAGGCGCGCACAGGGGGGGTATTTGTGAATTTCCTGCCTTGTGCAGGGGGTTGGACTAGATGACCCTGGAGGTCCCTTCTAATGCTATGATTCTATGATTCTAAATTTTGGATTCAGAAAGGTCTGAGGTATAGTGAAAGTATTAAAATTGTCAGAAGTTATTGAACCAAAACGCTCACTCTGAAGAGGTGAGCAGGAACTCCCGAAAGGCTCCTCCCCTGCTACAAATTGTGTTAATCTTCAAGGTGTTCCTGGACTTTGGCTCTTTCCTTCAACTAAAAGGTGGTTATATTAAAAAGCCTATTTTCTGACAGTTGTGTCTTTTCATTTTAGAGGAAGGAATTAAATATGGCATTCGACTTGAATAATTGTGCCTCAGTTTCATATTAAATAAAGTAATAGAAATGAGTAAATATTTATTTATTTACTTTTCTTATACCCCACCTTTCTCCACAGAGTGGCTTACAGCCTTCTCCTCTCCTCCATTTCATCCTCACAACAACCCCATGAGGTAGATTCGGCTGAGAGCGTGTGACTGGCTCAAGGTCACCCAGCCAGCTTTCATGGCATGAGTGGGGATTCGAAGCTGGGTCTCTCAGATCCTAGTCCAGCATCTAACATTCTAGCCACTACACCACACTGGCTCTCATAGCCGAGTGTTAATTAAGTAATTAGCATATTAACAAGCTTGAAAGATGCAGTTGTAATAGTGTAATTATTGTTTGTTTATAATGTTTTGCTCAGGGTGAGGTGTTTCAAAACCTTAAAAAAGTGGTTTGACATTGTACTTCTTCATAGTATTTTTTTTTCTGTGCTACAAATTGTCTTTAAAACCCTTAACCAACTGGATAGCATGCTGCCACCAGATAATCTGTAAGCGTCTGCCCACCAGCCGGATCTGTGCTCCCAGCACTCTGTGCCCGTGTCGCCACTCCCGGGCCTTGCCTAGCAGCTGTGTCTTCTGCTGCACTCCTACCAGCAGCTGGCACAGGGGCGAGCGACTGACTGCAGCATCACAATTTCAAGCTATCCTGTCAAGAGAGGACAAATCCACCTTCTGCCCCTCCCCTGTACCACTCTTTGGATAGCAAGACCAAAGAGACCTGGTGCTTCTAGAGAGATCAGGCTTACAGCGTTCAAAATGCAAGGGAGTCTAATAAACAAAAATAAAAAGAGTAAGCACCGTCTGTCCAGCAGCAGGCTGAGCTCAGAGTGATGAAAACACACAGACCTTTAAACTTCACACTTGGTACTCATTCTAGCAAGGCTGTTGGCAGGGCGGGCTGGGAAAACTTGCACTGGCAGTATTTAAATGTCCACCATTACCTCGGTTCTCCTTGCTGGAACTTCTCAGCATTGTCCCTTGACAAAGAAGAAGATGGGAGTCCCCAGTTAAAGGTTTAGTCCTTCATGACTTCTTGTGCCAATTCAAAGAAAAGTGCAAGATGGGCCTTCTTTTCGGTGTCTTGAGAATTTATAATCTGTCCCTGGGAGTCCACCCCCCCCACTTTAGGATCGTTCTGATAGGAAGAAATTACAGTCTAGCCATGTGACAGCCTCCCATATCTGTCCCTTGTGGTACAGCCTTCTAACAAGGTGTGAGATGGTGAACCCTAATTTATTTATTTATTTATTTATTTATTTCATGTGATTTATATCCCGCCCTCCCCGCCATACAGCGGGCTCAGAGCCATCAACATCTGTCAGCACAAACACCCTCTCTGGGCTTGGCACTTGATGGTTTATTCCTCGGGCTCCATCCTTTCTGCCAGCTGCAAGTGTCATCCCAGGGGTTAAACGGCTGGGGTGAATTCTCAGGTGGAGGCAACAAGGCAGGAGAAAAAGAAAATCTGAGCTCAGGAGCACCTTAAAAGGTCAACAACATTTTCTAGGGTATAGAAATAAGATACAAATAGGAAGGCAGGATAAAATATTAGGAAGGAAGGAAGGGAGGGAGGGAGGGAGGGAGGAGGGTGTAATGGTATCAATGGAGAATCCCACAACTTTCCCATTTCTGTTACTTATTGATTTACTTTGTACTCTTAGCATGCACCAGAAGTATGATCTTATTCACCTTTACTGAAACTTGAGAGGCCCCTCCTTCATGCCCCCTACCCCCTGGCAGCTGAAAAGTTGACACAACTTGGGGAAAAAGGCAGACTCTCTCTCTCTCTCTCTCTCTCTCTCTCTCTGTGTATGCGCACGTGGGGATAATGCACCAAGCGAGGCAGGGTGCCCAAGAGCTTCGCGTACCTGTGCGTGTGTGGAGCAAGCAGCCCAGTTACCACCCAGCCTGTTCTGAAGAGAGCCCCAGGCTAAAAGTACCTGGATGACCTCAGCTGGCTGCTGGGCCAATAGACAAGGTTTCTGTTGTCACAGCAATCCTTCCTTCCTTCCTGTTGCCATGGAAGCAGGGGCTTCCTGGCTATAGTTGGTCTTCTCTGGGCAGAACCCAGCAGTCTCCAAACGCAGAGGTAAGAGGGCAGCAGACATGGCCAGGGAGTCTGGGGTCCCGCTTCCCACCTATCCATTGCCCCCCTCCCTGGGCTGCCTTGTCCTGCTCTGCCCATCACCCTGGCATCAGATTCTCCCGGGGATTGTCTCCAAGTCCGGTCAGCAGATGCTTTGCATTTAGAAGTCCAGTCCCTGGCATCTCCAGCTCAAGCCAGCCCTGGCAGAAGCACTCTGCCCGCCAGAGCAAACAGTAGTGGCGGAAGAGTGTCCCCAGTGCTGAGGAGGAGGAGAAGAGATGTGGGACATACCGGATGGATTCTGCTTCCTGGTCCCTCAGGATGGCCATCTTGGCAGGAGCCTGGTTGCTCTGCTGCCTCCACCCGTCCCAGCTGGATGGACCAGACCAGACCTGCCTTGCCCTGCCTTGGGAATCCAGGCCGGCACTGGCTCAGTCCTGCCTTAACCTGCCCTCTTTGTGTCCCAGCAGTGGCAGCATGGAAGAGGAGCCCAGTGATTTGCCCGGGGAGGCCTCTGAGGTGGAGGAGGATGCTCCCAGGACCTCCTCCACAGCCCAAGAGGTGGAAGAGGAGATCACCGGGCCGACTTCCACTTCCATAGAGGTGGAAGAGGACACCACAGGACCGACATCCTTGGATGGGGGGGAGGATGTCCAAGAGGCCTCCCTCACCCCTTCGGAGTGGGAGGAGATCTCCGAGTCAGCGGCACAACATGTGCCAAGTCCCAGCGAAGGGTCTTCCCTGCCTCCGGAAGGGCCGGGAGGCCTCTGGTCATCCTCCACACCCTCCTCGCCTGCCACGTCCCCTCTTCCCTGGAGGAGGCAGCAGGATGAGCTGCCACTGCCTGGTGAGGAAGAGGGCAGCGAAGGCAGGCAGGAGGGTGGCAGCCCGACTCAGAAGAAGAAGAAGGCGAAGAAGGAGGCCGTGGTGAAGAAGGGAGCTCTGAGCAGGTCATCGGGTGAGGAGAGGGCTTCCACTGGAGCAGTCCCGGGTGCCTTCAAAGAGGAGGAACAGCCTGGGGGGGAACTCTGCTGGGACAGGCAACCACCGACTGCCCGGCAGGAGGCCCCAAGAGGCCCCAGCCAGGTGGGCCAAAATGAGCCTGCAAGGGCTGCTGGGAACCGTGTGCTCTCCTCCCTCGGCAGCCTTCCCAGGGCCCTCCCCCCCCCCCCGGCAACTGGAGACAGGAGGACCAGAGGGTAGCCAGCTCCAGCCTGGGGAATTCCTGGAGATTAGGGAGTGGGCCCTGGGGAGGAGAGGGGCACAGTGCCATAAATCCACCCTCCGAGTCTCCTGCGTCCTCCAGGGGAACCACTCTCTGTAGTCTGGAGATGAGCTGTAAATCCAGGAGACTCCCAGGCCCCTGCCTGGAGGCTGGCATCCCTATTTCGTGCTTGAAGGGTTGGTAGGATAGGCCGAGAGCCCCTTCTCGGGATTGGCTGGGTGCTTCCGCCTGATAAAGCTCTGGACAGAAATCCGGGGGAGGAAAAGAAACAGGGCTGGTCCTGAAGCGCTTCTTGCCCAAGGGGTTCAAGAGAGGGGTGTAAATGAGGGGGAGACGAGATTCCTCCACATGAGAGGGAGGGAGACTCCTCTTGGCCCTTCCGAGGGCTTGGGTGTTCTCGGCATCAGACCCCACCCAAAGCAGGGGAGGGGGAGCTGTGACCAAAGCCCCCTCCAGTCCTCCTGTTTCAATGGCATCTGTCTCCTGCACCTCCTGTCTCATTTCTGCCCGTCGGAGTGCGTAGTGCGTGTGTCTGTGCCTCAGATGGTGAGCTGTCGCGTCACCTGAAGGTTGGCAGGGCCTGTTGGGTGTGCAGGCTGCTCCCAGGGGGCAGCCCAGAGGAGGCCAAAGCAGGCCCTCCTGGCCAACCTCTCTGGCTCTCCTGTTCATGCTGGAGGGGGGGGGCTGGGGGGGCCAGGGGGGGGGCTGGTGTCCCTGACTCCAGTGTCTCTGTCTGCAGACTACATGGTGCATCCTGTTGTGCCGGCAGAGAAGGGAGAGCTCGTGGCGGTGGCCAAGGCCATGCACCGTGAAAACTTTGGGAGGAACGTCAAGGAGCTCTTCCACTTGGAGAGGGAGGCGGCGCTGAAATCCATGGAGACAGGTGAGGAGGCTGCTTGGCTGGCCAGAAGCTGGGGGGGGGGATGCCCCCGGGAGGTGCCCGAGGTGGAAGCAAACAAGGAGGAGGGATGGAACTCCCGAAAAGAGGGGGCCCGGCTCTGCGTGCGAGAAGGAAAGAGAGTGTTCCACCTCAGGGCCCAGATTCAGACAAGCAGCAACCAGGAATTCTCAGCCCGCTCACAGAACGAGAGTGCCCAGGGCTCCTTGGGGGAAGCCTAAGTCCCACTGGCATGTTCCACGTGTGGGAGGCCAGGCCACTCAGGGGGCCCGGGGCGGCCTTTCTCTCTCTCACCCAGCAGCACGGCACGAGCAGTCCCAGTGGAACCCCATGAGGACGTGCTCCTCTCTCACCCCCCCCCAAAAAAACAGACTTGCAACAGAGGTAATCCCCTCTTCAAGTGCCTGGGTCATGAGCGGGTGAAACTACCTCCTTCAGAGTCAGACCTCTGGTGTGTATAGTTCACCAGTGTCTTCTCCACCTGGTGGTGGCTTTCCAGGGCCTCAGGTGGAGAAAGGTCTGCTCCCTGGAAGAGAAGAGGATATAATGTGTACAAAAGGTGTTCTCTGCTCCCCTGGATACTTCTGCACCGAAACACCCCATGTCCTACCCCAGTAGATCAGCCAAGGTCGACATAGCCCCAAACCAGAGGAGTGACCAAGCTGGTTCTCCTCAGCTGAGGCTGGAGCAGGAGAGAACCTCGCGCGGGGAGACTCCTTGGTCCTCTTGGCCGGATGATGGACAATCCACGGCAGCAGCTGAGAAGGCAGCCCCCACCCCACCCCAGGTCAGGAGTTTTGGTCTCTCTTGTGTCGTGATAGTCTGGTCTAGAAGCTGGCTGATTCTCTCTTGCCACTTGGTCTTCCTTCTAAAGTACTTCTGTGGTCCATTTCACTTGGCCATCAAAGAGCACAGACTCAAGAGGTGCGAAACAGATGGGAGCCAGTTGCCTTCTGCAGTGGCCCACTCCCTGGAAAACAACGTTCCTTTTCAGATTCTTCTTGCACAACCTGAAGCAGGCTGGGTGTTTGGGGCAGGCACTGCAGGGGTCCTCAAAGGGCCAATAAAATTCTCTAATCAGTGTCTTTGTGTCCTGATGCCCACAAAAGAGCAGGTGGAGCACCTGAGCAGATGAGCCAGATCAGACCAACGTTCCACCTAGTACCCTGTGAGCTTGTGCCAATAGATGTAGTCCACAACAGGTCTCCTTAAACAGAAAGTCCTT
This sequence comes from Lepidodactylus listeri, assembly GCA_029233225.1. Taxonomy (NCBI): domain Eukaryota; kingdom Metazoa; phylum Chordata; class Lepidosauria; order Squamata; family Gekkonidae; genus Lepidodactylus; species Lepidodactylus listeri. Next base: position 438,983 of record JARCFY010000004.1, on the reverse strand, counting down.
TATTTGCAGAAAAGATCTTGTTGGTCAAATACACTTCTTCTGTCAGCAATGCCCAAGCATAGGAATACAACTACAATTATACTTGATATGAAATAAGCCCCCCCTCAATATCCACCAATCAGTTGGGAGAATTATTGGCGCCCAAATATACTGGCCCACTGTTCCCAAGGAAAGCGCAGTAAATTAGGTTCCCAGGCAAAGACACTGTTAGGGTTTTGGGGGCGGATGTTCTCCAGGAAAAATTAAGCAAAGGAGCACATAGCACCTGTGAATAATATAACACATAGCAGGAGGCTTTCAGCTCAAGGCCATGAGCTAGGGAGAAGTGAAAGAGAGATAAGAGTGAAGAAAAGCTAATGAGCAGCAAGCATGCGCAGAGCGAGCAAGAAGCATATTCCCACGGTGGGAGTCACTCCACCGATGTCAGCTCCCATCTGGGACCTAGAGGAATCGGTATGGAACCAGAAACAAAGGCATTGTTAATTGACCATCAGAATAGGCGATAGAAACCTTAGGCATTGGTAAATGACACGAATGCAACAGAATCATAGATAACAGTAGTCAACAGGAAACCTTGGCAGTGCTAACTGACATACACTTGACTTTCCAGTCCAAGACTGGCTTCGCTGTAACAGCCCAACAGCATATCCGTCTTGTCTGGGTTGAGCTTCAGTTTGCTGAACCTCATCCATCCCATTCCCTTCTCCAGGTACCTGTTCAGGACCTCGATAGATCTGTCCAATTCAGTTGTTCAGGAGAAACAGAGCTAGCTGTCATCCACATATCGGTGGTCCCTCATTCCAAATCCCCAGATGATCTCTCTCGCCAGTTTAGCATGGGGGGGGGGGCGTGGCGGCAAGGTGGATCCCTGCTGTGGGCCCAAGCAGCAGCAGCCACCCCCAGCACCACCTTCTGGAGTCAGTCAGCCAAGGAAGCTGACTTGTCCCACTCTCAGTCTGGCCCGCCTCTCCAGGAGACCCCACGGGGTGGTATCAAAAGCTGCCAGGAGGCCAGGAAGAATCAACAAGGACTCCCCCCCCCCTTCTGCTGCTCTCCCAGTGAAGATGGCTCATCAGGGCAACCAAGCCAACTTCCAGCCAAGCACAACTTCATCAAGGGAGGGAAAAGAGCACGGAATATTGACACTCCTCAAACATCAAAGAGCGCCAGCTCTTCTGTAACGAAGCCCAGAGGCTGAACTGACACCTTGTGTTGGCTGTCCTGACGTGGTCTGTGGACAGGCCCTGTAGCTGAAGAGCAGGCACACGTTCCTTGGATCCACCCGCCTTGTGTGGTGCAGCCCCAACTGGTCTCATACCTGCTGTCACAGGGGGTCTTTCCCCAAAACTTGCTTTCTCTGTTGGAGATAGGAGTGTCTGAGCTCTGGAGGAAGGTGGGCTTCTGTAAAAAGATGGGGAACTGTCAGGGGCAGCAACTAGCAATGGTCTCATGAAGGATATCCTTGCAGGGTATGATGTCACTCAGAAGGTGGGCACCAACTGGTCTACCCTGAAGGCATCCCCGGAGAAATTCCGGGGAAGCTCAGCTGAAGGTCGAGGGAGTGACTGGCAGAGGAGATGAAAGCTCCACCTCCATCGACTCACTGCAAACTACGGAATTTGCAACACAAACTGAAGCCACTGTCCCAACATCCACCCACTTGCTTCTCTCGTCATAACAGTCACCCGAAAAGATACTTTTCTGTGTTACCAGAAGGTCTGTCTAGGGGCGAGCATCAAACTCTCTTGCAGCCAACAAGATGTTTCGCATTGGCAAGGCGAGAGAACCCGGCAGGCCTTTTCTTCCAGAAAACAAATGTCTTCAGGCTATTCCCAGAATACTAATTGTTACTTGCAATGGTAGAAGATGCAGCACAGCTTGATGCAAATGCAGGAGAAATTTCATTGGCTGTTCTGAATACTGCAAATATAGCAACAACTGTGCAAGGAGAAGCAATTAATCACGTGCCTCCAAATGAAGATTTGTTTCTATTTGCATTCTGCGGGCAACATTCAGAAATCCTTTTCTTATTGATGGAGTGATATATATTCTTTGCTATTTAAGCAACATAACCCTTTTTTAAAAAGTTAGATATATTTTTAGTGTCTAAACTTCAGTTCTCAAAAATGAGAGCAAGATCACTGTTGTCATTTTCAAAAATCTTACCTGAAACCCTCCATGCCGCCTAATGGCTCCATTGACCTAAAAGAGCTGGATTGTGTTCCACACCTGGATTGTGTTCCCAGCAAATTGACCTAGGACAGGAGACCCAGGGCAGCGTGAAGGTGGGCATTAAACAAGGTGGCGTCCTCCTGGGTTTCAAAGGACGCACTGAGATGTCTCCTGAAATTTTCCTGTGCTTTAATATGCATTATGGTGCAAGGACAAACTTCAGTCACTTTTAGTTTTGCTGCAGGAGTCTGTGTCAGGCAGGCTTATGAAGGCTGAAAACTAGTACTAGGGTCACTGCTCTCAACAGGCTAATGAGAACATGAGCCCTGCTAGATCAGGGGTCCATCTGTTTCACACAGTGACCAACTAGTTGCCCTGGAGGGCCAACGAACAGGCCAGAGAGGCTGAAGCCTTTTCCTATCGCTGCCACCCGGCACCAGGATCCAGAGGCTGGCTGCCTCTCTTGATGGAGCCAGTTTGGTGTAGTAGTGGTTAAGAGTGGGGGACTCTAGTCTGGAGAATCGGGTTTGAGTCCCTGCTCCTCCTCCACCTGCAGCCAGCTGGGTGACCTTTGGTCAGTCACAGTTCTCTCAGAGCTCTCTCAGCCCCACCTACCTCACAGGGTGTCTGTTGTGGGGAGAGGAAGGGAAGGAGACTGTAAACTGCTCTGCGACTCCCAAGTGAAGGGCGGGGTAGAAATCCAATCTCTTCCTCTTCTTCCTTGTTCTTCTTTCATCATGGCTGGCAGCCACTGACGAGGCCTCTCCTCCATGAATCTCTCTAACTGCCTTTTAAAGTTGCCTTTAAACTGCCACCACTAACCCAACTGACAGTGAATTCCACTCTTTAATTATCTGTTGGGTACAGAACTGTTTGCTTTTGTCTGTCCTGAACCTACTGTCAAGTTCACTAGGTGCCCCTGAGTTCTAGTATTATGGGAGAGGGAGAAAGAGCTTTGTCCTCTGTCCAGTCTCTCCACCCCATGCAAAACGTCATGAACCTCTATCATGTTCCCTCCTTAGTTGTCTCTTCCCTAAACTGAAAAATCCCAGACTCTTCTTCAGCCTTTCCTCGTAAGGAAGGGGCTCCAACCCCCTCCTCATCTTGGTTGCCCTGCTTTCTCCAGCTCTGCAATGTCCCTTCAGAGATGCGGTGACCAGAACTGCACACAGTACTCCAAATGAGGCCGCACCACAGATCTATACAGGGGCATTACAATTTTGGCTAGTTTATTCTTGATTCCTTCCCTAATAATCCCTAACATAAGAGTTTGCCTTTTTCACTGCTGCCACGCGCTGAGTTGACATTTTCACTGACCCATCCACTCTATAATCCCAAAGGCCCTTTCTCTCTGAGTTAACTTAACCTAAGTGGAACTTCATTTGCTTAGAGGTTAAGATGCTGAACTGCAGACCGGAAGGTCAGTGGCTTGGCAGTTCAAGACCTGAGTGCTGCGTAACAGATTGAGCTCCCATCTCTGGCCCCAGCTCCTGCCAACCTAGCAGTTCAAAAGCAAGAAACTACAAGTAGATAAATAGGTACTGCTTCGGTGGGAAGCTAACAGCGTTCTGTGCGCCTTGCCATTTAGTCATGCCTACCTCATGACCATGGAAAAAGTCTTCAGACAGCGCTGGCTCTTTGGCTTGGAAACGGAGATGAGCACCGCCCCCTAGAGTCAGATTCGACTGGCTTTCAAGCAAGGGAAACCTTTACCTGCCTAGTTTAGAGAGGTCCTCTTGTAGCTCTTTACAATCCAGTTTGGTTGTCACCATCCTGAAACATCTGGTATCCTCTGCAGAAATGGCCACCGCAGGGCTCACCCCCCCGCTCCCAGTGTCAGAGCCAGGAGGGACCCCCAGGCCTCATGGGGGGGGGGGTGGAATGTGCTGCCTGCCCTGAAGCCCGCCCACCTCTCTCTCCTGTTGGACAGGCGTGGCAGGAGGAGAGGAAGGCCAGAGGCAGCCAGTGGGCAGCGGGGCAGAGGCTCAGGTGGGTCTGTCTCTCGGAGTACCTGGGAGTCCAGACTGGCCCAGTGTGCTGGATCCAGGCTCTTTGTCAACAGTTGCGTCCCAGTGAGCACAACATCCCTGTATTCAGAGATACCAGCTCCAGTTCATTTCCAGGCACAATCTGTTGTTTTAGTAGCAACCCACAAATCTCTTGGTGATCTGGGATCAGGATATGCTCCCCATACGAACTTCCCCATTTGTCAGGAGCTTCTTCTTCTTCTGGGGGTCCTGGCTGCAGAGGTGAGGCAGGTGGGGGTGACAGTGGCACATGCTCCCTCCCCAACCCCAACCCCCCCCACCCCCGGTGAAGTTTGCCTGACACCTTCCCGGCTGGTCGCAGTTGGGCATCAGGTGAAGGAGGGCTTTCTGCACTCCATTGGTCCCATTCAGATGTTGTAGCAAACCTGTTCTTCTTCCTGAGGGGTGTGCGCACACACACACACGCATGCACACACACACAGAGAAAGAGATAGTGCTGTGACTAGCACGCTCCCTCTGTCTGTCCCTCCCCCCCACAGACACGCACATGGGGTACAGTCACATGCTTGCCAATGGTTTGGGAAGGCTTCCATCAATTTCTACTTTGCTGGGAGCTCAGAGTGCGAGACACCTGGGCAAACCAGAGAGGGTCTCTTCTCAGTCAGGGGTTCTAAAGCCTTGGGTTGCTGAGGGTCCTTGTTTGCTGGGCAGAACCCTCCCCCCCCCCCCCGCTTTGCCCAGGGGCCAGCGTTGAGACGTCTCCATGAGGATCCATGGCTGCAGGCTCCCCGGAACAGGAGGCCGTCCCCTGCAATCTGCCGGCCAGTGAGGAGGGAGGGAGGGAGGGAGGGGGGCAGGGAGGGGGGGCCAGCGGGGAGGATTGTGCCAGGGGCTGGTGACAGTCACGGAGGAACAGAGGTCTGAGTGTGGCCATTGTGCTGGGGGCTGATCTTGTGGCTGGCTGAGGGCTCTGGTGCCAAACAGGCTTTGCTCCATCAGTCTGTGCCAAAGAGGAGGGCTCTTTGGCTGCTCTTCAGCATGTTTTGGGTCTCCTGCTGTGGCTTAGGTCACCTTAAGGGCTTCTCTTCATGTGAATGAGTCACACCTGTGGGGTGCATTTAATCACATGGTGGCCAAAAACACCCCAGGGGACATCAAGAGGTCCACCAGTGGGGCCAGGACACTAGAAGCCCTCCCATTGTTCCCCCCCCCCCCCCCCTGTCAAGCACCAAGAACACAGAGCATCACTTGCCTGTGAGACTTCTGATAAATTCCAATAAGCCAGGCCTTAGTGTGAAAACAAAGTCCTTTATTTTCTTAATGGTCTTTCAGGAACACTTTCTTTGTTAGTGATACCAGATCAATGAGACTAGGAACTCTTATACAGTGTTCGAAAGGCAATTGAATGACAGGCACCAATCGGTGTAAAACCCTGAAGCGCGAAAACCCCCAACTGTTGCATTCCCAGGAAAAAGGCGTGCAAGCTAAATCACTACTCCCCCCCCCCCCCCATGCCCCTTAGTGAACTCTACTTGCATTCCCATGCATAGGCACCTGGAAGAACCCAGTACAGAGACATCTCAAGGTTAACAGTACAGCAAAACAGATTAGCAAAGCTGGCAAGACATGGAGGGAAGGAGGGGGCAGGGGTGAGCACACTGACGTGGAATGGAACCGGATACCATCCTCCCACCGGGAGGAACACTTGCAAAAGTGGGAAGAGCAAAATAAAATGACAGGGAACCTGACATTGCCCCAGACTGAGAGTTCCTATCTATACTTTGTGGCTAATAGCCACTGATGGACTTCTGCTCCATATGTTTATCTAATTCCCTCTTGAAGCCGTCCATGCTTGTAGCCGCCACCTCCTCCTGTGGCAGTGAATTCCACATGTTAATCACTCTTTGGGTGAAGAAGGACTTCCTTTTATCTGTTCTAACCCGACTGCTCAGCAATTTCATGGAGTGCCCACGAGTTCTTGTCGTGAGAAAGGGAGAAAAGGACTTCTTTCTCTACCTGCTCTCTCCCATGCATAATCTTATAAACCTCGATCATGTCACCCCTCAGCTGTCATTTCTCCAAGCTAAAGAGCCCCAAGCACTTCAACCTTTCTTCATAGGGAAAGTGTTCCAACCCTTTTATCATTTTAGTTGCCCTTTTCTGCACTTTTTCCAATGCTGTAATATTTTTTTTGAGGTGTGGCGACCAGAACTGTACACAGTACTCCAAATGAGGTCGCACCATCGATTTATACAGAGGCATTATGATACTGGCTGATTTGTTTTCAATTCCCTTCCTAATAACCCCGAGCATAGCGTTGGCCTTTTTCATTGCAGTTGCACACTGTCTCGACGTTTTCATTGAGTTATCTACTACGACTCCAAGACCTCTCTCTTGGTCAGTCTCCGCCAGTTCGGACCCCATCAACATGTATTTATAGTTAGGATTTTTGGCTCCAATGTGCATCACTTTGCACTTGGCCACACTGAACCCCATTTGCCACATTGATGCCCACTCGCCCATCCTTGACAGATCCTTTTGGAGTGCCTCACAATCCTCCCTGGTTCTCACCACCCTGAACAACTTCATGTCATTTGCAAACTTAGCCACTTCACTGCTTACTTCCAACTCCAAATCATTAATAAACAAGTTAAAAAGCATCTGACCGAGTACTGATCCCTGCGGTACCCCACTGCTTACTTCCCTCCACTGAGAAAATTGCCCATTTATACTCACTCTCTGTTTCCTTTTAATGAGCCAGTTTTTGATCCACAAAAGGATTTGTCCTTTTATCCCATGACTATTGAGCTTACTTAGGAGCCCTTGATGAGGAACTTTATCAAAAGCTTTCTGGAAGTCAAGGTAAACAACATCTATTGGGTCCCTCTTGTCCACATGTTTGTTCACTCCCTCAAAGAACACTAACAGGTTAGGGAGACAAGATCTTCCCTTACAGAACCCATGCTGAGTCTTCCTCAATAGTTTTTGTTCATCAGTGTGCCTACTAATTCTTTCCTTAATAGCAGTTTCCATCAACTTACCCGGTATCAAAGTCAGATTGACTGGCCTGTAATTTCCCAAATCTCCTCTGGAACCCTTTTTTCTCCTTGCTGTAATTACTAATGAACTATGAGCAGATCATTCGAAGCATCTGAACCCAGCATATTTCAGAACTGTTGGGAGTAGATATCTTCTGGAAGCTCGCTTCCCCCCCCCTTTTCACTGTGAAGCATAGTGCCCATTAGGAGGGTGTAATATATGCAATGGCAACAGCCACATGGCCACCGCCGAGCACATGGCCAGGAAGGGCCTGAGCTTTGATCAGGCAAACAATGGTCCACCAGGATCCTAATTGTCCTCCTATCAGAGGCTTAGGATATTCAAACACTCCTGTGCAGGGGTCATTTCGTAGAAAAAGAGGTGCAGGAACTCATTAGCATAACTCATTAGCATAACTCATTTGCATATACTACACCACCTGACATCACTGGAAATATGGCAGAAGCCAAGAAAGAAAGAAGAGGGAGGGAGAAAAAGAAAGGAAAGGGAAGGGAAGGGAAGGAAGAAAGAGCTGGCATAGAGGGGACAGCTACTAATCCAAGCCTCAGAAATACCACTCTTCTGGGAGGATAGCTTCAGTGGTGGCTGAAGCCTTCAGAAGGCTGGTTGGAGGAACAAGGACCTTTCCAGGGGACGGGGTCATTTTGCTGCAGCCAGGACACAAGCAGGCATTCCCCCGTGGGGGGTGGGGGCTGGCACCAACTCCCGGAGCTGTGCTCCCCTGAGCTCCTGCTCGAAATGACCCCTGGTCCTGTGATAGCCTCTGGTGGGAAACTAATCCAATCACCCTGTTTGGGCGAGGTCAGGGGTGCGGCTTAACTGGGAATATAAGCAGGCCCCCTGACCTCCGCTCCTCATGCTGATCTGAACCTCCAATAAAGAATGCTTGCTGATTTCACTCCAATGTGTCTCCAACTCCAGTATTTTTCAGAGGGACTGAGCGCTTTGGAGTGTTTTGGACTTTGTGAGCCATATACGGGACTTGTGTTAAATTATTCATGCCCTGAGTATGAATTGTGTATTGTATGAATAACTTTGCTGAGGATTTGGAAATTGTATAAATGGTTTATTTGTTTGTCTACAAATGAATTATTTGTTAATTATTATTATTGATTGATTTTTGAAACTGGTATTGACACCACGCACAATTAATTTCTTTGTGACTTTCCTGATGGCTGTTCTAGATTTCTAAACCATCGTTTATTGATGAAATCTGCTCTGAACAAATTTGAAAAGTGGGGCGTAAATGCTTTAAAGAAATGGCTCAGGCTGTCTTAATGATGAAGGGCAAGGAGTGACTACAGGTGCCTCCTCTGTCTGGCAGGTCAGGATGCCCCCCTCCCCCAGCCCCTTGCTTAAAGTGTCTCCTCCTCTTCCACAGGTCTTTACATTGGCTGGCGCTGCCCCGAATACCTGTGGGACTGTTTCCGTGTGGGTGACGAGTCCAAATGCTTCTGTGGGCATCGGCTGAAGCAGCATCAGATCTATGTGGGTAGGTGGCTGGCGGTGGGTCACTGGGTCACCCCGGACTTCTTCAGGATCAGGCAGAAGACAGGCTGGCCATGGGGCAGACCCACGAGCCGTGAAACCTGCCGTTCCACCTCCAGCCCATCCAACTCAGAAGTCTCCTTTTCTGCCTGGCAGCCCCTCTCCCTCTTCTTCCTGGACGCCTTTAGCTGGAGACCCTGGGGATTGACTTCTGGGGGGGGGGCTGCTGTGTCACTCAGCCGCCCTGAGCCCCCCACCCCCACCTCATTTGCTTGGCATGGTCCCCTCTGGGCGGGGGGAGCAATGCAGGTTGTTAGGTACAGTGAGATCATATCAAGGGCCACTGCTTTTAAAAAACTTTTGCACTCTGGGGTTGGTTTTTTTTTTTAACTGTGTGAGTTTTTTGTAACTGTGTGAGAAAGGGCCCTCTGGAGGGCAAAGAGCTGGGGCAGCAGTACAGTTTCCAATCCAGCCCAGTGGACCGGCCTTCAGTGCCTCTGGGGAACCTGCCCTCAGCCCTGACCAAAAATGGCAGGCCATTCTCCTCCCCCCCCCCCGCTTAATTTCCCTCTTCCAAGGAAGGGATTCTGGGCTGTCAAGATGGGGTGGGATTGGGGAAGGGACTTTGAGAGGGGCTCCACCCCCCTCCTTGCCCACTGCCTGTGGCTATTGCTTGTGAGACCGGGCTTGCTTCCTCTGGAGTCTCTCTGGCAGTGCCCCCCCCCCCGGTGCCTCTGGACTTTGCCCTTCTCTGTCCATCCTGCGGGTCCAGTTTGCCAGGAGGGCCAGCTGGCATGGGCAGAACTGGCCCAAAGCCACAGTCGAGCATTTGGGGGCAAAGCCCCCCCCCCAAGAGCCCTGCCCCCCCACCTGAGAATGCCAGATGCTCCCAGGCACCCTCACCCACAGTGCGCCTAGCCCAACAGCAGCAGCAGCAGCCCAGAGGCTGGGGAGAGAAAGGAAAGCCGCCCTGTCTTTTTGGTCAGTTTCACTCCCCTCCCATCAGCTGTTGGACCTAACAGCTATTGGTTAAGGACTGAAACCGACCAGAAGTGGGGGGGCAGCTTTCCATTCCTTTCCCAGCCTCTGGGCTGCTGCAGGGGGCTGGGGAAGGAAAGCTGCCCCTACCACTCCTGGTCGGTTTCACTCCTTGACCAATAGCTGTTAGGTCCAACAGCTGATGGGAGGGGAGAGAAATACAATTTGAGTCTGAAGAGTTGCAGTTCATGTTTATTTTATTTTTAATCTGATGTTGTGTCTGTCCCACAAGAAAAAAAAATGCCCCACAAGCAAAAAGAATCCTGGCTATGGGCCTGGTGCAGAAGGGCGGTTGTCGGGGGCAGGGGCGGCTGCGCAGCCAGGGACAGAAGGACGTGCCTGCGATGGAGACCCCAGTGCCTCCCCCCCACCCCCGCCCCGGGGCTGCAAGACGGTGCCGCTGGTGGAGACTGAGGCCCAGAACACGGCCAGTCCCAGAGGGCCCCTGTGTGCCCTCTATCACTAGGCCAAGCAGGTGGCCGCCTAGGGGCGCAGCTGGCAAACGGGGCAGCAGAGAAATGGAGAGACTCAAACCAGGAGATAGCGTACTTTATGCAAACCATGATTTACCATTATGTCTGATGGAAGCTTTCCATTCAGGCTAAGAACCAAACTTAGCCTTGGGCCAATGCAGATAGACTTGTCGGCTCTGCGGCCAGCCGGTGCAGGTGGCTGCTGGTGGGGCTGGAGAGTTCATGAGCCCGGGCAGGTGGGCGGACACTGGGGCCGGGGTGTCCCTTGTGGGCAGGTCTCTGGCAGGGAAGAGGGCAGCTACAAGGCAGCCTCACCTGGGGGGGGGGCGCCACAAGGTAGCCTTGCCTAGTGCTCAAAAAAACCTGGGGCCAGCCCTGTGTGTGCGCCCTGGTTCCGCCTGTCTGCTGGCGGGATGCCCACTGGGCTCCTCTCTCTCTGGGGACCCAGCTGCCTCTCCTCGCCTCTCCTCTCCTGTCTTGCAGAGCGCCGAGCAACCGTGCCCTGCACCCTCCCCGAGTGCAAATGCCAGAGCTTCATGTCCATCCCGTCGCGGCCCGAGGAGGTGGGCGAATTCTGGTTGCAAAGGCGAACCGGCTTCGATCCCAATGCATGGCGTGCCCAGTGCCGCTGCAAGCATACTCACGAGGAGCACGTGCCGCTCGGATCCCGCGCCTGCGGGGCCCCAGGTGGGGGTGTTGTGGCCTCTGCCAGGCAGCGCCCCTGGAGCAGGAGGGGTGGGTGAAGACCCTGGGTGGGGTGGGCGGACGAGACAGCACCAGACAGTGGTCCCCACTGCAGCCCAGGAGGGAAAAGGTAACCCACCAGTTTTTAGAAGGAACACAGGGAAGGCTTCTTACGGAACGGTTTGTTTCGCAGAATGTCTGGAGAAGTAGTTGTAAAGGGAATGTTTTAAAAACACGAAACCCTGCACCCCATAACCACAGAATAGGGAGGCACGGAGAAAAGTGCAACAATCCTGGCTTTAGATCCATGTTATTAGCTGTGTTGGTCTCTGAAGCAACAAAACAAAGTCTGAGCCCCGTGGGGCACCTTTAAGGCCGGCAAAGTTTAATTCTGGGCATGAGCTTTCGTGGGCACGCATGCCTCTTCAGCTACATTGACGCAGACTTCCTGAAGACTTCTTTATCAGTAGAGGTGAGGGTAGTTGCCAGGAAGGGCTAGTTAGAGGCAAGATGTGTAAGAACAAAGTCTGAGTCCAGCGGCAGCTTTAAGAACAACAGAGTTTAATGCCAGGGATCAGCTTTTCTGCACCTGCAAGCACACGGCTTCAGAATTAAAGACCCAGAACTGACCTTGGTTGGTCTGACTGGACTCAGACTTTGTTCCATGGCTTCAGACCAACAGGGCTCCCCGCCTGAATCTATCAACATGCATAAGTAACTGAGCAATAAATATAGCTAAGATTGGACTGAAGCCACTGATAAGATCTGTGAATAGCAGCAAATTAGCATACAAGTAAAAGAGTTAAACAGATACAAGAACTAAGTTTGAGTCCAGTGGCACCTTTAAGAGCAACAGAGTTTAATTCTGGGTATAAGCCATAACTGAATGACTTAGCATGTGTAGATTGTTGGATACTTAGCAGAGTGCTTGAAGTGCAGTGGAAATAATTGGACACAGGCACACATGTGTTTAGCCTAAATGGGAAGAAAAATAACTACAGCCTAACTCAACTTTCTACTTCTAACTCCATCTTATCTTCTTCCACTCTTCCAACTCTAAGAACAAAAGAGAGGATGTGTACCCCCAAAGCTCCCCCCTGTGAGAGTCCTACAGAGTCAGTCACCAACAAGTGTCCTTAAACAGGAATGCTTTATTGAAAAAGGTCTGCTATGGTCATCTACATGTCTTGCATTAGTAATGGCTGACACAGCCCCAAGCAGGACAATTATACAGAATCCAAAAAGGGGTTTGGTAAGGAACTGCAACCAATCACCATGTCAGAGAAAAGGCGCTTAAAATACTGGTTTACAGTGCCCAGGGGAAAAGTGGGAAGAGTTAGAGTCAGACAGGAGAAGAGATACACGGGCAGGCACCAGCAGTCTCCCAAGGTCAGAGCAGCTCAGAGAGCGAGGCCATGAGAAATATAGCATCACATCCTGATGTCAAGGGTTCATTCATCCCACCTCCCGGGCAGGAGATGGCAGCATTAACTGATAGATCCCTGGTGTACGTGCCAAAAGACAGGTGCCATTTTCCAGTATATCAATTAGCCAGGCCTTAAGGTCGCCTCATTAAGATGAAGACCTCCCCTCCTTTGGCAGGAAGATTCTCTTCTGCATCTAACTGGCCCTGTGCTAACTAGCTATTATTAACATACAGAAGTTTCAGCTTAACCCCTTCATGACTGAAGGATGACAGTTGAAAAACCTAACACCCTTTCTCAAGTGTCAGATACTGAAGTCACGAAGGTTCAGTTTCTTATGCAGGTACTTGAACTTCCCTTTGGGGAGTGGCTTGGGGATTATGTCAGCAACGATCTCTTCTGAAGGACAATACTTGAGTTCAGTCAGTCCTTGTTGCTGCATCTCTCACACAAAGTGATATCAGACTGCAATATGCTTGCCTCTTGCTTTGATGCTTTCACTCTTGGATGACCTGTACACACCTGATTGTCTTCAAACAAGATTATTGGCTTAAGCCAGGGGTGTAGATATGGGGCGGCTGAGAACCAAAACCAAAAATTCCAGACTGATCCCCCTCTCTATGGCAACCAAGCCAAGAAACGGCGGGATCTGACGTGAGTCTCCAGGCCAGGATGGCATGCACCTGAAGGGTTCTTCAGGGCTTCAAATGGGAAACTGTTGATCTACCAACCAGTGTATGTAACTTGCTGCTAAACTGGCCTCCATGCCAGAGGGCCAGAAAGTGGCAAACGTCAAAGCAGTTTTTCTAAAGGGATCCAGAGGCGGTCCAGGGCATTATGGGCCAGTTAGAGTAACGTCTGTTCCAGGTAAATTAGTGGAATGTTATTAAAGAGAGACTTATTAAGCACATTGAGGAACAAGGCCTGCCGAGGGGGGGGGGGGGGGGAAGCATGGCTTCTGCCAAGGGAAGTTCTGCCTCACCTCAAGTCCTGGCCCCACTGCTGGACCTCCTGATGGCACCTGGTATTTTTGGCCACTGTGTCACACAGAAAGTTGGACTGGATGGGCCACTGGCCTGATCCAACATTGGCTTCTCTTATGTTCTTAAAGCTTTGGAGATATTTGAGCAGGTTAACAAGTGGAAAAGGGCGATTTGGTAAAAATCATACATTTGAAGCCCAAAGAATCCAAACCTTAACAAACTGGTCTATCAATTACGATCTTCCATAGAGGTCCTGCTGTATGTGCTCCTGCCTTCAAAAGTAAGGTGGGAGTTGCCAAAGACGGGGCCTTTTCTGTGGTGGTGCCTTGGCCCTGGAACTCCTCACTGCAGCTTACTTGAGTTCTTTTAGGCAACAGACAAAGATGTGCCTGTTTGCTGAGCTGATCTTTTGTGTGCATTTTTAACAGCCTTGCCTAGGAGTATGTTTTTCTGTTGCCCTACCTTGTTCTGAAGATGAGAATGCTCATTTTATATAATTTTTTTTACACCCAGCATTCACACCCAGGTTCCAACCCACCTTGGAAGTCACCCACTCAAAGGCTATGGTTATTTGTAAGCCATGTCATATGAACATATGAGAAGCCAATGTTGGATCAGGCCAGTGACCCATCCAGTCCAACACTCTGTCACACGGTGGTCAAAAATACCAGGTGCCCTCAGGTGTAGCAGTGGGGCCAGGACACTAGAAGCCCTCCCACTGTTGCCCCCCCCCCCCCCCCCCGTCAAGCACCAAGAACACAGAGCATCCCTTGCCCCAGACTGAGAGTTCCTATCTATACTTTGTGGCTAAGAGCCACTGATGGACTTCTGCTCCATATGTTTATCTAATTCCCTCTTGAAGCCGTCCATGCTTGTAGCCGCCACCACCTCCTGTGGCAGTGAACTCCAGGTGTTAATCACTCTTTGGGTGAAGAAGGACTTCCTTTTATCTGTTCTAACCGGACTGCTCAGCAATTTCATGGAGTGGCCCACGAGTTCTTATATTGTGAGAAAGGGAGAAAAGGACTTCTTTCTCTACCTGCTCTATCCCATAAACCTCGATCATGTCACCCAATGTCAAGCAGGCTTTTTGGAGAGGCAATGTAGAAATGTTCTAAATAAAGCAATGCATAAATCAATCAATGCGTTCAGATCAATGAACGTGTAGCCCACCCCCCTAGTAAGTAAGTCCTCCTCCAATTTCAGCAGGGCTCCCCCCCCATCAGCATGTGTAGGATCATGATGTCAGTGAATATAGCCTCCACCAGGGTGCCCCTGGAAGACTGATGCCCCCTCCTCCCTCCCTCTAGGCTGCTCCTGCCTGGCGTTCACCTCCAGCTTCCTGTGCGCTGCCTGCGACCGGCGCTGGGAGGAGCATGAGACCTTCTTTGAGTCAGAGGAGACACGACGCAAAGGCGGCCGGCCGTACGGTATGGGCCTCACAAAGCGCTGGTGCTGCTGCTACTGAGAGGAGCCGCCCCCCCCCCCCCCGGCCTCCCCCTTGGAAACGGGCTGCATGCCTTCAGAAAACACGGAGGAGCCGCCCGGTCAGGAGGCTCGTCCAAGCAGCCGCCAGCCCCAGGCCCACCCTCTCCCACAGAGGCAGCAGCGGGGCCCTTCTCCAGGCTAAGGAGGGGCTCAGCCCCATGGGAGCTGTGGGCCCTCCACCACCCTCCTTTGATGGGGGTGGGAGGGGGCCAGCACAGCCAAGAGCTTTCCCCCATGGCGTGGGCCTCCCATGGGTCTGGAAGGTGGGGCTGCACTTGCACAAGGGAAGAGCAGGCTCCAGCCGGAAGGAACCCCTCCCCAAAAGGGGGCAGGGAAGAGCTCTTGGCCTCACCTCGCTCTGAGGCCAGAGGGGGCTCTGGGACATCTCTTCCAGGTTGTGGCATTTTAGGCAAGGATCCCAGCGAGGGGAGAACATGTCCCTGCCAGCTAGTCCCCTTTGCTGGCCAGGCCCTGCCCCCCCCCATGGGCCTCTGCCCCAGATGAAGCTTCACCAAGTCTTATCACCAAGCGCACGCAGCCTGTTGTCCAGTAGACCAGCCCCTGAAGCTCAGAGCTCCTTGGGGCAGCTGCTCCTCTGCCCTGAAGACCATCCCAGGCAGCTTGGCCGAAAACAGCAAAGCCCAGTCCCTACGCAGTGTTGGATTCACTGGACTAAACACTGCCAGGGAACCATGGGAAATATAGCAGAGTGCACAAAGGCTGAAACGCAGCAGAGCTTAAGGCTTGGTGTGGCAACAGGCTTACAAAGTCAGACGGAGTCAGCAGTCAGTCTAAAAACTAATAAGTATTTATTAAAGGAAATACATACTTGAGAGTGCAGATAAGAGATAGATATAGATTACCTATTCTAACTAGCTGGATGTTGCTGGATGCATGTCCAGCCTTGATGAGAGAGAGAGAGAGAGAGAGAGAGAGAGAAAGGGAAGCGAAGGACATTGCCCCTAAGAGTCGCATTCTACTTCAAAGGAAAGGATCAGCTAACAGGAAGGAAAGGGTGCTCTGTGGGTCCTGACCTCTCTATCTGTCTAAACTCTGTGGTGCCATCTTCTCCAGTCTGAGGCAGGAGACAGCGCCAAGCCCTCCACTTCTAACAGGCAGAGCATCACGCCCACTGGCCGCGCAGGCTCCCTGCCTGGGCTGGAGGTGACAACTGGGCTCAGGGGCCGGAGGCTTTTCCTTATGGCCTCCCTCCAAAGCGGCCCTTTGCATCTCCTCCTGTCATTGCCTTGGCTCTGAACCCGTCGGGCACCCTCCTTCCTGCGCTTCCCATCCCATCCCACCCCTGGCTCTCTTTCCCCCAGGAGAGGCCTACCTGCCCTTTGCCGAGCTCCGCCCGCCCGGCCCTCCAGGCCCCCCCCCCGGGCCCGCCGCCCGCCGCCCCCTCTGGCTCACGCGCTCTGCCTCTTCCCCCCTCAGGGCCCCCCCGCCGGATAGTGGACAAAGACGACAAGAAGGCCTGAGGGCGGCGGCTGGAGGCCATTAAAGCGACTCTGGTGCGGGACTGGCCTCTGGCTGTTTGTGTGTATGCGCGGGGGGGGGGGGACGGCCCCGGGGGCTTCCTTCCTGCCACCAGCAGTGGCTGCGTCGGGTCTGGCTCTGGCCCCAGCCAGGCGATGTTAGCAAGCCCCCCCCCCCCCGGTGCTGGGCTCGGGGCCGCCACCCTTCCAGAGGAGGTCCGGGGAGGGAGAAGAGGCGCGCACGCGCGCGGGGGGGGTGTGATTTCTGCTCCTCCCCTTCGGGAGGGATTCAAGCCGACACCTTCTCTTCACAACCCCCCCCCCCCCCGCGCGCACACACACGCACGCACACGCACACGAAGTCTCTCCTCTCTCCTGTAGACGGGGGCGCGCAGCGCTGAGCGGTGCGGCGGAGAAGGCGCGGAACATAACAAGGCTCCAGTTCTGTAAAGCCAGGGGGATGGCGGAGCTCTGCTTCAAAACAGTCACACAGTTTCACACACCCACAGCTTGCCGGCGCGGACGGGGTGTTGCCGGCAGAGAGAGAAAAAACGATTTCCCTTGGGACTCCTCCGTAAGCCCCAGAAGCTCTTAGCCGGCTGAAAGAGTGTCGGGCTTGGCTCTTGGGCTGCCTCCCTCACAGGGCCCCCCCCCCCCGCCCTGCTGTATCCCTCCGGGAGTGCGGGACCCCGGCTGCCCTCCTGCCTCTCCGCTGCCCCCCCCCCCCGAGCGGCTCTCCTGTAGAGGTCCTGAGAGCTCTTTTCCTCGCAACGACCTAGCTACTCTCCTGGCAGGGTTCCCTCCCCCCCCCCCCCGGTTCCGCTTTCACAAACACTAAATAATGCACTGTCAGTCCCCTTTGCAGCTGGATTTTCCTGTGTGAAAGGGCAAAGTCCACTTGCAAACGGTCGCTGGAGTCGATTGAAACTGCAATATTTAGCATGTGTGAAAGTGCCCCCATCTTTCCCCCCAAAGCCCCCTCTAAGGGACGGACAGGCTTCCCCACCACTTTTCTCCCGCCCCCCCCCCCCTCCGCCTCTCACTGGCTGATGCCGCGGTGTGTTTTGCATCCTCCCCCTGCAGGCAGGGACTGGCTGAGGTGCGGGGGGGGGGGGGCGGGGCGGGGCTTCCCCATAGAAACGCAGAGCAAGCAGCGCTTCCATGGGAATCCTCAGGGGCCAACACCGGCATCGCAGACCCGCCTCTGCCACGGGGCCCCCTCTCCAGAGAGTCTGTGGTCCTCGGAGGCCAGGGCCAACGTCGGGGGGGGGGGGGAGCAAGCCCAGCGCAGTGCCGTTGAGGCGGCGGCGTGGACAATTTTCAGTCTGCAGGTAGCACAGCAGGAGGCCCCTATGAGCAGTCCGTGATGAAGCCCCTGCACCCCTGAGGCACCTGGGAAGCTCAGGCGTCAACTTCAGGGGGGCTGGGGAGCTGGAGCCCCCCCCCCCCGAACTTTTCCAGGAGGTGCTGAGCCTCCACTGGAGACAATGGACTGTGATGTCTCTGACCCAGCTCCAGCCCCCCCCCCCCGCCCCCTGCCCCAGGAAATGGGAAAGTCTGCACCCTTGCTGGGAAGCACCCGCTGGAGCAGAAGGCAGAAGACTCTGAGGCCGTCAGTGCCAGAGAAGCAGCCTGGGGGGACACCTGGACCCCCAGAGGTTACTGCTTCCACACCAGGCCCCCTCCCACCCTGAAGGCTGCATTCTCTAGATGAGTGCCGGGGAGACAGCCCTCTCGTCTGCCAGGGCTGGGTGCCCACCCAGGAGCATGACACCGCTGGAGAGGGCCTCAGAGACGGGCGACCACCAAGGCCCCGGGCCAGCCTCTCTTCCTGAGGTGGGCTTGAAGTGCCAGGGCCCTGGAGGCTGTGCCGCTGGTGGGAGAGGGCCTCAGTGAGGGCACAGTCCCCTCCGCCACGGATCAGCCCAGCAGCGGCCCCGTCTCGTTTCCTCAGGCTGCTCGTGGAGGCCCAGAGAGCCACTTGCGTTTGCACCTGCGAGCGGAACGGGAGTGTGGCGGGGAAGCACAGAAGCCCCCCCACACACACACACACACGTGGAGTTCACCTGGGGCACACAGCCAGCCCTCCCATTGTGCCCTCCCAGGTGCCCTGCAAGCTGGTGGCAGAGTTTAAATATGCCAGGGAGTGGAGCTCAAGCTGCTGAAAGAACAAACAGTTTTATTTAGAAGAGAAACAACTGTGTAAAGAGGAGAGGAGAGGAAAGGGTTCTCACTGTCTAACTGTCCAACTGTGTCACAAACAACCAGGGAGGAAGTCGGCTCAACAGGAGGAGGAAGTCTGCAATGAGCCCATCAGGAGACAGGAGGGAATCACTGGAAAATGCCAGGAAAGTCCTTATTCTCTCTCCCCACTACTCAGCCACAGCGCTCCATGCTATGGTCACCTCCAGGCTGGACTACTGTAACTCGCTGGGTGCAGGGCTGCCCTTGAAACTGACCTGGAAACTTCAACTGCTTCAAAATGCAGCTGCACCTGTCCTGACCGGGACACGCCAAAGAGCACACATACAACCAGCGCTCCGTCAGCTGCACCGGCTCCCCGTTGAGTACCAGATCAAGTTCAAGTTTATTATTGACCTTTAAAGCTCTGTGTGGTCTGGGACCAACATATCTGCAGGACCATCTCTCCTAGGATGCCCCCCCCCCCCCGCAGATCATCATTTGCCGGTGGCCCCCGGCACAAAGGACATTTGCTTAGCCTTGGCCAGAGCCACAGCCTTTTTGGCTCTGACACCAGCCCAGTGGAACACTCTCTCGCCTGAGACCAGGGCCCTGCGGGGCTCATTACAGTTCTGCTGGGCCTGTGAAACGGAGTTGTTCCACTCGGCCTACAGTTGAAATGGAGGGTGTCCAACCACATTGGCCTCCCCTGCTCCACACGGCATCATTTCTTGTGTGCTGCTATTTGTGGTCTGCCTACGTAGCGTGCCCAGGATCTGGCCAACTGAGCATTCATACAGGGAGTTTTCTTCTGGAACCTCTAGTAATTATGCTGACTCCTATCTGGTTTATTACAGGGCCTACATTTGTAATTACATTTTTAACTGTTTGAATGGTTGGGAATTACTGCTGTTAATTATTGTTGTGACCCATCCTGAGCCCCGAGGTATTATTTATTTATTTATTATTTGCACATATCCTGCCTGTCCTGCGGGTGGGCTCAGGGCAGGTAACATCATCAGAATCAATACAGTTTCAGTTTAAAACATTAAATATTAAAACACGATAAAACATTATAACAATTAAAACAATGGGTACAGCTCGAAACAGCGTCAGTTGGCTATAAAGTTCTGGCCCGATGGTAAAATGAGTTAAAGGCCAGTTGTCGGTGTTTGGTAGACAGGTGACAGACGGGTGACAGCAACCTCAGGGAGGCCATGGGTGGACGCCCACTGCCTCAGCCAAAGGCCTGGCGGAACAGCTCTGGAATTGAAGGAGATCCCGCAGGGCCCTGGTCTCAATAGGGAGCCTGTTCCACCAGACTGGGGCCAGGACAGAGAAAGCCCTGCTGGCCCTGGCTGAGGCAAGACAGGCGCCCTTCGGGCCAGGGACCACCAGGAGGGGTTGACCTTTGGAGCCTAACACTCTTCGAGGTGTATACGGGAAGAGGCGGTCCCAGGTCGTATAAGGCTTTGAAGGTCAAAACCAGCACCTTGAAGCGAATCCGGTACTCAACGGGCAACCAATGCAGTTGGCAAAGCATGTGCCTAATGTGAGCCCACACGGGCGTCGACATCAGCAGGCGCGCTGCCGCATTCTGCACCAGCTGTAATTTCTGGATCAGCTTCAAGAGTAAGCCTGCGTAGAGCAAGTTGCAGTAATCAAGCCTGGAAGTGACCGTTGCGTGGGGTCACCTTGGCATGGGCCCTGGGGGGAGAGAGAGGGCGTCAGTCGCCTGGCCTGCCTCAGATGGAAGAATGCAGATCTGGCGACTGCAGCAACCTGGGCTTCCATGGAGAGTGAGAGGCATCCAGTGTCACCACCAAAGGCCCCCCTTCCAATGCGGGGAGCCCGGCACCCCCATTCGTGCCCCCCCCGAACCCAGGTACAGGACCTCCGTCTTCGATGGCTTTAACTTCAACCGACTCTGCCGCAACCATCCAGCCGCAGCATTCAAAGCCTCAGCCAAGTTCACAGGAACGGAAGACGGATGGCCTTCCACTAACAGATAGAGCTGGGTGTCATCAGCATAGGGACGACAGCCCAGCCCATCACTCTGGACTAACTGAGCCGGCATTGCTGGAACTGCTTGGGGAGCAGCAGTCCATGAGGCACCCGCTTGAATGCGGTGTGCCCCAGGGGGCAGTGCTCTCCCCAATGCTGTTCAACATCTATATGCGCCCCCTTGCCCAGATTGCCCGGAGGTGTGGGCTGGGTTGTCACCAGTATGCGGATGACACCCAGCTCTATCTGATGTTGGGTGGCCGGTCGGACTCTGGTCCAGAAGACCTTGACGGGGCATTGCACGCCGTGGCTGATTGGCTCAGGCTGAGCAGGTTGAAATTGAACCCGGCGAAGACGGAGGTCCTGTGTCTGGGGAGCTGCGGGTTGGGGCGGGGGCTCTCACTCCCGAGCTTCGACGGGGCACCGTTGGTGCCTGTGTCGCGGGCTAGGAGTTTGGGAGTGCTCCTGGATTCCTCCCTGACAATGGAGGCCCAGGTAGCAGCCACTGCCAAGTCGGCCTTTTATCACCTTCGGCTGGCGCGGCAGTTGGTTCCCTACCTCGATCGGGACGACCTGGCCACAGTGATCCATGCGACGGTCACCTCGAGGCTGGACTACTGTAATGCTCTTTACATGGGGCTGCCCTTGGGGCTAACCCGGAAGCTGCAGCTGGTGTAGAATGCTGCGGCTAGGCTGTTGATGGGCCTTGCGAGTCGGGAACACATCGGGCCTGTGCTGGCGGCACTGCACTGGCTGCCTATAGTATACCGAGTTCGCTTCAAGGTGCTGGTTCTTACCTATAAAGCCCTATATGGCCAGGGTCCAACATACCTTAGGGACCGACTTTCTCCATATATTCCCCAGCGGGCACTGAGGTCGGGGTCAACCCACCGGCTAGAGGTTCCAGGCCTTAGGGCCGCCAGGCTCACCAGAACAAGGACCAGGGCCTTTTCGGTGGCGGCTCCCGTCTGGTGGAATGAGCTCCCAGAGGAGATCAGGGCCCTGCGGGACCTTGTACAGTTCCGCAGGGCCTGCAAGACGGAGCTCTTCCGCCAGGCTTTCGAATAGGAGCCGCCACCGAGGATTCCATCCATCAGGGATACCATCAATGATGTACCGGCCGTAACAATCCTGGCTGGTGCGGGCGGGATCTAGAGACCTACCACTGGGTCGCCATTCATAATAATGTTACAGGAAGCTATTAGCAATGTATTAGTCATAGGAATTCATTTTAACTGTTTTAATCATTTTAATGTATTATGTCTGGCCTTTGGGCCCATGTAAGCCGCCCTGAGCCCCTTCGCGGGGAGGGCGGGGTATAAATTGAAAGAATAAATAAATAAAAATAAATATAAACTGGAAGGGCGGGGTAAGAGTCTAATAAACAAATAAACAACTGGGCGAGGGGGGGGGCATACAGATGTTAAATAGCATTGGTGAGAGGACCGCCCCCTGCGGTACTCCACATTCCAGTGGGCATCCCAAGGAGACCCTCTGGCCAAGCGCCACCCTCTGCCCCCGACCACGGAGGAAGGAAGGAAGGAAGAAAACCCTCTCGAGGCAGTCCCCGGAACTCCTACCGTCGGGAGGCGGTGGGTCAATAGATCGTGGTCGACCGGACTGAAGGCCGCCATTAGCGCGAATACTAGTAACACCAGCACGGATCCAGGGGTCTACGGAGGTCATCTGTAAGGGTGGCCAGAGCCGTCTCTGTCCCATGTCCAGGGCGGAAGCGAGACTGGCAGGCATCAAGGATGGAAGCCTCATCCCGGAAGGCCTGGAGCTGGCCACTCAGGTCCCTGCGGCAGGCAGGCAGGCAGGCAGGCAGGCAGGCGGCGCGGGGGGGGGGGGGGGCGTGTGTGCTCCAAACAACGGCCCCTCCTTAACCAGGAGCGGAGAGGCGTTGCTGGCGGGCGGGGCGGGGCTGGGCTGGGCTGGGGGCGCGTCCTGCGGGACTCACTCTGCGCGCAAGGGAGCTCCTGCCCTCCCGGCCGAGAAGCAGGGCTGGCTGACTCAGCCGGTTTGGGGGGGAGGGGGGCGGGAGCGCGGGGAGGTTTAGGAGTGCGCGGGGAGGGGGACCTCCGTCCGGGAGGGGGCGCGAGCTGGCTGGCTGGCGGGCGGGCGGGCCGGGCGGAGCAGGCTGGCCGCGCTTGCCCGCCTCCTCCTGCTGGTCCGGGTCGGCTCCTCCCTCCGGGCCGCCCACGAGGCGGAGCGCGTCCGAGGCCGGCGCCGAGCAGCATGGCGGGTCCGTGGGCGCCCGCCTTCCCCAGCTACTTCCCGGCGGGGCCCCCGAGCCGCAAGGCGGGCGCGCCGCTGGTGGGCGGCTGGGGCGAGCTGGGGCCGCCGGTGGTGCAGCAGCAGGAGCCCCTGCAGACGAGGCCGGGCTTCGTGGCGCGGCGGCGGGCGGCGGGCGAGAGCTGGGCGGCGGGCGAGCCGGCCCCGGTGCCCCTGCAGCTCCCCGGCCCGGCTGGCGCTTCGGGGGCTGAGCCCGCCGCCGCGCCGGACCTCCTCTACGCGGGGCAGGTGCAGCGTGCGGCCGTGCCGCCCGCCGCCCGTGCCGCCCTCGACTTCGCCGGCCAGGTCAGGAGCGCCGCCGGGGGAGAAGGGGTCCGGGGGGGAGGGAACCGGGCGGGCGCCCCCCTGCCTCCCCCCCCCCATACACACACACTCCGGCCGCTGCGCCTCCAGCTCGCCTCTCTAGCTCTCGCTCTCCCTCCCTCCCTGTCCGTCTGTCCCCGCAGCTGAGCCGCCTGGCCCGCGAGCAGCCCGACGTGGCCTTCGGCGCCCTGGGCCGCCTCCTCCACCCGCACTTCTCCCTGACCAAGCGGGCCGTGCCGGTGAGTCCGCGCCGGGGGGGGGGGGGGTCGGTTGGGAGCCCTCGGCGGCCTTGCCCGCCTGCCTTCTGCAGCGACGGCCCAAGGAGAGGCAGGCCTGGCGGGGCGACCGGGGGGGGGGGTTCGGAGGCTAAGCAGCCCCCCCCCCCCCGCGCACTCTTTTCTTTTCCCGGTCTCTTCGGAGCCCTGGAGCCAGCGCCTCTCTCTCTCTCCCCTGCAGAGGAAATCGCAGGATCGGGTCCTCCGCGTGGCCACCCTGCTGAAGCACCTGGAGGCCAAGGGGGCCAGGAGGTTAGCCGCCCCCCTCCCCCCCTCCCCCAAGCGTGTCTTC
Organism: Lepidodactylus listeri; assembly: GCA_029233225.1. Taxonomy (NCBI): domain Eukaryota; kingdom Metazoa; phylum Chordata; class Lepidosauria; order Squamata; family Gekkonidae; genus Lepidodactylus; species Lepidodactylus listeri. Next base: position 415,357 of record JARCFY010000004.1, on the reverse strand, counting down.
AGGCTGGACCTGAGCCTCAGGGCCCCTCGGGCAATGCCCCGCCTGAACTTCCTTGGGGTTCCTCCGCCTACAGCTGGGCTTCTGGGCTGGGGGGGGGGGCGGGCGGCAGGGGCCTGCCCTTCGACGACACCCCCACAGGCGGGGCCCTGGCGTGGGTGCCTCCCTTCCCTCTTTGCAGCCGGGCTGCGTGAGGCATTCCTGCCCGAGCAACAGACAGCCCCCAAGTGGGGGGAGGGGGCAGAGGCCCCCAGAGTCCCCCCCTGATCTCGACTCCCGCTTTCTCCTCCCCACCCCCCCAGGAACTGCCCCTGTTTTTGGGCCTCGGGGCGCCTGCAGAGGTTCTGCCACTTGTCTCGGGACTGGCTCTTTGAGCTGCCCCTGGAGCTGATGGGCGAGTGGGTGCACACGGACATGGCTGAGCAGTGGGGGCGCCTGCTCTTCGACGACACCCCCACAGGCGGGGCCCTGGCGTGGGTGCCCCAGGAGACTGGCACAGCACCCGAGCACTGTGGCTGCCTGGTGTACCCGTCCGGCGAGGCCACGAACCAGCTCTGTATCCTTGTGAGGGGAGGGGTTGAAATCCTGGGGGTTGCAGCGGGGGTGAAGGCGCCTGCTGTGGGAAGGAGAGGGAGCCCTTGGCCTTGGAGGCCCCCCCCCCCGCTGGCCACCTGGACGGGCAGTGAAACTCTTGGCCTCGGCCTCGCGCCTCCCGTGCCCCCTTCAGCAACAGCCCTGCAAGGTGGGCTGGGCTGATCCCGTCTGTGTCTCTGGCAGGGGGGTGCCCAGCGCTTGGTCCCTCCCGCCCCCTCCTCCTCCTCCTCCTCCTCCTCCCGGCATTGTCCCTTAGCTGCCCCCCTCCAAGGTTTCCAGGACATGGCTCTGAAGCCCACCAGTGATGGCTCCCTGCGGCCCCACCCTCGGGGCTCTCCTGCACAGTTCGAGCTCAACAGTGCCGTTCAGCAGGTGGCGGCTGCAGCCCACGTGGATGGCTGTGGTGAGCACCAGTGGGGGGTGGGGGCCAGGCTCCAAGCACCCGCCCCACCCTCCTCCCCTCCTTTTTTTCATCCCTGGCTCTTGGTTCTGTCCCTCTGAACACAGACTTCATTGGGGTGCGCTCAGACCATCACTGTGGGGTGTGGAGGAGGCAATGTGCGGCGGCCCCTGCACCCCTCCAGGTCATCAGCACGGAGGCAGCCTGCTCCTCCCTCGCGATCAGGTAAGCCCTGCTGGCTCTCCCCTGGGGAGGGGGGAGGGGGCTCCTCTTTCTTCAGGACGGTGGGGGGGGGTCGTGAGAGAGGTTCTGCTGGTGGGCGATCCGTGGCAGGCAAGTGGCTCCCCCCACGTTGTTCCTGGGCCTCCTCAGGACTCCGGGTGGGGCTGTGGCTTGGCAGCGCAGAATCCGCTTTGTGTGCATAAGGCCCTGGGTTCGATCTCTGGCAGCATCTCCAGTTGAAGGCATCAGGCAGCCGGTGACGTGAAAGACCCTTTTCTGCCTGAGACCCTGGAGAGCCACCCCCTCTAGGCCAGCGGCAACCAAGCTCTCTTTCCCTTCCCGCCGTCATGTTTGAGTGGTTGTCTCCTTGAACGTTGCTCTGGGGTGCTTTGAGCACCAGAGGGGCCTCGAGTCACAGTGCGGCAGAAGACCTGGAGGGCCCCTCTCTGCCTGTGTGTGGATCTGGTCCAGCTGTCATGCGCTCCTCTTTGCGGCGGCTCCTCTTGCCTGCCTCCCCGCCTGCCCGGCCTCTCTTTCTCTCGAGGGCTGCAGCTTTCCCGTAGCAGCCCTTGCTCTCGGGTCGGCTTCCCCAGATCACCCTCCCTGTGGGCCTGCAGGAGGTCCTGGGACAGGGTGTAGCTGGAGAGGCTCAGAAGAGAGACAGTCCACCAACTGTGGCTGGGGATGTCCAGTAGAGAAATGTACGTGGCATGCTGTGGTTGCTGCTTTTCTGCTTGATGATGTGTGTGTTTTTGTGAGCTCTCTGTGTGTGTGTGTTCAGGCTGCACAGGGTCTGACCAATGAGAGGAACTCCCTCTGTGGCCGCCCCCACGCAGCACAGCTGGAGAGGCCCAAGGGGGTCCCCTGTGGCTGACTGCCCTTTCCCCCCCCCTTTCCCTTGCAGCCCCCACCTGCCGGGCGAGGCGTCCCTCTGCACCCAGAGCGGAGCCCTGTACCTGTGGAATGTCGAGCTGGGGTGAGCAGCACCGTTGGCCTGGGGGTGGGGGGGAGGCAGTAGTGAGGAAGGAAAGGAGTCCCCCGGAGAAGCAGCCTGGCCTCTGCTGAGCTGCCGTGTTGTGGCCCGGGGGGGGGGGGGCGGGGGCGGGGGCTGGCAGGCAGGCAGGCAGGGTCTGGAGGTGGGAGGGGAGCTGGCAAAGACCCCTGGGGGGTTTCTAGTTCTTCTTCCATCACTTGGCCTGGGGTGGGGGGGGTGGGCTGTGTGGGTAGCTGGCCTGTGGGCAGCAAGGAGAGCTGGGCGGAGTGGTTCAGCCCTCCCCTCCCCAGAGCATAGGAGCCCTTCTTCCCCAGGCTGCCCTCGTCGGTCATCTCTGGAGGCTGTGGCCCGTGTAGGGGGACATGAGCTCGGCCCTCTTCTGCCCTCCTCCTTCATTTCTGTTCTGCGGGGCCTGAAGCTTTCCAAAGTTGGGTTGCAAGAAGGCTTGGCAGAGTTGGGGGTGGGGTCCCTGCTGTGTCCTGCGAGTTCCTTTGCCTTTTACTTCCCAGAGGGCTGGCAAGGTGGGCGGGGGTCATGCATTCCCAGATGCCAGCCCTGCCTGCCTGTCTCTTCTCAGGCTTCAGCGGCTGCACCAGGACGGGCAGACCATGTTCTTCTGTGACCCCTCCCCTTGGCGCTGGAGTGACTTCACGGCCCACCCGCTGGTGCTGAGCTATGCGGACCGTACCGGGCTCCTGGGCATTGACCGCAGGGTAGGCTGCGTGGGAGGGACGTCTTACAATAATTCCCAGGTGCAAGGCGGGGGGGGGAGGGGCCTGGTAGAGCCAGTCTGGTGTAGTGGTTAAGTGCGCGGACTCTAATCTGGGAGAACCGGGTTTGATTCCCCACTCCTCCACTTGCACCTGCTGGGTGACCTTGGGCAAGCCATAGCTCTGTCCCAGCTGTTCTTGATAAAGAGCAGTTTCTGTCAGAGCTCTCTCAGCCCCACCCACCTCACAGGGTGTCTGTTGTGGGGAGGGGAAGGGAAAAGGAGATTGTCAGCCGCTCTGAGACTCCCTTGGGGAGTGGAGGGCCAGGGGTATAAATCCAATCTCCTGCTTTGTACTCCTGGTTTGCTGGCTGTTTCACCTGGCCTGAAGTAGAACCCCCCCCCCCCCCCACAGATGCGCTTGACTATCTTCCTGCTCCATCAGAAAGAGCCCGTGAAAGTTGGGGGGGGGGGGGCTGCTGTTCTTTGAGGACTCAGGGGAGGTCTTCCTGTCTTCAGGTGCCTTCAGGTTGCCACTTTGAGCTCTTCAAGGTGGGCAGTGAAGTGGACTGCCAGCAGGGGGAGCGCCTGGTGCAGGCCAGGTACCTGGGCCAGGTTGAGCCCTATCACCACCTTGTTGCCACGCAGGTAAGTGCGGGCAGGGGCCTGTGGGTGTGGGTGGTCCCCCCCCCCCCCCCCGGCTGCTGCTGAAGGAAGGCCTTGGAAGGGGGCCTTGGAAGCCAGCGCCCTCCTGCTGCCGCCAGCCCAACATCTTCCTTTTTATTTTTGAAACGGGAGTCCTGGCTGCTGCAGCCACTAGAGGGCCAGGGAAGTCTGAGCATAGCAAAAAGCTCTGGGATCGGCTAAGCTGCCCAGGCTGTCTCTAAGTCTCAAGTGGACTTCCTGAGCGGAGCCTCCGGATGGATAGCCGCTTCAGTGACCCGCTTCATCCTGCAGACCACCTTCTCCAGTAGCCCAGCCTTTTTCTTTGTCACAGTTCTGTCAGAGCTGTTTTCTCAGGAGCAGTCTTTGAAAGAGCTCTCTCAGCCCCATTTACTTCACAGGGTGTCTGCTGTGGGGAGGGGAAGGGAGTTTGTAAGCCACTTTAAGACTCCTTTGGGTAGTGAAGGGTGGGGTATAAATCCAATCTCCGCCCCCTTCCTGGCACTCAGCTCAGCCAGATCTTGCAGAGCAGCAGTTGTGGTGCTGCAGCAAGATAAAGCCACCTTTCCCCCTCTCAATTTCTCTCCCTCTTTTCCACGTTTCTCATTCTTTCCTGCCTCCCATCACCTAGTTTTTCTGTGTCTCCCCCACCCCTCCCCAGATGCCTGCTCAGAGCACTAGCGATGTGTGTGTGAGTGGGGATTTCATTTCTTTATTTTGCTGTCAAGGGACCCTGTAGGGTTTTCAAGGCAAGAGGCAGCTGGGGGTGGGTTGCCATTGGCTGCCTCTACCTCGGCCCTGCTGAGCTTTTGAGGTCTGAAGAGGTCAGGCCACCCCGAGGCTGCTATCCAGGTCAGGGCTAGGCGGAGGGTCATGTGACTGGCCCAAGGTCACCCAGCGAGCTTCCGTGGCATGGCTGTGGATTCAAACTTGGATTTCCCACACCCTCGTCTGGCCCTCTAACCACTACACACCACGCTGACTCTCACAATGAAATAGCATGTTGGAATTTGAATGGTTTTTACTGGCATGGTTACATATGTGCCGTTAAATACAGGAAGTTTTTCACTGTCTGCGTTTCTTTTCTGGCCGTTGAATACAAAGTTCGGGTCCAGGGGGCACCTTTAAGACCAAGCTTTGTTCTGCTGCTTCAGGCCCGCACGGCTGCCAACCTGAATCTGTTCTTTGGCTTTTATTATTATTATTTGTTTTATGTCATGATTATTCCTGAAAATAATTTTGTTGTACAGAGGAGGGGCCCCAACCTGGATAGCCAGAGCCTAGCCTGATCTGTTCAGTTCTCAGGAGTTCAGCAGGGCCAGCCACCTCTCGACCTCTCTGGCCTTGGGAACCCCCGGGAGGGTTGCCGTGAGTCGGCTGTGACTTGATGGCAGAAATAATTCTGGAGAGAGAGGGTTAAGAGAATTACCGCGTGGGGGGGGGGGGCGCATGTGGCCCTCCATTTCCAGCCAGTCCCCTCTGCCCCTCCAGCCGGGGCCTTGTGGGCACCTCCCCTCTCCTGCCACGGTGCTGCAGGAGGGACACGCCGGCCGGCCACAGCGGGTTAGTCTGGCTGCCCTCTTGCTGGAGCTGAGGTTGGTGGATGGGGGTGGTGGTTTGAGTTGGCCTTTTGGCCTTCTTTACAGCAAGCCCCCCAGCTGAAGGGGGACAGGCTTCCCTCCCAGGGGCTGCTGGCACCCAGCTTCCAGGGCCACGCTGATGGGCGATGGTCTGCTTGGGTGCGAAGAGAAGAATATGGATATCTTTGACTCTGTAAAACACTTTGGGGAGGATTCAGCCCTTGTTAAAGACGCTATCCCCACTCTCACTTCTGGGGGGAGAGGGGCGTTAAGGTCTGAGGCCCCTGCTACACACACCCCGCCCCTTCCAGCCGCCCCGGAGTCTTCCCGCAGTCCTTGTGTGCGTGCCCCGTCTCAAGTGGGTGCCTCAAGGCAAGCCGTCTCTCCCATGCCACACGGTGGGCAGAACCAGTCTGGGGCAATGGTCAGGACCACGGACTCTAATCTGGGAGAACTGGGCTTGATTCCCCACTTCTCCTCCATATGCAGCTGCTGGGGTGACCTTGTGTCAGTCCCAAGTTCTTTCAGAGGTGTTCTCTCAAGAGCAGTTCTCAGTCAGCTCTCTCAGCCCCACCCACCTCACAGGGTGTCTGTTGTGGGGAAGAGAAAGGAGTTTGTCAACTGCTCTGAGACTCTTTTGGGTGGGGAAGGGCAGGGTATAAATCCAATCTCCTCTTCTACATTAAGACAGGACCGGGTGTGCGAAGCTCAGAAACTGGCTCTCTCCTGGCCAGTTTCACTGAATGTGTTGGGGGGGGGAGGGGGAGGAAGGGATTGAGAGCCTGTGCGCCTCCCTGGTTAGGTCCAATCCTGCCCATCTTCTTTTCCTTAGTTCTCCGTGTACGTGCTGGACGAACGCTTCCCAATGGTGCCTGTTCTCCGCTGGCAGCACATGATGCGCAGGCCACCCCTCTACAGCCACATCCTGCCCGGTGGGGGGCTGCAGCGTAGCCACAAACTCCTCCTTGGCGCCTCCCACTCTCAGGAGCTGCTGCTGGTGCAGTTTGCAGGTGCGGGCAGGAAGCGGGGAGGGCCAGGAGGACTGGGGGGGCAGGCCCTGCAAGGGGCACGGGGGGCAGAAGCTGGGTGTCCCTGGGGGCTGTTGGCATTGATGGCTTCTTTCCACAGGTGGCAGCGGCACCCCATGCCAGCTGTGGGGCAGCCCCCGGAAGCTCTCCTCCATCGGCGAGTGCCTCCCCCACTTCCCCCTGCAGTTGCCCTCCTGCCAAGGGGCCCTGAAACAGCGCCTGGCCGCACCCACAGCTGGTATGTGGCAGGACAAGGGAAGCCGGGGCAACTGTGCCTCTCCGTGGGCGGGACTGTGCTTCTGAGTGCCCCTTCACTCACTCACACTCTCTCTCACACACACACACACACACACAAACACAGATCAAGGCCCTTTGCAGCCTGCCTGCTGCTGGTTTCCATCGGAGTCTCTCAGTGTTTTCATGGGCAGGGGAAGGGAATAGCTTTTCCAGGTTCCCTCTCTGTGCTGACTGCAGGTTGGGGCTGCTTGTGGCCACTCTGTCCGCTGACCTGCCCACTCTGTTCTCCTCTGCCAGGCATCGCAGCTGCAGTGGGCCGGCAGGGCCAGAGGGAAACGTTGCTCGTCTTCCAGCTCTCGCAGGCCGGGGACCTTTTCTACCAGCCCCTCCTCCGCCAGGCGGTGGGCAAGGAAGCTGGGCAGGACTCACCGCTGGGAGCAGACTTGCCACGGGGGCCCCTGCAAGAGGAGGAGGGGCCCTGTGCAGACTCCCCAGCCACCACCACACTCGGCACTGCCGCTGCTGCCAGCTACAGCCGTTGGCTCAAGGCCTTTGGGCACAGCTGGCAGCGGGTATCGGCTGTGCCCCAGCCCCCCTTTGCTGTCCGTCAGCGTCGTCTCTTCCGCAAACAAGATCTCCGAAAGCGGCCTGTGACAGCTGCCACCCTCCAGGGGGCCCGCCAGCGCCTGCGCCAGGCCATGCAGGACCGCCGGCTCCTGTGCCCCTGGGAGCCAGGCCTGGCCCCGGCCGCTTCCCCTCTGCCCCCCGTGGCGGAGCCGGTGGCCCGGAAGCCCCACCTGCAGGAGCGGCTGCTGGCCTGCTGGACGGGGGGCTGGGGCGCCTGGTGGCAGAACAAGCTGGGCCTGACCAGGGCCCAGAAGAGGCGGGCGCTGAGGGAGCGGCGGCAGCGGCTGAAGAGGGCCCATGGTACCCCGAGCTTCTCGCTCAGCTTCACCTCCTCTCCCGGCTCCCCGTCGGCCCTCAGCGACCTTTCCCAGGGCTCCTGCGCCAGCCCCCGGGTCAGCCGAGCCCCCCCTGTTGCCCCCCAGGACGACTCCCTGCCGGACTCCCAGGGGTCGCTGCTCTCCAGCCAGACCCTGAGCAGGCGAGGCATCCCCCGGGAGCGCCGCAGCACCCTGCGTGACTACCTGGCCGTTCTGGAGCCACCGCCGGAGCCCCCTGAGGACCTGATCCTGGTGCAGCCGGCCAGCCAGCGCTCACTACCCTCCTCCCAGGGCTCCTCGCGGGCCCCTCGGAAGCGGGGCCTCATGGGCTTCTGAGGAAAACACACACACACACACACACACTCCATCAGTAAAGGGCAAGTGTTGCTGCAACCCCCAAGGCCTCCAGTCTCCTCTAGTCTCTCTCTTTCTCTGGTGGTGGTGGGGGAGGGGGGGAAGGAGTGGTTCCGGTGTAGTCCTGGTTCTTTTCAAGCTCTGTGTGGGTTCTACCCCCCCCCCCACACACACTTTGGGTTGAGGAGTACCTGGAGATCTGGGGGGGGGGGGGCGGTCAGCAGGCTCTAGTGCCCCCTTCCCCCCCCCCCGCGCCAACGCAGCCCTGTTCTCCACGGGGCGGGGTTCCAATCTCTCCCTGCCCCCCCCCCCCCTCCCGCGGGACTGGCGGCGCAAGAGTTAAGGGGGCGTGGCCTGGCCGGCTCCCCCCTCCCGCGGGGAAAGGCGGTCGGGCGATGGCGGCGGCGGCGCTGCTGCTGCTGGGGCTCGGCGGGGCGGCGCGGGGACTGCTGCGGGGCGGCGGGCGGCCTGGGCAGGTAGGAGGTCAGCGGGGGGCGCCGCTGCGCGCGCAGAGCTAGCAGGGGTGGGGGGGGGGTTCCCTGTCGGGGAGGGAGGAAGGGGGCGGGCCGAGGGCTGGGCCGCAGGCGCTCCTTCCAGGGGGGGGGGGTTGGAGATCTCGGCCCTCCCCCCCCCGCATCCCCGGCCTGACCCACAAATCGGGGGGGGGGGGGTGCTGTCGTCTTGGCTCCTGCAGCGGGCGCGGCTGGCCTCGTGGGGGGGCCCCGACGGGGAGGTGGCGGAGGCGCAGCGGGTGGAGGAGCGGCCCGGCCCCACCATCTTCAGCCGGATCCTGGATGGAACCCTGCCGGCCGACGTCCTCTACCAGGATGACCAGGTGACTCCTCCCCCCCCGCGGCGCCTCTGAGCATGGGCAAAAGGTTCGGGTGGGGGGGGGTTGCCGCAGGGGAGGCGGGGTGGGACTTCCCCTTGCTGCAAGCGCTGATCTCTGTCTCGGCTCCCCCCCCCCCCCCCCCAGTGCATGGCCTTCTGTGATGTGGCCCCCAAGGCGCCGGTGCATTTCCTTGTGATTCCCCGGCGGCCCATTCCGCGCGTCAGCCGGGTGGCGGAGAGCGATGCCCAGGTGAGCAAGGGACGGGAGGGAGGCCGGCCCCGGAGGCCAAGGGACTCCGGCTCCACGGGGCAGGGCAAAGCAGCGGAGACTTCGGGCTCCCCAACCGCAGGAGCTAAGGGCGGGAGGCGGCCATGGGAGCCGCTTTCCTGAGGTTTTTTTTGGGGGGGGGGGGGTGGGGAGGCGGCTTGCTTGCTTGTGGGGTCGGTGAACAAGAGGTGACTGATGCGGTGAGAGAATCTCTAGTCCTTCACTCTGAAACTTCCCGTGCATGTCCCATGTGCCTCATCAGGGAGTGTGGAAGTAAATCCAATCCAAACCTTAAAAACGTTAATATTAAGCATTCTTTTAAAAGACAGAAAGTGGTAAAAGTGCAAAGTAAATAAGAATGTAAAACATCAAAGCAACTACCATTGGGCTCTTTTCAATTTATCAGATGGCTTCCGAAACCCCCGCCCCCCAAAAGTCCCTAGAGTTCACAGCGTTTTAGAGGGTGGAAGTTCTTTGTGGAATCGAAGAGCTACCTCCGATGTGCACTGTTCACACCTTCCTCCAATCTGGGGAAATGGGATTGGGGGGGGGGGGTACCCAGTTCTCCAACCAGTGGGTAAGGCACTCAGGTTTCTCTCTCTCAAGTTTTCCACTCAAACTGATTTTTGCTAATAAAACAAACAATGGATGGCAGTTCTGTGTGCATGCTCATTTGAGAGCGAGCTCCACAGGGCTTAATTGACATCCAAGTAAACAAGCGGAGGGTTGGCCACTCCAAGTGGAGGTACTCCAGCGACTAAAGTCCACCAGAGGAGAAGGCATCCTTGCCCCAACCAAAGGAAATACCCTTTCCTTTGGAAAACATTAAAAATTGCAGATTGTGGCAAACTGTTCTTGCTGCAAAAGGAGTACACCTACTGATCTGTGGTCTAAAAATGAGCACAAAAATGGAGGCCTGAGCCTCCTGGAGCTTCTAATCTAAATTTAGACAGTAGGAGAGACAGCAGAGAGCAGTCCAGAAAGGGAGCCGTCATGCAGAGAAATCCATGCACAAAATAACACTGAACAGCACCCTGGGCCTCTCCGTATTTAACTTGGTGACCCAGGCGGTTGCTTCTTCCCTGGCCTTTTGGCATGTGTTGGTCTGTTCTATTGCATCAACTGCCTTCATGAGGAAAGTGGACTATAAATGAAGCAAGCAAAAGATTCCCAGCCAACAGGAAAGGCACAGGCCTCAGACCTGGCAATTATTACTCTTCCCCCACACACACGCGCACACATACACACACATCACACGCACACGCTTTATTGGCAGTTGCTGTACTTGTAAGTGTTTTGTTCTCACCAGGTTAAGGTACTTGGTGTCCTGCTCTACCCTCCTTTCCTTTTGTATCCTTAGAAGCTCAGTTTGGTGTAGTGGTTAAGTACACAGACTCTAATCTGGGAGAACCGGGTTTGATTCCCCACTCCTCCACTTGCACCTGCTGGATGACCTTGGGCAAGCTATAGGTCTGTCATAGCTGTTCTCTCAAGGACAGCTTGGGAAAGAGCTTTCTCAGCCCCACCTACCTCACAGGGTGTCTGTTGTGGGGAGGGGAAGGGAAAAGGAGTTTGGAAGCCGCTCTGAGACTCCCTTGGGTAGTGAAGGGCAGAGTATAAATCCAATCTCTTCATGAATCTTGAGCAGCAGGAAACACTTATTCCTTATTTTTTAGATGGAAGGGTTAAAAGGACTGAAACGAATCTTGCAGTTGCTAGTGTGACCTTAGGATCCTTATCCCTCATAATCTCAAAAAATCTGCATTCCAGCAGGGTGTGAAAGGATGTATCAATCCTGTTAAGGCCACAAGGGCAAATTCTGTCGATGCAGGGCCTGTTCAAAAATTTCCCTAGCAAAACCAGCGCAGGTGTAATGTTCAGTCCTGCAGACAAAAAAGCTCTGCAATAATGTGAGATGGTACATATGGGGGGGGAGGTGAAGATTTTGGGTAAGAAAGACCAAAAAATAGGAGAGAGCATATTCTGCGGTCCCTCAGAATCAAACTACCGTGGTCAATTTCGAGGACTCGCTCTTTGATCAGAGAAAATGCTCTGGTTTTGCCCATCTCAAAAATGTCATCAATCGACATTCCCATGTCAGAAGAGAATAGAAGCGGTGTGCGTGTGTGTGTGTGTGTGTGAAATTCCTGTACTCTTCCCCCCCACCCCAGGAGGTGTACTTAAAATGGCTATAGAGATTCCACTGGAGCAGGTGCTCTTCCTTCTCCGTGGAGAGGGGCTGGACTGGGTGAGGCGGGTAGAGAGAACCACTTTTATGCACTTAATGAAGTCCCTCTGCCAAAATCACAGCAGTGGGTTTTGCTGGTGGGAGCTGTCTTGTTTGGAAGGAACCCCCCCCAGAAGTGGGAAAGCAGAACTGCCCTATTGGCCCGGGGGGGGGGGCATTTCAGTGGTTTCCCCCAAGTAGAGGGAAATGCATTGCTGCGTCCAGGGAGGGGGGCTCAGCAATTCACCCCTGAGGAGGGGGGCTCGGAGCTTTGCTTCCTGGCAGGTGACTTGTGTCTGCCCTGTGGCTTGACCCCTCCCCCTCCTCCCTTCCCAGCTCCTGGGGCACCTGCTGGTGGTTGCCAGCCAGACTGCCAAGGCCCAGGGCCTCTCGGACGGCTACCGCATTGGTGAGTACCTAGCAGATGGGTGACTGCCTGTGCCAGGGTCTCATGCCTTCCCCCTGGAGGGGGGCACCCACCGCCCGCGCTGCCCCATGCTCCTCCCAGCGTGCTACCGCAGGGCCCTTGCCTGAGTCTCTGGCCGGGAGCCCTGGCCAGGGGCAGCCAGAACGGAGGGCACCTTCTCTCGCACAGAGGGAGCTGGGGTGCAGGCTCCCTCCTCTGTTGGCCTGAGCAAGTGGATCGGGGCAGGGCGGCTGGGAATTTTGCCCCAGAGATGCAGCCCCCCTCGCCACTTGACCGTAGCCTCTGGGCTGGGCAGTTCTGCTGTTGGCCAAGGGCTCCTGGGCAGAGGGGCAGGGCCCAAAGAGGGCTCTGGGGCGTGCCTGTCCTAGGCCCAGTCGCTCAGGCTGTGGCCGGGGCTCCTTGTGGCTCTCCGTTCCCGACTCGCGTGGATCTTCTGCCGAGCAACACATTCCTTAGGAGCCCTGTCTCTCTCCCCCCCCCCTTGATTGGCCTGGGGAAGGGCTGGGCAAAGGTGCTCTGTCACACTGTCCCCTTCCTCCCTCCTTCTCTTGCAGTGATCAACGACGGGAAGCAGGGGGCCCAGTCTGTCTATCACCTGCATCTCCACGTTCTGGGGGGCCGTCAGATGGGCTGGCCCCCGGGCTGAGCTGCTGGCCGCACCCGGAAACCACCGGACAATAAACACGTGCCCTGAGACCTCTGTGACCTCCTTGCTTGGTGGGGGGGGGGTTTGCTCTTGCCCAGCTCCTCTTCTTAGCTTTTCCTTGTGGCCTTGGGAGTGAGGGCCTGCCCAGCAGGACATCCGTCACCAGGGCAGGGTGGGGGCTGGGAGACCTGGGTCTGCATGTGGGCCTCGCCACTGAATTGGGGGCAGCTCAGATTGCCCCCTCCCCGCGTCTTGCACGAGGCTGAGTTCCATTCACCATTCCCCTGTGTCTCATCTGGAGGGTTCGGGGGCTGTAAGGCATGAGCTCTCCTTCTGCCTATGGGCTGCCTGCCAGAGTAGTGAAAGGTTCCTCCCACCGGGAAAGATCTCTTGCCCCTAGGAAAGTTCCAGTTGCGACCCTGTGATCCTTCAAAAGCTAGGCAGAAGGGGAGAAAGGCTGGAGTGTTGGCTTTCTAGTTTCCCGTGGGTGCGCAGGGAAGAGCGGTTGAGCCCCTGGGGCATCCCATCCCCTGCCCACCCACAAAAGGGGTCTGCCAGCATCTCGGGGGCTCTTTGTGAATGTGCCGGTTTTGCGTTGAAATGCTTGAATGCTGCTTTGGCACAGTTTTTATTCACTTTGAGTACATTTTATATATGCAAAACATTCTAGAAACAGAACAAAGCCCATCCATACTGCAGCAATTGTATTTTTCTATAAGAAGCAAAGTTAAAGAAAATCAGTGATGCCTTCAAGGTCAGAGCAAAGTGGCCTTCCAGAAATCAGCCCCTTGCAAAAACAGGTCCTTGCGAAAAGAGGGCTCAAGTGTTAAAGGCTTTGAGGAGACGCCTGTGTTCCCACCACAATGGAGCTGAGGAGCACTGAGAACAAAGGGGTGGGGGTGGGGGGTGCTGCTGCTGGAGAGCAAGGGAGCCCCCTGGCAAGAGGGGCCGGGCCCAGGCAGGGCAGGGTGTCTCCGGTCGCTGTGCATGAGATGGTCAAAGCCACTGGTGGGCCTCTTCTCCAGGAGTCTGCCTGGCCCTCTTCTGAAAGCATCCATGCACGCGACCACCACCACGTCCACTAGCTGTGGATCCCACAATTCAATTACTTGTTGAGTAAAGTAGGATTTCCTTTTCTTTTTCCTGGATGTACTGCCTGCCAACTTCATTGGGTGACCCTGAGTTCTAACGTTACAGGACAGGGAGAAGAATCTCCTTCTTTCTACTTCCTACCTTCCACATCTAGACAGCTGTATCCTGTGTGCCCTCCCCACCCCCCACCGCCGTTAGCATTCTTTTCTTGGAAGTCCCAGCAGGCGCTCTCCAGCCTTTCCTCCTGGGGAGGGTGCTCCAGCCCCCTCATCATCTTGGTCCAGCTCTGCGATGTCCTTTTCTGGGATGCACACAGTATTTTGAATGAGGCCACAGACAGGTCTGCACGGGGCACTGTAATATCAGCTGTTTTATCATCAGTCCCTTTCCGAATCCTTTCTAGCATGGAGTTTGCCTTTTTCACTACAGCCACACTCTGGGTCGACATTTTCATCGTTTTCCACCACAGCTCCAAGTCGTCTTTCAGTCTCAGCCTGTTCATATCCCATCAGCATATATTTAAAGCTATAATTTTGCTGCTGTTTTTGTTGCACTGAGTTGTATCGTCTTTTCACCCACCGCCATTCAAATCCCATTTGCCCTGTTGCTCCAATTCACCCCCATTTTGATCGATCAAGTCTGCAGAGGTTTTCACTATCCGAAGTGTTTTGGTATTACCTGCAGACTTAGCCACTGTACTGCTCACCCCACTTCCAGATCATTTATGAACCAATTAAATAGTACTGGCCCCAGCACTGATCCTTGTGAGACCCCACTGCTCCCTCCACTGTGAGAACTGTGGTAAGAACATTGGAAGAGCCCTGCTGGGTCAGACCACTGAGGGTCCATCCAGTCAAGCCTCCTGTCTCACGCAGTGTCCAAACCAGTAGCCCCAGACATCCACCAATGGGGCACAGAGTCCAAGGCCTTCCCCTGATGTTTCCTCCTGGCTCTGGGATCCAGAGATTGACTGCCTTTGGATGTGGAGGTTCCCTTCAGTCACTGTGGCCAGCCGCTGCTGCCAGACCTCTCCTCCATGAATCTATCTTTTAAGGCGCTATATTCCTGTTGCTCTTTTAAAGCGCTTTGTTCCTGTGGCCACCACCACATCCTCTGGCAGTGAATTCCACATCTTAATCATTCTGTATAAAGTATTTCCGTTTGTCTATCCTGAATGTGCTGCCCAGTTCCAGTTATTTTGGGAGGAGAAAAAATTTATTTATTCCAACACACGCGCATTCTCTCTCTCTCTCTCTCTCTCTCCAGAAAGGTTCACTTTTTCAGGATGTAGAGACCACTAGATTCGAGTCCAGTAGAACCTCACAGATTGACCCAAATCCCAGGGTCCCCGCTTGTGAGACTCAAAGCTTCCTTTCCCCGGCCCAAGGAGAGGCAGTCTGTTGCCATTCCCACACGCTACTTTCTGGATGCCCTGTGAGGAACATCAGTGCTCAAGGGGGGGGGGGGGGGGGGCGGAGGCAGCAGGTCTGGACGCAGTCTCTCTCCTTTTTAGCCTCTTGTTCTGATCTCTGGCTTGTAGTCTGAGAGCTGGCTATTGGAAAGTCCGGAAGAGAGAGGGGTTGCACTTCTCCGATGACTGTGGGAACAGGACTTCTTGAGAAGAGTTGGGGGGGACGGGGGGGGAGAGCTGATGGAGCAGTTCTTTTTCAGAATAGCTGTCCCTATCATAAGAACACAAGAGAAGCCACAAGACCAATGGCCCATCAAGTCCATGTCACACAGTGGCCAAAAACACCCGGTGCCCTCAGGAGGTCCAGCAGTGGGGCCAGGACTCTAGAAGCCCCTCCCACTGTTGCCCCCAAGCACCAAGAAAACAGAGCATCACTTGTCCCAGACTGAGAGTTCCTACCTATACTTTGGGGCTAATAGCCAGTCTGATGGACCTCTGCTCCAGATGTTGATCCAATTCCCTCTTGAAGCCGTCCATGCTTGTAGCCGCCACCCCCTCCTGTGGCAGTGAATTCCATGTGTTAATCACTCTTTGGGTGAAGAAGGACTTCCTTTTATCCGTTCTAACCCGACTGCTCAGCCATTTCATGGAGTGCCCACAAGGAGTTCTTGTCTTGTGAGAAAGGGAGAAAAGTCCTTCTTTCTCTACCTGCTCTTTCCCATGCATAATTTTGTCAACCTGCTGAGAGCTCCAGGAAGATCCGCAGTCACCTTCTGCTTATCCGTGACCATACTGAAGGGGATCGAACCAGTTTCCCTTACCCCGGAAAGCTCTGAGTTGTCCCCTGGACCACCCTTCTCCACCTACTTGTTAACCTTCTCAAAGAACTCCAGGAAGGCTTTTTCCTCAGCAGGCCTTCCTCCTTGATTGCCTGAATCCTCTCCAGACCCCCTTTTAAAAATCAGTGCAACACTTGCTTCTTTTTGGCCTGCGTGTCAGAGGAGGTATTCCCCCCCCCCCCTTCAAATTCTATTTTTGCTTGTCCTATTATGTTTCGTTTCTATTTTAAAAAATTGTGCCCTGCCTTTCCTCTTGGCTCAGGGAATCTTACAGGTAATAATTAGGCTGTTACAGGTTACCCTCAGATAAGCTGACCCATCCCAAATATCTCCCCCCCCCCCCCCCCACACACACACAGACGTGCACACCTGCTGTTCAGACCCCATCAAAAGCCCTGGCAAACAAGCAAGTTCCACACCTCTCGAAGAGCTCCAACTTCCATATGTTTTGCCCGATACTGGGGTCCCTTTCTCTTCACTCCATTGATGCAAACCTTCCACTTTCCTTAGCTTAGGCCATGCAGGCATCCTTTTAGGCGTGGTAGCACCTCTCCAGAGTGAAGGTATGCCTTCTATCTGGGCCTCAGTTAGGGCCAAACTAGACATTATGACAGCCACAGAGTGTCAGTTGACACTGCCACGGTCCCGGGCGGGAGTTGGGATTCACTGCGACAGAAGAGCTGATTCCCTCCCCCCTCGGGAATGTACTCCTACTCCCCCGCTCTCTAGCTCCTGCGCTTCGCTATCTCTGTCCTTGGTCGCTTGAAACTTCACACAGACTTGTTTTGAATTACATAAAGTCCTGCAGGTGCAAACCGCTTTTCCCGTTCCTGCTTTTAGCCTGGGAATAAAACAATGTAACTGTTTTAGGTGCCTTTTCTCCAGCCCACTGATTGGAGGTTTTCTATATGACAGGATAGTTTGCATATCCTATAATTATACTAACACAGTTCTTCATCTTCATTACTAACTCAACACGTGTACCCCGGAGATACCTCTCCAATAAAGAAGCTCTTGATTAAGAACCTTTGCCTGGAGTGGTTATATCCCGGGTAGTCTCACACAGAGCTGACCTGTGGCCACGGATGCCCTTTTAGAGAAGAATTCAACCACTTAAAAATCCTGTGAGGGCCCAGTCCTAATGTCTAGGTTGGCTCTGAGGACAAGTGTTAAGTTTCCAGGTATCCTATGACTAGCTCCCCCCCCCTTTTCTTTTGGAATCAAATGCAATTGTTTCTGACTTGCGGCGGGCATGTTCCGTTGATATGAACACAGTGGTTGAGCATCTGCAGTGCATGCAAAGGATCCCAGTTCAGTCTCAGAGGAGATGCTAACACTGACAGACAGAAGGAATGATGCAGGAGAAATTGCACACCAGTTCAGCACAGTGGCAGTGTGAGGGCACAATTCTCTGGGTGGCCAGCAGAGGGCACTGTCTGCCCAGCATCGGAGGCCAGCTCCCGCCTGTAAATCCTATGAAGAAAGTCTGAAGAGTCTGGGACTTTTTCGTTTAGGGGTGCAATTTCAGGATTTTTACTGTATTCATTGATTTTGTCTACATCTACATTTTTTATAGCCCGTCTCTCTCACTGGGACTCAAGGCATGTTGCAGAGAGTGAGTCAGCCCAATCCACAGGACGGAACATCCAGTGTGATGGGATTTGGATTGTAGCGGTCTGGAACCAACCAGAACTATGAGAGCAGAATTGCATGATGTGTTACAAGATGCAAAAATGAAACCGAGCACTCCTACTTAACGGCAACAGGCAGTACAAACTCCTCACAGCAGGATGCCTCACGGCCCATAGCCCTTCATCCAAGCATCTTTCTGAACCACTTTGTCACAGTGCAGCCAGCCCTCTGTGACCTCTGAGCCAGGAAAAGCTCTCTGGATCGATGAAGTTCTGCTCAGGTTGCAGAAAGCCAGGAGAGTGGGAGCCTTCCTGGCTGCATCAGCCAGGGCCCTTCCACAAGGTGCGCCCCCCCCCCCAATGCCCATGCGCCAGTTGGCACCTGCAGAAGGCCCCGTACCAGATGTGCCAAGGAGGGTGCAGTGGGATAATGTTGCCCCCCCCCCCCCCGCCGAAAGCAGGGTGCCGGAAGAGGCACCTTTGGTGGGAGCCAAGGCTGACATGGACGGGCTGCTGCTCTCGGGGAAGAAGAAGAAGAAGAAGAAGAGATTGGATATATATCCCACCCTTCACTCACTTAAGAGTCTCAGAGCGGCTTACAAACTCCTTTTCCCTTCCCCTCCCCATAACAGACACCCTGTGAGGTAGGTGGGGCTGAGAGAGCTCTTTCCCAAGGTGTCCTTGAGGGAACAGCTGGTACAGAGCTATGGCTTGCCCAAGGTCATCCAGCCAGGTGCAAGTGGAGGAGTGGGGAATCAAACCCGGTTCTCCCAGATTAGAGTCCCCACACTTAACCACTACACCAAACTGGGGAGGAGGCCAAGTGGCCCTGCCGGACTTGCTGGCTGTGGGTGGTCCTGGCACCGCATTTGCAAGGGACGCTTCCCTGGCTTATCTGTCTGGCAAAAGCAGGTCACAACTGATGACCAAGAAACCGTAAGGAACTCTGAAGTTTCTAGAGGGGGGAGGTCGGAAGGAGATTACATGGGAGAACCCAGAGGGTCTGAGACTTTTCAGTCTAGAAAAAGAGAGGCCAAAGGGGGATTTGTTAAGTTATGCGTGGGGCAGAGACAGTGGATTGAGGGAGCTGCTTCTTCCTCTCCCATGATGCTAGAACATGGGCGGCGGGGGGGGGGGGGTTTACCTCATGAAGCTGATGGCTAGCATGCTCAGGATAGACAAAAGGAAATACTTTTTAAGTCAACTAATAATCCACGATCAGTGCAGGTAGTGACTGTCACGAGCAGACGTGTGCATCAGTCACTTCTGGCAAACGAATGCATGACCTCCAGCATGAATGATCCTTAACAGCCTTGCTCAGGATCTTGGAAACTGGAGGAGAAGAGAATGGGAACTGAGGGACCTCCTGGCTTCCTCGACTGGGTCAGTCCCTCTCCTGTCGGGTCTTCCTCTTCTCCTGCTGCCTTCCATGTTTTCCTAGCATTCTTGTCTTTTCCAGGGACTCACGTCTTCTCATGACGTGACCAAAGTACAGTAGTCTCAGCTGCATTGTTTTAGCTTCATGGGAGAGTTCAGGCTGGATTTGCTCTAGAGCCCACTTATTTGTCTTTCTGGCGGTCCAGGACATCCGTAAATCTCCTCCAACACCACATTTCAAAGGAATCCACATGAGCGTGTGAAGCTGCCTTCTACTGAATCAGGCCCTGGGTCCTTCAAAGTCAGTATTGTCTACTCAGACCTCCTACCTAATCCTTTTAGCTGGAGATGCTGCCGGGGATTGAACCTGGGACCTTCTACATGCCAAGCAGATGCTCTGCCAGTGAGCCACAGCCCTGCCCCTCCACATTCTTCCTGTCAGCTTTCTTCACTGTCCAACTTCCACATGCATGCATAGCAATGGGGAATACTATGGTATGAATTTATTTATTTATTTTTATTTATTTATTCGATTTTATACCCCGCCCTCCCCGCGAACAGGCTCAGGGCAGCTTGAATTATCTTGATCTTGGTCGCCAGCAACATATCCTTACTCTTAAAGGTCTTTCCTAGCTCTTTCATGGCTGCCCTTCAAGGTCTCAGCCTCCTTCTGATTTCTTGGGTGCATTCTCCCGTATGGTTGATTATGGAGCCAAGGAACAGAAATAATTCCAGTGCCTTCATGGTCACTCTTAAAATTGTATAATTCCTCAGTAGTCAGTACTTTTGTTTTCTTGGTGTTTCACTCCACCTTCATCTAAATCTAATCCAGATTTCCTTATGATGTGTTCTGTGTATAGATTGAACAGAGAGGGAAATAATATACATCCTCGTCTGATGCCTTTGCCATCTGGAAACCATTCTGTTTCTCCATATTCTCTCCTAACTGTAGTCTCTTGCCCAGAGTTCAGGTTGCACATCAAAACAGTCAAGTCAAGTCAAGTCAGCCTTTATTGGCATAAATTAGGAAAACAATTTATACATATTAAAACCCGTTAAAAACACAGATATAAAATTCTAAAAGAACCTTTGGCACAACTTTAAAGCCAAACAAAGAAACTTGGCCACCTTCTCCGTGATGTCCGGACTAAAATCTCTTAAAAGTCTATGCACCTTGAGTGCATCAGAACAAGCACCCATACTAGTTAACAGAGAATGTAAATGTGTGCTCCTTAGATCTACATACAAGTTGCAGTGCAAGAGAACATGAGTAATTGATTCCACACAGCTCTTCCTGCATGGGCAATAGCTGGCCAGGTGCGAGACCTTGTTAAATCTGCCATATAAGATGGCTGATGGCATAGCATTGCATCTGGCCAGGGTAAACGCTCTGCGTTGCTGAGGTACCTGCAGAGATGTTAGGTATGAAGCTATCAGTCCTATTGGAAGGGGAATCTCAAAATTCAGAGGGGAGCAAGTTCTATTAGCTATGCTGTATAAATTTTGTTGCTCCGAGTCTAACAGCCTGGTTTTGATCTGTTGAAATGTGGCAGCAAAATGCATCATGGACAGGGATTCCAAGGAAAGACCCAGTTCGTTGATTTTCCCTTCAATGTACGCTGACCAGTTAGAAAGGTTAAACTCGAGGAGCATATGGTGTATAAGGCTCCCCTGTTCAAAGTTATAATGGAGGCGGAGCCAATATTTGAATGTTAAAAGCCACGCCAAAGTCTCCATCTGGGATGAACCAGTTTCCAAATATATAACAGCGTTCGGTACACAGTTTGGTAGGGCCATAATTTTCCGCAGAAATTTGGATTGAACACGTTCAATGGCGAGGTCGAAGGCTCTAATCCAAATTGGGATACCATACAATACCTGAGAGCTAACTTTGGACCTAAAGATTTTAATTGCATCTGGCACAAATTGGTTGCCCCTGCAGTAAAAAAACCGAACTATGGCCGATGCACTAACACTAGCAACCTTCGCCACACATTTACGATGGGTAGACCACATTGCATTATATTGAAAGTACATGCCTAGGTATTTATAGTCTTTAACTTGTTCTATCATTTTGCCATTGATGGACCAATGGTATAATCTCCATTTTTTGGAGAACACCAGGATTTTGGACTTATCATAGTTAAGCTGGAGCTTGTGGTTAGTAAAAAAGGCAGTACAGCGGGACAGCAACCGTCTCAGACCAACTTGGGAGTGAGATAACAACACAGTGTCATCAGCATAGAGTAATAGGGGAACATGTATTTTTCCCAGTTTGGGACTATGACAATCAGGGTCAGAGAGCTGGCCTGCAAGGTCGTTGAGATAAATATTGAATAAAAAGGGGGCTAAAATCCAACCCTGTTTAACACCCTTGTTTGTGGCAATCTTAGATGTCGCCTAATGGTGAGCATTTAATCTGGCATGTATTGAGCACATAAAGTTGTTTAATGAGTAAAAGGAGTCTCTTGTCCATGTTTAGCTGGTTCAATTTGGCCCAAAGAAGGTCCCTGTCAACTGAATCAAAAGCTTCCTTCAGATCCAGAAAGGCTGCGAAGAGTTTCCGATTGTTCCGTACAGTATGGGTGTCAACAAGGTGAGATAGGGTGATACAATGATCTAGGGTGGACTTCCCTTTGCAGAACCCCAGCTGTTCGGGACCTAAGATTTTTTCTTGTACCATCCAAGAGTTTAGCTTAACCAAAAGATGTTTAGAATATAATTTGCCTATGATGGATAATAGGCTGATTGGCCTATAATTGCTCAGATCTGTATGATCACCTTTTTTGTAAAGCGGAACTACTATTGCATTCAGCCATGCCGAAGGGATAATACCAGTTCTGTCCACCATTGTAAACAGGGATGCAAGAAGGGGAGCCCACCAGTCAGGGTCAAGTTTTCTGGAGGGATAGCATCCGGGCCAGGGGCTTTCCCTGGTTTCAGTTGGCCAATGAGTTCTTTGACTTCAGCCGGTAGCACAGGGGGCCAATCAGGGAGATCATCAGCAGAAGGTGCTCGAGACTCAGTACGAGGTGGATCTTGATAGAGTAAAGCTGAAAAATACTGAAACCAGACTTGAGAGGAGATGACTGACATAGAGGGATCATTAGCTCTAAATGCACCAGAGACAATAGCCCAAAATTTTTTAGAGTTCTTTAAAGTTGTGGCATGGTATAACTCATCCTACCGCATTTGAAAATAATCGGATCTCTTTTTCTTAATAAGTTGACACAACTGGTTCTTAAGATTAAAATATTCTATTGGGAGAGTTGGGGCCCTCAACTCACGGTAGTGGCTGTAAACATTGCATAATGATGTTTTAATTTGCCTACATTCTTTATCAAACCATGAGGGGCTTATAGAGTTGGTGACCCCCCCTATCTGGGCACCCTGGCCTTACACCCAGTGATTCAGAGATGTACGAAATTAAAGAGTCATAGGCTGACAAGGCTACAGTAGGGTCCGAAACATTGGATAAAACGAATCTAAGCTCCGCAACAGGGCCAGCTTGGACAAAACAGTCAGAGGTTATGGCACACCCATTTAAAAAAACCCCAGCTTTAGTTCACACAGTTCATGGTTCACACAGTCGAAAGCTTTGCTGTAATCAAAAAAACACAAACTTGTTTTCTTCTAAAATTCTCTGGTATGCTCCAGTAACCAATGTAAATTAGCAAAATGAACTCTAGTGTCTTTTCCTTTTCTGAATCTAGCTTGAACATTTGGTATTTCTCATTTCATCAATGTAAGATTTTAAGCATCACTTTTCTCATGTGAAAAATCAATGCAATGGTCTGATAGTTGGGTGTGTCTTCGATATCTCCTTTGTTGGGAACCGGAATGTAAATTAAGCGTTTCCACTCTGTGTAGGTAGATTGAGGTGGGTCACCGTGTTGGTCTGAAGCAGTAGAACAAAGTGTGAGTCCAGGGGCACCTTGAAGAACAACCAAGTTTAATTCTGGCTATAAGGTTTTGTGTTCATGCATACTTCTTCAGATAACACACGAAAGGTTACAGCCAGAATTAAACTTGGTTGGTTTTCAAGGTGCCCCTGGTCTCACACTGTGTTCCAATCCGTGGGCCACTGTTTTGTTTTCCATATTTGTTGGCATATTCTCATTACGATTTCGATGGGCTCCATTTCTGTGGCTTGGAAAAGCTCTACTAGTATCCCTTCTACCCCCTGCTGATTTGTTCTTCCCAAAGGCTGGACGAATAATTGTCAGAGATGCTTTAGGCTGGTCCTGCCCTGGGTAGGGGGTTGGACTAGACTAAATGGTCTGTATGGCCCCTTCCAACTCTGTGAGACTCTATGATTCTAATTGCTCTCAGTGCCGCTCTCTCGTCACTTTCTAAAACTGTGGGTTCTCCTTCTTGGATCTTGTGGAACAGATTTCTTGTTACTCCTTTTTTGTTGTTCTATCCATGGCTATTATAATAGTGCTTTTCTTCTCTGCATACATGTTGCTGAAAAGCTGCATTTAAAATTCTGGTTTCAGAGCTGTCACCTTTACTTTTTGTTTCTTGTCTGTCTTTTGTAATTTTAAGAGTTTCATCCATTCTTTTCATTTCTTTTGGCTACAGGAAGAGTTTTTATGCATTCTTCCTTGATAATGACTCTGGTTTCAGTCCACAGTTCCACTAGTTCATGATCAATTGAACTTAGTAACACAAACCTGTCCTTCACATGGAGATAGGTCAAGATGGGTGGCCGTATTAGTCTGTAGCAGTAGAAAAGAGCAAGAGTCCAGTAGTCTTTAAGGTACTACTGGACTCTTGCTCTTTTCTGCTGCTCTTCACATGGTCTGTAAAATCTTCAGGAATGTTATTTATATTATATTTTGGCACTATGATGTTTTTAGTGTTCCTCTTCAGCTTTATTCTATTTTTTGCTACCAGGAGTTTGTAGACTATATCAAGATCACCTCTTAGTCTTGTTCTGGCAGAGAGGATAGAGCTTCTCCATCTTCTGCCTCTGACTATGTGGCCTATTTGATTTCTGTATTGGCCTTCCAGTGATGTCCATGTCAGGTACAATCACCTGTTCAGTTGCCTGAAGCCTGTGTGTGCAGTGAACATATTGCTAGCTTCACAATATTCTATGAGTTGCTCTCCTGCTTCAATTGTAATCCTAGTCCAGATTTTCTGACAGTCTTTGATTCTGCTTTGTTTCCTACTTTTACATTCTAGTCACCTGTGGTTATCCATGCACCTCGTGTAGATGTGTGATCAATTTCTTCTGGGAGAATTGCACAAAATCTTTCAGTTTCTTCCTTTGGCATCCATAGTTGGGGTGTAAACTTGGATAACGGGTATGTTGATCAGCTTATAGTTTTCCAGTCAGCTTTGAAAGGGGCTTAGAGAGATTCATGGAGGAGAGGTTCACGAAGGCAGTGACTGAAGGCAGCAAACCTCTGGATGCCAATCCTGGGCAGGGGGCCACCATTTGGGGAGGGACTCTGCCCTGTTTGTTTGGCCCTCCAGGACAACTGGCTGGCCTCTCTGTGTGAGACTGGATGCTGGATCAGACGGAACCTCACCGATCTGGTCCAACTGGCTGTTCTTGTGTAAAAGGGGGTACTGATCAATGCATTTCTGGTGTCAATGGGATGTGAGGCTCTTCCCCTGTGAAGAAGGCCTTTGATCAGTTCTTTCCTTTGATCTATAGACCTTCTTTTGGTGGGAAAGAGTTCCCTTTCCCCTCATATCTGGCATCCTGTGGGTTAGTTTATTGCTACGCTCCTGATATTTTGACACTCAGGCAATTCTTTTTTTTATAATTCACAATTTTTATTTTATATTTTTTGAACACAATATAACAAACATTTTCATAACTGGAATAACAATTTGTAATATACAATATAATATTATTTCCTTTTTATAAATTTCTAAAAAACCTAACAAAACTACAAAAATCAGTGCACAACTTTTCCAACAAAACCATTTTGTGTGTCTTCGTACATGTTTCCTTCTGTGACATATATGAGATAACCGTTCTAAATTAAAGTTTGGGTTGCTTTACCCTGAACCGTAGTACCTTTGTGGATGCAAATTAGCCCCTGATATTCGATGAAATCTATATCATTTATATTTCGCCACCGTTACAAAGTAAAATTAGAGTCATTAAGCAGTATTAGAAAGAGCACATACCTATATCCACTTCTGGAGTTCCTCCCAGCCACCTGGTGCCACCTCTTCCCTTTTGAGGTAATTCAAAATTGGATTCCATTTGTCTAGAAATCTACTTCTGACAGGTCGAAATGATGCTTCGTTCAGTCTGTGAGTAATGTTTTCCATCAAGAATTGGTCTCACAATTTTTCAAACCAATTTTGGATACTTGGGGGTTTAGATTGCTTCCACACTGATGCAATTGCCGTTCGAGCCGCAAAAATCATTACTTCTAGAGCTGCTTTATGTTTGTGCGTTTGAATATTTTGTGGCCATACGCCTAGAATTAAAAATTCCGGAGAGATTTCAATCTCTATGGAAATTATTTCCCTAATTTTTTTTTTGGACCTGCTTCCAATATTGTTTTATTTCTGCACATTCCCACCAACAATGTGCAAATGTGCCAGTTTTTCCGCAGCCCTTCCAGCATAATGGAGAATAAGATGACGCACCATAGGAAATTTTTTGAGGGGTGAGATACCATCTGGTAATGAGTTTATATTTCTGGAGTTCCAGTGAGATCGGTGTAGGATAGTCTACTCTTGCTGTCCAAATGTCTGACCATGTCTTCCCGTCTAGATTGAGAGTGCATTCTTTATTCCAAGCCCTTTGGTAATTTAAGATGGATGTGTTCTGGAGGTCTAATAATAAATTGTATAAAGTAGAAATCAACCCTTTATTGTTATTTTCAAACATTTGCAGTATAATTTCAAAGTCTGTCACTTTTTGAGTAAAAAGAGATTCTAATTTAATTTTAGAACAGAAGTGCTGGATTGCCACGTATAAAAACCAAGGGATCTTGTCTTTAAATTTGGATTCTAGTTCCTGTTTGGTCATGAGTCTTTTCTTGTTTGTAATGTCAATTATGCGTGCCAGCCCTGCCTCTTGCCACTGCCTTCTAAAGAAAGAACTAGTCCCCTGTATGAACCATTCTTGATGGGTGTAGAGCATGTGTTTTGAAACTGCTGGGATAAGTTGTTTCCTTTTTGCTCTCCAATAGTTAATCATTGGTGAGAAAAAAGGATTGAAAGCCTTGAAGGTCTGAGATTTGGTTTTTTCTTCCCATATTAGGGGATTTATCGAGTCAAGGACCAGAGAGTCCGTTCCTATATGGACCCATTCACTAGATTTCCGTTCTCTCATTATTTTAACAATGTTGGCTAAAAATGTTGCTTTTTGATAATTAAAGATGTCAGGATAACCAAAGCCTCCTCTGGGTTTGGCCCTTTTCAATGTCTTCAAACTAATTCTGGCTTTCTTTCCGTTCCATAGGAACGTCCACCAAGTGTTCTGCCATTTCTTCAATAGAATATCAGGGATGTGAACTGGAATTGTTCGAAATAAAAAGAGATACTTTGGTAAAATGAAAGATTTGATTAGATGGAACCTTTCTATCCACGTTAGATTTAGCTTGGACCACCTTGCAATAAGAGAGCAGACCTTGTTATGTATAGCCTTGTGGTTGATATTTAGAATCTTAGTTGTATTCCCTGAAATTTTAATTCCTAGATATGTAAGTTCTTTATATGCCCATTCAAAGTTAAAGCTTTGTTGTAGAATGTTGCACTCCGTTTTATTAAGATTAATTGGTAGAAGTTGCGATTTAGCTTGGTTCACTTGTAGTCCTGAGAATGAACCAAAAGACTGGAGTGTGTGCAGAAGCTCAGTGATCGTTGTAGACGGGTTAGAGAGATAAAGAATCATGTCGTCTGCGAACAATGATATTTTATATTTTGAGTCTTTTACCTTGACCCCTGTAATTTTAGGATTGGTTCTGATTGCATGTGCCAACGGTTCAATTGCCATAGCAAAAAGTAACGGGGAGAGGGGGCACCCCTGTCTTGTTCCTCTACCCAGAATTATTGATTTTGAACTCTGACCGTTTATTTTGATGTTTGTTCTTGGATTATTATATAGACTTTGTATTGTTCTAATGAATTTTGGGCCGAAGCCCATCCTCTGAAGCACTGAAAATAAGTATTTAAATGAGACTGAATCAAATGCCTTCTCGACATCCAGTGATAAGAAGGCAGTTGGAATCCTTTTTGCCTTACAATAGTGTAGTAAATTTAAAGTCTTAATTGTATTGTCGGCTAAATCTCTATGGGGAATGAATCCTGCCTGATTAGTGTGTATATATTTTGAAATAAATGAATTTATCCGTCTAGCTAAAATTGAAGAAAAAAGCTTCATATCCTGATTCAAGAGTGAAATCGGTCTATATGACTTAGGTAGCATAGAGTCTTTGCCAATTTTAGGAAGCACCACTGTGTTTGCTTGCTTCCAGGAGGGAGGTATTTCCCCCGAATTTAATACATGATTGAAAGCATTTGTTAGTGGCTGGGATAGTTGTTCAAAAAATGTTTTATAATATTCAATGGGGAGGTCATCAGGACCTGGCGTTTTGTTTGTTTTTGTCATTTTAATGGCTTGTTTGACTTCCTCTACAGTGATGGGTTCCTCCATGCAATTTTTATGCATAGGGTTGAGAGTTGAGTGAATAGGGAAGTTTTTCACATTTTTTTGAAACACATCTCCCGTTGGGTTAATTGGTGAATATAGATTTGCATAAAAGCTTTCCATGACCTTTAGAATGTCCTTTGTGTTTGTTGCCACCTTGCCCCCAGTGTCCTTCATGGCTTTAATGTGAGTTTGTGTCCTTAGCTCTTTGACCTTGTGTGCCAATTGTCTCAAGGTTCTGGGCGACTTTTGCCAGTATTTTTGTTTTGTGTAGGCAAGTTGTTTTTTTATGGATGAGATTTCCAGCATTTGCAACTTTTTCCTTTCTAAATTTAATTTTTGTAAAATTTTTGGGGAATTTGTTTTCTTGTGTGCTATTTCTAGCCTTTTGATCTCTTCTAAACTGTCCTTAATCAACCTTTGTTTCTGTTTTTTCAGGAAGGATGCTTTAGATATAATGATGCCTCTAATGGATGGTTTCATTGCATCCCAACAAGTCGTGGGAGAAACCTCCTGCGTGTCGTTTTCTATGAAATAAGTCTTAATAGCCTCCGCTATGTCAGTTCTAACCTCTGGATTGTTCAATAAAGATGTGTTTAAAAACCATTGTCTATGTCTGTTTGTCTGGTCTATTTGTGAAATTTTGCAGGATACCCACGCATGATCAGACCATTGAAAAGGGCCAATTTTTGTGTCTGAGACTCTGTCTAACAGCGATTTGGACAGCAAGAGTAGATCTATCCTAGAATATGTGTTGTGGCGATCAGAAAAGAATGTGTAGTCCCTGTCCCCTGGGTGATGGATTCTCCAAACATCTGTTAGATTGTATTTGTCCAAAATATATGCTAGTTTGGAGTTCCCGTTTTTATGTTTCTGTGTGGCTAGTATCCGTGTGGATTTGTCTAATGTGTTGTCCATTACCATGTTAAAGTCACCCCCCAAAATGATGTCCCCTTCAGCAAAGTCGTTAAGTGTTTTTAGTGTTGTCTCCAAAAACTCTGCCTGCCCTTCATTGGGTGCGTAAATTGTGGCTATAGTGGTCATCTTACCTTCCAGCGACCCTTTTACAAAAAGATATCTTCCATCAGGATCTTGTTTTTTGGCTGAGAGATCGAAGCGAAACCAGGTGGCTGAGAAGAATGGCTACCCCCTTTGATTTGGAGTTTCCTGCTGCAGAATATTGTAACGGAAATTTGTTAGAATTAAAAACTTTTAAATCTGTTTTCTTAAGATGTGTCTCCTGTAATAAAACTACCGAAGGGTTAAGTTTCAATAGATTAGTTAGTATGCGCTTTTTCTTCAAGATATTGCCCAATCCATTCACATTAGAAGTAATTACATTTATATCCTCAGACATTCTGTTGAAGGTATATTGATGTTATTTGTGGGCTAGTAGATTGGCACTGTAAATCAAAATTTTAACTGTAACTTAGAAGCTTAGCTCCTTGCACTTTAATTTCTTGTCCAATTACTTATATGCAAAAAAAAAGAAGAAAACTGCTTCTTGATGTTGATGTTTAGAATAATTAAAAGCAACTAGCTGAACTAATTTCCCAAAAAAGAACACAGCTGCTATTTTTTCCCAAGGCCACTAGAGTGTGCTATTGTATTTTACAACACCACTTTTAGCTCCGTGCCTATAGAATACCGTCTCTTATTTTTAGGACGGTTTCTTACTCCTTATTACAAATTGTGCCTTATTCTCAGTTACTAATAAATTATAGATTCAGTACTTAGTCAACCACTTAACTCCAATAATACTATCCTGTACCTATGTGCAATCAAGCTGAGCTAAATTTATTCAGGGATTATAATCACGTGATTTCAACTACTTAACACACGTATGAATTATCAAAACCAACACAATCAAAGAATTCCAACAGTTAATTAATAAGTTGTGCAAAATTCATATAACAATTATGCGTAAAAAATGCACCAAATGTGCAAATTTGTGCCTCTCTTTTCTTCTGGGGTTTTTATCTTTCCCCAGAAGGCTAGGAATCCTCCTCCTATTTCTCCCTGTACCCTTCCCAGCTCCTAATTATGAGAGGCAATAAAGTATAGAGGCTCAGACAAATCCCGCAGTTTCCCCAATCCCACCCCTCCCCCCCTTTCCCCCCAAATAAATCTAACAATATTAATGCAGTATAATAAAAATATAACAGCATATAACTTAGCTTGACTCGTAACCCTCTTTGTTGAACTACCCCCTGAACATTAATGATTAACTAGTTATAAACTTCTTAACGTGTATTTTCAAACCTATAAAATTTGGATCTTCTTAGAACAAACATAGAAAACCGGTTTTTAGTAGTCTCTGCTGTAGCTCGCTTCTTGAAACGCTATTTTATTGTTAAGAGCAGTCAAGTGTCTGAAAGCTGTTGCAGCCTCGATTCGTGTGGTGGAGGAGATGAGGACGAAGAGGAGGAGAGCCTGCGCTTATTAGAGCTCTTGCTCCATTCCATCAGGGTAGAGACGTCTAGCTTTTTTAATACTTGCAGACCTTCTTCCACAGTAGAAAACTTGAAGGTTTTGCCTTTTGAGGAGACTTGAATAGTGAGTGGAGTGATCCATATATATTTTATCTCAGCCTCTAGAAGTTGCGAGGTTATGCTCTTCAGTTCCCACCTTTTTTGTATCGCTTCCTTAGGTAGACCAGGGTAAATCTCCACATCTGATCCTTTGTGGTTTAAATGTCCTCTTTGTCGCACTGTGCTTAAAATAGATTTCCTGTACCGTATATCCATCAAGGTAATCATTATATCTCTCATGGGCCGAACCTTTAAGATCGCAGGAGACCCAAGCCTGTAAGCCTTAGTGACTGCCGTTAAGATGTGCCCATCTACTTCTATTTGTCTCTTCAGCCAGTTCGCGATATAATTCGATAGGTCTTCAGAGCCTTCAGCTTTTTCCACAATCCCTCTAATTTTCAAATTATTTTGCCTTGATGATAAGTCCAGTTTCATCGTTCTTTCAGCCAGTAGCTCGTCTGTGAGCTGTAAGGTTTGGATTGCAGATTGATTGGCCAGGCTATTATTAAGAGCGGATTCTGCTATGCTTTTTGTTTCTAGGACATTAGTCTGCAGGGTATCAAGTCTGTCATAAACGGGTTTAAACATTTTCTCCATATGGTCCAAAAACGTTTTCTCCATATTTAGTAGAGCCACATTTAGGTCTGCCGCGGAGATTGTTTTCGCGTCTTCCTCCCCTTTGCTCTGCGTCGCCGCCATTTTAGAGAGCGCTATGTCTTGCGGGCGCAATTTAAAAGTTGAAGATTTTTGTACCTTTTCATTGTTGTTCACTTTCGTTTTCTTCGATGTGGGGGTAGACTTCCTTTCTTTTTCAATCTCCATTCAAGAGGGTCGCGTAGGATGAATTTTACTGCCTTCCGTTGATAAAAAGAGGGGAGGGAGCTGAGGAGCGCGGAATTCAGGTGGCCATTGCTCTCTGGCGCCACTGGAAGCCCCCCGCTCAGGCAATTCTGAAAGGTGCTGGTTCATGCACCTCTGGTCTATGTAAGCCAAAGGTTCCATTCAGTGCAAGCCAAAGGACTTTGGGGCGCACACATAACTGGTATTAATGGATAGGTCACAAAAATGGGTAGGTAAGTGCAAAAGTTGGCTTGAAACTGGTATCCGGCCCCATCACTCCTTGGCAGATAGAAGGGGAAGTCGTGGAAGCAGTGACAGACTTCACCTTCCTGGGATCCAAGATCACTGCAGACGGTGACTGCAGCCATGAAATTAAAAGACTCCTGCTCCTTGGGAGGAAAGCTATGGCAAACCTAGACAGCATAACAAAAAGCAGAGACATCACCCTGCCAACAAAAGTCCGTATGGCCAAAGCCATGGCCACCCCAATGAGAAGGGGGCACTCCCTGGAGAAGACCCTGATGCTGGGAAAGACTGAAGGTCAAAGAAGAAGGGGACGGCAAAGGATGAGATGGCTGGACAGTGTCATCGATGCAACAAACATGAAATTAAGCGAACTCTGGAGGAGGACAGGAGGGCCTGGCACGATGTGGTCCATGGGGTCGCGGAGAGTCGGACTCGACTGTGCGACTGAACAACAACAACACCCCCTCACTTGGCTAGTGAGCATTCATGCCCCCCCCACTCCTGACCTCCCTGTTTCCTCCGCCTCCCTCATGGCCCACTTCAGTGGCTCCCCCTCCCCAGCTGTGGCCTCCAGCTCTCTGCTCGCACCTCACCTTGCCTAACCCGGGGGCTAAATTTAAACGGCTGTGCCCTGGCTTTCCCTGTCCCTGGGCCCAGCGTGTAGCCTCTGGAGGGGAGCATGGCTTGCCGGACAGGGTGAGGTCTCTGGGGCCCTGGCAGGGAGCACCAACCACAGGCTGCTACTCGGATAATGCCCCGTTTGTTCCCCTGGAAAGTGCGGCCGGGGAGGGGGCCACTAGGTGGCTCTCCTGAGCTGCAGAGCTGCAGCTAGGGGAGCTGGTGGAAAGAGAGCAGCCCAGGGTGTGTGTGTGTGTGAGAGAGAGAGAGAGAGACAGCTCGCACACTATAGTGCTTGATGCATGTCCACAATCACGGCTGGGACTGACGGAGGCCACAGCTCCCAGAGCCTGTCTGCTGTGGGTCTTCCTCTCCATGCACAGGCTCATGTGGGGGGAGAAAGTCAAGCCCCCTCCTGCTCCACAAGGGAACGGGCCCTGAGCACCTCCACCCGGCTGGTCTCTGCCCGAGCCAGCAGGAGCTTCCTCAGGGACAGATCCTGAGCCCTGCAGCTCCACCTGCTCCCGGTGGGAAAGAATGGAAGCCATGTCCAGGAGGGCCCTGTGCAGAGAACAAAGGAGACGGTGGCGGCGTTAGGAACGCCAGGCTGGCTACTTCAGTGCGGGGGGAGTGGCATCGGCTGGCACTCTGCACCCCCCTCCCCCCACATCTGAGGTAACTAGGGCTGCAGAACCCCAAATCAGTCTCTTCTGTAGCTGGTGGGGATGCGTTTCCATTTTGCAAATGTCTGTGCCATGAACTCCAGTCAACCAACACTCACAGCCACCTCAGACACATTTAGGAGAGTGCCGGTGGACGTAAATCTGTTAAAGACATACAAAACCAATAAGACAAGATATTTGTGTTGAACTTGGTCAGAAGACTCCCAGGTAAAAACAGAGAACATTTACTTTTCTGTTACCTGTATTGTCTTTGCCCACTGTTGGAAAAAGTCGAGGCCCCCCGGCAGACAAGAGAGGCGGAGCAAACGGAGAGATGATCTTTACTGGCCCTTTGGAAAGCAAAAAATCCCCACCTGTCTGGATGATGAGAGCCAAGCAATGGGATGGATGGAGACCCTGATTAGGATTTAATGGCTCTCCTCTGTATTTATTTGATTTTTAAAAGTTGAAGCAGAAGAGCTCATGAGGCAACCATCAATGCATGACCACCATCCAGCTGTTCCAGACCGAGGTGCTGGGGGCAGCGGTGGCAGCAGCAGGGGGAGCTCCAGTCACAGACACCCCCCCCCATCCCTGCCAGGAGGCCCTGGTGCAGACAGTGCCGTTGGCTACAGCAGAGGCGGGTGTCTGGGGGCAGGTTGCCCCCCCTCCGGCATCTTCCAGGCCCCTGCTAAGAATAGCCAGGGACAGTCGGGCAGGTGGCACCACGGGTGTTCCCTGAGCCCCGGTTTGCCTGGCCCAGAGCACCGCTCTCCGTCACAGACGATGGACAGGTGCTTCCCTCGGAGCAGCTTGCATCAGTTTTGCTCCCCCTCCCCCCACCTTTTGGGTCTCCGAGGGGCTTCTGGACTCTCATTGAAGCTGCTCTCCAGCTCTGCACTCACCTGAATGGATGAGAGAAGCCCTTGGCTCAGCCGAGCCTGTCAGGTGTGAGAATGTGCCAATAGATATAGTCCACAACAGGTCTCCTTAAGCAGAAAGTCCTTTATTTGTAGAAAAGATCATGTTGGTCAAACACTTTTCCTGTTAGTAATGCCCAAGTTTAGAAATGCAACTACAATTATACTCGATATGAAATATGGCCTGCCTACTATCTACCAATCAATCGAACTGATGCTATCTCCCAGGCGGGACCTAAAGGAGTTGCAAGAAATCTTGGAACACAAAGCTATCAAACCTGAGGGTAAAACAGCAAGCATAGATACATATACCGTATTTTTCGCTCCATAAGACGCACCTGATCGTAAGACGCACCTAGTTTTGGAGGAGGAAAATGGGGAAAAAAATATTCTGAACCAAATAGTAGGTGGGGGGGGGAGAGAGAGAAGGAAGGAAGGGAGTTAGGTAGGTAGGTAGGGGGGAGAGAGAGAGAGAAGGAAGAGAAAGGAAGGTAGGTAGGTAGGTAGGGGAGAGAAAGAGAGAAGGAAGAGGAAGGAAGGTAGGTAGGTAGGTAGGGGGAGAGAGAGAGAGAAGGAAGAGGAAGGAAGGAAGGATGGGAGGTAGGTAGGTAGGGGGGAGAGAGAGAGAGAAGGAAGAGAAAGGAAGGAAGGTAGATAGGTAGGTGGGGGGGAGAAAGAGAAGGAAGAAAAAGGAAGGAAGGTAGGTAGGTAGGTAGGGAGAGAGAGAGAGAAGGAAGAGGAAGGAAGGAAGGATGGGAGGTAGGTAGGTAGGGGGGAGAGAGAGAGAGAAGGAAGAGAAAGGAAGGAAGGTAGGTAGGTAGGGGGGAGAGAGAGAGAGAAGGAAGAGGGAGGGAGGGAGGGGGGAGAGAGAGAGAGAAGGAAGAGAAAGGAAGGAAGGAAGGAACAGGAAAATAGGGAAGGAAGAGAGAAAGAAGAAGGAAGGAAGGAAGGAAGGAAGGAAGGAAGAAAGAAAGAAAGAAAGAAAGAAAGAAAGAAAGAAAGACAGAAAGAAAGAAAGAAAGAAAGGGTGTTTCCCTCCCCCCCCCTTGCTTGGGCCTGAGCGGCTTAACGCCACTCAGGCCCAGCTCTTCCCTCCCTACCTCCCCCCCGCAGCCCAGGAATGGTGAGGGGGGGAGGGATGGGGCTTCTCCCCGAGCCTGTGGCCTGCCGCCCAGGAAACGTAAGCAGGAGAGGGAGGGAGGGTTCTTCCTGGTAAGGGGGGGAGCGGGGGGGGGGGGATGTTTGCTCCCGAGCTCCAACGGACAAGAATTAGGTGAGCTCCAACGGACAAGAATAAAACTACTAAGACTTTTAAGATGCCACAGGCAGTCAGAACTCGGCACTGTTGTTAACCACTCCACTGGTTGTTGTTGTTGGGGGGTGCTCAGAGAGAAGCCGGACGCCTAAACTCGCCGCCGCTGTCAGCGCCCCACCGCTATATAAGCGCTGGGCCGAGTACGCAGGCCCCGACAGCGTCGCAAGCTCTCCTCAAGCGGGCTGAGTAAAAGAGGGGCCGCTGCCGCCGCCGTGCAAAGGGTGGGAGAAGGAGGGCTCTGCTCGCAACCGCCGCCCCAGCCGACAGCTACAGGACGACTCCCGGCTCCCTCTCTGCGCCGCAGCACCGAAAAGCTGAAGCAACACAGCCCTCGCCCTCAGCGTGCTCGGACCGAGCACGCCAGCAGACTGAACAGAGATGGAGCGGGGCGACGGCTGTCAAAGAGCAAGCCTCGCCCCCTGCTCTCTGAGGAACGCACCTCCCGAAACACTTTCTGCCCGGCGGAACTGACCGTCTCGTCCCTTCCCTTTCCTTCGAAACGCAAAGCAAGGCCCACCTGCGGAAATCATTGCAATTGGTGGCGAAGCGATAGGGCCCCCCGGAGCCAGCCTCGCAGTCCTTCGGGCGTCACCACTCCAGAGGCGCCTCCACTAGCTCCCCCCTGCCCGCTCGGAGCCATGCCCGCCACCGCAACTCCGCTCGGAGCCATGCCCGCTGCAACGATCGCGTGCTTTTCTCAGCTCAGGAATTGCCCACCGGCCGGCGCGGACAGGAACGTCAGTTCCTAGCAGGTCTGTGAGGAGGAGGAGGAGAAGGAGAGCGCTGGGAAATGGAACCGCGGGAAGCAGCTGAGTCCTGCGGCAAAGCACCCTTCCGTTCAAAGGCAAAGCGCGCTTCCATCCCAGAGCGAAGCCTTCTCCCAGGCCCGGCGCTCCGGCGCATGGCTGCAAGAGGCGGGGGGGGGGGGGGCTCCGGGCTCCGGCTCCAATGGACCCTTGGCGATGCTCCTGCCGTTGTTTGCTCGATTGAGGCTTGCTCTCTCGGATGCTGCGTGCGCAGATTCGGGAGGGGGGGTTCTCCCCGGGCCAGCGGCCATGCCGCGGCTCGGGAAAGGTGAGCGAGCGAGCGAAGGAGGGGGTTCCCCCCCCCCCCACAGTATTTGCTCCATAAGACGCACACACTTTCCCCCCCACGTTTTGGGGGAGAAAAAGTGCGTCTTATAGAGCAAAAAATACGGTAACTCAGCAACCTTAATGATCGTG
Source organism: Lepidodactylus listeri (assembly GCA_029233225.1). Lineage (NCBI taxonomy): Eukaryota > Metazoa > Chordata > Lepidosauria > Squamata > Gekkonidae > Lepidodactylus > Lepidodactylus listeri. The sequence continues at coordinate 379,902 of JARCFY010000004.1, read as the reverse complement.
ACAAGACAGTTACCCATGCCTCTGGCAGTGCTAACTGACATCTGGCCCCAGACCTGCTTTCCGGATCCTGGCACTGTGGACAGAGTCCCAGGCTTGTGGGGCCTGCCCTTCCGCCAGCCACACGGGACGCCAGCAGGGCCACTGAGCATGGTCTCTGCCCACTTTCTTTTCTTTCTGGCCATATCGGCTGGGGTGGCCACCCTGCTCAGCCCAGTACAGAGCACTGTCCATCATGAGCCATTTCAACCCTGATTTCTGCTCCCTGTGGCTTTTCATGGGGAGCAGAAAGCAGGGGTTTAAACTTTAAATGGCTCACGAATCAATATGAACCAGTTCAGTTTGTAAACCGGCATATCGGTTCTTGGTTCATCCTTGAACTTAACCGGTTCATGCCCATCCCTAGTGTTTTAGTCAGAAATCTCACACATGTACGTGAGTACCTGAGTAATATCTGCTTAGCTTGGCCACCAAATGCCAGCACAACCACCATGAATACAAGATCATCAGAAGAGCCCTGCTGGATCAGACCAGTTGTCCATCTAGTCCAGCATCCTGCCTCACACAGAGGCCAACCAGTTCCCCTGGAGGACCAACAACAGGGCAGAGAGGCCGAAGCCTTCCCCAGAGAAGAAGAAGAAGAAGAAGAAGAAGAAGAGATTGGATTTATATCCCGCCCTTCACTCACTTGGAGTCTCAGAGCGGCTTACAAACTCCTTTTCCCTTCCCCTCCCCACAACAGACACCCTGTGAGGTAGGTGGGGCCATGGGCGTCAACTACAGGGGGGCTCGAGGGCTCGAGCCTCCCCCGAAATTTCCCGGGGGGGGCTCAGCCACCCCCGGCAAAATGCTCGCCCAGCAGCCAGCTGGCTGCTGCCGCGGGTCTGCCTCCCCGGGCTGGGGGGGGGGGGGACGGAGCGGCAGGGATATAGGCGCGCGAAGCACGCGCGCTTCGCTCAGGCGGCAGTCAGCTGGCCAGCTGGCTGCTGCCGCTGCCGCCAGTCTGCCTCCCCGGGCCGGGGGGGGGGGGCGGAGCAGCAGGGACATAGGCGCGCGTGTGCGCGCTTCGCTTGGGCGGCAGTCAGCCGGCCAGCTGGCTGCCGCCACCGCGGGTCTGCCTCCCTGGGGGGGGGGGGGAAGAGCGGCAGGGACATGGTCCCGGGGGGGGGGCGGGGGGGGGTCTCGGCTGCGGGGTCGGGAGGGGGGCCCCTCCGGAGGCGGAGGCGGCAACTCCCGGGCCAAGTCTCCCCCCGCCGTACAAACTGGGGCCTTCGGAGGGTGGGTGGAGGGGTGGGAGGTCGGCGGGGGCCATGGACGGGCGCGGCGGCGGCGGCGGCGGCGGGGGGGGGGGTCTTCGGGGCCGGCCGTGCCGGCCGCTCTGCCCGCGAGATGGGGGCGGCGCTGGGAGGGGGGGCAGGGCGGGCGGGGGCGGCCCGGGACCCTCCTCGCCCAGGAGCCGCCCGAGCCAGCAGCCCCAGCAGGAGGACGCGCCAGGTGCGGGGCTGGGGATGGGGGCGGGCGGGCGAGCGGGCGGCTCTCCTCCAGGCCGGGACTGCTGGGCGTCCCTCTGCCCCCCCCCTCCCTCCCTCCCGCCAGCCGCCTCCAGGCCGGTGGGGTCCCCCTTCCCTGCGCCCAAGCGGGGGCCCTCCCGGGGAGGCCGGTTCAGACGGGCCGCCAGGTCAGTTGGTCCGGAGCAGCAGCCAAGAGCCCGAGGAGGAGTCCACCAGCCCCTTCGGAGATAGATGACCTCTGGGGAGCCCCTGCAGGCACACAGCCAGGGTGGGAGTCCCTTTGCCCTCATGCCCACTCTGCAGGGCTTTCAGGGTGCTGCCTCCCTGGGCGGGGGGGGGGGGGAAGAGCGGCAGGGACATGGTCCCGTGCGCGCGCGCAAAGCACGCGCGCACGAGAGAGCCCCTGCCCCCCCCGGGGATTTAGAAAGTCGACGCCCCTGGGTGGGGCTGAGAGAACTCTTTCCCAAGCTGTCCTTGAGGGAACAGCTGGTCCAGAGCTATGGCTTGCCCAAGGTCATCCAGCCAGGTGCAAGTGGAGGAGTGGGGAATCAAACTCGGTTCTCCCAGATTAGAGTCCGCGCACTTAACCACTACACCAAACTGGCTGAAGAGCCCTCAGAACATCAGAAGAGCCCTGCTGGATCAGACCAGTGAGGGTCCATCTAGTCCAGCATCCTGTTTCACACACAGAGACCAGCCAGTTCCTCTGGATGGCCAACAACAGGGTAAGGAGGCTGAGGCCTTCCCCTGAGGAAGACGCCTGCTGGATCAGACCAGTGAGGGTCCCTCTAGTCCAGCCTCCCATCTAATACAGTGGCCAACCAGTTCCTCTGGAGGGCCAACAACAGGGCAGAGAGGCTAAGGCCTTAATAAGAGCCTAAGAAGAGCCCTGCTGGATCAGACCAGGGAGGGTCCAGCTAGTCCAGCATCCTGTCTCACACAGTGGCCAGCCAGTTTCCCTGGAAGGTCAACAACAGGTCACAGAGGCTGAGTCCTTCTCCTGAGAAGAACATCAGAAGTGATGGAAAAATGAGTATGTAGGACAAGACCTGACCATTTTAGTCATTATAGGGTTAACCTATGCAACTTGTTTTCTCAGGCTAACCTGGAAGAGGTACCTGGCAGCTGGCCAATTAAGTCTAAGCCCAGAAACCTAAAGGTATACGGTTCTGCTGATTGGTCAGTGACATCAGGTGTTTCCTTTCAGGGGTCAAGAAGAAGGAGAGATCTTCCATTGTAATCTCTCACTCTGTAGTAGAATGTCTAGTGTGTAGACGGAGCACAATGCTGCTCCTTAGAAAGCGTGTTTTGTTTATTTGTAGCTAATCCCGTTTCCCTTTATCCTTTAGAAATAAAGAGTTTAAACTAGAGGAAGCAGTCTCTTCTTTCCAGAAAGCAAGATCCATAACTCTGAATTTTCTCTAATATTGGACAAAAGTCCTAACAAGAAGAGCCCTGCTGGATCAGACCAGTGAGAGTCCATCTAGTCCAGCATCCCATCTCACACAGGGGCCAGCCAGTTCCTCTGGAGGGCCAGCAACAGGGCAGAGAGGCTGAGGCCTTCCCCTGAGAAGAACACCAGAAGAGCCCTGCTGGATCAGACCAGTGAGGGTCCACCTAGTCCAGCATCCTGTCTCACACAGGGGCCAGCCAGTTCCTCCAGGGCAGAGAGGCCGAGGCCTTAACCAGAGAAGAACCTCAGAAGAGCCCTGCTGGATCAGACCAGTGAGGGTCCATCTAGTCCAGCCTCCTGTCTCACACAGGGGCCAGCCAGTTCCTCCAGGGCAGAGAGGCCGAGGCCTTAACCAGAGAAGAACCTCAGAAGAGCCCTGCTGGATCAGACCAGTGAGGGTCCATCCAGTCCAGCCTCCTGTCTCACACAGGGGCTAGCCAGTTCCTCTGGAGGGCCAACAACAGGGCAGAGAGGCCGAGGCCTTCCCCTGAGAAGAACACCAGAAGAGCCCTGCTGGATCAGACCAGTGAGGGTCCATCCAGTCCAGCCTCCCGTCTCACACAGTGGCCAACCAGTTCCTCTGGAGGGCCAACAACAGGGCCCAGAAGCTGAGGCCTTTTCCTGATGTTGCCTCCTGGCCTTGGCATTCAAAGGACTAGTGCCTCTGAAGGTGGAGGTTCCCCTCAGTTACCATCAACAGACTTCTCCATGAATCTATCTAATCCCCTTTTTAAGCTATTTATTCCTGTGGCCATCACTGCATCTTCTGGTAGCCAATTCCACATTTCAATCACTCTCTGTGTGAAGTAGTATTTCCTTTTGTCCGTCCTGAACCTACTGCCCATCAGCTTCATTGGATGCCCTCGAGTTCTAGTCTTTCGGGAGAGGGAGAAAAAGTTCTCTTCAACTCGCTTCACCCCATGCATGAATTGATAAACCTCCATCATGTTCCCCCTTAGTTGTTTCTTTTCTAAATGGAAAAATCCCAGATTCCCCAGCCTTTCCTACTAGGGAAGGTGCTCCAACCCCCCCCCCCAACCATCTTGGTTGCCCTCCTCTGCACTTCTGTCAGCTGTGCAGTCTCCTTGTTGAGAGACAGTGGTCAGAACCACACCCAATATTCCACAAGGGGCTGCACCACAGATCTAGAAAGGGGGCATTATGGTATCAGCCATTTTCTTTTCAGCCCCCTTCCATGGTCAGCCCCCTTCCAGTCACTGTGGCCTCCTGACAGAAGCCCCCTTTGGTGCAGCCTGTCAAGGCGGAGGAAGAAGGGCGGGAGGCAATCCTCGGCTGCCTGGATCCTGCAGAGGGGATGCGGATGCTGCTGCAGAACACCTGGCGAAGACTGAGCGGGAGGCAACTCTGCACCTCCGTCACATGGTGGTGATGGGGGGCTGGACAGACAGGAGCGAAGGAATGGACTTCAGGGGGTGGGGGGCTGGGAGGCTGAGAGAGGTGCTAGATGAGATCTGCATTCTGCCTCTTCCCTGCTTGGACACTCCTTGCAGCTGATGGGTGTGTGTGGGGGGGGACAGATTCAGGACAGACAAAGGGAAGCCAACCAAGAAGGAGGAGGAGGAGGTGGTTGGATTTATACCCCGCCCTTCACTCAGAGTCTCAGAGTGGCTTACGATCCCCTTTCCCTTCCCTTCCCTACAACAGACACCCTATGAGGTGGGTAGGGCTGAGAGAGCTCTTTCCAGAACTGTCCTTGAGAGAACAGCTCTGAAAACTTGTAACTGACCCAAGGTCACACCAGCAGCTGCAAGTGGAAGAGTGGGGAATCAGACCCGGTTCTTCCAGATTAGAGTCTGCCGCTCTTAACCACTACACCAAACTGGCAGCAAGAGGCCTCAGTTCAGTCCAGTTGGATGAAGCCAACAATCTCCAGCAGGCTGATAGCCAGGATTTTTTGACATGTGGGGCAGCCATTATGGTGTGTTTTAACTGAATATATACATTTAGCCAGGAGCATGTGGGGGGAGAGGATTGCAAATCAGAGATCAAGGTGTCACCTCTCTACCTTCTATCCTAAAACTGCAGGGTTGGGACTGTCACGCACGTGGGTCCCAAAGCTGGTAGGGAGTTGGGACGGGCGTGATGTGGGAAAGGGGTCTCCAGGAGCCTGGATGGCAAAGTTGGGTTTGCCTGTGGGAATGGCCATGGAACACGCACACTCCCTCGTGCTTGCCTCTTAGTAAACGCTGAGCTGAAGAGAGTCCACCACCCTCTGTGGACTGTTGGGACACCCCTGCATTTTTCTGTGGGAGAGGGAGAAAAGCTGCGCAGCGTGACTTTGGCCAGCGGGTCTTGAAAAGCAGGGAAAGTTTCCGAGAAGCGGCTTCCGCTGAGAGCAGCTGATCTGCATGCAGCTGAGGTTCCGGGTGGGTGCTTGGCAAGATCGGATTTGAGGATGGGGGAGAGTGGCGGGCACAATGGCCAGCTGGAGGAGGGTACAGGACTGGCCAGCAGCCCGGCTATTCTGTCTGTAGCAGCAGAAAATAATCCAGGAGCTCCTTCAAGACCAACAAAATCTGAGGCAGGGGAGGAACTGTAGCATGGAGAAATCAGCATTGGTTTTGAGACAGGGAACCTAGGTCTGAATTCAGTCCAGGTGGATGCATTGTCTTGAGCTTTATTATCAGTAGCAATTCGACAGTCTCTCTAATCTCCCTTTGAAATTCCTTTGTAAGAGAACAGCAACTTTTAGGTCAGCAAGGTTAAAATACTCCCCACTGGTTTTTGAACGTTGTGGTTTCTTTTCAAAAGGACTGGCCTGTTTGTCCAGTATAGAGGGGGGAAGGGCATTGATGACACATGATAGCACAAGTGTTCCGCCAGGCTTTGGGTTGAGGATGGTGACGGGCACCATTTTGGCAGGCATTCCCCCCCCCCCCTTTTCATGCTTTCTCCCTACCTCTCCCGCAAGGAGATGACACAGTATGAAATCCAATGCATTAGAGCCATTTGATAAATGGTTTTAGGAAGTGTTTTATTATGATATGTATCTCTATTGTTGTTTATTCCTCAGAGCCCTGAGTACTCAGGGACTGGGGGGTTCATAAATCCACATTCTAATTAAATAAATAAATCACATGAGAGGATGAGCAGGAACAGGAACCTGAGCTGGTCTGGCGGATGTTGCTGCTGGGTCCGCTGACGGTGTTGCTGGGATCTATGTGAGAGCAAAGTCGGCCTCTTGGTTTGTTCCAGGCCTTGGGACCAGTTTAGCATAGTGGTTAAGTGTGGGGACTCTAATCTGGGAGAACCGGGTTTGAATCCCCACTCCTCCACTTGCACCTGCTGGATGACGTTGGGCAACAGCTGTTCTTGAAAAAGAGCAGCTTCTGTCAGAGCTCTCTCAGCCCCACCTGCCTCCCAGGGTGTCTGTTGGGGGGAGGGGAAGGGAGAGGAGATGGTCAGCCGCTCTGAGACTCCTTTGGGTAGTGAAGGGCAGGGTATAAATCCAAGCTCTTCTTCTTCTCTTCATGTTACCATTAACTAGTTCATCATTGCGGGTGAGAAGTTGTTTTAGGTTAACGGGCTGTCTGTGAGTAAGAAAAGGTGTGCCCCCTCCCTCCAGTGCCTGTGTTAAGGGAAGAGTCAACGTCCAGCGTGGGTCGTGGGTGGGTGGTCTAGAGTGTGTTGGGCTGGCCTGAGCTGTGAGCTGCAGGGGGCCGCCAGGGGTGTTCTCTTGCCATTTTCTTTGGGCTGGTCTTGCAGCAAGCTGCCCCTGGGTATCGTTCTGGCTTTTCCGATCATCTTTCTCACCATCTCAGGAGGACACTGTAGTTGCAAAAATGCCTGTTGCAGATCCTTCAAGTGAGCATCTCTGTCAGCCTTGACCTGGGTAGTCCAGGCAAGCCCCGTCCTGTCAGATCTCGGAAGCTCAGCAGGGCCAGCCCTGGCAAGTACCTGGATGGGAGACCTCCAGAGAATACCAGAGGTGGGACGCCAGAGGCAGGCTAATCAAGCCACCTCTCTGAAAAACATCCAAGCCCCCAGTAGGGGTCACTAGAAGTCAACTGTGACTTCCAGGCAAGCACACAAAACACACACACATACACTTAAAGTGAGCATCTCTGAAGGGTTGGAGCAGATGTGATGTTCCCTCTAAGCTGAGTTAGTGTGAGCTAGCTCACAGTTTTTTAGCCTCTGGCTCACAGATTTCTGCCTTGGCTCAGGAAGGGATGGCTCCAGAGCAGAATAATTCATGCAGCAGCCAAATCGCTCGCTCACAACTTTAATGCCAGCAGCTCACCAAGCAGAATTTTTGCTCACCAGACTCCACAGTTTAGAGGGAGCATTGGCTCATGCGACCACAGCATGAGGTTTGACAATATGCAGTGGACTGCTTGATGTGGTCGGGTTGCTACTGTTGCCCTGCAAGGCGCTTAGGTGCTCTTATGGACATGAACTCTGTGATAACCGTGGACTGTGTTGTTAAGTGTGTGAGAGGGACTGTGATGCCAGGTGACCAGGGAGAGATGCCAGCTGCAGACACGCGCCAGCCGACACCTGAGACGATGTGCCAGAGGTTCCCAAGGTCACCAGCTTCCAAAGCCTTCCCTTTACACAAAAGCACCTACACAGAAATAGCCACTCGCCATTGTGGCAGAAACATGTGAATTCAAACGCCATTAACCACATGTCCTCCTCCATGTTGCAGGCAACACCCCCCCCCCCAACATTCCTTGTTCCAGAGAAATAAAGGATTATTTCCAATTCCAGATAGATAATGGACCTGACCAGCTAAGAACCGGTTTTGGCTGCCCAGAGAGACTAATCCCATCAGTGAGACAAAGACTCTAGCCAATGAGTCATCTACATCCTGCCAGGTATCTCTGAAACCACCAGGTAGAATCTAACATTGCCCACCCCCTCAAGACCCTCTCTTCGTGGATAGGACTTGGGGGACGGACCAGCTAAGGGGTGGTCTTAGAGGAGGGGTCGGGCCAAGCCGGCCCCCCAGAGACCCCTAATAAAAGAGGGTGCCCAGCCACCAGCTCTCTCTCTAGCCTTACTATAGCCCATTCCATCCTCCCTCCACGACTTTTGTTTGCACAGCCAGGGTCTACATGTGTTGCTGCAGGTTCAGGACACGTGCCCTTACCTCCCTCCTAGTCTTCCCCTGTTTTTCCAGCAGGACCACACCAGCTCTCCAGACAGGTAATTATTGCCCTCGACAGATACCAACGATTCCCGGCTCATGCGAACGTCTCTTAATTGATCTAATTTCTTAGGACCTGTATAAGTGTGTGTATACATCTATATTGTTTGACTGAGACATAATTCCTTCAGTAAAGAAAGGTGTAGTGGTGACTTCCGGAAGAGATGCGCCTAATGGCGGACGCCTCTCTCCGCTTGAGCGGGAGAGGCGGTCCATGCCCAGTGGGGAGAAGGGGCTCTGGACTGGTGCCGAGCCCCCAGAGACCTCAGTGAAGGGGCTCTGCCTGGGGTGGCACGAGAAGAGATCTCTCCCGGCGGTGGCGACTGCGGGATCGAGGTCCCCCTCATCACCCCCGTAGGTTCCCCCACCGTGGAAGCCTTTATGGCTGCAAGCGCAAACTGAGAAGCAGCAGAGAATGCAAAGCGATGAAACCACAACCCTCCCGATACGCAAGGTGAAAACGTGAATCTCAAAGAAGGACTGTAAAATAAGCGGGGAAGGAGGTGGACGGACTGAAAATCCCCCCCCCCCCCAATTACCGAAGCATACTTACGGGACTTTCCCACGGCGTTACTGAGTGTGTAAAAGTGTTTGTAAGTTGCTGGAGGGCAGGATCGCATGCTTGAAGATAAAAGCTTTAAAACGATATAAGTGCCGTTAAGAAAATCACTTCTTTGATCCATCTTATCTAACTGTAAACAATAGCGAAGAAGCAACAATGGTGGGGAAACCTAAACCTTCCCCGAAACTAGGAAGCGCTGCTCCGAGTTCAAAGGCTGATACCACAGAGATGAGTGCAATGCTTTCCGCGTTATTGCGACCCCTGGTGGACCAAATGACTACTCTCAATGCAAAAATGGATACAATGCAAAAGGAGCTGAAAGAGTCAAGCAAGAGAACAGAAAAACTGCAACAGGACCTTTTGGAGGTGAAAGCATCTACAAGTAAGCAGGACTTAAGACTACAAAAAATAGAGAAGGAGAAGGCTCTTCAACATGATACACTTCTGAAACTACAGATGGAACGTTCAAATTTTTTCCTACGACTTCAGAATGTTCCTGGAAAAAAAAGGGGAAGATCTTAAAAAACTGTTAAGTGAAGCACTAGCGCCTTTAACAGGTTTGAAAGCAGAAGAAATAATAAGCGACATGGACTTGGTCTATAGGACCTATCCAGTATATATTAAAAAGAATAAACTGCCTGGCGAAATATTGATAAGATTCTCCAAAAAATCTACAAGAGATGTGGTGTTAAAAGCCACCAACAGAACAACACTGAAGATCCAGGAAGAGGAAATTAAAGTTTTGAAGGACATACCATTTGAAATAAGAAAAAGAAGAAAAGCCTACAAAAAATTAACGATATGGCTTCAGTTTGAGTCAATTGTATATTGTTGGAATGCTCCAGAGGGACTAAGTTTCAGTTTTAAAGGCAAAAATTATAAAATTGACTCTGTTGAACAAGCAAATAAATTCCTCGAAAAAGGCAAAGAAAAGAAAACAGAGAGAGACTCAGATGACTCACAAGTATTGCAAGAAAGTATGTATGGCTTTGACAGCTCTAAAAGTGAAGAAGAAATATCGGACTCGGAAAAGGGAGCTGCTGCTCCCAAACCAAAGACTGAGACTAAAAAGACTAGAAGAGGACAGAAGAAGAAATAATTGTTAAAATGTTTTAATAAGCCTGTGCATTATATAAGAACTTAAAATCTTTGTTAAGCGTTTCTTCAATAGCATGTGTACTAGCCAAACAGCTTTTGATTTACTGAAGTAACAAAGTATTTGAATATGAACCAAGGTTTACTTTGGGATGTTTCAGAATTTTTGTAACCTGATATAATTAAGCAATTTACACAATATTCTCTGTATAAGATAATGTAGCTTAGTATGTAGCGTGATAGATGTAGAAATAGATAAAAATCAATAAAAAATTTATAAAAAAAAAAAGAAAGGTGTAGTGGTTAAGTATGCAGATTCTAATCTGGGAGAACCGGGTTTGATTCCCCACTACTCCACTTGCACCTGCTGGATGACCCTGGGCAAGCCATAGCTCTGTACCAGCTGTTCTCTCAAGGACAGTTGGTTTCAGAGCTCTCTCTGCCCCACCTACCTCACAGGGTTCCTGCTGTGGGGAGGGGAAGGGAAAGGAGATTGTCAGCCGCTCTGAGACTCCGAGTGAGTGAAGGGCGGGGTATAAATCCAACCTCTTCTTCTTCTGCTTCTTCTTCCTGACTCCAGTCTCCTTGTCTACTTCTTGGCTTGTCTGGGAGAGGGCGCAGCCTCTGTATAAACAGGTGGTGACCCATTTTGCCTATTGCCAATTATTTAATAGTCAATAATTCCCCGATATTAATAACAAATCAAGGGAATTTGGCTAACAGTACCTGGAGGCACGCAGAGAATCTTTGCCAATCTGTCGGTTTCCGGTGTAATGTGGCACTTATGTGTCCTTCGTGTATCTGTACTGTGGTGTCCAGGAAGTTTACTTCTTGTGCGGAGTGATTCATAGTTAAGATTGACGGTGGGGTGGAAGTTGTGGAGAGCCTGGCGGAATCCCTCAAGGGCTTCTTTGCCAGGGGTCCAGGCGATGAAAATGTCACCAACAAATCTCAAGTAAAGGAGGGGTGCCAACGGGCAGGAGTTTGGAAAATGCGGTCCTAGATCTGCCATGAAAATGCTGGCATCCTGTTGGCATCCTTTGTGGAGCCACACAGCGGGTGCCTGTAAGTTCTCTTGTGGGTGAGAAGAAACCTGCGGAGTCGAGTGGCTAGGCCTGCTGGGGTGTTGGCAGGGAGGAGGTTTCTTATGGCTTGTGGTCCATCCTGATTAGGGGGGGTGTACAGAGACTCAGCATCCGTGGTGGCTCGAAAGCTGTTTTCTGGGAGAAGGTCGATGGGGGGGGGGTGTCACTTGCGACTTGGAAGGCATTTCCAGGCCCCCTTTGCCCCTCCCCAGCCTGCAGGGGGGCAGCTGTTTGAAGCCTGCAAGGGGGGGGGTTGCTGTTTGTTGACTTTGGCTGGGGAAGCCAATGACCTTGGAACGGCCTGGCTAGGCAGCCAGTGTGTGGGGGGGGGGGGAGTGTTTGCTGTGCATCAGGTAGCTCACTAGGGAGGGCACAGAGGGGGGCATCCAAGGGCGGCTGGGGCCGTGGGGAGGCCTCAGCTGCTCAGAGCCATCGGAGGCTGTCAGAAACCAACCAGGCCCTCTCAGGCTCAACTCTGTCCCTGGGCAATGTGGGGAGGGAGGGAGGAAGAGAATTCCTTGTTTGGCTTGCTCCACACCTCCCCTCCCCCAGATCAAGTGGTCTGCAAGGGGAGGAAATGCAGGTTAGTTTCTGCCTCCACCAGGACAGGACAGTTTGGCGTCGTGGTTAAGTGCACAGAATCTAATCTGGGAGAACCGGGTTTGATTCCCCACTCCTCCACATGCAGCTGTTGGTGTGACCTTGGGTCAGTCATAAATTCTTTCAGAGCTGTTCTCTCAAGGGCAGTTTTAGGTTAGCGGGCTGTCTCAGCCCCACCTACCTCACAGGGTGTCTGTTGTGGGGAGGGGAAGAGAAAGGAGTTTGTAAACTGTTCTGAGACTATAAGTGAAGGGCGGGGTATAAATCCAATCTCCTCTTCTTCAGTTCAGCTTTACTTCGTCTGCCTCCCTCCAAAGATTTCCATGCCTGCTCAGAGAGGAAAGGCCCACAAGCCTGTCGGGGGTGGGGGAGACTGCATTGACTCCCTAAGGAAACTGTGCTCCATTGGCAGTCTTCCAGAATATACCATTTTGGCCCCTCTGGATGTGAGGCCCCAACAGACCACTGAAAGGTGAAAGATGTACACGATCTGACAAGAAACCAACAGACCAACATCCCCCACAAAGGTGGACCACAAGCCGACAGGAATCATCCCCCGGAAAATACCCCCTGCCTCTCACGCGCTGTTGCTTTGCCCTTGTGTATATTTACTCGAGACTTGGCCCCAGCAGACTGTAGCCGCTGGAAAGTGGCACAGCCATGGGCACCCGCATCACGGCATCCCAGGAAGCAAAGGGCATCATGGCTGGCTCAGAGCAACACTGCTTTGGCCCTCCCTGCCCACTCAGGCCTCTCTTGTAGGTGGCACTTAAGAACGGAAGAGAACGGAAGAGAGAAGCCCAGTGCTGGGGGTCAGGCCAGTGGCCCCTCCAGTCCAACACTCTCCGTGTCACACAGTGGCCAGAAACACCCCAGGTGCCCTCAGGAGGTCCAGCAGTGGGGCCAGGACACTAGAAGCCCTCCCACTGTTGCCCCCTCCAAAGCACCAAGAATACAGAGCATCATTTGCCCCAGACCGAGAGTTCCTATCTATACCTTGTGGCTAACAGACACTGATGGACTTCTGCTCCAGTTGTTTATCCAATTCCCTCTTGAAGCCGCCCATGCTTGTAGCCACCACCACCTCCTGTGGCAGTGAATTCCACGTGTTAATCACTCTTTGGGTGAAGGACTTCCTTTTATCCGCTCTAGCCCGACTGCTCAGCAATTTCATGGAGTGCCCACAAGGAGTTCTTGTATTACTGGTTCAGCGCTTACTGGTGACGGTTTCATCACCTGGACACTCAGGAAGGGAGCCCAACAGAGAGGTTTCCCCTGGACTTCAACAACTTTGACCCCACTGTCGGCCTGAGCATCGGCCAGTCCATGCAGCAAGGACATTCTCTGGACAGCACCACACATCTCTCTGACAAGTACAAAGGCAGCACATTATACCAGAAAGCCCTACGTGTCCACATAAATTCAATAAATGATGATGATGATGATAGCAGCTCTCTTCCAGAGCGTGTCAAATACTCCACCATCTACAGTCAAGCATACGTGTTCCGAGCCCTCAGATGGACTGGCTCCTGAAAGCACCACCGCAGGCATCCTCAGGATTATGAGACCCACCAATAAAGCAAAGCCCCAAACTGACAAAGTCAGACTGGCCCCCCAAAAGAGCCAGCAACAAGACAGGCCCAACAGCAAGACGAACAGAGCGGTGCTGGTGGCCATCCCTGGCTCCCGCCTGAACACCGTCCAACACACCATCAATGATCCTCCGGCTCTCCTGGAGAAGGAACTTCCTCTTTCACAGGAAGCCCCCCACCCCACCGACGACTAAGGCCTGCCCAGCAGAGAGAGAAGCAGAAGCACCAGGAACCCAGAGGCCAACTCTCTCCCCGGGCACATGTGGCCCCACTGCGGCTGGGCCTCCTGCGGGCCCCTGGTATTTTGGGCCACGGGGTGCCACAGAGTGTGGGACTGGACGGGCCACTGGCCTGGTCCCTCTTACGTTCTTGTGGCCTGAGAAGAGGAGACTGGCTTGATACCCCGCCCTCCCCTGGGGAGTCCCAGAGCGGCTTCCTTCCACAAGGGCCAAGGGGAGGGGGGCAGCCAGCCTCCCGGTCCTCCCAGGCGGAGAGTCCGCGGCTCTCGACCCCCGCCCCGCCCCGCCCCGCCCCGCCCCCAGGGCAAGAGCTGCTCTCTCCCCCCCCCCCCCCCCGGTTCCGAGGCTCGCCACTGGGCCAAGCGGGCAGCCCCGCAGGGAAGCCCAAACGCGCCGAGGCAGGAGACCACTGCGGCTGCGCCCGGGCAGAGCGCCTGCCGGGGGGGGGGGGGGAGGAAGGGGGTGCGCGGCTGCCTTCCTCGGCCCCGCCTTCTGCCGCCCTCGGCCAACGGGAGAGCGCCCGGCCGCCTTCGCCCCGCCCTCCGTCTCCACGGAGACAAGGAAGACGCCAGCGCCGGAGGGAGGGCGCGATGGAGCCGTCGGGGTGAGCGGGGGAGGGGGCTCGGCTTTCCTGCCCGGCTCCTGGTGGCCGGCGGTTCCGCGGGAGGGGAGGGGAGGGGGGTCTTCTTCTACCTCCCTCCCCCCGAGAGAGAGGGAGGGAGGGAGGGAGGGAGTGTGGGCAGGCGGCGACCCTGATGGGCTCTCCCTTCCTTCCTCCCTTCCTTCCGCAGGTCGGAGAGCGACGCCGGAGGAGGAGGAGGCGGCGAGGGGGAGGAGGGGGCCGCCGCCGCCCCGCTGCTGCTGGCGACGCCGGCGCTGGCCGTGGAGCTGCCCCCCTGCCACGGGCCCCCGGGCCCCGCCCCGGCTGAGCTGCCCCCCACCCGCGAGCTCCTGCCGCCCCACGAGCCCCCCACCCGCGGCCACTGCCTGCTCCGCAACTGGCAGGAGGAGGTGTGAAGGGGGGGGGGGGGAGCTCGGCCACGTGGAGCTCCAGCGACCGGGGGGTGGGGGTGGGGGTGTCCTTCGCGGGTCTTCTTCCCCGCCCCCCGCTCCAGGCGGTGTCCGGAGGGCGCGGCCGTGGATTTCTCTGGAGGCGGCAGGAATGCCGGGGAGGAGGGGGGGGGAGTCTTGCCCCTTCCTGCCCACATGGGGGGGGGCTGCGGTGTGGAGTCCCCCCTCCCAGCTCCTGCTGCAGACGCACTGACCCCCCTCCCTCGAGTTCGGAGGACGCCCCGCCCCACAGGCAGAGGATTTGGGGGGGGGGAGCCCCGCTTGTTGTGCTGATGCGGGGGGGGGGGCCTCTTCTCTCTCCTGGAGGCTTCCAGAGGGGGCCCCCCCCCGCCCCACTGACCAGCGCCTCCCGGGCCTCCCCTCGGCTGTTCCAGAGAGCCACCAACACCCTGGACCAGGTGCCCAGCCCCAGGGAGGGCACGGAGGGCTTCTTCTACCGGCACGGGCACCGGGGGCTGCTCACGCTCCACTTCCTGGCCGGCCTGGCCCAGAGCACCACCATGAAGGACTCCTTCCGGAGACCCTGGAGGACGGGGCTCCCCGTCAGAGGTGGGTGGGTGGGGGCCGGGCTGGAGAGGGACCCGGGCCGGAGGCAGGAGGCCGCCAGCCGGGGGAAAGGGGCGCCTGGCTGTGGGGGCTGGGGCCTCGCCTGGAAAAGCCCCCCCCTCCCTCTCCTGCCTTGGTCCCACATGAGGCCAGGGGCTCTGCCCACTTCAGTCCACAGGGTGGCCTCCGTGCCTGTGGGCATCCAGGCCGCTGGGTTCCTCCTCTGACCTCTCTGCTCCCCTCCAGGGCAGCGCGAGGCCGGGCTGGAATGGCTCTTGTACCAGAAACGCAGGTGAGCAGAGTGCCCGCCTGCCCACCTCCCCCAGGGCAGGGGGCGTTTTGGAGGGCCCCTGACTCTCCCTGGCTCCGGGCCCAGCCTGGGCCACAGAGGGGCTCAGCCCAAACAGCCCCAGGCCAGGGAAGTCTGGCCTCCTTGCCTCTGTCAAATGCTTTGGGGAGCCTCGGCCACCACTGCCGATGGCCATCGGAGAGAAACCCTACCCGATCTGCAGCCTTTCCAAAGCCTCCCCCCCGGCGAGCGCTCCCCTCCCCCCCCCCCCCCCCCGTGAACCCAGCCAGGGGGTTGCCGACCCAGTGGAGGCCCGAGTGGATGGGAGGGGGGCCTCAGCTACAGCCCTCCCCAGCTCCTCCGGGAGGAAGAGTGAAGCAGCCGTGAGATCTCAAGGCCTTTGGTGCCCAACGTCCCCCCCCCCCCCCCCCCGGGAAGTCCTAGCATCTCAGCATTTCCTCCTGGGTGGCCGCAGGTGAGACAGGAGGAGGCACAGGCCACAGGCACACCGCTGAACGTTGGCTGGCACAGAGGAGTGGCAGGAGGCTGAAGAGACCAAGGGATTGGAGGGCGCAGGAGGCGGGCAGGAAAGGCTGAGGCGGGGGGGGGGGCCTTGCACTCCTGAGAGGCTTTGGTGCCTGGGGGGGCCACCCGGACGGCTTTCTCCAGCAACCTTGGGCTTCCTTAGGGAGCAAGGAGGGACTTGGCGGGCAGCAGAGAAGGGGAGCGGCTGAGGGCCCCCCCCCCCCATGTTCTGGCAGAGGGGAAAGAAGACCCGGGTATTCTGACACGGGCTAAACAACTTCTGGGGCCTGCTCTACAACCCCCCCCCCCCAAATCTGCTGTCCCATAGTGCCTGAGAGCAGCACTAGATGGGGGGGGGGAATGATGGGGAGTGGGTCCCTCCTGCCCATTCCCTGGAGCCACCTTGCCTGGGGTGGGGCTGGCTGGATCCCATGCCCCCCCCGGGGGGGGGTGCTGTTTGGGACGGGAGGGAGCCCTGCTTCTGGGACCCATTGGCATTCCGCTCTCCTGCTTGCCTTGCCCTCTCCTGGGATTCCTTTGGAGCCCCACCCCAGGGGAGGGAAGGGCTCATCTCCCCCCCTCCCCCCAGTGACCCTGCTGTCCTTGTGCGCAGCAAGGAGGTCTTTGAGGAAGACATCAACCCTCCCCCCGGCCCCATGGACTCCCTGTCCACCACCCACCAGGACTACCATCAAGAGAGCTTCCCCTCTGTGGCCCCGGAGCCCACCAAGGTGAGAGGGGACTGAGTAGTGGGGGCCCCCTGTGGGGCTGCCTTCCCCGCCCCGGCTGTGGCTAGCAGGCCACTCTTGCTCTCTACAGACCCACAACTACCGGAGGGAGCAGCCTCAGACCTTCTGGCTGGAACATGCCTGGCAGATACCTGTGAGTGAGACACCCCAGCCTCCCCTCCTTGGCTCCCCTCTTGCCCCCCAGGCCTGCTGCTCCAGCTTCCTTCCTCAGATCGGTCTGTCCAGGGGCTGGGCTGTGGCTACCCCCAGGGCTGGAGGTGGTGTGCTGGGGCAGGCACAAGGACCAACTGACCAACCGATGGACCACGCTGGCTCTCAGACCAGCCAGCCAGCCAGACCCCCCTCCCAACAGCAGGGGCTGGAGGGAGACTCGCCTGGTCCTTCTCTCCTGCATTTCTCCTCCCTCCCTCCCTCCCTCCCTATAGGGGGTCTCCAATATCCAGACTGGTGTTGCCACCCCCTTCAAGAAGAATGCCGCCTTCTCCACTCCCGTGCCCGAGGCCCTCGACCAGCCCATGCCTTACGGCCCAGAGAACTACCCAAAGCTTTGACATAATAAAAGGGCACCCAAGACGGGCCCGGCTGCTTTGTTGTGTGGGCGCTCTGGTGTGTGTCCGGGGGGGGGGAGCCCTGGGCCTCTGGGGAAAGCTGCCCCCCTTCCACTGCAGAGCTGGCCAGACCAGGCAGCATCCGGCCCTCCCTGGCCAGAAGGCGGGGGGCACCTGTGGGAGGACTCAGCCGAGGCCGGCAAAGCTCACCTCTGCCCCTCCCCTGCCCTGGCCCTTTGCCCCCCGCCCCGTCCGCGCTCAGGCACTCTGCTGCCCCCCCCCCCAACACAACGTCTGCCCAGTCTTGTGGGTTAAAAAGTCTGTATTTCAGCAAAATATTCTGTATTGTGCTTGGATTTCTATATTTACACCTGGGGGGGAGGGGGGGGGCAGTGGCCGGGGGGGCTCAGCCAGCTGAGCTTTATGCGCAGGACGGGCAGGAGCCAGGAACCGGCCAGGCCCTGCCTGGGAGCCAGGTCCAGGGGAGAATGGGGCACAGCCCTGCTGCAGGGCCCTTGGTGGTATGGGGCGGTGGGGCTGCTGGTATCAAGGGGGGCGGAGAGGGGGCCCGGTGGCCCTGAGGCCCTGCCTGCTTCAGCACAGCCAAGCGGGGGCCTCTCCAGCCAGGGGGTCTTCCTGCCCCTGCTGTCCGTCTCTCTCTCTCTCTCTCTCTCCTTGCTCCAAGGCAAAGCAAGTTCCCCTGCGGCTGTGCCTCTTGCTGGGGGCAGCCACTGCCTTGCCCCCTTTGTAGGAGGAGTCACGGGGGGGGAGCACATCAGATGACACCAGGGTCCTTCTCGCCCAGCAGCCAGTAGGTCCGCATTTTCCCCTTGCCCTGCCAGGGAAGAAGGAGGAGAAAGAAATGGGCACCAGCCCAGAATGCCTCCTGGGGCTCCCCTGTAGAGCCCACCTGGGTCTCCGGAGAACTGCTGTGCCATGGAAGGCTGCCCTCTCAGGCTCCCTCCCTCCCTCCCCACCCCCCAGCGGATGCCGAGGCAGGGCCCACCTTCATCTCCACGTCTCCCCTCAGCTCCAGCTCAAAGCAGCCCAACTCGTCCAGGATCTCTTTAGTGGAGGAGGACACGTGGATCTTCAAGGCTGGAACAAACACGGCAGGGGGGTGGGACCGGAGCCGTGGAGGGGCCTGGCGCGGCCTGGGAAGAGGACCGGAGCCAGCTGGAGCACCGGGAAGCCCACTGGGGACCGAGGGTGGTGGCCCCAGCCCCCCCCCCCCCGAGCCAGGAAGAGCCCTCCTCACCCTCGCCATTTGACTCCATGCGGGAGGCTGTGTTGACCGTGTCCCCAAAGAGGCAGTACCGAGGCATCTTGAGGCCCACCACTCCGGCACACACCGGCCCTGCAGGGAGGGAGGGAGGGAGGGAGAAAAGTGCAGTCCCAGTCCCCACAGCCCCTGGCCCCAGTAGGCTTCCTCCCTGGCCTGCCCCGCCCTGCCCCACCCCACCCCACCCCACCGCTGGCACTCACCTGAGTGGATGCCAATCCGCAAGTGCAGCTGCTCGTTCGGCCGGTGCCGGATGCGGAACGTCTTCACGGCCTCCAGGAGGGCAAGGGCCATGCGGACGATCTCGTGGGCGTGCATCTTGCCGTTTCGGACAGGCAGGCCCGACACCACCATGTAGGCATCGCCGATGGTCTCCACCTGTTGGAGGGCAGCCTCTGACTCAGCCCCTGCCGCACCAGTGCCCCTCGGGGCCCCTGAGCCCCGCCCCCCCCGAGGGCACACTCACCTTGTAGACATCGAAGTTGTCGATGATGGCATCAAAGCAAGTGTAGAGGTCATTGAGGAGGGTCACCACCTGTGGGCGGGGCGGGGGGGGGGAGAACGTGCAGGTGACTCGCCTGGAGAACAGACTCCACCCCAGGAGAACGCCTGCCCAGCAGCCTCTGTCCCAGGCGATGCCCGGGCCTTTCTCCTTGGGGAGCAGGAGCCAGGCTATGACTCCCTCCCACAGCCCGAGTGACTCGCAGGGGAAAGACTGAACGGCCCATGCCGAAAAGCGCTCGCCCTGGCATTGGAGGCATTCCAAAGTGTGGGTGGGAGCTGCCAGACCTATGACGGCAGTTCCACACTTGGCACTGATCACACGAGAGGCCTCTGCAGCTGACGGGGAGCTCCTCTGCCCAAAGGCATCCATCCCCACGAGAGCCTGCTGGGCCTTGGGGTGGCTTTGGAGGGACCGGCCTGGTCCCTCTTTGCCCTCTGAGCAGCCAGAGGAAAGCACCGGGCAACAGACTCCAGGCGCCATGACGGGCGGGCGACTGTCCAGCGCAAGAGGAAAGTCAGGCTTTACAAGACTCGAGTCCCCGTGGGTGACCTGTGGCCGGGCCAACCTCTCCCTGGGCTGTTGGGAGGGGGCAGGGCTCATCATGGCCTCCCTCCCACTGCTGTTCTCCAGCGACCCCAGAGGGGGGGGCACCTGCATGGGGGTGCTCTCAGCCGACAGGGAAGTGAAGCCCACGATGTCGCTGAAGTAGATGGTGACACAGTCAAAGGCCTCTGCCTGCACCGTCTCGCCGCGCTTGAGCTGCTCGGCCACGGAGCTGGAGAGAAGGGCAGAGGGTCACCAGGCCGCCGGCCAGACGCCAAGTGGGGGTGCCTGTGGGGGGGGGGTGTTCTACCTGCCACCCAGCTACTCACTGGGGCAGGATCTGGTAGAGCAAGTTCTCGGCCTTGCGCTTCTCCTCCAGGTAGGCCTGGGTGCGCTCTTCCACCAGCTTCTCCAGGTTGTTGGCGTACTGCTCCATGCGAGACAGCAGGTTGTCCAGGATGCTGGTGCTGCCCTCCCTGTGGAGGAGGACAAGGAGGGATGCTCGGGGGGCAGGGGGCCTGAGATGGCCTCTTGGGGTGATCCTGCCTGAGGGCCCCGACCAAGGCTCAGAGCCCCCTCCCTTGGGCCAGCGGGGCCTTCCTCTTCCTCCCCCGCCTCCTCCCTGCGACCACGGGCCCCATAGGAAGGAAGGTGAGAGGAGCTGCAACGGCGTGACAAGCATACAGACAGACCCAGAGCCTGGAGGCATGTCCTCTCGGAGGGCCTTGGCCACACTGGACCCCTGCCCCTTCCTTTTCTTGGCTTGAGCCCATGCAGGCGGTCCGAAGGCGGCCAAGGTAGATGGATGCCTCGTGTCTGGCCCCCCTGCATCAGCAGTGGTCAGGGGGAGGCAGTTCCCACCGCAGCAGAGGCCTGGTTGGTGTCAAGTCTCCCCCCCCCCCCAGGAGTTGGTTCTTGTCCCCCATGGCACTCTTAGGGGTTTCTGCAATGCTCAAAGCACGGGTCAGGGGGCAGGACCCCTGGATTCTGGGAGGGCTGAGTCCAGGGCACCCAGGGATGCCCAGAAGGGTCTCCTCTTTGGGGGGCTGGTCTGTGCCCAGTGCTGGGGGGGGTGGCATTTCTGGAAGGCAGGGAGCTCTGCTCTGCCAGGGGTGGGGTGGGGGCACTGGCTCTGGCAAGTCTCTGGGCAGACAGAAGTACCCATTCCCAGGAAAGCCAGGAGCCCCTCCTCCAGCCCCTCCCCTCCAGCACCCACTTGTTGAACCGCCGGATGAAGATCTTGATCTGCGTGAAGTCGGGGCGCTCTGCCAGCTCCTGGGCCCAGCAGCGCTCCATCAGCACGGCCAGCTCCTCGCTGTGCGCCCGCGTGTCGATGGTGGGGCGGAAGTACGGCCTCTGGCTGTTGCGCACCTTCTGCACAATCTCTGTGGGGGGGGGGGCGGGAGGTGGGCATGGGGGTGCAGAGGAGTGAAGTGAGCGCATGGACTGGGTGAAATGGAGGCCGGGCTGGCTGTGGTGAGACGGCGAGGGGGGGGGGAGCATGCTAGGGAGTGGAGTGTGTGGCCCGGCTACTGAGACAATGAGGGGGGGCATGAGCTTCCTGGTGCTGGTGAGGGGGGAGGACACGGTGCTGGGAAGACAGACACAGAGCGGGCGTCATCACTTGGTCAGCAGCAGCAGCAGCAGCAGCGATGTTGAAGGCCATCCCCGTCTGGTGACACCGGTTGGCCACACTGAGTTCTCCCCCCCGCCACCCCAAGTTCCCTGACCCAGGGAGCAGCAGCTGCCCCCCCCCCCAAAGGCCGGACTGGTGACTCATGGGGCATGCTCAGAGCGGGCAGCTGCATGGCAGGACCGCATGCCTGGGGTGGGCATGCTGGGGTGGGGCAGAGGCTCCCCAGGTGGGCACAACTCCAGAAGGTGTCTGTGGTGGAGGAGGGGGAGGTGCAAGCCTGCAGGGGCCTCTCACCTTTGGGGCTGAGGTCCATGCCCTCCACGTAGAATGCCCCGTTGCGCAGGGCGATCTCCTGGAGGATGACCCCAAAACTGTAGACGTCGGCCTTCTGCATGGCCGGGGGGGGGAGGTGGCTGTTCTGCAGGAGCTCCGGGGCCGTCCACAGCTTCTCTGGGGGGCCGAGAAAGGGCCAAAGGTCAAAGGCAGGGAGATGGGGGGGCACGTGTGGGTGGGAGGGGCCACTTCCGAAGGCGGGGCGTCCTTGGCCAGGGCGAGGCTGAAGGCTGGCACCACAGCGCCCCCTGTTCTGCGGAAGGGAGGGGGCTGGGAATCAGACCAGAGGGACCCCACCCCCAGAGAGAGAGAGCGGTACGGTGGCTGGGGGGGACACTCACTGGCATAAAGGGCGTGGCTTCCCTCCCCCTCGCTGCTCTGGCGAAAGCTGGCCAGGCCGTAGTCGGTGATCTTGAGCACAAAGCGGCTATCCACCACGCAGTTGGAGGACTTGAGGCTGCCATGGTGCCCGATGATGCTCCCGTGCAGGAAGGCCATGCCCTGGCCCAGACAGACAGACAGACAGACCGTCAAGGAGAGGCTGCTACTGAGGAGGCCCCCAGGCTGGCTGGGTAGCTCCAGCCAATGGCTGCCAGGTGGAGAGGCGGTAGCCAAAAGGAAAACCAGTGGTGGGGGGGGGGGGGCCCCCCGGGACTGACTTCTCCTGCTCAGCCTGGGGAACATCTGGGGAAGGCCACCTCAGGAGCCAAGAGAGGCCTCCAGGGGTGGGCTGGGGGGGGGGGCCCTCTGGCTGTCCTGGACTGGGATGCTTGTAGTCGCCAGTTTCCACCGGACCTCACAGCACAAGCCGGCTCCCCCCCCTCCCCGCCCCTCACCTTGACGAGGTCGTTGATGAGAGAGTAGCGGAACATCCAGTCCAGGTTGATGCTCTCATTCTCGAGGATGTCCTGCGGGGGAAGGGGAGACCCATGACCGCCCATCGCTGCCCCCTCCCCGAGCAGCAGAGGGGGAGAGGGCCCTGGCCCCGGCATCCACCCCCCACGCCCCCTTCCACCCCCACCCTCCTGTGTCCGGGCCCCATGGGGGGGGGGCGTTGCCCGGAGGTCCCTCTCCAGCAGCCCCTTCCTTACCTGTAAGCTGCCCCGGGGGCAGTATTCGGTCACAATGCAGATGTTAGGGGGGTCAATGCAGGCCCCAATGAACCGGGTCAGGTGGTTGAACTGGATATCTCGCATCTGCAGCCGGGCAGAATCAGAGCCCCTCTCAGTTCTGCCGAGCCCGGTGGGCAACCCTGCTGTGACAGCCCGTGAGTGACTGGCGCAGGACGAGGGGAGGGAGAGGGCAAAGCTGGCACCAAAGCTGGGATGTGGGGGAAGCAGCAGGGTGGAGCGACACCCCCCCCCAGGCAGATGCTCCTGGGTGCATCTGCCCCCCCCCCCGGCTCCAACCCCCCAGGCCATCCGGGCCCATCCGAGTTCCACGCCAGCAGGAGCAGGGCCAGGCACCCCGAGCCCTCCAGGGCGGCCTCTCCCCCCCCCCACCCCCCCACCCCCGGTACCTACGTGTTTGAGTTCGAAGAGCACCTGCCTCGTCAGATCAATCCGCTTCTTGTTGACGTGTTTGATGGCCACGACGTTCCCCTGCGAGGGAGGGAGGGAGGGAGGGGCAGGGTCACAGACAGGGGCGTCGACTTTCTAAATCCCCGGGGGGGGGGGGCAGGGGCTCTCTCGTGCGCGCGCGCTTTGCGCGCGCGCACGGGACCATGTCCCTGCCGCTCTTCCCCCCCCCCCCGCCCAGGGAGGCAGCACCCTGAAAGCCCTGCAGAGTGGGCATGAGGGCAAAGGGACTCCCACCCTGGCTGTGTGCCTGCAGGGGCTCCCCAGAGGTCATCTATCTCCGAAGGGGCTGGTGGACTCCTCCTCGGGCTCTTGGCTGCTGCTCCGGACCAACTGACCTGGCGGCCCGTCTGAACCGGCCTCCCCGGGAGGGCCCCCGCTTGGGCGCAGGGAAGGGGGACCCCACCGGCCTGGAGGCGGCTGGCGGGAGGGAGGGAGGGGGGGGGCAGAGGGACGCCCAGCAGTCCCGGCCTGGAGGAGAGCCGCCCGCTCGCCCGCCCGCCCCCATCCCCAGCCCCGCACCTGGCGCGTCCTCCTGCTGGGGCTGCTGGCTCGGGCGGCTCCTGGGCGAGGAGGGTCCCGGGCCGCCCCCGCCCGCCCTGCCCCCCCTCCCAGCGCCGCCCCCATCTCGCGGGCAGAGCGGCCGGCACGGCCGGCCCCGAAGACCCCCCCCCGCCGCCGCCGCCGCCGCCGCGCCCGTCCATGGCCCCCGCCGACCTCCCACCCCTCCACCCACCCTCCGAAGGCCCCAGTTTGTACGGCGGGGGGAGACTTGGCCCGGGAGTTGCCGCCTCCGCCTCCGGAGGGGCCCCCCTCCCGACCCCGCAGCCGAGACCCCCCCCCCGCCCTCGCCCCCCCCCGGGACCATGTCCCTGCCGCTCTTCCCCCCCCCCCCGCCCAGGGAGGCAGCACCCTGAAAGCCCTGCAGAGTGGGCATGAGGGCAAAGGGACTCCCACCCTGGCTGTGTGCCTGCAGGGGCTCCCCAGAGGTCATCTATCTCCGAAGGGGCTGGTGGACTCCTCCTCGGGCTCTTGGCTGCTGCTCCGGACCAACTGACCTGGCGGCCCGTCTGAACCGGCCTCCCCGGGAGGGCCCCCGCTTGGGCGCAGGGAAGGGGGACCCCACCGGCCTGGAGGCGGCTGGCGGGAGGGAGGGAGGGGGGGGGCAGAGGGACGCCCAGCAGTCCCGGCCTGGAGGAGAGCTGCCCGCTCGCCCGCCCGCCCCCATCCCCAGCCCCGCACCTGGCGCGTCCTCCTGCTGGGGCTGCTGGCTCGGGCGGCTCCTGGGCGAGGAGGGTCCCGGGCCGCCCCCGCCCGCCCTGCCCCCCCTCCCAGCGCCGCCCCCATCTCGCGGGCAGAGCGGCCGGCACGGCCGGCCCCGAAGACCCCCCCCCGCCGCCGCCGCCGCCGCCGCGCCCGTCCATGGCCCCCGCCGACCTCCCACCCCTCCACCCACCCTCCGAAGGCCCCAGTTTGTACGGCGGGGGGAGACTTGGCCCGGGAGTTGCCGCCTCCGCCTCCGGAGGGGCCCCCCTCCCGACCCCGCAGCCGAGACCCCCCCCCCCCGCCCTCGCCCCCCCCCGGGACCATGTCCCTGCCGCTCTTCCCCCCCCCCCCCAGGGAGGCAGACCCGCGGTGGCGGCAGCCAGCTGGCCGGCTGACTGCCGCCCGAGCGAAGCGCGCACACGCGCGCCTATGTCCCTGCTGCTCCGCCCCCCCCCCCGGCCCGGGGAGGCAGACTGGCGGCAGCGGCAGCAGCCAGCTGGCCAGCTGACTGCCACCTGAGCGAAGCGCGCGTGCTTCACGCGCCTATATCCCTGCCGCTCCGTCCCCCCCCCCCCCCAGCCCGGGGAGGCAGACCCGCGGCAGCAGCCAGCTGGCTGCTGGGCGAGCATTTTGCCGGGGGTGGCTGAGCCCCCCCCCGGGAAATTTCGGGGGAGGCTCGAGCCCTCGAGCCCCCCCGTAGTTGACGCCCATGGTCACAGAGGTGCTCCTGGCTGGCCGGGCAGAGAGCCCCCAAGGGGCAGGCAGGCGCCTCCAGCGCTCCACTCACCTTGAAGAGGCCTGTGTTGGCAAAGATCTGGTATTTCCCATGGGCTGTCATCAGGGAGCCATAACTAGACCCACGCTGGGGGGGGGGGGAGAGGGAAGAGGAAACAGTCGTCACTTGAGCACAAAGAGGCCCCTGCAGGCGGAGGGCAGCTGAGATGGGGGGGCACCCACAGGCACAGCAGTCTGGAGACAGCAGATGCGCGCAGGGGGGGGGGAATCCCCCCTCCCTCCCTCCCCACCCACCCTGGGTCTCACCAGAGAGAGGGTGAGGCGGCTGCCTGCCCCCTTGTGGTAGCGCTCGGAACTCCCAAACTGCAGCTCGTCCCAGCGGATCCGCCAGAGCATGCTCGCCAGCTCCTTCTCCAGCATCAGCTTCCTGTGGAGGGGGAGAGGAGAACCCCAGGCTCTCAGGGCCAGCTGTGGGCCAGACCTGGGCGATGGGTCCCTTGGGTTCAGGACCCTCCTGCTGCTCCAAGAGGCTCCACCGGCTCTGCCTCCCACATTTTCATTCCACATTTCCTCCACAGTGCTCACAGCCCCCCTCTTCTGTTTCATGCCCACAGCAACCTTGCGGAGGAGGGATTGAGTCTTCCAGGTCCCTGCCTGACACTCCAAGCAGCGCTGCACCATGCAAGCTCTCTCTCTCTCTCTCCCTGGGAGGAGGGACTTCCTGCGCCCAGGAAGCTCACAAGCCGGCCCACCCTCAGCTTACTGTTCTCAAAGGTAGACTGCCTCTGAAGATGGAAGCTTCGTTCTACTAGCCGTGCTCCTCAGTACATGAGCCTGCCCAATCCTTGTTTAAAATCACCCAGATACACACGCAACAGGGCCGGGTGCTGGAGGGACCCGTGCTCCCTACTCTTGGGGCCGAGCTCAACAGCCTCCTGAGGCTCAAAGTGCTGCAGCCAGCCACGCCCTGCCCTCGGGGGGGGGGGGAGTTTTTTGCCAGGGTGTCTGCGTGCCGAGTGCTGGAGTCCCACGTCCCCCCCAACCCCCAAGGCGCCCTGATTCTGAGCCTCCTGTTTCCAGGGCTGCATCCTGACCCTGCGGTGGGGGTCTGGAGTCAAAGCTGGGGGGTGTTTGGGGGCAGCCTTGCGGCCAAACTGCAGGGAAGGGAGGCTCCTGGAGGCAACCAGGGCTGCCCTGGGCTCCCCGGCCCCAGTGAGGCAGGCAGGCGGGGGAGGAGAAGCCTGGGATCCCAAGCCTGAGAGGGGCCCCCTCAGCTGAGACAAGAGAGGCTGCCCCCCCCCAGCACAGAGTCAAACCCCCCCCCACATGCCTCACTAGTTCCCCCCTCTGCGTGGGTCTTGTCCGGGGCGGGGGCTCACTCACCTGAAGATTAGGAAGCTGGAAACTCCAAACATGATGAAAGTGAGTCCAGCCCCCAGCGCCACGATGGCCAAGGTGGAGAGCGGAGCTACAAAAGGAGGAGGAGGAGGAGGCATTGTGGGGGGGCGGGGGGGGGCATCCTCCAGAAGAGCACAGCCCCAAACCTCCCTGGCAGCCCAGTGCATGTGTGGGGGGGACGGGAACAGATATTTAGAGAGCTGCCAAAGCCCTCTGTGGAAACCCATCTCCCCCCCCCCCATGGGCAGCCCCATCTCTCACCCACGAGCCCCAAAGGCAGGCTGCAGGCAATGGGGCAGCACACAGAATACTTCTCCCTCACACCGAAGACCCGCCGCCCTTCCCTTGCCACCTGGACTAGCCGGCAGAGGACTTGCTCCAGAGACAAAGGCCTCCCAGCAGCTGAGTCAAGCACCCAAGCGGCAGGTTGCGGGCAGAAGGGGCCAGGAGGGCAGGTGGGGGCCGCAGGTGGTGGGGACAGAGGCCGGATTGTGGACACAGCCCCCAGGCCCACCCGGGAAGGGGCTAAGGCTTAAGCCCTACTGGAAACAGCGTGATAAGGTCTGGGCTCCCTGCTGCCAAACCCGGGGTTAGGGCTAGAGGACAGGAACGGGAAGCCTGGAGGGGGCAGGGAGGGGCAGAGGCCTCTGGACAGACCCACTTTTATCACAGGTGGGGTCATCCACATCAAAGACACAGGGTGGGTTGTCGAGAGGAGGCCCCCCCTTCTTCCAGTGGATGGGCCCCAGCCAGTTCATCTGCTTCTCTGATCCCACGTAATGGCCCACCACCTGTGGGGAGAAAGAACATCTCACCAGTGCTCCACCTTGTCTCGTGTCCTGTCTCACACAAGAGGGGCCAGCCAGTTCCTCTGGAGGGCCGACCACAGGGCAGGGAGGCCGAGGCCTTCCCCTGAGAAGAACCTCAGAAGAGCCCTGCTGGGTCAGACCAGTGAGGGTCCATCTAGTCCAGCATCCCATCTCACACAGAGAGTCCAGCCAGTTCCTCTGGAGGGCCAACAACAGGGCAGAGAGGCCGAGGCCTTCCCCTGAGAAGAACCTCAGAAGAGCCCTGCTGGGTCAGACCAGTGAGGGTCCATCTAGTCCAGCATCCCATCTCACACAGAGAGTCCAGCCAGTTCCTCTGGAGGGCCAACAACAGGGCAGAGAGGCCGAGGCCTTCCCCTGAGAAGAACCTCAGGAGAGCCCTGCTGGGTCAGACCAGTGAGGGTCCCTCTAGTCCAGCCTCCTCTCCCACACAGGGGCCAGCCAGTTCCTCTGGAGGGCCAGCAACAGGGCAGAGAGGAAGAGGCCTTCCCCTGAGAAGAACCTCAGAAGAGCCCTGCTGGGTCAGACCAGTGAGGGTCCCTCTAGTCCAGCATCCCATCTCACACAGAGAGTCCAGCCAGTTCCTCTGGAGGGCCAACAACAGGGCAGAGAGGCCGAGGCCTTCCCCTGAGAAGAACCTCAGAAGAGCCCTGCTGGGTCAGACCAGTGAGGGTCCATCTAGTCCAGCATCCCATCTCACACAGAGAGGCCAGCCAGTTCCTCTGGAGGGCCAGCAACAGGGCAGAGAGGAAGAGGCCTTCCCCTGAGAAGAACCTCAGAAGAGCCCTGCTGGGTCAGACCAGTGAGGGTCCCTCTAGTCCAGCATCCCATCTCACACAGAGAGGCCAGCCAGTTCCTCTGGAGGGCCAGCAACAGGGCAGAGAGGAAGAGGCCTTCCCCTGAGAAGAACCTCAGAAGAGCCCTGCTGGGTCAGACCAGTGAGGGTCCCTCTAGTCCAGCATCCCATCTCACACAGAGAGGCCAGCCAGTTCCTCTGGAGGGCCAGCAACAGGGCAGAGAGGAAGAGGCCTTCCCCTGAGAAGAACCTCAGAAGAGCCCTGCTGGATCAGACCAGTGAGGGTCCACCTAGTCCAGCATCCTGTCTCACACAGAGAGGCCAGCCAGTTCCTCTGGAGGGCCAGCAACAGGGCAGAGAGGAAGAGGCCTTCCCCTGAGAAGAACCTCAGAAGAGCCCTGCTGGGTCAGACCAGTGAGGGTCCACCTAGTCCAGCATCCTGTCTCACACAGAGAGTCCAGCCAGTTCCTCTGGAGGGCCAACAACAGGGCAGAGAGGCCGAGGCCTTCCCCTGAGAAGAACCTCAGGAGAGCCCTGCTGGGTCAGACCAGTGAGGGTCCCTCTAGTCCAGCCTCCTCTCCCACACAGGGGCCAGCCAGTTCCTCTGGAGGGCCAGCAACAGGGCAGAGAGGAAGAGGCCTTCCCCTGAGAAGAACCTCAGAAGAGCCCTGCTGGGTCAGACCAGTGAGGGTCCCTCTAGTCCAGCATCCCATCTCACACAGAGAGTCCAGCCAGTTCCTCTGGAGGGCCAACAACAGGGCAGAGAGGCCGAGGCCTTCCCCTGAGAAGAACCTCAGAAGAGCCCTGCTGGGTCAGACCAGTGAGGGTCCATCTAGTCCAGCATCCCATCTCACACAGAGAGGCCAGCCAGTTCCTCTGGAGGGCCAGCAACAGGGCAGAGAGGAAGAGGCCTTCCCCTGAGAAGAACCTCAGAAGAGCCCTGCTGGGTCAGACCAGTGAGGGTCCCTCTAGTCCAGCATCCCATCTCACACAGAGAGGCCAGCCAGTTCCTCTGGAGGGCCAGCAACAGGGCAGAGAGGAAGAGGCCTTCCCCTGAGAAGAACCTCAGAAGAGCCCTGCTGGGTCAGACCAGTGAGGGTCCCTCTAGTCCAGCATCCCATCTCACACAGAGAGGCCAGCCAGTTCCTCTGGAGGGCCAGCAACAGGGCAGAGAGGAAGAGGCCTTCCCCTGAGAAGAACCTCAGAAGAGCCCTGCTGGATCAGACCAGTGAGGGTCCACCTAGTCCAGCATCCTGTCTCACACAGAGAGGCCAGCCAGTTCCTCTGGAGGGCCAGCAACAGGGCAGAGAGGAAGAGGCCTTCCCCTGAGAAGAACCTCAGAAGAGCCCTGCTGGATCAGACCAGTGAGGGTCCACCTAGTCCAGCATCCTGTCTCACACAGAGAGGCCAGCCAGTTCCTCTGGAGGGCCAGCAACAGGGCAGAGAGGAAGAGGCCTTCCCCTGAGAAGAACCTCAGAAGAGCCCTGCTGGGTCAGACCAGTGAGGGTCCATCCCGTCCAGCATCCCATCTCACACAGAGAGTCCAGCCAGTTCCTCTGGAGGGCCAACAGCAAGGCAGAGAGGCCGAGGCCTTCCCCTGGTGTTGCCTCTTGACACTGGGATTCAAAGGTTGGCTGCCTTTGGGCGTGGAGGTTCCCCTCAGTCACCATGGCTGGCAGCCTCTGATAAGGCCTCTCCTCCATGAATCTGTCTCATCGCCTTTCAAAACCGTCTGTGCTTGTGGCCACCCCTCCCCCTTCTGGCGGGGGATTCCTCCAGGTTCCACAGCGGGCAAGATATGGGTCCCAGAGCCAGAATGTTCCTTACCGACCTCTTCCTCATGTGATGCAGCTTCCACACAACTTCCAGGACAGGTGGAGCAAAGATGGGGAGGGGCCTCACCCCTCTGACCTCCCTCAAGCCCCTGAATCCCACCCAGGATCCTCTGCAGGGCCACTCTGGGGACCCCTCCCTCCTTTCCACCAGGGCTGGCCCCGTACCCTTCTTCCCTACCTGGTATTCTCCAGTCTCCACATTCGCCATGGCCCACACATCGAAATCCGTCTCTCGGTCATTGTTATGGTCCATGCTCACGGTCCCAGTGACGCCTAGTCAGGGAGGGGGAGAAGCACACTGCTCCTAGGGGGGCCCCGGCGCCAGCTGCCATGCACGCACCGGGGACGAGGAGCAGCGGGAGCTGGCTCCCTCCAGGCCAGGCGCTGGGGACCGGCACAGAGCCACTCCTCCAGCAAGCCAGCCCACTTCCACCACCCTCTCCTGCTTCTTCCAGGCTTGGTGAGCCTCAGCCCAGGATATCTGGCAGGATCAGCCCGGCAGCCCCCTCCTTGCTGGGCAGCAACCGAGTCAGCCCCCCGCCGGCTGTCTTCCCCCTCCCTGCAGTGCCCAGTACCCTGGAATTTCCGGCCCTTCATCTTCTGGAGGATGCGGCTGGAGTCACGCTTGGTCCCGCCTTCACGCAGCGTCTCATTCAGCACGGTGACATAGAGGAGGAGCCCGTCGTGGAAGCAGCCGGCCACCAGGTTCTTCTGCGTTGGTGGGACAGGAAGAGGGAGGTCGAGCGGCGCTCTCCCACCCCCTACCCCCCTTTCCTTCTCCATGGCCAGCCTCTGCCTTGCCCCAGAAGGTCGTCATCCCCAGGGGGAGAGCTGAGGCCCCGGTGGGCTGACGGAGGGTCCCACAGTGTCGTGGGGGGGCGCCCTGCTAAGATCCCTCACAAACCGTCCAGTAGCCAGAAATGACATGGGTGACCAACGGCTTCTCCTGGATTCACTTTGGCCATGGCAGGGGCCACACAGTGGCTGTTCCTCTGAAGGAGCCCCCCTCCCTGCACGGGGCAAGCTCAGCCCTGGCAGCCCCCCCCCCCAAGGCGCTAGACCCTTGCAGCCCCCCGCCAGAATTCTTTGTGGGCAACGGAATGGATGGCTCACTTGGGACCCCCCCATGTCACTGGCTGACTGTGGCTGCAGGCCTGCCCCCTGGGCCTCCTCCCCCAGCCCCCTTCACTTTGGATGCCACCCCCACCCCCACGCCTGGCGGCAGAGGGGCCCCCGCCTGGATGGTCCAAGGAAGGCACTTCTTGGCCTTGATCTTGAGCCTGCAAATTTCGCATCTTTGGCTCTGCTTTCCCCCAAGAAACTCATGAGGGATGCCCCATTTTATCCACACAATAACCCTCTGAGGTCGGCTAGGCTGCAGGAGAGCGACAAGCTCAGGGGCACCCAGCCAGCTGCATGACTCCCATATCCGGTGCGGCCCACCCCCCACCCCCTTTCCTAGCAACCCTGTGTGGTTTGCACGGCCGGAGACAAGCCCCTGCACGCCCTGGATGGTCTCCCCTCCAGATATCCACCAGGTCCAACCCTGCTTAGCAGCTCCCCCCACCAACACTGATTCCAGCTGACCACTGAGAAGGGCCAGCCCCTCCCCCAGATGTTGGGGGGGCAGCACTGATAACCCCAGCCCCTCCCTCCGGGAAGGGGAGACGCACTAGAGAGATCTCGGCCCTTCTTCCAGGCAGACCCCCGCGCCTCCCATGGGCAGGCAGCTGATCCCTATCACAGGCCCAACTTCCTTTCCCACATCCGAAGCCTCACCCGCCCACTTGACCTCTGCTGTGGCACCCCCCCCTCCCTAGCCCCCCACCACACAGCCCCCTCCCCCCCAAATGCGAGAGAGGGCGGCTGCACAGGAGGGGGGGTGCTGGAAGAAAGGGGGGCCGAGGGGGCTGGGTGCCTTGGAGAAGGACTGGGGACAGCAGCTGGCCCTGCCAGGGGGGGAGGCGCTCCATGGACCGGGCAGCTGGCTCCCAGCCCTCCCCCCCCCAGGCCAGAAAGTAGAGCCCCCCCCCCTCCTCCGGGGCTGGCCCAGCTGCCATCCTTCCAAGAGAGAGGCCGTGCAGGACCCCCCCCTACAGAGCCCCTGGGGGAGAGAGACACATTAATGGAGATGGCTGCGTGTCCTGGGACTGAAGCTCAGCAGCGCGACTGGCTTCCTGTGCCCAGGACAGGCTCCGTGCCATCTGTGAAGGGCAGGGGCTGGCCCTGGGGCATCGCCCCCCACCTGCTCATCCTCGCAAGTCCCTTTCCTCAGCTGGGAGCTGTGTGCCAAGGGACTCACAAGTGGCTGCAAGCACCCCAGCCCCCACCCTCCACCCTCCCACCCCCCAGGCAGGCAGCGACAGCCCAAGCGGACGTGCCAAAGTCACAGTTGGTGCCTGTCTGTCTGAGGGGGCTTCCTACCCCCCCCCACCCTTCCAAACGTCCATCTGGTGTATAGTGTGGCTTGACCCCAGAAGGGCTGTGTGCCCCCCCTCCCCAGGAGATGGCCTGGTCAGGGAGGAAGACAGGCCCCTCGGCCAGGGCAGGGATCCCCCTTTCTCTGAGGAACCCGGTGCAACAGATGGAGCACAGCAAACAAGCAGAGGGGCCCAGCAGAGCGGACTCCGTTTCCCAGGGCAGAGAGGGCCCTCCTGAAGCACCCTGGCAGGAAAAGAAGAAAAGACCTCCTGGACCGTTGGGTGCAGCCACTGGAGCCAAAACGGGGGAGCTGCCCGAGCCAGCCTGCCGAGGTGCCAGAACCTCCTCTCCTTTCGAACTGCTCGGGCTCAGCGGGAGGGGCCTGGGGGCAGCCACCCACTGGAGGAGCCCCTTCTGCCACTCAGCGGAGGCCAGGACTGCCCCACCAGGATCAGGCGGCCTGGGAAAGCAGGCCAGTCAGGACTCTGGAGGCAGGGCTCAGGGCAGGGAACGTGACATGCTCTGTGTGGCTGGCATCCATCTGCAGTCCAGCTGCCGCATTTTGGACCCCCGTCACGTCAGACACTCAACAGAAGCAGCCCTGTGCAGAATGCGCTGCAGTAGTCCAGGCCCAGGGGTTGCAAGGGCAAGGTGCTGTGCAGCAAGCCTGGCACATCCCAGGAGCAGAAAGTCCAGGAGCCTCACCCAAAGGGAGAGCGGGAGGGGGGAACATCCGCCTCCAATCTCCCCCCACCCAGCAGTGAAACAGGGGAGCCCACGCATGCCTGCATGCAGAGACAGGGTGGGGAAGAGCCCCTGCTCCCTTCATCTGTTTCCTTCTTCCACAGGTGCCAGAGCACCCGCCACTCTCTGCAGGGGCAGGCCTTCAGGACCTGGAGAAAGAGCGACCAACCCTTCAGGATCACACGCAGGGCACTGACAGGCAGGCAGGCGGAAGGACATTCGGGACAGGACTGGAGAAGAAGGCCAGGTGGGGAGAAGAGGAGAACGAAACCACCAGCCCCGGCCAGGTCAAGTGTCGAGCAAGCATTTTCATCCCGATGCATCAGGGCCACCTCTGGGGCAAAGGCATGGCTGCGGTCTCCAAGCCCCATGTTGGGAACCGCTGTCATCAGGCAGCTTCCCAGCGGCAGCGAGGGAGAGGATTCTGGCCCAGAACGCTGGCTTCTCTCCCTCCTTACACTTCCCATGAGAGGCCCCGCATGCGATCTATCCCACAGTGACAGGAAGCAAGGGAAGAAGGCAGGCAGGCAGGCGAGGCTTTTACCAGCGAGGCGTTGAGCTCCACGCCAAACTCTGTCCGGGCACGCAGGATCAGCTGGTTCTGGAAATGCTGGTACTCGGGGGTTTGGGGCTCATGATACGTGATCACCAGCACCGTCTGAAACAAGAGGAAAGGGTTGCGGAATTGTATGTGATTAACACGCGGAATTCACTGCCACAGGAGGTGGTGGTGGCTACAAGCATGGACGGCTTCAAGAGGGAATTAGATAAACATCTGGAGCAGAGGTCCATCAGTGGCTTTTAGCCACAAAGTATCGATAGGAACTCTCAGTCTGGGGCAAGTGATGCTCTGTATTCTTGGTGCTTGACGGGGGGGGGGGGGGATGGGGGGACAATGGCTTCTGGTGTCCTGGCCCCACTGCTGGACCTCCTGAGGGCCCCTGGTGTTTTTGGCCACTGTGTGACACCAGAGTGCTGGACTGGATGGGCCACTGGCCTGATCCAACATTGGCTTCTCTTATGTGCTTATGTTCTTTTATGTGCTTATGTTCTTATCAGCTGAGGGCCAGGCCTCAAGCTCCGAGGGAGGGCTTTGGAGAGAAGATCCAAAGAGGCCCTTATGGATCAAACCAGGGAGCATCCACATTGTCCAGCGTTCTGTCCACACTGTCGCCAAGCAGAGGGCTTTGAAAAGCCGACCAACAGGGTGCGAAGGCCTCTGGGCACTCAGGTGTCAGAGATATCTGCTGTCTCTGAATGTGGAGGCTTCCTTTCATCAACCAAACCAGAAGGGGGGGAAACCCAACCCGAAGGAAAAACAAAGTTGGGTTCCTGGAGGTTGGGTGAGAGCAAATTATAAGAAACTGATTAAACGAAATATACACAGATTAAACAAAGTGCACAAAAACCCTATTTTAATAGCAGAGGCCCATTCCACCCTTGAAGCAGCGAATATTTGGACTAAGATGGCCTGAACCTATGTAAACATGACTCAGTGCTATACCTCTAGGTTAAGAGGCTTCAACCAGTAAAATAGGCCCAAGCATTCAGTGCCTCTTGCCCGGTCACCACATTAAAACAGGACGGAACGCGCTTTGTCCTCCAAGGCCTTCCTCGGGGATCAAATCACTGTCCACGCGCACCCTACTAAGTGAATCAGAAGGTGTTCCAGATATTCTGTGCGGGAAAAGAATCAGGTTGTATAAAAGGTTTTCTTGGACTTTTAAGCACACACATCTAGGGAACGTGCATTCACCCATGACTCCTCCTGACCACGGCTACAGAAACAGTGTCAGTTAACGGTCGATGCCCAGATGCCCATTCTGAAGGGATCTGACAGACGGTCTCCGTAGGGAAGCTGCTCCAACCCCTTAATCATCTTGGTCGACCAAGTCTGTACTTTCTCCTGTTCGAGTTACAGTATCCTTTTTTTGGAAAGGGGGGGATATGGGGACGAGAAGTGGGGAGAAGTCCTGCTTCGCCCTCTTCTTTTCTCTCAGACAAGGCCCGGCCAGCCTGGGCCTCCACCTCCGACCTTGCCTGCCTTCTGGGGCCTTGGACCCCTGTGTGCTTTGGCCAGTTCAGGAGGGCTCTGAGGATGCCCAGTGCCACGAAGCTTGCCTCCGCCAACATCTGATACACACCCCCACACCAGACTGGCACCCTTCTTCCCGGGGCCGCAGCCTGGCCCCTCCTCTTGCCTTCCCTAAGCCTTGCCCTGGAGGGCTCGTGTCCCCCTGGCTCAGCCACAGCAGCCTGAAAGCCAGTGGCCCTCCTGCTGCCCCCTCCTCCTCCACCTGCGCCCGGGCTGATTGCTCCCAGCACCACCGCACCCTCTCCACTTCTCAGCCCCTTCTCAAAGTCTGCTTCTGCAAAATGGTTCCTAGTGCATCAGAGACTCTGTCCCCTGCAAAGGCATTGCCACTACAACCTCCTCACAGCCTCTGCCCTCCTCTCTGCCCATTGGAGCGCAAGCAGCGCCTCACGCAGGGGAGGTGCCCACCATGCCAGGAGCTGGGGCCGACAGCAAAGAGTTGGCCCACCCCGCGGCAAGCGGGAGCCACCGTCCAGACTACCGCTCGGCAGAGGGTCAGTCAAGGGCAGGCTGTCCCTGAGGACCCTCGGGCAGTTCTGGCAGGTCGGATTTCTACCAAAGCAGCACAGCAGAGAGCAGCCCCCCCCTGCTCCGAGGTCCAGATCCACATACGCACAACCCACCCCGCTTGGGCCAAGGGTATCCGAGTCACAGACTCCAATCTACACGTCACACCGTACTGGCCGCACTTGGCTTCAGCAAGGGGGAAACACTCCTGTTCCTGCTGGAGGCAGATCCCACCCAGTGCCCCAGTCAGGAGGCCCCTCTCCCCAGCAGAGGCGGCACCACTGCTCAGTCCTGACTCGCCAAGGAGGTCTCGGTCCCATCCGGGCAGATGCGCAAGGCCCAGCGGTGCATGCTCAGTCCTCCGGGAAAGGCTCCCTGCACTTACGCAGAGTCATTGCTGCTCTTGTGACTGCTTTACATCTTCTGGGGCTGAGCTGTGGCCCAACACACTCAATGCGGAGCTTCCAAAAATCCCACCACACCCCCAAGCTGGCACTGCAACACACCCAGGGAGGACGACACCTTTTGGGGAGCTGCTCCTCTGCCGGCTTCCTCCCCTCCCCCCTCCCTCTAGGCCCGCGGGGGTGGCCTTACCTGGAAGGCGTCTCGGAGGCCACTCGGATCCGGGCTCTCCTTGCTCTGCCAGGGCTTGGCTGCCTCCCGATGCCCCTCGGCCCGCAGGCTTTCCCCAAAAACGTCCACGTAGAAGAAGACGTAGTCCCCGTCAGCCATGCTCTCGCCCTGGGCCAGGCGTAGGATCTGGTGCAGCATCTCCAGCGGCCCGCAGATGTAGATGACTGAGAAGGAACCACACAGGCCGCGGTCAGGAACAAAACACGCCAAAAGTGAGGGAAAGGACCTCAGAAACAACGGCAGCAGAGGCGAGGTCAAGACTGGATGGGCAGCAAAGGGCAGGATAGCGGCCAACCATGTCAGGAGTCCATGGCTCGGGATAACAGAGGCTGCCCCTTGGAATAATAAGAATAGATGGTGTTGGGGGCGTGGCGTTGGTGTGCTACAAGATGGCTGCCTACACCTCGGACTCCAGCCCTCTCCCCTCCAATATCAGCAAAAGATATCGTTTAAGGACTAACAAACTTGACCAACTGTGATGAGAAAGACTGGTAACATCAAAGACAACACCTCTAAACCATCTTCAAAGCCAGTACAAGCATTCTTTACCCAGCATACAAGTCAGGCTGACAGATGCTCGACAACCTCAGGCGCTAACAAAATGGCCGACGATGCAGACGCAATGGAGGCAAGCAACACGACAGTAACGGAAAAAGATCTCCAAGATTCTTTTACCCACTTTGAAGAACAAATCATGGAAAAGCTTACTAATCTTCTACGACACAATGGAGGAAATTCAAACCTCGCTACATAAGGTGGCACAAACTGCAGAGACGGCCATGGAAAATAACACAGTGTCGCAAGAACAAATCCAACAGCTACAACGCAATGAGGTATGGGGTCATGATAAAATTATGACCTTAGAAAATTTACAACGCATTAATACTTGGCATACCAGAACAAGTGGAGGGGAATACCGAGCTTCAGATCTGTATGGCAAACTGGCTGGCTTCCACGCTGAAACTCGGGGAGGGAATAGCCCCTACCATCATTAAGGCATATCGTTTGGGGCCAGCCTTTAGACAGCAGCTGGAAGGCACTGTAAAACATAAAGATATTCTAGTGGAATTTCTGGACAATTGAACGAAGCAAAAAATACTGCAAGAGGCAAGACAAAATGGCTTTATACTTCACCATGAAGAAAAAAACCTTAATTTTCACCAATCTCTCAGCAGAATCCCTCGGTAAGCAGTGAGAGCTAAAATTTGTAGCTACGAAGCTTGCAGAAGCAAATTTGAGACACAAATGGACCCCCGCAAGTAATATTCTGATATTGCATCAGGGGAAGACCTATACAGCTTCGGATCCAGATAATGACCACCTCTAACTTCAGGCATTTGATTTAGAAAGCCCACAGGAGCAACCCAAAAGATGATTCAAAAGAAAGCTGGACTTGGCACTGTCTCCTCAAGAGTGGAGCAAAATTCCAGTAAGGACTCCTTGAAGACTTTTTGTAGAAAATGGTAGTTGATTAGTACTATATATGTTAAAAATTGACTTTTCCTTTGAATCAACATCCTGAAGCACTTGCTTTATATCATTCAATTGTATCTGAATGGGGTCAAAAATTTGTTTCCTTTAATGTCCTTTAATCAGGACTCCATATTATTCATTTCCAGCAGAATGTTTTTAGCCCCCAATTCAGTCATCGCGTCTATCTTACCAGAGGCTTCGTCGGCCATTTTGGGCATTCCGTGTGCAAAGCCGGACTGGCACATCGTAGTTGTTATTGGTCGAAAATAGTGTCAGCTAAACGCTGCCATTCCCAGGTGGGGGGTGGATTCCCACATGCCTTCACATCACGGCCCCTCACCCCCACCTTTGGAATGTTATCTCGCTTCTCACAGTCTGAGTTTTATCTATCATGCCTCCCTAACCTTGGAGACGGAGAACTTTCTCAACAGTTTAGCTATTTTGCATTAGCAGGTGTTCATTGTAACTTTTCCCCACTTTTAGCCTGAGAACAAAATGTCTAGCATATCTGAATGTATTTTTCCTGCTAGAGGATTGGAGGGGCCTACTGCATACCCAGTTTGAATGCACTATAACTGTAACCCCTCAACCCCTTACTTTCATTACTGACTCAAGAACATGTAGATGACTATTTGATCCGCTGGAATAAAGAACTTTATAGTTAAGAACTTTGTTTGCAGTTTGAAATCTCTTAGACTCTCACAATAGTCTGTAAGTGGTTTAAAAGTAGATTTATTTTGTTGCTGGTTCATGTAACCAGATTTTCCGTGCAGTTGGAGGTTATTTTTACTAATGTGGTGTGATTAATCATGTATTTGGAGCAGGGGAAAGATGGAGCTAAATCTTTAAGTGGCCATCTTGATTTGCATCCATGCCACATCCCCAAAAATTGACTTTTTCTTAAGAGATGCATATAGATATGTTTATGCTGGTGATGGGGGGGGAGGATAGATAGAAGACACAGAAGCCCCTTCTCTGACCAGTCCGGACACTTGGGTCATTCGCCCAGGCACATAAATGGTGTATTTTAAATTACTAACATTTTTAATAGGTTCCAGAATCTGGTGGATGTTGAACAATGTGACATTACAGAAGGATAGCAACATTAGTTTTTTTAAAAAGTTTGTTCTACTGTTAGTTTTTTTACATGAACCAGGCCATGTGCGTTTATTGATGTGTTCACCCTTTAGGCATCAGGAGAGATGCAAGTACAGTAGAGTAATATGTAAATATAGATTAGAGTTAGAGATAGTTTTTAGGGAAGGTATAAACAAAAATATGCTAATTCTATATGTAGCAACCTTTTTTCAGGCTATAAGCTACGTCATACTCAAAACCGAATTTATTTAATTTAACTTATATAATTGGGGGCTTTCTAACCAGAACAGTTTATGTTAACATTATTGAGTTCAATAAGCCCCACCAACAAAAAGTGCAACACAAGAAAGTTTAATGAGCATCTGAATTACTATGAGAATTGACAAAAACTACTTTATGTTAAACTGTTTTGGGAAGTTCTAATTATACAGTATTGGAGCTTTAAAAAAAAGAAAAGAATAGATGGTGTGTCTTATGGCAATCCTATGAATTCATGTTCTCCAAAATGTCCTATCATTGACAGCCATTTTCAGGTCTCGCAAACCGAGTATCCGCCAAACTCTCTCTCCAACACTGTATTTCAAATGAACCGATTTCCCTCCCATCAGCTTTCTTCATCGTCCAACTGAGCTACTGGGGAAGAGCAGAGGACAAGGACAAAGAGTGCTCTTCTTAATGACACAACCAGATTAAAACCAGAAGAACAGATTACACCGCAATAACATCACCAGGGTGTATCTGGAGACGCAAGGTGCCCGGTCCATCAATCATGCGAACCATGTAAAAGATGGAAGTGTCAGCACAGGTCGCCTCTTTCCACTGCGAATGCACTCTGTCGTAAAAAAAACCCCAAGAAAATGACACACAGTAGCTTCACGTCTACCTCTATACTTTTAATGTACTGAATGTATTTATAGCTGGTTATTATTATCATAAATCAAAGGGTCTTCTGTACTAGCATTCTGCAGATTGTCATGAAGATGCAGCGCCTTCCAACCCAGCACCAACTCTGACTTTTGCTCTTTCTCTCTCTACCGTTACTTTGCAAGACTTCAGCAGAACAGTTAACAAGAGGATGTTTTGGAGGTCATTCATCCATAGAGTCACCCTGAGCTGGAACACCGTTCCCCCGCCCCGCCCACACAGATCTCTACCATCATGAATTATCAAAAAGATAGAGAGTCTTTCAAGATGGTCTACACAACCTTTATCTGACAAAGACATAGTGAGAATAACAAAAACAACAACAACCACCCCATCCCGTACCCAGGATCTCGTCATTTTCTGCTTCTCATGATTCACGCCTTGCACGTGCTCAGTTGTGGGAAGAATGCTTACCTGTACTACCTGTTATTCTTCTGCATTGTGATCATACTAGTGGTGGGGACTGTCCCTTGCATTTGCAACTACAAACTGGTAGTTTTACTCCTGTGTAATTTATCTTTCCTATTCCAAGGTCCCATGTTATCTTGAACCATCTATTCCAGGCAAGGTTAGGCATTATTCTGCCTCGTACACCTATCAGATTGGTGTAGTGTTTAAGTGTGGGGACTCTAATCTGGGAGAACCGGGTTTGATTCCCCACTCCTCCACTTGCCCCTGGCTGGATGACCTTGGGCAAGCCATAGCTCTGTACCAGCTGTTCCCTCAAGGACAGCTTGGGAAAGAGCTCTCTCAGCCCCACCTACCTCCCAGGGTGTCTGTTGTGGGGAGGGGAGGGGAAAGGAGTTTGTAAGCCGCTCTGAGACTCCCTTGGGTAGTGAAGGGTGGGGTATAAATCCAATCTTCTTCAGACACAAAACAGAAACAGAGGCCAGGAGGGCAGGCAATGGGGGGGGGGAATGGGCTCAGTAGCCACTGGGGGTAGAGCAAATGGGCAGACGGAGCTCTGAGACACCCAGTGAAGTTGACAGGCAACGGGTTCTGGACAGACAAAAGGAAATACCTCTTGACTCCATGAGTGATTAAAATGTGAAAAAATTCCCTGACAGCGGAGGTTGTGAGGATTATGAGTACAGATGGTTTTAAAGGAAGATTCAGCAAAGCAGTGGTGGAAAGATGTCAGCTGTCTTGAATACATATAGAAAGGGAAGGTAAAATAATTAGGCTAAGTATGAAAACCACTGAAGTTCCATCCAGTCCAGCATCCTGTCTCTCACACTGGCCAACCAGCTCCCCTGGAGGGCCAGCAAAAGGCCACAGAGGGCGAGACATTCCCTCTGAGCCTGCGAATGTGGGGAGAGCGGCTTAGAAATTAAATAAATAAACAATTGAGGTTGCCTCTCAGCTCTGGGATTCAGATGTTTAGTGCCTCCAAATGTGGAAGTTGGCCAGTAGCCACTGATGGGCCTCTTCTCCCTGAATTTCTCTTGACCCTC
This sequence comes from Lepidodactylus listeri, assembly GCA_029233225.1. Taxonomy (NCBI): domain Eukaryota; kingdom Metazoa; phylum Chordata; class Lepidosauria; order Squamata; family Gekkonidae; genus Lepidodactylus; species Lepidodactylus listeri. The sequence continues at coordinate 338,785 of JARCFY010000004.1, read as the reverse complement.
CTGGCACAATCCCAGGACAGAGAGGCTGAAGTTGAACTAATTTCTTTAGTTCAACTGAACATAACACAAGAAGTCAACAAAAGACTGATGAGTTTAACCACTGGCCAAGGTACCATCCTCAAAGTGGATCCCCTTAAACCATCTTTTCTCTCAGTCTGACAAATTCTCCTTCCTCTGACCTGCTGTGTCCTGCTTGCCAGTACTCCTCTGCCTATGAACCACCCTGTCGGTTTGAATTTCTGGAAGTACTTGGTCCCCCGGTGGTTCTTTGCCCTTTTGTGACTTTGTTCCATCCGGTTACTTCTCCACGGTAGTCCCAGGTTTCCACACCCCACCAAAATGTTTCCCAACGTTGCTCTTATAAATTACGGCCACCGGAGCAACCTGAGTAGTGCTGTCCGTTTCTTTTCCACTGCTCAACACTGAGTCGAGGCCTGCTTAATTCTTTCCGGGGATGGTTCCCTAGAAATGCCAAGTACCCCAACATTTCTGCCCCACTGATCCCTCCCTGCAGATCTGGAAAACCTTTCTGCCACCCCCAAGGATCTGAGATTACGCTCTCTGTCTCATGTTTCAAAAACTATAAGGAACCGCTCAGTCTTCAAAAGTGGGGATAGGCAGGGGTCCGTTGGAGCAGGAGCGCACAGGAGTGCCGCTCCGGGAGTGAGGAGCCCAGGGGGCGGGCACATGACCAAGCCCCTCCCCCTCCTCGGCTTCCCCGAGCAGTGCAGAGGCGCAGTGCCCCGGGGAAAGCCCTGCTAGGGTCTTTATTGTTTCTAATGTTTTGTTTTAATATTGATAATTTTATCATTGTTCCTTTTATGACTGTGTGCTGCTTTTCCAGAGACTTGCTCAAGGTGGCATATAATTTTTCTAAGTATACCATTTTTTATCTGGGCACATGGCACATAAGTACTGGAGAAATTTCACCAACCCTTCAGCAGCTTTCACCCCATCAGTTTGGTGTAGTGGTCAGGAGTTGGACTCTAATCTGGGAGAACCGGGTTTGATTCCCCACTCCTCCCCATGCAGCTGCTGGTGTGACCTTGGGCCAGTTACAAGTTTTCTCAGAGCTGTTCTCTCATGAGCAGTTCTCAAAAGACCTCTCTCAGCCCCACCTACCTCACAGGGTGTCTTGTTGTGGGGAGGGGAAGGGAAAGGGATGGGGGGTGCACATGTCCTGGGTATCTCAAGTCTACTTGAAACCTGGTGGTTTCAAGGGAGCAGGAAGAGAATGAGGGTGTGTTCTTTACGCTTATTTTTATTGCACAAAGTATTGGATGGGGAAGGGAATGGAGGAAGAGCAGGTCAGTTTCACTCACCTGTGGAGTGGAGCCTGAGGGGTGGGTGTTGCCTTCTGACACACTTTTGGTATGTTAGGGGGTGTGGCATATGCAAATGAGTTATGCTAATGAGCTCCTGCACCTCTTTTTCTACGAAATGACCCCTGGGGATAGGAAAGTATTATTTCTCCAAATACTATGACCAAGTCATCTTCTTCACCCTCCCTTTATCATAAGCAGCCAACAAGTTTTCTTTTAGATTTCTCAGTAGATTGTAGCTACTGAGTTTTTTCAGTTCTCTCCTTTGTTAGTCCTTTGAATTTTTCTGCCTTAATTTTAAGGTCCCTAATTTGTCCCATATAAGATGAAAGAGCACCTTTTAGCATTTTAGTAAATCTGTAATCACTTTTCCCTCTTTCCAGCGAATTTATCTTCATCGTTTCCGCTTCAGAATAAATCCCACAGTTAGCGTAGAGAAAAGTTTTATTCATGGTATAAGCTTCCATGTGCAAGCTCACTTCCTTCTGTCACCTCTGCGGCTGCTGCAGCCCCTCTACAAACTCTGGCGGCATCTTTACTGTTTTACTGAAAACGGTTTTGCAGATTTGATGCTGATTCTTTGTCAAGAGGTTTTCCCGACAACACTTCTGGCAAAACTGATCGTCAGAAGGAGGAGCAAAGGGAGGATCTGAGGAGCAGAGGGCTAAAGTGATGAAGGCAGACGACAGGGGCTCTCTCCAAACACATCAGCAGAAGGAATCCAGCCAGGGAGGCAGTTGAGCCTTTGGATGGCCAAGGAATGAATGGATCACTTAAGGAAGACAAGGAAATGGCAAAGGAACTGCATGGATTCTTTGCAACTTTTTCTATTGTGGAAAATGGCTGTTTTGGGGAAGGGAGTCTGAAAACTGGGTCAATTTGAAGAGTGATGAAGTTCTAGGACTACTGGGCAAACTGAAAACTTCTGGGTCCAGACGGCACAGGTCCGAGGCTTCTAAAGGAGCTCCTGTACGCTACCTTTAGGAGTAACTACGGTGCCTTTCCTAAGGATTAAAACATTGTTTTAAGTATGCAAGTAGCTTATGTCTTGGAGAGATTTGGTTTTCACCAAGCACTTTGCCAGCAAAGGACCTCTAGCACAGTTCTGATGCTCAGCGCTCTCTAGCCAGCCCATAAGAACATAAGAGAAGCCAATGCTGGATCAGGCCAGTGGCCCATCCAGTCCAACACACTTCTGTGTCACACAGTGGCCAAAAACACCAGGTGTCCTCAGGAGGTCCAGCAGTGGGGCCAAAACACTAGAAGCCCTCCCACTGTTGCCCTCCCGTCCCCAAGCACCAAGAATACAGAGCATCACTTGCCCCAGACTGAGGGTTCCTATCTATACTTTGTGGCTAATAGCCAGTCTGATGGACCTCTGCTCCAGATGTTTATCCAATTCCCTCTTGAAGCCGTCCATGCTTGTAGTTGCCACCACCTCCTGTGGCAGTGAATTCCACGTGTTAATCACTTTTTGGGTGGTATTTCGACTTGCCCACAGTCATCCTGCACCGATCCTGTGCTTCTGAATGACACATCAGGAACCAGATACTTTTTGACTGAGGGCAGGTCACTTCTTGTTTCTGCCTGTCCACTCAGTCTTTGTGCCCTGGGCCAGTCCGCCGGGGTCTTTTCTTTTTTTCCTTTTTTTAATAACATTTATGAATTTAAAGGTAAAAAAACAGCAAACAAAAATTCAATGGCTTATGTACAAGGCACCATCTCAACTAACACAGTTAACATTTAGTGACAAAAACCAATTAATACATAATTAATACATAACTTATCCAAACGTCACTAAATCAATCATGAGTTCAACCATTTATACCATTTATTCCAATTTACAATTTTTTTTCATCCTCTCTGCCTTTGAGTCTATTTGTCATAAGATCCATTTCTGCAACATCAACAATTTTGCAAATAACTTCTTGTTTATCGAGTATAGTTCCCAATTTCCATAATTGGGAAATTTCCCAATTTCCATAGCATAAACAATTCTGGCCGCCGTCAAACTGTGCAAGAGAAAATAATGATCTTCTTTCGCAAAAATATCTGGGATAATGTTTAAAAGAAACATTTCTGGTTCTAATTGGAGCTTAGTCTGAGTTATATCTTGAAGGAGTTTTTTTTTTACCAACAACCAATATTTACGTGCAACCAAACATGACCACCATACATGAAAATATGTACCAACGTTTTTCTTACATTTCCAACAAGTACTCGAGCTTAATATGGAGAATTTAGCCAATCTGTCAGGACAGTAATGCCATCTAAAAATTTTTTATGGATATTCTCCTTATAAGTAACAGCCTTAATTATTTTGATGTTTGTCGTCCAGATTTTAGCCCATGCATCCAAATTTATATTGTGTCCTAGATCGCGAGCCCACCTAATCATTGTGGGTTTAACCAGATTATCCACCATCTTATAGCTTAACAAATACCCATAGAGTTTTTAATTAAATATTTATCCGAGTGTAACCAAATCTTATCTAGCTCAATTTCCTTCATATAAAATCCTTTATTTTTGTCAGTTTTGTACCTGAATTGAGTTGAAGTTATTTCCACCATGTCAAATAAACATTCTGCTGTTGCAACTCCATCATGCTTTTGAGAATTCCCTCCTTATCTAGTAATTCACCATAGCAAACCATTTTTTCTTTTGATACGAGAGAAGGCCTTATAAAGGCTTCCAATGGAGAAACCCACAGTGATACTTTAAAGTAAAACAATTTTTTAAGTTCTTCCCAAATTTTATACAATGAGCATCTGACATAATGCTGCTTAAAATGGACTCTGTTTTGGCTATACCATAGATAGGCATGCCAGCCCATTACCAAGTCATGGCCTTCTAGTACCAAAGTTCTCGCATCCCTTAATAGCAGCCAATCTTTTAGCCAAACCATTACGGAAGCCTTATAGTAGAGCTGTAAATCTGGCAGACCAAAGCCACCTCGTTCTCGGGCATCCTGTAGATCTTTAAGTCTTATCCAAGGTTTTTTGGATTGCCAGATAAAACCAGAAATTATACTTTCCAAATCTCTAAAGAAGGTTTGATTTTTAAGTATTGGGATAGTCTGAAATAGAAAAATTACTCGAGGGAGTATAGACATTTTAATCGTGGAAATTCTACCATAAATTGAAAGTTGCATATTTTCCCATTTGTTGAGGTCTTCTTTTATATCAACCAAAAGTTTCCTATAGTTGTCATTAAAAAGTGAGCTGCACCTGCTGGTTAACCAAACCCCAAGGTATTTTATTTGCTTAGATACTATAAAACCAGTAGTCTCCTGAAGCTGCACTATCACTTCCTTTGGACAGTTTTTAGTTATTATTGTTTGTTTTTTTAACATTTATTTTAAATCCTGATACCCAACCGTAATCATCCAAAGTAGAGAGCAACCGTACAATTGAAGACATGGGATCATCAAGTATAAACACAATATCATCAGCGAATGCCAACAATTTAAATTTCTCTTTTTCACAGATAATCCCTTGATTTCTTCATCAGCCCTAATCATGTCAGTTAAAGCTTCAAGTGTAAAAATGAAAATAAGAGGGGATAGGGGACAACCCTGCCTGGTGCCTTTTTGAACCGAGATCTTAGCAGTAAGCTCCCCATTTATCAATACTTTAGCTTCCTGATTTTCATAAATCTTCTTGACCATTTCTCTCTCAGAATAGTTTCCTCACCTGCCTCTATTCACTGTCTTTATTCAACTAGAAAATGCACCTGAAAACCCACGTGCTTTTTGCCTGATGCACAACACCCCCTGCACTTTATGGTAGCACGCTCTCTCTCTCTCTCATGCTCAGAGTTTCTGCAGTCAGTGAGGAACTGTCAGGGACTGGGGGGGGGGGGGCTTGTATGGCAAAACACCCAAGTGAGGCATCAATCCAGAGCAAAGTTTGCATCCATTAAGACCAACAACATTTGTGCTGCTGCTTCAGACCAACACGGCTGCCTCACCTGAATCCATCAGTCCAGAGCAAGCTGGGCTCTGCCACCGCCACCGCCTCCACCCCCACCCCCCAATTTTAAGAAGGTGCTGTCCGGGCTCTTCCCAGGCCTAAGAAGTTTGTGCATCAGCTAGTGCTTCCAGCATCACAGCTGGGGCCTGATCCTGAAGTCTCCAAGGGTTCCTGTTATGTCCACTGACCGCCACTGGCGGCCAGCAGCATACAGTCAGAGCTTAACTCTGAGAGACAACAGGGGCCAAGGATCCTAGACCACCACTAGCCCTCCAATCAGAACTCTGGCGGGAAATTCAAACCCACCAATAGGACTTTTGGGTGCGTCCTAGGAGTTGCATATAGTTGGCCCTCTCAGCCAGTATTGGGTGCTTGTTGTGTACTCAGTAAATCTATGCTGATCACTACATTGTAGTCCGGGCTTTCTATGCATCAAACTCAGTACACAATAGTTCCCCACTGCCGGCTGCAGAAGAGGCACCGACCAGTTCAAAAAGAACGAGACAGGCGGCTGAGCCACTCCTGGGTGGGCTTCGCAGCGCTGGGGGGGGGGGGAATCCAACACCCAGGGTCCTCGAAGGGCCACCTGCTCCGCACGCGTCCACATGCAGGAGCCTCAAGCTCCTCAGGCGACACTCTGCAGCAGTGAGGGGAGCAGCTATGTGGGGAGGGGCCTTTGCTGATGGGCATCCTGCTGGGTGCCCCCCCACTCCCTGTCTCTCTCCCCCCCATTTTCTGTGTTGTTTGTATGTGACCCACACCCGACAGAGGTGATGCTGGTCAGGAAGGCTGAGGAGGTTTCGGGGGGGGGGGGGGTGTCTGGATCCGGAGGTGGCCTGGGGGGGCAGATGAAGAGCCTGGGGGCTGCTGGCGGGCCCAGCTGGGCTGTTGGGTTGGGGGCTGTGGCCAGGAGGGCTTTCTGGCAGTGGCATCTGGTTGCCAACTCTCTCCGTAGACCCAGCCGATCTGGCCATGCTGATGCACATTTCTGTAACTTCTCAGCTGGATGATGGTCATGCCCCCTCTGCTGAGCTTCCCTTGAAGCCAACACAGAAACTGCAGCTGGTCCAGAATTCAGCAGCCCAATTATTGCCAGGGGCCAGCCGGCCAGTGAGAACACACCCTGCCCCGTCCTGAAGCAGCTGCGCTGGCTGGCCAGTTTGCTTCCGGGCTCAGTTCATGGTGCTGATTGCAGCCCCAGAAGCCCTTCAGGGCCTGGGACCCCCATACCTACAGGGCCACCTCCTCCCGTATGTTCCTGTGGGCCAGCAACAGTGTTCAGGCCGCCGCCACCACCCGTTCCCCTCCCGAGGGGGGCCCACCCACCCGGCACCGATCAAAGCCCGGTCCTTTCCCAGTGAGGCCATGGAATGGGCTCCCTGAGGCGGTCAGGGGAACTCCCCAATAGGGCTGCCAGGCCTCCGGTCCGGGCGGGGGATTTCCCCTAATTTCCGGGGCTTAGATCTGCTGCCAGCCAGCTGGCCCCACCCTCGGAAGTGACATCTTCACATTGCTGATGTGGGGGGGGGCAATGCACTAGTTTTGGGGCCAACTCTATGGTTTTTAAGCCAGAAAACCGGGTGACATGATGACATCATCACAGAAGATTGCAGGCCGGGTCCGGAAGCCCCCCCCCCCCCCGCCAGGTCACAGGTGGGACCAAGCAACCCTGCCCTGCCCAGCTGGCTTGTTGGTGGAGTCTGAGCAGCGGCCATCAAGGGCATCATGGGGTGTGTGTGTGTGAGAGAGAGAGAGAGAGAGAGGGAGGAAGGGAGGTTTTCATTTTATTTGGTGATCTTCTGAATGGTCTAACAGCTGCTCGAGCCCAAAGGAAAGGCGGGATATGAGCATTCCAGTTAATAAGCAGCCAACCCTGTGTGGCTGTCCTGCCCAGGGCAGTAGCCCCCCCCCCCCCCCGGCGGGGCTCCTTTTTTTGGGGGGGGGTAAGTCATCTACAGAGCAGCCTGATGGTTCTGGTTCTACAGAACTGAAACCAAAAAGCTGGCAGAGAAAACTGGACCACCCAGCATACCCCACAGCGTCATTCAAATTGGAATTTTTATTCCGCTTTTCTCCACAGCAGGGACCCAAAGTGGCTTACAAGACTGTTCTCTCCTACTCCCTCCTCCAAACAACCCTACGAGGCAGGTTATGCTGAGGGTGTGTGTGACTGTTACGAGGTCACCCAGTGAGCTTCTGTGGCAGACTGGGGACTGACGCCCGATCCTTGTCCGGCCCACTCTCACCGCCACCCCACCACACTGGTTCCCGGGCCTCCGGATGGCCACACCCTCATGGGAGGAAGCAGGGACCTGCCTGCAGAGCCTCCAGCTCCTGGCTGCTCCTGGCCAGCTGCTCAGTGCTGTGCGCCTCCTCCCAAGGGCAGGCTCAGGCAGCTGCTTGCCGTGGCCAAGGCCCCAGTCCTGAGAAGGCAGACCCCCCCCCCCTCCACGAGAGACTGCAAGCAACAGGCCCTGCGCTTGGGGGCAACACCCCCTCCCCTAAAGGGCAAAACTCCCCCCTGAGCCTAAAATGCTGGGCAGGCCTCAGACTGACGGTCCCGGTGACAACGACAACAGCAGCACAATCCCAGCTGCTCCCCAAGCTCCCCTCTGCCTCAGCCCACCATCCCCATTGGCGCAGAGACATCTGAACTCATCGGCAGGGGGGGGACAGGCAGCCACCACACCTCCCCTGGTTTCTCCAGAGGCCCCCCCCCGCTCCTGCCTCCCACCCACTCCACACAGGCCTCTGGCAAGGGGGCTTCACCCCTGTGGGGCCGGAGAGAAAAGAAAGGCAGCCATGCGGGATGCAGAGCTGGGCATGAGCTGTGGGGAGAGCCCCACTGCCTTCACGGCGACTCTGCCAGACACGGCACAAAAACATGTTTGGGTCTGCGGTTGTGCAGAAAGAATGTGCAGGTTCCTGGATTCCAGCACCTTCCCCTGCCTGCCTGCCTAACTGGAAACAGAGGGCCCCAGCAGACAGCTCCAGTTACAGGAAAGAGGGGGCGGCTCCTTCCCTGGCACGAATCGCCCACGCCAGGCGTCCCAGGGCTGCAGCCAGCACTTTGAGTTGCAGGCCTCCCAAAAACCTCAGCAGGCCTCGGAGCACGGCAGAGGCTCGGGAGGAGCAGCAGCACCAGCAGCAGGCCTCAGTCAGCCAGGGCAGCACTGCCCCCCCCCACCCCATCACGGGCTGCTGGCTGGGTTTGTGCCCTGCAGGCCCCATGCTCCAAGGACACCCCCCCCCGCCAGTCCCCGACACAGGCTCCATGGAGCCCCCAGCAGCTGTCTCCACAGGCACGCAGGCGCGCACACGCTCACAGAGGAGCAGGCAGCCATGCTGGAGAGGAGGGGGGGAGACAAGCAGCAGCAGCAGCCCCCCTCCTGCCTCTGCCCAGAGGGAGAACAGCCAGCCCTCCGCGGGCGGGGGGGGGGGGCTGCAGCGATGCCCCACCTCTCGTCCGGGGAGGCTGCTGAGACCACCCTGAGGAGTCGCCATGGGGAGACTCCAAGTGGGAGGGGGCATGGAAGCCCACCCCCCTGCTGCCCCCGCTGGAAGGGATGAGATGTCCAGCAGGCAGAACGGCATGACAGGCTCAGAGTTGGGGGGGGGGGGGGGAGAGCTGGAGGTGGCCCCTGCCAAGGGAAATCTGGTCTCTCCGTTTCTGTTGCGGAGGGGGTCAGGCACATCTGGCTTGCGGAGGTGGGACCAGCACACTGGAAGGACCTTCCTGCTCCCTCACGACAACCACTGTGGCCATCTTCGGAGGCCCACCTTCGGGGGGGGGGCCCGTCTCCCAAGATCAGGCGAGCGGCCACGGGGGAGGGAGGGGGCCTTCTCAGCCGTGGCATTAAAGCTCTGGAACTCCCCCCCCATAAAAAGGGGGGTCTACCTGTCCCCTTCTGCCGCCACCATCTTCCCCCATGGTGGGTGGAGACTTTTTTCCTTCGCTCAGCATGCCCTCACTGCCCCCTTTTCCCTAACCAATGTGCTTCTGTTTTAAAATATATTTTAACTGCTTTATAGATATTTTAAATCTGTTTTTAAATTCGTTCAAACTTTGTTGTAATGAAATATGTTTGGGAGAGGAGTTTACTTGACTAGTGTTATAATGTAACACCATGAACAGAAGGGTGGCCCTTGTAAGGGCTGAAAAGCAGGGTATAAATGTTGTAAACGAAGAAAATAAACATCTGGACTTCACAGAATCATCGTGTTGGAAGAGACCTCCAGGGACAAACCACGTTTTGACACAGGCCTCCCCTTGAGCTTTCTGAGCAATTTCAGCAGTCCTGGAGAAGAAGTCAGGTCCTCCGAGATCCGTGAGCGGTTTAAAAGCCACCACCCACCCACCTCAAGAAGGAGAGAAGGCTAGCAGGGGCTACCAGACAGGACAGGTCAACTGTCACAGATGCAGCCGGAACCGGAGCAGGGAGAGCCCGCTGAGCGCTTCTACCCAGGGCTAGGCTGGCCTCTCAGGTGGACGTGCCAAAGACAGAGAGTCCAGAAACCCCAAACAGGATAGCCTAGAAGGGGGCAACAGATTAGAAACAGGTTCACAGACATCAGTAGCAATGTTCCCTCTAAGCTGTGGAGTCTTGTGAGTGAAAATTCTACTATGTGAGTGAAAATTCTACTATGTGAGCTACTGACATTAAAGTTGTGAGCGCGTGATTCGGCTTCTGCATACATTAGTTTGCTCTGGAGCCATCCTTCCTGAACTAAGACAAAAATGTGTAAGCCGGAGGCTAAAAAAGTATGAGCTAGCTCACATTAACTCACCTTAGAGGGAACACTGATCAGTAGATATAATGTGTCTGGGCCCAGGTGCGGAAAAGCATCTGAAAATGGCAAGAACGCCCATTTAAATACAGGAGTGAAGATCTAGTTCAAAGGTGGGCTGCCTTGGTTAGGGTCCAACAGACAGTCATGTGTACGAAAAAGTTGGACCACTGTTTTTGATATTCTTTTTTCCCCCTGATAAACAGCAGAGAGAACGAAGACAACTTTTACACATTTTAAGTAAACATCTTGAGTCAGTGCAGTAAAAACAAGGCAACACACTGAACAGACATTGCAACAGACCACAATCCTCTTCCCTTCCTCCCGGACTGCACCATGACAGGGCAGTTCGGATCCCTGCATTGAAATGTCCTCCTCCTCCTCCTCCTCCTGAGCGGGTAACGATCAAACAAAAGGTGGGAAGGGGGCAGCTGCTGCGTCCGCCTCTTTGCAGGATGCCACCTTCAGAAGGCTTTGCTCAGATGGGGGGTGGGCAGTGCTGCCACTGTGGAGGAGCAAAGCAGGAGAGGCGGCCCTGCAGACAGGAGGGGCCTGAGGCCACAAGGGGCCCTGCAGCTGGTAACTGGGAGCTTGAACTGAACTTGGCGGCTGACGGAGTGGCTGCGGAATGGGTGTGGCACGCACACTCCGGCTGCATTGGCTGTTTCCATGTTGATTTTTAACATCTAATTGGTTGCATACTGCTGCTACCCACCTTGGCTCCTGAATCGGTTGGGAGCAAGAGGCATATAAATATTCTAAGATGCACAAATGTGTACACAGAGACCAGCTCTGACAAGCTGGACTTGCCTTGTGCCTGAGCATCTCAGGGCTGGCTGAAAGGAGCCCTTGGCAGCACTGCCAGCCCTGTGCTAGGAGCTGCAGGAAGGCCACGGACCTGGCCGGCCCACCACCGGTGACACCGGAAGGAGGCAAGATACGGAAAGCTCCTCACCGGGAGGCCAAGAGCAGCAGCCCTCTGCTTCAAGTCTGTTCAGCATTAAGAACAGAAGAGAAGCCATGCTGGGACAGGCCAACAGCCCATGATGCAGTTGAACAGTCTGTGGCACCCAGTGACCTAAACCCAGGGGCCACCCAGAGGTCCACCAGTGGGTCCGACAACGGGAGAATTCACTTCAACAGGAAAACTGGAATTTGTAAATTTGATCATTTGAAGAATTTAGTGGTGATTTTTGGTACACAATCTGAAATCTGGCAGAACATCCAAGTAGTAAAACGCAAGATCGGAAGTTCAGAATAATGAACAGCAGGAGAGAGAGAGAGAGAGAAATCTGTCGAGAATATGGGGAGCATTTGATGTGGCCCACCGCGCAAAGCCAAGCTGAAGGAGGGAATTGCCAAAAAAGTCTCTCTGGCTTCATTCACACCACCAAAGGCTCAGAGGCTGAAAAAGCAGTACATACGTGACCACCACACCGCACGCACCAGGCATTCCCAGGTCGCTCTGTGTGTGCGTATTTCTCTGCACACTTGCCAGGCGTTACAGCTTCCCCAATCCCCCTCCCCGAACTCTTCGGTGTTTTCCTGGAGTTCCATGTGGCCCCACCTCCTGGCCTCTTCCCTGGGAATGACAGGCGGCTGCTTGTCCGACTGCCGCAGAGCCACCAGCTCTCAAAGCCTGGCAGTCTTCCAGGCCCTTCCCTGGCCCCACCAAACCCGGGGGGGGGGGGGAATGGGACGGCAGGAAGAGCAGCGCATTCCCCACCCCACCCCCAGGAATCAGCAGCTGAGAAGGGGAAGGGAGGGAGGATCTTGATCAATACAGCAGCATGCAGGGAAGGGTTCAGCCACCCCTCCCAAGAAGGACCACTGCTGCCACCCTGACGTGGCACATTAGCAAAACAAATTATCCTGTCTCAGCTGAGCAGCTATGGGAGGAGAGAATGATGGCTGGATCAGGGCCATGGCATTGCAGCATGCCCACCTTGAACTCCCACTTCATCTACCACAGGGGGAGAAAAGGCTCTGAAAGTTGTTGGGTTTCCCCAGCTGCGGTCCCTGACCTACCCCCCCAACATGCTCCCCCCACACATGCCAAGGAGATCCAAAAGCAGATGCCAAAGAGCAGGCGTCACCTGGCCCTGAAAAGGGCTCCGTGTGGCAACTTCTGAGCATGAAGGGAGGCAGATGGGCGCAGCTGAATGCCAGGGCCCCTTGGAGGAGCAATGCTCCCCTTCAAGAATTAGCTCAGGGTGCTCTGAGGAGGGGCCCTGGCTCAGTGGCAGAGTGTTTCCATCATATGCAGAAGATCTGAGGTTCAACGACCCCCCCCCCCAGATTAAATAAACAGGGATTAGAAGAGATTGGATTTATACCCCGCCCTTCCCTACCCGAAGGAGTCTCAGAGTGGCTTACAATCTCCTTTCCCTTCCCCTCCCCACAACAGACACCCTGTGAGGTTGGGGGGGGGGGGGGCTGAGAGAGCTCTCTTGAAAACTGCCCTTGAGAGAACAGCTCTGATAGAACTATGGCTTGCCCGAGGTCATCCAGAAGCTGCAAGCAGAGGAGTGGGGAATCAAACCCAGTTCTCCCAGATTATAGAGTCTGCACTCCTAACCACTCCACCAGACTGGCTCTCTTAGGGGAGAAGGACCTCTGCCTGAAACCTCAGACAGCCTCTGCCAGGCAGCAGAGGAGATGGTAGTCACGTTGATCCTCCAGAGATGGGGAGATGGCAGAGCAGCTTAATGAATCTTTTGCTTCTGTGTTCACTGTGGAAAGTGTGGGGTGTGTCCCCACATCACAGCCCCTATTTTCAGGAAGGGAGCCTGAAGAACTGGGCCAAATGGAGGAGACCAGAGATGGAGTTCTAGACCTACGGGGGAAATTAAAACCGGATACGTCTCCAGGCCCTGGTGGCATACACCGAGAGTTCTGAGGGAACTAAAATGTGAGATCGTTGATCCACTGACCGGTATATGTAACCGATCACTAAATCCAGCCGCAGTGCCAGAAGACTGGAGAGTAGCAAATGTGACACCAATTTTTAAAAAAGGAGCCAGAGGGGAGCCAGGAAGTTACGGGCCAGGCAGCCGAAGATCAGTCCCAGGCAAATTAGCAGAAACTGTCACCGCAGACAGAATTGTCAGGCACGCAGGTGGAGACAAGGCCTGCTGAGGGGAAACCAGCTTGGCTTCTGCAAAGGGAAGTCCTGCCTCACCAGCCTTGCGGAGTTCTTTGAGAAAGTGAACAAGCGTGTAGGCAATGGGGACCAGTGTTCCCTCCAAGCTGAATTAGTGTGAGCTAACTCACAGTTTTTTAGCCTCCAGCTGTTGGGTGTAGCAAGTTAGAACACTTCAGTGTATCTACTGGGTCGCTGTTGTTTGTGTTAGCCATAGGAAGTCACATGTTTGTTTGTAACCAATCTGTGTACACAACAGTTTGCCCGGGAAGTTTGTTACATTCCTCACTCTCTGATTGGAAACCATGTACTAAGTATTTGCATTGTATGGTTTCTTTCCTCTCCCTTTGTTCTGGCTTGGAGGGAGGTCACCATTCCAGTTTCCAGTTTAGATCTCTAGCTGTAAAGATGTAGAATCTAGCTCTGTTGTTGTTGTTTTGTATCTTGTTTACCTTTTCCCATGATAGGTGTATAGTAAACTTTTACCTTTTAAATACACGTGGACTCAGACTCTCAACTCTGTGCTCTGCTGATGCTTAAGTATTTTTCTCTGCTTAAGTATATTTTCTAAGAATAACCCAACACCAGCTCACACATTTTTGTCTTAGCTCAGGAAGGATGGCTCCAGAGCAAACTAATTTATGCAGTAGCCAAATCACTCACTCACAACTTCAATGCCAGTAGCTCACAAATTAGAATTTTTGTTCACAAGATTCCACAGCTTAGAGGGAGTTTTGATGGTGACCCGGGAGACATTATATACTCGGACTTTCAAAAGGCTTCTGACAAGTCAGCTCACCAAAGACTCCCGAGCAAAGCTCCCTCTAAGCCGTAGAGTCTTGTGAGCAAAAATTCTACTTTGTGAGCTGCTGGCATTCAAGTTGTGAGCAAGCAATTGGGCCGCTGCATGAATTAGTTTGCCTTGGAGCCCTCCTTCCTGAGCTGAGACAAAAATGTGTGAGCTGGAGGCTAAAAATCTGTGAGCTAGCTCACCCTAACTCAGCTTAGAGGGAACACTGCTCCCGAGTAAACTTAGCAGTTATGGAATAAGAGGATGAGTTCTCTTATGGATTAAAAACTGGTGAAATGACAGGAAGAGTGGGCATCAATGGACAGTTCTCACAATGGAGGGAAGTCAGCAGTGGGGTCCCACAAGGATCGGTATTGGGGCCGGTACTGTTTAACTTATTCACAAATGTTCTGGAATGAAGGGTGAATAGTATAGTGGCCAAATCTGTAGATGACACAAAATAATTCAGGATGGTGAAAACCAAGGCTGACTGTGAAGATTTCTAAGAGGATCTTTGCTAACTGGGTGTGAGTGGGTGGCCATGTGGCCAGTGACGGTCAGTGTCGGTACGTGTCAGGTGATGCAGACTGGGACAAAAAAAACCCCAACTTCAAGTAGAGGCTGAAGGGGTCTGAATTTGCTGCACCTGAGGGGGGGAAGATCTTGAGGACAGAGTGGACAGCTTAGTGAAAGCGTCAACCCAGTGGGCTGCCGCCAGTACCATAATGCCCTGTAAAGATCTATAGTGTGGCCTCATTTGGAACACTGTGCACAGTTCTGGTCACCATATCTCAAACAAGACATTGCCTATCTGGAAAAAATACAGAGGAGGGCAAGCAAGATAATTTGGCAGTTGGAGCACCTTCCCTGGGACGAAAGGCTGAAGAGTCTGGGACTTTCCAGTTTAGAAAAGAGACGACTAAGGGGGGGACATGGTAGAGGTTTACAAAATTATGAATGGGGTGGAGGGAGTTGACAGAGAGAAATTTTCCTCCCTTCACCAAAATACTAGAACTTGAGAGCATCCATTGAAGTTGAGGGGCAGTAGAATCAGGAGAGTGATTGAAATGTGGAATTCGCTGCCAGAGAGGATGTAGTGACAGCCACCAGAATAAACAGCTTTAAAGGGGGGTTAGATAGATTCACAGAGGAGAGAGTCTGTCAGTGGCAACTAGCCATGGGGACTGAGGGGAACCTCCACACTCAGAGGCACTAATCTTCTGAGTCCCACAGCCAGGAGGCCATGTCAGAGAAAGGCTTCGGCCTGCACGCCTTGTTGCTGGCCCTCCAGAGAGACTGGTTGGCCACCGGGTGAGACAGGATGCTGGACTGGATGGACCCTCACTGGTCTGATCCAGCAGGGCTCTTCTTCTGTTCTTACAGTCCAAGAAGGGTCCAACTCGGTATAATGCAACTTCGTGTAGTTTGAGGGCAACAAACCAGTGCTCAGGACAGGTTTGGAGTTCAGTGATTGGACCAGGCGCCAGCAGGCAATGCACAAGGCCTCTGATGGAGACCCTGGAGAGGGGGCTGTGCTCCCCGCAACAGGCCAAGGGCATGACGCAGCAGGAGGCAGATGCAGTGGGACAGCTGGTCTGCTCAGCATGCGGCCTCAGTCCTTGGCGGTGTCACCAGTCTGGAGGCAGATGCTCGCAGGTGATGCGAAAGACACCCCCCCCCCCTCGCTAGAGAGCCACTGCAGATGGTCAGAGGAGGCCTGGAGAGACCCAGTGCAGGAGGAGTCAGCCGTAGGCAGCTTGTGGCACCCTCCTGACATATTCATGGCCTGCAGGCTGCCTGGTGCTTTCCAACTGCAACAGCTGCGGCAGAATCTCTGGTTGTCAAAGGCTGATGCTGGAAGATCAAATATCCTGTGTGGGGAGGGAGTGGGGGAGGGGTCACTCTCTCTCTTTCCCGAAAACTACAGAGAAGAATGCGAGGTGGGGGCTGCTGGAGAAGGGCCGTGGAGTGGAGCCTGCCTGCAAAAGGCTAAGGCCTTGTTTATCCACAGCAGCTGTTTGGGTCTCCTTCCCAGCCCCCAAAGAACACAAGAAGGCATAAGCAAGAAATGGCACAGGAAGATCTGAGGCCCCGCAGCCCCCTCTGTCTCTTCTGCTGCTTGCAAGGGGGGGGGGGCCAGGGGCACCTCTCTCAGAGGATGTTCTGCAGCTGTGGCACCACCACCAAGAAGGCCTCTTTGGAAGAGGGAGAAGTGGCTCAGGCCCCCGGAATGCTGCTTCAGAACCACCCCTCTGAACTGTGCCCAGAAGCAAGCATGCGGCTAATGAAGCGGCACAATCAAGACGAAGCATGGCTGCCCCGTTCAGGGCGCTCCCAGAGCAGCTCTCCCAGGTCTGCTTCCAACTAGCATAACTTCCAAGACAGACTGACAGAGACCACATCACAGCTGGGGGTCTTTCTGTGGCCACCTAGAAATCACTCAGCAGCTGAAGTGGGTAACAGCAACCCTAGGAAGGAATGCTGCTTCCCACTGCTAGAAACAGGCTGACCTCTGCCACCAGCGGAGAACACGGTGACATATTTCTGAGTTTACCTGCCACACAAAGAGGAGGAGATCGGATTCATACCTCGTCCTTCACTCCCCGAAGGAGTCTCAGAGTGGCTTATCATCTCCTTTCCCTTCTCCTCCCCACAACAGACACCCTGGGAGGTAGGTGGGGCTGAGAGACCTCTCTTCAGAACTGCCCTTGACAGAACAGCTCTGAAAGAACTTGTGAGTGACCCAAGTTCACACCATCAGCTGCATATGGAGAAGTGGGGAATCAAACCTGGTTCTCCCATATTAGAGTCCACGCTCCAAACCACTCCACCAAACTGGCTCTCCCCACCCACCCTCTGCTCAAGCAATCCGACCCAACCGCTAGCTGCCCCAGGACAATTCCAGGACCAAGACGAAGGGGCTGACTAAAACAGAAAGGCAGCCGGGAACTTCCTTACCCACCTGTCCGTGGGCACCAAGCCCTGCCGCTACAGATGTGGGGAGACCCACTCAGAGGCCGTGAGCACTGCAGCCCCCAAATAAAGGATGTGTCTGGAATACCTTTTTTGTTGTCAAATGGCAAAAGACGGTGGCCAGATGGCTTCAAAAGGAGATTAGAGAGCTTGGTGGTGCCCCTCAAGGGCCACGCGCCGTGGTGATTAAAGCGGAGGTCCACCTATGGAGGCAGCAGGCCTCAGGACCCCACTGCCAGGAGGCCTCAGCTGGCCTGTGCCCTTGGGCCCTCCCGAGCAGCTGGCCGGCCTCGGTGGGGGACAGGATGTGCCGGA
Source organism: Lepidodactylus listeri (assembly GCA_029233225.1). Taxonomy (NCBI): domain Eukaryota; kingdom Metazoa; phylum Chordata; class Lepidosauria; order Squamata; family Gekkonidae; genus Lepidodactylus; species Lepidodactylus listeri. Next base: position 321,484 of record JARCFY010000004.1, on the reverse strand, counting down.
CTAGAAGGAGGACCCTCGCTGGCCTGATCCCGCAGGGGGCTGGCTATCTGCTGACATTCTTGCATGCCAAATTCAGCTTTGCCTCTGGCCCACCTGAGTATTTACATTTTGACAGGATACATCGATTGGCATAGATAATATATGTCCTGCTTTTTATGCTTCTTAAAGTGGCTGTCAAAAAAGGATTTTATACTGTAATTTTATTGTGTATGTTTTCAATTGTTAGCTGTCTTGGAAGGGCAGGAAGGCGGGATATAGACTTTGTAAATACAAATATATAATATATACTTAGCACCCCCTGGGGGGGCATTATCCATGGTGCTGAACACCCCTGGGTGAGCCACCCGTCCATCAGCTAATCTTGGGACAAGCCTTATCTTCTCAGCCCTCCAATCCCACCACCTGCATTCTGGACAAATTCTGCCAACCCTGCAGGGCCATTGTAAGGAATCAGGAGCTCACCACCCTGACCTGGATAGCCAAATCCTGTCGGATCTCGGAAGCTAAGGAGGGTTGGCCTTGGCAAGTATTTGGAAGGGTAACTTGCAAGGTATACCAGGGCAGGGACACAGAGGCCCCTCTGAACCATCTCTTGCCTCAAAAACAAGTCAAGCTCATCACCTAAGGGTGCATAAATCTAAAAGAGCTGGGACTTCTGGCTGCCAGACCATCTTAGAATCTCCCAGCTATACTACGCACAACCCCATGCAATGAGGAGAATGATAACCGGAGCTCACTGTCTGCATGCACCCCTTTCAGCCCTGCAGGGATCCATTCCTGGGCCTGGGAGCAGCTGGTCGGGCAGCATGAGGGCAGCAGCGCCACCCACGTCTGTCATAGGTGAGGATGCCCTTCCAGACAACCAGGCGAGCCGGGGGGAGGGGGCGGCCTTGACATCAGGGCCTAGGCTGCCCCGGCTCTCAGCACCAGTGTGGGCTCCCCCTGCTGAGCAGAGCCTCGGAGAAAGCTCCCCACCCACCCACCCCCGCCCGCCAACACCCGCATTTCCCTTGGCTTCCAGGCTCACAGTGTTGTCCCCCCCAGCCGGAGGACAAAGAACAGAGCCGAACACACACAGATGCAGCGCCATGCACACACATGGCCAGGACACAGCATGGCTTGGAAGGAAAGGGCCCCACCCCGCCTCCCCTGCGGACCAGACGCCGGTGCGAGTGGGGGGGGGGGCAGGGCTCTCCCGATCCTAGTCTCTCCTGCCCTCTCCCAGCTGCCGCCCCCGCGGGGGTGGGAGGTGGGGGGTGGGCTCCACGGGAGGAAAGGGCAGCCTCAGCGAGCTTCCCAGCAGGGCCCGGCCAGGAGACATCAAAGGCGGGCAGCTGCAAGACATTCCAGGAATTCTAGCATCTCAACGTGACCCACCAGTCTGTTCCCAAAACAGCAGCCACGACCTTGGCGGGGGGGGGGGGGCACACGGTGGGGAGGACGTGCCAGGCAGACCCCATGAGAATAGGACCCCCTCCCGCAAAGGGCCCGGCCCACGTCCGAATGCCTTTGGGCTCCGGGAGGGACCACGGAAACCCACACAAAAGACACCGCCCCGGGCCGGAGGGGGCTGGGAGGGCAGGCGGCTAGCTTGCTCGCTCTCCTCCTCCTCTCCCCCCCCCCCGCACACAACCTGAAGCCGGGAGGGGGTAGCAGGCCGCGGGGGGGGCGGGACTCCGACTCCCGCCCTCCCGCCCCCTCACAGTCCAGCCCGACACCCCCCCTCCCGCACACACGCACACGAAGGACTCCCGTCCCCCCCCCCCCCCAGATGGCGGTGAGTGCCGGGGGGGGGGCGTGCCGGCCATCCTTTGCCCCGACCGCTCCCGCAGAAGGGCGCCGGAGAGGAGGCGCGCCTTCAGGGGCCGACTCGCGCTCCCCCCTCCCCAAGAGAGCCCGCCCCTCGGCCGCCGCCATCCGTCGCACGCCGCCCCTCGGCCCGGAGGCAACCTCTCTCGGGCGGCGGGCCAACGCAGTAGCTCCGCTGGGCCCGTGCGGGCCGGCGCCCCAAGGCGGCTTCGCGGCGGGGCAGGCCCTCCCGCGGCGGGGCAGCCGGCCGGGCCCTTCCTCCAGACACAACCCGCGGCCAGACCGGGGGGGGGGGCGGGGCGCCTGCCGGCTCCAAGAGCCCCCCTCCCCAAAAACCCCCGCCTCCGCTAGCCTGGGGGTGGGGCTGGGGGACGAGCGCAGCCGGCTGCGGCCTCTCTGGCGCCGTGACCCTCTCTCCACAAAGGGCTTCGCGCTGCAGGGGAGAGCGCCGCGCCGCGCCGCGCCCCGTCCCCCCCTCCCCCCGCGCCCTCTGGCTCCCTCGCTAATCCTCCTCCCCCTGACGGACGGACGGACGGACCCGCGACGGCGCTGGCTAGTAGCTGGCCGGCCGGGTGGCTCACCTCGCCCGTTGGCCTTGATGAACTGGATGGCCGTGTCTGGGCCGCCGCCGGCTCCGGCGTCGTCGCTGGGCGCGTAGATGTGGTAGCGGACGGTGAGGTTGGCGGCCTCGTGGAGCTCCTCGTAGACGCCCTCGATGGTGAAGTAGAAGGGCCGGTCGTCGGTCTTGCGGTCCACGTAGAGGAGGGCGGCGCGCGAGCTCCAGTTGAAGAGCTCGTGCAGGTGGGCCACGAAGGCGCCGAGCTTGGGCGCCGACGGGCCGGTGCGCACCAGGGTGCTGAAGCCCTCCTTCTTGCGGCTGAAGCCCGAGGCCACGGCGCCGGCCGTGAGGAGCGGCAGGCGCCAGTGCGAGGCGAAGCGGCCCACCGAGGCGGCCGGGTAGACGCAGCCCGGGCCCAGCAGCACGTCGGGGTCGTGGTAGAGCATCAGGTCCACGGCCTTGAGCGGCGCCACGTACTCCGAGCAGGCGCCGTTCAGCTCCGACGTGTTGAAGAAGGTGCGCACCGAGAGGCCGGCGGCCCGCAGCGCCGGCTGCAGCGCCTCCAGGGCCAGCGCCACGGCGGGGGCCACGCGCGGCCAGGCCCACGGGTAACTCAGGTTGTGCTGCGGCAGCACCGCCGCCATCGTCACCACCGTGCCGCCCCCGCTGCTGCTGCCGTTGTTGGCGCCCTGGGGGCCCAGCGAGGAGGAGGAGGCGGCGGCGGCCGACGGCGCCAGGGCGAGGGCCAGAGCGAGGAGCAGGGGACGGGCCATGGCGGGCCTCTGCGCAGCTGGCTCGGAGGGGTCCCTTCTGCAGGGCGGCTGCGCTCCGCTGCCCTGCGCTCCCCGGGAGAGGCCACCCCCTCCGCGGCCCTCCCTCCGGACGCTTCGCCAGATGCTGAGAGAGCGAGAGGCGGGGGGCAGCGCCCCCTGGTGCCTCCTGCCGCCCACGCCGCCCGGGCGTGCCTTGCTCCCGGCTGGGCTGGGCTGGGCTGAGCCGGGCGCTGCTTCTGACTGCAGCTGTTCGGCGCCGCCGAAGCTGGACAGACTCCGGGCTTCCTGCCGCGGCCATCTCCTCTGGCAACTGCCGCTCCCACTCTACCGGAGCAGCCCTTCCTTCTCCTCCTCCTCCTGGCGGCGGGGGCTCCCCCACCTTCCCTCTCCAGGGTCTTTCCTCCTCGGGTCGCCGCGAAAGGCCGTCGTGGGCGCTGTCGGGGCCTCTCCGAAGTCGGCAGAATGCGGACGAGGTCGTCGTGCCGGGGACGACGAAGAAACCCGGCGCAAGCGGGCCACAGCGGCCACCAGCCGCCCCCCCGGCTAAGCAGCGGCGAGCAGTAAAGCCTATGCGGGGGCGGGCCGGCGAAAGCGAAGGCGCCGGGAGCAGCAGTGGCGGATCTCCTTGGCGGCGGCGGCGGCAGCAGCAGCAGCAGCAGCCGCCCCGCTTGGGACGCGGCGCGCAGCCGGGGTCGCCCTGCGGCCGGCAGGCTCTTGTGGCTCTTGTGGCGCCGGAAAAGGCAGGCGCGGCTCAGGGGTGGCAGCGCTGGGATTGCCAGCTCCAGGTGGGGAAATCCCTGGGGGGCTTGGGGGTGGAGGAGCTGGGGGCAGGCTTGGTTCGGGGGGAGAAGGATCTCAGCGGGATGGAAGACCACCCTCCAGAGAAACCATTTTCTCCGCGGGCCCTGATCTCTCTAGACTGGAAATTCATTGTGATTCCGCGAGACCGTCCCCCCAACACACCTGGAGGTTGGCAACCGCAAGGAGGCTAGCGTGGTGGGGGCATGATAAAGCTCCATAAAATCGGGCCTGGAGTAGAGAAAAGAAGTAGGGGGAGAGACGATTCTGTCTGAGGACTTAGGGTTGCCAGCTTGGGGCTTGGAAATTCCTGGAGATGTGGGGGTGGAGCCTGGGGGAGGGCGGAGCTTGGGGAGGGAGGGGCCTTAGCAGAGTAGGATGCCATAGAATCCACCAAGTGATCTCTCTAGTGCTAGAGATCAGCTGTAATACCGGGAGATCTCCAGGCTGAAAACCCTCCTTCAGGTGGTGGTGCCTCAGAGACTTGATGGGCAGGTAGTTCAAGGTAGAGGCCACCATCGACCCAGGAATTTCCCCAGCCCATCTCGTCCAGCCTCCCTGCTCAATGCAGGATCAGCCTAAAGCCTCCCTGACCAGTGTTTCTCCAGCCGTTGCTTGAAGACTGCCAGGGAGGGGGGAGCTCACCACTTCCCTAGGCAGCCCATCCCCCTGCTGAACTACTTTTACTGTAGAACAAAGTTTGGATCCAGTGGGGGCACCTTCAGGACCAACAAAGTTTTATTCATGGCAGAAGCTTTTGTGTGCACACACACTTACTCAGAAGGAAGTGAGCTTCCACACACCAAAGCTCACACCATGAATAAAACTTTGATGGTCTTAAAGGTGCCACTGGACTGAAAACTTTGTTCTGCTGCTTCAGACCAACACGGCTTCCCCACTTGAATCTACATTTACTGTAAAAAAAAATCCCCCAATATCCAGCTGGTGCCTTCCCGCCCTTAATTCCATAGAATCGCAGAATCATAGATTCGGAAGGGACCTCCAGGGTCATCTAATCCAACCCCCTGCACAAGGCAGGAAATGCACAAATGTTCCACCCCCAGAAGATACTCCACCCCACAGGGTCCTCTCTTCTCCTCTCTTCCGGCCTGGGGAGGGAGTGGGGGCAGGAGGCCTCCCTCAGGCCTGGCCTGTTCCTTGCGGCACAGCAGAGTCCGGCACAGTCTTGGGACTTTCTTCCAAACTCCCCCTAAGTTAAGAATTTCCTCCAAGTGGACAACTCGCACAGCAGGCAAACATCTGACTGGCCTCCCCATGGGCCCCACCTGTGCGCTCTGCCCCAACTGCAGTGCTTTGGGGGAGCGTTCCCACCCCCCCCCCACTTCCCTGCAGCATCCTGGGGTACACCTGTGCACCTCACGGGGGTTCCCTGGTCTCCAACCTGCTTTGCAGGGAAGCGTTGGGGAAATGGCTATGGTGTGGGTGGGGCAGTCTGGATTTCCATTTTCTCCCTTCGCCACTGAGGGGCTTTTATTTATTTCTTTATTTTAAATCAGCACTAGGATACTGTTCTATTAACATACTGCTGTAGCAGTGTGTGTAAGCACTTCTCATCCCTTTCATTGTGAAGAAATAAGGAGAAAGACATATCTCTGCAACAAAAGAAGTTAGTTAATGTTGGGAATTCAGGAAATGTCACATCACCTAACACTTCTTAGGGATGCTCTAGGTGGGTCCTGCATTGAGCAGGGGGTTGGACTAGATGGCCTCTGTGGCCCCCTTCCAACACTGTGATTCTATGATTCTGTTGTCAGGGTGCCAACCAGCCAGGTGATAGCTGGAGGTCTCCTGAAAGTGATGTCCAGGGGACAGTGATCAGTTCTTCTGGAGGAAATGGCAGCTTTGCAGGGCGCTAGCATCTCACTCCAGTGCGGTCCCCCCCCCCCCAGTTTTCACCCCCGCCCCCAATCTCCGGGGACCCCGCACCCGGAAGTCCCTCACTGTGCCTCTTGCTTGAAGGCCGTACTGAGATTCGGTGCTTTTAGATTTCTGCGATGGCGAAAGGCCCAGGGGAAGGAGGGGGCGCTGCCGGGGGCGGGGGGCTAGGAAACCTGCCGCGTACTGGGGACCCAGGGCAGCTGCCCAAGCGCGTGGCCGGGGGAGCCGGCGGAGGAGTCTGGAGCGGCCGGGAGGAAGGGCCGAGGCGCTCTTAGGGCTGCCCGCTAGGGCCACGCACGCCTTGGTCTTCTTTGCGGGGCGGCCGGGCTCGGCCCCGCGGCGCTGGCTGGCTGGTAGAGGGCCTCTACTGCGCCCCCCCCCCCCCCCGGCAAGGAGTTCCTGGGCCCGCGGAGGCGAGGCAAGGCAAGGCGGCAGGCAGCCTGCAGCAACAGGCGACGTTTCCAGCAGGGCCGCGGCGCCAGCTCAGCCGCCCGGAAGGAGGAGGCCGGCCCTGCCCCGCCGCGGCCTTCCGGGCCTTTGCGCGCGACCCCCCGGGGGGGGGGGACACTTGCAGGTCGGAGGGGGCGCGTAAGACCCCTTTGCTGCGCCCCCCCCGGCGTGGACTTCACCCCTGCCTGAGAACCGGGGGGGGGGGGCGGTGAAGCGAGCCTCAGGGGGAGGGAGGGAGGTCCTCCCCAGCCCGGTCCGCCTGTTTGGAAGGGCGCGGCAGCGGCTGCTGACCCATTCGGGGGGGGGGGGGGAGGCGCTGGGACGCCCCCGACGCCGGCTTGTCTTCCTCCGGGGCTCGTGCAAACCCGACGCCCGGCAGCAGTAGTCACCGCCGGGGAGGGCTTCGGGGCCAGAGGGCGAGGAGGGGCCTGCAGCCGCTTCGGACGCCACCGGGGAGGGGCAGCGCCGAAGGAGCGACGGGCAGGGCAGCGCTGGCCGAGCTCGGGGCCCCTAAGGAGGCAGCTGCAGCAGCGCGGGTGCCGGAGCTAGAGGCCCGCCGGCCCCCGAGGAGGAAGCGATGGAGCCGGAGCCGCCGGCAGGATCGCCGCCCATCCCAAGGCGCCAACGCCTCCCGGGCAATCCAAACGGAACGCGGGGGGGGGGGGGGGTTCGGCACGCCCCACGAAGCGGGGGGGGGGGAGAGAAGCCCCGGGGGGGGGCGGCGGCCAAACTGCTCGAGATTCACCTGAAGAACCGACCCCATCTGTTTCCGCGTCGGCCTTCCGGGGCCAGACCGTCCAGCCGTCGAGGCCTTTCCCTGCCAGGCTGCGAACATCAGCGGGGGGGGGGGGGGAGGGGGTCGCTGGTCGCCCCAGAAAATAAGCGCAGCCCGGGAGGAGCCCGCGCCTCACCTGCCTCCCTCCCTAGCGGGGTCAAAGCCGTGCGCCGCCAGGCCGGGTGGGGAGGTGGGTTGCAGGGCCACCGCCCGCCCCTTCTCCCGGGGAGCCCAGCCGGATCTTCGGGGCGTGCGCTGCCGAGGAAGGTCTCTCCCCCACCCCCCCTTCTGGAAGGGCTCATCCAGGCGGCCCCCCGCAAAGCCGGTCTCTGTCTCCGAGGCACGCCTGGGCCGCCCGCCTGCTCCGGCTGCTTTCCTCTGTGGAGGGCGACATCTGGCGGCGAGCAGCGGTAGTACAGCCACCTACTGTGCGGGTTTCGAGCCCCGGAGGAGGTGAACCCGAGACGTCCACACCAGAGCTTCCCCTGCCCAGCACGTGGGCTGACGCACACCTCGACATCCCTCCAGCACCAGCCCCAAAGGGCAAACCGGAACTGTCCCCAGGATCAGCCAAGGCAGTCCCCGAGCAGCCCGCCACAGAACCGGTGTTACGCTGCTCGACCAGGGAACAGCGAAGGCACCCTCTCACCTAAGGGACTTTGTGTGCTAGGGAAGGTCCGAACTATGGGGGGAGGGGTGTTGTGTTATAATGGCAACCGCGCACACGGTCAGAGAAATGCACATGGCCGGGCTGACTACCGCAGCTTCTCTTCTGGAGACAATAGCCCGGGCGGATTATAAATCAGACCAGTCGGCCACCCAAGATCCGCCAGGGGACCTATGCCCTAGGGTCACCTGTAATTAACCCTATCAGGAAAATTGGGTGAGGCCAAGGGTGCGGTTTAGACGGACATTTAAGAAGACCCCCTGAGCCCCATTCATCAGTCGTGTTTTGAACTATCAATAAACTTATGAGCTGATTCCACTGCAATGTGTCTCTGGACTCAGTACTTTATAAGGCTGTTGACTAATACTTTGTGGTCTGCTGCACGCATTCAGCCTCTTTAGAAGCAGCCGCACTGGCTTCCAGCTGGCTTCCGGGTCAAATTCAAGGTGCTGGCTTTAACCTCGAAGCCCTGAATGGTCAGAGGGACTGGCCTCTCCTGCGGGAGACTCTTCAGGCGAGAGCCACCCTGGCCCGGACCTGCGGGCGGCCAACACAGGAGCTGCCTCCACCTCTGGCCGCCCCCCCCCCGGGGCACTGCAGGCCCAGGCCCTGGGGCAGTCAGCCTGATGGCACGCGTGTCCTGCCAGGTCCCCGGGTCAAACTGGTTCTGCATGGCCAGATCAGGGCAGGGAAGCCTGGCCAGTCTGGCTACAATCCAGAAAGCTTTGGCTGGCCAGCTGCGGCCTTCTGGGAGCTCTCCCACCCCTGCTCTCTCTGGGAAGGAGGAGGATGTTTGAGCATCTGCTCCAGCGCTCCTGCAAGGCATGTGCACAGGGACCTCCTCCTGGGGGTGGAGCAGGCCAGCTTCCCTCCCCCCTTTGTGCCGAGGGAGTGGCCCCCAGACCAGCAAACCAAACCCTGGGCCAGCAGGGGCTGGACTGGGTCCTCAGGCCATTTGTCTGCCTCTGGCCTTTTTGAAGGGCTCCCACAAATCCAGTCGGTGAGCAATCCTGCCTCTGTTAGAAGGGCTTCCGGGGTCAAAGTTCCAGGGTTGGCCAGTGTAGTGTGCAGCCATGCCTACCGCCCGCCCGCGGGGATTTTCCTGTCCCCAGAGAGAAAGGCTTTGTTGGAAGAGAACACCAAGAGCAGAAGCTTGCGGCGGGTCTTTGCTGCTCAGACCTTGCAGGGCCTCTGCACACTCCCAGATCTAAGTGATGTTGCACCAGCCCAGGTTACTCGTGTCCACGTGGACAGTGGCACCAGCCTCACCCCTTCCTCATGTGGGAATAGCCACAGACCCCAGAGGGGAGCCCAGATGCTGGGCACCTCCAGTGCCCACATTCTTAAAGTGGCGGAACAACCCGAAAAGTGGAGGAAGTGCGAGGACCTGTGTCTGTGGATCCCATGGGAGGCTTGGCAGCTGCACATTTCAGCTGGACGTCAGATAGGTCAGCTGGCCGCACCTGGTGGGTCTGGAGCTCCCTGAAGCAATGCGGCTGCAAAGAGGGCTAAGAAGACAATTGTAGCTGACTTCCAGAAGAGATGCGCCTAATGGCGGACGCCGCTCTCCGCTCGAGCGGGAGGGGCGGTCCGTGCCCGGTGGGAAGAAGGGGCTCTGGACTGGTGCCGAGCCCCCAGAGACCTCAGTGAAGGGGCTCTGCCTGGGGTGGCACGAGAAGGGATCTCTCCCGACGGTGGCGACCGAGGGATCGAGGTCCCCCTCATCACCCCCGTAGGTTCCCCCACCGTGGAAGCCTTTTATGGCTGCAAGCGCAAGCCGAGAAGCAGCAGAGAATGCAAGGCGATGAAACTACAACTCTCCCGATAAGCAAGGTGAAAACGTGAGTTTCAAAGGACTGTAAAATAAGCGGGGAGGGGGGTGGACAGAGTAAAAATCCCCCCCCTCCACTACTGAAGCGTACTTACGGGACTTTCCCACGGCATTACTGAATGTGCAAAAGCGTTTGCAAATTGCTGGAGGGCAGGATCGCATGCTTGAAGATAAAAGCTTTAAAACGATATAAGTGCCGTTAAAAAAATCACTTCCTCTATCCATCTTATCTAACTGTAAAGAAGAGCGAAGAAGCAACAATGGCGGGGAAACCGAAACCTTCCCCAAAACCAGGAAGCGCTCCTCCGAGTTCAAAGGCCGATACCACAGAGATGAGCACAATGCTTTCCGCGTTATTGCGACCCCTGGTGGACCAAATGACTACTCTCAATGCAAAAATGGATATAATGCAAAAGGAGCTAAAAGAGTCAAATAAGAAAACAGAAAAACTGCAACAGGACCTTTTGGAGGTGAAAGCATCTACAAATAAGCAGGACTTAAGACTGCAAAAAATAGAGAAGGATAAGGCTATTCAACATGATACCCTGCTGAAATTACAGATGAAACGTTCAAATTTTTTCCTACGACTTCAGAATGTTCCTGAAAAAAAAGAAGATCTTAAAAAACTGTTAAGTGAAGCACTAGTGCCTTTAACAGGTTTGAAAGCAGAAGAAATAATAACCGACATGGATTTGGTCTATAGGACCTACCCAGTATATATTAAAAAGAATAAACTGCCTGGCGAAATAATGATAAGATTCTCCAAAAAATCTACAAGAGATGTGGTGTTAAAAGCCACCAACAGAACAACACTGAAGATCCAGGAAGAGAAAATTAAAGTTTTGAAGGACATACCATATGAAATAAGAAAAAGAAGAAAAGCCTACAAAAATTAACAATATGGCTTCAGTTTGAGTCAATTGTATATCGTTGGAATACTCCAGAGGGACTAAGTTTCAGTTTCAAAGGCAAAGATTATAAAATTGACTCTGTTGAACAAGCAAATAAATTCCTCGAAAAAGGCAAAGAAAAGAAAGCAGAGAGAGACTCAGATGACTCACAAGTATCGCAAGAAAGTATCTACGGCTTTGACAGCTCTAAAAGTGAAGAAGAAATATCGGACTCGGAAAAGGGAGCTGCTGCTCCCAAACCAAAGACTGAGACTAAAAAGACAAGAAGAGGACAGAAGAAGAAATGATTGTTAAAATGTTTTAATAAGCTTGTGCATTATATAAGAATTTAAAAATTTTGTTAAGCGTTTCTTCAATAGCATGTGTACTAGCCAAACAGCTTTTGATTTACTGAAGTAACAAAGTATTTGAATAACTGAACCAAGGTTTATTTTGAGATGTTTCAGAATTTGTAACCTGATATAATTAAGCAATTTACACAGTATTCTCTGTATAAGATAAGGTAGCTTAGTATGTAGCGTGATAGATGTAGAAATAGATAAAAATCAATAAAAATTTTATAAAAAAAAAAAAAAAGACAATTGTAGCTGAACCCACTACTTAACAGCCTGCCTCAGCACACGGAGAAGAGTCCCTTTCAGGAAGTGTAGAATAGATGCCGCCTCTTCAGAGGTCTGGATGGAGGCGGCTCAGAAGGAGAACCCCATCCAACCAGAAAACCATAAAAACACCAACAGCTTCATTTTCTGGCACTCTGGGGGAATTGCTGGTTAATGAAATGTGACAGTTAAAAGAACTTTTCCTACGTTTTCTCATGCACCCAAAGCCAGCCGGCCAGACGTCACGCTGGGAGGCTCCGCCTGGCCTCCGTGCCTCCAGGAGCCATCCAGCCCCATCTCGGCCTTTGCGCTCTTCTCTCCAGAGGGTGACCAGAGCAGCTGACACCAGCCTTCGCCCGGCTGGCCTGCATTCCCCAGACTCCCGGATTCTCCCCTGGCTCCTCTCCAGCACCAGCCCTCCGGCAGAGAAGTAGCTGAGCCAGGCGAGCAGGTCCTGGAGGCCTTCGCAATGGCACCCTGTGGCTGGCTGGCTGGCATGCAGCTCGCCCAAAAGGTCAGTTTACATTCCAGTCCCAAAGAAGGGCAATGTCAAGGAATGTTCAAACTATCGCACAATTGCACTCTTTTCACTCGCTAGCAAGATCATGCTCAAGATCCTACAAGCTAGGCTTCAGCAGTACGCGGATAGAGAACTGCCAGAAGTACAAACTGGGTTTAGAAGAGGTAGAGGAATTGCCAACATTCGCTGGATTATGGAGAAAGCAAGGGAGTACCAGAACTTCTGCTTCACTGACTACGCTAAAGCCTCTGATGGTGTGGATCACAACAAACTGTGGCAAGTCTTTGAAGAGATGGGAGTACCAGACCTCCTCACCTGTCTCTTGAGAAACCTGGATAAGGGTCAAGAAGCGACAGTTAGAACCGGATATGGAACAACTGGTTGGTTTAGCATTGGAAAAGGAGTACGACAAGGATGTATATTGTCACCCTGCTTATTTAATTTATATGCAGAGTACATCATGTGAAATGCCAGCCTGAAAGAATCACAAGCCGGAATTAAGATTGCTGGAGAAAACATTATCAATTTCAGATATGCAGACGATACCACTCTAATGGCAGAAAGTGAAGAGGACCTCAAGAGCTTCTTGCTAAGGGTGAAAGAGGAGAGTGCAAAAGTTGGTTTGAAACTCAACATGAAAAAAACTAAGATCATGGCATCCGGCCCCATCACTTCTTGGTATATAGAAGGGGAAGTCGTGGAAGCAGTGACAGACTTCACCTTCCTGGGATCCAAGATCACTGCAGACAGTGACTGCAGCCATGAAATTAAAAGACGCCTGCTCCTTGGGAGGAAAGCTATGGCAAACCTAGAGAGCATAACAAAAAGCAGAGACATCGTCCTGCCAACAGAAGTCCGTATGGTCAAAGCCATGGTATTCCCAGTAGTGATGTATGGCTGCGAGAGCTGGACCATAAGGAAGGCCGAGCGCCAAATAGATTCTTTTGAATTATGGTGCTGGAGAAGACTCTTGAGAGTCCCTTGGACTGCAAGGAGATCAAATCAGTCGATCCTAAAAGTAATCAACCCTGACTGTTCCCTGGAAGGCCAGACCCTGAAGCTGAAGCTCAGATACTCTGGCCACCAAAGGAGAAGGGAGCATTCATTGGAGAAGACCCTGAGGCTGGGAAAGATTGGAGGTCGAAGAAGAAGAGGACGGCAAAGGATGAGATGGCCAGGCAGTGTTATCAATGCATGCAACGAACATGAAATTAAGCAAACTCCGGAGGACGGCGGAGGACAGGAGGGCCTGGCGTGATGTGGTCCATGGGGTCACAAAGAGTTGGACTCGACTGTGCGACTGAACAACACCACGTTCTGGTCCTGTGGGCTTGGGCTCTGTTGGGTGGCTTCCAAATGTATTTCTGCCCCCCCCCCCGCCATGAAAATAAAGTGTGGGTGGGCTCAGCTGGGCCCTGGGTGTGGCAGGAAGGGTGTCTCTGGCCCCGGAATGAGCCCCTGGCTGGTTCACAGCAGCCTCGTCACAGCCGGGGGGGGAGGGGCGGGGGGGCTACTGGACCTGAATCCAACTGCCTCATAGTGCCTGTCAGCTTGTTTCCCAGCTGCGAAACCTTTGGCTGGGGGACAGGATCCAAAATGCTGCTCTAGGGCCCCTGGAGCGCACAGGGTGGCCCTCTGGTCCCCACCGAGGAAGCCGTCTTCCTTTGCTGGAGCTCAGGAGACGGAAGGCAGCCAGCCTAAGGCACAGGAGCGGGGTGTGTGAGAGAAAGGGGGGGCCCATGGGCTGGGGAGCCCAGGCAAGGGAGCACTGCCATCCTGCGTGCCCGACAGAGCACACCCTGGCGTGTCCAACTGGAAGGGTTCCAGGAGGGCATGAATCAGCTTTCCGCAGCTTGTTAAAGGCGAGATCCCACCTCTCGTTTTCATGCCCCCGTTCCAGAAATGAGCTCGTCTGCTTTCCCGGGGGAGCCAGCCAAGGGAGTAGGGGTGCACAGGCCCCCTTTAGAACCACCTGTGGGGCTTGGGGAGCCAGCCGGGAGCGCGAGTCTCCGAGGGAAGCGGCCCCGATGACTGCAGAGGGGCGCCAGGTGGGGCAGAAGGCCGAACGCCGGGCCTGCCTGCTGCTCCTTCTCCTGGCCCGCCTTGCAGGGACCCAGGCAGCTTGCTTCTTCCAGGCACAAGGTGAGGGGCCTGGAGCTCTTCGTGGGGGGGAGCAGTGATGGCCCACCTGATTGCTTTGCAGGCTGCTGGCTGAGAAAGCAGCCAGCAGAGCTGAGGGTGTGTGGGGGGGGCAAGGTGCGGGGGGGGGGGCAAGGTGCGGGGGGCCCAGAAGCACCAGCTCTGCTGAGAGAGGGGCCCAAGGATGGGGGTGGGAGGGGGCTGGGAGGGGGCGGGAGCCCTGCACAGCCCTTGCTTTCCTTCTGATGGCACTCCCTCACCCCCATCCAGCTCCCTGCCTCTACGGAGGAATATGTTTGGCCCCCGGGGAGGCCTGGCGTGATGCCCGGTGCCTGAAGTGCTTCTGTCTGCACCCCTTCGGAGTGGGCTGCTGCAACACGTGAGTGGGGGTGGGTGGGGGTGTATTGTGGGATGGTGGGGAATGGTGATCATGCCATCCAGCAGCAATGGGGGGGGGAGCAATCAATCACCTGCTCCCGGTCCAGGAAGCAACGTGGGGGAGACAGGAGCAAACGAAGCCCCCCTGACAGTGAGCCAGTCTGTCAGCCGATCGAGGGCCTGGCCGTGGAGAAGGGTGGGTGGGTGGGTGGGTGGGACAGCAGGCCAGGAGCCACCCACAGCAGGCCAATGCTCCTGCAGACCCTTCCCTCCCGGTCTGTGGCTTCACAGCATGGGACCCCGGCGGGGAGGGGGGGGGGACTCTCAGGGTGCTTCTGGCAGGCTCCAAACCTTCGCCCCAACCCCCCCCCCCCCACACCCCTAGCTGCAGGCCAAGCAAAGGCCGGTCTGTGCCAGAGATGCAACGGAGAGTCTGCCCCAGGCCAAGAAGACTTTATTGAGAGACACGCACACGCCAGGCCAGGGCTCAGGAGAGGGCCTCTTGGTTCTGCTCCCAGGCCGCCTCCTCCTCCTCCTCAGGCGAGGCCCTCGTGAGGAGTGCGCCAGGCAGAGGCAGGGAGGCCCAGGGCCCCCCCCCCCAGGAGGGCGCGCAGGGGAAGACAGTGCCACCCTTCTTCCTGGGCACGTGACATCCGGGGGGGGGGGGGAGGTTCATGCACAGCAGCCGGAAAGGCCGCTGCTTCCTCCCCCCCCCCCCCCAGGGCTCTCCTGGCCCCCGGAGCCTTTAGCAGCGCGATGCCAAGCACCCGGGCCCACCTGCCGGGGGTGTGGGGGGGGGGGTCAGATGGTGAGGGTGCTGCAGCTGGGGAACGGGGAGACGTAGGAGGCCAGGAGGGGGTTGGTCGGCAGCACCTTGATGGGCAGGTCCCAGCTGAAAGTGTCCACCTCCATCTGCTCCACCCCCGTCCAGCTGACGGCTTCCGCTTGGCCCCCAGAGACCCCCTGCAGCTCCACCGCCTCCCGGGCCGTCACAAACTCAAAGTGCAGCCGCCACTTGAGGGAAACTGGAGAGGGAGAGAGAGAGACGGGGCGGGGGGGGGGAGGGGAGGATCAGCCTCAACCTCAGAGACACTCACCCACCCACCCACCCACGGGGCCACCTAACTCTGGTGGAGAGCACACGGACTCCAATCTGGGAGAACCGGCTTTGATTCCCCACTCCTCCACATGCAGCTGCTGGAGTGACCTTGGGTCAGTCACAAGTTCTCTCAGAGCTGTCCCCTCAAGAGAGAGGGGAGGGAGGGAGGGCACCCAGGAGTGTCGGGGGGGGAGTTCTGGCAGCCCCCCCCCCCCCCCCGCAGCCATCAGCAAGGCACGGGAACTGCACACGACAAAGTGCACCCAGTCGCCTCACACTCAGAAGAGCGGAGGAAGGGCCAGCCGAACGAGGAGCTCCCTCCCTCCCCCCAGGCAGAAGCCGCCTGCAGAGCTCTCCGCTGGGGGATCTGATGAAGCCAGCTGGAGAGAGAGCAGAGAGGCCCAGGAGCACCCGGCCAGAGGAGGAGGTGGGCGCCTGTTGGTGACCCGTGGCTCCAGGGGCTCTGTGGCTCGGGGTGCAGCAGAAGAGCTCAGGCCTCTCTGCATTGCCATCCTCCAGGTGGGGCCCGGGGCTCTCCCAGAATCCCAACTGATCTCCTGGCTGCAGAGGTCACCCCCCCCCCCCAAAGAGGAAACAGCCCCTCAGAGAGGCGGGGGCTGTGATACCACACTCCGCCTGAGCTCCTGCTCCAGAACTCTCTGGGAGTTTCCCAGCCCAGAGTTGGCAACCTGGCCCCACGCCCACTCCCTTTCCTCCAAGTGATCTCAGATCCATGCCCCCCCCCTTCTGTCATGCTGGACACGCACGTTCTCAAGCACTTCTCGCAGCTGTTGTAGAAAGGTCAGGAAAAGTCCAGGACTTTTTATCTTTGGCAGCCAAAGGTATCTTTGATGTGGAAGGAAAAATAGGACTCTCACATTTTAATGACTCGTAAAGTGCTCAGTATGGCCTTGTTAATCCTGCCTGGGCATGATCAGCTATGGCCTTAGCACCCTTGCATAAGATTTTATGGAGACGTGCTGAGAACCAATCACCTATCTGTAGATTCCTCACATTGCGAAATTCGAATGATTATCCCAAGATAGCGGATGCCCCTTTGCCTAAGGAAGATGTCACGCTGAACAGAGCGTCAAAGGACACTGGTGAGATTTCTCTCTGCGTTTGTGTGGGAACTGGGCTTCTAAGGCTTTCTAAAGCACTCTGAGACAGCTACTTGAAATCTGATTTACTTATAAAGTAAATAAAGTGATTATAATCACTTATGCTTGAGAAATGTCAGGCGACCTGATTTTCTTCCCACGCGGTCTTTCAGTAATCATAGGGCTAATCTGCACACCTGTATTTATTTCTTATTGTCTTTCCTAAAAAAGAGAATTGTGTCTTTTCCCCAATAAAGATAATTAACTTGATGACAGTTTCTGTCAAGTTTGCTGGTTTAACACAGAACCAAAGGTTGTGCTTCCGCAGTTAAGTGGCCCCCTTTTGCCAATTATCTGTGTAGATCCTTTGGAAGTCTCCAGTGCGGCTCAGCCAGGGAGAATCATGGCCTCACAATATATCCATGGGCTCAGACCTTTAAACTGGATACGGGGCCACCGCCTTGTGACCAATACCTCCTTCTAAGCTGCAGAGTCTTCTTGTGAGCAAAAATTGTTCTTTGTGAGCTACTGGCATTAAAGTTGTGAGCCAGCGATTTGGCCACTGCGTAAATTAGTTTGCTCTGGAGCCATCCTTCCTGAGCCAAGGCAAAAATGTGTGAGCTGAAAGCTAAAAAACTGTGAGCTAGCTCACACTGACTCAGCTTAGAGGGAACACTGCTTGTTACACCTCAGGAGGAGCGCCCCCCCCCCCCCCCGGGCAGGTGCTGCCAGCTACAGGATGGACCAGACAAGGAGGCAACGCTGCTCCCACCAAGCCAGCACCTCGAACAGGATCACCGATACGTGCATCGGATTGTTCCCCGTGAAGGTGCACCCAGCTTTGGCCTTGGGAAGGAAACACCCTCCCCCCAAAGATCGAAGCCCATACAACTTTTGGCCTGGAGCCATGCCCCAAGGACTGGGGACGGGAAGGGACTCTCGCTCTGGGGCAACTCACCAATGTTGGTGCTGAATCCCGGGGCGGAGCTGAGCGGGATGGGCAGGCTGAAGCTGGTCCGGGAAGTGTGCAGGCAGGACTCCTGGTGGCGGGCGTGGGTGCTGTAGGAGACGGGCTGTCCGCGCCGGCGCTGGAAGGCCTCCTGGACCCGCTCCTCCGTCTGCAGGCTCACCGAGTACTAGGGGAGAGGCGCGGCAGGAGCCCAGGGCCCAGTCAAACCCACGGCGGCCTCCACAGCTCCCCCCCACCAGTGGCCACCTCACCTGCAAGCACGGGATGTCCCCTGCAGAGAAGTTGAACGTCCCGACAACTTCCTCGCCAATCTTGTAGACGGTCTTGAAGATGCCAAAGGCAGCTACCTTCCCCCGGGAGTTGCTGATGTTGTACAGGTCTGTGAGCAGAGAGAGAGAGAGACGAGGTCAGAGGGACCAGCCCATCCTCACTCAGCCCCATCCAGGCACCCGAGGCCGCCAGAGTGGGGGAGCCAGCCGTTCCTGCCGGGAAGCTCCGAATCCCCACATCCCCCCCCCCCCGCTCTGCTGGGTGACCCCGGGCCAGCCCCTCCTTCTCAGCCTGACTCCCTCCGCAGGACAAAACAGAGGAGGGCCAAATGATGCTGTTTGCTGCTCTGGATCCCCACTAGGCAGAGAAGCCGGGTAGAAATACAGAAATAAATAAACCCAAACTAAAAACGTGATAATCAAACAGACTAAACCAGAAACCAGCAGAAAAGGGCTCCCTGGGGCTGGGCGACTGAGGGCCTTTTAAAAGGAGAGCTCCAGTCTTCTGAGCCGGCCTCAGGGAGAAACCGGCAGCCAGCTTTTGGGGGGGGGGGGACACACGTGATCGAGCCTTCTGCAGGCTGTCAGGACAACCCAGGCGACTTCTGGGTTTTGAACTCGTGGAAATTTCCCACGTTCTCCCCACGGGGAGCCAGCTGCAGCAACCTAACACAGGGATGCTGCCGATGGATGGAGAGTAGTGGGAACCTCAGGTTTGCTCAAAGGGGTGGGGGGGGGCCACCAAAGCTGCTGAAAGGCACAGGAAGCCACAGGTACCACGTGGGTATTCAGCCACCAGGCAGGCAGGATGAGACCAGTCTTTCAGGAGAAGGAGGAAGAAAAGGAGGAGATTGGATTTATACCCCGCTCTTCACTCGGAGTCTCAGAGCGGCTTACAAACTCCTTCCCCTTCCCGTCCCCACAAGAGACACCCTGGGAGGTAGGTGGGGGGCTGAGAGAGCTCTGAGAGAAACTGCTCTTGAGAGAACTGTGGCTCCCCAAGGTCATCCGTTCGTATGTTAGTTTGGCAGCAGCTGTCACCGCACCAGGATCTGCACTGTGTGACTGAAGTTAAGCTGTTGATTTATTTAATTGGGCTCGCACCCCACCCTCCCCACACACAGGCTCAGAGGACGGGTTCCATCAATATTAATACAATTTACAGTAACAATTAAAATCAATTTAAAACAGTATGAAAGTTATAAAACACCATGCAAGACCTAATCAAATGTCTCAGCAGTTAAGATGGAACAGGAGGCGGGTTCCCGAATCCTGGACACTGATGGGTGGCCAACCAGAAGAGGGAGATGTCTGTGGCCTCAATTAAAAGCCCAGCGGAAGAGCTCTGTCTTGCAGGCCCTGTGGAATTGTAGTAAGTCCCAAAGGGCCCTGATCTCATACAGGAGCTCATTCCACCAGATAAGAGCCACCAGTCAGTTGTCCCTGGGGCCAGGGACTGCCAGAAGGTGTTGGTTTGTTGATCTCAGTGCTCTATGGGGCTCACATGGGGAGAGGCGGTCCTGAAGGTTTGCTGCCCCCTGGCCACATAGGGCTTTAAAGGTGAGCACCAGCACCTTGATCCGGTATTCAATGGGCAGCCAGAGCAGTTCACACAGCACCGGGTGGATGCGAGCCCGCACAGGTGTCGCCATCAACACCTGTGCTGCCACGTTCTGCACAAGCTGCAACTTCCGGAGCACAGTCAAGGGCAGCCCCGCGTAGGGAACTGGCGCTGATCAGGAATACTTTCTAAATTTGTGCGGGGGTGGTGGAGGTGGCTGGTTTGGTCTAAGGCAGGAGCCCCCAACCTTTCGGAGCCAGAGGGCACATTTGATATTCTGACACAGCACGGTGGGGACAGCCACAAAATGGCTGCTGACTACTGCCCTGAAGCATTCAAATGTTAAGGCTATGAGAGGAAGGCAGCAGAGGAAACTGACATTCAAGTCTGTGGATGGATAAATCCCTTTAAATACAGACTTGATGGTGGCAGTGGAAGTGACCCAGAGAGAGAGAGAGAGACTGGGAGTGGAGAGAGAAACTGGGAGTGGCAAGAGAGGGGCCAGGCTGGGCTGGCGACCCAGAAAGGTCGAATAACTTCCTCTTACATGAGTAAAAACGAAGGCTAGCAAGTCCCATTTCCCTACAGAGACCCAGGTTCTAATCCTCACTCTGCCAGGGAAGCTTGCTGGGTGACCTGAAGCCAGTCACACACAGCCTAACTTATCCCAGAAGGCTGTTGTGAGGATAAAAGATGGAAGTAATGTCAGCCACTCTGAGCACCTACTGGGGAGAAAGGCAGGGTACAAATGCAGCAAACGAACAGAGCATTGCCTGAGACTGCTCCACCAAACCAGGAGGAAGTAACCGAAGCCGGCCAATCCCACCTGTTTCCCAACTGAAGACTTAGTGCTAGAGGGCAAGGCTAGCTCACAAATCAAGGATCTCTGGTGCTCGGAGTGGAGAGAGCGCCTAGAAAGAGAGGCAGCCCTCGGGATCCTCAGCCCTCTCCTCCTGGCTTTCTCACCACTGACTGCCCACCTGACCCACGGACCCCAGAGACATTCAGCCTGCCTGTGCTGGGTCAACGGAGCTCCCGAGAGAGGAGGCTTCACTTCGCCAGTCCCAAGGACAGCTGCCAACGAAGTAGGCATCCCAGGGTCCATCGGACACACACACCCTGCCCCGCAAGCTGGTGCCTGCCAAAGGAAACGGGTCTCGCGAGAGCCCCTCCACACTAACAGGTCACTCACCTTCCAAAGCACCAGCCCAAGCCAGGGCAGAAGGCTGCTTCTCACAGTGAACTCCAGGAATGCCCAGAGTACCCGTTGGCAGAAGGGCCCTGGGGTCAGCCACCCCCACCCCACCCCCGGGGAGCAAGAGAGCCAAAATGTGCCAGAGAAGCGTGACGTACGCAGGCTGCGCCGAGAAGTGGCCGCCATCAGCAGCTCTGTGGCCAGATCAGCCAGCCGGGAATCCTTCTTGGCCCCCTCCTCGTCCTCCAAGAAGGGGTTGGAGGGAGCCACGGCCTCGTCCTGGGGGAACTGGTAGTCTTGGAGTCCTGCGGAGAAAGGCATAGCATCATCAGGGTCGGGCCCAGGTAGGAGCCCCCCACCGCCCCCCGGGCCAAGCGAGGGTTACCATGCAGCACCAGAACGCGGAAGGGGACCCGCAGGAGCTGGATGGGCGAATTGACCCGCTGGCAGCCGATGGTCAGCTTGTAGACATACTTCACCGCCTGGCCCCGGAAGGAGGGCGGTCCGTCCACGGGCAGTGTCTCACAGTAGGAGTCTGGGGGGGAAAGACCAGACGCCCCCGAGGGGCTCTGAGTGGGAGGGGGCTTGTATGCCTGTGCCAGCAGGTCCTCCAGCGAGCTGGGCTGGAGCTCAGTGGGGCTGGGGCTGGAGGGGACTCCCTGCTCCCACAAAGTTTCAAGGAAGCCTCCAGAGCCAGAGGCGTGCTCCCGCTGAGCACCCCCAGTGCCTGGAGGCAGCCGTGGTCCCTGCACCCTCCACAGCCACTGCTCGGCCCTCGCCTCGAACAGGAGGCAGGTCTGTCCCAGCGGGGCTCTGCGGATGTGACGTCCTGTCCAAGGTTGAAGAGAGTGTGTGCGGGAGCAAGACCTTCAGGGCATCCTCCTCGGGAGGGAAGGGTGGGATACAAATCTTTAAATGACAACACGCCATTCGAGGGGGGGGCCTGTAGCACCCCTGTATCACAATGCGCCCACCCACCCACTTTCTGACTCCCCGTGGACCCAAGTCCTACGTTAGCACTATGACCTATTTTATTTCTTCAGGAAAACCTTTGTGATTTGACCTCTCGATGCAGTGTGCGATAAAAGCACCCCAACCGCCCCAAGACATACAGAGCGCCTGCGGTACACGCAGAGGGTCCCCAGGGCAGTCCCAGGCGGCAGCAGGTGCCGGGGAAAACCCTCCCCTGCCAGGGAGCCTGGAGAGCTGCTGCCTGAAAGGGAGCCTGTGCGGACCGCGGGGGGGGGGGGGGGGAGCCAGTGGGTCTGGCTCGGGAGAAGGCCGCCTCGGACACCAGCAGCCACCGCACCCTCTGAGCCAGGCGAACAGCTGCCGCTTGTCCCTGTTGGCCCAGCGGGGGGGGGGGGGGAGTGCTCTGCTGCAAAGCCCTTGAGGTACCCCCCCTCCCTCACCCAAGCTGGGAGCCTGGACTCTGAGCCACTGCCACCCAGGGCCCTCCAACAAGTGGCTGGCTGCCTCTCACGTGGCACTGGGGGTGGCACAGAAATTTATTTATTTATTTATTTATTGAATTTCTAGGCCGCTCTTCCTGCTGTTGCAGGCGTGCCAAGAACTTGGACGTACCAAGATTTAAATACCATAAACACAATAAAATGTTAACACGTTAAAACATTATAAACATCACCGGAAATGGGGATGGGAACTGTCACGATTACCACCCTGGCACCCAGCAGTGCTGCTTCCAGGCCAGGTCAGCTCAGGACTTGCGCCCCCCCTTCCCCCCACCACCAGCAGGCCCCACGAAGCAGGGAAGGGGTGGGGAGACGCTGCTCACAGGTTTTGGATTCGCCTGGATCCAGCCGTAAGTCGCAGAAAAGGATCTTGGGAGGCGTTGACAGGATGCACTGGCCCCGCTCCCCTGCAAAGAGAGGCATGCTGTGGACACCCTGGGCCCCAGCCCTCACCCCTGCGAGGGTCCACCCCCCTCCAAGCCTGTGGGGCCCCAAGAACTCCCGTCCCAAAGACCCTCTCCCCCTGGCACCCCAGCCCCAGTGCCAAGAAAGCCTCTCCGGGGGGCGGGGTGTGTGTGTGTGTGTTGTCAGGTTTCCCTGTATCTTTCCCTGCAGTCACAGGGAGGGCTTCGCAGGGGAAAAACTCTGCGGTGGGGGAAGCCGTTTGGCCCCCTGGCCACTGCCACGCTTCAGCCATGCCCGGAGCTGTGGACAGGGAGGCGGGCGTGACCCTGAAGCGCGCTCAGGGGCTTCTTCTTCTGCACGCAGCCCCAGGAGGGCAGCGCTGGTCCCCACACGGCCGCCAGGCAGGCCAGACCCAGCGCAGAGCCCCCGAGACAGGCACGGCCTGCCTGACCAGGAGCCAAGGGTCCAGGGGACAGGGAGAGTGAACCAAAGGAGCCTGCCCTGCAGGAGCTGGGCTCGCCCGGGCCCTGTCTCTCCTCCTTCCCTTGCACCAGACGTGAGCATCCAGAGAGCCTTGCAAAGCACGTGCAGGACGCCAGGCGAGCAAGTGGAGGAGGAGGAGGTGCGCTGGATGCCCCGTGCTGATGGGAGACCGTCCGGGAGGGCACGACCACCCTTTGGCGTCAAGAACGCAATTGCTGCTCTGAGGACCGGGACCATGAATATTCATTCAAAAGACAGCTCTGGAGCCGCCCGGAAAGCAGTGTGCAAACAGGAGGCTGGGATCAAATCGCTCCCGGCAGTCAGGCGTGCTGAGCCCCACCCATTCCCCGACAGCCTCTCCCCCCCCCCCCCGCTCTGTCTCAGTTGGGGGGGGCACCGCTCACCTCTGTTGGGGACAAAGACGGTCTCGCTCTCGGCCTGCACATCCTGCCGGCTGGTGTCTGGAGGGGGCAGGGCCACTCGGCTTTCGCTGGCGTGGAACTGGCAATGGATCTGTGCGCTGGCCCAGGCCAACATCTCACTGCGGGGTCCCAGAAACAGAGCAGGCGGTGAAGAGAAGGGCAACCCAGACGCCAATGCTGCTTTGCAGCCACCGCCCGCCCCCCCCAACCGAGTTTCAGCCTGTGGGGCCCAGAAAGCCAGGTCTGCCAGGAGACCACTGCATTCTTCTCTAAGGGGCCATTTTCCTAGCCCCCTCCCACCCCCCGCAGCAATGCCAACGTGGGAATCCAGGGTCTTGCCTTGCCATGGCTTCCTCCCTCCCTTCAGAGTCAGGGACAAAGGGTGGCACTAGGGGAACAGCAGTCCAGGAGGCACCCGCTGGAGCACGGAGGGCCTCAAGGAGCAGTGCTCTCCCCAATGCTGTTCAACATCTACATGCGCCCCCTTGCCCAGATTGCCCGGAGGTATGGGCTAGGGTGTCACCAGTACACTGATGACACCCCGCTCTATCTGATGTTGGGTGGCCAGTCGGACTCCAGACTGGAAAAGCTGGACCGGACATTACAAGCCATGGCTAGTTGGCTTAGACTGAGCCGGCTGAAGCTGAATCCGGTGAAGACGGAGGTCCTGTGTGTGAGTCGGGGCGGCGTAGGGGGCAGGGACCCTTCTCCCAACTTCCGGTGGGGCACCATTGGTGCTAGCCTTGGCGGTTAGTTGTTTGGGAGCGCTCCTGGATACCTCCTTAACAATGGAGGCCCAGGTAGCAGCCACTGCCAAGTCGGCCTTTTACCATCTTCGGCTGGCCCAGCAATTGGTCCCCTTCCTCGACCGCAATGATCTGGCCCCAGTGATCCACAGGATGGTCACCTTGAGACTAGGCTACTGTAACGCTCTCTACATGGGGCTGCCCTTGTTGCAAATTTGGAAGCTGCAGCTGCAGCAGAATGGGCCTTCCCAGATGGGAACACATCCAGCCTGCACTGAAGACACTGCACTGGCTGCCAATAACGTACCGAATCCGCTTCAAGGTGCTGCTGGTACTCACTTTAAAGCCCTAAATGGCCAGGGTCTGACATACCTGAGGGATCACCTTTCCCCACACATACCCGAGAGCGCTGCGGTCGGGGTCTCTGAACCGACTGTCCCTCCCGGGTCCTAAGGACACTATTATTTATTATTTATTTATTTATTATATTTGTATCCCGCCTTGCCAGCGAACCGGCTCAAGGCTCACCACGGCCCAGGCCAGGGCCTTTTCAGTGGCGGCTCCATACTGGTGGAATGAGCTCCCGGAGCTCTCCCAACCGGAGCTCTCCATTAAGGAGCCGCCCTCTCCCATGACTACCACCAACCACCACGGTGGTGGGCCCTGGCCCGCAGCTTGAACATCTGGCCTATGCTGTTGCGCAACTGAGGAAGACAAAGGAAGAGGAAGATCGTCGAATTGCCTGCCTGTAGTGTTTTTGCACGCCATCTAAGTAATTAAGAAATTAAGTAACTCAGGACTCAGTACAAGCACCTTATGTTTTTATGATCTTATTATATGTGAATTGTTAAATTCAGTTTGGTGTAGTGGTTAAGTGGACGGACTCTAATCCAGAAGAACTGGGTTTGATTCCCCACTCCTCCACTAGCACCTGCTGGATGACCTTGGGCCAGTCACAGTTCTCTCAGAGCTTCTCTTGAAAAAGAGCAGTTTCTGTCAGAGCTCTCCCAGCCCCGCCTACCTCACAGGGTGCCTGTTGTGGGGGAGGGGGAGGGAAAGGAGTTTGTGAGCCGCTCTGAGGCTCCCTTGGGTAGTGAAGGCTGGGGTATAAATCCAATCTTCTTCTCTTCTAAATGTTCTTATATAGTTTTAATGGTCATTGTGTACCAACAACATAAGCCATCCTGAGCCCGCTTGTGGGGAGGGTTATAAGTTAACTAAATAACCAAATGGAGAGCTGTGCCTCCTGCACCCTTCCTGGCTTGCCCCCCAAAGGCTGCCTGCTCCGCCCTCTGGGTGGCACAGACTGCTCCCAGGTTCTCGCCACTGGTTCATCCAGCCCAGCTCCCTCCCAGGCAGCCCCGGGGTGGGGGCCTCTCGCTTCTAGGAGTGCCTCTCCTTCTGGAAAACTGGGCTAAACCAAATAAATGAATTTCAATGGGGATAAATATAAAGTTCTGCATTTAGACAGGAAAAATCAAATGCATAATTATAGACTGGGGGAGACTTGTCTTGGCAGTAGTGTGTGCGAAAAGGATCTAGGGGTCTTAGTAGACCATACACTGAACATGAGTCAGCAGTGTGATGCAGTAGCTAAAAAGGCAAATGCCATTTTGGGGCTGTATCAACAGAAGTATAGTGTCCAGATCATGCAAAGTGATGGTTTCGCTTTACTCTGCTCTGGTTAGACCTCACGTAGAGTATTGTGTTCCCTTTTGGGCACCACAATTTAAGAAGGATATAGACATGCTGGCACGTGTCCAGGGGAGGGCAACGAAGATGGTGAGGGGTCTGGAGACCAAGTCCCCTGAGGAAAGGCTGAAGGAGCTGGGTAGGTTTGGCCTGGAGAGGAGATGACTGAGAGGTGATGTGATAACCATCTTCAAAGTACTTGAAAGGCTGTCACATAGAAGGTGGGGCATTGTTTTCTGTTGCCCCAGAAGGTCAGACCAGAACCAGCAGGTTAAAATTAAATCAGAAGAGTTTTCGGCTAAACATTAGAAAGAACCTCCCAACTGCTAGAGCGGAATAGGCTTCCTCGGGAGGTGGTGGGCTCTCCTTATTTATTTATTTATTGATTGATTGATTAAACTTATATCCCGCTCTCTCCACCCAAAGGCAGACTCAGAGCGGCTTACAACAAAGGTTAAAATACAATTCATTTAAAATAACAGTTAAAATTAAAACTTCCCTTACTCTATATATCCTCCACTGGCGGCATGTCAAATCTACTCACAGGTGGGTCCCAGCAGGTAGGTCATATGTATTTCCTGTATAACAGGTTGGTAGATGTAATTACCAGTAGACGAAACTGGCAGATAGAACCGGGCCAGGGCTGAGATGTCTACCTTAGGCGGCCCCTACTTGAAAGCCTGGTGGAAGAGCTCCGTTTTGCAGGCCCTGCGGAACTGCATCAAATCCCGCAGGGCCCTGATGTTCTCCGGGAGCTCATTCCACCAGTGCGGGGCCGCTACTGAAAAAGCCCTGGCCCGTGTTGTTGCCAGCCGTGCCTCTTTCAATCCAGGGAGGCCAGCCGATTTAGGGTTCCTGACCGTAGTGCTCGCTGGGGGGCGTATGGGGAGAGACGGTCCTTCAGGTAAGCAGGTCCCAGACCATATAGGGCTTTATAGGTAAGCACCAGCACCTTGAACCTTATCCGGTATGCTATTGGCAGCCAGTGCAGTGCCTTTAAGGCGGGCTGTATATGTTCCCGCCTAGGCAGACCCAACAACAGCCGCGCCGCAGCATTCTGCACTAGCTGCAGCTTCCGGATTTGGCACAAGGGCAGCCCCATGTAGAGAGTGTTACAGTAGTCCAACCTTGAGGTGACCAGTGCATGGATCACAGTCGCCAGTTCATTGCGTTCAAGGAAGGGGACCAACTGCTTGATCAGCTGTAGATGGTAAAAGGCTGACCTCGCAGTGGCTGCTACCTGGGCCTCCATCGTTAACGTGGAGTCCAGAAGCACTCCCAAACTCCTGACCTCCGCCGACGGCACCAACGGCACCCCCCCCCCGAAGGTGAGGAGAGGGATCCGCAACCCAACAGGAGAGGGATCCCAACCTCCTTCTCTGGAGGTTTTCAAACAGAGACTAGATGGCCATCTGACAGTAATGCGGATCCTGTGAACTTGGGCAGAGCATGAGAGGGAGGGCAGGGAGGGCGGCCTCAGGGCTTAGTTACCTCTTACAGTTACGCAGGGCCTGCAAGATGGAGCTCTTCCGCCAGGCTTCCAAGTAGGAGCCGCCTCAACTTTATAGCCCTGGCCCGATCACTGAAAACTGCCAATGGACCAACAGCACCGATTGGAATGCCAGAAGAAGTTTGGAAATGCCACTTGGGCAAGGGTGTCGCCATTATGTACTGGATTTTAAAAATCTGTATTGTATTTTATAGTATGTTTTGTGTGGATTATGTTGTTAGCTGCCCTGAGCCCACCAAGAGGTGGGATAAAAATCTAAATGAATGAATGAATGAATGAATGAATGAATGGTTCTCGTGGCCCTTTCTTACACGCCCAGGGAAATGCTGATTGCCACTTTGGGGTCAGGGAGCAATTTTTCTCCAGGCCAGTTTGGATGGAGATCCTGGAGGTTTTTGGTCATCTTTTGGGAGTGGAACAGGTGTCAGTGGAGGTGGGGGGGGAGAGGTATTTGTGACTTTCCTGCCTTGTGCAGGCGGTTGGACTAGATGACCCTGGAGGCCCCTTCCAACTCTGTGCGTCTATGATTCTGTCTCCATGCCAGGCAGGCAGCTGGTGAGAGCTAGGCTGCCTACGGAGGAGTGTCAGAAACCACAAGTTCAAACCCCTGTGGGTCCCCTGGGCAGATGCGCACAAGAAAGCAGACTGTTGCTTATTTTAAAAGATATGTGGCGTTTATTGTAGGTTCAATTAATTAAAAAACTGTATTAAACAGCCAATATGCAACTCTAAAACCCTCCAGCAACAAAACAAGAATGACTAGTTCGAGCGTGCATCAGACAGCACAACCCTCAAGTTCCAAAGTCACCAGCCAAACCTCAGGAATTCTCTACGCTGCTCCCAACGGCCATTCAAGCAGAAGCCAGTTCAGGCCTTCTGTCCACCCGGGTCTCAGGTAGTCCAACCTTCCTTCAGGCCTCAGCTGACTTATAGTTTGTGGCCCAGCAGCCTCAGGTGAGGGGGGGCATCCAATCAGGGCATGCTCCCCAAAGAAGTCGCTTGAAAATGACCACCCCCAGCTCTCCTCCCCCATCCTATGGGCAGCAGCAGTTCCCAGGAGAAGGCACCCACGCCGGCGCCCCCAGCTCCAGCCTTGAAAATGATAAAAAACCGTATGGGCCGAGAGACCGCAGGATGAACTAGGCCCCTTCCGACTCTCACACTGCCCCTTGAGAGGAGGGGGCCAAGGCCCCAGGCCACAAGAGGGGACACATCAGGGCCACTGCAAGACAAGCCACATCATGCAGAGGGAGAGGCACATGCACCCCCCCCATAGCTTGGGCCGTGGCGTTTGGCTGGAAAGCCAGCAGCCAAGCCGGGGGGGGGGGGAGTGGGACTGGTGGAGGCTCTTCCCTTACGATGCCACCTGGGCTGGCGCTTGAGAACACACCACACATCCGCAGCCGCCTTCCTAGATGGGAGACTTTTCCTCGGGAGTGGGCAGCAGCCGAAGGGGGTGGGGGGAGGTGTATCAGGCATGTCCCCCCCCCCCCAAACTGTAGCCCATCCCAGGTGTTTCCTCGTGGATGGCTCAGGGCAGCCTCCTGTTCTGCCCACCCGGCCTGGCTGCCTACCCAGCCAATGCTGATCTGGGCAGCCTCTGCGTGGGCGAGGGCCTCCGCTGCGCTTCCACCAAAGGAGGCTTATAACCCGCCCTTCATGACCTGAAGGGGTCTCAGAGCAGCAAACTCATTTATGCAGTGGCCAAATCACCAACTTTAATGCCAGGGGCTCTTGAAATAGAATTTTTGGTGACAAGACTCCACAGCATAGAGGGAGCATGGAGACTGCCGCGCTCCTAACCACGACGACACCAAACTGGCTCCAAGCCTCTGCTCCCCGGAAAGGCCCACTAGGCTGGTGGACCCCTGTAGGCTCCTGTGACAACAAGGCATGGTCATAAGAACCTGAGAGAAGCCAGCGTTGGATCACAGTGGCCAAAAACACCAGCTGCCCTCAGGAGGGAGGTCCAGCAGTGGGGCCAGGCAGGTCTTCCTGCCACCCTCCCTGCTTGCTGTTGAAGTGGGAGGCGGGGCGGGGGGGGGACGACGGACGGGACAACCCGAGGAGATGCCGGCAGGGGAGCGCCTCCTCCAGATCTGCAGGCATGCCGTGGCGGGGGGGGGGGGGGGGGGGCGCGGCACGGACACGCTCTCTTCGGCGGGCTGGGCGAAAAGGGGCCATCCCCTTCTTCCTCTTCTTCTTCACACTCCTGGTCCTTCTCCAGCCTTCGTAGCCCATGGCTGCCTGGTGCCCAGACTGGGGAAACGGCTCAGGCGAGGACATCCCGAAGCCCTTGTTTTAACACCTAGTTGGTTGGCTGGCTGGCTGGCTGGCTGGCTGGGGGCGGGGGAAGCAGCTCAGGAACTGACAGGGGCGTTTTCCAGCCATGCGCATCTCCTGCCTGCCTGCCTGCCCGCCCGCGGGTGGGGGGCTAAGCCACTGGGGCTCTCCGGAGGGGCGCGGGGGTGTGCGGGAAGGGGCGGGCCTGCTCCTCGCCCGCGGGGCGGGGAGCTCCTCAGTCTGCAGGGTCCGGCAGGGTCCGCGGCGTCTCCCCTGCAGAGACTCAGGCCTCCCTGGGGTGGGGGTGGGGGACGGGGAAGTCCCTTCTCTGCCTCGGGGCCCCGCGAGGAACAGCGCCGGACCGACCCCCACCCCTCGGATGGGCTTCCCTCCCCCCCTCCCTCCGCGGCGCCAGGGCCTGTGCCGGGAGGGGCCCCTCTGCCTGGACGGAGGCCCCTGTCCTCGGGGCGCGCGAGAGGAAGCGCGTGCACACGCACACGCGGGAGCCGCCTCCCCCTCGCAGAGGAGGGGGGACTGCTGATCCGGATCTGCCGCCAGGCCTCCCTCCGCCCCGCCCCCTCCCGACACAACGCCCTTTCCAGGTGGGCCCCGAGCCCCCCTCCCCCCCGCCTGACCTGGAAGCGGAGGTGGCGTCCGGCGGGAGCGGGTTACGGAGGGTGACCAGGCACTCCAGCGCCTCCCCGGCCAGGAAGACCGGGCCCCGCACCAGCGCTGCCCGCACCTCGATCATTGCCGCGCCGCCGGGGCCGGGCCGGGGAGGGGGAGGGGGGGGCAGGCCGCCCTCGGCAACTTCCGGCGCCGCTCGGGCATCTCCGGCCGCTCCCGTCGCGCCCGGCCCCGCCCCCTGCCCGCCTGCCGGGGGGGCGGGGGGCGGGGCTGCTGCTGCTGCTGTGTCGTCGTCGTCGGGGCCAGGGGCGGGGCCAGGGGAGGAGGAGGGGAGGGAGGACGGCGGCGATCCGCTTCTTGCCCCAGCTCTTCTCCTCCTCCGCCGCCTGCCCTGTGTGGACCCTGCCCGCCTGCCTGCCTGCCTGCCGGAGCGGGGTCGGGGTCGGGGTGGGGAGGGGGCGACCATGGGGGAGGCCGGGGCGTGGGGGGGCGCCTGGCGGGAGGAGCAACCGGAGCGGGATACGTCGGGGCTGATGGGGCGCTACGAGGGCCGGGCGTCGGGGCGCGGGGTGCCGCCGTGGGGCTGGCGCCTCTGCCTGGCCCACCAGTTCGCCGAGCGGAGGAAGCCCTACCAGGCCGGCGACGTGTCCGCCTCCGACGCCATCCGGCACCTCGGCCTGGCCCTGCGGTGAGCGCACGCCCGCCCTCTGTGCATGCTCAGAGGGGGGGGAGGGAGGGGGACAGGGCGCCGGACCTCCCCCCCCCGCTCCCTCGCGCGCCTTCTCTTCCTCACCCCCCCCCCCCGCACTCCCTCCGGCCCCAATCCAGGTACTTCAGGTGGTGGTACCGCAAGACGCGCGTGGAGAAGAGGCGCCCGGTCATCGACCTCTTCAACCCGCAGCCGCTGCGCCAGATCTACGGTCAGCCTCCGCCCCCGGGGGGGGAGTGGGGGAGGGAGAGGGGCTGCTGTGCGGTGGGGGGGGGGTTCCCCTGCGGGCGCGCTGACCGGCTGGCCTCTCTCCTCTGGCCTCGTCTGCAGGCTGCCCGCTGGGGGGCTTTGGGGGAGGAACCATCACACGAGGATGGCGGGGGGACTTCTGCCGCTGGCAGTTGAAGCCGGGACTCTACCACTACAAGGCGGTAGTTGCTGACCAGGTGAGTGCCTGCTGGGTTGGCAGCCCACACACCCACCCCTACAGGGCCGTGTCTCTCTTGGCAAGGGTCGCCAGGTTCCCTGAGTCTTCCCTGCAGGGCCATACCCATCCTGGCCATGGCTGCTGAGCACCCTGGCGGCAGCTCTGTTCCCCCCTCCCCCCCATGTCTCCTGGAAGCTGCTCCCTCCATCCCTGGGGGGGTAGGGGCAGTGGGCCCCTCTCACCCAGGGCTCCCTCCTTGCGCCTAGTTCACCGTCTGCCTGCGCCGGAAGGGCCAGACCCTGTACCAGCAGGTGCTGTCCGTGGAGCGGCCCAGCAGCCTGCAGGGCTGGAACTGGGGCTTCTGCGCCCACTACGCCTTTTACCACGGCCTCTACCCACGGGCCTGGACTGTGTACCAGCTGCCTGGGCAGGACGTGGTGCTGACTTGCCGGCAAGTGGCCCCCATCATCCCCCACGACTACCAGGTGAGCTGGGCTCCGCTGAGTTTGCCCTTTCTAGGAAAGTGCAGCCAGCTGGAGGGAGAGGCCGGGTTTTGGGTGGGGCAGCCGCTGCCAGAGCTCCCAAAGTGAGCCTGCAGGTGGTTTCTTCCTGGCAAGCGCTGAGCCACCTGCCTTCTCTGAGCTGAGTAAGGAGTTGAGAGCGGGAATCGTGGCCAGGAGGACTCCCGGCACCCGAAGCTGTCGGCTGCGGGGCCTGGGGAGAAGCCAGCCCCACTCCCCCTCGGGTGGTGGAGAACAGTGTGCTCCCTCTTCCTGGCAGGGAGTTCCCTCCCCCCTCCCCGGCCTGCTCGGGTTCGTGTCCCCTTTGCTGGCATGTGTGTCTGCAGAGCGGCTGCGCGTCGCAGTCCCCGGATCTCTGTCTCCTGGCTTGCTGGTGGGGTCTCGCTGGGCCTGCCGAGGTGGCGCCAGTGGCCTTGCGTGCAGGAGAGGGCAGGCAGGCAGGGAGCTGGGCCCGCAGCCTCGGTCAGCATCACTGGGAGGTTGGGGCCCCGGGGCAGGCGGGGCAGGGCTGCCTGTATTTGTGGCACAGGTTTGTGTCTTGTCCCGGAGTTCCACATGCTCGGGCCAGCAGCGGGCCAACTTATTAAGTAGTGCAGCCGATGTGCTGCCGCTGCTTGGCTTCAGATGCTGCAGGTGAAACGACCTTTGTCACAGTGTAAACAGAGCTGCCGAATCAGCACACGCGAGAGGTGGGCCCTGGGCTGATGGTCGGGCTGCACAGGAACCAAGGGACACTTGGACTGGCCGGAAGTCTCGCTTGGGAGAGGGAGGGGTGTTTACACGTTGGGGGGCGGGGTGGAGAGTGGTGCCAAGTCGCAGCCATCGCATGGTGCCTCCCTCGTGGGGGGGAGGGGGGGTTCAAGGCAAGAGGCGTTCAGAGGTGGTTTTGCTGCTGCCTGCCTCCCTTGTGAGGATCGGGGATGGGCAGGGCGGGATATAAGCCTAATAAATCAGATGATAACATCTAGTTCTCCTTGTGGTTTCCCACTCAGGGATTAACCAGGGTCGGCCCTGCTTAGTTTCCAAGGTCAGGCTAGCCTGGGGTGTCCAGGATTTCATGTTTTGTTTCCCCAGACATTCCTCTTCTCAGGAATTGGGGCAGTTTTTGGTTTCTTTAGAACAACTGCAAGAATAACTTGTCACCAGCAAGCGCCAGTGTCATGAGTAAGAAAGACCGAGGGAGAGGCTTTGTGCTTCTCTGCTGGCACCGTCCTCAAGGCATCTGTCTTTCGCCCAGTTGGCAGCTCTTGGGCCGCCGCCTTCCCTTCCATAGGCCCACGGCTTCCCCTCTGGGTCCCGCTCTTCTTTCCCAAGGCATCGGGAGTGGCCCACATGGTGTGCCCCCTGCCCTGCAGCCCTCCCTGACCGCCTTGTTCTTCCCACTCTCCCTGCCCTGTGCCCAGGATACCAGCTTGCCCGTGGGGGCCTTTGTCTGGGAGGTGGAGAACAACAGCAGCCATGACCTGGACGTCTCCCTCATGTTCACCTTCCGGAACGGCATGGAGACCAAGGAAGACCGCGCCGGCGGCCACTGGAACGAGCCCTTCAGCCTGGAGAGAGACGGCCACTGCATCCGGGGCGTGATGCTCCACCACTGCCTCCCCGTCAACTCCTACACGCTGGCCATCTCCGCCCGGGAGAAGGTAGGCGGTGGCGCCTGGCCAGGTGGGGAGTGTGGTGCTTCGACTGTGCCTGCGAGTCCCCACGGGGGGGGGGGGGGCTGAGGCTGTGGAGGAGCCCCTGCATCCCCCTGAGGCTTGTGGGTCGGGTCACAGAGCTCCACCCAGCTGGAGTACGGCCAAGGGCTGATGGCAACCGAGCTGCCCTTGTGGCACGGAGGTCCGTCTCTTCTCTGACTCCCCAGTGGGTCCCCTAACTGGCATAGCACATTGTCCTGCTCTCTCACAAGCCGGCTAGGCAGTGGCAGGGCAGGACTGCCACCGTGGTCTCCCACAGGGGGCCTCCCAGGCCGGGGGGGGGTGTTTGGCCCTGGCTGGGCCTACCGGATCCTGCTGTGCCTCCGGCGCTCCGGAGCAGCCATTCCGGCACCTCCACTGCAGGCTTCTTCGTGGCAGCCAGGCTGACGGTCCAAGGACTGGTGCTTCCCTAAGGCATGGGAGCAGCCGAGATGATCTGGGGCACGATACTCCCCGAATGCCTCTCTGGAGACGACGAGAGACGAGTGCTGGGTGGCTCCCTCCTTCCCTCCCTCCCTCCCGTGGCCTTGGCAGTGCCAGTTGGACTGGAGCCTGCCGGGCAGGTTGAAAGGGTGCAGAAAAGATGAAGCTTTGTTTTTGGAGAAGTGGATGAAGTTTTATAAATGGATAGGCAAAGAATTAATGTAAAGACTCAAAATGATTATATTATGAAATATGGTGCTTGTTGCTCATTTTTTGTTAAAACTCATACAGATTTAAAAAAGAAAAAGGGCGCTCCAGGGCGTGTGTGTGCGTAGGCGGGCGGGCAGAACGCTTCCTTTCCTCCAGGAGGAAGGGCGACGACATCAGGCGGCTTCTGCAGCAGAGCACGTCCTCTTTTAGAAACTACCGTGGTTCTCCTGCTTTGTCTCTGTCTGCTTGGAAGGAGTCGTGAGGATGTGGCACTGGGGCTGTGCTTTTGTTATGAATGTGGCATTAGAGGGCGAGGACTGCTTTTGTGGGGGGCCCTTGGTGGGTTTTGTGCACTCGACCCCGGGGGGGGGCCCCCTGCAGAAGGGTTGACGTACGACCTCCTTGTGGCCCCGGAACACACGGCCACAGTGGGCTGCTGCAGGCATGAGAAGGGAGCGGCGGCATCCTCTAGGGCAGGGACCCACGCCAGAAGCACATGCATGAGAATGGCTTTCTCTGCTTCCGAGTTGGCCGGGATCAGTGGGCGTTTGTTTGGGGAAATGGGAGTGACGAGGAATGACTTTTGTACCGTTGGCATGGGCCATTCCCCCAAGCTCTGGGGATGGGGGGGAGGAAAGCTTCTCTTGGGGGTCTGCAGCAGGAGAAGCCCCAGCTGGCCCATGCTTGGGGTCTTGGGGGGGGGGGGAGTCTTCCGGCTGCGCCTGGTGGGATGGGCTGCTGCCTGGCCTTTGCTGAGAAGGGGAGATGCCTCTCCCGGCAAGGAGCAGCCGTTTCGCCCTGTGGTGGGGCTGGGCCTGTCTGGCTCCTGCTCCAGGCTGTGTTTGGGCAGCAGCAGCAGCATTGGAAGCCACTGGCCCTGGTCCCCTCCCGCTGTGTCTGTCCTGCCAAGGTGGTGGATGGCCACCCTCCCTCCCCTGCTTCCTTCTTTTTTGCACTCCACCTGGCACAGCAGGCTAAAGGTGGGGGGGGTTGTCTGTGGGGGAGGATCTGCTCCCGGTGCCCTCAGCCGCCAGGTGCATCTCTGCCCATAGGCTGGTGTTCATCTGTTGCTCTTTCTCTCACCTCTAGGAAGGCACCACAGTGACCCACTTGACAGCGTTTGACCCTGCCGGCACTGGGCAAGAAGTCTGGCATGACCTCCTGGCAGATGGCAAGCTTGCGTCCCCACCAGGTGAGCTGCAGTCCCTGGGAGGGCCACCCCGAGTGCCCCAGAGGCGCAGGTCTCCGACTGACACACTCTCTTTTGCAGGGAAGAGCCAGCCTACGGAAAAGGGGGAGGCTTGTGCAGCTGCCGTGTGTGCCAGCTGCATGGTGCCAGCCCACGGGCAAGGGACTTTGGAGTTTGGCCTGGCCTGGGATATGCCTCGTGTTCGCTTTGGATCCAAGGAGCGGGAGCACCAGAGGTGAGCCTGGGCGGTTTTC
The DNA here is from genome assembly GCA_029233225.1 of Lepidodactylus listeri. Lineage (NCBI taxonomy): Eukaryota > Metazoa > Chordata > Lepidosauria > Squamata > Gekkonidae > Lepidodactylus > Lepidodactylus listeri. The sequence goes on along the minus strand of JARCFY010000004.1, from coordinate 286,112 downwards.
TGCTGTCCCCCCCCCTCGCATGCATGCACAGAGGCCGCCCCCCTCCCCCTCTCCTCCGCCCCGCCCCCCCCCCCCCCCACTCCCTGGCAGGGAGTCGCTCGGTGCTAGCTCAGCTTGGCATCTCCTGCCGAAGTCCCGACTTGTGCCCCCAGGGGTCAGTACAGGGGATTTGGGTCAGTACAGGGGATTCTGGCTGCATCCCCTCCTCTGGGATACCTGCGCACCACCAGGAGGCTGGGCCGTATCCCGGCTGGTGGAAGGTCCCCCCTCCCCCCAGGGATGCTCTGGCGGAGCAGGGCATGGGAGTTCCCTCCAGTGCTTTCTCTTCCAGGAACTGGCCATGAGGGCTTTGGCGGCCGGCCAGCCAGCCAGCCAGCCTGCCAGCCAGTTCTCCTCTGCCGTCAGCCCTGCCTTTGGCTGGTCGGTTCTGCTTTAGCTGCTGTCGGATCTGTTTCCCACTCAGCAGGGTGACTTGGTGTGATCCACTGGTAGTGCCCCCCCTCGCCCCCTACCTTCTGTGGTGCAGAGGTCTGGCCCTTGGGCAGCTGCAGACGTCCAGGTTCCTCTCCAAAGCTGTCCTGCCCTCCCTGTGGGGCAGGGATCGGCCTTCTCTGGAAGAGCAGAGGCGCCAAGGCTGAGCCAGCAGAATGGTCCCCCTCCCCTGGCCATAGTAGCAGAGGAGCTCTTTAGTCCTTGCACAGCTCCAGTGGTGCCACTGAGCATTACTGCCACTCTCTGTGGGAAGAGGCCCCATCAGTGCCACTCTCTGCTCTGGAAGAGGCCCCTCCCTCCCAGGAGCAACACACAGAAGGGAGACGGGTCAAAGTCCAAGGGCGGCAGCCAAGAGGATCAAGACTGAGCTCAGGTCCCCTGGCCCCTTAAAAAACCAACACCGTGGGAGGGAGGGAGGGAGGGAGGGGGGAGGTGTTATTGCAACAGTGCTCCCCCCCCCCCATGTACCCTCAGAGACTGGCCTGCTTTTCCGCAGGGACTCTCAGCAGGAAGTCCTGGCGCAGGGACTTTGTTGACTCTAGAGCCATGCGTTCCCCCAGAGCCCTGCCCTTCTCTTCTCTTCTCTCCTCTTCTCTTCTCTTCCGGCAGAGGGAGCACGTTTCCCCGTCCCTTCCTTTGGGTATAGATAGCCGAGGGCAGGAAGAGAAGGGAGTCCACGTGGAACTTTTCCTTCCAGACTGGAGCCACAAGAGGGCAGCAGAGCCCAGTTCTCCCCCCCCCCCCCACTGCAGAGTCCAGATCTACTGACCGGCGAGCAGAGTGGGTGGCCACCCAGGCCCCATCCAGGCCAGAGACACAGAGCACAGGAGCCGCCTCCCCCCCACTCCCCCCCCCCCCCCGGTCTGGCTGCTGTCCCTCTCCCCAGTGATGGTAGGCCTGTCTGCAAACTTGGGAGAATCCTTCCTCGGAACTCGTCCCCAAGGGACTCTCTGGCTGTGGAGATTCTCTGACCTTTTGATGGCTGGGGCTTATTCTCTCCTTGGGGAAGGGTCCTACTTCTGGGCCTTCTGCACAAGGATGCCCGCCTGCGCTGCAGGAGGGAGCGAGCTGTGAGCTCCTTTGCCTGCTAGAGGGGAACACCACCTGCCCAGGTTGGCACTAGAAGGAGCCACAAGACCAGCACTTAGAATGAGAGCGTGGCCGTGGAACAGGCCTCAGGCCAGAGGCACACACCATAAAGAGGCTTTTGAAAGCTGAGTCTCCTCCCTGCAGAGCCTGCAGGGAAAGGATTGTTCTGGCCTGGCGCCTTGGAGATGGTAAGGTAGGCACCGGGTGTGCCTCAAGGGGGAGGGCATTCCACAGGTGCGGTGCCACCCCTTGGAAAGTCCTGCTCCTCGCCACCTCTGCAGGTGGAGACACGGAGATTGTTATGAGTACATGAGGTTAGACTACTGTAACGCTCTCTACATGGGGCTGCCCTTGACCCAGCTCCGGAGGCTGCAGCTAGTGCAGAATGCCGCGGCCAGGCTGTTGATGGGCCTCTCAGTGAGGGACCACGTCCGGCCTGTGTTGAGGGCGCTGCACTGGCTGCCTATAGCGTACCGGACCCGGTTCAAGGTGCTTGTTTTAACTTTTAAAGCCCTATATGGCCTGGGGCCTGCCGACCTAAGGGACCGCCTTTCCCCGTATATACCCCAGAGAGCGCTGCGGTCAGGCACTCAAAATCGCCTGATCCTTCCGGGCCTGAGGGAGGCCAGGTTGACAACTACCAGGAGCAGGGCCTTCTCGGTGGCGGCCCCCTACTGGTGGAATGAGCTCCCGGAGAACATCAGGGCCCTGCGGGATCTTTTGCAGTTCCACAGGGCCTGCAAAGCGGAGCTCTTCCGCCAGGTTTTTGGGGCCGCCACTGGAGGGAATGGCCCTTAGTAGGCGGCGGGGTGAATTGCCACTAGAACACCTGGGGTGGGGTGGGAGTCTCCTGGCGGGAAAGAAAGTAGGCCACTGGTATCTGATGTTGGTCTAGTATCTGCTGCCATCTGTGATCTGATTGCTTAGCTGTATTTTAATGTGATTTAATGGAATTTTATGTAACTTTATATATTTATAATTATGTTGTTAGCCGCCTAGAGCCAGCTCGCTGGCTAGGCAGGATATAAATCTAAATAAATAAATAAATAAATCCGAGGATCTGCCTCCTGCGGACCTAAGTGAGGTGGAGGATCAGCTCCCAGCTCCAGAGGAGCCTCCACCTGAGCCAGATGAGGCTCAAGCAAGGACCTCCCAGGGTTTCCTCCCAGCACCAGCAGCAGCTGAGCCACAGCTAAGCTCAAGCCCACCTGATTCACCTCTTCGGGTGGAATGTCTAAGGTCCCGATGCAGGCAAGACTTAGCTGCAAGAAGGAAAGAGGCACGCATGCGTGGTCGCAGATCACTAAGTCCTGAGTTCTAGAAGGAACTGGGACCTCTCTGCCAGCTGCTAACAAGCACAGGAAGCGGCTGGGGATTTAGGCACAGCACAGAGACTACCAACTTGTGCTAGCAACAAGTCTTCTTGGCTGAGCTCTGCGCCTGTTCGACTCGTGATCGCTAACTTGATTCTGGACCCTCTGGCTTGTGATTCTGGCTTTGTTTGACTTCAGCTCTGTTGACTCCCTGGACTGGTCTACTCGTGAGTTTCCCTCTTTGACCCTGATTTGGACTGACTCTGCTTTTGGCTTAGTGTTTTGGACTTGGCAACTCGTTCCTGATTTGGCTTGACCTCGGACTGTCCAGGACTTCTGCTGGGCTCCTGTCCTATTGGCATCCAGCTCGTGACAGAGATCAGGGCTTCGGAATGACAAGTTCCGGAGGAGGTGTTACTCCAGGTCCCCCGGCCACAAGCCTGGATTGTGCCTGGACACACACGGGCAGCTGGTGTGAACCTTTCAGTAGCCTGGCTGCTGCATTCGGGGCCAGCTGAAGTTCCTCAGCCGTTTTCCAAGGCAGCCCTGTGCCAAGGGCCTTCCAGCAATCTGAGCAGGATGTCGCCAAAGCCTGGGTCACCGTGGCCAGACGGTGTTTTTTGAGGCACAGCGGAAGCTGGCAAAAGGCACAGTCTGCCATGGGAGAGCTCAGAGCATCCTCTCCCTCGTGGGTCGGTGTGTCCCCCCCCCCCCGGCATGGCATATGTCGTTGGCCCTCCTTCCCCCCCTCAGCTCAGGCAGTTGCTGCCTCCGGGGCTCTTGCCCCCACAGGGCTGGCTGCCACCACCAGGGACCACACCCCTGTGGATAGGTGGTCCTCCCACCCGCCTTGGGTGGTGGCAGCCCCCCCCTTCCCACGTCACCTTTGTGCCACATGCACACCTTAGGAGACTTTCAACATGCTGTCCCTCACCACAGGAAATTGACAGTCGTAGGGTCCACAGCAGAATGGGCCGATTCTTCATAGTGGTTCATGCCCCTGATGGTGGGGGGGGGGGGGATTGGCCGAAAACCTCTGGCCTGTAAAGTAACTGCTTGTCAGGATGCTGCAACCCACCCCCAGAAGCGCAGGCCTGCGAGGCCGAAGTGGGAGCCCCAGGAATAAGCAGGGTCCCCTGCAGCCTCAATCAACATGCAGCCCCCCGGGGAAGGTGTGGGAGGAGCAGGCCAGCCCTTCCATCAGGTTCCCTCGCTGGTAAGCAGCAGGGTTGCGCTACTCTGGAGGAATCAGTGGACGCAGCATCTCCCTTGGGGGGGGGGGGGTGGCGGGGACCGGCGTGTCCATGCTCATTCCCCCCCCCCTCCCTCCCTCCCTCTGCAGGCGGTACACCCGGTTCTTCGGCAGCAGTGGGGATGCTTGCCCCGCCCTCTCCCACTACCTGCTCACCCACTACGAAGAGTGGGAGGAGAAGATTGAGGCCTGGCAGAGACCCATCTTGGAGGACAGGTACCCCCGGGGCCCTTCTGAGCAGCCCTGTGGCCAGCTGGCCCCTCCCCCCTGAGTGGGAGGCAGAGCCAGGCGCCGGTGGCTGTTTCTTGGGCCATCATGTGTGCTGGCCTTTGGATGCTCCTGAACTGCTCACATGTTCTGTTCTCGCGTGGGGGGGGGGGGGCTTTCTGGACCCCCCACGACATCTACCATTCTAGCCCAAGGCCAACCTGGGAAGTAATCTGCCAAAGATCCCCGGGCCATTTTTTGGGCCTGGTTGCTGGGAGAGGCCTCTGCTGTCCCTCGCCAGGGGCTGCCCTCAGTTCCTTGGTGGGGGCCTCCCCCTGCCCCTGTGAAGCTGGGCTTGTGCTAGAGCCTGGACCCCCACCCCACCTCCGGCCCTCCTTGCTTTTAGTTTCTGGGAGATGAACTGTAACTGTTTGGACTGTGGGCAGTGTGTGTACACGCACCCCTTCTTTGGTATGCCCGAGAGTCTCCATTTAACTGAGCAGGTAGGCACTGCAAGGCCCCCGCCCCCCACAAGTGTTCCCTCTAAGCTGAGCTAGTGTGAGCTAGCTCACAGTTTTTTAGCCTCCGGCTCACACATTTTTGCCTCAGCTCAGGAAGGATGGCTCCAGAGCAAACTACTTTATGCAACAGCCAAATCGCTGGCTCACAACTTGAATGCCAGTAGCTTACAAAGTGGAATTTTTGCTCACAAGACTCCACAGCTTAGAGGGAGCATTGCCCCCACCCACCCCCAGTCCATGACGGAAGGCAGAATCCCAAGGGGAAAGGTAGGCTCTCGTGGGGGGCGGCACTCCTGGGACGTGACGGCATGTGAGTGCCCCTCTCGCCCCTCCAGTGAGCTGCCCGCCTGGTACAAGTCAGCCCTCTTCAATGAGCTGTATTTCCTGGCCGACGGAGGGACCGTGTGGCTGGAGCTCCTGCCGGAGGATGCCGCCTCCCTGGCTGCCAAGCCAGGCCTCTCCCAGCACGTCCCTCTTCTGCAAGAGTACGGCAGATTTGCCTACTTGGAAGGTAAACGGCAGAGCCGCAGGGTGGACCGGCACCAAGTTCTGTGGGGGCAGCCAAAGGGAGCGGCCGATGGAACTGCCGGCCCCTTTGTGCGGAGTGTGTGTGTATGTGTGTGCTCTCTCTCTCTCTCTCTCTTTGTCCTCCCCGGCCCCACTGACTGCCTTTCCTCTGCTGCCCCCCAGGCCAGGAGTACCGGATGTACAACACCTACGATGTCCACTTCTATGCTTCCTTTGCCCTCGCCATGCTGTGGCCCAAGCTGGAGCTCAGCCTGCAGTACGACGTGGGTGGGTGAGCGTGGCCGGGCTCGGCCCAGTCAAGAAACGCAGGCTGCCAGGCGGTTGGAGGGGCACAAACAAAAATGCCCTCTGTTGGGGGCAAAAGGCAAAAACGGGGACGCAGGACAGATAACGTTCGAGCTGTGCAAGCCCCAGAGAAATACTGAACCTGAAATGCTCCTCTGGCGGAGCAGCTGGCAGCAGGGCATCCCTGTAGAGGGGCGAGTCACCAGGGGCTAGCAAGCACCGGTCCTTTTTCAGAGGGACAGTAACGCCCAGAGTTCTCCGAGCATCGCCCCTGTTTGCCGGAAGCCTGTGCAGGGCAGCTTCGCTGAGCTTGGTGTGCCCCCAGCACACTGCCACCTTCAGCCGGGTTCCTGGAGACACCATCCTCTGCTGCTTCTCTGGCGTTCTGGGGAGCCCAGCATTTCCGTCCTGGCCCTCCTGGGGCGCTCGGGGCCCTGCCTGTCCTCGGCCCCCTTCCGCCTTCTCTTAGCCCCAGTGCCCCCCCCACACACACACACACCCCTGGTTGTTGGAAGCCTGTCCATGCCAGCCCCTGCATTGGCACCTCCAAGACACCTGAGGTCTCCGGCTTCTGTTGCTTGGGTAGATGGGCAGAGGGTGTTGGGGCAGCCCTGCCTGCCCGCCCGGCCCCTGGGCTCTTTTGGAGTGGCCGATTCATGTGTCAGTCTCTGATGTAGTCTTCTTGCCTCCGCACAGTTCTCCCACTCGTCCAGCTTGCGGTTTTTCGGGGGGGGGGGGGAGTCTGGTGGGTAGTGAGCAGTGTGCCATTCTGGGTGGGGTGCCATCCAGACCCCCTGGGCTTCACTGGTGGCTTCTGGGAGGCTTCCTGGCAGGGAGGCAGGCAGGCAGAAGGAGAAGGTTCAGGCCTCTCACGCTCCCCCCCCCCCCCCCCCCGGTGCTTCCTAGCTTCGGCCGTGTTGAATGAGGACTCTCGGCCTCGGGTGTACCTGATGAGTGGGCAAACGGCCCAGGTCAAGCTGTGCAACGTGGTGCCTCATGACATTGGAGACCCGGGTAAGGCTGCGTGGGCGGGGCGCTCAGCGTGGCATAGTGTCGCCAGCCCCCCCCCCCCCCCGGGCTCCCTGGGAAACTGCTGAGGCAAGCCACGGATGAGACTTGGGAGTTTAGCACCGCTTGGCATCTTGTTCCCATGGAAGTCCTTGCCGGGCTCTGGTGTCCTGGCGGGGTTGCCTCTTGCCGCTGTGCCATCAGAGTCTCTCTCTCTCTCTGGTCTTGGTGGCTCCCTCTCGGCCACTTGCTCTCGGTTTCTTCCCCATAGCTGTTCCCAGAGGCTGGGGGGGGGGGGGGGAGCAGCCACCGCCAGAGTCACCCTGACAGGCAAGCTGCCTTCCGAGCCCGGGGGGGGGGGGGGACTGGGGGCTGGGCTGCTTTGGCCCTTGCTTGCCCAGGCCTTGCTCTCCCCCCTTCGGCACCTCCGGGGCGCATCCGGTTGCTCCCCCTCCAGGGCTTCTTGCCCCCCTTGTTCTGCCTGACGGTTCGGAAGCCTGTGGCGCCCTTTGCTTTGCCTCACCAGGCCCCAGGAGTCCTTGCCCCGTCCCAGTTGCCGGCACGCCCCTCGGGGGGGGGTCTCACTCTGACTCTGCCCCCTCCTTTGCCAGAGGATGAGCCGTGGCAGCGCGTCAACGCCTACCTCGTCCATGACACGGCAGACTGGAAGGACCTGAACCTGAAGTTCGTGCTGCAGGTCTTCCGCAACTTCCACCTCATGCAAGACACCCCCTACCTGCGGGACATGTGGCCCATCTGCCTGGTACGGGCGGGGCGGGGGGAGGCCTGAGAGCCACTGGTGTCCAATTTACCTCCTTTCTGCACGGCCGCCCAGAGCTTCCTGGTCCTCAGCCAGACCCTTTGAGGTCCCTCCAGGTCTCCTCCAGGGCCTCAGGCGGGGGGGGGGGGCTGAGAGCTCCTTCCTGCCACCTCCTCCCTCCCTCCCTCCCCGGCCCTCCGAACTGGAGGTGCCGCCAGGGATGGAGCCGGAGGCCTTCTGCAGGGCGGGGGGGGGGGAGGCTCTGCCACTGAGCCCTGAGCCCTCCTCTCCTGCCACAGGCCGCCATGGAGTCGGAGCTCAAGTTTGACACGGACGGGGACGGGCTGATCGAGAACTCCGGCTTTGCCGACCAGACCTACGACGCCTGGGTGGTGACGGGTGCCAGGTGAGGGAAGGCATGGGAGGGGACCCTGCTGCTGCTGCTGCCGCCGCCACCAGAGCCGCCATTGTGGGGGCCTCTGACCTGTGTCCCCGCCCCTGGCCGCCTTGTGTGGGGGGTGGGGGGGAGCCCTTCGGCTGTTTGCTGGAAGGTCAGGCCAGGGCCTGGGGCAGTTCTGCTGCCTACTCTTGCCTTTCCCGAGGAGGCTCCCGCTGCCCTTGGTTGGAGCAGCACTCGCTCACTCGCTCGGTCTGCCTGCCTGCCTGCCTGCCTGCCTGGCTTTCTCTCCCCCCCCCCCCCCAGTCTTCCTGTGGCCTTTGCTGGATGGAGCAGGCTGTGTGGGGATTCCCCCACCAGTGAAGGCAAAAAAACCACCCCACCCCCAGGAAGCAGTGCTGATGTCTGCTAGGAGCCTCGAGTCCCGCACGTGGGGCACCTGGCGGGGGGGGGGGGCTCATGGCACTCCAGCTTGTGCAGGGGATGGCGCCGCCAGTCTCCAAGGGGCTCCTTCCCCCCCCCCCCCCGAGATACGCACTGGCTGGCCGTAGTAGAGTCTCCCCCCCTCCAGGATGAGGGTGTCTTCCCCCCCCCAGGATGAGGACGGTGGGGAGAGGCTGGCTGTGGAGGACTCTCCCTCATGGCTGCTTCTCCTTCTCCTGGGACAGCCGGGAGAGGGTGGGGGGGGCATGCAGAGCACTCTCTCCGGGACCCCCTCAGGATTCCCGGCTGGGGAGGGGCTTCGCTGGCTGTTCTCAGGTGGCAAAAGAAAGGGTCACCGCTTAACTGGGGAGGGAAAACCAAAAGTCAAGCTGCCCCCGGCCACCTGTGTCCTCGGTGGGTCTGTGGTGCCGGGGGTGGGGAGGGTGTCCTCTTGCCTGTGAGGGAGGGGCGACTGCCGTTGCCTTGAGGGGGTGAGAACTGGGCCCGGGGGAGTGCGCTGGGGTGGCTGGGGGGGAGGAGAAGGGCAGGGTGGGCAGAATGGGGTCTGATGCTTGGTGAGACCACTGGTGGGGACGAAGGAAGAGGCTGACCTGCCCAGCGGACAGACCCCTCGGGGTGAGCAGCTGGCAGGCAGGCCCCGCCCCTGGGCATGCTGAGAGGAGGCCCTCAGCAGTGGGGATTGACGTCTGAATTTTCGGAGGGCAGGCAGGTGACAGCACAATCCTAGGACTTGATCGTGATTATTCATTTACGTGGAATTTACTCACAACTGTCTTCTGCTGGGTTGTGTCAGCAGTGTTTGTGATAATTTGCATTTTGTTGCATGTGCTGTTTAGGTTATAATTTGGCAATTGTACTGAACATATGGGTTTAAGCCCTTTTAAAGGCCCTAGGAACCAGTTAATATTCTGTTTTAATAATTACTGGATCAAGGGAATGCTGTTGATGTTGTTTACCTGGATTTCAGTAAAGCTTTTGACAGGGGTTCCCCGTGATGTTCTGATGGGTAAACTAGAGGACTGTGGACTGGACTGTAGGATAGCTAGGTGGAGAGGGAACTGGTTGGGAACAACTGCACTCAGAGAATAGTTGTCAGTGGCATTTCATCTGACTGGAGGGAGGTGTCCAGTGGGGTGCCACAGGGCTCGGTTCCATGCCCGGTACTCTTCAGTATTTTTATCAGTGATCTGGATGAGGGTGTGGAGGGGATCTGAACATGCTGGGAAAAGTGGGCGGAGGTGAACAAGATTCAACTTAACAAGGATAAGTGCCGAGTTCTGCATCTGGGTAACCGAAACGAGGAACACGCATACTTGATAGGGGATATGCACTTCTGGGTAGCAGTGTGTGTGAACAAGATCTTGGGCTATGGGTGGACCAAAAGTTCAATATGAGCAGCCAGTGTGATGCGGCAACAAAAAAGGCTAATGCGATCTTTGGGTGTATTAACAGAGTCATAACACACAAGCGCTTCATTTCTGTAAACAACTTTATTTCATGTTGACAGTTATGGCTTGCTTTGATATGGATTTGGAGTTTTATGTGCACTATGCACATTGGATGTTGATACTGTCTCTGAGTGCTGTAAAGTTGTGACTTTACAGAGAGCCAGTTTGGTGTAGTGGTTAAGTGTGCGGACTCTAATCTGGGAGAACCGGGTTTGATTCCCCACTCCTCCACTTGCACCTGGCTTGGATGACCTTGGGCAAGCCATAGCTCTGTACCAGCTGTTCCCTCAAGGACAGCTTGGGAAAGAGCTCTCTCAGCCCCACCTACCTCACAGGGTGTCTGTTATGGGGAGGGGAAGGGAAAGGAGTTTGTCAGCCGCTCTGAGACTCCCTTGGAGAGTGGAGGGCAGGGTATAAATCCAATCTCTTCTCTCTTCTTCTTCTTTATTATTGTAGATGCATTTTCATTTACACTCACACATATTTGCCTACTTGTTTTCATTATTCTCCGGGGGGGGGGGTTGTTTGTTGTGTAGTCTGGAAGCAGCAGCTGGACAGACACTCATCAGGGATATTCAAGGGGCTGACCCTGCATTGGGGGGGGGGGGTTGGACTAGATGACCTGTGTGGCCCCTCCTGACTCTGTGTGATTTTGAGAGTCTGTGATTCTAATCTGGCCCTGCCCTATGGTGGCCATTTTTGTGGCGGCCGCCTCCACCCTCTCTCAGGATCACTGTGGTGCCTCCTGCCTGCTTGGAAAGGCTGGGGAGCAGGCCAGGGGTGTGACTCAGCTGAGTGTGTGGGTGTGTGTCCCCTAATTAGACATGCGTTAATTGCAACAGCCGCTGCTGCCAAATGCGTTAAGGACCATGGCACGAAAAGCAGCAGCTGACACACTAACCCTACTGCAGCACCTCAGGGCAAAAGCCGCCTCGTCCTCATACTCTAGCAGCCGCCCTGCCCCGCTTGGAGAATGCCTTTGCAAGACAGGTGGGCCCCCCCCCCTCCCGGGGGGTGGCCTGGCAAAGTGTGTACCCGTGAAGCCACCTGCTCTCCAGGCAAAGGCTGGCCTCCAGAACAAGGCTGCTGGGCGGGGCGCCCTGTGGCTCATGGCGGCTCAGGAAGTCCTGTGGTGCCCTGGGCTAGGAGGCCTCTTCTTCTTGGGGGGGGGGAGCCCTCCTTGCCCCCCTCCCTCCCCTGCCTCTTCTTCTGCGGGGAGGGCGGGGGGGGGCCCTGGGTGCCCCCCCCCCCCCCGCCTTGCATGCCTGTCAAGAGCGGTTCCTGCAAGCTGTTCTCTGCTTGGCTGAGGAGGAAGGGATTCAAGTGCTGAGACAGGCTCTTCACTTTAACAGGTCCTGGTGACCCCTTTGTGGGCCTTTATCTGTTTCCCACCCCGCCTCGCCTCACCCCACCCCACCCCACCCCACCCTACCCTGGAAAGGCTTCCTGCTCTGTGTGTGTGTGTGTGTGTGTGTGTGTGGTCCTTCCCTCTCTCTGTCTGGTCCTGGGGGCTGGCGGGAGCCACTTTCTGCCAACTTGCCCCTCCTCCTCTTCCCTCCCTTTGGCAGTGCCTACTGCGGTGGCCTGTGGCTGGCAGCCGCCTGTGTGATGTGTCGGATGGCCGAGGTCTTGGGGGCGGGCGAAGTCCAGCAGAAGTACGCGGCCATCCTGGCCAAGGGCACGGAGGCCTTTGAGCGGCTGCTCTGGAACGGTATGTCTCAGCTGGGGGCGGGGGGGTTGTGCTGGAGGCCGTCCTCTCACCCGCCTCCCCCTCCCCTCTCCCCAGGGAAATACTACAACTACGACAGCAGCCAGAGGGCCTCATCCAGCAGCATCATGTCGGACCAGCTGGCCGGGCAGTGGTTCCTCCGGGCATGCGGCCTGGGCGAAGGAGCCTCCGAGGTAAGGGATGGGGGGGGGAGTCATACCTGGAAGCTGGAGCGGCTCTGGGACCCCTACGGGAGGCTGGGGGAGGGGCGTTCTCTCCCCCGCCCCCCCCCCCCCCCCCGGGCACAGCAGAGGCTATTGGCAGGGGAGTATCCCAGGAAGACCTGCTGCCGTTTGGGCCAAGGAGGAAGTCGGCCTGTCCTGAGGTCTCGTCCCTCCCCCCTCCCCCCTCTCTCCCTCCCCCGGCCACCGCAGGTGTTTCCTCAGGGCCACGTGCAGAGTGCTTTGAAGACCGTCTTTGAGCTGAACGTGATGGGCTTCTCGCAGGGGACGATGGGGGCGGTGAATGGCATGCGCCCCTCCGGGGTGCCGGACACCTCCAGCCTGCAGGCCGATGAAGTGTGGGTCGGGGTGGTGTATGCCCTGGCTGCCACCATGATCCAGGAGGTGGGTCTGGGGCGGGCAAGGGCCCTGGGGCGGGCAGGGCAGGGGCAGGGCAGGGCAGGAGGTGACTCTCTCTTTCCTGTCCACCACAGGGCCTGGTGGAGGAGGGCTTCCGCACCGCCGAGGGCTGCTACCGCACCGTGTGGGAGCGGCTGGGCATGGCCTACCAGACGCCCGAGGCTTACTGCCAGAAGAGGGTCTTCCGCTCGCTGGCCTACATGCGCCCCCTCAGCATCTGGAGCATGCAGCTGGCTTGGGAGCACAGGGCTGCACGGGGGGGCCGTGCCCCAGTCCCCTCTTGAGGATCAGCGGCTGCCTCAGCACACTCCTGGGGGGCGCAGGAAGGGTGCCTGGAGCACAGCAGCCAGGGAACGGGCTGGAGTCGCAGGGCCGAGAGGAGCCGCCTCCCCCCCCCACTGTGGCTGCAGCCAGCCTGGGCACCAGCGTTTGTCTGAGGGAGGAGGACGGGACCACAGCCTGGCTCAGCATTTCCGGGGTGGGGGTGGTGGAGGTGGCTGCTGCTGCAGGGCAGGCTGGCCGGCTTGCTGGCCGGCTGACCACAGCAGGGACCAGTGTGCATGAAGGATCCCCGTGTTCCCCCACCGCCCCAGCAGCCTCTCCTTGTGGGCCACCGAATGTCTTTGCTTGCATTTCTCTCTGCCCCCCACCCTGAAAAAATGCCCAGCCCTGTGTGAGTATGAGGGGCTTTTTCCTGCTGCACCCACTACTCCCCCCCCCACACACACACACACCCCTCACCCCCACACCCCGTTGATTTGCACACAATGTCAATCAAGCCCTGTACAATCTGGTTGGCTCTGGAGTTGTTTTTAGATGTGGAGTAGTTTTAATTTAAAACAAATAAACAATTGGTGAAGGAGTTTCTCTCTCTGGCTGGCTGGGGTGGGGTGGGGGGCTGTGCCCTGCTCTGCTGCTGCTGCACCTGGGGGCTGCCTGTGAGAGGCCTACAGAGTCAGCCAGCAACAAGTGTTCTTAAACAGGAAAAGCTTTATTGAGAAAGGTCTTCAATGGTCATCTGCACTTCTTGTGTTAGTAATGGCGGGCACTATGATGCCCAGTATAGTTATACAGAATTCAAGAGCGGTCAGGCAGTGTAATGTAACCAATCATCATATCAAGAAAAAGGCACTTAAAATACTGGTTCTTTGTTCCCAGGGAAAACACGGGAAGCATTCTAGCCAGACAGGAGGAAAGATGCATGGCCTGGGACTCACAGTCTCTCAAGGACAAAGCAGTAGGGAAAGCAATAAGCCTGCCCAGGAGAAGCATAACATAACATTCCACAGTGCTGACGCAGAAGGTCCACTCAGCCCACCTCCCGGGCGGGGGATGGCAGCATTAGCTGACGCTGCCTTGCCAGTCCAGGCTTTGCCCCCCCCCCCCCGGGAGGGAGGGAGGGAGGCATGCAGGCAGGCATGCGGGGCTTCGTTTCCCTGGGCCAAGGGGACCCAGCAGCTTTGGCCACTCCGGCTGGCCTCCCAGGCCACTGCCTCTGAACACGGAGGTTCCTCTGAGCTGCGGGGTTTAATTCCCCTCAGGGAGGGGCAGCAATGGGGTCTTCCAGCAGGGAGTTCTTTCTGGTGCGAGAGCCAGTTTGGTGCATGGACTCTAACCTGGGAGAACTGGGCTTAAGAACAAAGAGAAGCCAATGCTGGATCAGGCCAATGGCCCATCCAGTCCAACACTCTGTGTCACACAGTGGCCAAAAACACCCCAGGCGCCCTCAGGAGGTCCAGCAGTGGGGCCAGGGCACTAGAAGCCCTCCCACTGTTCCCCCACCACCACCCAAGCACCAAGAAGACAGAGCATCACTTGCCTCAGACTGAGAGTTCCTACCTATACCTTGTGGCTAATAGCCACTGATGGACCTCTGCTCCATATGTTTCTCCAATTCCCTCTTGAAGCTGTCCATGCTTGTAAAGAAGAAGAGATTGGATTTATACCCTGCCCTTCACTACTCAAAGGAGTCTCAGAGCGGCTTACAAACCCCTTTCCTTTCCCCTCCCCACAACAGACACCCTGTGAGGTAGGTGGGACTGAGAGCTCTGACAGAAACAGCTCTGAGAGAACTTGTGACTGACTCAAGGTCTCACCAGCAGGTGCAAGTGGAGGAGTGGGGAATTAAACCCAGTTTTCCCAGATTAGAGTCTCCGCACTTAACCACTACACCAAACTGACTCACGAAAGCCGCCACCACCTCCTGTTGCAGTGAATTCCACGTGTTAATCACTCCTTGGGTGAAGAAGTACTTCCTTTTACCTGTTCTAACCCAACTGCTCAGCGATTTCATGGAGTGCCCATGAGGAGTTCTTGTATTTTGAGAAAGGGAGAAAAGTACCTCTTTCTACCTGCTCTATCCCATGCATAATCTTATAAACCTCGATCATGTCACCCCTCAGCCGTCGTTTCTCCAAGCTAAAGAGCCCCAAGCACTTCAACCTTTCTTTATAGGGATTCCCCATTCCTCCACATGCAGCTGCTGGAGTGACCTTGGGTCAGTCTCAGTTCTCTCGGAGCGGTTTTGGAAAGAGTTCTCTCAGCCCCACCTACCTCACAGGGTGGGTGTCTGTGGTGGGGAGGGGAAGGTAAAGGAGATTGTCAGCCGCTCTGAGACTCCCTTGGGTAGTGAAGGACGGGGTATAAATCGAAGCTCTTCTTCTTCTCCAAGCGTACCACTGGCAGTGCGGAAGTGGGCCTGATCTGTCTCTCTTGCTGATAATGTTGTTTGTGGAGCCAAAGTTCTTATATTATGAAGGGTGAAAAAGTTCCCTTTGGCTGAGGCAGAATCTTATCGACCTCTTTTTCTGGCCTGGGCGGGACCGGGATGTGTGCCCCCCCACCCAGTCGGTAGCCTGCCTGCCTTCCCCCGCCCTGTGGCTCTCTTGTGTGGTGCCCTCTTGCCAGGGCTGCTGCTTTTCAGTCCAAGGTGGGTTTTTTGGGGGGCGGGGGCATGCTGACTCCCTGAAACCAGGCTGGGCCCTGGCCCAAAGGGGAGGGCAGCGGGCAGGGCCCGTTTCCGGGCACAAGGCTGAAAGCAGGACGTTCTGTCTGTCTCCAAAAGCCCAGGCTTAGGCAAGAGCTTCCGCGTGCCCTCGGAGGGCTGGGAACTGGCCAGGCCTGGGTGTTCTGCCAGCATCAGCAGCCCCCAGCCGCAGGAAGGGGGACCGGGAGGGCGTGGCATTCCTTCTCCAGCTGGTGGGCGCGCCCAGGGCAGGAAGGAGAGGGCCGCCACAGGCTGGCCTTGTTCAGGGCCAGGGCTCAGAGGACAGGGGAACAGGAAGGCTTCTCAACTAGCCTGTTTCCACACTGCGGCCCAAGCCTGCGCTGAGCCCAGCATCCTCTGGGGCTGGGCAGCTGCTGCGGGTGGTTGGGGGGCTGAGCCTCTGCAGTGTAAAACATCCAGCCCAGCATGGGGCGGCCGGGGGGGGGGGGTTGGTGGGGTGGGAGGACGCTGCTGAATCACTGCAGAGTCCGGAAATGCCTGGCTGCAAGCAGGCAAGGGGGAGCCGCCCCAGAGCACAGTTGTTGGGCTGGGTTAGCCCCACCGAGGCAAAGCGGGCTTCCGGGGGGGGGGATCCCTGGGAGAAAGGCTGGGATTGGGGCCTCAGGGGCTGGGGGGGGGGTTCTGCTGCCTGGCCTGGCTCCAGCAACACCCCCCCCTCATCACTTTGTCAGCCAGGAGGGAGGGGGCAGGACAATGGGTGGCACGTTGGATGTAGATGTGTGTAAAATTGGGGGGGGGGGATGTGAATCCAGGGCACAAGTGATGTGGGTCAGAGGGGGTGGCCATTAGTAATGGCCAGCCAGGCCGAACTGGAGGGCCCCCCTCTCACCACTGGCCAGGTGGACGGCAAGCATTTAGATTCTGCTCCTGGGCAATATTGTATATTCATTTAAAACGTTTATTAGCCATCTTTCTCCCTCACAGAACTGAAGGTAGTTTACAATATAAATGACATATGATTAAAAAGGACACACAGTAAGGTTTCCCTTGCTCGAAAGCCAGTCGGTGCCCATCTCTGTTTCCATGGCCGGCATATGACTAGACGAAGGCTGTCACCTTCCCACCGAAGTGGTACCTATTTATCTACTTGCCATTTCTTGCTTTCGAACTCTGCTGGGTTGGCAGGAGCTGGAGGGACCAGAGAAGGGAGCTCACTCCGTCACGCGGGTCTCGAACTGCTGAACTACTGATCTTCCGGTCTGCAGTTCAGCCTCTTAACCACTTGAGCCTCTGCAGTCCCGAAACCCACAATAAACACAGTTCTAAAACCCATAAAAAACCATAACCTACAAACTCCAAATGGGACTGCCAGTGGGACTTCATCAGTCAAATGCGGGCCTAAATAAAATCTTTTTCAGTTGCCTCCTGAAGATGGACCGTAAGGGGGCCAGGCCCACCTCGCCGAGACGTTGCTCTGCTGTAGCTGCACAGATGTCCCGTGTGTGTCCCCCCCCCCCCCCCCGTCTCTCACGCCTGTTTCGACTTTGCCCCATCCTCTCTTTTTTGCTTGGGTTTCAGGTGGCAGGAGCAAGACCCCGCCCCCCCCCCCCAGATTTCCGAGCTGGGGCACATGAGGAGGCCTCCTAGTGCCACCCCACCCCCAAGGGAAGAGGCCCCAGGTCTCAAAGAGCTGCTGTCCGCTCCCGCCTTGGTTACTCCCACCCCCACAAAGGGGAACATCCGGACAGAATGGGGGTGGGGAGGAATTCGCTGGCCTGTCTGCTCCCGGTGCAGAAAACGGCGCGCGGGGGGGGGGGGGGGGGGGGCGGGGTGTGTGAACCTGAAGGTGGCTCGGAGTAGCTAGTTTTCAGCAAGGAAAGGATGACAGAGACCCGATGGAAAGACTTAAAGGGAGTATAGAGTTTATTGCGGGATTTAACACAATCGTTGGAGGGGCGGAGACTTATCCGAAGAAAATACTGTCCGTATTGAATCGAAGCAAAGACAGGTAACATACCCCCTTACCGGAACAATGTCATACAGCAAGCAAGCAAGCATTCGCCAGATCTAATGCCGTTTGGCCCGAGAGTTACTCTTTGAGCGAAAGATTTACCTCTGGGGAAATAGGGCCCCAAATCAGCTGGGACACAGCGCGGGACCCCTGTCGTCAAGGTGCCCGGCGGAAGGAGCAGAGAGGCGCCCAGGGGCCCCTCTTTCCCCCCAGGAGGCAGGTGTGGTTTTGTTAGGTGTAGCAAGTTCGAACCCTTCAGTGTATCTACTGGGTCGCTGCTGTTTGTATTGGCCATAGGAAGTCACATGTTTGTTTGTAACCAATCTGTGGTGTATCTTTTTAAGACAGGTTTGAATTGTTTCCACACCTGGAAGGAATAACAGAGGCACCCCTCCCTCTCTCTGATTATTAAGCCTTCCCTGCAGGTCGGGGCTTACTTTGTAATTGATGAAGGTACTGAATAAACGCTGATGAGAACTTGAACTGTGCTGTATTTGTGGGCCTCCTCTTTAACAACAGACATTACATGGTGTCAGAAGTGGGATGGAATTTGGCCAACTGCCTTCTCTGCTTCTACTGCAAGGTAATCTTGCTGAGAATTGGAAGCGTTTCGAACAAGCATTTCGTGTCTACTTAACAGCTACAGGAGCTGATCTTTTTCAAGTAAGCGACAAATTGCTATTTTCTTAAACTGTGTGGGTGAAGAAGCTGTGGCTTTATATGATACCTTTACTTTCTCTGAAGATGGCCCGAATGATATAGAGGAAATTTTTACACAGTTTAAAGAACATTGTAATCCGAGAAGGAATGTACTTTATGAGCGTTACTTGTTTTGGAATCACTGTTGGCAACAAGGCGATAAGGTGGAGCAATTTGTGACTGAACTTAAGCTTAAAGCGAAGACTTGTGAGTTTGGATCAACACGTGACGAAATGATAAGGGATAAGTTGGTTTTTAGTGCACCAGTGACGTTACAAGAAAGACTCTTGAAACAACCAAAGCTGACGTTAGAAAAGGCTGTGGAAATTTGTCAAATAGCTGAGTCAACTGCGAATTGTTTACAAACAATGACAACAGGCTCGAGACAGCTGTATCAGGTTACAACAGCAGGACAGCAGGAAGAAGAAGAAATTTCAGTGCAAGCCCTCGGACAGAAAAGATTTCAACCTACAGGCAAACAAGAAAAAGTTCGAGTAAAAGACTGTCTGCAATGTGGTAGTATGCATGAGGCATACAAATGCCCTGCATCTGGAAAAGTTTGTTTTAGATGTTTGAAGAAAAACCATTTTGCTAAAGTCTGCAAGGGAACGCGTGCAAGTGGAAGGACTGGCAGTGAACAACAGAGAAATGCTGTTTATGATGTGCAGAGTTTGTTTATAGGCATGTCATGTCACGAGACATTTAATATAGAGAGAGCGCAACCTGCAGGCTGGTATGCAGATATAAATGTGGGAGGGCATCCAGTTAAATTTAAATTAGATACAGGGGCAGAAGCTAATGTGTTGCCTAGACAAATACTGGAACAGCTGTCGGGCAACAATTCGCTTAAGGAGAGTCAAACAATCCTGGTTGCATATGGTGGGTCTAAGATAAAGCCTTTGGGCACCGTTGTCTTGGAATGTAGTACAAGCAAAGGGATGTATGAACTGCTATTTTATATAATAGATGGGGTAGCAATGCCTTTGCTTGGGAGGGCAGCCTGTGAAGCAATGGATCTTGTTCGTCGTGTAGATGTTGTGAAGAAAACTGAACCCTTAACATTAGATCATTTATTTGCAAGGTACCCAGGAGTGTTTGAAGGTCTCGGGGAATTTGAAGGGACTCATCATATATATGTGGATAAATCTGTGCCACCAGTAATACATGGCTGTAGGAAGATCCCAATAATAATCCTTGACAAATTAAAAGATACATTAGCCCATATGGAAGAGGCTGGAATAATATCTAAGGTTGAAGGACCAACTGAATGGGTAAATAGTTTGGTCATCACAAAAAAAAAAAGGGGAATTTGCGGATTTGTTTAGATCCGCGGGATTTGAATAAAGCAGTTTGTAGACAGCACTATAGCATCCCCACGATGGATGATATTCTTAGTAAATTGGCAGGGATGAAATATTTCACAATTGTGGATGAAAGAGATGGTTACTGGCAGGTAAAACTGGATAATGAGTCAGCAAAATTATGTACATTTAATACTCCCTGGGGAAGATATTGCTTCAATCGCTTACCATTTGGCCTTAAGTCATCAAGTGAAGTTTTTCAGCAAAAAAATGAGGAAATTTTTGGCAACATAAAAGGCGTATATATGATAGCGGATGACATGATAATAGCGGCTAAAACTTTAGATGAGCATGACCAAATAGTGCGTCAAGTAATGGAAACAGCAAAGGAAAAGACCATAAGGTTTAATAAGGAAAACATTCAGTTTAGAGTAGACTCAGTGAAGTATATGGGTCATATAGTGACAGCACAGGGAGTTAAGCCAGATGAGGAAAAAGTGAGAGCCATTTGTGATATGCCCCCACCACAAGATAGACAGGGAGTGCTTAGATTTCTGGGCTCTGTTCAATATCTCTCAAAATATATTCCACGGGAGGCTGAACTGACAGCACCACTGAGAAACTTACTGAAAAAGAATGTATTGTTTCAATGGATGCCTGAACAGCAGAGTGCTTTTGAAGCAATTAAACAACAGTTGTGTCAGGCACCTACTCTTCAGTATTTTGATGTAGAGAAACCAGTTACGGTGCAGGCAGATGCCTCACAGAATGGTCTTGGCGCTTGTCTGCTCCAGCAAGACAGACCGGTAATGTATGCGTCTAGAGCACTTACTGTGTCTGAACAGAATTATGCTCAGATTGAAAAGGAATTATTGGCAGTGTTATACGCAATGAGAAAGTTTCATCAATATGTATACGGTAAAATGGTCCAGGTTCAAACGGACCATAAGCCACTTGAAGCCATATTTAAAAAACCAATAGGGAATGCACCAGCTAGGCTTCAGCGTATGTTATTGCAGCTGCAGAGATATCAAATGGAAGTGGGGTATGTTCCTGGTAAGAACATGTATATTGCTGATACCTTGTCACGAGCTGTGGTAGATCCTCCTGTTAGTGATGAGGAAGGAGTGAAAGATGAAAAGGTGATTTATGACGTAAATGCAGTAACGATGCAAACGGATTGGGTGGCGGCAATACGTGGTGCAACACAACAGGATAGACAGCTTCAGGCCCTTGCAGACGTGGTGAGTCAGGGATGGCCAAGATATTTAAAAGATGTCCCGATGTTGGTGAAACCATTCTGGGGAGTAAAAGATGTCTTACGATGGGAAGATGCGGTTTGTTATGCAGGAGAGAGGATAGTCATACCAGTGATCTATAGACGGGAAATGCTAACTTTACTTCATGAGTCTCATCAGGGTATACAACGGACTAAGGCGAGGGCCAAAGAAATTATGTATTGGCCCGGCATGAATAGAGATATAGAAACAATGGTAGGGCGGTGTACTGTATGTATGAATATGTCTGCAAGGAATCAAAAAGAACCAATGATTCCCCATGAAGTACCTGAATTGCCATGGGAAAAAGTAGGAATAGATATCTTTGAGCATGGCTCTAGGCCATATCTCCTCGTAGTGGACTATTTCTCAAAATACCCAGAGGTGATGCAGATAGTAGATAAAACAGCAAATACAGTAATAGGTAAGCTTAAGTCACTATTTGCTCGACATGGGATACCCAGAGTAGTCGTTAGTGACAATGTACCCTTTGCTAGCAGGGCATTTCAACAGTTTGCCAGGGAATGGGGTTTCGAGCAGAGTTTAAGCACACCAGGGTATCCACAGTCAAATGGAATGGCGGAGAGGACAATTCAATCAATAAAACATGTGCTGAAAAAGGCTGAAGAGACAGGCATAGATCCGCATATAGCACTTTTAGAGTATAGAAACACACCGATAACAGATATGGGGTATTCCCCAGCAGAGATACTCATGGGAAGAAGACTGAGAACTAAGTTGCCCATTACAACAGAGATGCTGAAACCCAAAGTAGCAGTAGGGGTGAGAGAGGACCTGAAGAAACGACAAGGGAAGCAGAAATATTATTATGATCAAGGAGCAAAACCACTCAGACCACTGAAAGAAAATGAGAAAGTATGGATGGAAACGCGGGTGGGGTGGACACCAGCCAGGGTCATACGCCAGTGTGAGCAACCTCCAGCATATCAGGTGGTGACAGCTGATGGCCATGTTTATACAAGAAACAGACGGAGGCTCAAAGTTCAAAAAGGGGGGGATAGTAGAGGAAATTTCGAAGAGAGAGAAGAGAAGGGAATAGAAAAAAATAGGGAGGTATTAGAACAAAATAGGCAACCAATATACATTACAGCACATGGGAGATCAGTGTTTTGTCCTGAAAGATATGGATTTTAAAGTTTACTATTGTTTTAAATACTATTATGTTATTATTGTTAGTTTTAACTATGAGAAGGAGATGTGGTGTATCTCTTTAAGACAGGTTTGAATTGTTTCCACACCTGGAAGGAATAACAGAGGCACCCCTCCCTCTCTCTGACTATTAAGCCTCCCTGCAGGTCGGGGCTTACTTTGTAATTGATGAAGGTACTGAATAAACGCTGATGAGAACTTGAACTGTGCTGTATCTGTGGGCCTCCTCTTTAACAACAGACGTTACACAACAGTTTGCCCGGGGAACTTTGTTAGGACCTTGACTCTGGCTCCCCGCCCGGGCCGGGCGCCCTCTCTCCCGCCGCCCGAGGCCTGGCCTCTGATGCCAGGTGGGCCGCTTCCCTGGCGGCTTTCCCAGCGGACTGCCCGGAAGGCCGGCGGTGCGGGGGGAGGCGGGCGGCTGTTGGGAAGGGCACCCTGGCTTTGGGGGCAGCCGATCCCTGGAAGAAGTCGCCCCCCCGCCCCCCCCCCCGGCTTGCGCAACCTCCCGGCCGGCCTATAAGAGGGAGGCGAGCGCCCGCCGGCGCCCAGCCCAGCCCGCGGACACGATGGGGCGGCTCTCTCTCAAGCCAGCCTCGGCCCTGCTGCTGGCCGCGCTTCTCCTGCTCGTCCCGGCGGCGGCGGCGGCGGCGGTGGATACCCGGTCGGCCACAGCCGAAAGCAACCCGCCGAAAAAGGTATGGGGGGGGCGGTTGTTTCAGCGGCTGCCAAAGGAGGAGGGGGGGGGCGGTCTAGGGAAGGCTCCCCGTCCTCCAGTCCCGTCCAGTCCCCGGAGGCCGCTCCAGCCGGCGGCCCAGCGGAGCTTCGGACACGGGAGGAGTCTTCCGCAGGCAGCCCTCCCCGAGGAGATGCTGCCGGACCGCGTCAAGCCCCCGCGGGCGGTGGGAGCCGCGCTGTCCCGAGCAGCCTCCGCCCGCCCGCCCGCCCGGGGCTCTCGGGCCGCTCCTGGGCGCAGAAGGAGCCGGGTCTCCCGCCCGAGAGAGCAGGGGGCCTTTAGCGCTGGGGCGGGATCGGGCCCTGGCCTGAGGGGCTGCGGGGGGGGGGGCGGTTTCCCACCTGACTTCCTCCCCCCTCCCCTCCCCTCCCCTCCCCCGCCGTGTCTCCAGTGCCTCCTGTCCGGGATGTGGGTAAACGAGCTGGGCTCCAGGATGGTCATCTCGCCCCGCGACGACGCCGGCGCCTTCTCGGGCTCCTACCTGACTGCCGTGACTTCCTCCGACGAGGCCATCGCGGCGTCGCCCCTGCACGGCGCCCAGCACCACCCCGACCAGAGGGGCCAGCCCACCTTCGCCTTCACCGTCCACTGGAAGTTCACCGGTAGGCCTGCCCGGGCGGGGGCGGGGGCGGGGGCGGCGGCGGGCAGAGGCCGAGGGCGCCCGCGGGATGATGATGATGGTTGGGGGCTGGAGGAGAGCCAGGGAGGCCAGGAGCGCCTGCCTGCAAGCGCCACAGACGAGCCCAATCTGGGGCCGGCCCGGGAGGGGCTGTCGGGGGAGTCCCCGTGCACCCTTGCAGGCACGTCATCATCTGCCGGGAGCCGCCCGGGAGCCCTGCTACTGGCGGGGGAGGGCGGGATGAAGCCCGAATGAGACAGAAGTCAAGTCAAGTGCTCCCCCCCTCCTCCTCCTCCTCTCCCCCCCCCACCAATGCTGTTTGCTTGGGAGGTGTGCGGTTCCCCCCCCCCCCCCCCCGCCGGGACTCTCACTCGGATTTGGGGCCGGCCGGGGGGAGGAGCTTTCCCCGACAGCGCTCCGGCCTGGAGGCTCCGGCTCTTCTTCAGGGCTTCCCCTCGCTCTGTCTGTCACGCTCGCTCTCGGAGGGAGGAGAGACAGACCTCTGGCCCACCCAAGGGCTCGAACCGCCGGCCTCCTCCCGAGGCAAGGCAAGGGCCAGCCAGTGGGTTCCCCGCCGCGCTCCTCCACCCCCTGGGGGGGGGGTCTTTTCTCGAGCTGGCTGCTCCCGCCCAGTCGCGCCCCCCCCCCCGCGGCCTCGGGACCCGCTCGCCCAGCCCAGCCTCTGCTTGCCTCCCCCCCCCCCCCCGCAGCCTCCACCACGGCTTTCGTGGGCCAGTGCTTCGTGGACGAGACCGGCGACGAGACGCTGGAGACCCTCTGGCTGCTGCGCAAGGAAGTGCCCACGCGGGGCCAGGACTGGCAGTCCACCCTGTAAGGAGGGCGGGGCGGCGGGCGGGCGGGCGGGGGGGGGGGTGGCGACTGGAGGGAGCCCTCGAGGGCTGAGTCGGGGGGAGGAGGTCTTTGGGCTCGCTGGGCTCCTCGGCGGGAGCTTCCTTGCCAGCGAGGCTCCTAAGCTGGGCCAGAAGAGGAGGCCTGGCTGGCGCGGCCCCTCCCCCCCCGGCCCCTCCCCCTGACCTGCCTGTCCTTCTCCGCAGGGTCGGCAAGAACACCTTCATGCGCATCAAGTGAGAGCAGCCGGGGTGCCGCCCCTCCCCTCCCCTCCCTAGCAGCATCTTCTGGCCCAATGAAGCGTGCGGGAGGGGGGGGATCTCCTCCCCTAGTCTTTCTGCCTCTTGGGGGGTTAGGAGTTTGGGAGTGCTCCTGGATCCCTCCTTAACAATGGAGGGCCAGATAACAGCCACAGCCAAGTCAGCCTTTTACCGTCTTCGGCTGGCATGGCACAGTCACCTCGAGGCTAGACTACTGTAACACTCTCTACATGGGGCTGCCCTTGGTGCAAATTCAGAAGCTCCAGCTGGTGCAGAACGCCAGGGCCAGGCTCCTGATGGGTCTCTCTAGACGGGACCACATCTGGCCTGTGCTGGCGGTGCTGCACCAGCTGCCAATAGCGTACCGAAACTCGTCAAGAAAGAAGCAAGATTAAAGGAGAGTTTTGAGAATATTTGAACAGTATGGACTTCACTTGAGATGTTTAAGCTTTACTTGATTGTACATGAGTTACCTTGACAGTTAGGTTGGAACTTGATCAGTATGTTGATTAGATTATATGTATTGCACACTGGATTATTTACTTATAAGAAGACACACATAGAATCTGATAAGAATAAATTTTATTCTAGTGCGATTATGAATGTCTTGTGCTTAGCGGTGACCCCTGTCCCTGTGTTTTCCATGTTTCACATGCTTGGGCCAGCCACAGCTGTGCCAGAGCAGTTCTCTCAGAGGCCTCTCAGTCCCACAGGGTGTCTGTTGTGGGGAGAGGAAGGGAAGGAGATTGTAAGCTGCTCTGAGACTCCTCACAATGTGCCGGAGTATGATAGCTTCAGTCCAGTCATTTGAGCTTCTAGGGAGAGTTCAGGCTTGCTTTGAGCCACAAACTGCTTATTTGTCTTTTTCATTGTCATGGGCAGGCCCATGGCGTCTATCACACTCTTCCAGCACCACATTTCAAGGGAATCCTCTTCCTTCCTGTCAGCTGCCTTCACAGTCCCGGTTTTCACAGCCATGCATACTAATTGGAAATACTGAGGCATGCATTGTCTTGCTCTTGGTTGCCAGCGAGACATCCTTAGGGGAGCCAGTCTGGGGCAGTGGTCAGGAGCGCAGACTCTAATCTGGGAGAATCGGGTTTGATGCCCCACTCCGCCACATACAGCTGCCAGTGTGACCTTTGGTCAGTCACAAGTTCTCTCAGAGCTGTTCTGTAACAAGCAGGATTTGAAGGCCAGGTTCATCTGGGACCCGATCCAGCCACATCAATCCCTTGCCAAGCCACATGTGGCTTTCAGAGTCAGGGTGCTTCACTTAGGCTGGGGGGCGGAATGTGTTTATTGCGATCCTCTCCACAGTTCCCCACATGGCTCCTGCGGCCTCGGCCCCTCTTACCTGGAAGCAAACATTTCCTCCAGCCTCCCGGGGCCCTCTTGTCCATCTGCCCGATGCCAAGGATGCACTCGGGAGGCGGTGGCAGCGGACCGGAAAGTGGGTCGGGCAGCCAGAGAGCCTCATCCCGGGCACACCCCCACGCCAGGAAAAGCAACGTTTGAGGTGGCATCCAGTGGACCCCAACCTCCTCCCCCTGGTGTCTTCCAGGCTCCTTGCAAAAGGGGGCAAAAGAGCCTGCACTCCTAGAGGGGAAGGGGGGTGGCGGTGGCAGCACATTCCTCCAAGAGCCTTTCCCCCGGGCGCGAGGCAAGGGTGGTGCAGCAGGAAGGTCAGTGTGGGCAGTGCTCTAGGCAAGCCGGTGCCCTAGGCAACTGCCTAGTTTTGTCTATGGACAGTCCAGCCCTAAGCACAGCAGGGTCAAGGGGGGGGGGCCTTGCTCAGGAAGTCTGGACCTGTCCCCACAGGCTCCACAGCTGCCTTTGTGGGCCAGCAGCACACTGTGGATGCCAAAGGGAGGGAGGCCTTGGAGACCCCCTGGCTGCTGCGCAAGCAGGTCGACTCCCCAGTCGATGACTAGAAAGTGACCCGGCAAGGTGATCCATTGAGGGGTCCACGGAGGAGGAGGAGGAGGACGGCAATGGACTCCTTGGTCTGCCAGGGCAAGAGGCATCGCTGGGAGAGAAGCCTCTGCTCTTTTGTGGGACTCAATGGGGGGGGGGGTAATGCAGGGAGGCCAGGCCAGGTGCAGAAGCCCCCCCGCCCCCGCAGCCAGGGGTGTGAAGGGCCTCCTCGGGCCAGAAGAGGAACCTGCCTGTGCTTCTCCACAGGGTTGGCAAGAACGTCTTCACGTGAGAGGAGTGAGCGCCACCAGGCTGCCTCCCCTTGCTGCAGCCAGGGCCTCTGACGGGGGGGGGGTGGTGGTGGTGGGGGGGCAGGAGGGCCATTTGGGCCAGGCCTCACATTGGCCCCCTCTCAAATTTGCACTTAAGTCAAATGGTTTAAAAAGGGCACATTTATTACAAAGTCTTATAATATTTTTTCTTATTGTATTAAATGTAAACATTTAAAATATAATGCTACTAAGTTTGTATAATTGTTTTTGCACTTCTTCATTTTTTAATTCATGGGGGGCCCCCCTCAAAACTGGAAGTGGTCTGGGGGCCTCTCTTGACCTCTGCGAGGGCCTGGCTGCCTCTCTCCCGGGCTTCGGGGCTCCTCCCCTCTCTCTGTCCCTTGGGCCCAGGGGGTGGGGTGCTCCATTCACCGGGGGGGGGGGGGGAAGGGGAGTGTGTTTACGTGCGACCAAGCCTTTCCCTGCCTGCCTGCCTGCCTGGGTCAGCACCAAGAGGCCAGGAACTGGAGGGGGGCCATACACTCCCCCCTTGATTGTAGCCTGCCAGGCCGGATCCTGCCCTGCATTCAGGGCCTGCTATGGACTCCCCCCCCCCCCCCGATCCTTCCCACTGGGGGTCGTGATTGGCACGCTGTCCTTTTCCGTCCTGGCTGTGAAGTCTCCCCCCCCCCCCCCCCCGGGCAACTGATCCATTGCGAGGGCCTGTCCTAGGTTCAGCCCCCAGCATCTCCAGCTCAAAACAGACACAGCAGGAGGCACACGAAGGACCTCCTCAGCCGGGGACCCTGGCAAGTGGCTGCCAGCCCGAGTAGGCCAGACTCACCTGGACGGGCCAAGAGCAAGGCACCCTCCCCCTGTGCTTCTCTGCCGTGCAATTCTGTTTCATGGGACAGGCCCATCGGCCTCAGCCTAGGGTTGCCAGCCTCCAGGTGGGGCTTGGGGATCTCCCGGGGCTTTTACAACTGATCTCCAGCTGACAGAGATCAGCTCCCCTGAAGAAAATGGCTGCTCTGAAGGGTGTGGACTCTATGGAACTGGACCATGCTGAGGTCCCTCTTCAACCCCACCCTCCCCAGGCTCCACCCCCAAAGTCTCCAGGTAATTTCCAACCAGAGCTGGCAACCCTACCTCAGCCTGTCCTCAGGCGGAAGTCGTGTTCTGATCCCTTGATCGTTTGGGCGCCTTTCCTAGTGATATGCTGTGGAGCAACGTGCGCTGGACCAGAAAGCTCCTTCCCACATTCTTTGTTCTCCCGCCGCCGGCTGCCGCGGAATGGGGGCAGGCAAGGAAGCCGGGCTCCATCCAGTTCAGTGCTGGGTTCATGGCAGAGCACGGTCCTGCTCAGTGCCTGACCCCAGGGCTTCTCACTGGGGACTGGGAAGGAAGGGCCTCCTGCCTGCCTGCCAAGCAACAGCCGGTCTCTGTTCCCTCGGCTACTGCCACAGCCCTCCTGAGGGCAACCCGGCAGCTACTGGACACTCTCCCCAGACAGCCGGACAGCCCTGGACACGACACAGGCCACAGCCCCTACAGCGGCTGCCCCAACTCCCAACTGCACACCAGGGAAGTCACACACAGCAGCTACCAGCTGGGACATTTCTGCCCTTCTTTATTTTGAGCCGAGTCTCCCCCCCTCTTTGCCGTGCCACAAGGCCCCACAACTCCCCAAGATTAGAGGGCGCACACAGTCAAGCAGCCCCCACCCCCCGCAACGCTTCCCTGCAGCCAGTTGCACAGAAGAGGCTGCCCCATCTCTGCGAGGGAGGGCAAAGGCCACTTCTTAAGCAAGGGACCCATGGTGGTGGTGGTGGTGGCGGGCAGCAGGGGGCCCCAGGGCCGTTGGGCAGAGTCTGTCCTGCAGAAGGGAGGGTGGGGCTGTGGGGCAGCAGCAGGTGGGGGCCTCCTGGCCCTCTGGCATTCCCAGGCCCCGGTGGGGAACGGAAAGTGCCTTCCTGCAGAGGGGGCTGGCTTAGCAACGCTTCCTTGAAGTGCAGGCTGTGGGGGCCAAGGGATCAAGCAAAGGGAGAGCCTCCCAAGAAGGGGGACACGTTCAAAGGCTGACTCCAAAGAGGGCCGTGTTTGCGCATGGCCAGCAACAGAGAGGAGCTCGGTGCGTGTTCCCACTGCTGCTCAGGAGCAGGGGGGGGGCAGGAGGCGGCAAAAGCACTGGTCAAGTGAGCCACGCGCCCCCTGCCAAAGTCCAGCCTGAGCTTCAAGTGAACGCTGGAGCCCTTCCTAAGAGCCACTGTCTGCGGGCAGATCTGTCTTTCCAGAGCGCTGCATGGGGCTGACTCGGGGTGTTTCTTGGGGGGGGGGGCGCTCCTCCCACTACCCAAAGTCGGTGCCTGGGATGCACAGCGCTGGCCAGTCTTTGTGCCCCATGCTGCCAGCAGCCAGCTCTCTGCTCCCACGGCCTCACATCTCATCCGAGTGGTGCGGCTGGATGATCACGCTGGTGGTCTGGTCCACCCAGCTCTGCTTCCGCTCGACAGAGGCAGACAGGAAAGCTGTGCGCTCCCCTGAGAGCGGCTTCTCCAGAGGCGGGAGCCCCGCGGGCTGGGGAAAGGGGTCCTCTGAGGTGGAGCTGTTAGCGGTGGCAGCCGCTTGTGCCTCAGGAGGCCCCTGACCTTCCTCCAGGGACCGGTTGAGGCTCCCCAGGGCCTGTGGGGCATCTCTAGGTAGGGTCTCCTCAGGAGGCAGCAGAGGGTCAGTGGAGAGACGGCTGGCTGCAGCGGTCGTCTGGGGTGCTTCGGCCTGCAGCTGCCCTCCGTTGCTCGGATACTCACGCAGCCTCCGGGACAGCACTGCAAGGGCAGAGAGAAACCAGGGAGTCAAATTGAGCAAGGGCAGAAGACTGGGGGCAATGCTGCGCCTCCCCCCCCAACTTAGCACATGGCTACTGTGGAGAGACTCTTTCCTCAGCTTCTGGGGAGGGACTGAATGGAAACCGCTGGGGCGGGGGGGGGGGGAAGGAAATTGTGACTTCTTGCCCCAAAGGTGGTGGTGGCAGCACTAAGCCATTTGGGGCTCTCCTTTTCTCCCCCCCCCCCCCCCATTCCACAGCTGATGCCCACAGTGATCCAACTCCCCCCCCCGCCAGGTGCACCATTTCTCTTTGATTGAGGGGGGGGGCAGGATTTTCAGCCTTCTCCTCCTGAGCAAGTGGCCCCCTGCTCTTGAGAGGAGGCTCCAGGACACTCTTGGGGCCACACCTTCTCTCGACCAGCCAAACTCTGCCTGGGCAAACCTGTTTTTATCACCAAGGCAGCACAACGGAAATGCCGGCCCAGAGGGTGTTCAGAAGCTTATTTTACTTTCCCTCTCTGCTAAACTCTGCATGGATGGAGGAGAAAGCAAAGAACAGCCTTCTGAACACGCACAACGACTGTCATGTGTTCCTCCAGCAAAAACACGGGCCAATGGCACTCCCCGAAACAGATGCAAGTATAACACAACAGAAACAATTATTCTTACATGCCGCTCTCCCACTGGCAAGAACTGCCCACCGTTATTCCAGAGCAAACTGAACGAGGGGCTCCTGAAACCGTGCTTCCTTACTGTGCTTTCTAGAAACCCGGAGAAAAGCCCCTCGGGCCCTGTTCTGCAGCAGGGGAGAGGGGAGCCGAAATGTCCAGCTTTAGGTCACAGGTGGACAGGCCTTGGCTGCCCAGGGAGTGCACCGCAAGCCCAGAGCAGTGGGAGCAATGGGCTCTGAAGCTGTTCAGCCGAGGGTCAGCTGGTTTCTCCAAAGAGCTGCCTTTCCTCCCCTTGGTACACCTTTTGGTGTACCAAGCACTCTTACCCATGGGAGCTGGGGAAGCTTGGCATACCTGGCTGTAATGAGGGGCGCCTGTCTGGAGCTACCTCGGAGATGGCACAGAAAGACCCTCAGCGCAGAGACTCAAAGGTTTGGGGGATGCAAATGGCTTTGGTCGCCGGTCCTTCTGGAAGCGGGTAGCACCTGATAGTTCCACTTGCAACAATGGACCAAGTCTAGAAGGTGGGGCTGCAGGACTGCTGACCAGCCCTCAGAAGGTTCAGGGGTGTCAAACTCATTTGTTATGAGGGCCAGATCTGACAAAAATGAGACCTCGTTGGGCTGGGCCATGTGTGTCTTAAAATGTAATGCCAGGTAGCGGAGATATAAACTTTATAAAAGACACAAACACAATTAAAGATTTTTTAAAACTTTAAATAAAACATGCTTAAAACACTAACACTCTTGCAATATTTTGTTTATTTAACAGTCTGATAACTGACACCTCCTGCTCTGAATTATTGCATCAAAATGTCTGTGTTGTAGCAATCTTGAGAATG
The DNA here is from genome assembly GCA_029233225.1 of Lepidodactylus listeri. Classification (NCBI taxonomy): domain Eukaryota; kingdom Metazoa; phylum Chordata; class Lepidosauria; order Squamata; family Gekkonidae; genus Lepidodactylus; species Lepidodactylus listeri. The sequence continues at coordinate 255,623 of JARCFY010000004.1, read as the reverse complement.
CTGTTCAGGTGTATGTATATCTGTAAGCTGCATCCCTACTTTTGATTTACTGACATTAATTACAGAAATCTCATGCTCTGTGTTCTGAGCCTAGGACCCAGAGGAAAGCATGAAATGGCTGGGCATCGTGAGCTTTTGTACATAAACTGCTTTGTCTGCTGGTCAAGAACTTGAGAAGGCATCCTGACACAGACTGAAGGCTACGTGTTCATCTACAAAACTATAGTCTTCCCCAGAGAAATAACTGCAACTCTTATGAGGCCATGAAAGAACAGAGACAGCCATGTATATTGGTCAGTATCAGCCTGCTATCTAGGAAGTCTACATTCAAAATCCCCAGTCTACAAAGGAAATGTACTGGGTGAACTTGGTCTGGACATACACTCTCAGCCTAATCCACCTCACTGACTTGTTGTGATTCCTCACCTAAATAGTTCACATTGGTTTCCTACTGAGAAAGACTGGATCTTGAAGGCATGAATACAGTGGAAAAAAAGGAGGGGAACTCAGCTGCACCCAGGAGAACCCTGGCATAAGGATGGACTCAAAACACACTGTAGCAAGGCACACAAAAGCTAATACCTTGAATTAAACTTTGCTGATCTTAAAGGTGCTTGGTATTTCTCTCCTGCGATTGAGGCAGCTGAACAAAGCAAGGCAGGAGGAAGGGGAGGAGCCTCAGCCAATGGAAGGGAAGAAGGGCTCACCTTTGTCTCTTGTGTGATTGAAGCAGCCTGGCCAGGAAGCAAGCTCTGTCTCATTCCCTTCCTCCCTCCCCCTGGGGGGAGGAGGAGGGGAAGGAGCCTCAGCCACTACAGGGAACAGAAGTTTGCCTATCAATCTCTCCTGTGCAACTGAGAGAGCCTGGTAAAGCAAGCTGCAATGCAGCAGCAGCAGAACTGGAGAAAGAAGCAGAAGGCAGCTAGTTCCTCTGAGGCCTGGATAGGAGCCCTCTGAGGGCCTGATCTGGCCTGCGGGCTGCATGTTTGACACCTCTGGTCTACATGAAACTGCTGGGCCAGGTCATCTGATGATTTACTATCGAGTCGAGTAGATTTGTGGAGGTCCAGAACAGGTGCCTGGAGAAGGTCATGGGATGGATGAGGGCCAATAAACTGAAGCTCAACCCAGACAGGATTGAGGTGTTGCTGGTCAACGGAAAGGCTGCTCAGGGACTGAGAAGCCAGCCTGTCCTGGAGGGAATTGCATTCCCCCTGAAGGGGCAGGTTGGTGGCTTGGGGGTGCTGCTGCTGGAGGCCCAGGTCCCCCCCCAGGGCATTTAGCACCTTTAATCCACTTTGGCTGATACACCAGATACGTTTGTTCTACAGAGATCTGTTTGAATGTTTACAAGCTGTTTACAACATTCAGTCCTTATAGATTTAACTGTTGCTCTGATCCAAGGCAGGTGAGTGTGCTGCAAGGCGCTCTTTGAGAGGCTGCCTCTGAAAACTGCCTGGAGGTTTCAGCTGGTTCAAAATGCAGCAGCCAGGCTACTGTCAGGGGTGGGATGACACCACTGAATGGGCTGCCCAGCTGTTCCCAGGTTGATCCTTACCTTAAAGGCTTTCAAAGGCTTAAAGGGACCATGGAACTTGAAGGGCTGCCTCTTCCCATGCTGCCTCACAACAGGGTGAGGGGCAGGCAGCAGCCAGAGACAGGGCTCTCTCCGTGGGGGCCCCTCCCCTGGTGCCAAGGCATTTGCATTTCAGGAGCCGGGCCAACCCCCTCCTTCTCAGTTAAGGGAGCTGATCTTTTGAAATTGTTTACAACCTGGAAAATGCCTTATGAAACTTGTTTTAAGTTTCAAAACATTTTATGCTCTAGTTCGAGTTCTTACTGACTTTTCAGCTCTTACTATGTATTCCGTCACGAGCTGCCCCGAGCAACTTCTCTGTAGCAGTAGAATGGAAATTTTCTAAAACCCTCCCAAACTAGAAGTACCTCAGACTCGGGTGGGGTAGCCCATGTTGGTCTGAAGCAGCAGAACAAAGTTCGAGTCCAGTGAGGCACCTTTAAGACCAGCAAAGTTTTATGCTGGATGCATGAACTTTTCCGTGCAGGCATGCCTCCTCAGGCACCCCAGTACAGGAAGAATTAACTCCTTAGGGATGCCTTCAAGACTGGATTTAATCACTGTACTTGAGGCTCACTCTGACAACCCCTGAGTCTGCTTGGCATTTCTCAGTTTTGTTCTGGGATGCTCAGAAGAGCAGAGAGATGCTCAGAGAGATGGAGGGACCACCTAAGCCCAGGATCCCGTCGCCAATCAGGTGCCGCCAGGAAACCTGCCAGCCAAATCCTGCGCAAGCAGCGCTTCTCCAGGAGTGGGCACGGAAGCAGGAGTCCTTCACACAGCGCCCCCCCCCCCGCCCCGCTTCCGAGCAGTGCACTGGCTTGGCACCAGGATTAACCACATAAAGCAGAGAAGGAGCCCTTCCATTCCTCCTGCGGAGTGGGACTCACTTGTTCCCACCTCCAGCCCCCCCCCCCCCACTGGCCTGCCCGACCCAACCCGAGCAGGGCTCACACCCACCTCCTTGGAGCTCCAGCTGCCGTTCCCGGCCTCCGAAGGGATATAGGCTGGGTGAGAGAATCAGGCAGAAGGACAAGAGCAGAACCTGCCAGGAGACACAACAGCTCTCAGCATGGAAAGGCAGCCCAACGCCCCCCCCCCCCAAAGAGGGCGAGGACCCCAACCCACTGGAGGGAGCCAGCCCCACTCCCTGGAGGGCGAAAGAGGCACCGCTCACTGTGTGTGTGTGTGTGCGTGCGTGTGGGGGGGAGGGGTAGGGGGCCCAGCTGGCATCGAGTGAGTACCAACCGGCCGGGAGGCCCTGCAGGGTGCAGGCGAACCACTCACCATGACGCAAGTGCCGGCCGTGGTGGTCTTGGTGGATGACTGGCGGACCAGGGCTTGCAGCTTCCGCAGCTGCGCCAGCAACGACCTGCAGCAGAGCCAGAGCAGCGGATCAGTGCCCCGGGGCACCTCCTGGGAAAGGCCTGCCACTGGCCTCAGCGTTCAACAGCAGCCGAGTGGGGCAGCCCAAGATCTGCTTGCCGGATCCTGCCCTGGCTGATGAACCACTGGCTGTCCTGGATGAGAGCCTGTGCGAAGCACGACAGACAGCACCAAACTCTCCTCCTGGGCCACGGGCTTGGGCCAGTCCCCCCCCACCCCGGGACTCACTTCCTGGTCTGTAAAATGGGAGAGGGGTGTATGTGTGGGGGGAGTCACTGCTGACCCATGTCACAGACAGCAAAGGTTTTGATCACAGGAAGAGCAGCCCCAGCTGTCGCTGGGCCAATTTACTGGACAGGACAGATTACTGGGAGATAGCCCAGGCCCTGGTCGCCAGGGGGATACACCAGGCAGCAGGGGAGGTCCCATTCTTCCCTCCCCAACCTCCAGCAACTCACACATTCTGCTTCTGCAGCAACTGCACTTGTTTCTGAAGCTCGTTGTTCTGGGCCGTGCAGGCCACCACCCTGCAGGCAGTGACAGGGAAGAAGAGAAGTCAGGGCTGGGGTTTGCCTGCAGGCTGGCTGGCCAAGACAAGAAAGAGCTGGCAGGAAAGAGAGGCTCCCTTGTCTGCTGGGAAGCTCTGGGGCAAGCAGGGGAGCTGGCGCTCCTCAGAAGAGCCACAGAAGAACTGCCAGCACGCCAAGCCTCCCATGTCCAGAGCAGGCCAGGAATCCCTGCGTGGCAATTCTCTCAGGCACACACGGTGTACAAACGGGTGCCTCCTGGGTGGCTAAAGAAGTCCCGGGGGCACCCCCTCCGCCTTCCCCACCTGCTCTCCAGGCTGTCCACATAGACCTTCTTCCTTCGGCGACTGTCCTGAGCTGACTGCTTGTTGCGGATCTTCCGACGGACCCTCTTCAGCACCCGCTCCTCAGCCTGCAGTGCAAATTCCCCGGGGGTGAGCCACGCCTCTCTCTCTTCTGCCCCTTGGCTCGATTACCCAGGAGTGTTGCCTGGCTGCCACATGGGCTCAGCCCCAAGCGCCAGGCTCGACTCCTGCCAACCCACCCAAACAAAGAGGAAACACCACCCCAGGCTTCGAACTGGCAAGTGGAGATCAGTGCTGGTAAGTGTCAGGTGATGCGGACTGGGGCAAACCCCCCCCCCCCAGCTTCCGGTCTAGGCTGATGGGGTCTGAACTTGCTGAGACTGAGGGGTGAAAAAGATCTTGGGGTCGCAGTGGATAGCTCAATGAAAGTGCCTACCCAGTGTGCTGCGGTGGTGAAAAAGGCAAACTCTTATGTTAGGGATTTTTAGGAAAGGGACTGAGAATAAAGCGGCCCATATTGGAATGCCCCCGTATAGATCTATGGTGCAGCCTCATTTGGAATATTGTGTACAGTTCTGGTCACTGCATCTCTGAAAGGACACTGCAGAGCTGGAAGAAAGTGCAAAGAGCAGCAACCAAGACGATGAGAGGGTTGGAGCACCTTCCCTAGGGGAAAAGGCTGAGGAGACTGTGACTTTTCAGTTTAGAAAAGGGATGACTAAGGGGGTTTCCACAATTATGCACAGGGTAAAGAGAGCTGAAAAGAGAAATTTCCCTCCCTCTCCCAAAATACTAGGATTTGAGGGCATCCCATGACACTGTCGGGGAGCAGATTCAGGATAGACAAAAAGAAATACTACTTTACAAAAAGCGTTTAAAATGTAGAATTCACTGCCAGAGGATGTTGTGATAGCCACAGGAACCAAGAGCTTGAAAAGGGGATTAGCTAGATTCAAGGAGAATAAGTCTCTCAATGGCTACTAGCCTTGGTAAGGGGAACCTCCACATTCAGAGGCACAAAGCAGTAAGCCTCTAAATCCCAACGCCAGGAGGCAGCATCAGGGGAAGGCCTCAGCCTCTCGGCCCTAATGTTGGCCCTCCAGAAGAACCGGTTGGGCACTGTATGAGACAGGATGCCGGACTAGATGGACCCTCGCTGGTCCGATCCAGCAGGGCTCTTCGCATGTTCTTCTGTCGCCTTACAGCTGCCCTGGACAGAGAACCTCTTTTCCTTCTTAACTGAACCCTCTGACTCCAAGCCTGGCAGATAAAAACAGCTCTTGGTAAGCGGGCGGCACTTCGGCAAGGCGCTCTGTGTGTGTGTGTGTGTGTGTGTGTGTGTGTGTGTGTGTGTGTGTGTGTATCTGCCCAACATACTGACTCCCTCCCCTCTGCTTCTGATCCCACTTCTGGAGAGGGCAGGGGCTGAAGGAAGCAGCACTCACCTTGGTTAAGGGAAGGTTGGACGGGATTGAAACCCCCTCTTTCTCCAAGAGCCGTTTCTCTTCGTCGGTCAGGATCAGCTCCGGGAAAACGATCTGAAAATGTCCCCAAACAAACCAAACTGAGAGATGAAGCTGGCGGGAGAGGGCAGCATCAATCTGAGAGGCTGAGAAGCACCCCACGGAGGGCCGCCCCCCCAGGGTGGCACACCTGCCAGGAGAGCCCAGGACCCAGTACCTGCAGATCCATTCCAGGGCGGGGCTCCTCGACGGACACCCTGACAGAGAGGCCAGAGTCCCCAGGGCTGCCGCTGGACTCGTCAGGGGTCTCTCCCTGTCCCCACATCTCTGAAGAGGAAGGAGACCCTCAGTCAGGCACGGAAAGGGAAACAAGGTCAGCGCCTGCCCCATGGCCTGCAAGTAAGTTCATGCCCAACATACACCAGCCAACCACAGTGCCTGGCCGGTGGAGAACAAGTGACCTGAGCAATTAAGCCACATCACATGTGGCATGGATGAGACCCTCCTGAGACGGCCCCCCCCCCCCGGTCCCTTGACCAGGACTACAAAATGCGACTGCAAGCAACTGTGCCCCCCCCCCCCGCCCGCACTCAAGAGAAACTACTCTGCTGCCAGCCTGAATCTGGGGCAGCTCTCCAGTGAGCGAGTGAGTGAGCGCCCACTGCCCCCCCCCCTACACGGCGGCTCACCCAGATCAATGGCAACTTCGCTGTCGGAGAGGGAGGGGGAGCTCCCCGACAGGAGGGACCCCAGCCCCGGGGGCGCCAGGTGCAAAGAGTAGTTGTGGTCCGACTGGATGCTCTCCGAGCCCAGGGGGCTGTGCGTGGTGGGGGCCTCCACACTTCCGGGGCTGCTGCAGGACCCGCTGCTTGGCTCCTCCTCGGAAAGGCCGCTGTCGCTGTGAGGAGGGGAGGGGTCCAGCAAGCGGCTCCTCTCCTCGTCCTCTCCTCCGAAGGAGCTCAGGAGGCAGCTGAGGAAGTCCTCCACTAGGGCCTCCTCCTCCTCCCCCAAGACCTGCCGGCGCAGAAAGAGAGGCCGGGTCAAGCGGCTGGGGAGGCGGCTGGGGGGGGGGGGGCTGTGCGGCGGGGAAGGCCTGGTCCTCACCTCGGGCTCCAGCAGGCTCCAGTCCGGGGGGGGGAGGAGGGGGGGGGAGGCCGTCGCCCTTCTCCAGCAAATCCACAGCTGGGGGGGGAGCCCCGTCACACAGGAGGAAGTCAAGGAGATCTTCATCGGCCAGGGCCGCCATCTCCTCTGGGCACAGCATCTGGAGCGGGAGGAAAGGATCAGCACCGTCCTGAGCCTCGGGGGGGGGGGGGGGAGACGGCTGCCTCCCCCTGCCCCCTGAGACGCCCAGGTGGGGGTGGGGCCCTTCCTGGGAGACTGTCCCCGCCAGACCCAACGCCAGCGCCTGGCCCCCCTCCCGGGCTCCTCCTGTCTCCTCTGGCGCGGCGGCGACAGCAGCAAGGCACAGGACCTTCGGCCTCCTCCTCCCGCAGCAGGGCGGGCGGGCGAGGAGGATCTCCCTACCTCGGCCCCCGTCCCTCTTACGCTCCCTCCGCCGTCTGACCCGGCCCGGCCGCTCCCCTCGCCCGGGTTCCAACACGGCAAGGGTGACGTCACGCGGCCCGGCCCCGCCCACAGGTGGGACTCCCGCGCCGATTGGCTCGGCGTGGGACTCGGGCCACCCCCGATTGGGCCGACTGGACGTCAGGCGCTGCCGGGAAAGCCCGGCCTCCCCCCACCCCGCCAGGAGCTTCCGCTGCATCACGAGAAGCGGCACCTCCTCCGTAAGGGCCCGGCCCGGGCGCCGCCCCCTTCCCAAGCCCCGTCAGCCAGGAAGGGCTCCCGGTGGGGGGCGGAACGTCCAGTCGGTCTGCCTGGGAGGAGGCGAGAGCCTGCCTGGCGCCCGCGCAGCGCACACTTACAGGGGAGTGCGGAAGGCCCTCTTCTTTGGCGTAACCGGGAGCCAGAGAGCAGGAGCCGCCCGGGGAAGGGAAGGGAAGGGAGGCTCCCCGAAGGGTCGTCCACCGTGCCGTGGTGGGGGGGGGGGGTCGCGGGCGGTGGGGGCTTGATGCACAAGTCTGTGCCCTGTGTGCTCCCTCCCCCCCCCCCGCCGCGGGGGGCCAGGTGAGGAACGCGCAGAGTCGGAGCCCCGCAGGGAGTCAGGTGATGGGAGAGCTGTTGGTTGCCATGCCAGGGGAATACAGGACTGGATCCCTCGCCAGCGCCCAGCGACGCCCGGCTGTCGCCTGCCCCGGCCAGGAAAGCCAATAGGCCTGAAACACCCCCCCCCCCCCTCCTCCTCCTCCTCCAAGGGGGACATCGCGCGCCAGGCCAGCTGAGACACGGAGAAATCCCTCCGTCCTTGGTGCCCAACAGGCCCTCCTCACTGGAGCCTCCTCGGAGCTGGCACCTGGCGACTGGCAAGCCCCTCCGTCGGTCACGAGTGCCCCTGCCATTCCGTCCGCTGGTCTGGCCCCGCAGCCGTGGAGGGCGTCCGTGGGCCTTCTTTTGGCTCCATCCCCGGCTCGCTGGCTGCGGCCTGAAGCGGGGGTGAGGGGGGGTTCCCGATGGGCGGGCAGAGATCAGTGGGGCCACCGGGGGTGCCCTGCAGCTGGGGGGGGGGGGAGCTCGCCCGCCCGCCCGCCCTCCGCGCTGTCCTTCCCCAAGTCCCGCCCAAGGCCTTCAAGGGCCCCTCGTGCTCCTCCTCTGAGGGACTCGGCCTCTTCTGGGGACTGGGGGGCAGAACCACGAGGCACAGCTACGCACGTCCAGTACCCTTCCCGTCTCCCGACTGACTCCCTCCTGCCTGGGGGCTCCGCCCGCCCGCGGGAGTGGGGAGCGCGGTCATTGGCCGCTCGTCCTGCAGGGGGGCGGAGGCAGGGGCAGGGGGGCGGTACCGCGCGGTGCCAGAGCCCAACATGGCGGCCGGGGCGACGCGGGTCGGGGGTGCCCGCACTGGGCGCGGCCGGTAGGTGGGCGGGAAGGAAGCCCCGCCCCCTCGCAGAAGCCCGTCGAGCCCCGCCGGAGCCGCCGCTGCCGCGTCCCCCCACCCCAGGTAGGAGGGAGAGAGAGAGAGATTGGGGGGGGGGGGGCGGCGCGCGCAGGCAGGCTGGCGGGGGGGGGGGGCTCTGCGGGTTGGCCTGCCTTGTCTGGCGAGCGGGTGGGGGGGCGCTGCTGCTGGGCCCCGGCCTCCCCCCCCCCCCCCGATCTTTCCTTCAGGCCCGGGCGGGGGTGGGGCGGGGGTGTTGCGCGCCCGGGGCTGCGGTGGGTGGGTGGGTGGGTGGGTGGGGGCGCTGCCCCTGATTGCCGCGGAGGGGGGGGGGGTCCTGGCGGGCACGTGGGGCGGCGGGGCCGGAAGGCTGCCAGTAACGGGGAAGGGCGCGGCCCTGGGGGGGGGCGGGCGGAAGGGACCCGGTGGCCTCCCCCGCCCTCTCCCTGGCAGCGGGCGGCTGTCGGCGGGGCGGGCCGCGTGTCTGTCTGTGTGTGCGCGTGTCCCCTCCCCCCCTCCTGCGGGCGGCTCTTCGGGGGGGAAAGGGGGGGCTCCGGATAAGCGTGGGCCTCCCACCACCCCCCCACCTGCGGGGCTGCTGCTGCTGCCTTCCCCGCCGCCGTCCTGCTCCCAGCCTCCCCTCCCTCCCCCTCTCCTCCCTCCCCTGGACGCCGGAAGCGCCGCCTGCTCGACGCGGGACGAACCGCCGGGCGGCTCCCCCCCGCCCCCCCCGCGCTGTACTTTCCATGCCCCCCCGGGAGGGGGAGGGGGAGGGGGGCACCCGGGAGGGGCGGCGGCGCGAGGGCTGCCTGATCCGAGCCCCGAGGGCTTCCCTGGCGGGGACAAGTTTGCGCGGAGAGCCAGAAGCTCCTGCCCGGCGGCGTTCCGGGAGCGCTGCCGGGGCTGCCCGCCGGTCGATTGCTTTGCCGTCTGGCGCCAAAGACTCGCTGCTGGGGGGGGGGGGGGGGAGAGATGGCGTTTGCCGTTGCCGAGTGACTCCGTGCCTCGCTCGCGTTCCGTCGTCTGCGTGCCTTCGTTTCCTCCGCTTCAGTGGGCTCGGTGGGCATTTCGCGGCTGGGACCCGCACAGGCCCAGCTAGGACCAGGTGGGACGTGCCCTGCCTCTGCGTGTCCGTGTCTCTCTCTGTGTGTGTGTGTGTGTGTGTGTGTGTTCGGGGGGGGGGGGGGGGCGCCTGCGTATCCCTCCTCCCCCCCCCCCGCAAGAGAGGACAGGGTCTGCCCGGACCGCCCCCTCAGCGCCAGGATTCCTCCAGCCCCTCCTCCTTTGTGTCCCTCCGCCCCTCTTCCCAACTGCACAGTGGTGTCTTGCCCGGGGGGGGGGAGGGGGGGGGCGCCAGTGCTCCGAGTCCGGCAGAACAAGGTTGGCGATTGTACCCACAGGAAGGCTTCCGGGGGTGAAGAATGCCGCTCCGGCCTCAGTAGTAGGGCTCATGTGGGGGAAGGAATCGCCCTGCTTCCCAGAGTCACTAGTCGCCTTTCCACTGAGTGTCCTGCACTGGGGGGGACGGGACACTGGTTCTGCCTTGCACTTTGTGTCATCGCCCCCCCCCCGCCCCCCCCCCCCGGACATGTCAGGATACCCTGGCAACATGGCAAGCAGCTGTAGGCAAGCCCCTTCCCCACAAACGCTCAGCAAGAGTGCAGCCAGAGCATGGAGGGGGCCTCAGTCTTCTCAGGGACTGTGGTGGTTTTGGGTCCCTCCTCACTGTTCTTCTGTCAGTGCAAGAGTTGGGGAGGGGGGGGGGGGACACAGGACGCGCTTGTCACTTCAGGTCAGGCCCTTTCAGATCAGACAAGAAAGTATTTTCTGCTCCCAGCAGCATGGTGCTTGATTTAAAAATGGACATTAAAGTATCATTGGCTTTCAGTACATGTTCCCAATAAAAAGACTGCAGCATATTCAATGCAATAATGATTTTGGGGGGGGGGGGGTTTCCTCCTTACACCAGTGCAGGGATCAAAATGACCTCAGTTTCTGTATGACTCCCCCCCCCCAAGTCCTTTAGATCAGACAAGCAGTAGATTCCAGCAGCCACTGAGAGCCACGCGGAAAGTATGCCTCCCCGTCCTCTCCCCCAGCTGCGGAGTAAACAATGACTGTTACCAAATAAGGAATTTGCAGCCGGCTTGGGGGGGGGGGGGGCTCCGAGCCTCTCTGAGCCAGACTGTTTGAAGCAGGGAGGACACAGCAGCACTGGGCAAGGCAAAGGAGCATTTGACACTGATGTGAGCAGGATAAAAAGCAGTGCACAGTATGGCCTGTGCCTTGCAGGAGTTAGAGAGCTGGCTAGAGCAGAGGCAACCCTGGACTTGATCCTGAGCGGTGCGCAGGGGGCCTGGGGTGAGAAGGAGTGCTCTGGCACTGACTGGGAACTCCCATCACCACCAGGCTGTTGAGTCCAGCTTCTGGAGGAGGGGGGGTGCGCGATATCACCAGGCTTGCGTTTAGAAGAGGGAATCAGTTGGAAAGAAGCTGGAAGGGTCAGATGTCTTCAGGATGCTTGGGAATGGTTTAAACCTGCCCTCATGTGAGCTCAGGCACAATATGTGCCACAATTAGGAAGGGAACCACCAAATTTATTAGGAGAAGGACCGCGTACATAACAAAGTCAAGGAAAGCACATGTATTGGTCAGGCAGGTGGAAAGGGAATGGGAGAGGTAGAGTGCTAAACCTTAAGGCAGACTATAAGAATTTCTCTGAGTGCATCAGAAAGAGGAAACTCTTGAGGGACTCGCTTGGGTGGTGAGGTGACAATGGAGTGAAGGGACTGCTAAACGAAGACTGAAGACTGTCTCTCTCAATGCTGCTTAGAGAAGCTTATGATATAGCAAATGAATAAAACTAAAAGGTATAAGATGTAAGATAAACAATGGAGCTACTGAATCACAAAAGGAAACAACACTATACAAACAAGGTGAGATGCACAATAAACATGCAATAAACTAATCTTTATAGGAAGGCCCTTCCAAACAATTTTGTGCTGTGCGTTTTGCAAAAGGATAAATATGTGGAAGCCACCTGGAACTCCTCGACAGGTCATTCCACAAAGTTGCTCTTGCCCGAGACAGGGAGGGTTGGCTACACTCCGTTCAATGTGGGTAGCACTGTGCTGTCTAGGACCTCTGCCTTCCCAGTCACCATCACCTTCCTCTTGTCAGCCAGGGTTCAGGTGCCACCAGGTGATCCATAGAATCATAGAGCTGGAAGGGACCTCCAGGGTCATCTAGTCCAACCCCCTGCACAATGCAGGGGCGATGCTGAGGGTTCAAGCCAGAGATTGTCAGCAAGCCGTGTCACCCCCGTGCAGTGGTAGCTGCCAAAGGCCACCGAATTGTCTGATGGGGGAGCAGGCACCATGCTCGAGGCTGCACACGTAGCAGAGGCCACCAGTGACCAGTGACCTCAGGCCACCAGTGACCAGTATAGCTGAAGACTGCTGGCACTGTCCTCTGATGAAGTGGCAGCCGCCTGTGGCTGAGGGCTGCCGGGCGTTTTGTGGGGGAGGGAGGCCCGGCTGCTGAGTCACATACTTGATGGCAGAACTAGGCCCCTGAAGTGTGGAAGAAACTGCCAAAGAAGGCTCCCCCCATGGGCCAAAGCCCAGCTGCTACGTGGGGGATGCAAATATGGCAGTGGTGCTGGCTGCCAGCAGGCGCCAGCAGAGATCCGTCTGCGTCCCCCCCCCCCCCACATGCCAGTGCTGGTCTCTTGGGTGGAATCCCCAGAGCTGCGGGCCAAGCAGAGAGGCGTGCGACCTCACCTTGGAACCCTGAGCCAGCATGAATGCGGCTATGGCAGCTCCCAAATTACCGGCTGCCACTGAAGTGAAGGGATTCTGCTGAACTGCTGCAGAAGAGGCTTTTCCGCTGTGCTGAAGCCACAATTGGAGCCCCCCCCCCCCAGCAGCCTCCCTGTTCCCTCCGTCGCACCAGTTGCTCGCAGGCCGGATAACAGCCCTGGACGGGCCGATTCTGGCCCCCGGGCCTTATGTTTGACAAGCCTGGTGTAGGGCAGCCTCTGCGGGTGTGGTTGGAGGGGAGTTGTCAGCCAGAGGGGCAGAACGTGGGGCAGAGATGAAGAGGAGGGAACTGGGGGGGAGGAGAGGCTGGCCCGTTAGTCGGGGGGGGGCGGGTGAGGAAGAAGAGACAAGTCATCACAGTGGTTTATGTGGAGATGTGATGTGATTTGGCTGCAGGCTGAACGTGCAGAGGGGACTGGGCGGTTCTCTGCCTGGTTTCTGAGGTCTGACTGCATCATGCAGAGGTTAAATGTGGTGGTGGGGGGGGTAGGATCCACCTGGCATGAGGTTGCCGGGGGGGGGGGGGGGATGTTGATTGCAGTAGCATGTGGCCCTGCTATCTCAGAGGGCCCCCGCCGCCGCCGCCGCCTTCTTTCCCTGAGAGACTGGCATCCTGGTGCCGCTGGAGGAGTGGCAGTTGGGCATGGCTTGCAGGTCTGATGCTGGGGTTCTTGAATTAAGGATCGACTCCAGTGGTTCTGGAGAAACCTTTTGCGCAGCTGAATGTGGGTCTGAACAGCTAAGGACTCAGGGTCTCCAAGGCACTGGACATTAAAACAGCATTTAAACTACAAATACACACGCACACGCACAATACAAATAAGACTTACTGAGTGAATGCCAGACCAAAAAAAGGTCTTTACCTGCTGGTGGAGGACAATGGTTGAGGGAGACGGACAAACAAATCACCCTGGGGGGGGAGGGAGGGAGGGTGGGGGGGCCAGGTTCATGAGATGGACCTTGACACTTGCTAGGAACATCAGTGGGTGGGAGGTGCTGGGGCGCAAAAAGATGCTTCCCAGTGGCAAGAGGCAGCCCCCTGCGCCGACGCTCAGGTGCCTGACATGGTTGGCAGTGGTGCTGTCTGCCAGGGTCTGCTTGCCTGACCTGTCTTCCACCGCCTGTGTGAAGGGGAGAGGAAGGAAGAGGAGGTGTCCTCCAGCTCTGCTGCGGCCACCATGGGGGGGGGGGGGCTCTGTGCCTGCCCAGTCTGTGGGCAGCGGTTCCTTCCTGGCTGAGTCCACTCTTGCCTCTGCTGGGGCGGGACAGCAGCTTAGAGGCTGGTAGCCTGTGGGCCTACACCACACTGGCTCTGACTGTTGAGGGAAGTTCTTAAATCCCACCCCCCATTTTATGGGGGAGGGATTATAAGAACATAAGAGAAGCCAATGTTGGATCAGGCCAGTGGCCCTTCCAGTCCAACACTGGCACACAGTGGCCAGAAATACCCAAGGTGCCCTCAGGAGGTCCAGCAGTGGGGCCAGGACACTAGAAGCCCTCTCACGGTTGCCCCCCCAATCACAAAGAATACAGAGCATCACTTGCTCTGAGAGTTCCTACCTATACCTTGTGGCTAATAGCCACTGATGGACCTCTGCTCCATATGTTTATCCAATTTCCTCTTGAAGCCGTCGATGTTTGTAGCCGCCACCACCTCCTGTGGCAGTGAATTCCATGTGTCCTCCCTGTCTGTGCTTCCTTTCTCCCTGATGGGGAGGACACCAAGCAGCTTATGTCATCCTGCTCCCCTTTTGTCCTCACAACATCCCTGTGAGGTAGATCTGACTGAAAGTGTATAACTGGGCCAAAGTCAGCCAGCAGACTGGGGATTTGAACCTAGACTGCCTTTTTCCTTGTCAGACATTCCAAGCCCTGCCCTGCAGAGGAGCTTGGAATGGGCCAGAGAAATGTGCTTTTCCGCAGGGGGGATGGCTTCCGCCCTCCCTGCCTGTGCTGCTGGCTTCTTCTGAGTAAATGCAGGAAGCAGAAGGGGGGGGGGGGTGTGTGAATGAGAGGGGGGGGGGGACTGTGGGCCAGGATGTTCTGAGTCCTTTCAAGTTTGGCACAGCAGCTCCCACAATCATTTCCAAGTCAGTGGCCAACTCTACATAAGAGAGCAGAAGAGAGAAGCCCAGTGCTGGAGATCAGGCCAGTGGCCCCTCCAGTCCAACACTCTTCTGTGGCACACAGTGGCCAAAAACACCAGTGGCCCTCAGGAAGGTCCAGCAGTGGGGCCAGAACTCCAGAAGCCCTCCCACACTTGCCCCAGACCGAGAGATCCCATCTATGCCTCGTGGCTCCTAGCCACTGAGGGACCTCTGCTCCATATGCTTATCCAGTTCCCTCCTGAAGCTGTTTATGTTTTTAGCCACCGCCACCTCCTGTGGCAGTGAATTCCATGCGTTAATCACTCTTTGGGTGAAGAAGTACTTCCTTTTATCCATTCTAACCCAACTGCACAGCAACTTCATGGAGTGCCCACGAGTTCTTGTCTTGTGAGAAAGGGAGAAAAGTACTTCTTTCTCTACATGCTCTGTCCCACGCATAATTTTACAAACCTCGATCATGTCACCCCCTCAGCCGTCGTTTCTCCAAGCTAAAGAGCCCCAAGCGCTTCAACCTTTCTTCATAGGGAAACTGTTCCAACTCTTTAATCATTCTAGTTGCCCTTTTCTGCACTTTTTCCAATGCTATAATATCTTTTTTGAGGTGTGGCTACCAGAACTGTACATAGTATTCCAAATGAGGTTGCACCATTGATTTATACACGGGCATTATGACACTGGCTAATCTGTTTTCAGTTCCCTTCCTAATAATCCCCAGCATAGTGTTGGCCTTTTTCATTGCAGTCAAACACTGTCTTGACATTTGCATTGAGTTATCTATTACGATTCCAAGATCTCTCTCTTGGTCAGTCTCCGCCAGTAAGGACCCCCATCAACGTGTATTTATAGTTAGGATTTTTGGCTCCAATGTGCATCACTTTGCACTTGGCCACAATGAACAACATTTGCCACGTTGACGCCCACTCGCCCATCCTCGACAGATCCCTTTGGGGTGCGTCACAATCCTCCCTGGTTCTCACCACCCTGAACAACTTCATGTCATCTGCACATTTAGCCACTTCACTGCTTACTCCCAACTCCAAATCATTAATAAACAAGTTAAAAAGCATCAGACCAAGTACTGATCCCTGCAGTACCCCACTGCTTACCTCCCTCCACTGAGAAAATTGCCCATTTATACTCACTCTCTGTTTCCTTTTAAGTAGCCCGGTTTTGATCCATAAAAGGACTTGTCCTTTTATCCCATGACTTTTGAGCTTACTTAGGAGCCTTTGATGAGGAATTTTATCAAAAGCTTTCTGGAAGTCAAGGTAAACAACATCTATTGCATCCCCCTTATCCATGTGTTTGTTCACTTCCTCAAAGAACTCTGAGGCTTGTAGTTTTATTTGCAGATACATTATTCCTGCCATGCGGGCAGGGGTGGTCTGAAAATAACCTGTTTCCCAGTTCCCTTTGCTTAGGGCACAGTAACTCCCATCGTCGTGAAGCTGGTGGCCAGTTTCAGTGCTCCTAGCTTTAGTATTGGATGGGTTATGCCTGCCAGCAACAACTACGGCTTCTGATGCCAACAGCCAGGGCTTTTTTTGTAGAAAAAGCCCAGAAGGAACTCATTAGCATAATAGGCCACACCCAACAGCAGGAACTCATTAGCATATTAGGCCACACCCCCGACGGTGCAGCTCCCTCCCAGGATTGGCTTGTGAGGTGCATGGGGAACCCAAGGGAAGGAAGGCAGTTTCTGGGTCGGCTTCCCCAGGCGCCCTGCAGCTGCGGGGCGCCTGGGGAACCCAAGGGGAGGCAGTTTAAGCTGCCTTCCCTCCCTGGATTGGCTTGGCTTCCCCAGGCACCGCACAGCTTGTGAGGCGCCTGGGGAACCTGGGGGGGGGGAGGCTGTAGGCGTGGCCAACTTGGAAGCCAGCCAGAACTCTGTTCCTGTGCGTTCCTGCTCAAAAATGGCCCTGCCAACAGCCAAGGCAGGGGGGTCTTGGGTGGGGGGGGGGAAGGACTACGTAGGCTAGGCAGGATATCCCAACTCCTTTCATGTTTGGCATGGTAACTGCCGCAGACATCCTCAGGCCCAGGGCTGATTTTGAGGCACCCAGCTTTATTTCCTAAGAAGTTCTGCCTGCCGTGGAACATAAGAACATAAGAGAAGCCAATGTTGGATCAGGCCAGTGGCCCATCCAGTCCAACGCTCTGTGTCACACAATGGACAAAAACACCAGGTGCCCTTAGGAGGTCCAGCAGCAAGGCTAGGACACTAGAAGCCCTCCCACTGTTGCCCCCCCAAGCACCAAGAATACAGAGCATCACTTGCCCCAGGCTGAGAGTTCCTACCTATACTTTGTGGCTAATAGCCACTGATGGACCTCTGCTCCATGTGTTTATCTAATTCCTGCTTGAAGCCATCCATGCTTGTAGCCACCACTACCTCCTGTGGCAGTGAATTCCACATGTTAATCACTCTTTGGGTGAAGAAGTACTTCCTTTTATCTGTTCTAACCCACTGCTCAGCCATTTCATTTGAGTGCCCACGAGTGCTTGTACTGTGAGAAAGGGAGAAAAGGACTTCTTTCTCTACCTGCTCTATCCCATGCATAATCTTATAAACCTCGATCATGTCACCCCTCAGCTGTCGTTTCTCCAAGCTAAAGAGACCCAAGCGCTTTAACCTTTCTTCATAGGGAAACTTGTTCCAACCCTTTAATCATTCTAGTTGCCCTTTTCTGCACTTTTTCCAATGCTATAATATCTTTTTTGAGGAGTGGCTACCAGAACTATACACAGTACTCCAAATGAGGTTGCAACATCGATTTATACAGGGGCATTAAGATAGTGGCTGATTTGTTATCTATTCCCTTCCTAATAACCCCCAGCATAGCGTTGGCCTTTTTCATTGCAGTCGCACATTGTCTCGACATTTTCATTGAGTTATCTACTACGACTCCAAGATCTCTCTCTTGGTCAGTCTCCGTCAGTTTGGACCCCATCAACGTGTATTTATAGTTAGGATTTTTGGCTCCAATGTGCATCACTTTGCACTTGGCCACATTAACCCCTATTTGCCATGTTGATGCCCACTCGCCCATCCTCGACAGATCCCTTTGGAGTGCCTCCCAATCCTCCCTGGTTATCACCACCCTGAGCAACTTCATGACATCTGCACATTTAGCCACTTCACTGCTTACTCCCAACTCCAAATCATTAATAAACAAGTTTAAAAACATTGGACCGAGTACTGATCCCTGCGGTACCCCACTGCTTACCTCCCTCCACTGAAAAAATTGCCCATTTATACTCACTCTCTGTTTCCTTTTAGTGAGCCAGTTTTTGATCCACAAAAGGACTTGTCCTTTTATCCCATGACTTTTGAGCTTACTTAGAAGCCTTTGATGAGGAAGGATGGCATTTTTTTTTTATTATAGATTTACTCTTGCCCACCTTCTCACTGAAACGTAAGGTGGATTACTCTGTATAAAATGATTCAGTCAAAAAGCATGATATCATGAAATATCTAATGAACAGTGTAATAGGACTAGGATCAAAAAATCAGGGGAAAATAAGTGCAGTAGTACCTCAGA
Organism: Lepidodactylus listeri; assembly: GCA_029233225.1. NCBI lineage: Eukaryota > Metazoa > Chordata > Lepidosauria > Squamata > Gekkonidae > Lepidodactylus > Lepidodactylus listeri. The sequence goes on along the minus strand of JARCFY010000004.1, from coordinate 237,903 downwards.
GACCAACAGAATTTCCAGAGTATAGGCTTTCATGAGATACAAGTGGTCAACATGAGATTCTTTGTCAAATGCAAAAGAAAGCCAAGATCCATCAGTCCTTATATGGGTGTCACATCCTTGGAGTCAGGGTGCAGAGGTACAGTGCAAAAGGTGATTGGGTTTTGATTAGACTAAGGAAGATATGCATAGAGGTAGGAGATGTAGAAAATTAGCATCTGTAATGAGTTAGGAATCCTATGTCCCTATTTGGCCCTGGGAAACCCATTGTCCTGCACTTGTTGGTGAATTCAAGTTCTGCCATCTCACGTTGTGGCCTCCCTTTGAAGCTTTTCTGAAAAAGAACTCCCACTCTTAGGGCAGCAATGGAATGTCCTGGAATATTAAAATGTTCTTCCACTGGTTTCTAGTTATTGTGATTTTTAGTGTCAGATATATATCCATTTATTTTTTTGCATCGTAATTAGCCTGTCTGTCCAATGCACAGAGCATCATTGACATCTGACGGCATATAGAACATTGGAAGCTAAGCAAGTCAGTGAAGCCGGGATGTGTTGGTGTGGCTGGTGTTGTTAGGTCCAGCAGTTCTGGTGTTAGAGTGTATATTGGGGGGGGGGGGACAGCAGACTGGGCATCGATAGGTCAGTTGCTTTGTCTGTCATGAAGTTCTGGCCCCATCAAAGAGGAGCTGCTGCCAGTCAGGGTGGGGGCAGCTGCAGGCACCCCCTCTGGCTTCTGTGGCATGACAGTGGGGAAAGGGTTTCAGGAAGAAATTGCATTGGGAGCTTTTCTGACACCCTAAACAGTGCGGTCTGTTTTAGCATATTCATTTTGATTGCAATGTCATGAAATTAAAAGACGCCTGTTCCTTGGGAGGAAAGGGATGGCAAACCTAAACAGCATAATAAAAAGTAGAGACGTCACCCTGCTAACAAAAGTCCATATGGTCAAAGCCATGGTATCCCCAGTAGTGAGGTATGGCTTGAGAGTTGGACTATAAGGAAGGCCGAGCACCGAAGAATAGATTCTTTTGAATTATGGTTCTGGAGAAGACTCTTGAGAGTCCCTTGGATTGCAAGGAGGTCGAATCAGTCAATCCTCAAAGAAACCAACCCTGACTGCTCCCTGGAAGGCCAGATCCTGAAGCTGAAGCTCAAATACTTTGGCCACCAAACGAGAAGGGAGCACTCCCTGGAGAAGACCCTGATGCTGGGAAAGACTGAAGGTCAAAGAAGAAGGGGACAGCCAAGGATGAGATGGTTAGACAGTGTCATCGATGCAACAAACATGAAATTAAGCAAACTCCGGAGGACAGGAGGGCCTGGCGTGATGTGGTCGGTGGAGTTGCGAAGAGTCGGACTCGACTGTGTGACTGAATAACACCCACATATTTTTTTAAAGTACCCCCATGCCCTACCCCATGCCCCAAGAGCAGCCACAATGTAGCTAGGAAAGATCCTTGAGTTTAAGGCTGTGTAGCTGGTGACCAAGTTCAAGATGATTCATGCCATAGTTTCCCCTGTTGGCGTGTGTGTGTGACAGTTGGACAATGAAGAAAGCTGAGAAGCAGAACGTGGATTCATTTGAAGGGTGGTGTGGTGGAGGAGAGTTTTACGGGAATGGTGGACCACCAAAAAGACAAATGAGTGGATTCCAGATCAAATCAAGCCTGAACTCTTTGTAGAAGCTAAAATGTGGCTATCTTACTTTGGTCACAGTCTGAGAAGAGAAGAGTCACTGAAAAAGACAGTCGTGCAGGGAAAAGTTGGCGGCAGCAGGAAAAGAGGAAGAGCCAGCGTGAGATGGAAGGACTCTTGTCGAGGAAGCCACGAGGGCCCTGCATCGGCCAGACCCGATGAGCAAGGCTCTTCACAATAAGACCCTGGGGAGCTGGGTCATTGCTTCACAGGGTCTCTGTAAATTGGAAGCCACTGGACGGCATTTGCACACCCCGTCTTAATTTCATGTTGGTTGGGGAAAAAAACAAATCAGACGTGGTTTAAACATTCAGTCACATTCAAAGCTTTCTGGGGAAATTATTTTTTGTTTAAGTAATGCTTGTGAAATGGTTACAGACAGTATGGCATGTGCTTCCTCAGCATGGTTTAAATTTAAGAAAGGAGCCAATGGCACCTGTGCTGCACTCAGAGCCCTGTGCATGCGATGCGGTGGCCGCTGGCTCATCCATTCGCCAGAATGTCGTGTCTGTCTCCGGCTGTGGTGGCTTCACAGTCACGGTGCATGCCTCCTACTGCCCTTACCTGATGGTTTTGCATGAGAAAGAGGGCGAATGAATTTCAGATTTCATTTTGATTTGACCTGCACTGCTATTCAGGTGAATTCATAACATGATTTTTTTAGTTTGATTTTTTTGGGGTAGTTTTATTGTACCCACTTCCCCCATTTACAGAGCAGCAGAACCCACCTGTACTCTTATGCAATTCCTAGGGATAATACCTGAAAATTACAGCTTTGAAATGGCTGGGCTTGCCTAATATTGTGCTACCAATAGGCCAGGCCTTGACAAATTTTCTTTGGCTCTAGGAGGCAGCCAGAAATGTAGGTGCCAGTCTAGTTTTTGCATTTCACATATTAATTACTATTCTTTTGAATTATAATTGCCACAGAAGCTGATAAATGGCTAGCCCTGGCAGTCATCACTACAAGAGAAAGCTAACCTCTAACCCTGGCCCCCCTATATTCCATTATTGCTTTGAAAAACTCCATTTAATCCAGTCTTAACGCCAGTATAGAAAGCAGCTGATTGAGAAATGAATTCCTCCATCACCCCTGAATGGCATAATGTTAACATGCAAACACACGTGTTGTTTTTCCAAGCAACAAATCATATTCTGAGGTGAAACGATAAATCAGCCTTGTGCTTCTCTTGGAGAGATGCTACAATGAAGCCGTTGCTGGAGATACTGGGTGCCTCAGTGAAACTTCTCGGGCCCCACATGGTTGACGTGGCTGCCTGGGCTTCTGTCAGACTCTGTGGTTGCATCTGTGGGTCGCTGTCTTCAGAGCTGGAGGACTGTGACTTCCCTTCTCCACCTCTGTGGGCCCCTTCCGCTTTTACATTTTGGGAACTGAATGGCTTCCTGGTTACGGGCATGGCCGGTGGCTTTCCACAGGGATAGACTGCCCCTTTAACTGGGTGCTTGCTGGGATGGGTGGGTGAGCTGATGCCTGAGAATGCCTCCGCCTGGGTAGAACACTCTCTCCACATCTCCTGGCAGCCCCTTCTGACCCCGGGACAGACCGTGCCTAGTGTTGTGGAGGAAGAGCTGTGGGAAGGAAAGGGATGACACACACACACACATACCCCAGCTGTTACTCTAGGGTTCAGCCCCTGGTGACTCCAGTCAAGGGTTTTTGGGCAGACCTCTGCCTTGTTCTCTGGAGAGCTGCTGCCAACCAAAGCATCCAGGACTGGGCCAGTGAACTGGTTTAGAACAAGGAAGGTACATGCCCAGTCTTGGCTGCAAAGTGACAGGCGGTGTGTGAGCAGTTTCAGTGCAGGAGACAAGAAAAAAGGCTAAGTGGGGATGTGTCTCTTTCTCCCAAAAGGGAATGCTTCAGCCAGGTTCTGCTCTTCCCAAATAGCAAGCAGGATTGTCTGGGGAAGAGGCACACCCAAGTCTGCCTCAGAGATGGATGTGGGCATGGCTTGGCACCCAGGGGCTCCCCTTCTCTGTGGCCAATCCCTGCTGCAGGCTCTGTGCCACAAGGTCTAGGAAGGAGCAAGAAGCTAGCTGCAAAACAAAATGCTGGACACTTGTGGAGGGGGTGCGTGCCGCTAACTATGTGTTCCTCGTGCCCTAGAACAACGGGGTTGGTTCCCTAGCTTTCTGCACTTGCATTAAGGTGCGGAGGGCTCTCTTTCTCATGTCTGTCACAATCTGCAGTCCCAGGGGCACCCACATCCCAGTGGAGGCCCTCTCGCTGCACCATCTGCTTGCTGCTCTGTGCAGTCGGGAGCTGTGGGAATGCAGAGGCTGCGGGTCAGTGTGGACCAGGCCTGCCTTCCAGTTTGGGTGAAAGCACAGCATGAGTCACCTGCAAGCAGGATAGAGTTTGCTGAGGAGGGGGATGATAAAATGTTTGGGTTGAGGAGTGAGTAACTCTCAGGCAGTCCAAATAATGGCAAGCGTTCATGCTGCTGAACGGTCTGCTGGAGAACCATTTGCCCCAAGCATCCAAACGCCAAAATGATCTCTCTCCCTCCCTCTATTGGTTTCTTCCACCAGGTGGTGAAGAATTTTCTTTGGTTCAGCATAACACCATCCCCACCCCCCACCCCCCGCGTAACTGTTATTGGCCTGCCTCCCACTTTTGGTGTTATGTGTGCGTTTATATGTTTTTATTGAACTCTTGTTATCTATACTTTATTTTTGATGTTTGTCACCTTGTGGATCCTATTTGGATGGAAAGGCAGCATAGAAATGCATTAAATTAATACGTGAATATTGGGTTGCCAGCAAAAGGTGGGGGAGGAGGAGAGGGTTGCCCCCTTGCGAGCTGCTTGTGTGGGTCTGGGGGGTGATGGCAGACATGAGCCATCCCTGTTGCCTTCTCCAGTGCCTGTGGGCCGGGGTGGCGGCAGCAGGGGGCTCGCCTGCTTGCTGAGCAGAAGTGGCCTGCCCTGCGTGTGCGCCTGGGGTTCCCTGCACCCCTGTTCTGGTATCACGTGGGGACTACTCTTGGAAGGCGGCAGCAGAGCTCTGTGGAGCAGTGTCGGGGCAGGCATGACAAGCAGCAGCATCACAGGGACAGAGTAGGAGCAAAGACCAGAGCCCCCCCCCCCCAAGGCATTTGGCCACATGGCTCCCTTCCCTGCCAGTTGGCGGTCCAGAAGGATACCATGGCCACAGGATGTGTTTCTGAGCTGGAGGAGGCTGTAAATACCAAATATTTCTCTGGTGGGGGTGGATGGAAATGGGGCCTGCTGCAACACTCTGTGCAGTTTTGGTACAGCTCTATGTCTTGGGCACCCGCCTGGTGCTTGTGCCAGCTCCTCCGCCCCCGGCTGGCACCATTTGGATACTCCATATATTGTGTGTGATTGCATTTACTCTTTCAGAAGCAACCCCCTGGCCATCATACAGAAGCGAGAGAGAGAGAGAGAGAGAGAGAGAGAGAGAGAGCAGTCATGAAAGTGGGGACACACACACACACACACAAGCCAAGTGGCCTCCGGCTCTTCCTTTGGCAGTCTCCAAATGTGGTGTGTGTTTCTGTCAGTGCCGGGTCAGGGCAGAGCAAGAACAGAGCAAAGAATGAAATCTGTCCCCACCCCCACCCCACATGCCCAATGGTGGAAGTGAGTTCTGTTCTCCTTGTCTCAAGTTTCTTTCTCTTCTGGCCCTGTGACATCTGCACAAAATGTATATGTGCTTTTGTGAAGGGTGGCAGGTATTTTGCGTGTGCACGTGAGTGTGGATTCTGTGCAGCTGCTTCTCCCCCCCCCCCAGCACTCTGTTCCCTGTTCAGCTGCAGGTTTTCTTGCCTCTGGCTCAGTTTGAGGATCCTGCCATGCAAATGGCTGAGCACTGACTCTGGCCCTTCAGGGAGGAAATGCAGACAGGCGCTCTGTGTGTGTGTGTGTGTGTGTGTGTATACAGAGGCATGCATGCATGCATTCTGTTTTGAGGGGAGCTTGGCTAGTGCGTGGACAGCTTCCTGGCTGAGTTAACCTATGAGCTTGTGGTGACCAGTGAATTGAGGCCTCTGCGGGTCACTCCGCAGAGCTATAAATATAAGTGCTCAGCAGCGGGGGAGGAGGCCCACCGCCCGCCCTTGCTTTGCACAACTTCCTGTTGAGAGCAAGCCCTGCGGAGAGGAGAGGGTGCCTTTGCGGGCCTTTGGGCAGCGCAGCTCCTCACTCTGCAGAGTGCCCCCTCCCCCCCACCATTTCAAGGGCTTCGCCTGCACTTATAATTAAAGCTCAGCTAATGGGATTCAAAGTGTTTAATGTTTAACAAAGAAAAATATGCCTGACTGACTGCAGATGTGAAACTGTCTGTGAATTGTGAAGTCAGGGAATAAATACGGGGGTTTCCTGGAAAATGAATATATTGAGAAACATTTCAGTTTATGCAATTGTTACCTTTTTATCAGATCTGGATTTACTATCAAGAACATAAAATGTAAGATGTTAGTGTTAGGTATATTTATGAAATTCAAAAGTATAAATGCTTTTAGTTTGACTTAAAAGAAAGGTCACAAAATACCCAGTTGGAAACAAAGCTGGTGATAGATGGAGGGTGCGTGGGTGGATGTTCTGGTTGCTCTTAAAGTTCTCTGGACGACAGCCAGGAAGGGGGGAGGCGCAGGGTCCAGAGTGGTGCAGGAATAGCCCCCTTTGCACAATGTAAATGGGTGCCCAGGGTGCTATTTGCCCCAGGAGGGAAAACATACCAAGGCAAATGCTAGGTAGAGATGTTATATTTCCAAAATTTTTGAAACTGGGAGGGACACCATATAATTTCTTTTTTGGGGGGGAGAGATTGAAATACATACAATACTTGTTTTCCAATCAAATCTTAACTTATTTTACTGAGTTAACATACAAGGTATCATTTGTAACTTAGTTGGCATATAAAATTGTGCTATTTGGCATACTTCTGGAATTCAAAAATACAAATGTCTTAGGTTTCTATTTAGAAAAATGCAAGTATGCCTAATACTTCAGAGCTACATAACTGCTGCACTCTTTGCCACCCCCTGCGCCCGTCTCTTGACTGCTGCCATCCGAGCTAGGAACAAATAAAAGATGATGACAGAAAAGAAATTCTGTAGTAAAAAAAAAAAAAAGAGAAGAGATTAGATTTATACCCCGCCCTTCACTAAAGGAGTCTCAGAGTGGCTTACAAACTCCTTTCCCCTCCCCTCCCCACAACAGACACCCTGTGAGGTAGGTGGGGCTGAGAGAGCTCTGACAGAAGCTGCTCTTTTTCAAGAACAGCTGGGACAGAACTACGGCTTGCCCAAGGTCATCCAGCCCAAAGTGTATTATTTGGGCAGGATCACTTTCATGCAGTCACAGTAGACAGCCAACATATTTGGATATCAAGTTAAACTTTATAACATTGAAAATACTGAACTCTTTAATACTGTATTGTCATTGAACATATAGGTGGTATTGTTGTCACAATCTTTCCTTATTATATAAAGCCGTTTTCAAGTGGCAAGATTCCATGGGGCGTCAAAATCAGTTGGCTGGAAGGACTGCCACTCAAAAGGAGGTCCCTGGCCACTGGCTGCATTCTCTCCCTGCTTTGCCTCAGTCCCGCCCACAGAGCCACCGGCCAGCATCTCCGCCTCATTCTGGAAAGAGCCAGCAAAGGGGAAGGACCCACTGGGTGCTGGGTCCACACTTCTCCTCTGCCCACTGTCAGGTGGGTCTAACTGTCCCCTCAGTGGCTTGCTTCTGTCAGTGAAAAGACAATGGACCTTCAGCATAACCCCCCTCCCCCGCACACTGCTAGAGTGCCCAGAATAAACTGTCAGAAAATGGCTCTCTCTCCTTCTAAGCTCCACCATGGCTGGCTGGCTAATGAGGTGGGCCAGCAACCATCAAACCATTCTCTTCAACCCCCTACTGTGTGGCTGATTTTCCCCCAGGGCTGTCAATCTCCAGGTGGGACCTGGCGATCTCCCACTGTTACAATTGATTTCCAGATGACAGAGATCAGTTCCCCTGGAGAAAATGGCTGCTTCAGAGGGTAGACCCTATGGCATTATACCTTTCACCTGCTTCCCTCTTGTGTGTGACTTACCTCAGTGGCTGCTGGTAGGTGTAAAGAAATCGGAGTTACCTGTGTTCAGGGGTCATTTGGGGCCGGCCACTAGGGCAGCCACGGGTCGAATCAGATTCTCTGATCTGATTTGGCCCGCTGCTGAATTGCCGCCGAAATTCGGCGACAGCTTTAAAAGTGGAGGGGAGGGGGTTTGAGGGAGAGACTCCAAACTTGCAGGGTAGCTGCTGCGGCCTCTCCCCGAAATATCCACCAAGTTTCAAGAATATTGGACCAGGGGGTCCAATTCTACGGGCCCCCAAACAGGCTGCCCCCATTCCCTCCATTGTTCTCTATGGTAGGAAAAAAGTAACAATTTTCCCGTTATGCTAATGAGCTCCTGCACCTCTTATCCTACGAAAGGACTCCTGCCTGTGTTTATAAGATGGCTGCTGTCTGTGGTTTGTTTAAAATGTTCCCCCATAAAGTTCAAATGAGCTGTAGTTTCAGAGAGGGGCCTGCAGGGGTATCACTAACTGGGTTGAATGAGGCTTCCTCATCTGTTGGACTACAGTTCCCAGCGGCCCCAAGGCCAAAAAGTGTGGGAAAAGAGGGACTGTCCCAAGGGGCGGGGCACCATCAATATAGACTCCAGCCCATCTAGGGAGGATTGTGTTTAACCCCTGTTGATTTATGCCCTGTTGGTTCATAGTATGTGCTTACTCCTACAGCTGTGCCTTATTCATTTAGTGTGTGTGTGTGTGTGAATGCCCTCCATAATTGTGTAAATAGTAAAATAAATTATTTTATTTGGGCTAATAATCTGTGTTGTGTATAGTCTCCCCTGCTCTGTACAATACCAAAGGGAGGGGGTAGCCCAGGGAAGCAAGGAAAGGCCAGACCCTTCGTTTGCCAACTTTCCAGGGATCCCCCAAAGATTGGGGATTTCATCTCCAAATAGGGAGATTTGACCACAGGGGCCCTCTAAAAAGGCAGTGACAGTTCAGTGACTGATGGCAGGGAACTGAAGGAGTGAGATAGGCCCACGGGACGAGGGAGGAACAGCTGAGCTGCAAACTGAAGCCCGTTTTGCCACAGTAGGCAACCAAGCTTGGTTCAGACAAAGGAAGGGAACCCTTTGCAGTCCTTTGTTAAGAACTCATTGGGACCAGTTCTGACTAGAGTTGCCAGCTCCAGGTAGGGAGATTCCTGGAGATTTTCTGGTAGAATCTATGGAAGGCAGGGTTTGGGGAGGGGAGAGGCCTCAGCTGAACAGAATGCCATCAAGTCCACCTTCCAAAGCAGTTATTTTCTCTGGACAGGAGAGACCTGTTCACCTAATATCGCAGGTTCAGGATGGTAACTCTACGCTCCATCCTCCCTCTGCTGCGAAGACGTGCCTGGATGGCCACCCTCGATCTACAGGATGCTTACTTCCACATCACAATATGCCCTCCTCACCGGAAATACCTCCGTTTTACCATCGGCTCCCAACACTATCAATACAAAGCCCTGCCGTTTGGCCTTTCTACAGCTCGTCGCGTCTTCACAAAGACAATGGTAGTTGTCGCGGCCTTTCTTCGTCTCCAAGGGATTACTATTTTCCCGTATATCAACGATTGGCTTATTGTGGCATCCTCACCCCAGGCCTTGCTGGAAGATATCGATATCACTCGTTCTGTCCTTCAAAATCTGGGCCTCAATCTCAACGAGGTCAAGTCTCATCTCATTCCTGCCCAGAGAGTACAGTTCATCGGGGCAGAACTGGACTCCATCGGGCTTCAGGCTTACCTTCCAAAGGACAGGTTGCCCCCGATAATAATGCTTGCTTCGCAAGTACGTTCCAATCCCAATTCCTCAGCACTTGTTATCCAAAAACTGCTAGGCCACATGGCCGCCACGACATCCGTACTACTTTTCGCAAAGCTCAAAATGCGTCCGCTTCAGTTGTGGTTTGTCCACGCCTTCCATCCCCAGCGAGATCCACAGCACCTCCATCTATCACCCCCCAAGGGTTTCGAGACTCCCTCCTCTGGTGGACCCTGCCTGCCAATCTTTTACAGGACTCCCCCTTTCACCTGCCGTCGCCGCACCTCACACTTACAACCGATGCGTCAATGTGGGGATGGGGCGCACACCTCCAGGGTCACAGCATGGGTGCCCCTTGGGACCAGGATCTGAAGTCCCGTCACATCAACTATCTCAAACTTCTAGCCATTTTCTTCGCCCTTCGAACATTTTTGCCTATAGTCCAAGGGTGCTGTGTGGCTGTTTTGATGGATAATACTACAGCGGTCTGTTACGTGAACCGTCAGGGAGGCACAGTTTCCCGCAGCCTTTGTCACCTCACAATCCACCTCTGGGACTGGAGCACAGCCCACGGCATCTTTTTCAGAGCCACTCACATTCCAGGCTCTTTAAACGGTCAAGCCGACCTCCTCAGCAGAGGACATGCTGCTCATCACGAGTGGGAGATGAATCCCACCTATCTCCGCAAACCATTCCGCCTCTGGGGGACCCCAGACGTCGACGTCTTTGCAACTCGTCAGAACAAGAAATGCAGGGCGTTCTGCACACAGGGCGGGCTCGATCCCCTCTCCTTAGGAGACGGCCTGCTCTATCCTTGGAGCCACAACTTCGTCTATGCCTTCCCGCCCCTTCCGCTACTCACACGAGTGGTCCACAAAATACTACTAGAGGCAGCGAACTGCATCTTGATCACACCGTGGTGGCCCAGGCAGACCTGGTTCCCAGTTCTCCTCTCCCTGGCCCAGGGGAACTTTCATCACTTTCCCTCCCAACCGGATCTTCTGATACTTTCAGACTCCCCTATACTCCACCACGATGTATCCCGTCTCAAGCTCACAGCATGGAGACTTTCCCCTCTGTATTCTCCGACAGAATAACTAACGTTCTGCTCAATTCACGCAAGGCTTACACTCGACAATCATACTCCTACAAGTGGACTTGCTTCTGTACCTTTCTAGCCTCGTCTGCCGTACAACCCTGCTCCACGGGTCTCCCTCATATTTTTGAATTTCTCCTCTCTCTAGCAGAGGCTGGACTTTCACACTCGTCCATCCGAATGTACATGTCTGCAATCTCGACCTTTCATAACAGAATTGACAATTTCACGGTTTTTTCACACCCCCTGGCGAAACGGTTTTTGAAGGGCCTCCTTCACCTCTATCTGCCCACAAAGGCTCCGCCACAACTTTGGGATCTACTGTTGGTTCTCCGTGTTCTCACTCGAAAGCCGTTTGAACCCTTGGCCTCCTGTGACCTTCGACTCTTGTCCTGGAAAATGGCCTTTTTACTTGCCGTCATCCCGGCTAGACGAGTGGGTGAACTTTTGGCTCTCCGGCATGATCCTCCATTCCTCTGCTTCCTACCTAATGCAGTTTGTATGGTACCGGACATTTCGTTCCTGCCGAAGGTAGTCTCTGACTTTCTCCTACAGTCCGAGATTCTATTACCGGACTTTTACCCGTCTTATGCTTCTGAGGAGGAACGTCTCTTACACACTTTGGACGTTAAGCGGGCACTTTTGTTTTATTTGGCACGTACCAAGCCTACCAGAAAAACGCCTAGACTCTTTGTCTCTTATGCGTCACGCGGAATGGGCAAGCCCATTACTGCCCAGCGACTTTCCAAGTGGATTGTGGGGCTTATAGAACTCGCTTACGAAATTGCTAAGACCCCACTCCCCAGACCCATCAGGGCACACTCTACTAGATCCATAGCCGCCTCCACGGCGTTCCTTAAGGGCACCTCCTTGAGTGATATTTGTTCAGCTGCCACCTGGGCCACTCCGAACACTTTCATTGGGCATTACGCAATGGACACTCGAGTAGCTGCCCGTTCTGTGATGGGTCGACTGATCTAATCTGTTGCTTCATGGTGACAGCCTGTCTGCTCCCTCCTCCAGGTAAGACATTGCTCGCTACTCTCCCATCAGTGTGAAGCACAGAGACCACGTCGAAGATAAACAGGTTGCCTACCTGTATGTAACTGATGATCTTTGAGTGGTCATCTGTGCATTCACACTACCCGCCCATCGTTCCCCTCTGCTGCCAGGCTTTCTACCTCTCCTGCTTGGTCACAGTGGTCAGAAGGAACTGGCGGGATGTTGGCGCACGTGCCTCTGGGCATGCGCGGTAGGGGCTCCGCACATGCCCAGTGTTGCTGGGCGCGAAAATCCATTAAAGAGCTTTCTACGATACCAAAGGATTCCTGCGCAGGCGCAGTAACCCATCAGTGTGAATGCACAGATGACCACTCGAAGATCATCAGTTACAGGTAGGCAACCTGTTTTTTTCTCTGGACAAGAGAGACCTATTGTCTGGAGATCAGTTGTGATACCTGGTGATCTTCAGGCTCTACCTGGAGGAAGGGTACCCTAGGCGTGGCAATCAGTGCTTCAGAGCAGGGTCTGCTAGATCCAGGTTCTTGCTGTAGAAACTGAGTGGGTGATTTTGAACCAGTCACAGACTTTCAGCCTAACCTACCTCACAGGATTGTTGTGCAAGTCAAAAGGGGGAGAGGAGAATGATGTAAGCTGCTTTGGTCCCCATTGCAGAGAAAGACCACTTTTCCTCCTGGGAAATTTATTCATTTAAATTTCTATCCCGCCCTCCCAGCCAAGGAAACCACTGTTGCCAATCTCTAGGTGAGGGCTGGAGATCACTCAGAATTACAACTGCTCTCCAGACGGCATTGATCATTTGGAGAAAACGGTGGACTCTGTGTCCTTCTACCCTGCTGAGATGCCCCCTCCCCATGACAGCCAATGTGACGTGGCAGTCAGGGCTTCAGAGCACAGTAGAGGCTGCAGGTTGGGGGGAGATGGAAAGCTGAACAGTGAGGGGAAAATAAAGGTAGGTTGATGCTTGGCTGGGAAGGAGATAGGGCTGCCAACTCCAGGTGGGGAATTTCTGGAGATTTGAGGGATGGAGCCTGGAGAGGGTGAGGTTTGAGGAGGGGTGGGGCCTCAGACAGGTAGAATGCCATGGACTCTGCCCTCCAAACCAGCAATTCCCTCTTGGGGAACCACTGTTGCCGATCTCCAGGTGAGGGCTGGAGATCATTCAGAATTACAACTGTTCTCAAGATGACATTGATCAGTTCCCATGGAGAAAATGGTGTCCTTATACCCTGCTGAGGTTGCCACAGCAAATTGACATTGAGTGCTCAAGGCCTTGGCACTCTCCCAGAGCCTCTTTCTTGAGCCCGTTGTATTTATTTCCACAAGGGGCCTTATTCCTAAATATTTACATATAAACAAAAAAGTGTAAATATATATGTGGACAGTATAAATAGTAATTATCTTCAGCTACTTTTGACTATTGCCTTACCTTTTATCATACTACGCATTTTGAGTAAAAGCTTGTTTGTCCCAAACCCTCTTTGAAACCTCCTAGTCTGGTCTCTGTGGAGTTCAGTGGGCTTGGGCTGGAGAAACTCTTCGCAGGATTGCGTTGTTGGCCAGTATGGAATCGAGCAAAACAAGGCCAAGATCAGATGGGAAAGGCTGTGCAGAGGGAAGGCTGAAACAGCTTCTTATTTCCATATTTTGGGCATCTTTTTTTTGGGGGGGGGGGGCTCATTTTTCAAATGGCTGTGTCCGTATGGAGGAAGGTGGCTATCCAGATGGGCTGCATTTCTCTGGGTCCCTCCTGGTGCATCAGGCAGCTCTTTGGTTGCCTGGGGTATGTCAGGCTCCCCAGGGTTCCCAGCCCCTCCAGATACCTGAGTAGACCCCAGCCTTGCTCATAAATGTACAAGGGCACTTCCGCATGTCACCCTTGCCTGCCAGCTGTGTCTCAGTGGCAGAGCATCTGCTTAGTGTGTAGAAAGTCACAGGTTCAGTCCCTGGCATCTCCACTTGGAAAGACTTGGGTCACGGGTGATGTGAAAGTCCTCTACCTGAGAGCCCCAACTCCCTGGGGAGCCACTGCCGGTCAGAGTAGGTGATGCTACCAGAAGTAGGGCCTTCTCGGTGGCGGCCCCCCACTGGTGGAATGAGCTCCCCGAGAACAGCAGGGCCCTGCGGGATCTTTTGCAGTTCCGCAGGGCCTGGAAAGTGGAGCTCTTCCGCCAGGCTTTTGGGGCCGCCGCCGGAGGGAATGGCCCTTAGTAGGCAGCATTCGCTGCTAGAACATCTGAGGTGGGAGCCTCCTGACGGGAAATAAAGTAGACACTGCACTGGAGATTGGTTTTGTATTTACTACCATCTTAGCTTTTATTAAGATTGCTTAGCTTTTAATGTGTTTTAACGTATGTATATGGAAATTTTATGTATTTAATTGTATATTTTATTATGTTGTTAGCCGCCTAGAGCCAGCTTTGGTAAGGCGGGATATAAATCGAAGTTAATAAATAAATAAATAAATAAATAAATAAGTAAATAATAAAATGCTGGCCAGTGGTCTGATTCAGAAGGCAGCAGCTTCATGAGTATTTTGTCTCTTGTGAACCAGAAGCTGCGTTTTGATTGCTTTTTCTTGTGCCTTTTTCTGCAAAAGGATTGTTACCATGATATAAATATAGAATGTAATGTGGACAACAGCGAATAAAGCTAGTTTCAGATGGGAGCCATCATATTAGTCTGTGGTGGAATGGCGAGATCTGAGGCCAGGACGAGCAGCTAAGAGGCCCACAAGACTTTCAGGGCATGGACTCCGGAGAGCCAAAGCTCCCGAGCAGTAAGAAGCCCAGGAGCACCTTTGAGGCTGAGGGGAGGCGCTGCTGGGCTTCTGATTACTTTGCAGCAACAGACTGGCTTGGCTAAAAGCTCCGGGAAGCGCTCTGGGAAGCTCCTAGCCTGAAAACCCTGCTGGCTTCTAGGGTGCTACTGGACTCACATTTGATGGAGAAAACTGATATGTTTGACGTTTAGAAATATAAACATTTTGCTTTTATTCAAGGAAGTAATTACCTATTTCTTTGTTTGATTTTTATTTCGTTCTCTCCCCCATGGGCTCAGCGTGGCGTTAGCAGTTTTTCCAGATGTGTTTATGTTTCCAGAGGTCTGACAGTCTAAATTTATAATACTTTAATATAAATCTGGGAGGAGAGCAGCAAGTTCTTGCAGTTCAGCACAACTCTGCTTCAGCTGGCCGGGAAACTAGAGAAAGAAACAAAAGTTGAAAAATCCAAATATTCTGCCTTCTAGTAAACAAAGGAAGGTTTTGTTATCTGGGCTTAGCAGGACTGGGTTGGCCTCAGCATTATCACACAGAAACAGAAAAAAAAATCATATTTTTAGAGATGTCAGAAAATAGACATTCCTGTTACGTAAGTAGGAAGTGGCAATAAATTTGGTTATTCAGTGAAACTTTAGTACACTGTCATTCGGTGCAGTAAGGCTTTACTTGGAATGGGCTTGTCTCTGAGGAAGTGTGTGTGTGTGTGTGGGGGGGTACATTGGAGGAGAGAAAGTCAGTGGAAACTGCCCCCCCCCTTTTGTTGGGATGCACCCTGGAGCTTCTGCTTTGGAGCTTTCACATTGTGCTTCAGAGGGGGGAACATTTGCAGGAACAGAAGGGAGTTCCTCAAGTCTTGTGCTTGTCAGTTTGACCCCTGATTGCTTCCAGGTGGCAGCTTATTTTGCTTGGTGCAGAAAAGAGAGGAGGGAGGAGTCCGCCTGCCCTCGCTGGCCACCCTCTTGCAGGAGGAGATGGGGTGTGTGTGGGGGGTGGTCCCCACTAGTTCCAGCGGCTGTGACCTCAGGTGGCCTCTGCGGGGGTCCGGCCCTGATGGCATCTCGTGGCTGAATCTGAGAGAGGGAGAGGCAGGCCCGCCCCCCCCCCCCATCTCTGCTCCCTGGCTAAGGAAAGGAGACGGGAGACCGACACCCACTTTAGTGGGGCCTGGCTGACTCTGCTGCTCTCCCCTAGGCTTGGGAGCCTGGCTGCCTGGAAGCCTTGAGAGGTCTGCCTGCTGTCTGGCCTCCTTGCCCTGGATCTGCAGGCCGGTGACGGAGTCGCTCAGGATGGAGAGCTTCTCTGGCCCCCTCCTTTCCCACCCCTGCCCCTGCCCCTGCCCCTGGGGTGCCAGACGGGCGGATGGCTGCAGAGCCCTGGATTTGGGGTGGGCACGAGAGCGGAGGCCTGAGCAGAGCCCTGAGCTCGCCACCTGGGAGCGGCTGGAGCTCTCCTGGAACGTCAAATTAAGCTGCCTTGGACCGCTGACCCCGCCCTCAGTAGTCTGTGCTCCGGTGGCCAGTGGCTGGGGGGGGGGCGTGTGTCTCACTGGCAGAGAGGGCTCTCTCCCAGCCCTGAGGCCCCCCCCCCCCCCCCGCTGCTGCCCAGGAGACTCTTGACTTCTTCTCTTGAGCTGCCCCACAGCTCTGGAGCTTTGTTTTGGCTGCTTTCCCAACATCTTTTTGGTTGCGGAAAGTGCCGTCAGGTTGCCACTGACTTGCGGCCACCCCCGATGGGGTTTTCAAGGCAAGAGACGCCCGGGGGTGGTTTGCCATCGCCTGCCTCCGCCTCATGACCCTGCTACTCCTTGGGGGTCTCCCATCCAAGGACTACCCAGGGCTGACTGTGCTTCGCTCCTGAGATATGGCAAGATCATCGGGCTGGCCTGGGCAGCATTCTTTTAGGCAGCTCCCGTTATCCAGAGGAGTTTTCTGTGCAGTGTTCTTTTTGGAGCCCTGGTCTAGTAATCGGAATCTGTGGCCCGCTCATGCCCTGTGCAGGTCTGTTCTGGAGCAGCCATGCTTTTAACTGGGATGGGCCCTTCCTCCTCGCCTTGCAGTGCCAGCAGAGTCCCTTGAGCGGGGGGGGGGGGCGGTCAGAGCCCCTCCTGCCAGCCCAGTGGAGCTGACAGTGACTCCTTGGAGTGGGGGTGCGGAGGGTCCAAGATCCGTGCCGTGCCCCTTCCCCAGCACCCAGTGAATTTAGCGGGCTAAAGATTCAGGGCAGACAAGGAAGTGGTGTGGTCCTGCTTCACTCAACCAGTGGCTGGACAGGTGACATTCACCTGTGCAGAAGGGGGTGATGTGATGGCAGCCCCTAGTGGACAGATTCCAGGAATTCCTGGCTAAATGGAACCTCCATGTTCAGAGACAGTAGCCCTCTGAATAGCAGTGCTGCGGGGCCACAATAGGAGGAGGCTTTGTTGTGCGTGCTCCCCTTTGAAGGCTTTCCATCTGGTTGGCCTCTGTGTGAAACAGGATGCTGGGCTAGACATGCCCCAGACCCTCATCCAGCACGCCAACTCCTGCGTTCTTGCCTGGAGTAGGGTGCCCCCCCCCGGCCAGGCATTGCCTCACAGCCCCCCTACCCCGGCTGCTGGATGTGGCGGCTCCCCCCTCCCCCCCAGTTCTTCTGGCAGGAGCACTGCTTGGCTGGCCACGTCTGGGGGGAGGGAGGAGGGGGGCTTGCCTTCTCCGGATTCATCGCTGGCTCTGGGGTCCAGCCCGCAACTTTGCGTGTGGCTTTCCTTCCAGGAGCTGGTGAGGCTCCCTTCCCTGGCCTGACTTTCCCACATCCATGGGTGATACCTGAGGCTGCAGGGAATACTCTTCTCTCTCGGGAAGTCAGCAGTGATCCCCCCCCCCCCCCCCCCCGCAAACATCCTCAGGTCTCTCACAGCTGATATGCCTCTTCCCAGCTTTTCCTGCCTCATCTCCTGGCTGAGTGGAGCTGTCGGAATGAAATGAGCATTTGGTTCCATCTTTGCCTGGATGGCTCCTCCTTGCTTTGGTCTCCAGGAAAAGGGCCCTGTGGATTTTGTCTGTGGAAGCTGGGCGTTCTGGCCATGTTCTCGAAGATGCAAAGCGCTCCAGGTGCTCTCTCTTTCAGCGACCTTTTCAACAGACCTGAAAGGGCAAGCATTACTTCCCCTGCCAGGGGGGGTGGGTGGGGGAGAAGTGGCACGGGCTGGTCTCCATCCAGTATCTGGACTGGGTGTTCCTCTGCCCCCCAGCCTCCCCACCAGCCGAAGTGGCCTGATTCCCCCCCCCCCCCAGTCCCATCGGCTCATTTTGCAGGGCCCTCTCCATTGCCTGGCAGAAGCGCTTGATCTATGCTTGTGCCTTGAGGTCCTTGAACTGCTGGCCCTGCCAGGAGGGGTCATGAGACCCCTCCCTCCACCCCCAGACCGTGGCCCTTGCCACTTGCACCACCAAAACTTGGTAGGGGTGAGGCCAGCTCCCTCCTGGGCCCCGGAATTCCCTCTGTTTGCTCTTTGGGGGCCGTAGCTTGGTTCCTTGGGTAGCGTTTGCTGCCCCTCTGGGGAGCCTGCCCAGGTGCATGAGGGTGAGCCTGAAGGGTGCCAGCACCTTATTTATTTATTTATTTATTTATTTATTTGATTTCTTAGCCGCTCTCCCTGCGTTCACAGGCCTTGGGCCAGCCTCCTAAGTGAGGCCCCCAGTCAGTCCTCTTGATGAGGGGGCATGACATGGCTTGCTGCAGCTGCTGCCATGGGGGCTCGAAGGCGCTTCCTCACTTGCCTGCCTTCAGCGCTAAGAAGATTGGTGGGCAGTTCAAAGAAATTGTGGAGAATAAAACAATCCATAAAAACATTCTGAATCCTAATATGGCATTCATAAAGCTGTCCTGAGTCTAGAAGCAGACTGCAAAAAACAGGGTTTTAATTTTTTTAAAAAAATGTTTATTAATATTTTATAAGGTTTACAACACAACTAGGAAATACATACAATCAGTGAGTTATAGTAATTAAACTTGGTGAATATACTAGCAGTAAGTAAAACAGTAAATTCCATGCATGCACATCGTAAGCAGTGAGAGTTGTCTATCACTGCATGGCCAAGCATCGCTCCAAGCAAGGATACAACAAATCTATCCTATCTAGATGAGTGCTTGATATTTAAAGATGCAGCAGAGTCCGGTGAACGGGTTCATGTGGTTGAATACTATTTGTAGTGACATATCTAAGGAATGGAAAACGTTTTTCCACGAAGTGAGTCATCTTCGGATAAATCAAAGACTGGAGAAGACGGTCTGAGATCTTCTTCGTGGTCTCTGTGCATCACACCTCTGGGATTAAGTGCGCCTGCGCCGATCCCGATCGGTAATCTTCAAAGCCTAATGGATTTTCGCGCCAGCTCCCCGATCACGTGCATGTCCCACTGCGCATGACCCAGGGAGGGGCACGAGGATCCCGCCAGTTCTCTTCTGACCGCCGCGTCGTGAGGACCCCTCTCTCGCTCCGGTCGGTAGTACTTTCATTTTTCCTATTGGAAAAAGCCTTTTCGGACTGTTTTTCTTCCCTTTTTTGACCTCGGACTGTTTACTGGACTCGCTCTCGGATTTTCCTCGTTCTTCTCCCCGCTCAGCCTATGGCCCAGCGGTGGGGCTTCTTTAAGCGCTGTCGGGACTGTGGCAGTAAAATAGCACCTCCAGATAAGCACGCTCTTTGCCTCCTGTGCCTGGGCGAGTCGCATCGAGTAGACTCCTGTTCGAGCTGCGCTGCCTTCTCTAAACAAACCCGTAAGAACCGTGCAGCGAGACTGAGAGTGGCACTTTTGGAAGCAGCGTTATCGCCTAAAATGTCGACCGCCGAGGCCTCGACGACATCACCATCGGCCCCGACGGGCCCGGCACCGTCCCCGACAAGGAGCACCGTCGGTACCGATAAGTCGGTAACGAAACGATCCCTCCAGCTGCCGCAAACTCCTGCAAAGAAGCGCAGAGAGGGCAAGGGGGAAAAGGGCAAGCACAAGCACAAAAAATCGAGTGCACAGTCGACGCAGGGCGCGTCCGACCTGACCCAGCGTGGGTCTCCGCAGCTTGACCCTTCCGGGCGCGAGCGACCCCGGGGCAGCTCAGTCTCCCCGATGCTGCGACCCATTCAATTGACGGACTCGGACCCCGACATCGAGCTGACACAGGTCCCTCGGAGCAGTCCAGAGGCCGGAACCGACCCGTCACCGCCACCGAGAGGAGAACGAGACTGGCGTCTTCCTCCTTCTTCGGTGCCGTGGGACGTCCGTCAGTGGCGATACCTATACGGTTCCTCGTATCCCCCGCCACCGCAATGGTACCCAGCGGAATGGGACCGACAGTCGACGTCGTCGAGAGTCTCACGATGCTAAGATCCACCGGCACCGGGGCCTCTCCCGTCTCCGATGCCGAAGCCATCACCGGCACTGATGCCGATACCAATGCCGATACCGCAGACCCCACCCGATGTCGACCTCCCTCCGTATCAACCGGACCCGTCGAACCCTATGTCACCCTCCGAACACCTGTCGGTACCGAATTCCTCCGCTTCATCCGATTCCGAAGAGGAATCCCCCACTCATCCATCACCATCCCCTGATGTCGCTGACAATCTCCCGATTTCCCCTTCCGAAGACGTAAAGTCCTACGGGGAACTCGTCAAAAGAATGGCTCATTCCCTGGCTCTAGCCACCATCCAACCAGCCCCAGCCGCTACCGATACCATCTTTGACATAGTGCAGATGGACACATCTACGGCAGTAGCTCTACCACTAATTTCGGTGCTTCTTAACACCGCTAAAGAATCCTGGGGACACCCCTCATCAACTCCAATCTTGAGCAAGAGGTTGGATCACATGTATCGTCTCCAAGAGCCGGGGGCAGAATTTTTGTTCATCCACCCCAAACCCAACTCGGTCGTGGTGACACCTTCAGCTAAGGGCCGCAGTGGCCATTCCTCCCCCCTCGACAAAGAAGGACGGAAACTCGATTCGTTCGGAAGATGATTTTATTCTGCAGGAGCATTAGGTATCAAAACTGCAAACTACACGGCTTGCATGAGCCGATATCAATACTCCCTATGGGAGCAGATGACACCGCTCCTGGCACACCTTCCTGAAGACGAACAGCATCTGGCCAGGAAGATTCAAAAGGAGGGCATGGTCTTGGCTAAACACCAGTTGAATGCCTCCAAACATGTTGCTGATGTAACTTCGAAGACACTTACTTCGGCAGTTGCCCTCCGGAGACATGCTTGGCTGAGGTTGACGGCGCTTCCTCAGGACACAAAATCGCTAGTCGAAGATATCCCCTTCGAGGGTGAAGGGCTGTTCAGCTCTACCACAGACACAGTCCTTCATGATCTAGACAAAAGTATGAAGACATCACGTAACTTAGGTGTCTCTCAGCCAAGGCAACAGAAACAAAGAAGTTGGCAGAGATCCTGGTCAAAGAAGCAACCACAAAGATCTCCCAACGAACCACAGTGGCAAAGACCGGCACACTCTGCTTATCAACAGAAGCCTTACAGCCACAAACCGCGCTTCCCAACAGCTTCTGCCTCCAAGGCAAACCCCCCTAGACCCAATAAACAGGGTCTTTGACTCCCACACGCACTCCGATCCTCCCACCCGTCTGGCACCCTTCCTACCTGCATGGCAAGTTATAACCACGGACAAGTGGGCCCTATCCGTAGTAGCGGAAGGTTACCGGATAGAGTTCTTCCAGACACCACAGGAACCCTACTTTGTAGCCACCCCTCCCTCAGACACCCTGTCATCAGAGGTCGAAGCCCTTCTATCCAAGGACGCCATAGAGCCGGTACCCATACACCATCTCCAGCAGGGGTTTTACTCCCGCTACTTCACGGTACCAAAGAAGGATGGCGAACTCCGTCCCATTTTAGACCTGAGGAACCTCAATGCATTCATCACATACAAGAAGTTCCACATGACCACCCTCCAGACCATCCTGCCACTGCTAGAAGCCAACGTATGGATGGTGACGCTGGACTTAAAGGACGCGTACTTCCATGTGACGATCCATCCAGCTCACAGACCGTTTTTGCGTTTCGCGGTCGGTCCGCGTCACTTCCAATACAAGGCTCTCCCCTTTGGCCTTTCTACGGCCCCTCGTGTCTTCACGAAACTTATGGCAGTGGTGGCTGCCCACCTACGGCTTCAATGTGTTCAGCTTTACCCGTATCTGGACGACTAGTTACTGGTCGCCCCCTCCGCGACAATTTTACAAGATCACATCCGGATAACCCTCAGCGCCCTAGACTCTCTAGGTCTAACGATCAATCTCAAAAAGTCCATGCTCATACCGTCCAGACGAGTACAATTCATCGGAGCCATTCTGGACTCCCTGCAATGCAGGGCCTTTCTGCCCCCCAACAGGGCAACGGACATAACCTCTCTCCTCCATTCGATCCGACAGGACAAGGAGGCTACGGCCAAGCAAATACTTCACCTACTAGGCCTAATGGCCTCAACCACGGCGGTGATTCCGTTCGCCAAGCTACGGATGAGACCACTACAGCTCTGGTTCCTGAGACGCTTTCGTCCCAGCATCCACTCTCTCTCCAAGCTCTTCCGATTCTCAGAGCAAGTTCTGGAAACCATGACGTGGTGGCTGGCACCCCAGAATCTTCAATCTGGTGCACCCTTTCGACTCCCGCCCCCCTCAGCAACCATTACCACGGATGCCTCCCTATGGGGCTGGGGAGCTCACCTGGATGGTGTCGGTGTGGGCGGGAAGTGGGACCCGTCTGTGGCCCACAACCACATCAATTTTCTAGAACTCCTGGCAGTTCTCTATGCAGTGCGGTCATTCCGCAACTCCCTGTCGGGAAGGACGGTGGCTGTCCTCACGGACAATACAACCACCATGTACTACATCAACCGGCAGGGTGGAACGGTCTCCCGTGGACTCTGCCGCTTAGCTATCGAGCTTTGGGACGAGTGCCAAGCCATCGGCATTCACCTCGTAGCGAATCACCTTCCAGGACTGCTCAACACCCAAGCAGACTTCCTGAGCAGAGGAGGAGCATCCCTACACAACTGGGAGCTGAACCCTCTCTACCTGACCCCGATCTTCGATCGGTGGGGTCATCCCTCAGTGGACGTATTCGCCTCTCGGGAGAACAAGAAATGTCATCTCTTTTGCTCCAGAGCCGGCGCAGATCCAGCGTCCCTCGGGGACGGCCTCCTGCTTCAGTGGACGGGGAGACATCTGTACCTCTTCCCCCCGATCCCTCTGATACCGAGGGTAGTCCACAAACTGATGTCAGAGCGACCACGAGCGATTCTCATCACACCGTGGTGGCCGAGACAACCGTGGTTTCCCACACTCCTTCATCTCTCCCTAGGGATCTACCTTCACCTCCCGACGCTCCCAGACCTTCTTTGGATGCACGGAGGTCAGGTACTTCACCACGACGTTCCCAAGTTGAAGCTAACAGCATGGATGCTTCAACCTCAGATATAGACTCATGCATTGCACAGGTTCTCTTGAACTCACGCAAGCTGTCCACACGCCGTTCCTATGCGGCGAAGTGGAATAAGTTTATGGTTTTTCTAACTTCAATAGGGCGGCCTACTGTTCCTGCCACCCTTAATGATATTTTTGGTTTTTTGTTATCCTGTTCGGATAGAGGACTGTGCCACTCTTCTATAAGAGTTTACTTATCAGCTATCTCCATCAACCATCCGGAGATTGGGGGATACTCAGTATTCTCTCACCCGACTACGAAACAATTCCTTAAGGGAATGCGTCGCCTCTGTCCACCAGTACGGACACCGGTCCCAGCATGAGACCTACCATTAGTTCTTACCAAGTTAATGGGCAAACCGTTTGAGCCGATGGCCTCCTGCAGCCTCCAGCTTCTCTCGTGGAAGGTAGCGTTTCTGGTGGCTATCACGTCTGCTCGACGTGTGAGTGAGCTCTCAGCGCTTCGTTGCGACCCACCGTATCTCACTTTTCATCATGGAGCAGTTACCCTGGCTCCGGATATCACCTTCCTACCCAAGATTGTCTCGGACTTCCATGTGGGAGCGGACATCACGCTGCCTGTGTTTTTTCCTGATCCTCAGGACCCATCACAACGCAGCTTACACTCTCTGGACGTCAAGAGAGCTCTTTCTTTTTACTTGCATCGGACAAAGCTGTTTCGCAAGTCTCCGGCTCTCTTCGTCACGTGTGCCTTGCCCAGACAGGGACTGAAACTATCGTCTCAGAGACTCTCGAAGTGGATAGTAGAGACGATAAAGCTTGCCTACCTCCTGGCTAAGAGGCCATTGCCGGCATCCCTCCGGGCACACTCCACGAGAGCCGTGGCTGCTTCCACGGCATTCCTCAGGGGCATCCCCCTGGGAGACATCTGCATGCTGCAACGTGGGCGCCTCCTCACACGTTTGTGAAGCACTACGCCCTAGATGTCCGTGTCCATCAGCGTACCTTGGTGGGCCGTGCAGTTCTACAAGCAGCTCAGATGTGAGACCTCCAGCACCCACCCCCAGGTATGTGGTGTGTTTATTGCTCGCTATTCTCCCAGAGGTGTGATGCACAGAGACCACGAAGAAGATATACAGGTTGCTTACCTGTAATTGGAGATCTTCAAGTGGTTATCTGTGCATTCACACCACCCGCCCTCCTTCCCCTCTGCTTTCGGTCTCCCTCATTTTTCTTGGGGGCTGTTAGCAGTGGTCAGAAGGAACTGGCGGGATCCTCGTGCCCCTCCCCGGGTCATGCGCAGTGGGACGTGCACGTGACCGGGGAGCTGGCGCGAAAATCCGTTAGGCTTTGAAGATTACTGATCGGGATCGGCGCAGGCGCACTTAATCCCAGAGGTGTGAATGCACAGATGACCACTCGAAGATCTCCAATTACAGGTAAGCAACCTGTATATCTTTTCCAGCACGAAGTGCTCCTGGACCTTGTTGTACCAGGGAGTTTTACCAGAGAGTTTTACCCTGAGTTAAAAGGACAGTGAGGAAGGTCCCAGGAAAGCCTCAAGAGGAAGGGCATTCCAGAGGTGTGGTCCCACCACTGAGAAGGCCCTGTCTCTGAGTTGCCAGTTGCCTCACCTCTGGGGGCAGGGAGACAGCGAGGCTCACGAAGAGGCTCTGAGCCGGTGGGCTCAACAGTCAGTGTCTGCTTAAGTCAGGAGACGGAAGACTGCCAGTTTGTTTGTTTGTTTGTTTGTTTGTTTGTTTGTTTAGATTTATATCCCGCCTGACCAACACAAGCGGCTCTAGGCAGTTCCAGGTTCAGCAGCTGTCTGCCTCGGAGTACCAGCCTGTGATGAGCCCATGGAACCCCACCCACTGCTGAAAGCTCACTGGTCCCCCTGGCCTCCTTTGCCTGGCCAGAGACCACTCTTGCCCACCCTCCTCTGCGCCCTGCTTGCGGGCTTCCCCGGAGGGCTTGGGGGCACTTCTCATGTTCTCTGCCAGGCATTTCTCTGGCTGCCCCACAGGCCTGGCTGGGGACCTCCATTTCTGCTGCTGTGCGAGCTTCCTTTTTTTGTTTCCTTTCGCGTGTGTGCTGACTCACTTGGGCCAGGAAGGGTCACCGGAGGGCGTTTCCTTTCCTGAGCCTGATCTTGGGTGAAGATGGAAGGCATCTCAAGGCCTGGTGTGAGGCACAAAAATCAAAATCATTTTCCTTGGGGAGGCCTTTGTCTCTCCTCCCCACTCCCCCCTCATGTGTCACAGGCGGGCGGGGGGGGGGGGAGGCAATCCCCTGTCCTTCTAATGATTGTTTGATGTGGCAGCAGATACCCACATCTGTCACTTCAGTGGTCGACTGCTGGAGTTTCCCTGTGTCCCTTCTCCTTTTGCCGGGGGGGGGGGGTGTCAACTATTCTTGGAGCTCTGGGACCTGTGTGGACAAATGGGGGGACGGACGACGACTGCACTGGGAGCCGTGAAATTGCCCCCTCTTCATCACTGGAGACATCCTGGGAAAATGCTGTCCCTCCCTGACAGTCGTGCATCCCATTCCAGTCTAATCCTTATTTTAAGCACATTGTAATACCACCTCAAGACAATTTGTGCCAGTGAAGCCATCCCGAGGACATGAAGGAAATGGGTGCTCAAAGCTTGCGTTGGGCTGCAAGTTACGTCTCTTGTGAGTTTCTGTGTCGGAGGTCTGTGTGTGAGTGAGAGAGAAGAAGAGTTGGATTTATACTCCGCTCTTCACTCAGAATCTCAGAGTGGCTTACAGTCTCCTTTCCCTTCCCCTCCCCACAACAGACACCCTGTGAGGTAGGAGGGGCTGAGAGAGCTCTGCGAGAACTGTGACTGACCCAAGGTCACCCAGCTGGCTGCAAGTGTGGTAGGAGTGGGGAATCGGTTCTCCCAGATTAGAATCTGCTGCTCCTGACCAATACACCAAACTGGCTGGATCAAAGAGGAAATGTGCTAATGGTACATTATTTACTTAATTTATTTATTTATCAGATTTATACCCTGCCCTCCCAGCCAAGGCCGGCTCAGGGCGTCTTACATAAAAATAAAAACACATCAGTAACAATTATAAACAACCCTAAAACCTTCAACAATATAAAGTGCTAGCTGACATTAATGATGTTGTGCAATTAGGCTGTTAGCCGCCTAGAGCCAGCCTGTGCTGGCTAGGCGGGATACAAGTCTGAATGAATGAGTGAACGGATGCTACTGTTCAGCGATGGCGGCCACCTCCTAATCATCGGCTCATAGGCCTCTCCTTGATGTGGCTGGCCCAGGCTGCTCTTGGTGGCGCCAGGGGTCAGGGGTCTCTGCCTTGAAGTCTGGCCTGGGGCTGGGGGTGTGAAGGCCAGGTGAAGGATACCGTTGGATCAGTTTTGAGGAGTGTGTGTGTGTGTGTGTGTCCGGGGGACAAGATGTGTCCTGTGCATTGTGGCCGTTGAGGGGGTGCGTAGTGTGTGCGCATGTATCTCTAAAAGTGCGCAGATACCCCCAGGCGATGTGTTTACTCCCCCCCCCCCCCCACACACACATGCCGGAGGCTTCTGGAATTCCTTTGGCTGAGCCTTCGGAGAGGCGCTTCTGTGCGTCTCGGAGATGTGTGCTGCCAGCCAATGGGAAACCAGAGCCTCCAAATGCGCCACAAGCATTGTGGAACTCTTCAGGAATGCAGGCCTGGAAAGTCTCCGGATGAGAGGCAGCGGTGGCGGTGGCGGCGGCGGCAGAGAGAGGGAAGCAGGGCCCTGCAGCCACTGCCTCCTCCAGAGTAATGGCCTCCGTGAGCCTCAGTGGGAACCTGGCCACTCCCTCCACACTGCCGTGGCTTCAGCCAGAGCAGAGAGAAGCTGGAGCTCACCGTCTGTCCCTGGTTGGGGGGAGGAGGGGAGGTGTATTCCAGTCCCGCTGTTGTTCGCTTCTCCTTTTGCCTGTTCCTGGGGGTGGGGGGGGGGAGAGGCTTGAGGCCCCGGGATGGATGGATGGGAGGTTCCTTGGCGTTCCCTTTCCTTGTTAACTTGGGCCTGGCCTCAAAGTGGCTCCAGCCAGCTGCTTCGGCCTCCTTCTCTGTCAGCCAGGCTAGCCCAGAGAGCAGCAGGCCAGCGGTGGGTGGGGGCTGTTCTGGCCAGGCACTGGCCTGGGGCGAGTGGGAGGCAGGTGAGAGGCCAGAATGGTTTCCAGCGCTTGCTCGCTCGCGCTCTCAGCTTGCCCTGCCCTGCGCGTCTTGGGTGCTGCCTTCTTCCCCCGCTGGACTTGGGGGTGTTGATCTTGCCCAGCAGGGGGCTGCCCCAGGCTCCTTGCCTGCCTTCTGCTGGCCGCCTCGGGTGCTCGGGCCTCTTCTCCCCTCCCTGCCCTCTCCTAGGCAGCCCAGCCTTCTCAGGTCTCCAAGGGGGTGTCTGAAGAGGCAGCCAGCCGTGTCCCTGTCTCGTGCCCCTACTCAGGCTCAAAGGCTGTGGCAGGAGAAGAGCCCGGATGGACCCGCTTTGTGCTAAAGTTTATGTGCCCCCTTTCCAAAGACCTGCTTGAGGTGGCACACACACAAGGGAGAGCAGTGCTGATAATGGCGATGGGACCCATGATGCCCGGCTTGCTGTCTAAGATGCGCCTCCATGGAAACTACCTGCATCCACCGGGGGCCCAACAGGCCAAACTTCTGGTGGCCGCAGCCTTCTCTCTGGCATTCATTCCCTGGGCTCTTGAGTCAGTTCAAAGGCCCCGAAATCTCAGGCAGGGCAGAAGTGGCTGCTGAAGGCCCCTCCCTTCCTCGGAGAGGAAGTGACTCCGGAGGACTGGCCAGGGCAAGAGGAAATGGGCTGTGGTTGTGGGAAGCAGATACAGGGAAGCCCAGACCAGCCGTGGGGGTCAGGCGGAGCCTTGTACCTGGAAACGGTTCCGCTGGGGTGGCCGAAGTCTGGTGGCTCTGGGCTGGGCTTGGAGCCGAAGGACCTTCCAGCCCGAGAACGGAGGCCTGCCCGAGGACTTGGCTAGCAGCAGCAGCAGTTGGGTAGGAGGCCTTGGGGCACTGAGGGCAGGAATGGAGGACTTCTTGGCAAGGTGGATGTGGGTGATGCATCTTCTTCAGAACTCAGAGGGCATGGGGGCTGATTCAAGCCAAGGGGGAAGGGTGGGCAAGTCAAAGGCATGCCGGGCACAGTATGGGCCGATCTGGAAGCCACATGCCGGGTGGCCCAAAAGAGCATGGTGGAGACTCTCGTGTGATTTCTGAGCTGGCAAAGGCCTTCTGCAGAGTGGTAGCAGGGGAGAGCTGAGGGCTTCAGCGGGCTGATGCCCGGGCAGAGGAATCGTTGCTGATGGGTGGCTGGTGCAGCTGCCACGGCCCCAGCCACTGGGGGGTGGCAACTGCCCATGCCCCTGCCCCCCATGGAGGAGGAGGAAGCTTCCACCGCTGCTTGCATTTGCCCCATCCATGATGGGCAGCCGGCTTCTGGTGTCAGTTCCCACCCACCTCGCAGGGGGCAAAGGGGGGGAGGCGGGGTCATGGTGGCAGCAGTGATTCCAGGGCCCCCGGTCCCACTGCCTCCATGCCTGGGAGGGAGAGAGTAGTGGGGTGGATGGACCTCCGGGACCCTCTCATCCAGCCCCCTTTGTTCTGCAGCTGAGCCTGTGGAAGGCAACATCCAGCTCCAGCTGAGCTCCACCAAGGAATCCCCAGGAGTCCAGGGAGCTGAAGTGTGCCGTTGGTGGCGGCTTCCTCCTGGCAGCTTCCGTGTCCTCCTCCCCGCTGTGTATCTCCCAGGTCCCTTTCTTGCCTTGTGGGCTTATCAGCCCAGGCTCCCTGGCAGCTGCCTTCCTCTTGCGGACAGGGCTGTCGTGTGCCAGAGAGGCCCCCTGGCTGATCAGGCTTCTGCCACCCACACCTGCCCCACCGAGCTGATTGGGCAGCTTCTCTGGTGTCCCCTGGAAGGGCTGCTGGAGACGCAGCTTTTGGCTGTGAGGCCCATGGGATGAGATGGCACCAAATCCGGTGGGACTACGACAGGCCCAGGGGCAAGCAGGCCCGCTTGCCCGGCTGCTGGGAGAACTGGTGGCAAGTGCTTCACTCAGGCCTTCTTGCCCTCCTCTCGAGGGGCCTCAAGCAAGGCCTCTTTGCTTGCTCCGCTGCTTTTAAAGAGCCGGAGTCCCCTCCTGGTTCCTTGTGGCTCAGCTCAGGAACAGACAGCAGCTCAGCTGAGAAGCAGGCGCTTTGGGCTTAGTGGGCCTCAGAGAGATGCAAAAGGACAAGTGCTTGTTGTGAGAGCGGACGTCCAGATGCCAGCCTGCGGCTAGCCTTGTATGGTGGCAGGTCCTCATCAGAAGGAAGATGGATAGGTGCCTGCAGATGTGCCGAGGGGCGCAGGGTGCCTTTCTGGGGGGAGCAGTGGGAGGCCCAAGTTGGCTTTGTAGCCACCCTCGTGGCTGATTTATGCACCTCTCTCTGTCCTGGGTTTTCCGCAACGCGTGCCTTTGGAAGCAGACGGCAGCAGCCAGCACTCACCGTGCGCACATATGCTCTCTTTTCTGCTCCCCTCCTCTCACCCCACAGTAGTAACAAGGTGTCGTCTCTCACAGGTGAAGCAGAAGTGGGGACTCCCTGTCGGCCACCATGGTTGCCCTGTCCCTCAAGATCAGCATCGGCAATGTGGTCAAGACAATGCAGTTTGAGCCCTCCACCATGGTGTATGATGCTTGCCGCATCATCCGGGAGCGGGTGCCCGAGGCGCAGATGGGGCAGCGTAAGTGATGGGCCAGCCGGCTGGATTGTGTCTGTTTCCCAAGGCCAGAGTGGCCCAGCTGGATACCTTCCATTTTGGAGGTCTTGTTCGCTTTGGGGGGGGGGGGGGGGACACATGCACCAGTCTCTTGAAGCCAGAATTACGGTGTGTGTGTGTGTGGGGGGGGTGTTCTGGTTTGGCCTTGTGGCTTTAGTCTTTGGGTGTTATCTCGTCAGTCTCAGACCCGAGTGTGGCTGGCTGCTTGAGAGGCTGACCTCTGATCTTGGCCACTGTCTACTTGGGCAGAATTGCTACCACTGTCTCCTTAGGACGGTGCTGCAGGAAGTTCAGCTGGGAGGGAAAGCAGACTCTGCTTGGCTTTGTCTGATTAGTGAACGCTGGCCCAGTGTGTCCTTTGTTATTGCCAGTGACCTAAAGCCTGCATGAGAGTTTATAGGTCTGAAGTCCAAAAATTTGGGCCACAAATTCTTGGCTTCTGACCTGCAGTTGCAATGCCCAGCATAGATACCAGTTGACCAGGCTGCCCAAGTGAAAAATCAAAAAGTCTGGTTCTTGGAGAGATCAAATGTGGCATACAGGACTACCTGGCATAACTCCTGGCCGATCCTAGTCCTCAGAGTCTTCGGTGCAAATGGGATCTTTACACTTCCCAGATCTCAGAGGCCCAAAGCGAATTTCCTGCATAGCAATAACCACATGTGACCCATGGCAGGGACTCTGGGTCCTAGCTCCTTTGGGGGAATGGCTTTTCACAAAATGGGTGTCCTCCGGCCAGTTCCAGGGCAAGTCTGCCTTGGACATTTTCTGCAGCTGTTGGCTTGGCCCAGGAGGACACATTTTGGGGATTGGACAGCTAAGAAGACTGCAGTGAGAGCTGGCATAGGGGAAGGGAGCGGCCTGTTTTCAAATTCAGGTTGACATTTGCTGCTGCTGCTGCTGCGCCTTCCCCTTTTCGCCCTGGCTTGTTGAGCTGACTTCAGCACAGAGACTCCAGCAGTTCTTGTGCTTTACGCAGCTGGGCTGAGCTTTAATATCCACCGTAGCACAAACGTACAGTCAGGATTCCTTTGTGTGCGGAGGAAACTGGCCCCTTAAACGCTGTGCCACCACAGCAGCCTGCCTCGATTAGGAGAGAGGCCGTAGTATTTTGCTTCGGATTGGCTGTATCTTCTTGAACAATTCATATCTGCCTGTGCAGTTGTAAGTACTCAAAACGTACGTAAAGGGCGTAGCTGCTGGTGTGTGCGCTGGGCTCCAGGGCATCTTCTAGGAGAATCGCTGCTCTTTTCCAGCCAATGACTTCGGCCTGTTTCTGTCCGATGAGGACCCGAAGAAAGGGATCTGGCTGGAAGCTGGGAAGGCTTTGGACTACTACATGCTGCGCAATGGGGTGCGTCCTTTCCTCCAGCCTCCAAGCGGGACTGGCTCAGTCCATCTTGGGTACCTGTCCTTGCCTTCCTCCCCAGAGAGGACCCCTGGGTGGTACTGGAGGTCCCCTTGCCTGGTGGTCTTCATCCCCAGGCCCCTGCCCGGGTGCCCTGGGTGACCTCCCCCCCCCCGCCTGGCAGTCTGCCGCGACTGAACTGGCCTTGCGGCCCTGTCCTTTCCAGGACACGATGGAGTACAAGAAGAAGCAGCGGCCCCTGAAGGTCCGCATGCTGGATGGGACCGTCAAGACTGTCATGGTGGATGATTCCAAGACGGTTACAGACATGCTCATGACCATTTGTGCCAGGATTGGTGAGAGCAAAGGAGGGGGTGGGGGGAGCTGTTCTTGGAACCCAAGGCTGGTTTCCTCTGCGGAGCACGCTGGAGAGAATTCTCCTGTCTCTAACGGTGGGCGGGGCGGGGCGGGGCATGGCTGGGAGATTTGCACCGCCTCCGTCTTCTGGCTGAGCGCCTGGCCGTGGCAGGGTTGGCAAGAGTGCTTCTCACCCTGCAGGCATCACTAACCATGACGAGTACTCTCTGGTGAGGGAGCTCATGGAGGAGAAGAAGGAGGAACAGACCGGCACCCTCAAGAAGGACAAGACCCTCCTGCGCGACGAGAAGAAGATGGAGAAGCTCAAGCAGAAGCTGCACACGGATGACGAGTGTGAGTGCGTGGGGGTGGGGGGGGCAAGGCTGAGTGGGGGGGCCCACTCCCGGGGCCGTCTGGATACACCGCCCCAGCGAGAGGCACGGCAGCAGCGGTGGCAGCATGGACGGCACAGGAAGAGCCCCCTTCCGTTGCTGCTGCTGGCCCGACTGGTGGTGGCGCTGAGGAGAGGAGGGTCTTCCCCTTCCCAGTCCTGGCTGCCTTGCACAGGGCTCTGGACCTGACAGGCAAACGATAAGTCTGTGCAATGGGTCACTCAAACTGACCTCTGTGCCGTACGTAGGGTGGTTGTAGGGTTGCCAGGTCTTGCTTGGAAAATACCTGGGGACTTTGGGGGTGGAGCCGGGAGAGGGCGGGGTTTGGGGAGGGGAGGGGCCTCAGCATGGTACAGTGCCATATAGAGCCCACCCTCCAGAGCAGCCATTTTCTCCAGGGGAGCTAATCTCTGTCAGCTGAGGATCAGTTGTAAAAGCCCCGGGAGATCCCCAGGCCCCGCCTGGAGGCTGGCAACCCTAGGTGGTTGAGAGGAACAGTTTTCTAAAAGGATCCTAGAGGGGGGCCAGGAAATGACAGGCCACTTAGCCTAACATCTGTCCCAGCTTAATTAGTAGAAACTGTATTAAGTATTAAGAACGTTGAGGAACAAGGCCTGCTGAGAGAAAATCAGTATGGTTTCTGAGAAGTGAAGCCCTGCTTCTCCCCAGCCTCTTGGAGTTTCCTGGGCAGGTTAACAGGATAAGGGTGTTCCAGGACAGGCCTGCTCTGACTTACAGACCTACTTCTGCCTGCCCCCTCAGATCCCTGGGCTGGGTGCTGTTCCACTTCCTGCCACTAGGGCGCGCTGCCACCACCTGCTCAGTTTAGGGGTCCTGAGTGAGAGGAACAGGACTCTCCAGCCCTGGCCTGAAGGTCTCCTGCTTTCAGCGCCTGGTTGTCACAGAGACCAAAGGCAACTTCCGTTTTCTCCCGGAGGGTTGGCAACGGGTGCCTTGACCACTTCCCTCCCAGTCTGGGACATTAATAGCATATCCAGGCGGTTGGAGGACTATGTAGTACAGAAACTTAGGGCCACATCCAATAACTGGAGAGCCAGTTTGGTGTAGTGGTTGAGTGCACGGACTCTAGTCTGGGAGGACCGGGTTTGATTCCCCACTCCTCCACTTGCACCTGGCTGGATGACCTTGGGCAAGCCATAGCTCTGGACCAGCTGTTCTCTCAAGGACAGCCTGGGAAAGGGTTCTCTCAGCCCCACCCGCCTCACAGGGTGTCTGTTGTGGGGAGGGGAAGGGAAAGGAGTTTGTAAGCCGCTCTGAGACTCCCTTGGGGAGTGGAGGGCGGGGTATAAATCCAATCTCTTCTCTTCTTCTTCTATTAAAGAGGATTTATTAAAAAGTAAGTTCAAGCACACTTAATCACAACAACAGATCAGCACACGGAAGAACAAGGAAAAGTTGGTGATAAATGCATCCTTCTTTCCCTGGTTCTAAAACTTACTCTAACTAGGGGACACAATCCGAGTAGGTATGTACAAACTCAGAGAGTTGCAGAAAGTTCTGGAGATGTCCCATTCCCTCAGGCTCCCTGCAGCCAGCGGGCCAGGCCACATGTTCAAGATGGCTCCTGGCCTGCGGACCAGAGCTCAGCAGTCTGTCCTCTTCCAAGGACCAGCGCCCAGAGACCCTGCCCCCTCCTGGCAGGAAGCACTTTTATCAGACCTCTCACTCCACCCATTTTACATCACACTCTCCACCCCTTTTGACCTGGTCACACTGGAGATTCCTAACACCAAATACCTCAGTAACCTGGCAAGCTGAGTCATTTGCATAACTGTGGCTGATAACTGACCTGGCTTCCTGCCCTGCCAGAGAGAAGAGGGAAAAAACAGGAACATTTAAAAAAAAACTCAAGAGCAGGGAGGGGGGTTCCCTCCAAAAAGGGTGATCCAGTGGACATCATATACTTGGACTTCAAAAGGCTTCTGACGGAGTTCCTCACCAAAAAGTAGGCTTAGCCAGCGTGAGGTAAAAGGATGAGCCCTTTTATACATTAAAAATTGCTTAAATGAGGGGAAGTAGAGTGTAGGAATAAACTGACAAGGTAACCTTTCATGGTCCGAAAAGTGCATTGGGGGAGGTTTTGGCCTCTCTGTCCTGTCTCCAGGGCAAAAGGTTGGCTGCTGGATGAACTAGGATGCCGGACTAGATGGACCCTTCCTGGTCCTACCCAGCGGGACTCCTCTAATGTTCTCATGCTGGGAGCAGGCTCCCCAGGCAGCGTCAGCAAAGCCCAGAGGAGGGGAGTCCCACGATTGCGGGGCAGAGCTGGCGGTGCCAAGGGGCAGCAGAGAGGGCGGCTGGGGCGGGTCTGTGCGGGGCCAGGGTGCTTGCTGCCCTGAGGAGCTGCTTGGATGCTGAGCTGCCTCTGGGGCTCACCAAATGCTCCCTCCCCTGGGCACAGTGAACTGGCTGGACCACGGGCGCACTCTGCGTGAGCAAGGCATTGAAGACAGTGAAACCCTGCTCCTCCGGCGGAAGTTCTTCTACTCGGACCAGAACGTGGATTCCCGTGACCCGGTGCAGCTCAACCTTCTCTACGTGCAGGTGGGTCCCCTTCCCCGGCCTCCGGCGTGGTCTCTGGAGGGGTCCCGCCCGGGGCAGGAGAGGCGGCGGAGGCCCCGGCGGCACTGCCAGGCCTTTCCCTTGCTGAACAGAGGCAGGCGGCCTCGTTCTGTGGCTCTGGACCCGGGGAGGGGATGTCACGGTGCTGTCCTCTCCCCCCCCCCTTACCTGCAGGCCCGAGACGACATCCTGAACGGCTCTCACCCCGTCTCCTTTGACAAGGCCTGTGAGTTTGCAGGGTACCAGTGCCAGATCCAGTTCGGCCCTCATAACGAGCAGAAACACAAGCCAGGATTCTTGGAGTGAGTGTGGCTGGCCCTGCGGGGTGGGGGGGGGGAGTGCTGTGTCTAGCTCCCTGCAGGATTGGGGGTGGGGCAGGCTCCCACCGAGGAGACGCCCCCTCCCCCGAATGTTTATGGACGTCATCAAACACGTGTGCGCACACACACACACCGGTTTTGGCCGCTTGTTGTTTATTCCACACTGCTGGGGGGTGGGGTGGTCCCGCCCAATCACCACAGAAGCTCTTTGAGCAGGGCCATCTCACTCCCTCTCCCAGTGCCTGAGGTCTCTTTCTCCCTTCCGACAGTCTGAAGGATTTTCTGCCCAAGGAGTACATCAAACAGAAGGGGGAGCGCAAGATTTTCATGGTGAGCGGGGAAGTCAGGGGAAGAGGGCAGCAAATGCCTCCTGGAATCGGGGCCTCTTGGAGGGCTCTGGCTTCTCCTGGCCACGTTCTGTTCCTTCGTCTGACCTGGCTCCTACTGTGGGCAGTGGGGAGTCTGCAGGCAGTTTTGTTTCCTAAATGTGCCGCCAGCATTTCCGCTGTGTGCATCACGCGTGCAGCATGCCTGGTACAAGTGTGGTCGTCAGGTGCAGGAGTGGCTGCAGGCAGGTGACTCAAGGGTCCGAGCTGGGCTTTGCCTCTGGGGTTTGCCCTTTCCCGTGTGAGGAGAAATGCAGCCGCCCCTTAGCAGAGCCAGCTGGGCTTGCGCTGATGTGGGCCCGGGGGGGGGGGGGGGCTTGGGGTGGGGGTTTGTGTGTGCTGCAGGAGGTTTCAGAGAGGCAAGATGGCAGGAGGTCTCTCGGTGTGCTCCTCTGGCAGGCCCACAAGAACTGCGGCAACATGAGTGAGATTGAGGCAAAGGTCCGCTACGTCAAGCTCGCCCGCTCCCTCAAGACCTACGGCGTCTCCTTTTTCTTAGTCAAGGTGAGGCGTGGACTGCTCTGAGGTATGTGGGCTCTAAGAGGAGCAGCTGCCAGGACAAGGAGCCAGTGGCTATAAGGCAGAGCCTCTATGGCAGAGCCTCTGCTTGGCGTGCAGCAGGCCCCAGGTTCAGGCCCCGGCATCCTCTCCAGTGAAAAGGGCCAGGCCAGAGGCGATGGGCAAGAGCTCTGCCGGAGACCCTGGAGAGCCACTGCCAGTCCAAGCAGACAAGGCTGATCTCGACCGTCTGAGAGGTCTGATTCAGTGTAAGGCAGCTGCCCATGCGTGTTCATATGTGTGTTGCTCTGGGGGACCTTGGGGGTGGGGGGCGGCGAGCACCTCCTGCCTGGGACCTCTGCTGTCCCAGGAGACTGCCCCGGGCATTGCCTTCGGTTTGTGGTGTCTCGCTGGGGGGGCTGGGCGTGCCCCGGAGGCAGCACGTGTGGCCCCATCTCCTCTGTGGCCTGCAGGAGAAGATGAAGGGGAAGAACAAGCTGGTTCCCCGCCTTCTGGGCATCACCAAGGAGTGCGTCATGCGAGTGGACGAGAAGACCAAGGAGGTCGTCCAGGAGTGGAACCTCACCAACATCAAGCGCTGGGCTGCCTCCCCCAAAAGCTTCACTCTGGTAACTCCACACACACACACCCTGTGCGCCCCGGCCCTGCTCTCTGCCGCCCTCCGGCATCTGCCGTGAGTCCTGGGGGCCGGGTCCTCCTTTCTCCCGTGGCTGGCCCACCCCCCACCATCCCACCGGTGGCCCAGGTCTCCCCCTTGTCCTCAGCCTGCTCTGGTGGGCGGGGGAGGGGGGGCAGCTCAGGAAGTGGCCTCGTCGTGGAACGGGCCAGCGGCTGCCTGGGGGTGCCACCAGGGTGCACGGAGAGAGCTGCTGCGCCATCTGCGGCCTTTGCTGTGCTGTCCCAGGACTTTGGCGATTACCAGGACGGCTACTACTCCGTGCAGACGACGGAAGGAGAGCAGATCGCCCAGCTCATTGCCGGCTATATCGACATCATCCTGAAGAAGGTGAGGAGC
Source organism: Lepidodactylus listeri (assembly GCA_029233225.1). Lineage (NCBI taxonomy): Eukaryota > Metazoa > Chordata > Lepidosauria > Squamata > Gekkonidae > Lepidodactylus > Lepidodactylus listeri. Next base: position 201,317 of record JARCFY010000004.1, on the reverse strand, counting down.
CCTGGAGGGGCTGGGGTCAGGAGGTCCCGTCGGGGGCACATGGGGGCAAAGCCCAGCCAGGCCGGCAGGCAGAAAGGAATTGGGGGGGCTGCCTACCTGGAAGGGCCTTGTTGGCACAGAGTGCTGGGCCGGCTGGACTTGGCGTCTGCCACAGCAAGGCCATTTCTTCCTGGCCCGGCCAGTGATGATGCTACGGCCCCCTCCACAAGGCTGTAAAGCTGGGCTGTTGATGTCAGAGCGCTTGTCCCCTCCACCAGCCGGCAAGGCAGATGTTGCCCTGGGAGCCAGGGAGGGCTGTGCCACCCTTGCAGGGCCTGAGGGTGGTCTCTTGTCCTGGTGAGTCAGCTGGCTGTGATCAGAAGGCCGGGAGGGTAGCCAGGCTTTCTCCCACCTCATCCAGTGGGGAAACTGGCTCAGTGGTCGGGACGTGGCTCAGAGGTGGAGCCTCTGCTTGGCATGCAGAAGGGCCCAGGTCCAAGCCCCGGCAGCACCTCCTGTTAGGAGTGTTGGGCACTAGGTGATGTGAGAGGTCTCCAGCACCTGGAACCTGGACAGGTGGACTTCGGGGGGAGGGGGTTCCAATTCAGGAGAAGGCTGCCTCACGTGTCTGACTGACTGACCATCTGGCCCTCAGAAAAAGAGCAAGGACCACTTTGGGCTGGAGGGAGATGAGGAATCCACCATGCTCGAGGACTCTGTCTCTCCCAAAAAGTAAGGCTGGGGATGTGGGGGGGGAATGTGGGGGGGGGGTGCGGCAGGGCATCTTGGGCGTGGAGACTACTCTGCGTGGCCTGGAGGGAGGGAGGGAGGCCTTGGTGTGCGGCAGGCGCTCCAGGAGCAGAGGGGGGGGGGGCACGTGGGATGACTGCTCAGGCATGTAGAGCCGGTGCTGGCCCCAGAGGGCCCCGGAGGGCAGGGCTGTCAAGTTGGTTGCTTCTCTTGCCTGGCAGGTCCACGGTGCTGCAGCAGCAGTTCAACCAGGTGAACAAGGTGGAGCATGGCTCAGTGGCCCTTCCTGCCATCATACGCCCGGGTGCGGGAGGGCCGGAGAACTTCCAGATGGGCACCATGCCCCAGGCCCAGCAGCAGGTGACCAGTGGCCAGATGCACCGTGGGCACATGCCCCCCCTGGTAAGGGACCTGCGCTCAGGGCTGGCCTGCGCTCTCCCAGGGCCTGCTTACGCCTGGGGCAGGGCTGTCGTCTCCCTCGCTCCCCAGGTGCAGCTCCTGCCTGCTACACGTGTTGGTAGGATCCTGATCTGCCCCCCCCCCCTCCTCCTCCTCCTCCTCCTCCTCCTTCTTCTGTTGCAGACCTCAGCTCAGCAGGCCCTGACGGGCACCATCAACTCAAGCATGCAGGCCGTGCACGCTGCCCAGTCCAACCTGGATGACTTTGAGACCCTCCCTCCCCTGGGACAGGATGCGGTGAGTGGGACGGGGGCTAAGGGAGAGGTTAGAACCCCGCACCAGGAGAAGCCTGCTCTCTCTCTTTCTCTCCCCCCCTCCCTCCCCCCCAACGGGGGAGGAGCAGCAGAGCTTGGCTTGACAGCCTCCCCCCCACCCCGCTCTCTGTTTCAGGCCTCCAAAGCCTGGCGCAAGAACAAGATGGATGAATCCAAGCACGAGATCCACTCCCAGGTGGACGCCATCACTGCGGGCACGGCCTCCGTGGTGAACCTGACGGCGGGTGACCCTGCTGAGACAGACTACACTGCTGTGGGCTGCGCCGTCACCACCATCTCCTCCAACCTGACGGAGATGTCCAAAGGGGTCAAACTGCTGGCGGCGCTCATGGAGGACGAGGGGGGCAATGGGCGGCAGCTCCTGCAGGCAGCGAAGAACCTGGCTGGAGCCGTCTCGGAGCTGCTGAAGACTGCACAGCCGGCCAGCACCGAGGTGAGTGGGGCGTTGGGGGGGGGGGGAGAGGCCTCTGTCCTGGGGGTTGGGGGGAAGAGGCCATTCACTGGACCTCTGGAGACATGGGTTTGTGCCGGGGTGGTGAAGATGCATTTGTCGGGAGAGAAATTGCGTTGTGGCTTTGGGGTGAAAGGCAGTCCCCTCAGTATTTCCTCCAGCAGGTTAGCCAGGGCAGGGCAGGGCAGGGCTGGGCTGGGCTGGGCTGGGCTGGGCTGATGGCCCTGGGAGAGGCTTGTGGGTGTCCAAGGGACATGGCCAGCCTGGGAGCGGTACAGGACACGGACAGTGGTGCTTGCTCTCGAAGGTTCCTGGAGGGATGAGTGCTGGCTGGGACCGGCTGGGCATGTGGAAGGCCAGGGAATGGGCAGCCCGCCTGGAGACCGGCCGTCGACCCAGCCGAGGAGGCCCCGAGCAGCACTCAGCGGGGGAGGAGCCTGTAAATCTGGGGGTGGAGCCCGTGACGGGTCGCCTTTCTGGATCAGACTCCAGTGCCTCTGCTTGGTCTGGGCCAACCAGGTGCCCCCGCATGTGCCGCTTCGATTGGGGAGGGGGGATTGGGAGATCCCCCTGAGCTGCCATGCTCAAGCATTTGCCGTTTTTTAAAGCCACCTCAGCTGGTGGCCATGGCCAGGGTCTGCAGAAGCGAGTCCCACAGACCGGGCAAGGGATTTCCCTTCCATCGGGGAACTCAGAGTTGTGTCCCTGAGGGAGAGTGACGGGCTTAGAAGTCCACTTGTGAGCTCCATGGTGGAGGGGGACTTGAACCGAGGTCTCCCCTATGCTCGGCTGGCCCTCTGACCGCTCTGTCGCCCAGGCTTGGCCCAGTGGTGTGCTGGGTGAAGAGCACTTTCCTTTTTGCTGCCCTTTTCTTCAGCTCTTTTGTGTCCATGCCATTTGTAACGTCAAGCACTCTTCTTGGCCCTAGTGGCTTTGGGCGGGCGGGCGGGCCGGTGTGTCAAGCTTCTGGCAGAAGGGGTGGGGGGTTGTCAGTGGCAGAGAGCTTCTCCTAAGGCAGTGGCACAAGCCATTCACATCTCTGCCTGCATCCCTTCAGTTGGCCTCTCCTGTCCCTCCACCCTCCCTGGCATGCTCTTTCTGAGACGGAGAAGGCCTCGGCCTCTCTGCCCTGTTGTTAGCCATCCTGAGGAACTGGCTGGCCACTGTGAGAGACGGGAGGCTGGGCTAGATGGACTCTCACTGGTCTGATCCAGCAGGGCTCTTCTGGGGTTCTTCTCAGGGGAAGGCCTCGGCCTCTCTGCCCTGTTGCTGGCCCTCCAGAGGAACTGGCTGGCCCCTGTGTGAGACAGGAGGCTAGACTAGAGGGACCCTCACTGGTCTGATCCAGCAGGGCTCTTCTGAGGTTCTTCTCAGGGGAAGGCCTCGGCCTCTCTGCCCTGTTGTTAGCCGTCCTGAGGAACTGCCTGGCCACCGTGTGAGACAAGATGCTAGACTAGAGGGACCCTCACTGGTCTGATCCAGCAGGGCTCTTCTGAGGTTCTTCTCAGGGGAAGGCCTCGGCCTCCCTGCCCTGTTGTTAACCGTCCTGAGGAACTGGCTGGCCACTGTGTGAGATGGGATGCTGGTCTCGATGGACCTTCACTGGTCTGATCCAGCAGGGCTCTTCTGACCTCTGTGCCCTGTGGCTGGCGTTCTAGAGGAAGTGGGTGGCCACTGTGTGAGACAGGAGATTCTGGACTAGATGGGCCCTCACTGGCCTGACCCAGCAGGGCTCTTCCTGTGGGTTCCCTTCATGTGACTGCCTGACAGATTCTTTGTTGTGGTGGTCTTTGTCTTTGGTCCTTCTCCCATGAAGGAGTTCAGAACTGTCTGGATTGCCTTTCTCAGGGCATTTACTTCGCCTCCCGCCCAGGGATGCCAGCCCGGAGAAAGGCAGTTTGGTGGGGCCTGGGTGCTCTCCTGAGGCAGGTGGCTGGTGCGTCGTGGCCGTCGGGTTTGTCCGTGAGTGGATGGCCTTGGTGGCCGGCCCTAACCCTCTCCCATCTCCTCCAGCCACGCCAGAACCTCTTGCAAGCGGCAGGCGCGGTGGGACAGACAAGCGGAGAGCTGCTGCAGCAGATCGGGGAGAGCGATACGGACCCCCATTTCCAGGTGAGTTGTATGTCCCCCCCAGGAGGGAAGCAGTAATGAGGGCAGCAGAAATCCTCCCCAAGTGCAGCAGGTGAACACAAGTCTAGTGCTGGCTGGGACTGGCCACTGGGGGTGGAACTTTGGCCCAGTAACATCTTGTGTGTTATGGATTCATGTGCAGATTGTGGAGAGCCGGCGCATCCGGGCCCTGTCTGCCCCCGACCCGAAGACGGTAAATTAGGAGCCCGGAAGGGGCCGGGGCTCTTGTGGCTGGGGCCTCTGCCTGGTCCCCTGATCAGGGGTTGCTGGCCAAGGGAACTTGTGGCGGCTGGTTCTCCAGAGCTGGTCTTGGGCTTGGCTCCCTCTGCTGCGTGGGGTTGTGTGACTCCCAAGGAGGACCTGTCGCTGCTGCTGCTGCTGCTGCTCCTTCCTGATCTGTGGGCTGCCCTCGCTTAGGAAAGCACCTCCGGCATCCTGACTCTTTGCTGTATAAATGGGGTCCAGGCTGCTGGAGGGCTCAGCAAGATGCCTCCTGAGGCCCCCCTTCCCCCCACCACCGCCAGAGATGGGGCGCACCCCCTATGGTAGGAGGCATCTGAGTTGTAAAAGCCACCATGGTGATTTCTCACCCTGCAGGGAGCTGTTCACCTGGAGGGGGGGGGCACTCCGCCCCAGGGGAAGGGCCTAGGCCAACATCGGGTCTTTCTGTGTTGAGGGCTGAGTTTCCCTGGGCTGGGGGTGCCCCGTAGAAGAAGAAGAAGAAGAAGAAAAAGAGATTGGATTTATACCCCGCCCTCCACTCCCCAAGGGAGTCTCAGAGCGGCTTACAAACTCCTTTCCCTTCCCCTCCCCACAACAGACACCCTGTGAGGTAGGTGGGGCTGAGAGAGCTCTTTCCAGAACTGTCCTTGAGGGAACAGCTGGTACAGAGCTATGGCTTGCCCAAGGTCATCCAGCCCAGGTGCAGTGGGCCTGGGGTCATTCGCCTGCCTGGGGGCCTGCTGGGGTCCAGGAGTGGGCAGGACAAGGGCAGCCGAGGGGCGGGCTTGTATGTATGTCGGGGGTCTTTTGACGACGACGGGGTGAGCTTTTGATCCTGGGCAGGGGTGGCAGCCCCCTCTGAGTGGCCCAGACCCTGGAGAGCCCTGCCTGCCTCTTCTTGGGGTGTCTCTCTGTGTGGGAGGGGCTGTAGCTTAGTGACACAGCATCCGCTTGGCGTGCCGGAGGTCCCAGGTTCAATTCCAGTTAAAATGGGTCAGGCAGGAGGTGGTGTGAAAGACCTCAGCCTGAGACCCTGTAGAGTGGCTGCCGGTCTGGATAGACCAGGGAGAAGGGTTCTGGTTTAGTGTAAGGCAGCTTTACATGTCCTCTCTGCCCTGTTGTTAGCCATCCTGAGGAACTGGCTGGCCACTGTGGCTGCTCTTTGAAAAGGCCAAGGGACCCCCCCCCCCGCATGTGCACACAGTGGAAGGTCTGCGAGTCACTGGCTGGTTTCTCAGCTGCAAGGTGAGCTCTGACATGTCAGCAGCAGCAGCAGCAGGAACAGGAGCAGCTCGGTTTGCACACAGTCCCCCGTTCCACCTCAAGGCCATGCTGGCTGCTGGTGCTTGATCTTGGTGATGGGCTTGGTGTGTGGCAGTCTCCAGGCATGTGATTGGGGCTGGAGATGGTGGTGGCTTTGGGAAATCTCAGGGTAAGCGTGAGCATAGCTGGTTCCAGGCAGGTTGATCTTGGGGCACCCGTGGGGCTGGCTGGAGCTCAGCACCACAGACGATGCTATGTGTGGGAACAGCAAAACCGGACTGTCTCTCTGGCAGCAATGGAGGGGTGTGTGGAGGGGCGCTCTTGCTGCAGGCTTAGCCATGGAGGCTCCCGCTTCCCCATGGAATGGTCCATGAGCGTCACACGTGGCTGCTACGCCCGCGGGCCTGATGCTTCGTCCCCCCTCCCCCCCCAGGACATGCTGATGCAGCTGGCCAAGGCCGTGGCCAGCGCTGCAGCAGCGTTGGTCTTGAGGGCCAAGAGCGTGGCTCAGAAGACGGAGGACTCGGCGCTGCAGACCCAGGTGATCGCTGCAGCCACACAGTGTGCGCTGTCCACCTCCCAGCTCGTGGCTTGTACCAAGGTGAGTGACAGGCATCCCCTGAGCCCTGGCATCCTGTCGCCTGGTTCGAGCTCTTTGACTGAGTTTCCCTGGGCTGGGGGTGCCCCGTAGCAGTGGGCCTGGGGTCATTCGCCTGCCTGGGGGCCTGCTGGGGTCCGGGAGCAGGCAGGACAAGGGCAGCCGAGGGGCGGGCTTGTATGTATGTCGGGGGTCTTTTGACGACGATGAAGCCTCTTCCCTGCTGAGAGCGAGGGCAGACCAGGCCCCCCCTCCCCCCCCCTTCAGCCGGCCACTCTTTCCCCGGCAGGTGGTGGCTCCCACAATCAGCTCGCCCGTGTGCCAGGAGCAACTCATTGAGGCCGGGAAGCTGGTGGCCAAGTCTGTGGAGAGCTGCGTGGATGCCTCTCAAGCTGCCACGGATGACCAGCAACTGCTGAAGCAAGTGGGGGTGGCAGCCACAGCCGTGACACAGGCCCTCAATGACCTCCTGGAACATATCAAGCAGCATGCCACGGGCGGGCAGCCGATCGGGCGCTATGACCAGGCCACAGACACCATCCTCAATGTCACGGAGAACATCTTCAGCTCCATGGGGGATGCAGGTGAGCCCCGGCCACCTGGCACTGGCGTTGAAACGTAACAGCTGTGGGAGGTGCTGTTTGTAGCGGGGAGATTGTGGAGCCTCACAGACCCACGAGTGGGGCTGAGCCTGGAGCACACTGGGCCACTCCTTGGGAGGAAATGCAGGGGGGAATCCGTGATTCCTCCATTTAGGAGGAGGAGGTGGGGCCACGGAGGTCTGTAGAACTATGCAGGGGGGAAGTGAGTAGAGAGGATGTTTTCTCCCTCACCACTAGCTCTTGTGGGGCACCCAGTGGAGCCAATGGGCAGGAGGAAGTTCAGGAGGAACAGGAGGAAAGGCTCCTTCACTCAATAGTGTGGAATTCACTGCCAGAGGACATAGCGGTGGCTGCAGGCATGGATGGCTTTAAAAGGGGACTGAGCAGATTCATGCAGGAGAGGTCCATCCGCGGCTACAAGGCAGGGTGACTAAAGGGAACCTCCATGTTCAGAGGCAGCCAACCTCTGACTCCCAGTTCCAGAAGCCACATCAGGGGAAGGCCTCAGCCTCAGGCCTGTTTGCTCCTCCAGAGGAACTGGTTGGGGCCACAGAGCGAGACGGGATGCTGGGCTAGAGGGACCTCCACTTGTCTGACCTGGCAGGGCTGTTCTGGTGTTCTGGAGGCCTCTCTTCTTCTTGCTCTCCTTCTCCAGGGGAAATGGTGCGTCAGGCACGCATCCTGGCCCAGGCGACCTCTGATCTGGTGAATGCCATCAAGGCCGATGCAGAGGGGGAAACAGACCTTGAGAACTCGCGCAAACTGCTGAGTGCTGCCAAGATTCTGGCTGATGCCACTGCCAAGATGGTGGAGGCAGCAAAGGTCGGGCATTGCAAGGAGGGGGCTGGGGGGCGTGCGGGAAAGGGCCTTGAGGCATGCGTGGCGTGGGCCTCAGAAGTAGAGCTGCTCTCCTCAGCCAGGCCTTCCTTGGCAAACCATGGCTGGGGGGGGATGGGGGTGAGCCCTGCTGCAGGGGTTCCCGTGCCTTTGTGCTTCTTACATGCCTGCTCGGTGGGAGAAGTAGGCCGGCACTATATACAGAGCAAAATGGCTTCTGCCCGTGGCTTTTGATGCCACTGAGAAGCGCTTGGTTGAAGCTGCCAACAGAAGACCTGCCTGAGCAGAGCCATTTGCTGTTGCTTCTCATGCAGTTTGGCCTGGCGGTGGGGGGGGGGGGGTGGAGGAGTGATGGGGGGGGCACAGTTCTGACTTGCGGCTCCCTAACCGCCGTTCCCCAGGGGGCTGCGGCTCATCCAGACAGTGAGGAGCAGCAGCAGCGGCTCCGGGAGGCAGCAGAGGGTCTCCGGATGGCCACCAATGCTGCCGCCCAGAATGCCATCAAGAAGAAGCTTGTGCACCGGCTGGAGGTGAGGGCTGAGGCACCCAGGGCCTAGGGGAAGGGGTGAGGCCCTCCTGTGGCTTGGGCCACCTTTCCCCTGAGCTGCAGCCACCAGGGGTGGGGGTGTCTCCAGCAAGGGGTCCCACTGGCCTCACCACTTTCTCACTGCTTTCTCACTCCTCAGCATGCAGCGAAGCAAGCAGCTGCTGCGGCCACCCAGACCATTGCAGCTGCACAGCACGCCGCGACGACCAACAAGAACCCTTCTGCCCAGCAGCAACTGGTGCAGAGCTGCAAGGCAAGTGAGCGGCGGAGAGTGGGAGATACAGGCATGCCCCCCCCCCAGCGTGCCCCAATAACCTTAGAGACATGGATCAGACCAGGGAGGGTCCATCCAGTCCAGCATATTCTGTCTCATGCAGCAGCCAGCCAGCTGTGCTGGAGGTCCAGACAAACACGGCCTGAGGGCGGGGCATAACTGCTTCAGCCCTGTGAAGCTGGTTTGGCTGTGGGGCGGTGGCTCGGCCAGGATCCCGTGACACATGCTTCCTGGCCGAGGCTGGCGGTGAAACCGTGGTCCTCAGCCCCGTTCCCTCGGGAGGGCCCCTGGGAAGGCTCTCCAGCCCTGCTCTCCTCCTGTCTGGTTGCAGGTGGTGGCCGACCAGATCCCGATGCTGGTGCAGGGTGTGCGTGGCAGCCAGGCCCAGCCCGACAGTCCCAGCGCCCAGCTGTCGCTCATTGCTGCCAGCCAGAACTTCTTGCAGGTCAGGAGATGCCCCAGATGGGGTTGGGCAGCGTGTGGCTCCCTGCTTGATGCCCAGCCATGCCACCGCAGCTGTCTCTGTCCTCTTTGTAGCCCGGCGGGAAGATGGTTGCTGCAGCCAAGGCCACCGTGCCCACCATCTTGGACCAGGCGTCTGCCATGCAACTTAGCCAGTGTGCCAAAAACCTGGCAGCGGCTCTAGCTGAGCTCCGCACTGCAGCACAGAAGGTACAGCTACCTCTGTTGGGAGGGGAGGGAGCCACGTGGCCTTGGGCGCAGGGAGGGGTTTGGGGGGGCGGGGCGGGGGGAGGGGAGGGCGCTGCTGGGCTACAGTGATGGAGTCTTCTCTTCTTTTCGGCAGGCCCAGGAGGCCTGTGGACCCCTGGAGATCGATTCTGCCCTTAGCCTGGTACAGAGCCTGGAGCGAGACCTGCAGGAAGCCAAGGGTGCTGCCCAGGAGGGCAAGCTGAAGCCGCTGCCGGGAGAGACGGTGAGTGGGTGTGGGGCGGTGGCGGGGAGAGGCTTGGAATCCAAACTGCGGAGGGGGGGGCAGTTGTACGTCAAGGGGATTCAATGGGTGAGCAGGATGCGTGCGTGTCAGTGTATGTGTGTGATACCAGGGTGGAGGGAGGGGCTCTGCAGAGCTCTCTGGGGGTGGGGGCTTTGTGTTCCACGGACTCTGCTTCTGCTGCAGATGGAGAAAAGTGCCCAGGATCTGGGGAACAGCACGAAAGCTGTGAGCTCTGCCATTGCCCAGCTGCTGGGAGAGGTTGCCCAGGGCAACGAGAACTACACAGGTACTGGTCCCCTCTGCGTTCCCGGCAGCCACCCCACCGGCCAGTTACTTCCCTGCCTCTCCCCTGCCAGTTGGCAACAGCACAGCTGGCTGTCTCCTCCTCTGGAGGTTCTCACGCAGGGTCTGGATGGGGCCATCTGACAGCCATGTGGATTCTGTGAACTCGGGCAGAGCATGAGAAGGGAGGGCAGGAAGGGCTGCCTCAGGGCTTAGTTCCTTAGTGGCGCTTTCTCACACACCCAGGGAAATGCTGACTGTTGCCACTTTGGGGTCAGGAAGCCATTTTTCTCCAGGCCATTTTGGCCCAGGGATCCTGGAGGGTTTTTTTTTTGTTATCTTCTGGGCATGAAACAACGATCACTGTGGGTGTGTGGGGGGCAGGTATTTGTGAGTTCCCTGCATTGTGCAGGGGGTTGGACTAGATGACCCTGGAGGTCCCTTCCAACTCTATGATTCTATGATGTTGTAATGGGTGGGTTTCTCTCAGTTCCGCCAGACCTCTCCCTCATTGAAGTCCCATACAGGCCTTTCAAGCCACTCCCCCCCCCCCCCCCGCCTAGGAGCAGGTTGCTTCCTCGCAGCCAAATTCTGCTTCAGCCTGCCTTCTGTGTCTCCGCCTCCTCCTCCTCCTCCTCCTGCTGTTCCCAGCTTGTGGCGGAGTTCCTTTGCACCCAAAGGGGACTGGGCACTCTCTTTTTGTCCTCTGTCTTCCCGCAGGGCTCGCAGCCCGAGATGTGGCGCATGCACTCCGCTCCCTGAGCCAGGCAGCACGGGGTGTTGCAGCCAACACTGAGGATCCTCCGGCACAGGCGGCTATGCTGGAGTGTGCCGGGGACGTGATGGACAAGGCCGGCAACCTCATTGAGGAGGCCCGCAAGGCGGTGGCCAAGCCGGGGGATCCTGAGAGCCAGCAACGCTTGGCGCAGGTGAGCGCGCATGCACACACACACACACACACACACCGGCCTCCCCTGCCATGACCCTCTCCCCCTCCCCTTGCTTCCTGCCCCTTGGATGGAGTGGGGGGGAAGGGGCGGGGATGGCGGCAGCCACCCAGGGTGAGCGAGCTGACCGCTGTGGGGTTCTCCCGGCAGGTGGCCAAGGCAGTGTCCCAGGCCCTGAATCGCTGCGTGAACTGCCTGCCTGGCCAGCGGGACGTCGATGCGGCCATCCGCACCGTCGGCGAGGCCAGCAAGAAGCTTCTGGCTGACTCAGTGAGTGTTTCTCTCAGGAATAAGGCGTGTGAGCTGTGTGAAGAGACTGCAGAGGCAGGCATTGAAATGGGCGTGTGGAGAGATGCCCGGCTCAACAGTGGCGTGCTGGAATCAGACCCCACTTTGTCTCATCCAGCATGCTGATAGTCCCACATTCAGCACCTCCAGTTAAAACTTTCAAGTAGCAGACTGACAAGGGGAGACTCCCTCCCACAACCTATAGAGGACCTAAATGAAACACTCTTAAAGGCTTGGCCTCCGCAGGAACGTTTAGCAGGAGAGTCCTCCAGGATTTATTTATCAGAGGGTGATAATGCAAAAGAATAAGGCAGTGAGCATGATTCTTTGAACTGTAACCAGCAAACCAGAGAGCGCACCTGTAGAAACTTTTGTCATTTATTGAGATAAGAAGTTATTGCTTTATTAAGCAAGACAGAAATGAGCCCAGGCATGAAAAAGTTAACCCTACAATTACTGTGAAGATAAGTGCTAAAATTCTCAAAGGACCTAGCATTATTTAATCAGGTCGCAGCTCTTTGTCTCACTGCCTTTTAGGGATTATCAAAAAGCCCAGCAACATAACTGCAAATAAGCTAATCAGTAGGCGTATATGAGATAAATCTGATTTAGCAAGATAAGAAGGCCAGTCTCAACTCTTAACCTCTATTAAAAAGCAATTAATCTAATTTTTCTGCCGTCCTTTCAACTACCTGTTGAAAAGGAAAGTAACTTGAAGCAAACTGAGTTCGTTGGCTGTTGAAAAGTGCTTGAACTCTCGGTTAGCTTGCAAACTCAGCAAGAAGTCTTTGAGACATCAGTGCTCCTGCCAGAGCAGGTCGTGTGGGAAGACACCCCCCCCCCTTTTCCGACAGAGAAGCCGGAGAGCAGCTGCCAGCCAGAGGAGGCAGGCGGCCTTTGGTGTCCCCGTGGCCCAGCTCAGCAGGAGGCAACTTCCCTCCCTGTGATTGAGAGCTTTCTCCTAGTCCTAGTCTTTGGCCTTTGTGCGCCTGCCACGAGGGCCTTCTGAGGGAAAGAAGATGCTGGATGAGATGGTCTCTGGTCTGTTCTGGCATCTCCTGTTCTTGTCTGTATATCCTGTCTTCTTAAAACCAAGGGGGCAGAGGCCTCACCCCACCATGCTGACCACAGGCAGCTGTGAGCTTAGGCAGTCTGGAACATTGGGACAGGATGCTGCGCGCGGGGCTCCCTTTGGCCCGGGTGCTACATGATGGGGCCACGCCAGTGAAGGGAGGGATGGCTGAGATCTCGATAAATGAATTGGCTCTGGTTAGTATTTGGATGGGAGATCACCAAGAAACACCAAGGTTGTGATGCCGAGGCTGGCAGTGGTAAACCCCCTTGGAACGTCTCTTGCCTTGAAAACCCTGTGAAGGGTACTAAGGAGTCAGCTACGAACTGGCGGCACCTTCCACGGCTAGTCAAGGGAGGGTGTCCCTGTTCCTTCAGCGGAGCAGCTGCCACATTGCTGGAGAAGCTGTTTGGCCTGGTCATTGCCATGTGAGGGCATCTGGCTGGGAGGGGCAGGCAACGCACAGCAAACTGTCCTGCAGGCAGTTCAGTGATCCCGACTCGGTGTTTTTCCGCAGAGGTCAGTGGTCTGGGCTGCTGCTCTGCCTGCTGGAGCGGGAGTAGCGAGGCCTCGTGGAGTGCTTGTGAATTGCTTGCCTGCCGGCTGAGTCTGACTCCTGCTTTTGGCTCCTAGTTCCCGCCCAGTGGCAAGAACTTCCAGGAAGCGCAGACCCATCTGAACCGGGCAGCAGCTGGCCTGAACCAGTCAGCCAATGAACTGGTGCAGGCATCACGTGGGACCCCCCAGGACCTGGCCAAGGCATCTGGCAAGTTTGGCCAGGACTTCAACGAGTTCCTGCAGGCTGGAGTGGAGATGGCTGGGCAGTCCCCGGTAAGAGCTGGGGGGGGGGGGGGAGGTCGCGAAGTAGGGTGGAATGAGGTGGGGGAGGCATGGGGAGGGCTTTTTGCTGTCTGGATGGCCGTGTGTGTGTGTTGGGGGGAGGGGTATCTAGGGTGACCCAGGCAAGTGGGTTCCCGGGAGGAGGGAGGGGTGTTCTGGGAGAAGGGATGGGTTGATCCAGTGGGCTGACTTGGGCAGGAATCCTTTATATATCCCCTTGCAAGGTCCTCTGATATGCTTAATGGGGGTGGGGGGGCGTGTTAGAAGACCGGAGAGTGCCAAGCAGCTCATGGCCTGAGGCTGGGGCCAGCCCCAGTGAGTTCCCCGGGTTGGGACTCGAAGCCCTCTTGAAGGGCAGAAGGAGATGTTGGCGGGCAGCAGTCCCCATGCCCAGCAGGTGGAGTGAGTGATGCCTCTCGATTGCCCAGGCCTGGGAGCTGCCCTGCCTTTAGCCCTTAACTGACTCTTGACAGAGTGGGACCTCTGGCTGCCCATCTCCCGGAATGGCTTGCAAGGTGTTTTTTTGGCTGGGAACACTCCCTTGGGGGTAGGTTTGGGGACCTCTTTCCCTGGCCCTGACTTTTCTCAGCTCGTGGGGGGTTGCAGTGGCTAGGTGGGCATCACAAATAAGAGGCTAATCCTTGGGAGTTTGTTTCACTTTTTCCTTTGGGCTCTGGTCACTTAGAAATCACTGGAATTCATAGCTAGGGCTCACGTACACCCCTTCAGTTTGGGGAGAGATCCAGTCGCTGCCTCACAGGTCTCTGAAGAGGTGGCAATAGGCATTTCCTAAAAAAAGAGAAGAAAATAACCTATATAAACGACAGATCCCTATTCAACTGGCACATGGATTTTCAGATGGATTTTGTAGTTGAATAAAGACAGCCAATAGAGACAGAAGAGGGGAGTCTTCTGAGAAGGGCAGGGAGTGTCAGAGTAGACAGAGAAGAGCAAGAGGCTTTTCTTTCTCACGTGCTGATTCTGTTTCTAGCCTGCTCTTGGCATAGCTTAAGTAGGTTACAAGCCTACTGGAAATCACACAATCAGAAAGAGGGGAAACCCCGGGAAGTGATCACCTTCCTTTTCCTGGGACCTTCGAGCGGCTCTTCTTCTCCCAGCTGTCCAGAAGTCCTTGCCAGGGATCTCTGGTTCTGGGCCCAGCATGGCCGTCGGTAGGGCTCAGTTGTTTCTGTTTGTGAAGAAGAAATCAAGAGCTGGCAGGAATTCCTCACATGAAATCACTTCAGGCGTTTTTAATTTCTCTGGCATGAGCTCATCTGCGCCATTTCTCACAAAAGGGACGTGGGGGTGCCTCTGGCACATCTGGCCGTATGGAGAGACCAAAGGTGCCCGGCGGCCACGGCAGGTGCCAGAATGCCGAAGGGGCCTCTTGGAGGCACCGTGGGGGCTGGCTTCGTCTCTCTGCTGGCCTCTGGGTCCCTGCTGGGCAGGAGCTGAGATTAAGCCTCTGGGGGGGGGGGGAGAGCTTTCTGAGCCCCCTCTTCCTCCTCCACCCCCCCTTCTGCCCCCCCCCCCCAGTCCAAGGAAGCCCAGGGCCAGGTGGTGTCAAACCTGAGGAGCATCTCCATGTCATCCAGCAAGCTGCTGCTGGCTGCCAAAGCCCTTTCCGCAGATCCTGCTGCCCCCACCCTCAAGAACCAGCTGGCTGCTGCTGCACGGTAGGGCAGGGAGGGGAAGGGAGGGAAGGGGAGGGGAGGGGGCGAGACGGCCACAGGAGGGTGGTTGGGGGCGGCACCCATTCCAGTGCCCGGGAGGGCTGCTGCTGCCTGGGGTGGGGGTCTCATGGCCTCCCAGCAGGAGCCTCCTGGCCATGCTGATGAGGGGCGCCCGGGACACTCCCTCTGTCTTTGCAGGGCGGTGACAGACAGCATCAACCAGCTGATCACCATGTGTACCCAGCAAGCCCCGGGCCAGAAAGAGTGCGCCAATGCCCTGCGGGAGCTGGAGGTGAGTGGGCCAGTGGTGCCCGGGAGGGGGAGCTGTAAGGAGAGGCTGGGGAGAGGCCGATGGCTGAGGGCCGGCGGGGGGGGGGGGGGGTGCCGTGGCGGAGCGGGAGGGACCCTGACCTCACCTCTCCCCTTTACCCCAGACGGTGCGAGAGCTCCTGGAGAACCCCACCCAGGCCGTCAGCGACATGTCCTACTTCAGCTGCCTGGACAGCGTCATGGAGAACTCCAAGGTGAGGAGCAGGCTGGTCTCGAGGGAGGGGCAGGGAGGGGGCGGGCAGGGAGGTCTGGCTGCCGAGCGGGGCAGGCTGTCGCTTCCGGTCATCAACAGAACTGGGGGGGGGGGGGTGCATTTGGACCTCCCTCCCTCCCTCCCTTGGACCCCAGAGGTCTGCTCCCCCTCCCAAGGGGCCTCTGCTGTTGCTGCTCCCGACTCACAGCCGCCTCTCTCTGTGTCTCTGGCAGGTCCTGGGCGAGGCAATGGCTGGCATTTCCCAGAATGCCAAGAACAGCAAGTTGCCCGAGTTTGGGGACTCGATTAGCACAGCCTCCAAGGCCCTCTGTGGCTTCACTGAAGCGGCTGCCCAGGTGAGAAGGCCAGGCTCAGAGGCCCACCCGGCACAACCCCCCCCCCCCCACATCCCTTCCCTTCCGAAGGAGCGCCTGGCAAGGGGAGCGGGGGTGCAGAGCTCGGCCTCCTTCAGGCTGGGGGAAGGGCTGCCCCAAGGTCCCCCACCACAGCCCAGCCGCTCCTCTTGGACTGTTCCTACTGGCTCTGCTCCCCGCCTTTCACCCCCCCAGGCAGCCTACCTGGTTGGCGTCTCTGATCCCAACAGCCAGGCCGGACAGCAAGGCCTGGTGGACCCCACCCAGTTTGCAAGAGCTAACCAAGCCATCCAGATGGCCTGTCAGAACCTCATTGACCCAGCCTGCACGCAGTCACAGGTAGGTGGCAGCACTCGGGTTAAGAGCCCATGGGGTAGGGGCAGCAAGTGGGGCAGCACCTTCTCCCGGAGCTGCTCAGCTGAAGCCCTTCTTCTGTCCCAGGGCCGCTGGAAGGACCCCCAGCCACTGCCGGAGCTCTTAGGGCAGACCACGGGCCTCATTGGATTGGGGGATAGGGAGGGTACAGCCCAGGGGTGCCAGCTCCTCTGCTCCCCAAGATGCATCAGGATGGGTTGTGGAGCTCTAAGAAGACCCTTCCGCCCTGGCTGGACAGAGGCCCTCCCGCAGCCAGTAGGAAGGCTAGGGCTGCTGGGGAGGGGGTTGGCCAACTGTGGCAGAGGAAGCAGAGGTGACCACCTGTGGCTGGCAAGCACCGTGGCCTCCGCATGGCCTCCCCGGTGAGTGCCTGCGTGCCTTGGGTGGCAGAGGTGGCTGACCTCGACCCCCCCCCGTCCTCCTCCTCCTCTTCTCTGCAGGTCCTGTCGGCTGCCACCATTGTGGCCAAGCACACGTCTGCCCTCTGCAACACCTGCCGCCTGGCCTCCTCCCACACAGCCAACCCTGTGGCCAAGCGCCAGTTTGTCCAGTCGGCCAAGGAGGTGGCCAACAGCACAGCTAACCTGGTCAAGACCATCAAGGTAATGGGGGAACCAGCCCGTGGCTGATCGGGGTGGGGGAATGCCAGAGGGGTGGGTCTGGCCGCCCCCTGAAGCGCCTTCCTTCAAAGTGAGTGGCTCTTCCTCCAGTGGAGGCTCCAGACTTTGCTTGGGGATGGGGAGGTGGCAAGCCCAGGGTTTGGCTCCGCTCCACTGTGGCAGGTCTAGGGGCTGATTACACAAAGACAAGAAGAGCCAGACCAGGCCCAGCTCCTGGGCAGTTTTCTTTCCACCATCTCCATGTTTTTTGAAGCCACATAAATGTACGGCGCCATCGTCTGCTGACTCAAATGGATCCATCTACCTGGGACTTCCGGTCGGGGAAAATGGAGATTTGACACACCCTGTAAATGCTCAGGGTGGACGGCGGTTCTTTCTGACAACTTGGGGGCTTTTAGCACCCGATGCAACCCTCACCAGGCAGGGGAGTGTCCAGCAAGCAACAAGACCCAAGAGAGAGTTGAGATCGGTGAACGATAAATCTCGGAGGAGATTTGTTGCCACTTTGATCTCCTCCCCCAGTGCGGGTTCTGCAAGCAACTCTAGAGAGCTGAACCGGGCTGATTTATTCAGCATAAAACCTCCACTCCCCCGATTTCTTGACTAAAAGAAGACAAACTCTAATTTATGAAGCTTCACCCTTACCAGAAAAACATCTAAAGGTAACGAAAAAACTTTTTGCTTACCGGCACCGTGTCTTTGAGAGCAAAGAAAACAGAGAGATAAGCAGAGGATCAGTTGAAGAATATACTGAGACTTTTTCCTGTTTTAAAAGAGTTGGATTTTAGCTAAAAACTGCCAGAAAAGTGTTTTGTTTACCATTCCTGCGGTCATGGAGGAGAGGGCTGGAGGGATTGGAAGCATCGTGAGATCTGCATGGGCGTGAGAAAAAATGAAGACAGCAGGAAGTGACGTCTGGCTGAGAGCAGAAAAGAAGAACTGAAGAGGAAGGGATCTGGGAGGACTGCAACTAGCAAGAGCACTTCCGGGTGAAAGAGAACCAGGAAGCAAGACCTGTGACCAGTACCATAGAAAAAAGACGACCACCATTTTGGGGAGGACCAAAACTTTAAAATTAAATATCTCGAAAAGTAAACACATTAGAACAGCAAAAATAATGGCATTTGTCAAAGCTCTTCAAGACTGATTGATATAGTCCAAAAACGTTGAAATCGGAAGACACCAAAAAATCGGCTTTTTAAAAAAAAGGTAAAAACGGAGTCTGAACAGAGAAAGCGGGTGGCAACCTGGTCAGCATCCAAGATGGCTCCTAAAAAAGATACTGAACTAATGGCTATGATAGAGGCGATGGACAAAAGGATGATAGAAGGTTTTAGGGATCTTAGCCAGCAAAATCAACAATTGGACAAGAAATTGGATAAGAAAATAAATGACTTAGCTGAACAAATGGATAAGAATTTTGGAGACCTAAAGACTGAAATTCAAAATTTGGCAAAAAAATCGAAAGAGATGGAAAACAAAATGCTTGTGTTGGAAGAAAATATTCAAAAAGTGAAAAAAGAGAATTATAGAGTGGAAACAATGATGGTATACAAGGAGATGCAAAAGCACTTAAGATTTAGAGGGATAGGTGAAAAGATGGGCGAGAACATACTTACAAGGATTATTGAAGCCTTGAGTGACTATTTGAAAGAGGAAGAAGACTATTTGAAAGAGGAAAATCTAATATTGACTTGGTCTATAGAGTTAATTCAGAGTATGTTAGCAGGAAAAATCTGCCAAGAGATGTGGTAGGGCAATTTACCACTAAGAGAGTAAGAGAGTTGATTTACAGAAAATGCTTCAAGGTCCGAAAAAAATAGCAAATATTGATCAACGGCTGTCTAATAGTGTTGGAAATGTAAACAAAAAGAAGGTTCTTTCTACCATATGTGGTGGACTTGTGATAAAGCTAAAGTCTTTTGGTGTGTGATTCATGCTGAAATGGAAAATTTTTTGAAATGTACCTTTAAAAAGCTGCCTGAAATGTTATTGCTTGGTCTTAAGTTAGAGGATATAAATGTAACTAAAAGGATACTAATATGGTATATGGTGACTACAGCGAGAATGGTCTACGCTCAGAACTGGAAATGCGAGAAAACTCCAGACATATGGGAATGGTTGAGAAAATTGCTATTTATGGCAGAAATGGACAAATGGACGAGAAAATTGAATAATCAAGACTCAGAAAGGTTTTTAGAAGAATGGAAAGACCTGAAAGAATATCTAGAACAACACTGGGATATGAAAAATAATATTTTTACATTGTCTAATTGTTGATCTTAGATGTTTAAAAGAAGAAACAATTCTTTTTAAGGGAAATATACTGAATGTTTGAAATGACAAGAATGGAAACTAGATTACATATAACAGATATTTAGATAATATTTTTAAATGTTTAAAAATATTTTATAACCAAATATGTTACCTGTAAGAGTTAATACTTTTAAATCTTTATAATTGCTGTTATATATGTAATGGTATAGGTGAGGCGAGAAGTCCTAAAGGTTTTGAATTGTAACTGGAATACATAGTTATATAGAAAATAGGATAGTGATTATATATTCTGAAAGTAACTATGTAAAATTTTGAACAAGTAGAAAAATAATAAAATTTGTTTAAAAAAAATGGATCCATCTACCTGGTAGCATTTCATCTGACAAGGGCCCAAGCAAAAACCACTTGTGAGAGCCTCTCCCCCGATAAAGTGAACCTTGCACCTGGCACTCTGTTCTCAAAGGCTCTGCCTGGTTGCCACACTTCCTGTGACTGTCTGGCAAGCTAGTGCAGAAGTGATGCATCACAACCATTTCTAGTCACCGTGCTCCCCGGAATGGCAAGCTCCCCATCTCTGTTACCACACTTCAGATAGTATAATTTATACAGGGATCAGGCATAGAGCATTCAAGACATAATAAAGGTTAATGAATGAATAAAAAGAATACACATAGTCTGTTTCAAGCGTTCAGGCTGATCAAGGGGACAAAGAAAAGGTGAAAACGTGAGATCCTCTTTCCCTATCACCTCACAGTCATTGTTGCCCAGATAGTCGTCCATGACCAGCAGTTTTGTAAAAGATTTAAGATGTCTACAGATAGTTGATTAAACTGACAAATTATTCTAGCCAGAGGAAGAACTGTTGACTACATAACCATTTTTCCCTTTGCCAGGAGAACAGTTTAGACAAATAATTTACTTGGAGAGGGGGAACATCTCACAGAGACAAAAGAGAGATCTACAGCTCTGAAACTGAGCTGGAGCATGGCTGGTGGCTCTGTGGGAGTGTTGTGCCATGAGGCGGGCCTGAGGTTGTCCGGGTTTCTCTCCCCTTAGGCTCTGGATGGGGCCTTCACTCCTGAGAACAGAGAGCGCTGCCGTGAGGCCACAACTCCCCTCATTGAGGCTGTGGACAATCTGACCGCCTTTGCCTCCAACCCAGAGTTTGCAACCGTACCTGCCCAGATCAGCCCAGAGGTGAGTGGTTGCATGGGGGAGGTCACTGTGCAGCTCCCTGCAGAGCCCAGTCCTGACCCCGGGGCAGAGTTTATGGGGGCGCTTGGGGTATTGCATGGGGAGAGCAGCTTGCGGAGTTCTTGTTGAGTGGGATTCTTCCAGCTTTGGCTGCTTAGAGGGGAGAGACGCTGTCCCTCGCTTACCAGGGTGTTCCCCTCCCAGGGACGCAGAGCCATGGAGCCCATCATCTCCGCGGCCAAGACCATGCTGGAGAGCTCTGCTGGCCTCATCCAGACTGCTCGCTCACTGGCTGTCAACCCGAAGGACCCCCCCAAGTGGTCGGTGCTGGCAGGGCACTCGCGGACTGTCTCCGATTCCATCAAGAAGCTGATCACCAACATGAGGCAAGTGGGGGGCAGTGGGGGCACGGGGTCTGCTGCCCCTCTAACCCCCCCCACTGAGTGAGGGGGTGGGGGTCCTGAACAGATGAGGGTGCCTTGTATCGTCAGACTGTCCCCCTCCGTGGTCTAGCCAAGACGGTCTGCCCAGCAGCAAGCAAGCAAGCAGCTCTCCTGGGCCTCGTTCAGAGAGAGCGTCATTCCCAGTCCCTGCTGCCTGAAACCCTCTTCCGCTGGAGGTGCTACCTGGGCATGCCTCCCCCCCCCCCCCCCCCCGCCGGCACTGGGCCACCCTCCGTCTTCCGGCCTGCTGGTTGGGCTCCAGGAGAGGATGTGCCACTAGGGCAGAGGATTGGGTATGGACCTTGAGAACCTCGAGGATGCCGATGGCATCAGATGTCCAGAAGGCTTGCGCTGTAGGCGCCTCCTGGTCTTAGACCTGGCCCCGCAAGCGGAGCTCGGGCTCTGGAACCCAGCCCCCTGCGGGCCCAAAAGGGGAATGAGGCAGCTCAGGATAGGCAGCCCTTCCTTGGCCGCATCTGCAGAGGAGAGGCCTCCCTCCTGCTGCTTTCCAGGCTCTTGGTCGGCGAATGTGCCTTTTCCGTCCTTGAGGGGATTAGTTCTCCACATGACCACCTGTTTCACATTCCGCACGGACACCTCAGTTGCCTTTCCCCCTCGACTGACAGTGCGTGGTGGGAATGTGGGCCAGACTCCACAGAGGCAAAAACAACTCCCTGGGGTAGTTTCAAGGGGGTGCCGTGCTGGCCTGACAGCGGGAGAGCTGGAGGCAAGTCCAGCAGCGCCTTGGAGGCCGCAGAAGGTTTTCAGGGCACGAGCCCTTGACAGCCAAATGCCCAGCTTTCGTCAGAGAAAACTGACTGGGTGGGTGGGGGGGGGGGTTGCGGGGAAAGAAAGACTTCTCAGGAGATGGGCTCTAGTGATGGACAGCTTCTGCAGGAGAGATTGTGCAGAGTCAAAGGGATTCTGTATGTGCTTCGCTTGTGTGATTTGTTGTAGGATTAGGGTTATGTAGGTTGCAGAATTTGGCTTTGGGGCACTGGTTTCGGGTTTCGGGTTGTGCACACACCGAATGGGGGCTGTTTTCTACGCACTGCCCTGCCAGGGGCTTGTAACTGGGCGCCAGTGAAACTCCTGGCTTTTAATTGGCTGCTGCCTCTGGATCCTGACCCCTGAAGTGCAGCTAGGGGAGGGCAGTGGGAAGGAGCTCTCTGAGCTGGGCAGGGCCAAGGAGGAGAGGCCATTCCGTGCGGCTGAGCAGCAGGGGACGGTTGTTTTTGCAGGGACAAGGCGCCTGGGCAGCGGGAATGCGACGAGGCCATTGAAGTGCTGGCCAGATGCATCCGGGACGTGGATCAGGCCTCCTTGGCAGCCATCAGCCAACAGCTGGCCCCCCGCGAGGGCATCTCCCAGGAGGTGAGGGGGGGCGCTTCCCATCCCAGGCTGCCAGAGGGGGTCCCGTGGGTCTCCTGGCTGTGGCAAGCCCTGCCATGTGGTTTGCCAGCCAGAGCCGTCCCTGGCCAGTGGAGAGGACACCGAGTTGCCCGCATCTTCTGGGACCCAGACCAACCTGGTTCTTGGCAGTAGTGCTGGGGGTTGGGGATGTGTGTGTGTGTGTGAAACGGGGCGCTGTGGGGAACTGGAGGGCCCCGTTGTACCGCCTGCTCTTGAGGGCAGAGAGCAAAGGGTGAGACCGTGCCCCCCCCCCAGCCGCTGGGTGTTTTGGCCCCTCCGTGTAGCAGCCCTTCCTGGCTGTCCGCCCCTCCTGGGGGGCTGCTCTTCCGGCCACTCACCTCCCTCCCCTGCCCTTCCAGGCCTTGCATGACCAGATGCTGACGGCCGTGCGGGAGATCAGCAACCTCATCGAGCCAGTGGCCAATGCAGCGCGAGCGGAGGCCTCCCAGCTGGGACACAAGGTAATAACTGGGCTTCAGTGGGGCAGCAGAGGGCCCTCCTGCCAGGAGGCACTGCGGAGCATCTGGGCAGAGGAAGGGCATCACATGGAGCGGAGGGCAGGGCTGCCAGAGGTTTCCTTGGATTTCAGCTGCCTTTGAGGAAAGGGGCTGGAGAAGGACCAGGTCGCTGCATTGAGGAAGCATGGAGGGTGACTGGGAAGGATTGCGGCAATTTTACTGGACAGTGTAAACATACAGTAAAGAATTGGAGGAGGTGCTGAAGAAGGGAGGTGGTGGAATTGGTGTGAAATCGACGTGTAGAGGAAGGGAAAGCCCAGTCAAACGAGGCTCCCTGGGATGCCTTGAGAGCCCTCTGGGGCGAGGCTGGAACCAGCTCTTTGCTGCTGCTGCTCTTTTGGGATGCCAAGCCGACCTGGGTGTCGGTTAAGAGGCAGTTCAGCGGGGCAAACTGGTGTGGTGGCTGTGCAGCTAAAGGAGCTGGAAGGCAGCAAGATGAGTCAGCACCTGACCTCCCCTGTCCCCGCTCCCCCCTGCTTGTGGTGCTCAGAGTTTGGCCAGTCTGGTGACCCCCCCCCCCAGCTCTGCTGTGCTGCTTCACCCTGCCTCCCCTCCCCGCAGGTGTCCCAGTTGGCCCAGTATTTTGAGCCCCTGGTTCTGGCCGCCGTGGGCGCCGCCTCCAAGACCATCAATCATCAGCAGCAGATGAATCTCCTGGACCAGACCAAGACGCTGGCGGAGTCTGCCCTGCAAATGCTCTACACGGCCAAGGAGGCAGGGGGCAACCCAAAGGTGCCGGCCTGGGAGCGGGGGGGGGGGGCAGCAGGAGGTCGCCCAGGGCCTGCTGCTGTGGCCTGGAGATCCAGTCTGGCGGACTGGTTGGGATGGGCAGGAAGCCTGCTTTAGCTCCCAGAGCACCCTTCTCCTGATGTGCTTTGTCCAGCTGCTCTGTGGCCCCGGTGTTTGAAATCCATCCCTCTCTGCAGCAAGCAGCCCACACGCAGGAGGCCCTGGAGGAGGCTGTGCAGATGATGCAGGAGGCAGTGGAGGACCTCACTGCCACCCTGAACGAAGCCGCTAGCGCTGCAGGGGTGGTGGGGGGCATGGTGGACGCCATCACACAAGCCATCAACCAGGTGAGCCACAAGGGTGGCGAGAGGAGGTGGGTGGGGTGGCAGCCCTGCTGCTGCTGCTGCTGATCTCAAGGCCCAGGGAGGCTGATAGGGAAGGGGGCGGCATTTTCAACGGAAGATTTTTCTTTTGAGGCTTTGTCGATCAAAACCAGCACCTTGAATGGGGCTTGGAAGCCGCTTGGAGCCAGGAGGTGGAACACCTGGGGATGTGAGCCCAGCTCTAGTGCGATGTCGGCTCCCCACCCCTGGCTTCATCATAAACAGTGTTCGTTCTCTCTCTCTCTCTCTCTCCCCCCCCCCCCCCCCCCAGCTGGATGAGGGCCCAGTGGGAGAACCTGAGGGGACTTTTGTGGATTACCAGACAACCATGGTGAAGACAGCGAAGGCCATTGCTGTGACCGTCCAGGAGATGGTGAGGCAGGGCTGGGGGGATGAGTCCGTTGCCCTCCAGAAGAAGCAAGTGTGGCATCCCGCAAGGATCTGGGCCATACCACCTCTGCAGAGCCTCCCCGGACCTGGAGGGGGGGGGGAATCTGGGTCAGGGCGCCTTCGTAGTCCCGTCACCCCCCTTGTTCTGCAGGAGACCCTTCCTGTCTCTTCTCTGGCTGCCACCAGCCCCTCTCTCTCTCTCTCTTTGTAGGTCACCAAGTCCACCACCAACCCAGATGAGCTGGGCACGCTGGCCAACCAGCTTACCACTGACTATGGCCAGCTGGCACACCAAGCCAAGCCGGCTGCCCTCACTGCTGAGAATGAGGAGGTGATAGTTGGGGGGTGTCCAGTTGGAGCAGGGAAGTGAGGTCTCTCACTCGGGGCATGGGGGGGAGAGGGGCGCACCGATCAGGGTGGTGGACACTTTTCTGGAGGTGTTCTGCAGAAGACTGGAGGGTTTTTCACGTTGGGGTGGGGCTCCAAGAACTTTGCCTGTCTGCATTCTTGCTCATAGTCCTTCGAGACTGAAGTGCCACCAAAGTGAATGTCTTGGAAGAGGAGCTCCGGGGTCAGGAGTCCGTGGCTGCTGCTGCTGCTGTGGTCACAACCTCTATGGGGTGGGGTGGGGTGGGGTGGAGAGGAGAGGAGAGGCCAGGGAGTGGAAGTGCGGGAGATGCATTTAGGGTGGGCGAAGGCAGCTTTCCCAGCTCCTTTCCCAGCTCAATCCCTTTCCTTGTCCCCAGATTGGCTCCCACATCAAGAACCGGGTGCAAGAGCTGGGCCACGGCTGTGCGGCACTGGTGGCCAAAGCAGGGGCTCTCCAGTGCAGCCCCAGTGATGCTTATACCAAGAAGGAGCTGATCGAGTGTGCCCGCAGAGTCTCAGAGAAGGTACCCTGCCGGGAGGGAGGGAGAGAGACGGGTGCAGAAAGGGAGAGGAGCACGGGCCCGGGCCGTCCTGTCCTGTCCTTGCTGGAGCCTGCTTGAGTCTGGAGCAGGCAGAGGCCTCTCTCAATGGCCCCAGGCAGGAGTGAGCTGGGGGGGAGGGAAGGCGGGCACACGGAACGCTGGAGACCAGGTGTGTTTTCTGCTGTCCTCCCCCCCTCTGTGCAGGTATCTCACGTGCTGGCCGCGCTGCAGGCTGGCAACCGTGGCACCCAAGCGTGCATCACAGCAGCCAGTGCCGTATCGGGAATCATTGCCGATCTGGACACCACAATTATGTTTGCTACAGCCGGGACCCTGAACCGTGAAAATGCGGAGACCTTTGCTGATCACCGGTATGGGAGCCTGTGGGGGCCACTGTCTGTCTGTCTGTCTGTCAGCAGACGAGGAAGCCCCCCCTTAGTGGCTCACGCCCACCTTTCCTTGGCAGGGAGGGCATCTTGAAGACTGCAAAGGCCCTGGTGGAGGACACCAAAGTCCTGGTGCAGAATGCCACAGCCAGCCAGGAGAAGCTGGCTCAAGCTGCCCAGTCCTCAGTGGCAACCATCACGCGGCTGGCAGAGGTGGTGAAGCTGGGGGCATCCAGTCTGGGCTCCGAGGACCCTGAGACTCAGGTACCGGTGGCAAAGGAAGAAGCCTGCTTCTCTTGCGCATCCCCCTCCCCTCCCCTCCCCTCCCCTCCCCTCCCCTCCCCTCTCTTGACCCAGAATCCCTCTGCCCTCAGGTGGTGCTGATCAATGCTGTGAAGGACGTCGCCAAAGCGCTCGGGGACCTGATAAGTGCCACTAAGGCTGCCGCGGGAAAATCTGGAGACGACCCAGCTGTGTACCAGCTGAAGAACTCTGCAAAGGTGTGTGTGTGGGGGGGGGAGAACACGTAACAGGCTGGCCCCGGCTGAGAGGCTATTCCCTGGGCAGGGAGCTCAGTGGGGAGGAAGCGGGGCATTGGCTTGCTAGGGCAGGGCCAGAAGTCGCCCTGGGGGGGCACAAGGGAGTGCGGTCAGGCCCCCCCCCCCGGCCCTTTCTCAGGGGTGAGCTGCTCTCTGGCTGGTTGCTTGGCAGGTGATGGTCACCAACGTCACGTCCCTGCTGAAGACGGTGAAGGCGGTGGAGGACGAGGCCACGAAGGGGACCCGTGCTCTGGAGGCCACGATTGAGCACATCCGCCAGGAACTTGTGGTGAGTGTGGCAGCGCCCGGGAAGCTGCAGCTGCTGCATCTTGCTGTGGCCCGCCCCGGCCTGACTTGCAGCCTTTCTCCTCCTCCTGCAGGTGTTCTGCTCCCAGGTGCCCCCTGCCAAGACCTCCACCCCAGAGGACTTTATCCGCATGACGAAAGGCATCACCATGGCGACTGCAAAGGCTGTGGCAGCTGGCAACTCCTGCCGCCAGGAGGACGTGATTGCCACCGCTAACCTGAGCCGCCGGGCCATTGCGGACACGCTGCGCTCGTGCAAGGTGGGGGGAGGGGGCACAGCATAGGCACTCTTGGAGTGAGCAGGGTGCAAAATCCCAGGATGTCCATTGCGGGTGCGGGTGCGGGGGGGGGGGGGGATTACCAAGCTCAGATTTCAAGAGCAAGCTTGTGATATAGATGGTGATGGGGAAGGTGGTACCCAGTGTGCCTGAACCCAGCAGCTGGGGATCCCCGCAGGAGCTAGTTCTCAGAGGCCAGGCAAGACCAGGCATCAGTGCATGTGGGCCAGCGGGTTAATTCATTCGCCACCCTGTTTTAATACTCCAAATATTCAGAACCATTGTCCTGACGCTGACTGCCCCGGTTCTGCGTTGGTGACCAGCAGCAAAGAAAAGGAGAGTTTGTCAGGAATGTGGAGGCTGGCCCTGCAGGGAGGAAGGGAGGAGCGCTCCTTTTCTGTGCCAACTCTGCTGGAGGGGCCCGAAGCCGGCAGCCCTGGCCAGGGCCTGCCTGGGTTCCTTCCGGGGAGCCGCTTCTCACGTGTGCTCTCAACAGGAAGCTGCCTACCACCCGGAGGTGAGCCCCGATGTCCGGCACCGAGCGCTGCGCTTTGGCAAGGAGTGTGCCACCGGCTACCTGGGACTGCTGGAACACGTGCTGGTGGTAAGTGCCTGCTGCCCCGTGCCGGCGGGGTGGGGGCCCTCTGGGCTTCAGGGTCCGAGCACCAGCCCCCCGTGGCCTCTTCTCACCCCTCTCTTTTCTCCCCTCCTCTGGGCAGCCGGTGAGTATGGTGTGTGCGCATGGGGGTGTGCCGCGTGATGCGCGGGAGCGGAGGGAGGAGCGGGGGCAGTCACATTTGGCACAGGGGGAGGGAAGGGGACAGTGGGTGCCAGGCCCTCCGGTGGGAGCTGAGGAGGTCTTGCAGGGCGGGGTGGTCCCAGCAGTTGCATGGGTGTGCGGTGCACCTTAATCCTGGTGCTGTGTCCTGCCGTGCCGGGCCATGCCAGCAAGTGAGAAGCTGTTGGCCAGCACCAGCTGGAGCAGGGGCCCAGCCGCAACCGGGGGCGGGGCAACCTTCTCACCTGCAGGGAGGCTGGATTTAACTACTCTCTGCTTGGCATTGGCTTTCCTGGGCAAGCTTCTCCGCTGGCCTCAGCAGGAGGCTAAAAGTGAGTGTGTGTGTGTGTGTGTGTGTGTGTGTTCCTGCGTACGTGCATGCGTGCGTGGAGGGGGCAGGAGGGAGCCAATGGAATTGTTGATTGGTGGTAGAGCACATGGCTGGCATGGAAGAGCCTCTCTGGGTTCATTTGCCAGCTGCTGACAGACCACAGAGTGCAGGGGTTGAAGAGCCCCGCCTCAGCCAGCAGAGGGCTGCTCCTCTAAGGACACCGTGCCCGGGCGCAGTTGTAATGAGGTCATTGCCTCACGTCCGGCACCTGTTAACTTTTGTGAGGATTATTCTTTTGGGCCGCTGTGTGAGACAGGGTGCTGGACCAGCTGGGCTGTTGGTCTGACCCGGCAGGGCTCTTCTGCTGTTCTTATGAGCTTCAGCATCCATGAGTACTCGAACAGCTAAGAAGTCACTGACAGAGAATGCATCTCTGTAGTACAATAAATTGAGGGTTCTGAACATTCGAACCTTTTCCAGCCAGCCAAACAGAACCTTTCAGTGAGTTAATGACTTTTTGTTGAAAATGGAACAAACTCTTTTTATTAGGTAAGGGATTAATAGAAACACACTAATGCTAATTAATCCTATAAGTACTGAAAAACTGCATGCAAGGAAAGTCAAATCTTCTAATGTTTCTCAAGTATAACTGAATACATGAGTTTCTGAGCAAATCAGGTTTCAATAAACTGTCTCATAGTGCCTTAGAAAGTTTGGGAGACCCACAGAGACTCTCAGAGAGATCTCCCCTGGAGCCTTGGGGCAGTCACCTCTCCGGAAGCCTGATTTGCCCGCTGTGTGTGAGACACTCTTGATAGGAAAAATGAACGTTACAAACGATGATAAGTCTCTCTAACTTTAACATGTGCTTATCCTCCAGGTAATATGATTGGTCCCTTATAATGATGGTGAGATAATTTTGTGGGTGAATTTTGAAACATCTTGATACTAGCTGGTTCACTACTCTAGCAAGATTAAGAGGCTAAATTTAACTATTCCTGGCCATTAAAGTAACAACTCAGTAGGAGACCCGGGTCATGCTCCAGGGAGGTGGAAGAGTCATGCCTGGTAGGGCTGTGAGGGTAAGAGGTACAGATCTCAGTGGCAGGAGGTGGGGGGCAAGAGGGCCCCATTGTGGGTGGTCTGGACAGCAGCGTCTTGGACCACTTGCCTACCCAGGGGGACAGAGGGCTTCAACAGCCCTCTGAGATATTGAGAGCCAGTTTGGTGTAGTGGGTTTGATTCCCCACTCCTCCACTTGCACTCCTCCACTTGCACCTGCTGGATGATCTTGGGCAAGCCGTAGTTCTGTACCAGCTGTTCTCTCAAGGACAGTTGTCTCAGAGCTCTCTCAGCCCCACCCACCTCACAGGGTGCCTGTTGTAGGGAGGGGAAGGGAAAGGAGTTCGTAAGCCGCTCTGAGACTCCAAGTGAAGGATGGGGTATAAATCCAATCTTCTCTTCCTCCTCCTTCATCTTCCTATGCCAACTAAGGTTGAAAGATTGGGCTTAATTGGAGGGTTCCTTCTCTTTGGAGAATTGGAAGGGATCCTTGCCAAGGGGACCCAGTAAGATTCCCAGTTGACCCCGAATTACCCTGTCTCTTCCTCCTTTCTCTTTGTCCTTCTGCTGACCAAATTTGACCCTACTTAAAATAGTTAAGAGTGAGTTTCTCCTGGTCTATGCTGGCGCAAGCCACAAACTAGAGAATCATCACTAGACAGAAATGGAAAGGATTCTACAAGGCTTTGCATAGCTCTTCCTGCAAAGCAAGTAGGATGCAGAACCCGTCCACCAGGGAGGAAAGAACACTCAGGGTTTTTGTAATACTAGTGGAGATGCTAGTGATCACACACCTAGACGAGATGTGCTGGTAATCATATAGGTGACTGAAACTCAGAAGGGGGAAATAAAGCAGAATCAAAGATTGTCAGAAAATTTGGGCTAGGCACGTGAAATACACCAGGAGAGCAACTCATAGAATTCTGCGAAGGCAATAATTTGTGCATTGCAAAGACACGCTGCAGGCAACCAAACAGATGATTTATACGTGGACATCAGCAGATGGCCAATACAGAAATCAAGTAGGTTACATAACTGGAAGCAGAAGATGGAGAAGCTCTGTTCTCTCTGCTAAAACAAGACCAGGTGCCGACCGTGGTACAGACCATGAATTGTTAATATTGAAAACTAGAATAAAGCTGAAGAAAAATACTGAAGAGTTTAAGGGCCATATAAAGAACAGATCTGCGTTACTAAGTTCAAGTGAACATGAACTGGCAGAACTGGGGGCTGAAACCAGAGACATCATCAAGGAAGAACACACAAAGACTACTCCTATAGCCCGAAAGATAGATCAAGATCAAGGTGGTCGTGTCTGTCTGTAGCAGTGGAAAAGAGCAAGAGTCCCAGAGCACCTTAAAGATGTAACAAAATCTGTGGCAGGGGAGGAGCTTGCATGAGTCACTGCTCACTTCTTCAGATACAGCTAGAATGGGAGCCCATCTGTCCTATTTATTGGAAAGTGGAGTGGTTTCAAATGCTGAATGACATTAGCAGGCAAATGACAATAGCAGGTGTGATTGGGTTTAGGTGAGCTATGCAGAGGGGTAATAGGCATGGAGAAATCAGCATTGGTAAACCAAGGAAACCGAGGTCTCGATTCAGTCCAGGTGAACGCATTGTCTTGAGCTTCGTTATCAGTTGCAATTCAGCAGTCTCTCTAGTCTCCCTTTGCAATTCCTTTGCAAGGGAACTGCTACTTTTAGGTCAGCAACTGAATGCCCACCCAGTCAAAGGAAGACTTCAACCAAGAAATCAGAAGGAGACTGAGACTGGGGAAGGCAGCCATGACGGAACTAGAAAAGATCCTTGAGTGTAAGGATCTGTCGCTGAAGACCAAGATCAAGATAATCCATATTATACTATTCCCCATTAGTATGTATAACTGTTAAATCTGACAGGAAGAAAGTTGGTTCATTTAAAATGTGGTGTTGGAAGAGAGTTTTATGGATTCTGCAGACCTCCAAAAAGACAAATCATTGCAGTCTCTAGATCAAGCCAAGGCTGAGCTCTCTGCAGAAGCTGAAATGACTGGACAGAGGCCATCATGCTTTGGTCACATCATGAGAGGACAAGAAGAGTCCCTGGAAAAGACAAGAACGCTAGGAGAGATGGGAGGCAGCGGGAGGAGAGGACGACCCACCGGGAGATGGGTGGAAGCCACAAAGGCCCTCTCCGCTTGCAGGACCTGGGCAAGGCTGTTAACGGAGAGGACGGAGGTCATCCGTTCATCGAGCTCTACCACAAGTCTGAAGCGACTTGACAACACTGCACACACGGGAATGAAGTGGGAGTGATAGGGGTAGAGCCCAAAACGGGGGGAAAGGAGAGACGGTTTGGGAATGACGGCTGGAAGGACAGAGAGAGAGAGAGAGAAGGATCCGTAAGAAATAAAGTCAAAGACTGAGAAAAAGCTTAGTGTAGTAGGTTAAGAGTTTTTTAGTTGTAAACCTGTCATGTTCCTTGCAAAGCTTTAGATGAAAACAGAGAATGACCAGACCTGCCCTTCTCCAGTGTCTCTGCCCTTTCTGCCTGAAAAGCCACTGGCGTGTTGTGGAGCCATGATAGGCTGGCAGCCCTTCTCAAGTAGTCTGGGTATCTTAAAGGCAGTGTGAGTGGCTGTGTGTCCCCATACTCCCCCCCTCCCCATGTTCAGAGGGACTGTGCTGTGTGGACGCTTGTGGGTTAGTCTGGTGCCAGGCAAGGGCGCCTCGCTGAACCCACCTCCGTTTCTTCTGCCCCAGATCCTCCAGAAGCCAAGCCATGACCTGAAGCAGCAGCTGGCTGGATACTCCAAGCGGGTGGCCGGCTCTGTGACGGAGCTTATTCAGGCTGCAGAAGCCATGAAAGGTAGGCTGGGGCATTGGGCAACTCATGCCAGAGCAGGGGAGAGATTACCTGTCAAATTGGAAAGGCATCCAATCTTGGACCAGGACAGCGGCCTCGCAGAACAGCCTTTCCTAACGAAAAAGCTAGGGAGGTTCTTTGGGGGAGGAGTTGCTGCCCTGACACAGCTCAGCATCCCCACAGCTGTCTCTTTTCCTTTAGGGACTGAGTGGGTTGACCCAGAGGATCCCACGGTCATCGCGGAGAACGAACTGCTGGGTGCAGCTGCTGCCATTGAGGCTGCAGCCAAGAAGCTGGAGCAGCTGAAGCCACGGGCCAAACCCAAGGTGGGCCCTCCTGGATGCATGAATCAGTCCCCCACCTGCCCAATCACTGACTGCTTTTGGCCCTCGCTCCCTCCCCCTAGGGCTGCCTTAATCACAAATTGTGAGCTTGGGCACGCAGGAGATCGCTTCAGAGTACAGGCCCGAGTCCTCTTTTACAGTAAGAGTTGTGCAGCAGGGGAATCAACTGTCTAGGGAGCTGGTGAGCTCCCCCTCACTGGGAACCTACAAGGAATGGCTAGAGGCTTATGAAAACAAGATGTTGTTGGCATTTATCATGTGCCAAGTCCAGCTTTCCCAGTCCACCTGCTCAGGAAGGCCTCTGACTGCAGCGTCCCCCTAGGCACCAGCCAGATCCTTTCTGCAGTGGTCCAAGGCGGGCCTGCAGTTCCTGCCCAGCCAAGCTCCTCTGCCCACCTCCGGGAACTCCCACTGGGGTAACTGGAGCAGTTCTGCTGCACGAGGCTGAGCCAGGAGGCAGCCCACACAAACCAAAGTGCTTTGATCATTTGCCAGATTGGAGGAGGAAGCCCAAACTCCACCCACCGACACTCCCTCCTCTCCAGCTGATGCTTCAACTAGCTCTTGGGCTGCCAACTGGGGGACGGTTTCAGTTGGTCATGTGTCTGCCTTTTAACTGCTGAACTCAGTCGGTTAGAATTAAAGAAGTTTGTGTATTGCACTGTCCCCAGGGTCCTGGCTGGCTTTGCACATGGAAGGAGATGCTGAGTAACATACATTTTTTGTTGGAAGAAAGCTGCCTGCTAATTCAGCTGCCCTAAGGAGGGAAATTCAGAAGGGTTCAGAAAGGTTCTTAGCTCCCCTGTGGGTTACGGCAGCTGGTAGGAAGACAGACAACTAAGTTTAAAGGATAGGAATTAAATGTTCCTTTGAAATTGTGTGAATAACTCTATAGAAAACTCATAAACTAAAAACAAGATGCGTGGGAAAACGGTAGCAGGCAATCTCTCCTTATATATAATTGAGTAGTGGGGTGGCACTTTCTGAACATTCCACATGCCCCTAAATCAGTTGGCTCCATGATGTGTCACTCAGAAGCTGGCTGAGTAACACTGGCTGCATTGCCTGAGTCTCGCCTCCAACATTCTAAACAGTTTGACTTGAGGCAGCCCTGCCTTATAGCGAAGCAGAAGGAAATAAACACAGCTTGCCTCCCTCTGTTTTCCCCTTCCCTCTGCCGCCCCTCCAGCCACAGCCGGGACACTCACCAGGAGCTTCCTTCTAGAGCCCGTTGTATCTCTTCCCACAGCGGGCCTGACTCCTAGTATAATAGTGTATGAGATAGATATAACTGCAGCAAATAATACGGGCTAGAAGAACAGGAAACAAGCCCCCCCCCCCCCCGTGTAAGTCTGTGCCAGAGCTTTAAGGGAGGTCAGAATGGGTAGCACAGAGAGAGAGAGAGAGAGAGAAAGGCCCCAGTGCTCTGCAAGGACACTCGCAAAAGATTGCTAAGTAATCCACGAGTGTGAATGCTGCTGTGAAGTCATTCTCAGGCACACATCATCTCCAGCCCTCTAGCTAAAGCCAAGTTCCCTCATCACTGCAAAGCAGAAAAACTGTTCCCTTGCTTCCAGTCAAGCTCAAGGACCCAGACTATTTCAGGACATTTTGAAGATCGGGCTCAGTGACGTCAGAGGACTGGGAGCGACAGCACCCTTGAGGCAGGCTGGTCCTCAGGAACCTTGAGGGCCTGAGGGGTGAGGCAGGCCCTCCTGCACTAGGGAGCCCTGAGAGGTCTCGAAGGAGTCAGACGGCCAGGAGCCGGGGCCTCCAGGCAGATCTCTGCTGGGGCGGGTGGGTGTGGCAGGACAGGAGCTCTGCCTGCCTGAGTGAGGCCTGGAGGCTCCGCCCCACCCCTTGTATAGCGCTTCCCCCAATCATCACAGGCATGACCCGCGTGGCACCCCACCTCTGGGAGGCAGGGGCCGGTGGCGTGGACACGCTGTGTCTGTGTGAGCACTCGGCTTCTCCGGCCATAATGCAGGAAGGGTGCGCCCCTGTGTGGAATAACTATGGTTGCAAAGAGTCCCTCTTGAGCTGTAGAGACCGAGCAGGTGATGGCTGGTAATATCTCCAGGCGTCAAGATCCCTCCAGACTTTCTCCAGAAGCTTTGCCACCCCAGGGCAACTGCAGGAGTGGGTCTGCTGGCTTCCTGCCTCCTGTGCAGACATCAGTGCTGGTGACTTGGAGGCTTTCAGGGGTCATTTCATTAAAAAAAGAGGGGCAGGAGCTCATTGGCATAACTAGTCATTAGCTTAACTTATTTGCATATGCCACACCCCCTGGCATCACCAAAAGTGTGTCAGAGGGCAGGGAGGCAGACATGCCTGCGTTCCCTGCCCAATCTTCTCCAGGTGCCCTGCGGCAGTGGGACACCTAGAGAAGACTGGGCAGGGAACCCAGGTGTTTAAATCCCCCCCACTCCCCCGAGTTTCTCTGCAAAAGCAGAGAGGCTCAGGGGAAGGGGGGGCGTGTCTGCCCGCATCCCCTTCCCTTCTCCAGCGAGGGCAGGGAGGCAGAGATGGAAAGATCGCGACTGAGAGAAGGGGTTTAAACTTTAAACCCTTTCTCTCTTTGCTCCCCCCCCCCCCGCCCACCAGTTTTGGCAGGACAGCTAGGGAAGGGAAGGGAAAGGAAAGGGAGGCTTTTGCAGATGCTCCCCGCCCTTTTTTGCTTCCCTAGCCGGCCTGCCAAGGTGGTGGTGGGGGAAGCGAAGAGAGAAGCTTAAACTCCTTCTCTCAAGAGTTGCGCCACAGTTGCAGCACGATCTTTCCATTGTATTCTATGACCCCGTAGAATACAATGGAAAGATCGCCGCTGCCAGCGCGACTCTAGAGAGAAGGGGTTTAAACTTTAAACCCCTTCTCACTTCACTCCCCCCCCCCGCCTGCCTTGGCAGGCCAGCTGGGGAAGGGAAGGGGAGGCTTTTGAAGACCCTCCCCCCTTTTGCTTCCCTAGCCAGCCTGCCAAGGCGGGGATGGGGAGCGAAGAGAGAAGAGGTTTAAAATTTCTCTCAAGAGTCGCGCCACAGTGGCGGCATGATCTTTCCATTGTATTCTATGGCCCCATAGGCCAGCCAGGGAAGGGAAACGGGAGGCTTGTACTCTACCAGCCCGGGAGTGGGCAGAAATGGCGGTGGCAGTAAACCCTTCCCCCAGCTCCCAGCGTTCCTGCAGGGGAAGTGAATCCGCCACTGCCGGTGCGACTCTAGAGAGAAGTGGTTTAAACTTTAAACCTCTTCTTGCTTTGCTTCCCCCACAGGCCCGCTGGGGGCGGGGCTTGCCACCACCGCCATTGGTGCCCACTCCTGGGGTTGGGTGGCGGAGTGTTGCTCCGCCTTGCTCTGGCCCCAAATGACCCCTGCCTTTAAGACAGTATGTGTGTGTGTGTGGGGGGGTGTTTTTGGTAGGAATCCCCCTTTATCAGGATCAGCTGGCAGACCATGTGAGTGTCTGGGGATGTTCAGAGAGTCAGCGGAGGTGACACCACTCTGGAGCCCTGGCTCTGACTCTCTGCCAGCCCCAGCAGCAGCCTCTGCTCTCCCCCACCCCCCTACAGCAGGCGGACGAGAGCCTCAACTTCGAGGAGCAGATTCTGGAGGCCGCCAAGTCCATTGCTGCCGCAACCAGTGCCCTGGTGAAAGCTGCCTCGGCTGCCCAGAGAGAGCTAGTGGCCCAAGGAAAGGTGAGCTCTGGGGCTGCTGGGGTGGGCAGGGCAGGGCCCTCAGGTGGGGTCGGTCCTCTGGCCCCCAGTGGCTGCTCACCTTCAGCTGTCCCCTCCCTCTCCCTCCCTCTCCCCCCCCCCCTTCAGGTGGGCGCAATCCCAGCCAACGCAGTGGACGACGGGCAGTGGTCCCAAGGGCTCATTTCAGCTGTGAGTAACGTGACTGGTCTGGAGGGGGGGTGGGAGAGAAGCCCTGGGGGTGGGGGAGAGTCTCCCTGTTGTGAGCACCCTGTTCCCCCTTGGGGCCAAGCATCGTAGCCACCAGGAAGAGCCAATCAGGGATGACTCTCTGGGGATGGAGAGGCCTGGCTCCCTGGAGCTGACTGGGACGCGCTCTGTCGGGCCCACCTCACAGGGTGGTTGGGCAGATAAGTGGGG
Source organism: Lepidodactylus listeri (assembly GCA_029233225.1). Classification (NCBI taxonomy): domain Eukaryota; kingdom Metazoa; phylum Chordata; class Lepidosauria; order Squamata; family Gekkonidae; genus Lepidodactylus; species Lepidodactylus listeri. Next base: position 165,744 of record JARCFY010000004.1, on the reverse strand, counting down.
GAGTGGGGGGGGAACTGTGTGTGATGTCCCTGGGGGAGCGGTGGGCTGTGTGGGCACTTGGTCTACAGGGCAAAGGAAAAAGGCACTGAAGGTCAGTTTTTCCCCCATGGAGGGAAAGAGATTCTGGGATCCTCTAGTAAGGCAGGGAAGAATGAGCACAGGGAGCTGCTTGGGCCAGCCGCTCCTGGAGGTCCTTTGAACGGAAGACGCTGGAAGAGTTGCCTCTTTTGGTCCCCCACAATGTCAGAGACCCCAGAGAAGGAGGCCCCGGGCAGACAGTGAGGGCGGCCCCCCAGGCAGAGCACACGGTTCCCTAGCAGGCCTCCGGGTCCCAGAAGCCCCCAGCCCACCCTCTCCCTTTCTCTCCCCTCTCCTCCCCCAAGGCCCGGATGGTAGCTGCTGCCACCAACAACTTGTGTGAGGCCGCGAACGCCGCCGTCCAGGGCCACGCCAGTGAGGAGAAGCTCATCTCTTCTGCCAAGCAAGTGGCCGCCTCCACGGCCCAGCTCCTGGTGGCCTGCAAGGTCAAGGCGGACCAGGACTCGGAGGCCATGAAGCGCCTGCAGGTCAGTCCCCTCCCTGGCTCTTGTGTGGGGGCACAGCAGGCGGGCAAAGAAGAAGGAGGGCGGGGGGCGCCTTGCAGCCACAGGGGGGGTGGCACACAAGTCAGGCTGGAGGCGAGAAGCGGAGTTCTGGCCGATGCCAACCCCCCCTCCATCCTCCTGGTGTGTGTGTGTGTGTGTGTGTGTGTGTGTGTGAGATTGTAGTTCTCTCCTCCCCCCCCCCCCAGCCTCATGGGATCCTGATCCCTGGTCCAGCCAGGACGTGCTGAAGGGGGGTGGGGTGGGGGCTTTCTTGTGGGGTTTCAAGAGCAGCATCACCCCAAGCCCTCGCCTTGCTCTTGGGGTGGCTCCCCTGAAGCCCCTCTCTGGAGGGCGGCCGCTTCTCAGAGGCCACAGGTGAGGGTCCCCTCAGCTGTTCTGGGCCCGAGTGAGATGCCCCCCTCCCCTGACTGTCCACGTCCTTCTGGATGACACCAGGGTCCCCGCCATCCCGCAAGGGCTGGCTTGGCCCAGGAAGCCGATGCTGCCCTCTGTGCTCTGCTTCACGCCCCCCTCCAGAAGACAGAGAAGGAGGCAGGTGGTTTTTCCATATTCTGTCTGCCGGAAAATACAGCCGAGTTCTGAGAGGCTGGAGGTTCCGTCCCGGGTCAGCAGGGTCTTGGGCTGCCCATCCGTCCGCCTCAGCCCGCCTGGAGGGGCATTTGTGGTGGAGACTGCCCAGCTGGGGGCTGAGGAGGCTTCTCCTCCTGGAAGAGGTGGCGAGGGTGCTGCCCCCTGCCCTTGGGCAGGCATGGACTAAGTACCTGGAGGTTCGGGAAGCACAGGTGTATAGGCCTAATAATACTGTTAGTCAATTTAAAAATTAGCAGATGTTAACTAGTATGCGAAAATACATGTCTCTATCTCACAATAGATGTAAAACAGATGTTGGCCCTTGCAATAGCCTCAGTTAGCATTGAACAGCCATGACTTCCAAAAGTGCCCCTGACCAGACGCGTTTTGGCCCAACAGCCCTGCCTCCGTGGCCAAACGAATAACATTGTAACATGGCTCCTGACGCAATAACATAATATTCGTTCATCGTAAACTGACCAAAAGGAGCAAAGTTTGAGTCCAGTGGGGCACCTTAAAGGCCAACAGTCTAATTCTGGGCGGGAGCTTTTGCCTGCCAGCCCACGGCTTCGGAATGAGGTGACTCTGACAGTGGTTATCCCGGACCGAGGGAAAGGGTCCTGCTCAGAAATCTCGTCCCTGGGAATTGCCAGCTGTGGGCGGCAGGCACCCTTGTTCCTATAGCAATGGTCCAGTCCCCTGTGGACTTTCCTCACTGGGTCAGGAAAGTCCTGCACAGCCAGGAGCCAGTAGCAATGGGGGCCAAACCCCGGGTCTCTCCAGGCCCATCTTGCCGCCTCTGTCTGGCAGTGACCGCCCAGAGTCTCAGGTGGAGGGACTCTTTCCCGCTGCCTGCCAGCAGATCCCTTTTTTAAAGTGGAAACCCTGAGGACTGAGCCCAGGGCCATCCGCACGTGGTCCGGCTGCAGGCTGCCTTGGCAGGAGGAAGCCAGGAGGAGGCTGCCCGCTCAGCCCCGGCAGTCACACACACACACCCTCTCCCTGGCCCAGGCTGCTGGCAACGCTGTGAAGAGAGCGTCGGACAATCTCGTGAAGGCCGCCCAGAAAGCAGCCGCCTTCCAAGACAACGAGAACGAGACCGTGGTGGTGAAGGAGAAGATGGTGGGCGGAATCGCACAGGTGAGGCCAAGGCCATGCCCCGTCCACCTCTACAGCGGGGAGGGAGGGGAACCAAGGAGGCGGGAAGGGGAGGTGGCGGAGAGACCTCCAGCCCCACCAGCCCAGAATGGGGAGAGTCATCCAGACTATGATTCAGAGCTGGTGGGTGCCTAGGGGTGGGGAACAGCTGCCCTCACCCCCCTCCTCACTGTTTGCTCTCTTTTTGTACCCTCCCCCCCAATCCCCCATCCTCCAGATCATTGCTGCCCAGGAAGAGATGCTACGCAAGGAGCGGGAGCTAGAGGAGGCACGCAAGAAGCTGGCCATGATCCGGCAGCAGCAGTACAAGTTCCTGCCTTCGGAGCTGCGGGACGAAGGGCAGAACTGAGCTGCCTTCACCCGCCTCCTTTCCCTATTTAATCGCAAGCCTTCTGAGCATGTGCGGGCTGGGTCTTCTCCTGCCCCCACTGGGGGGGCATGGGCACGCTCCAAGACCTGCCTGCTGCTGCACCAGCAACTTCTGCTCACCGCACAGGCCTCTGGGCCATCTCCCAGGATGCCTTTCTCTGGAGGGGGTGGAGTATCATCTCCCCCCACCCCGCTGCCTTTTCTCCCTGGAGTCTTTCTTGTGCCTTGGCCAGCTGGCCCACTGTCTCGTTGAGGAGGCGTCTGTGTTGCTCCTCCGTGCCTTCCCCTCACGGCCTGACTGTGCAATGCAGAAGGGAGCCATCGCCTCAGCTGGCCCCTCCCACCCTCTGGACTCACCAATCGGATGCCTTTGGAGAGCCAGGCAGGTTGGTGTCGTGGTTAAGTGCGCGGACTCTAATCTGGGAGAACCGGGTCGATTCCCCACTCCTCCACTTGCACCTGCTGGATGACCTTGGGCAAGCCATAGCTCTGTACCAGCTGTTCTCTCAAGAGCAGTTCTCTCAGAGCTCTCTCAGCCCCACCTACCTCACAGGGTGTCTGTTGTGGGGAGGGGAAGGGAAGGAAATTGTAAGCCGCTCTGAGACTCTGAGTGAAGGGCGGGGTATAAATCCAACTCTTCTTCTTCTTCTTTGCGGGGCTGCAGCTCTGCTCCTGCCTGCCTGCCTGCCTGGCGTGCACTTCCGCCCAGAGGCAGTTCCGCCTCACTCACCTAGCCTGTGCCTACCCCCCCTCCCCTCCCCTCCCCTCCCCTCCCCTCCCGCCACGGCTGTTGCTGCTCATTCATTCCCCAAGTGCCTGCCTGGGTGGCCCCAGCCCTGCTGGTTGAGGTGCCCGCCCCTCCCCTCTTGCCCTGGCTTCACCTAGCAGTAGCGGTTCTGCTCTGAACTGAAGCTCCCCCCCACCCCCAAAATGACACTGCCCCCTTTCCAGTTCCCCCTCTACCTGCCCACTTGCTGCAGTAGCTCACCTCTTGTAATTTTGATACGTCAATAAAGCTGCCTGTGTATGCAGTGTCTGAGGGTCCAGGGGAGCATGGGTGGGTGGGTGGGTGGGAGAGGGATCAGCACGGAAGGATTTTGCACTCTTCTGCCATGGGTCTGGGCATGAATAAGCGGGGTTCCTCAGCAGTTGTTCTCCCCCCCCCCCACGTTTCCTGCCAGATTGATGGCCATGGGCTGTCATCTAAACTCCGGTCTCTAGGCTAGTCCAGACAGCCAGCAAGCAGCAGAGAGACGCTTCCGGGGAAGACTTCCTCCTTGTGGCCGATGGCCGGCTTGGCAAAGGATCGGACCATTCATTTCAGAGACTTCTGCCCTACCTCTGCAGCAAAATGCTTTAAAACCTCCTCTGCATTACTGGTTCTGGGTCTGTCTGCTGCTGCTCACATCATGGCTCTGGCTGCATGGGTAAGACACACAGCACTTCTCCGCCAGTTGGACTGGAAGGAGGTACCCCCCCTGAGAAGGTCAGGCCAGAACCAGCAAGTGGAACCGGCTAGATGGCCCCATCGGACAGCAATGCGGATTCTGTGAACTTAGGCAGATGGTGAGAATGAGGGCGGGAAGTGGTCCATGGGGTCGCGAAGAGTTGGGCTCGACTGTGTGACTGAACAAGCACCACCACCACCTCCCGAGGAAGCCTGTTCCACTGAGGAACTGCTCTGTCAGGAAGTTCTTTCTAATGTTTAGCCGAAAACTTTTTTCATTTAATTTCAAACTACTCAGGTGTAACTAATTTTAGTTCTAATTTTCTGGTCTAGCTCGAATTTTAGTTCAGTTATAGCTGCTCAAACTGCTTAGGTGTAGCTAATTTTGGCTCTAAACAGACTCTGAGGTTCTTGGCTAGTTTTATTGCAGTACAGGAAGGGTTAAACAGAGGGTCAAACGCAGGACAAGGATTCAAACAGGTCACAGCTGGTTTATGGGCTAATATCACTTTTAAACTTTATAACACCTATTGATAAAAGTACTAATACCAGGGGCAAGGCATAGTGAGTTCATAGATAAGGCTAAATCTTAGGCAGGTTTTTGTAACAGAAAAAAGAAAACAAAAAACAACAGAACAGATGGCAGCGAGGGTTTAAATACTGCTAGGGTTTAAGAAATGGGGTCCTATTTTAAACGAAATGTAAGTTTAAGCAAATTCTCAGATTCTTTAAAGAAGGGGAGGGGGTTTCCTACAGGAAAACAAGCCGTTAGATAACTTCCTGTAACTGCTGAGGCTGTTCAGCTAGCATCCCACTTAATCCTAGAAGGGCTAAATTAACATTTGAAAATAAATTATCATTTGAAACAAAAGGCAGCCTGGAAAGGAGAGGAGCTCTTGTCTCAGCAGCGCCCTTCCAGCAGGACCTCTTCTTAATCCACCAGAGGCTGGCTCCCTCATCCTCCTCTGCTGGTTAGCTCCCAGTCAGTGTGATTGGCCCCAGTGGGAGGTGGAGCTTTGGCCTATGCTTTTTACTTAGGGTTCCTATGAGCACGCCCTGGCTCTGCAAGACAGCAGGCTCTGCTCCAGTGACAAGGTGTGTGGGACGAGGGAACAAACAGACGAGTTCAGCAGCTGGGTGGGGAAGCCAGGGCACTACCCTTTCCGTGTCCCTGAAGGGGTAAGTCCACTTCTCACCAACAAACCTATGTAAATATGAAATTCATTTAAAAGGGATTTTTTAAAAAGCAGTTATGAGGGTAGAATGCCAGCAGGGTCTTGGGGGCTCTCCACTGTATTGTGCACTGAGGGTGACGTGTACAACTGCCTGCCAGCTGGACAGAAGCCACGGGGGTGTTGTCGTCCCCCCCCCCCCCCCCCGGTGCAAGGAGTTCCTGGTTCTCAGCAGGGGCATAGCCAGGATTTTTTTATTTTTGGGGGGGGCATTTAAATAAGTCAGAGGGAACCCCTGCCCAGACACCCCACCCCAGGTAGTCCTCGGCCCAGTAGCGCTTGTTCTTCAGTTGCACAGTTGAGTCCAACACTTTGCGGCCCCATGGATCACATCACACCAGGCCCTCCTGGTCTTAATTTCATGTTCGTTGCATCGAGAAGACTGCCTAGCCATCTCATCCTTTGCCGTCCCCTTCTTCTTTGACCTTCAGTCTTTCCCAGAATCAGGGCCTTCTCCAGGGAGTGCTCCCTTCTCCTTTGGTGGCCAAAGTATTTGAGTTTCAGCTTTAGTATCTGGCCTTCCAGGGAACAGTCAGGGTTGATTTCCTTTTAGGATGGACTGATTCGATCTCCTTGCAGTCCAAGGGACTCTCAAGAGTCTTCTCCAGCACCATCATTCAAAAGAATCTATTCTTCAGCGCTCGGCCTTCCTTATAGTCCAGCTCTCGCAGCCATACATCACTACTGGGAATACCATGGCTTTGACCATACGGACTCTTGTTGGCAGGGCGATGTCTCTGCTTTTTGTTATGCTCTCTAGGTTTGCCATCACTTTCCTCCCTTCATGGCTGCAGTCACCATCGGCAGTGATCTTGGATCCCAGGAACGTGAAGTCTGCCACTGCTTTTATAGCATTTATAGAAAGGCAAATAAATAAACTTCTTAGGTGAGGCATTCATAAGTCTTTGGGGCTGGCATGGGGGTGTATGAAGAAAAGCCAGCAACTTCTTGTCCCCTTTCAAACAGCTGCCAAGCAGGTGAAATTCTGGTTGTCATACCAGGGAAACCCAGGCGGCTGGCACTGGGGGAGGGGGGAGAGAACTGAGCAGCATCTCTTCTGAGGCAAAACAGGTTTACGCTGTTGTTCCCTGGCCTCCTCAGACCGCCCCCCCCCCACAAGAGCCATTATTTCTACAACCCACCCCCACTGCCTGCTGAGCTTATCTCTGTTCCATCTGGTCAAGGCTGGAGTGGTCCGCCATGGATGTGGAATGGGAAAAGTGGCGTCGGACCTGCCCACCTGCCCACCAGCCATTTGCTGGGCTGCTTCGCTGCTGCTGCTGCCACCACTCTTCATGCTGCCGCTAGTCGTGGCCTGGGCCATAGCAGGCCTGTCGCACAAGGAGAGAGAGGTGGATGTCTTCCTGGGAAAGAGTCCCCGCAGGCTGCAGCGACAGCACCACTTCTGGATTGACACCCGCTTTGTTGCCAAAGAAGGAAACAAGCTCTCCCCGCTTATTTCTCAAGAGATTGAGGTGCCTTTCCTTTGAAGAAAGGCAGAAGAATCTGGGACTTGCTAGTTTAGAACAAAGTTGGCTAAAGGGGGAATGTGACAGAGGTTTATAAGTGTATGCATTATGTAGAAAAAGTGGATAGAGAGATTTTCTTGCTCTCCCGTAATATTAGAACTCAGGGACACCGAATGAAGTTGATGGACAATAGTTAACAGACAGACCAAAGGAAACACTTCTTTATGCAGTGATTAATTAAATTGTGGAACTCACTGCCAGTAGAATGATAGCCACAGGCATAGATGGCTTTAAAAGGGGTTAGACAGATTCGTGTAGCAGAGTTCCATCAGTGGCTACTAGCCCTGATGAGTAAAGTGAAGCTCCATATTTGGAGACAATCTATATACTAAGCCAAGGGGCCCCTGCAGATAGCTAAATCCATGGGGGGGCACTTGGGGGGAGGGAGGCATTCCCCCCGTGTGCAGAAAAATCTGAAACCTTTAAAAAAAATTGGGGGGGGATATTTAAATCCCCCGAAAAGTAAAAGCGTTCCCTGTGCATGCGCAGGGAACTGGGGCAGCCCGACGGTTGGGAGGCATTCAAGCCTCGCCGCCGGAGCTGGGGGGGAGGGAAAAGCAGTGGGCCCGGCAAGAGCCGCTCAGGCCCACCGGAGCCCGGGAAGGAGAGGGGAAAGCGGTGAGCCCAGCGAGAGCTGCTCAGGCCCACCAGAGCCCGGGGGGGAAGGGAAGAGTGACGGGCCTGGAGAGAGCCACTCAGGCCCGCTGGAGCCCAGGGGGAGCAGCCCTGGCGAGAGCCACTCAGGCCCGCCAGAGCCCCTGGGGAAGGGCGCAGCGCTGGGCCCAAGTGACTGAAAGCCACTTAGGCCCGAGCAAAGCCGGGGAGGGCGCGAGCAGGCAGGAGAAGCGCTGGGCCCGAGTGGCTGACATCGGGCCGAGCAAAGCCGGGGGGGGGGAGCAGTGTGGCCGTGTAAAGAGCGGGTGGGGGTGACCGGAGGAGTGGCGGGGCTCGTTGTGGCTGCCGCCGCTTGGCTGGGGGAGGGGGTGGCCGGAGGAGCAGCCGCTTGCCCTTGGGGGTTGGCAGGAGCATTGGGATACTCCTCTCCCCAGCATCGCGGGTCCCCCTTCTTATCTATATTCTAATTCCGAGAGGTTTTTTTACTGTATGGATGCTTATTTCTGCTGAGAGAGAGCTCACTCTCCCCCAACAGCTTTTCCTACATACTCAGGTCCCTTCCTCGGTCTGCAGAAAAATCCGAAAAGTTTTAAAAAAAACTTCAGGGACTGTTGAATTCACCCAAATATCTTTTGAAACGGCATCAGCTCCAGGCATCAACTGTGAGGAGATTAGAATGTTGGGGGGGGGGAGGTTCTAACTGTTTCTGTCAGTAAAAAGCAGGGTTTTTACTGGCAGCAGTCTAGGGCTGCCAAGTCGTCCCCTGTCCCCCCCCCCCCCCGGCCACCAGCAGTGGATCCAGGCTAGGAAACTCCTGGAGCTTTGGGGGTGGAGCCTGGGGAGGACAGGGACCTCAGTGAGGTACAATGCCATAAACTCGACCCTCCAAAGCATCCATTTGCTCCATGGAAAGTTATCTCTGTAGTCTGGAGATGAGCAGTAACTCCAGGGGATCCTCAGGTCCCACCTGGAGGCTGGCATCCCTAGGCAGCACCCTCTGTGTGACTTGATACCACCTGATTCGCATGACTTAATTAGGCCAATAGGCTTTGTAGCCACCCTATGAAAGCCACTGTGATGTAACAGAGCTTCAGATTGGGATCTGCAAGACCCAGGTTCAGATCCCCATCTTGCGGTGGAAACTGACTGGGAGATTTTGGAGCAGTCACATACTTTCAGCCTAACCAACCTCACAGGGTTGTTGTGCAGACAGCAAGGAGGAAATAATGTCAGCTGCTTTAGTCCCCACTGTGGAGAAAGACTGTAATTTTCCTAGGTAGAGGCTGCGGGGAAGAGGGGTGGAGATGGAAAGCTGAAGACAGATAAAGGTAGGTTGGCTGTTGGGTGGGAAGGAAATAGGGTTGCCAACTCCATGTTGGGAAATTCCTGGACATTTGAGAGGTAGAGCCTGGGGAGGGTGGGATTTGGGGTGGGAGGCAGAACGAGAGAAAGAGTGATGAGGTGGGGAGGCTGAGAAACAAAGAATGATGACGGGTCAGAAAGAGAGAGGAAGTACCATACATGGAGGAGAAAGAGTAAGAAAGGGGGGCAGAAAGGAGAAAGCGTGTGAGAGAGGTAGGGGGAGAAGGGAGGAAGTGAGGTCAGTGGGATGTCATGGCTTCTGTGCCCGATTTGTTTGGTCCTCCAGAGCAACTGGTTGGCCCTCGGGTACCACAGGATGCTGGATCTGATGGATTACTGGGCTGATCCAGGAGGGAGGGTCCTAGGCAATGTACAGAGGGTTTTAATTTCCACCTTCCACTCATTTTGTAGTGCTGCAGAAACAACCATGGGGGGGTAGGTGTGAATTGACCCGAGTTACTCACTGCTGACTTGGAGCTTTGTGGCTGAAGTGGGGCCTGGAGTGGCGAAGCCGGAAGGGACCACTTGCTTAACACCTGCTGTCCACACACATCTCTCTCTCTCTCTCTCTCTTTGCAAGGCCTTGCTGCCCTTCCGGGCCCCCAAAGACAGGCCCCTCCCCTACTGCCCCCCACTGGTCCCTTCTAGTTCTAGACAGCCAGGTGAACTACACCTGTTGGTGGGACTCTCCTTGGCACCGAACTTACTCGCATCTCATGGGGAAGAAGAGGTCAGGCACACCTGGAGCCGCACAACCCGAGAGCAGCAGGAGCAGGAGCCGCCCCAGTCCGGGAGGGTGGCGAGCCCTGCCCTCAGCTCAGCAGTCCCAGGGTCCTACTGCCGGCCGGGCCAATCCATGCCCTGCGCACAGCCCTCCCTAGCCGGGGCCCACCCCTTGCGCCAGGCAGAGACTAGGGCTGCGGCCACACGGGACTTAAATGCGGGAGGAAGGGCAATTTCCTCCCGCATTTAAAGGGGCCGACCAGACGGCCGGCCCCTCGTCCCGAGCCGAAGCGGGCTCCAATGCGGGAGGAAACCGCATTGGGAGCTATCTGGACAGCCCTCTCTCGCATGCATTGCGAGAGCAGGGCTGTCCACATAGCCCTGCCGGCCATTTCCCCCCCCTTTTACACTTGGGTGCATGGCTATCCATGCGCCCAAGTGTAAAAGGGTGAAAAAAAAAAAAACCCTCCAACTTACCCGGGCGGATGGCGGGTCGGAGGCCGCCACCGCCGCTTTAAGTGCTCCTGGGGCCGCCTCCACCAACCTCTGAAGCTGGCTCTTCAGCGGCGGCGGCCGCCGCCACCGTTTCCTCCCCCGCCGCCGCCGCTTCCACCTCGGCTGCCCCGCTTCTGCCGCTGATGCGGCCGCCGCCGCTCTTCCCGCCGCGGCCGCCTCTTCAGCAGCCGCGGCCGACGATCCCGAGGCCACAGGGGTTGGGATGTATAGACATCCCAACCCGCTGTTTAAAAATGCGGCCCCTTTAAATCCGGGAGCCCTCCCGGATTTAAAGGGGCCGTGTGACCGTGGCCTAGGTCGGGGATAGCAGGTTTCAGGACCCAACACTTGTGGCTTTCTCCAGTGCCCTTACGCCTCTCAGATGTGTGGGCTTGCGAGAGGCAACGTTCTTGGCATGCAGTGGTGCCCCTAATCCCCAGCTGCCTGCACTGAGTTCAAAGCCAGAAATAGCCCCCAGGGGCTGAGCTGACTGCAAGCGGCTGCCTGTGGGGGTGAGGCCTGACCCACACCTGTTCCTGGCCCATCATGTAGACGGGGAATTAGAGGGAGCAGGAGCAAAAGACCAACCCCCCCCCCCCCCCCCGCGCCCTCTGCTTTAACTGGAAAGTCCTGGGACATGGAGGGGATGCGGGCTGGAGGGTTGCGGAGTGGGGGAAGTGTCTTCATGGGAGGGACAGTTATCATCGAGGAGGGATGCTGTCTCCTCAGGGGTAACTGCTGGATCTAGCACTGACCGGTCTCATTAAAGGCCTGAGCCGGCAAGCAGTGCAATTAACAAGTTTACAGATGACACAAATGTGAACGGGACAGCAGATTCTCTGGGGGATAGAATAACTCTTTAGCATGTCCTCTCTTGCTGGGCAGATGGCGACAGAATGAAATTCAGCCAGACCAACATAACAAGCTGACCGGCTGGCTGCCCCACAGGTAGCTGCTTTTCAGAAGGCCAGGCTGGGGGATCCTGTGCAGCTGGCCTCTGCTGTGCGCTGCGCTGCGCTGCGCTGCTACTCTGACTTGCCTTGAATAGACCCTACTACTTACCTTGTGCTATTTGAAAAGGGGAGCCTCTTGAAGCTCACTGGGTGTGTGGGACAAAAATCTAAAAATAATCAGCAATGTGGAAGGCCTCAGGAGGGCAGCAACTGTGCCCGTAGCAACTACACAGCCCCTTCCCCAGCTGATAATCCACCCCAGCGCCACAAAGGAAGCAACTTAACTCCCCTCTCCCACAGTGATCCGTGGGAGGAACACAGCAACCTCTCTTGATCTTGCACCAGGAGTGGCAGGGGTACAGGTGGGATGAGGCACCAGTTCAGGGGTGTCCCGTTGCCTTGCGACAAGAGTTGCGGGTACTAGTTAACCGAGGCTACTTTGGCTCTCTTTGGCTGCATCGAGAGGAGAGTGGCTCTTTCATTTTAACTCGGCTGAGTCACAGATTACAGTGCCCACAGGGCAGACACGTGGACTGTCAACAGCTGTGCTCCTGCAGCTGCGTCCTGGGGACTTGACTCCCAGGCATGCATGAGGCTAATTTGGATTGGGACCATTGCATGTGGGAAGAGGGGCTTAAGCCTTCCCATCCCACAGTATGTTCCAGACTGGACATTGATACTTCCCCAGTGGGGAAACTTCTGGGTAGCCCTAAGTACCTGCAGACTCCTCCAGTGTGACAAGTGGTGGCAGGCCAATCCATGCCCTGTGCACAGCCCTCCCTAGCCAGAATGGTCACCAGCCAGGGCCCACCCCTTGCACCAGGCAGAGACTAGGTCGGGGATAGCTGGCGTCAGGGCCCAACACTTGTGGCTTTCTCCAGTGCCCTTACGCCTCTCAGATGTGTGTCCCTATGGCTTTGGCGCTGGCTGATGGAGGGGATGGAGGACTCGGTCCTTAGGAGGGAATCTCTGTCTTGTATTTCTTGGCTCAAGACTGTCCCTTCAGATCAGACTGAGCTTGGCTCTGCCTATGGGAGAGAGGGAGAAATGTGGCTGGGGAGCTGGAGACCCCCGCCCTTGAAAGCCCCCCCCCCCTAAACAGGACATTTCAGGTCAGGAAAAGGGCAGAAAGGGAAGCAGGGGCCTTTTCTCCTCATGTCCAATAGTTCTAATCTGTGTTCCCTGAATGGAACTCCAGCTGCTTGTAATTTTTGAAACTGCAACATTTAAAAATCTGTCTTTAACTGTACTCAAAAGGTCTGGTCTGCACTAGAACAGCTAGATCTATTTGTTCTCATAGCTGGGATTCTTCCCCCATTGTCCCTCAACCCACAGGCAAGATGGAGTCCCTTTGTGAAGGCTTAGTCCTTCATAGCTTGTACCCACTCAAGAAAGATGAGAGTTTCCTCAGGAGGCTGAAGTTGGTTCCTTATTCGCATTTCCTTATTCAATCTTTATTCGTTACTTATTCGCAAATTCATCCAGAAACACTGCGGAGATGTGGATACCTCTGAACCCCCAAATAAGGTCTGGACCATGACATATTATATACCCCAGGTTCACAGGACTCTCTCCTTCAAGAAGATATATCCTGTTTCCTGGTCCAAGGTGCGGTTCTTGGGCCAGCTGCTCCAAAGTGTGGCGCCCCCAGGACAATCACACAGACAGACGCTGGGGCAGGCCTGAACCCCAAAAATAATCTTTGGACCACCCCAAATGACACATCCCCACGCTCTGGGGACTGTCCCCTGCAAGATGACGTACATCACTGCCCGGTCCAAACTCTGGTTCTGAAGACACAACCCTCTATTCGGAGTGCTTCCCAGAGGCCTGTATTTCAAAGGAGATTTGAATAAGGAAGTGCCCTCTGCACCCAAAATAAGTTTTGGACCCACACACCTCATACACCCCCTATCTTCAGCAGACACTCCCCTTCGAGCAGACATATGTTCTGTCCTGATCCAAATCACGGTTCTTGCGCCAGCAGCTCCCAAGTGGGGTGCCCCCAAGACAATCACACTGGCAGACACTGGGGTTGGGCTGCACCCCAAAAATAATCTTTGGACCACCCCAAATGACACATCCCCACGCTCTGGGGACTGTCCCCTGCAAGATGACATACAGCACTGCCCGGTCCAAACTCTGGTTCTGAAGACACAACCCTCTTTTCGGAGTGCTTCCCAGAGGCCTGTATTTTAAAGGAGATTTGAATTAAAAAGTGCTCTCTGCACCCAAAATAAGTTTTGGACCCCCACACCTCATATACTCCCATCTTCAGCAGACTCTCCCCTTTGAGCAGACATATGATCTGTCCTGGTCCAAATCACAGTTCTTGTGCCAGCTGCTTCCAAGTGTGGTGCCCCCAGGACTATCACACTGGCAGACACTGGGGTTGGGCTGCACCCCAAAAATAATCTTTGGACCACCCCAAATAACACATCCCCATGCTCTGGGGACTGTCCCCTGCAAGATGACATACAGCATTGCCCGGTCCAAACTCTGGTTCTGAAGACACAACACTCTATTCGGAGGGCTTCCCAGAGGCCTGTATTTCAAAGGAGATTTGAATAAAAAAGTGCCTCTGCACCCAAAATAAGTTTTGGGCCCCCACACCTCATACACCCCCATCTTCAGCGGACTCTCCCCTATGAGCAGACATATGTTCTGTCCTGGTCCAAAGGGTGGTTCTTGTCCCAGCTGCTCCAAAGCGTGGTGCCCCCAGGACAATTCTGTCCTCTTCTTGTCTTTTTAGTCTCAGTCTTTGATTTGGGAGCAGCAGCTCCCTTTTCCGAGTCCGATATTTCTTCTTCACTTTTAGAGCTGTCAAAGCCGTAGATACTTTCGTGCGATACTTGTGAGTCATCTGAGGCCCTGTCCACACTGTCACTTTTGTCACTCATTTCTCCCTATTGCTTTGGGTTCCTCCCCCTTTTCCACATGTGTTTTGCTCCCTCTGGGACTACTAGAGAGAACAAAACATATGGGGGGTGGGGGAACCTGAAGCAATAGGGAGAAATGAGCGACAAAAGAGACAGTGTGGACGGGGCCTGAGTCTCTCTCTGCTTGCTTTTCTTTGCCTTTTTCGAGGAATTTATTTGCTTGTTCAACAGAGTCAATTTTATAATCTTTGCCTTTGAAACTGAAACTTAGTCCCTCTGGAGTATTCCAACGATATACAATTGACTCAAACTGAAGCCATATCGTTAATTTTTTGTAGGCTTTTCTTCTTTTTCTTATTTCAAATGGTATGTCCTTCAAAACTTTAATTTCCTCTTCCTGGATCTTCAGTGTTGTTCTGTTGGTGGCTTTTAACACCACATCTCTTGTAGATTTTTTGGAGAATCTTATCATTATTTCGCCAGGCAGTTTATTCTTTTTAATATATACTGGGTAGGTCCTATAGACCAAATCCATGTCGCTTATTATTTCTTCTGCTTTCAAACCTGTTAAAGGCGCTAGTGCTTCACTTAACAGTTTTTTAAGATCTTCCCCTTTTTTTTCAGGAACATTCTGAAGTCGTAGGAAGAAATTTGAATGTTCCATCTGTAATTTCAGCAGGGTATCATGTTGAATAGCCTTATCCTTCTCTATTTTTTACAGTCTTAAGTCCTGCTTATTTGTAAATGCTTTCACCTCCAAAAGGTCCTGTTGCAGTTTTTCTGTTTTCTCATTTGACTCTTTCAGCTCCTTTTGCATTGTATCCATTTTTGCATTGAGAGTAGTCATTTGGTCCACCAGGGGTCGCAATAACGCGGAAAGCATTGTGCTCATCTCTGTGGTATCAGCCTTTGAACTTGGAGGAGCGCTTCCTAGTTTCGGGGAAGGTTTCGGTTTTCCCACCATTGTTGCTTCTTCGCTCTTGTTTACAGTTAGATAAGATGGATAGAAGAAGTGATTTTCTTAACGGCACTTATATCGTTTTAAAGCTTTTATCTTCAAGCATGCGATCCTGCCCTCCAGCAACTTGCAAACACTTTTGCACATTCAGTAACGCCGTGGGAAAGTCCCGTAAGTACGCTTCGGTAGTGGAGGGGGGGGATTTTTACTCCTTCCACCCCCCTCCCCGCTTATTTTACAGTCCTTCTTTGAGACTCACGTTTTCACCTTGCGTATCGGGAGGGTTGTAGTTTCATCACCTCGCATTTTCTGCTGCTTCTCGGTTTGCGCTTGCAGCCATAAAAGGCTTCCGCGGTGGGGGAACCTATGGGGGTGATGAGGGGGACCTTGATCCCGCAGTCGCCACTGTCAGGAGAAATCCCTTCTCGTGCCACCCCAGGCAGAGCCCCTTCACTGAGGTCTCTGGGGGCTCGGCACCAGTCCAGAGCCCCTTCTCCCCACCGGGCACGGACTGCCCCTCCCACTCGAGTGGAGAGGGGCGTCCGCCATTAGGCGCATCTCTTCCGGAAGAATTTGTGAATTTGTGTCTTCATATCTTGTGGGTTTGCTCTTTTCATCACTGTGACATCATCATCAATTTTTGGAAATGACTTGGAAAGCCAGAAAGGATGGTACTAGGGTTGCCAGGTCTGGGTTGGAGAATACCTGGAGACTTTGGGATGGAGCTAGGAGAGGGCAGGGTTTGGGGAGGGGAGGGGCCTCAGATGCCATAGAGTCCACCCTTCAAAGCAGCCATTTTCTCCAGGGAAACTGATCTCTGTCAGCTGGGGATCAGTTGTAAAAGTGGGAGATCCCCAGGCCCCACCTGGAGGCTGGAAACCCTAGTAGGGCTGCCAAGTCCAACTTGGGAAATATCTGACGACTTTGGGGGTGGAGCCAGGAGAAAGGAAGTGACATCATTTTGTGATGTCACATCCTGTGATGTTGCTTCCACATGCTGACACATGAACTCATGAAGTTTCCTAATACTGAATCAGGCCATTGGTCCATCAAGGTCAGTATTGACTACTCAGTATTGACTACTCAGACTGGTAGTGGCTCTCCAGGGTCTCAGGCTGAGATCTTTAATGTCACCTATTACCTGATCCTTTTTTAGCTGAAGAGGCTGATACCTCCTGCATGTCAAGCAGATGCTCTATCACTGAGCAACGGCCCTATTGAATCCTTCCTCATCTCGGCAGAATATGAAGCACTAAGTGCTACACAAGTGCTAAATATGATTTTCATATCATAAGAACAGGAGAGAAGCCACAGTGGATCGGGCCAACAGCCCATCCAGTACAACACTCTGTGTCACACAGTGGCCAAAAATACCAGGTGCCCTCAGGAGGTCCAGCAGCGGGGCCAGAACTCCAGAAGCCCTCCCACTGTTGCCCCCCAAGCACCAAGAATGCAGAGCATCACTGCCCCAGACAAAGGGTTCCATTTAGACCTTGTGGCTAATAATAGCCACTGATAGACCTCTGCTGGATGGGGGCAGACAGACAGAAAAAAGAAAGAAAGAAAGGGGGAGGGGGAGAGAGAGAGAGAAGGAAAAGAGCTGGCAGAGGCACTTACCCCAGCAGCAACCTTGCAAGCCACATGCAAAAGCAAGCCCTTCAGTAGAAAGAGCCTAGTCCCTCCTTAATCTCTGGGCGGGGCTCTCTTGCTCGCTCAGCTCTTAAAGGGGAAATGTCTGTTGAGGCTTTTTACTGCAGGGCAGGCTCTCTGCAGACATTTCCCTCTTAAGAAGTTCAGGCCTGGCAGGGAGAGCCCAGGGCAGGCTCCGACGTTCCCCTGCTGGCAGCCATTGCCTCCCCCAGTGGCCAATTTTGAAAAAGCGGGGGTAAGCTTTAAAAATCGGTGTTTCCCCCGCCCTACCGGGGGACTTGGCAGCCCTAGTATATACCCAGGGCACCACCGAGGCCCATCTCATGCCACTGCCTCCGCCACCATGGTTATGCCTGGACCTGCTCCCCATCAGCAGCATGACTCTTCCCATCTCTGCCAGCCCAGCCTCCACATCCCTGAGCCAGCAGGGACTCCTCCTCCCCCAGTCTGCAGCATGGCACATCTGGCAGAGAGCTTGGCTACTGGCAGGGCTGCATGGCCCTGCAGCCCCCGATGTGGTGGAAAGAAAACCAAAGTGGAACTCTCAGTGTGTGAGACTGAGCCAAGAAAGAAAAAACACCGAGAACAAACCGTCAAAATTAGAAACAAACTGATATGCATTAAAATATTATTATTATATTAATCTCAGTGTCTTCAATATTATTCTAAGCCAATTTTACCACATAAACTATGTCTGAAGTATTCATAGAATCATAGAATTGGAAGGGACCTCCAGGGTCATCCAATCCCCCGCATAAAAGTCACCAATACCTCTTGCTCCACACCTCCAGTGACCGCTGTTCCAGGCCCAAAAGATGACACCCTCCCCACCCCCCACCCCCCGGATCTCCAGCCAAACTGGCCTGGAGAAAAATGGCTCCCTGAACCCAAAGTAGCTATTGGCATTTCCCTGGGTGTGTAAGAAAGGGCCAGGAGAACTGAGCCCTGAGGCCACCCTGCCTGCCCTCCTGTCAGACCCCTGGTCAAGAGATGCCCAACAACACTCTTTTTGGCAGTGATTTGTTTATTGAGATATCTTCATGACTCAGGACAGAATAGTACTGAGTACTGAGTCAGAATTGAGGCCCAAAATAGGGGCCCTCTACAGTTAAAGACAGTTTGAAAATGAAACCCTTTTTCTTATTTTGCTTTCAGCTGAGGTGGTTTAGCTGAAGGTACTGTGTGTGGGGAACTGTGTTTGAAA
Source organism: Lepidodactylus listeri (assembly GCA_029233225.1). NCBI lineage: Eukaryota > Metazoa > Chordata > Lepidosauria > Squamata > Gekkonidae > Lepidodactylus > Lepidodactylus listeri. Next base: position 147,995 of record JARCFY010000004.1, on the reverse strand, counting down.
GTGCATGAGTGAGTTTTGAGTTGTTGCAGTGTGCTGGCTGCTTGAGATAAGGTGAGAAAAGGGCCATTGTTTGACTGCAAATTGAGTGCCTGGGTGTATTTGAATAGCTGCTAGCCACACCCTCTGTGGGGGGAGGCTTCTATTTAAGGCTCCACCTGGCCAGAGGCATGAACCAAAGGGTGGGCTCTTGGCCTGTGGCTCTTACCCTAGGGACTCTTAGACTAGGGGCTTGTGAGAAGCCAAGGAAGAGCCAGAACACCAGGGCCTTAGGCTCCTTGGGTTCCCAGTAAGTTAAGTAGACTTCTACAAGGAAATACAAAGGGTTATAAAGGGGGATTATATGAAATTATTTTTGAAGCAGTTATGAAGCCAGAATGCCAGCAGGGGGTTGGGGGCTCTCCAGTGTTTTGCACGGTGTGTCACATGTATGATTATCTGCCCACTGGGCAGAAGTCTTGGGTGTGTGCCCAGTGCAATGAGCTCCTGGTTCTCAGGGAATGAGTTTGCTCCCTTGAGGCCAAGGTGGCTGACCTGGAGAAGCAGAGACAGTCAGTTAGGTGCATGGAGAAGACTCTCGGGGACTTGTTAGATATGTCCCAATCTGTATCTGGCAGCCCTGCCGTTGTCAGGGAGGATGAGGGTTGAGAGGGAACAGGGCACCATGCTGTGGATAAGGGGAATGTGCCCTCAGAAGGGACCTCTTCTTCAGCTGGTGAATGGGTATCCTTTCGTACCAAGGAACCATCCCTGGGCAGGGAGGAAGGGGGGGGGGGGCTTTTGGTAGTTGGTGATTCAATCCTTAGACAGGTAGACAGCTGGGTGGTGAAACCGCATATTGACCATGCCTGCCTGGTGTGAAGGTAGCGGACAATACGTGTGTTCTAGATAGGCTGGTAGATAGTGCTGGGGAGGAGCCAATGGTCGTGGTGCATGTTGGCACCAATGATGTGGGGAAATGCAGTCGTGAGATCCTGGAGGAAACATTTAGGCTGCTAAGCAGGAGACTCAAGGCCAGGACCTCCAAGGTAGCCTTCTTGGAAGCGCTACCTGTTCCACGCGCAGGGCCAGAGAGACAGGCACAGATCAGGATGGATGGATGAGACAATGGTGTAGGGGGGAAGGGTTCAAGTTTGTTAGACACTGGGATGCTTTTTGGAATAAGAGGGAGCAGTACAAGAGAGACAGTCTCCACTTGTCCCGGGAAGGAACCAGGCTGCTGGTGCTTAAAATCAAAAAGGTGTCAGAGCAGTTTTTAAACTGAATATTGGGGGAAAGCCAACAGGAGATGAAAAATTTCTGGTTCAGGATGGTTCATCCCAAAGAGATGAAGGAGTAGCTGTTACTTTCCTACAAGGAAATGGATTAGAATTGTTCTCTGAGACTGTGGCAAATGATAGGGACTGCCTGCCAAGGTCTCAAGGCAGCAAGAGGAAGGTTATGGGCTTAACATGTATGGGAAACTATATACTAATGCTAGATGTGTCCGAGGTAGAATCGGGGAGTTGGAATGCTTGGTGTTGGGGGAAAACATAGACATTGTGGGTATTTCAGAAACTTGGTGGGATGAGGAAAATCAGTGGGATATGGTGATTCCTGGTTATAAATTATATCGGAAGGATAAGGGGGGGAAAGGTGGAGGCGGGGTGGCTCTTTATGTCAGAGAAGGTATACAGTCCAGTAAGACTGAGAGGGTGAGAGAATTGGATTCGCTTCTGGAAACACTATGGGTTGAATTAGTGGGCCCCAAAGGAAGCTTAACACTGGGAGTCTGTTATTGCCCACCAAATCAAAAGATAGAGGAGGATTATAAAATGATGAATGAATTCAAGATAGTGGCTAGACGAAATAATTGTGTTGTCATAGGTGACTTTAACTACCCACACATTGATTGGTCAATATGTGTTCAAGTCGGGAAAAAGAGATTAAGTTTCTAGACACTCTCAATGACTGTGCTATGGAGCAGATGGTCACAGAACCTGTGGCGATCCTGGATTTGGTAATGCTCAAGACCTGGTGAGAGATGTTAAAGTGATTGCACCGCTTGGGAACAGTGACCATAATGGAGTTCAACATTTGTATAAATAGAGTGTTGCCCAAAAAGACTGACACAACCACTTTTAACTTTAAAAGGGGTAAATTCTCTGATATGAGGGGATATGTGAGGAGAAAACTGAAAAGAAAAGTAGATAGGGTCAAAACCATTGGGGAAGCTTGGAGACTATTTAAAATTACAATCCTAGAGGCTCAGAGAAAATATATACCATGGGTTAGGAAAGGCACAAATAGGTATAGAAAAAAGTCTGCATGGTTAACAAACAAAGTAATGGAAGCTGTAAAAGGTAAAGAATTCCTTTAAGCAGTGGAAAGCTAGTCTCAGTGAGGCTGATAAAAGGGAACACAGGCTGTGGCAGATAAAATACAAGTCTGTGATCAGGCAGACAAAAAAGGGAATATGAGGAACATTTCGCAAAAAACAAAGACCAACAATAAAACTTTCTTCAGATACATTAGAAGTAGGAAACCAGCCAGGGAGGCAGTGGGGGCCCTTGGATGACCATGGGGTAAAAGGTGTATTGAAGGATGATAGGGAAATGGCTGAGAAGCTGAATGCATTTTTTTGCCTCTGTCTTCACTGTGGAAGATGAGAAGTGCCTGCCCAGTCCAGAACCACTGATTTCGGGAGGGGTGTTGAAAGACCTGAATCAGATTGAGGTGATGAGAGAGGAGGTCCTACAACTGATAGACAACTTAAAAACAAAGAAATCACCCGGCCCAGATGGCATACAGCCGAGAGTTCTGAAAGAACTCAAATGGGAATTTGTGGATCTCCTGACAAAAATATGTAATCTTTCCTTAAAATCTGCCTCCATTCCTGAGGACTGGAAGGTAGCGAATGTCACTCCCATCTTTAAAAAGGGTTCCAGAGGAGATCCTGGAAATTACAGGCCAGTCAGTCTGACGTTGATACCGGGTAAGTTGGTGGAAACTGTTATAAAGGAAAAAATTAGTAGGCACATTAGAGAGCCAGTTTGGTGTCGTGGTTAAGTATGCGGAGACTAATCTGGGAGAACCGGGTTTGATTCCCCACTCCTCCACTTGCAGCTGCTGGATGACCTTGGGCAAGCCATTGCTCTTTACCAGCTGTTCTCTCAAGGACAGTTGTCTCAGGGCTCTCTCAGCCCCACCTACCGCACAAGGTGTCTGTTGTGGGGAGGGGAAGGGAAAGGAGTTTGTAAGCTGCTCTGAGACTCCAAGTGAGTGAAGGGTGGGATATAAATCCAATCTCTTCTTCTCTTCTCACATTGATGAACAAAATCTATTGAGGAAGACTCAGCATGGGTTCTGTAAGGGAAGATCTTGTCTCACTAACCTGTTAGTGTTCTTTGAGGGAGTAAACAGACATGTGGACAAGGGGGACCCAACAGATGTTTACCTTGACTTCCAGAAAGCTTTTGATAAAGTTCCTCATCAAAGGCTCCTAAGTAAACTTAATAGTCATGGGATAAAAGGACAAGTCCTTTTGTGGATCAAAAACTGGCTAATTAAAAGGAAACAGAGGATGAGTATAAATGGACAATTTTCTCAGTGGAGGGAAATAAGCAGTGGGGTACCACAGGGATTAGTACTTAGTCTGATGCTTTTTAACTTGTTTATTAATGATTTGGAGTTGGGAGTATGCAGTGAAGTGGCTAAATTTGCAGATGACACGAAGTTGTTCAGGGTGGTGAGAACCAGGGAGGATTGTGAAGTACTCCAAAGGGATCTGTTGAGGATGGCAAGTGGGTGTCCACATGGGTGTCCCTTCATGTCCCTTCATGGCTGCTCCATGCCTGGCTGAGAAGAGCTCGGAAAGCCTGCCCAGGGACACTGACCCAGTGCCTTGCCTTTGTTCACAGGTGGTCAGCTCTGCAGAAACAGGCCTGAACCCTGTCTGTCCCGGGAATCCTGTTTGTGCCCATGCTAGAAGGCTCCTCAGGGTCCCATAGGCGATCACCATTCACCTCCCCAGACCGCAAGGCCCTAGGGTAGTTCCTGATGATCTCCTGTTCCCAATCGGGATATGCCGTGAGGCACTCACCGGTTCCATTTTCTTGCTTGCACAAACCTGCCAAGTGACCAATCTACTTAATCCCGACCACCACCTATGCCCTTAACCACCGACTGCAGTGTAAGGTAGGCAAAAAACACCCCGTCCCCAAGCCAAACAAGAAAGAGGTGCAAAAATTCCTACCTGGCCCCAATTGGCAACCAGCAAAAGCCTACACTGCAACCAGGGCGGGCGGGTGGGCGAGCATGCCAACGGATTGCAGAGAGCGGGTCTCACTGCCAGTTCCAACAGCCACAGCAGCTCATCCTTTTTCTGGCTCTGCTGGACCAGTATGGTGTGAGAGTCCTACAGAGTTAGTCAACAACAAGTGTCCTGAAGGAAAGGAAGTCTTTATTGAGAAAGGTCTGTTGTGGTCATCTGCACTTCTTGTGTTAGTAATGGCTGACACAGGGTCTGGTAAGGAATTGCAACCAATCACCAAGGCAGAGAAAAGCAGGCACTAAAAAATACTGGCTTACCGTTCCCAGGGAAAAAAGCAGGAAAAAATAGAGTCAGACATGAGAAGCGATACATGGACAGGCACCAACAGTCTCCCAAGGTCAGAGCAGCTTGAAGAGCGATAAGCACTCCATGAGAAGTATAACATAACATTCCACAGACCTGACATCAAAGGTTCACTCATCCCACCTCCCAGGCAGGAGATGGCAGCATTAGCTGACATATGGTCCCTCTTGCCCTCAGGAAAGGTCTGTGCTGCTGGAGAACTTTTGGATCTTTATGGGAAATGTCAATAAATCCCAGCACTTAAGCACACAAATGGCAACCACTGGTTGAGAGCCTCCTGGGATTGGAGCTGGGCCTCTCTGCACAGCCAGGGCATCCGTCTGCCAGGCATGTCCTGAAACTCGCAGAACTGGCAGGTCTCTCCCTGCAGAGGAAAATCGGGCAGAGCCCTGGGGCAAATATGATTCACAGGCCTCAGTCAAGAGACAAGGGAAATGGGATAGAGCAGGTAGAGAAAGAAGTCCTTTTCTTCCTTTCTCACAATACAAGCACTTACGGGCACTCCATGAAATGGCTGAGCAGTCGGGTTAGAACGGATAAAAGGAAGGACTTCTTTACCCAAAGAGTGATTAACAGGTGGGATTCAGTGCCATAGGAGGAGGTGGTGGCTACAAGCATGGATGGCTTCAAGGGGGAATTGGACAAACATCTGGAGCAGAGGTCCATCAATGGCTATTAGCCACAAGGTCTAGATAGGAACTCTCAGTCTGGGGCAAGTGATGCTCTGTATTCTTGGTGCTTGGGGGGGGGGCGCAACAGTGGGGGGGGGGCTTCTAGTGTCCTGGCCCCACTGCTGGACCTCCTGAGGGCACCTGGTGTTTTTGGCCACTGTGTGACACAGAGAGTTGGACTGGATGGGCCACTGGCCTGATCCAACATTGGCTTCTCTTATGTCCTTATGAAATGGGCACCTTTTAAAATTTTTGTCGGTGCTTAGGTGAGCAAGGGGCAGTGTGATTGCTCTGGTCTCTCTCCAAAGATGCTCCAGTCTATCTCCATCAAATCAGTGGTGCAGACTAGAGGAACTCTGCTCCTAGGTGGCACTGTTGGGGCTATGGGTGGCAACCCATCTGGCCCTTCCCCACCCCCGAAGATGTCTTGGGTCAGTCTGAAGTCCCAGGGTCATTCTTTCCCAGCAGCTGCTCACAGATTCCCAAAGAATCCCCAAGTGGCTGATGTGGTGGGCTCCCAGTGTTCTCCTCATGGCAGCCTGGGTCAGGGGCACACTCTTGGAGCCTGGTGGGTCATCGAGGTGAACGGGTAAGAACAGGAGGCAGAGGCCAGCCCAGAACCAGCAGGGGGGAAGGCCTGCCCCCCTGCAAGAAAGCCCCAAGCTGATGGAGAGCGGTTGAGTCTCAAGGAGGCTGTGCCCCCCACCCCCCACCGGCTCTGGAACATGTCCTTGGCATGCATGAGGCTCAGATCCTACAGGAGGACCAATGGAAGATAAGACCTTCCAAACACTTGGTGAAATTGGGAATGTTCCCATGCTGGAAAATGGAAAACTACTGACATGGTAAAGGTTTGTGGAAATGGTGTGTGGTGTGGATAAAAGGGGAAGAAATCACGTTTCCCTCCTTTTGTTTTCCTGGGGCACCCAGCAGATCGGCGGATCCTTAATCCAGGACACACAAAGGGACGGAGGTCTTGACTAAAGGAGTGGTTGCGCTGCGGAGTCAGGCAGGCAGTGATGATGCCCACGGAGGCGGGTGGCTTTCCGCAGAGATGAAACAAATGCAGGGGGAGAGGCCCCCCTCCCTCCCCCACACAGTTGCCAGGCATCAGGGTGAAGGGGAGCCTCCATGGTCAGAGGCAGTAGCCCTCTGAATCCCAGTGCTGTCGGGCTCTCTTCCGAGAGCCTCGCCGGCTAGGCTAGCCGCACCGGTCAGCCGCGCCTGCTCTACTGGCCCTAAGGCAGGCCGGGTGGGAGAGTGAACTGGCAGGCGGGGGGGCACTGAAAACCTGTGGAGGGCAGCGCGGAAGGGACGGCGGGGGGGGGGGATGCTTCTCGCGCCTCGGGGCCTGTAGCCAGCTTAAGGGGGGGAGGCCGAGCGGGGGGGGGGGGGGCGCTGCGCTTGCTTGCTTGCTTGTCCGCCTGCCTGTACCTCCCCCCCCCCCCCCGCGCCGCCCGTCGGTCGGCGCAGTCTCGGCTGGCTTGTCCCTAAAAGGCGCTGCTCGGCCGGCGAGGGAGGGCCCAGCCGGGCCCAGCCCAGCCCAGCCCCGGCTTTTAGGCAGCGCGAGCGACTCGGGGCGCCCAGCCAGTATCCGCCTCGCCCGGCCTCGCTCGCCTCCTCCAGTCCCGCACTCCGTCCGTCCCGTCGGGTCGCCGCCGTCGGTCCAGCCGCAGCCATGGAAGCCATCAAGAAGAAGATGCAGATGCTCAAGCTCGACAAGGAGAACGCCATCGACAGAGCCGAGCAGGCCGAAGGCGACAAGAAGCAGGCCGAGGACCGCTGCAAACAGGTGCCTGCCCCGTGGTCCCGCGCCCCCCCCCCCCCCGCCAGGAAGGCCACCCGGAGGGGAGGGTGGGGAGGGAGAGCCCGACAGCCTGGATTCTAAACGCCTCCCCCCCCCCCCATGTTAGACGGCTTGGCCCTCGAACTGCTGGCCCGGGGAAGGACCCACACGATCACGCACCCCCCCCACACACCCGGCCCCCTTAACTGCCCCCTCCGGGCGAACTCGCAGGCTCTTGGGAGGAAGCTTCCCTCCCCTCGAGTCCTCTTTCCCTGGAGCCCCCCACCCCACCCCACCCCCAGCGCGCACCCTGCCTGACTCCCCGCTCTTCTCTCCGGTGGCGCCTAGCTGGAGGAGGAGCAGCAGGGCCTGCAGAAGAAGCTGAAAGGGACGGAGGATGAGGTGGACAAGTACTCGGAGGCCGTCAAGGAGGCCCAGGAGAAGCTGGAGCTGGCCGAGAAGAAGGCGGCCGACGTGAGTGCCGGGGGGAGGGGGGGCGCGCCGGGGCCGGAGCCTCGGGGGAGGGGAGGGGCGGGCGCCAGATCGCTTCCCCTGCGGGCCGTCGGGGGGGGGGGCTCCTGCGGGCGGAACGGCTGAGCTGTCATTGGCCCATTAAGGAGGGCCGGGGGTGCCTGGCTCGGGCGTTGGCATCCCCCCCCCCCCCGCATCCCCGGCCTCTCGCCCCGCCCAGCGCCGCATGCTTGTCAGGAAGCCGCAGGGACCCCGGGGGGCTCGTTAGGTTGTGGACAGGTGTCCCGGGGCCAGGAGGGAGGCGGAGGTGATGACACGCGGGCTGCGCCAGGGCTGCCCTGTCGAGGGCATTTAACACCCTATAAATACACGCAGTCTGTCTATCCCCAAGCCGAGGCCGGCTGAAAAGCGATCCGGGGGGAGCCTTGAGGCGAAGCTACAGGGAGCCGCCCAGGCCCTCTCGGGCTCCTCCTCCTCTGCCGCCCCGGCTTGGGGAGCTAAAACTGGGAGACGGGTCAGACCCGACGGGCAGGGGCAGGGCAGCTGCCAGCGAGGTCTGCCGGCTGCGCGAGAGAAAGGGCGGCGGGGGGGGGGGGGGCAGGGCTGACTCCCTCCCCCCCCCCCCTCCTCCACTTGAGGAAAGCTCTGCGGGTCGGCCAGGGGGAGATCTCCCAGTCCTGGCAGCCAGGAGGCCCAGTGGGCTGACAGCGAGCCCCTGAGCGAGCAGCCCTCCCGCGGCTCCCCGCCCGCAGCCTCTCTAGGCCGGTCGGCCAGGCCAGCCGGTCAGTTCCCGCGAAGGGAACGGCCAGCCCCGGGGGCAGAGAGGCCCTGCTGCGTGAGTGCCAACGGGGGTCACTGCTAGCCCTTCAGCCGAAGAAACCCTTCTTTGCCGTGGGGGGGGGGCGCGGGGCGGGGATGCTCCGCCATTCTCTCCTGCTCCTGTCTGCGCCAAGGAAGTGTTCTTGCCCCCCAGGAAATCTTCTGCCGTTCACAGGCCCATGTGACTAGGGACTGTGCTGGCTGCCCCCCCCCCCGGTTGAATTTGGGGGCCTGAGCCATCGTTAAGGGTTAGCCAGCCCCAGCGCCCTCTGCCGACCCAAACGCCGCCCGCTTCAGACGCAGGTCTTGCATCTGGGTCCTGCCCCGCCCCGCTGGGGACCCCCCCCCCCGGCCAGCCCTGAGGGAGGCCCAGAGCTTTGGCGGGGGCGGGGGAGACATTGGAGTTCCGCGCGGCATTCCAGCTGCCACTCTCGAGAAGAGCTGAGCTGAGCTGCGGGGGGTGGGGGGGGGGGGAGGGAGGGAGATTCCGAGCTCCTGGCAGGCCAGTTGGCGGCTGCTGCTCCAGCCCGGCCTCTGCCTTTGCTCATATTTGGCGATTCCCCGAGCAGGAGGGAGGAGATTGACGGGCGGGGCGGCCGCCGTCCCCTGGGGTGGGGCTAGGGCTGGGGCTGGGGCAGAGGCTGCTGAAGGAGCAGCTGCATGGAGCATGGGCCTGCCCCGCAGAAAGCCCAGATCCCTCGCCTGGTCCCTGGCTTCCCGTCTCCCGGGTGCAGAAGTGCTTCCCACGCCTCTCTCTTTCTCTCTCACCGCCCCCCCCCCGCAAGGCCACTTCATCCCTCCGCTCTGTACACGGCTGTATTTGGGGGGGGGGGGGGGTGAGGAGGGCGGTTCCTGACACGCTCCGTGCTGCATGCCCCCCAGGTAGTCCTCTGCGATGTGCCAGAGATGGTTGGATGCCAGGCAGAGTGAGTGAGGGCACCCCATCGTCATCCTGAGGGGTCCCACATCAGGCAGCTTTTCCCCCTCTGCAGGTCTTGGGTCGACAGAGGTGGGTTTACCCTGCCCAGGAGCACTTCTCCCTGCTGGCCAGTGCTACCGCCCTTTGGAGGGCACACCTGGGCAAAGGTTTGAAATTCTGGCTTGGCTGGAGCCTTCTGAAGTCTCACCCCACTCCCTTCATAATGGAAAGAGTCACTCTGCTTTGAAGCTCTGCTAGAAGTGCGTGGGCCGACCTCTGTGTAAGGTCTTCAGCCATGAGCAGAGCAGCACCAACCAAGAGAGATGGGAAGACCTTCTGAGTGATTCGGGCAGGACACTGTTTTGAGCCAGGACACCAGGGGCTGAGTGCCACACAGATGCATCCTGTGGGCCCTGCCCCACAAGCCTTCCCATTGAAGGATGCTTCGATACTCTGGAGCATCTGAAAGGCATCTTGGGGGTGGGATGGAAGACATCCTGGGGAGGCAGAAGGGGAGGCTTGGGAGAGGCCCACGGAGACCAGGGGGAGATACCGGTGGGTGATGCCAGAGCAGGAGGCAGGAAGCCAACTGAACCACAGAGCTGTCCCTGGCACTGAGCTGGGGGGGGGGGGAAGGTCGAGGGTGGCTCATGTGGCCAGGAGGTGACACAGCAAAAATCATGGTTGGTCTGGCCAAACTGGGGCAGGGGGCGATGCTAGAGGCAGGGTCCAGAGGCACGGCCTGTTTCTTTTTTGATTGACTGAATTCTTCCCCTTTCCCACCACGGACAGTTGTTGGGCCACTGGAAAGTTAACAGAGGTGCCCCCTGCAGAGACATTTGTTTTGATGGGGAGGGAGGCAGAGGGGAAGTGCAGAGGATGAGATGGCCTCGATGCTCCAGGGTCTAGAATGGCTTTGCTCATTATCAGACATGGAGAGAGCGGACTCAACGTTAAGAGAAACTTGTGGTTTCTCCCCAGACATGATCTAATGTCCCTCCCTGACTCAGCCCCAGACAGGCCTGTCTCTAGAGGAGGGGACAGGAGGGACAAACCACAGTGGGGGAGCCTGGGGGTGGGTGCCTGACCACCCTAGCAAGCACCAGCTGGCAGGCCAGGGGAAGGGCAGCCCCAAGGTCCTACCTTGGGGACCACCTATACAAATGCCCCTTCAACATTCTGAGCGGCTGTTCTCCCTTTCCCATGCAAAAGTGGGTTTCCAGTGGGGCTTAATCCAGACCACAGGCAACCACAGATATCCCCTGGACCTCCTGCTCACGTGGCTCGGCGGTCGTGCCAGGAAACCTGTCCAGGGTTTTTAAACACTCACAGTGAAGAGACAAACCACCAGATGGATATAGCCAAAGTAAGCAGAGGAGTCCAAGCTGGATTTTCAAAGAGTAAAAGACATTTATTAGAAAAGGTAGCTGGACACCCATGTAGCACTTAGAGGGTCAGACTATGATGCCAGAGGTCCAGATCCAAACCCCCGCTGTGCCGTACAGCCTGATGGCTGGTTTCACGCCAGTCACTCTCTCTTTCTCAGCCTACATCACAATGTTGTTGCAAGGACAAAATGGAGAAGGGGAGTATGGTAAACATGCCCCCTCGGGCCCTTGTTTTCACCTAGGCTCAACTGGCCTAGGTCTCAAGCTGCTAGACCACCATAAGGAGCTCTCCCTCGCAGCTTCCTCTCCCTCAACCCTTTCACAAACAGGGCTTACTCTCCACTGCCACCAGCAGGCCACTAACAGAATTTCAGCCTGCCAGCCTGAAGCCGGATTCTCAAAAATTCAGAATCCCCAGTCCTTAATTCAGCTGACATGGAGGTAGGGAGGAATTCTTGAAAGCTCTCCTATTAGAGATATTATTCTCATGAGCCACAGCATGGAGCTTTGTCCATGGCTTCAAAGGCCTATTTCAGGAAGATAAAGTTTTACCTTAAAGAATAAAAATAATAATTGAATACAGTTGTTAAATGCACATGGATTAGCATCTAAGCATAGAGAAAATAAAACAGGAATAACCATATCCTCTTTTCCTGGGTCAACTGCTTCTCTCAGTACTGGTAAAGAGGCAGGCAGAAATACATTCACGGTTTCAGGTTTCTTGTTCAGACTCCAGTCGTCCTCCCCAGCGGGTGCCTGCGTGTGCCTCTCCCCACGAGGTCTCTAGCAGGTCTCCCTGCATTGTTTTTATTCATTTATTGGGGTTTCTTGGGTTTTGCCCTGCCCTCCCCTGTAGAACAGGGCTCAGGACAGTGTACCTCAACAGGGAACATACGTATATTAGATTCACAATTAAAATTAAAAGCAATAAAACGGAGTGTTCAAAGCATGCCTGCTCTTCTCTGCCAATGGCCGCTTTCCTCCAGGCAGGCCTTCCTCTGCCAATGGCCGCTCCTCTGTAACATCATCAGGGAGAAGGAAGAAAAGGCAGGGGGTCTTCGGTCTGTCCCTCGCTGCCCCACATCCTCCTTGGCATCCCGATGGCTTTACAGCCACCAAACTCTGCAGCCTGGGATTGGGGTGGACTGGGGCTGGCACACTATCTGTATGGGAAACGTGAGCTTAATCTCTGAGCATTCACAGTGTGTAAACCCACTGTTCACAAAGCAAAGTAGAACTTCCTTACACAAAAACCTGGGTGTGAAATGTCATTCCATCACAGGAGAAAATGACCCATGTCGCTGGGAGCTCTTTGGAGGAAAGGTGGGATAAAAACGTGTGAATCAGAACAAAACGTATGGCCAACAGTTTTAAAAGAGAAACATGCAGCCCCTCCTGTACCATCTTGTTGGTGGCAGCTGCATCACCAGGTAGGGCTCAGAACTTCCTGACTCAGGTCATGGCTGAAGCCACGTGGCTTCTTGACATGAGGCATGCACGCTGTCTCCCTGACCTACAGAGCACTTGGCCAGGCCTCTGTTGCCCTGCCCTTCTCCTCAGCACCCTTCTCCCAGCTCCAGTCACCTCTAACTAGCGTTTTGTGCGGTGTTCTACAGCTACCGTCTGGTAACTGAGTCTCCTTAGCCAAGGAGGGAGAGACAGCTGGTCACTGGGGAGAGGCCCTGGAAAGCGGCCTGTGGATAGCATCTCCTTCCCCGGGAGGGCTCAAGGCTGGTCACGCTGAGGAAAGACAAGCAAGCAGAACTGAACCACAATGAGGAAAACTCTTTCTGGCTGGAATGCAGAAGGCTGCATTTCACTCTCTTTGAGCAGGCTTCTGAGAAGCAAAACAAAGAGGCCTTCGTGCCTAGCTCCAAAGCAAGCTTTTGAAACCACTGAGCCACACTTAGAATGGCCATGGCTGCCAGCCTCCCAGAGCTGAAACTCCTCCATCATTTCTGGCGATCATTTCCAACCTCAGCCTCAGGGCAGGAGGAGAAAGCAACATCCAGCTTTTCCACCCTGGCACACTTGATACCAAATAAACAGTCATAAATCCGCTCCATTATCTTCCTTGAGACAGAGGTCAGGCTGACTGGATTACATCTGCCCTCCTCCAGTCTTGTGGCACATCTCTCATCCTCCCAGAGGTCTGGAAGATGATGGTCGAAGGCTCTGCAAGCCCTCTAGAAAGCAATTTGAGCACTCTTGGGTGCATACCATCTGGCCCAGGGGATCTGTACTCATTCAGTGTAGCCAGGTGTTTCTCAGCTGCCTCTCTGTCCATGTCAGCCAGCAGCCCGGATGCTGTGCCTTGCCTACTACCATCTCTAGGGGAGCCTGTTCTCTTCTTCAGGGGGAAAAACGAAGGCAAAATAGGCATTGAGCTTTTCTGCTTTCTCTCTGTCACCTGTCAGAGTTGGTCAGACGAACCAGAATTCATCTCACGTGGCCTCCGAGTCAAACTGTGGGAGGAGCCACAGAGCAACAGTTCGGCAGGCAGAAGGTTCAGAGGTTCAGCCCTTGGGAGTTTCCCCTGGAAGCCTGAAAAATGCCTGCCCGAGAGCTCTGCAAGCCACAGCCAGTCAGAGGGGACAAGGCAAGACTGGCCTTGATGGACCAAGGGCTGGTTCCGTGTAAGGAAGCTTCAAGTCACAGTAGTTTCTCAGCAAAGTTTGCAAGTCAGTCCCAGCGGGGAGTGCATCATTTTATCTGGTCTCCTACTGGGGGTTACACAAGATTTTTAACAACACAAAATGCTCCACTGGAGGGTGCTTTGATAATACAATGCTGAGTTCTTTGTAAAAGGAAGTCCTTCTTCCCGCAAAGAGTTATTCACACATGGAATTCACTGCCCCAGGAGGCGGCAGCGACTATAAGCATGGACGACTTCAAGAGGGAGTTAGATAAGCATCTGGAGCAGAGGTCCATCAGTGGCTATTAACCACAAGGTACGGACAGGAACTCTCAGTCTGGGGCAAGTGATGCTCTGTCTTCTTGGTGCTTGAGGGGGAGGGGCAAGAGTGGGAGGAGGGCTTCTGGTGTCCTGGCCCCACTGCTGGACCTCCCTCCTGAGGGCCCCTGGGGTGTTTCTGGCCACTTCTGTGTGACCCAGAAGAGTGTTGGGCTGGAGGGGCCGCTGGCCGGATCTCCAGCACTGGGCTTTTCTCTTATGTTCTCTTATGCTGCCAACACAGCCAGGGAGTCGGTCTTCCCGTGGGCTTCAGGGAAGTCATCCATTTTGTCCCTGGAAAGTGTTCTTCGGGCTGCGGCCTGCCTTCTTCGGTTGGGCTGGTTGCAAGTTTTCTGCCACCTGCATTCAAGCCACCATCCATCCAGCCCGCTTCAGCGCCAGCATCCCTTCTGAGTCCCACTTCTGAAGTGAGGAGGAGGCTGCCTAGGAGCTACTGTGCCGAGTGGCCAGGCCAGGCCAGGATCTTGTGCCAGAGGTCAACCAGGGCTTCCACAGGACAGTCAGGTCAGCTCAGAACTCCCCAACCCTGCCCCCCCCCCTGAAGGCAGCAGCCTCGGAGAGAGACCTTTTAAACAGTGTCCTCCCATGGGGACCAGGAGAACAAGTGAATGCAAGGTGCACCAGGGCTCCACTGCTGCCCTCTTTCCAGAACAACATCCAGTCACATCCAGGACATGACCTGCCAGGTGCACTGGAGCAGACACCCCCCCCCCCCCCAAGACAAGTCCAGAGTTGTCCTGGCAGCTCCCAAGTCCACACCACCCCAACAAGGAGGCTCCCCCCCCCCGACTTCAGAGCAGCAGTCCCAGCCCCTTCTGATGCTACCCACCAGGGATCACTCCTGGGAAGGGGCTCTGGCCAGGGCTGGGCCACTTCCAGGCTGCAGCTCTGCTTCAGCAACACTTGAGGATCCCAGGCAGATTATAAATCACAAATACGGATCAATCATACATCATGGCCTGAGCGCCTCCTTCCTCCAAGGCCTGTCTGGGGGTGAAAGGGCCCACCTGCAACGCTGGATTTACTGGATGTGTCCCCCCCGGGGGGGGGGGGCTCTGGTCTGGGGTTAGGTCTCATTCTCATGAGATCTGGATGAAAGAATGGAGATGATGCCGGACACATGGGAAGATGCCAGGGGAAGAGCCATGCACGTGGGCTCCAGAGAACACCTGGATTGCTTCAGAGACCCCAAGTGTGCCAGTCATTTTTCGTAGTGCCAAGAAGGTGGAGTTGGGGTCCCAGAAGACCGGGAAGACATGAGCGTTCTCTGCTATTATGGAAGACTGGCAGCCTGGCCCAGGGAGGCTGGCCCACAGAGTGGCATCTCAGAACAGCTCTGCCTGGCATGGTGACCCTCCCGGCTGCTGCTGGGGGGGGGGGGGGTTGCCATGATATGGCAGAGTGGCCAGCCCAGAGGCCATGGGGCACATCAGAAGAGGCTCCATGTCTGGGGTTGGAACCCAGGATGGCTTCTGCCACCTCCATTTGTATTGTTGTTGGGTTTTTTTGGTATTTGTGTGTGTGTTTGTGTCTACACCTGGAAGTCACTTTGACCTCTGGTGACTGACCGCTGCTGGGGACCTGGAAGTTATTCAGAGAGGGAAGTCTCCCATCCAAGTACTAACCACAGTCGACCCTCTCCAGGTACTGGGTCAGGGCTGCCCATTCAGCAGTCCGGAGGGCCCCCTCCCATGCAGGGTCTTGTCCTGACCCCTGGGTGCCCCACTGGAAGGCGACAGCTGCTCAGGATGTAGACGGCTCTGCTCGGTGGGACCGATGCTCCCTCTCATCCCCGCCTCTCCCCCCCTTAAACTCTCCAGAGCACCGCAGAGTTAGCCTCCCTGGAACTGGGGCCACTTAAGCACCCCCCCCCCCCCCCACACACACACACCGCCGCGTCCTCCCCCTCAGTAGAACTCCCTTCGCATACCCAAAGAGGAGGGGAGGGGTGACTGAGGAGAGGTTGTGGGTCTCTCGGAGGTCCCCCCCCCCGCGCCTTCGGTTCTCTTTTGCTCCCGGGGGGGGGGGGGGAGCCGAGCTTCCTTCCGAGGACCCCGCGGCAGGAGGCTCCGCGTCGACGCCTTCCCAAGCGGCCGGCGGGCGGGCTGTCTGTCTGTCGCGGAGCACACAGGAATGCCACCGGGCCGGGCCCTTTAAGGGGACGGCTGCGCCGCGCAGGGAAGAGGAGGAGACGGAGGAGGCGCAAAGGGCGGCCCGGCCCGGCCCAGCCCAGCCTTCCTCCCTCTCCCGGGCCGGTGGGCGGGCGGACTCAGCCCAACCCGCCCGCACCCCACCTAGGCCGACGGACGGCAGTCCACCCGCCTTGCTTCTCTCCCTCCCTCCCCGGCGGGATCCTGCCGCCCGCGGAGCTCCCCCCACCCAGCCACGGAAGATGGCCGGGAGCAGCTCCATCGAGGCGGTCAAGAAAAAGATCCAGACGCTGCAACAAGTGGCCGACGAAGCCGAGGAGCGCGCCCAGCACCTGCAGCGCGAAGTGGACGTCGAGCGCCAAGCCCGCGAGCGGGTGAGAGCCAGGGCGCGGCCGCCGGGCGGGACGGAGGGGCTGCCCTGGCCCCGAGTCAATCCCCCTCTGCCGAGGCGGCGGAACCCTTCCCGGAGCGCTGGCCCGGGGGACCGAGGCGAGGGGCTGGCCGAGCATGTCCAGAGCGCCTCTCCCGCTCGAGGGCGGGGCTTCGAGCCGGGGCCGTCCGTCCGGACAGGAGGCGCCGAGGAGCGCTTGCGCGGTGCCTTGCCCCCAACCTCCCTCGCTCCCGCCGGGCGCTTCTCCTCCCTCCGGGGCCCGCCTTTCGGCTCCTGCCGCGGTGTGGGCCGCCGCGAGTCTCGACGACGAGAAAGGCGGGCTCGGCCGGACGGGGAGCCCGGGGCGGGGCGGGGCGGGGCGGGGGCGGGGGGGAGGAGAAGGAGAGAAGCTTGCCTCCCTCCCTCCCTCCCTCCCGCAGTCGCTCGGTCGCTCCTTCGTAGAAGGCAGACCCGGCCGGGGTCGCGGTCGGGTCGGGCTTCCCGGTGCCCAGCCGGTGTGTGTGTGTGGCGGTTCTCTACCCCGGAAGTAGGAGGGCCCTGCGCGGTGGGCTGAAGTGGGCCCGGGAAGAGCAGCAGCAGCAGCAGCACGGGGGGGGGGGGGGAGACCTGAACCCGGCTCTCTCTGGTGCTCGGCCACCCACCCAACGCTGGCTCGGCGGCCGCAGCCTCAGCCCGCCGAGCTCCGTGCGAGCCCCCCCCCCCCCTGCTGCGAGGAGTGTCCGAGCGGGGGAAAGGTTGGTTTGCATTCGTCTGGCCCGACCCCCCCCCCCCCCCCCCGCCATGCTAGGGGGCCCTGACTGGGACGTGTCCGAAGAGGCCCTGGCTGGCCTCAGGTGAGCTGGTGAGAAGCGGTGCGAGAGGAGGAGGCGGCGGCGGCGGGGGCTCCTAGGCAGGGGGCAGGGCCGCATTATGACTTTCCGGGGCCTCGGGCGCTTCTGCCTTCGTGGGCTCCTCCCACCAGCAGAATATCAATATTAAAAACTACATAATTTCAAATACTTCCAACATTTTTTTGGTTTTAAGCAAAATTTAATAGATGTTCACGAGCCCCAAACATCTCCTTTTTTCCTGATGTGAGGAATCTTCTCCCCTAAAAGTTCATTTCCCCTCTCTGGTTTTAAAAGAGATTAAAACATTTTTGTGGGCTCCTAAAAGAACTGTAGGCCCGAGGCTGGTGCCCTGCCAGGTGGTCGGGTGAACTTCCAGCCAGACCGGCCTGGGAGGTTGTGAGTCCAGGTGAGTTCTGCCCTGGGGGCTGGTGCCGGGTGCCTTGCCCCCATGCCTGTGCTGTCCAGGGCAGGGGGCAACCACATGGGGAAGCATCTCCATTCCCCAGGCACCCCTGCAGTGAATGCCGAGAGGCGTTCATACCGGAGGCAGAACATCCACCCTGGGAATTGGGTGTTTCATTGGCCAGCGGCCATTTTGGCTGCTCTTGCCTGCTGCTGTGCCATTTCTTGTGTGCCAGGAGGCCAAGGTGAGAAATGATTTTTTAAGTTGGGATTCGAAGGAAGTAATAGATTGTGGCACTAGAACAAGGTTTGAGTCCGGTGGCACCTTTAAGACCAACAAAGTTTAATTCTAGGTAGCTTATACCCAGAATAAAACTTTGTTGGTCTTAAAGGTGCCACTGGACTCAAACTTTGTTCTGCCGCTTCAGACCAACGCGGCAGGTCACCTGAATCTGTGGTGGCAATAAGTTATTACAGTGTGGTTGTGCTATAGTACATTAGCCGTTTTCAATGCCTCCAGTGGCATGGGGGGGATTACAGCCATGAAGGGCTGGCAGAAGGAAAATGGCACCAATATGGGCAGGCCTCCCAGAATCCACACCTTCCCATCTGGATGGCTTGGGCTGTGTTCTTTCCAGAAGGATCACACCTGAAAAGTGGGCAACTGGAGGGAAACCTCACACAGATACCCTGAAAAATTCGCTGGATTTTGGAAACCAAGATGGGTAAAAAATCTCATGAATGCTGCCTGGATCAGCTGCATGCCAATCCTGGCAGGGGATTTTTGGCCACTGTCTGCCACAGAGTGTTGGTCTGGATGGGCCATTGGCCTGATCCAGCATTGGCTTCTCTTTATGTTCTTATGTGTGGTGGCGGTGAACAACTCCAAAAGAGCACTGTGTCAATAAAAGCATCCTTCTGGAGGGGAGGTCTTCACAGACAGTCAGTTTTGGTTTTCACCATTCTGAATAATTTTGTGTCACCTGCAGATGGCCACGACACTGCTCACTCCCAGTTCCAGATCCTGTATGAACCTACTGAACAGCACGGGTCCCAATACAAATCTTTGTGTGATTCCACTGCTCACTTCCCCTCCATTTCAAGCACTGTCCATTCATTCCTACTTGCCTGCTTCCAGTTTCCATTTAACCAGTTTTCAGTCCATAAGAGGACCTGTCCTCCTGTCCCCTGACTGCTGGCCTTGCTCAGGCATCTCTGGTGAGGCCTCTTGCCGGAACATCATGTCTTCCAGAGCTCCCTTACCCGCTGTCCTTGTTAATCGTCTCAAAGAAGAACTTCTGATGCCTTGTGAGGCAGGACCTCCCTTAGCAGAAAGCCGTGCTGCTGCTTTCCCCTCAGCAGGCCTCGTCATTCAGCCTTTGATGAAAGTTTTCACCAATTCCTCTGTAACAGGGACAGGGTGTAGCTGGCCTTTAATTTCGGGGATCTTCTCAGGCTCATGTTTTAAGAATCTGTGTCAATTTGGTCCATTCTCATCTTCTCGAAGGGAGACTGATTTCAGTGACGTTGCATATTGTTGTCAGGAGAACTGTTGCTTGCAAAACATAGGGGCAGGAAGCAAGAGTGCTGGTCCACTGGGTGGCCTTGCAATTGTGTCCCTGCGAGGCGGGCCGCAGCCCCTTCTGTTTTGGAGAGGTGGGGCAATAGCAGAGAGGTCTGTTGTCCAGCACAGCCGAGGTCCTTGGGCCACTCCCCTCTCCCCACCTGCAACCTGGGGATTTTTTTTCTGGAGGGGGGGTGCGGTAGGGATTCCTGTTGTGAATCTCCCTGCATCGGAGTCCTAGCTGTGTGAACAGTTCACTTCCAATCCGTTGTGTTTTGAGCTGAGCCCCTTCTCTGCCCCCTGCCCTGCAGGGAGCCTGGCTCTTGAAGTGAATTCCTCCTACTCTGGGCCATTTTCGAGTCAAGACAGAAGCAGAGGGGATGGGAAAGTTGGTTGGGAAACAGAAAGGAAGCTGGGCTGCGGGGGAGGGGCTTGGGGCCAGGCAAGCAGAACAGATTCTGTCGTTTGATCCAGCTTTCTGTTTTAAGAAAATTGGTTCTCGACTGGGCGAAAAAGGCCTGTCCACTCTAGCTGCATTTCCACAGTAGCGGTCAGACACAGACCACTGGGACGCCAGCCTTCCACTCACGTCGACTCCTTGGCAATGGGCATCTGTCGGGCACTGCCTCTGAGCATGGGGATGCCATCCGTCTGTCACATCTGATGATCACTGATAAGACACTCCCCCCTTCAATTTCTGTAGCTGAACTAGCAGCCTGTAGCTCTCCCCTGGATCTTGCAAGTGGCCATCCCATAAACTCAGTGCATGCTGGGTTTGAAGCAGAGGCTCTGCATGCACCGGCTGGCTTTGGCTTCTGTGCCCGGAGAAATTTTGGAGCTTGGTGTGGCCTGCCTTTGCCCGCAGCTGTGAGCCACAGTGGCTCTGGTGGAACCTGCGTGTGCGCTGGGGTTCCCACATAGAAAGGTGGGCAAGGTGAACCCTGCCCACAATGTCTTCTCCCCTCTGCCTAGCATTGGCTGCCCCCCTCTTTCCCCCTGTTTGATGCTGGCTGGGGGGGAGCTGACCAGATCCCTGGGCTCCTTGAAGTCCAGCCTGTATGGACCCCCATTGTTGTGGGCTTTGTGCCCCCTTCCTGTACCTTCTCCAAGCAGATAATGATTTCCTTACTGGGGCAAGGAGTAGATCTTGGTTGGGGGGGGAGCATTGGCTTGGCTCAGCCCCTCCTGTTAGCAAGAATGTAGATGGGGAGGAGAGAGGAACACGCGCCCCCCCCCCCCACACACATGGCGGCTTCCATAAACAGGAAATCCAGTCCTTCATGAGCAATTCCTGCCTCGCTCCTTTTTGGGAGCTTTCTGCTCTCCGAGCATTCCTGTTGCTTGAATCACTCGGTTGCTGGGCCAGAGCGGCTTACTCCTGGGCCTGGGCCTGGGCCTGCCCCGTCACTGGTCCACAAGGGGCATGGCTGACCAGTGCCAGGGAGGGAGGGAGGGAGGGAGGGAGGGAGAGCCCAGGGGCGGAAGCAGTACAGCGGTGACCCAGGAAGCTCAGGGTCTGCAGGCAGAAGCGGAGGCTGGGCGGGATGTGGGGTCGGCTGCCCACAGACAACTTCCCTGCATCTGCTCCTCCACCCCTGCAAAAGGATCCATCACAATCACACTCGCTTCACTGGCTGCCGATGATGGTGTTGGGGAAGAGGGAGGGCCACGTGTGTTGTGTAGGAGGCCTCGTGGCACCGTGTCCTCGTGGGGCTGCTGCTTTCAGTGGCAACCATGCGTCCTCATTCCTGCCTAGTTCTGGCTGGAGCTAAAAGGACCAAGTGAGGGTGGAGAAGAAATCTGGGAATGGATGAGGGGTGGGGTTGGGTCCAGGAACTGTGCCTGTGGCCCCTGGGGAGGGTCCTGCGGGCTGGTGGCCAAGCATCAGGGCACTCCACCTCCTTGGTAGTAGGTGGGGGGCAATCCTTGGCCTTGTTAAAAGAAGCTCATTTCATAGAATCAGGGAGTTGGAAGGTACCTCCAGGGTCATCTAGTCCAACCCCCTGCACAATGCAGGAAATTCACAAATACCTTCCCCCCCACACCCCCAGTGACCCCCTGTTCAAGACCCAGAAGGTGACAAAAAACCTCCAGGATCTCCAGCCAAACTGGCCTGGAGAAAATTGCCTCCTGACCCCAAAGTGGCGAACAGGGTAAGAAAGGGCCACGAGAACTAAGCACTGATGCTTCTTGCCCTCCCTCTCATGATCTGCCTAAGTTCAAAGGCTCAGCCTGGCTGTCTGATGGCCATCTAAACCTCTGTTTGAAAACCTCCAAAGGAGGAGAGCCAACCACCTCCCAAGGAAGCCTGTTCCACTGAGGAACTGCTCAAACTGTCAGGAAGTTCTTTTTAATGTTTAGCCAAAAACTCTTGTTTTCAAATTTCAACTTTAATTTTAACTTCTGGGGCAACAGAAAACAACTCCACACCACCTGCTATGTTACAGCCTTTCAAGTGCTTTGAAGATGGTTATCCTATCAGCTCTCAGTCGTCTGCTCTCCAGGCCAAACCTGCCCAGCTCCTTCAACCTTTCCTCACAGGACTTGGTCTTCAGACCACTATCCATCTTCGTTCTGCCTTCCTCTGGACACGTTCCATCTTGTGTATCCTTAAATTGTGGTGCCCAAAACTGAGGTCCAACCAGAGCAGAGTAAAGCGATACCATCACTACGTGTGATCTGGACACTCTACTTCTGTTGATTCAGCCCAAAAATGGCATTTGCCTTTTTAGCTACCGCATCACGCTGCTGACTCATGTTCAGTGTATGGTCTACCAAGACCCCTGGATCCTTTTCGCACACACTACTGCCAAGACAAGTCTCCCCCAATCTATAATTATGCATTTGATTTTTCTTCCTAAATGCAGGTTTAAATTTATTCCCATTGGAATTCATTTTATTTGTTTTAGCCTAGTTTTCCAGCCTGTCAAGATTATCCTGCATCTTAACTCTGTCTTCTACCTATTTGCTATCCCAGTTTAGTATCATCTGCAAATATATTAAGCACTCCCTCTGTTCCTCAATCCAAATCATGTATAAAGATGTAGAACAAAACAGGTCCCAGGACAGGTCCTGGAGGCACTCCACTTGTCACTCCTTTCTAAGAGGATGAGAAACCACTCACAAGCACTCTTTGATTGTGATCTGTCAACCAGTTACAGATCCACCTAACAGTAATAGGATCCAAATGACATTTTACCAATTTGTCAACAAGAATATTATGTGGAACCTTATCAAAAGCCTTACTGAAATCAAGATAAACTATGTCTACAGCATTCCTCTGATCCAGCAAGGTAGTAACTTTCTCAAAAAAAAAGAGATAAAGTTAGTCTAACATGACTTGTCTTTCCATGGCGGGGGAAGAGATGGAAGTGATCACCATGATCCGCTGTGCTTCGGGCCTGGGGAGGGCAGTGTGGAGTGGGGGCTGCTTGGCTGTAAGCTCCACCTTAGGAGGTGGACCAGCCAAATGGTCCAGCAGGCTATGATTTCGCCCTCGTTGCTCTGATTTGGGGCTTGTGTTTCTTCCCAGGCGGAGTCCGATGTGGCCTCTCTGAACCGTCGCATCCAGCTAGTGGAAGAGGAGCTGGACCGAGCCCAGGAGCGCCTGGCGACTGCTCTGCAGAAACTGGAGGAGACAGAGAAGATGGCTGATGAGAGCGAGAGGTGAGGGGGCAGGGAGTCTGGCTGAGCACATTTTCACCTTGGCTCGCTCTAGTCACAGCTGGTTGCATCCACTGCAGGTGGGTCTGGGTCTTGGACTTCCAGGGCTGTCCCTTGGCCCATGCTAGACCCAGCGGGCCCCGGGAAAGTCATGTTGTCTCTCCTGCCTCCTTTAAGACTCAAGCCAAGTGCTGAAACCCAGATGTAGATGCCTCCTGGCCCTGGGATCCAGAGGGTTAGTGCTTCTGAATGTGGAGGCTGCCCTCAGTCACTGTGGCATTGTAAGCACTGATAGCAGGCCAGTAGCCAGGGTTTTTTTGTTTGGGGGCATTTGATTTTTTAAGGGGGCAGTTTAATTACAGTTAATTAAATTAATCTGAATATCTGTCTTTAAAGGGGGAGGCTTCAAGCCTGTTTCTAGCCCTCCCTTTCAAGGCTATTTGTGGGGCAAGGATTTAATTTAGGGGGCGGGCCCCCAAAATGCCCCACTGTAGCTATGGGCCTGATTGATAGACTTATCCTCCATGAATCTATCCAATCCCCTTTTAAAGCTAACTATTCCTGTGGCCATCACTACATCCACTGCCAGTAAATTCCACATTTTAATCACTCTCTGTGTAAAGTGGTATTACCTTTTGTCCATCTTGAACCTATTGCTCATCAGTTTCATTGGATGCCTTCAAGTTCTAGTATTTTGGGAGAGGGAAAAAATTTATTTTTGTCTACTCACTCCACCCCATGCATAACTCCATACTCCACCCCATGCATAACTTCATAAACTTCTATCATGCCCCCCCTTAGTCATCTCTTTTCTAACTGAAAAGTCCCAGACTGTTCAGCCTTTCCTCATAGTGAAGGTGCTCCAAACCCCTCATCATCTTGGTTGCCCCCCTCGGTACTTTTTCCAGCTATGCAGTGTCCTCTTTGAAATACAGTGACCAGAACTGTACATAGTATTCCAAATGGAGCCACACCATAGATCTGTATAGGGGCAGTACAATATCAGCTGTTTTATTCTCAATCCCTATACCTTGACTTTCAAAAGGCTTTTGACAAGGTACCTCCCCAAAGACTCCTGAGTAAACTTAGCAATCATGGGATAAGAGGACAGGTTCTCTTATGGAATAAAAACTGGTGAAATGACAGAAAGCAAAGAGCAGGAATCAATGGACAGTTCTCACAATGGAAGGAAGTAAGCAGCGGGGTCCCACAAGGATCGGTATTCGGGCCGGTACTATTTAATTTATTCATAAATGATCTGGAACTTAGGGTGAGTAGTGTAGTGGCCAAGTCTGAACATGACACAAAGTAATTCAGGATGATGAGAACCTAGACTGATTGTGAAGAGTTCCAGGAGGACATCCACAAACTGGCAAACGGGGTGAGTGGGCGACAATGGGGCAAATGAAGTTTACTGCTGGTATGTGTCAGGTGATGTAGACAGGGATAAAAAATTCTAACTTCAAGTATAGGCTGATGGGGTCTGAAGTTGCTGAGACTGAGAGGGAAAAAGATCTTGGGGTCATAGTGCATAGCTCAATGTCAAATTCAAATTCAAAACCTTTAATGGCATATGAGGGTAAATTAGAATTAGTTACAGACAGGGTCGGTATGAGGGTAAATTAGAATTAGATACAGACAGGGTGTAAGATGAATAAGATCAGATAAATAGTACAATCTAAAAGGATAATTAGAGTAATATCAAGAAAACAATGTCTAAAAGTAAAATCAGACAGTTATTTATTGGCTTTACCTGGAAAAAGGATTACCCTTGTGCAATGCTGTAGCCAGGTACTCAACCACTAATTCCGTCAATCGAGATAATTTATCAGCAAGTAAATACTGGGTAATTATTTCTGAAGAGCCAGAAAAGTTAGAAATAACAGGATCAAGATATCGCTGACGAATCTGATGAAACATAGGACAGTGAAGCAGAACACGAGTAACTGAGCCGGGTTCCAACGAACAATATTCTCATGTCCGTTCTCAGAGGGACCATTGTGATGACTACCCGAGGGAACAGCTGACGGAAAGTCTGGCAAGCATAAAAGCCCAACGCTGTTGGGGGTTAGCAAGATTTTGCATGTATGTGGCTCCTTGCCCTGTGATGGGCAACAGACCAAAAAAACGAGGAGAACAAATCAAATTCATTTCCGCTGCAATAGTTTGACTCTCAATATCCCAGATTCTTTGACGAATATATGAAATAATTGAGACTCGTCACAGTTAGCTAGGGACTCTAAATTAATGCCAATAGAAACAATTTTAGATCTAATATATTGAAACCATTTAGAGTTGTAGGAGTCCCTTAATAAATCATACAACAGAGTATTAGGGCAGGTCCAGAAATGAAGTCACAGCCAGTATGTAATGGTAACCATCCAAGCAGTAGTTGTTGGTAGATGAAGGCTAAGTTCACTATAGATGGTGGTGAGTCTAATCATGTTTGGTAAACCCAAGATACGACGTAAAAAAATAGCTGCAATATGGTCCGCATCAGAATTTACTGCTAGAATCCTAATTGGGATTCCATATAAAAGCTGGTTGATAACCTTTGTATGGAAGATCTGTAAAGCAGCTGGTACATATTGATTCCCACTATGAAAATGGAATTGGGAAATCACAGACAGTTGGTTCCTTACAGCTGTAATAGTCACCTTCCAGTGAAAGGACCAGCTGAGTTGGTGATGAAAAAGGAGGCCCAAATATCTAAAAGATTTGACCTGTTCCACAAGTTCCCCATTTATCTTCCATAGACAGGGTTTCCAAGCCTTGGGGAATATTAGGATCTTGGTGTTCTCAAAATTGATGGATAATTCATTCTGGGAGCAGAAATCAGAGAAAGCTAGAAGCAAATGTAGCAATCCAGTCTTGGAGATGGATAGGAGAATGGTGTCCTCTGCACACAGCAGGAGGGGAACTGGAAGTGTATTCATCTAGGGTGCATGATCTTCAGATCTGGTTAAATGTACCGGTAGGTCAGACATGAATAGATTAAAGAGAGCAGGTGCAAGAAGGCATCCCTGTTTTACTCCTTTTGTAACAGGGATCCTTTTAGTCAGGTGGCCTTTATGGTTTAGACTTACTTGACAGGTATTAGAAGAGTGGAGTTTACAATCAGAAATAGGAGTCGTGGATCCATTCCCATTTCAGCTAGTTTGTTCCATAAAAGAGATCTATTGATAGAATTGGATGCTCCCCGTAAATCTATGAAGGCTGCATACAATTTGCCTTTTAAATGCAGGGAATATTTCTTGGCCAGAAAAGCAAGCGTGGCATAGCTCAATGAAAGTGTCAACCCAGTGTGCTGCAACAGTGAAAAAGGCAAACTCTGTGTTAGAGAATAGAAGGAAAGGAATTGAGAATAAAATGGCCTCGGCCTCTCTGCCCTGTTGTTGGCCCTCCAGAGGAACTGGTTGGTCACTGTGTCAGACGGGATGCTGGACTAGATGGACCCTCACAGGTCTGATCCAGCAAGGCCCTTCTTATGTTCTTAAATTCTGCTTTGAAAACATAAAATGCATCATCTAGGTTTTGGTGTGTCAATCTGTAGTTTGATACATTTGACATTTAAAAGTGTAAATGTTACGGCTTTATTTGAACAAGAATTTACAAATGTACCCACTGACCGAGATGGACCAGGAGGCCACTGTGACTGTGGGCCCCAAATGATTTGTTGGTTTGAGCCCATTGGGAAATTAGGAAATGAAACCAGAGCTGGAGATCAAAAGCATCAGCCAGCCTTGTAGTGGATGAAAGAAGGTTTTCAGTATCTGGGCTGAGCAAGAGTTGGGGGGCAGTCCTCAGCAGGCTTGCTTACACCCTTCCAAGTCTCCTGAAGCTGCTGATGGGCTTAGAAGGGAGCAGTGGTCCCTAGGATGGCTCTGTCACCCTCCCTCGTTGTTATCATGTAGAAATCCAAGGAATGTTAAGTTTAGAGACAAAGCAGAAGAGCAGAGTAAAGAGGGAGTGGTAGTAAATGTGGATATTCAGTATGTTGTCATTGTAGGAAGTTTGGGGTCCTGTCCACGCTTGACTGGGAGTCGCCATGTCAGAAGTCAGTGGTAAAGGGTTGTCCATATCATGAGGGAGGAAGCAAGCTGCTCTGAGGCCATTTTGCTTCTGTCTCAGTGAATTATAGATCCTTGCCTATCTCAGCTAATTCCACTTTGTTTCTCTAATCAGTATCTCAAGGATTCCACCCCCCGCTGCAGTGCCTCATTTGGGGGCTTCTGCTCTTGTGGATGCTTCTTAACTTTTCTTCATGTCAGTTTGTCTTTGGATAGCAAGACCAAATAGGTGTCGTGTGTTTGCAGGCTTCAAGCATTCAAAATATAAGAAAGTTTAATTAACAAAACTAAAAAGAATATACATAATCAAGCATCAGGCACAGTAAGGATAGAATGAAAATGTGAAAACACATAATCCTCTCATCCTATGCTTGGAACTTATCCTAAACAGTGTCTAACTAGGATAGCTGAGCACTTCTTGAAGCTGCAGCACTGAAAGTCCATCATTGCCTTCTCAGAGTTGGAACTTCTTATCATTGTCACTTGCCCTGACAAGATGGAGTCTCTAGGTTAACATTTGTGCCAATTCAAAGAGAAGAGCAAGATGGACCTCCTTTTCTGTGTCCTGAGAATTCATCTGCTCCCTTCTAGGGTTGTTCTGATAAGAAGAAATGACTGCCTAGCCGTTTGGCTGTCCAAGTTGTCAAACTCGGATCTCGTTTGCCATGTTTCCTGAACTGTCTGTGATTGTGTGTAGAGCTTCCTGCTCATTCTGGTTGGGAAGGGAGTCAGTGTGGGGGTGTGGACTACTTGGCTGGGAATAGTACTTGCTTGCTTGTAACTGTGTCTATGCAGGGCCTCCTTCACTGGGGAAGAATGCTTGCTTTGACCTTGGGTGCCAGGCACTGCCAGATACTGTAATGCTATGCTTCCAGGTGCTGGGAGGAGGGCCAACGGTACAAAGTAGATTTTGGCGGGTTGGATGGGCTGGTGTGATTGGATTGGTCTCAAGGGCCTGTTGTGCGGGGAGCCTGCTGTGCGGGGAGAGCGGCCTAGAAATTGAATTGAATTAAATAAATAAATAAATAAATAAGGGGGGGGCTCATTTGAATTGTGTATAATATCAGAACTGGCGCCAAAGGGGTCAGTTCTGACACAGATCGTCTTAGCTTGAAACATCTTTATCTCTTGATAAACAAATCACTGCCAAGAGAGTGTTGTTGGGAGCAAGTTTGTTCAAGAGTCTGACACAAGTCTCTGTCCCTTGAGGTGTGACTTTCCAGCAAGGTGTGAGGTGATAACCTTTTTGTTCTACTTTGGACAGAGCTGTTAACATCTATAAGCACAAAAGTCCTCTGTGCTTGGGGCTTGATGGCACCCCCACCCCGCCTCTTCCCTTCCACCGCCTACAGGTTAGGAGCTGGGTTCCAACTCACAAACAGCCTCATCCCACTATTTATTTATTTATTCTTTTGATTTGTATCTCGCCCTTCCCACAAGCTGGCTCAGGGCGGCTCACAACAGTAAATACAATACAATCTTAAAATAGGTCAAGAAATGATAAATAACAATATTAAAACAATACAATAAAACCAATTTAAAACATTTAAAGTGGGCAGTGCATTATATTATTTTCAGATCGTACAGCCGAAATGGATGGGCTGAGCCGTAATGATCTCATGCAGCAGCAATAGGGAGGCCAGCTGGTAGATGCCCGCTGCCTCAGCCAAAGGCCTGGTGGAACAGCTCCATTTTGCAGGCTCTGCGGAACTGTAACAGGTCTCGCAGGGTCCTGATCTCAGTCTGAAGCATGTTCCACCAGGCTGGGGCCAGGGCCGAGAAAAGCCCTGGCCCTGGTTGAGGCTAGGCGGGCATCTTTTGGGCTGGGGACAACCAGCAGATGACTGTCTGTAGAGGGCAAGTCTCCCTTGGGGCACATATCGGGAGAGGCGGTCCCGCAGATATGTTGGTCCCAGGCCGCATAAGGCTTTAAAGGTCATCACCAGCACCTTGAAACGGATCTGGTACTTGATTTGTAGCCATTGTAGTTGGTGGAGCATTGGCTGAATGTGTGCCTGCACAGATGTCACAATCAGGAGGCATGCTGCCACATTTTGCACCAGCTGGAGTTTCTGGATCAGCCTCAAGGGTAAGCTCGTGTAGAGCAAGTTACAAGCCTGGAAGTGCCCATTGCATGGGTTACTGCAGCCAAGTCCTGGGGGGAGAGGTAGGGAGCCAGCTGCCTGATTTGGGATAAGTTGATAATATCTCCCGGGGGGGCCTGAACACCGTCTTCCGCAAGCCTTTACCCGCCAAGACAGGCACAGGTTAAGGGGGCATGTGGTGGGTCTCACAGCTGCCAGGACCTTGTTCACTTCCTCCCAGGAGAGCCAGCTAAAGTGGTCCAGAGCCGGACCCAAAGATGGACAAGGGGCTTCCAGTTCCCTTACTGTATCAACTGTGGCCAGGAGGTCCTGGCAGAGCAACAAGACTTTGTTTGCAAAGTGGCTTGCAAATGCTTCACAGCCGAGGGCCCATCCCTTATCGTTCTGTTTGCCTTGTGGTCGTTAGAGACCCAGCTGTTCTAAATCATTGGGCCGGGTGTGAGTGTGCTGATGCAGTGGAGGCCGCACAGAAATTCTTAACAGCCTTCACTTCCACCTCATAGGCTTTCATAGATGACCAATAAGATGTCCTTGCAGTTTCGTCACGAGCATGCCAGTCAATGTTCCCTCTGAGCTGTGCAATCTTGTGAGCAAAAATTCTACTTTCTGAGCTGCTGGCATTAAAGTTCTGAGCGAGCGATTTGGCTACTGCATGAATCAGTTTGCTCTGGAGCTATCCCTCCTCAGCTAAGACAAAAATGTGTGAGCCGGAGGCTAAAAAACTGTGAGCTAGCTCACACTGACTCAGCTTAGAGGGAACACCGGCCACCACCCTTGCCCTAGCCATCTCAGTTCTCGCTTCGTCCTCCGCAGCGCTGGGGTATACCACAGGGCTAATTTGGAATTAGAACAAAGAGGCCGTATAAACCAGTTCCAGGCTGGAGGATGTTTGGCTACAGTCCTGGGAGCATACGCCCAGTAGTACATCCCATTGAACATCATAAGGTTTTCTCATGAGTAAATGGGTTTGCACTGTCTGGTGTAGGTGACAGGCTGGGGATCTCTGGCCGGGCTGATGTGGAACTACTTTGCCAACAATTTTACATATTTAAAACATTTCTCTGGTGCCTTTCCACCCGAGCTGGGTCTGCAAAGCAGTGAATATCAAAACATTAAAACAACATTTAGAATAAAAGTGTGTATCAAATATCTCAGTATAACCACATAAACACATCTAGCCCCAAAGCCAGGGAGGAGGGCCCTTAGCAGCCCTTGGGGAAAGCCTTCTCCCTCTGGCGGAAGCCCCCGACCACTGCTGCTGTGCTTGTATCCCCCAGAGGCATGAAGGTCATTGAGAACCGAGCCATGAAGGATGAGGAGAAGATGGAGCTCCAGGAGATGCAGCTCAAAGAGGCCAAGCACATCGCTGAGGAGGCCGACCGCAAATACGAGGAGGTGTGTGGTTGTGTGTGTGTGGGGTTTCAGCAGCAGATCTGCTGGGGGGGGGGGACTGAGGGGGCTGCCCTCCCTGGAGGCTGAGGTGTGACTGCTTGGCTTGGCAGGTGGCTCGGAAGCTGGTGATCCTGGAGGGGGACCTGGAGCGCTCAGAAGAGAGGGCAGAAGTGGCCGAGAGGTGAGTACGGGGTGTGTGTGTGTCTGCCTCTCGTTGAGGTGGGGGGGGGGGGGAAGTGCTGGTAGGGCCAGGACTGGCCTGGCCACTGTCTGCATTCAGAGCCCCTGGCCTGACCCAGTGAGTGGGTGCTGTGGTGGCTGCTGGGAGAAAGGGGGAGGGGCCCCTGGGGTGGCCCCCTCACTCCTTCCTGCTTCCTGTGGCCTTTGGGGTGAATGCTTCTCAGGCGGAGCAGCAATGGCTTGGCTTCTCTTTGTGGTGTTCTGCCACAGCCAGTGTTGGACAAGAGGCCACGATGCCTTGGCTGCTCTCCTGGGGCGGGACATGCCTTTTCCCTGGGCCTTTTCCCTGGAGGCTGTGGAGGGGAGAGTGTGCTCATCTGCTTCCCCTCCGCCAGGTGATGTGGGTGACCCCCCCCCCCCCCCCCCGCCCTGCCAGAAGTATTCACTACAGGAAGTATTCACTGCTTCTGTGGAGAGTTTCTCACTCTGTTGCATAACTACCTGGTCAGGTGGTGCTCTGATCTGAGGGCAGGTGGCAGGTGCCCACCCTCCTTCCCTGCTCCCAGTCAAGCGAAGTAGCTGCTCAGTGACAAATCCCTTTGGGTGCACACACCTCGGATTCTATTGTATGTTTGTGGTGTTTGAACTGACTGGCATATCCTTAGAGCCTCTTTCCGCAAAAGCCCGGGGGGGGTTCCACCCACAGATGGCGGGGGGGGGGCAGCTTAGGGCCATTGGGGCCTTGCTTGTATTTTGGTGGCTAAGTGTCACCTGCCCCGCCTTGCCTTGCCAGCCGCATGAGGCAGCTAGAAGAGGAGCTCCGCACCATGGACCAGTCCCTCAAGTCCCTGATGGCTGCGGAGGAGGAGGTACTGAGTGGGGCTCCTCCCCTCTCCGTCTCTCTCGCGCTCTCTCTCCCTCTGAGCTGCTCACTCTCCACTCCCTGCCTCTGCTTCCCAGCATGCATCTGGAGCTCTTCTTCCTCCTCCCCCCTCGCCCTGCCCGGCCTTGGGGGAGATCTGCCTTCTGTGCTTCGCTCAGGTGCAGAAAGCCATGCCGGTATTTGTGGACTGTGAGCTGCAGGGAGGGCTGGGGGGGGGGGGGCTGCTTGCCAGAGAGGCTCCTGGGGGCTGGGCCCAGGTTTGCCTTGCCTTGCAGGAGACTGGGGGGGGGGCAGAGACCCAGGTTAGGTTGACCACCAGAACTGCCATCCAGGGGTCAGAGGGATGCGGGTCTTGGCTTGGTCCGTCCATCTTGTCTGATGAATGCAGCTATCCCCCAGCTCCTCTCCCCAGAAAGACAGAACTGGGTGGCCTTCAGTTCAAGGAGTCCAAATCTCCTGACCTTGGAGGCCAAGCAGAGGGTGCCAGTGAGACTTGGCCAGCTGATCCCCAGCAGTCCTTGCTTCCGGTGGTCTGACAGCTGCCTTGCACCTTCCTTCCTTCTCCTGCAGTGCCTTTCTGTCCTCTCACCTTGTTCTCTTTTTTTCTGTCTATCTGTCTGTCTGTCTGTCTGTCTGTCTCTCTCTCTCTCTCACACACACACACACACACACACACACACGTACATTACTTCCTGCCTGCCTGCCTGCCTCCTTCCTCTGGTTCTCTTTCCTTGGCTGGGCCACAGCAAATGTGGCGACCTGGAGGAAGAGCTGAAAATTGTCACCAACAACCTTAAGTCCTTGGAAGCCCAGGCAGATAAGGTAGGGTGCCCCAGCTGGGGAGGTTGAGGGGCTCTGCGGGGGGCCCTGAAGCTGGAGGAAGGGGGTGGGGGTGGGGGTGGGGAAGGGAGCAGCTTCTGAAGTCTGCAAAGCAAAAAGCCTCCTGGGAAGCATGGCCTGGCTGCTTCTCCCAGCTTCTGTTTGAAACCTTTCTCTCCCCCCACCCCCCAGTATTCCACCAAGGAGGATAAATATGAAGAGGAGATAAAGCTGTTGACAGACAAGCTCAAAGAGGTGAGGGGGCCGGAGAGGGTGCTGCAGGGGTGGGTGCCAGGGTGTGTGTGGGTGTGTGTGAGCATTCAAACTAGCTTATGGAGCTGAGTTCTGGGATGTTGATTCCAGTGCTCTGGCCAAGTTCTGGTTTCAGATGGAATTTCAGGAGGCTTTTGGAAGGAAACATGCTCAAAGTCTTGGTGGGCTTTTCCTGGCATTGAGCAGTCACTACCAATCCCTGGATGGCCCTGCCCTGAATGCCCACAACTGTGGCATCCTCGCCCGTCTGGCTTGCCATCAAATGAACAGCTGTGGTGGTTCAGCAACTGAATGCCTTTCCAGATGAATGCACTGTCTTTGGGGAGTGTGTGTGTTGGGGGGAGAATCTCCTTTCTTCTTTCCTTCTGTGGGGGAGGGGTAGTATTTGGCCTCCCTCCCTTCTCCCCCTCTACTGGGGCTGGGCAGCCAGGGTGTGTACCCCCTTCTCCCCTCCCCTGGCCAAAACTTGCAGTATCTTTTGCACCCAGCCAG
Source organism: Lepidodactylus listeri (assembly GCA_029233225.1). Classification (NCBI taxonomy): domain Eukaryota; kingdom Metazoa; phylum Chordata; class Lepidosauria; order Squamata; family Gekkonidae; genus Lepidodactylus; species Lepidodactylus listeri. The sequence continues at coordinate 115,141 of JARCFY010000004.1, read as the reverse complement.
GGAGGGAGCTTGGCCACCCCCTGGCTGGCTGACTGACAGAGCCTCCCCCCCCCCCCCCCCCGCTCCCCCTGGGGCGGAGGGGAGAAGCAGCTGCTGGTTTTACTGTTGCCTTGTTTGTTTGTTTGCTTTTGAGTAAAATTCAGAGTCCATTGGCAGAGAGGATCAGGCTGTGGGTTCCACTGCTCCCCAGGAGCAAAAGGGGAATTTTCTGGTTGTGTGAGCAGCCGCGGCCCTTTTGCAGATCTCCAGGTAGCCCTGGATGGCTGCTTGCATTGCCTTCATGCCAAATGTTGGGGCCTGGGCACTTTCTCATACGCGAAGAGAAACCTCAGCCTTCTCAGAGAATGACCAAGGCTCAGTTTTAAGAGAGAACTGGAGAAGTGTTGGTTGTATTCAGATTTCCTTTTAAAATGAATTTTGATTTTAAAGAAACGCTATAAGTGATTTTATGTAAATGTAAGCAGTTGTTAAACCTTCCTGGCCAGTTTGTATGGGAAAACTAATGTAGCTTTAAAGAATCAACAGAAATTTCAGCCAGACTCTCCCTGCCCTGCCACGGTAGGACACCTCCCCACACCACACCTGTTGGTGCGCATGGTTGTCTTCAGAGACCCCCCTCTCAATTTGCCATTCAGGGAAAAGCCCCTCTGTGGGCTGGGCATTAACCATCTTTTCTCCACCACCCTCCTCCTCCTCCTCCAGGCCGAGACCCGGGCAGAGTTTGCTGAGAGGTCTGTGGCCAAGCTGGAGAAGACCATAGATGACTTGGAGGGTAAGCTTTGGGCTGTGGGGAGTAGGTGGGCGATGCCTCAGGGGGATGGGCTGAGTGAGTGCTGGCCAGGGCTGCTGGGGAGGAGGGAGGGAGGGAGGGAGGGGGCCGTGCTGAGGGCATGCTTCTGCGTGAGTGTCCCACCCCCACTCCTCCTCTTCACTTCCGCTCACTCTCTTCTCTCCCTCACTCTGCTCGGCTGTGCCTCACCCCTCTCCTCTGCCCTCCACTCCCTGCCTGCAGACGAAGTCTATGCCCAGAAGATGAAGTATAAGGCCATCAGCGAGGAGCTGGACAACGCTCTGAATGACATCACTTCGCTCTGAGCCACCACCCTCCCCCTAGCCTCCCCCCCGTCCGTCTTTCTGTTCATCTGTCCCCCCCCCCACCGCCGCAAGTGCCTCTCTTGCCCTGCACCCCTCTGCTCTCTTGCCCTCTCCACACCCAAGTGTGCGCCTGGGCAGGCCATGTCCCCGCCAGGACGGCCAGCCCCACCAAACCCTTTCTGTGCCAGAAGTGCCTTCCCAGGCAGAGCAGGGGTCTTCTGCAGGGCATGGGGGCTCGTGGGGGCTGGTTGATCTCTCCCCGAGACTGTGGTGGCCCCCTTGGCTGGTTCATGTTCTCACCTCCTTCCCACTCCATGGAGGTCTGGGGACAGGCTCACCTTTAGGAAGGAAGGAAAGAAGGAAGCGTAGTTCCCCGTTGGTCCCCGAGAGACCCCTGCTGCAGCGTCCTCTTTGCTCTGCCTGTCTGCTCACTCTGAGCATTTCAGGACTCTGTTCTCTGCTGACTCTGGTTTAATAAATAAACGCTCTCGGCAGGCAAAGCCTCTCTCTGTCTCTGTCTCTCTCTGTCGTGGTCCTCTGGCTGACTGTTCCTGATGGGCTGCTCTGCCTGTCTGTGCCTTGCCCTCTGCAGGGGGGGGTGTCATTCATACTTTGCCTTCTGTGCCCTCTGGGTGTCTGGGGGGAGGGCCATGCCAGGCACCTGTCCATAGGGGGCTGGAGAGAGGCAGAGGCAGCGCCCTCCCTCCGCTTGGACACTGCAGTCCGGCTCTATCTGGACCTCGGTCTCCTCCTCAATGGGATCCCAGCCCCAAAGTTCTCCAGGGTCTCCATGGTTTTGCCCCCCCTGCTTCTCCCCAGCCAGATCCACTGGAATGCCTCCTCCAAGTGTTGGCACAAGGAAGAGAAAAGAATCCACAGGAGGCATCCACACACCCACCCCACAGCTCGGTCTCCCTGTCTCCTGTGCCCCTAAGGCACCCCCCCACCTCCACCACCATGCGCCTTCCTGGTTGCTGACCTCTCTCCCTTCTCCGTAGAGTGCTGTGAGTGGGAGGTGGCAGACCCTCATCCTCTCCCCCACGGACCTGCGCATCATCCTCAGTGGCCTTTCCCAGCCTCTGCCCGGGGAGCCCCTTTCTTGGTGCAGGTGGAGTGGGGCCACGGGGTAGGGGTGGGGTTCCCTGCTCTCCCTGGCTGTGAGGGCCGGGCCAGGGTGCTGGCGGTTGGCTGGGGTCCCAGAGGAGGAGAAAGAGTGCCCTGCTGCCCTTGAAGGGAAGGGTGCCCGGTGGGTGGGGGCCTCCAGCCAGGCTGCCCTCTCGGGCCTTTCCTGCCGGGCTCCTGTCCCGCTCTTCTCCGCCTCTCTCCTTGACTGACTCCTGCTCTGTCCCACTTCTTCTTCACCCTGCCCTTTCTTCAGGGGGCACTGGAGGATGGTGCAGGCAGTCCTCTCCCCCACTCCCACCCCCACGCAAGGCCAGAGTTGCCCAGGGAGTGGAGGGGAGGTGCCTGCTCAGAGCCTCGCGGTCTCCCTTGGGAGCTGCAGCCAGGCAGGGTTGGGTGTGGCTGGAGGGCTGGGCTGGCTGCCCTCTGCAGAACCACCAGGCTGAGTGGCCTGCCTGCCTGCCTGCCTGGGGGGGGGAGGGGCTGCAGGATCCATGTGGGGGTGGGGTGGGCTTGCGTTGGAAGAGGCAATGCTGCTGAACTGAACTCTTCCTTGGTGTGTGTGTGTGTGTGTGCGTGTGTGTCTCTCCCTCTGCCGCACGGGTGCTGTGGATGTGACTGGGGGCCCCCCGCCCGCCCGCCCGCCTTTTGTTTGCAGAGAACCTGGCCAGTGCCAAAGAGGAAAATGTCAACATCCATCAAGTCCTGGATCAAACCCTGCTGGAGCTGAACAACCTCTGAGGGGCGGGGCCAACTGCCTCCCCCTTGCTCCTTGCCCCCCCATCCCCCGCTCCCACCCCACCGGCTCCACCCGGAGAAGGGAAGCCCACTTGCCCCGGGCCTGCGCTGGCCCCCGTGGGGCTCAGCCTCTGCACCACCTGCTCTTCCTCTGGGCGCGCCAGATATTAAAGCAAGTTGAACAGCGGCTCTTGTGTGTGGGTGTGGCTCTTGTGTGTGGGTGTGTGCATGCGCGTGCTTGGTTTTAGGGGCCCACCCACCACGGCCCAGCAGAGTCTTCCTTCCTGGCCAGCCCCAGCACAGAGAGGCCTGGCTGAGGAGAGTGGAAGGGCGCCCTGGGTCTGGGGCCTTGGTAGCCCTGATACTGGGGCTTTCCCTGGGGCCCTGACTCTGGGGCTTTCAGGGAGGGCTGCTGCTGCCGCCACCCTTCCCCCCCTCCACTCCTGGCAGACATCTCTAGCCCCTCTCTGGTGCTGTCAGACGGCCAGAGGAGACCCCAGCAGTGAGCACTGGTGCCCCATGAGGCCGATGGGAAGGATTGGGGGGGGGGGGGTGAAGACCGGTTCCCCCTCCTGCTGCTGCTGCTGGGGAGCAGGGTAGGTGGTCAGAATGGGATAAGGGGAATGGCTCTGGCAGCTGAGTGCTGGCGCAAGAAAGCTCTGGGGGGTGGAGGATCGGGAGGAAGCCAGCGTTACCTCTGCACTGCTGACATGAGCAAAATGCCCCCACAACTTGGAGCCAGGCGCCATGCTGAGAACACACCAGAAGAGGGGAAGGTAAAGCCGAGGCAGATGGCCTTGCAGGATAGGGAGCCTTCTCCCCCCCCCCCCCCCCCCGGAAACCTTGGGAGGAAAGATGAGAAGCTGAGACCTGGGCATATACTGGCTTTGAGGCAGCCGGTGGCGGTGAGGCATCCAAGTGGAAATATCAGATGGGCAATTGGAGATGCAGGACTGGGGTGGGGGAGGAAGCACATTCATGGTCGGAAAGGCAGCGCTGGGTGTCCCCCTCCTAGGCCAGCTCCCTCCACTGCACCTAGAGCATCTTGGCCAAGAGTGAGGGCCAAGGGTCGCTCTTCTCTGGCACCACCCCTCCCTCAGCAACCAGGAGAGGTGGTGGTGACAGAGCCAGCATCATACGTCAGAGGGCGGGTGGGCTTCCTATGCATCAGTCCCAGCTGTAAGGGAGGGAAGGCGAGAAATCGGACGGTGCCTATGTCTTGCGCCCAGACAGCCTCTCTTCAGGAGTGGAGGAGGCAGGCCGATGAGCTGGGCAAACTTCAGCCAAGGATTCTGGAACAAAGTGGAAGAGAACAAGCTGAAGCCAGTGGGTGTCAGTCATCTTTTATAACCTGCCTTTCTCAATGAGAGTTGGGGTGGAAGATGCAGTGAGAACAGCATTACACGACCAACATTGCAGAAAAAATTGGATGGAGCAAAACATGGAGCAGAAGTCCATCAGTGGCTATCAGGCTCTGGGAGAGACAGGTCTGAATCACCAGTTCTGTCATGGAAGTCCAGTAGGTGGCCTTGGGCCAGGCACAGACACTCGCAGCCTGGCCCACGTGACAGGGCTGTTGTGGTGAGGATAAGGTGAGGGGAGATGAACTATGTCAGCCACTTTTTGTCCCCACTGGGGAGACCCAAAGGTGGGATATAAATGAAGTAAATACATGTCACAGGGGGATAAAGGGCTGCCGGGCAAGTCACGGGTACAAACTGACAAAATTTATACTAGAACAATCATGTTTTCCAATACCTGCCCCCCAAATTTCAAAGTATATCCTGCCCTCCTTCTTTAAAAGGTCTCCGGACAACTACAGTGAGTGTTTCCAAGGTCTGATGCGATAGGCATGGGCACTCCTTGCTCTAGAGTTGCGCAGTTAAGAGCCCCCCCAATCCAAACCCACCTCACTCTTTCCCTCTCCAAATGACACACTGGGGGCAGCTGCACAACAGCTGAAATGGCACAAAGCAGGGAGGGGCTCTCCCCTAAAGCCTGCAGGACAGCTGAAGACTGCCGCCAGCCCAGCCCCAGGGCTTGAGGGTCCCACTTGGACCTGCTAGGCTAATGCCAAAGATGTGCCAGGGCCAAGTGGGGACTGCGCTGGCTTCTGGCCAGTGGAACTCTGGTGCTGGTGTAGGACGGGGGGAGGCATCGGGGTAGACATGGGATCTGAGCTGGCATCCTCACAGCCCCCCTCCGGACACATGATGAGGCCAGAGGACAACTCTGGCGCGGGAGGATAACCCTGCCGGAGGAGGTCAGATGGTCCCCCACTCCCACTGGCTTTCCACAGACTGGGCAAAATGGGATTATTCGAGAGGGCTTCTCCGTGGAGGGAACAGAGCAGTACTGTACAGGAATGATTCATTGAGTCACTTAGAGAAATTATTAGGGACTGGGGTCTATATTGCCGTGTATACCTTGCTGAATCTAGGATCCTGCTGCAGAATTTTGCCTCATTTACTGTCTCATGTTAACACCTCTGCCGGGCTTCAGTTGATTTTTGGACTTGCTGCTTGGTTCTACAACCCTAATCCTATTGCCTTGTTCACTGAACGTTCCATCTGCTGATTGTCTTGACTCACTTGGTGTCATTGGCCTTGAATTCAAGTGAGAAGGGCAGACTACCAAAAAATATAAATACAGAAAAGGAAAGAAGTTGCCCCTGCCCCTGCAGACAGCCCTCCCGAGGCTCCCCGGCAGCAGTGGAGCAGGTGCAGTGCCGGTGGTGGGCTGACCTCTTCGGCTGAGTGGCCAAACGGTGAGGTCAGGCTGATGGTGGGATTTATTCATTTGTACCCGGCCAAGGCAGGCTCAGAATGGCTGAATCCTCTGAGGCCCTGTTTGCCACATGGGCACTCCCCCCCCCCCCGTGCACAGCTGGGGAGATGGCAGGGAACTCTTTGCATGTCTGTGTTTTCCTGTTGTTGCCCCTGCGTCTTGCCTGGAAAAAGGGGTTGCTACCAGCGGCTGTGCTGGGCAAGCGACAGAAGTGTGTGGATGCCGTGCCCAGCTGGCCAGCCTCCCCTGTGGCAAGATGGGACTCGTATCGACACCTACTGAGCTCCACAGAGTACCTCTACCCCTGGGGGTGCCCGCCAGGGGAGGGTTTCTTGTGATTGGGGGGGGGGGGAGGGGGATGACTGCAGCACTGTGTGCAGGTGAGGGAGCATCATTGGCACGCTGTGGTGGGTTAGGGCTAGAACCATAGAATCACAGAGTGGGAAGGGGGGCCTTTCAGACCATCTACCCCAACCCCCTGCCCAACAGAGGACCAGCCTAAAGCACCCCTGACAAATATTCATCCAGCCTCTTCTGGAAAGCGGCCAGTGAAGGGGAGCTTCTTACCACCTCCCTAGGCAGCTGGCTCCGCCTTTGAACCACTCTGACCGTGAAAAAGTTCTTCCTAAGATCCAGCCGATACCTTTCTGCACGTCATTCAAACCCGTTGCTTCTGGTCCTCTCCTCTGCTGCCAACTGAAACCACTCCTTGCTCTCCTCCAAGCAACAGCCTCTCAAATACGTAAACAGAGCAATCCTGTCCCACCTCAACCTCCTCTTCTCTTCTCCAAACTAAACATCCCCAAGGATGTAGGCTTGCTGCAGGCTGTTGCACTGGCCATGGGGTGTCCACACCTTGTTGACGGGCACTGCTGTCACCCCTGTGGGGTGGGCATCAGATGAGCCCCACAGTGCTGGCAAAAGGCCTGCTTGGAATCTGAGGGCTGGCTGTTGTTGTTAACATTTACACCTCCTCTGCAGAGTGGGCAAAGGACATCACCTAGCAGTGTGGGAGCCACACTGGTCTCAGCAACACCGCAGGACCTTGAGCAGCCAGGCTCTGTGTGTGTGTGTGTGTGCGCGCATGTGAACGCACGCGTGCTGAATACTAGAAGGGGCTGATTTCTGAAAGAATTACACACAGGCCTTGTTGGTAGGGCTGCCAAGTCCCCCGGGAGGGCGGGGGAAACACCGATTTTTCATGCTTACCCCCGCTTTTTCAAAATTGGCCACCGGGGGAGGCAATGACTGCCAGCAGGAACACGGAACGTCGGAGCCTGCCCTGCCCTCTCCCTGCCAGGCCTGAACTTTTAAAGGGGAAATGTCTGCAGAGAGCCTGCAGTAAAAAGCCTCAACAGACATTTCCCCTTTAAGAGCAGAGTGAGCAAGAGAGCCCGGCCCAGAGATTAAGGAGGGACTAGGCTCTTTCTACTGAAGGGCGTGCTTTTGCATGTGGCTTGCAAGGTTGCTGCTGGGGTAAGTGCCTCTGCCAGCTCTTTTCCTTCTCTCTCTCTCTCCCCCTTCCCCTTTCTTTCTTTCTTTTTTCTGTCTGTCTGTCCCCATCCAGCAGAGGTCTGTCAGTGGCTATTATTAGCCACAAGGTCTAAATGGAACCCTTTGTCTGGGGCAGTGATGCTCTGCATTCTTGGTGCTTGGGGGGCAACAGTGGGAGGGCTTCTGGAGTTCTGGCCCCGCTGCTGGACCTCCTGAGGGCACCTGGTATTTTTGGCCACTGTGTGACACAGAGTGTTGTACTGGATGGGCTGTTGGCCCGATCCACTGTGGCTTCTCTCCTGTTCTTATGATATGAAAATCATATTTAGCACTTGTGTAGCACTTAGTGCTTCATATTCTGCCGAGATGAGGAAGGATTCAGTAGGGCCGTTGCTCCGTGATAGAGCATCTGCTTGACATGCAGGAGGTATCAGCCTCTTCAGCTAAAAAAGGATCAGGTAATAGGTGACATTAAAGATCTCAGCCTGAGACCCTGGAGAGCCACTACCAGTCTGAGTAGTCAATACTGACCTTGATGGACCAATGGCCTGATTCAGTATTAGGAAACTTCATGAGTTCATGTGTCAGCATGTGGAAGCAACATCACAGGATGTGACATCACAAAATGATGTCACTTCCTTTCTCCTGGCTCCACCCCCAAAGTCGTCAGATATTTCCCAAGTTGGACTTGGCAGCCCTACTTGTTGGTATGCATACTAAATACTCGGAGCATGTTCCAGATGTAACTGTTGTGGTGGTGGTGGTGGTGGGTCCCCAACCTTTATGAGCCTGCAGGCACCTTTGGAATTCTAACACAGGGTGGTGGGCGCAATCACAAAATGGCTGCCGGGGGGGGGGGCAGAGCCAGCCACAAAATGGCAGCTGCGGCTTACCCTCAGCCACACCTTGCTCGAAGGCCCTTGTGCGGTGCTGGAAGCTGCTGCCCAAGCAACTCTTCACAGCCAATTGCAGGTGAAATGGTCAGTCAGAAGCTGGGCTCAGCAAAAGCGCTCCCCACCCGCTCCCCCCACGGTCGTTCCCTGAGTCACAGGGCTAAGTGGGGAAAGCCCGACTCCATCAGCGCGGGGGGTGGGGGTGGGGAGAGAGGCATTTCCTAACAGAGAGCGTGCCCCCCAGCCCAGCGCCCAGCCTCCAGCCTGAATGTCCAGGGCAGGAGGGTGGTCCTTTGAGAGCTGCTGCGGGTGGGCGGCCAATAGGGCTCATGAAGTGAGGAGGCCACAGATTCAAATTGTGCGGCCTTGATTCTGGGAGGCGCGCCGCAGGAGGAGGGAAGGCACGCGACGAGGCTTGGCCGGGGTGGTGTCTGCTAAGCGCCGGCCGGCCCTCCTCCGGCTGCTGTGCCCCCGGGGTGGGGTCGGGGTGGTAATGAAGCGGCTCCGGAGGTTGCCTGGAGATTTCCTGTACTGTCAACGGGTTTCCGGACGAGAGAGAACCGTCCCGTCCTCCTCGGAGGAGGAAGCGGCGTCTTTATGGCCAGAGACACCTTCTTGCTGCCATCACAGCCCTGCTCCGCTCCCTCCTCTCCCGCCCCCCCTCGCCAGATCTCCAGGAATCACCCAGTCGGGAGCTGGGAACCCGAGGACTCGACAGCGCCCAGCCTGGGGTGCCCCCTCCCCTGTGGGGGGGGGGGGGGGCGGCACAGGAGTTTCTGCCGCCGCCAGGCAGGCAGGAAGTCAGGCAGGACAGCCAACGGGGGGGGGGGGGGGGACGGCGGTGGTGGATTTCCCCCCCTCCCCCGGGCAGGAAACGCGTCGGCCGCACGTCGGGATCCCGGGCGCGCCTCCCTCCTCCCCCCCCCCCCCGGTGGGCTGCGGCGGAACTCCCGGCAGGGCAGGGCCAGGGAGGGCGCCGCCCCGCAGGAGGAGGCGGAGGCGGCCCTGCTCAAGCCCAGCCCAGCCCAGCTGCGGGATGTGAGGTCAGGCGCGGCGGAAGGAAGGGAAGGGAAGGGACGGGACACGGAGGGAAGGCTCGCCCGCCCCAGCCCAGCCCAGCCCAGCCGGGGGGCCGCCGCAGGCCGGACCCTCCCTCGTCTCCCTCCCCCCACCCTCCCCGGCGGCAGCCATGACGCTGGTGGTCTTCTTCGGCTGCGCCTTCATCGCCTTTGGGCCGGCGCTCGCCCTCTTCCTGCTCACCGTCGCCGCCGACCCGCTGCGCATCATCATCCTCATCGCCGGGTGGGTGGGTGGGTGGAGGGGCTGCCCGGGACTCCCCCCCAACCGCCCTCGGGACCGGACGCGGCCGGCGGGTGACCTTGCGGCTGGCCCACCTCGCGGCGGGGGGCGGCGGTTGTTGCGAGGATTTGCACGGCGGCGGAGGGGGGGGGGGGGGTGCGTGTGCCGCCAGGGCGCCCTCGGACCCCCGCCTGCTTCCCCGGCTGGGCTGGCCGTGGGGGGCTGGGCCAGACGGTCGCCCTCGCCAGGGCTTGGCCCCCTCTGTGCCAGGGGCGACGGCCGATCGTCCGGGTGGGCACGGCCGCCCCACTGTGGCGGTAGATCTCCAGAAAGGCCCCGGCCAACGGCAGGACTGGAGGGGGGGGGCGGCGCGGGGGGGGGCTGGGGGAGGCAGAGTAGGACCCCGGTCTCCTGCGGGGCGGGGGTCCGACCGCTCCCAGGGTGGCCCGTGGGGTGACCCCTCGCCGGTGTTGCCCGCAGGGAGGGGGGGGGCGGCCAGAGACATTTTGGGGGCAGGTCCCACGGAGGAGGCTGCCGCCTGACTCCCCTCCCCCTCCCCTCTTTCCCGGCAGGGCCTTCTTCTGGCTGGTCTCGCTGCTGCTCTCCTCGCTGGTCTGGTTCATCGCGGTGAAGGCCAGCGACCCCCGGGACGAGGCGTTGCAGAAGGGACTGCTCATCTGCGGGGTGGTCTTCTCCGTCCTGCTACAGGAGGCCTTCCGCTTCCTCTACTACAAGCTGCTCAGGTGCGGCGGGGGAGGGGGGGGCTGGCCTGGCCTGGCAGCTGCCTGGCACAGGGGAGGGGGTCTTGGTCTTGTGTGGGGGCCCGCGGGGACGGGGAGGGAGGGGTGTTCGCCTGGCCCAGCCCAGCCCAGGCCAAGTGGTCACCCCTCCTAGCCACAGCCAAGACCCTGATCCCACCCTCCCCCATTAGTGGCTCCAGAGGAGAGCAAGACTTGAGGTACTTTCTTGCCGTGTGGGAAAGGCCGGGGGGGGGGGGCTGGGGGGGCACCACCCAAGATCCTTGGCAGACCCCGGGAGACCAAGGCTGGAGCAGGGCACCTCCTGCAGTCTGTAGTGGCAGTGTGGTTCCTTCGGGTGGGGGCCACTGTGTTTGGCTTTGGGGGCAGGGAGACTACTGGACCACCAGCTCGGGGCAGTCCCCCAGGGCCAGCCGAGACTGCAGCCCCTGCAAGAGAGGGAGCGAGGGGCAGGCCTTCCTGTGACTGGTGGGCTGTGGCTTGGCGCAGGTGTGTGTATGCTGTTGATCCTGGGGCAGAAGGTGTTCCATTGTGCCAAGGGGGAGTTTTCCTCTCTCTTCCCTTTTCTCCTCAGAAAAGCCATTGAGGGGCTGGTGGCACTCAGTGAAGACGGATGCTGCCCTCTCTCTATCCAGCAAATGGCCTACGGTGCGTTTCTGGGTGGGAGGGGCGGGGGGGGGGCAAAGGGCAGCTTCTCCCCCAATGAATCCATTAGGTGGAGGGAGATTTGTTGAAGACCCCTTCCCCCACCTAATGGGGGTATTTACAATTCAAAGCAACCAGGAGGCCAGTTGCGGAGGTGGGGTGGTGGTGGTGGTGGTGCTGCCGGGTCTGTCATTTGGGCGGGGCGGGGCGGGGCGGGGGGGGGGAATCGCTCAGTTTCATCACTTGCATCCCAGAGCATGCAAGAAGTTCAGCCTGGAGAGCCCCCCCCCCAGCCCTCTGACAATAGTTGGCAGAGCAGTTGCCTGCAGCAGGTGCAGGAGAAAGGGGGGGGGGGCTGCTGGTCTGTGGCAGTCACGGGGTGGTGGTGGTGGAGGCAGCAGACGGGCCTCCTCTGACATTCCTTGCCCCATGCTGTCCCCGCAGTGGCCGGGCTGGGCTTTGGCCTCATGAGCGGTGCCTTCTCCATGATCAACCTCCTGGCTGACGCTGTGGGTCCGGGCACAGTGGGCATCCATGGGGATTCCCAGCTCTACTTCCTGACATCAGGTAAGACCCCCATCCTGCCAGCCCTGCTGCAATGCCAGGCAGTGCTGTTCAGTGGCACCCCCCATGTCCAGCACCTGCAAACCGTCTCTCCCCCCCAGCCTTCATGACCCTGGTGATGGTTTTCCTCCACACCTTCTGGGGAATCGTCTTCTTCCATGGCTGCGAGACCCGGCAGTGGTGGGAGGTGAGCGCGGTGGTGGTCACTCACCTCATTGTCTCTGGCCTGGTGAGTACCAGAAGTGTGTGTGGGGGGGTCTCTCTCTTCTCCTGCTGCCTAGGGTTGGGGGGGGGGGGAGTCTGCTGCCCTGGCTCAGCACACCTTAGTCTGTGGGTCTGACGTGAGTTAGCTGTGATGCGTTGGGGGGAGGGGGGGGTCTGCTTTGGCTGCTATGGTCTGCAACAGACCCCACAAGAAGGGGGCATCTCCTAGTTTCACCCTCTGCTGGGTCACCTTTCCACTTCCAACCCAGAGAAGTGAAGTAGCAGCCTAGACTCTGTGAGCAGCTTTGCAAGAATAAGTTAAAAATCTGGCCAGATGAGCCCAGTTTTTCTTGCAGGTTTCCCACAAGCAGAGCAAAAACAGCCCCCCATTTCCACCTAGTGAAAAAGCGGTCGCCTTTCTAGCCTCTGATTTTGCATCTGCCTGTGTTGATTCAAAGCCTTTAGCTGCAGTTACGCAGTTCGGGCTGCCTCTTCATTCGGAACAAAGCCCAGTTCCAGTGAGGGGTGGGGGTCTCCACAGCCCTGCAGCTGGCTTCCATGATCACCTTAAGGGCCAAATCCTGAGGGAGGGAGGGAAGCCACAGCTCTTGCCACAGAGGCACCCCACTGGCCCCCACGGGGGGGGGGGGATGCCTGTAGTTTCCCCCTCACTCCCACAGGCATCTATAGCCTCTGGCCAGGGGCTAGCTCTGAGGCAGGACTTTATGCAAAAGTGGTGAAGGGAGCCGGCAAGAACAGTCCCTAACAGAGGTCTCCTCCCCCCCGGGCAGAGGGGAGATGTTACCGACAGCGTCGGCTTGGCCGTGGGGAGGGTGGTTCCCTGGGGCGAAGGGGGACATCTTGGTGGACCAAAGGAGGGGTCCTAGCAATATGCATGACGAAACTCTATACATCTCCAGCTCTAGTTCTGTGAAGTGGAAACCAAAATTGCCCAAGGAAGACCAAAATGTGATCCTACCCATGACTCTGTTCTGTAGCAGGCACACTGAATTTAGATCTCCCCCCCACCCCGCAACCAATATGGGTGGAAATGCCGAGTCCTAAGGGTTACCTCAGAGTGGGGGGTGTACCTTCACCCCCTCATCAAAGCCAGGAGGGAGATCTCGAGAGGGAAATGGGAAAGGTGACTGACCCAAGGGGAGAAAGTTGTAACACTGGATATCTTCAAATGCCCTCCCCTTGACTGAGCCACGCTTTGGAAAGAAGCTTTCTAGGCATTGCAGTGACCGTGCAAGAACTAGGGATGAGCATGAACTAAAGTTCGTGACAAATTTTGGCTGGTATGTGGTTCATGAAATGAAGTTTGTGGCAGGACAACCAGCACAAACTTTCCATGAACTTTAAAGGTGTTTGTGGAGGTTTGTGCCAGTTTGTGAAGTGGAAACCAAAATTGCCCAAGGAAGACCAAAATGTGATCCTACCCATGACGCTTTTCTGTAGCAGGCACACTGAATTTAGATCTCCCCCCCCCCCTGACCAATACGGGTGGAAATGCCAAGTCCTAAGGGTTACCTCCAGACAGACTTTCTCATCTCAATCTAAACGTTTACCAAACTTCAAAGCAACTGAAGAAGAAGAAGAGATTGGATTTATATCCCGCCCTCCACTCACTCGGAGACTCAGAGCGGCTTACAAACTCCTTTTCCCTTCCCCTCCCCACAACAGACACCCTGGGAGGTAGGTGGGGGGCTGAGAGAGCTCTTTCCCAAGCTGTCCTTGAGGGAACAGCTGGTACAGAGCTATGGCTTGCCCAAGGTCATCCAGCCACGTGCAAGTGGAGGAGTGGGGAATCAAACCCGGTTCTCCCAGATTAGAGTCCGCGCACTTAACCACTACACCAAACTGGCTCTCACTGGAGGTGGGGGAAGAACAGAGCATCCAGGGGAAGTCCCCTGCAACTTTAAAGCTCTAGCTTGCACAGGGTTCGTTCTCTACACTCCTGATCCTGCAGTCATTTTGAACCTGTCAGGCGGTAATTTTGACAGGTGTCAGTTCAGGAGTGTATAGAAGGGTTCTGTGCAAGGTAGAGATACCGAACTTTCAGGGGATCTCCGGCTGACTCTTCTCTACCTGCCCTCCATGTGTGGTGAGCATTGGAGTTAACGGGTCCAAGTTTGATTGATCTGCACCAGACTTGGAGGGCGGGTAGAGGAGAGTCAGCTGAGATCCCCTGTGAGTTTGGTGTCTCTGGTGTGCGGGGGGGGGGGGGGGGGTGTTCTAGCAAACCATAAAACTCACAAACCAAAGTGGTTCATTTGGTGCCTATAAGTTTGTAACGGTTCATAGTTGGCAAACCAGGCACGAATCAAACTGCGTTTTCCCGGTTCATGGCCATCCCTAGTTAGAACAGCTTTTCATTGAGGCAACTAGAGATGTAGCAACTCTGGGCTTGTCTCTGAACACGGCTTCAGACCTTGTGCCAGATGCAAATGTTGGCACTGATCTGGAACAGTGACTGTAGTGCCATTACATCCAGTGTTCACGCCAATGGGAAGATGCCCCCAAAGAATAAAAGAATCACTTTTAATTTCCAGAAGGGGGAAGTTGCAGAAATAAGGGAACTATCAGAAGGAAGTTAAAAGGGAGAATTAAAATTCCTTCCAGGATGCCTGGAAATGATTCCAAACTACACTAATTGAGGTTAAGAGATTTTTATTTATTTTATTTATTTCACATTTCTATCCTGCCCTCCCCGCAAGCGGGCTCATATAATGTGTAGCTCAGGTCACAAAAGCTACCACCGCCTAAAAGGATGCCTGTGTGGTTAATGACAAAAGTCCAAAAGAATTCCTTTAAAAAATAGAAGATTCCTCTGAAGGAGATGCACAGAAGGAAGTACAAGTCTTGGTAAAACAAAATGGAAATTAACAAGGAGACGGAAGACCAAAAAAACCTTAAGACAAATTATAGGCATTTCTTTAAATGTATCAGGAGCAGAGAACCAGTCAGGGAGGCAGCTGGGTCTTGGGATGACAACGGAACAAGGATTGCTACAGGAAGATGGGGAGATGGCAGAGAAATGGGATGAGTTCACTGTGGAAAACGTGGGGCGTGTACCCATGCCAGGACCTCTGTTCTTGGGAAGGGTGTCTGAAGAGTTTGTGTCAAATTGAGGTAACAAGCTGACATTCTAGGACTACTGGGCAGGCTGTGAAATAACAAGTCTTCAGTTCCAGATGGCATACATCTGAGGGTCCTTAAGGATTTCAAATGTGAAACTGTTGGTCCACCAACCAGTATACGTAGCTTGCTGTTAAAACTGGTCTCTGTGTCAGAGGCCTGGAGAGTGGCAAATGTCACACCATGTTTTTTTTGAAGAGGTGTCCAGGGGAATTAGGACTAACATCTCTTCCAGAAAAACTAGTGGAATTTAATCAAAGCCTGCTGAGGGAAAACCAGCCTGGCTTATGCCCAGAGAACCCCTGCCTCACCAACATCCACAGTTCTTTGAGGCAGGGAAGGTCTTTAGACAAGGTGCCTCACCAAAGACTCCTGAGTCTACTCATGGGATAAGAGGACGGGGTTCTCTGATGGATTAAGAACTGGTCCTAAGTGACAGGAAGCAAAGAGTAGGGGCAGTTCTCACTGCCCAGGGAAGTCAGCAGTGGGGTCCCACAAGGACCAGTAGTGGGGGACGGTGCTGTTTAATTTGTTTGTAAATGATTTGGAGCTGGGGGCAGAGAAGTGTGGCAGCCAAGTTTGTGGATGGTCAAAAGCAGGGGAGATTGTGAAGAACTATAGGAAGAATCTCTCCTGAACTGAGTGAGTTGGCAACAGTGTGGCAAGTGAAGTTTAACGTGGGCATCTGTAAGATGATGCACATTGGACCAAAAAATCTTAACTTCAAATATACGCAGATGGGTTCTGAACTGAGTATGAAAGAGATCTGCCCTGTCGTTGCCCCTCCAGAGGAACTGGCTGGCCCCTCTGTGTGAGACAGGAGATGCTGGACTGGATGGACCCTCCCTGGTCAGATCCAGCAGGGCTCTCCTCTGAGGTTCATGCCTGAGGCATCCGCTGTGGGGGGAGCGGGGAGTCACTGAAGCTGGGCAGACAAGACTTTTGTCTTGAGTGATGCAGCTCCAGCTTCAGATCTTGTTAGCCCAGCCAACTTGCATTTATTTATGTATTGGCTTCATTTAAACTTCACTTTTTGGAACCCAAAGCGGCTGACGTCATTCCCCTCCCCTCCCCTCCCCTCCCCTCTCCTCTGCTTTATCCACATGACAACCACCCTGTGAGGTAGGCTAGGCTGAGCGTGGGTGACTGGCCCAAGAACAGCTGTTCCACAGTGGAGCCCCTGAACTTGTTTGGGCAATTGACAGCTCCCTCGCCCCGAGGTGGCTCGGGCATCTGGGTTCCTGCTTGGCTTCTCACCTCTGGCCTTCCTTCCTTGCAGACCTTTTGGAACCCAATTTACCTGGGCAGCCTCCTCCCCTCCTACCTGCTGATGGCAGCTGTGGCCGTGTGGGCCTACTTGCTCTCGGGGGGCTCAAAGCAGAACCTGCACCACTTCCTTCTGTGTGAGTATGGGTAGATGGGTCAGCCACCTCCCGCTCTCCTGGCCTGCAGGGCCTGCCCCTCCCACCCCACTGAAGGAGCCCCCTCCCACTGGAGGTGTGCTTCTGGGCCCAGTCTTCCCTCCCCTGGGCCAGGGGATCCCCCCTACACCCCCCCCCCCACACCACCAGTGATGTCCTGGCCGTGACTGAGCCCCGCCCTCCCTGATGGTCCCTCCCTGTCTGTCCCTCCAGGCCTCCGGAGTGGAACGACACCTCCGCCGCCGAGACCCTGAGCCCTCTGCCTCTGCCCGGCCGGGGAAGGGGGTGCAGCAGCTGTGCCTTCAAGAGCATTTCTCGGCCCTGCCAAGGGACCAGGACTGCGTGGGGTGGGGATGGGACTGGACCTGCCCCCGCGCCCCAGGACCACACTCAGGAAACTTTGCTGTAGGAGCTGCTTCCGTCCTGGCCCAGGGGATGAACTGTGGCCCAGCAGCTTGCCTGTGCCTCTGGAGGGAAGGCGCCTTAGGGCCCCCCCTCAGGGTCTGGGGGCAGATGCTGCTTGTGGGGGGCAGGCGGGGGGAGCAGAGAGCTGGACAGAGAGGGCAAGGGAAGGAAGGGTCCTCTCCTCCTGCTGGTAGTTGGGGGGGGGGAGTTATTGACACTGGAGGGGGGGCGGGAATGCCTCCTTCCCCCTGCCCAGCTCTGTGTGTCTTCATCCCAATAAAGGGAGACTGGTATCTTGTCCCTCTGCTTCTGTATGGGCAAATTGGGGGCCTGCCCTCCCAGGGCAGACCTTCTGCCTGTTTTCCTTCTGACTGCTCTGCTCTCTTTTCCTGGCTCAGTTATCCTTCCACTGCAGCCCATGAGGCTGCTGCGTGGCTGCTGGTGTACCATCTCGCCTGCCTCTCTTTGCCCTGCACACAGGTCTCCCTGGGGCCCAGACTGGTCTCAGGCACATGGCGGAGGGTGGGCTGGATGGCCTTTGATACCTTTCTGTCTTGTGTCTTCCCTTCCTGCAGAGGTTTCCGAGGAGGGGGGCTGCTGCTTCCTCAAAGTTAGAGGCAGTAACCTGGGCCAGCACCCTGGGCAGCAACCTGGGCAACAACCTGGGCGTTGAAAGAAAAGAAAGGAGGGGAAAGGCAGAGTATTGCTGTGGGTGTTGCTGTGGGTGGGGGTGGCCTGCTGGACCCCTCTCTCCCTCCCCCCAGAACTCCACTTTGGCCTTGGGAAGTCCCTCATTGTTGCAGACAAGAAAAGCTTGCTTATGGCTGGCCTGTCCCCCGCCCCGCGCTGGCCTGTCCCCCATCTGCTTCTTAGCCTGTCCTGCACCCTGTCCTCAGGACAGAGCAGTGCAGCCTCCTGCCCCAGCTCTCCTGTTGCGCTTGCAAAGCAAAGGCATCTCGCCCCTAGCCTCAGAAAGCCAATGCAGGAGGGGCAGGGGCAGACTGCCCTGGGCAGGAGAGTGGCTCTTGGAGCCCACAGCCCTCCCCTGGAGAGGGGGGGCAGCCAGGGCAGGAGCCATACCTTGGAGAGTGGATCTGCCCCTTTGCCTTTCCCAGTGCGGTCCATTCTCCCACTCCTAGCTAGTCTGGACCCCCCCCCTAGTTAACAAGCACCCACGAGGGCCTTGGAGTAAGGGGGAGGGGGTTGTTCCCCCCCCCCCCCCCGATGTTGTTTGGTCCAATGGCTGCAGGCTCAAGCCAGGTTCGTTCTTTTGTAGTCTATGGGTGGCCGTTGTACCCTGGCTCATGAGCTCCAGGGACTAATGCTAATCCGGGGAGTCCTTGGCGGGGGCGTCTGACGTGGAAAGAAGGCGGATTGCGTCTCACGTGGGGCAGGGCAGAGTTGTCCCTCAGCTGGACTCTCTCGTGTCTTCGCCTGCGTGCTCCTTAGTGGTGGCTGCTGTGTAGATGACGCTGGGCTTGGCTGCTTGGGCATTTGGCCTGGAGCAAGGGGGAGAGGAGGCAGCCCCTCGTAGTGAGACTGAGAAGGCTTCTGTCTGTCCGTCCTCAGGGCCCTGATCGGAAGGCCCCCCTCCCCCAGTGGCAGGAGCTGCCCCAGATGCTTGTCTGAGGTTTGGAGCAGCCGCGCCGGCCTCCCCGGATGGCAGCACAGCAACATCCGTCTTCCCTCCTCTGTGCACGGCCCCCCTCCCCAGCTGCAGGCCACTGCATTTGCATTGCACGCACTCTCACCTCTGGCACCGGGTCCTGTGCTTATGGACATAGAGGAGGAACGCGATGGCGGTGACCACAAAGAGAGTCCCAAACAGGATGGCCAGCAGGTCCCCTGGAGAAAGAAGGCTGCGGAGTCACCCTGCCGGGGAGGGCTCCCAAGGGTGGTTTTGCTCCGGGCTGCCCTGAGGACAAGCTGGGCCAGCCAATCCAGTCCTTGCTGTGTACTGAGGCCAGGGAGAGGATGGTAGGGTGGTAGGGCCAGGGTTGCAAGAGGGGATCTTCCTTTGGCACAGCGGGGGAGGGGGGGAGGGGAGCAGGCAAGGCAGGAGGCTGCTGGGGGGGGGGACTGAAAGATGCCTGCCTGCCCTCTGGGCAAAGAGAAACTGCACTCAGGGATTGCAGGGGAGGAGAGGAGTCACCTTCAAACTCGGTCTGCATGCACACATGCCGGATGTTCAAAGCAAGCAGTTGCCAGTGTCTTCCTCCCTCAGAGCAGAGCTGTCTGGCCCCACCCCGTACAAGGCATTTGCAGTGATCCCCCCCCTTCTCCACCGCTTCGGGTGGCCTGTCTGTCTTTTTGAGAAACAAAACATGCTTCTTGTACACTGACAGGTCATTATTGGGGAAAGGGAAATAAAATCAAGATTAAAAATGCTGAAAAACTGGGGTCAGGAGGTGGACTTGCGATCCCAAAGAGAATCTGCCAGCCGCTGGGGCACACAGCATGGGTTTCCTCTTTTTGGCCAGCCCTGGAGAAGCCCGAGGGGCTGCCAGGGAGACACGGCATGACATGAGGTCCTGCTGGCGTGTGCTCTCCCCCCCCCCCGTGCTCCGGGCGAAGGAGATGGAGGGGGTGTGGCCCCAGGCTTCTTTGCAGGGCACGGGCTGAGCGGCACTTACCTCTGTGGAGTGAGGAGCTAGCCTGCTTGTCGGCATCTAGGAGCAAAGCACAGCAGAGTCAGAAGGTCGTTTCCAAACCACCCTTCAGCCCAGGATGCCCATGGTGCCTCGCTAGAGATCAAAGCTCCCAGCTGCAGCAATGCCCTGGGGATGCCAGCCACTTTCTGCCACCCTTGCCTGCCCCAAGGAGTGGTTCTGATTCAAGGGTGCTCAGCTTGAGGCTGAGATGCTGGGAGCAGGAATGGGGAGGTCACAGGCCTGGCATGGCAGCAGCTCCCATCACTCTGTTGACCCATGCCCTAAAACACACCAGGTCTGCCTGCCTAAGGGCCTAGGGTGGATAGGGGAAATGCAGAGAAGCTGGCCCTGCTCAAACTAATGGCACTTCCCCTTTTCTGCTCACAAGGAGGCTCCTTTAAGGAAGGCCGGACTGTCTAGTTGATATTGACCACACAGCAGTGTTCTGACCATCACCCCCACC
The DNA here is from genome assembly GCA_029233225.1 of Lepidodactylus listeri. Lineage (NCBI taxonomy): Eukaryota > Metazoa > Chordata > Lepidosauria > Squamata > Gekkonidae > Lepidodactylus > Lepidodactylus listeri. The sequence continues at coordinate 95,461 of JARCFY010000004.1, read as the reverse complement.
GATTATCACCCCCACCGTGTGAAAATTAGGGGTGCTTTTTAAAGAGCAGAGTGATTGGGGTGTGTGTGCTGCTCTCTGGGTGCATCTGGGCCAGTCTTCCAGTTTGGTGTAGTGGTTAAGTGCATGGACTCTAATCTGAGAACCAGGTTTGATTCCCTACTCCTCCAGTTGCACCTGCTGCCATAGCCATAGCTCTGTACCAGCTGTTCTCTCAAGTACAGTTGTCTCAGAACTCTCTCAGCCCCACCTACCTCACAGGGTGTCTGTTGTGGGGAGGGGGAGGGAAAGGAGTTTGTAAGCTGCTCTTAGACTCCAAGTGAAGGGCGGGGTATAAATCCAATCTCCTCTTCCAAATGTGGGTTGTTAAGACAAGTCGAAGAACATTGGAGGGCGGCTTTTCCAAAGGCCTTGGAAACAGGCTGTGTTTTCACGGCAAGCTCTTCCTTTTGACCTGTCCCTTGCAGGGGGGCTCCCGTGCTCTATGCGATGCTAGGTCTTTTCTGCCATCTGGGAGTGTCCTATTGGTGTCACCTGGCAGGGTCCCAATGTGCACACACTGGCAACAACAGACCCAGAACCAAAATTATGTCCCCCATTTGTAATCCTTCCCACTACAGACCTTTGATTTCCCATCAGTAGTCATTACTTTTGTCTTCTTGATGTTCAGCTGTAATCCTGCTTTGGCACTTTCTGCTTTAACCTTCAGCGTTAGTCATTTCAAGTCTTCACTGTTTTCTGCCAGTAATGTGATATCATCTGCATATCTCAAACGGTTTATGTTCCTTCTGCCAATTTTCACTCTATCTTTGTCTAAATCTACTCCAGCTTTCCTTATGATGTGTTCTCCGTACAGATTGATGAGACAGGGAGATACAATGCATCCTTGTCTGACATCTTTGCCAATTGGAAACTGTTCTGTTTCTCCATATTCTGTCCTGACAGAAGTCTCTTGCTACTTGTGCATCAAAACAGTCAGAGGTTGGGGCACACCCATTTCTTTTAAAGCCAACCATAGCTTTTCATGATCCACACAGTCAAAAGCTTTGCTGTAATCTATGAAACACAAGCTGCTTTTCTTCTGAAATTGTCTTGCATGTTCTAGTAACCTATGTAAATTTGCTATTTGATCTCTAGTGCCTCTTCTTTTTCTGAATCTAGCTGGAATACTTGGTGTTCCTCGTTCCGTATGTGGGGACAGTCTTTGTTGTGAGATTTTTGAGCATCACTTTACTCACGTGTGAAATTATTGTGATGGTCAGTTAGTTGCTGCAGTCTTTGAGGACTCCTCTTTTCAGAACTGGAATGTAGACCAAGCATTTCAAGTCTGTGGGCCATTATTTCATTTTCTGTATTTGTTGACACAATTTTGTTAAGATTTCATTTCTGTACCTTGGAATAGCTCTGTTGATATCCCATCTACTCCTGGTGATTTGTTTCTCCCAATTGCTTTGAGTTCAGCTTTTACTTCACTTTCTAATACTGCAGGTTCTCCTTTGAAGGAACCTGTCACCTCTTCATCTCTTTTGTGTAATTCCTTGGTGTATTGTTCCCATCTTTATTTCAGTTAATGTATTTCCATGTTGATCTTTCAGCATGCCTAATTGTGCTTTACATTTCCCTTTGATGTCTTGGATCTTGTGGAACAGATCGCTTGTGCAGGTCACCGGAATGCTGCATGTAGACTTCTGATTCTATCACTGCCAACTTTTGCTTCTCATCTACTTTTAGTTATTTTAAGAGTTTCATCCGTCTCCACTGAGGCTTTTCATTTCTTTTGGCTACAGGAATAGTCTGTATGCATTCTTCCTTGATATCTCTGGTTTCAACTAATAATTCTTTCAGTTCCCATTCATTTGAACTCAGTAATGTGAATTTGTTCTTTATGTGGTCTTTAAGCTCTTTGGGAATGTTGTTTAGATTGTCTTTTGGCACTATTAATGTGTTGGTGCTTTTCTTCAGCTTTTAAAAAAGCTCTTCAAGAATGTGTGGAATAACATTCCAATACTAACAATTTTTGGTCTGTACCACAAAGGGGGCACAGATAATAGGCCTTGCTGCGGACTCTGGGTGGTAGAGGCAGGCCTCCAGACTGCAGAAGTTTGGCCCACTTCCCACCTCTCAGTTAGGGAGCGCTGCCTAGCTGCTGCAGTTTCCCCAACATCAGCCTGGGGAGTCATGGCAGGGAGACAGCAGCAGTGCTGGATATTGCTGACCTGATACCCTAAAGATCAGGCATCTCATTGGTCTCCAGCCCTCCGCCAGAGAGGGCTGCTGAAAAAGGGCCATTCAGTCCGGGTTCTGCGGGAAAGCGACTGAGTGCGGACAGGAAAGGGAATCTGTGGGAAGCAGAAAACAGAAGTGGCTCCCTGTCTCAAGCCCCAGAACTTGAGAAGAGCAATATGCAGTGAACTAACCTGACACACAAACAGTACACACAGGATGCAGGGCCAAGGTGAGTCACAATTGGTCAGGCATGGGCATGCGCAAGTGTTCGCACACACATGCAATCTAGGGGCAGAAGCCAGCAGCCTGTCTTGCCATGAAGCTGGTCCTAGAAAGCCCAAAGAAGAGGGAAGGGAAGCGGGTTGTGTTGGGCCAGGCAGGCCTGAAAGCCCCCTTGACTTGTAGGATGGGGGGGGGGGGGGAGAGTAGTGATATCAAATGGCAGCCAACTTATGGTGGCCCAATACATATACATAGGAATCATGTGCGCAACTGCCTTATGTCAAGTCCGGCCGCTGGTCTTCTCTCTCCTTTCACATGGGCAGCTTGGCAAGATCTCAGGCAGAGAAAGGGCCTCCCCACAAGCAGTAGCCTACCAGAGAAGATTAAACTGCCCTCCTGCTGCCGCGGGGCCGGCCTCCGTCCGGAGAGGAACACGGGCAAGCAGGCAGCTGCCGCGGGTGAGAAATAGACCCTGCCAGGCGGCGCCCCCGCCCCCGGTGCACACCCGCCCCCGGTGCACACCCGCGGACGCGCCGGTCAGGATGCCGGGCAAACAGCACGCCAAGGCCGTATTCTCTGTCGCCGCCGGGGGGAGGGGGGAGGCACCCTTGGGTCGGGCTGGGGCTCCCTGCGCTGACGTCGCACCCCCCCCCCCCCTCCGGGGCCAGGAAAAGTCAAGAGCCGCGCCTGGCTCCTCCCCGGAGCGAATCACCCAGGCCGGCTGCTGGGGCTGGGCTTGGCGCGGGAGGAGAGGGGAAGAGGAAGGGGCGAGGAGGGCGCCGGCCGTGGGAGTGCGGCCGGTGCCGCGCCCAAAGCTGCCGGGAGGGAGGGAGGAGGGGACCGGTTGCTTCCGGGGACAGGAGCTGGGAGACCCGGGCCGGCCGGGCGTGGGGGGAGGCGGCGGGTGTCACCCGTCTGCTCTAGAGAGAAGGATTCGGTGCGCGCCCACCTGGCCTAAAGGGCGCTGGTCTGGAGGGAGGGGAGTTTTGACAATCGGCAATTGAAAAATAACCTTTTAAAATCTCAGGCAAGAAACAAGTTTTAAAAGGTGCATTCACAACGCCCTTAGAGACTGGATACCGCCACTTAACACTTTCACATGCTGGTCTCGCCTGGGTAAGGGAGTGACCGTGTCCCCCACCCTCCCCGGTAGTGGCACTGGAGAGAGAGGGCGTCCACATGGACATGCCCCACATTCACTCTGCAGGTTGCCCTTCGAGCGGGCGGGGGGGGGGGGGGAGGGGAACAAGGACCAGGGCAGCTTCCACACCAGGGTGGTCTCCCGTGGCAGTCTGGTTGCTGACAGGATGGTGTGTGAAATCGCCCTTGCAAGGGAGACTCCAGACAGCCCCAGGTGACCTGTGCTTTGACCCCCCCCCCCACCTGCTATATTCTCATGTGACCTGCTTTATTTTTTAAAAAATGAGGAGCCTGGATAGGACAGTGCTGCATAGAAATCACGCCATACCTTTCAAAGCATTTCTACATATTTACTGAGACCTCCAACAGTCCCCTTCCCCACACAAAAGGCAGGTTGACCCACAGGTGATTCAGTGCTAGGTTTCATTTAAAAACAAACAACAAGGATGTGTAATACTGTATAGGAATAATACAATACTTTGAACAACCTTTTAAAAAACCTCCCTCTATTTCTAGAGATAACAGCAAAGCTTTTGACTGTGGATCATGAAAAGCTATGGTTGGTTTTAAAAGAAATGGGTGTGCCACAACATCTGATTGTTTTGATGTGCAACTTGTACTCTAGACAAGAGACCACAGTCAGGATAGAAGGCAGAGAAACAGAATGGCTTCCAGTTGGTAAAGGGGTGAGACAAGGGCATATTTAATCTCCCTGTCTCTCCAGTCTGTATGCAGAACATATCGTAAAGAAAGCTGGATTAGATTTAGATAAAGTTGGAGTGAAAATTGGAGGAAAGAACATTAATTTGAGATATGCAGATGACAACACATTACTGGCAGAAAATAGTGAAGACTTGAAACAACTCCTGATGTAGGTTAAAGCAGAAAGTGCCGAAGCAGGATTACAGATGGACATCAAGAAGACAAAAGTAATGACTACTGAGAAATCACACATCTTTAAGGTGGATGGTAAAGAAACTGACATTGTTAAAGATTTCCTATTCCTTGGATCCATCATCAGCCCAAAGGGAGACTGCCATCAAGAAACCAGGAGGCTGAAACTGGGAAGGGCAGCCATGAAGGAAGCTGGAAAGTGGATTAATTTGAAGTGTGATGTTGGAGGACAATTTTATTGATACCATGGACCACCAAAAAACAAATAAGTGGGTTCTAGAGCAAATCAAGGCTGAACTGTCCTTAGAAGCTAAAATGACTATTGCACTTTGGTCGCACTATGAGAAGGCCAGAGTCAAGGGAAAAGACCACCATCATGCTAAGAACAGTTGAAAGCAGCAGGAAAAGAGGACGACCCAACATGAGAGGGATTGACTCAGTCAAGGAAGCCACAAAGGCCCTCTGTTTGCAAGTGTGACCCATAGGGATTTTGGGCTATTTAGCTATATGGGCCACTTCAGTTTGCAAGATCTGAGCAAGGCTGTTAACCACTGGATGTTTTGGAAGACCCTAAAGATTCACAGGGTTGCCAGAAGTCAGAAGTGATTTTATGGCCCTTCTCTCTCTCTCTTTCTTTGTCGCAGTGCATCCAACAATCCCATCCCCTCTATCTAAAAGACAGGCAATTCTCTTCTGTTATCCTAACTGTTGCAGACATCAACAGGGCCGGTTCTTTCATAAATCAGGGTCAGGCAATTGCCTAGGGATGCCGTCATATGAGAACACCCCACCGGCCTGCCACCCGTCCCTCGCCAGAAGAAGAGGCGTTGGTGTTCTTGTCCTCTGGGCCCAGCAGCAGGTAGAGCAGCACCCCTTTGCTGCCACCTGCATCCTGGTTCCCTCCGCCGGGGTTGGGCAGCAGGAGGCGGTTGGCGTGGCGGCGCCTCTGAAGCATGGGGGGGTGGACTTGGCTGGCACAGTGGGGATCAGCAGCAAAGCACCCCCCACCCCTCTTCACCCCCCCTACCTCTCTTCACCCCCACCCCGAATCAGCAGCGCTGAGGTGCATGAGCCCACAGAAGCTGAGGGCAAGGCTGGAGGGGTTGGGATCTCTCAGATCCCAGCCCCTCCAGCCTTGCCTCCCCCCACCCTCCCAAGCCTGCGGGATCCAAGGGCAAGGCTGCAAGGGGTGGGATCGCTCAGATCCAAGCCCCTCCAGCCGTGCTCTTCCCCACCTGTGTGTGTGTGTGTGTGTGTGTGTGTGGGCAAGTAGTTAGCCTTGCCTAGGGTGCAAAAAAGCTTGGCACCGGCCCTGGTCATCAACAAATGAAAACTCAAAGTTCTATAATTGCACTCTTTCCTCTGCAGGCACAAGAAACTGCTTGTGCTGATAGCATCATGCCCAGAAAATATGGTTTTTTAATAAATATAAAATAAAGTGATTTTGTGTGTGAAAAGAATGGCCTGTTAACAGTCCATGCATAAATAAAGGACAATGTCATTTGGAAACATGAAAACACCCCACCCCACAAATTGGGTGGCTGAAATGTGGGAAATCTTTGGTGTAGAAGCAGTCCAGAATACCTTTTACTAGGACCAAGCAAACGAGGGAGAGTTCTGGGCAACTCAAAAGCTTGTGCACTGTGCATCCTAATACTAAGTTCTGCCTCTTTAAAGGGGGAATTCCCGGGAACAGTGTGAATAATGCACAGCAGGAGCGCAAAGTCATGTTGACATATCCCCCCTTGAATAGAGAAGGGGGATCACCTACAAAGCCCATCATGGCCCAAGACCTCCAAATCTTTTGTTGTTGTTGTATTTTTGCATTTGTGTGTGAGAGAGTGTGTGCTTGTGCTCCTGTGCCTGGAAGTCGTGGCGACCTCTGGCGACTCCTACGGGGGCATGGAGAACGTTCAGAGAAGTAGCTTGATTCAGCCTGCCTCTGCCTCCCGGCCCTGGTATTCTTTGGAGATCTCCCATCCAAATACTTGCCAGGGTCAGCCCTGCTTAGCTTTTGAGAACTGATGGGGTTTTCCTGGGCTATCCAGGTCAGGGCAAGACCTCCAAATCTTAAGGACCACCTGTCCTAATATGCCCCTCTGCACTGCTGCTGCTCTCTTCTGAGCTAAGTGTGCTGAAGGGGCCATCCTGCCAGTGGGCAAGAGAAGCTGCCCATCTGTGGGCATTTTCTGTTGTGGCTCCCCCCACCCCCAGTTGTGGACCAGCCTGCCTGAGGAGGCTGGGAAGGCTTCTGCATTTCTTTCATTACTCATTTTTCATAGCAGTAGTGTTACTACCTGGCAGGGCTGGCACCCAGGTGGTAACCCAGGCAAGAAGCAGCAGTCATTGTGTCCCAGGCCTGGCAGGGCCGCACCTGAATGCAAGCCAAGGAAAACTGGAGCCAATCAGTATGTGCGCACATTCCACTTGCGAGGAACAGGCAGAGCAGGACCAGCAGGGAAAATAAACAGCCAAAGAGGGACAAGGACTTTGTCCCATGAGGAAGCAACTCCGAGGATACGGTGAGGAGGAGCTCCAGACAGTGAATCGGGCTAACCAAGGCCCAGCCATCGTGAGTGTGCCATGATGTGGCACACCTGCTGGCATCTCTTGCGTTCCATTTTGCCCGGACTACAGCAGACAGACAGCTGGGTTTAGCCCCTGACATTGTGTTTTCCATATTATGGCTTGTGCGGTGCCTGCTTCTATGTTTCTATGTTTGCCAGGTGCTGTTTTTGACCTTTAATGCCCTTCATAGCCTGGGGCCTGCATGCCTGATGGAGGGCCTTGCCCCTGTTGTGACCTGTGCTGCAGAGTCCTTCATCTGAACAGCTCCTGGTCCTTCTGCCGGTCCTTATTTCTGTTTAGATCCCACTTTCCTCCTTAATGGGTACCGAAAGCAGCCATGGGGCATTTAATACTGGCTCCAAGGTAGTTTGGTGTAGTGGTTAAATGCATGGACTCTAATCTGGGAGAACCGGGTTTGATTCCCCACTCCTCCACTTGCAGCTGCTGGGTGACCATGGGCAAGCCATAGTTCTGTCAGAGCTGTTTTCTCAAGGACAGTCCTTGAAAGAGCTCTCTCATCCCCACCTACCTCGCAGGGTGTCTATTGTGGGGAGGGGAAGGGAAGGGAGTTTGTAAGCCACTCTGAGTGAAGAGCGGCATATAAATCCAATATCATCATCTTCTTCCTCTTTCTCTCAGGGGGCACCCTAGGGCAGGCAGCAGCCTCCCAAAGCTTCTCACCTGCTGTTACATCAGATAGGGCATCAAACCAAGCTTTTGTGCCCCCAGGAGATTTCCAGAAACCATGGCTTGCATTGTGAGCAGCAGGGGTCAGGGGAGGGCACAGTCCTGGTTTCCCGGGGTTTGGCTGTCTGTCAACTACTAGGAAGTGGCGAGTGTGGAAGGCTCATCCAGGAACAACTAGGAAGCGGCGAATGTGAAAGGCTCATCCAGGAATGCTTGAGAGGCAAAAGGCATTTTTTACCTGTAGGAAGGAGCACTGAGAAGACTGTGTGTGTGTGTGTGGGGGGGGATCCTCCCAACCAGAAGGAATGTTCAGAGGAAAAGGGTAGGCCTGTGGCAGAGAAGAACTCATGAAGCTGCCTCTTGCTCCAGCAAGGTCAGTCTTGTCTGCTCGTAAGAACATCAGCCCAGTGTCCTGTCTCACATAGTGGCCAGTCAGTTGCTCTGGCTGGCCAGCAACAGGGCACAGAGGCCAAGGCCTTCCCCTGGTGTTGCCTCCTGGCTGTGGGATTCAGAGGATCAGGGCCTCTGAATGTGGAGGCTCCCCTCAGTCACCAGGGCTAGTAGCCACTGATAGACACCCTCCATGAATCTATCGGATCCCCCTTTAAAGCTGTTTATTCCTGTGGCCATCACTACATCCTCTGGCAGCAAATTCCACCCTCAAATCACTCTCTGTTCAAAGTAGGATTTCTTTTTGTCTGTCCTGAGCCTACTGCCCAACAGTTTTGTTGGATGCCCTCAAGTTGTAGTATTTTGGGAGAGGGAGAAATTTTGCTTTGTCAGCTCTCTCCAACCCATGCATAATTTGATAGATCTCTACCATGTCCCACCTTAGTTGTCTTTTTTATAAACTGGAAAGTCCCAGACTCTTCAGCCTTTTCTCATAGGGAAGGTGCTCCCCCTCCCCCAATCATCTTGGTTGCCATCCTCTGTACTTTTTCCAGTTCTGCAGTGTCTTTTTCGGCAGCGGCTCTCCAGGGTCTCAGGCTGAAGTCTTTCCCATCCCCTGCCACCAGATCCTTTTAAGAGGAGATGCCGGAGAAAGGACCTGGGACCTTCTGCATGCCAAGCAGATGGTCCCCCACCAAGCCACGGCCCGTCCCCTTAAAGAAGGAGGGGAACCAAGCAGGTCAGGGGGAAAGGTCCTTGCTTCAGGGTCAAGGATGCTGTTCTCCCTCCTGCCAGCCGCAGACAGGAGGCAGGGGTGGAGCGCCATTAGCCCCCCTTCACCCTATTTAACATATGGCATGTTCCTCAGCTTCCACACCAACATGAGATGAGACCTGGTACCACAGGGGAGCATCAGCTCCTTGCACTATATCCTGATCCTCTACAGAATCGAAAGTTGTACGTCCTGTCTTAATTCCAGGATCCTACGAGGTAAGCCTCGGGGGGGGGGGGTGTGCGTGTGTGTCTCACCTGGTGGCTCAGCAACTGGCGGTGCTGCAGGGGGCATCAGGAAACTTGCCAGCACTCTCCGGTCATGCAGGTTTTGGGACAGGCGGAAGTTGCCCTGGATCAGCTCCTCCTTTTCCCCAAGAAGACTTTCCTCCAGCAGTGAGATCTAAAGGGGAAAGGGGCAGCGACAGACAGGTCACCTGGAGAAAAGCAGGGCTGTGGGGGGGGGGGGAGAGAAACTCCTCCCCACGGATTCAAAGCCATGACTATTTCAGAAGAGGAGCAGAATCCTTGTTGTCGGTGAGGATTCAGTCGCCAGGCCAGACAAAGGCAATGTTCAGGGTACAGACTTCCAGCAAGACCCCTCCTCCACAGACCCCTCCCCACACCACCATGCTGTCCCCAACCCAGACAGGCAGACCTGTTTTTGGGACAGCAGAACCGTCTGGTTAAAGATCGTCCAGTTCACGGTCTGATAGCAAGGCGGGGTGGTCAGGGAACCATTGTAGCGAAAATAGGGATGGAGGTTGTCAGGAAGCAGCTTGGCTATATCAAACCCCACAATGGAGGCTTCCTCTCCTGGGAAGGGAAGAAGAAGAAGAAGAGATGGGATTTATATCCCGCCCTTCACTCACTCAGAGTCTCAGAGCGGCTTACAAACTCGTTTCCCTTCCCCTCCCCACAACAGGCACCCTGTGAGGTAGGTGGGGCTGAGAGAGCTCTGACAGAAACAGCTTTTTTTCAAGAACAGCTGTACCAGAACTATGGCTTGCCCAAGGTCATCCAGCAGGTGCAAGTGGAAGAGTGGGGCATCCAACCCGGTTCTCCCAGATTAGAGTCCACGCACTTAACCACTACACCAAACTGGCTCATCCACCAAACTGGCTCACCAAATTGGTAAAAAACAGCAACAAAACACTCTCACTGGGATCACACACAGAGATCTTGGAAGTGGGACACCTCGAGTGCGCAAGGAAGGGATGCAAGGAGCATGAGGTCTAAACATAGTGGGACTCGGGAATTCATGTGCTCCCAACTTTTATAAAAAAGGCAATTTGGAATGACATTTCACAAGGACCAGCAGAAAGCTCAGTCGAAGGCAGTGGAATGGAGAGAGATGCTGGGCTAGACCTGCACTGCCCACAGACCAGCTGGAATAACTGCCTCTTTTGGCCTTCCAAAATCAGGAATGAAACTCTCTCGCTCTCTGATGGGCCCCCAGGACTGGCATCAGGAGGACTGGTCTGATCCAAACCTGAGCCCTGCAGAGGCCTGTGGCTCACCAGCAACATGTGGCTTGTCCTGAGGAAAGGGGAGGCCTGTGATGTAACGTCCCATTAATAAGAGCAGTCTCCCAGCACTGGGGGCGAGGGGGGGAAAGTATTTATTACCTTGGTGTTTTACTAGTAATCATGGAATCATAGAGTTGGAAGGGATCTCCAGGGTCATCTAGTCCAACCCCCTGCACAATGCAATATGTAATCTTTCCTTAAAATCTGCCTCCATTCCTGAGGACTGGAAGGTAGCTAATGTCACCCCCATCTTTAAAAAGGGTTCCAGAGAAGATCTGGGAAATTACAGGCCAGTCAGTCTGATGTCGATACCGGGTAAGTTGGTGGAAACTGTTATTAAGGAGAGAATTAGTAGGCACACTGATGAACAAAAACTATTGAGGAAGACTACTGAGGGAGGGCTTTTAGTGTCCTGGCCCCACTGGTGGACCTCCTGAGGGCACCTGGTGTTTTTGGCCCCTGTGTGACACAGTGTTGGACTGGATGGGCCACTGGCCTGATCCAACATTGGCTTCTCTTATGTGCGTGTGGAGAGAGGGTGGGGGACAGGATGAGGAGGCCATTGTGGGTCACCAGGCAGGGAGGCCCGAGAAAGAATTGTCCCAGGGCTGGGGGGTGCCGAATCCTTGAGCCAGTGTGGGGTGTGCCACCTCCCCCCTCCCCCGCTCCATACCTTTGCACAGCAAGTGGTTCCATTGGCTCCTTTGCCAGCAAGTGAATCAAGAAAGTCTTTTTTTTTCTTTTTTACCTTCCTCATGGACCTCGTCCAAATATTCAAGGATGTGCTGATAAGCCTCATTTTCCTCTGACCCAGCCTGGAATAGTAATTGAAAGGGATTGTGAGAACCACGTGTGTGTGTGTGTATGTGTGTGTGTGTGTGTGTGAGAGAGAGAGAGAGAAAGAGCTGTGTTTTGATCCTGCAGCCCGGGGGCAAATCAGCTTTTCAAAGCAGGAGCCCTATGGCCTCCAAGCAAGGTGCAAACCACACGGTGTGTCTGCTCCTCCCCTCCCCTCCCCACCCTTTCATGTTGCCAGCATCACCTGAAGAAATGCAGCTAGCACAGCCAAGCCTCCTGGTTCCCTCGCCGCCTCCCTGATGCCGCCAAAGAGGGAGTTGTAATGGACAATGTGAATCTGGAACCACAAGGCAGAACAGCTCTGAGAACATTTCTCACTCCCCCCAAGAGTCAGTCGCCCATCCACCTGCCCTCTTGGGCAGGCCTTGGGCAAGCCATAGCTCTGTACCAGCTGTTCTCTCAAGGACAGTTGTCTCAGAGCTCTCTCAGCCCCACCTACCTCACAGGGTGTCTGTTGTGGGGAGGGGAAAGGAAAGGAGATTGTAAACTGCTCTGAGACTCCCTTGGGGAGTGAAGGGCAGGGTATAAATCCAATCTCTTCTCCTTCTCTTGTTCCCTTATCTCCAGCCATCTGCCCTCATAATCAGTGTAGCTTCCAAAGATGCCTCAAAGGCAGCCCCGAGTAGGACAAATTTAGGGGGAAGGCAACTGAGGGAGTGAATGGTGGTGGAGCCACTATAGATGTTCCTGGATGACCCCTGTGCCCTTGATCCATATCAGACTGCTTTTGGGCCTGGCTTTGGGGCATCCTTATCTGCACTGCCAGATGATCCCCATTTGCAACATGATGTGGCCTCTTGGTTCTGATGGATCTTGCTGGACCTATTGGCACACAACCTCTGACACTGGGGATCCCTCCACTCTGAGCTATTGCCCAGAGCATCGAACTAGAATGAAGGGGGATGGTTTCCATCTGTGTCAGAGCCAAAAAACTGCCATCAGAAAGCTTGGGGGCTTCACTGTGGAATGGTGCAGGGACTAGGACTGTCACCAATGTTCTTGGTGAAGAAAGGCCCGCCACCCTAGAATTCACCACAGTATTGCAGTCACTGGGACAGCACCCTGTTTATGAACCTAGCCACAAACTCATAACTGGCAGAAAGGAAGGGGCAGGGGCTGAGCCATCCAGCTCCCAGGGCAGCAGGGTAACCCCGGCGCTTATATAGGCTAAATGGCTCCGGTTGAAGTAGAACAGTGGTTCAACATCACACCTTGCTAGAAGATCACGCATAGCATGACATCAGGCGAGACAGCCAAATTACTAGAATGTATTCTTTTTCTCTCTGTGGCAGGAAGGTGAGAATGACCTGGAGGTGGATGGACTCTCAGAACAGCAACTATAAATTCCCAAGACACACAGAAAAAGCTCTCTTCCACCTGGCTATTCTCCTTGGATGGGCACGAGCCACAAAGCTCTGCCTGGGGACTCCATAGTGCCCATTTGGCAAGAGGCAATGGGGAGAAGTCCCAATCATGGGAACTAAGGTAATGCTGAAATTAAACCACTGAAGCTTCAGGAGATACTACCTGTCCTATTTAAACATTGTTTAGGATAAGAACCAATCACAGGGAAAAGGGACTGCATGTTTTGCCCCCCTCTTCTTTGTACCCTTCCTGTGCCTGGATGCTTGAACAAACAATGGGTATTCTTTTTACTAATTTATTTAACTTACATTTTGAATGTTCTACGCCTAAACCATAAGCAAAACGTATTTGTTTTTGCTGTCTGAAGTGGCATGGCAATGAGAAGGGTTAGTGGGTGAGATTACTATCACTGGGCAGGGGTCCTTTCGTAAAAAAAGAGGTGCAGGAGCTCATTAGCATAACTTATTTGCATATGCCACACCCCCTGACATCACCGGAAGTGATGATGTCATCGGCAGTGTGTCAGAAGGCAAGAACGGAGGGAGGGGGAAGGAAGGAAAGGAACAGGAAGGTAGGTAGGTAGGTGGGAGAGAGAGAGAGAAGGAAGGAAGGAAGGAAGGAGGGAGGAAGGGGGGAAGGAAGGAAGGAAGGAAGAAAGAAAGGAACAGTAAGGTAGGTGGGGGGAGAGAGAGAGAGAAGGAAGGAAGGAAGGAAGGAAAGGAGAGGGGAAGGAAGGGTGAAAGGAAGGAACAGGAAGGTAGGTAGGTAGGTGGGGGAAGAGAGAGAGAGAGAAGGAAGGAAGGAAGGAACAGGAAGGTAGGTAGGTGGGGGGGAGAGAGAAAAGAAAGGAAGGAAGGGAGAGGGGAAGGAAGGGGGAAAGGAAGGAACAGGAAGGTAAGGGCTCTCTGGATGTCTAGAGTTCTGAAGTTGGAGAAGGGACAGATGTTGGCAGTAGGGGGGGTGAGGGACTTCTCCCTGGGGGGGGCGAGGTTCTTCTCCCGGGCTGGCGGCGCTCGCCGCCAGGCCCGGGAAAGAGGATCTCAGTGGGGGGGGGGGCGGGGGACTTCTCCCGGGCCGGTGGCACTTGCCGCCAGGCCCGGGATGGGTCTGCTGGGGGGGGGAGCGAGGGAGCATTTAAGCGGGGGGGGGGGCCAGGGACGTCTCCCGGGCTGGCGGTGCTCGCCGCCAGGCCCGGGAAAGAGGATCTGAGCGGGGGGGGGGGGCGAGGGACTTCTCCCGGGCTGGCGGCGCTTGCCGCCAGGCCCGGGAAAGAAGATCTGGGGGGGGGGGGCGAGGGACTTGTCCCGGGCTGGCGGCGCTCGCCGCCAGGCCCGGGAAAGAAGATCTGAGCGGGGGGGGGGGGCGAGGGACTTCTCCCGGGCCGGCGGCGCTTGCCGCCAGGCCCGGGTTGGGTATGCTGGGGGGGAGCGAGGGACTTCTCCCGGGCTGGCGGCACTTGCCGCGCGCCCGGGAAGGGTCTGCTGGGGGGGAGGGAAGGGTGAGCTGGGGGGGTGGGAAGGAAGGGCCTTCTCACCAGGCCGGCGGCGCTTGCCGCCGGCCCGGCAAGGATGAGCGGGGGAGGAGGCTTTCTTCCGGCTCCGCGCCGAAGCCTGGGCCGGGAAAGCGAGCTGGGGGGCGGGGCTCTATCAGGTGCCCGCCCCCCCGGCTTCCCCTCCCGGAGCGGCGCTCCGGCGCGCCCTGGCCCTAACGGAGCCCTGTCACTGGGCATGATAGTTTGAAGGTGCAAAGTTGTGGCAGATGATCCCTGTGCTAGCTTGTAAGGACAAATGAGAGATGCAGCAGCTGGGCAGAGCCTCTAACTAGCAGCCAAGGTACACAGAGTGCTAGACATGCAACTCCAGTTAGCAGAAGATGCTCTCTGAGGTGCTGGTGGCAGTGGGTGACACCCAGTTTGTTTTTAGCACCCCTGGAGAAACAGGGAAAGGGGTAGCATCCCTGAAGAGAGACTCAGGACAGCCATGGGGCTTTCTAACCTCATGGGGACCGGCCTCAAGGACCAAGGAGGGCTTGCTGATTTATGCCTTGGGTTTACGTGGGGCCCTCTGGATTACCATTCTAACATTTCCATTGGTGCAAGATGAGGAAGCCCTTCTCTCACCAGGGGTTCGTTGGTTGGGGACATGCAGCACCTCTTCTAAAGCTGTTCTATGGGCTGCCTGATTATGTCTGAGCTCAGTTTAAAGTGGGACTTTGACACCTAGGACCCTAACCCCTCATAATCAGCCCTCTCTCCCCCCTGCGGACCCAAGCGCCCCACACCAGCTGTGCTCCTCAGAGGGCCCCCTTGTGGCTGTTCCAGTCATGAGCATCTTTAACAGGGCTGGAGGTGTGACCAGTGTCCCTGGCAGGATTGTTGTTCTGAGCACTCAGACATATACATTCTGGTGGCCATGAAGCGGCAGCCATAGACTGAGTGAAACCACCAGGGGGGTGGTTTATTTCATGGTGGTTGTACTTATTTTATTTAGAATTTTTAAATGCTGTCTCGCCAGGAGCCTGCCTGAGGTGGCTTACAAAATAAACAATAATAAAGAAATATTAAAATATATTAATTAAAACCCAGCATTAAAAACCCAGCCTGGCATAAAAACATATACCATAAAAAGAGACCTCTGGCCGCTCAAGAGAAGTTTCCAGGATAAAATGGTATTAAAATTTCATCCCCTTATAACCCAAAGCCCAGGTGGACAGAAACAGCTTGGCCTGGCACTGGCACTTGGAGGAGAGCAAGGTTGGTGGCCAGGTGAGCTGCGCAGGGAAGGGCGTTCTACTGATGGGCTCTGCCTCTGTGTGCTGTCCACCTCCGCTCTGAGGGCAGGGGCCCAGAGCGCAGAGCTTGAGAGGCAGATCTCAATGGGACAATGTGGGAGGGTCCAGTCCTTCAGGTCCCCTGGGCCCAAGCCATTTTAGACTTTTAAAGGTGATAACCAGCAGTCTGAATTGGACCCAAAAACAATTTTATGGCTGTTTTACTGAGCTGCTTGTAAACCAAAATCTGGAGCAAGTTAGGATACAACTATTTTAAATAAGTACAGGTTTTTAAATTAACCCCTTAAATACTATTTTTAAACATTTAAAATTTGTTTGAGAAGACTGCTTTTTTGATTGATGATTTGCATGTGCAGTCTTCCTCTAAAAGGAGGGGATGAAGGGCTGCGTAGCTGGCACAAAAGCTAAATCTGCACTGACTGTGCACAGAGAAATCAGAAGAGTTGTTTTCCCCTTTGACGTGTAACACAGTTTCAGATATATGCAAGTGGGAGATCAATAAGAACTTGGGGTGGGCCTCCATCCTTCCTCTGTCTCTCAGAAAGCCAGAAGATAGGATCCTCCAGTCAAGTTCACTCTTGTGGGTTAAAGTACTTCACATAGTGCATAATTAGTTCATGGAACACAAGGAGAGAGAGCTGTAAAAAATGGAACTGACAGGTGCCAAGGGAAGTCCACTAGCTACCAGTTACCAGGTGGTGGGGGCAAAGAGCCTGAGGCCTAATTGTGGGCTTCCCACAGAAACCAGTCTGGGCTGCCCGTGAGGAAGAAGTTGACCGGTACATGTACTCATTCCTTAGGCTCTACATGGCTGGGACGAGGCCTGACCCCAAACTCAGGGCAGTCTCCAGGTCCACCCACCCCCAGCCACTGGCTGCCTGCCAGAGGAAGGGGATGGGTGTGTTGGAGAGGGGCCATGGTTCAGTGGCAGAGCAGCTGCTGGGCATGCAGAAGGTCCCCGATTCAACCCCCAGCAGCATCTCTAGTTCGGTCAGGTAGCGGACTATGTGTGAGTCTGTGCCTGAGACCCTGGGCAGCCAGGGCTGATCGCAGAATGTGAGGCTCAGCAGAAGGCTGCTTCCTGTGTCGGGGATCTTGGGGTGCTGGAGGGCAACTGTTCATGGTTGTTCTGAAACAGAGGGCAGCAGAACCCACCCCACTGCAGGTGACCAGCTGGACAGGTGACCAGGTCTGCCCTTCCACTTTGGCCCCGGCTGTGTCTGTGGGCTGCAGGCCGGTAAACCACCTCACATTGGCACAACAGTGATTCCTGGTTATAAATTATATTGGAAGGATAGGGGAGAGAAAGTTGGAGGTGGGGTGGCTCTTTATGTCAGAGAGGGTATACAGTCCAGTAAGATTGAGAGGGTAGAAGAATTGGATTCGCTTCTGGAAATGTTGTGGGTTGAATTAGTGGGCCCAAAAGGTAGCTTAACATTGGGAGTTTGCTATCGCCCACCAAATCAAAAGATAGAGGAGGATTATAAAATGATGAATGAATTCAAGGTAGCGGCTAGACGAACTAACTGTGTTGTAATAGGTGACTTGGTCAATATGTGTTCAAGTCGGGAAAAAGAGATTGAGTTTCTAGACACTCTCAATGACTGTGCCATGGAGCAGATGGTTACAGAACCGACCAGGGGAGAGGCGATCCTGGATTTGATCCTAAATAACACCCAAGACCTGGTGAGAGATATTAAAGTGATTGCACCGCTTGGGAACAGTGACCATAATGTTATTGAGTTCAACATTTGTATAAATAGGGAGTTGCCCAAAAAGACTGACACAACCACTTATACCTTTAAAAGGGGTAACTTCTCTGATATGAGGAGATATGTGAGGAGAAAACTGAAAGGAAAAGTAGATAGGGTCAAAACCATTGGGGAAGCTTGGAGACTATTTAAAATTACAATCCTAGAGGCTCAGAGAAAATATATACCATGGGTTAGGAAAGGCACAAATAGGTATAGAAAAAAGCCGGCATGGTTAACAAGCAAAGTAATAGAAGCTGTAAAAGGTAAGAAGGATTCCTTTAAGCAGTGGAAAGCTAGTCTCAGTGAGGCTGATAAAAGGGAACACAGGCTATGGCAAATAAAATGCAAGTCTGGCAATGCCTGGTCGACCGATCCCGGTGCTTATGGGGTGGGGAAAGAGTGGTGGGTCCAGGCAAAGAGGAGAAGGAAGGGCGCCGAGAAATAGGAAGGCTCAATACCCTTCCAGCCTGTGACTCATCCCAATGGTTGTTGGCAGTGGGGCTTGGAGGAAAAACCCTCCTCCGACATTGGTGTTGTGTAACACCAGGTCGATAAATAATAAGACCAAGGTCCTTCAGGACTTCCTGTTAGATCAGAAGGTCGACCTGGCATGCGTGACCGAGACATGGGTGCAGGATGGGGAGACAGTAAGCACTCTCTCAATTGGCCCCCCCAGGGTTCTCGGTCCTACACCAATCCAGTACTAGGGGGCGGGGGGGAGGGGTGGCAATTTTCATTTGGAAGGCTTACTCCTTCAGGGTGCTCCTGCTGGTGGAGATTGAGGGCCTGGAGTGTGTCGGTCTGGTGTGGGAGGCTGAAGAGAGTTTGGCTGTCTGGTTGGTGTACTGACCACCTAATGCACCATCCAGCAGTCTGCTGTCCCTGATGGAGGCTGTATCAGGCTGGGCGTTGGAGCACCCTAACCTAGTGGTTTGGGGTGACTTCAGTGTCCATGCTGGTGACGCAGCCTCTACTCAGGCAACGGACCTGGTGTCGTCCATGGCGGCACTGGGACTTTCTCAATACATCTCGGCCCCCCCACACCGGGCCAGGCACACGCTCGATTTGATCTTTGCTGCGGGGGTATTAGTGGACCAGATCACTGCTCAGGCCATGCCATGGTCGGACCACTATGCCCTGAGAGCCCGTCTGAATATGTTGCCCCGGCCCCTAGGTGGCAAGCTTATTTTAGTTCGCCCACGGAGCCAAATGGACCCTATGAGGTTTCAAATGGGTCTGCGGGACCCCATACCCCCTGGTAGCTCGTTGGATGAGCTTGTGGAGGACTGGCAGAGTCAACTCTCCGCGGCCATCTACGAGATCACTCCCAGGCGCCCTCTACGCCCTCACAACAGGCCTGCACCCTGGTATATCCAGGAGTTGCGGTGCATGAAGCGAGAACTACGACGGCTAGAGAGACAGTGGTGCCGTGCCTGCAACGAAGCTACAAGAGCATCTTATAGAACATTTATGAAAGCCTATGAAATGGCAACCAAGGCAGCAAAGAGAGGCTTCTATGCTACCTCGATTGCATCCGCAAGCTCACGCCCAGCCCAATTATTTAGAACGATTCGGTCTTTAACTGTTCTGCCACAGGGCAGCCCTAATGCTAGGGAATTGGAAATTGGCTGTGAGGCATTTGCAAGCTATTTTACGGATAAAGTCTTGGCGCTCCGCCGTGACCTCCCTGCCATGTTGGAAACAGTGAGTGAACTTGAGTCCCCTTGCATGTCTTCGTTTCTGGGCTTAGATGGGTTCGACCCGCTCAGCCTAGAGGAAGTCAACAGGCTCCTCGTATCTGTGTGTCCAGTCACGTGCATCCTTGATCCGTGCCCATCCTGGCTGATTAAAGCTAGCCACAATGGGTTGCGAGGTGCCGCCCAGGAAATTATCAACTTGTCCCTTGTGGAGGGGCGGTTCCCGGGGGCACTCAAGGAAGCGATGGTCCGCCCCCTCTTGAAAAAGTCACATCTGGACCCGGCTGAATTGGCTAATTATCGACCGGTGTCCAATTTGCCCTATTTGGGCAAATTAATTGAGAGGGTGGTGGTGTTACAGTTACAGAGCTACCTGAATGATGCTTCAGTCCTTGACCCCTACCAGTCCAGCTTCCGCCCTGGTCATGGGACGGAGACAGCTCTGGTCACCCTTACTAACGACCTCCAGAGACACCTGGATCGGGGCGGTGTGGCAGTCTTGCTGTTGCTTGACCTGTTGGCGATGTTCAACACGGTCGATCAACGGCTGCTGATCCGCCGCCTCACCGATGTGGGGATACAGGGACCCGGCCTTGCAGTGGCTCGTCTCCTTTCTCCAAGGTCGGGGACAAAGGGTGGTGCTTGGGGAGTGCCAATCCATGAGGCACCCACTTGAATGTGGAGTGCCTCAGGGGGCGGTGCTTTCTCCGATGTTGTTTAACATCTATATGTGCCCCCTTGCCCAGATTATCCGGAGGTATGGGCTGGGGTGTCACCAGTATGCTGATGACACCCAGCTCTATCTGATGTTGGGCGGCCAGTTGGACTCCAGCCCGCAAGATCTGGACCAGGCACTGCACGCTGTAGCTGATTGGCTCAGGCTGAGCTGGCTGAAATTGAAGACGGAGGTCCTGTGCCTGGGTCAGGTTGGTCTGGGGCGGGGGGTCCCGCTCCCAAGCTTTGACAAGGTCCTGTTGGTGCCCGCATTGGAGGTAAGGAGTCTGGGAGTGCTCCTGGATCCCTCCTTGACAATGGAGGCCCAGGTAGCAGCCACTGCCAAGTTTGCTTTTTTTTTTCCCAATAAATTTTATTAAGAGTTTCTTTTAAAACATTAAGAAGATTGGAACATACAATTAAATCATAAAATTCCGAAAGGAGATAACAATTGAACATTAGTAGTCACTATAATACCATATTAGGGTAACTAAACGTACACAGCAATGAAAATATTTAACATTTGTTTTGAAAACCATTATAACATGTAATGAAATGTTGCTTTTGCTATAGAGGTTCATATTGATATCTACCCATATTTTAAATAATTATAGGAAACTAGCCTGATCGTCCATGTTTTACCATAGCCAAGATTTGTCTGTAATAGGCGATGTATCAGAATTCAAGGTAAGATATTGCATCACTGAGAACCAAGTAGCAGTGAAGGTGGATGATGAAGAACAACCATCAAGACGCGTAAGATTATCCGAGAGTTTAGCCATGATATACAAATCCCACAACTTTTTATGCCATTGTGAAAGTGTGGGTGTCAAAGTTGTTTTCCAACATTTGGCAATAACTGTTTTTGCTGCAAAAAGCAATATAGCAGATCTTTCTTTCATGGATACACTGTCTGAATTCATAGCCCAACTGTTCAAAAATATTTGTTCGGGTGTAAGGTCAATTTCAAATGTTATTAAGGTATTGATTTCTTTTACTATTTTCCTCCAAAAGGGCATGATTACTGGGCAATACAACCAACAATGAAGATAGTCACCTTTAAAGCCACATTGTCTCCAACATAGAGGACTTAGCTTGTGATTGATGAGTGAGAGTTTTGCTGGAGTTAGGTAC
This sequence comes from Lepidodactylus listeri, assembly GCA_029233225.1. Lineage (NCBI taxonomy): Eukaryota > Metazoa > Chordata > Lepidosauria > Squamata > Gekkonidae > Lepidodactylus > Lepidodactylus listeri. The sequence goes on along the minus strand of JARCFY010000004.1, from coordinate 74,725 downwards.
AAGTGAGAGGTAATTTTAAATGTTTGTAATTTCATTGATATGATCTTTGTGCGGACTGATGGTGAGGACCAAAGAGTTTTCCATTGTGATTCATTTAAAGTATTATTACAATCTTTATTCCATCTTGTTTGATAAGTGAGTGACTTAGTCTGATATAAAGATACAAGTACTTTGTATACCTTTGATATCATTCCTTTGTGAGATCTACTGGCTATGGCCAGTATTTCTTCAAAGGATGTGAGTGGTTGTTGTAGTATACTCTCTAAATGTAGTGTCTTGCACAGATGGGAAATTTGAAGATATTGTAGCCAAGGTACAGGTCCCTGTATTTTCCTTTCTAGTTCAATTTTAGATAAGATTAATTTCTTTTTTGTTAGATCTTGTAAAGTTATTATCCCTGTATCTTTCCATTTTCTAAAGAAGGAGTCTCTCATACCTGGAGGAAACCAGGTTTGATCTATAAATGATTGGAAACGTGAAATTTTAGGAAGAAGTTTTTTACGCAGCTTGTCCCAAATGGCCACCATTGCAGAGAGAAGTGAATTATCTTGGATAGTGTTAGGTCTATTGCTAGTATGTTGCCAGAGTATCTCAGGGAATTCAAAGGGTGTCGTGTATGTTAAAAATTTAGCTGTAATATCTGAGTCAGACTCAGCATTCATCAGTTTGATTATGTGTGCTATGTGTATGGATTCATAATACCACAGAAGGTTTGGGAAGTTTATCCCCCCATTTTCTGTGCGTCTGTATAGTGTGTTGGCTGATATTCTGTGTGATTTAAATGACCAGAAAAAATCCAACAGCAATTTTTGCCAAGTCTGTAAATTTTTCTTTGATATTTTGATCGGGATAGTGTGAAATAGAAAAATAAACTTTGGAAGAATAAATGATTTGATAATGTTAAATCTATCAAACCAAGATAAATTAAGATTGTGCCATTTATCAGTGTTACTCTTTATTTGGGAAATACTATGTACATAGTTAAATTTAAACACATGTTGGATGCTAGTAGGAATTTTGACTCCTAAGTAGGTAAAGTATTCTTTGACCCATTGGTAATCGAACTTTGATTTGATTGCTTGTGACAATGCAGGGTTTAGATGTATTGGAAGTAAACTTGATTTTGACATGTTTACTTTGAGTCCAGACACCAGACTGAAAGTTCTAAGATGTTGTTGTATGTGGTCTAGAGATGTTATAGGGTTAGTCACAAAGAGTAACATATCATCAGCAAAGAGTGCAGTCTTAAATTCTTTCTTGCCCATTATCACTCCAGTTATGTTGGAATCTTCTCTAATCATGTTAGCGAGTGGTTCTATACATAAGGCAAACAGTAATGGTGATAGTGGACACCCTTGGCATGTACCACGTTGTAGATGGAAGGATTCAGACGTTGACTGATTGATATTAATGTATGAAGAAGGTTTAGCATATATTGCATTTATAGCTGTTAGGAACTTCTCCCCAAACCCCATGTTTGTTAGCATCTGCTTTAGGTATGGGATTTCAACCAAATCAAAGGCTTTCTCCAAGTCAAGGGATAAAAAGCCCGCTTTAACATTATTTGTTATGCAATATTGTAGGATAGTAAGAACTTTATGTATATTTTCTGTGATGTCCCTCTTGGGCATGAACCCCACTTGATCTTGTGCAATGTAGTTAGTCACAAAGGTGTTAAGACGATTGGCTAAGATAGATGTAAAAATTTTAAGATCTACGTTTAAGAGTGAAATCGGTCTGTAGGAAGCAGGGGAATTTGGGTCTTTGCCTGGTTTATGTAAGACTATGACCATGGCATTATTCCATGATGGAGGAAGTCTTCCTGTACATAAGATATGATTACAAGTGTCAGCTAGATGTTTTGCTAAGAGCGTGTTGAAGTGTTTGTAAAACTCTGAGGTATATCCGTCAGGACCTGGAGCTTTATTTGATTTCAGTTTTTTTATTGCATTTGATATTTCTTGTGCTGTGATAGGTTCTTCCATACTCTTTATGGGTTTCTGATATTTGCTTCACAAGAGGAAGTGAGTGAAAGAAGTCGTCTATCGACAAAGGGTTGGGATTTGAGGAACTGTAGAGTGTCTTATAATATTCCAGAAAGGATCTAGAAATGCTATTTGAGTCATATTGAAGGGTGCCTTTAGAGTCCCGAATTGAGTTGATATGTCCAAGTTTGCTTTTTATCATCTGCGGCTGGCGCGGCAGTTGGCTCCCTTCCTTGACCGTGATGACCTAGCCACAGTGATCCATGCGATGGTCACCTCGAGGTTGGATCACTGTAATGCTCTCTATATGGGGCTGCCCTTGGCACAAACCCGGAAGCTGCAGCTGGTGCAGAATGCCACGGCCAGGCTGCTGATGGGCCTCACTAAGAGGGACCATATCCAGCCTGTGCTAGTGGCGCTGCACTGGCTGCCTATAGCATACCAGGTTTGCTTCAAGGTGATGGTACTTACCTTCAAAGCCCTGTATGGCCAGGGTCCAACATACCTGAGGGATCGCCTATCCCCATATGTTCCCCAGCGGGCACTCTGGTCAGGGGCCCAAAGTCTACTCTGTGTGCCGGGCCTCAGGGTGGCCAGACTTGCTGGAACCAGGGCTAGGGCTTTTTCGGTGGCAGCTCCTGTCTGGTGGAATGAGCTCCCAGAGTAGATCAGGGCCCTGTGGGACCTTATGCAGTTCCGCAGGGCCTGCAAGACGGAGCTCTTCCGCCAAGCCTTTGAATAGGAGCCGCCACCATTGGTGCCACATCGTGATTGACAGCTGATGATGTGTGGCCACCCTGGATGCAGCCCAGGCCTGATGACCAGGGAAGGTTGTTTCCGACCCTGATGCCATCTGAATTTTAATGACTGGAAGCACTTTATTGAAATTTTATTGTTCTTATGACTTAATTTATGGGTTTTTAATTGATTTTAAAAGTTATTGTATTGGATATGGCACACTGTGCCCTTGTAAGCCGCCCTGAGCCTGTTCGCGGGGAGGGCGGGGTATAAAATTGAATAAATAAATAAATAATAAGTCTGTGATCAGGCAGGCAAAAAGGGAACATGAGGAGCATATCACGAAAAACATAAAGACCAACAATAAAACTTTCTTCAAATACATTAGAAGTAGGAAACCAGCCAGGGAAGCAGTGGGGCCCTTGGATGACCATGGGGTAAAAGGTGTAGTGAAGGATGATAGGGAAATGGCTGAGAAGCTAAATGCATTTTTTGCCTCTGTCTTCACTGTGGAAGATGAGAAGTGCCTGCCCACTCCAGAACCACTGATTTCGGGAGGGGTGTTGAAAGACCTGAGTCAGATTGAGGTGATGAGAGAGGAGGTGCTACGACTGATAGACAACTTAAAACAAATAAATCACCGGGCCCGGATGGCATACATCCGAGAGTTCTGAAAGAACTCAAATGGGAACTTGTGGATCTCCTGACAAAAATATGTAATCTTTCCTTAAAATCTGCCTCTATTCCTTAGGACTGGAAGGTAGCGAATGTCACTCCTATCTTTAAAAAGGATTCCAGAGGAGATCCGGGAAATTACAGGCCAGTCAGTCTGACGTCGATACCAGGTAAGTTGGTGGAAACTGTTATTAAGGAAAAAATTAGTAGGCACACTGATGAACAAAATCTATTAAGGAAGACATACTATCCATAGTATGACATTACAATGAACTCTACAATACAAAAATAATTATTAGATTTAACTTCAGTGTATTTTACTTTCTTTTTTCCTTTTTTTATTATTTCCCCCCCCCTAAAAAACCAGCAACTTTTCGTAAAAAGGATTTCTTGGTATGATTTTACAGTCATTTAGATAATTTACAATTGGAAACCAAGTTGCTTAAATTTTTTTTTGTTGATTTGCTCCATCCAAACCAGAAAAATTAACAATTTCACTATAAACAAAACATTCCCAAAGTTTATTTTGCCAACAATAAAGCGTTGGGGTTTTTTCACTCTTCCAAAATTGTGCTACTGTAATTCGCGCCACTGCAATAAGTATTGATATTTGTGATTTAACTCTATTGTCATCAATCTGGATTAAACTTGATTCCAAAATAATCGCTTCTAATGAAAAATATTAAATTATGACCTGTTATCAATAATATTTGAGCTGAAATATCTCTCCAAAACGTTTGAATGTGGGGGCAGAACCACCAACAATGAGCATAGTCTGCTATTTGACTGCACTTCTTCCAACAGGTTGCTGGATACCTAGGATTTATTCGATGAAGGACCTGAGGAGTGTAATACCACCTATTAAAAACCTTAAATGTATTAAACCAAATATTAAAAATCCTGGAGTTGGTATTGGGCAGTGCCCAAATATTGCTCCACATTTGCTCCATAAGTGGTTGTATACAATCAACATTCCAAGATTTTTGCATTGGTGAACTTGTATTCGTACAATGCTTAAGTAGAATTTTATATAAACTGGATAAAAGACCTTTGGAATCTCCTTGTTGTTTTTTAATAATTTCCTCCAAGTCAGTAAGAGTGGAAGAGAATACTTTCTGTGAACACAACTTTTGTAATACACTGTTAATTTGAAAATATCTAAACCATGGGATCAATATACCCACTTTGGTTTCCAATTCAGCCTTTAAACAAATACTGTCTTTGTTTATAAAATCAATAAGCCTGTAAGAACGAAAAGCTTCCCAGCTCTTAAACTTTACATTTTCTTTACTGGGAACAAACCAGTCTTGGTTATTGAAGGTCGCAAATCGTGAAATTTTTGGTAACAATTTGTTCTTGTATTTAAGCCATACTCTCAGAGAATTTTTCAAAAATTCATTTTGCAACTTTTTTACCTGACTACTTAATGGAGGGTTCCAAAATAATTCTGGTAAGGAACTTCCCTGCAACTCTGCTTCCTCTATAGATTGCCAAATAAGTTTAGAAGAAGCTGTCATAACCCGAATTATATTAGAAAGTAGAGCAGCATCATAATATAATTGTAAGTCTGGAAAATCTAAACCACCGCATCTAGCTGTACACCGTAATGTGTTAAAACCAATTCTAGGCTTTTTAGAACTCCAAAAAAAGTCTATAAAGGTTTTTTGCCATTTCTTTAAATCCTTATCGCTTATGTACGCAGGAATTGCTCTGAAAAAAAAATATATTTAGGTAATAAAAATCTTTTACAAAGATTCAATTTATCTGCCCAAGAGAACTCTTGCTTAAGCCAAGTTTTAGTTTGCCTTTGAGTTTCTTTGGCTAAAGCATGCAAATTGCAATAAACAATGTTGTTTAAGTCCTCTGGGATAATGATTCCTAAGCACCTCCATGCAGAGAAGTTCCATTTATACGGAAAACAGCCTTGTAATTTCTTTATAAGTGAGCTTCGTAAGCATATAGGCATAATCTTAGATTTTTCAGCATTAACTTTTAAACCAGTAATATCTTGAAATAATAAAAATATGTCATGGAGAGCTTCTAAAGATGCTTCTGGGTTCTTTAAATATATTAACAAATCATCTGCATATAAACTAATAACATGGGTGTAGTTACCTGTAGTAATACCAGATATATTGGGATGTGCTCTAATTGCATTCGCTAAAGGCTCAATTGACAGAGCAAATAATAAAGGAGACATCGGGCAGCCCTGGCGTGTACCCCTACCCATTTTAAACAAATTACTCAAAGTATTACCAATGTGTACCTTAGTTATAGGGTTTTCATAGATGGAACTCACTGCATTCAAAAAGGACGGTCCAAAGCCCATTACTCTTAGAAGTTTTTCCAAATATTGTATACCAATGCTGTCGAAGGCTTTTTCAAGATCTACCGTTAATAATATGGCCTTTTGCTTATGGCTTTTACAAAAAGAAATAACATCAAGGGTCCTACGAATATTGTCCATCATTGATCGGTTTGGAATAAAACCAGTTTGATCTGGGACAATATAGTCAGATATTACATGTCTTAATCTTGTGGCTAGAATAGTAGAAAATTTTTTTGAGTCACAGTTTAATAGAGCTATTGGTCTATACGATGCTGGAGATTCTATATCTCTGTTCTCTTTGGGGATCGTAATTATATGAGCCTCTTTCCACGAAAGAGGTTGTCTTCCTGAAATCAAAATATTATTACAGATATTAGTTAAAGGTTCCACTAAATCTTTTTAAAAACTTTTAAAGAACTCTGGTGTAAAACCATCGCATCCAGGAGCTGTATTTGGTTTTAAGTGATTAATGGCAGCCTCTACCTCTTCCTTAGTAATTTTTTCATCTAAAAAGGCTTGATGAGCTTCTGAAAGCTTTTTACATAGATTTGAATTCTTTAAAAAGAAATCATCTAAAGCCCCTTTAGAATAAGAAACAGGGGCATACAATTTTTCATAATACTCAGCAAAGCAATTAACAATCTCATCAACTTTTGTAATTCTATTTCCAGAGGCATTCTTAAGTGCAAAAATCTTACGTTCTATTAATTTACGCTGCACCCGTCACTTCAAAAATCTTAACGTTTTTGGATTTTTTTGCCAAAATCTTTGTTTTGTAAATAATAAATGTTTTTGAATTTGGTTAGTTTCCATACTATCTAATATACAGCGTGTAGCCACCAGTTCTTTGTATATTTTATTACTGCAAGTTCTTTTATGAATGCTCTCCAGGGACTTTATTTTATCCATAAGTTCTAATACCTGTCTTTGTTTTTCTTTTTTTAGGTAAGATGTCATAGCCATCAATTTTCCTCTAAGAACTGCCTTGAAAGCATCCCACAAAACTCTCTCATCAACTTCACCATTATTATTAAGAAGAAAATATTCCTGAATAGCTTGACTAATTTCATTTTTATTAATTTCTCCCAATAAAACTGCATTGTTTAGTCTCCAAATTTTGTGTTGTACTTTCTCAGACTCCTTATGAAACAGATTAACTTCTACAAATGCATGATCAGACCATCTAAAGAAGCCAATAAAGGAGTCTTTTAATCTATGCAACATATGGTCTGAAATAAAAATAAAATCAGTACGTGTATATGTGCGAAACCTGGGAGAAAAATAAGTGTAATCCCTCTCAGTTTGATGTCCTAATCTCCACGCGTCTGTGAAATGATAAAGCTTTAAAATATCCAGCAGTTCCTAAAATCTATTGCCACCATGCATTTTAGACTTTGCAATGCCTGATTTATCCAGTGATTTATCAAGATTACAGTCCCCACCTATAACCACTAGGCCCTCTTGAAAAATTTTAAGCTGTGCAAACACCATGTTTAAAAACTGGCTTTGTTGAGTATTTGGAGCATATAGTGACACTAATGTCACTGTTTCGTCGTTTAACAGTCCTTTAATAAAAGTGAATCTGCCTTGAGCATCTAAGAGTTGGTCTTTACATACAAAATGAACCGATTTAGCAACCAAAATAGCTGTACCTCTTGCCTTAGAAGAGCCAGGTGACTGAAATTGTAAAGGATACCAAGAAGTTTGTAATACAGCCTTATCAGAATTTTTAAAATGTGTCTCCTGTAAGAACACCACATCTGGCTTTGTTTTTAATAATTCTCTCAATACTCTTCTGCATTTCATGCAATTATTCAAACCTCTGACATTCTGTGAGCGAAATAAAAATGCCATCCTATTGCCTATTAAATGCTTAATTAAATCTCCCAATAAAATTTCTTTTTATCAAAAGAAAATAAGTTTTATACTGTTATTGCCAATTTATATACTAATATTTCTCCCCTTAAACCTCCCCCCCAAACCAATTCAGTCCCAAAAAATTCTAAACACCGTAAAAAACACCAAAAAATTACCACAAAGAAGACAGGGTCCCCCAAGTCAGAGGGAAAACAGTAAAAACAAATACTGTTCCTGCTTCTAAATTATAGGGAGCAATCTGATCTCTGCCGCTCCCTCCCTCCCACCCATGCAAAATTCAAAAGGTTTATCCACCACCCTAGAATTATAGTAGTTTTCAGCTTAATTTAACCTGCTAATATAACATATATCATACCAACGCTTCAGATACATATTATATATTATATATGCAGCAAAAGAGCATAACATATTCAACCAGAGTCAGTATGTATAGAAACTTTAGAGGATTTCAAAGGAGACATAGGAAAAAGATTCTTCCTCTTTGCTGATTTTTTGCCTTCTTGTTCCATGGGGGTCTCTTGCAGTAAAATCAAAATCAGTTCTTTCCCAGAGGCTTCATCCCATGCTAACAGATGTTGATCTTGGTGATACATGTAAAGTTTCCCTGAAGGGAGCCATCTGTATTTCTGATGCATTTCTTGCTACTGTTTAGTAGTAGCTTTTAATTTTCTTCTAATAGCCAAAGCATCCTTGGGAACATCTGGGTATACAGCAATTTGAACACCTTCAAAAAGGAAAGTATTAGGGGTTTTAGCTTCCAAAAAAATACGCCTTCTTACCCTGGCATCTGGAACAGTGATAACAATGTCTCTGGGTGCAGGACGTTTTGCTGTCGCTTTGGGGCCAACACGAATTGCAAAAGAAATCACCGGAATTACACCCTCCTCAAGATGCAATGCTTTAGCTATAAAATCAGCCATAAAGGAAATAAAATCCATATTCTTCTCAGCTTCCTCCCGGATCCCCCGAAACTTTATATTAGCAGCTTTAAATTCAGATTCAATGCAGATAAGTCTATCCCCGTGCTCATACAACGTCTCAGAAATGGTCTGAATACTGGCCTGGTTAGCACTGCTTCTTTCCAGTGCTGCCTCAGCCTTCTCTACAGCTTCTGTAATGGAGACTTTAATGTCTTCAACATGTGTGGTAAGAATAGACATTTTTTCAAGCAGGCTAGCCTCCATGGACTTCAGGTAAGCCAAAACGGCCGAATCCGCCATTTCTGGAGTGTTTTTTTCCGGCGTTTTTGTAGCGGCCGCCATTTTTTTTTCTTCAAAGAATGCCCCGGACGGCCTGAATCCGACTCAAAGTGCTCTTTGATCGATCTTGCTGCAGTTGAAGTGACCTTTTGTCTTGCAGAATCGTTCTTTTTCATTTTAATCTTGCGTTTTCAGTTGTTTTAATCATGGGCTGGTGCTTAATCAGCAGGGGAAGGGTTGGTCGGAGCAGGAGCTACAGGACCATGCAACCACCATTCTCGGCGCCTCGCTACGCCCCCCCCCCCCCGTCTCACTAACATGTTAGTGTTCTTTGAGGGAGTAAACAAACATGTAGACAAGGGGGACCCAATAGATGTTGTTTACCTTTACTTCCAGAAAGCTTCTGATAAAGTTCCTCATCAAGGGCTCCTAAGTAAGCTCAATAGTCATGGGATAAAAGGACAAGTCCTTTTGTGGATCAAAAACTGGCTCATTAAAAGGAAACAGAGAGTGAGTATAAATGGGCAATTTTCTCAGTGGAGGGAGGTAAGCAGTGGGGTACCGCAGGGATCAGTACTCGGTCCGATGCTTTTTAACTTGTTTATTAATCATTTGGAGTTGGGACTAAGCAGTGAAGTGGCTAAATTTGCAGATGACATGAAGTTGTTCAGGGTGGTGAGAACCAGGGAGGATTGCGAGGCACTCCAAAGGGATCTGTTGAGGATGGGCAAGTGGGCATCAACGTGGCAAATGGGGTTTAATGTGGCCAAGTGCAAAGTGATGCACACTGGAGCCCAAAATCCTAGCTATAAATACATGTTGATGAGGTCTGAGCTGGTGGAGACTGACCAAGAGAGAGATATTGGAGTCATAGTAGATAACTCAATGAAAATGTTGAGACAATGTGTGACTGCAATGAAAAAAGCCAATGCTTTGCTGGGGATTATTAGGAAGGGAATAGAAAACAAATCAGCCAGTATCATAATGCCCCTGTATAAATCGATGGTGCGACCTCATTTAGAGTACTGTGTACAGTTCTGGTCGCCACACCTCAGAAAAGATATTATCGCATTGAAAAAGGGCAACTAAAATGATAAAAGGGTTGGAACACTTTTCCTATGAAGAAAGGTTGAAGCGCTTGGGGCTCTTTAGCTTGGAGAAACGACGGCTGAGGGGTGACATGATCGAGGTTTATAAGATTATGCATGGGATAGAGCAGGTAGAGAAAGAAGTCCTTTTCTCCCTTTCTCACAATACAAGAACTCGTGAGCACTCCATGAAATGGCTGAGCAGTCGGGTTAGAACGGATAAAAAGAAGTACTTCTTCACCCAAAGAGTGATTAACACGTGGAATTCACTGCCACAGGAGGTGGTGGTGGCTACAAGACGGACGGCTTCCAGAGGGAATTAGATGGAGCAGAAGTCCATCAGTGGCTATTAGCCACAAAATATAGATAGGAACTCTCAGTCTGGGGCAAGTGATGCTCTGTATTCTTGGTGTTTTTTTGGGGGGGCAGCAGTGGGAGGGCTTCCTGCCCCCACTGCTGGACCTTCTGAGGGTACCTGGTGTTTTTTGCCACTGTGTGACAGTGTTGGACTGGATGGGCCATTGGCCTGATCCAACATTGACTTCTCTTATGTTCTTATGTTCTTACGTTCCGGTGTGGCCCCGGAAGAATTTGGGGTGGGGTGGGGTGATCCGGTGCTGCCTATGCTAGGCTTGTCCCAGGGAGACCAAGTGAGGCTGTTCCTCCCCTTCCTTCTGCAGCTACTGCTAGACCCTGGCCGGAGAGTCCCAGGAGCCACAGAGGGCAGAACTTACCTCCCCAGCATAGCGGTGGCCATCCACGGTGTGTTCAGAGCCAGGTCTCGCTTGAGACCCCCAGTGCAGATGCAGCTGGGCCGCTAGGTAGGCCTGTGGGAGTCCACCTCCAGACACAGACATGTTGGCTGGCAAGCGGAGTACGACTGCGAGAGGCAAAGAGGCAAAGAGGCTCAGCATCCTTTCTGTCCAGAGTGGTCCTGTGTCTCTTGTCTAAGGGCTGCTTCTCACAGGACTGAACAGCCAGGCTTCTCCTCTCCTACTGCTGTGAGCCCATGGCCAACCGCCTGCACCCCCCCCCCATACGCTGACTGCTCAGATTGCAAAATCAGACAGGTGATTGCAAAGGGAAACAAGACTACCTGTCTGTGTCTTGAAGTCTGTCTATTCCTCAGTGGTGGAGACGACCTTCATAGAAACATAGAGCTGGAAGGGACCTCCAGGGTCATCTAGTCCAATCCCCTGCACAAGAAATTCACGACGACTTCCCCACACCCACACCCCCAGTGACCCCTGCTCTATGCCCAGAGGAAGGCATCCCTTGTATTTTTTTACTCCATTGGATAATAAACACTGTATATGATGAAGTGTGCATGCCTCACCCCCAACCGCAGCATCTCCCTCCCCTCCTGTGAGATTTAAAGGGCCCTCCAGCTGATTGGTGGGAAACTGTGCATACAACACGTGGCCTGCCAATCAGCTGGAGGGCTCTTTAAATCTCACAGGAGGGGAGGGAGAGGGGCGGCTGCTGGCCCCATGCCTGCACTCCAGGTGGCAAATTCACTGCTTGGGATTCAGGCATGCGGGCCCACCCCCGCTCTCCAAAAGCATTTAAAGGGGTGCTTTTGGAGGGGAGCAGGCACCTGAATCCCAAGCAGCAAATTTGCTGCTTGGGATTCAGGTGTGTCCCCAATGTGATGATATAACTTCTGAGTGATGTCATCACATTGGGAATGTTCTCTCCCCCTCCAGGAATGCCTCCCAGATAGATCAAGAAGGGTAGCTGTGTTTGTCTGCTGCAGCAGAAAAGAGCAATAGTTCAGTAGCAACTTAAAGACATACCACAAGAAACTTGACTGGGCACTTCCTACCTTCTGTCCAAAATACACAAGGCAGATTCTCAGTTACTATCCAAAACACACCAACAATCCACCCTCTGCAGCCAAGCTCTACACAAAAGCTGCCTCTGTTCTGACATCTGACTGGCTGGTGACTGCATGAGACAGGATGCTGGACTAGATGGACCTTCACTGGTCTGATCTAGCAGGGATCTTCTGATGTTCTTATAGGAAACCTCCATGTTCAAAGGCAGTCACCTCTGAATCCCAGTGCCAAGAAGGAATTTCAAAGGAGGGCTCAGCCTCTGTACCCTGTTTATTTGATCTTCCAGAGGAACTGGTTGGCCCTTGTGTGAGACAGGATGCTGGACTCGATGGACCCTCACTGGTCTGATCCAGCACAGGGGCGTTGACTTTCTAAATCCCCGGGGGGGGGGGGGGCAGGGGCTCTCTCGTGCGTGCACGCAAAGCGTGCGCACAGGACCATGTCCCTGCCGCTCCCCCCCCCCCCGGCCCAGGGAGGCAGACCCGCGGCGGCGGCGGCAGCCAGCTGGCCAGGACTGCCGCCCGCGCGAAGCGCGCGCTCAACTATGTCCCCACCGCCTCTCTCCCCCCCCCTCAGGGAGGCAGGGCAGGCCGGGGGTGAAGGAGAGGCGGCGACGGCCGGCTGGGCGAGCATTTTGCTGGGGGTGGCTGAGCCCCCCCCCGGGAAATTTCGGGGGAGGCTCGAGCCCTCGAGCCCCCCCGTAGTTGACGCCCATGATCCAGCAAGGCTCTTCTGATGTTCTTAAGTTATTTTCTGGAATTATGCCTGCCACTGTAACCTTGGTGTTCTCTGGGACCAGAAAAGAGAATTTTGCCCACATCCCAGGAGGACTTACTTGTATGCCCGTTGTTCTGGAGGGTGAGCTTCTCTTCGGGGGACAGATTGTAACCAGAAAGCTGTAAGGGCTTCAGATGGGGGGCGAAGAGGGTGGTGGCTGTATCAATGTTGATGGGTGACTGCATGTGGCCCCCGCAGTTGGGGAAATCTAATACCCACTGTGCCTTGTCTGAAAGAAAAAAGTGAATGTGAGGAAGGCCTTGGACAGATTTGTACCCACCCTTCTGCAGTGCCAAGGGCTGTACCATGGCAATACTTGACAGGCACCGGGCAGGAAGGAACTCATACCACCTGTCCCACCTCTCATTTCATAAAAAAGATAGAGTGCCATGTTTTAAAAAAGAACTATTATAATGAGAGTTTTATGAAGATTCTTCATGTTCTCCCAAGAACTGATCCCAGCCACCTGTGAAGGAAGTTAAAAGATTTAGTTGCATATAACACAGCTTGGGCCAGGAGACCTGGAAGGACAACAACTCCAGCAGCCATCTTGACAAACACAACCACGCCACAGCTTCGGCTTCCCAGACACCGCCAGGAGGCAAGTTCTCTCTCTCCCCCCAAGTTAGCTTTTTGTTGACTGTATCATCCTTTGCAAATCTCCCCATAGTAGCCACAGACCAAACCACACCCTCCCCAGTGGAGAGAGATCTTTCTGCAAGCAAGACAGAGAAGGAGGGGGAGCCATGGCCCCTCAGGATGGGGGTGGAGTGGGGGGCTTCTGCCACTGTTTCAGACAGTCAGAGCCACAGATACTGAGGCAGGCTTTCGGGGTGGGGCTGAGCTGGGAAGGCCCAGAGACAGGAGGGCAGGGCAGGGTCATGTGAAGGAGAGCAAGCTAATCATTAATCCCAGCAAGCCAGTTGGCCAGCAGCCCAGAGAGAGAGAGGGCAAGGACACCTCCTCCAGGGCACTTACCTGCATAGCTCCAGTGCCCGGGCCCATGGCCAGGAGGACCTGCAGAAGGAACAAGGGGTGCGAACAATCAGGAAACAAAAGGTCTCGCCATGCCTCTCCCCTCTCCCTTGCATCCCACAATACTCCCCACCCCCAGGGCACCGGTGCTCCCAGGTGAGCTGATGGAGGTGGTGCCCCCAACCAAGCCTGTTCTGGAAGGGGGCGGTCTCTTCCTCAGCCCATTGTAGGTCAAAAGTATATTTGTGTGCGCGCGCGCAGGCGTGCATGCATGAGCCCTACACAAACACCTGAGGCAGTACAGGGCGGGAGTTTTCTTTGGCAGAAACCACTCCCCACCCTCCCATCTTTCCTTGATACACTCTCCCACACTAGACTGTGCGTCAAAGACTCTCCTCAGAATCCACCAGCAAGGGAGGCTCCTCGCAGGGCCACGATTTGCACCTGGGCCTCATTTTCCCATCTGCCCTGCCCAAAATGGGGATCCACTCAAGAGGAAGAAGCCGCCTGTGGAGGAACGGAGGGGTGTGCCCGCCTGCAGCTACTCTCTCCTCCCGCAAGGGCCAGGGGGAGGGGCATCCTCCCAGCCCCCAGAGCCCCAAGAGCAGAAGCCAGCCATGGGAGCAGAAGACAAGCCAGAGCACCGCAATGGCTTTTCCGGGGGGGGGGGGGAAGGGGGGAAGAGAAGCCTGATCTCTCTCTGAGCCACAGGTTTTGTCAGGCAGAACTTGGGCAGTTGGGGGCTCCCTTAACCCCTCTCCCTGCCTGCTACAGTCTGACAGCTTGGAGGAGGAACATGGCTGTATGCATTCTTCACAGTGAGGAATCCCAGAGGAGGGGAGTAAAGAGAAGGCGCTAGCCCAGAGCCGAGCATGATGCTTCACATTTGTATTGCACTTTCAGTATTAAAAGTGCTGTACTGTAGTACTTACAAAGAGCCCTGAAAGGTAGGCCGCACTGCTGCTCAAGAACATGGGTAGGGGCTTGCCTAAGGGCCCCTAGTGACTCAAGTGGGAGAGATGGCATTTGAACTGGGGACCTCTCCACTCCCTAGCCACTGTGTGACACCAGCTACCACCCAAAAAGCAAAGGCAGGCAGGAATACAGAACATAAAAGAAGCCAACATTGGATCAGGCCAATGGCCTATCCAATCCAACACTCTGTCACACAGGGGCCAAAAATACCCCAGGTGCCCTCAGGAGATCCAGCAGTGGGGGCAGGACACTAGAAGCCCTCCCAAGCATCAAGAATACAGAGCATCACCTGCCACAGACTGAGAGTTCCTATCTATACTTTGTGGCTAATAGCCACTGATGGACCTCTGCTCCAGATGTTTATCCAATTCCCTCTTGAAGCCGTCCATGCTTGTAGCCGCCACCCCCTCCTGTGGCAGTGAATTCCACGTGTTAATCACTCTTTGGGTGAAGAAGTCCTTCCTTTTATCCATTCCAACCCAACTGCTCATAAATTTCATGGAGTGCCCACAAGTTCTTGTCTTTCCACCTCCCAGGACTGTATCAGTTTGGGAAAAGAAGGTAGTGGTGGCAGGGGGTGGGTGGGTCTCAAGCGCCCTCTCTCCAAGCATTGCTGTCCCAATCTGAACTGGGCCCCCACACACCTGAGAAGTAAGTTTCAAATCAGAACTGGCAGCACACAGCTGCGTCGACAGGCCCCCTGGGAGCCTGCTGCATAGACCCTGCCTGGCTGCCACATGTTTGTGAGTGCAAGATCCATGGGCTGTTTTCAGGCTCCTTGTTGTGTCCTATCCAAAGTCCGTGCATGTGGTCAGGCGACCACGTGGTCGGGCGAAGTGTCCAAGCTTCGCACACTTAGACAATAGACTGTGAGGATCCTGGCGAGGTCCAATCAAGGAAGTCGGATCCTTAGGGGAATCTATGATCTAAGAGTACACTGTAAATAGCAAATCACGGGTGTTGGGTGTGTGCATGGGTGTGGTTGAGAACGGGGATAAAAAGCGGACCTGCGAGTCCAGCTAACCAGTCTTGTTCAGACCTCTTAATAAAGTATGAGCTGGACGCGTCTCCAACCTCAGTACTTTTCACTCCTGCTTCTGTTCATAGCAATGGGTTTCCTCATCTACAGCATCAGATCTGGGCAGGCAAGGCAGCAGGGAACAGCTCCCCTGGCTGGCTCCCTCCCTCTTGGCCACACAATGGCTCTTTGTCTTCTATTGATGAGTATCTGGTGCTTCAGGAACCTCAAATACCGCCCTACCCTCAGTGCTGTAATCTCTGGAAATGCAGTAGAAAAGCAGAGAACCCGAATAAAGTGGGACATTGGGGAGGGGCACTCTGGAGAGTCCGTCCTGTTTAAGGAATGCTGAACTCAGGGGTGTGTGTGTGGGGGGTTTGAATTACAGCTCCCCACTCAGTGTGACAATAGCTGAGCCATTCTTTCCGACAGACCCACAGAGAGCCACCCCCCACCCCGCCTTTCCTGGCATACTTCAGAACTCCCTTGCTGGAGGGGGTGTAGTTTCTCTTTCTCAAACAGCAGGCATCCCCCTCCTGGCAGGCTGATGGGGCTTGGAAACTCCTCATGTGCCTCCTGGCGTCCTTGGGAGGGGGATGGAGCAGCGCCTGAGGCTCGGGACCTGAGCCAGCTTCCTGCAAGGTGCTGGTAAGGGGGAAGGAAGCAAAGAACTGGCACAGCTCTGACCGGCTCTCTTTGCTTCAGGAGCGCTGGAGTGGGGGTGGTGCCCTCTGCGGCACAATTCAAAGTGCTGGTTCTGAGGGCCAACTAGACAGCATCCACGGACCCGACACATTTTTATATATATATATATATATTCGATTTATACCCCGCCCTCCCCGCGAACGGGCTCATGGCGGCTTACATGGGCGCATAGGCCAAAAAATACTACATTAAAATGACTAAAAGCAGTTAAAACAGTTTAAGCAGTTAAAATAAATTCCTATGACTAACAAAATTACAAGCAGCTTCCTATAACATATTGTCAAAGTGGCGACTCAATGTTAGGTCTCCATAGCCACCCTGCCACCCGCCAGGGCTATTTCGGGCTGGTTACATCAAGGATGGTATACCTGATGGATGAAGTCTTCAGTGGCGGCTCCTATTTGAAAGCCTGGCAGAAGAGCTCCGTCTTGCAGGCCCTGCGGAACTGCACAAGGTCTCGCAGGGCCCTGATCTCCTCTGGGAGCTCGTTCCACCAAATGGGAGCCGCCACATGGATGTGGCTGCCATTTTAATGGGATCGTAAAATGCCACAAGGGTCCAATCCTGATCGGGCCTACAGTGCAGCAGGCTGAGGCACTCTTGTTCCCACAACCCCTCCTCAATGATTTAAACATGACAGATTCAACAATGCAGAAATTATATAAATCCAATCTCTTCTTCTTCTTCTATACAGTCAGAGCATACTTGTGGCAGCAGGCAGTACATACTTTCTGAACTGCAGCATTACAGTACATCCTTGTTACCTGTGCAAAAAAGCCCACTTGAATAATTTCACTTTGCATAGTTTGCGAAAAGGCAGGAGAGAGGGAACCTTCCTGACCTCATCGGGCAGGCCTTTCCACAAGGTGGGGGCCACAACAGAGAAGAGAAGAGAGAGAAGAGGAGAGATTGAATTTAGACCCCGGCCATCACTACCTGGAGTCTCAGAGTGGTTTACAAACTCCTTTTCCTTCCACTCCCTACAACAGACACCCTGGTGAGGTAGGTGGGGCTGAGAGAGCTCTGAGAGAACTACTCTTTCAAGACCAGCTGTGGCAGAACTATGGCTTGCCCAAGGTCATCCAGCAGCTGCAAGTGGAGGAGTGGGGAATCAAACCCAGTCCTCTCAGATTTGAGTCCATGCACTTAACCACTACGCCAAACTGGCTTGGGTACAGGGCAGTTGCTGATTTGCCCATCCGCAGGGTGGCTTCTGCTGAGATGAATGAAGAGTGGAGGTCTCTCTTTGTATGTGACAACCAGTACTTTGAATGCAGCCTGGCAACTGATGAGAAGTCAATTGAGTGACTGCAGAATGGGAGTAATACATGTCATCCACCTGTGTGTTCAGTGCCATCAAGTTGCTTCCGACTTATGGCGACCCTCTGAATTAATTACCTCCAAAATGTTCCATTGTTAACTGCCTTGCTCAGGTCTTGCAAATGGCTTCCTTGTTTGAGTGGCTCACTGGTTCAAGTCATGTTGGGTCTTCTTCTTTTCCTGCTGCCTTCAACTTTTCCTAGCAGTACTGTCTTTTCCAGGGACTCTTGTCTTCTCATAATGTGACCAAAGTATGATAGCTTCAGTTTAGTTGTTTTAGCTTCTAGGGAGAGTTCAGGCTTGATTTGCTCTAGAACCCACTTATTTGTCTTTTTGGCAGTCCGTGGTATCTGTAAAATTCTCCTCCAGCATCACTTTTCAAATGAATCAACTTTCTTCCTGTCTGGTTTCTTCATTATCCAGCTTTCACACCCCTACATAGTAACGGAGAATACTATGGTATGAATTATTTTGACCTTACAGTTAAGAATCTTTGACGGTCCACCTCTCTTCTGATCCAAGCTGCAGCATTCTTCACCCGCTGGAGACTCCAAGTTGCCTCTGAGGGAAGACCTGCGTGGAGAGCATTACAGCAGTTTAGCCTCCGTGTTACTGTGGCATGTATCCAGGCAGCTGGATCAGCCCTGTCAAGTTAGGGGGCTGCCTTGAGAGCTAGAATGAGTTGGAAGGAAGTGTTTTGTGCTTTGGGGGGGGGGGGGCATTGCAGCTGCCTTAACTTGCTGCTCCAGCAGCAATACTGGATTTAGTATCATCCCTAGTCTCTTAAGCTAGTCAGCAAGGTTCATCTGAACCCCAAGGAAAGTGGGAAGCAGAGCATCAGCCAGCATCTTTTCTGGGTTCTTCAGTTTAAGCTTCTTCACATCCAGCCATTTGACCACAACAGTCAGGAGGTGACTTGGGACCTCTCTCACGTCACCAGAGGATTTGGATACAGAGATGAGGAGCTGGCTGCGGTAAGCCTAATGATGACACCCAATTCCAAAGAAATGAATGAGTCATCCTAAAGGCTTTACACAGGAAATCCCACAAGACTATGCCCACATTGAAGATAGCTGGTCTCCAGCGGCAACCCGCTGAGTTTGATCCATGAGGAACGAGTTAAACCACTCCAATGCACATCATAAGAACATAAGAACATTAGAGAAGCCAATGTTGGATCAGGCCAGTGGCCCATGCAGTCCAACACTCTGTCACACAGTGGCCAAAAAAACCAGGTGCCCTCAGAAAGTCCAGCAGTGGGGGCAGGAAGCCCTCCCACTGCTGCCCCCCCCCCAAACACCAAGAATACAGAACATCACTTGCCCCAGACTGAGAGTTCCTATCTAGACTTTGTGGCTAATAGCCACTGATGGACTTCTGCTCCATATGTTTATCTAATTCCCTCTGGAAGCTGTCCGTGCTCGTAGCCGCCGCCACCTCCTGTGGCAGTGAATTCCACGTGTTAATCACTCTTTGGGTGAAGAAGTACTTCCTTTTATCCATTCTAACCCAACTGCTCAGCCATTTCATGGAGTGCTCATGAGTTCTTGTATTGTGAGAAAGGGAGAAAAGGACTTCTTTCTCTACCTGTTCTATCCCATGCATAATCTTATAAACCTCGATCATGTCACCTCTCAGCCGTCGTTTCTCCAAGCTAAAGAGCCCAAGCACTTCAACCTTTCTTCATAGGGCCTCCATGGGTGGACCATTTTAACTGCCTCCCCTTTTGGGGGGAGTACTGGGGCCGTATTTACATCCTCTGATACCCACTTCTAGCTCCAAATGCCTCAACAAGATGGCATAATAGACTGCATCGAAGACTGCAGATAGATCCAGTGTAAACCAGGGGTCATTTCGAGCAGGAGCTCGGGGGAGCTCAGCTCTGAGAGTTGGTGTCAGTGCCCCCCCATGGGGGAATGCCTGCTTGTGTCATGGCTGCAGCAAAATGACCCCATCTCCTGGAAAGGTCCTTGTTTCTCCGATCAGCCTTCTGAAGGTTTCAGCCACCACTGAAGCTATCCTCCCAGAATAGTGGTATTTCTGAGGCTTGGATTAGTAGCTGTCTCCTCTCTGCCAGCTCTTTCCTTCTCTCCTTCACTCTCTCTCTCTCTCTCTTTTCTTTTTTTCTTGCCTTCTGACTGTGAGATTGTGCCAGTAGATGTAGTTCACAACAGGTCTCCTTAAACAGAAAGTCCTTTATTTGCAGAAAAGATCTTGTTGGTCAAATACACTTCTGTTAGTAATGCCCAAGCATAGGAATACAACTACAATTATACTTGATATGAAATAAGCCCTCTTCAACATCCACCAATCAATTGGGAGGATTATTGGCGCCCAAATATACTGGCCTACTGTTCCCAAGGAAAATGCGGTAAATTAAGTTCCCAGGCAAAGACACTGTTAGGATTTGTGGGGCGGATGTTCCCAAAGAAAAATCAAGCAAAGGAGCACATAGCACCTGTGAATAATATAACACATAGCAGGAGGCTTTCAGCTCAAGGCCGTGAGCTAGGGAAAAGCAAAAGAGTGAAGAAAAGCTAATGAGCAACAAGCATGCACAAAGTGAGCAAGACATGCATTCCTGCGGTGGGAGTCACTCTGCCGGGACCTAGAGGAGTCGGTATGGAACTCGAAACAAAGGCAAGGTTAATTGACCATCAGAACAGGCGATAGAAACCTTAAGCATTGGTACATGATAATGAATGCAACAGAATTATTGATAATAATAGTCACCAGGAACCTATGGCATTGATAATAATAGTCAACAGGAACCTATGGCAGTGCTAACTGACACTGACATACTTCCGGTGATGTCAGGTGGTGTAGCATATGCAAATGGGTTATGCTAATGAGTTATGCTAATGAGCTCCTGCACCTCTTTTTCTACGAAATGACCCCTGGTGTAAACAACAACAAAGAAGGGATGGCCTTTGTCTACATTCTGGAGGAGGCTGAAAGCAAACCAAAAAGGGTCCAGCGCAGATGAATTATCCAAGAAGACCTGGAGTTGTTCTGCCACCGCTGTCTGTATCAATTGGCCTAGAAAGGCAGCTGAGAGACTGGATAATAACTGGTCACATTATTATTTTTTTTTGCAGGGATGGTTTTTAAAGTAGTAGACAGATAATTGCCTGTTTGAGTGGCTGAGGGAAGGTGCCCTGAGTTAGTGATTATTTATGGAAGATATCATTCATGTGGTCTTTCCATGAGTTCAGCAGCCAGGATGGTCAAGGGTCCAGTGTGCAAGTGTTGGCCTTCACAGATCCTAGGTTCCTGTTAGTATCTGCCATGATAACTGAGTAAAAATGGTCAATAAGCAGACCAAAATATTACAGTTGGCATCCAGAGAGTATTCCTGTTATCTTATCAGCAGGAAAAAAAAACTTTGTAAAGATGTGACAGGTTATTGTATGTTCCTGGGACAGTAGACATTCAGATTTAGGGGTCAGCAGAGGTTGAGATACCTGACACAACTGGGGTGGTCATGAACCAGCTGAGAAATGATATTTCTTTGTCAGCTGAGAAATAATGTTTCTTTGTCAGCTATCACCACCACTTCCTAGGTCTTCCAACGGGCTCTATAGCGTGCTCTGTCGGATTCAGTGTGAGTTTTCCACCAGTGTCTTTCTAGGTATCTTCCGTCCCTCTTTAGGTCACCCAGCTCTGTGACAAACCATGGGGCTAGCTTCTAGTCCAAGGGTGAGAGAAGCTAATGAGGAGCAATTTTGTCTACCGCTTCAAGGAGCTTCACATTTCAACCTCAACACAGTATGTGCTTGGAATCCTAGCATCCTCCAGAGCATTTTGGGAATCCAGAGGGATCCCTGAGCCTCCATGGGTGGACCATTTTAACTGCCTCCCCTTTTGGGGGGAGTACTGGGGCCATATTGACCCCTCACCTTCAGTAGAAGTGTGGTCACATCATGGTTCAGGCTGAAACTCCAACCACAAGACTCCCCCCCCAAGTCTCTGTGCAAAAGACCAAGTCTAAGTGGCCTCTTTCATGTGTTCGGACCATCAGGATTTGTCAGAGGCCCAGGGCAGCCAAAATCCTGGGCCAGCCCTGGTGAGGAGCATTCAGCATGAATGCTGAAGTCACTCGGAACAATCAGTCCAGGTGTCTCCGGCACCACCTCCGAGAACACCTCTGCCAGTTCAGAGATGGTGCCCACTGGGGAACTAGAGGGCTGGTAAACAAGCAGAATGACTAATCTGTCTTCAGTCAGGAGCACACAGTTAATGCCGGCTGCAGAGTGTACTTGGAGTCTGCAGAAGTTGAAGTGCTGCCAGATGATAAAGGCAACCCTTCCTCCTTGGCCACCAGTGTGGGTTTGGTGGAGGACTGCCTAACCAGGCAGAGTTAGTTCGGACAGATCAAGGTGAGTAGCTGTGTTAATCTGTCTGTACCAGTAGAAAAGAGCAGGAGTCCAGTAGCACCTTAAAGACAAACAAAATTTGTGGCAGGGTATGAGCCTTTGTGAGCAGTGACTCATGAAAGCTCATACCTTGCCACAAATTCTGTTAGGCCTTAGGTACTTTTAGTTGGGACAGACATACCATGTCATTTCCTTCCAAGGGAGCCAGTTTGGTGTAGTGGTTAAGTGCGCAGTGGGAGCCAGTTTGGTGTAGTGGTTAAGTGTGCGGACTCTAATCTGGGAGAACCGGGTTTGATTACCCACTCCTCCACTTGCACCTGGCTGGAGTACCTTGGGCAAGCCATAGCTCTGTACCAGCTGTTCTCTCAAAGACAATTTGGGAAAAAGCTCTCTCAGCCCCACCTACCTCACAGGGTGTCTGTTGTGGGGAGGGGAAGGGAAAGGAGTTTGTAAACTGCTCTGAGACTCCAAGTGAGTGAAGGGCGGGGTATAAATCTAATCTCTTCTTCTTCTTCTTCTTCCAACCATGTCTCTGCTATGCAAGCCAGGTCAATTTCTTTTTCTCCAGAACATTTAATAGAGGTGTGCAGCTTTATGCCTCACTGATCTGGTACAGCACAATATTAGCGCAGATGTAGGGAAAAGAGAAGCCCTTGCATCGTTTACTCACTGGATACTATGGAGCTTACATAGGTGGGAAGCATCCTTTCCAAATACTGGCCATCTCTGAAAAATTCACTTGCATATCTACCAGCTCCCATCGGTGCTGAGACAGTGGATTCATCAGACTCCTGCTCCAGATAAAGATTGCCCCACAAGATTGCAGATAAGACACACAGCAGTCCAGGTCTGCAGTTGTGATGTGTGGATGTTAGCCTTGTTCTGTATAAGAGTATTGCTCCTACTTCCCCCAAGGCGTGTCAGTGGTGTAGCTCTCCCTCTCCAGTAAGTGGAGTTTTCCTTTCACTCTTTGTATTCAGTGGCTGGGCCCTGCCCCTGCACCTCCCAGCCAAGTTCCCTCATCTTCTCATCCTTCAGCCTGCACCAAGAGGCAGTCACACCTCCAGTGAGGTGCTGGTCTGAATCGGCAGTCTCTCCTCGCTGCCAGCAGTGCAAAAAGACACAGAAAGCACATTGCTGCTCTTTTTTTATTGGCCAAAATGCATTTGGTTGTGAATTGGTGAACTGATGGTTTTGTTTCTTTTCAAATGATGTTGTTTTAGGCTTCAGATTTGCTGTAAATTGCTTTGTAGAGCTGACTGGATCAAAAAGCAGGCTAAAAACAAAACCACAAACACACCAATTTTTTTTTCTTTAGATGAGGAGGGAGAACATTGCAACTCTCATCCTGATTCAAGCTATTTTCCTCTCTCCCACTCTAGTCATGCACATACAATCTGAACATAGGGTTACCAATTCTGGGCTGGGAAATTCTTGGAGATGTGAGGGTGGACCTTATGGAAGGCAGAGTTTGGGGTGGGGAGGTAGCTCAGTAGGGCTGTGATGCCATAGAGTTCACCCTCTGAAGTGGCCATTTTCTCTTGGGGAACAAATATATGTAGCCTGGGCATCAGTTGGAATTCTAAGGAAACTCCAGGCTCCACCTGGAGGTTGAATAAGGAAAAGAGAAAACATCCATGGGACGACTGTTTCTGGTTTCCTGTGGGACTTTTTAAAATATAGTTTCCACCTGGAGGTTGGCAATCTTAATTGGAAGTCATGCAAGGACCACTGCAGAAAGGTGACAATGTTTGCAAAATCCATTGCCTGCCTCAATATTCTCTGTAAAAGGACCATGTTGCAAATTCCAGCCCCTGCTGTGTGGCCTGAGACCCTGAGGTTTTCAGCATGGTATTCAAGTTCTGGGTGTAACACATACGCACGTGTCCATATCCTTCATCACATTTTCCAGCTATTTTCATTCTGACTTCTTGATTGCTGTTTTCACCACCAAAAATCCATAAAAATCACCACAAGCACTCACAGAGAATGTAAAAAGAATGTGTTTACAAATCTTTTCCAAACATTTTTTTCAGATGTCACAGCTGAGTCCAATAGTACCTTAGAGAACAAGAATTTCATGGTGTAATTTTTCAAGAGTCAAAGCTCCCTTTGTCAGACAAAAGCTTCTGCTTTGAAACTCTTGTTGGTGTCTCTAAGGTACAACTGGACTCAAATCTTACTGTTCAGACCAACACGACTACCTTCTGAGACCATTACTGTCCAAAGACACACACACACACACACACACACACACACACACACACACACACACGTCATTGTTCACAGGAAGTCTCACATCTCGTGCATGCAGCGGGCAGGCAGGAGAAGGGTCAGGAAGAAATCAGTGTGAGAAACCCTTGGGAGTTTCCCCTGATGGACCACGGAGCCTGGCCTGTGCCTGGGGCAAAGGGGGGAGCATCTCTGTCTGCAGGTGGCAGCGAAGTGATGTTTTGGGCTGGAGTCTTGGAATATTATCTGTTCCACCATGAATCAAAGAGAAGTTCTGTGCAGTCATTTCTAGAATATCCAGTAGAGCCCTTCTTCTGTTCTTATGTATTTAAGGGCATTTTGGCTGGTCTTAGTAACAACCGCTTGTCAAGAAATGCTTTCTGACACCACTGATTTTGGATTTTTTCAAATAGAACAATATGGCCACCTGCTTAAAATGTTTATATGCTGCTTCCCTAGACACTTGCTCAAGATGGCTAGCAATAAAAACAAAACAATAAACATTCAAATTAAAGCAATAAATCGATAAAATTAATCCTCCAGCAATAAAACCATCTCTACAGTCAATTAAACCAATAATACTTCCAACATACATGTGTCAGACAAAGGCAGTTTGGACTCCCAAAAGCTCCTACCCTGAAACTCTTGTAGGTGTCTCTAAGGTGCTCCTGGACTCAAATCTAACTGTTCTATGGCAGACCAACACAGCTGCCCTCTGAAAATAAAACAAGCAGGGGCATAAAAGCACATCATAAAAACATAAACCAGCAAGAGTACACAGGTGGGTAAATATCATAAAGATGAGATAAAACTTCAACTAAAAAATTTGGGTGAAAAGAACTGTTTTAACCTGGCCCTTGTGTATGAACAAGGCAGCCCCCTAGGTGGGCCTGAAGATCCCCGAGGCACACCCGAGGTGCTGGTGTGTGGGGCAGTGGTCAGAGTGCTGGGCTAGGATCTTGGGAGACCCAAGTCTGAATCCCTCCCCCTTGGCCATGGAAACTCAGAAGGCAGTGGCCTTGGGCCACACAGACACACACACTCTGCCTAGACCACCTCACAGGACTGTGGGGAGGGAAAAACAGAGGAGGAGTGGAGAATGAGGCTAGCTGCTTGGAGAGAAAGGCAGACGAGAAATTAAGTGAATGAAATAAAGAAACAAATTGCAGTGGCTGTCTGCCTCACTGTTGGCAGGGCAGACAGTGGGGCTTGGAGCAGGGATCTGAACCAGCCAGCAGGACTGTATCTGGTGAGGCTGTCCGACCTTCAGGTGCCCCTGGTCCCCAGGGTGTGTTTATGCAGCCTGAAGAGGACTCAAGAAGCTGCCACAGACTGAATCAGCCCATCTGACTACCAGCCAGTTGGAGTGGTCTGCTCAGTCTGGCAGCGGCTCTCCAGAGTCCCAGTCAGGGAAAGGTGTTCCCCTTCCCATGGGAGATACTTCCAAGGACCGAACCAGAGACTTTCTGCATGCAAAACAGCTGCTCTGTCACGGAGTCACAGCCCCTCCTACCCAGAAACACTTTGTGAGCCTGCACAAATCTTTCAGCAAGGGGACGAGAGGATCCCTTCCCCTGCCCCACAGCATCCTGGCTGCCTTTTTTCCATCAAGGTGAAGCTTCTGGACAGTTCTCAGAGGCAGCTCCGTGTCAACCACATTATAATAATCTAACCTGGACCTGATCAGCCCATGGATTTCAGAGGACAGATCACACTTTCCAGGGACAGATCCAAATCCCTGGGTGTGTCAGCGGGAGCTTGGAATGCGGCCCTACTGATTGCTGGGCGTTTGGAGAGACCACTGGCGCTTTGGAGCAACTGGACCAAGCACCGCTGTGCTTGGAATCTGGCCGTGGAGGCCGACGATCCTCCACTCTGGCTCCCACTTGTCGCTTTCTTGCTTCCTTCTCCCTTCTCTGAATCCCCAGCGAGAACTGCTCCGCTCCTTTACAGCACCTTTCAGCTGTCTGAGAGGGAGCGCCCGGGGAAGAGGTGGCAATGTCGCTGCTGTGTTAAGGTTCAGAGCCTCGCCCCGCCCCGCCCCGCCCCGCCGCACCCCACCCCACCCCACCGCTACATTGAACACACCCTCCGAGAGTAGCAAGGTCAGAGGGAAAGTCCCCGGCTCAGACAGGAGCCGGGCGGACAGGGCACAGCTGCCGGCAAGCCTGCCCCCGATTCCCTGGCTGGGGGCTCCTCAGCACTGATGGAGAAGGACTTCGCCCTTGCCCAGAGGGCTGTGGCATTCCCGTCTATCGTTAATGCACCGTGCCTGGCCTGCCTTCCTTCTCCCCACCCCGCCATTCAAAAGAGGACCCAGAGCTGCTTGGAGCAACTGGATCAGCTTCTCTGGTTTTCTTGGTGGGGGGAGGAAGCTTTCGGTTTAGGACTCTGGTGGAAGGGATCTGTCGCCCTGATCAATTTCCACCCTCTGCCTGAAGGGAAGCCTTTGCAGAAGAGTTACCTGCAGGGGGGGGGGGGGCTCCCGCCAGGTGGCAGTCCAACACTAAAGTTTGGGGAAGAGGCAGAAAGTAGCGGGAACTCTGCTCCCCCCTCCCCGCCGGGGTCCACCTTAAATAAATGCCTGCAGTGGGGGGGGGGGGGGTTGGGCCGCGACCCCCAGGTGCAGCCCGAAGGCTGTGGGCGAGAGGAGCAGGCTGGTTTGGACGGGGAGGGAGGGTAGCTCCGGGCCCTCACCCCTATCCCCCCCCCCCCCGCCCCGAGCAGCAGCCGCTCCCGCCTCGCTCTCACCCACCGGCTGCGCGGGAGTCCTCCGAGGCGCGGGCACGCAGGGCCGGCAGCAGCGCGAGAAGCTTAAGCCACGCCGAGCGCATCTCCACCCGCGGCTCTCGGCGCGCTGGCCCAGCTGCAAGTGAGAGGCCGTGGGCGGGGAGGAGGGCGAGGCGAGGGCGGGCGGGGACTGCCGCCCGACGGGACGGGACTGCGGACAGAGGCCTTCCCAACGCCCAGGGGTTCCGGCCGGTCTCGGGGGGGGGGCAGGGGAGCTTCCCGCGGGCTGCCAGCCTGCCAGCCCCTAACCCGAGCCTCGCCAGGGATGTGCCCCCCGACAGCCGGCCCTCTACCCCCCCCAGCCTTTGCTTCCCTCTCACAGGACTGCCCCCCCCCAGCTGCGCTTTTGGTGTCCGGGCGAAGTCCCCCTGAGCCCCCCCCCCCCCGCCGCCATTTCGGACTTGGCGGGTACCCTGCCCTCTCCTTTGCAGATCTCTCATTCATTCATTCATTAGGCTTATATGCTGCTCTCCCTGACAAGCGGGCTCAGAGCTGCTCACATATAAATACATTAAAACATTTAAAACAGATATAATCGAACATGAAATTCACAATACAAAAGTTAAAGTGCTGGAAAAAGATGGTGTAGTATAATACCCAGCATTCTCTGCTTACAAGTGATGATGATACTCGCAGTCGTCCACGTCCTAGGCTGGGATCATGATGGTCAACAGGGGTAAAGGGAGGAAGGCAAAAGGGGAGGTGGCCCCTATTTATAAGCCTGGTGGAAGAGCTCCATCTTGCAGGCCCTGCGGAACTGCACAAGGTCCCTGGAAGGGCTGCCGGTTCCCAGTGTCACCTGAGGGACTCTGCTATCTCCCAGGCATTGGGGCGGAACTGGAGAAGTGCGCAGGGGGCCTGGATCAATTCCCAGCCAGTGCGATTGGACACTCTGGTCCTGGCCCGGGATGGGGCACAGCGCAATCCTATACAGAAAAGTATTGGAGTCCCAGACGTGTTGAGGTGAAATCAGCAAGCATTCTTTATTGGAGGTTCAGATGATCATGAGAAAGGGTGGTCAGGGGGCCTGCTAATATTCACAGGTAAGCCGCACCCCCGACCTCGCCCAAATGGTGTGATAGGTGTAGTTTCCTGCCAGTGACAATCATAGGCCTGTTTGAATATTCGGAGCTTCTCACTGGGGGAAATTAGGATCCAGACCGAAGCTCGGGCCTTTCCTGGCCATGTGCTCTGCAGTGGCCATGTGGCCGTCACCCTTGCATACATTACACTCTGGGGCGTTAGTTGCCCCATGGTTGCGAGTTGAGAAAACAGGACGGCCGTGCAGTCCTGATCTGAGTGGGACCCTGCAACCCAGTCCCTGCAGGGCGCTTGCCTTCTGGCTGCGTGGGGACTGGCGATCTTACACGATTCACAGCGCCTCCTTTAGACTGGCAAATTAACCGGGCCAGAGGTCAGTGCACCACAGTGGCCACCACCACTGGCTGGGCTTGACTCCTCCGGTGCTTCAGCCAAGCCCTGACCAGTCAAGCCGGGGCAGGAGCCCCGTGCCAATCCCATGGAGCCCCCTAGGAGTTTTGGGACCCCCAGGGCTTTGTGAAAGGAACATCCAGGCCAGTTTGTCTGCTGATGGAAAAGGGCCACCACTCTCTTTTCCAGCCCTGGAAACACCTTCTCTCCTAGGAACATTTTCATACAGAAACCCCAACCCCAATATGCCGGGGTGCTGACAACACATCTCCCCAACACGAATACAACTTTCTTACTAGTGAAGAGGCCATGGTGGAGGTTTCAGTCATCTGGTTTTGAAAACACAAGGGTGTATTGAGTTGGATACCAGAACAATAATTGAGTTGTGCCTTGGAAAGATACGGAAAGTATCTTACATGGTGGTGGTGGGGAAACAGGGTAAACTTATCATTTGACCGTGACACTGTAACATCAAAAGGTAATTTGTGAAGCTGAGCTGATAAGGCAGTTGAGAGAATGGGGACTTTTGACTTCTGATCAATGCAAAGAAAGCAAAGGTTATTGAAGAGTACTGGACTCGGGAGACCAGGAACGGTGAAATCATGAAGCCTTTATTGAGTGATTCAGCATGTCCAGTAGATGGCCAGATCAAGCATGCTTACAGGGCTACAGGGCCCTCATTATATGCTGGCCGGAGCCACACCTCCGGCTGCACCCAAAAGACCTGATAGGGGTTTAACATATGTGCATGTTTGTCATAGGTTCCCTGGAGGAACCTTTGACTGCATTGGCTCTCCAGGGAGAACCTAGGTCCCACATTGGTGGAGGCTTAGAATCCGGACGTCTATTGTTCCTCCAGATTCAAGCTCCCCTCTCTGCCTGACCATGTGCTCTGGCCATGCGGCAGGCGCCATTACCTGGGAGCACATGGCAGGCTGATTGCTACACAGAACATACTACATTACAGTTATGTTAACTAGAAATAATGAAGGACTACCACCAATTAACTTCTGGGTGGGGGAAAGAGATGCTTTTTAAAAATCACTCTGTGCCACTGAGCAATACTTGGCCCAGTCACTTGCTAGAAGAGCAGCTCTGGTGAAGGAGGCTTCAATGGGTGACAGTTGGGTATGCAGTTCAGCTGCAAACTGTGGGTGGGAGGGTGAAGGGAATTATTTTCATGCCCCAAGGAATGTTCACTAGGAATGTTTGGCTTCCTTGCACCAGTTACAGATCCACCTAACAGTAACAGGATCCAAACCACAGTTTACCAACTTGTCAAGAAGAATATTATGTGGAACCTTATGAAAAGCTTTACTGAAATCAAGATAAATGATGTCTACAGCATTCTCCTGATTCAGCAAGGTAGTAACTTTCTAAAAAAAGAGAGATAAAGTTAGTCTGACATGCCTTGTTCTTGAGAAACCCATGCTGGCTCTTCGTAATCTTTCTAAATGCTCAAGGAGTGATGATTTATTCTAAAACTTTTCCTGGACTGATTTCCCACAAGCAGCTATGCTGCTGTCGCTCTTCTGCTTGCCCCGGTTGCCTTGGTCAATTTCACACTATTCACTGCAGGGCCACATTTTGACCTGCAAGTCCCCCCCCCCCCCGATTTCTCCCGCATCTTCTTGATCCTTGTTTTTTGAGATCGAGAAGATGTTAGGAAAATTGGGGGGGGCGAGATGTGGGTCAAAATGTGGCTGTGCAGCAACTAGTGTGAAATTGACCAATGCAACCGGGGTAAATGGAAGAGAGATGGTGGCACAGCTGCTTGTGGGAAATGGGTCCTGGTATAGACGTCAAGCTAACAGGTTAGTAGTTACTCGAATCCTCCTTTCCCCCCTTCTTAAAGATGGGAACAACATATGTCCACCTCCAAACTTCTGGCACCTCAACTGTTCTCCAAGAATTCTCAAAAATAATGGACAGAGGCTCAGAAATTACATCTGTGAGGTTTTTTTGAGTACCCTTGGATGCAATTCATCTGGCCCCGAGGACTTACTTTCTTTTAAAGAAACTAGGTGCTTATGTATTACCCCTATGCTGATCCTAGGCTGCAACTCCCTTCCCTCCTCATGTGTTCTGTTTTTGCCATGTTGAGCACCATTTCCCTCACAAGAGAAGAGTGAGGAAAAGTAGGAATTCAGCAGCTCTGCCCGCTCCTCATCACCTGTTACAATTTCACTTTCCTGTCCCCACAATGGGCCTACCATGTCCTTGTTCATTTTCTTATTTTGAAGTTTGAACATAACAAAAGAACCCTTTTTGTTGTTTTTAGCATCTCTTGCTAGACTAAGCTCATACTGAGCTTTAGTTTTTCTAGCACTCTCCTTACAAGCACTAGTGATTTGTTTATATTCATTCTTGGTTATAAGACCCTCCTTCCATTCTCTAAATGAGTCTTTTTTATTTCTCAAGTCTTTAGAAAGCTGTTTGTGGAGCAACCTTCGCTTCTTTAGGCTTCTCTCATTTTTCCTTCTCATAGAAATTACATGGTCACTAATACCCAGGGTACCCACTACTTTCACCTCATCAACCAGTTCTTCCCTGTTGGTGAGAATCAAGTCCAAGATGGCAAATCCTCTTGTTTCCCTCTCCACTTTCTGGAAAATGAAATTGCCGGCAAGACAAGCCAGGAGTTTATTGGACCTTTCATTTTTAGCAGAGTTGGACTTCCAACAGATATCCAGGTAACTGAAATCTCCCATGACCTCTGTGACCCATCTCTTTGAGAATGTTGTAATTTGTTCTCAGAGTGTCTCATGAAGTCCCCTGCCTGGCTTGGTAGTCTACAGCAGACCCCCACCACAATATCACTATTATTTCTTCCTCCTTTTATTTTTCCCAGAGACTCTCAACTGAACTTCCACATTCAGATTCCTGTATTTCCTCTCAAATATGTACCTCCTTGATGTATAATGGTACTCCCTCCCCCTTCCTTATTTTTCTATCCCTTTTAAACAAGTTATACCCCTCAATCAAAATATTCCAGTTGTGAGTGTCATTCCAGGTTTCAGTAATGCCTATCAAATCATAGTCCCCCTCCTGGAGTTGTCCCAGAATTAATACTGATCTCCAGCCTATAGAAATCAGCCCCCCTAAAGGACATGGCTGCTATGGAGGGTGGACTCTATAGCATTATATCCCCCTGAGGCCCCTCCCCATCTAAACTTAGTCCTCCCTGTGCACTGCTCCCCAATTTCCAGTAATTTTCCAAGCTACAGTTGGCAACCCGATGTACTGGAAGATCATAGATCTGAGAGTAGAAAAAAGATAAAAGTGTTCTCCTTGGGTTCCCAGTAAGGTAAGTAGACTTCTACAAGGAAAATAAGAAGGGTTTAAAAGGGGGATAATATACAATTATTTTTTCAAGCAATTATGAAGCCAGAATACCAACAGAGGGTTGGGGGCTATCCAGTGTTTTGCACGGTGTGTCACATGTATGAGTATCTGCCCACTGGGCAGAAGTCTTAGGTGTGTGCCCAGTGCAATGAGCTCTTGGTTCTCAGGGAAGGAGTTTGCTCCCTTGAGGCCAAGGTGGCTGACGTGGAGAAGCAGAGACAGTCAGTTAGGTGCATGGAGAAGACTCTCAAGGACTTGTTAGATATGTCTGGATGTCATGGGCATTGGTGAGGGGGAGCTGACGGTGGCAGGAGAACCCACACCTGGCCCTACTGAAGCATCTGAAATGGAAAGTTTGCCGTCACCGCCCACTTTAGTAATGGCTGAGGAGGAACAGCTGTCAGCAGACAGCCCCCCTGACTCGCCTCCAAAGATTGCGCGATTAAGGGACCGCCTCCGCCAGGATCTGGCATCCTGGCAGCATAAAGCACCCTTGAGGAGCAGGTGGTCATTCAGCCCTGAGTTTTAGCGGAAGCAGGGGTGCATGCACCAATCGCTAATTGGAAACAGCAGCAGAGGGATATTTAGCTCCCCACTCTAGGCTGGCTTCTTGTGGAAGCAACTAGTCGAACTTCCGATGCCCTTGCACCCACCCCATCTCTGTCTCTGCACAGCTTCATCCTGTTCTGAACTCTCAGCTCTCTGACCTTGGCGTTGATGACTCTGCTCCTGCTCTGAACCTCCGGCTGACTGACTCTGGCTCTGAACAACTTCCCTCTGGCTTTGAACTCTCAGCTCTCTGACCCCAGCTCTGAACTACTCTGCTCCAAACTCCCAGCTCTCCAACCTCGGCTCTGAATGACCTGCCCCAGCATGTGACACTGAATCTGGCAGCCCCACCACTGTCAGGGAGCATGAAGATCAAGAGGGAACAGGGCACCATGCTGTAGATAAGGGAAATGTGCCCTCAGAAGGGACCTCTTCTTCAGCAGGTGAACGGGTATCCTTTCACACCAAGGAACCATCCTTGGGCAGGGAGGGAGGGGGGTTCTTGGTAGTTGGTGATTCGATCCTCAGGCAGGTAGACAGCTGGGTAGCGAAACTGCATACTGACCGTATTGTGACTTGCCTGCCTGTTGCAAAGGTAGTGGACATTACGTGTGTTCTAGATAGGCTGGTAGATTGTGCTGGGGAGGAGCCAGTGGCCGTGGTACATGTTGGCACCAACAATGTGGGGAAATGCAGTCGTGAGATCCTGGAGGAAAAATTTAGGCTGCTAGGCAGGAGACTCAAGGCCAGGACTTCTGATAAGTATTGGAGTCGGGAGTCCATGGAATAGTGAAACAGCTAGATCTTTATTGCTGGTCCGGATGAAGCATACAACCCAGGGCTTGAAGCCCTCCTTTTATGCTGGTCAGGGACAATCCCCTGACCTCACCCAACTGGCCTTATAGGCTATTAGAAGTCTATTTACATTTCATAGGTTCCCTGGGAGAAACCTAGGTACATGATTGGTGGCTGGTTTGAATCTACCTGACCTTTGTTCTACCTGACTGAAGCTCAGGTAGTTTCTTGGCCATGCGGTCGCAATTATGGGAGCACATGGCGACCGCATGGTCAATACATAACACCCCTCCCCCCATAGTCCAGAACCCCTCTGCACACATAGTCTTTGAGATAGTCCGGGCGTCTGCGCTCACGCCCAGAGCGCCAGTGGGTTGTAAGGCGAGGCGTGTTGCTTGTGTTGGCAGGTTGCGGTGTGGGTAGTTGTTCTGCTGGTGAGGCATGTCTGCTCGGGGGTCGTTCAGGTGTGGATGGTGCGGCTGCTCCGTCCGCGGGCAGGAGCGGCATCTCCGCAGTCTCCGGATCAGGGTCTGGCGCTGCTTCTGGAGTCGTGTCGATGTCATGGTCCGTTGGTGCAGGGAGTTCGGGGGTCTGGGTCACGTCATGGTTCGGTGTGCGGCGTCGAATCTGGTCGATGTGCCGTCTCCAGACTACGCCATCTTCCGTAAGGACCTCGTAGGAGTAAGGCCCGGTGACTCAGATGATCCTTGCGGGGAGCCATGTCGGACCCGCGCGAAGTTCTTCGTGTATACGGGGTCTTCGGGAGCGAATCCTCGGGCGGCTGGCTGGTCCTCCGTTGTCGGGTTCCCCTCGATTGCTCGGTTGGAATGTAGGCGGTCCAGGACGGTTCCCAGTCGTCTTCCCATCAGAAGTTCGGCTGGCCGGTGCCCGGTCCCTGAGTGGGGAGTGTTCCGTTGGCAGAACAGGAACTTGTACAGCTGCTCTTCCCAGTCGCCATGCTCCATCTTCTTTAAATCGTCCTTCGTTGTCCTCACCATGCGCTTGGCCTGGCCGTTGGTTGCAGGGTGGAACGGAGTGGAGTGGATGTGGCGAAGACCGCAGGCTTCCACGAACCTTTGAAACTTGCCGGAGGTTAATGCAGTCCGGTTGTCGGTCACGAGAGTTTCTGGCATTCCGTGTGTCGCGAAGACTGGCCAGAGACTTCTTAAGGCAGCATTGGTGGAGGTCAATGCTACTGGCACTACCTCAAGCCACTTGCTGTAGCTGTCTACAATTATAAGAAACAACCAGCCCTGGACCGGTCCCGCGAAGTCTAGGTGCAGACGGGACCAGGGCTTGTTAGTGGATTCTCAGGATCAGACGGGAGCGTGTGGCGGATCTGGCCGTGACTCCTGGCATTTGGTACACTTCTGGACCCACCCCTCAATGTCTTTGTCCAGGCCTGGCCACCACACGTAACTACGGGCCAGGGCTTTCATGCGTACAATTCCTGGGTGAGCCTCGTGTAGTGCCTCTAGCACTCGGGGCTGCAGGGGCCCGGGGATCACCACTCGAGATCCCCATAGCAGGCACCCCTTGTGGGCCGATAGTTCGTGCCTGCGTGCCGTGAAAGTGGCAAAATCTGGTCCCGGTTTTTCCGGCCACCCCCTTCCCACCCAGTCTGAGACACGGGAAAGGATGCGGTCCCGCCACGTGCGATGGGCCACATCCGATACCTGTACGGGGCGCTCCGGTAGGTCCTCCAGGAGCGCTATGTGGAAAGCGGGAGCCGGATCAGGGTCGCAGGACGGGAGGGGAAGACGGCTGAGGGCGTCGGCGTGTCCCATCGCCTTCCCCGGGCGATGCATCAATTCGTAGGAGTAGCCTGACAAAAAATTGACCACCGCAGGACCCACGGGGACAGCATGTGAGGGGTCTGCCAGTAGGGGGCAAGGAGACCCAGCAGAGGCTTGTGATCTGTGGCCACGGTGAATGACCGTCCGTAGAGATAGTCATGGAATTTCCTGACACTAGCTACGATCGCTAGGACCTCCTTGTCGATCTGGGCATAGTTCCGTTCCGACGACGACAGGGTCCTGGAGTAATAGGCAACCGGTACCTCCTTTCCGTTGGGTAGCCGGTGTCCCAAGACTGCCCCAACGCCATAGGGGGATGCGTCGCAGGCCAGGATGACAGGGAGCCTCTCATCGAAATGCGCTAAGACCGCATTTGAAACTAGTAAGTCTTTGACGGCCCGGAAAGCCACGTCATGCCTGGGACCCCAGGCCCAAGCCACTCCCTTGTCCAGGAGATGATGCAGGGGTTCAGCGACCGCCGCCTTGTGCAGAAGGAAGGCGTGGTAGAAGTTCAAAAGTCCAAAGAACGCCTGGAGTTCCGCCTTTGAGGACGGACGGGGTGCACCTGTAATCGCCGCTACCTTCTCCTTTGTCGGGTGAATGCTGTCCGCGGTCACTTCGAACCCCAAGAAAGTCACCGAGGAGACTCCCAGGGTACACTTGTCTTTTCGGACCTTGAGACCTGCGTCCTGGAACCTTTGCAGCACCATCCGTGGGCGAGCCGCGAACGTGTCGATGTCCGGGGCGGCGATGAGGATGTCGTCGAAGAATGGCTTCACCCCTGGAACATCTTTGAGGAGAAAATCCATCAGATTTTGAAAGATCCCTGGTGCTACGCTGACCCCGAATTGGAGGCGTTTTACCTTGAATGCTCCCTTGTGAGTCACAATCATTAGTGCCTCGGCCGTTGCCTCGTCTACGGGAAGCTGCTGATAGGCTTGGATCAGGTCTAGTTTTCCAAATATTTTGGCACCCGTGAGGGAGGCCAGGACATGGCTGACCACCGGTACCGGGTACGCGTGGTCCTGTAATGCCTTATTAATAGTACATTTGTAATCCGCGCAGATGCGGACTTCCCCGTTAGCTTTGAGGGGGGTCACAATGGGAGTCTCCCACTTGGCGTGGGAGACCGGCTCGAGCACCCCTTGTGCCATGAGCTTTTCCAACTCCGCCTCCACTTTGGGCTGGAAGATGAGTGGTGGCCGGCAGACAGCCACGCGGATGGGCCGGACTGCCGGGTCCAGGTCGAAGGAAACTGGGGGTCCTTTGTAGCAGCCCAATGAGCTGTTGAAAACGGTGGGAAATTCCTCGCAGATGGATGAGAAGTCAGTAGAGCCCATGCGGTGTATTCCGGTCCACTGCACTCCGAGCGGCTTGAACCATGTGCGACCTAGGAGACTGGTTAGATTGCGCTCCACCACGAGAAGGTCCAGCAGGCCGTTAAAGGCGTGGTACTGGACCCGGACCATGGCTAGCCCCTTAATAGCCATTGGGTTTTTCTGGAAGTCCCGGAGGACCAACCCAGCCGGCAGCCGCAGCCAGCATGCCCCCTTCGGGCTGAGGTGGCGGAACGTAGCTGCGGACACAATTGAATATGCTGACCCTGAGTCCAGTTCCATGGAGCAAGGAACTCCCTCTATTCGGAGAGACACAGAAATCGTGCCCAGGATGGGCTGGGGCAAGTTCATTACCGTGGCCGTGGGAACGACACTACCCACTTCGTCGAAGTTCACTGCTGGGGCACGGTGGCTGTTCCTCAGGCGGCAGGCCCGGGCGAGATGTCCTGCTTTCCCGCAGGCGCGGCAGATGGCATCACGGAAGTGGCATGTCCGTCTGTTGTGGGGGTCCCCGCAGCTGGCGCACGTTGGGGCCTGCCTGTTGAGGGAAGCAGAAGAGGGAACAGAGACAGATGCTGGGCGCCAGCCCTTCGGCCTGGGGACACCGGGCTCACCCTTCTTCGAGCGTGGTTGCATCCAGTGGACGTCCTCTTCTTCGCTTGAGTCGGGTTCGGGAGGAGCCGCCTGGTGGACTTTGGTGGCTGCCTTGTCCTTTTGCGTTGTCTCGAAGGCTGCTGCCATTTGGAGCATCTTTTCCAAGGTTGATTCCAGCATTGCGATGAGGCGCCGGCAGAGCTTGGCTTCCCGGACCCCTCCCATGAAGGCGGTCTCCATGTGGTCATCCACATGGCGAAATTCGCAGCCCACGGCTAGTCGACGGAGTTCAGCCAGGAAAGTGGTGGCCGACTCCCCCGGCTGCTGCTGGCGCTGTATGAACTCCCAGCGCCTGGCCAGTTTTGATGGCTTCGGGGCGAAGTAATCACCGAGGGTCTTGGTGAGCATGTCGTAAAACACCTCGGTGGGGTCTTGCGGGGCTAGTAGGTTCTGGGCCACCCGCATGACCTCCACCCCTCTGGAACTCAAGAGCCAGGTGCTCTTCAGGTCCGCATCTGTGATTCCTCGGACTTAAAGGTGCAACCCAGCGTCTTGAGCCAGGACTCCCACATCTCGGGGCGAGACGTATCAAAAGGGGTAATTGGTCCCGGAGCGTTTGCCATATTTACCAGAGCAGGAGCGGCGGCGGCTGTTTGAGCGATGTCCTCGTGTCTTGTGGCGGTGCCAGGGAGCGCTGAGGCTCGGTGCTGGCTAGTGCCGGAGGATCGGGCTCAGAGCGGCTTGCGGCGAGGCGTTGGACCGCTGGAGCTCGGAGATGCCTGCAGCCAGCGGGACAGAGCTCATCGGCTGGAGAGTCGCTCATCGGGATCCCATCCTCGTTGCCACTGATAAGTATTGGAGTTGGGAGTCCATGGAATAGTGAAACAGCTAGATCTTTATTGCTGGTCCGGATGAAGCATACAACCCAGGGCTCAAAGCCCTCCTTTTATGCTGGTCAGGGACAATCCCCTGACCTCACCCAACTGGCCTGATAGGCTATTAGAAGTCTATTTACATTTCATAGGTTCCCTGGGAGAAACCTAGGTACATGATTGGTGGCTGGTTTGAATCCACCTGGCCTTTGTTCTACCTGGCTGAAGCTCAGGTAGTTTCTTGGCCATGCGCTCTGGCCATGCTCTGGCCATGTGCTCTGGCCATGCGGTCGCAATTATGGGAGCACATGGCGACCGCATGGTCAATACATAACAACTTCCAAGGTAGCCTTCTTGGAAGTGCTACCTGTTCCACACGCAGGGCCGGAGAGACAGACACAGATCAGGAGTCTGAATCCTTGGATAAGACGATGGTGTAGGGGGGAAGGGTTCAAATTTGTTAGGCACTGGGATGTTTTTTGGAACAAGAGGGAGCTGTACAAGAGAGACGGTCTCCACTTGTCCCGGGAAGGAACCAGGCTGCTGGTGCTTAAAATCAAAAAGGTGGCAGTGCAGTTTTTAAACTGAACATTGGGGGAAAGCTGACAGGAGATGAAAAGTCTCTGGTTCGGGATGGCTCATCTCAAAGAGATGAAGGGGTAGCTGTTACTTTTCTTCAAGGAAATGGATTAGAATTGTCCGGTGAGACTGTGGCAAATGGCAGGGACTGCCTGGCAAGGTCTTGAGGCAGCAGGAGGAAGGTTGTGGGCTTAACATGTATGGGAAACTATAGATGTTTATATACTAATGCTAGAAGTGTCTGAGGTAAAATTGGGGAGTTGGAATGCTTGGTGTTGAGGGAAAACATAGACACTGTGGGTATTTCAGAAACTTGGTGGGATGAGAAAAAACAGTGGGATACAGTGATTCCTGGTTATAAATTATATTGGAAGGATGGGAGGGAAGGGTTGGAGGTGGGGTGGCTCTGTATGTCAGAGAGGGTATACAGTCCAGTAAGACTGAGAGGATAAGAAAATTGGATTTGCTTCTGGAAATGCTATGGGTTGAATTGGTCATTTTAAATTTTTTTTTATTTGTATTGAGGTCTTACATTTCATATCCATTCATAATCCTTTTCATCAGGTTACATAACACAATATCAATTTTCCCCTTTATTATTCCCTCCCTCCTTACAAGAGCGACCAGAAAAAAAACCCCTTGTTATTATATCTGTAACCATGAGCACACCCTTTGGAGCTTTAAAAATATATCATTATTGGGGCCCCCTTCTCTTACCCATCTTATATACCCAAACCATTTCTTCCTTAACTCCAACGCCTTATCTTCCCATGTCTTATCCTGTTTTATTATCAATAAAATATTTGATTGAATCCATTCCTATAGTTACAAGTTCCATCTTTCCAAAGTCCATTTTAAAGCATCTTTCCATCCATATGCTATTATCACATGAGCCGCTAGAATCATAGCTTTAAATAAATCCTTTTTGGATTTGTCTACTTTATTATTTCCCAAAATTCCCATAAATAACAAGATTGCCAACTCCAGGTTGGGAAAACCCTGGAGATTTAGAAATAGAGCCAATGGACGGTGGGGTTTGGGAAAAGGAAGGTCCTTAGAGGGATATAATGCTATAGAGTCTGCCCTTCTAAGCAGTCATTTTCTTCTAGGGATTGATTTCAGTAGTACAGAGATCACTTGTAATCCCAGGAGATTTCCAGGCCCCACCTGGAGGTTGCCAACACCAACATGTGATATTCAGGAATTGCAAGCAGATCCTCTAATGCAGGGGTGGCCAAACTGTGGCTCAGGAGCCACATGCGGCCCTTTCACACATATTGTGTGGCTTCTGGCAGGGCAGTTGGGGAAGCGAAAGGGAGGCATACCTTCCTGATTGGTCTTCCCTTCCCCTGCCAGTGTAGGTTGCCATCATCCAGATGGGGCCTGGAGATCTCTCACTATTGCTCCTAATCCCCAGATGACAGAGATCAGTTCCCGTGGAGGAAATGGCTGCTTTGGAAGGTGAACTCAGTGGCATTATACCCTACTGAGATCCTTCCCCTCCCCAAACCCCGCCCTCCTGAGGCTCCACCCCCAAAATCTCCAGGTATTTCCTGGACCAGAGCTTGCAACCCTAAGCCTATGTTCCCCTCCTTGGATAGGCTTGGGATGGGGGTGCAGAGAACAAAAGCAACTTTAACTTTAAATGCATTCTTAAAGACCCTCCCCCTGCTGGCCATTTTGGAGAAGCCATTTGTCTCTTAAAATCCCTTCTCCAAGCCAAGCCAGCCAGCATGGGGACATGGGGGTCTTGGAAGATGCAAGTTAAAGTTGCTTTCTTTCCACCTCTCTCCCCCACCCCCCATCTATTTGCTTTCTTTCCACTTTTTTCTTTCCACCTTTCTTTCTCTCTCTCTTTCTCCCCTCTCTTTCCATCTAAAGTTAAATATCAATAGTTAGGAGTGGTTAACACATGGAATTCACTGCCACAGGAGGTGGTGGTTGCTACAAGCATGGATGGCTTTGAGAGGGAATTAGATAAACATATGGAGCAGAGGTCCATCAGAGGCTATTAGACAGAAGTTATAGATTGGAACTCTCAGTCTGGGGCAAGTGATGCTCTGTATTCTTGGTGCTTGGGGAGGGGCGGGCAACATTGGGAGGGCTACTAGTGTCCTGGCCCCACTCTAGACCTCCTGATGGCCCCTGGTATTTTTGGCCACTGTGTGATAGAGTGTTGGACTGGATGTGCCATTGGCCTGATGCAACATTGGCTTCTCTTATGTTCTTATTATCAATATCTGCTTTTACTCCTTTTGTTTTTATTTTTGGCAGTCTCATTAATAAAAAGCAAATCTGCATATTTTCAATAAAAACATGTGGGTTATATTTGTTTATATCTTGTGCCTCTCAAACATTGCAAACAGACATAAGAACATAAGAACATCAGAGAAGGTTAGGGTTAGGGTTAGGCTGAATGTGTGAGAATAACAGGGAAGGAGTTGTGGGAGAGGGAGGCTAGCTGCCAAGCCTAATCATTGCAGGCTACGTGCCTTTTTGGTGAGAATGCAACTGCTAGTAAATTTTGCGCCTTTGCTGTAGTTGCCCTGATTGGTGACAAGCTTTGATCCTGCTGTTTGAAATGTGTATAATTGACTCTTGCCACATACAATGGCATCACTAACACTGGACGTGTATACTGAAGACCATTAAGAAATAAAAAGGACTTTGTTTCACATTAAGGTCTGGTTTATTGGATCTATCAGTTTCTCACACTCAAGAGTGGAACCTTCAATACCTGTGTAGCAATCCTCCTTTCTGCTAGCCAAGTCCTGCTGTATACCACATTGGTCATGGTGACTCTTTCAAAAGCATTTCCATGAGCCTTTGGGAAACATGCAAATTAATTTAGGGTAAGGGTTAGTTTAGGGTTAGTTTAGGGATTGGGGTTAGGGTTAGGGATTGGGGTTAGGGGTTAGGGTTAGGGATTGGGGTTAGGGTTAGGGTTACTAGGGTTAGGGTTACTAGGGTTAGGGTTACTAGGGTTAGGGTTACGGCTAGGGTTAGGTTTAGGGCTAGGGCTAGGGGTATGGCTAGGGTTAGGGTTCGGGTTAGGGTTACGGCTAGGGTTACGGCTAGGGTTAGGTTTAGGGCTAGGGCTTGGGCTAGGGTTAGGGTTAGGACTAGGGCTAGGGCTACGGTTAGGGCTAGGGTAGGGTAGGGTTAGAAAATTCCACAAAAATAGAAGAAGAAATGGGTCAAAGGACCTGAAAACTGGAGAGAAGCCAGGAGCTGAAATGAAGCATGACTGTCCTCTACCCAGTCTAGGGTTAGGGTTAGGGTTAGGGCTAGGGCTACGGTTAGGGCTAGGGCTAGGGTTAGGGTTAGAAAATTCCACAAAAATAGAAGAAGAAATGGGTCAAAGGACCCGAAAACTAGAGAGAAGCCAGGAGCTGAAATGAAGCACGAGTGTCCTCCACCCAGTCTAGGGTTAGGGTTAGGGTTAGAATTAGGGCTAGGGTTAGGGTTAGAGCTAGGGCTAGGGCTAGGGCTTGGCCTAGGGCTAGGGGTACGGCTAGGGCCTGGCCTAGGGCTAGGGCTAGGGTTCGGGGTTTAGGGGTTAGGGTTAGGGTTCGGGGTTAGGGTTAGGGGTTAGGGTTTAGGGTTCGGGTTAGGGGTTAGGGGTCAGGGTTCGGGTTCGGGTTAGGAAAATAGAATTTTTTTTTTTTAGGAAAATAGATTTTTTATTAAAAAATAACCATTCTACATACAAACATAAAACCAAATTTTTCCCAATTTACAAATTTTCAAATTTGAAATGTTCAGATTTACAATTTTCTAAAATTTCAAAAAGTAATAAACAAACATATCACTTTAGAATCACAGAATCATAATAAAGCAGTTTAAGACATTTGAAAACATTTCAAAACATTTAAATTTTTTTTAAACATTCAAAAACATTTAAACACATTTAACCATTAGTAAACAGTTATAAACATATTCAAACCTTTTAAAACACAATTAGTTATTATTATTTATTATTTTTATATACAACTTTATAACTTTATAGCTTTATAATTTTATAACTTTATAACTTTATAACCGTCTTAACCATTGTTTCCCAAAACAGTTACATTCTAGGCATAAGGCCTAGAATCCGTTTTAAGCTGCAGCCATGAACTATGTGTGTTAAAGTCCTGGCAAGATCCCGTGAGGTGTCCCTCAGTGCACAGGGGGGTTCACCTCGCGGAACCATCGCCAACGATTGCTGTAAGTAGCTGGTTTTGTGTTCCTCTGTTCCCACGATCGCACCTTCGCAATATAGCTTATGATGTAACTGATGCTATTCTGAAGAGGTACCGGTGACTTAGTGTAAGCTTCTGATCGCCTGTCTCTGAAGATCCCATGAAGGACAATGAGGTTGAGCAGGCGCACCACTGACCACGGCACCCCTCCCACTGATGTGCCAGCAACCTTGGAAAGGTCTCCCGACGGTGGTGTTGACTCTGTCCATGCCTCCCGCGGTGAGCCGTAGCCTCCCCTTGGCTCTAAACCTGAGACGATGGTTTCCCAGTCCTGCACCGCTAGATAAGGCCACTCTAACTTCCGTGCCACTGCCAGCCAGAGGCGTTTAACTGTCAGACAAGTCTTGACTGCATGTTGTATCGTTTCCGGCGTGTCGGCATCCACGCAACCCTGCCGTCGACACCCCCTCTGTCCCACTGCCGTCGAAACCTTCTTCACGCCCACATAGAGAACTTGATGGTATGCCCTCCATCGGATATCCCGCAACTCATAAGGGATGGTCCTGTCCGTGAAGGTCGATATGGGAAAGGATTGCTCTCGAAGGTAGTCGGAGAGGGTCATTTTGCCTCTTCGCCCATTGTCATAGGGGTCAGTTCTTAGACGCTTGAACAGCTGCCAATAGAGGGTCCCCACCGATCCGAACCCTTTCCGGACCGCTTCCCGTATCTCCGCAGCCATAATTCCATAGCGCTTTACTAGGGCCACAGACTCCAGCACAAAGTCAGGGAGGCCTCTCTTAAAGCGTGCCGTCAGACGTGGCAAGGGTCGGCCCTCCACCCACCATCTCTGGCCCCACTGGGTTCTTGCCCAGCTGTTCGCAAAAGCCACCCACGTAAAAGAGTCTTCAGTCACAGGGCCTTCTTGGATCGACTCCATCTGTCCGCAGTTAAGGTGAAGGAAGGTGACGAGGAACCAAAGGGCAACATCCGGGAGTCCCAGACCCCCTTCCCTCTGTTTCCTGTGAGTCACAAGTCTCGCCAGGGGAAAGTTCGCCATCCCGAAGATCCAGCGGAAGACCTCCCTCATAACCGTCACCATGATTGAGCTTGGGGGAGGGTAGACACCCGCCAAATAGTTGGCGGCAGGGATACAATAGGTGGTGAAAAATTGTATCTTCTTCCCCGTGGACAGTCTCCAGTGCTTCCAACGCTGCAGGCGTTCCTCCACCTTACTCTTCCATAGTTGCCAATTTTGTCGCCACCCAGTCTGCTGCAGGGAGAAGAAAATCCCCAAGATCTTGAGACCTTCGAGGGGCTCAGCAGTCCCCTCTTTCTGCTCCTCTCCTCCCTCGTGTGACAACGGTCGGACTCTGATCACTGCCGAGGTGCCGTCCAGCATGTACAGTTTGCTCTTCGAGGCATTCACCTTGGCACCTGAGGCAGCTTCGTACTCCCTTAGGTGTCCCCGGACCCTAGAGAGGTCCTCCTCACCTC
This sequence comes from Lepidodactylus listeri, assembly GCA_029233225.1. Lineage (NCBI taxonomy): Eukaryota > Metazoa > Chordata > Lepidosauria > Squamata > Gekkonidae > Lepidodactylus > Lepidodactylus listeri. Next base: position 30,851 of record JARCFY010000004.1, on the reverse strand, counting down.
GCAACCACAGGTACGTGTCATCAGCGTGGGCGATCGCGGAGAGTCTGAAGCTACCAGTTCCTCCAGTCCTCAGGCCCCTGATGGCAGGGTCCCCTTTGACAGCTCTCAAGAAGGGCTCCAACGCCAACACATACAGCAGCGGACTCAGGGGACACCCCTGCCGGACGCCCCTCATCACTGGGAAAGAGTCCCCCGTTACACCCCTGACATGAGGCAAGACACACGCTCCCGCATAGAGTGCCCGGAGGATAGTCACAAAGGGCCGAGGGACACCCTGTCGCTCCAGGACCGCCCACAGATATTGCTGGTCCACCCTATCAAAGGCTTTGTGCTGGTCTAGCTGCAAGAGCCACTGCTGTTTCCCTTCCTCCCGGACCGCACAAAAGGCTTGACGGAAAAGGCACGCCGTGTGAACTATCTTCCTGCCCGGGATTCCACTGGTCTGTCCTGGGGAGACGATCTTGTGAGCTACCTTCTTCAGCCTGGTATTCAAAGCCCTTGCAAAAATACGATAGTCCACATTAGTGATAGTGATCGGACGCCAGTTCCCAATGAGCGTCGGGTCCCCAGTTTTATACAAGAGGATCATCAACCCCTGCAGAAAACTTCTCCCAGCCTTCTTTGTCTCCCACATACGGTTGAAAACCTGGGTCAAAAGGGGGAGGAAGTAGCCTTGGAGGTTCCTGTAGAGCCCGTAGGGCAAGCCGTCTGGTCCTGGCGTAGATGACCTTTTCCCCGCCGCAAGCGCTTTCCCCACCTCTTCCTCCGTGAAGGGAGCCAGGAGCTGACAGGTTTCCTCCTCGTCACACTCCATCTTCTGGACCCGTTCACCACTCAGATAGTCCTCCAAGCCGCAGCCTGTAGGCCCGTCGGTCCATGCCCCATACAGAGTCCCATAGAACTGAGAGACCACGTCCAACACCTCTGCAGTCTTCTCTCGGACTAGCTCTTCTGGGTGCACTCGCAGGCCAACAAGCTTCTGGTGTGAGCTGGGCAACCGATCCCTTTCCCACTCTCCCTTTTGTATCACCGGCCCCGAAGATCGAGCCATCTTGTTCAAACGCCTCCTCTCCCTTTGTGACCGTTGGTAATCCTTAATCACCTGTTGACTCCGTTGTAGCCTCCCTGCGTCATAGTGGAGGCCCTTGGCCATCCTCCACCGAACAGCGAGTACGTTCTGGATGGCACGGTGATAGTCCCATAGCTCCCTGGCCGCGTTGTTGCGCTTGGCTCTACGACAGGTGTGCTGGATAGACTTCTTCAGGCCATCCCACCATTGAATCAGGTCCATATCACCTCGGGATCTCTTTGACGCTTCCACCGTCAAAATCACTTCTCTCTCCAACCGATAGGTCCTAAGGTCCCTCTCTCTGAGGATCCATCTCGACTTCCCCGATGGCCAATCTTCTATCGTCGTCCCCAAAGTAATGCTCAGCATCGCGTGATCCGACCAAGGGTTAATGACCAAGAGGCATCGGAGGGGAGCCCCGGACGACAGCGCCCACACCCTATCCAGCCTACTGACAGAGAGGGGGTGGAAGTAAGTCATCGTGGCTCCCAGTGGGACCGTGTACTTCTGCTGGAACACCATCCTGTGGTGAGTGGGCAGATAGTCGAGTTCATTCATCACGTGCAGAGCCGAATCCTGGAGGTGCAGTGAGTCCTGCAAAAGGCTCCGCAGTGACTTCTCCTCCACCGTCAAGGGCTTCTCCTGCCACGCCCCCGGCTTCCTCAGGTTGATCCGGTCAGACATCTCCGAACGAATGTTGAAATCTCCCGCCACGATCAATTCTCTGTTGGTATACACATAGTCCTGCAAGGTCTCCCACAGGCTTAATCTGCGTCTCCTGTTGACCGGGGCATACAGGGCACACAGACGGTATCTGTGGGTGGTGCGTCCGTCTTCCCCTCGCAGATCGACGTCCAACACAAGCAGATGGCCCGGAACAGCCTCAATGGTTTTAACAATCCTACAACCCTTCTTCAAAGTAGTGAGAACCGCCACCCCGCCAGCGGCTTCCTCCACAAGCGACCAGATGGACGGACCCCACGTCCAAGCTCTCTGCGCGGCACTCCGATCCCTGGGGTTGTTAATGTTGGTTTCCTGGAGCACTATAAAATCCATCCTCAACTTACTCAGATGGTAGTAAATGTCCTCTCTACGTCCCGGCTGTCGCAGACCCCTGCAGTTCCAGGTAAGTATTTTGAGAGCCATGATCTTAAAAAAGTTGAAGAGAAGTGGCCGAACCTTAAACCTATAGACTTTCCTGCCCCTCTGGAGAAAGGGTCGCATCGCCGACGAACTCACGGACTTCCTCTTGCTCAGCGACCTGCATTGATTCCACCCCCTCCTGAATACCGGGAGGTGTGGCCATACTAACTGGGGAACTGGGATGGGATGACCCAGGACCCGAGGACTCAGAGAGCTTGTAAGGAGGAGGGTAAGAATGCTGCTGCTGCTGCAGTTCCTGTTCTTGATTGGAGGGGGTGCTCAGGTGCCCGTCCTTCTCCCCAGAACATCGGGTGAGACCCTCCACTGCAGAAGACTCACCGGGAGCCCCTTCCACACACCCCACCTCCATTTCCTGTGACTCATGACTACCCTCCTCCCGTTTCTCGCGTTCGCAGATCAACACAGTCATCTTGTCCCTCAGGAATCTCTGCTTCTTTCTCAGGCGCCGACAGTCTGTCTGGGAGGTCTCCTCAAGGATCTCCAAGGATTCCTCCCGAAAGTCATCAGCGACATCTCCCAACATTGCCCGTTTCAACTTTGTGTCCTCGTAGGTTTCTCTAGTTCGCTGAATCAACTGCTCCAGCTCCTCCACCGACATTGACTCTGCAGTGAGGAGCTGTGGTTTGGCGGGGACCGTGCCCTTCTTCTTCTTTCGCTCCTTGACCTTTGACTCCCCATCTCTCTTCTGTGTCTCAGAGAACTTCCCCGCCTCCTCCTCCGTTATCTCCATGGACTCATCGGAGTCCCCTCCCATTGCTAACAGTTCAAAGCGGTTGTTACTTCTCTCCTGCAGCGGCCGGTACACTCCCTGGAGAACCTTCCCTCTCGCCTTGTTCCTCCCAGACTTCCCAACCGACATCCAGCCCGATTCCTCGCTCTCCACCATCTCCATGCGGCAAGGTTCTGCGATACCGTCCCTCTCTCCTCGCGCCGCCATCGCCACATCAGACGTGATGGTAGAGGTGGAAGCAAGGGTAGAAGTGGAAGCAGTTGACTCTCCCGCCCCCGTCACGTTCCATTCCATAGACTGAAAGTGTGAGGCTTTAAGTTTCTCATACACCGTCGGGTTCCTCCTGTTATAGTACGCTAGAGGGCAGAGCAGGTAGGCATGCCCCTGCTTCAGGCACAGATTACATACTATGCCCACCTTGCAATGCATGGAACTGTGGCCGTGTTTCCCACAGGCCGCACAAAGGGGGGTGGTGCAGTGCTGCCTGATGTGATCATAACCACCGCACTGGAAACAAGCAGGGGGTTGACCGCTGTATCGGGTGATCCCGCGATCGCTCCCCAAGAAAAAATATTTGGGAAGGTGCCGGAGGTTACTTCGACCGTCTCTCCTTAAAGAGATGACCGCTTTATATTCCCCACTCCACAGCCCATAGTGGTTCAACCTCTTCCTTGGGGGGAGAAGGATCGTGCAATGTCTCTGGAGCCACCTTTCCACATCCTCTTCTGGGATATTTGTACTTCGAAAGGAGAGTGTAAGGACCCTGGATTCCCCTCTAAACAATGGTATGACATCATAATCTGTGAAGAGACTAGGGGTCCGCCTAAGCGCTCCCCTGACCTTCACCCAGAACCTCTGATAAGCCCTCTCTGAGACCAGGCAGACATCTGTCTCCCGGAGACCTGGGGGCATGATCACAGCCAAGATGTCTTCTTTGGCAATGTCCAAGGAACCCAAAAGCAAAGTTCCAACCATGTAATCCTCAGACAATTTCTCTACGTCAAATCCCTTGTAGCGAAAACGGGCCACATATCTCTGGCGTGGATCCTGATCCTCCTCCTCTCCCATCTCTGCAAAAAATTCCTCCAGGAAATCCTCATCCTCCATCCGCTCCATGTCATAATCCATTTGGCGACGAGGCGGGTCCCTCATTTCCCCGTCAGCTCCCTCTCGGGCTCCCCGCTCTCCCCTCCCCCTCGGACCCAAGTCCACCCCACGAAGTATTTGGGAATAAGATCGTGACTGCGGGGCAGCTAACTGTACCCGAGAGACAGGGTTTCCACCCAACACACTGCATGAGGACGTTGCAACAGAGGAAGCCGGAGTGAGACGTGAGACCTCCTGGGAAAAGGGAACCTTTGCTTCCCGAGGTGCCCCTGGGTCCCCCGGCCCACCCCCAGAAGCCAAGAGTTCAACCGGGCATTGGGGTATCCGTTCCCCAGAATCTTCCTGTCTAGCCTCACTCCCTTCTGAAAGTCGAGGCCCCTCCCCCACATGCTGCTGGGCACCGGGAGCAGAGTGAGCGAGGATCCGAGAGACTGCACAACCGTTGAATACCTGACTCCCCGAACCTTCCCCCCCACCAACCTCCATCGCCCCCACCAACAACAAATCCTCCTCATCCCGTGTGAGTGGCGCCCCCGATGGACTGGGGGCAGCGGTATTCCCGAACGCGTCTTTGTGTGGGGGAACAGGGCATTCTGAGGGAAGACTTACAGGCACCACAGACTTAATCATTTGACTCCCATCACTACCACCTCCGTCTAGGGCCAAGGTGGCCTGACCAGTCTCACCCCCACCCACCGGCAAGCGAGCAGTCCCCAGTCCCGGCCTGTACGGTCCAGTCTTCTTCACCCGACCACGCTCCTCCGAGGTAGGCGTTGATTTCTTCCTCTTCCCACCCTGTCTCTGAGGCAAAGGCGGCGGCAACAGATGAGAAGGAGACGCGTGTTTCAATTCCAGTCCCGGTCCCTGGCCCGTTCCCATCTCAGTCAGCGTCCCTACTTCCTGCGATTTACGAAAAGTGTCGGCCATCCGCTGCGTCCCCCCTGATGCATGTTCAGATCCAGGAGCAGCAGCTGTCAAAGGAAGAAAACGAGGACCAACCAGAGCAGGGACCTCCACAGACGCAACCACAGTTGACCCGTGCTGCCCCCCCAGCTGAATGCCCCCCGGTTCCCCTCCAAGTCCCTCCACCCTTTCTGGTTCTACCTGGAGGGCCCCAAACTCATCCCCCACTGGTGCCGGGGCAGGATCCCCGCTGCCCCCTTCTATTTCCCTTTCCTCCTCCTCCCCCCCGGAGACTTCCCCGGTATCATCAGCATCATCAGCATCACTAATATCAGTGGCATCCCTTTCACTAGCACTAAGAGTCTCTACACCCGAAAGGTCACTGTGACAAGGTTCTCTATAGCTACCTCCAAATCCGCAACGCTTTAGAGCCCCCACTTCCTGTCCTGGAGTCTGTACCCCTTTCTCTCTCAGAGCCCCTTCCCCTTCCTGAAATGTGTCCCGCTCCCAACCCTCACCGGTTTGCGGGGGACCCTGGGAGCCAGGGTCCCCCTGTTGAGTACGATGGGCCTTTTCCACATCCACCGAACATGCCTCCGTCCCCATCTGGGCCTCCGTCCTTAGCTCATCCATGACCTGCCACTCCTGACGATCAACCACCCGGTCATCACCGCTGCACCTCTCCGAAGCCGACTGCGACACCTGAAACGCCGAAGGGATCAGGGGCACCACAGTAGGTAAGATCTGGCAAACGCTCTCAGAGCCAACAGGTGCCAAACAGGAGCGGGCGGCCGTCCTCGGCATCTGCTGCCCCCTCTCCTCTTCCTTCAGCATCTCAATTCGTATATCAAGAAGGTGGATCGCCTCCTGACACCATCCGGTCCATTCCTCTGGAGTCAGCTCCCTGCGTTGTCCCCCGACGTCCTCGTAAATATCAGTAACCTCTCCCTCTGACGTGGATTCCCACGACTGTAAAATAGCTCTCAAAAGAGTTATAAGACCTTGCTCCGACAACCACTCCGGGTAAGTTCCCGCAGAGGTGCGAACTCTACGACCAATCACCAACCTGTCTATGATATCAATTGACAGAGACCTGGCAAAGGTAATTCTATTTATAGCCGACTCGGATCTGTCTATCTTTTTTGTCAAAAAGTCCATGATAATGGGCTTGGAATCATTCAGTAAATCCAGTAAGGAATCTCTACTCCTTTTATGGAGGGCCATAGTATTTCCAGCTGGTAGGCCCACATGGGCCAGGATAAAGCCCCAGAACTTAGCCACATCTAATTGTTTAAGGTTTTGAGTAGTCAGCAGACTAAGCCCCACCTGCATTGAGCTGGCCTTCATCAGGACCCAATCTTCCAGTAGCCTGGTCTCACGACATGCACGTGTTTCTTTTGGCGTCCCCTTAGTGGAACTCTTCCTGGGAGTCATTTGTGAAGTCACATCAGCTTCAAAGGGCCTAGTATGAGAGAGGGCCCAACCGGGGTCCTCCTCTCCTTCCTGTAACATGTCTCTAAGTAAGTCCTGCGTCCCTTCTTGTGAAGATGACAAAGAATCACAATAAGTGGAAGACTCACCCTGTTGCTGTGCTATACGTTGAGGTGGAGGTCCCCTCTCATCTCTCCTCTGCCTTTTCGGAGGGCGGTCTCCAGGAGAAAAGCCAGCCGTGCCTGTTTCCAAAGTTTCTTCTTTTGCAAAAGGCACGTCCTTCCCACAGTCATTTTGGTCAACATGCCCTCTCGGCACAACCCTGAGGGACATTTCTTCCTGCTTCCCTTTTGGGTACTGGAGTGGGTGAAAAACTAGGCCACAAGGCTGAATGGTTGTGTTCCTAATCTCCTCTGACACAGCATCTACCTTTTGTGACAAATCAGCTACCTTCTGTTCTACTTCTTGAGCTGAGCTGAGCAAAGTCCCTCTCAGTTGAATCAAATTTTGCATCTCCAGAGGATCTGAAGAAACCATCATCCGGTCATCTGCCTCTCTAATCCTAATCTGAATAGCAGCAGCTTCCCTCCTAGCCTGACCAAGGGCCTCAGAGCCAAGCTTCAGCTTATCCTGTAGAGTGGGCTCCTGAAGAGCCGTGTCTAACTGAAAGGCCTGGCCGTGCTTCCCCTCCCCATCGTTCTCTTGTCCCTTCTCAGAAATGCTGACCAATTGCACCTGGACTATACTGTCCTGGTGGACCTGAAGTTCTTGGCCGGAACCCCGGTCAGGGGAAAATTGCAACCTCGTCTTCTTCACCACCCGTACTTCACGATACTGAGAGTGGGCCCAGTGACTTTTTGGAGAACTCCCTCCAGCCCTTGGGGATTTAGCCAAGCCCATTGCAAGTTCCAAATGCTTCTCATAGGCCTCATATTGAGTGTCTAGCAAGGCCCTCTCACTCTCCCGACCCACTAGCCTCTCAGTAGCACTGTGAATGCTGGAAAAGCCTCTAGCAAAAGTGTCCCACATTTTTCTTTCTTTCCTTGTGCCTGTATGCACCCCCTCCTCCTTTTGCACCCTTTGGGCTTGGACTTCCTGCCCCTTCCCAAGCTGGGTGTGTCCCTCAGTTTCTTCAGTAAGCTCAAAATGGGGTTCCCCAGGTTTTGAGACCCCCAGGGGGTCCAGACAAACGACTTCTCCAGAAGAGTCCAAAATGTCCTCTGGTAATTCAAGGGAAATAGAGGGGCCCAAAGGGGTGGTGTCCAATATAAAGGTCTCCATTCCTACCTCGTCCTGAGTCCCAGAAGAGTGGCTCCCAAGCCCAGGTTCGAATGCCATGCCTGAATGTCCTCCTAGCAGCTGCTGATCTCCAGGAATAGAAGATGGGCCTTGCAGGCCTTGGAGATTTTGAGGCCTTTTGTCGAGTAACTTCTCAATTGCTCCCAATGGAGAATGAGTCAGCAAAAGACTCCCATTGAAACCAATGGGAGTGGGTTCCTTTGTATTTTCTGGGTCCCCCCCGGCCGGGGGGGCCTCCATTTTTCGATAATTCAGTGGGGGGGCCTTTCCAAAAAGAGCCCTTGTCGAAAATTCCACAAAAATAGAAGAAGAAATGGGTCAAAGGACCCGAAAACTAGAGAGAAGCCAGGAGCTGAAATGAAGCATGACTGTCCTCCACCCAGTCTAGGATTCGGGTTCGGGTTCGGGGTTCGGGTTAAGGGTTAGGGGTTAGGGTTAGGGGTTAGGGTTAGGGTTAGGGAGAACTAGAGAGAAGCCAGGAGCTGAAATGAAGCACGACTGTCCTCCACCCAGTCTAGGGTTCGGGTTCGGGGTTCGGGTTAAGGGTTAAGGGTTAGGGGTTAGGGTTAGGGGTTAGGGTTAGGGTTAGGGAAATAGATTTTTTAGGAAAATAGATTTTTTATTTTGAAATAACCATTCTACATACAAACAAATAGCATACACATAAGAAACAGTTTTCCACAATAATACAAAGAAGTTCAAATTGTCATGTTTACAATTTTTCAAAGTTTCAAAGTTTCAATTTCAAGTTTTTACATTTTCAAATCTTCAAATTTTCAAGAAGTAATTGGCAAGCACTCAACACTGTTAGAAAAGGTTACAAAAATCCAATTTTAACAGTAGATACATATTTTAAAGCATCTTAAGACACTTTAAAATCATAATAAAACCTTTTAAAATGGTTCAAAACATCCTATAAACATTTTTAAAACATCTCAAAAAATACCAAAATACTCTAAAATATTTCAAAACTTTTCAAAACATTTCAAAACATTTCAAAACAGTTGAAAGACATCTCAAACCATTTCAAACACATTTAAACATTAATAAACAGTTGTAAGCAGTTATAAACATATTCAAAAGTTATTAAATGTTATTAAACATAAGTTAAAACATATAAACATAATATTAAAAAAACAGAAAGTTAAAATCAGTCAACTAAATTGTAATGAATAATAAATAAATAGAGTAATTAATATGGTTGATTGGGCAATCAAGATGATTGGTCTTGCTCAGTGATTTGCATTGTTTCCACCCCCTCCCGAGTCTCGGGAGGTGTGGCCTTACTAATGGGGGGGTTGGGGCAGGGTGCTCCGGAATCCTGGGGCTCCGAAAGCTTGTAAGGTGGGGGGTATGAATGTTGCTGCTGCTTCAAGAACTGTTCTTGGTTAGTGGGGTTGTTCAGGAGCCCTTCGCTCCCCCCTGAACACGTGATCAGTCCCTCTGCCGCCCGAGACCTGCCAGAAGACAACTCCCCTTCCCCACTCCCCTCCTCCATCTCCTCCATCTCCTGTGACTCCTGACGTCCCTCCTCTCGTTTGTCACGCTCACAGGTTAACACGGTCATCTTGTCTCTCAAAAACTTCTGCTTTTTTCTCAGGCGTTTACATTCCATACGAGTAGACTGCTCGAGAGACTCCAATGGTTCCTCCCGAAAATCATCGGCATCGTCTCCCAACGTCACCCGTTTCTGTTTTGTCTCCTGAAAGGCTTCCCTAGTCCGCTGGATCAACTGCTCCAACTCCTCCACTGGCATGGTTTCCACAGTAGGGTACTGTGGCTTGAGAGAATCTACCCCCTTCTTCTTCTTTCCTGCCATAACCCCCGCCTTCTCACCCCTCTTCTGCATCTCAGAGGACTTTCCTTCTCCCTGCTCCGTCATCTCCATGGACTCATCGGAATCCCCATCCACCTGTAAGAGCTCGAAATGGTTCTGACTTCCCTCTTGCATTGGCCTATACACTCCCTTCAGTACCCTTCCCCTCGCATTGTTCCTCCCAGACTTCCCTACCAATGTCCAGCCCGAGTACTCACTCCCCGCCTTCTCAATGCGATGCCGGCCTACAGTACCGTTTCCTTCTTCTGGCACAATGACCTCTGTCACATCGGAGGCAAGGGTGACAATGGAAACAGATGACCCTCTCTCTCCAGTAACATCCCCCTCCATCAGCTGATCATGTGCAGCCTTAAGTTTCTCAAATGCCCTTGGGTTCCTCCTGTTGTAATATGCTTGAGGACAGAGCATATAAGTGTGCCCCTGCTTCAGACACAGGTTACATACAATACCCACCTTACAATGCATGGAACTGTGACCGTGCTTCCCACAGACCGCACAAAGGGGAGTGGCGCAGTGCTGCCTGATGTGATCGTAACCTCCACACTGAAAACAGGCAGGGGGTTGACCACTGTATCTGGTAATCCCACGGTCACTCCCCAAGAAAAAATACTTGGGGAGATGCCGAAGGTTGCTCCTACTGTCTCTGCATAAAGAAATGACTGCCTTATATTCCCCACTCCACAATCCATAATGGTTCAATCTCTTCCTTGGAGGGAGTAGAACCTTACAATGTCTCTGGAGCCACAGTTCCACATCATCCTCTGGAATATTCGTGCTTCAGAATGAGAGCGTAAGAACCCTGGATTCCCCTCTAAACAGTGGTATAAGGTCATAATCTGCGAGAAGACCGGGCTGCCGCCTAAGAGCTACCCTGACCTTCGCCCAGAACCTCTGGTAAGCCCTCTCTGAAACCAAGCAAACGTCCGTCTCCCTGAGACCCGGGGGCATGATCACAGCCAGAATGTCATCTTTGGCTATGTTCAGGGAGCCCAAAAGCAAATGCCCGACCATGTAGTCCTCAGATAATCTCTCTGCATCGAAACCCTTGTAACGAAAACGGGCCACGTATCTCTGGCGCGGATCCCGGTCTTCCTCCTCCTCCCCCATTTCCTCAAAGAATTCCTCCAAAAAGGCCTCATCTTCCAGCCGCTCCATGTCATAGTCTATCGCCCGACGGGGCAGATCCGTCGTCTCCCTATCAGCTCCCTCACGGGCAACCCTCCCTCCCTGCCTTCCCGGGCCCGAGTCTACCCCACGGAGTATTTGGGAATAAGATCGTGGCTGCAAGGCTGTAGGTTTTACTAGAGAGATTGGGTTTTCAAGTGACTCACCAGGGGGGGTTGGTATAACTAAAGGAGTCAGAATGGGGCGTGAAAAAACCCGGGATGGGAGAGCCTTCGCTTCCAGTGGTGCTCCCGGATCCCTTGACCCACCCTTCGGTACCGAGAGATCAACCTGCTGACAGGTTTTTTGTTCTTCTGAACCCTCCGCCTCAGCCTCACCCCCTTCTACAGGTCTAGGCCCCTCCCCCCCAGACTGCTGGGCACCCACATCAGGACTAGCAAGGTCCTGGGAATCACCTCGACTGACAACTACCCGAGTACCCAAGCCTAGTCCCTCCCTACTTTTCATCCCCCCCACCGACAATGGCACCTCGTCCTCCCGTGAAAAGGGCCGCCCCAATGACCCAGATGCATCCATTTCTTCCAGCGGGCCCCCCCCACAGAACTGGACATCCCGAAGGAAGGCCCACAGGCAATACAGACATAGGCATTGAACTCACTTCACCATCACCTCTGACAAGAACCGGGGCGTCCTGATCAATCACAGTCCCTCCTCCTCCTTGAGCGCCCATTGGCAAATAAACAGTTCCCAGTTCTGTTTGAAATGATCCAGACGTCCTCTTCCCCAGACAACGCTCCTCCAAGGTGGACGATGGTTTCTTCCTCTTTACACACTGTCTCTGAGGCAAAGATGACGATGACGGCAACAGATCGCAAAAAGAGGAACGTTTCAGTTGCAGTCCCAGTCCCGGTCCCTGACCCGATCCCATCTCAAACAGCATCTGTATTTCTTGTATTTCTTGTACTTCAACAACAGTCTCAGCCATCTGTTGCGTCCCCATGGACACCTGCACCGGTCCAGGAACGGCAGCTGTTGAAAGAAGAGAGCGCGGGCCAGCCGGAGCAGGGATCTCCACAATTGTGACACCAGTTGACCCCTGCTTCCCCTCTAGCCGGATGCCCCTAAGTTTCTCTCCAGACCCCTCTACTAGCTCTGGCTCAACTGTGGAAGCCACACCCTCATCACCCAGTGATACCGGGGTGATACCCCTTGTGCACCCTTGTATTTCCCTTATGCTTTCCTCCACCACCACCTCCTTCTCCTTCATCTCCTCTCCTAAGATCTCCCCCGCATCACCGGGATCACTAATATCAGTGGCGTTCCCTTCACTACCGCTAAGAGTCTCTACACCGGAAAGGTCGCTGTGACAAGGTTCTCTGTAGCTACCTCCGAACCCCCCACCCTTAGGAAACCCCACTACCTCAATTGAAGTCTGTGCCCCTCCCCCTCTCTGAGCCCCTTCCCCCTCCTGACATGTCTTCTCTTCCTGACTCTCACCGGTTTGCGGGGGACCCTGAAGGCCAGGATCCCCCTGAGGAGTACAACAGGCCTCTCTCACATCCACCGATCGTGTCTCCATCCCCATCCGAGTCTCCGTCCTTGTCTCATCCGTGACCTTATGCTCCTGACGATCAGCCACCCGGTCATCACGATTGCACCTCTGTGAAGCTGACCCCGACACCCGATAAGGCGAAGTAATCACCGGCACCACAACAGGCACCACAACAGGAAGGACCTGGCGAACACCCTTAGAATGGACAGGTGTTGGATTGGAGTGGGCAGCCTTCCTCAGCTTCTCCTGCCACTCCTCCTGTTCCTTCAGTGTCTCAATTCGGAGCTCAAGAAGTCGGATCGCCTCCTGGCACCATCCGGTCCATTCTTCCGGAGTCAGCTCCCTGCGTCGTCCCCCGAGGTCCTCATAAATGTCGGTGACATCTCCCTCTGACCTGGATTCCCACGACTGTAAAATAGCTCTCAGAATAGTTATAAGGCCTTGCTCCGACAACCACGCCGGGTAAGTTCCCGCAGAGGTGCGAACCTTACGACCAACTACCAACCTGTCTACGATATCAATTGACAGAGACCTGGCACAAATAGTTCTGGTTATAGACGGAGCGGGTCTTTCCGTCCTTTTTGTCAGAAAATCCATAATAGTGGGCTTAAAAGTATTCAGTAGATCCAGTAAGGAGTCTCTACTCCTTTTGTCAAGGGCCATGGTAGATCCAGCTGGAAGGCCTATGTGAACCAGAATAAGGCCCCAGAACTTAGCCAGGTCTAATTGGTTAAGGTTATCAGTAATCAGCAACCTGAGACCCACCTGCATCGGGCTGGCCTTCATCGTAACCCACTCTTCCACTAGCCTAGTCTCGCGACGTGCCCGTTTTCCTTTTGGTGTCCCTTTAGTGGAAATCTTCCCGGGACTCGCTTGTTGGGTCCCATCCATTTCGCAAAGGCTAGTTTGAGAGGGGTCTGAAGAGGGGTCCTCCTCCCCCTCCCATAACACATCTCTAAGTATGTCCTCCATCCCTTCTTGTGAAGATGGTAAACGATAACGATAAGTGAAAGACTCACCCTGTCGCTGTGCCATAAGTTGAAGCAAAGGTCCCCTTTCCTCTCTCCTCTGTCTTTTCAGAGGGCGATCTTCAGGAGAAAGGGCGCCCGTGTCTGTTTCCAACACATCTTCTTT